>BRKX01000010.1:21670000-26670000 GCA_026008535.1 Perilla frutescens | reverse complement strand
GGAACTGGCAAACACGTTGATTCATATTAGAATAATGTTAACTAAGATGTCGTATCACATTATAAATTGCTTCAGCCAGAAATTTAGGCAAAAAAACTTAACCAGGATAAAATTAAATTCATACATTCAGAGAAACCATATAAATAGCTAGAGTCAAAACTCAAGATATTCGGTTGATATAAAATGAAGTAACAGTGCAAATCCAACAAATTAGTTGCCACTGAAACCCGGTATCTTTGCTTCTAATTGTTTTTACTTCTTCTCTTCCTTCTCGGCTTCAGCTGCCCTCTTGGCCCGAACACCAACATGACGTGCATTCGTCCTCTCCAGGCGAAGCTTGTCATATGCCTTGAATGATTTCATGTCTTCTGTGATCTTAACAAGATCCACAGTTGGCTTCTCACGAATGATTGGCAGATAAGCCCCGGCAACTTGGGTGGCTGTAGCCAGCTCCTCAGGAGTAGAATCACCAGCCTGAGAGAGAAAATGATATATGCGTTTAAGATCATCTGTGTAATGACGAGGATTTTATACCTTCATTTGACTAAGGGTCCACATTACCTTGAATTTACGAACACGTCTTGGGAAGACAACAAGCTTAGCCTTGAATGTCTTGAGCCTCTGAACATTAGTTTGGAAACCCTCCAACGAACTGTTTCTACGACGATGGTCAACAGAGATGCCAACAGTTGGGGCCAGTTTCTTAGGGATGCCTGCAGCCTGGTTGATACAACAAATCAAAAGCAAACTTAGCAAAAGCAAAAAGTTGCAACCAATCAACAGAATCATGTTGGGACGCTCCAATCAAACATATTCCAGAGAGTTACAAAGACAACAAAGATATAAGTCTTATATATTGAGCTAATTAACAATAAGTCAAGTATAGCAATGGATTTAATTAGCTAGGCAACCACACTATAGGTTGTGAGAGCCTGAGAGGAGCTCACCTTAAGCTCCTCTAGAGAAAATCCTCTACCGGCTCTGACTTTCATGTTGTACTTCAGTGTTTGCCCATGGACAATGGGACGAAGGGGTCCAGCAGTAGGTCGGGGGAAAATCTTAACGGCTTTCTTTTGGCGTGCTGTAAAAGAAAGATATCAAATAAGAGTCAATCCTTTGTTACGAGATTATAACAAGTATCAGTGGAGAAGAATTTGGAACAAAAATGTTCTACGATAAAAAATTTATATTCCACACCAATCAAATAAAAAAGAAGGCAGCATCAGAGTAAATGATTACCAATTCTTCTCCTGGTCTTCCGGGCAGGCTGGTTAAACCAGGTTTTGACATAGTTTTGCCAGTGCTTCTTAAAGTGCCCATTCGGGATAACATTGTTATGCTTCATGATTTACCTGAAGTGAACAAGAAACATTCTCACCATTAAGACAACCTCATAACAGTTTAACTGAAAACTAGTAGATTCAATCCAGTACAGCATATAAAACATCTAGGGGTTGCTTGGTTCAAATTCAAATATGGGAATCACAATCAATATCATTGAAGGGGGCTAATAAATGGAGAGGTTAATGAATGAAGGGGTGGGAGTAGTTAATAAAAGTAAGGGAATGATTAAATTTTTTTGATTCGCATTCATTCCTTTGTACATTGTACCAAGCATAAAGATCAGGAATAAATCCATTCCATTCCCATCACCCACCTCTAATGAACCACAGAGGCTCTCCCTATGTATGCAAAAAGATCAGATATGATTACAACAGCTAAAATAAACTAATAAAGTAAATGAAAATAATCAAATTGGACACGCGCATGGTATAAAAATTAATCCAACCAAAAATAAGCATGGGACAAGGGAAACGAAATGCACCTATTAACTTTCACATTTTGGTCATCTCAATTCAACTGATGAAAAAAAAATCAGCAAAACATACATCAACAATAATCTTAACAAAAACTGAACTCGGCTATGCATCAGTGGGTTCCAAAATGCAAATACGACTATATACAGATAACAGATGAGCTAAAAATCGGGTGCAGAATTATGAACTCTCAGCATTGCAGATTCATAATTCCAAAACTAAGCATAATTCAGCCAACAAGCAAACAAGGATACCGAATCACAAAATGCCCTTCACAAAAACATGAAATGAAATAAAAACATGTATATATATATATATAAAAAATACACAACTAAATAGCTAAGTTGCATCCACAATATATTAGCTAATACAAGAAGAAACGGAACAAACCATGCCAAATTGAACAAAATTCAGGCTCAAAATATGAAGCAATTTAAATGAAATTAATATTAAATTATGGACACTCCATCCTATAAGTTTAACTTCAGGATGCATATAAATTAATGAAAGAGACGGCCAGATCTTAAGTTAAACTTACGGCGGAGAGGGCGCGGCGGCGGTGGCGGCGACGGCGGGGCGGGGCAGAAGGAGTGGAGCTTTCTGCTACTAGTTAAGAATGGCTAGCGCCTCAACAATATATATGTATACGCTGAAGAAAAACCCTACTTCATTGTCATTTGGGCCGAATATATGGGCCGTTTTCAAGGCCCAACATATTTAAAATTAAAATATTCTAATAATAAAATCTTTATTTGAACTAAAATGAGCCCATATAAACCCCAAGTGTCTAACACGGACTAAATGGATTAATTTCTTTTAATGGTCCTCATGTATGATTATTAAGAAAACTAGGGTATCTCATGAAGAATATGCATAATTTTATTTGTTAGAGTTTATAGTTATGAAAAATTAATAAAATCATCGTAATAAAATAAAATTAATATACAACTATTGTGAATTATATAAGTTTCTACATTTGTTATTAATGGTCATTGAGATTAAGTTAAAAAAAATATTTGATTGTTTAAACCTAATTTTGAAATTCAAATTTTTTTTTTTTTGAGAAAATAATTTTGAAATTCAAATTAGGTTCGAATTATGAAAAAAATGCATGAATCGTTACATTATGCAATATTATTTTTTATTCCCAAAGCATACACATGGAACTTTTGTTAAAGAGATTCATAATTAATAATATAATATTGCTTATTGGATTGATATTAGTAATAAGAAAAATTAATTTTCAAAATTAGAAATGACTTTTGACATGAAAACTATTTTTACCAACGATTTTATTATTAAATAGATAAAGATATAGCTAAAAATAGTGGTTGCTGTATATGAATATTTAATTATGATTCTTTTTTCAACATTGTTGTATATATAATTTTTAATGTACGTGTAGTATTAATATGTTGAAATTATCTATAGATTCCCAACGGAGACTCTCTTGTGGGACCGTTCAATCTTAACCATTTTTTTCTTTTCTTTTTCAGTGTCCTCCCCCCACCTTTTCTTTAGTTTTTTTTTTACATTTTTTTACAAATATATATTTAATTTTTTTATCTAACATCTCGCGTAGTGCACTTGCACAACGCTAACACGTGCTCGTGCACTGTGCTCCATAATTAATTTTTGTAAAATAAATATATATACTAAAATGGAATTAGTGAATCTTAAAATTAAATTGAACTCAATATAAAATGAAGATTTAAAAAAAATACAAAAAAATAAAAAATGGAACAGTTCGAGTGCGTGGTGCACAGGCGTGTGACCGCTGGGCCTTTTTTGCTGATTTTAGGCCAGATTTGGCTCTTTTAGATGAGTTTGGGTCCTATTTAATCACTCGTCTAACGGAAGAGACCAATTAGATAGTGTCATACAAGCTTTTGTCATTTTCAATTATATGTCAACTATATTTAAAATTATAAATATTGAAGTATTGTAATAATATATGTCAACCTTTTGAAGGTGTAATTGACATCATGAGTCAATGGTAAAACTCAACTCACAAGCTCTTGAATACACTTATAAATCGGTAGTTTTAAATTCAAAGATAATATTTACAACTTCGCACTTATATTACATATAGAGATAGATTTATACAATTTTTTTTCTAAAATTATAATCTTACAGTAATATTATATGCTAATTATTACTAAATAAATTAATTAAATTTTACATTTGCATTTATTAAGTTTTCTTTACGCTCAACTAAGTTCAGCCAAACAACGAGGCTTGTGAATCGATATTGAACTTAGCCGAACGAGGCCCAAAACCTGACTATTGAAGGAAAGACAATTGTTGATATTTATGCATTTTATTTATTTTATTTTATTTTTAAACTGTGTCAACGAAACGACGTTTTCTTTTTTCGTATTTCCTTTAGTAAAACAATATTATTTTGGCACTAATCATTTTATATAGAAATTATAATTTATTAAGAGTTTTTAAACTAAGTGACGAAATGATAAAAATAAAACTTCACAATTTATAATTTATAAATTAAAATATGTAAGTAATATAGACCAATAATTTCAAATAAAAAATAAAATACATAAACAATTAAATTTATAATTTTCATTGTTTTAAATTTAAACATCAATATTCTAATAAATATATAATCTCAGTTTGGTTTCTTCTTAGTTAATATAACAACTGTGTTTAAATATTCATGTATGAGTGAGGCACAAATACCCCCAAATCTCGCTTCATTTCCCCCGTTTTCTCTCGGAAAATAGCTCCATCATAAAATATTTTTTTAATTAGTCACTACAACGTTAACCACCATTAAAATTATTTTTTTACACTCTAGAAACCAGCCTAATCGTCAATCGTTCCAAAAAGGAAATTAAAGAAAGAAAAGAAAAGAAAAAGGTTCATGATCTAGGTTTGTTTGCTCTCTCTCTCTCTCTCTCTCTCTCGTAATAAATTAAGTTGATGGAAGTCTGTTAATATCTTAAACTGTTGCTCTTATTCATGCTTCCACTCCACTTTAAAGTAAGGTCTACTACTTCAATCAAATTCAGCATTCCTAACCGATCGATGTAGATAGATAACGATTATAAAGGGCCCTTTGTCATTTGTATTATATACTTCTCAATTAAGTTGTTCTAGCGATACCGATACAAGCAAAAATATTAATCTAACATTTAAACTAGGTTTAGAATTGAAAAAATTAAAGTATTTGAGATGATTAAGAGCTAATGCTCCAAAATAAACTAATTCAAACGGGCATTAGTAAGTAATGTAGAATCTAGTTGAATAAAAGGTAACAACATAACAACAATAATAATTGAAGATTAATATAACAATATTTCGAGATAAAGGGATCAAACAATATTAATAAGAATAAAAGAAACCCGAAGCTTGTAGAGATCACAGTTTTCTTAAACTAAATTCGTCCCGTATGAGCTTTTGATTCCCAGGATATATAATAGATCGACCGGAACTTCCTCCGGCGAACTGAACACAATGCTCGAACTTGATCAAATTTGGAACACAATCTTCAAACACGAACTAGAACTCGAGCTTGAGCAGAAAGAGAGAGCAAAGAACTAGAGAAGAGGAGAAAGAGAGAATGATTTGGTGTGTTTGAAGAAGTGGAGTGAGACACCCTTTTATAGCCCCCAAAGTGAGTTTTTTCACTTGATCACCATTAAATCAAATGGGATAACTCCACAAAAATGAAAGGTTGCAACTAATGCAAACCTTACAATTTCCATCACATTTTAGATATTTTCTAACAATCCCTCACATGAGAGAAATTGACGAAGATTTGATCAAGTTCAACAATTGAATTCGACATAGGATACATAAGTGTAACCCTTTAAACCTTCCTTTGTAAAATATATAAACTTTACTAGCTCTCATAGATGTAATGCCCTTGAACTGGTATGTCGTCGTCTGTGTAAAAGATGATATACCTTACACATGATTCTTCCTAACATGTTTCAGTTCTCATTGTTATATTCATTCATGGCCATGAACATATGTCTAGTTCTGTAAGAAGGTTTAACAATTGAGCCTCACACAATTCCCTTCGAAGCGGCCCCACTTCTTTCTTCCAAAGGTGATTCTTTTAAATAACTCGTACTATTTTGCTCGACTTATCGACGCATAAGAATCATTAAAAGCTAAATACTTATCTTTCTCCATTCGGGTATCACTTAACGAGGGATAATGAACCCTCATAGTGATCTTACAAGTATTTTTACAATTAGGTTGTCCTATTGAACCTAGATCTTGGGATCTCCAGTCAAGTGGGTTGGGTTTCCATTGTATCAACTCATTTCTAGATGCTTTAATCCCATTCATCTAGTCGATTTTGCAACTAACTCCCCATTTAACCTTTTGGTTAACGGATCCGCCAAGTTATCTTTTGACTTCACATAGTAAATATATATAACACCAATTGTGAGTAGTTGTTGAATGGTATTGTATTTTCAACGTATATGTTTAGACTTACCATTATACATATGGCTTTGTGCCCTGCCAATTGCAGATTGACTGTCACAGTGTAGAAGGATTGCAAACACTATTTTCGACCAAATTAGAATATCTTCTAAGGAATGAAGTAGTCACTCAACCTGCCCAATGTTATAAATTTAGATTCCATGGTAGATCTGGCTATAATAGATTACTTAGAAGATTTCCATGATATGGCCGCACCTCCTAAAGTGAATACATATCCACTTGTGGACTTAGAGTCTTTCATATCAAATATCTAATTAGCATCATATATAATAGCCTTCAACAACAGCTGGATCCAGCTCCTGTAGTGTAGTCCATAATCACGAGTGCATCTCAAGTATCAAAGTAGTCTTACTATACCTTTCCAGTATGCATAAGCTGGATTACTAGTGTATCTACTTAATTTGCTCAATGCATAGGTAATGATTGGACGCGTACAATGATAAACTATGATTTTGAACTTGTTTTCATGCTATTTAAGTGTGCATTTTATATGATTTACTCATGCTTTTATCTCAGTTTATTCATTCTCGGAGTTGGGTGTGTTTATTGGATTTGACAGATTTTGTTCCGAGATTTGCTGTATTTTGGCCAAAAGATGATTGATGATGCCTTGAGGCTGTGCATTGAAGAAGCCGAGTCGAAAATGGGATGAAAATGTCGCAGAGGACCTGCGAGTTAGAGCCGCAAGCGTGGTCGCGGGTGACCAATGGCTCGGCTGCTGCCCGTTTGCGACAGAGAAGGGGTCCGAGAGAGAAAAACCCGCCGTGGTCATGGGTACCGAGGAGGCTTGCGGGTATTTTGCCACCTGGCCCCACGTGGAGCCGCGACCCAAGCCGCGAGTGACTGGGTTGCGGGCGAGGTCACGGGTCGTCTGGGCCAGTATGATTCTGTGTTGGTTTTGGGCTTTAATTCACTAAATATAAATATGTTTTTTGTGCAAAAATTCCAGAGAATTTTACCATACCTTAAAATTGCTACCAAAGAAAAACAACAGAGAAAAACAGACGGGAAGAACAGGACCAAATGATTCAAGAGCTTTCGAGATTAGAGACAAATTAAATCTTTTGGGTTTTATTTTATCTGTTCTTAGAATTTTCATGATTTCTTTGTGGACTATTTTAGTTGTTTATTTTATTATGGAGAACTAAAGCCCTAGTATTCTTGGATTGATTATGATTTGACTATGAAGTTTATTTAATCTATCTTGTTTTTATGCCTATGACTTAATTGTGTTTCAATTATTTGTGTATTTCTCTATATTATTTACTTGATCACTAAATAGTACAATTTGATGTGTTAATTCATAAATCGAGAGAGGAGTTTTAATACGAGGTCTAGAATAATTAACTAGTTAATTTATAGCACTCCAGATGGTTGAGGTTAATTGAGAGAGCAATAGACCCTAGGAGCTATTTGGAGTTGCATGTTAGATAATTAATAAGCATATTATTATTTAATGTGTAATCTACTGTCTGGGCACTTCGAGAGGAGGTCTAGGATACATTAGTGGTTGCTCTAGCATAATTTGAGTCCCAATATAGGTATAAGAATGAAAGGATTAGTTGAAGATTAACCAATCCTACTATCCTAGAATGCGTCTTTTATTCATTGTTTAATTTATCTATGTTAATTTCTGTGGTGACATTTAACGTTTTGATATTTTTATTTATTTAATTATTAAATTCAATCATGATTAGTAGTCTAGATAACTGTAGGAAGTTAGATTAAAATAATTAGTAGATTAATTATTAAATATCTGTGGATACGACCTTGTTCATTGCTATACTAGAAGTCTCACTGTACACTTGCAGTTTAGGTGAAATAAATAACCGAACAAGTTTTTGGCACCGTTGCCGGGGGGATTTAATTTTTATTTTTGCTATTATTTAGATTTAATTTCTTGTGTTAATCTAGACATTTATTTTTCCGTTTTTAGTTTATTTTCTTTTAAAATTTATAAATTTTCCTTTTTCTTGTGGTTAGGTTGTGTATGCATAAACGGTCTTAGCGAGGATCTCTAGAAGACTACGACTCTGAAATTGAAGCCACCGCTCGACACAACAACGTAAGAAGGAGAAGAAAGATGGACGCCAATGAACAACAATCCCCTGTTACGGCAAAAAAAATACGTCGCTTGCAGCGATAATTGGAGGAGATGCAACGGAGGATGCAAGAGTAGGAGGACGCGAGAGAAGCAACTCCTACACCAATCAACCAACTGTTTACACAAGTGCTTAATCCTGGAGATGCTCCTGGTCCATGCATCCAAGCCAACAATTTTAAACTGAAGTCGGGATTGGTAGGCATGGTTCAGCAGCATCAGTATGGTGGGTACAAAGCCGAGAATCCGAATGCTCACTTGCAACAATTCTTGGAGATCTGTAGCACAATCAAGATGAATGAGGTGTTTGATGATGCTATTCGGCTATACTTATTTTCATTCTCGTTGAAGGATGCAGCCAAGGGTTGGTACCACTCTTTGGATGCTGGTTCTGTGGACAACTGAGAGAGTTTGGCACACAAGTTTCTGCACAAATTCTTTCCTCCTGGTTTAACTCTCAAGCTGAAAGGTGAAATTACACAGTTTCGTCAGTACGAGGATGAGACTTTATATGATTTTGGAACATACCGAGAAAGTGTCCCAACCATGGATTCGGGGTAGATCACCAAGTTTGTATCTTCTACAATGGATGTGACATGGAGGTAAAAGGGCTTTTGGATGCCTCTGCAGGTAGTTCTTTGCTAAACAAAGGCCATGATCAAAATGTGATGATCATAAAGGACATGGCTACCAACAGTTACTGGTGGTCTAGTGAGCAGCAAGTGAAGATTCTTAAGAGAGTTGCAGCTGTTGATGACAGTGATCTGATCTCCAAGTTGGCTGTCCAATTGTCGACATTGAACACTACTATCAATAGTAAGTTCCACGCCTTGTCCAAATCAACTGCAGCCTCCTCCATAGATCAAACAATGGAATATGTCAAATATATCAATCAATGGGGTAATGAGAATAACAATTACCGAGATAGAAATAAGCTCTACCAAGGTAATCGATCAAACTTATCTTATGGGAACCCCAATACTGCACTGCAGCCTCCTTCTGGCTTCTCAGTAACAAATGACATGATCAATGAAGACAAAAAGCCGAAGATGAATGACTTGTTGATGGCGTTCATGGGAAAGACTGATAAATTCATGGAGGAGTCACAAGTTAGAGTGAAGAAATTGGAGAATACTATGGGTGCTATGAGCGTGCAAATGAAAATGTTTGAGAAGCAATTGGGACAGCTGGTTACAGTTGTAGGAAATCAGTACCAATTGGGACAGTTCCCTAGCAGCACCACAGTGAATCCCAAAGAGCAGTGCAATGCAATCCATTTGCATACTGACGTGCGCATGCCGATCATCGTCGCTGCAGTTGTCCCTACCATGTCGGCTTCTTAAAAGTCAGATTCCACCATCAAGAGTACTCAGACGGGTCCTACAGTGCTTCTCACAATGACTATCATGTTCCTACAGTTCTCCAGATTTTTGGAAATATTCAAGAAGGTGCAAATCAACATTCCTCTGGTGGAGAAGATATAGCACATGCCGAAGTATGCAAAGTTCCTCAAGGAGGTTGTGTCCAAAAAGAAGAAGATTAATGAATTTGAGACAGTGCACCTCCCATAAAATTGTAGCGCCATCATCCAAAGGAAGCTTCCGGCCAAGATGAAGGATCCGGGAAGTTTTACACTTCCCATCACCATTGGAGACAAGATAGGTGGTATAACATTGTGTGATTTGGGGGTGAGCATCAATTTGATACCGCTTTCATTTTTCAAGAAGTTGAACAGTGGGCAACTCAAGCCCACAACTATGTGTTTGCAGATGGCCGATCGACCTGTGGTGTATCCTGAGGGAATTTTGGAGGATATGTTGATCAAGGTGAATGATTTAATTTTCCTGGTGGATTTCGTGGTGCTGGATATGGAGGAAGATAAGAGCGTCTCTCTCATTTTAGGATGAACATTTTTGCATACTGGACGGGCCAACATAGATTTGGACACCCGGATACTAACTCTCCGATTTGAGGATGAACAAGTCTGATTCCTGTTCGATGTTGAGGAGCGCAAGACAGCTGTGGAATGTAACGTCATCAACGCTCAAGAATCTGGTTGCATTGCTGATGATGGAGGAACTAAGATGGAGAATCAGGAAAGCAAATGAGGGATATCAATTCCTTCATTTTTAGGAACTTGAACTTTCAAGTGGTCTGGCTGTCGACATTAAATGCAACGCTTGTTGGGAGGCAACCCAATGTGTTTTACTTATTTCGTGTTTTCTTGTGTTTAGTTTTTCTTATTTTCATTTTTTACTTATTTTTCTGAGTTTTGCAGGTAAAGAACACGTGGATGCTGCATCTTAGGGAAGGACATTGAATCCGAATGGACATACACTTGATTTCTGTGAGTGGTCGATGACACCTTCATTCATTTTTACAAATTTACTTCATCCTGTGGATTTGAATAAGTTTGGGGAGATGTATGTTTGTAGTGTCAACGCGGGTCAATATTGATCCGTTAAAAAAAGTGTCAAAACTAGTATCAACTGTAACACTAAATAATATCACTCAAAATTCTAAAAGTATCGCCATGTATCATTAAAAAGTACCGGGTTTGCTAGTTATCCTATACGAGTTTATTTAGTTCGAATTGTAATATTTTCATTCCAATTAATGTTTAGAGTTTAGAAGTTTAGGTTTTTTTAGGGTTCATGGTTTTAGGGTTTTTTTTAGTATTTTTAGGGGTTTATGTTGTGTTTTTTGGGTTCCATATTTTTTTAGATTTATTAGTCTCAATTAGGGGTTGTATTTATTTAAAAAAATAGATCAATTCACTTTTATTTTAGGTTTCATTAATTCCATTTTAGAATATATATTTATTTCAAAATTATATTTTTTATTTTCAATTAGTGTTTATATTTGTTTCGAAAAAATTAAGAGCGCAATGCACGAGCCCACACATTAGCATCGGACGAGTGCATTGCACAAGTCGCCAACTTTCAAAAAAATAAATTAATAATTCACTTTTATTTTAGGATTCATTAATTCTATTTTAATATATATATATATATATATATACATACTTATTTCAAAATTGGATTTTCTTTTTATTTTCAATTAGCGTTTTAACTTGTTTCAAAAAAATTAATTATCGAGCGCAATGAGCCCACTTGTTAGCGTTGGGTGAGTGCATTGCGTGAGTCGCCGAATTTTAAAAAAAATTAAATTATTCACTTTAATTTTATGGCTCATTAATTCTATTTTAGGGTATATATTTATATGTATTTTAAACAAATTAAATCAAGTTACTTTAATTTTAAGATTGACTGGTTTTATTTTAGGATATATAATTTAAAAAAAACAAAAATTTGCCGCAAAAAAAATAAAAAATAAAAAATTCATAAAAACTAATAAAAAAATATATAGGTGGAAGGTGGGCGTGTGTACCCACGTGCGACATGGGCAGTTTTGGACCTTTTTTTCTTATTAGGCTTGGGCCAATCTGATAGGCCCAAACTCATACATTAGATGTATACAAGACCATCTCTTTTTCAAATATTCTTACAAGTGATCGAGATGTAATGATATACTTTTGATATGAAATGCTCCTTTTCTTTGAAACAAATATTATAAAAAAATAAATTGTGCTGAATTTACAACTTGGTGAAAAAAAGTAATGATATATTTAAGCAATTAACCCAAGTTTTTAACCAACCTATACTTGGAAGATCAATCTTCCTCCCTTCTCGTTAAAAAATAAATTAAAATATGGCTAGAATTCAAGTATGACCTAGCTACATATATATTCTTCTTTCCATTTTTATAAAATTAAATTCTGACACACAAGATTGACCAAACTCTCAAGACCACATGAATTAGGCCTTTCAAATTGAGTTTTAAAAACGTGATACAAGAAATGAGATTCCATCAACTTGGAGTTATATATATCTATTCCTAGTAAGTAGTGATACTGCAACGAAAATGGCTTTTAAATATTATAATATATATTGATTGGGGAGGGAATGTAAGTCTCATCAGAAATGTTAGGCTTAATTAAATTTTGCCTAATTTTAATGACCTCGATTTACTGGTCACCAACAAGTTCCAAGTCTCCGGTATTTAACAAAAACTTCTTCAAAAGAATAAAATAAAAGTGTATTTAACAATTGTAATGTTTATTACATAATTACTTGTTTTTCTTAATTTGATGTCACTATATGGTTTGATGAATACCAAGAATCACATCTTATACGTTTAGTTTGGGGTTGAAAAACCCACAAATTAAAACTGAATGCTTGTCTATTCAGATCCTATTAAATCACAAGCATTTTGTACCACAAAACACACACACTACACATTAGCATTTTGAGAGTTCCATCAAGTGCGATTCAAGATAGAATATCCTCGTATATTAATTAGTTATAATCAATACAATCCTTCAATCACGTATATATCTAACAATCTGTATTTGTTTTTTCAAATTGATCTTATGCCTCACATCAATTAATAGACAAATTAAATATGACGAGGAAATTAAGGCAACCATTAATTAATTAAGAGCATCTGAAGTGGACAGCCTAATTAGATGTGAGTTTTTTTTTTTTTGAGGAATGTGAGTTGATATATAGTGCAAATGCTTTCCTCCATCCAATTTCCTAATCCTAATTGTTTGTGAAAAGAAATAGCTAGAGAATCCAAAAGGCATGCAAATTAAAACGCTCAAGTAAAGTAGAGATAATTAACAAAAGTAAAAGTAATTAATATTTGTATATATAGCTTCTTTGAGAATAAAGAGGGATGAATGGATTGGTGATCGATATCCACTCTTTCTAAAACATCACAATATGCATATGATAGCAACAACATTACATATACCTATATATACTACAGACAACGTACGAACACACACATCATGGAGTTATTCCAAATCAAATCGATCACTAGCTTCGAATAATATAATACTATATATATATATATATATATATATATATATAATTAAAGATGCATGCATGCAATGTTCAAGATTGGAGAGGCTTGTCCAAGTCCTCTAGAGGGCGGAAGAAGGGTTTCTGGTCCAAGCAGGCGGCGGTGAGACGCAACCCACCGAGAGCAGCTGGTTTATGATCCTTTGCAGGCCCAAATACTCCGGTCTGAGGGTGAGGGCACCAGTAATGCTCAGCCTGCCGCCTCGGAATTACATCGTCCGCCCGGAACTGCTCCTCAGGGTTCTTGTCGTACGCCGACACGTGAACACTCTTCTTTCTGCAATATATATATATATCATCATCATCTATATATATAAGAGCTGAGCTACCTACGTTAAATGAAAAACTAGCTAGCTATATATGAGCAATATAATATTATTGTTTATAATATATGAGTTAGGTAGTTAACACATGCATGCTTTAAGCCTTAATTAAGATACGTAGTACTACTGTTAACTGCCCACCTGAGTGGGCAAAGTGTCACATGTTCGTTCGAAATTAAATTCATATATATATATATATATATATATATATATATATATATATATATATATATATAGCCTCCGGATCGGAGAGGCTCATTTTCCATGCATAATCTTTTTAGTTATATATGTGGTCAACGAATAATTAAATAACAACTCATTAAATTACATGGCCGTCTAATTTAGACTTCAGATCATTATATATAAATCTGATCAAACTTCTCAAAAGTGCCTACTACCATGGGCATATATGGCCTACCATAACAGAAATTGGTAGCAATTAAGATATAGCAGTATATATGTATTAATTAAAAGATAGTATCGATCGATACAATTTAAACTATATATATGGAAATTAAGAATTAGCAATATATATTTCGCAATTGATGAGAACGTTATTTCAACTAAATTTTATGAAATTATCGCCTTCGATCACCCTAAGAGAAGAATAAAATCATAAGCACATAACCATTTTCATCTAATTAAATTATATTGCACATATTCTTACTTATTAACCTGCATACATATAATTAATTCCATCAAAATGAACATGTTATATATAGCGCAATTATTAGGTATCTACTGATTTATTAAACACTAATGATCGATCCAATGTTAACTGTCTACTACCAATTCATGGAAATTAATACTAAGAAGCATTGAAAATGAAAGCTGCCTAGAAGAATCCGAAAAGGGGGTTTTTGGGTAAATTACGGCCCATGTGAAGTCCTTATCCGAATTAACCTACGATTTACGAAATGAAATATTTATTTATTTTGAGTTTTTTTTTAGATACAAGACTATGGTGATATTTTACCGAACGATGATACCAATAGCTAGAACAGTACCACTATTTTCAGCCTACAGATTTGAATATTAGGTACATTGATTTTTATTTTTTTAAAAAAAGAAGAAGAAGGAAGAAGAAAGAAGCTCATAAGTGGAACAATTGAGATTCAACAAAGGCAATAAGAAATATCAAATATGTGTGTAACGTATATGATGTATCATATATAGATATTAATGATCACTTCGATTTGGGCCTCCGACTGCATGATATATATTATTTTTAGATTTCTGCTTTGCACCGATAACAGAAGCTAGAACACCTCGATCGTGTTTAATTTACGTGGAATTTATTTGCAGAAGCAACAATCGAAACTAAAAACAAATTAAAATCAATGTGAAATCCACATAAATTTATCAAAAAATAGCTAGCAAGTTTCACGTAGAAAACACGTCCATCAATTCATAAAGAAGAAAAAAACAAATCATTCAAAAAAAAAAAAAATTTCCTCCAGAAAAACACACCTTATGGAGAGAGAAGGAATGGCGACGGAATCGAGAGAACGGATCTGGGCAACAAATCGCTTTCCGAAGCTCGCCAGTCTGGAACTCTGCAAATTAGCTGCCATACAAATAACTACTTTAATTTAATTTCTCTTAGAGAGAGAATAAATATATGAAGAATGAATTGAAGTAATGGCTACTCAAAATGGGAAGGAGGAGCCCCCATTTTATAGTGTAGGGGGTGATATAGCCTACCACTGTGTGTCTCTATGTTTTTTTTTTTTTAATTTTTATTTCTCTCTCTCTCTCTCTCTCTCTCTCACCCAAACAGAACATTGTTTGTTTCTTTGCTTCTCCTGGTTGGCACCTACCCCGTACCACGGACGGCCCAGTCCCGTCAATTTTTTTGTTTTTTTTGGACCTCTTTTTCACGGCAACCGTCGCAGTTAACGGAATTTGGAAAGGTACTGTTTGGGTTATGGAAATTAAGCCTTTTTCTCGATTTTATAATTTGTCGTTCTCATTTAGCAAAGTTAATTGGTCGTATGCGGTATGCGTCAACTTTAATGTCTTAAATTATTGTTTCCATTTTCTGGGTATGTTATGTGACTTATGTCAGTTGTTTACCGTGAGCACAAAATGTATTTGATATCATCAATTGAGTTACTATATGCTTTTTATCATTTGATTTGATCTGCGGTTTATTCATAATATAATAATCTATCTTGCAATTAAATTAAAGGTGAACCAAAACCCTATGTTATATAAAATGTAGTTTAAATTTAGGAGGATTTGTGTGTGTGAGTAGGATGAGCGGACACGTGGGAATATTCGAATAAATTCATGTGAAAAGAATGGTAGAATACGTGGATCTTACAAGGGCGTTATCCGTTGCGACCTGGGAGTCTTAATTTATCTATTTTTTCATTGATGCCCAAATTACGTCTCTGCCCCCCTCTCGTCTCGAGTTAATTCTTTGGGATGGTAACCATTTTTTTAACTCGGTTAGGCTTCCAGTAAATACTAAATATCCCAATTCGTCTTGTTTATTTGAATTGATAAATAATGATTAATAACTTTTTCAATTATATCCTGTATTTATTTTGTATGATATTAAAATAATAAATAATTAAAAATTCATGATAAATAAAATTTGAGCACATATATATGAAATATGTATTCCATCTAAATAGGTAGAACATGATTTATCCATGCCCTCAATTTAAATATTTAAAATAAACGAGCCTTAAGTTGCACCACGTGTCAATTATATAGCCTCCTACGGTGAAGACGCGGAGTAGTGAGCAAAACTAGCGTGTTAGCAACCACACCGAGTCTTAGCACGGTCCTCCAGTTTGATTATGAGGCATAGGCATTTTGACAAAATGGCAATGCACAATTACCATTCCAACTAACAAAAGAATATTCCCTGAGAATATAATTGAACTATTGTAAGATTTTTTATTTATTTATGGAGTGTTTGGTTTGTGAAAGGAATGAGAATAAAACTGAAACTAAATATGGCAAATGAGAACAAATATTTTAAATTCTTATACTTTTTTGAATTAAAAATTATAATTTTTAGACCATTTTATAATTACAGCTAGCGTAACCTTATAATTCTTGTAAATAAAATATTATATTTATTGACTTTTGAAATTACATCACATCCTATTTTTTTCTACTAATTCAGTTCGATGTGTCCGACCAAATTTATATGCGTACTTCTACGTGTGCAATCATACATGTTAAAAAAACATATCTCATAGAATTTGGATGGGTATATATTCATATGTGGTTTATCTCTGATCCTCCTTTGAATTTGGATTGGATTTGCCCGTTTTTCTTGAACATCATTGTATACGTGGAAATTTGATTAATATCAGATTAAATTTAAAATATATATATATATAATATACATATAGTATCATGAAGTAAATATTTAATAAATGAATTATTAGGTCATATAATAATCGGTGTAAACACTTGACAAAATTATTAAATATTATAATATGAACTCCATAATGTTACTAATTTAGTAAACCGGCCAAAATATTTGCAAATTATTTATTAATTTGAGACAGTAAAATGTCAAGCTCCCAAAATTGACAAATGCATCATGTATGAATAGAACATTTATGAATATTTAAATTGAGTTTTTTTGACTTATGAAAAGCTCTGCACTAACTACTAAGTAGGCAACTAGGCATGGACCATGACATGTAAAATCTGCATTCAGATTTATATTACATTAATCATCAAATTAAACCTAACTTTTTTTAGGGAATTATTAAACCTAACTTCTCTGCACATTAAGTAGAAAAATATTTTTCTACCTTCCATGCCACACCCCCTCATGATTATGCTAAACTCGAATCGTTATGCCAACTATATTTGGACGTAATTAAGGGAAAAAAAATGGAGAGTATAAAACATATATGTCTTGTTGGAAAAATTTCAATACGTGGATTTACATATATAAAACAAAGGTGATCGATAATCATAAAAAAATTCAACACTAGATCAATTCAACAATAAAAAAGCTAAAAATTTATGATTCACTTTAACTATTTATATCTCGGTAATTTTGACATATAAATTTTATGATTATGAATTTAATTTATATTAATAAACTTACATGTTTATGTGATTAAATTCAACATGTCTCATTATACATTTCCAAAACAATTTCCTTTATTTCAAAATAAAATAAAATGATGAACTGCGCATATCAACGTTATTCTTTATGTTTAGTTATTATACTTATTATACATCAATTTTTATCCTACAAAAATCTAACTCAATGTTAAACTAACACGAAATCCACATAACAATTCATTATAGATAAGAAAAGAGAGAGGTAAGGAAGAAAACCAATATCTTCAATGAGCTTACAAAAGAGGTGTGGAGGCAAAAGTAAAAAACCCAATACAAAACATAAGACAACTAAAAAGGGAAAAGAAAACCTAAAACAATGTAAAAGGACAATAGTGCCCTTGATAGCAAAACAATATTACATATGTATTTCTAACACTCATAACATTAAAACAAATTATGGGCACTCTCCTGTGTACAAGATGTATATGCTTGAACTCATCAGACTGGCTCAGGTCCAATAAGGCCTAATGGCCCAAAACAAATTATCCCATTTCAGATGCATGGACCCCACAGGCTCCGGCCACACGCGGCGCGTGGGGTACACTCACCAGAATTTTTATTTTTTTTTTATATTTTTTTTGATTTTTTATTATTTTTTCAATTTTTTTATTTTTTTCGATTTTTCTTTTTTTCCCCCCAAAATTGTATACCCTAAAATACAATTAGTGAACTTTAAAAATTGAAATGAATTAATTTTATTTTTTAAAAATAAATATAAATATATATCCTAAAATTGATTTAATGGACCCTAAAATTAAAGTGAATGATTTTATTTTTTTAATTTGATGACTCGCGCAATGCACTCATCCGACGTTAACACGTGGGCTCGTGCATTGTGCTCGACAATTAATTTAATTTTTCAAAATAAATATAAATGGTAATTGAAAAAAACATAATTTTGAAATAAATATATACCCTAAATGGAATTAGTGAACCCTAAAATAAAAGTGAACGAATTTAATATTTTTTGAAATAAATATAACCCCTAATTGAGATTAATAAACTTTAAAAAAATATTAACCCTAAAAAACACAACAAAAATCCCTAAAAAATACTTAAAAAAAACCCCTAAAAAACTATGAACCCTAAAAATCATGAATCCCAAAAACCTAACCCCCCCTAAACTTTAAATATTAATTGGAATGAAAAAAATTATAATTTGAACTACATAAGCTCATATAAGATAAATAACAAACTAGTTACTTTTTAATGATACAAATGATACTTTTTAGTGTAAAAATTGATACTGATTTTTACCAACTTCTTTTTTTTTTGTCAATACGGGTTGACTCGCATTGATCCCGACCCGTCTGATGAATGTATAGGCCTTATTGGGCTTGAGGTGATGTATAGGAGTTTTTGTGAACAAATTAATATTGATCTGACATTATAGCTTATAAGATTGGTTCAACATAATTATTGCCTCATCCAAAATTCAAGTCGAATCAATCAAAATTGCTTAAGAAACCCCATTGGGTTTGATTTATTTTCAGTTTGACCTATTTTTTATGTCTCGAGGAACATCCACAAACGAGGTTACATACATATACACAATTTGGTTGGAGGGAAAATGATATACACTTTGTGTGGCGGGGGGGTGGTGTTGCAATTTCTAAAATAATAATAATATTATATAACCACATGTTAGATATTGAATAATATATAGCTAATTTATATATATATATATATATATATATATAAACAGAATGGTCTATTAGTAGAAAATCCTGAATTTTTCCCACCTAAAATCCACCTTCCAATTTTAGTAAGTTGAATTCTAATTCATTTCTTATATAAATAAATGTGTTATTTTATATATTAATTTTAAAATTTTATGAATTCATTAATAGTTAATTTTTAATTAATTTTAATTAATGACATGTCTGGGTCAAACAATTGCCTCATGTATATTTGGTAGTTTTTGACTATTCTAATGTGATAAGGGTAGTTGAGTCATTTAAGTAAAAGCTGTAGAGATATATTATTTTGCAATATTCATCCGTCCATTTTAATAGGAGTTATTTCAGGAGATTATTCTCTTTCCAACTTCTCACACGATTTGTACAGTCGGTTTCTTCTTCTTCTTCTTCTTCTTCTTCTTCTTCTTCTAACTCATAGATCGATGATCTATTTGGGTCATTCCTTTTTTTGGTGGTCTATATTCATCTCTCTTTGATGTGTCGCAGCGATTGTGAGGGTGAGTTCCGTTTCAACCTTCCATGTTTTTCTCTATGTAAGGTAAATTGATTGGGCAAGATTTATGCGTCGATTGGGATGAGAAGGAAAGACGATTTGTTCGGCAATTTTATTTTTGGTTTATTTTACTTTGGGGATATCTATCGGTGACGACAGTTGTTGCGCAACACTCACACAGAGATTCTAGGCAGTGGGTCGACTATTACAGTTTTAACTAAATAATAGAACACCTTTCACCGATACAACAATGGCACAACGAAAGTCAGGGTAACAATTTCGAACTTTTTGAATTCTTTGAAGCGATTTTTACCGATGTTTGTTTATAGAATTGTAGGCTATGGTGTAAATGGTGAGGTTTTGTAAATTTTTTTGTAATAGGTTGTCTGGATTTATTATCAAAAATCCAAAATCATACATCGTTTGTTTGGGATTGGTTATTTGATCGATTTATGTGGCTGTAGTTTGGGTATATTAATTTCAACTCATGTTTCATTTTGAATGATTTATCGAATGCTTAGTATTAATGTTGCATTTCATTATTTTGTCAAGTGTCCAGTATTAATTCACGTCATAGAAAGCATTTAAATATACTATTCATTCAGAACTTAGAATGTTGTTAGATGGGAGACTCATGTTAGTTTCGAAGCAATACAGTTTCTCATATGAATCATTTAACTTGTCAATAACAAGCATCAACTAAGGATCAATTTTTAAAATGCAAAACGATACCAACAATATGTATTATTAACATACATTATATAAAGTATTATCAATACAAATACAAAACATTAACAAATGCAATGCGAATCATTATCAAACTCATACTCACATCCATGAATCTGAGGAATTCACGTGGTTGCACATCATAAACACAGAATGAAATGCACTAACATATATGTTAATGCTTTGTGTCCAAAGTACAATTAGAAGTAATATGTTTTTCATCTGAAGCAACGAACTGTTAAATAATTCTACTAACACTCTGTACCCAAAATACCATTCTAAGCAATACTCTTTCTATATAAAGCATTAAACTGTTAAATAACAAGCATTACGAAAGTATCACTTTCTAAAGTATAAAACATTATTCACATCACTGCATATGAGCAATTCATATGCTCATAACAAAGGTTTTAGTAAACCACGCCAAGCATTTACGTAAACCACATTAAGCATTATTATGAAATATACCAAGCACTAACAAGTTCAATGCAAAGCATTATTTCAATTCACATCACTTCATATGAGCAATTCATATGTTCAAATATCATAAATATAAAACGTAATGCAATAACATATGTGTAAATAAGGGATACTTAATAATCTTACAACTATTATTCGGAATATTATTCATATGATTCCATTGAAAAAACTAAAAGTCATAGTATCCAAAGCTGACCGTATCCAAAAAATAGTTGTACGATAGTGAATTTTTTTCTTTCTTTAAAAAGTTGTATGCTATCTGTTCATACCAACTGTATGTTTCATGAAATTTGAATTGTCGAATGCGTAGTATTAATTTATGTCATACAAAGCATTTAAATATACTATCCACCGGATTTTTCAATTTTGATGTTTTCAATTAGTTTTTATGTTAACGCTCTGTGTCCAAAATACAATTATAAGCAGTACGTTTTTCATATAAAGCATTAAAATGTTAATTCACAAGCATTAAGTAATTTTCACTTTGTAAATTGCAAAACATTACCTAAGTAACTAGTGTTAACATAAAACATCAAAAGTACCTAACGAAACTATACCAAACACTAACAAGTACAATGCAAAGCATGTTCCACAACTTCGTGAAATTCGGTATCGCGTTAAAGAGTAAAGTAGGGCATGCACGACTTCTCAACTTGGGATGCTCACCCAAAGCTGCATCTTCATCCTCGTCCATTGTGTTGTCATCATCAATTGTTGTCATAATTGGCTATTTTGATACTGCAAACAATAACACATATATTTGAAGATGAACTAGATTGTTGTTTCTCAAATATTGTATGTTCACATTTTCTTGAAGAGGTCTGAATAATTGTTATGTACTAATACTTAAACAAAGCACTAACTTAAACATTATAAAGCATCAAACTCGCAAGTCCAAACCACAAATTTCATCAGATACAATGTCACATTCAAGATTTATGTCTTATCATTATAAATTCTAAGAAATAGCACCTATTGTAAGGTTACATAGCACCACATATTAATTAAAGTGCACATATCTCACAGTAGAAATTCGCCCAAATTGCAAACCTAATTAACTAAAATTATAGATTTAATCATTCATAATCATTCACCCGATTATACACTAGCCCACAATAGTTTGAAGAATCACCATGAAAACCGTTTAAAAGTTCCCTAACTCATCTGATTTTTTCCAACCCATGTTATTCTTCAGCCCTGGTTGAAAGTCGTTGCCGCCGCAAACAAAAACCACCGCCGTGAGGGTTGACGATTTCACTCCGCCGCCGTACACAAAATCACCACTCGCGTGATGAATGGTATGCCGGAATCGTATCGATTTCTCAGCAAATCACCGTCAACTTGCGGGGATGCTAGGTTTCGTGATTTGGGAGGCGGCACTCTGGATTTCTTTTAGAACTGCTGCTTTCTTTTCGATTTCATGTTTACTGGATTGTAGGGGTTTAGTTTTTCATCTAGATATCATATATCTCTTTCCCGTATCTAGAGCCAATTTTAGTGCATAATACCATATGAAATTAATGTACAAATTTACCTTATTATCCCTCCATGATTTAATAAATAAAAAAAATTAAAAATTACCATTTAAAAGACATTTAATCTGATCCATCCATCTTTTATATTTGTAGGGATCAGATTTGTCCTTTTTTTTCACACCAAGAGGTATACCTATTATAACCACACCCTATATATATAGGAAATGGTTCAAATAGGAACCTAATCCCCCCGTGAGAACCTAGGAACCAATCCTAACATTAGATTTGATTAGATCTAATGACCATAATTTAGTCAAAGTTTTAGTCAAAGTAAGATGGCAAACTTGTAATATTTGAGAACTTAATGAATGTGGGGTTATTTTCATAATTTAGAAATTAGGTTATATTTTTTCGGATTTTGGGTCCAATTCCCGGAATTAAATAGACAACACTTTAAAACCGTTGTCTTTTCTGGCGTTGTATTAATATGCTAACATGAGAGATTTATATTGCTAACATCAAGACATTATGTTGCAAACATGAGGTAGACTCATATTGCTAACTTGACGAGATCATAATATTAAATTGACACGTATTAAACACCACACATATAACATTATACCACATTTAAAATAATATTGTGTAACATCATTCATACATACCGCTAATATATTAGAAATATACACACTGCTAATATGTGACTAATAATTTGCTAATATTTTAGTAATATGTTGCTAATATGTGAATAATGATATGCTAGTATGACTTAAATTCTCAAATATTACAAGTTTTCAAAATAATATTAAGCATTGATAACGTTATAATTGTTTATGAACTTATCTATATATAGCTCATACTTTAACTATTTTCTAATGAAAGAAACTTAAGATTCAAAGTCGTGCATAAAAAATTTCATGTTAGGAACATAAACACAAGATATGGCCAATATTGTGATATCATATTAGCAATATCTGACAGTTACGAGTTGAATATACGTGAAAAAAAGTTTTTTTTTTATTTTTCATCAATTTTTGCTCAAATAAACATATGCACTATGGATGTTAAATGAAAGAGCATGAAAAAAATCTTTAATTTGATATATTTTTTGCGTAAATTGGATAAAAAAACGAGTAAGTTATGATTATTTAAAGTTTTTAAGAATTTTTTAAAAGATGATGACATCACTTTATAAAAAAAATCTGGAATTGCCCCTTATATTTTGAATTTTACATATTTACAACTATGTCACCGCCTTTTTATTCGCCATGTCATCAAAATCATTAAATTTGATTGGTTCCTAGGTTCTCACGGGGGCATTGGTTCCTATTTGAACCCACCCCTATATATATAATAGTGTGTGTGTGTGTGTGTGTGTGTATACATGTGAATATACACCATTCTATGTACATACGATATAATTAATATAATAATTATTTCTATATTCTTTACTACAATTATATATATATATATATTTGTTTACATCAATTATATATATGTACATTTGTAACTGCTAATCATGCACGTTCCAAAATTTTCCCATCTAATGAGTCACTGATGGCTGGGACACAATAATTATTATTAATCCAATACAATCCACAGTAAAAATGTGATTAATCCTTTAACAATATACATGATGTTTACAAATTAATATACATTAAAAATATGACATAAATCATTTCACAATATACACAATGCTTACGACTTAATATACAAGATACAATTATAAACCAATAATTACTATATTTTAATATACTTACCAAAGACACTTCAAATGAACAATATAAATATGTAGTTCACCAACTACAATTACGAGATACATTAAAATAGTTAGTTCAAATCATATAAAATGGCTTCTATGTGCAGCCTCCTCAAAGATATTCACAACGATTCAAGCTCTTGGACATGTAATTTACGCATCATCAGAACCTACCAAGTTCCTGAATTTGGAAATCCAAATCAACCAAAGAGCTTGGGAGTTATTTTCCATGACAGTGATGTAATTTTAATAACACATTTTTTTATTAATTCTGTAAAATCGTGTTATAAATTTTTAATAACTTTTTTTCATTATATAGTGTTGGTCCCGGGTGAGTCGATATCAGTTTAGAGGGGGATGAATAAACTGATTAAAACTTTTGCTTCAATTGCGGAATAATAAGGGCCATTGACTCGCTTAGAAACTTATCTATGCACAATTCGAATAAGTACTTTGGACAGCTTGAGTGCAGATTGTGTGAGCTTGTGTACAGTTCAAAGATATGCAATTAATCAAAACAGTACAACACACAAATGATTTATAGAGGTTCAAAGTCTCAAACTCCTACGTCCTCTCTTCCTTCCGCAGAAGGGAAGCTTCACTATATAACTTGAATTTCTTTACAAATTACACAATGAAGGACAATTGGCTGAACCTGGTAGCTGCTCGTTACCTCAGCAGGTCGATGTCTCATACTTGAAATCCCTAACTACTCGCTAGAAAGGTAGGTGCTATTGACGTCTTTACAAGGTTTTAGATCTCTTTCGATCTTCAAGAGATTAGTCTTGAACAGGGGGTATCAACTGATGTGCTCCTTCAATTGAGCTGGATAGTTGATCGTTGTATTGCTAAAACTGAGAAGGCTGCCCTGGCTGGTTTATCAACAGTTAGCTGAATGTTTTGACCATTTGAATTCTTCTTCTCAGTTGGACTCTCGCAGTTTTTAGCAAATGTTGAACTTGAGCTATGTGGGAGGGAGAAAGAAAGCTCTGCTTGAATAAAGGCTTGAAGAATAAGTATTGTGAAAAGTCTCGGAGGCAAGAGTTTTTAAAATTTTGATTCACTCATCTTTTATAGAGGAGTGATTTTATGACCGTTGAGTTCCATTGATTGGTGGCTCTGTTGGTTCATCAATGGCAGATGGTCTTTATTGATCGCTGGAGCTTTTGAATGAAGTAGCCGTTGCTTTGCCAATCGATCTTCATTGGATATTTAATTCCATGATCTCCGTTGAAACATTTATTCCAAGATTCGCCGGTTGAGAAATAACTCCAAGGTTCTCTGGCTGGCAGTTCTGAGCTTCAGTTTTAGCAACTTTGAGTTCCAGTTAGCAGTTCTGAACTTGTCTGTTCAGTTCGGCTATTACTCCAGCTGGCAGTTCTAAGCTTGTATGCTCAGTTTGGCTATTACTCGAGTTGACAGTTCTGAGCTTGTCAGCTCAGTTTGGCTATTGCTCCAGTTGGCAGTTCTGAGCTTGTCAGCTCTGTTTGGCTATTACTTTAGTTGGCAGTTCTGAGCTTCTTCCTCCAGTTCGGCTGATCTCAAGTTTTTGACTAGCTTGTCAGTTTGACTAATCATTCTTAAGCTCTCTTGTCAGCTTGACTATTCACAAGCTGTTGACTAGCTTGTCAGTATGACTGCTTTCTCTTAAGCTTTCTTGTCAGCTTGACTGATCATAAGCTGGCTGACTTCAGTTCTGGTCTTTAGCTGATTTGTCTGTTTACTTTAGTTTGGCCATCAATTGGATACTTCTAGTCTTCAGTTTAAACTCATCTGGTATCAGTTTCTTCAGTCTAGTTGATTCTTTTCTCCCTAGCTCAGCTGACTTAGCTGTCAGTTTGTTTCGACTGGTTCGTCTCTTCGAATCCTCAGTTGAATTGAGTTCTGACTAGTTGGCGTATCCTCCCAGCTGGTAGACCATACTCCAGTTTGGTTGGCTTCAGCTTTAATTGAGTTCCTCTTTGATGCTCTGGATTGGTCAGCTCAGATCTACAGCTTGAATTTTAGTCAGTTTTTCATAAATAGTTTTGACATCTTATCAAAACCTTATCTAGAGGTTCCTTGATAGTTTTTCCTAACAATACCCCCTTTTTGATGATGTCAAAACCTTGTCAATGATGATGGAAAAACTGCAAATATTCATTTGATAGACATACTATCGTTTGCTTAGGCAAATTCTTGAAATCAGAGAACATTAGAGCATGAAATTCAAGTATCAGAGCATTCAAAATCCAAGTATCAGAGCATTCAAAACATACTTTCATTTTAGTCATGCTTTCATTTTGAGTAATTAGTGCATGATTGTCCAAGTATCAGAGTAGAGCACAATGCTTGATATTAAAGCAAGTTGAAGCATAAATTCAAGTATTATAGTATATTCTCATTAAGGCATGTATCAGAGCATAAAGTATGGATCAAATCATATCAAATGATCTCTTGAAAGCAAGTTAGAACTAATTCTCTTCTTTGATTGCTTCATCTTTTCCTGCTTGATTCTCCTCTTTCTTGAGCTCCAAATTTTCTCCAAGCTTCCCCTTGAAGCTGAGCTTCCCCCTTATGATGTATTTCTCTTTGGATCTGATCCCAAAGAGTTAAGTTTTCATCATCATCATACTTTCCATCTTCCCCCCTTTTGGCATCATCTAAAAGGGTAAGTTGTTGTGGATCATATGATTGTATTGATAAATTTGGCAAGAAGGGGAAGACAGTTGCCAAGTTATCATCATGGAGTGAGGGAACTGAAGGAATGGGCATGGGCGAGGAGAACCATGCATAGGCTTCTTCAGTTGTCATGAACTGACCACGATCAGTGGTTTGAGAGAGTTCTTGCTCTCTAAAGTCCATGGAAGCCAAGCTGGTAAAGATCTCATCGATTGAGACGATTGGTAGATCTTCGAGGAATAGGGTGCAGGAGAAGTTAGTTGGTTCATTGTCGGAAAGAGGAGCGTCGGCTAGTACACTAAGCTGGATTCTTTTGATCATCGAATCCATTATCTCCGAGAGCATTGGCGGTTAGCAGAGTGGATGGTTCATCCAATGTCTACTCCATTCTCCTTCATTGATCCAGAAGAGGGATCCATGAGTGCGGATGAGGTGGAACATTGTGGCCTCATCGAGTTAGAATTGCCAGATGTGGTACTGGAGGTACCATTTCAGTTGCTCGAATAAGGAGGGATCGGTGCCCTCAATGAGACCGAATCAACTTTTTAGCTGATGGTCTAGAACTGTCTCAAACTCAACCTCAATTGAGTCGCGATGGACTAAGGTTAGAGGTTGTGAGCTGGCTGGTATTGTAGACTGATCACTCAGTCTAGAGAGGGGCTCATTCTCAATCATCAGCTGCCTTTCTTCTGAGGAGCTGGCATGGGCGACCACCGGTTGCTTTTCATGACTTGAGTCGGGAGTTCCTAGTTAGTGGGATCTCTTCGAGATCAGATGGCAGTAGATAGTCGGGAGCATGTCCCTTCGTTTGATCGGTTCGCTAGTTGGAATGATCTCATCAAACTGGCTTAGAATGATGTGGCTTATGCGACCCATAAACCCAACATTCTCTCAGAACGAGCCAGTTGATGGATCATATTCTGCTCGCTCGACATTTGCTCATAGTTGAACAAGAATAAAGGAGGCCCAGTCGGCTTTGCACCCGAAGTATAGAACGACCGTTAGATGGGCTTTGAGTTCCGAGAAGTAGACTATCTCAAAGTTCCCATGCAGGATATGACCGGTGATATCCAGAAGTTGGATGATCTCGTTGGGCAGGCTTTCCTTCAGCCTGTGTGAGCAGTCATGATGGTGCACGTGATGATGTTTCCAAAGACCCCACAATGCATATTTGCACGGTAGTTCCAGTTCCATCACATCTGGGCCTTCGCCGGAGAGAAGAAGTGTAGTCATCATCGTATCTTTTGTCACCGTGATTACTTTGTTCTGGACGGTGGAGATGATGTTATTGCCGGAGATGGTTGCATTGTGATAGAACTCCGCAACATGGGAAGGTATATTCTTGACTGGCAAGATTGTCAAGAATGACAGCAACCCAGTTTCCTCTAATGGCCGATAAATTCTTTGAAAGTTATCTGGGCCGAGACGTCCGTTAAGAAACTCTAGATTAAGAGTTGATACGACCCAAGCCAAGGAGATGTCCGATCCAATAGGTACCAGAGGGGCCATTTACACGATCAAAAGCTAAGAGATTCAAAGAGAGTCTCAGTGGATTTATACGAGGAGTCTGGACCCAAGAGGCGTCAAAGAGACCCGTCGAAGGAGTTGAAGCCGAGCATCATTGGAAAACGAAGATCACTTGTGAGAATGAAATGGAGGGGCGGCGCGGCCCGAGCACGGGGGAGCCCCGACCCGGTGACAGACACGATGCGACCGAGCGTCGATGCAGAGGGGTGAAAAGTACCCAGTGAAGCGCGGCCCGATGACAGACGCAGCGCGACCTCACTCGCGCCCACCGAGGCGCGACCCGACCGAAGGCGGCGCGACCGAGCCCGTGTCGTGCCTGTACGGGCGGTTCCGAATTTTGGCTTATTTTGTTTCCTAGTTTGTGTAGGATTTTATTTTGGGACTTGATGTCTTAGACCAACTATATAAGACCTTGTGTC
The DNA here is from genome assembly GCA_026008535.1 of Perilla frutescens. Lineage (NCBI taxonomy): Eukaryota > Viridiplantae > Streptophyta > Magnoliopsida > Lamiales > Lamiaceae > Perilla > Perilla frutescens. The sequence goes on along the minus strand of BRKX01000010.1, from coordinate 26,641,011 downwards.
TCATTATTTTCATTAGACAACTTTGATATTAATTTAAAACATGAGTTTTCACTTTTCTCTCTGAGAGAATTATCCGAGTTTCACAACACAACGTGAGATTCAATTGACTTATCAAACGGATTCACATCCCCGTTTGTGGCATTTCCCATACAATCCAAGTTCGTGTTTCCACTTGATCGAGGGTCGCGGATTCAACCAATTCGTGGTTCAAATTCATTGAGAGGCTAGGGTTTGGATTATCATCCCCAATTGTTCGTGTAACCTGATACTCCTGGGAAAACAACGCTATCGTCGTCGTCTTGCCGGCGAGGATCGCATCAAGAGTCTTATCTTTCTTCAGCTTCTTGATAAGCAATTTGACATTTACCATCTGAAATGAAGGCTTCATTTCTGCAAATAGATGGTGTTGTTAGATATGCAAGTGTGTTGAGAGAGAGAGTTTGCAGGTGATCAAAGCAAGGATGAGAGAGAATTTGCAGATGATCGGAGCCTTCATCTCCTTGCATAAATATATTCAGCTTTGCATGCATTGATCGAGGACACTCGATTGCTTCTCTTAGCTGATCAGCTGTCCGATTTTATGGATGATTAGCTGAATTAATGATGCATGCATCCCAGCCGTTCGATTGTGAAGTAGCTTTATGATCATGTGACTGAGAGGAAGCAATTTTTGAAAATGAGGTAGTTGCCATAAATAATAAAATATTTTCTACAGATTTTGCTATTTATATCGCATCAGAAAAATATATTTTCCTTTTCTTCTTTGAAGAATTGATTTAATATCGATGCAGAGATATTAATATAATATAAGAAATTTTATAATCACAACGGTAACAATTAAGTTATGATAATCATGAGGATTAGGAGAAACTTATCCGGATTCAGTTGGGATACAGTCCAACTGATTGGTTTGACGATTCAGCAGTTGGATGATCAGTTTTATCATGTTTCCAGTCGTCGCTGATGAGCTGACTGAAGCTGTAACTGATCTGAACTAATCAGTTCGTTTGGTCAGCTGCTTGACTTGCTTGAGTCAGTTTCCTCTTTTTGAAAGGCCGAGCTGGACTAGTTCCACTGCTTCCTTTCAAGCAGTTTGATCGCTTTGACGTTGATACAGATCCAGTTCTGTTCTTTGACAGTGCAGGCTTTACTGTCTTCCTGGCTTGGTGAAACTGCTGAATGGCAACTGATGAGTTTTTCATCCTTTGATTGAGAGATTGTGAAGTTCCCTTTGGCGACGATCTGAACTGATATTTTTTCATAAGCAACTACACGCCTTTTGAGTTGGATATGAGTAGGGGAGTGACATAGCTCTTGGAGAGGAGACTTGGTGATGTGGCAGTATCCTCATCATCACTGTCGCTCTCATCATACCTTGGATTCTTCTGAGGAGCCATGACTTCAATATGTGATAGATGTGGTTTTATCCTCTCTATGGCTGTTGGAGTTCGTCGTGGTGGCTTAGCTGACTGGCTTGATAAATTATCAAAGTTTAGTTTACGGCACAGCGAGCCAGTTGGGCAGTTGACTGATTAATTTGCAACCACAGCTCCTTGAGGCATGATGCTTGTCTTGAATTCAGCTAACAAGGCGGTTGCTGGAATTTTGTTGACAAGCCGGTGATTCATGATGTGCTGGACTTGCACAATGGTTGGAGGGAATGGATTTGATGATCCTATCCATTTAATGCTCCAAGTTTCTTCACGTTGTCAATAGCTCATGCCATGAAAGGCAGTTAGCAAAAAGTGAGACTGGATGGACATCGAATGTCTCCAGTTGTACCAATAGAAATACCGGTGGAGTTGTTTGAACAACTCTTGGTCACGTTGTGCAACAAAAGCAAAGTGAGTGAGAAGGAGGTTGGTCACTTCCTTTTGTGCACCTTTGAATGCATATTCACCACTATAGAAAGTGCGGATATTTTCTTCAGTCAGTTGGAGAGGAGGGCATGTGTTTCTGAAGTAGTCCGCTCCATAGTTTGGATGAGGGATTCCGATGAATGGAATAAGCTCATCTTGATCAGAGCAAACCTGGAAATCAACTGGTGATCCGTTCTTTGATCTTGGAGAATGAATGGCGTTGGCAGTTGAGTTGCTCGAAGTGTTGTTGCTTGTCTTTGCCTTGGCTTTTCTTTTATTTCTTAGTGACTGAAGATGGGCAGTTCCCTTCTTAGGAATCCAATCAGAGATGAGAACTGGTAGTGCTTCATCACTTGGGAGCTTGAGTAGGTCTTCAAGCATTTTACTCATTCTTAGAACAAGTCCTACCTTGGACTCAAATTTACCAAATTTCTTTGAGTCAGAGGCCTTGATGACTTGATGCTTGAATTGCTGGAAAACAAATTCTGCCCAGTTTGTTTGTCACCCTTCAGCAAGGTGAATCATGACTTTGTATCTCTCTTGGGTGAGTTGACTCAGGCTTCCAATGGCTTCGAACATCATCTTGTTCGTTATATCGAGTAGAACGCCATACTCGGGCTTCAGGTCAGTTTTAGCGGTTGTAAAACTGAATTGCTTATTGCAGGTTGAAGCTTTCCATTCCACCAATATGACTCTGCAGATTCCTTTAGTTCTTGAACTAATGAGCCTTCTTGTGGAAGCTCGAACACTTCTACAATTGTTCTTTCAGTGATTTGGAGTAGCCGTCCTTGAATCACTGATGATACTGTCTTTCCATCTGCAGACAATTTTGCTTGAAGAAAAAATTCACTCACCAAATTTTGTCTAAAAACTTTGGTGGTGTTTCCAGGTAGTGAAGAATTCCTGTGTTGTGAAGATTTGACAGAATGATTGGATTGTTTGATTCGTTTAAAATCATTTGAAATTTCTTCCTATCAAGGAATTTGTCTCTCATAAGTTGCTCTTTCAAGGAATTTAGAGATCTGGATAATTCGGCCATCTTTGGGGTTGGTTGAGATTTTGAGGAATTTTAAGAGCTTTGAGAGAGAGAGAGAGAGAATTTTTGAGAGTGAATGAGGAGTATTTTTAAGAGGCTTGAAAGAGAGGGCTTTTTATGAGTGTTTGGGCAGGCTCATAAATCTGATGGTTGAAATGGTACTAGCCCCTGGCCTCTTTTGGTCATTGGCATTTAATGACTTTGAAACGTGTCATTGTTTTGCAACGGTCAAAATATTCAAAAATAAATGCGAAGTTCGACATTTATTTGAAAACAAAAGATAATATTTTTCTAATATAAAAAATAAATAGTGACAAACTGAATTAAGAAGTAAACTGAGGGCTTTCTAATCAGTTTGAACTTGATCAGCCACTAGTCCTTCTTGTGATCAGTTTTCCTCCTTTTGGCAAGTGGTTCTGTGGCGTCATCTTCCTCATCTTCATCGCTGCTTGATGACTCAGTTTCAGCTGACTGGAGTCTTGGATGAGCTTGCAACCTCTGGATTTGCTCTGTGTGCAGTTTAACCTGTTGCTGCAGGCTGTGGATCAGTTCCACATAGTGAGCAGGGAGCTGAACTGTAGAACTGCTTGGTTGAGCATTGAACTAAACTGCTTTTGAGTCAGCTTCTTCACCTGCTTCAGTTCCAATTAGTTCCTCACAAGGAACTATGTGGGTCAGTTCGTCTTTCTCCATGATGATGGTCTCATCATAACTTGACTCTGATGAAATCTCCGGTGCAGCATCTTGAGCAGCAGCTTGGAGAGCTCTTTGAATTGGATCAAAGTACACAATTATTGCTAGTGTACCTTGATAGGCAGGTTGATCATTGACTTGAGCTGTCTGTTCAGCTGGCTGATCAGACTCAGCTGTCCCTGGAGTTGACTCTTGAGGAGAAGCAGTTTCGGGTTCAGTTGGCTTCTCAAACAATCGAGCCTTTTCAGCTGACTTCTCTAACTCTTCATCACTTGGAAGAACTCGTAGAATAGGAGATTTGAGCATTTCTTCGAACTCCAGATCACTGGCAGTTTGCTCATCATCTGCTTGCATCTCTGGAGAATCATCAAGGAGATTGATGATGATGTTATCTGGTTGAGGAGATTCTTCGAAAGTTAACTGCCTAGCAACAGATGCTATGACAGTTTGCCTTGAGCTGTAAACTTCCACAGTTTTAGCACCTTGTTGACTGCTCTGGGCTTCTCTGTTGAACAGAGTCTGTCCCTACTGATGCTGTTGTTGTCTGAGGATGAGCAGTTCCCTAAGCAACCAATGCTGTTGAACTTGGGGATTCTTCCAATGTTTCTGTTCATCTTCAGTTTGTAGAAGTGGCAGTTGGATGTTGGCCCAGATGAGCAGATCATACATCACTTTCAACAATGTTTGTTATTCTGGGTGAGGGTGGTTCCTTCGAATGGCAAGCATTCTCTTTAGTGTGATAACTGGATCTTGTTCAGGAGTCTCTTATCCAGCCCATTGCATGCTCCATCTCTCTTCTCTTCTCCAGAAGCTCATCCCATGAAGGGTGGTTAGGAGAAAGTGAGCTTCAGAGTTGAAGCAGTGTCTCCATAGGTACCATTATACGTACCTTGAGAGAGCTTTATACAGAGCAGCCGTGCCAATCACATCTTCAAAAAAGTTTTCAGTAATGAACTTGGTTACTTGTCCATCAGCCCAGCTCTTGATGAGCTTAGCTTTTGATAAAGCTCTTATATTCTCTTTAGTCTCTGCCATCGGGGGGCACGCAGTTCTGAAAAGGTCAGCTCCTGTGTCCCGTGGTGGAACTTCCCTGAGAGGCACAATGTCATCTCCTTTAACTGGTGCCATGTCAAACACCTTGATGTTAAAAGGAGGTAGTTTTGGAGGGGGTGGAGGCCCTGATTGCTTCTTCTTCCCTTTTGGTTGAAATGCTGCGGGCTTCTTCTTTGATCTGCCAGTTCCTTCCTTAGCTTGAACTGGCCTAGTAGAGGTCTCTTCTTCAGGTGAATCAACCGTTAATCCATATCGAACTTGTCGCAGAGGCTTGGCTCTGATTGTGGTTCCCAACATTTGGCTTATTGGGACATTATCTTCTGAGTCAGAGTCCTCTCGCTGTACCTCTGTGACGATCTTTTTATCTTTTCTTTTAGCAGATTCCTCTGCTTTCTTTGAAGGAGCATCAATTTGCTGACTGCTCTTAATGCTTATAGATTTTGAGGCTGGTTGTCTTTTACTAATTGACGGTATAAAATCTAGCTTCTCTATCATCAGCGTGTCAGTTTCTTCTTCCATGAATTCGAGAGTGCTTTCCAGGATGCTGTTTATTCTGCAGGCATAGCACATCTTCTGATGGAACTCAGTTTCTTTCCAATGTTTTTCAACAATGTCTACATACTTCTTGATTTGTTCAAAGAAGTACTGAGCACAATTGACTTTGACGTTTGTGGCGATTGCTGCACAGGTTTTGTACTTGTGTTCTGACATCTCTGAGTGACTCCCTGTTGTGCCAACAATCATTCTGGCTGCAACTGCTGCTAGAATTTTGTATTCTTCCTGGAAGCAGGACATAAGTGTACTGCTTTTGTAGGGATCTTCGCAGTTCGCTCGCTTCCAGAGATGGTAAACTTGCTCTTGGTCAACTTCCACATCTTGTAATCTTATACCATTGGTGGGCAGTTGAAAAATCCTTCCGAGCAGTTCTGGAGTGATCACCAGTTCTACTCCACGAACTTCTGTCGTGATTCTGTCATCATAACTTTTTGAGTTCAAATAGAACTCAACCACTAGTTCAGGGTAGATCTTCGCTGGATAGACTTCTGTGAATCGCTTCAATCTTGTTTGCTCCAACTTCGAAATCAATGAGTTGCAGAGTGGAGAATCTGAGCACTTTTCTCTAAATGCTATTTGATCTAGAAACTTGTCTCTGTATAGATTCATTTGGAATCTTTTAGAAGATTCACCAGTTCTTCTAAAATTGAACTTTCGTCGAACAGTTGGTGCGCTCCTTTCAGCCATGGAGTTTTTAGAGAGGTTTGACGAATGATTCAGAGAAACAAATAAATTGGTTTTGACTGTATTTGGAACTAGATTTTTAACTTTCGTAACTATTTTTGCAGAGCAGTTTGAGAAAATGAAGAAAGAGAAAGGCTTTAATTCTTTACTGAGTTTTGGATCGGTAAAAATGAGATTATAATTCAGCCATCCTTTTTATAGGAGAAGATGGGGTTCATCCAACAGTTGGGACGTTTCGTATGCCTGGAATTCAACGGTTAGATTAATTCAATCGACACGTCGATTGGCCTTTCAATTCTATCCGTTGAGGATAAATGTGGGAAGAGAGAGAGAGTTCAACGGTAATATTTAAGTGACACGTGTTTTTACCGTTTCCACTATTGGAAATTTTGAACTTATCTTTTCTCTCTAGTTGTTTCTTCTTGGCTTGAAACTGATTACGTCATCAGTTGGCTTCGACTGTAGCTGATGATCTCCATGTTGATCAGTTCCAATTGAAATATTTTCTCATTAGTTCCTCACTTCCTCAACTGCTTGAACTTTTAATTCAGTTGTTTCTCAGTTCAGTTGATCCTTTAGTTCAGCTACTTTCCTTTAGCTGGTTCTTGAGCTGATGTCTCCTTATTGAGTTGAATCCAGTTCCTTTCATTTCTCTATTAGTTTGATAATTTTGAAGCTGGTATGTTTTGCTTGATTAACAGGATCATCAGTTGAGACCATTTGACCAACCCTGCCTTGCTCCTTTCCTCAGTTTGAGCAAATGAACTGATGATTCAGTTGAGCTGATGAGTTAGGCTGATCAGCTTCTGTTTACTTTCTTTTCACAGCTTCTTGCTTCATTTCAAACTGATAGCTTATGTGTCCAACTGATTAGTTTAACGACTTTTTCAGTTATGAACTACTCATTTGGATGAGTTGAAGCCTTTAGGTTCAGTTCCTCTCTTCAGCTGGAACGGTTTCTTGGCCTTTTTCTTTCAGTTGACCGTATTCATCCTTTGATGCTAGCTCAAGTAGCCCTAGTTGTATGCATAGCTCCATAAACTTTGCCTCAGGCAATGGTTTGGTGAAGATGTCAGCTATCTGCTTCTCCTTGTTGACATATTTGATGGATATGTCCTTCTTCTTGATGTGATCTCTGATGAAGTGATGTCTTATGTCAATGTGCTTAGTTCTTGAATGCAGAACTGGAATCTGAGATATTGCAATTGCACTATTGTTGTCACAGAATATAGGTAATTCTTCAGTTTCGACTTTGTAATCCTTCAACTGTTGCTTCATCCAGAGTATCTGAGCACAACAGCTTCCCGTAGCTACATATTCTGTTTCAGTTGTTGACATGGCAACTGAGTACTGCTTCTTGCTAAAGTAGGATATCAGTTTGCTTCCAAGAAACTGACATGTTCCACTGGTGCTTTTTCTGTCGATCTTGCATCCACCAAAGTCTGAATCTGAATAACCAATTAGACTCAAACTGTCATCTCTGGAATACCATAGTCCAAGATTTATGGTTCCTTTGAGATATTTGATAATCCTCTTTGCTGCTTTAAGGTGGCTTTTCTTTAGGTTGGCTTGAAACCGTGCGCATAGACCAACTGAGTAGGAGATGTCTGGTCGGCTAGCTGTTAGATAAAGTAGTCACCCAATGATTCCTCTGTAATATGTTTGGCTAACTAATTCTTCTTCTTCATCAAGAGTTAGCTGAACTGATGTATTCATAGGAATCTTAAGAGTTTTTCCTTTATTAACTCCAAACTTCTTGACTAGCTCCTTAGTGTACTTGGCCTGGCTGATAAAGATCCCATCTTTCAGTTGTTTCATTTGGAGTCCTAGGAAGAATGTCATTTCTCCCATCATGCTCATCTCAAATTCGTTTTACATCAGTTGAGCGAATCGTGTGCATAGATCTTTGCTTTTTGATCCAAAAATTATGTCATCCACATAAATTTGAACCATTAAGATCTCAGTTGATCATTCTATTCAGAATAGAGTTCGATCAATGACTCCCTTTTGAAACCCATTTTTCATCAAGAATGTTGTGAGAGTTTCATACCATGCTCTAGGAGCTTGTTTCAGTCCGTAGAGGGCTTTCTTTAGCTTGAAGACTTGATCCTCAATTTCAAATCTTGGCGGTTGCTCGACATACACGTCCTCCTTGAGCATTCCTTAAAGAAAAGCACTCTTAACATCCATTTGATAGACTGTGAAGTTGAAGTGAGCTGCATAGGCTAGGAACAGTCTGATGGCTTCCAATCTTGCAATTGGTGTGAATGTCTCATCAAAGTCGATCCCTTCACTTTATAAGTATCCTTTGGCTACCAGTCTTGTCTTGTTCCTTGTGATCACACCTTGTTCATCAAGCTTGTTGCGAAAAACCCATTTTGTACCAATGACCTTCTGAGTTTTTAGTCTATCAACAAGAAACCATACGTCATTTCTTGTGAACTGATTCAATTCTTCTTGCATGGCCATGATCCAGTCTGCATCTTCTAAGGTTTCTTTGATGTTTGCTGGTTCTGTTTGAGATATGAAGCATGTGAATAATGCATGCTCAGTTGAACTTCTGGTTTGAACTCGACTTCTTGGATCACCAACTATCTTGTCAGTTGGATGGCTTCGGAGCCATTTGGGCAAAATAGCTTCAGCTGGTTCTATTGTGGTGACGTCATCAGTCGCCCTTTCATCAGTTAGTTCGGCATCTTCATCAGTTCTTCCCCCTGTTTCAGTTGTGGGGTTTATGGTCTCAGCACGATTTGTTTCTTCATTGACCATATTGCCCTCAGCTGGTTTAGTACCAGTTTCATTACCTTCTTCTAATGAAACTTCAAGCCGCTCTGGAACAATGTGATTCACATAGTCCTGCGAGTTCTCTGTTTCACTAGGTAGTACTTGAACTGATGTGACTATTGTTTCTTTGTTCCTATACTCATTAGCAAATTCATCAAATACCACATGACATGTTATTTTCACAACAAGAGTTCGTTTATTGAACACTCTATAAGCTTGTGCGTGAGGCGAATTATACCCAAGAAATATTCCCTCATCAGCTTTAGCACTGAAGGCTTTCAGTTGAGTCTTGCCATTGTTGTGAATATAACATTTACAGCTAAATACTTTAAAATTTGAAATGGAAAGCTTACGACCCTTATACAGCTCATAGGGTGTTTTGTCATGTGTGGCTATGATGGCACTTCAATTTTGAGTATGGAAAGCTATGTTGACTGCTTCAGCCCAGTAACTTTCAGCTATATTAGCATCATCTATCATTACTCGAGCTGCTTCTTTAAATGTTCGGTTTCATCGTTCAGCTACACCATTTTGTTGTGGAGTCCTTGCAGCTGAGTGTTCATGAGTGATTACAAGTTGGTTGAGAAAACTGATCATTTGCTAATTCACAAATTCAGTTCCATTGTCGGAGTGAATCCTTTGAACTGATCTCTCTTTTTCAATTTGTAGCCTTCTGATCAGCATCGTTAGCTTGTTGTAAGTTTCATCTTTGCTCCTCAAGAATTCCACCCACGTATATCTTGAGAAATCATCAACTACTACAAGAGTGAATCTTTTGCCTTTTGGGGTTTGTGGTCTGACTGGACCAAACAGATCCATGTGTAGCAGTTAGAGGTAATCAGTTGTTCCTGGTGGATGACTCATATTCTTAAAGGATGACTTCACTTGCTTCCCTTTTTGGCATGGTCCACACACACCTATTTTCTTATATATCTCCTTGGGAAGCCCCTCAACTAGCTCTTTCTTGGCTAAGTAGTTGATTGTTTTGAAGTTGAGGTGGTTCAGTTGTTGATGCCATAGCCAGCTTGCTTCAGTTGATCCCTTTGAAAGAAAGCAAGCTTCTGAGTAGCCGGTTGACCAGTCAACAATATACATGTTGCCTCTCTTTATGCCAGTGAGAAGAATTACTCCAGTTGACTTATCTCTTATGTTGCAGGAGTTTTTGGCGAGGTCAACTGAGTAGCCATTGTCGCACAGTTGGCTGATGCTGAGCAGTTTGTGTTTTAGTCCATCCACATGGGAGACTCCATTTACTACAACTTTTCCCTTGACCACAAACACTTCTCCAATGGTTCGGCTTTTGGAGTTGTCTTTAAATGTGACAAGTGGACCTTTAACTTCTTCATAACCGTCGAGATCTTCTCTATCTCCGGTCATGTGCTTGGAGTACCCGCTATCTAGATACCAGATATCTTTGGTTTTCTTCATAGATAGGATGCTCTTATTCTGCAAAAACAAGGATTAGCATTTAGGGACCCGTTTCATATTGGGTCCTTGTTGATACATCAAGTTCTTTGGAATCCAAACTTGCCAAAATTTTAGCTTTTTATCATTCAGAGATCCAACTGATTTGGATCGCTTGATCAGTTTAGATTTTCTTTCAACTCTTCTATTTTGAGTTGAATCAGTTAAATGGTACCTGCATTGACATTTATTAGGGTAAAACAATTCAACTAAAAGGCTATTATTTTGAGATCTTTGAGCCTTTCGATCAGGCCAATCCCTTGTGTGTTTCCAGTTTGCTGGATTGAACCCTTTTTTATCAGTTCTTGGTTCATTTCTAGAATCCAAGTACTCGTTATAGTGATGATAGGGTAGAAACGAGTTTCTTTGATCTCTCCTATAGGTGTTCTGATTAAACTTCTTAGCAGAATAGGCTTGAGATCTAAACTGGTTTTTCCTTCTAAAATTTTCTGATCTATCAGTTTACCTTGAATGCATTCTGTGCTGAGCTGGTAGTCCCTGTTGAACTGAAGGCTTTGAATGAATGGATTATTTTGAGTGAACTGATGGTCTTGGCTGGAATTTTGGCTTTAGTTGACCTGGTGTTTTTAGTTGAGAGAAATGACCGAATTGTCTAGGCTGATTTTGAGGGTTTCTCAATATTCTTTTACCTTTGGTTGGTTCAGCTAGCTGATCATGAGTTGACCTGGTAAATCCTTTTAGGATTCATTTATCACTAGGTTCAACAATTGCCTTTTTCTTTATCTAAGGCAGTGAACTTGCTATATCCTAGCCATGTGCTGCTGGTTCCAGTTCTCTGATGATTTAACATCTCATCTAGAGTTTGAGATCCCTTTTTGAACTTCAGAGTTACTTTTTCTCTTTCATAGATCTCTTGCTTGAGTTTTTTTATTCTCAGCTTCTAGATCGACAGTTCTTAGTTTCAACTTTTCAAATTCCACTAACTGAGACTCAAGATAATTCATTCTTTCATGATCAGTGCTCAGTTTTCTAACTCTATTTCTCAGTTCATCATTTTCATCTTTCATTTCAATATGCAAGCAGGATATTGAAGCTAATTGATCTTCTAGCATCATAAGTTTCATATCAAGTTCATTGCTAGAGACAGTTGCTTCATTAATATGATAGAAGGAGGTTTGAGAATCAGCTGTACTAACCTCTTCATCATTGTCAGCCATGAGACAAAATAGCGCTTCATCATCTGAGTTGTAGCCGTCAGAATCAATTCCAGATGGATAGTCTGAATCGTCTAGCACGACATTCTCGTAGTTTGCAACAATTGCTTTCCTTTTGAAGAAGTTTTTCCTCACTTTGGCTTTCTTGTCTTCAGGGAGTTCTGGACATTCATATCTGTAATGTTCTTGTTTGTGGCAGTGAAAACATTCTCCAAGATTTCGATTGCCACCCCTGAACGGTTCAGCTGATCGTTTAGTTGGTTGATGAGTTCTCTCATCTTTTGGAATTTCATCAGTTTGAGGTGGAACTGATTGTTTATCCCGAACTCTCTTCAGCTTTTCTAATAACCTCATAATTGACTGAATTTGATCATTGATGTCTTCAGTCAGGTTCTCCTTCTTTTCTGTGGTTTCTCTTTTTCATTCGGATGAAGATCCGCCTTGATTTTCTCTGGCTGGTGAGCTCCTAGGTCGGAAGTTGTTCCTTCCTCGAGTATCTCTAAACCAGTTCCTTTCACCATAGAAGGCTGCATCTTGAGCTGACGATGTTGATGCTTCCTTCTTCCAGTTTAGGCTGTACTCATGAGCTTTGAGAGAGCCAAACAATTCTCTGGGAGTGATGCTATTTAGATTTCTTGATTCTTTTGTAGCTATCACTTTCATGTCCCATTCTTTAGTGAGATTATCCAAAACTTTGGAATTCATCTCAGAATTGGGATAACTTCTCCCGGGGTTGGTCATCTCACTGATGATGCCTAGAAATCTGGTTTCAAGGCTTGAGATGGACTCTTCTGGCTACATTTTGAAGGACTCATATCTGTCTACTGCTAGTTGGAGCTTGTTTCCTTTGATGGCTTCGGATTCTTGGCATAGATCAGCTAGTAAATCCCATATCTCCTTGGCAGTTGTACAGTTCTTTGTGTCCTTCATTCTGTCCTCATCTAGAGTTTAAAATAGTGCAGCTTGAGCAACGAATTCTAGATTCTTCAACTTCTTCTGTTCACTGGTGAGAAGATTAGTTGGCTTTAGGATCCTTGCTGGTTGATTGATATCAACTATGTGAGCATCATTGTCCATCATGATGATGATTGGACCATCTTCAATAACTTCCCACATATTCTCATGGATCGAGCAGAGATGCGCTTTCATTCGCCTGCTCCAATTATCATAATTCTCAACTGAGAACAAAAGTAGCTTATGGTTTTCCATAGCTTGAAATGTTAGCACAGATAAGTAGATCTGATTTAGTTGATCTGCAGAAACGGTTGATCCTTAGAATCAACCGCTCTGATACCACTTGTTGGTCCCGGGTGAGTCGATATCAGTTTAGAGGGAGGGTGAATAAACTGATTAAAACTTTTGCTTCAATTGCAGAATAATAAGGGCCCTTGACTCACTTAGAAACTTATCTATGCACAATTCGAATAAGTACTTTGGACAGCTTGAGTGCAGATTGTGTGAGCTTGTGTACAGTTCAAAGATATGCAATTAATCAAAATAGTACAACACACAAATGATTTATAGAGGTTCGAAGTCTCAAACTCCAACGTCCTCTTTTCCTTCCACAGAAGGGTAACTTCACTATATAACTTGAGTTTCTTTACAAATTACACAATGAAGGACAGCTGGTTGAACCTGGTAACTGCTCGCTACCTCAGCGGGTCGACGGCTCACACTTGAAGTCCCTAACTGCTCGCTAGGAAGATAGATGCTATTGACATCTTTACAAGGTTTTAGATCTCTTTCGATCTTCAAGAGGTTAGTCTTGAACAAGGGGTATCAACTGATGTGCTCCTTCAATTGAGCTGGATAGTTGATCGTTGTATTGCTGAAACTGAGAAGGCTGCCCTGGCTAGTTTATCAACAGCTGGCTGAATGTTTTGACTCTTTGAATTCTTCTTCTCAGTTGGACTCTCGCAGTTTTTAGAAAATGCTGAACTTGAGCTATGTGGGAGGGAGAAAGAAAGCTATGCTTGAATAAAGGCTTCAAGAATAAGTATTGCGAAAAGTCTCGGAGGCAAGAGTTTTTAAAACTTTGATTCACTCATCTTTTATAGAAAAGTGATTTTATGACCATTGAGTTCCATTGATCGGTGGCTCTGTTGGTTTATCAATAGCAAATGGTCTTTATTGATCGCTGGAGCTTTTGAATGAAGTAGCCGTTGCTTCACCAATCGATCTTCATTAGATATTTAATTCCAGGATCTCCATTGAAGCATTTATTCCAAGATTCACCGGTTGAGCAATAACTCCAGGGTTCTCTGGCTGGCAGTTCTGAGCTTCAGTTTTAGCAACTTTGAGTTCCAGTTGGCAGTTCTGAACTTGTCTGTTCAGTTCGGCTATTACTCCAGCTGGCAGTTGTAAGCTTGTATGCTCCATTTGACTATTGCTCCAGTTGGCAGTTCTGAGCTTGTAAGCTCTGTTTAGCTATTACTTCAGTTGGCAGTTCTAAGCTTCTTCCTCCAGTTTGGTTGATCTCAAATTTTTGACTAGCTTGTCAGTTTGACTAATCATTCTTAAGCTCTCTCGTCAGCTTGACTATTCACAAGCTGTTGACTAGCTTGTCAGTTTGACTGCTTTCTCTTAAGCTTTCTTGTCAGCTTGACTGATCATAAGCTGACTGACTTCAGTTCTGGCCTTTAGCTGATTTGTCTGTTTACTTTAGTTTGGCCATCAGTTAGATACTTCCAGTCTTCAGTTTAAACTCATCTCGTATCAGTTTCTTCAGTCTAGTCGATTCTTTTCTCCCTAAGCTCAGCTGACTTAGCTGTCAGTTTGTTTCGACTAGTTCGTCTCTTCAAATCCTCAGTTGAATTGAGTTCTGACTGGTTGGCGTATCCTCTCAGCTGGTAGACCATACTCCAATTTGGTTGGCTTCAGCTTTAATTGAGTTCCTCTTTGATGCTCTGGATTGGTCAGCTCAGATCTACAGCTTGAATTTTAGTCAGTTTTTCATAAATAGTTTTAACATCTCATCAAAATCTTATCTAGAGGTTCCTTGATAGTTTTTCTTAACATATAGGGTGATCGCATATATGCGACTATCAAACGTGAACTAATGGGGGACTGTGTAACATTTCTTAGTGAAGAAAATCTACACCGCATTGAAAATTTTGTGGTTGTCGACAATAGAATGAAATATAAAACAACACTTCATAGAAAAAGATAACTTTTATAAAGAAGACCATTGTAAACGTGCACTCTGACAAATTCACATCGGGTAAGTTCTCACAACACAATTCCATTCCACATATCCTATCTACCCCAACCATTCTTCACTCATGTCCATATCATCCGTTCCCATCCCCAATTCGTGTTCCATGAGTTTTCCAAGTCCTTAGAGTCGATTCCAAGTTAGTTTCAAATCCAGATCTTACACGTGTCCGGTTTAAGCTAAATAACACGTATAGTCCAAAACATTCAAATCAGCCTATTTGTTCATCAAATTCGTCCCATACACCAACAACATCATTATTCATTGGATTGAATTCTTCCACCACTTTCGTGTTCGATTCTAAGTTTTCCGCGCGTATATTCTAATTACCTAACTAATGAGACCTTCTTGAAAATCCTTATTAAAAATAGACAAAAATTATAATTAAATAAAGAGAAATCTGAATAAATAAAACATCTAAATAAATCTAATATCTAATGGATAATGATCGAGACCCTAAAATAGCATAAAGTTCGATCTTGAGCTTTTCAAACTCGCTATGCACGTTGATCTTTCTTTTACATCGATCTTCATGCATACGTGATCTACATGTATTGTTCTTCAAGCTTTGATCTTTATCTTTAATTGTTAATAATGTAACAATATCATGGCTGCAATTAACACCTTCGTCTTCTTCAAGCTTCTTGCGCACAATTGCTTGGAAATAACCTTGCAATTGATTTGCTCGTAAGCATGTAATTGGACCTCTTAATTGCAGCTCCGGGTTCAGTTCTTCAATGCTTGTCATGGCTTTATCACAAAGCTTCAACAACTATAACTATCAACTACCATTGATAAACTAGCAGAATCAATGATCAATGGAGTTCAACAGTCACAAGATCACTCCTCTATATAAGAAGAGTGAATCTCATTCTCAATGACTTTCACTTTTCAACTTTCGACCTCGCTTATCTATCTTTCACTTTCACAATATACTCACAACTGAGCTTTCTTTCTCTCCCCACATAGTTCAAGTTTGCAGATTTGAACAAACTGTGAAAGCCTCAACTGAGAAGAACAGTCAAAAGATCTGAGCATCAGTGATGTAACCTGGACAATTTTAATGTATTGATTTTTAATATTAATTTTATTTACTTTTGTACTCAGAAAATCAAAGTTCTTCTTCAAAGGGTGTTCGATATCGTTCGACAATATCTCATTTAAGTGATATTACCAATGGTAAAATCTTTAATATATTTGTAAATGTTTAAATAAAATGACATATTATGAGTATATAATGTTTCGATATTTTTTGCAACAGTTAATGAATATTTAGCCGGAAAAATTAATGCAACACTTGATCACTTTGGCAATAATTCATCTCAGCTATGTTCAGATATAGAATCGTCTGCACCCATAATAATTAATCTTACAAATGAAGATGCAAATTTTGCACCAGATACTATGGTCATAAATCATAACATAAAAGAATCAATTATTGACAGAGGTAAGTATCTCTAAATATGTATTATGAATATTATATATATATATATATATATATATTTCCAAACTATATATACAAATGTTATTTTTTTATATATATAATGCATGTTATAGTTTTATACCCATGATATCAAAATTTTCTAAACTATTTTATATACAGAATATTGAGATATTGGAAATCCAACATACAAATGTGAATTTTGTGGTGCAATGTTTTGGCACGAAGAGAGGCTAAGTAATACTAGCACAATCAATATGAAGTATTCATTATGTTGTATACACGGAAAAATCCAACTTTCTCCAATAAACAATCCTCTCGATGTTTTACAAAACTTGATTTATGATAGTAGTGATAAGAGCAAACACTATCAACAAAACATTTGATCATACAATAGTATGTTTTGTTTTACATCGATGGGAGGAAAGATCGAATCTAGCTTAAATAAGGAAAATTCTCCTCCGATTTTTAAATTAAATGGCCAGAATTACCATTTGCTTGGAAGTTTATTGCCACCAGAGGGCTCAAATCCCAAGTTCGCCCATCTATATATTTATGACACGGAAAATAAAATTGGCAATAGGATACATTGTGTCAGGTATCTAACTAGGGGTGAGCAAAAAAGTGAAAAAATAAAAAACCGAACCGAACCGAACAAATTCGGTCCATTTGGTCTAGTTCTTTCAATTTTTCAGTCCGGTTCGATTCTTTTTTAAAAAAAAATTCGGTCCTCGGTTCGGTCCGATCCTGCAGACAACGGACCAAATAGACTGAATAGACCGAGCCTTTTTATTTATTATTAATTTATTATTTTTTAATTTTTATTTGTTGGATACTTCGGATGTTTATATTGTTATTTGTTGGTTTAATTTTTTTATATTAGTTATAAATATTTATTTATGATGTAAGTTATAGATTTGCGATATTTATTTATTATTTAGGCTATTATTTTCATAGTTAATCAAGCTATTCAAAAAAAATAAAAAAATAAAAAAAAATTAGATCGGACCGAACCGCACCGCACCGAATCGAAAAAATTCAGTTCAGTCCTCCCCTTAATTCGGTTCGGTTCGGTCTTAAATATTTCCCAATTCGGTCTATTCGATTTTATGATTTTTGGACCGAAATAGACCGAATAGATCGAATGCTCACCCCTATATCTAACACAACAACTTTAAATTCTTATTATAATTTTTTATTTTGTAATGTCAAATAAAACTAATCATCGCTCAAAATGTTTTTACAGACCTGGTGGGAACAAAGTTAATCTTCATGAAGAGATAGTATCAGATTTGAAGACAATGCTGGATGAATATAATGTTTTAGTAAAATCATTTAGGATGGCAAAGAATAAAATTCACCAAGAAAGTGAATCAAATGTGAGACTGAAGCTTATCGGCCGAAGAGCTCTAGATGGAAGAAGATATAATTTGCCTTCGGTATCTGAAGTTGCAACATTAGTTGTCGGTGATCTTGATGAGTCGTTAGGTGATAGAGACATAATAGTGGAAAAACAAGACGGGCAACTAAAATGCATAAACGAATTGCATGCTTCATATATCAGTCTTCAATATTCTTTATTGTTCCCATACGGTGAGGATGGATATAGAGAAGATATTTGTTTCTCAGAATAAAAAAAATGTATCAAATGGAAGAAAAAAGATCAGCATTAGAAAATTCTTTGCTTACAGACTGCATGAAAGAGATTGCGAGCCTTCATTAATCTTACACTCACGGAGGCTTTTCCAACAATTTGTTGTTGATGGTTATACAATGGTTGGATCTGCACGCTTGACATTTGTTCGGACACATCAAACGCAACTAAGGTCTAAGATTTTCAAAGGGCTGGATGATGATTTGACGCGAGGTGAAACAGATCCAGCGACCCAAGGTAAGCGAGTCATATTGCCATCTTCATTCACTAGAAGGGCACGATATATAATTCAAAACTATCAAGATATTATGGCCATATGTAGGTGGGCTGGTTGTTCGAATTTGTTCATAACTTTTACTTGCAATCCAAAATGGCCAGAGATTTCACGTTATGTTCAAAGTCGAGGCCTTAAACCGGAAGATCAGCCCGATATTATTTATCGGGTTTTTAAACTTAAGTTAGACAACTTGATCAAGGATCTTCGCCGCAATAATCTCTTTGGAAATGTGAAAGCAGATAATAGTTAATATATGCTCATCGAGTTATATAATGTTTGTAATATTTTTAGATACTCATATTATATTAAAATAATGTTAATACTACTTCATACTGTTTTGCAATTATTTATACTGTTGAGTTTCAAAAGTGCGGATTGCCACATGCCCACATTTTGCTTTTCTTGTCCATTGGAATAAATTCTCCGATAAGTGATGACATTGAAAGTATGATTTCTGCAAAAATACCAGGTAAAGTCATAAATCCTAAATATTATGATGTCGTTCGTGACTTTATGGTACATGGTCCATGTGGACAAGTAAGACCAAAATCCCTGTACATGTTAAAAGGTCTTTGTACCAAACATTTTCCAAAATAATTTGTTGAAATGACCACTATTGATGAAGATGGATACTCGGTCTATAGATACAGAAACAATGGTCGAACAATATTTAAAAAATGGTATTGTTGTTGACAATATATTCATTGTACCACATAATCGATATTTACTATTGAAGTATGTAGCTCATTTGAATAGTGGTGCAATCAGTCACGATCTATCAAGTATTTATTCAAATATGCCAATAAAGGACATGATCGTGTTACCACATCATTTTACCAAACCACAACCGGTGATGAAATGGAAAGAGTTGTTGATGAAATCAGTATGTACTATGATTGCAGATATATATATCTCCATGTGAAGCAATGTGGAGAATTCTTGGTTTTCAAATTCAGTATAAGGATCCTCCTGTTGAGCATCTAAGTTTCCATCTCCTAGATGAGCAAAATGTAATCTTCTGCGAAACTGATTCAATTAGTGATATTGTTAGTCGTCCTACTATCCGTAAAAGTATGTTTTTGGCTTGGATGGTGGCTAATAAAAAATATCCGGAAGTAAGAGAGTTGACCTATGCAAACTTTCCAACAAAGTTTGTGTGGAAAAAATATACTCGAGAATGGGTACCGAGGCAAAAGAGATTTGCAATTGGGCAAATTTATAATGTTCCTCTAGAATCTGGTGAAAATTATTATCTAAGATGCCTTTTAAATATTGTGAAATGGGCAACATGTCATGATGATATAAAGAAAGTAAATGGCATAGTACATAATACATTTCGTGATGCTTGCTATCAAATAGGTTTGCTAGATGATGATAGAGAGTATATCAATGGGATTGTTGAGGCTAGCCAGTGGGCATCTGCTCAATCTTTGAGAAGTTTGTTTGTCACATTATTGTCATCTGATTCTCTAAGCAGACCTGAAATGGTATGGGAAAAATGTTGTTCGTATTTATCTGATGACATTTTGTACAAACAACGCATCATGCTACAACATCAAGGTATGTTAATAGATCCTTTATTTAAATAAAATCTACAATAAATTTTAGATAATTTTAGCTTATTATATATTGAAATTTTTATTTATTTATTTTTTAGATATATATTGAAAATTTTATTCATTTCTTTTTAGATCTACAACTCAGCGATGAAGAAGTTAAAAACTACGCTTTAGTAGAGGTTGAAAACTTGAGGAGAAAATGTGGTAGAAGTTTGCGTGATATTCAATCAATGCCATTTTCTGATGTGCAATTCCTTCCAATGTTCAAGAATCGACTAATATATGAAGAGATGCATTATAATCGGGAAATTTTGCATGAAGAACTGAATGTGCTAAAGTTTAAATTAAATGATGAACAAAGTCATGTGTATAGTACAATAATTACTGTAGTGGAATCTAACTCTGGGGGCATTTTTTTGTATATGGATATGGAGGAACCGGGAAAATTTTTGTGTGGAGAACTCTTTCTGCTGCTTTTCGATCAAAAGGAGAAATTGTCCTTAATGTTGCTCTAGCGGTATAGCATCCCTTCTACTACCCGGTGGAAGAACTGCTTATTCACGCTTTGCCATTCCTATCAATGTGAATAAAGATTCTACGTGTAATATTAAGGAAGAAACTCCACTCGCTGAATTGGTTGTAAAGTGCAAACTTATTATTTGGGATGAGGCACCAATGGTGCATAAACATTGCTTTGAAGCTTTAGATAAAAGTTTGCGTGATATATTGCGATTTACCAATCCATTGAGCTTTGATATACCTTTTGGCGGAAAAACTGTGGTATTTGGGTCGGATTTTTGACAGATATTGCTAGTTATTCCAAAAGGGAGTAGACAAAATATTATACATGCCACAATTAATTCGTCATATTTGTGAAAGCATTGTACAGTATTGAAGTTGACCAAAAATATGAGATTACAAAATTTTGGTTCCCATAAAGATGGTGTCAAGTTGCAGTAGTTTTCAGAATGGATTGCAAGCATAGGTGACGGTATTATTGGAGGTCCAAATGATGGAATCACTAAAATTGAGATTCCTGAAGACATTTTGTTGAGACATTTAGATGATCTGATTCAAGCAATTGTTTCGAGCACTTATCCATTATTTGAGGGTTCTATTAATGATATGTCATATTTACACGGGAGGGCAATTTCTAGCACCAACTCTGGATATTGTTACAATCCATAAATGAATATATGATTTCATTGAACATTTCTGATGGGAAGAGATACCTAAGTTTGGATACAACTTGCAAATCAGATTCTGATGGTGGCTTGCTACAAGATGTATATACTCCAGAATTCTTAAATGGAATAAGATGTTCTGGTGTGCCAAATCATGAGTTGAATTTGAAAGTTGGAACTTCTATTATGTTGTTAAGAAATATAGATCCCTCTCTTGGGTTATGAAATGGTACAAGGTTGGTTGTTACTAAGCTTGGGAGTCATGTTTTAGAAGCCAAGATTCTTACTGGAACTAATGTTGGGCACATTGTTTTGATTCCAAAAATGTCTCTTACTCCATCAGATCCAAGAATACCTTTTAAGTTTCAATGAAGACAATTTCCAATTATCGTTTCTTATGCAATGCCAATTAATAAAAGTCAAGGCCAGTGATTGTCGCATGTTGGAATTTTCTTGAAAAAACCAGTCTTTAGCCACAGACAATTGTATGTGGCTATTTCTAAATCACTAATCGTCAAGGATTGAAGATTTTGTTGTATGATAAGGAAGATATGGAAAGTTGTTATACAACTAGCGTTGTATTCAATGAAGTATTCCAAAATTTATAATTTTTTAAAATATTTTCAATTTTACATTTTCTTTTTTTAATGTTAAAACTGTTATTGTTTACTCTATTTTTTTAGGTACAAATAACATTGGTGTCATGTTTAATAGGTCAAAAAGTGATGTCCAACCTTCAATAGTTGATTGCTGAATATTCGAGGTAAAATAAATGAAGTTCAAATATATGACTGCCAGTTAGCAGCATTGGAGGTTAGGATCAGAAAAATCTTCTTTATTCTATTTAAAATCGATAATAGAGATGTTTTGAACTTTCAGAAAACATCTTAATTGTTTCCTGAAAGTATTATGTTTGCAGCATTTGAAGTTAAACCACTGGTTGCAAGTCAGAAAATCAAAGTGTTATTCTATTGTATATAGGATATGTTGTTAACAGATATAGTTTAAAAGTTAATTATCCATGGAATAGTTGAACAGATACACTCATTAAAAAACAAGATATTATTAGATCTCCTACATAATAACTACAAATTGAATGATCATATTATACCACTATCATAATAACTAATACTTTGTTTTTTCAAAGTGGATATAGAATGTTTTTTTAACATATAGATGCATATGTGTGTCTCTATGTTTATACATACTTAAATATTTACATGCTCAAACATGCATATATATTACAACCAACACAAACACAATTAACACACCGTATTACTAGAACAATATCATTTGTGTGTAATCATAATGAAATAAGATAATAAATTTTACAAATGTCTGAATATTATCATATTGCTGCGGTTTTGTCAAATCTTTTCATTTTAACAACACTAATATCTCCCGAGTAACCATAATGTCAATCTTATTGACCAACTTTTGATCTTATGTACTTTTCAATACTGCAAAAAATGTAATATTGCATACAAAAAAAATTATAAATATAACTCACAGTTAGAAATATATACTTAAGTACCCAAAATATTAAATATTCCAAAATGGTGAACCATTAACGACACAACACTCAAATATATAAATCAATTAGAATAGATGATAAAACATTAAATAAATATTTCCTAAAGTTTGGGATTAATTGAAAGTGAAAAGAAAACGAACAAAAATCGTGGCAATGTGTAATGTGAACTATCAATGCACTATTTTGGAATAATCCAAAATATTATCTTTAATTGGTATATTTATGACCTCAATTGAGAAGTAATTTCAGAACAATAGCATTTTATAAATTTTCATTAAAATTAGGCAAGGAAAATAGAATTATATATTAATAGCAATTTAGTCTAAATATCAAAGTTTAAATAAAACATTAATAATTTTTTGGTTCAGTTCATAGTAGCCACAAAATTTTAAAAATAATTTTCATCATCTTAAATCATGTTTTCGGCATCTCCCTAAGTAATTGTTTACATCCGACGACCCTCTTAAACAACCAAACATCATCAAATTTCAATTTTTAAATTCCAAATCATGTCCCTGTCATTTCCCGGACTACCTGACAACATCTCATTTGTTCAAGTTATTGGTGGTCAAGAACGTACACAAATATATATATATATATATATATATATATATATATATATATATATATAACCTTAAGATCAATCACTAGCATATCAAATTAACTTTAAATATATTAAGAAACATATGCCTAAATATTTCACTTAAATTTATCGCAAAATGTGAATTAAAAATCTGAATCACATACAACTTGATTTTATATAACATCAAAGATCAACATAAATTTGAATTAAAAAGAAATCTTACGCCATCTGTACGAATTTTTAGATTTTGAAACATTTATGTTCATGTCTTTAAATCGAAAAATAGAGATCTACACGTGTGCAAATTAAAAGTATATATAAGTATGGATGTGAATACATTTAATGGGATGAAATAATGACTATAAAAACTCACCAAATAGATGATCGGAAAACCCATGTCGGCGCTGAAAGATTTAGAAAGAGTACTACTCCTTTTGTTCTCTAAATAATAATCTCATTTTTGGCATTAACAGGAATAAATTCCTTACAAATTAAAGAGCTAAATGAACCATTTAAATTTGGGCGATGAAATAATGACTATTAAGAAGTCACCAAATAGATAATCGAAAAGTGATGTCGTCGCCGGAGAAAATGAATAGAGTGCCTTACGTTGGTTCTTCAATTATTGAACTATTTTATTCCTTAATAAGATTGAGTGCAAATTAGATTAGCTTATTGGGCATTTGGAACTGGGCTCTATTAAAACAAAATGGGCACAAAATAAAACTAGATTTCACAATATGTAATTGGGCCAAACTGTTATTAATATCACAAATTATTTTCATTTTGTCAAATTAATCCCAAACTAATATTAAGGCAAAATATTACCTAATTTTTCAGCAAAATATGTGGATTTTTTCTTGTGTTGTATTCAAATTGATCGCATCTATGATATAATATCTTGATTCTATTTTTTTAACTTCTTTTTAGATCCGATTTTGGGAGAAAAATTTATCCCCAAGATATATTCAATTACTTTTTAATAGTTTAGGTATTTTAATTAATAAAAATGTTAGTTTGTGATAAATTTGAGAAAATTGGAATACTCAGGGATATAAATGATGATTTAGCCTATAATTTTAAACCAATAAAAATTTTGTTGGACGATCAAATGAATTTCCGGTTTAAATTATTTTCGTGTCAAAACGGTTCTTGGTGTATTCTTTCATTATACTCGCCACAATTTTCATTTCAATGCTCGGGTAAAATCAAAACCTTCAATCTTTCATAACGTGTTCATACAGTAGTCGTGCAATGCACGGGTGGATCACTAATACTAATACAAGTAGAGTGGAAAAAATATATTCAAGACATTTACGGATTTTGAATGCTTTTTTACAGATGCTATTTTTTTTTTTTTTATTAACATTAGTCTCATTGTCGTAGATTAGAACGGTCCATTGAATCAATAATTGTCTGTTGTCACTTAAATTAAATGCTATCAAAGCTATAATTGACTCAACGAACTATAAGGCCGATATTTGTTAGTTTTTTTGTATTTGATGTGTACTAGTTATAAGTTATGTGCGTGTTTAAGCTCAAAAAAGAAAAAATTATTTCCTTAGCCCAAAATATATAAAAAATTAATTACTCAAATTCTATAAACAAAAAATAAAATTAAACATTAATAATAAATTGATAAAACAAATCAATCAAAACAAAGAATAAGTAAACGAACAATATTTTTATTATTGTCCGACAACAAGAAAAAAAAAATTAAAAACAGGTACTATTTGCATAAAAAATAATAAACAAACAAACAAATTCCAAATATAATAGGAGAAGCTAAGAATAAAAGCCAATACTTCAAAATATAAAAATGGCTTCCCAAAATGGGCTACGTTAGCCCATTAATACGAAAAATAAAAATAAAGAATTTCCTCTGCCTGTTTCCATAATTTTCTTCCACTCCATATCAAGAATTTTGGTATAACATTTCCAAACTAATTTTATTTTAAATAACTTCATCTAATG
Source organism: Perilla frutescens (assembly GCA_026008535.1). NCBI lineage: Eukaryota > Viridiplantae > Streptophyta > Magnoliopsida > Lamiales > Lamiaceae > Perilla > Perilla frutescens. The sequence continues at coordinate 26,616,288 of BRKX01000010.1, read as the reverse complement.
TTTGTAACCGAGCCTATCCCTTCGAACACGCCTTAATATATCAAAATGTGGTATGTAATGTTGGACCCTAAAATGAAGATTAAATTTATGTTTCATTGAACATGTAGATCGCAAACTACGTGGAAATTTTGATAAAGTCGAACCCAAAAATGTATGTTCTTTAATTATAAAAATTGAATCGAACATTTGTTGGAAAATAGGATTTAATAAAGTGAGTGTGACTCATTTTATCCGATTTTTCGTGACCGGAATATTTAATTTTGGAGGAATTAAATACCGTACGATTGCTCTATGTCGTGAGTAGATAATCGTAGTATTTTTATTTGCTCAAATCCGATTTTCGGTGAGTGAGAAATAAATGGTTAAAGTTGGTCACACGATTGGGCATTTATGGTGTGTGGGGTAATGTGTTTAAGACACATTAAATAATCCCACATTGATTTCTTAATCAAATTAAGAAGTGTATTTAAGTGTATTAACACTTAAGTGGAGTAATCAAGTGCACAAGGATGTGAGCCATGAGCCCACACGCGCGCACCCGCCCGTGCCCGTGCCCGTGCCCGGCTCGTCTTGTCCTCGGACTTGGATCTTGGCAATTGGACTTTGGGCATGAGTTAAGAGTCGGGAGTCAAAGTCTGCTACTGTCGGAAGGACGAAGCCGTTTCATCTTTGAAAGACAACCGCCGAACTGTGAGCACTAGCCGGGGCATATTTCTCTTGCGGAGAGAGGTCCCCTCGACTCGGCTTGCCGGAACTGGATTCTGCACATCGGTTCTTTACTTTATTTGATTTCAGTTAATTATTGTTATTGTTCTATTCTACTCTTCTGCATTCTTGTACCTCAGTTGTAATCCATTTTCCAGTGGAGTGTAACATCTATAACAACAATCGCAAGACAAATAGCTAAGACTTAATTAATCAACTACCTTTGCTGGAATGAAGCCGGAAAAGTTCTCCGGGTTGGACTTCAAGAGGTGGCAGCAGAAGATGCTCTTCTACCTAACCACGCTCGGAGTTGCTGGATACCTCAAGGAGGAGGCTCCTGTGGTCGAAGAAAATGAGCCGGACGTCAACAAACGAACGGCGTATGATCAATGGATCAATGGAGATTTTCTATGTAAAAATTATGTTCTTAATGGCTTAGTAGATAGTTTATATTCTGTATACGGAAATGTAACTAGTGCTAAGGAACTGTGGGAAGCTCTAGAAAAGAAGTACAAAACTGAGGATGCCGGAACTAAGAAGTTCGTGGTGGCAAAGTTCCTCGATTATAAAATGGTGGACACCCGGTCAGTAATGGATCAAGTGCAAGAGCTTCAGCTCATTGTGCACGACGTTCATGCTGAAGGGATGGTCCTTCCCGACTCCTTCACCGTTGCTGCGGTGATTGAGAAGTTGCCACCGTGTTGGAAAGATTTCAAGAGCTATCTCAAACACAAACGAAAGGAGATGACTCTTGAAGATCTTGTGGTTAAGCTTCGAATTGAAGTCGATAACCGAAAGGCGGATCCGAGACCACGAGTCCCGATCGAGGCCAAGGCTAATTTGTTGGAACGTGGTGGACCATCAAACAGCAACAAAAGGAAGCGCCCGGGTCAAGTTGACAAAGGGAAGAAGCCAATGACAAAGTTCAATGGCAACTGCTTCAATTGTGACAAGCCGGGGCACATGTCCAAACATTGCACGGCTCCAAAGAAGAAACGTACCAACTATGGTGCGCACTTGGCTGAACATAACAACAAAGGCAAGGGCAAGGCCCGTCAAGATGATTGGGATGACGATGATTTGGCTGCCGTTGTGTTCAAGGCCAATCACGTGGACAATCCGAGAGAGTGGTTCGTCGACACCGGGGCTACTTGTCACGTTTGCTCGGACAAGAGCTCGTTTGATACCTACAAAGCTGTTGAAGGTAGAAAGTTACACATGGGGAACCAAGCCTCGTCTGAAGTGGTTGGTGTGGGCAACGTGGTTTTGAAGCTGACTTCAGGCCAAGAGCTGACTTTGAAGGATGTGCTGCATGTTCCGGACATCCGCAAGAATCTGGTTTCAGGCTCGCTGTTAGTCAATCATGGTTTTAGACTAGTGTTTGAGTCTGAAAAGTTTATTTTAAGCAAGTACGGAAGGTTCCTTGGTCGGGGTTATCTCGCCAATGGACTTTTCAAAATGAATGTAATGGCGATGCGCCGTGTGGCAAAAGAAAATGCTAATAAAATTGCTTCTTCTGTTTACTTGCTTGTTGAGTGCTCGGATTTATGGCATTGTAGATTAGGACACGTTAATCTAAATGCTATAAAACGTTTAGTAAATTTAGATTTGCTAAAAGTGAACCAATTTAATACACAAAACAAATGTGAAGTTTGTGTTGAAGCTAAATTGGCTAAGTTACCATTTCAATCGGTTGAACGGAGCACTAAACCTCTAGAGTTAATTCACACAGACGTGTGTGATTTAAAGTTTGTGCAAACTAGAGGCGGTAAAAAGTACTTTATTACTTTTATTGACGATTGCACAAAATATTGTTATCTTTATCTTTTAAGAAGTAAAGATGAGGCGATTGAAGCTTTTAAGAACTTCAAAAATGAAGCCGAAAATCAACTAAGCAGTCAAATTAAAGCAATTCGAAGTGATAGAGGTGGAGAGTATGTTGCCCCGTTTGAAGAGTTATGCGCAGAGGTGGGTATAATTCATCAAACTACGGCACCGTATTCACCACAGTCTAATGGTGTTGCTGAACGCAAAAACCGAACTCTTAAGGAGATGATGAATGCTTTGTTGATAAGTTCGGGATTACCACAAAACTTGTGGGGGGAAGCTGTGTTGACAGCTAACTATATCCTGAACAAAATTCCACTTAAGGGTAAGGATGTGACGCCTTACGAGTTGTGGAAAGGACGTACGCCGTCTTATAAATACCTCAAAGTGTGGGGGTGTTTGGCTAAAGTTGAAGTGCCACTTCCTAAACAAGTTAGAATCGGCCCTAAAACGGTTGATTGTATCTTTGTTGGGTATGCACTTAACAGTAGTGCATATCGTTTTCTTATTCATAAATCGGAGATTCCCGAGTTGACTGAAGGAACAATGATGGAATCGAGGAATGTTATATTCTTCGAGAATGTCTATCCTTGTAAGAATAAGGATATGACAGAAGGTAGTTCTGAGAAACGAACTTCTGAAGCTGCTACTAGTTCTGATCCTAGGGATGAAGAACCGAGACGTAGCAAGCGAGCTAGGACGGCTAAGACGTTTGGTCCGGATTTCATCACCTATATGCTAGATGATGAGCCAAAGTCTTTGAAAGAAGCTCTATCCAGTCCAGATGCTGCGTTCTGGAAAGAAGCTATCAACAGTGAAATTGATTCCATCATGCAAAGTCACACTTGGGAGTTGACAGATCTCCCAAGTGGGTGTAAGCCGTTAGGATGCAAATGGATCCTAAAACGAAAATATAAGGCAGATGGTTCTATTGACAAGTATAAAGCTCGTTTGGTTGCCAAAGGCTTTAAACAAAAAGAGGGGTATGATTTCTTCGATACCTACTCACCAGTAACTAGGATTACATCTATTCGGGTGCTTTTAGCGATTGCTGCTTTGCACAATCTTGAAATTCATCAGATGGATGTAAAGACTGCGTTTCTGAATGGTGAGTTGGAGGATGAAATATACATGGAACAACCTGAAGGGTTTGTTGCACGAGGGCAAGAACGAAAGGTGTGTAAACTTGTTAGATCGTTGTACAGTCTGAAACAAGCACCTATTCAGTGGCACCTGAAGTTTGATAACGTGATGTTATCAAATGGTTTCAAAATCAATGAGTGTGATAAATGTGTGTATATAATGAGCAGTTCTAATGGCTATGTCATAGTCTGTCTTTATGTAGACGATATGTTAATCATAGGCAGTGGACACCAAGTGATTGTTGAAACGAAACAAATGTTGAAACGAAATTTCGACATGAAAGATATGAGCTTAGCCGATGTGATTCTAGGGATCAAGATAGTACGGACAAGTGGTGGAATTGTCTTAACACAATCTCATTACATAGAGAAAGTGCTTAAGAAATTCAACGCTTTTGATAATCCGCCGGCTAAGACCCCGTTGGAACTCAATGTACACTTGAGCAAAAACCGAGGAGAACCGGTAGCTCAAGAAGAGTATGCAAGGGTCATTGGGAGTTTGATGTACATCACTAACTGCACTAGACCTGATCTTGCATGTTCTGTGAACAAGTTGAGTCGATACACGAGCAATCCAAGCAAAGAACATTGGAAAGCTCTAGTACGAGTTCTAAGATACTTGAAGTATACTTTGAACTTCGGGCTGCAGTATACAAGGTTTCCTTCTGTACTTGAAGGGTACAGTGATGCGAATTGGATATCAGACACAAAAGACTCATTTTCGACTAGTGGATTTGTTTTCATCATCGGAGGTGGAGCAGTGTCGTGGAAATCCACGAAACAGACTTGTATAGCCCGTTCTACCATGGAATCTGAGTTTATCGCTTTGGATAAAGTGTGTGAAGAAGCAGAATGGCTTCGCAACTTTCTAGAAGACATTCCATGCTGGAAAAAACCAGTGTCGTCAGTGATGATTCACTGTGATAGTCAAGCGGCTATCGGAAGGGCACACAATGCTATGTACAATGGTAAGTCTCGACACATACGTCGGAGGCATAATACTGTGAGGCATATGATCTCAAGTGGGATTATCTCAGTTGACTATGTGAAGTCAATAGATAATCTAGCGGATCCGCTAACCAAAGGGTTAAACCGAGATCAAATGGCTAAGTTGCTAGAGGGAATGGGTTTGAAATCCACACTCTAAAGAGTGCTTGTAGTGGTAACCCAACCATGATGACTGGAGATCCCAAGAACTTGGTTCAATGGGAAAACTAAGCTACAAACATTCGGTTTGGTAGCACTTGGAAAGTGTACATTTCCCTGTGAGCAAACCAAGTGCACACCTGTCAATGTGGTGAGGATAAGTCCTATGACTTTTAATGATTCCTAAACCTAATAAGGTTGAGTATGGCAGGATACTCGGAAGAGGAGATCACCTATATAAGTGAGAAGTGGGGCCGCTTCTAAAGAGATACTTATGAACTCAAAGAGGTTGTCCATGGCCTGAAAAGGACACAAACGTGAGAATAGATAATGTTTGATATACAGCTGTTTTCAATACTATTGTTTCGGTATACACTAAGGATGTATAGTTCAAGGCATCATGTCCACTAAACAGCCGGTATACTCGATAGTGTTGGAAGATGGAAGGTTCAAAGTCACAAGCTACCTATCCTGGTGCAGTTGTGTTTCTGAGAGAACTGGGCTGCTTGTCTGCATACATTGCATGCACTATTTCTACTCATGTGAGGGATTGTTGGAAAATAGAATTTAATAAAGTGAGTGTAACTCATTTTATCCGATTTTTCGTGACCGGGATATTTAATTTTGGAGGAATTAAATACCGTACGATTGCTCTATGTCGTGAGTAGATAATCGTAGTATTTTTATTTGCTCAAATCCGATTTTCGGTGAGTGAGAAATAAATGGTTAAAGTTGGTCACACGATTGGGCATTTATGGTGTGTGGGGTAATGTGTTTAAGACACATTAAATAATCCCACATTGATTTCTTAATCAAATTAAGAAGTGTATTTAAGTGTATTAACACTTAAGTGGAGTAATCAAGTGCACAAGGATGTGGGCCATGAGCCCACACGAGCGCGCCCGCTCGTTCCCGTGCCCGTGCCCTTGCCCTTGCCCGGCTCGTCTCGTCTCGTCCTCGGACTTGGATCTTCGCAATTGGACTTTGGGTGGACTTTGGGCATACGTGGGCTTCCGGGGCTTAGCCGTATCAGTTTTACGGTACAGAAACAGTCGGGTCGTGGAGCGGGTCGGCGGATCGACTATCTGGGTCGTGGGTGCACATGGTGCATGTCCAGCTTGAAGGGTGTAACTCCCATGAGTTAAGAGCCTTCAAGTGAGTAACTGCCACTGGAGTTAGTGGGCTGGACAGTAACTGAAAGTAACTCCTGTCGGGAGTCAAAGTCTGCAGCTGCCCTGGACACATGTTGGGATCCGAGCTGACAAGGGACACCTGTCGGGATCTGCAGAAGGTAACTCCTGGAGGGCTTAATGGCAGAGCTATAACTCCAGGGGGTTACAACACCTGGTTTGAATGCCCTCAAACCCTAGCTGTCCTCTGCAGTGGAGATGTGCCTATAAATAGGACATCCTGCATGGATCCAAAAGCTACATTCTGTACAATCATATTGCTTGCATACAAAGTTCTCTTCGAGTCTACAGCCTCTCAGTTCTCTACATTATCTAGTTCGCCGGAGCCTTACCGGACTTGTGGTGCTACTGCCGGAAGGACGAAGCCGTTTCATCTTTGAAAGACAACCGCCGAACCGTGAGCACTAGCCGGGGCGTATTTGTCTTGCAGAGAGAGGTCCCCTCGACTCGGCTTGCCGGAACCGGATTCTGCACATCGGTTCTTTACTTTATTTGATTTCAGTTAATTATTGTTATTGTTCTATTCTACTCTTCTGCATTCTTGTACCTCAGTTGTAATCCATTTCCAGTGGAGTGTAACATCTATAACAACAACATTTTTTAAAATAATCAAACCGAAATAGTGTCAGTTCGAGAACACATGATGGATGTGACAACTATTTACAGCTCGAGATATCTTTGGATTAAACGTACTAACAAATAACGGACGAACTCACATGTAGCTAAGGTAAGTTTGTTATAGTAATTAGAAAAAAGTATCTCGGTTAGTAAACAAACTTAAACAAAGACTCTCTTAAAAAAATGTTAGTGAACAAGCTGAAATTTGTGAATCCAACTAGAAGTACCACAGCATGGCATTTGTGGCACATTGAATGGTTCTCTAAAAGCAAAGATGAAAATAGGTAGTTCGAGCCAGACTTGGAAATTTTGGGTCTATCTTAGCAAAGATAGGTCCAAACCCGCTCTAATGCTCTATTATCTATTTGATATTTTTATGTAGATCTATACCTGACCTATTTAACTTTATGAGTCAGGCCTAAAATTTTTTAAAAGCCTATTTAAATCTATTAAAAACAAGATATACATATATACGGTTTATTTTTTTCTAAGATTTTTGAGCAATAAATCAAATTAAAGATTTACAGGTATAAATATTTCTTCATGTTAAAATATAAATATATTATACTCTAATTATTTAACTAACAAATTGTATTAATAAATTTTATAAAAATAATTTATTTTTAATTAATTTAATAAATAGGCCGACTTATTAGATTTGACAAACTTTTTCAAAAAAACTAGACCTGGCCCATTTATGTAAAATAGCTTCGTAAAGAACCGCATTTTGGTCTATTTAGAAAATAAGGCAGACCTATAAAAATCTCTCGGTGACTTTGAAATATGAATAGGTGGTTTATTGAATCTATAATTGAAAATTAAAATTTTATACGTTGTTTGTACTTGCACATGTTTTTTGTTTGTTATAACTTTCAATGTTGATCACTCACTTTACTACTTATTTGGTCCCCTCCGTGTTTTACTTGGGAACTATTATGATGAGTCAAAATATAGGGGGGTTTGCGGCAAGTTAGACCCTAATTAATCTTAATCAAATATAATATAATATATAAATATATAGGTTTGGCAGTTGAGAAAACGACTCGCACCATGCGACATGTGAATTCGCAATTGAACACGTATTAATGAAATAATACGTACATATATATATATGTGTGTCAATGTGTATGGATCAAATACGATTGTAACCACATCTTACATCATCCAATAAGATGATTTAATGGTTGAGATTTAATGCAATTGGTGTTAACAATTTCGTAAATAATAAGGTAAAAAAGTAAAAGAAAGATGATTATTTTTGTCTAAACCTTTAAAAATGATAATATCAATGATTAAAAAAAAGTTCTTAAAAATTTTAAATGACCATATATATCTTGATAGTCTTTAATTAAATTGAAGCAATATATATATATATGTATATATATCAAATTAAAGATTTTTTTCATATTAATTCATTTAAGATGTTGAAAGATCATGTTTAGATGAAAAATATGGACAAAAAATACAAAAGATAAATTTTTAGACATGCCCTGATTGTAAATGATTTCATTAACTTATAATAATGCTTCACCAACATTATTATAATGTGTGCTAACAAATTATTTATCATATGTTAATATAATGTATTAACTGTGCTCGCGAAACATAATCATGATGTTACATAGTACACATATTGATTAGTTAAGGTTTATTCAATCTCAACCAGAGAATTTATTATACATTATGTTCGTTATTATTGATGATTGCACTCAAATTCTTAGAAGAGAAGATATAAAATTCGATTATATATGTCAGTATGAACAGTGCCCAAATGAAATGGATGACTGTCCCACATGACCGAAACTCTTAAAAGAGGCTTTTGACATCAATGTAGACACGGTAGATACAATCTTACTTAGCGTGTATTTATATTGTGTCTATATTAATGTGTTTTTTTTTTTCAAAATTCTAAACACAGCCTCTATTTTATTTTTCACAACCCTCAATTTAAAAAAAATATATATATACATATATATATATATATATTAATCTATTAGACATTTTTACCCTCATAGCCCCACACATTAAAAAAAAACTAATCCATAGCCCTTCGTTAAAGATGAATATTGATGTCGAGTTCTTGAAAGATTTGGATACAGCCCATAAGACCTTTGCACCACCATACAACCAATCTTCTCAGCATTATCATCATCATTCCCATTGTTCTTGAATTTCTCACCCAGCACAAGAAAACTCCAACTTCTGGCTTTAATGTTAGTTAAAATTGTAGGTTTTTTCTTGAAAGTCAAACAAAATCATTTATTTTTTTTCAAGAATTTACATTCATGATGTTAGTTCCGCGCATCATTTTTTTTAATACTTCAAGAATTCCCATAAGATAATCTTCTTCGGAATCATTGAGAGAATGGATGATTAGAGTTGGTTGATATAAGGAATGGCTGTAATTGACCTTAGATTAATGTGGTTTTATCACATGATTGTTTGGCTTGCGATATATATTACTAATTCAGTTCAATATGACATAAACGTAGGTGGGGCTACTGAACGTCAAAGGTTACTATGAATAATTGTTGCCTTTCTTTCATAAGATTGTTGAGAAAGGATCTCGCCTATCGAATTACTATGGACAAAAACACTTTGTTGAAGCACAATGGGGTGATATTGATCATGGAAAGTTTTGCTTTAATGGCGGTGGTGCTTGTGCACAGGGTTGCATCCACATTAATCTAGCAACCCTTCAAGAACACAATAACAAATTTCATCTTCGATGGGGCTCTAAATTAAGGTTTTTTTTAATCTGATTATGAGGGTAAAAAAGTATAATAATTTAATATATATATATTAATTAATTTAGGGGGCTATAAATAAAAAAATAGGAGCTGTGTTTATGATTTTCCTTTTTTTTGGGGAAATTTTTAGCTTGTAAGACAAGTGTTTGATGTAAGGCCCATGTGGACACTGTTAGCGCGACGCATACATAATTGAATTTTCCCTCTCATCTAAAAAAGAAATGTAATTAGTATTATATAAATTAAGAATATTACATTCAATCAATTTACTATACATTACAAAGAATCCAGGCCAAGAATAAAAACACAATATCCCTAAAAAAGAAGAATAAAAACATAATAGTAAATAAATAAATAAGAAAAAGAATTCCCCAATATGTCTTACTTGAGAAATTCCACTATATCTCTAGGGATGTCAACTTTATCCGTAGAGTAAAATTACCCGCGGGTAAACGGGTTATAGGGGCGGGTAGTACCCGTAGATTTCGGTAACGGGTAGGGTACTACCCGTACCCGCTAAATTTTGTTAGGGTAAGGGTAGAGTATGAGATTAAGGTTTTACCCGATTACCCTAATATATTAAATAAATATATAAATATATATGTGTGTGTGTATATATATACTTTTTAAATTAATCTTCTAGTTTTATTGTTATGGTGGTATCACAAGAATTTGATTTGTTTGTATTGGTTATATTTTGACAAAAGAACTCATTTATTAATTATTTTTCGTGTTTTTGGGATTTTTTTTTATTATGATATATTATTAAATAAATCTAAACGGGTAACCCGTTTTACCCGCGGGTATCCGATTACCTGTAGGGCAATACCCGTACCTTACTCTCTATAAAAAATAAGGTAATATGGTAGGACATTTTGTGTTATGGTAGGGTATGGGGAAGACATACCCGTTAGGGGTGTAAATGAGTCGAGCCGAGCTCGAACACACATATGTTCAAACTTGTTTGAAATGATATCGAGTTTTAAATTTTATGTTTGAGCTTGTTTGATTATCTATCGAGTCGAACTCAAACGAGCTTTAATCGAGCCGAACACGAGTCGAGCTCGAGTATTTTGATATTTTTACACATGTTTGCTCATTTTTTACTTATCGAGCTCAAGTTCGAGCCGAGCTTTAAATTTTATCGAACATAAAATTATGTTCAAGCTTGTTTGATATGCTTATCAAACCGAGCTCGAACGAACTTTTAACGAACGGATACGAACCGAGTATTGAGCTATTTGGTTTGACTAGTATTCATAGGACATAATCGAATTCTCTATCCTACCCATTGACATCCCTATATATCTCATAGTCATAAAGTACTATCCTATGAATACTAGCCAAATGAAAATATCCCTAAAGTATAACGTGAGACAGCATAAATAAATTCTATTTCTTTGACTAGTATTCATAGGACATAATCGAATTTTCTATATTCTCTTCTAAGAATTTTCAATAATAACAATCATAATGTATAATACATTTTCTAATTGAGATTGAATAAACTCGACCAATCAATATAGGTGTATTACGTAACATCATGATAATGTTTATTTAATCTCTTATCTTATTTCTATTTATTCAAACACATGACCTGATTTATTTCTTCAACGGAGTCTTTTGATTGGGATTCATTCAAAATAAAAATAAAAATATTATCATCCTTCATAAATGCAGATTGATAGCATTAAAGTAGAGGCACAAAAATTGAGAGAAGACTAATAATGACCAAATTTCGAGTTTTTACCGCGTTGCATTGACAATGACAGACGAGATTCCAACATGAAATTAGTATGACGTGTATTTCAAAATTTTAAGATGTAGAATATCATTTTAAAATAAAAGAAAGTAAAACCTGAAAAAATGTTTTATTATTGAATAATAATAATAATAATAAGAGTTGCTTCAGTTGGACACTTTCCTCAAGTTTCGCAAACCGACATTTTCGTCTGTTCAATGTCTTCGGCGTTTCGTCACCCAGACAAAGTAATAAGAGAGAATAAATTTTAGAGAGAGAGAAGAAAAAATGGAAGCGGAGAGAAGAAAGGTGATTCTAGTATGCTGTGTTGTGGGATTTCTAGGGCTGCTATCTGCTGCGACTGGCTTTGCTGCCGAAGCTAAAAGGATTAAGGTAAAAACCTACAAATTAAATTTCATTACAAGTTAATGAAGCGGTTATTGAACTAGTTGCTTATTTTGGCAATTAACGTTGAATGTTTTAGGATGGATATGATTTTTTGGTTGGGTGATAATGGAACAGAACTATGTGTTAATTTTATTGAAAATGATTTGTAGATTTGAAAATGCACAACAGAGTTTTGTATGTAGATGTGAATGAGATTTTTGCACAGGGTGAGCAACTCCAATTTCCCAGTCCTGAAGAATGCATATATCCCAGGAGTCCTGCTGCAGGCCTTGGATTAACTGCAGCTGTTGCTCTCATGATTGCTCAAATTATCATCAACATTGCAACTGGATGCGCTTGTTGTAGAAAAGGCCTGCATCAGTCCTATTCTAACTGGACTTTCGCACTAGCCTGCTTCGTCGTTTCCTGGTAATTATTCCTCTACAATTTCATACCATAATTCTTTTATATCTTTAAATTGTGGGTGCAGGTTTACATTTGTCATAGCATTCCTTCTGTTGCTAAGTGGAGCAGCACTGAGTGATCAGCACGGTGAAGAGAACTTTTACTTTGGCAGCAGCTACTATTGTTATGTTGTAAAACCGGGCGTTTTTGCCGGAGCTTCCGTCTTGTCACTTGCCAGTGTCATTCTTGGGATCATCTACTATCTGAGCTTGAATTCATCAAAGAACAGAAACAATAACAACAACGCACTCGGCGCACCTGTTCCTCCTCCTCACACTGGCATTACAATGGGACAACCTCAGTTTCCTCCGCAAGATCCCGTGTTCGTGCACGAAGACACTTACATGAGGCGACAATTCACATAACCACTGTTTTGTATCCTAGTTTCACTAAATTTGGTGGTGTATGGATTTGGTTTGGTGCAATAATGAATGTGTCTATTTTTGCCCTTTTTCTCTTTTGCTTCCATTTGTTTATTTTCCTGTCTGCAGTTGTTGATTCGCAAAATACAAAGGAAAGAAAAGTAGCAACAAAATCAGGTAAAGATAAAATGCAGCAGTTACTATATATTTATATATTTTCAAGTATAGTTTGAGCAAAAGATTGTCACGATGGGTGACCAAATCAGCACAAACATGTATTAATCCTAAATCACTTGAGAGATATGCCAACAGTAATCATCTAATGCGGTTCAAGTGAGCGAATGGAACTGAATTTGTCTTTGTTGCAGCAGGCTTAGCAACTTCAGGTGTCCCAAAAACATTCCAAAATCTAAGAGTTTCATCTCCTGCTGCAGATGCAACTGTGCATCCATCTGGGCTCTGCGCCATGTAAAGAACTCTAGATGTATGCCCAGTGAGTTCAGCCACCTTCACCATTGATGGGTATTTCCAGAGAGTGAGCTGATTCTGAGTAAAACCATGAGAACTAAGCAACTCGCGCTCGTTTTTGTTCCACAGAAGAGAGCAGACTTGTGAGCCAGTGTCTACTGAGTTCAAGCATGAGCCAGTGTGCGTGTTCCAGAACTTGATGCACCTGTCTCCACCACCTCCACCGGAGGCCAGTAAGTTGCTCTGGAAAGGGCACCATGCAAGAGCTTTAACAGCAGCCGTGTGCTCCTCAAGCCTGTGAAGCCACTGCGTAGGAGCATTCGACGATGCCATGGATCTGTCCCAAATGTGGAGGACATTGTCGTTGCCACCGCTAGCCAACTGCTGGCCAGATGCCGACCATTTGAGGCCACACACTTCTTGATGATGTCCGCGATAGGTCTCAACTACGTGTGCCCTCACTCTTACGTCATTGTTCACGATCTGACCATCCATCCCTCCGGTAGTCAGGATGTGATTGTTCCAGTCCATGGCACCAACGCGTGACCTGTGCCCCCCTTTCAGAGTTCTTAGCTGTAGCATCATTATGCAACGGAGTGAATATGCGATTTATTGAATGATAAACACATTGAACAATCGACTCGACTATATAGATACTAACTCACCAGTCTATTAGAGGTGGAATCCCATAGCTGAACTTCAGAGTTATTCAGGCCAACAGCAATATGCCTTCCATCAGGAGCCCATTTGACACTGGTAACTGGACCACTTTCTTCATCCACTGTCACGAGTTCTGAGGTAGCTCCTTCAGAAGCATCCCACAAATACACAGTTTGTCCAAGAGCGATGGAAAGAACATTGCTGCTGCCCCAATCCAATAAATTCAAATAATAATCATCCAAAATATCGGGGGCATCTAATGTCTTCTCTGAAGTCTGCACAAAGATACCCAATATAAGCAAATATTGAACATGTAATCAAAATCTATGTCGGGCATGCTCTTCTTTACCATGCACCAACCTGAGGAATGTGTCGACGGGGTTTGGCCGATTTGACTTGGTGAACAGCCGATGAGAACTCATCGGGGATAGCCTTAACTGGGGTTGGGGGCTTGTTCTTGAAAGCCAAGATCCGAGTCCTATTCATGTTGAAGGTTTCCGCGAGCTGCTTCCTGTATGCTTCTCTGGATGGAGAAGAGCTAGCAGAGGGGTTTTCCTTACCTTTCACCCCTTCTGTAAGCATGTAATGAGCATAGTCAAAATCCATTGCCGACCTATTTGGTATGAAGCGATCCAACTGCACAATTATAGGAGAATCAATTACGACAGGCACGAACACTATTACAATGAATTCATCATAGAAATCAAGTTTACCATACGGGAATCCCCAAAAAATTTCAAACAATTTCTAACTCTACGCAGATAAAAACAAGTTTAGGAGAAAGGATGAATGAATGAAAAACACATCTCTATGGAACAATAAATCATACAGTTACTAGGCAAACAAGGTCAAAAAAACGAAAAATAGCATACGTTCTCCCGCGAATTTCTTCTTTGCAGGAGCTGTTCTTGCAGCGGGCATTGCGACTTGGTTTTGCTTGGTGTAGAAGAAGAGTTCATCATTCCTGTTTCCATTTGTTAGCACAAAAAAGAGGCAAATACAATAATGTGTGTATATGCGTGTACGTATTTGTATGTGTTATATGTGCGAGTTTGTGTTTGTGTGCGTGTTTCTTCTGCAATCAGATATAAATAAACAAATTTCCCAGATAATCAAACAAGCAAGAAAAAATCGAAACCTGCAAAAGAAAATTTAGTATAGAACAGTTGAAAAAATTGAATTAAATTATGGTAACACAACAGAAAATGTAATCGCAATGACAAATTCAGAGAGAGTTTTCACGCTTGAGCAGAAATAGATGATTGAATTGCTGGTTGATTGTATGAAAACTTGTTGAATCTAGGGGTTTATATATTGGATCGATTTCGTGATTAGGGTTTCTACGGATTGTATGTGATGGTTTTTCGAATGGAAGGCGGCTAACGGCTACAAATCTACAATCTGGAGGAAGATAGCCGTTGAGATTTACTTGACGAAATTGCCTCGCTGCTTAGGAGGGCCTCTCTCAATCATAGGGGTATTTTAGTAATTATGATCGGACAAAAAATTGTGGTTATTTTGGGCTTTGAGTGGGCTTTATTTAAATACAACGTATATGGCCCTGGATTATTATTTTTTGGATTTTATAACATTTGAACAATAAACATTCATATTTGGTATAATATATAATTATTTTTTTATTGATTTATTTGTAGAAGTAGTAAAAAAAAAATTAATGCTTATTCCTTAGACGCAGATTGGTTCTAAAACTAATTTATGATCCAATTGAATCCACTTTTTTGAATTTTGGTACAAATAAGTTTTCAAATGAACAATAGATCTATCTACATATGCGCATGGGAGTTTCTATTTGCACCGCAGTTTTTACTCTTTGCACCACATCTTTTTCATGCACCATTTTTTTTACTCTTTGCACCATCAATATTCACTATAATACCCTTCCATATAAAATATGTTTTTAACTTAAAAAAAAAACGAAAATTAAAAACCTAAAATCAGTTAAAAAAACTTAAAAAGAGTAAAAAAAACGTAAAAACATCGAAGAAGTAACTGCGACATTTTCACCGCGGAGAGAGTTCGAAATCGAGCCGAAGGAAATTGTTCGACATTGCACGGCGATATTGTTCCAAGGCCGACAACTTCCAAGCTAGATTCATGGATCGATTTGGTGAGTTTCATGTTCTTTTTTGGTTATTTAATACATTTTATTCCATAAGATTAAAAATTATTGGGTTATTGTTTAAATCAAGTTTTTCAATAGTTTAAGATGCTAGGATAGTTTATTAGAATGATTAGATGCTAGTTTGAGTTGAATGTGGTAAAAAAATCGAGGTTTGTGTCGAGTTGTTGATTTGATTTTGCCCCTGCTCCGTGTTTTGTTCGGACTGTACTGTTCGAATTTTCTGGTTTTGTTCGAACTTAGAACACCGAACACTGAGCATATGTTCGGTTTGTATAGTTCAAACCATACTTAGGCAGATTTCAAGTAGGCAGCAAGTTCGAACTCAAAGTGCCGAACTTAGAGGATATGTTCAGACTTTAGAAGCCGAACATATCCACTAAGTTCGGCACTTTGAGTTCGAACTTGCTGTCTAGAAATCTGCCTAAGTGTGGTTCGAACTATACAAACCGAACATATCATAATTACATATTATCTGGACCGAATGTAAATGTCTAAAAAGCTTTTCATTTTGTTTTCATTTTTTCGTTTTGGAAACAAAAAAGCTTATAGTAATGATAATAATAACAGAATCGATCACGGGCTATCTGAAACAATATTTAAAAGCTTAATCTTTGTAAGATAATAAGATATGAGTCTTTCCTTAATAACCATTATTTTACAAAATATTAATCCCTGCATCTATAAGAATAAAAATTAAAAATGATTTTTGCTAGTGCAATTTACTTTTGTAAGACTTTTAGATTGTTATACAAAATCAAAATCTATTCAAATCGTGTTCGAGTAATTATTGTTGATTTCCATCATCACGAAAAGAAGAAAAAAATAGAAATATTAAAATGGAAGATTTGGGGTATTTTTGTGACTTGGTGTTTTTGTGCAGCTGCTCAATATAGGAGGAGACCAACCGCATCCGCGAGGCGGCAATCAGCACATGAACGGTATCAAGCACAAGCCAATGAACAAGCTGAAGAACAGATGAGGCATGAAATGCATGACGAAGAGGCGGCGGGTAATGAGGGTGATGAAATGTCAAATGAAGAGGGTGATGCAAATAATGAGGATGATGATGATGATGATGATGATGAGATATTGAGAGGGCCATTCTCTGGAGGGCCTACAGATACGTCTGTGCTGCGGAGCTTCAAGACACACGTTGCAGAGGCGATATGGAGGGGCGAAGAAAGAGAAGTCTTGAAGTGCCATTGTCTAACTGCTAAACTACTGAGATGGACAACCGCAGGGGATTCGGTCACATGGAAGACTTTAGTGAAGAAGTCTGGTTTGTTGCGGCTGAGGAAGTTAGCATACAGAGCCCTGAATAGGAATCTAGTATCGGCCTTTGTGGAGCGGTGGCATCCTGAGACAAACTCATTTCACCTACCATTTGGTGAGATGAGTATTACATTGGAGGACGTATACTGTTTGACTGGTCTTAGCATTGAGGGTTGACCAGTTGAGTTTGCAGGGGAGGATGTTGCTAGTGGGCAACACATGGTACGTCATTTGCTGGGAGTGTCGGCTGAAGAAGCTAATGCGGAAGTGAGTGACCGGGGCAGCTACATCAAATTAAGGTGGCTGCACAGTAGGTTTAGTGAGTTGGCTTCCAATGAGAATGATTTTGAGGTAGTGTATACGGCGAGGGTATTCTTGGTGTACATTCTAGGTTGTACACTGTTCACGAATAAGACGGGCAATCAGATGACATGCAATTATCTCTGATTGTTCGAGGACCCAGAGGAGTTTGAGGGTTATGTATGGGGGTAGCTGCATTATCTTTTCTATACAGACAGTTGGGAGTGGGCTCTCGGGTTAGGTGTAGACAGATGGCTGGTTTCCTGACACTGCTGGAGGTAAATGAAAAATGTCTATTTTTTATCATTTTTTATTCACTAAATGTGATGTTTTCTTAATGTGTTGTTAATTCATACAGGCATGGATTTACGAGCATTTTCCTACACTTGGTTGACCACAACAGAATACCGACTATCGGCCTGGACAGCCTTTTGCAATGAGATGGGCGCAACATGCGTATGGTGCAGTGTCTGAGGATGCAGTGAGGGCTTATAGGTTGCAGCTGGATACATTAAGAGCAGATGATGTGAGTTTCTTCTATTTGTATATGATATAGTTTTATTCAAATATATGTACTAAGTTGAATTGTGCAATTTAAATATTAGGTTGTGTGGGACCTGTATGTGAGGCTGTGAGATGGCGGTGTGACCCAAGGTGACCTTCTATGAAGGTTGTATCACATCATGTGATATTGTGGAGCCATATCTCCCAAATCGGGTGTTGAGGCATTTTAAACGGGTACAGACCATCCCACATCCCCCATTGGACCCTGTTGTCTTTAGATGGGGCAAGAAGCCCGGACAGTATCGTGTCATATGGAGCATGCTTGCTTCCTTTTACGAGCAGTGAGAGAGTCATAAGTTGTCTCGAGAACGCCGATGAAGAGTTGTCTATCCAGCTTGGGCGTGCTCCCCTGATTACCAGCAGTGGTATGATTCTATATCTCATCCTCGAGTCCAGCCTGAGGTAGCAGCTCCCCTTATAGACCCACCGATGACTGTTTCACCTTGGGATGGGATTCAGTCAGCTATTGGATATCTTGAGCCAGTGCTGACTCGGTGGAGAGCTCATGATCAGGACCTATCATTGTCTTATGTGATGTCTCAAGTTGAAGAAGCTTTCGAGGCGTTGCATTTTCGTATAGAGCATGAGCAGGGTGAGACACACTCTCATAGGGGACAGGAGCAGGGCGAGTCTTTCTCGAGATGAAGACGTAGATGACAGTAGTGTTTACCTTTATCTTTTATGTATTGGATACTGGTCTTTATTAGTATTAGTATATGGTGGATTTGATGGTTTTGTATTCGTGACTCATTTGATGTGGTATATGATGGTAATTGCATAGATTTGATGATTTATGTTTAAAATCATTTGATTTGGAGACAATTGGAGACTTGTTTATGATTATGTATTGGATTTCTTGACTATTAATCGTGTTGTATAAGTAGTTGATGGATTTTCGTTGCTATGTGACATCATTTTCGTATCACGTTTGTTTAGCACTTATCATTTAGGAAAATTAAAAATGCACAAGTGCTACTATCAGGGCCGGCCCTGATAATTTGGAAGCCCAGGGCGAAATAAAAAAAAGGGCTCTGATTTTTTTTTCACAAGCATCTTAAAGTTTTTTCCATTTTTTTTATTGTAATATTTTATGTTAGAAGCCCTAAAGTTGAGATTTTGGTGAACTCAAAATTGAAGAATAAAACCCCTAAATCTAACAATCTATTTTTTTTTTCCTTTATACAGTTTTAATAAAATTTCAAAATTGAGTATTTAAAGGTGCATTTCTTGTACAGGATCTTTGTATAAAGTACAGATAGTTGATTAATAATTCAATTACAAAATTGAGATTAAATCAACACAAAATCTCAACAAACACTAAATTTACATAGAAAAAAAATAAGTAATGGATCTAATCACTGAAGCCCTATAAGATTTCAAAATTGACAGAGTAGAATCTAAAAGAGACAACCATTTTAACTCTACAATTTTTTTAAAATTACCTAATTATATATATATATATATAATCAAAAATGTGGGCCCCATAAAAGTGGGCCCTGAGCGGTGGCCCACCTTGCCCACCCTCGGAGCCGGCCATGGCTACTATAAATATAACATTAGGTTGTGAACAAAATTTACCAAGGAAATTAACGGTGTTCGAACTCTTAAGACCGAACAAGTGCACAATGTTCGCTCCTGTAGGTTCCATATCCAATTTTATCCAGAACTTATCCACATAATCTATAGAGAATGGTGTGGATGACCGAACATGATGATCGATCTCATGTGCACAAGGAAGACCGCACTTTGTTCTCATCACACAACCACATAGTAATGGGTCCACTCCATCATTCCCAATACTCTTCATTTTCTCATAAATTTTATCTAATGCGGCAATAGAAATTGTACCTCGAAAGAATTGAAATATCGGAGACTTGTAGTGATGCTGAACCACATTAATACTCTTTTCAAACGATGCCTTTATTGCATTGAAAGAAGTCTCCAACAGATCATGTATCTTCTCCCAACATCATTCAAGATTGCATGTACTTGTCCCAAGAAACCTTTTCAATTTCGCATGGGCACCTTCAGCCCTACAATCAATATAGTAGAAAATTGTTAGATATACAATAGTAGTCGTTTGAATTAATATAAACTTGGTGGTGCCACATTCAAAAGTTTTAAATAAGAAATATAGAAATAAAGGTAATAACCATGTTCCTCTAGTTTACCCAACAGATACTGCATTTGGAATAAAGGTAATCTGTACATGTTTATCTTGTACGTACAGTCCATCAATAGCACTTCAGAAAAAGCTCTAAGTAGCTTCACGCTTGTTGGGTGCGCGTAGAACATATCCTTGACAGTGTCAGTCTGTGGACACCGCCTCGAATACTGGTAATAACCATGTTCCTCTAGTTTACCCAACAGATACTGCATTTGGGATTGACTAGCATGCTCCACATATTTATTCCTACTTCGCACATTATAAATTGTCTCTATCGTGGACTTGTTATTGGGAAAGCTTCTCTGAATTGTAGCCAATATTTACTTTGGCCGTGTATGTGAACTCGACAAACTAGCCACCAACTTCTCCTCATCCGATGTCAGGCGATCGGAGTATGCATGTCCTTCTAAATATTGTGCTTGTGGGTGATTATGAGCACCACAAGCAACTTCTAACATCCATTGATTAAACTCTGGGAGATAATGCCCCTTCAAACAAAACGGACATCCAATTCTCTTCGATCCAGTCTCTCTCGAGCTCGTTTTCGAATTCTTGCTCTCTTTTCCCTCTTTCTCTTCTTCCAAAACTTCATTATCCTCCAACCTTTATTTTATGTAATCACGTTCTGTTAGAGGCTTCTTCTTAATCACACGAGAATACCCACCTCGTTCACATGCAAATACTAACCGAGGAATCCTAGTATCACTCCCAGCTTCTGAGCGTCATACAATAATGACAATACCAACTAGAATAGCTCTCTCACAAACCCAACTGATCAAACTCTCACGAGAATCAAATAATTCCATAGTATGGAATATGTCCGTAAAATCAGGAACCAACTCTGTATTGATTGGGCCCATAACACTGCTCTCAGTTCGATCCTATTCCAAATAAAATCAAACATTAGTTACTGCAGCAGAACACCGTTATAAACTCGAACATTAAAGTTCGAGCAAATTGATTATGTTCGAAGTTATAAACTCGAACTAGTTTACTAAGTTCGGTTAATGTATTTCGAACAAAAACTGCATAAAAAAATTGATAAAGTGTCGTTCGACTTCAAAAGTTCGAACATTGCAACAATGTTCGACTTCCAAAGTTCGAACATCACTCATGTGTTCGGCCTTCATTGTTTGAACGCATTGAAGAATGTTCAAACTGTAATCCCGAACAAAACGCGAAAATAAGTCTAAAAAATCTGCGAAAACTCGTAATTCAATCGGTACAAACTACTCAAAATGACTTACATTACTATGTTCTTCTTCATTTTCATCCTGCGTTGTATCTCTTTTCATTTTTGACACCACAATTGCACAACTAGAAACTAGGTTCTTGAGTTCAAATTGTGTTCAAATAATGCTAACTTTTTTTTTTGTTTGGATCTCGTTATTTTCGATTTTAATATGTTTAATAATATATTTCTATTGTTTTAATTTTTATTTTTATTTTTATTTTAATTTTATTTTGTGGTGCATTAAGTAATTATTGTAGTGCATATAAGTAATAAAAGGGTAAATAAGTCATTTCGTATTTATTTTATTTTTCATTTAATTTTTTAGTGGTGCAAAGAGTAAATTAAGTGGTGCATTTAGAAACTCCCTATATGCATATATTAAGGCAAAATCGTGTGATGGACAATAGTTTATATCAAAATCATTGTCTATTACACAATTTAATAGTTATATTTTAGACAACATTTTTGAGCTAATAGACAACAATAATGCCATTTATTGTTATCATTTTTATTTTTAAATTTTTTTTGGCATTTTCCACGATTGTTTAAATTACAACCATTGTGTTTTAACAAATTTTTGCAATCTTATTTATTACTATTTTTTTACTTGAAATTTTGAGATTTATAGCATTTTTATTTTATTTTTTTATGCATAGGTGGAGTATTTATAATACTCTACATTTGTCACCTAAAAAATTAATTTTCATTTGTTTCACACTATAATAATAATAATAATAATAATAATAATAATAATAATAATAATAATAATAATAATAATAATAATAATAATAATTTACAATAATTTATTATTTTTCAGTTTCAATTTCATTATTTAAAATAATTAAATAATTATATTTTGCATACCCGTCATATGTTCAAAGAAATCAAATGTTCTTTAATAGTGAATAATAATACAATGCTATTTATAAAATTGTGTCATTTGAAATATTTCAATTCGATCTTTCTAACATGGATTTTCATTTAGTTCCTAAAATTTATTTTTTTTTGTTTGTCGTAACTACACAAAATTAATCTTCTTATCTAATTAATTAATGCATGTGCATATCATTTTATTAATTTTTAAAAATTGAACAAAACATATAAAATTAAAAAATAATCATAATATTACGTACATATATGAAAAAATAATAATTATTTGTGCATCGCACATGAGAAATACTAGTAATTAGTTAAAATAAGCACGGGAACTTATATTCTATTCAATTATTGTTTTAATTAGTTTAAATTGTGAGAGACTGTAAGTGGGTAATTTGGTTTCAAATTAATTAATGTATATCTTACTATACGGAATCATTCATTTGTCAACATTAGCCAAATGTGTAATTTATTGATAAATCATATCCCATTAAATTTGTTAAATGAATGGTTATGATCAATTTTATTTTAATTGCTATTTTAAAGTTACTCCCATGTCCCATAATTTTAGTCCACTTCCTATTTTCACACATATTAAGAAAACGTATTTAATATATATTGGAAATAAACAATTCATATACAATTATCATATATTGTCCTTATTTTCTACTCTATTATTTTTATTAATAATATATTAAATAGGGTTATATTTGTAAAAGAATGTTTTAATATCATCCCAATTAAAAAATGGAACTATAATTTTGGGACATCCTAAAAAGGAATAATGGACTACAATTATGGGACAGAGGGAATACTTTATTTGTGTTATTTTTACATTTGAGAATGCTTAAGTTGTTATTTTATAATGTTTTTTTTACAAATCTATGATGCTTGTAATTTAATTTGGAGAGAAGAACAATATAATTTATTGTTATGGTATTTTATATTTAAAAATACTTAATTTGTTATTTCTTAATGTTTTTTTCACATTGAAGATGCTTACAGAAAAAAAAAATGATAATTTGATATATTTGACCTTAAATCCTCCTACATTGAAAGTAATGACATTTTTCTTAATTATGCCAAAACTAATAATGATCATTGATCTTAACATATTAATGGCTAAGATTGCTCCACAATTTACACACAAAACTTATGTTCACATGCACATGCTCATGCGCACCTCTTATAATAAATCGTATTTTTATTATATATGGTGTTGCGATCTTCATTAATTTTACGGAAGGTTTTTTTAGCGTTGATGTTACGAAAATGTTAATTAATATTTTGATTTGATCTTGTGATTTGTAACCTTAGATTATGATTCGCGGTTCAAATTGAGTAGAGATCCTCTAGTCTCAATTTGTGTGTGTCAATCGTGTGTCAATATTAAAATTGTATACTGTTAATAATATTTTTTATAAAAATAAAATTTATTATTATATAACTAATCATAATTAATATTTATTTCTAAAAATTAAAATTTTTAAAAATTGTATACCATAAGTTTGAAATAATCAACCTTAAAAATCAATTATATTAATTATAAACCCTAATTTGATGGAATAAACTCTAAATAATAATGTAAAATTATATTAAACCAAAAAAAATTAAAATTGAAGAAAAAAATGAAAGAAAAAGTAACCATTTTAATGTTTAGTATAATGTTGACACACACAAATTGAGATTAGAGGATCTCAAATGGTTCAAATTAATGTTTAAGCTTCATTTTAAGGGAAAATCATTGATCATAAAATTAGCCATAAATTTAGAATGAAATACCAATTAAATAGTCAAATTAAGATTTAAGTTTCATTTTAAGGGAAGTCATTTGAAATATTCTCTAATCAATACAAATATAAAATATTATAAACTGTTTCACACTTTCACATGCTAAACACACGTGACTTTGCAGCGGAAATCATTTATTGCACATTTGGTGTGGTGTTGCATTTTCAATTGCACACTTAATTAATCTAGTTTTTTTTTTCAATTTTTTTCTTCAACTTCAATTTCAATTTCTTATGATTCAATTTCATTTTACACTTATTATTTAGGATTTATCATACATTCATACCCAATTAGAATGCATTATAAATTTTTTTTTTTGTATTTAATTTTCAATTTTTAGTTGTTAATTGATTATTTGAGAATTAAATACTATAAAATTATATTAAATCCTAATTGAGTAGGATGAACTCTAACTAACAAATGTAAAATTAAACCAATGTATAATAAATTGAAATCAAAGAAAAATATTAAAAATAAAAAAATTGAATGTGCAATAGTGAATACAACAACAAATATGCAATAGACGATTTCGTATGGTGAGATGGAATATTTAAGTAATACTTTGAAGCATAATAGTAAAAACAAAAATATCGCACAAACATAATACTACTGCAAAAGTATTATTTTGCTGTTTAAATTATTATATAGATTTTTTTTTGGATTTTTGTTGGTCCAAATAAATTAAACAAGGCAACTAATTAAACCCGTCCGTTAACTTTAGAGGTTTTTTTTTAGTATAGACAGTTAATGGAGTAACTTATTTTTATTTATTTTTATAAATTTATGTAGTCTTATTAAATTTTAATTGAAATTATAATCCTGTAAAATGATATAACCATGTTTTGCATCCCGTAAAATGATAATTGAAATTCTGAGGTTCATCCTAGGTTTTTAAATTTACAATCAAGAGAAATTGTGCTTACACATATAGTAGTTTTGATACTTTTTTAAGAATAAATTTAGCTGATATTTATTAAAATTCTGTCCATTCATATAATTGCTGGTACACTTGTTTTTATCTAACTTTAGTCATTCAAATGCTAGCCCATGTATTCATATAAATTATATACTCTTTATGATTATATTATAGGGATAAGGGCTAAATTGGCCACTGAACTTATTTGGGAGTTCAATTGGCCCACTACAATTTTTTTGGGCTCAATTGAGCCACCGCGTTGTTAAAATTGGCTCAATTGGGCCACCGCGTGACGGAGACCGTTAGGGTTCCGTTAACTGGACCTAAAACGACGTCGTTTTGATCTTTTTTTTTACCCGACCCACCCCTAACCCCTAACCCTACCCACTCGTCCCCTGATGAAGATTCTCCTTCGATTCATCCCCTGACGAAGCCGAAACAGACGAGAATAGATCCGCAGGAGCAATTGAAGGTAAGCTTTCATCATCAGGGCTCTCTTCATCTGATATTTCAATTAAATGCTCCTCTCCAAACTCTTTTGCTTCTGGAGCTTTTACTTCTTGCTCAGAATCTGAAATTTCTTGGGATTTGTTGGATTTTTGGTTTTTGGTTTTGGTTGGATGATGTATGTGTGATTATGGGGATGAAAGTTTGTGGGGAGAAATTTTGAGGGTGTAGAGGCAAGATAGAGGAGTCGAGTCGGACGGTGATGATTGCTCTGAGTCCGGCGACTACCCCGACGAGGTGACGGGATCGGGAGGAGTGGGGAAAGTGTATGTGGGTGTTGAGGGTTTGTTTGTTTTTAATTTTTGAGACCTGGTAGTGATCCCAAAAGGCTTGAGAAGTTGCTTGGAAAGGTCAGGGGCATGGAAGTGGAGATTTGAGGAATCTGGAGCAAGGGAGGAGATGACTGTGAAGAGATGGATTTTTGGGGCTGTGATTTGTTGCATTAGAGCTAGGAAAGGGAATTGAGTTTGGGAGGAGATTTTTGTCATAATTGGAGCTTGATAACAACTCTGTTTTGGTGCTGGGATTTTGTCAGAATTGGTGCCGGAATCTGGGCAGCTAGCCCGACAGACTGTGTAGTTTGGATGAGTGGAAAGGAAATTGATTTTTGAAGCTTGGGTCGGGTTTTTGGATTGAGAGTGGGTCGAGGTATTGGGTCGGGTAAAAAAAGATCAAAACGACGTCGTTTTTGCAACACTTAACGGAGCCCTAACGGGCTCCATCACGTGGTGGCCCAATTGAGCCAATTTTAACACTGCGGTGACCCAATTGAGCCCAAAAAAGTTGTAGTGACCCAATTGAGCCCCAAATAAGTTTAGTGGCCAATTTGGACCCTATCCCTATATTATATAACATAAATTGTATAAACTAACACACTTTACTTAATTTTTAGTAGTATGATACTTTAGTTATTACTCAATTATAAATTATAGATAGAAAGATAAATTAATAACATAAAATGACAATGAACAAGCAAACATCTTTTGAGAATTTTTTTTTTCGTAAATTTAGTCCAAAATCGGCCCTTAACTTATTACTAACGTAAAGGGGTTGCAAGCATGACTTACGAGTTCCGACTAACGTTAATGTTGACGAACATAATCAAACATGAAAAAGTTATTTGACCTAATTCTAAATTATTTCCGTCATAATTAGGGCTATAAACGAACTCAGCTCGTTAAGGAATATTCAAGTTCGAACTCGACTCGAGCTCGATTCAAGCTTTTTTTCTCCTGTTCAAGCTCGGCTCGATAAATATTTGTTATATTCGAATTTGGTTCGAACTCGATTCGTGAAATGCTTGAAAATTTACTAAACGAGCCTGAGCTCGAATGCTCGAAAAAAAGCTCATTTAATTTACATATTCGAGCTCGATCTTGAAAAATATAGCTTATTTTATTTACCTGTTTGAAATATCTATAATATTTATGAACATGTTCGATTAAGCTCGGGCTCGAATATGTTCGCGAGCTGGCTAAGCCGAATACTACTATGTTCGAGCTCGGCTCGATAATTTTATCGAGCTTGATTCGAAGCTTGAGCTCGGCTCGTTTAGAAAACGAACGAACTTCGAACGAGTTTTTTTCGAACTGAACTCTGAATAGCTCGCGAGCAGCTCTATTCATTTACAGCCCTAGCCATAATATCATACAATGTGTCAATGGCCGGAAAGATTCTCATCATAAGCTTTCCAATGGTACATTCAATGGAAAAAGATGTAAAATCACTCTTAATGCTGATAAAAATTTGTATGAGATTGTCTAACGAGTCTCTTGCGTTAGACGGGTCAAATAGGATCCAAATCCACCCAAAAACCCGCCCAAACCAACAAAAACAATCACGCGCATGAGCTCCATGTGCCCACCCACGCGTGACCACACGCATATCACTATGTATGAAGTAAAGTATCACTAATGTCGAAATATCACTTAATATAAATTGAAATATCATCAACTATAAAGTATTTTCACATGCTAAGAAGAAAATAAATGAATTATTATCTGCATAATGTGGGCTTTTAATTTAGTTGATTAATCATTTATCTTCTTTTTTTGATATATTTGTTGATTCTCCAGACATCACGTATCACTATGTATGAAGTAGTAAAGTATTAATAATTATGTGTCGAAGTATCACTTAATATGAATATATTGAAGTATAATCAACCATGAAGTGTTTCACATGCTAAGAAAAAAAAAATGAATTATTTTCTACATAAATCATAATGTGGACTTTTTTTAGTTGATTCATTTTTTTTAAATATATTTGTTGATGCTCCATGCAACAAGTACCACTATGTATGATGTAAAGTACCAATAACAATGAAGTGAAGTATCATTACCTATAAAGCATCTGACAGCCGCTATTTCTTTCCAGTTTTTTTTTTTAATCTCCATTTTACAATGTATGAGCCCACACGTTAGCATCGAGCGAATGCTTTGAGTGAGACACCAGACACAAAAATTAAATTAATTCAATTCAATTTTAGAGTTCACTAATTTCATTTTAGGGTATATATTTATTTCAAAAAAATTAAATATATATTTATAAAAAATGAAAAAAAAATTAAAAGTAAAAAAAGAAAAAACTAAACATGAAAAGAAAAGGGGGTCGAGAGGGGAAGGGAGACCACTACAAAAGAAAAAAAAAGATGAGAGATATCCGTCTAACATGAGAGATCTGTTAAACCATCTCACGCAAGTATGCCTCCTTAATGTTTATCTTGAGGGATGGATTATTTTTTAATATATATATATATATATATATATACTTTGATGCCCATTTTGACGTCATTTTCAAAAATTGATGGCCGAGTCATGACGAGTTTGAAGAGATGAGCAAATTATATGTTGAATTGAAAGTCAATTTATTTTATAAAAATTTGGGAATGGTGAATAACACACAAATTCAAAGTTGATGTTTTAATTGCCTACTTTTAAAGTTAATGATAAATTTACAACTAAGGTCAAAGTTCATGATTTTTAAGGCAATTAATCCTAAATTATATTACTTCTTTTTATTATAAAAAATAAAAAATATTTATGGCATTTGTGTAAGTAATTAAACTATTAAAGGTAAATGTATAAATAAATTAATGCTTGATAAGGCTAGTGAACCTCACACTGTTGAGCTCGAGTTTGACACGATCAATCTTGAGTCAATTTTGAATTTTTCTTTAGTTGCATTTGCACCCTTATTTATGGGCTTACTTGGAACTTATGAAATATATAGCCCGGTGTGTTTTTGGGTACGTTTTCATGTGTAAATTTATTTAATTTTTGTTGTAATTTTACCATTTTCGTATTGGAAAGGGTAAATTAAAAATGAGAAAGTTGCGTTAAAATGTTAGTGATGTTAGATTATTTGGGTATTTGAGTAGGGTGTGAGAGGATGCAGAATTCTACATAAGAGATGTCATTTTTGTACTATTTATTAAATATAATGACTTTTTTTGTTAATTTGTGATTACAACATGAGTTTTAAGAAACGTAACAATCAGAATTCAGAACATTAATTTTTTAAATTTGTTGCAATTAGAACACCATTAAAAAAAGTTATACCATCAATAAATAATTATTATTGATTTTCATCAAACTAAACTATCGGTTAAACCCATTTGAATTAATAACAAAACTAATTTAACCAATAGCATAATATTAGTCTTACACTGTAGCGAGAAAATATGGATGAGTTGAGACAAAGATCTGAAAATATTTAAAACCAAAAATCTGATCAAATCTGAGTTCACTAATCGCATCAAAACATGAACTGATATATTCAATAACAAGGAAATTAAACACATTTCTTAATAATGAATATGATAATCAGCTGCGGATCATAATTAAACGCTTCGAAATTGACTGGATTTAGTCTCATTAAAATAGTTTCTCTATTTCGACAAATCATTGATTATATTTCTTGTTAAATGCTAGTATTACATTTGGATTTGATATTTAATTCAAAGAGAAACGTCCTTTAAATTGAAGAAAACCTCATTTATTTTGTTTCAGCATTTTTATTACTTGTTTTAACCAATATGTCATTTAATAGGACATGATATTAATTAGCAACATTCAAATCTGGAAGAAAAAAAAAAAAGAAAGAAAAGAAAATAAACAAGGCGCGGCCTACTGCCACAGAATTCAAATTTGAAAACCTAACAGCAACGGTCATATTTGACAAGGGTTTCCATCTCCTCAATCTCAAATGCAAATCCCTACCCCACCGCACCCTATATATATGCACCTCTTTTTCTTTCATTCATTGCCGCCTCATCACCATCCATTTTCCTTACACATTTGAGCTGAAATCGCAGCTAAATCCTATTTCTTTTCTGAAGCAATGGATTTCCATAGCCTTACAAGGAGAGAATTACAGGCTTTCTGCAAGAAGAATAAGATCCCTGCGAACATGACTAATGCCGCCATGGCTGACGCTCTCAAAGCTCTCGAGATCGTAAGTCCGTTTCTCATTTAATTACCTTTTTGCTGAGTAATTTGCTCCTGTTATATGGCAGATTTGTCACGAATGTACTGCTGTTTTACTCCGGATTTGTCTATGAACAGATCTGGTTGGAATCGTGTTCGTTTTAGTATAACTTCTTCAAATACTTTATTTAGCTGATTTAATTTGATTGCTCAATTAGTTCATCTATATGTGGAGTCGCTGATGATTTTATGAGAAGATTTTTGTGAATTTGAGTGATTGAAAACAGATTTTTGTGGAATGTATGGTCGCTTTAATGAACTTGTTCGAATATTTTATTTGTCATTAATGAGCTGCTTATTTTAGAAGGATTTATTTGATTGCTTAATCAGTTCGTTCATTTATGAGTTAAGGTACTGAGAATTTCTCTCTTCTTCTAGAGAATAATATTCTGATCTTTGATTGGCAGGTTGAAGGAATTGAGGAGTTTATGCAGACATCTCAATCCGAAACTGCAGAATCATCAATTGAGGCACTGGAAGTCTCGGAGGTAACATCTCCATATGTGCCTCCAACTGCCGGCAGGAGCACGCGTCGGAGAAATGTGGTGAAAGAAGAGCTTGAAGTTGTCGCCTCAATGGTGAGGACGACTCGGCGCACAGCTAGAAAAACTGTTGCCAAAGTTTCTGATGAATCACAGGTTGATACAGCTGCAACTCCAGCAGTGTTGGCACAGACTGGTAGAAGAAAGGTCCAGATGGCCTCAGCTTGTAGGATAATGGATTCTGAGTTGAAGGAGTGCGTAGACGAAGAGAAGAAGGATGTTTCAATGACACCTGCTGTTCCAGTGGGGGTTACTAGCCGAAGAAGAAGAGTGGAGGAAGGAACCGTTCAGAAAGCGTATAGCACACGACGATCAGTCAGATTGGCTGGAAAAAATGTGCAGATGATGAATGATGTGACGAGTGAAGGATCTGAGCTTTTCAAGAGTGAAGTACTTACTAAGGATAGTGAAGAAGGCGAGGAGGTAAATCAGAAAGATGGCCTGAACGACTGTACTGGTACATTTCTGTCACTGAAATATTTTAACTGTTTCTGTGTTTCATAATGTCTGTTTGCTGTATAATGATCAAAATTGTAAATTTTCAGATGTTGATGCAACTCCAATTGTGGAGGAGAACTATGAGAATGAAGTGAAATCTGAAGTTGTAGAAGTTCAACCGGATAACACAGAATGTCTCGGTGGTGAAGACACGGAAATGCCAGTATATGTGAGCGATGAAGTTCAACAAAGTGAAGGTCTGTTTTCATCAGATTCTAAATCTGTTGATGTTTGCACATCTGAAATCGAAATTACAGTTGAGAACTCGAAAGAAATGGATATAGAGATAGTGGCAGGTGACTCTGTTGAGCACGAGCTTCTCCTTGAAAGCAAAGGTATTAAATCTGTTAATAGTTTAAGAGCTTTGATTAGCAATGAATCTTTCATCGTGTGACTCATCATCAATTTGCACTTGCTGTGTATTTTCAGATAATTTTGCAGTGGATGAAGTGTCTCATGACGAGGCTGAGAAAGTTCATAATGATGAGGATGTCCAAGGGACCTTACTCAAACCGCAACAAGAAGATACCCAAGTAGTAAAAATGGAAGGTGATGTCAAAGAAGCTGATTCAGATTTCATGGAAACACTTGAAGTTGAAGAAAGAGAAAAATCAGGTGATGCAGAGCTAAACGTGGAAGAAGAAGCTGGCACTGCAGTTGGTAGTGTAAAGAATTCCCCAAGCAAGAAGCTATCTGGTGTGGAAGAAGATGTTCCTCTCAATGGTGAGCACATTCCAAATGAATATCCTGCAGTGACTGGATTTTCAGATAACAAAGAGAACAGTAAATTGGTCATCATGAACGAGAAAATGAAGCTTGAGGAGTTAAGCTTGAGAAAGCTCACTAAGATGTTCAAGGAAAAGCTAGAGATAACGAAGAAATCGAGCAAGCATGGCAATGAGGTGAGCCTCTCTCTCTCTCTCTCTCTCTCTCTCTCTCTCTCTCTTTCATGTTGATTGTTTTTTGTTGAGAGATTAATGTTGTGAAAAATGTCTAACTGATTTCGTGTTTTTGGATGAATAGGCAACACTCAACAGAACAGCTCTGCAAGAGCTTCCTGAAAATCAATTGGTTGATGGAAATGAAAAGTAAAAGAAGCAAATCCCAAGTAATAGAGTTGAGAGTGCACTGTGCGTGCACCATTCATGACAATCTTGGGTGAATTTTTTGAAGGGAGAAAAGCTCCAGGCTGCTGTGTTTCAGTTTTGAATTTTTATATTTTGATGAATTTCTAGTGTTGTTTGTCGCTTCTTTCAAGCCCACAAATTATACATCATTTCTTTTACTAGTAATTTCTTTCCCTTTTTCAATAGTAAATCACGTGCAAGTTGAGACTAAATAATTATATTATTTTTAATTATAACTAAATCAATTTGCAAAATATAAAAATATAAAAAAGTAATATAATATATTTAACTATTTATAAATATAATATATATTATATTTACTTCAATAGCTTTGGTATAATTGAACTCTATTATATAAAATTATCCCAAAATAATAACAAAGTTATTTCTTTAATATATTATATTTATTTCAATAATTTTGTTATAATTGAATTATATAAAATTATCCCACAATAATAACAAACTTATTTCTTTAATAAGGTATATAGAGATATATAAGATTAATGTTCGGTCACCCCAGATGCATTGTCAAAGCTTTCCTAAATTAATCTTTTTTTATTACATTTTTTGTAATATAATAGATTATATTTAATTAATTTCTTACAATATATGATTTGTCTATACATTACAATTATATAATTAATTATTCAATTCCTCATCCGCACCATATTAATTTTCCACCATTTATTTCTCTATCATATCAACCATAACAAATAAGAAAAAAAAATAAAAAATATAATCCCACAACAATATAATGTATTAGATAATTAGTTTGACACGTATAATATATTATATTTAATTTTATAATTTGAATATAAAATTAATAGAATTTGTGCATCAATTACATCCTCTATATAAATTACATTCGAATTCGAATGAAGAGATTGAAAAATAAAAGCTTGAATTTATAGAATCATAAACTAACCTAATGATACTAAAGAAGTTTTCTATCAAAAATCAAAAATTTATTCTCCATCAATCATTATATAATTAATTATTCACCTGTAATATATTCTATTTATTTTAATAGTATTGTACTATTACAATTATTCATTCACATCAATTAGTTCTCCACGAATTATTTCTCCAACATATCTGGCAAACAAGAAAAAAAAAACATAATCTCACTGTAATATAAAATATTATATAATTAATTCTCTACACATAATATATTATACTATTACATAGTTTATACAGATTACAACCCAATGAAGGGATTGAAAGATAAAAACTTGAATTTATGAAAAGATTATAAACCATATTGTTCTTAGTTATCTGTCAATAATCAAGAATTACATCTTCACCAAACATTAATGAAGGGGGAAAAAGATAAAAGGAATGACATTCAATCACTGATTTATTCATTTAGTATAAGTTATTTAAGTAGTTCTTAATAGAAAACATGTAATTTTAGTTGTGGCAACTACAATGTGTGGGTGTGGGTGTGTGTGTGTTTGTATTCTGAATCATGTTATATAGTATGAAAGAAAAAATGAAAAAAAAAAGTTGATTCCATAATATATACAATCAAAATGCTAAGTTTTAATTTATCCCTTAAAATTTATGTGTTCATTCTCATTCATATGATTAAGAGTAGTTTCAATTAAATTTATTGAAACTAAATTTCAACTTCTTTATTTATGGTTGGGCTTGGATAATGTTGATTGCACCAAGAAGACGTGTCAGATAATATATACTGAACTATTAGAATATATTCCTTCTGTTTCGTTTAGATTGTTGTTTTAGTTTTTTTTATCTAGAATTAACAATTAATTTTATGGACTAATATAACCATCTCTTATGTATAGCATAAAATCTTATTCATTTATGTTTTCTTAAAAATAAGACAACATTTTCTCATATATATCTTTAGGATTTTATGATATTATTAAAATTAGAGGTGAGAGTGTGAAAATATATTAAACAACAAACATTTTGACACAAAATAAAAAAATAAAACAATTATCAAAACGAAACGGAAGGAGTATATATCTATTAAAGTGAAGAACACCTAAAAAAAGTCAATGATGAAAATAAATATAAGAATTAATTAATGTAGAAAATTTTGGGAGATTCTATTTTAAAAGTTGCTAGACAAAGTTTTAAAAATATTGTTAATTGTAAAAAAATCACCAACTTTAAACGAATTTACAATTTATATATGACTTTTAAAATATTACATTAATAGATGGTTGATTGGGAAAATAAATTTAAAATTATGGTTCAAATGTCACGTTTTTCTAACTTATTAATTTATAATTTGAGAAATTTAGAATATTATTTGGTTTGATAATTATATATAAAATATTTTATATTAGATTATTTGGTTTATTAAATTCATGCGGGCGGGGAGGGGACGAATTTATTAGAAACTATTGGCATGATGCATTTTAAGAGAAATTTTGAAGCGACATTTATCTTGTTCGTGTTATTTTTTATGTTAAAAAATAAAGTTTATGCCAGCTTCTAGATAAGGTGTTTTATTAAAATGTTGTGAAAATAAATTCTCAATCTGAAATGTCTCAAAAATAAATTTAAACATAACGGAAAAAGAAGACACTAATTAAAAGGATGGATGGTATAAATGTGTAGCTACATTTTGTTTAATTAGTACATGCATGAGCATGAATCATGCATTCATGCTCCTTATCTATTAATATTTTATCTCCTATTTTATATGAGTTTACTATATCATCATGTGTATGTGCTAAAATTATATGTGTGTGTCAATTAATTATGAAATAAAATAAAAATTTATTATGAATATTTTCCAAATCATCTTGGCCATTTTATATATTCCCACAAGATATGCAATTGTCACCCATTTTGGTTAGATAGATTTTGGATTACTAGTGGCCTATATACTACATATCACACCAACTCTCTCAATTTTGTTTTGCGATATTTTCAAATTAATGGCTTTTGTATTTCACATTTAATATAAAATCTTAATTACATTTGTGTATTAAGACAAAGTTTGATGAATTTAAATTTTGGAATATGGATTATATTGACTACCCATAATCATATGATTGAGAATGAACATAATCCAATTACTTATAAAATAGTTGAAATAGAAGAATTGAATATTTTCTCCTAGAGTGAACTACTAATTATTAAAAATAATTCTCAAACTATTTAGCTAAACATAATACAGAACACTGATATGTAATTATATGTAGAAGTGTTATACATTATGATTTTTTTATAAAATGATATATATTAGGTGTTTTGGTTGAATGAAGATGATTAAACTCCTCGGGTAGAAGGAATGTATATTCCACATTTTTTGGAATATAGATTTCCACGAAAATGGTGATTACAAATTTTATTTGTTAGTTGAGGAAATAATTGAAATTGAGGAATTAAATAATTTTCCCTTAGATTCCGTACTACTAATTAAATTAGTTAGTCATTGAATCAAAAATTACAACTGCCAATCAAATTATATTTTAAAAAAAATGTAAATAGTGTATAAAATTTTGAAAAATATATTGAACATGAAATCTTGAACGCAATTTACCATAACAAACTATTAACCAAACTTTGAGATTTTATCATTTCTTTATCATTGAGCAACACATGTTGCTATAATAATATATATATATATATATTATCTTTAAACACATGATATTTATACATTCAACACTATTTTAATGTAATTAAGTTATTTTTAGTTTTATTTGTTCAATGTAGTCATTTATATTTCAATAAAAAATATAATATTAAATGTATGTTCAGATAAAATACACACAAAAAATAATTAATATTTTGCGACACGTGTAATAATTAAAATAGTTCAATCAATTCAGTGCATGATATCATACGTAAATTAATTGATAACATAGAGTGGTTAAAAATATATTTTACTTATGAGATAAACTATATCAATTGATGTGATATAATGTGTTTTGTCATGATAGTAAAAAATTTATATAATTATTAATATTTTGAACTCATTAACTATTTAAATTATTTTAGTAAGTTTAATTAACTTTATACTAAATTTTTCTAAAATGAATGATGCAAGATTTTGTGAATTTACATTAATTAAAAATTTGTATTTGTATTAGACAGTAAAGTCAAAATAAAAATTGTTGAATAGAATATTTGAATTGTATTAATACATATATATGTCAACAATCAAAGGTTGAGAATTGTTATAAAAAAAAGGAAGCTGAGAAATGATACATGCATCTCTCTCTATGTGTGTGTGTGTGTGTGAATATTAAAAGAACAAAAATATAAACAAATGAAAAGACTATAAATTCTGAGTTCGTGTTCGAATAGTTACAATTTATATTTATATCATTTTTCTGATTATTGATTAATCTAGAATTTTCCGATATTATTATATTTATAAAGTGATATATATATATATATAATAAAAATATATATTTTTTAATTGACTACTCAAATATTATAGTAAAATCATTCAAACTTTAATAATTAATTTAAGCATATTAACTGAATTGTCTTTCTCAGCTAGTATCTATAAATTTGCTTAAAATAAATATTAACGACAATCCAGTGATATTCTAAATTTTAGTGAAATATATTTTCTTAGAATTTATTAAAAATGAAAATCTTACAAAAAATTACCCCATGCAAGGGAAAAAGGGATGAATTACTTTTCATTAATCAATTAATTAAACGATCGCCTCTGATATTGAACTTGGAATTTATGAGAATAAATTCTGTTATTTTATTTTATTTTATACCAAATTCTATTCGAAGTGATGATTCATGTGTGCCAAAAATAATAAATGTCTCAATTTTTTCATTCATTTGAACTGAAAATAAATTGCTCCCACTATATGAAGAAATTTACAATGTACAGTGGCAGCTAGCAAAATATACATGCTTCACTTACACGGAAATTGGAGTCATCTTAAATCTATGAATGGAGGGTATTTACAGCCTGACTTCGACTACATCACCATCTTTTAACTCTGTGTTGGGTAATACCAGCTGCCCGTTTATCGAGACAAGCTTCCCGTCGACTCCTATTCTTCTAGCAGCATCAGCAGCTGTGCTACCAGTCTGCAATCTCATTATCTCCCCGTGTGGCCAGCAGACGACTGCAACTTCACCGAGAGAGAATGAATCTGCATTCCTAAATTTTCTATCAAACTTCAGCTGTCGAAGCCCTGCCTCGGAACGTAGCTGCTCCTCCCACTGAAGCATGGTTCTCAGCAGCTGTACCTGTTATTCAACAGATCAGTATATTATGCATGGGTCAAAACTTATCCTATTGAGAATGGAAGTGTGGATAATATACCTTGTTGTTGATGCCAGTGTCCAGCAAAGCCGAATTAAAAGCAGAGCTAGGAGGCTTCTCAGAGTTTGAATTAGATACGGATGGGGATGGGATTGTCAGCTTACCCTCATAAACACCTGAGACAACAGCCCAGTATTCAGCTTCTTCCCACTCTGTCAACTCAATCACTTGGATGAAAGTAGGCAAAAGTCGTTGAAATTGGTCTTGCTGCACAGTTATATACAATGTGTCACTTCAGCACCCCCATCACTTTAGGACAAGAAGAAAAAGAATAAACGATATGTACCTTATGGTATATACCATCTCGGCAAAGGGTGTACTTTTCCAAGCAAGTACACCAATCTCCATGTCCCGGTGCACACCACCACTGATCTGATACCTGGAAAAGAAAAAAAACTAAATCAGTCACAATAACCAAAAAAAGCAGCTGAATTCCACCGATCTAACTATTTTTCTGGCCAATGGAAACTATACATTAATACTGAAATGAGCACCTTTTTAAATAAATTTGCATAAGCTTCCCATCTTTTTATTTGGTACGGAGATCTTCTCTCAGCTACTTCCACAGAAGCAGCTAGTCCAAAACTTACAGCAACAAGCAATTCTCTTCCATCATTATCTACTCTGAATACACAGTTTCACACAGGATCAGCTTCTTGAATCAGGGATTTGAGCAAAAAGATTCCACCGACCTGTAAAAGTGGGCATAACCCTAGGAGATATGGTGAAGTTAAAGCAATGGGTCTTGGTCGACCCTTTGAGTAAAATCTTACCTGACAATAACTGCAGCAAGCAAGTGGCCAGCTTCCACTCTGAGAACTGGATGACCTACTTTAAGTGAGCTATATTTTATTAGCATATCAGTCTGAGTCGAAGCTTGATCTTCGATTTCCTCAGAAAAATCTGAGACCCCTACGTCAGAATCATCCACAGAGATCTTGGACGGCAAAATATTATCAGTTTCCTTGTATAGCCAATGAGCAGCAAGCCCATGTTCAGCATACTCGTGCATTCTCTAAATTAAAGAAATGCCATTACATCAGTAAAGAGCATGAGATAGAGCTACTTTTAGTAAGCATATGGAAATTATGAGGAAATTTTACCTGTGTTCTTATTTGAACTTCAAGAGGAGAAGAGTCAGGGCCTTGCACTGCAGTATGAAGCGACTGAGATCAAGGAAAGTGAGAAGTCAGAAGGAAATAAAATGCAAGAAGCATTACCTAGGAAGAAAGAGGAAATACTATTACAATATTTTTACCTGGTAGCCACTTGGTTTTGGGTTGACAATGTAATCATCAAATTCGCCATCGATTGGAGCCCAAAGTCTGGATACAAAAATATGACAATAGCTAATTAGTATCAGTTTTGACCATAAAATCATCACAATGCTATACAGATGTAACATAAGATAGACAAATTATTGATCTGTACTTGTGTATGATGTTAAGTAGATTGTAACAACTTTGAACAGCCTGCCCATGTAGAGTCCCATTCTTATCTCCAACAATGACCCGCAATGCTCTGGCATCATATACTCTCCTGATTCCAACATCTTTTCTTTTCATCTATGGAGTAAAATCAGAATAAAGTGTTGGTTATAAGCTAGATGTGAACAGCTAACTGATAAAACGTCACTTAAAACAAGATAGAACTTTATAATGCAGATCTGGGCTGCTTCTTTAAGAAAAAAAAAAAGCAACGACAACTCAAGCAACACAATGAGTGTCAAAACTCAAACAAGGAGTTGCTGGGAGCGAAGGACAACTAAACAACTAAAAGAAAGTACCCAGGTCAATATATTGGCTAAAATAGTAAACTAATAAGCATAGGTTTCTATCTCAAAAAAATAAAATAAAATAAATAAATAAGCATAGGTTCCACTCCTGCACACAGAGTTCAGTTTTTATCTTTCCTTTACATGACATACTTCTGCCTCGTGTAATTTGCAACTCAAAACCACAGAAAGAACTGAACTATTTTTTGTTGTATCTCTGTAACCTCACAGAATTACATCCATACCTTACTGTAGATGCTATACAAGCTTTTTAAGCGTCCAGATAGAGTTACTTCCATGCCAGGAACATAACTGCAAAAAAATAGGGTGGATAATAAAGTAAAGTTCTAGGCATTTAACAAACCGGGCTGAAAATTAGATTCATGAGGAAGTTTGAATTTATAGTAACAGATAGACAAAACGTACGATGTTGAAATAAATAATTCTCTTTCCAATGCTTCCTCACAAACTACCAGTGATGCCAAAGCAACCCCAGCATCCCTCACCACCTTGGGTTTTTTGGGAGTATCCGAGCATGTTGCAAAATTGTGAAAAAAATTTACACGCTTTTTTCTATCCGATAAGAGATCAAATGGAAGCACAGCTTGCAAAAGAACCTGCAGATTAGGAACAAGAGAGGCCGCTCATTAGAATGGACCAACAAGGCAATAAGGCACATCTGCAAACATATAAGACTATCAAAGTACTAATTCCACATAAAACAGTGCAAAATATTTTGACAGTAGCCGCAAAAACTTATAGATACTTCATGATTATTTGGTAGGTTAGGGAATCTATGAGTATCTGATCAGATCATCAAGCTAATGATTCAAGTTGACAAGAAACAATTATTCTATAATGTATAATAAGGAAGCAGTGGAAGATCCACGAAGAGGTTGAGAATCCTCGAGAGAAGAAATAAAAGATGTTAAATTAATGTGATCGGTCAAGCAAGTTCATGCAAGTATTAAATCAAACTAGTAAAAGAAAGCTCTATATCATCTAGGTTTAGCATCAAAGCGTGGTACCTTCATGCTTGTATTTTCCTCATCCAAACCTCCACTTTCTTCACATTCTTGGAAGTTTACAACACCACTTGACTTTGCAGATATTCTTCTTAGATTGCCTTTGCTACTAGGCATCCACATGGAAGCAAGGTCTGCTCGTAGTTGACGGAACACCTTAGGCTGCATTGGAAGACATTTAGTCTTTAGGAGGACGATCAAAAAGTATATGCAACTGGGTTTTTTCCTCTCACAAAATATCATATGTTTTATAGATAGGTAATAGGGCTCACCTGAAGGACAGCAAAGCACAGATCTTCAAGTTCAGCTTTAAGAGCCCATAGACCCAGTCTGGAAGCAAGTGAGCACCAAATAGCTAAGGTTTCCTGTGCCACAGCTTGAGCTTTGCTGGGAGGTAAAGCATATCTACATAAAAGCACATAACTAAGTTACACAGGCCATCAGTAACCGATCCTGGGGCTGAAAATAAGCTTTCATTGTGCCAAGCAAATATGAAAATTAGAAAACTAAAACTGGTAAAAGAATGACAATGACAGTATATTATAAATATAATTGCTTCTATAGATGTCAAGCCTGGTAGAACATATAGACTAAGAAAAGCAAAAATATTCAAATACGTACATTGTTCTCATATTATGAAGTCGATCTGCAAGCTTTATGAGAACAACACGTGGATCATCGACCATGCCCAGCAGCATTGCTCGTAAATTATTTGCCTACACAATATAAATGACTTTTCAATTTCATTGAGGTTTGAGGTAAGAAAATTATCAAAAGTTCAGCACCTTATTTCACCAAGACCATATTCTCAGGTTAACCGTGCTAAACTGTTTATATAATTTATCAGGTATATTGATATATTTATAGCTAAAAGAGCAACTCAAGTAGTCACAAGAAGAAGAGAAACAATCATGCTACACCAAGTACTCATAAATATCTGAAGTGTCAGGAAGCCACATCAATGAATCATATAAGAATATATGCTGACATTTCATACGCCAAGCACATATCAAAAGCTATCTTCACAACAATATTATTGCCATCTTTATTATGATCCCTGCAGTGCTCTTGACCATATATTTGCATCTCTCAATTTTCGTTTAACAACCCAATATCTTCAACATGATATTGATTCTGGTATATTTGGCAACCGGAAGCCTTGTCAGGAAAGAAAATGTGCAATATGCCATTATTCTTGGCATCATATGAACACAGAGAGCTTGCTTGGCTCTCATCTTGCATATCATTCTACTGACCCTGTATGAGCAAAGTCACTGACGGACGCAGAAATTTTGCTGAGGGAAGCCCATTTAATAGTACTATAAGAATAAAATATTAATGTATATAATTATAATTATAAGTTATAAAAATAAAATAAGTTAATAACTATATAAATATATACATAAAATATTGTGGTTAGGAGGTCCAATTGATAATCTCATAAAAATAGAAATTATGTATATATATACATATATTACGCACATATAAACTAAATACATAAACTATCAAGATCTTAAAGCATAAATATAAAATTAGTGGATTGACAATCTATGGAAAAGATTTCAGACAAAAGTTATAGCTTAAGTAAAAATACAACTATTGTTGATAGTTAAAATAAAACAAATAAACTGAAACAATTTTCAACTCAATAAATAAAAAAAATCAATAAGAAACGTTAAAACATCTAAGGGGAGCATAAACTATCAATATCTTACAACATATATATATATATATATATATATAGTGGATTGAAAATCTATGGAAAAGATTATAGACAAAAATTATAGCTTAAATAAAAATACAATTATTGTTGATAGTGAAAATAAAACAAATAACTTAATAAATAAATAAATCAACAGGAAAAGTTAAAGCACATAGGAGAAAAAAACTAATGGCAAAAAATTAGAAACACATTTATGAAGGATTGAACACGAACCCTCATTACAAATGAGCCAGCCCCTTTCCCACTTTGCCAAACTTGAAACTTGAAACTTTTGTCAATTATTTTTATATATATTTTTGATAAAATCACATATTATTATTATATAAACTTTAAAAAAATTCAAAATTTCTGGGGGGCCTTGACCCAGCGTGGGTCCGTCCCTGAGCAAAGTGGTTCTACAAGAGTTGCCACAGAGTCATTGATCCCTTTAGCTAATACTCAGCACAAGAAATTTGCATGCTTACCTCATCATGGTTGAGTGTAGCTTCACCCACACTCGTCCTGCGGTGTCTGCGTAATAGCTGCAGAATGAGTAACTGCCAGTGTTAGTCAATGTACAAAACATGGTAGTCAATGCAATAGGAAAATAAAGAACAAAAATCATAGGAATGATAACACTGAATGTTTTATAATAAAAAGGTTGAGGGTAAATGGGTATTTTAGGTATTAATTCATCATCACAGTCCACATCTATTTAGCATGAAATCTCAAGCTCTATATCTGCAGAGGTAAATATTTTTTCGCCTGTGACACCTTGCTACTACAGAGATGGCTCTCTGGAGCTTTGGATTTGAGTCGTGTAAAAAGTATTAACCTGATTAATATAACTCAGACGAGAAACTCCAGCAACCAACTTTGCAACATCAAGATCAAATTCTCGCTCTATGCTGTCCAAAGTTTCACGAGTGTCATCAACTATGTCGTGGAGGATTCCAGCAACAACTGTATCAATGGCCTGAAACAGTAGCATTTACTACATCTGATATCGATCAATAGAAAACAAAGATGAATTACAGGCTACAGAATGACAGACAGACAGTGAGACACACACAAAATAATGGCCAAGCCTCAAATCCAATTCTACTGAACCATGCTGTCTGTTGCTTACATAGTAGTTTTGAGATTTGTCTAAGATGAATTACAGGCTACAGAATGACAGACATACAGTGACAGACACATGAAATAATGGCCAAGCCTCAAATCCAATTCTACTGAACCATGTTGTCTGTTGCTTACAAGGTAGTTTTGAGATTTGTCTATATCATACAGAAATAATCTAAATCATGCATCTTACTTGTCCGCATAGTTTAATTACTTGAGGGAAATTGTATCATTAAGAAGAAAACC
Source organism: Perilla frutescens (assembly GCA_026008535.1). Taxonomy (NCBI): domain Eukaryota; kingdom Viridiplantae; phylum Streptophyta; class Magnoliopsida; order Lamiales; family Lamiaceae; genus Perilla; species Perilla frutescens. Next base: position 26,573,253 of record BRKX01000010.1, on the reverse strand, counting down.
TTGCAGTACAGAAGGTAGAATAAGTTATGGGAAAGAGGACTACATACTCTTTTACCATCTGCCGGGACCAATGCAGCTAAAACTTTTCCTGTGTGAATACAGTGGGATAAATAGGGATCTCCTGTTTTTCTTATCTGACCATGATGAGCTTTCCTTGCAAATGCAATTGCCTTTTGCACCTGCCTTCACAGGTTCAGAATCTTAGCGGCATTACAGTAGAAGAACATTTGGTGGCAAAAACATAAACGAGTAAAGATGGTAAACCTTTGCATCATTAAATATGGGATACCCAGTAACATCTACTCCATCAAGAATCTGAGAACCTGCACCAAATATGCACTTTCACTTCAGCATAATGAATAGCTTGAATCATCAATTTTGAGTTGTAAATTGTGTGATTCGATTCATTAACTCTACGAACTAATAAAATTCTAACGGTGAAGAAAATTTATTTAATGGATTCATCAATTACAATCCCAAAATAGATAAAAAAGAACCAAAATATGAAATGATTTTTTATGGCTATGGATTGCTTTTGCATAATCATCCGACATTAGAGTAACTACTATCCAACTAAAAATCCAACATTAGAGAAGGACAAATTAACAAAAAAAATCTTACATATAAGATGGAAACTATGGTGAACTAAAAGGAAACCAAGAATTGTCAGTTTATTGGAAACTGCAACAGACTGCGCTGTGGGATTTCAGATTTCTTTTCTTACTGTTTTTTTTTTTTTTTCATTTGTAATGGTACCTCAGGGAGCCAGTTTCATTATTCCTCTTATCTGAAGTTATCTCCTATAAAAAAAAGCTAAACGATTTTCCATTCCCTCTATCAATTGCAGTGGTCAGCAATCCCTTTCCAATTACTTTTTTTCACTTCTCTACAACCCGCTGCGTTCTGTTTATTGATTAATTTATCAGTTTTAATGCAATATAAAAGGGAAGGCCATTTCATGTATTGGTCACCACATGTCAACCATCACGCTGAGCAGTTAGTTAATGGACCCTCAAGATTATATTTGCATAATATAAAACGGATTTCAGAAAATTAACATATGTTGGTTACTTGTAAGAAGGTAGAACTTAAAAGTGACTTATGAAACTATCCGGAAATTTTCATTTACAAACAAAAATCATTGAGCACAAACGAAACTCCAAATAAACATTTGAACTAAATATGAAGGCCAGAAATTCTGAAATTCATTTACCACCTGATCGTATCATTATAGCTTGTAATTCGCTTCAATACAAAAATTCGTAGTATATCTTCATAAGCTAATCATTAAAACTCAAAAGAATAAGAAATAACACTGATTGACTTTACCGGGTTGCTCATCAACTTTGGGCCACAAAAACTCCACCTTCGTGGAAAGACAAGCGCCGGAAGCAATTGCCACCGCCGTCACGGCCACCTGCGTGATCGCTGACGTGACCGCTCCATGAGCCGAGGTCGAGCCGGCGGCGGCGGCGATCATGTTTCCGGAAGAAACAACTGAACTCAAAGACGCAGAAACCGAGAATTTGGGGAAAATTGGAGCGAAAACGCAGCGAAATTTGGCAGAGTTGGCGATGAAGAAACGATTTTTCCTGAGAATTAAGGAAGTTCTGGGGCCGATGAACATGGTGGCGGAGTGGCCGGGAGACATTTCTTGGTTTGAGGGATGTGATAAAAAAATCACATTTAATTGTGAGGAAGAAGAAAAGAAGAATCTGAAAATGGGGAATGATGTGATATTTTGTTTGAGTGAAAGAGGGAAACGAGTGGTTGGGAACACAACAAACAAACAAACAAACTCCAGGAGAGGCTGAGAGCTGAGGAGAGTAAGTATGTCATTACTAATTACTCATGTCATATTGTCATGTGCATTCAACTTATTTCTTTATTTTTCTAAATAATAATCACATTAACAAATACGTCTTTTGTTAATTATCTCTTGGGATTGGCTTAGAGTTAGAGGTCATATGGTATATAGTTTCTAATTCAAATTACACCATGTCATATCTTATTTGACAAGAAATTCAACTTCAAAAAGAACCACCATCACCATTATACTACTATTGCCACAATTTGATGGTAATTCTCTTAATGTTATAACTCAAATATGTGATCTGCCAAAATATTAATTTGTGAAACATATTTTCAATTATATCATACATATATAACACATTTTTCCAAAATTTGGCCTAAATCTGACCTTGGGGAAATGTTAAAGAGTTTGGAAGAAGTGGATTTATGCTTGAAAATCTGACATTAGCCATCAGCTATAAACTACTCCAATAATTTTCTACACAAAACACTCGGTTCAAAAGTATTGATGGAGATACAACTGCAGTTGCGTTTCCTTCTTTCATCATACAAAAGCGTAATCGAAGTGTTGTTTGAGGGCTTGGTAAGCACCTAACACTGCAAAAAAGATCCATAAACACAATGGAATAAGGGGCCATATTTCTTCCAAGCACCTCCGGCTTTTCCAATTTACAGATTTCATCCCTTCTGATATCAACCTACATAATAGAGTATATGGAAGATGTTACGGTGAATACAAGCTTGCTAATTTCCAGAGTGTTAAGATTTAGGCAACAAGACTCGAGACTCGAGTTTAAACCTTGTTAGAACGACGAAGGGCCGACCGAAGAAAATCCAGCAGCCTTGTGTTCTTTCAATGTGCTCGACAACCAGTCCAGGCCCTCATACAGCCCATCCCCTTTGAGAGCACAAGTCCCTTGTATGTGCCATTTTCTATTTTTGAGATCGTAAAGGCCCATGCCCTCGCAAACTTCCATAGGGGTCATTGCACCTTTCTGAATGGAAAAGGAAGAATTGTCACAGATAAACAGAATCAAGACAGGTATATCATATATGAAAGGACATCAGAACTGCATAGAGAACTCTAGGAGTTTCTAGTAGTCATGCCGGTATCTATATCTATCTATCTATCTATCCATCTATCTATATATATATACATATATATATATGGATTCATAATAATAAAAACGTATCTATACTTGTCGATAATAGAATTTTCTATAACCTAGAGAGACATAATTGAGAAGATAATTGCAAAGTCATCAAGGAAGATTGTGTGAATCTGCATACAGATATTCCTCATCTACATGCTAGTATAATAGGATTGTATTTATGTAGGCTTTCATTATTTAAGAGAAAATTGCTCATAATTAATAAATAACAGCAATGGATACTTGGACAAATTGTTTGACATGTGGTGGGGGAGTTCGCCCAGGAAAATCTTTAATTACACAGGTGGTTCTCCTTTTAGTAGTAGTATATATATGACTATAACAAAAGTTTGCCATTTTACTCATCATAATTTGAATTTGTCCCATCCTCATCTCGAAGATGACCTCAGTCAGACTTCATCCAAGTCCATATGTATCACCTATATCAAAGAGAAGTTATCCCCAACACCCACCCCTTTCTCCTTTCTCTCATGGCCAAACCAAACTAGATCGATACACAAAATCTGGTCCAACATCAAGTCATGGTATCTATAGTACATTGCCATCCCAAAATCTAAATTTCACAGTCAATGATTGGCAGATATGCGTACCATGTCTTGTTTATTTGCAAAGACCAATATAACAGCATTCAGCATGAAGGGGTCTCTGATGATTGCCTGGGAATATAATAATGAAGTTAAAGAATGCAACTGGAGAAATGAGGCATAACCATATCAATCGTTCAAGTTAATATAAACCTGAAATTCTGCCTTCGCCCTCCCGATTCTCTCTCGATCCAGAGAGTCGACAACATAGATCTGCATAATAGAAGTGTTTAGCAACAAGGAAAAATTGGGGAATGAAGTTCGTACGACCAAGAAAGAAAAGACATAAGTATGCAAAGACTAATCATCACACTTTGCACTGAAATAAAATGCAGAATATCTCATAGAAAGTAACCATTAATGTTTTAGCCTCAGCAGCTCAAATTCAATATCTTCTCTTCCAGACCACCACCATTTCAAATAAAATTCACATCCATAAAACAAGGAAAAGTTTCCTAGATCCTTCAGATGAGAACTAGGCATATATTCCAAGAGCTAATATTTACCCTTAATCCAGAAAGTAAGCTGTGTCCCATAATATCAGAAACAAAACTAACAAATATTCTCCATGAACACGGATAATTTTTTCCTATAAAAATGATGCTTTTCCACTTGATGCTATAGAGGTAAAAGGATATCAGGATCGACAAATTTCAGTTTAAAGGACAAGGTTGGTAGCACTGGGCAGATCAAGAACCGCAAGTCTGAAAACAATTAAGCTTTCCAGGAAATGTTAATTTGGGGTATGTTGCTTCACTGAACTTGTGGAAGTAAATTTGCAGTTCTCTGTCTACTTATGCTGTTGGCATTTGTAAGATGCACCAAGCAAGCTTAACGATGTAGAACTAGTAGGAAGAAGTACAATGCTAATGCTAATGAATTAAACCTTACCAGCCCATCAGTATTATTGAAATAATGTCTCCACAAGGGCCTTAATTTCTCTTGACCACCGACATCCCACACAGTGAAGATCACATTTTTATATTGAACTTTCTCTACATTAAAACCTGCATAAAAGCAACAACTTTGATCATATTAAATTCTTCTTCAAGACTTATGTGCTCCCAAAGACCATCAGAAGAAGCACAATGCATGCGCACATATGTAAACCAAACTCCATCAGCAAGGATGGTAGAATACTCTTTACATTAATCATATAAATTACAGAATTAGAAAGTACTGCAAATAATTTCTATCTCCTCGCCTTGCAAATAACTGCATTGTCAACTATTCTGGAAGATAATTAAAGGCTTGTATAATATATAAGGTAATTACAAGTCCAGGTTCTACATGATAATATAGCGTCAAAAGAAAACAGTAAATGTTTGTTGCCAAAGATTCTGGTGTAATTATCAGTACATATGGAAAATAGTTGTTGCCAAAGTTCATATGTACAATGCACGACCAGATTCTATCAATTGTCCAGCACCAATTCATATCTTATTATTTGTGAAGTCTTGAAGAACTAATATCAAGTGTAAGGTATCTTGAACCAAGAACAAAAACTCCAGACATTAAGCAGCCAAGTGTTGCTGTGAGCCTATGAGCATACCAAGCAGGTGTATAGTAACTGGTTGGCAATCAAAAACACAACTGTGTACTGCGAACAAAGATCATGCACTTCACATGTATGGTTATAATATGACTCAGGAACTGATGTACCATTGGCCAGCAATGGGGGCCTAGAGCAAAATTATGTTCATTACCTTATAGCTATTATATTTTTAAGTGTTAGTTGGGTTTGTTGTTAATTTTTACTCAAGTTCAGGACTAGTTTTATGCTAAGTTAATGCACACGCATATCAAACCAAACTTATTCTACTTTGTGTTATTTTTATGCATTGAGAGTTGTAAGCACAACTCCATGAACAGTTGAACACTGAAGTCATTTTCGTCATTGAGAAATTTTGTTGGACTGAAATTTTTACTTTATAGCCCAGACTATTAATAATTTTTTAATCGGCCACCTATATGACTCAAACACAGATAAATCCAATTATAAGTTATGCTTAACTTCAGCAGCATTAAGGGATCCTGTGCGGCTGTACCCAATATTAATGGCGGGGAATGGGAATGTATTACAATGCACAATTGATAACACCAATAATCATCATCAAAATGTGAATTGTGAGCCAGCCACTCCGCCGTTACCTCAGTCAGTCTAATGTTGAATGTGTAACCACATAATGGCTCAAAAGGACTTCACACAGACTGATGAATCTTTTTAGTCTGATAAATCCAATCACAGTTCTAATTGTCATATGACCAGTTAAAATTATGATCCATCCAGATGCTTATCTCCCTAAAAAAGTATAAGGTGACCCTGAAACTTATGGGCAACAGGGCAAGTTAATTGATTTTTGGGAAATGTAGAGAGAATAAAAATACTCCTAATCAAACAAACATTTTTTCTCCTATAAACATGACATCACTGTTAGGGTTGGCTGCATAACAGTTTCCCTATCTCTTCCAAGTATATAGATGTATTTAAATGTTAAACATATATATTGCCAAATAAGCGGACAGAAGAAGAAATCATGAACTTGGTGGACAGCAGGAAAAGGTCACATATAGTAGTAGGTACTCAAAACAGCATAATCATGTTTCCAGGGTGAAACAAAGACTCTTCAGCAATTATAGAGATTTTCTAAGCAGCGCACATGATGACATATCGAGGAACAATTTGAAAGGGGGAAAATGAAAAAAGAAAAACCAACCAATGGTAGGAACGGTTGATAAAACCTCTCCAATGTGAAGCTTATACAGTATAGTTGTCTTGCCAGCAGCATCCAGCCCAAGCATCACAACCTAAGACAATTACAATTACAGTGTGAAAAAAGAGCAAAAACTAGTATAACAACATCTGCTCATCATATAATTTGGTTTGACAGCAATTGAAAAGAAAAAAGACAACAATTTACAATGATGGTGAATTCACCTTCACTGAGCAACTACAAACTAGTAATCTCAATGTAAGCGTAACAACCACCTCCATATGTAATTAGCATTAATACAACGCATTGATCAAATAAGTATATCCAGTACATGACAATTCAAAAGGCTACAAATGTGAACTGAGCATTACCTAGACTAGTGAATAAAAACATCAGCTGATATACTACTCTTGTCGGTTCATCAAATTCAAACAAAATGTAATATTTTCCAAGTTTACATGTTTCGGCTACAAATTGGATAGCAAAAAAATATATAATATACAAAACTATAGGTTGTGTCGTATGTCATTGGCACAAAACACCCAAAGATGTCACATTATCTAAGATGCCACATCTGGTTGTGGAGTTCATATTTCTTTTTTCGAAAAAAATAATTCATAATTGGACTTATTGGATATAATTACACCATACAAAGTATATCCTACAAAATATTTGATTTGTAAGACCAATCTAACCGTCCATAAACTAATAAAAGTGCATTCCTTAACAAACGCCAAAATTTCTACTCATTAGCAACAACTGCTTGGTCAAAATAACTAGAATTTTGCTGTATACATAGTTATCAAGTCAGAACCAACAATTGAGGAAATAAACAACCAATCTCTCACGATTTTCAATTCATAAACCAGATATAAAAATTATATTGATAACCCCTTCTAATCCGAACAATCGAATTTTGAAGCGTATGAAAAGGTTAGAAACGATAAAATCTAAGCTAGCTCCTTCCGATAAACTTAATTCCGTTTCAGGATAAAATGACAGCAAAAAATTTTCAGGAAATGAGAACACACAGTTTTAGATAAAATGAAGAAAAATAATTGCGCGTTTCTGCGGGCACCTACCCGCATCTCAGAGTTGCCGAAGAAACTATCGAAGAGTTTGCGAAACGCTTGTCCCATTCCCCGACTTTCTCTTTTTTCTCGTTCCTTCAATTATCTCACTACGCAAACAATTGGAGAAAAATCAAACGATTGGAGAAGCAGCAAGCTTTTATGATGTATTGGAAATAGGAAAAGCTCGGAACGGCCTTTGAATTGAAGAATATGATCGAATGGAATGTACAAAGAGAAGAAATGTCTATGAGAGAGAGAGAGAGAGAGAGACAGAGAGAGATTCCTTCAGGAAAAGAAAAAAAAAAGAAAGGGCTGCGTTGTTTTTATTTTTGTTTTTGTCTTTGGTTTTTTCGTTTTTACTTTTCCTTTTCAAATTGGAGCTCAAAATAGTCAACTACTATTCATTCAACCATTAACCTTTATTTATTCTAAAAAATATTTAAAAAAAAAACCATTACCCTTTATTCTTCTCAAAATATTTAAAAATAAAAACATTAATTTTTTTTCCTTTGACGCAGTTCAACCATTAATAATATTTGTCCCTAAAAGTTTATAAGCAACTATTTTACTTCTCATTCTAATTTATTTTGTTACAATTTAACTTGGAAAATAGTTGGGTGTATGGGTGTGATTTAACTAAATAATGTTGGTACGTGTGGTTTATGTGTGTGATTATGATGAATTAGTAATGTTAATTCCAAATAAATACAAATAATAACTATACGAAATTTATTAGTTGTTTCAATTTGAGGGTCCTAAATTGTGTTAATATGGGTCCACAATTACAATAATTTAAAGAACTGGAACCCGAATGCAGATTCCGACAAGCCGAGTCGAGGGGACTTCTCTTCGCAAGATAAAATACGCGCCGATTAGTGCTCACGGTTAGGCGGATTGTCTTTCAAAGATGAAACGTCTTTTCGTCCTTCCGGCAGTAGCACCACAAGTCTGGCAAGGTTCCGGCGAACTAGAACGTCGAGAACTGGGAGTTGAGACTCGAAGAGAAGTTATGCAGGCAATATGTTTCTAAGCTTGTGCAGAATGTAGCATTTGAAGCGTGCTATGTTTCCAAGCTTGTGCAGAATGTAGCATTTGAAGCATGCAAGAATGTCCTATTTATAGGCACATACCCACTGTAGGGGACAGCTAGGGTTTGAGGACATTCAAACCAGGTGGCAAGTCTGGCAAGGTTCCGGTGAACTAGACAACATCGAGAACTGGGAGCTGAGACTCGAAGAGAAGTTATGCAGGCAATATGTTTCTAAGCTTGTGCAGAAGGTAGCATTTGAAGCATGCAAGAATGTCATATTTATAGGCACATATCCACTGTAGGGGACAGCTAGGGTTTGAGGGCATTCAAACCAGATGGTGTAACCTCCAGGAGTTACAGCTCTGTCATTAAGCCCAAAGAGAAGTTATGCATGCAATATGTTTCTAAGCTTGTGCAGAATGTAGCATTTGAAGCATGCAGTAATTTCCTATTTATAGGCACATACCCATCTGATGAATTTCGAGATTGTGCAATGCAGCAATCGCTAAAATCACCCGAATAGAAGTAATCCTTGTTACTGGTAAGTAGGTATCAAAGAAATCATACCCTTCTTTTTGTCTAAAGCCTTTGGCAACCAAACGAGCTTTATACTTATCAACAGTACCACCTGCCTTATATTTTCGTTTTAGGATCCACTTGTATCCTAACGGCTTACACCCACTCGGGAGATCCGTCAACTCCCAAGTGTGATTTTGCATGATGGAATCAATTTCACTATTGATAGCCTCTTTCCAGAACACAGCATATGGACTAGATAGAGCTTCTTTCAACGACTTTGGCTCATTATCTAGCATATAGGTGATGAAATTCGGACCAAAAGTCTTTGCCGTCCTGGCTCGCTTACTATGTCTCGGTTCTTCATCGACAAGATTAGAACTAGTAGCAGCTTCAGAAGTTCATTTCTCAGAACTCCCCTCTATCTTATTTTTATCTCTACAAGGATAGATATTCTCGAAGAATATAGCATTCCTCAACTCCATCATCGCTCCTTCAGTCAACTCGAGATTTTCTGATTTATGAATAAGAAAACGATATGCGTTACTGTTAAGTGCATACCCATTAAAGATACAATCCACCGTTTTAGGACTGATTTTAACTTGTTTAGGAAGTGGCACTTCAACCTTAGCCAAACACCCCCACACTTTGAGGTATTTATAAGACGGTGTGCTTCCTTTCCATAACTCGTAAGGTGTTACATCATTACCCTTAAGTGGGATCTTGTTCAGGATATAGTTAGCTGTCAACACAGCTTCCTCCCCCCACAAGTTCTGTGGTAGTCCCGAACTTATCAATAAAGCATTCATCATTTCTTTTAGAGTTCGGTTTTTGCGTTCAGCAACATCATTAGACTGTGGGGAATAGGGAGCCGTAGTTTGATGAATTATACTCGCCTCTGTTCATAATTCTTCAAACGGGATAACATATTCTCCACCTCTATCACTTCGAATTGCTTTAATTCAATCGCTTAGTTGATTTTTGGCTTTATTTTTGAAGTTCTTAAAAGCTTCAATTGCCTCATCTTTACTTCTTAAAAGATAAAGATAAAAATATTTCGTGCAATTGTCAATAAAAGTAATAAAATACTTTTTACCACCTCTAGTTTGCATAAATTTTAAATCACACACATCTGTGTGAATTAGGTCTAGAGGTTTAGTGATCCGTTCAACCGAATGAAATGATAACCTGGCTAATTTTGCTTCGACATAAACTTCACATTTGTTTTGTGTATTAAATTGGTTTACTTTTAGCAAATCTAAATTTACTAAACATTTTATAGCATTTAGATTAACATGTCCTAATCTACAATGCCATAAATCCAAGCACTCAACAATCAAGTAAGCAGAACAATTCACTTTATTATTACTTTCTTTTGCAACACGGCGCATAACTATTACATTCATTTTGAAAAGCCCATTGGGGAGATAACCCTGACTAAGAAACCTTCCATACTTGCTTAAAATAAATTTTTTGGACTCGAACACTAGTCTAAAATCATGATTGACTAACAGCGAGCCCGAAACTAAATTTTTACGGATGTCCGGGACATGCAGCACATCCTTCAGAGTTAGCTCCTGGATTGAAGTCAATTTCAGAATCACGTTGCCCACACCAGCCACTTCAGACGAGGCTTGGTTTCCTATGTGCAACTTTCTACTTTCATGAGTTTCAACAGCTTTGTAGGTAGCAAACGAGCCCTTATCGGAGCAAACATGATAAGTGGCCCTGGTGTCGATGAACCACTCTCTCGGGTTGTCCACGTGGTTGGTTTCAAACACAACCGAGCCAAGCCATCGTTATTCCAATCGTCTTGACGTGTTTTGCCCTTGTCTTTATTGTTGTGTTCCGTCATATGCGCACCATAATTGGTACGCTTCTTCTTTAGAGCCGTGTAATGTTTGGATATGTGCCCCGGCTTGTCACAATTGAAGCAGTTGTCGTTGAACTTCGTCATTAGCTTCTTCCCTTTATCAACTTGACCCGGGTGTTTTTTCTTATTGCTATTTGATGGTCCTCCACATTCCATCAAGTTAGCCTTGGCCTCGATCAGGACTCGTGGTCTCGGATCTGCCTTTCGGTTATCGGCTTCAATTCGAAGCTTAAACACAAAGTCTTCAAGAGTCATCTCCTTTCCCTTGTGCTTGAGATGACTCTTGAAGTCCTTCCAACACGGTGACAACTTCTCAATCACTGCAGCAACAGTGAAAAAGTCGAGAAGAACCATCCCTTCAGCATGAACGTAGTGCACAATGAGCTAAAGCTCTTGCACTTGATCCATCACTGACCGGGTGTCCACCATCTTGTAATCGAGGAATTTTGCCACCATGAACTTTTTAGTTCCGTCATCCTCCATTTTGTACTTCTTTTCTAATGCTTCTCATAGTTCCTTAGCACTAGTTACATTTCCGTATACAAAATATAAACTATCTACCAAACCATTAAGTACATAGTTTTTACAAAGAAAGTCTCCATTGATCTATTGATCATAAGTTGCCCGTTTGTAGATGTCCGGCTCGTTTTCATCATTCACCGGAGTGTCTTCTTTGATGTAGCCTGCAACTCCCAAGGTGGTTGGGTAGAAAAGCATCTTCTGTTGCCACCTCTTGAAGTCCAAACCGGAGAACTTCTCCGACTTCTCAGCTTGGCCATGGGGAATGGTCCTCGTAGATGGAGCAACTGGAGTTGATGATGACGCCATTCCAGCAAAGGTAATTGTTTCTTTTAATTAATATTTTGTCTTGTGATTGTTAATATGGGTTCACAATTACAATGTTGAATTCGTACAATCTGAATTACACGGAAATAAGTAGAAGAGTAGAAAAGAATACAATAAACTTGAAACGAAATAATTCAAAGAACTGGAACCTGAATGTAGATTCTAGCAAGCCAAGTCGAGGGGACCTCTCTCTGCAAGACAAAATACGTCTTGGCTAGTGCTCACGGTTAAGCGGATTATCTTTCAAAGATGAAATGGTTTTTTGTCCTTCCGGCAGTAGCACCACAAGTCCGGCAAGATTTCGGTGAACTAGACAACATCGAGAACTGGGAGCTGAGACTCGAAGAGAAATTATGCAGGCAATATGTTTCTAAGTTGTGGCGGGAATGTCCTATTTATAGGCACATATCCACTGTAGGGGACATCTAGGGTTTGAGAGCATTCAAACTAGGTGGTGTAACCTCCAGGAGTTACATCTCTGTCATTAAGCTCCTCCAGGAGTTACCTTCTGCAGATCCCGACAAGTGTCCTATGTTGTCACGGATCCCGACATGTGTCCAAGGCAACTGCAGACTTTGACTCCGACAGGAGTTACTTGCGGTTACACTCCAGCCCCACTAACTCCACTAACTCCATGTGGGAGTTACATACATCAAGTCTCTTAACTCCACCAGCTCCAGATGTGCTGGACGTGCACCCGCGGATCATGCATCCGACCCACCGACCCGCTCCACAAACCGTAAAATTGGAACGGCTAAGCTCTGGAAGCCCACGTATGTCCAAAGTTCACCCAAAGTCCAATTGCCAAGATCCAAGTCCGAGGATGAGACGGGCGCACGCGTGTGGGCTCACGGCCCATATCCTGTGCACTTAGTTATTACATGTAAGTGTTAATACACTTAAAAATACACCTCTTAACTAAGTTAAGAAATCAATGTGGAATAATTAAATGTGCTTTAAACACATTATCTCACACACCATAAATGCTCAATCGTGTGACCGATTTCAACCACTTATTTCTCACTCACTGAACATCAAATTTGAGCAAATAAAAATACTACGATTATCTACTACAAACATAGATCAATCGTACGTTATTTAATTTCTCTAAAATTAAATAACCCAGTCACCAAAAATCGGATAAAATGAGTCACGGCTCACTTTATTAAATCCAATTTTCCAACAAATTGCATAAACCTGAGCCGCTTCAACTTTTTTCTTCTTTTTTTAGAAGAGCGTAGCTCAACTTTTATTTTACTAGAACTAAATAATTTAACGGGATAAGTTCTCTTGTTGTTATTGGACTTGATATATTTTTTAAAACAATATGTATTTGTATATATAAAACTGGGCTCAGTCAATTGGGTCTCATTCAAATATATATAAAAAAATATTGAACAAAATTAAATACACACAAATTAAAATAAATTATCTCTCATCTATCTCCAATCTAAACAAATTCGGGTTGAAATAGAAATTCAACTTTTATGAATTAGATTACATATTTATTAAATTAATATCAGCTTTAAATTAATAATGAATTGTGATTTAATTGCATTATTTATTTATTTTATTTTTTATTTGAAATTATTGATGTATGTTATTCACATAAAATATTTTATAAATTATATATTGTGAAGTTATAATTTTATTAATTCACCACTTGAATTATAATTTCTACATCAAATGGTTAGTATGAATTAATTATTAATCTAAATTTTATTGTTGGTTATAACCAATTAAATTTCAATTAACGAATTAGTTTAGAAAAGACTTCAGTTTAAATTTTATTGTATTCATGTTATTATTATGCTATTATTTTCAATTATTTATTTGAATGAAAATAAAATTCTTTTCTATTTAATTTTGGGAAGGGAAAGAAACGCGGGGCGTAAAATGATCTTAAAATGATATTTGTTTCACCAAAGAAACAGTGAACAAATGAAAATGATGTCATTTCACACATATGGAAAAAAGTAATTAAATACATAAATATTGACAATCGTCTCATTTTCAATGTTTTTCTTAGCGATATGAAAAAATAATAAATACGAACAATTACCACTTCGTCCCTCCCCAAAAAAAATATAGATCCACCACTGATAGATAGGGATGGCAATTTTTCCGAAGCTGATGGAAAAAATGATCTTCGATCTAATTGGAGGAATGTGCAGAGATAGTTTTTGGCTTCCACTAATTAAATGAATAATTACATTTTAGATATGGGGTCACTCAACCCATACCCGCTTGAATTATATATAAAAACATCTTTTTATTTATTTAGTCTACTAATAAGCTCAAACTTATCTATTCTGAATTATGGTGGTTGGATGTGATAATAGTGTTAGAAATATATGTAATATTATTTAGATATTAAGAGTAGTCTTGTCTTTTTATATTGTCCTAATGGTATTCTTATATTTGGGCACTTGTCTTCTAGCCTCCTTAGTTAGTTCTTTGTCATTTAACTTGTAAGCTCAACAAGACACTCTCTTCTTAATATATTCTTCTACTTCTTGTTCAAATCTTCCATGGATATTGTGTTAGATTAACATGGTATCAGAGCAGGTTTAATTCCTATAACTCGTTCTTGCGGAGCCCCGACCTAAATTTTTGACGTTACCATTCATCGTCATCTCAGTTCTTCAAAGAAAAATGGCGGATGCTCAACCTCTGTTTTCGTTATGCTAATCTTCATTGGGTAACTCTCTGATTTTCGCCCTTTTCTCTATTTGCCCTAGTTTTGGTTTGAATCTTATCTACTATTTCAATTCTTGCATTGGTGGTTTGGATTTGTTGGAGTTTCCACCATGACTACTGAGAGGGATGATTCCTTGTAGTTAATTAGTGTTCGTTTAGATGGGAAGAATTATTCTTATTAGAATTATGTTACGAAAAATTTCTTGAAAGGTAAAAACAATGTGGGGATATGTTTTTGGAACTCAATTAAAACCGACTCAGGCTGATAATGAGAAATATGTTGAACAAATGGATGTTTGGGAGGTTAATAATTCTAAGATTATTTCTTGAATTAACAATTCAGTTGTGAACTCTATTGGTATGCAACTTGCAAAGTATGATACTGCTAAAGAAGTATGGGATCATTTAGATCGGTCGTATACTCAATCTAATTTTGCTAAGCAGTACCAACTTGAGATGGACATTCGGTCTCTTTACCAGAAAGACACAAGTGTGCAAGAATTCTACTCTGCTATGACAAACCTTTGGGACCAACTTGCTCTTATAGAATCTGCAAAACTTTGAGCCTTTCCGGCGTACATTGCTGGAAGGGAAGAACAATGTTTGGTCCAGTTTCTTATGGCCCTCTATGATGATTTTGAAGCCCTTAAAGGGAATATTTTGCATCGCAACCCCATTCCTTATGTTAATTCTGTGGTTAGTGAGCTTCTTGCTGAGGAAGTTCGACATAAGTCTGGGGTAATGAAAGACCTCCTCCCACCACAAAGTCCATCTGTCTTGGTTGTCCATTCTCGGCCTCCGTATAATCCATCTCACAAGAATCAAAATAGACTAAACTTAAAAGCCATAGCGCCAAATGAGTATAATTTCTGTCATCAACCGGGTCACTAGAAGGCTCAATGCCCACTTCTGGTGAACAAATCTGTGCCATAGGGTCCACGAGGTCCTTATTTCCCACCGTCTCAATATCATCAGCGGCCATCTAAGCAATCCTCCTTGCCTAATGCTGCAGTTGTTGCCTTGCCATCATCTGATGTTGTCAGCTCAGGGTCCACTTTCTCATCCAATCCTACAGATGATTCTCTTCTTTTTGAGCAATTTCAGAAATTTCTCAATCACCAACCTCAGGCTATGTCTGCTATAGCAGGTTCATCCACTTCGAGCCCGGCAGATATATCTCTTCCAGCTTGGGTTTTAGATTCTGGAGCTATAAACCATATGTCTCCCAATGCAAATTCATTTATTCTATTAGTCCATATAGTTCCATATATGTTGTCACTACTGATGAGACTCATATGCTATCTTCTGAAATTGGTTCTGTCTTCTCGCTTAATATTTCTCTTCCAAATATTTATCACATTCCTAAACTTGCCTTAAATTTAGCTTATGTTGGTAAAATTTGTGATTCTAGTACTCACGTCCTATTTACCTCTACTTCTTGTCATGTTCAGGACCCACATTCTCGGAGGTAGATTGTGACAGGCCATAGGCAGGGAGGAGGATTGTATGTTTTGGATCATCTTCAAACCCCAGGAGTTGTTGCTTCTAGTGTAGATTTATCTACTCTTCGTTTGAGTCTGTCATCTTCAGATTTTTATCTATGGCATTCCCGTCTTGGACATTTTTCTTTTTCTCTTCTGAAGTATATGGCTAATAATGGATCTTTAGGATCTGTTAAGAGTTATGACATTTCTTCTTGTAATGGATGCAAACTTGCTAAATTTTCTGCATTGCCTTTTCATCATAGTACCTCTGTTTCTACTTCTCCTTTTGACTTGATTCACTATGATGTTTGGGGACCCTCTCCTATCCTACAAAGAGGGGGGTCAAGATTTTATGTCTCTTTCATTGATGATAATACACGTTACTATTAGACTTATCTTATGAAACATCATTTTGATTTTCTGGGCATTTATATAGTCTTTCGTACTTTTGTAAAAACTCAATGTTCGACTGTTATTAAGTGATTTAGGTGTGACTTGGGTGGGAAATACACATCCAATAGTTTCAGAGAGTTGCTTGCTAGTGATGGTACTATACATTAGAGTTCTTATACTAACACACCCCAACAAAATGGTGTGGCTAAAAGAAAACATCGTCGCATCATGAAAACATCTCGTTCTCTTCTTTTGCCTGCCTCTGTTCCTGGTGAGTTTTGAGGAGAAACTGCCATCACCTCTGTTTATTTGATAAACAGAATTTCTGCTGCCCTTACATCTGGCGTATCTCTCTTTGAGACACTTTTTTTGGTCATACTCCTAACTATGTTTCTTTACGAGTTTTTGGTTGTGCTTGTTTTGTTCTTCACCCTCATGTTGAGCTCAGTAAGTTATCTTCTCATTCTGCCTTGTGTGTTTTCCTAGGTTATGGGGATGGTCAAAAGGTTTATCGGTGTTTTGATTCTGTTAGTCATAAGTTTTATGTCTCCCGTCATGTTTTTTATATTGAACATATTCTCCTTTTATCCAGTCGCTCTTCTCCCAACACTGTGTCTAGGTCCGACCTCATCCATGTTGACCCATTTTCTAGTGATGTTGAGCTTGAACATGCAGGTCTTGATCATGATGCTTCTGATGATGATGATATCTTGCTGACACGCTGTCATTTAGCATGTAAAATTACATCTATGGGCGTACCCCCTAGATGCTTGAATGTGCCTCCAGCGGCTAGTATAGTGCCGGATGGCAGATGTCGATCCCACGAGGAGTGTTAACCTTTCTATCATGGGCAAGCTTCACTGGAACCTTTGGGTGGTTACTGTCACTAACTTGTTCCTGCAACTTAGTATGAAATGCGTCTAAAGAAATATAAACTAAATCAAATAATAACAAACATGTTCAAGTCAAGCGTAGAGTCGGACTGAAGAAAGCATGCAATCCCGGGCACAAATACGTTGATACCTCGATCTGATCGATTGGTTATAGGGAGTAGGTATCTCTTCGAGGAACTGTTATTGGGTCACTGTCACTGACCCTGGATTACTGTCACTAACCCTTTCCCCACTCATAGAGACTACACCCCCCAATTCCTTCGTTTGTTGTATGCTAAGAGCGATACAGGCGGCGACATCTTAGCACCTTACCATCTCAAGACCCAAAGAAGAAGGGTCATATAGAGGGTTTGCAAGAAATGGCAGCATTTGATCAGAGGAACCCAACGCTGGCATATGGGACCCCTTTGGCATTGTGCTCATATCCATCTGGTCTTCACCTTTCGGGCTTAGTCGGCTGTAGCCCTCTCCACCCGGTTTGTCACTTAGTGGCTCATCAGAGAGTCAGTCACCCTTACTTCCACCCTAACGCACAGCTGCAATGGCTCAGCTAAGAGTGATCAGCCATGAAGTTTTCCCCGCTGCAGTGTATTTGGATTCTCCCCAAGTGAAATCCGAAATCTTCACGAGGTGTTTTTAAGCTCGATTAGCCTCATGCATCGCCATCATCTACGTCTTCTTGTCACTCGACATGAACACTAATTACTTAGCCTTGCAACATATTAATTAACACAACACAAATAAATAGACAATCCATAGCAAAGAAATTTATATTACGAAAGGAAATACTAAATTGACGAGCCAACAAAAGCTGGGAACAAAGCGTTCCAGCCTATGCCGACTATATGTATTTTCTTTACGAGAACTTGAAATGCACAGACTGAAATAAAATGCTAAACTGCTCCTAATTGTCTTCATTTCCCAAATAAAATAGGAATTAAAGTATTTATAGTGAGTTTAACTGCCACAATCGGCCCATGACTGCCCACGCAGGAGCACTATCTTAGTTGACCTCATCCACTTCTCCTCAACGACTCCTTGCGGGTTTTTCGGCTTTGACTCTTTCTCCCTCTCTCTTCTCTTCTCTCCCTTCTTCTCCACTCTCTAACTTCAGCAGCCAGCTCTTCCTGGATTTTCGGAACGGTTTTGACATGGTCATCGTTTGTTGGAGTGATCGACGCTGGACTTCCGCGCTGGATTTACAATAAACTGTCTAAGTCCAGTTTCCTCCATTATGCCCTCAGCAGCTCTCCTTGTCTTTTATGCCCTTGCTAGAACTTTTCCTCGTCATTTTCTTCTGCTTTACTTTAGCTCCCAAACTGACTCTAGACTCGACTTAAAAGACCCAAAAATAGCAAAACAAAGATAATAAAAACACCCCATTTTGAGTCTACATCATCCACACACACTTGGACCATAATTGTCCTCAAGTATGATTACAACCTAGTCTCAAAATAGAAAACAGACTCAAAACAAAAGACATACATGCGTCCTTATCTGATTATGGGAAAAATGAGGACAACCACAATTTATGACTATTGGGATTAAAAGTGTGCATGGTCACCGCAGATAAGTATAAGTAAGATTCACTCTACTTACTTTTCTCTCTGTGTATGTGAAGGGACGTGTTTTCGCTCATAATTCCAATAACCAAAATAGACCATAGTGTTTGCATAAGACCTAAGTTAAACAACCAACATAATCAACAAACATGCTCATCGAAAGGTCTTATCGGGTTATAATGGGGCATACGGTGCAGAGGTAGGAAGAATTTGGTCATAGCAGATATGGGCATATTCAGAAATGGAACCCTTTGTGCTTCCATTCAATCAGAAAAATATGCATCACAGATGCTATCATTTATAGGCAGAGCATATAATTTCTTGATTTTTTTTTCTAGCAGACAAGATATATATTTTTCTTTTCTTTCATTTGTTCTGTTCGTCCTTCATTTTATTTCTTTTCTTATATGGGCGAGGCAACAAATTTGCCCTTTTTCATGTCATGCTCTTGTTGTGGCCTTAATCATGCTGTCATTTTCAGAGCTAAGCACATATTTCTGACCCACATCAGATTACTCTTTAAAGAGAGATTTTAAACACAAGGGCTAGAAAATAATTTACACAGGCTCAATATGGCAGCAATTGGAAGTATTATTATACAGTCGCGACCAAGAAAGAAAGAAAAAAAATGCCTTAATTATTTAAGCATGCTTACAATTAGTGGTCAGTTCACAGAGGGTAAAGGCAAACACAGGTCTAATTAAGGTTATGAAATCCGTAATCGCACGGAAGGAAAAGGCAGGCGAACTGCAGTCTCGAAACTCACACGGGTATACTTATCTCATCTACCATTCTCATACACAGATTTAACCCCAATTTTTCATTCATCAAGTTATAACCTCAAAATGCCCATAACAGAATAATTTAGCATGCTTCTTACTCAACAGATATGGGCAAATCCCCCCCACACACTTATCCGAGAATGTGCCCAAATAGGTACCCTCAGTGTGTGATGGAGATTTACCCAACGCCAAACACCAACAAAATGAAAACAAAGCATATATACAGACCTACAGAACTAAAAACAGATCCTAACCTACCACTACTACGAAGGGAGCAAAATTTTTCAAGGGGAAGACGGGTATGCTAACCCGTAATGATCCAAAAGCTTCTTTAAGCCTTTCTCTAGACGGTCCACTTTCCGTTCCAGTTCTTTCAAATCCTCCGAGGGGAATTCTTCTTCATCCTTTTCGTCTTCGGCCCTGTCAAAAGTGGAAGTGCTCGGATTTGACTCCAGCAATAAGAAGTAAGGGATGTTATTTTTGTTGACTTCGACCAACTTCCATCACTTCAAGCGATTTAGGTCGAAGTACTCAGTCACATCTAAAGACTCAAATCCCGAGTCAGAGAGAGGTTCCACTTAAACTTTCATACACGCGTGAAATGAACGGTGCCATGGAGATGCAGAGGGTGGTCTTACTGCCAGCATTTATCTTCCATTGCTGTGCCACTGTAAAGCCAAAATTGACTTTCTTCCCTGTCACCATACACCACAACAGAAAGAGCTCCTGCTGCGTGACTTGCCCAGTTCCGTCCTTGCGGGCATAAATGTTGTATGCCATCTATCGATGGCAAATTTGGAGGGCCGCGTCTTTAATCTCTCTGCTCTTGCTGGTCCCTGACTTGAACTGGCCTATCCCTCCTATTTTTTTCCACCGACACTGAATCTTCTTAGTCCATGAATATGGAGCCATCGTCATTGCCTCCTTGTACCATTGCTTCTATAAATCTGATAAACCCACTATCCCCAGATGCAGATTCAGCTCTGTAATGGACATGCTATACTCTGTGCCTTGAATCGCAAAGGTGATAGCTCCAGGAGTATTCAGCATGTACCCCTTGGTGGGTTTGAAGCTATAGGACAACAGAAATTTGCATGATAGCTCTTTGTACGCCTTATCGTTTCATTGCAGTGCCTTTGTCCACCCAATGTTGTCGAAGTACTGCAGTACCTTGCCTTTAAGACCAAGATCCCTCAGGGTGTCCTCATCGAAGGCATAAAGGGGTACCAACTTCATTTTGTCCATGGACTTGGCCCTCTTCGCTTGCTTTTTGTCTCCTTTCTTCCCTAGCTTTGCTGGAGCTATCCTGGTCTGGGCTTGAGATTTGGATGATTCCCCCTTAGCTTTGACTCCTGATGGTCCACTTACTGGTGGTGGTTTGGGGTCGTCAGAATCACTGCTCTCTGATTCAGCTTCTTCCTCCTCAGTCTCTTCATCGGTGGGCTCATCCTGTAGTTCCAATTTTTTTCTTGCTGAGGGCACATCAGCTGTCTAGCCCTTCTTTGGCTTCAGTAGAGATTTCTCAATCACCAACTTGCCGGCTTCTTCCTTCTTTTTCTCCATATTCTTCTTTGCGGTCTAGCCTCTCGGAGACACCCGTCTCCTCACCTCTGCCTCAGGCTTTTGCGGTGGTTTTTGTGGTTGTGCCTTTTCTGCTTCCCCCTCTTCATTGAGGTCCTTCTCTAATTCCTCGGCTTATTTTTCCTGTTCATCCTCTCCGGATTCTTCTTCATTTTCAGTTTCTATCTCCTCTTCCACATTTTTTTGTTCTTCGACTACCTTTTCTTTCACTTTATCTGCTTTTTTCTGCTCTGCCTCTTTCACTTCTTCCTCCTCCCCCGCAGAATCTTCCGTCACCTCTGATTTTGAAGAGCTGGAGGTTGGGATTTTGCTGATTTTTATGGAAGGAGTTAGGGTTTTTCTCTAATTTGAATTTGAAATGCTGAGGACTTTCCTCTCAGATATGTTTTAAACCAAAAATCCGCCTCAGAGATAGGATTAAAATATCCATTTTTAAATCATTTCTCTCTCTTCCGATTTGACGTGTGCATGGGAAGCTGGAACGTCTCTCACAGCCTTTTTCTCTTACTTCCGATCAGCTTTTACTTCCGCCCCCACACACTTAAGCCTTTCCGTACTTTTGCTTATGCATTTCCACTCTTTCCTTTTGCTTTATGCCATCTGCAGGTTAGTTCTCACTATATACTTACTAAATAAAGAAAAACTAAAACACTGTTAAGATTACCGGGTTACCTCCTGACCAGCGCTGTTGGTTATAGTCGTTAGCTCGACTGTGCCTTTTTTCTTCATTGATAAGTGGGCTTGATGAGCATGGCTTTTTCGACCACCTCCTCCTGCATATGCCCATAAAAGAGCTTAAGCCTCTGTCCATTAACCCGGAAGATGTCGTCATCTTCAGGATTGTGAATGTCCACTGCCCCACTCGGAAGCTGATTTTGAACGATGTAAGGTCCCAACCATTTTGATCTGAGCTTTCCTGTATTGATGCGCAACTTTGAGTTGAATAACAACACCTTTTGCCCTTTTATGAATTTCTTCCTTCTTATGAGCATATCGTGTACCCTCTTTGTCCTTTCCTTGTACAGCACTGCATTGTCGCATACCTCTGATCTTAGCTCCTCTAATTCCTGGATCTGTAACTTCCTTTCGGCTACATCTACATTCGGGTGTGCATTTAATTTCCGGATTGCCTAAAAAGCTTTGTGTTCCATTCCCATAGGTAGATGGTATAACTTCCCATATATCAATCGATATGGGGACATCCCGATCGGAGTCTTGAATGCTGTCATGTATGCCCATAGAGCATCCTCCAAGTAGTTACTCCAATCATTTCTCCTTGGACTCACCACTTTCTCCAGGATGTTCTTTATTTCTCTATTGGATACTTCTGCCTGCCCATTTGCTTGTGGATGATAAGCTGTGGTGACTCTGTGCGTAACTCCATATTTCTGAAGAAGCCGCTTTATGAGCATATTGCAGAAGTGTGTTCCTTGGTCGCTGATTAGCACCTTGGGAACCCCATGCAAGCAGAATACATGGGATTTGAGGAATTCCATCACTGTTTGTGCATCATTGCTCGTTGTGGCCTTGGCTTCCACCCATTTTGACACGTAATCCACTGCTAATAGGATGTACAATTTTGACCCGGACTTGGGAAAGGGCTCCATGAAGTCAATTCCCCAGATATCAAATATTTCGACGGGCATAATGGGGATTAAGGGCATAGCCTCCCTAATAGAAAGATTGTCCGTCCTCTGACAGTTGCTACATCCTTTGCAGTGAACATAAGCATCCTTGAACGTGCTCGGCCAGTAGAACCCTCCATCTAGGATTTTTCAGGCGGTTCTTCTTGGACCAAAATGTCCGCCGCATACATCCGTGTGGCAAAATTTGAGGATGCTTCTTCCCTCATGTTCTGGAACGCAACGCCTTATGACCTGGTATGCTCCTATCTTCCAGAGAGTTGGTTTTTCCCATACGTAGAACCTATTTTCCCTGACCAATTTCTTCTTCTGATAGTCGCTCATGCCAATCGGGCATTTTCCGGTCACCAGGTAATTGACGATGTCGGCATACCACGGGTCTTGCCTCTTTGTACCGTCAATACGATATAGATGCTCGTCCGAAAATATTTCCGTGATCTCTTCATTACTTTCAATCATCAAGCGGCTTAAGTGATCTGCCACCAGGTTCTCTGCCCCTGTCTTGTCCTTAATTTCCAGATCAAATTCTTGGAGGAGTAGAATCTATCTTGTCACGGCCTAATTTTCATAAAATAAATAATAACATTAAAATGTTTATTCAGAGTTTTTAAGAGAAAATATTAAAAGAAAAAAAAATATTTATTTTCTTGACAACCATCATCTCGTCACGCACATCCATCGCCCGACATCGACCTGAAATGAATAATAGTTTTGGGGTGAGTACTATTGACTCAGTGGTGACGGGATTTATCCAAATTATACAATTATAACAATTTAAACTCTAGGTAGCCCCAGGCTACATTCGGGACATATGCAGCTTGTCAGCCAATAATAATATTTGTAACACGTAGGTTAACAACTGTGAACCTGCATAAAAGTAATAAGGATAAATACAAAATGTACGTCACATTGGATCTCCCACCTTGACTTGAAATTTGACTCTTGGAAAAATAACACGGGTTAATTAAGTCCACGCGCGGCCTATTAAATATAAATATATAAACATTAACATAAAATATAATAAATAAATAAATAACTAATTAGATAAATATAAATAAATCATTATAATAAGTTTAAAATAATTTGCATGAACAATATGATTTAATAATATAATTTGAAATTTCAAAATAATGATGCATGTACTTTATTTAAAAAGAATGCCCAAACCCAACTCTTATTCCTCTACTTAATTCCACATTATCAATTCATCTACCATCCCACTCATTCACTATATTGATTTAATTCATTTTTCTCACTCCATCCTTCCATTTCCCCTAACAACTAGAACCCTAGCACGTAAGCAATCTCTCTCTCTCTCTCTCTCTCTCTCTCTCTCTCTCTCTCTCTCTCACACACACACACACACACACACGAAATAAACCCAATCAACCCCTTATCCATATCTTATCTCTTCTCGTCTCTATTTTTTCATGCCGAAGCACAAAGGTGGCACCACCGCCACTGCCGCCGCGATCACCACCACCGGAACTTCCTTCTCTCTCAAACTCACTCAAAATCCTTTCCCAATGTAATGCACATGCATATGGATTTTATCTCTTTGAAAAGCTAGAAATGAAATTACTTTTGGTGTGTTAACAATGAAACACAAAGCCTCTTTTTATAGTGAAAATTGGAGCAATGAAAGGTTTCCAATTAAATAAAAAATTTAATTTTATTTAAGAAAATGAAAGATGTAAGTTAATGCAAAAGATATTTTATAATTTCTCATTTCACATTTTGTAAATTCACATGAAGAAGAAAACTAAAAGGTCACCAATTTAATTTCTCAAATTTATTTTTTTTAATGAAGTTGAAATAACTTAAATAAATGCTATGATATTATGGAAAAATATTTACTCTCATATCATTATTCACATGAAAAAGAGACCTTTCAAATGACCTCTTTTAAAACCTTTAAAATCCAATTTAATTTAATAAAAATAAAATAAATAATTAAATAAACATTTTACACTTTTATATAATCATTTAATGTAATAATACTAAAAAAATAATAGTGATGATGATGATGATCATAATAATAATAATAGGCAAATGAAAAAATAATAATGTAGGCACGACTTATAGGAACGTAACAAAATATTTTAAATTAACATGCACTAATAAATAATATTTTCGAATAACATTTTATAAAACGGTAACGACCAATTTTAAAAAGATCCAGGTCGTTACATATCTAATGAGTCGTGGTTTTGACTCCTTCTTTGTCAGCAAGTATTTCAAAGCCGAATGGTCTGTGAACATCGTCACCTTTGCTCCTAAGAGATACGATTTGAACTTCTCAAAGGCAAATACTACCGCGAGTAGCTTCTTTTCGGTGGTCGAATAGTTGCATTGGGCTGGATTCAGTGTCTTGGAGGCATAATAGATGACATAGCTTTCTTTACCTCGTTTCTGCCCCAGAACTGCTCTCACGGCATACCCACTTGCGTCACACATCACTTCGAAT
The DNA here is from genome assembly GCA_026008535.1 of Perilla frutescens. Lineage (NCBI taxonomy): Eukaryota > Viridiplantae > Streptophyta > Magnoliopsida > Lamiales > Lamiaceae > Perilla > Perilla frutescens. The sequence goes on along the minus strand of BRKX01000010.1, from coordinate 26,548,128 downwards.
GGCATCCCCCAATCAGGTGGTTGGATTACTGGTGATGAAACCAGTCTCCTTTGGAGGTTATGAAATGCCTCTTTGCATTCCTCGTTGAATTCAAACACTACATCTTGCTGAAGCAAGCGTGTGAGGGGTTGAACTATCTTGGCGAAGTCTTTGATGAATCTCCTATAAAAACCTGCATGCCCAAGGAATGCTCGGACTTGCTTCACTGTGGTAGGGTAATGCAATTTTGCAATGATGTCTACTTTTGCCTTATCCACCTCGATTCCCCTTTCCGAAATGACATGCCCTAGAACGATCCCTTCTCGGACCATGAAGTGGCACTTTTCATAGTTCAACACGAGATCCTTTTCGATGCATCTCTTCAATACTCTATCCAGATTCTCCAAGCATTGGTCAAAATGGTCCCCATAGACGGTGAAGTCATCCATGAAGATCTCAATACAGGATTCGAGCATATCTGAGAATATACTCATCATGCATCTCTGGAACATCCCTGGTGCATTACAAAGGCCGAAAGGCATTCGTCGGTATGCGAAAGTACCGAAGGGGCATGTTAATGTCATCTTCTCCTAATCCTCTTGCGTGACATATATTTACATGTATCCAGAATAACCATCTAGGAAACAAAAGTACGATTTGTCCGCAAGCCGCTCCAACATTTGATCGATGAAGGGTAGGGGAAAATGGTCCTTCCTTGTGAGTGCATTGAGTTTCCTGTAGTCGATGCATACTCTCCATCCAGTCTGGAGACGGGTTTTCACCAACTCCTTCTTTTCATTCTCAACCACTTGGATTCCTGATTTCTTGGGCACCACATGTACGGGACTCACCCATTCGCTATCTGAGATAGGATAGATGATCCCCAAATCTAATAGCTTTAGGATTTCCTTCAAGACAACTTCCTTCATGATGGGGTTTAACTTTCTTTGAGGTTTCCTCACTGGTTTGGCTCCTTCTTCCAGCATGATGCGATGCATGCACACTGATGCGCTTATGCCTTTAATGTCGTCCAGTGTCCACCCGATTACTTCCTTGTATTTCTTCAATAGGTTCACCAATCTTGTTTTCTGGGACACAATCAGTGCTAAATTGATGATTATTGGCCGTTTCTCCCCTTCAATAAGGTAGGCATATTTCAGATATCCCAGAAGTTTCTTCAATTCCAATTCTGGCGGCTTAATCATGGAACGTATCATTCTTTCTGAAGGCTGCAATATGGGCAAATCCATATCCTCCTTGGAATTTGTGTGGACCTCTAGACTGTATAGCTGTATGATCACCTTCTTGATATTCTCATCCCTCTCATCAAGAGTGTCCCAATCTGATTGGCAGTGTTGGATTACCCACTCCAATGGATCCTTTGCCAGCATCTTCGTTCCCTCAATCTGAATGAGTGACTCAATTATGTCCACCGCACTTACACCTTCGACATCAGTACGATGTTTCATTGCTTCAATGATATTGAAGGTGATGGTATCTTCATCGAATTCGCACGTCAATGTGCCCTGATTGACGTCAATCTTCGTATGTGTTGTTTTCATAAAAGGTCTCCCCAGGAGCATACATGAAGACTTTTTGCTGGACGAGCCCATATCCAGAACATAGAAGTTAGCTGGAAAAATCAAATCTTTGACTTTGATCAGCACGTCTTCCAGAACACCTTCAGGGAACACATTGGATCTGTCCGCCAGTTGAATCACCGTTCTTGTCTCCTTCAGTGGTCTCAAATCCAGTTCTTCAAAAATGGTTAAGGGCATAACGTTGATTGAGGCCCCAAGGTCAAGCATGGCTTGATTTATTTTTATACCTCCAATCTCGCAGGGAATAAAGAACATGCCCGGGTCTCCACATTTCTTTGGGAGCTTCCTTTGTATCAGTGCAGATATATTCTCACTCATAATCACTTGAGCCTCCTCATTGAATCGGACCTTTCGGGTGCATAGTTCCTCCAAGAACCGGGCATATCGGGGTACTTGTCGGATTATATCCAAGAGAGGGACATTAACCTCCACCCTTTTGAAAACCTGCATCAAGTCGCGGTCCTCGACCTCCTTTTTATTTTTTCTTAGCCTTCCTGGAAATGGTGAGGGAACAATAATTCCTTCTTTTTCTGGTGTCAAATCCCCTTTCTTGGGCTCTTCCACTTGGCCATCCTTCTCTAGTCCCTTATTGAGTTCGGTTTTCTTAGGGTCACTTTTCCCTTTTGTCTGAACTGAGGAATTTGTCAGCTCCTTCCCTGTTCTAAGTGAAATCGCATTTACATCAGCCCTTGGGTTGGGCTCGATCTGGGAAGGTAAGATCCCTTTCCCTTTCTCCATTCGTGAAATGGCCTCACTTAGCTAAATAATCTGAGTTCCCAGATAGTTAAGACCTGCCCTTGTTTCTGTTTCGAACGAAGTTGCCCGTTTCTGGCTGTTAACTGACTCGATGGCCATCTGTCTCACTATGTCTTCCAGCGTGGGTCCTCCCGCTATAGGTAAATGGCGAGGTGGCCCTGTATGTGCCTGTTGTTCTGGATACCTTTGCCGATGATGGTAATTTTGGGCGTATTGATCATTTTGCCTTTGATTGCCCCCATCCATCATATTTACGGATTCATTCCCCTCCTGAACTTGCGGGTATTGATCTGAGTAGTGTCCCATCATGCTGCATACCACATATATCCGTAAGGTGTTAGCGGATAGTTGGGTCATCATTTTTTCCATCTTGCTGAATAGTTGATCCATTTTTATCTCTGCCTCGGGCGCATAGGTTGATTTGCCCAATGCTGCCGCTTGTGGTCTATCGTAGTAGATATCTTCTCGTGTTTCCTCAGCCATCTATCCGATCAACTGCATTGCTTTATCTGCTCATTTGTTCAGGATTGACCCTCCACATGTTGTATTGAGTAGGTTGCGGTCTTCTACCCGTAATCCTGACACGAAGTACTGGACCAAGTCATGTGCCGGTATCTGATGATATGGCCATTTGGCGAGCATTTGCTTGAAATGCCCCCAATAATCGTAGAAATTTTCATTTGGTCCGGTCTTCGCTATAGAGATCTTTTTCCGCATTGCTTGCACTCGAGTGGTAGGGAAATACTTCTCCAGGAACCGTTGTTAAAGTTGATTCCATGAGGTCACGCTCTCCGCTGGTATGGTGTAAAGTCATTCCCGTGCTCCATCCTGCAAGGTGAAAGAAAATGATAATAAGTGAATATATTCAGACATATTCCCTGTATTATTACATTGCGTACCGCAGACCATCTCAAAATCTTGAAGATGCATTTGGGGATCTTCTCCGGGATGGTCGTGGAATTTGGGAAAATTTGAGATGAAGTTCGATCTCAATTCCCAAGTGTCAGAGGGCTGCAGTAGTGTAATCCCTGATGGTCACATATTCATTGTTTATGGAAAGATGAGCTGCCTCAAAGTGGGCTGAGGTTCGGGTGCCTCTTCTTGAATTCTGTCCCCCATTTCTTCTACTTCAGATTCCGAGAACAGTGGGTTATATTTTTCTTCGTGTGTGCTGCTGGTATTGCTTTCTTCTCCGGATGCTTGGGTTTCTTCCGCCGTTTCTGACGGTGTTCTTTGGTTTATGGTGGCTTCCAAACTTCTTCTTGCTTGTGCCTGCCTTCTCCGAGAAGTTTTCTCTATTTCTGGGTCGTAGACTAGTTCTCCTGCGCGGTTAGTGCGTACCATAAATAAGGTTTAGCGAGGAAGGATGGAATAGAAAAAGTGCTCTTACACTCCCCGACAATGGCTCCAAATTTTGACATGCCATCATTTAGCTTGCAAAATTACATTTTAATTATTACAATTTAATTCATAAAGTTCAAAAAATTTTAACATCAATATATGACCAAGCATTTTTGGTAAAAATGCTCTTCCGGTTGATTACAGACAACCAGAGACTCTCAAGTAAGTTAGACAACTTATATAGCAAAATGACATTTTCACCGAAAAAAAAACAATCAAAACAACATTTTTGCTGAAAAAGCAATCAAAATTTCATCAAACTTATAGCCTAAATTCTTTTACTGGAGATGTTCACCAACAAAAGACCCACATATAATGCATTCGGGAGGCTCGTAAATCTCCAAGATTTCATGAGCAGTGCTTTACTAGACCGCGTAATGGAAGTTGTGGATCCATTTTTGCATCAAGAAATTAACATAGGTGAAAATTAGATGAGTATTGTGAATAACTAGGGTCTAGGGAGTGTGAGGAAGCAAATCACCATTACAAATTGTTTCACAAACATGACTATATACATCCACGTACAAAATTAACAAATTATCTTCAAAATTATGAGAATTTAATTTCCAACATTCGAATCTTTCAGCAAAAAATAACTCAACGTTTTAATTATTACAATTTAATTCATAACGTTCAAACATTTTAACATCAATATATCTGACCCAATATTTTTTGCAAAAATCCTCTTCTGGTTGATTTCAGACAACCAGACTCTCAAAGTAAGCTGGCCAACCTATACATATTCACCGAAAAAACAATCATAACAACATTTATCGCTGAAAAAACAATTAGAATAATTTCATCAAACTCATAGCCTAAACTAATCAGAATATGAGCCTACATTCTCCATTGCAAAAGATTTGAGATGGAGGAAGCTCGGGGTGTAAAAGGCGGCCGCACACGGGTAAGGTGCGAATGAATCCCTTGCAGACACAGAAACTTTTTGAATAGTCTTAGTCTTGTTGGAGTAGTATAATAGACTTTCCAATTTCATCAAGATGTCACCGTTTTCGAAAACTTTGATGGGCCAAGCATACCCTACAAAATGAATACCATGCGTTTTGGCGATGACATATTCCATGGTCCAAGATTTCTCATCTCCATACTCCTTCATCAACCAGATAACAATCTCATATTCAGACATAGTCATGCCGCAATTATCGCATAAACATAGAAAATCCTGAAAAACAGATAGGTTCTTAAATCTAACTGTGGTGAGGCCATAATCAAGAGGGGGAGGCAAAAACGTGCTAAAAAGTTCGGTTTCAAGATCAAAGCAAGAAATCCGTAGAGTTCTGCTCTTCACATCAAATCCCAACCAGTGAAGATTTCCATTCACAGATGCCCCTACGCTATTTTCTCTTAACTCTAGCCGGCTACAACCGGAGGTAATTCTCCTCCACGATCCGGTTCCGACTGTGTAAACTTGGCACTCGAATTGATCAAGTGGTGCAACTTGATCATCACTTTCGATGAACATCCTTACCAGCTTATATTGTCCTAACATTCTGCTCACTCCGAATCTAAAGCTCTGAACAAGAACTCGGGGTTCATAGGAAGTCTCTCGAGGGTTAGGAAGCCCGATGTAGTCACGAGTGATCGGATTGCATAGGAGAAGACGATGGTCTTTGCAGAGGAAGAGCAAGCCGTTGGCTTCACTGTGCACCGGTGTGTGAAAAGGGAGGTCGAGGTCGAAGCCGAAGACTACATTCCAGCGATGCTCATCACGGCTGAGATCGAGCTCGTCTACGAATTCGACGATTCTGTATGGCTTCTTGCTCCTCCGGTTGAAGACGGCGAGGCTCGGGGCTGCTTTAGAGAGATAGGACTTGAAAAACTCTGGAGTCGCGAGCAGATCGAGCCATGGCTTGCAAACACACTTGCAGATCGTGGCGGTTCGAGCGGGGAGTCGAGAGAGGATATTGATTACCATTTCTGGTGGTAAAGAATCGAAGAAATCTTGGCCCATTCTGGAATTTTGGGCAGCTTCAATTCTCAGTGTTCTTGATTTTCCAACTCCCTGATTAAAAAAAAAGGTAGCAGAATTTTGAATGTAAATGAGAGAGATTTTAATCACATATTAATGTGTATAAACCGTGAATTCTGAGAATATTCGTAAGAACACAAGAATTCTTGCAAGAATACCGAATTCCACTTAAATAACACTATTTTATATCAAATTCAAGTCCCCTAATAACAATCTAAATATGTCTATTTATAATATACAAGAAACTTGGAAAACAAGTAATACAAACCTAATTTAGATAAAATTTCTAACATTCTAAATATATTTATTTATAATATACAAGAAACTTGGAAAACAAGTAATACAAACCTAATTTAGATCAAATTTCTAATTAATAAGGTAATTTAAATAGGTAATAAAATATAATGAAATCTAAAATATAATCTAAATAATATATCAAGATATAATCTTGATATCTCCATCACATATTTTTTGATATTTTATCACATTGCAAGTGTTATAATACTAAAACAAATGCAGGATATTAATTATATGAGTGAGTGGTGAGTAACCCTAATTCAATTCTGGGCCTAACCCCTAATTCCATAAAAAAAAAAAAAAATTAACGACAGAAGTATTTCAAGTGATAATAACAAATTTTGCAAGAAGCGAAATATAAGGAAGTGTAAAGCATGCATGTCTTCTAAAAACACAACTCCAGCAACAGATATACATAAGAAATAGTTCGAAGAAAAATTCACATTAAATAAGATATGAGCATCAGATAAAAAAATGTTGAATTAGTACAGCAATAATTCGAAGAAAAATTCACATTAACTAAGAAATAATTAAGCATCAGATAGTCGGATAAAAAGAATGCTGAATTAATACAAGTTCACGCTTTATCTTCCAGAGAGAATGCGGTGAAGACCGGCGGATGTTGAGGGCGGCGCAACGGCGGCGGAAATGGCGGTTGTCATTAATGTGCTCAAGTACCCCTATTATAATTAAATATTGATATTATTTGGATAAACTTAATTTTAACCCTAATCATTAAAACCCTAAAATACCTTCGGGGACATCCGATAATACAAAACCCTAATAAAATTATAGCCCTAAACACTAAAACCCTAATAAAACACCCACTATATATAGTTGATCAATTTTCTTCATTAACATAAAAAAATGACAAATATTGAAGGTGATGGTATCTTCGTCGAATTCGCACGTCAATGTGCCCTGATTGACGTCAATCTTCGTATGCGTTGTTTTCATGAAAGGTCTCCCCAGGAGCATACATGAAGACTTTTTTGCTGGAAGAGCCCATATCCAGAACATAGAAGTTAGCTGGAAAAATCAAATCTTTGACTTTGATCAGCACGTCTTCCAGAACACCTTCAGGGAACACATTGGATCTGTCCGCCAGTTGAATCACCGTTCTTGTCTCCTTCAGTGGTCTCAAATCCAGTTCTTCAAAAATGGTTAAGGGCATAACGTTGATTGAGTCCCCAAGGTCAAGCATGGCTTGATTTATTTTTATACCTCCAATCTCGCAGGGAATGAAGAACATGCACGGGTCTCCACATTTCTTTGGGAGCTTCCTTTGTATCAGCGCAGATATATTCTCACTCATAATCACTTGAGCCTCCTCATTGAATTGGACCTTTCAGGTGCATAGTTCCTTCAAGAACCGGGCATATCGGGGTACTTGTCGGATTACATCCAAGAGAGGGACATTAACCTCCACCCTTTTGAAAACCTACATCAAGTCGCGGTCCTCGGCCTCCTTTTTATTTTTTCTTAGCCTTCCTGGAAATGGTGGGGGAACAATAATTTCTTCTTTTTCTGGTGTCAACTCCCCTTTCTTGGGCTCTTCTACTTGGCCATCCTTCTCTGGTCCCTTACTGAGTTCGGTTTTCTTAGGGTCACTTTTCCCTTTTGTCTGAAGTGAGGAATTTGTCAGCTCCTTCCCTGTTTTGAGTGAAATCGCATTTACATCAGCCCTTGGGTTGGGCTCGATCTGGGAAGGTAAGATCCCTTTCCCTTTCTCCATTCGTGAAATGGCCTCACTTAGCTGAATAATCTGAGTTCCCAGATAGTTAAGACCTGCCCTTGTTTCTGTTTCGAACGAAGTTACCCGTTTCTGGCTGTTAACTGACTCGATGGCCATCTGTCTCACTATGTCTTCCAGCGTGGGTCCTCCCGCTATAGGCAAATGGCGAGGTGGCCCTGTATGTGCCTGTTGTTCTGGATACCTTTGCCGATGATGGTAATTTTGGGCGTATTGATCATTTTGCCTTTGTTTGCCCCCATCCATCATATTTACGGATTCATTCCCCTCCTGAACTTGCGGGTATTGATCTGAGTAGTGTCCCATCATGCTGCATACCACATATATCCGTAAGGTGTTAGCGGATAGTTGGGTCATCATTTTTTCCATCTTGCTGAATAGTTGATCCATTTTTATCTCTGCCTCGGGCGCATAGGTTGATTTGCCCAATGCTGTCGCTTGTGGTCTATCGTAGTAGATGTCTTCTCGTGTTTCCTCGGCCATCTATCCGATCAACTGCATTGCTTTATCTGCTCTTTTGTTCAGGATTGACCCTCCACATACTGTATTGAGTAGGTTGCGGTCTTCTACCCATAATCCTGACACGAAGTACTGGACCAAGTCATGTGCCGGTATCTAATGATGTGGGCATTTGGCGAGCATTTGCTTGAAATGCCCCCAATAATCGTAGAAATTTTCATTTGGTCCGGTCTTCGCTATAGAGATCTTTTTCCGCATTGCTTGCACTCGAGTGGTAGGGAAATACTTCTCCAGGAACCGTTGTTAAAGTTGATTCCATGAGGTCACGCTCCCCACTGGTATGGTGTAAAGCCATTCCCGTGCTCCATCCGTCAAGGTGAAAGAAAATGATAATAAGTGAATATATTCAGACATATTCTCTGTATTATTACATTGCGTGCCGCAGACCATCTCAAAATCTTGAAGATGCATTTGGGGATCTTCTCCGGGATGGTCGTGGAATTTGGGCAAAATTGAGATGAAGTTCGATCTCAATTCCCAAGTGTCAGAGGGCTGCGGTAGTGTAATCCCTGATGGTCACATATTCATTGTTTGTGGAAAGATGAGCTGCCTCAAAGTGGGCTGAGGTTCGGGTGCCTCTTCTTGAATTCTGTCCCCCATTTCTTCTACTTCAGATTCCGAGAACAGTGGGTTATATTTTTCTTCGTGTGTGCTGCTGGTATTGCTTTCTTCTCCAGATGCTTGGGTTTCTTTCGACGTTTCTGACGGTGTTATTAGGTTTATGATGGCTTTCAGACTTCTTCTTGCTTGTGCCTGCCTTCTCCGAGCAGTTTTCTCTATTTCTGGGTCGTAGACTAGTTCTCCCGCGCGGTTAGTGCGTACCATAAATAAGGTTTAGCGAGGAAGGATGGAATAGAAAAAGTGCTCTTACACTCCCCGACAATGGCTCCAAATTTTGACACGCCATCATTTATCTTGCAAAATTACATTTTAATTATTACAATTTAATTCATAAAGTTCAAAAAAATTTAACATCAATATATGACCAAGCATTTTTGGTAAAAATGCTCTTCCGGTTGATTACAGACAACCAGAGACTCTCAAGTAAGTTAGACAACTTATATAGCAAAATGACATTTTCACCGAAAAAAAAACAATCAAAACAACATTTTTGCTGAAAAAGCAATCAAAATTTCATCAAAATTATAGCCTAAATTCTTTTACTGGAGATGTTCACCAACAAAAGACCCACATATAATGCATTCGGGAGGCTCGTAAATCTCCAAGATTTCATGAGCAGTGCTTTACCAGACCGCGTAATGGAAGTTGTGGATCCATTTTTGCATCAAGAAATTAACATAGGTGAAAATTAGATGAGTATTGTGAATAACTAGGGTCTAGGGAGTGGGAGGAAGCAAATCACCATTACAAATTGTTTCACAAACATGACTATATACATCCAGGTACAAAATTAACAAATGATCTTCAAAATCATGAGAATTTAATTTCCAACATTCGAATCTTTCAGCAAAAAAATAACTCAACGTTTTAATTATTACAATTTAATTCATAACGTTCAAACATTTTAACATCAATATATATGACCCAACATTTTTTGCAAAAATCCTCTTCTGGTTGATTTCAGACAACCAGACTCTCAAAGTAAGCTGGCCAACCTATACATATTCACCGAAAAAACAATCATAACAACATTTTTCGCTGAAAAAACAATTAGAATAATTTCATCAAACTCATAGCCTAAACTAATCAGAATATGAGCCTACATTCTCCATTGCAAAAGATTTGAGATGGAGGAAGCTCGGGGTGTAAAAGGCGGCCGCACACGGGTAAGGTGCGAACGAATCCCTTGCAGACACAGAAACTTTTCGAATAGTCTTAGTCTTGTTGGAGTAGTATAATAGACTTTCCAATTTCATCAAGATGTCACCGTTTTCGAAAACTTTGATGGGCCAAGCATACCCTACAAAATGAATACCATGCGTTTTGGCGATGACATATTCCATGGTCCAAGATTTCTCATCTCCATACTCCTTCATCAACCAGATAACAATCTCATATTCAGACATAGTCATGCCGCAATTATCGAATAAACATAGGCAATCCTGAAAAATAGATAGGTTCTTAAATCTAACTGTGGTGAGGCCATAATCAAGAGGGGGAGGCGAAAACGTGCTAAAAAGTTCGGTTTCAAGATCAAAGCAAGAAATCCGTAGAGTTCTGCTCTTCACATCAAATCCCAACTAGTGAAGATTTCCATTCACAGTTGCCCATACGCTATTTTCTCTTAACTCGAGCCGGCTACAACCGAAGGTAATTCTCCTCCACGATCCGGTTCCGACTGTGTAAACTTGGCACTCGAATTGATCAGGTGGTGCAACTTGATCATTACTTTTGATGAACATCCTTACCAGCTTATATTGTCCTGACATTCTGCTCACTCCGAATCCAAAGCTCTGAAAAAGAACTCGGGGTTCATAGGAAGTCTCTCGAGGGTTAGGAAGCACGATGTAGTCACGAGTGATCGGATTGCATAGGAGAAGACGATGGTCTTTGCAGAGGAAGAGCAAGTCGTTGGCTTCACTGTGCACCGGTGTCCGAAAAGGGAGGTCGAGGTCGAAGCCGAAGACTACATTCCAGCGATGCTCATCACGGCTGAGATCGAGCTCATCTACGAATTCGACGATTCTGTATGGCTTCTTGCTCCTTCGGTTGAAGACGGCGAGGCTCGGGGCTGCTTTATAGAGATAGGACTTGAAAAACTCTGGAGTCACGAGCAGATCGAGCCATGGCTTGCAAACACACTTGCAGATCGTGGCGGTTCGAGCGGGGAGTCGAGAGAGGATGTTGATTATCATTTCTGGTGGTAAAGAATCGAAGAAATCTTGGCCCATTCTCGAATTTTGGGCAGCTTCAATTCTCAGTGTTCTTGATTTTCCAACTCCCTGATTAAAAAAAAAGGTAGCAGAATTTTGAATGTAAATGAGAGAGATTTTAATCACATATTAATCAAGTGATAATAACAAATTTTGCAAGAAGCGAAATATAAGGAAGTGTAAAGCATGCATGTCTTCTAAAAACACAACTCCAGCAACAGATATACATAAGAAATAGTTCGAAGAAAAATTCACATTAAATAAGATATGAGCATCAGATAAAAAAATGTTGAATTAGTACAGCAATAATTCGAAGAAAAATTCACATTAACTAAGAAATAATTAAGCATCAGATAGTCGGATAAAAAGAATGCTGAATTAATACAAGTTCACGCTTTATCTTCCAGAGAGAATGCGGTGAAGACCGGCGGATGTTGAGGGCGGCGCAACGGCGGCGGAAATGGCGGTTGTCATTAATGTGCTCAAGTACCCCTATTATAATTAAATATTGATATTATTTGGATAAACTTAATTTTAACCCTAATCATTAAAACCCTAAAATACCTTCGGGGACATCCGATAATACAAAACCCTAATAAAATTATAGCCCCAAACACTAAAACCCTAATAAAACACCCACTATATATAGTTGATCAATTTTCTTCATTAACATAAAAAAAATGACAAATATTGAAGGTGATGGTATCTTCGTCGAATTCGCACGTCAATGTGCCCTGATTGACGTCAATCTTCGTATGCGTTGTTTTCATAAAAGGTCTCCCTAGGAGCATACATGAAGACTTTTTGCTAGACGAGCCCATATCCAGAACATAGAAGTTAGCTGGAAAAATCAAATCTTTTACTTTGATCAGCACATCTTCCAGAACACCTTCAGGGAACACATTGGATCTGTCCGCCAGTTGAATCACCGTTCTTGTCTCCTTCAGTGGTCTCAAATCCAGTTCTTCAAAAATGGTTAAGGGCATAACGTTGATTGAGGCCCCAAGGTCAAGCATGGCTTGATTTATTTTTATACCTCCAATCTCGCAGGGAATAAAGAACATGCCCGGGTCTCCATATTTCTTTGGGAGCTTCCTTTGTATCAGCGCAGATATATTCTCACTCATAATCACTTGAGCCTCATCATTGAATCGGACCTTTCGGGTGCATAGTTCCTCCAAGAACCGGGCATATCGGGGTACTTGTCGGATTACATCCAAGAGAGAGACATTAACCTCCACCCTTTTGAAAACCTGCATCAAGTCGCGGTCCCCGGCCTCATTTTTATTTTTTCTTAGCCTTCCTGGAAATGGTGGGGGAACAATAATTCCTTCTTTTTCTGGTGTCAACTCCCCTTTCTTGGGCTCTTCCACTTAGCCATCCTTCTTTGGTCTCTTACTGAGTTCGGTTTTCTTAGGGTCACTTTTCCCTTTTGTCTGAAGTGAGGAATTTGTCAGCTCCTTCCCTGTTTTGAGTGAAATCGCATTTACATCAGCCCTTGGGTTGGGCTCGATCTGGGAAGGTAAGATCCCTTTCCCTTTCTCCATTCGTGAAATGGCCTCACTTAGCTGAATAATCTGAGTTCCCAGATAGTTAAGACCTGCCCTTGTTTCTGTTTCGAACGAAGTTGCCCGTTTCTGGCTGTTAACTGACTCGATGGCCATCTGTCTCACTATGTCTTCCAGCGTGGGTCCTCCCGCTATAGGCAAATGGCGAGGTGGCCCTGTATGTGTCTGTTGTTCTGGATACCATTGCCGATGATGGTAATTTTGGGCGTATTGATCATTCTGCCTTTGATTGCCCATATCCATCATATTTACGGATTCATTCCCCTCCTGAACTTGCGGATATTGATCTGAGTAGTGTCCCATCATGCTACATACGACATATATCTGTAAGGTGTTAGCGGATAGTTAGGTCATCATTTTTTCCATCTTGCTGAATAGTTGATCCATTTTTATCTCTGCCTCGGGCGCATAGGTTGATTTGCCCAATGCTGCCGCTTGTGGTCTATCGTAGATGTCTTCTCATGTTTCCTTGGCCATCTATCCGATCAATTGCATTGCTTTATCCGCTCTTTTGTTCAGGATTGACCCTCCACATGCTGTATTGAGTAGGTTGCGGTCTTCTACCCGTAATCCTGACACGAAGTACTGGACCAAGTCATGTGCCGGTATCTGATGATGTGGGCATTTGGCGAGCATTTGCTTGAAATGCCCCCAATAATCGTAGAAATTTTCATTTGGTCCGGTCTTCGCTATAAAGATCTTTTTCTGCATTGCTTGCACTCGAGTGGTAGGGAAATACTTCTCCAGGAACCGTTGTTAAAGTTGATTCCATGAGGTCACGCTCCCTGCTGGTATGGTGTAAAGCCATTCCCGTGCTCCATCATGCAAGGTAAAAGAAAATGATAATAAGTGAATATATTCAGACATATTCCCTGTATTATTACATTGCGTGCCGCAGACCATCTCAAAATCTTGAAGATGCATTTGGGGATCTTCTCCGGGATGATCGTGGAATTTGGGCAAAATTGAGATGAAGTTCGATCTCAATTCCCAAGTGTCAGAGGGCTACGGTAGTGTAATCCCTGATGGTCACATATTCATTGTTTGTGGAAAGATGAGCTGCCTCAAAGTGGGCTAAGGTTCGGGTGCCTCTTCTTGAATTCTGTCCCCCATTTCTTCTACTTCAGATTCCGAGAACAGTGGGTTATATTTTTCTTCGTGTGTGTTGCTGGTATTGCTTTCTTCTCCGGATGCTTGGGTTTCTTCCGACGTTTCTGACGGTGTTCTTTGGTTTATGGTGGCTTCCAGACTTCTTCTTGCTTGTGACTGCCTTCTCCGAGCAGTTTTCTCTATTTCTGGGTCGTAGACTAGTTCTCCTGCGCGGTTAGTGCGTACCATAAATAAGGTTTAGCGAGGAAGGATGGAATAGAAAAAGTGCTCTTACACTCCCCGACAATGGCTCTAAATTTTGACACGCCATCATTTGGCTTGCAAAATTACACCTATGGGCGTACCCCCTAGATGCTTGAATATGCCTCCAACGGCTAGTATAGTGTCGGATGGCGAATGTTGATCCCATGAGGAGTGTTAACCTTTCTATCCTGGGCAAGCTTCACTAGAACGTTTGGGCGGTTACTATCACTAACTTGTTCCTGCAACTTAGTATGAAATGCGTCTAACGAAATATAAACTAAATCAAATAATAACAAACATGTTCAAGTCAAGCGTAGAGTCGAACTGGTGAAAGTATGTAATCCCGGGCACAAACACGTTGATACATCGATCTGACCGATTGGTTATAGGGAGTAGGTATCTCTTCGAGGAACTGTTATTGGGTCACTGTCACTAACCCTGGATTACTGTCACTAACCCTTTCCCCACTCATAGAGACTACACCCCCCAATTCCTCCGTTTGTTGTATGCTAAGAGCGATACGGGCGGCGACATCTTAGCACCTTACCATCTCAAGACCTAAAAAAGAAGGGTCATACAGAGGGTTTGCAAAAAAAGGCAGCATTTGATCAGGGGAACCCAACGCTGGCATATAGGACCCCTTTGGCATTGTGCCCATATCCATCTGGTCTTCACCTTTCGGGCTTAGTCGGCTGTAGCCCTCTCCACCCGGTTTGTCACTTAGTGGCTCATCAGGGAGTCGGTCACCCTTACTTCCATCCTATCGCCCAGCTGCAATGGCTCGGCTAAGAGTGATCAGCCATGAAGCTTTCTCCGTTGCAGTGTATTTGGATTCTCCCCAAGTGAAATTTGAAATCTTCACGAGGTGTTTTTAAGCTCGATTAGCCTCATGCATCGCCATCACCTACGCCTTCTTCTCTCTCGACTTGAACACTAATTACTTAGCCTTGCAATATATTAATTAACACAATACAAATAAACAGACAATTCATAGCAAAGGAATTTATATTATGAAAGGAAATACTAAACCAACGAGCCAACAAAAGCTAGGAACAAAGTGTTCCAGCCTATGCCGACTATATGTGTTTTCTTTACGAGAACTTGAAATGCACAGACTGAAATAAAATGCTAAACTGATCCTAATTGTCTTCATTTCCCAAATAAAATAGGAATTAAAGTATTTATAGTGAGTTTAACTGCCACAATCGGCCCGTGACTGCCCACGCAGGAGCACTATCTTAGTTGACCTCGTCCATTTCTCCTCAATGTCTCTTTACGGGTTTTTCGGCTTTGACTCTTTCTCCCTCTCTCTTCTCTTCTCTTCTCTCCCTTCTTCTCCACTCTCTAACTTCAGCAGCCAGCTCTTCCTGGATTTTCGGAACAGTTTTGACGTGGTCATCATTTGTTGGAGTGATCGACGCTGGACTTCCGTGCTGGATTTGCAATAGACTGTCTAAGTCCAGTTTTCCCCATTATGCCCTTAGCAGCTCTCCCCGTCTTTTATGCCCTTGCTGAAACTTTTCCTCGTCATTTCCCCCTGCTTTACTTTAGCTCCCAAACTAACTCTAGACTCGACTTAAAAGACCCAAAAACAGCAAAACAAAGATAATAAAAACACCCAATTTTGAGTCTACATCACTTGCACCTTGTCTCTCATGATCTCTCTCTAACTCATGTGACTGTGGATCCTCCTCTTCGTCGTTCCACTAGTGGTAGTAAGTCCACTCACCTCCCTGATTTTGCACACTCTTCATATTCCCCTTCATTCACAGCTTTTCTCTCATCTCTCCACAAAATTTTCTGAACCCACATCTTACAAAGAGGTTGTTCTTGATCCTTTGTGGAAATAGGCTATGAATGATGAACTCCAAGCTCTGCACAAGACTGATACTTAGGATTTGGTACCTCTTCCACGAGATAAACATACCAATGGTTCTCGATGAGTTTATAAAATCAAAACAAAGGCAGATGGATCTATTGAGAGATAGAAAGCAAGGTTGGTTGCTAAAGATGTTTCCCAACAATATGGTCTAGATTATGAGGAGACCTTTCCACTCGTCGCTAAAATGACCATGGTTCGTACCCTTATTGTTGTTGTTGCGGTTTGTCAATGGGATCTTTCTCAAATGGACGTTAAGAATACTTTTTTACATAGATATCTTATTGATGAAGTTTACATGGCTCCTCCCTCGGAGTACCCATGAGGTTGGACAAGTTTGCCGACTCAAGAAGTCTTTATATGGTCTCAAACAAGCATCTTGCTCTTGGTATGAAACCTTCTCTATTGCTCTCATTTCTCTTAGCTTTCGTTCGAGTGACTGTGAGCATGCTCTCTTTATTAGGATCTCAGATTCTGGCATCATTCTTCTCTCCTTGTATATTGATGATATGCTTATTACTGGGAGTGATACAGATGGGATTTCATTCTTGAAATAAGAATTGGTATCTCGTTTTGAGATGGGGGATTTGGGTTATCTTCGTTACTTTCTTGGTATTGAGGTTTGCAAGTCTCCTAAGGGATATCTTCTCTCACAATTCAAGTACATCACTGACATCCTTGAGCGCTCATCTCATTGATACCCAAACCATTGATACTCCTATGGAAACTAATGCTCGGTATTCTACAATTGATGGCCCACCTTTGGAAGACCCCACATTATACCGCACCATTGTTGGGAGCTTGGTCTATCTCACTATCTCTCGTCCGGACATTGTCTATGATGTTCACATCATCCAGTCAGTTTGTCTCGTCACCCACTACTGTTCATCAGTTTGCTGTTTTTTGTATCATCCGCCATCTTCGAGGTACAATGTTTCACAGTCTTTTGTATTCCTCTTCATCATCTCTTGAGCTTCGAGCGTTCTCTGATGCGGATTGGGCTAGTGGTCCCGTTGATCGCAAATCCACCATTAGTTTATGTGTTTTTCTTGGAGACTCCCTCATCTCTTGGAAAAGTAAGAAACAAAGGGTTGTTTCTCGCTCTTCCACAGAAGCTGAGTATTGTGTCATGGCTTCCATTACCACTGAGGTTGTTTGGTTGTGTCTCTATCCCTGATCCGACTACAATATACTGTGACAATAAGAGTGCTATCCAGATTGCTCACAACTCCGTTTTCCATGAGCGCATCAAGCACATCGAAATAGATTATCATTTCACTCATCACCATTTACAACAAGAAACTCTTACCTTACCCTTTAATGCCTCTTCGTCACAGGTTGCCGACCTATTCACCAACTCTCTTCCGCTTCCACATTTTTGTGCTTTGATTGGCAAACTCTCGATGCTCGTCGCAGCGACATCTTGAGTTTGAGGGAGGATGTTAGAAATATATGTAATATTGTTTAGATATTAAGGGTAGTCTTATTTTTTTGTAGTGTCCTAATGATACTCTTATATTTGGGCACTTGCCCTCTAGCCTCCTTAATTAGTTCTTTATCATTCAACTTGTAAGCTCAACAAGACACTCTCTTCTTAATATATTCTTCTACTTCTTGTTCAAATCTTCCATGGATATTGTGTTAGATTAACAAGTAGTACAACTCCATAAGAGTTTATTCTATATATTTTGGATGATGATGTTAGATTAGCAAATTTTAAGATTGTGCAATTGCTATATGATGTTTTTTCTAGTAACCTGGATTAAGATGGTTATTTTTTACAACATTATTATTTAGTTAAAATCAAATCATTTTACTAACGTTTTGAATAAAATCAAGTCCTCCCACGAATCACTATTTTTCATAATCAACAGAAATGGCAAAAAGGCCCGTTTGGATCCTTACACTTAAGCAAAAAAGAAAATTAAATTGATCTCTATACTTTAATTGATTTCACTGTTACTTTTATTAAAATAAAGTTCCCTTGGACCCATTACGCCAACAATGAGTCCCGAAAGGACTTAATTTTAACCAAAACAATACAGTAGTGAGGAGATTAAAATTTTAACTAAATAAAGTAAAAGAACACCATTCGAAAAAACTGGCAAAGTAGAAAGACTCAGATAATTTTTTTGAGTTGAAATTTATTTATATAAAAAAAATATAAGCTAGGGCAAGAAACAAGAAACAATGCTTTCCTCTCCAGAGCAGGTTGCAATGGAATCCCTGCTAGGCTGCTGACCATGATCAACCATATATATGATTATGAAATGATGAACCCGAATTAATAATCATTAACTAAAACTTAAAAAATAGTTATGAAACAAGAAAGGCAAGATAGATAATTAGATATGGTTAAGTTGTAGTTTAAATATGGCCCTCACTTACAAAAGTGGTGTGGTGGATCCATGAAACTGCAAAGTAGCACTAAAGAATAAAAACCTTTATAAATTCAGA
Organism: Perilla frutescens; assembly: GCA_026008535.1. NCBI lineage: Eukaryota > Viridiplantae > Streptophyta > Magnoliopsida > Lamiales > Lamiaceae > Perilla > Perilla frutescens. The sequence continues at coordinate 26,529,744 of BRKX01000010.1, read as the reverse complement.
ATACAGAAAATGATACTTGTACAAATACGGCAAAAAGAGGATTTTCTGCACACTCACACAGACCCACCCGAATTACAATGTCACAAATCCTTCTAGTGACATCCCATCTTCCTAACATTAGAATCTAAATACTCTACAGCCAACATGTGGTTTCTTCTGTGTAGGTACGTACGCCCGACAGCTTCACCAGATCATCCAGAAATTAATTTTCTCGACACATTCATATGAATTGAGGCAGACCACAGATGAAAACTCCAAATATTGGTATCAACGCAGAATTCAGGTGCCCAAACCTAGTTTTCAGTTATAAATCCAAACTAGCCTTGGCTGAAAAATTTGCCAACACTCATGAATCCACCATCTCATCTTGTATCTCATTGGGTGCAATGAGTCCTGGAATTGATAGCATGCGCTGTCGCTCCCTCTCTCTCTGGGCAGCTGCTTCCTCAGCATACAGATCTTTATTGTCCTGAATCATAAATGTAGCATCAAGTGCGGAATTGCAATACAAAAACAAGGATAACAACATAACAAGGGAACAAAATAAGGCCTCCTCAATTTTCACAGTCAGGTTACCGAGACCAGAGTTCCCTTAACATTCCCACTCAAGAAATCAAAATCAAATAATATGACAGAATTCCCAAAAACCACACTCTGACGAGGTGCTGCACATAGAAACAGGAAGAAGAAGCTGGTACGAAGTGAAGGAATAAGAGAAGATAAAATAGTGAAAATGATGGGAAATATAAAGAAAGAATAGGAAAGAAGAGCACCAAAAGCAGTAAGATATAGCTACTGTCTGCTTTAGATGGGATGGAGCAAGATTCTCATCAATTCCATTTTCTTAATGGACAGATGAAATACGCATACCAGAAGCACTTAGCAAGTCTGGTACCGGAAAAGAGTGCACCGAACAAAGAATCCCCCCTCCCCCCAACTTGTGAAATCAGAAAAGATCCAAGATACAGACACACAAACTAGGTAATCTTCAGGCCGAAGAGAATCACCATAAAGCATCTTCATAAAGATTTACCACAACATGGGTGTAGTGTGAATAAAAACTGGAGAGTAAATTCACCTGAGCTGAAAACTCTTTTGATTGCACAAGAAAATCTCGTATGTGGTTCTTGAATGAGGAAATATCGGCTCTCGATTCAAAAAGTCCATTGACAAATTGGGTCACCTGAAGAGAACAAAGAACATATAAATGTACTGGTGATGCACTAACATCTAAACTACATCCATAAGTTTTACTTTAATACCTCAGTTGTTGTCATGTTGGGGAATGATGAGCTCAGAAGTTTAATGGTATACTCACGGGCAAACATGCCATTACTTGGATAAGGATACTGAACAGTTGCCACATCCCATAGAGGCTCAGTTAACACATCTGATTCCACCTGCAATTTTTAAGGAAGTTGTTACCGAGCATGCTCTAAAGAAATTTAATCACAGGAATCTGGATGAATCATTAATCAAGAATTGTGCTACGAGAATGCAGATCCCAATTGCACTTATATCATTAAACCTGCCAGTAAGCAAGCTTGCTGGTACAAAGGGGGAAGAATGGAGAAACAAGAAATGAATAAAGAGAAGTCCCCTTACCAGGCAGAACAAGTGTTGCAGTACAAGTACATGCAACTTGAAACCTGGCTTGTGGAATGTGTCTGTCAAAACAGCAAATATCTCTTGTTCTATAGTACAAAAGTAAGTCCTGTAGAACTGATTACAAAACTCAGAAACCTGAAAAGCCAAAAAAAACAAAAAAAACACTTGTAAGGCATTGGCTAGAATAATGGTCAACATTATCAAAAATTAACAAACTAGACCACACCTGAAAGTTTTTCAGCATTTCCAATAGAAGGTTGAGTCCAGTCTCAGCAATATTCCGTTCAGTATGCCGGAAAGCCCAAATAATAGAATCCAGAACGAGCCTCAGTTGCTGAACGTAACAGTAAGACACCAAAATAAATCATATGCTCCCATGAAGATACTAAGACAATAGGTAATCGACAATCTTGAGTTGAATCTCCAACATTATTAAAATGATCAATATGAATAATCATCAACAAAGCAATGCCCAAAACTTTGGTGCAGTGATACATACCTCACTAGACAAGTGCACGAGAGCAGGAAAACAATGCATAGCAATGGCTCGAAGTAGTGAAAAGAATTTCAGCCGATGCTCAGGATAGTCCTCAAAATTCTTTGTTATCATCTGAAATGAATAATGAAAAACAAAAACTATATTAGTAGTCACAGCATGTAATTAGCTGTTTTAAATCCAACAATAGGACAAAATTTTGGAGGATGCCAGGATCTATTAATCACTACCAGTTTCCAATAATGGCAGCATAAATTTTAAAATAGCTACAACATCTTGTTCCCCAAATATGATAACAAGAAAAGTCAAATGCTAACAAACGGACATATTTATTGCCATTAAATATGCATCTAATATGTAGCAAAGGCTTCACCAACCTCTAGAGTGCACTGGAAAACGGCTTCAAATATCCGAGGAACATTCTCAATCATTGTTACCTTGTACCTAGACAAAGTTGACCGATGAAAGAAAATTAATTATCAAACACAACAGCAGGATCAAAAGCAACCATAAGCATAAGCAACTACATCCCACAGTCAAAGAATCCAAAGTACAATCATCATGCTTGCAGAATGATGATACTTTCCATAAATGTGGCAAAGGTATACTAGTGTGGCAAAAGCGTACTTAGAAACACCTAAAATTGCTGTAAATTGCTGTAAATCAACGTATGGTCAGTTATAGATATCTAAGACACAAGCAACAAATAGTAAAAGAGGCTCACTTATTTATTATTGTTGCAAAGAGAGATAGAACTTCTGATTCTCTTGCATCAGGCAAATTCCGGGCATAATCACCCAGCACATGGTCCATCATTGGAGGCACAAAATGTTTTCCAATATATTGCTGATCTTCAGCTTTATCTGAAAATGTTTCAGCCTTTTCTAGAAATGTCTCAATGAGCTTTAATGTTTCCCTCTTCACTGAACTGTTGAAAATGGACAAGATGAACATAACTATCAGACTGAAAATGGGGAAGCAAAATGATGCTTCAAAATATGGAACCAACCGTAAGAGTTTCACAATAGATGACCGAGAAGCATACGGCCCTCCTTGGGCAATACTGGTGGATATAAGCTCACTGTACATTCTGTGGCATGCAATATCAACAATCAGGAAAATTAGATACAGATGTAAGACACTTCAGGAAAACTTAAGAGTGGTGATTCTATAAACAAAAAACAACACAAACCTGTACACATTGAGCATGTCCAAAAAGATTAGGGAAATCTGTGGCATGAAATACATCCCAAGAGAGCTAGCAACACTGGTATTTGTCTGGAGGAACAAATGCAAGCATTAGATTATATACATGACAAGAAAGACAAAAGCAGACCGGGAATTAATATGAAGAAAATAATACTAGAGAATCTTGACAAACTACAATACTAATCTTCTGCTTCAATAGTACCTAGTAACTAAGATTACTTGGCATACAATTGCCTCAAACACATCAATCACTTAAAACGCCATCCAATTTGAGCACACAAAGAAGAAATTGCTAAAATAAATTAGGATTGGCTTAAAACTCTCATCAGTTTTTCCTTCCAAGCACAATCTGAACTGAAAAGCTAGACAACTTCAAGTCTTGAGAAAATACACTTGTACTTTGAGAGTCAACCAATAATAATATTCTATTGCAGTACTCAAGAGGACATTGCAACCACACAACTCCAACCACTACTTGACTACTTTCCAAATGTCACACCTCAGCCATCAAAATTTTATTCTAATTTTTGAGTGTGGAGTAGACAAATGCATCCAGGCTGATCCTATCTCATATATTGAACTTTACCAGCCACAATGAGGACTAACTTTGTTAAAAAGGTATAACCAAATTGTAGGTGCACATATTGAATGCCTTAATATATGCATACATATATTTATGTACGGGTGCTTATCAGAGAACTTTCAATTGATCAATTCCAGCTTGATCTTCAGCTTCAAATCAATCAAACAGAATAGATGTGTTTAGACTTGGCTGTGGCATGCTTAATGAACCAAGTTGAAACAAACTTTTGTAAGTGATCATTCTCAAGTTATATTTCAGTGTTCTATCATTCACACAGCTTCTACCATACAAGTGAAAAACAGTTGAAGTTAAATTATATTTAAAAAAAAAAGAACATATGCCCCATAATAAATGAATGAATACCTGCAAGATATTGAGAACTGCCCGTATCACATCTTGATCTTTTAGGAAATCCACACTCTGGCGTGCCTGTCCGATAATTTCAGCCCATTTCTGCAATATAAGATCAATTAGCCACAATAAAAGCCATACAGGTGCATCTACACACGCACACATACACACTAAAAGAGAAACCAACAAAGTGTCACTTCTGAGCAAAAAAAAAATCCCCACCCAAATTTTATCCCAAGTATAGTAAATCTTTTATACAGCTTATATATATTATAAATTGCCTATTTATATTTACAAATCACCGCATGATCATTTACCATTTACTTCTAAACTATTGAAATTATCTATAAACTATATTAATAAAGTCCATTTAATTGTATACTAACTAATCCAAATCTATATCATTTTATAGAGGAAAGTCAGTATACATTATTATACTAAATAAAGATGAACCAATCCAAGTCCAAATTTTTAAAGATAGTTGACCCTAACAATAATATCACAGTGCACTCGAAAGTAAGTTATTTCAACAATTTTCAATTACATATATATGTATGCTTTCAACAAATATTGTGCAATGCAGGGAACAAAACGTATTTAGTTAACAAATATGATGGAAGTACAGCAGATGGAAATGCACAACTTAGGATCCTCCGAAATTTCGGTGAGCAGTAGGATCAAACCTGATTAGGAAGCTCCATCAACCTCTGCAAATATTCACCTCTCTTGTGAGGATCAGTTTCTGCTTGAATCATATTACCAACCTATAAGACACAAGGTAGCAAGATTCAAATAGACATTATCAAAAAACAGGGTAATCTTGAACCTTATTTCAAGACTCAAGACTATGGTAGGATAAATTCTAAATTTGTGAGCAAAATATGAGAACCTACAGATTCATAAAAAGAATGGATTTGATGGGGCTCAAGATCTATAATAGTAGTTGGAAGAGTTGTTAATAGTTCTGATACAAATGGTTCATTTTCTCCAACCTGGGACAGGGAGAGACACAGTTAATTCCTTTGTTTCTAGAAGCACCATTTGTGCCACTGAAAATCATTGCAAAATGCAACAACTAGTAGAACATAACCTGCACAATGACAAATTTGCGCTTGCATTTCTGGACTATTTTCAAGAATGTATCGCATGCCATGTCCTACATACAAGCAGAAATAATTTATGAATCAGCACACAGTTAAAGAACTTATAATGATTAAGTGACAAAAGCACGGACTCGTCAGACGTTTGGGAACAGTAGGATGATTATAAGAGCGTAAGATGTGTCAAGAACATAAGGAAACCATATGAGAAACATGCACATCCACGGCAAGTTAAGAGGAACATCAGAATTCAACCTGGACTCCTGGGTGAGTTTCATGCATGAACTCAAACAACTTGTTCACAACAGTTTTCAAGAACTTCCAGTGAGCCCTCAAAAATCGTGGGTATTGCCCAACTACATACCTGAAATAAGAAGAAAGATAAGGCAAAAGTTCAAACCCAAAGAGTGCCACATTTTGTCTGTGGGTTAACTAAATATACTACTAGTAATAGATAGTATATTGACCGGGCATACACTCTCATGAAGCATCATAACTAGTCTTTGTAAGTTTTGAGATCCTCACATTATATTACTGGCAATGACAGCTTTATTGTCCTTCCCTTTAGTGATCTCACAAAGGTTTAACAAATCACGAATTACCATCACCAAAAACCTGTTTTCCTGCCGACAGTAGAAAGTTCCATGGATATGTCAATTGCATGCTATGTTAAACTTACATAATAGTGATAATACATGATGTATATCACATTAGGCACCTAAAGACGATAAAAGTTGAACCAATATATCACGAAACCATTGAACAAGCAGCATAAAGGCCCCCAAATGCCTCGATGAGGATAGGCCTTTCTTCTTCCAACATAACATAATATATTTATAGTTCTACGAAATTTTATACATCAGTTGGAGAAAATGAAGGCAATATTCCGGATAATTCCCGGGCATACTTCTCTTCCTGAATAAAATCATGTTTGGAAAACTATTCTGGGGAACCCCCTTACTGCTTCCCCCCAAAACAAAGCCACATAATGAAATTAAAAAAAAAATAATTAAAAAAAAAAGTTCTTAACAGCCAAAAAGGTTCCAACAAACTGTCACATTTAATTATTCTGGACAGTACTTTTAAGATTTGTCAGCTGAGAATGAGCTGGCCAAATTGGTTGCCATGGAAGATACATATATTTTGATTTTAAGGATCTTAGTTGTTTTGCTAATGCACATTACGTGATGTACACCTAATGCAGTATCTACTAGTCATAGACATACAAATGCACATGTTCCCACATGCATAAATGCAGATAGACAGTAAATATTGCATCAGGTACACTTCACAAGTGTAGATGACATATGGTCTAAGGTGCTCAGTTTAAGATGATGTGTAGCTGGGAATTGGGATCCTTCATTACATATTCCCACATCCCCCCAACAAGCACAATAGTTCACATCTTCAATAACGTTGTTGCCCTGCCAGAATCAAACTGAACATTAATTTGAGTTTTTTTATCATTCTCAGCATCACAACTTCATTTTGTATACTTACCTGATAAAAAGAACTTGACTTGACACCTCTAGGTTATAGTAATATTTGTCTTATATCAAACAGCAAAGCATTATTTCCCTCTCCAACCAAAAATATGAAGAAATTAAAAAAATAAGTACTTTGATCGTTTCTCATCCTCAATCCATCTTCTCAGTACACTAACTATTGCAGCATGTACCCCCAAAAGGCAGAAAAAAGCTTTAAAAACATTTATATGTGCATTTAAAATCATAAAAGTAGTGATTGAATTTGGCATCATTATAGTCAATTGAGTGGTGCTTATGGAAAGAATTGCCAAGTTTTGTAAATTCAACATCATGAAGGACCTCCAAAAGAGGACATGGGATAATTCAATTATGGAATATGGATTGAGAAAGTAAAACACAAGGTAACTTACATTGAACTTACAACCAGTCTACATTTCAACATCCCAAACATCATAATGGACTAACATGAAAGGGGGATATCTTTAGGACAATGACACCATAAGCATTTAATACAAAATTTACATGACTTTCCGAGCACCATATCAACATTTATCTTATGCATATGTGCTGAAAATTCGGAGTGTGTGTGTGCGCGCACGCGTGTCTGTCAAGCTTATATGCTATTATATACAGCCAAAAAAAGAGGCAGTCTGATGAGCATTGACCAACCTGCTCCTCCGCCATTGACCCAGAAATAGATCCAATGGCCCAACAGAGTGTATTAAGGTTGTTCCAGGTCCAATCCTCTCCACGTAGTTGGTCGCTTAATTTTTTTAGCATCTGTAACCACACAGGATAAAAAACGATGGTTCAGTCCAAAAGGCAAGAATACAATTCAAACCTACAATTCCAATATGACAAGAAGCACTTGAATATATTTTTTTTTAAAATGGCTATAGACAGTAAATGTCTTCAGATGAAGAACATCAATGATAATCATTCTAAGAAAATCAGCATAATTCAGCATTGCTTAAAAAAACAGAAAAGAATGACATAATACTACATCATCAAAGCAAAACAGCTAATAGTTCAACATAGAAAAGAAGACGCTGATCAGAACATCGAGCATTTTGGATCACTCTAAACCAACATGCTATGAGGGCAAGATTAATGATAAATTATCATTAACATCTTACATGTCCCATCCTAAGGATCCATTAAATGCATTATGCAAATTCTAGTTCATAAAACCGAAATCGTTTACAATAGAACATATTTCGTTATCAGAAACTTTTATGTGGCAGATTCTATGCATAAAGAAGGTCAAAAGCAGTTGAACAATAGTTGTCTATAAGTTGTGTGAACTTTTCGATTATTGTCTTGAAACAACTAGAGAGAGAAATATCACATAATTGCTAAAAGAACACTTTTAGAATCTTACTTTCAAACATTCCAAAAAAAGAACTGGAGAGCTAAATTGGGCAACAAACATTTACAGAGAATAATACAACCCAAAAGCACACATAAGAGGTTAAGAGAAACAAAGAATTCTAGCCAGACATACCTGCTTTTCAGTATCCTCGTGATCAAGATGTGCTAAGTAAATCAGTGTCTCCCTCATTATCTGTGAGTTCAAATTATTTGTTCCACAAGAGTCAAAACAAGAACTACCAGAAGAGAAAATAAAGCAAGCCACTGTGTAAAAGCTATATGAGATCTAAATATACTTGAGAACCTTATACTGCACAAGAACATCATTGTCTTTCATTGTTTCACGAACTATATTTCCATTTTCATCCTCAACAATGAGAACCTCTTCTGGCTTCGCCATGCGACAAATCATCAGTAGTCTCAACTTGGACATTGGGGCAGCATAGAGTTGACGCCTCTGCATGAGTTGTGAGCCTAGTCCATCAACCATACCCGGAAGCATTGGCATCTGCTTGAAAAAACCAAGAATGCAGCATTTACATCAGCATACCCAAACTTAGTTTATCTTACACAAAAGAAAACTTTGTTTATAGAAATGGTCATCAAACATATACAAAAGCAAAACAATTGCTATAATTGAAATATATAAAAAGGGAACCCCTAAAAATCATTCCACCTGCAGTCCCATCATGTTTGCAGTTGCAGTAGGACTATCCAGATTGTGGTGAGGGTCAAACAGCTCTGAAACTATGGAATTCCAATAATCTAGGCAAACCTACAAGTAATAGTACTCAAATTGTGTAAAATGTTCTATAAATATAAGAAAGTCGAAGAATATGTAAAAAAATTCTAGAACTGTATGAATTTACAAAATATGAACCAATACAAGTACCTTAAAAACTTCAGTGTCATCCACGTATGAGATATTAATGAGATACTGAAGGCCCGTTAGTAGTATATTTATATTCTCTTGTGAAGATTCTAGCACTCGTATATGAGACTGCATCCACAGAAAAAGGATCAGTAAGACGAATAGTAATCTTAATCAGGAAGAAATGTCTAGGAACACAATCAATGCTCTGATTCCTATGGCCGTAAAAGAAAGCAAGAGGGCTTGATGATTAGTCAGGATCAGGCACCTGCAGAATAGAGGAAGTTGTATGACTATTTGAACAGAATGCATAAATTAAAACGTAAGAAAATAAAGCATACTCAACAGTAATTGGATGAACAAATTTGTTCCAAAAACAACTAAGATACCCAACAGCAATTGAATGAACAGTCAATTACAATTTTGTGCAAGAGCAAAAATGAGCAAGTTAATATGCAGAAGAATATAGAACACATTATGCAGATGATTGATTACTGATAAAAAAAATACAAACAAAAAGCAATGCAACAACTATCTTCAAATAACTTCAAATATGTACACACATTTTAGCCATTATATCCACCAACTGATTCCTTAAGAGTTAGCAAAGCCAAGAATTTTTCACACAATTCCAGATAGTTTTCTCACCACACGATTCAAAAATAAGCAGATTTGGATGGTTTGTCTCTTCTTTTCTTTCTTTCAACAACTATTTTAAAACCAATAAAGGCGAGTTACCTTGAAGAACGATGTGAAAAACAGTGCCAAGTTCTGAATGAATGCCTGAAGAAACCAAAGCAGAATGAGTCGAAGAACAAGGTTAAAAAGATTAAGCAAAACCTAATTCAGATTCAAAGCACTCACCTGCTCCTCACTATTACCATTTGCATATGCCTCTACGAAGTTGGTAGTGGATGGGACAATAGCCTAATACACAACAGAAAGTCATAACAGGAATTAGCACACCAACTAACTGGTTATATCGTGACAAGTATAGACTATAAAGCAGAGCCGCCTTATTTTTACTACCTGTAATTGCACCATGAATATAGTATACATTTTGACATACTGCACATTATAGAAGTCCCCAAAACTAAGAGCAGCAACCTAAGAAAACAGACTCGTCAACAACCAATATAAATTTTAGGACAAAGAGGCTATCAAACAGTTAGAAGTGAGGAGCAAAAAAGCAAACCTCAGTCAGACACTGAAGAGTGAGATTGCGATAAGCAGGCATGGGAAAAAATTTCAGTAGAGTTTCAAGCTGCAAAATAAATCAGAACATGGAGCACCAAAAATTAATTAAGCAAATGAGAGCATATCACCAACTAATCCAGATACTAGAACAAATCAGAAGATCACACTTCCATTCCTTTATTCAACAAGAAACCAAATGAAAGGGCAGAATGCAAACCAGTGGTGATTCAAATATATAGCCCAAAGGAATCCAGGACAGAAAAGCATGTAATGTGGCCAGGGTAGCCCTGATGAGTTCAGCTCTTTGAGATGCAGACAATACATACAAGCATAACTCGTGAATGAGCTGGAATTCACTGAAAACAAAAAAAAATCAAGATTTGAGAAATAAAAGTGGGGGATCTTAAAGCGTCTAAGCATAAAATACACACACACCCCAACATGCATGCCAAACAACCAGGAGAACTCCACCAGAAAGGAAGTGGAGATTATAAGTAATAAATGTGTCTTCAGGTTGCATACATGAAATGAGGAAATAATATATGCCAGATATTTGGTCCTTGAGATATAAGCCAATGAATTATAAATAAGAAGCTCAGTAGTAACCTTCAGGTGATTACCTGTTTAAAGATTGCTTTAACTCTTTAATCTTCTGTTGAGTCATTTCACCCCTTGAAAAATCGAAGACCTCTTCACTTAGAAGCTGACAAGTAAAACCTTTGAGTCAATCAGATGCTTATTTAAAGGTCCGCACAGAAATCATGATTGCTTACTTTTAGAATGGCCATGCAATTCTCGCAGATGGTTTCACTTGATTTTGCTGCAGCAACCAGGTCAGGGATGAAGCTACGCCACCGAGCTGGCCACTCATGCTTCAATATCTGGATATAAAGGAAAATCAGAACTGGATTACAGAAAACCAATTACATAAATTCTTTAACCAAAAAGTGGTACACAAATATCAGTAATGGTTATAACTGTTCAATATCTTCCAAGAATATTACCTGAACCAATATTATGTTTAATTTATTGACATAAAGCCTCTCCCTCCGGAAAGAGACTTCATCACTTGAAAGCTAACAAAAGAAAAACATTAGGCGAGAATGTATATACTTATAATTCAACAGTAAAAAATAACTCCGTAACATAATCAGTGATATGCAGTTATAGTTACCTTAACAATTACATCAGAAATATAGTTTTTCATGCCATCCCGTTGTTCTACAGGCAAAGCATTCCATCTATACTTAATAACACCTTCTAGAACCTGTATAGGGAAATTCAGAATCTCTTTAATCAGATCACAAGTAACGACAAAATAGAAAGCAATCAAAATAAACAGTTTTTGCAGATATTGTTATGAAAGATCAAGCCCACAGCCACAAATAAAGAGAAACTTCATATTACAATGAGTGCACTTAAAATACCTGTAAAGCGAAAAATTTTGTGTTCAAATTCTGTGTACTAGATAAAATGTGGACAACTTGAAGCCACATATCTGGGTTATTTTGTAAATCTCGCAAGATATGGTCTGCAGCACTCCTCTGTCAAGGAAGGCAAAAGAAGAAAAACAAAAGTGTTAAACTCCAAGAACGGCAAACTTTAGAAAAATGGCAAAGACTATCAATTGATTGCCTGGTAAATGTCATTACAACAAGATCACCCCTCAAGCACATCTTAAGCATAACGCGTTGCAGTACATGTAAATAACTACAAAAAAATAGGGAGAAACATATACACAGAATTCAAAATCATAAACAAAGCAAATTGCAGGAATATGTCTGAATGACCAAAAGCACACTTCACATCTAATAAGATATCATATCCCAATTGTAAAGGACTGGAGAAGATACTCCAAGCAACGTATATGGAAATGTGATTATTGTTCAGTCTTATTCTAGGAATGAGTTTGAAAGGGAATTTTTCAAATATTTTGAGAGAAGGAAAAATAGTTTTGAAGGAAATTTATTTGGGAGCATAGTAAATTTTGATTTTGTTTTAAGAGAATGGAAATGAAAATAAAAAACTGTTGATTTTCTTGTTGTTAACATCTCACTGACATCCAGGCGATTGCCATGATTTCCTTGCATCTCTCACATTTAGTACTTTCTGGTCAACCAATTTCTCTCTTCATTTCATCTGATACAGCTCAAGCATACAACTTTATGCAAAACCCTTCCATCATTTTCAAACTCTCATTTCACCTCAACGAAAACAAGATCTTCTACAACTAAACATCAAAAGGCTTACAACTAAGTTGCCATGGTGGTCACTTGTTTGATGTGCACTGAATTTTCTCCTTTACATGCATTGTTAAGGAATTAGTAGTATAGTTCCTTATCCAGTTTAAACGAGTTAAAGTATCCTTTGTGGAATTAAATAATTTGAAGCGGAGAAAGAATCTCATTAATTTTACCGCATGAAGGTAACAAATTAAAAAAAAAAGCCATAAATTCAGATTAGATTGCCCCTGGTCTCATGAATTGCAGTTAGTATGTCTTCAATAGAGACAGAGATTCGGAAAACGTTAATTACAGGATTTATGTTACAAGCAACTACTCATGAGGTCAAATTGACAAAATTACCATTTTTGTTTGTTATTGCACAATAGACATTTAATTAATTTTCCAAGTTAACCACACACTCAGATGTGACAATTTTAAAGGATCGTCATTATTCCATTTGAGGAACTTTGCCAATTTCACGAGGTAAAAATGAGCCATTTAGACAATTTAATAGCTTAGCTACAGAGGCCCACGGAATGTCATTTTTCTATCGATGCAACTCAGTTTCTCGTTGATTCGAGATAACCAAACATAACAATTCGAAAATTGTACAGCTACTTCAAGTCATTACATTTCTAAGGTGCAAAAATGATCTAGATTTAACGGAGTCCACTACGACCATAATTCTTTACATAACAACGAAGCCTTACAACATGGAGCAAACATTTTCTTCTATAATTGTATAAAATTGCAATGCCAGTATTCTCAATAATGCACTACTCTTACTGCCAACCAATTCCAGTAGAATCAAACATACTACGCGTCAGCATAAAATAAATGCATGAGTCCCTACTTCAAAACTAACTATGCTAAGTGATTACGGCTCACATCCTAATTTCTAAGGAACGGCTTGATTCCACATTGAGCGTGGGATAAACCCATTCAAATCGAACTAGTTTCTGTAACTTTTTTAATTGAAAATCCCTCAAACTATCGTACAATCAATACGGACAAATACAATTGATAGCCTACATGAAACAGGAGTGAAATTAAAAGCAAATGCTTCATACCTCGTCTTTAGATCCGGTTCCATAGAAAGCGGCGACCGTGGCGTCGAGTAAAGCAACATCCAACGGCTGACTCAAATCCCGAAGCTTTTCGGCCGCCATGGATGAGATCACCAGTCAGTCAAATTAAAACCCTAGGCAAAATAACTCACTTGTGCAAAACCCTAGAGCAGAAGTGTGCGACTAAACCAAGTCTATTTACAAAACCTTGTGATAAGAGAAAAGGGAGGGAGAGAGGGGGACGAGGACTGAATTGGAAATTAAAAAGACAGCTTCAAATTGAAGCAGAGGGGTTTTAGAGAGAGAAAGAGAGAGACTTTGAAATTGGGTTTAGCCCTTCCCTCCTATTTTATATTAATTTAATGTGTGTGTGTGTGTGTGTGTGTGTGTGTTTGTGCGCGTGTGGATTTGGATATAAATTTTGTTTTTGTTCTTTTTTTTTTAAATTTTAGAGGAGCCCAGAAGGGGCTGGCTCCGTGGATTCGGGAGGTTTTCAATCTGGGTTAGACCGCCTAAATTATGAAAATTTGGGAAGGTCTGTACAACTATCTCTAGCAACTAGGTCCCTCTATTCTTATATTTTTGTTTTGATTCTTATAATTTTTTTTTACTAGGTAGATCCTTCTACTTCAAAATTTTAAAAAAAAAAAAGTTTTTATATTTTTTTATTTTGTTTTGTTTTGAAAAGTCTTCTACAATTTATATATTTTAATGGGTCCATCTACTTTTATATTTAATATCATCAAGTCATTATTTCATTAAAAGAGTAAACATTTAACGGGATTTACGATTTTTTTGTTATTTAACATAATCCAATTATTACAAATTACTAATAAAACTTTGATCAATAAATAAAAAATAAAAATCTAAAAGAGATCGCATGAAAAATAATCTATTCATGAAATTAATTTAAGGTTATAGTTTTTTGTCTATTATATGAACCTAAACTTGATTAGTGATAATTAGTTAGTGAATTACTTTTTTTAATTAAAATTTATTACATTCTCAGTTGAATATAGATAGAAAGTTGCTATTTGCACTACAAAATTTTATCTTTGCACTTCATATTTTACTCTTTCCACTACACAATATTATTTATTTACCCTTCCACTTAATACTTAAAAATAAAATAAAAAAAATTAAATCTAAATTCAGAAACAAAGCCTCTCCTTCCACCGACTTCACCGATTGTATCCCAGCTGCCACTGTCGAGGGCTTGCCGTCTTTTACCATTTTCATTCATCATTCTCACAGCCTTCACGCCTTTACTGTTGCCCCTCCCTCTCCCCCTTCTTGTCCATCCCATCATCCCTTCTTCTTCCCCAAAGCTACAAGTTACGCAAGAACCCATTTCTTAACCTTCCCCACCCTCTGTCATCAAATTAGCAAGAGAGACATTTCATATGTTGATCGAGTTGTAAATTCCGAACAACATGAATGAGATTCAAAAATTGATTTACGATTGGTGCTTAGGAGGCTCGAAAATTAATTTCCGAACGGGCTCAAGGCGTTCGAAAACATATTTTCGATCTATGTTAGGGGATTCAAAAAACTGAATTTTTGAACAGATTTTCAACAATTTTGGTGAAGTTTTCACCAGTTGGAAGTTTTTGCAATTTTTCAATCTCAACAGGTGTTCAAATGAACTTTCAAGCATTCGAATTTTTTACAATTTATTTTGGGGAGAAGATTGTGATGGCCAGCGCGAAGAAGAAGATTGTCGGCAGCTGCATTTCTTGGTGTTAATTTATTTTTTCGTGGTGCATTGAGTAATTTTAGTGGTATAAAAAAGTAATAAAAAGGTATTTAAGTGACTTCTGTTGTAAACTAGAGAGAGACGAGAAAGAATATCAATTGTATGTATTCAATATGAGGACCAAATGCCTATATATATAGTAGTACAAGGGATAGGGTTTTAGAGTTAGTAACTTGGTCATCATTCATATCATATATATCTATTAGATATATTTACAACACTCCCCCTTGAGTGACCAATCTCTAAAATAAATGTTGACTCATTAAAACCTTGCTAGAAAAACCAAGTAGGAAAAAAATCTAGTCGAAGGAAAAAGAGTACAACTGCTCCCCTTGATCTTGAGATCACTGTAGATCTTTGAGTCGGCGCATGCCGATCTTGTGTACCAACTTTCTGAATGTTGATGTTGGTAAATGCCTTTGTGAATAAGTCTGCCAAATTGTCACTTGAGCGAATTTGTTGAACGTTGATATCGCCACTCTTTTGGAGATCGTGTGTGTAGAATAACTTGGGAGAAATGTGCTTCGTCCTATCACCTTTGATGTATCATTTCTTGAGTTGTGCGATGCAAGCAGCATTATCTTCATACAAAACAGTTGGATTGATCTTTGATGAAGCTAATCCGCACGACTCTTGGATGTGACTTGTCATAGTTCTCAACCATGCACACTCTCGACTTGTTTCATGGATTGCAATGATTTCAGAAAGATTTGAGGATGTTGCAGTCAAGGTTTGCTTCACAGACTTTCATGATATAGCAGTTCCACCACATATGAAAATATAGCCAGTTTGTGACTTGGCTTGATGTGGATCGGATAAAAATCCTGCATCCGAATACCCTACCAGAGAAGAATCGGAATTTTTCGAGTAATATAATCCAAGGTCTATTGTACCCTTCAGATAATGTAGAATGTGCTTAACACCATTCCAATGTCTCAAAATAGGTGCAGCGCTATATCTTGCGAGAAGATTTACAGAAAAAGCTATATCTGGTCTAGTATAATTAGCCAGATAAGTTAATGCTCCAATTGCACTTAGATATGGTACTTCAGGACCAAGTATCGTTTCACCATCTTCAATAGGTCAGAATGGATCTTTCTTCGTATCAAGAGATCTAACGACCATTGGTGATGCTAATGGATGTGCATTATCCATATAAAAGCACTTTAACACTTTGTATATGTGGATTGGTGAATAAATGTTCCTCCTCGGACACGTTCAATTTGTAAACCAAGACAAAATTTTATCTTTCCTAAATCTTTCATCTCAAATTCTTTCTTCAAATATTCAGCAGTTTTATTGAGCTCTTCAGGAGTCCCAATTAAATTCAAATCATCAACATAAGCTGCTATAGTTGCAAATCCACTTTCGGTTTTCTTTATGAAAACACAAGGGCAGATATCATCATTCTTGTATCCTTCTTTCAACAGATACTCGCTCAATCTATTATACCACATACGGCCAAACTGTTCCAGCCCATACAACGATATTTGCAGTTTAATCGAAAATATGCTTTTGGGTTTTGACTTTAATGCTTCAGGCATTTTAAATCCTTCAGGGATTTTCATATATATGTCATTATCTAATGACCCATATAGATAGACAGTTACTACATCCATAAGGCGCATAGCAAGCCTTTATGACACAACCAGACTAATCAGAAATCTGAAAGTAATCGCATCCATTACTAGAGAGTATGTTTCCTCATAATTAATTCCTGGTCTTTGAGAGAAACCTTGCGCTACGAGTCTTGCTCTATATCTCGTAACTTCATTTTTCTCATTTATCTTTCTAACAAATATCTATCTGTATCCAACAGGGGTTTCAGATTTTGGAGTTAGGACTATAGGTCCAAATACTTTCCGGTTATCACAGGAATTTAATTCCCTTTCCATAGCTATTTTCCACATTGGCCAATCATTTCTCTGTTTACATTCTGTAACAGATTTTGGTTCAAGATCCTCATTTAAAATTTGATGAGCTATATGAAAGGCGAATATATCATCTACAATGATATGTTCTCTCTCTAGTATCTAATTGAAAGATAAATAATTTATTGAGATATCATGATTTTCAGATACTTGTAATTCTTCAGGAATTACATCACTTTCATTTGATTGATTAATCATTTTCGTCATTGTTTGGTTTCCATCTTGCCCCTTTCTTTTCCTAGGCACAGAATCTTTAGAACCAACTGGTCGACCACATTTTTGACAAATTTTAGACTCATTTGCTGCCAAAGCTATTTGTCCTTCCGGGACATCAATTTTGGCTCGAGTATTTGCAACATGTATGTGAGATTGTGTCACTTTTCTTGTATCTATAAAAGCATCAGAAAGTTGGTTTGTAATCTTTTGCAAATGAATAATCTTTTTAACTTCTTGTTCACATTGATTAGTTCGAGAATCAAAATGTGACAAGCTTTTCTCATTCCAAGATATTTCCTTGTGCTTTTTCTGGATGTAGATTCGTTCCACCTAATGTTGTAAATGTCATTTCATCAAAATGACAATCTGCAAAACGTGCAGTAAATAAATCACCCGTTAAAGGTTCAATATATCTTATAATCGAAGGTGAATCAAATCCAATATATATCCAAAGCCTTCATTGGGTACCCATTTTTGTTCATTGTGGGGGTGCAGTTGGGACTTGAACCGCACAACCGAAAGTTCGTAAGTGAGAAATATCTGGTTCTCGACCAAAAATAATTTGCATTGGGGAGTATTCATGGTTGGCCGATGGTCTAATACGAACTAATGTTGCCGCAAGTAATATGGCATGACCCCAAGCAGTAGTTGAGAGTTTTGACTTTATAAGTATCGGTCTAGCAATAAGTTGAAGATGTTTAATAAACGATTCTGCTAAACCATTTTGAGTATGGACATGAGCGACTGAATGTTCAATCTCAATTCCAATAGCCATACAATAGTTTTCAAATGCTTGAGACGTAAACTCACTAATATTATCAAGACGAATTCTTTTAATTGAATTGTCTGGGAATTGAGCTCGTAATTTTATAATTTGAGCAAGTAGTCTAGCAAATGCTGCATTTCTAGTAGAAAGCAAGCATACATGTGACCATCTAGAAGAGGCATCAATCAATACCATAAAGTATCGAAAAGGGCCACATGGTGGATGTATAGGTCCACAAATATCTCCTTGAATTCTCTCTAAGAAAGATGGAGATTCAATATTAACCTTCGTATATGGAGGTCTAATGACTAACTTGCCTTGCGCACAAGCATCACATGGGAATTCATTTGTCATAAGAATCTTTGGATTCTTCATGTTGTGCCCATATGAATTATTGATTATTCGACGCATCATAGTTGCTCTATGATGTCCAAGCCTATTATGCCAAAGCATAAAGCTTTTTGTGTCATTGAACTTCGGGTTCATGACATGGTTTGTCTCAATTGCCTTTATGAATGTGTAATACATCCAAGAAGATAGTGTTAATAATTTTTCTTTTGTTCGCTTATGGCCGGATACAAAAGAATTTATGCAGAGATATTCTTTTTCACCTTCTGATATAGTCTCAATGTGGTATCCATTATAACGGATATCCTTAAAACTTATTAAGTTTCTTTTGGACTTACTAGAATACAGGGCATTTTCAATATCTAATTTAGTATCATTTGGTAAAATGATACAAGCTCTTCCAGAGCCTTCAATGATGTTTGTCATTCGTGCAATTCTGCACAAAGAATCAAGGATATATTATCCACATGTTTAATTTATTTGCTCTTTAGAGCATGTAATATTCTTCAAGAATATTACTTGTGCTACTTTAATAGCATCAATTTATGATCTTGAATGTAATATTCTTCATGAATATTACTTGTGCTACTCAAATAGCATCAATATTTAATTTTTCAAAATTAAATCGGAAAAGACTGATTATTATAACAATAAGAAAAATAGACATAATATATTAAAGCCAATAAACATGATGTAAAAAAATGTACCTTCTAAGATCGATGGACTTCTAGAATTGAAGGAGATGGTAAAACAATCGTGCTGATAACGTGTTGTAAACTAGAGAGAGACGAGAGAGAATATCAATTGTATGTATTCAATATGAGGACCAAATGCCTCTATATATAATAGTACAAGGGATATATTTTTAGAGTTAGTAACTTGTTCATCACTCATATCATATATATCTATTAGATATATTTACAACAACTTCATAATTATTTTATTTTTCATTTCTTTATTTTGTGGTGCAAAGAGTAAAATTAGTAGTGCAAATAATCATTCCCTATAGATATAGAAAAATAAAATTAAAGTACTTATAAAAAATGGATTGACAACAGTAAGCGAAGAGACAATACTCGAGACAATATTCATACGTCAATTCTTTCTATGATAGAAATTCCTATTTTTCATATTTTAAATATATTATTACATATGTAAATACATAAAAAATTATTTAATTACTTATGTGCTAATTATTTAAATAGTGAAAAAATAACAACATTTACTTTTATTAAATAATATCAAATATGCAAAGTATGGCTCACTAAGAAAATGTACAATGACTTGTCAAAATAAAATCTCAAAACATAAAGACTTAAGAAAATGTATTGTCAAAGTACAGGGATCTAGTACAACATAAAAATTATTCGGGGATTATCGGAACAAAACATAAAAGTACATGGACTTGATGATGCATTTTGCCTAAATTGTATTGAATTTTTAGGGTAGTAGCCATGGAGTGGTATGGATTTTTCTCAATTATAATACTGAAAATTATCACTTCTAAAAAAAATCAGTCTGATTCTAGTAAGATACTTGGCTTATATGGGTTTATTTCATCTCAAATAGCGTTTTCCCAATTATAATTTATTAGTTATTGTATCACAATTATGATTTATTAATCCCAATTAGGATTTATAATTATTTTTTAGTATTTAATTTCATTTAAAGCTTGTAAATACATGAAAATTGAATATTTTGTATGTTTTGTACAAACATGCCCATGCAAGATCTCAAATAAAAGATCATAAAAATACCTTAATTTGATTAGGTTTTTTTTTGCGTGAATTGAATTAAAAACATGAAAGTTATGATCGTTTGATTTTTTCTTTTTGCGGACTTAGGCTGAATTTCTGGCCAAACTGGCTCATCTAACTGAAGGTCCTGATCATACGCGTGTACCCGAATCCTTCTCATATAAAATATATGCGAATTCGGTTCAATTTGATTTGTTAATTTCTTACATTTTAATTTTCGGTTCAACGAGTTAAATTGAATTAAAAAATGTGCACGCAGGGATAAACTTTTAATATTATTTTAGGGAAAAGATCAATAATATTGAAAAATCATCAAAAATTAAAGTACACCAGTAACTAAGACATAACTCAAACACCTTGCAGAAGAAAGCCAAACCACGAGCAATTTTTTGGGTAATCGAATTACAACATCGAGGTATATATTTGAAGCTCGGACACTCTATCTTTGTAGCCAAAGCTTTGATGTCATCCACAACTACATCACCATAAATATCAAGAACCAATTAAACTATCATGAATATTCTCAACCAGATCGTTGTATGCTATCACACTTAATACGGAGTTATCGTCTATTAGTGCAGAAATGCATGTACTCGTGGTTGTCATTATTTATGACAAATCATGTGTTTGGCTTTGAATGTTCATAATGAAGATCCAGTGATGAGTAATCGTAATTCCGTTGTGCAAAAGGAACAATATGGTTGAAGACGGGAGACTTCAAGGCTTGGTGTTCAAATTGATGTTTCACCGGGTGTTCATTACGAAAATCAGCATTCTATAAAGAAAGAGATGTTGCTGACTTACCTTGTAAGACACCTAGAAAATTCTCCAAGATCAACAAGGAAAGATTAAGGTTGCTAAAGAAGGAAAAAGGTGCTCAACAAGGAAAGTCATATTCAAACTAGGATTCCGATTTCAAGAAAGAAATTAACTTTCTTTTCAGATGTGAAGTGAGTTTAGTCCTCTAAAAAATAGATGATCTGAATCAGTTTGAAGTGTGGATCAAATTAAATAATTCAAGTGATATCTTTTTAATGTTTTACATATTTTGAGCATAGATTTTTTTGTCCTAGCTATAGTTGTTTAGTTAGGTATTCAGCATGGAGTCTAGCGTCATGGTGTTAGATATTCTGTCTAATACTTAAGTTTTTAAGTGATTGGGTAGAAGTAGGATCGGGAGAGTTTGCTTGTGTGAAGTGGGGGGATCTAGAGTGTATAAGAGGATCTTGCATGTCAATTCACGAAAGAGAGTTCAAAGGGTATAAAGGATATCGAGTGAAATGAGTTCATCGTGTAAATACCTGAGTACGATTTTGCAATGGATCAGTGGATTGATTTTCACCTAGACGAAGGTTCCCCAGAGTAGGTTGATTTAACCTAATTGGGTTATCACTCTTAGTGTTCATTATTTGCTTTACTAGATTTATACCCACGTATTGTGTGGTGAAATGTGGGAGTTTTTTTTAATCTCATTTCATAATAATTATTCATTGTTTAAATAAAATTTATTTATTGTATATATAACAAAAAAAATTTCAATATGGATTACAGAAAAACGGGTGGGACACCAAAAATATAGAAAAGAAGGGAATAACAAAATATATAAAAATAGAAAAATTTACCCACGCGCGATGCACGATAAAATATAAAAATTCTAAATTTACCCACGCATGATGCACGATAAAATATAAAAATATAAAATGATGTGATTTGGTCCACAAACATAATTAATTACACCCTATGTTCCAAAGTATGGATATTTCACAAAAATATGATAGGGCTTGGAACAAATTTGTTCATTTATCATTAGTTGAGGACATGGGGGTGTGATTACTCATAATTCATTATATTTTTGTGAAAACTTTTGTAGTTTGGAACCCATGTTGTTATTAGTTATAGTTATAACTTTTTTGTTACGACCTTTATAGTTTAGGACATAAGATGTAATTTTTTCCTTTTCTTTAATATAGTTTTTACACCTTTTTTTTTAAAAAAAAGTAGTATATCTAATTATTGGTTAGGAACAATATGATCCCTAATGATTGTTTTTTTTTAGTTCCGTTATGCATATGATGTGTGTTTATATATACAATATCTCCTATTTAATTATAACTTTTAAGGTAAATGGAATTGACTTTAATTTTATGAAGATAATATATATTCTATAAAATTGAATTTTCAATTAAACAGTAGCAATGGAGCATCATGCAATTAATTAAAATAATTATTAAGACATTGGACTACACTTTGAAGCCTGAGATTTCAAAATTGGGCTCAATTTCCATGATCGGGTCCATTTATATAAAAACTATTAAGATTTTCCATAAAAAATTTCATTAATTATTATTAATTATGCCATATATCTCAAATTGTTAACAAATTAACATATTTGTTTTGAGCCACATCAATTTCCCTATATTTTCAATTGATTAAATTTGACCTATGGGAACAAATTTGATAATTTGTCAATAGTTTGAGATATCTAGTGTATTTTAGTCATAGTTCAATACATTTTTGTTAGAACGCTAATAATTTAGAACGTAAAGCATAAATTCCCCTTTAATACAATTCATTATCATACTGTGATAAAAGTTATATATTTAACCATTTAATTTAATGATACTACAAGAAACTTATACCTACACATAAAAAAGTGTCATTATTTAGCCACGCATTATTAAAATAAGCTTGTTAACTAAGTAAGTCTTAATAGTTTATTAGGTTACATGTATTATGTGTGGCTAAATATAATTTGCGACTTCATAATTTCAAAGTAAATAAAATCCCCCTTCTATTTGATAATCATTTTGGTTTTTAATTTTGGTGATGTGTATTTTTCTTCTATTATTACTATCTGCACATGACTATAAATGTAAAATATGTGTGGATAAAATTGTGTGATTTTATTGCACAAAATTGCAAACGTAACAAATTGACAAATATATAACTAAGAAATATGTGCTGATTATTTTTCATTTTCAATATTCATATTCACATTGACATTTTGTATTTTTTTTAATTTTGATTAGGTTGCGACAAAAGATGTCACTACCAGTCCGCCACATCATATTTATTATTTTTGATGAATTAGAATTTAATTTTTTCACTCTCCACCATTCAATCGAAAAATTAATAAACATATACCACTCCTACTCTTTTCAAAAAAATTGAATTAGCCGTCTTATTCACTCTTTCCATTCTCTTTCACTAAATTAGAATAATAATCTAAATTCAAATTTCATGTGTAGATCTATATCCAAACGTGGGGCAACTGTTTACTTCCTATATATAACGAGTTTTCCTCATTTACATTTTCCCTATTTGGCCCAAAACTCATTGAATATTTGATGGATGTCCGAGTTTCGCAAACTATTAGGATAAACAATCGGCTGAAATTTACTCGAACTAAATCTTGATGTCGCAACAATATCAATTGAAGGGGGAATACTCATTGCTAAATATCATAAATGTCATTTAAATTTGGGATTTTATGCATGTTCCGTATCATTTATGATCTGATGCTCTTTTTTTTGTCAATATCATCATTGTTGTAGTTGTGAATTTTTTTATCGTATCACTCTTTATGGGAGACTTACCTATTTCTAGCATCTTATCCACGGGTAAAGTCCAATTCTACATAAATCTTTTCAATTTTATGTGTAATCTATGAAACTTTATTCATGTAATTAATTGTAATCAATTAGCTTCTAATTTTTGTATTCAAATTCGATGTAACAATTTGTTTTTATCTTTTGTATTTAGACTAGTGGTTTCTATGTTGGGTATTACAACAATATTGGCTCCAAAGGTGTTTGGATCCCGCAACTGGTGGCTTCTATGTTGGTATTACAACACTGATGACAAAAATGTACACATTATAAAGTAGATTTAGAAATGCTAGAAAGGAATATAGATGAATATTATAGCTTTTTTATATATAGTTCAATAAATTGTGTGTATTAATTATTTCCATTTTTTATATTTTTTGTATCTAGACAACATTATGTAACATGTAACAATAATATATTCGTATATTTTTATTGTATGATATATTATCATTTAAATGTAAAAACAAACTTATTTCCCTATAAATATTATATATATTTGACCTGCATGGCTGCATTTATATGCAAATAATATTAAAATGTTTAAATATTAAATTAATAAAAAGATATTACCCACACATAAGTTACATCATAATATCTACACGTAAAAATTGACATGTGTCAATATTACATATCATGTGACTTATCAGATGACATGTCATCAATGTTATAAAGCTAAACATTATACTTACCGGTAAGCATATTTTTAGCCATGTTAGTAATTAAAAATTCTTTTTTTGTAGTATTCTCTCCATCTTCTGAATCACTCATCTGGCAGCATCGCGTTGAATAGATTAGTTGAATAACTCGATATTAGATTGTCTATGTTGCTACATAGGCTCCTCAATCAATACAAGCTCAACTACGAATTCTCTCTTCTCAATCGATTCAGTTCTAGGATCAACTCCGAATTCTCTCTCTTTAATCTGTCGTTTTCATCCGGAAATGACAAGCATGCTTGCAGCAGCGGTGACCGATTAGCTGCTACTATAGTCATGGCGGATGATGGGTAGGATGAGAGGACTTTTCGGTAAATTCTACTGTGCCCTCCACTATTTGCACCCCATTTTTTCTATTTCCAATTTTTATCGGCCCGACCGATAAAATAATTTTAGTTTCGGACGGTCACAATAGATATTTAAGTGTCACAATAAATAATTGAAGTGTTACGATATGTTAATTAAAGTGTCACGATAGATTTTTTCGGCCGGCCGAAACTTTTGGCCGAAACTCTCGTTTCTGGACAAAAAAAAATAAGGGCTGCAAATAGCCCAAAATGGTGGGCCATGGGACACATGGCGGCAGCAGAAGCAGGGGATGCAATGCATCCCCTGTACGTTAGAATTTACCGGACTTTTCCGTCACAAAAGGTTGTAGGAGATATTTGAATCCCCACGGTCACTGACACAGCCATCGCATTTGCTTCTACAGTTGTGGTGGCAGCGGTGTCGTTATTGTTGGCCATTCTTTTCCAATGTTGAATCTCTTTGAGCAATGTTTTGTCGTCTATTCTAAATCAATCATCCGCGAACTCCCAATGATCATGCTCAACTTTTCGCAATCTTTGCAAAATCAAATTGCATCAAATTTAAAAATATTTGATATTATCCATGAAAAAATGATTGTGAATTATTAAAAAAAAACTTACGTGAGCATTGAGCTAACCAACAAAACTAGAGAAATTGTTATGTTTGAAATATTTAGGCAATAAATCTCTGGTAAATTCAGTTGGTCACCACACGATAAACGTGGTTCCATCTTCCTTCCACAAGATCAAATGTCCATGTATACTCGGATCATCAACTAGCTGATATGTTTTCATCAAAAAGAGGACTAGAGCTAACCTTTGCGACTCTCTGCCGCCGCTTCTCCCACTGACGCCGCCCGGTCCCTTGTCGCTCATCACATAACACGCAATATATGTATATCCAAACCTTAATTTAGAGCACCAACTTAATATTCTCATGATAAAATAATTTAAATAGTTACTTAACCATTTTGTACATGTAACACCCTAAATTCTATAATTTAAAATGTTAATCTTTCTATTCTTTAAAGCGAAAAATAATTACCAATAATAATTGGTCAAGTAATTTTTTAATTTTTTTTTCTTTCTAAAATAATCATGCTAGAAACCCTAAGAAGAAAAATAGAACACAAAATATATATTTTTCAAAAATATATGTACTCAGAACAAAGTACATGCATTTCATAAACTCCAAGTTCATTTCAAAAGTAATTCATAAGTTCTAAAATATAAAATTCAAACTTCTAATATTAATAAAACCATAATATTCAACCACTACATTAAGTTGACTAAACACTACTAACAAACACAAAAATACTAAATTCAAAATAGTTTACTTTTCAGAAACAAGTGCAAAAGTTAAGGTCAAGCATTGGAAACATTTTGAGAAAGTGCACCCCCATTTCCATCGCGCCGCTCCCAGCTCACTGACATGAAAATATTTAAAAATGTGGGGTGAACACTTTTAAAACGTACTCAGTGGTGGGGGATCATGAACATTTCTTACTATTTATCCAACATAAATAAATCGCAGGAATAATGGATTTAGGATACTCTTCTTCTGATTCTAGAATACATCTTGAACTATGCATAAGACATATTCTAGTGCGTACGAAATGCTATTCTGTGCGTACGAAACGCTATCTACATTCCATCCACGATAATTCAAGTTGGATTAAAAATATTTCTGCCTTAAAAATCATATATCATATACTTTTATTTCAAAAATAATAATTTCACCCACCTGAGAATAATAAACACGTAATAATTGAGAAGAGAATCACAAAGTGGACAAGGATCCTAATTGCGCCGCACCTAGTATTAAAATAATATTAATTAAATCATTTGTATTGAATTATATTTTATAAAAATTAAAATTAAACTGGATTTGAAAACTAATCTTCTTTGTATTCTAACTCCAGCTCACTACTGTTGTATACCTTTCTTTTATTTTCTTGCCACCTTTGTAGTGAATAGATTGCTCAATATATATTTCTTTTCTTATGCACAAAAATGTATTAATAGTATTGATAGATGTGTGTGTGTGTGTGTGTGTGTGTATATATATATATATATATATAAGACCACCACCACTGCCGCCTCACTTTTCATAATCATCTCAATTTCCGCCGCCTCATTTCTTAATAATCACCTCAACTATATATATATGTATTATATTGCATTTTAGGGAATAAAGTATAGAATGAGTCGGTTAGTTTTTCTTTTACAAATTGATACATTTTGGAATTGGAATTATCTAGTCAAAGTGTAAATATATATATATATATATAGGGGTGGGTTATAATGGGTACCACTCTTTATGTGAGAACTAGGAATTAATACTAGCCATCTAATTTGAGTGGATGGATGGTGGAGATTTAAATTGTGAGATATGGCATAATTGTAAATTTAGAATCATAAATTGATGTTGCAGACCTAGTAGGGTTATTTTTGTAAAAAGACTACTTTATCTCATTTAGGTAAATTATTAAAATATGGAAGATGAGATACGTCTTTAGATGACATTTTTTGGGAGATTCATTTGTAAATATTCAAAAATCTTCAACCATCGACGATTTCTTGAGTCGCCAATTTCTCAATCCCGGATGTCGATTAAGCCAAATCCATGATTTCGTGAACAGAAAGCAACGATTTCATGAACCCGTGACAACAATTTCGACCAAAAACTCAGTTGCCGATTTTCTGAACTCAAGGTTGTGATTCTGTCTACTCCATTCATAAAATTGTTTTAATCAAAATGAAGTCGATATCATCAATGGTGAAAGTCAACCAAGATAATGAAAACTTATGATTAGTGGCTAGTTTTGTGTTCGATTTTTGAGAAATTTTGTAGGGCTTATTTCTTTGTTCAGTGTTTGTTGTGTTATTTGAATTGATTTTCAAAATTGGTTGTAACTAGTTTCGTTTTGCTTAGAATTGTTAATTTTATTGCTTGGAATCTAATGAATTTGTCACTTATTTAAATATATTTTAAACACATTTTTAATTACTAGTTGATATTTGATTCATAACTTAAATATATTAGTTGCTACTTTGCATTCATGCTGTAACACAAATTTTTGTATTTAATTTAGTAAAACACAAAATGTGTACAAATAATATGAATTAGGATCAAAAGTATTTATATGGATCCAATCTCTATTTTTTCTCTGATTCTTCTCTTCAAAACTTGGTTTTCAAACGGTCTTTGAAATCTTCAGAGTAAATTTGTCTCTTTGATTTTCTCGGACTTATTGTTTGAACTTGGTTTTCGAAGTTTTCGGGGACGATTTGTGTCCTCGATCTTCTTTGACTTGGTATTTGGACTAGACAACGTTAATTCGAAGGGTCGACGCCTTGTTTCCGGATCAAATCCAAATTCAAATCCAAGACTCATTGACACGAGTATAAAAGGTCTACAAATTTAAATTCAAGACTCCTTGACATGAGTATAAAATGTAGCGCCCCGGTTCCGAAAGACCGTGGAAATGGACGCCACGGGGGTGGGAATTAAGAAGCGGGAAAGAAATGGGGTAGTTTAATTAACAACGGGGTGATAATCCAAAAAAAATTAATGTTTAGAATAAAATTTAACAACCGAGTATGCCAAAGATAGGTTATGCCTTCCGAAAAATTAGACAACATAACCTCTGTAACTAGAGCGAATCCCCGTTTATAACGGCTTATAAGAGAAGAATGGAAGTTGTAACAATTCAATAAGCCATTTCATAGGCCAAACGGAAACAAATAACCAGATACCAACAATTAATAGACCCATTCATAGGTCGACAAAAGAAAAAGACACCAATATGCTGAACAAATGAAGCCCTTCCATAGGCCAAAATGAATGATCAAATAGACATAACGAAAGACGGACTTCCTCCCCTTGGAATAATTATGTAGCTAAGCATATGATACATGTTAACTAGGAAGTCAACAAAAGTTCAGAATCAGAGAAGCAGAATCATATCAACAAAATACGAATATCAGAGTTCTTAGCATTTAGCAAAAGAATACCATAAGTGCGAAAGCTCAATTCTTAACAGAATACTAACAAAAAGGGACAACGGAAAAAAATATGTAAATCATAATAGCCCATATCTCAGCCTCGTCACATCCACGCTCCAGCCTACTGACCTGAAAATGTTTGAAAAGATTTGGGCTGAGTACTAATGCACTCAGTGGGCAAGTTCTCACAATTTAAGTTATGCAAATCATTTTATTAAAGTAATCTATCTGTGTTCATGCAGGTAGTGAAGCTTAGGAGGTTTAAAAGTTGGAAGCAACCTAAGTTCACCAAAACATTTTATCGTGAAGCGCTTAAGAGTATAACCCGTCACTGCCCGCAACCCAAACTACATCACCAGCGCATAACGTTGAGTATGGCCATAGTATACCCAAAGAGTATAACCAATAAGTGTTTCATTTTTGTCTCACCGACAAGGAGTAGGGCAGGACAAACAATGCATGCATACTGTAGCTACTCACATTGACACAGCGCTGGTATATGAGACTCCGACAACATACAGTAGCACGTAAATATTTAACACAGATAGTCACATATGCAATTTTAACAAAGCAGAGTTTAATAACTCGAAAGATACAATTTGCAAAGATATAGTAGTATAACCCACCTTTCTCGGGATTCTGAAAAGCTAACTCCTGAAGAATCAACCCTGATGATTTCTCTAGCTCAGCTGGTACTACAGAAGGTAAACTTCAACTCAGGATAATCGCTATATTTTCGGGAATTAATCTACTATAAACGGAACTATTATTAATTCTATTCTATTCTAAAATAGATTGCGCGACTCTAGAGACCTCAAATAATTTCGACGAAGAAGGAAATAAATTCCAAAATGTTATTCTTGCTTTACTGGGATCAACTGATTTGACAGAGGTCTCTTTCCAAAACTTATCATTTATCCAAAGTTTACCAGATCTATGCCACGACACTTTTTAACCGCTCAGAAATTACGAAAATATTCAGGGATGATACTATACATGCCAAGAGTAAAGAATGAGAAATTTAGAATTTTTCGATAACACATGCTCTCGGAAATAAAATAACTGCTTATATTAAATAATCGATATTATTCAAAACTCATCCGAAAATTACGAAATTCGACGGGAGGATAGGAAATATTATTTCGAGCAACTTTCGAGAAGAAACTTTTTCGATTTGACGACCCAAAATGGGTGAAACGGGAGTTTCAGTGAGAATATTCACAGATTTTAGCTGAAAATGTATCGGTCTCGATCGAGCTCGATACTCGTTGGATTTTCGCTCAAAAGTACAATTTTTGATAGTGCAGAAAATAAGGAATTTAATGGTGTAATCAGATCAAAGATCGGACGGCTAGATCATAAATTCGAAACTGGCAGATTTATAATGTAATATTCGGATCCGGATTTCAAACGATAAGAAATCAAAAATCTATTCCGGTTAACTACAAGATCCAAATGATCAAAGACTATTTATAAAAAGAAGATTTCTAATACGACTATCCAGGAAAAGTAAATCTGAGATTTACATAAAATGAAAACGGGGAAAAATACCGAAAACTCACAACATCAAAAATCGGAATCGGTAGAATTAAAGATAATAGAAATATAAGCATATTTAGAACTTGAAATTTCTAAATTCATCGGTCCGAATGACCAGAATCGGAGAAAGTACCTTCTCCGAGGAATTGGCGGCGGTCACAATGATTTTCCATCGTGTTCATCCTTCGTGTCATCATTTCAATCATGTATTCGTGATCTACGCGTTGACACCTTCAAAATGACTATTTCAGAATTGAAATAGGAAACTAGAGTCGTAAATTCTCTGGAAGCTGCTCGGCGTTTCGATTTTGAAAATGAATGAAAAATGAAACCTTAAGCTCCTATTTATAGAGGAAAAATAAATAGGATAATAACGAATAAAAGAAAGAGGATAATGATGGAAAAAGAATATGATAATTAAGAATAAGATAATCTTTTGAAAAAGAAATTGGATAATGACGGATGTGCCTTTTTCTATTAAATTTATTATTTTCCAACTTAAAGTTGTGCCAAGAGTTCATTTGAACTCGAAATCTGAAATTTCAAAGGTTGACATGATTCTTGAAATATTTTCTATCAACCCGAGAAAAATATCATAACATATTTTTAAGGCAATTTTTGATCAAATTAGATTTAACAGATTTCCCTGGTTGCGATTTTCCTTTATTTGAGTCATTTAAGGACCCATCTTATTTTCTAACTTACCAGAGGGTAACATAAGTTGAATAAAATCTTTTGAAATATTTCGGGGTATTACATAAAATGTCTACAAATTCAAATCTAAGACTCCTTGACACGGGTATAAAATGTCTACAAATTCAAATTCAAATCCAAGTACTCACAGACACGAGTATAAAAGGTCTACAAAGTCTAAATTCAAGTTGAAGGCTCCTCGATATGAGTATAAACTATCCAAGTTCAAGAAAAAGCTCATTGATATGAGCATAAACTATCCAAGTTCAATAAAGCTCCCTGATACGAGTATAAACTATCTAATAAATCCAAATTGAAGGCTCCTTGATACGAGTATAAACTATCTACTAAATTCAAGTTCAAGACTCATTGATACGAGTTTAACTCTAATCATTTTGCGAGACTCATTCATTTCAAACGACAAGTCATCCATGAACAAGTCTCGAGGGGCATTTGTAGTAAGCGAAAATTTAAAATATTATATACTCCCTCCGTCCCATAATTATAGTCCATTATTCCTTTTTGGGATGTCCCAAAATTATAGTCCTACTCTAAATTGGGATTGTATTTAAATATTCTTTTACAAATATAACCCTATTTAATATAGTATGAATGCAATTAATATAGTAAAAAATAAGGGCAATATAGGATAGTTATTGTAAATTGTATATTTCCAATACATATTAAATGTGATTTCTTAATCTGTATGAAAATGGGAAGTGGACTATAATTATGGGACGGAGGGAGTATAATATTTTTATTATTTTTTATATATTTATTTAGTTTTGGAATCTTATGAAATCCAAAATTAGATAAAGTATTTAAATAATAAAGATATTATTATATGATAAACATCAGGAGTCTTTGGCAACAAATAAATATCTTTCAAAAGATATATATCAATTTCCAACAGTCAATGAGATAGTGCCACATCAGCTCTAGATCTCTCACCATACAACTATAAATAGGGCCCCCCATATCAGTTGAAAATCACACTAGAAGCCATTTGAAGAGTTCAAGAATTTGAGAAGAACTTCCATAAGTGAAATTCTCTCAAATATTCAAGGCGTTCTTCACCGAATTCATTCCGAAGACGGCGTATAATCCATAAGCAAGGCAGTCAAAGGCGTTCTTCATCAAATTCAATCCAAAGTTGGCGTTTGATCCGGAAACAAGGCGTCGGCCCTCCGAATTAACGTTGTCAAGTCCAAATAACAAGTCAAAGAAGATCGAGGACACAAATCGTCCCCGAAAACTTCGAAGACCAAGTTCAAACAACAAGTCCGAGAAAATCAAAGAGACAAATTTATTCTGAAGATTTCAAAGACCGTTTGAAGACCAAGTTTTGAAGAGAAGAATCAGAGAAAAAATAGAGATTAGATCCATATAAATACTTTTGATCTGAAATCATATTATTTATACACATTTTGTGTTTTACCAAATTAAATTTTGCATTTGTAGATGGCAAAAATTAATAATATTATATATAATATTTTTATTATTTTTTATATATTTATTTAGTTTTGGAATCTTATGAAATCCAAAATTAGATAAAGTATTTAAATAATAAAGATATTATTATATGATAAACATCAAGAGTCTTTGGCAACAAATAAATATCTTTCAAAAGATATATATCAATTTCCAACAGTCAATGAGATAGTGTCACATCAGCTCTAGATCTCTCTCCCTACAACTATAAATAGGGGCCCCCATATCAGTTGAAAATCACACCAGAAATCATTTGAAGAGTTCAAAAATTTGAGAAGAAATTCCATAAGTGAAATTCTCTCAAATATTCAAGGCGTTTTTCACCAAATTCATTCTGAAGACAACGTTTGATCAATAAACAAGGTGCGTTCTTCATCAAATTCAACCCAAAGTTAGCGTTTGATCCGAAAACAAGGCGCCGGCCCTCTGAATTAACGTTGTCAAGTTCAAATACTAAGTCAAAGAAGATCGAGGACACAAATCGTCCCCGAAAACTTTGAAGACCAAGTTCAAACAACAAGTCCGAGAAGATCAAAACCAAGTTCAAACAACAAGTCCGAGAAGATCAAAACCAAGTTCAAACAACAAGTCTGAGAAGATCAAAGAGACAAATTTACTCTGAAGATTTCAAAGACCGTTTGAAGATCAAGTTCAAAGACTGTTTGAAGATCAAGTTTTGAAGAGAAGAATCAGAGGAAAAATAGAGATTGGATCCGTATAAATACTTTTGATCTGAAATCATATTATTTGTACACATTTTGTGTTTTACCAAATTAAATACAAGAATTTGTGATCGGAGGGCCGTTTCATCATCATCATCATCATCATCATCATCATCATCATCATCATCTTCTTCTTCTTCTTCTTCTTCACTTGGAGATTCTTCGAAAGGTTTGCCCCCATCATTTATTTCTGGCTCTTCTTCAAAGTTGTGATGTTTTTGCATTGACAGTTCTTGAACTTCATTTGCGGCCATGTTTAACTCCATGTCATAAGCTCTAGTGGCCAATTCCTCGAAGGTCTTTGGTTGAATCCCTTTCAAAATATATCGAAGACCCCAACACATGCCTTGGATGCACATTTCAATTGCTAAAGTTTCTGATAATTGATCTTTACAATTCAGACTCAAGTTTTTCCAACGGTTGATGTAGTCAATGACGGACTCTTCTTTTTGTTGGTTTGTATTTGCGAGTTCAACCAAGCTAACTGTCCTTCGAGTACTGTAGAAGCGGTTAATGAATTCTTTCTCTAGTTGCCCCCAACTATCAATCGAATTTGGCTCCAAATCGGTATACCAATCAAACGCGTTGTCTTTTAAAGAATGAACGAATTGCTTCACCAAGTGATCTTCGTATGTCCCAGCATCATTATAGGTCTCTACAAAGTAAGCCACGTGTTGTCTTGGATTTCCTTTGCCATCAAATTGTTGAAACTTTGGCGGCTGGTAGCCATTTGACATCTTTAAGTTGTCAATTCTTGGAGTATATGGCTTGTTATAAGTCCATAGTGATTTATGGCTCTCTCCAGACTTATCTTTGATTGTCTTCAGTATAAAATCTTTGAGTTGATCAACTTGTATTGAGCCATCAAATGAGATTTCAATTTCTTTGGCTGTAGATTTTCCACTTTTGTTGGCATGTAGCTTTGTAGATATCTCAGCTTCAGCATCTTCATTCACTTGCTCGCTACCAAAATCAACAATCATTTCTTTATTCAGATTCAAGATTTGAGCATCCCGTTCTTGTATCCGCTTGGCAAGTCCTTCAGCAAGTTTCGTTAAATTTGCAATTTGCTCTTCCAAAATTGTAGACATCTTGATGCTTGAGGAATTATGAAGAGAAGAGATGAGAGGTAGAGATGGTCCCACCGGGCGTGCCAAAATTTGTAACATAAATTTTTGTATTTAATTTGGTAAAATACAAAATGTGTACAAATAATATGATTTCAGATCAAAAGTATTTATACGGATCCAATCTCTATTCGCTTACTACACATGCGTTGGCTTTTTTTTGAAGGGTTTATATACCTGTTAAGTGTTTGTTGTATTATATGAATTAATTTTGGAATTTGTAGTAGATAATTGATTTTGTTGCTTGAAATGTTTTGAATTCTATGTGTGTTCAATTTTTAAAAATTAATAAAATAATATGCAGATGCATTAATTAATTAGATAAGAAATAATTTTTGTATAGTTACAACAAACAAAGAGAAAATTAAATTTTAGGAATTAAATGAAAATTCATATTAGAAATATCAATTTGGAATATTGAGTAAGAATATTGAAGTGGACAATATGTAGAATTCTAATTTTTATCTTTCTTTTCTAAATTTAAAGAATATGTACACAACAAAGATTTGATATCAACAATAACAATTCAATTCTTGTTCATGGAAATGTAATTAAATTTATTTAATTATTATTCAAGTTGTTTTGCCTCTTCATAATCTTCCTATTAAATATTTGTTAGTGGAGGTGAATACTAAGTGAAATTATTTAAGAAGAGAATGTGTAGAGTTCTAATTTTTCTTTTTTCTTTTCTTTTCCTTAAAATTTAGAATATGTACAATTTTTAAAAATTTAAATTATTACCATTTTTCATAAACTTTTTGTATTATAATCATTGCAATAATTATATTTTTTATAAACATTTGAGACACCACAAAAAAAAGAGATCAGTTGAATAATAGTTTTTGGGAAAAAAAAAAGAAAAACAAAGAAATAAAGGAACGAAAAAGAAAAGGACCAAATCACATATTACACAATTATTCGACAGAAGTAATTTTTAAATGAACTTTTCACATACTTTTTTTTGGACAATTTACCCTCACGATTTTGCCTTAATATATGTATAGATTTTGGAATTTGTAGTAGATAATTGGTTTTGTTGCTTGAAATGTTTGGTTTTGATGCTTGGATTATATTGCATTGGTGCTTCATTTAAATTCTTTTGAAAATGTGTTAATGGTACTTCTTTAAAAAAATTACAAATTCGTTAGTTTTGTTGCTTAGATTGTTTGCTTATGTTGCTTAGAATGTTTTATTTTATTATTAGTTTGATTTTGTTACTCAAAATCTTATGTACATAACCTGTATAAACCATATAATTTGTAAATACACATACTCATAATCTTACAAAAATTCACAAAATATCGAGTTTTAGAAAACTAGTTATGAATAAATTTATTGCTTGTTTTGTAGTATTTTATAACTTTGTATTTTATGTTTATTTTCATTGTTGTAAAAATGATTCACTGCTTATTGTTATGTATTTAAGTGCTTAATCAATAATATTTCATTGCTAACACATGTAATTTATATGAAAAGTATACAGATTTTAGTTGCTTGTAAAGAACAAATTTGTCTCTTGTTTAGTAGTAATTTGTAACTTGATATATTATGCTTGTTGTCGTTGTTGCAAAAAAGATTCATTGCTATTTCATTGCTAACATATAATTTATATGAAAAATATACAGTTTTTAGTTGTTTGTTAAGAATAAATTAGTAACTTGTTTTGTAGTAATTTGTAGCTTGATATATTATGATTGTTGTCATTGTTACAAAATAATCCATTGCTCATTGATGTGTACTTTGGTGCTTAATCGCTAATATTTCATTACTAAACGTATAATTTATATAAAAATTACATAGCTTCTATATGTTTGTTATGAATAAATTTGTTCTTGTTTTTTTTTTTCGCAGTTATGTATAATCTGGGTATATCATGTTGTTTTTTAAAAAAATGATTCATTGCTTATTCTTGTGCATTTCGGCACTTAATCTAGAACATTTCATTTAAAAACGTGTAATGCAGGGTTTTATATATTATTTTATGTCATTTAATTTTGCAGTGAACAAAATTTAGTGCATACTTGGAGAAAGAGGGTTAAATGCAACTGTGGGTCTAAAAAACATGTATGGAGAGATTGAAAATGTCATAGTGAGATGAAATAGTACAAGTGATTGCGGTATCTACACAATGCGCCACATGGAGATGTTCATGGGACAAAGCATGAAAGCTTGGAATATCGAGCTGAAAAAAGAGAATAAAGCATAAATAAAATGTTTATGGGTGAAATATTATGATACAGTACTCACAACAAAGAGAAACATCCACAAGGAGGCGATTGGTAAAAAAACATGTCAAATTTAACCTGTAAAAAAATGACAACTAGATGTAAATGATTTGTTGAACAACAATCTGTAATATAGATGATAGAAATGAATATTGATTGCTTAAAATAATAGTGGTCTCTAAAATGCTTATTGTGAATTATTTTGGTGCTTGTTTAGTAGTTATTCATAGCTTGGTATGTCATTTTTTTAATTGTTGTAAATAGTAATTAATTATTGAACTTTTTGTCTTTAGGGTGATTAATCATTCGCATTTCAATGCTAATCTCGTAAGATTTGAATGATTTTGGTAGTACTAGTTTTTATATTTTACTTGTTTATCGTTCCATTGATTTTATTACATAATTTGATTGCATTAATAATGAATTCGTTCCTTTATAAATTGTGTTTCATTGATTTATATGCTTTATTTTTTTATATTTAATTGATTTGCTATAATTCAACAAAACTCATAACTCAAATATTTTCTAAGTATAAACACACACATCAAAATGAAGGCATACACTCCAACATATGTCTAATTGCTTTAAATCACATCAATTTTTTTTATTGATATTACTTCATTGCTACATTACGTTCAATTCATTGTTATATTAGTATTAATCATTGCTAATTTTAATTGCTTTAGATATAAAAAATTTGTTTTGGTACTAGTGTTTCATTGCTATATTAATATATATTTATTGCTACATTATCACTTATTCATTATGTAAAAATGAGTAGATAAAATAAGCGATTGAGATATAACACAAAAATATTTTTGTGCTAAATGATGGATACAAATCCAATGATCTAATTGCTTTAGATCTCTCTTCAAAATCATTGTATAATTAATAGCACTTCATTGCTATAGCAGTAACGATTTATTACTATATTCATATTATTTCACTGCTACATTATGACTCATTGCTACATTTTTTTTATTGTCGAAGGTAACCCACAGCCGTTACCGATGTGCGCACTAGGTAAACTCCGCCCCTGTGTAATAGCCTACAAACCACACAGGGGAGGTAAACCACACTTGGCTTGTGTAATAGCCTGCAAACCACACAGGGGAGGTAAACCACACTTAGCAAGCCAGTTGTGACAGGCTCACACCTAGTGGTGTTGGTGGGATTCGAACTTGAGACCTATGGCCTCAAGATATCACCACTCCACCACTAGGCCATCCCCTAGGGGACGACTCATTGCTACATTTGATCATATTCAATAATGTCAAACAATAATTTTTTTTATTTTATACATCAATTTAAAATAATACAAACAGATAAATTACAAAACAATAATCACCATATCAAAACTAAAAAAATACATCTTCTTGATCAATAAAAAATAATATATAGATCTCATCGTCAACATTGAAGATGCCGCCACAGAGAGAATCTTACAGGAGAGAGTTGAAGTCGGCAATGTCGACATTGGACTTGAGTATGTCGTTGACGACCTACAAATTCATTGTGATGACGATGTCGACCTTGTTGGAGCGATGGAAGAAAAAGGTGTTGGTGGGGTATAGAGTGAGGATCTATGTGCTCTAGTTGAAGAAGCGGTGGCGGCGATTAACGATGAAATCCAGAGGGTTCCGTTGAGGGCTGCATCTTGTAGTTATGAGTGGCGGCGGTGGTTTTCTATGATCCGCGAAAAAATTGGAGGTGGAGAGAGAGTAGATAGATGAGGAGACTGATTAAGAGAGAGATGGTGGCTATTTTTGGTTACAACGTATTTGTGTTTGTGTAAAGAAGGTCCAATATACCCTCAACAATCTAAATAGGTTAAAATCAATTCTTTAATCTTAGCCTTTAATTTTAAGAGATTTAAGGGTTATGATTAGTTCCTAGTTCTCACACCAATCCCTAGTACTCATTTGAACCAAATCCTATATATATATATATATATATATATATATAATTCTCTAGCTCATTGGCTATTGCATATCCAAAGTTGTTTTAAAATCTAATGCACACACACATATAGTAATAATAAATTACACCTCAAGACCTATACTTAGGACACATGTATTCATAATCATTATCACTATTTATTAATATTATAATTATCTTTACAAAGTATTTTTTTATTTTATATTATTAAATCCCACACCTAATATAGTTCTAATCCCTATCATTTATTATTATTTTTTTTATATTAATGTCTTTGATATTATTATTATCATACAATGAATTTATCTAATGTGTAAATATATACACACACGAATTAACATATATAATTAATCATAAGTGATTTATGTAATCAAAATAAAATTATACTCTTAACTTATATAACTTTTATCTAAACAAGACTGGAAAAAAAGAACAAATATATTAAATGGCTCAAACTAAACTTTTAAAACCTAAATAATAATTACAAATATTCTTGATATATACTAGGGGCGCAACTTCGGACTCCCTCAAGTCCAACTAATTCTATTGAGCGTTATTAAATAAATAAAAATTCAATTTTTAAAGCAATCAAATAATTTTCATAGTTTTAAATCACGTAGAAGTGGGATGTTACAATCCTACCCACTTAAAAAAAAATTCGTCCTCGAAATTTAGCTTACCAGGTTATCCTAAGGATGGATATTTAACTAGGATTTCCTCTTCACGTTCCCAAGTTGCTTCTTCTTTCTCGTGCATACTTCACTGTACTCTAATTAGTGAAACTTGTCTATTTCTCAGCTCGTGGGTCTTCCTATCAAGAATAGCAACATGCTCTTCATCATAGGTCAAGTCCTTGTTGAGTTATATGTCCTCATAGTTGATGGTGTGACTTGGCTCATGCAAATACTTCCTTAGCATAGAAACATGAAAGACATCATGCACCAATGACAATCCGAGTGGTAAAGCTAGGCGATAAGCTACGTCACCAATTCGTTCTAAAATTTCAAAAGGTCCGATAAAATGAGGTCTCAATTTTCCTTTCTTCCCAAACCTCAACACCCCCTTCATAGGAGCGACCTTCAAAAATACTTTGTCACATACCTCAAAATGCAAATATTTTCTCCTTTTGTTGGCGTACGATTTTTGTCGATCTTGAGCAAATTTAATGTTTCCTTGAATCTTCTCCAATGCTTCCACCGTTCTTTCAACTATTTCGGGACTTAAAATTTTTCTCTCTCCAACTTCATCCCAATATGTCGGTGATCTACATTTTCATCCGTATAGCGCTTCATATGGAGCCATGCCAATGCTAGAGTGGAAGCTATTGTTATAAGCAAATTCTACTAACGGTAGATGCGTCTCTCAGCTACCTCCTAAATCCATGACGCAAGTTCGTAACATATCTTCCAATGTTTGTATAGTTCTTTCCGATTGGCCATCTGTCTGAGGATGATATGCAGTTGAGAACTTTAGCTTCATGCCCAAAGCTGTATGCAAGCTTGTCCAAAATCTCGATGTGAAATGGGGATCTCGATCTGATATTATGGAGACTGGGACTCCATGCAATCGGACTATTTCTCGAATGTATAGCTGAGCGAATTGACCCATGGTAAACGTCATCCTTACAGGTAAAAAGTGAGTTGATTTTGTCAATCGATCAACTATGACCTAAATCGCATCATGACTCTTCATGGTCTTGGGAAGTCTGACCACAAAATCCATTGTAATATGCTCCCATTTTCATTCTGGTATTTTCAGAGGATTCAACAATCCTGACAGTCTTTGGTGCTCTGCTTTTACTTGCTGACATGCCAAACATCGTGCAACGTAGTCAGCAATCGATTTCTTCATGCCATACCACCAAAAATTTCTTTTTGAATCTTGATACATCTTAGTACTTCCAGGATGTGTTGTGTAAGGCTTTCGATGTGCC
Organism: Perilla frutescens; assembly: GCA_026008535.1. Classification (NCBI taxonomy): domain Eukaryota; kingdom Viridiplantae; phylum Streptophyta; class Magnoliopsida; order Lamiales; family Lamiaceae; genus Perilla; species Perilla frutescens. The sequence continues at coordinate 26,489,097 of BRKX01000010.1, read as the reverse complement.
TCATCTAAAATTTCTCTCATTATCTCTTTGTTCGGCACACAAATTCTGCCCTTAAAGATTAGAGCCCCATCTGATGATATCGTGAATCCCTTAGAATCATCTGACACTTATCTTGCTCGTATTTTTTCTAGAAAACCATCTTCTTTTTGTGCCACTCTAATTCTATCTCGTAGCGTCGGTTGAACTACTAATGTTGCAATTATAGCATTAGCTTCTTCTGGTGTGGACACAACCTCGAGACTCAACTTTTCAAAATCCTTAATCAACTCTTCTTACTGCGTGATTCCCTTAGTGGGATTTACTTTCTTTCAACTAAGTGCATTAGCCACAATGTTGGCTTTTTCGGAGTGATACATGATCGTACAGTCATAGTCTTTAACTAATTCCAACCACCTTCTTTGCCTCATATTCAATTCCTTCTGAGTGAAGAAGTATTTAAGACTTTTATGATCTGTATAAATCTCACACTTACCTCCATAAAGATAATGTCTCCAAATCTTCAATGCATACACAACAGCGACCAACTCTAGATCATGAGTGGGATAATTCAACTCATGAGGCTTTGATTGTCTAGAAGCGTAAGCAACTATCTTTCCCTATTACATCAAGACGCATCCTAGTCCTTGTTTTGATGCATCACTATAAATCACGAATCCCTTAGATCCATCAGGGATGGTCAATACGGGGGCTGTTACTAGTATTCGTTTCAGCTCCTGAAAACTCTTCTCACATTTTTCTGTCCATTCAAATAGTACCCCTTTTCATGTCAGCTGTGTGAGTGGTCCGATCATCTTGGAGAATCATTCAATAAACCTCCGGTAATATCCAGCCATTCCCAGAAAACTCCTCATTTCTCCCACATTTGTTGGTGGACTCTAATTGTTGACAACTTCTACTTTTGTTGGATCAACCTCAATACCTTCCGCAGTCACTATGTGCCCAAGGAGTGCTATCCGATCTAACCAAAACTCACACTTTTTGAACTTAGCATACAATTTCTCCTTTCTTAGAGTTTCCAGCACAACTCTCAGGTGTATTGCATGTTGCTCTTTATCTTTTGAGTAAACTAGGATGTCATCAATGAACACAATGACGAATTGATCTAAATATGGATGGAATACTCGATTCATTAGGTCCATGAACACACCTGGTGGCAACCAACTGCCCCAAGTAGCGGCGTGAAGAGCCAAAGAAAGGTGGCAACGCACGACTTTTTGCCTTCACACAACAAGAATCGGGTATTCCATCCATATTTAGATCAATTCGCGTATCTTGTACGACAAAAATGAATCTTCAAGTTGTTCTTCGATAGCGAGTTCCCAATAATCCCTCGACGTGAATTAAGAAGTTCTCTTGATATAAGACTTGGATGTGCTAATTCTAAGAATAATAATTTTCTTGATGGAAAATAATCAAAAGAATATAAAAGATTGAGACACAATTGGATGCAAAAGCAAAATAACTTCAAAAATGTCTAAAGTAACAATGTGACATGGTTCCCCTATTTATAAGGCTAAGGACGACGAAAATATGCATAAAAAAAGGCCTAAAAATTGATCCAAAAGGGATCTCTAACTATACTAGGAAGTTCCATAAACTAGAATTATATTCAAGGTAGGAAATTGCCTTAAATACAATTCTAGTCAAACCTAATTAATTATGCATGAAAATTACATAAATAAAATAGATAAAATATGATCTAATTAATTAAATACCATAGTCTAAATTAATACTATAGTCTAATTAATTGAATAGGGCCGAAAAAACTCCATGCATGTAATTTGAACGTGAACTCGGCCATGCACATTCAACTTGACGTGATCATCATCTTCATGTATTATTCTTCAAATCTTGATCCCCAATCTTTGATTGTTAACAAAGTAACAATCTTGGGGTTGCTCTCAACTCCTTTGTCATCTTCGAACTTCTTACATACAAATGCTTGGAAAAATCCTTGCAATTGTATTGCTTGAAGTCGTGTAAATGGACCACGTATTTGCAGCTCCGAATTAAGTTCTTCAAAGCTTTTCATGGGTGTATCACATTTCCCCTATTGCGACTGTCCCACTTCATCTTCCCACGAGGATCCGTATTTCTTAGAAGAGCACTATCTACTTCTAGTCCAGTAGCTACTTTATGAGCTTGTTTAACAACTTGCCCATAGTGAACGATCCTCTGTGCCGCTAGAATTCCCCGTATCTCTGGTCGAAGACCTCTCATGAACATGTCTACTTTTTGATCTTCAGTGTCTAACAGACGTGCTGCATAGCACGAGAGTTGATTAAACATTCGCTCGTACTCTGTCACAGTGAGATTTCCTTACTTAAGCTCTAAAAATTCGGTTTGCTTCTGCATACGAAAAGCCTGAGAAAAGTACTTGTCCATAACGATCTCTTTAAACCTATCCCAGGTTAAACCTCGACGTTCCTCTTTGGTCATGCCAGTTTTGTACGACTTCCACCAGTGGCCAGCATCCTCAGTAAATTGAAAGACTGCACATGAGACCTTGTGCACATCATCGCACTCTATGTGTTCAAAGATCCGTTCGAGCTCCATTATCCATTCTTCGAGAATGAGTGGTCCACTCCTACCATTGAATCTAGGTGGAGTGTAGCGATAAAATTGCTCGATCACCTGATTAGTGGTTGGCGGGACATGTGCATTAGGTGCTACATTTTGGTTCACTGTAGCATGTGTTTGTTGTTGTACGAATCCCTGTAGTGCTCTAATCAATTCTGGCACAAAGTTGCCACCATATGCATTTGGTGGTTGATTGGCCTCGGGATTCCGTGGTGGATTATGATTGAGAGGTGGTCGTCCACATCTCATACTTCTGTAATACGCATAGGTAAACGAAGAAACATACTACTAAGTTCAAGTCAAATGATAAGTATCTTCATGTTTTGGATCTAAATAGGGAAATCATCTATGGAAAAATTTTATACGTTTACTCTAAATCTCGATGACTAAAATAATTTCTTTCTCATTCATCATATGCATTTAAACATAATAAAACTTTTATGCATAAATCATCTATCAACATTTCTCATCATTCACAGAGTATCTGAAAATTTTCTTAATGCTCACCACATTAAACAACTTTGCAAAATAAATAAATCAAGCAAAGTACCTTGGAGCAGGAGCACGTGGTAGAAATGGGTGGTGTATCATAAAATCAAACAATAAAAATTCTTTCAAACACATTGAGTCTACAAAAAAGTAGACCCGCTCTGATACCACTAAATATAACACCCTAAATTCTATAATTTAAAATGTAACTCTTTATATTTTTTAAAGCGGAAAATGATTACCAATAATAATTGGTCAAGTAATTTTTTTAATTTATTTTCCTTTCTAAAATAATCATGCTAGAATCCTAAGAAGAAAAATAGAACACAAAATATATATTTTTCAAAAATATATGTACTCAGAACAAAGTACCTGCATTTCATAAACTCCAAGTTCATTTCACAAGTAATTCATAAGTTCTAAAATATAAAATTCAAACTCCTAATATTAATAAAACCATAATATTCAACCACTACATTAAGTTGACCAAACACTACTAACAAACACAAAAATACTAAATTTAAAATAGTTTACTTTTCAGAAACAAGTGCAAAAGTTAAGGTCAAGCATTGGAAACATTTTGAGAAAGTGCACCCCCATTTCCATCGCGTCACTCCCAGCTCACTGACTTGAAAATATTTAAAAATGTGGGGTGAACACTCTTAAAACTTACTCAGTGGTGGGGGATCATGAGCATTTCTTACTATTTATCCAACAGAAATAAATCGCAGGAATAATGGATTTAGGGTACTCTTCTTCTGATTCTAGAATACATCTTGAACTATGCATAAGACATATTCTGGTGCATACGAAATGCTATTCTGTGCGTACAAAACGCTATCCACATTTCATCCACGATAATTCAAGTTGGATTAAAAACATTTATATCTTAAAAATCATATATCATATACTTTTATTTCAAAAATAATAATTTCACCCACCTGAGAATAATAAACACGTAATAATTGAGCAGAGAATCACAAAGTAGACGGGGATCCTAATTGCGCCGCACCTAGTATTAAAATAATATTAATTAAATCATTTGTATTGAATTATATTTTATAAAAAAAATAAAATTAAACTGGATTTGAAAACTAACCTTCTTTGTATTCTAACTCCAGCTCACTACCGTTGTATAACTTTTTTTTATTTCCTTACCACCTTTGTAGTGAATAGATTGCTCAATATATTTTTCTTTTCTTATGCGCAAAGATGTATTAATGGTATTAATAGATGTATATATATGTGTATATATATATACATATAAGACCACCACCACTGCTGCCTCACTTTTCATAATCATCTCAATTTCCGCTGCCTCATTTCTTGATAATCACCTCAACTATATATATATATATATATATGTATTATATTTCATTTTAGGGAGTAAAGTATAGAATGAGTCGGTTAGTTTTTCTTTTACAAATTGATACATTTTGGAATTGGAATTATCTAGTCAAAGTGTGTGTGTGTGTGTGTGTGTGTGTGTGTGTGTGTGTGTGTGTGTGTGTATTTAATTCTCTAGCTCATAGCCAACTATACTAGCTATTGCATATCCAAAGTTGTTTTAAAATCTAATGCACACACACATATAGTAATAATAAATTACACCTCAAGACCTATACTTAGGACACATGTATTCGTAATCATTATCACTATTTATTACTATTATAATTATCTTTACAAAGTATTTATTTTATTTTATATTATTAAATCCCACACCTAATATAGTTCTAATCCTTATGATTTATTATTATTTTTTTATCTTAATGTCTTTGATATTATTATTATCATACAGTGTGTTACTATTTGTTGCCTGAAACAATGTGAATTACGGATATAAATTGCAAAGTTAAATGTAATGTTGAAGCTAGTGTTACCACATTGCCTTCAACATGCAGCGGAAACGTAAATAGAACTTTGCACAAAACAAGTTTTAAATCACACTCCTTACGGTGTGTGATTGCCTCAAGGCGAAATTCACTATCACAAGTGAAACACAAAAACAATGCTGATGTTGTCTCGGTTCACTCCCTTGACAACACTGCATAAAACATACAGAGGACTATCCTAGCTTCACTCACTCGAATAATCACTCAAAAACAAACCTATCTAAACACATAGATAGATTACAATTAGTCACTCTAAATCCTAGACTTCTCAAAGTTGACTATCTAACCTACACACACAACTGGAATGAAAGTCTCCAGCTGATTGGGACGCTAGGCAGATGTCGAGGAAGATGTCTTGGACTTCAGAGATGACACTAGATGCAAGATTCAGAGCTTCTCACAAACCACAGTGATAACCTGCTTGCATAAATGATTTTAAGGCTTGGAAATGCCTTAAATACTTCCCCCATCTCGGCTGGGTAGTTTCTCCACGATCCTTGATGAGTTGGATGAAAAACTACCGCCTTCCACTACCCTTACTGAACTGGACTCGAGATAACCGTCCTCTGCACTGCGTGGCACACATTCTTCAACATCGTGTAACAATGGCGGTTACTCCAGCGACCCATGTTCTCTGCAATGGTTAGTGTCTAAGATGAAGTGGGAAACATCACGTCTCTTGAAACTCGGAACAGATTCTGACCTAGTCAAAATCAAGCATAATCCACGTTTTAAATTAAAATAAAATATCTAATAAATCCCTTAAATCGTGGAAAATGATATGTGACAAAAATCACAATTTATTCAGATTAATTTAAAATAAATTAATCCAAAATACTAGGAAATGATAAGGTTAGAGATCCGAGTGTTATACTCGGTGTGCCGAGAATGACGGACAACATTAGGTACGACATTGATTACAATGTTATCGACAAAGTGATAACATCATCTGGAACAAGTCATACTCAACAATCTCCGCCTTAAGCTTATCCTTTCTGCACAAAACATAAAAACTCAATATATACAATTAGAGCCGCAGCGGAATACGATCAAAAATATTGGAGTTCAAAAACTCCCCCTTAAGGTCTGCTCCCCCTTAAGTTTTTATCTGTAAAATAATATACAAGGTTAGTGGGTATAATCCCCTATATAGAAATATACAAGGTTAGCGGGTATTTACCCCTGTACAGAAATATACAAGGTTAGTGGGTATTTACCCTGTACAGAAAATTGGTGGGTAATTATCCCCTATACAGAACTATACAACATTAGTGGGTATTTACCCCTGTACAGAAATGTTAGTGGGTAATGATCCCCTATACAAAAATAATGTTGAGAACATTCTCAACACAACAAACATCACACATTTTTTTTTAAAAAAAATGTGCGAACACAATCACAATGTTGAGACCATTCCCAACATAAAACATCACATACTATAAGTTATGTGAAAAGCAGAATAACAAAGTTGAAAACATTCTCAACATAAAATATCACACATTAAAATATGCAAACAAAATATATAGCAAAATCATCAACTCACGCTGATGATTAAACCAAAAATATCCAAGGATATCCAATCATGGATACCGAACAACAAAAATAAAATGTGTCCATGCACATCAAAAATCAACAAGGATGTAAACACATCCAAAATAAACTTGTGTCCAGCACAATACATAACCAAAAAATTAAATTGTTTTTGTCAAAGAAAAATCATATTTTCTTCTTGCCCTTTGCCTCAGCCACAAACTTTCCAGCCTTCTTTCCTTCAGCACCACCATCATCACCAGCGACGGCGGCAGCATTTACTCCCCCTTTTTGTGTAGAAAGTGCACTTCGCAGAGCTTGGCGATGTTCAACCATAGCATTGGTGAGGACTGTGCTTTGATGGATCATAGAATCCATCTGCTTGATAAAAGAATTTAACACTTGCACAGAAAATGTCACCAAATGTGAAGATACACTAGCTAATTCAGTTTCAGATCGTGGAGGAGAGAGAGCTGTCTCTATGCCAACATCCTGATCAACATCTTTGGAGGCAGCTGTGGAACTTAGAGCAAGGTTGTAAGGGAGATCCATCACTCGATCATCATTCCCTTTTGGTTTGACAATTGTGATAGTCGATGTTTCAGTGACTATCTTCTTCTTATTTGGCTTCACGCCTTGCTCAACCATAACTGCATAGATGAGGTAGGGAAAAAGAAGAATGCTGGTGTTGCTGGTCTTTGTAGCAACCTTCATCACATAGTCAAATATGTAGTCTCCGAGACTGAAGGGGATCTTAGTGCCAAGTTTAAAGAACAGAAATGCTTGATCAACAGTGAGGACTGAAGTGTTAGTGGTAGGTAACCAATTACACACAATAATCTTGTGTAAAACAGAGTATAAAAATGTAAGCTTAGAAGTGGAAATTTTGTTTGTCCACTTGGTTACCAATCCACCAGTTATAGTCGACACAACATCATCAATAAGATCTAGACTAACAACATCATTGTCATTACCTAGACCCAAGAACTTGTTGATCACTATCGGATTAAACTTAAACACATGATCACGCATATAAATTTCCCCATATTTGCTCTTTGTATGGTCACCCATATCCAAAGACACATTGGCATAGAATTCAACAATCACATCAGGCTCAAAAGTCGACAGAGATGAAACAGCTTTCCACAGACCCCTCTCTTTCAAAAACACATCCATGCCGTACTTCTTAAAGCTTAAGACATCAATTTGTTTCTCAACACGCACAGGACGGTTGCACATAATTTTGTATTGAGCCTTAGCATGCTTAGAATAAAAAGTTTTACTAAAGGCAGAAGTAACGTCATGAGGGGAACCTGGTGGATAGACTGGTTCAGAATCTTCAGACTCATCATCATCTTTGACATTGCCTGACTGAGTGGGGGAGAGAACATCTCGAGCAGTGCCGGAAGAGACGAGATCATGAGAAGAGGTGGGAGAGGTTGCTTTCTTCACAGCCTCAGAAGAAACTTCTTTCTTGACAACTTCAGGAATCTCTGAAGCAGTTTCTTGTTCAGCATCCACTTCAACATCCGCAGGGGCTTTAATGGGAGAGTCTTCGGGAAGATTTTCTTCATCATCAGACTCATCCTGTAAAGACCTCACCAGCTTGGTCTCCATCTTCAGAGTTCTCCTAGCCTTCTTGCTAGTTTCTTCAATCTCTTCCTTTTCAGTGTCTTGAGAATTGTGAAGCCTCTTAGATTTACGGGTTGGCCCGACCTTCTTCTTCTTGCCGGAAATTACTTGAATGTGCACCCCAAGATCTGGATCCATGGGTTTTTCTTCTTCTCCTAAGAGTACTCGTTGAAGTGGTGTTGGATTTAACACTTGAACTCCTTCGGGAATTTCAGTGTCCTTCATCGGAGTATCAGTTTGTTCGATCGGAGGGGATGAGGGTTTTTCCGACTCAGATTTTGCACCTTCCTCACACACTCCAGGTGTTACAGTGACTGTAGGGGTTGATGTTGAAGTTCCAGCAGGAACTGAAGTTGAAGAAGGAGTGTCCATGGTTTTCTCCAACATTTGTTTCATCATTTGAAACATAGCAGCAAATTCATTAGGATCCGCCATGGATGTTTTGAAAAAAAACTTGAGAGAAAACAGAAGAAAAAGAGATAGACAAGATGAAGAGAAGATGAAACGACTCGGTGGAGAGAGTATGAGTGAGAGATTTAAATTTTAATTCAGGATATGGATGTCAAGATCCCTCAAATCTCGGAACTCCCAAAAACCGTCACATCAAGAATAAAAAATTCAAAAATAAAAAACGGATTAGTGGATAGGGATAAACGAAGGTGTACTTATCATCAAAGTACAAATTAGAGATATTCATGGCCCCCTAAACAAATCCGACCTTTTTTTATATATATATAAGAAAGAATAAAAAAAATAACAAAAATATAATTCTAGACAAATTTTCTAATGATTATCGTTTCTCTGCAATCTTGGTTACAACATCAACTACAACACAACAAACAGTGAACAAACCCAACTATAATTCACCTTATAGGATTACGGGTATTGCATTCACAAACACATACATAGAAGTTCAAGTAGCTGATTTTGTTAAATAAAGGCAGATATACAATAATTTCATTAAGTCAGTCTTGAATTATACTTAAAAGAAATGACTAACATAAATAAATAAATAAAAGAACTAGATAAACAACTGATGTTTAATAAAAAGAACTCACATCGAGTTCAACATCAGTAAACAAAATGAACTAATTAAATAGAACACATTCCAAGAGACTTTCTCAAGGCAGAAAATCTCTCGAAATCAAGAGGCTTGGTGAAAATATACGCCGTTTGATTTTCAGTGGATATGTATTTGATGTTTATGATCTTCATTTCCACCAAATCTCTGATGAAGTGATGTCGAATGTCGATATGCTTAGTGCGTGAATGTTGAACCGGATTCTTGGAAATTTCAATTGCACTAGCATTGTCACACAACAGGGTTAGTGATGAGCTTGTCATGCCATAATCTTTCAACATTTGATTTAGCCATACCAACTGAGCACAACAACTAGCAGCTGTAACATATTCCGATTCAGCTGTTGACAAGGAGATGCAATTTTGTTTCTTGCTTGACCAAGAAACCATATTGCTCCCCAAAAAGAAACAACCACCACTTGTGCTCTTCCTATCATCAACATCACCTGCCCAATCTGAATCACTATATCCAATGAGGCTGGTGTTGGTGTCTTTGCAGTATCTGATTCCAAAGTCGACTGCGCCAGCAACATATCGAATGTAAATTGCAAAGTTAAATGTAATGTTGAAGCTAGTGTTACCACATTGCCTTCAACATGTAGCGGAAACGTAAATAGAACTTTGCACAAAACAAGTTTTAAATCACACTCCTTACGGTGTGTGATTGCCTTAAGGCGAAATTCACTATCACAAGTGAAACACAAAAACAATGCTGATGTTGTCTCGGTTCACTCCTTTAACAACACTGCATAAAACATACAGAGGACTATCCTAGCTTCACTCACTCGAATAATCACTCAAAAACAAACCTATCTAAACACATAGATAGATTACAATTAGTCACTCTAAATCCTAGACTTCTCAAAGTTGACTATCTAACCTACACACACAACTGTAATGAAAGTCTCCAGCTGATTGGGACGCTAGGCAAATGTCGAGAAAGATGACCTGAACTTCAGAGATTACACTAGATGCAAGATTCAGAGCTTCTTACAAACCACGGTGATAACATGCTTGCATAAATGATTTTAAGGCTTGGAAATGCCTTAAATACTTCTTCCATCTCGGCTGGGTAGTTTCTCCACGATCCTTGATGAGTTGGATGCAAAACTACCGCCTTCCACTACCCTTACTGAACTGGACTCGAGATAACCTCCTCTGCACTACGTGGCACACGTTCTTCAACATCGTGTAACAATGGCGGTTACTCCAGCGACCCACGTTCTCTGCAACGGTTAGTGTCTAAGACGAAGTGGGAACATCACGTTCCTTGAAACTCGGAACAGATTCTGACCTAGTCAAAATCAAGCATAATCCACGTTTTAAATTAAAATAAAATATCTAATAAATCCCTTAAATCGTGGAAAATGATATGTGACAAAAATCACAATTTATTCAGATTAATTTAAAATAAATTAATCCAAAATACTAGGAAATGATAAGGTTAGAGATCCGAGTGTTATACTCGGTGTGCCGAGAATGACGGACAACATTAGGTACGACATTGATTACAATGTTATCGACAAAGTGATAACATCATCTGGAACACGTTATACTCAACACAATGCATTTATCTAATGTGTAAATATATGTATACACACGAATTAACATATATAATTAATCATAAGTGATTTATGTAATCAAATTATACTCTTAACTTATATAACTTTTATCTAAACAAGACTAGAAAAAAAAAGAACAAATATATTATATGGCTCAAACTAAACTTTTAAAACCCAAATAATAATTACAAATATTCTTGATATTTACTAGGGGCTCAACTTCGGACTCCCTCAAGTTCAACTAATTCTATCGAGCATTATTAAATAAATAAAAACTCAATTTTTAAAGCAATCAAATAATTTTCATAGTTTTAAATCACGTAGAAGTGGGATGTTACAGTACATGTACGGTACTTATATAAATCATTGTGATGTGATTTTGTTGCTTGTATGTACTTATGCAAATTATTTTGTTATGATTTTATTACTTGTGTGTACTTATATAGATCATTTTGTTGTGAACTTAGAAAAGGACATCTACATATCCGTTAATGCTTCAAAGGAAATTTTAAATTTTAATAATTTTACAAAGAAGAAAATGTTGGCGCTGAAGAATAGATATGAGTTTTAAAAATCCAACGAATAAGCCAATAAATTACATCATTCATGGATTTGAGATCTCAAACGCAAGAAGATTTTCCAATCAATTCAATGCAAGCTCTAATCAACAACAACATTAACAACAACGTGTTCCCAATATTATTTATAACCAGTTTGTTACATGTATGATGTACGAGAACATTTTATTATTTGTAATATTCTTTTAGGATATTTTATAATATTAAATTAATTTAAAATTTAATACTCTAATAATTTGGGAGATTAAAGTTTTATCGCCTTGTATATATTATCACATGACAATGAATTGTAATTTTTCATTTATTGAGTTGTATTGTATCGTATGGCTACTATTAATTAATCATCTATAATTTTTCTTTTTCATACAATTTCACATGCACATCTGTTAAAATATACACTAAAACTTGATATATGAACCTCATTTATCTAGTTTATTTATTATATATACATGTATTAGAAATATACATTAATCTTGTTATTCGTGAATCATGTATCTAGCCTATAGTTTCATTCATGTATTTATTTAATGTTGTGAACTCTAAAGACTACATGGACTAGTATAAATAGTCTTGTAGTGTGGAGAAGGAAATCAAGTCATATTGGAATACAAATTTATATATTTATTTTTGACTTCCTCTTCTCTTCCATCCAACAAAGTAGTATCTATAGCCAATGGCATCAAAAATCCCTTTCTTTCCAACATCCACATCTCACCAAACTCAACTATGAAAATTGGTCGCTTAGAATAAAGGCAATACTTGGATCCCAAGGATTATGGGGCATTGTTGAAACAGGTTTTGTAGAGCCTCAAGATGTGCGGTTCTTACAAACCCAAAAGGATAATCTGGAGAAGGAAAGAAAGAGAGATCAATATGACCTCTCTATCATCCATCAAGGATTGGATGAAGAGATGTTCGAGAAAATAGCCAACAAGACTACATCAAAGATGGCGTGGGAGACGCTTCGTAACTCCGTGGTAGGAGTAGGCAAAATGAAGAAGATTCGACTTCAAACTCTAAGGGTTGAGTCTGAATCAATTCTCATGAAGAAGAGTGAATCAATCTCATATTATTTCACCAGAGTCTTGACTATCACTAATCAAATGAATAGGTTAGGAGAATCATTGTCAGATGGTCGTGTAGTAGAGAAAATACTACGCTCTCTTAATTCAAAGTTCAACCATGCAGTGGTTGAAATCTTAGAATCCAAAGATTTGAATGAAATGATCGTTGATGAATTAAATAGATCATTATGAGCACATGAAGAGATGATGAATCGTGGCAAGTAAGAGCAACCAAAAAATTTATTACAAGTACAGAAATCAAACTTTTACAAGGGCCCGTGGAAGAGCAAGAGGAAGAGGTAACTATGAAAACTTCAATGATAGAAGAAATAAATCTCATATTGAGTGTTATTCATGCCACAAGTTTGGACACTACGCTTCCAAGTGTCGATCTAACATGGAAAATGAAGAGGCGAACTTAGTGAAAAACCAAGAAGAAGATGCTGAGCAATCTTTGCTTCTCGCACTAAAGGATGATTCCGTTGGAAGAGCAAGCACATGGTATCTTGATAATAGAGCAAGCAATTACATGACGGGTGACAAAAGTAAATTTGTGGAACTTGATATGAGCAAGAAAGGGTTCATGAGTTTTGGTGACAATACAAAGGTGGAAATCGAAGGAAAATGTACAATTCTTCTTGAAACAAAAATATAGAGTCCATAAAATGTTATGAGATGTTTTATATGTTCCAAAATTGACTAGCAACATATTGAGCATTAGTCAATTGTTAGAGAGAAATTATAAAATCCATATGGAGGATCGTACATTTTGGATTCGCGATCAAGATTCTAATCTTGTTGCTAATGTGGCTATGACAAAGAACTAAATGTTTTTGTTGGATTTGAAGAATTGTGCACCATTGTGTTTGAAGACTTGTAGCTAAGACCCATCATGGATTTGGCATATGAGATTTAGCCATTTAAATTTTGGAGAATTGAAAACATTAATAGATCAAAATATGGTGACTAGAATTTCAAAGATTGATCATCATAATCAATTGTGTGAAGCGTGCTTACTCGACAAGCATCCAAGAAAGAGCTTTCCAATACAATCAACTCCAAGAGCAACAAGGCCACTCCAACTTGTCCATGCTGATGTTTGTGGACCGACCAAGCCTCAATCTTTTGGTAAAAAATCATATTTCATTTTTTATTAATGATTTTAGTAGAAAGATGTGGATTTCTCTACTAAAACATAAATCTAAGGCTTTCGATGCATTCGAGAAGTGTAAAGCTCTTGTTGAAAAACAAAACGGGCATGAGATTCAAGCATTGAGAACCGATAGGGGTGGTGAATTTACTTCTAACGAGTTCAATAGATTATGTGAGTTGCATGAAATTCGTCGCCCTTTGACAGCTCCAAGATTACCCCAACAAAATAGAGTCGCCTAGAGAAAAAAAAAGAATAATACTATTAGGAAAATATCATAAAGTTTTGATGAAATAATTCTATCTAAAAATTTGTGAAATTTAATTTCAAGTTAAATTGGACTTATTTTCCATCAAAGGTAAAAACATGTTGATGTTACCACAATATATTATCGTCCATGAGTTGTGGAAAAAAATATTTTGATGGAAAGCTATGATTTTTACCAAGTATATTGATGATCATAAAATATAATCACCTTCATGTTATCCATGAGTCGTGGGGCGTAGTAACATAAGATCCTTCCACATTTTTAGAAAAGGCCTTCGACGAGTCAACCCTAACTCGCTTTCAGACCGTTGATTTTTTCCGATTAGAGGGATTACTTAGAACGACAACATCGCCGCCGTCAGGAGAAGAATGAGCGGTTCGGTAAGATTCTAATTGACCACCAACCCAACTTTTCCCTTCTTCTTGCGACGATGAGTGCTCACTATTGCTCACCATTGAGGAATAGGAAGAAAGATGAAAAGAAATAGTTGACTAACGAAGAATTGAGAAAAGGTAGAAGATGAACTAACAAGACGAAAGTCTATTTAAGCCGCCAAAAAGTCCGGACGAGATAGAAGTTGACAAGCGGTAGGAGTGTGCTTCAGGAGCCGGGAAATTAGGAAAGAGGATTTGCGATTTGAAATTTTAAGTGAATGATGTATATTTGAAATTTAACCGATAAGCATGGGGAAGCGTTAATGGTAGATGGATGGGATTTTCTTGAAAAACGTAAAACAGATCTGACATCTAAAAATGAAAAGTCCTTACAATATGTCAGAAAAATAAATAAATAAATATCTCAGAGTCTGGAGCTCCCCGAGGCTTGCTCTCAGATTCTCGAGCCCCTCAGACCTGCTACTCTCTCAGGGTCTAGAGCTCTCCGAGGCTTGTGCTTCCTCGAGTTTCTTGGATTGGCCTTTTAGTTTGGATTTCACCTAGCCTTACTTTCTTGACTTTTATAATCACAATGACGATCGCTATACCACAGTCGACGAAAATACAGGTTCATCGTCCGACCCTCGTATAACGAGGCTCAAACAATGAGGAACTAATTGTAGATACCATTTTCTGTTGAGCCAAATTAGGATGATTTTATGGCCCAATATGAATATGGGGTCAAACGGTGTGAGGTCGAATGTAAGAGGTTATATTTCGAAATCGAAAGTTGAGAGGTCGGCGGAAGAAGAGGTCGTACTAAAACCTTAGCGGTATTTGAAAATTTACCTGGTCAAAACCCCACTAGGGATATAGGAGAGACTAGATCAAAAACCCTACTAGGAATAAAAGAATTCCGAAATAGGAGGAAAAACAGTTAAAAAGAGAGTATAAGTAGGAAGCGAACGAAAAGCGAGAGACGGAGCTTGAAGTGCCAGCAAAAACCCTAGAACTATCAACTCTTAAATGATTTGCCGCTTTTATGTTCATTTTTTATCGTTCGCATTATTCTTTTAATAATTCATTTTTCCAACCATGACTTGAGCGTCAGAGACCATTCGATCGTCAACCCCTTCGACTTCGCGTGATCAATATTTTTATTTTGTAGATCGCCGGAGCTCGGATCCGAATACATCTAATTGCAGAATTTTCAGTTCTACAATTATTATTATTATTATTATGGAAATCCACAATCATTATTTGAGAATGGACTGTGAATAAATTTCGTTTTATGTAATAACTTGACAATGATACAAAAAATACAAATCACACTAAAAAAAGATTGTGCAAGGAACTCGGCCTAAAATATGTTAGTGGGCACGATGAATATTATTATGGAGAATTTTAGGAGACTTAAATTTCAGTCCATGGAAGGGGTTTGATTGTGAACTTGATTCGAGAATTTTCTTTTGATGGGTAGTTAGACTGTTAGACAATCATTTAATTATTTATTTTAGTCGGAAGAGGATGATCAATAGAATTAAAAACCTGTTGCGGTCTTCTATTATATAAGAAAGTATGATGTTGATCATCGTTTAGATGTCTCAAAAGATTAATCTACAATAGTTGACGACATATTGTATATTTAAACTAACCTGCAAAGGAAAAAAAAAGAAATAAAATTGCTCCAACGTTGCAAACGTGTGACTGCATTAATTAATTAAACTTATGTGGGCCACTAGATTAGCGTTTATGGCTGCTGCCGGATGCATCAACGTTGCCAAACTGCAGCTAGCCGCTAATCATGAAATCACCGTACCTCATCTCCTAAAAACTATGCTCTTATATACTTGGATCATGCTTAAAATGAAATTTACGAACGTTGTATAAAAGAATTTGTCATTATGATTATGTTTTTATGGAACACCAACTAATTTAGTTTACAAACAAATTATAGTTTGGGTTAATTTCCTTAAAAATCATGAAAGCTTAGTTGCAAATTTAACATTAACTTTAAAAGTAGATAATTAAAACACCAACTTTGAATTTGTGTGTTATTCAACATCACCACATTTTATAAAATAAATTGACTTTCAATCCAATATATAATTGTGGCCACTTTGACGTCATTTTTAAAAATTGATGGTCGATTCATGACGGGCTCATAGAGACGAGCAAATTGTATGTTGGATTGAAGATCAACTTATTTCATAAAATTTTGGGGACGTTGAATAACACACAAATTCAAAGTTAGTGTTTTAATTGCTTACTTTAAAATTTATGTTAAATTTGCAACTAAGCTCAAAATTCATGATTTTTAAGACAATTAAGTTTCAACGCGCTCGTATATATATCAATTTTTTTGTTTCAAACCAAATATTTCCTTTTAATTGAAAATACCATCAACCTGTAATTTAGTTGGTATTAATGTCCTTTGTAAGGATGAGAGACTGGGTAATGGAACTAAAAAAACAAATTTAAGGATTTAGGTTAGTTGGTATTTTCGCTATTATTATCATTATTATTATTGGTGGAGTTGCTAAATTCTTAATCGTGAGATTTGACAGCCATCTTCTAGTATAAAAAAATAAATGAAAATAAGGCATAACAATATTAAATACACTGTGGGAACTAAATTGGGCGTTTTAATATATATATATATATATATATATATATATATATATATACATATATACACAACTCAAAATATTCAATATACATATATATATATATATGGAGTTTCTATTTGCACCACAATTTTTACTCTTTACACCACAGCTTCTCAATGCACCACTTTTTTTACTCTTTGCACCACTAATATTGACTATAATACATATAAAAAATGTTTTTTACTTAAAAAAAAACTTAAAATCAGAAAATACAAACCTAAAATCATTTAAAAAAAAAACAACCGTGCCACCATTTTCACCGCGGAGAGTTTGAAATCGAGCCGAATCCAATTGTTCGACATTGCACGACGATTTGTTCGAAGCCCGACAAGTTCAAACTATATTCATAGATCGATTTGACGAGTTCATATTCCATTTTTATTTTTTATACATTTTATTCCATAACATTAAAAATTATTGGGTCATTGTTTAAATTGAGTTTTCCAATAGTTTAAGAGGCTAGGATAGGTTATTAGAATGATTAGATGCTAGTTTGAGTTGAATCTGGTAAAAAAATCGAGATTTGTGTCGAGTTGTTGCTTTGATTTTGCTCCTGCTCTGCGTTTTGTTCGGATTGGAGTGTTTGAATTTTGTGAACATGTTCGAATTGAACAATCCGAACCTGACGTGTAAAATTTCAACTTTTGTTTTGTTCGGCGTTTAGAAGCCGAACATTTGTGAAATATTCAAACTCCAAATTCCGAACCGAACTAAGAACTTGAACTTATGTAGTTCGAACTCAAGAGTTCGAACACAATGATGTAGTTCGAACTCAAGAGTTCGAACACAACGCATTCTGTTTGTAATCAGGTAAAAGTCTATTTCAACTTGAAGAAGAGAAGGGTATTGTGGTTCGTTTCATGATTGGACACAAGTTAGTTTGTAGATATATTAAAAATGCTAGTCTTGAATTGGTTGTAGTTAGAATCATCTATATACAGTATGTGACATCTTTTATGTATGTTGTTCAGTGCAACATCCAATAGTATTCTGGACCGTGCAATCGACTCTGAGGATGGCCAACATAATGACTTTAAGCTTGTAAGGCATCAATACATTCCCAATTCATGTTGTTAAAGTTTTGCCGTGGATTCTGATAAATAGATCATATTTAAGAATCATGTTGAAGGATATCATGAATTATCAGCAAAGACAAAATCATTCTTCGATGCTGCTGTAGCAAGATGGGATGCTGAGTTCTATGTCAAAGTGGATGATGATGTTCATGTGAATTTGGGTATGCTGCAGTTGTTTCTTCCATT
This sequence comes from Perilla frutescens, assembly GCA_026008535.1. Taxonomy (NCBI): domain Eukaryota; kingdom Viridiplantae; phylum Streptophyta; class Magnoliopsida; order Lamiales; family Lamiaceae; genus Perilla; species Perilla frutescens. Next base: position 26,470,967 of record BRKX01000010.1, on the reverse strand, counting down.
TTTCCTTCATTAAATGACACTGAACGGTTTTTTGCTTACAGTAGTTACATTTGTGATTTGTTTAATGAGTATATTAATGCAGACACACTAACGATTTTGTTGTTTATTGTACGTACGTACATATTTAAAAAAATTCTGAAGTGTTGTTCGAGATCTAAACTTCGAACATATTTAATGTGTTCGAATTAACAAGTTCGAACAACACTTGTTCGTTCGATCTTCGTTGTTCGAACGCATTGAAGCAGGTTCAAACTGTAATTCCCGAACAAAACGCGAAAACATGTCAAAATCTCCGAAAACTCGAAATTCAATCGGTACAAACTACTCAAAATGATTTACATTGCTATATATGTTCTTCTTCATTTTCATCATGCCTTGTATCTCTTTTCATTTTTGCCACCACAATTGCACAACTAGAAACTAGGTTTTTGAGTTCAAATTGTGTTCAATAATGCTAACTTTTTCTTTGGGGTTCAGAACTTGTTATTTTCTATTTTAATGGATTTAATCGTATATTTTCTATTGTTTAAATTTTTATTTTTTTTAATTTCATTTTGTGGTGCATTGAGTAAAAAAAGTGGTACAATAAAGTAATTAAAGGTATTTCAGTCAATTCGTAATTATTTTATTTTTGCTTTTTTATTTTAATGGTGCAAAGAGTAAATTCTGTGGTGCAAACAGAAACTCCCATATATATATTATATGACAAAATAAAAAATTCCTAACAACCAACTTATTATATATGTGTGTGTATATATATTTTTCTATTTTGAAACCAATTTGTATACTTTATTAACAAAATAATAATCATATATATTTATATATAGAGGGTGTTCGGCGGAAGTCCAGCTAGATACTCTGTTAGTAGTCTCTTGCACATTTATTTAAGAATTTAGTGGTTCTTTCTAACAAGCAACGTTCTTCAATATTTCAACCACCGACCGCTGCTATGGCTTCCGATGTTGAGCAACCCAGGTTTGCCTCCATTTCCAAGGTATTTTTAACTTCTTCATTCTATCCATTTTCGCATAATTTTTATGCATATTTTTTTCCGCTTGTTGTAGTACTTTTGTTCATGCTTTTACCGATTTTGACTTGTTGATTCTAGTTGGTTATTAATGCGATGGTATGATACCTTAGTCCGTGCTTGTTGTGATGATTTCCTTTTTTTTTTTCTGGTAAAAATTGTTAGAACGGAACATCTTCTGGTGAAATCGGTAGCGTGCAAGAGCCTCTATTGAAGAATGGAAGCATCGGACTTGAGGAATATTCGGTGGTTTCCGCGATTCTTCCGTTAGTTCACAACTTCTCATTAGCAGTTTTGGTTGCATTAGTCTCGTTTTATGATTAATTTTTAGGATCATTTTAGCATATTTAAATGTGCCGGTTTTTTCCACTAATTGTTTGACAAGTGATCAGGTTTCTGTTCCCCGCTTTTGGAGGACTGCTGTATGGTTATGATATTGGAGCTACATCTTCTGCTACTATTTCGATTCAGGTATTGCATGAGTGGTTTTTCGTTTTAATTTGGCTCCTTAATAATGTCTTGACATGAATTGGGGTGGTTGATGAGTAATCTGTTACTGTGCGGTTTGTTGCTGAAGTTTTGAGACCATGTTGATATTTGCTCACATAGTTTTACCTAGAAGATCCACCAATAAATCTATGCACGTTTACTGCAATATGCGGTCATTGAATAGGTAACAATAATGTTATAACGGAATGCAAGAAAGACACAGAATTTAACGTGGTTCACTGACAATGTGTTAACTACATCCACGGACCAAAAGAGAGGATATATATATTGTATTCGAAATTCGAATACAAATTACCGTAGAAGTGCTAGGTTTAAATAACCCCGAAACCACTAGGTTTAGGAAATAAGTCCAACACAGAAATCCCAAGCATAACATAGCGAGACCTCCGATAAACTCAGGGTCAGGGTAAAATTTCCAACAATTTTTCTTTCGCCATATTCTTGAACTGAGTGGCACGTGTGGTTGGAGATCTCAAGCAGGACATAGATTAAAATGATTATCTGATCAATAAAATATATTCCCATTTTACCTTTTAATGTATTCTCATTTTCCGCATTTCTCAAGTCTCTTGAATAGGCAGCTTAATTCTCTTGGTTGAGCTCTTGTTATTGATTTAGGTGTGGCACTGGACCTGTTATTTCATGGGACTATTTTATCACAAAATTGTGTGCAAATGTTACCTCTCATTTACATGGGCACTTCCTATTGTTCAAAGAGCATAATATATATCTAGAAGTGGTTCAGAGACAAAAGTTGATCAAAATAATTCAAGAGTAGTTAGTGCAGTATTGCGTGATCAATGATTATCAGACATTGCTACCACTATTGCATGTGGGGGACTGGGGGGTGAGGACAAGGATTTATAATGAGAAATATGCTTTCTTTTGATCATGCAAATTGTTGATTGTAGTGACACTTGCAGTTAGATATGTACATGTACTACTCTTTTTAGCAGTATTGAATTGTTTGCACATAAAACTATTTTGATTATAATTATGTGGGCCTTTGAGAAATCGACTTGACATTTTGTTTTTGGGGCAAATTTAATTCCTGATGCTAATGTCTTTCTATATTCTCTTCCTCTGCAGTCAGCCACAGTGAGTGGAATTTCATGGTATAATTTGTCTTCTGTGCAAGTTGGTCTAATTGTAAGCAAGTTTTTCCTTCCTGGTTGTTACTACATACAAATGCACATGATTATGTATGCCATCCCTAGTTGGTCATGCTTTTCTGTAGCCTATTTCTGCCTGGGAAGATCACATGTTTACTGTTTTTGTCTCCTGGTTATGACAGACCAGTGGTTCATTGTATGGTGCATTGATAGGCTCGATTTTGGCATTTAATGTTGCTGACTTCCTAGGTTAGTATGACTTTCATTGTTAGGCTTAATGATTGTAACTAATATTGCTGAACACTTAATTTTGGTACGAATTTTAATCACTAAACACTGCAGGAAGAAGAAGGGAATTGATTCTTTCTTCGGTCATGTACCTTGTTGGAGCTCTTCTAACAGCTTTGGCTCCTAATTTTGTTCTCATGGTGATTGGGCGTTTCATTTATGGCATAGGAATTGGATTGGTAAGATTATCATGCTGGTAATTGAAACCAGCTAAATCCCCCCCCCCCCTCTCTCGTCATGGTGATAGGGTATGCAACTCTCTCGGCCATTTTTATGAATTTATTTGAGGACTTGCTGATATTTATTGACCGCAAGCTTTGGATGCAAGTTGTTGTCTCCTGCACTCATTATTATGAGACAAGTATCAATTGCGTATATTTCCTGAAAATAGATCTTTATCTTTGGATGAATTACCCTTATCTGATAGTGCCAGAGCAAACTTTATCTAGATATATGAAATGTAATTTACCAAGGAAAAAACATCTTCACCCTAGAAGTGCACAATTGTGTGATGAAGTGCGAGGTATGGTATATCTCACAATTTTTTTATTACTTATTTCACTTTCCTGCATATTATAGGCAATGCACGCTGCTCCAATGTACATTGCTGAAACAGCTCCAAGTCAAATACGAGGGCGGCTCATTTCTCTTAAAGAATTCTTTATAGTTCTTGGAATGCTAGTAAGCCTGCCTCATAAGAAATGTTCCATACTTACATAAACAGTTCAATTACATAGTATATTTTATTTTACCATAAATATTGTGATTTATCTATATATATATATATATATATATTTTCTGAACTCTGTGATAAACAATTGTTATGTATCCTTGAAAACTACTTGGATCCTGTAATAAGACTTTGAGGCACTTTGTCTTAGGTCGGGTATGTTGCCGGTAGCCTTTTGGTAGACATTGTTTCTGGTTGGAGGTACATGTTTGGAGTTAGTGCACCTCTATCAGTTATAATGGGATTTGGTATGTGGTGGCTTCCTGCATCTCCTAGATGGATACTTCTACGAGTAGTACAGGGAAAAGGAGATGCTCAGGTTTTAAGAAAGACTGCCATAGATTGCTTATGTCAGTTGAGAGGTGAGGCTATTGGTGAATCAGCTCCTCAGAAAGTGGATGAGATTTTGTCTGAACTATCTTACTTGCGTGAAGAGCAAGAACCTACATTAGCTGAAGTATTCCAGGGTAAGTGTTTGAAAGCACTTACCATTGGTGGTGGGCTAGTCCTCCTTCAACAGGTTTCTTTCATATTCAGAAATCTTGGGTTTCAATTTCCACAAAACAATCTAAACATGAGCTCATAACTCTTTATTTAATCATGACAGATAACAGGACAACCAAGTGTGTTGTACTATGCTGCGACAATTTTTCAGGTAACTGCTTCTACGTCAGTCGTGAAAGCTAAACTTATGTGGTTGCTGTGGGCTAAATGCTATTACTTTGTTGCTTCACCAATTCTGATAATTTTAGTATCGCAGAGTGCAGGATTTCCTGCAGCATCAGACGCAACTAAGGTGTCTGTTTTACTTGGTTTATTGAAGGTCAGTCTCTGTCAGTTTCTGGATCTTATGCTCACTGTGCTTTCCGGTTAATAGGTGTAATTATGAATTGAATTTCTTCCTTCTTAACATCTCCCCATTGCACTCCAGTATATGCTATATGTTTAAGAGCTCTCTATTTCCTGTTTAGTCTTCTTTTCTCCACTTTTACTAATGTAATCTGTTATTCTTTAATCGTGCACCTAATCCTTGTTCGCTCACAAATTGCCTTTGAATTCTAGCTGATTATGACGGGGGTGGCTGTTTTGGTTGTTGATAAACTGGGGAGGAGACCTTTGCTACTTGGAGGCGTATCTGGTATTGTAAGTCATCTCGCTAGGTCTTTAATCTATTTTTATTTATTCAAACTACTTCAGTTTTTAGTCATTGTTTTGGATGATACAGCAGTAGTTGTTGGACTCTAAGCTTCTATTAGTGACATACTTGGATCATGTGCAGACTATATCTCTGTTTCTTCTGGGATCTTATTACACATACCTAGGTGATATACCTGCTTTGGCAGTAACTGCTTTGCTCGTGTATGTTGGATGTTACCAGGTATTACTAATACTTTTACTGCCTCAAAATTATTCTTTGTTGTCTAAATTATGAATTTTACATCACAATGCCTAGATAATTAACTCTTACCTATGGGACATGATTTTGGTTGGTGAAGAAGTTATGGAAACTGCTATTTTATCTCTATATGGATGTAATTGTTGAATCAGTCATGTGACAGAGCATGTGATCTTCTTTTCTTTAATGGTTGAATTTGTTCTGTTATTTCCTGTTATATGAAGTATCAATGTCTGGAGTTTGTATTCTGCAGTTGTCATTTGGTCCTATTGGTTGGTTGATGATCTCGGAGGTTTTCCCCTTGCGTCTAAGGGGACGAGGATTGAGTATTGCAGTTCTTATAAATTTTGGTGCAAATGCGCTTGTGGCATTTGCATTTTCTCCAATGGAGGTGCACACCGCTGTTTGCTATAGTTTTCACTTTTAAGCAGTATTGACATGAAACAATCTTTAATTTATTCGATTGTTGAACATTCTGTTTTTTGTCGTATTTAATTGTGGTTGCAGGAGTTGCTTGGGGCTGGAATTGTGTTTTTCATCTTCGGAGGCATAGCTATCCTCTCATTTATTTTCATCTACTTTATTGTACCTGAGACGAAGGGGCTCACCTTAGAGGAAATTGAAGCTAAACTCCTATAGGTTCATATGCTCCTTTTCAAATTGTTCGGCATTGTCACCGGATGGGTGTCTGTTGTTCGATCGAACCTGTATCCTTTATGGACTTCCACGGGCTGAAAATCGGAAACTATTCCAGTGTAGCTTCTGTTTTCTGTAAATGATGCTTGAAACTTTTCAATCAACTCTATACAGTGCATCTTTCTGATTTTATGTTTGTTTACTTCAACATTGCTAATACACAGTAATAAAAATGAAATGCCATTTTGGAAGGAGGATTTTGTGAACCCTAAATTTCACTCTCTAGTGTTACTTGGATTTTGCTGCTGCATCAATATGTTTGTTTATATTTCAATGTATATATTGAGGTGAACACTAGACACCTAAAAAATATGATGAATGTGCTTGTCAAATTTGTTTTAAGCATAAAAAGAATAGCTTCTACTTTTTTCTATAAAATTAGGATACCCGAAATGGTATTTAGGTTTCATACAAAATCTACAATGGCAATGGCTCCTATATATTCTTATTGTTATTGTTATGTTAATTGACAAATAAATTAGCGTTAATTGTCTTAAAAATTATGAACTTTTAGCTTAGTTATAAATTTAACTTGAACTTTAAAAGTAGACAATTAAAACACCAATTTTGAATTTGTGTGTTATTTGACATTCCCAAATTTTTATACAACAATTTGTCTTCCAATCCAACATACAATTTGCTCATCTGTTCAACCCCGTCATGAGTCGACCATCAATTTTTGAAAATAACGTCAAAGCGGTCACAATTGTATGTTGGATTGGAGGTCAATTTGTTATATAAAAATTTGGGGATATTGAATAACATACAATTTGTGCATCTCTTCGAACCTGTCATAACTCGACCATTAATTTTGAAAATTACGTCACAATTATATCCTGGATTGGAGGTCAACTTATTTTATAAAAATCTGGGGATGTTGAATAACACACAAATTCAAAGTTGGTAATTGCCTACTTTTAAAGTTCTTATTGAATTTACAAATAAGCTCAAGGTTCATGAATTTTAAGGCAATTAACTCAATAACTTACAACATTTGATTAATTTCGTAAATTCGATCTATTAAAACATTTCAATAACAAACACCACCACCTTTTGATTAGTATAAAATTCAACACAATCAGTTTTCTTTCAACGTTATAAGGCAATTCTATGACGCGTAGGACATAGTATGCTATGTGCCATAATAGGCCTAATGTGACACTTTCATGTGTCACAATAGATTTATTGTGACACATGGAAGTATTATATTCAGTCTATTGTAAATGGGCATGTATTTTGAGGCAGTGAACTAATTCAAAACCAAATCAAATTCACCGTGGCAATCCGTATCACTAATTTTATTTTTAATATACCTTAATTACGAAGGATGAAGCCTTGAAAAAAATTTAACTCAACTAAATTAGAATAAATTAAAATAAAACATATAAAAAAATTAAGTTTGGCACCGGAGAGAAAGACCACGGGAAATTTTAGGGGCCAAACGCAATTACTCATTATTTAGTTGTTCCAACTGCAATTTGGGGAAAAAAAGTAACAAAGCTATCAATTTTATTCAGCACATCAGTTTCGTTTCGGAGCTAATCCGCACCCTCTGATCCTCTCTGCCTCGAACTGAATCGAACTTTCTCTCTCTACACCTGAGGCCTCAGCAATGGCGGCATTCGGGAGAAAGAATGGATTAACAATGGCGACGCATCTCATGAAAACCCTAGCTGGATCTTCGAGAAACCTCTGCGGCATCGTTACCAGCGAAGTTACCACCTCTCATACCGCAAAATGGATGCAGGTATTTGATAATTTATAAGTTGGGGAAATTCCTGTTATTTATTTTATTTGTCTTATGATGAAAAATTTCCGATTGTTTTTGAGCCTTATGTTCTTATTCAATTAAATGGTTGCTCTATTGATGCGAGGACTTTGTGGTTTAGATTTGAAGATCTGCAATCGCCTATTTTGTTCGTTGCAATTGGATGATCTATTTGTTCCTTCCAAATGTTTAGTCCTTTTCCTGTTTACTGTTTGTCTTAGCTATTGCGTGAGGAGGTATAAGAACTAAGAAGGTTTTGCATAACTTCAGACTTGATATGCCCCTTTCGTTGTTACCATCATCTTTGTAGTTCAAAGTTCTGTTTTTCCCAGAATGAAACGGACAAAGTGTAGAAAATGTGAACATTCTGTTTTTATTATCCTTTTCGGTCCTACATTTGCCTTCTAGATTGAGCCTTTTGTTACGGCTGCAGATGTTTCTGGTTGTCACTCACTATGAGCATATGAAACCAATAGAAGGCTGCGAATCTTACATGAAGCGAGTTTAGCAATATGGTTTAGAGGATATTGTGAATACTCTGCTATAGAGCGTTTGTGCTCGCATTATTTTTGATGTCCTTGTGTATAGGCAATATATCTATGATCTAGTGTATATTCTCTTTGCTCGTGCTTTTGATTTTAAATTCTAGCTTAGGTAAAAATATGACAAGTGATGAGATCATTGAAATTTTCCTGTTGCCTCTGTCCACAATATCTTTGCAAATAATCATCTATTGAAGGTACTGAAAGAGAGGAATATGAGAAAAATAGAGTATTAGGTTCTGTTCAAATTTTTTTTGGTTGAGTAGGCTGTGAAGATTAAGGATCACAAATGGAGCTGACCATTGATCTCTACACCCATTTGCAAGTCATTTACCAAGCTACTAGCTAGGAAACCGTTTCCTTGTTCTATCTGGTCTAGGTGTACAAATACAAGTTGGGATATTTGCTATAGAAGTAAACCCGTACATCCATCCCTAAGCTGATGTGATGCATTGATTCTGAGAATACCCGGAAGAACACAAGAACAATATCGTTGATTCTCGCAAGAATACTAAATTGCACTTAAATAACACAATTTTATATCAAATTCAGCTCCCCTAATAATAATCTAGACCTATCTATTTATAATATACGAGAAACTTGGACGATAAGAAATATAAAACCTAAATTAGATAAATTTCCTAATTGATAACGTAATCTAAATAGAACAAAATATAATTAAATCTAAAATATAATATAAATAAGATATCAAGATATAATCTTGATATATATCTCCATCATGATGTCATCAAGGTTTTCAACTAAATAGTCATTTTTGCAAGTGGTTGTATGTTCTATTTGGTTCGTGCATCAGCATGTGATATTCTAATTATTGTTTACGGACGCTGATGTAGGATACAAGTAAAAAGTCTCCAATGGAGTTGATTAATGAAGTTCCACCGATCAAAGTAGAAGGCAGAATTGTTGCTTGTGAAGGAGGTCTGCACTGCTAAAATTTGTCTCTGTGGAGCTGAATCCTCATTACTATTCTGCTCCATATCATATCATATCATATCATATGAGTTTGGATATCTCCATCCATATTATTTGTGATTACACCTGAGTAGTGATCATCTTTATAACTTCAGGTGTCTTCACAAATAACATACGTATATCTGCACCCAACTCACTCTTTTCGACGTTGTTGCAGATAGCGACCCAGCACTTGGTCATCCAATCGAGTTCATATGTCTTGACAAGGAGGAGCCAGCTGTGTGCAAGTATTGTGGCCTGCGTTACGTGCAATGCCATCATCATTAGATGCCGGTTGTGCTGTAGTAAAGTTCCTGCCACCCCGGTTGTTTTAAGCTGTAATTTCAGATAACATGATGTTTGGCATGGCTGCCAAATATTCTCCCAAAATAAGGACTCCATTACACATTTTGAATGAAATTTGCCAGATTTGAGTATTGGCATTATATCGGGAAACACACGCACATTTCGTTATTCTGCATGGTTTCATCATAAGCTGCAGATTTGTTGAGTGCTTGCTTTCTCTAGGTGAAAAAAACAATAAAACGTAAATTTCATTATTGGTGCAAGCCACATATATTACTAACTATTGTTATGGATTCTCAGCTAAGCTACACCAAAACTTCCTCGCTCAAGGAGGGTAAAGAATCGAACATAATTTTAACAAGGTAAAAATCTGAATTGGTTAAAAAAGGCAAATTCAACTTTCCTCTTCAGGTCCAGCTAGTTTCTTCCTCTGCTGATGCTCTGCAACTTTATAATCCACCACTTCACGGAACAGATTGGCATCCAATACACAATTTTCACCACCGTAAACAGCTGCTTGAACGCTTGCCAAAAGCTTTGCTATCTCTCTTCCAGAAAACCCATCGGTTTTCGCTGCAGCTTCCTTAACGAGATCATCGTTCACTCCCTTTATTTCTATCCGATTTGCCTCTCTCTTGAATAACCTCGCAAACAGGCCTCGTTTGCCTGCCCCTGCTTGTGCTATGTACTTGTCCAGATACAGATTAAGCAGCTTGAAACGTTCGTCTTCACCAGGCAGAGGGAATTCTAGGACTTCATCCATACGGTCCGACACAGCTGAATCGAGATCACCAGGACGGTTCGTTGCAAGAGCAAGGACTATTTCCTTGGACTGGTCACCCGTGCGGTATAGGAGAGCGTTGAGAGCACTCCTTTGAGCTTCACTCATGTAGGTTTTATTCCGCCTGGTTTTTGATGGGATGTTCAAATGTTAATATAAAATAAGGTTCATATACAAAGCTCAGAGCTGATATCATGACAAGAATACGACAGATTTTGATTTCTTAATAATATGGAAACAACTCCATTTATGCTGTTGAAATTATGTTAGATCAGTGCCTCTTTGGAGTTTTATCTTAATTTCCGTACTTACCAATCCCAATTCCCAATCCCCCAGAAAGTATATACTGACTTTTTTTAGATAAGCAAACTGTAAGGAGAAAAAAATCATGCAGAGTATTATGGTATAAAATTTGACTCACTCGCACAAGAAGGCATCTGCTTCATCAATGAAAAGCAGCAAACCTTTTTTAGATTTCTTGCCCCAATCGAACAACTCGTGTATCTTGGTAACAGCCTGAGAGCCCAGTGGCGCAACATCACCTCCAGTCATCATTGCATACTCAAGCCCCTATAAGCAAAGCACATACGATGATATCAAAAATGAAATCCCATTAATAACAAAGTCAACCCTAGGAGCATAAAATCTTACAGCCCCCTGTTCTAAGCGAGACTTATGAAATCACACACGATGGATATCAGACCCATCTCTCATGCCTCCGAAAGAATGAATTAACAACAATTAACATGACACAAGAACAGTTTGTTGACGTAGTTTCCCACGCTGCATTAAGAACCAGCATTCTGAAGAATAAAATAAATCATGGTTCAACAAATCATTTCATCCTCAAAAAAGCTGAATTCATTTCTAACACACTCTATTCCTAAGAACATAGACAATCCCCCCTTCCACAGAAGCATATGCCCACAATTGTTTATGCTCTTGCAGGTAACATGTTCTCTTCCAGGAAATTCCTAAACTATATGTTGACAATCAATAGGTTCAAACTTTTTCCCGGACATAAACAAAAGGGTGCCAATATACACAGAACAAAAATGGCAGTATGCAAATAATATCTGGCAAAGGGCCAACCAATCATACACGATAGCACATAATCTAGATCTCCATTACTCCATCTTATACCAAGGTTTCTTGTGAGAGCGCTTAGATCTCTAAATGCCTATTATAAGCTAAAGCAAGCGCAAAGATCAAATAATTAACCCATCCATCAAAATAGCTAATTATACAAGACAGAAGGAAGAGGTTATGATGTCATACAGATTTGAGGGCAAGTTCTTTAGCAGCCATTGTTTTCCCTGTTCCTGGTGGTCCATGGAAAAGCATGTTTCTAAATGGTGCCTGATGAATTTTTGTATTTGCAGTTGCGACAGACAAATGCTCAATCCGTTTCTGGAGACGAGGATGTAAGATAACATCCCCAAGAATTTTTCCGGCCTGTGAGCCAGAACCTCCCTTAGCACCTTGGAAAATGGTGCTTATGCCACGTGAAAGCAACCCGGACCACGGGTATTTCCCCCGAGAAGAATCTCTGATCAGAGATGGTTGTCCTAATATTCGGTCCACATAGCTCCAAATCACCCTAGCACCTTCCCTGAAATCCAAAAATTTATTGTAAGTGCTGAAAATATATTATAAATGATACAACCAAATCATGGAGCCAACCGGAGATGCCAGTACCGCCAATGGAATATAACTTCCATTGCTGACGATTGTAATGCCCAGACATAAAATGCATTTCTACAAACTAGAATTCTTCATTAATCATCAAAATGCTAGAAATACAATTTCAAAAGCATTACGCAACTAAAAGTAACACATATTAATATACAAGTGGCTTCTTAGAGAAGAACAATTTTAGTCAACGAATGCAAAACAACTGAAACAATCTAGCAAAGTGGATTTAAGATGACAAAAAACATTGAAATGCAAAATGTTGTGAGAAAATGGAGTGTTATTCTGCATTTTGGCAAGACGTTTTTTTTAAAGGAGAAGGTAGACAATATAATGCAAATCCACTAAGCTCTAGGATTCTGCGGTTAACAACTTGACATTCCAAAATGGTAGTACCTTGTCGTGTAGACACCTGCAGCCAGAGCTGTTACCCCTCCAACAGCTACAACCAGCTTATTCTGATCTGTTAAAATAGCTCGCAAACCCCCTGCATTTAATGAAACACAAAGTGTTGGATAAGTAACATTAAATGTGAAGTACAAATTCATCTATTAAAATGACGACTCAAAGCCGGACACAAAAACCGAAGAAAAGAGACAAAAGCTTTAGGGCTACTCTATGCTATACTTTCCATACACAAAACAATCTTATCAGTTAAGCATTTAAACTAGGATCAACTTGCCAATAATTTTAGAACCACAAAAGCTAGAAAAATAAGAAACTTCAAAATATAAATATGATTTACAAGCATAAACAGATGAACAGCAAATCCGGTATTGCAACAGAATGAAAAATTAACATGAAAGGCTATTACAAATTCCAATATCACAGCTTACTTCGCATATAACGATGCCTAAAGATTTTCTAAGAAAAAAAAACATTTGAGAGAAAAACCTCCAATGTGATCGAATGTGGTGTTAATAGCAGCAACCCATTTCTCTCGCTCTGCATTTGCACGTTCAACTAGCATTCGTCTACTAACATCCTCTGAAAGCTTGGCCTCATGGGCTCTTCCCTCTGCTTCTGCCAAAGCCCTGACCTTAATAGTTTCACGTTCTATCTCAGCCTTCTCTCTTTCAGTTTGACGACGCTGTGCTTGAATTTGCTCCTCAGTTGCTCGTCTAGAAGCCTCTTGCCTCAAAGCTGATTCCTCTTGCATTTTTACAAGTTCTTGGTTTCTACCTCTTTGATGTTCGTTCTCTGCCTGCAAAGCCCCAGATCACATAGTATATAAATACAGGAAAAACCTGATGCTTCATTGCAAATGAACCGTAAGGATCACATACCTGCATCCTTTTCCTCGCTAATTCATCCTCATATTTAGCCATCTGTGATTTTACTTGTGCTTGCTGCTGAGCTAGCTTTTTCTGTTCATCATACATCACTCTTTGTTTCTCCTGGAAAAAAAAGATAGAAACCGATTTTCATTTTTGCTCCTGAAAATCATGTTGTCTCTGATGGGGGATCAAATAGAAAAGTACAGTAAACCTCCCAAAATGCAGAAAATCTTCAGCTTTCAAGTCACGGAAGATGAGCTATTGAAATGTAGTGAAATGAATTAAACTATTCCTAATCCTATCCCAAGCTTCAATTCAGAGAGTTACAGTTTTCCTTTAAAAAAATGAGAGCTAAGAATTTCTCAAATTGAAAATAAAACAATGAACTTCAACTAGTGAATATCAAAGAAAAAACTCAACAACCAACATTCATTTCTCTGTTCCAAAGTCAAGAAAATGCAACTCACTTTACATCAGTTTTTATCCCAATTCTCCCAGCTAATTCAAGACATGCATGCAATCCGATAGGAAGTTACAGTCACTAGCAAACTTTACAATCTTGTACGTTCAAAAGGTAAAACAACTAGTTAATGATAACAGTAATAATGACAAACTATTGATCTTTAACTGAATTTGGATTATGAGAAGTGGCAAGAATGAAAAAGACAGAATATCTAGGCCTGAACAGAAAATCAAATCGGTATTGAACCAGGTGTGTTTATCAACAAGAGGCAAGCAATGTCAAAAATGACGAGCCTCACAGTTTCAGCTTGGGCTTGCATTGCCTTGAATTCCATGACTTTTGAGCTTAACTCTTGCAGTCTTGTTTCTTCTTGCTTCTTCATCACCTCAAACACCTACACCAACAAAACTCCTCGAATAAATCCACAGCATGTCAATATAAATGGCAAAAGCAAAAAAACCGTGTCTGTTTACCCATTATCCGTACATCAACTTCAATGCACACCCGCAAATTCCCACGACTTAAAAAACGTAAATTTGCTTAAGAACATTCAAACACCACTTTAACAAATTACATGTACTGGCACCATTAGGCGAGAATGCAAACAAAAGAAAAGTCTTTCATGTTATTCAAACTTCAGGTTTCAGTCTTCCAACTTAAATCACTGATTCAAACAGAGTATTCATTCCCAAAAAAAAAAAAGAAAAAAAAGATCAGAACACAAACTTCAAACCTTCTTAGCATTTGAAGAAGTAGTAATCTCCCTCAATGCCTTGGCACCCCTCTCCAACGCCTCGGGGTCGAACCCGGCCGACGTCGTCCTCGGGTGAGGGTTATCATTACGAACCCGTTGTGGCTTGTCTTCCGGCGGTTTATCCGGCTCCGGAGCCCCCTCGTTAGCCGCCGGAGACGAATTAGAGAATGGTGAGAAACTAAAACGCCCATCTGCGTGGGCTTCATCGATACCGAAAGTGGCGTAGGCTATCGCAGCTAGAATCCCTGATGCACAGTTTTTTGCCATAATCTCGACAAAAAAATTAATCAATTAATTGAAATGAACGAATTCTTGGTTTAATGCATAAAGTGAAATGAAATTAAGAGTGAAGAATAGTTTCTTGAAGGATAAGAAATGAGAGCATTGGCGAAGACGCCATTGGAGGTTTTGAGAAAGAGAAGTTTCAGGGTTTATGTAGGGTTTGTGAATTTTTGCTTTCTCCCATTGATGGCGGTTTGGGTTGAACTACGGCTCAAACCCGGTCTGAATATTTATTTATTTATTATTATTAACTAAATAATTTTCATATTATATTATTATATGATTTTAACATATTTATATGACCAAATATAGAGTTTTTTTCATTTTAAACCCATCAAAATATGTGGTGGATTAGATAGATTATTATTTTTATCAATCTAATCTAATTTATTTTCTAAAATAAACACGTACAATATTTCTTAAACTTTGCCCCGAAGAAATGTCCCGACATTCATAATATACAGAAGAATACAAAAATGCGCCCTGATGGGGATGGCCTAGTGGTGGAGTGAGATTATTCGGAGACCAAAGATCACGAGTTCGAATCTTCTCAATACTACAGGTCGCCTGATGGGGATGGCCTAGTGATGGAGTGAGATTGTTCGGAGACCAAAGATCACGAGTTCGAATCTACTCAATACTACAGGTCGGGTGTGTGAGTTAAAAAAAAAATACAAAAATGCTGATGTCAATTTTTTCTGTCAGGAATTCAGGATTCAGGCACATCTATATCTATATCTATATCTATATATTATCTAAAAGTAAGATAGTCAAAGACTAATTTTTCCCGCCAAAACTAACTTCCCTAATCTAAAAAATTATATAATATATTTTGCTTAACTAAATTAATTCATATAAATAATGTAAATATTAAATATCCGACATCAAATAATGTAAATATTAATAGTACAGATACACTTGCTTAAATACACACACACACAATTAATTGTCTTATACATTAGTGTATATTACAATATTTACAATGCTTATCTTTACGATATCCATAATTATGTTATATCCATTATATATATGGATTGATTACATTTCTATAATTAAAATCATAAATTTTGATCGATTACCGTGAATATCTTAGACTTGGAGGCATAAAAATTTTAGATGATTTGCAAATCATATTACTTTGTACTCATTACATATTCTGCCTCCATATATATAAATCGTTCACTTTCATACCTTCTTCTACAGTTTGACTAATATTTGCATTTACTAAAATACATCATTTACATATTATATTAGATATTACATGCTTAGCAATGAAATTTTGTATTTGCAAATTTCCAACTCTATGTAGATATTTGATTGTCGTGCATCCATGGCCATCCACTGCCACCACCACCTTGAAGTTTGAAGGCCCGTCTGGTTTGTCTCGATGGTGCTCTTAAATTTATGTTTTGTTTGATGTTTAGCCTAACATGATATTAATTTATTTCGGTGTGTGAATGATACTTACATAGCTATTTGAAATATTTATACGGTCATATTTGTTTGTTTTAGATCTTTTTCTTTTAAATAATAATCTAAATTATTAATTTTTTTAATTCTATGAGGTATTACCTCGATAACTTCTTTCTATGAAATATTACCTCAATTTCATTTGATATGGGCCATTTTTTATTTTATCTTAGAGGAGCCATTTAAATTCCACTATTAATAAGATTATAATCATCTTTTTCTTCTCTCGCATTACATGAGGCTTTATTTGTGTATATATATACACTATTAATAGTGCAAAATATTATAAAGATATAATTGCAGTTAATCAACTTCACATTTTATTATCAACATTTCCTATTCAAGAACTTAAATGTAAAAAAAAATATTAATAGTTTAATTTATAAAGATACATTTTTTAGTTTATATCTCATTACTGTTGCTAAAGAATTGTAGTGATGTGTATTATTATTTATGTATGTTTTAATATTAGCTCAATTTGCAATTCCATCTCTTTTATATATGTTACTTCAATATCAATTCTTTAATACCTTATGATGATAAATAATATCCATTTATAATTATATTATTTATATATTGATAATGAAACTTAAAAATATTATGTATTTTATAGTGTTAGTATATTTAGAAATTGAGAAATGTTATTTAGGTATATATTATAAAGATCTCAATTTAAAGTTTCTTTTTATTGATTGATCAATTAACAAACTTAAACATTCCGCTCATGGGAAAAACGCCTAGAAGAATTCATTCCAAAAATATTGTGTAATAAATATTCACAATGGCCTGCTAATATCTTGTGCAAAAATTCTTTAAATTTTGATTCGGATATCACATGTACAAATTCCTATAGTTTAGACAATTTAGCATATTCTACGAGGTATATAATTGGCATGTTGTACCTCCAAATTACATTCATTTTGCACAACGCACCACATATAAAATAAAACACTTCACGCCACAATTAATATTTTCAATACATGTTTCACTTTCATAAACCTTTAATAGCATAACAAATACAATAAATTATTTTTAAGATCAAATAATAAATATACTAAACAAATAATTTACAAAAATGTAATTCCCTTAGATTTCATAGTTTGAAGCGCAAAACATATTATATACATTTTGTAAATATTTACTCGAACTACATAACAATAAAGAATATAACGCAGTTATTTGAAATTTTAATTTTAAAATAAAATGTTATATATATATATATATATATATATATATATACTTGGGTCATTTATCTCCATCTTAAATTTTCAATATGTTTTATAGATTTATTTTTCAATTTTATTTCTGGATATATATTTACATATATTATTTATTTATTTTCTAGCTAGGTGACTTTTATAAAAATCATAAAATATTAATATCATAAAAACCCAATGAAGTAAATGAGGAAACATGGTATTTTTTTAATAGAAACACGCAGAAATTATAACAATTACATGTCAAATCCAACTTGATACTAATTTATATTCAATAAGTTACAAAAAAAAACAAGGTTCACATTCATAATAGGAAAAATCGAATTTATCCAAACATTTTCATATGAAATTAAACACTTTAATACCAACGAAAAAATGTCTTATTTAAAAGTTGATGTATGTTTACATGTATCTTAAAAAGTGAAATATGGTTATGATTCGAATTTGTCCCTATTGTTGTTGTATTTGATGATTGTATTATATATCTATTATGTATTTGAAAAGTATTAAAAATGTTATTATTATTATGATTACTTGAAAAAAATATCACCATAACCTGAACCATGAATAATTTTTTTGGCAATGAACTATATAACTAAACTTATCTTTAGAATCAACACATCAAAGATTGTGTTATCAGTTGAAATGTTCCCATATTCACAAAGTACAAATCGTGTGGTCAACAATTTGAAAGAATAATCTACTTTGAATTACAAATACATTATGATAAAATTGTGAATGTATTTTTGAATGAAAATCATTTTTTTAGATTTTTAGGGGGTGATTTTGGGATTTAACAAATACTATTAAGTTATAAAATTTGTGGTTAAAATAAATATTTTAATGCATATTGTGTTTGAAAAATGTAATGGCAAACAATGTGTTAGCCGTGTTGTTTCCGTTGTTAAATAATTAGGGTGGGGGTATTGTGTCATGAGTGGTTTTATATAAAAAAATTGAAATTCAAATTTTTGAGTAAAACATAATGTTTGATTTTATATTTTTCTTACGTATTGGTTTGAGTATTAATTCTTTTGATAATTAGATGAATAATTATAACGGTGATCATATTTTAATAAAATGTTAAATATACATATCTCATCCGTGCATGGCACGGGCGATATACTAGTTATATTTAAAAACAAGATAGTCTAGCAATATGAAAATTTCCCGCCTAAATCAATTCTAAGAATAGTGATATATATATATATATATATATATATATATGTATGTATATAATTATACATGCAAATAATTAGTAATTAAGTAATAAATATATAAAATCAATAATTCTATTGCAACATACTATAATGTACACGTATATTATTAAACATGCCAATATATACTATATATATTACCCTATTAAATATGCTAATATATACTACATATATTTATATTAGGGACGAATATATTTTCCAATACTACAATAATATATACGTATATTACCCTATTAAATATATATGTCAATCTATATTATATGTGTGTATATATTTATATTAGGGATGGATAAATCTATATTATATTTAAAAGTAAGATAGTCACTATAAATAGTAATAATAAGTTTTCCCGCCTAAATGCACTTTCTATAAATAAAAATAAAATATTAATTAATTAGTTAATATTTATATTATATAGTCATTCAATACTAGAATTTCAATATTATAATTTTTTTTATGAAAAATTATTTTGTTCATAAAATGAAAAGAATTATGTGGCCTTTAAATTGTTGATTTATATGTGAATTTCCTAAACACATTTTTTTTTACGATGGACCATAAGTTTATGTTAATTACCATTCTTTTAAGTATTATGATTGAATGTTCTTATATATTAATTTAAAATATTTTAAAATTTTAAGTTGATTAAATATATTAAAATAATTATAGATCCACATCAAAATTTCAATTAAATATATTTAAATTTTCAAATTAAATTTATTAATCAAGATTCACATCGAGAATTTTAAATTAAATCTACTTAAATTTTTGAATTGAATGTATTAATTGATCTTAGCAACTAATTGTTAAATATATTTATGTCATGAATTATATATATATATATATATATAGTATAGAGATTAAATGAGAACCAATGTCCTGTGTTGGAACTAGGAACTAATATGGAGCATTGGATCAAAGATATTCTAAGGCTCAGATCAATCTCAAAAAAAGGGGTCAAAAATGCAATATCTTAAGAATTATATTACGTTAAGGGTATATATGTCATTGTATTGCATATCAATTATCTGCAGTAAATATATTTATTCCATATATAGTGGGATTATATGGGAACTTTTTTTTTTTCAATTTTGGACATTTTTTTTTTAATTTTGGACGATTTTTACAAATTTTTTTTACAGAGTTGTATCTATCGGTGTTTCATATTTTAATTCATCACACACATGTTCAACATTCTTATTGCTTGAGTCTCTTACGGTTGAAGGAATCGTTGCAGATTATAGACAAGTTATATTTGTCGGATTTCATCGGTCTCACTCCAGTTTTCGTCTGATTATGGAAGATACAGGCATTATGTTCTCCATTAATGGTGTAGAGATATTTGTGGAATCTGGTAGGAACGCGTATGTCTGACGTTTAGCAAATTTTTTATACTGAATTAGCAAATTATAGATTTGTTAATAGCAAATCGGTAATATTTTTATATGAAAATTCGATTTTTTTAAAATGGTTTCAGTGTGATTTGCATGATAGTGAGATGTTTGCAGAAAATGGGCATTTCATATTTATTATAGATGATAGATGCTTTCTCGTATTTGGTTGTGGAAGTTTTCAAGTTATTTAAAAAAAAGAAGCTAAAATGGCATGAATTGTTGTGTGCAAAATAAGAATGTATTTTTTTCACAAGTTCTTACTCCATTGTATATTATAATCACGCCGGTTATCGTCTGATTATGCAAGATACATGTATTGTGTTATCCATTAATGTATCTTTGTATGCATAGGGATATGGGTGGAATCTGGTAAGGACGCGTATGTCTGACATATAGCAAATTTTGTATACGGAATTAGCAAATTACAGATTTGTTAATAGCAAATCGGTAATATTTTTATGTGAAAATTCATTTTTTTTAAATGGTTTCAATGTGCTTTGCATGATAGTGAGATGTTTGCAGAGAATAGACATTTCATATTTATTATAGATGATATATGCTTTTTTCGTATTTGGTTGTGGAAGTTTTCAAGTTATTAAAAAAAATAGTTAAAATGTCATGAATTGTTGTGTGCAAAATAAGAATGCATTTTTTTCACAAGTTCTTACTTAATTGTATATTATAATCACGCCGGTTATCGTCTAATTATGCAAGATACATATATTGTGTTATCCGTTAATGTATTTTTGTATGCGTAGGGATATGGGTGGAATCTGGTAGGGACACCTATGTCTGACATTTAGCAAATTTTTTATGCGTAATTAGCAAATTATGGATTTGTTAATATCATATCGGTAATATTTTATGTGAAAATATGATTTGTTTTTTTTTGATGATATGATGGTCTTTTTTTTTTTTTAAATGGTTTCAATGTGCTTTGCATGATAGTGAGATGTTTGCAGAGAATGAACATTTCATATTTATGATAGACGATAGATGCTTTTCGTATTTGGTTGTCGAAGTTTTCAAGTTATTAAGAAAAAAAATGGCATGAATTGTTGTGTGTAAATTAAGAACGTTTTTTTTTCACAAGTTCTTACTCCATCTTGTATTATTATCACGCCGGTTATCATCTGATTATGCAAGATACAAGTATTACGTTATCCATTAATGTATCTTTGTAGGTGTAGGGAATATGGGCAGAATCTGTTAGTAATGCGTGTGTACGACGTTTAACAACTTTTTTAATTATAATTAGCACATTATATATTTGTTAATAGCAAATCGGTAATAGTTTTTATGTGAAAAATATGATTTTTTTTTTATGAAATAACATTATTTAAAAAAAAACATTATACAATACAAAAACATATCACAAATTTGTTAATCTTGTATCACTAACTTGCTATAAACAAATGATCAATTAAGATGAAAAGAATTATGTGGCCTTTAAATTGTTGATTTATATGTGAATTTCCTAAACACAATTTTTTTTTTACGATGGACCATAAGTTTATGTTAATTACCATTCTTTTAAGTATTATGATTGAATGTTCTTATATATTAATTTAAAATATTTTAAATTTTTAAGTTGATTAAATATATTAAAATAATTACAGATCCACATCAAAATTTCAATTAAATATATTTAAATTTTCAAATTAAATGTATTAATCAAGATTCACATCGAGAATTTTAAATTAAATCTACTTAAATTTTTGAATTGAATGCATTAATTGATCTTAGCAACTAATTGTTAAATATATTTATGTCATGAATTATATATATATATATATATATATATATATATAGGGCAAAGGTTCATTTTGATCATATAACTATTTGTGTAGGAGCGCTTTGATCCCTAATTATCTTTTTGGTTCAAAATGATCCTATAACTATTTTAAAAGTTTAATTTTAATTTGGTCCCTATTTTGATCCTCCAACTATTTTAACTCACACTTTTCTCACATAATTAGATTATTTCACACATTAACACACACTTTTTACACACATATGGATTGAACACGAAATTTCCACCACTTTCACAAAGAATCCTCATATGGATTGAACATGGAATTTTCTCCATTTTCACAAATAATCCTCCACTATTTTATATTTGTATTGAAAAATCTTAATTATTTTATTTAGCATAACGTAAATAATTATTTTTGTATGTTTTTAGTTGTTTTTTATTTTATAATATTTTTATGTTTTCATTCATTAATAATATTTAGATACTTAGATTATTTCATACACTAATAAATGAAATTATCTAAGTAATATGAATCATTAATATATGATAGAATAAAAAAACAACTAAAAACATACAAAAATAATTATTTATGTTACACTAAATAAAATAATTAAGAATTTTTTATACAAACATAAAATAGTGGGGGATTCTTTGTGAAAATGGAGAAATTTCATGTTTAATCCATATGAAAATTCTTAGTGAAAATTGTGGAAATTTTGTGTTCAATCCATATTTGTGTAAAAAGTATGTGTTAATGTGTGAAATAATCTAATTATGTGAGAAAAATGTGTGTTAAAATAGTTGGAGAATCAAAATAGGGACCAAATTAAACCTTTAAAATAGTTATAGGATCATTTTGAACCAAAATGATAAATAGGGATCAAAACGCTCCTACACAAATAGTTATAGGATCAAAATGAACATTTGCCCTATATATATATTAAATAGCTAAAGCTTATACTTTTAGTTTTTCAAACAAAAATCATCACACATCAAAGAACTTACAAATATTGTTATGCATGAACAAATTATGAATTGTGAGACCCAACAATGATATTTTTCACATTTGTTGATATCTAAGTTGAGATCAAGCGTAATATTTAGATATTTGATATTATTATCATTTTAATATTAAATATATTTTAAATTTATAGATTTGAACTGAATTATATATATTAAATAGTTCAAATGAAATATTTTTAAAATACTAATTTAAATTTTCTACTCTTTAATTGATTAAAGGTGTTTCTAAATACAATACTTTTTTTTCTTTATACACCCCATTTGTATTATACACCACACATCTTTTTCATATTTTCACATTTTATCTTTACACACCACAATAGAAGCCATTTTTATTCTTTCACTATGAAAATAAATTAAAAAAAAATAATTCAAAAGAAATTAAAAAAATAAAAATTATTCTCCCTCACTCTCTCACCTCCATACTACAAACCTGCTGCCCTCTGTCGCCGTCATCTTTCTTCCTGATTTGTCGCTTTCGCTTTTCTTCCCCTCTAATTAATTTTTTTCCAAAATAAAATAAGAAGGATGTAGTTTCCATCAATGATGTGTTCCATCTCTGACAAAATCCTTTTTCAGATTTATAAAATATTCTGACAAATCCTTCAATGTCACTAGATTTTAAAGTAATATCATCAACGCCACGTTCCAAATTTCAACTTTTCAGTCAGATATATATATTTCTCCAAATATTTATGCGATAAATTTTATGATTGGAGAAGTTAACGAAATCAGTTTTTTAACCCCAAAAATATACGACGTCAATCATACATTTGATTTCATAAATAATTTTTACAAAGAAAATAAATGGGGGAAGAGGAGAGAAATGAAGATTACCATAAATGAGGGGAAGGAGAGAGCAATTGTGGGGGCAACGCGGCGGGTGGGGTCACTAGGGTGAGAAGAAGGGGGGTTATTTATTTTTATTTTATTTCTTTTTTAAGTAATTTTTAAAATTAAAAATGATATTTATAATTATTTATTTTTGAATCAAATTTAATAGTGGTGTATAAAGAAAATTTAGTGGCATATTTAGAAACGCCCATTGATTAAATATATTTTAAAAATCAAGATCCGCATACAAATTTTTAAATTAAATATATTTAAAATTTGAATGGTCGAAACTCAAAATATATTAATTGATCTTATTATTTTAATGTTAGATAGTTTTAAGATTTTCAAGTTATTATATTTAAGTTTTCAACTTTAAAGATGTTTTAAATAGTTAAAACTTACACAATTTAATTTTAAACTAAAATTTATCATACATTGAAGAACAAAGAAATAATATTGTATATGTACAAACTAAAAGAAATAATATTGTATATGTACAAACTATGAATTGTGAATTTGTGAGGCTCAACAATGATCTCTGCAAAATTGAGATCAAGTATAATTAACATTTGAAATATTGGAATGTAGGTTCTATAAAAGGGTGAGTAATCTTAAATCGAAACTTCAAATTAGTTCTGCAACTTTTTCTAATTTTCCTACATCCCACATTGGTTGTAGATTGAAACATTGAGATGTAGGTTGTTGTATAAAAAGGGTGGAAAACCTCAAAATTTTTATTTAATCATATTTTGAACAAAAATATTTTAAAAAATTGAAAAAAATTATTTGTGCCTAATTGGCCGATTAATCGCTGTCAACACCATGTGGGCGGCGAGGACCCTGTCTTCTCGATTTTACAACAACTTGAGTGTTTCTGGCACAGCTAGAGCTGTCAAGGCTGATTTCTCCAATGATAAAAAATACATAAGCAATTTATAATTCAAACGATATAATTCATATATTTATATTAGAAATTAATGATTGAATATAATTTTATTATTGTACATAAATATTTTTTAATAACACTATTTGTGCATCGCATAGGTGGTATACTAGTTTGATTACATATACACACACAAACGTACACACCATATATATTTATATTAGGAATTTATATATGAGATATTAAATGAGAATGATATCTAGGACCTAATATTGGATTGAGCATTAACATAATATGCACGTATAATGAAACTAATCTAATTAAATATTCGTCTAGATAATCTACTAGATAATCTACTAATTATACACATATAATGATTTACTTTCGTTTAAAATATCTACTATTGATATCTACTAATGATATGTACAATATAATATATATGAATATATCCTCATATTGATTTTCACACATCTATATCTATCTAATATATAATAACAACAACGTGACCGTAAATAGAAATCTTCATTTTCCCGTCGAAAACATATTTCCAAATTTGTAAATAGTTAATATAATATATCCGAAAATGTTATTAACTCAATCATTAAATAATTAATTATATAGAGACAATTTATCATAATTGTCTACCATAATATCTATATTCAATAAATTATACTCCAATAACCTGTCTTTCTTTAACTCTAGACAAAACAAACTAATTGTTGTAAAAAAAATATAAAAAGCTGCGATTATAGATTATACGTATTCGGTCAACTAAATCGTATTTCCATGTATAATATGCATCGAATTAAAAAATATATATTGAATATTGATTTTGCAAATCAATACCAGATTACACAAGAAGCAATTAATTGTTTCTATAATTATACAGATTATATTATATATACAGTAAATCATCTCTCGATTGTAAAGTGTGAATCAATTGACCATTCACAAAGCCAACATCTTTATTCAATGGTATTGTTGAATTTTTGTTCCAATAATTTCAATATTCTCTCTTATGTTTCATCATAATTAAATTAATTAATTTTATCTCAGTATCCATGCTTAATAAATTTGTTGACAACTTGACATCGATATCGCAATAAGCAATCTTTGATCCGTCGTCACATGCCGTGAAATTTACTGGTACTTGCTCTTTTTTATTTTTTATTTTCTTTTTTTGTGACAATTTGTTTAATATGATTAATGATGTCGTTGGAGTTTAGTTGCTTAATTTTACTACAATCAGTGTTTATGCAGTTTATTGGATAATAATATCTGTCGTGTCCATATTAATATTGCAGTCTCATACATTTTGATTTTGAGAAACTTGCATAAGAAAATGATCTTAGGGGCTCTCCAAGTTGAATGGATTTTTCAGTTTATTAATTTATCTTGGGAAATAATGCGTGATTGTTAGTATTAGGCCGTTGAAAATGTTAGAGTGTAGAAGATAAAAATATGAAGATTTATCTTTCATATATGTTAAAGTATTTTTAATGAATTTTTTATATTTTTTAGTTGACATATTTGCAACTTATATTTTTGTTGATGTGTATATATATATATATATATAACTACTTTCCCACCATGGGAATCTAATATGTGAATATATATTACTTCAATAATTTCGATCTTATTTAGGGATGCCAACTTTACCCATAAGGTAAAATTATCCGCGGATAAACGAGTTACAGGGGCGGGTAGTATCCGTAGATTCGGATAACGGGTAGGGTACTACCCATACCCGCTAAATTTATTAAGGTAAGGGTAGGATATGGGATTAAGATTTTACCCGTTTACCTTATCCGATTACTCTAATATATTAAATAAATAAATATGTAAATACACACACACACACATATATATATACTTTTTTAATTAATCTTCTAGTTTTATTGTTATGGTGGCATCACAAGAATTTGATTTGTTTGTATTGGTTATATTTTGACAAAAGAACTCATTTATTAATTTTTTTTCGTCTTTTTGGGAATTTTTTTTATTGTGATATATTATTATTAAATAAATCTAAACGGGTAACCCGGTTTATCCGCGGGTATCCGATTACCCGTAGGATAATACCCGTACCCTACCCTCTATAAAAAATAGGGTAATAGGGTAGGGTATGTGTAAGATATTTTATGTTAGGGTAGGGTATGGGGAAGACATACTCGTACCCTACCCTACCCATTGACATCCCTAATTTTATTGAACTAAATATATTTAGCCGCAAATCATTATTTATTTCCATACTCCATTAATACATGACTAGCATTTCTCCCATGCGATGCACGGATAATGTTAGTATCAAAATTATTCATTTAATTATCAAAAGAATTAATCTTCAAACCAAATATAAGAAAAAAAAACATGATGTTGACTCATAATATTAAATTCTAATATTATTAAATGATTGAGAGGTAGAGGGTGCATGAAATATGTAATTAGAAACAAAATATAATTAACTCAATATAAATAGATGAAATTACAAAACAATTCATTTTAATAACAACAACAAAAATCAACGACACCAACAATATTTAGGAAATTAAATAATTCATGTTCCCGTAAATTGTGTATCAAAGTCACTCACCATGCCATATATGCATACTATTAATTTTAATTATTTTTATTATATATATAATATAATAATATTATCCTTCACCTTCTCTATGCACCATAAACTCAATCTTCACCCCATTCCAATCACTTAATTTCATGTGAAACGCCAAACTGTCTGATGGAGGACAAAATATTAGGGAAAGTTAGTTAATTAATAAACATGTTGATCTAATTATTTTCATTTAAGCAAAAATTATCATAATACACAAATAGAATAAATTTGGCTAAAATAATCAATTACACGCCAAACAATAAAACTTATTCTATTATTATACAATTTAATGTAACGTAGTATATTAAGTTAAAACACAATCTTGAATTCTCTAAAAAAAACCCAATCTTTAACCTTCTGCCATCCTCCTCATCCCTAATCTTCTTGCATAAATCTTAACATTCTTCAAAATCCTCGCCAAAAAAAAAATGTTATAAATTGTAATAAAAATGGGTTCACAAATTAATTATACATAATAAAAAAAATTCAATTTTAAATTAGTTTAAATAGTCATCCAAATTCATGTTCGTCCAAATGATTGTAACTACAATTCACCTTCACTACTAAAATTTTAAAATCACACATTAATTAGGAAAATGAATATTTCTATAGGAGAATCTCAAAATCTCTTTGTTTTCTCTTGGTTTTGCACTTCGAATAATTAATCACAAAACATATTATAATTAATTAGATAGTAATTTATTTGGGTATTATATTTTCATCCGAAAAGTTGAATTAATTTAACACTCAACTCCTTATGAGTCTTTATATTCGAGCCTATATTCCAATAAATTAGATATCAACATGCAAGACACTCATGTGGTGCTTACCCTTCGATCGGTAAGTGAGTAGACTATATCATATCAAACTGATTATTTAATAGCTAAATTCCAAACAGAAAAAGCTATAAATAAATGACATCAATGTAGATGAAAACTAAAAAATAAAATAAAACAAAAAATTAAAAACACAATACTTCGCAAATCTACAAATCTTCTCTTCATTGTATATGTGTGGAGATATGATTTTTCCGTCCTCAAAATCTATTAGAAGAAAATTATAGATCATGAATGACCTTATATATATCCTACTATATCTAAAAGTAGGATAGTTTAGGGGGTTTAATTTCCCGCCAAAACTATCCTACTTAATATCTATCCTATGTATAATCGTTACTTCTATATTCATTTATATAAAATAAGCAAAATGAAAACCGTGGCTTTTTTTAAGGGAAATCTAATTTGGGAGAATCCCTATAATATATATATTATATTTTAAGATGAAAAAACCGTTACTTTTTTTTAATACTATACATAATTTAAGAATTCAATTGTAATTGGTAATTGAAATTGATAACGAGCCTGACCATTTAATATTCATTTATATAAATAAGCAAAATGAAACGGTCCCTAATCAACTCTAACTATTTTATTTCAAGTTGCAATTTTTAAATTAATGTTCAAGCAATAAGTTGATAATGCACAAAATCCTACGTAAATAAAAATTCAATCATAATTAATACATAACAATATTAAGGGGATTTATTAATTAGTACCAACTAGACTCTAGCCTTTATATAATAGACACTGTTTTTCTTATTCCATTGTACAATAACCGTTACTTTTTTTTCAAGGGATGCATAATATGGGTGAATCCCTAAATTATGTAATCAATTACTTTTTGTAGTAATTTTGTACATATAATTGTGTTATAATCAATTTTATCATTATAATTATATTATATATTATATATTATTCTATCATTATGCATATCATTATTATGAATATAGGATCTCATCTTTATATTAACTAAATTAATAATTATATATAATCTGTTAACATACGTTTAGTCCATTGTAAATCAATTTTTCTATGCAATTATTGAAACTTTAATTCTTTGTTTCTATAATTAACCAAGTCATTTTATATAAATAGACACCCAATTTGCGTGTTAGTATAGCTAATTAACCATATGCAAATAAATATATATACATACGCATAAACCATAAACCATATAAACATATAGAAAGATTGTAATGAATTTGTTA
The DNA here is from genome assembly GCA_026008535.1 of Perilla frutescens. Classification (NCBI taxonomy): domain Eukaryota; kingdom Viridiplantae; phylum Streptophyta; class Magnoliopsida; order Lamiales; family Lamiaceae; genus Perilla; species Perilla frutescens. The sequence continues at coordinate 26,441,916 of BRKX01000010.1, read as the reverse complement.
ATTAGTTAATTATACATTTCACTCTAGCACTTATATAATCAGCTAAAATTAAGCTTCCGGAGATGTCTGAACTTCATTTAATTGTCCGGATTACATTTGCTCAAAAAAAAAATCCGAATTACACGGAAATCAATTCATTACTGTTTCTATAATACTATAAACAATGATTATATACGTTATAGTTGACTGTTAATGTATACAAGAAATCAATTAATGCAGACCATAATTAGGGAATCAATTCTAATCAATCCATAAAGTATCTAATTTTAAAATCACGGGTAAGGGAGTTGCTTTCTTTTTCGGACGATCCTTTTAATTTCGTCAATAAATAGGAACAAGATTGTCATTTTAACAATGTATTCTTTTTTGCACCCATTTTATGCGAAAATCTTTGAGAATATGTCATTTTCTTCGGTATTGCATATAACATAAATTGTGTTGTTCATATTATTCTTTTTTTTCCCCTTTTTCTTATGATTCAAGAAAGGGTTCAAGGTGAAGACGATTCAAATGACGAATATCCAATTAGAGAAGCAAGATGAATCATAGATTTGGAATTTTCGGTAGATGTTGAAGGGGTAATTTCGAAAAATGAGGTTGCGACGTGGCTTTTAAAATGGAGAAAAATAAAAAGTATTTGGAACACTAAAAAATTAGAATTGTATAGCGATTTGGTACATTTCAGTTCAATCTCATTGCAACTAAATGTGTGGGCTTATTTTATTTCAACTTTTTTTTTTTCCAAAAATTAGTAATGGATGAAATGTAATTGTAAATGGATGCGGTTATATTTTGTAATTGAATAATTTAAATTTTATTGTGTATTATTAGCACTCTTATCCATAATCCGAGAATGTTATTTATTCATTATTTCATATTATTTTTTAGACATTTTTTATTGGTGTACAATGGTTTCTTCTATTATTTTTTTTATTATATCTATTTTTTAACTACAAGTACGGCTTGAGATTAATGATAGGTATTAGGATTAAGTTTGCAGTAAATTTTAGTTGTGTAATTGTAAATTAAAATTATGGTTAATGAATTATTAATTTAATTTATTTGATAAGTTTGAGATTTTTACCAATGTACTTTTATATTTTGATGACATGCTAATATATTGATTTTGAAAATTAAGTAAATAAATGTTATAATAACTATTTACTATATCATATATATACATATATGAAAAATATAATAATTAAATTATTTTTATTCATTTTTGTTAGTATATTTTTGATAATTTAAATATATATATATATATATTAGAAAAATAAGATCAATTTCTATTTTAGATGCAAGCTCCTTGACTGATGTCCTTACCCATTAAAAATCTTCCAGCCTAATATTCAATACTCAAAATCCATGAGAAATGAATTGACAAAGTAAAAAAAAAATTAATCACAGTACGTATGAGTCCTAATTAGTGTTGTAATCCGACTCCTATAAATTTTTATTTTGTACGTTTTGTGTTTGTATTTTTTTTTCGTTAATTTTTTTTCGTTTTCTGTCATGGACTCCGGTTGCCTATTATTAAAAACAACACCCGTGCAATGCACGGTGAGAGATTTTAGGCTTAATTTGGATGAATTTAATTGAATTCCGCAACTTCATTTTTATAGAATTGTTCAGTTGATGTATTTGTATAAATATTTGTGTTGTAGTCTTTCATATTTACCAAAGTTCTAATTGTCATTCTCATTGTGACTACATACATCGAAACATTAAGAAAAATTGTGCCCTATTTCAATTTGAGTATTTTTTTTCAATTTTATTTTTGTAATATGGTGTATTTATATTCACTAATATTTTTTGTTTTCTTATTGACAGAAAATATGAAACGGATGTACTTGGTAAATTGATGATGAAGCTACTGTTAGTCGCTGTATACTATGTTCTTGCATGTCGAGAAGAAATGAAATTGTTAATTGGTTTGGGTTTCATTGTTCATGAACTATATGAGGAACCTAACAAGTTCATCAATTATACCAGGTCAAATATTAAAGATATTGGAATGGTATTTTATTTGTATACAATTCTTATTTTTTTAGTTTTTGGTCATCAAATATTCCATGACTACAAATGTGGAATTCGATCATGTTGATTGAATCATATTACGGAATTCCTTATTTATGGCTTATCGATAACCCTTTGTTCTCAAACATGTGTGTATGTGTGTATAAATTGTAACATAGTGGCATACATCATTTCCCTATATATATAACTTGCATATCATTTGTCTTGATTTTTAATTTAAATCCATAATAGTTGAAATTGTTAACAAAAATTCAGTTCTACCATGTTATATCCATACGATTATGTATTTAATTGTTTAACACACACACACACACACATAAATATCTTACTGTATTTTTCTTTAATATAAAAATGTATTTATTATAAACTCAATTTTAAAAAAAATGCACTCATATTAAACAAACAAACACGCACACATATTCTAATTACAATCGATGTTATCCAAATATTCAAACTAAATTACGATGGAACACCCAAATTTATTTGCTTAATTTGTGTTTGAATCCAAAATTTATTTATTTATTTCCCCAAAAATATAACATTATCACCACTATTGATATACTTCCATAATATATATACATATGTGTATTTTGTTTATTGTTTCAATTGTTGTGATTATGTATGGTGGCCACGTGGTCTTATTCTATGAATTGTTATTAAAATATTACTATAATATTATATTTTTATATTTATATATTTTATCCTTGCATTGCACGGCGGGTAATGCTAGTTCTTCTAAAAAGAAGAAATAATTCATGAATGTATGTTTGAAAAACGAAATTATATGGTATTTTTATGATTTTAAATCTGCACAAACCTTTTGATCATGGAATGTGAAAATGAAGCATTGATTTCTTTGTGCGCAACATGTTCTTGATGAGATAATATCGACAAATGACCTAGGGTATATTTTGTAAATCTATATCCTGTCATTAAAAAAAAAAAACATATTCATTAGATTAGTACCGTTGTAAAATTAAACATGATTATGAAACATTTGTTTCAAAACTAATTGGTATAAGAAATGGAAGCAAAGTCTTGAAATGACGACACCAATAAATGGAGGCTTTGAAAATAAATTTGAGCATGTTGAAATCAAAATGCTTGTACGCTCGATTGTTATTCAGAACGCAAATAAATATTATCGGAATGCATTGACTTTTCTAATCACAACATATTTGTCTACAAATTAAATAATTAATCAACATAGAATCCCCATATATATAACTACACAACATATAATTATGGATATGATTAACGGATTTAAGGTAATTATATATAATTAGATTTTTTAAAATTAGTAATAGATTTAATGTAATTATATATGCATCCAACTATGTATAACATAATTATAGAAACATATAATTAACCTAATTATGATAGATTTCTGAATATTAATTTCTCTTATTAGTAGGATAATATTTATTATTTATTAGCTAGTGTATTCTATTATGGAATCTATCCGATTCTAATGCTGTAGAAACTCACAGTTGTATGATTAATTGCAATCTGTTAAATATCTTCTCATATATCTTCTAAATCAATATATAATATATTGAATCTTATAACATGTACCTATATACTATTGCCGAAATAAAATCAATTGAACCGGTTTACCGGTTTGTATATATGAAATTATTATTAGTTATTAAATATAGACAGTAAAATTTAAAAAATGAATTAATACAAATTGTCAATTCAATTAGCTTGAATTAATGCCGGTAAATTAGCCTCATTACCAATTCAATTAGCATGAATTAAATAATTATTCAAATGACACGATTCTTATTAATTAATTGGTTTAGAAGGATATTAGTATAGCCGAATTTCAGGGTATTGGTTTTAGAAAAATTGCGAAAAATTATAGGTAATTTAATTATTAAATTACATAATGAATTAGTGACATTTTATATTATTAATTTTTATAATAGGAAATGTTATTTGGAGTATGATATAGACATAATTATTAAATTACATAATGAATTAGTGACATTTTTAAATATAATATAGATATAGATTTGGAGTATGATATAGACATGATTTGGATTTGTTAATTGTTATAATAGACATATGATTTGGAGTTTGGCCGAAAATATTTTTTAATCAATTATTTAAGATAAATATATATTATAGTAATATTATATATTTATTTGATATTAATAAATAATAACTATTCGGCTACTTTATATTTCAAATTTTTATTCTATAATTTATATTTTACTAATATCCTCATATCATTATATCAATCCATGTGTAATGAAATCATGTTAGATACATGTGTACCTTATTTAACTTTTAAATTATTTATTGGTTAATATACGATCCTGTTGAATTATACTGTAATTTAATTTTTAATTTTATCACAATATGGAATTTTAAAATGTAATTCTTTATAATATTGAGTTCTAGAAATTTTCAATTTATTTTCTATTAGAGAATAATATGAGTAGTAAAGTAACATTTTTTATGGTGTATAATTGAGTAAAACCCACGTGTTTATCATGTTTTCCTATATTTTTTTAAATAATAATTTGACATTGGTTTACTGATCAATTGATAAGTCTGACTAAATTAATATGTTTTAATGAATTGGTTTATATATATATATATATTATATCTAACAAAGTATAATGTAAATGAATTGTTTTATTATATTAGATTTTTTTATTATCAATTTAAATACTTCAGAAATTGTAGTAAATGATCTTTTGACTTTTAGAGTCTATAACGAGCAAAAATTAATTTATGAAAAATGTATTGTTATATCTATAGAGGATATAACGAACAAATTAAAATTCAATAAATTAAATAAATTGCTAAATAATACAAGTTATATTTTTTTGCAATGAATTTATATTTCCTTTAAGTATTAGATTAATTAAAACCGTTAACATACATTAGATAAATATGATTAATTTATTATCGTGATCAAGATCTTCTATTGTGCAGGGGCACAACCGCACAGCGGCCCCCATAACGCATATTGTAGGGGCACACCGCACAATATACCATAATTATAAAAAACATCGATCTTGATAAAAACTATTAACTAAAAACTAATGTTAAATATATTAAAAATTATTAAATAGAAAGGAGAAATAAAATTAAAAAATAGAAAAAAGGAAAATCAAACATAACGTTGACGTTTGAGTGCACAATCTATATCTATATTATATTTAAAAGTAAGATAGTTATCATAAATAGTAATGGTATATTTTCCCGCCCAAACTACCCTCCCAAATCAAGAAATCTAATGGTATATAGTAATATATTTATTTAATTTAATAATTATTAATTTTGATTAATTTATATATGTATACATGTATATATATACACACATATATGGACGGATTAATTTAGGGATTTAGATTCTATTATTTAAATCCTTACATCATGTCATTGATTATAAATTCTAACCAATATATAATCCCAGTCATTAGAATTAAGGTAAAATACATAGGATATATGGAATGTATGATAATAATGGGAATATAATCAATCCACAGTTACGTTTATTATACAATAGGGCATAAATAAAATCAATCTATATATGTTCTATATATATTTACGTGTATCAATGAAAATTTATCTTATACTAAAAATGCTAGAATCATCATCTATTACCTTATATTTTCCATCCGTAGTTCAACTTTAAATTGGCTATAAAATTATACGTTTATTATTAAGATTAACGCATTTATGTAATATATTCAATAATTATCCCATTAATGTTGAATATATTGTTGAATTTAGATTAATGCGTATTAATCTTCTAATATTAATGACTCGATTACTAATATTTAAATAATTGATGAATATTATTAAGACACAAATTATGTTAATCTTATTACATTAATTATGGTAATGATATCATTACACAATATAGTTCAAAATCTATAAATCTATAAATCTTAATCTTAATATATATAAAATGGTTAATTGCCTTAAAAGTTATAATTTTACAAAGAAATTCAAATAAATCATTACATGCAACTCAACTTGATTTTCTCTAACATAATGTAACATTATACATACCTTGTAGGTAATAATATATAACAATTATAAAACTTGTATGATCAGTATGTATATTATAATTAACAGTATTAATTACATAAGAATTGCACTATCGCCACATTTATCTAAAATATATTGGAGAACAGTATGTATAGATCCGTTTTATTGTATGGGCTGAAGCCATCTACATGATTCTTTTCAGAAGCCTTACCCAATAATATTTTTGTTGCTTTATTCATAACTAGTATTTCACCCGCGCGTTTGCACGACAACCACAGGCCGGCGAAATATGAGATATTATTACTTTGTTCACAAATAGGTATAATGTCTCATTTCACGTATGGAAATTTTTATAATAACTATTCATTTCAAATGAGGTTTATTTCATTGTATTATAAAATTTCCAAATACGGAATTAGACACCGTGAGAACACCAAAACTGAAAAAAAATTCACTGTAGAGTCGTGAAAAATATGAATCTAGAAAATAATAGCATATATTCTTTTTATCTATATATAGACAAATAAGTTTATATTACAATTTTTTTTAAAAAATACTAAGCCATAATTAGAAACATGGGTGACTAAAAAAATCTTATTTTTTTATTATAAGCATAAATACACAATATATAATAAAAAATAATTAATACCATTGTACCATGTTTATAACATGATCTTACATAACACGTGGCTCAATCAAGACTAATTAAAATGGTGTTCTAATATAAAACTCTTATTAACATTTACCCAAAAAATTATTATATAAGCCTTGAAAATATAAACTACAAACGAACAAAATAAAGACCATTCAAATATAATTATGCTCTATATATATATATGATTTTTTTATCAACCCAAAAAATAACAAAATTTATTGTCAATTTGAAAAGAGACACAAACCAAAGTTCATTCTTGCTCCTCACATATTTCCCTTCTGACAAGCACTCGTGGAATCAACAAAAATGATTAAAATATCAACTTCATGTTTTTGTTCTCTACTAATTCCTCATTCAAAATTATTCCACACCAAATTAAGTTTCAATGTATATAAGAAAAATCGAAACAAAAGTTTTTCCTACTATAACTCTAATTAAAAAATTCATAAATTTCTTTATCTCATCATTTATACAAAAACTGAAGCAACTCTAAACTCCCAAAAGAAGCAAACCATCTACCTTCTTTATTGTTCTGCAAAAATTGAAATTCATCTTCTACACTGTCTTCTTCACGCATGCATCTAGATTGTCATTGTCATGGCTTGAGCAGCGGCGTAGCACTTCTACAACACAACGTCCAAATGAAATTCAAGTCATCCAACTATATGAACAAAAACAAAGTGAAATTAGGACATATGAATAAATTAATTTTTTTTAAAAGAGCAGATCATCCCCTCAAAATTTATGTTTTGGTTCTTTACCTTATTGAAGGCCAAGGTATTTTCCTTTTCACATGGAGTTTAAACTCTTGAAAGTTGAAATAGAATATATATATATATATGTATATATATATATATAGAGAGAGAGATGTATAATTCTAAGCTTATACCACACAACAATGCTTTATATCTACAGTAAATCTAATGTGAAGGCATTATAGCAAGAACAAATTGATACACATGTTCCTTTATAATATCATAAGAATATATTTATAATATTATTAAATACGCAAATATTCTGAGATATTTGTTAAGAGAAATAAATCTTAATCCCTGAAATGGACCTGGAGAACTCCGGCATTATACGCAGTTGAATTTGATCTCCGACATTCTATCTCCTGCGGCTGCAATGCATTAATCGTTATATATGCATACTTAAAACTGGTGAAATAACATATATGTGCAGAAAAGCTGATGTGATCCTCGCCGGTACACGACAAAGAAAGCTATAGAACTTCCCAGGACTTGTATCAGTTTCGCCGATTTGGATGGATGGATCCAAACCCTAGCCTCACAACGATGTTGAACCACGAATTTGTCAAATTCGTAACCCGCGATCAATTGGAAACACGAACTTGGATTTGATGTAGACGCCAGAAGCGGGGATGATGAACCCGTTTGATAAGTCGAAGTTGAATCTCACAAATATTATGAAATTCGGATAAAAGTTCTCCAGAGAGAAAATAAACTCACAAGTTTATAACTGAATTCAATAATGGTGTGTTATGAATAATGTTCACAATGGATCCCTATTTATAGTGTAGGGATGGACGAAATCTAATGCTAAAAGGACTTAAAAATCTGCTCCAGAAAGAATTCTATCTAGACTAGGAAACTGCCTAACTAGAATCCTATTCAAGGTAGGAATCTGCCTTAAATAAATCCTAGTCAAACTATAACTCTTAATGAACAAAAATTAAGAAATAAAATAAATAAAAATCTGACTAAATAAATATTATAGTCTAATAAACCAATCCCCTTAATTAAAATATTAAGGACCGATATTACTCCTAGTCAGTATGGGCATACTGACTGTCGCGCGCGGTATGGGCATACCGACTGATTTCCATCTTCATGCAATGCACTCTAACTCCAACCCTTGATAACCTTGTGCCGATATCAACACCTTCCAGCTTGGTTCCCCCTCCTTGGCTCCTTCCATGGGTTTTCTTAACGCCTCTTGTTCCCAAACCTCTCGTATGAACCCGTTGAGGCTTTCCTTAAACCTCTTAGCTCGCGATCGCGTCACGGGTCCTTCAGGCACCTTGATTGGGTCCGACGCTTCCTTAGCACGGGGCGTATCCGACACTTCCTTATCACGGGGCGTATCAAAAGCTTGATTATATTATATTAATTTCTTGGAAATTATATATATATATATATATGAGATCTCTTAATTAATTACCATTTATGTTGCCCCCACAGTAATTAGCTTGGCCGTGAATGTTTTTACTGAGCCTGTATTTCTGCAAGAAGAAAAATAAATGAATAAAAATTGAATGGTTGACAACATATACACATTTTTTAATTTTATGTTTGTTACAAGACTTAATTGTTGGGAATTGAAATTGATAGTGAATTTATACCTGAAGATGACTCTTCACGTGGTATAGACTATAGAGTTAGGCCTTGGATGCCCATAAGTTTCAAGACAGACTTGGGAGTAGCTTCTGCATAATTAAGGAATTAATTCTATTATATATCGTCTGATGATTATACAACCACTGTCCACAGATCATATATACATATGCTTACTCTCAGCTCCACCGAGTTGATTGACAGCTTCTATGAAGCATTCGTGCAGGTCGGGAGTCCATTTGAGCCTAGGCTTAGCATCGGTGGAGAGTACAAGTCCTGCAGCATCTCCACCGCCATTCATACCTTGATGAAGGTACAACTGCCTCTCGCTCATTCTTGCTGAAGCCTGCATGTTCTTGCTGAAGCCTGCACATTCATAGCACATTATATCCATACAACCCTCTGTCTCAATGGTTTAAATTTTCAGACTCAGACATAACATTGATTAATGGATACGATCCATTCCTTTAGTCCTTTCAATTACTTATATAAGATTTTGCATGGCTTCCCTTATGTCTCAAAATTACAAGATCATAGCTTTTATATCTTATACTTATTATCATCAAGGGGTTACATTAGTTGGCCGCTAGGTAGTTAAGCAGCTAATCTCAGATTCTCAGGTTGTCTTGGGCTTCAGCCTTTATACTTAAAACATAATGTTCTGTTGAGTAAAACTGAAATTGTTTTCCAAGTAAAATATTATATTTGATGCTACAAGGTTCTTGGTCATTGTTTCTGAGGATTAAATGAAAAGTTGCTCTAAGTACCTACTCTTAATTTCAACAACAAAAAGATAATTCGTATTGAAACCAAAAATGGAAGTAATAGTAAATATCAGTTTCAAACTACAGCAAATGAAAGTGGTTTAGCATCAACAAAGAAGAAAAATGAATGAGTAAGAAAACAACACATACCAGTTCATATACATAGGCCAGATCTGCAGAGATGTGAAGATCAGTCTACAGTGTAAAAACAATGTACTAAATGAATAAAATGATTGATAAACACAAGAATTCCATTATGAAAAAGAAAGAAAGGTTGGAGAATGTCTTGGTAAGCTAATTAAAATAATGGTCAATATTAGCAGTAACACCTTTCTCAATGATGTCCAAGTTTAAATGCTTCAATTGCTCTTGGAGTGTTTCACAAATACCTACTTCAAATATCTTGTTGATGTGCAGCAGCGAGCACATGCTCTAGAAAACAAAATAATGTGCACAGTAATTTTGCCACGAAGTTCATTCCAAGAGCACAAATATTGCTTGGTGTGTTGCAAGAAAACTCTATCCTACCTTCAGAAAGGTAGTCCGGTCACTATTTGTACATACAGAACTTGGAGAGTTGATTTTCTGTAACAGATGAAAATTGCGAAGCATTTTAATTTTTACCACAAAAATAATCAGAGAAAAGCAATGCATCTCCACCATTACCTTTTCATGGTTTTTCATCAAATCTTGAATTTTAAAGATATTATCATGCTATGGCTCCAAATACACATAAAAAACGCCCATTTTGATTGTAGACAAATAAATGTGAAAATGTCCTAATTCAGATTCAAGATATACTATGTAAGAAGAATTGTACATACCTTTTCTCTTGCGACCATCCTGATCGGTGAAGTGTGCTGACAACTTGTTGTCCCATCTACCTCTACATCTTCATCGCAATATCATCCCGGCTTCTCATCTGTGAAAATCTGTTGACATGAAAAAATACAAATAGTTCGAGCTTATAAGCACAAATAGGGCGTTATTTTTTTAGAAAATACAGAAAAATGTTTGCAGGACATTATACCTTCGCTGTTGGATATCACATTTCGTCAGAAATTATAGTGAAATTGCAAAAACTGCTTCAGAAATTAGGAGAAATAGACAGAAAGAGAGAATGCTTGGCCACCGCGCCACCTGCAGTGTCATCAATTCCCTTTGTAGCATCACCGATTCAAAATCTTTGTATGCTCGAAATTTAAGAATAGGTAAAGAGAGGAGTTGGAGATTTTTTTGAAGAAATTGATTTTTACTGGAGAGGGGAAGAGTTTTTCGGCACATGATTTGAACTTGAATTTTGTGAAAGATTGTGAGAGGCAATGTGGAAGATGAAAAAAAAATTAAGCGAGAAAAATCATGAAATAGTAGGTGGTTTTAGAGTCATAATTGGGCGGTTTGAGGTACTGCATCGATGGTGGAGTTACTGCCGATAAAAACGATGACGTGTACTTCTAATTCACGTTGCGGGTTTTCATTTAAGAAATTGTCCACAAATCAAAATTTAATTACAAAATTGCCATCAATTTGGAGGCAAAATTGGATTTTTTCTGTTTTTATATATAGTATAGATTAAGATTTGGGTGTTTTTATTTGCACCACTAAATTTTGAATATACACCACCATCTTAAATTTTTATTTTTTTTTACTTTATACACTATATCAGTTTTCAATTTTACACTTCAATTTAAAAAGTTAATTTAAAATAATTAAAAAAAAATTGATCGAGCTGGTGGAGCTGGAGATCCTCTGCTACAAGGCGTTTGAGCTGATCCTACTCCTCAGCGGCCACCGCTTCACTGAAGTCGACATGTGCATCCGCGTGAAAGGCGGCGATCACACCTCGCAGATCTACGCGATCTGAAAGTCCATCTTGAAGGCGCTCGTCACCTTCTACCAGAAATATGTTGACGAGCAGTCGAAGAAGGAGATCAAGGGCATCCTCGGTAGGTATGATAGGTCTTCACTAATCGTCGATCCCCAGCGCTGCGAGCCGAAGAAGTTTGGTGGCCGTGGCGCTTGCTCCAGATTTTAGAAATCGTACTGTGGAAATTTTGTCGGTAATTATTATTATTATTATTAATCATTTTCGCGATTGGTAGTATGTCTATAGACTAGATTACTGTTAGTATTTGGGGTTAATTTTCGATGTTTTGAATGAATAGGGATGGAGAGAGAAAATGGGTGAGGAAGAAGATAGAGGCAGTTTTTCTTTCTTTTGAGTATTTTTTAATTAATTTCTAAATAAATATTTTTTAATTAAAAAGAATATTTAAGTAAATTATTAAATATTTATTTTTGAATTAAATTTAATTGTGGTTGAAATTGCAAATCTTGTACAAAGTATCTATTCTGCAAACGTTCACACTAATGTTCTTGAACATTTTTTATGATAAAGTTCACAATAAAGTACACGAACTTTATTATAAACATAACAATAAATGTAGAATGTAAATCACATAATAAGTTGGTAATCATGTTCGATCAATCGATCTACATCAGGTTGACTTGTCAGATATATGGAAAATAATTCACTACTCCGATGCAACATTTACTTGGGATATTACACGCAATTGACCTCTCGTCACTCGATACTCGTTCAACCCATATACCATCTTTTGATGAATTGAACTGTAAGATCCCCTCACAGCCTAGACTCTCTCTATCTAGTTCCCATAGGTATTCTCTCTCGAGAAACCTTTGACAGTGTATGAAAAGTGTTTCACTACACAATGACTAGAACACTAATCTCTAGTTTAAATTTTACATCCGAAACTATGTGGCTCTTTTTAACAATTAGAGCTCTTAAGAATTCTATGCAGAATCTATATATTCAATGCATTCGATATCTCTAACAAAATCTATTCCCGGGCTATTTATAAGATAAAGATATAGCCTCAACATGGGAATCAGAAGTCCTAATCCTATCAGATATCTAATAAGGAAATTTTCTTAAATAGACAAACCCTTGATCCACAGACAACCTTGTTAGAACTCTTCCATCTTTAGATTTCTGCCTTATCTTCAATCATGTATTCTCCAAACTGATTAAGGCATATTCTAGAACGATCTTCAATCTCTTCTTAGTTAGCAAACTTCGAACAACTTCAATGATCTTGGAAGAAAACAATCTGGACAAAAGATATTCATGCAAAATGTTCATGAACGTGCAATAAACATTATTGATTTTGAACCTTCACATCAGGTAGCACAACAGAATGTCTTGTATGTTCACAAACTGACTTCTGGTTATCACTCAAGCTAGCTAGCAGTGCTCAGTGTGTTGAACAATCTCTATTGTGCCTCGATACACAACAATCTTCAACTTTAGCTCAATCAATCTTCATGCTTGAGCTATCTTCATGAAGTTCAGATCACGTTCTTGTACATTCTTACAAACGTTGTCCAGAACAACAAGTGTACTTGGAAAAATCAAATACTTAGTGATGATTCTATGCCATAAATATTAATGACAATTAATCTTTACTGCAAGTGCAAATTATAGCACTTGATAAAAGCTTAGTGCAAAACATGACACTAACAATCTCTCCCTTTGTCTTTATCTGTTGGCAAACTAGCTCCTTCGGTTTTCCAAGTGATATTCCTTCATCAGCAGGAACGTTCACCTAGATCTTCTCGAACATTGTTAAGAACTTCAACTCTATTTATCTTTCTTTTCTTTCTATTTCTTTTATGTTTTTTATTGGAGCACTGAAGATTCATTAATGTGTTATCAGAGTAATAAAGACAAAAGTATCTGGATAGAGGAGTGCAGAATGATGTAATGAAATGAGATGGAATGAGGTGGTTACAGATTACGAATGTTGTCCAGAACAATAAGTATACTTGGAAAAACCAAATACTTAGTGATGATTCTATGCCATAAAGATTAATGATAATCAATCATTACTGCAAGTGCAAAGTATAGCACTTGAAAAAAGCTTAGTACAAAACATGACACTAACAGTGGTGTATAATGAAAATTTAGTGGTGTATTTAGAGACATTCTTAAGATTTATTTATTTTAATTTAAATTTTATATAAGTGGTTCATGTAACAAATGAGTATAAAATTATATATATAAAGGAGTATAAAATTTTATTATCAGTTCATTCTATAAAATAATACAAACCGCGTGTGTTATTATTTATTTATTAATTGATGTAACAAGACATTTTTTAATGTGAAGTGTAGATGGTTGGCCCATTTGTTTGACAAATCTTCAACTTATTATTATTTTTATCGGAGTAGAATCAAGGTTGTCACACGTGTCTTGCTTCCTCTCATGCAGACACATCATTCGATGTAGTATTTTTCACTTTTTGAGTGAATAATCATTATTAACTATGAGTTATTATTTATTAATTAATGAATCATGAGTCATTTTTTAAAGGTCCAGATTCATGCATGAATATTGTCAATAACACATCATAAAGTGACCCAGACTAATAGAAGTACTTGGCTAAATTGAGAAAGAAAAATGTAAGACAATTTAGCAAGAAAAAATACAGAAGGTGTGGAAGAAAAAAACTAAAGTAAAGTGTAATCTTACCTATACTTTTTTGAAAGCTGAAAATAGAGATTATGTTCCATAGCATGTTAGGGCTTCCAAGATTGGAGTGACATCAGTGATGGTTAACCTGGTGGTTCAAGATTATTCATACGTTCCTACAATAATTGAACCTGCTAAACATGGAGGAAATGTTGTTCATAGAAGTGTTTCTATTTCACATACACAAAAAAATGAATGGGTTTTGTGAGCATATTATGAGAAATTGGTGAAGTTGCAGCCAGTGGAGGATTAAGGATAAATGAATACAATCCTGGTGATGGCCCTTATAGTGTGCTGATCCACACCTATTTTCGGGACTTGCATTTGGTGATGGCCTTTGAAGTGTGATGCTTTTTTCCTTTAAAAATAATAATTAGCTTTTAGGTACCTGTTTCATATCGGATCCTTGTTGATTAATCAAGTTCATAGGAATCCAAATTTACCAAACTTTTGGCTTTTCAATATTCAGTGTCCTATCAGACTTGGATCATCTGATCAGTTTTTGTTTTCTTTCAACTTTTCTTCTCTAAGTTGATTCAGTTGAATGGTACTTGTGATGAGAGTTAATAGGGTAAAACAGTTCAACTGGTCCTCTTTGGTTTTGAGATCTTTGAGGTCTTCGATCAGGCATATGTATTGTGTGTTTCCAGTTTGATGAACTGAACCCTCTTGGATTGATCCTTGGTTCATTTCTGGAATTCAGATAGTCATCATATTGGTTTCTGGGTTCAAATGTGTTTTTTTGGTTTCTCCTATAGGTACTTTAATGTCCTCTATAAATATATTGATTGAACTTTTGAGTAGGATAGACTTGAGATCTGGGAAAAGTGTTTCTTTTGGGATCAACTGATCTCTCAGTTCGGTTCACTGGTAGTCTCAGTTGAGAAGAGTAACTAAATTGTCTAGGCTGAATTTGAGGAGTTCTGAGTATGCCTTTTCCTTTGGATACTTCAACTGATTGAGTTGGCATAGTGAATCCTTTTAAGATGCCTTTATCACTACTTTGCACAATTGATTTTCCTTTTTCTGAAGCAGTGAGCTTGTTATAGCCTAACTCTGTACTACCAGACTCAGTTCTTTGATGATTTAAGATTTCATCTAGAGTTTGAGATCCCCTTTTTAAATTTAATGGAGACTTTTTCTCTATCAATGATCTTCTGTTTGAGTCTTAAGTTCTCAGTTTCTAACTCAACAATTTTCAGCTTCAGTCTTTCAAATTCTTCTAACTGAGTTTCAAGATAATTCATTCTTTCATAATCAATGTTCAACAATCTTACTCTATTTCTCAGTTCATCATTTTCATCTTTCAGTTTAACATGCAAAGATGTTTCTAACAACATAAGTTTTTCATCGAGTTCCATGCTAGAAACAGTTGCTTCATTAATGTGATAAATGAGGTTTCAGATTCAGCTGTACTAACCTCTTCTTCATTATCAGTCATGAGGCAAAATAGAGCTTCATCATCCGAGTTGTAGCCATCGAAGTCAATTCTAGATGGATAGTCTGAGTCGTCTAGGATGACGTTTTCGAAGTTTGTCATCATTATCTTTTTTTTAAGAAGCTTCTTCTCACCTTGGCCTTTTTATCTTTTGGGAGATCAGGACATTCACATCTGTAGTGTCCTTGTTTGTGATAATGAAAACACTCATCTAGGCTTCGGTTGCCTCCTCTGGCTGGTTCAGCTGATCGTTCAACTTGATGCTGAATTCTCTCAGTTTTGAAAAGTCTTTAAGTTAGAGTGGAACTGGTTGCTTGTCTCTGATTCTCTTCAGTTTCTCCAACAACTTTATCATTAACTGAATTTGCTTATTAATATCATTAGTCAGGTTCTTCTTTTTCCTCAGTTGTGTCTCTTCTTCTGTCAGTTGCATATCTATCTTAATTTTCTCTAACTGGTGAACTTCTCGGTCGGAAGTTGTTTCTTCCACGAGAGGTTTTGAAATTAGTTTCATTCACCATAAAATGCTGCATCCTGAACTGATGAGGTTGAGGCTTTATTTTTTCGATTTAGGCTGTACTCATGAGCTTTGAGGGAGTCGAATAGTTCTCTAGGAGTGATGCTATTTAGATTTCTTGAATCTTTGGTAGCAATCACTTTCATGTCCCATTCTTCTGTGAGATTATCTAATATCTTGAAGTTCATCTCGCAGTTGGGATAGCTTCTTCCCAAGTTAGTCATTTCACTGATTATGCCTAGAAATCTGGTTTCAAGGCATGAAATAGATTCTTCTGGTTACATTTTGAAGGATTCGTATTTGTCAACCGTGAGTTGGAGTTGGTTTTCTTTGATGGCTTCAGATTCTTGACATAGGTCTGCCAACAAATCCCATATCTCCTTGGTTGATTCAGTTGATTTGCAGACATGACTAATACTTAGAATCAACCGCTCTGATACCACTTGTTGGTCCCAGTCGAGTCGTGTTTAGTTTAGAGGGGGGGTGAATAAACTAAATTCAAAAACTTGTAAATAGATACGGATAAATTCAAGGGCCCTTCAACTTGTTTAAACTTAGCGGTTTGACTATTTTCAGTTGGTTTGGAATAAGTGCAAGTCGTATGAGCTTGTGTGCAGTTTCAAGAGATAAGTAATTTAAGAACTAAAAGCAATACAACACACGATCGACTTTATAGAGGTTTGAAGCCTTAAAACTTCTACGACATCTCTTTCCTTCTACAGTAGAGATAAATTAACTATATGTTAGTCCCGAGTGAGTCGATATCAGTTTAGAGGGGGGGTGAATAAACTGATTAAAACTTTTTACTTCAAATTCGGAATAACAGGGCCCTTTGACTCACTTAGTAAAACTTATCTATGCACAAACTTATTGATCAATTAAGACAGTTTGGGTGCAGCTTGTGTGATATTGTGTGCAGTTCAAAGATATGCAATAACCAAAATAGTACAACACACAAGCGATTTATAGAGGTTCAAAGTCTCAAACTTCTACGTCCTTTCTTCCTTCCGCAGAAGGGCAACTTCACTATATAACTTCAGTTTCTTTACAAATTACATAATGAAGGACAGTTGGCTGAACCTGGTAACTGCTCGCTACCTCAGCGGGTCGACGACTCACACTTGAAGTCCCTAACTGCTTGCTAGAAAGGTAGGTGCTATTGTCGTCTTTACAAGATTTTAGATCTCTTTTGATCTTCAAGAGGTGAGTCTTGAACAGGGGTTATCAACTGATGTGCTCCTTTTAATTGAGCTGAGTAGTTGATCGTTGTATTGCTGAAACTGAGAAGGCTGCCCTGGCTGGATTGTCAACATCTGGCTGATTATCTTAACTCTGTGAATTTCTTCTTCTCAGTTGGACTCTCGCAGTTTCTATCAAATGCTGAACTTGAGCTTGAGTGGGAGGGAGAAAGAAAAGCTCTTGCTTGTATATGCGAAAGTTGTGAAGACGAATGATTCCTTTTTTTGCTCTTTTTTTAAAACTATGATTCACTCGTCTTTTATAGAGGAGTGATTTTATGACCGTTGAGTTCTATTGTCCATTGATCGGTGGCTCTGTTGGCTCATTAATGGAAGATGGTCTTTAATGATCACTTGGAGCTTTTGGTTGAAGTAGCCATTACTCTGCCAATCGATCTTCATTGGATATTTAATTCCAGGATCTTTGTTGAAGCATTTATTCCAAGATTCGGCGGTTTGAGCAATAAACTCCAGGGTTCTCTGGCTTCAGCTTTCTTGGCAGTTTTGAGTTCCAGTTGGCAGTTTTGGACTTGTCAGCTCAGTTTAGTTATTGCTCCAGTTGGCAGTTCTGAGCTTGTCAGCTAAGTTTGACTATTGCTCCAGTTGGCAGTTCTGAGCTTGTCAGCTGAGTTTGACTATTGCTCCAGTTGACAGTTCTGAGCTCATCAGCTGAGTTTGACTATTGCTCCAGTTGGCAGTTCTGAACTTGTCAGCTCAGTTTAGTTATTGCTCCAGTTGGCAGTTCTGAGCTTGTCAGCTGAGTTTGACTATTGCTCCAGTTGGCAGTTCTGAGCTCGTCAGCTGAGTTTGGCTATTGCTCCAGTTGACAGTTTTGAGCTTTTATTTCTCCATTTCGACTGATCTCAAGTTCTTGGCTATCTTGTCAACTTGACTGATTTCTCTTGATGCCCTGGATTGGTCAGCTCCGATCTACAACTTGAATTTTAGTCAGTTTTTCATAAATAATTTTGACATCTCATCAAAACCTAATCTAGGGGTTCCTTGATAGTTTTTCCTAACACTATATAGTATGAGTTCACTTTACAAATTATATAATGAATGAAAATTAGTTGAACCTGATAACAATGAGTTTCTTTACAGTGTTATCTCAGCTGGGTTGACAGCTCACACTTATAGTCTCCAACAGTTAGCTATTGCGATAGTAGTTTCTTTAGCGGCAGCTCACACTTAGCTGGAGAGTTAGGTGCTATTATCGTCTTTACAAGGTTTTAGATCTCTTTCGATCTTCAAGATGGTTGGTCTTGAACTGGGGTTATCAACTGATAATGCTCCTTGAACTTAGCGTTTGTAGTTGATACTTTTCAGAGCTTTGACTGAGAAGAGCTTTGGCTGGACTTTCAACATCGAACTGAGGATGCTTATAGCTTGTAGAGTTCTTCTTCTTCTTCTCAGTTTGACTTTTGCATCTGCATATATCACTTGAACTGAGTAGAATGGAGAGAGAGAGAGAGAGAGAGAGAGAGAGAGAGAGCTCAGTTTTCTTAATAGAGACTTTAGGCAAGGTTTAAGCAAAAGTCATGCGAAAGTCCTTTACAAATTATACCTCACTCATCTTTTATAGAGGACTGTATTATAACCGTTGATGTGGCAGGTCTTTTGAACGATTAGAGATTTGTTGGTTGATCAAAAGCTCGTTTGGTGTATATAGTCGTTGGCATGGTTGTTGTAGCCATTATTCTGCCACTAACTCTTTGGGATGCATTAACTTCTTTGATTGTGCCTAGTAGATTAGTTCAGTTAATGCTTCAGTTCGGCTTTTGAGAGTCACTTTTCTTTATTACTGTTTGAATGGCTTTTCAGCTTGACTGTTCATGGTCATCGGTTGGGTTGACTTAGATCTCAGTTTGGCTGATTTTGACTTTCAGTTTGACCGTCAGTTGAGTTATTTTAAACTTCAGTTTGGCTAACTTGATCTTCAGTTTGATTATCTGAGCCTTCAGTTTTGTTGACTTAATCTTCAGTTCAGATTGTCTAAGTCTTCAGTTAGGTTGACTTAGCTATCAGTTCAGTTAACAAAGTTTTCAGTTGAGTTTGTCTAAACCTTTAATTCGATTGGCTTAGCCTTCAGTTCGGATCATCTGTGTCTTTAGTTCGGTTGACTTGGCCTTCAGTTCAGATCGTCTGAGTCTTCAATTTTTCTTGAGTGTTTTGACATTTCGTCAAAACTTCATTTAGGGCTTCTTTTGTTTGTTTTTCCTAACATGGACAATGAAGCAGCTCTGCAAAAGATCATTGGTGATTAGAAGAAGAAGATTGAGCAAATCAATGAAGACTTAAAAGTGTTTATGAGAAACATTAGAATGCTCAATGATAGTACTAAGAATATGGGTGAGATTCTTAATTCAAGATAAACTGAAAAGATTCGTCATGGTCTTGGATACTCTAGACAAAGCTCTGGAATAATAGAGTTTTATCAAAGCAAATGTGGAGCATGAATAGAACAATGATGTTAAGAGTGCCTTACTCAATGGTTTTTTAGAAACATCATTGTTTTCCACTTAAACTCTGACATAGTTTCCCCATAGTCTGATCACATGCTATATTTCATTATTGGACTTATCTGAATTGTAGAACTCATTTGAATCATGATAAATAAAGTCTCATTTCTTGTTCATAAATCCAAGCATGCTTCTCTACAGTTTTTTACCTATGAATTGGTCATACTTGATTGAGTCTTGGATTCTGTTTACTTTCAGTTGACCTATGACGGGTCTTAAATTGTTTACTCGTTTCCATCCTATGAATGTGACATAGTATAGTTTATTTTCCTCTAATCTATTGATGGGTCTTAGTTGTTGTGACCTATGAAGAGGTCCTATTTCTTTGAGGAGTCAGAATCCTATTTATTAATGGTTGGATTCTATTTAAGTTTTGAGTGACCTATAAATGGACGTTCATTTGACTTGATTGAATCATTTGACTCATTGATACGTTGAAAAATGTGGATTCCTTCCAATTATAGAGGTTATGTTGCCTAATTTTTGAGGCACAAACTTAGTTCCGTTCTTAAAGGACCCTCTTGATTTTCAATTAAATTATCTTTTCCTTCTCTTTTCCGCGTAATATCTCCATCCTAATTCTCGGGACCGGGGCGTTATGTAGACTGTGTGGAACACACTCCATCAATTTTTTTCATCAACTCATCTATGGGTTCCTCTTTCAGCACAACAGATCAACTCATGTTTCTCAGACAATTCTACGAACAAACATATTGCCATAAATATATGTCAACAAATGTGTGCCCAGGAAGTGATATTTTTCTATATTATAAGAGACATTTTTACCTGCAATTTTTTTTCTGGAGGTTTGGAACGGGTTTCGGGATAACCCGGCTCGTCTGACACAAGCCTTGCATCAGACACATCTTATTGAAGTCTTCCATGAGACTTTGTGATACGATCCCACATCGGACCCACAAGTAATTGTGGATGGGTACTTAAATTGATGGTCAATCCTCCACCCTTGAGCTAGCTTTTGTGGTGGGGTTAGGGTCTTTGGCTTAAGTTCATATCATTGGTGCTTTCATTGAGAACGAGTTCGTCCCAGGAAATGGCTACCTGGTGCCAAAGGCCCGAAGCGGTCTAGAGTGAAAGCTACCTAGAGTGAGAACTGTCTAGCTTAGAAAATGGCTGCCTAGTGCCGAAGCGGTCCAGAGTGTCAACCATCTGGCTCGGGTAAGGGCTACCTAGTATTGAAACGGTCTAGAATGTGAGTCGTTTGAGGACGTCCGACTTGTCAAGGTAGGTGGAATGATACGATCACACATCAGATCCATAAACAATTGTAGATGGGTACTTAAATTGAGGATCAATCCTCCACTCTTGAACTAACTTTTTTGGCGGAGTTAGAATCTTTGGCTTGAGTTCATATCACTTTGTCAAAAGTAATAAACCTATGTGAGGTTTCACACGATAATAGAGTTTTAAGTTTCCTAATTGAGTAGGATTTTAAATTAGCTAAAGATATAATAAGTTAAGTCGTGCCTAATATATGTTTAGTCGGTCTTTGCTAAAGATATATGTTTCAAAAAGTCATAAATTTCACTTGGTTAGGCTGTTATAAAGTAATGGAAAGCTATTCATGAGTAAATTACAAATAAAATTCATGTAACAAAATAGGGAGATACTATTTGCACCACAAAATAAATTAATTAAAGAATAATTAATTATAAAATTACTCAAATATCCTTATTACATAAAAATAAAAATTATAAATAAATAAATTAAAAAATAAAAGGAAAAAGAAAAGAAAACACGAGTTCATCGTTGTTCTCTTCTCTGCATTTCTTCTCCGGCGTGGCTGTCTTCTTCTCCGGTTAATGTTTCCACCATGGACGACAACCGTACCCAGTCTGACGTACTCGCAACTTCTCAGTGAAAATTTTATCCGCCACAACTCCAATTCTCACATCCAATCCACTCTCCATTTCTCCAACAACCGTCTCCACGATACAAAACAAATAATTACTACATGACATGCAACTTTCTCCTCCACCCCAAAATTCCCGATGACATGAAGACGATTCCCGATGTAGACGACAACCACCTCGATCAATTTTTGAAAACCAGAGCTTCGAAAACAAATTTTCAAATCAATTAATGAAGGTCGAAAAATGAATTCCGAAAAAGCAGTCCCAGTTCAAAGAATTCAGGTTGAACGAGATGGCGAGCCGGACAGAACAAGAAGAAGCCACAACATTGAGTCCCAAGTCTTCTTGATCGTGTCGGGGCGCATCGACGGTGGGCGGGAGATCGCCCCAGTAGCTGGAGAAGAAGGTGACGGGTCTTGATTGCTGACCTTTTTTTTTACCCATCACCTTCTCCGATGAGTCTTGACGAGAAGTTGCGAGTTGCGAGTCATCTTCATCGAGCTGGATGCAGTGGTCGTCCATGGCGGATATATTCGCCGGAGAAGAGACGCAGAGAACGATGGGTTGTTTTTCTTTCTTTTTTTCTTTTACTTTTTAAGTTTTTTTTTATTTTTTATTTTTATGTAATAAGGATATTTAAGTATTTTTATAATTAATTATTATTTAATTAATTTATGTTGTGGTGCAAAGAGTAAATTTTATGGTGCAAATAGTATCTACTAACAAAATATTGGCAAATACTTTTATGCAGCGGTCTTAAATAGTGCTATTTAAGACGGGTCGGGTCAACCCGCAAAAAAAAAGAGAAAAAACGGTAAAATCAGTATCAACAGTCTTACTAAAAAGTATCACCAAAAATTCAAAAAGTATCATCTGTATCATTAAAAAGTAAGGGCCTGCTAGTTACTTTATACTAGTTTATTTAGTTCAAATTGTGATTTTTTCCATTCAAATTAATGTTTAGAGCTTAGTAGTTTAGGGTTTTTTTAGGGTTCATGGTTTTTTAGAGGGTTCATGTTTTTAGGGGGGTTTTTTTAGGGTTCATGGTTTTTAGGGGTTTTTTTTTAATTTTTTTTAGGGGTTTTTATGGTATATTTTGTGTTTTTTAGGGTTTATTTTTTTGGGATGTGTTTTTAGGGGTTTATTTTGTGTTTTTTAGGGTTTGGGGAGGGGGTGTTTTTAGGGGTTTATTTTGTGTGTTTTAGGGTTTATTAATTCTATTTTAGGATATAAATTCATACTCATTTCAAACAAATTAAATCAATTTATTTTAATTTTAGGGTTCACTAATATTATTTTAGGTTATATATTTTTGGGGAACAAAATAAAAAGAATAAAGAAAAAATCGGATAAAAAAATAAAAAAAAACTGAAAAATCGCTAGAAAAAAAAATGACGAATGCGTGACACCCACACGCCCGCCTTAAATAGTCTTATTTAAGACTGTTGCACAGAATACCAACTCCAAAATATTTGTATATGATATATTATTTTCTACGGATCAAATTAAGCGCAAGTCAAAGTTCAAATCTCATTAAAGAAGATGCAAGTGTCCCAGTTCCAACCTAGCTATTATCTCTAGTATTTATTAATCAATCGATCTCAAAGAACTTCTAGACTTCATTATCATAAGGACTAGGAATATCAAATAAATTTTAAAAAAATTGAACATACAAAAAATAATGAATTATTTAACAACCTCCTATATTCTATGAAGATGCATAGACGAGGTCAAACGTGGTCCAATCCAACTAACTAATTAAGTGGATTTTTTTTTTATTCACACACCCGACTTGATGATATTGAGAAGATTCAAATTCATGATTTTTAGTTTTTAAACGATCTTACTCCATCAATAGATCATCCGCACCGGAACAACTAATTAAGTGGATTTTAAGGTGCTATAGTACGTGAGACAAGTTGAGTTTGACATTGTTAGTTGTTAATTTAGTAATAAATTATATTTAATTAGTACTCCAATATTTACAATTTTTCATAACAATATCCTAGCTTACATAATGGCAAACCAACCCTCCAGAGTTACATTGTTATCACAATTCAACAATTTGTCAAACTTTATGTCTATTCAAAGCTGACTTAAATTTGAAGAATGAAAGTATATAAGAGTTGTGCTATCATCATCGGTGGAGCTGTGCACAGCAGAAAAAGTTAGAATTCTGACGATTGAGTCAACTTTCGATTTCCATAAAATTTGATGGAGGTTAGAATTGTGATAAAAATAAAATGTTTATAATTACTTTAATATTAAATATAAATTGAGGTATTTAGAATTGTAAATACTGGGATATTAAATATAACTTGTCCTAAATAAAATTAGAAACGGATAGGACTATTATTATTATTATTATTATTATTATTATTATTATTAAAACACTAATCTTAAGACGGGTTTAGTGGAATGATCCAATATCATCATTGGGGGGGGGGGGGGGGTACCCAATATATTCGGTGTATTATTTGACTTCAAAATCAGGAATTTGGTAAAATTGCACTATTTCATATAGAAAATATGTTTTCCTTCAAAAAAAATTATAGAAAATATGTTCTGTTATTATCATATTTATTTATTGTTCCCTCGAAAAAAAACTTATTGAAGTATAGCTGTATGTGGAGTAGCCGAAAAAATTGGTGGAGGTGGGGGGAGGTTGGACCAATGCGTGAACACTAAATTTATAGCCCCTCAATCGAACTTTCACAAAAATACTTACAAAACATTTTTTTTTTTGAGAGAATTACAAAACAAATTTATTATAAAAGCAATCAACATTATGTACCGACATAGTAAAAGAGTTTTATATATATATTTTTAATAAATCCCAACAGTCTCTACTCTTTTGTCCCTATGACCACCTAATAGAGAAGATAATTGTGGCATGTATCTAAGATTAGTAGGTGGATATCGAGAGTTTGCATCTATACTATACATTCATAAAAAATCAATCTAACGGGTGGATTTTAAAATATTGTGTACACGACAAATTAAATTTAAATATCATGAAACCAATCATTTACTAATTATCTATAGTTAGTTATCATCAATTGTGTTGTGTGATAGCAAATAATATCGTGTGAAAACAATAATCGATCTTTTATCAGGAAGTTTTATAACACACCTACACACACTACCTCAATACACACATTAAAAAATGAGTGGGGGCATTGTTTGAACTAGAAAAGGAATTACACAAATTCTTAGAATTCATTATTCAATGGCATGTATCAACATTTGTGTGGATTAAGGCGGTGTCTGTAGGTGCGTTGTAGAATTTCTACTTTTACCCACTATAAGCACAAGTTAACTAATAAGTTCGTGGCAAATGCATGATGATTACTTGAAATTTTCTAGTTCACCTTTCCTATTTCAGTTGGTGTGTCACACTTTAAATTTATCAATTTTTCATCCCTTTTTTCCCCTTCAATATCATTTTCTTGTTTAGTTGAATTATACAATTATTAATTAAAGTTTATTCAACTCAATTAGAATTTATAATTATTTTTACCATTTAATTTGTCATTTCTCTAGTTATCAACTCATTATTACGATTGGTTTTTCCATATTTGGGTTACATATATATATATTTTTTAAATTTTATTTATTTTATCTATAAATATTAATTATGATTGATTGTGTTATAATATTTTTTTACTTTTATAATAATTGTTATTAGAATATCGAAATTGATGATGAGACAGAAGAGTCAGACATCAAACTAAAGAATTTCATCTTTGGTTCAACAGCAGTTTGATTATTATTATTTTTTTTTTCATGTGAGAAGGTGTTCCGTGCTTGGTGCATATTGTTGAAATTGAAGGTAAATAATTTTTAAAAAAATATTGTTTAATACTGTTTTAAGTACTAAACAATTATAAATTGTTGTAATTAAAACCTTGAAACCAAATTAATTCGGATAAGATTCTTTATTCCACATTTGACATTCCAATCCGTTTTTCAACATTAAATTGATGAGTTTAATAATAGATTTACAAAAATAAAAATATAATTATAACATAACTGCCCTGGTCCACATTTATCAACAAAGAAATGAAATTAAAAAAATTATATAAATCATAATTATAAAACAATCAATTATTTAAAAAAAATAAATATAAACTTAATTACGTACAAACAACCATAATTGACAACATAAAATTGACCTAAATACCAAATAAATGTGGAAAAAAAAGAATCACATCTGTACAACAAAATAAATTAGCTATATTTGTATCGCAAAAATATTAAATCGACCAATACAATAGACATGAGATATCAATACAAACAATTGATGTCTGAAAGATAAGTTACGTGATAAAAATGGTTTGCTTTATTACAAATAATTATATATAAACAACGAATAAGATAATACACGAGGCATGCAATAAAATGTAATTAAATATTTCCAATTGTGGAATTAATTTATGCAATCAAGATGTGGCAGCAAGTTTGGCTCTCAGATCTTTCCTCAAAATTTTCCCAGATGGGGACTTGGGAATGGCATGAACAAAATACACTTTGTGCAATCTCTTGTAAAACACAACCTGCACCTCAAAATTATACCAAAACATAAATTAAAAAACAACAAATTAAATTGTAAAATATATACACCATCACTATATATACACGTAAGTTATAACACCCATCGTTACAATAAAATAATAGATAAAAACATCCTCTTATTAATTAGAACGACTTAGCAATTAACTTCGACAGCTGAAAACAATGTTATTAATTTATTAATTAATGGTTGTGTTTTTACCTGTTTGGAAACGAATTCTTTCACGGTTTCTTCAGTTAGTTCAGATCCACTTGAAGGAACTACAAAAGCCACAGGAACTTCACCAGCAGCCTCATCTTTTTGCCTAATATCATTAAATAAAATTAAAATTGGTTAGAACTAATTTCTTGGCAGTATATACATATATCAGCAGAAAAAAATAAATAAAATGGAATTAATTTAATAATTATATATGTATAGATTTGCATCACTTACGGTACAACCGCAGCATCTGAAATTTGGGAATGAGAGATAAGAAGAGCCTCTAATTCCGCTGGTGGTACCTGTTCATCAACAACATATACATACACATCGTCAGCTTGCGATCGACCGTATGTATATACATTGGGAAAGCGAGATATACGTATACGTATATGTATTATAATATACCTGAAAGCCTTTGAATTTGATGAGTTCCTTGACCCTGTCTACAATGAAAACGTCGTCGTCGTCGTCCACATAGCCAATGTCGCCCGTATGGAGCCAACCATCGACGTCTATGGTGTTAGCAGTCGCCTCAGCATCATTCAAGTAACCTATTTTATTTTAATTGCATATTTATTATGAATTGACTCAACAAGGATACAACTGGATCTGTATGCATGCTTGCTTCAAAATCGACATATATATGTATGTACTTAATTAAATAGTGTGTATATATATATATATATATATATATTATATACCTTTCATGATTTGAGGCCCACGAATGCAAATTTCACCGGGTTGGTTGCGGGGGAGGGAGCAGCCAGTTTCGGGGTCGACCACCTTTAGCTCGGCATTGCGGACCACGTTGCCGCACGAGCCGGACTTGGTTGCTATTGGCTGCTTCGCGAACGACGGTGACATTGATAGTACCGGACCAGCCTCGGTCATGCCGTATCCCTATTTTTTATTCAAATCAAATTAAATGTATTTATAAAATCGACTATACAACATATATTTTGAAAAATTCGAGTTTCATTTCACTAATGTTTAAGAATTATATCGGAGTACTACTTAATTATGTTACAATTAGTTTGCTAGGTTTAATGTTTTATCGGGCGAGTCAGAAAGATTTTAAGATGAGAATTATTTTTTGTACGTAACAACTAATTAATTAAGTTGCAAAGTCAATTTTCACTATTTCATGAGACAAATTAAAACATAATAAGATTTAGATAAAGACTTTCTTACGGGTCAAAATTTATAAGGCGGATTAATATATTTAGATTAAAACTCATATTTAATGATACATTTATAGCTTTTTTTTTTATATTCGATTGTGTTTGGATCTGAATTTTGACCCGTTTTACTCATACAAGGCTCCATGTAATAGTATTTAAATAGCAGGACAGGTCTAGCCCTAAGTTAAAAGAACATCACAGCAATTAAATACGCTACATATAAATTAAATCATACTTACTAAAGTGTAAAATACGAGACTAAAACGTGATAAATAATAAACCGGTGTTTGGTTTTGGAGTTGACATATATTTTGAAAATAGTACTGACGTATTCACGTTATTTTGAGTAGTTGAACTGCAACAAAAAATAATACTATTGACGGACCCACCAATTATGCGATTCGGGTCTTCTCTATTGCAAATCAAATCACATAATAACAATAGAATCAAAAAAGTAAAAAAAAAAAATCTAAAAATAATCGAAACAAGGGGAATTAATTAATAAGGACATGAAAATAATTATTGGCGAATAAATGCATGGTCCCTAGAAACAACAATATTGCCAAAATTAAATGTAATCAATCATATTAGCTGGCGCTTCCATTCAATATAGAGATAAGAGTCAAATTAGCCATTGAATTTATTTGGGGCTCAATTAGCCCACTATAATTTTTTTGAGTTCAATTGGGCCACTGCGTTGTTAAAATCGGTTCAATTGAGCCACCGAGTGACGGAACCCTAACGGAGGATGTTAAGTGTCTATGAAACGATATCGTTTTGCTTAAATTTTTACCCTAACCCATAACCCGACCCACCCCTAACCCGACCCACTCGTCCAATTAAGCTTGAGCAACGTTAATGGCTGTCTGGGGATTTCTTGTTCCCAAAACACCAATTTTGAGTGATGTTTTCGATGCTAACGACGACAGCGTAGGTATTTCGGTGAACCTGCAACATATCCTTAGCCAAATCAACAGCAATCACATCAGCACTGCACCTCATTCCCCCCAAATTGAAACTCTTGATATTCCCCCTCAATTTATATTTGTTCACAATCATAGCAGACAAAGACGATGTCGGATTAAATAAGCTGCAATTCACAACCAAAACCCCAATTTTCTTGGGCTTCACATTCGTGTTGTAGAACAGTCTATCCAAAGCGTCGTACATCACCTGCTCCGCCTCTTCCCACGCCGCCTGAATCGGTGGCTGCGGCGGGATGGAATGTATCACCTCCGGCACGTAAGTCTCATCACCGATACCCGACCTCTGGAGAATCTTGCGCTGGAATTCGAGCGACGACTCGTCTAAATCACCAGTTAATCAGGAATGCTCCATGAAGCGAGAATATGGTTAATCGGGAATCGCTGGTTATGACCGAGATGAGATTGTATTGCAAATGAAGCCACAATTGTCGGACATCATTGGGATTCATCTGCGACGCTTCGATGATAATGATGGCCATGATTGGGACTAAGCGGCTTCATCTTCTCCACAAGAAATCGAAGCTCCATTGGACGAGTGGGCCGGGTTAGCGGTGGGTCGGGTTATGGGTTAGGGTAAAAACTTAGGCAAAACGACGTCGTTTCATAGTCACTTAACGTCCTCCGTTAGGGCTCCGTCACGCGGTGGCTCAATTGAGCTGATTTTAACAACGCAGTGGCCCAATTGAGCCCAAAAAAATTGTAGTGGACCAATTGAGCCCCTCAAATAAGTTCAGTGGCCAATTTGGCCCTTATCCCTTCAATATATATTAACGACCAATAAAATGGATTACTCCATTAATTTCCAATTAAAGTTTTATTCTAAACTAACTTAATCGTTCATGTGATCCTAATATAATATTCCTCCCGTCTCATACTGTTTGATCTTTTAGGCTTTCAATCTTGTTTCAAATCTATTTTTAGGCTTTTTTCATACATTTTCTTCTAATTTTAACCCCTATTGAAACATTGTAAAATCTCCCACATTAACATTAACTTAACACTATATATTATGAAAATATAACCTACTAGAAAAGAGAGGGTATATTTATTACATTTTTACTTCTTAATTTTTGTAGAAAAATCTAAAACATCAAATATTAGGAAATATGAAATGGAGGAAGTAATTGTTATTTGAAAAAAAAAAAAAAAGAAGCGTGGATCAATTGTAGCCATTAATAATATTATGAGCAACTACTTTCAAGACTCATTCTACGATTGTTTATGTATATATTTAAAATTTATTAATTTTATATTTAGAATTTGACAAAGTAATCTTTCTTACATTTTTTTATATTTATAAAAAATGCTAACAAACAAGTGGTACAAAACTGTGGAGGCCGATTCCGTTTAGTTAATCATCCCACCTACCTCCTCTCCCCACCTACCTCAACTAATTTCCTACACACTAAATTACAAATAATAATAATATGTAATAAATAAATAAAAAGTACTACATATTTTAGTTCTGAATTTTACAATATCTCATCTCGATATGCGAAAACATAAAATATCCCAAAAAAAAAAAAACAGCAGTGTTAGTTAAATTGCATTTTGGTATTTCCGTAATAAATGATGATCATTTAAATGGCATGAATTAGAGTTAGGTAAGTTGGTTTCATGTTGAAATCGAGCGGCAAGGAAAAAACAGAGTCGATCTAATTGAAGCGCCGTACCTGGCCAAAAATCGCCTGCGGCAGACGGCTGAGCAACGCCACCTCCAGCTCCTTCCCCAGCGGCGCCGCCCCCGACAACACCATCCGAATCGAGCTCAAGTCGAAGTTATCCACCATAGGGTTCTTCGCCAGTGCCAGCACCAGCGGCGGCACTACCGCCGCCACCGTGACACGATGCTTCTGTATCAGCTCGAGTAGCGCGCCGATCTCGAATTTCTGCATAAGCAAAACCCCGGCCCCCGCCCTCAGCGAACAGAGCAACACCGAATTCAACGAGTAGATGTGGAACAGCGGCAGAACGCACAGTACGACGTCGTCCGCCTTCAGATACATATTAGGGTTCTCGCCGTCGACTTGTTGCGCGATGCTGGTGATCAAGCTCTTGTGAGTCAGAATCACTCCCTTCGGCAATCCGGTCGTCCCGGAGGAAAACGGCAGCGCCACGGCGTCGTTCGGATCGATATCGACCTCCGGCAAGTCAGCCTCGTCGGCTTCCGAGAGCACCGAGAAGTGCAGGCATCCTTCCGGCGGGTTGTCGATCGTGACGACGGAGAAATCCTCTCCGAATACGAGGGAATCGTCGCCTGTATCGCGGAGCTTGTCGGCGTATATCGATTGCGTGACGATCATCTTCGATTTAGAGGCGTTGAACTGCTTGAAAATCTCTTTGGAGGTACAGAAAGGGTTCGCGGTGGTGATGACGGCGCCGATCATCGAAGCCGCCATGAAAGTGAAAACGAATTCAGCGCAGTTCTGGAGGAGCACCATGACGACGTCGCCTTTCTTAATTCCCAGGTTGGACAGGCCGGCGGCGACTTTGCGGCAAATGAGGTGTGTTTCGGCGAAGGAGTAGGATTTTCCGGCGTTTCCGACGAGGAGGCATGGGCGGTCGGGGTAGTGAGAGAAATTCTGGAAGCAGTATGTGTGGAGAGGGAGATGATTGGGGATGGGAATGGTGGGGAGTTTGGATACAAAAATGTGAGTTTCCTCTGTTGCTTGAGTTTGTGGCAGAACATGAGATGAGAGCTCTGGATTTTGAGTTTCTGCAGAGGCCACAGACAACATTGTTGATCGATTCTTGTGTTTGCTTCGACTACTCCGATGTAGTGTGTTTTTCCAAGTGAGTCAACAAATTTAGAGAGAGAGAGAGAGAGAGTTTGAGGAAATTGAGAAGATGAAGAGTGAGTGAAACAATAAATACCGGGAGAATGGGAGTTAGGGGGGGGGGGGGGTGGGGCTGTTTTGGGTAGGTGGGATATACGTACGATTGAAGAGAGAGATAGAGGTGATGAGAAGGGAAGGAGAGAGTAGGGTAGAAACGGTAGCTGCAACTGCTGACGCAACTCAACCTGTTTCCAATCGATCCACCTACTCTTCTTTGGGCCAGTCAATTTTCTATTTTTCTTTTTCTTTTTTTCTTCTTCTCAAAATGTTGCCTTCACATTTATTACTTTAATTTTTTGATGGTTGGAACTTGCCGTGGAATTATATAACCTAATGTCTAGTAGCAATTGATCAACGCATGGACTCTTCTCTTCACAATTCGTTCGTGTTTTATCCTCAATTCAACTGTTAAATTTATTAGGCCCGTTTGATTCAAATTCAATAAGTATCATTACAAAAGGGCGTGAGTGCTTAATGAAAATGAGAGAATGATATATATTACTTATTTTCATTCTCATTCTTTCATTTGTACATTATACTCGATATAAGAAATGAGAATGGATCATTTCTATTCCCATTATCCACATCTACTATCTCATACTAAGCGGCGCCTTACTTTTTATTTATTTATTTATTTCAATATCCGATTATTAATATCATGTTCTCGACTCATGTATGTTTCATTATATAGCCCACTGTCAAATTTATTAATAATTTTTTTTACAATTTTTAGTGAATAAAAAATTAAAATTTAGAATATTATAAATTCTAACTATAAAATAATCAAACCCTAATAATAATTTATTAACTAAGAATAAAAATTAAATACTAAAAACAATTTTAAATGCTAATTGGGAAGAATCAATCGTAGATATATAGCATATTTCTACTAATACAATATTTCTTAGATTGAAGTGGTCACTCATAAAATAAAGTTTTATTAATATATTATACACCTACAAATAGCAATTACATGTTTTTTTCATTGTAAAAAAAGTATGTTATATATATATATATATATTATATGTATATGGTGTCTCGGTCCATACGTCTTGTGGCTTTCGGGAATATTGTGATAAAACTTAAAATAAAATAATTGAAATTTGGCGATTGGCAGAGTGTTGTTGCATCACTTTTTGCATGTTGGAAATTCAACGTTAACGCGTGAGTTTGATTTGGCTCCTACTCTCATTGTAGCAATAGAATAGACACAATAATTATCATCACACATGACACTGCAATTAAACAATACTTTTTTGGGTCATTCTATTAAAAACGTATTTTTTCTAATCTAAAATTTAAAATGTTTTTACTTTCTTTCCCCTTCAATAACAAATTTTGTACCCATTTCCTTTTATTCTTATTCATTAAAAAAACCGCAATATATGTAAACACATAGGCGTCAATCGTACGTCATATATAGGCTATAGCTAGCATATATAAAAACATCAAATTTGATGTAATAAGAAGCTCTGGGAGATTTGATTGGACACTATGCTCACGTTGGGAAGATGAAATTCAATTAGGAGGAATTGCTACATGATAAATTAAAGAAAAAGAATCTTATACATACATATTCATCGTATATTTATTTTTTGTTATCTGATCACATATTCTTGGCTAAAATGCATGTATTACTTTTTTTTTTCTTTGTTAAACTATCTACTATATAAGTATATAACCACTAACATTACCCAATATTGTTTTTTTTTCCTTCTATAAAAATGAAATCTTCTGCTCCTAGTTCACTTTTTAATCATACTTGATGTCCATTATGGATTTTATCTATTTTATTTTTTATTTAATTTTACAATTTTTATTTAGTGGTTTATTCCTCTCAATTAGAGTTTATAATTAATATAATTGATTATTCCATATACTCTTTTTAAAAAAATCCAATCCTTAGCAATAAATGTTAGTTAGGATTGATTAAACTATAATAATTTTTTTATAATAAATATTATTAAAATATTAATTTTGATAGTGAACACATGAGTTAGATTGGGAAATTAGACTGGGGCGATCTATCTCTATTTCTAGAGGCACCATTCTTTATATGGGTTAATATTAGCTTTTAGCCCGATCTTTTAAACGATTCATAAAAATGTCACGATCTTTAGCAAATAACAATTTAATATCAGACCTTTTGAATTTATCAAAAATCTAGCATGATTATTGATTTTCGGATTTTAAACAACTAATGTGTATTTTTTGGTCCATAGATTTAAATTGCATGAAAAATCACTCGTATTAGATCCAGATGATGTTCTCTTGACAAAATAAAATTTAAATAAATTTGTGATAAGTTCAAAAGATCAAATATTAAATTATTAATTATGAAAAGTTAGGTCATTTTTGTGAATCAATTGTAAAATCAGGCTAAAAACGGATATTAATCGTTCTTTAATTATGTTGTCTTTGACCTCACAAAAAGTCAGATCATAGTTTGCTCGAATTATAGTTTGATGAGCTGTAAACATAAAAATTGATGAATGGAATCTGGGATGCATATATGCATGATATATATAAAGAGATTAGATCGAGATCAATAATTTATAACATTTACGTCATAAAGTATAATTAATTGACCAAATATACATAGATATAGCGCCCGCACGATGAATATTAAATTCAAACCAATGTTTTTAAAACCGGACCGGACATCGTACCGGTCAAATTACTGAATCACTGATTCAACCGATTGAACCATTTTAAAAAAATTGAATAACCCGTTATATGATATTTATATGTATACATACACAATAAAATATAATAAAATTATACAAACTAATATCATGATTAATATATTAAATAAGTTTAAGTAATACACCAAATTTATAGCAATGCAAAGAAATAAAGTGTTTAATTTATCGATAGTTATTCCATAAGTTAAGTAGTTAAAATTATAATATTTATAAAAATAAATATTGAATATCAAATACAAAAATACTAAAATTTGAGAAAATATATAATTACATGTCAAATAATTAAATATTAATCACAAAGAATACTATACAATAACAATTAAAAACATTGTTAATCATTATTTCACAAGCCACTATTTTATATTTTAGCTCTTCTCTCCATTTATATTAATTCAAAAAATGTTAAATTAGATATTGTTAAATATTTATTTTAGTTACATGCTAAACATTGATTTTTATTAAAATATAATGTGTGTGTATATATATATATATATTATTAATATTCAAATAATAACATAAAAATGTATTGACTCAGTTGATTGAGTACATGGTACAAAGATATTCAATTTTTGGAGATTCTGAGTTCGAATTCTTCAAGTTAAGGAAAATAAATTAAATTTTTCTAGAATTAAAAAAAAAGGCCGGTTCAAAATACAGTAGAAGGTTGACTCAATAAATTTTTCCAGTAGAAGGTTGAAGCTTTATATTTTTAATGTTATATTTCATAATTATTTTTATAAATTCATTTCAATTAGTGTTAAAAATTTAAACATACATGTATACGAATAGTAATGCTCGAAATGTAATATAAAAATTATATATATTGTCAAAATGTTAGGAGACAGAAGACCACGTATTTGACCAAACATTAGAGAATGAATGATAGGTAAAATAATACTCATTCCGTTTCCATTTAAATGTCATTTTGGATGAATGAGCACATAATAATAAATTAATTGAGTTATCTAATACATTATTATGTGAATACATTAAATAAGCAAAATATAGATGTTTGAATGCATTAAATGATGACAAATATGAGAAAAATGTGAATTTTATTTCTCGAATTTATAGAGTGACACTTTTTTTGAAATAAAAATAAAAGGGTAGAATGGCATTTATATAGAAACAGAGGGAGTAATTCTTAATTTCCCCATGCCGTTTAATTAAATATTTGTAAATAAATTATTTTAAATTTATATAAAATAATTAGGAGGTGCAATATATATGTGTATATATATGCGTGTGTGTGTGAAAAAACAAAGAATTAATATTGATGCCTTGTTCTTATCTAATGCAAACCAGTGGCTAGATTTGTCTTCTAGAACGACTCCATTTCTTTATCTCTTTGATTATCAAGTACGACGTGTGTGTGAGTACTGATTTGTCTGTAGCTGTACCGTTTCAATGAAATTAAAGATTATTAAATATTTTTTTATATTAATTTGCAATGAAAATTCTTTGATGAAAGATATATTAAATTTAATGGAAAAGATTATAAAATAAACTGAAAACTTAATTTGATTATAGACTTAGTTACATTGATAGTTTCAATCATTTATGTAATGATCCAAATCTTTTTAAAATTGGTCGTTACCTTCTGCTTAAAATATGGTTAAAAACTATTATTTTCACATGCTAAATAATTTTATTCGTATATATTAATTTTAATTATTTTATTACATTTTTATAAGTTGAACCTACATTATTATTTTTGCATACCATCATCATCATCATCATCATCATTTAGCTTAAGTGGAATTTTTATATCTTTTCAAGTTAAATTTTTTTATTTAAGTTAATCCATTTTCAAAGTTATTACATAATATTATTGCATTGAATAATTATTTGAAAGTATTTAGCTATTTTATTTGGTAAAGCTAATTGAATTTTAAATGTTAAAAGAGTTAATTAATTAATTAATTAATTATCTTTTAATTATCTCAAGTATTTATTTTATTTTGAATAAATATTTAAATAATTAATCTTTGTATTTTCTCATATTAATCTCTAACATTAACATATCAACCATTCCACTATCTCAAAAATTTAATTCTATCATTTAAACTAAAACATTTCACCTCCAATCTTCGTGCTATAAAAAGGGCATCATTTTGATCATTTTAAAATCATCAAACATTCATTTGTTTCAATCATTCAAGAAGTGTTTTCACAAATATTTCTCATGTAAAAATAACAATCCGTGCAAGGTGTGTTTAATGATACTGCATGCAAGTGTTCTTGAATATGGGAGGAATAGAGACAAGAACAATAAATAAAATGCAGTAAAAGAATGCATGAGATTGATAACCCAGTTCGGTTAAACAACCTACTATGGGAGGGACTTTACCCAAACTTGAAGATTCGTTCACTATTTCTTCATGAAGTGTATTGATGAACTTATACATACAAGACTCCCTCCTTATGCCGCCCGTTCTTCTTCACAAACTCTTTTATGAACGAAAGCTGTGAGATCCTCTCACAACCATGACACTAGACTCCCTTTAGTTATCCACGACTTCAACTTACAATCTCTCCCGAGATTGCGTACAAAAATGATTAAACCAACCCCTCACGTATTTCACTTAAAAACATTTAATGCTAGACTATCACGTTGAACAGTTTAGGGAACAACTTCTAGCTATTACAATAATCACAAACCGGATGACTCTCAAATAATAAACTCAGAGAATCAATATATGTGCACCACCGATTGCTAATTGAATCGGCCTTCTTATAGCTTCACTTCCTTGGTTGACTTGATCTTCAATCTTCATCAACATGGTAAGTGATTTAGGATTTGTGACTTTTTCCATATGGGTGTAGATGTCTTCCATGATATTGAGGTTCTAAATCAGCACGTCATCTACTCCACAATGCAGTCAAACGATCAGATCTTGGCTTTCCAAACTCGTCCGCACAAGATCAACTCAACATGGAAACTGCCATAAATATCACTTTTCGGGAATGTGCCTGGAACATCAGAGGGAACAGTTCACCAACTGTTTGTAAGTTTGCACAGCAGAATCAACACATAACTTCAGGAACATCTCCCTAAACACTTCGTCGAACATAAATTGCCAAAACAAATTTAGTGCAACAAAATGACACTAACATCATGCGTAATATTATGCATTATGTGGGGAAGAGTTTGAGTGAGGAAAAGGGAGGAAGTAAGAAGAGGTGCAAATTGAGGCGGGGATAGCGACCCATCTTAGAATGATGGCTATTAGTAGCGGTGGTGATAGTGCTACGTTGTAGCAGTGTTCGTAGTGTTTGTTGTGAGGGAGGAATATCATATATCGAAAGAGAGAAGATTGGCTGTATATGTGTGTGTGTGTGTGAGAGAGAGAGAGAGAGAGAGAGAGAGGAGAGTTGCTAGATTGATTACAAGAATCAGAGATTGAACATAAGGGTTGAGGAATGAGAACGAGATGAAGAAAGAGAGAAAAAGAGAGAGACGTGAGATATGGAGAAAGAGAAACCTCATTTATTTTTATTAATGTGGTGGGCTAGGTAGGTAATTTAATTAGTGGAACTTGAAAAAATAAATTCATGCATGTATCATTATTTCAAAGGTCTAAATTATATTATTTCATTAAAATCACATTGCTTATGCAAATTACTTTAAAGCTATTATAATTATTATGTTTATATTTAACACTCTATAAAGTTAGGCAGGGTGTGGATCTAATTAACACTCTATTATTTTTCAATATTAATTTTCAAGTCAAGTTTAAGGTGAGAATCTGATGTGACGCACATTATTATTTATCATTTTTATACTTTTATACAGAT
This sequence comes from Perilla frutescens, assembly GCA_026008535.1. Taxonomy (NCBI): domain Eukaryota; kingdom Viridiplantae; phylum Streptophyta; class Magnoliopsida; order Lamiales; family Lamiaceae; genus Perilla; species Perilla frutescens. The sequence goes on along the minus strand of BRKX01000010.1, from coordinate 26,403,670 downwards.
TTACAATTATTAACCTACGAGTTACACCAATTATTGGCTGACGAGCTATATATGTACTACAATTATTAGATGTGGCTACCCGTATTATAATTTATTATAATTGTATAACTTGGATAAATGCGGTCCCCGCTGAGTCAATAGCACTCACCACAAACCTATTATATTTTTCAGGTTGACGATTTACCCGGACGATGTACGTAGTTAGTTGTGATAATGGTCCATTAAAGAGCTTTTATTATTTAGCTTCCGCTGTATTATTGTTAAATATTTTATATTTTAATAACAGTGGCATCCCTTCTATTATTGTTATTATTTTATTTTATGAAAATTTGGGCACGACAATTTATGTCTCAAATGAATTGTTAACATATTTTTTAGACTTTAAATCGATTATATATATATATATATATATATATATGTGGGAGGTTTAACATGTAAATAAGTCTCTGGTGTATAATTTAGGGATTAATCACATCCGTAAACCTACTAATCTAACGGTCTACAATTTAGTTGACTTAATCATGATTAATTCTATTACTTAAATATAGATAAACCATAAAGGATAATTTCATAAAAGTGTGTTAAGATCATGATTGTAGAAATCAGGCTAGGCGGTTGCCTAGGCACTAGGCGGTCCCTACCCATGCCAAAAACACCAACGTCAGCTAAGAAATCAAAAAGGCCAAGTTCTCGCCAACTAGGCGGCCGATTAATTTTTTGAATTTTTGGTTCAAAATATGACCAAATAAATTTTTTTTAAGGTTTCTCCAACATTTTATACAACAACTTACATCTATTTTTCAATCTACAACCAATGTAGGATGTAATAAAATGAGAACAAAGTTGAAAAACTAATTTAATTTGAAGTTTTCATTTAAGATTGCCTCTCTTTATGCTACAACCCCCATCCAATTTGCATTCTAAAACCAATGTGGGATGTAGGAAAAAAAAAGTTGAAAACCTAATTTGAGCTTTTATACAACAGTTTTCATCTCAATTTTCTATGTATAATCGATGTGGGATGTAGGATAATTGAAAAAAAAAATAATTTATAAATACCAATTTATAATAATATATTATAAAAATTAAAAAAGGCCTAGGCTCCACATAGATTTCGCCTAGGCAACGTAGGCGCTAGGCCCCCACCGACCGCCCGACTAGCGCCTAGCGAGTTCTACAACCTTAGTTAAGATCTTAAATAACATCATGATTCTCGCCTAACAATTATGGATAGTAAATCCACCACCACACCACAACATACCCACATATCCTAATTAGAAAGAATGATTGATATTTATCTTCATGATTTTTTAATATTTGTATTTGTTATATATATATATATATATATATATATATAGGGGTTGGTTATAATAGGAACTACTCTCTATGTGAGAAATAGGGACAAATATGAACCCTATATACATAGAAGATGGATGGTCGAGATTAAATGCTGGAAATTTGGATAATTCTAATGGCAGTTATTTTTTTATCCGATCTGGGATAGATAAGTAATTTTAATACTTAATTTCATATGGAAGCACCCAGCAAAAATGGTTATATATATATAATATACTTTATGGAATTTATATATATCCGTAATTGAAAAACCCTATGAATCAAATTCTTAACTTCAACCCTAGCACCAATCACAACCAAAAAAGGTGACAGTCTCTCTCAAAGCGAAATAACGATGACTATTGTATCAGTACGGATAATTTTTGACTGTGAAAGCGAGACAACCAGCTGAATTCCAATTTCCATCAACGGGGATGACAGACTGTGGATTAATTGCCTGCGACAGGTAGTGAAAAATTGAAGACTTTTTTTTTAGAAACCAGCTGAGTTTTAGCATTGTCATTTCTTATTTTAACATTGTCATAGCTTTTTTTAGTATTGTCATGGCTTATTTTAGCATGACTCTTTTTTAGCATTAGCATAAAAAAATGTCATCGGCATTGTAAAAAAATCATAAACAAACATTGTTACACGTTGCTGAATCATCAATATAGTGCAACTACTATTAGCATTGCAATCTCTCATTTTTAGCATTAACATAACCTTTTATTAGCACTGTGATAAAAAAAAACTTGTCATGGTCATTATAAACCAATAAATGTGATTTGTGGTACTAGGATTATTGTTAACTGTATTTGCATCATCATATCTCATTTTAGCATTATCATTAAAATTATAAAACACAATCATGAACAAATGCTATTACAGTTTTATTGAATTAACAATGTCATAAATCCCACCTTAGCATTATCTCATGATGATTTAGTAGCTTCATTTTTTGTTTTTTTGGTAAACCTACAACTGTTGTCAATCTATGATTTATTTGCACATTTTCTTGCTTTTTAGCACTGTTGTTTTAGAGTTTTAGCAATGTGATCTCTCATTTTAGCATTATGATAACACTTTATTTACCATTAGCATAAATTATCTTAGAATTATCTTTGACACTATTGTTCATTACTTTTATCTTTATCATTAAATTATGTTTTTTAGCATTGTTATTTTCTTTACTTAACAGTATTATATAAAAAAATTATAGGTGTTAAAAGAACTACAAAAGATGAAACAACAATGTTAGTGCCATCTTTATACACTAAAGATTGTTTTGGCGAGATATGTTCGACAATATGTTCTTGGGTATGTGCCTAAAGACAAAAGTTCCGCTGTGCAAGTTTTGAAGAACAGTTGGTGAACTGTTCGCTTTGATGTTCCAGACATACCTAGGAACAGTTTAATTATGGCAATTTCCTTGTTTGAAAGATCTTGCGCCGATCCAGTTTGAAAAGTCAAGATATGATCATTTGAATGCCTTGTGGTATAGATACCAAGCTGAAAATAACCCTACTACACATAAAAAATATCTATACACATTTGGGAAGATCACAAACTATTATTCACTTGCCAATTTACCGAAGATTGAAGACCAACGGTAATATTGAAGTGAAGCTATAAGAAGACCGATTAAGTGCAGCAATGGGTGTCGACTTAATTAGATTCTCTTAGTATATTATTTGAGAGTCATTTTCATTTGTGATCTATGTATTAGCTAGAAGTTGTTCCCTAAACTATTTAACGTGATAGTCTAGCTTTTGAGTATTTTGAGTGAAACACGTAAGGGGTTTGTTAATCCATTTTGTACGCAATCTCAGGAGAGATTGTAAGTTGAAGTCGTGGGTAGCTAGAGGGAGTCTAGTGTCACGGTTGTGAGGGAATCTCACAGCTTTCGTTTAGCAAAAGAGTTCATGAAGAAGAACGGGTGTCAGAAGGAGGGAGTCCTGTATATGTAAGATCCTAAATATACTTCATGAATGAGTAGCAAACAAAACTTCAAGTTTGGGAGAAATCCCCTAGAGTAGGTTGATTAACCGAACTGGGTTACCAATCTCGTGCGTTATCTATTGCTTTTTATTTACTGTTTTCGCGTCTGTTCCCAACATATCGTAGAACACTTGTTAGCAGTACACATAAAACACTCCTTGCACGGATTATTATTTTTCAATTCGCACTAGAGCAGGTCACCAGTTATACAAGTGTGATCTTGGGTTTTTAATCCGTGTTTTTTGTCTTTTTTTACCGAAATGGACACAATGAAAGAAGGAGCATCGACAGTGCGACCTCCGCTCCTTGATGGCAATAATTATGCCTACTGGAAAGCCAGAATGACTGCGTTCATTCGTTCGATTGATAAACGTGCCTGGAAGATGGTGACTGAAGACTGGAAGCCTCCCACAAAGAAAGATGAAAAAGGGAAAACTATGATGAAGCCTGAAGAAGAGTGGGACAATGATGACTACTAGGTGATGGAGCTGAATGCAAAAGCCATGAATGCTATTTTCTCAGCTGTTAACATGAATGTCTTCAAACTTATCTCCACTTTTAACAAAGCTAAGGATGTGTGAGATATACTGCAGACCACTTATGAAGGAATAAGTAGTGTTCGTGCCTCACGAATGCAATTATTTACCATCAGATTCGAGAATCTCAGGATGGACGAGGCTAAAAAACTTACTGATTTTAATGCCAAGATCTGTGACATTGACATTGCAAATGAAAGCTTTGCTCTTGGAGATGCCATATCTGAAGAAAAACTTGTCCGAAAAGTTCTACGCTCCCTACACAAAAGATTCGCCTACAAAGTCACGGTCATTGAAGAAGCCAAAGACGTGAGTAAAATGAAGTTGTAAGAACTGATGGGGTCCCTGCGAACCTTTAAAATGGGCCTGACAGAAGAAGAAATTATGCAGAAAAAAAGCATTGCTTTTCAGGCGGGTTCTAGTACTGATGTTCCTAGCAATGTTTCTGACAAAGCTGATCTGGCAGAATCAATTGCCATGTTGTCAAAAAACTTCTCAAGATTTGCAAAGTGCTATGAGAAGTCTACTCAAAATAATCCTGGCAAGACCAGGTTTACTAAACCACGAAGAAGCAATGATGAAGATTTAAATAAAGACAAACATAAAGAAGTGAAGTGTAGAGAATGCGGTGGTTTGTTCATTACCAAACCGAGTGTGCTAACACTTTAAAAAAGAAGAACAAGTCATACTATTCTACCTTAAGTGAAAATGATGATCCTGATGATAGTGGAAGTGATGAAGAATGTGTAAGCAATCACATTGCTTTCATGACACACTCTGTCAAAGAGTTTGTGCCTGCATTTGTTCCTGACAATGAGGTCGAGAAAATTTCTGAATGCAGTGATGATGAATAATTTACTGAGGAATTAGCAATGAAGGTGTATAAAAAGCTGCATTCCAGTTGGATCATGGTGGTTAAAGTCAATGAAGACCTGCTGAAAGAGAATTCCGATCTCTTGAAAGAAAGAGATAATCTCTCTACTCGCCTCAATGAGTTGCGGAATGAACTGTTGTAGTCCAGGAACAATACTAATGCTCAGACAGATGAACTTCAATACCTAAAGAATCTTGTCAAAATGATGAACACTGGATCATCTCAGCTTGATGAAATTCTTTCCAAGGGAAAGAGTCTTTAGGATCATACTGGGCTTGGATACAATGGTGGTCAGCCTTATGACAGATTCTGTCACGGACAAACATCTGGAACAAAAGATTCAACAGTTCCAGAACCAAAAGCCAAGTAAATAAATAAGCAGCAGCGAAAAATGTCTCCTCAAAAGACACGTATTGTATGTTATTATTGTGAAAAACCAGGTCATATTCGACCTCATTGCAAAAACTACATCAACGATCTTAGAAGAATGAGACAAAGAGGGGTATCTCAATCAGACCAATTCTTCAGAGGAAACAACAACAGGAACAGATTAAGAAATAACTACAGAAACTATGTGAACACTACTCTTAAAATTCATGCAAAGAGCAGTTGGTATTTTGATAGCTGATGTTCGCGTCACATGATCGGAGATGCTAGCATACTGAACAACATTCAAAAAGATTGTTCATATCAATCTGTTACCTTTGGAGATGGTGTCAAAGGAAGGGTGCTTGGGCATGGTCAATTAAACGTTCATGGAATGCCTAATTTGGAAGATGTGCTGCTTGTGGAGGGACTAAAGGCTAATTTAATTAGCATTAGCCAGTTGTGCGACTAAGGTCTCTTTGTGCATTTTACAAGAGATAAGTGTCTGGTCAAGGATAAAGAAAGTGTTCTCCTGATGGATGGGAACAGATCATGTGACAATTGTTACCTTCTTAACATGAAGAAAACCTGCTTCAGATCTCAGCTTTGTGAAGCAAACCAATGACATGAAAAACTTGTCCATATCAGTTATCAAAATCTCCAGAGACTTATGAAGACTGAAGCTGTGATTGGTGTTCCAAGCTTAAATATTAATCGAGAAAAGGTGTGCGGTTCATGCCAAGTTGGAAAATAGATCCATACCTCTCATAAGTCTGTTAAGAAGATCACTACTTCAAATGCCTTGTAACTATTGCACATGGACTTGATGGGGCCTGTTCAAACCGAAAGTGTTGGACGGAAGAAATTTATCTTTGTTTGTGTAGATGACTACACCAGATTCACATGGGTTGAGTTCCTAAGAGACAAGGCAGAGACTTTTGAGACGTTCATAAAACTTTGTCTCAAGCTTGAAGTGGAGAAATGAACCAACATGGTGAGAATAAGAAGTGATCATGGTCGTGAATTTGAGAATGCTTTCTTCAAATTATTCTGTGAAGAAAAATGCATTGGTTAAGAGTTTTCTGCACCGAAAACACCTTAATAAAATGGTGTTATTGAGAGAAAAAATCGAACTCTTCAAGAAATGATTTGAGTCATGATGAAGGCCAACTCTGTTCCTCATAACCTTTGGGCCAGGCGGTGAACACGGCTTGCCATGTTATTAATCAGGTGTACTTCAGACCCAAGACAAGAATTACTCCCTATGAGCTGTGGAAAGGGAATAAGCTAAATGTAAAGTACTTTCACATCTTTGGAAGTATTTGTTACATATTGAGAGATCGAGAGTATCTTGGCAAGTTTGATGCCAAAGGAGATGAATGCATTTTTCTTGGATATTTAAGAAATAGCTGTGCATACCGTATTTTCAACAAAAGAACCAAAATTATCATGGAATCAATCAATATCATTGTTGATGATCTGGAAGAATTTACTGCCCAGATTGATGATGAAAACCTTAATATTACTATCTATGTTCCTGCATCTGTGCCTGATGGTTCTGAAAATAATGACCTGACTGAAGCAAGGCCTGAGAAAGAGGATGTCTACAAACCATCAAAAGGAGTTCAGAAGAATCATTCTGTTTCGGACATCATTGGTGAAATGAGTGAAGGGGTCTGAACAAGAGGAGCTCGTAAGAATTATCGTGAACTAATTGCCAATGTGTGTTACACATCCACCATTGAGACTAAGAATGTTAAAGAGGCTTTGAAGGATGATCGATGGATTTAAGCCATGCAAGAAGAACTTTTGCAATTTGAAAAAAATAAAGTGTAAGACCTTGTTCCACGACCCAAAGATGTTAATGTGATAGGCACAAAGTGGATCTTCAAAAATAAGACCGATGAGGAGGGAAATATAACCAGGAACAAAGCAATGTTGGTTGCCCAAGGATATTCCTAAGTTGAGAGAATTGATTTCGACAAAACATTTGCCCCCGTTACTCGTCTTGAATCAGTCTGATTACTACTTGCCATGGTTGCATGGATGAAGTTTAAGTTGTACCAAATAGACGTGAAAAACACCTTCTTGAATTGGTACTTATCTGGAGATGTTTTTGTTAGCCAACCTGTAATGTCCCATATCGGTGGGAGAATGAAAGTTTAATAAGTATATAAGTGGGCTTAATGGATCTCTAGCAACTTGAGTTAACCATTTTGGCAATGCGAGGACGGATGCTAAGTAGTTGCTAGAGGGCCCGTTGTACCGCCATTTCATTACTGGCCCCATCCCCGTGGGCCTGAGATGTTACAAATAGTATCAGAGATGACTCCGGGTGTGCCTGACCGAGCCCTGGAGCCAGTCCAAGTGTGCTCAAAACGGACCTCGAGGGATGGTCCTATAGATGAAGGAGCACGATGAGGACGTCGTGTCTCTAACGGGGGGAGAATGTAATGTCCCACATCGGTGGGAGAATGAAAGTTTGATAAGTATATAAGTGGGCTTAATGGACTCTCTAGCAACTTGGGTTAACCATTTTGGCAATGCGAGGACGGATGCCAAGTAGTTGCTAGAGGGCCCATTCTGCCGTCGTTTCGTTACTGGGCCCCACCCCCGTGGGCCTGGGGCGCTACACAACCCAAAGGCTTTGAAGACCCTCACCATCCTGAGTTCGTGTTTAAACTGAAAAAGGCACTTTACGGTCTCAAACAAGCTCTACGAGCTTGGTATGAACGGCTAACCAAGTTCTTTCTGGAGAAAGGCTATGTTCGTGGTGGAGCTGATAGAACTCTTTTTGTCAAAAGAGAAAAATCTGATGTAATCATCGTTCAGATTTATGTCGATGATATTGTCTTTAGATCTGTGTCACACAGAATGGTGGATGAGTTTGTCAAATACATGACATCTGAATTTGAAATGAGTTTAGTAGGTGAACTAACCTACTTTCTAGGGCTTCAAGTGAAGCAAAACGATGATGGGATCTTTGTCTCTAAAAAAAAGTATGCATGAAACTTGATCAGCAAGTTTGGTTTGGAAAGTTGCAGAATGAAGAGAACACCCATGGGAACACATTTGAAAATGTCTAAAGGTGAAGCTGGTGTATCTATTGAGCAAACCTTGTACCGAAGTATGATAGGTGACGCGCGATCGTTTCGTGCTCTAAAATACATTTATAATTTTCCTTATGCCCACAACGGGCGTAGGCAGAAGTGAGTAAGGGTTGATCCCACATGGAGCTGTGCATCTTTTCTTTCAAAGTCACCAGTAACAAAATGAGGGGGATTTGTTGTGGTCTCGCTGTGAACTAATAAAAAGAAACTGCAAAACTAAAAACAATATTAATAGATAATGATGAGTGCATAAATTACACTCATTTGGACTCATTTTGAGTGCTTTTGCACTTAGTTATCTTGTATATATGTTGTATATATTGTTTGTTTTTGTTTAATCTTTTGTTTAATGAAATGTGGCCAATATAGGGAATTTTTGGGATCTAAAGAGCAAAAACAAAGTCAAATTGATAATGGGATCAACAAGGAATACACAAGGCATGGAAAAATGAAGAAACGAGCAAGAAAATGACCAACACTTGAAAACGCGACTTCAGGGGGTCGCGCTTCAAACGCATTGCGACACGCGACATACAAACACAACTTACTGGGGTCGCGTGATGAAGCCATGCAAGGCATTGAAGGCCTTGAACCCGAGCTGCAATTCAAAGGTCCAGAAATGCTCAAAAATCCAAAAAAACTGAAGACGCGAGTACGAAACGCGACTTCCTCGGTCGCGTTCTACAAGGAAGGAAAAACGCGACCTTAGAACGCGAGCTTTATCTCGTGTTGCAGAAGCTTCAGAGAACAAAAACTCTTCAGCAAAAACACGGGCCACAAACGCGACTTACCTGGGTCGCATTTTTGAAGAAGGTTGGAACGCGGTCCACAAGCGCGACCCCTGTCGCGTCCCGTTGCCTCCAGACGGGTTTTTACCCCCTTTCCCTTTCATTTTTACACTCTATTCACTCTCACTCACACCCACTTTCACACACACGAAATTTCCAATCATCCCCTTTACACATCCAAGGTAAATTCTCTCAACTATATCCATGTTTCCATCTACATTATGTGTTAGCATGTTGATTTAAAATGTTTGAATTTGTTCTATGCAAGAGATTTGGGGGATTTTTCATGTTTGTGCCCTAGGTTTTGAATGAAAAAAAAATCTCTATGGATAGTGCTCAAGTTGTGCTCTTATCTGATGAACAATGGAATTGCTAGCATGATTATGGAATGGGTATATGGTATTTGTTGAGAAATTGGAAAAATTAATCTTGGGCTTCCCCAAATTATTTTTCCATGTGAATTAATTTCACAAATTATGATAATGGGATGTTGTTGTGATGGATGTTTGAAAAATAGGAGTCTCTTTTTGTTGAAGCGATGAAATTTGTTTGTGATTTTGGGCATTAAACTTGGATTCATGATGAAAATCTAAAATTGGGCATGAATGATAAAATGGTTTGATTTTTGTTGATATCATTGCCTTATTGTTGGAATCCTAGGTCAAAATATGATTGTTTTTACAAAATCCTTGCATATTGTGTTAATAATATTCCCTAAATTTGTTTGATAAATTATGCTTACATTGATTTAATGGGAATTTAACTTGTCTAATTTGAAATGCAAGAATGTTGATTTTGATTGAAAATAAACATAGCCATTTGATCTTTGAAATGTTTTATGATTGAATAAACATACCTTGTTGCATTAACCATGGCTTTTGGATTTTTGGGAATGAAGAGAACATTGATGAATATAGCATGTTTGAAATGTTGCTATGAAGCTTTTGACATTGTCATATCTATCTCAAACCTCTCTTTTGCCTAAATTGGTCTCATTATTGAATTTGGTATGGTGCACTAAGGTTGTATAAAGTATGGAGAGAAAAATGGAGCATGTTGGAAAAATGTTTGGGTTGGAGAAAACACTTTTTGTCTTGATTGGTAGTTGATATTGTCACACATGGCTTTATGCCTCTTGTGTCAAGATAAATTTGTGCTCTTTGTTTTATGCGTTGTTGTTGGTAATAAGGATGGTTTTGACGAATGAACAACCATTGAAAGCATAAGTTGCTTAATGTGGGTTGGAAACTTTATATGCAACAAAGTTTTAAAGTGAATGTGTTAAGATATTGTCATATGCTTTAGTCACTTTATACTTTGTTGACATTGTGCCAATGAGTTCTACTCTCTTGCCTAAACCTTGTTCAAATCTTTTGTAGGTACCACCCCCGCACATAAAAAATGCCAAGAAGAGGTAGAAAATCTTCGAGAAGAGCCGAACCCGAAACTGAATCCGATCCCGAGGTCGAGGCTGACGAAGAAGAACAAGATGAGGATTTGGCGGTGAGTCACCCGATGAGATTTCGGATTTACCTCGAAAGCGAAGAATTTTTGGAAAATTGGCACAGACTTTTCAATGTTAACCTTGTTATGACAAGGTTTATGTGCCGTGAGACATGTGAGGCTCTCGGGATCCAGGATGACGTGTGCCGACTTTTGGACCAAATGGGATGGCTCCAAGCCATGGATAGAAATTGCATGATATTTTCTCTATTGGTAAGAGAGCTGCTGAGCACATTTGAGATGAAGAGGACGACAAGGAGGGGGCCTGTCAAATGTACCTTCCGGATGGGAAACACGGACCGGGAGCTTATTGTTGATCAGTTGAATGAGATTTTCAATGCTCCTACAGACGGTATCTATCACCAACCTCGGGAGTACAATCAAGATGTTGCCTATCGCCTCCTATACCTCACAGAGTCAGAAACAGAAAAATACAACTCCAGCACAGTAAAGGCATCTGCAATGCCTAATCCGATTTTCTATTACCTACACCGCATCTTGGCAAACACAGTGTTTGCAAAAAAAAAAATAGCGGGTTGAGGACTTCTGAGCTTTTTGCACTCTGGGCCATGTTGAATGGGGTCCATTTGAGCTTTGGTGCTTTCCTCATGGAGCAGCTCTACAGACAATCACATCTTGACAGCGGGCACATTTTCATTGGGAGAATGATCACTCCGATTGCCGAGCACTTTGGCATCGATCTTGAGTGCTATCTTGATAATAGAGGATCAAGGTTGTTGAACCTCAACTATTTGAGGAATGTGAAGATCCTGAGCTCAGATTTGCACACATATTTGCTTTTGCTGAACATGAGAGCTGGAGGGACATTCCCACTGCCCAACATGGCACTTACTTATGTGTCAAACTACCAAGAGCAGACAAATTGGAAGATGGAGACAATTGCTCATTTGGCGGCTATTGCTGCAGCTGGAGTACCAAGAGGGATACGAGCCTCCGTTGAGGACCAAGGAGAGGCCGGTGGTGACAATGGGGGAGAGGGATCTTCCACAGCCACATTTAGACGATGTCAGCGGTACACGGAAGAACAGATTGTTGGTCGTTTTGACGCATTGGATGGGTACATGACTTCCATGGATGAGACCATGCAGCATTGGAGGAGTGACTTGCACGACGAGTTCGGCGCACTGAGGCAGGACATGTACACGAGGTTCGATGATATCCGACACGATATGTATGGCAGGATGGGACAGATTCAGTCCAGCGTAGACGACATATTTCATGCCATACAGATGGACATTGATGAGAGATTCACGGGCCTCAGAGGGGACATTAGGGGTCTAGCTGACAACATGGGATCGTTTCGATCTGACATTCAGGACCTAGCCAGGCTCTTCAGGGGAATGAACACCGGGTCTGGGTTACAGCAGTAGCCCTACACCCCATCTCAGCACCAGCAGATGACTCCCTACCATTCCTACCAGCCGCAGCAGCAGTACCAGCAGCAGCCATTCCAGTCGATGCAGCAATTTCCGACTAGACAGTTTTTGTCGCACTCATCCTCCTCTCAGCAATTTCAGCAGATGCTGACTGGGCAGTTCATGGGTACCTCCTCTCAGCAGTTTCAGCAGTTCCAGACCTCACAATTCATGCCGTCATCCTCTTCACAGCAGTCCCCGCACCACCAGCAATATCCACCCCACTGAGCCGTTAGTAACCCTTGCCACCACCCTTTTTGCCTCCAAACTTATTTCCTCCCTTGGATTATAATAAGTTTGGGGTAGGGGGAGAGAGTAGTAGTGGTTGGCAAGGATCCTTTCTGCTCACTTTTACCCACTTTATTTCATAAAACTTATTTATTTATTTATGCTTTCGGATATTGGAGCATGCGAGCATGCTTATGTTTTTATTTATGTTTGGATTATGTTAGGATTTTTAAGTTTTCATTGGAATGTATGGATGATGGTAGTTGATAGATAATGAAATCGCATGCCGTTTTGCTTCATGAGTATGTGATATTTTATCTATGTTTTTGTTCAATTGCATTATGATTGTGGATTGGGGATGTTTTGACTTAAACAGGTGTATGTTCTTATAACAATAATCAGGGGTTATGAGAGCATGATAATTGATGAAGTGGCAATCCTTGATGAGCATGAGTTTTTGTTGAAAATTTTTTGCAAATTTTTATAAAAAGCATGATGTCATGGCATGATTTTGTAACAAAAATTCTTTAAGGTCTCAAAAGTACAATTTGGGAAGGAAAAACTTACCTTGGGGAGATTTTGATCAAAAGATTACACGAGTGGAATCTTTTCTTTGTTTGAGTGATTAATGGTCTGCATTGTGCACTAGGTTTCTCTAGAACTTGCTTTGTGACTTAATTGAGGTTACATTGGTGTGTTTGATCTCTTGAAAATGATTTAAGGCCATTTGTTGTCTAAACCTCATCAAAAATCCAAATTCTTAACCTTCCAATATAAATTTAATCCCTTGGAAGCCCCTTGAGCCTTGAAATTAGTTTATTGATTTTGTTGGGTTGGGAATGGAATAAGTGGCAAGATTCGTGGTAACTTTTTCAAATAAATCTTTTGAGAAATCTTGTAAAATGGAAAAGGTAAAACAATGAATATTCTTGTGATAGAAAAGAACACAAAGAAATGAATCATCTTGTTTACAATTGAAAATGAAGCAAAAGAAAGATAGTTCTACATATACATCACAAACAAGAAAGTTTGAAATATTGAAAGAAATTTGGAAAATCTCAAGGAGATTTAGGTTGTGAAGAAATAAGGGTAGAAGAGAACTTGAATTGTTCTACTTGCTTGGTAAGGAAATTGGTAATGTTGGGAAGTCACTTAGCCAAATTTATACATACCCTTCCGAAAGGCCTTCAATACAATCCCAAAAGACCTTAATGATTCTTGGTTGAGAACACACACTAAGTAGTGGAGATGGAAGTCACTTTGCAAGCATATGGTAGAATTCTAGTGCACTCTCGACCTTGAGCGATACACTTCTAGCCTATACACTCGAGAATGAGCGTCTATTGAACCTTGAGAGAGTTTGAACTTCGCAAATTGTATCATGATGATTTTGATGATCTTGTTTATGATTGATTGCCGCTATCATCTATGCAGCTTTTGTCTTTTGATTTTTGAAAGAAAAATGCCATCTTGATTCCAATATGCTCAATTACCTTGTCCTTTTACTCTTGTTTTTGTTTGAGGACAAACAAATGTTTAAGTTTGGGGGAGTTGATGAGTGCATAAATTACACTCATTTGGACTCATTTTGAGTGCTTTTGCACTTGGTTATCTTGTATATATGTTGTATATATTGTTTGTTTTTGTTTAATCTTTTGTTTAATGAAATGTGGCCAATATAGGGAATTTTTGGGATCTAAAGAGCAAAAACAAAGTCAAATTGATAATGGGATCAACAAGAAATACACAAGGCATGGAAAAATGAAGAAACGAGCAAGAAAATGACCAACACTTGAAAACGCGACCCCCAAACGCGACTTCAGGGGATCGCGCTTCAAACGCATTGCGACACGCGACATACAAACGCGACTTACTGGGGTCGCGCCTCGACCTTGAGCCAAAACACGACCCCCAAACGCGACAAAATGCTCGCTTTGCAGATACTTCAGAGAGCTGATTTTCTTCATGCAAAGCGCGGGTGCTAAGCGCGACTTACTGGGGTCGCGCCTCGGCCTTCAGTAGAAACGCGACCCTGAAATGCGACCTACATCCCGTGTTGCAGAGCCTTCAGAGACCTGATTTCCTTTGTTCCAAACTCGACCCTCAAATGCGAGTTCCTGGGGTCGAGTCCCGTACAGACGAAATTAAAAAGTGACTTTTGGCATTCAATTATTGGTCCATTCATATATATATATATATATATATATATATATATATCTTTTGGGCATTTCAAAACAGAACACCACACACCCAAAAGAACAAAAAAATCACTTGGAGAAATAGTAAGAGAAGGGGTTTTTGAAGATTAAGAGAAAGGAAGAAGATTCAACATCCATTTGATCATCCAAGCCATAGGATTGAAGAAGGAGTATTCTACATTGGGTTTTATCACTTCTTCTCTATTCTTAGACTTGTATTTAGAATGGGTTATTGTTTCTCTTCATGTAATCTTGATTTTATTTTGAATATGGTTGGCTAGAGCCTTAGGGCTCTAGGATGTGGTGAAACAATGTGAATATTGATCTATGATTTGGGATATATCTGTGTGTTATTACTTTGTCAAGATTTTGATCTATGCTAGGGCTTGAATGATGTTGTTTGGTTGGCCATCTCACTAACATCACATGTATGAATCACTTGCATCTAGTCAATCCCGTGATCATAAGCATGCTTGGATCGAATCTATATATTTGTCTTCTTAGTCGAATGTCATTATATGGAAGGAAATGTGACCCTTAGAGCTTTTTGTAGGTGCGACCTTAGAATGCGTTAGAGATAGCCATCTTTATCGCATTCGCAATTTAAGAGATATTCGAGAGATGCTCTTACTATATTCGTGGTCTTCCTATCTATGAACTTTGCATAAATGTATGTGTATTCCCACATTGTAGGTCAATACGAATGTTGTGTAGCCATGTCCTAGAGTTTCGCCTTATTTATCATCTTCAAAGCTCTCCCTTGTTTGGTATTGTCTCTTAAGTGCAAAATATATTGATAATTCTTGTTGATTACATGTTTATGTTATTTTGTTCTTGTTGTGAGTGTACGTGGCATTGAGGTTGACCGTTCTAAAATCAAAGCAATTGAAGAATGGACAACGCCCAAGTCAGCCACAGAGGTTCGATCCTTTCACGGCCTTGCCGGATTTTATCGTCGCTTTGTGCATGATTTCTCTAGCATTGCCGCGCCTCTTACTGAGCTAAGTAAGAAGGATCGTAAGTTTGAGTGGGGTAAAGCACAACACGAAGCATTTACACGTTTAAAGCATCTTTTATGTCATGCACCTGTTTTGTGTTTACCTGATTTTGATAAGGTTTTTGAGATTGAATGTGATGCCTCCGGGATAGGTATTGGTGCTGTTTTGATGCAGGAACAGTGTCCAGTTGCCTACTTCAGTGAGAAATTAAATGGTGCAGCCCTGCGTTATTCTACCTATGACAAAGAGTTGTATGCATTAAAGAGATCATTGGAGACGTGGCAGCATTATCTGTGGCCAAAGGAGTTCATGATTCACACGGACCATGAGAGCTTAAAGCATTTGAAAGGGTAACAAAATCTGAACAAGAGACATGCGAGATGGGTCGAGTTCATCAAGTCATTCCCGTACGTCATCAAATACAAGAAAGGAGACGAAAACGTCGTAGCCGATGCCCTATCTAGACGGTACACATTGCTGAATTTAATGCATGCTAGAATGCTTGGTTTTGAGTCAATTAAGAGTCTGTATGCATGTGATCCATTCTTTGCTTCGATTTTTGATGAGTGTTCGAAAAAGTCTAAGTCTTTTGATGGGTTTTTCGTGCATGATGGATTTTTATTTCGTGGTTCGCAGTTATGCATTCCTAGTTGTTCTATGCGTGAGCTACTTGTGTTAGAATCGCATGCGGGAGGTTTAATGGGTCACTTTGGTGTGAATAAAACATTAAGCATGCTGCATGAGCATTTTTATTGGCCGCATATGAGAAGAGATGTTGAACATGTGTGTAGTAGATGTGTTACTTGCCATAAGTCTAAGTCTACTTCACATCCGTTTGGTTTATACATGCCTCTACCCGCCCCTAGTTCACCTTGGATTGATTTGTTTATGGATTTTATCTTGGGTTTACCTAGGTCTAGATCGGGTAAGGATTATGTTTTTGTGGTTGTTGATCGTTTTTCTAAAATGGCGCATTTCATTGCATGTAGAAAAACTAATGATGTTGTGCATATTGCAAATTTGTTCTTTGTGCATGTAGTTAGATTGCATGGTATTCCTAAAACTATTGTTAGTGATAGGGATTCCAAGTTTTTAGCACACTTTTGGCGAGTTTTGTGGGGAAAATTAGGGACTAAGATGTTGTTTTCTACTGCATGTCATCCACAAACCGATGGTCAAACTGAGGTTGTGAATCGCACTTTAGGCACACTACTTAGGTCTTTAATTAAAAATAATCTGAAGTCTTGGGAAGAGTGTTTACCTTACGCTGAATTTGCATATAATCGTGTGGTACATTCTTCTACTAATATGTCTCCTTTTGAGGTTGTTTATGGATTTAATCCGTTAACACCTACTGATTTGTTACCTTTACCTGTTGAGCATCTAACAAGTGTTAAAGGTTTGAGAAGAGCTGAGCAAGTTAAGGAGATGCATGAGAGAGTGCGTGCTCGCATTGAGCACAAAGGGAAGCACACGGCCGACTCCAGAAACGTGCGATGCAAGCAAGTGATATTTCAGCCCGGAGATCGCATTTGGATTCATCTGAGTCCCGGATGGTTTCCAAATTTGAGAAAGTCCAAGTTGTCACCACGTGGAGATGGTCATTTCACAGTTCTAAGTCATGTAAACGACAATGCTTACCGCATTGATCTTCCTGGTGAGTATAAATGTTCTTCAACTTTCAATGTTGCTGATTTATCTCCGTTTGTTGCAGATGAGTTCGATCAAGACAAAGATCCAAATTCGAGGACGAATTCTCTTTAGCAGGGGGGGAATGATGAAGCCATGCAAGGCATTGAAGGCCTTGAACCCGAGCTGTAATTTAAAGGTCCATTGACGCGACTTCGAGCAAAGAAATTACAAGGTTATTTCCAAGTGATGATTCGCAAGAAGTTTAAGGAATTAGAAGATGCAAAGTGCAGCCATACTTTAGTTAATTTATTAACTAATGAAGATCAAGATCATACCATCGAGAATATAACTTGAAGAGTTGAAGAAGAGAGCAAGAAGAAGTGCATTTGTGCATGGAGCTGTTTTCGCCCTTGATTTAATTTAATTAAGGGGTTGATTTTTATCTAGACTATAGTATTTATTTAATTACTTTAGACTATAGTTTAGATCAGTTTTTAATTAATTTTTAAGTATAATTTTCGTTCCCTTTAGTATAGGTTTGACTAGAATTGTATTTAAGGCAATTTCCAACCTTGAATAGAATTCTAGTTTAGGCCTTTTTATAGTATAGTTAGAGATCCTTTTTGGATCAGATTTTTAGGGTTTTTTATTCATTATTTTCGTGCATTATGAGCCCTATAAAAAGGGGAACCATGTTACTTTGATATTTTAGACATTATTGATTAAAATTGCTTTTGCATTCAATTTGTGTCTCAACCGTTTAAAGCTTTTGATTGTTTTCCTCGAAAATTATCATTCTTGAAGCCTAGCAAACTTTGAGTCTTATATCAAGGGAACGTTCTAATTCATACGAAGAATTAGGGTGAACTCGCTACGAAGAACAACTTAGAGATTCATTTTCATCGTACAAGATACGTCGGGGATTAATCGGGTTGCGATTCTCAACACTACCACCTTTGACCTTTATCAAACGACGTCCTACATCCTTCACCAACGTTCGTGTCCCTCCCAAGCCATCAAGACCTGATCGTATGTCGATCATCAAGGGTTTGGTTCCATTCGGCATAAATTCATCGTGTTTTCCATCTATACCGTAAGTCCTTCGAACCATTATCATATCCTATCTTCCCTAGCCATTCTTAACCCATAAATCTCGTCCCAAATACCATCATCTTCCAGCTATAATTCTCATCCCAAATCAGCCCCTTTCTTGTTGGATTTGTGTTCCGTTTTTGTGTCGTAGTCTAGGTATCGTATTTAGGTCTAGATTCGTTCGATCATTGTTTTTGAGTTTCTATTCCTTCAAGTCAGCTTATTTTGAAAATATTTGAGTCTTAGAGTAAGGTTAAATCCTTCCAAGTTGACATGTTCGATTCTAGAAGACTTCCGCGCATTTTCGTATCCTGTACAAATTGTCCGGGTTACACCATAAATTTGGCATCAGAGCCACGTCAGCTCTGCTGGTCGTGATTCAATCCTACGTGTCAATTTATTGCTTACGTGTCAGTTGACGTGTCTATCAAGTTGTAATAGTTAGTGTTCATTGGAAAAAAAAAGAGATCGGTTAAAAAAAACTGAAAGTTTTTTTTTAAAAAAAAAGGTTACGGTAAAAATAAAAGAGAGAGACCGGATACAAAAAAAAATCGAATAAATAAAAAAGAAGAGAAAATCCGGGAAAAAAAAAAGAAAAAAAGAGGAAAATCCAATTTGACTTTTGAATTACCTTTTAAGTTCGATTTTATTTCTAGTTCTTTCCTTTTAATTCTAGTCATAGTTGGTAACTCCCTTGTGAGCTTTATTATAGTTTTGGAAACTTTCCTTATAGTTTAGTTCTTTAGTTGGTAATCTCCATTTGAGTTGCATTTTAATTTGATAGTTTCCATTTAGAGTCTAGTCTAAATAAGGTATTTAGATTGTGTCACACTAGTGGTACACCCGTGATCATAAGCATGCTTGGATCGAATCTACATATTTGTCTTCTTAGTCGAATGTCATTATGTGGAAGGAAATGTGACCCTTAGAGCCTTTTGTAGGTGCGACCTTAGAATGCGTTAGAGATAGCCATCTTTGTCGCATTCGCAATTTAAGAGATATTCGAGAGATGCTCTTACTATATTCGTGGTCTTCCTATCTATGAACTTTGCATAAATGTATGTGTATTCCCACATTGTAGGTCAATACGAGTGTTGTGTATCCATGTCCTAGAGTTTCGCCTTATTTATCATCTTCAAAGCTCTCCCTTGTTTGGTATTGTCTCTTGAGTGCAAAATATATTGATAATTCTTGTTGATTACATGTTTATGTTATTTTGTTCTTGTTTGGCATTTTGAGTTTGAGAAAACACACCCACTCCTTATCGTTCGTCTAGATATTTCACTCTCTTCACGTCGTGGTATTTGTGTTGTCTAAATTTTATTCCATTTCCCTGAGGATCGACCTCGTATCATCTTATCTACAATCACATGCTTGTACACTTGTAGGCATTGACACGAGTTATAAATATTGAAACACATCACAGTAGGTTTGAAAGTAAACTGAGCCAACTGTCAAGTTTTTGGCACCGTTGCCGGGGACACGGAATTAATTTGATAAATGCAATATTGTGATAACGATTGAGTGGATTACTTTAGACATTTTTACTTGTTTTATTGTAAAGAGTTGTTTTTGATTTGTTTGTCCTTTTTTATAGGAAGTATATGCACACTCGTTCTCAAGGAGAACCACCTATTGCATTGGACCTAGAGATTGAAGCAACGGTTCGCCACAACAACGCACGTAGACGGAGGAGAATGGCGGATCTACCTCCACCGGTTCAAGACCCGATGATTGCCCAAATGCAAAGGCAATTGGAGGTGATGCAACAACAATTGAGAGCCCAAGAGGAGGCTCACAATAGAAATGTGGAGGCACCAATCCGGAATCTTTTTCAACCCGTTATTGATCAAGGGGTGGCCAATGGACCACCCATTCAAGCCAACAACTTTGAGTTTAAGACCTCTCTCATTCTAATGATCCAACAGAACCAATTCAGAGGGACACCAATGGAGGATCCCCATGAGCATATCCGCAAATTTCTCAATGTTAGTGGGACAATGAAAATGAATAGAGTCCCGGATGATGCAATCCGCATCCGACTCTTTCCATTCTCATTGATCGACAAGGCGGAAACATGGTGGTTAAGCCATGCTCAAGGAACATTTCAAACTTGGGATCAATTGGTGACAAAGTTCCTACACAAGTTTTTCCCACCCAGAAAAACCCTCAAATTGAAAGGAGAGATCACCGTGTTCAAACAATGGGATGAAGAAAGCCTATATGAGGCGTGGGAGCGCTTTAGGAAGATGCTACGCAAGTGCCCCGGACATGGTTTTGGGACCGATCATCAAGTATGCATTTTCTATGGAGGAAGCAAAGACGAGGTGAGAACATTCATGGATGCGGCCGCGGGTGGATCATTGTTGGCAAGAGGGCCGGAAGAGGCCTTGAAAATTATTGAAGAAATGGCCTCAAATTTCTTTCAATGGCCGGCCACAAGAGAGGGAGTTCAAATTCTAAAGAAAGTGGCTTCTGCTTCAAGTTCGGATGCACTCGGGCTTGTGGCGGCTCAAATGGCAACCTTGAATTCAAAAATTGAGGCCTTTATAAATCCAAAAGCCGAGACATCTCAAAGCCAATTTGAAGATGTAAACTATGTGAACCAACAAGGAGGCTTCTCAAATCAACCAAAGCAATTCAATCCGGGGTACAAACCCCAATATGGGGGCCAATATGGTGGAAATTCGGGGTATCAAAATAAAGCTTTACACCCGAACTTCTCCTATGGTAACCCTAACAATACAATCCAACCACCTCCGGGCTTCTCAGTCACAAATGGTGTAATTGATGAGGAGAAGAAGCCCAAGATGAATGAACTTTTAATGGCATTTATGGGGAAGATGGAGAGTTACATGAAAGACACTCAAGCACGAATTGGGAAGTTAGAAAATACCGTCAGAGCAATTGGCAACCAAGTTAACACTTTGGAGAAGCAAATGGGACAATTTGCAATTATCTTGGGAAGCCAACATCAACAAGGCAAGTTCCCGAGTAATACCACTGTGAATCCAAAGAATCAATGCAAGACAATTACCTTGAGGAGTGGAACCACTTATGATGGCCCCGCGATGCCGGATGATGAGAAAAGCGAAGGAAAGGTTGATGAGCAACCAAGTGAGAAGAAGAAAGAGGAGGGACCGAGTCTAGAGGACTTGAGTCCAAAAATAAAGAAACTTGATGCCCTTGAAAAAGGGATGGAAAAAGAAGAGCCAAAAAGGGTGATTCCGGAAGAATACAAAGTGCCCATACCCTACCCACAAAGACTCCAAAAGGTGAAGAGTGACGAGCAATTTTCTCGATTCCTCGACATCTTTAGAAAGGTACAGATCAATATTCCTCTTATTGAAGCACTTCAACAAATGCCAAATTATGCAAAATTCTTGAAGGATGCAATCTCCAAAAAGAGAAAATGGGGGGAGTATGAGACGGTCAATTTGACTGAGAATTTTAGTGCTTTATTGCAAAGAAAATTACCCGCAAAGATGAAAGATCCGGGAAGCTTCAACATCTCGGTTACTATTGGAGAAAATCATGTTGGGAAGGCTTTGTGTGACCTTGGGGCAAGTATCAATTTGATGCCCCTCTCGTTCTTTAAAAAGTTGAAAATGGGAGAGATCAAGCCTACCACCATTTGTCTCCAAATGGCCGACCGCTCCTTGACATACCCAAAGGGAGTGGTGGAAGTTGTGCTAGTAAAGGTCAACAACTTCATTTTCCCGGTAGACTTCGTGGTTCTTGATATGGAAGAAGACAAGGAAGTTCCTCTCATCTTAGGACGACCATTTTTGTACACAGGTAAGGCCTTGATAGATGTGGCGAAAGGAGAACTTACCTTGAGAGTGAATGAGGAGAGAATCACATTTTTCCTCCAAAAAGCGATGCAACATCCCGAAGAAGAGGCAAAGAATATCGAGGAGTGCAAGGTGCTCCAATTGGTGGATGAATGCATAAAAGAAGAAGAGTTGAGGAACCTAAAGAATCCTCTTGAGATTTGCATTTCTAACTCTATCTTTAATTCTTTTTCCAATGATGATTTTGTTCTATGTGATTCCGTTTCTATGATGAATTCATTTCAGGAATCCTACTTGAGGTAGCCAAAGTTCTTGCCATTGAGAGACAAGGACCAAACATCAAAGGAAGATGACGAGTTGAAAGAGCAAAAGAAGAAATGGAGTTGAAACCCCTACCTACACATTTGAGGTATGCTTACCTTGATGAAGCCAAGCAAAAACCGGTAATAGTTTCTTCCTTCTTATCCGATGAACAATGCGATAAATTGCTAAGGGTGTTGAGAAAGTATCAAAGCACCATAGGATGGTCCATTTCCGACCTTAAAGGCATTAACTCCTCTATTTGCATGCATAAAATTTTTCTTGAGGAAGATTACAAGCCTAAGGTGCAAAACCAAAGAAGACTCAACCCTATTATGCAAGAAGTTGTTAGGAAAGAGGTCTTGAAATTACTTGATACCGGTATCATATTTGCTATTTCGGATAGTGAGTGGGTGAGTCCTACTCAAGTTGTTGCTAAAAATGGGGGATGACATTGATAGAAAATGAGAACAAAGAAATGATAGCTACTAGGGTAGTAACCGGTTGGAGAATGTGTATAGATTATAGGGCTTTAAATGCATATACTAGGAAAGATCATTTTCCATTGCATTTCATTGATCAAATGCTAGATAGGTTGGCGGGTCATGAATTCTATTGTTTTCTCGATGGTTACTCGGGATACAATCAAATCATGATTGCTCCCGAGAACCAAGAAAATACCGCTTTGATTTGTCCCTATGGCATATTTGCATATAGATGGATGTCTTTCGGGTTGTGTAATGCACCCGCAACCTTTCAAAGGTGCATGATGTCCATCTTTTATGGATTGATTGAAAACATCATGGAGGTGTTTATGGATGACTTTTCTGTGTTTGGTGATTCATTTAATTTATGTCTTGATACTTTAACACAAGTTCTGCAGAGATGTGAGGATACTAATCTAGTGCTCAATTGGGAGAAATGCCACTTCATGGTGAGAGATGACATTGTTCTAGGACACAAGGTGTCCGGTGAAGGTTTAGAGGTGGACCGGGCGAAGATAGTGGCCATTGAAAAGCTACCTCCACCAACAAATGAAAAGGGAGTTAGAAGCTTCTTGGGACACGCCGGGTTCTATAGGCGCTTTATAAAAGATTTTTCCAAAGTTTCTAAACCTCTTTGTCGTCTACTTGAAAAAGCCGTTGAATTTGATTTTGATTCTAATTGTTTGCAGGCTTTTGAGATGTTGAAGAAGGCCCTAATCACGGCACCCGTGCTTATCACACCCGATTGGAGTGAGCCTTTTGAAGTAATGTGTGATGCAAGCGAGATAGCGGTAGGAGCCGCTCTTGGCCAAAAGAAGGACAAACTCTTCCGAGTCATCTACTATGGGAGTAGAACTTTGGATCCCGCTCAAGTCAACTACACCACCATGGAAAGAGAACTCTTGGCGGTCGTCTATGCATTCAACAAATTTAGGCCCTATCTCATTGGGGCCCGAACAATTGTGCACACCGACCACGCCGCTTTGAGGCATCTTTTTGCCAAGAAGGATGCAAAGCCAAGGCTTATCCGATGGATTCTTCTACTCCAAGAGTTCGATGTGGAGATCAAAGATAGAAAAAGATGTGAGAATGTGGTGGCGGATCACTTGTCTTGGCTAGACCATATGAAAGGAGAAGAGGAGACCAAGAGGCCAATCAACGAAAGCTTTCCCGATGAGAGAATCATGTCAGCATCGACAAAGGTTCCATGGTTGCAGATATTGTCAACTTTCTAGTCGCCAAAGTGAAACCCATGGAGATGGAGAGTTACCAACGGAAGAAGTTTTTCCATGATCTAAAATTCTACATATGGGAGGAACCTTATCTTTTTAAGAGGTGTGCCGACTCCATCCTTCGAAGATGTGTGCCGGAGGAAGAATGGAATGAAATAATAAATGCATGTCATGATTCTCCGTGTGGAGGCCATTTTGCTTCCAATAGAACCGCTAGGAAGATTCTACAAAGCGGGTTCTATTGGCCCTCCATTTTTAGAAGTTGTGAAGAGTTTGTGAAGATATGTGAACGATGCCAAAAGATGGGCTCAATTTCGAAGAAGGATGAGATGCCGATGAGTGCAATTATTGAAGTGGAATTGTTTGATGTTTGGGGGATTGACTTCATGAGGCCGTTTGTGATGTCTGAAGGAAATCTCTACATACTCTTGGCGGTTGATTATCTCTCACGATGGATTGAAGCAATTCCAACCAAGACTAATGATTCGAAGATTGTGCTTAAATTCCTTCAAAGGAATATTTTGACAAGATTTGGGGCTCCAAGAGCCTTAATTAGTGACGGGAGCACTCACTTTTGTAATAAGTGGATGACGAGCCTCCTAGCACGGCATGGAGTAAAGCATAAGGTGACGACTCCCTACCACCCACAAGCCAATGGGCAAGCCGAGCTTGCAAATAGAGAGGTTAAACAAGTCCTCCAAAAGGTTGTGAAGACAAACGGGAAGGATTGGTCGAGCCATCTTGATGAAGCATTATGGGCCTATCGAACGGCCTACAAGACTCCCTTGGGGATATCTCCCTATCAAATGGTATTTGGGAAATCTTGTCACCTTCCAATCGAGCTTACTCACAAGGCATATTGGGCCACCAAGAAACTCAATGTTGACTTTGAGATGTCGGGAAAAGAAAGAATTTTCCGTTTGAATGAAATCGATGAATTTAGGCTTGAGGCCTTCGAATTCTTCCATTTATAAGATGAGGACCAAACTTTATCATGACAAGTTCTTAAGAAAGAAAGAACTTGCGCCCGGTGATGCCGTGTTGCTTTTCAACTCGAGGTTGAGGTTGTTTCTCGGGAAACTCAAAACAAAATGGGGAAGTCCTTACTTCATCTCAAAGATCTTCGAGAATGGAGCAGTGGAGTTGCAAGCCAAGGATGGGAGCCTATTTGTTGTCAATGGGTAACGAGTGAAGAAATTCTACAATGCGGAGGAGCAAGCCGGAGTGTTTGTCCTCCATTTCAAAAATCTTTGAAGACCCGTATCCCGTCGAGCTCACGACGATAAATTAAGCACTAATTGGGAGGCAACCCAATAGGTTTTAAGTTTTCTTTATTTTAAGTCATTGTTATCTATGTTTCTCTATGTTTCAATTTCCTAGTTAAATAAATTAGTTTGATTGCCTAAGTTAACTTAATTAGTTTGCATCTTTTGTTTATGTTGAAGGAATTTATGTTTTTGTAGTAAAATGTTGTAGGGAATGGTGTCGACGTTTGGAAATGTACATAGTATGAAGAAAGATCCCAGAAATGCTCAAAAATCCAAAAAAACTGAAGACGCGAGTACGAAACGCGACTTCCTCGGTCGCGTTCTACAAGGAAGGAAAAACGCGACCTTAGAACGCGAGCTTTATCTCGTGTTGCAGAAGCTTCAGAGAACAAAAACTTTTCAGCAAAAATACGGGCCACAAACGCGACTTACCTGGGTCGCATTTTTGAAGAAGGTTGGAACGCGGTCCACAAGCGCGACCCCTGTCGCGTCCCGTTGCCTCCAGACGGGTTTTTACCCCCTTTCCCTTTCATTTTTACACTCTATTCACTCTCACTCACACCCACTTTCACACACACGAAATTTCCAATCATCCCCTTTACACATCCAAGGTAAATTCTCTCAACTATATCCATGTTTCCATCTACATTATGTGTTAGCATGTTGATTTAAAATGTTTGAATTTGTTCTATGCAAGAGATTTGGGGGATTTTTCATGTTTGTGCCCTAGGTTTTGAATGAAAAAAAAATCTCTATGGATAGTGCTCAAGTTGTGCTCTTATCTGATGAACAATGGAATTGCTAGCATGATTATGGAATGGGTATATGGTATTTGTTGAGAAATTGGAAAAATTAATCTTGGGCTTCCCCAAATTATTTTTCCATGTGAATTAATTTCACAAATTATGATAATGGGATGTTGTTGTGATGGATGTTTGAAAAATAGGAGTCTCTTTTTGTTGAAGCGATGAAATTTGTTTGTGATTTTGGGCATTAAACTTGGATTCATGATGAAAATCTAAAATTGGGCATGAATGATAAAATGGTTTGATTTTTGTTGATATCATTGCCTTATTGTTGGAATCCTAGGTCAAAATATGATTGTTTTTACAAAATCCTTGCATATTGTGTTAATAATATTCCCTAAATTTGTTTGATAAATTATGCTTACATTGATTTAATGGGAATTTAACTTGTCTAATTTGAAATGCAAGAATGTTGATTTTGATTGAAAATAAACATAGCCATTTGATCTTTGAAATGTTTTATGATTGAATAAACATACCTTGTTGCATTAACCATGGCTTTTGGATTTTTGGGAATGAAGAGAACATTGATGAATATAGCATGTTTGAAATGTTGCTATGAAGCTTTTGACATTGTCATATCTATCTCAAACCTCTCTTTTGCCTAAATTGGTCTCATTATTGAATTTGGTATGGTGCACTAAGGTTGTATAAAGTATGGAGAGAAAAATAGAGCATGTTGGAAAAATGTTTGGGTTGGAGAAAACACTTTTTGTCTTGATTGGTAGTTGATATTGTCACACATGGCTTTATGCCTCTTGTGTCAAGATAAATTTGTGCTCTTTGTTTTATGCGTTGTTGTTGGTAATAAGGATGGTTTTGACGAATGAACAACCATTGAAAGCATAAGTTGCTTAATGTGGGTTGGAAACTTTATATGCAACAAAGTTTTAAAGTGAATGTGTTAAGATATTGTCATATGCTTTAGTCACTTTATACTTTGTTGACATTGTGCCAATGAGTTCTACTCTCTTGCCTAAACCTTGTTCAAATCTTTTGTAGGTACCACCCCCGCACATAAAAAATGCCAAGAAGAGGTAGAAAATCTTCGAGAAGAGCCGAACCCGAAACTGAATCCGATCCCGAGGTCGAGGCTGACGAAGAAGAACAAGATGAGGATTTGGCGGTGAGTCACCCGATGAGATTTCGGATTTACCTCGAAAGCGAAGAATTTTTGGAAAATTGGCACAGACTTTTCAATGTTAACCTTGTTACGACAAGGTTTATGTGCCGTGAGACATGTGAGGCTCTCGGGATCCAGGATGACGTGTGCTGACTTTTGGACCAAATGGGATGGCTCCAAGCCATGGATAGAAATTGCATGATATTTTCTCTATTGGTAAGAGAGCTGCTGAGCACATTTGAGATGAAGAGGACGACAAGGAAGGGGCCTGTCAAATGTACCTTCCGGATGGGAAACACGGACCGGGAGCTTATTGTTGATCAGTTGAATGAGATTTTCAATGCTCCTACAGACGGTATCTATCACCAACCTCGGGAGTACAATCAAGATGTTGCCTATCGCCTCCTATACCTCACAGAGTCAGAAACAGAAAAATAAAACTCCAGCACAGTAAAGGCATCTGCAATGCCTAATCCGATTTTCTATTACCTACACCGCATCTTGGCAAACACAGTGTTTGCAAAAAAAAAAAATAGCGGGTTGAGGACTTCTGAGCTTTTTGCACTCTGGGCCATGTTGAATGGGGTCCATTTGAGCTTTGGTGCTTTCCTCATGGAGCAGCTCTACAGACAATCACATCTTGACAGCGGGCACATTTTCATTGGGAGAATGATCACTCCGATTGCCGAGCACTTTGGCATCGATCTTGAGTGCTATCTTGATAATAGAGGATCAAGGTTGTTGAACCTCAACTATTTGAGGAATGTGAAGATCCTGAGCTCAGATTTGCACACATATTTGCTTTTGCTGAACATGAGAGCTGGAGGGACATTCCCACTGCCCAACATGGCACTTACTTATGTGTCAAACTAC
Source organism: Perilla frutescens (assembly GCA_026008535.1). Taxonomy (NCBI): domain Eukaryota; kingdom Viridiplantae; phylum Streptophyta; class Magnoliopsida; order Lamiales; family Lamiaceae; genus Perilla; species Perilla frutescens. The sequence continues at coordinate 26,375,695 of BRKX01000010.1, read as the reverse complement.
CAAGAGCAGACAAATTGGAAGATGGAGACAATTGCTCATTTGGCGGCTATTGCTGCAGCTGGAGTACCAAGAGGGATACGAGCCTCCGTTGAGGACCAAGGAGAGGCCGGTGGTGACAATGGGGGAGAGGGATCTTCCACAGCCACATTTAGACGATGTCAGCGGTACACGGAAGAACAGATTGTTGGTCGTTTTGACGCATTGGATGGGTACATGACTTCCATGGATGAGACCATGCAGCATTGGAGGAGTGACTTGCACGACGAGTTCGGCGCACTGAGGCAGGACATGTACACGAGGTTCGATGATATCCGACACGATATGTATGGCAGGATGGGACAGATTCAGTCCAGCGTAGACGACATATTTCATGCCATACAGATGGACATTGATGAGAGATTCACGGGCCTCAGAGGGGACATTAGGGGTCTAGCTGACAACATGGGATCGTTTCGATCTGACATTCAGGACCTAGCCAGGCTCTTCAGGGGAATGAACACCGGGTCTGGGTTACAGCAGTAGCCCTACACCCCATCTCAGCACCAGCAGATGACTCCCTACCATTCCTACCAGCCGCAGCAGCAGTACCAGCAGCAGCCATTCCAGTCGATGCAGCAATTTCCGACTAGACAGTTTTTGTCGCACTCATCCTCCTCTCAGCAATTTCAGCAGATGCTGACTGGGCAGTTCATGGGTACCTCCTCTCAGCAGTTTCAGCAGTTCCAGACCTCACAATTCATGCCGTCATCCTCTTCACAGCAGTCCCCGCACCACCAGCAATATCCACCCCACTGAGCCGTTAGTAACCCTTGCCACCACCCTTTTTGCCTCCAAACTTATTTCCTCCCTTGGATTATAATAAGTTTGGGGTAGGGGGAGAGAGTAGTAGTGGTTGGCAAGGATCCTTTCTGCTCACTTTTACCCACTTTATTTCATAAAACTTATTTATTTATTTATGCTTTCGGATATTGGAGCATGCGAGCATGCTTATGTTTTTATTTATGTTTGGATTATGTTAGGATTTTTAAGTTTTCATTGGAATGTATGGATGATGGTAGTTGATAGATAATGAAATCGCATGCCGTTTTGCTTCATGAGTATGTGATATTTTATCTATGTTTTTGTTCAATTGCATTATGATTGTGGATTGGGGATGTTTTGACTTAAACAGGTGTATGTTCTTATAACAATAATCAGGGGTTATGAGAGCATGATAATTGATGAAGTGGCAATCCTTGATGAGCATGAGTTTTTGTTGAAAATTTTTTGCAAATTTTTATAAAAAGCATGATGTCATGGCATGATTTTGTAACAAAAATTCTTTAAGGTCTCAAAAGTACAATTTGGGAAGGAAAAACTTACCTTGGGGAGATTTTGATCAAAAGATTACACGAGTGGAATCTTTTCTTTGTTTGAGTGATTAATGGTCTGCATTGTGCACTAGGTTTCTCTAGAACTTGCTTTGTGACTTAATTGAGGTTACATTGGTGTGTTTGATCTCTTGAAAATGATTTAAGGCCATTTGTTGTCTAAACCTCATCAAAAATCCAAATTCTTAACCTTCCAATATAAATTTAATCCCTTGGAAGCCCCTTGAGCCTTGAAATTAGTTTATTGATTTTGTTGGGTTGGGAATGGAATAAGTGGCAAGATTCGTGGTAACTTTTTCAAATAAATCTTTTGAGAAATCTTGTAAAATGGAAAAGGTAAAACAATGAATATTCTTGTGATAGAAAAGAACACAAAGAAATGAATCATCTTGTTTACAATTGAAAATGAAGCAAAAGAAAGATAGTTCTACATATACATCACAAACAAGAAAGTTTGAAATATTGAAAGAAATTTGGAAAATCTCAAGGAGATTTAGGTTGTGAAGAAATAAGGGTAGAAGAGAACTTGAATTGTTCTACTTGCTTGGTAAGGAAATTGGTAATGTTGGGAAGTCACTTAGCCAAATTTATACATACCCTTCCGAAAGGCCTTCAATACAATCCCAAAAGACCTTAATGATTCTTGGTTGAGAACACACACTAAGTAGTGGAGATGGAAGTCACTTTGCAAGCATATGGTAGAATTCTAGTGCACTCTCGACCTTGAGCGATACACTTCTAGCCTATACACTCGAGAATGAGCGTCTATTGAACCTTGAGAGAGTTTGAACTTCGCAAATTGTATCATGATGATTTTGATGATCTTGTTTATGATTGATTGCCGCTATCATCTATGCAGCTTTTGTCTTTTGATTTTTGAAAGAAAAATGCCATCTTGATTCCAATATGCTCAATTACCTTGTCCTTTTACTCTTGTTTTTGTTTGAGGACAAACAAATGTTTAAGTTTGGGGGAGTTGATGAGTGCATAAATTACACTCATTTGGACTCATTTTGAGTGCTTTTGCACTTGGTTATCTTGTATATATGTTGTATATATTGTTTGTTTTTGTTTAATCTTTTGTTTAATGAAATGTGGCCAATATAGGGAATTTTTGGGATCTAAAGAGCAAAAACAAAGTCAAATTGATAATGGGATCAACAAGAAATACACAAGGCATGGAAAAATGAAGAAACGAGCAAGAAAATGACCAACACTTGAAAACGCGACCCCCAAACGCGACTTCAGGGGATCGCGCTTCAAACGCATTGCGACACGCGACATACAAACGCGACTTACTGGGGTCGCGCCTCGACCTTGAGCCAAAACACGACCCCCAAACGCGACAAAATGCTCGCTTTGCAGATACTTCAGAGAGCTGATTTTCTTCATGCAAAGCGCGGGTGCTAAGCGCGACTTACTGGGGTCGCGCCTCGGCCTTCAGTAGAAACGCGACCCTGAAATGCGACCTACATCCCGTGTTGCAGAGCCTTCAGAGACCTGATTTCCTTTGTTCCAAACTCGACCCTCAAATGCGAGTTCCTGGGGTCGAGTCCCGTACAGACGAAATTAAAAAGTGACTTTTGGCATTCAATTATTGGTCCATTCATATATATATATATATATCTTTTGGGCATTTCAAAACAGAACACCACACACCCAAAAGAACAAAAAAATCACTTGGAGAAATAGTAAGAGAAGGGGTTTTTGAAGATTAAGAGAAAGGAAGAAGATTCAACATCCATTTGATCATCCAAGCCATAGGATTGAAGAAGGAGTATTCTACATTGGGTTTTATCACTTCTTCTCTATTCTTAGACTTGTATTTAGAATGGGTTATTGTTTCTCTTCATGTAATCTTGATTTTATTTTGAATATGGTTGGCTAGAGCCTTAGGGCTCTAGGATGTGGTGAAACAATGTGAATATTGATCTATGATTTGGGATATATCTGTGTGTTATTACTTTGTCAAGATTTTGATCTATGCTAGGGCTTGAATGATGTTGTTTGGTTGGCCATCTCACTAACATCACATGTATGAATCACTTGCATCTAGTCAATCCCGTGATCATAAGCATGCTTGGATCGAATCTATATATTTGTCTTCTTAGTCGAATGTCATTATATGGAAGGAAATGTGACCCTTAGAGCTTTTTGTAGGTGCGACCTTAGAATGCGTTAGAGATAGCCATCTTTATCGCATTCGCAATTTAAGAGATATTCGAGAGATGCTCTTACTATATTCGTGGTCTTCCTATCTATGAACTTTGCATAAATGTATGTGTATTCCCACATTGTAGGTCAATACGAATGTTGTGTAGCCATGTCCTAGAGTTTCGCCTTATTTATCATCTTCAAAGCTCTCCCTTGTTTGGTATTGTCTCTTAAGTGCAAAATATATTGATAATTCTTGTTGATTACATGTTTATGTTATTTTGTTCTTGTTGTGAGTGTACGTGGCATTGAGGTTGACCGTTCTAAAATCAAAGCAATTGAAGAATGGACAACGCCCAAGTCAGCCACAGAGGTTCGATCCTTTCACGGCCTTGCCGGATTTTATCGTCGCTTTGTGCATGATTTCTCTAGCATTGCCGCGCCTCTTACTGAGCTAAGTAAGAAGGATCGTAAGTTTGAGTGGGGTAAAGCACAACACGAAGCATTTACACGTTTAAAGCATCTTTTATGTCATGCACCTGTTTTGTGTTTACCTGATTTTGATAAGGTTTTTGAGATTGAATGTGATGCCTCCGGGATAGGTATTGGTGCTGTTTTGATGCAGGAACAGTGTCCAGTTGCCTACTTCAGTGAGAAATTAAATGGTGCAGCCCTGCGTTATTCTACCTATGACAAAGAGTTGTATGCATTAAAGAGATCATTGGAGACGTGGCAGCATTATCTGTGGCCAAAGGAGTTCATGATTCACACGGACCATGAGAGCTTAAAGCATTTGAAAGGGTAACAAAATCTGAACAAGAGACATGCGAGATGGGTCGAGTTCATCAAGTCATTCCCGTACGTCATCAAATACAAGAAAGGAGACGAAAACGTCGTAGCCGATGCCCTATCTAGACGGTACACATTGCTGAATTTAATGCATGCTAGAATGCTTGGTTTTGAGTCGATTAAGAGTCTGTATGCATGTGATCCATTCTTTGCTTCGGTTTTTGATGAGTGTTCGAAAAAGTCTAAGTCTTTTGATGGGTTTTTCGTGCATGATGGATTTTTATTTCGTGGTTCGCAGTTATGCATTCCTAGTTGTTCTATGCGTGAGCTACTTATGTTAGAATCGCATGCGGGAGGTTTAATGGGTCACTTTGGTGTGAATAAAACATTAAGCATGCTGCATGAGCATTTTTATTGGCCGCATATGAGAAGAGATGTTGAACATGTGTGTAGTAGATGTGTTACTTGCCATAAGTCTAAGTCTACTTCACATCCGTTTGGTTTATACATGCCTCTACCCGCCTCTAGTTCACCTTGGATTGATTTGTTTATGGATTTTATCTTGGGTTTACCTAGGTCTAGATCGGGTAAGGATTATGTTTTTGTGGTTGTTGATCGTTTTTCTAAAATGGCGCATTTCATTGCATGTAGAAAAACTAATGATGTTGTGCATATTGCAAATTTGTTCTTTGTGCATGTAGTTAGATTGCATGGTATTCCTAAAACTATTGTTAGTGATAGGGATTCCAAGTTTTTAGCACACTTTTGGCGAGTTTTGTGGGGAAAATTAGGGACTAAGATGTTGTTTTCTACTGCATGTCATCCACAAACCGATGGTCAAACTGAGGTTGTGAATCGCACTTTAGGCACACTACTTAGGTCTTTAATTAAAAATAATTTGAAGTCTTGGGAAGAGTGTTTACCTTACGCTGAATTTGCATATAATCGTGTGGTACATTCTTCTACTAATATGTCTCCTTTTGAGGTTGTTTATGGATTTAATCCGTTAACACCTACTGATTTGTTACCTTTACCTGTTGAGCATCTAACAAGTGTTAAAGGTTTGAGAAGAGCTGAGCAAGTTAAGGAGATGCATGAGAGAGTGCGTGCTCGCATTGAGCACAAAGGGAAGCACACGGCCGACTCCAGAAACGTGCGATGCAAGCAAGTGATATTTCAGCCCGGAGATCGCATTTGGATTCATCTGAGTCCCGGACGGTTTCCAAATTTGAGAAAGTCCAAGTTGTCACCACGTGGAGATGGTCATTTCACAGTTCTAAGTCATGTAAACGACAATGCTTACCGCATTGATCTTCCTGGTGAGTATAAATGTTCTTCAAGTTTCAATGTTGCTGATTTATCTCCGTTTGTTGCAGATGAGTTCGATCAAGACAAAGATCCAAATTCGAGGACGAATTCTCTTCAGCAGGGGGGGAATGATGAAGCCATGCAAGGCATTGAAGGCCTTGAACCCGAGCTGCAATTTAAAGGTCCATTGACGCGACTTCGAGCAAAGAAATTACAAGGTTATTTCCAAGTGATGATTCGCAAGAAGTTTAAGGAATTAGAAGATGCAAAGTGCAGCCATACTTTAGTTAATTTATTAACTAATGAAGATCAAGATCATACCATCGAGAATATAACTTGAAGAGTTGAAGAAGAGAGCAAGAAGAAGTGCATTTGTGCATGGAGCTGTTTTCGCCCTTGATTTAATTTAATTAAGGGGTTGATTTTTATCTAGACTATAGTATTTATTTAATTACTTTAGACTATAGTTTAGATCAGTTTTTAATTAATTTTTAAGTATAATTTTCGTTCCCTTTAGTATAGGTTTGACTAGAATTGTATTTAAGGCAATTTCCAACCTTGAATAGAATTCTAGTTTAGGCCTTTTTATAGTATAGTTAGAGATCCTTTTTGGATCAGATTTTTAGGGTTTTTTATTCATTATTTTCGTGCATTATGAGCCCTATAAAAAGGGGAACCATGTTACTTTGATATTTTAGACATTATTGATTAAAATTGCTTTTGCATTCAATTTGTGTCTCAACCGTTTAAAGCTTTTGATTGTTTTCCTCGAAAATTATCATTCTTGAAGCCTAGCAAACTTTGAGTCTTATATCAAGGGAACGTTCTAATTCATACGAAGAATTAGGGTGAACTCGCTACGAAGAACAACTTAGAGATTCATTTTCATCGTACAAGATACGTCGGGGATTAATCGGGTTGCGATTCTCAACACTACCACCTTCGACCTTTATCAAACGACGTCCTACATCCTTCACCAACGTTCGTGTCCCTCCCAAGCCATCAAGACCTGATCGTATGTCGATCATCAAGGGTTTGGTTCCATTCGGCATAAATTCATCGTGTTTTCCATCTATACCGTAAGTCCTTCGAACCATTATCATATCCTATCTTCCCTAGCCATTCTTAACCCATAAATCTCGTCCCAAATACCATCATCTTCCAGCTATAATTCTCATCCCAAATCAGCCCCTTTCTTGTTGGATTTGTGTTCCGTTTTTGTGTCGTAGTCTAGGTATCGTATTTAGGTCTAGATTCGTTCGATCATTGTTTTTGAGTTTCTATTCCTTCAAGTCAGCTTATTTTCAAAATATTTGAGTCTTAGAGTAAGGTTGAATCCTTCCAAGTTGACATGTTCGATTCTAGAAGACTTCCCCGCATTTTCGTATCCTGTACAAATTGTCCGGGTTACACCATAAATTTGGCATCAGAGCCACGTCAGCTCTGCTGGTCGTGATTCAATCCTACGTGTCAATTTATTGCTTACGTGTCAGTTGACGTGTCTATCAAGTTGTAATAGTTAGTGTTCATTGGAAAAAAAAAGAGATCGGTTAAAAAAAACTGAAAGTTTTTTTTTAAAAAAAAAGGTTACGGTAAAAATAAAAGAGAGAGACCGGATACAAAAAAAAATCGAATAAATAAAAAAGAAGAGAAAATCCGGGAAAAAAAAAAGAAAAAAAGAGGAAAATCCAATTTGACTTTTGAATTACCTTTTAAGTTCGATTTTATTTCTAGTTCTTTCCTTTTAATTCTAGTCATAGTTGGTAACTCCCTTGTGAGCTTTATTATAGTTTTGGAAACTTTCCTTATAGTTTAGTTCTTTAGTTGGTAATCTCCATTTGAGTTGCATTTTAATTTGATAGTTTTCATTTAGAGTCTAGTCTAATTAAGGTATTTAGATTGTGTCACACTAGTGGTACACCCGTGATCATAAGCATGCTTGGATCGAATCTACATATTTGTCTTCTTAGTCGAATGTCATTATGTGGAAGGAAATGTGACCCTTAGAGCCTTTTGTAGGTGCGACCTTAGAATGCGTTAGAGATAGCCATCTTTGTCGCATTCGCAATTTAAGAGATATTCGAGAGATGCTCTTACTATATTCGTGGTCTTCCTATCTATGAACTTTGCATAAATGTATGTGTATTCCCACATTGTAGGTCAATACGAGTGTTGTGTATCCATGTCCTAGAGTTTCGCCTTATTTATCATCTTCAAAGCTCTCCCTTGTTTGGTATTGTCTCTTGAGTGCAAAATATATTGATAATTCTTGTTGATTACATGTTTATGTTATTTTGTTCTTGTTTGGCATTTTGAGTTTGAGAAAACACACCCACTCCTTATCGTTCGTCTAGATATTTCACTCTCTTCACGTCGTTGTATTTGTGTTGTCTAAATTTTATTCCATTTCCTTGAGGATCGACCTCGTATCATCTTATCTACAATCACATGCTTGTACACTTGTAGGCATTGACACGAGTTATAAATATTGAAACACATCACAGTAGGTTTGAAAGTAAACTGAGCCAACTGTCAAATAACAAGATCTGAAATGAATAAAACTCAGAATAAACCAACAGACTCGGTCATGGGCACGCTGATTTCTTATGTGAATTTAGTTATCTAGTTATAGCCCCCAAATTCATCTCAATATAGCCAATCTAATAGTCACAGTAGATATAGCTATGGATTTTTCCAGAATGACCAATCTATCCTTTCAGTTTAGATTAGAGGTGATCTCTTGTCCCCTAGCCCCTAACCTGTTGCCCAACCCTGATCTCTCATATGATTGTAAACAACAAAGCAGCATTATGCCCTAGACATACCTAGATTTATTGCAGACATTGATCTCTCAATTTGCCCACAATACCCGTGATGTATCCCGCTCCTTTATGACCAACTCACAGCTACGATTCATTGACCATATATAGATTTAGTGTGCCTAATTCTAATTAACGAGTGGCCAGCCACATTAACCAGCTTAACACACTTTACTGTAACAAAGAAATTAATAGAAGACAGAACCAAATTCACACAGTGTTATGCCCATTCCGGCCTCACGAGTTCATGTTATTTATTCATCATCTACTTCAATCCGGATTAAAGATTACCAATTAATAAAGTGAAGAATAATAAAGAAATAAAATAAAACAAAACTGATAAAATAAACTTACTTTATTTAAAGAATGAAAATCGGCTCCAACTCTGACTTGAAAACATAATCTAAACTATCTATGCCCTGAGGGCACGAGGCCCCCAGGCTATTAGGGAAACCAAGAACAAAACTAACTATGCAACGTCCTACACTATATATTTGATGCTTTCTGAATATTTTCTGGATGTTTCGAACTGAACTATACATCAAGTATTTATACAAGTAGGTCAAGATTCGAGTTTGGCCCATGCACTGGCCCATCTTCAATTCTGGATCAGATATCAGCATGCCCACGTCTTTCCTTATCTGGCAGATTCTTTCCTTGTAAAGAAAGGATATTCCAGCAGTATTTTTGGGTGGATCTTCGCTGCGACCTACTTGCAATTCTGGAGAGATGCACTTTCCATATAGGGCTGATCCAATCTCGATTTTCAGGGATGTGGTCAGACCTTCCTTTTTGACTTCCGTAGTGCCCTCAGCAGCTCTGTCTTCTTCCTGGATTACATTTTCATGGGTTTCTTATGCCCACAGTGGCTCCGTCAACTTTCTGAATTGAACTTTCCTTGTAGAGAGATTCTCTTTCCTTGTAAGTGTAATTAAATCCCGAATTTTCAGGGATTTAATTCTATCTCTTCAGTGCATGCCCATAGATGAAAAGTTTCTTTTGGAAAAGATAGATCTTCTAGATAGCTCAAAATATCTCCACTGGATTCGGTAACTTCTTCTTTGATACAATCTTCTTTTCTTAACCAACCTAATCTCGAAGATCTTGGATCTTTTCACTTTCTCTGAACTTCACATTGTGCCCTCACTAGATCTGCCTTTACTGGAATTTGCGCGAGTCTTGTGGGCACGACAACAACTCTCGAGAGCTGAAGTATTATGAGGTCTTCAAGAAAGCTCTTTGCTTGGAGCTCAGTACGGTGAAGGTTCCCTCGTGCTCATATCATCATGTTTAGGCATAAGAATGCCCTCTGCGCAGAATTCTTCTTTTATTATGCCTTATTCCCAAACCTGGTTTTTTCCGACTCAAAAAACAAAAAAGGACATCTATTCTAATCAAAAAGACTCTAAAATACATAGAAAAGATGGACTTGTCACACCCACACACTTTAGGCATGCTTGTCCTCAAGCATGGGGTGCAACGCGCCCAAAAAGAAAGAAAAAAAAGAGAAAGAAATGACATACAAACAAAAACAAAGCAAAATTCATTAACCCTCGTGGGCACAAAGTCTCAACAACCAACAAGCCAACATTTCAAAATTATCTGCAAATTAAATCATCATGCCCAACAAGTCAAAATTGAACTAAGTAGTGGTTTCCTCTCATATTCTCTCTTCACTCTGTGTATAGGTTAAGTGTTTACGCTCAAGGAAGAACATTCTCAAATAAAGTCATGCCATAGGCTTGCAAATGCTATTTTTTCCTACACTACTTAGATTTTTATTATGCACACTTATCTTTAGGACTTAATGTGTTGTAATGGGGCTTAGGTTAAGGTTGGAAGAATTTGGAACTAGGCTTGATTTAGTCGAATTTCTCATTTGAGGAATTAGCTGACTCTTTTCGGCCTCTCTTCTTATGCGCATAACAATACAAAAGCTCAAAATCACAATTTTTTTTTCTGTTTTGGGCACAATGAGCTTACATCTTGGGAACTCATTCACATGTTTTCTTCTTTTTTTCTCTTTTTTTTTGTTTTGGAATTTTCTTTCGTCGTGGGCATTTCATGCCATCTTTTCATAACCACCGTTAATTACCATTTTCTTCGAATGCTCTAATCTTTATCTGAGTTTAAGAAAAAAAAATTAGTCAGAGCATTTTGACAATTCATAGCTCAAAAGGGTTGCAAAGTAGAATTACATGGTAGGCATGTTTTGGCTCTGTGGGCTCAAGAAAGAAAATCACCTAGATCATCTAAGTGTGCATTAAAAATCAATATGACCTCAGAATAGAGCATTAGCAAATTCTAGCAATCATAAATTCAAGAATGTAAAAGTCACTCATGAAGAAAATATGCAGAATGGGCAAAACAGAATTTAGGCTCAAAACTCACAAGGTATGCTTAGTTCATTCATCACACTTGTTGCTAGCATGGGCATGCTGATAAAGTTTTACAAATAATTTCCACCATCATGACCACAAGACCGAGACTTCATGGTTTTCAAGTTTTAATAAATAAACATGCTGGACTCAACCAAAAAGAAAGAAAAAAAAGCAGCCCCCACCCACACACTTTGCCTCAGGCAAAGTGGGTGAAAAAAGGCTAAAAAAGCAAAAACAAAATAAACTTCAAATGCCCTCGCCACCCACACACTTTGCCTTAGGCAAAGTGGGTGAATAAGAGCAAAATAAAGAAAAAAAGACTCAAAAAGAAAAGAAAAAACCAGATTGGGTTAGGCCTCAGGTATATTGAAGTAGGCATGGAGGCACTATTCAAGCTATCCAGGTTGATGGCAGCCAACTTCTTCTCCTGTACCCTCGACAGTCTCAAACTCAGCCCTACAAAATAATTAGAAACAAAATGCCAAAGGCTGTGAAATGGGCACAAGATAATAATCAGATACTTGTTTATTTCTCATCGCTTATGCTCATCTTCTTTGTACAAAATTTTCCAACTTCGGGATGAAAGACCAGGTTCTCTGTACTATAAGAACAGAGCATCACATGTAAAACTAAATAAGTATTGGAAAGAAAAGATAGAAACCTGGCTCCCTAGCAACGGTGCCAATTTTGACGAGTGGTCGTTTCGCGCTCCAAAATACATTTATAATTTTACTTATGCCCACAACGGGCGTAGCCAGAAGTGAGTAAGGGTATATCCCACAGGGAGCTGTGCATCTTTTCATTCAAAGTCACCAGTAATAAAATGAGGAAGATTTGTTGTGGTCTCACTGCGAACTAATAAAAAGAAACTACAAAACTAAAAACAATATTAATAGATAACAAGATCCGAAATGAATAAAACTCAGAATAAACCAATAGACTCGATCATGGGCACGCTGATTTCTTATGTGAATTTAGTCATCTAGTTATAGCCCCCAAATTCATCTTAACATAGCCAATCTTATAATCACAGTAGATATAGCTATAGATTTCTCTAGAATGACCAATCTATCATTTCAGTTTAGACTAGAGGTGATCTCTCATCCCCCAGTCCCTAATCTGTTACCCAACCCCGATCTCTCATATGATTGTAAACAATAAAGCAACATTATGCCCTAGACATACCTAGATTTATTGCAGACACTGATCTTTCAATTTGCCCACAATACCCGTGATGTATCCCACCCCTTTATGACAAACCCACAACTATGATTCATTGTCCATATATGGATTTAGTGTGCCCAATTCTAATTAACGAATGGCCAGCCACATTAACCAACTTAATACACTTTACTATAACAAAGAAATTAATACAAGACGAAACCAAATTCACACAGTGTTATGCCCATTCCGGCCTCACGAGTTCATGTTATTTATTCCTCATCTAAATCAATCCGGATTAAAGATTACCAATTAATAAAGTGAAGAACAATAAAGAAATAAAATAAAACATAACTGATAAAATAAACTTACTTTATTTAAAGAACAAAAATTGGCTTCAACTCCGACTTGAAAACATAAACTAAACTATCTACGCCCTGAGGGCACAAGGCCCTCAGGCTATTAGGGAAACAAAGAACAAAACTAACTATGCAATGTCCTGTACTATATATTTGATGTTTTTTGAATATTTTCTAGATGTTTCGAACTGAACTATACACCAAGTATTTATACAAGTAGGTCAAGATTTGAGTTTGGCCCATGGACTGGCCCATCTTCAATTCTGGATCAGATATCAGCGTGCCCACATCTTTTCTTATCTGGTAGATTCTTTCCTTGTAGAGAAAAGATATTCCAGTAGTATTTTTGGGGGGATCTTCGCTGCGACCTACTTGCAATTCTGGAGAGATGCACTTTCTATATAGGGTTGATCCAATCGCGATTTTTAGGAATGTGGTCAAACCTTCCTTTTTGACTTCCGTAGTGCCCTCAGCAGCTCTGCCTTCTTCCTGGATTACATTTGCGTGGGTTTCTTGTGCCCACAATGGCTTCGACAACTTTCTAAATTGAACTTTCCTTGTAGAGAGATTCTCTTTCCTTATAAGTGTAATTAAATCCCGAATTTTCAGGGATTAATTCTATCTCTTCAGTGCATGCCCACAAATAGAAAGTTTCTTTTGGAAAAGATAGATCTTCTAGATAGCTCAAAATATCTCCACCGGATTCGGTAACTTCTTCTTTGATACAATCTTCTTTCCTTAACCAACCAAATCTCGAAGATCTTGGATCTTTTCACTTTCTCTGAACTTCACGTTGTGCCCTCACTGGATATGTCTTTACTGGAATTTGTGTGAGTCTTGTGGGCACAACAACAACTCTCGAGAGCTGAAGTATTATGGGGTCTTCAAGAAAGCTCTTTGCTTGGAGCTCAGTACGGTGAAGGTTCCCTCGTACTCATATCATCATGTTTAGGCATCAGAATGCCCTCTGCGCAGAATTCTTCTTTTATTATGCCTTATTCCCAAACCTGGTTTTTTCCGACTCAAAACATAAAAAAGACATCTATTCTAATAAAAAAGACTCTAAAATACATAGAAAAGATGGACTTGTAAATAGGCAGCCCGCTCTACCTTACTGCAAGCTGGCCAGATATTTGCTACAGTATTGGAGTGTGCGCCCGGTACCAACTGATCCCAAAGAAAGTCATCTAAAAGCTGTCAAGAACATAATCAAGTACATAAAAGGTACTGTTGAGTTAGGACTTTGGTTCTCCTATGATACAAATCCTAGTTTGGTGGGGTTTTGTGATGCAGATTGGGCTGGTTGTACTGAAGATCGGAAGAGTACTTCAGAGGGATGTTTCTTCCTAAGAAACAACATGGTTTCTTGGTTTAGCAAGAAACATAATTCTATTTCGCTGTCTACAGTAGAAGCAGAATATATTGCGGTTGGAAGTTATTGTACACAACTATTACGGATGAAACAGATGCTGCTTGACTATGGTGTGCCATAATCTGTGCTCACCATATTCTTTGACAACATGAGCACCGTAAATATTTTAAAAAATCTTGTTCAGTATTCTCGGACAAAGCTTATAGATATTCGCCACAATTTCATTCGTGAACTGGTTGAAGACGGATCTCTTCTAATTAAGCACATTGGAACAGATGCCCAATTTGCGGACATTTTCACTAAGGCACTAGATAGTGGAATATTTGAAACACTTAGATCCTCCTTAGGTCTTTGTGTTCTCTAAACTTCTCCTTTGTGAGAAGTGTCTCTGTACAGTCTTGGTCAGTGATGTATGTACAGAGAAAGATTAATGACCAAATGTTTTATAGTCATTTCAAAGGTGTGCCTGCAAGTGTGCTTAACAGATGCAAGCATTGTTCGAGCAATTACTTTTTAAGGCAATGGCTTGTGGGCCCTCATTTTTCACGTCCATCCCATTTTCACTTTCCGATGACGTACAATGGTGTGAAGATTATGGGATTTGATGGTTAATTATGGGAATTTCTTTTTCTGAATTCCTAATTAAGGGTTGAGATCAAATTATTTGAAACTGTTCAAGGCATACGAATTTTTTTTCAAATATTCTTGCTCAAACCCTATGTTCTCAAGCTTGTTCTCTTTTGTAATCAATGGCGGACAAATCTAGCTCTTCCAAACCCTCATTTTTTAAGAAACCAAAGATCAGCACATATGATCTTTGGAAAGCTTTAGGGGAATTCTCAAAACCCCTCATCTTTTCGCAACCTGTTTCAGAGTCGACTGGTCCAGAATAGGAAGAAGCTCCTTCTACAGATGTTTCACAGTCTGTGCCTACTTTAACCTCTCCACCCAGGGCTCCTCTTGCTGGGTCTATTTCTGAGACACCCGAGGAACCTCAAATCTCTCCTAGGGTTTCTGTCGAGCCATCTTCACCGCCGCTGGAGAATCCCGAAGCTGTTGAAGCTTCAATTGCATCCGCCATGGCTGTTGATTTTTCCTCTATTGACGAATTCACCGCGTCTATTGATGCTATGAAATTTGTGAAAAATCCTGCTTCGCTGTCTTTTTTCCCTGCTCCTCGTGACTTGCTGGTGGTCACCATACATATTCCTCTGGGAGATGTTTCTCCATCTGCTGTTGATAAAACCCTTGCCCAATCTGAAGAGGCTAAGGGTACAGAAAACATTGAAATTAAGGTCTCTCCACCTGTCTCAGAGTCTGTTTCTCCTGCTCATGTTCAAGGAGAACCCTCTTCTCACTCTCGCGGTGTAAAATGCAAGCTGCAACTCCGGGATGAACAGGAAGAATCCTCTACTGCCGACGTCAACTCTGATAATGATGAGATGCCTATTGATCATCTTAAGTCTTGTGTTTAGAGAAAATTGCTTGGAAGAAGGTTCAGTCTTCCAAGGTCTCCAAGAAATCCATTGCTCGGAAGAGTTCTTCTAAAAAGGCCCCTGCTAAGAATCTTCTTCTAAAGCCGCCTCTGCCTCTGTCTTTGCTTGTATAGTTACTCGGAGTGAGTATAAGAAAATGTTGGGGCTGGTCTTGGGGTCTCGTAGGCCGTTAATGAAGAACGCTAGAGCTTCCTCTCCTTCGGAGGAAGATGCAGATGTTGTTCTTGGGAATGTCTCTGACAGTTCTGACCCCGAATCAGGTTCTTTTGATTCGAGTAAATTTTTATTTGCTTTTCACCAATCTCTTTACAAATTGGTTGTTGGTAGCTCTCTTGTGTCTGAGCATCGCTTGGTTGCTTCTAGTGTTGAGGGAACTGGAGTTATCCAGTTATTGCATGATATAAGCCTTGATAAGTCTGTATATACTGCTCATGTTTTTATTGTTGTTGTGGTACATGACTTCTATGCCAACCTGTCTAAGAGCATTAGGGAAGCTTCTTCAGATCATGCCTTTTCTGCTTTTGTGCATGGTCATTGGGTTGATTTCTCTCCTGCTGTTATAAACTCATATTTGGGGTGTGTCCATTCTATTGCCCCTGAGTCTGTTCCTGATTTGGATGAGATTGTTGTGGAGTTGACAGGTGGCAGCCATTTGATATGGCCAAAGGGGAGATCTTTGATGGCATCTGACCTCAGTGTGAAGTACTCCATCCTTCAAAAAATTGCGGTAAAAAATTAGCTTCCAAGCAAGCACAGATCCTCATTGGGCAAGACGTTAGTTGTGTTGTTGTTTAAGGTTGGAACACATGAGGTGTTCAATTTAGGACAGATCATCTTTGATCATGTGTGCACCCATGCCGAGTCAACTCGAAGCCAGCAACTATTGGGGTATCCTGGATTGATCTTCTCGATCATTATATGGCCCAGCATGATGTTGTTATAGTTGAGGATGTATACGAGCCTGAAGAGCCCTCATTGGTGATCAGTGACAAGCTCTTCTCCGCGCAACATGCTTGTGACATTCCTTCTGGCGATGCTGCTCAAGATCCTGCCACTGAGCCTCCATCTGTTCTATGCAGATTTGCTTCTTCACCTTTTGTTAATGCTATTTTCTTTAACAGCCATATTCAATCTCTGAAGTGAGAGGTGAATTTTCTGGATAAAGCCATTAGGACTTTCCGCACTCGAAGACAAGAGTTGGAGTCACTTTTGATGGATCTCCGAGCATGAGCCTTAGGCTTTCTCTCTCCACTTGATGTGCTAGGATCTTCCACTGCAGGAGGCCCTTCTGATGCTGCTCGAGCTACTACTGCTGATGATGATGACCAGCCCTCTGCCACCACAGCCCCTGGATCTATTCCAGATGATGTCGATGCCTCCCAGCTCTGAATCTTTGCCCTTTGTGGTAGACATTAAGGGGGAGAGAATCTGAAGAAGGAGAATGTAGGCAGAGAAAGAAGGAAGTTGGAGGAGGTTGATAATGAAGAAAGAGCTTCTGTGCTCTTTATAAAAACTTTGGTTTTCCTGTTTTTGAACAAACAATATTCTGTCGGGGATGATTGTTTTCTCCGTTTTATTTTTTATTGGTCTATATATTATTTAATCAACCTAATAATGCAGCTATACCTGTGAAAACAATAATTGTAAATGTTGGTAAAACTCCCCAGTGCAGCTCAAGGGGGAGTTCGTAAAACTGTGCCAGATAGTTTCTTTATAAATATCATTTTTGATATTTTCTTTGATCTGCGGAATTGATTCATGTGATGTGCAGATTACTTGATATTGTCTTCCATAAACGCCAAAGGGGAAGATTGTTAGTGCCATTATTATGCACTAAAGATTATTTTGGCGAGATATGTTTGACAATATGTTCTTGGATATGTGCTTGAAGATAAAATTTTTGCTGTGTAAGTTTTGAAGAACAGTTGGTGAACTGTTCGCTCTGATGTTCCAGACATATCTAGGAACAGTTTAATTATGGCAATTTCCTTGTTTGAAAGATCTTACGCCGATCCAGTTTGGAAGGTTAAGATATGATCGTTTGACTGTCTTGTGGTGTAGATACCGTGCTGAAAATAACCCGACTACACATGGAAAACATCTACACATGTTTGGGAAGATCAATGGTAATATTAAAGTGAAGCTATAAGAAGACCGATTAAGTACAGCAATCGGTGTCGACTTAATTAGATTCTCTTAGCATATTATTTGAGAGCCATTTTCATTTGTGATGTATGTATTAGCTAGAAGTTATTCCATAAATTGTTCAACGTGATAGTCTAGCTTTTAAGTGTTTTGAGTGAAACACGTAAGGGGTTTGTTAATCCATTTTGTAAGCAATCTCGGGAAAGATTGTAAGTTGAAGTCATGGGTAGCTAGAGAAAGTCTAGTGTCATGGTTGTGAGGGGATCTCATAGCTTTCGTTTAGCAATAGAGCTCGTGAAGAAGAATGGGTGTTATAAGGAGGGAGTCATGTATGTGTAAGATCCTAAATACACTTCATGAAGGAGTAGCAAATGAAACTTCAAGTTTGGGCGAAGTCCCCCTAGAGTAGGTTGATTAACCGAATTATCTACTCTTTTTATTTACTGTTCTTGCATCTGTTTCCAATATATCGTAGAACACTTATTAGCAGTACACATAAAACACTTCATGCACGGATTGTTATTTTTCAAACAAGAAGAACAAAAGCTAAAACTGCATCCATTCATAAAGATGATAGATACAGTAGCGTATTTTACAAATATCCATCATTAGATGTAACAGCATGACCATCAACTCTCTCAGAAATAGTTAGGCAACTTAATAACGCACAACAGAAAGTAGTAATAATATTGGGATTTGGCAGCATTCTTCACCTGTATATAAATGATTTGCCAGATAAGATGAACTACTGGCTGGTTGAAAACTTTAACCCAGTCTCAAGAGAAATACAATTGGAGCACGGAAAAAGACTACAGATTGAAGCTTCTGATGTGTCTCTAATCTTTGCTTTTCGTAGAGGACCACAAACGATATCAAAGATTGTTAGATGCCACACATGCAAGATCATGTTGAAAGAAGAGTTGCATGCTAGCATTATCAAACTCTTTATTAGCATTACAAAAAAGGAATATAAGTTGTGTGTATATTAACATTATACGAAATAAACATTTTATACTAATTGAAACACGTTATCATTTCTCTTTGTGAAGGGCATATTATTTTCTCAATTTTTTGCTAAACATATAACCTCATAATCATGTTAATAACTAAATTTAATGCATTATCATTAAAGTAAATGACTTATTAGCAGTATAAAGAACTATATTAGCAATACAGACACTCTTATTAGCATTATCAAACTCTTTATTAGCAATGCAAAAAAGAATATCAACTATATGCATAGCATTACAAAAAAGAATATTAGTAGAATTAATAAAAAATTAGTATGAGAAGTACAAAAAAAAATTGTATCTACTTCTTCCCGTAGTTCCTAGAATCATGACTACATTTTTTGTTACACTTCTTGCAGGTCCTTAAAGTTTCTTTTTACATTCGGCGTTCACATCTTCTTTTGATTTTATACGACTTCCACTACCTTTAGTCTTCACAAAGTCAGGTGGAAGCACCTCAACTTCACTAGGTGCAGACAACCTATAAAATTCAGAAAATAATCCATATAGACCTTGAATTTATGAAGAACCCAAGAATAGGATTCAGTATCCTCACCC
Organism: Perilla frutescens; assembly: GCA_026008535.1. Taxonomy (NCBI): domain Eukaryota; kingdom Viridiplantae; phylum Streptophyta; class Magnoliopsida; order Lamiales; family Lamiaceae; genus Perilla; species Perilla frutescens. Next base: position 26,356,773 of record BRKX01000010.1, on the reverse strand, counting down.
GATATTAAAGCAACCCCAAAGGTGACAAGCCTCCCATGATTGTCCTTTCCAGTAAAGGGTGCAAAAATCATTAAATACTTGTCAACATATAAAAGATCATAAATATCTGTTATTATAATGTCTTTCTCATCATAAATAAAAGATTACAAATGCTAACATTGTGTAGCGTCCCGATCCCGAAAGATCGTGAAAATGGACACCATGGGGGTGGGAATTAAGAAGCGGGAAAGAAATGGGGTAATTAAATTAATGACGGGGTGTTAATCCAAAAGGATTAATGTTTGAAATAAAATTTAACAACCGAGTATGCCAAAGATAGGTTATGCCTTCCAGAAAATTAGACAACATAACCTCTGTAACTAGAGCGAATCCCCATTTATAACAGCTTATAAGAGAAGAATGGAAACTGTAACAATTCAATAAGCCCTTTCATAGGCCAAACGGAAACAAATAACCAGATACCAACAATCAATAGACTCATTCATAGGTCGACAAAAGAAACAGACACCAATATGCTGAACAAATGAAGCTCTTCCATAGGCCAAAATGAATTATCAAATAGACATAACGAAAGACGGGCTTTCTCCCCTTGGAATAATTATGTAGCTAAGCATATGATACATGTTAACTAGGAAGTCAACAAATGTTCAGAATCAGAGAAGCAGAATCATATCAATAAAATACCAAGATCGGAGTTTTTAGCATTTAGCCAAAGAATACCATAAGTGCGAAAGCTCAATTCTTAACAGAATACTAACAAAAAGGGATAACAGAAAAATATGTAAATCATAATAGCCCATATCTTAGCCTCGTCACCTCCACGCTCCAGTCTACTAACCTGAAAATGTTTGAAAAGATTTGGGCTGAGTACTAATGCACTCAGTGGGTAAGTTCTCACAATTTAAGTTATGCAAATCATTTTGTAAAAGTAATATATCTGTGTCTATGCAGGTAGTGAAGCTTAGGAGGTTTAAAAGTTGGAAGCAACCTAAGTTCACCAAAATATTTTATCATGAAGCGCTTAAGAGTATAATCTGTCACTGCCCGCAACCCAAACTACATCACCAGCGCATAACGTTGAGTATGGCCATAATATACCCAAAGAGTATAACCAATAAGTGTTTTATTTTAATCTCACCGACAAGGAGTAGGGCAGGACAAATAATGCATGCATACTGTAGCTACTCACATTGACATAGTGCTGGTATATGAGACTCCAACAACATATAGTAGGACGTAAATATTTAACACAGATAGTCACATATACAATTTTAACAAAGTAGAGTTTAATAACTCGAAAGATACAATTTGCAAAGATAGTATAACCCACCTGGTTAGCTAATAATAGCTGAAGCTTTACTCGTGTCTTGAAAATCCTAATTAAGTATGGGTCTCGGGTTCGGGCCTACAAAGTGGTATCAGAGCAGGTTTGCAACTCTGCAAACCTGCTGGGTCTTATTTCGTCTTTCATTGAAATTCCGTGTGATATTATAATAAAGAATGTTTGGTTATTCTGAGTCTTCTGTTGAGATTTTCATTAATCAGGTTACTCCCTTTCTTTCCCGCTTCTTAATTCCAACCCCCGTGGCGTCCATTTCCACGGTCTTTCGGGACCGGGGCGCTACACATTGTCACCTACCAAATATTCAAACATCAACTACCAATGCTAAAAAAAGAAATTGAAGTGCTTAAACTTCAACTACCAGTGCTAAAACTTCATATGGAAATGCTAAAATCACAGAATGACAATCTAAATAATAAGTAGACTAACATGTTACTCCTATATGTTGCATCAAATGACACAACATACCCAAATAATGAAAAGTTCCTTCTTGATATTGGATCAACCCAAAATAGACATCTCAACTGATCATTGTTGTTAACTTCATAATCAAATGTAAAAGCAGAGCAGAGTTCACACCTTTTGCCATTTTATTCAACATCACTCGGGTATCTACGCCCACAACATACACCTTGAGATCTCAATTGAAGTTTTTGAAATCAACTATTGTACACCCTACATTGGAATATCCACCAACAACTTCTTTAAATAATCTAAATGTTTTCATAGGTCCAATGTTTGCCCTTGCACAGTTCAGAATAAAACTTTGATGTGAAGGGTCTATATTCCTATTCAGATTCATAAAGTCTTTGTGTGTATCCAAAATAAGAGAATTTGAATGTCTTCCTTCAAATAGTCCAATAATGTACCCATCAGAAACAATATACTTCAACTCTTCCTAGCCATACAGCAAGTCCTCTTAGACACACGACGTCTTTTTTTCTTTGATATTTCTCTAAAATCAACCGATGTGTTCTTAAGTCTCTCGCAGTTATACACAACATACTTCCAAACTATAGTACCATCTTTAGACCTCTTTGTAATAGACAAAAGAATATCAAATCCACTTGATGAAGCATAAACCTTATAAAAGGTTATACCAGTTTCCAAAGTAAGAAAAGTTTTACCCAATGCATGCTTCAAAGATAGTTCACAGTTAGATGTGTAAAATTCAGAAAATCCAGGAGAAAAATCCAAAGTAGAGCCAACACAATTTGCACATTAAAATATATGCAACTAATCACGTTAATGCTAAAAAATATATTCTTTGATCATGCTAAAAATAGTCACAGTAGTGCTAAAACTAATCTACAACAGTGCTAAAACCTGTAATAGTAGTGCTAATACTATTAAAAAATAAGTCATGTTGTGATGCTAACAAATCTGCAGAGATACAAGTACATATTAATAAGAAATCATAATCTGTAGAATTGAAAACACATGTTGATTGTGAAAATTTAAAAGTTCAACTAAATCAGCTTCATTGACATTATCGAACAAATCTAAAATAAAACGGATAAAAAAATCACAGAAAAAGTACAACAAAATGCTGATGAAATTATTATCTTCACGAGATCTTCACCGGCTTGCTTAGAGAGGTTGATGGAGTGTCTGGATCACTATGTGGAGGTTTTCGATCAGCTTATGAACTGGGAGAAGAGTAGCTTCTATATTACTGAGAAGTTTGCTCCGATCTGACAGTAACAGATCCAGTCTATTTGTGGGTATCAGCGTGGAGCTTTATCTTTCACTTTTCTGGGTGTCCTGATTTACAGAGGTGCTCTAAAGGCTTCTATTTTCTTACCCCTTCGACAACAGTTGAGTGCCAGGATCCATGGTTGGTCTCATAGGCATCTTTCCTTTGGCGGTAGATTAGCTCTCATTAAGAGCACTCTTGCCACTCTCCCTCTCCACATCTTCTAGGTGATGGATCCCCCTCAGGGGGTGCTCCATCAGCTTGAGCAAATGATCGTCCGATTCTTCCGGGGGTCGGTAGGAGAACAGAGGAAGATGCATTGGATTAGCTGAGAGACTATTTACTTGCCGGTATCTGAGGGTGGCTTGGGTATTTGAAGGTTTGAGGATCTGGTTACAACTTTCAGTTGGAAGCTCTGGTTGAGATTCAGAGCTCGGGAATCTCTGTGGGCTCGGTATATGAGGCAAAAGTACTGTGGTCATCTCACCCAGAGAGGGTGTCTTTGCGAAAGTTCGATAGCAGGGTTTGGAGGAGGCTTGTTAGAGTTGGCATTCAGGCTCATGAGCATATCAGGTGGACCTTGGAGGCCGGTGAGGTAAGCTTCTGGGATAACGTTTGGTATGATGATTTGCCTTTATCTGCTTTTTGTCCTGCTGCTGTGTTTGATTATATGTCTGTTGATTGGTATTTTGATGGTGAGTCGTGGTCTATGCCTCGTCTATATACTTTATGTGCTCACTTTGCTTTGTCTGATGGGTTGATTGATTCGTTAAGCTGGACTCCTATACTGTGGGGGGGAGAGGGATAACATGCGGTGGAATTTAACTTCTACTGATGAGTTCTCTTTGACCTCTGCATGGGATCAGGTCAGGTACCGGCGGCCCGAGCGGCCTCTTTTCGGGTCCATTTGACATGATTGCATTACTCCCACCATTTTTGTTTTCCTTTGGCGTTTGTTGCAAGGTAGAGTCCCTATTGATGTGTGTCTCTAGTCCCATCGTACTCATCTAGCCTCTCATTGTCATTGTTGTGATGATCCGCATGTCGAGTCCTTAGAGCATGTTTTTCTTTGGTCCGAGTCTGTGAAATCAGTTTGTGCTTTTGTTGCATCTTGGTTTCACACTTCTGCACCACATGTACATACAGTCACACAGACTCTTGGGTTTTGGCGTGGGTTGTATCCACGATCCTTTCCGAAGCACATCAGTTTCTTACTTTCTTACCTTACTTTTTTATTTCTTTGGATGGAGAGGAACAGCTGCAAACATCGTAGGGTTCCTTTCCTTGTTTCTCACATTGTTTGGTAGGTTAAGCGTCATCTCCATCTTTTAGTTTCGGCTGGGAAGCTCCTTCCACAGCATTGGTTGTGCTGCTATCTGCAGGTGTCTTTCATGCCCGTCTCTGACCCTGTTCTGAGATCTCTCCGGTCTCGAATGGTGTCGTGGCAGCCTCCTGAGGCACCGTGGGTCAAGCTCAACATGGATGGTTCTTATTCGACCGATCTTCAGATGGCGGCAGGTTGGGAAGGTTTGGTTCGGGATTCCTCGGGTTCCCTTCTGGCAGGTGACAAGTCTAAATTCTCTCGTGTTTTTGTGTCTTTTTCTCATTCTTTTGTCCTTTATCTTTTCTGTTTTTTGAGTCGGAAAAGGACAGAATAGGCATAAGGGGCAGCAGGAGGCAGGAGAATCACTTCTGGAGGGCACAATGGTGCCAATGATACCAAAATGGACAACAACTTCTTAGCGGAAAGCTCTCTCTCAAGCCTGGTGGAAATCGCCAACCATTCCAGCAAAAGCTGAAGGAGAAGTTTGTGATCGTGCCCACAACAACCCCAGAGTGATTGAGAGAAGAAGGAGAGGAGACTGGGCACAAGGGAAACTAATGCCAGCTACAGCAGGAGCAATGCACCCTAGCCGCCGAAGGAAAGAGGAGCCGCGGAAGGCAAGTTGACGCTTCTAGAAGGATACTCGGCTCTACAAGGAAAGTTGCTATGTCGGCGCAACTAGGGCACGGCAAGTACAGAATCTGCGACTCAGAATCTTCTAAATAAGAGAAGAATCTGCCAGATATGGAAAGTCTTGGGCATGGCGGCTGCGTGTTGGGCTGAAGATCCCCGGCCTGTCGGGGAGTTTACCTAGTGTCTTTGTACTCCTATATAAGTAGATCTCATGGCAGCAAACAAACAGCTCGTTTTACACAATTCCATAAGATACAATTTTATTTTTATTTTAGTTTTATTTTAGTTTTATTTTATAGGTCTTGGGCCTTATGCCCGCAGACACTTAGGACTTCCTATTTTATGTTCCACAATTCAGCGTTGGTGTTGGATTCTTTTGCTAATTAATATAAGTAAGTTTTCCGTTTACTTTATGTTATCTTTTATTTCCTTTATTTATTATTATTATTCTAAGTCTAGCATGAGCGGCTAGACTCGTTATTTCGGACTCAACAAGGATAAGAACTTAATAAACACGTAAGAACCGTGAGGTTTATGGGCATAAACTGTGTGAATCTGGTTCCATCGTGTAGTCATTTTCTTTATTGCATTATACAGTATGCTAAGCTAGTTAATCGTGGCCGATCACTCGTTAATTAGAATTGTGTTCACTACCTCTATAAATGGTCAATGAATCGTTGCCGTAAAATCGTAGTTGCCGGGGAGCTGGTTCTTGAAATTCTATTTTCCAACTTGTTAGCCTGGCCAGTGGATGTCCAATACCTCTGAAGGAGATTGCTCGTACGATCCAAAACCTGAGAAGACTCTGAAGATGAGGAGAGCAGAAGCACGGAGGGCACAACAAGTAGAGAGACTTGCTTGTGAAAAAGAATTGGAGCAAGAAAGAGCATAACTGGAAAGGAATGAACAACTGAGGTTAGCCCCGATGGGTGAAGAAGAAGGAAGAACATTGAGGCAATTAGTCTTTCTGACTAACATAAATTTACGTCCCATGGGCATAACACTTCCAGCAATTACTGGAAGCTGGGTGTTGAAGGCAAGTTTTATCCAAATCTTGCCCAAATACCATGGGATGACTGGAGAAGACCCTTAGAGGCATATTCAAGATTTTGAAATGGTGTGTCAAACTCAACCTACGGATGGGGGAAATGAACAATATGTGCATCTTGTCTCATTGACGTTCACTCTTCATGATGGGACACGAGACTGGTTATACACTCTGCCAACTGGCAGTATAACCACATAGGCACAACTGCAGTAAAAATTCCTGGAGAAATATTTTCCTGCATCCCGAGTCCAGGAGATGAGGCGAAGAATTGGAAGTCTGAAGATGGGCATAAATGAGAGTTTCTATGACTATTGGTGTCGATTCCATAGCATGTTGACAAAATGCCCACAACACCAGATCACAGATCACGATCTTTGTGTCTGGGTTAAGACCACAGGACAAGATCATAGTCAATGCTTCATGTGGAGGATCTATCCTGAACAAGCTACCAACTGAAGCCTTCTGAATTCTAGCAGAAATGGCTGATAAAAATAGAGATGAAAGTGCCGAGGGCATAAGGACAGTTCCAGACACTGGGAAGTCAACGAACCTTCAGGTCAAACTGGAAAGGATTTTGGACCAGATGGAGAAAGTGATAAACCATACTGGAGCACCAAAGAAAAGTGTGTGTGTGAAGTATGCAAGAGCGTGGCTCATTTCACTGATGAATGCCCAACATTGCAAGAGGAGGACGTCGCTGAAGTCAACTCTCTTGGTGGGCATAACAACAATAACAGGCGATATGATCCCCACTCTCAAACATACAATCCTGGATAGAGGGATCATGAGAATTTCAGATAGAAGAGAAATGATGCCCACCAACCAGATTTGCCACCACCACCATCGAGGGCACGCGAAGAACCCAGCCTGGCCGAACTAGTCCATGCCATGGCCAAAGAAAATGTGAAGTCACAGCAGGAGAATGAAAGGTTCAAACAAGCGACAAGGGCTGGTCTGCAACATGTGAGCAAACAAATTTCCCAACTAGCTCAAGATCTTGCCCAACTGAAGGAAAGGAATGGACAATTACCATCTCAGGTGGTAAATCCCCGAGAACAGGTGAATGCTGTGACCATAAAGAGTGAAGAAGAAGTGATGAAAGTTGAACTAAAAGGAGACACTGAAGGCATAATGAAACAAAAATAGCAGGCACAGGAAGAGGTTGTTGAGCCCACAAGGTAAGAAACAAAAAAGAAGCCTCCCTTTCCTGAGTGTCTTTCCCACGACAGGAAAGACGAGGAGATGAAGGAACTTCTCAAGGTCTTTCAAAAGGTAGAAATCAATATTCCACTACTGGATGCAATAAGGCAGGTTCCTCGTTATGCCCGTTTTCTAAAAAAGCTGTGTACCAAGAGGGTACGATTTGAAGATGATGCGAGACTTTTCATGGGAGAAAATGTCTCTGCAGTGCTACAAAAGATGCCAAAGAAATGTGAAGATCCTGGCATGTTTGTCATACCATGCATAATTGGGAGCAAAAAGATTGAAAAGACGATGCTTGATCTCGGTGCATCCATAAACATTATGCCCATGACGATTTATGAAGAATTAAATCTGAGACCACTCAAGGAGACAAGGGTGATCATCCAGTTGGCAGATAGATCAAATGTCTACCCCGAAGGTCTAATAGAAGATGTCTTGGTGAGAGTGGGGGAATTAATTTTTCCATCAGATTTCTATGCCTTGGACATGGGCAACACGACACCGTCTACATCTGTTCTACTGTTAGAGAGGCCTTTCATGAAAACTGCTCGCACCAAGATGAATGTCGATGAGGGTACGCTGACATGTGAGTTCGATGGTTAGGTAGTTGTGTTCAACATTTATTAAGCCATGAAGTACCCACGAGATCCGGAGTCAGTCCACTTTGTGAACCATTTCTATGCCCAATCTCAAGCCATTCTGGGTCACATGAACAACCAAGAACCTCTGGAATGGGCATTCCAAGCTGGGTTAACTGACTACGATGCCCTCGATGAAGATAAGGATACCAGAGACGCCATCATGATGTTGTACTCTCTGGAAGAATTACCGCATGGAGTGGTGGATTTCAATTTGCCCACAATGACGCAGACAGACAGAATGCTTCTATCGGTGCAGAGGGCACCAAAGCTAGAATTGAATAATCTCCCTGACTACTTAAAGTATGCCTATCTTGGGGAGAATGAGACATTGCCGGTTATCATAAGCAAAGGACTAAACCTTGTTGAAGAAAACCGGCTATTGAGGTTGCTATGAATATACAAAGAAGCAATGGGATGGACTTTGGCCGATATCAAGGGCATAAACGTTGCAGTATGCATGCAAAGAATTCTCCTGGATGATGATGCCAAACCTGTGCGGGATGCCCAACGCAAACTGAACTCTGCAATGAAGGAAGTAGTGTTAAAAGAGATACTCAAGTTGCTGGATATGGGGATCATCTACCCCCTTTCAGACAGCAAGTGGGTAAGCCCGATTCATGTCGTGCCTAAGAAGTCAGGGATCCAGGTGGTGAAAAATGAGAAAAATGAGCTTGTGCCCATGAGGCTACAAACTGGATGGAAAGTCTGCATAGACTACCAGAAGCTCAACATCGTCATAAGGAAGGATCACTTTCCATTGCCGTTCATAGACCAGATGCTGTAGAGAATGGCTAGAAACAAATTCTTTTGTTTCCTTGATGGATATTCAGGCTACATGCAAATTGTAGTGGATCAAGAAGACCAGGAGAAGACTACCTTCACGTGCGCATTCGGCACATTTGCTTACCGGAGGATGCCTTTTGGGCTCTGCAATGTCTCTGGAACTTTTCAACGATGCATGATGAGTATTTTCTCGGATCTTTTGGAGATTTGTATTGAGGTATTCATGGACGACTTTATAGTCTACGGAAATTCATTCGACGCATGCCTCGACAACCTTGAAAAGGTGCTAAAAAGATGTGTGGATAAATGTTTGGTGCTAAACTATGAAAAATGCCATTTTATGGTTCGTGAGGGGATTATTCTTGGGCATGTTGTTTCAGAGAGAGGCATAGAGGTGGATAAAGCCAAGGTGGACATCATCCAAAAGCTACCCTACCCCACTACAGTGAAGCAAGTTCGTAGTTTTCTTGGGCACGCTGGGTTCTACCGGCGATTCATCAAGGATTTTGCAAAGATCGCTCAACCAATCACGCATCTTTTGCAAAATGATGTGCCATTTGTCTTCGACGATGCATGTAAGGAAGCCTTCAACACTCTAAAGAAGAGGCTAGTCACAACACCCATCATTCAACCTTCAGGTTGGGGCTTGCCATTTGAAATAATGTGTGATGTCAGTGGATACGCTGTGGGCGTAGTGCTTGGACAAAAGTGAAGTAAAGAATGCCATGTGATTTACTATGCTTCCAAGACATTGAATCATGCCCAAGCCAACTACACCACGACTGAGAAGGAATTGCTGGCAGTAGTCTTCACCTTTGAAAAGGTTCGATCCTATTTGCTCAGGGCTAAGAATGTTGTTTACACCGATCACTCTGTATTGAAGCACCTACTTGCAAAAAAGGAATCAAAACCAAGGCTCATCCGGTGGATACTACTGCTACAAGAATTTGATTGGGAGATCAAAGACAAGAGTGGACCCCAAAACCAGGTGGTCGATCATCTGAGTAGAGTACTCAATGAGGAGAAGGACGTGGTACCCATCGAGGAGGCTTTCCCAGATGAGTATCTGTTCCGTCTCAAGGGCACAGCACCTTGGTATGCTGACTTAGTCAATTTCATGATCTCTGGAGAATTACCGACCAAACTCTCGACCTACCAAAGGAACAAAATCAGAAGTGAGAGCCGGTACTATGTATGGGATGAGCCCATACTATGGAGAAGGTGCGCAGACCAAATCATTCGTTGCTGCATGCCCACAGAAGATGCTAAGAGCATTCTAGATCACTGCCACTCCGAAGCATGTCGAGGGCACTTCGGTGCAAAAAGAACTGCAAAAAAGATCCTCGAATGCGGGTTCTTTTGGCCATCACTTCACAAAGATGCTTATGAAGTATGCCAACGATGCCCATACTACCAGATGACTGGAAACATCTCCAAACGCAATAAAATGCCCATGGTGCTTATCATGCCGGTAGAAGTCTTTGATGTTTGGGGAATTGATTTTATGGGACCCTTAACAAAATCCAATGGACATCAATACATAGTTCTGGCTGTGGAGTATGTATCTAAGTGGGTGGAAGTAAAAGAAACTACCACAAATGATGCCCGTGTAGTTAAGAAGTTCCTAAAGTCTAATGTGTTCAGTAGATTCGGTGTGCCCAAGGCACTGATAAGTGATCAAGGATCCCACTTCTGCAACATGATCATCAAGAATGTGCTCAAGGAATATGGAGTGAGACATGTGGTAACTACTGCATATCACCCACAAGCGAATCGACAAGCTGAGGTTTCAAACCGCGAAGTCAAGTTCATACTTCAAAAGGTCGTGAACCCCAATAGCAAGAATTGGAGTTTCAAGCTAGATGATGCCTTATGGGCATATCGCACTGCCTACAAAACACCCATTGGGATGTCTCCGTTCCGCTCAATATATGGGAAGAATTGTCATCTTCCAGTTGAGATTGAACACAAGGCCTTTTGGGCAATTCAAAAGCTGAACATGAAGCTTGATAGAGCAGGGATCAAAAGAAAGCTCCAACTTGAATAATTGGAAGAGATGGGGCTGGAAGCCTATGACAATGCTGCTCTCTACAAGGAAAGAATGAAAAGAACCCACGACCAACTCATTCGCCACAAACCATTTAAGCGTGGACAAAAGGTTCTGCTATATAATTCCAGACTGAAACTATTAGGAGGAAGACTCAAGTCCAAATGGTCAGGACCTTATGAGATCTAGACCATGTGCCCAAATGGAGCAGTGGAATTATTTGATTCAAGTACTGGAGAGACGTTCAAGGTCAATGGCCAGCGGCTAAAGCATCTCAAGGAACCAATGGTTTCATCTATAGAGGCTCTCGGGATCCAGCTTGTTGAGCCTATATACATATAAACCTAAGGAGCGTCGTGCCCACGACAATAACTGGGGCGCTGACTGGGAGGCAACCTAGATTTATTTGTTTTTTTTATTTCTTTTTTTTCGTAATTTATTTATTTCCTTTTGAGTGTTTATTTTTGCCATGTTAGCCTAGGCGTTAGATTTCACGGCTGTATTTTTCTTTTGGAGTATTTTAAGAAACAAATTCAGGTGAATTTTTCATGGAAGGAAAGAATCTAGCTAATTTGGATGCTTCCAACATGGAGGGCACCAGCAAAGGCAATTCCGAGAAATTCAGGATCTCTCTGCCCCCCTGGGCACAGCACAAGATTCCGTACAAGGAAACCCTAGAAGCCCAAAAGTCGTCTGATGGGCCTGTCACATCAATTTAAATTGAGTGGCTAGGGTGAATCCAAGTATTAAACCCCAACCCTTCCTCCCCAAATTCACTCACTTTTTTTCACTCCAAAATTTCACAAAAATTACAGCCTCTTCTCTCTCTCTACAAACTCCCTCTCTTAACCGCCATAACCATGATCACCATGGCCCCAAAAACTCGCGCTGCCAAGTCCACAATGAAGAAGGTGGAGTTCACCCCTTCCACTTCACCGAAAAATTCCAAGAAAACCAACACCGACACTGCTGCACCAACCAAGTTGTCGAGCACTGCCACCATGAATATTCAACCTCTCGCCACCATCGAACCACCGCCTTTACCCATTTCCACCCGTGAGTCCGAGAAGGTTGACGAACTATCTCTGAAAATTGTAGAAGAAACTGCCGACGAGATCGATGACCAAGAGGAAACCAGCATGCAGTAAGATATGACTCCTGAGCCGACGCCGGAGCACACTCCTGAGCCCTCTACAACTGAAAAGTTGAAGAAGGTAAAGAAGGAGAAGGTTTCCACCGTGAAAGCTAAGTCACAGACCTTGAAGAGGAAGAAGCAGCCGTCGCCAATGCTGTTGGAGGACGAGGGAGCCGAGGAGGAGGCCAAGGAAGAAAAAGCTGAAAGCAGTGGGGAGTCGCGAGCCCATAAGAATCAGGATGACCAGTCTCTGTCTCTGAAGGAAGCTACTGAGGGCACAATAGATGCGCCCTCTGTATCTGCTAAAGGGAAAGGGAAAGCTGCTGCCAAACCGTCTACAAAGAAGGGCAAAATTGTGGTTAGCCCATCCTCTAGAAAAGTCATGCCAAAAGGAGAAGGCATCTTGCCCACAAGGGAGATCGTGCATAGCAAGACCATCCACTTCACCTCGCTTGCTGTCTTAGGCATCGAGTGAAAGGTAAGAGAACTCTTCTCTAACATTGGGTGGTCATTTTTCATTGAATGGGACTGTTTGATTTTTCCTAAGTTGGTCTATAAGTTTTTTCATGATCTGTCTATGAAGAGTATGGGGAAGGGAGGTACTTCTGCAAAAATTTTCAAGTTTAAAATTTTTGGTAAAAATTTCAATCTTTCTGCTGATGAATTGAACATGGGTCTGGAAATTGTTTCGTTTTTGGATCTGAATGATGATGAATATAAGTATGTTGTTGTTGTGGTGCCCACGGATGAGAATGTGGAGGAGAAGTGGGCTGAGTTAGGTGACGGTTCCAAATTCAAGTCTGGAACCAGCAAGGGATACATGCTTAAAAGCAATGCCCTTCACTTTTGACACCGAGTGCTCGCCTACAACTTCTTTGGCCAGAAAGATAGCTCCAACTCCATTACCAATCAGGAGTTGTTTGTTCTCTGGTGCATGGTGCACAAGAAGAGAATAAACTTTGGAGTTGTGGTCATCGCCCACTTCAAGGACATTGTGGCCCATTCTAAGAATCGCATCTCCTGTGCCCAACTGATTACCCATCTTGCTGAAAAATTGCATCTATTTGATCCTTCATCCACTAATCTGTATTGCAAGCATGTTAAGTTATTTGATTTGAACTGGTTGAAACGTATGTTGGATGTTTTTGACGATGAAGATGGGAAACCCGTGTTTGGCATACCGAAGCTAGAAACTTCGAGTAGCCTTAGTTTTCCTTTGAATGCAGGTCCCAGCAAGAGGCCCCCGAGGGCACAGCAGCAAGAGCTAGCAGCCACCACCATCATAGCCAGACTAGACCGATTGGAGACCGCTCTGTTCGCCTACTTCAAGCACGTCGGATTTAATTATCCGACCCCCTCTGATGCCAGAACTGGTACTCTTTCCAGTAGATTAGGTTTTTGTTTTTGTTTTGTTTTGTGTCTGTTTATGTGTTGCCCATTTCCCACACTTTTCTTAAGGCAAAGTGTGTGGGTGTGGGTATTAGGAGTCCCTTTGTTTTGTGTCTTTGTCTTTGTTGTTTTTGTGTTTTTCTTTTGTTTTGTAATTAGAAGACCCCCGTACTGACCCACTTTGCTTAAGGCAAAGTGTGTGGGTAGGGAGGCCCTCTAATGTTTCGTTGAGTTTGCGGTTAGTAGGATAACCTTCTCGCACCCATTTTGTCGAAGGCAAAGTGTGTGGGTGGGGGTTACTCTGCCTTCTTTGCGTTTTTTTTAGTATCAAGCATGTGTAAATATTTGAACTTAAAAGCATGGAGTCTAGGGTCTTATGACCATAATGCAGCATATTTTACTGTATTGTCATTTCAGCTTGCCCATGCTACTGCTTATATGATGAATGAACTAAGTACCTTGTGAGGAATTGAGCCTGAATTCACAATGCATGTGCTACTTCTTTCTTGTGTGATTTCTGCATTTTTGAATTTAGGTGAACTAGAACTTGCTTTTGCTTTACTCCGAGGTCACAATGAATTTTGGGTATGCTACTGAAATGCTTAGGCAAATTCTCTTTGTGAGCCCACAAAAGCCAAATAAAACCACCTTGAATATTATCCCTTGCAGCCCTTTTTTGAGCCGAAATTGAATAAAGCCCTGGTCATATTCTTTCTTGGAAACCACACAAAAAAAGACCATGGGCATGAGGGGAGGATAAATCTAGTGTGTTACAAGGCATAAAATGCCAAGAGAACAAAAGAAAAAGAAAAAAAGGAGGTCAAAATGAAAAGAAAAATGAACAACAAAAAAAAGAAAACCCCAAGAAAATAAAAGTACAAAAAGCCCACAAAGTTAAAAAAATCTGGGCATGTGCTTAAATAAAATGGGCACGGTGGCAAAGGCCAGTAAGAGTCAAAATGAGTCTCCCAAAGGGAAAATTCGACTAAAAACTGAGCCAGATCCAAATATTTCCTACCTTGAACCCGTAGCCCCATTACAACCTTAAAGACCTTAGCATAGGTATGCTCATTATACCAATAGTGGTAGAGGAACAGGAGCAATTGCAAGACTATGGTGACCCTCGGTTCAATTATGTCTTTCCTTGAGCGTAAACACTTAGCCAAAACACTTGAGTGAGAAAAGTATGAGCGAACCAATAACTTAGTCATTTTGATTTGCAATGGGCATTATGTATGTTTTTACTTCTTATATGTTGTAGAGTATGATCAGGTACCTAGGTCTCTGTGCCAGCAAGGGATTTGCTTTTACATGCTTGGTTTGTCGTGTCTCTGTCTTGAGTCTGTCTTTTCCTCCTTTTCTTTTCTGTTTTTTTTCTTTTGGGCACGTGGTACCCACATACTTGAGGGCAAGTATGACTAAAGTGGGTGGGTATGACAAGTCTAAATTCTCTCGTGTTTTTGTGTCCTTTTCTCATTCTTTTGTCCTTTGTCTTTTCTGTTTTTTGAGTCAGAAAAAGCCATAATGGGCACAAGGGGCAGCAGGAGGTAGGATAATCACTTCTGGAGGGCACAATGGTGCTAATCATACCAAGATGGGCAATAACTTCTCAGTGGAAAGCTCTCTCTAGAGCCGGGCGGAAATCGCCTATGACTAAAGTGGGTGGGTATGACAAGTCTAAATTCTCTCGTGTTTTTGTGTCCTTTTCTCGTTCTTTTGTCCTTTGTCTTTTCTGTTTTTTGAGTCAGAAAAAGCCAAAATGGGCACAAGGGGCAGCAAGAGGTAGGAGAATCACTTCTAGAGAGCACAATGGTGCTAATGATACCAAGATGGGCAATAACTTCTCAGCGGAAAGCTCTCTCTCAAGCCGGGCGGAAATCGCCCACCATTCCAGCAAAAGCTGAAGAAGAAGTTTGTGATCGTGCCCACAACAACCCCAGAGTGATTGAGAGAAGAAGGAAAGGAGACTGGGCACAAGAGAAACTAATGCTAGCTACAGCAGGAGCAATGCACCCTAGCCGCCGAAGGAAATAGGAGCTGCGGAAGCAAGTTGACACTTCCAGAAGGATACTCGGCTCTACAAGAAAAGTTGTTATGTCGGCGCAACTACGGCACGGCAAGTACAGAATCTGCGACTCAGAATCTTCTAAATAAGGGAAGAATCTGCCAGATATGAAAAGTCTTGGGCATGGCGGCTGCGTGTTGGGCTGAAGATCCCCAGCCTGTCGGAGAGTTTACCTAGTGTCTTTGTACTCCTATATAAGTAGATCTCATGGCAGCAAACAAACAACTCATTTTACACAATTCCACAAGATACAATTTTATTTTTATTTTAGTTTTATTTTATAGGTCTCGGGCCTTATGCCCGCAGACACTTAGGATTTCCTGTTTTATGTTCCACAATCCAGCGTTGGTATTGGATTCTTTTGCTAATTAATATAAGTAAGTTTTCCGTTTACTTTATGTTATCTTTTATTTTCTTTATTTATTATTATTGTTCTAAGTCTAGCATGAGTGGCTAGACTCGTTATTCCGGATAGAACAAGGATAAGAACTTAATGAACATGTAAAAACCGTGAGACTTATGGGCATAAATTGTGTGAATCTGGTTCTGTCGTGTAGTCATTTTCTTTGTTGCATTATACAGTGGGCTAAGCTAGTTAATCGTGGCTGATCACTCGTTAATTAGAATTGTGTTCACTACCTCTATAAATGGTCAATGAATTGTAGCTGTGTGTTGGTCATAAAGGGATGGGATACATCACAGGTACTGAGGGCATAAGAGAGATCTTTGTCTAGGTAAATCTGGGTCTATCTAGATCACAAAGTTGCTTTGTTTCTTACAATCATATGAGAGATCAAGGTTGGGTAACAAGTTAGGGTTTAGGGGATGAGAGATCACCTCTAGGCTAAACTGAAAGGATAGATTGGGTACGTTGAGAGAGATCCGGTACCTTTAACCAGATAATTAGGTTTGCATAAGTAATCAGCGTGCCCATGATCGGTCAAGTGTTTGTTAAGTTCGATATCTAAGTTCTAATCCGGAATACGTTTACTACTAATATTTTCCTTTCTTGTTTTGTTTTGTTTTGTTATTTTATTTTACAGTCTTTAAATACAAGTACGGAGACCACAACAATCCTCAAACCTTTTAGAAAAGTGACACTGAAAGATAGAATTTGCAGCTCCTCATGGGATCGACCCTTACTCACATAAAGCTTGCTACGCCTTGCTGTGGGCATAAGGATAACTCTCTTTTGAGAATTATTCTAACCCCGAAACGATCACGCGTCAACAGGTTTCTACGTGCCCCTTCGGGCTACATCGAGTTTTGACACGGAGTTCCAGGCTCTGCTTCATGGGTTGGGACTCGCGGTGCAGTATCAGATCATAATTGGATTGAGATGGATGCTGCCTCGGTGGTGTCGATGTTGCAGTCAGGCCGGCCCGGTTCGGCTGTGACTCGATACACGTTGACGTCCATACGATTGTTGTGCCGCGGGCGACATGTTCGGTTTTCCCACATCCACCATGAGGGGAATCGGGCTGGGGACTTTCTTGTAAGTAGGGGGTTTAAACCCCTACGCTCACCTTTTATGATTCAGGTTCTGCTCCACGGTATTTGCTCTCCTTGGTGAGGATGGATCAGTTGAATTATCCCAACTTTCATTTTAGATATAGTTAGATGATGATGTTTTTCATTTATTTCTTGTTCCCATTTTTTGTTGGTTCTTGTTTCGAGTTACAGTCTTTCTCGAGCTGTGCTTCAGGTAATGTTTTTCATTTGATTTTTGGGGTTAGCATCCGGTCTGTGGATGCATCCACTTTGAGTTGTTTCTTTGCTTCTAGTTCGAGTACTTGGTTAGGGGTGTGTTCACTTTTGGGACACATGCCACCTTTGACTTTGTACGAGATGATTTGCGATTTATATACAGGCTGGGCATGGTGCCGAATGCCCCACTCCTTTTAGGGGTGTTTTTTTTTTAAAAAAAAACTATTTTTACCCGGCATCTTCATCCAAGAACATCAAACAACAAAAATTTCAGGAAAAATCACGTGAACAACGATTAAAATGAATAGATTTCAAAGGGAATCGACTGAAAGGAAAGAGATTTTCCCTTTGAAATCAATTCCTTTTAATCCAAAAAGGAAAGAGATTTTCCTTTTGAAGTAGATTACGAAGGAAGGAAAGAGATTTCAATCCAAAAATAACAGAATTCCTAAATTACGAAAATACCATCAGTTCACTAAAAAGTCACTAATATTACGATATTTCCACCGTGATTTTTAAATTCTGGAACGTATCTTGGCCATCCAAATAGGCGAGATCTATGACTCTGATTGGTTCTCTGTTCTCACATGTGGCTCTGATTCTCATTTGATCCAATCTCTCTCTCTCTCTCTCTCTCTCTCTCTCTCTCTCTCTCTCTCTCTCTCTCTCTATATATATATATATATATATATATATATATAATTGGGTAACTCTTGAAAAAAAAAGTTTTTAGAAAATTAAAACAGTTATCTCTCTTAGATTCTACTCTCTCGACTCTAAACTCTTACACGGCAACCTCAAGTTAAAGTTTATTTTAGTAATTAGTTATGTTCCTTTTTTTTCCATGTTTAATTTTAATGTGAAAATTTATTGAGATTTTTGTATTGTATTAATCTCAATTTTACAATTAAACTATTAATCAATTATCTATGCTCTAAACCAAGATCCAATACGAGAAATACACCATTACAACACGTTTTATTTTATTTTATTTTTATCAAAACTATGTAAAGTTAAAAAGAATAATTGAATTGTTGTATTTATGACTTTTATTCCCCAATTTCGAGTTCACCAAAATCCCAACATAAAATATCACAATAAAAAATTAAGTTGCTGCCATTTTGAATTATTATTATTTTTAGTATCATTTCATCAATATCTTTCTCTCACGATTATTTAAATATTGATGAAAGTGTTTGTTGTATTTAATTAATGAAAGTGTTTAATTAATTGGATTTTCTAAATGTTGATTTTGCTCTTTCAAGATTTAGGATGATTAAAATAAATTGGAAGAAACTTAAAGATGCTCATGAAAAAAAAATTAGGGCCATATTTTTTTTCGCATTTTCCCATGAGCCTCCGAAATATCAAGGCAGTCTTTGTTCTTAATATTGATGTTGTTGATGACTTGCATGGTTAGGAGTCTCAACTTTCAGTTGTCGGTAAAAAACTTACGGAGGGTGTAATTGTTACAAAACTAAAATATTGTAGTAAAATTGCTATTAAGAATTGATTGAAGAATTATTATTATAAACTGCGAATGTTGGGTTATTAAATATAATTTACAAAAACTGAAAAACATATATAAGTTAGGATGTGAATAATTGAAACTAACAATCTTAAAACTAAAAAAATAATATATTTTAATTCATTTTTTATTTTAATTATTTCAAATAATTTTTTTATTAAAATAAAATAATATGATTGAAATTAACAATTCCATGACTTTTCATAATTGGCAATGAAATTAATTAATAAAACAAAAAAAAATCAAATTATATAATATATAAATTCTGAATTTGCTATGTTCATCTTTCTAAGTCCCGAATTAATATAGGCTTAGTTATCTTCTATTTGCATTACTTTCTATATCTAGCTACAATTTATAACTAAAGCCAGTTTACTAAAAATAGCATCCGAGGACCGAGGCTGTTTGAGGACTCGAAAATAACTATGTAAAAGAAAAGGCACTTTCAGTGCCATATATATATATATATATAGGGATGGGATCTGGTGAGAACCGGTCACCAGGTGGGAACTGAGAACCGATCTCATCCGTCTATTTCGAAAAATGAACGTACCAGATGAAAGCAAATTTTCGGTGGCAATTTTGTAATTAAAACAAAAAATCTTCAATTCACGTGTCTCATTAAGGGTAGAATTGGAACAATTGACTTTTAAAAAAAGTGACATCATCATGTTTTGAAAAAATTCTTAAAAACTTTAAATGATCATAATTTATTCACTTTTAATCGGATTTACGCAAATCTTATATCAAATTAAAGCTATTTTCATACTCTTTCATTTAAGATCCATATTGCATATGTTTATTTGAAAAAAATAGATGAAAAATACAAAAAATCATTTTTAGGCATAATTTTCGCATAGAGCAACCCCAGATTTATATTAGCATGTTGTATACAACATTTTAGCATATTGTGTAATACATTTTAGCAGGTGATATTATGAATATATTTCTAACAGTTTTATATAAAACACCTACACCTATATAGATACTACAAAATGAAAAACTCAAGTTGATAATAAAAAAGAAAAAAGAATGAGAAAATGAAGCAACGAAAGAGATGACTGACAACTAAGAAACAAAATGTGTAAATATTTTCCAAAACGAGATAAAGTTTATGAGAGCAAAATATATGTTGCAATTCTAAGTGCAGAAAGTAACATATAAATTTAGCCTCCTACTTCGCTCATTTTAGCCTCATTAATTTCTCATTTTAGCATGTGTTGATAAACAAACTATGGAACGATGATTTCGTTGGAATGAAACACAATGCACCCAATTTGGGGACAGTAAACCCTAATGAAAATCTCATAATTACTAAGTGAGATCAGATGAGTCATAATTGGAACGTACTAAACCCTAATTGGGAATGGTGAACCCTAGTGGAAAATGTCATATCAAATTTAGCCTCATACTTCGCTCATTTTAGCCTCATTCATTTCTCATTTTAGTATGTTCTGATAAATAAAATATGGAACAATGATTTCATTGGAATGAAACACAATACACTTATTTGAGGACAGTAAACCCTAATGGGAATCTGATAATTACTAATTGGGATCAGATGAACCCTAATTGGAACGTAATAAACCTTAATTAGGAACGGTGAACCCTAGTGAAAAATGTCACATCAATTTTAGCCTCCAATTTCGCTCATTTTAGCCTCATGCATTTCTCATTTTAGCATGTGTTGATAAACAAAAATGGAATGATAATTTCATTGGAATGAAACGCAATACACCCTATTTGGGGACAGTGAACCCTAATGTGAATCTCATAATTACCAGTTGGGATCAGATGAGCCCTAATCGGAACATAATAAACCCTAATTGGGAACGGTGAACCCTAATAGAAAATGTCACATCAATTTTAACCTCATACTTCAATCATTTTAGCCTCATACGATTCTCATTTTAGTATGTGTTGGTAAACAAAATATGGAACGGTGATTTCATTGCAATGAAACACAATACACCCTTTATGGGGACAATGAACCCCTACTGGGAATCTCATAATTAATAGTTGGGATCAGATGAGCCCTAATTGGAACATAATGAACCCTAATTGAGAACGGTGAATCCTAGTGGAAAATGTCATATCAAATTTAGCCTCCTATTTCAATCATTTTAGCCTCATGCGTTTCTCATTTTAGCATCTTCTGATAAACAAAATATGCAGTGAGAATCTGACAAGGTATTTAACATCATGCTTCCGTTATTTTAGCATCATATTCTAAACAGTAACTGTGGTTAATAAAACTTAATAATAATATAATTACTGCAAAGAAAATGTCATAAACACTTTTATTAAAAATCATATATATTCTTAAAAATGAATGTGTTAAAAACAATTCACAAGTATGGTAAAACATGATATTAAACTATGCCCAATCGCTATAATAACATCAAGCTGGACAGTTCCTAGCATCATGATCTAACAACATGTAGCAATTGCTGCACATTCTGAGTGGTTTGTTCTCCTTTCTCTTTGTTGCCTCCTTCATAGATATCAAACGACTGTCGCTACCTTTTGTTTTAACTGGAATAGGTGGATGAACAACAACTTCAGAAGGGGCACGTAAACCGTAGAATTACTCAAACATCATCGTCTTGCTATGTGAAGTAGAACCCTCCATATCACCATGTGAGTAATCTTACTATGGTCACTTCAAACAAAAGAAGCTGACACATTAAAATCAAAAAATTATAAACTGAACAAGGTAAAATAATAATACAATCACATCAAGAGATGTTCAGACACATAAATTGATTTTTAGCATTAGGTATGTACTATTCTAGCATCATGCAACATACATTTTAGCACCAAAGTATTCTAATATTTACATGGTGTCTATAACATTGTGTAGCCGAGTCACAAAAAAAACACACACACACACAAAAGAAAAAAAGCAAAGCATGGTTTGTATGACATGTTTCACAGAGTGCAGTAGAAATAACATTAAACCAGCATGTTATCATGCTAAAACATATGTGACGACAGGCTAAAACGACTACATTAACATGCTAAAACATATGTGACGATAGGCTAAAACGAATACTTTAACATGCTAAAACAAATAAACAGATTAAATTAATGCATATTCTGTATATTCTCGTACATACTAAACCCTAGAATTTCTAATAATTAGAAAATAATTGATATTTTTCTCAAAGAAAAAAAACTGATACAACCCAGATCTGAATGAAAAAGATCAAATCAATCAAAAATATCGAATCTTCGTAACAAAAAGATGAAGCCATAAACTAAAATATGATGAGAAATAAAAATCACGAGAAGAAATGAGAAATAAATCGACATACCAAACTGCTAAAATAAATTGAAAAAAAACACATACATGGAGTCACCATACAAAGACAGCACCGCCGATGAACTCTACGAATCACAAGGTCGAATCTTCGCGATAAAAAGATGAAAGCAGATGCTGAAAAATAATGAGAAATCAAAAGTGAAGAAGAAGAATAATGTAATCAGCGACAGAGGGAGAGAAAAAGGGGAAAAAAATCTGCAGAAGGAAAGTTGAAGAACTGAATTACTATATTGCCCTCCCCTTCATAAAACTTGCCAAATATTACAATTATGCCACCGCCCCCATTAACTTAATCTGGGCCGTCCAGATTGAACCAATGAAGGGATAGGATTGGTTCCTGGTTCCCACCTAGGGGAAGGGTTCTCAATTGATCCCTTCCCTATATATATATATATATATATAGGGTTGAGTTCCAGAAGGAACCACACCCTAGGTGAGAACCGAGAATCAATCTGAGCCATAGATCTCGTCTATTTGGACGGCCATATGTTCTAAAATTAAAAAAAAAACGCGGTTGCAATCTCGTAATAACGTCCAACTTCGCTGCCGCTGAATCTTAGTAAGGGTAAAATAGGAAATTTTGAAAATATATGAATACTCAGAATTTACGTGTATATTTTTCAATTTAGGGTTTTAGCACTTTCATTTCCTATTTTAGCATTGTCATGGCTTTTTTTAGTATTGCCATGACTTATTTTAACATGACTCTTTTTTAGCATTAGCATAAAAAAATGTCATCAACATTGATGTTGGATTATCAATATAGTGCAACCACGAACTTACGCAAACTCAGGAGCCAAAATTTTTGAAGAGAAACTGAAAAAAACTCAAATTCAATAGTCAAACTCTCTCGAAAACATCATTAAAATCTTCAGAAAGTATGAAAACTCAAGGTAATATGTCGTTCATTTTTATTTTTCAGAAATTTCGTTTGATTTTCTAGCAATTATATTATGTTGATTTAGCAGTTTCCCTTTGCTATAGACATTTATGTAGCATTATATTATGATGATTTAGCAATTTCTTTCGTATTTTTGTAAGCATAACACATACAAAAATCTAATATTCAACAAACTGTGTTTATTTTATTGCATGCTAATTTATCAGTTTCATTTTCATTCTGCTCATGACGAAAAACCTGTATGAAAATGTTAACCCTACCAGTGTTGGCAATGTATTTGTGATTTATGTGTATATTTTTCAATTTCATATTTTAGCATTATCATTTCCTATTTTAGCATTGTCATGGCTTATTTTAGCACTCTCATAACTTATTTTAGCACTCTTATGACTTATTTTAGCATGGCATTTGTGTTAGCCATAGCATGAAAAACGTTATCGATATTTCAAAAAACTCATGAACAAACACTGTTACAAGTTGAAAAATTGTGATTTTTTATTTTAACATTGTTATGACATATTTTAGCATGAGTCTTGTCTCAGCATTACCACAAAAAACGTCATTGGCATTGTGAAAAACCTATAAACAAACATTGTTACACGTTGTTCAATTGTCATTTCCTATTTTAGCATTGTAATGACTTGTTTTAGTTTTGTCATAACTTATTTTAGAACTAACACGACCACTGTTTAACGTGACATTTGTTTTAGCATTAACATGAAAAATGTCATCGGCATTTCAAAAAATCCATGAACAAACACTATTACATGTTGTTAAATTTGTGATTTTTTATTTTAGCATTGTCACGACTTATTTTAGCACTAACACGGATCCTCTTTAGCATGACTACTGTTTTAGCATTAACATAAAAAAATGTCATTTTCTCCCTAACCCTACTCCCACTTATTTTTAAGCACTATTATTTTACAATTTTAGCACAGTTATCTCTCATTTTAGACTTATCTTTCACACAGAAAGGGGAATATAAGCGGTATGCTGTATGTATATTAGCATTATACAAAATCAATATTTTGTAGTAATTGAAACATATTATCATTAAAGTAAACATATAACCTCATAATATTGTTAATAACTAAATGTAATGCATTCTCATTAAAAGTAAACGTCTTATTAGCAGTATAACGAACTATATTAGCACCACAGACAGTAAAATTAGCATTATCAAAATATTTATTAGCAATGCAAAAAAAAGAAATATCGGTTATGCCTAATAGCATTACAGGAAAGAATATTACTATCATTAATAAAAAAATAAGTATGAAAAAGTACAAAAAAAAAATGTATCTACTTCTTCCCAAAAATCCTAGAATTATGATAGCATTTCTTTCTACACTTCTTGCAGGTCCTTAAAAGTTTTTTACAAGTTCTTAAAGAAATATCAGCTATGCCTTAAAGGTTTCTTGCAAGTCCTTAAAGAGATATCAGCTATGCTTATTAGCATCATCGTAGTCTTGCGAAGAACCCATGAATAACATTCAACATCCTCACTCAACATTAAAGCAGCCCCAAAGGTCACAAGCTTCCCATGATTGTTCTTTCCTGTGAAGAGTGCATAAATCATTGAATACCTGCAACCATGTAAAAATTCACAAATCTATGTTATTATAATGTTTTTCTCATCATAAATAAAAGACTACAAATGCTAACACTATCACCTACCAAAATATTCAAACATTAACTAATAATGCTAATAAAGGTAATGGAAGTGCTAAAATTACAATTACCGGTGCTAAAACAGTGAAATGCAAATGCTAAAATAAACAAACGAAAAGAATGATGAAACGTTCATTCTCATCATATTTCTGTACGTTTAAAGCATTTATTACCAAATACCAATTTATCAACAGAAATCACAAACAAACAATCTATGTATCCGGAAATGCTAAAAAAAAGAGGGGCTAATTAAATTCGATTGTACACAGCCAAATCAGATTTCTTATCAACCAATCTGCATTCCAAACTAAACAAAATCGAAGAGAATTGCGTGAAAATATAGCAGAAAAAGTACAACAAAAATATTTTTACCCGACATCATCACCCAAGAACAACGAACAACCAAAAGTCAGGAACTCGTGTGAACAACGATTAAGATGAATAGATTTTGAAGAGAATTGATTGGAATCTGGATTACATAAACACAAAGAAATCGATGAGAATCGAGGAGAATCGCATGAAAAAGGAAACAAATTTAGAATGGAAGTATAGATTACGAAGGAAATAGGTTTCAGTCCAAAAATAATAGATTTCATAAATTACGAAAATACCCCCAGTTTATTAAAAAGTCACTATAATTACAGTAATGCCACCGCATTTTTTCAATCTTGGAGTGTATCTTGGCTGTCCAAATAAGCGAAATCTGTGGCTGAAATTGGTTCTCAGTTCTCACAGGGGATGTGGTTCTCACATAATCCCATCTCTCTCTCTCTCTCTCTCTTTCTCTCTCTCTCTCTATGTTTGATACGATCCTAGCTGGGGTGCCAATGGTCGACTTCGAGCATTCGAAGAAGCTGACGCGAATGGCAGCGCGAGTGGTGGCGCGAGTGAACCAGTCGCGTTAGAGACGTGTTTGGCTTTGGACTGAGCGCGAGTTACAGCATGAGTGGTGGCACGAGCGAGCAGGTCGTGCCCGTGACGTGTCCTGTTCTGGGCCTGGCGCGAGCTACAGCGCGACCCGGGGCGCGAGTGGGCCCGAGTTGCACCTATTTGGACTGTTGCGGATTTATCTGATTTCTATTTATTTATTTCCTTTTTAGATTAGGATTTGACTTTTAGGGTTATTTTATTTGTGCCCACCTATATAAGGGCTTGCATTATATTTCATTAGACAGTTTTTTTGATATATTAAATTTGAGAATTCTCTCTGGAGATTTTATTGAACCGTGTGTCGAGTTCATCCGACTGATCAAACAGTAGATCACAACTGTTTGTGGCGTCTTCGATTTTCATCCAAGGTTCTTATTTCCAATCATAGCTGGGTTATAGGTTTCATATACCTATAGTCCGTCCGTGTTGTGAAGTTCGGGTCGAGGATTTCGTCTCTGGAAATCTGATACAAGTCCTGGGGTTGCAGAATCACATCAAGTGGTATCAGAGCTTCGGCTTTGTATCAGGTTCCATTTATCCTTTAATTTCTGTATTTAATTTTTTGTTCTTGATTTAGAAAAAAAAAAGAAACTCTGATAAAAAAAAAAGAAACAGCAAAAGTAAAAAATCAATGAAAAAAAAACACGAAACTGATCTGAAAAAAAAAAAATTCGTTGAGTTTTGTTTTGAATTTCTCGCTGGAAATTTCGTTGAGTTTTGTGGTGTTGATATAACTTGTTGGGGAGTGCTGTTTTGGTGTTTGGAGTGTATTGAGGAAGATTATTGTTGGTGTTGAAAAAAAAAAGATCGTGAAAAAAAAGAGAAAAAAAAGAGAAGAGATGATTGGTTCTGCTGGTTATGGTGGTAGAAAATATCATAGAGATGAATGTGAGGAGTATTGGGAAACAGGCGTTCCACTATTTCGAGGTACAAGTGATCCCGAGTTGTACCTAGAGTGGGAAAAGAAGATTGAACTGTTGTTTGACTGTCACGATTATCCTGAGCGGAAGAAGGTTAAGATCGCTGCTAGTGGATTATGTGATGAAGTGCTTACCTGGTGGAATCAGTTTTATTCCATAAGGCGACGTATTGGAGAGTCAATTAATACGTGGCAGGTGATGAAGAGGGTGTTGAGAAGGCGCCACATGTCTTACTCTTCTCAACGGAAGCTGGAGGATATGGTGCAAGGAGCAATCAAAGTGGAGAAACGGCTTAGGCGGAGGGATGATAATACTACACCTACAAAATCCTCTAATTGGAATTTTGATTGGTGTGCTATCACAAGCGTGCTAGAGTCGGGTTTAGAGATGGTGACCTCCTACAATTCAGACATTTGCAATGGAGGAAACGCAATTGTTGAAGATGTTGATGGTCCAGAGGGGCTCGTTGAGGAGGAGTCAAATGTGGGGGAGACAACCATAGATGATTCAGTTTCTAAAGTTTGTGAGGTTGAAGAAGCAACTCCAGAACAATTAATTTCAATTGATGTTGACGAGCCAAAGCTAGAGCCAGTTAATGGAGGGCAGCCAGAAGTGGAAGAAATAAATTCTAACATTTGTCATCCACGAGTTTCTTGTGATGTTTTTGTCTTACAGGTTGATGCAGACGTACCGCCAAACATAGAAGTGTCACCAGACTTATTGTTGAATCCTATGAACATGCAGTCTATGGTGTTGAAGTGGCGTCCGTTTGGCACAAGCTGGATAATCTAGAAGATGTCTCTTATACAGCCTGTGGTGGAATATTTTGATGATAGGTTCGTGTTCGTTTTTGATCCAGGAGGAGGTACGGATTTGAGAACAAATCCTTTTCAAGAAAAGAGGAATGATACGATCCTAGTCGGGGTGCCAATGGTCGAGTTTGAGCATTCGGAGAAGCTGACGCGAGTGGCAGCACGAGTGGTGGCGCGAGTGAACCAGTCGCGTCAGAGACGTGTTTGGCTTTGGACTGAGCGCGAGTTACAGCGCGAGTGGTGGCACGAGCGAGCAGGTCGCGCCCACGATGTGTCCTGTTCTGGGCCTGGCGCGAGCTACAGCGCGACCCGGGGCGCGAGTGGGCCCGAGTCGCGCCTATTTTGACTGTTGCGGATTTATCCGATTTCTATATATTTATTTCTTTTTTAGATTAGAATTTGAGTTTTAGGGTTGTTTTATTTGTGCCCACCTATATAAGGGCTTGCATTATATTTCATTATACAGTTTTTTGATATATTAAATTTGAGAATTCTCTCTGGAGATTTTATTGAACCGTGTGTCGAGTTCATCCGACTTATCAAATAGTAGATCATAACTGTTTGTGGCATCTTCGATTTTCATCCAAGGTTCTTATTTCCAATCATAGCTGGGTTATAGGTTTCATATACCTATAGTCCGTCCGTGTTGTGAAGTTCGGGTCGAGGATTCCGTCTCTGGCAATCTGATACAAGTCTTGGGGTTGCAGAATCGCATCACTGTTGGTCCCGGGCGAGTCGATATCAGTTTAGAGGGGAGGTGAATAAAGTGATAAAAAACTTTTACTTCAAATTGCGGAATAATAAGGGCCCTTGACTCGCTTAGTAACCTATCTATGCACAATGTTGTTGAGCTCTTTTAACAGCTTGAGTGCGGATTGTGTGAGCTTGTGTACAGTTCAAAAATATGCAAGTAATCAAAACAGTACAGCACACAAATGATTTATAGAGGTTCGAAGTCTCAAACTTCTACGTCCTCTCTTCCTTCCGCAGAAGGGCAACTTCACTATATAACTTGAGTTTCTTTACAAATTACACAATGAAGGACAGTTGGATGAACCTGGTAACTGCTCGCTACCTCAGCGGGTCGACGGCTCACACTTGAAGTCCCTAACTGCTCGCTAGGAAGGTAGGTGCTATTGACGTCTTTACAATATTTTAGATCTCTTTCGATCTTCAAGGGGTTAGTCTTGAACAGGGGGTATCAACTGATGTGCTCCTTCAATTAAGTTGGATAGTTGATCGTTGTATTGCTGAAACTGAGAAGACTGCCCTGGCTGGTTTATCAACAGTTGGCTGAATGTTTTGACTCTGTGAATTCTTCTTCTCAGTTGGACTCTCGCAGTTTTTAGCAAATGCTGAACTTGAGCTATGTGGGAGGGAGAAAGAAAGCTTTGCTTGAATGAAGGCTTCAAGAATAAGTATTGCGAAAAGTCTCGGAGGCAAGAGTGTTTAAAACTTTGATTCACTCGTCTTTTATAGAGGAGTGATTTTATGACCGTTGAGTTCCATTGATCGGTGGCTCTGTTGGTTCATCAATGGCAGATGGTCTTTATTGATCACTGGAGCTTTTGATTGAAGTAGCCGTTGCTTTGCCAATCGATCTCCATTGGATATTTAATTCCAGGATCTCCGTTGAAGCATTTATTCCAAGATTCGCCGGTTGGGCAATAACTCCAGGGTTCTCAGGCTGGCAGTTCTGAGCCTCAGTTTTAGCAACTTTGAGTTCCAGTTGGCAGTTCTGAACTTGTCTGTTCAGTTCAGCTATTACTTCAGCTGGCAGTTCTAAGCTTGTCTGCTCAGTTTGGTTGCTACTCCAGTTGGCAGTTTGTCTGTTCAGTTCGGCTATTACTCCAGCTGGCAGTTCTAAGCTTGTCTGCTCAGTTTGGTTGTTACTCCAGTTGGCAGTTCTGAACTTGTCTGCTCAGTTCGGCTATTGCTCCAGTTTGCAGTTCTGAGCTTGTCTGCTCAGTTCGGCTATTGCTCCAGTTTGCAGTTCTGAGCTTGTCAGTTTGACTAATCATTCTCAAGCTCTCTTGTCAGCTTGACTATTCACAAGTTGTTGACTAGCTTGTCAGTTTGACTGCTTTCTCTTGAGCTTTCTTGTCAGCTTGACTAATCACAAGCTGGCTGACTCCAGTTCTGACCTTTAGCTGGTTTGTCTGTTCACTTCAGTTTGCCCATCAGTTGGATACTTCCAGTCTTTCAGTTTAAGCTGATCTCGTATCAGTTTCTTCAGTCTAGTCGATTCTTTTCTCCCTCAGCTCAGCTGACTTAGCAGTCAGTTTGTTTCGACTGGTTCGTCTCTTCGAATCCTCAGTTGAATTGAGTTCTGACTGGTTGGCGTATCTCCCGGCTGGTAGACCATACTCCAGTTTGGTTGACTTCAGCTTTAATTGAGTTCCTCTTTGATGCTCTGGATTGGTCAGCTCAGATCTACAGCTTGAATTTTAGTCAGTTTTTCATAAATAGTTTTGACATCTCATCAAAACCTTATCTAGAGGTTCCTTGATAGTTTTTCCTAATTCTCTCTCTCTCTCTCTCTCTCTCTCTCTCTCTCTCTATATATATATATATATATAATTTATTATGATTTAATTTAATTTAAATTCTTTATTTATAATTTATCATTCCTCAATTATTGTATATTATAAAAAAGAAATTAATTATAACACAAAGAATATAACACAACGGCTGTGGCGTGGGATTAGAACACGCATACATGTTATTTCTAAAAAAACGTATACGTGTTAATATGTTACTAAATAAAATAAAATTGATGTTCAACTAGGACCCATTTTATTTCTGTACGAAAAAAGGACCCATTTTATGATATAGCATTGG
Organism: Perilla frutescens; assembly: GCA_026008535.1. Taxonomy (NCBI): domain Eukaryota; kingdom Viridiplantae; phylum Streptophyta; class Magnoliopsida; order Lamiales; family Lamiaceae; genus Perilla; species Perilla frutescens. The sequence goes on along the minus strand of BRKX01000010.1, from coordinate 26,326,829 downwards.
CCGCATGGCTCAATCTCCAGCCGGAGGTGGAGGGAGGGTGGGGCCGGGGGGATTGGGTCCCCATTCTCCTCAATTTTTCAAAACATAAGGGTAATTCAGTACTTTCACATTTTTACTAAAAAATATTCAAGAAAAATAATAATTGAATTGTTGTTTATTTTCCTTATCAAAGCTAATATCGAATTTATAACACGCACACATTAAATACAAAATATGTTATTTTTTTGAGCAATTATTGATATTTTTTCGTTTCTATGTCCAGCCTTGGATATTAGTTTTAGATTTAGAGTTGATTTTACCTCTAAATAAATTAAAATCAAACGACAAAGGAAAATTCTTTTGATTTTATGCATAGTATTGGGTATTTTTTATATAGATTTTTTTGTTTGTTTTATAATTTTGAATCAGTACATACTTTGTTTTTTTTTTTCTTGTTTCTTTTTAAATTATAAATTATTACTTGATATTATAATTAAAAAAATGTGTGAAACATTGAGTTGCAATTACTTTTTAATTTTTTTGTCAACAAGTAAATTTACGATCACTATTAGTATTTACCGGTGCTGTAGAAATCGACATCTAGCATTCAGGGGCGGATCCAAACGAGGCTAGAGGATCCTAGCTCCCAACCATCTCTTTTTTCTTTTTCTTTATTTTTTTCTATAGATTTTTGAAGCGTTGGTCGGTTTCAACCCCCGCCAACAACAAAGACACAAACCTCAGGAGCAACTTTTATTATTTCAAAACAATTATATATTCCCCTCATTTCTGTATAAGTGTTATTCTAGTATTTAAATTTTGTTTCAAAAAGAAAATATTATTCTATAAATTCGAGACAGAAAATTCACTTTTCTCACACATTTGTCCTCATTTAATGCATTAATACATCTATATTTAACTCATTTAATGTATTCACACAAAAGTGTATTAAATAAATCAATTAATCTATTAATCTGTGTGTATTCATCCAAAATGACACTTAATTAGACACATAGATAGTATATTTTATTTCTTGTTTTGCATATAAATACTAGACTTGTATGAAAATTTAAGTTTACTATTTAATTATTGAAAAAATAAAATATGAGTAGGGTAAGGATAGGATTTTAGAGTACTCATCTTTATATTCTCGTGTTTGAAGGGAGCTAAATTCGTATAGGTAGTAACTTTTGTGCCATTTTTTTCGTACTCCTTGGTATCAATGCCCGCATTTTTAACTAACAATGCTAAATTTTTAAATTAATTTTTTATTAATATTAAAATCATAATTGGATGGATAATCTGATGGTCTTTTGTAAAGAAAAAGTATTTTTTGTATTTTTAAATTTATAATAATAATAATAATAATAATAATAATAATAATAATAATGTGTGTGTGTGTGTGTGTTTAGACTTTAGAATTAAGTGGCACGAATCAATTCTTGGTGTGGATTTAAAATAAAATAAAATAAAAACTTTGATTGTTATATAAACAAAGGGATTATGGAAACTACGGTGGAAGACCAGACACGGGGCAGTTCTGAGGGTGTGTTCGAAGTGCGCCGAATAGGATCTCTCGAATTATAGGGGCATTAAAATTTATATATGCATGTAGTATTATTAGTTTAATTTTGATTTTCAATAAAAAAAATTATGTATACTAAGTCTAGTATAATTTTAAAATTTAATCCACCACTTTAAAAAAATTTATTTTAGTCCAATTAAATTTAACCTTTTACGTTCATAAAAATTAAAATAGTTATAGCCCATTAATTGAAAAACCCTACATTATTTTGGAAGTATGGAGAGTTTAGTGATTTTAATGGTTAAGAGTTGTTTCAAACGTATAACAATATCTTTTACTAAAATAATAAAATACAAGTCTAGATATATTACTTAAAGAGGCTAAATATTTAGTTGTCATAATGCACATATTGCTCATAAAAAATTATTAATCACATGTTATGTATAAAATAAGTTTTTCAAAATTGAAGATACTGAAATCTTATTTGTGTTCGATCATGCCACAACAAAGATTGAATGAACTTGCTTTGATATTCATGAACATGATTTGCTATAAAATATTGATTGTGAAAAATTTATAAGCGAGTTTGTTTCAAAAAAAAATGTTAGAAGAAATATCTTTAAAAGATGTTGTTTAAAGTAAAATTTTTCTTATGCTTCAAGATTGTTCAAAAATGATAGTGAACTCATAAAAGTTGGATGATTTTGAATATATGAGACATATTTCATGATTTTGAACATTAAAGATAGCTTGGAGAGACATTTCTTTTTATCCATTATATGCATTAGAAATTTAGACAATATGATTATGCTATTTTTATTATACATTAATTTTACATTCAACAAATAGGGACACCAATTATAAAGTTCAAATAGGGCATTTCAAATCTCAAGACTGGCCTGACAAATAATTAAATTCATAGGTACTGCTAGAATATGTCCTTAATTTTCACACAAGAAAAATAATGCATTTTCAACTATAAATTAAAAATAAAAATTAAATGTAACAGCTGTCGTGGCATTCCCTTCCACGTCTTTCAACGGTGCAAAATTCGTGTTAGAAAAAAATAAAGTGTAAACGGAAATTGAACTCCTACTCTTTATAAGTCATATAACTACCCTCTTGCCCTGTTGTAAACATTTAAACTCCACAAAGGGAAATTGAACTCCAACTATTATATATAAAGTCATATAACTACCCTTGTAAACTTTTTTATTAATGATAGGCAGAACATGGAAAATATGAACGATTATAAAATTATCTCAAATTATAGGGTGAAATATTTCAATGTTAGATTATTAAATTAACTTTATAATTTGTAGAAATATATCTACCCATTTATTTGACAGGAAAACGAAAGTGCATGGGAGCGCCGAACTAATAATTAATGAGATGAGATCTACTGTTGCATTTCGTGCGTCATTATTAATATTTTAATTTTTCATCATTTTTTTTTCGATGTTAATTTGTTGCGCTTTAGTTTAAGCTTATATTTGTTAATCATGGTCCATTCTATCCAATTGTGTATAAAAATATATTTTAGTATTAAATTTTTAAAACATATTCTCATATCAAATTGAGTAGAATGAACCTTGATTAACAAATATAAATTTAAATTAAAACAAAATAAATTGAAATAAAAATAAAAATATTAATAGTGACACAAGAAATGTAATAGAGTATCTCATTTGCAAACTAATCAACAGTAAATCCGCAATTGCAACTGTATAAAGAAGATATGTGTGTGTGTGTATATATATAGTAAAATCTCTAAACAGTAATATTATTGGGACCAAAGAAAAATATTACTATAGGACGTTATTTTTATATAGAGTTTACATATAAAATTATTTTTTGAAAAACATCAATATATATTATACAACACTTGGAAATGTCTCTTCATATTTTAAAGGAAGTTTCTATTTGCACCACAGTTTTTACTCTTTGTACCACAACTTCTCTATGCACCACTTTTTTTACTCTTTGCACCACTAATATTGACTATAATATCCTTCCATATAAAATATGTTTTTTACTTAAAAAAAAAACTTAAAATCAGAAAATTATGATTAAATTATGTTTCTCAGCTGCGTAAAGCCTAATGACTGAGACTGAGACTGAGATGAGCAATGGCTGCCTTCGCCTCCTCATCTCTCCACCCCTCCACAACTCTTCTCCAATCCTCTATCTCCTTCTCCGCCCAACTACGAGTTGTCTCCAAAAACACCGTCTCTGCTCCCGCCCACAACCTCCGAGTAGTTTTCACCGCCGGTGGCACTGGTGGCCACATTTACCCCGCCATCGCCATAGTAGATCAGCTCAAAATCTTGAAACCCAACGCCAAGTTCCTCTTCGTCGACACCCCCACCGGAATGGAGGCTAAAGCCATTCCCTCCGCCGGACTCCCCTTCACCACCGTCCCCGCCGCCCCTCTGGCCCACCATTTTCTCTCTCCCCGCAATCTCTTCGTCCTGCCGTTAATCCTCACAAGTTCTGTCTTCAAGAATCTCAAAATCCTGCATGAATTCAACCCCGACATTGTCATCGGCACCGGAGGCTTCGTCTCGTTCCCGACGTGCCTCGCCGCCGCCATTAAAGGCGTTAAGCTGCTGATACAGGAGCAGAACTCCGTGCCCGGAGTTGCAAATTTGGTTCTTTCTCTGTTCGCCGACAAGATCTGCGTGGCCTTCAATTCGAGCGTGGAGTGTTTATGGCAGAGGGATAAGTGTGTTGTTTGTGGGAATCCGTTGAGATTGTCGTTGATGAATCACACGTCCAAGAGTTGTATGAGCTTCCCCATCCACTCATACCGCCGCCCCACGTCCTCGTCGGCGCTCCTCCACGATGTTAGGTACTGCGCCATGAAAACGACGCCGATCCTGTGTGGGAACGCGATCTCTGCCTCCGGAATCCTATTGTTTTAATTTTTATTTTTTTAATTTTATTTTGTGGTGCATTGAGTAATAAATGTGGTGCATTTAAGTAATAAAATGATAAATGGGTCATTTCGTATTTATTTAATTTTTCATTTAATTTTTTAGTGGTGCAAAGAGTAAAAATTGTGGTGCAAATAAAAATTCCCTATTTTAAAACACATGAATATAAAAGGTATATAAGATTCATTCATGTGCTTGAACCGAAGAAGTCATCATTATATGAATTAGGCAAGAAACACAAGATGATAATCTAGAGGATGATAGTGTAGAAATAGAAAAAGTCTCGTGTCAAGAAGCTTAAAGCATGTTGGACAAACCGGAAATATTTTTGATTTGACAAGAAGATGATTGTGAGGATGATCGAGTTACTTCGAACGCGCAAGTTAAAATATGTCGCATTAACCAAAAAAATTAAAGCATTATCACAGGCAATTTTAAATAAATATTTCATACAATCTTAAATTTAACGTAACATATGTAGTTAAATAGTTCTAAATATTTTATATAGATATTTAAATATATTTGAAATTTAATATCATTTTATTACTATATGAAGGTAAATTTCTTAAGCATGATTCTAAAAAAATACTGAAATATTACAATGTAGAGATTATTTTTATTTATAACCAATCCCGAGTTAGGATCATCATTTTTTATTACTATAAGGAAGTTATTCTTTTATAGAGTATTCTGCAGAGGATTTACTCTGTGTGTGTGTGTGTGTGTGTGTGTAAGGTTCATATTGTCTCCAGTCTCCACAATTATTTTTCTAGGAACACTTTTATCTTTCAATTAATTTTGACCCTAATTAAGTTTTACAATTTTTGATATCATCATGCTCTGCCACTCATTTAACATTGTCACTAAAATCCATTGGACGGCACACAAATACACATTCGGACTTAACACATTGCGACAAAATAAAATAAAAAAAATTGGATATCTCCAAAACTCTTTAATCTGTCATCTCCGGAAATTGGGCATTATCCCAACAAAATACAAAAGATTATTTAATAAAACTACAATGTGTAATGCCCATCCGGTGACAATCGAACGATGAAGATTCATATGCAAAACGGAAAAGCTAGAAAATATCCTAATTAACCAAATGTTTAGGGGTTTAAATAAAATAACTCGATCTATTAACTATCGCAAAATATTTGTTGTTTCATTCTTTTAACAAATCTACCCTACGTCCCAAACAATCGAACAATTGAAGTATGATTGGACTCGCCCACGTGCTTAATATGTACATTTATCTCTTTATTATTCTTTATAATTGCTTAATTACACCGACGGCATTTAATTCTCTCCGATTAATATTTGGGTTTGAGATGTTTTCATGATTTTTATTATGCTTATGTTATGTTTATATATCATGGATTACTGAGTAAATTTTTAATTAAAGAGGAAAAATGACATTGTTAGAGCTTCTCCAACAACTCTCGGCAAACGTGGAATTTGGTGGAAAAGTTGCAATTTGCTTCTCCAACAGCAAAGGTCTCGTCTCGGTAGATTGGGGGAGTGTGAACAGTGCCATGGTTATTTAATCGCGACACTGTTCCTCTCGGCAGACATGATTTTTTTTTTCTTTCTTTTAATGTTAATATTGTGGCAGCTAATTTTTTTTTTTTTTTCTTTCTTTCATTATATAATTATGGTAATATATTTGGTTGATTTTTTATATTTTGTATTAAATTTTTTATTTTATGTTTTAAAACATAAAATAAATAATTAATAAAAATAGAATTACATACATATTTAACAATACAAAACCACAAATATATTATAATAAACGATACAAATACATAATTAATAAAAATACAAACATAATACAATAAGAGTAAAATATTAAAAATACAGCATAATAATTTTAGCTAATAATCCCCTAAACCACTTCCGGATCCAGATCCTGCACCGAGAATATCTAGAAAATAACTTTTAAAGTTGAAAGTATTATTTGGTAGGGAAGACTGGCTGGATTGTTCCTGCCTTTTCGCCAGGATTCTTGCTTATTCTTGTTCAAAGTACACACGTTTAGCAGGATTAAAAAAATCAAAGACAAAGATGCTCACTTGGCACTTCGTAATGCTTTGATTGATCATTTGTGGGAGGAGTTTTCAAATTCAGAGATGTAATTGTTATGACATGTAATTTATGTTTTTATTAAACGATCTATTATGAAATGTTAAATTTTATTTTGAATAAATTGATTGTTTTTACATGAACCTTTTAATTTTTGTAAAATAAAAATAAAATTTAATTATATATTAATTAAAAATAAAAAATAATGAGCAAGAATATTAATATATATTTTTATATTTATATATATATAATCATATTCAATTAAATAATTTGATAAAAAAATTAAATCAATAGTAAAGAGTATAAAAAGGGAATATTCCTTTGTATGGTGAAATGTAGAGTGATGCTGTTGGAGATGAAAATTGAAAATATGTAACTTTAACTGTAGTGTAGTGTAGAGTTAACTTTATTCTGGTGAAAACTGTTGGAGATGGCCTTAGAGATAAGTAATTAATTTGTGACGTGTCATCTTTATCCACATAGAATTTCGGCGAGCCTAGTAATTATGTGTTAATAGGGGTAAATAGCCATTATCACTTAGTAAATAATGTAAATAGCCAGTTTTTAAAAAAATGATGTATTTAGCCTTTTAGGATGTAAATATACATCAATACCCTTACTTCCATATAAATAATATTTGAATATAATGTATTGTTAACATTATTATTTCCTAAAATATAAATACCCTAATATATTTAAAAACAAATCATATTCATAATAATTTAATATATTTAAAAACAAATCAGATTCATAGTAATCTTTTATCACACCCGGAAACAAAGAACGCTCATTCACATGAATATTTTCTCACGCCCAAACTAAAAATATATCTCGCCAGTCGCCGCCATTGAAGTCAAGTATCAACACTGAAAACTGAAAAAACTACAAGATTCAACAGTCCCTGAGCAATCATGGACGATGATTTCGAACAACCTCATCCTCATAACGAACAATTCCCTGAAGAGGTAACAATTCGACCTTTATCATAAACATGATGCACGAGTATATAGTTTTTTTCTCCCTTTGGAGTTGCATGTGATGCACGAAGACAATAGTTACTTAATCTAGTGGTGCATGAATTTTACACGAGTAGAAAAATTATATACTAGTGTTTAAATCAAAATTATAATGCAACATGAGTACACGAGTGTTACGACACGAGTAATTCAAGTCGTGTTATCGTGCATTGGTTAAATATTCAACTACTATACGAGTACACGAATAGTTCAATATAACAATTCAATACACGAGAATACGATTATGCTCATTCGTGTACTCGTGTAGCAGTTGAATATTAACTTGAAACACGACTGCATTAGTATATTTATTCGTGTATTCGTGCACTACTTCAAAAATCCATAGATACACACGAGTTCATTATTCTACTAATTTGTGTAATCGTGCAATAGTAAAAAATTTGATATTCCACACGTTATAAATAAATTGGTGCACGATTCTACTCCAATACTCGTGTACCGAAAGAAATCGATTCGTGCACCAAAGAACATTCAATTTTTCCACTACTTCCAAACAAATAAAAACAAAAATTTAATATCTAGATCAATAAAAAGAGTACAAATACATAAAATTCATACCTTATTGATGCAAAAAACAACACACACAATGTCAGCAGAACTTCTTAAAATCATCTAACTCGCATTGAATCCCTACTTTTTTATTTTGCATCAGATAATTTATCGCTGAAACGGTGATTACAGAGATGAAAAATCATGATAATCTTCAAAAATCATAGATTTTGATATTCGATAATTGTAGTTTTGTTCCAAATGATAAAATAACGATTGAAAATGAGAGAGGCGAGTGGGGAGAGAACGACGTTATAGATTGAAGAGAGAGAAAATTAAATTTTTTTTCCTCAAATCTTATTGATATATGAATATATATTATATATATATACATATAATATTTCTTATATTAAATATGAAAGTAAGGGTATTATAGTATTTTTTTTTCATAATGGCTAGATACATTATTTTTTTAAAAAGTGACTATTTACATGATTTACTAAGTAAAAATGGCTATTTAAAAATTTTGCTCAGTGATTATACTCCGGTTGCCAGATTTTGGAACGAATGGTAGATTTGTTAAAAAATTTTCAATAGTTATTAATAGATTGAATTGTTCCGATTAAAATTCCTAGCCAAACATTGGATTTTAGGGTACTTACCAGAAAATATTTCAGAATCGAGATCCATCATTTGTTTCTCCTCTCTTAAAATAGAAAGGACAAAATAAAAACATACAGGTGCGATAAAAATTGAAAGTAATCCAGTATCGACCCGGACACATTAGAGCTTTAGCTATCAAAACTGAAAAGGAAATCTGGACAACTCGTGAAGATTGCTTAAGTAGTTCTTATAACCCATTTAGAAGAAATATAAATTAAACTAGAGGTCAGCATCGTCTTAAATATTTAATGGTCCGTATGTTAATTGTAAAATTCAGGTCCTAATATTTAAAATAGAGAAGTACTTGTGTGCACTAGGTGCACCATCAGACATATTGATCGGGTTACACCTACATCCTTAAAAAGTATTAGACAAAATAAATAAATAAATAATCGTCAAAATCAGTATCAATCATAACATTAAAATGTATCACTCAAAATTCAAAAAGTATCATATGTATTCTTAAAAAAATATCACCTATTTTGTCATTTTTCTTTTTTACGGGTTGACCGGTGTTAGAATTTGTTGTCTCAAATTTGTGGAATTCTGATGTAACAGCAATGTTGTAAGTAATGTCGAAGCTAGTGTTTCCATTATGCCTTCAATATGCAGCGGAAGAATAAATAAACTTTGCACAGAATATGTTTTAAATCACACTCCTTACAGTGAGTGATTGCCTCAGGACGAAATTCACTAACATAAATAAAATACAAAAACAATACAAATATTGTCTCGATTCACTCCATTGATAATATTGCATACAACATACAAGAGATCTATTCTAGCTTCACTCACTTGAGAAATCTCTCGAATAAAACACTATCTAAACATATAGATAGATACAACACGTCAATCTAAATTCTAGACTCTCAATATTTAACTATCTAACCTACACACACAACTGAAACTAATCTTCAGTTGATTGGGACGCTAGACAGATATCAGGGATGATGTCTTGGATCTTCGAGACAACACTATATGTAAATTTCAGAGTTTCTTACAAACCATGGTGATAACTTACTTGCACAAATGATTTTAAGATCTAAGGAGACCTTAAATACTTCCTCTATCTTGCCTTGGCAGTTGCTCCACGATCACAAGAGGCATGGACTTGATTCAACCGCTTTCCACTTCCCATTATTGTAGTGGACTTGAGATAATCACCTTCTGCATTGTGAAACACACGTTCTTCAATATCGTATAATGGTAGCAGTTATTCTAGTGACCCACGTTCACCTGCAATGGTTAATGTCCAAGAAAGAGTGGGAACATCATGTCCCCTATAAATCCGGAACAGATTTTGAACAAGTCAAAATCAAACATTATCCACAATTTAATTCAGATTTATTTAACCAATAAATCCCTAAATACGTGGAAAATAAAATGTGACATAAATCACAAATTAATTAGATTAATTTAAAATAAATTAATCTTAAATAATAGAAAAGGATAAGGTTAACTTTGAGAGAGTTGTACTCGATGTCACAAGAATGATGGAACACATCAGATATGACATTGATTTCGATGTTATCAAACGAAGTGATAACATCATCCGGAACACATCATTCTCAACAATCTCCCCCTTAAGCTTATCCTTTCTGCACAAAACATAAAAAGCTCAATATATTCAGTTAGAGCGGCAGCGGAATATTATCAAAAAAATTGGAATTCAAAAACTTCCCCTTAAAGTCTGCTTCCCCTTAAGTTATTATCTGTACAATAATATACAACTTTAGTGGGTATAATCCCCTGTACACGAATATACAAGTTGGGTATTTTTCCCTGTATAGAAATTCAATGTTGAGAACATTTTCAACATAACAAACATCACATATTTTCAAACATGCGAATAGAATCACAATGTTGAGATCATTCTCAACATAAAACATCACACATCAAAATATGCGAACAGAATCACAATATTGAGATCATTCTCAACATAAAACGTCACACATTAAAATATGTGAACAGAATATATATAACAAAATCATCAATTAACACTGATGATTAAAAATAAAATTATCCAAGGATATCCAACCATGGATATCCAACAAAAACAAAATCAAACATATGTGTCCAACACATCAAAACAAACAAGGATGTATACACATCCAAAATAACTTGTGTCTAGCACATTAAAAACATAAAAAAGAAATGAGATTGATTTTTAAAAAGAAAAATAAATTTTCTTCTTGTTCTTCGTCTTGGCCGCAAACTTCCCAGCCTTCCCCACATCAGCATCCCCAACATGACCACCAACACAAGCAGCAGCAACAGTAGCATGATCTACTCCCCCTTTTTGTGTAGAAATAACCCCTCGAAGAGCTTGACGAAGCTCATTCATTGCATTGGTGAGGACTGTGCATTGATGGATCATGGAATCCATCTGGGCAATGTGAGAATTTAGATCCTGCACAGGAAGAGTCACCAAATGTGAGGAAGCACTAGCAATATCACTTTTTGACCTTGGAGGGGACAGAGCAGTCTCTACAGCAACATCCTGACCAACATCCGCTGAAGCAGCAGTTGAGTTCAGAACAAAGGTGTAAGGAAGATCAATCACACGATCTTCATTGCCTTTTGGCTTGATGATGGAGATAGTTGAAGTTTCTGTGACTATCTTCTTTTTGTTGGGCTTCACACCTTATTCAATGAGAATATCATAGATAAGGCAGGGAAATGGCAAGATGCTGGTGAAGTTTGTCTTGGCAGCTGCTTTCAACATGCAATCAAAAATGCATTCTCTAAGATTGAAGAGGATTTTGGTCACAAGCTTGAAGAGTAACACAGATTGATCAACAGTGAGGACTAAAGAGTTAGTGGTAGGAAACCAATTATACACAATCAGTTTGTGTAAAACGGTGTAAAAGAAGGTGAGCTTTGAAGTGGAAATTTTATTTGTCCACTTTATCACCAAACCACCAGTCACAGTCGACACCACATCATCAATTAGATCTAGGCTAACAATATCAGAATCACAACCCAGATCTAAAAACTTGTTGATCAACATGAGGTAAACATATATACTTTATCCCTCACATAGATTTCCCCATACTTGCTCTTAGACCTATCACCCATCACATGAGAAACATTTTAATAAAACTCAGCAACAACATCAGGCTCAAATGAAGACAATGCAGTCACAGATTTCCAGAGACCCCTCTCTTTTAAGAAAACATCCATCCCATATTTCTTAAAACTAAGAACATCTATTTTCTTTTCAACCCGCATAGGTCGAAGAACAATAGACTGATGTAGGGACTTAACATGTTTAGAGTAAAAAGTTTTACTAAAAGCAGAAGAGACATTATGAGAAAAACTTGGAGGGTAGACTGGATCAGAGTCATCTAAGTTTTCATCGTCTTTGACATCAGCAGAAAGTGAAGGCGGGGGAGAAATAATTTGTCTGGCCGTGTCGGAGGAGACCATCTCTGGAGAGGATTCTGGAGAAAGAGTTTTCTTCTTAGATCCAGAGAGGGCTCCTTAGTTCCCTTTGTCTTTTGATGTTGTTCCTGAAGGCTCAGATTTGCCAGGAACATTAACTTCAACTTCGGCAGGGTGAAGCTCTTCTTGATGACCAACATCAGCTACCACACCATCTCCAGCTTCTTCTTAGGGGTTTTTTCATAGGGGTTTTCCTCTTCATGAGACTCATCTTTTAAGGATCTCATAGGTATCTCTTCTAGCTTCAGAGTTTTTCTTGCCTTTTTAGTTGTCCCTTCACTGACCTCTTCCTTGACATGCCCCTTTTGGTTGTGAAGTCGCTTGGACTTGTGAGTAGGATATCTCTTCTTCTTTTCAGCAAAAACTTGAGCGTGTAACCCTAGATCTGGATCAATAGGGTTACGTTCCTCATCAAGGTTTACATATTAGAGAGAAGTAGGGTTTAACACCAGTGTAGAATCCAGGGCATTGCCTTCTTCCATAGCAATGGTTGTATGTTCGGTCGGCAGGAAAATGGGGTTTTTCTGATTCCGATTTAGGTTTCTCGGAAGTGACTCCCACTATTGCAGTAACTGCTGGAGTGGATGTTGCAGAGAGAGTGAGAGCCGAAGTTCCAACGGGCATGGAGGCGGAGGATGGAGTACCCATCGTCTTCTCGAACATCTGCTTCATCATTTCGAACATGGCAGAGAGATTTTTGGGTTCTGCCATTGAAGTCTCTGTAAAAAGCTTGAGAAAAGAGAAAAACAAGAGAGGAAGACAAAAGGACTTTAAGAGAAAGAGTAAGAGAAAATGATAAACAAATTAAAAACTTTTATGAGTTAATATACTCTCTCTTCCCTCAAAAATCGGAACTGGCAGTGTCACATCAATCTCTTTTGAATTTCCCTTATCACAATAAAATATTAACAAAAATCGAAACTAATGGATATGGACAACACATATCTAATCGAGTACTTATCACAATTAAAAATGCAAAAAGCGTATTTTTTATGGTCCCCAAAATATTTTCTATTTTTTTATTAAGGAATAAAAACACGTTAAACCACAAAAAAATACTTAACAATATTCAAGTCATACTTTTCTGAAATATACGGTCTTACTGCACTTCAAGAATAACATTGGCTACAACATCAGGAAATAGGGAATGAAACTGACTAATTTCTTTTCACCTTTTTAGAAGGATATATTGTCGTAGTGAGCGCCATATATCTTCTTACTTAGTGAAATAAAGTGGTCTAAAACACATTACCTTACCACGTTTTGACTTGAGAACATCGTCGCCGTGAACGCCGTGTCCCAAATTACTAAGTAGTAATCGTGTATTTCAAGGCCACAACATGACTTATGACATATTCAGCCCCACACTTGTGCTTTCAGTCTTATATCTGGTCAATTTCATTCATGAAAAGAGATTTTTATGAGCTTTTAAGTAGCCATTTTTCTTTTTCTACGCAGCAAACCAAAATTTCATTAAAGTAATCCTTGAGTAAAATTAAGAAGAAAATAAAGAAAGAAAAAAAAATGCAAACAAGGAACTAATGTTAAGTATCAAGACGCACACACAGAGCTCAACATCAGTGATAATAAGACTTTAAAAACACACATTTCGAGAGACTTTCTCAAGGAGGAAAATCTCTCGAAGTTTAGGGGCTTAGTAAAGATATCAGGTGTTTGATTTTCAGTGGATATGTACTCAATTTTGATGATTCCCTTCTCTACCAAGTCTCAAATGAAATGATGGCGTATGTCAATGTGCTTGGTGCGAGAATGTTGAACACAATTTTTTGAAATTTCAATCGCATTAGCATTGTCACACAACAAGGTTAGAGAAGAGTTTGGCATACCATAGTCACTTACCATTTGATTCAACCATACTAATTATGCACTGTTGCAGCTGCAACATATACGGATTCGGCTGTAGATAGGGAGATGCAGTTTTGTTTCTTGCTTGACCATGAGACAATGTTACTTCCAAAGTAGAAGCAACCTCCACTCGTACTTTTTCTATCATCAACATCTCCAGCCCAATCTGAATCACTGTAACTAACAAAACTTGTGTTAGTGTCCTTGCTATACCTGATTCCAAAGTTGATTGTCCTAGCAACATAGCGAATAATTCTTTTAACTGTTTTCAAGTGTGATTGTTTAGGTTGAGACTGGTATCTTGCGCACACTCCGACACTGAACATGATATCAGGTCGACTAGTAGTTAAATAGAGCAGGCTTCCAATCATCCCTCTGTACATTGTTGGTTTAACATCAGCTCCAACATCATCACAACACAACTTTTCAGACGATATCATTGGAGTCCTCATTGGTTTGATAGCTTCAAGACCAAAGCATTTGATTAGGTTCTTGGCGAACTTGCTTTGTGAGATAAAGATCCCATCTTTATCTTGTTTGATTTGAAGTCTAAGGAAGTAAGCTAATTCCCCTACTATGCTTATTTCAAAGGTGCTGCTCATCGCATCAATAACTCTTTAAGAAGGTTAGAGCAAGTAGAACCAAACACAGTGTGCAACAGTGATGTGCTTATGTATCTTTTTGATGAACAACGTTTTATCGACTTGTCCTCTAGAAAAACCAAACTCAATTAAGAACTCAATAAGTCTTGCATACCAAGATCTAAGAGCTTGCTTAAGACCATACAAAGCCTTTTTTTTAATTTCAGAACATGCATTGGTTTTTCTTGACATTCAAAGCCTTTCGGTTGTTCCACATAAGCTTCCTTATTTAAGTCACCATTCAAAAAAACACTTTTTACATCCATTTGATGCAAGGTAAAACCAACATGACATGCAATCGCAAGTAAAAGATGAATGGACTTAATTCTAGCAATGATAGCAAATGTTTCATCATAGTCAATCTCTTCTAATTAGGTGTATCATTGTGCCACAAGTCTGGCTTTGTTCCTGACAACATTCCCTGACTCATCAGTCTTGTTTTTAAAGATTAATTTAGTTCTTATCACATTTTTGTTTTTAGGCCTAGAAACCAATTCCAAAACATCATTTCTAATAAATTGAATGAGTTCATCATGCATGTCATCTATCCAAAATTCATCCTTTAAGGCTTCTTTGACATTTTTGGGTTCAATGTTGGATAGAAAACAAACAACAAACACAAGGTTACACATTGATGACATGCACACAATTTTTACCATTTCAGCAACTTCAGCAGAGGTCTTTGTTCTGGTTTGGACACCTTGAGACTCATCTCTAATGATTTGAGAATTTGGATGATCCTTCTTGATTCTCCTTGGAGGACTCTACAAGAATTATGCACATACACAACACTGAATAGACAAGGGTAATTTTCAATTACCGTTACATATGTAAAAAATACAACGGTTTCTTAAAAAACCGTTACGTATGTGTGTGTGTCTCTTTTGCTGAACATAACGGTAACTTATGTACCGTTGTATATATACTTACTATACGCAACGACATTGAACATTACCATTGTATAAACATATTAAAAGAAAATAAAAATTAATTTAATTATACTACATTTAATTTGATTTGATAAAATGAAAAGATCTAGATATCCCGCTCAGTCCTTTCTTTTTCTTTGAAAAAATTCCCAAATTGGCGCTCAATCCACCCTCTCGCCTATGGCTGACCCAGTTGCCGGCAGTCTCGCCGATATCTGACCATGTCGTCGACGGTCTTCTCCCAAAATACCCAAATGGCTACTCAGTCCCTCTGTGACGAGCCTTCTCGCCGTTAAGAAACCCAGTCGATAGTGGTCTTCACCGGTCTCGTCTGCTCTCACTCAACTGTGCTCTAGCCCTTCTTCCTTTATTTCTCTATACCTAAATTCTGATTTCTTCTTCTTTTCACTAACCTTTGTGATGAACATTCTCGCCGGACCCAGTCGGCAGTAGTCTTCGACTTTTCACAAGTAAGTCTCGTCTTCTCTTCTCAACTGTGCCCTAACCCATTCTCCCTCTATTTCTCTCAAATTAACCCTTGGAAACTCTCTTCGTGTTTAACGTCACCAACAACTCTGTATGTGGTGAATTCACAAAGACGAAGCTTTATTATTACTTGAGCACTTGGGAAAATTTCTGAAAAATTATGAATGAAGTTTTCTCGAACGCTATGTATACCTAATCTCTTTCTAACAGTTTTTTTTACTTTTATTTCTTGATTGTCTCTCAGATTTGTGGGGGCAATGACTCATCATCTTGTGAAATAGCAGAACAAGGATTTTGATTTTGCAATGTAATAACTCATCTCATTTTTGAACTATTGCAGAGGGGATTCTGTGGGGCTGATTTTGGTTTGGTCCAGATTTAAATACCTCTTCGAATTGAACCACAGTTGTCAGTGTGAAATATTTTATTGGATGTTGCTTGTGTTATGGCTTCTCCAAAGTCTAAACTGTTGTGATGATCTATTGCGTATTTAGGCTCATGTATATGAATTATAATATCTATGTTTTTGTTTGATATTATGAAATTTTTCTAGTTGTGATGGGGTAGTGTTGCTCAACAAGTATACTAATTGGCCTTTGAAGAATTTGTAAGATGCTTTAGAACATCATATGAAATGCTCATCCTCAAAATCATAGTTTTCTCAAAGTTGTGTACGAAATTCCAAGAAACAGGATTTTTGGCTTCTCCAGGAGTCCAGGTTACCATAGATTTATACTCTGTTTCATTAGGAGTAAATGTAAAGAGAATCTAATTGCAGGAGAACTGGATTTCTGGATCATTCTTAAAGAAGGTCTTATTGATATTCTCGTAGTGTAGTGTAGCCTCGCTGATATCTATTCCACTTTTCTCATCTCTTTCTAGCTATTTTTTTAATTATTATTTTACTTCTATTTCTTGATTTTTTTTGGGTTTCTCTGTAACAGACATAGTTTTTGAACCAGAAATAAATTGCAGCTTGCCTGCTACGGTCGTCGTAGGAAATAACTTGGAGATTTAAATGTTGTTGCGGTCTTACCTACCTTTACCTTTCTCTGGTTTTCTGCCCTGAAAATCTAAGGTGTGTTCTTCCCTTTTTTTTAGGTGTGTGACTCACTAAAAATGTTATAACTGATTCTAAGTCAATGTTGTGTTAAAATTTTCCAAGATAAAGGTATGGCTTTTCTAACGAAAATCGGGTGAGACGTCTAACCTTGCACTGATTACTTGTGTTACAGATGTCGTGTATGCAGGTTTAGTCTCCTTATGAAACAATTTAGCATGCTTCCATTTGGAGAGTAGTTCATATAATTAAACAAGTATCCATTTGGTTGTGTAGAATCTCACTGTGCAGGGGCCAGGGACTTTAGCCTAAAGGCTATAACTTTTTAACTCTCTTATGAAATTATCACATTCTATCTCTATTCTTTAAAACTGGTAAGTGTGCTTTAATATGTTAGGCTTGTGCAGTACTAATAAATGTTGGTCTAGCGAATGCAGCAACGATAACTTTTCTTGATACTACTTCTATTCCTTATTTAGAACTATAATAAATTAATAATGACTTGGTCTCTTTTACTTTTATTTATTTTCCCTTATGAGAAACTAATGATTTGTTCCATCATTCATGCGCAATGTTTTCTCCATGTGGCCTACATTGAAGTTCTACAAAAAAGAGAGGTATATTGTGTCGTAGAATCATGAAAATATTATGTATCATTCTTTTATAACTAATTTGATTGGATTGGAGGATTTGTTATTTATATACAATTTACTTCAATTAAATCTTCTGAAGATTTTTCCTAATCATCCTATGCATATGAATGCTCCAAATTTTGAAGTCAACATATAATTGCTGCAAGAACTTATTTGGCTTTGAGAAAGTGATAATAGATCATTTTATTTATGTTACTTACATTTAAATTAGTATTGAAACCCAACTAAGCTTAAATTATTTGTCAAATTTAGACCCTGAGTCCAAATGTGGCCTTTCTGTTTTATAATATCTCAACCATTTGCTCTGTTTTACTTTCTGGTATTAATGTTATGGCAGAAGTTGATGTTCCTGGGCATGTAGAATCATGGTAAAAGTAAAACTTAAGACATTAAGTTATTCTTCACTAAAATTACTGGTCTTCGTCTAAAACTAAAATACTTTATTTTTCTTGTTTTACTCTTTATTAAGTTTTTTTGTCCTTGGGATCAAATTGTAATTTCCAGAAAATATGCAGCACCTTTACTTCTTAATAGCAAGATTTATAATTTAATCATTGCAAGATGATTCATGTGGTTATCTGATCTTGTAGTATATAAGTGGCTCCAATCTGTTACTAAGTAGGTAGTGGTTTTAATGCTTATGATAGTAACTACCAAGTAGGCGGTGGGTTGGGTAAGGTTTCTGCAAAGTTTTGAAACTTTTTAAGATTCTATAAGCGGTAATGAAAATATCTAGTTTTTCTTAACAATGATACAACAATTTATTTAGTTTGAGATCCCTTTATTTTCTGAAATATTACTAATATTATGCATGGGGATGTGTATCTGAATCGAGCCTTAGTTTTTCTCTTCAATCGGCTATCTCTTTGTAGCTCATTTAATATTAAAAGAAAAGTATCTTAGAGTTGTCTATAATTTACACAGTGCAAGTTGTGTAAATTATTAAATTAAGAAAAGGATTTACAATTCTTATTTCATAGTTAGAAATCTAACTATTCTACTTGTTCTTTGACCGAACTTATTACTTCTTAAGAGTTCTTTATGACTACTGCTACACAACTGCTCTTTCAAATGGTAAACTGCATAAGTTCTTTAAAATGAGGTACATGTGCAGTCTCTTTACTGTGACAAATGTGTGATCAAGGTTTCTATCTTAATGCAACAATAATTAAAAAAAATAAATGAAAGTAAATTAATTAAAAAAATAAATAAACAAGAAGAGCAGCAATGATATCTCCTGTATGCTCATATGCTCTTTCAGCGTTGACTGTTGAGTTTCTAGCATATAAAATACTACTCAATTTAAAGTTGTTTGTGATAAAAATGTGATCTTTTCTTTCATTTTGAGTTTTTTTTAATTGTTATGTACGTGTCTTATAGTCATTGATAAAAACTATAACTAGTGACCTACAATTCTACTACATTTAGATGGTGTACTTTTGGTGGCAAATGTTTATTACTTCATTTTTCTTGATTTTTTTTTACCTTCAGATTTTTTTTTTTTACGTTTTAAAGGTAGTGAAGACACATTTTGAAGATATGTTGAGTTGATGCAAGAGAGCAGATTGATTTTTTTTTTATAGGGGTATGATTTTTTGAATTTCAGATAAAGACCCATCACCCAATTTAAAATAAATAAATAAGGTATATCAACATCATCTTTCAGATAGTCTCCTCCTTGGGCTATAAGGTATGACTGTATCAGTATTTCCATTAATTTTTTTCAAATTGGAACAATGTTTATGAACTATGAATTGTTCTACTTTTATAATGGTTTCACCAGGTTTGGAAATATTGATTTGCCTCTTGATGATCTTGATGCAGTTTCTGCTATGAAAATAGTTGTTCCTTTCTTTCTCATCTTCACTGATCACTATACTTGTATCGATATCAGGTATAATTTGATTGAACTTACAAAATGTTTGGTCTATCGAGGTAGAGTTGGTTGTTTCAGAACTATCAGGATTTGGTACAGGTATACATTGTGCTGCTACCATCTTCAGTACATTTCTATTGGTTTTTGTCATTAAATGGGGCGACAAATCTTTTTTCTCGAAAATAGTTATCGTCTCATCATCCTGTCAATGCCAGTGACTTCTAGGTCGAGTATGTACTTGCTAGTAATCATGTGATGTTATTTATCTCTTGATTCGGCCTCATCGCCTCTCGGAGTCATTACAGGTACACTTGCTATCATGGAGTGGCAGCCTTGGTAATGAAATGTGCATTCTATTAACACGAACTCAGTACAACAATATTACTTTATTGCTTTTGTGTGTAGTTTCAAAAAGTGCAGGACTACATGAGAGGTTATTCCTGCCTCAAAAAAGGGGCACTTCTCAAGATGAGATCAATGAAGTTCGGGTGGATTGGGCAAATTGTGAGTGATTATTTGTAGCGTCAAGGTATTTTGAATATCTATCTACAAGTAGTTGTGCTAGAGTAGATCGGATGCATTGCAATTGCTTGCAATTATCTTTTTTGGATTTTGATTATAGCTCTTCTACAACTATCTTCTTTGTATTAGCTAGATATTAGTAATGGCTTTGAATATTAATGTTTTAGGTCATCTTAACATGTTTTTAGATAATATTTCATCATATTGTATTTTTGGATGATTCGTGATCATATTGTATTTTTAGATAATATTTGGTATGTTTTGGATTATATTTTATTATATTTTTAATTATTATATTATGATGCAATGGTATATTGTTGTATATGAATAAAATATGCAATGATAATTAAATTCTACGGTCGTATAAAAGATTTATATACTACGGTAAAAAAAATACTGTTACATATAGTGTTAATATACAACAGTATATTATGTGTAGACAATGATATTTATCGTTGCGTATGATTCTATTATACAACGGTAATATTAGGACCAACTGTTATATATAATCACTATATACAATGGTAATAAAAAACTGTTACGTATACTATAAATATACAACAATAAATTTCATGTTTACAACGGCAAATACCGTTGTATATGATAATTTTATACAACGGTAAAAGAAATTATATTGTTATCTAAAGTATATATACACAACGGTAATATAAAAAATCATTACATATATTGCTCATATACAACGGTAATAATGAAATACACAACAGTATATTATCGTTGTATCATTAAAATACACAACGGTGATTCTCCGTAGTATAAAGTGGGAGTATAGACAACACCACTATATATGACGGTAGTGTATGACCTTTTTTCTTGTTGTGGGATCACATCTTGGTTCATTTTGGGAGAGGATGTAGAGCTCATCATCACTTTCTGAAGTTGAATCAGAACTGGGTGTCTGAGGTGATGTTATCTTCTTTCCTGATGATCGAGAGACATCATTTCTGACATCAAGACTACCAAAGTTGCTTTTGTCAGCTTCACTTAGCTCCTTTCTGGTGACTTCAGGTCTCTCAAGAAGATATGACACATCATCATCTTCAATTCTAAGACTAAACCTGCACGATCATCAAAGACAACATTAATCGGTTCTTGGACAACTTTGGTTCTCAAATTTAACACATGATATACTCGGTTGTTTTGAGTATATCTTAAGAAAAGTTCTTTATCATTTTTGGAATCAAACTTTCCTAAATGTTCTCTGTCATTCAGGATGTAGCACACACATGAAAATATTTGAGATTCGGTTTCCTTTGCTTCAAGATCTCATATGGAGTCTCTTTTCTTCGAGGACGAAGGTAAACTCTATTCTCGATGTGACACGTAGTGTTGACAGCCTCAACCCACAGTTTCTTAGAAAGACCTTTTGAATGTAATATTGTATTTGACATTTCTTGTAACGTTAAGTTCTTTCTTTTCACAACTCCATTTTGCTCTGGAGTTTTAGGTGCTGAGTATTCATAAAAGATCATTTTCTTTTCACAGAAATCATCAAAGGCATCATTCTCGAATTCTCTTCCATGATCAGTTCTTACACAGACAATGTTAGTGTCATACTGAAGGCACATTGTGTGGTAAAACTTTCTGAACATCTTGAATGTTTCAGATTTATCCTGCAAAAATTCTACCAAGGTGTAGCGTGAAAAATCATCAACAATTACAAGGATAAAACTTTTACTGCTCATACTTTTTGTATCAACCGGCCCTATCAAGTTCATGTGTAAGAGTTCAAAACAGCTAGTGGTGTGACATTCACTTGGACTTTTATGAGACACTATAGTTTGTTTTCCCTTTTGACATGCACCGCACACAACATCAAGATCAAATGTCAGCTTAGGTAAACCTCTAACAACATCTGAATCAACAAGCTTTTTCAGATTAACCATGCTTACATAACCAAGTTTCTAATGTATTAATCGTGTTTCATCATTCATAGCCGTGTTGTATTTTTTATCTTTATCAACATGGTAGCAATTGTCAGAAGCATGACTTCTAAACATAATGCATTTGTCGTGTTTGTCAAAAAATTTACAAGTATTTTTATCAAACGTAACATACATTCCATCATCACATAGTTGACTAATGCTGATCAAGTTAGTTGTTAGACCATCAACATGAAGGACATTTTGAAGTTTAGGAAAATTCTTGACATTCACAGTACCTTTACCAACAATACTTCCTTGTGCCCCTCCACCATAGCTGACTTTACCTTTGTTGGTAATTGTGTAATCTTCAAGAAATTCTCTGTTACCTGTCATGTATCGAGAATATCCACTGTCGAAGTACCATGTGCCTATAATGTTAGCCTTTAAGGAGGTGTAAACAACATTGCAAGTGTGCTTCACTTTCTTTTGTCGCTTCTGCTTTTGAGTTCTAGGTGTGTTGACTGATGTTGTTCTTCCAGATGCAACATCATCATGATATCTGAAGCAATATGGCTTGATGTGACCAGGCTCTTGGCAGTAATGGCACACATATCTCTGATTTTTTGAGGTTTCATATTGCTTCTGATCAACTTCTTCCTTGACATTTTCCGTCTTTGCTTTTGAGTTGTCACCTTTAACAAACTGAACAACATTGTTGTTAGAAAATGCCACAGAAGATTTGTTTGAGTAACCCAAACCTGTTTTGTCTGTTTGTCCTAATGTTAGGACTTTGTTCAGCGTAGAAGTTCCTTGATTCCATTGTTGAAAGGTTCTCTAGGTGTCATCCACATCTTTCTTCAGTTTGTTGATCTTAGCATCACTCTTGGTGAGACGAACCTCAAGGCTCAAGATCTTCTATCTTAGGAACTGATTCTCTTCCATGAGATGTCTCAGTTCTTTTGTTTGAGCGGTCCACTAGATGCAGACTTCATTCACAACATTGTGTAGTTCCTGAAGAGATGTAGCTTGATTTTCCTCGGGGGGATCCACATCATCAAATTTCGTTTCTGAAACATGACTAAATTCTTCCAACAAAGTAATTTCATACCAATTTGTTGTGTTGAGAGAGATGTCAACAACTTTGTCTTCAACATCAGGTACCACTCCATCTTCAACTTCACTGTCTTCAACATCGAACTCTTCAAGTTCGTCAAGATCATCCAGAGCATCAATTATCTGATCATCTTCTTCATTGACATTGATGAACAAAATCTTTTGATCTGCACTTTTTTCTTCATCAAAGTCATCACTTAGGACAGCATTGAAGTTGTTCTTTATCTTCTTCATGCAGTTGGACACTCATTTGAATAATGTCCATATCCAGAACATGCTCTACATTGAACTGAGTCGATGTCATGCTCAGTGTCAACTTCTTTTCTTGATGTTGATCTTCTAGAGTTCAATGGTGAGGGAGATGAGGGATCAAATAACCATCAGGGTTTCATATTTTATGTGTTTTTCTTCATAGATCGAACAAGAGAGTTGAACTTCTTGGTCAGCAGTGCAACACTCAAGTGTTCATCTTCGTGTATTTCCTGAAGACTGTCAACATCATCTTGAACATTGGTTGACACAGTCGTCGTCTAAAGAGCAATTCTTTTTTAGCTTAAGTTTGACTTCTGATTCTGAAGATTCAACTCGAACGCTAGCAGGATGCTAATAGCTTCACTCAGGCTCATGTTTGCCACATCATGTGTTTCCTCTATTATTGAGATTTTCATGTTGAATCTCTCCGGGAGCGTGCGAAGTACTTTGCTAACCATGTTTTCATTGCTGATAGGACATCCCAATGCGGTGGATTCATTAGAGATCTCACACAATCTTTTGGTATAAGAATAAATTATTTCATCTTCGAGCATTCGAAGAGTTTCAAACTTCGATGTCAAAAGTCTTAATTTAGTCTGCCAAACACTAGCAGACCCTTCACAATGGTCTTGAAGAATAGTCCATACTTGATGTGCAGTAACACAGTTACACACCATCTTAAAACATGGAACATCAACTGAAACAAAAATAGTGTTCAAAGCTTGAGAGTAAAAATTTGAAACAGTTCTCTCACCAGCCGTCTATTATGTTTCTGGGTTAACACAAAATTACCATGAGGACCTTCTATTCTTGGTGGTATCCATGGTTCAATGATTGACATCCATGCTCTTTCATCGATAGACTTTATGTAAATCTTCATTTGGGATTTTCACATGGCATAGTTTCTGTCATTGCTATCAACGGCAGGAGGACGACATTGACTGATTTGAATATCCATCACAAACTTTAAGCAATATCGGATCAAGTACTTAGTGTGTCAAGTACCGGTTCTTGATGCCACTTGTTAGAATTGGTTGCCTTAAATTCATGGAATTCTGATGTAAACAACAAAGTTGTAAGTAATATCGAAGCTAGTGTTTCCACTAAGCCTTCAACATGCAGCAAAAGAATAAATAAACTTTACACAAAATATATTTTAATTACACTCCTTACGGTATCTGATTGCGTCAGGGTAAAATTCACTAACATAAGTGAATACAAAAATAATACAAATGTTATCTCGGTTCACTCCCTTGATAACATTGCATACATCATACAAGAGATTTATTCTATCTTCACTCACTTGAACAATCTCTCGAACAAAAAAAATAGATACAACACGTCAATCTAAATCCTAGACTCTCAATGTTTAACTATCTAGCCTACACACACAACTGAAACTAATCTTCAGTTGATTGGGACACTAGGCAGATGTCGAGGGGGATATCTTGGATCTTCGAGACGACACTAGATATAAGTTTCAGAGCTTCTCACAAACCATGATGATAACCTGCTTGCACAAATGATTTTAAGGTCTAAGGAGACCTTAAATACTTTCTCCATCTTGCCTTGGCAGTTGCTCCATGATCACAAGAGGCGCGGACTTGATTCAACCGCTTTCCACTTCCCATTGTTGTAGTGGACTTGAGATAACCGCCTTCTGCATTGTGAAACACATGTTCTTCAACATCGTGTAATGGTGGCAGTTACTCCAATGACCCACGTTCACCTACAACGTTTAGTGTCTAAGAAGGAGTGGAACATCACGTCCCCTACAAATCTGGAACAGATTTTGAACAAGTCAAAATCAAACATTATCCACGATTTAATTCAGATTTATTTAACTAATAAATCCCTAAATACGTGGAAAATAAAATGTGACATAAATCATAAAATAATCAGATTAATTTAAAATAAATTAATCCTAAATAATAGGAAATGATAAGGTTAGCTTTGAGAGAGTTGTACTCGATGTCACGAGAATGACAAAATACATCAGATATGACATTGACTTCGATGTTATCAAACGAAGTGATAACATCATCCAGAACACATTTTTCTCAACAACCGGATCAAACACGGGTGTGGACCCATGTTTGACCTGGTCAAACGCATTGACTGTCTAATATAAGCTTATATATATCTAGTGCATGCAAGTTTTTGCCTTTAAAATAAGGTTAATTATAATTAAATACTCAAATTTTGAAATAATTTACAATTCATATACAAACTTTAAAAGTTTGAAACTAAAACACAAACTGCATTTTTTTTATACAAAATAGACAGCTCAAATTTTTATTTTTATATTTTCCAGCTAACGGAAAACTAAATTGACAAAAAAAGTCATGGTGTGCTTAATTAGGTGAAAGATCACCTTATCGCAAAATGACGTCGTTTTGTACCTAAAAAAATTTAAATTGTATATTCTTCCTATATTTCTTCATTTAAACATAAACGACATCATTTTGCGATGAAGTAAAAAAAATATTTCCCATATCATTATGCAACAACATGATTTTTGTGCCACATTAGTTTCCGTTTGTTGAAAAATAATTGTGGGTGTCTATTTTGTAGAAAAAATAAAATATAAGTTCATGTTTTGATTGCAAACTTATAAAGTATGTGTCTAAATTGCAAACCATGTCAAAATTTATGAATTTAATCATAATTAACCCTAACAAACATGCTATTTTATTCTAAGTAATAGATTTCAAAATATTAGCATTTACAATTGTATTTTGACAAAAAATAACCCGAAAAATTCAAATTACTTTATCTATATTATTGATAGTATCACAATACAAACTCAAACTAATATGAGAGAGGAGGATTATATATTTTTAATAATTAAAAACATATTGGAATCATGGACTTAAAAAAAATAAAAAATAAAAATTGACCCCTCTAAATTTAGAGGCCATCCTTGCACACTCTATTCATAGGCTGTGCTAGAAGTCATATATATATATATATATATATGGATTGGTTCCAAAGATAACTAACCTTGATGTGAGGATTAGAAATCAATCAACACCCTTCAATTTTAAGATTAGATGGTCTAGATTTGATAAAAAAAAATGCTGGCATAGTTGTAAATAAAAGGAACATAAAAAAATGCGTGGCATTTTTGTAATTTTGTCAATATCAAGGTCAAAATTAAAAAATGAGTTTTCTAGACGAGTGCTAACAGAAACATAATCATATGCTAATGACGACATTGGTGATGCTAATATAAGCATTGATAGTGCTAATATTAGCATTGATGATGCTAACGTTATGAGACTATTGTTATATGCATTACGAAAAAATATCTAACTTTGAAGACAAAATTATTTTTATTAGTAAATAATTAAATAACACACTTTATATGGTTGGAAAGCTAGTGAACTCTAGTTTTCATTTAAAAAAAAAGAATTTTAAAAAAATATTAATCGTGGTCGAAATTATATGAGTTTGATTAAAGGTAGCGTTACATATGAATATATTACAGATTTGGTATTACTGTAAATAAAAGGGGCATAAGAAAAATGTGGTGGCATCTTCATGATTTTATCAATGTCAAGGTAAAAAAAAAAGACTTCTTGGGCACGTGCTAACATAAACAGAATCATATGCTAAAGGAAACATTGGTGATGCTAATATAAGTATTGATAATGTTAATATTAACATTGATGATGTTAATGTTATGAGACTATATCATATGCATTATGAAAAAATATCTAACGTTCAAAAAAAATATTTAGCATTCTTTCATGATGATTTAGTAGTTTATTTTGTTCTGTTAGTATAACAATACTTAACGGAACATATAAAACCTAATCATGAACGAATATTGTCAGCATTGTTTCATGATCAATTAACAGTTTTGTTTTGTTTTGTTAGCATCAAGAAACTTCCAAAAGCATGTAAAACTTAGCCCATGAAAAATGATGTTGGTACTGCTTGATTTAGTTGTACATCATCTTGAATTATTAGCATTATCCTTCACCAGTTTTAACATTATCATATCTCATTTTAGCATTATCATAATTAATGTTAGCATTAGCAGAAAAAAAAAACTTGTCAGAAACACTATAAATCAACCATAAACAATGTTGTTAGAATTTTATTGTATTAACATTATCGTTCGATAGTGTTAGCATTATCATTGCTCATTTTAACATTATCATAACTAATGTTACAATTAGCAGGAAAACTTACCAGGAACATTATAAATCAACCATGAACAATGTTGTTAGGATTTTGTTATATTGACATTATCATTCGATATTGTTAACATTATTGTTGCTCTTGTTAGCATTAGAAAAATATGATACACATAAGGTGAAAATAATAACATGAGTGAAATTATGATTAGCATTGATGTATGCAAACTTTAACAGTCGAATTTTAAATGGTGATGTTATCATATCGTATCATTTATATACTGCTAACGTAAAACATCAAAACCATTCACTTTTTATCGTGCTAACATTACATAATTTCTTTTTGTGCATATGCATCTACTTAAAAAAAAATACAACAACACTTCATTATGAATCATGCTAACATGTACAATGACACTGCTACTATATCAATTAATGATGCTAAAACCATAATAACATAATGCTAATATGACTCAACTATGATGCTAATGAAATCCGATAATAATATTAAGAAATACATTCAATAAAAGAGATTGTAATTTTTTTAAAAAAAATACAATAACACTCCATTATAAATCATGCTAAAGAATACAATGACACTGCTAATGTATCAATTAGCAATGTTAAAACTATAATAACATAACGCTAACATGACCCAACTACGATGCTAACGAAATTCGATAATAATATTAACAAATACATTTAATAAGAGAGATTGCAATTATAAAAAAATACAATAACACTACATTATAAACTATGATAAAGAATATAATGACACTGCTAATATATCAATTAGTGATGCTAAAACCATAATAGGATAATGCTAACTTGACCCAACTAAGATACTAGCGAAATCTAATAATAATGTTAACAAATACATTCAATAAAAGAGATTGCAAAACAAAATAAATAATACATGTTAATAATAAATTCAACTAAATCTAACAAATACAATGAGGATTGACGAGAGAATTTTAATAGATCTTGGAACTACACCGACAACATCATATAAACTCATTGCAACGAGTCACTTACCGCAATCGTCGTCGAAATTAGACATCTGTGATACTTCATCAAGAAAGATGCACTCCTTTAAAATCAGTTGAAAATAGTCTTGTATCTTTGAAGAATATATATCTACCTCAATCATCATCAATACATTTAAAATATTCATAATATATATATATATATATAGAGAGAGAGAGAGAGAGAGCATAGATCATGTAATCATGCTTTCCTTACTCTGATCTTAATGGTTATATTGAAATCACAGAGATCAAGAGAAGCATAGATATATATAGAGATAGAGAGAAGAAAACTGCAAAGGTAGAGGGAGAGCAGAGATAGAGATGACATGAAAAGAGAAAGAACAAACCCTAGTATTTTAATTAGAATTATCAAATTAAAAATATAACCCCACAACTCTAAAATTGGTCTAATATTATAAAATTACCACCGAAATTTTGGATCAATCTGGGCCACCCAAATGAACATAATCTATGGTTGAGAATGGTTCCTTGTTCTCACACCAAGATTTAAAAATAATATCAAATTTAATTTTTAATATTTGATTGCTAATAAAGCTCGTCCGGGTCAGATGTTTAAAATAATGTGAAAATTTATATTTCACATTGAGATTAAAAATGATTGGGATAAGGGCCAAATTGGCCACTGAACTTATTTGGGGCTCAATTGGCCCACTACAATTTTTTTGGGCTCAATTGGGCCACTGCGTTGTTAAAATCAGCTCAATTAAGCCACCGCGTGATGGAGCCCTAACGGAGGACGTTAAGTGGCTATGAAACGACGTCGTTTTGCCTAAATTTTTACCCTAATCCATAACTCGACCCATCTCTAACCTGACCCACTCGTCCAATTGAGCTTGAGCAACGTTAATGGTTGTCTGGGGATTTCTTGTTCCCAAAATACCAATTCTGAGTGATGTTTTCGGTGCTAACAACGACAGCGTAGGTATTCCGGTAAACCTGCAACATATTCTTAGTCAAATCAACAGCAATCACACCAGCACTGCACCCCATTCCCCCCCAAATTGAAACTCTTGATATTCCCCCTCAATTTATATTTGTTCACAATCATAGCGGACAAAGACGGCGTCGGATTAAACAAGCTGCAATTCACAACCAAAACCCCAATTTCCTTGGGCTTCACATGCGTGTTGTTAAACAGTTTATCCAAAGCGCCGTACATCACCTGCTCCACCTCCTCTCGCGCCGCCTGAATCGATGGCTATGGCGGGATGGAATGCATCGCCTCCGGCACGTAAGTCTCGTCGTTGAGACCCGACTTCTCGAGAATCTTGCGCTGGAATTTGAGCGACAACTCTTCAAAATCACCGGTTAATCGGGAATGCTCCATGAAGCAAGAATATGGTGCCTTGAGGAAGTCGGGCGTGCGATAACATGCATAGTCGATGAGGTAAACGGGTCTGGGTGGGTCATGATGTAGACGGTGGATCCGAATACGAGGAAGGCGGAGCAGGTTATGACCGAGACGAGATTGTATTGCAAATGGAGCCATAATTGCCGGACATCATCGGGATTCATCTGTGACGCTTCGATGATAATGATGGCCAAGATTAGGACTAAGCGGCTTCATCTTCTCCACAAGAAATCGAAGCCCGGACAGCCATTAACGTTGCTCAAGCTCAATTGGACGAGTGGGTCGGGTTATGGGTTAGGGTAAAAAGTTAGACAAAACGACGTCATTTCATAGCCACTTAACGTCCTCTATTAGGGTTCCATCATGCGGTGGCTCAATTGAGCCGATTTTAACAACGCAATAGCCCAATTGAGCCCAAAAAAGTTGTAGTGGGCCAATTGAGCCCCCAAATAAGTTCAGTGGCCAATTTGGCCATTATCCCAAAATGATTTTACCATCATTTTGCATGTTAAATTTCGATGTGCCTTATCAATACTCAATAATTGGACACAGAAAATTGGATCATATGACATTTTAGCAAAATATAAAAATTTTATGTATTTTTGTCATATTTTGGCAAACTGAAGAGATTTATTGGCAACAATAATACTCCCCAGCTATGAAAGATGGCTTCCCTCCAAAGCTTGGATGAAACATGTGGTTGTGACCTTTATTTGATCTCTCTTCATCATTGAAGGTTTGGTTAAAATGGCCCAAGAGCTTCCAAAATCTATGAAAAATTACAGTCAATTTTTTTTTTTATGTCGAGGGTAACCCGCAGTCACTATCGAGGTGCGCACTAGGTAAATCTCATCCATGTGTAATAGTCTGTAAACCACACATAGGAGATTAAACCATACCTAGCAAGCCATGTGTGACAAGCTCACACTTAGTGGTGTTGGTGGTGGAATTCGAATATGAGACATTTAACCTCAAGATAACACAATTCCACCACTAGACCATTTCCAAGGGGACTACAATCAAATTCTTTGATAAACCAAACAAGCAAAATTGACTATAAGATTTTTTTAATTTAAAATTTGGACAAAAATAACATATCGGATCATTTCAACTTACAAAATTTTCATGGGTTTTTCTTTAATTTCTTTTTCTTCCCCCAAGGAGTAATCATCTATTTCATTCCGTAGCTCGAATGATATTGCAATTTTCACAAATTTGAAGATTCAATTCGTTTGGTAATATGATCAAAATCTGGGAAAGGCAGATGTAATTCATCCTATGTCATATATTTTTAGCAATCGTTTTGAACATAACATTAATTCGTTAATTGAAAGACTATCTAATTTTAATTTTGCCCGAAATTTGTAGGCTTTAATTTAGGGATAATTCTATTCACACCTCCTGGTTTTTTCTTTACTATCATCAAAATTAATTAAAATATAAATATTATTTTTTAGACATTTTTGTTCTTGTAAGCTGTAACCTCCAATTATTTAAAAAAAATAACAAAATAAAATACAAACCCAATTATTTTAAAACTTTAATGAACTAAAATACAAGACCGATGAAAATTGAACCAACTTTTGGTATTCTAGAAATTTGTTATGCCTTACAAAGGATGCGGCAATGAAAGCCAGTCATGAAATTCCTCGGATGGTCGGTCGAATCAAGCCATTTGACATGTTACTCATCTATTTATTTTATTTTTTAATATATTGCTGCCGCTGCATTTGCAAAAGCCATTTGACAGTTAAATAAAACACATGGACAGGTATTTGACTTTGTTATATATTATTATTTATTTTCTTCACGAAATTCTGAACTAAATGTTCAAGAACATGCATATAATCATGACAAGAAAACACTTTATGTATTTCGTTAATGAATGCTTTTTAGCAATTGTTAACTGGATTTTATTTTAGATATCGTCTGTCATGCTTCATAGAGAAATTAAAATACCTAATTGTCTTAGTTATTCAATATGAATCTTTTTCTTGAAAATAAAACTCTATGTAGCTTATGTATCAAGAAGTTATTTATTTCTTCTCATTTCCATAGTTGGTTTCTCTTAAACTTAGTACATATAGGTACGAGTTCATAGTCAATTCACAAGTCATTTTCATAATCCACAATTACTAATTTACTATTATACACTTAATTGGGATGTATCTTTTTAGTTTCTTATGATTTTAAAATTGGGTTGTGATTAGAATCACCCTTAATTTAGGGGTGATTCTATTCATAGCATATATTTTTTACTATAGCCCATATTTTAAAATATATAAAAATGTTAAATGTTATTTAATATTATACCTTTTAGCCCCAAACTTAAAATCATAATGGCCTTGCTTATCGAAAAACATGCTAGCACTTAGCGGATAAAACTTTCCTCCATAGAACTTCAACTCATAATTTTTTCATCAATTTTTTTGGAGAAATGTTAATTCAGGACCTAAAAGATGGGTAATTTGTCAATTCTGGATCAGAAAAATAAAAATTATCAATTTAGGACCTGAAAGATGATAATTGTCAATCTAAGACCTCAAAAATCACGTTTTTTTATATCTTTTTAATTTTTTAATAAATTTTAACAGTTTCTTTATTATATATAATAGATTGTTAATCAATTTCTTTTTCATTTAAAATTAATGTAAAACTAATTAAAAAATAAAAGAAAAATCAAAATTCACAATTTTTGAAGTACTAAATTGATAATTTTCATCTTTCAAGTATCGGATTGACAAATTATCCATCTTTCAGGTTCTGAATTGATAATTCTTCATTTTTATTTTTATTTTTTTGCTTCTACCCCTGCAAAATTGATGTAATGTTGGACGGAACTTCTTTTATGTATTGTCAAAAGAAATTATTCATCAATTTGTGTAGGGACAATTTTGAGTAAAAATAAATGAGTCCAAATTTCATTGATGAATAAAAATAAGAACGAAATTAATTGTTGTTTGTTATAGAAATTCTTCAATAATATTGCGGTGCTCTTTCATCAAGGAAGCGTTTTTCCCCCCAACAAAAAGAAGTAGAAGAATTTATACCCGTTGCTCGATCCATCATCAGAATCGTCAGACGGATTTATTATAATAGACACTCATAACTTAAAACATACAAATTAGTTGAACATTAAAAAACAGCAGCATTGTCAATAGTTTTCTTCTCTCTCTGATTGATGAACCAGTTGTTCTTCTTCGCATGCTTTTTTTTTTTTAAGATTTTTTAAATGAGTTGTGGGTTATAAAGTTTTATTCTTAAATTATGTTTTTACGTTAAAAGGCTACTAGCATTTCTCCTGTGCGATGCACAAATAATAATAATTATTTTTTTAAATTTATAATATTATGATTATTTTTGAATTTTATATGTTGTGCTTAATTTTTAAAATTAATAAAATGATATGCACATGTATTCATTAATTAGATAAGAAGACCAATTTTGTGTAGTCACGACAAACAAAAAGGAAATTAAATTTTAGTAACTAAATGAAAATCCATATTAGAAAAAGATCAAATTGAAATATTTCAAACGGCACGATTTTATAAAAATCAATGTATAATTGTCCAAGATTAAAGAATATTTGATTTCTTTGAATATGTGATAGCAGGCATAAAAAATATAATTATTTAATTATTTTAAATGATGAAATTGAAATAGAAAAATAAATTATTATTATTATTATTATTACTATTATTATTATTATTATAAATGAAATCTATTTTTTATGCGACAAATATAGAGTACTATACAAATCATCCACCTATGCATAAAAAAATAAAAAAAATGTTATAAATCTTCAATTTTCAAGTAAAAAAATAATAAATATGATTCCAAAACTTTGTTAAAACATAACGGGTATAATATAACCCGTCATGAAAAATGAAAAAATAAAATAAAATTACAACAATAAATGCCACTACTGTTGTCTATCAACTCAAAACTGTTGTCTATTAACTCAGAACCGTTGTCTATTATATAAAAAGTGTTGTTTAAAATATAATTATTAAATAGTGTAATAGACAATGGTTTATAGCAGAACCGTTGTCTATCACACGATTTTACCTTAATATATGTATAGATAAAGGTAAAGAAATACATTTTTATATTTGTACCATTTTTTATAATAATAGGACGGTTTTGTTGAGAAAAAAAGTGAGCTACGTATAGAATCACCCTTAATTTATTTCATTAAACCCTTATACATTTTAAATAGCCTTCTTCATTTATTTTGTTTTAATTATAATTACGAACAAGATTTTTTTTATGACTTGAACCAAAAAACATTACTTTCGCGTAAAAGCACAAAAGTTTATTAAAACAAAATGAATATTGAAATTTTAGAAAAATAAAATATAAAAGATAAAGAACTCATTATAATAGAACAAAAATATAAAAATTTATTTAGGAACAATGAACTTAGAAAGGTTCAATGAAATAATAATCTAGAAATATCTAGGATGGTGACTTGGTTTTGCGTAACAACTCTGTATTAAAATAAGAAAGAAATTAATATTAGTAATTGCTATATATAGTGCAATTAATTAACAACATTTAATTAATTTTATGGATATATATGCAAGTCCTCAATCAACTACACACAGACAACCACAGTATGATTACAAAATATATTATTAGCAAATCAACAACCGTTGAACGATAACTGGAAGCTGATTTCTGTCGACGACTAACTTGTGATGGCGATGGGGCTGCGATCATGGCCGGAGCCTGGACAGGGCCAGCATCCGGCGGCGGAGGTACGGCGTTGCAAGTAGGCGTTGGTGGTAGTGGTATATTAGGGTGCAGAGGAACCATTGCAGCAGGTTGCACCACTCCATCAATGCCGTGACACCTAATGGAAGTTCCTAGTGTACAAATATTAGGACTAGTGATCCTAACGTTGCTGAGGAAGAAGCGGCGGCGGCCGTCGTTCGACACCTTGAACATGAATCCGGGCTCCGACGTGGGGATCATGGACCCTGTTGGGAAGTGCTCGAGATGGTCGATGAGCAACGGTGAAGGGATGGAGTGGCGGAGCAAGAAATCGAGCACCGACGTTGCGGCCGTGGTGGTGTTGGCTAGGGCTCTGTCGTTGGGCATCAAGAAAGTGAAGTTGCCTTCAAATGTATTGATTGGAGCCATGTTGAGGAGCATCACGAATGTGAAGTAGTTAGCTCTCTGCATTTCTTCACTGGCGATCAGGATCTCTTCATTCATGGCGCCGGCGGCTGATGACATCATCACTGCCATTATTAGGACAACAAACACACTCATTATGTGTATATATATATTGTATGAACTAACTACTACATTGATTTTGATTTTGATTCAATGTGTGTGCAATGTAATTTATGAGATAAATTGGTGCAGATCACAGTGTTATTATGGGACCTAAAATATTTGGCTTGAACATGCATGCATTCTTGATGTTACAACAACTAGTGCTTCATTCTTCTTGCATGAACTCGACATTCTCGGTCATTTTGTGATTTAAATTGGTATTATGTATTTTTTTAGTTATGCACACCAAATTCCTTCTTACAATGAGACCATATACATATAAAATCGAAATATACATAAGTAATTTCAAGTACTCAAATTAAGCTTTCCCAATTGTGGATTATTT
Source organism: Perilla frutescens (assembly GCA_026008535.1). Taxonomy (NCBI): domain Eukaryota; kingdom Viridiplantae; phylum Streptophyta; class Magnoliopsida; order Lamiales; family Lamiaceae; genus Perilla; species Perilla frutescens. The sequence goes on along the minus strand of BRKX01000010.1, from coordinate 26,291,216 downwards.
TCATTCATAACAAAACATGCCAAGACCCCTGATTTGTCTACACATTCAAGACTTTCTAATATTAAATCCAAAGACTGATTGAACCAAGGAAATCCACACTTTTCCCACTAATCATTGTTTCTACTGTTACAGATTCCCATCTATACAAGTATATTCCTCTCTCTCTCTCTCTCTCTCTCTCCGAACACACAAAAAATGAAGCATTCGCAACGTCACAATACATTTACTACAATCTTGAGACCTCAATCTTTCCAGTTGCCACCAAAATCGCAATCTGTTTATGTAGCAAGACATCCATAACTACCGCCAAATTAATCAAAACCATAGTACTATACTCTCAGCCAGCCATCAAACACCTTCAATTAAAAAAAGGCAGTAACAAATTAGGAAAATGTGGATACACTCGTAGATTAAAAAACATTCGCCTCATCCATAAACAGGACATGAATTAATGTGGTAATTAAGACATCAACAGAACCCAGATTCAAAATCGAAACCAAAAGGATAGATGCAAAGAAAAGAATGGGGTTCTTCCTCTAGTTATGATCAAAGTTAGGAAGAGGAAGGAAAAAAAATTAAAGAATGTAACACTGACCGACATCACGAATGCCAGAGGCCTTATGAGTCATGAGCTCTCATATATCAGGCACTCAATTAGCAACGCGAGCATCTTTTGTAGGCTGCTTTTCCTTTGTATCTGATGAGCTACTGGATGCATTTCCAAAAATCATGTTATCAAGATCATCCATCACGTCCTCACTGTTCCTTCCACGAGCTCCACTCTGAGAATTGTGTTGTTTTCTGATCAAAGCTTCTTGTTCCTCATCATCAGGTTCAATGGAGACAGGTAGCAGAACCGGCTGTGGTTCCTGAGGCACCATCACTGCTTTTTTCAAGTCTTCATATTTAGATACAACTTTTTGAATCTCATCGTTAACATTCAGTGCTTCAAATAACAGGGCCTCATTATCTCCAGCAGTTCCAATGATTGTCTGAATGGTGTACTGAGACTTGCGACACTGCCGTGAAAGTGTGATGGGCAGGTCATCCTGCATAGAAGATCAAAATTTAATATCATAATGCCCATTATTTAAGTCCCTTTAGATTAGTCATTTGAGGTTGCAAGCATCATCAGACTATATTAAATAAGTCCATGACCAACATGAATGCATGCTCCTACCTACAGGCTACAACCATGAGGAGAACATTTCACGCGGAACATAGATATCAGGTTTAAATCAGTAACAATACCCGCAGAATATCCTCAGGTGTGGAAGATGATAAAACAGAATTCAGAAGCTCTATACTATTTCTTGCCACATCCAATGCTTCCTTCGTCTGTTCCGCTGATAATCTCTGTGCAGGAATTTCATGATCAAGTTGTAGCAATTCAGAAGCTGTCACTGATCTTGGAGGAGTAGATAAAACACCGAGATTCTCATTATTCAGACCAGGGAAGCTCACACCCTTTGATCTCAAACTCTGTCATCCAATTAAAATAACAGAAGAATCAGAAGAATACATCTGAAATATCAAATCTATAATATCACCACCAAGCTTCCCCAAAAATTCTCACTTAAAAGTGATTTCAAGCGACCAAATTCTTCAAGCCAGGAAATTAGGGAAATCAATAGAATCAGTCCAATTTTATCAATTAATCAGCTGACATAAATTATCATAGATATTAAAAGCTATTTGTTCCTCCAATTGCAGCCTACCCTTATACTAGCAGCAATGTCCACATACACGTGAGGGAAATATTAGTCCAATCTGTTACATGCCTAGATTCACATTTTTGCAGCATGCCTGTGTAAAAGATCAAATATGCTGGTAGCCGAAGTTTCTACTTAGCACCATGCACGAGTAAGCAACCGATAAAACAGTTGAGTTCTACAAAGAAAACTACCTGGCTTATACAATTGTGAGCAACAATTCATTAATGAAATGAACTAGACCTGCTCAAACTGCAGGATTACCTTGTAAGTCTCCTTATAAATAGGTAAACAACGCAACTCATTTGACTCTCCCCATGATTCGATTAACAGCAATGCCTTGTTTTGATTATTGATCACAGTATGAGGGTCCTCAATCAACTTCACCATATCATCAAGTACCCTCTCAGCTGCAACCTCGGAGAATGCCTTGTCACAATTCTTGACAAAAGTCTCAAGCAACACAAGAGTCAAGTACTGAATCCTAGGACTCATGGACATGATTCTTTTCTTCATACCCCTTATGAACTCCACACTGTTAATCCTTCCATGGTTGATCATTTCGCAGAGTTCAAGATTCGTAGCCCAATCAGGCTCATCCAAAGCTTCGGTCGTGGCTTCCTCGATGAGATTGTCAATCTGACTAGGGCCTTTGAAAAATTCTTTCATTTTGAAACTCATTGAGCTCATACCAGCACTGAGCTTCTGCCCCACCTCAGAGCCTCCAATCTTCAACCGCTCGCCTAATTGGTTCACTTTATCCCTCAAATTGTCAGTCATTTTCTCAAAAACTCACACAGATCCTTCAATTTCTTAAAACCTTGCAACAAATATCCGAGGAAGATTACATACATGTTGAATCAATAATCAAACAGTTAATACAGGAAAAGTCTATAGAAATCTCCATTACGCCGCACCAATGCAAGGATATACAATTGGGATTTGATCATCATTCTTAAATGTTCAAATCATAAAAAAAAGAACCCGTCAAAAAACATACTTCCGTCAAGAAACACACAATCGGTCGTACATTTGTGTATGGAGTGAGAAACAGAGATATATCAAACAAATTTTTTTAAAAAAAAAAGGCAATTTATACTCAATTACAACAAAATATGTGATCTTCAACAAGATAAGCAATTATGCTCAATTTTCAGTGATCTGCCTCAAGCTTAGAGTAGCAGAAACGAAACCGAGAAAAACAATTCATAGAGGATTAAAATAACGGTCAGCTCATGGAATAGATGGCGTATGGATTAATGATCGACCACCAGATTAACGATAAACAAATGAAAATGATTGAATAAAAATTAAAGAGATTAGGTGTTTAATTCAGTACCTAAATATTCAAGGCCTGTACTTGGATCCTGTGAGCTCCCACTAAGTGATCTCCTCCTCAAAATTTTGTGATTAAAATTAAAATATAAAACCTAATTATAAGAACTTATTCGTAAAAATTTAGAACTAAAAATAATTATAAATTTTAATTATGAAATTTTGTGCTTACAAACAGTTTGTATTAATTTACTAAAAGCATCATAAACATAAACAATTTTTTAGGTAAATAAGTCAGTGTCTTCCAAATTAACATTGATAAAGTGTAATAATGGATATTATAGTTTGTCGTAATTATGAAATCTCGAAAAAATGGAGAAAAAAATAAAATAAAAATCCGACCTGCCGGATTCGAACCAGCGACCTAAGGATTTAGCTGCAAACATACTACAGTCCTCCGCTCTACCAACTGAGCTAAGGTCGGTTGTTGAAATTTAGGTGAAAAACATTTAATTCTATTATAAAATTTTATTATACTTTTCGTATCGCTATATACTAACAAAATTATGGAACGAATAAGAGATTAGGCAAAACAGCCTACAAACTTGAGTTGAAAAGTTATTGATTCAGATAAGCGTCACGTGAATAGATTAATAGAATAACATAATAAAATAATAATTTATACACTTACTACTATTAGTTATCCACGTATACAGGAGTACTTGAACCGAGTCGAGTAATCGCCTTATTAAAGTCAAGTTCGATGAGAAAACTCAACTCGACTCGAGCTTGGTTGAGCTTTGATTTTCTCGAGCTCGACTCGATTATGTATTAATTAAATAAAAAAATTATATTTATTTAATTTGAAATGAAAATAATTTAATTAATATTATGGTTATATATATGTGTGTGTAAATAATTAAATATTAGGTTTTTAAAATTGTAATTACTTTCACGCTCGATAAGGTTTACGAGCCTGTCGAGATTAGTATTATTGACTTCGAGCTCGGTTGCTACTCGAGTAGCTCGACTTTACTAACCTCGAGTTTATTTTGAATTTTCGTCGAATCGATCTTGAATAGCTAACGAGTAGGTTCAACTCACTTATACCTCATATCTATGCAAATTATTGTTTGAGCTCCTCTATATAAGTGCAGTACAAGAGAATTTAGATAGGAAAAATCGTAATAATTTTCAATCTATAAAAGAGTGAAAAAAAAAAGATGAAAACAATGTACGTTATTAAGAAGGAAGTCTCAAACTCAATCAAATTAGAATCGCATTTTTTAAGGATTTTTAATCAAACTTATATTTCAGTTTTTATTTTGTTTGCATAAATATATTTAAACTCCGAGATGGACTTCCATTCATCTGCTGTAAATAACACTATTTCAGACGGGCCGATCTACTTTAATTCGGACCCATCCCACTTCAATTCGGACCAGTCTTAATAAAAAAAAAATCACTAACTGAAACCCAAGACAAAAAAAAAAATATGTAACTCAAGCCCAAGACAAAAAAAAAATTGTAACTCAAGCCCAAAGTATGGTATTTTTTTATCTTACAGTTATATTGGAAAATCACTAATTAGATTTTTGTTACTTTGAGATTTTATCATGTAATTTCATTTATTAAACTTTCATTTATGACAAATCATTTTTTTTATTCATTAAAATAAAGATTGCTAATATCTTCAGTACACTTGTTTCAATCTGCATGATGGTACTGTTTTTTATCTCATCGAATACTATTATACTTCATACATGATACTATTATTATGTCTAAAAAATATCTAATTTTTTAAAATTCAAGTTACAAATAATGATGAAGCAACTAATTTATAGCTACATTTGCAGCATATTTAATTATGAATATTCATACACACTCAGTATTTATTAAACTTGCAATGTATCCAAATTACATGTTAAATGATACTTGATGTATACAAAACTTTCTTCACAGACTTCTTCTTAGCACGACTGCCATCTCCAGAGTCTGATAGGGAAGCATTGCCAAACTTTTTCCGCTTCTTTGATTTACTCACTTCCGCAGAACTAAAATAGAAAATAAAAAATTGAAATGAACATATAACAGGAAAATAAAATCAAAACACAACACGTAACAAATTCAAACACATCAACAAACTTCATCGTATATACCTGATTTTTGCTTTCCCTTTCACAGCTTTCTTGAACATATGCATTGCTTCATTTGCGGCATTCTCATCAGAACCCTATGTGCTGGAATCAATTTCCTTCTTCTTCAGCTTTCTCTTCATTGTGAAAATTGGAAATACAACCAAATGATAAAATTAGATACCTGAAACATAACCAACACACATCAGATATGAAATTACAAAAAAAAAATAAAAAATGAGTCAACAGATTGTATGTGCATAAGACAGTTACATACTTAGGTGATACTTATATGTGAATAGCATGATACTTAATGGTGTGAAAACTGATACTGGTCTCTAACAAAGCAAAACATTCAGAGAAAACACAACAGCAACTAACAGAGATGAAAATAAGGTTTATTTAATTAAGCTAGACATCACTTTTCAAGTTACAAAACTCATTCCACTGATTGTATGTGTACAAAACAGATACATCTTCCTGTGATACTTATATGCGACTAGCATGATATTTAAATGGGTAAAAACTGATACTAATCTCGAACAAAGCAAAACATTAAGAGATAACAAAACAGCAACTAACAGAGATGAAAATAATGTTTATTCAATTAATCTAGACATCACTTTTCAACTTACAAAATTAATTCCACTGATTGTATAAGTACAAAATAGATACATACTCAAGTGATACTTATATGTGACTAGCATGATACTTAAATGGGTAAAAACTGATACTAAAGCACTGCATCGAAAATCAAACAAACAAAAGCAACACATCTTTAAAATGAATATCAGTTGCTTAAAAGAAATCACAAAAAATTGTAAACTAAAAACGAGATTAAAAAAACCTAAAAAGGTGAAGAAACTAATCTGAAATGAAATCGAATTAAAAAAAAACACCAGAGAACTCGATCAAAGTCACAGCGTCGGGTCTTCGCTTCAAACCATCGAAAATAAACAAACAAAAGCAACACATTATGAATATCAGTTGCTTAAAATAAATCACAAAAAATTGTAAACTAAAAACGAGATTAAAAAACCTTAAAAGGTGAAGAATTGATTGAAGGATATCAATTGGAAAAATTGATTGAAGGAATGACGGTGCCTCTTCGCTTGCAACTAGAGGATATCAGTGCCGGAAAACTCCATTACAATGAAGAGGCGAGAGCTTATGTTCAGGCTAGGGTTTTCGATTGGGGGGAAAAGTGAAAACGGCTGCGCTTCAGAGTGAAATTAGGGTTAGGAGTGAATCAGAATGAGGAAAGGAGCAGGTTTATATATATATATATATATATATATATATATATATATATATATATATATATATATATATATATATATATATCGGGTCAGATAAAATCCGGATCTGACCCGTCTAAAATAGTGCTATTTCCAGCTGTTGCAGGGAAGTTTTTGCGTTAAACTCCTATAGGCATATTTTAATGTTCTTTTTCATGCATAGTTGCACCAAAGAAAATTAAAAATAGAAAGTTTTAATTAAAATATTTTTGCCTGTTATCGGCTTATCGCAAGGAAAGTTGGGTTAATTGCCAAGGAATAAAAAACACTTTGGCCTCTTATCGCAATGTAAGCCAAAACTTTTAATTTAATGATTTCATTCATAATATTTTCAGTTTTTTCAAATCAATACACAACTTTACACATAACCAATTCAATTTATACGTGCACATGAAACGGCCCTAAATTCCTTCACAACGAGCAAACACGTGATATTGTACAAAATATAAAAAATAATGCATAATTTATCACTGCATGCATGTAATGTTCATCAAAATCATTCAAATGAACCTCAAAATAGATGTAAAATACAAGGTTATCAAATAGGAGTATTCCTCTCACAAATATTGATATCTTTTTTGTTTTGCTATTTTATGTGTATTTTTATATTTTTATTTCATGTACTTTTATCTAGTTTTTTTATTGTTGGTATAATTTTTATCTAATTTAATTTTTGTATTTCAACATTTACATTTAATTAATTTATTATATACAACTAATTATAATAATAATTTATAACATATTATTTTAAATATAAAATAAATTACAAACAACATATACAAAATGAAAAACAAAATAATACCCAAACCCACCCAAAATCCTGCGCGTGAGGTACATGCGCCCCACGTGCGGCGCGTGTACCTCACACGCCAGCTGCCTAGTTTTTTTTCCCGCTGCTGCCAGTTCTTCTTTTTCTTTTTTTTTCTTCTTCTATTTTTAGTTTCTTTTCCCTTTCTTCTTTCCTTTTTTTAAAATAATTATTTTGTATCGAGCGCAGTGCACGAGCCCACGCGTTAGCGTCCGGCAAGTGCATTGCGTGAGACGTTGGATAAAAAAAATGATTCAAAAAATTAAATTAATTCAATTTAATTTTAGGGTTCACTAATTCCATTTTAGAGTATATTATTTATTTCAAAAAAAATAATTATCGAGCGCAGTGCACGGGCCCACGCGTTTTGGGGTGCTTTTAAGGGTTTATTTTATTTTTTTAGGGTTTGGGGGGTGTTTTTAGGAATTTATTTTGTGTTTTTTTAGGATTTATTAATTTCATTTTAAGGTATAAATTTATATTTATTTCAAACAAGTTATATCAATTTGCTTTAATTTTAAGGTTCACTAATTTTAGTAACAAAACAACATAAAAAAGATTGAAAAAAATTGTTATTGAAGAGGGAGGGACGCCATCTCTCCCCATTTTACAGTTTGGTTTGTCGTTACTGCTCCACCGCAAGGAGACGCCATTTCATTATATTACTGCGAATTTGTTCTCCAAAGGAGACGGCAAAGAGGGTTGCATTTTGAGGGAGTTGTACCGTCCCTCTCTCCTCCGATGGTATTTTTTTTCTTTTTATTTTTAATATTTTATTTATTATTTTATTTTGTATTTGGTGTATATTATTTGCATTGTATTTTAAATAATGTGTTGTAATTAATATTAAAATTTGTTATATATCATAAATTTAATCAAATATAAATGTTGATACATAAAATTAAATTAGATAAAAATTACACCAACAATAAAAAATACTAAAATAAATAAAATTAGACCAACAATAAAACTACATAAAAATATTAAAATAGTAAAAGTACATGAAATAAAAACATAAAAATACGCATAAAATAAAATAAAAATTTTAATTTTCCTAATATTTTCAAAAAAAAAAATATTTTAATAATTATCATAAAAATTTGAATTTCAATATAGATATCCATTAAATAAATTTTCATAAATCATTATATGTTATCAATTATAAAATAATAACTGTAAATGAAATAAAAGGAATATTCTGGAATATTTCCTTTTGGTGTAGAATTATAGTGCAAATTATTAGAGATGAAATTGAGAATCTACTGTATTTTAGTGATAATGATGCTCTATTATAGTGCAAACTGTTGGAGATCACCTTAAACAATAATTTGGTGTTTTCGACGTCTCCAACACACGCACACACAAAAAAAAGGTCAAACTTCGTAAGTTTTTTTAATTATGGCCAATTCTTTTAAAATTCTCAATTTAGCCATATTTTTGCCAATAAGTAAAGTTATGACTAAATTATTATTTTGGTCAAAATTAGGTTATTTTTGGTAATAATAATAAGACAAGATCAAAGTGTTAAAGTATATGGTAATATAAATTTAGACTAGCAAAACTATTATGGTCATAATGATAATAATAATAATAATTAATATTCTTAATCTAGTCTAATTACTAATAATAATAATAATAATTACTAATATGAGATTTTGGTATTATTAATAATTAATACTTATGTGTCTGAGAATCATTATCGAATAATAGGTTATTCATTATTACTTATTTTTCCCAATTAATAATTATTTATTTTGGAAAAATAAAAATTAAATTTCTATAATTAATAAACTTATTATTATTATTATTAATGTTTTGATATTGGATAATAATTATTACCAAAACGAATCTAGGTTTGACCAAAATAATAATTTGGCCATAACTCTACTTGATTGACAAAAATCTAGTTATATTTACAATTTTAATAAAATGCTCTAAAATAATAATTAAAAAAAATATACAAATGTTAGACTTGTTTGGGTTTTAAAGTAAAAATCTAGAACCAAATCACAAAATTCTAAAAACCCGTGCATTTAGTTTTACTTTTGAATGAATCCATATAAATTCGATTGCCTATAAATAATAATAGATATCCACGTTGGTTAAAACACAAAAAAAAAAAAATATTAAAAAAGGTAGCGGCGGCAACAATCCAACGCAACAAAGGCGTTGATAACTGCGTACACGTCACACCGCCTACTACAAGTCTGCAACTCCTTCCTTTTGTATGATTTTCTCCGCCAAATTATGATCAAACCTTGTTTATTTTTAATCCATTAATAATCAATCATTCTACGTTTAAACTTCTTCTTCTGTCGCCTCAATCATTAGCCACTGATTTTCTGTTGCAGTTGAATGCTCTTCTAATCTATCATTCTGCCAATTAGTTCAATTTTTACTTCATCTACGGATCCACCTACCTACCGAATATGAGCTTTCAGGACCTCGAATCGGGCCGCCCTTTGACTTCCCTCGGCGGCCCCACTCACATTGAACCGGGCTCGTCTCGTGCCCTCGCCGCCGGCGTCTTTAGGCTTAACACCGCCGTCGGAGGCTATAAACGCCTCGTCAATTGCATCGGAACCCCTAAAGACACCGTCGACCTTCGCCACAATCTGTGAGTTTTGCCAACTAACTCACTTTTTCTTCACTTCTCAGCCTCATCAATAGAGTTTTTTTTTTTCACGTTTAATTTATTGGATTTGGACAACAATCGAGAAGGACAATTTCTAATTTTGTGTTTGAGATTGGAATTCTAATAGATAAAAAGAGGAAAAAAGACGCAATAGAAAAAAAAACGCAGGAGAATATTGCTCAAGTATGTAGTATGCACGCATTTGATTCCATATTAAAAAAGATGATGTAGATTTCAGAACTCCCAATTTGGCTTTGCATTTTTTTTATGTCATTGTGATTTGAATTCGAAGCTTTTGAGTGTTTTCGTTGCAATTTTATTGGATTTAGTCTCTAATTCGCGGCATTTATCTTATTGTTCGCAGCCGTAAAGCTAGGTTACAGATTAGGCAATTGGTGAAGGAGACTTCAGCCCAGCTTGATCGTGTCCGAGAAACCAACAAGTTTAGTGAGGTCAATGTAAGTTGCTCGCAATTGGCTTCAACATCTGTGTTCTGCTAACTGAGGAAATCTCTAGCAAGACTGTATTAAATCCCTTAAGATTGGCTAAATAAAAAGATTTTAGGGAGATTTCAGTATTTTCCCCATTTTGTTCGATCTTCTACTTACTTCTGATTGCATAATATTCTATTATTTTACGTTAAATTGGTAGAAGTTATACGTCTACATTAATGCGTCTGTAATTTGTAAAAGTACACAAATTCCTCGTACTAAAATTGGTCGGAAGAAGCTTGGATTAATTCTTGATTTGAATTTTAGTTGGATCAGATTCCAGTTATGAGAGAGTGAATGATCTCGTACGTTCAGTGAGGAAAAGAATTAAAGGCCGTCAATTAGATGAATCACACACAAAATTTCACTTGAGAAAGAAGTTGTTAATTGCACGTTAAGTCATTACATGATTAGGATGAAAGGAGATCCAATGGGACATCTGTGCTTTCTGAAGCAGAGATACATTACTTGATTTGATTTCTCTTTTAAAAAGCTTATGTTTCAATATTTTTACTATCACGCCATGTGATATTTTGTTAACAGCATAAAATCTGTGTTTACTCCAGGCCAGCAAGAACATCGCTGATGCTAAGCTTACAAAAGATTATGAAGCTGTTTTGAAAGATTTTGAAAAGGCTCAGCTGCTTGCAATACAGAAGGAAAAGGCTTTTACTCCTCCCATTGCCAATAGTACTCGTCACTCCAGGTAATTTTTGCGCAAATCCCATTGTGTAATCTTTTTCCTCTTTTGAATGGAAGGCTTGTAGTCCAACAATTATTTTGTTCGGCTTCCTCTGGTGATTTATTGCAAAGGGCAATGTCCTTTAATTAACTGTCATGTTTTAGACACTTTTAATTGGATGGTCCTTTTGAACTTGCTACTTTGATGCAGCAGTGCCAGTGAGCTAGAGATAAGTTCATTCAATCCCTTGCAGGCATCTATGCATAGAGAAGCCAACAGGTATGGATCCATTTAATGAGCATGAATCTTGGCCTTCCTAAGTGTAATCTTCGGGTGTCAGGTTTTTTATTTGCAGTACTACTAGTTCTTTAAGAACTGAAGTAATGTCTTTGCTAAAGGGTTGGCCATCAGTTGATAAAAAAATGACTCATCTATTGGTTAAATGCTATATCATCAGTTACAGTTTTGTTTACAACACATGTATATTTTTTCATTTAATTAAAAAGGGAAAAAAACTGGTTTGGCGTGTATGTTGTGAATAATACGATATCTTACAGACAGGTCATGCGTATGGAAAACGAGATAGTTCTTAATGAAGCCATTATTGGTGAAAGGGAGCAAGGCATTATAGAAATTCAGAAGGAAATTGGTGAGGTCAATGAAATCTTCAGGGATTTGGCTCAGCTGGTTAGGGAACAAGGAGCTATGATAGGTTTGTCAATATTGAATTCCAGTACTTTATTTTTTATTTTTTATTCACAAAACTTCTATTGTTATTATTTTCCGAATGTGATGACAGTCTGATATACGTCTTCCAGGTGACATAAGTTCAAATATTGAGGGATCTCATGGTGCAATCACTCAAGGTGCTGGCCATCTTGATAAAGCGTCCAATATTCAACGATCTAAATCATCTATGGTAATATATTTTGTAACTCCATGCTTATTTGCAACTCATTTGTTTCATAGGAAGATTGGTAAGTATCCATCTCTACTAAGGAAATACAAAATTGTAGTTTAGTTGACCCAAGTTTGCATGTTAAACATCAGGCAAGATCTTTGATCTTTTCAATACTTACTCTCTATAAACTGCAATATATGGTAGGAAAATTGCCAGATAGAGAAGATTTGATCGTGAACATGTTATATATATTTTTTGTTGCAGACATGTTTGATGCTGGTTATCGCTGGGATCATTCTGCTCATTGTAGTTTTTGTTGTTGTGTCATGACTCATTATCCAAGTTTCAACAACAGTATATTCAATTTGAAGGACAAGAATCGTTCTGATTATTTCGAGATTAAGCTACTCTCCATTGGCTTCATCCAGACATCAGACGTTATACCAAAGGTAAGGGGTGATGCTCATTTTATGGACTGAAATTTGGAACGGGTTCGGCTGCTTTGTTTATCGACAGGTAGAGATGATATGAATACTTCGTGTTAGCAACATGTTACTTGTTACAATGTACATAAAATGTAAGGGAGAGCCTATTTTTGTCTAAATGGAGAAAATCATCATCTACAAGTCTTCCCCTATAGAGCACTACTATACAGTTCGAATTATCTGTTGCATTTTGATTTCTTCATATGTTTCACTTTTTATCAATCTAAGGTATCATGAGTAAAAGGTGGTTTCTAAATTGAATCCCAGAGTGCATGTGAAATTTTCAATAGTATAGTAGGTTATGAATAAAGGGGTAATAGTCGTAAATATCACGACCTATGCACTGTTTTTTTTTTTTTGGACACGACTTAAAAACGTTTCATCAACAACAAAAGAAGACACACAGTTTGAATGCTGTGTATTTTGTCGTGATTAATTATAATTATAATTATAAATAGCTAGTAATACGCGTAGTTTTTCAATTGAACTATATATCACTACTAGGTATCAATATAATTAAAGAATCGATCATGAATTTCTAGGAGGGTGTTTCTTCATAAGAATCGATGTAAATTTAAGTTTAATATTATTAAATAATTCGGTATACATATTTATATTGTCACGGTTTTGGATTATCTGAAACCTGTTTTCGCAGTTACCATACCTAAAATAATTTGTTACCGTATGTGTTATTAACGATAAATTTCTTCTGAAATTACGAACATGATGTAATGGAAATTGAAACAAAACTATAAACTTTCAAGGCCTGGTTTGAGGCTGGACAAGTGACGACTATTGGATGATTTGATATTGCAATTGATTTATTAGATTGATTTTGAGGGATTTAGAATCACTAGTTGATACATGCAGTAATTTAAAAAACTTTTGAATGCAAACTTGAATCAGATCAGATAATTAAATTCAAATATGGACGATTAATGATTAACAACTCTTTCTCAACTTGTTAATTACAAAGTGCACTGGTCAAAAATATCAAATCATAGGTAATTGTAATTTAAAATTAGGATAAGGATCAAATAGCCCATCGACTATTCTCAAGGCTCGCAGTGCTCTCTTCTTGATTATTTGGTCCAAAATTTCTCACATTGCTTCTTTTATGAATGGAAAAAGTTTACACGGTTAACAATCATATAATAACACATTCTTCTCACACACAAGGATCTTTTCACATATATATTTTTTACACAATATTACACACACTAGCTAACACATACTTACAATTAACAAAAAAATACAAACAAATTAATATATATATATATATATATATATTGTGGCTAATAAATAATAAATTCTGAATAATAATACAATATGAAGAATTCAATATTTATAATACATGAGTATAATTTGTTTTTCAACTTGCCAACTGCCCCCATATTGTCATATATATAAAATTAAAGATCTATGCTTGGGAGGGTTTCACTTGGCTTAGACAGTAGTATCATAAAATCAAATTTAGCTTTAGTATTCTCTTGGGGATGACCTAGTGGTGGAGTGGTGTTTTTTGAGGTTAAATGTCTCAAGTTCAATCCAGCACCAACACCACTAGGTGTGAGCCTGTCACACCTGGCTTGTCAAGTGTGGTTATCTCCCCTGTGTAGGTTTGCAGACTATTACACAGGAGCGGGGTTTATTCATGCACATCATGGTAGCGGCTGCGGGTTACCCTCGACATAAAAAAAAAAACATGGCTTTAGTCAATTATATCGATCATTGTATGGTGTTTTAAGTTCAATTATTTGCCAAAAAAGGTTAGGTCCGAGGTCAGTTTAGTTTAATATTATTAAACAAATTTTGCATATTAGTCACGATCTTGGATTATATCAAAACTTTTCTCTCAGTTATCATACCCAAAATAATTCGATACCGTAATTAACTATAAACCTGAACGTGAAACTAACCTAAAAGAATTCAAATGAAACTGAACGAACATGGTAGAAGTAGAAGAGACATGATAGCAGCAATGGAAAATGAAACAAAAACGATGAAATTTCAAGGTACGTGACGATAAATTTTAGGTCGAACAAGTGACAACGACTATTTGGATAAATTTATATAACAATAAATTTAATATTCATCTTCATAGCTACTTTGCGTGATTTCTTAGGATGATTTTGATGAATTTATTGTCTGTCACTTGATACAGCAATCATAAAATATTCAATGAAATCTTGATTTCAGATCAAATAATTCAATCCAAATAGAGACGATTTAATAATTTTTGCAATGATTGTATCGTTTTTATGATTTATAATTAGTTTAAGACTACACTTTTCATTTGAATATATAATACAGTATAATTCTTAAATCTTAATGATGGAATTTTATTACTTATTAACACGGGGAGAGATAAAATGTGGTCGAAAACGGTGATTGACTGAGTTGACTTACACACTCTTAGGGTAAATTATACTTTGATACTTACTTTTTTTTACACTCTTTTCAAAAATATCCTATTTTTCAGTATAATTTTCAGTATTTCACTTCGTATTTCACAACTCAAATTTATGTTTTTCTTTATTTTAATTTCTAGTACGTTAATTATTTCAATTTTACAATTGTTAATTATGTTTCATTATATTCTACTCAATTATGGTATATATTAAGTTTTAATATTTAATTACCAGTCATGATATTTGCAAAATCATAACTTAATTGTCCTCAAAATGAGTACAGTGTTAGTGATTTTAAGGACGTGATTGGTATGGTGGAATGAAATGGAATAGAATGGTGATTCCTATGTTCATTCCCATTCCGATGATTGGTATGGTTCAAAATCGGAAATCATCATTCCCGATAAAATTCCTATTCCCAGAGGAAGGGGAATAGTCATTCCACCTACCCCATGGGTTTAGATATTCCCAATGACCAAAAAACTTAATATATATATAATATATTTATACATAATCATATCTTATAATATTATTTTATCACATTTAGAACAATAAATCAAAAATCAAATTAAATATTATTATTATTATTATTAATTTTATATTATTTATTTATTTTCAAAATATAATTTTAAAAATACATGGTAAAATCGAATTTTGATAACTTTTATAATTTTGTTGGAAAAAAATGAAAGTGATACCGAAATAAATATCACATAAAAATATGTTATAATACAATATAAATTATTTATGTATTTGATATAATTTAATATATTCAAATGAAAAATTAAAATGTTAAAGTATTTTTATATGAAGGAAAAATATTTTTATTAACTTATACAAATTATTATATATTGATTAATTAAATATTTTAGAATACAATTTTCCAGTAACTAAATAAATTATAATTTGCTAAAAAATTAGAAAAAATCATATACTAAAAAAGAAAAATGAAGTTTAGAAATATAAAAAATAAATGAAGGCATGTGTTGATATTTATTAGCTACTACGTACACTTTATTCAATTATAAAATTTTTTGAAAGTACATAAAATATTCATTATATAAGATAAAAAAAAACTGATATTTCATTCTGTTTTTCATTCCGCAAACATATCAATCATGAGAATCGTCATTCCATTCAGACCTTCATTTCATTCCTAAGTTCATTCCATTCATACATAATTTCATTATATCATACCAATCACCTCCTAATGGTTGGAAAACCCCATTGCTGCCATACTAATTTTTGTTTTGTTGGGAATGAATTTACCCGTAGATTGAGGTCAAATATCTCAAGTTCAAATCATATTAATATTTTTCCCTAAAAAAAATACATCATATTAAATACCTTATAGATCTTGCTTGTTACATAAAAGACCATGATTCAATTTATAATTCTCCAACCCCGGTTAAAAATCCAATTCCTAATTAATTCCCAACCACAACTAAAAATTAGCAAAATATCATAAATTAAATTGACCTACAAATATGCAGCCTTTCCTCTGGATTGGGTTTAACTTGGATAGGTCCAGAGGGGGATGAAATCCTCTAAATCTAGTCCACATTCTCTATTTTACTATTGTGTCTCACTATTAAATTCAATATTTTAAAAATGTTTGTTATAAAAATAAAATCTATTATAGTATAACCAATCACAATTAACATTTATTTTGCTAAAAATTGAATTTTTAAAAAATTATATTCCCTAATTTTGGAATAAACAACTCTATTAATCAATTATATTAACTAAAAATAATTAATAATTAATAAAAAAAATATAAACTCTAATTTGGTAGAATAAACCCTAAATAATAATTATAAAATTAAACTAAACTAAAATAAATTGAAATTGAAGAAAAAAAATAAATAGAAAAAAAAATCAAAATATGACACCAAATGAGATAGAGAAAGTGAGAAATGATTTCATTTGGTCCGGAGGAAATTAACCTCCCAAAAAATAGGAATTATTAATCCTGACCGCCTTGGGAATTTTAGTAAGGTAGGATCTTGTACGAAAATGTTACGAGTCAATTAATCAGTAAGGCGGGCACTAATCAGATTAAATTTAATATTAGGATTTGTAATAATTTTTAGTTTTTAGTAATTTAGTATTTGTTTTAACTTTTGGTTAATTAACATTTGTTAGTGGTTGTTTAGGATTGATCATGCATGTTGTGCTTATGATTTATAATTATAATAAAACTACACTTTTTTGTTAAATGAAATCTTAATGATCATGGATATACATAGGTAGTAAAATATGGAGGGTAGAAAGAAAACATAAAATTTGGTCCAAAATGGTTATCGAAGAGTTGCAGAACAGATTCTCTTGCATTTGGTGTTGCATAACTAATTTTTTTTTTTAATATACCCTAATTGGGGATGGATGAACCTTCAATATAAAATTTAAACTAAAATAAATCATAATAAATTAAAAAATAAAAAAATTATTTTTTTTGAAAAAACATTGAAGAGTTGTAACAGAAAATGCAACATAATTTGTAACAGGTGATCTCATTTCGAATAGTTGATTCCCATCCCACGAGCCGCGCAGACACATTAACTCTGACCACCACCCTACTAGTTATGGGAAATTCTATGCTATTGTAGATAGCAAAAAATTAATAATATTATATATAATATTTTTATTAATTTTTATATATTTATTTAGTTTCGGAATCTTATGAAATCTTATAAAATCCAAAATTAGATAAAATATTTAAATAATAAAGATATTATTATATGATAAATATCAAGAGTCTTTGGCAACAAGTAAATATCTTTCAAAAAATATATATCAATTTCCAACAGCCAATGAGATAGTGCCACATCAGCTCTAGATCTCTCTCCCTACAACTATAAATAGGGGCATCCATATCAGTTGAAAATCACACCGGAAGTCATTTGAAGAGTTCAAGAATTTAAGAACTTCCATAAGTGAAATTCTCTCAGATATTCAAGGCGTTCTTGTGACATTCAAAGGCATTCTTCACCAAATTCATCCCGAAGACGACGTTTGATCCATAAGCAAGGTAGTCAAAGCCGTTCTTCATCAAATTCATTTCGAAATTAGCGTTTGATCCGAAAATAAGGCGTCGACCCTCCGAGTTAACATTATCAAAACTAAAGATCAAGTCAAAGAAGATTGAGGATACAAATCTTCCCCGAAAATTTCAAAGGCCAAGTTCAAACAAAAAGTCCGATAAAATCAAAGAGACAAATTTACTCTGAAGATTTCAAAGACCGTTTGAAAATCAAGTTTTGAAGAGAAAAATCAGAGGAAAATTAGAGATTGGATCTATAAATTTATATTTTTTTATCCGAAATCATTTTATTGTACACTGTTTTGTATTTTACCAAATTAAATATAAAAATTTGTGTTACAAATTTTGGCACGCCCGGTGGGACCATCTCTACCTCTCATCTCTCTTCTTCATCAATTTCCTCAAGCATCAAGATGTCTACAATTCTGGAAGAGCAAATTGCAAACTTGGCGAAGCTTGCTGAAGGACTTGCCAAGCGGATACAAGAACGAGATGCTCAAATCTTGAAGCTAAACAAAGAAATGATTGTTGATTTTGGTGGCGAACAAACGAATGAAGATACTGAAGATGAGATATCTACAAAGCTACATGCCCATAAAAGTGGAAAATCTACAGCCAAAGAAATTGAAATATCGTCTGATGACTCAATACAAGTTGATCAACTCAAAGATTTCATACTGGAAACAATCAAAGACAAGTTTGGAGAGAGCCATAAATCACTCTGGACTTACAACAAGCCATATACTCCAAGAATTGACAACTTAAAGATGTCAGATGGCTTCCATCAGACAAAGTTTCAACAATTTAATGGCAGAGGAAATCCAAGACAACATGTGGCTCACTTTGTAGAGACTTGTAATGATGCAGGGACATACAAAGATCACTTGGTGAAGCAATTCGTTCATTCTTTAAAAGACAACGCATTTGATTGGTATACCGATTTGGAGCCAAATTCAATTGATAGTTGAAGCCAACTAGAGATAGAATTCCTTAACCGCTTCTACAACACTCGAAGAACAATCAGCTTGGTTGAGCTCACAAACACAAACCAACAAAAATAAGAGTCTGTCATTGACTACATCAACCGCTGGAGGAACTTGAGTCTGAATTGCAAAGATCAATTATCAGAAACTTCAGTGATTGAAATGTGCATCCAAGGCATGTGTTGGGGTCTTTGATATATTTTGAAAGGGATTCAACCAAAGACCTTCGAGGAATTGGCCACTAGAGCTTATGACATGGAGTTAAGCATGGCCGCAAATGAAGTTCAAGAACTGTCAATGCAAAAGCATCACAACTTTGAAGAAGAGCCAGAAATAAATAATGGGGGCAAACCTTTTGAGGAATCTCCAAGTGAAGAAGAAGAAGAAGAAGAAGAAGATGATGATGATGATGATGATCAAACGGCTACAAATCTCATCACGGGCACTTTCAAGTCCTCTAATAAATATTTCAATCCATGAAAATAAAGTACAAACGCTCCTCGATAAGAGCCTAAACTATCTTCAAAACTCCTTGATAAGAGTCAAAACTATCTAAGGTTTTCAAAATGCAACGCTCCTCAATAAGAGCCTAAACTATCTTCCAAAGCTCCTTGATAAGAGCCAAAACTATCTAAACTCTTCAAGAAATACCAAGACTCCTTGACATGAGTATAAAATGTCTATAAATTCAAATTCAAGACTCTTTGACATGGGTATAAAATGTCTATAAATTCAAACTCAAATTCAAGACTCATTGACACGAGTATAAAATGTCTATAAATTCAAATTCAAGTTGAAGGCTCTTTGATATGAGCATAAACTATCTAAGTTCAGAAAAGCTCCTTGATAAGAGTCAAAACTGTCTACAAATCTAAATTCAAATCTAAGTACTCACGGACACGAGTATAAAAGGTCTACAAAGTCTAAATTCAAGATGAAGGCTCCTCAGTATGAGCATAAACTATCCAAGTTCAAGAAAAAGCTCTCTGATATGAGCATAAACTATCCAAGTTCAAGAAAGCTCTCTGACACGAGCATAAACTATATAAATTCAAATCCAAATTGAAGGCTCCTTGATACGAGTGTAAACTATCTAGTAAATTCAAATTGAAGAACTCTTGAATATGAGTATAAACTATTAACAAGTTGAAATTCAAGACTCCTTGATACGAGTTTAAACTATCTAATCAATTTTCGAGACTCATTC
Organism: Perilla frutescens; assembly: GCA_026008535.1. NCBI lineage: Eukaryota > Viridiplantae > Streptophyta > Magnoliopsida > Lamiales > Lamiaceae > Perilla > Perilla frutescens. The sequence continues at coordinate 26,271,150 of BRKX01000010.1, read as the reverse complement.
ATTTCAAACGACAAGTCATCAATGAACAAGTCTCGAGGGGGCATTTGTAGATAGCAAAAAATTAATAATATTATATATAATATTTTTATTAATTTTTATATATTTATTTAGTTTTGGAATCTTATGAAATCTTATAAAATCCAAAATTAGATAAAATATTTAAATAATAAAGATATTATTATATGATAAATATCAAGAGTCTTTGGTAACAAGTAAATATCTTTCAAGAAATATATATCAATTTCCAACGGCCAATGAGATAGTGCCACATCAGCTCTAGATCTCTCTCCCTACAACTATAAATAGGGGCATCCATATCAGTTGAAAATCACACGAGAAGTCATTTGAAGAGTTCAAGAATTTGAGAACTTCCATAAGTGAAATTCTCTCGGATATTCAAGGTGTTCTTGTGACATTCAAAGGCATTCTTCACCAAAATCATTCTGAAGACGGCGTTTGATCCACAAGCAAGACCATTTGAAGAGTTCAAGAATTTGAGAACTTCCATAAGTGAAATTCTCTCAGATATTCAAGGCGTTCTTGTGACATTCAAAAGCGTTCTTCACCAAATTCATCCCGAAGACGACGTTTGATCCATAAGCAAGACAGTCAAAGCCGTTCTTCATCAAATTCATTCCGAAATTAGCGTTTGATCCGAAAACAAGGCGTCGACCCTCCAAGTTAACGTTATCAAAACTAAAGATCAAGTCAAAGAAGATCGATGATACAAATCTTCCCCGAAAACTTCAAAGGCCAAGTTCAAACAACAAGTCCGAGAAAATCAAAGAGACAAATTTACTCTGAAGATTTCAAAAACCGTTTGAAAATCAAGTTTTGAAGAGAAGAATCAGAGGAAAAATAGAGATTGGATCCATAAATTTATATTTTTGATCCGAAATCATTTTATTGTACACTGTTTTGTATTTTACCAAATTAAATACAAAAATTTATGTTACAGCTACCTCACGGGTACTATTTTTAATCATAATAATTTTAACACGTGATAATTATAATGTATTATACTAATTAATTAACATAATTAATTAAAAATGAGGTAGTCTCATGTACATTGAATGCACATGAGACCTTATATTAGACGGGAAAAAATATCACTTATAATATTAAAAAATATCACATTTAATTATGTATTACTTCTCATACTAAAAAGTATCTTCTTTGTGGCGACGATGATGATGATAATTATGTGCGGCAAGAGTTATTGGTATTGGAGGAGGTTAGAAAGAGTGGCTTTGTGCTAGAATTTTGGCATGTGTAAAAACGAAGCCAATGTTGTAGCGCATAAATTAGCTGGTTTTGGAGCAAATTGCGATGGTTTTGTAATTTGATATTTTATTTTTCCTCGATTGGGGGTGTTGGTTGAATAAATATCTATCTTCACTTCAAAAAAAAAAATATTATGTGTTACTGAAAATTACTACTAAAAATAAAAAGACGGTGATATTTTTGTAATTACTACTACATGTTTTCAATTTAAATAAAAAAAATCACTTATAACAATAAAAATATTATAAATTTCTGACTGACTAAATTAATTTAGTACATTTGGTGTACCCAAAATTTTGGCATTGAAAAATGGTAAATTCTACTGTGGAGGGGATGCAATGCATCCCCTCCACTATTTGCACCCCATTTTTTCTATTTTCAATTTTTATCGGCCCGGCCGATAAAATAATTTTAGTTTCGGACTGTCACAATAGATATTTAAGTGTCACAATAAATAATTGAAGTGTTACGATATGTTAATTAAAGTGTCACGATAGATTTTTTCGGCCGGCCGAAACTCTCGTTTCTAGACAAAAAAAAATAAGGGCTGCAAATAGCCCAAAATGGTGGGCCATGGGACACATGGCGGCAGCAGAAGCAGGGGATGCAATGCATCCCCTGTACGTTAGAATTTACCTTGAAAAATTGTACATGAATCGTCCATTAATTATTTAGTGTTGTGACTGAACTGAAGTCGTGATTTTAACGGTATTGGATTCCTTGGACAGAAATGAGAATTGAATGAATCAAAGGTAAAAAAAAATGAAAGTAGTTAAACTAGAATTAATTATTTATATAAGGGTTAGGACAAATGTTAGGTGAGGCACGATGTAGAATTGGATATCGTGAAAGACAAAGACCGCCTCGAGAGTAATCCAACACCACAGAAATTCATAAATAAAAATATTAATTAATTCAGCGAGGGGGATCTACACCACTATATTCGCTGCCTCTTTAATTTGTCTTCTTTTTTTCCTCATATTCTTCTACTCTTCCAACTAATTAACCTATATATATATTTGTAGTCGAAAATCGAAATTAACATCTACTCCTCCTCCTCCTCCTCCGCCGCCGTGAAAATGTTTGGAACAGTCTCCGATGAGAAAGTGGTGAAGGTACCAGCAAGCGAAGCGTGGAAGTTGTACAGCACTCTCCAACTAGCCAAAATCGTCCAAGAAGCACTGCCCGGCCTCATAACCAAAATCGACGTCGTCGAAGGCGACGGCGCCGCCGGTACCATTCTCGAACTCTTCTTCCCTCCAGGTACTCATACCCATTTTCTTAATTATTCTTAATTTCTTTTCATTTTCTGTCTAGCTAATTATATTTGCTTTTAGAATTTAATTATTAATATTAATATCAACTTTTTCTTTTGTCAATTATCAACTATTTTGTGCATATACAGAATAAACTTACCATTAATCTTGTTAATTTCCATTCGCCAAAAGTTCTCAAACATCTAGAACAATCATGCCAGCTTAAATGCATATTATATATAGGAAACAGGAATTACTTAAATGCTGTTGAACAGCAGGTCGAGCACCGCGCTCTTGCTTAATTTTTTCATAATACATATATATCCTAAATAGATCGTTTAATATAAATTTTTCCTCAAGTGGAATAGATATATAGGGGGGGAGAGAGAGATTCAAACAAAATAATTAATTAATTAATGAAAGAAATAAAAATTGAGATATATATATATATATATATAAACAAATTAAATATATATGTTGTGAGTTGTGATAGATTGGTTTAATAAAGATAATTGAATTTAATAAAAGCGCAGGAATGGAGGGGGGATTGAAGTCGTACAAGGAGAAGTTCACGGTGGTGGACAACGAGAAACGGGTGAAGGAGACGGAGGTGGTGGAAGGCGGGTATTTGGATTTAGGTTTCACACTGTATCGTGTGAGATTCGAAGTGATAGAGGTGGAGGGGAAACACGATGAGTGCATTACTCGATCCACCATCGAGTATCACCTCAAAGACGAGGCCGCGGCCAACGCCTCCCTTGTCTCCATTCAACCCCTCGTCACCATTATGCAACTTGCAGCCGATCATTTGCACCAAAACTACAACAACAACAACACCAACAACAACTGATGATACATCGAATTAAGTCTCTACTAGTAATTTTATTTATTTTATGTTTGAACAAGTTTTAGTAGCTAGGCTATTATGTATTGCAATTTGCAAGGATGATGGATACTGGCTTTCTCCTTTCATTACAAACATCACTTGAGGGTTTCATCAATATCCATCCCACTAATAAATGTGATCAACGTCATTAATTTCCCTTTTTTGTGGTTTTGAAGAAATTAATCAACCATTACAATCCAAAATCATGAAACTTGAAATTACCTCATTGTGAAATTAATTAATTTACCTTAATAAACAACATATATATACATGCATGAATATCAAGAAGCTAAAAAGAAATTGCAAAAATGCGCAGCTTTATAGGCCACAGCAGACGTCCAATTCCGTTTCCTCTATCAAAGAAAATGGTACCAGAACATGACTGAATTAATATAATAAAGAGATTTCCCTTTGGGATTCAAAGAGGATGTAATTCTGAAATCAAAGGCAAGATTTTTTTTTTTTTTTCCTTATCGGCAGAAGGAGGAGTTGTCCCTGATTAGGTAAAGTATAAATAAACGTGACATTTTTCAAATATTAGAAGTTATATTATTTTCCGTCTAATATAACGATTATATACAATTGTTGCATGCAAGATCGATCCTAATTAAACTAGCAAGTTCACTAGTTAAAATTTTAATATTATAATTAGGTTATTTATTAATATAGATTATATATTTATTAAATTGATGTCATATTTAAATTAATAGTGAATCACAATTGAATTTCTTATTTGTTTTGCTTTTCTATGTTAAATTATTAATTTGTATTATTCACGTCATTTATTTTATAAATCATATATCGTGAAGTTATCTTTTTATTATTTTGTCAATTTTAAAAAAAAGGCCAAATTATATTTTGTACATTATTTACAAATATTATCACTAGGCACAACCCATTTAATTTCAGTTAATGAATAGGTTTAGAAAACATCATTTCAAAACTATTTTATTCAAGTTATTATTTTTAATTCTTTATTTTAATAAACAACAACGATCTTTTTTATTTAATTTGAAGAAATGGAAAAAAGTCGAATCAAAATGACATTGATTTACTAAAGAAAAAAAAAATCCGGGTCATGCATCATTTTACTAATACAATTATACAAAATATAATTCTGTTACATTATATATTCATCGATTTTGCATAAATATTCCCATAGAGAAAGAAAGCGTTCAATTCAAAATGACTACGGGTGGGGAAATATACCGAAATATCAAAATACCGCACTTATCGTACCGAAAATACCGAAATTTCGATATATCGAGATTTTCGGTGTGGTATGATGCCGTGAATTTTCGGTACGGTAACGGTATGAACTTTTAAAAATTACGATGTACCGCGGTATATCGAGATTTTGGTATGACTACGGGTGGGGAAATATACCGAAATATCGAAATACCGCACTTATCGTACCGAAAAAATACCGAAAATACCGAAATTTCGGTATATCAAGATTTTCGGTATGGTATGATGCCGTGAATTTTCGGTACGGTAACGGTATGAACTTTTAAAAATTACGATGTACCGCGGTATATCGAGATTTTGGTATACCGTGGAGTTCGGTATATACCGGTATTTCGGTACCGAAACTCTACGGTAGGGCTGGCTAAACGAGCCGCCCGACCCGAAAATTCGGGCTGGGCCGGGCCCAAAAATTTTCAGGCTTATGTTTGTGAGGCTCGGCTCGGCCCGAAAATACCTCGGGCCTATTTTTTTGAGGGCCGGGCCGCCCGCGGGCCTAGTGTATTTTTCACTATTTTGGGCCAAAAAGCCCAGCCCGTTCGGGCCTCTCTTATTTTCAGGTCAGGTCGGGCTGGCCCGAAATTTTTTCGAGCCAAATTTTTTTAAGCCCGGCCCGGCCCGGAATTGTTTTGGGCCTATTTTTTTTGGCCCAGCCCGGCCCTAAATGTGAACCGGACCGGGTTAAAATTGCCAGCTCTACTCCACGGTATACCGATATGCAGACGGTATATTGATGTCTCGGTACGGTACGGTATATCGATATACCGATACATACAGTCTTTTTAAAAAAAAATCACATCTATAATTCAATGTTGTAATTATAATATTGCAACATATATTTAAAATTTAGATTTATAAATATGAGAAAGAAAGAAAGAAAAAAGAAATACAATGGAATAAAATAATATTTAGTAAGTTTTTTATAAAAGTTTAGCAAAAATACAATATTTGAAAAATAATAAATATATATGAGATATAAGAAAAATACTTCGCCATTTATATATTGATTTTTGAATATGACTCATATTGAAAAATAATAAACTAATATGAATGAACTACTTAACTAATGTGGATTACAATTATGAGTAAAATAATTAATAAAAAAAATTAAATAAAATAAAATAAGAAATAGTTAATCATATAATTATATTTGAATTCATTTGATTCTACAATACTATAACATTTATTTAAAATTTGGATTCATAATTATAACTCAAATCTTTAATCAAATATATCAAAGATTCAAAATGAGAAAGAATAATACAATGCAATAATATAACATTTAACAATTTTATCATACAAAAAAAAAACTTTAATATTTCTATAATGACTTTTGAACATGGCTAATGAAAAATAATAAACTAATATGAGGGAATTATATAATTATCTAACAAGATTACAATTATGAGTATAATTAAAAATAAAATGAATAAATAGAAAATGAATATACGAATATGAACATGACTAATGTACATATATGAATGATAAATAATTTACATATGTGTTTGTGATGATGATGAAAATACACAAACTCAAGTATTTAATCATATATATATATATATATATGTAATACCCCGAAATATTGTAGAAGGTTTAATTCAACTTATGTTAACCTCTGGTAAGTTAGAAAATAAGCAGGGTCCTTAAAGAACTCAAATAAAGGAAAATCGCAGCCAGGGAAATCTGTTAAATCTAATTTGGTCAAAAATTGCCTTAAAAATATGTTATGATATTTTTCTCGGGTTGATAGAAAATGTTTCAAGAATCATGCCAACCTTTGAAATTTCAAATTTCGAGTTCAAATGAACTCTTGGCACAACTTTAAGTTGGAAAATAATAAATTTAATAGAAAAAGGCACATCCGTCATTATCCAATTTCTTTTTCAAAAGATTATCTTATTCTTAATTATCCTATTCTTTTTCCATCATTATCCTCTTTCTTTTATTCGTTATTATCCTATTTATTTTTCCTCTATAGATAGGAGCTTAAGGTTTCATTTTTCATTCATTTTCAAAATCGAAACGCCGAGCAGCTTTCAGAGAATGTACGACTCTAGTTTCCTATTTCAATTCTGAAATAGTCATTTTGAAGGTGTCAACGCGTAGATCACGAATACATGATTGAAATGATGACACGAAGGATGATCACGATGGAAAATCATCGTGACCGCCGCCAATTCCTCGGAGAAGGTACTTTCTCCGATTCTGGTCATTCGGACCGATGAATTTAGAAATTTCAAGTTCTAAATATGCTTATATTTTGATTATCTTTAATTCTACCGATTCCGATTTTTGATGTTGTGAGTTTTCGGTATTTTTCCCTGTTTTCATTTTATGTAAATCTCAGATCTACTCTTCCTGGATAGTCGTATTAGAAATCTTCTTTTTATAAATAGTCTTTGATCATTTGGATCTTGTAGTTAACCGGAATAGATTTTTGATTTCTCGTCGTTTGAAATCCGGATCCGAATATTATATTATAAATCTGTCAGTTTCGAATTTATGATCTAGCCGTTCGATCTTTGATCTGATTACACCATTAAATTCCTTATTTTCTGCACTATCAAAAATTGTACTTTTGAGTGAAAATCCAACGAGTATCGAGCTCGATCGAGGCCGATACATTTCAGCTAAAATCTGTGAGTTTTTGTCCCGTTTCACCCATTTTGGGTCGTCAAATCGAAAAAGTTTCTTCTCAAAAGTTGCTCGAAATAATATTTCCTATGCTCCCGTTGAAGTTCGTAATTTTCGGATGAGTTTTGAATAATATCAATTATTTAATTTAAGCAGTTATTTTATTTCCGAGAGCATGTGTTATCGAAAAATTTTAAAATTCTCATTCTTTAGTCTTGGCATGTATAGTATCATCCCTGAATATTTTCATAATTTCCGAGCGGTTAAAAAGTGTTGTGGTGTAGATTTGGTAAACTTTGTATAAATGACAAGTTTTGGAAAGAGACCTCTGTCAAATCAATTGATCCCAGTAAAGCAAGAATAACGTTTTGGAATTTATTTCCTTCTTCGTCGAAATTATTCAAGGTCTCTAGAGTCGCGCAATCTATTTTAGAATAGAATATAATTAATAATAGTTCCGTTTATAGTAGATTAATTCCCGAAAATATAGCGATTATCCTGAGTTGAAGTTTACCTTCTGTAGTACCAGCTGAGCTAGAGAAAGAGTATCAGGGTTGATTCTTCAGGAGTTAGCTTTTCAGAATCCTGAGAAAGGTGGACTACTATATCTTTCTAAATTGTATCTTTCGAGTTATTAAGCTCTGCTTTGCTAAAATTGCATATGTGACTATCTGTGTTAAATATTTACGTGCTACTGTATGTTGTCGGAGTCTCATATACCAGCGCTGTGTCAATGTGAGTAGCTACAGTATGCATGCATTATTTGTCCTGCCCTACTCCTTGTCGGTGAGACTAAAATGAAACACTTATTGGTTATACTCTTTGGGTATATTATGGCCATACTCAACTTTATGCACTGGTGATGTAGTTCGGGTTGCAGGCAGTGACGGGTTATACTCTTAAGCGCTTCACGATAAAATGTTTTGGTGAACTTAGGTTGCTTCCAACTTTTAAACCTCCTAAGCTTCACTACCTGCATGAACACAGATAGATTACTTTAATAAAATGATTTGCATAACTTAAATTGTGAGAACTTGCCCACTGAGTGCATTAGTACTCAGCCCAAATCTTTTCAAACATTTTCAGGTCAGTAGGCTGGAGCGTGGAAGTGACGAGGCTGAGATATGGGCTATTATGATTTACATATTTTTCCGTTGTCCCTTTTTGTTAGTATTCTGTTAAGAATTGAGCTTTCGCACTTATGGTATTCTTTTGCTAAATGCTAAGAACTCTGATCTTGGTATTTTGTTGATATGATTCTGCTTCTCTGATTCTGAACTTTTGTTGACTTCCTAGTTAACATGTATCATATGCTTAGCTACATAATTATTCCAAGGGGAGGAAGTCCGTCTTTCGTTATGTCTAGTTGATCATTCATTTTGGCCTATGGAAGAGCTTCATTTGTTCAGCATATTGGTGTCTGTTTCTTTTGTCGACCTATGAATGGGTCTATTAATTGTTGGTATCTGGTTATTTGTTTCTGTTTGGCCTATGAAAGGGCTTATTGAATTGTTACAGCTTCCATTCTTCTCTTATAAGCCGTTATAAACGGGGATTCGCTCTAGTTACAGAGGTTATGCTATCTAATTTTTCGGAAGACATAACCTATCTTTGGCATACTCGGTTGTTAAATTTTATTCTAAACATTAATTTTTTTTTTGGATTATCACCCCGTTGTTAATTAAACTACCCCATTTCTTTCCCGCTTCTTAATTCCCACCCCCCGTGGCGTCCATTTCCACGATCTTTCAGGACCGGGGCGCTACAATATATATTAGAAATTGAAATACAATGCAATAATATAAGATGTTCCATTGAAAAGTTGAATCAAGACTTACTAATCTAAAATTAAGCTAAACTTAGATGAATGACATTTTCCGTTGAAAAGTTAAATGTTAATCTTGATTATATTTGATTCTTCTATACTATAATATACAAATATTAAGTATATCTAAAAATTACTGTGATACCTCGACCCTTTTTGCTAAATTATAAATTATAATTTCAGTAAATGATTTTGAATTAATGTTGTTTGGATATTAATCATGTGAGTATGTTTGTATTATGCCGTTGTTTTATTGCAGGTTGTCTTACTCGAACCGATACGTTTTAGCACACAGTGGTATTATACTGAGTGTATAATACAGTTTAAATTTTAAATACCAAAGTGTCGAGTTATATGATAATGAATGAATGTAATTGCATTTAATTTTATGATTTGACATACCTTGAGCACCCTAACTAGGGCTGGGGAAAAATACCGTCATACCGTCATACCGTACTTACCGTACCGAAAAAAATACCGGAATGCCGAACTTTAAGGTATACCGGTATTTTCGGTAAGGTATGATACCGTACCGAGATTTTTCGGTAAGGTAACGGTATAGAATTTTAAAAACCGAGGTATATCGGCGTATACCGATACCGACGGTATACTGAATTTTTAAGGTATATACCGTTAATTCGGCATATACCGTTGTACCGGTATATACCGTATATGCGGTATATACTGTTAGTTCGGCATATACCGTTGTAACGGTATATACCGGTATATTTGTGATATTATATAAATATATGTATATGTGAATTATAGATACTTGATATATAATACTTAGTAAATATGATATATTATATATATGTAAATATCTAACACTTATAATTAATCTTATGTTATACTTAATGCATAGTAATGATAATTAAATGTGTTCTTAATTAATACTTAGTAAATAATTCTTACAATTTCTAAGTAAAAGATTTCAAATTTGTAATATTTAGTAAGTTTATAATATTTTTATACAATTTATATTAATTATAAAAATATGATTGATATATAATACTAGTAAATATGTTATACATTTATAAATCTCTAGTAAATTTACATTATTAACACTTAGAATTAATCTTATGCTATACTTAATGCATTGTAATGCTAAGTGTGTTCTTTGTTAGTATATACTTAGTAAATAATTCTTACGATTTCTAAGTAAAAGATTTCAAATTTGTAATATTTAGTAAGTTTATAATATTTTTATACAATTTATATTAATTATAAAAACATGATTGATATATAATACTAGTAAATATGTTATACATTTATAAATATCTAGTAATTTACAATATTAACACTTATAATTAATCTTATGTTATACTTAATGCATTGTAATGCTAAGTGTGTTCTTTGTTAGTATATACTTAGTAAATAATTCTTACGATTTCTAAGTAAATAATTTACAATATTTCTTTTATTTTGTTGAATTTTGATAGTTATTAGGAATGTTTCATATATTTTAAGTAAATATATGAGATATATGATATATCATAGGATAATAATGGTATGATAAGGTATACCAATGTCGGTAAGGTATACCGAACTAAAGGTACGGCAAAGGTATGCCATCTGTTTCATACCGAACTTAAGGTATACCGTTGGAAGGTATACCGAACCTTAAGGTAAGGTAACGGTATGGATTTTCTCCATACCGTACAAGTAAGGTAAGGTAAAGGTATGTGGGAAAAAGTAAGGTATACCTTACTGTGCCACCCCTAACCATAACGTCCCCTGCTTTTTCGATAAGTATTAAAAGTGTTTCGAAAATCTGAGTCGTGTTAAATGGAGTTGGAAATGTCCGGGAGTCGAGATAGATAAGGGGGTCGATTTAAGCACGCCGCGCGCCCGCAGGGTGGTGCGCGCTCGCGGGGAGGCCGCGCGTCTGTGGGGCGGGCGAGACGCGCGCACCGGCGCGGGGCTGCGCGGGCGCGGGGTGCTGTGGCCGAGAGCCCCCTCACGCGGTCGCGGGAGGTGCGCGGTTGCGCGGGCTGGGACACTTTTCTGTCCGGATTTCTACCTATAAATACAACACTTATTCATTTCCTCTTCATTTTCTTTCCTCTTGGGCGATTTTCCTCCATATCTCTCTACAAATTCTTCAACTTTTGGAGTAGATTCTTCCATCATCATCCATCAACTAAGGTAACCTCTATATCTCTTCTTCTTGGGGATTAAACACTCATTTCTTGTTGAATCAAACCTAGGGTTTGTTACCCAAAAATTAAGGTTTTCGATTTTATTGATCCTCTTGCCTAGATATCTTGAACATATGGTTTATTTACCTCCTTGAAGCTATATGTGAAGTTATATCGAATTCCTATGATTCATTATTGCTAGGGTTTGGATTTTTGCTCTAATTTCCCCTTGTTTGTTGATATTTGATTGAAGGTGTTGTGATGTCTTTATGAAGTTGATTTTCATGTATGTTAGAGCCGTAGGATGAAGGTGTTTGTACTTGAAATATTGGGTTTAAAGGATTTAAATTGAGTCATGAGTATGTGGTTTAAATGAGTGCACGTATAGTGTACAATTAAATGCTTCAAAGAGTTTTAATGTGTATTTTGAGTCCAAAATCATGATATGAGTTTGTATATCCATGATTGTGTATATGGATATGTTTGAAGACCTTAAAGAAAAGTATAGCATGAGTTTGGTCTAAATTATGATTTAATTGTATGACTCGACATCTAAAATGAAAAAGGAGATTTAAAGGTGCTAGACGACGTATTGAGGCTCGAAAAGGACAACTTGTGCACGGCAAAGGAGTATTTCAAGGTTGAAAGGATTTTAAAGCGTCTCTTAAGGTGGGGTAACTCTAAACTGTGAACGCATGTAAAGTTATAGTTATTGTTGTGCTTTGATTGTATACGTATGAATGAGACCCTTCGGGGTAGAACAGAGATCCTTCGGGGTCGACAATAGAGATCCTTCGGGGTCGACAAAGAGATCGTTCGGGATCAATAATAGACTCGTTAATGTCCTCCCTAGGGGTAGTATGTCTGCGGGCATCCCTACATGGACAAAGACGTTCATTAACGGGGGCATCATGATGTTTGGACCCTACGGGATTGAGGCTAGTCTCCACAAAGAAAAGAAGTATCCATATGTTATATTTTCACTTGTGCAATTGGCTATAACTGTTTACAGCGTTCCCCACTGAGTATGTTGTTAAATACTCACCCCATTCATTCAATGAATTTCAGGTTGAGGAGTTGAGGCCTGAGTAAGAGTGTTGTGAACACAAGAGAACCCCACAAGCTTGTGTTTATCTTTTGCATGCTCTTCTTTTGAAAATACTCATGATATTATTATTAGTACATTGATCATTCTTTTGCCTTATGATCAATGATTATTGGGGAGGGGAATAGCCCGATCTTTTGTAGGTTATGATGTATATAACTTGATATTATGCAAAACAATTTAAAGGCAGGTCGTTCGACCTTGGAGCCTATTATGTATGAAGTATGTTGTTGAACCCTGTATTATGTATGTTAAAATCTAGGATGGTAGACGGGCGAGTTGAGTAAGACCTATGAGCCCGATAGGTTAGATGCTTCTACTTCAATCCATGTTGTGTGACAAAAATATATATGATAGATTGCATGCTTAATTGCGAAAAAAATTTATATTGAAAATTATGATGCTTTACCTCATCATGCTATTATCATGTTTTTGACCTTAGCTTCCGCTCATATTCAATATAAGCACACAAAAATATGTAATTAAATTGCATGTTAAGTGACGTGGCCAAACGGAGTAGTTTGGGGCATTACAATTACCGAGATCTATGTATATGAATAATGAAATAAAACTTTATTAGTCCATAAATTAGTTATTCACTCTATTGCATAAAAAATTATAAACTATATAAAATTATATTTATATCTATATCTAAAAAAATAATCATCATGTAATATTAATAGTTAAATCTTTAGTACAAATTAGTGAATATTTAATTTAATAAATCATAATCAAGAATTGTTTATATAAAAAATCTCATTATATAAGTTTCATCTAAAGTGAATAACTCTCATCATCAAGACTATATTTGATTCTTCTATACTATAATATACAAATATTAAATATATTTGAAAATTACCGAGATCGATGTATATGAATGATGAAATAAAACTTTATTTCTCAATTAATTAATTTTTCACTATATTGCATAAAAAATTATAAACTATAAAAAATTATATTTATATATCTAGGGTAAATTGGCTTAAAATACACGAACTTTGGGGTCATTTTGATTTTTCACACGATTTTAAAAACGTAGTTTCAATAACACGAACTTAACCTCTGTTTGATTTTTCACACGATTTTAAATTTCCGACGACTTGGATCCAACGTGGTCCCCGGAGGAGTCGACCTGTCTGTCTGCGTGGAGTGCACGTGTATATATAAATTCCAGCTAATTAATTATCAATTTTTTTTCAAAACGACGTCGTTTTATTGTCAATGAGACTATATTTGATTCCCTATTTTGGAATCGCGATTAGGGCTTAATTCATTCTCCAGAACTTAATCTCACGATAAGAATTCTGCAAATCTCGAATCTTTGATGCCTGCGAATCTCACGACAAAAACTCGAATCTTTGAATCTTTGAAGCTTTATTGATTTCGCCAACCCATACGGTCGTTGCTGCGGTCTCCTACTCAAAGTTCGAGAAAGTGGTGGTGGTGGTGGTCCTCTGCTGGAGTAATGGCTAATAGGTAGGGTCTCTGAACTTTTTTTATTCGCTTTGCTCGCAATAGCGTGATTAATTTCATAAAACTAGGGTTAAAATCTGAATTTTTAATTGCAGTGACACATTCTCTCTATTCATACATTATGGTGGTAATTTTATTAAACTTGGGGCTGAACGGCTGTATGCAGGAGGGAAAATGTCAGGAAAGCATGGCTTAGATAAAGATAAGTTTGGGTATCTAGACATAGATGGTGAGGTTGAGAAATTGGGATTTGTATCTTGGGATAGTTTAGCATACAAAGTCCTGCAAACAATGGTGTTCAAGGTATTACACGATGATAATGATGTGATGTAGATGCTATCACACCTTTCTAAGAAGTGCAGAGTGCTTAGTGTATATATTGATAATGGCAAGAAATCTGGGGAGACTAGTGAAATTTTGTCTGCAAATGTTGGTGGAGATGGTGTAGGAGAGATAAGTGATCTGACTAGAAGTATTACAAGGGAGAAATCTGTTAGAGGTGATGGTGATGAAAATGAGAAACCTGCGGAAGTAGATGGTGATGGAGAGGATTATGAAGATTGGACTTCTGAGGATGATGATGACTACATGCCATCTACAGAGCATATTGGGGATGGAAGTGAGAAACACAAGAAAATGTTGGAGAGGATCATGAGAATGCAGATTGGAATTCCGAGGAAGATGATGACTACATGCTATCCACAGAGGACAGTGAGGATATACTAAGTGAGAAAGAGTTGCCTTCAGATGATGACATACAAACAGGGCAGAGTGTTGTTGGCCAGAAAAAGATAGAGTTTGAAATTGGAAGTGATGATGAAGTGAATTCTGATTATGATGAATCTGATGGTGAAGTGAATTCTGATTCCATTGGTGATGAAGCAGATCCAAAACAGAAGAAAGAAAAGAGGATTACTTATGATCCCAGATGTGATCATAAGTCACTCAAATTGTGTGTTGGTATGAGATTTGAGGATGACCTGCAGTGTAGAGAGGCACTTAGAACTATCAATATTGAGAATGGATATCCCATTCACTTCAGGAGGGTTAGTAAACACCAGTGTGAGGCCATCTGTACTGCACCTTGTGCCTGGAGATCTTATGGCAGTGTCATTAAGAGAGATGACAGATTTACTATTAAGGTCTATAATGGTGAGCACACATGTCCTAGGGAAATACACAACAAACAGGCCACCTCAAGTTGGATTTGCAAAAAATACTTGAAAGAGTTTAGACTCAAGCCTAATATGACAACTAAAGAGTTGGAGGCTGACATAATGGAAAAATATGCATGCCGAGTGACAAAGTGGAGATGCTACAGTAGTATATGGAAAGCTCATGATGAATTGGGAGGGTCAATTACAGAGCATTATGCCCAAATTAGGTCTTACATTGGTGAGTTAGTGAAGCAAGATAAAGAGGGAAGATTTGAGTTGTTGTTGGGTGATGAATCTGTCTTTAGAGGCATATACATAGGATTTAGTGCATTAAAGAAAGGGTTTACAATGGGGTGCGGGCCTTTTATTGGGTTAGATGGGTTTTTTTGAAAACACATCTTGGTGGAATCTTACAGTCAGCCATTGGTAGAGATGGAAACAATCAAATGTTTCCAGTTGCTTGGGCTGTTGTTAAAGTGGAAAATGAAGCTTGCTGGACTTGGTTTTTGAGAATTTTGTTTGAAGAATTGGGTATCACAGATAGGTTAGGATTCACCATCATGAGTGATCAACAAAAGGTGAAGTAACAATGTAACAAATTTATTTTAATTTAGTCCATCTGAATGTATACAATGTAGCTCTAATTAATTGAATGCTTGAATCTTGTAGGGCCTCCTGAATGCAGTCAGAGAACTGGCTCCTTTTGCAGAGCATAGGAACTGTGCAAGACACATCTACTGTAACTGGAAGAAACAACATAAAGGTGCAACTTTGAAAAACATTTTTTGGAGAATATGTTAAAGCACATATGTTGAAGCATACAGAGCTGGCCTGGAGGAGTTGAAGGAAGAAAATCAGAAAGCATATAAAGATTTTCTTGAGAGGGAGCCACAAAGATTCTATAAGGCTTTCATTTCTACTTTGAGTAAGTGTGATAGCATTGACAATAACATGAGTGAGACCTTCAATCACTATATAGTTGATGCTAGATCCAAACATGTGATTGACATGCTTCAAGAGATTAGATGTGCTTTGATGAAGAGACACTTCAAAAAGTTCAGAGCTGTAGCTTCAGTTAATGATACCCTTTGCCCTAAAATTAGAACAAAGATTGAGGCTGTGAAGTATGATAGCCGAGAAGGGATCACCCATCCTTTAGTGGGTGATAAATTTGAGGTGAAACTGAATGGGAATCACTATGTTGTCACTTTAAGGAATGAGAATTCTTGTATATGTAGAGTGTGGGATTTAACTGGAATCCCATGTGTGCATGCTTGCTCAGCTATTATCAACATGAAACTTGAGCCTTCTAATTTTGTTGATGCCTGTTATAAGATTCCAAAATATTTGGAAGCATACAGAAATGGTGTGCCACCATTGAATGGGCCAGATATATGGCCAGATGTTGGTGGATTTCCAGTGAAACCTCCTATCATTAGGAGGATGCCTGGGAGGCCAAAGGAGAAAAGAAAACGAGATGCTGATGAGATAAGTTCTTCAAATCCGAATAGGCTAAAAAGAAGGTTTTCATGACATGTCAGAAGTGTTTGCAACCTGGACACAACATTAGAAGTTGTAAGAATGAAGCTGTTGAGAAACCAGAGGCTGGGAAGGTTATATACTTATATTGATGCTTTTTTAACAACTACTCTGAGTACTTGCTTGTTATTAATATCTACTATTCAAATTGATACAGGGTAAAAGAGGGAGGCCTAGAAAAGAAGCATCTGCCTCAGCACAAACATCTACATCAAGACCAGCCTCTACATCAAGACCACCATCTATATCAAGACCAGCAAGTAGAGGTGCTGTGATTGGCAAAGAAATGGAATTGGCTAACAAACGTGTTGGTGTTTTGGTGTGTGAGGGGACTGGGAACATATACTGCAGAGTATGCATGTTTACTTGGCCTCTTGTTTTTGCTGCAGAGAATTTAAAGGGTTTGTGTTTGGGCGATGTTTATAATTCTTACTTGAATTCTTGTTTATCTGTGTTT
The DNA here is from genome assembly GCA_026008535.1 of Perilla frutescens. NCBI lineage: Eukaryota > Viridiplantae > Streptophyta > Magnoliopsida > Lamiales > Lamiaceae > Perilla > Perilla frutescens. The sequence goes on along the minus strand of BRKX01000010.1, from coordinate 26,254,151 downwards.
AACAAATGCCTACTAAAAAGCGGGCACATTTTGTGAATCCACCACGCCGTTCAAGTAGACAAGCTGCTACAAGAAAGGGAGCTACAGGTTCAAGTAGCACAGCAGATCAAATGCCTACCCAAGAAAGCCAAACTTAGGGCCAAGCAGCACAACAGTTTCATGTTTTTTGATAAGGAGCTCAGTTATTTTGTTGCTTTTCTAGGCATATCAGACTATTTTGTTATCTTTTTATTAGGATCTCCTTTATTTACTTATCTCTTGATTAGCAAGATCCTTCATGTGGTAAACTTGTAACAATCTTACAGTTGTGTGGGTTTTTTTTGGACAACTGATGCTGCTAATATATATTTGGGTTATGTCATTGATCTTCTACTTATTAGCGCATCTGTCTAATGGTTCAGTTATGAATTTAAACCAAGAAACAAGAAAATAGCTATGAATTCACCTATGAATTTAAACCAAGAGAGAAGAATACAGCTATTAAAGATTCAACAAGAAATGCAACTTAAACCAAATTTGTTTGCATTCATACAACCATTGAAATACACTATTGATCCAGAATAGAACTTTACTTATCTAATAGCTTAACCACATAAACAGGGTTGCATAAATCTCAAATAAAACATAGATGTAGAAACAAATACCGTTCTTTTTGGACAACAATAGAATCGTCTACACGGGTTCTTGAATGTCATTGATGTTAATAGCTTCGCTTTCAATCCATGGAGACATTCTTTTTCTGGAATCGAGCTCGTATATGCAGCGGTTGACTCTGAGCTAGCCGATCTTGATGATGTTCCAAAAGAAGTCGACATTTCGTTTGGGTAAAAATTGAACTCTTATCTGGGCAATCTTGCTAAAGGGGTTTTAGATTTGGGATTGTCAATTTGATTCAAGGGTTTCAGAAATGAAAGTGTTAATTTATTTCACGATTGAGAAGAGAAGCTTGTCAATTTTCATGAAAATGGCGTCGTTTCAATATATGCAAAACGACGTCGTTTTAACTTGTCGGAGAATGAGTACATGTCTACTCCTCCGGAGGCCACATCGGATCCAAGTCATCGGAAATTTAAAATCGTGTGAAAATTCAAACAGAGGTTAAGTTCGTGTTATTGAAACTACGTTTTAAAAATCATGTGAAAAATCAAAATGACCCCAAAGTTCGTGTATTTTAAGCCAATTTACCCTTATATCTATATCTAAAAAATTAATAATCATGTAATACTAATAATTAAATCTTTAGTAAATAAATTTAATAAAAATTAGTGAATATTTATTTTAATAAATCATAATCAAGAATTGTTTATATAAAAAATCTCATTATATAAGTTTCATCTAAAGTGAATAACTCTCATCATCAAGACTATATTTGATTCTTCTATACTATAATATACAAACATTAAGTATATCTAAAAATTACCGAGATCTACTCAACATCAAGTTGCTATTTATTTCATTTAATAATATTATATTTGAATTTTTGTTGTTAAGAAATTGACTATTAAACTTATTTGGTGTTGGTATTTTGATTGTTGAGACATGAATTTTTATGTTGTTATTTGTAGAATTCAGATCGGTACATGTAAAATTCGGTATTTTCAGTATATCTTAAAATTTCGGTATTTTCGATATACCCTGAAAGTTCGGTATACCTTGAAAGTTCGGTATATTCGGTATACCGTATAATATCGGTACAGTACGGTACACCGAAAATATTGGTACGATATCAATATCTGTTACGGCGTATACCGAAACTTTCAGTACGAGAACGGTATGAAATTTTTCTATATCGAAATTTCGATACGATATATGATACGACGTGATATTTCGGTATACCGTATCCACCCACCCCTAAAAATGACACTAACATATATAAACAAATTTGACAAAAAACTAAAACATGAAGAAAGTGCAGTGTGGAAATTGTAGGCAAGTTCATTTATATTCAACTTCTTCTATAATACTCCATCTCTCCTTTACAGATAGATACGCACTATAATTATTTTCACAGATTAAAAGAAAGATAGTATTACTATATATACATGACACGCATAATATCCATGTAATTGTTACTTCCGCTTCATACTATTTGAAATTAAAGTACATATCTAAAATTGACATATTTTAAGTATATATATTCGAAAAATTGCGCATAAATGCTTTATCAGTTTGGTAGAATTAGAACTGAACTCAGATGTTCGTCCACAAAAAAAGAGGAAAAAATATATTTTCTATAAAATGAACCGTCACATAAATCACTAATCATAGAAAATTAGAAACTAAAAAGGAAAAAAAACAATCTACAAATGGATACCACACTTAAAAATAAAATAAACTTTAATTTTTAATGGGTGTTGCTATTCACACCACAATATTTTCTTTATGCCACTATTAAATTTAAGAATAATGCTAGCCAGCCAGATTCTGGCTAGCAAGAATCTAATTTTTTGATGATTAATAAAATTATATTATTAATAAATTAATTATGTTAATTATTAAATGTTATGTTTTTACTATATTATCCTTCTATCATGAAATTAGCGATTTGTAATTAATTATTAAAATCACTCCAGAAGCGGATCGGAAGAAAGGGGCGCAGCCTCATCTTCTTTCTTTTCTTCACTTCTTTATTTTTTTTCCATCTTCGATTTCTTCTGAATTGAAGCGCATATAGAGTTGCCATAATTATTATGGAGGGCATCAATGTAAATTTATTGAATAATTAGTGTTTTATTAATTAAATTAATTAATTATTAAAAATAATAAAAGATTCTGGCTAGCCAGAATTTGGCTAAAAATCACTACTCTAAATTTAATTCAAAAATAAATAATTACTAATTTACTTAAATATTATTTTCAATTTTTTTTAATTAAACATCAATTGTAAAAATAAAGAAAACGAAAAAAGAAAAAGACACGCAACATTTCATCATCTCCGGCGGACTCTTCCCCATCAGCCATCACACATTCTATCCTCTCCCTAGGGCTGGGGAAACATACCGTCATACCGTACTTACCGTACCGGAAAAAATATCGGAAATCGAACTTTAAGATATACCGGTATTTTCGGTAATGTAAAGGTATAGAATTTTAAAAACCGAGATATACCGACGTATACCGATATCGATGGTATACCGAATTTTTTAGGTATATACCGTTAATTCGACATATACCGTTGTACCGGTATATACCGCACCAAAGATATATACCGTACCAACGGTATATACCGCACCAACAGTATATACCAGTATATTTGAGATATTATATAAATATGTGTATGTGTGTGTGAATTATAGATACTTGAACTTGGTATATAATACTTAGTAAATATGTTATACATTTATAAATATCTTGTAAATTTACAATATTTAACACTTATAATTAATCTTATGTATACTTAATGTATAGTAATTCTAAATATTTCTTAATTAATACTTAGTAAATAATTATTACGATTTCTAAGTAAACGATTTAAAATTTGTAATATATAGTAAGTTTATAATATTTTATACAATTTATATTAATTATAAAACATATAAATATCTTGTAAATTTACAATATCTAACACTTAAAATTAATCTTATGTTATACTTTAATGTATAGTAATTCTAAATATATTCTTAATTAATACTTAGTAAATCATTCTTATGATTTCTAAGTAAAGGGTTTAAAATTTGTAATATATAGTAAGTTTATAATATTTTATACAATTTATATTAATTATATATAAAAACATTATTGATATACAATACTTAGTAAATATGTTATAAAGTTATAAATATCTTGTAAATTTACAATATCTAACACTTATAGTTAATCTTATGTTATACTTTAATGTATAGTAATTCTAAATATGTCTTAATTAATACTTAGTAAATAATTATTACGATTTATAAGTAAACGATTTAAAATTTGTAATATATAGTAAGTTTATAATATTTTATACAATTTATATTAATTATAAAAACATGATTGATATATAATACTTAGTAAATATGTTATACATTTATAAATATCTAGTAAATTTACAACATCTAACACTTATAATTAATCTTATGTTATACTTAATGTATAGTAATTCTAAATATGTTCTTAATTAATACTTAGTAGATGGTTTATAAGTAAACGATTTAATTATAAAAACATGATTGATATATAACACTTAGTAAATATGTTATTGGAGTTTAAACAATTTTATATGATTGATATGATTAATCTTTTGTTTTATTGGAGTTTAATTATCGTGGTATGAAAATATTTATTTTATTTTGTTGAATTTTGATCGTTATTAGGGGTTTTTCGTATATTTAGTAAAGATATGAGATATATCGTAAGATAGTGGGATAAGGTATACCGAAATAAAAGTACGGTAAATGTATGTCATTTTTTCATACTGAACTTAAAGTATACCGTTAGAAGGTATACCGAATGTTAAGGTAAAGTAACGGTATGGATTTTCTCCATACCGTACAAGTAAGGTAAGGTAAATGTATGGTGAAAAAAATAAGGTATACCTTACCGTGCCACCCTTACCTCTCCCTCCATTTATGCAAATCTCAATTTCTACACCAAAAAAAAAAAAAAAAATGACATAGAGACAAATGATGAATCCAACATAAAATCCAAGCAATCACATCGAGCCGGTGACCCTCCCTCTAAAAAAAATGCAGAAAAACCTCGACCTTCATTTGAATTGTACGGTTCAAACACTTTTCTTTAGGTGCAAAAAATAATTTTCGAATTCCCTTCTTCAGGTTCGGAAAACATTTTCCAAATCCCCACACCCTTGTTCGATTTCATAACGCTTCTGAATCCTTCTTTTTTTGCCTTCGAACCGTAAATTTCGAACAAGAATTTGTAATTTTTTTTCTATGGTGTGGTCGAAGAAGGTGGATGGAAGACACAAGAATGGTGGCTAAGGAAGGAGAAAAGGCGGAGGAGGAAGGAGGTGGCTGGTGGCAGTGGAGCAGGGAGGAAGAAGTCTGGCGACAGTGGAGCAAGGGGTCGGGATGAAGGCTGGTGGCAGTGGAGGAGGAGGAAGAAGGCAGTAGACGTGAGGCCCTGTTTCTAGTTCTCTCATTTTTTTTTCGGGGAAAAAGTTTATCTAGACAATGTAATTCTAAAATTTGGGTAGTTGGGCAAGTTTTAAGGGTGTATGAGTTATATGAGCAATTTTTACTATATTATGTACCCTTTATTTATAGTGGGTACCAGACAATCTCAATTTAAAAAAAAAATTCTGAAAAGGTGTAGTTTTTGTACTTTCAACCCTAAAATCATTAAAGTTGAATATTTTGGAACTTATCAACTGCCTTATTTTACTTTCGTTCTTCCTTATACTTTCGTTTACATTTCAAAACTTCGGTTAGAGTAATAACAAAATTTAAATTTATCAATAACGGAAATTTAATTTTAACAATAGCGAAAATTTAATTGTTTAACATAACGAAAATTTAATTTTGAACATAACGAAATTTAAAGTTAACAATATCGAAAATTTAATTTTTAACATAACGAAATTTAAATTTAACAATAATGAAAATTTAATTTTAACAATAACGAAAATTTAATTTTTAACATAACGAAAATTTAATTTAACAATAACGAAAATTTAATTTTGAACATAACTAAATTTAAATATAACAAAAATTTAATTTAACCATAACGAAATTGAAATTTAAACCCTTTGACCACAAAAACTGAATATTCTCCCACTTTTTTCAGAAAAAGAATAAAATATTTCTTTGGAACAAAATCTCTCTCGATATTACGTTCTGAATACATCTTTGGAACAAAATTTATCCAAACTCAATTTTAGTTTGAAAAAAAAATCGTAGAATCAAATCCTTTAATATCGTCTTAAATATTTGTAACTACCCTCTTTATTCTCTCTTTCTCGCTCGCATCTTTTTTTCTTCTCTTCTTCTCCTCAGCTGTATCTTTTTTTCTTCGCTAAGGTTCTGTAAAAAAAAAAACCTGAGAGATTAATTCGAGTTGAAGACGATGGAGGAAGGACGTGAACATGTAGGCCGACCGTCGGGAGAGGTTAGACTCAATATCCTTTTAAGCTTTAACGATTGTTGTCGAGTTGTATAATTTTTATAGTTATGCATAATTTTTATCATCGTTACACTTTGTTAGTATCGTTATGCCAATTTTATGTTTAATATGAATGTTATGCTTTTTTTTTAAGTATCGTTATGATTGTATATCATTCGTTATGCTATTGTAATTATCGTTACGTCTTGATTTAATATAATCGTTATGCTTGTATTATCATCGTTATTCCTATTTTTCGTTCCTTTTTTGAAGTATCGTTATGCCTAAGTTAAATTGTTACAAATCATAATATAATTGTTCTTGATAAAGTAATCATTATCCCTATCGTTTAAATAATTCGTTATAGATTATGATATAATCGTTATGCGTTATATTATTGAATTAATTATTATTATTATTATTAGTATAACTATAACTTTAGATTTATTTTAAAAAAATTAATAATAATCATTAGTATTATTTTCGTTATGATCTATTCAAAAAATAATAATAATCGTTATTACTTTCGTTATGACCTAATATTAGTAAAAAATAAAAATTATCAGTAGAGTTACAAATAATTATAATAATTATGTATTATCATTTTCGTTATGCCTTATCTAATATTAAATTAATTATTATCACTATTAGTATAACGATAACTTTATTTTATTTAAGAAAAATTAATAATAATCGTTATTATTTCTTTCTTTATGACTTATTTAAAAAATAATAATAATAATCGTTATTACTTTCGTTATTAATATTAGTCTAAATAATAATAATCGTTATTACTTTCGTTATTACAAATAATAATAATCGTTATTTATTACAATTTTCGTTATGCCCTCATTAACTTTAATAACATGAAATGATTAACGATAACCTTATCGTTATGCCCTATATTATTTTAGATATCGTTATGACAAAGGTGATTAACATTATTATTATTCCTAAAAATAATTAAATATCTTAACGATAAAAGTTAATTTTAATTGAACGATACATTTAATTAGAATTGATATAATCATGCTCAAGCAAAGCATAACGTAAACTTTTAGTTTAATTGTGCGAAAATTTATAGATAAATAATATTGGTGTAATTAATATTTTTCATAAGGAAAAAAAATTAATATAAATAATAAAAATTTTGTATGAATATGATATAAGTTAATTAAAACATTGTAATTTAAATAATAAAAGAAAATTTTAACAACAATGTAGCTTTAAATTTAAAATTAACATAATAATAAAACTTTAATAATTAACTAATTGTGTATTGTAAAATAAATTTTAGATTCAGTGGATTAGACGCCCCCTCTAGAGGCTGAAGCCGAATGTGATGATGTACATGAAGATGGAGTTACTAGAGAAGATTAGGGAAGTGTTACATCATTTTGGTGGTCAGGATACGATCTAGATGTTTAGATCTGGATGCTTTGAACATTTCCTTGATTTCAGGGCAGTAGTATAGCACGCAAGGCGATACATGCCTTGATCTGTCGCGAGATGCGTGCTCAGGACCCTGGACGCGAGAGTAATGAGTGTTAGTTCTATCTCAATGGAACCACACTACGCTTTGGGCCCTCTGAGTTCGCATTAGTGTTAGGCTTACGGTTCGACCCGTCAAGTTTCGATCCGAATGCGGCTCATCCCATTCCGCCCAGAGGCACCTTTTACCGATTATTTGAGGGGAAGAAGACAACTGTGACACAAATGTATGATAAGTTCATACAGAAGACGCTAGCCAATCACCCTCCAGATTACGTGAAAATTGTGAACATCTTGATCGTATATCGGATTTTATTTTGCCATGACCCCGCACGGGCGATCGATAGCTGGGTGTGGGCCCTGGTGGAAGATGTTGATGCCTGGAATTCTTTTCCATGGGGGGCTATACATTTCAGATGTTGATGCACTTTATCAGTCTCATCACCAGAGTTCAACAGACTATGGGCGGAAAGAGGGATGGAGCGTATCATTGGTATAGACCTGTCTGGACCGTTCAGGTAATTAGTTTAATTTATCCTGATATGCTCCATCCCTCTCTCCGCCCATAGCCCGTCGAATTCTGGGGATGAGACTGATAAAGTGCATTAGCATCTGAAATGTATAGCCTCCCATGGAAAAGAATTCCAGGCATTAACATCTTTCACCAGGGCCCACACCTAGTCATCGATCGCCCATTCTGGGTCATGACAAAATAAAATTCGATATACGATCAAGATGTTCGCAATCTTCACGTAATCTGGAGGGTGATTGGCTAGCGTCTTCTGTATAAACTTATCATACATCTTTGTCATAGTCGTCTTCTTCCCCTCAAATAATTGGTAAAAGATGCCTCTGGGCGAAATGGGATGAGCCGCATTCGGATCAAAACTTGACGGGCCGAATCGTAAGCCTGACACCAGTGCGAACTCAGAGGGCCCAAAGCGTAGCGTGGTTCCATTGAGATAGAACCAACACGCACTACCCTCGTGTGCAGGCAAATGGACACGCACCTCGCGACAGATCAAGGCATGCATCGCCTTGCGTGCTATACTACCCCGTGAAATCAAGAAAATGTCCGAAGCATCCAGATCTAAACATCTGGATCGTATCCTCACCACCAAAATGATGTAACATCTCCCTAATCTTCTCTAGTAACTCCATCTTCATGTACATCATCACATTCGGCTTCAGCCTCTTGAGGGAGCGTCTAATCCACTGAATCTAAAATTTAATTTACAATACACAATTAGATAATTATTAAAGTTTTATTATTAAATTATTATTATGTTAATTTTACATTTAATCTTAAATTTAAAGCTACGTTGTTGTTAAAATTTAAAATTGTGTTATTATTTAAATTACAATGTTTTAATTAACATATACCATATTCATACAAATTTTTTATTATTTATATTAATTGTTTCTTTAATTTTTTTTCCTTATGAAAAGTATTAATTACACTAATATTATATATCTATAAATTTTCGCACAATTAAACTAAAGTTACCGTTATGCTTTGCTTGAGCATCAATTCTAATTAAATTAAAGGTATCATTCAATTAAAATTAACTTAAACTTATCGTTAAGATATTTAATTATTTTTGGGAATAATGATAATATTAATCACCTTTGTCATAACAATATCTAAAATAATATAGGGCATAACGATAAGATTATCGTTAATGATTTCATGTTATTAACGTTAATGATGGCATAACGATTACATTAAATAAGGCATAACGAAAATTATAATAAATAACGATTATTATTATTTGTAATAATGAAAGGTATAATGATTATTATTATTTAGACTAATATTAATAATAAAAGTAATAACGATTATTATTATTTTTTAAATAGGCCATAACGAAAGAAATAATGACGAATATTATTAATTTTTCTTAAATAAAATAAACTTATCATTATACTAATAGTTATAATAATTAATTTAATATTAGATAAGGCATAACGAAAATGATAATACATAACGATTATAATTATTTGTAACTCTACTGATAATTTTTATTTTTTTTACTAATTTAGACTAATATTATTATTATTATTATTATTATTAATATTAGGTCATAATGTAATAACGATTATTATTATTTTTTGAAAAGGCCACAACGAAGATAATACTAACGATTATTATTAATTTTTCTAAAATAAATCTAAAGTTATCATTATACTAATAGTGATAATAATTAATTTAATAATATAATGCATAATGATTTTATCATAATCTATAATGAATTATTTAAACGATAGGGATAATGATTAATTTAACAATAACAAGAACAATTATATTATGATTTGTAACAATTTAACTTAGGCATAACGATACTTCAAAAAAGGAACGAAAAATAGGAATAACGATGATAATACAAGCATAACGATTATATTAAATCAAGACATAATGATAATTACAATATCATAACGAATGATATAAAATCATAACGATACTTTAAAAAACAAGCATAACAATCATATTAAACATAAAATTGGCATAACGATACTAACAAAGTGTAACGATAATAAAAATTATGCATAACGATAAAAATTATACAACTTGACAACAATCGTTAAAGCTTAAAAGGATATCGAGTCTAACCTCTCCCAACGGTCGACCTACATCGTCATGTCCTTTCTCTCGTCCTTCCTCCATTATCTTCAACTCGAATCAATCTCTCAGTTTTTTTTTTCACAGAACTTGAGCGAAGAAAAAAAAATATAACCGAGGAGAAGAAGAAGAGAAGAAAAAAAGATGCGAGCGAGGGAGAGAGTAAAGTGTGTAGTTACAAATATTTAAGGCGATATTAAAGGATTTGATTCCACGATTTTTTTTTTCAAACTAAAATTGAGTTTGGATAAATTTTGTTCCAAAGATATTCAGAACGTAATATCGAAAGAGATTTTATTCCAAAGAAATATTTTATTTTTTTTTCTGAAAAAGTGGGGGAATATTCCGCTTTTGTGGTCAAAGGGTTTAAATTTCAGTTTCGTTATGGTTAAATTAATTTTTTGTTATGTTTAAATTTAAATTTCGTTATGTTCAAAATTAAATTTTCGTTGTTGTTAAATTAAATTTTCGTTATGTTAAACAATTAAATTTTCATTATGTTAAAAAATAAATTTTCATTATTGTTAAAATTAAATTTTCGTTATCGATAAATTTAAATTTCGTTATTGTTGTAACGGAAGTTTTGAGAGGTGAATGAAAATATGGGGAAGAATGAAAGTAAAATAAGACAGTTGATAAGTTTCAAAATATTCAGATTCTTTAATGATTTTAGGGTTGAAAGTACAAAAACTACACCTTTTCAGATTTTTTTTTTTTTAAATCAAAATTGTCTGGGACATACTATAAATAAAGGGTTCAGAATATAGTACAAATTGCCCATATAACTTCTACACCCTTAAAATTTGCCCAACTACCCAAATTTTAGAATTAAATTGTCTAGATAAATTTTTTTCCCTTTTAATTTTTATATGTTAGGTGTGGGTGCATTTAATGTTTAGTTATTAAAAAATATAAAAGGTACACTTACCTAATGATTGGGTGTGAGAACAAGTGTGTCATAGGGTATTCAAGACATTTACACTCCAAATTGCCCATAAAACTAGTATAACCTTATATCTTTTTCTTTTTTTTTCTCAATTACTATTTTATTTTGCCTCTTTTTATACATTTACACTTTTTTTTTTAAATGTTAATTTTTAAGTTGAGGATAAAATGGTCTTTTAATGTGATATGTAAAGAAAAAACATAAAAATAAATTAATAAATTTTGTGGTGCATAAAGGAATTATGGTCTATAAAGAAAATATTGTGATGTGAACAGAAACACCCATTTTTAATATCATATTTGGATTTTCATAAAAGCGTTTATTATTTGCTAAATCCTACCCAAAAAAGTTGTTCAATAATGAAGCCACTGCCCAGTATATTAAGCCTTCGTCCCTATACATAGATTAGGGGCTTGTTTGCTACTTGCTAGGTAGTATAAGGGTGTGATAGATATTATGACACTCTAATACTATATTTGTAATTTGTTAGCAATAATGAAGCTCGTGATTATACAAAGATCTGGTATGTATTAAACATTTATATGATATAACATATCACAACCTGTAGGTAGAATATATATAATATCATACAAAATTATTAAAAATTGCAAACTAAAATAACATTGCAGGTATTAATTAAAAATTTTATTATGAAATATTCACACAATGTATGGTAACTAATTAAAGGATATTTTAGGAATTGAAATTTTATATAGAATCTAATACATCTAAGCAAACTATATGTTATTAATACATACATTTTAATGCACCAAAACAAACATGAAATTAATGTTTTATACGGTATAACACATCTCATGTCAAATATATTCAATCTTATACCATACTATCTAGCAAACGAGCACTAGTAGTGTTCCTAATTCTTTCTCCCGGAGACCTCTTTTAAACAGAGAAGCTTCTTAACAACCAAACTCGTCTTTAATATATATATATAGAGAGAGAGAAAGAGACACATATACATATAAAATATGAATATGCTGATATCTTCAGCTTACTCGTTAGACACTAAAGCATATATTGTGCTAGGCTGAAAGATGTTAGTTATTCATTAACTAGACTTCTAATACTTAATGACAATAACCCCTAGTTAAGGGTGGCCAAGAAATCCAACTTCAAAGCATAACTAAGTGAACATTAGCAAGGATCAAATCATCTTTTGCCACAAAAAAAGATGATAGTATCAATTGACAACATGTCCTGCGTCATTTTGGAATCAAATATATAAAAATGTGGATTTATAGAAACACAGGCTGACCTCATGCAAGTCTCGTCTCACATGAACGGCTGCCTTGTGCATGTAGCCGTAGGTAGTATTTATTTTCAGGCACTCAGTGACATGGAAATGACTGAAGACAGCTTATACTTGTGCGGTTTTGTAGAATTCCGAGGTTGAAAAAGTAACTCCGTGCTAGACCTAACAGTCACTTCTTCCCAATGTGAAGAAGCCTTAGAAGACCCTTCAACACGATAATCACGAGGAGCATACAAAACTTGGACAGTTGAATGAGCTGCAATTTAAAAGCAATTAAGGATTCACCAAAATATTACAACTTTTGTGCAAATTATCATCTCAAATTATAAAGCATATAATACTGCATAGTAGGAAAGTTCAGAGGAGTTACCCAAACCAAACATGCTTATCTTCTGAACACTCAGCTGACTGATCTTTGATCTTCTGATCTTTTTTAAAGCATGCAAGTCTTCTTCTTTCCCTTTGAATTCAATAAATTCTCCTAGAACATACTTGTTGCCTTTGAGCTCTAGCCTGCATACATAAGCTGATATTCAATTTTGCATATCACGCACAATGAGGATATCTTTTCATCGAACAGAAACACAAAAATGTAGTGTACCCCAATGGGTGTGATGGAATCTTAAATGTAGGGTCATCCAGGAAACGCACTATGAAATATCATTGTTTTGGTAAAGATTTAAACACGATACCTGCAAACCTCAACTGCATATTCATTCTAATCCCCCCCATTCTAATCCAACATCTTCATGTGTGATCTTTCTGCCTAACACTTTATGCTACTAGCTTATTAATCCATGAAAGAGTTCTATAGATTAATTCAGCATAATCCTCAGAACTATACTCGAATATGCCTTCACCATTTAACTTCTATGGGAGCAACAAAAATGTGAAGTAATAGCATATAGAATGACATGGTAGCACACCTATCAGATATTGGGGCAGTATTGAGGACCGAGATAAGCTTCTCATAGACTGACTCCTGTGTTTTATCCTTGCCACCACGGAGTACACCTTTTATCCATCCAGAATACAAACTTTTGTGCCCAGGTTTTAACTGTTTCCATTGATCATAAGTAATGACCTCAGGTGGAAAGGATTCTGAATCAATGGAGCTGCAAGAAGAGAACCAGAATCAGTTCCAAACCCCATAAAAGGCTTTTTACATGGCTAAAAGACATTGAAATAATTCAGACCTGACTAATTGCCTTGCAAAAGTTGTAACTGTTTTAGTGTGATATTGTCTGCCATGGAGTTTTTATATAACAGCAAGAATAAAGGGAGTTACATATATATATATATATATATATATATATATATATGCATCAATCATGTCTGTAATACAAACAAATTTTTCTATAAAGTGCCATACTTATTGTGGTAGTAAAGATGTAAAATGATGTAACTAGCCTTACATGATGATGGTTTTGCCTTGAAAGCCAAGTCTTCTCCAACTTTCTACAATTCATTTTAAAACTAAAGTGAGACTTGTTGTCTATGGGGAAGGGGACCAAGTCTTATCTCTAGTCTATGGAAATTATGATTTTGCCTTGAATGCAAAGTATTCTCAACTTTCTAAGATTCATTTAAGAACTAAAGGTCAGATTTCTTCTCAATGGAAAATATATCACAAGTTCACCATGAAATATTAAAATAAGTACAGACTTATGAAGGTAAAGAAAAGTAAAGGAAAAAAATTATCCCAAGCTTCAATTTCCCATAGAAACATAGGTGAAGCATACCTAAATTTTGGGTTGGGACATATGACTTTAGGGGACAAATATCCCTCTGGAAGAGCAACTTCCCTTTGTTCAAGATATTCTTCAAGAACGGAAACCAATCGTTTGGTTTCAGGTACCTGCAGAACCACACCGGTGTAAGGCCTAAAAAGTTTCTAGAGGACAGGAAAGAGTAGAAAGTCCTTTGCACAATCCAAAACTATGATCTAAACTATCAAGATAATGAATCTCCAGAGCAGACAGCAGCTATTGAGCGAGGGAGACATCAATATCATTTTTTTGACTAGATAAAAATAAAGAATCTGAAAATCTAGTGAAAATAGCTCCTCTTCATGCCATACGAGTGATCACCTATCAAGGATCAAGAAAACAACCCATCCAAGGTCTCAAAGGAAGCAACAAGTAAAAAAATTGAACAAATGTATAGGACCTCACTATCCAAATATGATTTCAGCAGAGTTTCTAAATTTTAATGTGGCAAAGCATGCAAGGTATGTCAAAATCCCAGACGCTTCACAGTGATGAGACCACTAAACGGCGAAAAAACTTAGGCATTTCCAGTAAAGTAAGGGCTACAAATTCAAGACTAGATTGGATGATCAAAAGACTTTTCCAATCAGAATTAGGAAGCAACTTACAGGATTTTCAACCAAGTCGGTTTTATGGTGTTTCCCATCAGTGCAAACCCAATTGCCATCCTTATCAGTAGATACAAACCCTGATATATTCTTCACAGAGATCAGCATAGCCCCCCTGTAACAAAACACCCAATCCACCCATCACTATGCAATTTCTTTCGAATCAAGCAACAGCAACATTATTTTTAACTAGAACACAGCAACAGATGGAAATGATTCGTTGATTTGCAGCCAAAATTAAATTAAACGAGAAAAATAAAAAAGAGGATTACTCTTTAGTAACGAGAACAAGATCAATATTCTGGCGAGAAGCGGAATCGGCGTCCGGAATTTGGAGACCGATGTAGACTTTGCTTCCATTATAAAGTTTTTCCAGCCTGCGGTCAGCACAACATAAATCAAAGTAACTCAGAAAACCAAAAATCAACGTCAGAAGAAGAAGAAGGAATACCTTTTAGCGACAGTGAAGAGAGCGCTGGAGTGGGACGAAGCGAGATCGATGAGGGTATCGTCTTCATAGAAGAAGAGCTTCACTACGAGGTAAACAATCAGACCGATTATCACCGCAAACCACATCTTTGCTTTCTTACTCCACAATTAGCTAATTATCAAACCTCTTTAAATACTGTACTTTTTGGAAAATAGGTACGTATTCACAACACTGGGAAAAAATAATACACTTCCACTCGTTGCTAGACAGGCTAGGTGGGGGTAATGGTATGAAATTTTAGGTACCATAATCGTATGACATTTTAGAAATTTTAGATATATACAAATCCATATTTCTATTCGGTACACTGAGATGGTATTTCGGTATATAATTATAATAGCCTGCATTTCATTTTAGTTCAATTCATTTTATAATATTGCAACATATATTTATAATTACAAATTATGTATTTAATTAAATAAATCAAAAATTAGAATAAGAATATAATACTTTTTGTAAATTTATCATAAAAATTTAGCAAAATATGAAATACTTTTTGTAAATTTGAGCCCCATGAAATTTGCATTTGTCATTTCAAGTTGAAAATTGAAAGCTTTTTTCTAGTCTTTTCTATTTGCATAGGTCAGCCTCAAACAATTTTTTTCATGAACAAATGCAAAGTCGAGAACGAATTATGTTTGTACACAATTTTAATTTTTTTTTAAATAAAAACTTAAAAATTGAAAATTGACTATTAAGTTCTCTTTCGTCAATTTACACTTTTAACTCAGAGTTGTCATTCCATTGAACAGCGTTTTTCTAAAAGCGTTCGTGATTTTCCTCCAAAAAAAAAAATCAGAGAGAAAAAAAAAGCTTCACAAAATATTGTAATGCGAGTATTAATCAACTTGCGTAGTTGGATTCCGAATTGGTGAAATCTGGCCGGATTGTGGTGGAATTTTGAATTTAGATGGCGGAATCTTGGGATGGTAGGCTTTCTTGCAGTGAATTCTACGTCGCAGCTTCGACTTTTTCGGAGCAATGGAGGAAATTCAACTCATCTCTTCCTCAATGGACATGGATTCCTTCACCGAAGCGACCCTGGGTTTCCCATAATGATCAAGTATATTTTTTATTTTTCATAATGATTTGTCAACTTTTGATGCTATCTAATACGAATTTTTATATGTTTTTGACATTTTGGAGGTTGGATACTTGTCCCTAGAAAATTTGATTCTTCCCAAGTTATCAGAGGTGGGTGGGTTGATGAATTCCAAAGAGTGAATAATATTTTTTTTTAAAAAAGTTGATTTATGCTTAATGCTTGGTTTTGTAGAGAGTGAGTGATGACAAGGTAGAGAAAGAAGAGTGGTGTAGTGAATACGAAGATGAAGTCGTTGATATTGCTCTAGCTGTAAGCATCATGCCTCTCCTTTTGACACTGATACGTTGAATATGTGAAATCATGTATTTTATTTATATTTGGTTTTGAAAAATTCATATCAATATTCAATACTCAATAATGGTTTTGTTAATTACATATGTAATGGTAATGGCATGGTTTTGGCTTTTCCTGCTAGGTTCTCAATGATGGTGATGGAGAAGAACATCGCTATGACCTCCATGTGGTTTATAGTGCTTCTTATAGGGTTCCGATTCTTTATTTCCGTGCCTATCGCAATGGTAAGTTTATTTTGTGAAAATGCACCAGCAACCAAGGCAGAACGACAGTTCTTCAATGGTGTGTTGGTATTGAGATTGCTAGTTGGAGTTATAAGTTGTTTAGTTGTTTGTTCTTGAATATTATACATCTATGTTTAGGTTAATGCTGTTCAACATTGGATGTTTGTTATGAATATGTGGTGTTGATGTTATGATGAGTGAATCTATTTCTCAGATGGGCAGCCTCTGCTGTTAGATGTCATTGAAAAAGATTTTCCGGCCGACTCAGCCCAACTGCTAACTACAGCCAAGTGGACATTTATAACTCAGGAGGTTAATTGTGATTTACATACAGGAAGAAGCATTTTCATTTTCATTTTGTCTGTCATTGATTGTAGAAGAAGAAGAAGAAGAAGAACATGTTTTGTTTATTTTGTAGGAGCACCCAGAACTAGGTCGACCATGGTATACATTGCATCCTTGTGGGACAAGTGAATGGATGAAGCTACTCCTAAGCAGTGACACTTGTTTGGTTGGTGAAGACGGGATGCTCGTACAGAAATACCTCGTTTCGTGGTTCTCAGTAGTCGGCCAGGTGTTTGGGATTAAACTTCCTTTCGAGATGCACACTGATTTATAGCTAGGTAGGCTCATCATATGTTTGATGATTTGATGCAGAGCAATGAGTATAAATAAGATCAAATTCAATTCAATTAGTATGTATCTAGAGCTAGCCTAGCTTTCTAATGTGTTGCATCTAATATAAGTAAAAAAAATATAGTATTCTGGAACTAGTATGTATTCAGAAATAAGTTCCATTGTTTTTGGATGATTCTTGAGATGCTGGCTGTATGAAAGTTGAGCAATATCTGCATCTGTGAGATCTTTGGCAAGCCAGAAACTCTTAAGTTTCCTTCAACCCCCTACAATTTCTTGTCCCATTTACACATGCTTTATTAGGGAGAAATGTATAAACACTCTTGTAGAATGGTAAAGCTGTAGACATATAGAGAAAAGTAGTATTTGTATATATTCACAAGTGAACAACTCCCATATATATAGGGAGGGAAAATAGGGTTACAAAGAAGCAAGTAAAACCTAGGCCCAATATAGTAGGCCTAATACAGATACAACTATACACTAATAATCACATATATTCTATAACACTCCCCCTCAAGCTGGAGCATATATATCAACCATGTCCAGCTTGGTACAAAGTTCTGAAAAATATTTGCCACTCAAAGGTTTTGTGAATATATCAGCAATCTGATTGGACGAAGCAGTGAATTGAGTAGCAATCAGTCCGCTCATGACACAATCACGGATAAAGTGACAATCAACTTTAATATGTTTTGTCCTCTCATGAAAGACAAGATTACTTGCAATGTAAATGGCTGCTTGATTATCACAATGTATAGATAAAGGTTCATTATAAGCGAACCCTAATTCAAGAAGATTCTTTACTCCAATCATCTGAGTAGCAGTTTGAGCCATAGCTCTATACTCAGACTCGGCAGAAGATCTAGCAACAACGTGTTGTTTCTTACTTCTTCATGTAATGAGATTTCCTCCCAAATAAGTGCAGTAACCAGAAGTAGATCTTCTGTCGGTTTTAGATCCCGCATAATCATCATCAGAATATCCTTCAATTTTAAGATGATCATTCTTTTTAAATAACAATCCTTTTTCCTGGAGACTTCTTGATGTATTTGAGAATCCGAATAGCAGCATCCCAATAGACTTGCTTAGGTTTATCCATAAAACGACTAACCAAACCAACTGCAAAGGAGATATCCGGCCTTGTTACAGTCAAGTAGATGAGTTTCCCAACAAGTTGTCTGTACCTAGCTTTGTCCTCAAACGATTCTCCATCATCATCCCACACGCTTGGATTAATATCTATAAGAGTGTCAACTGCCTTCGTGCCTAACAATCATGTTTCTTTAAGCAGGTCAGTAGCATACTTCTGTTGACATAGAGAAATGCCAGATTTGCTATGAGCAATTTCAATTCCTAAAAAATACTTTAGATGCCCCATATCCTTCATAACAAAATGTTTTTGCAAATACTTCTTACTCTCTTCAATCCCTTGCAGATCACTGCCAGAAACTAATATATCATCAAAACACTAGTCAAACATTTCATAATTTTTTGCTTTTATTTCTTCATGGCAACAAGAAAAAACAACAATTTTCAAAGAGACACACTTCTGTGAGATCGTATAACCAGGGACGAAGCCACAATGGGCCCGGGGGCATTGGGCCCCTCTAGAATTTTTAAAAAAATAGTATTATAGTAGTAGTATTTTTTTTTTAGGAAATATTATAGTAGTATTTTAATTTAATACTTAAAAATAAAAATAAAAAATATACTAATCTACTTCTAGTCGGCAATCCACGTACTGCAACCTAGAGTCCAAACTCCATACTCCAAATCTAATTCAAACAATACTAAAAAAAAAAAACAGTCAACCCATTTTCATTCTCGTTTTCAACTCTATTTTACTAGAATCAACCTCAATTCCATATATAATGATAGCAACTCTTATCTTCTTTAATACTCCATCCGTTTCACAATAAGTGTCATTTTAACACTTTAATTTTATGTCACAAAAAGTGTCATTCTACATAATTGAGGTAAAAATTTTATATTTTTCTCATATTTGCCCTCATTTAATGTATTCAAACAACCATATTCAACTCATTTAATGTATTTATATAAGGATGTATAAGATAATTTGATTATCTAATTAATATATTTATTAATATGTGTACATTCATCCAAAATGATACTTATTAAAAAACGGAGGAAGTATATTTATTTCTCATCTTAGCGTTGAATTTTAAATTTTATGGTTCATTGAAGATTCGAACATGTGATGCAATTTTAAGAATATTAGAATTTTATAAATTTAAAAAATATTTTTTTATCATTCTACTTATGGTCTTTTATACTATGAATTGGGCCCCTGAGCAATATTTCTGGCTCCGCCACTGTGTATAACGGATCTTTTACGTTAGACGGATCTTTATTTGACTTGTGAGTGTCCCTCTCCGTTTTTTCTTTTTTTTTCTCTTTAGTTTTTTTTTTCCACTTTTTAATTTCTTCATTTTTTTTTGCAAATACATATTTAAATTTTTGAATTAATTTAAATTTATTTAACTGGTGTCTCGTGTAGTGCACTCATTTGACGCTAACACAGGGCTCATGCACTGCGCTCGATAATTATTTTTTTTTAAATAAATATAAATATATACCTTAAAATAAAATTAATGAACCGTAAAATTAAATTGAATTAATTTAATTTTTTTATCCAATGTCTAGCGCATTGCGTTTGTCTGATGCTAACGCATGGGTTCGTGCACTTCGTTCGATAATTATTTTTTTAAAATAAATATATATTTTAAAATGGAATTAGTGAACCTAAAATTAAATTAAATTCATTTAATTTTTTTTATCCAGCGTCTCGCGCAGTGCATTCTCCTGACGTAATTGCGTGGGCTCGTGCATTGCGCTCAATATAAAATAATGATCTTTAAATAAATATAAAAAAAAACAAGAAAGAAAGAAGAAATGAAAGGAAAGAAAAAAGAAAGGAAAGGAAAGAAATGAACGAAAGCAGCAGCAAAGAAAAAGAAAAAAAAAAAAAAAGGTTAGCTCAGGCGCGTGAAAAAGTCTGTGGAGCAGATGGGCAAGTTTGAATTCTATTTGACCCGTTTAATATAAAAGATCATTAAACGATCTCATACAAGTTTTTATCATTTTTAAGTTGGCTATTGTAACTACTACTAGTGTACTAGCAGTCTAGCACCATCAGGAAGATGCATAACTATGTTTACTGCTCGATAAACAGGCTATTATGATTGATGAATTGCCACACTTATTTTACATTTTATCCCCGACAAATACACAAATAAAATCAACCAACAAAATACACTTTAAAAGTACAAGAATAATCCTTTCTTTGATGAGGTTTAGATATAAACACAAGTTTGCAATAATAAATTCACACACAAGAATCATGGCTAATCAAATTGTAAGATAGGTGCAAAAAGAATTCTAAAGATGATACAAGCCTTTCATATTCAGATCATATGAGAGCTAAAATAGGATTAAAAAATGAACCCCGAAAAAAATATATATAAAAAAAAAACATTCACAAATCGTACTGCAATAGAAAAAAATCCAGTATACCTCCTATGGCCAAACAAATCAGAAACAGAATATGTATTACTTCTGATTGGTCGTGCTCTTCTTCTTGAGTAGGTTTCCAAACTTACGAAGCAACGGTTTCTTCTTCTTTAGACTGTTTTGTTTTGTTGGTGAGCTTCCTCCATTGTCAACATTGTCTGTTGACTCACCATTGGCCTGATCATTGCTGTCTGCACCCTCGGTTTTGTGTTCTGGTTCGTCCTCAATGGATTCCTGCTCCGTCTCTGCCTCAGGAGAATAGTCTTTTTCTTCAATCTTGAAGCTATCCCACATTTTAAGATCAACTTCTGTAGCATCATGATTCTCCTTCTCTCTGTTATTTCCTTTTACACTCCCGTTTGAATTCTCCATTTTTGAAGCACTCTGATCAGGTTCATCATCAGTAATGTCATTAACTTCATGCAGCGTCTCCTTTGCAGGTGCTGGTAGCTCCGTCTCCTTAGGCTTCACCTCTCCAGTTCCATTTTGTTCGGAAAACTCCACCACTTTGGGGAGCATGTCGTAGTCCTTTTCACTGTCTGTGAGCCCACCATTTTCCACGCCTCGCTTCGTAGCCAGAGCTTCTTCAAGCAATTTAGATAACTCATCAATCTTATTTAGAGATGAAGCTTCTCTTTTCCGCAGTTCATCATTGTCATGAAGAATGTTCTTCAGTTCATTTTCCCTGTCCATCAAACCCTCTTTTAATCTCATGCTCTCAGCCTTTGCTTCACCAAGGACTTCCTTTAGGTAAATTGCCTCTGACTCAGCTTCTTTGAAGGAATTTCTCCAACGTTCCTCCTCCTCCCTTGTAGCACAAGCTTCTTCCTCCGCCATTTTTAGCAGATTAACCAACCTGTTAATTTCACTTTCCATAGAAGATTTCTCTTCTTCAGTTTTTTTGATAGAGTTCATCAAATGAAGCTCCTTCTGCTCCCACTCGCCTTTCAAGTTCTGTTCACCTTGCTTGGACTGTTCAATTGAATTAGTCAGAGCATCAATTTCTTGTTTGGCATCATCAAGCATGCTTTCATACTTTTCATTTGTGGCTTTCAGAACCAGTTTCAGATCCTCGATCTGAGTTTCATAGTCTTCGTGCTCAACTTGAAAAGACAATAGCTTTTCTTTGGCATCTCTTGCTTCCGAAGAAACTTCATGTAATGCTGATGCTAAACTTTCTAATGCCTTCTTGCTTTTCTCTTCTTCATCTCTTGAATTTCCCAACTCATTAATGAGTTTGTTTTTCTCTTCCAATAGAGTTTGGACACTCTCAGCTGCAAGCTTCTCATTGTTCAAAGACTGAGCTTTCTCTTTTTTTAATGTCTCAAGCTCAGACCTCAGAGATTCAACCTTCTTTGCCATTTCAGAAGCCTCTTCTTTAGCAAGTTCAAGGAGGATATCTGATTCCTCTAAATCCCTTTTCTGCCTTTCAATAGAGATTTCCAGCACGACCACCTTCTCCTTGAGTGATCCAATCTGTGAATCAGCATCATGCAATGAATCATTACTTCCTTCCAGTTGTTTTATCACAGATTCCAGTGATTCTGATGCAGATCTCTCCAATCTCTTTGCCTGCTCAGCCTGAGATGCTAATTCCTCAACCCTTTCTTGCAACTCATCCACTAAATTATGAGCATATGACTCGGCCATTTTTGCAGCCTCAAGCTCAACATTAAGTTGCTCTAAGGTAGCCTCTTTTTCTGCCAATTTCTCCTCTAGCATTTTAGCCTTTTCAAGTTCTTGGTTCAGGGAATCTATCTCCGATTTCAGTTCTGATACAAATTTATTGTTCTCACTCGCCTCCATTTTGACTTTAGAATCAAGCACAGATTTCATATGGGCCAATTCAGCTGAGAGAGCTTCAACTTTTTGGGCATGAGCCTCAGCTATTTTTGTTGCGTCTTCTGCATGCTGCAGTGCCTGGTCTTTTGCATCACTTATCAGGGTTAGTTCTTGCTTCACCTTCTGAATATCCTCAGTAGCCGATCGAAGAGCAGCAACATCCACTGCATGCCGGTTTCTCACTGTCTCGAGCTCTTTCTTCCATTCCTCTTCCTTTCTCTGAGCAGCTTCAATGCCTGCCTGCTCCATCTCAACTGTTCGAAACTTTTCAATCTCAGAATCTTCTTCTGCTCGTTTTTGTGCCACCAATGCCTCCCGGAGCTTCTCATTTGCTTCCTCAGCCGATCTCTGGGCTTCTTTCAATTCATTAAGAGCCTTCTCTTTTTCATTCACAACCAAAACCAGCTTCTCCTCGGCCTTTTTAAGTTCTTCCTGAGCTAGACTCAGTTCAGCCTGAACTTCAGATGGTTTTGATAGGCGAGTTGTCTTCTTCTGCGAGGTAACAAAGGATCAACATTAACAAAGAATGCAGATAAAATAAATACTTCTTTGGCATTACAAACGCAATTTTTCTCATCCACAATTAAGATAGATAAGATCAACTTCATTGCTTAGTCTGAAGCCTCAATTCTGCATTATTGTATCTTCTTGAAATCAGATGACTGCCTACTAACCTACTCAACTTTAAGCCCCAGCATCCAACATTTGCAATTCTTGATCACAAATTATAAGCAAACTCAACCAAATAAAATAACAGAAATTTATGTTAGAACTTACTTCAGGCGGGGTGCCAAGCTTAGGAGACCGGCGGTCGACTGCAGGCTTCGATGGAACAGATCTTGGGGATCGATCAATCGAAAGACGAGAGCTTTGCAGGGGAGAGCCTGCATCCACGTTGGATTTTGCTGCTCCCCTGCTGCTAGTCTTGCTGAGTCGAGTAGTTGCCGGTGATACTTTAGTGGGAGTCTCAGATAGAGCAGATCTATTAGGCCAAAAATCATGATTGTCAAATTCAAAAATCAGACCTCATTTTCCAATTAAAATCAGAATATGAAAGATCCACAAATTCATTCACTGAACATAAAGCAACAAGTATGATCTAGCAAACATGAACTCAAACCGAATACAAAATACTTCTACTCTGAGCTTCACCTGCCACATAAAAGTGTATCACATTCACACGAGAAGAGGATGAAAATTGGAAACTGTCAAAACGCAACATTTTGAAATTAGGGATTCAGACGGCAGAATTTTTCCCGTAATTGTCTCAGAATTTTTCCCGAAATTGTCTCAGACGACGATCAAAAAATGCTAAAAATTGAATTTCGAAATGACAATCAAAACGAACAGGGGATCACTAAACAGACGGTGAATCCGATTGATTGCAGTATGATCTAGTAAAAAGACATGAAGAATTAAGAAAATCCAGCATCAGATCCAGACAGAAAAGGTGGCTTACTTGGACTTGGCAGACATGATGTACGGCGGCAGAGATGAGTTAAAGAAGCAGCAGTAAAGATGACGATTTCTTGGGAATAGGAGACGAGAATTTACTGAAATGGTGGCATTGTATAAGAGAATATAAATCTCAGAGAGAGTTTGCGAACGTGTTCATACAGTGTAAGTATATGCGAATTGGAGTGTGTAGAGACGAGAGAGGAGGGAAATGGATGAGGTGGTGCTGGTGCAAGAAGAAAAGATCGTTTGGAATGGTGCAGTTGTGTCGCAACTGCTGCGCCTCTCTCTCTCTCTCTCTCTCTCTCTCTCTCTCTCTCTCTCTAAGCAGTGGCGGTGGGGTTGAATTTACGCAAGTAGGCCTACGGGGCTTCCTGTAAAAGCCGTCGGTAAACTTTTGTCAGAGACAGAGAAGGAAAGAGCTGTGAGTATGAATGTCTTGCTTTTCTCACCACATGAATTCTGATTCTCTCTCTCTCACTATCATAAAAGGAAAGGACTAAATACACCCGTCGTATCTATTTTGGAGAATGGATATTTTCGCCCTCACTCAATTTAACTACTTTCACCCAATTTTACCTCACAATGAAGTGTCATTCTATCACTTTTAATTTTATTTTACAACAAAAATTATCATTTACACAATTGAAGTAAAAATTTCATATTTATCCTCATTCAATGCTTTCAAATGTCCTCCAAATTTGACGAGCCCCTGAAAATATCATACTTAAGTATTTATGTAGATCTACACTGTTACAAGAAAATATAGAAATGAGTACAGCTAGTGACCGTGTGAATTTTTCTATTAATTTAAAAAGAAAAATAAGTAATAGAGAGTTTCAAACTTCGTACTGCCAACCATTTCACCTCTTTGCCTAATCTATTCGCAACATGGTTTTTCCTGTAATTAATTTTCATTATTACGATGTATTTACACATTTTCTTTCCTTTTCCCCTTCTTAAATATCTCGCCTCACTTACCAAACCTATCACGGACATCATGAAATTGTGATGCTTGCTACTTATGGAGGAAAATAGCCTTTGGTATGGGGGTGATCACATGTGCCACTTTTCAAATCCAAAACAAAATTAATCCATTCTACAAAAGCTGTAAAATGCAAACATATATTTTCCTAAAATACAAAATTTGAGAAATAAATTTAGGGCGTCATGTAACCAAGAAATATCAATGTATATAATCCTCCAGAATATAGGAGTTCATAAGAGTTTGACTTCTCATTTTTATCATTAACCCAGACTTGATCATAGACACGTGAAATTCTTACCCACGCCAACATGTACTACACCAATCACGTCCATATTAAAAAAAAAAGTGAGCTCATTATTTAAAAATTATTAAAATGTGTGTGATGAGTGAGTGTGTGTTGGAGTGGGATTGAATTTCCCAATAGGCACAACAATAAACTCTCTTGTTGATCGTCGAGTATTTCAATCTTTGCCACATCATTTGGTAACACAAAAACTCGTGTTAGCCTGTTTATTTAAATTTAAATTCAAAGTCATATTCAATTACATATATTTATATTTTACCTTCATTATAATAGTATCTGAATTCAAATCTTAACCAAGGAGTTTTGGGATGACAACAAAATATTTATATTTTACCTTCATTATAATAGTATCTGAATTCAAATCTTATAAATTTATTCATGGTTTTTTGGGATGACAACAAAATACATTTTTTGGGCCGCCACTTTTTGAATCCTACATATTAGAACTAGGGATGTAAATGAAGATAGTCGCTAGCGAGTTATTCGGAGCCCGAATCGAAATAAAAGTTCATTCGAAACTCGTTTATTTTTTAAATAAGTTGAGCTAGGACTTCAAATCGAGCTAGATAAAATTATCAAGCCGAGCTCGAAAGAGAGTAGTATTTGGCTCGGCCGGCTCTTGAACATGTTTGAACTCGAATTTAATCGAACATGTTCATGAATATTATAAATATTCCGAATGGGGTAAATTAATTTATTTTTTTTCAAGCATTCGAGCTTATGCTCGATTAGTAAATTTTTGAGCATTTCATGAATCGAGTTTGAACCGAATTCAAACATGATAAATATTTATTAAGTCAAGCTTAAACAAGAGGAACAAAACTTGAATTTAAATATTCCTTAATGAGACGAGCTCGAACATCAAGATGTTCGGCTCGACTCGATTCATTGAGCACCATGATTAGAATATAAACCCGTTTAAATTTAAAGTCTAAAGATATTAAACCAATATGTTAGAAGATACTACTTCCGTTTCAAAATGTTTGTTGTTTTAGGGTTTTTTTTTTGTTTCAAAATGTGTATTGTTTTATATAATTTGACATTCTCTTTCCCAATTTTAACCCTCTCAAATCCTACAAGATTTCTTGATTCTAACTTACCTGTAATATATGAAGAGAGAAAAATATATGGAGAGAGAAAATATTGTTATTTTTTAGGAAAATATAGATGAATTAGATTTTATGGCATATATGAGGGATGAGTATATTTGTCCATAAAATTAATTCTTAATTTCAGATAAAAAAAATATAACAATAAATATTTTAAAACGGAGGTAGTATAATTTTACTGAGCAATTATAAAATGTATTTATGAAAGTATAATAATATGTTAAAAACATGTGCGAAACACATCAAAATGATTGAGCAGGATGCATATGGATATAAAAATGAAAAAATACAGATGGCTACAGGCATCTCCAACAATGTGGTGCGTCACTCGATGGGCTCCACCAAATAATCAAATTCTTCATGAGCATTAGATTTACACATGCATACATACATACATACATACATAAGGAAATAAATTTCAAAAAAAAAAATAACTTAAAAAAAAAATTGCTGTGTAGGTATTTTTGCAAAACTCTGTCATCCATCACGTGTATTTAAAAATTTATAGCCGAGAAATCCGATATTAGGCATAATGAGCATGCAAGTGTATAAATAAAAAGGGGCTACTCCTCTCTTGCACCCGACAGCATACATCAAATGTCATTAGACTAAATATTTTATATATATCAATATATGTAACAGCATCCACCGACGTTACGGGACGGGAATGTAAAATGTGAAATGAATGATTGGGGAAAGGGACATCAAATTTGAAGGAGGGATGAAGAAGAGTTGAGTGTTGACAAGGAAACTAACCGGTTAGCTGCTGTTCGAACCAACTTCATTGCAACTTCAATCCTATTTCAATTATTATAATTATAATTATAATTGCTATCAATATTTCAATTAGGTGAGATTAGATTTTTGGGCCTGCCGTGTTTCTCACACCATTTCTTTAAATAAACGTCAATATCAAATTATTTATTTATTTTGTGCAATAAATCTCCCCAAAATGCCGACCACAGTAAGTAACACTAACTAATAGTAGGTCACGATCTCCATCCAACGTACACTTATCCAAATTACATCAGAATATGGGGGGTTTCAACTTCCACTTCGATTATAGTTTATATTATTATTATTATTATAGAAACAATCCAAGTTATTATAAAATAAGTCCGCCAACGGAGAAATTGAACAAAATTACAAATATAACATTAGTAGAAGAAACAACATAAAAATGAATTACCCACCCACCCACATACTCTTGGTGGAACTTCGAACTAAAAATCTCAACCGATCACGAGTAAAATTTAAATACAATAAAGATGAGTAAATTATAGATAGACGAAAATATGACAGCAGGGCACATCAATAAGACGACGTCGCATAGGTAATGATATTATTAAATATAGAAAGTGACTGGCCTCCTAATTTCTTCAGCCTTCCCTTCTCTTACACGCCCTCATTAAATTTCAAAGGGCAATAATAAATTTAACCCCAAAAACAAGAAAACACCAACAAAAACCACATTATTAATTATTATTCACAGCATGAGTTAGTACAAATTCTGACAACAAAAGCTACTAATACGGAGCACTATGTTTCTGAGAATCCAAACGAACGCCATGAAATGAGTTGACACTTAACTGGCAGAAAACAAATAATGCAGCACACAATATGTCACGTTACAATTTTATTTTATTTTTTATTTTAAAAAAAAAATAACCAGGCACATGGGTTTTATATCAAAATGGACAGTGCTCTAACGTGGGGACAGACTAAGAAGAGGTGTAGCACTAAAATGAGGAATTTTATCTATCATTTATTCTTCATGCCAGCTTCAACTAGAAAAGTTACGCAGTCACGAGGTTGATGTTGCATTCTCACCTGCTTCGTTTAGATAGATCGATGCTCCACTGTAGTAATGTCGCCCGTGAAATCCGTAGCCTTGTCTATCTTATTTATGCACAACAATGGCCATCACTGGGACAGTGACAATCCTCTATTCATCATCGTATGAAATATGAGAACTGGTGGTGCAGCCAGGTGCATCCTCATCTTCCGCTCCACAACAATCATAAAACTTGGCAGCATAGGGTGGATCATTTGGTCCCAGCTCGTAGTACCTGGAATATGTGACGTACATATATTTGTCAACAACAGAATTTATAGCACAACCATATACAAAGGAAAGGGAAAGAATAGTATTTTAGGCTTATGACAGGGAAATGTAAGGTTGCACACCCAAAACAAATTCATGACCAAGAAAAGAAGTGAATGCAGAAGTCGTTGACACATTTATATAATGTGTGGTGTTTTTAAATTAAAACACAAGAAATAACCAGTTTCATGGCATAACTAATTTCAAATTATAAAGGGTCATGTACATTAACAAATAATAAAATTATGATTCATGGTACTTGTTCATGTAACAATCATCCACCACAGTATCAGCCATGTCCGTCAATTTATATAGACTCACAAGTTTTGCTCAGTGTGACCAAGACATGAAGGTTACACAATTCATGAAATTGCAATATTTTTCACAAGCACCACCAGCATGCTTCATGCACACATCCAAGGAAGATCAGCTAGCAGCCGGAGATCCATTCTGAAACCTCTCCTTTTATCAAAATACTAGTTTAATCTTATACTAATTGTTTTAAGAAATAAGGAAGCATGATGATCGACCAGATTTGCAGGTCTATGCGCGCACATTGAAGTGCGCAGGTTAGGTTGTTATTTTGTTTTATTTCCTTTGTTTATTTTAGTTGAGTTAGTTATCTATATTATTTGGGTTTAGTAAGTTTGCGGGCCTTGCATGGGCCTCAGTAAGATTGTAAATGAGCCAAACTACTCACGAGATACTCAGGTATCGGTTCGAAAAAAGCTCGCTCGAGACTTGCTCGTTTGTTAAACGAGTCAAGCTCGAGCACGATAAATGAGCTCGCCATTTTCTCGAGCTTGGCTCGTCGTCGAGTACTCGGCTTGTGAGGCTCGCGAGCTTTTTAACAAGCTGTCTCACGATCCACTCAGGAGTAGTTAAACAAGCCGAGCTCACGAGTTGTCTCACGAGTACTTAAACGAGTAGGGCTCACGAGTTATTTGATTTAGAACTCGAAACACATACTATTTTTGTAATGTTTTAAACATTATTTCTTTATATTGTAACTTTTGTGAAATTAATACTTTTCATAAAAATAACATGAAACTAATGGAAACATGCAAACTAATGAACTATATATATATATATATATATATATATAATAGTTTATCATATTTAAAAATTTACATAGTATATTAGTATAATAAATAATAGGAAAATTTACACTTTGATACCTACATTTTGAACACTTTTTCAAAAATGACCCACTTTATTACTATTAGCAAAACAGTACCCACTTTTTCAAAATTTTTGCAAAACTGACATCGATCAAATTTTCAGCCTAGAATATCTATGTGACATGCCCAACACATTTATTTTATTTTTAGTTCATAATTGACATGAAATATCAGAATAATATTTTTTATTGGAGCAAAAAAGTCACGTAAGAATTCCGGCGTGCCACATAGATATTCTAGGCTTGAAATTTGATCGAGGTCAGATTTGCAAAAATTTTGAAAAAGGGGTACTGTTTTGCTAATAGTAATAAAGTGGGTCATTTTTTAAAAAGTGTCCAAAATGTCGGTATCAAAGTGTAAATTTCCCTAAATAATAATATGAAATGTGAAATATGAAATGATATTAAATTAGTATTATCAAAATTAAGAAATAGAATGATCAATAGTAAATATTAAGTAATAAAATAAATTAATACTAATATTTGCAAAATAATAATTCTCAATTCATTAAATAATAAATATGAAATGAAATCAATAGTATATTAATATTAATCTAATATTATCGAAATTAAAAAATCGAATGCTTATCACAAGAGTAGATGGGTAATAAAAGAAATTAAAGAAAAAGGAAAATTTAACAATATATAGTATATAATATATAGACTATAGTCCATCTTATATTATTAGTATTAACTTATAAGAATATAAGTTATAACTTATAAATTGTAAATTTGTAATATGTGTAAAGTAATGAAGGAAAAAAAGAAATTAAATAAATTAAGATTAATTAAGATTAATATTAACAATTTGACAAAACAATACCCATCATTAAATATTAACACATGAAATGAAATCAATGATATTAATAAGACTAATCAAATGTTCAAGAGTAATAATATTCTTAGTACAAATGTTATATATTTAATCTTAAAATCTTAGTTATATATACTCGTAGTATTAAAGTATATAGTCTATATTAGTTAAAATGTACATAGCAATAAAAGGAAAAAAGAAAATTGAAAAAAAATAAGACTAATATTAACAAAATAATCATTCTCAATTCATTAAATAAGAAATATGAAACAAAATCAATGATATTGAAAAAAATAATGATTTCTCCAAAATTTATGTACGTTATTTCGTGATTATTGTGCATGTATCGAGTTAGGGCTCAAATCTCACACAATCAAGTTGAGCTTGAGTTCGGGCTCGAAATTTAGATAATCGAACCGAGCTCAATTTTTTCCAGTCGAGCCAAGCTCGAGCTTTTTGGTACTCAGCTCGGTTCGGCTCAATTTAATCATAATTTTGGCAATGTCTAAGGTGTGCCGAGAAAAATATCAGATTATTTTGGCACACATTAGTAAGAGGAACCTTAGGGTTTGAATTTCTGTTAGGATTCTTATTACAGTTGAGTTTTATTTAGGTTGTTATTTCAGTTCTTATTCAATCTTAAGCTATCTCTATCAAATTCAAATGAGATCAGAAAATACAACTCTGCTGCAAAATTCTAGTTTAATCACAACTAAAACCATAAAATGCATTATTGATAAGGCTTTACATGCATTTTGAATTCAAATTTTATAGCCCAATCTTTCCTAATGTCATATCCATGTCCATGATGAAGCTTAAACAAGTGTTCAAATAGTCTTCACAATCCAAATTCTATCGGCATAACGAATCAATCAAGCAACCAAAAGGAATGTGCAGTAAGATAGTCAAAGCACCAGACAGGATAGCTTGGAATTCTTGATCCGTTGATCATGGTTGCACCGTTAGTAGACATATATTGAAAGTCTTGAGGGAAACGGGTGTTCGAGTGATGTTCACCATGTCATGCCTCTTAAGATGGGAGGGAACAGCAGATCCAGATCCCACAATTCATCATCCAAGGGACAAAGTGGGCAATAAGAAACTTTCGTTTTGGACATGTATCAGAGAAGGGAAAGAAGATAAACCAAACCAACCAATTGAATAATTCATTTATAGCAGTGATTTGATTAGCTTGATTTAGGGAAAGATTATCTTCTTCTTTCTTTTTAAATAGAGTAGATCGCAGATACATGGATTGGGGAGGAAATTAGTGAATATCTGGCTTTACGCTGGCAGGCCATTTGGTCTGACAAGACTACCTAGTGTTCGTTGTTTCTCTATGATTTTTGTTCAAACAAATGAACAATGAGTAGGCTTTGATTACTCTGTAATCTAGAAAGTTGGTCCGACCTGCCGGGTTCAATTGAGTGACATCCATAGACAAGAATAGAGAACTGAACTGTAGGTGATAAGGTGATATAGAAAAGCATCGATGTTCTTAAAGAGATAAGGCATGCAGACTGTAAATTTACAAGGAAGAATTTGGAATGACATAAGGAGAGCTGGTTCATTACAGACAAGGATTATTGGCATTGATGAACTGCTTATGGCCTTTTGTAAGGGAAAAATGATCTAGGATGGTGGTGGTGTCATGGCATTATCTCTATAAGTAGTCAACAAGACGGATCAGTCCAACTCCAACCTCCACATCTTGTGTAGGAAAGTTAATTTGCCAAATTTAACGGCATTGATCTCTTGGTTGGAATACCAAGAGCTAAATACAGAGGTTGATTCAACTGTGGTAGGAATGGATGGCGTGACACTACATTGGGTCCAACATTCTCTAAACATGAATTCCAAAGAATAGCGCATGAATTAATGTCACGATATTGAGGTAATCCCATAGCTAACCAGCTTGATATGCTTGTTGCAACTGTCAGTGAATTTGACATGGGAGTGGCACCAAGTTATGGGAATTACATGACAACAGTGCCAGGCTGCTTCTCAAAAATCATAATACAACTATATGAGCTCTACTATTTTTTTTTTAT
Source organism: Perilla frutescens (assembly GCA_026008535.1). Taxonomy (NCBI): domain Eukaryota; kingdom Viridiplantae; phylum Streptophyta; class Magnoliopsida; order Lamiales; family Lamiaceae; genus Perilla; species Perilla frutescens. The sequence continues at coordinate 26,221,278 of BRKX01000010.1, read as the reverse complement.
CAAATAATATTCCTCTCTAGCCCGGAAAAGGAGTTACCTATACCTCATCCACAATATCAATGCACCCAAGTAAGTAGCAGCAACATATGAGAAGTTCTAGTTTTAGTTAGAAGTTTCCACTTACAAAAAGATATCAGGCTACAAGTAACAAACAAACAAAAAGGTTTTCCGACGAAAATGATCGCCTTAGCTGATATACTTTCGGACAGTGGAGGAAAATATCACAATTCACAGCAAAAGTTGACAAATACAGCTTAAGTAGAACTTTTTTTTTTGGTAGAAGAAAGACAACTCAAAGTAGGAAAAATAGAGCAATGCTGACAATTTCCCCAATAAAATATCACTTGTCGGAATCGGTATGCTTGGAGATGAGGATTCTTAACATCAGTTGGTAAAATAAAACGGCGCAAACAGAAAATATATAAAAATTGAATGCATTGTAGAGCTTTAATTTAATTATTTAATTACCTCTTCTGATCATCGTGGCGGCGGCAGACGAAGAAAGAGGGATGAAATCGGCAAGAATTTGAGGGATTGGACGACGCCGTATAGAGCTCTTTGCACCGTTTGCACACCTTCTGGTTCCGGTTTTCCGCTTCCGAAGCCTGTTTCACGCCTTTGCCGTTGCAATTCCGGCCGTCGTCCATTCCTTTTTTTCCCTTCCGGCTAATCTCCTTTATTTTTTACTGAATTTCTATTTTTATTGCTCACAGAGAGAAGCCCCTCCCGCCGGTTATCACTATGCCTAATTTTCCATTAAATTCCGAATAATAATAATAATAATAATAATAGCGTAGTAATTTAACATCAAAGCTTGTAAATAAATAAAATAATAGGTTCAACTCTATATATTTTCGAATATTTATCAATTAGAAAGAAAAAACAAAACAAGAAGAATAAATTCTTATAAATTATGTTATTTTCTCTTGAAATAACAAAATTGTATTGCGATTTTATTAAACACATGTGGGAATTGTGCGTCGAAAGATAAATAAATAAAAAAGAATAAAATTGTGGTCCAACCAAAAGAAGAAAAAAAGTAACTAAGCGAATAGCCCCCCTCACTCTAACCCCATCTCTTTTTCATTTTCATACAACTAAAAAAATGAAAAGAAACTAAAGAATATACACAAAAAAAAAATCATAAAATTATAGCCCCAATCATTCCCGATTTTTTTATAACTAATAAATGTTAAGAAATTTTTTAATTTCCTAAATAATCTATATACGAGTAACATATTTTTATGTAATTATATATGCTATTTAAATATTTGTGGACTTAATTAAATGATCTAAGGTAATAGTTCATGGGTTGCGTGATTGATATGAAATTAATGAGCAGATACTAATACTATTCTAATTAGGTGTTTGAGTAGCATAATTAAATAATATATATATATAGGGGTTAGATCAAAAATACACCTTTTTCTGGTGTAGGAACTAGGAACCCATCTTATACCGTCCACCTAGATGATCTAATGGCTGAGATTAAATGTCCAAGTCAAGGCAAAAAAGAAGGAGACGTGGGTATAATTGTCCAATTTCAATAAAAAAAGCTGATGTCATCACTTTTTAAAAAAATCCTAAAAACTTTGAACGACCATAACTCACTCGTTTCAAATCGGATTAACGCAAATAATATACCAAATTAAAGATCTTTTCATGCTCTTTAATTCAAGATCAGTCATGGATATGTTTGTTCAAATAAATATAGACAAAAAATACAAAATATAAATTTTTACTCGTGTCTAGCGCGAAAATGCTTTCGTTAGCTTTTAAATAATGGTTCGTCAGCAATATGATAAGTTAATTACGTATGTTGACGAAGCATTTGTTATATGCTAACATATTACATTTATCGCGCTAATGAATGATCATCATAATGTTAACATACTACGCATACTTATATTATTATTATGATTTATTACATTTCAATTATGACTTATAATTATTTTTTATGATTTAATTTTTATGTTTTAGTTACTAATTGAATATTATATATTATTCATTTCATCAAATTAGAATATATTAGTTAGAGTTCTTCATCTATTTATGGTTTATAACTTATGCTAAGAATGAATTGTCATATGCTAACATAGTTTATTCGCAATGCTGATAAAATAATATCATTATGCTAATGTTTTATATTTATATTGTTATTATGATTTATTCCATGCAATTGGGGTTTATAATTAATTTTTAGAATTTAATTCTATTTTTAGATCATTGAAGTTTATTATATCTGAATTATGATTTATTTCATCCTATTAGAATTTATAATTACACTTTAGAATTTAATTTTTCGTTAACAATATGAGAAAAATTTTCATTAGCATAAATATAACGCTTCGTTAGCATGATGATAATACTTCGTTAGCATGACGATATGTTATCAAATATCCTCCGCGATTTTTATAAGAAGTGCCAAATTACGTTAATACCCCCACGTGAATTTTTTTCAAAATATTACAGGATTGTCACCACTCCTTTTAATCAAATCTGGACCATAGATCTTTATTGATTGTATGGTGTGAGATGGGTTCCTAGTTCCTACACTAGATAAGGTTTGCATTGTAACCCTCCCCTATATATATATATATATATATATATATATATATATATATATAACTCTCTTGGTTATGGTCTCCAATATACTAAATCAAACATAGTTTTTACTTCTCCCTATTTGGAAGAAAAACGAAAGTCCTATAGAAGGAATAAGGAGATTTAGTTGAGGAAGGCCATAATACCAATCTCATATTCGTGTTCGGATCTAGAGATTGTTCATAAAGGTATTACGCATCAAGATTTTCAATCTCAATTGATTCAGATATTCCTATAATCTTTGACAATCTAGTGCGATGTTATGTTCCTAGAATATTGTATGATCTAGGATTGTTGAATTTATATTAAGTGATCTGTAAGTATGTGATAATTATATGAGTTTTTCATGTGAACACTAGTTTGTCCATAGATAGACTTTTATTTGACATAACTTATTATCAGTACTTGATCGTTACACCAATATTACCACTATAAGTAATTGTTTGTTCATAGATGAAGATTAATGTTGTACTTGGTGTCTTGAGATGGGTCCCCAGATTTGGATCGCATGCTTACTAATCGAAAATCAGAGAATGTGGAGATCATTGGGTTCTCTGATTCTAATTTTATGGGATATCAAGATAATGGATGCTTCACTTCGTGATATCTGTTTACATGTGCTGGAGGTGCTATTTTAGGAATGTCTATAAAATAAACTCTTGTAACTTCTTCCACCATGATTGTGGAGTTCATCATTTATTTTGAGACATTCAATTAGTCATACTTCACTCCAAGAACAACATAAATGCTACAGAGTCGAAGTTTATCGAAATTAAATTTTTGTTGTTAAAGAGAGAGTTCAAAATGAACAATTTTTGTAGTATACATAGAAACAGAAAATATGCTAGCATGTTCACTAACTAAGACATTAACACATAAGCTCTTTTATGAGTATACTACTCATATTGGTGTTATTTCTGATGTTACCTTAGTTCAGTGGGAGTTCATGTTCCATGTGATACTTCAATTTTGGATTATTCAGATTTCTGCAGAATAAAGTTGATGGTTTTGATTTCATTCTGAATTCACTTATGTTTTCCATATGTGATGCTTTGCATTGCATTTATGGATTGATCTCATTAAGGACTAAAGTCGGACCAGTTGGAAATAGACATGATAAGATCATTACATGTAATTTTCATGCTACTCACCATATTTGATATATGTCATTGAGTATATTAGTATAATGATTATCGGGGTTCAATCACGAGTTATAATGTGGTTAATGTCGTTGTAGTTCCATTGTTAGTATATGAGATGGACTAGATTGTTAAGGCGTAGTCTGAAAATAAATAGTATGTTGCGCAGCTATATAACTATTTGATATAATTACTTTTGGTGTAATGCGTAACCCAAGTGGGAGATTGGTAGGAAATTTTTTATTTCCTAAATAATCTATATACGGGTAGCATATTTTTATGTAATTATATTTGCTATTTAAATATTTGTGGACTTAATTAAATGGTCTTAATAAGGTAATAGTTCGTGGGTTGCGTAATTGATACGGAATTAATGAGTAGATACCAAATACTATTCTAATTAGGTGTTTATGAGTAGCCTAATTAAGTAGTATATATATAGCCCCCTTCGTTATGGTTCCCAATATACTAAATCGAACATAATTTTTACTTCTTCCCATCTGGAAGAAAAATGAAGGTCCCATAGAAGGTATAAGGAGATTTAGTTGAGGATGACCATAATATCAATCCCTTGTTCGTGCTCGGATCTAGAGATTGTTCATAAAGGTAATCCGTATCAAGATTTTCAATCTCAATGGATTCAGGTATTCCTATACTCTTTGACAATCTAGTGCGATATTATGTTCCTAGAATATTGTATGATCTTGGATGGTTAAATTTATATTAAGTGATCTATAAATTCCTACAATAAAAGCTAGAGAACAGATGGATAGAAAAAAAGAAGAAGCGAGAGAACAATATAAATTATAGTCACTTCGAGTTCGTAATTAAAAAGAGAAATAGAAATAACAAGACACAATTATTGATCCGGTGTTCTTCCCAAACACATTGATTATTTATCATTGTAAGTTTGTCAAAATCATATTGAATTTATGAACTAGAGTGAATTGGTGATGCCTATGGTTGTAAATGAACAGAGCCACTTGCAAGCTATTCGGATATTGATTTAAAAAAAGATTGCTTGAAGCTCGTTCATTTTCTAATGAGCGGAGCTCGAGTTTTGAATCGAGTTTGATAAAATTATCGAGCTCAAACATGTTCGCGAATATGTTCATGTATATTATAAATATTTTAAACCAATAAATTAAATAAGTTTTTTCATCTCGAGCTCGGATATGTAAATTAAACGAGCTTTTTTTTAGCATTTGAGTTCCGGCTCGATTAGTAAATTTTCGAGCATCATGAGTCGAGCTCCAATCGGATTTGAGCATGACAAATCTTTGTCGAGTCGAGGTCAAACAAGAGAAAAAAGCTCATCAAGGTGTTCAACTCAGTTCGATTCGTTTATAGCCCAAGTGATGCCAAATATATATATATATATATATATATATTTCTACACTATATCTAAAAATAAGATAGTTATATATATATATATATAAAGTTATCAATTGATTCAGGTCACCCGTAGGCCGAACTCTTATTTTTCATTTTTTGATTGGGCGGCCTAGCTCATTCGAGCCAACCCGACCTAAAATAGGATAGATTGGACTACTTTTGCCACTTCTATATATATAACAACAACCAATACTGAGGTGCGCACTGGTAAATCTAGTTCCTAATCACGCAGAAAGAAGGTAAATATCATTTGAAAAATAAGATTTGATAGACGAAGAACTAGCGGTGTTAGTGCTCCTATATAGTAGCCTACAAATCACAAAAAAAAATTGTGTAAGGTAAACATGGTTGCAGAACTCGCTAGAGCTAGTCGGGCGGTTGGGGGAGGGGGGCCTAGCGCCTAGACGGTCTAAGTGGGGCCTAGGTGTTTTTCAATTTTTTTTATTTTTTTATACCCTGTCTATTTTGAAATTTACATTTATAAATTCATAATTCACAACATTCCAAACCAGATATTTAATCTTAAAATCACCCAAACTTTGAAATAAAATAACATTCAAAGTTGAAATTATCCTAACAATGAAACATTCAAAGTTTAAATAAACCAAATTCGAAACAAAACAACATTCATAGCTCACAATATCCAAAATTAAAAAAAAATAACAACACTCAAAGCTCAAACATCTTCCAAAATACGATCTCCATCCAACTCATCTTCAACTTCATTCTCATTAATTCCCTCATTATCAGACTCGAAATCCTCATCATATAAGTCTCTAACTGTTCGATATTTTGGAGTTCGAGACCTATGTCCGAGAATACCACCCACATCGCCATCATCATCATCATCATCATCATCATCATCATTATCATCAACAACATTAGTAATAATTCATTCTTGTGCACAAGTTGAATCCGAGGAAAGTAGTGCCTCCACATTACTTGTATCTTTTTCTCTCTTTTATTTACTCAACAATCTTGCATTAAATTGGATAAATACAAGATTGTTAAGAAACTTTGTACCTAGTCGATTCCTTTTTTCTGTATGTACCTACAAAATATTGTACAACATTGAAATTATAAAATAGAATTAGTTAAAATATATAATAAAAATTTAAAAGATAATTAAACTAACCCCTTCAAATGTGCTCCAATTTCTTTCACAACCGGATGAACTAGATGTCAATGAAAGGATCCTCATAGCCATTCTTTGCAAGTTAGGAGTTGATGAACCATAATTTGACCACCAAGATACTACATACAAAAAATCAAAGAATAAACAATAGCATCAGTAAAAATTAAATGTTACAAAAATAAGAAAATAAATATATTTAATTTACCCAAATCAAATTTATCATCATTTAAAGAGCATCCTTTCGCTGCAATTGCTTTCCCAAAAGTTGACCCATTTTCCCTATATATGGGGAATTCTTCATTCATAATTTTACCTTGTAAATCAACATCTCCCGCAAACAAAACATCCAAACAGTCAATCATACCCATTGAGACATCTTGATCTAAATGAAGAAGAGGGTCCTTGTAGTGATAAAACGGGTTTAATAGATAAGCTATCAAATGTAATGGACTATCAAGCCTATCTTTGATCCGTGCTTCAATAACTTCAATGATTGGCTCATAATTTTTTGGAAGATTGTTCAAAGCAATTTTTATCTCTTCCATTGCTTGTGTAATACCCCAGATTTTTGAATAAGGTTTAGGGAATTGTTAATATTAGTTAATTAATTAAAAAGAAAATTTAATTAAGGTTAGTTAAGGTTGGATGTCAGTCACGACTTTAAAAGGGGTCAGTCTTTCGTAAAGATCATCTTTTCGGAAAATGTGATCTTAACTATTTTATAACCATTCGTGGTCTCGTTAGAAAGGTTTTAACTCAAGGAGTATGCCGGTGTTTTTGAATTTTAATTCTGAAGTCATTTGAGTTCCCGATGATGAAAAACGCATTTAAAAGATGAATGAATAGTAACTTTTGCGTGCGTTCGTGTTTTGAGAAATTTATGAAATCCTCCTCGTTGATCCGAGTCTAGTTCTGTCAAGCCCCTCTTATGGGAAATGACTCAAGGATTCCGTTGGCATTCACGGATTCCCATTCTGAGGTCAATCGAACGCTCGGGAGCAAAATCTGTCAGTCTGAGTGAATAGTAAAAAGTAATTCCAAAAAGGGAATCTTTGCTCGTCTCTCTTCAGACGACCCCGTCTTCTTCACGAATCAAGCTGGTTCACTAGTATTTGAGCCAATAAGTCCCCCGGTATTTTTAGATTTCATGTCTGAAGTCATTTGGACCTCGACATCGAATAAAACAGTTTTTAACCGAACCCGGGGTAGCTTTTGCAGTATTCCCGCACAGCAATGGCTTCCAAGGGAAGCCAAAGCTTTTCCTATAAATAAGAGACCACCCCTTTGTCATTCTTTGCTCATTTCACATCCACTTCACTCCTAAATCGAAAGGGTGAAAAGTTTTGAAAGCCGAGAAGGTTCTGTCGAAGTAAAAAAGCGTTCTTCATGAGTGTTCTTCAAGACGACGAGCGGAGTGGCGTGGAAGGGATGCGGTGAGGGAATGTGCTAGGGGCACCGTTGAAATCGTAGCAGGCGGCTCTACCGCCGTTGCGACTCGACGAGACGCCGAGCTAACCACATTCCTTCAACGCACCTGACCCCGTCTATTCTTGTTCGTCGGTCTCGATTCCATTTCTTTTTTGTCTTTAAATTTCGCATTTACTTTCCGTTTTTTACGTTCTTCGCGTTCTTCATTATTGCTCGTCTAAAGTTACATTTCGATTTTTGTTGAAATTCCAAGATAATAACGTGAATGTTATATTTCTCATTCTAATTCCATTATTGTTATTCTAAGAAGATTAACTTCGTTATTCCGTTAAATTCCGTTCAAGACACATTTAACGATTTTGTCGTTAATCTAATTTAAAGGGAGAATTATCGTGTTTATGCCGTTGTAATGCCAAAATTCTATTCAAGTTAAAAACATGTTAAAATCAAGTACGTTGTTTCTATAAAAAAAATTCGGGTTAATTGTTCTTCGTGTTCGTCGAACAAATCAACGAACATGAAGAACAGTTGAAGAACACGTTGAAGGAACCCAGATGATGAGAGAGAGAAAAGAGGAAGAGAGAGAGCCCCGCGGGGGGGGGTGGGCGCCGCCGCGCCACACCCCCCTCCGCCGCCCAGCCCGCCGGGGCTAGGCGGCCCCGCGGCGGCGGGTGGGCCGCCGGGGCAAGGCGCCCCCCCTTCTTTTCCGTGTTGTTTCGTTTGCCGTTCTTTTCGGCTATTTCCGTACCCCTTCTTTCCGATCTTTTCGAGTCTTTACAAATCATGTTACTTTCAAGCCATATTCAAGTTTAAATTATAGTAAGATATCCAAGTTAATTTCAATTTATTTCGATAAGATATTCGAGTAAAAAAAATTAGAGATCGAGTCGAGAAGTTCCTTAAATAAAATAAACCCTTCTCGAACCCTTATTAAGTCCAAGTCGTGCTATCCATATTAAATCCTAACTAAGGGAATATTAGTTGGGTGTTATTTAATATCATGTTATTAGAAATCTTCGAATGAGGCTTCTAAGTCGACGATTCGACTTTTGTAGGAGGAATCGAGCCTCGGAGGAATACTAAGGAAGGTCACCAGCTCGTTGCCTCATCTTCCATCCCGTAATCAAGGTGGGTAAATCTATACTCATCTAAAGTTTGAGCTAATAAGCTCTAGAAGCATGTTAGGGCAAATGAGATATCCAATAAAGTATTTTTGCTCAGCCTGTTTGATCTCTGTACAATGAAGGAAGAAAGGAAGATATTATGCTTTATTTGAGCTCTCAAGCATGATTAGAAATGATAGAACTACTAAAGTATTGTTTATGCTTAGCATGAGATGTTTGGAATTATCTTTATCTCCGATTCGTACTTGTTTACGTACTTTTCCTGTAATTTAATGTTTATACTTGTTAAGCTCGTAGAATTAAGAGTTAAGGTTTGCCTTGTAGCATTAACCCTTTGTAGGCCGAGATCATGTAGTATTGAAGGATTAGCATTAGACATTGTTCTAAGCTTGGTATTGCTAGCAAGGGTAGGAAAGGAAGGAACTTAGCTTTTCACTTAAGCAGGGTATTAGCTCGGAACTATTAAGGGAGTCACTGCTGGGTTTTTCCCTCGCAAACTCGTTCGGATATTTGAGGTAACCCCTCTTCTATCCTATGGCATGCCTAAGGGTACAGTTGACAACAGGTTGAGCCAAGTTGGGCCCAAAAAGAAAAGAAAAGGTTTTACGGATACGGAGAGGGCTTTTGCGTTTTGCTCTCCATGTACCGTCTGTTAATTATTGGATATCTTGAAGTTATTAAAGCATTTTCGCTAAAACCCACTGAGTACACTAGTGCTCATGCCCCCTCTTTTCAAATATTTTCAGGTTGAGATGCTGAGGATGCTGGTGGTTGTGAATGTGGGTTGGCTGCCAAGACTGTTTTGCTATTATCTAATGTTTCCTTGAAATCCCACTATGTGATCTGCTACTCTGATACACTCTTTTCAATCCTGTTTTAAGTCCTATTATGATTAGCAAGACTCTATGAATAACCTCCCCAGACATAACTATTTGAGTATAAGATGCATACTAAGTTCTATTTCTATTACCCGAGTACATGTGACGCCCGGGGCCGAAGCATGGAGTGATCGCCGGTGCAAGGCACGGACAAAGAGCGGCTCCTATAAGACTGCCAAGCGAAGGGGCACATGAATGAACCGAATCCACCCGAAAGAGAGGGATTCTGAGGCTATACAGGAATGGGACTGTATAGTTGAGGAGAGCTTAAAGGATTTGATTGGTGCTACTCATACTAATAAGGTGCATCTTCTTTTCTGGCGCTCGTTCCACCAGAACTACAAAGTTAAGCATGCTTGACCTGGAGCAATGGTGGGATGGGTGACCCTCTGGGAAGTTTCTCAGGGAGCGTGTGAGTGAGGACAAAGCACGCTGGAAAGACTTGTGTTGGTTTGTGGGGACAGCCGTCAGTCCGGTAGCCGGGTCGTTACAGGTGGTATCAGAGCCGAACCTCTCGCAGTAAGGTGTGGTTTGGGGACGAACCAAGCGGAAGCTGGTGGGCATGTGACGCCCGGGGCCGAAGCATGGAGTGATCGCCGGTGCAAGGCACGGACAAAGAGCGGCTCCTATAAGACTGCCAAGCGAAGGGGCACATGAATGAACCGAATCCACCCGAAAGAGAGGGATTCTGAGGCTATACAGGAATGGGACTGTATAGTTGAGGAGAGCTTAAAGGATTTGATTGGTGCTACTCATACTAACAAGGTGCATCTTCTTTTCTGGCGCTCGTTCCACCAGAACTCCAAAGTTAAGCGTGCTTGACCTGGAGCAATGGTGGGATGGGTGACCCTCTGGGAAGTTTCTCAGGGAGCGTGTAAGTGAGGACAGAGCACGCTGGAAAGACTTGTGTTGGTTTGTGGGGACAGCCGTCAGTCCGGTAGCCGGGTCGTTACAGTACAATTTCCTTTCGTCTATACAAGGGGCTTGCATGCATTATTAACCGTCAACATCTATGTTGGATGGTATCCGTTTATCCGTTTAATTTACTGTCTAGCAAAAGTGAGCCCGAGTATCCCCATCTAATCTCTAAAAGCATATCCCGATGGTAAAACCAACTTATCAATCTTCCGTTTTATCCAAATAATCCCGTAATAACACCCTGTCCCCACTAGTTAATCCCTATCTCGGGACCGGGCTGTTACAGCTTGGACGAGCTCTCCATATACAAACCCCATTGATGGCTTTCTATCACCATCAGCAATCCGAAGTACCTTAATCAAAGGTGTGAAAACATCCAAGCATAATGCAACACCACTCCAGAAACCCATGCTCATCACTGTTGTGTAAGCAACTTTTCCTTTAGCAATCTTAGAAAACTTGCAAGTTTCCCAATCTGGACTTGCAAACATTCGTTTCAATTCAACTCTTTTCTCATGTATACTTTGCAAAGTAAGAAATGCTGATGCAAATCTTATCACCCCCGGTCTCACAATATCCCTCTTATTTGTGTATGATCTCATCAACACCAATACTTGATGTGCAAAAGGAAGACTGTCAAGGCTTTTGCTTGATCAATGATTTTCTTGAACTTTGATTGTTTTGCAATGCCCTCTAGCATAAGATATATGGTATGAGCAGCACATGAAGTCCAAAAGATGTTTGGCCTCTTCTCCTTCAACAACTTTGCAGCCCCCATATTGTTGGATGCATTGTCAGTTACAATTTGGATCACATTGTCTGGCCTAACTTCTTCAATGCATTGATCAACATACTCAAAAATTACTTCGCTTGTGTGTGCAATATCTGAAAATTCCTTAGAAGAAAGGAAAACAGTGCCCAAACGAGAATTGACACACAAGTTCATGATGCTTCTTCGCTTTCTATCACTCCATGCATCTGTCATAATAGAACATCCATTTAATTTCCATTCTTCTTCATGTTTCTTCAGCAAAGTTTTAGTTCTATCAAGCTCTTTCTTCAAAAATGGTCCGTCATCTCATGTCTTGTTGGAGGTACAAGACCTGGTCCAAATTGACCAATCGCCTCCACCATCAACTTGAAGCTATCCAACTCAATACAGTTAAATGAAATACCCACTTCATAAGCCTACCTATATATGTACTCTTTCGCAACATCCGATCTTTGTTTGAAAAGTACATCATTGATGTTTTGTTCCCGTAGTTTGCTCTTTCCTGAACTCAAAGAAACATCTGGAGATATAGAAATTGTAAACTTATCCATAGGGCCAAGATTACGCGGTGATTTCATAGACTCGAAAGATTCTTGCAGTTGATCAATATCAATAACTTCTTCGGGAGAGACATTGTGAATATTAACCTATGATCTCAGTTCTTTTCCTTCCTTATTCTTCTTTTTTTCCTCAACTTAGCTTCATTTATCGCATTTCTGCAAAGGTCTTGATCTTCTTTCGAAGCTTTTGTACAAGAAGCAACATTTCCTTTAATCTGTGCAATGTGCTCTTTAATTCTATAAACCCCTCCAGAAATTTTCTTCCCATACTTGATGCACTGGACTTTATCCAAATTATTGGCATCAACTAAGTTGCCATAATTCCATCCAATATCATTCGATGATTTTCGTTTAAGCGCCGCTTCAGAAGATTGAGTGGCTGAGGCGATACTTGAACTTTCCATTTCAAGTATCCTTTACAAAGTATAATATATAAACATAAATCAATACCGGCAAAGTATAATATATAAACATAAATCACGACTCATGAATAATCTGATAATGGCTTTCACATTTTAAAAATTAAAATTTAAAAGAACTAAAACATGAAATTTCTGCATTAATCCATCAATGAACCCAGGTCCCTAACCCTAAACGGCTAAACCTAATAAGCAATACATGAAAGAAGATAAATACCTCCAGCGGCAGTTAGAGGCTTAAAGCTCGTCGTCGTCGGTGCCCGGCGGTGGGAGTTATAGAGCAGCGATGATCTGATGGATGATTCGCTGTCGCGTCGACTACCGAGTTTGAGAGTTTCTCGCGTTTCTCTCGGTCTCTCTCAGGCCCTCTCACGTCTTTACTTTCAGCCGTTTTTAACTTTTTGATTAGTGTATTAGGATTTAGGAATATTAGGAAACAAAACCTAAAAATCTAATGACTTAAAAAAAAAGCGACTAGGCGGTTTTTGGCGATTAGTCTGCGCATAAAGGCGCCTAGACCCGTCTAGGCGGATCTGGTGTATAACATGGCCGCATGCAGGGTATACGGGGCGGCTAGGGGCCTCCGAGTGCCTAGGCGCTGTCTAGGCAGCCACCTAGCCCGTATTCTACAACACTGAAGGTAAATTACACATGAAAAATCAAATGTGACAGGCAAACACTTAGCGGTGTTAGTGCTCCTGTGTATTAGCTTGCAAATTACACAAAAAAGGTAAATGACACTAGAAAATCAGGTGTGATAGGCAAACACCTACCATTATTGGTGGAATTCTAACTTGAGGCCTTTTACCTCAAACCTACGCTACTGCACCACCAGATCATCCCTAAAGGGACACATTTCTAATTTTTAATTATGTGAAAAGGGATGTAGCTATATTATAAGGGAATATGTGGTTTTAGGCTCTCGGGACTAAGGGATAATTTTTTTTTATCATATTTATTTTTATATTTTATTAAATAGTGGAATTGTAAAATGTAAAATGAATACTCTATTTAGGATTTCTCCAAGTGGACGTGAATAAATTTTAAAATTCTCATATCTTATCAACAAAAATAACTAAATAAGGGTTTATTCAATGCTTCTTGGCCCAACATAGAAATTCAATTTGAGTATATATTTCTTTCAAGGCAAAATATTATTTTAGGTGTTCGTACTTTTTTTTTGGATTTGGTCTCTTTACTTTATTTGGTTAAAATGATGTCCATGTATTATTAATTTGGTTAAAATTAAGTCTCTATACTATTTATTTGGATAAAATTAAATTCTCCGGAAACTTGATTTTATCCAAATTGACACTATAGAGACTTCATTTTAATCAAATTAATAATATATAGATCTCATTTTAACCAAATAAAATAAAGAGACTCAATCCAAAAAAAAAAATATATAGAGTCCCAAAACAATGTTATGCTATCTTTCAATGGGTTCCACATATCTTAGTGGAGAGACCTTCATTCTTCCAATTTTAATTAGGGGGGAAAAGCACGAAGGTGCGCTAGTAGGCGATCAAGTATTTACAATACTACTAGTATTTCTCTCATGCGGTGCACAAATAATAAATTATTTTTAAATTCTATATGTTGTTTTTAATTTAAAAAATTAATAAAATGCTATGCATGTGCATTAATTAATTAGATAAGTATATCAAATTTGCGTTGTTACGATAAATAAAAAGAAAATCAAATTTTAAGAATTAAATGAAAATCGAATTAGAATATTTCAAATGATGTAGTTTTATAAATAGCAATATATAATTGTCCACAATTAAAGAACATTTGATTTCTTTGAATATATGATAGGTATACCAAATATAATTATTTAATTATTTTAAATGATGAAATTGAAATAGAAAAATAATAAATTATTGCAAATTATTATTATTATTATTATTATTATAGTGCAACACAAATGAAAATTATTTTTTAGGTGACAAATGTATAGTACTACAAATCCCCCATCTATGCATACAAATCTCAAAATTTTAAATAAAAATAATAAATAAGATTGTAAAAATTTATTTAAAGACCGTAGTTGTAATCTAAACTGTTGTAAAAAAATGCCGAAAAATAAAAAAATAATAAATGTCATTACTGTTGTCTATTAACTCAAAACTGTTGTCTATTATACAACAGTCTATACTAGAACCGTTGTCTACCACACGATTTTACCCTAATATATGTATAGACTATATAAATATATTTTTTTGGAAAATATCCAATTTGGTTTTACAATTATACCTGAAATTTTAATTTGATCCCGGAATAAAATTTCAATTCAAATCGATCCCTCAACTTCTAAAAGGTATCACGTTAATCCCCCCGTTAGTCTCTAAATTAATTTTCGTTAACGTCCGTCACTAACAACGTTAATTTAAGGGAAAATGTACAATTTAATCCTACAACTATACCTGAGATATATTTCGGGTATAATTTTGCAAAACCAAATTCAACATTTCCTACATTTTTAAGCTATAATTATTGTATTTGCAATAGTATTACATCAATATTCATCATCAAAAGTCCACAAAAATATATCACCATATTTTAATGAAATAAGTTAAGTACAGAAGCACTGTGTAAATAGAGTCCAAAAAATAGTTACCAACAACCTTATAGTTCAATAACAATTTTCACTTTTATATGAATGAGTGATCTAAACTTGATCCTGAATCGGTGAATCCCCTGGCCCTGGCCCAACGAGAGAGAGAGAGAGAGAGAGAGAGAGAGAGAGAGAGAGAGAGAGAGAGAGAGAGAGAGAGAGAGAGAGAGATTTGGCCACTTGTGGGTTCATCCCACAAAGAAAGGAAAAAAGTAAAAAGAACCCGTTGTTGCACTATATTGAAAATGTAATAAAATTATTATAATTGTGCCAAAATATATAAAGAAAATAATTCAATACTGATAATTCCACTGGACAATGCATTTATTTTAAATTGTAGATCAAACAAAATAGATGAAGAAAACAAAATGGAAAAAAAAAACTGTAAAGTTACATATGATCACCTCATCGTTTTAACTAAACACACTATAGAATTTCTTTTCACAATATTAATTTTTTATTTTTGTGCTTTTACTCTTCACACTATAATTTTTTCATTTTTACCCTTACACTTGACATTTAATTTAAACAAACTTAATAATAATAAAAAAAAGAAACGAAAAGGAAAAAGAGAGTGAAGCGAGAAACATATCCATCTTCTTTCTCCTCTACTGCAACTGCGTTTCTTTCCTCTTCCACCATCATTGTAAGTATAGCTGTCAAAATCAACCCAACCCAGCTCAATTTTGGGTTGGGCTATAATTTTACAACCCCGAAATGAGTTCGGTCCGGGTCAGCCTGATTCAAAAAAAGGCCCGAATGATTGGACCGGTCTTGTGAAAAATTAGAATTTTAGCTTTAGGCCCACAAGAGGCCCCACTCGAAATTTGGGCCGGGTTAGACCTCAAATTTTTAGGCCCGAAATCAGGTAGGCCTTACCCGAAAAAACATTTGGCCCGTGGGCTCGGGCGGGGTTGGCCCGGCTAGACCCATTTGACAACTCTAATTGTGAGTGGGATACGAAATCAAAAGACTCATCAATACTGTGAGAGAACACAACTCATGAGGGTTTCTCAGAATTTTTTAAACGGGAAATGTGGCTGAAGATAGTTGGTGATGCGGTGAGAGTTTGAGGTGGTGATGAAGGTTTGAGAGGCGTCGATGGTTTGAAGTGTTGTTCGAAAAACATTTTTCGACGTTCAATAACAAATTCAAAAAATGAAGAAAAATTTCGAAAATTGTTAGTTCAATCATTTAACTAATATTCGAAAATACATTTTTGAATATGTCTTGTACATTCGAAAAATAATTTTCAAACATTTGCAGTACGAGTCGGACTAGTTTTTTCGAAACATATGTTGTAATTCGAAAAATTGATTTTTTCGAGTTTTTTAACCTCTGTTATATGTCTAATTTTCGATTTTCAACAAAAGGGGTGACATTTTTGGTCTAGGTGGTAATGAGAATGTTACGTGGGGAAGAGGAGTGAAAGGAGGAATGAGGAGAGTGGCGGTGGTGGTCTCAGATTTGTGTTTAGGGGGGATGAAGAGAGAAAAGGGCGACGGGAGTGATGAAAGAGATGTTCTGTTCTTTTTTTTTTTTTAATTTTATTTTGTTTGCTAATTTTGTTTACACTTTGATACTTATATTTTGGACATTTTTTTAAAAATGACCCATTTTATTACTATTAGCAAAACAATATTCACTTTTTCAAATTTTTTACAAATCTGACCTCGATCAAATTTTCAGCCTAGAATATCTATGTGGCATGCCCAACAAATTTATTTTATTTTTAGTTCATAATTGACATGAAATATCCAGGTAATATTTTTTATTGGAGCAAAAAAGTCACGCAAGAATTCCGGCGTGCCACATAGATATTCTAGGATGGAAATTTGATTGAGGTCAGATTTGTAAAATTTTTGAAAAAGTGGGTACTGTTTTGCTAATACTAATAAAGTAGGCCATTTTTGAAAAAGTGTCTAAAATGTAGGTATCAAAATATAAATTTCCCTTATTTTAATTATTGATTTAGCAAGGGTTTTAAAATTTTTTATAAATTAATTATTTTTAAATTAATTTAATGTGCGGGTTTGAAGAGAAAAAAAAGTGTAGTGTACTTAGCAACCCCCTGTAAAAAACGAATGGGTGATAACATAATAATTTGAAGTTTCTGCTAGGCTTGAGAGTTGAGGGGATATACCTAGATAGGTTTGATTAGAATGTCTTTCTTCAGATATAGTATCAATCCTAAAAAATATTAAAAACATCACAAAAAATCAATCTAGAAGAAAAATGGACGATCTATTGCGTGGGTGCACCGGATGCGAGGACCGTCCCTCTCTTTCTTTCTTTTTTTTTTTAATTTTTTTTTTCTATTTTCTTTTTCAAAATATATATATGTTTAAATTAAAGTAAATTAATTTATTTTTTTATTCGGCGACTCGCACATTACACTTATCTTATTCTAACGAGTGGGTTTGTGCATTGCGCTTAATTAATCTTTTCAAATTAACTATAAGTCCTAATTGTGATTAAATAAACCCCAAAAAATCTAAATAGAAAAAACACAAAAAAACTATAAAACCCCTTCAAAAAATTCTAATGCCTGAACCCCCAAATTCTAGATTTTAATTGGGATGAAATAAATAATAATTTGGATGAAATAAACACACATAAGTCAAGTAACGGTACTGGATACTTTTAAGAGCACGGTTAATAGTAATACTTTTTCTAGCCTTTTTTTTTTCCGGGTAGGGAGGGGCGGGACGATCCGTGGTCAGCCAGTCTGATGGCCTCACCCTAATTTTTAAAGTTTAATAGGAGATTTTGCTGAAAAAAATGATAATTAAACAAAATTATGAGAGAAGAGAAAAACCCCTAACCATGAATGGCCACATCCTTTCTGGTCAACTGTTAACTTACTTGACTGGCTTTAAGGGTCTTCCTAAAATTTTGTAAATATTATATCTTTTATATTATATTATGTTTGTTAATACAAATTCATACACAAATAAATAATAGCATAATAATTTTGTCTCAGGAAAACAATAAAAGCTTACATCGGATCTTTTTTGCAAATGGTTTCACCTCTTACTTCGATATTAAGAGATGATATTTAATAATACGTTATACGACCACTTAAATTGTATATTTTGATGATAATTAGTATATCATAATCATCTACAATAAAAGAATCTTATTTAAAAGTTGACATCATTTGGGATGACGGAGAAACAAGCTTACTAGTCAATACATGAGATAAAATTGCAAAAAAGAGAAACCAATGAAATGATATGTGGTGGGTCCATTAGCGGTTAATTGCTTAGGCCTGGCCCATTTAATTGCCCCATATTATACGTATTGGGTCTAGTTCAATATTATCTCGTTTGAATTGGATTTACATTTCCATCAAAAACTAAATAATATAAAATTGGATTTCTATTAAATAATGTACAACTTAATAGGAACCCATGCCCAAGTCAATGATTGGAATGAGATCCTCTTAATCACGGTAAAAGGCATGCCATCGAATCATCATTGAGTTAGCTAGCTGTTTTGAAGAATTAAGTGCGTTTGTCCTGTTCAAGTCGAGATAGATATCTTGAAGAAATTATTTTTCTGATACTGTCATTAAATCTTAGCTAAAACGATGAGGTGATCATATGTAACTCAAGCTGTTGAAGTAATTTAATGATAAGTAATTGTCCGTTCAGTAATAGCTAAGTGGTGTTCTGAGACTCACCATTCTCCCTTCCTCTGACTATAAGAAATGATAAAACTCCTTATTTTACTTCAAATCATAACTGGATAGTAAATCTTAAAAAATAATGCTACTATATTTTTTATTACGCATGTATGCTTCGCTCATAATTGTATAATACATCGCTTCCAAGTGATTTTGATTGATTGATCTCCTTATTAATTATTTCAAAGTTTATGTGACGCATCTCATCACATTATAGGTGCTTTTGTGAATCAAAACTCAAGGAAAGTTAATTTTCCGGTATATATTTTTCTATTTCTTAATGTGATTTCTCAAAAAGCACACCCATGGGAATAATACTAAAATTGAAAAAGAAAAACAAATGATGAAGGACGAATGGAGTGATTAGTTCGATTGGCCCTTGAAGAATATAGTATTGAAAAAAAGGGGCAGCATTTATAAGATATATACATATATATATATATGTGTGTGTGTGTGTGTGTGTATGTCAGTGATGCAACTACATTAGTGCCCCATTGACAAAAAAAGATTTAATTAAGTGGAACAACAATGCCAAAGCCACTGATAGATACTAAATTCTTGTTTTGGTGGTTGGCCCTTTATTCTTGTCAAAAGTTGCTGATTATTCATTGACCAAAAGAGTTCAGAATTTAGAGTCCCCTCAACCATAAAATTTCAACCAAGAAACAACAATTCTCGACTCAAATTTCCAGTCTTGACACGATTCTCCACTTGGATTTCCCAACCCCTGCATATATATTGTTTGGCCACACACACTGTGACACACACATTTCATTGTTCATGCTACTATACAATTCACACCAAATAATTCAATTTCTAAATAGTCAAGGCATGAGATGGAATCACTTCACACAATCATCTGACCGTACACACAAACCAACTCAAGATCAAAAACACAATCACATTACGTAAATGTTGTTGATACCATGAAATAATGCAATGCGTAGAAGTGAAATACGAGATGTAATATAAGATCACAAATGAGGATCGGGAGTGATTTTTTCTCTCCTTTCCCTCAAGGGGTTTATTGATTTGAACCTTTTCCTTCTACTTTACTATAACTATATTTATGTTACATTACACATCACATATATTATGCTATATTTTTTCACTATCTATATGTAATAATGTAATATCACACTGCACATAAACAGATTCCTGCATCGGCTTCCATTGCCACAGCTCAGTACGCTGGAACCACATACAACATTAACAAACACCAAATCGAACATTCTAGGACGATTTCAATATCCTAGTAAAAGCCCACCTGTGGGAGCTCGGCGAGGCACTCCCTTTCGCCTCTTCGCCGCCGCCGCCGCTGTTTGCGGTGGCGTCGACGGAGTGAAGCTCTGCACCTTGCTTCTGATCACTTGTTTACTGATGTTGTTTGCGTTCATCGACTCGGATAACTCGTCCGAGTCGGACGAACCACCACCATCCATCCTTACCTTCTCCTTATCAAAATTCTTCGATGTACCAACTATCTGAACTCACCAATTAACTCACATCAGTAAATGAGCGTGTAAATTGAGGGATTTAGTTTGAATTGCTAAATCAGAATTAATTTTTTTTCTAAAAAAATCATATAGGAAAGGAGACCATAAGAAACTGATTAGACCTTGCAGCCAATGGAGCAGAAAGTGAAGGAGTCGAGGAGGCTGCGGTCGCAGACGGAGCAGGTGTTGGTGGCGCCTTTGCCGGGGCGCGGCTGCGGGCGGCGGCGCTGATTCAGGAATACAATTTTGGCGCTGTTGATAATGTAGGTCTGGACGCCAGTGATATCCAAATACTTTTGAATTTCCCCAACTCTAATCACATCATGGTATGATGATCTCCGTATCTGCAAATTGAATAAACCCTAGTATCTCGTATAATTCATAAAAAAATGAGTGATCGGAAATGAAATTCGGGTCGGTTTTGACCTGAATAGGGCGATGATCCTTGTGAATGATGAGGCAAAGTGAACACAGCGGTCCATTGACGCAATCCAAGCAGAACATGTTGCACTCGCTCTTGTGCGCCGCCGCCGCGTGCACCTTGCATTGGCCGAAGAAGCTGCTCTGCAGTAGCGGCCGCAGCCACGGCGGCGACCTGCTGCTATCATCATCTTCGCCGCCACCGCCATCGCCGTATACATCGCCCTGAAATCACGATCGAAGAATCAATAACGAATCTATTCATCTCGAGTTCGTTTGAACAGAGAAATCTATTAATCACGAAAAAAAGAAGAAGATCAATCTAAATGCATGAAGACTGTTGCATTTGAGAGCTGATCAATACAGATTATTAATTGATAATGAGAGCTGTGATGGATTGGAAGGTGCTTTACTAACCATTGATTGCAGCTGCAGAAATAGTAGTGTTTTTTTTTTTGGTGAAATTGGAGAGAGGAAGGAAATGAATGTGGACAGAGTTTTTTATTGAAAAGAAGAAAGGGAAAGGCGAAGAACTTTCAGATTTTAGACTTAAGGCAATGGAAAAGGCCAAGACGTTTCTTTTTTTTTTCTTTTTTCTTTTTTTTTTTCTTTTTTTTTTCCATTACATATTTATGACGCTGGACTTCCAGCCAAATATTTTTATTTTTAATTTTTGCGTGGTCTCCTGAATTTATTACATTTAATTAATTTTATCACCTTACTTTTAATTGAATTATTTAGCCCTCTAAATTTGACTAAAACGCATTTGTAGCTCCTTATATTTTATAACTTTTTCCCCATGTAACTTTCGTTGAAATGTACTTTGATCCCTAAATTTAAACATATTTTTGGTTTCTTATGTTAGTTAACCCATATATATTGCGACGAGTCGACGACTATTATTCATTTTTTCACTTATAATTTATTATTTTTATTTACACGTAATAATTATGTGGCACACCAACACATCATCTTAAATGTATTATTACACAAGGTCAACCTAGTGTATAGATTATGTTATTTTCAATAACTAGTATTTCTCACGTGAGATGTACAAATTTGCATGTTTTTTTTTATTTGTGATATTATAATAATTATTATTTTGAATTATATATGATGTGTTCACTTTTTTAAAATTAATAAAACAATATGCACATTACTTAGATATATAATAAGATGAATTTTGCGTTGTTAGGACAACCAAGAAGAAAAATAAATATTAGGATCTAAATGAAATAGAAAATTAATAAATTATTATAAATTAGACTTAAATCATGTATACTATATGAATAATGTTAGTAAAATAAATTAGAAATAGTACTAACTACGATTATTGTCACTACAGTTCTCTATTAGTTAAAAATTGTTGTCTTATATACAAAAAAAAAGAAAAAAAGAAAAAAGAAGACTACTTTAATTTTGACCATGTAACTTTCGCTGAAAAGTATTTTGGTCCCTAAATGTAAACATAACTTTGGTTTCTATTTTTCGAATCATCAGACGATCTAGGTAATTTAACCATGTGTATTGCGACGAGTCAACGATTATTATTCTTTTTTTTTTTTGCATTTATAATTTATTACTTTTATTTACAATAATATATGTGGCACGGCAACACATTATCTTAAATGTATTAGTACACACGGACAACCTACGTAGATAAATTATTTTTAGTGTGAATGCAAAAAGGCAAAAACAAATGGTGATTGGGGAAAAAAGCAATTTTTAAGAATAGAGGGTTATTTTGGTAATTTGGATTGTAAATATCTCAAACACTCCTATAACACACTTGGTCCGCACATTTAATTATTATGTAAGCGTACTTTTATTGGGAAAAGCAATCTAAAGAAGCCCTATGGAATTTTGATGAGATGTCAAAACAAATCTTGAAAAATTGAAGACTTACGAGATCCAAACTGGAAGCCAAAGCCAACCCAACTGAGGCACAAAAAAAGACTTCAAGGCAAATCTTGAAGAAATTTGAATTAAAGGTCAACCGAGCTGAAGACCTATACAATCCAGCTGAATGACTAAGTCAACTGAACTGAGGCTTAGATAAACCCAACTGAAGGCCAAGTCAACAGTACTTAAGGGTTTGACTACTGAACTGACAGCCAAATTAGTTGAACTGAAGATCAAAGTCAACTCAACTGATAAGCCGAAGTCAAAGCAACCAAACTGACGAGTAAAAGTATTTAACTGATGGCCAAGATTAAAATCAAGCGAACTAAAGACTCAAAACGAGTCAACTGATGACCAAGCTAAAAGATGAGATCAACCAAACTGATACTCAAGTCAAAACCAGTCAATGGTTCATAATCAGCTGGACTGAGAGAAAGTCCAGAAAAGAAGCCGAACTGATGCATTAGCCAAACTGATCAGCTATGTTTGAATCAAAGATCTCTAACTGAAGAATCAAGGAAGTTAATGCTCACTAGAGATCGAATGGCAGAGTAATGACTACATCAACCACACCAACGGCTATATGAATCAACAAACCATTGATGAACCAACCGATCTCTGATTATTCAAAAGGAACTCAATGGTCACAAATTCACTCCCCTATAAAAGCCGAGTGAAACAAAGTGACTGTGACTTTCACTTTCATTTCGCGCTATACTTTTACAAGAATACAAAACTGAGCTCTCTCTCTCTCCCCCCACTTCTCACTCAGTTTAAAGTGATATATCCAGCTGTGAAAGTCAACCTGAGAAGAAGTGATCTACAAGCTAAATCTATTTAGTTGCTGTTAAAAGTCCAGCCGAAGATCTTCTTAGTTTAAGCTCTACAAAGATCAACTACTACAGCTCAATTTAAGGAGAAAAATCAGTTGATATTCCTGTTCAAGATAAACATCTTGAAGATCGAAAGAGATCTAAAATCTTGAAAAGACGACAATAGCACCTAATTCTCCAGCTAAGTGTGAGCTACTGCTAAAGAAACTGCCATTGCAATAGCTAGCTGCTAGAGATTGCAAGTGTGAGCCGTCGACCTCGCTGAAGTAACATTGTAAAGTAACTCATTGTTACCAGGTTCAGCAAGTTTTCGATTCATTGTGTAATTTGTAAGGTTAACTCAAATTATATAGTGAATTTGTCCCTTCTGCGAAAGGAAGAGGGGACGTAGAAGTTTGAGACTTCGAACCTCTATAAATCGATTGTGTGTTGTACTGCTTTTCTTAATTTGTATATTCTTGAAACAGCACACAAGTTCACACAAGTTGCACTTATTCAGTCAAACTAAAAATATACAAACCGACAAGCTTAACTGATAAGTTCATATGAGTCAACGGGCCCTTAATATTTTCCGCATTTGAGTTCAAAGGTTTTGAATTAGTTTATTCACCCCCCTCTAAACTGATACTGACTTGTCCGGGACCAACAACTTTAACATTTATTATTCACTACACACATATATTATATCGTAAGTTATAAAATACTCGTAGCAATTATAAAACGTAGCTTACAATTACCATTATTTATAATTATTCGTAGCTTACGATTATGATTATTTAATAAACAAACGTTTACGATTATACTTGTTGCTTACGATTATACTCTTGGCTTACGATGAAAATTATACTTGTGGCTTACGATTAAAATTATGCTCATACTTACAATTATTCGTAACTTAATATTATAATTATTTAATACGATTGATAGCTTACAATTACGATTAATTAATAAAAAAATGCTTACGATTATTTAATTAGCATACTATGCGATTAATTTTAAGGTATATATGATTATTTATTGGTATACGATTAGTATACGATTAATTAGCATACGGTTAGGTATGATTTGATTTTACCTACGATTAATAAATTCAAAGCCTACGCAATGCATACGATAATTCAAGGTATACAATTGAGTGTATGGATTATGCTTGATAAATAATAAATAGAAGTACATTCAATTTAATGTATTTATGTAGATGTGGTATTGACCAAAATTAAATTTATTTAATTCATTTATTGTTGTGTAAAAGAGGTATGTTAGAATTTGCAAATAAATACACATGAACACACGGTGAGAATCATCGCACAACAAAAAATTAGATCCAAAAACCTAGTGCAAGTCTTCGAGTACAAAATATTGAGCAAGGTGAGAGTGAAAGGTGAGCAAGGCGGGAGGAAAGCAAAGAAACTTTGATCTTTAAAGGTATGTTTTCTATAATATATTTCTTACGGTTAAATCGTAAGTATAATTAATGTTAATCATAGAACTAACATAGATAAATGTTAATAGTAGGAATTACTTAAATGTTAATCGTAGGCCTAACATAATCTTAAGGGTAAAGGGCCAAAAAAACATCCGAACTATATGTCGAATCCTACCTAGGCGTACAAACTATTTTTTGGTCCAAAAACACACCTAAACTATTTAAAAAGAACAATCGCCCCCCTAAACTATTTAAAAAAGAACAAATTGATACTTGAAGTTAACACCATTAGTTTTTTCTGTTAATTAAAATGTGTCAAACTCATGTCTATCACTTATAAATTCCGATCGAATAAATTGAAACCACAACCAAATAGTCAACACTATGGAGTTTCAAACCCCTCTTTTAATTTCAAAATCAAACATCAAATTGGTATCAAGATTTAAAATTTAATTCGTAATACAAACCCTCATCATCGATATTTCTCTGTGTAATTATTCAATCATTTAACATCCAATTGACAAATTGAGAGTATAATTATAAAGCCCATGACGAGGGCTTCTAACCACATCATAATACATGGTATGAGCATTTTATTTAACGGAAAAAGTTAACGGTGTTAAATAAAAATTGTGAATTTGATATATTTTGAATAGTTGATAAGACCAATTATACTTTTTAAATAATTTAGGTGTGTATTTGGACCAAAAAATAGTCCATACGTCTAGGTGGGATTGGACATATAGTTCGGGTGTTTTTTTTGCCCTTTTCCCTAATATTAATTGTAGGAAAATTTTTAATATAATTGTTGAATTAATCGTAGGCCTTGAATAAATACCATTTTTAATTGTAGCCAATGTATAAATAACATTTTTAAAAATTAATCAATCATAGACATGCTTGAAAAAAAAATCAATCGTATGGTAAAGTAAACTAATAGTATGCTTTTAAAACTAATTGTATGCCTACGTATTTTTAATCATATGCCCTTTAAAATGAATCGTATGGTATAATCAATTAATCCTATTCCTACTCATTTTTTTATAAATCAATCATATGTCTTAAATGAATCGTATAACTTATTAATCATATGCCTTATTTATAATACCATCCCGAGCATTCAACATCTGTATAATCGAGCTGAAACTAGGGGCAGAGGCAGTTATGTTGGTGCTCTCGTCCGGTGGTGTGGGTTGTTCTAGCTGGCTTGGAGTAGGAGTAGGTGATCATCGAGCACTGTGGTTGCTTTGAGATGGGTTGTAGTGGCTCCAAGCTGAGCCCTGGTGGCTTTGAATGGGAGTGGGCGATCGTAGAGCCCCTTCTCTAGTATTATGGTGGCTCCGAGTGGGAGTGGACAATTGTCGAGCCCCCTGATCTCCAGCACTGTGGTGGCTCTGAGCAGGAGTGGGCGATCGATTCATTCTCCGTGAATCGTTGTGGTGACTCGGAGCTCGTCCTTACTCTCCATGCAGCCTAGCTAGTGCTCTCTCAATAGCCTGGTCAACAACCTCCTGAATACGGGGCATCATATCCTCTCTCATAGCCACCACAATCCTTTGAAGCCATCACTCCATAAAGCTCTCTAATGGCTCCCCCGCACTTCGCCTAGGCCGCTCGTGCTCTTCACTGAAATAAGATCGATCCCGTCTCGAACGCTTAGTCCCCTATGCTCGAGGAGGGCTCACTTTCTAATCCATCGTCTACGGAGGTCGGAGACCTAGTATCTCATTGTCTGCAGTCATCGATGGAGGTCGGAGTCCGAGTATGTCATTCTCTGGCTCATCCACTACATCCTGATTCGACTGCATGACCTTCTTTGTCCTTTGAGAAGCCCTTGACTGCCGACGTGATGGGCCCACTATTGCCGCAACATCAGTAGAACAACAAGAAGCTACCATCGCATGCATATTTTTCTTGTTCCCCCTTTCGAATGGAATCATACCTCACTCTAAGCGCGTCGCCCTGCTGCATGCTCTAGTAGTATGGTGTCATTACCTCATCCGGTGATGGCACCAAAGAAGCCACCTCTAGCTACATCAAATTCATAGTACCGTTAGCATTAACATAAACAAAATTTATATATTAAATTAAGACAAAACTTAAAATCGTACCACTCCCTGCAATAACGTGTACAGGTCAATGGTGGGAGCTCTAAATGACCACCTCAAACATCGAGGCAGAGTAAACTGCTCACCCCCCGACGTCAATCTCCCGTGCCAACTGAGGAACAACCTCACAACCCCACATCTGGATAATAAATTAATAAATCAGCTAGGATCCATATTGATTTAAATATACATAAATAATAATAATAATTAATAATGATAAATCTTAAAAATAATTACCTAGAGTGTCCAGATCAGCCCGTAAAAATGGTATGCCTCGTCGCCTGTGCCACCCATAGCTCCCCGAGTCCTGGAGAGGAGACTGATGAAGTGCACCAGCATCTGGTACGAATACGCTCCCCATGGAAAAGAATTTCATCTATTGACATCCTTGATGAGAGCCCACATCCAACGATCAATCGCCCGGTCCTGATTGAGGCAGAAAACCATCCAGTATACGAACAATATGTTCGCAACCTTCACATAATCCCGGGGGTCATTCGCCATTCTCTGCTTCTCGAACCTCTCCTGTATCTCTTTCATGGTCATGCTCTTTCCATGAAATATTCTATAAAATATGTCTCGATCCGGAATCGTGTGCGGCGCTGCATTCAGATCAAATGTAGAAGTGCCGAAATGTAAACTCGAGATGATGCAAAAATCAGAAGGACCAAAGTAGAGCACAGATCGACCAATGTGGAATCTACACTCTCGTCCCTCCAATGCAGTATCCGACACATGCACCTCCTAAGTCATTAGGGCTTGAATGGACTTCTTCTGGACATCACCGCATCTGAAGTCCAAAAAATATCCGAAACACCCGGATCTAAACATTCGGACCGCATCATCAACATCGATCTCAGATTACGTAGATCTAATGACCTGAAGTACTGCCGGCCTAACATAGACCAACATAGACGGTCTAAGTCTCTGCAGCTACCGTCTAATCCAATCAATCTAACAACAATTTCTAAAATTTAATAAATAATTAATCCCGCTTAAATACACAGTTTAAATAAATAATTTTTAAAATTAAATTCTAGAAATAATTATAAGAATAATACGCTATAATTTAAAATAAATAAATAATTATGACAATTAAATGGCTTACTATTTATTTTTAATTATTCATATGATTAATTATAAAGTCTACGATTAATTTTTTAAATTATCATAGAGCTAATATGAATCGTATGTTTGTTAAATTAATCGTACCTATTATAAAGTCTACGATTAATTTATTACATTATCATACAATTAACATTTACTTTTAAACAAATTTAAACTAATATAATTATATCAATTAAATGGCTTACGATTAACCCTACGATTAATTATGCATATGATTAATGTATAACGGATATGGTTAATTTTCTATTTTAATCCTACACATATGATTAATAATAAACAACATACGATTACACTTAAATGACCTACGATTGCTTTTAAAAGGCCTACGATTAATTTTAAAATACCTACAATTAAAAATAAACGACATACGGTTACATCTAAAATGACATACGATTAATAATAAACAACATACGATTACATTTAAATGACCTACGATTGATTTTAAAAGACTTATGATTAATTTTAAAATACATACGATTAAAAATAAATGACATACAATTACATTCAAATGATATACAATTAATAATAAATAGCTTATGATTACATTTAAATGGAGTACGATTGATTGATTTAAAAGGGCCTACGTATATTTAAAAATGTCCCACGATTAAGGTAAATGGCCTACGATTAACCTAACATGCAATCATAAGCCTACGATTAGGCAAAACATATTCTAAATTAACAAATCGCAACATATACAAATCATGTATCATACTCGTACGATATACATCAATCGTAAGAATACGGTTATAGAAATTTTAAGTAAAACAAATTACACCTACTTAAGAAGATGAAAATGTCTCCAGCGGCAGTGCTCCCGATCCTTGCTCCATCGGCGACGTTTGCTTCAATGAGAGAGATAACAAGAGCATGAGTTGAAGAGAGAGAGAGAGAGAGAGAGAGAGAGAGAGAGAGAGACATATTTCAACCTTTTTATTTTCTGAAATTTTGAAGACAACGAGAGTAGAGAGACTTAAATCTGGAGTGGAAGTTGTGACCAGTTTTCTTTTTTCTAAGAAACCTAAATCTAGAGTGAGAAAAAAAAACAGAGACAAGAGAGTCATTTTTTTCTTTTTGCCAGCACGAAGAGAGAGATATACGTGGGTAGTTGGAGTTTAATTCAACCCTTTTATCATATTTATTTCTTTTGCATATTTGTCATAAAGTACAAAATAACTCCCTACATTTAAATCTTAACTAACTACGCTTTTTTTTATTTATTTAAAATTACCTATATTTATTTTTAACCCTTGTTTTTACCCTTTACTATAAGGTGATATTGAAAAAAAAAAGAAACCCCTACCCTGTCCTAATATGAAAAAGATAAAGAGATAAAATACAAATGTAAACCTTTATTTAATAGAAATCTCATAATCCAAGGATAAACTAAGTTTGATACCAAAAATGGTAATTAGTAATCTAAAAACTTTGATATTGATCAGAAGACAACCACGTCACACGTGTAAACCACTATCAGCGTGAAGGTTAAGGAGGGTGTATTGAATTAGGATTTTGTTGGACTTTAAAAAGTCTATGGATTTTATAAATTCATAGACTCCACATGGAGTCTCCCAACTCCACGCAGAGTCTCCCGGATTTTGTGTATGGATTTTGGACTGATTTTAGACGATTTTAATGGATTTGAAATCCTTGTTTCTAGCACTCGATGGAACACAACGATCTCTCGACCCGGAAAAAATAGAACCAGCGACCGCTGGAAAGGGGCCCGATTATTCCCAGCGACCGCTGGAGTTGCGAACCAGGTAAACTCAGTGACTGCTGGACTCCAGCGGCCGCTGGAAATAAGTTAAATAAAAGGGTAAAAAGCCCCAAATTAGAACAGACATGAAATCCCCAAATTGAAAAAAGACGAGAAAACTTTTCCTCCAAAACTTGCTCCAGCTACCGCTCGCCCCAGCCGACCGATCGAAGCCCACCCCCACTACCAACACACAACCATGCCTCCTCGCATGAAGAATGCCAACATCGGGGCACACGAACAAGTCGAAGAGGAGGACTTCACGACAAGGTACGACTGTCCATTTCATCTCAAAACTGAATGGGAGGGTGAACTTTATACAAAATTTAACAAAGCTATGGTTACCAACCCTCGTTATTTGTATTGGGAGTTGTTGAAAGATTTGAAGCTTGTAGCAAAAGTCACCAAATATTTGAAGGTTTTAGGGCTAGAATATTTTGCTAAGAATGTTGATTATTCTAGTTATGAATCTCTGTGTTATGAGTTTTTGTCTACTATGTATGTGATTGATGACCACAAGAAGATTGGGGTTAGGATGAACGGGAGAGACTACCAAATTAGCTTGCCTAGAATGAAAACTGTGTTTGGATTTCCTACTGGCGGGGAACGGGAGAGACCCAACTCGTTTAATGTGGAAGCGGGTTGGCATGAGTTGACTGGGTTTAATGTGGAGACTGGGTTGGCATTGGGTTGATTTTGGGTAATTGTGTGTTGTGTAGGTGTGCTCGTTGGAGGAAGGATGAGGCCGGAGGAGAAGAGAGCCCAACCGCCATTGGGAGCCAGCGGCCGCTGAAAAACTTTATGCCCAACTTTCCCAGTGACCGCTGGGGCCAGCGCGCGCTGGGTGTCCGCTTGTGCTATGCTCCCCAGCGGCGGCTGGGGTGCAGTGGCCGCTGGCCCCTTTTTTTTCTTTTTTTTTTTTAGTCTTTCTTCTCGATGAACAATTTACTAGCATTTGTTTTATATTTTGTTGAACAATTATTTTTTAACAATGTCTATTTCGAATATGTTGATGAAGTTGATTTTCCATCTCGTTTTACTTGTTTAGTATGATGATTGATTGATACACAAAATGTTAAAGAAAAATACAACAATGATAAAAAAAATTATCCAAATTGTTTATAAAAATTAGACACAATATACACAAATTGTTTATAAAATACCAATAAAACCATAGTTAATAAAAAAAATTCATTACTTAGCATTCCCATCTTCGGTCTCATCGTCTTCATTTTCATCGCCGTTATACATGGGCCTCATTTCCCACATAGCATTAGCAATACTCATTCTCCATGCATTAGCTTTCGTTCTTTGTTGTAGTTGGCTTTGAGACAGCCATTTCAAATTTTCTTCTTCCGTATCGAGAGGTGGTAAATCTTGATCTCCTTCATATTCCACTAGAAATTCATCAGAGCGGCACTCTTTCCGGGGAAAATTGTGTAAACCAGCACAAACCAATACTAATTCTGCTTGTGTTTGAAATGTGAATGGAGGTGCGGTTTTGAAAATTGTGAATCTGGATTTGAAGATATCAAAAATTCTCTCAATCACATTTCTTAACGATGCATGATGAAGATTGAATAATTCACTTGTATATCTGGGATGACGACCTTGACCACCAAAATCTTTTAAATGATATCGAACACCACGTAATGGAGTTAAAAATTGACGTCTATTAGCAAATTCACAATCCACCAAAAAATATTTACCTACAACAACACAATTAAAATATTTTTTTTAATTAGTTAGCTTTTCACTATTTTAAATAAAAAACACAATTATAAAATATGGTACATACCTTGAGGCACATGAAGGCCATTTCTTCTTGATAATGCATCATTTAAAAGTTTCGAGTCACCACCCACTTAGCACATATATGAACTGTAAATCAAAGTTGCAAGCTACCAAAACATTCTGCGATTGCATACCATGACGGTTACGAAAACTGCTTACTTCTTGGCCTGGTACCATTGTCAGGATATGAGTTCCATCTATAGTCCCGATGCAATCCTAAAATAAAGTGAATATGTGAGACAAGAAAACTACAACATTTGAAATACGTTACATAATAAAGGATCCATACCTTAAAGAAAGGCATAAATCTTGTGATTTCCTGAATTTTAGCAGGGATCCCTGTAGACGGCTTAACCATTATGTCCGGTGCCATGGTGTTCAATGCCTTTAAGGTTTTGTTGAAATTTTGACTAGTAGCGAAATGGGAACGACCGAATCTTTGACGAACATTACAATATCTGTCGTTGTGCCCAACAATGATCAAGAATGTTGCCACCATTTCTTCAACACATATGTATTTTATATCTTCTAGATGCATTTTCTCTCTAATGATAGAGCATAACTTCAGAAACGCATCAAGATACATCCTATACAGCTGTCGAAAACTTTGTGGATCTCCTTCAATCATATTATTAATAAAATGATATCCAGTTCTACTAGTTGGTCGTCACTGCAAAGAACGTTCAATACGCCGACGCATCATAGAAATTTTTCCTAATAAGATTATCACTACCTTAATTGTCAAGAGCAAGAGCTTAACATTTTCGTAAAGTTCTATCTCCTCTTCCTCATCAATTTCTTCTTCCATTTCTTCTTCTTCTATTTCTTCTTCCAATATTTCATGATTTTCCATGCTTCATTTAAAAAATATGAGCGGAGTCTTGATTAAAGACACTACTACGAATATGTAAAATAAGAATTACATTCAAATGCATATAACTTAAATCAACAAATAAATAAAATAATAATAAAAAAAACATAATTCATAAGTTCAAATAAATGGTCATTAGAAATCCTAACAAGACAATCAAGAAAATAATAATAAACCAACAACAAAGTATGTAAAATATGACGCTAATGATCCCTATTTCCTAATTTTGTAAGCTATCCAATTAGCTCGTTCCTCAACAGTCATCTTCAAAAAACCATCTTTTTTGGACTTGGTGTCAAGCAAGTCAAATGCCTTGAGCCGAGTGTCTTCATCCAAATTTGGGATCTCTTTAATTGCATCTCATGTCATATATGATCTTTCTTTTCCTCTTTTCTCCAGTATGGTATCTCTTTTCAGTAAGATTATGAACTTTCCCAAAAGTGTTGGATAGTTTTTTAATCTCTTCCATGATATTTTCAGTAGAGTCAGAAGTTGCTTCATACTGAGTTCTACTTTTTTTGGGTTGATTTCTTCTTTGAGTGGAGCCCTCAGGCACTTCAGGCAGCCCAGAAGGTGGTGTGGAACCAGATGATGGTAGCTCATCTTGGGATAGTGCGACAAACACCTCATTTTCAGCATTAAAAGTCAAATATTCTATGCGCATCTCTGTTTTCATCATCTCCTAATGTGTTTGCATCAGTAGCACTACCCAACCCAATTGAGTTTTTTCCTACGACAACACCATTTCCCACAGCAATTGCCAAGTCCTCATAATCAGGACATTCCCCATAGCGCAAGTTTGTGTCTTTCGAGTGAGCCTAGAATCAAATAAATAAAAAAATTATTAATTCACTATATTAGTTAAATAAAAATAATCGATAATATTATTGCAATATGATACTTACCTCTAAGTACGCATCCCATACTTCATCTGAAGCCGTGAACTTTTCGTAATGGGGTCATATCCAAAACCAGAGCTAAACCTCAAAAGGTTTGAATAAGAAGTCCAACGATTTTTAAACCATTTCAGCCAGCTTTGGTAATTGCTATAGGTCTTATTACACCGAAGTTTTTCATTAAGCACAGGAAGTATTCTTTCTTCCACAGTAGTTTTGCTAAAGATACCACTATTATCACGCCATCCCTGACGCGTAGTATCAACCATAAGTTCTAACAGAACGTCGGTCTGTTCCTTAATCCATGGTTCATAGGATGCATTTCTTTTCGAATCTTGTTGTGAGTCCCCCATGATAATACTAATATATTATTGTGTATAAATGATTAATCATCGTAATATAAAAAAATCTATATACTGTATTTGTTTTTGGTGCTTAATTTAACAAACTCAAAAATAAACCCAAATCACATCATTAATCACTAAAAGTGTACCAAAACAACGGCAAACAATAATTCAAGAAAAACGTACAAAATTTTGTTTCTTCATGCAATAAACTCAAAAAAATAAAGCCAAATCCAATCAATAATGAGTACACGCGTAAAAAACAAAAAAAAAAGTAGTGTAGAGAGTACCTTTGTGAGAAGAATATACTGGAGTTAAGTTGAGCACCTCAGAGCAAATTGAAAAAGAATTGAGCAAGTTGAAAAAGAATTTGTGGACGAATGAAAAAAAAAATCGCTGCCTAAGGCTATTTAAACTTGATCGGACCGACTAAGCCCAGCGGTCACTGGACTGCAACGGCCGCTGGAAACAAGCTGTCTTGCTCCTAGCGACCGCTGGAGTACCATTCTCGGCTACTCCAGCGGCCGCTGGGGTCAGTCGCGCGCTGGGGTGCTCGAGTTCAACTACTTAGCGGCCGTTGCATTGCACCGCACGCCGGGTTTTTCAAATTCATGAAAATCTCATGTCCAGAGGTCGGATTTCATTCTTTGTATTTTTAACGTGATTTTGAGGTGAAATCCAATAAAATCCATAACTTTTTAAAGTCCATGGATTTTTTAATACACCCAGATTTTAAAAGACTTTTAAAAGTCTGGATTGAATACACCTAGATTTTAAAAGACTTTTAAAAGTCTGGATTGAATACACCCAGATTTTAAAAGACTTTTAAAAGTCTGGATTGAATACACCTAGATTTTAAAACTTCTTTAAAATCCATCAAAATCCGAATTGAATACACCCCCTAAGTTGTGAATTATCGCTGCCTAAATTTCTATCTCATATTGCACACTATGTGTTACACACTTATACTTCATGTTCAATTATTACATTATAATTTTTTATTATTCTTTTTTCTCCTTTAATTTCAATGTAGTGTGCTTCATTTAATTTTGCATTTATTAATTATGATTAATTATACCCCAAGTATATCGTTACTTTTTTTATTTCATTTTTTATTTTTAATTAATAATTAATTATTATATTGTATAAATATAATTTATGATTTTTTAATTCATTTTTTTTATAAACATTGACTATGATTAATTATGTTATAATTAAATTTTATTTTTATAATAATTATTATTAAAATCATAAATTAATAATGGAACACGCAAGGTAACAAATAATGAGTAAAAATGGGATTTGAACTAATCTAAATTGGTGGACAAGGAATCTATGGCCGAGTTTCATTGAAATTCCACGAGTTGAACTCGAATAATTACTTAATAGTTCTGGACAAACTTTATTTAAGAAGATCTTAATTGTTCCATCTCTATATCAATAAATTAATATAACTATATAAGTTGTTAATCATAGCACGTGCATTAATACGTGAGTGTTAAAATATCTATCTATCTATACATATATTAAAATAAAATTATAGGGGTAAAATTGTCATAAAAATAAATTAGTCAAAATTTTATTAAATAAAAATGTTTGCTGAATATTAAAGCAAGAATGTCTGTAGCGCAATTGGTTGATGGGATTCATTGCTCCCGCAATCACGCGGGTCCGATTTATAGCAGCAACACACGCGATTCATATTTTTAAATTTGAATCCTCTTCAAATTTTCAACTTTTTATATTTTTTAAATAAAAAATATCACCAAAACATTCATAAATAACTCTTAACAATCATTTACATCTTTAAATTTTAGATTTTCTAAATAAAAAATATCATTAAAACTTAATAAAATGCGCATCGAAAATATTTATATTTTTAATTTTTTTAATTATACTACTATTTATGGTGTAACATTCATATTTTTAACTTTTTAGAATTTAAAAAAAAAAAACCAAACATGCATAGATAACAATTAACAACCGTTCATATCTTTAATTTTTTTAGATTTTCTAAATATAAAATATCACCAAAACATAAGAAATATATGCCCATGAAAAATATTTAAATTTTTATTTTTTTAATCCTACTACTACTTATGGTCTAATCATTCATATGTTTAGTTTTTTAGATTTTGTTAAATAAAAAATATCGATCACCAAAATATGAATAAATAACAATTAACAATCATTCACATCTTTAATTTTTAGATTTTCTGAAAAAATCAGTAAAACATTACAAAATGGCCATCGAAAATATTTGAATTTTATTTATTTTTAATTCTAATACTACTTTTGATGTAATTAAATGACTTATTATATAATTAACGTGTATTTTAAATGACAACCATTTTAAAAAATTTATTCTTTTAATTCTAATACTACTCATGGTGTAAACAAAGGGACAAACACTTTTAATGGAAGAAAAAAAAAGACATAAAAGAGGACAATTCATTTAAAACAAAATAATATAAAATTGAAATTGAAATTTTAAATTTATTTAATTCTAATTAATATACTTTTTATGGTGCTGAAGAAATTATTTACAACATTTTGTGCAACACTCTACGCTATACAATTAAAATTATTAAAATTAAATTTGTATTTTTGGTTTTTTTCTTTATTTCTGATATGCTTTTTTCTGTGATGTTAGTAAGATTATTTTTACTCTTTATTTTATTTTTTATCTCTTTGTTCTATATATTTTTTATTTTAAGAATAAGATAGGATAATCATTTTGGGATTATCAAGATAATTATATTTAAATATATTTACACTCGCGCTCAATATTTTCCATATCCTCAATATTGTGTCTTAACTTTTTTTTTTTTTTGCCATATTCTCTATTTAAACATTTTTTATTAATTAAAATATTTACATTGCATGTTAGAAACACTTTGTTCAAATAAACTATTAAACCCTCCAAAAATATATATAAAAGTCAATAAACCCACAACCGCTAATAAAAAAAATTAATCCCCCCTGTACTTGAGCAAAATTTCGTTGTCAATTTATTATATAACTAGTATATCTGCCGCACGATGCTCTGTACATTTTATTTTAAAATAATTGACATTTTTTTATGTAATTATACTACTTAGGTGAGAAAAATAGTTGCGCAAAATTAAATAATTTAATATTGATAATTACATTATTTATTATTATTATTTTTAGGTAAACAATTACATGAATTAGTAGGTAACAATATGAGATAAAAAATGGTTATGTCAAATTTAAAGAAAATCCGTGTAAGGTTTAAAAAAAAAATGATTGCTTGCACAAAAAATAAATAGATGATTGAATGTAACAAAAATTTGATTATTATTATTATAT
The DNA here is from genome assembly GCA_026008535.1 of Perilla frutescens. Taxonomy (NCBI): domain Eukaryota; kingdom Viridiplantae; phylum Streptophyta; class Magnoliopsida; order Lamiales; family Lamiaceae; genus Perilla; species Perilla frutescens. The sequence goes on along the minus strand of BRKX01000010.1, from coordinate 26,184,291 downwards.
AGATTAAAAAATACAAATAGATATAAGACAATATAAAACATCTTATTGGACTTAATTATTTTTTTACGATTCAAACTATATATTTTGTTCAATTATTTTTATTTGTGTACTTTGAAAAGAAAAATGATATCAATATTAATCATTGTTACTAATTTTCAATTTTTTAAGCTTATAACCATTATACAAAATAATTAAATATTAAAATAACTAATTAACATTATTCAACTGTAAAATAATTCTAAATGCCAAGTGGTGATTTCTTTTTGTTTACATAAAAAATACACAAAATTTAATATTGAAAAACTATAATCCGTGCAATTATGTGTTTGAGGTTACTTATGTGTTTAAGGTTACTGCAAACTTATGTACTTGAGAGTAACATGAAGAAACAAGAACAAGTAACTAAAAGTAGTAAAAGTACGAACGAGATTGATAACCTAGTTCGGTTAACCAACCTATTTTGGGGGGACTTCATCCAAACTTGAAGATTCGTCTACTACTCCTTCGTGAAGACTATTCAAGTTCTTACACATATATGACTCCCTCCTTATGCCGCACTTTCTTACAACATGAACTCTTTGATGATCGAAAGCTGTGAGATCCCTTCACAACCATGACACTAGACTCCCTCTAACTTCCCACGACTTCAACTTACAATCTCTCCTGAGATTACGTATAAAAACGGATAAAAAAATACCTCGCGCGTTTCACTCAAAAACACTAAATGCTAGACTACCATGTTGAACAGTTTAAGGAACAACATATAGATATTACAAGTATCACAAACCAATGACTTTCAAACACTAAACTCAGAGAATCAATAATGGGGGACGAAACACCGATCTTCAAGAGAATCGACCTTCTTATACTTTCACACTTCTTGTTGACTTGATCTCCAATCTTCATCAACTTGGAAGGTGAATTAGGGTTTGTGATTCTTTCCATGTTGGTGTAGATGTCTTCCATGTATCTGAGGGTCTAAATCAGCTCTGCATCTACTCCATAAGGCAGTTAAAGCAATCGCTTCTTGCTTCCCAAATTGATCTGCACCGGATCTACTTTCGCAAGGAAACTGCCATATATAAATTGTTTTGAGGATGCTCCTGAAACATCAGAGATAATAGTTCACCACCTGTTCTTTACTTTGCACAGTGGAATCATCACATCACATCAGGAACATGTCCTCGAACACTTTGTCGAACATAAATCACCAAAACAAACTTAGTGCTAAAAATGGCACTAACAAATCTCATTCTCACAAAATAAAATGCTAGTACATCATCACAAGTTAAAACAAACATAGTTAATTGCATGATTGGATGAACTAATCTATTTTACCGAATATGAACAAATTAAGTCATGATACAATATATGTTAATGTCATTATATGAGACTACAAAAGAGATGAAAATAAATAAATTATTAATCAAACACAAACTCATTTATAAAATTAATATAGAAAATTACATACAGTACTATGACGTACACTAAAGAACTGAAACGAAAAATAACACTTGTTAATGGTAAAAAAAATCAACATATTGTTTGAAGATAAACAAAAATCATGCTTGGCGATAAGTTCTAGTAATTGGACTGGAAAAAAAAAACAATATTCTCTAGAGCTCAATCAGAGAGTATAAGATCCAGTCATCACGTACTGATTTATAATGCCTATCTAACAAACACTACAATGAGCTAAACAAAATATCAAATAATTGATAACAATATGGAATATAAATATTTATAATATATAGTATATATTTTAGGATTTAATTATCTAGAATTGAGTTTATGTATTTTATTCAACAATATATAAATTTGACCATATAAATTGAAATTGAATCTGATTTTTCTGTTAAAATAGAAATAGAAAGTGTTGTGCAATAGTTTGTATTTGTTATATATGATCAAACAAATCTACTCCACTCGATGATCTAGCTTGTACTGCAAACATATCAACACTCTCAACTGTTAAAATAAAAAATAAGGGCGCAATCATCAATGACGAAAAACATTATTGTGACTTTTTAAAAACACAAATCCCACCTGTTCAATCCAAGATTAAGTCGCTATGACAAAATTTTGAAGGGCAATGTTGTTTCGTAAACCTTATATCGCCAATCGCAAGAAGAAGTGGAGTCAAAAATCTGAAAAATATGAAAATTTCAGCATTAGCGCACGATCAAAGAGATTTGTATTTGTTGAAATAACCAAATAAAACACCAATGATAAATTAGACAATTAGTCATATCCTCATTTTACTCATTTGAAAAATACCTATTGAGCGCGGCTATTTATAGAATTAATAATGAAACCGAACAGTTGCTAAAATCTTTACATAATTTGAAACTTTTCCTCAAGTTCATATGAAGAGTCACCAAAAAAGAACATTTATGAAGAGGAAGGTGAAGCAATGATATGATCAATTGTTCATTAAATAGAAATGAAGGTGAAGAAACCACCTAAATGTTTAAAATGAAAAAAAAAATTTAAAAAAAAAAGAAAATGGTAAGTTAAAGAACTCATCTGAATGTTTAAAAAAATGACATGGGACTGTTTTAAAAATTAAAAAATACAAAAACTAATAAAAATGAGATGTTAGGTTAATAATGCTCGAACTAAAGACATTGATGTCAAATAAGTTTTAGAGACGGTTTGAAAAAAAATTAAAAAAAGGAAAAATGGCCGAATAAAGGAAAAGAGAAGAACAATAAAAAAAGGATTTGAAAAAAGATTAAGAAAAGAAAAAAACAAAAATTGTAGTAAAATTAGTCAAATTCGAGACGTTTTTCTTTAAACAAGAGTCTCTATAGTTTGGATGTCTCTAAGAGAACAACTTAAAAAGATGTTGGTTTGGACCCGTATCATAAAATAAAATGGTATTGTCATATTGTGTTTCATGGGAAAAAATATTATATTTACTTTGTGTGTATATATACAGTCTTTGAATTTGTCAAATTATATTATTTTACTTCTTCAACTTTGATTTGAATCATTTGACCTTCTAAATTCAACCATAAATGCATTTGTAAACTTTTGAACTTGTCAAATTTAGTCATTTTGCTACCCTTAAATTACAATAGATGATCTATTTGTTCCGAACATACTTTTAGTCGTGTTGTAAGTAATTAGTATTATTTTTTCATTTTGTTGCAAATTGCAATTAATAGAAGAGCATTATCTCATATGTCTGAATGATTAGATTTGCCGTCTTTTTTTTTTGAGATACTATTTTATGTTTTTTTTTTCAGAAAATAGATTACTTCATTGTTAGATATATGAAAAATTGCAAAGAAAGTAATGCTTTTTACTATACTTCCTTTAGAACCATTTTTCTCCCTGAACTACTTCAAAACAGCTATTTTTTTACTAAGGTCACAAGACAACATGGTTCAACTCATAGTTGAAGGGACAAAAATGACGAGAACAAAAATAAGGTACGCAAAGCTACAGAAATATAATTTATAAAACAATAAAATGATGCAAATTAATTAATTTTAAGTTGATCATCCCAATTGATGAAAAGTTGAGCATTAAATTGGATTTGAAGTAAATGGTTGTTCAATGGTCGGTTGGGCAGAATTGAATATGCATGATGGTGTTGTCTCTTTATAACACAATTCTCTAACTCGAACTTCTTGACTATGTTTCTTGTATACTTAGACTGAGAGATGAAGATACCTTCTTTTGATTGCTTTATCTGAAGTCTAAAAAAATACCTTAGGTCTCCAACCAGGCTCATCTCAAATTCAATTTCCATGTCCTTGATCATATTATCAGTCACTGAGCCAAACACTATATCATCTACATATACTTGAACCACAATTACTTGTAATTTGTCTTTTCTGATGAATAGTGTCATGTTCTCTCCTCCTCTGTTGTGTCATTTACTAACCAAGTATGAAGACAATCTTTCATACCATGCTCGAGGAACCTATTTCAAACCATATAATATCTTTTTAAGTTTGAAAACATAGTCTAGATAATGTAGATCTTCAAATCCTTTAGGCTGTGCAACATACACATCTTTCTTCAGAAATCCATTCAAAAATGCACTCTAGACATCCATCTGATAGAGCTTGAATTTCATCATGCATGCCATAGCTAGAAGAAGTCTAACTGATTCTATTCTTGTGAAGAGCAAAGGTTTCATCAAAATCTATTCCTTCAATCTATGAATACCCTTAAGCAACCAGTCTAGCCTTATTCCTTGTAATATTTTTAGACTAATCAGTCTTGTTCTTGAATATCCACTTTGTCCCTACAATATTCACTCATTCAGGTTTCTGCACTAGATCCCAGACATCATTCTTCTTGAATTGTAGAAGTTCTTCTTGCATTGCTTCAATCTAGTAGACATCTTTAAGAGCTTCTTGAATATTTTTGGGCTCTATCTTGGATGTGAAACAGACATTGGATATCTCTTCATATAAATTTTTTTTTAGTCTGTTTCCGGTCATTCTCCCTTCATGGATATCTCCTATCACTTCATTAGTAGGATGATCTTTAATAATATGCCATGAGGGCTTCCTTTACTTAACTCCTTGATCTTCAGATTCACTTTCTGTATCATTATGTACATCAGAATGTCCAAATACATCTGAATGTACATCATCTTCTATGGAGTTGACAACATCATTCTGATCATCAAATCTGGCATTCACTGATTCTACTACAACCTTGATCTCTTTGTTGTAAATCATGTATGATTTACTATTTCTGGAGTATCCAACAAACATCCCTTCTATTCATTTGTTGTTCATCTTATTGAGATACTCTCTATCATTGAGAATATAGCAAGTAGTACCAAACACATGGAAGTACTTCACAATAGGTTTCTTTTCATACCAAATCTCGTATGGTTTAGTGAAGGTACCTGGTCTGAGATGAACTTTATTGCTGATGTGGCATGCAGTGTTAATGACTTCTACCCAGAACATAGAGGTAACTCCATTTGCAGCAATCATAGTTTTATCCATCTCCTAGAGAGTTCTATTCTTCCTTTCAACTACTCCATTCTGCTGAGGAGTCTTAAGGGCTGAGTACTCATGGTTGATTCCATTTCATGGCAGAAATTATCAAAGTACTGATTCTCGAATTCCTTGCCATGATCACTTCTGATTCTGATGATTTGCTGGTCCCTTTCAACTGTGATCTTGCAAGATAGTTTCTTAAATGCCATGAATGCCTCACTCCTATCTCTGAGAAAGTCTACCCATGTGAATCTTAAGAAGCCATCTATGTAGACAAGAACATACTTCTTTCCTTCGTAGCTTTCTACAGCCATTGGTCCCATTAGATACATATGAAGAAGATCTAAAATTCTTTTGGAAGTTATGTCCTGAACTTCTTTATACTGGGATCTTGTCTGTTTTCCAATCTGGCATAGACCATACACCTTGTCTCTTTCAACCTTGATTTGAGGGATTTCTCTGACTATCTCCTTGTTGATGATCTTCTGGAGGTTCCTGAAGTGAATGTGTCCAAGCTTCTGATGCTAGATCTCTAACTCTTCTACAGATATTCTTTGACATGTTAAAGAACATTGTGCAGGAACATGTAATTGATATAGTTATCTGCTGATCTTTTTCCTTCCATGAACAAGTCATTGTTCTTATTCATTACTCTGCAATTCTCTTTGGTGAAGACCACTGTCATGTCATCATCGCATAGCTAACTGATGCTAATAAGATTGGCTTTGAGTCCATCAACTAGCATAACTTTTTTCAGCTTAGGCATTCCTTTAATAACCAGCTCTTCTTTTCCCATGACTTTTCCCTTTTTACCATCTCCAAAGGTGACGAAGTCAGAAGAGCAAGCCTTTAAGTTCTGCACAACCGAGCTATCCCCAGTCATATGTCTTGAACAACCACTATCAGAATACCAGTTGCTCTTGTCTTCTACTCTCAAAGATGTGTGAGCAATCAGACTAGTCTGTTTGACAACCCATTGCTTCTTCTGAGCAGACTTCTTCTTTTTCTGTGTAGTTGGCCTTCTGTTCCTATTGTTGGAATGCTAAACCACAAATCTCCTTTTCATGCTTTTGAGATCATTGAGGTATTTCTCACAATGTGGTCGTATGTGACCTTTCTCCTCACAATAATGACAAATGATTCTTTTTCTGTAGCCATTATGAACAATCATCTTTTTGTCAATAATCTTTTTCTGGATGTTTTGAACATTCTTCTGTACATGTACTGGCTGACTTGTACTTTCTTTGACAAACATTGTCTTGGATTATCCTCCATTATATCCAAGACCTGGATGACTCTTTCTTGAATGTCCTGGAGCAGTAAGAATCTTGTCAAGATTCTTTGTTCCATTATTCAGCATAGTGATATTCATTTTGATGGATTTCAGCTCTGCTGATAACTCAGCAATTTTCTTCTTTTGCTGCTGAATTATACTTAATTAACTTATCTTCTCTTCCACTAGATCCTTGTTTTGAGATTGAAGGGTCTTGTTAATCTCCATAATTTCCAGCCATTTTACATACATCTCCTTGTATGTTTTCACAAATTCTTCTTGGCTGAAATCTTCATTGTCTAATTCATTTTCTTCTGCATAGTCAAAGAGATCTTGAAATTCAGAGACTTTTAATGTGAATGCAATAGTTTCTTCATCTGAATCATTACTATTTTCTTCTGAATCATTGTCACTGAGAGATACATTGTAATTCTTTTTGTTCCTCTTTAGTGTGTTAGCACATTCAGCTTGAATGTGACCAAATCCATCATATTCTCTGCATTGTATTACTCTTCTTGGATTTGACTGTTGAAACTCTTTCTGATCATTGCTTGAGTTTCTATCTTGCAGAGAGTTACCAGTTGGTTGTCTTCTATTGTTGGTTCTTCTAGAAGACTGCTTGTTGACTCTTTTCAACATTCGGCTGAAGTTCTTGGTAAATAAGATCATAATGTTCATTGTATCTGAATCAAGTACAGTTTTTTATTTATGTACATGTTCAGGTACATCTTTTGAAACTTCAGTTTTAAGAGCAATACCTCTCTTTCTTGAGCTATTGTCTTCATCTTCCAGATTCATCTTGAACATCCTTGATAACTCTATTAGCTCATCAAGCCTCATACTCTTGATATCATTGGCTTCTTCAATTGCAGCAACTTTGTAAGCAAATTTCTTCGGAAGAGATCTAAGAACTTTTCTTACAAGTTTTTCATTGTTGATAGGCTCACCAAGAGCAAAACTCTCATTAGATATGTTTTTCATAAACGTCCTCATCCTTACTTTTTAATAAGGATAATTGTTGCCTTTAAGTCATGGTGGTCTGACCGTAGATCTTCCTTCCTTGATTGAACTCATAACTTGAACTCAACCAAAATCTTCATGCAGTTATGTTCTTTTCAAGACTCTTTTCGCTTTTAACCAAAAGTGACCCGCTCTGCTACCAATTGAAATTACATAAACTGAGCAGTTATAAAAATGTTCATGATCATGTCCATGAACATGTAAGGACAGAAAGATAAATTGAAAGTAAGTAAATGGCACGAGATTGATAACCCTGTTTGATCAATTGATCTACGTCAGGGGAACTTCTCAAGTCCGCGAGAAACAATCCACTACTCTGTTGCAAGGTTACAAAGGTTATTACAGAATAATCTCCCATCACTCGACCCATTTCCTACACACTACAACCTCTTTTGATAGTTTGAATTGTTAGATCCCTTCATAACCTAGACTCCCTCTAGTTGCTATGGGAAATCTTTCCTGTGATTTCTCTAAAAGTGTGTATGAAAGAATTTCAAACACAAACTAGACACACAATGATCACAAGGATCAAACCTAGTCTACCTAAATAATGTATGCTTCAAACTTGAAGTCTTTTAGACTCTCTAGCTCTTATGTATTCGTAAACCTCTCTGCATCTTAACTAGTCTAATTCTCAGGCTATTTACAAACACAAGACATGGCTTAAACAAGATAATCAGATTGTCCTAATTTGAATCAAACTCTATAAGGAAACTTTCCTAGTTTAATTCGGACATCACCTAGTTAGAATCCTTTCTTGAATAAAACTCGCCTCCTTTCTTCTTGATCTTCATCTTGAAAAGGCAGCTTCAACTCCTTGAATTCAGCTTAGCATGTCTCTTGGAAACTCTCTGGACAACCATGTACATAATCATGTTCATGAACATGCTCAAGTACATTCTTTGTTCTTCAATCAGATTGACAGCGGAATGTTCATATCATAATATCCATAACATGGTCTTCAAACTTGAAAAATCAAAACCTTTGTGTTTTTTAAATTGCCATAAAGATCATGACAATCTAAAACACTTAATACATAAAGATGGCACTAACAAATTTATTTATGATTCTTGATCTAATTATAGTACTTCATGAATCATGACTAATAAGTAATAAGCTAGTAATAAGTAGTAACATATTAACTGATTTAATCATACGTATAACTCAATCTTGGTAAATATAATTAATTTATTTATGATAATCTTAATTTTTGTAAAGTTTGTATAGTTCATTATTCTTGGTCGAATTATAGTACTTCATGATTCAATAACTAATAAGCTAGTAATAAGTAGTAACATATTAAATATGTTAATAAAGTTATTACACACAATTTATTATTTAATATTGGTACATTGTTCAATTTTTCTTTGACTATCAACTATATCATAGCTACAAAATATTATTTTTATCAATTATCAAGTAATATTAGGTGTGTGTACATATATATATTGTGTTAAGAATATATATTAATATATACAGTATTTATATTATGTTCTGTGCTTTGATTTATATAATTTTTTGTTGAGATTATATATTGATATTCAAATTAGTAAATTTTTTCGTAATAGAAAATTTAATCACTAGTCTAACTAAATCTCGATAAATATGAATCATATTAATAGAAAATTTGATCTTAGTCAAAATGGATAATAAGTAATAATATTAAACATATTAAATGAGCTAATAAAGCTATTAACACAATTTATTATTTTTACCAATTATCGAGTGATACTAGGTGTATATATATAATATGTTGAGAATATATTAATATATTATGCTTAAATAATTATAAATGTATATTGATCGAGATTATAAAATAAAATAAAAACAGATTCTAGACTTAGGGGCAATGTGAGTGATTTTTGAATTTATTTTGACTAGGGTTCTATCCTTTTTTATGACAATAAAAAATTAATATTTTTAGCTTTTTTTAACATAAGCTCGATTAAGGTTCGATTATAGGTTTGTGATCATATTCGTGAACAGGTTCGTGACCCTGGTCGATTAGGGATTCACGAACATGTTCATGAGCAAGTTCGCGAATGGACTCATTTATATTTGAATTCAAACTATTTGTGAACTCAGCGAGCCGAACACCCTTAGGTTCGAGTTCAACTTATTTATTCTGTCGAGCTCGAAAAAAATTTCGAGTTCGGTTTGTTTATTAAATAATTGAGTTTCGATCGAGCTTTTTTTGAATCGATACCCGAGTGTATCATGAACTATTTGGTTCATTTACAGACCTAATAACCGGCATCCGAGTAGCCCACCAATGTCGCATCTTGATTTTTTTCATAAAATAGACCAAAATCTTTTGTACCGTGAAGATAATGAAGGATGTGTTTAACACCATTCCAATGTCTCTTTGTAGGAGAAGCACTAAATATTCCTAGAAAATTAAATGCAAATGCTATATCTGGTCTAGTACAATTTGCAAGATAAAGTAGTGCGTTAATGGCACTTAAGTAAGGAACTTCTGGTCCTAAGATATCTTTATTATCTTTTTTTGCTCTAAAATGGTTCTTATCAACTTCAAGTAATTGGACAACCATTGGTGTGCTAATTGGATGTGATTTATCCATATAAATTACGGAAAATAAACATGAAAAATAATATAACACAAAAAAGACAAATACACCTAAAGCTTCCTCTGGCAACGGCGCTAGAAATTTATTTCGTGTTCGAGTTTACTCAAAAGAACTACGAACCGATCCGCAAGATGACGGTTGGGAGGGTATCATGTCCCTCTAATTAGTTGGGAGATAAGCTCTCCACTCCAAAATCGGCTAATAGTAGTGATAGTTCGCCCCTTGGTGAATGACAGAATGGGGTGTCTCTCCGCGTGAATTAATTGTGGATGGATGGTGGTTGAGAGTTGATGGAGCGTAAAGAACAAACATACAAAAGAAGTCTGCCAACATACAAAAGTGATCCGTCGAATGAGATAAAAACTCCGCCCAGCGACCGTTGGATGGCAGCGCCAGTTGGGATAGCAAAACTGGAGACACAAAGATGACTGAAGTAGAAATCGGGAGCCCCGCACTAGCAGAGTATCCCAACACTGGCTGGGAGTGCCCAGCCGCGGCTGGTCTGGGTGGTCCAACCGCGGCTGGGGTCTCAGTTCATGCTCCAGCTTCGGTTTTGATGCTTCAGTTCGTGCACAGTGCGGGCTCAGTTCAGCTTATGCTCAATTCGAACCTTTAGCTTGGGAGCTCTCAGTTGGGGTTTTCAGTTTGGAGCCTCCGATTTGGTCTTCAGTTGGGTTTCAGTTGGCTCCTTCAGTTGGAGCCTTCGGTTCAGATCTTCAGCTGATGAAATCAGTTGGCACTTTAGTTGGAGCCTCCGTTTGGACTCTTCAGTTTAGTTCTTTAGCTGGGGGATTCAGTTAGAGCTTCCAACTTATCTCTTCAATTGAGCTCTTCAGTTTGAGTCCGGTTTTTCCATATTTTATACCTTAAAATCACTGCTTTCCGAACGAAAGCTCAAAGTCTGCACTAATCTGGCATAGCTCACCAAAAGATCAAAAATGAAGGTAACAACATCAAAACAACACAAAAATAACTGGAACACACGCACCAAAGACATAAAATTCCTATAAGAAAACATCACAAATATACACTAAACATATCCAACAGTGTGAATCATTAGCAAAAATTCAGTAGTGCCCTCAGTTTCAGTTTCAATATGAAAACCATTTAATCGGATGTCTTTAAAATTAAGAAAGGTACATTTAGATTGTTGATATAAAAGCGCATCAGGGATAATTAAAGTTGTACCCATAGAGAGAACCAATAAAGCTTTTCCAGAACCGATAATAAGGATATTGTCGTGTGCAATTATAGACACACTCCCTTGTTTTTCAGTAAGAGTTTGAAATTATTTTCTTTCCGTAAGAATAGTGTGCATTGTGGAAGTGTCTACCAAGCATAAAGTATTGTCATTCATCATGGATTGCATGTGGAATGTGATATTTCAATAAGAAAATATGCACATAAAAAAATTAAAATAAGTAACAATCATGTAAACAAAATGGAGAAAAAAAATAACATCAAAACCAGTGACCATAATCTAATAAAAACTTAACAATATCCAAGTAGATGCAACATGCATGCAAAAAAAAAACACAAAGGAAATGCAGAAAAGGTAAATAGTTTTATAAATTTTATTGTTATTTATTTATTTTTAGATACATCATGCTTGATCTCCATAATCCTCGAGGTCCAATTTCAGCAAGTCATCATCATCTGCATTGAAAACTAGGTTTGCTTCAGGCAAACTAGCATGGTATGATTCACCCTGAATTCATTTGCCTTTTATGTTTTTGCATTTGTTGATAAGCTTCAACCAAGTGCTTTGGAGTATGGCATGTGCATGACCAATGTCCGTCACACCCACACCTATGACAGACTTGTCTTTTCTTGAGCTGGATTAGATGAACTAGGTTTTTACAAAGAAGATCGAGAAGTTTTTCCTCTGTTATAACCGGAAAATCTAGAAACATTGTTATATCCATGACCTCTACCACCACGTTGTGGCCAACCATGTCCACCACATGGAGACCAACCACCATTACGTCCACCACGTGGAGACCAACTAACATTTCTATAACCTTCCACGACCTCTCCATCAACCACGTCTATTGTGATAATTATGAGTAGTGGCATGTGTTGCAGACACTGCTTGAGAACCAACTGGCCTAGCATTGTTGGTTTTTCATAAGAAGTTGATTATATTTTCTGCAACCAGTAAGGCAGAAATTAACTCAGAATGAGTAGTATAATTTTTATCCTTGTACTGCTGCTGGAGTACAAGATTACTTGCATGAAAAATGGATAGTCTTTTTAATAAGTTCAATCTCTGGTAATGTTCTGCTTACATAGTTTTATCTGCAGCACACTACGGTTCAAGACAAAATTATACTCAATGACAAACTTAAAATCTTGAAAACATAAATTGAGCCAGTCATATTGTGCTTGAGGTTGAATAATAGTAGTTTGTTGATCAAAGCGATCCTTCAGGGATTGCCATAAGATGACATGATCTTTTTCAGTGAGATATTCATTCTTGAGGTCTTTATTAAGGTGATGGTGAAGAAAAATAAGTACTTTAGCCTTCTGGGCGGAGCTACTAGAAAAATTGAGAACTATTGTTGCACTTAGATCACATGAGGTGAGAAAAATCTCAAAATCCAGAGCCCAACTTAAATAGTTTCTACCATCAAGGGCAAGCTCAGCAAATTCACGTTTGATTATGTCAGACATTTTCAACTGTATTCTACAATAATTATGCACAAACAAATGGATATTACAAATATAGAACTAATAATTAAACTATAAACATAAATAATTAATAATATTAACAGTCAACAAGATTGACTATTAACAGAGTCAATTCTATTAAACTGAATCATTGAAGGACGCCTAAATTTAAAATAAAATGCATAACAAATTTCAGAAATCAAAACTATTACCATTTAAAAGTAAAATTAGGAGTAATAATGGAGAAGTATATGAAGTCGTCTCACTACAGTGAATTAGCAATCAAACCACTTTGTTATTTGTCTCCAATTCCACTTAATCAAGTTGTCCACTTATATTTAATTGCATTTGCAATAATTCTTGGATCAAGATTTTGGATAATCATGTTTTGCCATTATAAAATTCAAATCTAGCATGACTAAACAATCAAAGTGAATATATTAACATAGAAAAGCATAACTAGATGATCAAATAGGAGTAATAATACCATTTCAAAATAAAAGGCATGATTTAAATGGCTAACGAGAAGCAAAAAAAAAAAAAAACTAATTGAGACTATTGCATAGTATTAGTATATATTCATATTTTATATAGTTCACATCTTCAAATGAAATATATAAAAAATCATAATATTCATGCTAAACTCATTCAACATTTTTCTCTTCCGATCACAAATAAAAAGGCAAAATGAAAAACATAGAACACTCATATACCAATTAAATAAGGTTTCAAAGTTAGATAAAGCCACTCTATATTGGAGAAATCATGTTGATGCTAGTTTTTTAATTGCATTTGTTGTTTCATTAATAAATAATAACACATCAACATATATAGAAACAAAATGAGCGCGATCTCTACATAAAACAAAAATTAATTTAACAATACCAGAAGCCAAAAGCTACGAAATTATTTTTACATAAGCATAGATAAATTTTAAAATCATATAATCTAACAAGTATATCATACTGGTAATTTCATTCACGGTCCTAAAAAAAGATCAAAAAATTAATAATTTGGATTAGAGTTGTTACCTTGCAGGAAAGACAAGATTCTTTCCTAAGGCATACAACCAACTCAATCGGCTAGAGTCACATGCTGATAACATATTGTAAAATATGCTCTCCCTTTGAATCGATATATTGTAATCAGTAAAATGGAGACATGAGAAACAAGAGGCAAAAAATGAGAGAATGAAATATATTCTTATTCATCTCCAAAAGTGTTCCATATTTTACATTATATAAAAATTCTAATGGAATACGAAAGGTTAAGCATATGAAGAGTTATGGAGTAATGTCCTTAAACAATATATTTACAACATATATAACCAATATATAGCTAAAGTATTCACGATTCTTATGTATTTATTTGTATAAATAATTTTATTTATGTTATAAACTTAATTATAAAAATGATACCATTAAATTATCAAATAAATTATATTAAATAGTTACTTCAAAAAGTTATATTAAATGGTTTTACACATACTTATCAAAAATACCATTGCGACAATGGGCAGGAAAATGGATGTTGGAGAACTCTGTTATTATATATACTAGTAATTCTCGCGTGTGATGCACGAGAAATATTTTATAGTTTATAATTTCAAAAATATGAAATGTACATATAAATGTAAAAATATATTTAATATTTTTCATATATATCAATATATACAACAAACTATTGTATTATAAAGTATTATATATTATATTTAATGTATATATGTTATAGGATAAATTATACTTAACACCTCAATATTAGCAATTTATAATAATAATATCTTAACTTATACTTATTAGAAATTTTACCTCAATGTTTCATTTTTGTAGCAAGTAAACCTTCCTTAAGTTTTCTGACGGCTGAAAGCTAAGACAACACATGGAAATACACATGAATGCTTATATGTAAAATTGAAAATAAAATATATATAATGCCATAAATTATTCAAGGTCCATTGAAAGTATCTTTTGATATTGGTTATCTTTTTCGAATATATTTATTTATTTTTATTTATTAGTCTCACTTTACTACTTTATACATCGGACATATCGACTTGAGAATAATACCAACTATTTATAAAAATATTACATATAGGCAATATATATATATATATATATATATAGGTTGATTATAATAAGAACTACTCTCTATGTGAGAAATAGGGACAAATCTGAACCATACAAATATTGAGGATGGATGGGTGAGATTAAATGGTGGAAAATAGGATAAATCTAATATAATTTAATTATTAATTCAAATAGGGTAAAAATGTCTTTTTAATGAATAATTTCATATGGAAGTTGCAATAAAATTGAAGAAAGATACGTATAGGTTTGGAAATTAATTGTATCAATCCATATTGGAAATTCATCACAATCTCTAGCACCAATCTAAAGAGGAAAACCTAGTGATTCTTTCTCCAAAAAGAATGCGGCTCTGGTACGGTAGAAGATGAGGAACGATGATTGGGTTTTGATTTCCGTCAAGTTTGACAGCAAATTTTGAAATTTTTTACAAAATCACCATTCAAAATCGAAAAAAGCTTTACAATTTCACTCCCAACGGATGAACTGGTGCTACTATAGAACAAGTCTATTGTGGATTTTCTACTGTGAAACTACACCAATACTTTTCGAAGACTGCAAAGAGAGGTTGTCGAGTAAGTGACAACGATGATCGATAAAATAGTATGATATGAACAAAAATAGAAGATGTCGAGAGTGAATAAGGTAATGATTTCCATTCGATTTGAGCGTCGTCGACTTAATTCATAAGGTTGTGTTGGTGCTTATTATGAATTAGTATCTACTTCACTTATTATTTTGTGATGATGTGAATTTTGTTTGTATTTTGGCTCTCAAATTTTAATACTAATAGAGTTATATTTATGTGACGATCTATTGGAAGAATGAAAAGATGATGGAATGAGGTTTTTATATTGCTTAATCGACGAGCAGGAGTAATGAATTTTGTTTGAATTGTTAGTGTCTTTGATTTTTAGAATGTTGTGTGTGCGTAAAATTCATTGTTATTGCTATATCTTTGTGTTTATGTAGAATTTACTTTTTATCAACTTTATGATATTATGTACAAAGTATTCTACCCTTTTCAGGCGAGAAAGAATGATGCTAGTGTGATAAATAACGAGGATGAATGTGAGAGTATAATATAAGACTTAAGTACAGAGTCACACCTTTTATACTGGTAAGAATTTTATACAAGTATAAATGCTTTTATATATGTACTTTGGTGCTTGATAATAGTGCACCAACATAGAATAAGGGAATAACATATTAAATAAAGATACACATTTATTACACTAACTTATTTAGCACTAATATTGAATAAGAACAACACCTTACTTGTTAATAACAAGTTGGTGTATTCACATAATGTACAATGAGAAAATAATATATAAATTAAATATTAAATAAAAATATTATAACACAAACTTATTTTGCACCAACTTAGTATGGGGAAAGCCCCAAAAATGTTGAAAACTAATTGTTGTTTATATATATATATATATATAATTATGCTGACAATAATTTTATATAGGTATAAATGCTTTTATATATGTACTTTGGTGCTTGGTAATAATGCACCAATATAGAATAATGGAATAACATATTAAATAAAGATAAGCATTAAAACATATATTTATTTAGCATCAATATTGAATAAGGAAAGCGCCTTAATTATTGATAAGAAACTGGACGGTGTATTCATTCAACATACAATGAGAAAATACACATATAAATTAAATGTAAGTATTATAACACTTATTTAGCATCAACTTAGTATTAAGAAAGCTCCGAAAATATAGACAATTAGTTGTTGTAGTTAATCCCCTACCCCAATCACCCCCTATTGTAAAGCAATCACATATTAAGATGTTTATTTTTATTTTTATTTTGCTTAAAGTTGTTTACTAAGTTCTTTTTGCAATATGAAATGATTACTTTGTTATGATGAAGCTGAGAAAAAGTATTGTTTTACTAATGCCGAAACAATGTTTTCAACAAAGTACATTGGTGCTTAACTAATTGTAATTCATTTTTTTTAAATGTATCTCACGTATACTAAACATATGTTTCAAACGAGCATGCATGGAAATGCTATAAATGTCATGGAGGAATAGAGAAAATAATAATGATTGTCATGTATAAGTTATGCGCCATATGGAGACATATATGAGGAAAGTCGTGAAACCTTGGAATTGCGACCTTGAGAAGGAGAATGTTGCAAAAATAAAGTGCCTCCGAATGAAATATTGTGCAGTCATACTAACATCCAAATTGAACATTCATAAAAGGAAGATTGTCAATAAGACTCGTTCTATCTACGCAACTGCATGTATGAAAAAACATCTTGTTAGTGATTTGTTGAAGGATGTTGTGTAGTGTTGAATATTAAATTGTGCAGTTTTTTAATGCAGAAGTCATATCTTTGGAATTGATAGATTGTGGGCTAGTGAGTAAATATTAACTAATGATTTGTAGTATATTATTTAGTGCTTTGGTAGATATATATTAATGTATTTAATAGATGTTATATATTTATGTAATATTGTATATATGGTAGAGATAGTATTCCTTTATATTCTCCTAGATTAGAGGATTTCCTATTGTATATAACGATGGTTTCGAATGTGATTAAGCAAGAGATTATATTCTTACATGGTATCAAAAGACTTAGAGTTTTCTTTTCATCTTTCGCTGCACCTACCTCTCCGATCCCGCATCTCTCCGATGACGACGAATGACTCGTCTTCTTCCTCTGCGAACGGCGGGTCTGGCTTTCATCCAGCCTTCGCAGTTTCCAATATCAAGAACCATGTCTCCATTGTTCTTGAGATGGAGAATGTTCAATATGCGACATGGGCGGAGCTCTTCAAGATCCATGCTCGCGCCCATCGTGTGCTTCATCATATCTTCCATTTCCCGACTGATCCTCCGGCTACAAAGATAGCTGAGGAGAAGGATCTATGGTCGACTCTTGACACCACAATTCTTCAGTGGATATACACTGCCATCTCCCCTGATTTGTTACACACTATTCTCGAACCGGACTCGACGGCGACGGAGGCGTGGTCACGACTGGAGGACATTTTTCAGGACCACAAAAACTCTAGAGATGTTACACTTGCCCAACGAGGGATCCTTGGCTCTCAACCGCAAGCCTATGCCTTTTGATATTACTCATTGTGATGTATGGACATCTCCTGTGTTGAGTTCTGCTGGTCATCGTTTTTATGTGCTGTTTTGGGATGATTTCTCTAATTTTTTGTGGACATTTCCTTTATCTTACAAGTCCCAAGTGTTTAATGCCTTTTTATCATTTCGTTCATTTGTTCGAACTCATTTTGAGAGAGAAATTAAATCTTTTCAATGTGATAATGGGAAGGAATTTGATAACAAATCATTTAGGGATTTTGCCTCGGGTCATGGGATGGTATTCCGCTTCTCATGTCCATATATTTCATCTCAAAATGGGAAGGCTGAGAGACAGATTCATACCATTAATAATATGATTCGAACACCGCTTACTCATGCATATATTCCTCCCTCATTCTGGCATCTCGCTCTTCACATGTCCACATATCTTTTAAATATTCTTCTGCGTAAACACAAGTCTTACCAGACCCCGGTGACCATTCTTTATCGTAAACATCCTTCTTATACTCATCTCCATGTGTTCAGTTGTTTGTGCTACCCACTCTTTCCCTTTACAAACATTCATAAGCTGCAACCCCGATCCACCTCGTGTGTCTTCCTTGGGTTTCTTGCTCATCATCGAGGCTATGTGTGTTACGATATATCTTAGAATAAATTGTTGGTGTCTTGCCATGTCATTTTCGATGAGTCTAGATTTCTCTTTGCTGAGATCCAAACACCAACGTCTCCTTGTTATGACTTCTTAGATGACTCTTCATCTCCCTATGTCTAGTACCACCAGAGTCACTCCTCTCCACACATACATGCGCCTCCTCCAACAAACCCCCCTCCCCGCCATCCTGACCTTCCTGCCATGAACCGTCCTGTCACACGTAGTTAGCGTGGTATTGTTAAGCCTAGGCGGTTATTTAATCTCCATACATCTGTTGTCTGTTCCCCATTACCCCGATCCGATCTCCTGTAGCTGCCCCACAGGACCCTAACTGGAAATTAGCTATGGTAGATAAATTTAATGCTCTTATTGATAATAAGTTGTGGGTCTTAGTACCTCGTCCTCCTGATGTTAATGTGATTCGCTCTATGTGGGTTTTTACTCATAAAGAGCGTGCTGATGGTTCTTTTGAGAGGCATAAAGCCTGTCTTCTAGGTGATGGACAGACTCAGCAAATTGGCATTGATTGTGGTGAGACCTTTAGTCCTGTGGTGAAACTTGCGACCATTCGTGTTGTCCTCGGCCTGGCTCTCTTGAAAAAATGGTCCATTCACTAGCTGGATATCAAAAATACGTTTCTTCATAGTACTTTGACTGATACAGTTTATATGCATCAACCAATTGGGTTTCACGATGCTACTCATCCGAGCCATGTCTGTCTCTTAAAGAAGTCACTGTACGGGCTACGATAGGCTCCCCGTGCGTGGAACAGAAGGTTTACTGATTTTGTGCTCACTCTTGGCTTTAACAGGAGTCTATCTGATCATTCATTGTTTGTTCTCCGGGACGGTGATGACATGGCCTATCTTCTCCTTTATGTCGATGCTATTGCCTTGACTGCGTCTTTCGACTTTTTGCGGCGTCATATCATTGCTCGTTTGAGTTCTGAGTTTGCTATGAAGGATCTGGGACCCTTGTCTTATTTCTTGGGCATTACGGTTCGGCCTCGTGCTAATAGTTTATTTCTCTCGCAGACGATGTATGCTCGACAGTTAGTTGAGAGAGCAGGCATTGCTTCCTGCAAACCGGCTGCTACCCCAGTGGATACCAAGCCCAAGTTGGCGGTAGCCAACAGTCCTGCAGTGTCAGACCCAACAATGTATCGTAGTCTCACCGGGGCTTTGCAGTACCTTACTTTTACCCACCCCGATATCTCCTATGCTATCCAGCAGGTTTGCTTGTTTATGCATGATCTAAGGGAAGCTCATATGTTGGCATTGAAGCGGATTCTTCACTACATTCAGGGCACTCTGAGCCACAGATTATATTTGTACCCATCTCCAGCTACATCCTTGGTAGCATATACCGATGCCGATTGGGGTGGGTATCCTGATACTCGCCACTCCACCTCGGGGTATTGTGTTTTTCTGGGCGATAACTTGATCTCTTGGTCTGCCAAGCGACAGTTCACATTGTCGAGATCAAGTGTAGAGGCGGAGTACAGGGGCGTCGCGAATGTGGTCTCCGAATCATGTTGGCTTCGCAACTTACTTCTTGAGCTTCACTGTCCGATTGCAATGGCAACCTTGGTTTACTGTGATAATATCAGTGCCATTTATCTCTCGAGTAATCCAGTTCAGCATCAGCGCACCAAGCATATTGAAATGGATATTCATTTTGTTCGGGAGAAGGTTGCTCGGGGACAGGTTCGTGTTCACCACGTTCCATCTCGATCCCAACTGGCGGACATCTTCACCAAAGGGATTCCGCTTATCTTGTTTGAGGAGTTCCGTAACAACCTCAACGTTCGTCCTCCTCCCGTTGTGATTGAGGGGGTGTAATAGATGTTATATATTTATGTAATATTGTAAATATGGTAGGGATAGTATTCCTTTATATTCTCCTAGATTAGAGGATTCCCTATTGTATATAACGATGGTTTCAAATGTGATTAAGCAAGAGATTATATTCTTACAACATTAAAATATAATCACTACTTTTATGCACATTGGGTTCTTTATTACCGCACCAATCCACATTACATTAATAATGCCAAAAATAGGAAAATTTTAAATAATGAATTGTAACATATATGTTAGCGTTGTGTATAGCAAATATTAATGTTTTCAGACTAGTTTTATCTATTGAATTGTGAAATTGTAGCTAATGACACAAAACGATAACTAAGACTTTGTAATAAATATATTGTAGTTTTCGAAGATATATATTAATTATTAAAACACCAAGTAATTTTAATAACAAACATACTCAATTATATTTTAATAACATTTATATTCACTATAAAATTACATTACATAAAAAAGGTAACATATATCATCTTGTTTGATATAATTAAACTCAATGCCATCATTTAGAGTGGAGAATTTTTTATTCACACATGGCTTTAGTAAAGAATTACATTGATGAATATAGTATTTATTCATACCAATGGGTGAAAATTCAACCACGTGATTGCTTGAATTAATAGTATCTGCACACACATTACAAAATATTGTGTTTAACTATAATATTTTCAATGCTTAATAAGTAGAAAATAAATACTTATAATCAGATGAACAACCTCAAACACACATTCTTATGGCAACGAATGTAAACTATGATGCTAAAATACAATATTTTCAATGCTTTCATATTACAAGCTATATGCATTTCATCATTTCTAGTGTAGTACAAACATTGAAGTTTATTAAATTAAAGCAACACACGTATCGTTGACATTTCCCTTCGCATGCAAAACACACACAATCATCATCGACCCCATCGAATTAAATTGAAGAATCCATATGTTTTCTTTCAAAATATCAAATGCACTCATGGAATTAAAATGGTGATTGGATTGAAAATCGTTCACAAACATCTCCAATTCTAGATTTTCAATGAATATCACTTCATCCCCATCATATTTCTCTCTGTTCAATCGAGAATATTCTGCAATTGATTTAATGGTAACCACACACGCGTTAGAATATACAGTGCTTAACTATAATATTTTCAACGCTTAATAAGTAGAAATTAAATGTTTCTATTCCGATGAACAATCTCAAAAACACATTCTTATGGAAACGACTATAAACTACGATGCTTAAATACAATGTTTTCAATGCTTTCATACTATAAACTACATGTATTTCATCATTTTCAGTGTAGCACAAAAGGTGATGTTTATTAAATTAAAGATACACACCAATCATCATCGTTTCTCTTTGCCATCAATTGAATTTGAAATCCAGATGCAAAACATATACAATCTCCATCGATCCCGTCGAATTAAATCGAAGAATCCATATGATTTCTCTCAAAATATTCAGCACACTCATGTAATTAAAATGGTGATTGAATAAAAAATGGTTCACGGGCATCTCCAATTCCAGATTTTGAGAAAAAATCGATTTTGGTCCCACAGGACATGTCCTAGTCCGATTTTGGTTCTGCCCCTACCACATTTGGTCTCATAGCTCTTGAATTATCAATTTTGGTCCCACCATCATGGTTTCTGTTAAAAAATTAACGATTTTGGTCCCATTTTGGTATCGATTTTTGTCCCATACAAAAAAATTTCAGAAATTTTTTGCAAGTCAATTGGAGGTAAAATTGAACTGATTTGGAGGGAAATTTAACCTGATTTGGACCCAAATCTCCCACCAACATGTATCTATATATATATAACTACTCATCAAATCATCAAATTACAACTATCAAATCATCAAATTACAACTATCAAACCATCAAAAAAAAGTAAAAATCAAAAGGAAGCAAAAAATTCCAAAGAAGCTGCATCATGAAAGGCAAGGTTTTCACAAGGGAGGGTTCTGTTTATTACTATTTGCTACATAACATGAGTAGTCCCCTCATACATCATCATAAAACTAATGAAAGTTATACACTACAGCTTTGGATTCGCATGCACGTGCATATGCTTTCACAACTCATAAATAATTATGATCAACAAACATGAATATACATAAACTTATATCATGTATCTATTTTCAGTGCACAAAGATGAGATGGAAGCAGAAATGGAGATTGAAATTGGATTACCAACAGATGTGAAGCATGTGACTTACATGAGGTTGGATGGATGCTCAAGCTCAATCTTTTCAAAGGGATTGATGAACAAGAATTGATCAATCTCCATTCTTTTCCTCTGTCAGAACTGGAGCTTGTTGGATGTATCATTAACCAATAAACAGTGTTGTAACTATAACTGCTGCTTGCAGTTGCAGTTATAATTTATATATCAATTTCTTGCAAATAATTGAACTCACTGCCAACAACTTGAGATAGATAGATACTGGAATGGCAAACAAAAATCAAGATCCAATTTTTGGCAAAAAATAAACTACACAATTAACAAACATAAATGATTATGTTTCTGTTGATAAAATGAATCTGTTGATATCATGAATGAAGCTATAATCCAATAGCCTATCTTCCCTCCTCACATACTTCTCTCCCATCTCCACACCATACTCACTCAACCCCACCTCCCCACACCTCTTCCACAGCTTCTCCCCAAACCCCCTATGCGCAAAATAAGCCTCCGCCGCACTCTCTCTGCCGCCCTCCGCCACCACAACCACGGGCAGCCTCTCGTAGTGCCCTTGCTCTACCCCCTCCAGCTTGTCGAGTCCCTACACCGACGGTATGGAGTAGAGCTCTCCCCGGACTCGGTGACCCGACCCAGGGAGATTGATCAAGTAGGGGATGTTGTGGGGCCCGCACACCAGCGATAAGGCTTCGACGGTGGTGCAGTGACTGAGATAGGTTGCGCCGCCCGTCCAAACCAATCAAATGATAGTCTCCTCTTCAAAAACCACCACGTTCTCTTAGTTCACAACAATAGTCCAATCCAAAAACCCTTCTGTCAAAACCCTCATCTCCATCGGCGGAGGAAACGCTACCCGGACGGCCGCCTTCTCCTCAATAGCAACCATCCCACCTCTCAAAAATCGTTCATTGATTCCTCAATAAATCTTGCCCGGACATCTTCGGACATTGCCGCCGATGCTTAGAGCTCGGGGAAATCGACGAGCTTCTTTGAAATTGGGGGAAATTTAGGAGAGAAGGGTTCGGGGCTTTTTGAAATTGGGAAAGATCTTTATTTTGATTTGGAAATTTTTACTCAATTTGGGGATAAATTGAACACGTGAGTCACATGTAGCTGCTTCTCTGTAAACACTTAACCCGTCAAATTTTCATCTAAATCGTGGGAACAAAATTGATAGTCCATGGACTAGATTTGATATCAATTTCTGAAATAAGACCAAAAATGGTAGAGGCGAGACCAAAATCAGACTAGGGCATGTTCTGTGGGATCAAAATCGGATTTTTCTCCCAAATTTTCAATGAATATTCCTTCATCATCATCATCGTATTCTCTCTGTTCAATCAAGAATATTTTTATAAACGAAAAAAATGAGAAATCAATCAAATAATAAAGAAGATCAAACTACAAACACATGATGGATGAAAACATAGAAACCATCATCCATTAGTGATGACCCCGTCGACATAATCGAATCCAACCATATTATTTCTGAAATAGATCAATCAATATACCGAGATTAAATATAAAAAAATATCATTGCAACTCTGCTATAGATACATCATTCTCAGTTTATTGATTGAAATAGATCAAGCAATACACCAAGATTAAATATAAAAAAAATATCGCTGCGCTACAGATACATTTCATCATTTTCAGTGTAATACAAATAGTGAGGTTTATTAAATTAAAGCAACACACCTATCATTATCGTTTCCCTTCGCCATCACTTGAATTTAAAATCCAGATGCAAAACACATACAATCTCCATCAACCACTGTCGAATTAAATCGAAGAATCCATATGATTTCTCTCAAAATATTCATACATAATTCTCAGACGACAACAATTGATCTCTGCTATAGAGATATTGCTTGAAAAAACGGAGCGGATGATTTGTAGGAAAAAAAAAATGACGGATAAAACAGATGACTAGTTAAATTACATTAGTAGTGGGATATTTACCTAAAATTAATCATAATATATGGAAGATATTAGATTTGGATATAAATAAAGATTTAGAGATTCTGGCAAAATGTCTTCACTGCCCTTAACCTTTAAGAATGGTCAAACCTACCGAAAATAAAGAGGGTCGATTTTTTCATCTCATCCATTGATTCATCTAAATATAAGAGTTGATATTTATTTCTATTTTTCACATGAATATATAATCTCTGTTTGAACCATATCCTCTATATATTATATTAATTCAGTTACGGGGTGTGTATATATATCTCATATTGGCACTAACATATCGGAATGCCCTGCTGCAATTTGTTAAGGACTAGCTATAGCTTATAATTTATGTTGTTTTTGTAGTCTCATTTAAAAATAAATAAATAAACCTCTAAGCGACGTGGAAGAGAAAAGATAAAAGGTATTATAAATGGTACTTAACCTCTAACCTCTAACCGTTATTCAGTATGTTTTTGCAAGATAACTTGAGACAAACACTTTGATACACCGATTGTACTTAACTACTACGATTTTTAAGTATTATAAATGGTATTTTTTTCGTCTGATATAATGTCTTATGTAAATATTCGATGTATAGATGACCACCTTAACATTATTTATTTTAAAATGAAAATAACTTATCTCAATATTATTTATTTTAAAATGAAAACAACTCGTATCGCGTGATATAGGAGAAACCTTGATAAATGATAATCGATGATTACATAATATGAATTAATGAGTTTGGAGGAATTTGAGGGAGGTTTAAATATAAGCAAAAAAGTTAGGGTGGAGACTAACGCAAATTCGGAAAAGTAGAGGTGTTTACGGAAAAGAAAACAAGAAACGAGAGAAACTAGGCCAAAATCGTACACGTTACTTCTTCAATAGTGACAACTACCCATTTAGCCATTTCCTAATTTTTTTTAATTCTTCGTCGTCTTCTTTTCTCTTGGAATTCCCACCGGATATATAAACTCCTATTGGAATATTTTACTCAAGAACATTAAATTATAAAATATATTATATCAATCACATTTTTTGTAAATAACAACGGTAAAAGTAAATCATCGATTTTAACTAGTAACGTAGTATGACGCATACCTTCTCTCACATCACAACGCAACACAACACAACAAAGCTAACACATCACGGTCATTTGTTTAGCAAACAAAATTTAAAGAAGATTGTGCAACACACCTATAACACAATTTTTTGTATTTAATTTGATAAAATACAAAATAGTGTACAATAAAATGATTTCGGATCAAAAATATAAATTTGTGGATTCAATCTCTATTTTTCATATGATTCTTTTCTTCAAAACTTAGATTTTCAAACGGTCTTTGAAATCTTCAGAGTAAATTTGTCTCTTTGATTTTCTCGAACTTGTTGTTTGAACTTTGTCTTCGAAGTTTTCAGGGAAGATTTGTATCTTTGACTTGGTATTTGGATTTGATAACGTTAACCGGGGCCAACGACCTTGATTCCGGATTGAACGTTGGATTTGAGGTGATTCTGACGAAGAATGAATTGAATCTTGCTAGAATAACTTGGATATTGAGACTTTATAACGTCGTCTGGAGGGTTTCAGAACCTTGACTCCGTCTTGAGATGACTCCGGCGGACTTTATAACGTCGTCTGGAGGGTTTCAGAACCTTGATTCCGGATCGGACTTTATAATGTCGTCTGGAGGGTTTCAGAACCTTGTTTCAGAACCTTGACTCCGTCTTGAGATGACTCCGGCGGACTTTATAACGTCGTCTGGAGGGTTTCAGAACCTTGATTCCGGATCGGACTTTATAATGTCGTCTGGAGGGTTTCAGAACCTTGATTCCGGATCAGACGCTGGATTTGAGATGACTCCGGAGAAGAACGACTTGAATGTTGGAGAAAACTTCGTAGAGAATTTTTCTCCAATTTCCTGAACACTTCAATTTTGATTTCCGAAGTGATTTTCAACTGATATGGAGGCCCCTGATTGTAGAGGGAGATATAAGGCTAATGTATCACTATCTCATTAGCTGTTAGAAATTGATATATATCTTTTAAAAGATATTTATTTGTTGTCAAAGAACTTGGTGTTTATCATATAATAATATCTTTATTATTTAAATATTTTATTTAATTTTAAATTTGATATGATTCCAAAACTAAATAAATATATAAAATCAATAAAAATATTATATATAATATTTACTTTTTCGCCTCCTACAACACCAATTGCAATCTTCTCTCATTTAATTATATTGAACCCTTTTCAATTACCATACGTACGATACATACGTATATAATGTACTATATCTCCTTATCAAAGGTAAATTGTTGGAATATTATGAAGTAAAAAAAAAAATAGTATGTCATTAAGAGCGGAGCGTGACACATCGATATTACTCGTATAATAATAATAATAATAATAATAATAATAATAATAATAATAATAATAATAATAATAATAATAATAATAATAATACAATTATTTCGTTTGTACTTTGTATAATTAATTAAATGTAAAATGGGAACCACATTTCGCATAAAGCCAAATCCCACCCCGACTTTTCACTTTTCACTCCACAAAAAGACGAACCACAAAAACCAGATACGTACGCATACATACGGATACGTACACACACTGACACACATATAATATATATATATACACACACACATACGTACACCAATTGATATATAGAGAGAGCAGCAGATCATTTATTTGAATGGTGAATTTCTGTAGGGGAGTAGCTTAATTCTCACCACGATCTCACAATTTCTGCAGCCAAATTCTGAAGAATTTTGCGATGGTGGCGGCGGCGGCGCTGATATTCACCTACGGCACGCTGAAGCAGGGCTTCTCGAACCACGGCCTCCTGCAAGACATGATGGCGACCGGCGACGCCACATTCGTCGGCGCCTGCCGCACCGCCCAGAGGCTCCCCCTCGTGTGCGGGCCCTACCGCGTCCCCTTCCTCCTCAACCTCCCCGGCCGCGGCCACCGCGTCTCCGGCGAGCTATACGCCGTGTCGGCGGCGGCGCTGGCGAGGATGGACGAGCTGGAGGGGATCGGGCGCGGCCACTACGAGAGGCTGCCGATCGAGATCGAGATGGAGGCGGCGGAGAAGGTGGTGGTGGAGGCGTACTACGCCGACCGGAGCTACGCGGAGGCGCTGTGGCGGCGGAACGGAGAAGAGGGGCATAACTGCTATACGGAGAAAGTGGCGAAAGGGTACGTTAGGCGCAAGGATCGGCCTCAACACCTTTCTTTCTTGGACCAAATTCGTCTCTTTGTTTCTGCCGATTCCAATTCGGCCCAGCCCGAACCCCTCCTCACTTAGAACTCGGCTCGGGCCCCGCCCCCCCCCCCCCCCCCCCCCCCCCCTCTTTTCTTATAATTTGTTTTTTTTTTTTCGAATTCCGATTCCTTAGTTACAATTTCTGTTCGTTTTCTATTGGTTAATATTTTTAACGTGGCTTGGACACGGAACATATAGAAACAGAAGATTGTAACGAATGAAATGATGGACCTGCATTCAAGGCCAGTGTCTCGTCTCTCTCTCTCTCTCTCTCTCGATAGCCACTAAAAAAATATATGAATTATAGTTTTTATGCATCTTATAATGAAGAATTTAAGTTAAATTAAAAATGGATATTCTGAATAGGGAATAATTCAACCTTGTTGTAAGTATGAGAAAAGCGAATTGAAGGCGACTTCACCCATCAACGAAATCTTGTGTCAAGATTCATCATATCTCGATAAATATGAGTATGGTATGACAAATCTTGATATGGTAGTTTTTATGACTTATGCATGTGCTCCATTCTGCAGTTTTAAAACTATACTTAAAAACCAGAACCATACTGATCAATTGCAAACACACATGTTTTAAGGTTTTCTTAATGGGAAGCAACAATCAACGTGCTGGGAAATTCCTCTATGAAATGTAAAATAGAAAACAATCCCATAGTAAATGTCATCAACAATCATTTGTGAAGTTCAAGTATTCTCATAATGGAGTTTCTCAAATCAGATAAAATAAGGTCGTAAATTGTTGTGCTTAGCAAGCATCCATTTACATCCGTAATAACATGCTCAACAAACCAAATCTTAAAACTGGAAAGATCGAACATGCAGCAACCATTGAGATGTAAGAAAAGCAGCTCTTACAGTGTAGCTTCTTCTGCATCAGTCTCAACAGGCACCTGGGGCAGATTATTGCCGCCTCTCAAACGGGAAGAGACATTGTCGATGGCAGAGTTGAGTTGGCCGATTTTTTCATTTAAGGTCTGCCGGGTTTTCTGAATTTCAGAATGATAATTATCAGAAAGTGGTGGGTAGTCAGAGCAGGAAAGTTGCAAGTATGACCATTACCTCTAAACCTTCATCATAGTAAATTGGTTTCTTGGCCCTCCTAAAGCCATATTCATCTTCATTTAGCAGTGATCTTCTTATCTTAAAAACACAAACAAATTCAGAGTAAGGAAGTTAAAGTTAAATTCAGAGTAATATAACATGCTGTTACATCTGCATCTCTTAGCAGCTCTTTGTTTGCCAAGTAATATTTTGTGAAAAAGAACAACTTTTCTAACAAAATGAAGCTGTGAGACTAAACTCAAATGGGATAAATAGATATCTTCCATCCAGGTAAAAAATCTGAACAGTATTGGGTAGACAGATTTGGCACAAATTTGATTAGTAATGGCTCCTGGGAGTTCAAATACCAACTTTACCTCCATGTTTGACCTACTAAGTTGATTTTAACAGAAATAAAGCAGGTTTGACCAAGTAAAGAAAGTTTCACAAAGTGCAAGTTTAACCTGATGCATTCTGATATTGAATTAAGAACAGGTCGTGACTAAGGTCAATAATATAATGCAGTTGAAACACTATACTAAAAAGGGTCTTACTTTTCTGATATCATTTACTAAATTGCAGCAAAATCTTTTCAACTTGCATCTCATGTATTTTATCAAAGATCCAAAAAGATCTTACAAAAGATAAACAAGGTGAACCAATGATAGAATAACTAATTCATTGGCGAGACCAAAACAAAACTAGAAAGTAAAGGATAACTAATCGTTGGCGAACCCTGTCGAGACCAAAACAAAACCAAAATAAAATATGCTTATAGTTGCAGTTATGACAGCAGATTGCCCAAGATGAAAAGAGATGGCATGAGCTAATTCAATTACTATGTAAAGATCAAACTCCTCTTGTCCCAAATTTATACTTTCTGCTCCTTTTTGGAACAAACCAAAAATCATGCCAATTACTATCATGAACAGTTCTTTCTGGAAAATACGCCCGCACTATATTTCGCACCATTGACTCTCAACCACTTTTTTGACTAGTAATGCTGATAAACACAAAACTTCCACCTTCTTCAACTTCTCACCACTCAAAGTGAATATCCAGTAATGAGAAGGAGGGTGCGTGAATACAGAGTTCAGTGTATATAAGAATGATGCTAATCAAGATGGCACCTTACAAAAATTAGGTAGCCAGGCCAAGGGTGAGTGTTATCATTCACAAAGTGAGACTTATGATACATAATCTGATGGAGATATTGACGAGGATTTGAAAATTAGGTTTTAATATTATAAATAAATTAAGTTTAAAATTTTATTTAGATTTTATTATATCTTTAGATTATTATGTTTTTTGATCGCCAACTTTATTTTACATTATAAATAGACAGTTTAGATTGTTATTAGAAGAGTTCAAGTTTAATAAAAAGTGTGCTGTTTATGTGCAATTCGGTATTTTTGTGACTTGCGAGAATCAACGATATTATTATTGGGTTCTTCCCGGGTATTCGCAAAATTAACAGAGTATACACTCTTATCTGCATCACAGTCCTATTACTAATTCCTAAACGACTTCTATAGGAATCTTCTCAAGCTTCCAAATTTTGCCAGTTCTAGAAATCTTCAATTCTAAACAATTTCATGGCATTTTCCCTTTCTCTCCATGCATCATCGATTTCTAAGATTCAGGTTCCATCATCTTTTTGTTCCAGTAATCGGGTAAACTCCATGTTAACATTTCGCTTACAGCTTATTAGTAAAGGGCATTCCTTTATCTCATAGATATAGTATAGCATGACCAAACAGAGCCCGAAGGTGTTTTAGAAATAAATCTTGGAATAAAATAAAATGTAGCACTCGTGGTCTAAAAAATGTTAAACTCACCTGTGGAGCAAAAATATACGCAATTGTTCCAAATACCGCACCTCCTAGAAGGAAACCGGCTACAAAATCAGCACCACTTCCACCATTACGGTCACTACAGGTATAAGGGAAAATTTTATAAATCACAGATAGTGTCACTTATAGCTGCTATAAGGCTCCGATGATTTACGCCATGAAGAAAAAACCAATTTCATTGCTATTAGTGCTCAAATAAAAGAACATAAAATACATACATCACAATCCGGATTCCGGACATCAACAGAAGAGTTTTTCTTCATAAATTTATGCCTTTCTCCATGATTGGAGTTTGCATCATAGAAGGAAAAGAGAGCAGAATGATTTGCTAATCCATGTGGCATGTGCATCAAGCAGCCTAAGGCAATGAGTACAGGCATAACAGCTATAGCAAGAGCAATATGTGATTTTAACTACATCAACATGAATACAACCAATTCTCCTGAACAAAATGATTAAGCTAAATGCATCATGACAGAATCCATCATAGATAACTCCAGCTAGTCACAGGTGGTTAACTTAGACCAAATATAATTACAAACTTGCTTCCAACTAAAGCCCCCTACCTGCTGTAAAACACATCAAGAAACTGCATGACCAAAATCAACCTAACAGACTAAATTAGTCAACTACCCTCGAGCAATATACCTCAGAACATCATCTTTCACTGCCTGGATCAAGTCTCTTCGTGGATTTAATGTTTTTAAATAGGTTCAGTACAGATTCAAATATCATTTATAAATACACAATGCTTGAAAGATCCTAATTACCATAGAGTAAGGGCATGATAAGAATGCAGGAGCGGAGCATGATCATAGCAAGCTGAACCAGACAAGCATTACATCACTGCATCAGTGCTCATGACAAGATAAAGGAGGATGAATGACTAAAACCTTTAGCTACAAACCATCTATGAGTTATCAAAGTCATGACTTATGGTGACCGAGAACTCTACGATCCAGACAAGTGAAATACAAAGTGTTCCCCTTGAAACAAGAAGTGACAGGTGAATCATCAAAAATATCAAGGCACAGAAGATGCTCGCTCAATAGTCAGTGTTATTTCAGCAGAATCTTTAATGATGTGGTAAGCAATCATGGCATAGAAATGCGTCTCTTTCTCCTCAGAGACAGGAATCAGATAGCAACTCTCAACACTCGGAATTGATAGACTGAGCAAGATGGATGCAAAACATATCCAGAAACTAGGGTGCTCCACAAATATTAAATCGTCATACAAAGTAAAGTTCAAGGATAATCAATAGCAACCCGACATGGATGAAAAGACCTTTCATCAATTCAAATAGTCTTCACCTTCCCCTTCCCCTCCCTTTTCTAATTATAACCATTCCAAACAACACATCCACGAACTTAGCCATATACTGACAGCATGATAGAAATATAGCATGCACAATGGCAAGTCAAAGATTAAAAGCCATAAGAGAAGAATAAAAGAAACATAATTACTACAATGATCTAATTTGACAAAATAATGTAACAGATCTATCAAGTGCACACAATTGCATCATTTTAAAAGCGCATGCTTGCTTATATCATAATTTCCTAGTGATTAAAACAAGTCGTAGTCTCGATAAGATTTCATACTCGTACTGAGCTCTAACGGACAAATTGCGGTTGGTGCGAGTCTTGCTTCGAATCGTTAACAGCTGCGTCTTGGCCAAAGCACCGGAGTTCACCAACAAAATACCTCTGGTCTTGACATGATTTCCTCCTGCGATAAAACCGAACAAGTTTAGCATCATCACAAAAATAAACAGAAATAAAATGGAATTTGTACAAAATGACCTCCCATACACTATAAATCTCGTGTTTGAAGTTCAAATAATTTGCATACGGAAGTGAAATATTTGTCCCCAATGTTAATTAAAGCTGAGACACAGCGCAATACTAATGAACGAGAGGGGTTTCAATATTTCACGGAAAATCGCAGAAAAGCGACAAGCATAAGCGTCTAAAATATTACCGGAAATAGAAACAGGAACTACGGCGGAGGCCATCGGAATGTGATGAGAGCAGAAATACCAGTTACAGACGCCGAAGGGGAAGAGGGGGAGACAGAGAGAGAGAGAGATTCACTAAACTAAAATAGAAACAGTAGAGAGATAAAACAGAAACGGGATTTTATGGGAAAATATCCAGTTTATTATTACGCATATTTTCTTCAGGGCCTATGAATTCTCAAAAAAAAAAAAAACTACTACTTAAAAAAAATGATATTTATTATTATTATTATTATAGGTTACTATAGAATAGTATAGATTATCAAATAAGAATCCCTTCAACATATGTAAATAGTTATTGTGGACCTCTGTTGCATAATAATTAATAACTAATAAGTGAGGTTAGACTAGAGTTCAACTCTCTCATCTTCATATTATAAAAAAATAGATAGTCCCTCCGTCCCATAATTATAGTCCATTATTCTTTTTTTGGATGTCCCAAAATTATAGTCCTATTCTAAATTGGGATTGTATTTAAATATTCTTTTACAAATATAACCCTATTTAATATAGTATGAATGCAATTAATATAGTAAAAAATAAGGGCAATATAGGATAATTATTGTAAATTGTATATTTTCAATACATGTTAAATGTGATTTCTTAATCTGTGTGAAAATGGGAAGTGGACTATAATTATGAGACGGAGGGAGTAATAAATAAGGAGAATATTCTTTTTTTCTTTTTTTTTTCAAGGTTGATTTTGACATAATAAGGATTAAAATAAGATAATAGTATATTCTCAGGCAATATAATTTTCTGTAATATGTATTGTCTGGTAAGATATTTTTTGTTATGAAACAGTATCTTGAACATGGAGATATTCTTCATATTAAGAAGCAGAAACACCTCGGAGAAAAAAATTAAAAATAAGAAATAATATACAATTTTTGGGAAAAAAATATGTTAAAATGGAATTCTTCTGAATTGTTCCGCAAGCAAATATATATATATATATATATATATATATATATATATAATTGATTAGATATTTCAATAGAATTAAAAATAATAATTAAATAAGTAAATTTCTTAATATAGAAATCGGTCTACATATTATGATATCAAAAAAATAAAAATAAACTTATATGAATGTGAGGGTAGGAATAGTAATATTTATTTCCAATCGAATAATTGAATTTTTAGAAAATGAAAGGCAGGGACAATTGCTTTGGTTTCTTCGCACCCTCTTTTGTTTGTTCATTGCCTCAATTTTGGGTGTACCAACTACTATCATAGTTGTGTACAACTTACAAGGTCCTTGTTTGCATCCTCACACATTTATACATATTTCATAGCAACAAATCGGCAATGACTAACATTTTCATCCAAAATCATTTCTTATGTATATTATAGTATTTTTTTATAAAATATATTATTATAATATATCTATATGTATACTTTATCTATTGTATATTATGTATGTTGATAAAGTAAGTTTAATTACAAAATATTGTTGTTAAATATATATATATATATATATCAGAGTTCAAATAGGAACACCAAACCTGTGTAGGAAATAGGAATGAATATCAGCCATAGGATTTGATTTGTTGGATGGTGAGGATTTGTTTTTTCCATTGAGGATTAGATTGCAATTATTCATTAGTTTAATTATATAAGGGTTATAGTTGTAATTCACATTATTATGTGAATATCTAATTCCACGATTTGGGGAATTTACCATAATCCATATAATGTTTGGATTTTATTTTCGATTATGTATGAATTAGTCGTACGGTTTTTTTTCACTAGCCGTCACGCTCCTTTTTTTTATTAACACGTACTGTTATTCATCAAACGGTTATTTGGGAGTTCAAAGAATTCATTAACTTCTGAATTATTCGCTAAATTCATCAAAGTTTTTTCATTCTGTATATTTGTTCGGTATATGAGCTATACATAAACTGAAGATTGCAATATTGATGGAAAATCCAGGTATTCGACGTCTAATTATTGTTATCAAATTAATTTTCTTAATTGGTTCACGGTTTTCCTAGAAAAAATTATGTTTGTATATGTTGGTGGGTTTTAGTGTAAGATTTGTGTATGGATTATTTTAGGTTTGTGAAAACAGAAAAAACAAATTTTAAAAACTATGTTGAAACGTTGTTCGAGAGTCTGGAGAGTAGTGATATGTGTTGTAGTTTGAGTTATTGTGGAAAACACACATGAAATCATGTTCTTTATATCTTGCAGTTAGGGTTTCTAGTGTTGCATATTTTCCAGGTAATGTAAAAGTGTTGCTATCAACTTCATAGAATATGCTATCTAACGGAAAAATATTTGCTAATTAAGACATTATAATAATGCATTGATTGTAGTGTGTTGTATTTCGTAATTTCATCTCATTCGATATAAATCATATATGTTTTTCACTACGAATGCAGGTTAATTTCATATCTCAGAATTTTATGGATGGACGAAAATCAGAATTTTAATTAGTGCGAGTTGTTTGTTATATGTGTTTATAGTAATTCTTTTTTTTTTTATGCATGGGGTTCATGACATATATATTTTCAATTCAGTGACATTATATTGCTACCAACGGAATACAATTTGCTAACCAATGCATAAAGTTTTGCTAATTTTAAGTTGTGTACAGTGAAATAATATTAGTTACACGTTTATGATGTTTGTTTGTAATTATTAAATTATATAGTTTCATGAAGTTTAATTTTTAAAACGTTGTAGGCGAAGTTGCAAAGTATTCATCTATGTTACATATTGGACGGTCATGACAAAAAATACGTGAGTTGATATTTTTAATCTTATATGTAGGGATTTTTGGAGTTGTGTTTGTGTGTTATGTTAATGATCAGAATGTTGCTAGATACAATATATGATTTGCTAACTAGTTTATCATTATTTGCTAATTCAAAACCTACACGTAGTTCATGACGATTTTTAATTTGTATGATTTATATAAGTTGTGTTAACTGTCAGAATGTTGCTATATGTGACATATGATTTGCTAACTAATTTAGAAATGTTTGCTAATTTAGAACATTAATATAAACAGACATGTTTATGTTGTTTGTGTGATTTAATTATATCGACATATTTTCTATTATAAATATTATTATTATGGTTATTATTTTTGTTTTTTATTCTTAATATATATATATATATAGCTTAATGAATTATAATTTTATTAAAATGACAGGTAGTAATTTATCTCAAGATAATCATGCAATTGAGGATTATATACGAGAGTGTGAAAAATCATTAAAACCATTTGTTGGTCAGAAGTTCAAAAGTGTAGAGGATGATATTATTTTTTATAGAAATTATGGTGTAGCTGCTGGCTTTGACATTCGTCATGGTACATCTAGAAGGTCTAATGATTGTGTTATTATATGGAAGTACGTGTTATACAATCGTGAAGGTGAAAAGAATTCGGTTGAGGATGAAGTTGGCGATGATGTAAAGAAGAAACAACGTAGAGTATCAAAGAGGGTCAACTGCATGTCTCGACTAATGTTTGCAAATTTATTGGATTGCGTTAGCAAATAAAAGATTTATTGTTAGCAAATATTCAACCGCCTGTTAGCCAAAAATGTTTAATTCAGTTTATCATATTTTGTTGGTTTGGATGTTAGCTAACAATATCATTATGCTAATGTTGTTTATTTCAAAAGTTGAGATTGCATCCGGATTTTCTATTTTTTTGTAATATAATATTTGCTAAATAATACAGTTAGTTTTGCTAATTCAATACTTTTTACAAACAAACGAAATTTGTTCATGCTATTGTATTGTATTCGCAAGGTAATAATATTATATTTTAAAAAATCAAATGCATCAACATGACACTAAACTACGTACAGTTGTGTTTGTTTTATAATTAGTTGTGAGGTAATTGCTACCCGTAAAATAATATTTTGCTATCTAATGCAATACGATTTGCTAATTTATAAGATTTTAAGGTTTATTGATTCAAAAGGTGAGATTGTATCCACCATTTCCATTTTTGTTGCAATATAATTTTTAAACTAAAGATTACAATAAGGTTTGCTAATACAATACTTTTTACAGAATCATGACTGACTAACTATTGCAGGTTGTGTTTGTTTTATAGTTATTGTCAGACAATTGCTATCTGTAAAATAATATTTGCTAACTATTGCAATATAGTTTGCTAATACAATACTTTTTCCGTTGCTTGCTTCTCAAGCCGTGATCACTTTGATGGCTCTCACCTAAATAAACAAACATCCAACAAAAGAAAACATAAATTAACAAATTAACTAATATCCAAACCAGCAAAATATGATAAACTGAATTAAACATTTTTAGCTAACATGCGGCTGAATATTTGCTAACAACAAATCTAAGACATTACACTTTTGGTTTCTATAACAATAAATAAACAGGAGTTCACCACCAATAGAAAATTCAAGGTAAGAAAAAACACCTTCCACAAATCTACCAAGAGCCAAATAGAAAAAAAAACCAAAGAATTGAAACCATTAAACTATTTTTTTGCCAAGACACAAATATGAATCTGCTACTAATCACGTCATGCAGAAATGCTAACATAATCATTTTTATTTACTATAATCAGCTATGTATTTGCTAACTGGTTCATAAATATCTAGCTAATAATGTACACTGAATTGATATCACATTCACATAATTGCTTATACAAACATACATATATAATCGCTAACAGTAACATACAAAATTAGAATGCCATTCTTAAAAAACATACATCATATCTAGCCTTCTAAAATCAACCAATTGCAATATAATATTTTATGATGAAATTGTTCACCATATATGCTGAAAAGAATATTATTTGCTAATTAACATATTTTCATAATAAAAGTACTAGCATACAGTTCACTAAACATATTTGCTAACGGAAATGCTAACATATGTTATTCCGTCATAATTATTTGCTAATAATCATAATTTGTACTATTTAATTCTTCCAATTGCAAATGGCCAATATTTCTGAACCGTTGAAGGATTAGTCGAACAATAAAAGCAGCCCAAATCATAAACAGAGAAATAATTTAAACTGGTGATTTAGAATGAAAATCAATCTTTATTCAAAATAGGAAAATAAAATTATTATGATCATCCCTCTAAATATTGACTGACATAGTACAATTCGGTTGCTAATAACACATTTTAAAAGCTAAATATATATTTAGCATTTGCTAACATAGAAATTAAGAGCTAACCAAAACACAACACAGCTAGTCAAAATTACAATCATATCTCATTTGCTAGCAATCCATATTTTAATTGCTAATGATATCATTATCTTTTGCTAACTTGAAAAACATTTCATAATATACAACTAAACATACATTATATATAGCCTTCCAAAATCAATTAATTGTAAGATGATTTTTTCTGACAAAATTATTCACCATTTAAGCTAAAAAGTATTTTATTATTTGATAATTAACATATTTTCACAATGCAATCGCCAACATACAGTATGATAAACATATTTGCTAACAAGAACGATAATATTTTACACTCTGCGCATAAATATTTGCTAATAATCATAATTGATATCATTCATCGAAATATGGACTATCATAGTACAAATCAGTTGCTAACAACCCATATTTTGAATGCTATATATATCTTTAGCATTTGCTAACTTGAGAAATAACAGCTAACCAAAAACAAAACACAACCATACAAAATTATAATAATCTGTCTTTTGCTATCAGTCCATATTCTAAATGCTAGTTATATCATTATCATTTGATAAGTTAGAAAAACATTCCAAGTCATGCAAACTAAACATATAAAATTAAATCATACATCATATCTAGCCTTCCCAAATCAACCAATTGCAATATAATATTTTATGCTGAAACTGTTCACCATATATGTTGAAAAGAATATTATTTGATAATTAACATATTTTCATAATAAGAGTACTAGCATGCAGTTCGCTAAACATATTTGCTAACGGAAATGCTAACATATGCTATTTCGTCATAATTATTTGCTAATAACAAAAAAAAAAAATACAAAATCAAACCCCATCAACATCCAAATTTTTTTATTAACATTGCTTTCACCCAGATTTTTTCAGTTTCAAGTTCTATCACTAAAAAATTGCAAATATTACACAACCTAAAAATAAAAAAAAATCCAGAAAAGCAAAACCCCAAAATGTAAACATTAGTAAGCACACAAATATTCAAATATGAAGTACACCATTCTACATATTTGAAAAATCGCATTTGTCATCAAAGAAACCAAACCAAATGAAAAAAAACCGATGCTTGAATACCTGGAGTTCTTATTGATGAACGTCCCCTCGTCATCTGCTGTTGTAATCGGCTTTCGATGTGTAGTAGAATACATCCGACGCACTTGCAGAGTTCGATAGCCGGCTTTGGAGAATTTTTCACGCCTCAATAGAGAATTCTAAAGCTAAAACCTAGTTTTTTTATGCAAATGAAATCCCTCCAAATCTATCGCTCGATTCGGCCGGTGAGCGTAAATTAGGGGGCGTGATTTTTGGTATTTTTACCCCAACTCCTTTTTACCCTTTCACATATATTATTTTAAAATAATATTATATATATTGTTATCTGGTCCCTAGAAATGAAATTGAATATGGACCATTAGTTTAGACTATATCTATGGTTGCAGTTTGTTCCTATTTCCTACATAGGTGGGTAGTATACACTTTAACCCACCCCTATATATATCGGGTGGGTTAAAATGAGAACCATACCCCTGTGTAGGAACTAGGAACCATTTACATCCACAAATCTTGACAATTTGAATATACAAGATTGATTTGGAATTTTAGGGGTTAAATTACAAAATGATAGTTTTGTACCTAAATTTGAAACATAATAAGGGTATTGTAAAATAGTAATCCGTGCTTATATGATTTTTAGTGAACTGCTTAAAAACTGTTCTATGATATGTGTGGAACAGATGCAAGAACATAAAAGAATAAAGCAGTAAAAACGTACGAGATGGTAACCCAGTTCGGTTCAACCAACCTACTCTGGGGGGATTGCTCCCAAACTTGAAGTTTCAACTGTTACTCCTTCGAAGAGGGTATTAAGGATCTTACACATACAAGCCTCCCGCCTTATGTCACCCGTTCTTCTCCTCGAACTCTTTCACTAGCCGAAAGTTGTAAGATCCCCTCACAACCGTGACACTAGACTCCCTCTAGCTACCGACGACTTCAACTTACAATCTCTTCCGAGATTGTGTAAAAAACGGAATAAAAATCCCCTCACGTGTTTCACTCGTAAACACTCAAAACTATTCTATCACATTGAACTGTTTAAGGAACAACTACTAGTTACAAAAATGACCACAAACTGATTCTAACACTAGAATCTAAACAAAATAACAGTGGCACCGATTGCTGCACAAATCAGTCTTCATAAATAGTCTTCACTTCAGCTTAGCGTCAATCTCTTGCTTTCTGCCAACTAGGTAAGTGGTTTGTAGCCTTCCAAATGTGTGTAGATACTTCCCATGTGTAAGAGGGTAAATTCAGCACCGGATCTACACCACAAGGCAGTAAAACGAATCTATCTTGACCTTCCAAACTGGTTTGGCGCAAGATCTTTCCAACAAGAAAACTGCCATAAATAGTGTCCCTGGTTCTGTCTGGGACATACTCTGGAACAATTCACCAACTGTTTTTCTTTTCTTGCACAGCGGAAAACAAAACTTCGTGGGACATACCCAGGCACACTTTGTCGAACATATCTCGCCAATTTAACAACATAATTACTTAGTGCATGATGGTGGCACTAACAGGTATTATGGAGAAACCAAATCAGCATGTATCTAGAAAGTGGAAACAATTTTACCAAAAACAATTTTCATTCATTAATATCAAATAAGAAAACCTTGAAAACAAATCAGAAACCGCCGCCTACGTCTTCAATCTCTCGCTGCCGTCTACCGCCTCTCGTCGCTCCCGCTCGCGCACCGACGGCTGGACCTCTGTCGACTGCACGCTCTCACCGCCGCCTGTCGATTGCATGCTCTCACCGCCACCTACCGCATGCACGCCATACGCCGCCCAAACGTCGCACTATGCCGTTGGACGCCGTCCGCACGCCATACGCCGCCTAGACGCCTCCCGCACTCCCTACGCTGGAAAACACAGCTAGACGCCACCAGACGACGGACGCCGGTCCTACGACGCCCGCCCTTCACCGCCCACATCCCCACTTTATTCGAATTTCAAGAATTAATATTGCTGGGGTCGGATTTTTTTAGTCATGTTTTATGAATCCTTTTTATTTGAGTTTATTTGTTTGTTACGCTAGATTTGGATATGAGTATTTGATTTTGATTCGTGAAGGAAATTTAAATTTATCAAAATTACTCCAGAAATAGCTAGAAACTTGAGTGATGGATTTTTTATCTGTTGTAAAAATGTAGAACGGATTTATTCACATCACTTTGATGAATTTTAAATTATCGGATCTGAACTGTACGACTCTTGAGTCAGCGATGAGAATTATAGCAGACACTGCAGCAAATATGGGGATTGAGTACTAGCAAATTAAATGGGTATGATTAGCAAATTAAATGGATATACTTAGCAAACGTTTTTTATTTATTGATTCTGATCTGATTTAATTTGTATTGATATATTTAGCAAATAAGTAAGTTGTGATTAGCAAGTTAGTAATGTATATTTAGCAGATTAACTTGATAGGTTGTGGTTTTATGAATATTTGTTATTTATATCAAATTGAGTTTGTTTATATCATATTTATATTTAGTCTATAGTAAATTTTGAATGTATAATTAGCAAATTGAGAGGCTGGATGATTATATAGGTGAAGAGAAACCATTCAGTCTTGCGTTCTAGCAACTTAGTACAATATGATTAGCAAATGTTGCATCTGTGAAATTTTACTACTGGGATTCGTGTTTTAGCAAATTGATGTAGCATATTAGCAGATTATTATAGCATATTAGCAGATTAGTAAGATGCTTTTATGCGTATTGGCTATTAATAAGAAATTGTGTTATTTATATCAAATTTTCATTATATTTGTAGCAGATTGGTATTAGTTTATAGTAACTTAGTAAAATAGGATTATCAATATTTGCAAATGTAGATCTTCTTTTTAGCAAATTGATAATTTATTTATAGGGATTTGACATGTTTTTATAGAAATAATTTATTGTTTTGTAGCCATTAGCAAATTGAGAGGGTGGATGATTATAGAGGTGAAGAGAAATCGTTTTAGCAGATTAGTTAAGTAATACATAATTAGAAAAAATTAAGAATTTTGTTTATTGTGTAATCGTTTTATTCGTTGGTTTGGTTTGATTGAATTTGACATTTTTAGCCAATTAGTAAGGTTTGATTAGCAAATTATTAATATATGTTTAGCAAATGTTGCTACCATTAAAATTTACTACAATGATTCGTGTTTTATTAAATTGATCATTTGTTTATAGCAAGTTAGTGATACAAGATTAGCAAATTTGTGATATGTTTTTGTATTGTATAATGTTTTTTTTAAATAATGTTATTTCATAAAAAAACAATTCATATTTTTCACATAAAAAATATTACCGATTTGCTATTAACAAATATCTAATGTGCTAATTACAATTGAAAAAGTTGCTAAACTTCGTACACACGCGTTACTATCAGATTCTGCTCATATTCCCTGAACCTACAAAGATACATTAATGGATAACGTAATACTTGTATCTTGCATAATCAGACGATAACCGGCGTGATAAAAATATAAGATGGAGTAAGAACTTGTGAAAAAAAAATACGTTCTTATTTTACACACAACAATTCATGCCATTTTTTTCTTAATAACTTGAAAACTTCGACAACCAAATACGAAAAGCATCTATCGTCTATCATAAATATGAAATGCCGATTCTCTGCAAACATCTCACTATCATGCAAAGCACATTGAAACAATTAAAAAAAAAAGACCATCCTATCATCAAAAAAACAAATCATATTTTCACATAAAATATTACCGATATACTATTAACAAATCTATAATTTGCTAATTACGCATAAAAAATTTGCTAAACGTCAGACATATGCGTCCCTACCAGATTCCACTCATATCCCTATGCATATAAAGATACATTAACGGATAACACAATACATGTATCTTGCATAATCAGACGATAACCGGCGTGACTATAATATACAATTGAGTAAGAACTTGTGAAAAAAATGCATTCTTATTTTGCACACAACAATTCATGCCATTTTAACTATTTTTTTTAATAACTTGAAAACTTCCACACCCAAATACAATAAAGCATCTATCATTTATAATAAATATGAAATGCCCATTCTCTGCAAACATCTCACTATCATGCAAATCACACTGAAACCATTTAAAAAAAAATCAAATTTTCATATAAAAATATTACCGATTTGCTATTAACAAATCTACAATTTGCTAATTCAGTATAAAAAATTTGCTAAACGTCAGACATACGCGTTCCTACCAGATTCCACCAATATCTCTACACCATTAATAGAGAACATAATATCTGTATCTTCCATAATCAAATAAAAACTGGAGTGACACCGATGAAATCCGACGAATATAATTTGTCTATAATCTGCAACGATTCCTTTAACCGTAAGAGACTCAAGCAATAAGAATGTTGAACATATGTGTGATGAATTAAAATATAAAACACCGATAGATACAACTCTGTAAAAAAAAAGATTTGTAAAAATTGACCAAAATTAAAAAAAAAAGTCCAAAATTAAAAAAAAAACGTTCCCATATAATCCCACTATATATGGAATAGATATATTTACTGCAGATAATTGATATGCAGTACAATGACATATATACCCTTAACTTAATATAATTATTAAGATATTGCATTTTTGACCCCATTTTTTTTAGATTGATCTGAGCCTTAGAAAATCATTAATCCAACACTCCATATTAGTTCCTAGTTCCTACACAGGGCATTGGTTCTCATTTGATCACTATACTATATATATATATATATATATATATAATACAATACCTGTATCTTGCATAATCAGACGATAATTGGTGTGATTATAATATACAATGGAGTAAGAACTTGTGAAAAAAAATGCATTCTTATTTTGCACACAACAATTCATGCCATTTTAGCTATTTTTTTTAAATAACTTGAAAACTTCCACACCCAAATACGAGAAAGAATCTATCATCTATAATAAATATGAAATGCCCATTCTCTATAAATATCTCACTATCATGCAAATCACACTGAAACTATTTGTAAAAAAATTGAATTTTCACATAAAAATATTACCGATTTGCTATTAACAAATCTACAATTTGCTAATTCAGTATAAAAAATTTGCTAAACGTCAGACATACGCGTTCCTACCAGATTCCACCAATATCTCTATACCATTAATGGAGAACATAATATTTGTATCTTTCATAATCAGACGAAAACTGGAGTGACACCGATAAAATCCGACAAATATAATTTGTCTATAATCTGCAACGATTCCTTCAACTGTAAGAGACCCAAGCAATAAGAAT
The DNA here is from genome assembly GCA_026008535.1 of Perilla frutescens. Lineage (NCBI taxonomy): Eukaryota > Viridiplantae > Streptophyta > Magnoliopsida > Lamiales > Lamiaceae > Perilla > Perilla frutescens. Next base: position 26,140,166 of record BRKX01000010.1, on the reverse strand, counting down.
TTTGAACATATGTGTGATGAATTAAAATATGAAACACCGATAGATACAACTCTGTAAAAAAAAAGATTCGTAAAAATTGTCCAAAATTAAAAAAAAACGTCCAAAATTAAAAAAAAAACGTTCCCATATAATCCCACTATATATGGAATAGATATATTTACTGCAGATAATTGATATGCAGTACAATGACATATATACCCTTAACTAATATAATTATTAAGATATTGCATTTTTTACCCCATTTTTTTGAGATTGATCTGAGTCTTAGAAAATCATTGATCCAACGCTCCATATTAGTTCCTAGTTCCTACACAGGGCATTGGTTCTCATTTGATCTCTATACTATATATATATATATATATATATATATATATATATATATATATATATAAACGTTGTATAAAAATTAAGGTTTCTTGAATAGAAGTGCTATATCTCAAATCTTGCGCAAAATTTTGAAAAAATGCCTCCAACAGTTGCACTAAACATAGTTGTAAAACGAGGATTGCTATTTGCTACAGTACTGTTCCAAAATTGGAGCACTATTGTAGCATGGCTGGGAAATATTGTTCACACTTTTTTTTCTTTTTCATTTTCTTTCATGCTTCTTATTTCTTCTTTGCTTATTTATTTTTTATTTGAAATATTAAAATATAAAATCATGTTAGGCGACAGTTAGGCATGTTTTCTCTCAAAGATGAAACGGTTTCATCCTTCTCACAAGGCTCCGGCGACCTAGCTAATGTGAGAACTGGGAACAGAGACTCAAAGGCTAATGGCAGAGAAGCTCAAAGGCTAATGTGAGAAGTGGGAGCAGAGACTCAAAGATGAAACGGATGAGACGAATGGAACTTACGCCGGCGAACTAGCTAATGTGAGAACTGCCTAATTGGGAGCAGAGAAGCTCAAAGGCTAATGTGAGAACTGGGAGCAGAGACTCAAAGATGAAACGAACGACACGAATGGAACTTATGCAATGCAAGATAATGTGCAGAATGTAGCAACCTTAGCATTAGTTAAAGATGAAATGGACGACACGAATGGAACTTATGCAATGCAAGATGATGTGCAGAATGTAGCAATCTTAGCATTAGTTATGGAACTTATGCAATGCAAAATGATGTGCAGAATGTAGCAACCTTAGCATTAGCTACAGATCCTTCATTGCCGACCCGCTCCACAACCCGTCCATTTTTGAATCGTAAAACCATAATGGCTAGGCCCCGGAAGTCCACATACACCCAAAGTCCAAGTCCGAGGACGGGCACGGGTGGGCGCGCGCGTGTAAGCTCATGACCCACATCCTTATGCACTTAGATATTACACTTAAGTGTTAATACACATCTTAACTAAGTTAAGAAATCAATGTGGGATAATTAAATGTGCTTTAAACACATTTTCTCACACACCATAAATGCCCAATCGTGTGATCAATTTCAATAATTTATTTCTTACTCACCGAAAATCGGATTTGAGAAAATAAAAATACTACGATTATCTACTACAAACAAAGATCAATCGTACGCTATTTAATTCCTCCAAAACTAAATAACCAGGTCATCAAAATCCGGATAAAATGAGTCATAACTTAATTTATTATATCCAATTTTCTAACAATCCCCTATATGAGTGGAAATAGCACATGCATGAATGCAGACAAGCAACCCAGTCCTCTAGAGACACAGCTGCAACAGGATAGGTAGCTTGTGACTTTGAACCTTCCATCTTTCAACACTATTGGGTATACCGGCTGATTAGTGGATGCGATGCATTGAACTATTCATCCTTAGTGTATACCGAGACAACAATATTAACACAACTATATCTCAAGCATTATCTGTTCTCGCATTTATGTCTGTTTCGGGCCATAAACAACCTCTTTGAATTCATAAGTATCTTTAGAAGCGGCCCATACTTCTCACTTACATAGGTGATCTCTTTTTTCTGAGTATTCTGCCATACCCTACCTTACTTAAGCTTAGGAAGCATTAGAAGTCTTAAGACTTAGCCTCATCACAGTGAAAGGTGCACACTTGGTTTGCTCACGAGAAAAAAATTAAGATATAACATTCCAAGTGCTACCAACTGAATGTTTGTAGCTTAGTTTTTCCATTGAACCAAGTTCTTTGGATCTCCAATCATCATGGTTGGTTTACCACTACAATCATTCTCAGATTGTGGATTTTAAACACATTCCCTCTAGTAATGTATTTATCTGATCTCGATTTAACCTTTTGGTTAGCGGATCCACTAGATTGTCTACTAACTTTACATAGTCAACTGAGACAACTCCACTTGAGATCATATGTCTCACGGTATTATGTCTCTAACGTATGTGTCGAGATTTACTGTTGTACATCGTGTTACGTGCCCTTCCAATAGCTGCTTGGCTATCACAGTGAATCATCACTAACGACACCGGTTTTTCCAGCACGGAATATCTTCTAGAAAGTTGTGAAGCCATTCAACTTCTTCACAAGCTTTATCCAAAGCGATAAACTCAGATTCCATGGTGGACCGGGTTATACAGGTCTGTTTCGTAGATTTCCACGACACTGCTCCACCGTCAACAGTGAAAATAAATCTACTAGTCGAGAATGAGTCTTTTATGTCTGATATCCAATTCACATCACTGTACCCTTCAAGTATAAAAAGAAACCTTGTATAATGCAGCCCGAAGTTCAGAGTATACTTCAAGTATCTTAGAATTCGTACTTAAGCTTTCCAATGCTTTTTGCTTGGATTGCTCGTGTACCGACTCAACTTATTCACAGAACATGAAAGATCAGGTTGAGTACAGTTAGTGATGTACATCAAACTCCCAATGATCCTTGCATACTCTTCTTGAGCTACCATTTCTCCCCGGTTTTTACTCAAGTGCACGTTGAGCTCCAATAGAGCCTTAACCGGCGGACTATCAAAAGCATGGAGTTTCTTAAGCACTTTCTCAACGTAATGAGATTGTGTTAAGACAATTCCATCACTTATCCGAACTATCTTGATTCTGAGAATCACATCAGCTAAGCCCATGTCTTTCATGTCAAAATTTCATTTCAATATTTGTTTCGTTTCAAAGCTAACTTGGTAGCTACTGCCCATGATTAACATATCGTCTACATAAAGATAGACTATGACATAGCCATTAGAACTACTATTTATGTACACACACTTATCACACTCGTTGATTTTGAAACCATTTAATAACATCATATTATCAAACTTCATGTACCACTGAATTGGTACTTGTTTAAGACCATATAATGACCTAACAAGTTTACACACCTTTTGTTCTTGTCCCGGTGCAACAAACCCTTCAGGTTGTTCCATGTATATTTCATCTTCCAGCTCACCATTCAGAAACGTAGTCTTTACATCCATTTGGTGAATTTCAAGATTGTGCAAGACAGCAATCGCTAAAAGCACCCGAATAGATGTAATCCTTGTTACTGGTGAGTAGGTTTCGAAAAAATCATACCCCTCATTTTGTCTAAAGCATTTAGCAACCAAACGAGCTTTATACTTATCAACAGTACCATCTGCCTTATACTTTCATTTTAGGATCCACTTGCATCCTAACGGCTTACACCCACTCGGGAGATCCGTTAACTTCCAAGTGTGATTTTGCATGATGGAATCAATTTCACTATTGATAGAATCTTTTCAGAACGAAGCACCTGGACTAGATAGAGCTTCTTTCAAAGACTTTGACTCATCATATAGCATATAAGTGATGAAATTCGGACCAAAGGTCTTTACCGTCTTAGCCCACTTGCTATGTCTCGGTTCTTCATCCACAGGATCAGAACTAGTAGCAGCCTCAGGAGTTCATTTCTCCGAACTCCCTTCTATCAAACCCTTGGTTCTACAAGGATAAACATTCTCGAAGAATATAGCATTTCTTGATTCCATCATCGTTCCTTCAGTCAACTCGGGAATTTTCGATTTATGAATAAGAAAACGATATGCGCTACTATTAAGTGCATACCCAACAAAGATACAATCTACCGTTTTAGGGCCAATTTTAACTTGTTTAAAAAGTGGCACTTCAACCTTAGCCAAACACCCCCACACTTTGAGGTATTTATAAGACGGTGTGCATCCCTTTCACAACTTGTAATGTGTTACATCCTTACCCTTAAGTGGAATCTTGTTCAAGATATAGTTGGTTGTCAACACAGCTTTCCCCCACAAGTTCTGTGGCAATCCTGAACTTATCAACAAAGCGTTCATCATCTCTTTAAGAGTTCAGATTTTACGTTCAACAACACCATTAGACTGTGCTGAATATTAAGCCGTAGTTTGATGAATTATACCCGCCCCTACGCATAATTCTTCAAATGGATCAACATATTTTCCACCTCTATCACTTCTTGCGTTCAACAACAACATTAGATTGTGTTAAATATGGAGTTGTAGTTTGATGAATTATACCCGCCTCTGCACATAATTCTTCAAACGGGACAACATATTCTCCACCTCTATCACTTCGAATTGTTTTAAGTCGACCGTTTAGTTGATTTTCGGCTTCATTTTTTAAGTTCCTAAAAGCTTCAATTGTCTCATTTTTACTTCTTAAAAGATAAAGATAACAATACTTTGTGCAATCATCAATAAAAGTATTCAATCATCTCATCTTTACTTCTTAAAAGATAAAGATAACAATACTTTGTACAATCGTCAATAAAAGTAATAAAGTACTTTTTACCGCCTCCATAAAAGTAATAAAGTACTTTTTACCGCCTCTAGTTTACACAAACTTTAAGTCACACACATCTGTGTAAATTAGATCTAGAGGTTTAGTGCTCTGTTCAACCGAATGAAATGGGCTCAGACTCATGACCCACATCCTTGTGCACTTAGATATTACACTTAAGTGTTAATACACTTAAATGAACCTCTTAACTAAGTTAAAAAATCAATATGGGATAATTAAATGTGCTTTAAACATATTTTTCCACACACCATAAATGTCCAATCGTGTGACCGATTTCAACCATTTATTTCTCACTAATCGAAAATCGGATTTGAGAAAATAAAAATATGATGATTATCTACTACAAACATATATATATATATATATATATATATATTAATAATTAGATTTTAACAATTCTTAGGTACTAAAATATATGAAATGTAATATTTTATTGTATTAAAAAATCAATAGAATACTAACCAACTTATCATTATATATTTAAAATAGCATTTAATAATAATAATAATAATAATAATAATAATAATAATAATAATTTACAAACTACTAGAAAATTGGCTTTTGACTACATTAATTTTATGACACTTTAAAGCAGATGTCATCACAAATAGTGTATCCATACATATACTTGTTACTACATTTTTATTAGAAATTAATACGACATTAAAAAAAATGTCATCCGACATCTCATTTAGTGACATACAATCTAAAGTGTCGTAAATCTATTTTAAAAATTACCCGTGCCTAATAAACCCCAATTATAAAAATATAATAGAAAAATGAAATAAATAAAAAAAATGGAAGAAAGGATCACACCATACCTGGGTATTCTTACGTTATGTGGCAAACATAGGAGGAATTTTATTTAAAATAATAATAATTTTTTCAATCATAAAGAAGACTAATTAATTAATGATTTTTAATATAGTTAATGTTCGGTTACATTTATTAAATCTCATGTTAATACATAAATTTTATTTTCTGATATTATTCTTTGAAAAGTAGTGGTGAATAAATAAATAAATTAAAACACAAATAAGAGCGGGGAGCAAAGAAAAGAATCCCGCGAACAGTAAAAAGTTGAAACACGAAGAAGAACCGCCCATGAGGCCTGTGGAAACCACAATGTCATGTTCTCTCTCATCTTTGCACTTCTCCTCAACCCAACACTTCACAAACTGAAATTTATTTGCTAAATATCGATTATCCAAGGTAATTCCCCTCAGATTACCAATTCTATTAGAAAAGATAAACTTATTGTACTTAAATTGTGCAATGATTTTCTCTATCCAATTCGAAATTGTAATCGACCTTCTTCTTTATGTTTACAGTGATGTTCAATTTTTCGAGAAGCACTATCTCGATATAGCCATGTTTCTTGTGCAAGTTATACGGTTGAATTATGGAATTAGGGATTAGATATTATAATTTTTTGTTTATGTCAAGTTATAGAATTAGAGGTGTGAGAAAGAAATAATTGTTCACAAATTGGATATTATTTATTCTTGCATCGACTTCTTATGGTTGAAATCAAAATTACAGGGTTTTGTTGATTTGTATTTTAAACATGATTATTGATCGTTTAAACTTGAAGTGCAGTTTGTAGATGAAGAGCTTGAGATTGGAGAGAATCGTTTTCTGTTGTATATAATTGTATGTTTGCTAATTACACAAGAAGAGGTACATAAAGAGAATAAAAAACCCATTTAAGGAAATTAATCTAATCTAGGACCTAATCTTCAATGATTTGATTTTACAGGATCTAAGGAGTTATTTTTGGATGTTGATTCGGATCGATATTGCTGACACTCCCCCTCAAGTTGAGAGTAGGGTCTCTAATACTCAACTTGTCGAGTAATTTTGCAAAACTCCTTGAATTCACTGCTTTGGTTAGGATATCCGCTAGCTGCTCCTCAGATCGGATGAATGGTAGCTCGACAATTCTGGCCTCTAACTTCTTCTTGATAAAATGTCTGTCTACTTCAACATGTTTTGTCCGGTCATGCTGGACTGGATTTTCAGAAATACTAATAGCTGTTTTATTATCACAGAACAATTAGCATGGTTGATCCGGATTAAAACCAATTTCTGTTAGCAATTTTTGCAGCCACAGAATTTCCATCAATCCACTTTTAATCCCCCTGAATTCTGCTTCAGCACTGGATAGAGCTACCACCTTCTGTTTCTTGCTTCTCCATGTAACCGAATTACCTCCAACAAAGGTGAAGTATCCGGCCGTGGATCTTCTATCCATAGGATTGCCTGCCCAATCAGCATCCGTATAACCATATATCCTTGAATCTCCATGTCTTCCAAAGAACAACCCATATCCATATGTGCCTTTGAGATATCGCACAATTCTGAGAGCGGCATCCATATGATCAGTCTGTGGTTTATGCATGAACTGACTTACCACTCCTACTGTATAAGTAATATCCAGTCTTGTGTGGGAAAGGTAGATGAGCTTCCCTACCAGTTGCTGATACTATTCTCGATCTGTAGTTTCAGCTCCCTCAACAATCTGCAACCTATGGTTTACTGCAATGGGAGTATCAACTGGTTTGCAATCAAGCATTCCAGTTTCAGTAAAAGAGGTCAAGAGTATACTTCTTTTGGCAGATGAAGATTTTGTTAGCTGATTTAAGGACTTCAATGCCGAGGAAGTACTTGAGAGCTCCTAGATTCTTTATCTCGAATTCCAAGAACAGACTCTTTTCAGGTTGTTAATTTCTTCCGTGTCACTACTTGTGATGATCATATCATCCACATAGATGATCAGACAGGTGATGAGACTTCCTTGTTTCTTCAAGAATAATGTATGATCTAAGTTACTCTGTCGAAAACCATAACTTTTCATAGCACTGGTAAACCTCTCAAACCAAGCCATTGGAGATTGTTTGAGCCCATAGAGTATTTTTTTCAGCCGACATACTTCCTTCTCTCCAAACTCTGATTCGAACCCAGGTGGAACTTCCATATATACTTCTTTGTTCAACTCTCCATGTAAAAAGGCATTGGTGACATCAAGCTGATAAAGTGCCCAATCATTGTTTGCTGCTATCGAGAGCAACACTCTTACTGTATTCATCTTGGCCAATGGAGAGAATGTTTCTGAGTAATCCACTCCATAAGTCTGCGTGTACCCTTTTGCTACCAACCGCACCTTGTATCTTTCAACAGATCCATCAGGTTTTCATTTAATAGTGAAGACCCACCTACATCCAACTGGTCTCTTCCCTTGTGGCAACTTGCATTTTTTCCATGTGTTATTTCGGGCAAGAGCATCCATCTCCTTTTTCATTGCATCAGTCCACTGTTTTGACTGAAAAGCTTGTTTGACTGTTCTTAGTAGATTCTCTTCTTTATACAATGTGGTTTGAAAGGCTGATGCTAAGCTTGAGAGGTTTCATTTTGCAATACTCCCAACTGGATATCTGGATTTTCTGGCAACTCTTTCTGGGGAATATCTCCTTGGAGGAACTCCCCTATTGCTTCTTGGAGGCAAAACATATCGTCATGTATCCTGTCTCTATGTCTTTGAAATTTCATGATTAGTTATTTCAGAAGTCTCTGAAATAGAAGGATCAGTGTTTTCAATAGAGGAATCAACAGAATCAACCGGATCAGTAGAACTGGGATCGGACACAACTTCAGAAATGGGATGAGTTTCAGAAGCTCTTACCTTCTCAGATATTAGATTGGGAGGAGCATTATCCAGTGTACTGAGCTTGGTGGACTGTATAGATGGTTGAGTCTCAGCGGCACGGTTAACTGTCTCTGTTGGAACTGCTTCTAGTGGACTGCTTGGATTTAGCAACTAGCTTAGTGGGTCAATTCTAGGACTTTCCCTCTGATCGCTAAGGTGGTGGTGTTGATAAAAGAATTTTGTTTCAAGAAAGTCGCAGTTCATGGTAGTGAACATGCGACGGGACTTAGGATCATAACAACGATACCCCTTCTGGTGAATGTCATACCCGACAAAGACACATTTGACCACACATGGATCAAGTTTGGTGCGTGTGTGCTTGGAAAGATGGACAAACACAGAGCAACCGAAGATACAAGGTTTTAGAGTAAGAGGGACATGAATGTGAGCAAGCTTGGAAAGACACTGAATTGGAGTTTGAAGGTCAAGGCTTTTTGTGGGTAACCGGTTTAAGAGATACACGGATGTTGCAACAGCTTCATGCCAGAAATGTGATAGTACCCATGAGTCAATGAATAATGCTTGTGTGATCTCAAGAACAATCCTATTTTTCCTTTCTGCTACCCTATTTTGTTCAGGTGTATAAGGACATGTAGTTTGATGAATTAATTCGTTATCATGGAAGAATTTGGTCATAGAATAATTCACAAATTCTCCCCCGTTATCGGATCTTAAAATTTAGATATTGGTTTTAAACTGATTCTGAATCATAGTATAAAAGTGAGAAAATTTGGAAAAAACTTCCGATTTATGACACAAAAAATAAACTCATGTCATACGTGTGTGATCATCTATGAATAATAAGAAATATGTAAACCCCTGACTACCTATCACAGGTGCAGGACCCCAAACATCAGAATGCACTAAAGAAAACATAGACGGCACACGAGTATTACTAGGTTTAAAAGTTTATCGGTGGCTTTTAGCCAAAACACATGTCTCACAATACAAGTCTGAAGAGGAAAACAACTTACCAGCAGATGGATGCCCAAGTCGGCGGTTCCAAAGCCAAGCTTCATGAGAAGCTGTTCTGGTAGACAGCATCACCGTACCTTTTTGAGTAATATCATCAATGTAATACAGTCCCCGATGCTCAGTGCCACGTCCAATGATCCCCCCGTCCTGATATCCTGTAACAGACAAAAAGTGGGATGCATTAGTACAGTACAATTCAGCTCCTTGGTAACGTGACTGATGGACAGTAATTTGTGGGACAAGGCAGGGACATATAGACAATTGGAGACTCTAAGTGTCGGAGAAATTTCTACTGTGCCAGCACCATGCATAGGAGTTATTTCACCACTAGTTGTTTGAACATGTGTTTTTCTCGGCTGTGAGGGACTATAAATATCTGAGGCTTCATATGTCATTGTATCAGTGACACCACAATCAAATATCCATGCATTATTTTTAGATTGGTCTCGGCACTTGTTATTGACAACATGAGCTTGGGATATTTTATCAACATGCAATATTTGATTATTTAAAAGGTGAAAAATGGGTGGGTCGAATATAGGATTATCCGACCCGGTACCTTCGAAATTAAAATTGCAATTCACGCTATTCACGCCGCCATCTCCCCCTTCACTCCCACTGCCCAAAACCCTAGCTGTCGTAGCTAAGGTCTCTGTCCTGCCGCTGCTACTCACCCTCCATTGCCGGCGGTCCTGGTGTCGGCGACCTCAGAGTTGTCCGCCGCGAAGGCTGCCTTGCCGCGATTCTCCTTGGAAGGCTTATGGTTATCCTCCCACCACTCCGGGTAGCCAACCAAGCAAAAACACGTCTCTTTTATGTGTTTTGTCATCCCACAGTGAGTACACTTGAGTTTATTCTTGTCAATTTTGTCCCGGGATGATGAGCCTCCATTGCCGCCGATCTTGAAAGGTTGGCCTGACCAGTTTGATGGCCGATATCCCTTCGCCGCCATACCTCGAGCTTCACTATCCTGTTGAGTCATAAGTCCACTGCCGATTTCCCGATCGGTGACTCCCTCAGATTCGGGCCCCCAGATTCCTCGGCGAGCTGCACCTATCCGAATTAGGGCGTATACGGTTTCAACATTGGGAAGTGAGTCTAGTTTGAGAATGTTCCGCCGTTCAGGTTCGTAACTTTCATGTACTCCGGCCAATAGTTGGAAAATTCGAGTCTCCGATTGCAATTTTTGGTAAGTCTCGATATTCTTCTCACACTCCATTGGGTTTGGGTGACTCGTCTATTTTGGCCCAAATTCGCTGCAATGTACTATAGAAATTCTCGATTGTCCCTTCTCCTTGTTTGATGCTATTAGCCTGAACGGTTAATTCAAAGATTTGTGCCGAGTTCCTCTTAATACTGTATGTTATTGCAAGCCCTCTCCAGAGACTCTCGGTAGTCTTATACTGGACATAGTTGCTTGCTAATGTTGGCTCCATGTTTTGAACAATCCATGATATGACTGTGAGGTCATTTTGGTACCACCTGGTATAGTTCGGATCTGTGGGATTTGGGGAAGGAGGAAGGCCAGTGATGTGGTTGTGGCAACCCCTTCCTCCAATGGCGAGATGCATCATTCTCGACTATAATGAATAGTTGAATTCATTTAACTTGATACTTACAATAACTGTCTGGCCTTGATTTGTTTCTGTGGATTGATTGTCGGTGTTTGGTTGGTTGTATTGTCAGAGTAGAGTGGCTAGTTGTTGTGCTAGAGCCTCTGTTCCTGGTTGAGGTTGCTGGGCATTCACTAGGCTACCGTCTCCATCAGCCATGACGGGATTTGGTTTGGTAGATGATGATGCAGAACAGCGGATCCGAATGGATCGCTACTATTCTGATTCCATGTTGATTTGTATTTTAAACATGATTATTGATCGTTTAAACTTGAAGTACAGTTTGTAGATGAAGAGCTTGAGATTGGAGAGAATCGTTTTCTGTTATATATAATTGTATGTTTGCTAATTACACAAGAAGAGGTACATAAAGAGAATAAAAAACTCATTTAAGGAAATTAATCTAATCTAGGACCTAATCTTCAATGATTTGATTTTGCAGGATCTAAGGAGTTATTTTTGAATATTGATTCGGATCGATATTGCTGACAGGTTTCTCCAGATTGTGTTTGTACTTCCACTGTCTCCGCCACATAAATGAGTTGTTCCAAATTTCAATTCGACATAGTGTTATCTGATTTGTCCAACCACTACAGACCTGTGGTACTTCTCTTTCCAAATTTATTGTTTATTTGCTTGTTATGAATATTTTGAGGTCAACTTTGATTTTACTTATTAGAATTCGAACTGCTCGTATGTAGTTCAATTCGACTTATTGTTCTCAATATTTGGAGTACAACTTTGACCTTCATGTGCAAATCAAGTTATGGTGCTAAGTTTCATTCATCTCTTTCAGCCTATCTTGGATTTTTCTTGGAGTTTGATGGACTGAAAACATGTCAAGTCATGAACTGTATCAGTTTATATAGGTACGACTTCATTACAAGCTTGTCTCTTTTTAGGACATCAATTTATCTTAGGGAGTTTATAATAGCCAAATGAAGCCATGATTGCATAGTACAAAATCTACAAAAGCACGTTCATGAGGTAAATCTTTGAATTACTTATTTTTTTACTTGAATTTGGAGACTAACGACAAGAGCATCAGTCCCTATGCACAGAAGTACACCAGAAAGAAAGGAGTTGAATGAGAATGATCCAACAATAGTCATGTAAACAATATGAATCACAGCAGTGACGACATCAAACATAATGTAGATACTAATGATCCTGAGATGATTAGGGGTAGCGTGGTAGAGGTGTGGGCAAAGGTGAGAGAGTGAAACAGATGGGCATCATTTTTCATCGTCAATCTCTAAAGATGGAAAATAGAAATTGTGGAATGATTAATGATCTAATTTTATTGGCAACTAGGAGATGTTTGATTATAGTTATGAAATACTTAGAGTTGGATGGAACATGTTGTATTTTGAATATTGTTCACTATGTACGTTTGCATATTTTAATAGAATACTTTTGCGAATAAATGATCTGTTTATTCGCATTTATCGTATATATTTTGTCCATGATATTTATTTTTCAGGCTTTGTTATTGAATTTAAATTTTTTCAGTTTTCTTGTTATTATATTTTAAGATTTAGATAAACATACATACATAAATTATATTGAAAAAACAGGTAATTAAATTATAATATAAATACTCGAAAAGGAATAAATAATATACGAAAAAAGAAAATAAATAAACAAAAAGACAAAAATAGTCTATTATGTCACCTTTCATTGCCTTAAATGTGTATATGTCACGATATTTTTGAATGCAGCCACAGGGCATCTTTCAATACACTTCACCTATCATTACATATGAATAGATCACATTTTTAATAGATGTCGTAATAACATAAATGTAACATTATCTGTTGTTATGTGGCATTATCAAGTGTCATCAGAAGCCAATTTTCTAGCAGATGGGATCCTCTATTCCAAATTTGATATTTCATCTCGTGTTCCATGATCAAATTTATAAATTTTTCTTCCATTTTTTTCGTCAGTTTTAATTTATTATGTTTTAGTTTAATTTTATGATTATTTTTAGGGTTCACTCCACCCAATTAGGGTTTATAATTATTTTTTAGTATTTAATTTTCAAAAAAATGATTATTATGGTTGATTATTTTAAAAATATGATTTATAATTTTTAAAATTTCAATCTTTTGTCGATAAATGTGACTAGATTGATTATGTTATAATTAATTTTTTTACTTTTGTAATATCTATTATTAAACTTATAAATTTGATCGTGGAATACAAATTGAAACACCAAATTTAGAATAGAGGATCCCATCCCATTTTCTAGTAGTAATGCCTCAGCGAAAACGAGAAAATTATAGGATGAAGTCTATTATCGTTCTTATTTTATTATTTACTCCTTCCATTTGATATAGACAACTTCATTATGATTATAAGTTTTTTCAAAAAAAATTAAAATGAAATTGTAACACAATTTTTTTGTATTTAATTTAGTAAAACACAAATGTATAAATAAAATAATTTTCGAATCAAAATATTTTATACGGATCAATCTGTATTATTCCTATTATTCTTCTCTTCAAAATTTAATCTTCAACCGGCAACCAGCAGCTAACGACCTTGCTTGTGGATTGAACGTTGTATTTGAGGTGATTCTGACGAAGAACGCGTTGCTTCCATGAAGAACGACATGAATCTTGCTAGAACACATTGGATATTAAGACTTTATTACTATTATTCCTATGATTCTTTTTTTTCAAAATTTAGTTAAAGAATATTAAGACTTTATTACTATTATTCCTCCGATTCTTCTTTTCAAAATTTAATCTTCAATCGGCAAACGACGACCTTGCTTTTAGATTGAACATTGTATTTGAGGTGATTCTGACGAAGGAAGCGATTTTTCTTTTCAAAATTTAATCTTCAACAGGTAAACGACGACCTTGCTTTTGGATTGAACATTGTATTTGAGGTGATTCTGATGAAGAATGCATTGCTTCCATGAAGAACGACATGATTGAGTATTGAGACTTTACTACATTGTCTGGAGGTTGAGAACCTTAATTTCAAATCAAACGCCATGATGAATTTGATGATGAACAAAACACCTTTGAATGTCACAAGAACATCTTGAATATTTGAGAAAATTTCACTATGAAATTTATTTTCAAATTATTAGACTCTTCAAATGATTTCTGATGTAATTTTCATTTGATATGACCTAGTACGATCTTATTTGCTCTTGGAAATTAATATATATCATTTTTTAACTGATATGACCCTATTTATAATTGTGGGTAGGAGTATTTAGTCTCATGATGTACGATTTCATTGGCTCTTGGAAATTAATATATATTTTTTAAAAGATATTTGCTTGTTACTAAAGAAATTGATCTTTATCATATAATAATATCTTTATTATTTAAATATTTTATCTAATTTTGAATTCCATATGATTTCCGAACTAAATAAATATAAAAAAATGATAAAAATATTATGTATCATTTATTAATTTTTCGTCACCTACATAAATATAAAATTTGTTGCAGTTTGTCACCCAAGATTTCCCGAACCCGCTAATAGACTGGCATTGGCATGGATGTGTCTGTGTGTTTCTAAGGCTGTTATTATATCAGCATTTTCAACAAATTTTGCGTAACATAACTAGTTAACCAAGTAAGATTCTAATATAATTTTGGCAAAACTCCGAAATTCGCTAGACGTTGAAGATACTTGTTCCAATAATTTTTGGTGTTTCTACTTTCTATATATACCACTCTTTTTTCAATATACACCACTATTAAATTTAATTTAAAAATAAATAATTATTAATTTACTTAAATATCACTTTTACTTAAAAAATACCGTTTAAAAAAAATTGATGCACGCACACACACTATTTAAACAATAAATTAAGAATTTTTGTATCTCTCAATCAAACACCAATTTATTCTTCTTTTGGAACGAAAATTGAGGAAAATGAAACTTAAATTGAGAAGAAGCCAAAAAAAAAAAAAAAGAGTTGAAGTGGGATTTTATACAAAAAATTTTTTTATTTCTTTTTATTTTAATTTTAGAAAATCAATTTTGTGTGCAACTGATTTGGAAAATAATTTTCGAAAATAAGAATGAAGTTTGAAAAATATTTTTCAAAACATGGAACTCTAGTTTGAACTTCGTGTTTTGAAGGTCTGATTCAAAATTAAACTTTCGAAAATAGGAAAGAGATTCAACATTTATATTTTCGAATTCTCATGATCCGTTTCGAAACCATTTTTCAAATCAGAAACCCAACTTCGAAAATTTCAATTTGATGCGCTAGATTCAAATTTCTCAATTTTTTTATTTCACGATTCTAGAAATGGCGAAGCGGAGGAGAGGGTCTTGTTCAACGGCGATAGAATCAGGTGGGGTTGAAGTCATTTAGAATTAAATTGGAATTAATTCAAGATTGCCAGGATTTTTTTTCCCTTGCATATCGTCAATTGTTGTGTTTATAAGGGGTAGAGAGAGGTGATTTGTAGGAGTGCAATATTGATTTAAGTTGATTATTAAATTAAAGGGTAAAAATGAACAAAATGTGGTGTATACAGAAAAATATTTATAAAAAATTTATAGTGATGGTGTTTGTAGTAATGTGTTGTACATTGAAAAAATTGCGGTGCAAAAAGCAACATAACTTTAATTTATTTACAGGTTTAGAAGTAGTCCGTCAATAACCTTGTGTTCATAGAAAGAAAGAATATTTGAGAAATTGAAACATCAATACTTTACAATTTTCACAAGGCTGACTAGAACCCTACATTATAAGAAGTTAAGAACCACTAGGTCATCCATGATCCATCATGTAAACAAATTCAAAAGAAAAGAGAAGAAAAGAAAACATGAAAAATCGAAGAAAGCGAATTGCTGACAGAAAAATTTCCATATCACACACTGTCACGGCTACTATACTCTACATATTTACAAACAGCCGTTTAGGACTATCGACTTGCAAACTAAAGAAAAAGAAGGAAATTGCCTAGCAAAATTATAGATTAATCCTGTCTGTACCAACATTATGGATCCAGTTCAGCGAAATAGGAGCAGGCATCACAACACGTGATGATGATGATGATGATGATGATGATGATGATGATGGTGGTGGTGGTGGTGGTGGTGATGATGATCCTAGTATATAGCTTCAGCACAGGACCTATAACTTAGGTTGACACGCTATCTAACCGTCTCTTAAATTTCCAAACAGAAGCCTCGAAGATGTATTCACATGTTTCCTTTGAGACATGAGCTGCTCGGCTTTCGTCGGGGAAGGTTTTGTATCCACCTCCTCTGGGAAAGGAAAAGAAAGAGACAGGGAAAGGGATGCCGATACATCATCCTCTGCCTTCTTTCCTGCCTCTTCAAGAATATGTTCCTCGTGTACTTTATGCTCTACTTTACTAACAAACAGTGGCTCGATGCCCAGACTCGGTGGTTTTATTTCCGCCCCTAAAGCCAGCTCAAGATTGGGTGCTCTATCATTCAACCGATCTTCATCTAGCAGATGCGTTTTCCAGGGCATGGATCCATCAGGTAAGGGTAAGGGTAAACCCGTCACAGGCTGTGTCTGCACGGGGAAGAAGTACCTTTCAGCATGTTCATAGTATTTGGGGATAGTATTAGTCCCAACACCAGCTTCACCATGTTGATTCTGCACTGCATAGGTGACCGTAGGCACATGGTTCACCTGTGACACAAAACCATCATCACTACAAGAAATATTGTATCAACATGTATACAAGCCAGCAAGTGTTCACCAGTCTATACTTACTCTTTCAAATGTTCTGCAAGTTTTATTATGCATATCATCATTTCCGGGTGGCACCTGACTAGTGCCAGCACAAAGCGTACGATGCCCTAAAGATGACGGCCCAGGAAGATTCGCTTCTTCCTGGCTAAAGAGCCATCTGTTGGGCTCCATGTTTAGGTCTCTGGTGCTCCTGTCATCCTCCATGGGGATTTCTCTATCTCCGGATAGATCTATTGCATCCATTCTTAACTTCAACTGATTTTGATGACACATCTTCTCTAATATAGCTCCTTCACCTGTGCCTTCCTTAGACATACCAGCCTCCAATTTACAGGAATCACGTGGTGAATGTCGATTACCAAGTGGAGCGTCTTGTTGCATTAGCATTTGCTCCCTTCCAGAACCAGAACTTGTCATAGCAGGGGGACTGCAGCTGGAACTGATGCCGCCTTCCTGTGGGCAATAATATACAATATGCATCAACAGATCTATAGAATGCCAGCAGAATAAATTTAGATAAATATCAAGTAAGCAAAATAACATCTTTGTGAACATCATGCCTAACAAAGTAGAAACCTCAATGACATGAAAAAAGACTGCAAAAAATTTAATGTGTACAACGGAGTGAATCGAGCAAGGACAATTTCACCACACCCATCTAAAATTGGCCACTAAATTTGTGATATAGCACAAATGGTTATCTACAAGGAAAGGGGAAGTAACGAGCATTATCTAGAGGAAAAGAATGGTCAGAGAAGACATCACTTCATGTCAAAACTGCATTACCCTGGAAGTTCTGGAAACAGGTAAGGTCCATCCAAGTAACAGCCAACTAAGAGCTTATATACCACAATATTCACATCAATAAACCTGTTCAGAACTGCTGATAGATTCATGCTTATGTACAAGCAAGTGCTTCCCAATCATTTTTATATAGCTATTAAGTGTGGATTTATTCTCTGCATTTTCAACTTGTCAGCAATTAACTCATAGCACTACAAGTACCCGTGCCAATGCAAAATTGCCTCAACAGAAAAATGATGGGGACAAAAAATAACAGCTGAGGCAGAAAATAACACTATAAAAAAAGGAACAAGGGGAAGGAAAATGTGTGTGTGTGGTGGCGGGGTTATCAATTTTGTTCAAAGCATTAACAATAAAGTAGTACATGGCAATTATAACAATGAACAGTACCTGATAAGCTGCCCTCACTTCTCCGCATAGCTTTGCACCCTCACTTTGTAATGCAGATGATGAACTAGAATTTAGCCCATCGCCAAGCTGATCCAAAGGAGATATATCAATACCAAAGCCTCTTTTAACAACTCTAGGTAAACCATGTAACTCTTCTGAAGCAGGCACTTCAAGCCCTGCATGTACATCTCCGCTCTCATTTTCAGTGATAGGCCTAAGTGAGCATCTATTCTCAGGCAAGGACATTATTGGCGGGGGGATATCTCGAGGTGCAGTTAAGGATTCGGGCATTTGTCGCACACTACTTTCTTTCTTTCCTCTGAAAACACCCCAAAGGAAGAATAGCATATTCCACCCTGCATGTACATGCAAAAAAATAAAAACGATAAATTGTAGCGTAGCATCCAGAATTAGACGACATTAGAAGAACAAAATCAGAACATAAAAAAGATAGTCATCAATAGATGGAAGTTCTACAAACATTCTTTACCAAATTTTACTATGTACAATAAGTTTAGGTTAAATAACATATAAAAGACGATTCATAGTGATAGTGGAAGTTATCGATGTAGCTATCATTGTCTGGCTGACGCCTGACACGCGTATCCGATTAATCAAGTATTAACAACTTCAAGTGCAACCATATTATAAGTGTTCATTATAGAGGTAACTCAATGAGAAACGCAATATCATAAAAACTCATCAGCATTGACAAATTAATGATCATTTCAGTTTTCATCAAAATCTACATTCCATAGAAAGACAATCTCAAACAGGACCATCAAAAAAGGGAAGGACAGGTTACAATGTATAAACAGTTGTTCCACTTACGCTGCAAATTAACAGGAAGCTGATTGGAAGGAAATATAAGGAGCTCAACGCCATTAATATTTCCTTTGAGAGCTAGGTCATTCTTCATCATATTATCCAGTAAAACTTTATAAATCTTGTCATGGCTGTACCATTAAAAAGATGGCAACTTTTAGACATTAAAGGGCAATACCAGACTGATTGCGATAACACATGAAAATGTAATGTAAAACGAAACAACAATTACCTCTGAAGATCTTTAGCAAAAAAGAAAAGGGCTATGTTATCTTCTCTAACAGCATTTTCCTGAAACTGAACTGGCCAGGTGCTTACACGAGGAACTTCATTGAGTATAATTCTATTTTTAAATTTGTTTACAGCTTCAACAACTTTAGGTGAAGCGCATGTGGATAAATGAGCTTGAATTCCATCACACAACTCAAATGTTTGACCACTTCGACAAATCTCAAAACTTCCTCTGCACATAAAGAACACACTTCAGGATGATGAAGAATAGGAGACTACCAAAACTGGTGAGGTAAAAACTCAAATAAATTACTAGTGAGAGATAAGTTCATACTGCCATATATATTCATGCTCAGGAATTGCAGTGGATTTCAACAAGAGAGGAATTACAGCTGGAATATTACTGAAGGTGTCCTTCGAGGAAAGGCCAATATGGACACTATCTCGACCTCCAGAAGAAAGACCCTCTGCAGGAACTAGCAAGGACTGCTTTACACTATTGGGAGTTTCCTCTTGAAGAGGGTCAGCAGTCAAATTCCGAGATACTGGAGGCCTCTCAGCTAGCTCTGCATCAGAGGATAATTTTTTATTTCTGGCACTTGACATGTGGTCTGTATGAGAAGCTACAGGAGCCACAGTTGGCACAGATGACTCATCAGATTGACCAAAAGCTCTATGCTTTCTGTAGACTCCTGGCTTCCTCAGCACAGCAGCTTCAATTGCAGCTTTCAGGCCATCACTTTCATCTCTTGAGGACCTTACAGATGGTGGCCCAAAGCGGCTTCCAGAATAGTCCCTTTGTCGGTCAGCAGAATCAGTTAAATCCTTAGACTGAACCAATCCATCAGATAGACCTTCACTGGCATTAACAGGCAACTTTTCAGAAACACCAGAACATGAGACAGGGTCCTGCTTCAGGTTAGTCTGATTATTTTTGTGTTCAGTGTTATTAGCTCCATTGGCTGATGAAAGCACAGGAGTACTATGACCATGTTTTGATGGTCTCTTAAATTCACCTGGTTATGCAAATATAAAAAAACATGAAGCAGCAAAAAAAAAAAAAGTTCAAAGGACTAATAGTTTATATCAGAAACCAACTCAAAAAACTGAAATCTAAAAATACCTGTAGAACTGGATAAATCGGCACTCCTTCGAGCTGCAAGACTCGAGGACCTCGATAATGCTGCTGATTTACCATCAGTTTGCAGTGGCTTCACCTCATGTTGGTTGGTGGGGATGGTAAGTGAAGATGATTCTACCCTGAATGATGGTCTTTTATCAATTCTTGATGTAGAAGTCATGGAAGTACCCATCATTGAATTATTTGATGGATGTTCTGCTCTGAAAGAGCGTTGACGTTCAAATGTGCTCCTCTCTTTTGTATTTTTAACGTCCTGGATGTGTGATGGTCTAGGCGATAACATCTTTATTTTTGATTCAGAACGACTGGAATTTGTAGATCTAAATGACATAGATTTGCCTATAGATCTGACAGCGCCCTCCTTAAGACGGAAAGAACCATGTTCCTTAGCTGATTTCTGTCTCTGAATAACAACTTGATCTACGAGCTTGACCTTTGGTTTTGAATTCAGAGCATTAAAAGAACTAGATTTTGAGAAAGTACCTGCAAACCAGAAAGACGTTATTAATAACCAGGACATAAAAACTAAGATGATTGACAATGGAAACCTCTCACTCTCAGTCATGAAAAACTAACTTAACATGTCAGAATACAGGTCCAGTCAATGCAAAGATAGTAGGATGGAGGAACACATTCTAACCTCGTAAACTGAGCCCCCGTGCATCTGAAGCAGGCTTTGCCAATTCTGTAGCATCATTAACTGGGATTGTGTCTGAAGTAGAACGATTTGGAGATTGTAATCTACCCTTATCTAAGTTCTTTAAAGAACTCTCACGTGAAAGAACGGCTATTTTAGAGTTGGACATCTTTGGCGACCCAACTGTTGACTCAAGGGCAGGCTTTTTCGCAATAGAAGAGACTTCAGCATCTTCATCATCTCTAATCCTTTTAGGAGTTTTTGTAGAACCTTTTGTTCTGTGACCCTCAACATCAGAGTTATTTAAATTTTCACTTACTCGACCAGATGAATTATTTTTCTCATTTTCATCCATACTTCCAATCTTTTCTCGCTTTCCATTTCCTACCAGCTCCAGTGTCTTGCATTCTTCACAAAGCCATTCACCTTCAGGGACTTTATCCAGCCTTTCCCGCATGCAGTATCTGAAAAATAACCGTCATTTTAAATGCAGAATCTTTCAAATTCACGTGGATAAAAATACAAAATTTCAAGGGCTTACGTGTGTTCTGCTCCATCACTGCACTGAGAACAGATAGCAAGCAAATCCTCCCGCCCTGCATCCCCACAGATATCACAAACTTTCACCTTTCCAGCAGAAAAGAAATTTATCAGATTTCTGTCCGAAAAGAAGTGAGTTATGCATGAGACAATCATAACTGATGCAATGTCTTGCTTATAAACGGCTCAAATCTTCAACATTCAAGATCAGCTATTTTAGCTGTGCATTTTTTTGTGAAAAAAATCAGCCATTGTCATGTCCACATCAAGTGATAATTAACTTTATAAAAAGAAACAATAGTAGCAATATCAGGACCAGATATCATTCATCAAGTATTGATGAGATATATTATCTAAAGACAATTTAGAAAACCAAGGTCCAAAACTGGTCATCAATACGAAATTTATCAAAAACCATACCAATAATATCAGTTTGTACTAGATAAAGCACCCCAAAAAGAGGAACTATGTACGTTAAAATAAAAGGTTAGCATCCTGACGTACATAGTCCGTAGCTTCATGATCTCCAGTCCTCATGAATCCAAAGAAGACTAGGAAGTATTTTCAGTATACTAAATGATCGAAGGGATGTCTATCTATAATTAATCATTTTTATTTTATTTTTTAAAGTAATTCATAATCAATCATACTTGTACAAACTTTAGATATAATTGAGAGATTTTCAAAAGTATAATAAAATATATGTTATTCCAGTTACATGGCAAGAATTAATACCACAGAAGCACATTAATGTACCAGATCATCAATCATATGAAATATGACGGAAAATCACATTCTTACATCTTGCTCCACCATATCTGAGTCATCACTCTCATCAGTGAGGTGAAGTTCAACCTCCATGTCATCATTCTTCTCAATGGAATTCAGATCCATTTTGGGAGGATCACCACAAACATCACCAGAAGCGACACCATTAGGTGATGATGCATTTAAACGCTCAGCTGAGCCCTTCAACAGCTCAACTTTAGTATCAGAAGGCTTGTCATCATTTACATTCATTTCACTTTCTTCATGCAGTAGGTTCTTGCCACTGGAAGGTTGAGAAGTATTCTGAACCTTCTGTATGTCAGTCGCATCATCAGTGCTTTTTGTAAAAGAAATTCCCATTGTGCCTGAATTTTGTGAATATGTCCCAGTTTGTGAGCTACTAGGTGACACCTTCCCAGAAACTTCTCCACTAATTTTGCCCTGCTTATTATACTTATTCCCAGTATCTTCAGTGTCAGATTTTCTATTCCCCTGTTCATCAGTTCCACTGACACATGACAAGCAATCATCATGCCCTTCCGGAGATCTCCGACCCTCACGCTTTGAGTGCACCACACTATCATCGGATGCAGATGCATTGGAAGTCCTTGAAGAAGCCTTGCCTGCTGCATTTTCAGAGAAAGAATCAGCAGTAGAGTCCATGCCTCCTACAGCGCTCAGTATGCTTAGTTGACCAGTTTCAGTATTCCCAGCACAGGTTTCTCCAGCAGACTCATTGTTTGATTTCAGTAAAACCTTATTAACATGAAAGCAAGACGAGCAAGGAGCAGAGCACACGTTACACGCCCCAGACTTCCCACTACACACAAACTTTTCGCTTCTACCAGAACAGTGGCTGCTATTTTCAGATGTCACCTAACCAATTAACAAATCAACAAAATTAGAAGTTTAGAACATAAATCAAGCTTAGACAGATTAAGTGCTGGAGGCATTGAAGGAGAAGGCAGGATAATGGTGCAGTACACAAGCTGAAATGTAGCACATTTTGATGGCACAGCTGCTAAGATGAAGTAAGTAGATTCACCAATCAACATTAAATAAAAAAACAATTATTAAGCACCTAAAGTCACATTAATCACCATTCTGGGAGACAGACTCAGAAGATGCATAATTGCACAAGCCAAATAAGTAGAAACAAGTAGTCAAGTACTCTCCAAATCACATTTACAAAGAGCTTTCCTATCCAGCACAGCTCTTCCAGTGTTTAATAAGACTTCTCAGACTTGGTACCCGGCAGATAATTCACATAGTTGTGCTGGGACAATTTACTAACAAAATATATTGTGATCTCTGAAAAATCAGCATCCGTATTTTTCTCCCAAATATATAGGAATCTGAGCAACTGTATGGTCTACTGTTAGTCAAAGAGAAATGACAAAAAATCGTTAATACAGTAAGAAGCTAATATGATTCTGCTAAATCTTTTAAAGACCCAAGGTCTTAACCACATTGTGATCTTGTTACTACTAAAATGAATCTAAGCACAATCACATACTGATGTAAGCACTGATGAAATATCTTCTCACTGCTAAAGAGATATGATACACTTATAGATTGATATCCAAAATACCAGTTAATATTTTGTAGGAATTTTTTTTCCTATACTGGAGCATATCTTAACGCAATGTGATTAACAAAGCTATTTACTGAGCAAATACTCTACCATGATATCAACCCTATAGTAGGATCCAGGAAATCAAGTTCAGTTTTACTATTTTCCATAACTTGCATGCTAACATGTCAATTTCTGTGTCATTTTTTTTCTCTTGTGGTTACAAGTTTATATTACAGAGGCAAAAAAAGATATAACGGTCGCAAAGACAATAAAAAAGAGCAACTAATTATTACTTAGAAATCTGGAATACGGAATCAACTGTCACATTGTATGAAGAACATACGGCATAACTTAATATATTGAGGCAAACGCAGATATGCAGATACTTTCGCAGACTGACATTTGAATGGTTTAACTGGTTACAATGAATGTTATAAAGGTCAGAAGCCATTAAGGACCATCTGTCTTGTTCATTACTCGTCATAAACATGTGATCTTAGAGATCAGCCCACAATGAGAAAGACTTTTATGACATGAAAAGCAATAATAATAGTTCCTTGACAAGCAAAATACAGATTCAACAAATATAAAATAAAATAGATAAATACAAGTTTCACAAAGTTCCATGTGCAGCAAGTAAAGTGGGATTAAATTTAAACAGATTATCAGAAAATATGAACAGTAACAATGATATGTTGGCAGCCTTCATTTCCAAAAGTGATCACATGAAGAAAAGGCAACAAAAATGGGCGAAACTTTATAGAATTTACTTTGCACCAACTTCAAAACTCAAGACATTATGTTATCGTTATAGAAATGCTATGACCATCATTTTCTAATTATAGAGGCAATGAGAAAATGTTCTCTTTTATTTTGCCTCTTCTTTTATTTTACCAAAGATGAATTATTCCATTATTCAGTACTGATGCTGAAATAAACAGCTGAACATCAAATTCCAATATACTGATTTAACCTAATCCTCATCTGACTGAACCAAACCAATAGTAAGTACACTTCACTCAAAGCATGCCCATATGTTCCTCATCTTTAACCATCATAGCATTACAAATGCAAAAGGATAAGCACTATCTGTTAATATAGAACAAATAAAAGGAAGATGAGCAAGGTGGAAGTGCTAAAGAGACAACTATGACAGAACATGAAACCAAAAGTGATTACCGGATATTATCTCACCATATTGGTCAGTGAGTCACAATTTGCTTCATCGCTTGGTCCTTGCATCCTAAAGTTTCCTCTCAATACTGGGGTAATCTGACATGCACATCCAAGTACGATAATGAAAACTTAAGTTTCCAAATGATACCACATCGAGACTAACAACACAAGGAGAGCATAATATTTACATGAATCAGCCAACGCTTCCTCAACACAACTACATCCAAATCACATAACAGCTTCTACACACTAGTCAAATTTATAATGATTCCCGACGAAGCATGCACTTGTATGTAGAGATAAATCCCAGTATTGGTATTAGCATATTGAGGACAAAATCTGCAAGTTCATCACATATCCCATATAATTCAACAATAAAATAAATGAAAAAACTGAAATTTCAGGCAGAACCACAACAATGAGCGTGCAGAGATTTGCAAAATATTAATTAAAAGGCAATAAAGAGGGGAGGAATCAAGTGAACCCTAACAGAGTAGGTTACAAAAAGGGCAGCGACAAATACATGCCTGCGGCTGAGACAGAGTAGGAGTGACATCGCATAGGTCTTGGAGAGTTCGCTCCCTCCGATTTCTCATCGACGAGTTGCCGCCGGTCGATCAAGCATTAATCTCCCGATTAAATATTGAAATCAGAATTAAGCCAAATTCGGGAAATGGAAATCGTTTTCCTCTGTTACTATCTAGAGATTAATTGATTAAGAAATAAATAGGGCAAATTGGATTAGAATTAGGGAGCGCGGAGTGGATAAATCGAAATTCATTCACTAGAATTCACATGTATATTTAAAGGATCTGGAAAAATCCCCAAAATAAAAACTTATGGATTTCGCTTCCGAGAGAATGTTTGCGGAAATCAACAGGAAATAGAAGAAGGGGAGGTTTGTATATGAGACCTGGCCTTTGATGGTTTTGGCAGTGTTGCCGAGTTTCAACAAGTTCTTTCCTCTCTCTCTCTCCTCTCTCTCTCTCTCCCCAAAATACAGATATTACACAATCTGTCTTTATATTTCCACCTCTCTTTCTCCTCCTCTTACTCTATTATATACGTATTTATATATATACACGTTTATTTATACATAATTACAAATCGACCAATACATACATCCGTATGTTGTACGTATATGTTTGTATCACGAACTGATAAATGTGAGTAACTAAATATTCTGGAATAAATAAATAAAAAGGTCAGATTGAATTATAAGCAATTTCATCAGATTTTGATAGTAATAAGAATATATGCTTTGATGTATTTTCTAAAAAGATTCTTGCATTTAACGCGTGTTTTTATAATGAAATAGAATATTAATATATATATATATAAATACATATGTTGGTACAGTATTTGTTTTGAAGGGTAGACTAGATGAGTGGTAGCATTTAATTAATTATGCTTTATTTTCTATTCTAGGGGTCCGTAGCCGTAAGAATGGGTAAGGTTGTCGTGTCAACTGCAAGATTGCGTGACTAACGCAGCCTATGGCCTCTCCTCTCACACGTGCGATTGTGTGGCACGTGATCCATCCTTCGCCCCGACCCCCACTCTACTACTATTTTACCCAGTTTTCCCTTTCCTAATTATTAATTAAAGTAGCTTCTTCCGTGTGACACAATTACACAAATCAATATCCATATAAATAATAACAGTGTTCACATTGTAATATATTTAAATAAAGGATTAATTATCATAAATATCGTCACTCTTTCTGAATTTCGTTTTCAAACATGAAATTGTAATTATAAAATAAATTTGATATCGGGCAACATTTCATTACACGTATATGTACATCACTTCGGATGGTCGTATCGTATATTATTTCACTCAATTTTGATTTCATGTTGTAATTGTATAATAATATAATTTTGTTGTATGGATGTTACGTTTAAAAAGATTATATTTAAAACCGAAATTCGTGAAAATTTTGTACTATTTACGGTAATTAACCCTTTAATGAAACTGTATGGTAGCTTTAGTATATACGAAAAGGAATTTGAAAAATGTTAAACTTTATAGTAGTATATTGTCAATATGATTATATACACCGAGTAATGGGTTTGCAATTTATTAATAAATGTGATAGTTTTCCTTTAATAAATGAAAACACTGAAATGCATGGAGCACGCGAGGGTGGAGATGAGTAGCAATAAGACGACACAATATTTGCCAAATTGATTAATTAAAGTTTAAAAATAGGTGAGCAAACTAGTTAATCTTTGAAAAATACATTACATTCTCCCTCGTGAAGATACAACATCCTTGACTCCATCTCCTATTAATTGTGAGTCTTGTAATGGAAGTATGGAACTGATTAGGGCTTTGGTTGGGCCTAGTAAGTAAATCAAATGGGCTGGCTTATTTTTGGAGGATAAAACGGTTGTGCTATGTAATGCATAAAATCATTCGTGTAATTTTCAATTCATGAATTCCATCATTTATCATGCATTAATAAACCAAAATTCTTAATTATGATTAAAAATATTATTTTTAACTAAAAACAATTCCGAAGGTGGCATATGATGATGGTGACATGAAGATCTATTTATGTTAATTATGCGTTATTCACGTTTCAATTTTTATTCCATTGTAAGCAACTCAATTATTTATTTTAAATCAAAAATATTGATAGTGGTATTTTGTTAAAATTGGGGTTAGAGTTGTCAAGACAGGCCTACATGTGCCCGCCATCTTTTTAGGTGGGTAGGACTTTAAATTTGAAATCCGTTTTCCTAACGGATCCAAACGGATAAAGCCCGCCCGCGGTGGGGCGGGCTTTGGTAGGTAAAGCCCGTGACGGGGCGGGTAACCCGCCAAGCCCGCCAATATATACATATATATTTTTTTTTTAATTAAATGGTATTTATGATTAATATGAATTGTATTATAATATCATCATTCCCCCAAATGTTTGTAAATTGTAACATGATTAAAGTATATATGCTTGTTTAATTGATTATTTAAATCCCATAAAAAAATGATGTTTCAATATTTTAGTTCTAATATATATTTCGGGAACCAAGCTACATGCGCAATTAGCAAAATTCATCAAACATATCTATAGCAGTTCAAAGTTTATAATATATTTCTCATTATTGAAGTTTAAAACTTGAATTTCATTAAGGCGGGCGGGAAAAAGAAAAAAGGAAAGCCCGTGGGCCGGCCCGCCAACCCGCGAGCTTCCCGGCCCTCTCCGTCGTCCCGTTTTGACAACTCTAATTGGGGTGTTATGATGGGGTATCATAGTGAATGCTCCATCCGAATCCAAAGTACTCACGTCTCCAACGAGGTTGGATAAGTGTTCTACATCGGATTGGAGTCTTATGTTTCAAGGATTAATAAGTATACTCAATGGACTCCAACATCAACTTAGCTAAATCCATTTTTGGACAAAATCGCAAAATATTTATAGATGTTAAATAGTTGCTTACGGAGCTCGTTGTGTTGTTGCATCATTGCGGCCAATATGTATGGTATATGGCTCAAAACTCCATAATGCTTTAGAGTTGCAGCTGCTATTTCTGTATTAAAACTCACCTCACTCATCGCAAATTAATTTACTTACAACTTATTTATGCTCGAACACTTCTAATTGAGCATCATCAGTCCACTACGTCGAAATTGAATCTGAATCTCATTTGAAAAAATTAATATGAAGTGCATCACATAGATTTGAAACTTGTTTTTCAAACATACTATGCATATTCGAAATATATTTTTCGAAAATATTAATGAGGTACAAAATTATTTTTTTGAACATCAGTGTGATTTGAAAAATTATTTTTGAAGTCCTTAGTCTACTTCAAAGGGTTCAGTTCCTAACAAAATTTCAAATAGAAATGAATGTATGGTTGATTGTGAATGCATGATGAAAAATTAAGGAAGAGGACAAGTCGAAAGATGGGTGAGTTTAGAAAATTAAAGGACGAGAGAGTTGAGAAAATGGCAGTGGCGGCGGCGATGGAAAGAAAGAGCAGCGGCGACATCAGCGAGTTCTCTGATTTCTTTTTTCTTTCTTTTTTATTAAATTTATTTAAATTGAATATTTAAGTAGAGGGTAAAAATGTAAAAGGTGTGGTGTACATAGTAAAAATACTGAAAAAAAAATTTATAACAATGATGTATATAATAAATGTGGTGTATATTGAAAATTTTATGGTGTATATAGAAACATCCACTTCCATTTTGCTCGGTCGAATCATCTGCGTCTTCATATTAAATATTTTTTGGAACGATAGAGAATGATGTACACTATGCATGTTTATAATTGATTATAATTTTCTATTTTACGTAATTTAGTTGATCCATATGTTTGTCATGTCATCAAACTTTGACCTAAATATTAATCAGGCTACAATTTTATTTAATTGATAAAAGTATAACTAAATAATAGTTTTAAAATAATTACCATTTCTTCCATTCGTTGTGTGAATTTAAATATTTATCAATTAATATTTTAATTTTTGAATGTGTCATGCTATAATTGAATGATAAAATATTATTGGTCTCAAATGTACCCATATGTGATTACACAAATATTATACGATTGGTTAGTGACGTTCTTCAAATATCTGAATAATTACATTTAATATTTGAAAGCATATAATTATATGTATACATATATAGCTTTACCAAATATCACATATCAGTTAAAGTAAAAACTAATACATCCGTATCTGAATAAGTGTTATTTTTTAAAGTAATCAAGTCAAATATGGATGTTTTAATGTATTAAATGGGGGCAGATATGAGAAAATGTGCATTTTTACTTTCATTATGTAGAGTGACACTCATTGTAAAATGAAACTAAATGGCACACTTATTCATGAAGGAAGGTAGTAGAAAATTAGTAACATATTTCAGATGTAACATCTTCATCTTTCATCCTTACTAAGGTTGTATAAACCACCAATCCATTTATCTCAACCTCCTCAACACCAGTTGGAATCTTCTATTGCATTCATGGTGTTACATCTTGTGTTGTACCATTCGGATGAGCGACACCTCATATTAGATGAGATTTGAGCATTGTTGTAAAATTCGGCCTAGGCAGCCCCTAGCCGAGCCAAAAAGGAGGTAATCGGATAATTGTTTGGCTAAATATAAAAAGTTCGAAAAAACATAATGAAACATACTTTAGTTCAGTTGGTGTAGCACTGAAGCACGAACTTAGTGGGCGCTGATTTGATTCTACTTGCTTACAATTTTTTTTCCTTATTCTGAATTTTTTGGAGCCAGCCTTTAAAATATAAAAAAAAAAACATTAAGCTCCTAGGATCGAACCTATGACCTAAAGATTAAGCATTGAACCAATGTGTCAAGCTTCTAAAAACATTAAGATGGTTGATTGAGCATTGAACCAATGTGTCAAGCTTCTATTCATATTTTTCTTTGGTTTTTAATATATAAATATCAGTATATGATAAAAAAAATTAAAAGATAAAAATTCCTAGTCTCCGCTTAGGTTCCCACTTAGGCCCCGCCTAGACCGTCTAGGCGCTAGGCGCCCCCTCCACCGCCCGACTAGCGCCTAGCGAATTCTATAACCTTGGATTTGAGTAACGGCGCTACTTAACAGTTAACACCATCTCTTATGCCAGAATCTATTAGAATGGAAAGTCCCAAAATCCTTCCTAATTTAATGACGTATTCCATGCCTCAAGATTCTTGAAATAATTATTCACGTGGAAAGAATATCTTAAAAGAAAAACTCAAAATTTGAAAACCACTCTTCGTTCTCAATCTTCCAGAGAATTTAATGTTCTAAAGACTGAGAAATCGTTGGAAGAATGGTGAATTGATCAATGGGAAACGAGTGCAGTCCCTCTTTGTTCCCTTAGTAAGTTATCATAAAAATTTAAAATCTTGATGCTCGATATGTGTAGTGGTAGATGGAGCGCTTCTTAGTTTTATCTAGTTTATCTAAAAATTAATGATTATTTTCTTGAATATTTTATTTTTTTTCTTTAGAACAGAGATGGAGAAAAGTACTGGTGATTATAATACTTCAAAACAAATAATAGAATTTAATGAAGCAGATAGTGGATGGGTTCATGGTTGATTAGTTGGTACTACTCTGGATGAAAAAGTTCCAAGACTTGGTATGGAGTTTAAGAGTGAATTTGCAACCTTTAGATTTTATAATGATTACGCTAAGGCAACGTGATTTGGTGTTAGAATGCATGTTCACAGACAACACACAAGGGTACTTGATCGAATATTTTGTTATGAGTATGAAGGTTATAGAAAAAATGATAAAAGAGATTTGCATGTTAAGTGTTATCGGCCCGAAATAAGAACTGGTTGTGGTACGAAGATGAAGATTAATGGTAGAGGAAAGGATACATATACAATTGTTGAATTTATTGCAGGACACACTGGTCATAATCTGGTAAGTCCAAAGAAAGCTCATATGTTAAGATCTCACATAAATTTAACTTCTATCCAAGCTGTACATGTTGGTGATTTAGAAAGTTCGGGAATAGCACCAAAAGAAGGTTTTGCATTGATGTCAAAACAAGTTGGTGGGCGTGAAAATGTTAGGTTTACATTGGAAGATTATAGAAACTACTTGCGTTCGAAAAGAACTATTGAGATAAATGTCGACGATACGCGTGGGGTATTGGAACACATGCAACAAAGACAATGCCATGATCTAAATTTATTTTATACTATATAGATTGATAATGAGACATCAATAACAAATATTATTTGGATTGATGCTCGAATGAAGAGTGATTTTTCTTATTTCGGTGATGTGGTCTCTTTTGATACAACATATCGAAAAAGTAAAGAAGACAAACCATTTGCTTTTTTTGTTGGTGTGAATCACCACAAGCAAACAATCATTTTTGCTAGAACATTGTTGTTTGATAAAACTGCATCGACATTTATGTGGTTATTTGATTCATTTGCTAAAGCAATGTTTGGAAAAACCCTATAACCATTCTTACGGATCAAGATACTGCAATGGCAAAACCTCAGTGCAAAAGGCAAAACAACTTATGTCTAGAAAAGAAATGTTGTGGAATAATTTTATGAAAATTCGTTGGAATTATGAGTTCGGAGTAGAAGAATATTTGTTGAAACTCGAAAGAATGTGGAAGGAACTAAGAAGAGAAAGAGATAAGCTAAATCAGATGAAGGCTACTGAGAAAATTATCAAAATTGTGCCCGAACAATTAAAGGAGTGGGTCGAGTTAGTTCTTAAAGACCTCATCGGTTACGTGTCAGGGGAAGAAGACCTTTTCGATGCGTTTATGTCTGATACCATGGGAATATGGCATGATTTATTTTACAGAGAAGGTTGGAAAAATTTAGTAAGAGATCACGAGGGTTCCAGCAAAGAGAATTTTGATGAAGCAACTAGATCCAAGAAGAGAACACGAAATGATTAAGTTGGTTTAGAATAGCATGGAAATATATATATATATATATTATCTTTCGATGTTTTGTTGAATGAGTTTTCTCTTTTAGTAAATAAAATTGTTGCTTAATTTTGTTTTCAATTTTTTTTAAAATAAACTAATAAATTTGCTAATAGGATTATGGCAGGAACTCGGAGCTCACGATCGGATATTGAATCTTCTTTTTCGGTAAGCACTCGGGTGTATGTTAGAAATGAAAGACCAAGCTTTGCTCAGAAGCTGGCTCATGCTTTGAAAGAAGTGCTACCTCACCAACGAAGCAGAGGAAGTTTCATTGTTTCCCAGTTTCACCAGATGGGACCACCCAGATTGAAGGGGAATGAAGGGCCACTCGCCATAGAGGAATGTATTTTCGAGTTGGAGTGTATTTTCGAACATTTAGAGTGCACGGACATAGAAAAGGTGTCATGCGCCATTTTTCAGTTAGCTGAGGATGCAGATCATTGGTGGCAGACAGAAGTTCATCTCATGATAGTGGAACGTCGTTGGGACTTGACATGGAATGCTTTCAAGGGACTAGTAATGGGAAAGTTTTTTCCAATGGCCTATCGCAAGCAAAAGGAGACAGAGTTGATGAATCTCGAGCAAGGAACCATGACTATCCTTGACTATGAAAGAAACTTTAACAAATTGTCACGCTATGCTCCACATCTGGTGGACACCGAGGAAAAGAAAGTCTAGTGATTTGAATATGGTTTGAGATTCGAGATTGGGGGATTTTAGCAGCCCAATGGTCAACATCAACATTTGCTGAGATGGTAGAACGAGCGCAAGCAGTTGCCACACGTTTGAAGTTAGAGAGCTCCACACCGAAACAAACAAACATTCCGGGAAAGAAATGTGGGAGTGAACAGGTTGAGGAAAAGGAAACCATCCTGAAAAAAAAAACCAAAAGTTATGGAAGGGGATAATTCTGGAGCAACGTTAGTGATCAAACCATTTTGCTCTCAATGTAGGAAACATCGTAATGGAAAATGTTATTATGGGCAAAACAATTGCTATTGGTGTCATAAGGAAGGACACAAGGCTTATGAATGCCCAACTAATCCACATATCAATCGCGGGCAAGGAATGAATTCTCAAGGAAACCTCAAAAAAAAGAGGAAATGTTGAAAGAAGAGGCGTGCGTTTGCAATGACTGGTGATGAGTAGTATAAGATAGATTACACTAAGTTAGGTATTCTACCCATATTTAGTATGCCTAAGTTACTTTAAGTGGTTTGTTTTAGCAAATTTGAGATGTAATATGGATGTTCAAGTTGGAATAAAATATGGATTTCTAATAAGATTTGATCTATGGTACTTTTTTTTCGAGAATTATAATTTTGATTCGACCAAGGTAAAGATGCCCAACATAAAACCCTTTGGGATTATCAATAAGAGAGGTTCATGTTCTTAGGTATAGAAATGTCTTTAAGATAATATGGGTTAACATTAAGTCGAGAAGCCTATATTTGAGGATAAGGTAAGTAAATTTCGAGGACGAATTTTTTTTTAAGTGGTAGAGAATGTAGCGACCCGAAAATTTTTAGAAAATTTGCTACATTTTATTTTCAAAATTTTATTTTTTTATAGTGCATGCTATATTATTTTTGGTTACGTTTATATAAGTCGCGCCTATATCATTTTTAGCTATATTATTATTAATATTTTAATTGACATCATTAATGTTATTATATGATTTTGTCATCATCATCATCATCATCATCATCATCATTATTATTATGATTCATTCTCATAAATAGCTTAAGATCTATATTTTATTGAGATAACCCAATAATTATTTTAAATTCCAGTCCAATTGTCTTGAGCCCAAATGATCAATTATTTTATACTATTATTATGTTAAGCCCAATGAAAATTTTTCATAACCCATATTTTTAGCCCAATCTCAATATCTTCTTCTTCACTTGAGAGAAATGAACAGATGGAACATCAACCACGATCATCCCAAGCTCAACTATCTGCCATTTCAATCTGGGATTGAATGAAGAATCCCTATAAAAATTTCCTTATTAAATTCTAACTATTAAAATCCACCCATCCAACTCCAAACCTTCAGTTATAAAAAGGAGACCCCAATTGTTCAATTCAAATCATCAGTCTCCCTTCTAATCATCTATAGAGAAATAGAGTTTTCTTCCTTTTTGAGGTATTTTTCGCGTTTTTAACTTTTGCATCTTCACTGGGGGCGGTTGAGTGTGAAATAGGTGGTGCAATCGGTGGCGGCGATAGTTGTTCGTGGCGGTTGTTGATGGAGGGCTGCTGCAGCGTCGACGAGGAATGAATGGATGTTTCAATTGAATTGTGAGAAGGTTCTGGGCGAAGGAAAATAAGTTAGGAGAGAGGAAATAAATTATGTTCTTTGAACATTGGAGATTGCCGAAAAAAAGAGGGGGTTAGGGGAGAGATAAATTTCTTTTGCCTAAATGGTAGATTGCCGACAAGGTTGGGAAAAGGGAATAATTGTCTTTATATTTCCTAAGGACATCTCCAATGCAGGTAACATTTTTTAAGTATAAATTGCTGTCACATCACTACCACATCAAAAGTTACCAAATTTACTAAATTGCTACTCAAATCTCCCAATGCATTTAGGTACAATTGTTACTTTTTTAGGGTCCCACTATTATATCACTCATTTTATTTACATATTATGAATTTATTAAAAAAATATTTATGATTTTCATTATATATACTAATTTAATATGATAATATTGTTTAGTAAATTTATTTTAAATACTAATTTGAAAATTTTAATTTATTTAAACACAAATTTATTTTAGCGGATATTTTTTAACTATTCATTCATATATTTAAACAAAAAAAATATTTATGATTTTTTCATTATATACATACATATTTTAATTTAATATGATAATATTTTTAGTAAATTTATTTTAAATACTAATTTAAAAGTGTCATTTATTTAAACACGAATGTAATTATTTCAACATGTAATTCTATATATATATGTGTGTTCAACTAATATTGTAATTAATTAGTTAATTCTATCTTATATGTGTGTGTGTGTGTGTGTGTGTGTGTGTCTATTGATAAGGCTATATGCCAATATGAACGAGAGGAAAAATAGAAAAGAAAGATGAAAGAGAAAATGAGGTAAAAAAAGAGAGAAATGAGTTGTATGACTTCTTGCAGTTGTGCCCCCACATATTCACTGCTCCTCACCCTTGTCTTATATAGACGCACCATCCACCACCTACCAATGTCTAGGGTGTTTCTCACGCGAGTGTGTGAAAATGGTGTTCAATAGACTCAATTTCAAATGATACCTGGAAGCAATATTGCTACTCGATTAAATTTTGCCAAATGTTACCTCGTTCTCCCAATGCAAATGTTACCTCAACACTTGGTACAATTTGAAATCCAGCTCAGATTGTTACCTAGTGTTGAGGATGCCCTAATGGGCTAAGTTGGGATTGTAGTAAATTGGGCTAGGATGTTTAATGGGCCAAGAGTGGCGTGTAGAGATTTGGGATTTACCATGCATTATTCATCTTTTATTTTACTTATTTATTATTTACTATTATTAATTATCTATTTATATTATTAGGCGGCGCGTGGACTAACTAACATGTATTATTTTTCCAAAGTCAAGTTCAAGTCAATGTGGGGAATCTAACGTGAAATTAAAAGCTTATTTATCCTTATTATATGTTATATTCATTATGCAGTTAAGTTTACAGGCCAAATGATCATAACCTACGGGTTTGGTGTTATGTTATGATTCTTACCTACGGGTTTCATGTTATGGAATGATTCTTACCTACGGGGTTGATGTTATGTTATGATCCTTACTTTCGGGTTTGGTGTTATGTTATGATCCTTACTTTCGAGTTTGGTGTTATGTTATGATCCTTACTTTTGAGTTGGGTGTTATGCTATAATCCTTACTTTCGGGTTGGGTGTTATGTTGAGTGATATTATGCCTTGTGTTAAATGTTTATTTTTTATAATTTGGATAAATGTAAGGATCCCACTAGGTCAATAGCACTCACCCCAAAGCTATTACACTTTTCAGGTTAATGATTTACTCGGACGATGTGCGTGGTGATGTGTGATGATGGTCCATTAAAGAGCTTTTATTATTTAGCTTCCGCTGTATTAAAGTTAAATATTTTATATTTTAATAAAAGTGACGTCCCTTCTTTATTATTGTTATTATTTTATTTTATAAAATTTGGGGGAGACGATGTTAAATAGCGCCGTTACTCGAATCTCATATAATCTGACGTGTCGCTCATCCGGATAGTGCAACACAAGATGTAACACCATGAGTGCAATAGAAGATTTCAACCACCTCAACACATGCACACGTGATAGAGAGGTTTAAATCAATAATTAAAGAGAATTGTGAACCATGATAAATGAATAATCAGAATAATATAATAAGAAATAAGTTGATATGTTTTCAAGAACACTTCATTTATAGATGCAAAACAACTATGATCCGACAATTATATTTTTCATGAGGAAATATAATCATTTGGAGTGAATAGTTTATTAATATTTTAATATGAAAGTGATAGGCCCCAAACATGTAATTAAATTAAGAAAATAAATACATAAGAATGTGACCAATTGCACTATTAAATAACAGGGGACTTGACTATATCTAAATATAAAAAATAAATTAAAAATTAAATAAAAGAGTTATAATACAAAACAAATATAATTAATATTCATTATTAAAATAAGTGGTGGATTATCATGTATCTAAAAATATTAAGTGATAAAGGAAAAAAATGAAAATAGGTAGATATAAAAGCAAACAAAAGTATAAAATTAAAAGAAAAAAATCAAAAGGAAAAAAATTAAAAAAGTGAAATAATCAATGTTAATTATCGAGTGATTAAATAGTACCTAAAAATATTAAATATTGAAAGAAAAAATTGGAAACTGATAGAAATAAAAGAAAAGATCCAAAAGAAAAATAAAAGAAAAAAATTGAAAGGGAAAAAAACAAAAAAAAATATATAAAAGGAAAAAAAAGGAAAAGGGAAGAAAAAAATTAAGAAGAAAAAAGAAAAAAAAACTGGAAAGGAACTTAAATTAGAAAAGTTAGGGAAAGTAAAGTTATCCGAGTTTGAACTTGGCCTAAGACAGTAAGATGAATGATTTTGAGGATGGAATGAAATCGCTCTGCCATTACCAAAGTTTTGAATTTTTCAGCAAAACTAATGTTCTAAATTCAAGTTTTGCTTATTTTTTTAATTTTTTTTAATGATAATTTTACCTCAGTAATTTTGCTTATAAAAGTATTGTTATCCAAGTTTGAACTTGGCCTAAGATAGTAAGATGAATGATTTTGAGGATGGAATGAAATCGCTCTACCATTACGGAGGTTTTGAATTTTTCTGCAAAACTAATGTTCTAAATTTAAGTTTTGCTTGTTTTTTTAATTTTTTTAATGATAATTTTGCCTCAGCAATTTTGCTCACACACACACACACACACATATAGATTGGTCGATATCCAAAAAACTATGAAAGATGGACTCTTTTTACTACTAGGTCTCTTGGAAATAACGTGCATACAAAATATGGGAGGAAAATTTATATAACCAAAAGTAAGTTGTAAACTTATTTTCTAAGGGGATACAAAAGTCTTATTTACCTTACTCAAAATTTGAGAAAGTTAAATGAAAATGTGGGGGGTGCACGCACACACTACACTACACGCCCAAACACAACATGTTACATGCACACACGCAGTACACTACACGCACACTACACATTGAACATTGTTTTTTGTTTTTTGAAATAAAAATGATAAGAAATTTAAAAAAAATGGAAAAATTGCATACAAGTGACACGTTCACCTTTCAATATTTCTCTTAATTTTTTTTATTTTGTTAAATACTAATAATATAATAAAAAATTTTGAAAAAATTAACTAAAACATGTGACACGTTTCTTGGGAATGAACACTTCTTTTATTTTATTTTTCTTTTTTTTTACAAACACGCGCACACAAACACACGATTATAACTACACACACAAACACAATTACATGTACACGCACATATTTAATTTATTATTTATTTATTTAATAATTAATTTTTTAACTATTTAATAATTAATTTGTTTTTATTATTAAAATTTAGAATAATTTGAATGTTATTTGAATTTATTTAGGTTTCCTAAGAATATGCAAATTAATTAATTTTAAATAATTGAAGACCTAAATATATAGTATTTATTCAAATTATTTTATTTATTAATAATAGGAGACCTAAATAAATTCAAATTGTTTCAATTTTGAATAATGTGAAACATAAATCCAAATAATATTCAAAATATTTTATTTTGAATTAGATGCCAGCCTAAATCTAAATAACATTCCAGTTGTTCCAATTCTCAAAATAGGAAACCTAAATCCAAATAATATTCAATTTTTTTATATAATAGAGCGCTTAAGTAAATCTAAATAACATTCAAATTGTTCCAATTTGAGTTATAGGAAGCATAAATCCCAAAAATAGAAACATAAATCCTAATAATATTCAAGTTGTTCAAATCGTTCAAGGAAATGTGTGACTTTCCTTTCTAAAAAAAAAATCTAAGTCCAAATAATATTCAAATTGTTTCATTTTGAATAATAGAAAACATAAATAAATCCAAATAACATTCAAATTGTTCCAATTTTGAATAATTTGAAACTTTTAGATTAATTGTGATGATAAGAAATCATTGAAATTTTAGGAGTTGAATGTAAGTAATTGAATTGATACATTAATTTTAGTATGTGATCTATAGTTTAAGTGCTTTGAGAGAAGGTTTAAACTAATTGGACCTTGTCTTTCAAAGCACTTCAAATTACTAATGCTCAAATTATTTCATTTTGGATAATGGAAAACCTAAATCTAAATAATATTCATATATTTTTTTCATGTTGAATAATAAGAAACCTAAATAAATCCAAATAACGTATAAATAGTTTCATTTTCATAATAGTAAATCTAAATCCTAATAATATTCAGATTGTTTCATTTTGGATAATAGGAAACCTAAATAAATCTACATAACATTCAAATAGTTTCATATTTCATAATAGGAAACCTAAATCCTAGTAATATTCAAATTATTTTATTTTGGATAATGAAAAACTTAAAGAAATCCAAATAATTAGCATTCAATTAATAGTTTCATTTTTCATAATAGGAAACCTAGCTAAATCATAAGGGTGACTGCAATGGAGGTTTCTCACTAGCTTCCAAGCACTTGGAACTTGAGGCCACCCACTGTGGTGCTGCTTTAACACCCTAAATTCTATAATTTAAAATGTTACTCTTTCTATTCTTTAAAGTGGAAAATAATTATCGATAATAATAATTTGCGTGATATTTTTTTTTAAACATTCAAAATATTTATTCTTGAATTTTTGTAGGAAAATAATCCATAATGTAATCTTTAAAATACATACTTAGTTAAAAAATACTTGTATTTCAAAGATAGTTTCCAACAAAGATCATAGTTCATTTCAAAGAAAGAACTTATAATTTACAATATAAAACTTATATTCGAGTCATAGATAAATTCATAATATTCGACTATTAACTTGAGTTAATTTAAAGTCAATCGTCATAAAATATTTGGTTTAAACTAACTTCAGATAACATGGTCAAAGATCAAATTAATTAACCCAAGTATAAAAAGAATATCCACCCCATTTCCTTCACGATACTCCAAGTTCACTGACCTGAAAACATTAAAAATATGGGGGTGAGTACTCTTAAAACGTACTCAGTGGTGGGGGATCATGCACATTTCTTTCTATTTATTCAACTGAATTTAAATCGCAGAAATAATGGATTTAGGGTACTCTTCTTCTGATCTAGAATACATCTTGAACTATGCATAGGACATATTCTCTCTGTTGTGTAAGCCACGCTCTCACTGCGTTACACTATTCTGGTGCGTACGAAATGCAATTCTTATCCAAATTCCATCCACGATAATTCAAGTTGGATTAAAAACATTTATGACTCAAAAACCATATATCATATACTTTTATTTCACAGATAATAACTTTACCCACCTAGTAGTAAAGAGCATGTAAAAAAATCAACGAGAGGACGAGGATCCTAATGCGCCATACCTAGTCAATAAAAAAAAATCTTATAAGGGTCATTTCTAATTATTCTTAACTAAATAAATATGAAAATTGAACTTAGCCATTAATATAAACTTTCTGAAGCTTAAAACAATTAGATTAAAATTATATTTTCGTGTCTAATAGTGATTGAAAGTAAATAAAGGTTAAAATCCAAATTCATAAATGATTCTTGGCAATTCATGAGATCTCAAATACTCATGGTTTAAATCTGAAAATTAATCTATTTTTATAAAATCTGAACGTAACTAAGAACAATAATATGAAAATCAAACTTAAATATTAATCTAAAATTTAGAAAGACATTCTGAAATTTAAAACAATTGAATTAAAAATATTCAGGCCTAATAATGATTCCAAAAGAAAATATGGCTAATCAAATTCTAGTATATTTCAAAACACAAATTCAAAACTTCTTGCAAGTTACACTCTCCTGTGTAGCAGTTTTAGTAAATAAATCACATCTCACAAACTAAAACTCCAAATAAAGAAATTCCAAGTTTTGAAGAACCCCAAGACATATATCTAAAACAGTTTGTGAAATAAGCATTTTCAGATTTCATCAATAAAGGGTCGAAAATGTCAAACTACAAGGGTGCCAAAAAACTGTTCGGAAAAACAAAGAGTTTGGGTAGAATAGACATAACTTCATCTAAAAATATCTAAATGACTTGATTCAAGTTCCATATGAAAGCTAAGACAAACACCTACAATTATGGAAATGTTTCAATGTCCAGAAATCGCTGAACAAAATTAGATTTTCGATTGAAATAGGGATACAGGTGTTGTTCATGAAAATAAATTTTTGGGATGAGAATTTCCTCTTTGATTTCTACCATTAAATCTACTTGTTCTACAACTATAATTTAGGGATCTGTATTGTATCTAACTCAAGTTAAAAAAAAATGAAAGGATGTCAATAATTGATCCATGATCATATTTTAAGGAAATAAAGAAGATAAAACAAGATAATTCACAATAAATTAAGAAAACCAACATCTCCAATTCTTCTTCTATGGAACCCTCACTACAACATCCCAACCTTCTCAAATCTCCAACAATATCAATCCAACACCAATGAAATAAGAAAAGAGATGAACAACGAAAATTACCTTGTTGGAGTGAGCAATCAACGTGACGGAAAGAGATGAGCAAGTAGGTGTGGATACTTTCTTTCAAGAGTTTGGAGGTAGGGGAGAGAAATGAATTTGAGAGAGAGAGAGAGAGAGAGAGAGAGAGAGAGAGAGAGAAATAGAGGAAGAGTGGGAGAGAGATGATTGAATGATCTTTCTAGAATTGATGAGAAAATAGAGTTATATATATTATTTAATATTTGTGATAATTGCTATAAAGCTTGTCCTATACGAAAGGTTTTGTAACAGCCCGGTCCTGAGATAGGGATTAACGAATGGGGACGGGGTGTTATTAAGGGATTAATGAATAAATTCGGAAGATTAACGAAGAATTTTTAAGAATAAAGATATACTTTCGAAGATAGACGATGATACTCGGGTTTACTTGATTAAGAAGGAATCATGCTTAAGCGGAATAAAACGGCTAACTAATCAGATACCAACAAGTATAGACCCATTCATAGGTCAAAGTGGGATAAACAAATACCAACATGAACAAGCCTCTTCATAGGCGAAAGGAAAATATACTCGTGAAGCAGGGATAAAACTTAATATGCATCTTTGTATATAGATAACCATGTCTGGAGAATATTCATAGAATCTCGATAAACATAATAGAACTTGAACGGAATTAGAAAGAGTGTATCAGAGTAGCAGAACACATAATGGGTTTCAAAAGAACCTCATATAATAACAAAACAATCTTGGCAGCCAACCCACATCCACAACCACCAACATCCTCAGCATCTCAACCTGAAAACATTTGGAAAAGAGGGGGCATGAGCACTAATGTACTCAGTGGGTTTTAACAAAAACACTTCAATAACTTCAAGATATCCAATAATTAACTGACGGTATATGGAGAGCAAAACGTAAAAGCCCTCTCCATATCCGTAAAACCTTTTCTTTTCTTTTGGGCCCATCCTGGCTCAAACCTGATGTCAACTGCACCCTTAGGCATGCCTTAGGACACAAGAGGGGTTACCTCGAATATCCTTATGAGTTTGCCAGGAATAGACCCATCAGTGACTCACTTAATGATCAAAGATAATGAGTTCTCTGAGCTCAAATCCTGCTTTAAGCAAGTGCTAAGTTCCTTCCTTCCTTAACCTTACTAGCAAAACCAAACCTAGAGCAACGTCTAGGGGCTAATCTTTTAAAGTAGCACGATCTCGGCCTATAAGGGATTTATTACTACCCTAGAAGGCAATCATCTATCTTTAACTATAAAATCTTTATCAAAGTATCAACATTCAAATACGAGGAAATGAACGTACATAAATACGAATTGCAACTAAAGACAATTCTTAAATATCTCATGCCAAGCATAATCAACACTTTAACATTTCTAGCATTTCTAAACATGCTCGAGAGCTCAATTAAAACATAACATCTTTCTTTCTTTCCTTTCTTATACAGAGATCAATCAGGCAGAGTAAAATATTTTATTTGATATCTCATTTGCTCTATATGCTTCTAGAGCATATTAGCTCAAACTTTAGATGAGTATAGATTTAGCCACCTCGACTACTGAGTAGAAGATGAAGTAACGAGTTGATGATCCTTCTCCGAATTCCCACGAGGCTCACTTCCTCCTACAAAAGTCGAATCATCGACTTAACGGCCTCCTTCGAAGATTTCTAACTACTAACATGAAATTAAACAATACCCAACTTATATACCCTTAACTAGGACTTAAACATAGATAGCACGACTTTAGAACCTTTAGAAAACATGAGGGTTTGAAAGACTCGAGTTTAGAACACGATTGAAGATAAAACAGGGCAGCAGAAGCACTGC
Source organism: Perilla frutescens (assembly GCA_026008535.1). Taxonomy (NCBI): domain Eukaryota; kingdom Viridiplantae; phylum Streptophyta; class Magnoliopsida; order Lamiales; family Lamiaceae; genus Perilla; species Perilla frutescens. The sequence goes on along the minus strand of BRKX01000010.1, from coordinate 26,096,846 downwards.
ACGGGCCGTGCTATTTAATGGGCGAGAAATAAAAATGCCCGGACTTCCGACACGGGCCGTGCAAGCCTTGCACGGTCTGTGCAGTCCCTTCATAAAATGGGACCGAGAGTTCTTGACGACTCTGCACGGGCCGTGCAAGCCTTGCACGGTCCATGCTCCTTCACGAACTTTCGAAACTTTTAATCGAAGTGTTGGTCGAGGTGTTACTCGATCTCCTCTCCCTTTCCTCGAAGTTTTGAACTTGAAACAAGACTTCAAACTTTGAATAAAATGTAGGAATGAACATGCTTTAATCTTGAAAAGAAATCGACATTATAACAGCATAAACACGATAATCCTTCTTGAATACTTAAAATACCGATGAAATCTTAAATATAACTTGAACGGAACTTTAACGGAATAAACGAAACTAATTACAAGAATTAATGACGAGAATAACAATGGGAATAATAACGAGTATAACAACGAGAAATATAACGAAAACGCTATTAACTTGGAACTTTAATGAGAATTGAAATATAACTTTAGACAGAAAGTAAACAAGTAATAATGAAGAACATGAAGAACATGAAGAATGGAAAGTAAATGCGGAATTAAAAGATGGAAAAGAAATGGAAATCGAGACCGAAGAACAAGAATGGACAGGGTTAGGTGTGTCGAAGGAAGGTGGCTAGCTCGGCGTCTCATCGAGTTGCAACAGCGGTAGAGCCGCATGCTACAACCCAACGGTGCCCCTAGCACCTTCCCTCACTGTATCCCTTCCTCGCCACTTCGCTCATTGTCTTGGAGAACTTCCTCACGAAGAACGCTTTTTGCTTTGACAGAACTTCGACTTTTCTCTCAGAGCTTTCCCACTCTCTAACTTTGGAGAATTGAAGAATGGAGATTTTTGGGGTGAACAATGAGTGATGGGTGATGGTGTATTTATAGGGGGAGCTTTGGCTTCCTTGAGAAGCCACTCCAGTGCGGAAATACTGCAAAAGTTACCCCGGGTTCGGTTAAAAACTGCTTTATTCGATATCGAGGTCTAAATGACCTCAGCCATGAAATCTAAAAATACCGAGAAACTCGTTGGCTCGAATACTAGTGAACCAACTTGATTCATGATGAAGAAGGGGTCGTCAAAAGAAAGACGAACAAAGATTTCTTTTTTAAAATTACTTTTTACTATTCACTCAGACTGACAGATTTTGCTCCCAAGCGTTCGATTGACCTCAGAATGGAAATCCGTGAATGCCAATGGAATCCTTGAGTCATTTCCCATAAGAGGGGCCTGACAGAACAAGACTCGGATCAATGAGGAGGATTTCATAAATTTCTTAAAACACGAACGCACACAAAAGTTACTATTTATTCATCCTTTAAATACATTTTTCACTACTGGGACCTCAAATGACTTCAGAATAAAATTCTGGGAACACCAGCACACTCCTTGAGTTAAAACCTTTCTAACGCAACCACAAATGGCCAAAACAGAATTAAGATCACTTTTTCTGAAAAGACGAATTCACGAAAATTGACCCCTAAAGTCGTGATTGACATCTGACTTCACTTAAACCTTATTTAAATTTCTTCTTTAACTAATTAATTACCATTAACAATCCTCTAAACCTTATCTGAAAATCTAGGGTATTATATCTTACCCCCCTTAAAGAAATTTCGTCCCGAAATTTACTAACCATGATAAACGATATCAGGGTACTTCTTGAGTAGCTCGGATTCAAGCTCCCAGGTTGCCTCCTCTAAACCATGATGGTTCCAAATTACTTTCACAAGACTGATCTCCTTGTTCCTCAACTTCTGGATCTTTCAATCCACAATGGTCTGGGGCTTCTCTTCATATGCTAAGTCCTCATTCAGGACTATCTCTTCCTTTCTAATCACATGCTTTGGATCAAACATGTACTTTCTCAACATTGAGACATGAAAGACGTCATGAACGTCACTCAGGTTGGGTGGTAAGGCCAACCTGTAGGCTACTTCATTCACCTTCTCTAGAATTTCAAAAGGTCCAATAAATCTGGGCCTTAACTTATTTCGTTTACCAAAACGAACCACTCCTCTTGACAGAGACACATTCAAGAACACTTTATCTCCAACGACAAAACTTAGCTCCATTCTTCTTTCGTCCGCGTAAGTCTTCTGTCTATCTTGAGCCTCCTTGATTCGCTGATGAATAAGCTCGATATTTTGGACAGCTTCATGGACCATTTCAGGTCCAAGTATCCTTCTCTCTCTAACTTCGTCCCAATACAAGGGCGATCTACACTTTCTTCTGTACAAGGCTTCATAAGAGGCCATGTCAATTGATGACTAGTAGTTGTTGTTGTACGCAAACTCTACTAATGGCAGTAATTCCTCCCAACTGCTTCCTTGATCGATAACTACTCCTCTAAGCATGTCTTCTAGAATCTGGATAGTCCTTTCGGACTGGCCATCCATTTGAGGATGAAATGCTGTGCTGAAATTGAGCTTCGATCCCATTGCTTCTTGTAGGCTCCTCCAGAATCTTGACGTAAATCTCATATCACGATCCGATGTAATCGAGACCGGTATTCTGTGCAAACGTACAACTTTCTTAACATAAAGCTGGGCTAATTGATCTAGCCCATCCATCATTTTAACAGCAACAAACTGTGCTGATTTCGATAATCGATCAACGATTACCCAAATAGCGGTATTCTCCCGCTTAGACTTTGGCAAACCTACTACAAAGTCCATATTAATATGATCCCACTTACATTCAGGAATTTCTAAGGGTTGGAGCAAACCAGAAGGTTTTTTATGCAAAGCTTTCACTTGCTGACAGTTCAAACACCTTTCGACGAAGGCGGCTATCTCTCTTTTCATGTTGTTCCACCAGAAGTTCCTCTTGAGGTCTTGATACATCTTGGTGCTTCCGGGATGTACTGTATAAGGCATGTCATGTGTTTCACACATGACTTCCTCCTTTAGTTCTTTCTTACTTGGCACACAAAGCTTTTCTTTGAATAAGAGCACGTTATCAGCGGTCTCCGTAAAATCTTACGAGCTATTTGATCGTGATTCTAGTCTTTTCTTTTCAAGAAACTCGTCTTCTCTCTGGGCTTCAATTATCCTTTCCTTTAGGTCGGGCTGAGTGACTATCGTGATGATTTGTGCTTGAATGGTCTCAGGTGGTATTAACACCTCAATTCTCAACTTCTCAAATTCTTTGAGAAGATCTTCCTGGACTAAAACGAGTCCTAACTCTGCCTTTTCCTACTTAGGGCATCTGCTACCACATTCACTTTGTTTGGATGGTAGTGAATTGTGCAGTCATAATCCTTTACGAGTTCTAACCACCTTCTCTGCCTCATGTTAAGATATTTTACTCAAAGAAATACTTCAGGCTCTTGTGATCTGAGAAGATCTCACACTTGACTCCGTAGAGATAGTGCCTCCAGATCTTCAGCGCATGAACAACTGTTGTTAATTCTAAGTCATGCGTGTGATAGTTCTACTCGTGATTCTTAAGCTGCCTTGAAGCATAAGCAATCACCTTTCATCTCTGCATCAGCACGCATCCTAATCCTTTCTTCAATGCATCTGCATAAACCACAAAATCTTCATTCCCTTCTGGAATGGCCAACATTGAGGTTGTGGTTAGCATCTTCTTCAAGATTTGGAAACTTTCCTTGTACTCTGGCGTCTATTTGAACTTGGAGTCCTTCTTTAGCAATCGCGCCATGGGCTTAGATATCGTTGAGAATCCTTCGATGAATTTACGATAATATCCAGTGAGTCTTAGGAAACTTCTTATCTCGTTTACGTTCCTTGGAGACTTCCAATTGCTTACCGCTTCAATCTTGGTTGGATCCACCTTGATTCCTTCTACTGAAACTATATGACCTAAAAACATAACTTCCTTGAACCAAAACTCACACTTACTAGCACCACTCTTAGGTGCTCTTAGTGCTTCTCTTCATCCTTAGAATAGATGAGGATATCATCTATGAAAACTAGCACAAACTTATCCAAACACGGGTGAAACGCCCGATTTATTAAATCCGTGAACACTGCTGGGGCGTTGGTCAATCCAAATGGCATTACTACAAACTCGTAATGACCAAAGCGAGTCCTAAAAGCAATCTTAGGAATATCATTCTTTTGGATCTTCAACTAATGATACCCAGATCTTAAGTTTATCTTAGAGAACACACTTGCTGTAAGAACCCGGTCCCGAGATAGGGATTAACGAATGGGGACGGGGTGTTATTAAGGGATTTAACGAGTAAAGTCAGAAGATTAACGAAGAAGTTTAAGAATAAAGGTACGCTTTGAAGATAGTTGATGATACTCTGGTTTACTTGATTAAGAAGGAAGCATGCTTTAGCGGAATAAAACGGCTAACTAATTAGATACCAACAAGCATAGACTCTTTTATAGGCGAAAGGAAAACATACTCGAAAAGCGGAAATAAACTTAGTATGCGTCTTATATATATGTAATCGTTTGGAAATATTCTTAGAATCTCGAATAATCATAATAGAACCTTGAACGGAATTTAGAAGGAGTTAATCAGAGTAGCAGAACACATAATGGGATTTCAAAGAAACTTATATAATAGCAAAACAATCTTGGCAGCCAACCCACATCCACAGCCACCATCATCCTCGGCATCTCAACCTGAAAACATTTGAAAAAGAGGGCGTGAGCACTAATGTACTTAGTGGGTTTTTAATGAAAGCTTCTTTAATAACTTGAGAAATATCCAACAATGAACTAGCGGTATATGGAGAGCAAAAAGCAAAAGCCCTCTCCATATCCACAAAACCTTTTCTTTACTTTTAGGCCCAACCTTGGCTCAAACCTGATGTCAATTGTACCCTTAGGCATGCCATGGGATAGAAGAGGGGTTACCTCAAATATCCAAACGAGTTTGCGAGGGAATTAACCCATCAGTGACTCCCTCTAAAAGTTGTGAGCTCAATTTCTGCTTAAGCGAAAAGCTAAGTTCCTTTCTTCCTTCATCTTGCTAGCAAAACCAATCTTAGAGCAATGTCTAAGGGCTAGTCCTTTAGTAAAGCATAATCTTGGCCTATAAGGGATTTAACGCTACCCTAACAAGGCAATCCTTAATTCTTAACTCACGAGCCTTAACACAGTATAAACATTCAATACAAGGAGATGAATGTAAATGAATACAGTTCCAACTAAAGGCTATTCTAAACATCATATGCTAAGCATAACAATACTTTAATATTTCTAGCATTTCTAAACATGCTCAAGAGCTTAATTAGAACATAATATCTTTCTTTCCTTCCTTCCTTGTACAGAGATCGATCAGGCAGAGCAAAAATGCTTTATTGGATATTTCATTTGCCCTATATGCTTCTAGAGCTTATTAGCTCAAACTTTAGATGAGTATAAATTTACCCACCTCGATTACTGGACAGAAGATGAAGCAACGAGCTGAAGATCCTTCTCCGATTTCCTATGAGGCTCACTTCCTCCTACAAAAGTCGAATCATCGACTTAGCGACCTCCTTTGAAGAAATTGACTATCTAAAGTGAGAAATAATGACATTTTACTCGAAGACTAAAATCTAAGATTTATTTACAGATTGCACGACTTTACAACTTTATAAATTTCGAGAAGAATTTATTTAAAGAACATCTCGACTTGATTTTCCAATTTTTAGACAAAGAATAACTTGAATGGATTACTCGAAATAAATTGAGAATATCTTGATTGCTTCTCTAAAATTTAACTTGAAAATAACTTGGAAATAACACAACTTGAAAAACTCGAAAAGATGGAAGAATCATCGTCGGATGACACGAGGGGGGGGCATCGCGCGCCGGCGGCACCCCGCGCGCCCGAGCAGCCTCCGCGCCCGCGGGGTTCTGGGCCGAGGGGGATGTCGCGCGGCCGCGCACCCCCCGCGGTCGCGGGACCTGGTTTCTCTCTCTTCCTGGGCGATCTTCAACTGGGTTCTTCGTGTTCGTTGATTATTTCGACGAACACGAAGAACACTTAACCCGAAATTTCTTAAAAACAACGTACTTGAATTTATCATGCAATAACATGCCTTAACTTAGAAAGAATTTTGACATTATAACGGCATAAACATGATAATCCTCTTTAAATATTTAGAATAACGACGAAATCTTTAAATATAGCTCGAACAGAATTTAAACGGAATAAACGAGGCTAATCTCAAGAATAATAACGATAGGAATAACGCAAGAAATATAACATAACGTTATTAACTTGGAACTTCAATAAAAACTGAAATATAACTTAGACGGAAGGTAAACGAGCAATAATGAAAAACGCGAAGAACGTAAAGAACGGAAAGTAAATGCGGAATTTAAAGACGGAAAAAGAAATGGAGATCGAGACTGACGAACAAGAATGGACGGGGTTAGGTGCGTCGAAGGAAGGTGGCTAGCTCGGTGTCTCGTCGAGTTGCAACGGCGGCAGAGCCGCCCGCTACAACCCAACGGCGCCCCTAGCACCTTCTCTCACCGCATCCCTTCCACGCCACTCCACTCGTTGTCTTGCAGAACACTCATGAAGAACGCTTTTTACTTCGACAGAACTTTATCGGCTCTCACAAGCTTTCCCACTCTCTAGAAATGAGGAATGGGTGAAATTGGTGTGAAAAAAGTGAAAGGGGTGATGCTTTATTTATAGGAAAATCTTTGGCTTTCAAGGGAAGCCACTTCAGTGCAAGAATACTGCAAAAGTTACCCCGGGTTCGGTTAAAAGCTGCTTTATTCGATGTCAAGGTCCAAATAACCTCAGACACGAAATCTAAAAATACCGGGAGACTCGTTGGCTCGAATACTAGTGAACCAACTTGTTTCGTGAAAAAGACAGGGTCGTCTGAAGAAAGACGAGCAAAGATTTCCTTTTTGGAATTACTTTTTACTATTCACTCAGACTGACAGATTTTGCTCCTGAGCGTTCGATTGACCTCAGAATGGTAATTCGTGAACACCACGGAATCCTTGGATCATTTCCCACAAGAGGGGCTTGACAGAACTAGACTCGGATCAACGAGGAGGATTTCGTAAATTTCTCAAAACACGAACGCACGCAAAAGTTACTATTCATTCATTCTTTAAATACGCTTTTCATCACCGGGAACTCAATTGACTTCAGAATTAAAATCCGAAAACACCAGCATACTTCTTGAGTTAAAACCTTTCTAACGAGACCACAAATGACCATAAAAGAATTAAGATCAAATTTTCCGAAAAGATGATTTTCACGAAAACTGACCCTTAAAGTCGTGACTGACATCTGACCTCAATTAACCTTAATTAATTTTCTTTCTTAACTTCTTAATTATCATTAAGAATCCTCTAAACCTTAATCGAAATTCTGGGGTGTTACACTTGCTCCCTTAAGCTGATCAAAGAGATCATCTATTCTTAGGAGAGGGTATCTATTCTTGATGGTCAGCTTATTAAGCTCTCTATAGTCGATGCACATTCTCAATGTGCAATCCTTCTTCTTTACGAACAAGATTGGAGCTCCCCAATACGACACATGAGGTTGGATAAAACCTAGGTCTAATAACTCTTGTAGTTGAACCTTGAGTTCTTGCAACTCCTTAGGCGCCATTCTGTAGGGGGCTTTCGAAACTTGGGCGGCTCCTGATTCTAACTTGATGACGAACTCTACCTGTCTGTCTGGGGGTAGTCCTGGTAGCCCCTTTGGAAATACGTCAGGGTATTCTCTTACGACTGAAACGTCTTCAATTGACAGCTCTCCTTCCTCTTTCCTTGTCAAGTTAACTAAAAACGTTTGGCAACTATTCTTCCTCATCATCTTGGCGGCCTTCAGGGCGGATATCACTGGGACTTTGTTTCTTAGCCTTGATCCGTAGATCTTCACCTCGAGTTTCCCAGGCGATCGAAACACTACTTCCCTCTCAGGGCAGCTTATAAAGGCATAAACTGAGGCTAACCAATCCATTCCTAGGATTATATCGAAGTCCTAAATCTTTATCACAAAAAGATTTGACTTAAAGGTTTCCCCTTCTATATTCAATTCTAGGTTAGAGCAGTCATTCCTAGACATTATTCTTTTTCCAGATGGAATACTTATCTCAAGAGCATTCTCAGCGTTCTCGGGTTTTATCTTCAGTCTCTTACAAACAGACTCAGCTATAAATGAATGCGATGTTCCAGTATCGAAAAGAGCTAAAACTGGCGTCTCGAAGAGAGTAATCATACCTGCTAGATTACCTGGGGCTTTAGCAGCTTGTTGCTGATTGAGAGCATAAGTACAAGCCGGCTGAGGTGGCCTCTGTCCTTGATTAGACCTTTAATCTCATCCTTGGTTTGGCTTTGGATTTATTCCCGAACTTTGACCTTGAGATCCTCCTTGCTGCAACCTTGGCTGATTTTTGGGAAATTATTGAAGCGGCAGCAGGTACAGGGGTTGTTGTGGTGTTTGGGATCGTCTGTCATTTCCTTTAAGGCACTCCCTCTTGAAGTGCCCCTCTTCACCACAGTTGTAGCACCCAGTTTGGTTTGCTTGGCAGGCTCTAAGGTACGTCCTTCCGCACTTTTGACATGGCCTAAGGATAGGGGTATGGTTAGGTTGACTGCGAGGTACCCCTGACTCTCTGCCTTGCCAGTGGGGTTTCTTTCATCTATCATCTCTCCTTCCTCCTTCCCACTTTCTCTTTCCTTTTGGATCATTAGCTGGCTGAGGGGGTTGAACTTTTTCTCGAGGGAGAATGGCTTTGATGCTTAAGGCTTTGGCTAAGGTTCGAGCATAAGACATGTCTTCTTGCCCAGCGAGGGCTATGTCAATCTCGGATCTAAGTCCCTTTGTAAACTTGCGTGCTTTCTTCCCATCTGAGTCCACTAGATATGGAGCATACCTTGATAACTGGTTGAACTCTCTGTCATACTCCGACACTATTTTCTTTCCTTGCCTTAAGTTCCAGAACTCCATCTCCTTTGCCTCTCGATAACAATCCGGGATATACTTTTGATATAAGTCATGCTTGAAATCTTCCCAACTATAGTCCTCCCATTGCTCTGGGGTTATTGTCCTTCGAACGGACTCCCACCAATAGTCCGCATCGTCCGTAAGCATGAAAAAAGTGCAACTTAACTTCTCTTCTTCTGAACAAGCTATGAAATCAAAAATTCATTCTAAGAAACGAACCCATTTCTCGGCACCCATTGGGTCTCCTAAACCATTAAACGATGGAGGGTTGTGTTTGAAAAACACACTTTCAGCTCTTGGACCGGGGTTTGGGACTTGCTCGGGTTCGTTCTCGTCTTCATTCTCGGCTTGATGTCTTTGAGGTGGCATTCTAAAAAACTAAATATTAGCGACGCTTGATTGAAATCGCACAAAGCGAGAATGCCTTTCGATAAGGTCTTTAATTTACGCAAGATAGATCAAGCAAGACAGAAATTTAAACTACATCAAGCATAACGAGGAAATTTGCCTCATTAGGAGGACTTTGGCATCGATATATATAAAAGAAGTTATAGGTTACAAACGGAATAGGGCAGTCTTCTGGAAAATTCACTCCCACTATTGGAGTCTTAGAAAGTTAATGAATATATTACACATTAGGATCTTGGTTAAAGCGGATTAAAATGGACATCAGGAAAACAGACAGTCAAACAGATAGATCAGACAACTAGGAGTTCTAACAGTAACACCTCCTACACTTCCTACTAACACTTAATCATAAGCCGGGCCCTTCCCCTTCTCCTTGCATGGTGACCCCACTTTCTCCTCGCCTCCCTCCTCCGAGTCCTCTTCTTCTTCTTCCTCATCTTCAACTTCAACTGTCTCTGGGACACTGAACTTGAACCTCCTCATGCTGATGTTCCCTTCGGGGTACTGACGGGACATACACTGCCCCAGACCCTGAGATGCTGATGCAGGAGTCCACTGGTTCATTTGAGGAGTGCAGAAAAATAGGGACTTGGTGTGATTCACGATCCGGATTATAACGCCCCGATCTCGGGAGAAGGGCAGGGGACCGGTGCGCTACTTGGGGGAAGGGAGAAGGGGTTTTTAAACAGAAGCAATCAAAGAAATAGGGTTAGTGCCCCAAAAATTTGGGCAGCATAACCTCTATAAATGGATCAATCCATGCTTTTAAAGCGTATGAAATGACTCAAACCAGGTACCATGACTCTTAGGATGAACCCAAGAAACAATAAGAAAGGCAAACTTCAATGTAAATAATAACAGTTCAAAGGTTAACTGTTAATAAGTTAGGCATGAAAAAGGCCGGACTGATGTTTGTCCAAATACTTGAAGTAAAGAGATGCCAGACTTTCGTCTGTCGTGAAAGCAATATAAAGCCAGGCTTTTGCCTTGACATGGAAAGTAATGTAAAGCCAGACTTGTGCCTGTCTGAATAAGAAAAGTAGATAAATGTCAGGCTTTCGCCTATCAGGAATGGAAAGTAAACGGGATTCGGAGAACCGAACACTCCGTAACAATAAAGAAAATAGGATTCGAAGAACCGAACACTCCATAACAGTAAAGAAAATGGGATTCGGAGAACCGAACACTCCGTAGCAGTAAAGAAAATGGGATTCAGAGAACCAAACCCTCCATAACAGTAAAGAAAATGGGATCCGGAGAACCGAACACTTCGTAGCAATAATCAGAGTAAGCGGAAAGAACGTAGTGCATTTATTCAGACTTAAAAGGAAGCATGTTCTCAGTTAGACTCAATATGTAAAAGAAACATATACATCAAACGATAGCCCTTCAGCCTTAGCACAGCGTCCACCATCCCGCAGCTCATCCTGAAAATATTTGAAAAGATTTTTGGGCGTGAGTATTAATGCACTCAGTGGGTACTTTTAAGAAAAACCTTCACAATCATTTTATAAAACATAATATCCAATCATATTTTAAGCATATCATGGAAAGCTTTTAAAACAGAAAATTTGTGAATTCCATGTATACAAAAATCATTTTAGTTCCATCATTGCGCGCCACTCTCCCCTAGAATGCTTATGGTGAGTCGGTTCGTGTACACAACCCGACTGCTTAAGGTTGGACATTGCCCTGTTTGCTTGGGGCTCGATATCGTGAACCATTGTAGTTTCGTCACCAAAAATAGTAGTAAGACTTACATGAGTCAGGAGAGCACATCAAATACAGTCATGAGTTGGATATTCAATCACATTTATTTTATAAATATCAAGGCTTAATAACCCGAAAATACATTTTTATATAATAAAAATCCACCTGGAAATCAGATCTGGAATAGCTAGATCTAGATTTTGATTCTGGTCTCAACTAGAAGTCTCCTTCTTTTACGCCTACAAGATTATCCGACAACTTAGTTTCGATAAAATACTATCATTAGGTCAAAATCTAACATTTCTTAGCTATGAAGTAATACTATGATATCTACTATCTTAATATGCAGCACCCGGGTCATCAAAATATTTTGACTCATAAGGAAACTTTATTCAGGGCATTTTTATAAAGAAAAACCCTTTAGGAAGTTTTGGCATACGGGGTGGTCAAACCCGTATCCTAAAATTAATTTGGTACAAATAAATTCATACCACAAGATATTCCCATTGGAAAAATATGAAACTTTATATAAAAATACTATATTTTGACATAGAACAACTTTTGAGCCTAAAAGTACAATCGGGCTATCCATAAAGGATAGATCTGAAAAGACTACAATTTAATATTCGAATACCCAAAATATACCCGAATTTAAAAAGTGACAACATGGAAAATGTATATAAATATACATAGAACATAAAACCCAAAAGACACTTTTTGATCCGGCGACCCAAAAGAGTCACCGATTTGAAGGGTGGTAGCGACTTTTGGCGGCGGTCACAATGATTTTCCATCGTGATCATCCGTCGTGTCATCATTTCAATCACGTTTTCGTGATCTACGCGTTGACACCTTCAAAATGACTATTTCACAATTGAAATAGGAAACTAGAGACGTACCTTCTCTTGAAGCTGCTCGGCATTTCGATTTTGAAAATGAATGAAACTGAAACCTTAATCTCCTATTTATAGAGGAAAAATAAATAGGATAATAACGAATAAAAGAAAGAGGATAATGATGGAATAGGATAATGATGAAAAAGAATAGGATAATTACGAATAGGATAATATTTTAAAAAAGAAATTGGATAATGACAGATGTGCCTTATGCTTATCCAAATCTATTACCTTTCACCCTAAAATTGTGCCAAGTGTTTATTTGAACTCGGAATTGGAAAATTCAAAGTTTGGCACGATGCTTGAAACGTTTTCTATCAACCCGAGAAAAATATCACAACATATTTTTAAAACAATTTTTGACCAAATTAAATTTTAACAGATTTCCCTGGCTGCGATTTTCCTTTATTTGAATCCTTTAAGGACCCAACTTATTTTCTAACTTACCAGAGGGTAACATAATTTGAATAAAAACTTCTAAAAATTTTTGGGGTACTGCATGGACGCTTGAGGGTCCCACTCCTGAGGTTCCTTCATTGTGAGGACGCGGTGCTTGAAATCTAGGGGAACTGTTGAGAGTCACCCTTTGCATTTCTAGTTCCACCACAAGGGAGGGGTTTTTCTCGGCTGCCTGTTGCTCAGCTAAGGCGTGCATGTGGCCATACTCTGACACCCAACGAGCCATCAAGGCTGAGGAGAACTCGTCAAATTCCCAATCTTGGCGTACGTCTCAGGATCACGAGTGATCGTGCTTTGCAGGATGCGGTACATCGTAGGCCTCCAAACGGGTGGCGCGTGCTCACACGTGCAGATGCATGTTTCCAAGTCGGATACGCTTCCGGGCTCTCCTCCGTAGCCATTCGTCCAAGCCCACCTTTCAAGGTACCTTGCCATATAGGATAGCAATTGCTCGTTGCCATTCCAAATTTCCCTCCTGAACCTCTCGACCCTCTCTTACACAGGGCGGAAAAGAGGCACGCTTTTCCTAGATGTCGAACGACACTTAACCATCTAGAATAGAATAACATAATCAGTCTAGATTATAAAAGGGAGACCTAAGGTCCTCCTGAGATCATAAGAACATCTAGATTATATCTTGCATGCATAGCTCCTTTTAAAAGCAGTTGACATTTTTATAAAAAAAATTTGGTGCCCAAAGTCTTTAAACATACATATTTACCTTATCTTTAAGTCCAAAATTTTGTGAATGAATTTAAACCTTTTTGGGATCGAGAAATCTTTTCACAAACTTTCCATATCAGAAATCATCTTACCCGAACACCTTTTACTTGGAATTTCATTCTCATGGTTTTCTCTTATCCATAAAATAGGTATGCTTGCTCAAATCTTTTCCTTTCCTGTATTCCAAAAACCATGAATCTAACATCCAAAATCTATATACTATCATACCTTGATTTTTGGTTGAGGATACGAGGGTGATGGCGAGTTGTGGGTTGCTACTTTAACTTATCACGAAGCCATTCATATGCACATAGACACTTAGCTTAACTTAAATAAAGAAACAAGTCTGCAGAGTTGCAAACTTGCTCTGATACCATCTGTAACAGCCTGGTTCCGAGATAGAGATTAACGAATGGGGACTGGGTGTTATTAAGAGATTAATGAATAAAGTCGGAAGATTAACGAAGAAGTTTTAAGAATAAAGATATACTTTCAAAGATAGATGATGATACTCGGGTTTACTTGATTAAGAAGGAATCATGCTTAAGCCGAATAAAATGGCTAACTAATCAGATACCAACAAGTATAGACCCATTCATAGGTCAAAGCGGATAAACAAATACCAACATGAACAAGCCTCTTCATAGGCGAAAGGAAAATATACTCGTGAAGCAGGGATAAAACTTAATATGCATCTTTGTATATAGATAACCATGTCTGGAGAATATTCATAGAATCTCGATAAACATAATAGAACTTGAACGGAATTAGAAAGAGTGTATCAGAGTAGCAGAACACATAATGGGTTTCAAAAGAATCTCATATAATAACAAAACAATCTTGGCAGCCAACCCACATCCACAACCACCAACATCCTCAGCACCTCAACCTGAAAATATTTGAAAAAGAGGGGGTATGAGCACTAATGTACTCAGTGGGTTTTAACAAAAACACTTCAATAACTTCAAGATATCCAATAATTAACTGACGGTATATGGAGTGAAAAATGCAAAAGCCCTCTCTATATCCGTAAAACCTTTTCTTTTCTTTTGGGCCTATCCTGGCTCAAACCTGATGTCAACTGCACCTTAGGCATACCTTAGGACACAAGAGGGGTTACCTCGAATATCCTTACGAGTTTTCGAGGGATAGACCCAGTAGTGACTCACTTAATGATCAAAGATCATGAGTTCTCTGAGCTCAAATCCTGCTTTAAGTAAATGCTAAGTTCCTTCCTTCCTTAACCTTACTAGCAAAACCAAACCTAGAGCAACGTCTAGGGGCTAATCCTTTAAAGTAGCATGATCTCGGCCTATAAAGGATTTATTACTACCCTAGAAGGTAATCCTCTATCTTTAACTATAAGAGCTTTAACAAAGTATCAACATTCAAATACGAGGAAATGAACGTACATAAATACGAATTGCAACTAAAGACAATTCTTAAATATCTCATGCTAAGCATAATCAACACTTTAACATTTCTAGCATTTCTAAACATGCTCGAGAGCACAATTAAAACATAACATCTTTCTTTCCTTCCTTCATTCCTTCCTTATACAGAGATCAATCAGGCAGAGCAAAATATTTTATTGGATATCTCATTTGCCCTATATATTTCTAGAGCTTATTAGCTCAAACTTTAGATGAGTATAGATTTACCCACCTCGACTACTGAGCAAAAGATGAAGCAATGAGTTGATGATCCTTCTCCAAATTCCCACGAGGATCACTTCCTCCTACAAAAGTTGAATCGTCGACTTAGCGGCCTCCTTCAAAGATTTCTAACTACTAACATGAAATTAAACAATACCCAACTTATATACCCTTAACTAGGACTTAGACATAGATAGCACGACTTTAGAACCTTTAGAAAATATGAGAGTTTGAAAGACTCGAGTTTAGAACAAGATTGAAGACAAAACAGGGCGGCAGAAGCAATGCACGGGCCGTGCTATTTAATGGGCGAGAAATAAAAACACCCAGACTTCCGACACGGGCCGTGCAAGCCTTGCACGGTCCATGCAAGCCTTGCACGGTTCGTGCATTCCCTTCATAAAATGGGACTAAGAGTTCTGGACGGCTCTGCACGGGCCGTGCAAGCCTTGCACAGTTCGTGCTCCTTCACAAACTTCCAAAACTTTCAATCAAAGTGTTGGTCGAGGCGTTATTCGATCGCCTCTCCCTTTACTCGATGTTTTAAACTTGAAACAAGACTTGGAACTTTGAATAAAATATAAAAATTAACATGCTTTAATCTTGAAAAGAAATCGACATTATAACGACATAAATACGATAATCCTTCTTGAATACTTAAAATAACGATGAAATCTTAAATATAACTTGAACGAAACTTTAACAGAATAAATGAAACTAATTACGAGAATTAATGACGAGAATAACAACGGGAATAATAACGAGTATAACAACGAGAAATATAATGGAAACGCTATTAACTTGGAACTTTAACGAGAATCGAAATATAACTTTAGGCGGAAAGTAAATGAGTAATAACAAAGAACATGAAGAACACGAAGAATGGAAAATAAATGCAGAATTAAAAGACGGAAAAGAAATGAAAATTGAGATCGACGAACAAGAATAGACGGGGTTAGGTGCGTTGAAGGAAGGTGGCCAGTTCGGCGTCTCGTCATGTTGCAACGGCGGCAGAGCCGCCCGCTACAACCCAACGGTGCCCCTAGCACCTTCCCTCACCGCAATCCCTTCCACACTACTCCGCTCGTCATCTTGGAAAACACTTACGAAGAACACTTTTTGCTTCGACAGAACTTCGACTTTTCTCTCAGAGCTTTCCCACTCTCTAACTTTGGAGAAGTGAATAATGAATATTTTTGGGATGAAAAATGAGTGATGGGTGATGGTGTATTTATAGGGGGAGCTTTGGCTTCCTTGAGAAGCCACTCCAGTGCGGAAATACTACAAAAATTACCCCAGGTTCGGTTAAAAGCTACTTTATTCGATGTCCAGGTCCAAATGACCTTAGACACGAAATCTAAAAATACCTGGAGACTCATTGGCTCGAATACTAGTGAACCAAATTGATTCGTGATGAAGATGAGGTCGTTAAAAGAAAGACGAGCAAGGATTCCTTTTTTGGAATTACTTTTTACTATTCACTCAAACTGACAGATTTTGCTCCCGAGCGTTCGATTGACCTCAGAATGGAAATCCGTGAACGCCAACGGAATCCTTAAGTCATTTCCCATAAGAGGGGCTTGATAGAACAAGACTTGGATCAACGAGGAGAATTTCTTAAATTTCTCAAAACACGAACGCACGCAAAAGTTACTATTCATTCATCCTTTAAATACGTTTTTCACCACTGGGACCTCAAATGACTTCAGAATAAAATTCCGGGAACACCGGCGCACTCCTTGAGTTAAAACCTTTCTAATGAAACCATAAATGGCCAAAACAGAATTAAGATCACTTTTTCCGAAAAGACGATTTCACAAAAACTGACCCCTAAAGTCGTGACTGACATCTGACTTCACTTAAAACTTATTTAAATTTCTTCCTTAACTAATTAATTACCATTAACAATCCTCTAAACCTTATCTGAAAATCTGAAGTGTTACAGATTTGGAGTATTGTGTGCTAATATTTCTTTTGTGTGAATGAGTTAGAAAGTTTCTAGGTAGGTTGATGATAAGAATAAGATCATAGCAAATGCTTAAATATTAAATAAAAGGATAAGGATAAAAATAAAAATAATATTTTTATGTAATCTCATATTTATCCTTAAAAGAAAGTAAATTCTTTTATTTCGAAAGCACGTAAGAAATAAGTTCAAAATTTTTTAAACAAGCTCAAATAATAATTCTAAGGCCCAAGTTTAAATTCTAAATTTTCTTTTCTATACTAGGGGCGTAATGTCGGACTCTCTCAAGTCCGTCTAATTCTATCGAGCATCACCAAATAAATAAAAATTCAATTTCAAGCAATTAAAATAATTCAAATTACGTAAAAGCGGGTCGTTACAGCTGCTATGGTGGCAAACTTTTTGTAATTGGCTACCAAATTTGGAACCCAAGTTCCTCAATTTTTTTATTATTTTTCTGACACATTCTCTCACATCTCTCCTTTTTTCTCTCTTCTCCCAATCCTCTCTCCTCTTTTTCTCTCTCTTCATTTTGGGTCTCTCTACAGTATATAATAATATATACATATGTAGTATATTTGTTTATTTGTTCTATTTTCTTAATTTTTTTATTTTAAAAAAATATTAAATTAAATAAATACGAAACATATAATTTAAAATTTAAATTATATAATATCTTGAATATTAAATTAAATATACAGATAAATATTGTAAATAAATAGAGTATGAAAAAGGACAAATGATCAAAAAAATATTTGAACTATATGTTCAATCCCACCTAGGCGTATGAACTATTTTTTGGCCCAAATACACCTAAACTATTTAAAAAGTACAATCAACCTCCTCAACTATTTAAAATATATCAAATACACACATTTAGTCGAACATATTTGGGTACGAGAAGAACGCGATTAGTGATAAAATGTTGTAATATGTTGTATTGTCTCAATTTCCTAGTATTATTGTATTATTATTATTGTTGTTGTTGTTGTTGTAACATATTTTGTGTGTGTGTGTGTGTTATGTGTATAAGTGGGGCCCTCTTATAAGTTACTTTTTGACTTTTGCATTGTGGAAAAATTGTATTAGAAGTTGGTGGGGGTTAATTTTTGATGTGGCGCTAACGTGACAATGTAGAAGTTGAGATTTCTGGATTCTGGACTGCAACCACCCTAATAAATTCAAATTGTTTCATTTTAAATAACAAACCTAAACAAATCCAAGTTAACATAAATCTAAGTAACATTCAAATTGTTCTAATTTTGAATAATATGAAACCTAATTTTTGATAACATTCAAATTATTTCATTTTGAATAATAAAAAAATACATAAATCTAAATAACATTCAAATTATTTCCATTTTTGGATAATAGAAATCTAGATAACATTCAAATTGTTCAAATCTCGAATGAGGTGGTCATCCTTTTTTACATTTAATAAATAAACAAA
This sequence comes from Perilla frutescens, assembly GCA_026008535.1. NCBI lineage: Eukaryota > Viridiplantae > Streptophyta > Magnoliopsida > Lamiales > Lamiaceae > Perilla > Perilla frutescens. The sequence goes on along the minus strand of BRKX01000010.1, from coordinate 26,078,641 downwards.
ATAAATTAATTATTAAATAAAAAAAGAATGAAAATAAAGAAAAAATAAATTTGAAACACGTGACACGTTTGGCAAAACGTGTTACACGGTTCAATTTTTTATATTTATTTATTTTTCTATTTATTAAGGGAAGGAAAAAACAACAAAAAGATTTAGTGAGCATGTAGTGACTAGTGAGTGTTCAACGTGCATTAACTAGAATTTTTTGCTTCAACGTGTATTGGGATTGCAGCTTCAATATTAGTTTTTTTTTATTGTGTACGTAGTTTGCACAACAACGTGTAGTTTTTTTTTCTTAATGAATATTTAAAAAAAATCAAACCTACACACTACACTTCTTCCGCCACAGACACTACATGTTGGTTTACTACACGTACACACATACTTTCACTATACACACACACTACACATTGGTTTTGTTTTAATACACTCACACTACACGCATGCACACACTACACTTTTTTTTGTGACACGTTCATTTTTTTTTAAATAGTAAATGATAAAATGAAAAAAATAACTAAAAATACGTTAAAATATGATAATTCGATACATTACATTTCATATTTGAAATTTTGTATGTTTTAAATGATTAGGTTATATAAATATATAATAGATGATATTTGTAAGATGTGAGGAATACACTAGCATGTAGATTAACATTCATACGTGTTGTGAAATTAAAAAAAAATGTTACACAATTATAGAACGCATTACACGAAAAAAATTGAAATAAAAAAAAGTTGCGTGTAACACTTTTATTCAATTCAACGTGCAAAAATTTTAAAAACAACTTTTTTTAAAACCAACGTGTTATTACACTTTTATTCGTAGCGTGTAACACTGTGAATTGCACGTTCAATTCTTAAACGTGCAACACTAGTTTAATTTTTTTTAAACTATTGCACGCTCAAGTTGGGCGTGTCTGAATAATTGAAAGTGTGTTACATAGATTTGGTTGGCCGTATGCAACTTTCTTTCTTTTTTTCCGAATCCCTTTTGAAAATTTGACCCGTCCCACAATTAACAAAGAGTATTAAAGCACTTCCAATGGAAAATTCTATGCTACCCCCGAGCATTACCTGGAGGGTGTCTCTTGCCGACACGTGTCGCTTTTTTTTAATTTCCTTTTGCTTTTATTTTTAATGGCCCGAATTTTCAAAATACGGCGTATTTTTGGGGAAATACAGTAAACAGCTATTGAGGCATTTATGAGAATAATGCCTCAACAGGATCCGGGGCCCCACCTCCAACATCGGCAGATATCGGCAAACTTCATACTTTTCGATTTCGACTATCTTGCCGGAATTTTTTCATGTCGGCAACTTCGCCAAAATCTGGAGGGACATGTGAGCTTTCACATCCACATATTTTCAGATTTTTTGAAGATCATTTGATAATCAAAATTAATTTGTTTTGATATTTGCCTAAACCTTAATTTTTTAAATTGGCGCCCAAATTACTTTCTCTTACTAGTAAAAATGATATTATATCAAATATATTTTTCACTTTTCACAGGAATCATTCTGCATCTCCTTCTCCCTTCTCTCTCTTTCATTTTGAGAAAAATTCCTCCGTTCATTTGTCACCGCCAGTTCAGTTACCGTCATCTTCCAGGGGATTTATAAGAGTGTACCATCGAAGTTCCTTCTTTTATTAAAAAATATTTTGTGATTTATTTTTGTGTTACATCTCTGCCTCTATCGAAAATACATATGTGACCCACCTAGGCTCAGACGACCTTTGTTAAAAGCAAATGGGTTAGGCTGTAGACACCGTAAGTTTCTCTCGTTCATCAATTGTTGTTTTCACTCTTTTGATTGCACGCTTCATCTTCTTACATATTCTTAAATTTTCTGTAGGTAGTTTTACGGATTTTGAATTTTGCTGTCATATATCGAAAATTTTCAATTTTCAAGTTTTATTGTTTAGGTCAGCTATGTGAATTTCAAATTTTATTGTTTATGAAGTCTTCACACAAAGATTTGTATTTTAGTTAATTGACTTGTCTTAATCTGTTATTGTGGGCTTGTCCTTATTCCCTTGTGATACGAGGAAAGGTTTATGTAAAACTGTCTCAGATGCTCAAAAGCTTTACTCACATGTAGATTTCGGCTTTCCATATAGCCTTTAAAAAATTTAGCACCTGACTGAATTTCTTAGCATTGTGGTCATTTACAAGCAGCTAATATAATGACTGACATTGCTGCATTACATTCCAAACAATTTTAGTGTACTGCTCATACTGCATCTTTGAGCAGGTATACCTCGATTACCTTGAAGCTGGTGTAAATATAATATTGACGGCTTCTTATCAGGTGATTTGTTCTCTGCCTCTAAGTCAGAATGCCCTCGTCTTGTAATGCAAATTTCTAGATGAAATATCTCTTGTAGTGTTATGTAGTATGTGATACTCTCTGTCATTGTCTTAACATAAAAATTGGTTGTAGCAACTTGGAAGTAGATTACTCGTCTGAGGAAGTTGCTAGCATGGTTTATGCTGCATTAGCCGTTGATAAGACGGCTCAACATTACCAAGAAAATGCTCTAGGATTTAGAGGCCACTTTGGGGGAGAAGTGTGATGCTTCTACTACTGATGCTGACAAAGAGAAATAAAATGTGAATTCTCGAAAAAAATGTGATTTTGTAGAAAATATTATATTATGTTATTAAGCAATTTGCAACTCGAAAATATGTGCTATTTTCAGCATAGCTTAGACTTAAGATTTATTTATTTTTGGTTTTTAGTTTCAATTCTGCATAAGAAGCATTTATGCCCTAAAGGATCTTCAATTGGCTTGCATTTCCCTCGGTACCATGTAATCATTTGGAACCCGGTTCAATTACATGCATTTTTCCATATATCAGGCTTTTCATGCTTGTTAGAGTCATCCATATAACACCGTGGGATTATACTGTGTTAGAGAATAATTTCACTACAGTAAAGATTAAGCGTGTTTACGTCTATGTGTTGAGAGCTGCTGCAATCATGAGGAATAAGGAGCGTTTTACCATAAGCAAATGCATAAGAATATTAGACGAGATGTAAGGTGTTGATCAAAATCTCTACTTCTATTGTAACGCCCCAAACTACTCCGTTTGGCCACGTCATTTAACATACAATTTACTTACACAAATTTGTGTTCTTTTAATAAATTGAGCGGAAGCTAAGGTCAAATTGCATAATGAGATACGACATCATAATTTCCAATATAAATTTTTCACAATTTTATAACATGCAATCTATCGAACCTACACTATCACACAACATAATATTTAATGGAAGCATTGCATAAGCCCATCCACATCAATCATACAATCATCTAACCTATCGGGCCCATAAGTTGTACACAACCCGCCCGTCTAGCACCCTAATTTAGCATACATAATATAGGGTTCATTGACATAGGCTCCTAGGTCGAACGACCCGCCTTTAAAATGTATACATAATATATCAAGTTAACATAGCGTATCTACAAAAAATCGGGCTATTCTCATCCCCAATGGTCATTGATCATAAAGACAAAAGAAGAGTGATCAATGAAATAATAATAATAATATGAGTATTTCAAAAGAAGAGCATGTAAAAGTTAACACAAGCTTGTGGGAGTTCTCTTGTGTAACAATCCGGATTTTCAGAATATGATTAATTAATTCCTAATTTTAATTAGGATTTATTAAGAGGAATTTCGAGCATAATAAAGATGTTTCGGTTCTAAACCGCGATTTTAGGAGTTATTTTTTGGAGAAATCGTCTTTTCAAGAATTTCGATCCGAGCTCAGTTATAGCCGATTTTGGTTATGTTTGAAAGGCGTTGACCCAAGGAGCATGCCGGTACTTTCGGATTTTAAATCTGAAGTCGTTTGAGTTCCCGGTGATTTAAAACGCGTTTAAAGAAGTTATGAATAGTGTTTTTCCGTAGGAGCACGATCGTTAAAAATTTGTGAAATCTCGTGTGATGACCCGAGCCTTATTTTTTCAAGCCTATCTTATAGAAAATTTCTCAAAGAATCCATTGGCATTCCCTGATTTTCATTCTGAGGTCAATTGAACGCTCGGGAATTTTATTTGTCCCTTGTGTGGAATAGTAACTTTATTTTTGAAAAGAGAATATTTTCTCGTTTTCCTTCAAGATGACTCGTTCCTTACCCCGAGTCAAGTTGGTTCAATAGTACTTGAGCCAACGAACCTCCTGATATTTTCAGATTTTATGAACGAGGTCATTTGGACCTCGTCATCGAATAAAGCACCTTTTAACCGAACCCGATATTTTTAAAGCAGTATTGTTGCACTGCAGAAGCTTCTCGAGGAAGCCATATTTTTTCCTATAAATAGCAGATTTGCCCCCCTTCATTTCTCGCTCATTTCTCATTTCTTCAATCCCCATTTTCTGTATAGTAGAGAGAGAGAGAGAGGGGAGCCTCTTTGTGAGAGCACCCCCAGTTGAGTTGAGAGAGGAGCGGAGTAGGGAGCGCGGCGGCGCAGGGAGCCCCCGTGGTGCAGGGGAGGCCGCCGGCGCACCCTCCCCCCCGCCGCGGCGCATGGTGGCGCCGGCGCGCACCTTGCAGCCGCGGCGCATGGTGCTGCAGCAGCTCCGGCACATTTTCGTGCGGAGGCCATAACTTTCGCCTCAGTTGGAACCACGAGGCCCATGAGTACTCAAATCGAAGTTCTTTCAAAGATCTATGATGTAGCAGTTGTCTATTGTCTAGAATCTCGATCGTTTGAGTTGGAAATTCCGTCCCTGTTTTAGGTAATTTCGAGCATTTAAAATTATTTAAATTCTCGTGTTTTAAGTTATAGTCAAGGGTCAAGGGTTTAGATATCATTTAGATTTCTTGTTAGGATCTCGAATAGGGCCGCTAAGTTGTTGATCGACTTTCATAAATATGAGGTGAACCCCAAGAAGGCCCGAGGAAGGATTTTCGGCTCGTCGCTTCATCCACGTGCTCGTTATCAAGGTGCTCGTCATAGAGGTTGGTGATTCTAAACCAAATATATGGTTTGAGCTAGTAAGCTCTAGAAGCATGTTAAGCCAAGGGAAATATCCAATAAAAGTATTTTATGATCTGCATGTTTAGTCTCTGTACAAGGAAAGGAAGGAAGGAAGTTATATGCATGATATTGTTGAATTGTTATTTGAGTTTGATAAAGTAAAGGAAGTTATTATAAGTTAAGTGAGCTCTCAAGTATGTTTAAATATGCTAGAATTGTTTAAATACAATTGACGCTAGCATGAGATCTATAATTGCTTTTAGTTGCAATCTATATTTATGCCCATTCATTTCCTAGTACTTGGTTATTGGGTTTTGCTAAGCTTAATTAGCTAAGGATATGCTAGAATTGTTCATATACAATTTATGCTAGCATGAGATGTTTAGAATTGCTTTAATTGCAATATATGTTTATCCGCGTTCATTTCCTCATTTTGGAATGTTGGATTTTGCTAAAGCTTATTTAGCTAAATACTGCCTTCTAGGGTAGTGATAAAACCCTTATAGGCCGAGATCATGCTCAATTAAAAGATTAGCCTTAGACGATTGCTCTAGGCTTGGTATTGCGAGCTAAGTCAAGTAAGTAAGGAAGGTTAATGTTAAGGTTAAGTAAGGAGGAATTTAATGAAGGATATAGTTTTTGTTGTAAGCAGGTTATCGAGCTCAAAGAACAGTTTATTTGCATTATCATATCATGACCTTCGAGTCACCGAGTTGAACATTTGAAAGTAAAGGGAATCACTGCTGGGTAATCCCCTCACATACTCAGAGGATACTTGAAGTAACCCCTCTCTTATCCTAAGGCATATCTAAGGGTGCAGTAGACAACAGGTTTGAGCCAGGAAAGGCGCCAGAAAGGAAGTAAAAGGTTTTGCAGATATGGAGAGGGCTTTTGCGTTTTGCTCTCCATATACCGCCAGTTATTAATTGGATATTTCTAAAGTTTAGCAAGATTTTTCTCATAAAACCCCACTGAGTACATTAGTGCTCACACCCTCTTTTTCAAATATTTTCAGGTTGAGATGCTGAGGCCGGTGATGTGCTGCTGGTGGGGTTGTCTGAGTTGTCTAAGGTTTCAAGTTTGTTGCTCTGTATGGTTATATGATTTTCTTCCGCTAAGTTTCTGCTAAGTACTCTGATATTAGTATTTAGTCTCGATTAATGTAACTCGATTCTTGATAATAGCATGTCTTAAATGCTATCAATCCTAGTTATCAATAAAGTCTTTGAAGCATGTTCTTTTGACATACCAGTTGTTCCTTTATGGATTTCGGGTTACTTGAGAAGTCCTATTGTTGAACATATTGGTATCTGTTCATTTTCAATCGACCTATGAATGGGTCCAAAATTTGGTGCGTCGTTTTACACTAAAAATAAATATCCCGACAGCAGTCGGTATGCCCTTATTGCACAGTATAGCGATGAGCGAGATCGTCTCCCAAGGGATCGGCGAGAATTACCCTAAACTTCCAATCTGTAGAAAACCAACTTTCCAAGGAGTTTTGTGATTTTAAAATAAACTGAACGAAAATAATAAATAAATAGAGAAAACAGGTTTAATAGATTATAAAAAAAGCATTCCGGTTTCCAATTAACTCCACCATAGCTTAACTAAACCGATCCTTGATGCAAAGATAATTTCAATCAACACATGCAAATCAGTTATAGCTACCAAAGACACTTACTGACGCAACTTAATTTCTCCATAGTTTCTCGATAATCAGGAAGACACTTCATCAATTATTTCCCTAATCGCATGACAACCGTAAGAGACACTCTATAGATTTAATGAGCCGATTCAAAACCTGATTCAAAACCAACAGACTCTAACACAAGATCGTTGAATTAAGACTGTTATTCCCCTGGTTCTGAAGAACCGTTTTACCACTAATTAAACTTAAACCACAATTACGGATGGCCGGTTTAATTGGCTACTAATTAATTCCGATTTACTAAATATTTGTGACTATCTAGCAATATTGAAACAATTAACGACTTGAAATACCGAAAATAACAGATGCATGCAAATAATTAAAATAGAAAAGCAATTAGATCTCACAGTTTAGCTAGGCCAGGGCTTCGTTAATTGTCACCGGAATAAAAGCGAGTCTAGCTCGAATTCATAATTAAATCAGAACTTCAATAATTGTCTGAGGAAAAATAGCGATGAAAAGGAATGAAATAGAAGAATAAAAATCTGGTGCTGCGTTTCTTTCCGCTGCGTAAATCTGGAATGGAATAATAATTCTAATATCTCTGTATATCCTTAAATATAATTGTTTACTTAAGGAAATAGAGTCCTAAACCTTATCTAATTAGGAAAGAGATAAAAATAGAGTCCAAAAGCTGTAAAATAGCATCCGATTCACGTCCAGGCCCAAAGGCTCAATAAATCCGCACACTCTAGCCTAAAATCCGCGCGCACAGGCCCAGAATTTGTCATCTCGGTACCCCTTCCAGGCAGTATGCCCAAACGGCATGGCTTCCAGACTTGCTAGATTTCCTTCAATCATCTTGACTGCATAAATCTCCACAAAACTCGGCCAATTCCTTCACATTTATGTTAATTACCTGCAATCACTCACAAAACACACTTTCTTCCACAAAGGCATAATTACAAGGCCATTAACATTGAGAATTCACACCAAATAGCCCAAAATAAGTAGGTAAAAATAGCCCGATCAAATCCCCCCACACTTAGACAATGCTCGTCCTCGAGCATATCTAAACAGAAAACAGACTCAAAATAAAACTCAGAAATGACAAGTCAAGCACTGGCTGCCTCAAACTGAAAACACTCAAAGTTAGGATTACAACACAACCAACCACAATTCACTAACCCTTCTCTTATTTCATAAAACTGTACACATGCTCTTCATTCAAGTCAAAAATATGAAAAACTCAATCCTACCTCACCAAGGTTCGCTCAATTTCTCTCAAAAAGTAAGGACAGATTTTGAACTCACACCAGTCGTGATTTGATACCTTCAAACATAGATTTGCCCATATGTCAAAATCACTACCAAGCAAGTAAGAACTATGCACAAATCAAAAGGTCTTTGAAACAGGTTGTAATGGGGCTAGGGTGCTTAGGTTGGATAATTTGGATAAGTGGCTTAAATAAGATGAAAGCATGTAAGCATATCAGAACACATTAATCAAGTTCGACTGCAACTTCTCAAATATCCCACGAACTCTAACTTAAGTGTTGGTCTTCAAAGCTATACAGGGCAACAAAATTTAACTTCAATCTGGTACAATCCTATTTCCTCCACGTCTAGTATGGGCATACGAACTTTTTTTTTCTTTTTTTTCTTTCTGAAGCTTTGCTTCTTTCTCTTTTTTTGTTCTTGTTCTAGGAATAGGACAGGAGTTTACATTTTTTTTTTCTTCTTTTTTTTTTCTTCAATCTTCCAGCACTAACTGTCTTCAAGTAAATTTCAAACTCATCTCAACACAATCCAATATAACTCACACACTTCCAAGGGACAAGAGCAGGCCAAAACAAGCGAAGACTGATATATTTGGTGGCTGTCAAGAAATAAAAGATTCAGGCACAAACGAGCTCACTAAGGGGTAGTGTCAGGTATGGATAATTTATTTAGGCTAAAGCAATGGTTAATCCTACACGCCTTTATCATTTTCATGCAAAAGGAAACTCACAAGCAGTATGACCATGGCAACAAGGCAAATCAGAAATTCAGCATTCAAATCTGACACACTCAGCAAAAGAATAAAACTGAGCTTTCTATATATATATATATATAACATGCTCAAGAGGCTCAAATCTCACGTTTATAAGCTCATCAAAAGTTGATCAAGTTGCACATTTCATCTTCCAAGAACACATACGAGCATTAGCACGATTCAATCACAAGAGAATCAATCAAACAAACCAAGATAATCCATGCTATAACTCTTTCTCTTTGTACATTTCAATCTCAGGCAGCCAATACTCAACAAAAACAAGCAAAACACAAAAGTTTTTTTTTCAATTTAGAAAAGAACTAGACATAAAAACAACAACTTCTTCCCCCCCACACTTAGACAACACAGTGTCCTCACTGTGCAGGGAGGAGAGTCCACAAAATGGACACAACATGAATTAAAAAAAATAAAAACAAAGGGATAGAGAGGGCAAACTGATAATCAAGGGGAGAAACGGTCAGTAAGGGTATACAGACGACGCTCAAGTGCAGTATCCCAGCGTGGTGTGTAATGCTCAAACAACTCCATGAGCTCAGCAAGGGTAGGGGCAGCACTAGAATAGGTACCTGCACGAAAAGGCTGGACTAGATTTGTATTTTTTTTCTTTTTATTTTTTTTATCTTTTTCCCTTTGTTTTTTTTTTACGGAACAAGTAAGCAACTAACTGAAATAAGAAAAATGAAATAAATCTTGAAAAGATTGGGTTGCCTACCAAGAAACGCCCTTATTTAACGTCCGAGGCTCGACATACAAAAGACACGATCAAGAGACAATTTCAGGAGTAGCAGATCTACCCCTGTCGAAAGGAATCATTTCTATCCCCGCACCTTTATGCTTCTTCAATAGCTCGACCAACCTTGATTCTTACTGTTAGGAAAAACTATCAAGGAACCCCTAGATCAGGTTTTGATGAGATGTCAAAATTATTTATGAAAAACTGACTAAAATTCAAGTTGTAGATCGGAGCTGATCAATCCAGGGCACCATCAAAAAGGAACTCAAGCAAAGTCAAAGTCAACCAATCAAGAGTATGGTCTGCAAGATGAAGGATATGTCATCCAGTCAAAAACTCAACTTAACTGAGAAGTCAAGAAGTCGAATCAGTTGAAACAAACTGATAACTAAGTCAGCTGAGCTGAGGGAGAAAGGAATTGACTAAAGACTGAAGAAACTGATAAAACATCAGTTTAAGCAAGAGACTGGAAGTATCCAACTGATGGCTAAACTGAAGTAAATAAGACAGATCAGCTGAAGACCAGAACTGTAGACAGCCAGCTTTTGATTAGTCAAGCTGACAAGAAAGCTCAAGAGAAATCAGTCAAGCTGACAAGATAGCCAAGAACTTGAGATTAGTCGAACTCGAGAAATAAAAGCTCAAAACTACCAACTGGAGCAATAGCCAACCTCAGCTGACGAGCTCAAAACTGCCAACTGGAGCAATAGCCAAACTCAGCTGACGAGCTCAAACTGCCAACTAGAGCGATAGCCAAACTCTGTTAACGAGCTCAAAACTGCCAACTGGAGCAATAACTAAACTCAGCTGATGAGCTCAGAACTGTCAACTGGAACTCAAAACTGCCAAGAAAGCTGAAGCCAGAGAACCCTGGAGTTTATTGCTCAAACCGCCGAATTTTAGAATAAATGCTTCAACAAAGATCCTGGAATTAATTATCCAATGAAGATCGATTGGTAGAGTAACGGCTACTTCAACTAAAAGCTCCAAGCGATCATTAAAGACCATCTTCCATTAATGAGCCAACAGAGCCACCGATCAATGGACAATGGAACTCAACGGTCATAAAATCACTCCTCTATAAAAGACGAGTGAATCAGAGCTTAAAATAAGAAGTGAGCTGAAAAGAATCCTTCGCCTTCATAACTTTTGCATATACAAGCAAGAGCTTTTCTTTCTCCCTCCCACTTAAGCTCAAGTTCAGCATTTGATAGAAACTATGATAGTCCAACTGAGAAGAAGAAATTCACAGAGTCAAGATAATTAGCCAGCTATTGACAATCCAGCCAGGGCAGCCTTCTCAGTTTCAGCTATACAACGATCAACTACCCAGCTCAATTGAAGGAGCACATCAGTTGATACCATCTGTTCAAGACTAACCTCTTGAAGATCGAAAGAGATTTAAAACCTTGTAAAGACGACAATAGCACCTACCTTCCTAGCGAGCAGTTAGGCACTTCAAGTGTGAGCCGTCGACTTGCTGAGGTAGCCAGCAGTTACCAGGTTCAGCCAACTATCCTTCATTGTATAATTTGTAAAGAAACTCAAGTTATATAGTGAAGTTGCCCTTCTGCGGAAGGAAGAGAGGACGTAGAAGTTTGAGACTTCGAACCTCTATAAATCGCTTGTGTGTTGTACGATTTTGGTTATTACATATCTTTGAACTGCACACAATATCACACAAGCTGCACTCAAACTGTCTTAACTGATCAATAAGTTTGTGCATAGATAAGTTTTACTAAGCGAGTCAAAGGGCCCTGTTATTCCACATTTAAAGTAAAAAGTTTTAATCAATTTATTCACCCTCCCTCTAAACTGATATATACTCGTCCAGGACCAACAAGTGGTATCAGAGCGGTTGATTCTAAGGATCAGCCGTTTCTGCAGATCAACTGAATCAGATCTACTTATCTGTGCTAACATTTCAGCTATGGGAAACCATAAGCTACTTTTGTTTTCAGTTGAGAATTATGATAACTGGAGTAGGAGAATGAAGGCTCATCTCTGCTTAATTCATGAGAATATGTGGGAATCAAAGATGGTCCAATTATCATCATGATGGACAATGATGCTCACATAGTTGATATCAATCAACCGACAATGATTCCAAAGCCAACTAATCTTCTCACCAGCGAAGAGAAGAAGCTAAAAAATCTAGAGTTCGTTGCTCAAGCCGCATTATTCCAAACTCTAGATGAAGACAAAATGAAGGACACAAAGAACTGCACAACTGCCAATGAGATATGGGACCTACTAGCAGATCTATGCAAAGAGTCCGAAGCCATCAAAGGAAACAAGATTCAACTGGAAGTCGACAGATACGAGTCCTTCAAAATGCAGTCAGAAGAATCCATCTCAAGCCTTGAAACCAGATTTCTAGGCATCATTAGTGAGATGAACAACCTCGGGAGGAGTTATTCCAATTCTGAGATGAATTCCAAGATATTGGATAATCTTACTGAAGAATGGGATATGAAAGTGATAGCTATAAAGGAATCAAGAAATCTAAATAGCATCACCCCAAGAGAACTATTTGGCTCTCTCAAAGCTCATGAGTATCTCAAAGCTCATGAGTATAGTCTAAACAGAAAGAAGGAGGGATCTACATCGTTAGCTCAAGATGCAGCTTTCTACGGTGAAAGTGTTGGGGCTTTTTCGAATTAAACCACCGCAGGATCATTTGGTTGTTCATTAATCCATGTTCATGCAAATCATAATTTTATGTAACATGCATGTTTATCACAGTCTAATCAAAAAGCATGCAAAGCAGATTCGAATCTAATAAAGCGGAAGACATAGAAACGAATCTACTTACAAATCGATAGACGGTCTGTGGACAAGATTAAAGATCTAATCTTGCTGTTGAATGAACTGTAGTTGGCACCACCTAGCACTCAAAATTTCGACCACCACTGTATTCCACTCCAAGATCTTCTGTTGTATTCCCGGACTGTATCTAGATTCAGAGTGGGCTGAAATCTACTAGATAGAATTGTGAAATCTGTGGATAACTTTGAGAGACTAAGAGGGGCTGATTTCCTATGAATAAAATCATAAAATTTCGTGCCCCCCCTCTCCTTATATATAGGGAGGGGCGAAATTTCATGTTCCAACCCTACTGGGCTTGGGCCTCTATCTCAAGTTCAATATCCAGTCCACTATCAGTCAATTGGGCTACAACAGGGATCTAGAAAAATATTAAATTGGCCCACTAATTTATTTAATATCTAATATCCAATAAACCTAGGATATAATTAAATAAATTAAGTTTTACTTTTATTCCACTAAAGAAGTAAAACTGACCTACCAATTTAATACATATTTACGAATATGCTTTCTTCTTTAGTCCAGCCATTCCCCGTGTTTAAGATATAATGTTCATTAATTAATTATGTAAGCCTCTGACAGCTATAATTAATTAACATCTAAAACCTTGAGTAGTACCACACAAGCTTTATTCATGTACGGAATAAATTCCACCTGCAGGGTTTCAACATGAACTTGTGCTTCCTCAAGAGAACATCATCAACCTGGCGCACCAGGACATAGTGCTCATGCATACTGCTCGAGACATCATGTATACATTGTTATTACCCAAGATATCGAATTCGATCTACGAAAAGATCTCACCCATTGATAAATCAAAGTAATAAACAACGCACACATATGCTCGTCAATATCACATGAGTTCAGAACCCGAACTCTGTGGATCTTTATTCTCTCAGTAACTGGGTCAGAGACAGAGAATAGTATCCTATCGTGATCCTCCTCAATACACTAACTAGTGTACTAGAATAATCAGTTAGTCAAGATAAACTAACTTATCAGATTATTCTACGGTGTACCGATGGTGTGTTCAGGACCATCTAAGCCGTGAGCTCTTTAATACATTACAAGGTTCTAATGATATGATCTTACCGTGTGACTCCCCACACCATATCATCTACAATGTAAGTATATGGAACATTGCATAAAATAATTATAGAACATAATCTAAATGCAAACAGTGACTGCAATAACTTTCATTTCATATCATCATATCATCAGAAAAGTATACAAAGACAAGTCTTTCAGTATACAAAACTAACAGAAAGGAACCGGTTTAGAGACACTCGAGGAAGGAACAACTTCCGACCTAGGAGCTCACCAGCCAAAGAAAATCAAGGTGGATCTTCAACTGAACGAAAAAGAGAAGCAACTGAAAAGAAGGAGAATCTAACTGATGACATTAATGATCAAATCCAATCAGTTACCAGGTTGCTAGAAAAGTTGAAGAGAGTTTGGGATAAACAATCAGTTCCACCTCAAACTAATGAAATCCCAAAAGATGAGAGAACTCATCAACCAGCTGAACGATCAACTGAACCATTCAGGGGTGGCAACCGAAATCTTGGAGAATGCTTTCACTGCCACAAACAAGAACATTATAGATTTGAATGTCCAGAACTCCCTGAAGACAAGAAAGCCAAGGTGAGGAGAATCTTCTTCAAAAGAAAAGCAATGGTTGCAAATTATGAAAATGTCGTGCTAGATGATTCGGACTATCCATCTGGAATTGATTCTAACGGCTACAGCTCAGACGATGAAGCGCTATTCTGCCTCATGGCTGACAATGATGAAGAGGTTAGTACGGCTGATTCTCAAACCTCTTTTTATCATATAAATGAAGCAACTGTCTCTAGTAATGAACTTGATATGAAACTTATGATGCTAGAAGACCAATTAGCTTCAATATCCTGTTTGCATGTTGAACTGAAAGATGAAAATGATGAACTGAGAAATAAGGTTAGGAAACTGAGCATTGATCATGAAAGATTGAATTATCTTGAGTCTCAGTTTATAGAATTTGAGAAATTGAAATTGAGAACTGCTGATCTAGAGACTGAAAATCAAAAACTCAAGCAAGAGATCCATGAAAGAGAAAAAGTAACTCTGAAGTTCAAAAAGGGATCTCAAACTTTAGATGAGATATTAAATCATCAAAGAACTGGAACTAGCAGCTCAGGGCTAGGATATAACAAGTTCACTGCCCTAGAAAAAGGAAAAGCAGTTGCCCAACCCAGTGATAAGGGAATCCTAAAAGGGTTCACTAGATCTCATGATCAGCTAGCTGAGTCAACCAAAGGAAAAGGAATATTGAAAAATCCTCAAACTCAGCCTAGACAATTTGGTCAGTTCAACCAAACAAAAACACCAGGTCAACTGAAGCCCAATTTCCAGCCAAGATCATCAGTTCACTCAAGTCAATCCACTCACTCAAAGCCTCCAGTTCAACAAAGGCCACTAGCTCAATATAGAATACCGACAAGGCAAACTGATAGATCAGCCCTCTTTAGAAAGAAAAATCAGTTTGGATCTCAAGCATATTCTACCAAGAAGTTCAATCAGAACACCTATAGGAGAGATCAAAGAAACTCGTTTGAACCCTACCATCACTATAATGAGTACTTGGATTCCAGAAATGAGCCAAAAAGGTTCAATCCAAAAAACTAGAAACATACAAAGCACTGGTCTGATCACAGAACTCAAAGGTCTCAAGACCAAAACATTTTGGTTGAATTGTTTTATCCAACTAACTCTCAACGCATGTATCACTCAACTGATTCAAATCAGAATAGAAGAGTTCAGAGAAAATCTAAACTGATCAGGCGATCCAAGTCAGTTGGATCTCTGAATGATAAGAAGCCAAAAGTTTGGCAAATTTAGATTCCAAAGAACTTGATGTATCAACAAGGACCCGATATGAAACGGGTCCCTAAATGTTAATCCTTGTTTTTGTAGGACAAGAGCATCCTATCTATGAAAAAAGCCAAAGACATTTGGTATCTAGATAGCGGGTGCTCTAAGCATATGACCGGAGACAGAGAAGATCTCGACGGTTATGAAAAAGTCAAAGGACCACTTGTCACATTTGGAGACAACTCCAAAAGTCAAACCATTGGAGAAGGGTTCGTGGTCAAAGGAAAAGTTGTGGTAAATGGAGTCTCCCACGTGGATGGACTAAAACACAAACTACTCAGCATCAGTCAGCTGTGTGATAATGGCTACTCAGTTGACTTCACTAAAGACTCTTGCAGCATAAGAGACAAGTCAACTAGAGTAATTCTTCTCACTAGCATAAGAAGAGGCAACATGTACATCGTTGACTGGTTAACCGGCTACTCAGAAGCTTGCTTTCTTTCAAAAGGATCAACTGAAGCAAGCTGGCTATGGCATCGACGACTGAACCACCTCAACTTCAAAACAATCAACTACCTAGTCAATAAAGAGCTAGTTGAGGGGCTTCCCAAGGAAATATACAAGAAAACAGGTGTATGTGGGCCATGTCAAAAAGGGAAGCAGGTGAAATCATCATTCAAGAATAAGAGTCATCCACCAGGAACAATTGATTGTCTCCAACTACTACATATAGATTTGTTTGGTCCAGTTAGACCACATACTCCAAAAGGCAAAAGATTCACTCTCGTAGTAGTTGATGATTTCTCAAGATATACATGGGTGGAATTCTTGAGGAGCAAAGATGAAACTTATGACAAGCTAACGGCACTGATCAGAAGGCTACAAACTGAAAAGGAAAGATCAGTTCAAAGGATTCGCTCCGATAATGGAACTGAATTTGTGAATCAACAAATGATTAGCTTTCTCAGCCAGCTTGGAATCACACATGAACACTCAGCTGCAAGAACTCCACAACAAAATGGTGTAGCCGAATGGCGTAATCGAACACTCAAAGAAGCAGCTCGAGCAATGATAGCTGATGCCAACATAGCTGAAGGTTACTGGGCTGAAGCAGTCAACACAGCTTGCCATACTCAAAACTGAAGTGCCATTGTAGCTGCACATGACAAAACACCCTATGAACTGTATAAGGGTCGTAAGCCTTCTATCTCATATTTTAAAATATTTGGCTGTAAATGTTATATTCACAACAATTGCAAGACTCAATTGAAAGCTTTTAGTGCTAAAGCTGATGAGGGAATATTTCTTGGGTATAACTCTCCTCATGCACAAGCTTACAGAGTGTTCAATAAATGAACTCTTGTTGTGGAAATAACATGTCATGTGGTGTTTGATGAATTTGCTAATGAGTACAGGAACAAAGAAAGAATAGACACATCAGTTCAAGAACTACTTAGTGAAACTGAGAACTCGCAGGACTATGTGGATCACATTGTTCCAGAGCAACTTGAAGTTTTACTAGAAAAAGGTAATGAAACTGGTACTAAACCAGTTGAGAACAATATGGTCAATGAAGACGCAAATCGTGCTGAGACCATAAACCCCACAACTGAAACAGGGGGAAGAACTGATAAAAATGTCGAACCAACTGATGAAAGGGCGACTGATAACGTCACCACAGAAGAGCCAGCTGAAGCTATCTTGCCTAAATGGCTCCGAAGCCACCCAACTGACAAGATAGTTGGAGATCCAAGAAGTCGAGTCCAAACCAGAAGTTCAACTGAGCATGCATTATTTACATACTTCATATCTCAAACTGAACCAGTGAACGTCAAAGTAGCCTTAGAAGATTCAGACTGGATCATGGCCATGCAAGAAGAACTGAATCAGTTCACAAGGAATGACGTATGGTTTCTTGTTGATAGACCAAAAACCCAAAAGGTCATTGGTACAAAATGGGTTTTTCGCAATAAACTGGATGAACCAGGAGTGATCACAAGGAACAAGGCTAGACTGGTAGCCAAAGGATACTCACAAAGTGAAGGGATTGACTTTGATGAGACATTCGCACCAGTTGCAAGATTGGAAGCCATCAGACTGTTCCTAGCCTATGCAACTCACTTCAATTTCACAGTCTATCAAATGGATGTCAAGAGTGCTTTTCTTCAAGGAATGCTCAAGGAGGACGTGTATGTCGAGCAACCGCCAGGCTTTGAAATTGGTGATCAAGTTTACAAACTGAAGAAAGCCCTCTACGGACTCAAACAAGCTCCCAGAGCATGGTATGAAACTCTCACAACATTTTTGCTGAAAAATAGATTTCAAAAGGGAGTCATTAATCGAACTCTATTCCGAATAGAACGATCAACTGAGATCTTAATGGTTCAAATTTATGTTGATGACATAATTTTTGGATCAAAAAGCAAAGATCTATGCACCCGATTCGCTCAATTGATGCAAAGCGAATTTGAGATGAGCATGTTGGAAGAAATGACATTCTTCCTAGGACTCCAAGTAAAGTAGCTGAAAGGTGGGATCTTTATCAGCCAGGCCAAGTACACCAAGGAGCTAGTCAAGAAGTTTGGTGTTAGTAAAGGAAAAACTCTCAAGATTCCTATGAATACATCAGTTCAGCTAACTCTGGATGAAGAAGGAGAATCAATTAGCTAAACATATTACAGAGGAATCATTGGGTCGCTACTTTACTTAACAGCTAGCCGGCCAGACATCTCTTATTCAGTCGGTTTATGCGCACGGTTTCAAGCCAACCTAAAGAAAAGCCACCTTGAAGCAGCTAAGAGGATTATCAAATATCTCAAAGGAACCATAAATCTTGGACTATGGTATCCCAGAGATGACAGTTTGAGTCTAATTGGTTATTCAGACTCAGACTTTGGAGGATGCAAGATCGACAGAAAAAGCACCAGTGGAACATGTCAGTTTCTGGGAAGCAAACTGATATCCTGGTTTAGCAAAAAGCAGCACTCAGTTGCCACGTCAACAACTGAAGCAGAATATGTAGCTGCGGGAAGCTGCTGTGCTCATATACTCTGGATAAAGCAACAGTTGAAGGACTACAAAGTTGAAACTGAAGAAGTCCCTATCTTCTGTGACAACAACAGTGTAATTGCAATATCTCAAAATCCAGTTCTACATTCAAGAACCAAGCACATTGATATAAGACATCACTTCATCAGAGATCTGTAACGACCCGGCTACCGGACTGACGGCTGTCCCCACAAACCAATATAAGTCTTTCCAGTGTGCTTTGTCCTCACTCACACGCTCCCTGAGAAACTTTCCAGGGGGTCACCCATCCTACCATTGCTCCAGGTCAAGCACGCTTAACTTTGGAGTTCTGGGGAACGAGCGCCAGAAAAGAAGATGCACCTTGTTAGTATGAGTAGCACCAATCAAATCCTTTAAGCTCTCCTCAACTATACAGTCTCATTCATGTATAGCCTCAGAATCCCTCTCTTTCGGGTGGATTCGGTTCATTCATGTACCCCTTCAGTTAGAAGTCTTATAGGAGCCGCTCTTTGTCCGTGCCTTGCACCGGTGATCACTCCACGCTTCGGCCCCGGGCGTCACATGCCCACCAGCTTCCACTTGGTTCATCCCCGAACCACACCTTACTGCGAGAGGTTCTTCTCTGATACCACCTGTAACGACCCGGCTACCGGACTGACGGCTGTCCCCACAAACCAACACAAGTCTTTCCAGTGTGCTTTGTCCTCACTCACACGCTCTCTTTTGGGTGGATTCGGTTCATTCATGTACCCCTTCGCTTAGAAGTCTTATAGGAGCCGCTCTTTGTCCGTGCCTTGCACCGGCGATCACTCCACACTTCGGCCCCGGGCGTCACATGCCCACCAGCTTCTACTTGGTTCGTCCCCGAACCACATCTTACTGCGAGAGGTTCTTCTCTGATACCACCTGTAACGACCCAGCTACCGGACTGACGGCTGTCCCCACAAACCAACACAAGTCTTTCCAGTGTGTTTTGTCCTCACTCACACGCTCCCTGAGAAACTTCCCAGGGGGTCACCCATCCCACCATTGCTCCAGGTCAAGCACGCTTAACTTTGGAGTTCTGGTGGAACGAGCGCCAGAAAAGAAGATGCACCTTGTTAGTATGAGTAGCACCAATCAAATCCTTTAAGCTCTCCTCAACTATACAGTCCCATTCATGTATAGCCTCAGAATCCCTCTCTTTCGGGTGGATTCGGTTCATTCATGTACCCCTTCACTTAGAAGCCTTATAGGAGCCGCTCTTTGTTCGTGCCTTGCACCGGCGATCACTCCACGCTTTGGCCCCGGACGTCACAAGATCACATCGAGAAGAAGGACATATGCATCAAATATGTCAACACGGAGAAGCAGATAGCTGACATCTTCACCAAACCATTGCCTGAAGCAAGGTTTATGGAGTTGTGCATACAATTGGGTTTACTTGAGCCAGCATCAAAAGATGAAGATGATTAACGGGAAGAAAAAGGCCAAAAACCCATTCCAGCTGAAAAGAGGAACTGAACCAAAAAGGCGAGAAGCTGATCAGTTGGACACAAAAGTTATCAGTTTGAAGTAAAAGCAAGAAGCTGTGGAGAGAAAAGTAAACTGGAGATGATCAGTTTACCCCATGAGCTCAACTGAATCATCAGTTCAATCGCTCAAACTGATGATCCAGTCAGCTGTGCAGAACATACCAGCTGCAAATTGATCAAACTGATGAAGGAATCGTAAGAACTGGAATCAACTCAAAAGAAGATATCAGCTCAAAAGACCAGCTGAAGGAGAACAGCTGAACTGAGAAACAGCTGAATGAAGGTCCATCTCGGAACTGATGAGAAGACATCTCAGTTGGAACTGATCAACAGAAAGATCATCAGTTATAGTCGAAGCCAACTGATGACGTAATTAGTTTCAAGCCAAGGAGAAACTGCTAGAGAGAAAAGATAAGTTCAAAAATTTCAATATTAGGAACGGTAAAAACACGTGTCACTCAAATATTACCATTGAACTTTCTCTCTATATAAATAAGGCGGCTGAATACTCGAGATAAGCTTCCCGATTTTTACTGAAGATTTATCTTTTTCTATCCATCTCTCGTCAAAAACAAAACCCTTCAGCCCTGAAAGATCAATTCCTCAGCCTCTCAAATTTAATCTCTCTTCGAAAAATCATGGCTCAAAACCCAACTCGCAGAAGATTCAATTTCTGTCAGTCCGGAGAAAACTCTAAAGCTTTCTGTGAAAAGCTCGATAGAGACAAATTTTTCAATCCAGCCGGATTCCTTCAAGCCTGTAAAGTTTCTCCTCTCAGTAGAATGATCGTTGAAAAGCTTTCTCAGGCCAAGCTAAAGAAATTCCTGGAGGTATTTCCAGAACGGATTTACACAGAACCAGTTGCTGAATTTTACTTAAACTTAAATGGATCTTCAAACCCCAAAGAAATCAGATCGGAAGTAAGAGAACAAGTTATCATCGTGACAACTGAGTCTCTGAGCAACATGTTCGATCTACCTAACAACGGACTCAAGCTGGAAGACATTCAAGTCAATTTCCAGGAAGCTTATGATTTCTGGAAAAAAGAAGATGAAACTCAACCATATAAGAGCAATCATCTCATCTCAAAACTGCGAGATGAATTTCAGGTGCTTGCTATCATCACCTCAAAGATAATGGTAGGAACAACTGGCAGTCAGTCTGATATGTCAGCAATGAAGTACAAAATCTGCACCGCCATCTACAACCGAATGGAGATCAACTGGGCACAATATTTCTTTGAACAATTGAAGAGATATGTTGATATTATTGAGAGAAGCTGTGATGGCAAGAAATTCCCTCAATGAATTGGATATATCAGTCGGGTCAGCATCATTCTGGAGAAGCAGTTTCCCTGGATGGCTAATGAAACAAAGTTCAAAACTATAGTCAGTAATAACTTCATTTCGAAACCTCTCAAAATTATGGAGCTTGATTCTGAACAAACTGACCAGCCAAAGAGAAAGAAGCCTATAGCTGAAGGCAAGGGAAAGAAGCCAGTTACTGATGACTCTGATGATGACATCCCTATAGCTCAGAGATTCAAGCAACAAAGCTCAGTTACCACCAGAACTGACACCATCGGACAATCAGCTAGGCAAGCAGCTGTCAGAACAGCTCCAAAGAAGAAGCAAGCTGGTCAACCAAAAAGGAGAAGAATCTTACTTTCTCAATCCAGAAGGAGAAAGGAATCAAGCCCTATACAAGATCCAACAATCCCACCAAATTTAACTGTTGAAGATACAGCTCCGTGCGAAAATCCAAAAGATATCATCCGTGCAAGAGGGATTCCTCACAATGGAGCTGGAGCTGATTACTTCCAAATGACGTGTCCACCAATGGCTCACGTTGAAAGAAATATAAGAGCCTACTCACAAGGAGAGTCCGTGAAGAAATGGGCTGATGAAACCACACAAAAGCACATGGCTCAACACTATGCCCAGGAACTAACTGGTCATAAGGAGCTCTTTCACACCTTGACCAGATACATATACTGGTTTTTATGGAGACACATATATCAGTCAGAGCCTTTCCTCTCACTGCTCGCATTCCATGGAATGAGCTTCTGGAGGCGAG
Source organism: Perilla frutescens (assembly GCA_026008535.1). Lineage (NCBI taxonomy): Eukaryota > Viridiplantae > Streptophyta > Magnoliopsida > Lamiales > Lamiaceae > Perilla > Perilla frutescens. The sequence continues at coordinate 26,056,908 of BRKX01000010.1, read as the reverse complement.
AGGAAGGATGGAGCTTATGGTGGACGGACAGTGAGAATGCCAGTATCACTAAGGGCAAACACCTTATAAGGCAGCTACAGCTGAGGAAAGAGTGCTCAAACCCAGCTGAAGGATCGATGAAAGACGTGTTTGATGAACTGTGCAAGATTCAAAGCTTAACATTGCCAGTCATCACTACAGAAATGGAACGAGAAAGATGGTCGCACCCCTATGTTCAACACAAATGGCTATTTAATCAATTAATAAAGAAATCACAAAGCCATCAGACTGGACAACCATCAACTGCCGTGAGTGATCAAACATATAACTCAGTAGATGATATCATTGATGAGGTGATGAGAGAACCTCACTTTGAGAAATCTCCTCACGAAGCTGAAGTTGAAATCAACATTATTCCTGAAGAGTTAGAAGAATCAGCTGAGAAAACTTATCAGTTTGAGAAGGCAACCGAGACCCAGACAGCTCCCTCACAAGATCCAACTGCTAAGAAAGGAATCATATCATCTGTTCCTCCAGCTAATCCAGAGTCAGCTCATGCTGACAAGTCAGCTGATCAGTCAGGACAAAAAGATGATCAGCTTGTCTACCAAACTAGTATGGAAGCAAACGAGATACCACACACAGTTCCTTGCGAGGAACTAATTGGAACTGAAGCAGGAGAGGAAGCGGACTCTAGAGCAGTTTAGTTCAACACTCAACCAAGCAGTTCAATAGTCCAGCTTCCTCCTTATTATGAAGAGCTGATCCACACCCTGTAGCAACAGGTTAAACTACACACTGAGCATATCAAGCAGCTGCAAGCTCATCCAAGGCTCCAGTCAGCTGAAACTGAGTCAGCAAGCAGCGATGAGGATGAACAAGAGGAACTCACTGAACCACTGGCCAAGAGAAGAAAAACTGATCACAAGAAAGACTAAGTGGCTGATCAAGTTAAACCTGATTAGAAAAGCCCTAAGTGTACTTCTTGTTAATCAGTTTGTAATTATATCTTTTGATATATTTATAAAAGTTTATCTCTTTGATTTCAAATAAATGTTAAGCCTCACATTTATTTTGAAATTTTGACCGTTGCAAAACAATGACACGTGTGAAAGTCATTAATTGCCAACGACCAAAAGAGACCAGAGACTAGTACCATTCCAACCATCAGATCTATGAGCCTGTCCAAACTCTCATAAAAATCCCCTCTCCTTCAAAAAGCCTCCTCCTCCTACAATCTCAAAAACTCTCTCTCTCTAAAAAGATCTTAAAATTCCCAAAATCTCAGCCAACCTCAAAGATGGCCGAATTATCCAGATCTTCAAATTCCTTCAAGGAACAGCTTATGAGAGATAAATTCCTTGATAGGAAGAAATTTCAATTGATTCTAGATGAATCAAACAACCCAATCCTTCTGTCAAATCTTCACAAGACAGAAATTCTTTACTACCTGGAAACACCACCAAAGTTCTTTAGACAAAATTTGGTGAGTGAATTTTTGCTTCAAGCAAAATTATCTGCAGATGGAAAGACAGTGTCATCAGTGATTCAAGGACGGCCACTTCAAATCATTGAAATGACAATTGCAGAAGTATTCCAACTCCCACAGGAAGGTTCATCCGTTCAAGATCTAAAGGAATCTGCAGAGTCATACTAGAGAAAATGAAAAGCTTCAACCTGCGACAAGCAATTCAGTTTTACAACCGCTAAAACTGACCTGAAGCCCGAGTATGGAGTTCTACTTGACATAACAAACAAGATGATGTTCGGGGCCATTAGAAGCATGAGTCAACTCACCCAAGAGAGATACAAGGTTATAATTCACCTTACTGAAGGGCGACAAACAAACTGGGGAGAATTTGTCTTCTAACAATTCAAGCATCAAGTCACCAAGGCCTCTGACTCAAAGAACTCTGGTAAATTTGAGTCTAAGGTTGGACTTGTTCTAAGAATGAGTAAAATGCTTGAAGACCTGCTGAAGCTTCCAAATGATGAGTCACTACCAGTCCTTATTTCTGACTGGATTCCCAAGAAAGGAACTGCTCATCTTCAGTCACTAAGAAAAAAGAGAAAAGCCAAGGCCAAGACAAGCAACCACTCATCGAGCAACTCAACTGCCAACGCCGTTCAGTCTCCAAAATCAAAGAACAGATCACCAGTTGATTTCTAGGTTTGCTCTGATCCAGATGAGCTTATTCCATTCATTGGAACCCCTCATCCAAACTATAGAGCGGACTACTTCAGAAGCACATGCCTTCCTCTCCAGCTGACTGAAGAGAATATTCGCACTTTTTACAGTAGCGAATATGCAGTCAAAGGTGCACAAAAGGAAGTGACCAATCTCCTTCTCACTCACTTTACTTTTGTTGCACAACGTGACCAAGAGTTGTTCAAACAACTCTACCAGTATTTTTACTGGTATAACTGGAGACATTCTATGTCTATCCAGTCTCACTTCTTGCTAACTGCCTTTCATGGCATGAGCTACTGGCAACGTGAAGAAACATAGAGCATTAAATGGATAGGATCGTCAAATCCATTCCCTCCAACCATTGTGCAAGTCCAGCACATCATGAATCACCGACTTGTCAACAAGATTCCAGCCACCGCCTTATTAGTAGAATTCAAGACCAGCATCATGTCTTAAGTAGTTGGGATTGCAAGCCAATCAGTCAACTGCCAAACTGGCTCGCTATGTCGAAAACTGAACTTTGATAATCTATCAAGTCAGTCAGCTGAGCCATCACGACAAACTCCAACTACCACCAAAAGGATAGAACCACATCTATCAAAAACTGAAGCTGTGGTTACCCAGAATAATCCAAGGTGTGCTGAAGAGAGCGATGGTGATGATGAAGACATTGCCACATCACCAAACCTCCTATCCAGAAGCTATGTCACTCCACTGCTCACATCTAGCTCCAAAGGCATGCAATTGCCTATGAAAAATTATCAGTTTCGGTCATCGCCAAAGGGAACCTCACAGTCCCTCAGTCAAAAGGATGAAAAAATCATCAGTTGCCATCCAGCTTCACCTTCACCAAGCCAGGCGGACTACAAGGCCTGAACTGCCAAAGAACAAAACTCCCTCCAAAAGAAGCGGTGCAGCCAGTCCAGCTAGGCCCTTCAAGAAGCGGAAACTGTCCACTGAAAGCCAAGCAACTGATCAAGCCAACTGATCAATTCAGTTCAGTTGCAGCTTCAGCTTCAGCCAGCCTTTCCGCGATAACTGAGAACCGAGACTCAACTGATCATTCAACCACCGAGCAGTCAATCAGTTAGACTGTATCCCAACTGAATCCGAATAAGTTTTTTATTTTTTTCAAAGCTTATCATAATTACATTCTTACCGTTGCGATTATGAAATTTCTTATATTATACTTAACGGTTATAGTTTGAAAATAGGGTACTATCTCACAATGTTGCAATTAATATCTCTGCGTTGATATTAAATCAACTCTTCAAAATTGAAAAAGAAAATATTTTTTTTACTGAGATATAAATAGCAAGATCTGTAGAAAATATTTTGCTATTTATGGTAACTACCCCATTTTCAAAATCACTACTTCTCAGCCACAAGATCATAAAGTTACTTCACCATCAAATGGCTGAGATGCAAGCATCATTAATTCAACTAATCATCCATCAAATCAGATGGCTGATCAGCTAAGAAAAGCAATCGAGTGCCCTCGATTCCTACATGTAAAGCTGAATAAATATGTACAAAGAGATGAAGGCTCCGATCATCTGCAAACCCTTTCTCTCTCTTACTTTGATCATCTGCTAGTCTTCTCTCTCTCCTCAAAAACACTTGCTATCTAAACTAAAACAGCATCTTTTTGCAGATATGAAGCCCCCATTTCAGATGATCGATACCAATCTGCTTATTAAGAAGCTGAAGAAAGATAAGACTCTAAGCCTAGAGTATCTTAACGCACGTCTCGACTCAGACAAATTTCAAAGCATTTATAGGCCATTAGAGGCAACTGGCCTGCTGCCATTTTTGACGATCGTGCCACTCAAGCACTTACCTTCCCATGTTGCGGAGTTCTACTACAACGCAACCATCTCCGGTGACAACATCATCTCTACTGTCCAGAGCAAGGTGATCACAGTGACAAAATAGATGATGATGTCTACCCTTCACCTTCCAGGCGACGGCCTGGCCCTGCCACTGCCGTGCAAATACGCACTATGGGGTATCTGGAAGCACCCACACGTGAACCATCATGACTGTTCACACAGGCTAAAGGAGAGCATGCCCAGTGAGATCATCCAACTCTTGGACATCACCAGTCATATCTTACATGGCAACTTTGAGACGGTCCAGTTCTCCGAGATCAAAGCACATCTCACGGCCGCTCTATATTTTGGTTGTAAAGCCGATTGGGCCTCTTTCATCCTTGCTCAACTACGAGCTAATGTAGAGCGAGCAGCATATGACCCATCAACTGGCTCATTTCGCGAGAAGATCGGGTTTATGAGTCGCATAAGCCATATCATTCAAAGCCAGTTTGATGAGGACATCCCAACTGGCGAACAACTCAAAAGAAGGGACATGCTCCCAACTATCTACTGCCATCCGATCCCGAAGCGTTCACATCCACAAGGGCCTTCCAACTCAGGTCGTGGAAAGACACCTTTGAATCTCTCTCAAGACTGAGTGATCGGCCTACAATATCAGCCAGCTCCCAACCTCTACCGTTAGTCTAACGTGACTCCATTGAGGTTGAGTTTGAAGCAGTTCTAGACCATCAGCTCAGACGCTGCTTCGGTCTCCTTGAGGACACGGACTCCTCCCTATTCGACCAACTGCGGCGGTACTTGCAGTACCATATATGGCGATTCCAACTGGATGAGACAACAATGTTCCACCTCATCCACACCCGTGGCTCCACCTTCTGGATCAACAAAGGAACATGGAGTAGAAACTGGATGAATCATCCACTCTTCTCGCCACTGATGCTTTCGGAGATAATGGATTCGATGATCAAGTGAATCCAGCTCAGTGTACCAGTCGATGCTCCTCTCTCCGACCACGAACCAGCCAACTCCTCATGCACATCTTTCATTGATGATCCACCCATTCTTTCAACCGATGAGATCTTCAACAACATGGCCTCGATGAACTTCAGAGAGCAAGAAGTCTCTCTTACCTCTGCTCAAGGTCAGTTCATGACAACTGAAGAAGCCTATGCATGGCTATCCTCACCCATGCAAATTCCTTCAGTTCCCTCAGTTCATGATGAAAATTTGGCAACTGCCTTCACCTTCCTACCAAACTTGTCACTACCATCATGTGATCCATTCTACCTTTTGGATGATGCCAAAAAGGGGGAAGATGGACAGAAAGATCATGGAGATGATGGATGCTTAACTCTTTGGGATCAGATTCAAAGAGAAATTCATCATGAGGGGGAAGATCAGCTTCAGGAGGAAGCATAGAGAATACAAGGAGTTTAAGAAAGAGGAGAATCGAGCAGAAAGAAAATGAGCAAAGGAGCAATTTTCAGAGAGTAGAGTAGATTAGTAGTTTTAACTACTCTTGAAAATATAATATGCTTTTAAGTGAATATATAATACACATTTCGATCATGCTTATAATGCTCATGCTCTAATAATGTTCATGCTCTGATACTTCAAGTTTGATCAAGTTGAATGCTCTGATACTTGAATGAAAAATGCTCTAATACTGAAATGAAAGCGCCCAAAGTGAAAGAATGAAAAAATGCTCTGAAACTTGAAGTCTAATTGCTCTAATACTTGAATTTCATGCATATCTTGAATGCTTTAATACTTGAATGATAGCATGAATGACAAATGCTCTCATACTTGAATGAAAATCATGAATCAAATTTTCTCTCAAACTTGCTCTGAATTTGCTCTGATTTTAAGAATCTGCTTAAGCAAACTTGCTACACTTGCAGTTTTTCCATCATCATCGACAAAGTTTTGACATCATCAAAAAGGGGGAAATTGTTAGGAAAAACTATCAAGGAACCCCTAGATCAGGTTTTGATGAGATGTCAAAATTATTTATGAAAAATTGACTAAAATTCAAGTTGTACATCGGAGCTGATCAATCCAGGGCATCATCAAAAAGGAACTCAAGCAAAGTCAAAGTCAACCAATCAAGAGTATGGTCTGCAAGCTGAAGGATACATCATCCAGTCAAAAGTCAACTCAACTGAGAAGTCAAGAAGTCGAATCAGTTGAAACAAACTGAAAACTAAGTCAGCTGAGCTAAGGGAGAAAAGAATTGACTAAAGACTGAAGAAACTAATAAAACATCAGTTTAAGCAAGAGACTGGAAGTATCCAACTGATGGCCAAACTGAAGTAAACAAGACAGATCAGCTGAAGACCAGAACTGTAGACAGCCAGCTTCTGATTAGTCAAGCTGACAAGAAAGCTCAAGAGAAATCAGTCAAGCTGACAAGATAGCCAAGAACTTGAGATCAGTCGAACTGGAGAAATAAAAGCTCAAAACTGCCAACTGGAGCAATAGCCAAACTCAGCTGACGAGCTCAAACTGCTAAACTGCCAACTGGAGCAATAGCCAAACTCAACTGACGAGCTCAAACTGCCAACTGGAGCGATAGCCAAACTCAGTTGACGAGCTCAAAACTGCCAACTGGAGCAATAACTAAACTCAGCTGATGAGCTCAGAACTGTCAGCTGGAACTCAAAACTGCTAAGAAAGCTGAAGCCAGAGAACCCTGGAGTTTATTGCTCAAACCGCCAAATCTTGGAATAAATGCTTCAACAAATATCCTGGAATTAAATATCCAATGAAGATCGATTGGCAGAGTAACGGCTACTTCAACCAAAAGCTCCAACCGATCATTAAAGACCATCTTCCATTAATGAGCCAACAGAGCCACCGATCAATGGACAACGGAACTCAACAGTCATAAAATCACTCCTCTATAAAAGACGAGTGAATCAGAGCTTAAAACAAGAAGTAAGCCGCAAAGAATCCTTCGCCTTCACAACTTTCACATATACAAGCAAGAGCTTTTCTTTCTCCCTCCCACTCAAGCTCAACTTCAGCATTTGATAGAAACTGCGAGAGTCCAATTGAGGAGAAAAAATTCACAGAGTCAAGATAATCAGCCAGCTGTTGACAATCCAGCCAGGGCAGCCTTCTCAGTTTCAGCTATGCAACAATCAACTACCCAGCTCAATTGAAGAAGCACATCAGTTGATACCATCTGTTCAAGACTAACCTCTTGAAGATCGAAAGAGATCTAAAACCTTGTAAAGACAACAATAGCACCTACCTTCCTAGCGAGCAGTTAGGGACTTCAAGTGTGAGCCGTCGACCCGCTGAGGTAGCGAGCAATTACCAGGTTCAGCCAACTGTCCTTCATTGTATAATTTGTAAAGAAACTCAAGTTATATAGTGAAGTTGCCCTTCTGCGAAAGGAAGAGAGGACGTAGAAGTTTGAGACTTCGAACCTCTATAAATCGCTTGTGTGTTGTACGATTTTGGTTATTGTATATTTTTGAACTGCACACAATATCACATAAGCTGCACTCAAACTATCTTAACTGATCAATAAGTTTGTGCATAGATAAGTTTCACTAAGAGAGTCAAAGGACCTTGTTATTCCGCATTTGAAGTAAAAAGTTTTAATCGGTTTATGCACCCCCCTCTAAACTGATATCGACTCGTCCGGGATCAACACTTGCCCCTTCAGCTCCTGTACGGGGGCCTTCACATGAGATGGTAAAAACGGTTCTGAGTTGGTCAGTAAGGGCATACGGCTCGTCAGATTCTGAGTTAGAAATTCACTGGTGGTGTACAGCTGCATGATGACATCTCGAATCTCCTCGTCTTCATCTGTTATTGCAGCAGTTTCAGTCAGCCCACCAACGAGTACATGTTCCAACCTATCTTTTCTGAAATGATTCTCAACAAAATCATCAACTAACGGGTCAACGATATTTATCACATACAAATCTTCAGAATCCTCAACATGCTTCATAGCTTCAAAAATATTAAATGTAACAATATCACCATCAAATTCAAAGCTAAGCATGCCTTTATCAATATCAATTTTTGTTCTTGTCATTTTCATGAATGAACATCCTAATAGAATCAAGGATCTATGTGCAGAAAAGGAGTCATCCTTATCAACAATGTAAAAGTCCACAGGAAAAATCAAATCATTAACCTCAACAAGAACATCTTCAACCACACCTTGAGGACATGCATTAGACCTATTAGCTAACTGAATGATAACACGAGTTTCTTTCATAGGCCCTAATTGCAATTCCTTATACATAGGCATAGGCATAATATTGATGGATGCGCCTAAGTCTAACATGACTCTTTCAACTTGCTTACTGCCAATGATGCAAGGAATAGTGAACATACCTGGATCCCTACATTTTTGTGGTAATTTTCTTTGAATGACAGCAGAGACATTTTCACTCACTTTAATCCTCGCGTCTTTCCCATATCTCATCTTTTTAGCACACAACTCTTTCAAGAATTTGGCGTACCTGGGAACTTGCTTAATAGCATCAATCAAAGGCAAATTGACTTCTACCTTCTTGAACAGCTCGAGGATCTTCTTATCATCATCCTCCTTCTTATTCTGAACCAACCTGGAAGGAAAAGGAGCTGCAATCAGTGGGTTAGAAATTCTAGTTTCAGCTTTTACCTCAGTATGGGCAGACTCGGTAGTTGGCTGTTCTTCTTCTGCACTGGATTTGTTTTCAGTCTGTGCAGTATGCCCATACTGCGAGTTCTTTTCCTTCTTAGCCTCCACCTCAGCTAACTCTTTTCCACTACGAAGGGTCACAGTACTAACGTTCACTTTTGGATGCAGCTCGGTTTGAGAGGGAAGAGACATAGCAGGTTGTTCATTTCTTTCGCCAGATTCTTTTTTCAGCCCTTCAGTATGCCCTTTCGGCTCCTTTTCTTTCATCTTAGCCTCCAACTCGGCTAACTCCTCTGCACTTTTCAAAGTGACAGCGCATACATACGCTCTTGGATTCATTTCAGTTTGGGATGAGAGTTTTCCTTGATTCGCCTGCATCTTGTTTATTTGAGTAGCAAGTTGGGTGATATGTGTGCCCATACTCCCTAGAGCAGCTTGCGTCTCTTGCTGAAAAGCTTTCTGAATCTGCCCCAGACTATTCACAAGTGCATTCCTCTGCTCCAGACACTTCATAATTTTACTCATACTGGGCGCAGACTTGTCAGTATGCCCATACTGACCACCCAGCGGCTGCTTCTGAGGTAAAACTCCGGGTACTTTCTGATCGGGTTGTCTCCATCTGAAATTTGGGTGGTCCCTCCAGCCTGGGTTGTAGGTATTTGAGTACGGGTCATAATTCCTCCGTCTCAGGGCATCTTACTGTGCATCACCGGACCCATAGCATGCTTGCTCGGTTGGAGAATTTTGCAAGGTAGGACAAGCATCAGTGAAATGGCCATTCTCCGAGCAGACTCCACAGTGGATATTTTGAGCTTGCGCCACAGCTAGACCTCGAACCAGAGAAGTTAGAGCATCGATCTTCTCATTGACACCGGAAATCTCAACTCGCTCAATCCCCTTCACAGGTGAGAGATCCTCCACTGGCAGCATCAACGATCTTCCTGTCAAAAGTAGACATGCCACGGTAAAAATAGCTGTAAAACCTTGCGGACGCAGGATGGAGCAGACGAGGTCAAATTAGGACAAGTGCTTATGTGCACTCTCTCCTGGAAGATCACTGAACTTTGGCAACACTTGTATAAATCCGGGTCTGATCTCCGAGTTGTTTGCAATGGAGGGTAGTATGTAACGACCCGGCTACCGGACTGACGGCTGTCCCCACAAATCAACACGAGTCTTTCTAGCATGCTTTGTCCTCACTCACACGCTCCCTGAGAAACTTCCCAGGGGTTCACCCATCCCACTATTGCTCCAGGTCAAGCACGCTTAACTTTGGAGTTCTGGTAGAACGAGCGCCAGAAAAGAAGATGCACCTTGTTAGTATGAGTAGCACCAATCAAATCTTTTAAGCTCTCCTCGACTATACAGTCCCATTCCAGTATAGCCTCAGAATCCCTCTCTTTCGGGTGGATTCGGTTCATTCATGTGCCCATTCGCTTGGAAGTCTTATAGGAGCCGCTCTTTGTCCGTGCCTTGCACCGGCGATCACTCCATGCTTCGGCCCCGGGTGTCACATGCCCACCAGCTTCCGTTTGGTTCGTCCCCGAACCACACCTTACTGCGAAAGGTTCGGCTCTGATACCACCTGTAACGACCCGGCTACCGGAATGACGGTTATCCCCACAAACCAACACGAGTCTTTCCAGCGTGCTTTGTCCTCACTCACATGCTCCCTGAGAAACTTCCCAGGGGGTCACCCATCCCACCATTGCTCCAGGTCAAGCATGCTTAACTTTGGAGTTCTGGTGGAACGAGCGCCAGAAAAGAAGATGCACCTTGTTAGTATGAGTAGCACCAATCAAATCCTTTAAGCTCTCCTCGATTATACAGTCCCATTCCAGTATAGCCTCAGAATCCCTCTCTTTCGGGTGGATTTGGTTCATTCATGTGCCCCTTCGCTTGGAAGTCTTATAGGAGCCGCTCTTTGTCCGTGTCTTGCACCGACGATCACTCCATGTTTCGGCCCCGGGTGTCACATAGTACGATGCAGATAGGCCGGTTGTTTCTGAGGCGGCCTATCTCCCTAATCAGCGGTCCAGGCTCAGCAACATTGATGAGAGCTTGATTTGCATTCTCCGCCATGTTTTCGTCGAACAATTGATGAAAATCAAAAGTTCATAAATCAGATGTGGAAGCCTCCTTAGCCTCCATAGTAGCTCTCCTCAACTGATGTAAAGTTCTCTCAGGCTCTGGATCGAATATTAGCTCTTTTTTTGTGAGGAATGAGTCATGCACTGAAAAACAAACAAAATAAAGCAAAGAAAAATAACAAATTGAAAATCATACAGTAATTACTACTTAAAACCGATCCCCGGCAACAGCGCCAAAATTTGGTGCGTCATTTTACACCAAAAATAAATATCCCGACAGCAGTCGGTATGCCCTTACTGCACAGTACAGCGATGAGCGAGATCGTCTCCCAAAGGACCGGCGAGAATTACCCTAAACTTCCAATCTACAGAAAACCAACTTTCCAAGGAGTTTTGTGATTTTAAAATAAACTGAACGAAAATAATAAATAAATAGAGAAAACGGGTTTAACAGATTATAAAAAAACATTCCGGTTTCCAATTAACTCCACCCTAGCTTAACTAAATCGATCCTTGATGCAAAAATAATTTCAATCAACACATGCAAATCAGTTATAGTTACCGAAGACACTTACTGACGCAACCTAATTTCTCTATAGTTTCTCGATAATCAGGAAGACACTTCACCAATTATTTCCCTAATCGACTGACAACCGTAAGAGACACTCTATAGATTTAATGAGCCGACAGCATTGAGCACTAGAGAAACCCGATTCAAAACCAACAAACTCTGACACAAGACCGTTGAATTAAGACTGTTATTCCCCTGGTTCTGAAGAACCGTTTTACCACTAATTAAACTTAAACCACAATTACGGATGGCCGGTTTAATTGGCTACTAATTAATTCCGATTTACTAAATATTCACGACTACCTAGCAATATCAAAACAATTAACGACTTGAAATACCAAAAATAACAGATGCATGTAAATAATTAAAATAGAAAAGCAATTAGATCTCACAGTTTAGCTAGGCCAGGGCTTCGTTAATTGTCATCGGAATAAAAGCGAGTCTAGCTCGAATTCATAATTAAATTAGAACTTCAATAATTGTCTGAGGAAAAATAGCGATGAAAAGGAATGAAATAGAAGAATAAAAATCTTCTGCTGCGTTTCTTTCCGCTGCGTAAATCTGGAATGGAATAATAATTCTAATATCTCTCTATATCCTTAAATATAATTGTTTACTTAAGGAAATAGAGTCCTAAACCTAATCTAACTAGGAAAGAGATAAAAATAGAGTCCAAAAGCTGTAAAATAGCATCTAATTCGCGTCCAGGCCCAAAGGCTCAATAAATCTGCAACACTTTAGCCCAAAATCCGCGCGCACAGGCCCAGAATATGTCATCTCGGTACCCTTTCCAGGCAGTATGCCCATACAGCATGGCTTCCAGACTTGCTAGATATCCTTCAATCATCTTGACTGCATAAATCTCCACAAAACTCGGCCAATTCCTTCACATTTGTGTTAATTACCTGCAATCACTCACAAAACACACTTTCTTCCACAAATGCATAATTACAAGGCCATTAGCATTGAGAATTCACACCAAATAGCCCAAAATAAGTAGGTAAAAATAGCCCGATTAGTCTTGCATGCTTGTTGTTGTTGTTTACCTATGAAGGGGCTTTCTCTTTCAAGCATGATTCTGTTCATTCAAGTTAAAGTTGAGTTAGTTTCTTGCTTTGTCCTATGAATGGGACAATAAGATATATTTGACTCCGACCTATTTATGGGTCTTAGTTGATGTGACCTATGATGAGGTCTTGTTTATTTAAAGAGTCAAATTCCTATTTGTTTGTCTTTGGATTCTGTTTAAATTTCGGTTGGCCTATGATTTAGCATTTCTTTAACCAGGTTGAATCATTTGACCCTTTAATTCATTGAAAACGATAAGTTCTTCCAAGTCATAAAGTTAAGTTGCCTAAGTTCTTGAGGCGCTAACTTAGTTTAAATTCTAAAAACACTCCCTGAATTTCTGATTTTTTGTGCTATTTTACGCACAACAACCCCGTCCCCATCCTTGGGATCGGGCTGTTACATATTGTGTTCACAACTCTCCTACTCGAGCCCCAACTCCTCAACCTGAAATTCATTAAATGAATGGGTGAGTATTTAACAACATACTCAGTGGGAGAACACTGTAAACAGTTATAGATAATTACACAAGTGAAAATATAACATATGGATACTTCTTTACTTTGTGGAGATTAGTCTCAACCCCGCAGGGCCCAAACATCATGATGCCCCTGTTAATGAACGTCTTAGCCCTGTAGGGATGCCCGCATGCTTATTATCCCCCAGAGAAGACATTAACAAGTCTATATCAATCCTGAAGGACCTCTTTATCGATCTCAAAGGATCTCTATATTGCCCCGAAGGGTCTCATTCTTGTAACTGGTCCGAAGACCCTTCATACTTATACAATCAAAGTACAACAATAACTATAACTTTACACGTGTTTACAGTTTAGAGTAACCCCACCTTATGAGACGCTTTCAAATCCTTTCAACCTTGAAACACTCCTTTGTTGTGCCCAAGTTGTCCACCTCGATCCCCAATACGCCGCCTAGCACCTTTAAATCCCTTTTTTCGTTTTAGATGTCGAGTTATACAATTATTCTATAATTTTGACCAACCACATTCTATACATTGCTTTAAGGTTCTCATACATATCCACATACTCAACCATGGATATACAAGCTCATACTATGATTTTGGACTGAAAATACACATTAAAAACTCTTTGAGGCATTTAATCGAACACGTTACGTGCACTCATTTAAACCACAAGGACAAGACTCAATTTAAATCATTTAAACCCATAATTCCAAACACAAGCACCTCCACCCTAGGGCTCTAACATACATGAAAATCAACTACACACAACCATCACAACACCTCCAACCAAACACCAACATATTAAGAGAAAATTAGGGCAAAAATCCAAACCCTAGCAATAATGAACCATAGGAATTTCAACTTAACAACACATATAGCTTCAATGGAGTAAATAAACTATATGTTCAAGATATCAAAGCAAGAGTATCAATAAAAATCAAAATCCCTAAATTTGGATACAAATCCTAGGTTCAAATCAACATGAAAATGGTGGTTAATCACCAAGAACAAGAGGTATAAAGTTAACTTGGTTGATGGATGATGATGAGAGAATCCACTCCAAATTGAAGAATTTCTTGAGAGGTTTTGGGAGAAAATTCGCCCAAGTGAAAGAAGAAAATGAGGGTGAAAGAGTGAAGTGAGGTATTTAAAGAATGAAATTTCCAAAACAGGGCGCGACCTAGGGGGGTCGCGCTTGGAGGTCGCGTTTGAGCCAAAGGAATATAGCTCCCTGAAGGGGGTGACACGCTAGATCAGCCTAGTTTTGATTACGATTTATTTTGTTCAAGAAACTCAGTTCTTTTTTAAAATTTTTGTAGGATTTATTTAATCTTAGTATTTAAACTTGATTTTTATGATTCATATCGAAAATAAATGTTTGGTTTTATACAAATATCAATCGTTAATATTGTCGGATTCAATGCAAAAAATCAACATTTGATTTCTTTCTTTGCAAGTTATTATTTATATAGTTGTATTTTTTTGGATTCACTTATTGTATTTTGTTTGAATCAATTTGAATATTGGTTAAAAAAAAATTGGACAATAATATAAAAAGAGTTATAATTGTGTTGGTGCTTTCCATGTGTTTTTTTGGTCGACTGTCAAGGATATAAAAGATAAAGAAAAAGGGAATTTAGATTTTTCTTGATGGTTCTTGGTTTCGAGATTTCGCCTCAAGGCCGTGTTGCAGGCCTCTTGGCACGCGACTGGGAGGGGGGTCACGTCCCACGGTTGCGTTGCAGAGTGCCCGGTACACGACCGGAATGAGGTTGCGCCTCATTGCCGCGTCCCACACACACTCTGACATTTTGAATACGATCTGGTCCCGGATACTTTTAACTCCATTTAACTTTCTAAAACATTACCTAAATTTTCAAAACACATTTACTACTTATCGAAAAAGCAGAGGGCGTTGCCCCCTAGCCCCCATCGGGGCGCTTCGCCCCTGAACCCCCGACTCGCTGACTGGGCAGCGAGACCCCCCGTCCGGCTCAGCGTTAGGGTGTTCAAGGTATGACAAAACAAACTTAAATGCAATTACATTCATTCATTATCTTATAACTCGACATTTTTAGTATTAAAATATCAACTTGTATTATACACTCAGTACAATGTCACCGTGCTACGACGTATCGGATCGAGTGGGATAACCTGTATTAAAATAATGGCATAAAATACGAACATACCATCATAATTAATATTCAACAATATTAATTCAAAAAATTATTTATCAAATTATAATTTATAATTAGCAAAAGGGTCGGGATATCACATCTATACATTGGATTTATTTGAAAACCCGTCAGCAAGAGAAACGTTCATATCACTTAAAAGTGCGATTAGCATGGATGCAAGGGAAGTTTAGAGCATTGACAAGTTCAACAGCCTGAGGAGGTTGATGTTTTTTCTTCTCTCCCCCCCCCCCCCCCCCCCCCCGAACATTTTTGCAATTGGATATATCTATAAAAACGTGTAACAACACTAGTAAGGTTTTTTAACATGGCCCATGCCCTGTACTTAGTTTGATTTTGTGGTCGGAGTCACGATTCATTTTCATTTAGTACTACTGCATTACAGATTTAACTATCTAGTTGTTGAGATTAATGAATGAATAGTCTAGGTGATTTTGACTGGGATTGGTGTAGTTGTATTACAGGGAATCCTGCTCATAGCATTTCTCTTGCAAAAGAGAGTGAATTTTTTCTTTTTGTTAAGGCAAATTGAGTTGCATCTATGCCAAGTTTCTTTCTCATTCTTTCTTCACCTTTTCTTCACAATATTGCAGCAAATCACTCATAAATTTATCTATTTCAGTTAAATTAGGTTTTTTTAGATTCATGCCAACTTCTGCATGACTTTTCTAAGTACAGAGATCTATAGAATGATGTTTGAAAGGAGTGATGTTGTTTAACGTCTGATGTTACTTATGTTTTCCTCTTTTTTTTCAAGAGATCTCTCCCGGATAAATACACCGGAGATATTTATCGCTCGGGTGTCGGGAGAGGGGGAAACACCTCACGGATCCGGTGTCAAACAGCCTAAATCAATACCATCATAAATAACAAGATCAGCATAGCTAATTCATTCAGTCTCAAATAGTCAGACACCATTCTCTTGTAGCAGGAACAATATAGTTAAACTGCTGATTTACATCATTTAGTTATCTAGCTTTAAATACCCAAAAAGAAGCAGGAACAAGATGCTGTTTGTCTCACAGCGAGACAGCATTAGAAAGCCCAAGTTAAACATTTTCTAATTTTGGGAAAGAAAATGTGCACGAGCAAGATGATATTCTCTCCCAGCAATCCAAACACACGTCTGCGACCACGACATGTCATCCCATTCAATGTTATCCTCCAAAACCTGACCAGTTTAAGAGAGCATCCAATGGCAGATACATAATAGCATATCTTCATAAAATTCATAGGTAAGACACATCTGAGTGTGTGTGTGTGTGTGTGTGTGTGTGTGTTAAGTGTATATACATATATATCATAACCAAAAAATGGCAAGAGCTGACGTCAAATCCGCATTTCAAACATTGAAAACCAAGAAGAATCAAGGATCCCAGCTCTGCGTTCTATCCAATGTAGCAAGGATGTAATATTGAAAAGGAGGGTTGGAATAATAAAATGAGTGTCCTAAATTTAAAAAATGAGAAATAAAAAATATCATGGGGAAAGAAATAGCTCAGAACCAGCATGAAAGAAATGGCAGGGAAAGATTACCTCTACATGTTCAAGAGGTAATGGGATTCCAATACCCAGCATACTTTTCTGAGGAAGGGGACGCTTACAGTGAGACCATCGGAATATGTCCACACTGCTTTCACCATCCACAGCACTTTGTTCACCATTAGTAGAATGTACATTGTTAGTGAGGTTTTCCAGCTTCAGATCCATGTGCATGAGATGATGTTGCGGCTTTCACTACCTTTTCTCCATTAAAGCAAAGTTCATACCTAAAGATAGCTCCATTAATAAAATGAAGAAGTGATGAATAACACTATAGGTTGTTCATGTATATAAAATATATGCAGTGTCCAACCCCATGAACCATTTCAATGATCATATTAGATCATATGAATGAGAAGCAAACTTACGAAGTAATATGGACTTAAATTATCAAAATATAAGCAAATCATTTAGCACAAAGTTACTGGTAGACAGAAGAGAGATGTTAATATATCGAGACACAACTACCATATTTAGACAGTTGTCTTATACTCTTATATATAGCGCCAACCTCAGGAAAAAGGTGCATTTAAATTATTTCTTAGCACTTAGTCCCAACTCCATATCAATGCACTTTTTTCTTCGAATCCCGGTTTTTCAACCTTATAAGGGTGAGGAATACCACTAAGCCACAAGGCTTGCGATCACAACAACGCACTTAGTGAAGCCTACAATAGTATAAATATCATATAAACTGAAAGGAGGACCTTATGCCACAAGTTAACATGACACTCTGGCATAAATCAGTTTCAGTATTGTAGAGTAACAGGGTAGCAAGTTCATTAGCTACATCCCCTATAAGTACTTATGCTTTAACTTTATTCTGATAAAATGAAATTTGTTCCTTATCCCACAAAAATAGGGAAAAAGAAGAAAAAGTTCATTAGCTATGTGCTTCAAAACAGAAAGGACAATGAAATGTGATTAAACTAAAAGAGTAAATCTTCGGAGAATTTGATTCAAATTAAACCCAAATATTTACCTGTGAGAATGAGTCTACATATAGCACTTCTCCCTTCTTTAAACGAGCAGATGTAAAGAGGGACTTTTTTAGACCTTTGTCAGCAACAACGCTGATGCTGTATTTCATCCTAAGATAAACCAAAAAGCAACAATAAGGGGAAATGGTCAAACTGGAAGGAAAACATAGCATCTAATAACAAAACTCTTAATTCCCTTCTTAATTTTCATTTTCCTGGTATTATGTGAAACCAGATGGAGCCTCACAAAAGAGCTTTCAACATAAACATCAACACAAACAGGAGATTGGCAAAGTAAATGTCGAATATATATGCATAACACAGAAAGTATTTTATAAGTACGCAAGCAAAGGTATATTGATATATCCCTCCTTATATTAGCCTATCAGATATGCCAGGATGATTGTTGATTATAATAACCATAAGTGGTAACTTAAGATTCTCTTAAGTACTCTTAACCAAATCCTTGCTGAAAAATTAATACCAACATAATATGGTTCTAACAAACATGTTCTTTGTAACTTGCCCATGTAAAAAAAATGCACTTTGACAGAACGGCTGCTGGAGGGAATTTTCTCAAATTGGAAGAGGAAAAATAGGCAAGGAGAAGAGATGCAAAACAATAAAAATTCAAATTCAAAATTTTTCCATATATGACAATAAAATTCAAAATCCTCAACACTCATTGCAAGAAAAATCAGAAAATAGTGGAGACAACAATTGATGAACGAGATGAACTTACAGTGTCTGCAGCCTAACCCATATGCTTTTAACGGTGGCCGTCTGAGCCCAGGTGGGTTACCGGTGCATTGAGCAATCCTGTGAACGATTCGCTCACTGGGGGAAAATGGATCTACAACCATATTACTATCCACCCTAGCGGATGCAACATAAAAAAATCACAAAATCTTCTTTAATAAAAGAAGCGAACTTCAATAGTGCACTCTTAGGAAGCCCCCGGAAGATGACGGTAGCTGAATCGGTGGTGACATACGGACGGAGGAATTTTTTTCAAAATGAAAGAGAGAGAAGGGAGAAGGAAAAGAGATGTGAAAAGTGAAAAATATATTTGATATAATATCATTTTTACTAGTAAAAGAAAGTAATTTGGGCGTCAATCTAAAAAAAGGATAAGGACCAAATAGGCCACTGAACCTATTTGGGGCTCAATTAGCCCACTGTAACTTTTTTGAGCTTAATTGAGCCACCACATTTTTAAAATCGGGTCAATTGAGTCACTGCGTGACGGAGCCCTAACGCCTCCGTTAAGTGGGCATAAAATGACGTCATTTTGCCTGTTTTTTTACCCAACCCACCCCTAACCCCCAACCCTAGCCATTGTTTCAATTTTTTTCTTGGCATCGTCTCCAGCCATCATGGCGGCGGCGGCGGCGCCTGCCCAGATTCCGATAACTGTTCTTTGCCCAGAATCTCCACCGCCGGCCACCCATCTTCTGCCGCCACCTTTTCTGTCATCCCCCAGTTCAAATGTCATCGCCGCCGTCACCTTGGTTGTCCTTCCGGCCGGATCTGCAATTCCCGTCACTCCCCTGCCGGCCGGCGCTCCCTTAAGTGATGGACAAACTTCCCCATTATTACAGTTCCTACAACACCCAACTCCCCACCCCTGTCTACACACAACCTTTCCAATTCATCCACAACAACCAAATTCAAATAAAAAAGCCAAGAAAAATCCAAAAACCAAAAATATACTTCAAAACCCAATCTGAATTTGTCTAAAAATTTTCAGACGAGAAGGGTTGAGGGGGAGATTGAATTGCAGGGCCAAGAAGATGGTGAGGGAGGCCTGCCGGAGGTATCATGGAGCGGTGAGAGGTGACTGGAAGAGGTCCTGCAAGTCGCAGGGATGGCCGACGGAGGGAGAGCTATTGCATGTATATAGCAGAGGCTTTGAGTGAGGGGAAGGGGATATTCCGGTGAAATGGAGGTCATCGGAGGTCGAGCACAGGGTAGAGGCCTCGCTAGCGCCATAATTGAAAGACGGATTGTTTCCGTCGACTGGTTTGGTAGCAGGGGCAAGAGATCGGGTGAGGGAGATGGGTATTTGGTTTTGGGTTAAACCAGATCGGTCGAGAGGGGAAATGATAATCACCAACCATTGGTCTGTGGCGGAGATGCCGAAGATCTGGGCAAGAGCGATCGAAGTTGGGTTTGCAGCAGCATAACTTGAAGACAGATGAACTCAACATGTTTTTTGGTTGAGGGATTTGGGTAATGGAGAGGGTTGAAACGGGTCGGGTATCAATTTGGATGAGTGGGTCGGGTAAAAAATGAAGCAAAACGACGTCGTTTTATGTCCACTTAATGGAGCCCTATGCTACGACGTCATTTTATGTCCACTTAACGGAGCCCTATGCATTGTCACGCGGTGGCTCAATTGAGCCGATTTCAACAACGCGGTGGCCCGAGCCCAAAAAAGTTGTAGTGGGCCAATTAAGCCCCAAATAAGTTCAGTGGTCTATTTGACCCTTATCCCTTAAAAAAATTAGTGTTTAGGCAAATATCAAAACAAATTAATTTTGATTATCAAATGATCTTCAAAAATTTTGAAATTATGTGGATCTAAAAGCTCACATGTCCGTCCAAATTCTGGTAAGTTGCCGAAATGAAAAAATTTCGGCAAGATAGTCGGAATTGGAAAGTATGAAGTTTGACGATATCTGCCGACGTTGGAGGTGGGGTCCCGGATCCTGTTGAGGCATTATTCTCAGAAGTGCCTCAATAGTTATTTACCGTATTTCCCCGAAAATACGACGTATTCTGGAAATTCAGGCTATTAAAAATAAAAACAAAAGGAAATTAAAAAAAACAACATGTGTCGGCAAATGAGCACCTCCGGGTAATACCCGGGGGTAACGTAGAATTTTCCACCTTCAATGGGTAGGAATATGTTGAGGTGACACTCAACATATTCCCACCATAGATGAATTTTTCATTGTGTAAATGAGGAACATGCAACGGGAAGTTTCAAGAGGAAGTGCTGCAAGCACTTAGGAATTTTTTGTAAAAGAGAGTGGGAGAGAGGAGAGAGTGAAAGTTAAAGACTGCATTTGGTGGAGGGGTTCTGGTGCGTGGAAGCCACTTGTGGGGTTGCTTAGCCATGGGTTCTACGTCTGCAAAAGTATTCCATTATGTTTTTCTTAATTTCTTTCCCTGGGGTTCTCTTTTGACAATGAGACGTGGAAGTGTGAGCATATATATGAGATGTAACTGTGTTTCTTTGAAGATGTTTTGTGTGTTTTGATATTTTTATTAATTATTGTTTACTAGTTTTGTGTTTAAATATTTTATTTATTTATTAGTACTGTATGAAATTATTATTTTATGAAATTATATTATAAATTAAAGTATCTATCTATATTTATATATATTTTAATAAAAATATTATGAATAATATTTAGTACTATATAAATAAAATCATAAAATAAATGTGTATATATATATATAAAATATGAAATGATTTGATAGTAGGACCCATGAATAGTTACTTTTGAGATAGTATTGTTGAGGAGAAATATGTTTACAGGAAATAAGTATTTAACTTTTGAGGTGGCGCTGATGTGGTGATAAAATACCTGAAAATGAGAAAGCATCACTGGAGATGCTCTTATGGCGAACCAAAAAAAATACTTGGTTAAAAACAATCTATAATCCTTGGTTAGAAAATAATTTTACAACATCAACTTAGTTAGATAGATATATTCACACTAAAAATATATATGCTTCAATAACATAATTTATCAATTGAAAAGATGTAGTTGTAGCATCGCCTTAAATTAGTACAAGCTTCAATAACATAATCTCTCAATTGAAACTAGAAATTGCATTATTTTGGTATCATCTTCTTACTTAGACTACCTCGACATAAAAAAAAGACCTATAACACGGAGTTTACCCAAGGCACACTACGATAGCGGCTGCGTGTTACTATCGACATAAAAAAAAGGACCTATAACTAATGAGAACTGAAAAAAAAGGGATCTATAACTAATGAGAACTTCTGGAGGCTGACCAAAAATTGGAAAAAACATCCAAAAAAGAAAACTAATAATAATAATAATAATAATAATAATAATAATAATAATAATAATAATAATAATAATAATAATAATAATATGCATTTAATTGTTGACATCAATTTTACAAATTCCTGAAAGATTTTAACCAATTGAATTTTCTCTCATTCATTTTATTAATACACACACACACTAACATCATCATTTTTTACATATCATCTGATGAAGATATACTTATTAATTTCTTCTTATATACTAATATTATTACAAATTACAGCCAACATTTCAACTATATCAAATTTTAAATTTAAAATGTGTAAATCAATTTCCGTACAACGTACGGGATATATATTAATATACAATCATTGTACACGAGAATTTAGCTTAATTTTATAGTTAATAATTGATTACATGGCTGATTATTCTATGGTATATTGTATATATATTTTAAAAATTTAATTTTAATTTATAAATATTATTTATGATTGAGTATATTCTAATAATTTTTATTTTTACTAAAAAGAACACACGTAGAATCCATAAAATCCATTCGGATTCAATCATTCTTTTAAATCCGATATCGAATCCGAATAGATTCTTCGCTGTCGCGTGCTAACCATTTCTCTCTCGTTTTGAAACATGTAAGCATTTTCTTTTTTTTTTTTGGAGGAATAACCATTTTATTTTTACATAACATAAGCGTCATTGCCAACTTGGCTGCCCACTCAATTTTGTCTTGGTCTTCTCATTTTTAAAATCTCTCAACTGACGACTTACAAAATCAATTTTTTTAGAACAATTTATTTATTTATTTTGAAATTACATAAATAACAAGACAATATATACACATATTTATTTATTTTCCCACCTCAGAAAAATAATTATTATTTTTCACGCCACGGTTAATAACACTAAAATACACATAATCACATAAATCACAGGATTCACAGCTAAAAAAAAGATATTAATATATATAGTTTATAGGGTGGCAGAATTAGGGAATGGATGAGGGTTTACACTATCAAAGGTAGCAGTTGGAGCATTTCCCCTTTCGCGTTACCACTCCGCAGACTACTCAAGCTTCAACCGCCGCCGTCGCAACCATCACCTCCTTTTTATCAGCCGCCGGCGGCTCTCAGCACACTCCGTAGTCTCGTGGTTTTCCTGCCAAATCACTCATATAGTAGCCGTAGCAGTATTATTGCCGCAGAAGAAGCATCACTGACGCCTAGTATGGGGTCTCAGGCGACAGAAATCGAGTGGCCGTCGAAGAAGGTTAGGGAAACATTCTTCAAATTCTTCGAGGACAAAGCTCATGTCAACTGGATATCGAGCCCTGTTGTTCCCCATAATGACCCCACTCTTCTATTCGCTAATGCTGGTAAATTTCCGCTTCTCGATTATGTGTTTTGTGCAATTCGGAGTTCTATTTAATTTCTTATGTTTTGGACTTGCATGATTACTTGATTAGTTGATTAAATTGGAATTAGTGAAGATCTTATGCATAATTCGAAGGGTCTAGCTATTGTGATACGATGACAGTCTAATAAGTTATTGGTACTGATTTTTTTTTTCTACTGATGTGTGTGTGACTGTGGTATGCTATTGGGTAGGTATGAATCAGTTCAAGCCGATCTTCTTGGGCACTGCTGACCCGAACACGGAGCTGAGCAAACTCAAACGTGCTTGCAACACTCAGAAGTGTATTCGTGCTGGTGGCAAGCACAATGATCTCGATGATGTGGGCAAGGACACTTACCACCACACCTTCTTCGAGATGCTTGGGAATTGGTCCTTCGGTGATTATTTCAAGAATGAGGCCATTGGATGGGCTTGGGAGCTTCTTACCAAGGCAAGTTTCCTTCATGGTTGTTGTTTGCTTAGATGTTTTTTGTCATCTTCTGGAGGTTTTTTATTGGTTCCACTTTGCATCTGAAATGCTGTACTTCCCATAGGTATATAAACTGCCTACGGATCGAATTTATGCCACCTATTTTGGTGGTGACGATAAACTTGGTCTTCCTGCTGACATTGAAGCGAGGGATAATTGGCTCAAAGTTCTCCCTCCCAACCGTGTCTTGCCTTTTGGTTGCAAAGTATGCTACCTTCTCTTGGTCCCTTACATTGTCTGCACCATGCATGACGTTTCACATATTTATCAGTGTGCATGCATATTTGGCTATATGTATCTACGTGCGTGTGAATTTATAGCTAGATCAGATGTTATATGTTCATGGAATTGATATGGATAGACTGCCATAACTGGATGCTTGAAGATAGGAGATCATCTGGAGCACAACATTAAGATAGTTAGACAGTCAAAGAAATCAAGAAATAGATGGAAAATACTGTTTTCTGAATTAGTGCTTCTGAATTTTAGTACTTATGTACATCCGTGTCCCCATTGTTGGTTATATGTATTTGTATATTTACTGTCCTACATTACATTCAGTTTAGCTTGCAATCTAAATGATGTATAATCTCAAATTTTCATTATTCACATGCTACTTTGAGTAGGACAACTTTTGGGAGATGGGGGATACTGGACCCTGTGGGCCCTGCACCGAAATCCATTTTGATAGAATTGGTGGACGTGATGCCGCATCGTTTGTGAACAATGATGATCCTACAGTGCTTGAGATATGGAATCTTGTGTTTATTCAGGTTAACTGTTCATTCCTGTCCTATGGGTATCTTGTTTATCTGCCTATAGTTTCAATCACTGAGTTAATTGCATTTCACAGTTTAACAGGGAAGCTGATGGATCACTGAAATCTCTGCCTTCGAAACACGTTGACACGGGGATGGGTTTTGAAAGATTAACTTCTGTTCTTCAAACTAAGATGAGCAATTACGATACTGATATATTCATGCCCATATTTGATGCAATCCAACAGGTAAATGAAACATCTCAGTCGTGGTAAACCAAGCTTCTTTCAACATGAAGAATTGTTTCACATACAAAATAACTTTTTCATGCCTTAAATGTTGAGGGTTCTGAAATATGGTCTGATATTGGACAAGATAAGGAATTTGCTTCCAATCTCTGTTATTTTGACTTGGGTATTTGTGTTCTCTAAGTAGTGCAAATTGTTTGTAGGCAACTAAAGCCCGCCCATACTCTGGAAAAGTTGGACATGATGATGTGGACAATGTTGACATGGCCTACAGGGTTGTTGCTGACCACATCAGAACAATTTCATTTGCCATTGCTGATGGGTCTCGCCCAGGTGAAGTACTGATGTCTTTTTACATGATTTTTAATGTGCCTAGCTCCTTAATTGTAATTTGTAGTGCTTGAGACAGTGGGTACCTCTCATTCATATCGCCAACAATAACTCATTTTGGAACTCTGATGGCATCTGAAGTGCTAAACTTGTATGATAATGTCAAATTATAGCTGCATGGTTATGCTTGTGGTGTAAAGCTTTATAGATGGGCTGAAAAGGAAAATTTATATTTTGTTCTCATGGTACTTGAGATTAAATGCCTTTGATTTTATGGGTGAAATGGCCCACAAATATTGTATGGGAAATATGATTTTTAATTTTTTTTTTTCTGTAGTTTTGTTGTTCCTAACTCCTATAGATCTAGTCATCAGTACTGTTTTTTTTAATGGTTGACACTTGAGATCCTCTGTAAATCATGCTTGTGCTCATCCACGATCAGTGGTAGAACTGTTTGTTTTTCCATTTAGAGCTGTCAAAATGGGCTAGGCACACAGGCCCTGCTCCACCATGATGTTAAAAAGGTCGATTGGATCAAACCTTTTGTGGCCCATTTGGAAGGGCTCGAATGGCCCTGCCTGTAGTGCTTGTTCAAGTGGGTTGGCAGGTGGCTGAGGCGGGTTCTTCTTATCTTTCTATTTATCCTTTTGAAGACCATAGTTTTCATTAACACGAACAAATATAATGTAAGAGAAATTTAGAAACCAAAATCTGAATGTGGAAGTTGGAACAAGTTCTAAGAAATAAGAATTATATTTATCAACTTACATGCAAGGGAATTATTTTTTATATATTTTTATTTTAAATTGAATAATCTATAAAGGAATGCAACTTATAATAAATCCTCTATTTGTTTACTTTAAATCTCTGTAGTAACATGTTGTAATGTGCTCGCAATCCTACTATTTTTTTCTCTTTTTACAAAAGAAATTTTGTCTGGCTGGCTGGCTCACCTGCATGGCGGGTTTTAGCAGGCTACGTCCACGTCCAGTGATTGCCCTACCTGCATTTTGCTCTCTGTTTCCTTCTTAGAATTCTGTTTTATTTTCCAGTGGATGTTCTCCTTGTATGAGCATAATGATGAACCAATTTAATAATATTAGCGCGCTACAATTTTTCCTCCCCTATCTCCTATACCCAATAAGCTGATGCCAAAATGATCCGTGATATTAGGTCCGAGTCATCTGACATTCTGCTAGATGTGAAGCTAATATGCTGATCTACAGGTAATGAAGGGCGTGAATATGTTTTAAGGCGCATCCTTCGGCGAGCTGTGAGATATGGCACTGAAGTCCTGAAAGCACAACAAGGCTTCTTCAACGGGTACAAATTTACCATCTATTTACTTTTTCTTTATAGCCCTTTTTTACTTTGTCAAGATAACCTCCTTGCGGTTATTGCACCATATACTGCCCCTCTTACGTATATATACTTATTGCATAATAATGTTGAATAGAGGTCGTTTATTGCCTCTCATATGATTATATTGTTCTGTGAAAAAGGCTGGTGCAAGTTGTGGTGGATGTCATGGGTGATGTTTTTCCAGAGCTGAAAGAACATGCCGTGAAGATTAGGGAGATCATTGCTGATGAAGAGGCCAGTTTTGGCAGGACATTGACTAAAGTACGTGCATTACTTTCTTTTATCTTATTTCTGTTATCCTTCCATTTTTTGGACACTGGGCTCACTATGCAGCTTCAATTTAATGTCTTTATCTTGTAGTTGTAGGTCCACCACAAAAGTTTAATGCATTAAATTTATCTGAGTTCTTATTTGAGTACCATGGTTGAAACAAAGATATAGCTAATACGGTTCTTAAATCATGCAGACAACTGCTCTATGTCTTGACCTGTCTAGTGTTGTATCAGCTTAGCTTTTCAAACATGATTAGGCCATATAGTTATCTTTTACTATTGACATCATCTTTGTTCAATATACTGATTCAGTTCCCTAAGTAGAAATTATGAATGTAATGCATTGTTCTGATTCTCCAACAGGGAATTGAGAAATTTAAGAAGGCTGCTCAAGAAGTCCAAGGAAAAACCCTTAGCGGACAGGCAAGTGATTAGACTATTTTGTTGTCATTCATCTACATCCTGTTATGATGTATTTGGTGCTTTTATCATATTCTCTTGGGCGGTGGCTAACATAGCTTTTATGCTGCTAGCACATCATTATTCCATTGCAGAGATTAATATTTGTCAATTGGAACTCTATAGGAAATCACTTCTTTTGTTATTCAAATTCTTAAGTTAACGTTGATTAGAGGAGCATGAATAAAACTTTTGTTGGTGGCAGCAAATATGTTCTTGTGATTGGTTGGAAGCCCTTGCATGGGAACTCCATATCAGTTTTAAAGCAATCTATCTAGAATGTCACGATGCAAGAAAGAATCACTTGTCAAGAGTAATAAGAGTACTCCCAATTCCAGAATAGATTTCTTGGAGTTGCTCTTCTCATCTGCAACAACAGCAACCACTAACGCTTTATCCCACTATGTGGGCAGCATATATTGATCATAATTTGCCACTGTGTTGAGCAAGTCACATATTATTTATATTAAGGCATGGAACGGCTTCATATGCACATCTATACCATTTTAACTTTCTCTTATATTCTCATCTATTGGGACTACCTACCTCCATGTAGATAATTTTCATGCTCTTGCCAGACTTTCTTCAGTCTTACTTATTTGTGTTCAGATTATAATTGAAAAGCTGGAATTTGCATAGTTGTAGTTATAAATTTCTGCAGAAAATTACTTTAAAATACATTTGGTGTCCTAGCCTTTGGTGCAGTCATGAAACTGATTTTTAGCCTCTAACTGCAATTTTCATTTAATTGCAGGATGCATTTGACTTGTGGGACACCTATGGCTTTCCTTTGGATCTAACTCAGGTGATTGTAGCTCTTTCAGTGAGAAAATAATTATGTTCTTTTGATTGTGACTAACAACTTATGTCCATCAGCTAATGGCCGAAGAAAGAGGCTTGACAGTGGATTCTGAAGGATTCAGTGTAGCTATGGATAAAGCAAGAGAAAGATCAAGAAGTGCCCAGAATAAGGTGATAAGTCGCCTGTTTATATGGACATGTTACTTAAAATATAAAGAATGCTTCTTCATAGAATAATTCTTGATATTGATGCATTGATAGAAGTAACTGATACTAGATGCTATCCAAAGTTAACATTCCTTCTGAATATGGTTAAGCTATAACTTTTCTGTGGATTTTCTAGCAATCTGGTGGTGTTATTGCCATGGATGCTGATGCTACTGCCACATTGCACAAGAAAGGGGTTGCTGCTACAGATGACTCATTCAAATTTACTTGGTTTCAGGTTAGTACCATTTTTATTAACTACATTTAATCATTCTTGCTACACTTTATCAATCAAAATTAGCTTTGCAATTTGTGTCTGCTGCTTTCTTACAAATAAATCTTGTTATCATCTTTATATGAGCCCATAAAAAAAATGTATCTCTTTATCTTTATAATGTGTACGTCGGTTTGGGGTATCCTTCCTCTTTTATCCTTTTGTTCTGGAATTAATGTTTTTCTTTGTGGTTCCACCATCCCTGATTGGACAAAGAACAGACGGTCCGTAGATTATGCCATTAGACTGCTGGGAAGTTTACAAGTTGCAGTTGGCACTTGGCAGATAAATTTTGGACATATGGCTTCACTATTTTGTACATCTCTTAAGGTGGACTCAGGAGTCAGGAATATGATTATATGAGGGTTTTAACTATAATGATATTTTAGGATAGTAGATTTCTCTCAAGATTATGTAGTGAGTTAAGATGGATTGCTGTTGCTAGAATGCTCCCTCCAGTTGTAGACTTGTAGTCTACAGCTGTCAGTACTTTTGATTTTTGAAGACTTACTTGGAGTTTGCCTCAGATGATATCCACTTCCTTATGTTTTCTTCCATTTTCCTCGTACAGCTTTTTGAACTTCATGTGTCTGAGGACGTGTAATTTAAGTGTTTTTGCAGCATATCTCACATAGTTCTTTAATGAATTGATTTTGGTTTCTGCTTGTTGTACTTGATTTTAGGCATATACCTGCACACGTGCACATGCACACAATCTTATGCATGCATGGCAGATCAACTGTGCCTTTTTCCTTTAATTTTTTTGGTTTTAGACTCATACTCTCCTTGCTAATTGCTATATTAAGTGCACAGATTTATCTTCAAATAAGGACTCAATCGTAATTTATTCCCTCTTATTTTCTAGAATCACACAAGTGTGATTAAAGCTGTTTACACTGGTAGTGAATTCCTGGAAAGTGTTGTTCCTGGTGAAGAAGTTGGCATAATCCTTGAAACTACTAGCTTTTATGCTGAGCAAGGTGGTCAGGTAAACATGACGAGTCAATCTGCTTTGCTTTCATCTAGATTGTCACACACCACTTATTAGCCTTTTACCTTCAGAGTGCCAGCTGTTTAATTTGGTAACTTTTCTGGAAGCTAAATAAGCCTAATACATTTTTCTTCAATATGTTGTGGTTGATTGTTATTTTTAAGTGTCAAGTAGGTTCTCACGTTTGCTTTTAAAGGAACTCATTTTCCTAGTTAAAGTAAGGGCAAATTGCACTTTAAGCCGTGCATTTTGGCCGCTTTTAAAAAATGTTCCAAATCAAAATTACTGACAAATTAGTACACAAATTTTCAAACTTCTTGCAACTCTATCCTGCCACCGATTTTCTGGCACTGGAAATCCCACGTGGCACGCCGGATGCGTGCATGGACTTCTCAATCCAATAAACTAAAATAGGTGAAAATATTTAATCATACATCGGAACAAAATGACACCCTTTTGATCTGAAAATTGGAAAAAATGAAACGACGTTGTTTTGGCCCGATGTATGATTATCTTCGTTTATCAGACTAGAAATTCCATGCATGCATCCAGCATGCCACTTGGGATATCCGGTGCTGGAAAATCAGTTGCAGGTTAGATTTGCAACAACTTTGAAAAAATGAGTATTGTTTCATTATTAGTTTTCGTTTGGGTTATTTTTGAATATGGACAGTATATAATTCATTATTCCAGGTAAAGTTTTCTCATATGAATATAGTGGACCTTTTCCTTGTGTGTTGGGTAATATACTAATATTATATTTCACTACTCTTATCCTTGTTAATTATGCTTGGCGTTTATGTGTGCAGATGCAAGAATGTTCCTGGCTTTTGGAACACAATTTTGTATTCACTCACTCAGTATTTTGTCTTGTAGATTTATGATACAGGAATAATTGAAGGTCCAGATGGAGTATTTGAAGTGAGTAATGTTCAAATTTATGGTGGGTTCGTTCTTCATATTGGCTCATTTAGTGGAAAGACGGGCAGGCTTTACATTGGTGATAAAGCAGTTTGTAAGGTGATATTCTTTATTTGATGCTTAAGCATTTCCTCTTGATCATTCAGATACACATAAATTAGGTACTTCTTGGTTTTCCTTTTTAAGTAGTTATCTTGTTGGGGCTGGGCAGGTTGACTATGATAGAAGGACACAGATTGCTCCAAATCATACCTGCACACACATATTGAATTTTGCTCTGAGGGTAAGGCCAAAACAGAAACTTGCTCTCCATTTGAGGTCTGTCTGTTTATTTTTGGAATTAGCCTTTAAAATATTGTGAAAGTGCAGGAAGTACTTGGTAACCATGTCGACCAGAAAGGATCCATTGTTCTTCCTGAAAAATTGAGATATGACTTTTCTCATGGTAAGCTTATTAGTGTTATTTTCCGTTCTCCATATAAGTAACTAATACTCCCAGAATCTTAAACAGGGAAGCCTGTGAAACCTGAGGAACTAAGAAAAATCGAGTCCATTGTGAATGAGCAAATTAGGGCTGAACTGGATGTTTTCTCAAAGGAGACCAAGCTTGCTGATGCAAAACGTGTGAACGGTCTAAGAGCTGTTTTTGGGGAGGTAACCGTCTTTATACATAAAGATTATCTGGATTTTCTGGTCGTGTGAGTTTTGACTTCATTTTGTGTTTTGATTTTTGCAGGTATATCCTGACCCTGTTCGGGTTGTATCAGTTGGTCGCAAAGTGGACGATTTACTTGCAAATCCTGAAAGTGAAGAATGGTTATCCATCTCTGCTGAGCTATGCGGGGGTAAATATCAATGAATTTGATCACTTCTTGCTGGTGATTATTTCTGGGTTAATGAAGTCATCATGCTTGTTGATTGTTCAGGAACCCATATATCAAATACAAGGGAGGCCAAAGCATTCGCACTCTTATCAGAGGAAGGAATTGCTAAAGGAATCCGTAGAGTCACAGCAGTCACGTTGGATTATGCATTCAAAGCTTTGGAACTGGCATCATCACTTGAGCAAGAAATAAATGAAGCATCCAAAGCTGAAGGAAGCATTCTGGAGCAGGTTTTTGTATATTGGATTTGAAATTTGAGCAGACTGCTATTTATTAGATCATCGCATCCCTTGGCTGATATAAAATTTGTCTTGATGCCTGAATCTGTAACATGCAATCATACTTGC
This sequence comes from Perilla frutescens, assembly GCA_026008535.1. NCBI lineage: Eukaryota > Viridiplantae > Streptophyta > Magnoliopsida > Lamiales > Lamiaceae > Perilla > Perilla frutescens. Next base: position 26,025,547 of record BRKX01000010.1, on the reverse strand, counting down.
CCTGATTTCCTTTTATCATATTTTGATTTCTAGCACTCCTATTCCCCTGCAAAAGTGGAAGAATTGTTGCTGTTGTTTATAATCAGTGGAAGAATCTCTTTTTTGTCTGTCACATTTTGATATTATGAGCTGAATTTTCTTTTACTACTTTTCAGAAAGTAACTTCTTTAAATAGTCGCGTGGAAGGAGCATCAATACCTTCTGCAACAAAAGCTGACCTGAAGGCAAAAATATCTGTGCTTCAGGTAATTCTCGCTCTTGGAGTCTGTTTTGTATTAATGGATGTATATGTTGCTGTTGTTGAGACCAAATACTACTGTCTACTTGTATTCAGCTCTGATGGCCAGATCTCTGAATTATTAAATTATTTGACAAAAGAGTTAGGTGGGGTTTTTCCTCTGGTCGGTATTGTATGTGCAGTACGATTCCATCTAATGAATGCATTGCATTTAGAAATTTGATGGAAGTTGTACAATAGATGGTGAAACTAAAATAAATCTAATTTCCTGATAATTAGTGGCCGAGTCTTGTTCTGTTCCTTGTTGAGTCTGAGATGAATGCATTGATGTGTATGCGTGTTCCTTGATGGCTCTCTTACATTTTGGTGACATATTTTGAAAGTTTTATTGGGAGAAAGAGAATGATGATAAACCATTGTTTTGGTCAGAGCCAAGTCATTAAAGCCAAAAAGAAGATAGCTGAAGAACATATGCGGAAAGCCATCGAAGCGGCCATCCAAACGGCTGAAGGTGCTTCATCGAAAGGAAAGGCCTACTGCATTTCACTTGTTGATGTTGGTTCTGATACTACTGCCATCCGTGAGGCAGTTGTCAAAGTCATGGAACAGAAGGTTCTCAGCCACTTTCTACCTGTTAAATTATTTGCCACTTCCTGCTTGTTTCCTGACATCATATGGTTCTTCTCTGAATCTGATTTGCTTCTGTTTGATTGCTTTGGCGGACAAACAGGGCATGGCAATCATGGTCCTTAGCAGAGACGAAGCAGTGAACAAGGCTTTTGTTTGTGCTGGAGTGCCGGACAAAGACAGCAAGTACAAGCAGTTAAATGTGACAGAATGGTTGAAAAAGGTTTTGGAATTGATAAGTGGAAAAGGAGGTGGAGGAAAAGGAGGTCTTGCTCAAGGCCAGGTAAGTAATGCTATTTCAATCTCCTCTTATGATTTTTCGAATAACTTAAATGTAGAGATGGAGTAGAAACTATGCATTACGATGAAGAACAGTCTTCTAAAGCTGCACATTTTGAATGCCTCAAGAATCACAGTCGCACTCATCTATGGGACAGGAAGCAATAAATATATTATCTTTGAACAATCCAGACTTTACCAATATAATATAACATTCCTCCCTAATAATAATCTGAATAGATAAAATACTGAAGAGTCCACGTTTCTTTCTTGGTACCAAGTGGGGCACATAGTGCTTTTGCATCTAAATGCAAATCTGATATATGGAAGCGTACTGTATAGTTTTTTGCATCTCATTATTCCCGTATCCATTTGCTATTAGACTATGGGAAATAAATACTCGTGTTTATGCATACAACTGTTGGGGTTCCATTTTGAGAATGCTTGTTATATTTTATGGCCTCTTAGATTTTGTCATTCTCTTTCAGGGGAGTGATGCATCGCGCATTGAAGCTGCAATTGATGTGGCGGATTCATTTGCGGCAATGAAGTTGAATTGATGGAAGTGATTTTGTATGAAAAAAGATTGCTGCTGCTCTCCAGTCTCCACAAAACAAGTTATTGCCTACTTATTTTAAATTTATACATGAAGTAACAGGGAAGTTTAATCATAGAAAGAAAATTTGAATGAAGCAGCAGTTTTTCATTGTTGTATTCCAAAAAACGAACATACGCTTATAGATTTGATTGCTTTTGTCAGAAGCTAGACGCATCTTTCCCTTCATATCCTTGACTTAACTCCAACGTTCACAACCGTGCTTGTTTATAAAAATGGTCTCTTTGTGTGACAGGCACCGTAACGGAACTCTAGGAAAATTAATAGAAATGGAGCATATTTGGGTTTCATACTTTTATTTAGTTGTGTTTCCTTTTTTTATATTTGTAAATAAAGATTTCCTTTACTAATAAATATAGTACGATCATATTTCAAAGTAGTAAAAAAAACTTGTATTGATAGTTGGGTTAGTGTTCGGTCTTTATGAATTTATATTTAATTTAAGCACATAACAAAGTGTAACGTTCATTTTAACATTAAAAAAACAAATATATCGGTTCAGGTTTTAGAAGTGGATGACAATTACAAATATATATTAAGAAGATTAAAAAGTGCATTGCATAAATATGCAGGAAATTATTAGGGTCTGGGAGAGATGGTGGCTCGCAGTGGATTTTTCATGACGATTGTGAACTCTGGTTTCTCAGTGAGATCCACTTCATCTCCTTGAATAGGTTTCCACTGGAAACGCCGAATCAAATTGGCTACAAAATACTCCAAATGAAGCAACGCCACGTCATATCCCGGGCACACTCTCCTCCCTGCTCCAAACGGCATCATCTTTATCTCTCTGCTTCCGGTGACGTCGAACCCCTCCCCCTCGCACGCCGCCACGAACCTCTCCGGCTTGAACTCCATCGGCTCCTCCCACACCTCCGGGTCCCAATTCATGTCCGCCACCATGAAATTCACGTACGCATCCTTGGGGATTCTGTACCCGTTCAGCTCCACTTCCTCCTTCACCTTGTGCGGCAGCACGAAATGCCCCGGCGGATGCCGCCGCAGCCCTTCCAGCACCACCGCTTTCAGGTATGCCATCTTCTGCAAATCCTCCTCCTCCACCTCCTGCTTCTCGCCGCCTACGGTCGCGGTTATCTCCTCGTATAGCTTCGACTGAATTTGAGGATTCTTCACCAGGTTCGCCATGATCCATTGTAGTGCCGTCGATGTCGTGTCGGTGCCGGCGGTGAGAAACTCGCTGCATAAGCTCACCATCTCCTCCTCGTGGAGCTTTCTATTCTCCTCCGGTAGAACCAAATCCACCAATGTGTCCACGTACGCTACTAATTCTTCGTTCGAATTCTCATTCGCGTTTCTCGTTTTCTTCGATTCCGCCCTAGCTCTGATTAGAGGAATCAGGATGCTATCCTGTTCGTCGCGAAGTTGAACGAGCTCCTTCCAACGGTTGCGGAATATGATCCTCCCCAATCGAGGCCAATAGTTGAGAGCGTTAAATCGCTGGAAACTCAAGAGAAGTTTACGCTGAATTGTTTCGATTTCTTTAATTTGATTCTCCTGCAGCTTATCCCCGAAACACATGAGTACCAGCAGACAGAACATGGCGTATTGGAAGTGATCGATGAGTTTAACGGCGGACTCAGATTCGGCGGCGCCGCGGAGGCGGTCCATGAGGATAGAGAGCACCCAGCGGCGGGAGGCGGAGTAGCCCCTGACTCGGGAGGGGTGGAGGATCTCCTGGGTGATGTTGCGGCGGAGGAGGCGCCACGTGGGGCCGTAAGAGGAGGAGCTGATTGTTTTCCGAGGCGCGTTGAGGTAGGTGCTGGTGGGCGGCGGGTCGGGGCGGTCGGCGAATAGGGCGCCGTTCTGGACGAGGGCCTGGTGGGCGATGGAGTGGCCGTTTACGAATACGAGGGAGCGGTGGGCGATCTTGACGGTGATGAGAGGGCCATAGCGGAGTTTGAGACGGCGGAGGACTTGCTCGATGTCGGAGATGGGCTTGCGCAGCCATATCAGGTTGCCGATAAGAGGGAGGGTCGGTGGACCCGGCGGCAGGCTCTTCTTGCGCGGCGAGAAGAGGCCGAGCAAGGGTTTGAGGAGGGCGGCGAGGCAGAGTGAGACGGTGATGATAAACCAGGCCTCCATGTTTCAGGTATTCTCTCTCTCTCTTCTCTCTCTCTCTCTCTTGTCAACTTTCCTTATATTTTAAGATGATGGATAATTGCGTGTGTGGGGATGGATGATGGATCATGGAACATTTTTGGAGTTTCATAAAAAAAAGCTCTTGATTTTTTCCCCATTATGATAATTGCATAGTTGGCATCTATTTATTCAATTATTTAGATTGCATGTCACGCAAATCTATCTAGTATAATACTAGATGAAACATTACTTCAGTAATATGTAAATCCATCCCATGATATCTATCATCTCTCTCGAAGATATCCCTTTTCTCATAATTATAATCTATTATTTATTTATTTTTTATCCGTCCTAAAATTGTAGTTCACTTTTCTAATATATATATATATATATATATATATATATAGATGGGATCATATGTGAACCACACCCCCTGTGGGAATCGAGAACAAATCTCAGCCACATATTGCTCTGATTTGGATGGCCAAGATCTGTCTCAATATTGAAAAAAACGCGGTGGCATATTTGTAATATTAGCGACTTTTTAATAATGCAAGGATATTTTTGTAATTTAAGAAATCTGTTATATTTGGAATGAATCCTTCCATCTGCAATTTGTCTTCTTCCTCAACATCTCCCTATTTTTCTTCCTCGCAATAGAGGGCATCAAGCAAAGATTTTTCTGCATTTCTGCATCTCGGTTCTCTGTTCATTATACAAGAAAAAAAGTAGCATAAAGTAAAGCATACATATACCCCATTATTTTCTTCTTTAGCGGTTCTCGAGATGTCGTCGATCGATCCTAGCGTCCGGGCGTCGTCTTCCGCTTCGCTCAACAATTCCAATGATCTAAAGTAACTATGACGTTGTGTTCATTATTTTTTTTTGCAAGTGTGTTGTGTTGTGTTGGAGTAGAAGAGAAGTTATGGAGTTGCTGAACTAGGTTGATTGTAGTTGCCGTGATTTTTTGTTGTTCATTTGCTGCTTTTGTTATATTTATTTATTTGAGTTGTTCGAGCATGATAGACAAGTTAGATACAATAGTTTCGAGGAGCAACGACAACGAAATCGATATATAACCTATTTTAGCACTACTGTGATATATTTTAGCACTGTTGTAACCTATTTAGGCACTATTGTGAACTATTTTAGCACTTAGGTTGATGAAGCTGATTAAGCACTTAGGCGTGTTGATATACTCGGCTGTTTTGCAGTTCAATGCTGCAAATAATGCGACTGTAGTTTTTGATGCCACAACTGTATCTACGTACTCGTATTTCGGGACAGATTGGATTGGATACGATGATACTACTTCGATTGAGCACAAGATCAAGTTTGCTAAGGCTCAGGGCCTTGGAGGGTATTTCTTTTGGGCTCTTGGTGATGACAATAATTGGACTCTTGCTAAAACAGGTATGAAACTATATACGTGTATATTTAATATTCTTGATCTCATATATAAATATAATTGATCACTTTTGTTTTTCACTATAATGTAGATGGTTGTAAATTGTAATCGTATGACTAATGCTATATATACTGTTGTGTGCATTGCAGCTTCCGCGGCGTGGGACAGTGACAATTGATGATGCAGATTAATAGAGAGTTGTATTGTATGCTGTTTCATTCTTTGTTCTTCTATTTAAAGAGCAACAACTTTGTATGTATTATAACACTATTCCATCATACTTAATACATATTCTGTTTAAATAAACATCATCTGTCAATTCCCAATTGTCATGCATGCTTTATTTTTATCCATCTTGTTGCACAAAAAATAAAAAACTGAGCAAAGAGAAATGTAAGTATGAAGATGTAAAAGGGATAAAAATCTACAAAACAATTCTTTCTATGAACCTAAATGCACTCTGGCATTCGATCCAAAACCAACACCAGCAATAAAATTTTTATTGCTGAAATATAAGTCATGACAGTGCTAAAAACCCTAAAAGAGCCATGCTAAAATAAGTCATGACAATGCTAAAATAGAAAATCACAGTGCTAAAACCTAAAAGAGTCATGCTAGAAAAGGCCATGACAGTGCTAAAACCCTGAAAGAGCCATGCTAAAATAAGTCATGACAATGCTAAAAAAGACCATGACAGTGCTAAAATAGAAAATGACAGTGCTAAAATCCTAAATGAGCCATGCTAAAAAAAGTCATGACAGTGCTAAAATAGAACAATATGGGTTGCGAGTAGAATGTGGATCATGCATTGGAGGTGTTCTATATTATGGAATTTACCATGTAATTATATATTGTTTAATTTTAGGTATAAGCTTGATGGAAAGCTTAGATGTAATAATAGATGAAAGTTAGATTACTATATTTGCTTTCATCTATCTATCTATTTATATATGACCTCAAATCCTCAATGAGTTCGTGGTTAGTTCAGATCCTAAAAAAAAAAAGTTAATGAAACTACATATATAGTGCTAGTTAATTAATAATTTAAAGTTCTTCATTTTTTTATTATCAAAAAGCAAAAATACCTACCTATGTTATTAATTATATAGATGTGCTCTATATAACATGATTGATACAATTCAGAATATTATGGTGATTATTCATAAAGGACCGTATATTTGATAATAGACTAATAGCACACATATCCCAAAAATATGAATTACCTAGCCATATATGCCATGCATGACAAAAATTTAGTAATCTAAAAAATAAATCATGATAATGCTAAAAAAAATCATGACAGTGCTAAAAAATGCCATAACAATGCTAAAATAGAAAAATGACAGTGCTAAAATTCTAAAAGAGTCATGCTAAAATAAGCCATGACAATGCTAAAATAGAAAAGGGTATAGTCTATTAAAAATATAAGGGTATAGTCTATTAAAAATATAAAATTTTACTTTTTCAATAATATTAAACATATTTTCTTAATGCTGTATGTGTAAAAGAGGAAGGATGACTATATTTTTAGAGGGAGGGAGTATAATTTTATGTGCGTGTGTAGATTCCTAAATCCTAATTGTCCATTTGTCCGTAGTTCTTATTTGGACCACTCTATATTTATGTCATGAGGAGCACTTGTGTATATAAGGTGCAAATAGCACCTTATTTCAGATGGCATGTGGTGCGTGGTTGTGTTTTTTTTTTTTTTTTGGTGATTTTTTTTTCCATTTTCTGTGTTTTCTTTTTATTTTTTCCCAAATTTTATACCCTAAATAAAATTAGTGAATCCTAAAATTAAAATCAATTGATATAATTTTTTTGAAATAAATATAAATTTACACCTAAAATAAAATTAATAAACCCTAAAAAAAAGCACAAAATAAATCCTTAACACCTCTCCCAAAAAATCCCCCTAAAAACATAAAATAAATCCCTAAAAACACCTTCCAAAATCCTAAAAATACCCAAAAAATACCTAAAAACACAAAATAAACCCCCACAAAAAAAACCTTAAAAAACACAAAATAAACTCCTAAAAAAATCATGAATTCCTAAATTCTAAACATTAATTGAAATGGAAAAGATCACAATTTGAACTAAATAAATTGGTATAAGATAAGTAGTAAACGCCTTATTTTTTAATGATACAAGTGATACTTTTCGAATTTTGAGTAATACTTTTTAGTGTTACTGTTGATACTGATTTTATCGGAATTTTTTTTGCGGGTTGACTCGTGAATTTGACCCTCCCTTCTAAAATAAGGCTTATATGTACCTTATGCATGCAAGTATTTGGTATTACAATCCGTATTCCAAAATCGTATTACAGGGATGAGATCCTCTATTCTAAATTTGGTATTACAATCCGTATTCCAAAATCGAATTTATAAATTTAATAATATATATTACTATTGGGTATCTGCCTAGCCAGGGATTCACCTCTTGCTTTCCGGCCCCTTCGGTTCAACACACGGCTGCTCAAACAGCCTGAAATCAAAACCTTTGAAGGATCAGCCGTTGTGAGAGTCTCATACTTAGATATCTTCATAGACTAGGGCTTCTTTCACAAATGTCTAGATCTGCAACACAAGAGGAGTTAGAATCTTGCAGAGGAACACAAAAATCACATTAGAAGCCAATAATGTCAAGAACAGTAGAAGTAAAGTAAAGAAATGAAAGACCGAGTGTGGAAGAGATGAAAAATTGTGTCTCAAGGACACGAGGCTCAGATCTTCCCATTGGGGGCACTGATACTTCCGGCAACACAGGCACAAGGCCACAAGAAAAGGGGTTAAGTGTGGGATTTGCCGGCTTGAAGCCCTCTAAATCAATCTCAGCAGGCAAGGGCTTACACTCTCTCAACTCACAGCCTTTCAGGAAACCAAGGGTCGGGGATCCGGCTAAAGAAACAGAGAAGAAAGCTTTTCAGAGCACCAAACTATGGAGATCAAAGATTAAAGATAGGGCTTAAGGGAGATGAAGAGGCGCGAGAGATTAATAGAGAGAGGGAGGGATCAAAATAAGGTAAATTAGGTTTAGATAATCATATATAGTAATTTAGGTTAAAAGGTAAACGGGCCATCAACTGGGCCAAGATAAATAAAAGGAAATGGGCCGAGAGAGAGAGATAAAAGGGCAATGAGCCAATCACCACAATTACAAAAATAAAAATTAATTATAATATAATCAATCTAGTCATAGTTATCAATAAAAGATTGAAATTTAAAAAATTATAAATCATATTTTAAAAATAATCAACTATAATAATCATTTCTTTAACATTAAATATTAAAAAATAATTATAAATTCTAATTGGGTGGGGTAAACTCTAAAAATAATCATAAAATTAAACTAAAACATAATAAATTAAAATGAACTATAAAATGGAAGAAAAATTTATAAATTTGATCGTGGACACTAGGTTTCCAATAAATCCTCATTTTCTTATCTTAATTTCTAGTGGAGACTGGAGAGACACCTTCTTTATAGTATAAACTCGTGTTTCATTTTCAATTACAATTATTTGTATTGTCATCAACTTGTATTTTACAGATTTGTGCCTAATTACAATAATTATTAACAAGCGTACGTAATTCGATCTCTCTCAGTTTAATTGGCATGCTAGACTGTTTCGTGTTATTTGTTTCACACGGCATTCTCATCCTCTATTTCATGTTACGTGCCGTATTTATTATTATTATTATTATTATTATTATTATTATTATTATTATTATTGTTGTTGTTGTTGTTGTTGTTGTTGTTGTTGTTGTTGTTGTTGTTGTTAATTTTTTTAAATTTTTATTTTTATTAATGTAACCTTTTAAATTATCTTTATTGTAAGAATGTTGATCATAAACGTGTAACCTATATATTAGCATGTGGTATAAAATGTTATCGCAAATTCTCCCATACATTAGATGCATGAATTCCTATAATCAGACAGGTGGGTTGCACTTTGATCCAATCGGTCCAATCCATAACCCGAGATATATAATATTTTTCTGACCCAATTGGTCCATTTTTTTTCATTTCCTCTGCAATCAGAACCCTAGCCGTCTTCTCTCTCCCTCTGAGACGATTTTTCCTTCGATCCATTGCTTCTCTCTCTGCGACGATTTCTCCTCCAAGCCGTCGTTGTTTTATCTCTCATTGTTGGTACTTATCTCTTTGCCGCCGGAGATTGAAGCCCATCAACCTGATCGATCATTCGTGCGAATCTGAGATCAAAGACATAATTTTGAATCCTCCAATTGCTTGAAGCATCTGCAATTGATGCGTGTCTTCATTTTCTTTTCAGTTGCCTTTTTTCTCGTAGATCAAAGACATTTGATTTATGATTTAATTGATTTTTTTTTCGCTAGTGATTATATTGATATCTTGTCAAATTTTAAGTATGAATCTATGACCGATGTTTGTTGTTCCAGTGTGTTTTTTAGTTTATGTGAAAATCTTATCGGATTTGAGTATGAGATTATTTCACTAGTGATTACGTCGAATCATGTCATCTTCTGCAGTGTGCGTTTGTTACATCGGTTACTTGAAGTGAGAATGTTATGCTTTTTTTTTACTTTTCTCCCCTTATTACGTGTTCACGTCCTTCATTCAAGTGTTCTATATTATTGTTAAGATGAACTGAGATAGATGCAAAACAGTATTTTGAGAGAGAGAAAATATGTATTTTTCATATCTGTAAAACTGATTACATTATGAAGGATTTACAAGATATTTATAGACTCCAACTAATTACGACTAACTTCCTTGAAATGAGCTCTTGCCACGTGGAGTAGCTAACAACTAACTTCTGTTAACTACCTAATTGCTCACTCTTATAAATATCTCAACACTCCCCCTGAAGAAACCCAAATATTATTGCTTGAGTTTGAGCCAATCTCTTAGACATTGAAACCTTGTTTCAGACAATGGCTTGGTGAACAAATCTGCTATCTGGTCTGCTGAAGGAACATGGCCAACTTCTACAACTTTATCATGTACCTTCTCCCTTACAAAATACACATCTATTTCAATGTGTTTAGTACGAGCGTGAAACACAGGATTTGAAGCAAGAGAAATGGCACTACAATTATCACACCAGATTTTAGCTTGCTTGTCAACAGAAACTCCCAACTCCTTGCATGATGCTAGACGCCAGACTATATCAGTTGTGACATTTGCAAGAGATCTGTACTCAGACACTGCACTACTCCGAGAGACTACTTTTTGCTTCTTAGAACTCCAAGCCACAAGATTATTGCCAAGAAACAGACAATGCCCCCAGTTAACCTTCTGTCATCAACACAACTGGCCCAATCCGCATCTGAAAAAGCCTCAAGAGACATAGATGATGTAGGACTAAAGGAAAGAGAGAGATGTTTGGTGCCTTTTAAGTATCTGAGCAAGTGTTTGCAAGCTGCCCAGTGAGAATCCAAAGGCTGTTGAAGAAATTGGCTAAGCTTATTTATAGAGAATGCAGTATCTGGCCTTGTCAAGGTTAGATATTGGAGGGCTCCCACAGTGCTTCTATATAATGTGGGATGATAAAAAACTGTACCATTATGCCTAGAAAGTTTGACAGCATGAAGCATAGGAATAGAGCATGGTTTACAGTCAGAATGATTAGTTCTTTCAAGAATCTCATCAATGTACTTGCCTTGAGACAGTTCAAACTGCCCAAGATGGTGTAAAACCTCTATGCCCAGAAAATAACTGACTAACCCAAGGTCTTTTAGAGTAAATCTGCTATTCAATTCTTGTATAACACTGTGAATTTCATCAGAATGGTCCCCAGTTATCAAAATGTCATCAACATAGACAAGAATAAGTACAGTACTTTGAGCAGTAATTCTGAAGAATAAGGAGAAGCCTGACTGAGACCTTGTAAATCCTGCTGAGATGAGATAGGACTTCAAGGTAGTATACCAAGCCTCAGGTGTCTACTTGAGACCATATATTGCCTTATTCAGCTTACAAACATACTGTGGAAACTCCTTGTCTTCAAAACCCTTTGGTTGAGTCATAAAAATAGTTTCCTCAAGCTCCTCATTCAAAAAGGCATTATTAATGTCTACTTGCCTGACAGACCGCCAGAGCAAAAACTATTCTGATGGTAGAAAATTTAACAACCGGGCTAAAAGTTTTAAGAAAGTCTATACCAGCAAACTGTTCAAAGCCTCTAGCCACTAATCTGGCATTGAGTTTGTCAAGAGAACCATCAAATTTTATCTTGACCTTAAATACCCATTTATTGGATACAAGCTTCTGATGTGGAGAAGAAAGAACAAGAACCCAGGTATGTTTGTCTTGTAAAGCAGAAAATTCTGTCTGCATAACAACATACCAAGCTGGATCATCAATAGCTTGCTTGATAGATAAATGTTCAGAGGGTAACTGGAGCTAAGTAAGCCATGCCTTAGGTTTGAATATACCATTTTTAGCTCTTATGATCATTTTGTGAGAAACATGAGGAATAGAAGAAGACATAGGAACATAAATAGAACTAGAAGAAGACATAGAAGTAACAGGAACAGACACATGAATATTATCAGAAGACAAAGAAGGCTGGGAAAAGGAAGGAATAGGTATAGGCATAGGAACAGATGAAGTAGAAGAATCAGAAGACAACTGAGTAGAAGAGGAACAGAAAAGTGATTCATAAGGAAAATCGTTTTCATTAAATGAAACAGAATCAATAATATACAACCTCCCAAAGGACTTAATCACTTGTAAACTTTGTGAGAAGCACTATATCCCAGAAATACACACTTAGTGGATCTGAATTGAAGCTTATAAGTATTGTAAGGAGTTAAGAAAGGAAAACATGACACCCACATGTATATAAAAAAGAATAATCTAGTGCATGATGATATAACAGTTGAAAGGGAGATATACCTTGAGTAGTAGAAGATGGAAGTCCGTTGATAAGATATACAGCAGCAGAGAATGCATCCCACCAGAACCTAAAAGGAAGATATGCTTGAGCAAGTAAGGTAATACCAATCTGAAATATGTGTTGATGCTTTCGTTCTGCCTTACCATTCTGAGGATGTATATGAGGACAAGAATACTGAAAATGAATTCCTAAGCTGGAGAGATAGGGATCCAAAGATCTAAACTCACTACCCCAATCAGTTTGAAAATATTGAATAGTAGTAGAAAACTGAACCCAAATCATAGTGATAAATCATTTGACAATATTAGCTGCCTCAGATTTGACTGTGAGAGGGAATATCCAGGTAAATTTGCTATAGTCATCAATGAAATGAATATAAAATCTATAACCAGCAGAACTAGGTAATGCAGCAGGATCCCATAGGTCAGAATGAATTAACTGAAAATGAGCAGTGGTTTTAAGAGGCTGAGAAATATGATGAGGTTGATGTAATTTGCCTAATTTGCAAGCTTCACAGAAAAGTAATGCAGAATCTGTGTATTTGATGGAAAGAGAATTACAGACTTGTTCTAGTACAGAAGAACAAGGATGACCTAATTTCCTATGCCATTCATCAACATCACTGGTACAAGATAGGAAAGACATAGGTACAGAATCAGACCTATTGAGACTATCTGCAGCAGATGTTGTAGCAGAAACAGTAGATGTCTGATAGGCTTGAGAAGGAATAGAGCTGGATGAATTTCTAGTTGGTGGCATGGCTGAGAGATCTAGTTGATACAACCCCTTGACCAGAGACCCCTTCATCAGAACTTGGTGGTTGTTGAGATCCTTTACACAACAGAATGTAGGATGTAATTCAACAAAGGCATTATTATCTTTAGTGAATTGAGAAATGCTGACAAGGTTCTTAGTAATTCCAAGCACATGTAGAACATTACTAAGCATAAGAGGCTTGTTAGAATCAGGAGAAGCATAACTGGATGGACCAATATGAGCGATGGAGAGAACATTACCATTTCCTACTTGAAGAAGTTCAGGACCAGAGTATGGAGAGCCGAGTTGCAGATTAGCCAGGTCATGTGTGATGTGAGCAGTTGCTCCACTGTCAGCATACCATTGAGAATATTGCTGAGCATAATAAGCCTCTTCTTGAGCAACATCATAAGCATAGTCAACATAGAAGGCTTGTGGAGCATAAATGCTAGTAAAATGCACATCAAGCCTCTTAAAACATTTAATAGCAACATGACCATTTTTGCTGCATAACTAGCAAATGATTTTAGTATCTCTAGACACAGCATGACCTCCTCTACCCCTAAAGGAGCCACCTCTGCCAATAGGACCAGAGAAACCATGACCTCTGCTAGAAGAAAGATCAGGAAACTGAGTAATGTGAGCACTAGGAAGAAAGGCAGACAATTGACTCTGTAGTCTTGCTTCATGAGCCTGGAGTGTATATTGCACTTCTGGTATGGTCAGAAACTCAATACGATTAGTGAGATTCACCACAAGTCTAAGCAGGAATTGAACCAATGAGCTAACTGAGCAGAAATTGATCACACCTGATCCAAGTCTGAAACTCAGGATTAGGAATACTGGCACGAGCTGAGGGAGACATAAATTGAGGAGGAGGAGCAACATAATCAGAAATGAGATCATCAAATCCATGGGTTCGAATCAAAGCCAAAACTTGAAAATGCTAAAAAGCATAATTGTTGTGATCTATCTTGAAATTGATAACAGGAAGAAAGAAAGAAGAGGAATTCGGAGCGGAAGTCATGGCAAAAAAAAATTGGATCGATTCAACAAAAAATTAAGGAAAAGGAACGCGATAGAAATGCGATCACCATGGCCTTGATGATACCATGTTAAGATGAACTGAGATAGATGCAAAATAGTATTTTGAGAGAGAGAGAATATGTATTTTTCATATCTATAAAACTGATTACATTATGAAGGATTTACAAGATATTTATAGACTCCAACTAGCTACAACTAACTTCCTTGAAACAAGGAGCTCTTGCCACATGGAGCAGCTAACAACTAACTTCTATTAACTACCTAACTGCTCACTCTTATAAATATCTCAACAATTATGAAGTATATTGTTGTAAGTATCATTTGACATGCTTATTAGTACCATTTCATACACATGTTATCACATATTGTTTTGTTCCTGATAAGGTTTTATGTGGTATGTGTGTCTACTTGATTTGTATGTGGTGAGCATCACTTGACATACTCATTAATACCAGTTGATATACCATATAAGTATTACTCCCTCCGTCCCATTTATATAGTCCACTTTATCCTTGCATGTAGATTAAAAATATTTATGAAAACAAGATATTACAGCTTAACTTCCATTATTATCCTTATTTAAAATTAATGACTTATAAAAAATTTAAATGGTTGAGTTTTAATTTCCAATACATACCAAGAGTATATTTGTATATTACTATGAAAATTAATACTATTTATAATTATGAGACTATATAATTGGGATATCTCAAAATTGTAATAGGTACTATGCAATTGGGACGAACGGAGTATATATTAGTGGTTTTGCTTCTGATAATGTTTTATGTGGTATGTGTCTATTTAATTTGTTTGCGGTGAGTATCACTTGACATGCTCATTACTCATTACTAATTAGTACCGCTTGATATACAAATAAGTATCACAACCTGCAACAGATGTGTTCTTTGAATTGTATCATGACAATTCATATGTTGTTTTTTGATGCGCTGTCGTCACGTGCTCAAAATAAATCTGTTCTTTCGAATGCCCAAATGGGTGTAGTAGGTGGAAAGCACATGTCAAATCCTCAGAGAATGGTGTAATTCTTCTTTCTGCTGTAACTTTGGGGTTTTTTAGAGAGATTTTTATCTACTAATAAACTGAAACTAAAAGGTAAACAAGGTCAATAATAAATAAATCCAGATGAAATCACAAAGTCACATTGGTATGCCCAAGTCGATCATTGATGCATAAATAATATCCACACAATCAAATAAACCAGTTATGAAATACCGGAACCCGCTGACGCATTCCTAATTTCTCCTTAAGTGTTATCGAATAAAAGAACCTTATTATTAGACTTCTTATCAATTAGCAACCCGCAAGAACCCTTAACAGATTTAATTAATCAATAGCTTTAAGAAATAGAGAAACCCAGTTATATTATAGGCATACGGACCCGTATGCCCACAATGTCCCCATATGCCCATTGATAAAGAAAGTCAATTCTACCACTTATAAAATCAATTCGACAATTACAGATCTATTGATTCTAATTGATTTTAGACCTTAACTAACCAATTGTATATTGCGCATTACACAACTAATTAATCAAGAACATAATCCTGCTATCTCGGAGCATTAAAAGGTATAAGCATGTGAATTTGTCTCAACCAATTTGATCTCACGATATGGGCATATCAGAAACTAATGTGATTTCATTCCAGAAAATAATTTAGTCACTCATATAAAAAACAATACAAGTGATGATTACAAAATATATTAAACTAACGATTAAACTAAAAATATAATTGTCTCAGTACAGAACGAGATGCCCATTTCAGAATAATATGACACAACTTATATAGGCGTAAAGTTTTCTCCATCATTAAGTCTCATATCGTGATTTGGCATTTGTGATCGCGGATTCCTTCCTCAAAATCGATCGTTCATCATTCTTCCATATCTTGATGATTTTCCTTCCATATTTGCAGCATTATTCCATTCATGTGTTTCACACCTTCCATCTCCATATGATTACTGCAATAACTAAAAATATAATGATTTAAGTCTCAAATAAATAGAAATACAGATAATAAATTTGTAATATTTGAGACTTATCATTTTTCCCCATCCATTCATCTGTTCATTTTTTCTTGCTGGGATTGATTTTTGTGAGAGATTAATTCACTACTTGGATAATGATAACCTCATATTTTGCATCTATTTGAATTTACACGAATGCACAACAATTCATTTTAAAACAACTCACAGTGTTACAACAACAACAAAAGGTAAAAAGAAGAATAGAAAATCCTGAGGACCGTCGTTCTTAATCATGATCCACAGATCTGTTGAACACTGAACAACAGACTAAAAATAAAGTAAAAACAAAATAAACTAAAAGTGAAAAATAAAATATTGGGTTGCCTCCCAACAAGCATTTTTTTTAACGTCTTTAGTCAGACGACTTGTTTTAAATCATGGATCCATCAACTGGTTGGCGGCCATTTTCTTCTGGTTCTTAGAGCTCTGTGCGATGCACGGATAAGTTATGCACAATTATTATTAGACAATGTTATCATGGGGATCGATGAATTCAGTTTTACTACATTTTCACAAATAGTGCCAATTTTCAACTAATTTCATGAAAGTGTTCGTCTATACCTATTTTTGAATAAAACCCTTCTCTAATTCGAAAAGATAAATATCGTCATTCTCAACAAAAATAAATTGAAAAATTGATCCAAACTTCACAATTTACACATAATTATGATTTCAACTTCCAAAAAAAAATTACATAAACGGACCCCAATTTTGTGTCATTCATTAACAGTTTAACATAATCATCATAAATCACAAGCCAATCTATTCTCTAATGGGCCTCCCCTTCTCTTTCCCCAATCCCTACACTTTTTTTTATTTTTGAATTCCAATTCTTCATTATTATATTATTATATTATAACATACAACGATCCCTTGGAAGCCCTAACTAACACGCGGAGCTAGCTCTAATTCTCCTCCCGCTTTCTCTCTCTTGAAATTTGAAGAAATCAATCGTCAGTTGAATTATTAATCGAGGTTCGATCGGAGATGGCCGGAAGAGAAGTTCGCGAGTACACAAATCTTATCGATCGTAAAGGTAGTTGTTTTGTTTGTTATTAATCGTCCGAATTGGAGTTGGAATTGGAATTGAAATTGGATTGGGATGTGCAGATAAAAACTTGGGGAAGGGGAAGGACATAATCGACGATGAAGAAGTTACTTTCCAGCGTGGTTATATTTGTTGATATGTTTGTGGTATTTTATAAATGTTGAGATAATATGGAACAATGTCTTTTCAAAATTATTTCAAATGCTTGCTTATGCATCAAATATAATTTTGTTACGCATTAATTCATTAAATTCAACTTTTTATTTATACTTGACAGAAAAAATACAACATAATGCTTATTATAGTATGAAGTTAGATAACTTTGGATTAATGTATCATCTTGCGAAAATATTGTCAATGCTTTTTATTCTATGTAACGCCCCAAAACCAAATTCGAACTCAATCTTTTATTTAGGGTCCAAGTGTTATAACGAGTCATTTTATTTTTAAAATAGATAAGTATGGGGCTTTTGAGCCCACTTTGATCTCATCTATAAATATTTTTATTTACGGTTCAATTATTATCGGATCGAGATTAATCGAACATATTAGACAATATTTCTCGGCGAAGCTCGATTTTGGCCCAATTACCAGGCCCACTTTAAGATCCATGTTGAGTCCATTTTATTTTTTCAATCTTAAAGTTTTTTTTAGATCTCTGTTTTATTTTATTTTATTTTATTTCTCAACCTATTTAAAGTTTGATCTATGCCATTCCAATATTTATTAAAGCTCAATTGTTAATAATTAGAGCTCAATTCATCTAGCCTATTCGAATTTATTTTGAGGCCCAAAATTAAACCTCTAATTTCCCCCATTTCCCTATGCGTAATAGATATATAATCTATGTATATTCATATATATATATATGTATGTATGTATATATGAAAAAGAAAAAAAAATAAGCCCATGACTTTTCTCCCAACCTTATCTCCCAATTTCATTTTTTTTTCACCACAAAAAGGATGAGAGAAGAACGAAGATGAGAGAAGGGAGGGAGTGAGAGCATAGATGGAGAGAGAGAGGGAAAAAGAAAGAAAAAGAGAAAGGGAAGGGAAAGAAGAAAGAAGAAAAAAAGGTGGAAGAAAGAGTCGAGAGTTGAGAGAGGAGGGGAAAAACTGCTGGGCAGGGATTGTCGGACCAGCTACCGGTACCGGAGTAGCAGCAGGTCGCCGGAGTGCCCGTGAGCAGTCGCAGCAGCAGCCGCAAAGCTCACGTCGTCTGCCGCCTTCATCATCTTCGTAGTATCAGTCCATTTCTCATCATTTTTTTCCCAATTTTTAATTTTACGGTTCGTCTTTTGATTTCGTTGTCATCCGGAGGCCGGAAACTGGCTAAATCACCGGAAAACAAAAACTGTTACATTTACCGAACAGTTTTCTTGCTCCAACATAATTCGAATTTGTTGATTGCTGTATGACATTGACATTCAATGTTGCACTTGATGTCAGACAGACTCCCTACGACATTGTCTATGACATAGTCGTAACTAATCTTATCCTTTCCTAGTTTTATTTATTATTTTAATTAATAAATTAGTTTTATATATCTTAGAATATATGTGCATATCCTCGAAATAAATATTTCAAATAAATGGATATATACATATTAGATATATTATTTAAAATAAAGTTTGACGAAGTCAAAACTCTATCTCCTATTTTTTAGGTTTAGCGGTTTTCTCTATTTAATCCTTTTTCTTTTTCAGAAATTATATTTGCTGGAAATTTAGAAAAATAGGATGAACGTGGGTGAAGCTTTCAACCACGCCTTGGAGGCGGTTTCTCCCAAACACATTGAAGTCATGGCGAGGAGTGGTTATCGTCAACCCATGTTCAAGAAAGAGAAGACGTGAGCCTTGTAGGATTCAAGTGAAGAAGCATATAAGGGATATGATCGACACTTGAAGAATTATTCAAGCACAAACCATCTTTCTGCTGTGTGAGAAGATTGAAGAGCTTGAGTCACAAACTTAGCATAGATTTTGTTCTTCGTTCCTTCTTCTTTCTTAATGTTTATTGTTGTACAATCAATTCACGAGAGTAGGTTGTGAAATCATTGCTAGTTTTTCTACAAATTAATGGTAGGTTGATTTGTATTTTTGAATTCATTTTGGTTGTAAACTAGAATAGGATTCATGTATTTTATTTGATGTGTCAAGAGCCTCAGCGTCTGACATCATCAAATTAACAGTTGTTTTGGCTCGTGGAAGGTTAATTTCGCCCTGTGGCAATCACATACATGTGTGTGTGATTTAAAATTATTTCGTGTGTTATTGCATTTTTATTTCCAGCATATTTATGTTAAAATAGTTATGTTAACTATCTTTGACACTGAGTTTGACATTACGATTATGTGTTCAATTTCAGTATTTTTGGCAACGAATTCCAACAAGTGGCATCAGAGCCGGTACTTAACACACTAAGTATTCGATCTTTGGTTTGCTGACTTACTGAAAATGGATATTCAAATTAATCAGTGCCGTCCTCCGGCATTGGATAGTAATGGCAAGAATTATGCTATGTGGAAATCGCGCATGAAGATGTATATCAAGTCTATCGATAAGAGGGCTTGGTTGGCCGTGATTGAAGAGTGGTCTCCACCAAGGATGGAAGGACCCAATGGAGTGTTCATTCTTACTCCAGAGACCCAATGTACTAATGATGATCGAATTATCTCCAACTTCAATTCGAGGGCACTCAATACTATTTTTGTTTCGGTAGATGTTCTGTGCTTCAAAATGGTGTGCAATTGCACCACGACGTATCAAGCATGAAACATACTACAAGAGCATTGTGAAGGGTCGACCAGTGTACGGCAAACAAAGCTCAGGATACTCACTTCCAAGTTCGAAACTCTGCGAATGTTAGAAGATGAGATAATTTCAATGTACACTGAACGTCTGTGTGAAGTGTCAAATGAGTCTACAGCTCTCGAATGTCCAATCTCGAACGAGAACATGGTAAGCAAACTTCTTCGTACACTTCCGGAAAGATTCAACATGAAAATCTCAGCCATTGAAGAAGCTCACAATGTATCAAACATGAGTTTGAGTGAAGCAGTGAGCATTCTACTCACGTTTGAGATGAATCTTGAAAACCATAAATCAAACATCTCTTCCAAAGGGATTGCTCTACAGTCAGTGACATCGAGTTCGGATGTTCAACTTGATGTTGAGAACATTCAGGAGATAAATGAAGATGAACCCCTGAGTGTTGCATTACTCACCAAGAAGTTCAATACCCTTATTCGATAGATGAAGAAAGGTTCTCCAACCTTCAAATCACAAAGACTGTTTGATTCTCCCTCATCAACATTATCTGGGTCGACGAAATCATCAAAGTCTCCAGATGATACAGTGAAGGACATTGATTCAATTCAATGTAGAGGATGTTATGGCTTTGGACACTATGCCAATGAGTGTCCTACTGTTTAGAGGAAGCAGAGGAGAAATTATAATGCTGCCGTGTTAAGTGACGAATTCGATGATGAAGAAGCTGAAAAACAAACTGTGTTGTTTGTAAAAGTCGATGATGACTTAGAAGGAATGATTGATGCTTTAATCGACATGGATGATGGTGATTTTGACTATGATGTTAGTCTTGATCATGTGAACTCAGATGTTCCAAGCAATGTTATGGAGAATGTTACACAAGAAATCTCTGACATTCCTCCAAACACCACTAACTGGTATGAAATGACATTGCTGGATGAATTTTGTAACACTACTGAAGTGTCTTAGGTGAAAGAAGACCAGTCTGAGGTTAGCCACCAGGAAGCTCTACAACAATTGCACAAGGTTGTAGATGAAGTATGTGTCCAATGGACTGAACAATCGAAGGAATTTGGGATTCTTGTGGAAGAAAACCAAACTCTAAAGCAAAGGGTTTGGACCTTGAAATTCGACTCACTAGAAGTGATCTTGAATTGAATAAGCTGAGAAAGGAAGTGGAAGCTGCCTCGAAAACCTTTCGACAACTTAATCAAGGAACATCTACTTTGAACGAGGTTCTAACATTGGGACAAACCACGAAAGCAGGCTTAGGATATACATCAAGTTCATCAATATCTATCTCTAATCCTATCAAGTTTGTCAAAGGGGAAAGCTCTAAGGATGTTCCAGTCAATGTTGATGGAAATGTCAAAATGAATGTCAACGACAAATCCAAGGAAAAGAAATTTGTTTGTCACTATTGCCAAGAGCCTGGACACATCAAACCTTACTGCTTCAAATATCATGATGATATAGCAACATGAAAGATTGTTGTGGAAAATTCTTCTAAACCTTCCAAGAAGAAGAAAAGTTCGAAGAAGACAAAGATTTTCTGTAATGTCCTCTACACCTCGCTGAAAGCCAACATTGCTGGTACATGGTACTTTGATAGTGGGTGTTCATGGCATATGACAGGCAATGCAAAGTTTCTTGATAACTATTCCACAACAAGCAAAGGCAAAGTGAGCTATGGTGGAGGAGCACAAGGTAATATAGTGGGAAAGGGAACCTTGAATGTCAAGAACTTTTCCAAGTTACGCAATGTGCTTCATGTCGAAGGTTTAACAGCAAATCTGATCAGCATAAGTCAGCTGTGTGATAATGGTATGCATGTCAGATTTAACAAAAATACATGCGAAGTTTTTGACAGCAAGAATAAGTGCATTATGTTCGGAATTCGAGCATTGGATAACTGCTACCATGCAGACAAGAATGAGAAATGCAATGTTTCAGTCAATGTTGACACTAAACTCGTACATCAAAAACTTGGTCATCTCAGCTTTCGAAGTTTGAAGAAACTAATTGAAGCTGATGCTGTTCGAGATATTTCTCCAGTTCTAGTCAAAACACCAAGATCAACATGCACTTCAGACAGTGAAGACGATCAATTTGTGAATGCCGAAGATGAACCAAGAAGGGATCCTCCAAGTCGAATTCATAAGAATCATCCAGATTTACAGATCATTGGTGAGCAATTCGAAGGAGTTCAAACCAGAAGCAAGAACTCAGAAGAATACAAAGAAATGCTGAAACTGGTATGCATGTCTTCTTTAAATGTTTGTATATCAAACACTTGTTTTCCGTCTAACATTGAACCGAAAAACATTAAGGAAGCCCTTAATGATAATTTTTGGATCAATGCTATGCACGAGGAACTAAACCAGTTCGTAAGAAATAATGTATGGGAATTAGTTCCACGCCTCAAAGATAAAAATGTAATTGGGACAAAATGAATTTTCAAATATAAAATGGATGAGTCTGGCAATGTTGTCAAAAACAAAGCTCGTCTAGTGGCTCAAGGTTATACCCAAGTTGAAGGGGTAGACTTTGATGAAACATTTGCTCCTGTTGCAATGATTGAATCCATCCATCTTTTATGTGCAATTGCATGTTATGTGGGAATTACTTTACATCAAATGGATGTTAAAAGTGCTTTCTTGAATGGTTATCTCAATGAAGAAGCATATGTCGAACAACCTAACAAAAACATATTACTGTTGCTCAAATCTATATTGATGACATTGTTTTTGGTTCGACTTGTACTAATCTGCTCAAAGATTTTGTAGACTCAATGTACAACATGTTTGAAATGAGCATGGTTGGAGAGCTCAACTATTTCCTTGGTCTACAAATCAAGCAAGATAAAGATGGGATCTTCATCTCTCAAAGTAAATATGCTAAAGGTTTGGTCAAGCACTTCGAATTAGAAGATGCTAAACCTATGAAGACACCCATGGGATCTTCCGAGAAATTGAGCAGAGACGATGTCGGAGCTAATGTTGACTCTACTATGTATAGAGGAATGATTGGTAGCTTGTTGTATTTAACAGCTAGTCGCCCCGACATCATGTTTAGTATTGGCGTTTGTACGAGATATCAATCTCAGCCTAAAGAATCCCATCTTAAAGCTGTTAAAAGGATTATTCGCTATGTTTCTAGCACGATTGGGTTTGGTATTAAATATTGCAAGAGCTCTAACACTCATCTTGTAGGATATAGTGATTCCGATTGGGCAGATAATGTCGATGACCAGAAGAGCACTAGCGGAGGATGCTTTTATTTTGGTAACTATCTGGTTTCTTGGTCGAGTAAGAAACAAAATTGTATCTCACTCTCCACGGCCGAATCAGAGTATATTGCTACCGCCAGTTGTTGTGCTCAATTGTTGTGGTTAAATCAAATGGTGGTTGATTATGGTCTGACCAGTCCTTCTTTGACATTGCTATGTGACAATGTCAGTGCAATTAAAATTTTGAAGAACCCAGTCCACATTCACGCACCAAACACATTGACATCAGACATCACTTTATTCGAGACCTTGTGGAACGAGATATCATCAAATTGGAATATATTCCTATAGAGAATCAAATTGCAGATATATTTACTAAACCTTTGGATTTTGAGAGATTTTCTTCCCTAAGGAAATCTCTTGGAATGTGTGTTTTTTAGTCATTGTTGACATTCTGATGTTAAAGTCAATGTTATGATCTTTGACATCAGGTCCTTTGATTCTGAATTTATCAAATTATATAGTACGATGTTATGATTTTATAGTATGAATTAATTCATGTGAATTGATTCCATCATGACTTGTCTCCATTTATTTCATATTTCAGAATTTATTCTGTTTATTAATTTTATTCTTTATTTTAATAATAAATAATTAAAGTGTGTGTGATAAGCGGATCTGCTTATCTTATGATATGATAAGAGAGAGAGAGAGAGAGAGAGAGAGAGAGAGAGAGATATCGCTTTCATTATTTAAAAGAAGAAATTTTTGTCTTTCTCTAACTTCAAATCAGATTTCTATCTCTCTCTCCATATTTGATTTTTTTTCTCTCACTAAGCGGTTCATCTTCTCCGCTTCCCTAAAAGCTTTTCCATCTTTGCAATCCTCATTCATGGTAGATCCAAACCCCTACCAAACTATGATGATGATGCTCTAACAAATGATGGAGTTATCTAAAGGATCTCCTTCGTCATCCTTCACACCGCCTACTTTTGCTCAACCATCTCTCTCGGCATCTTCCACTCAAACTCCTGACATCACTCCATCGGCTGCTCAACCTGAAGCAACAACAGTGGGTGCTGCTGACCCGTCAACCCCAAAGGAGGAACCAACTGAGGCCGAGGTTCATCCCGACCTTGTTATTCTATCGGGAACGGAGATACTAAACCCTAACCTTCTTAGAGTTAATCTCCTGGGGGATCTGGCTAATCCAATCGACCCAGAATTGGAGTCTTGTTAGGAAAAACTATCAAGGAACCCCTAGATTAGGTTTTGATGAGATGTCAAAATTATTTGTGAAAAACTGACTGAAATTCAAGCTGCAGATCGGAGCTGATTAATCCAGGGCATCATCAAAAAGGATATCAAGCAAAGTCAAAATCAACTAATCAAGAGTATGGTCAGCAAGCTGAAGGATACGTCAGAAGTCAACCGAACTGAGAAGTCAAGAGGATGAACAGTTGAAACAAACTGACAACTAAGTCAGCTAAGCTGGGGGAGAAAAGAGTCAACTAAGGGAACTGATAAGAGATCAGTTTAGACTCAAGACATGAAGTATCCAACTAATGACCAACTGGAGCAACAACCAAACTCAGCTGACGAGCTCAAAACTGCCAACTGGAGCAACAGCCAAACTCAGCTGACGAGTTTAAAACTGCCAACTGGAGCAACAGCCAAACTCAGCTGACGAGTTTAAAACTGCCAACTGGAGCAATAGCCAAACTCAGCTGATGAGTTTAAAACTGCCAACTGGAGCAACAACCAAACTCAGCTGACGAGCTCAAAACTGCCAACTGGAGCAACAACTAAACTCAGCTAACGAGCTCAAAACTGCCAACTGGAGCAATAGTCAAACTCAGCTGACAAGTCCAGAACTGTCAACTGGAACTCAAAGCTGCCAAGAAAACTGAAGCTAGAGAACCTTGGAGGTTATTGCTCAAACTGTCGAATCTTGGAATAAATGCTTCAACAAAGATCTTGGAATTAAATATCCAATGAAGATCGATTGGCAGAGTAACGGCTACTTCAAACCAAAAGCTCCAAGCGATCATTCTCCATTGATGAGCCAATAGGGCCACCGATCAATGGACAATGGAACTCAACGGTCATAAAATCACTCCTCTATAAAAGGCGAGTGAATCAGAGTTTAAAAAACAGAGAATGCTAAGAACTCTCAACTCTCTCAAGCAGAACCAAGAAGAATCCTTCGTCTACACAACTTTCACATATACAAGCAAGAGCTTTTCTTTCTCTCTCCCACTCAAGCTCAAGTTCAGCATTTAATAGAAACTGCGAGAGTTTAACTGAGAAGAAGAAATTCACAGAGTCAAGATAATCAGCCAGCTATTGACAATCCAGCCAGGGCAGTCTTCTCAATTTCAGCTACATAACGATCAACTACTCAGCTCAATTGAAGGAGCACATCAGTTGATAACCCTTGTTCAAGACTAACCTCTTGAAGATCGAAAGAGATCTAAAACCTTGTAAAGACGATAATAGCACCTACCTTCCTAGCGAGCAGTTAGGAACTTCAAGTGTGAGTCATCGACCCGCTGAGGTAGCGAGCAGTTACCAGGTTCATCTAACTGTCCTTCATTGTATAATTTATAAAGAAACTCAAGTTATATAGTGAAGTTGCCCTTCTGCGGAAGGAAGAGAGGACGTAGAAGTTTGAGACTTCGAACCTCTATAAATTGCTTGTGTGATGTACTATTTTGGTTATTACATATCTTTGAACTGCACACAATCTCACACAAGCTGCACTTAAACTATCTTAATTGTTCAATAAGTCAGTGCATAGATAAGTTCCATTAAGCGAGTCAAAGGGCCCTGTTATTCCGCACTTAAAGTAAAAAGTTTTAATCAGTTTATTCACCCCCCCCTCTAAACTGATATCTACTCGCCCAGGACCAACAAGTCTAACTCTAGGTCCCTGTCGCAGACGTCCAGCAAACTGGTGAGGAAATCCAAACAGCTTCACCTAGAAGCTGCTGACAAATCGGAAATGGTGCCATCTAAGAAGCCCAAAAGACAGTCGAGCAAGGAAGAGTCTTGCTCTCTCAAGGACGAGTCCGAATCCTCTCAAGATCAACCTAATTCTCAGCCTGTAGTCGAGCCACTCTCTGGTGAGGTCAAATCCACTGCTCCCCCGAGTAAAGCCAAATCCAGCCATAACATCACCATGTCTTCCGCACCTCAATCAGGTTTTCCTCTTGATGTTACTTCTGCATTTAGTAAAATCTTTTACTCAGAAGAAGACAAACTTTCTTATAAGTCTATTTCTCAAAGGGCTTTTAAAATTGAGAGGATGATTGATGTGTTGAGTTTTAAAAAATATGGCTTGGATGTATTTTTAAAACAAAGATGGTTGTGGAAGTCAGTTATTGAGTTACACTCTTTTGATCCGAGTGTGGTGTTTAAGTTTTACTCAAACATCACATCTGACATGGGGGATCCTAATAAATTGAGCTATGGAACTGTGTATGTTAGGGACAAGGTCTATGATTTTAATCCCTCTATTATAAATGCTTTTCTTGGATTGAGAAATGAAGACACTGTGATTTCACTTGATCTGTTGGATGATGTTGTGAGTGTTATCACTTGGGGTCTTATTTCTAAATGGATGAATAAAGTATCATCTTCCAAGTTGACATTCTTTTACACAACTTTGTTTAAGCTCACTATTTGCAACTGGCTCCCAACATCCAATGCTTCTGTTTTAACGGTGGATCAAGCCATCTTGTTATACAAACTTGGCTCTAATCTTCCATTTAATCTTGATGCTTGTATGTTTGAGTATTTACTTAACGCTACCTCAAAGTCAAGCTCTTCCAATCACTTGTCTTTTCCATGTCTCATTCATGCCATTCTCAAACATCAAGGCATGAAAGAGAGCAAGAAGAAGCTTGTCAATGAGCAACCTGCTATTTCTATTATCAAGCCCAAATCTGGTGATGGAAGAGTTATTGATCCTCCTTATGGCTCTGAAGCTACACTCAAACATTCCTCATCTGACATTGGTACAGCTTCACATCAGTCCACGCAGGCTTCTGATCCTGTTGATGCTGACTCCCCTTCAATACCCATTGTGATGTTGCCAATGAAGGCTCTCCTTGCTCAGATTGATCATATAGCCGTGGCCATTACTCATCTTTCGCAGGCCCGTGATGCATTCTCTCACCTCTTTTCTGCCCAAAAGGAGGAGTAGAAGCTAGTGGTGGAGATGCTGGTGTGCACCAGGTGCGAGAGGAGACGGAGGATGTAGAGGAGGAAGCTGAAGCTGAGGCCAAACCGAAGAAGAAGGGGTCCAAGGGGAAGATGAAGATCTTGTGAAGCTTGGTGTTTAAGCTTCTGATTTTGTTTAAACAAAAAAAATAATGTTTAATATTTATGTTCTTGTGCTGGACATAATCAAGATGCTTGATGCATCTTTTTGTTTTTATGTTAATTTTTTATATGTGTGCTGGACACACGTTTATTTTGATATGCTATTAATGCATATTATTTTAATGCAATCTATGGCTGTATTCTTGTTTTTATATGCTTGTCTTGTTTATTATTTTTTTTGGTATTTGTAATATACCATAGTTTATGGGCATGTTAAGAATATTCTTTTCGGGATGTTGAATGATCAATGTTCCCTGAATTATTTATGTCAAACATGTGTTTAACATTATTGTATAATAATCAAATTAAGGGGGAGTAACCCTTAAGGGGGAGATTTTAAGGTCTCCATTTTCCGCTGTGACTCTAATTGTACAAAATACATTGAGTTGTATGTTTTGTGCAGAAAGACTAAGATTAAGGAGGAGATTGTTGAGTGATATATGACATTGACATTCAATGTTGCACTTGATGTCAGACAGACTCCCTGCGACATTGTCTATGACATAGTCGTAACTAATCTTATCCTTTCCTAGTTTTATTTATTATTTTAATTAATAAATTAGTTTTATATATCTTAGAATATATGTGCATATCCACGAAATAAATATTTCAAATAAATGGATATATACATATTAGATATATTATTTAAAATAGATATTATTAGATACATTCAAAACTCTATCTCCTATTTTTTAGGTTTAGCGATTTTCTCAATTTAATCCTTTTTCTTTTTCAGAAATTATATTTGCTGGAAATTCAGAAAAATAGGATGAACATGGGTGAAGCTTTCAACCACGCCTTGGAGGTGGTTTCTCCCAAACACGTTGAAGTCATGGCGAGGAGTGGTTATCGTCAACCCATGTTCAAGAAAGAGAAGACGTGAGCCTTGTACGATTCAAGTGAAGAAGCATATAAGGGATATGATCGACACTTGAAGAATTATTCAAGCACAAACCATCTTTCCGCTGCGTGAGAAGATTGAAGAGCTTGAGTAACAAACTTAGCATAGATTTCGTTCTTCGTTCCTTCTTCTTTCTTAATGTTTATTGTTGTATAATCAATTCACGAGAGTAGGTTGTACAAGTTAGGATAGATAGTAAGGTTGTGAAATCATTGCTAGTTTGTCTACAAATTAACGGTAGGTTAATTTGTATTTTTGAATTCATTTTTGTTGTAAACTAGAATAGGATTCATGTATTTTATTTGATGTGTCAAGAGCTTCAGCGTCTGATATCATCAAATTAACAGTTGTTTTGGCTCGTGGAAGCTTAATTTCGCCCTGTGGCAATCACATACATATTTCGTGTGTTATTGCATTTTTATTTCCAGCATATTTGTGTTAAAATAGTTGTGTTAACTATCTTTGACACTGAGTTTGACATTACGATTCTGTGTTCAATTTCAGTGTTTTTGGCAACGAATTCCAACAGAATTTTTAAACCTTTTAACGATAAAATCTGGGAATAAGTATTTGACAAACATTTTTATATATATGTGTTGGGGTTCTGCCAAACTTGGAATTTCTTAATTTGGAGTTTTCCTTTGCGAGCTATGATTTATTTACTAAAACTGCTATAGAGGGAATTGAAACTGGAAACAAAAAGTTACGGATTTATGGTTTGATTTTTGAAAATTTCTATAAATGGTAGAAAGACCTTAAAATTCTTCTATTATTCAGTCATGGTTTCTTCCTTGACATGGTATTGACAGTAAGATTAGAAATAAAATATAGAATGAGGGAGGAAGTTTTATACTATTGTTTTATTTTTCCTTTGTAAGTAGAAACTCACAATACACTAAAAACTTATTTTTAAGGTTGGAGCAAATTATTAAGGATTTTTTTAAAGATTTGGTACCCATTAAAACAAATATTTAGGACCCATTTATTATTATTATTATTATTATTATTATTATTATTATTATTATTATTATAAAAAATGTGTTCAACAATCTTTACGCTATCGGTTGCACGAGAGGAAACTTAATTTTTCAACAATTGAATTATTACCGTTTATTTAAATACAAAATACATACCATTATACACACAAGATTAAATAATTATTTCATCTATCTCTTAGATTAAAAGCTTCACATCATTAATCTATCAATTTATTTTAAGAAATGGGCAGACATGAAGCAAGAATTGATCAACATATATATATATATATATATATATATATATATATATAATTTTCTCACTGGAGAATCATGGTGTCATTTTTTACAAGAATGATCATGTACGGAAGTCTCTATTTAATTAATGAAATGGGTTTCTTGATATACTTATCAATTTAATTAGAGATGGGGCTTCTCACTATCCAAGAATTTTCTTCATTCTTGAATAAAAATTAATCTATATCAACTTCATCAAAACATAGGACTCTGATTTAAATCAAGTTTAAGAAACTGCTCATTCAAATAAATAAAAGTACTCAATTTCATGGGTTTGGACACAAAACGACCTCAAGTTGAGATTTTTTTTTGCTAATAATAAGTTGTTGTTTTTGTTCCTTCAAGATTTGAGTTTTTGGCTTTCAACCTTCAAATGGTCAGATCTTCAGTCTTTCTATGCACTTTGAGTAAGCCCAGGTGAGAAAATTGCTCTCGACTGTACATATTGAAGCTTGAGGGGCTGTGAAAGAAAGAGAAGAAAGGATTGTATAATAATAGAATTAAAATAGAGATTTTATATAATTTATTTCATTTAATATAAATAAGAGAGCTGTATTTAGAACCATTTTTCAAAATATATTGGGGGTATATTTGCTTTGTTTTACCCCAAAGGTAGATATTGATTGAGTTAGCCCAAATTTATTGGTTTCTGAAAACTCATTTTTTAATTCCAAAAAAATTAGAATAATGATTTAGAACAACTGAACAAGGTAAATCATTTATTATTATTATTATTATTATTATTATTATTATTAAATATTATTTAATAGAAGAAACAAGGAAAAAATGAAAGAGAAAAGAGAGAAAAAACAAACAAACAAATTCAACAGTTAATAGTATTAATTTCGTAAAATTTAAAAAAAAAGTAAGAGATAAATTGGGATGGGATGTAAAAGTGTGAAATCATTATTTACTTAATAGTATTAATTTCGTGCCCAGTTAATTCAGCACATCACATCTCATTCTCATCATTTTCTCTCTCAACACATTCAACATCAATCATTATCACCAAATTTCTCTCTCTTCAAATTCCGTCCACTTTTCTCTTGAAATTCTGAAATGAATCGCAAAGAACAATCTGCTCGTAGAGGTCACTAGGAACTATTTAGATATGCCACGGCTTTCGAGGAGTTCATGAAGGAGGAAGCCAATATCAGCCGCATACAAAAAGAGTGGAACGACGTTGCGGTAACCTTTTATCAGATCACTCAAAAATTGAACGTACTTTATCAAAGACAACCTAGTTATGTCGCACATAGTGAACAAGCCCTCGCGAGATTGCAAATGACACTAACAATTCTAAATGAAGAGGGCCGAGTCATCATGATTAAAGCAGAAGAAGTTGCTGCTGTGGAAAACATGGTAAATGAAGGTTATAGTGGCGAAATCTATGCCACATCTGCTGCAGTGTGCTGTAGTGAGGGAGAAGCTCCGTGAACGCGGAATGGTGGCTCTCCCAAATTTTAAGTGAGGGGTAGAGGTAGGTTTTCTTGATTTTTTTGTGTGGGGGCTTTTCTTGATATTTTTCGTTCTTCATTTTTTTGTTCTCTCTTCTGAGAAGGTTTAAGAATAGTACATTGTGGGGTTTGTTGATTGTTTCTTTTTCTTTTTTTTTTTCTCTCCGGGTAGATTTGGTTTAGACATTGAGGGAGGCGTTTTGAATTTTTCTTTCTATGGATTTTGAGTGGAATACGGCTGCGGCGGAGGGAGAGTTCTTGATTATTTTTTTCTCGGGACATTGAGTGGAATACGGCGGAGGAGAGGGATGACTCCAGAGTTCTTCTTTGAATTGGTAATTTTTTTATTTTACTTTTTCTTTCCTTCACTTTTTGTTTTGTATCTCGATTTGGCTTTGAAATTTTATTATTTTTATTGTTCTTTCCTTCACTTGTTATTTGAGTATCTTGGTTTGGCTTCGTAATTTATTTATTTTTGTTTTGTTTTTATTTGAGTATCTTGATTTGGCTTGGTAATTTTTTTTAAATCATTTCCTTTACTTTTTATTTGAGTATCTTGATTTGGATTGGTTTAGAGATGGTGGAGGGTTGGTTCTGTTGTTGTATAAATTAATGTTGCCTAAGAATTAACATCTGCTAATTTTGTTAACTAAGCTATATTCATCATGGTCGCCTTGAAGAGTAACTTTAGAAGTGAAGAGCAATAATTAGAATAATGATTCAGAACAACTGAACAAAGTAAATCCTTTATTATTATTATTATTATTATTATTATTATTATTATTATTATTATTATTATTATTATTATTATTATTATTATTAAACATCTATCTATACTATAAAATGGAGTTCCCTAAAAAAAATTCCCTCCCAAAAATATCAAATCATCTACCGTAACTTTTTTTATTTTTTTAATGTCTCACCATCATCTCTATCTCAAACACACACATTTACACATTTTTTTATTATATAATTAATTTGTGCTATATTCAATAACATATTTCGTTATAGATAAAAACTTATATGAGACCGTCTAACGGATCTCTCACGTTGGACGAATCTCCATCTGACCCGATCCGGAGTAACCCGACCTGCCTGTATATATTAAAAAAAATGCACACACATACACACACAAAACTCATCACCGCTTCTCAGTTTCTCCGCCCCTTTCTTCCACCACCGCGATTTCTCAATTTCGATCTTCACAATTCCTCTCTCACGACGCCATCTCCCACATCTTTCGCCGCTTCTTCCCATAATTCTCCTCACAACCGCTGTTTCCGCCATCTCTTCCACTGCTACCCCACCAAATAGTGCGTTTGCCACAGCAAGTAGTGCGACCACCACCAGCAACTATCGCGACCACCAGCGCCGCAGTCGTCTCCAAAACCGGCGCTATATCATCATCTCCAACGCAGAATTTCAACCGAGTATTTGTAAGTGTATCTAGGGTTTTATGGATCTATTGCTTTGATGATGAATTTAGTTTTATTTTCTAGCCCGAATTTAACTCTTGTTCTTAAGGAATGATCTTTTGATATGATACTGCATGTTTAATTGTTATATTTGGTGTTTTGAAGGGGAATTTGAAATAAATATAGCAGAATACTCGATGTATTAATTAGGGAGAAAATGCATAGGAAATTAAAGTGTGTATGTATATCAGTTCCACTGGATTTTCCTTGATTTGATTATTGGAAATATGAAAAAGGGCTTTTTAGTAGAAACCAAAAGATTGGAGTCACAAGTTACATATTCACCAACAAATACACATTTTTCATTGTGTTGAATAAATGTATGTGGATTTGTGCAGAGATATAATGCTTGAATACACAAAGCAAGTATTGAGTCTAGGAACAACTCTGTTTCAAATATTGTCCGAGGTACTAGGCCTCAAGGCTGATCACCTTGTAGACATGAAATGCGTGGAGGGGCTTGCTCTGATGATGCATTACTAGCCGGAATGCCCTCAGTCGGAGCTAACTTTAGGCACGAGCCAACACGCTGACAGTGACTTCCTAACGGTGCTACTAAACGACCAAGTATCTGGGCTGCAAGTTCTTTACCAGAACCAGTGGGTTGATGTTCCCTCTGTGCCTGGAGCTCTAGTAGTAAATATTGGAGATCTTCTTCAGGTAAGGTTCTTTTTTTTTCTCTCTTAATTAAGTCATCTACATTAATGGTGCATCATAATTGATCTTGATCATCTTTATTTATGTATATCTTCTTGCTGTAGCTCGTATCAAATGATAGGTTTATAAGTGCAGAGCACAAAGTAGTTGTAAATAGTTGTAGGTCGAGAGTTTCTGTTGCGTGTTTCTTCAGAAGTAGATTGAGTAATACGTCAGGGGAGCTCTACGGGCCGATTGAAGAACTCGTGTTTGAAGAAAATCCACCAAAATATAGGACAACCACTGTGAAAGAGTATGTCACCCTATTCAACTCGAAGGGGCTGGATAGAACTTCTGTTTTGTTACATTTCCGAGTTTGAATTTGATTACTAAGATTTGTGTGTTAATAAGTGGTTTGGACATAATATATCTGACATTATGTATCTTCTTGTATGTGTGATAGATAATGAAATGTTTGTATAAGCAGAGAAATAGTCTATAAAATTTTCTTAGAGTCCATGCATATTGAGATGAATATTTTATGTAAATATAGCCAGAAATTACCTTGGCTTTAATTTCTTTACATGGTATGGTCTAAATTAGTGACTTCTGTAGCAACCCAAATTTTTAATTTACGAGTCGCTTTTATTTTGTAATGATATTTTATTTCAAAGCATGTTATTTTCCCGACGGTTAACTAATTATTGAACAAAAAAAAAGAAGTATCATTAATTATAAGACAAAGTATCATTAACTGAGTGGAGTATATCATTAACCAAAGTATCATTATTTATGAAGTGAAGTATTATTAACTCACATATGAGTATCATTATTTATGGGGTGAAGTGGAGTCTCATTACTATGGAAAAAAGTATTACTAATTGCAGAATAAAGTATCACTAATTGAAGAAAAGTATCACTAATTGCAGAAGAAATTATCACTAATTAGAAAGAAAAGTATCACTAATTGCAGAAGAAAGTATCACTAATTAGAAGAAAAGTATCACTAATTGAAGAAAAGTATCACTAATTGCAGAAAAAAAAGTATCACTAATTAGAAAGAAAATTATCACTAATTGCAGAAGAAAGTATCACTAGTTAGAAGAAAAATATCACTAATTGCAGAAGAAAGTTTCCATTTGAATATCAATGCCGCGAACGCCAAAGCAAAAGCAAATATTTGGTACGCGGCTTCCATTTTTTTTATTGTGTTTGATCATTCGACGATTGCCTCATATCTTCTGAGCTCTTCACTCTGTCTATATATAGCATTCTTACTTAGTGAAGTTTTATTTTTATTTTATTTTTTTTTTTTTTGAGAAAATTGTAACTTAGTGAAGTTGGGGACTTTCTTTTTTTCGATTTGTATTTGGGGAAATTTTAGTTTTTGAGGTATGCTTCTTTATTTTTAATTTGAGGTGAGAAATTTCAGGAAAAAGGTTTGATTTTATTTTCATAATCAATTTTCAAATTTTAGTATTTTTAATTTAATTTATAAGATGTATTAGTAACATTAGCTATGAAAATAAGTATAATTAACAATGAAGTTAAGTATCATTAGATATAAATTTGGCAAAGTATCATTAATTATTAAGTGAAGTATCATTCGATACATATATCTAGTGAAGTATCATTAACTGTATGTGAAGTATCATTAATTATGAATGGAGTATATCATTAATTCAAGTATCATTATTTATAAGGTGAAGTACCATTAACTCACATATGAAGTGGAGTCTCATTACTATGGAAAAAAGTATCACTAATTGCAGAATAAAGTATCACTAACTAGAAGAAAAGTATCACTAATTGCAGAAGAAAGTTTAACTAATTAGAAAGAAAAATATCAGTTCAAACATAATCTCAAATTGAGATAAATATCATTAACTATTAAGTGAAGTATCATTAAATATATAACTGGTGAAGTATTATTAACTCTATGTGAAATATCATTAACTATGGATGAAGTATCATTAACTCGGAAGTGGATTATAATATGTATTGATGATTAAACATTAATTATTGAATCAAAATAGATAAATGTCATTAACTATAAGTGGAGTATCATTATTTATGAGGTAGAGTATCATTAACTCACATATGAGTATCATTATTTATGAGTTGAAGTATGATTACCTGTAAAGTGGAGTCTCATTACTATGGAAAAGAGTATCACTAATTGCAGAAGAAAGTATCACTAATTAGAAAGAAAAGTATCACTAATTGCAGAAGAAAGTATTACTATTTAGAAAGAAAAGTATCACTAATTGCAGAAGAAAGTATCACTAATTACAAGAGAAAGTATCACTAATTAGAAAGAAAAGTGTCAGTTTAAACGTAATCTCAAATTGAGAATCGGGTCTATGAATACGATAAAAACTCATTCTTGAGTAAAAAAATTTATATCATTATCATAGAAAAAATATCATTGATTACAAAATAAAGTATCACTAATTACAAAAGAAAATACCACTAATTACAAATAAAAGTATCACTAAAAATATTCAACAACATCTCGATCTTCCATAGATCAGAAACCCAAACCCTGACCAACAGATCCAAACCCAAACAATATTCTTTCTCATTATGCTTCTTTGCCGGCCGTCCTCTCATTGAAAACCTGATAGAATTTCCAATTGAGCGGCGCAGGTGGACCCGCCACAGCTAATGCCACCTCTCCACCATCACTACTGTCCATTAGAACAGCCATCAAAAAAATTCTCTCAACAAAAGCTATTAAATTTTCACTAACATTTCACATTAAACAGCTTGACCATATAAGAACATCAATTTATTTTCTCTAGAACTAACATTATCGAATTGAAACATAAAAAACCCAAGATCAAACATCAATAACATATCTATAAAAATTATTCCAGACTCTGTTATAAATTAAAAAAAGGATCTGTAACTGTGTATAGTAAGGAGTTAGCATGTTCATCAAAACCCAAACTATAAATTTCCTATATCATCATTATTTCCAAATTAGCACTTGAACACATTAAATAATCACAAAATTCAAACTAATCAAAGAGCAAATCTGTCACGACCCCAAATTAATATCTGATTAATATGAAGTGTGACTGGCACGACTCGATCCCAATAAAGGATGGGTCAAGGCGCGAACCGGAAATAATTAAATAAAATAAGAAACTACTGTATTCCAGGAACGATGATTGCCATGAGCTCAAATTCTGAACTAACTTTAAGTACTCACAAGAGATAGAATAATAACAGTACTTAATTGATTATCGAGTTATGGAACTCGTCCATAACAAAAGCTGAAATGTTGAACTTGAGATATAACTGAGTTGCGGAAGCAAAAGAAAGACAATAATAATAATATAGTAATACAAGGCCATCTGAGCCTTGTACCAAAAAGAACTCCACTCTCAGCACTTCTCCCTTCCACACCAGCTCAACCTACACATTTAAAAACAAACATGCAGGGCTGAGTACAAGGGTACTCAGTGAACACATTGCCAAAAATATTTCTGAACTGAAACTCATTTTCTTGTCATGCATCTGAGTAAACACACAGGGGTTTTATCTAAAAAGGCCCTATGTTTTACTAAATCATTTTATGTCATTGAGCGCTCTTTTCTGTTGTATGATCATCCATATCCCACTGAAAGTCGAGGAATAGCTCCGCTCAGCCTTTTCCACAAACGTCAGGGAATAGCTCCGCTCAGCTTTTTCCCTCGAACGCTTAACATAACTAAATGCCGAAGAATAGCTCCGCCCAGCCTTTTCCACGCACATTTAGCATCGTCGATGTCTTAGTCAGGAATGGCTCCGCTCAGCCTTTCCCTCTTCCTAATATCACCGACTCAAGTGTACACTAACCTCAGTTAACACGCTAAGTTAGCACGAGGCTCGATCGATTTACGAGTTAGAAAGCCCCTTGCGAGCTAACTAAATACAGATAAGGATATCATACAAAACAAAACATTTTAAGCATGACAATAATTTATTTGCATCAGAAATAAATAACTTTAGGTGAGTAAAAACTCAAATCATTATTTGGACTAAGAGTCCGTTGAAAAGAAAGCCCACCTTTCACCGAGATTTTAACACTTGAACTGCAGCAAACGTTCCTCCTCACACTTTATCTTGCACTGGACAGCTTGCCTTCATAGAGTTAACATAAAACTGAGTACGTTGAACCAAATACGTTGTTTGGACTCAACATGAAATTGAAGGCCTATTAGGGTCTAGTATCCGTTCTAAATTTTCTTTTGATTAAGGGTTAATCTAGACCCTAGTTTTTAACCATCTAAAGACATACATCGATATCATTTAAGGTGTCAAAAAAAAAAAACCTCAACATCCATCGCAAGTTGATTCTAAAAATAAGATCAACATTAAGCTTAGATTGAACAACATTCTGCACAACGATAAACTTTGCAGAATTTTCTGTTTTGACTCGCTAGGGTGCAGGGGACAAGCCATACACCGTTGGAAAGCCACGGAAGTCTAGTTTACGGCTAAATTTACGGTTACTCAAGACGATAACTAACGAAAAAGTTATGACCATTTTACTAAAAGGTGGCAGATCTGCCAGAATTTCCGAAAATAAACTCGTGACCTGATTTTGAAGATTTTTCATGATCGATTCAGGAAGAGTTACGGACTGAGATATATACCATTAGAAAGCCATGGAAGTCTAAAATTTTTACAAATTTACGGTGGCTTAGTATGATAACAAATGAAACGGATATACCCGTTTTACTAAAAGGTGGCAGAACTGCCATGACTTCATGAAAACCGAAACATGACCCAACTTTGCCGATTTTTCATAATTTATTCAAAACTAATTAGAGAATGAGACCTATACCATTGGAAAGCCACTTAAGTCTAGTTTCCGGCAAAATTTACAGTGACTCAATACGACATTTAACGAGGGAGTTATGCTCGTTTTACCGAAGTGTGGCAAAACTGCCGACCCGCGCGCGCGAATGCGCGAACTTAAACAAAACATCACAAACCTTCCTATATCTTCGAAAACATGCATTTTAACACACCAATCCTCACCCCAAACATGCCTTTATGCATTAATCAACTCATAATCATCTAACATGCTTTGAACACCAAAGACACAACAACATGCTCTATAAACATCTCAACAAGCTTTGCAACACAAT
This sequence comes from Perilla frutescens, assembly GCA_026008535.1. NCBI lineage: Eukaryota > Viridiplantae > Streptophyta > Magnoliopsida > Lamiales > Lamiaceae > Perilla > Perilla frutescens. The sequence continues at coordinate 25,987,221 of BRKX01000010.1, read as the reverse complement.
CAACTAATTTCCACCATTTAACATGCTTCAAAAACACAAGACATAATTTCCAACACAACACCAAACCTATACATATATATAACTCATGGTTTTCAAAATACACATATAAACTTCTTATCCAAGCTTGAAATTGGAAGAGTACATATATATATATATATAATTTCGAAGATACCTTCACACCACAATGGAAGCTCCCCTTCTAAAATTTTCCACAAGATGAAGATCGAATGAAGAAGAAGAAGAAGAAGAAGAAGAAGAAGAAGTTGATGTTTCCTCCTTCTCTCTCTCTCGAAATGTTGTAGCAAATGGAGAAGGAAGATGGATGCTTTGCCTTTTCTCTCTCTCAACTTGTTAAGCAAATGATTTGCAAATGAAAAGGGAAGTGAATGATTTTGATTGATTTGGAGGGACAAGGAAAACGTGAGGGTGGCATGGGAGAGGTATGGCCTCCCATGCCTTGGGAGTTGACCAAAAAATATTCGATTAAAATACCGGTTGTTCGACTATCGTGATATTTTCTATCTCCGGAAAAATCCCGAACTTACCCGAGCTTGATGAAATAAATCACTTATTTTAAAATAATAATTTATTTGAAATTATGGATTTTTAGAATACCACTTCGAAATACTGGTTTTAATTTATCGACCATTAAAACATCTGAACTAGAGAATATCTAATTCTCTCAGATTTTAAATCACCCTGTTTAAAATATCTGAATTTAAACACTAATGAATGAAGAATATCTGATTCCGCTAGTCCTAAAAATATTTATCGGAATATCTAATTCACGATAAACACTCACCGCAAATTTAAAAGAATAGGAATTGAATTTATCTGAAATTACAATTCCGGCTTTCCATAACTAAAAAGAGGATTAAACCTTAACTGAAATAATTAATTCACCTATGGAAATTAATTGATCTTGAATTCCATGGAACTTAACGGATACTTTCGACCCTAATCTGACTGGAAATTACTATACTAAATAGTAATTTCAACAATTAACTGAAATTAAGCAGTAATTATTTTACGGGGTATTACATTCCACCCCCTTAAAATAAATTTCGTCCCGAAATTTACATACCTTAGAGAAACAATTCTGGGTATGTTGCTTTCATCTTATCCTCGAGTTCCCATGTCGCTTCTTCTTGACCATGGTGACTCCACAGGATCTTAACTAGAGGAATAGACTTGTTCCTCAACTCCTGGACTTTTCGATCCAAAATGGCTTCTGGTCTCTCTTCATAAGTTAGATCTGGATCTAACTCAATCTCACTGTGTTGGATCACATGCTTGGGATCATACACGTATTTCTTTAACTGAGAAACGTGAAATACGTTATGAACATTACCAAAATTGGGTGGTAATGCCAATCTATACGCCACTGCAACTATCCGCTCAAGGATCTCGTAAGGTCCTATAAAACGTGGTCGTAACTTTCCTTTTACGCCGAATCTTATTATCCCCTTGGAAGGAGATACTTTAAGGAAAACCTTGTCTCCTGCTGCAAATTGTAAATCTGTACGGCGATTATCCGCATACGACTTCTGCCGACTCTGGGCTTCTTGAATCCTCTGACGGATTTTTCTGACAATTTCAATCATTTCAGACACTAAGTCTGGCCTAAGAATCCTTCGTTCACCCACTTCATCCCAATAAAGTGGTGATCGACACTTTCGACCATACAACGCTTCGTATGGTGCCATATTGATGGTTGCTTGATAACTATTGTTATAAGCGAACTCAATCAACGCTAATATTTCCTCCCAGCTTTCACCCCTATCTAGGACCAATGTTCTCAACATGTCCTCTAATGTTTAGATGGTCCTTTCGGACTGCCCATCTGTTTGTGGGTGAAACGCTGTACTGAAATTGAGTTGAGTTCCCAACTCCTTCTGCAAACTAGTCCAAAATCTTGAGGTAAACTTTGAATCTCTATCCGATGTTATCGACACTGGAACACCATGAAGGCGTACAATCTCTCTAACATAAATCTGAGCTAGCTTATTCGATCCATCCGTAACTCGGATTGGAAGGAAATGAGCTGACTTTGTGAGCCTATCAATAATGACCCATATGGCCGTATTCCCTCGTTTTGACCTGGGTAGGCCTGTCACAAAATCCATCGCTATGTGTTCCCACTTTCACTCAGGAATCTCTAACGGTTGTAGCGCACCGTAAGGCCTCTGGTGCAATGCCTTAACTTGTTGACATGACAAGCATCGCTCAACATAGGAAGCTACGTCCCGTTTCATTCCTTCCCACCAGAATTTCTGCTTCAAATCCTGATACATTTTCGTACTTTCCGGGTGTGCTGTATACGGAGTATCGTGAGCCTCGCTCATGATCTCATTTCTGAGCTCAACACAGGGTGGAACACATATCCTATCTTCATAAAGGATAGCATTATCTGATGCTTCCTTGAAGCTTTTTGTTTTTCCCAATCTGATCTTCAAGCGCATCTCTTCCATGGTTTGATCTTTTCTCGGAGATCGGGTACAACCACTAATGTTGCCACACGACATACAATCGTCTCAGGTGGGTAAACCACCTCTAGCTGTAACCTTTCAAAATCCCTGATGAGTTTCTCCTCCTGAGTAAGGAGAAAGCCCAACTTGCTTGATTTACGACTCAAGGCATCTGCTACCACATTAGCCTTGCCTGGGTGGTAACTGATTCCACAATCGTAGTCTTTTACCAATTCAAGCCATCTGCGCTGTCTCATATTTAAATCCTTCTGCTCGAAAAAGTACTTTAGACTCTTGTGATCTGTGAAAATCTCACACCTAACTCCGTATAGGTGATGTCTCTAGATTTTCAAGGCATGCACTATTGCTGCCAGCTCTAAGTCATGCGTAGGGTAATTCAACTCATGAATTCTTAACTGTCTGGACGCATACGCTATGACTCTGCCTTTTTGCATTAGGACACAACCTAATCCATTCTTTGAAGCATCCGTGTAAATCACAAATTCTTTATCACTGACTGGAATAGCTAACACTGGAGCAGTGTTTAATCTTTTCTTAAGCTCTTGGAAACTAGCTTCACATTCTTCTGACCACTGGTATTTGATTCCCTTTCTTAACAATTGTGTCATTGGCCTAGCTATCTTGGAGAATCCTTCTATGAATCTCCTATAGTATCCAGCTAATCCCAAGAAACTTCTGATTTCGTTAGGAGTAGTTGGAGACTTCCATTCTTGTAATGCCTCTACTTTAGAGGGGTCCACTTTGATTCCTTCTGCTGACACAATGTGCCCAAGGAACATTACTTCCTTCAGCCAAAATTCGCACTTACTGAATTTGGCATAAAGCCTTTATTTTCTTAGTGTTTCTAACACTGTCCTCAGATGCTCCACATGATCCGATTCATTCTTGGAATAGATGAGAATATCATCTATGAACACAAGGACAAACTTATCTAAAAATGGATGAAACACCCTATTCATGAGATCCATGAATACTGCTGGGGCATTTGTCAATCCGAACGGCATTACCGTAAACTCGTAATGACCATATCTGGTTCGGAAAGATGTCTTGGGTATGTCTTCTGGCTTGATCTTCAGTTGATGATACCCAGACCTTAGGTCAATCTTCGAGAATACACTTGCTCCCTTGAGCTGATCAAAGAGATCATCTATCCTAGGTAAAGGATACTTGTTCTTCAACGTCAGCTTATTCAGCTCACGGTAATCTATACACATTCTCAATGTGCCATCCTTCTTCTTCACAAATAGGACTGGTGCTCCCCATGGTGACGCACTAGGTCGGATGAAACCTAGGTCTAATAATTCCTGAAGCTGAATCTTGAGCTCTTGCAACTCTTTTGGGGCCATCCTATACGGAGCTTTTGAAATCGGAGCTGCTCCTGGTTCCAAATCTATTACAAACTCGACCTGCCGGTTCGGAGGCAATCCTGGCAATTCTTCTGGAAAAACGTCTGCAAACTCTTGCACAACTGGAACATCTTCCATTGTCCTCTCTATATCATCTATCTTGTTTAGATAAACCAGGAAAGCTTGATTTCCTCTCTTGATCATCTTCTTGGCCTGCAGTGCTGAAATCATTAGAGTGAACTTTCCCATTTCTATGCCGTGAAAACTTGTTGGCCTTTCTCCTGGAACTTGGAATGATATCTTCCTTTCGCTGCATAGGATCGTGGCATGATTTTCTGACAACCAATCCATTCCTAGGATTACGTCGGTATCCCACATCGGTAGGACACTAAGATTATCCGCCTTAATCCTAGTTGTTCCCAAGTCTATTTCTATGTTCGAGCAAACATGAGTCGTAGTCATGGTTCCGCTAGTTGGTGTTAAAATATTTTTCTTATGACTAGCTCGTTCAGTTTTAAGCTCTAACTTATCACAGCATGCTGATGAAATAAAGGAGTGCGATGCTCCAGTATCAAATAAAACAACTAAAGGCATGCCATGAAGTTTGCCCATACCTGCAAGATTACCTTTCTGCTTCCATTTCCCGGAGGAACTGGGGTTCATTGCATAAGACCTGGGATTTCCTGGTTGCATCTGCCTCTGCTGCTGCTGCTGATATTGTTGTTGCTGGGGTTGCTGACTTTGTTGCCCCAATGCCTGCAAGGCCTTAAGTTGCTGAGGGTTCCGTCTTTGTTGTGCCTTCGGGCAATTTCTTGCATAGTGACCCTCCTGGCCACAGTTATAGCAACCCGTGTTGCCGGCCTGACATATGCCCTGGTGGCTTTTGTTGCACCTTGGGCATAGAGGAATGTTGGGTTGTGATGGTGCAGTTCTTCCCTGAGCAGGGGCACCCTGCTGGCCCTGCTGCCTATTTCCCTGCCAAGGCTTTCTGTAGCCTTGGTTCTTGTTCTGGTTACCTCCATCATTTCACTTTCTCTTCCCTTGGAAACTCTGTGATGGAGTTCTGGCTGGTGTTGGTGCTGAAGTAGGTACTGGAGCTGATACTGGGGCCTTTCTTTCTTCAGGCATTACTGCCTCGATGTCCAATGCCCTATTCAACGACTCGGCATAGGTTAGGTCTTCCCGACTTGCCAAAGACATGGCAATCTCATGCCTCAGTCCTGATCTGAACTTAGATGCTATCTTCTCATCAGTATCTACCTGAAGAGGTGCATACCGTGATAGCTCACAGAATACTCGCTCGTACTCTGTGACGGACATCTTCCCTTGTTTCAGAGTATGAAACTCTGCTTCCTTCTTGACTCTGAACGTCTTAGGAATGTATTTGTCATAAAATCCAGTTTTGAACTGTTCCCATGTGTAAACATCAAGCTGCTCCGGAGTTATAGTCCTCCTTCTAGACTCCCACCAAAAATCTGCAGATCTGGTTAACTGGAATGCTACACAGGAGAGTCGCTCCTGGTTATCACAGCAGAGGAAATTAAAAATCCGCTCCATCGCTCGGATCCACGCCTCAGCATCGGCCGGGGTTCCTGCTCCATCAAACGATGGAGGGTTCTGTCGCAGAAAAAGCTCCTCAATTCTACGCCGTGGAGGTGGGAGAGGTGTCTGCTCTCTTTGTTCCTCGTGTTCTTCTTGTTGTTCTTCCTCCACTTTTTCCTGTCTTCCTTGCCTTGGAGGTCTCCCTCTAGGCATATTCTGTCTTACGGGATTCACATTCGCATTTCTTTCTCGTGCTGCTCTGGGTGGTACTATTCTGCAAATTATAATTTCAATTTATAATTAATAATTAGACTACTGCCCCACTGCTGTGTAATAACTCATGCTTTAATTAGTCCTTAACATATTTTGAGTATGCAAAACGCATTGAAACTCTGAAGCATAATCAACAACCTTACTAGTCTTATATATATATTTACATCAGGAAAATTGCCTCCAACGAGGTCTTACAAGTACATTTCCTAATGCATGGGTTCTACAAAAACCAGCCATGCCTGGATGACAGAATGCTTACAAGCTACGCATTCCTGTCTCAAAAGGTGGGAATACCTAAGTCCCAAGAATGGTCCTCTAGGGACACATTTAACTACTGTAATGTACATATCAAAATAGATTATCCTGATACAAAATATGCCAACATAGTACAAAAGCTAAACTAGTTGGACGAGCTACTGGCCGACCGACCATCCTGGATCCTCTGAGGGCCATCTCCCTCCTCTGCTTGTGAAGCCTCCGAGGGCTCCTCCTCCTCTGACTCCTCCTCCTCTGACTCCTCTCCTATCACCAGTACTAGACCGTCTGCAGCTGCTGCACCTCCCTCCTCAGCTCTCTGGCAGGGTACCTCATACACAACCTCTATGGTCCTCTCTGGAGAATCTGCCACCGCCCGACGCTTCTTGGGAGGAAGCTCGTCATCTGCGTCTCCTGAGGCTGCTCACCTCACTCGTGATGGTCCCGCCTCCTGATCATGGCTGCATCCCTGATGGGGCAGGAGATCAGTGTCCAGCCGTACTGCTGGCTCTAGAGGTAGTACTGCCTGTGGCTCAAAAAGAGGAGAAATAAGACGGTCGTAAACTCCCCTAGGTGGCTCATCCTGATCGGGCCTATTCTACTTGATATTTTGGGACGATTTTATGTGGTTTGATCGTGTTAATTGTTATATAATGATGTTATTTTGGAAGAAGTTGTACTTTGAGGGTTTTTGCAGGGCATTGATGAAAAGATAAAGAAAATGGTGTGTTTTGGTGAAGAAAGGAGCTGTGCAGAAGAAGTTGAAGTTGAAGGAAATAAAGCCATGCCGTATGGGCATACGGAAGGACGATCTGAGCGGATAACTCAAGAACTGGGCCTGAACATGCGTTTATGGGCTGGAACACGGAAATTACTTAAGCCCAAGGCCCGGACGCGAGAGAGAAGGATCCCACCGCCTCAAGAGTCCTGTTTTTGTTAACTTCCTTATTGGAATAGATTAGGATGGATATTTCCTTGTTAATATTATCTTATTTAGGAATTTGATATATAGATTAGGATTGATCATATTTTTGCATAGATTTCACGATATTATTCAGACTTCAATTCTGCACGCAAAAACGAAGGCAGCGGACGTCTTCCTCTCTGGAGCAGATTAGTTCGTTCTCTTCGTTTTATGGTATTCGTTATTTCAATATTTTTGCACTCACATCTTAATATGAGTTCTAGCTAAATTCTTCTTATTCTGGAAACAACTAATGAAACCCTGGCTTAAATAAACTGTGAGATCTAATCGTGTTCATCGTTCAATTACGTGCATGCATTTGTTATTCTTTGTATTTCGAGTTGTTAATTGTTTCAATATTGCTAGGTAGTTGCAAATGCTTGGTGAATTGGAATTAATTAGTAGTCAATTAAACTGGCCATCCGTAATTGTGGTTTAAGTTTAATTAGTGGCGAAACGGTTCTTCAGAACCAGGGAGAATAACAATCCTAATTTAATAGGTTCTGCGTCAGAGTCTGTTAAGTTATGAATCGGGTTCCTCTAGATTTTAAGGCTGTTGGCTCATTAAACCTATAGAGCGTCTCTTACGGTTGTCAGTCGATTAGGGAAATAATTGGTGAAGCGTCTTCCTGATTATCGAGAAACTATGGAGGAATTAGGCTGCGTCAGTAAGCGTCTTCGGTAGCTATAACTGATTTGTATGTGTTAATTGAATTAATCATTGCATCAAGGATCGGTTTAGGTAAGCTAGGGTGGAGTTAATTGGATTCCAGAATACTTCTTCTCATATTTTAAGTCCGTTTAATTTAATTGCTCGTGCCTTCATATTTAATTATTAATTTCGTTTGTTTATTTATAATTACAAAATCTCTTTTTGAAAGTTGGTTATACAGATTGAGAGTATAGGGTAATTCTCGCCGGTCCTTTGGGAGACGATCTCGCTCATCGCTGTACACGTGTAGTAAGGGCATACCGACTGCTGTCGGGAACTTTATTTTTGGTGTAAAACGACCCACCAAATTTTAGCGCCGTTGCCGGGGACCGGTTCTAAAGCAGTAATTACTCTCATATTTACAGTTTGTTATTTTTCTTATTTCTGTTTTATCTTTTCAGTGCATGACCTGTTCCTCGCAAAAAGAAGAGTTGTTGTTCGATCCTGAGCCGGAAAGAACTTTGCATAAGCTGAGGGGGGCTGCAAGGGAGTCTAAGGAGGCTCCCACATCTGAACACGAAGCTTTTGATCTCCATCAATTGTTCGAAGAAAGTATGGCTAACGAGAATCGGGTCCTTATCAATCTCGCTGAACCTGCTCCGTTGATTCGAGTGCTGGGGCGCCACTGTAACAACAGGCCTATCTGCATCGTCCTACCTACCATATCAAATAATGCAGAGATACGGCCAGGGTTTATACAAGTTCTGCCCAAGTTCAGCGATCTACCTGGAGAGAGTGCACACACACACCTGGCTGAATTCGATCTAGTCTGCTCTACTTTACGCCCCCAAGGATTTTCTGCTAATAACCTGCGGTTACTGACTTTTTCGCACACTTTGCAAGGACGAGCCAGGAAGTGGCTCTTTGATTTACCATCTGGTTCGATCACTTCGTGGGAGGAGCTGGAAGAGCAGTTTCTGCGCAAATTCTTCCCAGAATCAAGAGCCGCAAATCTGAGAATGGCCATTAGCAGTATCAAGCAGAAACAACATGAAAGTTTGGCCGAATACTGGGCACGATTCCAGCAGTTGTGCCGCAAATGCCCGGATCACGGATTCTCTGATTACCAGTTGTTCACAAATTATTTTTACCGGGGCATGTCTTCATTCGACAGGAAGATTGTGGACGCAGCCAGTGGAGGATCTCTCATTAACAAAACTTTGGATGAGGCAAAACAACTCATAATTGATATGGTATCTGGAGGTCAACAATATGAAGACGAGGATGATGATCGCTACAGGCCAGTAAAAGGGATTGATCGAGCTGAGAACTGTGGAGTGAATGAAAAGATTGATGCACTAACTTCTTTAGTTAGAGGCTTAGCGGTTGCCCAAACAAAGCATTCCCGATGTGGTGTATGCACAGAGAGTGGACACTTTACCGATGAGTGCCCAACATTGCAGGACCCTTCCACCGAGCAAGCTTGTTATGGCTCGGGCGACGCACAGCAAGATGCCCTCAGAGGAATCCATTACCATGCCCCGCAAGGAGATGCTTACCGAAGGAAGAGAAATAATGACCCTTATTCCAACACCTACAATCCAGGTTGGAGGAACCATCCGAACTTCCGTTGGAAACAACCGGGCGATCAAAGACCACCTGGAGATTTGCCTTCAAGACCGCCACAAGATGGGCCGTATGCCCATACGGACAGACCTGCACCAAGCATGAGTGAAATCATGAAATGTCTGGAACAAAGCAAAGCTCTGGTGAATAGTTTGGCACAAAATCAGAAGGCATTCCAGCAAGAAACACAAGCTGCCCTTGGCAGTATGGGCACACAGATCACTCAGCTAGCAACGCAGATGAACAAGTTGCAAGGGCATACCGGAAAGCTACCCTCACAAGCTGAACAAAACCCCAGAGGCAACGTGAGTGCCGTGACCCTCCGGAGTGGGAAAGAATTGGTTCAAGTAGAGAAAAAGGCCGAGAAGAACATGCCGTATGGGCATACTGCACAGACTGCAGATGAATCCAACCTAAAGGAAGAACAGCCTTCTGCAGCTACCGAGTCCACCCCTGTTGAGGTACAAGCTGACTCTAAAAATTCTAACTCTGTGGTTGCAGCTCCTTTTCCTTCCAGGTTGATTCGCAACAAGAAAGAGAATGATGAGAAGGCGATCTTAGAGCTTTTCAAGAAGGTTGAAATCAATCTACCTCTAATTGATGCCATCAAACAAGTACCCAGATATGCGAAATTCTTGAAAGAATTATGTGCCAAGAAGATCAGATACGGGAACGATGCTCGAATCCAAGTTGGTGAAAATGTCTCCGCAGTAATCCAACGAAAATTGCCATAGAAATGCAGGGATCCAGGTATGTTCACTATCCCTTGCATCATCGGGAATAAAAAGGTTGAGAAAGTCATGCTAGATTTAGGCGCATCCATAAATGTCATGCCTTTATCTATGTACAAAGACTTGCAGTTAGGTCCTATGAAAGATACTCGAGTCATCATACAGTTAGCCGATAGGTCTAATGCATATCCTCAGGGTGTAGTCGAAGATGTTTTGGTCAAAGTGAATGAATTGATTTTTCCTGTGGATTTTTACATTGTTGATATGGACGACTCACTTTCTGCCCATAGATCGTTGATTCTGTTAGGACGTCCCTTCATGAAAACCGCAAGAACTAAGATTGATGTTGATACTGGCATGCTTAGCTTTGAATTTGATGGTGACATTGTTACATTTAATATATTTGAAGCCATGAAGCATGTTGAGGATCCTGAGGCCCTTTATATGGTTGATATTGTTGATACATTAGTTGACGAGTTTGTTGAGCATAATTTCAGGGATGATCATTTAGAACAGGTTCTTTTTGGTGGAATGACTGAATCAGCCGCCAACTCAAAAGAAGAAGCCACAATCAGAGAGCTAATTCAGCAGCTCTATGCCACCAGTGAATTTCCAGCTCGCACTCTCGCAGGCCGTATGCCCATACCGACGGACACTGCACCGATTCTGCCCTCTCATGTGAAAGCTCCCGTTCTGGAACTGAAAGTCCTCCCTGAACATCTGAAATATGCCTATCTAGGAGAGCACGATACTTTGCCTGTCATCATTAGCAAAGATCTCTCCCCCGACCAGGAAGGCCGACTTTTAACGATTTTGAAGCTACACAAAGGAGCTATCGGGTGGACCTTGGCAGACATCAAAGGCATCAGTCCAGATATTTGCATGCATCGTATTTTTCTGGAGCCAGATAACAAACCGTCCAGAGATCCACAGAGAAAATTGAACCCGGTGATGAAAGAGGTGGTTCTCAAAGAAATCCTGAAGCTACTCCAGCTAGGGATTATCTACCCAATCTCCGACAGTGAATGGGTCAGTCCAGTCCACGTGGTCCCAAAGAAATCTGGTTTTCAGCTTGTGAAGAACGAGAATAATGAGTTGATTCCAATGCGGTTGCAAACTGGTTGGCGCATGTGCATCGATTTTCGAAAATTGAATGATGTAACCCGCAAAGATCATTTTCCCTTGTCGTTCATTGACAAGATGCTTGAACGATTGGCTGGAAAATCATTCTTCTGCTTCCTCGACGGATATTCGGGCTACTTTCAGATTTTTGTTGCCCAAGAGGACCAAGAAAAGACGACTTTCACATGCCCGTTTGGAACGTTTGCCTGCCGAAAGATGCCATTTGGATTGTGTAACGCCCCTGGCACCTTTCAACGGTGTATGATGAGTATCTTCTCCGACTTGATTGAGAGCTGCATCGAAATCTTTATGGATGATTTTACCGTGCATGGAGATTCATTTGAGCAATGTTTGGAGCATTTGGATAAGGTACTCCAAAGATGTGTTGAGACCGACTTGGTGTTAAACTTCGAGAAGTGTCATTTTATGGTGCAGCAAGGTATCGTGCTTGGCCATGTCATCTCTGCCAAAGGAATCGAAGTTGATCGAACGAAGGTTGATTTGATTGTGAAGCTGCCTTATCCTTCTAATGAGAAGGAGATCCGTGCCTTCTTAGGTCACGCAGGCTTTTACCGGCGCTTTATTCAAGATTTCTCCAAGATCGCCCACCAATGACCAAGCTACTACAAAAAGATGCCCCTTTCGATTTTGATGATAAGTGTAAGGAAGCCTTTGATATTTTGAAAGAAAAGCTCACTTCTGCGCCCATCATTCAGCCACCACAATGGGGCCTCCCTTTTGAGCTCATGTGCGACGCCAGTGATTTTGCGGTTGGAGCAGTACTTGGCCAAAAGAGTAGGAAGCAAAGTCATGTCATATATTATGCTTCCAAGACCCTTAATCCAGCCCAATGTAATTACACGACAACAGAAAAAGAGCTCTTGGCCGTAGTTTTCGCATGTGAGAAGTTTAGATCCTATCTTGTTGGATCGAAAGTGGTGGTGTACACAGACCACGCCGCTCTGAAATACTTGCTCTCTAAGAAAGAATCAAAGCCGCGCCTCATTCGCTGGGTTTTGCTACTGCAAGAGTTCGATTTGGAGATTAAAGACAAAAAAGGAGCTAAAAACAATGTTGCTAATCACTTGAGTAGGCTGTTGACAGAACCCGACGGTATGCCCATACCGGATGATTTTCCAGATGAGCTCTTACTTGCTGCTGCGGATACAGCCCCTTGGTACGCGGATTTGGTGAATTTTCTAACCTCTGGAATTTTCCCTAAGGGTACTGAAACTGCCAAGAAGAACAAGTTACGAAGCCAGGCCAAATACTTTATTTGGGATGATCCATATTTATGGAAAACATGTGCCGACCAAGTGATTCGTCGATGTATTCCTGATGATGAAATCCAATCCATTCTTACTTTCTGCCATGCCCATGCCTGCGGCGGCCATTTTGGACCAAGAAGAACAGCCCGAAAGGTCCTTGATTGTGGATTTTATTGGGAAACGATTTTCAGGGACGCTTATCACTTTTGCAAAGGTTGTGATCGATGCCAACGCCTGGACAACATTTCTTCCAAAAATGAGATGCCCCAAGTACCTATTCTGGTGTGTGAAATTTTTGATGTATGGGGCATGGACTTCATGGGCCCATTTCCGAGCTCGTTTGGTCAGTCCTACATCTTGCTAGCCGTCGACTACGTCTCCAAGTGGGTCGAGGTTAAGGCTACACCGACAAACGATTCCAAGGTGGTTAGTAAGTTTCTCAAAACTCAAATTTTTCAGCGCTTTGGCACCCCTCGGGCTATCATTAGCGACCAAGGCTCACATTTTTGCAATCGCACATTGGAAGCTTTATTCAAGAAATATGGTGTTCACCACCGTGTTGCCACTGCCTATCATCCCCAGTCCAATGGGCAAGCCGAGGTCTCGAATCGCGAGATCAAGAATATTCTGGAGAAGACCGTATGCCCACACCGCAAGGATTGGAGTCTGCGCCTGGATGACGCCGTATGGGCATACCGCACAGCATTCAAAACACCTATCGGGATGTCTCCCTATCGGTTGATCTTTGGGAAGCAATGCCATTTACCGGTTGAGATCGCGCATCAAGCTTTTTGGGCAGTCAAGCAATGTAATTTCGACCCTCATCTCGCCGGTCATGAGAGGCGTTATCAGTTACAAGAGCTGGAGGAAATTCGGTTAGAAGCTTATGATAGCGCCAGTGCGTACAAGGATAGAACTAAATTTCTCCATGATAAATACATCCGGCGCAAAACTTTTGAAGTCGGCCAGAAGGTACTTCTTTTCAATGCCCGCCTCCGACTCATGCCGGGTAAATTGAAATCTCGTTGGATCGGGCCATTTGAGGTTGTTCATGTCAGTCCCCATGGAGCAGTGGAAATTCGTAGTCTCGCTACTCAGAAGCGGTTGCACGTAAACGGTCAGCTCCTCAAGCCTTATTGTGCCACGTCTAACTGGTCAAGTTTTGATGGGGTCGATTTGGCAACCCCGGTGCCCACCAACTGAGCCTGCTCACTTCGTCGAGCCTCCGACGTTAAATAAGGGCGCTACTCGGGAGGCAACCCGATCTTTTTTTTTCCTTTTTCCTTTTATGCTTTTAGTTTTCCTTTCGTTTTTTATATCTCTGTCTCTTTGCGTTATTTCTCTTTTCTTTAATAAAAAAAAAAACAAAAAAACAAAATAAAAAAACAGGGGACTGGTAGCGGCTGAGTACCATTCTAAGTATGGGGGGGTGCTTTCGCACCTTTTAATTCCTTCAGGGATCCTATTGCAATTAGGAGATTCTCAATTTGGGAATTTCTCCCTTTTGCCCTAATTGCTTCCCAATTTAACCCCCCCCTTAGTCAAAATTATTTTCACAGCTCTCTCTTACCCCCCTTGTGCAATTTTTTTCAGATTTTCACCGCCTCTTCACCTTCCCGCGCTTTCGTCAACTTCACCACCGGTCTCTCTCTGATCACCGCTTCATCTCCACCACCGCCTTCACCTCTGGTCACCTCTCCACATTCCACAGTGAATTTTCCGGTGCCGCCGTCCATTCCTGCGCCTCCGCCGGCATCCTCGCCGCCTCCTTCCAACCCTACCCCTATTCCAGAATTGAATCAACTGCCACCGTTCCCTCTGCCGCGGTTCCCTCACCATCGCCTCGCCGCCGTGTTCGGTCGAAGTCTACTGCGCCTGGACCCTCTGCACCGCTGCCTCCTACCCCACGGCCGCCGTTCCGGCAGCCGGATCAGGTACGTTCTCGTGCCGAAAGGAATGCCAAGCGCGGTCTGATCGGCGCTCGCGTTTTTGATTGGGATGCTATAGCTATTCTAGGGGTGAATGACCAGATTAGATCCCACTTTGATCATATTGGTTGGTCCCCATTTTTAGATGTTTCTGCCCCAGTCCATAGGGAGTTATATCTCGAATTTCTGTCTTCATATGTGTTTGATTCTTCTCGAGCCCTTAATGATACGCATGCTGTTGTGTTTTCTTTACGAGGTAGAAATTTCCACATGTCTATTAATGCTTTGAATGTGGTTTTGGGGTTCGAGTCTGATGAATCGATTCGTGAGTACGTGTATGAGTCTGCCTTGTGTGATGTGTCTGAGTCCTTTTCCACTCTTGCCTCTGAGCATTGGCGTGTGTTGAGCATTGAATCTGATTTTGCTGCTCGTTCCTCTCGTAATGCCAATATTCGTGATGATGCTCTGCGTCTTTGTCATAGGTTTTTGGTCGCCAATTTGTTTGGCTGTATTGATATGCTGAATGTGGTCACTCTGCAAGAGCTGTTCATTCTTGATTGCATGATTTCCCACACCAAGTTGAATTTTGCATTTTGGTTAGCACGTCAGTGGCAGTATAGTGCCAACCATTTTCTTTGTCGAGCCCCATTAGGATATTTTGTGACGTTGCTTGCACAATATTTGAATATTCCTCTTGATGATCCTGAACCTCTACCTGCTACACTTTTTACCATTGCTGATTTCGCTGCTATGCGTCTGATTTGTGTTGATGCCCAAGGGCAGTACAAACTCACCCGACCGGGTGTACAAGGCCCGAGTCGTTTTCCAAGTGCAGGTCCTTCTTCTTCTTCCACCGCCCCTGCTGCCACTGTCTCTCTCCTCCCTGAGATTGAGGCCCTTATCCTTGCAGCCACCCAAGGCTTAGAGGACCGACTTGGACAGCGTTTAGATGCCATCGATGATCGCCTCACTGCTTTCGAGCAGGTCCTGCGCCATCTCGCGGATTGAAGAGTTTGCCCCTCTCTTCCCTCTTGTGTTTTGTGTAGTTTGTTTTTTTTCTTTTTTATTGCTTGTGTTGCGCTTTCTGTGTTTTTTGTTGCGTTCTCTTCTCCTACATAGTGAGGACCCTGTGGTCTTTAAGTATGGGGAGAGAGTGATCGTGGTTGCTGTGTCATGTGTCTAAAAAATAAGAATTTTTTTTTTTACTTCTTTTCAGTGTTTTGGTTGTTTGTTTATTTTGATAAGTATTGGTTGCCTTGAGTTGATTCGTATGAGGAGGAGGGGCTATGATTTGGTTTGAATGGTTTGTTGGTTGATGTTCTGTGATAAGGATACCCCGATCTTTGATGAATTTGTGAACGATGGATTGTGCTTTTGATCGTTTTATTTTAGCCTATAAATGTGAGTTTTGAGCCTGTGAGCATGAACCTTCTATATGCAGCTCCCATTTCGGTTGTAAGAGTGTCGGATTATGTTTATTCAATGCTTGCTTTGCCTTGTTGCCCTCGTTTTATCCCTTTTGAGTATCAAACATGAAAATGATAAAGGCACCTAGGAATTAACCCAGCTTTGGCCTAAAAATTCCCTGTCCTTCAAGTTGCCAATTAGTGAGCCCGTTGAGCTTTATATGCCTTATGATTTGTTGCACAGCCACTATACATGAAGCCAAAGCCTTGTTTTAGCCTATTTTTGACCCTGAAAATATGCAAGTTATTCCTTAAGTTGCTAAGCTGCAATAATACAAAGAGTGATGCTGGGAAGTGGAAAGGGCAATCTTATGTTTTCATGTGAAAAAAAAAAAGAGAAAAAAAAAGGATCAGAAAGAAGAAGCAAAGCTTCAGTGAAAGAAAGAAAAAAAAAAAGAGAGATGAGGAAAGATTGAAAGCATGCCTTGTGTTTATATGAATTATGAAGCCCAGCTTGGAGTTGAAATTGCTAAATAATTGCAGCTATATTTTGAGTTTACACTCTGGAAAGACTTGCATGTTTTCTTGTTATTAACCACTTAACCCAAAAATAATTGCAGCTATATTTTGAGTTTACACTCTAGAAAGACTTGCATGTTTTCTTGTTATTAACCACTTAACCCAAAAAGTCCTACCTCTGATCCCGAGCCCCGTTACAACCCTTGATAAAGCCCTTTTGATTTATGTTTTGATCTTAATTGGTGATAATTCCAGTGACATATAGGCAAAACTATGCTGAGAATGACAAATCACGACTTGTGTGAATTTCTATATTCCTTTTCTTGAGAGATTTGGAGTGAATCATGGTGAGGCTGGATCAATGAGCATTTTCTTGACATAAATGAGAAGTTTTGGTGTATTCCTTAGAATAGAACAGGTTTGTGGTTAGGTTGATCATAGTTCCTACTCCAAGCACTTTTCGGATCAAGGCAGCTAGTACCTTTTGTTCTTTATTTGTTTTTTGTCGGAGTGTGTTTTGGTCAAAGTGCTTAGATATGCTCGAGGACGAGCATTATCTAAGTATGGGGGGATTTGATCGAGCCTATTCTACTTGATATTTTGGGACGATTTTATGTGGTTTGATCGTGTTAATTGTTATATAATGATGCTATTTTGGAGAAGTTGTACTTTGAGGGTTTTTGCAGGGCATTGATGAAAAGATAAAGAAAATGGTGTGTTTTGGTGAAGAAAGGAGCTGTGCAGAAGAAGTTGAAGTTGAAGGAAATAAAGCCATGCCGTATGGGCATACGGAAGGACGATCTGAGCGGATAACTCAAGAACTGGGCCTGAACATGCATTTATGGGCTGGAACACGGAAATTACTTAAGCCCAAGGCCCGAACGCGAGAGAGAAGGATCCCACCGCCTCAAGAGTCCTGTTTTTGTTAACTTCCTTGTTGGAATAGATTAGGATGGATATTTCCTTGTTAATATTATCTTATTTAGGAATTTGATATATAGATTAGGATTGATCATATTTTTGCATAGATTTCACGATATTATTCAGACTTCAATTCTGCACGCAAGAACGAAGGCAACGGACGTCTTCCTCTCTGGAGCAGATTAGTTCGTTCTCTTCGTTTTATGGTATTCATTATTTCAATATTTTTGCACTCACATCTTAATATGAGTTCTAGCTAAATTCTTCTTATTCTGGAAACAACTAACGAAACCCTGGCTTAAATAAACTGTGAGATCTAATCGTGTTCATCGTTCAATTACGTGCATGCATTTGTTATTCTTTGTATTTCGAGTTGTTAATTGTTTCAATATTGCTAGGTAGTTGCAAATGCTTGGTGAATTGGAATTAATTAGTAGTCAATTAAACTGGCCATCCGTAATTGTGGTTTAAGTTTAATTAGTGGCAAAACGGTTCTTCAGAACCAGGGAGAATAACAATCTTAATTTAATAGGTTCTGCGTCAGAGTCTATTAAGTTATGAATCGGGTTCCTCTAGATTTTAAGGCTGTCGGCTCATTAAACCTATAGAGCGTCTCTTACGGTTGTCAGTCGATTAGGGAAATAATTGGTGAAGCGTCTTCCTGATTATCGAGAAACTATGGAGGAATTAGGCTGCGTCAGTAAGCGTCTTCGGTAGCTATAACTGATTTGTATGTGTTAATTGAATTAATCATTGCATCAAGGATCGGTTTAGGTAAGCTAGGGTGGAGTTAATTGGATTCCAGAATACTTCTTCTCATATTTTAAGTCCGTTTAATTTAATTTCTCGTGCCTTCATATTTAATTATTAATTTCGTTTGTTTATTTATAATTACAAAATCTCTTTTTGAAAGTTGGTTATACAGATTGAGAGTATAGGGTAATTCTCGCCGGTCCTTTGGGAGACGATCTCGCTCATCGCTGTACACGTGCAGTAAGGGCATACCGACTGCTGTCGGGAACTTTATTTTTGGTGTAAAACGACGCACCACATCCCTGAGGAGATAGCTGTGCATCTGAGCATATGGGCCTGGAGGAGGTACACGCTGAGTAAGGTACTGGTGCATGAGTAGGGCGATAAACTCAGGCAAATTCGCCATCAGCTCAAAAGTCTGTGAGTGCTGGCATATGTAATAGTATGAAGCCTCTGACGCCCATCCACGCCACAACAGTGGAAGCACTCTAAGCAGACGATGGATACCCTCCACATCACTGAGCCTCGCATGCAACCATAGCTCGTGGTAGCGTGACAAGAACCCTGCTAAGGTCTCCCTGCTCTCTGGCTCACAGGTCCTGAACCATATGACGTACTGTGCTACAGATATAGTATGGGGTACACTCTTCCATGCCGTGCATCTCATGCCTGCCATCTGAAATATAAAGAAGGATTCTCATGAGAAACTCTTTTATATAGACACATCTGAACACACACATACAACGGCACTATGACTCCCTAACCGAAAGGAAAAGAATAGAAGAAAAATTTCCACAGTCAACTTCGCACTAAAATAAGTTCTTACTGACAAACTCCTTGACTTAGAACATTTCTAAGTCCAATTTCGAGACGCTGACTCGATTATTCTTAACCCCTTTAAACATCCCCGATCGACTTTCAAAACTTCTGCTGGAAAATTTTGAACTCTTAAACTCTATTTCAAGACGCTAACTTGAAATAGAAATCTCCTGGCTACTTTTCAAGTTTCTGACTTGAAAACCCTGAACTCACTATTTGAGATGCTGACTCAAATACTGGAGTTTTACCTCGAGACGCTAACTCGAGATAGAAATTTTGAGGTTACCCTTTTCGAGACGCTGACTCGAAAAGTAAAATTTCTGAAGGATCTAGTTCGAGACATTGACTCGAACTAAAATTTTTAAGATTCTATCTTGAAGGTTTCTGGACCAATTTATTTTGAGACGCTGACTCAAAATAAATTTGGTTTGAGGTTACGAAACGCTAATTCGCAAACCTTACCGAAACGAGGACTTGATGCATCAGCTACTGGAACTGGAATCCCTGATCATCATGCCTCCTGAAACTGGATCTGATTCTGAAACTTGTCCTTTTTCTTGAACTTGCTGAATTTCTTCATCAGGTTCCACTGACTGAGTCTTTACTTAAATGAAAGCCAACTTAAAGGGAACTAAGGCAATCTAGATTCCTCTAAATTCCTCTATGTTCTTTGAGGCTTAAATTCATGAAGCAACTTGACTTATCTGAAGTCTGATACCGACTTATCTAAAGTCTGACTTAATGGAACTTTGCAATTATCTAAACTGCACTGCTGCAATCTGGCAACCTTGGGTGCCTACTTAACTGATACATCGTGAGCTTGCCTCAACGAAATAAAAATAATTGAAACTCTTTTAAACATAAAGGGCTTTCAAAAACTTTTTCTGATGCAAAAATTTTGCCAATATCTGATTGGTCTTACCATACCATTATCTGAATGGTCTTACCGAAATTTTTATAAAATCGCCACTTCCGAAAGGCCTGATCTGAATGATTTTTATAAAAATTTTGCCAACATCTGGATGGCCTGATCTGAATATTCTTTATAAAAATCTCACCATTCTCAAAATGGCTTAACTAGAAATTTTTATAACTTTGCTATTATCTGAATAGCCTAAACTGAAAGATTTTCAAAATCTCGCCATTATCTGAACGACCTGAATTGAAAGATTTTCAAAATCTTGCCATTATCTGAATGGCCTGCTTGAATACTGTAATTTTACAATTACATACCTTTCTTTGGTCGAGCATGATGTGAGGGAGTGCTGAGAGTTGTTAACTAATCACTGAACGGTCTAAGGAACAATCTTAGACTTAACTGAAAGAACTTAGAGCTCAGAGCAAAAACGCTCTGATACCACTCTGTCACGACCCCAAATTAATATCTTATTAATATGAAGTGTGACTGGCACGACTCGATCCCAATAAAGGATGGGTCAAGGCGCGAACCGGAAATAATTAAATAAAATAAGAAACTACTGTATTCCAGGAATGATGATTGCCGTGAGCTCAAATTCTGAACTAACTTTAAGTACTCACAAGAGATAGAATAATAACAGTACTTAATTGATTATCGAGTTATGGAACTCGTCCATAACAAAAGCTGAAATGTTGAACTTGAGATATAACTGAGTTGCGGAAGCAAAAGAAAGACAATAATAATAATATAGTAATACAAGGTCATCTGAGCCTTGTACCAAAAAGAACTCCACTCTCAGCACTTCTCCCTTCCACACCAGCTCAACCTACACATTTAAAAACAAACATGCAGGGCTGAGTACAAGGGTACTCAGTGAACACATTGCCAAAAATATTTCTGAACTGAAACTCATTTTCTTGTCATGCATCTGAGTAAACACACAGGGGTTTTATCTAAAAAGGCCCTATGTTTTACTAAATCATTTTATGTCATTGAGCGCTCTTTTCTGTTGTATGATCATCCATATCCCACTGAAAGTCGAGGAATAGCTCCGCTCAGCCTTTTCCACAAACGTCAGGGAATAGCTCCGCTCAGCCTTTTCCCTCGAACGCTTAACATAACTAAATGCCGAAGAATAGCTCCGCTCAGCCTTTTCCACGCACATTTAGCATCATCGATGTCTTAGTCAGGAATAGCTCCGCTCAGCCTTTCCCTCTTCCTAATATCACCGACTCAAGTGTACACTAACCTCGGTTAACACGCTAAGTTAGCACGAGGCTCGATCGATTTACGAGTTAGAAAGCCCCTTGCGAGCTAACTAAATACAGATAAGGATATCATACAAAACAAAACATTTTAAGCATGACAATAATTTATTTGCATCAGAAATAAATAACTTTAGGTGAGTAAAAACTCAAATCATTATTTGGACTAAGAGTCCGTTGAAAAGAAAGCCCACCTTTCACCGAGATTTTAACACTTGAACTGCAGCAAACGTTCCTCCTCGCACTTTATCTTGCACTGGACAGCTCGCCTTCATAGAGTTAACATAAAACTGAGTACGTTGAACCAAATACGTTGTTTGGACTCAACATGAAATTGAAGGCCTATTAGGGTCTAGTATCCGTTCTAAATTTTCTTTTGATTAAGGGTTAATCTCGACCCTAGTTTTTAACCATCTAAAGACATACATCGATATCATTTAAGGTGTCAAAAAAAAAATACCTCAACATCCATCGCAAGTTGATTCTAAAAATAAGATCAACATTAAGCTTAGATTGAACAACATTCTGCACAACGATAAACTTTGCAGAATTTTCTGTTTTGACTCGCTAGGGTGCAGGGGCAAGCCATACACCGTTGGAAAGCCACGGAAGTCTAGTTTACGGCTAAATTTACGGTTACTCAAGACGATAACTAACGAAAAAGTTATGACCATTTTACTAAAAGGTGGCAGATCTACAAGAATTTCCGAAAATAAACTCGTGACCTGACTTTGAAGATTTTTCACGATCGATTCAGGAAGAGTTACGGACTGAGATATATACCATTAGAAAGCCATGGAAGTCTAGAATTTTTACAAATTTACGGTGGCTTAGTATGATAACAAATGAAACGGATATACCCATTTTACTAAAAGGTGGCAGAACTGCCATGACTTCATGAAAACCGAAACATGACCCAACTTTGCCGATTTTTCATAATTTATTCAGAACTAATTATAGAACGAGACCTATACCATTGGAAAGCCACTTAAGTCTAGTTTCCGGAAAAATTTACGGTGACTCAATACGACATCTAACGAGGGAGTTATGCTCGTTTTACCGAAGTGTGGCAAAACTGCCGACCCGCGCGCGCGAATGCGCGAACTTAAACAAAACATCACAAACCTTCCTATATCTTCGAAAACATGCATTTTAACACACCAATCCTCACCCCAAACATGCCTTTATGCATTAATCAACTCATAATCATCTAACATGCTTTGAACACCAAAGACACAACAACATGCTCTATAAACATCTCAACAAGCTTTGCAACACAATCAACTAATTTCCACCATTTAACATGCTTCAAAAACACAAGACATAATTTCCAACACAACACCAAACCTATACATATATATAACTCATGGTTTTCAAAATACACATAAACTTCTTATCCAAGCTTGAAATTGGAAGAGTACATATATATATATATATATATATATATATATATATAATTTCGAAGATACCTTCACACCACAATGGAAGCTCCCCTTCTAAAATTTTCCACAAGATGAAGATGGAATGAAGAAGAAGAAGAAAAAGAAGAAGAAGAAGAAGAAGAAGTTGATGTTTCCTCCTTCTCTCTCTCTCGAAATGTTGTAGCAAATGGAGAAGGAAGATGGATGCTTTGCCTTTTCTCTCTCTCAACTTGTTAAGCAAATGATTTGCAAATGAAAAGGGAAGTGAATGATTTTGATTGATTTGGAGGGACAAGGAAAACGTGAGGGTGGCATGGGAGAGGTATGGCCTCCCATGCCTTGGGAGTTGACCAAAAAATATCCGGTTGTTCGACTATCGTGATATTTTCCGTCTCTGAAAAAATCCCGAACTTACCCGAGCTTGATGAAATAAATCACTTATTTTAAAATAATAATTTATTTGAAATTATAGATTTTTAGAATACCACTTCGAAATACTGGTTTTAATTTATCGACCATTAAAACATCTGAACTAGAGAATATCTAATTCTCTCAGATTTTAAATCACCCTGTTTAAAATATCTGAATTTAAACACTAATGACTGAAGAATATCTGATTCCGCTAGTCCTAAAAATATTTATCGGAATATCTAATTCACGATAAACACTCACCGCAAATTTAAAAGAATAGGAATTGAATTTATCTGAAATTACAATTCTGGCTTTCCATAACTAAAAAGAGGATTAAACCTTAACTGAAATAATTAATTCACCTATGGAAATTAATTGATCTTGAATTCCATGGAACTTAACGGATACTTTCGACCCTAATCTGACTGGAAATTACTATACTAAATAGTAATTTCAACAATTAACTGAAATTAAGCAGTAATTATTTTACGGGGTATTACAAAATCACAATCCAATTAGTCGAAGAGCTAAAAAAGAAAGAAAAGTATTTATTATTTCTCAGCAGCCTCCTCGAAATCTGATTCCGGATTGACATTCCCAAACTTATGCTTGAACGAATCTTGCCACTGACCTCTGCAATTTTTTATGCACAATTACAAATCAAATCGAATTATCAGAGGAAAAATAATAATAGCAAATAACTCGCATTTTCTGCTGAATTTGCTATGGCAGAAAACCTAGAGACCAGCGGCCCACGTAATAAGGAGAGAGATGATCCAGAATCTCTTGTCCTTGAGCAGCTGCCTCACTTCAAATTTTCTCATTTCCATCATCAAATTATTCAATCGACCAAAATACAACCAAAACAGAACATAAAAAGAAAAAAATATTGTCAATAATAGATCTAAGGATTACTATCATGAGAACAAGTATCACTAAATACCATAGCAGTACCACTACTGTATATAATATAATATAACATGTGTGTTTAGGGTCACAAATTTGTATTCCGGTTTAGACTCAACACGGTAAACTACTTCGAACCAAACCCGCAATTGGACGGGATCAAATGTAAACGCGATGAGCTAACCCAAGTCGATCTCTCAAGGAAGACTTCTTGTGGGCAATTATCTTAAGGATATGCATGCAACGTGCTAGAACTATGAAAATAAAACCTAAACACTCTAATCATGGGTTTTAGGGTTGATTTTAACTAAGGAATTTAAAACATGCAATAAAACTAGCAAATGCAAATAACAACGAGGATCAAGATTGAGGAAAAGATTATGATACGAGCATTAGGGTGTGGATTTTCTCATTGATTTCTCATTAAGCTTGCTTCACGTTGGTTATATTGATCTCAAACATACAATAGGTCCGTCAATTAGTTTAACTTCAATTACTGTCACCGTCTATCCATTAAATCTCTATCCGCTATATCATACAAGCAAGATCAATATATTAGGCTTATGAACCCAATTCACCTAATGTTGAAGGAACCTAGGTCGGGATTTAGAATCTCCTCTCAGTCTCATCTAAAGCGTAGCAATGCTAAGTAGTGATCAAGTACTCAACATGATAATCACAATTCCAACAACAACAACAACCAACAATTACAAGCATAAATTAAAACCAAATCGATCCTCCACCCCCTAATAGAGAGATTAGCCCATAACCATGCTCAAAACACCACAAATATCATAAAAGTGCATCATCTCATAATCAAATGAAAATAGCATAAACTTCTACAATATCCAATATTCTTCACAAGTTTGGGACAAACCCCCACAAATCATCTAAGTTTAGGAAAGAAAACACCAAAAGAAAGCCTTTTAACGAGCCTAGCTTCCGCGGACGGCTCGGAGTTGGACCTCTTCTCATGTCTTCTTCTTCAACCTGGCTTCCTTGCCTCATTTTCTTCTCTTCCCCTCCTTTCTTGAATGGTGGTGGTAGTGGTGAAAATGGTGTAGAGAATGGTGGAGAAGGAGGTGGTGTATGTAGAGAGAAAATGGAGAGAAAGATGGAGAAGATGGAGTGAGAGAATTAAAGATGATGAATGAGAGTGAGTCTCTAAATATCCCCCAAAATCTAAATGAAGATATGGGAGAGAGAGAGAGAGAGATGGAGAGAGGGAGAAGAGAGAGAAAAGGTGATGGTAAGTTGATTGTAAGAGAGCATTAAATGTGAGGGATTTTGTGGGAGATTTGTTGGGGGAAAAGAAGCCAAAAAATCAAAAGGCAATATTAGGGAAATTAATCCCTATCTCCCCTACTACAAATAGATGGCATAAAAGTCCTTATTCATGATTAAAACAATTGCATTTGTGAATAAAAAAGTGAAATGGAGTGGAATTGCACTTGAAATAGAGATAAAAAACTGAGTCGGAAAGGGGAAGGCACCCCGCGCGCCGGCGGGGTGCTGCGCTGGTGCGGCTAGGGAGAGGCCGCGGTGGCGGAATGTGCCATGGGCGTGGGGGCTCTTTCGCCGAGAGCCTCCATGCGCCGCAGCGGCGTGGCACGCGGCGGCGGGGTGGTGGGCCTCGGGTCTTTCCGTTCTGTGTTCCATCTTCGAGTGAAATTGAGTGCAATTCCAAGTCCTCCTTGTCCCCGTCCTTTGTATCCTTTCTTTCGACTACTCGAGCTCAATTTTCAGTTTTTCTATTTACCACCAAAATGCCATTAAATATCCTGCTTTTGCAATCAAAAGCTCAAGTTCTTGCACAACTTGGCATAATCCACCATTAGAGCAATAAATGAAAATAAACACGTAAAATCAACACCTAACAACATAAAATACAAGAAAATAATTTACTAAACATAACAAAATTAATAGAATAAAGCAACACATTTAGACACTAAACAGTGTGATATGCACTTTTCTTGATTTACTGAGGCAGAAAAAAATATTGTCAATAAATGTGTGAAATGTATCATTAAATAGCATAGAAGTATCACTAGTGTACAAAATTCAATATACGTGCGTGATATACACTTTTATTGATTTATTCAGGCAGAAATAAAATAGTGTCAATAAGTTCTTGTGGCATATCACTAACTGCTGTTGAAGTATCATTACTATCTAGTGAATCATAATTTCATTTTAAGTGAAACAATTGCAATATATCAATAATACCTAGTGAAGGATTACTATCATGAGACCAAGTATCACTAACTACCATAGAAGTATCACTGCTATATATAATATAATATAACGTGTGATATGCACTTTTCTTGATTTACTGAGGTAGAAAAAAATATTGTCAATAAATGTGTGAAACGTATCATTAAATACCATAGAAGTATCACTAGTATACAAAATTCAATATAAGCGTGTGATATACACTTTTGTTGATTTATTCAGGCAGAAATAAAATAGTGTCAATAAGTACTTGTGGCGTATCACTAACTACTGTTGAAGTATCAAAACTATCCAGTGAATCATAATTTCATTTTAAGCGAAGGATTACTATCATTAGAGAAAGTATCACTAAATATCATAGAAGTATCACTAATTTACAAAATATATTTTGCAGTTGATGGGTTACAAAAATAAAGATTTGAAGTAAAGTAGTACTTACCCTCAATTTGCAACATAACAGATTCATCCTCATTGATAGATGTTGTTTCTACATCTTCAACATTGTCTTCATTATCAAGTATAACAATATCTGAATTTTACAAAATTTAAATCACTTTTAGAATTACTATAACACTAATAGAGGTATATCTGCAAATAAAAAACAAGATTCTATTTCAAATTGTAAAAATGAATGTAATACGTTGTACTATTTACAATGCTACAAATTCCAAAAAATTTAAGAACCAACAAGATCTATTGGATGATGCTGCCCCTCTCGAAAATCCTCTAAAAAAAAATAAAAAGAGTGTAAAACTAGTATCATGCTAATTCAGCCTAATCAGTTATGAGTGAGCTCTAAGAAATAAAGTTTTGTTTGCATCAATCAAATTTATCCAGAGACTTATCAGCTACTCATCTACCTTCAAATCCACTGAAGAGATGCTCCTATCAAAATTTCAATGAATTAGTTTTAGGAACATATTGTCGAATAGTTGGAGTGCATAATTTGATATACCTAATTATTGTCGCACAACTGGAACAAAATTACAATCTCCTAAACTAATAACACATACCTGTTGTTGTTAATGTTTCTCCACCAGAATTGACCAAAATTCCACTGGAGAGAACATTACTTGCTTTTCTCGAATTATCCATTAAATCATACACAAATCACGAGATTGAGTCGCCGAATGTTGAATCGTCGATGGTTGAATCACAAGCAGCTAAGGTTCAACTCTGGATCGTGAGGTTGAATCGTGCGTTATGTGTGAGGCGGAAATCACGAGGTGGAATCATAGTCGAGATGGAAGAAATCGCACCGTGCGTTGGAGCTGGAAAATAAAACCCTACGTTGAGTTGGAAGGAATCAGATTTTTTTTTATTATATATATTATTGGGTCGGGTCGGGTGGAGATCCGTCTAACATAAGAGACCAGTTATATGGTCTCATACAAGTCTGCCCCTTCGTTATATACATAACATTCAAAATATATTTGTACGAATAAATAAATATGTGAGCTTTTCCATATTAAGAAGTGATTGATAATGTTTAGTAGATTGTATTGTGTCAAATAATTACCAACAAATGTTAAATTTATTAAATAAAAAAATCAAGTGAATTATCTGGTAAAATATCATAATCGGTAGCATGTTTTATTACCGGTAGCATGTTTTATTATATGTAGATATAACATTTATAATACTTTTTTAATTATATTAAACATGAAATAGTTAACAATTTAACATTCTAATTAAATGAATAACTAAATCAAACAAAGATTAATATTTATAAGCATATATAGTCTATTATATTATTTTTTAGAAAGTATAGTCTATTAGTGTTTGTCACACTTTAGTACCCGAACGATGGACGTTTCTACACTTTTATCCCAAAATTTTAAAAAAATCATATTGACACTTAATGTTTGTAGAGATGAGCACTTATAGAACTATACCAATTTTTCAATCTCGTAAATGTTGACTTAGAAAACCACACACTTTGGTGGAGAGTTGAAGAAGTCAATGCTGGATCGTGCCCCTGCGGGGGCTGAAATGGGCCGTTTGTGCCAGTTCTAAACTCACTATAAATACTTGATTTCTATCCTATTTTCACACATCCGCACATACATTTAGGCAGACAGATACAATTTAGTTATTTTCGTTCTTGTTTTATTGTGTTGATTCAGGATATTCGGCATTACTGTTGGGGATTTGCCCTCAGTTAATGCGCGAGCTGTTTTTACCTTTTGTCTGGAGTTAGTTCCAGAAGTTAATTTAAGTTTATTTCCTTTCATTATGAGTTCTCCAATTTCATTTGCTTTATTCACAATTATGTTTTATGGTTAAGTAGATCGTGTTCGAGTTGAGTGTGATAAGGATCGAGAACAATGAATATGCATGAGGCTAATCGGGCGTAATACACCTCGAGATGATTCCCAACTTCAACTTGGGAAGAACGATGACACGACAATGGAGAGGCTATGTGGCTGATTACTCGTAGTTAAACCATTGTTGATGTATGTTAGGGTGGAAGTAAGGGCGATCGAACCCTGATGAGCCACTAAGTGATAAACCAGGTACATAATACTTGAGACGACGAAGCCCGGAGATTGAAGTATAGGTGGATATGGGCACAACATCAAAGGGGTCCCATATACCAGCATTGGGTTTCTCCGATCAAATGTTGCTATCCTTGCAAACCCTTTGCATGACTCTCTTCATTGGGTCCTGGATAGTAAGGGACTAAAAGTCGCTAACTTTATCACTCTTAACCTAAACCGTACGAAGGAATTGGGGGATGTAAGATGACCGTACATGCTCCCTATAACCAAACGGCCTGAACGAGGTATCCATGTGTTTGTGCTCGAGATTGCATATATAGGCTCAGTTCAAATTCACACTTGACTTGAACATATTTTAATTATTATTTGATTCAGTTTACATTTTAGTTTTGTTTTACATTAAGTTTGTAGGAACGAATTAGTGACAGTAATTCTCTCAAAGTTCCAAAAGGATACGCATTAGGATAGAAGAGTTATCACTCCCCGTAGGACGATATCCGCCTTTTGGCACTATACTAGCCGTTGAAGGCACATTCAAGAATCTACCGGGCTTTGCCCATATGTGTAATTTTGCACGCTAAATGATGGTGTGTCAGCAACTATAGTGCCCCGATCCCGAAAGATCGTGGAAATGGACGCCACAGGGGTTGGAATTAAGAAGTGGGAAAGAAAGGGGATAATATGATTAACAAAACATCAACAGAAAACTCAGAACAATCAACACGATTTATAATAAATTATACTTATCCATAATACCAAGATTAGAGCTCTTAGCATTTAGTAAAAGAATATCATAAGTGCGAAAGCTCAATTCTTAATATAATACTAATAAAAAGAGACAGCAGAAAATATGTAAATTACAATAGCCCATTTCTCAGCCTCGTCACCTCCACGCTCCAGCCTACTGACCTGAGAATGTTTGAAAAGATTTGGACTGACTACTAATGCACTCAGTGGGCAAGTTTTTACAATTCAAGTTATGCAAATTATTTTTATTAAAGTAATCTATCTGTGTCCATGCAGGTAGTGAAGCTTAGGAGGTTTTAAAGCTGAAAGCAACCTAAGTTCACCAAAACACTTTATCGTGAAGTGCTTAAGAGTATAACCAGTCACTGCCCGCAACCCGTACTACATCACCAACGCGTAAAGTTGAGTATGGCCAAAGTATACCCAATGAGTGTAATCAATAAGTGTTTCATTTTAGTCTCACCGACAAGGAGTAGGGCATGACGAATAATGCATGCATACTGTAGCTACTCACATTGACACAACGCTGGTTTATAAGACTCCGATAATATACAGTAGCACGTAAATATTTAACACAGATAGTCACATATGCAATTTTAACAAAGCAGAGTTTATTAGCTCGAAAGATACAATTTACAAAGATATAATAGCCCACCTGGATAGAAGATAAATTCCCAAATTCTTGATTGGTTCTGCTCAAATTCTGCTACTTCTTCTAATCCTACAATGACCAGTCTTAGCTTAATTACACAGGCCCCTATATAAAAAAAAATCCAACCCTTAAACTCTA
Organism: Perilla frutescens; assembly: GCA_026008535.1. Taxonomy (NCBI): domain Eukaryota; kingdom Viridiplantae; phylum Streptophyta; class Magnoliopsida; order Lamiales; family Lamiaceae; genus Perilla; species Perilla frutescens. Next base: position 25,957,415 of record BRKX01000010.1, on the reverse strand, counting down.
TTTTAATTATTTAATTTTAAAACTTTATTATCAATTAATCTTTAAATTTACTAAAATTTGATATACTTAAATAAATATAAATTCTAAAACCTAATCTTTCTTGATATTTCTATTATCTGGAATAATAATATTTGATATGCACGATGAGTATATATTTTAATAGCCAAACATTTTTATGATAATCAAATGAATCGAATTTGAATTAATTAGAAAATAAAGAAAAACTCTTACCTTCTTCGACAATGAAATCATATGGGTGCAGTGTTTCCTTGATTCCGAATCATTTGTTATTACACGTTCTTAGTCCTTTTAACAATAAGCACCCAAACTATCATATAATTAATTTACACGTGTAACTGTATGGTGAGAGTTGTGTGCATGTTTGCCACATTATTTCTTTCATAACTATCACTAACTTATTATTATTATTATTATTATTATTATTATTATTATTATTATTATTATTATTATTATTATTATTATTATTATATCAACCATGCACATATATACTCTACTATATATATAGATATGTACAATTTATGATTACATTAATTAAACAATTAAGGTTATAGTAAGTATATATATATCGTTCTTTTTTTTCTAATAAATAAATGATATGTATATATATAATGTATATGTGTGTATTTTATATAAAAATCATACTAAATCAATTTGCACTTAATAAATAAATTTCTAATCAATCTAATTACGTTCGAATCTAGGGTTTCGAATAAAAATAGAAGATGGTCTTGGGTATCTCTAACCCACTAAATGATATATTTTACCTAAAAAGAGATCTACAATGATAAATTTTCTTTCCTAGCTTACTCTTAAGATTAGCATAGACTATTCTCTTATACTAAAAAGATTTGGATATTACACTTATTCTAACTATTAGATTTATATTCCTACTCAAATTTAGATAATATAATTTTGAGGTATTACACTCCTCCCCCCTTAAAAGAATTTCATCCCAAAATTCACGTACCTTCGAATAACTCGGAATATTGTACAAGCACCAATGGAATTTGTTTGCTTCTTAGGACAACTTTTCTATCAAGAATCTCATGGGGTTTTTCCTCATTCGTCATATCAGAACGTAGAACTAACTCACTTTCTTTGACAACGTGTTCTGGATCAAATACGTATTTCCTGAGCATTGAAACGTGGTATACATCATGAACTTGTGACAGATCTGGTGGTAGAGCTAATCAGTAAGTAACCTTACCAAAAAAAATAGTATCTCAAATGGCCCAAAAAAAAAATCTTGGACTTAACTTGCCTTGTTTTTTGAATCTCACATCACCTCGTGTTGGAGATACTTTTAAGAAGACTTTTTCACTGACTTGAAATTGTAGGTGTGTTCTGCACTTATCTGCATAAGCTTTATGTCTGCTTTATGCTTCTTTAATTCTCGTTCAAATTCGGTCGTTTATCTCGACAGTGGTCTGGACAATCTCTGGACCCAATATTTTCCTTTCTCCAACTTCGTCCCAGTACAAGGGTGATCTACATTTGCGACCATACAAGGCTTCATATGGTGCCATCTTTATAGTTGATTGATAACTATTGTTATATAAAAACTCTACCAAAGGTGAAACATTTTCCCAGATGGTCTTTTCGTCCAACACAACTCACAAAGCATATCTTCCGAAATTGGTATCGTTCTCTCTGACTGGCTATCTATTTGGAAATGGAAAGTGTGTCTGAAGCTTAGATTCATTCTATTTGCTTCCTGGAAACTCTTCTAGAACCATGATGTAAAATAAGTATCACGATTCGACGTGATAGAAATTAGAATTGCATGCGAACGAACAATTTCTTTTACATAAATCTGTGCTAATTTGCTTAACTCTGTTGTTGTTTTGATTGGCACGAAATATGCTGCTTTCTTTAATCGATCCACGATGACCCACACTATTGAGTTCCCTTTCACTGATCTTGTTATGCCTACCACAAAATCCATCATTATATGCTCCCATTACCACTCTGGAATTTCCAACAGCTATAATAAACTTGAAGGTCGTTGATGTACGACTTTCACTTGATGACATGTTACACATCACTATACAAATACAACTATCTCTTATTTCATATTATTCTACCAGAGATATGTTTTCAAGTCCTACAAAGATCAATAAAATAACTTCCAGAATTAATTTAATATTTACTTTAATTTAATTAAATCTTTATTAATTTTACTTCGACTAGAAAAGCGCAATACTCGGATTTTAAACCCAACATAACTTAATAATAGGTTCTTACAATACTTTTCAATTAACTTAAAACAAATCCGATGAAAAAAATGAAACACCTTTAAAACAGGGCAGCAACTTCGAAAGATCAGAGAAAATTCAATTCAAATCTGATTAAGACACGGTCAGTGGCCACGTGTCCGCTACAAAAGGACTTAAAGTCGGTTAGAAGGAGTCGGAGAAAAATTTTGATCACCTTGGCCTGAAATCGGCCGAAAAGGCAACTGTAACTGTTCATCCGAACAGATTAATCAACAAAAAGTTTGGGTCTTGATCAAGCTCGATACTCAACGGATTTCCGATCAAAAGTACAATTTTTCATAGTATGGAAGATAAGGGATTTAATGAAATAAATGGGTCATTAATAAAATAGCTACAATGACTGAAAATGAGCAAGGAATACAGCATCTTCAACATAGACGGAATCTGCCAGAAAAGAGTGTGGTTTTCTAGAAACTTACAAATCAGATTGAGAGTTTAAATGATATTTGATCTCAGATAAGACACAAGGTATTGAAAGAATGCAAAGAAGAGTTTCTATAGACCAAAAACCAAGTCCATAGAATGGAGAAAACAACAGAAAACAACCTCTGAAGTTGCACTCGCAACACGATAATTTATGCCGCAGATTTCACATGTCGATTTGTGACGTGTCTTTGATAGACCAAATGATATCATATTGATGATCCTAGACTTGTTATGAAAAGCTTGAAGTGCTATGTTTACAATGATGTAAACCTCGGGGAAAGAAATGGTTATATTAATGGAAAAAGATATCGCAATGGAACTGCAACACATTCGGTGACCGGCAACACCACTGAGGTTCTAGGCCCATTTTCTCAACTTTTTGGGCACCAGTTGGAAACAATATCAAAATAAATTTTGTTCTATTATGACATAAATGTATGTATAAAATTTCAGAATTTTCTCAACGGATTTCATTCTAAAAGTTTGAAAGAAAAATGGTTGTTTGGGGAGGAGAGGGCTGAGATGATAGAGAGAAATCAGATAAATGAGTCTTGTTTGATTATGCTTGCTCATTATTTTCATGATTGAAGATGTTTAGCTGCCCCCACCCTTAACATGTGTGGTGACATATGGAGCAAGATAAGGTTGACTGGTGGCAATCAATTTGTGATGTATTTTAATATATGCTATTTGGTTGAAATAGAGAATGAATAAAATTCAATTGGAAGGTCAAGCGAACTCCGTTTTTAACGAAATCAGTGATCACATGATAATGAAAAAATTTGAGACTCCTAGTTAAAGATGAAATCAACTTCAGTGTTCAAAATAAAATAGTAGAATTTTTAAGGATGAAAAGACGATCTTTCAATAGAAAAGATTCTTCATAGAAATGTCTCATCATGAGAAACAAGACATGTGATCGAGAGAGATTTAGAGAACAACATGATTGTAAGAATAGAATTGAGTCAACTTTGGGAGTCGTTTTCTCAATGTTTGGAATTTTCAATAATCATTTCAAAGAAATCTATAAACAAGATAAGTTTTCTATATGGTCGGAGTAATTCACAGATTTATTTTAGAGCGGGGTGTTGATTAAAATGAGAAATGAATTTGGTAACATAAAATAATGGAAAGGAATCAAGAACAGTATGATACAAAGCCTATAGATCCAAGAATAGGTTATGCCTTTCGGAAAATTAGGAAGCATAAATTTTGTAGCTAGAGAAAATCTCATTCTAATAATAGCTTATGAGAAGGAAAGTGAACCTAGAATAAATCAAAATACTCATTCATAGATGAAGAAAATAATAAACAATTACCGACAAGAAAATAGACCTCTTCATAGTCCAAAAGAAAATCAACAAAGTCCTCTTCATAGGACGGAACAAACAAATAACAACTAGACCTCTTCATAGGTCGATTGAAAGTAAATAGAAATGAATAGATAGACAAATAAGACCCACCCATAGATCGAGACTTAAGGTAATGGAGAATATCTGAAAAGAAGCAGGGATTCATCCCCTTAACTATCAAAGAAACAAAGCTCAATCAAAATACTCGATCAAAGTGTGCAGGGATGCACAAAAGCTAGGTAAACAAGTAAAAATAATACACTTAGAGCACCTATCAGAATGACTTATATCGTGAAAGTCTTATGTCAACCCATAACATCAAGACATCATCACACCTTGTTTCCAAGTTCCTATGTTGCTTGATCTCGACGATTCTATCTAGCGAGGCTCCTATCGTATGTTATATATACACACAAGATCAACTCGCCCTTTTTAAGCATATGGTCTGGGACAAACACATACTTCATTAGGATCGATACATTTTGACACATCATGCATCCCTTATTTTCACTGAGCTTTTCTCATTGTCTATAGATAATTGTAGAACATTTTCCATCTTGTGTTCTCATCTAAGATGACTCCTTGAATCCTGTATCTCTTATTTTGTATCGTTCGTTCGATTTAGCCATTTGTTTACGTGTGAAGCTCAATTTCGTATCCATAGTTTTCTGACTGAATGTCGATGTGAATCACGTTTCTTGATCTGACGTGATTGAGATAAGAATTTCACATAGATTTACCATAACTCGCGCATATAGCTAAGCTAGCTTGTTCGATTCTATGTCTATCTTGATTGGTGTCATATATTGTTGCCTTGAAAGTCTCTTGTTCTACTATAGAGCATTCGAGTATTTATTGCTCTTTTTCTACTCATAGCATATGCTATCTCCTTAGCTCCCTAGGGTGGTAGATTTCGATCTCTTCTTGCAGGTGAAATTGGGATAAACATATCAAGAGAAGACAACATTCCAGATCTACAAAAGGTACCAAGTTGATCTAACAATAAATTGCCAAACTTGACCCGACAACATCGAACAATCGTCTATGGCCATCATACGTTTAGCATCGTCTATCTACTCATTGTTCAGTGACTTCCAACGATAAAGTTCGAACATAACGCATACAAAAGGCTTCAGTAACAACTTCAAATGATGGCGCCAAATTATGAATACGTTATCATTTATTGAGTAAACTTTATGACCTTATCTCCACATGTAGGTTTAAAAAATGATGATCAGTCTACCTCAATATTTCACTCAGGTGACAGTTATGATGTTGAATCTTATTCGTAGCAGCCATCATCGTTTAACATATCTACCCATGAAAATTCCCAGTCTCCACATTGATTATTGAGGTACGTTTAGTTTAAATATTTTGATGCTTAATGTGTCCATCTTTCTAGTACCAGGGCAAACTCTTGATCAACCTTAACACAACCTCAATCTCAAAGACTTCTTCTATCCAGATGCTCACCAACATTAAGTAAGTTATTTCCCCAATAAACTCGAACATCGAATCGATATCTTTTTTTGTATACGTGAGAAATCTCATAATCCACTCATTAATCGTGGTATACATGTGGCAGTTTTTCTGAACCATAAGTTTATGTTCATTTGTCAAAATGAAATGTTTCCTTAGTCAAACTATGTTCATAGCAATCTCATAAGTGTTTAAAAGTTCAGCCTAAGTTCAACAACTATAGGCTAAGTTAAACTTACGTTATCAAACTTTCAAGTTCTCACACTTATTCTAGAGTATATACAACAAACACTTTCGGGCTATCACGGTTTACAGTATGCATTCTGCATATTCCAAACGTCACAAGTATGCACAAGGCATAGATAAACAAATTCATACATATATGTAATCAACATAGTTCTTAGAAAAAAACTGGTATGCTCACAGGCATATTTCAAAATCAGTATGCTATCAACACAGTAACAAAGTACGCAATCAGCGTAGTTAATCAGAGTATGCGATCAACATAAAAAATCAATCTTTCAAGGAATTCCCATCAACATGGCGAATCCTAATCTTTCATTTTCAGAGAAACATAACATGCAACATTAATGTAACTTTTAAAATTAATATCTGCATAAAAACATGCGAACCTTTCAGGTTGTTGCGTGAGTGACGAGCTGAGGGCTTATATAATATCACACAAGAATTTACAACTCACAAATGAAAGATGACCCAGCAGGTCTGCAGAGTTGCAAAACCTGCTTTGATACCACTATGTAGCGCCCCGATCCTGAAAGATCGTGGAAATGGACATCATGGGGGTTGGAATTAAGAAGCGGGAAAGAAATGGGATAATATGATTAACAAAACATCAACAGAAGACTCAGAACAATCAACACGATTTATAATAAATTAAACTTATCCATAATACCAAGATTAGAGCTCTTAGCATTTAGTAAAAGAATATCATAAGTACGAAAGCTCAATTCTTAATAGAATACTAATAAAAATGGACAGTAGAAAACATGTAAATTACAATAGCCCATTTCTCAGCCTCGTCACCTCCACGCTCCAGCTTACTGACCTGAGAATGTTTGAAAAGATTTGGACTGAGTACTAATACACTCAGTGGGCAAGTTTTTACAATTCAAGTTATGCAAATTATTTTTGTTAAAGTAATCTATCTGTGTCCATGCAGATAGTGAAGCTTAGGAGGTTTTAAAGTTGAAAGCAACCTAAGTTCACCAAAATATTTTATCGTGAAGTGCTTAAGAGTATAACCAGTCACTGCCCAGAACCCGTACTACATCACCAACACGTAAAGTTGAGTATGGCCAAAGTATACCCAATGAGTGTAACCAATAAGTATTTCATTTTAGTCTCACCGACAAGGAGTGTGGCATGACGAATAATGCATGCATACTGTAGCTACTCACATTGACACAGCGCTGGTTTATGAGACTCCGACAACATACAGTAGCACGTAAATATTTAACACAGATAGTCACATATGCAATTTTAACAAAGCAGAGCTTATTAGCTCGAAAGATACAATTTACAAAGATATAATAGCCCACCTGGATAGAAGATAAATTCCCAAATTCTGGATTGGTTCTGCTCAAATTCTGCTACTTCTTCTAGTCCTACAACGACCAGTCTTAGCTTAATTAGACAAAGGCCCTATATAAAAAAAAATCCAACCCTTAAACTCTATTTTAATTATTTATTTTCAAAACTTTATTATCAGTTAATCCTTAAATTTACTAGAATTTGATATACTTAAATAAATATAAATTCTAAAACCTAATCTTTCTTGATATTTCTATTATCTGGATTAATAATATTTGATATTCAAGATGAGTATATATTTTAATAGCCAAACATTTTTATCATAATCAAATGAATCGAATTTGAATTAATTAGAAAATAAAGAAAAACTCTTACCTTCTTCGACAATGAAATCATATGGGTGCAGTGTTTCCTTGATTCTGAATCGTTTGTTATTACACGTTCTTAGTCCTTTTTAACAATAAGCACCCAAACTATCATATAAATAATTTACACGTGTAACTATATGGTGAGAGTTGTGTGCATGTTTGCCACATTATTTCTTTCATAACTATCACTAACTTATATTATTATTATTATTATTATTATTATTATTATTATTATTATTATTATTATTATTATATCAACCATGCACGTATATACTCTACTGTATATATAGATATGTACAATTCATGATTGGATTAATTAAACAATTAAGGTTATAGTAAGTATATATATATCGTTCTTTTTTTTCTAATAAATAAATGGTATGTATATATAATGTATATGTGTGTATTTTATATAAAAATCATACTAAATCAATTTGCACTTAATAAATAAATTTCTAATCAATCTAATTAAGTTTGAATCTAGGGTTTCGAATAAAAATAGAAGATGGTCTTGGGTATCTCTAACCCACTAAATGATACATTTTACCTAAAAAGAGATCTACAATGATAAATTTTCTTTCCTAGCTTACTCTTAAGATTAGCATAGACTATTCTCTTATACTAAAAAGATTTGGATATTACACTTATTCTAACTATTAGATTTATATTCCTACTCAAAGTTAGATAATATAATTTTGGGGTATTACAGCAACGCACCTGTTACTTTTCAGAGATGTATGATGGCTATCTTCCATGGGTTAATTGAGAATATAATGGAAGTATTTATGGATGATTTATCTATTTATGGTGATTTCTTTGATAATTGCTTAGCCAATCAAACCTAAGTATTGCAGAGATGTGAGGATACCAACCTAGTGCTTAATTGGGAAAAGTGTAATTTTATGGTGCGTGATGGTATAGTTTTGGGTCATCGAGTGTCCTCTGCAGGTTTGGAGGTAGATCGTGCCAAGATTGTTGCCATACAGAAGTTACCCCCGCCTACAACTGAGAAGTCTATCCGAAGCTTTCTTGGCCATACCAGTTTTTATCGGCGTTTTATTAGAGATTTTTCTAGAATTGCTAAGCCTCTTAGCCATTTGTTGGAAAAATCAGTTGCTTTCGACTTCTCTGATGAGTGTTTGCAGGCGTTCGAGACTCTGAAGAAAGCCTTGGTAAGCACCCCTATTTTGATCACATCTGATTGGTCGCAGCCGTTCGAGATAATGTGTGATACAAGCGATGTTGCAGTTGGGTCTGCCTTGGGCTAAAAGCGGGACAAGTTGTTCCGTGTGATTTACTATGCCAGTAGAACTTTGGATTCGGCACAAGTAAATTACACAATGACGGAGAAGAAGTTGTTGGCGGTGGTGTATTCCTTCAATAAATTTTGAGCCTACCTCATTAGGGTGAAAACTATAGTCTACACTGATCATGCCCTATTAAGGTATTTGTTTGATAAAAAGGATGCCAAACCTCGATTAATCTGTTGGATTTTATTGCTGCAGGAATTTGATCTTGAGATCGCAAAGGCTGTGAAAATGTGGTTGCAGATCACTTGTCTAGATTGGAGCAACCAGTGGAGAGTGAAGATGCTCATGTTCCAATAAATGAGAAATTCCTAGATGAGCAACTGTTTCAGGTAAAATCTCATTCTCCGTGGTTTGCTGATTTTGAAAATTTTCTTGCTGCAGGCGTGCCTCTACCGGACTTAACTTCACATCAGAAGAAGAAATTCTTCCATGACGTGAAGTTCCATATGTGGGATGACCCGTTCCTATTCCAGCATTGCTCTGACACAGTCATTTGATGTTGTGTACCCCAAGAGGAGTGAAGAGCTATTTTTCTATAGTACCATGCCTCACCGAGTGGCGGGCACTTCTCGGCCAACCGCACTGCCTTCAAGATACTACAAAGTGATTTCTACTGACCATCTCTGTTCCAAAACTTCCATGAGTTCACCTGGGAGTATGATAAATGCCAAAGAATAGGGGGGCTTTCCAAGAGGAATGAGATGTCACTCACTAACATTGTGGAGGTCGAGCTATTCGATGTGTGGGGCATCGATTTCATGGGACCATTCCCAATCTCGTCCAGTGGTTGCCAATATATTTTGTTGGCCGTGGACTACGTCTCGAGGTGAGTTGAGGCTATTTCGACAGTCACCAATGATTCTCGGGTAGTCATAACTTTTCTGAAAAAGTTGTTCTCCCATTTTGGAACACCTAGATCCTTACTAAGTGATGTGGGGACACATTTTTGCAACAAGCCGTTGGAGACATTATTGGTCAAATATAGAATCAAGCACAAGGTGATAACACCATATCATCCGCAAGCCAATGGGCAAGCCGAGCTTGCTAATCGGGAAATTTGGCAGATCTTAGACAATACGGTGAACACCAATAGGAAAGATTGGGCCCTATTATTGGATGATGCACTTTGGGCGTATCACACCACATATAAGACACTGTTGGAGTTATCTCTATATCAACTGATTTTTGGAAAATCCTGTCATCTGCCAGTGGAGCTAGAGCACAAGTCATATTAGGCTGTGAAGCAGTTAAATTTTGACTTCAAGACAGCGGGGGAAAAGAGAGTGCTGCAGCTGAATGAGTTCCGCACGGAGGCCTTCGAGAATTCGTTGCTCTACAAAATGCAGACTAAGGCTTTCCACGATAAGATGATTGTTCAAAGGGAGTTGTTACCTGGTGATAATGTGTTATTGTTTAACTCTCGTTTGAAGTTGTTTCCAGGAAAGTTGTGATCCAAGTGGTCAAGGCCCTTTGTGATCAAGAAAATGCTACCTAGTGGTGCAGTGGAGTTGTTGACTGCAACTGGTGAGCGTTTTATTGTAAATGGCCATAGAGTAAAGAAATACTACAGCCCAGAGCAGAGACACGAGGTGTCCAACATTAAGCTATTGGAGCCTTGAGCTTCAAGGTCTTCTGGTTGTCGATGTTAAATGCAGCACTTGTTGAGAGGCAACCTAACATTTTTTTTTAGTTTTTGTTTTTTTTTTCTTAGAGTCTTTTTAGGTTGTGTTTTTTTGTTGTTTTTGTTTTGTGTCTTTTTGCTAAGTTTTTGCTGGTAGATACTCTTGATTAGATCATCTGATGATAGATATGCCCCGAGTAACCTTCAATGCGTGTTTCACATACATTGGGCATTCACAAAGATAGTTGTGATTGGGGTCGGTTGAACCTTTGCTTGGGGCCGTGTATCCCGCAGTCAACTAAGTCCGAGTTTTAGTTTGCATGGAATAGCATGTTTGGAGTCGAAAAAATCACCAGAACGCACAGTGCAAGACCCGTGACCTGAGTCGCGGGCAAGCCGATCGTGATTAAGGTCGTGAGTGATCTTGGGGGTTTGGTTGCAACGTCGCGACAGGGAAGGGGTGTTCAAGAAGAAAATTCGTGACCCAGGTCATGAATTTCCATCGGGTCGTGAATTTTTAACGTATCCATGTGGCAGATATGCTGACTGGGTCGCTAATTTTCCACGGCGGACTGAGTAAAATTCACGACCCGAGTCGTGACCCGAGCCGCAGTCGCGAGCAAGAAAACTGACGTGGCAGACGTGGATATCAGTTTTTATTCTCCATTCTCTTATTTTGCTCCATTTTTTTTCATTCTCACACACACAAACACACGAACACACACTTAATTTCTCTTCCAATTCACTACCTAAGGTATGTTTTCTTCCCTAGAAACTCATGTTTTTCAAATACCCATGATATATAGATGTAATTTTAGTGATTATTCTTTTGCTTCATGGTGTAAATTGGGAATACCCATTTCTAGGGATTGAAAATGGAAAATTGGGGATTTTTGTGCAATATATGGTTTTGCTTGCAATTGTGGATTTCTTTTTCCCCCACCTTATGGGCATTGCATGTTTACATGATTTGTAGTATTGAATTTGCACATTTTTGAGGGATTTTTGACATGCTAGGGAGTTGGGAGAGATAGTGCAATTTGGTGGAATGTTTGTTTAAATGTTTATATTTTTATGTTCCTCCCAATTGTACAATTTGGCATGTTGAGTTTATGTGGTCATGTTCGGGTGATGCACTCATTGTGTTGGATTGTTGGAATGTGACATTTGACTTTGTGTGTTTGAGGAGATATGTTGATAGGCCAACAAATTTGGTTTATCCGTGATGCGTTGAATTGGGAGATTGAGATGGTGGTACTTTCTTGTAGTCAAGTTTGGGGGGAAAAAATTTTGGGTCTGATTTCATTTTTCTTTGTAGGACATGCTCGTTTGGGGTGCTAAATGGCTCGTGGGAGCTTCCTAAGTTGACTCGTAGGAGGGGGCAGAAGCAGACCCCTTATCCTCAATACTCCTCCATCCACGTCTTCTGGTGAAGAAGATGACTTTGAGGAATATGCCGAAGAGGATGCGGAACAATCCGAGGACGTGGAACAATCTGCAGAAGAGAGTCAATTTGAGGAGATATATATATATATATAAGCTTTATTTTATTATATAAATTATGTGGACATATAGACTATAGAGAGATTGACTGTGTAATATTTTTTATCTTCAAAGTAACTATGATAATATAATTAACCGATCCAAAAAACCGGTTGATTTTTTATTTTCAAAAAAATTCGAATTTACTGAAATGATGTTTATATTAAATCTTAATTAAGCAACTTTATAAGTGTTTTTGTGAAAATTAAATAATGTATCAAGTAAAAGCAAATGGGAGGGCAACTAGCTGCCAAAATATTTCTTTTGCTAAAATGTATTTAGTTTGTGACTTGTTATTTTAATAATGACAAGAGACAACAAAACACATTATGCTTAATTCCTTATGCTACTTTATGTGTGTCTCTTATGGGCATGGTGGTATTAAATAGAGATGTTTACTTTTTAATTGAAAAAAAAACTATTGCAAAGATTTCACTAATTATGTTTTAATTATATAGATTTCGCTAATTATGTTTTAATTATATATTTCACTTTGTTGATTTGTAGTTTATCACACTGAACCATAAATATTGGGAAAATGCTTATTTTGGTATCTTACGTTGCACTCTGAAACTGATGATTCTGATGATGAAGACTATGAACCCGAGGCTGAAGAAGAGGATGTGGTTGAAGAGCTCGAGCCTGAGCTTACTGATGATGATGAAGCTGAAGCTCCTCTGTATCACCCACTCCACTATGGCATCGATTTGCAAACACAAGAGCAACGAGATGCTTGGGGTCGTTTGGCAGTGATGAAGATTTTCCCAACCAGATATCCCTGTGTTGTTACCACTTTAGCTCTCGGCATTCACGAGGATGTGTGGGGCCTTATCAATCGCATAGGTTGGAACCATGCTGTGGCTGGGGGATGACCTACTTATCTGGTGCTGGTGTATGAGTTTCTCAGAACTCTCGATGTATAGTCGACTCAGATCCGAGGCCCGCACACCATGACATTCCGTTAGGGGAATATGTCTCATATCCTCACTACTGATCAAGTCAATGCCATTTTTCATGTGCCTGATGGAGGTATTTTCAACCGCTTTGGAGTTCGGGCTGAACACTTTTGGCGACACCTACAATCTGAGATGAGGCAGTATGATCATAAATGAGCTAAAGCGTCCATGATGCCTAATCCCGTGTTTCTATATGTGCAAAAGATCATGGCTTATACTGTGTTGGCCCGACACGAGACATCGGGGATTCGGACGCCCGAAATTCTTTTCCTTTGGTCTATGTTGAGTGACACCAACCTTAACTTTGCCGGCTTCTTGATGCAACAGTTTAAGTGACATCACAAGCTACAGATGCTATTGAGATTGGTGGCATGCTCACTCCAATTGCCGCTCATCTCGGTATTCCGCTGCACAGGTATGGCAGCCTTCCAGGTCCTCGAGCCATTGACCTGTCTAATCTGCGCTAGTCTCGGATCCTGGCTAATCGTACTGACACTCATCTCCTGCTCTTGAGGGGAAGTTACTATTTTTCTTTACCTAACAGGCCGCTGACTACAGTGTCGGATCTCACCAATATCGACAATTGACTTATGGATACTCCAGCTCACCGCGCGGCCATTGATGCTGCGTCTGGTGATGCTCGCTATGAGATCTCGAAGAGGGTTCAACGGGCACATGCTGAGTCCTCCACTCAAGCTGAACGGAGAGCACACACAAGAAATCAGGATGAACGAGCTGAGGAGCAGTGGGACTCTCTTACTGCTATGATGGCCTCCATGAACACCACTATTGGCTCGATGCATACGGCCATCGAAACGTTGAACACTAATTATGGTGTAATGAATGAGGCTTTCCAAAATCTGCAGACGGATGTGCACACCATGAGAGGAGAGGTCCATGAAATCTGAAACATGATTCGGAGACTGCAGCTGCATCCGAGTGCATTTTTTCCTCCCCCGTACTATGGTACTGGACCCAGTATCCCCTCTACATCTGCTCGCCCTCATGAACCCACATCGTCTAGCCAGTCTCAGCGCGGCCAGCCCCAGCATTAGATGCCCCCGCACCTGTACCCGTACATGACATATGGGTACCCGCCGTACTGGCCATCTCCATCCTTCTAAACATGCTGTGAGTGGTCGAACCACCTTTTCGTCATCTTTTAAACTTATTCTTCCTCTTTGTGTTGAATAAGTTTGGGGGGATGTGTGCTTAAGGTGTCTAGACCGATTGTTATTTCTGTTTTCTTAGTTAGTTTTTTTCATTTGGTCTTAGTTGTTTTAGTTGCCTTGGAAGAAATTTTGAGTTTATTTGCGTTGGTCTTGATTATTTTTGTTGGAACTCGATTGAATTGTGTGCATTAATTCATGATTTAGTGATTTTGATTGAGAGAATGAGAATGAGTTTGGTTTGAACTTCATGGTCTAGAGTTGAACGTGCATGTGCTGATGAATTTGGCAAGCATGAGTATGACCAATGTTGAGCCATGAGCCTTTGTGCCTATGGGGTATTTAACCCATCCTTTATTTTGGTGTGTTGGTCGAACATGTATTTATATCTCTAGAACATGCATGATTTCTCACTCAAGATGGTTTGTGTTTGGAATTGAGAAAATGATCTTCGGCCATCTTTTCTGTAGCCATGTACTTATACACTGTCCAAAAATTTAAATGATTTCTTTGTGAACCCCATTGTGCCTAAATTGCCTTTTTTCTTAGATTTCCTATTTTATGTTGAATTGGTAAATGCATGGTGAGATAGGAGAGAAGGGGTGAGGGATGAATATGGATCGAAAGAAAATTGAAATGATAATTGGGGTGGATGTGGTGTTGTTGTTGTTGGCACAACAAATAAATGTATTGATGTTAAAAAAAATGAACAATGAAGTGTAAAGTGCCAACAACACAAGTAGAGAAGAATGATGAGGACTCAAAGAGCCTCCAAAAAATGAGGTTGTATAGGAGGAGTTGAGTTAGGAAAATTCTAACTTGGTGATTGAATGAAGAAAAATGGTGTTTAGTTTGAGTGGTGGAGATGATTAGTGAGGATTGTGAATTTTTGTGATTTTTACAAGTTTATTAGTCACTTTAGCCATATGTTCCCAACCCTTGACCCGAAGCCTACATTACAACCTAGTTAAAGTCCTTTTTGATCTTTGATTCCGGTATGAGTTTTGTTGGTGAGTTGAGAAAGAATGCAAGCTTATGGTTGGTATTTTTGCATGGTTCGATATTAGATGAGTGTTTACCTTGCTTTGCATGTCTTGTGAGATTTGAGAGAAACACAAACACCGGAGAAGAACATTGGTTTGCTTTGCGCTTGTTGAGTCTCAAAAGCATGTATAGGTGATATGACGAACTTATGAGTTTTGATTTTTCGTGTTCTTGTGTTCTCGACATCTTGGTTGCTAAATTGTGGATTGTGTGCTTGATTTGTCTTGTTTACACAGTGGATTTTGGTTCTTTGTTTGAGGACAAACAAACTTCTAAGTTTGGTGGAGTTGATAAACTGAGATTTTACACTGATTTTAGTACACATTCATGTTGTGTTTTTAATATTTTGAGTGTATTTTATCTCAGTTTACTCGAGTTTCACGCGATTTTGGAAGTTGGTCGTGCTTGACAAATTCTGCAGATTTGTCCGTCAATTTTTTATGCTTTGAAGGTTAAAAGTGAAGATGGAGTCCCGGGATATTACAAGAAGAAATTGGTCTAGAAAATGGGACGAAACAAGCCAAAAGAGGACCCGTGACCCGGTCACGACTGCAATGTCGCGGATGAGAGAGAGCAGCCGACTGCAACGTCGCGACATGGAGGGGGCATGGGAGAACAAAATTCATGACCCCATCACGAATCTAGTGAAGGCTCGTGAATTCTAGACCACGTCATAACACATGGACATGCGACCCGAGTCCCGGGCAGCCAGGTCGCGAATGATCTCGCGAATGTAGCAGGCTTTCCGAGTTTCTATCCTAGTTTTGGGCTTTTTCTTAACTTGGTATAAAAGGGTTGTTTTGGACGAAAATTGAGGACCATTCACCATACCCTAAGATTGAAAATAGAGAAAAACATCAAACAAAAAGCATCGCGAAGAACAAGATCAAGGATTTCAAGCAAGTCAAGACTTGAGGCAGATTTAAATCTTCCGGGTTTTATTTATTTTAATTCTTGTTTAGCTATGAACTACTTGATGACAATTTTAGTTGTTTATTTTGTGATGAACAATTAAACCTTAGTATTCTAGGGTTGTTCCATGATTCAATTATGAAGTCTTTTTATTAATTCCAATTTTGTGTCTATGATTTTATCGCACTTTAATTATTCTTGCTTTGTATGTGTACATCAGTTGATTGCCATTAATTGATGTATTCTTTTATGTTGATTCATAAATCGAGAGAGGAGTTTCACTAGAAAAGAATAATTAACTTGGTAATTAATAATACTTGAGAGAGTTGGAATTACTGGAGAGAGCATTAAAC
Source organism: Perilla frutescens (assembly GCA_026008535.1). Lineage (NCBI taxonomy): Eukaryota > Viridiplantae > Streptophyta > Magnoliopsida > Lamiales > Lamiaceae > Perilla > Perilla frutescens. The sequence goes on along the minus strand of BRKX01000010.1, from coordinate 25,941,035 downwards.
CAGAGGATTAATTAGGAGTCACATTCTAGATAATTAATGGAGACATTATCATTTAGTGTGTGATCAACACTCTTAATTCTCTGAGAAGAGTTTTTGAGTATAGAAGTGGTTGCTCTAGTGTGAATAAAATCCCAACATATGCATGAATTTGGAATAATTAATTAGACGGATTAATTGATGATTGTTCAATCCTAGAATACACTTGTTCCAATTGACATTTTTCTCTGCAACTTTATTTGTTATTTGATCTTAGTATTTCAATTTCATTAGTTGATTTATTTAAGTAGTATAATAATTCTGAGTTTTGAGTAGTCTAGATAACATAGTTAGGATAGACAAAATAACTAGGAGTTAAGAATTAAGTCTCTGTGGATTCAACCTTGTTCGCCATTGTACTAGAAACTTTGTTGTACACTTGCAGTTTAGGTGGAACAAAATTACCAAACAACGAGTCACAAGTCGTGTTGATTTGAAAGTTTTTATTTGCAAAAATGATGATAATGTAATAAATATTATTACAAATGTTGTATACATACAAGTGTTGCACAATTTATAATATAATATTTTGATTGTAGTTGTTTATTAATTATTTGAGCTTATCAAGTAAAATATTAATTATATAAAATACGAAAATGTGACACTTACATTAAATATATAATAACTGAGTTTGAGATCATAAATGAACTCGTGCATCGCACGAGTGAAAATCTAGTTATTTAATAAAAGAAACAAGGAAAGAAATGAAAGAGAAAAGAGAGAAAAAATAAACAAACAAAAAAAGAGAAAATTTAAAAGAAAGTAAGAGAGAAATAGGGATGGGATGTAAAAGTGTGAAATCATTATTTAAGTAATAGTATTAATTTCGTGCCCAGTTAATTAATCACATCACATCTCATTCTCATTATTTTTTCCCTCGACACATTCAATATCAATCATTATCACCAAATTTCTCTCTCTTCAAATTCCGCCCACTTTTCTCTTGAAATTCTGAAATAAATCGCAAAGAACAATCTGCTCGTAGAGGTCACTAGGAACTATTTAGATATGTCGCGGCTTTTGAGGAGTTCATGAAGGAGGAAGCCAATATTAGCCGCGTACAAAAAGATCGGGACGACGTTACGGTAACCTTTTATGAGATCACTCGAAAATTGAACGTACTTCATCAAAGGCAACCTGGTTATGTCGCACGTCGTGAACAAGCCCTCGTGAGATTGCAAGCGACACTAACAATTCTAAATGAAGAGGGCCAAGTCATCATGATGAAAGCAGAAGAAGTTGCTGCTATGGAAAACATGGTAAAGGAAGATTATAACGGCAAAATCTATGCCACATCTGCCGTAGTGTGCTGCAGTGAGGGAGAAGCTCCATGAACGCGGAGTGGTGGCTCTCCCAAATTTTAAGTGAGTGCAAAAGCGATGTTCACCTCTTTTTGTACTTGGATGATATTGACCTCCTCATTCTTAAAGTTCTCAAATGTCGCATCAAATCTGAGCAGCTCAGTGTGATCCGTATGAGCACATTGCTCTTTGGGTTTGATTTAGAAAGAAATAAGGGAAATTCCAAGAAATATGTGGGAGGAATTCCTCTTTCTCACCTCTTTTGAAATGAATCACAAAGAGCAATATGCTTGTACGGGTTATGCGGAGCTATTTACATATGCAATGACGTTCGAAGACTTCATGAATGAGGATGCCAATAACGTTCGTGTACAAAAAAAGGACAACACTTTATAACTATTAATCAGATAATATGAAAATTGGGTGTCCTTAATTAAATCTTATCGGGTTATATCGCAGCACATGATCAAGCCCTCGTAAGATTGTATGCGAGACTAATAAATCTAAATCAAGATGGACGAATCAGCATGATGAAAATAGAAGTAGGTGTTACAGAAAACATGATAAATGAAGGTTTCGGTGGCAAAGTATATGCCATATTTGTTACCGTGAGAGATAAGCTCCGTGAACACATAGTCAAGCTCTCCCAAATTTTAATTGAGGCAAAGAGGTAGGGGGTGATTCTTAATTGTTCTTTCTTTTTTTTCTCTTCATGGGAGGTTTAGGAATGGGGGTATATGTGGGGTTTCTTAATTGTCTTTTTTTTTCTCTTCGACAAGGTTTAGGCATTGGGGGAGGGGTTCTTGATTTTTTTTTCTACTCTAGATTTTTAGTGGAATGCTTTTATAACCAATGAAAAGGTGGAGGAGATGGATGACTCCAATCTGGAAGTTGTTCTTTGAAACAGGACATTGAACCCATTAATAAAAAAAACAATCAAGAACTCGAACATTCAAAGAGTGAAAAATTCAAGAAACACCACAATTGTACCCTATTGAGAGAGAAAAAATAATCAAGAAACCAATACCCCTGCCCTTTCACCTCATTTAAAATTTTAGAAAATGATGACTCCACATTCAAAGAGCTTATCTCTCACAGTAGCAGATGTGGCATAGATTTCACCACTAAAATCTTCCTTTATCATGTTTACCACAACACCTACTTCTTTTGTTTTTATTATTGCGACTCGCTCCTCTTGATTTAGAACTGCTAAGACTCTTATATTTTCGCGAGGCTTGATCATGGGTTACAATATAACCCGGACGCCTTTGATCAAGCACATTCAATTTTCAAATGATATGATCCATGAGTGCAAAATCGATGTTCACCTCTTTTTGTACTTGGACGATATTGACCTCCTCATTCTTGAAGTCTTTAAACGTCGCATCAAACCTGAGCAGCTCCGTGTTACCCCTATGAGCACATTGCTCTTTGAGATTCATTTCGAAAGAGATGAGGGGAATTTCAAGAAAAATGTGGGAGGAATTCGAAGAGAAATTCGGAGAGAATGATTTAGGGTTTCAGATAAGTGACGTTGAGCATGCTAAGAGTGAAAAATGATTTCGAGATGGAATGAGGTGTGATGAATAAACACAAAATTAATGTGAAGTAAAATAATGGTTTCACACTTTTACTAGATGAGATCTCTAATTCGAATTTTGTTATATCAACCTTGTGCTAACAACAAATTGCATAGTTTTAATAATATTCTTCATAAAAAAATTATTATATTATAACAAATTCCAATTAATATTTGTTGTTAAATTTTAAATTTTACAAAATTATATACTGTTAGTATGGAATAATTAATCCTAAAAACCAATTACCTAAAAATATTAACTAAAAATGAAAATTAATACTAAAAAATAATTATAAATCCTAATTTGATGGAATAAACCCTAAATAATAATATAAAAATATATTTAACCAAAAGAAATTAAAATTAAAGAAAAAATAGAAGAAAAACTAATAATTTTGATATTTAATACCCGATTGATAAATATAATTTTAAACTAGAAAATCTCATGTTCACTTTTATACCCCACCCACATCTCTCTCTCTCTCTCCTTTCTTTTCTTTTTCCATTTCTCTCTTCCCAATTACTTTTCTTAAATAATGTTTACTGCACTAATAATAATTATGATGATGATGATGACGATGACGATGATGATGATGATGATGATGAAAATTAATTCAAAAATTATATTAATTCAATTTAATTTTAAATTTCACTGATTCTATTTTATGGTATATATTTATTTAAACAAATTAATTATCGAGTGCGGTACATAAGTCCACACGTTAGCGTCGTGTGAGTGCACTATGTTAGACACCAGATAAGAAATGAAATTAATTCAACTTAATTTTAAGATTCACTAATTTAATTTTAGAGTTTATATTTATTTCAAATAAATTAATTATCAAGCGCAGTGCATGAGCTCGCGTGTTAGCGTCGGACTCATGCACTGTGCGAGATGCCGGATAAAAAAAGGTAAATTAATTCAATTTAATTTTAGGATTCACTAACTGAAAAAATTAATTATTGTGTGCAATGCATGACTCATGCGTTAGCATCAAGTGAGAGTACTACGCAAGAATCTAGAGAAAAAAATAAAATAATTAAAAAAAAATTAACTACATATTTGTAAAAAAAAAACTTAAAATTGAAAAAAAAAAAAAAAAAGGTAAATGTGGAGGGTCATTGCAAAAAAAAAAAAAAAACAAAAAAAAAGGAGAATACCTCTTGAGTCAAATAAGATTCATATTTAATGCATTGAGATTAATTAGACAATTTCATAAAAGAGTGCCCCAAATATTAATAAATCTAGACTACATGATTGGGACATAGGCAATATTAGTTTATGTCTAATTTAAGTTGTAATTTTATTTTATATAAGGGTAATTACAATTTATTCCCAGCGTTTGAAGCCTTTAACAAAAATAACTCAATATTTTAATAGTTACAATTTAATTCTCAATGTTTGGATATTTTAACAGAAATAACCACAATGTTTAATAATAACAATGTAATTTGCAACATTTGAATATTTTAACATAAATGATCCAACATTTTCAATGAAAATAATATTTCTGTCAATTCCGATCACATTTACTCTCAAGTGAATTAGATAACTTATATTATGGACCAACATTTTTTCCGAAAAAATGACCAAATTATTTCTTTTGCTTAAAATATTGGGTCATTTATGTAAATATTCAAACATTGGGAATTAAGTTGTAATTATTAAAATGTTGAATTTTTTTAGTTAAAACCTTCAAATGTTGGAATTAAATTATAATTAACCCATATATACATCGCAAATTACTAGATATTGAAGCTTTATATATTTCCTAAAAAATGTTTGTTCTCGGTTTTATTCCCATAAATTAAAGGTCAATCAAACTTTCATATCGATGATTGAGGTGGCCTGGCCACATTCATTTTATACAATGTGATTTATTGAATTAATTTGGCGATCAGCTACTTTTAATTGTTCTTATTTTTTATTTTATAATTAATTGAAAATTATATTCTTTCAGTGTACAAATTTAGTATTTAAAATCTAATATATTATAATTTTTTTTATTTTCAGGATATAAATATTAATTGGAAGTAGTCCGCCTAGACCTAATAGCATCCTTTTATACACCATTCAATTTCTGCATTGTATATTTTTTTTCTCAAATAATTAAGATTTAAATGCAATTATTTCCTTTTATAATTAGTTCTGTTTCGCCAATTATTTACCAGGTTTTTTTTATTATATATGTTTATTAATTAGTTTTTTTTTTTGGCAGGACATATATATATATATATATATATATATATATATATATATATATATATATATCAAGTCTAGTGCTTGATTTTATAATATTCAAGATATACTATATATGATCGATATTAACATCTAAGAAAAAGATATACTATGTATATAATATAATTAAATAACTTAGCATAAAATTAATCAAAACTCAAAACTCAAGTCTTTCACTGCCACATTAATCAATTTATAAGACTGAAGCAACGCGCGCGCGCACACAATATATATATATATATATATATATATAAGATTTGAAAAATACATAGATTGATGAGGAAGGAAGTCCGTTGTATACGTACTGTTTTATTTTTTTTAAGTTTGAGCGAATTATTACAATTGCCTTCAAACTTACACCATTTTACCACTAGGTCATTCCCAAGTGGACAATAATCTACTATTATTGTTGAGATATAATTAATACCTACTTTATGTAATATATAGATTTTAATTGCCACTAAATTTTATTTCAAAATGGAATCATCTTCTTCCATTTTTTGTACTATACGTATGCGGTGTATTACATCTGCTCATGAGATTAAATGAGCTCATCAGATTATATGAGCTGACTTAATTTAATTTTAAATTTTTTGAAAATTTACATATATTTCCTAACAAAAATGTTTCTTTTCAGTTTTATTCCTATGAAAAGGTTGATCGAACTTTCAAATTGACGAATGAAGTGGCCGCATTCATCTTGTACAATGTCATTTATTAAATTAATTTGGTGATCAACTACTTTTAATTGTTCTTACTTTTTATTTTATAATTAATTAATTGAAAATTATATTCTTTTAGTGTACATATTTAATATTTAAAATCTAATATATTATTAATTTTTTATTTTTTAGGATATGAATATTAATTGGAAGTGGTCCGCCTAGACTTACTGGCCTCCTTTTACACATCATTTAATTTCTGCATTGTATTTTTTTATAAATATAATTTAGGTGTAAATGCAATTACTTTCTTTTATAAATTAGTTCTTCTTCGCCATTTATTTGCCAAACTTTTTTATTATATATTTATGTTAATTAGTTTTTTTAAGGGACATATATATCAAGTCTAGTGCTTGATTTTAGTATAATATTCAAAATATACTATACCATCGATATAACTTATCAAAAAGATATACTATATATATAATAAAATTAAATAAATTAGCATATATAAAATCAAACGTCTTTTTAGCAATTTGGGAATAATATATACTTAACATACAATTGGCACTATAATTTGTTATGAAAGAATTGAATACAGTATTGGCAATTAAATACTATTATTGTTAGCCAAATTCATAAATTACTTTCACTGCCACATATAAAATCAAACGTCTTTTTAGCAATTTGGGAATAATATATACTTAACATACAATTGGCACTATAATTTGTTATGAAAGAATTGAATACAGTGTTGGCAATTAAATACTATTATTGTTAGCCAAATTCATAAATTACTTTCATTGCCACATTAATCAATTCATAAGGCTAAAATTTAATGCATATATATAAGATTTGAAAATATATAAATTGATGAGGAATGAAGTCCGCTGAATACGTAATGTTTTATTTTTTAAGGTTTGAGCCAATTATTAAAAGGCTAAAATTTAATGCATATATATAAGATTTGAAAAATATATAAATTGATGAGGAATAAAGTCCGTTGAATACGTACTGTTTTATTTTTTAAGGTTTGAGCCAATTATTAAAAGTTACAATTTTCCTTTATTAGATTTGGGACACATTATTCTTCTTGGGCACATTCACCTTAACATGCATCTGACATCGTTAATTTTATCAATATACAACTGTAACACCCCGTCCCAAACTAAATCTATGAATTACTTCAACCGTATAAGAATTATATGTTGATTATATGATGCTTTGAAATGATTTTAGAAAATTACAAATATAGAGAAAAGGACTCCCAAAGTTGGCTCAATTCTTTTCTTAAAATCATATTATTCTCTAAATCTTTCTCGATCATATATCTTATTCCAACGAGACATTTTCATGAGTCTTTTTCATTCGTCATTTGGACATTTATTAAATCATGGCTGTTCTAATTATTGAAAGACCGTATTTTTATCCCGAAAATAAAATTCTACCACTTTATGTTAACTCCGAAATTGGTTTTGTCTTTTGACTAGGGGTCACGAATCTTTTCATAATCGTGTGATCATCAATTTCATTAAAAACGGAGTTCTTTTGACCTTCCAATTAAAATACATCACAAATTGATTGCCACCACTCAACCCTACCATGCTCCAAGTGTCAACCTTACCTTTCTCCATGTGTCACCATGCATGACAAGTATACTCCAAGTGTAATCATCTACTCCACCTAGTTTGATGCATGTCCTACACATGTTTATCAAAGATATTGGCTGAATCAAATAGAGGGAATGAGTAAGAGCCCAACTTTCTCCCACATTCTACTCACCTTTGGCTTCTCTCTTCCCCTCCCAACAGCAGCAACCTTTCTTTCTCTTCTAATTTCGACCCTCAAATCTTAGCCAATAATTATGTAATTTTACAGAGAGTTTCCCACTTTGATGTATATGGTGTTAGCCAAAGAAATCATCCAATTTGGTTCTCATATGGTCGAGAACAAAGGCAAACATTGCAGTGGTTGCTGTTTTCCGTCAAGCTGCAGCAACGATTGTATTCTGTATATTTCGACCCTCAAATCTCTACCATAGCTGAAATTTTGATATGTTGTTCCTCTCTTCACGTAGTTGATGTTAGCCACTGGAATCACTCGATTTGGTATACGGAAAGTCAGAAATGAAGATATGCAAAATTGGGGCTTCTAGCTGTAAGTTTTATCATTAGTGTAGCAGTCGTATTTTACCAATTTTCGTCCCTTAAATCTCATCCATAAATTCTGAAATTTTAGTATGTTTTTCCTCTAATTATGTAGTTGATTTTAGTCTCAAGAATTTCTCAATTTGGATCTCTGAAGCTCGTAAACGAAGCTCAACTATTTTCTTAGTGGTTTAATTTTCATAACTCACCAAACCCATTTCCGACATCTTTTTCCCATAGATCCAGCCATTATATTTCTATGAGATCTACATCATTATAAACTAAACTCTTCAAGGTTTTCCAGAATAGGTCTCGGATCGTCGATATGATATCATTTGGTCTATCAAAGATACATCGCAAATCGACATGTCAAATCTGCCGCATAGATCGTTGTGTTGCGAGTGCAACTTCGGAGGTTATTTCCCGTCGATTCCTCCATCCTCTTGACTTGATTTTTGGACTGCACAATCTTTTCATATCAAGCTTTCCAGACATATTTTCTAATTCATGATCCGATATCATTTGTTCTTCCGAAATCGAGTCGTAAGTTTCCCGAAAACCAACTTATTTCCGGCAGATTATGTCTTATGTTAATAATGCTGAATTTCATGCTCATTTACAGTCATTATACATTATAAAATCTAAATCCGTTTGCTGCATTGAAATCTTTGTTTCCTCTCGTATCAAAAATTGTATTTTTGAGCGAAAATCCGTTGAGTATCGAGTTCGTTTGAGCCTCAAACTTTTTGACAAAAAATCTATTCCGGGAACAGTAAATAATATCTTTTCCAGCCGATTTCATGCCAGGATGATTGGAATTTGTCTCCGACTTCTTCTGACCAATTGTAGGTCTCGTCGTGATGGACGCATGATCACTGACCGTGTCTCAATCCGATTTGAATTGAATTTCCTATGATTTTTCGAAGTTTCTGTCCTGTTTTAAGTCATTCCATTTTACGTCGAATTTGTTTCAAGTTAATTGAAGAGTATCGTAAGAACCTATTATCGATTCGTGTTGGATTTAAAACCCGAGTATTGTGCATGCCCAGTCTAAGTAAAACTAATAAAGCTCTAACTAAATTAAAACAAATATTAGATTAATTCCAGAAATAGTTATTGATCCTAAAGCAAGATTGATCGTTGTAGGACTTGCTTGACTTACGAGGAAGGTGAATGATTGAATCTCGAGAAGGTTAGAGCAGCTTAGCCCTAGGAAAACCTGGGAAGGAACTCCGGACCTTTGCTCCGTCTCCAGTACTGTGATCGAATTTGGATCCTTGTTAGGATGTTTGTATCTATAAGGTGGGCTACTATACTATCTTTAAAACTTGTATCTTTCGAGTTATTAAGCTCTACTTTATTAAAATTGCATATGTGACTATCTGTGTTAAATATTTATGTGCTACTGTATGTTGTTGGAGTTTCATAAACCAACGCTGTGTCAATGTGAGTAGCTACAGTACGCATGCATTATTCGTCATGCCCTACTCCTTGTCGGTGAGACTAAAATGAAACACTTATTGGTTACACTCATTGGGTATACTTTGGTCATACTCAACTTTACGCGTTGGTGATGTAGTACGGGTTGCGGGCAGTGACTGGTTATACTCTTAAGCGCTTCACGATAAAATGTTTTGGTGAACTTAGGTTGCTTTAAACTTTAAAACCTCCTAAGCTTCACTACCTGCATGGACACGGATAGATTACTTTTAGAAAATAATTTGCATAACTTAAATTGTGAAAACTTGCCCACTGAGTGCATTAGTACTTAGCTCAAATCTTTTCAAACATTTTTCAGGTCAGTAGGCTGGAGCGTGGATGTGACGATGCTGAGAAATGGGCTTTTGTTATTTATGAATTTTTCCCCTTGCCTCTTTTTGTTAAGCATTCTGTTAAGTATTTGAGCTTCTGCAATTATGATATTCTTTTGCTAAATGCTAAGAACTCTGATCTTGGTATTATGGATAAATATATGTATTAAAAAGCATGTTTGGTTGTTCTGAGTCTTCTCTTGAGATTTCTTTAATTAATTAATTACCCCTTTCTTTCCCGCTTCTTAATTCCAACCTCCGTAGCGTCCATTTCCACGGTCTTTTGGGACCGAAGTACTACAAAGTGGTATCAGAGCAGGTTTGCAACTCTACAGACCTGCTGGGTCTTATTTCATTTCTATTAAATTCTCGTGTAATATTATATCAGCCCTTAGCTCGTCACTCATGCAACAGCCTAAAAGGTACGCATGTTTTTATGCGGATTTTAGTTTTTAAAAGTTTACATTATTTATTGAAATGTTAAGTTTGTCTGAAAATCAAAGATTAGGATTCACCGTGTTAATGGGAATTCCTCAAAAGATTGATTTCTATGCTGATTGCATACTCTGATTAATTGCGCTGATTGCATACTCTGTTGCTATTTTGATAGCATACTGATTTTGAAATATGTCTGTGAGCATATTGATTTCTATCTAAAAACTATGTTGATTACATAATTGTACGAACTTGTTTATCTATGCCTTGTGCATACTTGTGATGTTGGGAATGTGCAGAATGCATACTGTGAACCGTGATAGCTGAAAAGTGTTTGTTATATGTACTCTGGAATGAGAACGAGAACTTGAAAGCTTGATAACGTAAGATTAACTTAGCCTATAGTTGCTGAACTTAGGCTGGACTTGTAAACACTTATGAGATTGCTAAGAACATAGTTTGACTAAGGAAACGTTTCATTTTCACAAATAAACATAAACTTATGGCTTAGAAGAACTGCCACATGTACATTCACAATTGATTAGCGGATTATGAGATTTAATACGTATACCGAGAAAGAGATTGATTCGATGTTCGAGTTTATTGGAGAAATAACTTACTCTATGGGAGTTGAGATTGAGGTTGTGTTAAGGTTGAGCAAGAGTTTTCCATGGTGCCAGAAAGATGGACTTATTTACCATCGAAATTTAAAAAAAAATGTAGCTTAACGATCTATGCAGAGACTGGGAATTCTCGTGGGTAGATATGCTAAATGATGATGGCTGCTACAAACAAGGTTCAACATTAGAATCGTCACCTGAGCGAGATATTGAGATAGACCAATCACCACCACCATTATGGCTACAAACAAGCCATAATGAGTTCATGGGAGACTTTGGTACCATCATTTGAAGTTGTTGCTGATGTATTTTGCATGCATCGAGTTCGAACTTTATCATTGGAAGCCACTGGGCCATGAGCAGATAGACGATGTTGAATGTACGATGGCCATAAACGGTTGTGCGATGTTGTTGGGTAAAGTTTGACAATTTTCTGTTAGGTCAACTTGGTATTTTTTTGTAGATCTAGAATATTGTGTTCTTTTGATAAATCTATCCTTGTGTCACGTGCAAGAAAAAATCGAAATCTACCACCCTAGAGAGCTAACAAGATAACAAGTGTTGTGAGAAAAAAACGGGCAAGAAATACTCGAATATTTTATAGTGGACCAAGAGATTTTTGTAGGCAACAATATGTTATACCGATCAAGATAGAGATGGAGTCGAGCAAGCTAGCTTAGCGATACGTACGATTTATGGTGCATCTATGTGGAATTCTTATCTCAATCATGTCAGATTGTGAAATATAATTCACATTGACATTCAGTCAGGAAGCTATGGATATGAAATTGAACTTCACATGCAAAAGAAGGGCTAAATCGAATGAACGATACAAAATGAAATGAGCATGCTTCAAAAAGTTTTCTCAGATGAGAACACGAGCTGGAAAAATGTCCTATAATAATCTATCGACAATGAGAGAAGCTCAATGGAAACAAGGTGTGGATGGTGTGTTAAATGTATCGATCCTAAGAAAGTATGTGTTTGACCTGGACCACGTTCTCAAGGATGACAGTTGATCTTGCATGCATATATACCATACGATAGGAGCCTCGCTAGATAGAACCGTGAAGGAAAATAAACATCAAAACATGAAAACAAGTGAGACAACAATAAACTTGAGTGGTTTCGGATAAGTGAAATTTCGAGGATGAAATTTTCTTTAAGGGGGGTGGAATGTAACACCCCGTCCCAAAATAAATCTATGAATTACTTCAACCGTGTAGGAATCATATGTTGATTATATGATGCTTTGAAATGATTTTAGAAAATTACAAATATAGATAAAAGGACTCCCAAAGTTGGCTCAATTCTTTTCTTAAAATCATATTATCCTCTAAATCTTTCTCGATCATATATCTTGTTCCGACGAGACATTTCCATGAGCCTTTTTCATTCATCATTTGGACATTTATTAAATCATGGCTGTTCTAATTATTGAAAGACCGTATTTTTATCCCAAAAATAAAATTCTACCACTTTATGTTTAACTCCGAAATTGGTTTCGTCTTTTGACTAGGGGTCACGAATCTTTTCATAATCGTGTGATCATCAATTTCATTAAAAACGGAGTTCGTTTGACCTTCCAATTAAATGGTATTCGTCCTCTATTTCAACCAAATACCATATATTAAAATACATCACAAATTGATTGCCACCACTCAACCCTACCATGCTCCAAGTGTCAACCTTACCTTTCTCCATGTGTCACCATGCATGACAAGTATACTCCAAGTGTAATCATCTACTCCACCTAGTTTGATGCATGTCCTACACATGTTCATCAAAGATATTAGTTGAATCAAATAAAGGGAATGAGCAAGAGCCCAACTTTCTCCCACATTCTACTCACCTTTGGCTTCTCTCTTTCCTTCCCAACAGCAGCACCCTTTCTTTCTCTTCTAATTTCAACCCTCAAACCTTAGCCAACAATTATGAGATTTTACAAAGAGTTTTTCACTTTGATGTAGATGATGTTAGCCAAAGAAATCATCCAATTTGGTTCTCATATGGTCGAGAACAAAGGCAAACATTGCAATGGTCGCTGTTTTCCGCCAAGCTGCAGCAACGATTGTATTCTGTATATTTCGACCCTCAAATCTCTAACATAGCTGAAATTTTGATATGTTGTTCCTCTCTTCACATAGTTGATGTTAGCCACTGGAATCACTCGATTTGGTATACGAAAAGTCAGAAATGAAGATATGCAAAATTGGGGCTTCTAGCTGTAAGTTTTATCATTAGTGTAGCAGTCGTATTTTACCATTTTCGTCCCTTAAATCTCATCCATAAATTCTGAAATTTTAGTATGTTTTTTCTCTAATTATATAGTTGATTTTAGTCTCAAGAATTTCTCAATTTGGATCTCTGAAGCTCCTAAATGAAGCTCAACTATTTTCTTAGTGGTTTAATTTTCGTAACTGGAGAGGAAACCTTAATGCATCTCCTGTTCTTGAAGTTCAAAAATTTTCTTTCCAACTCTTTCATTTGAAGGATACCAAGGAACTTATTTTACTGATGAATGAGGTAGTTAATTAATTATACCTCGTCACTAATATATTAAAATTATTATTGAAGAATCAAAGAATTATATATTCTAATTAATTTACTTTGGGTTTGTTTTATTTGATTATATGCTGGCATGTTGAATATAACATTTTATGTTCTAAAGTCGTATGTGAAACATGGAAAGCTAAAACTAGATGCCAAAGAATTTTTTCTTGGGAAAATATTTGTTTCTCCTATTGTTGAAAATATTATTTACCCTAATTTTTTTATAGATCTGATCTTTCACTCAATGAAAGATTAACAGAGAAATGGACCATTGTGCTTCGTCAGCATATAGGCTCCTTGAAAACATTTTATGTTTTAAAGCCATATGTGAAATATGAGAAGATAAAATTAGACGCCAAAGAATTTTATCTTGGAAAAAGATCTATTTCTCCTGCTGTTGGGAAAATTATTTACCTAATTTTTTTAATAGATCTAATCCTTCACTCGATGAAAGATTGAGAGGGAATTAACCGTTGAGCTTCGTCAACGCATAGGCTCCTTGAAAAATGAAAGGGTAATTAATTTCACATATATAATTATGATTTTTCTCATAAATATTTACTTTAAAATTATAGTATAACAAAAAATAAAATCTCATATACTGGTAGAAATTATATATTTGTTTTTTTCATTTAGTTTTATTCTCATGAAAGGATTGATCGAACTTTCAGATCGATGAATGATGTTGCCACATTCCGTATGCAATGCAATTTATTAAAATTTGGTGAGTTAATTTTTATTATTTCTTATTTTTCAGATTTTTTAGCTAATTATAAATTTGAATCTTCATGTCGTGGCTTAATCGAAACCTTTGATCAATATGGTCATTGAGATTGTCTTCTCTTATTGCAGGAGATCGGCTATTGTATGTGATTGATCAACTCCCTTTTCATTTCATTAACTTACTTATCTGAATTTGTCAATAAGATAGCAACTAAAAATCTCTAAACCTCTGCCAATGGTTGAGTCTCGTGCCACACATGCATGCATGTTTGTGCATGTATGCGCAATTTTTTTTATTTGGTTTACACATATACAATATTAACTTGGCACAAGACTTATGTGTTAGAGTGGCTATACATTAATTGATTTAGAGTAGATTTCAAACTCATGATAACTAATTTAAGGTAAAATGAGTCAAATTCACTCATGTTAATGAAATTTTGCACTAAATTCTCCCATATTTTTGAAATTGTATCATAACACTGGTTAGAAGCTTTCATACAAAATTAATAAACCTAACCTAAAGTTTAAAAATTGGGGGATACAAATTTACAAATATTTAAATTGTATCACAGACAAGTTTATCTCTCCCTCTCTCTCCCTCTCTCTCTCTCTCAAATATTCAAAGATTGGACTACAATAAATATAATGAATTGAACCTCATCTAAAATTCATATCACATTAAAAAAAATGGCAATGTGAAATTAATCTACATGAAAATAACATTCACATGTTGGCAAGTTACACATAAAATATGAAAGCAACCAATAATAATGTGGGGGTGTGTATTTATATATTTCTAAAACTAGTAAATTTGATGACTGTAACTGGAAAAACTCTTTAACTTCATCACATTTTATGTTTATGATTGCTTCTACACTGAATTTGTTCAAATTGTGCCATAAATGCAACATTAGCCTTAACTTTAATACAAGATTATCTACTATTATTTTTTAAGTTGAAGATAACTCGCAGCCGCTATCAAGATCGCATTGGGCAAACCACACTCATGTGTATAGTAATAGCCTGCAAACCACACATAAGAGGTAAACCATACTGGAAAAACCAGGTGTGGCATGCTTACATCTTACGGTGTTGGTGAGATTCGAACTTGAAATATTTACCCTCAAACTTACACCACTTTACTACTAGGTCATCCCCAAGTGGACTATAATCTACTATTATTGTTGAGATATATATCATTCATACCTACTTTATGTAGATTATATGAGTTGACTTAATTTAATTTTAAAATTAACATCATAATCTTTAATGAATACATTGATAAATTTAACAAAAATTTAATTTACCATTTTTATATTTTTTTACACGTGAATTATATTCTAACATTATATGGATTTTGAAATAAAATAACAATTAAAAATAGATGAACCTCTGCCATTGGTTGAGTTTCATGCCATGCAGGTTTGTGCATGTATGGGCAAAACTATTTTTGAGTTGTTTTGCAAATATATAGATGCATAAACTTAATTGACACCGTAAAAATAATGGTATTATGGGTCAAAATTTATAAAAGGAAAATTTGTGCATAGTTTTTAAAAATACAAGAGTGTTTGATGCAATTTAAAAAACACATGAGAGTTTGATGCATAATTTCGATGATAATAGGGGGTTAATTGTAAAAGGATTCCCATCTTTCTGGTCTCTCTCCTCTCCCCCTCTATATATATTGATTAACTTCTTCAAATAAGTAAGAAAAATATATTTATGTCGATAGAACAATAAAAACATATATTCACATATTGGATTGCAATAAATATAATGAATTAAACTTGGTTTAAAGTTCACATCTCATTGAAAAATGACAGTGTGAAATTAATCTATATGAAAAGAACATTCACATGGTTGGCAAGTTACACATAGAACCTTAAAGTTGTCAATAATATACATGTATTTCTACAACTCGCAAAAAAATATGATGATTGAAATTGGAAAATCTCCTTAATTTCATTACATTTTATGATTATGGTTATTTCAATGTTGTTGTTTTTTCAGACTTTGTCATAAATGCAACATTAGCCCTAATTTTAATATAAGATTATCTACTTTTATTGTTGAGATATAACTAGTCTTACATCCGCACGTTGTGCGGTGAAATATAATATGATTTTTTTTATCTACAATTGGTGTCTCGCTGTGTCTCATTTTTCATGTTTATAAATTTTTGGAATAATTATTTTTTCTTAACTTAAAATTTGAAGTGGGACAACAAAATTATGTGTGTGTGTGCATGCTCACGTGTACGTATATAATAATTTTTTTAATACATATATTTATGCATATATAATGCTATATTTATAGTATTATTTCTATAATTATTATTTATTTATGTAGAATATAAGATAATTGAGTATTTGTATTCTTAGTAGGGACTAATTTATGATGATTGAAAATATTTTTAAATATTTTACAAAACATAGTCCATTTAATCGGAGTATCAACATACACTGGACAAAACAAATTGATATACTTCTATGTTTCAATTATTATTTTTAGGCTTAGGCAAGGTAACGACCCAAATGTTTTCAAAATTGGTCGTTACGTTTTATATAAAATGTGGTTCGAAAATATTATTTATTAGTGCATGTTAATTTAAAATATTTTGTTATGTTCCTATATATAACTCATGCCTACATTATTATTTTTTCATTACCTATTATTATTATTATTATTATTATTATTATTATTATTATTATTATTATTATTATTATTATTATTATTATTATTATTATTATTATTGAGTTTACTGAAACTTTTATATCTTTCAAAGTTTAAACATTTATTTAAGGTGGTCTATTTTTGAAGTTACTACAAACTATTATTGCATTTATTTGAAAGTGTACAATGATAATGTAGTTATTTTATTTTGTAAAGCAAATTAGATTTTAAATATTTTAAATGAGTTAATTAATTAATTAATTATCTTTTAGTTATCTCAAGTATTTATTTTATGGGCATATTACAATTTAATTCCCAACATTTGAAGGTTTTAACAAAAATAACATAACGTTTTAATAATTCCCAACGTTTGGATATTCTAACAGAAATAACCCAACGTTTAATATTAACAATTTAATTCCCAATGTTTAAAAATTTTAACAGAAATGACCCAATATTTTAGGCTAAAAAAATATTTCGGTTGATTCTAATCACATTTACTCTCAAGTGAGCTAGAAACCCATATAACAGACTAACATTTTTGCCGAAAAATAACCAAAATGGTTTTTTTTTTGCCTAAATTATCAGGTCATTTCTGTTAAATATCACACTTTTGATTAACTTTTCAACTCTTCTAATTGACAATATAAATATGATATCAAGATTTAATATCTTGGGCACATTCACGTTAACGTGGATCTGACATCATTATAATTTAATCAATGAACAACATATGATAAATCTCTCATTTAATTGTTAAATATATAAAAATATATCATACTAAACTTAAAATTAAACATTGTCCTATAATATGTGCATATATATATCATGCACAAAAAGTGCACTAGTATTGCGCACGCGCATATTTTATATTATGTTACCTTTTATTTTTTATGTATATATGAAATTAAATATAGTTTATCATCATATTTTTAATTATTTATTTTAATGCATGTTGTTGGTGACTTATTTATTTTGGCAGGAACCACCACCACCACCACAACCACAACCACCGCTCATCAATCATTTTTGTGGACTTCGGTAACGAAACCTTACTGCGTATCGTATCCTTGAAGTTCAAAAAATTTTCTTCCAACTCTTTCGTTTGAAAGATACGAAGGAACTTGTTTTATTTGTGAATGAGATGATTAATTATTTATTTAATTAATTATACCCCATCACTAATATGTTAAAATTATTAATGAAGAATCAAATAATTATATATTCTAATTAATTTAATTTGGTTTGTTTTGTTGGAGTATAGGTTGGTCCATTGAATAGAACATTTTATGTTCTATCAAGGTATGTGAAATAAGAAAAGCTAAAATTAGATGCCAAAGAATTTTATCCTGAGATCTATTTTTCCTATTGTTGAAAACATTATTTATCCTAATTTTTTAATAGATCTGATCTTTCACCCAGTGAAAGATTGAAAAAGGAAATGAACAATTGAGCTTCATCAGCATATAGGATCCTTGAAAAATGAAATTAAGGGTAATTAATTTCACATATATAGTTACGGTTTTTCTCATAAATATTTACTATATATAATTATAGTATAATAATTAAAAAATATATATCATATATACTGATAGAAATTATATGTATGTTTTTTCATTCAGTTTTATTCCAATGAAAGGATGGATCGAACTTTAAGATTGATGAATATATGATATTGCCACATTCATCATATACAATGTGATTTATTAAAATTCGGTGAATTATTTTTTATTATTATTTCTTATTTTTTCAGATTTTTGTAGTTAATTACAAATTTTCTATTTGTAATTGACTAAAATATTATTAATTTGTAGGTTTCATGAAATGAATTGGATGTCGTCCACCTCATCAAATAATTAAAACCAGCCATATATGATAATATTAACTAGCCTTTTAACACCTAATTTCATATTTGCATTGTATTCATTTAATTTTCTTAAATAATGCTACAAATGCAATTGCTCCCTTTTATTTCGTTGTTTTCGCTAATTAATTATTTAAGATATAATATGATATTATAGGAATCAAGCAAGAAGTGCAAGTTGATATTCCAAAGATTGATAGTGTAGAGATAGAAAAAGTCTCATGTCAAGAAGCTTTAAGCATGTTGGACAAGCCATAAATGTTTTGAATTCAACAAGAAGGTGATTGTGTTAACGAGTTAATTCAAACGTGCAAGATAAATGATGTGGTATTAACCCAAAAAATTAAAGCATATTGAGATAAGTATTTCATACAATTTTAAGTTTAATATAACATATATAGTTAAATATATAGTTCGAGATATCTGATATAAATATTTAAATATATTTAAAATTTGATGTCGTTTTATTAATATATAGAGCTAAATTTCTTAATGATGGTCCTAAAAAACATTGGAATATTACAATGAAGAGGTTATTCTTATTTATAACTGGTCCCGAATTGGGACCATAACTTTTTATTAATATAAGGAGATTATTCTTATATAGAGTATTCTTGTATAAAAGTTTTACTGTAACTTCTAAAAAAGATATATATATATATATATACTATATATATTATAATTAAATAAATTAGCATAAAATTATTCAAACGTCTTTCTAGCAATTTGGGAATAATAAAACATACAATCGGCAATATAATTTGTTATGAAAGAATTGAATACAATGTTGGCAATTAAATACTACTATTGTTAACCAAATTCATAAATTACTTTCATCGTCACATTAATCAATTTATAAGGCTGAAAATTAATGCACGTATAAAACTAATACTGTATTAGATTTGAAAAATATATAAATTTATGAGGAAGGAATTGAAGTCCGTTGTATACATATTGTTTTATTTTTTAAGGTTGGAGTCAATTATTACGCTTTACAGTTTTTTTTATTAGATTTGTGATGCAGGTGGAAGTGTATATAATCCGTTGATTCTGAAAATACTCGAAAGAACACAAGAACAATATCGTTGATTCTAGAAAAAATGCCGAATTGCACATAAATATCACACTTTTTATTAATTTTCAATTCTCATAATAACAATCTAGACCTATCTATTTATAATATATGAGAAATTTGGAAGGTAAGAATTGTAAAACCTAAATTATATAAAATTTATAATATATAATATAAATATGACCATCAAGATCTGATATCTTGATATCTTCATCAATTTGGGACACATTATTCTTGGGCACATTCACATTAACTGGATTTGACATCATTAATTTAATCAATGTACAACATATGATAAATCTCTTATATAATTGTTAAATATATAAAAATATAGCATACTGAACTTAAAACTAAACTTTGTCTTATAATATGTGCATATATATATCATGCACAAAAAGTGCACTAGTATTGCGCGCACATATTTATTTTAGCAGGAACCACTACCACCACCACAACAACCACAACCACATATACAGCTACAACTCATCAACCATTTTGTGGACGTCAGAGATGAAATCTTATTACGTCTCGCGCTCTTGACGTTCAAAAATTTTCCTTCCAACTCTTTCTAACACCGTATGTGAAATAAGGAAAACTCAAATTAGATTCCAAAGCATTTTATCTTGGGCAAAGATCTATTTCTCCTATTATTGAAAACATTATTTATCCTAAATTTTTGATAGATTTGATCTTTCACCAAGTGAAAGATTGAAAGGAAAATGGACCCTTGAGCTTCGTCAGCTTATAGGCTCTTTGAAAAATGAAAGGGTAATTAATTTCATATATATAATTATGATTTTTCTCATAAATATTTACTATGTAATAATAATTAAAATATATATACTCATATATACTGATAGAAATTATATATATGTTTTTCCATCCATTTTTATTCCCGTGAAAGGATTGATCGAACTTGTAGATCGATGAATGATGTTGCCACATTCATCTATACAATGTGATTTATTAAAATTTGGTGAGTTACTTTTTATTATTATTTCTTATTTTTTCAGATTTTTGTGTATTACTATTGTAGGTTTCATGAAATGGATTGGATGTCGTTCACCTCAGCAAATAATTAAAAGCATGCATATATGATATTATTAACTAGCCTTCTTTAACACCTAATTTCATATTTGCATTGTATTCATTTAATTTTCTCAAATAATGGTGCAAATGCAATTGCTCCCTTTTATTTCATTATTTTTCGCTAATTAATTATTTAAGATATAATATGATATTATAGCTAAATAATTAGGATCAAATCGAACTTTTCTATAGCATTTGGGGAACACAATACCTAGAATAGATTTACCATTTATGAAAATTAATTAATGTTTTTTTTAAAATTGATGTATGTGTACTCTTGTTAACCAAATTTAGAAGTTACTCTCAATGCCAAATAATTAAATTAATTAGCATCATGAGGCAACTTCTTGGGAATAAATTTAAGTAGGAAAAAAATTGAATATGTACAAATATACAATATTGCTATTGCATTCAATAAGAGTTATTTCATCCTTATACAATCCACTAAATAATATTTTATTATTAATTAAACTTTGTCCTATAATATGTGCATATATATATATATATATATATATATATATATATATCATGCACAAAAAGTGCACTCGTATTGCGCGCATGTGCACACATTTTATATTTTGTGTTGGTTTTATTTTATATATATGAAATTAAATATAGTTTAACATAATATATTTAATTATTTATTTAGATGCATTTTTTGGTGATTTATTTATTTTGGCAGGAACCACCACAGTCACAACCACAACTCGTCAACCATTTTCAACCATTTTCGTGGACGCCGGAGACGAAACCTTAATACATTTTTCATTTTTGAAGTTTGAAAATTTTCCTTGAACTTGTTTTATTGATGACTGAGGTAACTAATTAATTACTTAATTAATTTATACCTCATCACTAATATGTTAAAATTATTAATGAAGAATCAAATAATTATATATTCTAATTAATTTAATTTGGGTTTGTTTTGTTTGATTATAGGTTGGTACGTTGAATAGAACATTTTTATGTCCTAAAAAACCGTATGTGAAACACGGAGGGCTAAAATTAGATGCGAAATAATATTTTATTGGGCAAAAATTTGTTTCTCCTGTTGTTGAATACATTATTTGCCCTAATTTTTTAATAGATCTGATATTTCACTCAATGAAAGATTGAGAGGGAAATAGGCTATTGAGCTTTGTCAGCATATAAGCTCCTTGAAAAGTGAAAGGGTGATTAATTTCAAATATATAATTACGATTCTTCTGATAAATATTTACTTTTTAATTATAGTATAACAAAATTGAATATCTCATATATTGATAGAAATTATACATATGTTTGTTTCATTCAGTTTAATTCCCATGAAATGATTGATAGAACTTTCAGAACAGTGAATGATATTGCCACATTCATCATGATGCATTGAAAATAGCATCATAAACATAGATGAAATCTGCCAGAAAAGATTGTGGTTTTTGGGAAACTTACAGTCCGGATTCGGAGGATGAAACGATATATCTTCAATCGGACACAATGAAGTGAAAGACTGCAAGGAGGAGTTTCTATAGATCAAAATTCAAGTCTATACAATGGAGGAAACAAAGGGAAACAACCTCCGAAGTTGCATTTGCAACACAACACTTTATGTGGCAGATTTGACGTGTCGACCTGCGACGTAACTTTGATAGACCAAACGATCTCATATCGATGATCTGGGACCTATTCTAGAAACTTTAAAGAGTGAAGTTTAAACATTTGTATCAACAGGAAAAGACATCGCAAATGGGCTGCAGCACACCTCGAGGATCGGCGACATTACTGCTTTTCTTGGCCTGATTTCTCTAATCGGCGACATTGCTGCTTTTCTTGGCCTGATTTCTCTAATTTATGGGACCGGATGGGAATGACTCATTAATGGATTTTCTTCTACTATGGAAAAGGAAGATGTCTATTAATTTTCAGAATTTTTGGCAAAGGAAAGAGTACCCAAAAGCTTGAAAGAATGGTTGTTGTTGCTGAGGAAGAAATGGCTGAGAGAGTGGGGGAGAGAAATGAGAAATCAATTATTTTCATAGTTAAGGATGTCCATCTACCTCATCCTTGACATGCATTGTGATACATGGAGCACCATTGACATGCATGGTGACACATGAAGTAAGATAAGGTTGAGTGGTGACAATCAATTTGTGATGTAATTTAACATATGATATTAGGTTGAAATAGAGAACGAATAAAATTCCATTGGAAGGTCAAACAGACTCCGTTTTTAATGAAATCAATGACCACACGATTATAAAAAGATTTGTGACTCCTAGTCAAAGATGAAACCAATTTCAAACTTAAACATAAAGCAGTAGAATTTTTAAGGATAAAAAGATTGTCTTTCAATAATTAGGACACACAAGATTCAATAAACATCCAAATGACGGATGGAAAAGACTCATGGAAATATCTCATCATGAGGAACAAGATATGTGATCGAGAAAGATTGAGATAACGACATGATTTTAGGAGTAGAATCGAGTCAACTTTGAGAGTCATTTTCTTTATGTTTAGAATTTTTCAAAACGATTTCAAAACTTCCTATAAACAACACATGTTTCCTATGCGGTTGGAGTAATTCACAGTTTTATTTTGGGACAGGGTGTTACACATTTAATTGTTAAACATATAAAAATCATCACACTAAACTTAAAATTAAACTAATATGTGCATATATATCATGCACGGTTTCATGCACACAAACTGCATGCACGAGTGTGTGTCTGTGTGTGTTTAGTAGTTGAATCATATTTTTACTTATTTATTTTTGCAGGATATACATATACACACATAGGGGTGCTGGGTTATAATAGGTACCAGTGTTTTATGTGAGAAGTGAGAACTAAGAACGATGCTTATTTACTACGATTTTATCGTATTTTTGTGCTTATTAACACTAACACTAAAATACAAAAAGATAACCTATAATTTTTTGTTAAAAATATTAGCACAAATACAAGCTATAAAATTGTAGTAAATAACACCGTTTCTAATTCTCACACGAAGCACTAGTACCCATTTTAATTAAATAAATGTATGTATGTATGTATACAAAAATATATAACAATAAAAACAAAAATCTACTTATTGTACCATAATAAATTCACCCAAATCCGTAGTTCATACATATTTCATCAACAAAATTTGCACAATTTGAAATCCGTTAAAAAAAAAATAAAATCATGCAATCTGCAATTAATATTGCTACAAGTTACATAAACTCTTAAAAGAAATAAACAAATATGTAATCCTATATAATGGTAAATTTGATAACTAAAAAAATGGAAATTTCCTTAATTTCATTAGATTAGGGAAACAAAAGTCACGATTTTTTATTATTTTTTTTGGTGGAGACGCAAAATATCACGGATATATCGTGGATATATCGCGGATATTGACATTGCGATATGGATATTGGGGAGAATATCTTTTTTCCCGAGTATCGGTGAAATATCGCAAAATATCACAAATTATCACAATATATCGCGTTTTTTTTATATTTCTATAACATATTTTGATTTTTATTTAATACTATATATTTTTGTGGTCTTTTTTAGGTTTTCAATGTAATTATTTGAGTTGCAATATTCTTTGCTTTATAAGGATACTCACTTTGCAAAAAATTATAAGAGAAAGAAGATCGGGAGACCAACGGATATCTTAGATTGAAAAGTGAGATGCACCGGCTTTATTTTTTCATTTTTTCAGTTAGGGGACATGATAAACAAATCACTAAAGTTTTTCTCCCCATATATCATACGAAATTGAAATCTAAGAAATCAAGAAACATATCAAGCGCATGTGCATAATTATATCCATAATTACTCTAATGTGATGAGTTGGTACCAATATTGTTTAGAACAAGATGACATTCCATCTACTATATATTTGAACCTCATAGATCCTCATTTTGGTATTAATTGTACTTTATAATATTTATTTAGTTAATTTATGTAGTATTATGTATTATTTTGTCAAATGTATTGTCTCCGACGGTATTTATATAATGTATTATTCATATGTTTGCTTTCAAAATATAATTCTATCAAAAATTTTAGTGGAATGTGTGCATAATAATATGTCATAATAGTTCCTAAAATTCCTTGCTAAATTTCCAAGATTTTAATATGATTTCCGTCATTTTTTTCAATTTTCTGCGATATCGATATGCGATATCGATATATCCGGCGATATATCCGTAAAATTGAAGTTGGGATATATGTTGCGATAGCGATATTTTTATCCTTGGTGGAGACTGGAGATGATTAATGTTGGGATAGAAATTTTTTTAGTGTAGATTGTTGGGATAAATTTTCTTTTATGAGTGCAGATTGTTGGGATAGAATTAACCTACTTAAATTCAGACAAAATTTGTAACTGCCGTTGAAGAATTCACTCAATTTTATTTTTAAAAATTATGTCTCGTCTTCTTCCACTTTTTGTATGTATATATAATGCCACGTATTTACATCAAAAAGAGTAAGTTACAATGTAAATTGAGTCAATTGCATAAATTAATTTCCCCATATCATACATGAGAAATACTAGTTAAGATGTAAATGCGGTTTCTTTATTTGATAAATTAGTTCTTCTTCACCAATTATTTACCAGTTTTTTTTATTATATATGAATGTTAATTAGAATTTTTAAGGGACATGTATATCAAATCTAGTGCTTGATTTTAGTATAATATTCAATATATACTATATATGATCAATATAACTTCTAAGAAAATACTATATATAATATAATTAAATAAATTAGCATAAAATTATTCAAACGTCTTTCGTCTAGCAATTTGGGAATAATACTTAACATAAGATCGGGAATATAATTTGTTATGACAGAATTAAATACAATGTTGGCAATTAAATACTACTATTGTTAACCAAATTCAGAAATTACTTTTTAAAGATTTTGAGTCAATTATTACACTTTAAGACTTTCCTTTATTAGATTTGTGATGCAGGCAGAAGCATGTATAATTCGTTGATTCTGAAAATATTTGGAAGTACACAAAAACAATATCGTTGATTTTAGTAAGAATACCGAATTGCACATAAATATCACACTTTTTTTTATTAACTTTCAACTCTCATAATAACAATCTAAACCTGTCTATTTATAATATATGAGAATTTTAAAGATAAGAAATATAAAATTTAAATTAGATAAAATTTCTAATTGATAATATAAATATGATATCAAGATCTAATATCATGATATCTCCATCAATTTGGGACACATTATTCTCGGGCACATGTTAATTTGGATTTGACATCATTAATTTAATCAATGTACAACATATGATAAATATCTCATTTAATTGTTAAATATATAAAAACATATCATACTAAACTTAAAATTAAACTTTGTCCTATAATATGTGCATATATATATCATGCACAAAAAGTGCACTTGTATTGTGCACGCGCATATTTTATATTTTGTTGCTTTTTACTTTATATGTATATATTAAATTAAATATAGTTTATCATCATATTTTTAATTATTTATTTAGATGCATGTTGTTGGCGATTTATTTATTTTGGTAGGAACCACCACTCTACTGCTGCAACCACAACCACAACCACAACCACAACCACAGCTCATCAATCATTTTTGTGGACGTCGGAGACGAAACCTTACTGCGTCTCGCATACTTGAAGTTCGAAAATTTTCCTCCCAAATCTTCGTTTGAAAGATACAAAGGAACTTGTTTTATTTATGAATGAGATAATTAATTAATTACTTAATTAATTATACCTCATCACTAATATGTTAAAATTATTAATAAAGAATCAAATAATTCTATATTAATTTAATTTGGTTTATTTTGTTTGAGTTAGGTTGGCACGTTGAATAGAACATTTTATGTTCTATCAAGGTATGTGAAATAAGAAAAGCTAAAATTAGATGCCAAAGAATTTTATCCTGATATCTATTTCTCCTATTGTTAAAAACATTATTTATCCTAATTTTTTTAATAGATCTAATCTTTCACTCAGTGAAAGATTGAAATGGAAATGAATAATTGAACTTCGTCGGCGTATAGGATCCTTGAAAAATGAAAGGTTAATTAATTTCACATATATAGTTACGATTTTTCTCATGAATGAAAATGTGTTACAACAATAGTTACTCTATCGGTGACACAAGAGGAATCCCAATATTCCAACAATTGAATAATAAAATCGCTGCCAAAAATAATATTTTCTTGCAAAAGTCATTTTTAATTTTCTAAACTAATTTTTTATTACTAATATCAATCCATTAAATAATATTTTATAATTAATTACACTTTATCCTATAATATGTGTATATATATATATCATGCACATAAAGTGCATTGATATTGCGCGCGCGTGCACACACTTTATATTTTGTGTTGCTTTTTATTTTACATATATGAAATTAAATATAGTTTAACATCATATTTTTAATTATTATTTAGATGCATTTTTTGGTAATTTATTTATTTTGGCAGGAACCACATACCATCACCAAAACCACAACCACAACTCATCAACCATTTTCATGGACGCCGGAGATGAAACCTTAATGAATCTCGCGTTCTTGAAGTTTGAAAATTTTCTTTCCAACTCTTTCATTTGAAAGATACCAAGGAACTTGTTTTATTTATGAATGGGGTAAGTAATTAATTACTTAATTAATTATACCTCATCACTAATATGATAAAATTATTAATGAAGAATCAAATAATTATATGTTCTAATTAATTTAACTTGGGTTTGTTTTGTTTGATTATAGTTTGGCACGTTGAATAGAACATTTTATGTTCTAAAAAGCTGTATGTGAAACATGAAAAGCTAAAACTTGATGCCAAATAATTTTTCATTGGGAAAAAGTTTGTTTCTCCTGTTGTTGAAAACATTATTTACCCTAATTTTTTTAATAGGTCTGATCTTTCACTCAATGAAAGATTGAGAGGGAAATGGGCTATTGAGCTTCGTCAGCATATAGGCTCCTTCAAATTGAGAGGGTGATTAATTTCACATATATAATTACAATTTTTCTCATATCATGTTATTAAAACTACATTTTTTAAAACGTGTGAAAAACTAAAAACGCCCCAAAATTTATGTATTTTAAGGTAATTTACCCTAATTTAAATGATCACAAATTTATGGTAAAATATGATTTCATATAAACAAGCACAAGAAATCCATAATAACGATCATGGCCACTGTCATCGGAGACGAGTTCAATGAATTCGACATCTTCTACACCACTGACTCGGCATCACTTGAAGACAACGTAGACAACATCGTGTTGAAAGTTAAACCCAATCTCCTCCTCACGAGCATTCCTCGATGAAAACTTTTCGATTTGCCTTCGTCATTTGCTAACCTCTATAGATCTCAATTCTTAGTTAAATCGGTGAATCAATAGCAATTGATCAGTGGCTCTAGATACCATGATGAAAATTCATCATGAAATATCTATAAATCAATGTTTTGCATAGAAAATATCGAGAGGAATCTTATTCATGTATCTCATCCAAATGAAACAATACATTGTGGAATTATATTGCTCAACTAACAAAGCTAGGAGCTTTAGAAACTTCTTAACATCTACGGCTTACAAAATAAATAAAATATCCAATCAACGGTGGTCCATGCACTCGCATACATGCGAGTGTCATGCACGTAAGCATTAGATAATTTCGATCATCTATTCCAAATTTGATGTTCCAATTTGTATTTTACGATCGAATTTATACATTTAATAATAGATATTACAAAAATAAAAATTAATTATAAAATAATCAATCTAATCACATTTATCAACAAAAGATTGAAATTTTAAAAATTATAAATCATATAATTTAAAATAATCAACCATAATAATCATTTTTTTATTAAAATTAAATACTAAAAATAATTATAAACCCTAATTGGGCGGGGTGAACCCTAAAAATAATCATAAAATTAAATTAAAACATAAAAAATTAAAATTGACCTAAAAATGGAAGAAAAATTGATAAATTTGATATTGGAATACGGGGTTGGAACACCAAAATTTATATTCCAATTTTGGTGACAGCATAGCAGTAACACATGCATGCTATGACGTACACTTCAACACATCGCCGAAGAAGAAAAGACTTTGGTCATCGTTCATTTATGCATCGATATATATTGGATCTGACCAATTAAATTTAACTAATAAAACGAAAAAAACTAAGAATATGAATTGAATCCAATTTTTTTTTTTTTGTATTGAATTTTTTAATTCAAATAAAGCTTATTAAAAAACTAATTGGACCGGTTTGAGTCGAAAGTTACAATTTTCTATTTTTTGGTAATGTAGCACGTTACCAAAAAAGTATAAACAAGGATTAACAACGATGATCATAAAGTAGAGATCCTTTAATACCAATTTGTGTGTGCCAATATTAAAAGAGGTGGACTTGCGTGCAACAACGGTTATTTCCGCCTATTTCAGGCTGCCACGTGGCACATGGTACTTTTATTGTATTAATCTCAGATTGATACCTTTCTTTATCATACTTGATATTTTTCTGCTTACCACATGGTACTTTTTATTTTACCGAACTTGTGTTTTGCTTTCCTTTGCAAATACTTGGAATGATGATTGTTTTAGATTAATCTCAATGCATACAATATAAAAACTGAAAAAAAAAATCAGAATTTGAACTAAATAAACTTATATAAAATAACTAGCAGACCCCTTACTTTTTAATGATACAGATGGTACTTTTCGAATGTTTTGTGATACTTTTTAATAGGAAGGTTGGTACTCACTTTGGACAGGTTTTTTTTTTATGGGCTGACCCAGTCAAAGCGGGTTGACCCGCGTTAACCGGGTCAAAGCGCGGGTTGATCCGCGTTGATTGGGTTAAAAGCGGGTTTGACTGACCCGTCTCATATAGTGTTATTTGTATCATGATGCATGCAAGTGTTTGCCACATTAAAATTCTATATTGTTAATAATGTTTTTTTTACTCACACACCCGACCTGTGGTATTGAGGATATTCGAACTCGTGACATTTGGTCTCCAAACAACCATATTTTTTTTGTCGGTTTTAGAACCAATATAAAAGAATAAAAAAAATATACCGGTGCAAAATATTGTACGGTACTGAATATATTATTTATTGATGTTTATTATATAGGAAAAAACATAATTGAAAGCTAAATAATCTCCTAAAATAATATCTAGAAGATTCCTTAAAATAACAAACTCCTAACAAATCTTATCCAAAAAGATAAATGGCTAATTAATTTGGAGATTCAAATTCAAATATTCAACATTTTTATAAAAATAAAATTTATTATATTCTAACTAATCATAATTAATATTTATTGCTAAAAATTAAAATTTTAAAAAATTATATACCCTATGTTTAGAATTATCAATCCCAAAAATTAATTATATTAACCAAAAAATGAATAATTAAATATTTAAAAATAATTATGAACCCTAATTGGGTGGAATAAACCCCAAAATAATAATGTAAAATTATACTAAACCAAAAGATTTTTTTTTTGGAGTTGAATAAGGATATATTAAAGACTAGAAACATTCTCCCGAAGGGACAATAGATAAAACAACTTCCGGCACAGCACCGGTGTAACAATGGAAAATAGGATTACTAATAGCTAGTTTGGCCAACTGAGTGTGCCATACTATTTGCTTTCCTCCGAGCCCAGCTAAAGACCACCTTCTCAAAATGGGTTGCGGCGTGTCGAACAGAGGAAACCACCTCTCCACAGTAAGACCAATCATCCTTATCATCAGTGAGAGCTTGATACACTACCTTACAGTCCGTTTCAAGTGAGACATGCCTCCCTCAGAAACTTCTAGCCAATGAGAGACCTTCCTGACATGCCAAAGCTTCAGCCACCTCTGCACTCATCACATTCTTACCTCCTTTACATCTCGAAACGATCACTCGACTTCTCGAGTTGCGGATGACTACCCCTATCCCATAATCTCCATTTTCCTTAAATGAAGCATCTACATTAACCTTCCATACATCCTCAGGAGGAGGTAACCATTTCTCCTTCTCAATTACTATCCTTAACTGAGGTGGTTTGTCCAATAAATCTTGGAATTCATTAAATAGCTTTGTAGCAATATCAATGCACGCCTTCTGAGATATAATCTCTTTTTGGAACACTAGCAAGTTTCTTTTCTTCCAAATAATGTAAATAAGCATAGCAAAGAGACTATGATACCTAGGTTCATCGGTCATTGCAATACTTTCGAACCACTCCCTCATAGACAATCTATCACTATTCTCAGTAACCACCACTCAACGGAGAGATCTTCCATAACAGAGTAACCCACGGGCAAGTCCTTAGACAGTGCTCAATAGTTTCCATCGCCTGCCCGCATCTCATACAAATGTCATCGCATTTCACTTTTCTCTTCTTTAACTCACTGGCTACTGGTAAAATCCCTTTTGCAGCTCTCCACATAAAATGACGGACTTTAGGTAGCGCGTGTAACTGATTGAGCCATTTCCAAATTGGTTTTTCACTTACAGATGACTCCGTTACTTCCTTTTGGAAATCCCTAATTTGGCATGCAACCTGATAGCCCGACCTCACTGTGTAAAAACCATTTCGGCAGTGCTTCCAGATAAGTTTATCAGCACGTCTGTGGGTAGGAAGGGGAATTGAGAGAATCTCCTTCACCACTTCAACAGGGAACAATGACTGAATCTTCTGAATGTTCCATGCATCTCCTCCATCATTAAAAAGATCCGCAACCAACAACCCCGCGGTCTCTTCGTCTCTCTCCACTGCCATAGAAAACTGGGGCAGATTAGGGATCCACTGATCTTTCCAAACTCTGATACTCAGACCATCCCCTACACGCCACATAATCCCTTTTTGGATGATGTCCCTACCGGCCATGATGCTTCTCCAAGTGAAAGAAGGATTATACGCAATCACAGCTTCAAGGAAATGAATCCGGGGAAAATATCTGGCTTGTAGGTTGCGGCCAAGTAAAGGGCCACCACCGTGGAGTATCCTCCAAGCTTTTTGGCAAGGAGAGCCTTGTTAAACTGTCCAATATCACGAAATCCAAGCCCGCCTCTATTTTTGGGGACAGAGATGGCCTTCCAGCTACACCAATGGATGCGACACTCTTCATTCTTCTGACCCCATAAAAAGTTAACCATCAAAGCATTAAGTCTAGCACAGACTTGCTCTGGCATTTGAAAAACGCTCATAATGTATGTTGGAATGTCTTGAGCTACTGTTTTATCAGGATTGTCCTTCCAGCATTAGAAAGAAACCGTTTCTTCCAATCCTTCATTTTCTTCCGCACTCTATCTTCCAGTATTTGAAAAATCTCTTTTTTTAATCGTCCAACCGTGCATGGTATGCCCAGATACATGCCATGCTTCTGTACTCTTCTCACCCCTAAATTCGCAGCAAGAAAATTGGCTCTTTCTTCCACAATACCACTGCTAAAAGCGATCTCAGATTTTTCCAAATTAACCATCTGTCCCGACGCTCTTTCATAGGCTTCAAGAATATGTTTCACCTGCAAAACCTCTGCTTCCGTAGCTTTTCCAAAAATGATGCTATCATCCGCGAAGAACAGGTGTGATATTGGATTAGCACCCCGACAAATTCTGACTCCATGAAGAAGATGATTAACTTATGCTCTACCAATGAGGCAAGACAGCTTCTTCGCAGAATAAAAAGAGAAAAGGTGAAAGAGGGTCACCCTGACGGAGTCCCCTCTCAGGATGGAAAGAAACCCCGCACTTCCATTAACTAAATCAGAGAAAGAAACACTGCTCACACATCTCATCACAAGATTAACAAAGCTTCTATCAAATCCCAATTTCAACAGAACACCACAGAGGAAAGGCCACTCCACTTGATCATAGGCCTTAGACGTGTCTAATTTGAAGGCAAAACAACCCTTTTTAGCCTTGTTAGATTTCATATAATGGAATATCTCAAAAGCCATAAGAGCATTGTCAGTAATTAGCCTCCCCGGAATAAAAGCAAATTGGGTTTCACAGATGATAGAAGGGAGTATACGCTTAAGTCTGTTAACAATAGCTTTAGAGATCAATTTGAAAGCCACATTACACAAACTGATAGGACGGAAGTCCTTAGGGTGATTAGCATTATTTTTTTTAGGGATTTGGCGCATAAAAGTGGAATTAATGGAGGTCGGGTTCTCGTTCTCATTAAGGACATTTAGGAGAGACTCACATAAATCATCTTGAATAATAGGCCAAGTTTTTTTTAAAGAAAAAAGTAGACATACCGTCCGGTCCCGGGGCCTTAAGGGGGTGCATTTGCGAGAGAGCTGCTGCAATTTCCTCTTTCGTATAGGGTTTCCGGAGCGCGGAATTCATCTCAGAAGTGACCACAGGTTCGACTGCCTCTAAGGCTTCCGACATGTCAATATTCTCCTGAGAAGTGAACAACTGCTGGAAATACCGCCGAAATTCAACCTCAATTTCTGCCTCTGTTTGCACCATAACACCATCCTCACGGCTAAGACTTTTAATTGAGTTACGTTTTTGCCGTCCCGTAGCTGTACGGTGGAAGAAACTTGTGTTCTTATCTCCTTCATTCAACCAACAGATTCGTGAACGTTGCTTCCACATAACTTCTTCTTTACAAAGAAGATCAAGAATCTTCATCTCAATCTCCTGCTGGGCCTTTTGCATGTCAGGGCCACCCTTCTACATATCAACACACACTCTCTTTCTCCCACTCTCTTTTCTCCAAAATTCCTAGATAATTACAATGGTAAATACCTCAAGAACAGGAATATATCGAGTGTCATGTCAACATATTCCTGACCATTACTGATGCCAGAGCATCTCCATTTTCAGGTATTTTGTTCCCACTCAAAAGTTAAATACCTACTTCCTCTAAACATATTCCTCCCCAACAATATTATCTCAAAAATGCCAGAGCATCTCCATTTTCAGGTATTTTGTTCCCACTCAAAAGTTAAATACCTACTTCCTCTAAACATATTCCTCCCCAACAATATTATCTCAAAAGTAACTTTTTATGGGTCCCACTATCCAATCATTCCATATTTTATATATATACTCATTTATTTTGCGATTTATTTATACAATACTAAATACTACCTCCGTTTCAAAATGTTAGTTGTTTTGTTTTTTTTATTTGGAATTAAGAATTAATTTCGTGGACAAATATACTCATCCTTTATATATGCCATAAAATCTAATTCATCTATATTTTCCTAAAAAATAACAATATTTTCTCTCTCCATATATTTTTCTCTCTTCATATATTATAGGTAAATTAGAATCGAAAAATCTTGTAGGATTTGAGAGGGTTAAAATTGAGAGAGAGGATGTTAAATTATATAAAACAACAAACATTTTGAAACTAAAAAAAACCTTAAACAACAAACATTTTGAAACGGAGGTAGTATTATTCATGATATTTTAATTAATATGTATATAGAGAGATAATTTAATTTATAATATAATTTCATAAAATAATAATTTCATACAATGCTAATAGATAGAAAAAATACTTAAACATAAAACTAGTGAACAATAATTAATAAAATATTAAAACACACAACAAATCTTGAAATTAAGAAACAATAATAAAATATACAACTCAAACCAATTAATTGTTGTCATATTGTGCCCACAAATGCTCAATCATAACATAATAATTTCATACAATAATTAATAAAAAATTAAAACACACAACACATCTTGACATATATATATATATCATATATATATATATATGATATATATATATTACACATACAACTCACATTCTATCTAAAATATTAATAAAAGTTATATTAAAGTGAACCAACAACCGAGAAGAACTCAAAAATAAAATAAAAAAACAGTAATGGGCAAAAGCAGACATAGGGCCCGCGCTCAATATTCCCCATTGGCAAGTGAAGTGCACGGCTCTCTTTGTGGTATGCTTGTAACACACACTCTCTTTCTCCCACTCTCCTTTTCTCCAAACTTCCTAGATAGTTGCAGTACTTTTTCTTCTAAACTTTATCCAAAATTCCTAGATAATTACAATGCTAAATACCTCAAGAACAGGAACATATCGAGTGCCATCTCCAGTGGTGCTTCTCCATTTTCAGGTATTTTGTTGCCACATCAGCGCCACTTCAAAAGTTAAATACTTACTTCCTCTAAACATATTTCTCCCCAACAATACTATCTCAAAAGTAACTTTTTATGGGTCCCACTATCCAATCATTCCATATTTTATATATATACTCATTTATTTTGTGATTTATTTATACAGTACTAAATATTATTCATGATATTTTAATTAATATGTATATAGAGAGATAATTTAATTTATAATATAATTTCATAAAATAATAATTTCATACAATGCTAATAGATAGAAAAAATACTTGAACATAAAACTAGTGAACAATAATTAATAAAATATTAAAACACACAACACATCTTGAAATTAAGAAACAATAATAAAATATACAACTCAAACCAACTAATTGTTGTCGTATTGTGCCCACAAATGCTCAATCATAACATAATAAATTCATACAATAATTAATAAAAAAATTAAAACACACAACACATCTTTATATATATATATATATATATATATATATATATATTACACATACAATTCACATTCTATCTAAAATATTAATAAAAGTTACATTAAAGTGAACCAACAACCGAGAAGAAGTTAAAAAAAAAAAAAAGTAATGGGCAAAAGCAGACATGGGGTCTGCGCTCAATGTTCCCCATTGGCAAGTGAAGTACACGGCTCTCTCTGTGGTATACGTATAACACACACTCTCTTTCTCCCGCTCTCCTTTTCTCCAAACTTTCTAGATAGTTGCAGTACTTTTTCTTCTAAACTTTCTACAAAATTTCTAGATAATTATAAGGGAGTTTCTGTTTGCACCCCCATATTTACTTTTTGCACCCCAAAAGAAAATAAAATAAAATAAAATAGTTTTAAAGTTACTTAAATGCCCTTTGTTCAAAAAGAAAAAATTAAGTGTGGTTCGAAAATGAAATTTCGAACTCATCGTGTTTGTTCGAAATTTTATTTTCGAACATACATAATTTTTAAAATAAGTTACATTCGGAAATTAATTTTCGAACACATCATGTTTGTTCGAAAATTGATTTTCGAACAAACATGGCATGTTCGAAAATTAATTTCCGAACGGACTCCATGAATTTTTTTTAAGTATCGTTCGAACACAAGACTTCGAACATATCCATTATGCTCGAACAGAAGACTTCGAACATATTCAGAATGTTCGAATACACAACTTCGAACGGAACGCGATTTTTTTTATGCTTTTAATTTTCAGATTTTATGTTTTTTTAAGTAAGGGCATTATAGTCAATTTTAGGGGTGCAAAGAGTAAAAAAGAGAGTGCATGGAGAAGCTATTGTGCAAAGAGTAAATATGGGGGTGCAAACAGAAACTCCCTAATTACAATGATAAATACCTCAAAAATAGGAATATATCAAGTGTCATGTCAACATATTCCTGACCATTATAGATGCCCTTAGTTGAGAGCGAGTGGGGGCGTTGGGGGACGTGGGGGGTAACTTTCTCTTTCTTGTGCCTGGATGGATGGGTGTGAGTTGGGATTATTAGATTTTATGGGATTTTATTATTTTATACTCTGTATATGGGTAAGTGTTTTTCTCTTTTTACAAAGAGTATAAAAAAGTTTATGACTTTTTCTTAGATGGTGTAGTTATTATTATAAGACCATTCCCATCAACAATCCTAACCAATCCACTATTATTAGAAAACAAAAAATTGGGAAAAAATAATGTTAAATTCATTAATTGATCTCAATCGATTGGGAGAGGGATTGGCAGAACAATCTGCTTTTCACTCCTCTCTTTCAATATATATATTCTCTCTCCGCCACATGGTGTTATTTGATTTGTCAAATAGATTTTTATTGTATATAATTTTATATTATTATTGTTATTATTATAGATAATAATGTATTAATAAAAATATAAAAATTATATCATAATTGTAATTTTTTTCATTGTGTATAAAATGAGCCTAATATTCACATACTTTGAATCACACTCAAAATAATCTATTCTCACTTATTTTCACTTATTATTGAGTGTATAATTTAATTCAAGTGTATGATAACTATATAATAATAATAATTATTATTAATTTAAAATAATTATTTTATTAATAAATTGGATTGTGGTAGATTATTAATGGATAGTCTAATATGCATACACAACACCTAGCAATAATTGCTTTCAATCTAATATATACATGTCAAATTAAATTAAGAGAAGTTTTGGGTATGGAACAAAATCCACAAGACAAGTATACATTTAAACATAATCAAATATTAATAAAATTATAAATATCTTGTTGAATAAGAGTTTGGATTCGGATCTTATGAATTCCTACCCATTAGAGAATTAATCTTACATAATTTTATGTCACTTAATTAAAGTAAATGAATTTTAATTAATAACCCATATAGATATCTTTGCAATGTATTATTTAAAAATTAAGAATTTAAAATGATCTTGGTGTGTCACATGCATGTTTATAGTTGGATTGGTATTTGATTCTTTTGAATTTAGATATAATTTAAAGTGTAACGATAATTATAACATAAATATAGCTATTCATGTGTAAGGTTTTAGAAGTGGGTAACAAAGATATATTAAGAAGATTTAAAAGTGCATTACACAAATTTAATAAGGTAGCAAGAGTGGTGGCAAATGTTTATTTTGGTAGTGTAAAGTAATTAATTAACTAGGTTCTGGGAGAGACGGTGGCTCGCAGAGGATTTTTCATGACGATTGTGAACTCTGCTTTCTCAGTGAGATCCACTCCATCTCCTTCAATAGGTTTCCACTCGAAACGACGAATCAAATTTGCTACAAAATACTTCAAATGAAGCAACGCCACGTCATATCCCGGGCACACTCTCCTCCCTGCTCCAAACGGCATCATCTTTATCTCTCTGCTTCCGGTGACGTCGAACCCCTCCCCCTCGCACGCCGCCACGAACCTCTCCGGCTTGAACTCCATCGGCGCTTCCCACACCTCCGGGTCCCAGTTCATGTCCGCCACCATGAAATTCACTTGCGCATCCTTGGGGATTCTGTACCCGTTCAACTCCACTTCCTCTTTCACCTTGTGCGGCAGCACGAAATGCCCCGGCGGATGCCGCCGCAGCGCTTCCAGCACCACCGCTTTTAGGTATGCCATCTTCTGCAAATCCTCCTCCTCCACCACTTGCTTCTCGCCGCCTACGGTCGCGATTATCTCCTCGTATAGCTTCGACTGAATTTCAGGATTCTTCACCAGGTTCGCCATGATCCATTGGAGCGCCGTCGATGTCGTATCGGTGCCGCCGTTGAGAAACTCGCTGCATAAGCTCA
This sequence comes from Perilla frutescens, assembly GCA_026008535.1. Taxonomy (NCBI): domain Eukaryota; kingdom Viridiplantae; phylum Streptophyta; class Magnoliopsida; order Lamiales; family Lamiaceae; genus Perilla; species Perilla frutescens. The sequence goes on along the minus strand of BRKX01000010.1, from coordinate 25,902,802 downwards.
CCATCTCCTGCTCGTGGAGCTTTCTTTTCTCCTCCGGTAGAATCAAATCCACCAATGTGTCCACATACGCTACTAATGATTCGTTTAAATTCTCATTTGCGTTTCTCCTTTTCTTCGATTCTGCCCTGGCTCTGATTAGAGGAATTAGGGTTCGATCCTGTTCGTCTCGAAGTTGAATGAGCTCCTTCCAACGGTTGCGGAATATGATCCTCCCCAATCGAGGCCAGTAGTTGAGAGCGTCAAATCTCTGGTAACTCAACATAAATTTACGCTGAACTGTTTCGATTTCTTTAATTTGATTCTCCTGCAGCTTAACCCCGAAACACATGAGCACCAGCAGACAGAACATGGCGTATTGGAAGTGATCGATGACTTTGACGGCGGAATCCGATTCGGCGGCGCCGCGGAGGCGGTCTATCAGGAGAGAGAGAACCCAGCGGCGGGAGGCGGAGTAGCCCCTGACGCGGGAGGGGTGGAGGATCTCCTGGGTGATGTTGCGGCGGAGGAGGCGCCACGTGGGGCCGTAGGAGGAGGAACTGATTGTTTTCCGAGGCGCGGTGAGGTAGGTGATGGTGGGCGGGGGGTCGGGACGGTCGGCGAATACGGCGCCGTTCTGGACGAGGGCCTGGTGGGCGATAGAGTGGCCAGACACGAATACGAGGGAGCGGTGGGCGATCTTGACGGCGATGAGAGGGCCGTAGCGGAGTTTGAGACGGCGGAGGACTTGCTCGAAGTCTAACTCGGAAATGGGGCTGAGCAGCCATATCGGGCTTCCGATGAGCGGGAGGGTCGGTGGCCCCGGCGGTAGGTTCTTCTTGCGCGGCGAGAAGAGGCTGAGCAAGGGTTTGAGGAGAGCAGCGAGGCAGAGTGACACGGTGATGATGAACCAGGCCTCCATGTTTCAGGTATAAAGTTCTCTTCTCCTTTTTTGTTTTTTTTTTTTTGTTTAATGTCAACTTAATTTCGCTTTTCTAAAAGGGTGGAATGGATAATTTCAATTTTCAGGTGGCTGGCAGATGGCTATATAGTGTAATAATACTAGATGAAATATTACTTCTGTGACAAGTAAATCCATCCGGACGTCTTTCGAACATATAATTTTATTGAAAAATAATGTGAAGCTCGAAAATTTATTATTTGAGAATATTTTGTCAAACCCCTGGGTTGTAATCTTTATTGAAAAATATTCGTATTCACAGTGAAATTGAACTAGCTAGATGTCAAAGAAAACAAATTAAGTAGTAGGAAGGAGCCGCAATCTTTATTTTTATATACTCCCCGTCCTAATTATATAGTTATTATTACTATTTTGAGATATCTCAATTATACAGTTTCATAACTATAAATTGAATTAATTTTTATAATAATGTATAAATATATCTTTGTTAGTTCTTTGTAATTAAAAACCAATCACTTAATATTTTTAAAGTCATTAATTTTAAATAAGAGTAATATTGGAAGTTAAAATTTAATGTATTGTTTTCATAAATATTTTTAATCTACGTGCAAGGAGAAATTGAATTATATAATTGGGACGGCGGAAATATTAATTTTCAATTAAAAAATTATCACTAATTAATTACCTATTAAATTTGATTAATAAAATATTAAAATAAAGGTATCAAAACTAGATTGATAGTAATATATTTTTCGGTCTCTAACTGTAATAAAACTATGATATTCTTGTACAAGCTATTTAGTTATATATATTAATCTAAACTATCAAAATTGAAAATTGATAGTTTCAATAATATTAGTTCTAAATTAATACTTTTCATTTTTCATGTTTCGCATCGATAGTTACATATCTTTAGGGATCTTAATTGATAAAATTCTAGTAAAACTCAAATAAATATTTTAAAACTTGACCGATTAAAAAGACCATTCAATGTAGAATAATATACGCACGTACAATAATATATATAGGGAATGATTCATATGAAAACCATTCCCCAAGTGAGAACTAGAAACCCATGTCATCCACTCAATAACTCAATCTGGACGGTAGAGATTCAAGGCACGGGGCTGCGGCATTTTTGTTATTGTTGATATGTTTAAGTGAGTGGGGGGTAATATAGTAATTTAATAATTTAACTTTTCTATTTCAGATTTTTTTCTCGTATTTATCATTCTCCTCTCTCTCTTCTCTCCACTGCCTCTTTTTTTTATATCTCACCATCATTTAGTTTCTGCTTTCATCTTTTTGTCATGAAGATTTGATCTTACTATTTGTAGAGTTCATCGGCGTTGTCTCTGTATGGATACTCCATGTATGTTATTTATTTTATATTTTTCGATTAATTTTTGCAGTTTGGTGTGTCGATTTATTTCTTTTTCTCATGATTTTTTATTTCTCATTTTTTTTAGTTTTTGCTTTCATCTTTTTGTTCTTAAGATTCGATGTTGCAATCAGTAGAATTTATTGACACCATCTTTTTATGGAGACTCCATGTATGTTATTTATTTTATATTGCTTGATTAATATTTGCAGTTTGGCATTTTGTTTAGTTTTTGCAGTTGATTATGTATTTATTGAATATTAGCAGCCACCAAAATTCATTGTTATTATGTATTTACTTTTTATATGATTTGTTTGATTTGTTTGTTTGAGTATCATGTCATAAAAGTTGTTTTTCGTTGTTAGAATGACTATATCGGCGCGCCATATTAGGAATTGCAAGAATATTATCATTTTTAGCATGTGCAATTATTAATTTTAGCATGTTTAAATATTCATTTTATCATGATAACATACAAATTTTATGATTTTGTAGTCTATATTAAATTAGCATTTATAAATATCATGATGACATCTTGTGGTATGACTATATGACCATATTATAGCATGTTATCATTTTCATTTAGGTTGTTATATGTACCTCTGTTATATACATTTTGCTTTGTTTAATGTGGCAACTTTATTTTTTGTGTGAGTGATTGTAGTGATATGACCGAGTACTACTTATCAAATACTGAATTATAGCCCACTGTTGAACAAGGTTTTAAAACTATGGATTGGGGTATAAAATTTTATAAGATCTGTGCATAATTATATGGTTTTGACATTCGTCTTAGAGAAGAGAAGAAGTGTAAAGATGAAACCATTTTATGGTAATATGTCTATTGCAATCGGGAGGGTGAGAAGAACGCAGTCGTTGAAAGATGTGAGAAACATAGTTAAAATAAAAAAAAATGGAGAGTTTCTAGGAGTTTGATGAATCATATGTTTTCAGAATTTTATTCTTGTTTGGGTTTTTATTGAGAGTAATTTAGAAAAGATGAATGTATTTTTAGATGGTTTGTGTAATTTGAAAGTGTTGTTTCAGTCTGGTGATGATCAAACTTCAACTTCGCATAGTAAGAGAATGATGTTTGAGCAATTCTATTATTCACATGCCCCTTTTGAAGTTGTTGTGCATACATATTTTCCAGTTAAAACAAAAGGTAATGGTAGTCTCTTGAAATCTAGGAAATAGTGGTGTGAAAATCTTTTTGTTTTAATTTTAAACTCGCATCATGCCCACAAGTGTACAAGCAAATTGTAGAATTCGATAAATCAAGGTCGATCCTCAAGGAAATTGATATTTAAATTAACAGATCCAATTACCACAACTCCGACTATTAGATTATCTAGACTCTCGGAACGAGCTTCGATTTCATGCAATGAACTAAACAAACGAGTAACTCAAATTAACAAGCAAAAGTAAAGGTTCACACAATTTAGGAAACTTAGACAAAAACAAATGAAATGGGAAAGATTCTAGAACATGGGCACCTTGCTTCAATTGCTCTAATCTTCGGGCTATCACTAATCGATGAATTACTTAAGCTAGAAAGACCACAGATATATTTAGGATCATCTCTCGATCTCACGTAAATTAGGATGTAATTAAAGATGATCATCTCTAACACATTCCTAGATTGCATTTTCCAAAGGCACCTAAGGTCAACGTTTCTTCTGATTATTCATTCTTTTCTCAAAGACATAAGTAAACGGATTCGAATCCTAAGTGTTCTCATGATCGCATACTCTCTCAAGCAATGCAAATCATAACAATTGATGTCAATTGAAAGCTACTCAAATAACATCATACTCAAGAATTTAGGGAACAAAAGTTTGAATAAATCACAAAATAGCATGACCCATAGACGAGAACAATTTTATAAGGAATCATCGCATCCTAGAGCCCTAGGGCTCTCGCCAACCATATTTACATTCATGGCCAATACAAAGAAGAAGATAACATTATCCATCCTAAACAAGACAAAAAAGTAAGGAGAAGAGTAAACCCGATCAAGACAAACTTCTCTTCAATGATTTGAATTCTTCAAGATGAATTCCCCATTTTCCTTTTCTTCTATCTATGTGTTTCCAAAAAATGAGTGAAGTAATATGAAGGCTTCTCCCCTCTCCAAAAAAAAATCGAGATGCCTTATATACTAAACAAAATAAGAATTAAAGCTAAAATTGCCAAAAATCCAAATTCTTTGTTCGGCATGCGACCGCAAGGGGGTCGCATTTGGAGGCCATGCTCGGCAATGGGATGGGGTGCAACTAGAGATACTCGTACTTCATGACTGCGTTTCAATTGAAGAAAATCATCTCCCTGAAACTGGGAAACGCGACATTTCGATCACGCTCAAGGGTCACGTTGTTGTGTAGTGTGAAGTGCGACCCTTGGTACTCGCGTTTATTGGTCACGCTTGGAGTGAAGAAACTTGTGTCTCTGAAGCGTCTGCACCGCAACATTTCAGTCGCGTTTCATGGCTGAGCTCTGCTTTGTTGCTTGGCGCAACCCGAGGAACTTGCATTCATGGGTCGTGCTTGAGCTTGTGCTGCCTTTTCTTTTTATCTCTTAGTCTTTTCTCGACTCCCGCAGTCCACTTTGGTCAAATCTCTATTTTAGTTATAATTATACCCTTTTGGTTCATTTTTCTTGCATTAAGGCACTTTATAAGAAATGTTCTTAAACAACAGATTAAACTTTATGTAAAACATATTTACAAATATACACGCGGCTTTTAATACTAAATAAAGCTAATAATGAGTGCAATAAAAAATGCACTCAACAAGGAGATAACCACAAGAAAGAATAAGAAACCACTCATAATGTGCAGCAAATGCAAAAAGATGACATATCATGATATTAGTACTTGTAGGGATTGATTTTTTATTTTTATTCTAGCTTAATGTTGTATTCATCCAAGCATTATATGTTATACACTTTTAGCATAATGATACACTGGTTTTAGCACATTGTTTTCAGTAAAATTAAATTAACACTATATGTATATGATTGCATGTTTTCTGAATTATGTTTTATTACATTTCAACTAGAGTATATTAATCTCATTTATGTTTTATCATATCCCAATTAGGATTTATTATAATCCAATCAAGATTTATTACATCATGTTAAAGTCAAAGAAAATATCATGCTAAAATCAATACAACATTATGCTAAAATCAAGGAAATATCATGTTAAAATCGTGCTAATAGCCCAATTAGGATTTATTAATTCCACTTAGAGTTTATTATATCACAATTATGATTTATTAATCTCAATTAGGGATTATTACACCATGCTAAACAAAATATCATGTTAACACAAAAAATGTAGAATCTCTTGAAGCTTGATGAATTAAATGTTTTCAGAGTTTTATTCTTGTTTAGGCTTTGTTGAGAGTGATTTAAAGAAGATGAATGCATTTTTAGATGGTCTGTGTAATTTGAAAACATTGTTTCAGTCTGGTGATGATCAAGCTTCAACTTCGCATAGTGAACGGATGATGTTTGAGTAATTCTACAGTTCGCATATCCCTTTAGAAATTGTTGTGCGCACATCTCTTTCAATTAAAATAAAACGTAAAGGAAGTTGCTTGAAATCTAGAAAGGAGACAACTACAAGAAAGAACCATAAACCACTTAGAATGTACAAAAATGCAAAAAAAAATGACATACCGTGATATTAGGAGTTGTAGGGATTGCTTTTTTGTTTTTATTTTAACATGATATTATATTCATTCAAGCATCATATATTATATACTTTTAGCATAATGATACACTAGTTTTAGCACATTATTTTTTTGTAAAATTATATGCATGTTCTATAAATTATGTTTTATTACAACCCCATTAGAGTTTATTAATTTCAATTATGGTTTATCATAACCCAATTAGGATTTATTATAGCACAATTAGGGTTTATTACATCGTGTTAAAGTCAAAGAAAATATTATGCTAAAATCAATACAATATTATGCTAAAATAAATGAAATATCATGCTAAAGTCGTGTTGATATCCCCATTAAGATTTATTAGTCTCAATAAAGGTTCGTTAGATCATTCTAAAATAAAATAAATATCATGCCAAAATCGTGCTAATAACCCAATTAGGGTTTACTCCTTTCTAATTAGGGTTTATTAATTCCATTTACTCTCATATGCACCATGCTAATATAAGAGTAGTTTAATGTTAAATATCATAAACACAATGCTAATATAAGTTATAGGTTAAGTTAAAATGTCATATATAAAATGATAGTTTAAGAGTAGTTTATTTTTTGAAATTGTAGGTACTGGTTTTTTGTTTTCATTTTTAGCATGATGTTTGTATTTATTTGAGCATCATATCTTATACACTTTTAGCATGATGTTACACTGGTTTTAGCACATTGTTTTTGTGAAACTATATTATCATTGTCTATGACTACATATCATATGATCCTAGGTAGGGTGGCAACATTCAAGTTTGAGTGTTCGAGAGGTCCGCGCATAAAGGGGGTCCAAATGCATCCGAGGTCGTGAAAGAAGAGCTTGAAAGCCACGAGCCACATGGCACTTACGGATGGGGTCGTGGATCGAGAAGAAAGCGTCGACTGCCGGATCGCGACTGCGAGGGGGTTCACCAGTGAAAAAGCCACGATCCTGGTCGGGAATATTCATAGGGGTTGCGGGTAACGTGCCACATCAGCATACGTGGAGCCGCGGACTGAGCCGCGAGCGAACTCGCGGATAATTTCTGCTTTTCGAATTTTTGTTTATTTTTGGATTTTTATGTTTTTGGGCTTTTTTTTGTTTCCTATTTGGTTTAGAACTTAATTAGGGCTTTGTTTTATTTTGTCCCACCTATATAATGGACTCAGTACATTATTTTGGAGACAACTTTTTGATATTATAATTTGATATTTCTCTGCGTGAGATTTCTTTTGAACCGTATGTCGTGTTCAACTGACTTATCAAATAGTACAACACAACTATTTGTGGTGTCTTCGATTTACAACTAAGGTTCTTGTTTTCAATCGCAGTAGGGTTATAGGTTTCATATATCTATAGTTCGTCTGTGTTGTGAAGTGCGGGTCAATAATTCTGTCCTCTAGCAATCTAATACAATCCTGGGGTTCCAGATTGCATCAACATACTTTCCAAATTATGTTTTATTACAACTTAATTAAGGTTTTATTAATCCCAATTAGGGATGGTTACATTCCAATTAAGGTTTATTGTAACTCAATTAATTTTTATTGGGTCATGTTAAAGTCAAATGAAATATGATACATGCTAAAATATGAAATTGCACATCCCTTAAAAAGTATATGTTTTGCAAATGTTCACAGTAATGTTCTTAAATGTTGATGATAATGTTCACAATAAAGTACATGAACGTTATTATGAACTTAATAGTAAATGCAGAATGTAAAGCACACGATAAATTGGTAACCATATTCGATCAATTGATCTACGTCAGAGGGACTTGTCAGGTCTGTTGAAAATAATTCACTACTTCAATGCAACATTTACTTGGGATATTACACACAGTTGACCTCCCGTCACTCGATACCCGTTCTACCCGTACAACCTCTTTCGATGAATAGAACTGTAAGATCCCCTCACAGCCTAGAATCTCTCTATCTAGTTCCCACATATATTCTTTCTTGAGAAACCTTTTGACACAATATGAAAATTGTTAGAATTTGTTACCTGAAACAATGTGAATTTTGGATGTAAACAGCAAAGTTAAAAGATATGTTGAAGCTAGTGTTACCACAGTGCCTTCAACATGCAGCGGAAAACGTAAACAGAACTTTGCACAAAATAATTTTAAATCACACTCCTTATGGTGTGTGATTGCCTCAAGGCGAAATTCACTATCACAAGTGATAAACAAAAACAATGCTAATGTTGTCTCGGTTCACTCCCTTGACAACACTACATAAAACATTCAGAAGACTATCCTAGCTTTCACTCACTCAAATAATCTCTCAAACAAACCTATCTAAATACATAGATAGATTACAATAAGTCACTCAAAATCCTAGGCTCTCAAAGGCGACTATCTGACATACACACACAACTGGAATGAATGTCTCTAGTTGATTGGGACGCTAGACTGATTCCTGAGATAAAGTCTTGAATCTTTGAGACGACACTAGATGCAAGTTTCAGAGTTTCTCACAAACCACGGTGATAACCTGCTTGCATAAATGATTTTAAGATCTGAAAAGACCTTAAATACTTCCTCCATCTTGTCTTGGCAGTTGCCTCACGATCCTAGATGACTTGGACTTGAATCAACCGCCTTCCACTTCCCATTGCTGAAGTGGACTTGAGATAACCATCTTCTACATTGAGTGGCACACGTTCTTCAATATCGTGCAATAGTAGCGGTTACTCCAGTGACCCACGTTTACCTGCAACAGTTAGTGTTCAAGAAGGAGTGGGAACATCACGTCCCTATAAAACCGGAACTAATTTTGAACAAGTCAAAATCAACCATAATCCACGATTTAATTATTGATAAAATATCCAATAAATATAAAAATACGTGGAACATCATATGTGACAAAAATCACAAATTATTCAGATTAATTTAAAATAAATTAATCCAAAATACTAGGAAAGGATAAGATTAACATCCCAAGTGTTATACTCGATGTGACGAGAATGACGGAACACATTAAGGATGACATTGACTTCGATGTTATCAAACGAAGTAATAACATCATTTGGGACACGCCATTCTCAACAAAAAGTATTTCAATACACGGAGACTAGAATAATAAAACCTAGTCTAAACACTTGACCAAATCTAATGTGGCTCGAAAAGAGCTCTTATAAAATCTCTCCAGTTCAGTGCAGTAGATCTGTCTCAGTCACTTCTAACAAGTCTGATTACATGATTATTTATTGAACAAAAACATAGCCTAAATATGGAAATCAGACTTAATCCAACTAGAAATTTAATAAGAAATGTTTCCTTATTGAAAACTAAAACCAAGGACTTGTCAGTGGCTCCGGATTCAGCTCGGACACCCATAGGTTATGCTTCAGCGAGCAACTCATCGGGATCAATTTCCAGCTCGGACACCCATCCACTATCATCTGGCCGTTTTAGGTGTGGCGTAGGTCGATAATACTTTCTTCGTATCATCAGGACCTTCAATGGCTTGCGATTTTGGAAGTTTGTTCAAATTGGAATGAAATTAGGGATTTACGATTCGGGGCTTTCTTGAGAAATTGAGATTATGTGAGAAATTATGAATTTTAGTTCAATTAGCTAGGTCTAAATTTTCTCCCAAAAAAACATATGTGAGTCGCACGTGAACATAGCCATTTATTACTTATTTATACCAGCGTTAAAATCGAAGACCCAAATTAAAATTGATAATCTTAAACCTATATAATCAAAATTAAATGATTTTTTTGAAAAATAATCAAAATAAATAGTTACGTACTGTCGGACCAACATCGAAATCTTGTCTACACAAAAATATATTTATGAGTGTTTTTTTTTTTTTTGCTAAACGGTGAGACACCTTTTCTCATAAAATATATTTATGAGTTCAGTTGGTATTCTTAGATTGCATTTTATCTATTTGAAGATATTTTATTCATCTGCGATTGTATATTTAATATTTCCAATCATGTTAAAATTTCATTTTCTATTTTTATAATAATATATAGATTATGGATTCCTAATCCCAGTAGTCCTCATTTTGAGCCACTCTATATTTGTGTTATATAAATTTTCATCTTCATGGTATATATAATTAAACTTGATGTTGAAAGCTAAATCGATACTAGCAAATAAGAGGATACGCCACGTTTCTTATAAATTTTCATTTTCATATCTTAATTTGTAGCGCAGAGACGCCTTCTTTTATTTGAACTCGTTATCATCTTCAAGTATAATCATCGATCAGCTTGTATTTTAAAGATTTTGTGCCTAATTACAATATTGATTTTCAAGCATATCTAATTCCTCTAAAAAACACAAGAAACAAGATTCAATCTGATCTCTCAATTTAATTGGCACGCACGTTGTTGTTGTTGTTAATGTGACCTTTTAAATTATCCTTGTTAAGTGTTAACCTACCTATATATTAGTATGTGATATAAAAGGTTATAAACGTGTAACCAACTTTTTTTTATAGTATCTATATAAAATATGATTTAAATAAATGAAATTTCAATAAAAAATATATGCATACGTATGTAATATGTGTGTGTTAATGTATATACTAATATACGTATCTATGTATGTAATTATGTACGAATCTATAGAACTATCCACTATATTACAAATAAAAATACAATAAACAAACTGATAGAGTCCGAAGATAACCATGTTGATTGACTACATTAGCATTCTTCTTCGTTAATTCATTAATATTGTAGTAGTTGAAACGTCGCCTGCGTTATTTTTTCTTCAAACTTATTATTTTTTCATTTCCTTCTCTTTTGTAGTGATGTTTTCCTGTAAAATATTGTTATACAATTGAACAATAAAATTACATTATATACAAAGCTTTTATTTCCTTAGCGTCATCTCATTCAAATGAGTGGGGCTCAAGTATTGAATTTTCAACGTCAAATTAATATTGCTTGGTAAAGATAAATTATTTTACACTATAATTTAATAATTGCTTTCACTTTCTCCATTTTATTTTAGGTCTGATTTTTTTTTTATATATCAGTATATTCTTATATCAGTTACTTTCTAATAAAAAAAATATTAAAAAATCATAAATCAAAAAATAATAAACCAAATTTAAAGTGTAAAATACACTGAAAATATCTATTATTATTACATTTTAAAAAGTTATGATATGAAATATCTCAAAACTAAAATATACAAATTAAAATCACATTCAAAGTGTTAAATTTACTAGCTGTAGCGTAACAACTAAGAGCATCTCCAACAATTTTCATCAGAATACAATTAACTCTACATTACTATACAGTTAAAGTTACATATTTTCAATTTTAATCTCCAACAACATCACTCTATATTTCACTATACAATGGAATATTCTTTTTTTATACTCTTTACTATTGATTTAATTTTTGTTATCGAATTATTTAATTGAATATGATTATAAATATATATATATATATATATATATATTAATATTATTGTTCATTATTTTTATTTTTAATTAATATATTATTAAATATTATTTTTATTTTACAAAAATTAAAATGTTCGTGTAAAAACAATCAACTTATTCAAAATAAAAATCAACATTTCATAATAGATCATTTAATAAAAGCATAAATTATATGTCATAATAATTACATCTCTGAATTTCAAAACTCATCCCACAAATGATCAATCAAAGCATTACGAAGTACCAAGTGAGCATCTTTGTCTTTGATTTTTTAAATCTGTCCAAAAACGCTTGAAATTCATCTATTCCTTCGTTCGACATTTCAACATCTGAAATTGGCACTTCTCTCGCATCATCAATTGGTGCATCAAGTCTCATTCATCCTCAACTATCATATTGTGCATAATAATACACTCAGTCATTATATCTTGCAATTTTTTCTTCTTCCAATAGCGTGTTGAATTTGCCACAATTGCAAATCAACTTTGAAGAATTCCGAATGTGCGCTCCACATCTTTCCTGCATGATTCTTGTTTCATTGCAAAATATATTTTTTTGGGGTACAAGGATCATGAATTGTTTGCACAAGGGTAGACCATTTGAGATATATTCCATCAGCTAAATAATATCCCGTACTATACTCTTTTCCTTGTATGACATAATGTGCAGGTGGGGCGATACCTCGAGCAAAATCAGCAAATAGATGAGATCGTTCCAATACACTGATATCATTATTGAAACTTGGCATACCAAAGTATGCATGCCATATCCAAATATCATAATTAGCAACAATTTCAAGAATAATACTTAGACTTTCACTACGACCTGCATATTGTCCCGCCCAAACAATTAGATAATTTTTCCACTATCAATGCATGCAATCTAGACTGCCTAACATTCCTGATAATTCACGTTTTTTACCAATAAAAAGTAGTCTAGCAACATCACTAGCAGTAGGGAATCTTAGATATTGATCAGTAAATATTTCCACAATTGCACGACAAAACCTAGTCTTGACACATTCAAGGACGATGGACTCACCAATATTATATACAACTAATGTACAAATGTAAATGTAGCCCTAATTGAAAACACAAACTGATCAATTAGTTGTTCGGTAATTCTGTGTTTTTTTGTTAACAATAACAATTGCCGCGCGCTTATCACATTCTCATGTAAAACAAATCATATAAATGTTTAATCAAATTTATCAGGTATCAAAAATGGAAATAAAATAAAAAATAAATTAATTAAAGATTCTTCTTATATTTCATGGTTTAGCAGTAAATAAATACATAGATGTGTACTTGTGTTGTGTTCCCTGATTAAGTCACGAGGATTGGAGAGAACGATACTTTCTTATTTTTATAATCACTAACGCACCACTGTACAATTGATGAGAAAAAAATTAAATATTATATATTATTATATTTATTAAGACAATTACACTCATTTCCCACCCAACAACAAATAAAAAGCGCCTTAAGTATAATTACATCCGTTTCTTCAAAACATTTACCTAATCTCTAACAGCAAAAAAAAAAAAAAAAAACCGACATCAATATTGACATCATTAAAAAAAAAACCAAAATTTTAAGCAATATTGTTTTAATCCGATTTATTCAAAAAAAATCAAATTATAAATCTTTTCATAGTTTTTCATTTAAAATTTTGCATGTTTGGATAAAAAATACAAAATATTCATTTTTCATGTATACAAAACTCTAAATAAAATTATAAACCTTAATTAGACTGTAATAAACTCTAATTGAAATTTATAAATCATAATTGAAATGTAATAAACTCTAATTGAGATTACAAAACATTCATTTTTATGCATGCACAAACTCTAAATGAAATTATAAACTTTAATTGAGAAGTAATTAACCCTAATTGATACTCATAAATCATAGTTGAGATGTAATAACATATAATCAATATGTAATAAATCCAAACTAAGATAAAATAAATTTTAATTTAGATGAAATAAATCATAATTGAAATAGAATAAAATCATAAAATTCTTTATTAGGAGTGATATATTTTTTCTTCTTCAGATAAACACTTATGCGCACGTGGTTATATATATACATCAATAGGTGACATTCTTTATATGCACAAAATGTCAAAAAATATGATATCACCATAACGTCATCAAAATTATAAATAACTTTAAATGAATAATTTTCTTATTTTTAATGGGAGTTATCCACTAATATATCAAGTTAAATGTCTTTTCATGGTCTTTCATTTCAGATCTCACATGAATATTTTTGAACAAAGAAATATGGACAAAAAATACAAAACATTCAATTTTCATGCATATACAAACTTTAAATAAAATTAAATTCTAATTACCTTAATTGTAATGAAATAAACTGTAACTAGTATTTCTCCTGTGCGATGCACAAATAATTATTATTTTTTTAGATCTGCAATATTATGATTATTTTTTAATTCTATATATTGTGTTCAATTTTTAAAAATTAATAAAATGATATGCACGTGAGTTAATTAATTAGATAAGAAAATTAAATTTTAGGAACTAAATGAAAATCCATGTTAGAAAGATCGAATTGGAATATTTCATAAATAGCAATATATAATTGTCCACAATTAAAGAACATTTGATTTATTTGAATATATGACAATTATAAAAAATAGTAACCATTTAATTATTTTAAATGATGAAATTTAAATAGAAAAATAATAAATTATTACAAATTATGTTATATTATTATTATTATTATTATTATTATTATTATTATTATTATTATTATTATTATTATTAAAGTGCAACACAAATGAAACTTATTTTTTAAGAGGCAAATGTCTATAACAAATCCCCCACCTATGCATAAAAATATAAAATATAAAATGTTGCAAATCTCAAATTTCCAAGTAAATAAATAATAAACACTATTATAAAGAATTGTCAAAATATAATGATTGTAAGCTAAACCGTGTTGGAAATGCAAAAAAGAAAAAGAAAAAGAAATTACAACAATAAATGTCATTACTGTTGTCTATTAGTTCAAAACTGTTATCTATTATATAAAAACTGTTGTCTAAAATATAATTATTAAATCATGTGATAGACAACGATTTTATATCAGAACCGTTGTCTATCACATGATTTTGTCTTAATATATGTATAGATTGTTATTAATAAACCTTAATTTAGATGTAATAAACCCTCAAAACCTAGATCCTAAAAAAATATCTAAAATGTAATTACTGAACTATAAAATTAAAGTGACTTTTTTTTATTCGACGACTCTCGCAGTGCACTCGATTGACGCTAATGCGTAGGCTCATGCACTGCGATAGACAATAAATAAATTTCAAAACAATATATACCCTAAATGGAATTGATTCATAAAATTAAAGTGAATTAATTTTTTTTTATTTGGCAACTTGTGCGGTGTACTCACCCACGCGTTAGTGCGGGGCGGTGCACTACATTTGATAATTAATATTTTTGAATTAAAGATAAATCTTAATTGGGATTAATAAATCCTAATTACAATTAATAAACATTGATTATGATAAAATAACACTTATAATCTTACTAGTAGACGGATACTTTTCAGAACACGGGTGATTTTTTTAGTATAATGAGTGATGCTTTACTACATGTTTTTTTAGAGTGGCAGTGTCGGGTCAGCGCAGTTGACCCATAAATTGACCCGTCTGAAATAATAGCTTACAATTAAGAGTTATGTTTCCAAATGTCTCATCAATATATATTCCAAGGCTTATAGTTCTTCTAGATCTTCTTATAGCTTTCTTTTGACATTTTTGTTTTCTTTTTGAAGTTGATTCATTGTTTGTAATAACATTGGACTTTGGTTGGCTGCTTGTGCAATCATTGGATGCCGCCTTAAACACAAATTTGAAAGATAATTAATTGAAGTGAATAAAAAAATAATAATGAATGAAATACATAATGTAATGTTACCTGGGACTGTTTGTTTGGACATGTTCTTCAATTGTGATATTTAGAGTGACAAATTGAGCAAGTTATTATTTCACCTTTCCTTGAGAGCATTCCTGAAGTCATCCCATTATGAGTGCTTCAGATCCTCTGATTCTTTGGTCTACCAAATAGCCTCTCTTCAGGAGGTGCTTCAAGCTTTTCAAATCTTTCATTATCCATGGTGTTTTTTCCAAGCCATGGGCTGCATTGCACACTCATATGTGTCCATCTATACTCTTTTATGATACCAACCAGAAATGTAGGATTTTGGGTCAAACTTAGAGTGATGTATTGCACAAATTGTACGAGAGCATGGAATTCTAGAAAGATCCCATGCCCTACAAGTGCAGGTTTGTTTATCTAAAAAAACAAAATACCTAGCTATCATCTCCGTCCACTATTTCAAAACCATCATTCCCATTGAAATATACTCTACACCCAAAAGCATCATCCATGTTTTGTTGATATATCTCCATACATGTTGGGCTCCACTCAGTTGACCATGAATCAACTAACCCCTTATTTGTAGCCAATCTTTACATTGAATCAAGTCTCATGTCAGTCAATATAGACACAATTGGTTTCTCCCTAGCATCCACTATTATGCAATCGAAACTCTCAAATATATTGTTATCAACCATTGAAGACTTATATCTACTGCTAAAAAATGCCCCGCACACATCCAGTCATTGCATTGTTTTTACTCCTCTTTGTATGTGCTCCATGCACACATCCAGAACTTTTTCTTCAATTCTCCATTGTGCCACTTTTTGCTCTAATTTGCATGCACATGTTGTGCACAATACTCGTGTTCAGTTGCAGGTAACACATCACTGATTGTCTGCACCAATCCTTTGATTGATAAAATAGAATTTCAAGGTCTTTTATAGATAAATCTTTAATACATAATTTATGCAAATCGTTACCTTTTGCATGTCTGACATGATGGTTATTGTCTTTCCATTCTCTTTGATTTCAAGGTCTTTCACAAGTAGCTCTATAAGTCATGTCCAATTTGCTTTGTTTTTTATAGAAATGACTGCCCAAGCAATTGGAAACAACTGATCATTTCCATCTTGTCCAACAGCAACTAGAACTTGTTCCTTAAATTTTCCCTTCAAATGACAGCCATCTGAGCATATAATTGGTCCACACCCTGCCCCTTCAACCCATTTTTAGAGCAACAAAACAAATATAAAGTCTCTTAATACAATATTTCCCTCTCTCATGGAATTTTCACACAATTCCAATTCAGTGGTGCTACCAGGATTTGTTTCTTTTAGTATAGAAATATGTGATCCTAAGTAGCCAAACTCACCAACAAAACTACCATCTAACTCCCTAGTAATAATATTTTTAGCTTTCTTACATTTCGCCTTAAACACATACACCCTTATGTGTTTGCTCAGCATCCAATTTCATAGTTTTAGTAGTTGTATAGGAATTTTGATATATTTTATTTTTGAATTCACCTACTAAAAAATTGGCAAAAGCTAACTTGTTGTTTGCATCCCTTAAACACGTGTGTTTGTCATCAATAGTATTCACAACCAATCAACCATTCTCACCATCTTCTGAGATGTACAAATGAAATGGACAACCTGTAATTTTACATTTTGCTCTAATCTCTTAGGTTCATTAGGCCTTGAAGTCAAAGGAGTATACTTTTCTATGCTATATTTAGCAATAACAAGCCTAGCCTTTTTAGCATTCCCAAATGTCATGCCTAAGGTGAAATGAGGGTTATTATCATCAACATCATACCTCACTTTGCTTCTATTCTGATTAAATATCTTCAAGTAAATCTCACCCAAATTAGATTCTTCATCCGATTCACATCTCTCATCATAATATTCATCATTGGAGTCTAACTCAGTTTCATCTATTCTTGACATTTCATCCTTAGTATTACCCAAATAAAAATCTAAACATTCATCAATTCCAGCTTCATCATCACCCACGCCCAAATCTAAACCCTCATCAATTACAGTTTCATTATCACCCAAACCCAAATCTAAACCCTTATCAATTTCAGGTTCTTTATCACCCAAATCCAAATCTAGACCTTCATCAATTTCAGCTTCATTAGAAGTTAAACCCACGCACAATCCCTGATTACTGCCTTTCATATTTGCTTCATTGTCTTCCATTGGATAAATATGCATATCAGACTCACAACTTGACTCATTAATTACATACACCAATTCATTTAATCCACCATCATCTTCCATACACCTAAGTCCATTGTCTAATGTATGTCCTGAGATCAGATAAGTCAATCGTTTCACATTTTCCATCATACACTCTTCCTTATAATTTTTTAGCATGTGAGTAAAAGACAAAATCTATATCCCCCGTTCGTTTATCTCACTCCCATCAATGTAACTCAAGGTTGGTAAATTTACCCACCTACCCATAAAATGGTAGACCAAATAAACCATCTCTATATACATATCTATAAAACTAAATAAAAAATTACAAGAAATTAGATACGGTCCAAAATATATAATTATTAATTCAAAAACATATAAAGTTTGCAACATATTCTATTGTTCTTCTGACAATGAATTGTTCAAAATATTTTGGGGTTTCATAATTTTTTCCATCATTTACACTAAAGAATTATAGTTTTGCACAAAAAGAGGCATGTATCTTTTACCTTTTGTCGGATTTGTGCGTTACATATGCTGCATTGGGGACCACTGCCACTCGACTTTGCACCGTATGAAGTGGAGGGTTGCTTTCAATTCCAGCAAGGCAGATGATGTTTAGAGGCTTGAAACTTTACCAATTTATTTGGGGGATTTTTGCACCACTCAATTTTAACCCTAGATCACTTTGCATCTGCTCGTAATGATTTGGGGAGTTAGGAATTAGGGTTTTTCGAATTAAGGGGTTCTAAATGATGAACGGTTCGCCATTACTCAATAAATAGATATCATTCATAACTCAATAATGAAGGCGAGATGGAAGGACATGAATGTACCGATTAAAATACCTTAAGGGGATGAATAGACCGAGTCAAACCTTAAGTGTCTAACCGGAACTCGGCCCATACCTTAGGTGTTTTTTTGTACATTTGCCCGGATCTTTATCAAGTTCTCTTTAGTATATTACAAAATAATCAATATACCACACAATAACAATATACAAACTCATAACTGAACATGCTACCAAAAAAATAATCTACTCGAACGAACCTCATTCTCATCTCAGTAGATGACCTGTGAATTTCTTACGCAAACATTGTGAATCAAAATTGTAATATATATTTGTTCACAATATTATATTGTATTTTTAAAGCCATTATCAATTCTAAATAGATTTTCTCATATGAATTTTATGTACAATTATCAACTTAATTATTAAGATCTTCTCTATTTATTAGATGACCTTCTCAGTGGCGGATCCAAGAATAAATCTTTGGGGGGGGGGGCGAAATTGTATTGTAAGAAAAAAAAATTCCACACAATGAAAATAAATATATATTAACACGTATATTATCAAATAAAAATCACAAATTTAAATAAAATGGAACTGCATAAATATTTAGTATATTAAAAATGTTCTACTTGTACTCGAGGCGTTTTTCCACTGACTCATTAACACTAGGTACATTATGAGAGGCGGAGGAAGATGCGCCCTTACTAAGTTTTGAAAAAAACTTCTCCATAAATAACATTTAAAAAAATCAAAACAAATTGATACAAATAATAATATTAAATCACAATGCACAATAAATATAAATTTAATAATGATATTCAACCCTAGTCCCTAAATCCCTAATTCCCAATCCTAAATAAATAATAAATTCCATCCAATTGGACTATTTTTAATTAGTTTCAACTAACTGAACTAAGCATTTATATAATTGTATTTTCGACCACTACCAATAGCTTCGTTGAATTCAGTGATTTCAATAAACATTCTCGAAAATATAATTAGCCGAACAAAGATAAATAAACAAACCCCAAATGAAAAATAAATTAATCGGTACCTTTTCACCGACGCAACTGGAAGGACAGCCACAGAGCAGCAGTGCAGCAGCTGGAATGTTAGAGGCGTTCAGGGTTCAGGCGTCCCGCGTCCGCGTCTCGGCGTCTGGAGGCCGCTGGAGCGAAGGCGGAGCTGCGGCGGAGCAACGTGCAGAGCAGTCGAGCAAATAGAATTGAGTAATTGGGTGATAAGGTCTTTTTTTTTTTTTAATTCTAAATCCTAAATTACTATTTACTTAGCTCAGCCCACTAGCCCACGACCCAACCTAACATAAGATCTAGATATTTATTCGAGTTTTATTAATGAAATTTTCGCCTTGTTAAAAAAAGCTAAAACTTATAATTGAAAACATAAACTGATCGATCCTAGTGGTTCGGTAATTCTTTGTTCTTTTGTTGACGATAATAATTGCAACTACAAATCAAATAAAAATATAATGAAAATCATTGTATCCTAGTCGGTGGAAATAAAATAAACATTTTCAATCCTTTCTGTAGTTTTTAGAGTCATTAGTTTTGAACGCTTTATGTGATGAATATATTCGGGTAAATAAAATCGAAAGACCCGACATAAATTCTCTCTATTTTTTTCCCCTCCCCTCTATCTCCGTTCATTATCGTTAGATCCCTAATTTCTCAAAACACAGAAAATCTCTCTCTCCCAGCCATTGTCGACAGGAAAGAGGCGGCTGCATTCCCAACTTCTCTTTCAATAGTGAGTTATTTGTTCGTCCCCTGCTAAATTGTTTTCTATTTTTTTTTTTTCTTGTTTGTCTAGATAGTCCGTTGCAAGCAGATTCACCTCTCAATTTTGTTTTAGTTGATTCCGAACTTCGGATTATTTAATTGTGATTGGTGTTTATCGTTCGTTAGAGACGCCCCTGCGCGACCAATTTGTTCGAATAGAACTAGGGCAAAAAAATAAAACTTCATTTTGTTCCGGCGGCTTAATCTTATTTCACCCTTTTCTTTCATTGTCAGCTGCTTGATTTGGGGTGTCAAACAAGTGTTATACATTTTTTATAGAGGCTACTGTTTTACCAAATTCACTCGAAGATGGATGACTATCAGGAGATGGAAAGGTTTGGCATGGATAATGATTATGAAGATGGTCAGTGGATTGGTGGTGAGTTTTTCGGTAAGCGCAGGCAGAAACGTGCGCAGACCAAAGATGATGTTCTATATGGTGTGTTTGCCTCTGGTGATAGTGACTCTGATTATGAAGGGTCGGGGTCGAAGAAACGAAGGAAAGATCTGTCAAAGAAGGCTGATTACTCCAAGCCAGTCAATTTTGTTTCGACTGGCTCAGTTATGCCCAGTCAGGAGATTGATCAAAATTCCAAGGAGGATAATGAAGAAATGGATGAAGATGTCGTAAAGCCTGCTGGTTTAGGCCTTGGATTTGGTTCTGCTTCTTCGAAGAAGGCAGACAAGGACAAGAATGAAGATGATGAGTTCCTGCCTACTGCCTTTGGGAAGATCATCAGGGAAGGTGCCAAGTTGCGAGAAGAGAAGGAAAAGGAGAAGGCCAAGCTAGCCAAGAAATCAACACAATCTAGCAAGAAAGAATCAGACCCAAATGGTGTTGGTGAGTTTGAGAAACATACTAAGGGTATTGGAATGAGGTTGCTTGAGAAGATGGGCTACAAAGGGGGTGGCCTTGGTAAAAATGCTCAGGGAATTGTGGCTCCTATAGAGGCCAAGCTGCGGCCCAAGAATATGGGAATGGGTTTTAATGATTACAAAGAGGCTGCTCGTCCAGTAATTCAGGAATCAGATGAAAAATCTGTGCCACTTCCTAGCCAATCTCTAGAAAGTCGCACTAAAGATAAGCTTTGGTCAAAGAAAGTTTCAAAGAAGAAGGTTTATTTAACAGCTGAAGAACTGCTGGCCCAGAAGCAAGAGCGGGGTTTTGAAGTTGTTCAGAAGGTTTTTGACATGAGAGGACCGCAGGTTCGGGTTCTGACAAATTTGGAAAACTTGAACGCAGAAGAGAAAGCCAGGGAAAGTGATGTCCCAATGCCAGAACTTCAGCATAATATCAAATTGATAGTTGATATAGTTGAGCACGATATACAAAAACTTGATAATAATCTGAGGAATGAGAGGGAGACTGCGGTTGCTTTACAAAAGGAAAAGGAGAAGCTGCAAAAGGAGGCATATGATCAAAAGCAGCAGCTTGTAAACATGGAGGTGATAATGAGTGTATTGGACGAAATAGGTGAGAAGAGTTCTTCGGGATTGTTAACTCTAGATTCGCTTGCTAAATTATTTGTAGATTTGCAGACAAGGTATGCCGATGAGTACACATTATGCAACTTATCATGCATTGCCTGCTCGTATGCTTTGCCTCTATTAATTAGAATATTTCAGGGATGGGACCCACTTCAGAATCCAACTCATGGAATTGAGGTGATAAAATTGTGGAAAATCTTGTTGCAAGGAAAAGATTCTTTGAATTTCTCCAGTACAGCATCTCCATACATGCAGCTGCTTATGGAAGTTGTATTTCCTGCCGTGAGAATATCTGGGACCAACTCTTGGCAGGCACGGGACCCAGAGCCCATGCTTAGGCTTTTGGACTCGTGGGAAGCACTTCTGCCTCCCTCTGTCCTACAGGCCATACTTGATACCGTTGTTATGCCAAAGATAACAGCGGCTGTAGACTCTTGGGATCCACGTAGAGAAACTATTCCTATCCATTCTTGGATCCACCCTTGGTTACCATTGTTGGGGCACAAGTTAGAGAATTGCTATCACACAATACGTCATAGATTGGCCAGTGTTCTTCATGCTTGGCACCCTAGTGATATGTCTGCTTATTGCATATTGTCTCCTTGGAAAACTGTGTTTGATCCTGCCAGTTGGGAGCAATTAATGGTTCGGTACATTATTCCAAAATTATTGACCGTCATGCATGAATTACAAATAAATCCAGCCAATCAGAATCTTGATCAGTTCTATTGGGTACGGACGTGGGTGTCTGCTATTCCTACTCATCATATGCTGCAGTTGATGGATGTTTTCTTTAATAAGTGGCAAGAAGTGTTGTATCATTGGTTGTGTTCGAAACCAAATTTTGAGGAAGTGACCAAGTGGTATCTTGGCTGGAAAGATCAACTTCCTCCAGAACTTCAGGCAAATGAGCATGTCCGGTTCAGGCTTAATCTTGGTCTAGACATGATGAACCAGGCCGTTGAAGGCATGGAGGTGGCACCACCTGGTTTGAGAGAGAATATCAGCTATCTCAGGGTGCGCGAGCAAAGGCAATTTGAGACTCAGAAAAAAGCTGCTGCGCAAGCTCAGCAAAATGAAATGCAATCAGAGGGCACTAATGGTGTAAATGATATGATGAGCCTGAAAGAAGTTATTGAAATTCATGCTCAGCAAAATGGTTTGCTGTTCAAGCCTAAACCTGGAAGAATGCAAGATGGGCATCAAATATATGGATTTGGTAACATAAGCATTATTGTAGACACCCTCAACCAAAAGGTGTTTGCCCAGACTGAGGACAGATGGTCTCTGGTATCCCTTGAGCAGCTGCTGGAGTTGCAAAATCGTTCAAAGATGAAGCGACACTGAGTTTTGAAACGCCTTAAGAGTATGTCTTTGGAAAACAGTCTCAAAATTATGCTACTTCATTTTCTGATTAAGATAATTAATTTTGCCTTAATTTACTATGCAGATACTTCCTCTGTGCCTTACTGCTGATGGTTTCTGTTACAGTAACATACATGCGATGATGAACTGTGCTCAAGATTCTCTTCAATGAATGTAGTTAACTTTATTTTGCTAATTTGAGACAATGATATATAGTTGTAGACAGTTATACCAGTTTCATGGAGGTTGACACTGCACACCTGGTTTAGCAACCAGCAGTCACTTAGTTGCTGTTCAAACAAGAGAAGATCATTGTTCATATTGAAATATTATAGCTCATTAATCATTGCCGAGGCTGTATTATCATAATCTTTTCTATTAGTGTGCTGGTTTGATCTATTTAGTTCATATGGAAATGTTAGCTCATACCCAATTGTTGAGGTTATATTCTTGTAGTTAAGCTGCTGCTGCACAATCCTTTTAACAGCAAATTGATGTTCTGACTGGTGGATCTTCCCCTCTATAAAGTCTATCTTACCCACAACCACATTGATCTCGATACCTAGATATTGTGAAGATTTTTTTTTTAAACAAGGGAACATGATTACCGTGAGAAACCATAATGGTCATGCGTTGAGATCCCTGTGATTGTGGCTAGTACCCATGGAATAGTATAGAATTTGTCTGTTGGATTAAGCTGCAAGATGTTATAGGTTAAAATTACCTTGTCAGGAATTAAATGCCTATAAATATTCTCCAGCAAGTGTTATCAGATATTCCCTAGATATAAATATGAACTTGATCAAATAACATGAAATTGTATGCAAATAAGAAACGACTTCCCTAATATGAACATCAAATGAGAATGAATAACAAGAAAATGTAATTATTAACAAAATAAAAAGAGGATTCTCACGTTCGACCATTTAACAGATTTTTTTTCGCTAGACTGATCTTATAAGATCTAGACAGGTGGTCCCCTACTTTTTTTTTTTTTTTCTTTTTAGCGGTTCTCTCTCCATTTTTCTTTCCTTTTTAGTTTTTTGCCCTTTGTTGTTTTTAATACAAATATATATTTAATTTTTTTATCCATCGTCTCGTGCAATATACTCGTTCGACACTAACTCGTGGGCTCGTGCACCGCGCTTATAATTTTTTTGAAATTAATATATACCATAAAATGAAAATAGTGAATTGTAAAATTAAATTGAATTAATTAAATTTTTTTATTTAGCGTTGCCCAATGCTAATATGTGGGCTCGTGCACTGCGCTCGATAATTAATTTTTTAAAATAAAATATATATCCTAAAATTGAATTAGTGAACTCAAAAATTAAATTGAATTAATTTAATTTTTTGAACTAAAATAATTTTTTTATCCAATGACTCACGCACTGCACTTGTTCGACGCTAACGTGCGAGTTCATGTACTACACTTGATAATTAATTGTGATGAAATAAATGATTCTTAAAAAAAATAGAAAAAATGAAAAAATTATTAGAAACGAGAAAAAATAGATAAATCTGGCAAGAAAAAATAAAAGAAAAATGAAGGGAGGGGGTGAGTCGGCGCGTGTGCCAGCTTTAATTTGATGGGCTTGATTGGGGCGCGGGTTTGGATGAGTTTTGAATTATTTTAGGTGGATTTTGATCCGGTTTGATCCGTCTAATGGATTAGCACCCGTTAAATTATTTGATACATGTTTTTATCAAATAAAAAAGGACAATTCTAAACATAGTCACCATTTTACTCACTACACCCCCAAATAACTAAAAAAATTAAATGATTAATTGCTAAATAAATCACCACCTTTACATTTTTTTACAAATTAGATAGGGTATTTAAACTTAGTCAATTACAACACTATGTTTCAATTTAAATGGAATTAAACATTCTTAATTTTTTCCGACCAGTTATAGATGACGTGTCTGACCTATTAGCCACATCATCACACACATTGGCAGCCCTTTTTTTTATTTTATTTTATCAATATAATTTTTAGTTTGTTTCTAGAAGATAAATATGTTTTTGGAAAAGTTAGCGATTCATGGGTGGGTCTGTCTTTTGTCGCGATGTGTTTCTCTTATTTCTGAAATGGAAAAATTGAGCGACAAAATCTTGGTGGGCACAAAGCTTGAATGTCAAGTTCTCCAAGAAGAACAGCAATCTCGGAAACGACAGGTTCATCAACTTCACTTGCAAGCTCCAACCGTCTAATTTTTTAGAACACTCTATATTAGCTGTAATGGTGGAGTTCGTCGTGTATTGGTGTTGGGCATCTAATGCAATTGAAGCAGTGTAGTTATTGTATTAATTTTCAGAGTGGTCCCGTGAATATTCGTGACTTAGGGTGGACATCTTCGTTGCATTTTGTTGGATCAATGGCGAACAGTTAGACCAATTTTTCAAACTTAAAGCCACACACAAACGTACTTGCAAAAATGAACTAGTCTAAAGACCAACAAAACCCATTGTAATATTGAACATTTTGTCACTCTAATTGCTTGGTTACTTTTATTCCATTTCATCACCATTTTTTCTTTTGTATTGTAGGTAAGAAGGGGTAGGCCAAGGAAAGAAAATTCTACTGAATATCAACCAAACTCGACAATTAGAGGCAGAGGCAGACCAAGGAAAAAATATTTCACAACCATCTAGTTTTAACATTGATGAAAGATCATTAGTGAGTTGTTTTTTTTTTTAATTTGTTCTAACTTAACTTAATATGTGGTTAATGATATGTTGTCATTGCATGAAAAAAAGGGATACAGTGTATTAGGGTTTAAGGGCACAGGACACATCTACATGAGGGTATTCAAGAAAAATTTAAATACATATCATGTGCAATAGTACCACACCTCACGAGTTTTTTTCTTTTCTTTTCTTCTTCTTCAGATGCCTGGTAACAAAGATGTGCACCTTGTTAACTCTATTGGTGGATCTAGAGGCCTTGGAGGACTACAGAGGGCAAGATGATCAATAGCAGCAGTTTCTACTTCAGGAGTTCAAGGCTGGGGGGGACTTTGGGACACAAGAGAACCGAACTTTGATCTGATCAACTGCAGGCAAACTGGTGTATTTTGATATGATCTAACTTGGTTTAGCCAGAAATATTTAATCTTTTGACGAACAATTTTTTATGTATTTCTAATTTGGACTTTAGACATACATATTTCAGTTGTTATATTGTGTATTTCTAATATGATCTTTAGTTATAACCTATACATAAGAACTATGTCTTAGTAACATATTAATGTTCTAACATATACTATAACATAAATAAGGATCTAGGAATCGAGTCCCTAAAATAAGAGCATACAGTGGCGTACTGGCGTTGCCTAAAAGTCAAACCGAATCCTAGCTTAAAATATATCGGAGTCCTCGATCGTATATATAGATGCCTTAACTTCATAGGGGAAAGTTATAGAAATTAATTTAAGATTTAAAGGATCATAGAATAATAATATGGAAACATTGATTTATTATATCATACACTTAATTTCGAATTTAATCTAAATTAAGAAAAATAGACCAAATAAAAATAAGGTAAAAATATAATATGATTATGTAGTCAAAAGGGCTTGAACACATAACCAATATCATAAAATAAATTAATAAGAGCTTAGCCACTAAGCTAGAAGAATTTATACAACATTTATTAAACTGCTTTAATTAAATACACCTATAAATGCGGCTAAGCTAGAAGTATTTATACAACATTAATTAAACTAATTTAATTAAATACACTCACAAATACTTGAGTAAAAAGAGAATTATAAAATGCTAGAAGAATTTATACAACATTAATTAAATTGCTTTAATTAAATACACTCACTAATGCTTGAGTAAAAAGAGAATTATAAAATGCATCAAAGTGGCTTAAAGCCTAGACCC
The DNA here is from genome assembly GCA_026008535.1 of Perilla frutescens. NCBI lineage: Eukaryota > Viridiplantae > Streptophyta > Magnoliopsida > Lamiales > Lamiaceae > Perilla > Perilla frutescens. The sequence goes on along the minus strand of BRKX01000010.1, from coordinate 25,875,941 downwards.
CTAACATAGAATCTGAGCTCTCACCATTAAACTAAACAATATTTTCAAAAATAGTTTAGTATTTTAATTAAATAAAGTTCATAATTATCTTGGAATAAAAATAAATAAAATGTGTTCCAAAGGTTTTGAACCTTAACCTATCATAATAAAATTCAAAACATAACCATTGGGCCAATGGCCATTTTCAAAAATTATAACAAATTTTTATTTATATATAGTGTAGAATTGTATTAGAATAAAATGCATAACTAAAATGTTACACATGAGTTTTGAACCTTGGACCTTTGTATTTAACAAAATCGAATTCCAACCATTACACCAGACATCATATTCAAAATTCACAACGCACTTTTAATCTTATAAGGCAGATTAAGAATGTAGAAAGTCATAAAAATTAAATAAAAATACCTTTGTATTTAATAAAATCGAATTCTAAACCTTTAGCATAAATTTCAAACTCCCACCATTAGGCTAAACACCATTTTCAAAATTTATGCTAAGATTTTATTTAAATATAGCTTAGAAATATCTTGGAATAAAAATAAATTAAAATATAATACACGCAAGATGTTTTGAACCGTAGACCTTTAATCAATAAATCTTGACACTAACCATTACACCACACTTTTTGAATTAACAATTTGAATTTAATTAAATAAAGTCATAAATTGTACCTTAGACCTCATAACATAAAAATAAGAATTTATTGTCCCCTTAGGGATGGCATAGTGGTGGAGTGGTGATATCTTGAGGCCAAAGGTCTCAAGTTCGAATCCCACCAACACCACTAGGTGTGAGCCTATCACACCTGACTTGTCAGGTGTGGTTTACCTCCTCTATGTGGTTTGCAGGCTATTACACAGGGGCGGGATTTACCCAGTGCGCACCTCGATAGCGGCTGCTGGTTATCTTCGATAACAAAAAAAGGAATTTATCCATTTAGGCTATAATTGAACTTTGAAATATATCCCAAGATTTATAATTAATATGTGTCAAAAACATATACCTCAATTAAAAAAAAAATGTTACCAACAAAGATTGATCTATAGACCTTGTAATTCAATTGAAGAGATTAATCATTAAACTAAGATCAATTTGAGAAATACTCCCATTTTTTTTTAATTATAAGGGTCAAACAATATATAGTATATATAAAATAAAATAAAATAAAAAGATAAAAGAAAAGCAAAATTCAAACTAAAACTCAAACGCACACACACCTACTGGACGTGCGCACGCGCACACACACTAAATATCAATATTCACCTATCTTCATTTCTTCATCAACCTATTCAACTTATCAACTGTTCAAGAACACTAAAAATTAGTTTACTTGGGGATGGCCTAGTGGTGTAGTGGTGTTTCTTGAGGTCAAAGGTCTCAAGTTCGACCCACCACCAACACCACTGGGTGTGAGCCTGTCACACCTGGCTTGCCAAGTGTGGTTTACCTCCTCTGTATAGGTTTGCAAGATATTACACAGGGGCGGGGTTTACCCAGTGCGCACCACGGTAACAGTTGCGGGTTAATTTATAGGGCAGCACCCTTGTCTCCTTCCCCCTCCCCTTTCTCCCCTCTCACCCCTCCTCTGCCGGAACCGCCACCGTCGTCGGAATTTTTCCGGCGACCTCCTTTTCGGCATGCAATTACAATTTTAGAAAGATTATTTTTGATTATTTTTGAAAGATTTTGAGGTTTAGGCATCTGATTTTCGGATCTAAGAATGAGTTAAACCATAACCTTTTAGAACCTCATTTCTTTCTTTATTTTATGATTTCTATTTTGATTCTTATGGTTATAAATATGGACCACGGACGTTGCTTTGATTATATATTTTAAATATCATTTTAACCTTAATTTTTAGTGTTCTTTTTTTTTTTATGTCGATGGTAGACCCCCAACTAATGACCTAAAATAGAAATAAGGGGTATTTATATCCTTCTCTAATCTAACGTAAAATGAAATAGATTATAGAAATTAAATCATATATTTGTCAATTGAATTGCTATATTAGCAATACCAAGTTCTATAGATTCGTATTGTCGAGCACTATCGTCTAATATATTCGTTCATCTCGATCGGATAATAATTGGGCCGTAAATAATTAAAATCATAATTGGGTTAGAAAGTCCATCATTTGGGCATTTTATTAAAAATGGATACAATTTAAGTATTTGGGCTCTAGAAAATTCATTAGGCCTATACAATTGGATTTGGGGTATTACAACATGCTTTATCAACATTCTAAAGTTGAAATCAGATATATGGTATTTTTGCAAAAATGTGGAAATATTATGATTTTTTGGGCATATTTTGAAGTTTTTGATATTTTTTGCAAAACGAACTAAAGTTCATAATATATTATTTTTCGGGATTATTACAATTTAATTTCCAATGTTTGAATGTTTTAATAAAAATAAGTTAATTATAATTTAAAATTCTCAACGTTTGGATATTTTAACATAAATATCCCAACATTTAATAGTTATAATTTTATTCTCAATATTTGACCATTTTAACAGAAATGACATAATTATTAAATGTGGGTAATTTATGTTAAATTATTTAAACGTTGAGAATTAAATTGTTATTATTAAAATTTTAGGTTATTTTTATTGAAATATTCAAACGTTGGAAATGAAATTATAATTAGCCCTATTTGTTTACCAACTTTTAAAATGTATTCTTTTTATAATCTATTGCCATATAGGCAATTATGTCCTTCAGACATGAATATAATTATTCAAAACAAAAAATAAACATTTTATAAAAAAAAAAAAAAAAAAAAAACTCTCAATTTTTTAAATGTACATAATATTATTTTTATTTTTTTAATTTGGGCGTGAGCTAGTTTTGATTTAGAATTGGTGGGACGAAAGCTCTGCGACATAAGCATCACCACTCACCACTCCACAAAACGCATCCAAAGCTTTACATGGCGGCTAAGTCGCTGCTTTTCCGGCCTAACGTGGCGGCTCTATGCCTTGCCGGCAGCCGCTCCTTTCTACGTCGAACGCCTTCGATGATGAAGATGATGTCGACGTCGGCTGCAAGCTTCAACCTGTCAAGTGGTCGGTTGTTATTTAGTTGGAAGCTTCTTCCTTCCTCTATTTCCCCAATTAGGAGGAATTTCTGCATTCGAGCGACAGCTGACTCCGACAGTTCGACCTCCATTGGATCTCCTTTGATGGAAACAATGGAAAAGAAGGTCCTTTTCTCTATTACTTTCTCCACTCATTTCTCGCCGCCCAATTCGTTCTTTTTTTTTTTTTTTAATTTTAGATTCAACTTGTCCGATTGTTGGGCTAGGGTTTCAGTTGATTTATGGTGGTTTGATTAATAGCTTACTGATGCGTCGGTTTGAACAACTTTAATCTATGTTGTGTTTCTGGTTGGGCAAATAAATTGATCGAATTGCGTTTATAACTGCTGAGAAATGCTCTTGATGATGCACCTAGGTGTCCTATTGACCGATATAGGGATATGTGTGTATGTGTGTTTTGGATAGTGGAAAATGCACCTGTTGAAATACATCTGCTGTAAGATAGATTGCATCAAATTCCAGTTATAGAACTTAGCTGGCTGTAAGTACATAGTTATTCTGATTATTTTATTTAGGTTATCTTAAGAGTTCTTCGACACTCTTATGGATCTCATTTCCATTTTGAGTGGAAATGAGGAACCATCAGTGTGAAAAAGAAGCAAACATGTTACATGAGAATGAAGAGAGAGCTATAATCATCTTACAAGTTATAAGGTTAGTTCTGAGGTCATGTTATGCTTTAATCATAGCTATGAAGCATTACTGCTCTTGTGGGAAGAGATTCTGAACCCATGGAAGATGAGGTGAACTTGTACCATTGAGGGGAAATATTTGGTGAATGATACTAGTTCACTTTTCCTATTTCATTATTTTTTTTTTAGTAAACCTATTTCATTATTTTGAAAAAGGCATCAATTGGCATTTCTGTCAAAGAATGGTCATAAATGATCATGAATTAATAAAACTCTACCTCCTGAGCTGTTAAAGTCCTTGGATATTTTGAGGACATAGTTTTGATTCATTTTCTTTATAAGCGGCGCTAAATCGAGGTGGTTCAATTTACGCTCTGATAATGTTCAGCAAGATGGCAAACTTATTTACAATACTAAAAGTACACCAGGAGGATTCATAAGCGGCATATTCTCTCTGGATTTTAAATTACAAATATTTATGGATCAGATATTCATGATAATAGGATGCGTTTTCTTCAACTCCTTATCAAGAGTAGAAAACATCAGTGCTTGTTATATGCCATTGATGGTCACAAGCAAGAGATTGCCTTTTGGTTATGCACTGTGTTTCCACTTCCTGTTATACATTTAGCATGAGGTTTTATTATTTGAATATTGTTAAATTTTTGTGCAATTAGATCCAGGAACATTTAAGTGCAGATTCGGTGGTGGTGAAGGATGCTTACGGTGATGGTCGCCATGTTAGGTGAGGTTTCGTGCTTATTCCTGTGTGTAGGTTAAGTATCATTGGTTTAGTTGTTGAAATTCTTTAGCTATGGTTGTATCAAAATGGTAAAAACCTTGGTTTTCCATCTTCTGATTCGACTAAGTTTGCAGCATAGAGGTAATCGCTTCAGCTTTTGAGGGGCAGTCTGCTGTGAATAGGCAGAGGATGGTTTACAAGGCCATATGGGAAGAACTTCAGGACAAAGTGCACGCTGTTGACCAGATGACAACCTGGACTCCCTCTGAAGCAGCGGCAGGGAAATCATGAAGCGTCCGCCAAGAATCTTTATTGATATGGTTTCATCGACTATGCCATCACTCGACTGATGGGTCGTAGGATCTCTGGTATGTACTTCTCAATAAAGAATATGGAAGTTTGATCTTTTTGAGTGAGAAACGCAACGAGCAATTTGCGCTTTAGAACCGTAGATCATGCGAGATGAACCCTCAAAAGGTGCATTCCACATTTTGTGTTTTTTTTTTTTCACTTCCTTATATATGACATTGAATGTGATATTGTAATATAACAGCCAAGGAGAGAGAGAGAGAGAGAGAGAGAGAGCACGCGACGTTGAACAAAATGGATAAACAGTTCATTTGAGACAGCAGCTACGTCGTGTGATGAAATTTAAATGGTGGCAACGAGCAGAATAATAATCTCAATTTTCAAAATGCAAACATCTTATGGAAAAGTCTTAAATAATCTCTCTTTAAAACGGCAACAAACAAATCATCAACGACAGCAAGCCTATATACAAGCAACGGTAAATAACATAAAAATTTAGACGCACAAATAGTCACTAACTTCTACTTGGACGTACTATTTGCAATTAGCTATTCCTATCGATAAGCAATTACAACTCTATACTATTTAACTCATCATTCCAACAACCTGATGCTTGGATAAATCAGCAAGAAGCAAGTTAAATACACGTCGTTGCCGTTGTGTGCCATTCACCTATATTCACAAGCCTCTACCCGTTCCTTTAATCAAACACCGCATGATCTGCAAATGTAATTCAACTGAAATCAGACGACAATGATCATCAGATACTTATATTCCCCCTAACGAACTGAGGAGGGACATTCTAGTAGATGGTAGAAGCTGATAGTAAAGTAATGCAACTCACTTCAAAGTTCAAACTTGAGGAGGAGACTCGGGCTCTGAACCACCGACTGAGGAAAATGACATGGTATCTTCTTTGGGTATAGCAACAAAGTTGAGAGGAGCAGTAGAGAGCCTTCTCATTTCCTTGAAATAACCATTTTGCCGTCCAGAGTAAGAGCGCGGTGTAAGGACCTCTGGAGTTGCACAACCAACTGAGTTGCGACGGGGTGAGGGAGTCACTGATCCATTTCCATATGCTCGATATCCATTTTGAGTCCTAAAGCTGTTGCTTCTCCTGGGACTTGGCTTAGACCCGTAAATAGATTCTTTCTCAGCAAGAAGCATATCTTGCAGTTTCTTCTGATCCTAAATTTCATGAAGGTAGAAGAAACAGCAGAGAAACATCAGATCCCTTAAACAGAATATGACATAGTTTCAAAGTTAAGCCATTAATGAGGTTGTTCTGATGATTCTACACAAATGCCACAGCATACGGCATAACATATTATAGCATTCTCCTTTTAAGGTTTAATACCAAAATTATAACATGATAAATGCCTGAAGTACAATAAGCAAGTAAAGAATCAAGTTAAAATTTTTCTCATTTTACGTCATGAGTTGAATGAGGGAGTGTATATTTGCAACTTTTCATGCATGAGAAACAAATGATTTAACGTCATGTACCATGCTTATTGCATTTCCTTTTCTTTATTTTTGTACTTTCACGAAAAGAAACCGTGTTATCAAAAAAGAATTTCACATAGATAAACCAAATTTGAATTTACCCGAGCTCGCTTCTTCTCCTCTTCCTTGTGTCGTCTGGTTTGTTTGTAGTCCTCGAGAATTGACACCAAACGCACCTGCAAATTACAGGCAGAATATAATTAGCGAAGCATTCAAAAACTTGAAGCGGCTTGAAAGATTTTTAAATCACTCACTCCATCATAAAGAAACAGTTTCTGTTTCTCATCCTCCCATACGAGAGTCTTGCTAATCAGATTATCAACCATAGCTGCAAATCAAAAGCTCAATTAACTCCAGAAATGTGATCATCTCAGTCTAGGAAAGATAACACCAATTTGTCCAAAGAAAGTACCTGGAATCTTATTTATCATTATCCTAGCTCGCTCTGCACACTTAAGGTTTATATGCGCACCTCTTCCAGCACTGTAACGATTCTGATCCTGGATGATAAATAAAAAGGAATTAGAAAATGCAAGTGATGTAAATTCTGATAGATGACTTAATTACTTAAATATCAAGAACATGATATGATAAGCACAAAAATATAGCTAAATCCTTATGTACAAGAGAGTCCTAAATGACCAAATTTATTGCTATCTTATTCACACTGGAAAATTCTTATTAGGCCATCATTATTTAGCTTACTTGATTATAATCTTCAAGCCACTTTTCCTCATCACATGCCGAAAGCCACCGGTCTATCTTCTCCATTATTTCTTTGCGGCTCAAAGCTTCATCTTTGGCTTTACATATTTGTGCCTCGATGTTAGCTAAGAGTTCACATGGATCCACCAAACCTGCAGTAAGATCGAGCTCCCAACTTCTAGCTTCACTAAGAATCAACAAGACTGTAAAGAGAGAGAGAGAGAGAGAGGCAGTACTTATTGAAACAGATTAATATACCAGAGTCAATCAAAGCAGTGGTTTTATCAGCAGCTGTGCTTGGATCTGGTTGAATATGATTTTTACAGCATATATCTTCCAACTCTGACCTCCTCTTCAGCACAAGTTCCTTCATCCTGCTTGTTTTTAGTTTAGCAAGCCTCTCAACCTCTGCTGATACCTGTCAGAGTTGACATTACAAACGGTCAACCTAGGTTCTATTGCTCATGGGATAGGCGCGGCATGGTTAGGCAATTCACATTGCTCCTTTACCTGCTCAACTGTCTCGAGCGAAAGAACGCCTGCTTGCACAATTTCTGATTCTGACAAACTAAGGACTGAAGTAATTCTTAAGAAGCTGGCCTTCTCTTCTTTTGGTGTGTCCATCAAGTTCCATAGTTCAAAAAGAGACCCAGCTACATCTTTCAGCTGCAGCAACCATATTTTTCAATGAGCAACAAAATATAACATTCGACAAAAGATTACCAGAGGTCAAAATACCTTTTGAAGACGGAATTTTCTCTCTGTTTTCAACCTAAGGACAGCCTGATCGAGCCCCTCCAATGTGCTATCACTGATATTTGTGACTAGCTCCATACTTGATCCATGCAAGCTCGGGTGAATATTACTCACAGTTTCACCAAAATCTAGACTAAGGACACCGCACAAAGTATGCACTTCATTCACATAATCCATGACTTTCTGGAGGCGCTCAGACTGCAACAAAAGGAAAGAAAGAAGGAACAGAGTTTTAGAACCAGAAGTAGCGAAATTTCTGCCACCCCTAAGTTCCTAACTGGTATTCAAATCAATTTGGAACTTCTACAGTATCCTCAATTGAAAACAACCGTTCAAATTGTGACTACTAGGGGGCACTTCCAAATTAAATAATCTGATTGTAAAAAATGTTTCCACTCTATTGATCAAGATTAAGCCAGCAAGGGCGAATAGCGGATTCACCTGAGAGTACAGAAAATATGTTCTGCATAAATTTTACATGTTTTATTACACAGAATTTTTCATACCTTCTCCTTCTGAAGAGCACGAAGTTTTGATTGACATTCCATGAGCTTTCTCACTGATAAGTCTTGTTCTTCCAGATTCAAGACGCTCATGGAACTGACAGTATTGCCATATCCCGAAATCTCACCAGAGATCTTCTCAATTTGTGACCTAATATCTGAAAATTGCTTCATTCTTTCCTCCTTTTTAAGTTTTAGGTCTTCTACTAAAGGTGTGACTGAGGCTAGGTGTCCTTTCAAAGATTTTGCTTTCTTGTCAAACTGCACCTGTTGTGTTGAGAAAAGTTCAGTCGAGCAATATCATCTTAACCAATCAAAAAATTTCATTGGAAGTCAAGTTGATATCAGCATTAACAAATAGTTCTAACTTTAGTTTCTATGTCCCATCAGCCTCCTCGTGCATTTTTTTCAAGAATTCAATAAGTTTTTCCAAGAATGCAACAGAGAGCTAAAAAAGCCCGAAAACATATAACCCAGACAACATAGATAGTAACCCAGGACAGACTAGAGTTTCAAATTTATTACAGATGCAGTTTAATTCAATACATCATAAATATTTTATTTGAAGCCACAAGAGGATATAATGAAGAGAGCTGCCAATTATTACCATCAAATACCAGTACCGTCATTTCTTGTAAACGCAGAGAGAGGTCTTAAATGAAGCTGATAAAAACAGATAAAGATCTCCAGGTTACATAAACCAGGTGATTATGCAATATGTTAGTTTTCATTTACCTAAAGTGATAATTAATTTATAGTATAATCATAATATACCTGTATATTGATTATGCACTTGTCACCGTTTTAAGAGTGATTCAGTTATCATATTCCATGGAAAATTACACGAGTACCTTTAGTACACAACATGACAAAGATAGGGAAATCAAAGTTATCAAACTAAAAGAACACTTCGTAGAGTTTATTGTACCATGAAATTACTAGACATGATGTTTTATTCTTTCACTTATTAGTTATTGGAAAAACAATTGAAGCACTCCACCATCATACTTGCTTGTCAGCCAATTACAACAATGGGCCACTCACAAATCACAATGGTATGGAGCAATTTTGAGGACAGGGGGTTGGGGGTGGAGGGAATTCAGTGTCTAATAGGCAAACAACAGTAACAGACTCTCAAAGCTTTTGAAATCTTTGATTTTGTATTGCCTTATGTTGTTTTACTAAGCTCAAGCTAGGATGAATTATCTGTGACACTATCATTCGACAAAAATTAAAGTCACAATCTTAATTCACTCGTAGTCACGTGCTCTGAATCATCACTATGGCCATACTACTGCCGAGAATCCGCCTGAATTAGTAATGATGGTAATAAAGGTACTCAAAGGGCTACACCTCAAATTCTTTCCAAGTCCAAACTAATCCTCTCCCAAAGTAAGCCAAAAATTACCAAAATACTCAATATTCTGGAGAATCTCTCAGGGATGCTTTCAGATCTTAATTGCATACGTCCCATAAATTAAGATATAATTATAAAATAACAATTCGCGGCATTTTGAATATATTGAGAAAGCCTTCCCCTGCTCTAATGGTTTATGAAGTTTGGATTGCCAAAAGAGCAAAAAACAACAGTAATAACAAGTCAAATAACCATAATTCTTTGTAGTAGGAGTTGCTAGCCTGACTTAGAAACACAGCGCACTCCTCATATGACTGAGTGGCTATGATGAATGCAGCGGATTAAGTTCCATCCTCAGAACAGTAAACATATTTCAGATAATCCCTAAACAAAGTTCTTATTCCAATTGACATGAACGACATCAGTCTACCCCTGCAATTTGATCAAATAGCTATTTAACCATACACTTTTAATTGATTACTTTTATTTTTTGTTGCTCAAAGTTAATGAACTCACTGCATGACATGATTCAAAATTGAAGAAACTTAGATTGTAAAAAACCCCTCTAACTTAATTTATTAATTCGTCAGCAGCCTTCTGAAGGCTTGCCAAATATGGAAGTGAAAAAACAAGGTTATATTGTGGATTCTTATAAAATATATACCACAACACTTCAATAGAAGGAAGAGAGGAAAGATTAGATGAGAAGATTAAAGTAAACAAAACGGCAGTGCTGCATGTTTCGAGTGTTAAAGACACTTCATTACCGGTGAATTGACGTTAACATCCCCAAGAGTTGCCATAAGCATTGCAACCTCAGCTTCCATGGCAGCAATAGTTTGATAAAGACAAGCCTTGGCATTTGCGGCCTCATCAACCTTTCTTCTGTAGATCTCCAAACATTCTCTCTCAAGCTCCATCAACATGCGGTCTTTATCAGCCTGAGTCTCTCCAATTTCAGTCCATAATTGCTGCTCATCAGAACGATAATGTCAAAAAACCCAAGTACTTAGCACATCATTAGTAGAGTCTTACCTAAGGAAACTAGAAAATCATGATATTCAAACAAAAGATACGAACTTGATCTTTTCTTTTTATTAGGACAAAACAGCTGATATACAGACATGGAGAGTTAGCAATGCAAAGAAACCCCATTTTTTGACCGAAATCATCATATAATTTATAAATTCTAACTTCAATAGAGAAACTATCTATCAAACATTTAATTGTTCATGGTAGAACCAAGGTATTGACTTCTTGAGACAATATAGAAGTAAAAAAACACAGTCTTACAGCTTGCTAGAGAAGAAAAATCTCAAAGATAAACTTGAAATTAAGAATAAGAACAGTGAAAAATTGATGAAGTCATAAAATAAATAACTGGACATGATGATACCTACATTTAGGCTTCCACCTCTATCCTATAAAGATAATTAAAAGAAACAAATCACAAAGTAAAAAAGTTAAACAGATATTATAGGAAAAATAAATCCCTTGAAATTAAACAAGACCTATCCCACCCCCAAAGAACACAAAAACCTGCTCAAGAAAACCAAAAAGGGAAATTGCACTTAGGTTGCAAAATAGTCAAAATTCAACATCTTCAACGTCATGAGAGAGAGAGAGAGAGAGAGACCTGAAGTTCTTTAAGCAAAGTATTACAAGTATTGCTTGTATGGAAACTGATGGAAGTACCCCCGAACGCAGTCATCATTTTCACCACTGATTAAATGCTTCCTTCCCTTTCTAAAAATTATTTCCAGCACCAACACTATAAAATGTGCAGAGCCAAAGAAAAAGGCAAAAAAAGCCCTTCAAAAATGCAAAAACCTTTAGCTTTACACTTCTCAAGAAGCAAGGTGCAGACAGCAAGCTTTCACAGCTAAAAAGGAAAAAGTGCAACAGCCTCCCAGCTCTCTCTTTCTCACTCTCTCCTTTACTTGTGCACGCACCACCATTTCTCTCTCTCCCTCTCCCTCTCCCTCTCCCTCTCTCGGTTAGTGCCTGCTAACAGATCTGAAGCTTCCACATTGAGAAAGAACTAAATTCAACGCAAAATAGTCACACAACCACCAACCCGCGGATGAAAACAAAGTTTGTTTTTGTGTCTTGTTGTTTCTTGGTGTTTCCTTTCTTTTATTTAAAGAAATGGCGATAAATTAGGTACTGTAGAGAAATACTCAACATTATTAAAAAAAAAAAAAAAGAAGAAGAAGCAGAAGGTAGTACCAACCCAATTATTACGCAGCAACAACTATCACCACTACTGTAAAACTTGCTACAGTTTTATACTCTTACAAAAAGGTCGAAGAAGTTGAAGAAGAAATAAGTGAAATTTTTTGGTGATTCAGGAGGGGGTGGTGGGGCTAACTTGCGCAAATGCAGGTGGATCTGTGCAGATTAGAATGGCACGGAGTCCTATGCTACGGTGCGCCTCCGGGCGAAAGAAAGTGTCTTGGAATATTTCATTATTTATTACAATACATTCTCGTCGGTTTACTGTAACGGTCATGGCCGAATTGCTATCTCCACTCCATGCCTCTCACTACCGCCACTCTCCTCTTTTTTGTTTATTTATTTTTTTACGTCAACGCAATCTTCGGGAAATAAATCTTATGTGAACGCTTGAACGATTTTTTGCCAAAACTATAATTTATTTCTTAAATAATATGAAAACTTATTTATGTTTTAATATTTCTTTCTTCTATCATTTAATGATTTTGTTCTCAGAATTGTCTCCCAAATCTTTTTCTGTAGTTCGATGATTTCATAATAATTAAAATTAAATCCATCAAATGGGTTAGCCAATTTGTAATCATGAAAACTCAAAAAGATTTTCCGTTTCAAATGTAGCATGTCTTCATGCCCTTTCTATATTAATTATTTAACAATATTCCTGAAAAAAAAAAAGAATTGTGTAACAATATATATTTTATAAATAATATTATACCCGTTGTGTTAAGATAAGTTTTTATTAATACTGAGGTTGAGAATTAATAATCTACGTTAGTATCTCACAAAAGGGAAACGTAGAGAAATTCTCAAATTGAGAATAATGACAAGATGGAAAAACACTACTATTTGCGTAAAACATAAAATTAAAAAAAAAATCATAAGTCTTCATTACTATCAAAATATTCTTCTAAATTTGTCTTAACTTAATAAGCCAAAGATTATCATCCAGATACTTCAATCTTTAATATCTTATATAAGAAAAAATAATTTGAGTAAAATTATTTTTGAGTTGACCATTGTATCCTCGTCATCCAAACATCACCGTATTAGGTAATTATAGTTCTTACTAGCTTTTCAATATAGTTGCTTCTTCTTTTTTTAGTTAAAAAAATATAGTTTTTTTTTTTAAAACTCGTAAACTACTAAAAATGCTTAACGAAGCTTTGTTAACCCTTTGGGAGGTGATCACTCAATTAATGTAAGACCTCGTAGAAAATGGGCACCCCCTAAATAGTTTCAACTTCTTTAAATAGAAGTCAAATCATCCCTAGATATTTATAAGTTTTCAATCACAACCACCACAATCATAATCATAGTTAACAATTTATCAAAATTTTGTGTAATTAGGAATGACCACAATCCACAATGCCCACAAGCAAGTCTTGTGGCTTAATAATACCCGCTTAATAATAAGGATGGGCGATTAATTAAGATTCGATCCTCAATTCCTCCACCCTAATTAAAATAAAATAAAAACGTAGAAGAAAGAATGATCATTGTAAGATCACAACGATTTTCTTCTATGTAGATTTATGATAATTTTTCAGACAATGAATATATATGTGTGTGAATACATGTTTCTAGCCAAATTTAACTTGTAAAATTCTTTTCTAACCAAACATTTCAGATCATTTTTTTCTAACCAAACAAATTTTCAGTTCTCATATTACCCTTAATAATACGTGGGCCCGGGTCTGTCTTGAATTGTTTTGTATAAGGCTAATAATTCCAAAAAATAACCTAAAATTTGAATCTAAAAATTTTGCTCTTTTAAACATTCAACACGGTGAATCTAAAATTTTTGCTTTTTTAAACATTCAACACGGCACTTGTTGAGAAAATTGTACACGGCTCTTATACATTGAACACGGCAACTTGCTCAGAAAATTGTACACGGCGGCTTCCAATTTATACACGACGAACGACCACTACGACAAAGAGGCCACGAATGTCACCGCTTACTGTGCGGACACCGCCGCCGCCGGCCACGCAGACGAACGGCCCCCGCGACGCCGCCGACTCACTTGACGAGTAGATCGGCCTCCGTCGCCGTTGGTCGGAACAAATGGATACTCAACCCGTAAGTTTTCATTTCGTGTTTTTCTTGTTAATTAGAATAATTTGTTCAATGAAGTAGTTAATTGATGTATGGGTACTTGTATTTTGATTGTGAATTGAACTGATTTTTGGTTGCTTGTATATTTTGAGTATGATTGTATTGAATTTTGCTGTGTATTTTGTTCAATCGGCTGTGTAATTCGAAAAGAGGAAAAAATTGCCAGAACCGTGTAGTACACGGTTCTGGCAATTTTTTTTTTAACACTTTTGTAACTTTTGTTAAAAATTGTGGTATGTATTTATTATCTCGTTGATGTATTTAGAATTTATTTTGTTATGATTTGCATAAGAGAATTTAAAAATTTTAATGAAACATTTTATCTCAAGATATTGCACGCTAAGCTTGAATTCCTAAGAAATATTAAGTTTTAATTGAAAATTATTCAAAAAATTAAATATGAAAGTTAATTCAAAAACATATCTAATTCGAGAAATAACCAATTACTAATTAATTCCAAATAATTTGAAGTTACTAATTAAAAAAAATGGAGAAACTTTGTGACATTTTATCTTCAATTACTTTGAAGATAAGTCGGAAAACATATCTAATTTGATTTGAAAAATAACCAATTTCATATTTTAAAAAATATCTATGCGTTGAAGAATTCATTTTTCCTTTTCTCAAATAAAATAAAAAATAATTTATAAAAAAACACAACATGAATGATTACGTTAGGAATTAAAAAACTAGTTAAAACAAATTTCTATTGCCATTAAAAACTAATTAAATTCTAATTGAAGATCATATTAAATTAAATTTAAATATCGATTATTAATAATTGAATTTAGGTAATTATAATTACTTTAGGTAATTAAGTTAATGTATTACTTTTATTTATTTATTATTTATTAAATTTTCATTTGCAAATATTAGTGTATTGATATAGCCGTATTACTAAATTCATTTTATTAAAATATTTGAAAAATAATTAAATTCGTTTGCAAATATTTTAATTCGTTTGAAAATTATTTGAAAGATTAAATATGAAACTTAATCCAAAAAGTAGTTATATCATAATTGAAAAATAATTAAATTGTAATTAGTTCAATTTGTATGTTGAAATCGTCATCGAAGAAAAAACTAATTAAATTCTATTTAATTAGTTTTATCTTTATTCGAATAAAATCAAAAAATAATTTATGCAAAAACACAAGAATGATTATGTTATGAATTACTTTTATTTATTTATTATTTATTAAATGTTCATTTGCAAATATTAGCGTCACTGGATGTGGAAGAGAGAGGCTATGTAGGACGTATCGTGCTCGATTAATTTATACTGGAAAAATTACGCGTCTATCATTGTAGACATTCTACAGACTGTAGCGCATACTGGCGTTGATATGGTTCGAGAGTTTAGGGATGGCCCTTTTGGTCTACTAATGAACTTTGTTGGAGGAACTAGTTGCAATACAGCGTTACACGCAGTCATGACACGGGAGATTGCACTAGATGGTGCTGTAGAGCACGAGGTTTGGTTCCATATTGGAGGAACCAACATTAGATTTTCCCCCGTTGAGTATGCACTAGTGACGGGATTGATGTTTGGTGGATCTGATTTTGATCCATATGTAGAGCACCGCATTCCTCGAGACAACTTGTATAGTCGGGAGTTAAGTTGTGTACCTATCTCGATACATGATTTGCATCATAGGTTTAAGCACTATATGCTGGGAGATGATCCTTCTGATTATTTGAAGGTGGCCAATGTGTTGTTCTTGTACGGTATGGTGCTCGGATATGATCCGCAGCGTTGCATAGGCGATTTGGTAAGTATTTCTGTTAGTATTTCTAAATTGTCTCAATGTGTTTATCATTTTAAAAAACTAATCTGTGCGATTGTAGTATCGATTGGCGGATGAGTGGTTGAAATGCATTCCAGACAGCCATGATGGAAAGAAAGACTACTATCATGCATACTACTACCAAGACTGGAAGTGGAATGAGGATTTGGTACATGAAATACAAGGGACTTTGCCATTCTCGCGTCCATGGTGGAATGCTGACCACGTAAGTAATACAATGCTTATTTGAATACCCGAGTAAATGTACGACATTTGAGTGATGCTTTAATTTTTATTTTCCCTTTTTAGGTCATCACGTGCTGTCTCATAAGTGGGCATTAGGTTACTGCGCACATCGATCTCCGTCGCTGGAAGGTCTGGCTATATGATTCACTGTACCACCAGATGAATAATCTTACCAACCAGATCACGTATCACTACCTTGTCCATCAGCTGTGGCCATTGATGAACATGCTCCCACCCTTGTTGCAGGCCAGCGGCTACTGGGGGCATCAACGTCGACACATGATAGACCAGAAGCTGTGGTACGAGTGTGCTGACCTGCAGTATCAGTACAGACAGATTGATGGTGTCAGTTGTGGTTCTTTTGCGCTCATGTAGGTTGATCGCCTTATCTCCGCCAAGCCGGCGCCATTAGATTTGTCTATGGAGTTCGTGCAAAAATACCGACATCATTGTGCTGTTAGACTTTATCGGTTCTGTCATGATATGTCCTAGTTTACTTATTTTGGGAATCTAAGACGTGATCCTTTGGAATATTATATGGAGCTAGATTGAATATTATTTAGAATTGTGTTGGTAGTTAACTTCAATTAAAATAGATAAAATGAGAAATACAAATATAATCCGAATAACATCGAACATAAACTAAATAAAGCACAACAATCTAAGCAGTGCGGAATAACGAATACAAACTTACATTACATGAAATTCAAATTAACTTTCATCAGCTCTCAAAGGGCAAGTTCTTCTAGAGTGGCCAATTTCACCACAAATCTCGCACCTTCTTGGTTGACGTTGTCTTTGCGTTGCATTTGTCTCCGAGGATCCAATAGCATGTGGGGCTGTACACTTGGACTTGTTATGTCTGGTCCCTCCACATCTTGAACAAACTTGTTGTCTTCTAGTCCTGGAGCTTGAACCTTCCATTGATGAACGGTACCGCCATTCTTTCGTTCGTCCAGCTTGGCGAACCGCTACAGGAGGGAGGAGTGTGAATGAGGCTTGCTGGAATGGAACAGTCCATTCATCATCGTTTGGAAGGAAATAGACATGTTCATGATATGTAAGACACATGTTGACCTGTTTGTAATAGTACTCAACATAATCATACATGTTATGTCCAGCACTCATGCGAGCATATAGTTAAAAGATATTAGTAATAACTAAAGATAATATAAGTACAGACGACATATTTAAGAATGTATTTATAGAGGTACCGTATAGCAGCTGTTGTATGGGAGTAAGGCATCTGATCCAGCTAGAATTCTCCACAGTCACACGTACGATGTTGAAGATCAACCACAAAACTCCTCTCAGCATCCGCAACTGTGTAAGTATAGTGTAAGTATATGCAGTGGTTTGATGAGACACAAAGTGACATCCTTTCTCGACTTGTTTGGACAGTTTTTGGAATGCCCCATCTGTGATTACGTGATCCCTAAACACTGCCAGTTCCCGTCTCTTATCAAACCATCTCTCGGTCACGCTCCTGACGACCTTAATCAGTGAACATATGGGCAACCTCCTAGCCCATAACAAGCGTGTATTGAAAGATTTAGCCATATTAGAGGTTAAGAAAGCGTAACGATGCTTGGGATATTGAGAGCGGGCCCAATGATCAACACCTATACGCAGTAGGCTCATGTACGCAGCCTCGTTCCTCGCAATCATTGACATATACTTGAGAAAACTCTCTTATTTGTATGCATATACAGCTTTCTTGAATGCAGCAATCAGATGCTTCCCATGTCTCGCGTGATTATTTGCTATGTGGTAATAGCAAAATCCGTGGTGGGCCTCCGGGTACACTCTGGCAACAGCATTCTTGATGCTTTGATGTTGGTTTGAAACGATCACCAAATCATCTCGAGTTCCAAATCCCATTCTGAAACACTGCATAAACCATGTCCATGACTCGTCATTCTCAATAGGACCCACACCAACAGCTAGTGGGAAACACCTTTCGTTACCGTCCTTTGTGACGGTGACAAACATAACACCCTTGTTTTTCCCTTTCAGGTGCGTACCATCAACAACAACAACTGGCCGCATACACTGTCTGAATGCCGATATGCAAACTCCAAGTGCAACAAACATGAACTTGAAACGATGATCGCTCGTCCTGTGGATCTCATACACGGTACCAGAATTGTTTGCCCTCAACGTGTATAGATATGCAAGAAGCATCTCAAAAGACTTGTCATGGCCGCCGTAAACCATCTCTATAGCAAGATTCCTGGCACGTAGAGCAACACCGTACTCAACCTCAATACCATACTCTCTCAACAACTTGGCAATCATTGCTCTAGGCTTCAACACAGCACCCTCGTACCGTATCTTCTTTGAAAAATAGTCAGCCATCACCTTCGAAGACATTTTTCTCGGCGTATTACGTGTCAAGTCAAGCCGACACGTATGATTATCCTCAAACTTTTGCACTCTCCATAATCCGTCCTTTTCTTTTACATATAATCTAAAGGCACATATATCTTTTCTCTTACAGGTGAATTCAAGTAGACTCTTAGTCGAACGTGAAACATAATACTCCACTTGCCGCTGCATGTGCCGGTTTCCCACATCAATTAGCACCTCATCCTTCTTCAAGAATGTATTCCCAACCGCAAGGTCCTCACCGCCCAGCTCATCCTGATCATCGTCAATGATTGGGTTGTCGTCATCAGTATGGCCCACAGGGATCATCCAACGAGTGACAGGCAGACTCTCTATAGTGGGACCTTCTTCATCAGGATCAACAATTTGAGATGACATGTTGTGAGGACCGCCCTGCTCCAGAATGGACACAAACTCATCAAGATTCCCTGCATCACGAATCCATTCACAGAACTCAGAAATTTGAGTGCGCCGTAATTCACTCTCATAGCTATCATCATCATCTTTATCCTCTTCAGCGGACGACTCATCCATCTCGTGATTCGAATCATGTGTATGTACAAATGGAGGCACTTTACTTGTTGTTGAAATTTCTTGAATACTCTTCTGTGTAACATACACCGTAGGCTCATCTTGCTCTTGGACTAAGCGAATTAAATCCACATCTGTCTTAATTAGCCCTTTCAATTTTCTTCCATCGCCTCTCCTCGTCAAATAATTCAACATATACGAAGTACTGCTCGGAGATGTCTCCATAAAGTCATGAATCTCCTGTATCAAACTATCACGAGATAACAAATTGAATAAAAGGTGCACAACTTGATCTTCACCATCTAAGTACTCTAATCTCTCCCATCTACCACTGTGTTGTACAACTACACGTTGCCAAGCCATCTGCAGATCAAGAATTGTGATTCTAGTTAAAAAAATATATAAATGTTTGTAAGTCACGATTAAGTTCTTTCGACTTATTATAAGCTGCATCGAAAGAAACGAATTTAAAAATCTAATTCTTAACCATTAATCTAGCTAGGATACAAGGAAAGTAGATCAGCCCGTTGTCAATTCTATTTTAAATTTTTTAGAAAATACCGTTATAACTTGTAAGAATTAATTTAGCTGTGGATGAGTTTATAGACGAATGTACAAATATATCTCTCCCTTTTATCATATGTATACTAATAAACTCAATTTATAATTTTTGTCCTTTTTATCTCATATTTTATAAGGCTCAGTAGAAATTTGATTAAATAAAAAATAACTGAATCAAAGTATTTGGTTTATTTTTTAATCCAAATAATTAAGATGGTTGTTCGTTTATATGTACTTTTTCAATATTATTATGTAATTGATAATGAAATATCATATCTTTAATCATAACTGCATTTCATAGTTTGGTTACTAATATGTGATCGAGTTTATGATATTAAATAAAAATTACTAGTTTATGAACTCGCTATTTTAATGACTATTTTTTATATGATAAATGAGAGATTGAAAAAACTTTATTTTTATGACCTTATATTATTTTGATGTTTATTCGATATTTGTATATTTTTGTTGTATGTTTGTAAGCGTTAATTGCACTTTTTAAAAATAACAGATGAAGACGATTGTGTTAAAAATATATACACACGATCAACCGTGTAGAATGTATGAAACCACCGTGTAGAAAAGAAACACGAAACTTGGATTTGTGAAGGTAACAAATTTATTTAATATCACGATTAGTAGTCTTTGTTGTGATAAAAGTATTTATTTATATATAGTACATAGATGAATTAATTCGTCAAGTTAAGTTTATAGTTTCAATTACAAATGGATCGTGACTTTGATTTTACAATAGGTTTAGAATTTTGAAGACATGGTTCTTTCTTTTAATTTTAAAATTTATTAGCTCAAGTCGTGTCTGTTTTGTTATGTGTATTTAGTTTAAACAATAGACTAAATTATATATTAATTAATAATAGTCGACGAATTATGCTTTATGTTTGAGAATTAATTAGTTAAAATTGGATTGCTTGTGTTAGTACATTTATAACGAAATAAATAATATCATCTATCATACAAATAAGGATAAAGTATTAAGATTAGCAAGTTTATTTAATTAATCATAGATTAGTATAAAGGATTAAATCTACATGGTGGACAACTGTGTAATTTCTTTCTTTCTTTTTTTTAATTTTCACTATTTTAATATTTTTTTTCCTATTGGCAATAGGTATGGATGTTCATATATAGATGCTAATCTATTTTTAACATCTTACAATTAAATTAAAAAGTTAAAAAATGTATTTCATAGCCTAATCATTTAAGAGATAAAACTCTTTTCTAATACGAAATATAATGTTGTTGATTATCACATTTCAACCGAAAGATTATGATTTTTACAATATTTTTCCCATAAATGATAAAATCTAAACAATTTAAACCATAAAAACAAAAACAAAAATTTGAACATACCTTGCAATGTTTTTGCCTTTTCGAAGTTTCTCGTTCCCAACCTTTCAACCAAAATCGTCCCAAACTTTTCGACAAAAGAGTATAATGGATTTGAAGTGCTAATTTTTCCTTAGTCAACAACTATTATGCTCGTTTGGTGTGTGTTATTTAATACCGCTCATTTAAAATTCAACTACAAACCACTGTGAGCATTGAATGTGAGCTTTGAACGTATTTACAAAATTTACATTTTCATTGAAATCCAACTACCCAAGACTGTGAGCTTTGAAATTAATTAATTTATTGCATCTCATTTATTATATTCTAATTAGCCGTGTACAAAAATTTACATTTTAAATTTTTGGTCGTGTACGAAATTTTTGACCGTGTAGAAAATGTTTGGCCGTCTACTTTAAATTTTTTTGGGCCGTGTACAAAAAAATTTCGGCCGTGTACAAATATTTTTGTGGTCGTGTACAAATATTTTTTTGGCCGTGTACAAAATTTTTTTGGCTGTGTACAATTTATCTTGGCCGTGTACAATGATCTTTTGGGCCGTGTACAAATTTTTTGGGGCAAAATTTTGGGCCGTGTACTTAAAAATAAATTAAATTTGCCCTTGTATAAATTTTACCGTGTATAAAAAATTAGGCGTGAAGAATTGCTCGACCGTGTATAAATTTTTTTGTATAAATTTTCACCGTGTATACATTTTGACCGTGTATAATTTTTTTTCCTCAATATCGTGTACATTCTTTATTTTTGGACCCACCACATGACATCTTTGACTTTTCAAACATTTAGAAAGGGCAAATTAGACTTTTACGTATTTGTTTGGTTAGAAAAAAAGACTTCAAAATTCTAGGTTAGAAAAAAATATCACAACTTCATTTTGGTTACTTTAAAATTTCTCCCAATATATATATATATATATATATATAATACAACATCAATTTATGTCACATACAAAAATTTCTTAACTATTATAATAGTGTCATGTGCACAATTTATGTCTTCTGACAAAGGGAGGGTTCAAAAGTGAGATTGACAAATAGCAAACTTTGTGGTTCAATGATATACATCTTTGATCATATGGTTGGGTGATTCCATTTCCCAATTTTCTCATCTCAAAACTTTTGCTAGTTGAGAGTTTAGAATAATCTATAATTTGTATCAGTAATATATATAGTTTTCAAACCGCGTAGAATAGACAAACTACTCTGTAAAAATCATACGTGACAAATTCGACCTAGTAAACATTAGTAAATTTCGAACGCATAAGTCATAATAATTAACTACAAATTAAACTTGCTGTGTTTTCATCTCTAGGCCACCCAAGGATAATATCTCTTCTTATTTAATATGAAATGTGCCATAAAAACTATCTACACGCCATCACTTATTTAGATATATTTGTGGGCATGTAATGTTTGATTCCTTACTAAGGTTCATGGGCATCTAGTGTCATATTTTTTTATATTAATTTTTTTATATTAATTTTTTCCACTTGATTTGTGGGCATGTAAATATAATTCCGCACCCCTTTTTTTACAAATGGACTAAAACAAAAGCAGCTTTGATAGAGAATTGAAAATTAAGAATGAATTGTATAAACTCACAGTACTTTACTCTTTACATATAATTTCTGCAATAATTTATGCAAAAGGCTCCAGCACTTTTTTTTTTTGAGATAGAAACAAATTGATATAACTCAAATTTACCAAATATAAATCACATTATATATGGAATGGACGTTTGTCATGGGAATCTTCAAATAAAATTACAAAATTGGCCTCACTATTATCAAATAATGCGTGAGATTGAAAAACATGGCCATTTAATTTAAAAGAGTTAAATCAATCCCCACCATTAATATTGTCAGATCCAATGGTCAATAATCATTCATATTTCTCACTCCAATTAACTTTTCTCACCAGAATCAAAACCTATATATATATATTATTCGGACTTCTCTTTACCAAGAACATTCTTAATTTGTTTGTTAGGAAAAAGAAAAGAAGAGGTTGAATATAATGAAGTTGGGTGCATATATATTAATATGCATGCAATGTCTAAATAGCCTTCATACATAACAAAACACTACATACATGATGAAACATGGAATTATATATTTATTTATATGTGTAAGTTGCATGGAGTCCTCACCACAATTATATTATATAATCAATGATTATTTTAAAACAATGTAATCTCAAAATACAGCTTAGTATAATGGCCTTATATAAATTTTAATATTGCGTATGAGGACATATATATAATTGTTGAAATAATCCACCTCATGTGGAGTGGTCCCACAAGCATTACAAAGTTGACCACAAAGTTTCCTAAGTTTATTGTGAAGTATGGCTGCATTTATTGTAGCAGAAAGTGAAGAAAATATATATAGCAGCAAAAGCTGCACACAAGTCGGTGGCTACAAGATTTTGGTAGCCTCTCCCTATGGATTTGCTTCTACAATGCACAGCAGTAGAGTATGCTATAGGAGAAGACTTTTGCAGCTCAATTCATCTATAAAATTGAGCATGGTTCTGCCAAAGAAAAGGCAAGCAAGGTGCAAACAAGTGAGGCAAAAACAAGAGAGAGTTTAGTGAGTGTTTTTTGAGAGAAGAAACCGTGAGAAAAGTTCTCATTCCTCTTAGAAAATAGCTCAATCCTCTTGTGATTCCAAGTTATTTAACTTGAGATATTGTGTTTCCTCTACTTAGTTTAGGGAGAGTGTGTAAGCCTACTATACAAATAGTGGATGTTTTCTAGACTCCGGTCTCGTGGTTTTTCCCGATTTGGGTTTTCCACGTAAAATTCTTGTCTCCACATTTTATTATTCTGCACCTTTATTTTCTTGGTTTGTTCCTATTTTTAATCCAGCAAGAGGGAAAAGAATTGTCCTGGTTCCGCTGTGCAAGTATCAAATTGCTTTGATACTCAGTTTTTCGACAGATAAAAATCTACCTCTTTTCCCAACAAGTGGTATCAGAGCCACTGGGTTAAGAGGGCGGATTAAAAATGGAGGAATCGTCGTCACTTGGCGGGATGTTCAAATTGAGTGGATCAAATTACTCAATTTGGAAACCAAGCATGTTGGATCTTCTCTACTGTAAGGACCTCTATTTGCCCTTACATGGTGATGATGCCAAACCGAAAGATATGAGTGATGATGAATGGAACATCATGCACAGAAAAACAGTTGGCTACATTCGGCGCTTCATTGAGCACAGTTATTTCCATCATTTTGCCAATGAGGTGAAAGCTGATGTTCTTTGGAAGAAAATGGAAGCTATGTTTGAAAGGAAAAATGCTTTAAACAAAGCCTCCCTTATCAGAAAAATGGTTCGATTGCGATATGTGGAAGGTGCCAACATGACAGAGCACCTAAATGCATATCAGGGTCTTATAAACCAATCCATCAACATGAAGATATCTCTTGATGATGAAGTCATAGCTTTACTGCTATTGAGTTCGTTGCCGGATAGTTGGGACACTCTTGTAGTGTCAATCAGCAACTCGGCTCCAGACGGAGCACTAACCTTGCAAATGGTCAAAGATTGTCTTCTTAATGAAGAGTCCAGAAGAAAAGAGCAAGAACATTCTTCTGAGTCAAAGGCGATGGTTGCTGAAAGTAGTAATCGAGAGAGAAGTAAAAACAAAAATTCTCAACATTCAAGAGATAAATCCAGGGGGAAGTCTAAATCTCGAAAAGACTTCAAATGCCATTATTGTGGTGGTCCCAACCACTATGAAAGAGACTGCAGAAAGAAGAAAAGAGATCAAAAGAATGGAAATAATGAAAACAAGAAAGCTGATCAAGACACAGCAGCAGTTGCAGCTGATGGCGATGTTGTCATAGTGTGCGATGATGCTTGTGTAAGTTCATCATGCCAACAAACA
Organism: Perilla frutescens; assembly: GCA_026008535.1. Taxonomy (NCBI): domain Eukaryota; kingdom Viridiplantae; phylum Streptophyta; class Magnoliopsida; order Lamiales; family Lamiaceae; genus Perilla; species Perilla frutescens. The sequence continues at coordinate 25,851,208 of BRKX01000010.1, read as the reverse complement.
GACTGGATCATTGATTCGGGCGCATCATATCACATTACACCATATCGTGATATGTTTGCATCCTACACAGGTGGTAACTTTGGCAAAGTCAGAATGGCAAATCAAGGGGTGACAGAGGTTGCTGGTATAGGAAACATCGTTCTGCTCACCAACTCAGGATGCAAATTGATCTTGAAAGATGTCAGACATGTTCCTGAAATCAGGCTCAACATTATTTCCACCGGCAAGCTTGATGATGATGGATACATCAACCACTTCGGCGAAGGAAAATGGAAGCTAATCAAAGGCTCCCTGATTGCAGCAAAAGGTAGAAAGCAAAATTCTCTCTACCTGATGCATGCTACGGTATCCAATGGAGAGGTGAATGCAGTCATCAAAAATTCCTCCATTGAGCTCTGGCATAAAAGACTTGGGCATTTGAGTCAGAAGGGTTTGGAAGTTCTGGCAAGAAGGAACCTCCTCGCTGAAGTTAAAAACTTGCACTTGGAAACCTGTGTTGATTGTTTGGCTGGAAAACAACACAGAGTTGCATTCAAAAGTTTTTCTCCTTCAAGAAAAGCTCAGCCTCTTGATTTGGTGCACACTGATTTGTGCTACATGAAAGATAGAACTCTTGGTGGCGCGTTGTACTTTGTCACTTTTATAGATGACTTTTCAAGAAAAGTCTGGTGCTTTGCTTTGAAATCTAAAGACCAAACATTGGAAGTTTTTAAGCAATTTCAAGCAAAAGTCGAGAGAGAGACGGGAAGGAAGCTAAAGTGTGTTCGTGCAGATAACGGTGGTGAGTACCAAGGCCCGTTTGAGCTACACTGCAGAAACCATGGAATCAAGCTTGAGAAAAGTGTTCCAAAGACCCCTCAGCACAATGGCGTGGCAGAGAGGATGAACAGAACAATTTGTGAAAGAATTAAATGCATGTTGTCACACTCCAGACTGCCTAAATCCTTTTGGGGAGAAGCTATGAGGACTGCAGTTGACTTGATCAACCTTTCTCCATCAACTCCTTTAGGTGGTGACGTTCCAGATAGAGTTTGGCGAGGGAAAGATGTCTCTTACAAACACTTGAGAGTGTTTGGCTGCAGAGCTTTCGTGCACATTCCAAAAGACGAGAGATCCAAGCTTGATGACAAAACTAAACCATGTATCTTCTTGGGATATGCTCATGAAGAATTTGGTTACAGATTATGGGACCCAATTAACAGGAAAGTTATCAGAAGTAGGGATGTTGTATTCCTTGAAGATCAGATTCTTGATGATGCTAAAGAAAAGCCTGAATCCAATTCAGAAATTCCTGTCAACTTAGATCCAGCTCCTTCACCGACAATCCAGAATTACGGGGGAGATACTCAACCTGAGCATCATGATGCGGTTAATGTTGAACAAGGTGGTTTTCAAACACCACCTGCACAAGATGTTCCTCAAGTTAGAAGATCAGACAGACAAAGACAACCTTCTACAAGATATAACCCACATGAGTATGTGATGCTCAGTGATGGGGGAGAGCCGCAGAGTTTTGGAGAAGCCATGGCACATGACCAAAAAGAGAAGTGGTTAGATGCCATGAAGGATGAGATGAAATCCTTGGAGGAAAATCACACCTATGACTTGGTAAAGTTACCTGCCGGAAAGAGACCACTGAAAAATAAGTGGGTCTACAGGTTGAAGACTGAGGAGTATAGCTCACAACCAAGGTACAAGGCGAGACTGGTTGTGAAAGGTTTCAGTCAGAAAAAGGGTGTTGATTTTGAAGAAATTTTCTCACCAGTGGTGAAGATGTCTTCAATCAGAGTTGTTCTCGCAATTGCTGCAAGTTTAAACTTGGAAATTGAACAACTTGATGTGAAGACTGCATTTCTTCATGGAGATTTAGATAAAGAAATCTACATGGACCAGCCTGAAGGTTTCGAAGTCGAAGGAAAAGAGAACCTTGTATGCAGGCTGAAGAAGAGCTTGTATGGCTTGAAACAAGCTCCTAGACAATGGTACATGAAGTTTGAGTCCTTCATGACTGACCATGGCTACAACAGAACCAACTCAGATCACTGTGTTTTCTTTAAGAAATTCACAGATGGAGATTTTATCATATTGTTAGTTTATGTCGACGACATGCTGATTGTGGGCCATGATGCTAGCACGATTGACAAGCTGAAGAAAGAGCTAAGCAAGTCTTTTGCAATGAAAGACTTGGGCGCAGCTAAGCAGATCCTTGGAATGAAGATCTTCAGGGATAGGAAAAAGCAAAAACTTTGGTTATCTCAAGAACAATACATTGAGAAAGTTCTTGAAAGATTCAACATGAGCAAGTCGAAGCTAGTCAGTACTCCACTTGCGGGTCACTTCAAGCTTAGCTCTGCACAATGCCCCGCAAATGAGACAGAAAAAGAGGAAATGCAAAAGGTACCATATTCTTCTGCAGTGGATAGTTTAATGTATGCTATGGTATGCACTAGACCAGACATTGCTCATGCAGTTGGTGTGGTTAGTCGATTTCTCTCTAATCCTGGCAAAGAACATTGGGCAGCAGTGAAATGGATATTACGGTATCTGAGAAGCACTTCTAAATTTTGTCTAAAGTTTGGTGATAACAAAATTTTGCTAGATGGATTTACAGATGCAGATATGGCTGGTGATGTTGATTCCAGGAAGTCCACATCCGGGTACCTGATGAGACTTGCAGGGGGAGCTATCTCGTGGCAATCGAAACTTCAAAAATGTGTGGCATTATCCACAACAGAAGCTGAGTACATAGCTGTGACGGAAGCTTGCAAAGACATGTTGTGGTTAAAGGAGTTTCTACAAGAGTTGGACTTGAAGCAAGAAAAGTATGTGCTTTACTGTGACAGTCAAAGTGCAATTCACTTGAGTAAGAATTCAAGCTTTCACTCAAGATCGAAGCATATTGATGTGAGATATCATTGGATTCGAGATGCACTTGAAATGAAACTAATGCAGCTCGAGAAAGTTCATACCGATGAGAATGGAGCCGATATGCTTACCAAGTCCTTACCACGAGATAAGTTTGAGATCTGCAAACTGAAAGCAGGTCTATTTGAATCTCCACATGATGTGGAGGGGGAGAATTGTTGAAATAATCCACCTCATGTGGAGTGGTCCCACAAGCATTACAAAGTTGACCACAAAGTTTCCTAAGTTTATTGTGAAGTATGGCTGCATTTATTGTAGCAGAAAGTGAAGAAAATATATATAGCAGCAAAAGCTGCACACAAGTCGGTGGCTACAAGATTTTGGTAGCCTCTCCCTATGGATTTGCTTCTACAATGCACAGCAGTAGAGTATGCTATAGGAGAAGACTTTTGCAGCTCAATTCATCTATAAAATTGAGCATGGTTCTGCCAAAGAAAAGGCAAGCAAGGTGCAAACAAGTGAGGCAAAAACAAGAGAGAGTTTAGTGAGTGTTTTTTGAGAGAAGAAACCGTGAGAAAAGTTCTCATTCCTCTTAGAAAATAGCTCAATCCTCTTGTGATTCCAAGTTATTTAACTTGAGATATTGTGTTTCCTCTACTTAGTTTAGGGAGAGTGTGTAAGCCTACTATACAAATAGTGGATGTTTTCTAGACTCCGGTCTCGTGGTTTTTCCCGATTTGGGTTTTCCACGTAAAATTCTTGTCTCCACATTTTATTATTCTGCACCTTTATTTTCTTGGTTTGTTCCTATTTTTAATCCAGCAAGAGGGAAAAGAATTGTCCTGGTTCCGCTGTGCAAGTATCAAATTGCTTTGATACTCAGTTTTTCGACAGATAAAAATCTACCTCTTTTCCCAACAATAATTTGGTGGATTAGGTTGCTGCAGTCCAATCATTGCCTAAAGACAAATAATGACTAAGCTCAATATGAATCAAACCTAATAATGATGATATTATGATTAACTAAAACACCGCAAAATATAAAGAAGAGAATCCTAACTTAAAATAATATAAGTGCTTTTTACTTGTTGAGTTCACCTTTAAAAATGAAAAAAAGATAAATAAAATGTAACATCAGTATATATTTATTATGAAATTATGTTAAAGGGAATATATTTATACATGTTATTAGTTCATAAACTAATTACTCCTTTAACCCCAAACTTGTAAGTTGTAAGATACACACACACACACACACACACACACATTTGGAAGTAATAAAAAATAAAGTTTTATTTTTTCGAAAATTAAAATATCATGGATACTCAATTAAGCAAACACACATGAACAAAACACATTAAATTGTCAATTGTTTTTGGAATTAGGTCTATATTGTACTAGCTAGCTACTTCCTTTCCTTTTTAACTAAGTTTTTGTACTTTAATTTATTTGTAAGAACAAAGTTCGTATACTTTGGTTCATGTTAAATTGGCTCTTAATTTGTGTTTAATTTAATCTAGCACGAGAACCTAATTTTTGTATCAATCAATGCAACAGGTGCCTAATTTTAACATAAATAGAGTACATAAATTAAATCCAAATTTTACATAAGAATCCCCCCAATTTTAGTATAAGTAAATATACAGGACTTGATATAATTACAAATGCAGAAGGACCCGATTAATTAAAAAAAAAAGTACAAACAAAAATAGATGTATGATATATCTAAATCAAATGATCATGATCATGTATATAATATTATGAAGATTATTATGTATATCCAAATTCGTGTAGAATATGACAGTAGTCATGCAAGAAAATGACAATGTAACTATTGCTCAGAAAGTAAAGAATAATGGACCCGTTGCATTCTGTACGTTCAACTTTCATTATCTTAAGTAAATGATAATCATATAAAAGCTGGTGCCCTATCATAAAATACAGTGATATTTCTCAGTTGAGGGGTCCATTTCTTGTCATCATCTCTATTTTTTTTTTTTTAATTTTTTGTTTCATGACAGACATTAAAGTAGTGGTATATTAATTAATCAGAAAGTGAAACAGAAAAAAGGAGGATAATTAAAGGTGATTATGATGATTTATTCCAGTCTTGCCAAGTTACCCCCGTGAAAAGCAAAGAAAAAGTTAAAGATTAGAACTCAATTTGTAAAAAGAAATTTATTAGCAACTAGCTAGCTCATGATTTTGAACTTTCCCATGAGTTGGGCTAATCTAATCATTTTATTTCAGAATTTTTAAATGGTAGTTCGAATAATTAATCATAGGGAAAACTATATTTATAGGCAAAATTATAGTCAAAATTGTGGTAGATAGGCAAAATTTAAAACTAGGTAGTTTTCTAGGCAATACGTACTATTTTACACACTACCCAGTTAAACGGGGCCCAAATAATCTGAAAAAGCTTACACTTTACGTCAATTCTTGTACTTTACATATTTTCATGCAGAGAGTATTTAATATTGGGGTTTAGAAAATTTAAAATCCACAACTACCCAGCACAGAAAACTACGATTCAATTAAAATTGATACGATTTATTTAATAAAAGCTACGATTAATTAAAATGGCTATGATTAATTTAATTTAATATTGTGATTAATTTTAAATGGCTAGGAATAATTTACCAAAAAGTACGATGAATTGACAATGGCTACAATTATTTTTGGTATTTGTTCAATCGATTTAAATGGCTATGATTAAGTTTATTATAAGCCACAATTAATTTTAGGGAAATGTACAATTAATTTGAAATGGCTAAGCTTAGTTTTAGTATTTGTTCAACTGGTTTAAATGACTACGACTAATTGAAAATAAATATGATTAACTTAATAAGAAGCTAGGATTAAATAAAACTGGCCACAGTTAATTAAATCCAGAGCTACGATTATATGAAAATGACCACGATTAGTTTAAATTATGTTTAATTATTTTAAAATGCTATGAATAATTTTATAGAAGCTACGATTGAATTTTAATTGCTACGATTAATTTTCCCAGCAACAACAATTAAGTCCATTTTGCTACGATTAAATGCGTACTTTTATAGGTTACGTGTTTTTGCTTTGTTTGATAGAAGTTGAACTATGAGATCCAAATCATTTGAATTCTTAATATGAATCGTATGGATTGATTTTTTTTTTTTGTAAATTATTCGTACATCATGAAATATGCATCGTTGCCCATGGAGAATTAATCGTAACCATTAAGCCTTTAATTGTTCAATTAAAGTCCGTGTATGGGATTGTGTTTGAACTTAGTATATTGTTATCGTAGCTCGCCACTCTTATACCTAGCAAATTTGAAAGTAATCGTAGCACAATTTGAATTAATCATAGCACGTTGTAGATTAACTATAGCACCTCTAAAATTAATCGTAGCACCGTTTAGAGTAATCGTAGCAACCGTAGCACCTCTGAAAATAATCGTAGTACCTTTTAGACTAATCATAGCATTTTTTTTAAATTAATCGTAGCACCCCTGAAATTAATCGTAGCACATTTTAAAGTAACCATAGCATGTTGTAATTTAATCGTAGCACTTTTGAAATTAATCGTAGCTCATTTTAAATTAGTCGTAGCATGTTGTAAATTAATAGTATCACATTTGAAATTAATTGTTGCACATTTGATAGTAATCGTAGCACCTTTTATATTAATCGTAGCATATTTTATATTAATCGTAGCACATTTTGAATTAATCATAGCACTCAAAGAATTAACCATAGACTTTGAGGTATTAATTGTAGCTTAGTTTGCACTAATCATGGGCACCTAACATTTTAATTGTAGCTTTAGAGCACTAGTAAGTTAACATTAATTCATCAAATTAATCGTAGCATTAAGAAGGATCGTATCCTAAAAAAATATTTTTAGTTTTAATCGTAACTCAATATAAATGAATCGTAGCCATTAGAGGAATGATTCTAGCCTACAATTTTTTTTTTAAATTAGTCGTGTCACATTTAAAATTTAAGCCTATCCGTTGAAATATTAATCATTTTTCTCCCAAAAATTAATCATAGCCTTAAATTACCATAATAGCCAATGTATAATAGTAGATTCTTATATGTTAATCGTAGCATTTTCCAATCTTATCTAACTTTGCCGAAATAATCGTAGTATTTGACAAGTAGCATTTTTCCACAAAATAATCATCGCATTTGATAAAAATAATCGTTGCATTTGATTGACTTGAAGGTTATAACTTCAAAAAAATAATCTTAGCAATTGATTAACTTTATAAAATAATCGTAGATTCAATTGACTAATCGTACCATTTTATAAAACAATCGTATGTAGTATATATACAAAATCCGAAATATTTGCACTCATATATAGATATATACATATAGCGGAAATGTATAAAGTTGATATGAACTTAATATTAAATTGCAAAAAGTACAATTACCCAATGATTGAGGGTATGGAGTAGCTGTGTATCAGTATAAATTACTTAATAAACCACCTACTTTTAAAAGTTGCCCTTTTTTCCCATTTTCTATTTACTTTTACCTAATTTTATACATTTCCACTTAATCATATATCTTGGTAAAAATGAGGTGAAATAATCCAGGTGAAAAATTGATCCGAACATCCACTTGCATACAATGAAAGAACTTATATATATAATACGTGGGTACGCGCAGCATTTGGTACATGAAGATAAAATATATTCATTTGAGTGTCATCACTTTTCTTTTCCTCGTTTCTAACGAAAAAAATTGCAAAAAAAAAAAAAAAGGAAAGAAAAAAAACGAGGACAAGTGGTGTTTTTTTTATTAGCTTTTCCACATAATATTACATAGGAGTGGTTTTTTTATTAGATTTTCCACATAATATTACTTAGTCGTTTATTCAAGTTTTAGATGACAATGATTAGTTCTGTAAATGTGCAAAGTCGCTTGTGACTTATTCGGAGCTTGATTCAATAAAATCTCATTTGAAACTCCATTTTTTAAACGGGTTGAGCTTGAGCATTGAGTCGAGTTTGATAAAATTATCAAGTCGAACTCGAACAAAGTAATGTTTGACTCTCGAACAAAGTAGTGTTTGACTCGACTAACTTGCAAACATATTCGAGTTCGAGCATGAATATTATAAATATTTTGAATGGGTAAATTAAACAAGTTTTTTTTTCGAGCATTCGAACTGATGCTAATTATTAAATTTTCGAGCATTTCATGAGTTAAGTTCGAGTTGAATTCGAACATGATAAATATTTATCAAGTCGAGTTCGAACAAGAGAAAAAAAGCTCGAATCAAGCTCAAGCCTAACTTGAACTCAAATATTCTTTAACAAATCGAGCTTGAACATTAGGATATTCAACTCGACTCGATTCGTTTTTACAATCCTAACAATGATCAACTTACTTTTCACTGTTATCAAATGTAGAAAGATTTAAACTTCGTCTAATTTTCCTTTTACATAAATAAGAGGATCTAAATTAATTTTTTTTTTAGGAAATTTTATGGTTAAATCTGTTGAAAATTGTAGTACTAGGTACTATATATCAACATCATTTTACAAATCTTACAATTATAATAAATAATTGATACTAAAAAAAAACATAATTTGATTCTTTGTAGCAAGGCATATATAGATAGCAGCTAATAAATTTTGTGCTTGTTGTTTATTAACTTGTACTTCATTTTTAGGGACCATTCCAATTCAAGATAAATTATATATGGACTCAAAGCTGGGGTCAGTTGATAGGCAATAATGAGATAAATCTATATATTGAATAAAGGCTATACTATTCAACTAAATTAAATGTATGTTCTCTCTTGTCCTAAACCTTAGAGGACATCTGGTCCTATAGTTGACATTTCAAAATTATTGTTGACCCTTGCATAATACTATTAATTTAAATTATTTCTAAAACATAATCCTTCAATTTCACAATAATTGATGCTTTAGTCTTTAAATTTTGTTTCAAATTATTTGATGTTTTAAATATTTTCACTCTTTTTCCTAATTTTATCCCTATCAAAACACTATAAAATCTCCTATATAATAACTTATATTTGAAAAATAAAATTTCTTTCATAAAATTTAATAGAGGTTGGAGAGAGAAGATGATATATTTGTTTCTTTTTTTTATTTTTTTATTGTAAAATTTAAAACATCAATTATTATAAAATTGAGGGAGTAAAATAATATATTTTCACCGATCAAAATAATTACATAAAGACTGAATTTAAGGTAAAATCTTATATTGTAAGGAGTAATGCTACTATATATAGAACTATTATATTATCAATTTCCGAACATAATTTGATTCCAAAATTGATATTCCACTCCGCATAATCAATTCATTCATGGATCATTCGCTAGACTTTATGGTGTAATGTTGAATATATTTTACATGTGATGTGATTTATCGTATAAGATATCAATATCATGTTTATTTTAATATATTAAAATACACAGTATGTATTAATAATATAGTGTTTGCTTAGATGTATTAGATTCTCTTTAAAATTTTAATTCCTAAAATATCCTTTAATTAGTTACCATATATTATGTGAATATTCTATAATAAGATTTTTAATTAATATCTGCAAGATTATTTTAGTGTGCAATTTTTAATAATTATGTATGGTATTATATATATGTCCTACCTGCAAGATATGATATATTATACCATATAAATGGTTAACACATGTGATATATTATATCATATAAATGGTTAACACACGCCGGACATTTGCATAATCATGAGTTTTAATATTAGTAGCAAATATAGTACTAAAATGTCATAGGTATTTATCACATCCTTATACTATCTAGCAAACAAACCTTCAATATACACGGCACTAATTGAGTACTATTCTCATATTTGATATTTAACTTGCGTAAAATTAATTGAAGCACTGTATAACTAAGAATTTATTCGGGCGTCTCAGTGTTTCATGCAACATTCCCTTGATTGATGTGAGCTTTAATATCAAGTATTCTCACCATAAATAACCATATTTTTTCAGCTTTAAATAAATAGTTATGGGAAATGTTGCCTATAAATCCAAGCTGTAGAAAATGAATTTCGGGCATAACTAAGGTGACTCATTTTTACAAAAAATTATGGTAGCAGCTCCTACCACACAATGATGACTTGTGATGAGCTGGATTTACAATGTTGAGACCTACATGTCGGGATTTACAGCCTTTATAGTTGATACAGCACAAATAGTTCCAATCTTCATTTAAGAGAGAAGGGGAAAAAGGTGGAAGTATTTATTACCTTTGAAAAGCTCGAACATCATCTACACGTGTTTGAGAAAATATTATTTAGAAAGATCATCATACATTTTCACAATTAAAATTAGAAAGTTTGTTTCGTAAATTGAATTAACTAATAAATATAATATTATATTACATATTAAACGGATTACTCTTATAATTTTCAATTGAAAATGAGTAGTATAGTATGGTGATTTTAATGCAACTAATTCTAATAATGTAAGTGGTAAAAGGGATAAAATTAAACTAATGCACGCGAATATTTATGGGAAAAAATAATTTTCTACAAAAGGTACAAGTAAATATATAAAAATTTAAAATACATAAAAACGCCAAATGTAATTCACACGATATAGCAGGGATTACACATCAGATCACCTGTTGCATTTCTTATTACATTTCCTATTCCAAACCTTCATTTAAAAAAAAAAATTATTTTTTGAATTTTTAATTTATTATGATTTTATTTAATTAAAATTTTCCCTTTAGGGTTCATCCATCCCCAATTAGGATATATTAATATTTTTTTAAAAAAAATTAATTTTTTTTTCTAATTATACAACACCAAATAAAATAGGAATTGCAACACAGGATCTGATCCGCACGGATTATATCATAGCTTGATCCTGGAACCTACTCAGCAGCCCCCACAGCCACAATACCCCAAACAAATTTCTATTGAATAAAAATTGAAACCGAAAATAATAGTGGGCCAAAACAAAATCAAAAGGTAAAATTTGTCCATCGATATAATCAAGGGGGTAATAAAATTACCCATGAGGCCTAATCCGAACTTCCTTTTCGACATTTATGAATACATAGTGCAGTACTTACTATATTATAGTAAATATATCGTTACTATATTTCAATTTGTACCCTGAAGGTGCTCACCCAAACGGTGGAAACTCATATCCTATGTAAAAAAGTGTTTTGAGTTCGAGATACACGGCTCTCCTATCTCCAACTAAAAAAAAAAAAGAAAAAAACATAATACCCTCAAGAAAAGATAATTTTAGATTGTAAAAAGTTAAACCTATGAAACAACGAGGAATGGTGACTTTAGAGTGGATTAAAGACCATACAACGGACAAACCCCCTCTTAGACCGTGAAAAACAGAATGTCACACGAATTTATTCAAGTGCATTACTGTATTAGGTAAATGGGAAAACATCATCAACCAGGGAGCAAATGCATATAGATGTAGGGAAACAAGTACAAAAGCTAAAATTTAATTCATGTCTTGATAGGAAGGAATCATAGATGGTCCTGGGGTGGTCCAAGTGGACCTAAATGTCAAAATAAGCAGACAAAAAATCCTCACCCATATCATATGATTTTACTACTTCATTCACCTTCACATTCAGATACACATTTATCCATTTGGTACTTAATAATTCGCTTGAGGTTCAAATATATGCTTCAGGATCACCCTCACAGTATCCAGTACCTCCTCTTCTTTGCATCGCGTAACAAACTTCACTACAATTTAGCACTTTTCTTAGTACATTACAGAGCAAAATTCAACTGCAGATTTATGCAGGCCAAAATGATGGACACCAAACTTTGCATCAATTATCAAGACCAATTTCAGTTCATACCCCCTATCTGGTTATATTGATGTTCTTAAATACAAAGGATTAAGCACCCTTTGATTGACTAATAGTCAAATTTTAATTTTATATTTGTTGAACCCCACACCAACAAAGAAAGCATACAGTTTCAATTATATATGATCGATTTAGGATTTCAAATCAAAGCCTATAGATCCGGACTTATCTAGATTAACAACTAATCATTAAACTATTTAATCAACACCAAGTGTGGGGTATAGGAGCTTCTACATGGTCATGATCACTCATAAGCATATATGGGATAGGAGAGGGAGTATATAAAAAAATGACAGTAAGGCAGAGATCCCTTACGTAGCTCCCTAACTTGGACACACGGCAATTGTTACTTGTTAGGTAGGCCACTATTATAAATGTTAAATGCAAGCTGCTCTTCCATGCAGATAGAGAAATTAATATAACGACGACTTCTATTAAAAATAATTAATAGGTTTAACAGTTTTTGTTAGGTGCTTCATTTTAAAAATACATATGTGGCTACCTGAATCAGTGAGTGTACAAATACACAAAACTATATATGATATGCATCATGCATGACGACTACGTGCGACTTCAGAGAATTAGTTTAGTTGAACTATCACTTTGAGTGTTTTTCTAAAAACAAAGATACTTAATCAGATGAATAGTTTAAATTTGTGGCATTTTAAAAAATAAATTAAAACAATTAGGACAAGCTTTAAGAAAACCGACTGTCTCAAATTGGATTCTATGTGTGAAGGTATATACTTTCACTAAGGGAGTGGTTAGGCTTTGAGAAAGTTAGGTTACTCAAATTGGTTCCTTTAAGTAGATAGGCATATAAAGGATTGCATGATTAATGTGAGGAAAGGAAGAATCCAAATAATGGTGAAAGATTATCGATGAAGTGGGCACTCTACCAACCATATTAACATCAATCATTAAACAAGTGATTTAATTGGTGACTAATCAAATTTGCATAATTAAGACTATCATTTTCATTAAGATAATCCTTCTCAAGCAATGTAAAATGTCCCTATTGTTGCTTTCACAAGTGTGGAAAAGATGTTCCCATTCAATTAATTTGGTTGTTTCAACAAATGCCAGACTGTATCCAAACCAAATTTATGTCTCACTAGGAATGAAAAATAAAATAAAGACTTTAAAAGAAGTTCCATAAGATTGTGTTTGCAGTAGAAGATTAAGAGTTTAAACATATAAATGGCTGACCCACTGTCTTTATCAGGAAATTTTCCAATTATTATGAACTTATAGTAGAGTTTAGGATACTGACTTTTTTTCCTCACTGAAATAAATCTAAATCTACTCGTGAATGTTCGAGTAATTTGAAATCCTTAAAATAAAATTATTTTCTAATGCTCAAATCCTTGTATATAGATACCACCTAACATAATACTTTCTAGAGTTGCTCTAGTTCTCTAGATCAAAATAGTTTGCTTGTTAAAATTTTAAATTTATAGATAATAATGAAGTAAACTTAACCTACAAAGGAACGTTGTAATATTTTCAAGTTTTAATAATGAAAAACTACAAACTGAGAATAAAGGATTCTGAAAATGATGGCAAAATCGTGTTGGAGTTCGACTACTGTTTTGGAAGAATGTTTAGAAAATATTATTTTTTTGTATAGCTGTATGCCTGTATTCAAAAATTTATGGGGGAAAAAAACTGATTATGATTTCATTTTCAAAGAAGACATTTTCTAGTATGCATGGCATATTATGTAAGATTCTATGTGGTTGGTGTCATTATACCGAACTCCTGAGTAGTAATATATAATAATACACTAATCAGTGACATAGAAATCTTCAATGGAGGCAATAAGTGGAGAATGTAATAATCTACACAAACATGTTTTCAAATTTTCGATCTTTGGTGCCAGTAAGTTAACTTGGATATTAGTCTGTTTCTTTAATATATAACTGAACAATTAATATGGTTTTACACAAAACTACTTTAAGAATATCAATGTAAAAGTAAACTTTCAAAGGAAGATATCTGACAAGTTGCAGCTGATCCTGGATTTCAAAAAGGTAGGTACTTTATGGCCTATGTAAATGTCTATACTCCCTGATCAGCAATTCTCTAGTAGTAGCATTTAAAATATCTCTAGCACTCATTATTTTTTTGGAGTGGATCTAGCATTCTTACTTTTAGCTACATGATACAAAGTCTTGATCTAATTTACTTCATTATGACAAGTATTTAAATTATATGTTTACGTATCCTCCACTATACGTACACCAGAAACTATGAAAGAAAAATCTTTGCATTTTCAGCTTGAGTGTACTAAATGTATGCACAAGCAATAAGCAAAACAGCCTAAAATCCCAAAGCACTTGAAGCGAAGCAATTCCTCAACTTATATTCATAATCAATATCATCTTGCACCAAAGACTAACACAGAAAAACATACTGAACTAGGATGCCTGATATCCTCAGCAATCAGGGTCGTAAAATAATGATGGCATCACAGAGTAACAAAAAGGCATTATGAAACTAGTCCCATAAATTTGAAAAAATTAGAGCATTTTGTCTGAGTTGTGACACTGCCGCATTTTTGTGGTTAATAAATTGAGTTTTCCAAAGATTAGTACTTCATTTAAAACCTATTGTTGCTTACGTGCTTTCAGATTAGCTGTCAGTAGTGATGGTGCGTGTGCAAAGGTTAAATAATAGTGCCTCAAAGGATAGAAAGAAGCTTTATTGGTAATTGATGAACTCTTACCCCAAGGAAGAACAGGAAACTCCCACCTTTGTGGAGGTACTGTAATGGTGTAAGCAACAACCTGGTGAAGGGTGGAAGATGCTTTCAAAATTAATAGACGCAAAGGGAAAATAAGACCAATTGCTGCTGAAGAAACAGAGCACATACCACTACTGAAGCAGCCAGAGCCTCAGGAGAGCTGTAAAGGACTGATGTCTCTTCATTTTCATACAGCAGATCCATGATCTCCATACAAGCATCAAATTTCACGTGCTCTCCAACTTGGGCAACTGCCCTAAGTTAACCAAAAATATATAAGTACCCGCATCAGTTTAGAAGGCTGTTTCAGGCAGAAATGATTTAATGTTGATAAAAAGCTTACTTGAATTGAACAAGAAGCTCTTCAACTAAAACAAAAGCAATATTTGACATGCCAATCCCATATCCCAGTACCTTAAAGAAACTTAATTACTTTGGCAAAGAGAAAAGTGATCCAGATAATAAGGACAGGCCAAATAGAAATAGTATCAGTAGGAATAGCACATTGTAGAATTACCTGCATTAACACCATCTCCTGCAGATTTCTTGTCAACCACCATGCTTAACAGAAAATGAAGCAGGATCTTATAAACATTACTGAAACAACAATCTTACAGCTTCCAAAATATCCCCTGTCGTGTAATGTTGTTCCTTGATAAACTTGTCTCCCAAAGATTTGAAATGTTTAACAGACAGAGGAGGTGAATCGTGTATCTGCAAAACAAATAACTTAAAATACAAGAAAGATGGATGTAGTATCTGGAGTCTGGACAAACAAATAATACTACCTACTTTGCTTGAAATCCATAATGAAACAAGAGCAAATAGCTGCAAGTTACTTTCTTCAATCGGATGGAGAAGCCAGTTTTTTTTCACCCTGCTGCCTTCAAGTCTTTAAAGGGTTTGCCATAAATAGATAAATAAAATTATTAGTAAACGCTAAAAGGGCCATATTCAAAATTAGATAAATGAATTCATGTAGGTTCAGATAGTCTCCAGAGTTGTTCTTGCCTTCTTGGTTGTGAGTAAACCTACTTTTTATAAGATCCTTAACCTAGTGATCTGTGTGAAGATAACTTCAATCAGATTCATTAGTAGCAGGAAACTAAATTTATTCCCATGATTGTCTTATTGATTCAAGTGTAGACTCTCTGACATTACTTGGTAAGTGATCAGCACAAGGGATAATCAAAACTTTTAAAAGCAAACAAGCCACCAGCTGTAAAAGAATCTACCTGATTGGACCTTTCTATTCCTCATTGGCAACTAGTAGAGACGATGAATAAATTTTAAGCAGGTAAGATGAAACTAAATGAAAATGAAAATGAAAAAGGCATGAGATTAAACAAGACCTGAACCAGGTCGTATCTGAACAAACCTAAAACTTCATCAGGCATTCAAATTTACTAATGTACAAATAAGATGAAAATTTCTCACTTTTCCAATTACTGACTCAATAAGAAAGGTTTTCTTATAAAAGCATGGAAAGCTATAAACTGAATACACTTGTCAGATTCTACTATGGATGCTTTAGAAGTTCCATCATCTAGCACAAGCTGAAGACAAAGGAATAAAAAGCTAACTAAAGCAAGCAAATAATTATCCTTATCACATAAAAACTAATGGTAAAAGAAAGGTCATTAGCCCTGTGAAACTTGAAACTATAACTCACGATCCATGCATCACCACTCAAAACAATTTTAACAATAGGATGGACAATTTTGCATTTCTACTAGATGACGGAAGGTCAAGATCCAGGCGATACCTTCAAATTTCTCACCAAAGTTCAAACAAAAAGTATCCAAAACATGTGTATTTCCTCATAAAATTTAAGATCAATGCAACTGTATTATGCATACAGGAACAATGAAAATCAAGCATCTTCCCCCATCAACATCACATTGATTGAAAAATTCAAGGTACTTATGGTATTACAGTAAGACCGTTGCTCTAATTTAAAAAAAAAATAAAAAATCAAATGTTAACATGTGCGGCAAACAATATTTTTAAAGGTAAAGAAGCTGAATCATACTCACTAATAGTAGACCAATGCTGCAAGTTGTGGATCATATTACAAGCAGAAGACCTTAAAATTACGCACAAACCTCAGATATGCATATATAATAACAGAAAATAATCAATCCAAAATAAAATAAAATTGAACACTGAATAAAAAAAAAAACTCGCCATTGCCTAAGCATCTCACCACATCTCGCACTATTCCACAACCATTAACACTTCCAGATTATGAATAACAAAAATCAGATCGATGCATAAATCTTACCCGGAGAGAGCTGGGTAAAAGCGATCGGCGAAGAGCGATAGCGCAGAGTACTTGACAGTTGGCGAAACTTCCAGAAGCTGTTTTCAAATATAGAACGATAAATTACTGGAACAAAATTAAATAGAAGCCTCTAATCCATACTGAATTTTACAATATTTAAGAAAATGAAAAAAAAAATGCGCGAAGGTATGAAAAATTGGATAGCAGACCTGAGACGATCGAATGAGGAACTCGATTACTCTGGATCGCAGGCATGGGCAGAGCACTTTCTTCATGGCGCCGCTGTGCATGAGAGAATGTGGTGAGAGTGAGCACGCTTCAAATGCTTTTTTTATGGAGGGAATTTTTCGAGTTACCAAATTATTCAATTCGGTTCTATATGTCTATAATGAATAATATACTATATATATATTATAGTTAAATTAATAAAAAGAAATAAAACAAAGCATGAATTCTCACGTGAGATCCCCTAGTACCAAATTGTGTGTGCAAACCGTGTACAAATATCAAAATTATTACTTTTCTTTCACTTTTTTCTTTAATTTTAATTTCTTTTCGTTTAGTATAATTTTACATTATCCAATTAGGGCTTATAATTATTTTTTAGTATTTAATTTTCATTTTTAATTAATATAATTGATTTTTGGAGTTGACTATTCCAAATTTAGCGTATTTAATTTTGTAAAAAATCAATTTTTATCAATAATATAATAAATTTTATTTTTATGAAAAATTATCAACACTGTACAATTTTGATACAGTAAAGCCTCGATATAAGAATACTCTATATAAGAATAACCTTCTTATAGTAATAAAAGTTGTGGTTCCAACTCGGGACCAGTTATAAATAAGAATAACCTCTACATTGTAATATTCCATTATTTTTTTAGAATGAACCAACAAAGACCATCTGCCATTGATCAATAAAGACCATCTGCCATTGATGAACCAACAAAGCCATCGATCAATGGAACTCAACGGTCATAAAATCACTCCTTTATAAAAGACGAGTGAATCAAAGTTTTAAAACAACTCTTGCCTCCCAGACTTTTCGCAATACTTATTCTTGAAGCCTTTATTCAAGCAGAGCTTTCTTTCTACCTCTTAGATCAAGTTCAACATTTGCTAAAAACTGCGAGAGTCCAACTGAGAAGAAGAATTCAAAGAGTCAAAACATTCAACCAGCTGTTGATAAACTAGCCAGGGCAACCTTCTCAGTTTCAGCAATACAACGATCAACTACTCAGCTCAATTGAAGGAGCACATCAGTTGATATCCCCTGTTCAAGACTAACCTCTTGAAGATCGAAAGAGATCTAAAACCTTGTAAAGACATCAATAGCACCTACCTTCCGAGCGAGCAGTTAGGGACTTCAAGTGTGAGCCGTCGACCCGCTGAGGTAGCGAGCAGTTACCAGGTTCAGCCAACTGTCCTTCATTGTGTAATTTGTAAAGAAACTCAAGTTATATAGTGAAGTTGCCCTTCTGCGGAAGGAAGGGAGGACGTAGGAGTTTGAGACTTCGAACCTCTATAAATCATTTGTGTACTGTACTGTTTTGATTACTTGGATATCTTTAAACTGTACACAAGCTCACACAATCTGCACTCAAGCTATCCAAAGTACTTACTCTAACTGTGCATAGATAAGTTTCTAAGCGAGTCAAGGGCCCTTATTATTCCGCAATTGAAGCAAAAGTTTTAATCAGTTTATTCACCCCCCTCTAAACTGATATCGACTCGCCCGGAACCAACAAGTGGTATCAGAGCGGTTGATTCTAAGGATCAGCCATTTCTGTGGATCAACTGAATTAGATCTACTTATATGTGCTAACATCTCAAGCTATGGGAAACCATAAGCTACCTTTATTTTCAGTTGAGAATTATGATAATTGGAGCAGGCGAATGAAGGTGAATCTCTGCTCGATTCATGAGAATATGTGGGAAGTTATAGAAGATGGTCCAATCATCATCATGATGGACAATGATGCTCACATAGTTGATATCAATCAACCAGCAAGGATCCTAAAGCCAACTAATCTTCTCACCAGCGAAGAGAAGAAGTTGAAGAATCTAGAGTTTGTGGCTCAAGCTGCACTATTTTAAACTCTAGATGAAGATAGAATGAAAGACACAAAGAATTGTACAACTGCCAAGGAGATATGGGACTTACTAGCAGATCTATGCCAAGAGTCCGAAGCCATCAAAGGAAACAAGCTCCAACTGGTAGTCGACAGATACGAGTCCTTCAAAATGCAGCCAGAAGAGTCCATCTCAAGCCTTGAAACCAGATTTCTAGGCATTATCAATGAGATGACCAACCTAGGGAGAAGTTATCCCAATTCTGAGATGAATTCCAAAGTTTTGGATAATCTCACTGAAGAATGGGACATGAAAGTGATAGCTACAAAAGAATCAAAAAATCTATATAGCATCACTCCCAGAGAATTGTTTGGCTCTCTCAAAGCTCATGAGTATAGTCTAAACAGGAAGAAGGAAGCATCAACATCATCAGCTCAAGATGCAGCCTTTTATGGTGAAAGGAACCGGTTCAGAGACACTCGAGGAAGGAACAACTTCCGGCCCAGGAGCTCACCAGCCAGAGAAAATCAAGGCGGATATTCATCCGAACGAAAAAGAGAAACAACCGAAAATAAGGAAAACTTGACTGAAGACATCAATGATCAAAGTTACCAGGTTGTTAGAAAAACTGAAGAGAGTTTGAGATAAACAATCAGTTCCACCTTAAACTGATGAAATTCCAAAAGATGAGAGAACTCATCAACCAGCTGAACGATCAGCTAAACCGTTCAGGGGTGGCAATCGAAATCTAGGAGAATGCTTTCATTGTCACAAACAAGGATATTACAGATATGAATGTACAAAACTCCCTGAAGATAAGAAAGCCAAAGTGAGGAGAAACTTCTTCAAAAGGAAAGCAATGGTTGCAAACTACGAGAATGCCGTGCTAGACGATTCAGACTATCCATCTGGAATTGATTCTGACGGCTACAGCTCAGATGATGAAGTGTTTTTTTGCCTCATGGCTGACAATGATGAAGATGTTAGTACAACTGATTCTCAAACCTCATTCTATCACATTAATGAAGCAACTGTCTCTAGCAATGAACTTGATATGAAACTTATGATGCTAGAAGATCAATTAGCTTCAATATCCTGCTTGCATGTTGAACTGAAAGATGAAAATGATGAATTGAGAAATAGAGCTAGAAAATTGAGCATCGATCATGAAAGAATAAATTATCTTGAGTCTCAGTTTGTGAAATTTGAAAAGTTGAAACTAAGAACCGTTGACCTAGAAGCTGAAAATCAAAAACTCAAGCAAGAGATCCATGAGAGAGAACAAGTAACTCTTAAGTTCAAAAAGGGATCTCAAACTCTAGATGAGATATTAAATCATTAGAGAACTGGAACCAGCAGCACAGGGCTAGGATATAGCAAGTTCACTACCTTAGAGAAAGGAAAAGCAATTGCTCAACCTAGTGATAAAGGAATCCTAAAAGGATTCACCAGGTCAATTCATGATCACCCAGCTGAGCCAACTAAAGGCAAAGGAATATTGAGAAATCCTCAAACTCAACCCAAACAATTCAGTCAATTCTCCCAACCAAAAACACCAGGTCAACTGAAGCCAAAATTCTAGCCAAGACCAACAGTTCACTCAAACCAATCCATTCATTCAAAGCCTTAAGTTCAAGAAAGACCACATGCTCAACACAGAATGCCCCTAAGGCAGACTGATAGATCAACTCACTTTAGAAAGAAAAATCAGTTTAGATCTCAAGCCTATCCTACCAAGAAGTTCAATCAGAACACCTATAGGAGAGATTAAAGAAACTCGTTTGAACCCTACCATCACTATAATGAGTACCTGGATTCCAGAAATGAACCAAAAGGGTTCAATCCAATAAACTGGAAACATACAAGACACTGGCCTGATCATAGAACTCAAAGGTCTCAAGACCAAAGCATTTTAGTTGAATTTTTTTATCCAACTAACTCTCAACACAGGTACCACTCAACTGATTCAAATCAGAATAGAAGCGTTGAGAGAAAATCTAAACTGATCAGGCGATCCAAATCAGTTGGATCTCTGAATGATAAAAAGCCGAAAGTTTGGCAAGTTTGGATTCCAAAGAGCTTGATGTATCAACAAGGACCCGATATGAAACGGGTCTCTAAATGCTAATCCTTATTTTTGCAGGATAAGAGCGTCCTATCTATGAAGAAAACCAAAGATATCTGGTATCTAGATAGCGGGTGCTCCAAGCACATGACCGGAGACAGAGAATATCTCGACGGTTATGAAGAAGTCAAAGGTCCACTTGTCACATTTGGAGACAACTTCAAAAGCCGAACCATTGGAGAAGGGTTCGTGGTCAAATGAAAAGTTGTAGTAAATGGAGTCTCTCATGTGGATGGACTAAAACACAAACTGCTCAACATCAGCCAACTGTGCGACAATGGCTACTTAGTTGACTTCACCAAAAACTCCTGCAACATAAGAGACAAGTCAACTGGAGTAATTCTTCTCACTGGCATAAGGAGAGGCAACATGTATAATGTTAACTGGTCAACCGGCTACTCAGAAGCTTGCTTTCTTTCAAAGGGATCAACTGAAGCAAGCTGGCTATGACATCGATGACTGAACCACCTCAACTTCAAAACAATCAACTACCTAGCCAAGAAAGAGCTAGTTGAGGGGCTTTCCAAGGAGATATATAAGAGAACAGGTGTGTGTGGACCATGCCAAAAAGGGAAGCAAGTGAAGTCATCCTTCAAGAATAAGAGTCATCCACCAGGAACAACTGATTGCCTCCAACTGCTACATATGGATCTGTTTGGCCCAGTCAGACCACAGACACCAAAAGGCAAAAGATTCACTCTCGTAGTAGTGGATGATTTCTCAAGATATACGTGGGTGGAATTCTTAAGAAGCAAATATGAAACTTATGACAAGCTAACGACGCTGATCAGAAGGCTACAAACTGAAAAAGAAAGATCAGTTCAAAGGATTCGCTCCGACAATGGAACTGAATTTGTAAATCAACAAATGATCAGTTTTCTCAGCCAACTTGGAATCACTCATGAACACTCAGCTGCAAGAACTCCACAAGAAAACGGTGTAGCTGAACAGCGAAACTGAACGCTTAAAGAAGCAGCTCGAGCAATGATAGCTGATGCCAACATAGCTGAAGGATATTGGGCTGAAGCAGTCAACGCAGCTTTCCACACTCAAAATTGAAGTGCAATCGTCGCCGCACATGATAAAACACCCTATGAGCTGTATAAGGGTCGTAAGCCTTCCATCTCATATTTTAAAGTATTTGGCTGTAAATGTTATATTCACAACAATGGCAAGACTCAACTGAAAGCTTTCAGTGCTAAAGCTAATGAGGAAATATTCCTTGGGTATAATTCACCTCATGCACAAGCTTACAGAGTGTTCAATAAACGAACTCTTATTGTGGAAATAACATGTCATGTGGTATTTGATGAATTTGCTAATGAGTACAGGAACAAAGAAACAATAGACACATCAGTTCAAGTACTACCTAGTGAAACTGAGAACTCGCAGGACTATGTGGATCACACTATTCCAGAGCGGCTTGAAGTTTCACTAGAAGAAGGCAATGAAACTGGTACTAAACCAGTTGAGAACAATATGGTCAATAAAGACACAGATCGTGCTGAGACCATAAACCCCACAACTGAAACAGGGAGAAGAACTGATGAAGATGCCGAACCAACTGATGAAAGGGTGACTGATGACGTTACCACAGTGGAACCAGCTGAAGCTATCTTGCCCAAATGGCTCCGAAGCCATCCAACTGACAAGATAGTTGGTGATCCAAGAAGTCGAGTTCAAACTAGAAGTTCAACTGAGCATGTATTATTCACATGCTTCATATCTCAAACAGAACCAACAAATGTCAAAGCAGCCTTAGAAGATTCAGACTGGATCATGGCTATGCAAGAAGAACTGAATCAGTTCACAAGAAATGCCGTATGGTTTCTTGTCGATAGACCAAAAACTCAGAAGGTCATTGGTACAAAATAGATTTTTCGCAACAAGCTTGATAAACAAGGTGTGATCACAAGGAACAAGGCAAGACTGTAGACAAAGGATACTCACAAAGTGAAGTGATCGACTTTGATGAGACATTTGTACCAGTTGCAAGATTGGAAGCCATTAGACTGTTCCTAGCCTATGCAGCTCACTTCAACTTCACAGTCTATCAAATGGATGTCAAGAGTGCTTTTCTTCAAGGAATGCTCAAGGAAGACGTGTATTTTGAGCAACTGCCAGGATTTGAAATTGGGGATCAAGTCTTCAAGCTGAAGAAAGCCCTCTATGGATTGAAAAAAGCTCCTAGAGCATGGTATGAAACTCTCACAACATTCTTGCTGAAAAATGGGTTTCATAAGGGAGTCATTGATCGAACTTTATTCCGAATAGAACGATCAACCAAGATCTTAATGGTTCAAATTTATGTGGATGACATAATTTTTGGATAAAAAAGCAAAGATCTATGCACACGATTCGCTCAACTAATGCAAAGTGAATTTGAGATGAGCATGATGGGAGAAATGACATTCTTCCTAGGACTCCAAGTAAAGTAGCTGAAAGATGGGATCTTTATCAGCCAGGCCAAATACACCAAGGAGCTAGTCAAGAAGTTTGGAGTTAATAAAGAAAAAACTCTCAAGATTCCTATGAATACATCAGTTCAGCTAACTCTTGATGAAGAAGGAGAATCAGTTAGCCAAACATATTACAGAGGAATCATTGGGTCGCTACTTTATCTAACAGCTAGCCGACCAGACATCTCCTACTCAGTCGGTCTATGCGCACGATTTCAAGCCAACCCAAAGAAAAGCCACCTTGAAGCAGCAAAGAGGATTATCAAATATCTCAAAGGAACTATAAATCTTGGAATATGGTATCCCAGAGATGACAGTTTGAGTCTAATTGGTTATTTAGATTCAGACTTTGGTGGATGCAAGATCGACAGAAAAAGCACCAGCGGAATATGTCAGTTTCTTGGAAGCAAACTGATATCCTGGTTTAGCAAGAAGCAGCACTCAGTTGCCATGTCAACAACTGAAGCAAAATATGTAGCTGCGGGAAGCTGCTGTGCTCAGATACTCTGGATGAAGCAACAGTTGAAGGACTACAAAGTCGAAACTGAAGAAGTACCTATATTCTGTGACAACAATAGTGCAATTGCAATATCTCAGAATCCAGTTCTACATTCAAGAACTAAGCACATTGACATAAGACATCACTTTATCAGAGATCACATCGAGAAGAAGGACATATGCATCAAATATGTCAACACAGAGAAGTAGATAGCTGACATCTTCACCAAACCATTACCTGAGGCAAGGTTTATGGAGCTATGCATACAACTAGGGCTACTTGAGCTAACATCAAAGGATGAAGATGATCAACTGGAAGAAAAAGGCTAAGAAACCGCTACAGCTGAAGAGAGGAACTGAACCGAAAAGCTTTAACTCATCCGAATGAGTAGTTCATAACTGAAAAGTCGTTAAACTGATTAGCTGGACACATAAACTATCAGTTTGAAATGAAGCAAGAAGCTGTGCAAAGAAAGTAAGCAGAAGCTGATCAGCATAACTCATCAGCTCAACTGAATCATCAGTTCATTAGCCCAAACTGAGGCAAGGAGCAACGCAGAGTTAGTCAAAATGGTCTCAACTGATGACCCAGTCAGTCAAGCAAAGAATACCAGCTGCAAAATCATCAAACTGATGGAGAAATGAAAGGATCTTGCTTCAACTCAACAAGGAGACATCAGTTCAAGAACCAACTGAAGGAAAGTAGCAGAACTGAGAAACAGCTGAATCAAGAGTTCAAGCAGTTGAGGAAGTGAGGAACTGATGAGCAAATATCTCGGTTGGAACTGATCAACATGGAGATCATCAGCTATAGCCGAAGCCAACTGATGACGTAATCAGTTTCAAGCAAAAAAGAAACAGCTAGAGAGAAAAGATAAGTTCAAAATTTTCAATAGTAGAAATGGTAAAAACACGTGTCACTCAAATATTACCGTTGAACTCTCTCTCTCTCTTCATTCATCCCCAACGGATAAAATCGAAAGGCCAATCGACGGGTCGATTGAATGAATCTGACCGTTGAATTTAGGCATACGAAACGTCCCAACCGTTGGATAAACTCCATCTCCTCCTATAAAAAGGATGGCTGAATTCTAATTTCATTTTTACCGATCCAAAACTCAGTAAAGAATTAAAGACCTTCTCTCTCCTCATTCTCTCAAAACTGTTCTACAAAAATAGTTACGAAAGTAAAAGATCGAGTTCCAAATACAGTCAAAACCAAATCATTCTTTTTCTCCAAATCATTCATCAAATCTCACAAAAACTTCATGGCTGAAAGGAGCACACTAACTGTTCGATGAAAGTTCAATTTCAAAAGAACTAGTGAATCTTCTCAAAGATTCTAATAGAATCTATACAGAGACAAGTTTCTAGATAAAAAAATATTCAGAAAAAAGTGCTCAGATTCTCCACTCTGCAACTCATTGATTTCAAAGTTGGAGCAAACAGTATTGAAGAGATTCACAGAAGTCTATCCAGCAAAGATCTACCCTGAACCAGTGGTTGAGTTCTATTTGAACTCCAAAGGGTATGATGACAGAATCACAACAGAAGTTCGTGGAGTTGAACTGGTAATCACTCCAGAATTACTCGAGAGGATATTTCAACTACCCACCACTGGCATAAGATTATAAGATGTAGAAGTTGACCAAGAGCAAACCTACCATCTCTGGAAGCGAGCAAACTGCCAAGATCCCTACAAAAGCAGTACACTCATGTCCTGCTTCCAGGAAGAATACAGAATCCTAGCATCAATTGCAGCAAGAATGATTGTTGGCACAACTGTGAGTCACTTAGAGATGTCAGAGCACAAATATAAAGCCTGTGCAGCAATCATCAGAAGTATCAGAGTAAATTGGGCTCAATACTTCTTTGAACAAATCAAGAAGTATGTCGATGTTGTTGAGAAACATTGGAAAAAAACTGAGTTCCATCAGAAGATGTGCTATGTCTGCAGGATCAGCAGCATACTGGAGAGCACACTTAACTCCATGGCAGAAGACACCGACACGGTGATGATTGATCAGCTGGATTTCATACCTTCAACTGGCAGAAGACAACCAGCTTCAAAATCTATAAGCATCAAAAGCAGTCGGCAAATTGATGCCCCCTCAAAGAAAGCAGAGGAGCCTGCTAAAAAAAAAGATAAAGAGATCACTACAGAAATACATCAAGAGGACTCCGACTATGAAGACAATGTCCCAATAAGCCAAATGTTGGGAACCACAATCAGAGCCAAGCCTCTGCGACAAGTTCGATGTGGATCAACAGTTGATTCACCTGAAGAAGAGACCTCTATCAGGCCAGTTCAAGCCAAGGAAGGAACTGGAAAATCAAAGAAGAAGCCCGCAGCAACTCAACCAAAAAGAAAGAAGAAACAATCAGGGCCTCCATCCCCTCCAAAACTACCTCCTTTTAACATCAAGGTGTTTGATATGGCACCGGTTAAAGGAGATGACATTGTGCCTTACAGAGGAGTCCCACCGCGAGGCACAGGAGCCGACTTCTTCAGAACTGCGTGCCCCCCGGTGGCAGAGACTGAAGAGAATATAAGAGCTCTATCAAGAGCTGGGCTGATGAACACGTAATCAAGTTCATTGCTGAAAACTTTGTTGAAGATATGATTGGCACGACTTCTCTGTACAAAGCTCTCTCAAGGTACATATACTGGTACCTGTGGAGACATTGCTTCAACTTTGAAGCCCATTTTCTCCTAACCGCCCTTCATGGGATGAGCTTCTAGAGAAGAGAAGAAAAATGGAGCATGCAATGGGCTGGACAGGAGACTCCTGAACAAAATCCAATTATCACACTAAAGAGAATGCTTGCCATTTGAAGGAACCATCCTCACCCAGAACAACAAACATTGATGGAAGTGATGAACGATCTTGTCAGCTAGGCCAACATCCGACTGCCACCGCTACAAACTGAGGCTGAACAACAACATTGGAAGAATCCCCAAGTTCAACAACATTAGTTGCTTAGGGAACTGCTCATCCTCAGAAAACAACAGCACCAGCAGGGACAAACTCTGTTCAACAGAGAAGCCCAGAGCAATCAACAAGGTGCTGCAACTGAGGAAGATCACAGCTCAAGACAAACTGTCATAGCATCTGTTGCTAGGCAGTTAACTTTCGAAGAATCCCCTCGACCAGATGATATCATCATCAATCTCCTTAATGATTCTCCAGAGGAGCAAGGAGTTGATGAGCGAACTGCCAGTGATCTAGAGTTCGAAGAAATGCTCAAATCTCCTATTCCACCAGCTCTTCCATGTGATGAAGAGTCAGAGAAGTCAACCGAAAAGGCTCGATTGTTTGAGGAGTCAACTGAACCCGTAACTGCTCTTCCCCAAGAGTCAACCCTAGGGACAGCTGAGTCTGATCAGCCAGCTGAACAGACAGCTCAAGTCTATGATCAACCTGCCTATCAAGGTACACTAGCAATAACTGTGTACTTTGATCCAATTCAAAGAGCTCTTCATGCTGTTGCTCAAGATGCTGCAACAAAGATATCACCAAAATCAAGTTATGATGAAACCATCATCATGGAGAAAGACGAACTGACCCACACAGTTCCTTTTGAGGAACTAATTGGAACTGAAACAGGCGAAGAAGCTGACTCAAGAGCAGTTCAGTTCCATGCTCAACCAAGCAGTTCTGCAGTTCAACTCTCTGCTTACTATGTGGAACTGATCCACAGCCTGCAGCAACAGGTTAAACTGCACACAGAGCAAATCCAGTAGTTGCAAGCACATCCAAGACTTCAGACAGCTGGAGCTGAGTCATCAAGCAGCGATGAAGATGAGGAAGATAACGTCATAGAACCGCTTGCCAAGAGGAGGAAAACTGATCACAAGAAGGACTAGTGGCTGATCAAGTTCAAACTGATTAGAAAGCCCTTAGTTTACTTCTTGTAATTCAGTTTGTCATTATCTATTTTTTTTATATATAAAAAGATTATCTTTTTATTTTCAAATAAATGTCGAACTTCGCATTTATTTAAATATTTTGCCCGTTGCAAAACAATGACACGTTTCAAAGTCATTAAATGCCAACGACCAAAAGAGGCCAGGGGCTAGTACCATTTCAACCATTAGATCTATTAGCCTGTCCAAACACTCATAAAAAAACCCTCTCTTTCAAGCCTCTTAAAAATACTCCTCCTTCACTCTCAAAAATTCTCTCTCTATCAAAGCTCTTGAAATTTCTCAAAATCTCAGCCAATCCCAAAGATGGCCGAATTATCCAGATCTCTAAACTCCTTCAAAGAGCAACTTATAAGAGACAAATTCCTTGATAGGAAGAAATTTCAAATGATTCTAAATGAATCAAACAATCCAATCCTTCTATCAAATCTTCACAAGATAGGAATTCTTCACTACCTGGAAACACCACCAAAGTTCTTTAGACAAAACTTGGTGAGTGAATTTTTGCTTCAAGCAAAATTGTCTACAGATGGAAAGATAGTATCATCAATGATTCAAGGACGGCTACTCCAAATCACTGAAAAAACAATTGCAGAAGTGTTCGAGCTTCCACAAGAAGGTTCATTAGTTCAAGAACTAAAGGAATCTGCAGAGTCATACTGGAGAGAATGGAAAGCTTCAACTTGCAACAAGCAATTCAGTTTTACAACTGCTAAAACTGACCTAAAGCCCGAGTATGGCGTTCTACTCGATATAACAAACAAAATGATGTTCGGAGCTATTGGAAGCCTGAGTCAACTCACCCAAGAGAGATACAAGGTTATGATTCACCTTGCTGAAGGGCAACAAACAAACTGGGCAGAATTCATCTTCCAACAATTCAAGCAGCAAGTCATCAAGGCCTCTGACTCAAAGAACTCTGGTAAATTTGAGTCCAAGGTAGGACTTGTTCTAAGAATGAGCAAAATGCTTGAAGACCTGCTGAAGCTTCCAAATGATGAATCACTACCAGTCCTTATCTCTGACTGGGTTCCCAACAAGGGAACTGCTCATCTTCAGTCACTAAGAAAGAAACGAAGAACAAAGGCCAGGACGAGCAACAACACCTCAAGCAACTCAACTGATAATGTCGTTCATTCTCCAAAATCAAAGAATGGATCACCAGTTGATTTTCAGGTTTGCTCTGATCCAGATGAGCTTATTCTATTAATTAGAATTCCTCATCCAAACTATAAAGCGGACTATTTCAGAAGCACATGCCCTTCTCTCCAGCTGACTGAAGAAAATATTCGCACTTTCTATAGTGGTGAATATGCAGTCAAAGGTGCACAAAAGGAAGTGACCAATCTCCTTCTCACTTACTTTGCTTTCGTTGCACAACATGACCAAGAGTTGTTCAAACAACTCCACCGGTATTTCTATTGGTACAACTGGAGACATTCCATGTCCATCCAGTCTCATTTCTTGCTAACTGCCTTTCATGGCATGAGCTACTGGCAACGTGAAGAAACTTAGAGCATTAAATGGATAGGATCGTCAAATCCATTCCCTCCAACCATTGTGCAAGTCCAGCACATCATGAATCACCGACTTGTCAACAAAATTCCAGCAACTGTCTTGTTAGCTGAATTCAAAACCAGCATCATACCTCAAGGAGCTGTGGTTGCAAATCAATCAGTCAACTGCCCAACTGGCTCGCTTTGCCATAAACTGAACTTTGATAATTTATCAAGTCAGTCAGCTAAGCCATCACGATGAACTCCAACTGCCACAGCAAGGATAGAACCACATCTATCAAATACTGAAGTCGTGGCTCTTCAGACGAATCCAAGGCATGATGAGAGCGACAGTGATGATGAGGATACTGCCACATCACCAAGTCTCCTATCCAAGAGCTATGTCACTCCCCTACTCACATCCAACTCAAAAGGCATGCAGTTGATTATGAAGAATGATCAGTTCAGATCGTCGTCAAAGGGAACTTCACAATCCCTCAACCAAAGGATGAAAAACTCATCAGTTGCCATTCAGCAGTTTCACCAAGCCAAGAAGACAACAAGGCCCGCGCTGCCAAAGAACAGAACTGGATCTGTATCAACGTCTAAGCGATCAAACTACTCCAAAGGAAGCAGTGGAACTAGTCCAGCTCGGCCTTTCAAAAAGAGGAAACTGACTCAATCAAGTCAAGTAGCCGGCCAAACGAACTGATCAGTTCAGATCAGTTAGAGCTTCAGTAAGCTCATCAGTGACGACTGATAACAAGATGAAACTGATCATCCAAATGCTGAATCATCAAACCAATCAGTTGGACTGTATCCCAACTGACTCCGGATAAGTTTTCCTAATCCTCTCAAGCTTATCAAAATTAAATTGTTACCGTTGTGATTATAAAATTTCTTATATTATATGGCTACAATTTGAAAATAGGGTTCTCTCTCACAAGTTGCCATTAATATCTCTGCATCGATATTAAGTAATTTCTTCAAAGAAAAAACAGAAATATATTTTTCTAATAAGATATAAATAGCAAAATCTGCAGAAAATATTTTGCTATTTATGACAACTACCCCATTTTCAAAATAACTCCATCTCAGCCACATGATCATAAAGCTACTTCACAATCGAACGGCTGGGATGCATGCATCATTAATTCAGCTAATCATCCATCAAATCGGACAGCTGATCAGCTAAGAAAAGCAATCGAGTGTCCTCGATCAATGCATGCAAAGCTGAATATATTTATGCAAGGAGATGAAGACTCCGATCATCTGCAAATTCTCTCTCATCCTTGCTTTGATCACCTACAAACTCTCTCTCTCAACACACTTGCATATCTAACAACACCATCTCTTTGCAGAAATGAAGCCTTCATTTCAGATGATAAATGTTGAATTACTTATAAAGAAGCTGAAGAAAGATAAGACTCTTAATCTAGAGTTTCTTAACGCACGTCTCAGCTCAGACAACTTTTAAAGAATTTATTGGCCATTGGAGGAAACTAGACTGCTGCCATTCTTGACAATCGTGCCAGTCAAGAATATACCTTCCCATATTGCGGAGTTCTACTACAACGCAACCATCTCCGGCAACAACATCATCTCCACTGTCCAGAACAAAGAGATCACGATGAGAAAAAAATGATGATGTCTACACTTATCCTCCCCGGTGACGGCCCAGACGTGATGGAACTGGAACTACCGTGCAAATATGTACTATGGGGTCTTTGGAAACATCCTCACATTCACCATCATGACTGCTCACACAGGCTGAAAGAAAGCCTGCCTAACGAGATCATCCAACTTCTGGATATCACCGGTCATATCCTGCATGGGAACTTTGAGACAGTCCAATTCTCGGATCTCAAAGCCCATCTAATGGCCGCTCTCTACTTCGGGTATAAAGCCGATTAGGCCTCCTTTATTCTTGCTCAACTACAAGCAAATGTCGAGCGAGCAGAATATGATCCATTAACTGGCTCGTTCCGAGAAAAAGTGGGGTTTATGAGTCGCATAAGCCACATCATTCTAAGTCAATTTGATGAGATCATTCCAACTGGTGAACCGATCAAACGAAGGGACATGCTCCCTACCATCTACTGCCATCCAATCCTGAACAGATCAAATGAAAGCAACCGGTGGTCGCACATGCCAGCTCCTCAGAAGAAAGACAGCTGATGATTGAGAATGAGCAACTCTCTAGACTGAGTGATCAGCCTACAATACCAACCAGCTCACAACCTCTAACCTTAGTCAATCACGACTCAATTGAGGTTAAGTTTGAGGCAGTTCTAGACCATCAGCTAAGAAGCTGCTTCGGTCTTATTGAGGGCACTGATCCCTCCTTATTCGAGCAACTGAAACGGTACCTCCAGTACCACATATGGTGATTCCAACTCGATGAGCCCACAATGTTCCACCTCATCAGCACTCGTGGATCCCTCTTCTGGATCAACGAAGGAAAATGGAGTAGACATTGGATGAACCATCCACTCTGCTCACCGCCAACGCTCTCGGAGATAATGGATTCGATGATCAAAAGAATCCAGCTTAGTGTACCAGCTGATGCTCCTCTTCCCGACAACGAACCAGCCAACTCCTCCTGCACCTCATTCCTCGAAGATCCATCAATCACTACAACCGAAGAGATCTTCACCAGCTTAGCTTTCATGGACTTCAGAGAGCAAGAACTCTCTCAAACCACTGATCGTGGTCAGTTCATGCCAACTGAAGAAGCCTATGCATGGTTCTCCTCGCCCATGCCAATTCATTCAGTTCCTTTAGTCCATGATGACAATTTGGCAACTGCCTTCACATTCTTGCCAAATCTATCACTACCATCGTGCGATCCATCCCAGCTTTTGGATGATGCCAAAAAGGGGGAAGATGGAAAGTATGATGATGGAAACTTAACTCTTTGGGATCAGATCCAAAGAGAAATACATCATGAGGGGGAAGCTCAGCTTCAGGGGGAAGCTTGGAGAAAATTTAGAGCTCAAGAAAGAGGAGAATCAAGCAGGAAGAAATGAAGCAATCAAAGAAGAGAAGTAGTTCTAACTTGCTTTCAAGAGATCATTTGATATGTTTTTGATCCATACTTTATGCTTGCCCTGATACATACATGCCTTAATAATATACTCTAATACTTGAATTTATGCTTCAACTTGCTTTAATATCAAGCATTGTGCGCTGCTCTGATAATCGGATAATCATGTACTAATTACTCAAAATGAAAGCATGACTAAAAAGAAAGTATGTTTTGAATACTCTGATACATGAATTTTTGAATGCTCTGATACTTAAATTTCATGCTCTAATGTGCTAGTTCAAGAACTTGCCTAAGCAAACTACAACATGTTTATCAAACGAACATTTACAATTTTTCCATCATCATTGACAAGGTTTTGACATCATCAAAAAGGGGGAAATTGTTAGGAAAAACTATCAAGGAACCTCTAGAAAAGGTTTTGATGAGATGTCAAAACTATTTATGAAAAACTAACTAAAATTCAAGCTGTAGATCTGAGCTGACCAATCCAGAGCATCAAAGAGGAACTCAATTGAAGCTGAAGTCAACCAAACTAGAAGTACGGTCTACCAGCTGTAAGGATACGCTAACCAGTCAGAACTCAATTCAGTTGTGGATTCGAAGAGTTGAACCAGCTGAAACAAACTGACAGCTAAGTCAGCTGAGCTGAGGAAGAAAAGAATCGACTAGACTGAAGGAACTGATACGAGATCAGTTTAAGCTGAAAGACTGGAAGTATCCAACTGATGGCCAAACTAAAGTGAACAGACAAATCAGCTAAAGGCAAGAACTGAAGTCAACAAGTCTATGATTAGTTAGGCTGACAAGAGAACTTGAGAATGTTTAGCCAAACTAAACAAACAAGTTCAGAACTGCCAACTGGAGCAATAACTGAACTGGAGGAAGAAGCTCAGAACTGCAAACTGGAGCAATAGTCGAACTGAGCTGACAAGCTCAGAACTGCCAAATGGAGCAATAGTTGAACTGAGCTGACAAGCTCAGAACTGTCAACTGGAGTAATAGCTAAACTGAGCTAACAAGCTCAGAACTGCCAGCTGGAGTCTTAGCTGAACTAAATAAACAAGTTCAGAACTACCAACTGAAACTCAAAATTGCTAAAACTGAAGCTCAGAACTGCCAGCCAGAGAACCCTTGAAGTTATTGCTCAACTGGCGAATCTTGGAATAAATGCTTCAACGGAGATTCTGGAATTAAATGTCCAATGAAGATCGATTGGCAAAACAACGGCTACTTCAAAAGCTCCAGCGATCAATAAAGACCATCTGCCATTGATGAACCAACAGAGCCATCGATCAATGGAACTCAATGGTCATAAAATCACTCCTCTATAAAAGACGAGTGAATCAAAGTTTTAAAACAACTCTTATCTCCCAGACTTTTCGCAATACTTATTCTTGAAGCCTTCATTCAAGTAGAGCTTTCTTTCTACCTCCTAGCTCAATTTCAGCATTTGCTAAAAACTGTGAGAGTCCAACTGAGAAGAAGAATTCAAAGAGTCAAAACATTCAACCAGCTATTGATAAACCAGCCAGGGCAGCCTTCTCAGTTTCAGCAATACAACGATCAACTACTCAGCTCAATTGAAGGAGCACATCAGTTGATACCCCCTGTTCAAGACTAACCTCTTGAAGATCGAAAGAGATCTAAAACCTTGTAAAGACGTCAATAGCACCTACCTTCCTAGCGAGCAGTTAGGGACTTCAAGTGTGAGCCGTCGACCCGCTGAGGTAGCGAGCAGTTACCAGGTTCAACCAACTGTCCTTCATTGTGTAATTTGTAAAGAAACTCAAGTTATATTGTGAAGTTGCCCTTCTGCGGAAGGAAGAGAGGACGTAGGAGTTTGAGACTTCGAACCTCTATAAATCATTTATGTGCTGTACTATTTTGATTACTTGCATATCTTTGAACTATACACAAGCTCACACAATCTGCACTCAAGCTGTCCAAAGTACTTACTCGAACTGTGCATAGATAAGTTTCTAAGCGAGTCAAGGGCCCTTATTATTCCGCAATTGAAGCAAAAGTTTTAATCAGTTTATTCACCCCCCTCTAAACTGATATCGACTCGCTCGGGACCAACAGTTAGTGATATACTTTGCACTAATTCGGAGTGTTTGATTGCCATGATCTTTATGTCATAATAAACACTAAGTATTTGACTTTTCCTAGTACTAAATATGTTGTACTGAACAACATTCGTAAAGATGTGTAGAACGTGATCTGAACTTTAACGAAGACATCTCAAGCATGAAGGCAGGATTGAGCTCAAGATGAAGATAGTTGTACAACGAGACATAACTGAGGTTGTTCAACATACTGAGTATTGCCAGCTAGCTTGAGTAATAGCCAAATGTCAGTTTGTGAACATACAATGTCATTCCGCTATGCTACATAAAGTGAAGGTTCAAGATCAATAATGTTCGTGGCCAAGTTCAAGGAACATTTGCATGAGCGTCTTTTGTTCAGTTTGTTCTTCCAAAATCGTTGAAGTTGTTCAAAGTTTGTCAACTAAGAAGAGGCTCGAGATCATTCTAGAAGATGCCTTAATTAGCTTGGAGAGCACGTGATTGAAGATAAGGCAGAATTCTAAAGATGGAAGAGTTCTAATAAGAAGTTCGTGATTTTAGGAATTAAATAAGGAAATTTCCTTATTCAATGTCTAGTAGAATTTAGACTCTCTTATTACCTTATTAGGCTATGTCTTCTTCTATAAATACCTAAAATCAGACTTATTAGACGCACCGAAAAGAGAGAGATTGCGCTGATTATTCTTACAAGAGCTCTAAGTGTTTTAAGCCATACATAGTTTTGGTCTTATTTGAAGCTAGGTTATAATGTTCTAGCTTTCATATTTGAAATACTTTTCATACGTTGTTAAAGGTTTCTCAGGAGAGAACACTTGTGGGAACTAGATAGAGAGAGCCTAGGATGTGAGGGGGATCTCACAATTTATAGCTACGAAAAAAAGTGTAAGGGTAGAAAGGGTTTCGAGTGATGGGAGGTCAGCTACGTGTAATATCCTGAGTAACATTACTGTTGATCCCATATGAGTTGAAGTCAATTTAGAGGGGGGTGAATAAACTGACTCAAAAACTTTTAACTTTAATGCGGACTAGATAGGGCCCTTGACTCGCGTTTGAAACTTATCATTGCACTTAGACAGTTGAGAGAATTAGTCAACTTGTAAGTGCAGCTTGTGTGAGATTTGTGTGCAGTTGAAGATATGCAGATAGATAGCAATAAATATAGCACACAAGTAGTTTATAGAGGTTCAAAGCTTAAACTTCTACGTCCTCTCTTCCTTACTGAAAAGGGCAATTCACTATGTAATGGTAAAGTTCATTTTTTACAATTACATAATCAAAACAGGGGTTGAACCTGGAAATGGCAACTCTCACAGAGTCACGGTCACTTTTTCAATTGGTGCTGTCCCGGAAATGACAGTTCTCGCAGGGCTACGGTCTTCTCAGCCAATTTCGACAACTCACACTTGCAGTCTCCAACTGCTGGCTAGAGAGTTAGGTGCTATTGCCCATCTTTACAAGATTTTAGATCTCTTTCGATCTTCAAGAATACAGTCTTAAAACTGGTATCAATTGATGTGCTCCTTGAGTTGAGCTGGGTAGTTGATCATTGAATATCTTGAATTGAGAAGCTTGCTCTTGCTGGATTCTTCAACAGCTAGCTGATTGGTTAATTCTTTGAAAATTTCTTCTCAGTTTCACAGCTTTTGATGGTGCTTGAACTTGAGCTGTGGGGAGAGAGAAAGAAAGCTCAGTATCTGCAATATAGCAAGAATTAGAATGACAAAAGTCTTGAGTCAAATGAGATTCACTCTTCTTTTATAGATGAGTGATCTTTGTGACCGTTAGGTTTCACCGATCATTAATTCTATTGATCTCTCGATGGTAGTTGATTCTTGTAGCCGTTGAAGCCTGTTTGAATTAGCCGTTGCTCAGCCAATTGATCTTTGCAGAGCATTTACTCCAAGATCTTCTTCATTAATATCAAGATCTCTGGTTGAGCATTAACTGTGGGAAGCTTCAGTTGGCAGACTCTTCAGCTGCTCAGCTTCTAGTTCTGGACTCCAGTTGGGAGTTCTCCAGCTGCTCATCTTTCAGTTCTGGACTCCAGTTGGCAGTTCTCCAGCTGCTCATCTTTCAGTTCTGGACTGCTCCAGTTGGCAGTTCTTCAGCTGCTTATCTTCCAGTTCTGCACTCCAGTTAGCACTTCTGTACTTGGCAGCTTGGTTCGGCTATAGCTTTAGTTAACTGTTCTTCTGAGCTCTTTTGCCAGTTTGACTGATCACAACTGTTTGACCGGTTGGTCAGTTCAGCTGGTCTTATCTTGAGCTTATTTGCCAGTTCAATTATTTACAAACTGATGAATAGTTTGTCAGCTTGACTGGTCTTGATCATCAGTTGATATTGAACTTGAGCTTTAAGCTGGCTGACTATAGTTCTGGCCATCAGCACAATGATTTATCTCCTGTCTTTAGTTCAGTTGATATTTGATTTTTGTCCATCTGTTGAATACTTCCAGTCTTTAGTTAAACTGACTGGTTGTCAGTTTCTTTAATCAGCTTGATTTGTCTTCTAGCTCGACTGACTTGGATGTCAGTTTGTTTGAAGCTGATTTGTCTTTTGTGCTTTAACCCTTAGTTGGGTTACTTTCCGACTGGTTGATGCATCCTTAAAGCTGGATTGACCATGCTCCAATGCAGTTGACTCTTGCTTCAGCTGAGTTATTTTTGAAATTTCTCTTTGGTCAATCTTTCATTTCAGCTTGGAACTCCTGTAGTTTTTCATAAGATATTTCTACATGTTTTGACATTTCATCAAAACCATCATTAGGGGTTTTCTTGATAGTTTTTTCTAACAATTACATCGTTGCAGTGAATTATTTCCCATGAACTTAACAAGTCCCCCTAATGTAGACCTGTTGATCGAACAGGGTTACCAATTCCTTATGTTGTTTTCATTCTGCATTTATTTTATGTTCACTATAACGTTCAGGCTTTATTGTGAACATTGTCTACAATGTACGTGTATATTTGTTGTGAATGTTTGCAGAATTAATACTTTACATAGGTGTATGTAATTTCAATTGGTATCATAGCAGGTCATTTTGAGTTAAAAATGAAAAGATTATTGGAAATACATTTCTGTGTGAAGTATTTAGTTTTTATCCATGAGTTCTATCAAGGAAGAATGATCCACAAGCAGACCACTACTTCTAGAGGACAACAACTATCCATATTGGAAGGCAAGGATATATGCCTTTTTCAGATTAATTGATGATCAAGTATGGAAGAGTGTCACTGAAGGATGGACTCAACCAACTGTGGCAAAATATGACAAGTATATCCATGTTCCAGAAAAGGATTGGACAGAACCTAACAAAAAATGGTTCAACGTCAACTCCAAAGCTCTCAACGTTATATTTTTTACTGTGGACATGGAGTCATTCAGCCTGATTTCCACACGTGAAACTACTGATGGCTGCATAGGACATACTTGAGACAACCTTTGAAGGAACTAGCACTGTTAGACTCTCAATACTTCATAATATTGCCTCCAAATTTGAGAACTTAAAGATGGATTATTCTGAAACCATTGGAGAATTTAATGCACGCTTGAGGAGTATATCTAATGAGAGTTTTCCATTAGGAGAAAAAATGATAGATGAGAAGCTGGTTAGGAAAGTTTTGAGATCTTTACCAAAGATATTTGCTTATAAAGTTGCTGCTATTGAAGAGGTGAAGAACATCAGGGGTATGAGGCTAGATGAGTTGATGGGTTTTCTCAGAACTTTTGAGATGGATCTTGAAGATGGCATGAACATGGACAAAGGTAAAGAAATTACCTTGAAAGCTGAATCTTCAGAGAAAGTTCTTAAAAAGTCAATAGAAACATTGCTAATGATGAGATGTATTCTGTGGTTATTAACACCAAGAATTTCAGTAAAATGTTAAAAAAGACTAGTAAACAATTATTTTCCAAATTCAACAACAAGAAGCAATTCTCTCGTGAGTCTTCTAATAGAAACAACAATGATCAAGATGAAGATTAAAAAAAAGAATAAAGTGCAGAGAATGTGAAGGCTTTGGACACATTCAAAGAGAACGTGCCAACACTCTGAAGAAGAAGAAGAAAAAGAAGAAGAAGAAGAAGAAGAAGAAGAAGAAGAGCTACAATGCCTCTATGAGTGAAGATGAGACAAACTCAAATGAATCAGACTCAGAAGATGAGCCTATAGCCTTCACAGCTAAAAATGAAGAAGAAATTATGTTGATCAATTTTCCATCAAACAAGAATCTGATTATGAAGAGATTAATGACTTCAAACTTGAAAATACATATCAAGAGTGTTAGGGTTTTTCGAATTAAACTACCATATGATCTATTTAGATGCTCATTAATCTGTAACGTCCCCCAAAAATTTATACTCATAAACTAAAGAAATGTTAATCATGCTTATTCATTTATCAATCCCATAAAACAGGGTCCTTAATAAAATCGTTACAATAATTGCAACATCAGAGTTTAGAAAAATAAATGCGGAAAAACATAGAAATAATAATGTCTCGAATATTTATTCTTGCTCTATTTAATAAAACTAAAAGACCACCACCATTGTATCTTTCCCGCTCATACATCAACTGAGCTATTTCCTGAAAGAAATTAAAATATTGAGGCGAGTTCCTTTAAACTCAGTAAGGAAAAATTTCTATTATCTAAACTATAAATTCAACAAGTAAATATAGGAAAAGATAAAATCTTTGGTTCGTAGACCAAATCCTATAATCTGTATTTCTGATTCAATCCTTAGGCTCAGTACTTTGAAGGTACTTTATAATCCAAAAGACTCCGTACTTTATAGTTTCGAAGACTTGGCACTGCATTTTCACATAACTTGTACAAAATATAGAAGAAATAACATAAAAATATTCCAACATATAATCCCCACCTTAACATTGACTTGACAATTAATTGGTTAAGTCTAGGGCTGAGCAAAACCAAACCGCATTCGAAAAACCGAACTGAACCATCAATTTTAGTTCAGAATCGACGATTCAGTTCGGTTTGATAATTCCTGACATCGGTTTGGCTTCGATTTTGCAATTGAGAACCGATTGTATATCGGTTCGGTTTTGGTTTGGGCTTTAAAAAACCAAACATAACCGAACCGAACCGATTTTATTATCTTACATCACAGCCCAGTCCAATGAGCCTATCTCCCACGTCAGACACTTTCATTTTTTTATTTTGCCCAGCTCGTTTCGCATATCACACAAATCAACACCCCTAATTCTAAATCCAAATCCCGTCACTCTTGTATGTAGTCTCTCACAGCCTAAATAGTCATCTCTTGTCAAACAGGTGCTCGCTGGCGCCGCATTGCTTTGACATCCTCCAACATCCAACAACACGGCACACGCAGCAGCATCACAAGCTCTCCTC
Organism: Perilla frutescens; assembly: GCA_026008535.1. Lineage (NCBI taxonomy): Eukaryota > Viridiplantae > Streptophyta > Magnoliopsida > Lamiales > Lamiaceae > Perilla > Perilla frutescens. The sequence goes on along the minus strand of BRKX01000010.1, from coordinate 25,811,351 downwards.
TTCCAGTCTTCGACCATCTCGCAGCAGCAGTAACAACTCTCCCCTTCCCATCCCCAGCAGAAGCTCTCTAGTCATCTAGTCTCACTTGCAGCATCAGATAAATGTAATGACAACAACATTGTCTTCAAATAGGCAAACTATAAAATAATGTTTTTTTAATTGGTTGTTGAAGGATTGAATTATTTGGTCATAATTGGATAAACCAGTAGTCTTTCTTCTTTTTCTTTTTTTTTAGTGGAACCTTTCTTCTTCTTATGGTGCTACTAGTATTTAATTAATCATGATTTTTTCTTGGTAATGTTACCACTGCCAACAAGAGTCAGTACTAACTTGATTTGCAAAATTGATTTGGTTGAATGTAAAATCTGGAAAAATAAGGTCGGTTTGGTCAAGACCGACCGAAACCGAACTGACAACTTCGGTTTCGGATCGGTTCAGCTGGTATCCAATTTCAGTTTCGATTCAGTTCTATTTTTTTAGACATTGATTCACTTCGATTTTAGAATTTCGGTTTGGTCCGGACCGAATGCATACCCCTAGTTAAGTCTCTGCAGGTCTTGCCTAGAATACTAATTATAAATTAATATAAATTCTAAAATGATTTTACAATTAAATAACATACTTTTAAACAAAAATTGCACACATACGTGAGTGTTAAATATAAACATATACATACGAAGGGATTTATATTTAACCAGTATAAATATGCATGAACAAAAATAAAATACATATTGAAATTGCACACCTGTGTGAAAAGTATCTGTCTCTACAACATTCACTGTAAAGTTGTTGAACATTTGGAAGATGTTGACAATAAAGTTTAAGAATGTTATTTTGAACATTAATATGATTGCAGAAAGTAAAGCATGCAAAGGTTTGGTAACCCTGTTCAATTAATCGATCTATGTCAGAGGGACTTGTCAAGTCTGTGGAAAACAATTCACTACTCTAGTGTCACATTTACTGAGGATTTTACATACAGTTGACCTCTTGTCACTCGTTACCATTTCTACCCGTATACCCTCTTTCATTGAATTGAATTGTGAGATCCCCTCATAACCTAGATGTCTAACCTATCTAGTTCCTACATACCGAGACTCTTTTTAACAGTGTATGAACAAGTGTTACATGATGACTAGAACACTATTTTCTAGTCTAAGACACAACCGTAACTAAGTGGCTCAAAACAGTTAGAGTTCTTAAATAATACTTGTACAGTGCTTCTGTTTGGTGTGTTCTCTACACACATATATGTCTGTATCCCAGGCTATTTATAGATGAAGAGAGATAGCCTAAACATAGGAATATATATCCTAATTTGATTTGGAAATAAACAAGAAAACTTTCCTTGTTTAGAACCGAGATCAAACTCGAACCATGTTAGGAATTCTTCTAAGAATAGAACTCTGACTTTGACTTCAGTCTTGAATTCTTCTGTTGAATATGGAAGCTTCTAGATAGATCTCTGAATCTTCTCTTGGTTGTAAACCTTAAACAGCTCCATCGATATTTGGAAGAATAACTCGGACAAAGGATGTTTATGTAAACATTCAAGAACATTACAATGATCATTGTTGATCTTTGAGTCTTCTCCTCAATGCAGACGTCCATGTACTTTTCAATGTACATTGTTGATCTTGAATCTTCACATCAGGTAGCACAACAGAATCTTTTGTATGTTCACAGGCTGACTTCAGGCTATCACTCAAGCTAGTTGGTAGTACTCAACATGTTGAACAATCTCTGTTATGACACGATGCACAACAGTCTTCTTGTCAGCTCAATCTAAACTCCTTGCTTTGAGCTGTCTTCAGGAAGTTTAAATCATGTTCACATACATTGTTATGAACGTTGTCCAGAATAGTGATAATGTACTTGGAAAAACCAAATACTGAAGTAATTTATGAATTGTCATAAAGATGAATGACAATCAACTACTTATAACAAGAATAATGTAAAGCTCTTGATAAACAAACATAGTGCAGTGACACCATTGAATCAATCTGAACCAACTTCAATGATTGGTGTCACGAAGGCACTAACACATATCATTTAGAATGCTCTCTCTCACACACACACACACACACACGTTCTCATAAGTGTTATCATGAAATAGATATATACTGTATATATAAGTGTGAATGTGTGTGCGTGATTAAGTAAGCATTCTTGATAAACTATAATCTTATATGTATATGCATAGGGATGCGTGAAAGTAAAAGTAACTTTATAGGGAATATGACAAATGGTTGTACTAAAAAATGACAAATGGTTGGAAGAATTTATTTAAACATCACATCTACCCTTTTCGACATAACTCCATTACTTCTTCTCTGCTACTTTCTTACCAAGAACCAAACATAGATAGAAAAATATTTATAGTCTTAAAAATAATTGAATAGAAGAGATATATCTAGAAATTCGAAAAAAAGAGAAGGAGCTCGAAAATGCTATGAATTTTGAATGTTTTGGTGTGATTAAATTCGAAGAGGGACTCACCTATATATAATAGAGCTTGAGAATTCATTATGGAAAAGTTGACATTTGCCTTGATTTCTTTCCAAAGCTTGATTTGCTTGGACATGGTAATTTAAGTTTAGGGTTTCATTGGAGGAGGCGTGCGGGAGAGAAGGAAATCTCATTCCACAATTTCAAAGGGTCTTGGCTTAAAACAGCGAGCCTCGAAAATTAAGTTGGGTATGAAAATATATTCTTGGGCCAGGAAAGATGAAAGAAGAAGATAAATGACTTTGGCCCAAAATTAAATAAATGAGTAAATATATATTTAATTATTCTCATTAAAAGAAATAAATGTATTGCATTTAAAAACACGTTCCACATACATTAAACTTTACTCCAGGCACGACTTATATGACTTAAACAATTAATATCATACTCCAAATATCAATTTAGAAATGCGCAAATAAATAATTAAATTTACGGGGCACTACATAATCCTAGTTCATGTATATTATATTTTATGTGTACAATGTAAATAATTAAACCAAGTTTAATTTTCGAATCTACAAAATGCGAAAACATAGATAGCATCGAAAATTAACTTACAAATTCATGTCGGGTTGATCACAAGATTAAAGGTTTAATTTTGTTGTTGATAAAGTATGGATCGATGCCCCTTGTCACAGTTGCTATTCCACTTCTCGATCTTTTGCTGTATTCCTCGGATCGTATCTAGATACAAGGTGATTATATAATACTAAACATGTGTGAATACTATGGGAATCAAGAGAGCACAAAAGAGGGGATGATTTTCTTGCCCTAATTTTCGCCCCCTCCTTTATTTATATAAGGGGGTGGGTGAAATTTAGATCTCCTAACCCTATTGAGTTTGGGCCTCTCACTCTTATTCCATCCCCATTCCACTACAGTCATATTGGGCTACAACATGGATCTAGAAGAATAATCAAATAGGATTACCAATTCTTTATATTATTTTCATTCTGTATTTGCTTTATGTTCACTATAACATTTAGTGCTTTATTGTGAATATTGTCTACAATGTGCGTGTACATTTTTGTAAACGTTTGCAGAATTAATACTTTACATAGGTGTATGTAATTTCACAAACCACTGCCTTTCTTCTTCTTCTTACTCACCCTACTTTATTTCTTCATTCCATTTTTTTATCGCGAGTGATTCGAAATTTACAGTTCAAACACGATGAAGAATGTTTGAAAATACGTTTGAGAAGTAATAGAAGGTGGTTCCAAAATTTGTTTTCAAATGCAGTTGAATGCAATCTGATGTTTGGAAATGAATTTTCAAACACTTCGAGTATGTTTAAAAAATATTTTTCGAACTACCTATACAACATTCAAAATTTATAGTTCGAACAAAAAATCAATTTTGTCAAGTTTAAGATTTCTTAATCCAGTTTTACCTTTCTCCAATTCGAGTGGGAAGGATTGGAACTAGGTTGAGTGGTTATCTTCGAGTCGAATCAAATTATGTCTAGACGATGGTTGTTGACAACACCGAAAAAGAAGGTAGAAGAGACGGTGCAGAAGGTAGCCGCTGGAGAAGAAAGGCATAGAAGTCGTCTTCTCCATTCTTTTTTTTTTGTTTCAATAGATTTTAATTTTTATTGCATTTTTTTATTAAGGATAACATTTGTTTTTTTTAAGTGAAGGGTTAGTAAGTAATTATGTGTGGTATATAGAATAACATGTGAAGTGTAGAAAGTAAGTGAAGTGCAGAAAGTAAATTTTGTAGTAGAAATAACAACTCTCTTTTCATAAATAATATGTCGTGTAATTGTTTGAATTATTTATTTAGGTATTTATTAATTAGTAATATTGCATTATCAACCTCAATTCAGAGACTGTGTAAAGTAAACCTAAATGTAGTGTGTTGTATCATGTACGTCGAGCATTCAAATTAAAGTTTAATTGTATTTGCACGCCTAATCGGCTCTTGTGAAATATAATCTTATGTGACACCATCTTTCGAGTAAAATATCAGATCAAAATATAATCACATATTAATAAAATTATAAATGTATCATTACAAAATGACGGTGTGACAACGACCTACCCAACCCATTGGGCCAACATTGAAAAAGCAGATCAGTCTGGCCCAAAAAGAGGGTTGGGCCGCCAGAGGAACTTATTGTATTTCTTTAGTTCTTGTGAAATATAATCTTATGTGACACCATCTTTCGAGTAAAATATCAGATCAAAATATAATCAAATATTAATAAAATTATAAATGTATCATTAAAAAACGACGGTGTGACAACGACCAACCCAACCCATTGGGCCAACATTGAAAAAGCAGATCAGTCTGGCCCGAAAAGAGGGTTGGACCACCAGAGGAACTTATTGTATTTCTTCAGCTTTTGAGCCAGGCAGCCCATCCCATTCGAGCCAATCTTTTCTTTGGGATGGGTCAACCCGAATTCATTTCAAGCTAATAAAAATCTTGGCCCATCAAGCCTGGAATCGGGTTGGGCCAGGCCGGAACTAATTTGCCACTTCTACTCATCATGAGAAAAATATCAATCGTAGTACTAAAATTAAGTATCACCATACTAATTTAATTATAAGAGTTTATTACATCCTAATTATGATTTAATACATCTAAGTTATGGTTTATTATTCTCAAGTATGGTTTATATTTATTTTGAAAAAATTAATTATCGATCGCAGTGCACGAGCTCACGCATTAGCTATAATATCCCGAAATATTTTAGAAGGTTTTATTCAACTTATGTTACCCTCTGATAAGTTAGAAAATAAGTTGGGTCCTTAAAGGATTTAAATAAAGGAAAATCGCAGCCAGGGAAATCTGTTAAAATTTAATTTAGTCAAAAATTGCTTTAAAAATATGTTGTGATATTTTTCTCGGGTTGATAGAAAAAGTTTCAAGCATCGTGCCAAACTTTGAATTTTCCAATTCTGAGTTCAAATGAACACTTGGCACAATTTTAAGTTGGAAAATAATAGATTTGAATAGAAAAAGGCACATCCGTCATTATTCAATTTCTTTTTCAAAATATTATCCTATTCGTAATTATCCTATCCTTTTTCTATCATTATCCTATTCCATCATTATCCTCTTTCTTTTATTTGTTATTATCCTATTTATTTTTTCTCTATAAATAGGAGATTAAGGTTTCATTTTCATTCATTTTCAAAATCGAAACGCCGAGCAGCTTCTAGAGAAGGTACGTCTCTAGTTTCCTATTTCAATTCAGAAATAGTTATTTTGAAGGTGTCAACGCGTAGATCACGAATGCGTGATTGAAATGATGACACAACAGACGATCATGATGGAAAATCGTCGTGACCGCCGCCAAAAGTCGCCACCACCCTCTCAAATCGGTGACTCTTTCGGGTCGCCGGATCAAAAAGTGTCTTTAGGGTTTCATGTTCTATGTATATTTATATACATTTTCCATGTTGTCACTTTTTAATTTCGGGTATATTTTGGGTATCCGAATATTAAATTGTAGTCTTTTTCAGATCTATCCTTCATGGATAGCCCTATCGTATTTTTAGTCTCAAAAGTTGTTCCATCTCAAAATATAGTATTTTTATTTAAAGTTTCATATTTTTTCAATGGGCGGATCTTACGGTATGAATTTATTTGTACCGAGTTGATTTTAGGATACGGGTTTGACCACCCCGTATGCCAAAACTTCCTAAAGAGTTTTTGTTTATAAAAATGCCCTGAGTAAAGTTTCTTTAAGAGTCAAAATATTTTGATGACCCGGGTGCTACGTATTAAGATAGCAGATATTATAATATTTACTTTATAGCTAAGAAATGTTAGATTTTGACCTAATGGTAGTCTTTTATCGAAACTAAGTTGCCGGATAGCCTTGTAGGCACAGAAGAAGGAGACTTCTAGTTGAGACCAGAATCAGAATCTAGATCTAGCTTTTCAAATCTAATTGCCAGGTGGGTTTTTATTATATAAAAATTTATTTCGGGTTATTAAGCCCTAATATTTATAAAATGAATGTGATTGAATATCCAACTCATGACTGTATTTAATGTGCTCTCCTGACTCATGTAAGTCTTACTATTATTTTTGGTGACGAAACTACAATGGCTCACGATATCGAGCCCCAAGCAAACAGGGCAGTGTCTAACCTTAAGCAGTCGAATTGTGTACACGAACTGACTCACCGTAAGCGTTCTAGGGGAGAGTGGCGCGCAATGATGGAACTAAAATGATTTTGTATACATGGAATTCACAAATTTTCTGTTTTAAAAGCTTTCCATGATATGCTTAAAATATGATTGGATATTCTGTTTTATAAAATGATTGTGAAGGTTTTTCTCAAAAGTACCCACTGAGTGCATTAGTACTCACGGCCAAAATCTTTTCAAATATTTTCAGGATGAGCTGCGGGATGGTGGACAGCTGTGCTAAGGCTGAAGGGCTATCATTTGATGTATATGTTCCTTTTCCGCTATGAAGTCTAACTGAGAACATGCTTCCTTTTGAGTCTGAATAAATGCACTACGTTCTTTTTCGCTTACTCTTAGGCATGGAAATAGGTCAGGCCGGGCCGAACTGGGTGCTAAACGGCCTGGGCCTGCCATGTTGAGCGTAGGCCTAAGCCTGACCTGTTATCTATCAAAGGCTTTTATCTAGGTCTGGGTCTGGCCTTTTTAACTATATGAGCTAGGCCTTAGGCCTTTTAGTAGCCTATTTAGGCCTATTATAACATATACAATTTTTCACTAAGCTACAATTAAAATTTACAAATCATCAAATTTATGCTTCAAATCCTCATCAAATATAAGCAAAAATAATAACCATGATTCAAAACCACACAACACATAAATGACAAATCATCAACAAATTCTTCAAGTACATGAGTTTCAAATTCATTCAAGCAAGTCAATAACAATGACTTAATGAGAAATAAAACTAAAATTATTCAATAACAATGATTAAATAAGAAACAAAACATAAATCTTCAAGCCATCTCTTGTTCTTGATCAATCTCCTTAAAAAAAAAAGAAAAATTAAAAATGAATAGCACAATCTTAAAAGATAATAATATAATATGCCACCATTAATATATTACATCTATTATCTAACTACTGCCACCATTGTCCATTAATATAATACATAATCTATAAATCTGCCATATTGCCACCATTAATATATTGAAGTTTGATACATAATTTGGTGCCATTCGAAATTTTCAAGTTTAACATAAATCTACCACCATTAATCTAACTACTGCCACCATTAATATAATACATATTCTATAAATATGACCACCACAGAATTTGGTGTCATACACTCATACTGCCATTCGAAATTTTGAAGTTTTGATAAAGAAGGGTACGATCAAATGCAGCCCAAATTAAAATCTTGAAGAAAAAAGCAATGGGTTGACCTAAAATTTTTAAAGATTGGAGCTTTATACACTGTCAGGCCATCATTTTCTATGTGTAGAAACAGAAATAGAAATGACATTAATATCAGTTATATATCACACATAATAGCTACACATAAATCTGGATCTCAAATAGAAAGATAATGGCACAGACTCCAGAAATTCAGTTGGAACTGAGGTATAATCAATCATCATTTAACAAGTGAAACAAGAGAGAGAGAAGGAGAGAGAGGGAGAAAGAGGAATATACGGAGAAAGCAGATTCTCAAACTAGAAATCCCCTCATGGCCTCATACATAGTCAACACTTATGGATTATAGAGAATTCTTAAACTAACCTGACGAGTGACGAGCAACTTCCAGCTTCTCGACGGTCAGAGCTTCTCGACAGAGATGAGAGAATGGAAAGCAGTCGCCAGTCAGTAGCTTCTCGGCGGTTGGAGCTTCTCGGCAGAGATGAGAGAATGGAGCGTAGTCGCTAGTCAGTAGCTTCGCCTCATCGTCTGCTTCGAGTTGGATGTCTCATATCTGATAGTGGTTAGCGGCGACTGGGAGTTGTGAATGTGTTTTGTGAATTAGGGTTGGACTTAGATTGGATATTCAGATGTTTTAAAAAAATATTTTTAAATCTAGATATGTTATTAAAAAATTTATTTAGTATATTAAATTTATATATATATATATATTAGCTAAACAGGCTGGCCTATCAGGCTTTGCGGGCTATTTTCAAAGCCCAATCCTGGCCTTTATAATTTAGAAGGCTTATATCATGGCCTTGGCCTAGCCTTTTTACGAAGTAGGCCAGGCCAGGCCAGACCCTTAGCAGGCTAGGCCTAAGGCCCCTGTCGGGTAGCCTGTTCTATTTTCATCCCTACTTACTCTGATTACTATTACGGAGTGTTCGGTTCTCCGAATCCCGTTTTCTTTACTGTTATGGAGTGTTCGGTTCTCCAAATCCCATTTTCTTTATTGATACGGAGTGTTCGGTTCTCTGAATCCCGTTTACTTTCCGTCCCTGACAGACAAAAGTCTGACATTTATTTACTTTCCTTATTCAGACAGGCACAAGCATGGCTTTACATTACTTTCCATGTCAAGGCAAAAGCCTGGCTTTATATTTTTTTCACGACAGATGAAAGTCTGGCATCTCTTTACTTCATGTATTTGGACATACATCAGTCTGGCATTTTTCATGCCTAACCTATTAACAGTTAACTTTTGAACTGTTATTACATTGAAGTTTGCTTTCGTTATTCTTTCTTGGGTTCATCCTAAGAGTCATGGTATCTGGTTTGAGTCATTTCATACGCTTTAAAAGTGTGGATTGATCTATTTATAGAGGTTATGCTGCCCAAATTTTTGGGGCACTAACCCTAGTTCTTTGATTTCTTCTGTTCAACAATCCCCTTCCCCCTTCCCCCAAATAGCGCACCGGTCCCCTGCCCTTTTTCCGGGACCAGAGCGTTACATTAGCGCAGGACGAGTGCATTGCGCAAGTCATCGGATAAAAAAAATAAATTAATTCGGTTTAATTATATGATTAACTACTTTCATTTTATGATATATTTTTATTTTGAAAAAATTAATTATTGAGGGCAATGAACAAGTCCAAGTGTTAGAGTCGGCGAGTATATTGCGCGAATTTAATTTAGGGTCAATAACTCTAATTTAGGGGCAATAACTCTATTTTAGGGTATTTACTTTTTGGAATTTTTTTTAAAAACATGCAGAAAATCGAAAAAATAGGTCAGACGCATGCACAACACGCACCGCCGTATCGTGCACATGCCTGATCTGGCCTCTTTTGTATTTTGTTTTTTCGAATTGGGTTTGTGTGATGGGCTAGTGCATGGGAGAGTGACTCTTTTTAAATTGCATCAAATATCACTTTGTTTGTCAAAAGTATGCACAATTTCTCTTATTTCAAAATTTGAATCAAAATACCTCTACTCTATTTATTTGATCTTGTGCGCTTCAATTTTGTTTGTTAATAAGGGTATTTTGGCTAAAAAAATTAAAGGAAGAAGTTTAAATGAAATAATCTATCCCACTTTCTTTATCCCATTTGATGATCAATTTTGATTTTTATTAGTTTTCATCCATTTTTTCTTCAATTTTAATTTGTTTTAGTTTAGTTTAATTTTATAATTATTATTTATGATTTATTCCATCCAATTAGGGTTTTTTTCTTAGTTAATATAATCGATTAATAGAGTTGATTATTCCAAAATTATGCTATGTAATTTTTCAAAATTTCAATTTTTAGCAATAAATATTAATTATAATTGGTTATACTATAATAATTTCATTTTTATAATAAATATTTTTAAAATATTAATTTGATAGTGAGACACAGTAGTGGGATAGAGAATGTAGACTAAAAAATTTCACTCTGAAGAAGTTACACGTAATTTCAAAAAAAAATTAAATGCAATTTAGAAGGCATAAAGGAGTTTGATGCACAATTTCGATAACACTGAGAGTTTGATATATTTCACACATTAAAAACCTAGAGATCATTGTATAGCGTTTGGTTTGTATCTTACAATTGTAATTCGAAATAAATTATGATTTTATCACATCATCATCATCATTATTATTATAGTATCACAAGCACGTGTATGATCTAGTATTAATGTATTGTTGAAAATGTGGTGATGATTTCCCTTCACACCAGATCACCTATTATATTTTCTGTACTAAATTTTTGTGTTTTTTTTTTAATTTTTAATTTATTATGATTTTATTTAATTAAAATTTTTTATTTACGGTTCATCCATTCCCAATTAGGATATATTAATTTTTTTAAAAAAATAAAATAAAATATAGTTATGGAACACCAAGTGAAACATGAATGACAACAGAGGATCTGGTCCGATTTCCTTTCGCTAACGGATTTTTAAAGTTTTCAGTGGCCTAAACGAATCAAATTTTACGAAGTTTTAATTGTGAATAGCATAAAACTTTCTAAATTTACTTTTTAATATGTTAATATTATGGCACATAATTTATATTCTTTCAACATTAAACAAATACATATTAGAGTTATTTTCGCACTCCACGAATAAAAAACACTATAATTTCAGTTGAAATCTTCTATTGCACATTTTGTGTTGCATTCTGTATTGCACACTCGATTTTCTTAGTTTTTTTTTCAATTTTTTTCCTTGATTTCAATTTCTTATGCTTTAGTTTAATTTTACACTTATTATTTAGAATTCATCAAACCCAATTAGGATGTATTGTAATTTTTTATTATTTAATTTAAAATTTTGAATTATTAATTGATTATTTGAAAAATTAAAGACTAAAAATATATATAAAACACTAATTGGGTAGGATGAACCCTAAATAATAAGTGTAAAATTAAACTAAAGCATGCGAAATTGAAATTTGAGAAAAAAATTGAAAAAAAACTAAAAAAATTGAGTGTGCAATACGAAATGCAACACAAAATGCGCAATAGACAATTTCAAATGCTATAATTTTTCTATCCAACAAATTAATATTATAAAAATTCTTATAAAAGGAGCTGAGGATGTAGTGGGCCAAGATGAGTGCATGATGAGTTGGCTTCGGACAACTTTTAAATTATATAAGGAGTTTTTATTGTTTTAAGGCACTAAAAGATATACTATCTATATATCAATTTAGGATCTTGAAATAAAAAAAAATAGAAATTTAAGACTAAAAAATCATGTAATTTGATTTATTGTTATTTTATATTAATTAGTTTCATTGAAAATTAATCACATGAATGATTTATTAATAATTATTTAAAAACAAGAAAATTAAATTACATGGTTTTTTTTTTCATTTTATATTTCAAGTCATAAATTGATAGTTTAATTATCTTGCGGTCCACACACGGCATCAATTAATCGAAGAGTTGAAATAGGAGATGAAACATTATTTTGAAATAATTTGTTTAGGCAGCCAAATGTACGTTGACCACGTTAAATTTAAAGAACTCGGACCATGGAGCACCGTGGGATGCATGATAGTCCGTAGCACAAAGTGATCAAAGGGTGAAGACAAATTTTGATCAATACAATAAATTCAAAGGATGTTAATAATAACAATGCAAGATCTATTATATAATTCGACGGATGAGATTCTCTATTCCAGATTTGGTGTTCCAACCCGCATTCCACGATCAAATTTATGAAGTTTTCTTCCATTTTTCATCAATTTTAATTTATTATGTTTTAGTTTAATTTTATAATAGTTTTTAAGGTTCACCCCACCCAATTAGGATTTATAACCATTTTTTAGTATTTAATTTTCAAAGAAATGAGTATTTTAGTTGATTATTTTAAAAATATGATTTATAATTTTTAAAATTTCACTCTTTTGTTGATAGATTAACTAGGTCGATTATGTTATAATTAATTTTTATTTTTATAATATCTATTATTAAACTTGTTAAATCGATCATGGAATACGGGTTGGAGCCCCAAATCTGGAATAGAGGATTTCATCCCATAATTCGAACGGTAACAAGTGAGATTAATTTCAAGGAAATTTTTTAGTGTGACCACGGCAGGCGCAAATTAAAACCTGATAATTACTCTGTAAAATGGAGTGTTGAATTAATTAGACTTTCTTGTTTGAAAAAGTGTTCTTAATTAGTTAGTTCCAATTTAACAGTCAAACTCGTGGAATAAAAAGCTAATTAATTAGTATGAGAAGAAAAAAGGGTTGTGTAATTAATATCTACGTAATTTTAAAATTATTAATTCATGTGTGTGTGTGTGTGAGAGAGTTGAAGGTGGAGTGAGAAGATGGAGTGGTTGAGGAAGGTGATCATAATTTTCATGATCACACTGCTTCTTTCTTCTCTAACTCAATCAATAATTTTGGTTACAGGTAATAGTATATTATATATATTTCCCGCCTCAAGAAATCGCTCCACATTTATTTTTCACCTTTTTTATGATGAGATTACGAAATGCCAATAGCAGTTTAAAAATGTTATGTCCTCTGAAAAAAAGTTCTTGCCTCTGTCAATTTTTTATTTTTGGAAAAAATCTCACTTTAGTCAAGGCTTAAGTTGTAATGACATATCCCCGACTTTTGGAATTATTAATACGTTTCTACAAGACCATTCTGATCTTTGTCCTGATTAAAAAAAAAAGGTTAATATATATTTTGGTATTGAATTTGGATAAATATATACATATAATAAGTGCTTCTACAAGACCATTCTGATCTTTGCCCTGATTAAAAAAAGGTTAATGTATGTTATGGTATTGATTTTGGATAAATATATACATATATAATATAATTTAAGTGTATTCTGTTACAGCATATATAATTTTATACATTTAATATTATTTGATTTAATAAAATGTCATGTTAATGTAATATTATTTATAGTGAATACCTTAAGCAAATTTATTATAATATTGTAAATTTCCTTGTGATATGATGTATTTTGATTTTTAATTGATTTGAGAGGTATATTTGTGTGAGGCCGTCTAATGGAACCCTTATTTAGACGGATCTCTATTTGATGCATGAGATGGTCTTTTCTCTGTTTTTTAGTGGTCCCCAGCCTTTCCTCTCGTCCCCCTTTTCCTTTTCTTTTTAGTTTTTTTTTTCCACTTTTTAATTTCTTCATTTTTTATAAATATACATTTAATTTTTAAAAATAAATATATACTTTAAATTGAATTAGTGAACCCAAAATTGAATTGAATTGAATTAATTTATTTTTTTATCCGATGTCTCGCCCAGCGCACTTGTGTGGCGCTCATGTTTGGGCTTATACACTGGGCTCGATACAAAATGAAAATTTAAAAAAACTGAAAAAATAACAAAACATTGAAAATATCCAAAAAAAAATGAACACTGTCAGGCGCTTCACAGGTAATAATATTTCACTTTTTGGTAGTAAAACTTCACTTCATATGTAATGACACTTATATATTATTAGTTGTTGATCGATTTATTTTTATTTCAAAGAGCTCATAATTTTTTTGTTTAAAAAATATATCTTAAAGAGCAAGACTTTGTAAAGATGCCAATGAAAGTATATTTCACTACAAAAAAATCGCGTTTTAGCGACGAATTTTTCCGTCGCTAAACATAAAAAATCCGTCGTTAAATCAATTTAGCGACGGATTGGATCCGTCGTTAATCCTCTAGTTGTAAAATTATTTTAATGACAAATTTAACGACGAAAAAATGTTAGCGACGGAATTAACGACGGATTTTTTCCGTCGTTAATATATTGTCAAATTCTATCGTTAGGAAATAAAAAATATTAAATTTAGTGACGGAATTAACGACGGATTTTTTCCGTCGTTAAAAAAAAAAAAACTGAACAAGCCGTCGTTGCTAAGCCACAAGCTCAAGAGCCGAGCCACCAAGCCGCACCATAGGCACCTATATTAATTCGCTGAATCTCTCACTTGGGAGAGGATTCAAACCCAGGCCCTTTGAGAAAGAGGAGACGCCTCTAACCATGTGGGCTAGGGGATGTTTATGTATAAGTACACAAATAATATATATCTATATACACATACAAAGCCTATTTTGATAGATTTTTTATTTCAAAATTAAATAAAATATATAGTATTCATTTATTTAAATATTTATTATATTTATATTTTTATCATAAAATATAATTATATTATATCATTATTTAATATTAAATTATTTTAATTATTTTACTCTGATATTATATATTTATAATTAATAATATTTATAAAATTAAAATTAAAGTGATAAAATTATTAAAATAAAAAATTATTAATTAGTAATTTCAAAATATATAAAATATTAAAAATAATATAATAAATTAAAAAAATTAAAATAAAATAAATCTAAAAATAAAAAAGTAATAATATTAAAAAGATTAATTTCAAATTCATAATTAATTAGTAATTAAAAAATGAAAATATTAAAAATAATATAAAATAATTAAAAAAATCAAATAAATCCATAAAAAATAAAATAAATAAAAAAAATAAAAAATTGATTTAAAATTCATAGTTAAGAATTAATTGAAAAATTAAAAATTAAAAAAAAATAATAAAAATATAATAAAAAATAAAAAAAATCAAAATTAATTTTAAAGACGGAATTTTCCGTCGTTAAATCCGTTACTAATATTAAAAAATAAAAAAAAATTAAAAATTAAAAAAATAATAATTTTGAACGACGGATTTTTCCGTCTCTATCTTAACTATGGAAAATTCCGTCGTTAGTCCGTCATTAATATTAAAAAATAAAATTTAAAAATTAAAATACGATGGGTAACGACGGATTTTTGCCGTCGTTAAGTTAATGACAGAATTTTCCGTCGTTAAATATCATAAATTTAATCCATCGTTAATCCGTCGGTATTTTAACGACGGAATATGATCTGTCGTTAAATCCGTCGCTAAATCGTGTTTTTTTTGTAGTGTTTGTTATGGTCTAAAAAATAAATAGCAAAAAAAAGTGCATACTTGATAATACTTCACTTCATATTAAGTGATATTTCAACATATAATTAACGACATTTCACTTCATACATAGTGCTACGTGATGTCTGGAGAATCAACAAACATTCCAGAAAAAGAAGATAAATGAATCAACTAAATTAAAATCCACATTATGATTTATGTAAAAAATAATTCATTTATTTTTTTTTTCTTAACATGTAAATATACTTCATAGTTGATGATACTTCAATTTATATTAAATGATATTTCGATATATAATTAGTGATAATTTACTTTATATATAGTGATACGCGTGTGGGAGGATGAGTGGACCTAACTGTTTTTGCATATTTGAGTCATATTTAACCCGTTTAACATAAGAGACCCGTTAGACGGTCTCATACAAATTTATGTCTTTATTTATTTAAAGTATATGTACATATGTGTGTACGCCTGCGTGTACATAGATATCTAAAAAAACAATATATTAAGGTATCCAGGTATATATTTCAGGGATATACATTCTAATCCACTTTTGATATCACTCATTGTATCCCATTTTGAATTTATTACAATTTTTCTTCACCTTCAATATTTTTGTGGTCTAGTTAATTTTACAATTACTAATTATGATTTATTCAACATATAGCGCAACATATGGCATAAAGATAATCAAATAATTATGCAAAACATATATATGAAGAATTACACCTGAAATATATATAGTGTTAATTATTTGTGATATAATGTGAACAACCCCACAAGAAAAGTGAGAAATAGAAGTTACACACACCATAATATAAAATCCACTAAATTCAAACTGAAACTCATTTGTGATAAGATTCTACATTTTTTTTTTAAAAAATTAAGATAGATGATTGGAAGTACACTTTATGTCAACCTTTACCTTCTAACTATTTCGTGCTGTGTTTTTGCTTTTTTGTTTTTTATTTTTTTCAGATTCTACATCCTCTACGCAGAAACAGCCGATTCCATCGCCACCGCCGCCGTATGCAGCACCTGGACCTAACCCTCCTTGACTTTGACCGCCACCGCCGCCGCCTGAGCATAATACGTAAGCAAGTGAAACCCCATGTCATGATATACAGCAATAAAAGGAATCATAGTTTAGTCTACTTATACATTCAGCTACTCCAGTTCAAATGTGTTGGGCATTGTTGCAATTGAGATCATCAAAATTTACAATACTGTGTATTTGTTGGGTATAGTGCTGCTGCACTTTGATAAATAATGAGAGAAGATATATCAAATGAATATGATTCTTAGATTGATTGATAAAGGCTTAGATTACAAAGGTATTTATAGATTTCTCTAACTATGAATCTAACATATTCATGAACCTACATTAAAGTAGATACACGACTCTTGAACTAATATATGAATAGACAAATGCATGTATAAAATAAATTCATAAACTATAATTAATAAAGAAAATTACTTTCAACACCCCTTCTTAATTTGCAATCTTGAGAACATCTCTGGACTTCTCAAATTTATCCACGGGGACAGCTTTGGTAAGAAAATCTACATGTTGCTCCGTTCCAACAAATTCCAAAATGATTTCTCCTTTGCTCGCCATATCTCGAATGAAATGATGACGCAGCTCGATGTGTTTTGTTTTAGCATGAAATACTGGATTTTTCATCATAGCTATGGCAGACATATTGTCACAATAGATTGTTGTAGGCTCTTTTTGAATTTGCTGCAAATCTGCCAACAACTTTCTCAACCAAATGCCTTCACAAGTTGCATCTGTAGCAGCAATGTACTCTGCTTCTGCAGACGATAATGTAACTGATTTTTGTTTCGTAGAGCTCTATGAGATCACATTAGTTCCAAGAGAAAATAGATAACCCGAAGTGCTCTTTCTATCATCCAACGATCCTCCCCAATCACTGTCAGTATAACCAATCAATCTACAATCAACTTCTTTCACATATTTGATGCCCATCTTTCGTGTTCCTTGCAAGTATCTCACGATTCTCTTTGCTGCTGCAAAGTGAAGTTTACTTGGATCATTCAAAAACTTTGTAAAAAACGATAATCCGTGCTCACAAGTGTTTAATAAGTACTGCTAACAAATGTTCTACGATATATGTGGGACAGATGTAAGAACATAAAATATAAAGCAGTAAAATGCGCACGAGATTGGTAACCCAATTCGGTTAAACAACCTACTCTGGGGGGATTGCTCCCAAACTTGAAGATTCATTTGTTACTCCTTCATGAAGTGTATTTGGGATCTTACACATACAGGACTCCCTCCTTATGTCACCCGTTCTTCTCCACGAACTCTTTCACTAAATGAAAGCTGTAAGATCCCCTTACAACCGTGACACTAGACTCCCTTTAGCTACCCACGACTTCAACTTACAATCTCTCCCGAGATTGCGTACAAAATGGATTAATAAATCCCTCACGTGTTTCACTCAAAACACTCAAATGCTAGAACATGCTGTGGAACAGTTACTAGCTAATACAAAGACCACAAATGAAATGACTCTCAAATAATCTTTTAAGAGAATCTAAACAAGTGTAAGTGGTACCGATTGCAAAAAGAATCGGCCTTCTTATAATCTTCTCTTCACAATTGTCGCCGATCTTCATCGCTGTCAATATGGTAAGTAGATTATAGTTTGTGATCTTCCCAAACATGTGTAGATACTTTCCTTGGACAGGAGGGTTATTTGCAGCTCGGTATCTACTCCACAAGGCAGTCAATCGAACATATCTTGCCTTCCATGAACGGATCCGCGCAAGATCTTGTAAATCAGGAAACTTCCATATAAAAGTGTCCCTGAGTATGTCTGGGACATCAGAGGGAACAATTCACCAATTGTTCTTCTTTTCTTGCACAACGGAATAAATGGCTTACGGGATATATCCAAGCACACATTGTCGAACATATCTCGCCAACAACACAACATAAACACTTAGTGCATAACAGTGGTACTAACAATCTCCCCATTTGGCGTTTATGGTCGACAATTATCATCACAATTTGCACAACACTTGAATAAACTTCGCAGATCAAAATATATCAAAACAAGCGATATATTTAAAAACTGTCTAGGACAGTTCCACGTACACTCCCCCTGAGTCTGATCTGGGAGTGCCTTCAAACATCACGATCATTGTTTGTGCAGTCAAGACTGCATTGTTTAGGTTGATCAAATATTAAGTACAGACCAACAAAATAAGATAGGGTAAACAAGCATCCCAAAAAAAATAAAAAAGTTCAACAGAACAACAAAGTTTTACCAGTTTAGCCTTCTTCCTTCTCTCCTCGTCCTCTTCTCTCATACTCTCCCCCTTAATTGTTGCCAAAAATGATAAAGACTTCATAGCAGGGAGGCATCAGCGGCAATATCAGCAGCAATGGTGGTAGGCACAACATCATTATGTCCAGCAGCAGCATCCGGCATATCAAATGGTGAGGCAAGTCTAAGAGCCCAAGCTCGAAGATCCATCAAGAGAGACTCCAACTCCTGTTTTCGAGTCTTAAAAGTCTGAATGGACTTCCCAAGAAACTGCACTTCACTCTCCAATGATTTAATGTGTCTGTCAAAGAAAATAGAGGAGACAGATGAAGTGGGAGCATATCTGTTAGGGACAGATGGCGGCACAGTTCCAGAGCTAGCAGCATCATCTCTAGCAGGGATGTCTTGGGCATGCTGGGATGAAAATAACTTGTGGCTGATTATGAGCGGCAGCGCCTCTAGCTCATTTACATCATCTGCAGTCACTACATTGTGCTACGCCATTATAATGCTGAAAATCATGCCGGGAAACCCAATGGGCTGCTGACTTCTTAAAGATTCGGCATGGGCTACAACGTGCTCAAAAATGAGCTATCCTAGATTGAACTCCACTTGAGTTCCAACCTTGTACAACAACAGACCCAGAGGCTTTCCCACAGTAGAGTTGTGAGTGCTAGGAATCCAATTGCGAACAACAATCTTGTGAAGTATGGAATACTTCACACATAAATCTGACGCCAACAAAGAACGTCCTGATGGCCACACACATCTGCTTCCTCTAGTTAACTCAGCAACAACCTCATTAAGATCAAACACCGGAGCAGGAGAAACAACATGCTCACAATCCAAATAAGCATTGATCACAGCAGGAGAAAAAGGAATCCAATAGCCCTGCATAAACACAGAAAACGCATGCTCAGACGATGCATCACGAATGGACTTAGACAGATTTGCATAGAATTTATGCACAACAGTAGCAATAAAAGCAGGGGCAGTATAAGCAGATTTCTCCAATCTCAAATCATGCAATAGCTCAATAACCCCAGTACCTTCCACATCCATCTTAATCAATCTACGCTCAGACACAAGGGAGTGACCAACAACCAGCTTATATTGACTCTAGTGAAAAGCAGATTAGAACTTACCCAAGTCGAAGGTTTCAGACTCAAAGGCAGATCTGTCAGACACATCATCTGGCATATATTCAGTTTCATCATTAGAGAAAGAAGGTGCTTGCGTTCTTCATTAGTAGCCGACGAGAACCAGATTTCAAACCCAACATATGCTCAGACATGCTCTGAGTAACACGGCGAGGAACATTAGTAGTAGGCTTCCTAGCAGGAGCCTTTTTAGAAGCACACTTCTTTCCAGAGGGCTTCTGTGACTTGAGGGCAGAAGATGAAGACCCCTTCTTTTGTGACAGTTTTGCCATTACTCTTGACTTGAGGTTGGCAATCGGAGTGACATCATCATCCTCAGATTCTGGAGAAGTAAAATGATTATCCCTCAATTCCAGTTTACGCTTGGTTCCGCAAGATTTTATGGAAGATGTTTGTTAATCTGGTCTTGGTGGAACAGAACCAGACTCAGGCATGACGGACTCGTCATCCAGAAAGGAGATATCAACATCTTCTTCTCCTTGCTCCTTATTAAGGGTTTCAGTAGCAATAGATGGTGAGGAATTACCTAATAGAACTTGAATAGTGACGATGAGCGAGTCACTTATCACATGAGCACCGATGAGAACTGAGGGCGCTTGAGCAATAGACATGGCATCGAAGGACGTAGCAAATTCCTCAACAGAGGGTGCAATATCAGCCACGTCGGCGGCAATTGAAGCTTTTACTCTTCAGCATTCTCCATTGGCGGCGAGGAAGACGCACTAGAAATCTTTGGAGAGGGTTGAGTTCCCGGATCTGTCTCAGACACAGATCTGGGAAGAACTTCAGCAGAAGGTGCCACAGAGGAAGGCACAGAAGTAGAGTCACCGGAAATATCCTCAGATTGCTGCTCAGAAGCATAGGCTGAAGAACCAAAGGGAGTAAACACAAGAGGTTTAGAAAACTCTCCCAATTTTACCTATAAATCCCAAGTGCTGATTCTTGGTTTCTTGAATAAAGAGGGTTTGGAAGACCCAGTGTTGTCTGCCATTGATTTCAGAGGAGAAATATTTGTGGAGGCAAAAGATTCGAGAGAGAATGCTTGAGTTGAAGGAGAATTTTAAAAAAAATTTCATTTGCAAAAAAAAAGATTTTTGTCCTTAATTAGGAAATTTAAGAAGGTAATTTCCATAACTATCACATCTCATAAACAACACTCCCTTGCTCATTCTCGGGAAGTGGAACCGAACTAGGTGCGGGAAATAAGGAAACACTAGCCGTTGAAAAAATCTACTCGAACTGAGCCAGAATATGTCTAGGACATATGTTGGAACACATCTCATAGACCACATCAAACTTGGTCATTTTACTCTCTCTGTACATACATCATTGACCAAGACCGTACAAAGAGGCTTCAAACAGAGGAGAAGTTCAGAGAACACAAAGACCTAGAGAGGATCTAAGTGTTTCAAACCTTGCACTATCAAGTGCCTTAGTAAAAATGTCCGCAAGTTGGGCATCAGTTACAATATATTCAATCACAAGTGATCCATCTTTTACAAGTTTATAGATAAAATGGTGATGAATATCTATGTGTTTTGTTTGTGAGTGCTGGACAGGATTCTTCAAAATATTTATGGCACTCGTGTTGTCACAGAATATGGTAAGGACAGACTGTGGCACACTATAGTCAAGCAACATTTGTTTCATCTATAGAAGTTGAGTACAACAACTTCCAGCTGCAATATACTCCGCTTCTGCAGTAGACAGAGAGATCGAATTCTATTTCTTACTAAACCATGAAACCATGTTGTTTCCAAAGAAGAAACATCCTCCTGAATTACTCTTCCGATCTTCAGTACAACCAGCCCAATCTGCAGCACAAAACCCCACCCAACTAGGCTTTGTATCATAGGAAAACCAAAGTCCTAACTCAGCAGTACCTTTTATGTACTTGATTATGTTCTGGACAGACTTCAGATGACTTTCTTTTGTCACAGAATATGGTTAGGACAGACTGTGGCTCCCATAGTCAAGCAACATCTGCTTCATCCATAGAAGTTCAGTACAACCAGCCCAATCTGCAGCACAAAACCCAACCAAATTAGGGTTTGTATCATAGAAAAACCAAAGTCCTAACTCAGCAGTACCCACATACTCCCACACTGTAGCAGATGTCAGGTCTACTTGCAGTAAGATAGAGTAGACTACCAATCGTACTTCAATACAAGGT
Organism: Perilla frutescens; assembly: GCA_026008535.1. Taxonomy (NCBI): domain Eukaryota; kingdom Viridiplantae; phylum Streptophyta; class Magnoliopsida; order Lamiales; family Lamiaceae; genus Perilla; species Perilla frutescens. The sequence goes on along the minus strand of BRKX01000010.1, from coordinate 25,789,423 downwards.
TTGCTTAATTGACACACCAGTTTCATCTTTTAACATCTTCACGGATGTTTCCATAGGTGTTCATTTCGTGCTGCAGCTATCCAAACTAAACTTGCTTATCAAGTTTCTTGCATACTTTGTTTGAGAAACAAATATCCCATCATCCTTTTGTTTCACTTGAAGGCCCAGAAAGTAGGTTTGTTCACTAACTAGACTCATTTCAAATTCAGATGTCATGTCCTTAACAAACTCATCCACCAGCCTGTTTGAGACAGATCCAAAGATAATATCATCGACATAGATCTGAACGATGATCACATCAGATTTCTCTCCCTAGATGAAGAGAGTTCTATCAGCTCCACCACAAACATATCCTTTCTCCAGAAGGAACTTGGTTAGCCATTCATACCAAGCTCGTAGAGCTTGTTTGAGACCGTAAAGAGCCTTTTTAAGTTTGTACATAAACTCAGGATGGTGGGGGTCTTCAAAACCTTTTGGTTGATAAACAAACATGTCTCCAGACAAGTACCCATTCAAGAAGGCACTCTTTATGTCCATTTGGTATAATTTGAACTTCATCCAAGCAGCCATGGTGAGAAGCAACCGAACTGATTCAAGACGAGTAACTGGAGCAAAGGTCTCGTCGAAATCCACTTCTTCAACTTGGGAATAACCTCGGGCAACAAGTCTTGCCTTATTTTTGGTTATGTTCCCTTCCTCATTGATTTTATTCTTGAAGATCCACTTTGTGCCGATCACATTAACATCTTTAGATCGTGGAACAAGATCCCACACTTCATTTTTTTCAAATTGCAAGAGCTCTTCTTGCATGGCATGAAACCATCGTTCATCTTGCAATGCCTCCTTAACACTCCTAGGATCCACAGTTAAGGTATAACAAACATTGGCTATCAATTCACGATAGTTCTTTCGAACTCCTCTTGTTCGAACTCCTTCACTTAAATCACTATAGCAACCCGGATTTTCAGAATATGATTAAGTAATTTCTAATTTTAATTAGGAAATATTAAGAGGAATTTTGAGCATAATAAGGATGTTTCGGTTCTAAACCGCGATTTTAGGATCGTTTTTCGTGAAATCATCTTTTTGAGAATTTCGATTCCAGCTCAGTTATAGCCGATTTTGGTCATGTTTGAAAGGCGTTGACCCAAGGAGCATGCCGGTGTTTTCGGATTTCAAATCTAAAGTCGTTTGAGTTCCCAGTGATTTAAATTGCTTTTAAGGAAGTTATGGATAGTGTTTTTCCGTAGGAATGCGATCATTAGAAATTTGTGAAATCTCGTGCGTTAACCTGAGCCTTGTTTCTTCAAGCTTAACCTATAGAAAATTTCTCAAGGAATATGTTGGCGTTCTCGGATTTTCATTCTAAGGTCAATCGAGCGCTCGGGAATTTTATTTATCCCTTGTGTAGAATAATAACTTTATTTTTGAAAAGACAATATTTTCTCATTTTCCTTCAAGACGACTCGTTCTTTATCCCGAGTCAAGTTGGTTTAATAGTACTCGAGCCAACGAACCTCCCGGTATTTTCAGATTTTATGAATGAGGTCATTTGGACCTCGCCATTGGATAAAGCGCCATTTAACCGAACCTGATATTTTTAAAGCAGTATTATTGCACTGCAATAGCTTCTCGAGAAAGCCTCTATTTTTCCTATAAATAGAGACCCTCCCCCTCCCGTATTCCTCACTCATTCACTTCTTCATCCCAATTCTGTAGTAGAGAGAGAGAGGGGAGCCTCTTCGTGAGGCACCCCCAGTTGAGAGAGGAGCGGAGTAGGGAGCGCGGCGGCGCAGGGGGCCTCCGCGGTGCCAGGGGGGCCGCCGGGGCGCCAGGCGGCACCGGGGCGCAAGGGAGGTTCTGGCGCGCACCCCCCCCCCGCTGCGGCGCATGGTGGCACCGGCGCGCACCTTGCTGTTGCGGCAGCTCCGGTACGTTTTCGTGCGGAGGCCATAACTTTCACCTCGGTTGGAAACACGGGGCCCATGAGTACTCAAATCGAAGCTCTTTCGAAGATCTACGACATAGAAGTGGTCAATCATCCGGAATCTTGATCGTTCGAGTCAGATTTTCCATCCACGTTTGCGGTAATTTCGGATGTCTTAATCGTTTAAATTCTCGTGTTTTAAGTTATAGTTAAGGGTCAAGGGTTTAGATATCATTTAGATGTCTTATTAGGAGCTCGAATAAGGTTTCAAGTCATTGATTGACTTTCATAAAGATGAGGTGAACCCCGAGGAGGCCCGATGAAGGATTTTCGGCTCGTCGCTTCGTCTACGTGCTCGTTATCGAGTTGTTCGTCATTGAGGTGGGTGGTTCTAAACCAAGTATAAGGTTTGAGTTATTCAGCTCTAGAATCATGATAGGGCAAGATGAATATCCAATTAAAATATTTTATGCTCTGCCTGTTTAGTCTCTATACAAATGAAGAAAATGAAAGGAAGTTATATGCATGATATTGTTGAATTGTTATTTGAGTTTGATAAAGTAGAGGAAGTTATTATAAGTTAAGTGAGCTCTCAAGTATGTTTAGATATGCTAGAATTGTTTAACTACAATTGATGCTAGCATGAGATCTTAGAATTTCTTTTAATTGCAATCGATATTTATCCGCGTTCATTTCCTCGTTTTGGAATGTTGGATTTTGCTAAAGCTTATTTAGCTAAGTATTTTCTTCTAGGGTAGTGATAAATCCCTTAAAGGCTGAGATCATGCTCAAAGAATTAGCCTTAGGCCATTGCTCTAGGCTTGGTATTGCTAGCTAAGTCAAGTAAGTAAGGAAGGAGGTTAAGTAAGGAAGGTTAAGATTAAGTAAGGAAGGTTAAGGTTAAGTAAGGAAGGAGGTTAAGGAAGGACATAGCTTCTGTTGTAAGCAGGTTATCGAGCTCAAAGAACAGTTTATTTGCATTATCATGCTGTGACCTTCGAGTCACCAAGTTGAACATTTGAAAGTAAAGGGAGTCACTGCTGGGTAACTCCCTCGCATACTCAGAAGGATACTTGAGGTAACCCCTCTCTCATCCTAAGGCATAAGGGTGCAGTAGACAGCAGGTTTGAGCCAGGAAAGGTGCCAGGAAAAGAAGTAAAAGGTTTTGCAGATATGGAGAGGGCTTTTGCGTTTTGCTCTCCATATACTGCCAGTTATAATTGGATATTCCAAAGTTTATTAAAGAGTTTTCTCATAAAACCCCACCGAGTACATTAGTGCTTACACCCTCTTTTTCAAATGTTTTTAGGTTGAGATGCTGAGGCCGGTGATGTGCTGCTGGTGGGGTTGTCTGAGGTTTCAAGTTTGTTGCTCTATATGGTTACATGATTTTTTTCCGCTAAGTTTCTGCTAAGTACTCTGATGTTAGTATTTAGTCTTGATATATGTAACTTGATTCTTGATAATAGCATGTCTTAAATGCTATGAATCCTAGTTATCAATAAAGTCTTTGAAGTATGTTCTTTTGACATCACAGTTATTCCTTCATTAATTCCAAGTTAATCGAAGAGTCACACTTGTCGAGCATTCTGGTATCTATTCATCTTCAGTTGACTTGTGATTGAGATTCGCATGCTGGTCATTATTGTTCACCTACGAAGAGGCCTTTTCTTTCAAGCATGATTCTGTTCGTTCAAGTTAAGCTTAAGTTAGTTTCTTGTTTTGTCCTATGAATGGAATAGTATGATTTACTTGAATCCGACTTATTAATGAATCCTTGTCGTTGTGACCCACGAAGGGGTCTTGTTTGTTTAAAGAGTTGAGTTCTTATCTGTTTGTCATTAGATTCTGTTTAATTTTTGATTGGCCTATGATATGGCATTCCTTTGACTCGATTGAATCCTTTGACCCCTTTAATTCATTGAAGAGGATAGTTCTTCCAAGTCATGAAGTTAAGTTGCCTAAGTTTTTGAGACGCTAACTTAGTTTAATTCTAAAAACACCCCCCTGGATTTCTTATTTTTCGTGCTATTTTACGCACAACAATCCCGTCCCCATCCTCGGGATCGGGCTGTTATAGATGGTATCAGAGTAGGCTTGCAACTCTGCAGACCTGTCTCTTCTTAAAGTTTGATTGAGTTCTATGTGAATATTGAATTGTTTAAAGATATTAATCAGCAACCCCCAGCTCATCATCACCCTCGCATCTTCAACAAAGTTAAGGTATGATTAAGTTAAAGTATTTTGATTATATTTGGTATAACTTTTTGAAAGTACAGGATAAAGGAGAAAAGTTTTGAGTAGGACAAGGTTAGTCGATTTCTTTGAGTCGAATGTTATTTCGTTTCGAAATAAATTTTTTGGTTATACAAAAGTTTAAGGTGGAACTTATTGAACTAAGTTCTTGATCAATGTTTTAAAGAGTTTTGAGCCATTATGGACTCAAGCAAGCAGTGAATCTTTTCAGAATATTATTTCTGCAAATACTCAAACTATTTCGGTCATTTTGGACCGTTAAAATTTTTGAGTAAAGTTATAAAGTTTGAAAGTTCTTCCAAGTCATGAATTTAAGTTGCCTAAGTTTTTGAGGCGCTAACTTAGTTTAATTCTAAAAACACCCCCATGGATTTCTTCTTTTTTGTGCTATTTTACGCACAACAACCTCGTCCCCATCCTCAGGACCAGGCTGTTACAACCACCGATGATATCTGATGCAGAATGATTCTTCTGAACACCTTTCGAAGGTTTGCAAACATCCAGTTTCTCATGTCTTGCTTCTGTCAGGTCACTATGTTCCGAACTGTCTGACACAAATGCTTTGATACCAATTGAAAAACAATAATTCGTGCTCACAAGTGTTTAATAAGTACTGCTAACAGATGTTCTACAATATGTGTGGGATAGATGCAAGAACATAAAATATAAGCAGTAAAATATGCACGAGATTGGTAACCCAGTTCGGTTAAACAACCTACTCTAGGGAGATTGCTCCCAAACTTGAAGATTCGTTTGTTACTCCTTCATAAAGTGTATTTGGGATCTTACACATACATGACTCCCTCCTTATGTCACCCATTCTTCTCCACGAACTCTTTCACTAAATGAAAGTTGTAAGATCCCCTTACAACCGTGACACTAGACTCCCTCTAGCTACCCACGACTTCAATTTACAATGTCTCCCGAGATTACGTACACAACGGATTAATAAACCCCTCACATGTTTCACTCAAAATACTCAAATGCTAGAACATATTGTGGAACAGTTACTAGCTAATACAAAGACCACAAATGAAATGACTCTCAAATAATCTTCTAAGAGAATCTAAACAAGTGTAAGTGGTACCGATTGTAAAAAAAATCGGTCTTCTTATAATCTTCTCTTCACAATTGTTGCCGATCTTCAACGTCGTCAATATGGTAAGTAGATTATGGTTTGTGATCTTCTCAAATGTGTGTAGATACTTTCCTTGGACAGAAGGGTTATTTGCAGCTTGATATCTACTCCACTAAGACAGTCAATCGAACATATCTTGCCTTCCATGAACGGATCCGTGCAAAAACTTGTAAATAAGGAAACTGCCATATAAAAGTGTTGTTGGTTTTGTATACTAGAAGACCTATCTTTTGTATACATTATTGATGATGTTTTTATGATGATATAAAATGAATACAATTGCAGCCACTGTTTGCATTTAAATTGTTATATTTATATGCATGTTCACTATACTTACATTGTAGATGATATGGTGTGGGTAAACACACAATTATATCATGTCATTGGTTCCTTATAATGTATTAAAGAGCTCATGGCTTAAATGACCTTGAACCCACCATCGGTGCACCATAGAATAATCTGATAGTTAGTTTATCTAAACTAACTGATTATTCTAATACACTGACAAGTGTATTGAGGAGGATCTACTTAGGATTCTATTCTCTATTCTGACCTTAAATGAGAGAATATGAATCCACAGAGTTCGGGTTCTTAACCCCTATATGTTGGCGGACATATACGTGTAGTGTTTGCAGCTTTGATTTATCAAAGGGTGAGATTCTTTCATAGGATCAATAATCTCGATATCTTGGGTTGTAATATTTATACTTATGATGGGTCATGCAATATGTAGAGGAACCGTGTCCTGGTGCGCCAGGCTGATGATGTCATTTTGAGGAAACACAAGTTCATGTTGAAACCCTGCAGGTGGAATTTATTCTGTACATGAGTAAAGCTTGTGTGGTACTACTCAAGGATAAGATATTAATTAATTATAGATATCAGAAGCTTACATAATTAATTAATGGGCATTATATCTTAAACACGGGGAATGACTAGACTAAAAGAGAAAGCATATTCAGAAATATGTATTAAATTGGTAGGTCAATATTATTTCTTTAGTGGAATAAAAATTATACTTAATTTATTTAATAATATCCTAAGTTTATTGGATATTGGAAATTAAATAAATTAGTAGGCCAATTTAATATTCTTCTAGATCCCTGTTGTAGCCCAATATGACATTAATGAACTAGAGATGGAAAAAGGGATAGAGGCCCAAGCCCAGAAGAGTTGGGACACTTAATTTTCGCCCATCCCCTTATATATAAGAGGGTGGGGGATGAAAATTTAGTGTGAGAAATCAGCTCCTCTTGTGTTCTCTTTATCTCCACAGATTCCATACCGATCTAGTAGATTTCAGCCCACCCTGAAACTAGATTCAGTCCAAAAATACAACAGAAGATCATGGAGTGGAATATCACAGTGGGGGAGTCATTTATATCATACACAACAACAAGATTAGACCTTTAATCTTATCCTCAACCTGTCGTTTAATTTGTAAGTCGTTTTTCGGTATTCTATATTTCCGCTTTAGTAGAATCAAAAACCAGCTATGCATGTTTAATTGAACTCGGTTAATTAAAACATATGTGCTACATAAAATTATGATCTACATGACAGTAGGATTAATGAACATCCAATTAGATACTGCGGTGGTTTAATTCGAAAAAACCCCAACAATTGGTATCAGAGTGGGTTTTGGCACTGTTCTAGATTTAATCCTAGGATAAATTCGAGATACATGTTTAAATTTGATATTAAATTTATGGTGCTTAAATTTTCAGATTTAAATGTTCATGTATTTCGATTTGTTGTGTTAAAAAATTGGATGAATTTTTGATCAAGATCGAAAATTCTAGTTTTGAAGATCTCTATAATTTTCGATTATATCCTATTAGATTTGGGACAGATTTTTGATAATATCAAAATTTTTAGATTTAATTAGATAGGTATTCGAAAATTATTGTATCAAAATTTTTTAAATTTTGATGTTTAAAATTCCCAAATTTTGCTTATGTAATTTTCGATCTCTATCAAATTAATTTGGATAAGTTTTTGATGAAAATCAAATTTTCAAATTTATTTGGTGGGGGTTTTCAAAAATAGGTGTAATTAAATTAGATTTGGTATTTTTGATGTTTATCTTAAAGTTACCTAATTCTAATCTAGATAGATTTGAAAATAGAATATTAGATTTGGGAGAATTTGAAGTGGATCAAATTTCCAGATTTAATCTTCTTGTAATTTTTGAAATCTACTAAGATTAGAGTTGGATAAGGTAATTTTTGATATAGATCAATATTTATCTAATTCTAATCCAAAAGGATTTGAAAATAGATTTTAAATTTGGAAGAATTTGAATTGGATCAAATTTATAGATTTATTATCTTGAAATTTTTGAAAATCTTAGTAGATAAGAATTGGAAAAGTAATTTTTGGTGTATATCATAAATTACTTAATTCTAATCTAGATAGGGTTGAAGATAAGATTTAAATTTGGATGGAATTTGAAGTTGATCAAATTTTCAGATTTTATCTTTGTAATTTTCGATCTAAGCCTATCCAAATATTTGGGATAGATTTTTGATCTATATCAAGATTTTCAAATATTAATTAATTAAGGTGTTATTCGAAAATTAAGAAATAAATTTGGTGGATAATTTTAACGAATTTCCATATTTATTCTTAAGACATTTTCGAGATTGTCAAGATTTAATTTGGTGGATAATTATTTAATTTTCAAATTATATCTTGTAGCTATTTTCAAAATTATTAATTTAATTAATTGGAATTTTCAAAAATAATGTCATGTATGGATATCATATGTTATTTTATATTAATCATGTAATTATGATTGTTCGAATTGTAGACTGACTTATTTGCAAGGTTATCAACTATCATGGCTCCTTAATTATGTGATATATGTTTTAATTATGTTGGATGTATGATGGGCCGTATGCCGATTTGGCTACGTGATTTTAATCCATGAGAAAATCCATGGATTAGGTCTAGATTTTATTTTATGTTGTTTTAATGTAATAGAAATAAAACTGTTAGACCAAGTCATTGAGTTGTAATTTTATTCTAGATATATTAGTTTTTTTTCCTTTAAGGAATATATATTCTATACTGAATAAAGTTTGAAGATCAACTCAAAGAAGGAGAGTAGTACAGCTCAAGAAAGGGAGTATCCTTGATTCATGTCCCGAAATTCTAATTAGAGTTAGGATTTTCGGCGAGGCGCAGTGATGGGGACGGCGGCCATGCCTGAGTTTCCGGAGCTGACTTTTCAATTTTATCTCATTCAGCAACATGAGATATAAGTCATGATAGTTGGATTTTATTGCTTATTATGTTGTTTGGAGCATGCTATGGTGTTTTATCCTTTTATGTGATGGTTGCATGTCTTTAATATGGGATAAAATGAAACCTGAACTTTAAATAACTAAGTGGGAGAGATTCATACCAAAGTATGTAGAAATCTCATACGGGCTCCATTAATCTGGTTTAATTGAGATGTAATTGACATTCGAGTTGACAATAGGTCTTCCTCCATAACGGATGTGTCATATAACTGTTATCTCTAGAAATTAAACTTCTTAATCAAGATAGATGTAGAATACTACTAGAACAAACTGACTCCTCCAACTGGAGCAGGAAGTTCGAAATAGCGGACTTGGTGCTAAGATGTTGGTGTTCACACTTAGGTGTAATTTATTAATAAACGTCCACACTAACGTGGCTTATTAATTGGAAGGTTACATGACCGTGATTATTTCCAGCTATTAATTTACTTGTCATAAGGAAAATTGACTAGAGGTAAATTAAAAGTGGTTTATACCTATTTAAAAATGAATTTTATAAACGTCCACACTAACGTGGCTTATATAAAACATTTTTAAAATGTCGATGGAAAAGTATATAATTTTTTCTAAGATTTTCGATTATATACTGTGTATCCTAAATTTTGTGGCTGTACTGCATGTTTACTTTTCAGTTATTCTATATCATCATGGCACTCTCCAACCTGTTCTCTATTCTCAAAGAAAACAAGTTAATCGGTGAAAATTATAATGACTGGATTCGAAACCTTAATCTTGTTCTCACTGCGGAGTGTCCTAACAAGAAGAAGAAGAAGGGTACGTCTCAATCTCTCATTGTTGAAACATGTTTAGCTACTTGTTCTACTCAGTCATGGGTAGTAGATACTGGAGCTACTGATCATATTTGCATGTCTTTACAGGGGTTCCTGGAAAAAAGACAGCTGAGTGATGGAGAGATTTCAGTCTACATGGGCAATGCTACGAAAGTGGCGGCAGTTGTAGTGAGAGACGTAACCTTATCTTTTAGTAGTGATAGGATTTTAGTTTTAAATGATTGTCTTTATGTGTCTGGTTTTAGGCGAAACTTGATTTCAGTTTCTAAACTTTTTATGGATGGATATTCTGTTTCTTTTGATAACAAGGTTGTTATCTTTAGTGATAAACATTTTATCTATTCTGGCACATTGGATGGACACCTTTATTTACTTAATCCTATGCAAAATACTACGCAAATGCATTCACTGAATACATCGGTCATAAACCCTAACAAACGGAAAGAACCTTCATAAATGAATCAAACCTATCATTGGCATCTTAGGCTCAACCACATTAACCTTAAATGGATACAAAGACTAGTAAAAGATGGGCATGTGTCTTCATTGGTCCTAGAATCATTCCCTTTGTGTGAATCCTGTTTGGAAGGTAAAATGACTAAGCGACCCTTTAAGGGTAAAAGGAATAGATCTGAAGAGGTATTAGATTTGATTCACTCTGACTTATGTGGCCCTATGTCAGTTCAGGCTCAAGGAGGGTACGACTATTTCATCATGTTCATTGATGATTACTTAAGGTATGAATACATATACCTGTTACGCTGCAAGTCAGAATCCTTTGAGACTTTCAAAGAATTCAAAGCGGAAGTGGAAAAATGTACAGGTAAAAGTATCAAAGCACTACGGTCTGATCGTGGTGGTGAGTACCTTTTGAATAAATTTAGGGACTACTTAGCAGAGAATGGGATTACATCTCAATTGACTGCGTCGGGAATGCCACAGTAGAACGGCGTGGCGGAGAGAAGGAACAGAACATTGTTAGAGATGATTAGATCGATGATGAGCTATTCAGATCTGCAATTTCATTTTAGGGATATGCCTTGGAAACGGCAGCCTATTTTCTTAATATGGTTCCATCAAAATTAGTCCCATCTACACCCACAGAACTTTGGACTGGAAGAAAGCCCAGTCTTGGACATTTTCAAATTTGGGGTAGTCCAGCACATGTGTTGGATAAGAAAGCTGATAAGCTGGCACCACGTACGGATGTTAGACTGTTTGTTGGATATTCCAAAGAAACGAAAGGTGGTTTATTTTATAGTCCTAAGGATCAGAAGATCATTGTGAGTACCAATGCTCGATTCTTAGAGGAAGACTATGTAATAAATCACAAGCCAAGAAGTGAGATAGTACTTGAGGAGCTTCGAAGGGAAAATTCGAATCTGACACCAACAGTACAAGAAGAGGAACCACATATTACTGCATAACGTATCACAGAAGTATAGGAACTGTCTCATCGCAGTGGGAGGGTTGTACGCCAACCTGATAGATTTATTAGTTTGGGTGAATCTTCGGATTTCCCTGAATGACTAAATGAATTGGATCCCAGGACCTACGACGAAGCGATCTAAGATAAAGTTGCAGATTCTTGGGAAATTGCAATGGAGTCTGAGATTGGATCTATGGATCACAATCAAGTCTGGGAGCTTGTAGAACCACAAGATGGGGTAAAATCCATTGGGTATAAGTGGGTCTACAAACCTAAGAGAGGACCTGACGGGAAGGTTGAAACCTTCAAGGCAAGATTGCTGGTAAAAGGGTACACTCAGAAAGAAGGGATCGATTATGAGGAAACCTTTTCACCAGTAGCCATGCTTAAGTCAATCCGGATTCTCTTGTTAATTGCCGCTCATTTGGATTATGAGATCTGGCAGATGGATGTCAAGACAACTTTCCTGAATGGAAGTCTTGAGGAAAACATCCACATGAAGTAACCAGAGGGTTTCATTGCTAAAGGCCAAGAGCACTTAGTATGCAAACTTAAGAGATCCATTTATAGACTTAAGCAGGCATCAAGGTCTTGGAACATCTGTTTTGATGAGGTTATCCAGTCATATGGATTTGTGCAATGTCCGGATGAGAGCTGTGTGTACAAGAAAAGTGATGGAAATGTGGTGGCTTTCCTCGTGCTATATGTTGATGATATCTTACTTGTTGGAAACAATAAGAAAGTATTATCTAACATAAGGGTATGGTTGTCCAAACAGTTCGATATGAAAGATCTGGGAGAAGCCGGACACATCCTTGGCATCAAGATAATTCAAGATCGCTAGAAAAAGATGTTGTGCTTATCCCAGACGACATATATCGACACAGTGCTAGCTAGATTTAACATGCAGGATTCCAAGAAAGGTTTTATACCTTTCAGGCATGGAATTCATCTATCCAAGGAGATGTGTCCCCACACACAGACTAAGATAGATGAGATGGAGGGCGTTCCATATGCTTCGGCTGTGGGAAGTCTAATGTATGCTATGCTATGCACCAGGCCTGATATATACTATGCAGTCGGCATGGTAAGCAGATATCAGTCTAACCCTAGACAAGGCCACTGGACCGCGGTTAAGAATATTCTCAAGTACCTGAAAAGGACTCGAGATTATATGCTGGTATACCGCTCTGATAGTCTAGTGCCTTTGGGTTACACGGACTCAAATTTTCAATCCAATAAAAATCAGAGTAAATCTACCACGAGCTATGTGTTTACCTTGGGAGGCAGGGCCATTGCATGGAGGAGCATAAAGCAGAAATGCATTGTGGATTCCACCATGGAGGCCGAATATGTAGCTGTCTCTGAGGCTGCAAAAGAGGCCGTCTGGTTCAAGAGCTTCTTGTTGGACTTGAGCGTGGTTCCTGATTTGCCTAAGAGTATCACGATATATTATGATAACTCGGGTGCAGTGGAAAATTCGAAGGAACCTAGAGCCCATAAGGCAAGTAAACACATAGAGAGAAAGTACCATCTTATACGAGAAATCGTTAAGAGAGGAGATGTGGCAGTGGTCAAGATTACATCGGAGGATGATTTGGCTGATCCATTCACGAAGAGCCTTCCAGCTAAGACCTTCTAAGGTTATGTGGAGAAAATAGGAGTGAGATGCAGACCCGGAGCTGCCGTTTGAGATTTTAGTTAGAGTTGAAAAGTTTGCCAGTTTGTTTTATATTTGAAAGACATGCTTCAAGTATAACTGGGAGATTGTTGGTTTTGTATACTAGAAGACCTGTCTTTTGTATACATTATTGATGATGTTTTTATGATGATATAGAATGAATACAATTGCAGCCACTGTTTGCATTTAAATTGTTATATTTACATGCATGTTCACTATACTTACATTGTAGATGATATGGTGTGGGTAAACACACAATTATATCATGTCATTGGTTCCTTATAATGTATTAAAGAGCTCATGTCTTAAATGACCTTGAACCTACCATCGGTGCACCATAGAATAATCTGATAGTTAGTTTATCTAAACTAACTGATTATTCTAATACACTGACAAGTGTATTGAGGATGATCTACTTTGGATTCTATTCTCTATTCTGACCTTAAATGAGAGAATATGAATCCACAGAGTTCGGGTTCTTAACCCCTATATGTTGGCGGACATATACGTGTAGTGTTTGCAGCTTTGATTTATCAAAGGGTGAGATTCTTTCATAGGATCAATAATCTCGATATCTTGGGTTGTAATATTTATACTTATGATGGGTCATGCAATATGTAGAGGAACCGTGTCTTGGTACGCCAGGCTGATGATGTCCTTTTGAGGAAACACAAGTTCATGTTGAAACCCTGCAGGTGGAATTTATTCCGTACATGAGTAAAGCTTGTGTGGTACTACTCAAGGATAAGATATTAATTAATTATAGATATCAGAAGCTTACATAATTAATTAATGGGCATTATATCTTAAACACGGGGAATGGCTAGACTAAAAGAGAAAGCATATTCAAAAATATGTATTAAATTGGTAGGTCAATATTATTTCTTTAATGGAATAAAACTTATACTTAATTTATTTAATAATATCCTAATTTTATTGGATATTGGAAATTAAATAAATTAGCAGGCCAATTTAATATTCTTCTAGATCCCTGTTGTAGCCCAATATGACTTTAATGGACTGGAGATGGAAAAAAGGATAAAGGCCCAAGCCCAGTAGGGTTGGGACACTTAATTTTCGCCCACCCCCTTATATATAATAGGGTGGGGGACGAAAATTTAGTGTGAGAAATCAGCTCCTCTTGTGTTCTCTTTATCTCCACAGATTCCATACCGATCTAGTAGATTTCAGCCCACCCTGAAACTAGATTCAGTCCGGGAATAGAACAAAAGATTAAGGAGTGGAATATCACAGTGGGGGCGTCATTTACATCATACACAATAGCAATATTAGACCTTTAATCTTGTCCTCAACCCGTTGTTTAATTTGTAAGTCGTTTTTTGAAATCCTATTTTTCCGCTTTAGTAGAATCAAAAACCGGCTATGCATGTTTAATTGAACTCGGTTAATTAAAACATATGTGCTGCATAAAATTATGATCTACATGACATTAGGATTAATGAACATCCAATTAGATCATGTGGTGGTTCAATTCGAAGAAACCTCAACAAGTGTCCATGGGTATGTCTGGGACATCAGAGGGAACAGTTCGCCAACTGTTCTTCTTTTCTTACACATCGGAATAAATGGCTTTAGGGACATACCTAAGCACACATTGTCAAACATATCTCGCCAACAACACAACACGAACACTTAGTGCATAACGGTGGTACTAACACCTTGAAACCATGCTTATAGCTTGAACAATATCAGCCCGTATTTATTAGGTAGATCAGACACCCAACAAGACTCCTATATATTTGTGCATCAATTTTTCCTCCACCATCATTTTTGCTCAATTTTTCATTTGTCTCCATGGGAGAAAGAAGAGGATTGCAATTCTCCAAGTGAAATTTCTTTAACAAGTCTTCAATGTACTTCTCTTGAGAGATGAAAATTTCTCCTTTAGATTACTTCACTTGAATTCCAAGGAAATACTTCATGATTCCCAGATCTGTCATCTCAAATTCTTTCATTATGCTTCGCTTGAAATTTTCAACTATCTGCATATCCGTTCCCATGTAGATAAGATCGTCTACATAGATGCAACTAATAAAAAAATCATTATTTTGTTTCTTCACATAGAGAGATGGTTCATTAAGACTTCGATGAAAACCATTCTTGACAAAATAGCCATCAATTATGCTATTCCAAGCTCTTGGAGCTTGTTTAAGCCCGTAAAGCACTTTCTTGAGTCGATACACTTTATCTTCATTTCCTTCGACACAAAAACCTTGGGGTTGTTGAACAAACACCTCTACATCATCATCTAGCTTTCCATTTAGAAAAGCTGATTTTACATCAAGTTGGAATAATTGAAGCTCCAACTGTGCTGCAAAAGCGAGAACAATATGAACAGTTTCTATTCTAACAATCAGTGTAAAAGTTTTGGTGAAGTCAATTCCCGATTGTTGAGAATATCCCTTTGCAACAAGCCTCACCTTGTGCTTTTGAATGCTTCCATCTTCATGATATTTTGTTTTGTAGATCTATTTCAGCCCAATGACATCTTTGTGCTTTGGTCTATCCACCAATTCTCATGTTTTATTTTTCTCAATCATAGCAATCTCTTCCTTCATTGCTTTTTTCCATATTTCTTCTTTATCTGCTACTTCAAAACTTTGTGGTTCACAAGTAAAAAGAGCAAATTCAGATACCTCGTAAATTTTTCTCAAGGAACAGGTCTTTCTTATCAGAGAACTTAAACTTTTATCATCATTGGGAGATCTTTATGGAGTAGGAATTGGACTTAGAGGTGGAACTTCATGCTCAGTTTCATCCTCAATCTTTTCAGCTTCATAAAAATCATCTTGCGAAATCATTCAGATGATTTTCCTTCCCAACTCCGAGCTGCTGCTTCATCAAATAGCACATCTCTTGCAA
Source organism: Perilla frutescens (assembly GCA_026008535.1). Classification (NCBI taxonomy): domain Eukaryota; kingdom Viridiplantae; phylum Streptophyta; class Magnoliopsida; order Lamiales; family Lamiaceae; genus Perilla; species Perilla frutescens. Next base: position 25,774,010 of record BRKX01000010.1, on the reverse strand, counting down.
TCACAAGTTTGCAAGTCATAGGATTATAAAGGTGATAGTCTTTTGACTCATCGCTGTAGCCAATAAAAATCAATTTTTCACTTTTTTCATCAAATTTATCTCTATTGGATGTAGAGATATGGGAATATGCAATGCAGCCAAAATTTTTCAAGTGATCTACTACAGGTTTCTTCTCGTGCCATACTTCAAATGGAGTTCAATTTTGGACAGCCTTTGTAGGACAACGATTTAGAATATAGATGGCTGTGTGAACAACTTCTGCCCAAAATATTTTCGGTAAACTTTTGCCAATCATCATGCTTCTGGCCATTTCAACAATTGTGTGATTCTTCCGCTCGGACACGCCATTTTATTGGGGACTTCTCCGGATGGTGAGCTGCCTCTGAATTCCATTATTCTTGCAATATTCCATAAATGGTGCGTAGATAAACTCACCCCCACGATCAGTTCGGAGAGTCTTTATTTGGTGGCTTGATTGTTTTTCCACAAAAGCTTTAAACTTGAGAAATGCTTCAAAAGCCTCAGATTTTGCACTTAGAAAATAAATCCAGATCATTCTTGTGAAATCATCATTAAATAGAATGAAAAACCTTTTGTCTCCAAGAGATAGAGTTAATGAAGGACCCCAAATATCTGCATGAATAAGCTCCAACGGTTGTTTAGCCCTCCATGTTATCTTTGGAAAAGAAAATCGATTCATTTTTCCAAATATGCATCCTTCACAAACTTGAGTTTCTGATTTAAGTTCCGGTAGCCCAATCACCATGCTTTTTTGTTTGAGAAGCTATAGGCCTTTCCAATTAAGATGTCCATATCTCAAATGCCAAATTTGAGTTTGATCGATGATTTTGCCGACATAGACCACATTTTCTTATAGAGGCATAAACAAATGAAGCACCCTATTTGAACTCATCGGAACTGTGGCAATGATGTAGTTATTTTTCTTGTCAAGTATGGTGCATTTTTCATCATCAAAGAGTACATAATAACCTCTTTGTATTAATTGTCCAACACTTAGGAGATTGCTGGTAAGATTTGGCACATAAAGTACATCAGTTATAGTTTTTTTGTTACCTCCTTTGGTGTGAACAATGATAGATCCCTTTTCTTAACATCGATGAGTCTTTCCATCTCCAAGCTTCACTTCCGAACTAAAATTTTGATCAAGTTCGATGAAAAAATCTCTATTTCCAGTCATGTGACTGCTACACCCGCTGTCCCAGTACCATTTTTCTTGTGGTTGATGTTGTGTTGTCATACAAGAAAAAAGTTGTTCGCCTTCATCTTTAGATAGATGTGCTTCATTTTTCTCTTCTTTATTCTGATTATAACAGTCCCTCTGCAAGTGGTTTGGATTTTTGCAGCGCTTGCATTTGAAGAAACAAGCATCTATATGATGATTGGTCTTCTTGCAGATTTTGTAAAAAAGACCAGAATCACTAGCTTGATGATTTGGATTATGACTGCCTCTTCCTCTTCCTCGGAATGATCCACTTCTGCTTTGAGATAGACCTCCTCTTCCTCAGAAATAATTTCCTCTACCTTGTTGTTGTGGTCTAGAATTTGAGTTAGATAAACTCATCGACTCAAACGCTTACTCGGGAGGCTAATTTGAGGATCTGCTAATCCTTTCTTCATGCACTTGAAGAGAGCACATCAAGTCATGTAAAGTATATGTTGATAGGTCCTTAGTGTTGGTCCCGTGCGAGTCAATATCAGTTTAGAGAGGGGGTGAATAAACTGATTAAAACTTTTTACGTTAGGTGCGGAATAACAGGGCCCTTTGACTCGCTTAATGAAACTTATCAATGCACAAACTTATTGAACAGTTAAGACAGTTTAAGTGCAGCTTGTGTGAGATTGTGTGCAGTTCAAAGATATGCAATAACCAAAATAGTATAACACACAAGCAATTTATAGAGGTTTGAAGTCTCAAACTTCTACGTCCTCTCTTCCTTCCGCAGAAGGGCAACTTCACTATATAACTTGAGTTTCTTTACAAATTATACAATGAAGGACAGTTGGTTGAACCTGGTAACTGCTCGCTACCTCAGCGGGTCGACGGCTCACACTTGAAGTCCCTAACTGCTCGCTAGGAAGGCAGGTGTTATTGTTGTCTTTACAAGGTGATGATCCCGGGACTAGCATTGATGATTCAAATCCCGAGTTACAGCTTAGAGGTCCAGTGACGAGACTTAGAGCCAAGAAGCTGCAAGGATACCTTCAGTGTTATGTTGGAAAGAAGCTGGAGGATGTTGGAGCTGATTTCAAACAGTCCAAGTTGGTGACTATATTGAGCATCGAGGAGCTCGACTGAATTGAAGAATTGGATGTTCCTTGCTATTTATTTTAGTTATTTTATTTATTGTTGACTCATCCAATTGATATCGCCATATGTGGTACTCCAGGTACTGTCGCAGTTGGTCGAACAAAGAGGAGTCTGTGCTTTCAACAAGACCGAAACAGCTTCTCAGTTGATGGTCTAGAACTGCTTCAAACTCAACCTCAATGGGGTCACGTTGGACTGACGGTAGTGGTTGGGAGCTGGCTGATATTGTAGGTCGATCACTCAGCCTTAAAACAGGTTCGCTCTCAATCATCAGCTCTCTTTCGTCAGAGGAGCTGACTGGTGCCTCCAAAGGTGCCTTTCCACGATCTGAGTTGGAAGGCCCTTGTCGACATGAATGCTTCGGGATCGGATGGCCGTAGATAGTGGGGATCATGTCTCTTCTTTTGAGTTGTTCGCCATTTGGGATGACCTCATCAAACTGGCTTTGAATAATATGGCTTATGCGACTCATAAACCTGATCTTTTCACGAAAAGAGCTAGTGGATGGGTTATAGGCCGTTCGCTCTACATTAGCTCGCAGTTGAGCAAGGATGAAAGAGGCCCAGTCGGCTTTACATCCATAGTATAAAGTAGCTGTGAGATGGGCCTTGATGTCTGAGAAGTGGACTGTCTCAAAATTGCCATGTAGGATATGGTCGGCAATATCCAAGAGTTGGAGAATACCATTTGGCATACTCTCCTTCAGCCGATGTGAACAGTCATAATGGTTGACGTGAGGGAGCTTCCAAGCATCCCATAATGCGTATTTGCAGGGTAATTGCAAGGTCATAACATCTGGACCGTCACCTGGAAGTTGAAGAGTAGACATCATCGTCTCTTTCATCACTGTGATCGTCTTGCTCCAGACGGTAGAAATGATGTTGTCGCCAGAGATTGTTGCATTGTAGTAGAATTCCACAACATGAGAAGGTAAGTTCTGCAGTGGCACTATCGTCAAAAATGGTAGTAGCCCAATTGCCTCCAATGACCTATAAATCCTTGTAAAGCTTTCGGAGCCGAGGCGTACGTTAAGATACTCTAGACTTAGAGTTTTGTCTTTCTTCCGCTTCTTAAGAAGTAGATTTGCGTCAACCGTCTGAAATGGGGGCTTCATATCTGCAAAAAGATGTTGTTTTAGTTTAGAGAGAGCAAGTGTTTCGGAGAGAGAAGACTTAGAAGATGATCAAAGCAAGATAGAGAAAGGATTTGCAGATGATCGGAGCCTTCATCTCTGTGCACATATTTATTTAGCTTTACATGTAGGAATCGAGGGCACTCGATTGCTTTTCTTAGCTGATCAGCCATCTGATTTGATGGAGGATTAACTAAATTAATGAAGATTACATCTCAGCCATTTGATGAAGAAGTATCTTTATGATCTTGTGGCTGAGAAGTAGCTTCTCTGAGAATGGGGTAGTTGACATAAATAGCAAAATATTTTCTGCAGATCTTGCTATTTATATCTCAGTAGGAAAGTATTTTTCTTTTTCAAGTTTGAAGAGTTGATTTAATATCAACACAAAGATATTAATTGCAGTATTGGGAGATACAACCCTAGTTTCAAATTGTAATCGTTTGAGTATAATATAAGAAATTTTATAATCGCAACGGTAAATAATGTAATTATAATAAGCTTTGAAAAATAAAAACTTATCCTGATTCAGTTGGGATACAGTCCAACTGATTTGATGGCTTTGTCGGTTGGATGATCAGTTGAGGCTTGCTTCTCAGTTGTCGCTGAAGAACTGGCTGAAGTGGAAGCTGTATTTGAATTGAATTGATCAGTTGGTCTGATCAGTTGCTTGGCTCTCAGTAGACAGTTTCCGCTTCTTGAAGGGCTTAGCTGGACTGGCTGCACTGTTTTCTTGGGATGCAGTTGTGATCTTTGGCAATTCAGGCCTTGTAGTTCTCCGGGCTTGGTGAAGATGAAGCTGGATGGCAACTGACGACTTTTTTATCCTTTGACTAAGGGATTGGGAAGTTCCCTTTGACGATGATCGAAACTGATCATTTTTCATAGGCAATTGCATACCTTTTGAGCTAGATGTGAGCAGTGGAGTGACATAGTTCTTAGATAGAAGGCTTGGTGATGTGGCAGTGTCTTTATCATCACTATCGCTCTCGTCAGCATGCTTTGGATTCTTCTGGGTAGCCACAACTTCAGTTTGTGATAGATGTGGTTCTATCTTTTCAAAGACCGATGGATTTTATCGTGAGGGCTCAGCCGACTGACTTGATAGATTATCAAAGTTCAGTTTTCGACAAAGCGAGCTAGTTGGGCAGTTGATTGATTGATCTGTAGTTCCAACTGCTTGAGGCACGATGCTGGTCTTGATTTCTGCTTATAAGGCGATGGCTGCAATCTTGTTGGTAATCAGGTGACGCATGATGTGCTGGACTTGCACAATGGTTGGAGGAAATGGATTTAATGAACCTATCCATTTGATGCTCCAAGTTTCTTCTCGCTACCAATAGCTCATGCCATGAAAGGTAGTTAGCAGAAAATGAGACTGGATGGACATAGAATGTCTCCAGTTATACCAATAGAAATACCGGTGGAGTTGTTTGAACAACTCTTGGTCACATTGTGCAACAAAGACAAAGTGATTGAGAAGGAGATTGGTCACTTCTTTTTGTGCACTTTTGACTGCATATTCACCACTATAAAAAGTGCGAATATTCTCTTCAGTCAGCTGGAGAGGAGGGCATGTACTTCTAAAGTAGTCTACTCCGTAGTTTAGATGAGGGATTCCAATGAATGGAGTAAGCTCATCTGGATCAGAGCAAACCTGGAAGTCAACTGGTGATCCGTTCTTTGATTTTGGAGACTGAACGGCGTTGGCAGTTGAGTTGCTCGATGAGTGGTTGCCTGTCTTGGCCTTAACTTTTCTCTTTTTCTTTAGCGACTGAAGATGAGCAGTTCATTTCTTGGGAATCCAGTCAGAGATAAGAACTGGTAGTGACTCATCATTTGGAAGCTTCAGCAGGTCTTCAAGCATTTTACTCATTCTTAGAACAAGTCCAACCTTGGACTCAAATTTACCAGAGTTCTTTGAGTCAAAGGCCTTGATGACTTGATGCTTGAATTGTTAGAAGATAAATTCTGCCCAGTTCGTTTGTCGCCCTTCAGCAAGGTGAATCATAACCTTGTATCTCTCTTGGGTGAGTTGACTCAGGCTTCCAATGGCCCCGAACATCATCTTGTTCGTTATGTCAAGTAGAACTCCATACTCGGGCTTCAGGTCAGTTTTAGCGGTTGTAAAACTGAATTGCTTGTCGCAGGTTGAAGCTTTCCATTTTCGCCAGTACAATTCTGCAGATTCCTTTAGATTTTGAACGGATGAACCTTCCTGTGGGAGTTGGAACACTTCTGCAATTGTCCTTTAAGTGATTTGAAGCGGTCGTCCTTGAATCACTGATGACACTTTCTTTCCATCTGCAGATAATTTTGTTTGAAGCAAAAATTCACTCACCAAATCTTGTCTAAAGAATTTTGGTGGAGTTTCCAGGTAGTAAAGAATTTCTGTCTTGTGAAGATTGGACAGAAGGAGTGGGTTATTTGATTCATTTAAAATCAATTGAAATTTCTTCCTATCAAGAAATTTATCTCTCATAAGTTGTTCTTTGAAGGAATTTGAAGATCTGAATAATTCAGCCATCTTTGAGGTTGGCTGAGATTTTGGGAATTTAAGATCTTTTGGGAGATAGTTTTAGAGATTGTACAAGGAGGGGGCTTTTTGAGAGGTTTGAAAGAGAGGGGCTGTTTATGAGTGTTGGGACAGGCTTATGGATCTGTTGGTTGGAATGGTACTAGCCTCTGGTCTCTTTTGGTCGTTGGCAATTAATGACTTTTACACGTGTCATTGTTTTGCAACGGTCCAAATTTCAAAATAAATGTGAGGCTTAACATTTATTTGAAATAAAAAGAACTTTTATAAATATATCAAAAGATATAATTACAAACTGATTAACAAGAAGGACACTTAAGGCTTTTCTAATCAGGTTTTAACTTGATCAACCACTTAGTCCTTCTTGTGATCAGTTTTCCTTTTCTTAGCCAGCGGTTCATGAGGATCCTCTTCTCCATCCTCATCACTGCTTTTTGACTCCGTTTCAGCTGACTAGAGCCTTGGATGGGCTTGCAGCTGCTTGATCTGCTCAGTGTGCAGTTTAACCTGTTGCTGCAGGGAGTGGATCAGCTCTTCATAATATGGAGAGAGCTGGACTATTGAACTGTTTGGCTGAGCGATGAACTGTACTGCTCTGGAGTCCACTTCCTCTCCCACTTCAGTTCCAACAAGTTCCTCGCAAGGAACTGTGTGGGAGATTTCTTCTGCTTCCACACTTGTTTGGTAAACAAGTTGTTCATTTCTTTGGCTTGTATGATCAGCTAATTTGTCTGTAAGAGCTGGCTTGGGATCAGCTGGGGGAAAAGATGATGTGATTTCTCTCTGAGTGGTTAGATCTTGTGAGGTAGCTGTCTGGATTTCAGCTGCCTTTTCAAATTGATGAGTCTTCTCAGCTGATTCTTCAAACTCATCAGGAACTATGTTAATTTCAACTTCAGCTTCATGAGGAGGTTTCTCAGGGTGAAGTTCTCTCATCACCTCATCAATGATATCCTCCTCTGAGTTGTATATTTGATGACCCATGACAGTTGATGGCTGTCCAGTTTGATGGCTTTGTGGCTTCTTCATTAATTGATTGAATAGCCATTTGTGTTGAACATGGGGGTGCGGCCATCTTTCTCGTTCCATTGTAGTGATGACTGGCAATGTTAAGCTTTAAATCTTGCACAATTCATCAAACACGTCCTTCATCGATCCTTCAGCTGGATTTGAGCACTTTTTCCTCAGTTGTAGCTGCCTTATAAGGTGTTTGCCTTTAGTGATACATGCGTTCTCGCTGTCCGTCCACCATAGGCTCCATTCTTCCTCTTGCCTCCAGAAACTCATCCCATGGAATGCGAGCAATGAGAGGAAAAGCTCTGACTGATATACATGTCTCCATAAAAACTAATATATGTACCTGGTCAAGATGTGATAAAGTTCCTCATGGCCAGTTAGTTCCTGGGCAAAGTGTTGAGCCATATACTTTTGTGTGGTTTCATTAGCCCATTTCTTCACAGACTCTCCTTGTGAGTAGGCTCTTATATTCCCTTCAACTTGGGACATTGGTGGGCACGTCATTTGGAAGTAATCAGCTCTAGCCCCTTTGTGAGGAATCCATTTTGCAGGGATGATATCTTCTAGATTTTCACATGGAGCTGTATCTTCAACAGTTAAATTTGCTGGGATTGTTAGATCTTGTATATGGCTTGATTCCTTCCTCCTCCTTGATTGAGAAAGCAAGATTTTTCTCCTTTTTGGTTGACCAGCTTGTTTCTTCTTTGGAGCTGATCTGACAGCTGCTTGCCTAGCTTATTGCCTGATGATATCAGTTCTGGTGGCAATTGAACTTTGTTGCCTGAATCTCTGAGCTATTGGTAAGTCATCATCAGAGTCCTCAGTAACTGGCTTCTTTCCCTTGCATGCTGCTGACTTCTTTCTCCTTTGCTGATCAGTTTGTTCAGGATCAATCTCCACAATTTTGTGGGGTTTCCAAATGAAGTCATTACTGACTATAGATTTGAACTCTGTTTCCTCAGCCATCTGAGGAAACTGTTTCTCTAAAATAATGCTGACTCGACTGATATATCTAATCCGTTGAGGGAATTTCTCACCATCCCAGCTTCTCTCAATGATATCAACATATCTCTTCAGCTGTTCAAAGAAATATTGTGCCCAATTGATCTGCATTCGGTTGTAGATGGCAGCGCAGATTTTGTACTTTGTCGCTGACATTTCTGACTGACTGCCAGTTGTTCCTACTATTATTTTTTAGGTGATGGCAGCGAGCACCTAGAATTCATCTTGCAGTTTTGAGATGAGATGATTGCTCTTGTATGGTTGAGTTTCACCTTCATTTTTCCAGAATTCATAAGCTTCCTGGAAATTGACTTGAACGTCTTCCAGCTTGAGTCCGTTGTTGGGTAGATTGAACATGTTACTCAGAGACTCAGCTGTCACGATGATGACTAGTCCTCTTACTTCTGATCGAATTCTTTGGGATTTGAAGATCCATTTGAATTTAGGTAAAATTCAGCAACTGGTTCTGTGTAAATTTGTTCTGAAAATACCTCCAGGAATTTCTTTAGCTTGGCCTGAGAAAGCTTTTCGATGATCATTCTGCTGAGAGGGAAAGCTTTACAGACTTGAAAAAATCCGGCTGGATTGAAGAATTTGTCTCTGTCGAGTTTTTCGCAGAATACTATAGAATCTTCTCCGGACTGACGGAAATTGAATCTTCTGCGAATTGGGTTTTGAGCCATAATCCTTTGAGGAGAGAGTAATTTGGAAGACTGAGAAATTGATCTTTCAGAGCTGAAGAGTTTTTGTCTATGATAGAAAAGGATAGATCTTCAGTAAAAATCGGGAATATTATCTCGAGTATTCAACCGCCTTATTTATAGAGAAATTAAGTTTCATCCAACGGTTGTGACACTTGGTATGCCCAATAGTCAACGGTCGGATTAAAGTTTCAATTGAGATGTCTTTTCATCAGTTCAGAATTGGTCTTGACCGCTTAGACCTTTCTTCAGCTGCTTCCTAGTTCAGATGTTCTCCTTCAGCTGGTCTTTGAACTGACATCTCCTTTTGATTTGACTCCAGTTCCTAGTACTCCTTCATCAGTTTGATCAATTTGCAGCTTGTGTGTTCTGCATAACTGACTGGATCATAAGTTTGAACAACTGAACTGATGATATGTCAGCTATCTGCTTCTTAGTGTTGACATATTTGATGCATATGTCTTTCTTCTCGATGTGATCTCTGATGAAGTGATGCCTTATGTCAATGTGCTTGGTTCTTGAATGCAGAACTGGATTTTGAGATATCGCAATTGCACTATTGTTGTCACAGTAGATAGACACTTCTTCAGTTTCAACTTTGTAGTCCTTCAACTGTTGCTTCATCCAGAGTATCTGAGCACAGCAACTTCCAGCAGCTACATATTCTGCTTCAGTTGTTGACATGGCAACTGAGTGCTGCTTCTTGCTAAACCAGGATATCAGTTTGCTTCCCAGAAACTGACATGTTCCACTGGTACTTTTTCTATCGATTTTGCATCCACCGAAGTCTAAGTCTGAATAACCAATTAGGCTCAAACTGTCATTTCTGGGATACCATAGTCTAAGATTTATGGTTCCTTTGAGATAATCCTCTTAGCTGCTTCGAGGTGGCTCTTCTTTGGATTAGCTTGAAACCGTGCGCATAGTCCGACTGAATAAGAGATGTCTGGCCGGCTAGCTGTTAAGTAGAGTGGCGACCTAATGATTCCTCTGTAATGTGTTTGGCTAACTGATTATCCTTCTTCATCGAGAGTTAGCTGAACTGATGTGTTCATAGGAATCTTGAGAGTTTTTCCTTTGCTTACTCTAAACCTTTTGACTAGCTCCTTGGTGTACTTCGCCTGACTGATAAAGATTCCATCTTTCAGCTGCTTCACTTGGAGTCCTTGGAAGAATGTCATTTCTCCCATCATGCTCATCTCAAATTTGCTTTGCATCAGTTGAGCGAATCGTGTGCATAGATCTTTGCTTTTTGATCCAAAAATTATGTCATCCACATAAATTTGAACCATTAAGATCTCAGTTGATCATTCTATTCGGAATAGAGTTCGATCGATGACTCTTTTTTGAAACCCATTTTTAAGCAAAAATGTTGTTAGAGTTTCATACCACGCTCTAGGAGCTTGCTTCAGTCCATATAGGGCTTTCTTCAGTTTGAAGACTTGATCACCAATTTCAAATCCTGGTGGTTGCTCGACATATACGTTCTCCTTCAGCATTCCTTGAAGAAAAGCACTCTTGACATCCATCTGGTAGACTGTGAAGTTGAAGTGCGCTACATAGGCTAGGAACAGTCTGATGACTTCCAATCTTGCAAACTGGCGCGAATGTCTCATCAAAGTCGATCCCTTCACTTTGTGAGTATCCTTTGGCTACCAGTCTAGCCTTGTTCCTTGTGATCACTCCTTGTTCATCCAGTTTGTTGTGAAAGACCCATTTTGTACCAATGACCTTTTGGGTTTTTGGCCTATCAACAAGAAACCATATGTCATTTTTTGTGAACTGGTTCACTTCTTCTTGCATAGCTATGATCCAGTCAGAGTCTTCTAAGGCTTCTTTGACATTTGCTGGTTCAGTTTGAGATATGAAGCATGTGAATAATGCATGCTCAGTTGAACTTCTGGTCTGGACTCTACTTCTTGGATCACCAACTATCTTGTCAATTGGGTGGCTTCGGAGCCATTTGGGCAAGGTAGCTTCAGCTGGGTCCTCAGCTGGCTCTTCTGTGGTGATGTCATCAGTCGCTCTTTCATCAGCTGGTTTAGTATTTTCATCAGTTCTTCCCCCTGTTTCAGTTGTGGGGTTTGTGGTCTCAGCACGATTTCTGTCTTCATTGACCAAGTTGTTCTCAACTGGTATTGTGCCAGTTTCATTACCTTCTTCTAGTAAAACTTCGAACCGCTCTGGAACAATGTGATCTACATAGTCCTGCGAGTTCTCAGTTTCACTAGGTAGTACTTGAACTGATGTGTCTATTCTTTCTTTGTTCGACCCTTGTACAGTTCATAAGGTGTCTTGTCATGGGCTGCTACAATGGCACTTCGATTTTGAGTGTGGCAAGCTGTGTTGACTGCTTCAGCCCAGTACCCTTCAGCTATGTTGGCATCAGCTATCATTGTTCGAGCTGCTTCTTTGAGTGTTCGGTTATGCCATTCGGCTACCCTGTTCTGTTGTGGAGTTCTTGCAGCTGAGTGTTCATGAATGATTCCAAGCTGGTTGAGAAAACTGATCATGTGTTGATTCACAAATTCAGTTTCATTGTCGGAGCGAATCCTTTGAACTGATCTTTCTTTCTCAATTTGTAATCTTCTGATCAGCGTCGTTAGCTTGTCATAAGTTTCATCTTTGCTCCTCAAGAATTCTACCTATGTATATCTTGAGAAATCATCAACGACTACGAGAATTAATCTTTTGCCTTTTGGAGTTTGTGGTCTAACTGGACCAAACAAATCCATGTGTAGCAGTTGAAGACAATCAGTTATTCCTGGTGGGTGACTCTTATTCTTGAAGGATGAATTCACCTGCTTCCCTTTTTGACATGGTCCACATACACCTGTCTTCTTATATATTTCCTTGGGAAGCCCATCAACTAACTCTTTCTTGGCTAGGTAGTTGATTGTTTTGAAGTTGAGGTGATTCACTCGTCGATGCCATAGCCAGCTTGCTTCAGTTGATCCTTTTGAAAGGAAGCAAGCTTCTGAGTAGCCGGTTGACCAGTCAACAATGTACATGTTGCCTCTCCTGATGCCAGTTAGCAGAATTACACCAGTTGACTTGTCTCTTATGTTGCAGGAGTTTTTGGTGAAGTCAATTGAGTAGCCATTATCACACAGCTGGCTGATACTTAGTAGTTTGTGTTTCAGTCCATCCACGTGGGAGACTCCATTCACTACTACTTTTCCTTTGACTACGAACCCTTCTCCAATGGATCGGCTTTTGAAATTATCTCCAAATGTGACAAGTGGGCCTTTAATTTCTTCATAACCGTCGAGATCTTCTCTGTCTTCGGTCATGTACTTGGAGCACCCGCTATCTAGATACCAAATGTCTTTGGCTTTCTTCGTAGATAGGATGCTCTTGTCCTGCAAGGAAATGATTAGCATTTAGGGACCCATTTTATATCGGGTCCTTGTTGATTCATCAAGCTTTTTTGAATCCAGACTTGCCAAACTTTTGTCTTCTTATCATTCAGAGATCCAACTGACTTGGATCGCCTGATCTGTTTATATTTTTACTCAGCTCTTCTATTCTAATTTGAATCAGTTGAGTGATACCTGCGTTAAGAGTTAGTTGGATAAAACAATTCAACTAAAACGCTTTGGTCTTGAGACCTTTGAGTGTTATAATCAGACCAGTGTTTTGTATGTTTCCAGTTTATTAGAATGAACCTTTTTGGCTCATTTCTGGAATCTAGGTAATCATTATAATGATGGTAAGGCTCAAACTGGTTTCTTTGATCTCTCCTATAGGTGTTCTGATTGAACTTCTTAGTAGGATAGGCTTGAGATCCAAACTGATCTTTCTTTCTAAAGAGGGCTGATCTATCAGTTTATCTTGGAGACATTCTTTGTTGGTATGATGATCTTTGTTGAACTGGAGAGTTTGAACGAGTAGATTGGCTTGAGTGAACTGATGATCTTGGCTGGAAATTGGACTTCAGTTGGCCTGGTCTTTTTGTTTGGTAAAACAGACCAAATTGTCTAGGCTGAGTTTGAGGACTTTTCAATATTCTTTTTCCTTTGGTTGACTCAGCTAGCCGATCCTGAGATCTAGTGAACCCTTTTAGGATTCCCTTGTCACTGGGTTGGGCAACTGCTTTTCCCTTTTCTAAAGCAGTGAATTTGCTATATCCTTGCCCTGAGCTGCCAGTTCCAGTTCTTTGATGGCTTAATATTTCATCTAGAGTTTGAGATCCCTTTTTGAACTTCAGATTTACCTTTTCTTTTTCAAGGATCTCTTACTTGAGTTTTTAGTTTTCAGCCTCTAGATTAGCATTTCTCGGTTTCAATTTCTCAAATTCGATAAGCTGAGATTCAAGATTATTTAATCTTTCATGATCAATGCTCAGTTTCCTAACCTTATTTCTCAGTTCATCATTTTCATCTTTCAGTTCAACATGCAAACATGAGATTGAAGCTAATTGGTCTTCTAGCATCATAAGTTTCATATCAAGTTCATTACTAGAGACAATTGCTTCATTTATATGATAAAAGGAGGTTTGAGAATCAGCTGTACTAACCTCTTCATCTTTGTCAGCCATGAGACAGAATAGCGCTTCATCATCTGAGTTGTAGCCGTCAGAATCAATTCCAGAAGGATAGTCTGAATCATCCAGCACGGCATTCTCAAGGTTTGCAACCATTTCTTTTCTTTTGAAGAAGCTTCTCCTCACCTTGGCTTTCTTATCTTCAGGAAGTTCTGGACATTCAAACCTGTAATGTCCTTGTTTATGGCAATGAAAACATTCTCCAAGATTTTGGTTGCCGCTTCTGAATGGTTCAGCTGATCGTTCAGTTGGTTGGTAAGTTTTCTCAACTTTTGGGGTTTCATTAGTTTGAGGTGAGACTGATTGCTTATCCCGAACTCTTTTTAATTTTTCTAGGAACCTGGTAACTGATTGGATTTGCTCATTGATGTCATCAGTTAGGTTCTCCTTTTTTTCTGTTGCTTCTCTTTTTCGTTCAGTTGAAGATCCACCTTGGTTTTCTTTGTCTAGTGAGCTCCTAGGTTGGAAGTTCCTCGAGTGTCTCTAAACCTGGTCCTTTTACCGTAGAAAGTTGCGTCTTGAGCTGACGATGTCAATGATTCCTTTTTTCCGGTTTAGACTGTACTCATGAGCTTTAAGAGAACCAAATAGTTCCCTTGGAGTGATGCTATTTAGATTTCTTGATTCCTTTGTAGCTATCACTTTCATATCCCATTCTTCAGTAAGATTATCCAGTATCTTGGAATTCATCTCAGAATTGGGATAAATCCTTCCGAGGTTGTTCATCTCACTGATGATGCCTAGAAATCTAGTTTCAAGGCTTGAGATGTACTCTTCTGCCTGCATTTTGAAAGATTCATACCTGTCAACTGCCAGTTGGAGTTTGTTTCCTTTTATGGCTTCGGACTCTCTGCAAAGATCTGCGAGTAGGTCCCATATTTCCTTGGCAGTTGTGCAGTTCTTTGTATCCTTCATACGATCTTCATCTAGAGTTTGAATTAATGCGGCTTGAGCAACGAACTCTAGATTTTTTAACTTCTTCTCTTCACTAGTGAGAAGATTAGTTGGCTTCGGAATCCTTGCCGGTTGATTGATATCAACTATGTGAGCGTCATTGTCCATCATGATGATGATTGGACCGTCTTCGATGACTTCCCACATATTTTCATGAATTGAGCAGAGATGCGCCTTCATTCTCCTGCTCCAGTTATCATAATTTTCAACTGAAAACAAAGGTAGCTTATGGTTTCTCATAGCTGAAATGTTAGCACAGATAAGTAGATCTGATTCAGTTAATCTGCAGAAACGGCTGATCCTTAGAATCAACCGCTCTGATACCACTTGTTGGTCCCGTGCGAGTCGATATCAGTTTAGAGGGGGTGAATAAACTGATTAAAACTTTTTACTTTAGGTGCGGAATAACAGGGCCCTTTGACTCGCTTAATGAAACTTATCAATGCACAAACTTATTGAACAGTTAAGACAATTTAAGTGCAGCTTGTGTGAGATTGTGTGCAGTTCAAAGATATGCAATAACCAAAATAGTACAACACACAAGCAATTTATAGAGGTTTGAAGTCTCAAACTTCTACGTCCTCTCTTCCTTCCGCAGAAGGGCAACTTCACTATATAACTTGAGTTTCTTTACAAATTATACAATGAAGGACAGTTGGCTGAACCTGGTAACTGCTCGCTACCTCAGCGGGTCGACGGCTCATACTTGAAGTCCCTAACTGCTCGCTAGGAAGGTAGGTGTTATTGTCGTCTTTACAAAGTTTTAGATCTATTTCGATCTTCAAGAGGTTAGTCTTGAACAGGGGTTATCAACTGGTGTGCTCCTTCAATTGAGCTGAGTAGTTGATCGTTATGTAGCTCAGACTGAGAAGATTGCCCTAGCTGGATTGTCAACAGCTGGCTGATTATCTTGACTCTGTGAATTTCTTCTTCTCAGTAGAACTCTCGCAGTTTCTAATAAATGCTGAACTTGAGCTTGAGTGGGTCGATCTCTCAAGGAAGACTTTATAGGAAAGAATGATCTAAAGGCTACACATGCTTTCAACTAAACAACTAAAATAAAATCTAAACATTCTAACAAGGGGTTGATGATGATTATGCTAGGAATTCAAAATAGACAATTAAGCAAGACAACTAAATGTAAAAACAAAAATTAAATTAAGATTGGAGGAAATAAGTTGGATTAAGGTATTAGGGTGTAGATTCTCTCAATGGTTTTATTACTATGTTTGATTCAAGTTAATAATGCTACTCTCACAAATACGATAGACCCTTCCGATTAGTTTAACTTCAATTACTGTCACCGTCTATCCGTTAAACCTCTCTTAGCTATATCGTACAAGCTAGATTGACATATTAGACTTAGGAACCCCATCCACCTAATGTCGAAGGAACCAATTTCCGGATTTAGATTCACAATCAAGACTCCTCTAAATCCTATCAATGTTCAAGTAGTGATCAAGTACCTAAGCATGAAAAAGCACGATTCCAATAACAACAATCAACAAGAACAAGCATAGATCAAAACCACATCGATCCTCTACCCCCTAATAGAGAGATTAGCCACTAAACATGTTTAAAACAACACATATATCATAGAAGAAAGTCATTTCATAAATCAAATGCAAACAACAATAAATTCTACAATATTACGTATCCTTCAAGAGTTTGGAACAACCTCCACAAATACATCCAAGAAATGTAAAGAAAAACACAAGATAAACCTCCTCCGAGCTTAGCTTCCGCGGATGGCTCGTCATCGGTCCGTCTCGTCTCTTCTCCGTCTCCCTTGGTTCGATCCTCTTGCTCTTCCTTTTCTCCTCTTCTCTTAGGTGAAGGTGATGGTGTGAAAATGGTGAGAAAATGGTGTAGAGATTTAGTGTGTGTGAAGAGAGAATGGAGGTAGAGTAATAGAGAAGATGAAGTGGTGTGTAGAGAGAGAGACCATGAATGGTAGTGAATGATGATATATGAATCCCCCAAAAATCTCCAATAGATATGAGAGAGAAGAGAGACGAAAGAGAGAGAAATGGAGAAAGAGAGAAAGAAAAGGTGATGGGAGTTGATGGTAAGGGATCAATTAATGAAGGGGATTTTGTGGAAGATTTGGTGCCAAAACGTCCACTCTAGAGGTTTAGGTAATAATAAGCTACAAATTCTAGGAATTAAAAATGCAAGAAGGTTCCTAATTAACAAAATATCGAGTGCAAAAGAGCAGGAAGGGAGTGGAACTGCACAAAAATAGGTGAAAAACTGGACCCGAGAGGGAGAGGGAGGCACCCCGCGCGGCGGCGGGGTGCGGCGCCGCGGGGGCAGGGCGCGCGGCGGGGGCTGGCGCCGCGGGGCTGCGTGGCGGGTGCCGCGGGGCGCGGCGGGGCTGCGTGGGTCTCGGCCTGGTGCCTGCCTGCCCGCCCGCGCGGGTGCTATTTCTCATTTTTTTTTTCTTCACAATCTCAAGACTCCAATTTAACTAATTTTTCCACTTGCCACCAATTTCCATAAAATACCTACTTTTAAAATTAAAAGCTCAAGTTTTGCAACACTTGACACAATCCACCATTAGAGTAATAAACACAAATAAACACATAAAATCAACACATAACAATATAAAATTAAAAAAAAATAAATACTAAACACAATAAAATAAATGAATTAAAATGACACAATTAAACACTAAACAATTATTAAAAAAAACAAATATACACGTTCCTTTTTAACAATTATCTTATACACGTTCATTGGATGTGTACGTTCCTTTTTTAGTTGGTGATAAATTATTTAATAATGTGGTGCACATGATTTAATGCAATTTAATATTTAAATTGAAAAAGAAAAAAAATATACACGTTCCTTTGACGTGTATAACTCTAATATAAAAAAATAAAATTATAATTGAATGCAATTTAATATTTAAATTGAAAAAAAATATACTCGATCCTTCAACGTGTATAACGCTAATTATTAAAAAAATTGAAATTACCGTGTAAATTGAGTGTGAACGTGTACTATATAGTTTCTTACCGTGTAATAAACTTAGTGTAAAAAAAATGAAATTACTGTGTAAATTGAGTGTGTGTGTGTGCGCGCGCGCGCGCGTGTAGTATGATTTAAGGGTGGAAATATAGTGTAGTATGTAGGTGCGGTCCCACATTTTCATTTGACTTTTTAAATTTTAAGTAAGGGTAAATAAGACTTTTGCACCTCTCTTTGGTTAAAAAAGAATGGACCACAATTCTTGGATAAAAAAGAAGTTTAGAAACGAAATTTGCAACTTGCTTTTGGTTACTTTAATTTTTCTCTCTAAGATAAATCACACTAAATTGTTTAAAAATTATGGTTTTTTCTTTTTTTTTTTAATTTATACCAATTAATGTATAGTACACGAGTCACATTTATTAAGAATGTTAATTTCCTGAATATTAGTAATAGATCTTTAAGTTGGTTAAAGTAGTTTATACATGCATGCACTCCATTCGTGGCGGATTCAGAAATAAATATTTGGGGAGGTGAATTGTAGTCTAAAAAAAATCACGTAATCAAACAAATATACTTTAAAAACATAATACAAAAAAATAACAAATTTAAGTAAGATGAAATTGTATATCAATCATCTTCAAAAACATCTCCAAAACATTTGTTATAGGGACCAGATTTAGTGTTCTGATACTTATAATTGACTGGTTGGCAAGACACTTAGTCAAATACTTTATCCGTACTTAATCTTGAATAGAAACATCAAATTTCTCAATTGGTCTTCTCAACTCCAGATCACTAATAATATCAATTGGGTCTAGTTCTCTTTGTACCTGAGGTCATTTTTCCACCGATTCATTAGCATTAGGTCTTGGTCCAGAGGAGGAAGCACCCCCACTAATTTTTGAAAAAAATCTCTCCATATTTTACGTTAAAAATTGATAAAAAAAAATAATGACATTGAATCACAATTTACAATATCAATTTCATGCTATAAAGATGGTCATAACCTCTTAACTCATATACTAAATTCCTAATTTTAAAGATTATATTTCAAAATTGTAATCCAATTATCCAACATTCCAACCTAAGTTTAAACAATAATATAATGCAATTATACAAATATATAGTAATACACCTATAAAATACGAATTGTATAATTATATAAATAATTGAAAAAAAAAGAAATAATTATAAATACTTACCTATTTGCTATTTCAATGCTAATTGTTATTGAAAACCCATTTTGAAAAAGTCCAATGAATAACAATTCCTTTCAAATTTCAATCCAACTTCCAAGCCCGCTAATAAATAAATAAAAATGGGAGGGGGGAGGGGGTTCAAACTTAATTTTAATTTTAGAAAATTTTTAAAAGTATATATTAAAAAAAGGTGTTATCCGCCAATGCACTCCATACATATATTATATTCTCTCTGTCCCATTTATATAAATTTATTTTTCTTTTATAGACATCTCAATATATAGACGGGTTTTTATATTTATTTAGCTCATTTATTAATATGCGCTATTTAATATGTTTATATCAAATATTAATTTAATGTCAAAGAAAATTAATACGGGCATATTAGAAAGTTTAATTACTTGTTTAATTATCTTTTACTATAATTTTCTGAATCCTAATAAAAAAATAAAAATCCAACCATCCTACATGAATGGAATGGATGGAGTATTTTATTACTTAGCATCGTCAATTTTGATTAAGGGTTTTTAATTACATGATCTTTACAATTATTAAAATGCAGAGGATGCATGTTTCTCCCCGTTTCTTCTTTCTATATGTATGAATATGATGCTTCAGTTTATTAGGAATTATTATATGTGATTTTCCCCAGGTAGCTGTACGTCCAAGTACGTACTAGAGCTAGCTAGGTTAAGTATGTGCAATTCCAAATTAATTGAAGTATTTGGATAATTTAATCGCCACCACTAATTTTATGTTGAATTATTCAACTAGCTTAATTTGTTCCTTATACGTACCCACTAATATATATTTGAATCTAGTTTCAAGGAAAATTAATATTAAGTCATACAAGAGATACCACATGCACTCAAAATCCACGACACGTATGTTCGAGACTTTCACATTTGGAGACATGCTTGTCTAACGGATCTCTTACATACGTTAGACGGATCTCTATTTGACCTACGAGTATAGTCCTCTTTCCCTTTTTTTAGTGCTCCCTTCCTTTCGGGTTCAAATTTCTTGTTACACTTCTATGTGTTTCATTCCGTATTTCATCATAAAATTTATAATTTTAATAATAATTAATATAAAATAAAAATCAATTCTAACATAAATAATCATAGTCAACATTTATTAATAAAAAAATGAATTAAAAAAGTTATCAAATTTAATTTTGAATTAATTAACCATAATAATGAATTATTAGTTGGAAATTGAAAATTAAATACTAAAAAATAATTATAACCCCTAATTGGGTGGGATGAACACTAAAAACAATCTTAAAATTGAACTAAATCACAAAAAAATATAATTGAAGAAAAAAATATATAAAAAAACATATAATTTAAAAGTATAACACGGAGTGTAACATAGAGAATGTAAGGTCATCTCCAATAGTGTACCATGTTTTTGATACATAAATGTGCCACATCAACAGTTATATACCTACTTTTTTAAATACTCATTCCCTTCAAATCACCCAATATAACATACGGAACATACATAACTTTTTGGAGGTCCCACCATTATATCACTTATTTAATAAAATATATATTAGACAAATGGCATTTAGACAAATGGGATAGGCGGGCCCCACATTTGATCAAAACAAGATGAAATCTTGATACATATATTAGAAATGGTATTTAGTTTTGTACCAATTTTTTAAGCCTCCATTATAGTATGTACCAAGAGTTAGTACATACAACTCTTTTGTACCTAAGAGCATCCACAATAGTGTACCAAATATTTGGTACATAACTCCGCCACATCACCGCCACATCAAAAGTTATGTACCTACTTTTCTAAATACTTATTCTCCTTCAAAACATCCTATATCACATATGGTACATACATAACTTCGAAGGTCCCACCAATACATCATTCACTTTTATATATATACATATATATTACTTTTATACAAAATTAAGTAATTAATTTTAAATATTAATTTTAGGTATTAATTCAAAGTCATCATTAAATTTTTTTATTTAATTTTTTTAAATTAAAATGAATCACTTTTTTACCAAATAAAAAAACCCAACAATTTTATTCATACAAGAACAATGAGAACAACATTGAGAAATAAAACATAAAGATTGCATAAAATAAAATATTGAAATAAATAAAAACTTCTTAAACAAACTAATTATTATTATTATTATTATTATTATTATTATTATTATTATTATTATTATTATTATTATTGTCGTATGTTGCCCAAATATGCTCAATCAAGTCGGCTCGAAGCTTGTGATGTTGTTTCTTATCTCGTAGCTCTGCCTCTATATTTACTCGAGCAGCAAAATCAGATGGAGCTCCCAATGTAGCAAGATTGGTCTTGTTATTGGTGGATTCTTCTGTCTCCGACCACTCAATTGATGCACTTCCTTCATCTTCAATTATCATATTGTGAAGAATAATACAAGTATACATGATATCCTTCAAATTACTCCAGTACCAAAAATGAGCAGGACCTCTAATCATTACCCACCGAGCTTGAAGTACACCAAATGCCCGCTCGACATCCTTCCTTGCAGACTCTTGCATTTGCTTGAACAACATTTTCTTAGGGTCATACAAAGAATGAAAGCTTTTGACAAAAGCTGCCCACTCCGGATAGATCCCGTCTGTAAGATAGTATCCTCTGGTATAATGTCTACCATTCACTATAAAATTAATTTTTGGCGCTTTCCCCGCTATCACTTCGTTGAACAATGGTGATTGGTAAAGAACATTTACATCATTATTTGAACCTGCAACTCCAAAAAATGCATGCCATATCTACAGATCTGCAGATGCAACTGCTTCAAGCATTAACGTTGGACTTCCATAATCACCGCGGGTAAACTGACCTTTTCAAGTGACTGGACAATTCTTCCATTCTCAGTGCATACAATCAAGGCTACCTAGCATCCCAGGAAAGCCGTGCCTCCGTTCATGTATGTGGATCAAGCGTTGACAATCATCGGCATTCGGTCTTCTTAGGTACCTTTCACCAAATATATCAATTACACATCGACAAAAAGTAAACAAGCAATTTACCGCAGTTGTTTCGGACACGAAGATACTCGTCATAATGGTCGGCTGGACCTCCATATGCCAATTGGCGGATTGCAACAGTGCATTTTTGAAGTGGTGACAAACCTACTCGACCTGATGCATCCTCTCTCAAATGAAAATATTCATCGTGACTCTCCAGGGCATTGATTATGCGGACAAATAAGTCTCTCCTCATTCGGAAACGATGCCGAAACACATCACTTGGCCATCTTGGATTTTCAGAAAAATAATCCTCAAAGAGACGAATGTTGGCTGCTTCACGATCCCAATTAATAACCCTTCTTTTGTTGGGTATGGTGGAAGAACTTGCTACGCTTTGAAGTAGCTTGTGTTGTTGTTCGAGTATCTAGAGAAACATTTTATTATCTTCTGCTTCAATTATTAAGAAAAACCAAATGAGTATTGAGGTTTGGTTCACCAGACATTGTAGGGGCAAAAAAAAAAGAACGGAGAAAACAAAAATGTGAATTAGAAAGAAAAGATAATTGAGAAGAGATGTGACGATTTGTTGAGAAGTTTTAGTTGTGAGAGATGTGAATAATGAACCACTCATATATATAGATAAAACTTAGTGGATGATAGTTGTCTTAAATAATGAACTTTGTAGAGGATAGTTGGCATTTAGTTGTCAAGGATAGCTGGCATTAGTTGATATGGAACAAGTTGGCATGCAGCTTTTGCTTTAACATCATTTAATTTTTTAGATAGTTAACACATTAAGAAAAACAAAGTAAATAATAATATATAAATTATAAAAAAACATAAAGTAAACAACACATACATAAATTTAACAAACCACGATACATGAAAAATAAAAAACACGCACTACATAAACTCACACTACATGAAAAATAAAAAACACACACTACGTAAACTCAAATAAACACACCGCATAAATGAAAGATTGAATTACTGCATCCCCCACTTTTTCTTAATCTCTTCAACCATGATGTTGTGTGCTAAAAGAGCATTAGAGTCCATCCCGAAAGTATCTTTAGTGAGTATAAAGTACTTCACTCATTTTGTTCTGGTATTTAAGTTGCTCATTTCTTCCCTCCTGAATATGGATATACTTATCCATATTTGACTCGATCATTGATTGAACATCGTGCAAAGAGGGAGCATCACCATTTTTTGTCTTGCCTTTTCCCTTTTCTTTCTTCTTGCCGCTTTTTTACCTATGGGATGAACACGCTCTTCAACGTCATCATCATTATTGGATAATGATGTGCATGCCCCTGACATGGAAGTTTTCATCTTCTTTTTACCGCGGTGATCACGATCTCCTGGGTTGTTCCACTTCAGACAATCCTTAAGAATTTGCCACATTCCTAAAAGTTTGAAAGATTGTCCGTTGTGATTATACTCCCACTTCTTGAGTGCCTCCGTGAGTATATCCTGGTCATTGTGACCACTTCCTCAACCTTGCTTCACAGAAATGTATTCAGCTTTAAACGCACTGGCACTTCTTTGAGCCGTATAGAAATGCGTTTTCATTGCTTCCCAAAGTCTCAACGGAGTGTTGGGAGGATGATTTTTATTGTACTCCGTTGCTACCCTTTTACAGAATTGTTCTAGTCTCTGATCAGTTCCGACCACCGAATATTCGCTTGTACTCACCCAACAATGTTTAAGAATATCATTCTCTTTAGGGGTCCATCTTACCCTTCTTTGCGTTGTAATATTTTGTTCAGCTTCAGCTTCAGCATCAAAATCTGCTTCGAGATTAATGCTCTCGATCCCTGGTGGCGATGAACCATGCCCAGAACTCGGAGTGCTCCCTCCATATTTACTAACCATTCTCGTTAATTTTGAAGGAATTTGAGGTGGACTTCCATAGGAAAATCCGTGAGGAGATGGCATGAAAGGAGGATAAGAGGGATATTGATAACAATCAGCTGGTGGATACATCATATACGGATTAGCTCCAGAAGCAACCATTGGATTCATTTGAGAGTTTGTGTTAAAATAAAAATTTGGGGGACGAAAATTGAGATTTTGCTGGGGAATGTTGGAATTTGGTGGGGAAGGGTTTGGATTTTGTGGTGGAAAGTTGAAATTTTCTTCTGGATTGGAAGAATTGAAAAAATTCTTCATAAGATTTTGATCCGTATTGAAATTTCAAAAATTTTAGAGATAACAATCTACAAAGGATAGCTAGGTAATTTTCGTTAGATGTGTATAAATCAACAAGCAAATGATTATACTTATAGATTTATTTTTCCTTAACATTTCACTTTATAATAATTGAGATGATCACCCACTATGACAATTCAACTGGTAAAGTTGATGTATACAGTTGAAAAAATTGATAGATGCTTGCAGACTAATCACATTGGAAATTGATATGTGTCTGCAAAGTTGATAAATGTCATATGACTGTCTAATTGAGATGCATGCATGACTGCAAAAGGTGGTAAATGCATCCAAAAATAAATTCAATTGAAATAAATAATTAAATAAAATTATTTATTTCATTTCAACATCGAGACCCCCGTCGGCGTCTGGGTAATTCAAGACACCCTTACGATAGTGATTTTTGGAAAACTATTCAATTGATTTTTGGAAAAATGTTAGTGATTTTGGAAAAAATAAAATTGTTCATTTGATTTTTTTTACTACATTTAAGTTATTAAACTATAACATAAAAAATCGCATAATAAGAGAATAAATAAAAATCGACAATGAAATATAAAACAACACACACATTACAAAGAGTACAAGAATTTTGATCAAAATAAATAATCAAATTTAAAAGATAATTAAATAGAAAAAAATAAAACTAATTTAAATTATAATATATTATATTAAATTACATAAATAAAAGTAATATGTGTAAAGATAAATTACAATTCTAGAAAAACTAAAAAAATAAAAATTATAATAAATAAAAAACCAATAATATCAATAAGAACTCTTATTAAAAATAGAAAGAAGAAAAAGTATATATAAATATGAAAATTAATACATCACATAAAAATTATATTTTAAAAATAATTATCGAAAACAACAAATTAAATAAAATGAATTGAAGATAGAAAATAAATAAAAGAGATAAAATGAATTAAGTAAAATCATTTAAAATAAGTTAATCTATCAAGTGTTGGGAGGACGATTGCGGAGAAAAAAAAAAAGAAAATTAAAATAAGTTAATCTATCAAGTTAAATGAATTGAAAAATTAAAAGAATTCATGACAGAGAAAATAAAAAGAAAAAAACAAAAAGGAGAAAGGGGGTGGGCCAGGGGTTCTGTTTTTTTGCAGGAGCTCCACTCTCTCTTTTTTTGGCGAATGCAAGTCACGTTGCAGCTCCCGTGAGCGGTGACTCACACGCACTGTTGAATGCGTTTTCCTTCCATTTTACAAAAGTGGTACATGCAGTTGAAATAGTTTTTAAGTTTGTACCAATATATTTTTCTTCCACTGTAGTATGTACCATAAAATGGTACATACAAATTTATTTGTACCAAAAAAGTTGAGCTACAGTGGGTGCTCTAAAAACACCATCTATTATGGATGCCCTAATAGGAAATCTGAAGTGCTTCCTCTCTCCATTCTTTTTTCTTTTCTTTTTTTAGTTTTTTTTCTCTTTTTATCTTTTTTTTTTTATAAATATATATTTATTTTTTTTATAAATATATATTTATTTTTTTGAAATAAATATATATCCTAAAATGAAATTAGTTAACTTTAAAATTGAATAGAATTAATTTAATTTTTATATCATGCGTCTTGTTTAGGGCATACGTCCGACGCTAACACACGAGCTCATGCACATGGGTTCGATATAAAATGAAGATTTAAAAAAATGAAAAAATGAAATAAAAAAAGAAAAATAAAAGAAAAAATCGAAAAAAAAAGAAAATGGGGATGTTAGATGCTTTATAGGTAATGATACTTCACTTCATTGCTAGATATATTTTACTTCATATATGGTGGTACTAGTTGTCTGAAGCATCGACAAACATATTCCAAAAAAAGAAGATAAATGATTGAATCAACTAAACTAAAATCCCATATTATAATTTATGTAGAAAATAATTTATTTATTTTCTTTTTAGCATGTTAAAATACTTTTATAGTTAATGATATTTCAATTTATATTAAGTGATATTTGATACACCATCGTTTTGTGTGCAAAATTACACATGTGGGCAAAGTCCGGCAGATGCTTAAATATGCCATCAGCGGCTAGTATAGCGCCTGGAGTCAAATATAGTTCCCACGAGAAGTGTTTAACTTCTCTATCCTTCTTTGTATCCTTTGGAACTTGAGGGAATTACTTTCACTACTTCGTTCTTGCAAAACTAAATCTAAGCACAAACTCAAATATAAACGGAATTAAATAAGGTAAAAAACATGTTCAAGCCAAACGTGGATTCGGATTCGGCGGATGTATGCAATCCTGGGCACAAAAACATCAGTACCTCGGTAAGACCGTTTGGTTATAGGGAGCAGGTACGGTCGTCTTACACC
This sequence comes from Perilla frutescens, assembly GCA_026008535.1. NCBI lineage: Eukaryota > Viridiplantae > Streptophyta > Magnoliopsida > Lamiales > Lamiaceae > Perilla > Perilla frutescens. Next base: position 25,748,077 of record BRKX01000010.1, on the reverse strand, counting down.
CCCTAATTCCTTCTTACTGTGTACGCTAAAAGCGATACGGTCGGCGACTCTTAGTCCCTAACTACCCAATACCCAACGAAAAGAGTCATGCAGAGAGTTTGCAAAGGTAGCAACATTGAAGCGGAGGAACCCAATGCTGGTATATGAGACCCTTCGTCGGTGTGCCCATATCCACCTATACTTCAATGTCCAAGCTTCGGCGCATGTTTTATCACTTAGTGGCTCATCAGGGTTCGGTCGCCCTTACTTCCACCCTGACTTACATAAATAATAGTTCGATTAAGAGTAGCGATCAACCTAATCTTGCTATTGTCATGTTATCGTTCTGCCCAGAATCAAGTTGGGAATCAAACCAAGATAAATTCAGATCGATTAGCCTCATGCATTCATTCCACCTATATCCTTTTCGCCTTCGACTTGAACACTATCTACTTAGCCAAAGAACATGTTAAATAATAATGCAAGAATAAATAAATAACACATGAGAATAATGAAAGCAAACTAGATTAAATCTGGACCCAACTTCAGATTTGGGCAAAAACAGGTACTCGCATCAGCCGAGGGCAAAACTGCCAACTGCTGTGCAGAAGTATTCACAAGCTAAGTAGCTGAAACTAAATTTGCGGAATAGTAAAATGGATTCAAGTGTGTCCAAAATGAAAATGAGAACAAGTATTTATAGTTGTTAAAAAACGACAACACTCGGCCTAGCCTAGCCCACGCAGTGGCATGTTGTTAGTTGGTTCTCCCTCACCTTGCCACCATGGACATGCTACGGATTTTTAGGAAGGTGCTCGACATCCTTTCTCTCTCCTTATCTTCTCTTCTTTCTCTTCATTTTCAAGACCGCTGATTCCCTCATGTTGCGGAACTGATGTTGACATGGATCCAGATTGTTGAGTAGAGGTGGTTGCTGAATTTCCGCGTTTAATCCGCAACAGACTCTCAAAACTTCAGCACCCTCTTTATGCCATTAACGTTGTAGGCACCATATTTATGCCCATAATGGATCCAAACATGCTCATCTCCCCCTATTACACTTTACTCCCTAGAGAACTCTAGACACTATTAAAAGTACTAAAAACGAGTAAAAAGACAAGGTAAAAAGATGCAAAATTGAGTCTGTATCAATATTTCAACATATAATTAGTGATACTTTGTTTCATACATAATGATACTTTATTTTATACTCTGTGATACGCGTGTGAGCATGTGTGTGGAGCCCACACGCCTAACTATTTGGACGGGTTTGAATGAGTTTTTTTGGATGAATTTGAGTCCTATTTAACCCGTCCAACATAAGAAACCTGTTAGACAGTCTCATACAAATTTTTGTCTCAAATTAAATGTCAATTTATTAACCAATGCCTAGTCAGATTTTGATAAAATAAAAAATAAAAATATCAAGGAACTGATTCAATTCTAGTTAATTTGGACGAATTTAACAAACAAGAATATTAAATTCCACACGCAAAATCGGAATGATTCAAATGAAGAACGAGTCTTTTCTTTATTTGATTTATATAATAAAAAGAAATACCGTGCAAACTTAAGTTATATAAGTCTTGGTCTTTGTAATATAAAAGATTAATTAAGTGTGAATAGTGATACAACTAACTACACTACTACAGTATATAAATTAACAGTTAATCAGACATTTGAAATTTATAACTGATTTTCACTTTAATTAATTCGTATTGATTGACACCTCAACTTGGGAAGATGAAGTACTGGTTGAGGATGATCATGATCATTGTCATTTTAACATTATTTGTTTTTTCATCATCCATTCAAGCAAGAACTGCATTTACAGGTATACATACATACTTACATATATATATATATATATACATATATATCCACCCTTAATTAACTTGTTATAAAATTTATATATATTAATAACACGCACACGCGCGCGCACACACAGCTCCTAGATCATCATCAGCTTCATAAAATGTTTCGAATTTTAAAGTTTTTTTAGTAATACTCTGACAAAAATAAAAATTGTTTTCCTTTCCCAATTGATGTTTTTAGGATCGATCCGTCATATTGATGCCAATTTAGTCTTCTTAAGGTGGAAATTTAATGGAAATATAAACGTGTATTAATCCCATTACTCAAGAAAATAATTAATAATATATTATCAAAACGTGATATATAATCTGCATGATTATAAAATCCGATCGATCGATCTGTTTTCATATATCATAAATTAATATTGCATTTTAATTCCTTTATTTTTTTATAAAAATACGTCAAAGGTGCATATTTTAATTTTATCGTACGATCATATAGATTAAAACACACACACACATATATATATAAGTCGTAATATATTATTGTTTAATTTCGACATATATATTTTCAGACAATAGATCCATCCTAGCACAGCGTAGGCCAGCAAGTCCGCCACCCCCGCCACCAAGACCAGGGCCGGGTCCTAGTCAGTGACCGTAATTAGCTAATAAAAAGCTCTAAATTGGACAATTGTATATGTTCATACACTAGTAGTTTCTTCTCAAGCAATAAATAATAGTATAATACTGTGTTGCTTGATTAGTAAATATTGGACCCGTATTAAATAATTAAATCGATCTGTTCTTCTTTTCATTGATTTATAAGTGATTATTGATTTGTTAATTGCATCTTTAGTTATTATTCCACATATATATAGTTTTTGGATTTACTTGAGTTTTTAATATAGGGATGTAAATTTAAATATAATGTAATTAAAGATAGAGAAAATAAAATTAGCTAGATTTAGTCTCGGTTGAATTTTCAATTAAAATCTAGTTTTTCTTGATTCGATTTGGTCAGTTTAGACAATATCTATAGTCATATTTATAGAGTCGATTTTCCAGCACTTCAAACCATAATTAGATATACCAGCTTAATAATTGTGGGATTTGAGCCCAAAATAATTGCGCCCATTAACTTTATTGATGGAAGGCCCAAGAACAAATGAGTTAAGTTACTCATTTTGTTGTTCCTCACAAATCACAATTGACGAGAGTGAGAGAGAGAGTGCCGCAGAGAGCAGCTGAAACCAGAGAAAGAAAAGATAGAAAAGAGAGAGAGAAGGGTTTGAGATTTGTGAGACCAAATCATTTTGGATTCGTCTGAAATTTTAGAGAATAATTCGTGATAGTTAGAACATTAATTTGGTGGTTTAGATTTGTTTCAAATATTCTCCAATAGTTGTTACAGGAAAGTTTTTCTCCTTCTAATTTCATTTGTGTATTCCAAGAATTGTGTTCTTAATGCTTCTTTGGTGATGGTGTAGTGATTCCCCTATCATAATAAAGAATATACATTGTGTAACTTGTGATTACATAGCAGAGTTTTTTCTGGATAGTTCCCGTGGTTTTTACCCCTGATTTGAGGGGCTTTTCACGTAAAAATTACGGTGTCATTTTAATTGCTTTGTTGTGCATATTTGTCATTATTTGCTCGTGGTTTGCTGCTTGATCTATTGAGTTGAAAGATTGAGATACCTCAATATTTGTTTAGGATTCTCGTTGTGCATATATATTGGAATAATTTTACATCATTACATATAGCTTTTTCTACAATAGTGGTACTCGAGCATTGGTTAGAGAGTAGAAACTATGGAGAATAGCAGTAGTGGGTCCATGATTAAATTCGTATCTAATAATTATTCGATACAGAAGGCTATGATGGAGGATTTACTTCATAGCAAAATTTTGTATGATCCTGTGGAGGGTGTTAGTTAAGCCGAGGAGATGTCTCATAAAGATTAAGCAAAACTAGCTTGAGAGAAAAACCATTGGTACTATATGCCAATAGGTCGGCATTAGTGTGTTCCATCACGTAGCCAATGAGACGGATCTATGTGAGCAGTGGAAAAAGCTCCAAGAGCTTTATGAAAGAAAAATGCATAGAACAAAGCATTTATAATCAGAATATTGGTAAATCTGAAATATAAAAACGGAGGCTCAATAGCAGAACACTTGAATGTGTTTCAAGACTTGGTGAATTAGCTTTTTACCATGGAGCTTGTATTCGATGATGAAGTACAAGCTTTATTTCTTTTGAGTTCTTCGCCAGATAGTTGGGAAACGATGGCATTACACTCAATAATTTGGTTCCAAATGGGCAGTTGACATTGGACATTGTGAAAAATGGTATGTCCAATGAAGAAATTAGAAGAAAAGAAAATGGAGCCAGTTATTCCCAAGCACTCATGACAGAGAACAAAGGTAGAAGCAAAAGCAGAGGACCTAAGGGTCGTGGAAAATTCAAAGAGCGAAGTCTAAAAAAAAGTTCAATTGTTATCATTGTAGTGGAGCTAACCACATGAAAAGAAATTACACACTACTGAAGCAAGAGCAAAAGAAAATCATCAGAAGAAGTATGATGATTAGAATACAACGGCCGTTGTTACACACTCCGATGATAATCAAGCAATTGTTTTGTGTCAGTGATGAGTGTTGCCACATGGAAGATCCAAATGTTGAGTGGATTGTTGACTCTGGAGCTTCTCATCATTGTGCTCCAAATATAGAGCTTTTCACAAGCCATCAAGCTGGAGATTTTAGCCAGTTGTATATGGGGAACAAGAGTGTTGCACCAATGGTTGGGATTGGTGATATGATGGTTGAAACCGGTTTGGGATGCACATTGACTCTGAATAATGTGAGGCATATTCGACAGTTGCGCCACAACTTGATTGCAGTGGATATTCTTGATAAAGAAGGATATGATCATAAATTCATTGATTTGAAATGGATTCATGGGTTGAAGGTCTTTCCCAAAATTCATCATTTCTTATGGGCGAGTGCTAGAGTTCGTTTACTAGTTGCCACTGAGGTATGACGGAGACACGTCTAGTGTGATCTTATTTCCCGACGGTGTGGGGAGATGGAAGAAACGGTGGAGCATGCATTACAGGATTGTGAGTGGATAAGGTTCTATTGGAAAGTGTCTCTGTTACAATTGAATTAGAATGAAAGAATTGGTGCTATGTCCACGCGGGATTAGTTTAAACTGATTGCAAAAGAAAGCGAACCTCGTTTTCAAACTTTATTTGCGGTGTTGTTATGGATGGGCTGGAAGCAGAGGAATGAGTTAATCCAGCAGATTACAATTCCTCCTCACACGTACATTGAGAGGGCGATTGTCACGCCCCAATTTTCATAAAATAAAATAATAACAATAATAAAGAAGGGACGCCACTTTTATTAAAAATATAATATATTTAACTTTAATACAGTGGAAGCTAAATAATAAAAACTCTTTAATGGACCATCATCACACGTCACCACGCACATCGCCTGAGTAAATCATCAATCTGAAATAAATAATAGCTTTGGGGTGAGTGTTATTGATTTAGTGGTGAACACATTTATCCAAGTTATACAATTATAACAAATTATAATATGGGTAGCCCACGACCAATAATATATCGGGACATATGCAGCTCGTCAATCAATAATAATTCTTGTAACCCGTAGGTTAATAATTGTGAACCTGCATAAGAGCATAAAAAGGATAAATAATAATGCGCGTCACATCATATTCCCCACCTTGACTTGAACTTGACTTTGAAAAATAATGCTGGTTAGTTACGTCAACGCGCGGCCTATTAAATATAAATATATAAACATTAACATAAAATATAATAAATAAATAAATAAACAGATAGATAAATATAAATAAATCATTATAATAAGTTTAAAATAATTTGTATGAACACTATGATGTAATAAAATAATATAATTTGAAATTTTAAAATAATGATACATGTACTTTATTTAAAAAGAATGCTCAAACACAACTCTTATTCCTTTACTTAATTCCACACCATCAATTCATCTACCAACCCACTCATTCACTATATTGATTTAATTCATTTTTCTCACTCCATCCTTCCATCTCCCTTAACAATTAGAGCCCGAGCAAGTAAGCAATCTCTCTCTCTCTCTCTCTCTCTCTCTCACACACACACACACACGAAATAAACCCAAGCAGTCCCTTACTATAAGAAATTGAATTTTTAACCACACATAAATTTGTCACACATAAAATGTGTGGTTGTTTAGCCACACAAAATTAGAAGATGTGTGGGTGAATTACCTAGACAGTTTTCTTTACTTATTCACATTTAATAAGTGTGACAGAATCTTTTTAATTACATTTATATTCTTTTGAATAAAATAATCACATTTATATTTCAAACAAGTTATATCCATGTATTTTTTGTTTGTACTTACGTGGAAAATTAGAAAATTTAATACCTACACATAATAACTAATTATGCATATGTGTGGTTAAATATATAAAAAAAAAATCAATTCCCCCACATGATTTAAGTTTGCACTATTTGATTGATATATTTGTTTTGGGTTATATGGTATATTACATCATTTATTTATCTACGTATGACCATTAATAATATTTATGAGTTCTAAAATCTTTTGTTGCGACTGTCACATATATTTAAGAAGCACGTAAGCCTCAATATATTTTAATATTTAATTAGTTTTTTATATAATTTTTCTAGTATATATATATATAGAGGTGAACTTGCGTGCAACAACGGTTATTTCCGCCTATTTCACGCGGATGTGCCACGTGGTACATGGTACTTTTTATTGTAGTTGAAATGATGATAGTATTAATCTCAGGTTGATACCTTTCTTTATCGTACTTGATACTTTTCTGCTTACCACATGGTACTTTTTGTTGGGGTTTTTTTGAATTAAACCACCGCAGGACCATTTGGTTGTTCATTAATCCGTGTTCATGCAAATTATAATTTTATGTAACATGCATGTTTATCACAGTCTAATCAAAAAGCATGCAAAGCAGATTCGAATCTAATAAAGTGGAAGACATAGAAACGAATCTACTTACAAATCGATAGACGGTCTGTGGACAAGATTAAAGATCTAATCTTGCTGTTGAATGAACTGTAGTTGGGGCCACCTAGCACTCAAAATTTCAACCACCACAGTATTCTACTCCAAGATCTTCTGTTGTATTCCCGGACTGTATCTAGATTCCCGGACTGTCTCTGTGGATAACTTTGAGAGACAAAGAGGGGCTGATTTCCAATGATTAATATCCTCAAATTTTCGTGCCCCCCTCCCCTTATATATAGGGAGGGGCGAAAATTTCATGTTTCAGCCCTACTGGGCTTGGGCCTCTATCTCAAGTTCAATATCCAGTCCACTATCAGTCAATTGGGCTACAACGGGGATCTAGAAGAATATTAAATTGACCCACTAATTTATTTAATATCCAATATCCAATAAACCTAGGATATAATTAAATAAATTAAGTTTTACTTTTATTCCACTAGAGAAGTAAAAATGACCTACCAATTTAATACATATTTACGAATATGCTTTCTCCTTTAGTCCAGCCATTCTCCGTATTTAAGATATAATGTTCATTAATTAATTATGTAAGCCTCTGACAGCTATAATTAATTAACACCTAAAACCTTGAGTAGTACCACACAAGCTTTATTCATGTACGGAATAAATTCCACCTGCAGGGTTTCAACATGAACTTGTGCTTCCTCAAGAGAACATCATCAACCTGGCGCACCAGGACACAGTGCTCATGCATACTGCTCGAGACATCATGTATACATTGTTATTACCCAAGATATCGAATTCGATCTACGAAAAGATCTTACTCATTGATAAATCAAAGTAATAAACAACACACACATATGATCGCCAATATCACATGAGTTCAGAACCCGAACTTTGTGGATCTTTATTCTCTCAGTAACTGGGTCAGAGACAGAGAATAGTATCCTATCGTGATCCTCCTCAATACACTAACCAGTGACTAGAATAATCAGTTAGCCAAGATAAACTAACTTATCAGATTATTCTACGGTGTACCGATGGTGTGTTCAGGACCATCTAAGCCGTGAGCTCTTTAATACATTACAAGATTCTAATGATATGATCTTACCGTGTGACTCCCCACACCATATCATCTACAATGTAAGTATATGGAACATTGCATAAAACAATTATAGAACATAATCTAAATGCAAACAGTGACTGCAATAACTTTCATTTCATATCATCATATCATTAGAAAAGTATACAAAGATGAGTCTTCCAGTATACAAAACTAACACCTTTTATTTTACCGAACTCGTGTTTTACTTTCCTTTGCAAATTCTTGGAATTATGATTGTTTTAGATTAATCTCAACACATACAATATAAAAACTGAAAAAAAAAATCAGAATTTGAACTAAATAAACTTATATAAAATAACTAGCAGACCCCTTACTTTTTAATGATACAGATGGTACTTTTCGAATGTTTTGTGATACTTTTTAATAGGAAGGTTGGTACTCACTTTGGACAGATTTTTTTTATGGGTTGACCCAGTCAAAGCGGGTTGACCCGCGTTGACCGGGTCAAAGCGCGGGTTGACCCATGTTGACTGGGTTAAAAGCGGGTTTGACTGACCCGTCTCATATAGTGTTATTTGCATCATGATGCATGCAAGTGTTTGTCATATATATATATTTATAAACGTGTTGTGCAGTTGTGCTCCACTTCTCTATTTTGATATAATCTTCTTCTTTATCTATTTTTTTTAGGGATAAAATCAATTGAACTTTAAATTGATAAAACATTAAAACTAAATCTAGGTTCTGTAAAATAATAATAATAATAATAATAATAATAATAATAATAATAATAATAATAATAATAATAATAATAATAATCTAAGTGAATATTGTAATCTTGAAGTGCCCATGGCTTAAATTGGATCAAATTTATAGGGTTTAGTTGTTTGGTTAAACTAGACCTTGTAATTGATAATTTAATAATTAAGTTCCTACTTAACTAGATTTCTCAAACAAAAAATGTAAGCAGTTAATTGGCCAACAACCTTATCCCCTTTTTTCGGAACAAATTTCAGTTTAAAAAATAATAATATCAAAGGATTACAACTAAGCACAAAAAATAAATCATAATTAATCTCCCTTCTTTTTTTTACCCAAACTTTACAAAAAATTATAATAATGAATGGACTTAAAACCGTATTTGGCTATAAATTAAAATAATATCTCTGTCATACTTTTAGTCACAAACAAATACTATAGCAATTTATCTCTAATACAATATGTGTGTGTGTGTATTAATTTGGCTCGGAAGTGTGGTTAACTATTAATCTAAAAACTTTAATGGTGAAAATTATAAATTTAATTAGGACTTGAATGAATATTGAAATTATCAATATAAGAGTCCAAAGATCAAGCATTTCCATTCTTTTTATTTTTTAAACTATTTTTATATTAAATTTCAATAAAACATCACTCATTAATTATTTATTAAATTTATTAAATTGTAATTAAAAATAAAAAAGAATAGAAATATATGAATTTTAGATTTTTCAAATGATTGGTCAAATCATTCAAGTCTAATAAATATATAGTTTTCAAATTTCAAATTATGAATTGATGTTTTTTTTGTTTTTTTTTTTTACTTACACACACAACATGTGGTATTGAGGAGATTCGAACCCGTGACCTTTGGTCTCCGAGCAATCTCACTCCACCACTAAATTATCCCCATCGAGACAAATTCTGAATTGATGTTTATATATGTTAACTTATTTTTCAAGTCCTCGTTTATTGCTTGGACTTAGGAGATAAAAATATTATAACATAAATGATCACATTGGAAAAAAAATATAACTAAGGTGGATAATGTTGAAAATCAAGATTTAAGTACTTGAAGATGATTTCGAAGTGACCAATTGTGTGAAACATAGAGTAGCTGGGGCTGCTTGTCATATTTCAAGCCTTGATTGTTGGAATGAGCATATACCTTTTGTGGTGGCCTGGTGGGATTTCTCGATAATTCATGTTGTTGTGTTAATTAATAAAATATCATTATTTGGTTGTAATAAATAAAAAGACGATTTCTTCAAGTTCAAACATATATTGATTGAAAAAGATTATGTAGCTCGTTCTTCAATATGATGTGTATCATTGAATCATGGTGCTAGGCTGACTTTGATGGCGGATCTAGAAAACTTTCTTTAGGGGGAAAGCGACAATTGTTCCTACACCCTATTTATTTGTGTTGCTAAGAAATAACATAGAAAGTGAGATGATTATCAATATTTATGCATTTAATTACTTTTTCATAGGTGTGTTGGTGAAATGACACCATTTACATTTGTTCGTTATTTCTCTAGTGAAACGATCTCATTTTGGGATTATTTTACACCTCTGTCTCTCTTCTCCCATCCCCAAATAAAATTAATAAAAAAAAATCATTTTTCATTAAAATAAATAACCGGAAATAATAATATGAACAAAATAAAATTTGATATGGTTTTTTCAAAATTAATTCATTAATAGAAATTTAATTGATTATATATGACTAGTAATAAAATTTAGAATAATAATTAATTCGTACTAAATATTTGATGTAGAAATTTTAATTCATGATTCTTAAATTGAGTGACGAATTAATAAAATAATAACTTTACAATATATAATTTATAAAATAAATTAAATGAATAACTAGATGAATGATTTCAAATAAAAACTAAAGCAAATAGATAATGCAAGGCAATATCACGATTCATTTAAAGTTTATATCAATTTAATAAATATATAATTTAATTCATAAAATTCAAATTATCAATTCAACCTTGATTTCAGTGACTTAATATTAAATAAAACAATATAAATATTATAAAATAATTTTTAGAATATGTAAGAAATTATAAACAGTAAAGAAAAAAAAAAGAAAAAGAAACCCGAACAAAAAGCATAGACTGCTGAAACTAGAGAGATTTGAGAGAATTTGTTTAAATTGTTTTGATTTGTATGCATTTAATTTTGTTCAATATTTATTTATATATGATGATCTTGATTATGCTTTTGAGGATATTTGTTGACTTTTTAGTAATTATTTAGTGATATTTTGTCTTATTTTTTAAAACCTTTAAACTCATAAAAATTGTGAAGTTGTTCATAGTAACATTGAGACATTACCAACTTTACTTTTATTGATTATTTTTGTATTAAATGTAAATAATCTTGTTATATTTTAATTTCTTGCATTATTATTTACAATATTCATTATTGTTATGTGACCCAAAGAGGGTATGATGTTATTTGCATTCAAGGTAGAATAACGGAAATATATGACTTAAAGACAAACTATTGAACAGGTTTACGGATACAATATATATATATATATATATATATATATATATATTAATATATAGAAATTTATTTTAATTTTTATTTCTTTCTCAGTGGCAAAGAGTTAAAAAAAAGTTATATTAAAATATTATAACATACTACTATTAATAAGAAAAAAACATACTTAAATCATTCAATTTATCGTACAAAATAGTTGAATGGCAAACAATATTTTATATTTTAATTTTGAACAGCCTACTTAAACAAAAACAATTGTTATAGGTATAATTAATAATATTATATGCATTGCTCTAATTAAAATAAAAATAAAAACCATAAACATTATGGAAAAAACTAAAACTTAAAATTAGCATCACTTTTATATTTTAAAATCCAAAAATAAAGAAGAAACACGATTGATTTTATTCTACCCGCCCAGCTGCACTAAAAAAAAAAGAAAAAAAAAAGAATTCACTTTCCCCGCTTTACACGAAATATAAAATTTTCACTTTCCCCGCTATACAATACAAAACCCTCCAAAAATTGAACCAACCGCAGTTTTCTTCTCCAACTCTCATATCACAGCAAATCAGCAATTACCTAATTCTCCACCTCTCCCCAATCTCACAAAGCAACACCAACATAAATTCTTAGCATAATTTTTCCCAAAAATTGGGGTATATGCTCTAGTTTTCTCACAAAAGCTCACAATTAGTTTTTGTCGTGTAGTCCAAATTCTTTATCATCATGATAGCGGAATATGGATGGAGGATTGGCTCAATTTAAATGGGAGAGCATTTAACAATCGGTTGGAATCTTAAACCAGTTCAATCTTGTTTGTTTATTTCATCTCTGTGGCAATTACTACGGATGAGCATGTTTACACTTAAGTTAGCTGATAACCATCACTGCTATACCATATCTTGCTTGCGTGAAAAAAATTGTGTGTATAATTCATGATTTTGATTTATCTCTCTTGTTTATTGGGAGATCTATCACGTGGTTTCATTTTGCCCTTTTTGTTTTTGTATTTTTGAATTTTGGTATCAATATTTATTGCAAGTGAATTTTGTGTCTCCATCTTTGTGGAGACGCCTACTTCCACATGAAACTATCTCAATCGGGAAATTATGCCTGTAAGCCTCTATTTTGAATATGATTTATGGAGTTGGAAATGATTATGTAAATTGTGCATCTCATACCTTGAATTAGGATTGCTTCAAATTGTTGGCCCGTCTTTGAACAAAATAGTTTGCTAAACTACTATTTTTGCAGGAGGTAGACAACTTTAGGTGCGGGAAAGATTAAGAGGCTGGAGTGGGGATGGCTTGCTGTGTTGGCCATGATCTAACTTTGTACTGTTTGGGGTGCTTTCCGCTTGCTTATAATATGTGCGATCTTATGTTTTGTTAGTTTTTTCCACTTGCATTTCATGTTTATATATACAAAATGGAGGAAACTATCAATATATGGATTTTGGTGTGATATACATTAAGAGAGGAAATCTTCTCTTGTTTTACTTTTGCCATTTTTATCTGTACTCTAATATTTGATTATCACTCATGCAGGAAATTAAGGTGGTTCGACTTACTTCAAAAGAATTTGCTTTCGATTAAGAAATTGAAGCTCCTGGCAAGCAAAACAATACCAAACTTTGATTCCTATGACAAAGTTGTACTTTAGTTTTTGCTAAGAAAGCATATATATTTTGAAAATATTAGAAAGAGAAATAGATGAATATTATAGTTTTGTTATATTCTAATGAGTTGTATGTTTATATTCAATTTTTGGTTCTTTGTGCTAGTCAAAATTATGTAATATTTGACTCTAACAAACTATGAAATAATTTTTTATTGCCGACATTTGAATATTTTTATTTCCATATTACATTGTGATTTAATGATAAAAAGTATTACTGTCTACACATAATATATATTTTACCCACATTATTAAATAAATATCATTAATTAATTTTATAATATTACTAAAAAAAATTACCCACACATAAATTATGTTTATACCCACACTTAAAATTGTAACATGCCACATCAGATGACAAGTTAATATTTTTGTAATTTTAAAATATATTTAAACACATATAATTTATATTTTTAGTGACATATATATGTGTAGGTAATACTTTTTTATTTATCTACACATAATATATGTGTGGATAAAATTCTTTTTCTACAGAAATATAGGGACACATGTTGACATTTATAATATGTGTGGGTAAACATTTAAACTTACACATAACCATATTTTTAACCACATTTATATGTGTAGCTAAAAGTTCAATTTTGTTATCCATATCTTATCTCTTCTCGTCTCTATTTCTTCATGCCGAAGCACAAAGGTGGCACCATCGCCACTGCCGCCCGCAGTCACCACCGCTGGAAATTCCTTCGATCTCCCTCAAACTCACTCAAACCCCTTTCCCAATGTAATGCACATGCATATGGATTTTACCTTTTTGAAAAGCTAGAAATGAAATTGCTTTTGGTGTGTTAATAATGAAACACAAAGCCTCTTTTTATAGTGAAATTTGGAGCAATGAAAGGTTTCCAATTAAATAAAAAATTTAATTTTATTTAAGAAGATGGAAGATGTAAGTTAATACAAAAGATATTTTATAATTTCTCATTTCATATTTTGTAAATTCACATGAAGAAGAAAACTAAAATGTCACATATTCTATCAAAATGATGAATGAGCTCTTAAAAGAATAGATTTGAGTTTTAAAGTATACTAAAATAATTGAACTAATTGTTAGGTTATGAGAGATAACTAAAATAATTGTTACACTCTTTTAAAAATATAAAACCCATTTAGTTTAAAATGAAATAAATAAATAAATAATCATTTTACAATTTTAAATAATTATTCAATGAAATGATACTTTGTAATAGTTTCAAAAATATGGAACTCTTTAAATAAAAGGTTTAACTTTAAAAGATATAAAAAATCCACTAAGATTAATAATAATAATAATAATAATAATAATAATAATAATAATATAGACGCGACTTATAGGAACGTAATAAAATATTTTAAATTAACATACACTAATAAATAATATTTTCGAACCACATTTTATAAAAAGGTAATGACCAATTTTAAAATATTCGGGTCGTTACAGCGATGAAGCTGCATGAGGAGTATTGGAATCTGATCCCAACTTGTTCTCGTATATACTCACTAGAGGAGGGATAAGGAGATTCGACAACCACCGCAAGGAGTGTGGAAGGTGAATGTCGACACTACTACTCAACCTCTAGTGGGGGGTAGGAATTGGAATTGCAATTAGGACTGGACAGGGCAAAGTTGTGGTGACAAGGTATAAACGTTTAAAATCTTTGTGTTCAACAGAGATGGCCGAGGGACTAGCTCATCGAGAGGGTTTGGTGCTAGCACGAGAATATGGTAGAAGAAGACTCATTTTAGAAACAGACTGTTAGCTGATACATCAACTTTTGCAAATGACCGATGATGATCTTTCTTATGTGGGAGAAACATGCAGGTGATTTTCTGGGTATTGCTTTGTTAAAAACAAACTCAGTTTGATGAAGTGATATATAGTTGGGCTCGTCGACAAACCAATAAAGTTGCGCATTCTTTAGCGCAATTATCCGTTAAAGATTCTAGTTTTGTTGCTCATGCAGGTGATTTTTCGGGTATTGTTTTGTTAGGAATTTTTTCAGCTGAACGATTGGTTTTCTAGTTATAATATTTGATATTTTCCTAAAAAAAACATTCATGAAGAATTTTAGAATTCAGGCCAAGTCGGCCGCCGCCGCCACCAAAACCGGAGCCCGGACCTCACACGAGAAAACTGTTGGAATTAGAAATTGATTTGTTGGAAATTTTGTAAAGTGGATTTGTCCCACGTCGAAAACCTCAATGAAAAGCCTCCCAACCATTTTCTATAAATAAGCCCATTTACCCCCTTGACTTTACACACCAAGAAAAAGGCATTTTCCCTATTTCTTAATCTTCTTGATTTTACTCCTTTTGAGTCCAAATTTCGAGTCGATTTTAGTTCAAATATTTTTTAGTTCAAGTTCGGGCATATCTCAGTTCGCCGGAAGTTGCTCTGGTTGGTCCGTTGTATCCTGGGAATCAGACGGTCATACGGGGCGAATTTGGTTTAAGGAAACTATGATCTCCATAGGCCTCGGGTTTCTTCTAAACTTTTTCTTGTCCATTAATTTATTCTAATTGTCTTAGTTATTTAAATTGTTCTAGTTATTTAAACAGTTTAGTTATTTAAATTGTTCTTATTATTTAGTTTTATCTGTAGTTTTTACTGCATTATTATATAGGTAGTGTTAGTTTTTATTAGTACAGTATTTTATTGCATTGTGTAATTTTAGCATTGTATTTCTGTTCGGATTATTAGTATAATAAGCTATTATTGCACCTTTTATTATTGTTCCGAGTGAACAAGTAAACCAACAATCTTAAACCAAATTATTACTCGAAAACTCTTGTTTTCAAAGATGTCTATTGAACCTTAGAGAAAAAGTACAAGACTAAAGATGCTGGAGCCAAGAAGTTTCTTGTAGGTCGCTTCCTCGACTACAAGATGATTGATTCAAGAGCTGTAATCAGTCAAGTGAAAGAGCTCCAAATCATTTTACACGACATTCATTCAGAGGGAATGATTGTGAATGAAACTTTCCAAGTGGCTGCTATCATTGCGAAGCTACCACCGAGCTGGAAAGATTTCAAGAACAATCTGACTCACAAGAAGAAGGAGATAACTATTGAAGAGCTCGTTGTAAGACTTCAAATCGAGAAAGATAACAAGAGCTACGATAAAAGATAGTTCAACCTTCCACTGGCTAAAGTGAATGTAGTCGAGCATGGCGAGAGCTCAAGGAGGAACTCTAACAAGAAGCCTAATTCTGCAGAGAAGAAGGCGTTAGGACCAAAGAAGGAGAATTTCAAGAAAAAGTTCAATAGGAAATGCTTCAAATGTGACAAAACTGGTCATAGAGCCTTTGATTGCACTAATCAAAGCCAAGAGACACATATGGTGGAAAACCTCACCATGGATGTTGATAAGATGCACTTTGCTGCTGTGATTTCGGAGGTGAACCTTGTTGGTTCAAACCTACGTGAGTGGTGGGTTGATACGGGTGCTACCTGTCATGTGTGTTCAACTAAGGAACTATTTAGTGTCCTTAATGAACAAGTGGATGGAGAGAAACTCTTTATGGGAAACTCTGCTACATCCGATGTGAAAGGCCTTGGGAAGGTGGTTCTGAAGATGACTTCAGGGAAGGAGCTGACTCTTAACAATGTGTTGTATGTGCTAGAGATTCGAAAGAATCTTGTGTCTGGTTCACTGTTAAGCAAGTTTGGCTTTTGCATTATCTTTGAGTCAAATAAGGTCATGTTGACCAAAAATGGAGTATTTGTTGGAAAGGGTTATGAGTGCAATGAACTCTTTAAACTCAATGTAATGACTGTTAAGTCGATTATTAATGAGAAAGTGAACTATTCTGTTTATATGCTTGAGTCTTTCATTATGTGGCATGGTTGACTAGGACATGTTAACTTTAAAACCCTGCGCAGGTTAATGAGTTTGAAAAGCATTCCTATGCTCCATATTGATTCAACACTTAAGTGTGAAACTTTTATTGAAGCCAAGTTAGCTCGATTATCCTTCCAAACTATTGAGAGAGATAGTGAACCACTTGACTTGATTCACACAGATGTGTGTGATTTAAAGTTTGAGCCCACACGAGGTGGCAATAAGTACTTCATTACTTTTATAGATGATAGCACTAAGTTCTGTTAAGTGTATCTTCTTAAAAGTAAAGATGAAGCGATAGAGAAATTTGTTCTCTATAAAACTGAAGTTGAGAATCAACTCAGTAGAAAGATTAAGGTGTTGAGAAGTGATAGATGAGGTGAGTATGAGTCACCTTTTGCTAATTTCTGTGCTGAAAACGGAATAAGGCACGAAACCACTGCACCTTATTCGCCTCAACAGAATGGCACTGCAGAATGAAAAAATAGAACGTTGAAAGAAATGATGAATGCATTGCTATTAAGTTCTGGACTATCTTCTAGAATGTGGGGGGAAGCTATTCTGACAGCAAACTACATTTTAAGTAAGGTGCCCCGCAAGAAGTTAGACAAAAGTCCATATGAATTGTGGCATGGAAGACCACCATCCTATAAATACTTGCGAGTATGGGGGTGTCTTGCCAAGGTAGCGGTACCTATACCAAAGAAGGTGAAAATTGGACCAAAAACTGTTGACTGCATATTTATTGGTTATGCACAAAACAGTAGTGCTTATCGATTTCTTGTGCATGAGTCTAAAATTGAAGACATACACAAAAATATGATAATTGAATCGAGGAATGTTTCATTCTTTGAACACGTGTTTCCATGAAATTCAAAAATGGAATCTGCTTCCATTAAATGAACTCTGGAAACAGTGGAAGAAGAACAACATGAAGATTCAGTGGTGGAACCACGAAGAAGCAAGCGAGGTAGGATTGAAAAATCCTATGGTTTAGACTTTTTAACCTATATGGTTGAAAGTGAGCCTCAAAGCCTTTCCGAAGCAGTGAAGTCTTCGGATGGTCCTCAATGGAAAGAGGCGATTCAATGTGAAATTGAATCTATTTTGCAAAATCACACTTGGGAGCTAGTGGATCTTCCTGAAGGAAGTAAGCCCCTTGGGTATAAGTGGATTTTCAAAAGGAAAATGAAAGCTGATAGAACAGTTGATAAGTATAAGGTCAGACTTGTAATTAAAGGTTACAGACAGAAAGAAGGTCTTGACTACTTTGATACTTATTCTCTGGTGATGAGAATAACATCGATTATGATGGTTATTGCTTTTGCAGCTTTGAGAAGTCTTGAAATACATCAGATGGATGTAAAGACTGCTTTTCTAAATGGTGATTTAGAAGAAGAGATCTATATGGAGCAACCTGAAGGTTTCTCTGCTCCCGGGCAAGAGAATAAGGTTTGCAAATTGGTAAAGTCTTTGTATGGCTTGAAACAAGCACCAAAGCAATGGCATGAGAAATTTGATAATGCCATGATGGGATGTGGATTCAAAATTAATCAATGTGATAAATGCGTCTATGTTAAAGAAACAAAAAATGGATATGTAATCGTATGTCTTTACGTAGATGACATGCTTATTGTTGGGAGAAATGATAAGATGATTAATTCCACAAAAGAGATGTTGAATTCAAGATTTGACATGAAAGACATGGGTCTAGCTGATGTGATACTTGGAATTAAAATTCTTCGTACATCTCAAGGGATTGTGTTGAGTCAGTCACATTATGTTGACAAAATTCTTGAGAGATTTAGCAAGAATGACTCTAGTGTTGCTAGAACCCCTATAGACACAAGTCAGCATCTATCAAAAAATAAAGGTGAAAGTGTTTCTCAAATGGAATACTCGAGAGTCATAGGAAGTCTGATGTGCTTAATGAGTTGTACGCGACCAGACATTGCCTATCCAGTGAGTAAGCTAAGTAGATATACTAGTAATCCAGCTGATGCACACTAGAAAGGTATAGTGAGACTACTTAGATACTTGAGATATTCACGTGATTATGGACTACACTACGGGACATATCCAACAGTTGTTGAAGGCTATTGTGATACCAACTGGATATCTGATATGAAGAACTCTAAGTCCACAGGTGGTTATGTATTCACTTTGGGAGGTGCAACCATATTATGGAAATCTTCTAAGCAGACAGTTATAGCCAGATCCACCATGGAGTCTGAGTTTATAGCATTGGACAAGAGTGGTGAAGAAGCTGGTTGGCTACTTCATTTTTTAGAAGATATTCCGAGTTGGCCGAGGCCAGTGCCTGCAATCTGTCTACATTGTGACAGTCAATCTGCAATTGGTAGAGCACAAAGCAATATGTATAATGGTAAGTCTAGACATATACGTCGAAGACATAATACCATTAGACAACTACTCTCAACTGGTGTTATCTCTATTGACTATGTGAAGTCAAAAGATAACTTAGCGGATCCGTTAACCAAGGGGTTAAACAGAGAGTTAGTTGCAAAATCGACAAGAGGAATGGGACTAAAGCCTCTAGAAAAGAGTTGATACAATGGAAACCCAACCTAGTTGAGTGGAGATCCCAAGATCTAGGTTCAATGGGACAACTTAATTATAAAAAGACTCGTATGATCACTGTAGGGTTGTTATACCTCTGTTAAAGTGATACCCGAATGGAGAAGGATAAGCATATGGCTTTTAATGATTCTTACGTGTCGATGAGTTGAGCTAAATAGTACGGGCTATTAGATAAGAATCACCTATGTAAGAGAGAAGTGGGGCCGCTTTGAAGAGAATTGTGTAAGGATCAATTCTTAGACCCTCTTACAGAACCAGACGAATGTTCAGGGCCATGAATGAACATAACAATGAGAATTGAGATATGTTAGGGAGAATCCTGTGTAAAGTATATCATCGTTTACACAAACGGCAGACCAGTTCAAGGACATCATGTCTACTGAGAGCCAGTAAAGTCGATATATTTTATAAGGGAAGGTTCAAAGGGTTATACCTACCTATCCTATGCAGGATTCAACTGTTGAACTTGATTAAGAATTTCCATCATGTGGGGGATTGTTGGAATTAGAAATTGATTTGTTGGAAATTTTGTAAAGTGGATTTGTCCAACGTCGAAAACCTCCATGAAAAGCCTGCCAACCATTTTCTATAAATAAGCCCATTTACCCCTTTGACTTTACACACCAAGAAAAATGCATTTTCTCTATTTCTTAATCTTCTTGATTTTGCTCCTTTTGAGTTCAAATTTCGAGTCGATTTTAGTTCAAATATTTTTTAGTTCAAGTTCGGGCATATCTCAGTTTGTCAGAAGTTGCTCTGGTTGGTCTGTTGTATCCTGGGAATCAGACGCTCATACGGGGCGAATTTGGTTTAAGGAAACTGTGATCTCCACAGGCCTCGGGTTTATTCTAAACTTTTTCTTGTCCATTAATTTATTCTAATTGTCTTAGTTATTTAAATTGTTCTAGTTATTTAAACTGTTTAGTTATTTAAATTGTTCTTATTATTTAGCTCTATCTGTAGTTTTTACTGCATTATTATATAGGTAGTCATTTTATTATTGTTCCGAGTGAACAAGTAAACCAACAAAAACTCTAGCTGTGAGTATCATGGAGAAATGAATAAAACTATTTAGATCGAGCCATGCATGCATATATAATAAGCTCGTGGAATAGATATATACTCTTTATTTTCTGCTCCACTATTAATGTATCTTGATTAAATGATTGTGAAAATTAAATCATTCTTATACATTGATACGAATAATAACTTTTGTATAAATTAAATTATACATTCTACAAATTAAGGATTATAGCCGAGATATAAGGAAAGGAAATTAAAGAAAATATAAGAAAATATATTTACAAAAATATACATCCATTTACGTAGACTTTATTCTGTGTTATCCTTATTACCCCCCTTCAAGCATTGCTTGGGGTTGATGCCAACGCAAATCTTGGAACGAAGAAACTCGAAGGCTGGTCGTGGTAGGCTCTTGGTAAAAATGTCGGCGAGCTGAAGATGGGAGGGGACAAACTAAGTAGACAACTTGCCGGTTGAAACAAGTTCACAAACAAAATGACAATCGATGTCAATATGTTTCACCCTTTTGTGTGCAATAGGATTTTAACTTAAGAAAATGGCGCTCTTTTTATCGCAAAGAAGAACAGGCTGCTCAGATGGCAAGGCAATAGCTTATTATACTAATAATCCGAACAGAAATACAATGCTAAAATTACACAATGCAATAAAATATTGTACTAATAAAAACTAACGGAGTTCACGCAATAAGTTAGTTAGCCAAACGAGTTCTGCAGCTGCATTTGTAAGTGCACGATATTCAGATTCATAATTCGATCTCGCTACAGTATGTTGTTTCTTAGCACTCCAAGAAACGAGATTCTCTCCCAAGAAAATTGAATAGCCATAAGTGGAGCGTTGAGTTTCAACACATCTAGCCCAGTCAGCATCAGAAAAACCAAGAATAGTAGAATCTGGATAACACGTAAATGTAAGGCCATAATGGTTAGTACCTTTCACATATCGGAGTATACGTTTGACAACATCAAAATGATCATCGGTTGGTGAGTGCAAGAACTGACTAACAAGATTAACGACATATGATAAATCTGGTCGAGACATGGTGAGATATTGCAGAGCACCAACAAGAGAGCGATATGATGACGGATCACGGAAAGGCTCTCCCGTGCTAACTAGCGAAGCACCAGCAACCAAAGGTGTAGCAATTGGTTTAGAATCGGCGAGCTTAGCACGTTCTAAAATATCGAGGGCATATTTCACTTGACCAATGAACAAGCCGGTGTCTGTGTGAGAGATCTCAAGACCTAAGAAATAACTGGGGCGACCAAGATCCGTAATGGCAAACTCCTTGTGAGTACGATCAATGAATCGACGAAGTAATGTAGGATCATTGCCTGTGATAATGATATCATCAACGTACAAAAGAAGATAGATGACTGATGTACCTTGGTGAAGGTAGATGAGGGACGAGTCTGATTTACTCGCACAAAAGCCAAGGCCCAATAAAAAGGTACTAAACCGTTGAAACCACGACAAAGGAGCCTGTCGCAAGCCGTAAATCGCCTTTTTTAATCGCCACACGTGATTAGGAATTCTTGGATCAACGAAGCCAGGAGGTTGAGCCATAAAAATGGGTTTTGAGAGAACGCCTTTTAAAAATGCATTTTGGACATCCAATTGGTGTAAAGGCCATTTATGTTGGACAGAAAGAGCCAAAATAACCCGAACGGTAGTAGCTTTTACAACCGGACTGAAGGTGTGGGAAAAATCAGCTCCCGGAATCTGAGTAAATCCTTTAGCAACAAGCCTAGCTTTGTGACGTTCGATGGAGCCATCAGCGCGGAACTTGGTTCGGAACACCCATTTAGAGCCTACAATATTTTCATTCAGAGGACGAGGAACCAAGTCATAAGTCTCTTTAGAAGAAATAACATCTAATTCTTTTTGCATAGCAGATAGCCATATAGGAGATTTCGTAGCAGACTTAAAGCCTCGAGGAGGAGATGAAGCAACCAAAGCAGATAGTAGAGTCGTAGTTGTCAAATTGACAGGATACTTGGGTTCAAAAATGCCAGATTTAGATCGAGTGACCATCGGATGAGATGGTGGTTGAGTCGGATGAGATGGTGGTTGAGTCGGATGAGATGGTGGTGGAGCAGGTAATATAGGAGATTCATGCACAACTTCGGACGGAGGTGACGGCTGCTCATGAGGAATGATAGTAGGTTGAACAATAGATGGGCCCTCAGATGGATAAAGACGACATACACCAGAATAAGCAGACTGTGGCAATGTGGGCGAGGATTTCTGGACCATGTTTGGAGGGGGTGAAAAAGAACCTGTAGACTCCATAAAAAATGAAATGTCAAGATCAGAAGACTTAGAACCATCAAAATTCTCAGAAAAGGGGAAAAAAACTTTCATCAAATTGAGCATGGCACGTGATAAAGATTTTGGAGGACTCAGGATCATAGCACCGAAAACCTTTGTGTGTACCACTGTAGCCGAGAAAAATGCAGGGACGACTACGAGGAGCCAATTTGTTAGGAGCATAATCACGGAGATATGGAAATACACGACAACCAAAAGGCTTAAAGTTTGAATAACGTGGAACGGATCCGTAAAGTAGTTCAAATGGTGATTTGGTACCCAGTATCGAAGAGGGAATATAATTTATCACATATAATGTTGCGGCGAAAGCATCAAACCAAAAGGAAGCCGGAACATAAGCATGAAACATCATAGATAATCCAGTTTCTAATATATACTGATGTTTACGCTCAGCACGGCCATTCTGTTGAGGCATATAAGGACATGATAAACGATGATGAATGCCATGCAGATCCATAAATTGTCGAACTCGAGTATTCACAAATTCTGTACCCCCATCACTTTGGAAAACTTTCGCAGTAGTAGAAAATTGATTGCACACAAAACTGTGAAAATGGACCAAAACATCATAAAATTCTGATTTTGCACGCAAGGGGTATAACCAAGAAAATTGAGAATAATCATCGACAAACATGACATAGAAACGATAACCATCCGCAGAATTAATTGGAACAGGACCCCACAAATCACAATGCACTAAAGCAAGAGCATGAGAGACACGTTTATCATTTAAAGAAAAACACAAGCGTTTGCTCTTGGCCAACTGGCAAGAGGAACAAATACCAGGATTCGACAATAAAGATGTAACAGACAAATGTCCAAGCTTATTCAACAACGAAATAACAGAGAATGGGACATGCCCTAAGCGTAAATGCCATAGATCAAAAGATGCCTTCAAAACCTTTGTATGAAGAGCAGCAATAAGAGCCGGATGCCCTTGTTCCAAAACGTACAAACCGTTATTACACTTGCCCTGAGCCAGAGGAGCCTTTGTCACCCGATTCTGAATAACAAAAGACTTATCAGAAAATACAACATCAAGCGGATAATCAGATGTTAATTTACTGATGGATAATAAATTTTTGGTGAGATGAGGAACCACGGGAACATCCAATAGTTTCACATCTTGAGATAAAGGACGAGAACCAATATGAGAAATAGACATTGTGTCTCCATTACCAACTATGACACGATCATTACCAGTATACGGCTGAAAGGAATCCAAAGTTGAAGTCTTTGGAGTCATGTGAGCAGAAGCACCATAATCGACATACCAATCTGAAGCAGATGAGTCTGTGATGTTGCAGGCTACATTGAAGGCTTCTGCTAATTGTGCAGAAGGTGGGTCTGAAGAGCGAGTGTAATGCTGAGGGCATTTGTCAGCATAGTGCTCTTCTCGACAAATTTGACAGCGTGGAATATAAGACTTGCGGCAACCTTTGCCGCGGCCGCCAAAGTGACCACCACGGTTGGAGTGAGAAGCACCACGGTAATGTGGACCATGGTTGGGCACATTTGCAGATGAGGCAGCACAATCATGGGCAACAAACGCAACAGGTGTTGGTGAAGTAGTATCAATAGAACAATGAAATAGTCCGTACGCCTTCGCTTGATGCACCAGATCGTGAAATGGAGATACTGGATTTAAGGCCATCCTCACATCCGAGAAACCAGAGAAATTGGAACCCAAACCATGCATAAATCAGTGACTTTAATCGGAAGCGTCAACAGGTCGGCCAATTACAGCGAGTTGATCACAAAGGCCCTTGAACTTTCGACTGAAATCATCAACATATGAACTACCTTTTTTGAGAAAGAGCAGTTCTTCGCGAAGTTGGTGGGTTCATGATGTAGAGGAGTGACTAAATAGGGCTTCTAAGACAAGCTAAACTAACCGTGAAATCGAGCAACCAATCACTTCAGCCATCGATTCTTCGGTGAGAGATGACAGAAGAACTCCAAGGATACGTTGATCATTTGATTGCCATGAAGTATAATCAGGATTAGGGGATACCACACCATTTGTGGTGACAGATTTAGGTGGTGCAACTGAGGAACCATCGATAAAGCCGAGAAGATTGTGGCTGACGAGCATCAGTATCACTTGGTTGCGCCAGAGAAGATAGTTTGATGAGGAAAGCTTGATCGTCACCATGTGAATAAGGGTGGCGATCGGAACTGCATCGGTACTGGTAGCAGTGACGGTAGCCATTGAAGAGATAGAATAGAAAGAAAATAGTACTTGAGAGAGAGAGAGAGAGAGAGAGAGAGAGAGAGATTTAGGATTTCGGTGACTTTAGGCTGATACCATGTGAGAGTGATAATTGGATCACCGTTAATGAGGTGATTAGGAATAAGTTTATTATATAACAAGGATTACAGCCGAGATATAAGGAAAGGAAATCAAAGAAAATATAAGAAAATATATTTACAAAAATATACATCCATTTACGTAGACTTTATTCTGTATTATCCTTATTAGTTTGATTTAGCATCATATATATTAATTTATTTTTTATTAACCAAAACCTAACAAAAAAAAAGCTTATAAAAGCTCAATTTGACACCATGATCATCATATCACAGAAATAACATAATCATAGTTTTTTTGGTTTGATTTAATTAGATCA
Source organism: Perilla frutescens (assembly GCA_026008535.1). NCBI lineage: Eukaryota > Viridiplantae > Streptophyta > Magnoliopsida > Lamiales > Lamiaceae > Perilla > Perilla frutescens. The sequence goes on along the minus strand of BRKX01000010.1, from coordinate 25,722,766 downwards.
ATTATATTTGATAGTTGAATTAATTTTAATGTATCCCCTACAGTTCCCTTGAACAAAAAAAAACTAAGTTGAACGAGTTTGTTTGTTTGTTTTTTTAGAAGCTGAACGAGTTTAATTATTCTGAGCGAATATTAATAAATCCACACTCAAAAAGTACTTGCATAATTTCAGTTCAATCGTGTATAATTTTTTTACACTTTTTTTTTACATTTAAGACTAGTATTTCTCCCATACAAAAAATGAGTTATCGAGGGTGTTAGTTTTATAAAAAAAAGAATAAAAGAACTTTCAAAAGTCAATCCAATTCTCTAGGTGCTCATTTTGTATGGGCTGGAATGTACATATTTATATATTTTAATTTAATATTATATATTTAAATTATATTAGGTTCTTAATTTTTCAATATATGAAAATAATACACACATTAAATGGATAATAAGAAAATAAACTGTACATAATTAGAAAATTAGATAAAGGGCAAAACAACTTTTTGGTTGAAAAAATGAATATTTTTCATTTGTTTTAGAAAAACGCGAACTATTTAAAACACAATTTAAGTGGGCGAGGTGATGCAATAATTTAGTAAAAAAAATAGATAATTCATTTATACAGTGGATTAAATCCTTAATACATAGAAATAGAATGATATATTATAAATTAAATATTTTATATTTAATCGATCATAAATTAATCAATCATCTTTAAAAGAAATACGTGCTGCCAAAAAAAATTCCAAATTACATTCATTCATAATTTGCTCAACAATAAACTTATAGAAAAACAAACATATAGAGCAACCGCAATAATATGATAATTTAATAGTATTGATCATTATTGGATAATTTGCTGAGAATCGAAAGTTGTATTATTATTCTTGGACGATTCTACAAAACTGTTACATTGGAATACATATAATACAATAAACTGTATTTATGGAAATAACTAAACTTGGAACTAATCCTTGTTTGATTTGATTCTGCAGGATTTCCGGTGTTATTTTTGGACTGTGATCTGGCTAACACTCCCCTCAAATTGAGTGGTGGGATCACCCATACTCAACTTGTCGAGTACGCTTGCAAAACTTTTCGAACTCACTGCTTTAGTTACAATATCCGCTAATTGATCTTCTGATCGGATAAATGGTAACTCAACAATTCGAGCCTCAATTTTCTCTTTGATAAAATGTCGATCCACCTCAACATGTTTTGTTCGATCGTGTTGGACTGGGTTTTCAGATATGCTGATTACTGCTTTATTATCACAAAACAGTTGACACGATTGGTCTGATAGAAAACCAATTTCTTTCAAAAGCTTCCTAAGCCACAGTATCTCTGTCAATCCACTTTTAATTCCCCTGAATTCTGCCTCAGCACTAGAGAGGGCTAGCACTTTAGGTTTCTTACTTCTCCACATCACCAGATTTCCACCAACAAAGGTGAAATATCCTACTGTGGACCTTCTATCCACAGGATTACCAGCCCAATCAGCATCAGTGTAACCATATATCTTGGAGTGCCCATGTTTTCCAAATGGTAGCCCATACCCAAACGTACCTTTGAGATATCTCACGATTCGGAGGGCTGCTTCTAAATGATCTGGCTGTGGTTTATGCATAAACTGACTAACTACCCTGACTGTATACGCAATATCTGGTCTGGTGTGGGATAGATAAATCAGCTTACCTACCAGACGTTGATATTGGCCTCTGTCTATTGCGTCAACCCCTTTTTTTATTTGTAATCTATGATTAACTGCAATAGGTGTATCTGTTGGTCTACAATCCAACATTCCTGTCTCTGCCAAAAGGTCTAGGGTATATTTTTTTTGACATATGAAAATTTCCCTTTTTGATCTAAGGACTTCAGTGCCAAGAAAATATTTTAGAGCTCCCAAATCCTTCATCTCAAATTCAGTAAATAAATTCTTCTTCAGCCTCTCAATCTCCACTGTATCACTACATGTGATGATCATGTAATCGACATAGATAATCAAGCAGGTAATGAGGCTTCCTCTTTTTTTTAGGAACAAGGTATGATCTAAATTGCTTTGTCTGAACCCATAGCTCTTCATAGCACCAGTGAATCTCCCAAACCAGGCTCTTGGTGATTGCTTAAGTCTATATAGCGTCTTCTTCAACTTGCATACTTTTTTCCTTCCAAATTCAGACTCAAACCCGGGAGGTGCTTCCGTATATACCTCTTTGTTCAGTTCCCCATGCAGAAAGGCATTTGTGATGTCAAACTGATGTAAAGGCCAGTCCTGATTTACTGCAATTGAAAGGAGTACCCTTACTGTGTTCATTGTGGTGACTGGAGAGAAGGTTTCTGAGTAATCCACTCCATAGGTTTACATGTACCCTTTTGCTACTAGCCGGGCCTTGTATCTTTCAACTGATCCATCTGGTTTTCTCTTAATTGTAAAAACCCACCTGCATCTGACTAGTTTTTTTCCTTATGGTAATTGACATGTTTCCCATGTGTTGTTTTGAGCTAAAGCATCCATTTTTTTTCATTGCATTCGCCCACTGTTCTGATTAGAAAGCTTATTCAGCTGTTCTTGGAATTTTCTCATCTTTATAGAAGGCAACTTGGAATGCCTTTGCCATTTCAGTGAGACTCCCCCGGGCAATATTTTCTATTGGATATATGGACCTCCTCGCAATCCTTTCTGGAGAATATCTTTTCGGTGGAATACTCCTATTACTTCTTGGTGGCAAAACATATCGCCCTGTTTCCTCCGCCTGTTCTGTGATCTCTGATAATTCATGGTTAGAAGAAACAGGAGTATCAATACTTTCATAGTCTCTTACCTCGGGTATCAGGTTGGGAAGAGCCTCTTGGATCGGTGGACCAAGTTTCGTAGACTGTGGAGACGGTTATGAAGTCTGCTCAGCGGTACTGCTAATTGTCTCTGTTGGAACTACATCAGGTGAACTTGGACTTGGCAACCAACTTAGTGGGTCAATTGTGGTACTACTCTCCCCATGACTACTAAGATGGTAATGGTAAAAGAACTCAGACTCAAGAAAATCGTAGTTCATAGTGGTGAACATACGATGAGATTTCGGATCATAACATTGATAACCTTTTTGGTTAATTCCATAACCAATAAAGACACATTTCACTGCACAAGGATCGAGTTATGATCGTTCGTGTTTGGGAATATGGACAAACATGGAACAACCAAAGACACGGGGTTTGAGGGTAAGAGAAGATGGAAGGTGGGATTGTTTTAAGAGATATTGGAGAGGAGTTTGTAGGGCTAGGCTTCGTGTGGGTAAGCAGTTTAGAAGATAAACAGCGGTCGCAATGGCTTCAGGCCAAAAATGTGTGGGGACATAGGACTCAATAAGTAAGGCTCGAGTTATTTCGAGAATGATTCGATTTTTCCTTTCAGCAACCCCATTTTGTTCAGGCGTGTATGGACAAGTGGTCTGGTGAAGCAATCCGTGTTCGTGGAAGAACTTAGTCATAGATGAATTGACAAATTCTCCCCCATTATCGGACCACAAAATTTGGATACTGGTGTTTGATCATCGTGTAAAACGCGGTAAATTTGGAAAAAACTTTTAATTTGTTTCGCAAAAAATAAACCCATGCCATACAAGTATGATCATCAATAAATATTAAAAAATATTTAAATGTCTGACCTCCCACAATAGGCGCAAGGCCCCAAACATCAAAATGACTTAAGGAAAAACTTGTCTTAACACGAGTATGATTAGGCCTAAAAGTCTGTCTATGGCTTTTTGCCAAAACACATGTCTCACAAAACAGGGTTTGAGAACCAAACAATTTAGGAAATAAAAGCTTAAGATAACCCGTAGATGGATGCCCAAGCTGATGATGCCAAAGCCAAGCATCCTGATTTGCAGTTCCTTAAGCCAGCATCACTGTACCTTTTTGAGCGATTTCATCCACGTAATATAGTCCATGGTGTTCAGTTCTACGTCCAATGATTTCCCTTGTCCTGATATCCTGTAAAAGACATAAAGTAGGATGCATCAGAACAGTGTAATTTAGCTATTTGGTAACACGGCTTATGGACAGTAATTTATGAGACAATCCATGAACATATAAACAATTTGAGATTGTCAAGGTAAGGGAGATGGCCACTGTCCCAGCTCCCGTAAGAAGAGTAATTGCACCATTTGCAGTTTGAGCATATGTTTTACGAGGATGAGATGGAGTGCAAATATCTGATGCATCGTATGCCATGGTGTCCGTAGTACCGCAATCAAAAATCCAAACAACATTTTTATCTAGGCCTCTAGTCATATCCGTAGTAACACATACACGTGGCACATGATTAGAGCAATTATTAAAGTGAGGATGAGATGGGTCGGGCATAGGCATTCCCGACCCAGAACCTTCATAAATTGTATCCTCTTCAATAGAGAAAACCCTAGCCGCTGTCGCCATTTCCTTCAAACCTTTAGCTTCACTGCCTCTGCCGCCTTCGTCCATGTCACTGCAGGTGCCGGTGACCTCTGAGTTGCTCACCCCTGCAACGGCGGTGGCTTTTCCCCTAGCCCGCGACCTTCTCTCGATTTGTGGTTGTCTTCTCACCACTCCGGGTAGCCCACAAGTCGGAAGCAGGTGTCTTTCGTATGCTTCGACATCCCACAGTGGGATCATTTCAACTTGGATTTATCGATTTTGTCCTGAGATGATGAACTGTTATTTTTAGATGAGCCTGGCCGATTGGACGACCGATACCCTCTCGCCGCCATACCCAGAGCTTCATCCAACTGTAGAAGAATGTGCGTCATAAATCTGCTCCCAATTTCATGATCTGGTGTTTCATCATCTTCGGGTCCCCAGATCCCTCTTCGCGCCGTCCCTCTTCGGATGATGGCGTACGCCGCTTCCATAGTTAGTAATGGTTTCATCTTCAATACATCCATTCTCTCAGGTTCGTATTTCTCACTAACTTCGGTGAGGATTTGAAATAATTGGGTCTCAGATTGAATCCGATTATATGTGTGTATATCCCCTTCACACACCATAGGATTGGGTTGGTTTTCATCAATTTCTACACATAATCGTTGCAAAGTACTGTAAAATTTTTCAATGGTATCTTGCCCTTGTTTAAGGCTGTTGGCTTTGACTGTGAGTTCAAAAATCTAGGCAGAGTCCCGTCCTACACTGTACGTTATTGCCAGCCCCTTCCATAAGCCCTTTGCTGTTTTGTACTGCACATAATTGTTAGCCAACATTGGCTCCATGTTCTGGATAATCCAGGAGATGACTGTGAGATCGTTCTGGTACCACTTATGGTATGTTGGATCCGTGGCATCGGGAGGAGGAGGATGGCCTATGATGTGGTTGAGGCAACCCCTCCCATCGATAGCGAGATGCATCATACGAGACCATAAAGAATAATTAAATTCGTTCAATTTGATGCTAACTGTGACTGATTGATTCTGATTGCTTTCTGTGGTTTGTGTCTCGGTGTTTGGCTGGCTAAACTTTCGCAGTAGGGTCGCCAATTGTTGTGCTAGTGCCTCGGCTCTGGGCAGTGGTGTCTGAGTATTCAGTTGGCTTCCTTCTCCGTCGGCCATGATAATTCAGGATTGTAGTGGTAGATGATGATTGCAGAACATCAGGATCCGTTTTAAGGACCGCTACTGCTCTGATACCATGATAATTTAATAGTATTGATCATTATTGGATAATTTGCTGAGAATCGAAAGTTGTATTATTATTCTTGGATGATTCTACAAAATTGTTACATTGGAATACATATAATACAATAAACTGTATTTATGGAAATAACTAAACTTGGAACTAATCCTTGTTTGATTTGATTCTGTAGGATTTTCGGTGTTATTTTTGGACTGTGATCTGGCTAACATAATAATCCTCCTGATCAACAACAACAATAAGAAGAAGAAGAAGAATGATAATAAAACAACTATCTAAATAAATAACTTAAAAACACACAAACGTCTTCATAACATCCATAATTGGTCACATAGCAGATTCTCTATTACCAATCCTAGAACATTTGGTGTTCCATAACTATATATATATATATATATATATATATATATTAATATACCCTAATTGAGGATGGATGAACCCTACATAATTTTTCTAATAAAATTAATTCATAATAAATTAAAAATTTTAATTTTTTTTAAGTGAAGGCTTGGAACATGAAATGTAATAGATGATCTGGTGTGAATTAGTCATTAGTGTGTACAAATTTGAGTACATGTTTAGAATCAAGACATCGAGTGGTGTCTTGAAAGATTGTATATTTTTGTGCATCTACTTAATGCCTTACCAAAAAAAAAACGAAATATATTAAACAAAAAATTTAAGCTAAATTTATATCTTATTGAAAACTTGTAAAAGTCACTCAAATAAGTCAATGAATACCTATATTGTTAGTTTCTCACACAAATATGTGCTAATCATTCTCATTAAGTAAATAAATATAAATAGTTGAAAAAAAAGGTTCTCAGTTTCAAGTTTAATATGAGAAGACAATTTTGCTATTATGTATTTAAATCAGCAATACATATTTCATGTTAGAAGAATAGTAGGCAACTGATTTCCCTTTATTTAAATCAACATTACAATACCTAAATACAAAGAGAATTGTATAGAATACATATGACATGTGGTACATGAATCAACATCACGAGTCATCATCCCTCACTCATTGCATGATAACTTTCGTAATCACCTTTTGTGGAATTATATAACATAATAAATCTAAATAACACAAGAAATGGACATGACAACACACCTTAGGTTGCATATATACATTGTAGATGTATGGTCAACATGTGATAGCCTTGTATAAGATTCTCAATATGATCGATAGATGCTATGTTCAAACTCTACAATGGGTACTGCCCGTCTAACTCTAAGCATATGTATATCACATAAGATACATAAATGGTAGGACAGGACTCGAGGAAAAAAAATTCAAAGTTTCAAATAAGTGAGTTTCACAACATTGCATCAAACTTCAATAAGAGGGGGGACACAATTTTAAGCCTCAATCTCACAAGGCACCCTAAGAAAATATTGATTTCATTATTTGGAACAAAAACAACTCAATAAATAACCTAACATTCACAAATAATTTTCATAAATAAGAATCGAAAGATATAACTTTTTTTTACTGGAAGATGTAACTTTTTCATGAATTGAAATATACACACGACATTTTGAAAAGCTGAAACATAAGCAACCATAAACCCTAACAAAACTCTTACTTGAAAAAGTAAGGTAATTAAATAACCCAATAGGTATAATAGTCATTTCAAACATAATCATACATCATGAGAGAAATTTAAAGGTGACTAACAGAATGGTATAAATGAAAGTCGTATATATTAAATGAGCCATTGGAAAATCTTAGGAGAAAACAACTCTTACACACACCGGAAGATAAAAGATTAGTCGTAACTTCAATACCAAACTTGTGAAATATAAATTAAAAGAAGGGTCTTTGAAAATCAATTCATTTGGCATATATGATATATCCAATCTATATCCTCAATTCATTTGAAACGTATAATCTTATTAGAATTTGATTCACGTACTCATTGCAAGATAAAAACTCTAGCTATATAACATCAACCATTAATAAGTAGTCCAACATTGACTTACTATTTTCTTTCCTCAACTCAAATAAAATGTCATGAAAAATTATAAATTTTATAAGTTTCAAAAAATGAAATAAAAAATATGAACAATGAATATGTACCACCACTACCACTAATTAAGAAAAAAACCAATTGTTATAGTGGGATACCTAGTAGGAAGACATGAATAGATTTCATAGCAATTTCATGAACAATTCCAACTAATGAAAAGAAAAAAAAAACACATTAAAATTCTAAATTATAAAATTGAAACCTGCGATAATGAATTTGTTGACAGAATGGATGCCGACGATGCAGAGGCTTTGGCGGTGGATATTGTGGGAGATTGGCAAAATTATCTTTATCTATCTGCTGCATTACTCCACTTCGATCCATTTTGCCAGTACAAAAAAAAATTCAGAGAGAAGTTAAATAAAAATCATAATCAGCAAAATTCTCCAATGAAAATTTTCATACATATTGAAAAGAAAAGAAAAAAAATACCACCTTCCATTTTTTATTCAAGCATTAAGCCGAGCCATTAGTGAATCATTTTCCTAATTTTGTGTGCATTGTCTTTCGGGGAAGGGGAGGAGAATAAGTAATCCGTTGATCAGAATTTGAAGACTCCGTTGGCTACGGTTTTGGATCCTAAAAACGCCGCTCTCTTCCTAGCCGTATAACTTCCGGTGCCGCCTCTGAAACTTTGATATCATTGCTCGATGCCGGAGGTTTATGGAGAGGAGGAAAAAGAAACATGTGAATGAATTTAATCACAAATAAAATAAAATAAAAATAATACATTAAATTTCTCAAACCGTTCATGTTCATCAGTTAAATTTATTATTTATTATTTTATAAAATAATAAACAATAATAACACATTAAATTGCACTGAAGTCGAAAACCATTTAGTTCAGGAGTTGATAGGTTATGGAAGAAAAATAAATAATGGGAAAAATAATAATGATAAAAAAATCTAGGATTAAAAAAAATTCCTCAACTTGAAATAAAAAAAAATTAAAATTTGGAAAATAATTGGATTCGAACCTGCACTGATAGACAAAGTGCGGATTCTAGGAAAGCCAACCAACCACTACACCACAAACACGTCAATTTAAATTTTTATAAAAATAATTTAAAACTAATTCTTATTCAAGATTTTTTAGGACAAATTTACCCCTACGATTTTGCCTTAATATATTTATAGATAAGACCCGCAACCGTCACTCAATAATGCACACTGGATAAATAATTTTCTTACTTTGCTTAGTCATAAATTTGACCAAGGATTACAACAACATTATTTGTTAGCTAGTATAGCACGAGCCTAATAATTCATACAAAATCCGCCCCAATTATATAGTCCCTTTGCTGTCGTGGTTTGGAGGTGGGTTTTCGAAGCTTTTCATTTGGAGGAGATCCGAGCTGCCTCGATTCATGAAGCTTTTGTGCAGTTTATGAGTTGCTCGTTTAGCACCCAGATTTTGCATTTATGGAAGACGGCAATTGTTACTATCATCTGGAGTATTTGGACATACAGGAATAAAGCTATATATGAAAATTTAGTACCTACTTCCCTACTCATTATTTCCACTGTCCGAGTTGCTATTAAGGAGATGTCTCTTACGCATGGACGTCAAGGTTACATGCACAATACTATCTCGGACTTACTCATTTTGAAGACTCTCAAGATTCAGCCTCGCCCAGCTCCTCCTCGTCATTTCATTTCGTTTGAGTGGCAGGCTCCTCCCCCGGGGTGGATAAAAATTAATACGGATGGCTCTTCTCAGAGCTCTTCGGGCAATATGTCTACGAGTGGTGTCTTCAGGTCTCTTTTTGTTTTCACACTGATGAAGGCGTCGGCTTCTCTTTCCTTGCTAAGCTTTTGACGGCGATTGTGGCTCTGGAGTGGGTTCAACATCTGTCTCTTGACTTTATTTGGCTCGAGGTAGATTCTTCCTATGTCGTTTCTTTGTTGTGAGCGCGCAGTTTGCAGGTTCAGTGGTCTTTGAAGGCTCGTTGGCGTAAATTGTTGGATTTTCTTAGTCATATTCATTTTTGTATTTCTCATATTTATAGAGAGGGTAACCGAGTGGCTGATATTTTAGCTTCTTTCGTAAACTCAAGTTTTTGGTTTTCTACTATTCCTTGTATTGTAGATTCTGTTAGTCAGGATCTTTTTGGTACAGCTTATTTTCGTTCAGTTTAGAGGAGTACTTTTTTTCCCATATGATTTTCCTACTCTGGGTTTTTCATATGGGTTTTAATGAGGTCCCGGTCCCCTAAATTATCGATTTGTGATATCTGAGACTGTTAGGTTTGGGTCGTTGTTTCTTTTTCTTTCCTTTATAAAATTCATTAAAAAAATTAAAAATATTTATGAAAACAAGGACAAAAGCTAAACTTTTAAAATTACCCCTATTTAAGATTTATAACTTTCATAAAAATAATTGGTTAGTTTTAAATTTCCAAAATCTAATGAAAATGCATTTGTAAATTACTATGAAAAATAATATTAATTATAATAATGAAAACTTTATAATTGAGATATCTAAAAATAATAATAGAGATTATATAGTTAGAGCCGGTAAAGTATATGATAAATGAACAAATTCGATCTCCAATTCTCTCTTCCACAACTTATGAAAAGCATTTATTAGTTAATTTTAGTCCACAAAAATAGTCAATGCGTCCCTAGTTAAAGTCAATCGCTTGAATTCTTCTTCGATGTGAATCGGGGAAGAGGAATTGAATTCTTCTTCGATGTGGAATTGAATTTTACACGCGAAGTTGAATAAATTAACTAAGACAAATCAACACATGGAAATTTTACGGACGATTGGTATGATTTGAAATAGAATGAAAAGCAATATTCCTAAAAGTGAAGGAATAGTTATTCTATCCACTTTGAGTTTAGCACTATTCCGATCCCATTTGTTATAGATTTATTGTATATCAATTTGTTAAAAAATTAAACATGCCGTAAGATGTTACTATTTACTCATATAATTGCTAGCCTAGGATTTATCATTACTAAAATTACCTAACTGAACTTAAAATATAGGACAAATGGTCAAATAAAGGCTCCAACTATATGCTCAGTCTCTCATTTTTTTCTTAATAACCTCAAAAGTATTTAAAATGTAAATATTATTTTTATTAGATATTTAAGCCCTTGTATTCCCCCACTACATAAGAAAAACCCTAAAAAATAAAACCCCAATAGACAGACTGGGGGCTATACACTGGATCATCTCTATTGCAAAGTCTGCCGCATATTTCCTAGAAGCGCATGTAACGCCGTCGGCTAGAGAGAGAATTTCTTACCATTCGTGGAGGGAGAAGACCGGTGGGGGATGGGCTACGGCACAAGGGGACAATTCCCAATAAATAGATAAATAATTAATTTATCCAAATACATTATTTGGGTTTTCCAAAATTTAAATTATATATAATTGTTAAATCTTAGTTCTCATAGACGTGTTTAATTGGGAATATTGTGAGTGTTAATGTGATTACTCTATGGTAATCAGAATGGTTTTATATATATGTTCTTTCCTGCAAATTATTCGTAAAATTTAAGCCTAAATGGTATGGTTTTTATTTGTTTATTTATTTTTTCCCAAAATGTCTTCCATTGTCGATTTCTAATTGAACTTCAGATAGAATGAATGAAAATGATGTTACATTACTCATGCATGCGTACAAATGGGAAAACTTGGAAAAATGATATGAGTAACACTATTGTTATTAATTATTATTCATTCCAACTTTAGTCTATGCTTAATTATTTCCTGCTTAAAACATTCATATTTATTATCTTAACGAAGAAAATTATCTACTGCTCTATCTTTGTGGTAATTGTTCTATGAACACAATCTCACATTCAATCGCATGTTGCGCCAATTTTGCTATGGCTAGAAACCTTTGCATCTAGTTGGTCATGAGTCATTGGGTCGGGAATTGCAAGCAGTGATGCATAAATTTTGCTTAGGGAGTCCATTTAATAGTACTAATAAATTAAAATATTATATATGTATAATTATAAATTATAAAAATAAAATTAATTTATAACTATATAAATATATACATAAAAGTATTATAGTTAAGAAGTCTGATTGGCAATATCATAAAAATAGAAACTATGTATATACATATATTATGCATACATAAATTAAATACATAAACTTTCAAGATCACACAACATAAATATATAAAAATAGTGGATTAAAGATCTATAGAAAAGATTTCGGGCAAAAATTAAAGAAGAATGATTAAGTTGTTACTTTAATGAGAAAATCTGAAACTTTTGGATAAAAATATATAAATAAAAATTACAACTATTACTAATAGTGAAAATAAAATAAATAAATTAAAATAATTCTAATTTTTTAAAAAAGAAAGAGTTAAAATATAGGAAAAAATAACAATGCTCTTCTCAAGAAAATAATTCTCAATTAAAAAAGAAAACAATTAAAACGGTTAGGGAAAAAAACGAAACAGTTGTAGAACCAAAATTCTGCAATTAATTTCGTCTGGATCCGGGCTCCGACGATCTTCAAAGCAAAGACAAAGAATCGTGAATTTGTGGGGGAGAGCGTCGTGTCACCGATGGATCTCCTTTCTCCCGTTATAAAATGGGTGTGTATATATATATATAGAAGAAGGGTTTAACCGCTTTCCGCTTTTCAAGGGATCCTTTCTATCCCTTTTAGGGTTTTTGACAGGGTCTTACTTATCTTCAACGGATATGTTTGACTTGGTCTTCTTACGATTCTGTTCAAACTCGAGACCTCCGGACCTTGAGACCTCTGGACCTCGATATCTAGACTTCGAGACCTTAAGACCTCTGGACCTCGAGACCTCTAGACTTCGAGATCTCTAGACCTCGAGACCTTGACCTCGAGGCCTCTTTATGGGCTTCAGTTTTGGGCTTTAAGCGGAAAAAGGCCTCAACAATTAGCCCCTCATTACTTGGTGCCCGAGAGTTTCGGGGACCATGTAATGAACAACGATGCATTTGCCTAATGGAATGATTCTCAGCGTTTTGTTTCAAGAAAAAGGCCTATAAAGCCCCGAGTCTGAGGACGAATTGACGGTATTGGTAAGTGACCATAAAATCAGACCTCTGAAGGCTCCAAACCTAAAGGAAGGTCCGGGGGAGCTGAAGAGGTCGTGGGAGCAGATCTCGAGAGGCTCCAGACCTGAAGAAAGGTCCTGGGGAGCTGAAGAGGTCGTGAGAGCAGATTCCGAGAGGCTCCAGACCTGAAGGAAGGTCCTGGGGAGCTGAAAAGGTCGTAAGAGCAGACCTCAAGAGGCTCCAGACCTGAAGAAAGGTCCTGGGGAGCTGAAGAGGTCGTGAGAGTAGACCTCGAGAGGCTCCAGACATGAAGGAAGGTCCTGAGGAGCTGAAGAGGTCGTGAGAGCAGACCTCGTATGATGTCAAGGTCTTGAAAGCGGACCTAAAAAGACTTTGAGGCCTTGAGAGCAGGCCTGAAAGGATGTTGAGGTTCTGAGAGGAAGCCCCTAATGAAGGCCGTGAGAGCAGGCCTGTGATGATATTGAGGCTTTGAGTGCAAGAGACAAATGTTTCGAATTATGTTTGTAGTACCTCATATGGCAGTAGGATCATACATATTTCCATGCTTATCTTGAATTAGGCATCCAAACTTACAGATATCAGCACATTAGCAGCACATTAGATGATTAATCACACCTAAATCATGCTTTTAACTAGGTAGGGACGCGGCAACTGATTTTGATTTGACCAAGGGAAACTAATTAAATAAAAGCATGCTTAATATGCTCCATCTCGGAAGCATGGAAATTGAATCAATAAAAGAACCTTCACGGCAGACTCCTAATTGAATTATAGCATGACAAAGTAACTTCCACACGGTAGAATAGATTCTAACACTTAAAATTCTTCACAGCCGAGGAATAAACCCAATTTGCACAGCTTATCAATGGAGTTAATTTGCCACTTAGATTAGAACTAATCAGAATTCAAAAATCAAACCAACTATAGCATGCACTTGAATTTTCCAAATTAAAGATACATCATAGCAAGGGAAATTCCACATGGCAGGATGATTTTATGAATTAGAAATCTCTACTACCGAAACATATAAGCCCGATTAGCACATATATCGAAAGAATTGTTTGCCACTTTGATCAAAATCGAATTGCAATGATTCAAAGCAATAAGGCCATGCAAATACACGTAGGGATGAATTAATCCATGCAATTCATTCACCTATACACAACGATTGCACACACTTGAATCTGCCAAAATTACCGAATGGGAGTTTAACAATATTTCAGCATGTCAAAGCAATTTCCTTGGCAGAATGATTATCAACTAAAGTTCTTCACAGTAGTTCACCACAACACAATTGCAATGATTATCAAAGCACAAAAAACCACTTAGTAATGATTCAAAACAAAAGGAAATATAACTATACTTATGGGAGAATATAGCATGCAAATTCTTGCCCTACACGATAATCATCATTAAACACCAATTTCTCCATGGGGGACACATAATGCAGAAATACCAGAGGTTGCCAAGTGTTATGACTCAATCAAAGAACCCTCTCCACAGTTGATTAATTAAATCAAAGGGAAGATGCAACTTAAACACAAGTAGCCCACAGAGACATGCACTTGAACCACAATTTCACACGTTTTCATGCAAACGTAGCCAAGAGCCGTAGCTTAGAGTGCTTATATTAATTAAACTTGAGAGGGAAAATAGAACTCAAAGATATGTAGATACTGCCACTCGAGAAGCGAGTTCAGAGCAGCCTAATAAACAAATTCATACACTTATTTCAGAAATGCTACCAATTTGCAGATGATAAACAAGACCTCTAATAAGCGCATAAACAAGAAATCAAGAGCGAGTACACCTGGACGAAGGGTTTCCGTACTGTTAGCGTTAATAACCTTCCTTAACAAGATCTGGAAGGTGTCTCGATGGCGAAGTATAGTTTCACTTCTTGGGACAGGCCTTCAAATGACGCAAATCCTAGTTTTGCGGTTTAGAGATGTAAGCCCTAGTCGATGCCTCTACGGTTTCTGCAGATTTTCACACGTTCTTTGAGCGAGAGTTCCCCACCGCGATGAACAATGGAATCTTTCACGCCACCACGCACTTTTGAAATCAGAGGACCAATAAAACAGTACCAATGCGTATGTAAAAGCGCAAATACTAGAAAACAAAAGCGAGTACACCTGGATAATGGAGTTCCGCGTCGATATTGTTGGAATCCACATTCATCAATTTCTTGAGGGTTTTTTGGGGTCACTGCGCAGATTCGCTCCTTACAGCAGGCCTCCAATATGTCGCAAATCCTATTTTCGCAGATTAAGGGTAAAAACCCTAGGTGGCGCCGCTAGGTTTACAGTGAGTTCTAACGATTCTTGGCTTGTTTGGGTGGAATATCGTTGAAGAATAAGACTCTAGGTGAGTTCTGGAGCCGCGTTTTGAGAGATTACATTTCCTCTTCCTTTGGTTTCTTCAAGGCGTGTTGCTTCATTGAGGGGAGAGTTGCCTCATGATTCAAGGAGATGTTCCTTGTGGAGGAGCGAGAATCATGGTATGGTGAAGATGGAGGAGCGACTGTGTTGTTGTTGGAGAAACCCTAGTCGCCTTTGGACAGTAGTAAGAATCCCAGAGTCTACGTCGCTAATCGCCGGAGATGGAGTCTTTTGCCTATAGTATCAGTCGGAGCCCCACGGTGGGCGCCAAATTGTAGAACCAAAATTCTACAATTAATTTCGTCTGGATCCGGGCTCCGACGATCTTCAAAGCAAAGACAAAGAATCGTGAATTTGTGGGGGAGAGCGTCGTGTCACCGATGGATCTCCTTTCTCCCATTATAAAATGGGTGTATATATATAGAAGAAGGGTTTAACCGCTTTTTGCTTTTCAAGGGAACCTTTCTATCCCTTTTAGGGTTTTTGACGGGGTCTTATTTATCTTCAACGGATATGTTTGACTTGGTCTTCTTACGATTCTATTTAAACTCGAGACCTCCGGACCTTGAGACCTCTGGACCTTGAGACCTATGAACCTCGACCTCTGGACCTTTGGACCTCGATCTCTAGACTTCGAGACCTCTGGACCTCGAGACCTCTAGACTTCGAGATCTCTAGACCTTGAGACCTTGACCTCGAGGCCTCTTTATGGGCTTCAGTTTTGGGCTTTAAGCGGAAAAAGGCCTCAACAACAGTAAAAGAGAAAATAACTAGGCGAAAAAACTAAAAGTGGTGGGTAAAAATAGTAATGCAAATATCAATGCAATTGGGCCTTGTCAAGGCTTCTTTTCCAGTTTGTCAAACTTGGAACATGACCTCTTTAGAAATATCCCAACATCTTTCCCAATTTGTCAAATTTGGAAATATGAAATTTTTATCAATTATTTTAATATATTTTTTTATAAATTCATATATTATTACTATATTAATATTAAAAAAATTCAAAATTTGAGGGGCCCAGTGATCCTCTTTGACCCTCCCATGGGCCAGTCTCTGATTGCAACCGATGATTTTTGACAAACATAATTCTTGTAATGAGGGATTAGTATGTGTTGGGGTTGCAAAGGCAAATATATTTTATAAAATTATATTTATACTTTAATTAATTATGAGAGCTGCAAAGAGTAAAATATGACTGTATTTATAATTTCTTTTAATTAATTAAGACCAAAACAGCATTGAAGGAAGCAGACAACGTAAATCCTACGCAAAATTAAAATACAAGCTTATAATTTCCAACTCCCAGCTCAATGCCGTAATATATATCTTTAATTTTTTTCACAAATTGAATAGGTCAAGTTTCCTATTACACTTATTCTCTGTGTTTTACTCCGTATTTCACTATCAAAATTATGACTCCAATAATATTTATTATAAAATAAAAATTAATTGTAACATAAATAACCATAGTCAATAATTTGTCAACAAAAAAATGAATTAAAAAAGTTATAAAATTTAATTTTGAATAAACAAACCATAATAATGAATTATTAATTGAAAATTGAAAACTAAATAATAAAAAATAATTATAAATCCTGGGGTGAACCCTAAAAAAAAATCTTAAAATTAAACTAAATCACAGAAAATATAATTGAAGAATTTTTTTTTATAAAAATCTCATAATTTAAAAATACAACAGCTTTAAATCATAAAAAATATAATTGAAGAATTTATTTTTATAAAAATCTCATAATTTAAAAATAAAGAGAGTATAACACAAGAAATGTAATGGAAATGTTAAGTGTTGTCTCATCAGATAGCGTCCGACATTTCTTGTCTTTAAAAATTATAGTCAACACAGAGTAAATGTAATGCACACCAATTATTTTAGTCCAAAGAAAAAAAGAGTTAGCTGGACTTTTTTTTGGGGGTTGGGGGTAAGTAATTAGCTGGACTTTGAAGTTTAAATACTACGTTACAGAATATAATAATTTACTTTAAAATAAAATTAATAAAATTTACTTTATACTTGTTTGCTTAGACTGTCACACTTAAATTAATAAGGTTATTATTATTTGAAAACGCAAGCTAAGAATTCCAGGAAATAACTCTTCCTTCACTTAATTTCATGATTTCATGTACGTACGTAGAATTGAATTTTCAGAATGGAAGTTTGAATTAAATTATTAAGAAACCCCTACCGCAAATTATGCTTTCCAATCATATATTGTAGTATATTATATACGCTTGAAATCATCTGCTACACTTTGTGCAACATTTGGTGCTACACAATTTAATTTATTAATTTTTCTTCTGATTTTTAATTCAATTTCGATTTATTGTACTTTAGTTTAATTTTACACTTATTAATTAGGGTTCATCATATCCAATTAGAGTATATAAAATACGAAACAATCAATTATTAATTAGAAAATGAAATTAAATATTGAAAAATTAATTATATACCCTAATTGGGTAAGATGAACCCTAAATAATAAGTGTAAAATTAAAATAAAGCGTAATAAATTAAAATTGAATTAAAAAATCAGAAAAAATTAATAAATTAAATTGTGTAGCACCAAGTGTAGTAAAAGGTTTCATCCGTATTTTATAGGTATAGTATATATGTGGTTGAATAAGATTTTTGAAATAGGGAAAAATCAATATTGCAGAGTATTAAATACTTGAAAAATAAAAGCTCTTGATATCTTGACTCTTTCCGTGTTGAATTGTTCTTTAATTAATAGCAATGTTTCCTGCTTTTCCTTATAAATTAATAACATTTGAACCTCAGGATTTCTTCATTTTTTATTTAATCAATAGACATCTGAATTTGGCAAGATCATGAATTGGGTGAGGAACATGATGATTCTTGTCATAATCTCATTGCCTGCTTTTTCAGAAGCAAGATCAATTGTTTTTCCAGGTATTATATAAACTGCTTCAACCTTCTTTAATAATTAATATACTTTTTTTTAGAAAATTTAAAACGCACATACACATAAATATATATAACATATATCATATCATATTAATTGTTTGTGCCGATCGACTTAGAAATTTGTTCATAGCATTTGACTTAACATAAACTTATCTAATTTGTGCAATATATATCATTCGTATAAAAAGGTAAGTTCTAATAAAAGCAAATACTTAATAAGCATTAATTTTTGTATTTGACGACTGAAGAACAAATGTAATGCTACAAACGACCTCAAGTTTTACCATATGAAATTTTTTGTTGCAATATTCGTGTTCTACGCGTTTATATCATTATTGTATGCGGTCGGGTTTAATTTGAATACATTAATGTCCAAGATTTTTGTAATTTTAATCCTTAATTTAATAAATTTATTGTCGATGATCTAAAAGTAAAAAAGAAATGTACATATGTTACTAACCCTTAACACCTCGTTTGGTTGACAAAGAATCTGGTTTTGTAAAGTAATCTAATTCCTTATTTTTAAATTTATATGTTTGATTTTGAAAATTTTGGAAAGTAATAACAATCTTCAAAACAAGAAAATGAATACAACTTTTCAGGATTCTGAATACCTACCTGGAGTAGGTATTCTTATTACTCGCTTCTAGAAATCTTGTGTTGAACCATTTTTATTATTCGATTTTTTCATCCATTCTTTTTATTATTTTTATAAATTATTATTTTTTCATCAATAAAAAAGTTGAAAATTTTGAAAATATATTTTAATCTTTTTTTTTTCGGATTATTTTTAGCTTTTTATTATAAAAATTTAGATTTTCAACAAAAAAAATTTTAAAAATAAAAATACTACTGAAATTCGAATATCACATTTTTTTGCAATTGGTAGTAGAGAAATGACAAATTACACACACACACACACAGACATATATAATATCTTTATTAATTTATTTTCTTCTTTTTTTTTTTTAATTGGGGGAGAGGATCGAATGATGATCCAACTCCGGTCTTTCACCATAAAATGGGTGAAGAATACCCATTGACTACAAGTCTACAATATCATTAATTTATCTTAATAAACCCACTTGACAATTTTCATGTTATGTTCCAAATATAGGATAAATAATCTGTAGTATTCATTTTTCTCAGAATCACTCTCCTAGAAATTATATTCCTAAACAACTTTACTTTCCTACCAATCAAACGAGCCTTAAGGAATATTTATGAGTTATTATATGTAAGTAATATATATCATGTGTTATATATATATATATATATATATATATATAGAGAGAGAGAGAGAGAGAGAGAGAGAGAATAAATCAAACAAGACCCTTTTTGTGTGAGAACTAGGACCGCATCTAGACCATCCAATTAAATGATCTAATGATTGAGATTTAATACAATAGGTGGTGACAATTTTGTAAATAATAAGGTAAAAAATAAAGGAGGGAGGGTTATTTTCGTCAAAACCTTTAAATTTGATGATGTCAGCAATTTTTTTAAAAAATCTTGTAAACTTTAGATGATCATAACTTGCACGTTTTTAATCCAATTCGCACGCGCGCGCGCACACACACACACACACATATATATATATATATATATCAAATTAAAATTATCTTCGTGCTCTTTCATTTAAGATGTTAGAATGTCATGTTTAGATAAAAAAAAATATGGACGAAAAATACAAAAGATAATTTTTTACGCATATACAAGTTGTAAATGCTTTTGTTAGCTTATAATAATGCTTCATCAGAATTATGATAACGTATGCTAATAATCAGCTAATGTATGCTAACGAAACATTTATCAAATGCTAATATAATTTATTCATTGTGCTAACGAAGAGTTATCACAATGCTAGTGTAATACAGATTTATTAGAGCTTATTCAATCTCAATTATGGTTTATTTAATCTCAATTAGGGTTTAGTTCATCTCAAGTATAGTTTATTCCATCTAATTATGATTAATAATTATTTTTTTGAATTTATTTTTTTTCCTTTTTAGTTCCCAATTGATTATTATGATTTATTCCATCCAATTATGGTTTATAATTATTGTCATATACTAACATAATGTATTCATACTGCTGATGAAGCAAGATTGTAATGCTAATGTAGTTTATATATATTATTGTTATGATTTGCTCCAACTCATATCGGGTTTATCACATCTAATTAAAGTTTATTTCATCCAATTAGGGTTTAACTAAATCAAATTAGGTTTATAATTAGTTTTAGAATATAGTTTTTGGCTTACAATATAATATTAGAAAATATTAATTAACATTACGATAATGCTAATGTAGTGTAATTATATATGCTAACAGAATCATATGCGTTTAATATTACATGTGTATAATTATTGTATAACTTCCATCTTAATTATACATGATTCGTTAGCATATGACAAATACTTCACTAGCATAAATTATATTGTTATAAAGTTAAACACATTAATTTTAGGGTTCAACAATTTAATTTTACTGAATTACATCATCATTTGCTCACGTTAGCACTGTCATATGCTAATAGAAGAATCATGTAATGCTAAAAGAAATGTATTATATAACGCTAACGAAGCAGTAATATAGCAGATTGGATCCAAATAATGCAATCTAACAATCTTCAATTCAATTAAACGAACCATAACTTTCTCAACGGTTATATATATTTTTTTTTTGTTAAAAAATAGGTTTGACTAGCTTTCCAACTATATAACACTCACCATTTAATTATTTCCTAATAAATTTAGTTTTGTGTTTAAAGTTAGGTGTCATGCATGGAGTAGTTCTACTTACGCTTATGTATTCGTCAGAATATGATTGTATTTCCCTTAGCATACGTCTTGGAAGTTTGATTTTTTCTTTTTCTTTATTTTTTAATTTTAACCTTGACGCAAAAATTACCAAAATGTCACCGCATTTTTTGAAGTTCTTTTTATTGACAGTAATGCCACTGCCTCTTTGAACAAATCTGGACTGTTGGATTTTGAAGGATGTATGGTGAGAGATTGATTTATAGTTTATACACTATGATTGGTTTACACAAGAACCATATATATATATATATATATATATATATATATATATATGTGGTGACAAGGGTAACGCCCACAACCACTAGATATATGCACCGGGTAATCCCTGCTATACATAAGCTCACACTTAAAGGACAAATCATTATTAGTTTCTATATTCATTTTATAGAGCTACCAAATATATATTAATCATAATCTTTTTATAGTTTTAAGAATTAATTGAGTTGTGGATATCTAGCCAATTATCTCTTCATTTTACACATAAATTTTCACACCTTGAGTGTTCTCGAAAAGATAATATTAAGCATAATCTTACTTAGAGTTCTAATTAATTTGTTTTGCTACTTTCATTTCCAGAGTTTGCGCCATTTTATACATCACTTCGTGTCGAACGGTCTCCGCCACCGCCGCCAGAAGCGGCGCTAGGACCTATTCAATCTGTTAATCCCATGCAACGAGGAGACGTAATGCCCCCCACTCTAATCTAATCTGTCCTTTAATTTTATGAACATATATACTATGATATGATATTTTCATATTACATGTGTTGGCGAAACAAAGATTGGTCTTGCCTAAATCTTTTCGTCAACTCAACATTCTGTTTACGTACTGCTATTATGTAAAGGGTTATGTTAATTACCATAAAATCCATCCATTTGAATCAATTTGTAATTTAAATATGACTTTTAAAATATTGCAATAATAACTCAATCTTTTGATTTAATTTGTTGCATAATCGACACTCTCATAAAATTTCAACGATTGAAAAATTAGCGTTGCACAATAAAAATCATCATTTTCAACACCTTAAATTGAATTAGTTTATTCACATGAGAAAATTATTTACACGTCATAATTCTGATCGTTGGAAAAAAGTTAGAAGTGTCGAATTGCTACATCTTTTTCTGAATTTGTTGTTGTTGACAAGACTATTTTTTAGTTCAACTACAATATCCGCACTACAATTCCCAAATGTCCGCCTGTCTACATGTATTTACCTATAAAATTGAAATGATCGATCCAAGTATGAGGGGGTGCCCCATAGATAGCATGAATTTTACCCTAATCAAATATAGGAAAAAGCTCCAACTCAACAAAATCTATACGTTCCTTTTGGTTATATTCTAAGGACACCATTACACTCATGTAATATCTATGCACACATATAAATAATTTTTGGAGTATTTTGAACTAGATTTACAATGTCCCAAAATCTTAAATCGATCCTTCAATGTTTTTTTAGTGATTTTATTTACATTGGGTTTGGACGCTTCATTAAACTCACTTTTAAGGAATTAATTTTTGGGCTTGTTTAGTTCAATTAGAAAATCAAGGTGCTTTCTCTTAGGTCATAATTAATTAGCATAAACCAAACTTTATGAAATGAAAGAAAAATAATACCTGTAGTTCTAAAACATATTTCAAATTCCTAATCACCTCTTTTTCCAGAGAGAGAAATAAATCTTTCTGAATCCTCCATCTCTTGAAGTACTAAAAAAAGTTTTATTTAATTTCATGGGCTCGTATAAACATAGAAGCACAACAGTCCTAATTTAAAGAATTGAAGTGAATATTATACTTTTGATATTTACATTCTGACTCATTTTATAAAAATAATTCACTTTTCTAAAATTAATAAAATAAAATATTCACTTTTTCAAAAAATAAATAAATTACAAATATAACATTTGATGAATTTTCCAGTCCGAAAATCCTATGTAATTCATTATACTTTAATATTTCTATTTTCCCACCTGCATAAGAAAAATCATCCGATCAACAATTCTTAAAATATAAACAATTAAGTACGTATTTTGGACTGTACAATTGATCAAATGTTAAATTTGTAATTTTTTTTTTTGAAAAAGTGGGTACTATTTCGTTAATTTTGAAAAATTTTATTATCTTTTTAAAAGAAGTCCAAAATATAAGTATCAAAGTGTAATTTAGTACCCTTTAAAAAAACCTTAAAAATATAACATGTCGACAACCTCGTCGAGAAACGTAAATTTGTAAGAAAATAAACCATGGATAACAACCTTGTCCATGACGCCTTCGATTACATGAATCGGCATATCATGATCATATGAGGAGTGTCAACTAACTCTGAATACCAACTGATATAGATAGAAGCGTATTTAATCCATTGATTCGGAAGATACCTTGAAAGAACAGAAGAACAATATCGTTGAAAGAGTAGCACCTGTCGCACATATTAGAATATTGGTTGGTTATACTCTTTTTAATATTTGTTGTAAATGAATTCTTAATGGATTATATTATATCAAGACATCATATTTATCTTATGTGTTTATTACTTGTTAATTATATATGCATGTAGATAAAATTCCTAAATCAAGTCACATAACATGATCATGTATATGATGGTGATTATGGAATATGTTTTTTGTACTTAGATCTTAAATTAGTTCCGAGTCATATAACTGATCAATATGAGATATTGAACGGTTTAACTCGCACGTATGATACACACTCATAATATGAGAATGTTAGATTCCATTAACATTAATGTAGTGATGTAAGTGTATATATATGAGTGCTTTTGGAGAACAAGTTCACTGAACAAACCCATTAGAAATTCTTAAATGGAATTTATCGAAAATAAGTATTTCTAAATTAAGATAGTACATGATTAGTCTTTTAACTTGAGACACCATAATAATCTTGTATTAATTATATATCATTTTGATATAGTCTATGATTGCATGACAATCATAAAGAGATTATGTTGGATGTTATATTAATTAATAATGGAAATTAATGAAGTGGTCAATAAATGATCTATTACTCGATTGTCGGAAAATCTTCTAATTAATTTTCATGATTCATCATGATTCAAAAAATATTGACCAAGGCATGATGAATATTGATTCATTAATGAATTGATTGAATGTAAATGAAAATATAAGTATTGAATTAATTGAGTTTTCAGTATTATTCCATAACTTAAGATGCAATAGGGAGATTAGATCATGAAAGATTGTGCGTGTATAATGATTCGTAATTAAATATGTTTACTTGCTATTTCACATAGTGCTAGGTGATCATACTACTTGCTAGATGTTCCCATGATTTGTAAGTTATCAAAATTAAAGAGTTAATTTTAAGTTTATTAATTTATCAATAAATTAATATAAAAATATTTTTATTCGCTAAATTGTAAAATGCTACTAGTCTATTACTAGTTGTGAACCTAAGAGGGTTACACAAAAGAGATTGAAATTGTATCAATTGAATTGATTTAATTGTTGAATCCAATTAATTAATGGTGCTAATTAATTGACTCTATTTTTATTTTATAATTAAATCAAATATTCAGTAAAAATGTTTAATTGGTGTCAATGGGATTAAAAGTATAATTCAAAATATGAATTATATTAATTGGATTAATATAATAAAGATATAATTGTAATTTGATTAAATTATATTGTGCAAAAATATTAATTCTATTTATGAAGTATGAATCCTAAATATTAAATGGGCATTTACTATGGATGATAAATTAGATAGATTAGATTGATAATGTATGAGATTGAGTACTTGAATGATTCAAGCTTTAAAATAGTTCAATCCATCAAAGTATGTGGTGTATTAACCAATATTATTTTTATCGATCTAATCTATTTAATCTATTACCCAAAGTAAACATTCCTTTAAAGATAGTCTTAAATAGAAGGAGAGAAAGAAATACGAATTAACCTACATATTTAGCTGTGGTGAAGATAGCAAATGATCAGTAGTAATTTTGGGAGAATTATTTGGATCGGTACCGGCTCTTCTTTCTTTTCTTCTTCAACGCCTCTTCTTTCCTTACTCTCTATTTTGCACAAAACATATATTTCGTATATTGATTACTAGAGAAATCGCTATATGAGATACACTCCAATCGTATGGACCTAATAGAAGAGATACACTTGAATCTCTACGAGTAGACGGACAATTGAATGCTACACACCCATCATCAATCGGATTATGAAAGTGTGTGTTTCTGTGTATAATGATTTGACCATTTTATGTTACATCATATTAACGTGAATCTGATTATACGTATCGATATGATTTAATTATAATTTCACATTTTATAATTTAGCGAATAGATGTCTAATAAGCATTTATTTGAATTTGTACCATTTCAAATACATGACACATGTTGATCAAGTAATTTGTATCCAATGGTCTAAGGTGAAAAAAACACCAAAATGAAAGGCTGGGTCACTCAAGCACCATACTCAACCACCTTCTTAAAAAGAGAAACTCTCTGTCCTCATAAAATCAATCCCCTTACATCAATTGGAAATACATCATAAGTTCAACCTCTCCTCAAATCAGCCATACCTAGAAATCTTCAAATGGCCAACACATCTGAATTCTTGAAATCTTTCAAGAACCAAATGTTAAGGGATAAATTCCTTGATCAAAAGAAACTTCAATCAATTTTCGAAGTCTCCAACAATCAATAGCTTCTTGTCAATATTTATAAATCAAGAGTTCTACATTGTGCGGAGACTCTCCCAAGATTCTTTAGACAAGAATTGGTTGCAGAATTTCTTCTGCACTCCTAGGTAACTACAAATGGGAAACTCATCTCATCAACCATTCAAAGGAGACCAATTCAAATCTCTGAAGGAGCAATTGGGCAGATCTTTCGACTTCTCAAAATTGGCTCCAATGTACTCGGATCTCAAGAGCCCACATAAACTTACTAGGAAGAATGAAAACTACCACAGTGCGATAAACAATTCAGTCTCACTACTGCCAAACAAGATTTGAAGCCAGAATATGGTATTCTGCTGGATATAACGAACAAGATGATGTTTGGAGCAATTGGAAGCTTGGTTCAACTAACTCAAGATTGCTACAAAGTCATGAACCATCTTGCGGAGGGAAGGACTGTAAACTGGGCGGAATTTGTCTTTAGCCAATTCAGACATCAAATTGCTAAAGCAACAAGATCTAAAAATTCTGGGAAATTTAAGTCCAAAGTAGGACTAGTCCTAAGGGTAAGCAAACTTCTCGAGGAGATGCTCAACTTACCCAATGATGATGCTCCTCCAATCATTATTTCCGATTGGATACCAAAGAGAGAAAGCACACATCTTAAATCTCTTAAAAAGAAGAGAAATTTAAAACAGAAGATGGCGAACTCCTCCTATCGAGTTCCCTACAACTACCTCCTCAACTAAACAATCCACTCAGTCACCAATTCCAGAGCACTGTAAATCAGTCAGCCTCAATATCTGTTCAGACCCAAACGAGATAATTCCATTCAAAGGAATTCCACATCCAGACTACGAAGCTGATTACTTCAGGTTAACATGACCACTTCTCTAGCAGACTGGAGAAAATGTTCGTACCTTCTATAGCACATAACATGCTATCAAGAATGCACATAAAGTTTAAATCTAACACACCAGGATCTCAGTCCAAGTGAAAACGGTCAGACAACTTCAAAGTAAGCTCCTAACTAACCCCTCCAAGACCATTCAAAAAAGAAGAAGTTAACCAAAACTGGCTGCAGAAATCAATGATCTTCATATGTCAACAAGTGTCAGTTCACTCAAAGTCTTCAACAGCGCCATGTCAGTTGTGGCCAAAATTCAGTTGAACTGTATCACAACTGAATGAAAGGTAAGTGTTTATTTAATTAGAATTAATTCGTTCTTCATTTAATGCACTTATTACCATTGAAAGACTTAAAATTTTGCAACACTGCATCCAACAGTTAGGGTAAAGAGTCATTTCGTATCCCTCGATTGCAATCCTTCATTACTTGTCTTCGCACTCGATTAATCCAAGTGACGTCATGTAATAATAACTTGTAGTACAAGTACACAAGTAATATCCAAAAGCACCGAATCGAAAAGATTATCATTTAATGTCAACCACACTTAGATTTGGATCAACTAACTCTCAGTCGTTTGATCAAAAAGTTGCTTGAATTTGAACGATGAAGATGAGATCATTAAATGACAGCCAACTAGTTGTTTCTTCTCACTCAATGGCTGAATTAAGGCATACTCGAGTAATCTCGAGATCATGCATGCATACTCCTTTAAATGGATCACTTAGTTGATTTCTCTTGCATCATTCAAACACACTCAAAAGAGAAATCTCTTCTTCTTAATATCTCTCCTTATCTCTTCAAATGTAATTTCCTTATTTTCTTTCTATTAAACATAAATGACAACTTATCAGTTTTTAGAACTCAACTTGGATGCTCTCCTAGAGCGAATAAAGAAGAATAGGTTCCTAAGGATGAGGGAATTCCTAACCGAAGTTCCAGTTGAAGCCGGCTCACAAATCTCAAACTCAATCGAAGCCACCGGTCTAAGCTACTACTTCACGGCCATACCAAGCAAATATTGGCCCCACCTTGTCTCATAATTGTATGTTAATGTAAGGGACAACGGAAGCTCGATCACCTTGACAGTCCAAGGTCACCCTGTGACAATTACTCATGCCCTCGTCACGCCTATTTTTCAACTTCTAACCGATGGGCCTCAAGTTTATAAACTTAACCTACCCATAGTAGATGAATTTTAAAAGGAATGACATCATCCCAATGTTGATGATAACAACTACATAACTGTTATCAAACAAAGGCCCAAGCCCGAAATTACTCAAATGTTGAACATCATCGTTCACATCATGAACAACCACGTTGAGCAACTTAATATATCTAAACCAAAAACTAAAGTGCTAGAAGCCATTCTTCTTGGAAAGAAGGTTGACTGGGCTATCTACTTCTTCAACCAGCTCAAAGATCATACTATTCGAGCGTAAATAGATCCGGCAACTGGTACCTTCACCAAGCCAGTCGGATTCGGGCTGAGAATCAGTCGGATACTGGAAGAATTACTTCCAATTCACCATTTGCTTGGGGAGCTTCTCTCCAGAAGAGACTGGATACCCACCTTATACAAAGCCCACAAGCACTCAACAGTCTTCTCATCCTCTCAGCCACGCCAAACAATACGCTCTACTGATCGAGCTCGTGGGAAAAGGCCTATGACAACTGAATTTTCAACTCCATCAGTTGTCATTCAACTAACACATTTCTCAGCTCCCATCACTCAGTCCACCATCTATACCACTGATCATGTTGAAATGCTGTTCAAATATACTCTGGAGCAGCAACTGAGGGATTAGTTCGGCATTTTTGAAGAAATCGACCCCCCATCTTTTTCTTCAACTAAGAAGGTATCTCCAGTGGCATCTCTGGAGCTTTCAAATAAATGAAAAAACAATGTTGTACATAATTCAGTCCAGAGGAACTAACTATTAGGTTGAAGAAGGCATGTGGAGCCGTGAGTAGATTCCCAACCCCACCAGTATGCATCTCACAATGGAGGAGATTTTGGACCATGCCATTTTTCGGTTCTAATTGAATACTCCTTCAGAAGCCCCTGCGGTGGTTGGCCATTAAATCACTTTTTCAATAATCCTATATGTCGAAGACACATACAACATATCCTCAGATGATGACATTTTTGCTAATTTACAAGATCTAGACTTTCCAAGCACTCTCTCCCATATTATTCAAGAACTAAATAGCCAACTGCCATCATCGGAAGATCTTGTATGGCTCTCCCCACCACAACAATCAGTCGTGGCCCTTCCCACATACATGGATGCCATGGTCACTACCTTCATCATGACTCCAAGCATCTCACCTCTGTAGCCGGCCCAGCAGGCTCTGCCGAACACCTTTTTAGATGATGCCAAAAAGGGAGAAGGAAGATATGATGGAAACATGGGGAAGAATCCTATTTCTCAAAGGAAAAGAAGCCATCAATAGCCTCAAGGGAAAGGAGAATCAAGTAGGGGAAGTAGAACTTGACGATAGCTTGGCTAAATTCTTGTAAATCTTTTCCTTATTGTAAATTTCATTCTTGAAATGAAAATCTGATTTCTCAAAGTTCATTCCTCAAAGTTCTTCAAATTCAGTGTTCCATCATAAGTTTTGACATTATCAAAAAGGGGGAAATTGTTAGTCAAAACAATAAAGGAAGTTTCGATGTTTTGATGAGATGTCAAAAACTGTAATAGCCCGGTCCCGAGAATAAGGACGGGGTTATTGTGTGTAAAAACAATAGGAAAAAGGTAGTATAATTGGAAATCTAGGGGGGTGTTTCTAAAATCGAACTAAGTTAGAGCCTCAAAAATCTAGGCAACTTAACTTTATGACTTGGAAGAATTATCATTTCAATGAATTAAGGAGTCAAATAGTTTAGTTAAGTCGAAGGAATGCCTAATCATAGGCCAATCGAAATTTAAACAGAATCCAATGATTAGCAAGTAGGAATTTGACTCTTTAAATAAACAAGACCTCTTCATAGGTCACAACAGCTAAGACCCATCAATAGGTCAGAGGCAAATAACTCAAGATGTCTCATTCATAGGACAAAACAAGAAATCAACTTAAGACTAACTGGAAGATAATCGGAAACATGCTTGAACAGTAAAGCCCATTTATAGGCAAACAATAATAATAAGCATGAAAAACCCATTCATAGGTCAACTGAAAATAAATAGATACCAAGATGCTCAACAAATACGACTTTTTAAATAGCTCGAAATCAATAAAGGAATAATTGGTATGTCAAAAGAACATGTCTCTTCTTCTCAAAGACTTTATTGATGTTTAGAAATCATAGCGTTTAAGACATGCTATTATCAAGAATCAAATCTCCTATATCAAAACTAATAATAACATTAGAGTATTCAGCAAAAACATAGCGGAAGAAAATCATGTAACCAGATAGAGCAGCAATTCAGACAACCCCACCAGCAGCACATCATCGGCCTCAACATCTCAACCTGAAAAACATTTGAAAAAGAGAGTGTGAGCACTAATGTACTCAGTGGGGTTTTACGAGAAAACTTCTTTGATAAACTTTAGAAATATCCAATCCATAACTAGCGGTATATGGAGAGCAAAACGCAAAAGTCCTCTCCATATCCGCAAAAACCTTTTACTTCGTTTCCTAGCGCCCTTCCTAGCTCAAACCTGATGTCTACTACACCCTGAGGCATGCCTTAGGATAAGAGATGGGCTACCTCAAATATCCTCCTGAGTATGCGAGGGGGTTACCCAGCAGTGACTCCCTTTAACCTTATCATAGATTCAACTTTAGTGATACGAAGGTCACAACATGATAATGATATGAAACAGTTTTTTGAGCTCAATAACCTGCTTAGCAATAATTGAATCATAACATTCAATATCAAAACCTTAACCTTGAATCCTTAATACTTAATCCTCAACATTGAATTCTTACATTCAATCCTTAATATCAAAGCCTCAATGCTAAATCATGCTAGCATAAAACATAGCCTAGATTGAAACATCTAAATTGCATTCCTTAATACTATAACCTTAACTCCTATAAGGGATACAATAATAAACCTAAAAGGCATCATTTATCTCAATAACCTTTCTCAACAATAATATCGATACAAAACTTAACTTATGATCATGATCGTCTATACCTCATATAAATCAACTATAAGATATCATATCAAATCAATACATCCTTCACTTAATCAAGAGCTCAAATAAAAATTAACGTAATCATGTTATAACTTCCTTCCTTCCTTTCTTTTTCTTTCATTTTCTTGTACAGAGACTAATCAGGTAGAGCATAAAATATTTATTGGATATTTCGCCTTGCCCTATCATGCTTCTAGAGCTTACTAGCTCAAACCATATATTTGGTTTAGAATTACCCACCTCGATGACGAGCACGTGGTTACACGATAACTTCAGAAAATATCTTCATTTATCCTGACAAGCTCTGTGAGTCCTACAAGCGTTGATCTTCGACTCAGAACAACCACTAAATTTTCAAGATTTAATCTACTATAAATGGAGCTATTATTTAATTTTATTCCTTTCAAAAATAGATTGCGCGAATCTAGAGACCTCGAATAAATTCTACACAGAAGGAAATAAATTCCAAAACGTTATTCTTCATTTAATGGCACTAACTGATTTGACATGTGCCTCTTTCCATAACTTGTCATTTTATTCAGCGGACCTCGAATGCACTTTTTACTTGCCCAAAAATTACGAAAATAATATGGAATACTCTTATATATACGAGGACTCAATACTAAGACATTGAGAATTTTTTGATAACTCAAGCTTCCGGCACAAAAATAACGGCTCAATTTAAATAATCGAAATAATTCAAAACTCAATACGAGATTATGAAACTTGGCGGGCGTATGGGAAAAAATTTTGGAACAACTTTCCCGAAGAAACTTTTTCGATTTGACGAATGGAAATAGGTGAAAACAGACAAAAACCAAAACTGATCGGCGCTTGTAGCAGTTTCTGTTTTCCGGCGATCTGACCAGTTTTCGGTCACCGGATGATGACGGACTCAACACACTAAACGTAGAGAACTTCAAGATACACAACACACTAAAATTTTAGCTTAAACAGATAAGAAATGAATCGAAACAAGGCATCGGAAGACAGTAGCTGAGCGGGGGCAGGGCTAGCCGGCATCGGCGACTCCGGTGATGGTGACTGGAATCCAGCGGCAGCTCCGGAAGTCTACTGGCGGTGGGCGACAGCTCTCCGGCAGCCTTTCGGTGTTCGGCAGCTACTCCCGTAGCACCCCCTCAAACAAAACTTAACTTGGGCCCACATGCCCGATTTATTCGGCGCAGACCTGAGTTTTTCTCGTTCGTCAACACGAACGAGAGAAAGAGAGAAGAGAAGAGAGGAATGAGCAATCCAAATGAATGGGGGAGGCCCCTATTTATAGAAAAAAGCTTGACTTTCCCCACAAGCCAATGCAGTAGAAAAATACTGCTAAAGTAATTTCGGACTCGATTAAAAGTTGCTTTATTCAATGGTGAGGTCCAAATGACCTCCAACACAAAATCCAAAAACTATCAGGAGACTTGTTGGCTTGAAAACTATTGAATCAACTCAACTCGGGAAGACGAAGGAGTCGTCTGAAGAAAAATGAAGAAAGATTTCCTTTTCAAAACTAAAATTACTATTCCACACAAGAGACAAACAAAATTCTCGAGCGTTCAATTGACCTCTGATTCAAAATTCGAGAATGCCAACGGATTCCTTGAGAAATTTTCTATAGGGATGGGTTGACGAAACAAGGCTCGGGTCAACATACGAGATTTCACGAATTTTTGAAAATCACATCCTTACGGAAAAACACTATTCACACTCTTACTTTATACATTTTTCATCGCCGGGATCTCAAATGACCTCGGATTAAATTTCTAAAAGTATTGACACGCTCCTTGGGTCAATATCTTTCAAACAAGACTAAAATTGGCTATATTCGAATTGAGATCGAAAAATTTTAATAGATAATTTTCGGATAAAACACACCTAATATCGCGACTTACATCCGAAACATCTTTATTTAAGCTCCACTTATTTTCTTTAATTTCCTAGATAAATTCTGAAATTTTGGGGTTTTATAGAAACTAACGAAAACTAAAGTCAAGAACTGAACTGAAGTGAAGGCCACTAAATAAGTTCGCCAAAGAACTAAACTGAAGCAAAGGCCACCAGCTGAGCCCGTCTAAGAACTGAACTGAAGTGGAGGCCACCAAACAAGTTCGCCAGAACTAAACTGAAGATTCTTGCAACTGAAGAACAATACTCTTAAATTGATCCCTGCTAAACTAAAGAATGCCGACTGATTCTGACATGGCAAGTCAACTCAGATATAAATGCTGGACATTCTGAGTTCACCAACGGTGTTCTTCACCAAACCGCAAAAGGACTCATTAAACCCAAAGATGACCAACGATCATATTCAATCCATCTCTCTATAAATAAGATGAATTAGAACTTAGTCAAGAGATTTTTGCAAGCTAGCTAACCTTCCTTACGTGTGTGCGTATATAATTAACTTGTCAAGCTAGATTCTAAGAAAAGACTACAAGAGCAAATTGTAATAGTTAGTAGTTGAAGATCTTTAAGTTGTCATACTTAGCAAAACTCCTACACAAGAGAGAGCTCTAGAACCAGTCTGATTATAAATTGTTCAGTTCTTGAAAAAGAAACCAAGCTCTGGTTAAAAGCTCTCCCCTCGATCATCACTTTGTCAACACTTGCTTAGTTCAAGAAGTACAATCAATTGATAACAAAAGTTCAAGACTCAATCTCTTGAAGATCGAAAGAGATCTAAAACCTTGTAAAGATGTCAATAGCACCTAACTCTCTGTCTAAGTGTGAGCTGCCGCTAAAGAAACTACCGCCGCAATAGCTACCTGCCGGAGATTGTAAGTGTGAATCGTCAAACTAGTTGAGGTAACGGTGTAAAGAAGCTCATTGTTACCAGGTTCAACTCTTTATTTCATTGTATGATTTGTAAGGATAATATCAAGTTATATAGTGAATTACCCTTTAAGTTAGAAGGAAGAGAGAACGTAGAAGTTTTAAGGCTTCGAACCTATATAAAATTATCTTGTGCTGTATTCCGCTTTATCTTATTTGTCCTTAAGTTGCACATAACTTCGCACTGCACACAAACTGAGTATCTCGACTGAAAATATTGTTTAATCAACTTAAACTTGAAACGAGTCGGGGCCCTAGTTATTCCGCATTTTAATTCAGTTTGAAAAAGAATTTATTCAACTCCCCCTTCTAAACTCTATTAGATTCTTTCCGGACCATCAGTGGATCTAACATATGTTTTTGTCTAAACATAAAGTATGAATTTGATGTATTTTGAATAGTTGGGGGAGGGTAATTGTACTTTTTAAATATTTTAGATGTGTATTTAAAAAAATATATGATTCATACATCTAGATAAAATTGGATATATAATTAGAGTTTTTTTTTTTTGGTCAATTACCCTTTTAATTAAATATGTAATTAAGCAAAAAATTGAGATAAAAAATATTGATGCAGAAATGTCAGCAAAAGTGTGAAAGACAAGTCAAATTGTCAATACTAGATAGTCAAATTATCACAGCATCTAGATCGTCTAGAATTAATTGACTGCCTGATAATTTCATATTGAACTACTTTAATTTTTATTTTATTTTTTGGGCTCCACTTAAAAACACACTTTATTTGGCAATTTCTAAAGCTCAAATGATAAAAGTTTCTTAATGACATATTATTACATTTTTCCTAGGATGTCCATTTTTAGAAATGAATCGATATAAGTTTTTTACTTTTCATTGCACACCATCTACATACGAACTTGCATATATAGACATGAGGAGTATTAACAAGTGAACATAGGTGTTATGTATAAATTGTGGATTAATCATATATATTAATTTGAGATCAATGGTCATTATTAGTTTGAAGGAAATTAATAAATAAAAATATTATTATTTTTATTATAAATACACTTAAGGTCAAATATATCGAATCACTATTTTTTTTTATGAAAAAAATTAAGAACATAACAAATTAAATATTTTGAAATTTAAAAATAGCAAAAAAATATATTATGACATTCTTCTCTCCAAATTAAATTGTACGCATCAATATATGTGAACAAAATATATTAATAAATAACAACTTAAGCATTATGGAACGTAAAAATAACGTAAATAAAATAAATGTAAAATAGAAATTAAAATAAAAAAAATTGATCCTAACCATCCATTTAACTAATCTAATGGATATAATTTAATAACAAATTACACACTAGACTAGTGTTCACAAATGAATGATTCGTGTAGATATATATTTGTACTTTTGAGATTATGAATTTCCTTTTTTAAATTATAATTTCATTTTAATTGTACACCTAAAATCATATATATATATATATATATATATATATATATTAAACAAAAAATATAATTAAAAGGAAATTATAATTTAAAAAAGGAAATTAAACAAAAAAAACTTTTAGGTGTATACAATTAATATTATTTTATTATTATTGAGTTTGTACTTGTGTGAATGAATTTTTATTTTTTTTTAATATATGAAAAAAAAGGTCAGTGTAACTTTATAACATAAGACATGAGAGGAGGTCCTGTGAGACAATCTAACACGTCTCAATCCTTAAGACAACTTATTTGACCTAGGAGGTGGTCGTCACTCTTTCTTCTTTCTTTTATTTTTCTTTTTCATTGGTTCCCCTTCACTTTATTCCTTTCTTTTTCAGTGTTTTTTTTCAAACTTTAACTTATTCTTTTTTTTTACAAATATATATTTAATTTTTTTTAAATATTTTTTTTATCCTGCATCCCGCGTAGTGCACGAGCCAACACTAAAATGTCGGGCGAGTGGACTACGCTCAATAATTAATTTTTTTAAATAAGTACATGCCATAAAATGGAATGAACGCTAAAATTAAATTGGACTAATTTAAATTTTTTATCCGAAAGTTTCACGTAATGCACTCGTCCGATGCTAAAGCGGAGGCTCATGCACTGTGCTTAATAATTAATTAATTTGAACTAAATATACACCCTAAAATGAAATTAGTGAACCCTAAAAATAAATTGAATAAATTTAATTTTTTAACCTGATGCCTCGCGCAGTGGAGTCACCCGATGCTAACGCGATCACTCATGCATTGTGCTCAATAATTAATTTTTTAAAATAAATATATATACTCTAAAATGAAATTAGTGAATCTTAAAATTAAATTGAATTAATTTAA
Organism: Perilla frutescens; assembly: GCA_026008535.1. Lineage (NCBI taxonomy): Eukaryota > Viridiplantae > Streptophyta > Magnoliopsida > Lamiales > Lamiaceae > Perilla > Perilla frutescens. The sequence goes on along the minus strand of BRKX01000010.1, from coordinate 25,687,043 downwards.
ATTTTTTATTCGATATCTCTCACATTGCACCTGCCAGATGCTAATATGTGTACTTGCGCATTGTGCTTGATACAAAATAAAGATTTAAAAAAATGAAAAAAATAAAAATAAAAAAGAAAACAGTAAAACAATGCAAAAAAATGGTGCCCAGGCGCGTCGCCCACTCGGGCCAGAAAAGTGGTAATGGAAAATGGAAATGGGACGCGTTTTCAGGGTAGATTTGGACATATTTGACCCATCTAATGGATTATGACCCGTTAGATGGTCTAACATAAGTTTTTGTCAAAAAATAAAGGTCTCAAGTTCGAATCTCATCACTAATATCGCGTCACTAGATGTAAGCTTGTGTGATTTACCTCTTTTGTACAGTTTACTAACAATTATATAGGAACATAGTTTACTTAGTGCACACATCAATAACAGTTGCGGATTACCTCGACATCCAAAAAAATGCAGGTCTTGTATGTACTAGGTGCGCATCAGACAGTCAACGCATTGACCGGATCAACGCGCTTTGACCAAAACATCTATCAAAATCAGTATCAATCGTAAACCTAAAAATTTCAAAAGTATCACATGTATCATTAAAAAGTATCGGCCATAAAAAAAACAAAAAAAGCTATCAAAATCAGTATCAATCGTAACACTAAAAATATTACTCAAAATTCAAAAAAGATCACCTATATACCTAAAAAATATCACCCATTTTAATGATATTTTTGGTCAATATATTGACGTGGTTCAACGCATTAACTGTTTGATTTACAATTATAATTTGCGAAAAAAATTACTAGCTCCATTAAAGACTCCAACTAAATTATAATTAGCATGCACGTGTCAATTGTAATACTGAATCCAAATGAATTATATTAATGAAAAAACAAAAAAGAGTAACTCAAACCTAAAAATTCCGGATATCATAATATAATATCACAAGGGACCAGAGCCTCATTAAAACCCACATGAAAAACCCATTGTGGGAAAAATCATGTGGAAAAAAGAGTACCCCTCTAAATAAAGTGAAAATAACCAGGACCACACATGTCCTTACTAACAACGTCTAAAATACAAGGAATACAAGAAAATAAAAAACCAAAGGAAACAATAGGAGAAGCTAACAAATCAGCTACACTATTGCCTTCTCTAAAAATATGTGAAACACAGAATTGAATGGAATCAATATAATCCAGCACTCGCCGCCACTGAGCTTTTAGAATCCAAGGTACTTGCAAACTCCGAGAAGATAACAGGTTGACCACATAAACATAGTCTGCCTCCAGCCAAATAAAGTCTGAGCCCATTCCATAGCAACAATAACCACAACCAACTCCGCAAGAAAAGCATATCCAACCCCTTCATCAGTGTGAAAACAGCAAAGAACTGAACCATCCGTACTATGAAAGACCCCCCCTGCCGACATTTTACCTGGCGCCCCCTGAGAAGCCCCATCTGTATTAATCTTCACCCAGCCTTGCGGGGGAGGCCTCCAAATAACCGTGATCAGCTGGCGAGGAGGAGCCACTCGAGGCCGAACCCGTAGCGCTTTCAACATGAGAAGATTGGCCACCGTATTCCGCATAAAACTATTTGATCCTCTCATAACTGACACCTCTCTGAGAGCAATGTGAACAGTGGAAATCAACAAAAAAGGAGTCGGAGTGACATCTTCATAAATGGCCTTATTTCGAAAAGTCTAAAGGCACTAAATAATAGTAATAACAGTCGACTTCCACAAGATTGCAATTTGAGAACCAAAAGATTGATCCATAAATCGCACAAATGCCTCATGGATCGAAGTTGCACTAAAATGCGAGAGATGAAAAATATTGAAAGCCCAATTCCAGACTACCGACGCTAAGGGACATTCCCAAAAAAGATGATACATCATCTCCATTGCCCCTTTGCACATCACATACATACCAGGCCTAATAAAACCATGTAATGTATCCAACGCAGGCATACGTCCAAAAAAGAGATGCCAGCTGATCAAAGAATGCCGAATTGGGACATGAGAAGCCCAAATCCATTTACCCCATTTAACAGTTGGAAAATGCATTCTAGTATGAAGCCTAGCCAACTTAGCCGACGTTGTCCCATGCAAAGATTTCTTCCAAACACGCTCATCCTTCCCTTGAATAATAGGAACCCTCAAAATATCTTAAATCAAATCCGGGAAAGCACGAACAAAAACGTGCGTAAAAATCCACATACCGTTAACAAGAAAATCCCTCACTGTATACGCAAATTTGGCATGAACAATCCCGGGAATCTTCAATTTGTTAACTATAGTATATCCCAGCCAATTATCATGCCAAAAGTCCACCGAAGAACCACTACCCACAATGCAGAAAGAATCTTGAATAAGCTCGGACACCAGCGGCCTAACTCCAGCCCACGTCGAGGAATAAACCACTCTTTTAGGTTGAAACAAATTCATGAAAAATCGTGTCCGACCTAATTTCATGACCTGAGATTGAGAAGTAATAAAATTCCATGCTAATTTAATTAAAAACCTACGGTTCATCTCCTTAAAAGAGGACAGACCGAGACCTCATTCATCAATAACAACGCAAGTCTTGGCCCAATTTACAGCCGTATAAGAACGATCATTATTTCAGTATACCTTACCGACATCGGTATACCTTACATGTCTGTATACCTTATTTATTGTATTATTAATTTCTTATGTTATGAGTTATGTGTCTAATTAATCAATGTAACTATATTAGATTCTTTAATTAATTAATGTTACCATGTTACAAATTTTAAATTCTTTACTTAGAAATCGTAAGAATTATTTACTAAGTATTAAATAAGAACACATTCATCATTACTATGCATTAAGTATAACATAAGATTAATTATAAGTGTTAAATATTGTAAATTTACTAGATATTTATATATAGCATATTTACTAAGTATTATATATCAGTCATGTTTTTATAATTAATATAAATTGTATAAAATACTATAAACTTACTAAATATTACAAATTTTAAATCGTTTACTTGAAAATCGTAAGAATTATTTACTAAGTATTAATTAAGAACACATTTATCATTACTATACATCAAGTATAACATTGTATTAATTATAAGTGTTAGATATTGTAAATTTTACTAGATATTTATATATGTATATCATACTTACTAAGTATTATATATCAAGTATCTATAATTCACACATACATACATATATTTATATAATATCACAAATATTAACTAACTTAAATGCAATGATATTATAGTTGTTAAATATTATATCAGTATCTGCGTTCTTATTTCTTATTTTTATTTATGAGATTACAAACTATATATACTTGTATTGTAAATCTAAAATTGTAAGAAACATTAAGAATATTATTCATCACATGTTTTTATAGTGCATTTATAAATTGTATAAAATATTATAAACTTACTAAATATTATGAATTTTAAATTATTTACTTAGAAATGGTAAGACTTATTTACTAAGTATTAAATAAGAACATATTTATCATTACTAAGCATTAAAAAATAATATATTTATTATTACTTTGTATTAAATATAACATATGATTATATGTATTAGATATCGTAAATCTACTAAATAATGTAATAAAAATAATTTAGATAAGATATCAAAAAGTTACTATAATACATATATATATATATACATGTATAATATATATAATAAGCAATACATATTTACATAACAATCATCACACATATATAATAATTAAATGTAAAATTAAATGAATTAATATAGCTGCTAAATATAATATTATTATTTGTGTTCTTATTTCTCATTTCTATTTATATGATTATAATTAAATTGTAATTGTACTTGTAATTTGAATCAAAGGTTGAGGAAAAAAAATAATATTAATTATTTCAGGTAATTTAAATTATTCATTATTTAATTATAATTCATGTATAAATTAGGTATGGTAAATTTTCTTTATTAACATATATACATTTATTTCGGTATATGCCAACATACCAGTATATACCGTTAATTCGGCATATACCATTGTACCGCATATACCGGTACAACGGTATATGCCGAAAATTCGGTATATCATCGGTATTGGTATACACCGGTATACCTCAGTTTTTAAAATTTCATACCGTTACCTTACCGAAAAATCTTGGTACGGTACCATACCTTACCGAAAATATCAGTATATCTTAAAGTTCAGTATTCCGGTATTTTTTCCGGTACGGTAAGTACGGTATGATGGTATTTTTCCCCAACCCTAGCTACAAGTGTCTCCTTATTTTCATAAGTCGTTATATAGTAATATTAATTGATTTTTTCATTATGCCATTGAAAATGGAGTCGAATACGTAATTTTAAATTTGAGTGGATGATAGTTTTTAGATTAAAATAATTTTATAAATTATGTCATTATATATATATTATGAATATTTAATTTTTGATATTATTATTATTATTATTATTATTATTAAATTGGTGTATTTATTATTTTATTAATTAGTGATCAGAATTTACTAATTTGTTGTAATTTTTGGTTGATTGTAAAATTATTCGTAAAAGCACATGAAAAGATTATAGCGTATGAGAAAAATGTGTAGTGTTGATTTGTATTTGTTAATGGTGATAATATTTTCATTCATACAAGCACAATGTAAGCCATTTTAAAAAAGTCGAGTAGACTAAATGGCCCAAATAGTAAAAAAAGAAGGGACAATGTGAGCGATTAAGAATAGTTGAAGGGTTGCGTGACCTCTAATTCTAGTTTATAATTACTTTTTAAAACACCGGACATATTTTTTAATGGAAGAACACCAAATGCGACTAATTAGTAGGGAGTAATTAATTATAAGGGCAAGACAACGAATTCGGTGGTTAAAAAATAGGAGTAGCATTTAATCATTTATGTCAACAATTGGAAGCAAATCTATTAATGATTTGCGCGATATTATTCGTAATATAGATCGACTAAAACACACAATAATTTTCTTGATTTAAAGAAAAAAATATATGCATGGAGCTTTTTCATATTTTACGTAAAATAATACAAAGCATAAGCTTATGACGTACAATACGAATCATGACGGAGCAGACCCTCCATTCACATTCCTACAGAAATTGGTGTATCATAATTAAATTTTTTTTTTTAATATATTTTGATTGGGGATGGATGAAATCTAAATAAAAAAATTAAATTAAATTTCTTAATAAATTAAAAATAATTTAATTTTTTTTTTATATGAAGGTTTGACATAAGAAATGTAAGAGGTAGCTGGTGTGGACAGTGGTGGATGGAAGAGGGTTTAGGAGGGGCACTTGCCCCACCCGATCCCCCGATAATTTTTTTTTTAAATATGCTTATTTAGCTAAATTAAATTTTTACCCTCTTAACTTTTTTTTTAAGGTTCTTGTTATTAGGCTTGATATATTTTAAAAAAATACTATTTCCGTTTCATAATGTTTGTTGTTTAAGGTTTTTTTTTTAGTTTCAAAATGTTTGTTGTTTTATATAATTTGACATCCTCTCTCCCAATTTTAACCTTCTCAAATCCTATAAGATTTTTTTATTCTAACTTACCTATAATATATGAAGAGAGAAAAATATATGGAGAGAGAAAATATTGTTATTTTTTAGGAAAATATAGATGAATTAGATTTTATGGCATATATAAGGGATGAGTATATTTGTCCACGAAATTAATTCTTAATTCCAGATAAAAAAAACAAAACAACAAACATTATGAAACGGAGGTAGTATATGATATTAGTTTATAAAGTAAAACCTCTATATAAGAATAGTAGAATACTCTATATATATAAAAAAAAAAAGAATATTCTATATAAGAATAACCTCTTTATAGTAATAAAAAGTTGTGGTCCCAACTCAGGACTAGCTAGTTATAAATAAGAATAACCTCTACATTGTAATATTCCGGTATTTTTTAAGAACTATTCTTAAAAAATTTACCTTCATATAGTAATAAAGTGACATTAAATTTCATATATATTTAAATATCTTTATAAAATGTCTAGAACTATTTTAACTGCATATGTTACATTAAACTTAAGATTGTATGAAATACTTATTTAAAGTTACTTGTGGCGGTGCTTGAATTTTTTTGGGTTAATATCACACCTTTTAACTTGCACGTTCGAAGTAATTAGTCAACACGATCACTTTCGTATTGACTCTAAAACATTTCCAATTTGTCCAACATATTTGAAACTCATTGACATAATACTTTTTCTATTTCTACACTATCATTCTCTGGTCTTGGATGATTTCTATATGATGTATTTTTTGGTTAGAGTACATGAATAAATCTTATATATTTTTAAATTTATGTTTTTAAATATGAAGAGATATTTTCAAGTGTTGTATAATATATATTAATTTTTTAAAATAATAATGATTTTTAATATTTAAACTCTATATAAGAAAAACCTCCCTATAGTAATATTTTTCTCTGGTCCCAACGATATTACTGTATAGAGATTTTATTGTATATAATTGAGCTTGGAAAATTGAGTCTCACTCAAATATATAAATAAATGTTGGAACAAAATTAAATACACACAAATCAAAACAAATTAAACAAATTCTTTCAAATCTCTCTCCATTCAAAACAAATTAAACAAATTAGGGTTGAATTAGCAATTCGACTTTTCATGAATTAGATTGCATATTTATTAAATTGATATCAACTTAAATTTAATAATGAATCATGATTAAATTGCATTATTTATTTGTTTTAGTTTTTTTATTTGAAATTATTTGATCTATGATATTCATGTAATTTATTTTATAAATTATATAATGTGAAGTTATCATTTTATTAATTCGCCACTTGAATTATAATTTCTACCTCAAATGATTAGTATGAATGAATTATTATTCCAAATTTTATTGTTAGTCATAACCATTTAGATTTCAATTAACGAATTAGCTTATATTAGAAAAGAATTCGATTCAAATTTTAATTATTCATGTTATTATTTTCAATTATTTATTTTAATGAAAACGACCTTCTTTTTTATTTAATTTGAGGAAGGGAAAGAAAGATGAAGGTGTAAACTGATCCTAAAATGACATCGTTTCACTAGAAAAAATAATGAACAAATGAAAATGATGTCATTTCACAAACACACCTATGTGGAAAAATAATTAAATACATAATTATTCGCAATCATCTTATTTTTAATGTTTTTTCTTAGCAGCAAGAATAAGTAAAAAGTACGAACAGCCGTTTCGCTTCCCCAAAGAAATATTTCTGGATCCGTCCCTGGGTGTGGAATCATGATGATAAGGAATACAGCATATATTTTTACTTAAAAAAAATAAAATTAATTGAATATACCAAACTCCGTCATTGTAGACATTCACTTTTGGTGTACCTATAAATCATGTGGTGTGGCGGTGGCCTTCCCTGGGCGTACGTGTGAAATTGCTATATATATACGTGCACCAACAAAAAATAAAAATCAGTAGAGAGAAAAGTCTAGAGAGAGAGAATGGCGGGTGCAGCATTAATCCCTTCAGTGAAATTGAGCGGGTGCGAGAAGGCGATGCCGGTGATGGGCATGGGGACGGCGTCGTTCCCTCCGGCGGGTTTGGAGGCGACGAAGGCGGCGGTGTTGGAGGCTATCAAGGCAGGCTACCGCCACTTCGACACGGCGTTCGCTTACGGCTCCGAGAAGGCGGTCGGGGAAGCCGTCGCCGAAGCCGTGCGGGTGGGGCTCGTGGAGTCGCGCGACGACCTCTTCATCACGACTAAGCTCTGGGCTAGCTTCACCCACCCCACCCAGGTCGTCTCGGCTTGTAGAATGAGCCTCCAGTAAGCCTGCCTGCCTACTCCATAATCTTTTTTCTTTTCTTTTCTTTTTTCTTTAATTATTATTGTATTATATATAATTATTCCTCTATTCTACTGTACTGTAATTAGTAATATAACGAATGCAAACTACTGTATATGCCTTTTCAAATGAATCATATATATGTTTTGGAATGCAGAAATCTTCAATTGGAGTACGTAGATCTGTACCTAATACATTGGCCGGTGACGCTGACAGAGATGGTGTGGAAAACTCCAGTTCCAGTAGAAATAGTGAAGCATTTAGATATGAAGGGTGTGTGGGAAGCCATGGAAGAATGCAAGAATTTGGGGCTCACCAAAGCTATTGGTGTTAGTAATTTCTCTTGCACAAAAATTCAACAACTCCTCACCACTGCCAAAATCCCTCCCGCAGTCAATCAGGTACGTACGTCGTCACTCTCTCTCTAGATCTCTCTCTCTTGATCTATATATAGTTAGTACTTATATGTAGACCAATAATTAATAATGAATTATCAATTAATGAATGATTTGTTACGTTACGTGATTAGGTGGAGATGAACCCAGTATGGCAACAGAAGAAATTAAGGGATTTATGCAATGAAAAAAGTATTCACGTGACGGCCTACTCTCCCTTGGGCGGAAACAATACTAAGTGGGGAGACAACAGAATTGTGGAAAGTGATGTTCTAGCAGACATTGCCAAAGCTAGGGGGAAAACCACTGCACAGGTACCCAATAAATTCATTTTTCCATTAATTCATAAATAATATATATTATCTAATGTGTAATATTGATTGCAGGTGGCATTGAGGTGGGCGTATGAGCAAGGAGTGAGCATAGCAAGTAAGAGCTTCAACAAAGAGAGGATGAGAGAGAATCTCCAAATATTTGATTGGTCACTAACTCAACAAGAAAGACTAAAAATAAGTCAAATTCCACAGGCCAAAGGGGTCACTTTGGAAGCTGTTTTGGGACCCCACGATATTGTTTTGGAGATAGATGCCGAGGTTTAATATTAATTAATTATCCAATTTCAAATATTCATGATAGATGTGCTACATTTTCCGGAATTTTTATATTAATGTTGCATTTCCTGTACTGTACATCTCGACTCCTTTGTTTTTCCCCCATTTTATATAAGCCTAAAAAAACTCATTTCCATCTAATATAATAGTGTATAAACTTAATTAACGATCAAATTCCATTATATATATATATCTATATATATAAGTTTAGCGAGCTGAGGTTGAATAATTAGGCTCCTCGTAGTTTATAAACACGAACCCTACTCCAGCCATGTGTCAACTTATAAATACTAAATATACGAATTAATACACTCCACTCTCTCTTGATCGTGAAAAATTAAAAGTTTCGTAAACATATTTATTTAGGGCAGGTCTTGTGTGTACTAGGTGCACATCAGACAGTCAACGCGTTGATCCGGTCAATGTGTTGATCAAAAAATCCGTCAAAATTAGTATCATTCATAACACTGAAAAATATCAATTTCAAAGGTCAAAAGTATCATTTGTATCATTAAAAAGTATCGAGAAGAAAAAAAAAAAACTGTTAAAATTAGTATCAATCTAAACACTACAAAGTATCATTCAAAATTAAAAAAAGTATCCTTTGTGTCCCTAAAAAGTATCATCCATTTTGACGATTTTTTGGTCAACGCGCTGACCGTCTGATGTACATCTTATGTACATGAGTTTTTGCGATCTATTTATTTATGTTTGTTCGTTTATGAATTTAATTGACAACAATGAGTAGTAGTAGCTTAAGATACATATATATCTTTAATTAGGGGCATATTCAGGCCCGGTTATAAGGGAGTGAAAGGTGATCCATTGCACAGGGCCCAACATTTTTTAGGGCAAAAAAAAAAAATCATCTAAATACTGTATACCTAATAAATTGAAATATGAAAATAATAAATTCATCCTTTACACCAAGCAGCGCCATTACCATCATTCAGATATATATATATATCTCTCTCCCCTCCATTAATTCATCGACAATTTAGAGAAAAAAAATTTAATCTTCAGACTCTAATTCTGAAACTTTTCATCTTTCTTGTTGAACTCTCAACAATTTTATTTATTCTCCCCTTTTCCATGGAAGAAACTATTTCTCTCAAGTTCTAATTTATCATCTCTTCCGCTGTTGTTCTCCTTAGATCTGCTTGTTCAATATTTATATAAAAAAAATTGTCATTCATCTCTTTCAGTGCTGCAAAAAAATACCGTCCATATCTTCTACTACAGCAACTACTGCAGTAGTGCAATTCAACTTCAAGTAAGATTTTTCTTCAATTTATGTGATCCAGGCTTGAAATTGGGAAGATGGGCGTTTGTGGGTCGAAGCCAAAAGGGTGTGTGGGGATGAAGATGAAGGGCGTTTGTGGGTCGAAGCCAATTTCTGATTACATACATGTAGCAGGAAAGATGAGCAATTAGACATGCAATATTGTCTTACAATTAAAGAAACGAGTGCTTACCTCATCTTCTTGTTGTTTTAACTGCTGAATAAAAAAAAAAAAAAAAAGCCTTCTTGTTGTTTAATTTCATGTAGACAAACTAGAAAGCTAGTGTCACTGTTTCTGCAGCTAGATTAACCAGTTGCATCTCAGTTTGAGATTTCTTTTTATTTTTATATTACAACATTAAGACGTGTGAATATGGAATTATAAAACACTATAAAAAATAAAAAGATAAAATCTTCGAACAAATATGCAAGAAATTCTACCCTTCAAGGTATACCCACACCCCATAAGCATGTGAATACATATGGTACACTTATTAAATTCTCTATGTAGAGTGTAGTTACCCTCGGAGGAAGGGTAAAATTTCACCAAATATCCTACATGCACGACACGAAAGACACACCTCGCCACCGTTGCTAAGAATTTTATCCATGACGGGTTGAAAGAAATATTATCAAGTCTGAGTTAAGAAAGGACTACTTGTTCTTCAGGCGTAGCGATAACCTGTGTGTCCGGAAAATCACTTGGCCCCTTTACTTTATGTCGAACCGTGAGCGCGATGGTTCAAATAGGGATTAGATGTTGGTGTGAAAACTAGGAACTAATCCTAATCCTTTGGATAGGTTAAAATTGATGTTGGAGATTAAATGAGCATTTAAATTTCGTAGATCTTATTTTAGAAGAATTTGTTGGTGGAGGGCATATTTCAATTTTGATTAATCTATTCCTCAATATATGATATTTCCATCACTCTATATTCATTTTCCCCCATCACTCTCGATCCCATTTCAATTTCATCTTTTGAAATTCCTCATTTTTTTTTGAATTGCTGAGAGAAGTAGATATGCGAGGCGGCGGATGCATTGCTCGAGATCAGGCACTACAAGAAAATTACAAACTGGCGACGGAAAACTCGATTGCTGTCGCCAATTGAACGGGCGACGGAAAATGTCTGTCTTCTAATTCTAGTCACTAAAAAAAGAAGGCGTCAGAATTGTTCCGTCGCCACGTATAGCGACGGAATTTTCTATCGCCATAAACTGTCGTGTGAAATGGTCTCCAATTTAAGGCGACGAAATAATTCTGTCGCCTTTTGTGGCGACGGACAAGGCGATGAAATTGTTCCGTCGCCAAATAAAAATTTATTTTAATTAAAAAAATGGGAAAAATCGGGCGGCAGAACGTTTCTGTCGCCATTTTTTTTTAATTTTTTAATTTTATTTTTAATTCTCTTTTCTTAATTCATTTTTCTTTTTAAATATTTGTCAGTACCCAAATATAATAAAAGATCATAAAACTTAAATATATATATATATAATTGTACATCAGAACATATAATTTAATATAAATGTATAATACATACATATATAGTAAAAGTGTAGCATAATAATAGTAGTAATATATCTGAGTCAATACAACTAGGAATCCGACCCGCCATTAGGCCCTCCGGATCCGTCACCAGATCCTCCGGATCCGTCACCAATACCACCCCACTGGTGACTAATAAGCTGCTGAAGTAGAGACTTCATCCCTTCTCCAACACCTACTGCACAGTAGCCTGTTGCGTATTCAGCTTCTCATCTATTTGTGCCTGCATCTCAGCCAGTCTCACATCGAGCTCTGCCTGGGTGTACAGCGACCCTGATCCCTGGCTCGATGATGATGATGATCCTCCAGCTCCAGAAGTGCAATGAATGACAGGGGTCATGTTCCCCAGCCCGATAGGGCGCTTCTTCCTGTCAGGCGTTAGCACCTGGCGGAAAATCTCACCCATGTCCATATCCCTACCCTCAGCTCTCCACTCCGCAGCCAAGACGTCACACTTATCCTGTATTTATCAGGATAAGTGTAATTTATTTTTCAATATAAGTTATTTTTATATACATATATGTACGTATATATGTATATTAAAATATTAGTAAAAACTTACTTTGTTCTCCTTCGCCTTGGCGGTGGTCTAATGACCGTCAACGCAGTGAAGCTTGAGGTAGGTATAATAGTGTGCCTCCCACTCGAACAGATGCTGTTCTCTAGCCTGATTAAACAAAATAAAACAAAATCCATTAGAAAGTGTTAATTTATGATGCTATAAACTTGAATAATTATTATAACTCGTACCAGATCGCGCATATGATCCACGACACATCTGGTGCCTCCGTGGTGAATCTGGCTGGACGATCCTGGGCCATCGAGCTCGGTCATACAGTTCTTCTTGGCCATCGAGACTTCTCCTGAGTCTCCTCCGCCTGCCAGTACGCTACCCATTCAGACCAGTCTTCAAGTCTAACAAAATCGGGCTTCTTGCCCGCAACGTAGTTGTCCTTCTTCATATGATAGACCATTTCCATGTACCAGTCCTCACACTTCTTCCAGAATAGCAGAAGCACCTCCTCATCTGTGTGAGTCCACCTAAACTCCTTCTGTATTAACACATAAATAAACAACGCCGTTAGTAACAATAGTAGATAACACAAACACATATAAATCAACAAATACCTTGAACTCAGCCCAATATAGCATCCTCCTATCCATGGGCACCTTCTTCCAAGCAAAGTCCGTAGGATGAAGATACCTCTTGAAGATAGCTGTAATTTCCCTAGAAGTGGTGTTCGAGGACACCAAGATCTTGAAAATATAAATTATAGTGAATTATAATTTACATAAAGTAAATTAATTGAAAGTTTTTATATATATATATATATATATATATATATATATATATATATATATATATATCAACATATCTCTCCTGCCCATCGTCTCGAGCCCAACCTCCTATCTCGAATCCATTGTACGGGACTTGTCTCCCGCAGCATCGGTCCCATCATGACCGTCGTTATCATCAACTGTACCACCGGCGGATGCCATGGATGACATCGCTCAGTGGGAGATCCACCACCTCTAGTCACCTAACAAGAACAACTCTCTCTCTCTCTCTCTCTCTCACACACACACACACATGATCTTAAACAAAATATAAAATTTAAAATGATAAATTCATGAAGACATTCAAAACGATCAATTTTTCAATACTAAATTCAACTAATTAATGTTGGACATCAAACATAGTTAACACTATTAAATATCATCATCTATCTCTTCATCACTAAGCTCTTCATCAGATAAACTCATCTCTTCATCATCAATAGCAGATTCATTAAGATTGATTTTCCCAATAAATTCAACTAACATGCTTTAATAAATTCAACTAACTTGCATCAATAAATTCAACTAACATGCTTCAATAAAATAAAATAACGAAATAGGTATTTATTTAATTTTTTTCTGTATTTAGAAAAGTTATTAATTAGTATTCATGTTGATTGTATTATTATTCTATTTATATTGTATTGTATGTTAGTTAGTAAATGATTCTTAAACTCTTTATTTCATAATATAATTATTATATTATAGTGATTGGAATTAGTTTTGCTTAAATCAAATCATTTCAGTGAAACCCATCTCTTGGTAGAGTGGAATTTATTTCATATGGTTAGTTGTATTTTTCTTGTGGGAATAATCTATTTTAAGAAATACATTTTTTCTTATAAGAATTATAATCGATTTTAAATTTGTAGAAGTCCTTAAATCATTTTAGGTTCATCTTAAAATCCCCAAAAATTGTAAAATAAAATAGGTTGATTCTAGTAATATTGAATTAAATTTGTTTCGAATTAATCTATTTAGGTCATTTATAGGGTTACAATAAATTTTTAAAATTTATATTTAAAATCTTAAACTTTTTAAATAGAAAAAACAAGACACTGTTTAAATTGGAATAAAATGCATATAATCTCTTATTAAATGTTTAGTACATTGAAATTTAGTATGGTTGTAGCCTTGTAGGAGACCTAGAGAGTTTTCCTAATTATTTTGATAATCATAGTTTATTTATAACATAATGTAAATATTCATCTATATTGGATTTCCTTTTGTTGTGTGACAAAATGTTTGAGCAACAACTATTATATAACTTAAATATGAAACAAGCTTAAATTTCATTCCACAACCAAGATTTTCAACTAACATAGTATGCTGGGGAAACAATTCACGATAACACAATTATCAAAGTGCAATTAAACATAAAACTACCACACAATTATCAAACATGCTTGAATTCATTCCAAATACATAATTAATTAACAAAGATGTAATAAAATCAAAATAAAAGAGATAAGAAAAAATTACCTTAATTAGATGAAAAGGGAGGCGGCAGGCGGCGAAGGCTGCAGAGGGAGGCATAAAATCAAAATAAAAGAGATAAGAAAAAATTACCTTAATTAGATGAAAAGGGAGGCGGCAGGCGGGTAGCGGTGGAGGGAGGCGACAGGTGGCGGCGGGTAGCTATTGCAGAGAGAGAGAGAGAGAGAGTCGTCAGGGCGGGGGGAGGGGGGGCAACCGCATCTCACGTCGGCGACAGGGCGGCAACGGTGAAATTAGGGTTTGATTGTGATTTGGAGGAAAATGGGGAAGAAAGGTCTGCTTGCCCGTTTATTTACAGTCCGAGCGATGGAATTGGTGATGGACCATTCCGTAGCCTGTAAAATAATTTAAAAAAAAATTCTGAAATTTGGCGACGGAACTATTAACATTTTAATTTAATAAAATAAAAAAAATTAACATATGCAATTTTTAATTCAATTGACATATTTTGGTTTACAATAGTACAAAGATTGTAAACATTATATACTATTAATAATTTAATTCAGCACAATAAATTATTATAATTTAAAATATACAACTATATATTAATTAATTTAAAAAATTAATTATACAACTATACATTATAATTATAAATTATTATAATTTAAAATATACAACCGTGTCACTTCAAATGTAAAAACAATTAATTAAAAAGTTAAAAAATCAAATCAAAATCGAAAAAAAAAAGAGAAAATGGCGACGGAATATGTCAGTCACCTTATTATTCGGGAAAAAAATAAAAAAAATGAAATAAGGAGACGGAATGTGTCCATCGCCTTATTATTTAGGAAAAAAATTAAAAAATAAAATAAGGCAACGAAATCTTTCTGTCGCCTTATTTTTTCGGAATTAAAAATAATAAAAAAATTTAAAAAAACAAAAGGCGACGGAATACGTCCGTCGCCTTATGTGGCAACGGTGATTCCATCACCTTTCCGTTGCCCGTGTTGACAGAATTCATTTCTGTCGCTAGAATCCTATTTTTTTGTAGTGAGATCGAAGCGGAGGTTTCGTCAATTCACAAGCATCTTGAGTCTTTGGTCATGACCTAATTCTAACTATTGATGCCCAAACAAAATCACGAAATCTTAGATCAAATATGTGAAACACTCCGATTTATTTGCTGGAAATATCGAGTTGAATCTTTTATTTCCTCCTTTGAAATTGTATACTCGTATGAGAAGTATCTGTCTGCACAACGTTCACAATAAAGTTAGAGACCATTAGTGTGAATGTTTATGTTGTTTGCAGAAAGTAAAACAATAAGAGGTTCGGTAACCTCGTTCGATCAATTGATCTACGCCAGGGGGACTTGTCAAGTCTGTGGAAAATAATCCACTACTCCGGTGTCATGTTTACTGAGAATTTTACACGCAGATGACCTCCCGTCACTCGCTACCCTTTCTACCCGTACACCCTCTTTCATTGAATTGAATTGTGAGATCTCCTCACAACCTAGATGGTCTAACCTATCTAGTTCCCACAGAAAATCTCTCCGAGACTCCTTTTGACAGTGTATGAACAAGTGTGTTTCAATATGCAATGACTAGAACACTAATCTTTAGTCTAAGACACAACCGTAACTAAGTGGCTCAAAAAAGTTAGAGCTCTTAAAACAATAATGTGCAGTACTTCTATTCGGTATGTTCTCTGCTTGTCTAACATGTCTGTATCTCAGGCAATTTATAGATGAGAAGTCATAGCCTAAATATGGGAACATAAGTCCTAATTTGATTTGGAAATAAACAAGAAAACTTTCCTTGTTTAGAACCAAGATCAAACTCGAACCATGTTAGGAATTCTTCCATATATAGAACTCTACCTTTGACTTCAGTCTTGAACTCTTCTTGTTGATATTGCAGCTTCTGGATAGATCTCCAAATCTTCTCTTGGTTGTAAATCTTGAACAGCTCCATCGATGTTTGGAAGAATAATCTGGACAAAGGATGTTCATGTAAATATCCAAGAACGTTACAATAAATATTGTAGATCTTTGAGTCTTCTCTTCAGATGCAGACATCCTTGTACTTTGCAATGTACATTGTTGATCTTGAATCTTCACATCAGATAGCATAGCGAAATCTTTTGTATATTCACAGGTGGTCTTCAGGCTATCATTCAAGCTAGCTGGCAGTACACAACATGTTGAACAATCTCTGTTGTAGCACGATGTACAACAGTCTTCTTTTTAGCTCAATCCAAACTCCTTGCTTTAAGCTGTCTTCAAGAAGTTCAAATCACGTTCATGTACATTGTTATGAACGTTGTCCAGAACAGTGATAATGTACTTGGAAAAACCAAATATTAAAGTGATTTATGAATTGCTATAAAGATGAATGACAATTAACCACTTATAACAAGAGCAATGTAGAGCTCTTGATAAATAAACATAGTGCTTATGATACTGTTGATTACAACTTCACTGATTAATGTCACAAAGGCACTAACAATCTCCCCATTTGTCTTTTTCTGTTGACAAATCAGCTCCTTTGTTTTTCCAGGTGCAACTCCTTCATATTTCGTTGAATGTCTTCAGAAGCAGAAGGGACATTCACCTAGATCTTCATGAACTTTGCAATAAACTTAAGCTCTGTTTTTATTTCTTTTTTTTCATTTTTTTTATTTTATCTGAGTAATTTTTTAGAAGATCATTAGCAGTTCAGAGACAAAAGTGACACAGATGGAGGATTGCGAAATGATGTAATTAAGATGAAGCGGCTATATGGATATTACATCAATAGTCGAAGTTCAAAGAAAAGAGCTTCACAAAAAATTAAAGACTCGGACAATGAGTCTTTTGAGAATGGATAAAAAAAATGATAAAATTTTAAAATTCTCAAAAAAATTAATACCCCCCTATTTGCCTATAGATATGGCAAATGAGTATCAGTAGAGGATTTCACTTGCTAATTCAGACTTGTCTGCATCAAACTGCCCAGACTCAAAGTCCTCTTCTTTTTCTTCCTCTTCTTCTTCTTTTTGTTCTTCTTTTTCTGCTTCCTCTTCTTCATTTTCTTCTATCTCTTCTTCTTCCTCTTCTTTATCTTCTTCCTCAGCTTCATTCTCACCAGCATTCTCACCTTCTTCCTCAGTCTCCTCTTTCTCCTCTGTTGCCTTGCATTGCTCTTCTTCATACACAGCCGCAGATGTTTGCTTTTCAGAACGGGCTGTAGCACTGAGACGGCCTTCTTTTCTTTGAGTGCCTTCACTTTCCTTGACTGCAGTTTCAGTAAGGATGTGAAGAGATT
This sequence comes from Perilla frutescens, assembly GCA_026008535.1. Classification (NCBI taxonomy): domain Eukaryota; kingdom Viridiplantae; phylum Streptophyta; class Magnoliopsida; order Lamiales; family Lamiaceae; genus Perilla; species Perilla frutescens. Next base: position 25,669,296 of record BRKX01000010.1, on the reverse strand, counting down.
GTTCTTTTTCAGCAACAGGACTTGTGAACTCTTCATCCTAAAGAAGTTCATGAAGAAGTTCTTGAACCTTCTTCCTTTCAGCTGCATGATCTAGAGTTTTCTGAGCATGGAAGGCTATGCATTCTCTCAGGTGATTCAGAACTTTATCGCATGTAGTGATATCTGGAGAGGAGGTTGTTGGTGCTTCTTTTGTTTTCTTCTGAAGGCTAACATGTTTGTGAAGAGAGATCCTAAGCAGATCCTTTGAAGCAGAAGACAGGTCTGTAGAGACCTTAATGCCAAGAGACTTTTTGGGCTTGATGACATTCTTTCTTTGGCTCTTAATGATGTTGCAGATCAACACAGGATAGACCATAGGAGCCTTGATGAGCTCACTCTCAGCCATACTCACCACTTTGTTGAAGACAAACTCGCCATAATCAAATCTTCTTCCTGTTCCTATGTGAAATAAGAACCTCCATTGATTCTGATTTACACCTATTCTATGTGTGGTCCGTACCCAATTATAGATGATAATTTTGAACAGGGCCTAGTAGATTGATTTCAGCTTGCTTGATGGAATGGTCTGGGGATTGGTTGGCCAATAGTCATACTCACCTCTTGTGAGTTCAACAGCAATAAGACCCCAGTCTTCAACTTCCTCAAACTCTCTCTCAACAGTTGATCCAATTTTCTGATTGATCAACCTTGGAGAGACTTCCACCATCTGTCCTCTAATGAAAACTTTCTCAAAATTTTCTAAGGCAGGATCATCCATATTCTTAGTCAGGTTACAGTAGAATTCATTGATAACCATTATAACGTACTCACCAACCTTCAACACGGTTTGCAACAAACCGACAACCTCAATCAAGGTATAGATACTCGCTTCAACCAACACAGAGGTATCTATCCTCATCTCAGTTATGACATTTCTCTTCTTCATCTTATCTCATAGTGAGGCATGATAAACTGATCTAAAACGACCATAAGAAGTACCTTCTTCTTAAATGACTTCCAGTTGTCTGGAACGTCCACCAACTTGTTCACGAACATCTTCGTGAACCTTCTTCTTTTCAGCAGTAGCCTTGGCTCTGGTCTCCCTTCCAACAATAGATTTCTTCAAAAATCTTCCCAGAATCTCTTCTGAGGCTTAGCTTCGGGTCATTGGAGACCTGGTGGACACAAGTACACATCCCTTGGTAGACTTCATTGGGATTTTTTTCTTTAAGGATACTCCTGGAGATAGAGATCCAACAACAAAGGGCTTGATAGTGTACTGAGCACTTACTGTTAGTTTTGTATACTGGAAAGACATGTCTTTGTATACTTTTCTGATGATATCATGATATGGATTGAAAGTTATTGCAGTCACTGTTTGCATTTAGATTATTTTATATATATATATAATTATTTTATGCAATGTTCAATATACTTACATTGTAGATGATATGGTGTGGGGAGACACACGGTAAGATCATATCATTAGAACCTTGTATTGTATTAAAGAGCTCATGGCTTAGATGGTCTTGAACACACCATCGGTACACAGTAGAATAATCTGATAAGTTAGTTTATTTTGACTAACTGATTATTCTAGTACACTTGTTAGTGTATTGAGGAGGATCATGATAGGATACTATTCTCTACTCTGACCTTGATAGTGAGAGAATAAAGATCCACAGAGTTCAGGTTCTGAACTCATGTTTGTTGGTGAGCATATGTGTACATTACTTATTGATTTCACTTATCAATGGGTGAGATCCTTTCGTTGATCAATATACTCGATATCTTGGGTAGCAATAATGTATACATGATGTGTCGTGCAATGTGCATGAGCACCGTATCCTGGTGCGTCAGGTTGATGATGTTCTCTTGAGAAAATACAAGTTCATGTTGAAACCCTGCAGGTGGAATTTATTCCGTACATGATAAAGCTTGTGTGGTACTACTCAAGGTTTTAGATGTTAATTAATTATAGCTGTCAGAGACTGACATAATTAATTAATGAACATTATATCTTAAACACAAGGAATTGTTGAACTAAAGGAGAAAATATATTCACAAATATGTATTAAATTGGTAGGTCAGTATTGTTTCTTTAGTGGAATAAAAGTAATACTTAATTTATTTAATTATATCCTAAGTTTATTGGATATTGGAAATTAAATAAATTAGTGGGCCAGTTTAATATTCTTCTAGATCCTTGTTGTAGCCCAACTTGACTGAAAGTGGAATGGATATAGGACTTGAGAAAGAGGCCCAAAGCCAGTAGGGTTGGGGAGAGGGTTTTCGGCCACCTCCCTATTTAATCATAGGGAGGAGGACGAAAATTATAGACATATTATTCAGCCCCTCTTTGTCTCTCAAGATATCCAAAAATTTCACAGCTCTATCAGTAGTATACAACCCACTCTGTATCTGATACTCAGCCCAGGAATACAACAGAAGATCTCGGAGTGGAATACTGTGAAGGAGACACCGATCCAATGGAGAAGAACGGGGCGGCGATCCTGTCTTCATTCAACAACAGGATTAGATCTTTGATCTTGTCCTCAGACCGTCTGATAATTGTACGTAATTCGATTCTATGTATTCTGCTTTATTAGATTCGATTTGCTCTACATGTTAATTATGCTAGACGTGTATGAACATGCATGGAACATAAAATTATGATTTGCATGAACATGGGTTAATGAACATCCAAATGATCTTGTGGTGGTTTAATTCGAAAAAACCCCAACACTTGCGAGCAGTTTCTCGGCTTGTGATGTGTGGGCTTCCTTTTCAGAAGAAGAAGAGCTCTGGATCTCTTATTCTGGATCATCAGCGACCACAGATCTATGAATGATCTTGGTGGTCTTTCCCTTCTTGATAGCATCTTTTTTAGCAGACAACTTGTATTTCTGAGCAAGTGGAATATGCTCGTCTTCATCTTTGATCGGTTTATTTAGGATTCATACTAAGTAATCTTCTATAACAAATTAAATAGATTTGAACTTTTTTATATTTGATTTTTTATAATGTGTTATTATATAATTTGATAAGAGAAGTTTATAGTTTAATTTTAAATCAACTAAAAATTACATTATATAATTCATTCGGATAATATTGATTCACACCAAGAAAATTACTGAGATTTAATTACGTTTATGATACACAACAATGTTGGTGGGATTATGAGTTTTTTTTTTATCGATATTATTATTTTGAATTATGTAAAATTGTAGTTTGATAATTATTTTTTATAGTTTTGATAAAATGTGCATATTTAATCAACTGATATGAACAAATTTTATGTTCATATTAATTCTGCATATTGAAGCTACCATTTAATCAACTAATTTTAATCTTCTTCTTTTTTCAATACAAAAAGAAAATATGCATGTTGAAATATAAGGTTAGGAGAATATGTAATCTTTTATCATATTTTACCGATTTAAAATAACAAACTATATAACTAATTCCGATATAAAAAAACTTTCTATACTTTGAGGAGACAAAATATTAGTATAATTTAAGTTTGTTCCATCAAAATGTGCTAATATGTATTATATCGATTTTTATTTAGGAAAAAAAATCATTTTAACTTAAACAAATTAAAATATGAGAACTAAAATCTATCCAAAAAATCATGAAATTCATGCCCAAATTTTTTATTAACGAGTTTGCTGGAATCTGGGATAGATTTCCAACAGTCCTTGCCAAAGTAAACAAGCAAAAAAAAAAAGAATCAAATTAAAATATTTAAAATAATTAAGATATCAATTTGGACCAATAATGTAAACATTGATTAATAAGATCACGAACAAATAAGAAATGGAGTAATAGCTGTATATTTTACACAATTTTTGGACATGTTCTGATATCTTTTATCTTGAGAAATTATGTGATTTACTAGCCTTTATGCTTTAATTCCTATCATTTGGTGTTTTTTATGTATATATGAGTTTTGCAGCTAAAGTGATGAATTTGTTGAATATTCGACACAAAATGATAAATTGAAACTTTGGAAAGTTAAGGGATGATTTAATTAGGCTTTGGGCTTAACTAATGACTAGATTAAAGCTTATTGGATTGAATTAAATGATTATCAAAGCCCGTTGAAATCTGAAGCCCAGCTCAAAAAGGGAGTGGGTCGACCTGGAAAGGCTCGGTCGACCCACCCATGAACAAAATATAAAGGCCTGGGTCGACCCGACCCAGTTCACTTGGGTCGACCTTGTGTAAAATCAGTCCTCTGGGTCTACCCAGCTTTTTCACTCGACCCAAGCTTGTTACTTCGCAGATTGATGAGTTTTTCATCTATAATTAGGGTTCCAAACCTAATTTACACAGACAATTCGAGAGCCACAAGAGAGGAGATGCCACACACACTTGAAAACACTCTCAATACCCTATTCACACCATTGATATACATCCACACACTTCGAGAACACGGAGGAGGCTATCAGTACCATCTACACTCAGGGAGAACATCAAACCATTGGAGAGGAGGATTCCAACGGTGTTGGAGAGAGAGTTCATCATAGAAGATGATTGGATGCTACAGAGGATTATCGGTGTCATCTATATGTATTTTAGATGTTTCAAACTCTGTTTTATTTCATTTCATTTATGTCTAGCTAAATTACTTTAGGGATTCTAGGATTTGCAACTATTATGGATTGAATGATTTAATTTATTGAATTATGTTTTCCATTCATTATTGGGCATTTGGTTTCCTAGTTTGGATTTCTCATATGTATGTTGATGGTCACAACATGTGTATGCAAACTAATTAATTGGAAGATTCTAGTTGTGACTGATTAATTAGTCGGATAAAATAGGTGAATCATTTTATGTGATGTTTGGAAGGACCGACCAAGTGAACAAATGTTGCATAGGAATTTAAATCCAAGGAACGTGGTTGTGGATAATAACGTGTGCGAAGAACCAACCACAGTGAAGTGCATGATTATTATTTCTATATCATAACATGCGTTCTATGAACAGCCTCGTAATGAATTAGTGATTTTCCATATTTAATGAAGTAAAGAAGGTTAAATAGGTCATAAATCAATCAAGAATCTGTTGTATGTGCATAATCCCCCATTTTCATTATTTGTTAAGTGCTAAGCTTTAATTGTTGCATTTTATGTTATTGCTTTGTTTTACAGTTTATTATTTTTCTCCTACTTTGAATTCAGAGTCTAGTTATTGATAAGGTATCTGCGTTTTAGTTTTGTGATTTATTCAAGCTTCAGTCTTTGTGGATATGATACTCTTACTCATTACTATTTACTATAGCACTGTGCACTTGCGGTTAAATATTTATTAAAAAATACCGTGTCATGGAGCAAGATTCACCTTTTTCCTTGATAGAAATACAGCGAATGACTGACATAGTACTTTCAAGTAGCATGAATTATTTAATTTAATAAAAAGTATTATTATTGTTAGTTCATACATAAACATATTTGAATTATTTTTGTAATTTCATCTATTTATATTTATTTAATTATATTTTGTTTCTAATTTTCATAAACAATTTTTATTACGAAAGTCTTGTGTGAGATTGTGTTATGGTAACAATTTGTAAGACGATCAACACTACTAATGACGGAAAAAGTTAGCGATAAAATTTTCCGTCACTAAACTTATCGTCAAATTCTATTGTGAGAGAATAAAAAAATAATAAATTTTAGCGATGAATTAGCGACATAATTTTTCCATCGTTAAAAAAGATGAACGCATAAAATCAGAGCGCATCAACCAAATGCGCGACAAGTCAAGCCCAGCCAGGGTATGGCTAGGGCCAAAGCGCAAAGCCAGGAGCATGCATGATTAATTCATGAAATATCGTCTGGACGAGATTCGAACGCAGAACCTTTGGTACTGAGCAAGGATTTATGTCTTGCATCTCCTACCATGTGGACTAGTGAATATTTGTGTTAAAATATATAAATAATATATATACACACACACACAAACGAAATCTATTTTGATTGAATTTTTATTTCTAAATTAAATAATTATAAAATTCGTTATTTATTTATATGTTATTATTATTATTATTATTATTATTATTATTATTATTATTATTATTATTATTATTATTATTATTATTATTAACATTATATGTTTATTATAAAATATAATTATATTACATCTTTTATTTAATATTAAATTATTTTTAATTAATATACTCAAATATTATACATTTATAATTAATACTCCCTTCGTATCTAATTAAGTGTCATTTTGAATGAGTGTACACAGATTAATAAATTAATTGAGTTACCTAATACACCCTCGTGTGAATACATTAAATAAGTTAAATATAGATGTTTGAATGTATTAAACAAGGGTAAATGTGTGAAAAATAAGCATTTTATATCTCGAATTTGTAGAATGACACTTTTTTGAAACAAAATTAAAATACTAGAATGATACTTATACAGAAACGGAGGGAGTAATATTTATGAAAATAACATTAAAGTGATAAAATATTATTAAAACAAAAAATTATAAAAAAAATTCATTAATAAGTAATTTTAAAAAAATCTATAAATATTTAAAAATTTAAAAATTATAAAATAAAATAAATCTTAAAAAGTAAAATAAATAAATAAATAAAAATATTAAAAAAATTAATTTTAAATTCTTAATTAATAAGTAATTGAAAAATAAAAAATAAAAAATAAAAATAAAAAATAAAACATATTAAAAAATCATAGAAAATATTAAAAATTAAAAAAATTTCAAAAATATAAAATAAATAAAATATTAATAATATTAGAAAATTTTAAATTCGTAATTATTTATGAATTGAAGAATAAAAAATAAAAATTATTATTAAATAATGTAAAATATTAAAAAATAATAGAAAATATTAAAATTAAATAAATTAAATAAATCCAAAAAATAAAATAAACATAAAAATAAGTTTTTTAAAAAAATTGATTTCAAATGTGTAATGAAGTAGTAATTGAAATATAAAAAAATTAAAATTTAAAAAAAAATAAAAATTAAAAAAAACAATTATTATTATGTAGCTAATCCATCGTTAAAATAAAAAAAATATTTAATAACGAATTTTTCCGTCTTTAACTTAACGGCGGAAAAATTCATCGTTATTTCATCGTTTTCATAAAAAAATAAAATGAAAAAATTAATATACGACGTTTAACGACTAATTTTTCCGTCGTTAAATTAGAGACGGAAAAATCTGGCATTAAACACTTCAATCTTAATTCGTCATTGGTTTGATGATTAAGTCTTTTAATTTTAAATATGATATTTTAATAAAAATAATAATTATATTTATCTCATTTGTGCATCGCATGAGCGAAATGCTAGTATTAGATTACAATCAATTACATAAAATTTTCGAGCTGGAAAATTAGTCAAGTTAGATTTGTAAAAAAAATTTAAAAATAAAAATTATTTTGTTAATTTTAAAAAAATTAAATATTTTTAAAAAAATAACCCACAATATAGATGTGAAGTGTAATTTAGCTAATATTTTTCTCAACAAAATAAAATACAAAAAGTGAAACATAAAATTTCCCATGAAAATATTGATGCAGAAAGGTCAATTAACATATTGTAAAAGACTAGCCAAATTGTCAATATATAGTCAAATTATCACAGCGTCTAGATGGTTTAGAATTTTATTCTTTTAGGAATAGATAGTTTAGAATTGACTACAAATTAAATAAATTGCATATGCAACTACTTTTCTTTGGCAGTATCTAATTAGTCAAAAAATAACGCCTCTCCCTAATTGATTAATTAATAAAAGTACTTACGACATATTATTAATAACTTTTCTATTGCCAATCATTATAATGATAAAAGTCTTATAAATCAGACAATTTTTAACTCGTAAATTTAACACTACATTTTTATTTTATGCAAATTAAACGTTCGTTTTTTTTTTTTTTATGTCGATCAAATTCTGACGTGCCCAACATTTTTATTGTTTGTACATATTTATATTACATTAAATTCGGTCACGTTAAAATTCAATTGTTGGACAAACTTGAGCATGTTTAATTTGTATACAAATGAAAAAGTAGTTTTAGATTTATGAAATTGAAAAATCATGTCGAATTTATAATTTTGTATATATGTTGTGATTTTTAGTACAATTAACCCTATATAAAGTTTTCTTGAAAAAGTAAGCAACTAGACGGACCTAGATTAAGGAATCAGATAATCAATTCTTTGTTAGAAAAGGAAACTTTTGGGAAGGACGGAAATATAATTAGAGAAAAATAAGGGGAAATATGTAGGTTTTTTTTTTTTACTTATACACCCGACCTGCGGTATTGAAAAGATTTGAATTATGACCTTTGATTTCCAAGCAACATCACTCTACTATTAGACCATCCCCACTGAAATTTCGGGAAATATGTAGATTAAAAATAAAATAAGAGAGAGACGCATGGATATTATTAATTACTCAAGACTCGAGAGTACATGGAAATTGAAGCCTACCGAGCATTTAATAGGAAAAAGATAATTAATCCAGGTCTTATTTTAATTTCTATATTTGATAACATTTTATTATTATCATTATTATTGTTGTTTATTATTGAGTTGAGATGAGAAGATTGCGCTGTTTAAATTCCAAATGCTACTTTACGGCTTACGCAAAGGAAACCACATGCATTATTTGATAACCAGATCCGATTCATAAAGTTTAATGCTATTAATTCACAATATATACATTTATAACTTGATAGCATCATTTTATTAACTAGGCATGTTTTAATCATTTTTGTGATTTTTAATACTGAATTTGACTTTGTTATTATATACTGTAATAACTAGTACATAATTAGTAATGACATAATATTCTGTTAGTCCCAGATGAATCTAATAGAATTTAGAATGGGGATATTGAATAAACTTTTTTTCAACGATTTGTATAGTGCGGAATAAATAAGGGTCTCGACTCGTTTTTTGTTGAAAAAGAGGTTTGTACAGTGGCAGTTGAGAGATGCAGTTAGTGAAAAGTGCCGTGTTGTGTTTGAATGCAGATCAGAGTGAGACGGATTAAAACAAAGTACAACACACAGAGATTTTATAGAGGTTCAATGCTAAAACTTCTACGTCCTCTCTTCCTTCTACTTGAAGGGAAATTTATTATATAACTTGAGGTTTATATTTTACAAATTATATGGAAACAGGAGCTGAACCTGGTAATAATGGCTTACTCGACAAGATTACCTCAGCTGGGTCGACTTCTCACACTTACAGTCTCCGGTAGGTAGCTATTGTGGCAACAGTTTCTTTAGCGGCGACTCACACTTAGACAGAGAGTTAGGTGCTATTGAAATCTTTTCAAGGTTTTAGATCTCTTTCGATATTCAAGAGTGGTTTCTTGAACTGGTATCAATTGATTGTGCTTCTCTTACTAAGCGGGTGTTGATGACTTTGAGATTTAAGCGAAAGCTTTTACAAGGAACTAGGTTGTCTATTCTAATTTAAAATAGATGCGCTGCAAATTCCTTATCAATTTCTAATGCTTTCAGCGTGTGTATAGTTTTTACAGAATATTTGTGTACTTGCTTGCTTTGTAATTTTTACACATGCACACACGCTTTAGGAATGAATAACCTCTCTTATTTATAGAGTGGCAAGTTCAAATATGACCGTTGGTCAGTTGGCTGTCGATACTCGTTGGAGGTTGAGTTTGTATATCCTTCAGTTGAGTGGGGACGATCGTTGAAGCCTGTCATTTCCTTACAACATTAAGTGAATATTTGAGATGATCAGGTACGTGGCTGGGCTAACTGATTCTTCCTTGTAGTTTGATGCAATCTTGACAAGCTCCGGTTGGTAATTATTCGGTTGGTTGCTTATCAATCGTATCTACTGAATTTGTGAGTTGACTTCTCACAACTGAAGATTTTAGTTGATCGGTTCAGTTGATAACTTCTAGTTGATCGATCTTAGTTGATGACTTCTATCAACTAGTTCTTGTAGGATGGCATTTCCAATTCAGTTGACTCACGAAGCTTGGAGAGTTATCTTTGAGCTTTCAGTTGTTTGTCTCTATATTTCTTTACTTTTGAGTTTTTCGACATTTCAACAAAACTTTATGATATTTTCCTAATATAATCATTCTAAAAAAATGACATGATATAAATGTTTCATATAATCTATATATGGGGAGGGTTAAAATGAAAATCACTTCCTTCCCTATGTAGAAATTAGGAACTATTAATAGTGATCCATCCACCCAGTTTGGATGGTCAAGATTCAATTGAATAATTAGGGGTTAAGTACAAAAAAAATTCAACTTTTCAAACCCTATCTGATTTCATAAGGGTAAATAAGTAACAAATAGATCTGCATATTAATAAATCTTGATCTGTCGGATTAAACATACCATAAACAACTGCTCATCCATAGAAGAAGCAGAGAAAAGAAGACTGTAAAAAAGAAAAATCAACAAAGCAGTGAAAAAAAAGAACAACGATTTTGCCACAACAGTCAACGGTTGATCGAGGCTAACAAAAACTGAAATAGAACTTATGTACAGATGGCTAGCAAATATTCTTCACGATGACATAAAAGGTACTCTATTGTTGCTTTTATGTAAGGAATCCTATTTAAAATGTTGTGTTCTGTAATATTAATTGTGTGGCAGATGATGTTGTTTTTAGGGGTTTGAATTTTTATTTTTATTTTGTGTTTGAGGATTTTGTGTATTTTGTGTTCTGAGAAACAATTTTCGGTGTTTTAGCATAAAATTAATGATTTCAAAAGTTTATATTCATGTTATGATGTATGAACTGGAGTATTGCATTCATATTAGTAGAAATTTATAAGCATAATAGCATAAATTTCTAATCATGTTAGCATTTATAGCATAATCCATGTTTGCATTTTTGTGTGGTAAGCATGTTAAATTAAATAGCTTAATTATGTCATTATAGTCATTATTTTATATTGTATTAGTATGAAATTAATGCATATTAACATGCTTATGACATTACATCCATTAGTTTAGTTGAAATCATGTTATCAAATAACCCTGTGAGTGTAAGCAGAAACTAATATTAATATTACCATTTATGAAAATATGTAAAACACATAAAAATTGTTTATCATTGCATTGATTTAATTGAATTTAAAAACAATGGTTTGGAAATTTTGTTAATTTATATATGGTTGTTATTTAAAAAACAGTGGCTTGGATATTTTTCTAGCATTTTACAATATGTTCACTAGCAAATAATAATGTACGTGTTAGCAAAAATATTTAAATTATATATGGTAGTGCTCACGGTTTGAAAATATGTGCATTAACAAATAATGATGTACGTGTTAGCATATATTACCAACAGTGTTAGCAAAATATATTTAAATTATGTATGTTGCTCGTGTTTTGAAAATATGTTCATTAGCAAATAGTGTTGACTATATATGCTCGTGTTAGCATATATAATCAATAGTGTTGCAAAACTATTTAAATTATGTTTATTAGCGTTCATGTTTTGACAATATGTTCATTAACAAATAATTACGTACGTGTTAGCATATGTTATCAATAATGTTAGCAAAAATATTTATTTTGCCATTGGTTGATTTTGATTTACTAGTTTATGTATCAAATTTAGCATACTTTAATAATAATACTAGCATAAATTAAGTCAATCAAACATTATCAAATTAATAGATTTATGCTTTGATATTTCAAAATACAACAAATCATATTCATGCATATTTTGAAAGTATTGTAAACATTAATATGTCGTTGGATATCTTGCAACTGAACGGTCCAATGAGAGGAACAAGAGGAGCAGACCAGGGAAAGAGTCAATTGTTACTCAAATAAGTTATCTATTTTTTTTTAAACTATTATATGTAAAGTAAAGCAAATATTGTAATTCTAATTAACACGCTATTTATTAACAAATAAGTTAACTGCAAATGCACGGTGTTATTTTAATACGTAGGTGAATAAGAGTATCATATCCCACAAGGACTGCTGCTATTTTCACGTTCTCAAACACAAACACCTAATTAATATCTAGATACTAAATAAGCAGGCAGAATGGAAATAAATAAAATAACACAATTAAATGCAAGAAATTAAATAAAATAATCGGACTAATTAATTAGACGAAAATCTAGGCTTTAGATATTAGATTATTATATCAATTATTAATATTCATTAACTCTTGCAACCCGACTTCTGTCTTTAATCTATCAATGGTGGGGAATCACTCGTTTGTTATCAAACTGCTTTTAAAGGCATAAACCATGATATAGATATAATGAACATGCACTTAACTGCGATCGGTTCTTCACACATGCCATTACTCTTAATCTAGCTAGCACACAAAGATTTATTCAACCATATGTGATACTTGTTCACTTGGTCGGTCCTTCCAAGCACACATAACTTGATTTTTATATTTTTATAACTAATTCTTCTCTAGTTAGTACTTCAAATTAATGACTAGCATGTATAAATAGTGATCAAGCATCCCATACAAGATATAAATAAACTCATAGAAATCAAGCCCCGAGAGATAGCAGAAAGAAAGTAATTAAATCATATTATAAAATCCATAACATCCAATCCCTAAAACATAGTTGTCTTGTCTCTTTCTACAGCAACACTCCGTCTCTAGCAATCTTGTCAACTCCCCTCGAGTAGATGGCAAGTCTCTGTCTTCTTCTCATCTCTCTTGGTGTATTCTAAGTGTATGATATGATATGAGGCGTCCATCGGGCGTGTATCAGTTGAAGGTTTTTTATATCTAGATTTAAAACCTTGAATTGGAAATAAAATCACACTCCCGCAGACCCGCACACATGGATCGATCGATGTGGCTGGGTCGACCTAGAGCCCTGCTTTGTACAGGGTCAACCCAGATGAGTTCAGTCGGGTCAACCCATGCCTTTGTAAATTGTAATGGCTTGGGTCGACCCAAGCATATTTCGCACTGGGTTTCAAATTTCTTCGAATTTTGATCATTTAATCCAATCCATTATGATTTAATTGGGTATTTAATTAAGCCCAAGAGCCTAATTAAATCCCTCTTCAACTCCTCAAGTTCATATTTAACTGTTTTGCTTCAAATATGTAACGAAATCACAACTATTCTTGCAAAACTAATAAACATATTAAAAACTCCAAATGATAACAATATAAGCACAAAAGATATATAAAATACACAACTTCATATAATAAACATCATCAATTCATATCCAAAATTTGTGTAAAATACACAGTTGTCACTAATCAACAAATTTTAACAGACATATTAGTAAATCATATAACTATATGTTTTTATAATGTCACAACCATCAAGGTGAAAAGCTAATATCTTTCCGCGCGTTACGTAGATGTAACTGTGGTGCTTCTTTAAGGGCTAAGTAAGTAAATTTAGTTGATATCCATGCATTATTTAGTTCATATTAGCAAATTTTGTAGTGAACATTTCTAACTAAAATATATCATATTAATTAACATCACCTTTTTATCATATTAGTTGTGTCCTGTTATTATACTAACAAACTTTGTAAGACATATTAGCAACATTTTATCATCATATTATTTCAAAAAAAAAAAAATGATGAATTCATATTATAATTATTATGTACTTTAAATTAGTAAGTCTTAGGGCATATTTGTAATTAGCTCAAATATTTGTAATTAATGTGTTCTATTGAAATTAATCATGTAGTTGCCGAATAAAAAAGACTAAAATGGAGCATATAAAAAACCAGACAATGATGCAAATATGCGCGAGGAGAAAATAAAGCGAGGACTGATTAGATGAATGAATTATCTCAATTCACTTTATATTGGTGTGTGTTTGATCATACATTGATAAGTTTGTATAAACCGATATTTTATTTTTGATGGAGTACCGAGTACCACAACATTATATTGTATATTACGCATTAATGATTAAAACTTATTGATATGTAGTTGTTTCATGATAATGATTTGATAGATATTTCGAAAAATTATTATTAGCATAAATGTTAATATATTAGCCGTATGTTGCTAATACGTTAGTGACGAATCGCTAATATGTTAAAGTGGTGTTGTTAATATGCAATCTACAATTTGTTAATATGTTAACAAATTATTGCTAATATAGTAAAAATAATTTGCTAATAGTTAATATCATGTTGATAATATGTAATCAACGATTTACTAATATGTGACAATATATCCAAACTTTGATCTGATTTGAAAATTATAAACAAAAAAAAATATTTATTAATGCTTATTAAAAATCTGCAAAAAGTTGGTTCCTATGTGAACTCTAATCATCTATATACATTTTCCGCGCAAAGTATTAAATGTTTTAGAATTGGTATTGTCCATTTAATTTTACAATATTACTATCTTGGAAAAAATAGCATCCCAAGTCATTTAAAGACTCCTGCAACGACGTAACATATTAACATGTGCTAACTGTAAACACCACATCCATTTTCTAAAAACAGCAAACGGGGCTAATTACGGATCAATCCTCTATTGCAATTCTGATTCCATTTGGTGTTGCATAACTAGAATTTTTTTTTTAATTTTTTAAAAAAAATATTAATATACCCTAATTGGGGATGAATGAACCCTAAAGGGAAAATTTAAATTAAATAAAATCATAATAAATTAAAAATTAAAAAAATAATTTTTTATTTTTTTTAAATGAAGGCTTGGAATAGGAAATATAATAGAAAATGCAACAGGTGATCTGGTGTGGACTAATTACCATTATATAAAATATTTTTCCATAATTTATTTAAGTAGTTACAGTTAATATTATGAATATGCCAAACAATCTTTTTAAGGAATCTTTTTTCTAAACTATCTGGGTGTTAATGTAAAAGGAATCGTCTTCTTTTTTGAATAAACTTTCACACTTTAGAAACTTCCTAGCTAAACGTTCTTTACTTACATTTTTTCTTTTTTTGTTCTTCCAAAGGGATCTTATTTAAGGACAAAGAATGCAACATAGTGTATATATAAATAAAGACTTTTATTGTTGGCAAGAAAAAATGAAGACTTTGGTTGAATTTTTTATTATTTTTTTATTTTTTAGGAAAACTTTGATTGAAATTACCAAACTCCGTCTCTGTAGAAATGCATTTTGCCTGTGCCTATAAATAATGTGGTTCGCCGCCTAATCCCAGCCCCAACAAATACATGTATATCGATCAATTAAATTCTTGTATATAAATATCCGCAACAACTAATATTACCGTTGCACAAAAACAATCAGTAAAATAAAAGAAGAAGAAAATCAGGAGAGAGAGAGAGAGAGAGAGAGAGAGAGAGAGAGAGAGAGAGAGAGAATTTTTTTTTAGGTTAGAACTGATCGAATATATATATATATATATATATATAATATGAATAAAAATCAGAAGTTTCACAGTTTAAAGATGAGACTCGACAGCTTGTATATGAGATGAGGTGGAGCAGAGCTAAAACAAAAGAAGTGTGGTGATGGACGATAATTATGGACATGAGAGATCGAGAGTGAATGATAAGTTTGAGTTGGATGATAATTATGGTCATCTTAACTAAATTTGTGAATTTTAAATTAGTGGAGTATTTGTGATGGACGTATATATTTGGATGCTCATGATCATTTTTTTTTTCATGTTTATTTGTGTATTTATTTTTATTTTTTTTCAAAAAAGTTGAAATAACATTAGTGGTGGCCTGGAATGAATTTAATTTTTTGCGCTCAAGTAATTATTGAATTCTTTTGACTACTACACTTTAGTAAAATATTTTGTTACAGCAGTCGTTACCGAGATGCGATTCGAACTTGAGACGTTTAACCTTAAATTTACACAATTCCATCACTAACTAGGTCATTACAAGGAACACCCAGATCTATATATGTACACAATCTTCTAAAACAGAAATGTTTTAATTACTTTTTTCCACTCAAATGATGAATCTATATATGATAGATATATTTTGTTACTGACATTTTTTTTTACTAAATGTTTCATAATTATCCAGTATTTAATGCATATTATAGATTGATTAGTTTATTGCATTGGATAATTGACCACTAACTGAAAGTTTTAGAATTGAAATTGTTCATTTTTTAAAATAAATTCTAGGTACAAAAAATCAAAATATACAATATTTAAAAGTTTTAGAATATGCATTTCTCATAAAATATACTTCCTCCGTTTCCATTTAAATGTGATTTTGCATGAATGCACATAAATTAATAAATTAATTGAATTACCTAAAACATTCTTGTGTGAATACATTAAATGAGTTAAATATAGATGTTTGAATGCATTAAATGAGGACAAATGTGAGAAATATATGAATTTTATATCTCGAATTTGTAGAATAACACTTTTTTTTAAACAAAATTAAAAAGTTAGAATGACATTTATATAGAAATGGAGGGAGTACAACATTTGCACTCTTGGGAAAATAACACGTTAAGTCGATTTATAATATGCATTAAGGAAATATAATTAATGTTATTGAAAAAAATTAAAATTACATAGAATATATAGTGGTATATTAAGAAAATAAAAAATCAATACGCATTTAATAAGAAAAGTATGTTATAATTTTAGTATGTACAAAAAAGGAATACAAGATTACATTTTTGGGGACATCTATTTTTTTATGGGGGAACACCTTAATTGTAATTAATTCGAGTTTAATTAATTTAAAGTCTGAAAAATAAAAACTAGCTATCACTTTAGATCCTGAATTATTGAAACTATCGATCTAAGATCTTTTAAATCATTTATATCAATTCCTATTTTATTTTTAATAGGTACTTCGTAAGGAAAAATTTTATTGAAAATTAATATAGAAGTAATTAAAAAATAAACCGGAAACAAAATACATTATTTAACATGTGTTAAATTAATATTTTCAATCATGATGTAAATTAATAATTTTCATTTTTCAAATTCTGAATTAATCTATCTTTTTGGGATTCTAAATTAATAAAACTCCTTAATTTTGGAACCATGAGGTAAAGACAGTTTTTTTGAAAAGGTCAACTAAATGTTGTAATATTATATGTTTTTTCCTTAATTTAATGATAAAGAATAGAACGTGCAACGGTGTGGGAAAGACTCATTTCTACCTTAAAAAAAAAAAAAAGACTTTGAATCATTTCTTGAGAAGTAAAACAAAGAGTTTGATTGAATTTTTACAAACTCCGCCTTTGTAGACATTCATTTTGTCTGTGGCCTTTGTATAATGTGGTCGTCGCCTAATCCCCGGCCGCCACAAATACATGTATCAATATATATATAATTCCTATAAATATCTGCAACAAGCCAACTAATTAACATTACTTACTGACCGTCGCATAAAAACAATTGCAATCAGGAGAGAGAGAGAGAATGGCGGGTGCAGCATTTATCCCTTCGGTGAAATTGAGCGGGTGCGAGAAGGCGATGCCGGTGATGGGCATGGGGACGGCGTCGTTCCCTCCGGCGGGTTTGGAGGCGACGAAGGCGGCGGTGTTGGAGGCGATCAAGGCAGGCTACCGCCACTTCGACACGGCGTTCGCATACGGCTCCGAGAAGGCGCTGGGGGAAGCCGTGGCCGAAGCCGTGCGGGTGGGGCTCGTGAAGTCGCGCGACGACCTCTTCATCACGACTAAGCTCTGGGCTAGCTTCACTGACCCCACCCAGGTCGTCCCGGCCTGTAAAATGAGCCTCCAGTAAGCCACCCACCTCATCAACTTAAATTGTCTCTCTCTTAAATTTTCCTCTGTCTTTTCAACTCTAACACACTACATAAAACAAAAAGTTTGTAGCATATCACTGTTGATTGTCACGTGCCTTTCCCTTGGAGGTTGGGGATTTTTATTATGTATAATTATTTTGTACGTCTGAATGAATTCCATGCACCTATTTTGGAGGGGTTTATGTTTTTTTTTTCGTAGACTTCTTGGGCATATATGCTGTGCATCAATTATAACATCGATTAATTAGTCGTATTTGACTTATGGGCTATGGGCCTATGGCAAGGATACTTCAAATTAAAGTGGATCAACATAGATATATAGAGGTTTGTTTTGATTAAAAATGAAATTTGGGAAATAAATATATAGAGGTGATTTAATTTATTAATGCAGAAATCTTCAATTGGAGTACGTAGATCTGTACCTGATACATTGGCCGGTGACGCTGACAGAGATGGTGTGGAAAACTCCAGTTCCAATAGAAATAGTGAAGCATTTAGATATGAAGGGTGTGTGGGAAGCCATGGAAGAGTGCAAGAATTTGGGGCTCACCAAAGCTATTGGTGTTAGTAATTTCTCTTGCAACAAGATTCAACAGCTCCTCACCACTGCCAAAATCCCTCCCGCGGTCAATCAGGTACGTACGTCACTCTCTCTCTCTCTAGATCTATATATAGATACATACTAGCTAGAGTAATTAAGTAATAAAAATATTAATGATTTGTTGTTAATTATATTATATTAGGTGGAGATGAACCCGCTATGGCAACAGAAGAAATTGAGGGAATTCTGCAAAGAAAAAGGTATTCACGTCACCGCCTACTCTCCCTTGGGAGCAAACAACACTAAATGGGGAGACAACAGAATTGTGGAAAGTGATGCCATAGCAGATATTGCCAAAGCTAGGGGGAAAACCACTGCACAGGTTAATTTTAATTAATATTACTATATATATATTCACCCGGCCCCAAATTAAAAAAATAAAATAAAATTGAAAACAATGAATAAATAAAATGAATGCAGGTGGCATTGAGGTGGGCATATGAGCAAGGAGTGAGCATTGCAAGTAAAAGCTTCAACAAAGAGAGGATGAGAGAGAATCTTCAAATATTTGATTGGACACTAAGCGATCAAGAGTTGGATAAAATCAGCCAACTTCCACAGGCCAAAGGGGTCACTTTGGCTTCTATTTTGGGACCCCACGATATTGTTTTGGAGATTGATGCTGAGTTTTAATTAATCTCCTAATTTCTCTACCTATTATTATTTTATTTGCAGATTGTTTCTTACAAAATATGTACAACAAAATGGCAAGTTCGTTTTTTTCCATCTTCTTTCCGGATTTATGATTTACCACGTTTTGTATTGTATCTACATACATGTAATCAATAAATGGAAGTTCTTGTGCCATCATAATTGTGCTACATCAGCAATTTTTTTAAACAAAATTTACTGATGTAAGAGAGAGAGAGAAGATGTAGGATAAAATTTTTTCATAGGAGAGAGCGTTTAAATATTCTTCGAGACTCGTAAAACTTAACATTTTGACACCTAATAAACAAAAATCGAAGGTTTGTTTTTTTTTTTTTTCCATTATACGGCAATAATAAAATTACCGGAATTTGGTTGTTCTACTATATATATATATATATATATATATATATATATATATATATATATAGGGAATGGATCAAGTGAGAACCAAAGTCCCATGTGAGAATTAAGAATCAATTTCATCCATCAATCCTCTTCATTTGGACGGTGCATATCAGTTGTCTCTCTTAAGTAATGTGGTAGCAATTTTGATATTTATGGCAACTTTAAGTACTGCGGGGGTATAACAATAATTTAGTAATTCTTCTATTTCCATATTAGATTTGCGGTAGGGTTCCTTATTAGATTTTCAACAGCCGCTTCTCACAATTTCTTTCTCTCATATATGATATCATACAAATCATTCGTGCTCATCGCTAGGACATCGATTTTCTCATAATCAGATCGGGTTTTTTTCAATCTGCTATTTTTTCAATTTCGGTGTAGCTCAAATTCTCAGATTCGTTTAGCTTTGAAATCATTGTTTTCTGAATACCGTTGGAGATCAGATTATCAGAGGTTCATTCGATTAATTTTTTAGTTCGTTGCTTTCGAAATACCAGTGGAGATTCAGAGTTCGATTTAATTCTTTATGGAGACTCCAGGTATTAGCATAAAGGTTCATTCAATTTAATTTTTTGTTATATTTTTTTACAGATTTAAATGATAGATGTGTTCGTTCATGTAATGTACTATATTTTTTCGAAGTTGATTAATTCTTGTTAACATAGTATTTGAACGATAAACGCAGTATTAGCACTGCTATTACAAATTTTAGAACCACTGTAGATTAGTTTTAGCACTACTTTGACCATTTTTAGCATGATCGAAGAATATTTTTTTAGCATTAACGTGATTAATTGTATATTTTTTAATGTGCAAATTGTCTTGGCTCCACTTTGGAGTTTTCTCCTGGGATTTGTTGTACTTCTCCTACAATTTTTTTATCCGGTTTATTTTAGATTTGTTCGATAATGTCGATGAAGTTGATTTAGTTGAACTTTTGAATTTTCACGATCAACATGTGTTTTAAGTTCTGCAGATTATGGTTTCTTATTAATATTTACTTGTATCTCTGCAGATTTGTTTGCATCACAACATGACTAATTTTTTAATAGATTAGCACTACTATTATAGGTTTTAGCACTGCTGTAGATTAGTTTTAGCACTACTGTGACCATTTTTAGCATGATCGAAGAATATATTTTTTTAGCATTAACATGATTAGTTGTATATTTTTTAAGGAAAAAAAGTAAAAAAAGGAAAAAAAAGGCAACATATAAGGGTGTAGTAGTTTCATGGGCAATTTGGAGTTATGACACACTTGTCCCCACACCCAATGATTGGGGAAATGTACTTTTTACATTTTTTTCAAAACTAAACATTAAATGCACCCTAAAACCCTAACATATACAAACCCTAACATATAAAAATAAATACATGATCGATCCCTACCAGTTTTTTGTAGACAATTTATTTTTAAAATTAATAATAATGAATAACGATAAGGATAACGAAATTAATAGTAATGATAATAACGAAATTAATAGTAATGATAATAATAATAAGAATATCGAAAGTAATAAGAAGAATAACGAAAGTAATAATAATAAGAATAACGAAATAACGAAAGTAATATATCATTATATATTGATAATAACGAAAATATAATAATAATAATAACGAAATTAATATTAACGAAAACATTAAACGATAGTTCATTATATAGGATTTTATGTATAACGAAAATATTAAACGATACATGTATAAAAACATATAACGAAAATTTATAAATATATAACGAAAACTTATGACGAAACATTTATAACGTTATGCATCAATGCATTATTCTGTCATTTCTGTGTGGTCAATATGAGGTAGGTAAAATGCATAAATATTTGTATTTGCATAGGTAGGTATTAGTTGGCCCAAATTAAATGAAATTTAATGCATTTAATTTTGTGTAAGAGAGGTTGGTGTCATTCACCTATATTTACACTACACCGATGCATCAATTCAACCCACACCCAAATAGAAGAAATAGTTCAAGAGTTTGGTGAAGAAAATGTCTGAATTCACATAAAAAAATGAATGTTTGATCGTGCAAGCGAGAAGATCATCGTCATCAACAAAACATCATCATCGGTGAAATTTCGCGGAAAAATTCTCCAAAATTGAAAGGTATGTTTCAAGTTTTGTTAGAAAATTATTTTAGGTTTTAATTTAAACATCGTTATGTTAAATCTAAATGTTCGTTATTGTTAAATTTCAATTTTGGTATGTTAAAAACTAAATTTTCGTTATAGTTGAATTTGACTATTCGTTACAATATAGAATAAAACTTTCGTGATAATTAAAATTAATTATCGTTGTGTTAAATGAAAATTATCGTTATGTTTAAAATTGTATATTTCGTTATGCTCAAATTAAATTTTCGTTATAGTGAAAAGATATAATCCATATAGTTGAATTTAAATTTGAATTTTCGTTATAGTTGAATTTAAAATTATCGTTATGTTTAAAATAAATTTTCGTTATTGAATTTAAAATTATCGTTATGTTTAAATTTTCGTTATTATGAATTTTTTCGGTTATGCGCAAAATATTTCGTTATGAATTTTTTCGTTATGCTTAATTTAAATATTTCGTTATGCTCAAAACGAAAGTTATATTAAATATTTCGTTATGCTTAAATTAAATATTTCGTTATGCTCAAAATATTTCGTTATGAATTTTTTCGTTATGCTTAAATTAAATATTTCGTTATGCTCAAAACGAAAGTTATATTAAATATTTCGTTATGCTCAAAATATTTCGTTATGATTTTTTTCGTTATGCTTAAATTAAATATTTGGTTATGCTCAAAATATTTCGTTAAATTAAATATTTCGTTATGCTTAAATTAAATATTTCGTTAAATGAAATTAAATATTTCGTTATGCTTAAATTAAATTGAATTTTTTGTTATCACAGATGGTTAGACGTCGTATAATTGTACGACATAGTGGCTGTTGGGAGAGAGCTCAATATGTAGATGGTGTGGAGGAGCTGATCATCATGTCATCTGATGATATCTGTTTTAGGACACTGATGAGAGAGATACATGAGTTACTAGAGACCGATCCCATCTCTGTCGAGTACCAGTTATCATGGATGTCGAGCACCAATAGCGGGAGACAGATCAAGACAAGACTGAAAGATGATGCTGATTTGCTTGACTTGCTCCACGAGCAGAGTCAAGAGATGATTGTGTATGTTGTTCAGAGAGGACGCAGCAGCTCAAGGGTCACCCCTGACACTGTGCCCGAACATAGAGAACCGGACCGAGAGGAGGTTCGTGATGATATACAGCACTATGAGGCTCCAGAGGAAGAAGAAGAAATTCCTACTACTGATGAAGAAGCGGAGGAGAATGTGAGAACGGACTTGCTCGAATCAGTGTTCACAGAGTTCACGGGATGGATTCGTTCTACAGGGAGTACGGGACGATTGATAGGCATGACCGGAGGAGCATCATCGTCAAACACTAGGGCTAAGGATGTATCTGAGAGGGGTGGGAGCAATTGGCTTGTTCCACTTGCGAATATTGACGTTGCAGGCCCACTGAGTTGGGACGAGCCGTCAGCAGCCAATACAGATGAACTTCAGAAGGGTGCATTTTCCGCACCAAGGATGATTTGGCCCTAGCTGTGGGACTGTATCACATGCAGAATAGAGTGGAGTATGCCGTGTATCGATCGAACAAGACACGACTGGTTGAAAAACAGTAATCCGTGCTTTTAAACGTTTTTAGTAAACTGCTTAGAAATTGTTCTGTGATATGTGTGGGACAGATGCAAGAACATAAATAAATAAAGTAGTAAAAACGCATGAGATGATAACCCAGTTCGGTTTAACCAACCTACTCTGGGCGGATTGCTCCCAAACTTGAAGATTCGACTGGTACTCCTTCGTCGAGTGTATTAGGGATATTACACATACAAGCCTCCCGCCTTATGCTACCCGTTCTTCTCTACGAAATCTTTCGCTAGTAGAAAGTTGTAAGATCCCCTCACAACCGTGACACTAGACTCCCTCTAGCTACCCACGACTTCAACTTACAATCTCTCCCGAGATTGCGTACAAAACGGAATAAAAATCCCCTCATGTGTTTCACTCGTAAACACTCAATACTAGTCTATCACGTTGAACATTTTAATGAACAACTACTAGCTACAAAAACGACCACAAACTGATTCTAACACTAGAATCTGACCAAAATATCAGTGGTACCGATTGCTGCACAAATCGGTCTTCATATATAGACTTCTCTTTAGCTTGGCGTCAATCTCTTGCTTTCCGCCAACTAGGTAAGTGGTTTGTGGCCTTCCAAACGTGTGTAGATACTTCCCATGTGTAGGAGGGTTAATTCAGCACCGGATCTACACCACAAGGCAGTAAAACGAATCTATCTTGAGCTTCCAAACTGGTTTGGCGCAAGAGCTTTCCAATAAGGAAACTGCCATAAATAGAGTGTCCCTGGTTCTGTCTGGGACAAACTCTGGAACAGTTCACCAACTGTTCTTTCTTTTCTTGCACAGCGGAAAACAAATCTTCGTGGGACATACCTAGACACACATTGTCGAACATATCTCGCCAATTTAACAACACAAAAACTTAGTGCATGCAGTGGCACTAACAATCTCCCCCTTTGGCGTTTATGGTCGGCAATTATCATCACGATCTGCACAACACTTGAATAAACTTCGCAGATCAACAATATATCAAAATGAGTGATATATTCAAAAACTGTCAGGGACAGTTACAAGCACACTCCCCCTGAATCTGAACTGGGAGTGCCTTCATCACGATCAGAGCATTGTTTTCACAGTGTAGAACTGCATTGTCAGTTGATCAAAAATAAAGTACAGACCAACAAAAATTAAAGTGGGGTAAACAGCATCCCCAATAAATTGTTTGTTCAGAAAACATCAAACATTAAAACAAAATGAGCACATGCTCATAGCAGCAACAGCAACAGACCATCCTTCATCTAACTGGCCTTTGCGTATCAGCATTCTTCTCCCCCTTAATTGTTGCTAGAAACGACAAACACCAAACTTCAGACCGGGGAGGCAGCATCATCATCATCATCATCATCATCATCAGCAGTAGCTGGCTTATCAGCAGCAGGAACAGAGGAAGCACTCGGCACGTCAAGCGGCGAGGCAAGGCCAAGGGCTCGGGCCCGGAGATCAATCAGCAAGGCCTCCAACTCTTGTTTCCTGGTTTTGAAAGTCCGAATGGACTTGCTCAGAAACACAACTTCATGCTCCAGAGACTTGATATGCCTGTAAAAGAAAATAGAAGTGACAACAAAAGAGACAGCCGATCTGTTTGGGACAGATGGTGGCACAGGTCGCGAACTTTCATCAGCATCGCGGGAAGGAACATCCGGAGTATGCTGGGATGAAAAGAGCTTATGGCTGATGGTCAGCGGCTGCGCAACAGGCGCATACACATCATTTGCAGAAACAACATCATGCTGGGCCATTATAATGCTAAAAATTAGGCCAGGATAGCCAACAGGTTGTTGGGTATGAGTCGATTCGGCATGAGCAATGACGTTCTCAAAGATCAGCAGGCCAAGATTAAACTCACTACGAGTGCCTATTGAGAACAGCAACAAAGCCATGGACTTGCCAACAGTAGAGTCATGAGTACTGGGCAACCAATTCCGTACAGCAACCTTGTGAAGTATTGAGTACTTCACACTCAGATCAGATGCCAACAACGCACGCCCCGAGGGCCAAACCACCCGACTTCCTCCAGTTAATTCCGACACTACTTCATTCAGATCAAAAACAGGTGCAAGAGCAACAAGGTTCTCACGACCCAAAAAATCATTAATCACAGCAGGGGAAAATGCAATCCAATGACCCTGCACAAACACAGAAAAAGCATGCTCATAGGAAGCATCACGCATACGCTTAGACAAGTTTGCATAAACTTCATGCACAACAGCAGCAATAAAAGGTGGAGCAGAATAGGCAGATTTCTCTAACCGGAGATCATGCAACAAAGAGTCAACACCAGTTCCCTCTATATCGGACTTAACCAAACAACGCTCGGAAATCAACGAGCGACCAGCAACAATTTTGAATTCATTTTGGTGAAGGGCAGACATAAACTTACTTGAATCGAAGTCCTCAGAATCGGAATCTGATTTGTCTGGAACAGACTTAGGGACATCCTCTGCTTCTTCATCAGAGGGGAAATGTGCTCTGGCTTGCTTCATCAGCGGACGACGACGACCCGACATCAACCCCATCCTCTGCTCAGACACATTCCGTGTAACACGGCGAGCAGAAACAACCTCAGGTTTCTTAGGAGCAACCTTTTTCCCAGCAGGCTTCACTAATTTTGGAGGTTTTGATGAAGACCCCTTCTTAGCAGCAACTTTCTTGGATTTGAGGGTTTTTGAAAGAGAACCCTTCTTTACAGCAACCTTGGCCAACACTTTGGATTTCAATTTGGCAATGGGTGTGTCATCTTCATCATCAGACACTGGAGGAGTGACTGGTTCATCTCTCAACTCCAACTTGCGTTTGGACCCGCAAGTTTTGGAGGAGGGAGCCTTTGGAGGAGGGACAGAAACATCCTTAGTAATAGGAGACTCCTCATCGAGGAAGGAGATATCAATATCATCTTCACCTGGATAATGAACAAGGTTTTCAGCAGCAGCAGCAGGTGATACTTCACCAAGAGGAACTTGAACTGTGACAACGGGTGTGTCACTCACCACAGGATCAGCAGCAGAGATAGACGGAGCTTGAACAAATTTCAGCGCGTCAAGAGATGCAGCAAATTCCTCAATAGAGGTAGGATCTTCATCAACAGCAGGGGTGACGGCAACATCATCTTCAACAGAAGCCATGGAGACTTCATTTCTTCCAACATTTTCAATGGCAGCTGCAATTGAGGCATCCAAAATTTCCGCAGACACCATGGGCGGAGAGGATGGCAGTTCAGAAACCCTAGGAGAGGGTTGAACATCGAGATCTATCTCAGACATAGATCGAGGCGGCAAATCAGCAAAAGGTGCCACAGAAGTTGGCACAGAAGCAAGCGCTTCAGAGGAAGCAACAGATGGCTTCACAGAGACAGAGGCAATTGAAGATGAAAACACAATGGGTTGAGAAAGCTCCGCAAGTTGTCGCCGCAAGTCTTTAGTAGAAATTCTGAGTTTCTTCACTTGAGTGGGCTTAGAAGAAACAGCTTTGTCCGCCATTAGAGTTCGAACAATGAAAATTCAAACACACACCACAGAGAGAGAACGGCTTGGAAAATTTACAACGATTCTGTCTCTTTTGAGAAATAAGGTTAAGACCTTAATTAGGAAACTCTAAAAGGAAATTTCCTTAAATCACTTAATCCTCACACATCACCCCGCAGCTAGGTGTGGAGAAGTGGAATCGATCGTGGTGTGAAAATCAAGGCACAACTAGCCGTTGAAAAGTAACCGTTCGTCCAAAGCAGAAACTGTCCGAGACAGATATTGGCACAACACTTACAGACCATAGTAACCATGGTCATTTTATACTCTCTATACATACATCACTGACCAAGACTGTATAGAGAGTCTTCTCACAATGGAGAAATTTAGAGAACACAAAGACCCAAGGAAGATCTTAGTGTTTCAAACCTTCTGCTATCAAGTGCCTTTGTAAAGATGTCCGCAAGCTGGACATCTGTTCTAACATATTCAATTACAAGAGATTCGTCTTCAACAAGCTCCCAGATGAAGTGGTGACGAATGTCTATGTGCTTTGTACGAGAGTGCTGAACTGGATTTTTCAAAATGTTTATCGCACTCATATTGTCACAGTATATGGTAAGGACAGACTGTGGGACACCATAGTCATGTAGCATTTGTTTCATCCATAAAAGTTGAGTGCAGCAACTTCCAGCAGCGATATATTCAGCTTCGGTATTAGACAGCGAGATAGAATTCTGTTTCTTGCTGAACCATGACACCATGTTATTTCCAAGGAAGAAACATCCTCCAGAGGTACTCTTCCTATCTTCAGTACAACCTGCCCAATCTGCATCGCAAAACCCCACCAAACTAGGGTTTGTATCATAGGAGAACCAAAGTCCCAACTCAGAAGTACCTTTTATGTACTTGATTATGTGCTTGACATATTTCAAGTGACTTTCTTTGGGTTCAGATTGGTAGCGAGCACAAACTCCCACACTGTAACATATGTCTGGCCTACTTGCTGTAAGGTAAAGCAGACTCCCAATCATACTCCGGTACAAAGTTTGCTCAATGGCAACACCAGCTTCATCTTTTGACATCTTCGAAGATGTCCCCATCGGAGTTCTTTTCGGGCTGCAACTTTCCAATCCAAATTTGCTGATTAAGTTCTTTGCATACTTCGTTTGAGATACAAAGATTCCATCATCCTTTTGCTTCACTTGAAGCCCCAGAAAGTAGGTTAGTTCACCTACAAGACTCATCTCAAATTCGGAAGTCATGTCCTTCACGAAGTCTTTCACCATTCTGTCCGAGACAGATCCAAAGACAATATCGTCCACATAAATCTGAACGATGATCATGTCAGATTTTTCTCTCTTGATGAAGAGAGTTCTATCAGCACCACCACGAACATATCCTTTCTCCAGAAGGTATTTGGTAAGTCGTTTGTACCAAGCTCGCGGAGCTTGCTTGAGACCGTAGAAGGCCTTCTTCAGTTTGTACACATACTCAGGATGGTATGGGTCTTCAAAGCCTTTGGGTTGGCTTACGAACACATCTCCAGATAAGTACCCATTTAAGAAGACACTCTTCACATCCATTTGGAACAATTTAAACTTCATCCATTCAGCCATTGCAAGGAGCAATCTGACAGATTCAAGACGAGTAACTGGACCGAACGTCTCGTCAAAATTCACACCTTCAACTTGTGAATAACCTTGTGCCACAAGTCTTGCCTTATTTCTGGTTATGTTCCCTTCTTCATTGGTTTTATTCTTGAAGATCCACTTCGTGCCGATGACATTAACACCTTTAGGACATGGAACCAAATCCCATACTTCATTTTTTTCAAACTGCAAGAGCTCTTCTTACATGGCATAAATCCATCGATCATCTTGTAAAGCCTCTTTAACGTTCTTGGGCTCAGTTGTAGAAGTGTAGCAGACATTTGCAATCATCTCACGATAGTTCTTTCGAACTCCTCTGGTTCTAACTCCTTCATTTACATCACCAATGATGTCTGCTGCAGAATGATGTTTTTGCACACCTTCTGAAGGTTTGAAGCTATCCAGATTCTCGTTCCTCAATTCAGCTTGATCAGGATGTTCCGAATTGTCTGGAACAGAAGCTGGCACAGGAGTTGTGACATCAACAATCTCCTCATCAATCTGGGCAACAGATTCTTCCAGATCATCTACCACAATATTGATAGACTCCATCATCGTCTTGGTTCTCTTGTTGAACACTCGATAGGCCCGACTATTTCTCGAATATCTGAGAAAAATGCATTCATCTCCTTTGGCATCAAACTTTTCAAGCTTCTCTCTGTTTCTTAACATATAACAAGTTCTTCCGAAGATGTGAAAGTACTTTAAATTTGGTTTCTTCCCTTTCCACAGCTCATAGGGAGTAACTCTTGTCTTGGGTCTGAAATACACCAGATTAATAACATGACATGCTGTATTCACAACTTCAGCCCATAGATTGTCAGGGACAGATTTTGCCTTCAACATGACTCGGCTCATTTCTTGAAGAGTCCAATTTTTCCTCTCGACAACACCATTTTGTTGAGGCGTTTTTGGCGCAGAAAACTCCTGATCAATACCTTTTTCTTCACAAAAATATTTGAAGTAAGCATTTTCAAATTCACGACCATGATCACTTCGAATTCTCATCACAGCTGTTGCTTTCTCCAGTTCAAGCTTGAGACAAAGATTTTTGAATGTCTCAAAAGTTTCTCCCTTATCTCTAAGGAACTCCACCCAGGTGAATCATGTGAAATCATCAACACACACAAAAATAAACTTCTTCCATCCAATACTTTCAGTTTGAACAGGCCCCATCAAATCCATATGCAACAGCTCCAAGGCTTTTGAGGTGGTAATCTTCTTAACAGATTTATGTGATGTATGAATCTATTTTCCCACTTGACATGGCCCACAAATTTTGCTACGATCAATATCAAACTTCGGGACTCCATACACAGCTTCTGTCTTCAAGAGTCGCTGCATGTTTCTGTAACTCACATGGCCGAACTTTTTATGCCATATGTTTGCTTCATCAAGTTGAGTTCTGAAGCAATTACCTTTCATGTTGAGAAGGTAACAATTGTCCCTTCATCTGTCTCCATCCATCAGAAGCACATATTCTTTGTTCTTCACAAGACATTTGTCTCTAGTAAAATGAACCAAGAGACCTTGATCGCAGAGTTGACTTATGCTAATTAAGTTAGCTTTTAGTCATTCAACGAGCAAAACATCCTCCAAGTTGGGCATCCCTTCAACATTTAGATGACCACGGCCAAGAACTCTTCCCTTAACACCGTCTCCAAAGGTAACGGATTGATAAGAACAATCCTTTTGGATATTCTTCAACATACTGGCATCTCCAGTCATGTGTCGCGAGCATCCGCTGTCAAAGTACCAGCTGCTCTTTGCGTGAATATTGAGGGCAGTGTGAACCACATAGTTCCTGTGACGGTTCCAGGATCTGTTCCGCACAGATTGTCTTCTGAAATTTAGGTCATTCTGAGATCGACCTTTCCTCCTCATTCTTCTGAGATCATTGATGTAGTACCTACAGTATGGTCGAATGTGACCAAGTTTTCCACAATAGTGGCAGACAATTCCATTCTTTTGAGGCTGTGACTTTGGAGGCTGTGGCTGCTTGATCTCTGATTTAAATTCAGGTTCTGGAACAGATTCATTATGCTTTCCAGATGTTTGTCCTTGACAGAAATGATCGGAAAACTTCCCACCAGTGTATCCAAGACCTGTATGGTCCTGCGGACTTTTTCCTTTAGAAAGGATGTAATCGAACTGAGATGATCCAGAGTTTATCATCTTGACAAGCTTCTTAAGATGAAGCAGTTCACCATTCTGAGAGTGAGAGTTATTTCTAGACTGTTGAAGATCATTCTGCAATTCACTGAGGTGCGTGGACAAACAATCTCTCTCTTTAATGAGATCACCATTCTCTTTCATCAGCTCTTCATTGACTTTAACCACCATGATCCAGCTCTCATGAAGCTTTTTGTAAGCTTCTATGGCAGACTCTTCAGTGAATTCTTAATCATCACTGCTTTCCAAAACATTGTCATTATGTCTGTCAGAGACAGATTTAGACACAGGTTCTTTGTTAGAATGTGTCATGAAAGCAATATGGTTGCTTACGCATTCTTCATCACTCCCACTATCATCTGGATCATCACTTTCACTAAGAGTGGAACTGTAGGATTTATTCTTCTTCTTTAAGGTGTTAGCACATTCAGCTTGATAGTGCCCAAGACCCCCACATTCTCTACACTTGACCTCCTTCTGTTTTTCTTCAATGGAATCTTCATTTTTAGATCTCCGAGATTTGGAGAATCTGTTCTTGACAGAATTATTCTGTGAAGACTTCTCATAACGTTTGACAAATTTTGAGAAATTCTTTGTCAGAAGGGCAATTGATTCAGCCAAATCATTTTTGTCAGAGACATTACTTGGATCATCAGCACTGGGGCCGGCTTGAAAAGCTATGCTTTTCTTCTGAACTGTCTCTTCGTCTGTTAGTCCCATTTCAAAAGTCCTCAGGGACCCCTTCAGCTCCTGTAACTTCATCTTGCTCACGTCCTTGGCCTCTTCTATGGCCGTGACTTTATATGCAAATCTCTTAGGAAGAGATCGCAGAACTTTCCGCGCAAGTTTCTCCTCCGAGATGGCATCACCAAGTGCAAAGCTTTCATTAGCTATGTCACAAATCTTGGCGTTGAAATCAGCAAGCTTTTCACCTTCATCCATTCGAAGGTTTTCAAATCTGGTAGTGAGGAGCTGCATACGAGATGCACGAACACTGCTCGTTCCTTTGAAAGCAGTTTGAAGGATATCCCATGTATCCTTTGCCTTGTCACATGTGGAGATGAGTTTGAACACGTTCATGTCTACTGCAGAAAATATGGCATTCATGGCTTTAGCATTCAGCCCCATGAGCAGATAATCAACATCGTCAAACTCTTCTTCTGGCTTCAGCACCGCTTTGCCTTTCTTATCCTTCTTGGTAGGAGGCTTCCACCCTTCAGTCACCATCTTCCAGGCACGCTCATCAATTGAGCGAATGAAAGCTGTCATACGAGCTTTCCAATAGGCATAATTATTGCCATCAAGGAGCCGAGGTCGCACCGCCGAAGCTCCCTCTTTCATCGAGTCCATCTCGGCAAAAACAACACAATAACACGGATTAATACCCCAAGATCAACCCTGAATACAGGCAACCCGCTCTGGTGCCAATTGAAAAACAGTAATCCGTGCTTTTAAACGTTTTTAGTAAACTTCTTAGAAATTGTTCTGTGATATGTGTGGGACAGATGCAAGAACATAAATAAATAAAGCAGTAAAAATGCACGAGATGATAACCCAGTTCGGTTCAACCAAGCTACTCTGGGGGGATTGCTCCCAAACTTGAAGATTCGACTGGTACTCCTTCATCGAGTGTATTAGGGATATTACTCATACAAGCCTCCCGCCTTATGCTACCCGTTCTTCTCTAGGAACTCTTTCGCTAGTCGAAATTTATAAGATCCCCTCACAACTGTGACACTAGACTCCCTCTAGCTACCCACGACTTCAACTTACAATCTCTTCCGAGATTGCGTACAAAACGGAATAAAAATCCCCTCACGTGTTTCACTCGTAAACACTCAATACTAGTCTATCACATTGAACGTTTTAATGAACAACTACTAGCTACAAAAATGACCACAAACTGATTCTAACACTAGAATCTGACCAAAATATCTGTGGTACCGATTGCTGCACAAATCGGTCTTCATATATAGACTTCTCTTTAGCTTGGCGTCAATCTCTTACTTTCCGCCAACTAGGTAAGTGGTTTGTGGCCTTCCAAACGTGTGTAGATATTTCCCATGTGTAGGAGGGTTAATTCAGCACCGGATCTACACCACAAGGCAGTAAAACGAATCTATCTTGAGCTTCCAAACTGGTTTGGCGCAAGATCTTTCCAATAAGGAAACCGCCATAAATAGAGTGTCCCTGGTTCTGTCTGGGACAAACTCTGGAATAGTTCACCAACTGTTCTTTCTTTTCTTGCACAGCGGAAAACAAATCTTTGTGGGACATACCCAGGCACACATTGTCGAACATATCTCGCCAATTTAACAACACAAAAACTTAGTGCATGCAGTGGCACTAACACTGGTCTACATGTGCAAGCATGGCAGGGAGTGCCCGTTCAAGCTGTGTGCCGTTGTGGATGGAGTTGTTTGGAGAATCTACAAGTTTGACGGCACTCATACTTGCCACATGGATATGAGTCGAGTTGCCCCACGACAGGTGCCTGCACGGGTTATTGCAAAGTATTTTGCACGTAAACTGGTCGATAAGGGGGTTGTTCTGAAGACTAAAGAGATGGTCTCCGAGCTTCTACGTGAGTATGGGATTCAGATTGATTACAGTTTCGCTCTGCGCTCGAGGAACATTGCAATTGAGATGATCTATGGGGACTTTGATAAGTCCTATGCGCAATTGCCCACATTTCTACACACGTTGCAGCTGCGCAATCCCGGGACATTGTACGAGTTTCAGACGAACACCGTACATGAGCTGAAGTATACATTTTTGGCACTCGGACCGTGTATCAGTGCCTTTCATGCGGGTGCAAGACCAGTGGTCGTGATTGATGGGACACACTTGAAGGGAAAGAACAAAGGGATTTTGTTTGTTGGTGTGATGAAGGACGACAATGAACAGGTGTTACCTATTGCAGTTGGTATCGGTCCGATCGAGAATGATGACACTTGGATTTGGTTCCTGAATCGATTGCATATCACTTTGGGCGAGATAAAAGACCTCCTGATCGTGTCCGATCAGCACCAGAGCATTAAGAATGCTGTCGCGGCTGTTTTTCCAAGAGCGACACACGGGTTGTGCTATTATCATCTACAGACCAAGATGGCAAAGCGCGGGTCTAATGTCATTGGGTTGTTTAAGGAGGCTGCCTATGCATATCGGACAGATGTATTCCAGAGACACTTGTCAGCATTGGAAATGCTGAGCGGACCAGCATACGAGAAGCTTTGTAATATTGGTCCGTAGCATTAGTCCCGATCGCAGTGTCCCGTACGGCATTTCAGATTTATAACATCTAATGCGGCCGAGTCACTCAATGCCCGTCTACTGTGGGCTAGGAGACTGCCTATTTGCTCAATGCTTGAGTCGTTCAGGAAAATTGTGGAAAAGTGGTTTGTTGAGCGTCGGGCTGCAGCGCAGATGTGGGATCACGTGTTGACACAGCCCATTGTGGACAAGTTATCCAAGAATGTCGAGCAAGGACGATGTTTTTCCGTTCGATGCACGACATTAGCACACCTGTGGAAAGTAGAGGTGGGCATGAAGTCTTTTATGGTCGATCTTCATCATCGGACCTGCGATTGTCATGAGTTCGAGTTAGATTTGATCCCGTGTAGCCACGCTGCAGCAGCGATCAGGTACATGCTTGTTTAAATTTTTTAACACTATCATTGTTGTGAGTAATCATGTTTTTTTAACTATAATTCGTATTCACACGTAGATTCTCCGGTGGAAACATATACGAGTTTGTGGATAGATGCTACAAGACGGAGACAATTGCCAGCATGTACGACTCAGTCATCATGGGCTTACCTAGTCCAGAAGATTGGATTGTCCCGCCTGACGGTTGTCCACTTGTGCGCCCTTCTGTGATAACAAAACAGGCCGGTCGTCCTCGAATGTCTAGAGCTCGGGGGGGTGCTGAGGCGTCATCCAGTCAGCAGAGGTAGATCTGCACTATATGTCATGTCCCGGGTCATAACAGACGCGTATGTACAACCCCGGT
Organism: Perilla frutescens; assembly: GCA_026008535.1. Taxonomy (NCBI): domain Eukaryota; kingdom Viridiplantae; phylum Streptophyta; class Magnoliopsida; order Lamiales; family Lamiaceae; genus Perilla; species Perilla frutescens. The sequence goes on along the minus strand of BRKX01000010.1, from coordinate 25,634,919 downwards.
GCCCATTGTCGGTGTGGACTTGAATGCACCTCCAGAGAGCGCGCCACCGAAGTCTGCACGTAGAAGAGCACCTAAGAAATGTGGTATTTGTGGTGAGACGACTCATACCCGTCCCAGGTGTCCGAGTAGACAGGCGGAGGACCTAGATTGATCATGTCTACATTATTGTTGTTGGCATTCAGTGATAATATGGTTTATCTCGACTTTGGTTGTATTTGTTTAAAATGATAATGATGTCGCTTTGGTTTTATTTGTTTAAAAATCATGTAGTCAACAAACATATTTGAATAAAATGAACGAGCAATGTCAAATGCAATACATACATGAAAGACATCAAGTACAATACATATATAACATCATAAGTCACTCTAGACGACCATAGCTAAGTGAGAAGATCCTCTTTGCTACAGAAAGACGGTATCTCTGAATATCATATGGACCGACATCAAGACCAGGAGTGCCAAACAACAAACGATCCACATACATCATAGCATAAACACCACAACTGACACCCATTCGGATCGAAACTGGACGGCCCGAACCGCAAGCCCGACACCAGTGCGAACTCTGAGGGCCCAAAGTGTAGTGTCGTTCCACTCACATGGAACCAACACTCTCCACCCTCACCTGCAGGATCCTGGACACGCACTTCGCGACAAATCAATGCATGCAGCGCCTTCCGGGCTATGTTACCCCCCCTAAAGTCCACGAAGTGTCCTAAGCATCCAGATCTGAACGTCTGGATCGTATCCTCACCGCCGAAATGCTGCAACACCTCCCTAATCTTGTCTACTAACTCCATCTTCACGTACATATTCACAGTCGGCTTGAACCTCTGGAGGGGACGTCTAATCCACTCGATCTAAATTTCACAATAGAAAATTAGACTGTTATTAAATTATTGATTATATTAATTGTTTTTGCTATTTTTATTTTTTACTAATATTATTAATTAGCAAATATTATTGTTATTATTAGATTAGTGATTGTTGTTGTTGTTGTTGTTGTTGTTGTTGTTGTTATTATTATTATTATTATTATTATTATTATTATTATTATTATTATTATTATTATTATTATTATTATTATTATTACTTTTTAAATTAAAAAAGTATAATTATTTATATTAATTGTTTTTTATATTTTTATTTTTAACTATTATGATTACTTACACGAATATTATTATTATTATTATTATTATTATTAAAAAAGTATTATTGTTTATATTAGATATTTTTGTTATTTTTATTTTTTACTAATAGTATTAATTAGACTAATATTATTATTATTATTATTATTGTTATTATTATTATTATTTTATTTTTTACTAATAGTATTATTTAAACTAATATTATTATTAAAAAAACCGTGCAATATGCTTTGGTTGAGCATGACTATATCAATTCTAATTAAATTAAAGTTATCATTCAATCTATTTAACATAACGAAAGTTAATTTTAAAGATAACGAACACTTATATTTAACTATAATGAAAATTTACATTTAACATAACCATAAAATTAACGAAAATTAAAGTTTCAACATAACGAAAATAAAAATTTATCATTAACAAAAATCTAATTTTACCAATAACGAAAGTTTTAACTTTAACATATCAAAATTTAAATTTAGCTTTAACGATAATTAGATTTTAACAATAAAGAAATTTAAATTTCACATAACGATAACATTAACGAAAGATTAAACATTAGCATAATGATAATAAAAATTTAGCATTAACAAAAATTTAATTTTACCAATAATGAAAGTTTTAACTTTAACATATCAAAATTTAAATTTAGCAATAACGATAGTTAGATTTTAACAATAAAAAAATTTAAATTTCACACAACGATAACATTAACGAAAGATTAAACATTAGTATAATGATAATAAAAATTTAGCATTAACGAAAATTTAATTTTACCAATAATGAAAGTTTTAACTTTAACATATCAAAATTTAAATTTAGTAATAACGATAGTTAGATTTTAACAATAACAAAATTTAAATTTCACACAACGATAACATTAACGAAAGTTTAAATTTTAGCATAACGATAATAAAAATTTAGCATTAACGAAAATATAATTTTACCAATAACGAAAGTTTTAACTTTAACATATCGAAATTTAAATTTAGCAATAACGATAATTAGATTTTAACAATAACGAAATTTAAATTTCACATAACGATAACATTAACGAAAGTTTAAATTTTAGCATAACGAGAATAAAATAAAAATTTACCATTAACGAAAAACATAATTTTAACAATAACGAAAGTTTTGCATAACGAAAAAAGCATAACGATAACATTAACGAAACGATAACATTCACGAAAATTAAATTTTTACCATTAACGAAAATCAAAAGCATAACGATTAGTATAAAAAGGCATAACGAAAAGTTAACGAAAATCAAAAGCACAACGAAAATCAAATTTAGCGATAATTCTTAGCATAACGAAAATCAAAAGCATAACGAAAATCAAATCTAGTGAAAATTTAACATACCGAAAATGAAAAAGAGGCATAACGATAAACATATTTTCAACATAACGAAAATCAAACTGCATAATGAAAATCAAATTTGAACTATCGTTATGACAGGAGGCGGGCTATCGTTATGGGAGATCGGATCTATCGAATTCAACTATTGTTATTGTTAGTGCCACTGCATGCACTAAGTTTTTGTGTTGTTAAATTGGCGAGATATGTTCGACAATGTGTGTCTGGGTATGTCCCACGAAGATTTGTTTTTCGCTGTGCAAGAAAAGAAAGAACAGTTGGTGAACTGTTCTAGAGTATGTTCCAGACAGAACCAGGGACACTCTATTTATGGCAGTTTCCTTATTGGAAAGATCTTGCGCCAAACCAGTTTGGAAGCTCAAGATAGATTTGTTTTACTGCCTTGTGGTGTAGATCCGGTGCTGAATTAACCCTCCTACACATGGAAAGTATCTACACACGTTTGGAAGGCCACAAACCACTTACCTAGTTGGCGGAAAGCAAGAGATTGACGCCAAGCTAAAGAGAAGTCTATATATGAAGATCGATTTGTGCAGCAATCGGTACCACTGATATTTTGGTCAGATTCTAGTGTTAGAATCAGTTTGTGGTTGTTTTTGTAACTATTAGTTGTTCATTAAAATGTTCAACGTGATAGACTAGTATTGAGTGTTTACGAGTGAAACACGTGAGGGGATTTTTATTCCGTTTTGTACGCAATCTCGGGAGAGATTGTAAGTTGAAGTCGTGGGTAGCTAGAGGGAGTCTAGTGTCACGGTTGTGAGGGGATCTTACAACTTTCGACTAGCGAAAGAGTTCAAAGAGAAGAACGGGTAGTATAAGACGGGAGGCTTGTATGTGTAATATCCCTAATACACTCGATGAAGGAGTACCAGTCAAATCTTCAAGTTTGGGAGCAATCCCCCCAGAGTAGGTTGGTTGAACCGAACTTGGGTTATCATCTCGTGCATTTTTACTGCTTTATTTATTTATGTTCTTGCATCTGTCCCACACATATCTCAGAACAATTTCTAAGCAGTTTACTAAAACATTTAAAACACGGATTACTGTTTTTCAATTGGCACCAGAGCAGGTTGCTTGTATTCAGGGTTGATCTTGGGGTATTAATCCGTGTTATTGTGTTGTTTTTGCCGAGATGGACTCAATGAAAGAGGGAGCTTCGACGGTGCGACCTCCGCTCCTTGATGGCAATAATTATGCCTATTGGAAAGCTCGTATGACAGCTTTCATTCGCTCAATTGATGAGCGTGCCTGGAAGATGGTGACTGAAGGATGGAAGCCTCCTACCAAGAAGGATGAGAAAGGCAAAGCGGTGCTGAAGCCAGAAGAAGAGTTTGACGATGCTGATTATCTGATCATGGGGCTGAATGCTAAAGCCATGAAGCCTTTTTTTCTGCAGTAGACATGAACGTGTTCAAACTCATCTCCACATGTGACAAGGCAAATGATGCATGGGATATCCTTCAAACTGCTTTCGAAGGAACGAGCAGTGTTCGTGCATCTCGTATGCAACTCCTTACTACCAGATTTGAAAACCTTCGAATGGATGAAGGTGAAAAGCTTGCTGATTTCAATGCCAAGATTTGTGACATAGCTAATGAAAGCTTTGCACTTGGTGATGCCATCTCGGAGGAGAAACTTGTGAGGAAAGTTCTGCGATCTCTTCCTAAGAGATTTGCATATAAAGTCACGGTGATAGAAGAGGCCAAAGACGTGAGCAAGATGAAGTTACAGGAGCTGATGGGGTCCCTGAGGACTTTTGAAATGTGACTAACAGATGAAGAGACAGTTCAGAAGAAAAGCATAACTTTTCAAGCCGGCCCCAGTGCTGATGATCCAAGTAATGACTCTGACAAAAATGATCTGGCTGAGTCAATTGCCTTTCTGACAAAGAATTTCTCAAAATTTGTTAAAAGTTATGAGAAGTCTTCACAGAATAATTCTGTCAAGAACAGATTCTCCAAATCTCGGAGATCTAAAGATGAAGATTCCATTGAAGAAAAACAGAAGGAGGTCAAGTGTAGAGAATGTGGGGGTCTTGGGCACTATCAGGCTGAACGTGCTAACACCTTAAAGAAGAAGAATAAATCCTACAGTTCCACTCTTAGTGAAAGTGATGATCCAAATAATAGTGGGAGTGATGAAGAATGCGTGAGCAACCATATTGCTTTCATGACACATTCTAACAAAGAATCTGTGTCTAAATCTGTCTCGGACAGACATAATGACAATGTTTCGGAAAGCAGTGATGATGAAGAATTCACTGAAGAGTCTGCCATAGAAGCTTACAAAAAGCTTCATGAGAGCTGGATCATGGTGGTTAAAGTCAATGAAGAGCTGATGAAAGAGAATGGTGATCTCATTAAAGAGAGAGATTGTTTGTCCACGCACATCAGTGAATTGCAGAATGATCTTCAACAGTCCAGAAATAACTCTCACTCTCAAAATGGTGAACTGCTTCATCTTAAGAAGCTTGTCAAGATGATGAACTCTGGATCATCTCAGCTCGATGAGATCCTTTCCAAAGGAAAAAGTCCACAGGACCATACAGGTCTTGGATACACTGGTGGGAAGTTTTCTGATCATTTCTGTCAGGGACAAACATCTGGAAAGCATGATGAATCTGTTCCAGAACCTGAATTTAAATCAGAGATCAAGCAACCACAGCTTCCAAAGTCACAGCCTCGAAAGAATGGAATTGTTTGCCACTATTGTGGAAAACCTGGTCACATTCGACCATACTGTAGGTACTACATCAATGATCTCAGAAGAATGAGGAGGAAAGGTCGATCTCAGAATGACCTAAATTTCAGAAGACAATCTGTGCGGAACAGATCCTGGAACCGTCACAGGAACTATGTGGTTTACACTGCCCTCAATATTCACGCAAAGAGCAGCTGGTACTTTGACAGCGGATGCTCGCGACACATGACTGGAGATGTCAGTATGTTGAAGAATATCCAAAAGGATTGCTCTTATCAATCCGTTACCTTTGGAGACGGTATTAAGGGAAGAGTTCTTGGCCGTGGTCATCTAAATGTTGAATGGATGCCCAACTTGGAGGATGTTTTGCTTGTTGAAGGACTGAAAGCTAACTTAATTAGCATAAGTCAACTCTGCGATCAAGGTCTCTTGGTTCATTTTACTAGAGACAAATGTCTTGTGAAGAACAAAGAATATGTGCTGCTGATGGATGAAGACAGATCAAGGGACAATTGTTACCTTCTCAACATAAAAGGTAATTGCTTCAGAACTCAACTTGATGAAGCAAACATATGGCATGAAAAGCTCAGCCATGTGAGTTACAGAAAATGCAGCAACTCTTGAAGACAGAAGCTGTGTATGGAGTCCTGAAGTTTGATATTGATCGTAGCAAAATTTGTGGGCCATGTCAAGTGGGAAAACAGATTCATACATCACATAAATCTGTTAAGAAGATTAGCACCTCAAAAGCCTTGGAGCTGTTGCATATGGATTTGATGGGGCCTCTTCAAACTGAAAGTATTGGACGGAAGAAGTTTATTTTTGTGTGTGTGGATGATTTCACACGATTCACCTGGGTGGAGTTCCTTAGAGATAAGGTTGAAACTTTTGAGACATTCAAAAATCTTTGTCTCAAGCTTGAACTGGAGAAGGCAACAGTTGTGATGAGAATTCGAAGTGATCATGGTCGTGAATTTGAAAATGCTTACTTCAAATATTTTTGTGAAGAAAAAGGTATTGCTCAGGAGTTTTCTGCGCCAAAAATGCCTCAACAAAATGGTGTTGTTGAGAGAAAAAATCGGACTCTTCAAGAAATGAGCCGAGTCATGTTGAAGGCAAAATCTGTCCCTGACAATCTATGGGCTGAAGCTGTGAATACAGCATGTCATGTTATTAATCGGGTGTATTTCAGACCCAAGACAAGAGTTACTCCCTATTAGCTGTGGAAAGGAAAGAAACCAAATTTAAAGTACTTTCACATCTTCGGAAGCACTTGTTATATGTTAAGAGACCGAGAACAGCTTGGCAAGTTTGAAGCCAAAGGAGATGAATGCATTTTTCTCGGATATTCCAGAAATAGTCGGGCCTATCGAGTGTTCAACAAGAGGACCAAGACGGTGATGGATTCTATCAACATTGTGGTAGATGATCTGGAAGAATCTGTTGCCCAGATTGATGAGGAGATTGTTGATGTCACAACTCCTGTGCCAGCTTCTGTTTCAGACAATTCGGAACATCATGATCAAGCTGAATTGAGGAACGAGAATCTGGATAGCTTCAAACCTTCAGAAGGTGTGCAAAAACATCATTCTGCAGCAGACATCATTGGTGATGTAAATGAAGGAGTTAGAACCAGAGGATTTCGAAAGAACTATCGTGAGATGATTGCAAATGTCTGCTACACTTCTACAACTGAGCCCAAGAACGTTAAAGAGGCTTTACAAGATGATCGATGGATTTATGCCATGTAAGAAGAGCTCTTGCAGTTTGAAAAAAATGAAGTATGGGATTTGGTTCCATGTCCTAAAGGTGTTAATGTCATCGGCACGAAGTGGATCTTCAAGAATAAAACCAATGAAGAAGGGAACATAACCAGAAATAAGGCAAGACTTGTGGCACAAGGTTATTCACAAGTTGAAGGTGTGAATTTTGACGAGACGTTCGGTCCAGTTACTCGTCTTGAATCTGTCAAATTGCTCCTTGCAATGGCTGAATGGATGAAGTTTAAATTGTTCCAAATGGATGTGAAGAGTGTCTTCTTAAATGGGTACTTATCTGGAGATGTGTTCGTAAGCCAACCCAAAGGCTTTGAAGACCCATACCATCCTGAGTATGTGTACAAACTGAAGAAGGCCCTCTACGGTCTCAATCAAGCTCCACGAGCTTGGTACGAACGACTTACCAAATACCTTCTGGAGAAAGGATATGTTCGTGGTGGTGCTGATAGAATTCTCTTCATCAAGAGAGAAAAATCTGACGTGATCATCGTTCAGATTTATGTGGACGATATTGTCTTTGGATCTGTCTCGGACAGAATGGTGAAAAACTTCGTGAAGGACATGACTTCCGAATTTGAGATGAGTCTTGTAGGTGAACTAACCTACTTTCTGGGGCTTCAAGTGAAGCAAAAAGATGATGGAATCTTTGTATCTCAAATGAAGTATGCAAAGAACTTAATCAGCAAATTTGGATTGGAAAGTTGTAGCCCGAAAAGAACTCCGATGGGGACATCTTCGAAGATGTGAAAAGATGAAGCTGGTGTTACCATTTAGCAAACTTTGTACCGGAGTATGATTGGGAGTCTGCTTTACCTTACAGCAAGTAGGCCAGACATATGTTACAGTGTGGGAGTTTGTGCTCGCTACCAATCTGAACCCAAAGAAAGTCACTTGAAATCTGTCAATCACATAATCAAGTACATAAAAGGTACTTCTGAGTTGGGACTTTGGTTCTCCTATGATACAAACCCTAGTTTGGTGGGGTTTTGCGATGCAGATTGGGCAGGTTGTACTGAAGATAGGAAGAGTACCTCTGGAGGATGTTTCTTCCTTGGAAATAACATGGTGTCATGGTTCAACAAGAAACAGAATTCTATCTCGCTGTCTACTGCCGAAGCCGAATATATTGCTGCTGGAAGTTGCTGCACTCAACTTTTGTGGATGAAACAAATGCTACATGACTATGGTGTCCCACTTTATTCGGGAGCTTGTTGAAGACGGATCTTTTGTAATCGAATATGTTGGAACAGATGCCCAGTTTGCGGACATCTTTACAAAGGCACTTGATAGCAGAAGGTTTGAAACACTAAGATCCTCCTTGGGTCTTTGTGTTCTCTAAACTTCTCCGTTGTGAGAAGACTCTCTATACAGTCTTGGTCAGTGATGTATGTATAGAGAGTATAAAATGACCATGGTTACTATGGTCTGTAAGTGTTGTGCCAATATCTGTCTCGGACAGTTTCTACTTTGGATGAACGGTTACTTTTTAACGGCTAGTTGTGCCTTGATTTTCGCACCACGATTGATTCCACTTCTCCACACCTAGCTGCGGGGTGATATGTAAGGATTAAGTGAGTTAAGAAAATTTCCTTTTAGAGTTTCTTAATTAAGGTCTTAACCTTATCTCTCAAAAGATACAGAATCGTTGCAAAATTTTCCAAGCCGTTCTCTCTCTGTGGTGTGTGTTTGAATTTTCATTGTTCGAACTCTAATGGCGGACAAAGCTGTTTCTTCTAAGCCCACTCAAGCGAAGAAACCCAGAATTTCTACTGAAGACTTACGGCGACAACTTGCGGAGCTTTCTCAACCCATTGTGTTTTCATCTTCAATTGCCTCTGTCTCTGTGAAGCCATCTGTTGCTTCCTCTGAAGCGCTTGCTTCTGTGCCAACTTCTGTGGCACCTTCTGCTGATTTGCCGTCTCGATCTATGTCTGAGACAGATCTCGATGTTCAATGCTCTCCTGGGGTTTCTGAAGTACCATTCTCTCCGCCCATGGTGTCTGCGGAAATTTTGGATGCCTCAATTGCGGCTGCCATTGAGAATGTTGGAGGAAATGAAGTCTCCATGGCCTCTGTTGAAGATGATGTTGCCATCACTCCTGCTGTTGACGAAGATCCTACCTCTATTGAGGAATTTGCTGCATCTCTTGATGCGCTCAAATTTGTACAAGCTCCGTCTATCTCTGCTGCTGATCCTGTGTTGAGTGACACGCCCGTTGTCACAGTTCAAGTTCCTCTTGGTGAAGTATCACCTGCTGCTGCTGCTGAAAACCTTGTTCATGATCAAGGTGAAGATGATGTTGATATCTCCTTCCTCGATGAGGAGTCTCCTGTTACTAAGGATGTTTCTGTCCCTCCTCCAAAGGCTACCTCATCCAAAACTCGCGGGTCCAAACGTAAGTTAGAGTTGAGAGATGAACCAGTCATTCCTCCAGTGTCTGATGATGAAGATGACACACCCATTGCCAAATTGAAATCCAAAGTGTTGGCCAAGGTTGCTGTAAAGAAGGGTTCTCTTTCAAAAACCCTCAAATCCAAGAAAGTTACTGCTAAGAAGGGGTCTTCATCAAAACCCCCAAAATTAGTGAAGCCTGCTGGGAAAAAGGCTGCTCCTAAGAAACCTGAGGTTGTTTCTGATCGCCGTGTTATACGGAGTGTGTCTTAGCAGAGGATGGGGTTGATGTCGGGTCGTCGTCGCCCGCTGATGAAGCAAGCCAGAGCACCTTCCCCTTCTGATGAAGAAGCAGAGGATGTCCCTGAGTTTGTTCCAGACAAATCAGATTCCGATTCTGAGGACTTTGATTCAAGTAAGTTTATGTCTGCCCTTCACCAAAATCAATTCAAGATTGTTGCTGGTCGCTCGTTGATTTCTGAGCGTTGTTTGGTTAAGTCCGATATAGAGGGAACTGGTGTTGATTCTATGTTGCATGATCTCTGGTTAGAGAAGTCTGCTTTTTCTGCTCCTCCTTTTATTGCTGCTGTTGTGCATGAATTTTATGCCAACTTGTCTAAGCGTATGCGTGATGCTTCCTATGAGCATGCATTTTCTGTGTTTGTGCGGGGTCATTGGATTACATTTTCCCCTGCTGTGATTAATGAATTTTTGGGTCGTGAGAACCTTGTTGCTCCTGCGCCTGTGTTTGATGTGAATGAGGTTGTGTCGGAATTAACTGGAGCAAGTCGGGTGGTTTGGCCCTCGGGGCGTGCGTTGTTGGCGTCTGATTTGAGTGTGAAGTACTCAATAATTCACAAGGTTGCTGTTAGGAATTGGTTGCCAAGTTTTCATGACTCTACTGTTGGCAAGTCCATGGCTTTGTTGCTGTTTTCAGTAGGCTCTCGTAGTGAGTTTAATCTTGGCCTGCTGATCTTTGAGAACGTCATTGTTCATGCCGAATCAACTCGTACCCAACAACCTGTTGGCTATCCTGGCCTAATTTTCAGCATCATAATAGCCCAGCATGATGTTGTTTCTGCAAATGATGTGTATGCACCTGTTGTGCAGCCGCTGTCAATCAGCCATAAGTTGTTTTCGTCTCTGCATGCTCCGAATATTCCTTTCCGTGATGCTGATGAAAGCTCGAGACCTGTGCCACCATCTGTCCTAGATAGATCTGCTGCCTCTTTTGTTGTCACTTCTGTTTTCTTTGATAGGCATATCAAGTCTCTGGAGCGTGACGTTGTGTTTCTGAGCAAGTCCATTCAGACTTTCAAAACCAGGAAACAAGAGTTGGAGGCCTTGCTGATTGATCTCCGGGCCCGTGCCCTTGGCCTTGCCTCGCCGCTTGATATGCTGAGTGCTTCCTCTGTTCCTGCTGCTGATAAGCCGGCTGCTGCTGATGCCGATGATGATGATGCTGCTGCCTCCCCGGTCTGAAGTTTGGTGTTTGCCGTTTCTGGTAACAATTAAGGGGGAGAAGAATGTTGGTACGTAAAGGCCAGTTAGATGAAGGATTGTCTGTTGCTGATGCTGCTATGAGCATGTGCTCATTTTGTTTTAATGTTTGATATTTTCTGAACAAACAATTTATTGGGGATACTGTTTACCCCACTTTAATTTTTGTTGGTCTGTACTTTATTTTTGATCAACTGACAATGTAGTTCTACACTGCGAAAACAATGCTCTGATCGTGATGAAGGCACTCCCAGTTCAGATTCAGGGGGAGTGTGCTTGTAACTGTCTCTGACAGTTTTTGAATATATCACTCATTTTGATATATTGTTGATCTGCGAAGTCTATTCAAGTGTTGTGCAGATCGTGATGATAATTGCCGACCATAAACGCTAAAGGGGGAGATTGTTAGTGCCACTGCATGCACTAAGTTTTTGTGTTGTTAAATTGGCGAGATATGTTCGACAATGTGTGCCTGGGTATGTCCCACGAAGATTTGTTTTTCGCTGTGCAAGAAAAGAAAGAACAGTTGGTAAACTGTTCTAGAGTATGTCCCAGACAGAACCAGGGACACTCTATTTATGGCAGTTTCCTTATTGGAAAGATCTTGCGCCAAACCAGTTTGGAAGCTCAAGATAGATTCGTTTTACTGCCTTGTGGTGTAGATCCGGTGCTAAATTAACCCTCCTACACATGGGAAGTATCTACACACGTATGGAAGGCCACAAACCACTTACCTAGTTGGCGGAAAGCAAGAGATTGATGCCAAGCTAAAGAGAAGTTTATATATAAAGACCGATTTGTGCAGCAATCGGTACCACTGATATTTTGGTCAGATTCTAGTGTTAGAATCAGTTTGTGGTCGTTTATTCTGTTTTGTACGCAATCTCGCGAGAGATTGTAAGTTGAAGTCGTGGGTAGCTAGAGGGAGTCTAGTGTTACGGTTGTGAGGGGATCTTACAACTTTCGACTAGCAAAAGAGTTCGTAGAGAAGAACGGGTAGCATAAGGCGGGAGGCTTGTATGTGTAATATCCCTAATACACTCGACGAAGGAGTACCAGTCGAATCTTCAAGTTTGGGAGCAATCCCCCCAGAGTAGGTTGGTTGAACCGAACTGGGTTATCATCTCGTGCGTTTTTACTGCTTTATTTATTTATGTTCTTGCATCTGTCCCACACATATCACAGAACAATTTCTAAGCAGTTTACTAAAAATATTTAAAACACGGATTACTGTTTTTCAGTTATATTTATGCACTATCGTGACAGATCTTGAACTCGGATATCGTTATGGAAGATTTCTACATATCGTTCAACTATCTTAGAGGAATTTTTTGTGAATATCGTTATGCATAGTTCAAAAATATTCATTATGGAAGATTTCTAACCTCATTCGATTCAGACGATGGTGGGCGTACATCTTCCCGTCGTTCTTCCATCACGAGCTCGTTGGCCGGCGACTGTTTTTTCTTTTCTGTTTTTTTTTTGAAAATGAGAATTTGCGAGATATTGAGAGACAGATGAAAGAGACGAGAGAGAGAGAGTAAATATGGTAGTTATAAAAATTGAATACCAATATTAAAGGAATTAATTCACACGTCTGTTTTTTTTTTCAAACTAACGTTGAGTTCGGATAGACGAGAGAGAGATTTTATTCCATGCAAATCTTTTATTCTCTCTACATGGAAAGTACAAATATGGAAGATACTTTTCAGAAAAGTAAAGGAATATTCAGCTTTTGTTGGTCAAAGAGTTCAAACGAAGTATAAATTGCCCATAAAACTCCTATCCTCTTAAAACTTGTCCAACTATACCAATTTTAAAATTTAATTGTCTAGATAAAAATTTATCCCAAATTTTTTTATAGGAGAGAGCATTTAAATATTCTTCGAGACTCGTAAAACTTGACATTTTGACACCTAAAAAACAAAAATCGAAGGTTTGTTTTTTTTTTCCATTATACGGCAATAATAAAATTACCGGAATTTGGTTGTTCTACTATATATATATATATATATATATATAGGGAATGGATCAAGTGAGAACCAAAGTCCCATGTGAGAACTAAGAATCAATTTCATCCATCAATCCTCTTCATTTGGACGGTGCAGCTCAGTTGTCTCTCTTAAGTAATGTGTTAGCAATTTTGATATTTATGGCAACTTTAAGTACTGCGGGGGTATAACAGTAATTTAGTAATTCTTCTATTTCCATATTAGATTTGCGGTAGGGTTCCTTATTAGATTTTCAACAGCCGCTTCTCACAATTTCTTTCTCTCATATATGATATCATACAAATCATTCGTGCTCATCGCTAGGACATCGATTTTCTCATAATCAGATCGGGTTTTTTTCAATCTGTTATTTTTTCAATTTCAGTGTAGCTCAAATTCTCAGATTCGTTTAGCTTTGAAATCATTGTTTTCTGAATACCGTTGGAGATCAGATTATCAGAGGTTCATTGGATTAATTTTTTAGTTCGTTGCTTTCTAAATACCGGTGGAGATTCAGAGTTCGATTTAATTCTTTATGGAGACTCCAGGTATTAGCATAAAGGTTCATTCAATTTAGTTTTTTGTTATATTTTTTTACAGATTTAAATGATAGATGTGTTCGTTCATGTAATGTACTATATTTTTTCGAAGTTGATTAATTCTTGTTAACATAGTATTTGAACGATAAACGCAGTATTAGCACTGCTATTACAAATTTTAGAACCACTGTAGATTAGTTTTAGCACTACTTTGACCATTTTTAGCATGATCGAAGAATATTTTTTTAGCATTAACGTGATTAATTGTATATTTTTTAATGTGCAAATTGTTTTGGCTCCACTTTGGAGTTTTCTCCTGGGATTTGTTGTACTTCTCCTACAATTTTTTTATCCAATTTATTTTAGATTTGTTCGATAATGTCGATGAAGCTGATTTAGTTGAAGTTTTGAATTTTCACGATCAACATGTGTTTTAAGTTCTGCAGATTATGGTTTCTTATTAATATGTACTTGTATCTCTGCAGATTTGTTTGCATCACAACATGACTAATTTTTTTAATAGATTAGCACGTTTTAGCACTGCTGTAGATTAGTTTTAGCACTACTGTGACCATTTTTAGCATGATCGAAGAATATATTTTTTTAGCATTAACATGATTAGTTGTATATTTTTTAATGTGCAAATTGTGTTGGCTCCACTTTGGAGTTTTTTTCCAGGGTTTTCTGAATTTTTCACAGTCTAACTGTGAACCATCTTTGAAGCCTGCATTGGGCAAAACTTTTTTTTTTACTTTGGATGCTGGTATAACCTTTTACAAGGTTTATGCTTCATCATGTGGATTTGATATTCGTTTGTCTACTACAAAAAGGTCTAAAGATGGTACTATAATTTGGAAGTATGTTCTGTGCAACCGCAAGGGAGTTAAAAATACATCGATTGATTTTGCTGAAACTTCAAAGAAAAAGAGACGTCGTGTGTCTAAGAGGACTTACTGCATGGCTAGGATAGGGTTGAAGTATTTTGGTTCTGATGGGTACAGTGTTGCACTATTTGAAAAAAGACATTCACATTCTCTTGTTTTGGATACACACAACGAGTTTATGAATCTAAATAGAAATATAGCCCATTCACATCAAAGGTTTATTCTTAACTGTGCAAGGGCAAACATTGGCGTTCTATTATTTTAGCATTTGCATTCTGTTGTTTTAGCACTGGTAGTTGAAATTTTAGCACTTCCATTGCTTTTTTTTTAGCACTGTTAGTTAATATTTGAATATTTTGGTAGGTGACAATGTTAGCATTTATAGTCTTTTATTTATGATGAGAAAAACATTATAATAACAGAGATTTGTGATCTTTTATATGTTTGGCAGGTATTTAATGATTTTTGCACCATTTACTGGAAAGGACAATCATGGGAGGCTTGTCACCTTTGGGGCTGCTTTAATGTCGGGTGAGGATATTGAATCTTATTCCTGGGTTCTTCAGAAATTCAAGGACTGTATCAATTATTTTCTGAATTTTATGGGTTGTCTGCACCTAGTGAAGTTGAGGTGTTTCCACCTGACTTTGTGAAGACTAAAGGTAGTAAAAGTCGTATAAAATCAAAAGAAGATGCGAACGCCGAATGCAAAAAGAACCCTTTAAGGACCTGCAAGAAGTGTAACAAAAAATGCAGTTATGATTCTAGAAACTGCGGGAAGAAGTAGATACAATTTTTTTTTTGTACTTCTCATACTAATTTTTTATTAATGCTACTAATATTCTTTTCTGTAATGCTATACACATAGTTGATATTCTTTTTTACATTGCTAATAAAGAGTTTGGTAATGCTAATAAGAGTGTATGTACTGCTAATATATTTCTTTATACTGCTAATAAGTTATTTACTTTAATATCTTGCAATATGATCTTGCATGTGTGGCCTCTAACACTCTTTAATATCTTTCGTGAAATAATGCTAAGATGGGATTTATGACATTGTTAATTTAATAAAAATTGTAATAGCATTTGTTCATGATTGTATTTTATAATTTAATAATAATGCTAAAATGAGATATGATGATGCAAATACAGTTCACAATGATGCTAGTACCACAAATCACATTTGTTGGTTTGTAATGACTATGACAAGATTTTAATCACAATGCTAATAAAGGGTTATGTTAATGCTAAAAATGAGAGATTGCAATGCTAATAGTGGTTGCACTATATTGATAATTCAACAACATGTAACAGTGTTTGTTCATGGTTTTTTTACAATGTCGATGATATTTTTTTATGCTAATGCTAAAAAATAGTCATGCTTAAATAAGTCATGACAATACTAAAAAAAGCCATGACAATGCTAAAATAGGAAATGACAGTGCTAAAATCCTAAATTGAAAAATATACACGTAAATTCTGAAAATTCATATATTTTGAAATTTCCGATTTTACCCTTACTAAGATTCAGGGGCAGCGAAGTTGGACATTATTACAATTATATGACTTGAAAAAATGGGCTATCTCTCTAATAATACATGACTTGAAAGATAAAAACTATTCATCCGTCACCTAAAAAGTTATCTATTTTGATTCTTTTTTTTTAATTTTTTTATGAAGTATGTATTCAATTTAATAGATAGCTAGATTTCCATCCGTGCGATGCACGAGACCATTCATAATCTCAAAAAAATTATTTTATTTTTAATGTATATGTTACATCTTCATATTTTATAAATAATCAATATTTTAATTAGTTAATAAGTTAATATCATTTTTATTTTTTCAATTTTTTTATTGATATCAGATAGTTATTATTTCGAATATAAAATGAGTTAAGTTGGCAATTGTAGAGGTTAAAATCTTGACAATTGATCGTTCTTCGAGTTCAGGCTCCGGCGACCAACAAGATAAAAAACACATGAAGTCGAAGGACCGTCGAGGGATTGACGATCGAACAGACTCCGACGCTCAAGTTAAAATCAGATTAATAGGGATAAAAAGTGAATAATAAATGATTGATTGAATGATAAAGTATAATTGAAGATCAGGGTATGAGTATGTCGCCTGAGGAATTGCGTGATGATAGCTTCTAAACGAATCTGAAAAATGAGTGTTGCGTGAGTCATAGTTGATTAATCTGTTTCCTTCTATTATGAAGACTGTAGATATATATATTAATGATCTTTAACCGCTTTCCTGATTTTTAGGGGATCAACTTTATCTCCTTTAGGATTTTTGACGGGGTCTAACATATCTTCAACGGATACTTTGACCTGGTCTCCTTCAAGAGTTTGCTCAATGGTGGAGTCTTCCTTTAGACTTCTGGACCTTGATTAATGAGGTGTCGACCTCGAGGTATTGATCATGAGGTGTCAACCTCTTCAATTTTCTTTTAGACCTTCAAAATGTCTATGGGCCTGATCTGTGGGCCTATGCAGAAATAGGGCCTCTACAGTTAGCTCATCATCACTTGATTCTTGTATTTCAAGGATCGGGTAATGAATGTCAGTGTTTTCTTTAGTTGTTATCTCAATTTAGCTCTACGTTTAGACACTGAACTTTTATTATCGTTTGAATAATGTTCAGGGATAAGTCTCTGGAATGATCTTGGATTGCGAAATCCCATTTTGTGAGCTTTGGTCCTGAAGACAAGTCCCGAAGGAGCTGCTGAGGTCACGAGGGCAGACCTTGTGGAGCTCCAGACCTGAAGGTAGATCCCGATGGAGCTTATGACGTCGTGAGAGCAGACTTTGTGGAGCTCCAGACTGAAGGCAGGTCTTGGGAGAGCTTATGAGGTCATGAGAGCAGACCTCATGGAGCTCCAGACCTGAAGGCAGGTCCTGGGGGAGCTTATGAGGTCGTGAGAGCAGACCTCTTGGAGCTCCAGTCCTTAGGTACGGATTTTACTTTTTCAGTTCCCTAGGAAAACCCCTACCGTTGGATCAAGACACGTGGGCTTGGATCATATTATCCCTCCTCCCCATGTTTCAAATCTCGAGGGGAACATTTTCCCCCTTTGCATTTTTCTCAGAATTCCGAACATCCCCTTTTTATTTTAAACATATCTCTTTCAATAATCCTCATTAGCCTCTCAAATCTTCGAAAGAATCTCACCCCGTATTTTCCGCTAACTGTCTCCATTTTTTACGGGACCATAATTGCTCGAAGACCCTGCTACGAAGATTCATCGACTATTCACTTCGTCATTCTTCAGGTTACCATTTTGTTCCCTTCTTTTTAACATTTACGCCGTAAATGTAGTTTTTCAGTATTGTTTTATGGAATGATTGGAATATTTCTATGGGTGTTTGTTAGAACCACAGTGACGTGTTGATTTTTCTGGCGATTTACTTGATTTCTGGGCCATTTTCAGAGGGTTTTGCGGTCATTTTAGGGTTTGTTAAATTTTTCGACAAGTTCTTTCTGGTGGGATTAGGGAATTTCAGGAGAGAGACGGTTAGGGTTTTCTTAGTTTTAGGCTGGTCTAGGTTTTAGATTTCTTATTGCTATCTTCCTGGGTTTTTGAGCATTATGAGTGCGAATGAAGATTCTAACGTTGGGGAAGAGGGGAGAAGTTACGAAGGTGGAGAGGAGGAGACTCTGTCCGGGTCGGAGAATTCTAGTAGTTCCGGCTCCTCTATGATCACTAAGGTCACCGAAAAGGCTAGGGATAAGAGGCCATCAGTTGTCGTCCCCCGCTTAATTGGCCGTGCGGTGATGAGCAAATGACGGGCCCCGGTGGACACGGATAACTTGTTGAAGATTCGGGTAATCTAAATCCTCGAGGTCCAACCTGTAGGGAAAAGGTTTCGGAAAGCGAATATCACCCCAAAGGTAAATGATGAGTTGTTGAAGAAATTGGCCTCACCGCCGATCTCAGGAGCCGGGGTCAAGATTTACTCTCCTGGGCCCTCCGACAGAGTGCACCGACCACCATCTGGGCTCATTGCCTTTTATACTCTGCTTGCTGATAAAGGGGTCGGATTGCCTCTTCATCCCTTCTTTGCTAAGATAGCACGCTTTTATGGCATAGCTCCTGCTCAGATCACACTGGTCGGATGGTTTCACATGCTCGGGATGTACTATTTGTGGTCGGAGCATGGCTTCTCAGAACCTACTGTTAATGAGTGGCACGAGGCGTATAGGCTGGTAGCCAACACTGGGTAGACGGGTTTTTATTATTTTACTAAGTGGGTGGGGGAGCGACCTCTTCTGATAATGACCTTGTCGTCCTCTTCGGGTGAATGGAAGCCCAAGTTCGTCTTCATCCCGGCACAGACTTCTGAGGGCACGGTCTCTCCTGCTGAATTTTGTGAAGCCTGTGGGTCTTTAAGCTGAGTTCTTTGATTACTTTATCAGTTCCGAGCTTTACAATTTCTTTATTCTGTATAGGTTTTCCCCCGCGAGGTGAGCCTTCTGGTGTCGAGGGTTTCCATATTGAAGAGGCCTTCCTTCTTTCCGCTGAGCTTCGAGAGTTCAAAATAGTTCGAGCAGGTCGGACCCTTTACGACATTGGGATGCTTAAAATAAAACCCTCCGATGGTAAAGTCAAAGCATTAGACGCTGCCAAGATTGGAACCTCCTCTTCCTCTGGAGTGAAGAGGTCTGCGACCAATAGGGACGTAAGCCCTCTACCGATGACTCTGCCGAAGAAATCGAAGGATGATGCTCCTGTACTCGCTCTTACTGTGCAACCTCCTTCTTCAGCGGTAGTTGACCTGGAAGCCCCCCAGACGTCTAAGAAGGCTCTCACATCTTCCAGCTCTCGAACAGTCTCCCTTAAACCCATCATTGTGGATGTCCAGAAGTCCGTTGCTGGCCTCGTGAGCTGCTGCGCAGGCCAGGATCAGGGACTTAGAGGCCTCCCTTCATTTGAATATTATACTGGAGTCTGCGGACTTCATTCTCTTCAAGGAGGCTCTCTACCAGGAAGGCGGAGCGGCAGTCATCGAAGCCATCAAGGAGAAGATGCCAGATCTCGACTTATCCTTCCTCGAAACTGAGGAAGAGGTTGAGACACAAGAGGATGGTCGTGCTGCCGAGACTGATGTTGAAGCTGGGAAGGAGGCGGAGGTTTGCGAGGGGGGAAAGACTGCTGGGGACGCTTATGGTGAAAATGGCGGAGGTACTGCTAAGGTCAAGGATGTGGCCTCGACTTAATTTTCTGTGAAAAAACACTTTATATTTTTTGTTAAACAATTTTATGCTTTTCCACAACCAAGCATCTATAAATATTTCAAATTGCTTTTTGATCCGTCTTTCGTAAAGACGGATTATGATGGACCAGATGGCTTTTCATCGATTATAGTTTGATGTCTTGATCTTCTCATTTTCGTGTGCTCATATTATGCATCTCGCTTTAATTTTATATTTTGAAATGATGTGAGCTACAGAAGCTGATACATGTGTAGAATAAGGGTTAGATAAAATAAACAATGATAGCCTTGAGGGTACGTTTTGAGATAGGATCTAGAATTTCGACAACTGCTTTTATGTCCTGAATTTGTTGGTTTGAGCGTCAAGGTCCCCCCGGGTTTGAGTTGATTGGCCGAAATTATTCTTCGACATTGGGTTCGAGACTTTCAAAGTCAAGGTCTTTTAAACTCTAGGGGCTGGACCCCTGTACTCGTGGTTCTGTTAGTTGCTCTGATGCTCAAGTCAGCAAACTAATACTTTTAACAATAAAGAATAAGGAATTTAAGAGAGCGAATATGTTACTCCCTTATTTGAGCTGATGAACTTTGAGGTCGGAACTCCATTATTTCCTTGAGGATCGGGACCTCTGTGCTTGGGGTTCTATTAGTTACTCCGACACTCAAGTCAGTAAACAAATCTTTAAATAATAAGAATTTGAAAAGTAAATAAAAAACAGAAACATTACTCTTTGATCGTGAGGACGACTTCAGGATCGGAACCCCGTCATCTTCTTGAGGGTCAGGACCCCTATGCTTGGGGTTCTGTTAGTTACTCCAACGCTCAAGTCAGTAAACAAATCTTTAAATGAAATGAAAGACAAAAGGAAAATGACATTGGGAGTTTTAGAAGTGATACTGTTTTAAATGCAACGCATTCCAACTGTTGGTTATGGGTTGGCCTTCTTTAGTTCGGAGTTTGTAAGATCTATTTCCGACGACCTTTTCGATCTGGTATGGGCTTTCCCAGTTCGGCGCCAATTTTCCGGCTCCACTTTCTGTTGGTTTTGTATACTGGAAGACTTGTCTTTGTATACTTTTCTGATGATATGATGATATGAAATGAAAGTTATTGCAGTCACTGTTTGCATTTAGATTATGTTCTATAATTGTTCTATGCAATGTTCCATATACTTACATTGTAGATGATATGGTGTGGGGAGTCACACGGTAAAGATCATATCATTAGAACCTTGTAATGTATTAAAGAGCTCACGGCTTAGATGGTCCTGAACATACCATCGGTACACCATAGAATGATCTGATAAGTTAGTTTATCTTGGCTAACTGATTATTCTAGTACACTGGTTAGTGTATTGAGGAGGATCACGATAGGATACTATTCTTTGTCTCTGACCCAGTTACTGAGAGAATAAAGATCCACAGAGTTCGGGTTCTGAACTCATGTGATATTGGCGAGCATATGTGTGCGTTGTTTATTACTTTGATTTATCAATGGGTGAGATCTTTTCGTAGATCGAATTCGATATCTTGGGTAATAACAATGTATACATGATGTCTCGAGCAGTATGCATGAGCACTGTGTCCTGGTGCGCCAGGTTGATGATGTTCTCTTGAGGAAGCACAAGTTCATGTTGAAACCCTGCAGGTGGAATTTATTCCGTACATGAATAAAGCTTGTGTGGTACTACTCAAGGTTTTAGATGTTAATTAATTATAGCTGTCAGAGGCTTACATAATTAATTAATGAACATTATATCTTAAACACGGGGAATGGCTGGACTAAAGGAGAAAGCATATTCGTAAATATGTATTAAATTGGTAGGTCAGTTTTACTTCTTTAGTGGAATAAAAGTAAAACTTAATTTATTTAATTATATCCTAGGTTTATTGGATATTGGATATTAAATAAATTAGTGGGCCAATTTAATATTCTTCTAGATCCCTGTTGTAGCCCAATTGACTGATAGTGGACTGGATATTGAACTTGAGATAGAGGCCCAAGCCCATTAGGGCTGGAACATGAAATTTCGCCCCTCCCTATATATAAGGGGAGGGGGGGCACGAAATTTAATGAATTTATTCATAGGAAATCAGCCCCTCTTAGTCTCTCAAAGTTATCCATAGATTTCACAATTCTATCTTGTAGATTTCAGCCCACTCTAAATCTAGATACAGTCCGGGAATACAACAGAAGATCTTGGAGTGGAATACTGTGGTGCACGATTTTGAGGTCATAGGTGGCGCCATTACTGTGCTCATTCAACAGCAAGATTAGATCTTTAATCTTGTCCACAGACCGTCTATCGATTTGTAAGTAGATTCGTTTCTATGTCTTCCGCTTTATTAGATTCGAATCTGCTTTGCATGCTTTTTGATTAGACTGTGATAAACATGCATGTTACATAAAATTATGATTTGCATGAACATGGATTAATGAACAACCAAATGATCCTGCGGTGGTTTAATTCGAAAAAACCCCAACACTTTCCTTCATATTTTGGAATACTTTCCTGAGTACCCGATCTCCGACTTGGAATGTTGAAAGCCTAGTATTTTTGTCGAAGTGTCAACTTATCATCTGTTGGTATGCCGCTATTTTCATTGCTGCTCGATCTTGGAGCTCGTCGATAGAGTCGAGATTTGCCTCGAGCTCCTTGTTGTTCAATTGATTGGACTATTCAGTTCAAGCTATACCGATCTCTGCTTCTGCTGGTAACACAGCTTCTGATCCATATGTTAGGGAAAATGGGGTTTCTCCCGTGCTTGTCCTTGAGATCATTATGTAAGACCATAGAATTCCTGGGAGTTGCCGGACCCATTGATTTTGTGTTTGGATAACCTCTTCTTTAAGGTGTTCAGGACTATCTTGTTTGTGGCCTCTACTTAGCCGTTTGATGCGGGGTACCTCGAGGTGGAGAATGAGAGCTTGATGTTCCATTCTTTACAGAAGTCTTGGAATCTCGTACTTATGAATTGGGATCCGTTGTCTGTCACAATCTCTCTGGGAACTCCGAACCTGCATAAAATACGTTTCCATAAAAAAATTTGTACCTCTATATCTCTGACTCGTGCGAAGGCTTCGGCCTCGACCTACTTGGTGAAGTAGTCTGTTAGTACCAAAATGTAGCACTTCTGATTTTTGTCTTTTGGTAGTGGTCCTACGATGTCCATCCCTCATTTCATGAATGGCCACGGGATGGCTGCTTCTCCCCACACTTAAACTCATGTTTGCCCCAAGTATGAAGAACGGAATGAAAAGAAAAGAAAGAAAATAAGAAACTAAAATAAAATAACGATAATCTAATTGCCCATCATAAACTTGTGAATCAATTAAATCAAAATAGAGTTGTCATCCATCAATCCTCAATCCAAAAATTATTGCATTCTCCATCTAATTAATTAAAACGGTCAAATAGCAATAAGAATCACACAAATCTCACAACTCTCAAGTGTTTAATATCCGGACGTGTTTGCTCTCAAAATCATTCCTCAAGTTGTTATCAACCATAAGTTTGCAAACGTTATCATTTCGCTACCACTATAGTCATATGACATGCAATCATCAAAAGGACTTTCTTTTGGTTGTAACGGGGCTGGGTTAACAGGTAGGAAATATTTTGGAACGAGGCTAGAATCATAGAAAAATGGTAGAGTAATGTGTTGAATAATCATCCCAACACAATTTTTAATATGCCCAAATGACTCCATATGCCTTGTTTTCCCATATGCCCAAATTGAAACAATGCCACATTTAAATCTGCATTTTTTTTCGTTTGAGAACTGAGACAATCAATTTTTTTTTCTCTTCTCTTTTTCTTCTTCTTCTTCTTCTTCTTCTTCTTCTTCTTCTTCTTCTTCTTCTTCTTTCAACCAAATATCCAAATGAAATACACAACCCTTTCAATCTCTTCTAACACTTCGATATTTTTTTTTCTTTCAAAATAAACATAACTCCACCATATCTATGATTAAGGACAAGTTACATTTTTTAATGTGGTAGAGCGATTTTGTAGGTATTTGAATAAATATGCTCAATCATGGCTCAAAGAGACTCACAAAATGATGACCAATAACTGGGTAGGCTCTTTAGGTTTCATGTGGCTATAAATAAGAAAAATGTGCCTTTATCATATGAATACATACATAATGTCAATGTGGTCTTGAACAAGAACGAAAGCAAATTCTAGAGAAAAACAAACTCGGGAAGAAAATCACACTTGAAAAGAATTGAGATTTAAAGTGAAGTAATCTCTTAAAGCTCAAATCTCACGAGTTTTTAGCTATTTGAAAGTTCATCATACTAATTGTCATGTAGAGAAAAACAAAAATTTTCAACTAGTCAATCCATTAACCAACCCTAATCTTGATTCAACTAAAATCACAAATTCACAATTTGGCAATTAAATTGACTCAAAACAAATAAAAAAAATGCAAAAACAAACAAAGTTCTCCCTCCCCACACTTAAAATTAACATGATCCTCCATGTTCAAATAAAATAGAGAAATGAAGAAAATCAAACACGACTTGACAAGAAAAATAAAATAAAATAAAGTAAAGGAAAGAACCGTCCTCAAATGGAGTGAAAATTGGAGAAATATTTGAAGTGTCTCCATCCAGTCCTTATGCTGATGATCATATTCAACCTATAAAAACTTGTGAAAATTTGGAAGAGAGGTTTATTGAAGATAAACAACCAAAAAAAAAATCGACTAAAAATAAAATTAAATTGGGTTGCCTCCCAGTAGCGCCTTCATTTATATTCTTTGGCTAGACATGAAAAGGATCAGAATAATTCTCAAATACGAGGTGGAGTGTCTCCACCGTGCCACTTGGTGCGCCATTTAAATGATCCATATGGGCATACTGAAAATTTGTTCATGACTTGATCTTGATTGTGGCTCATGTCCATATGATCTGTAAATCTCCATCTCATGGCCAACTCATCTTCATGTGCCCATTTTAGATTTTTCCTCATCATCACAGAGAATGTCGAATCTTGCGAAACGTTCACTTGTCTAAATTCATCAAAAATTCTCAAAAAATTAACATGCTCATAATCAGAAGAAAATTTCATAGTATCAAAAATATTAAATGTCACAATTTCCCCATCAAATTAACATGTTAATTTCCCTTTGTCCACGTCAATCTTTATCTTTGCCATTTTCATTAACGATCTCCCTAACAAAACAGCAGACGAGTTAGAATTTACGACTCCCATGTCCAATATATAAAAATCAACTGGAAATATTAGTTCATCTACTCTTACCAAAACATCCTCACCAATTCCAATAGGATACACATTAGATCGATCCGCCAATTGAATTATAACTTGAGTTTTTTTTAAAGAACCCATATCTAATTTCTTATAAATTGATAAAGGCATAACATTAATTGCTGCACCCAAATCAAGCATAGCTCTTTCAACTTTTTTATCTCCTATCACACATGGAATTGAGAACATACCCGGATCTTTGCATTTCTGGGGCAATTTCCGTTGTATTACCGCTGAGATATTTTCTCCAACCAAGAGTCTTGCATTATCTTCATACTTGATTTTCTTCATGCATAGTTCTTTAAGAAACTTGGCATACTTAGGCACTTGACGGATTGCATCAAGAAGAGGAATGTTGATTTCCACCTTTCTAAATACCTTGAGCATGTCTTGATTTTCATCATCTTTCTTCTCCCTTGCAAATCTGCCAGGAAAAGGCGGTTTCAGTACAACTTTAGGTTTAACAAGTTTAGATTTTACCTCAGTTTTTGCACTCTCTTTTTCTAGATTTTCTTATGTTGTGGGCATATCTTCCTGCGTGGGCATATCGGCTTGGTTGGGCATGCTGTCAATCTTCTTGATTGGATCGGGCAATTCTTTTCCACTCCTTAATGTGATGGAACTCACATTCTCCCGTAGGTTTATCTCGACCTGTGAAGAAAATTTACTTTTGGAAATAGTTACCTCCAATCGGGAAATTGCTTGACCCATTTGGGTTATTTGTGTTCTCATATGATTAAATCCTACTAGAGTTTCTTGTTGAAACTTCAAACTATTTTCTGCCAATTCTGCAACAATTTCTTCCAAAGGTCTTCTTGGTTTTTCCTGCGGTGCTTGTGCATGTTGTTGCACCCAATATTACCCACGTTGTTGAAAACCTTGTTGCGGTATGCCCTGCTGATGTGGTATGCCCTGTTGTGTTGACTGCTTGAAACTCGAATTTGGATGATCCTGCCAACGAGAATTATAAGCGTTAGAAAAATGATCATAATATCCTTGCTGTGAATTGTAACCTCCAACACATTGACGTTTTCAAGATTGTCCTCTTGCAAAGTTGGGCACATGTCTGTGGGATGCCCATGGACACTGCATATGCCACATGCCTTGGCTTGTTGTGTTATGCCCATTCCGCTAAGCAATTTGTCCAATTTTTCACATAATGCGTTAAATCGTATATCTTTGGCGATCTGGACATTAGCCACTTTTCTCAATCCATCTGCTCCAAATTGTTGTTTGTTGTCTGCAATATTTCCTATCAATGTTATTGCTTCATCTGGAGTCTTATTCATCAACGCTCCACCACTTGCTGCATCCACCATACTCCTATCACCCGGCTGCAAACCTTCATAAAAATATTGAATCAGTAATAAACTAGAAATTTGGTGTTGTGGGCATTTAGAACACAATTTTTTAAATCGATCCCAATATCTATCAAAAGACTCTCCAAACTCTTGTTTAATTCCACATATGGCTTTTCTAATGGAAGCTACTCTAGATGCTGGAAAATATTTTTCAAGAAATTTTTGTTTCATAATTCTGCAAGTTGTTATAGATCCCGACGCTAAACTAAACAACCATTCACGTGCATCATCTTGTAAAGAAAATGGAAATGCTACAAGTTTAACATATTTAGAATTATCAACATTTCCTTGATTTTGCACAGTAGAACAAACAAGTTGGAAATATTGTAAATGCTTATGTGGATCATCTCCAGGATAATCATGGAATTTAGGAAGTATATGTATGAAACCAGATTTTAATTGAAAGTTTCCATGAGCTTGGGGAAGTGTTATGCACAGTGGTCCAAAATCCATTTCAGGCGGATTAGCCAATTCATGCAAAGTAGAATTGTTTTCATTATTTCCTCCATTGTTAGCTGCATTATTCTCTTGATTTTCAGCCATATTAGATTCTGCAGATGATTTAGTATCTTGAAACTCGTGCTCCTCGACAGATTCAGAAACGGGAGTCAAATTTGATGTTGAAGAAGTTGCTTGCTTTGCCTTTTTTGTTTCTTTCTTTCTTTTCCGTGTAGATTTCTCAACTTCAGGATCAAAGATGAGTTCACATGTACGAGAAGATCGGGGCATAAACAAAAAATAGATAATTAAATAATAAAATGAAAGAAAGATTACTATTGTCATTCCCCGGCAACGGCACCAATTTGGTACGCGGTCGTCACGCGCCCAAAATAACTGCTCTTCCAAATGCCCAGTAAGGGTGTAGTAGGTGGAAAATACAGGTCGAATCCACAGGGAACGGTGTATTCTTTCTTTCAAAGGTAACTAATGAAGACTCAAATTCGAGCTTTTTCCTTTATCTTTTTACACCATTTTTAAGTGTTTAGTATAGAGTCTAGTCTAGTTTTGGGGGTAAAGCTGATTGCAGCAAGATGAGGGCACAAAACCACCACAACAGGCACAGACAGGTGCTATTTATGCTGAGGGCACAAAGGACTGATTTGCCTGCCGAGGACCTAGTCAAAGTTGTTGTGAGAATCACGCAACAGAATCGCGGGACAGCTCCTATATGCACATAGAGGTGATGTGGCGGTCAGTTCCGAGTCTTGGGGAGGTCCAAACACGTTGGGAGGGAAGTGGGGACATCAGAAAGCTACTGGAGGCGCTAGGGTTTGTTGCCATCACTCCTAAAATCAAGGAAGAACATGGAGCATGAACGTGAGGAAGTGGAGGAGTGCAAGAACCCCTGCGTGGGTGAAATCTGGGCTGCTTGAAGCCTTAATTCAATTGCTATAAATACTTTTATCTGTTTTTATATAACACACTCGTTTTGCACCACGAAGATACAATTTTCAGTTTTCGCACTTAGTTTATTTTCTGGATATTCTGTCTGCCTGAAGCTGGCGGTTTGCCCGCATAAAGGTAGTTCAGTTATTTTGTTGGCAAAACTGGGGTTGGGCCCAGAAGTTAATCCAGTTATTTCCTTTCCAAGTAAGATGTCTTTTATCATTTCTTTTACTATCGTTTCTATGTTTAGTGGCTAAGTATCCACTATTTGAGTCAAAGTAATGGTCTAAGGGTAGAATATGTGCATGAGGTAATCGGACTTTAACGCCTTAAGGGTTCACAATCTTAACTTGTTTTTCACTTAGACATAGGTAAAGGGTGATTGGAGATGAAAGCGCGCATTTCTAATTAACTGGTACTAGTGTTAGTTACGTGGGAGTGTATAGGTGACCCATGCCTCGATACCCCCATAGTAACAAGTCCGGGGGTGACAGCCTTGGTAGTTAAGATTGAGTAGTATATGCAGGCACAAGACCGTGTCAAACCTACTAGAATCGGGTTGCTTTTGCTCTCAAAGCTGCTAAGCTTGCAAAACCTTTGTGTGATTCTCTCCTTAGGTTCCTGTATAGTTAGGTCCCTAGGTGCCGATCGTATCATCTAGACGATATAATGTAAGAAGTGATTGGGGAGTGGCCGATCGTATCCATTTCCTATAACCGGTTAACCCTCAAAGTGACAATTACCCATATTTGGCCATAGGGATTCGATTTTTGATCTTTCTGCTAGTTTGCGCACAACGGGTAGTAGTGGTAATTACATGTGTTTTATCCGGGATTGCGCATACCTACCGACTGACTTGATGCTTTGACTTGAACACTTTTATTACTGATATTTTCTCTTGTGATTTCCTTTTCAGCATTTAGTTAGTTTAAGTTTATTAGCAAGGTTTTTAGACTGACACTGAAGACCCAAACCAAAACTAAGAAAAGACAGAAGGTTATGAACACTCCTCGCGGGATCGACATCCGTCTTCACCACCTATACTAGACGTTGAGGGTAGATTAAGAATTTGTGGACTATTTGCCCGCAAGTGTATTTTGCACACCAAAATGACGGTGTGCCAAAATTGGCGCCGTTGCCAGGGAGTGTAAGCGCACTTTTCTGTCTATTTACTATTTTACCTTAGTATATGCGTCGTTCTAACCGCGCAGGAGATTTACTCTACGATCCGGAGATAGAGAGGTCAGCGAGGGCAAGAAGGGCACAAGCTAGGGCATTTTTGAAAAGACTGCGGGAGGATAATCAAATTGAAGGATCCAGTGATGATTTGACCTCAGACGGAAAAACTCAGGCAAGCAACGAACAAGCTGAGACAAGCAACGTCAGTCCACTCTATTTCGAAGAAGAGATGGAGGACGATCAGATATCAAACCACGATGAAGAAGAACAACAAAGACCACCACCGCACACCCTTACTTTAAGGCAGCTGAGTTTCCCTCAAACCATGAACATGCGTCCCACGGGCATCATTTTGCCCACAACTACTGGTAACCGGGAGCTGAGGGCAAATTTCATATCGATTTTGCCCAAATTCCATCAACACCCAAGTGGAGCAATCGATCTGGTGAACCCAAAAGATGGGTGGGAATTTCGAGTCAATGGACAGAGGGTGAAACCATATTTCGAGCAAGAGAAGGAAACTTGGGCAGAAACCCAAGTTTTGAGCAGTCCTGAGTACTACTGAAGGCATAACACGGTCGAGCCAAAGACCTTAAACAAAGGCGCTGGACGGGAGGCAACCCGGTTTGTTTAATTACTTTAATTTTAATTTTAATTATGTTTGTTATTTGTACTTTGTTGTGAATTAACGCTGCAGGAAGGCAAGGACAGGAAACGCATCACTGTGAGCAAAGTAATGTGCAGGGCACAGCAAGGTTTAAGTGTGTGGGTGGGGACTGTAGCAGATTTGACTGATTGGGCAAGGACAGCATCTGCAGAGACGGTAGGTTTTCCCCATGCAAGAGCTGATGATCATTGAAAATTGAGGTCAATTGAAGGGGAGTGAGGGAGAAAAGATATATTCAAATATTTATTTTTGAATTACAAACATATCTCTCCCCCATTTCAAAATCCCCCAAATCTCTCAAAATTAGAACCAACGTACTTTGACAAGAGAAAGGCCCCCAAGGCACAAGAAGGATCACCCAGGGCATAAGAAGGACCGAGCAGGGCACAGAGCAATGCAGATTCAAAGAAGCTTGAAAGAGTTGAGAAAGCCCTGTAGAGCATTTGTGTTCATCTCGGGTTAGACTACCCCTCATCTCCTTAAGTCATGTTTTATCCCCAGTAGTTTAGGATTTGTTTTTATTTTTGTTTGTGTGTTTAGTGTCTTTTTTTTGTTTTTGTATATTTGCGTCTGTATATATATAGTCTGTTTTGGGCATATCTAACCCACATTACTGCTTGTGCCTGCAAGGGTACTTTGCACAGCGAGTGTGTGGGAGGGATATGCCTAGGTCGTTGTGTTTGTATGTCTTGTTTTTATTTTGTGTGTGCATGTTGAGTCTATAGCATATGAGTCATAGATTGACATTGGGCATATATGGACATAAATTTATTATTAGGCAGATGGAATTAATCAATTGTATGTGAAAGCAATATATAACTACCCAGTGAGCTTTGAGCCCAAATTAACATTTGCGACTTCTTTCTGTGTGTTTAAATTCCACCACCTCATTTGATGCTTACTTGCTTGTGCCCTGTCAAACTTAATTTCATGCATGCTTAGATAATTAAGGCATTTTCTTTCGTCGTTATTTGGCCATATTATTCACTGATAAATGCATCCCATTGCTGCCATTATTTGAGCCTGCTTAATTGTTCATGACCTACGTTCTGAAAATCTCTCTTTAAAGAGTATCTTATGACTAGGAATGAAACCTTTATGCTCGTATTGGTAGCATGTTTAAGCTAAATAGTGACAGGATGCCAAAAATGGGCACAAAGAAAGAAAATAAAAAAATAAATAAAAAGTGTTTGAATTTTTATTTTCCCAGGTTGTTATGTGGGCACAAAGCTGTCAGTGCTGATTTTGCCCGAATACTATTAAAGGTAGCCAGTGCCTAAATATTTCCAACCTTGATCCGCATGCCCCATTACAGCTCTCACAAGACCTTTTGATATGCATACATGTGAATAACGTAAATTGTTTATACAGGGTGTTTGCAAGTTTGTTGATGATAATTTGGTGGAATTGTTGAGAGTAAACACTTAACCTAAACACTCGAGAAAAAGGCGAGCTGAGTGTACACTACAATAGTAGCCTGAGTTTGATTGATTCGATTTGCCTGCATCATCATGTTCAAACTATTATGCCCTTTATCAACTTATGATTCATATGCTGTATTGTCTTGTTTTGAGTCATTTGAGTCTTCTGTTTTTTGTTGTTTTGAGTTAAAGTTACATTCATACTTGAGGACAAGTATAGTCCAAGTGTGTGGGTGTGATGAAGACTCAAATTTGTGATTTTTCCTTTATCTTTTTACACCCTTTTTAAGTGTTTAGTATAGAGTCTAGTCTAGTTTTGGGGGTAAAGCTGATTGCAGGAAGATGAGGGCACAAAACCACCACAACAGGCACAGACAGGTGCTATTTATGCTGAGGGCACAAAGGACTGATTTACCTGCCGAGGACCCAGTCAAAGTTGTTGCGAGAATCACGCAACAGAATCACGGGACAGCTCCTATATGCACGTGGAGGTGATGTGGCGGTCAGTTCCGAGTCTTGGGGAGGTCCAAACACGTTGGGAAGGAAGTGAGGACATCAGAAAGCTACTGGAGGCGCTAGGGTTTGTTGCCATCACTCCTAAAATCAAGAAAGAACATAGAGCATGAACGTAAGGAAGTGGAGGAGTGCAAGAACCCCTGCGTTGGTGAAATCTGGGCTGCTTGAAGCCTTAATTCAGTTGCTATAAATATTTTTACCTGTTTTCATATAACACACTCGTTTTGCACCACGAAGATACAATTTTCTGTTTTCGCACTTAGTTTATTTTCTGGATATTCTGTCTGCCTGAAGCTGGCGGTTTGCACGCATAAAGGTAGTTCAGTTATTTTGTTGGCAAAACTGGGGTTGGTCCCAGAAGTTAATCCAGTTATTTCCTTTCTAAGTAAGATGTCTTTTATCATTTCTTTTACTTTCGTTTCTATATTTAGTGGCTAAGTATCCACTATTTGAGTCAAAGTAATGGGCTAAGGGTAGAAGATTTGCATGAGGTAATCGGACTTTAACACCTTAAGGGTTCACAAACTTAACTTGTTTTTCACTTAGACATAGGTAAAGGGTGATTGGAGATGAAAGCGCGCATTTCTAATTAACTGGTACTAGTGTTAGTTACGTGGGAGTGTATAGGTGACCCATGCCTCGATACCCGCATAGTAACAAGTTCGGGAGTGACAGCCTTGGTAGTTAAGATTGAGTAGTATATGCAGGCACAAGACCGTGTCAAACCTACTAGAATCGGGTCGCTTTTGCCCTCAAAGCTGCTATGCTTGCAAAACCTTTGTGTGATTCTCTCCTTAGGTTCCTGTATAGTTAGGTCCCTAGGTGTCGATCGTATCATCTAGACGATATAATGTAAAAAGTGATTGGGGAGTGGCCATAGGGATTCGATTTTTGATCTTTCTGCTAGTTTGGGCACAACGGGTAGTAGTGGTAATTACATGTGTTTTACCCGGGATTGCGCATACCTACCGAATGACTTGATGCTTTGACTTGAACACTTTTATTACTGATATTTTCTCTTGTGATTTCCTTTTCAGCATTTAGTTAGTTTAAGTTTATTAGCAAGGTTTTTAGACTAACACTGAAGACCCAAACCAAAACTAAGAAAAGACAGAAGGTTATGAACACTCCTCAAGGGATCGACATCCGTCTTCACCAGCTATACTAGCCGTTGAGGGTAGATTAAGCATTTGTGGAGTATTTGCCCGCAAGTATATTTTGCACACCAAAACGACGGTGTGCCAAAATTGGCGCCGTTGCCGGGGAGTGTAAGTGCACTTTTCTATCTATTTACTGCAGTACCTTAGTATATGCGTCGTTCTAACCGTGCAGGA
Organism: Perilla frutescens; assembly: GCA_026008535.1. Taxonomy (NCBI): domain Eukaryota; kingdom Viridiplantae; phylum Streptophyta; class Magnoliopsida; order Lamiales; family Lamiaceae; genus Perilla; species Perilla frutescens. The sequence continues at coordinate 25,602,244 of BRKX01000010.1, read as the reverse complement.
GATTTACTCTACGATCCGGAGATAGAGAGGTCAGCGAGGGCAAGAAGGGCACAAGCTAGGGCATTTTTGAAAAGGCTGTAGGAGGATAATCAAACTGAAGGATCCAGTGACGATTTGACCTCAGGCGGAGAACGTCAGGTAAGCAACGAACAAGCTGAGACAAGCAACGTCAATCCACTCTATTCCGAAGAAGAGATGGAGGACGATCAGATATCAAACCACGAGGAAGAAGAACAACAAAGACCACCACCGCACACCTTTACTTTGAGGCAGCTGAGTTTCCCTCAAACCATGAACATGCGTCCCACGGGCATCGTTTTGCCCACAACTACTGGTAACTGGGAGCTGAGGGCAAATTTCATCTCGATTTTGCCCAAATTCCATCAACACCCAAGTGGAGCAATCGATCTGGTAAACCCAAAAGATGGCTGCGAATTTCGAGTCAATGGCCAGAGGGTGAAACCATATTTCGAGCAAGAGAAGGAAACTTGGGCAGAAACCTATGTTTTGAGCAGTCCTGAGTACTACTGAAGGCACAACACGGTCGAGCCAAATACCTTAAACAAAGGCGCTGGACGGGAGGCAACCCGGTTTGTTTAATTGCTTTAATTTTAATTTTAATTATGTTTGTTATTTGTACTTTGTTGTGAATTAACGCTGCAGGAAGGCAAGGACAGAAAATGCATCACTGTGGGCAAAGTAATGTGCAGGGCACAGCAAGGTTTAAGTGTGTGGGTGGGGACTGTAGCAGATTTGACTGATTGGGCAAGGATAACATCTGCAGAGACGGTAGGTTTTCCCCATGCAAGAGCTGATGATCGTTGAAAATTGAGGCCAATTAAAGGGGAGTGAGGGAGAAAGGATATATTCAAATATTTATTTTTGAATTACAAACATATCTCTCCCCCATTTCAAAATCCCCCAAATCTCTCAAAATTAGAACCAACGTACTTTGACAAGAGAAAGGCCCCCAAGGCACAAGAAGGATCACCCAGGGCACAAGAAGGACCGAGCAGGCCACAGAGCAGTGCAGATTCAAAGAAGCTTGAAAGAGTTGAGAAAGCCCTGTAGAGCATTTGTGTTCATCTCGGGTTAGACTACCCCTCCTCTCCTTAAGTCATGTTTTATCCCCAGTAGTTTAGGATTTGTTTTTATTTTTGTTTGTGAGTTTAGTGTCTTTTTTTTGTTTTTATATATTTGCGTCTGTATATATATAGTCTGTTTTGGGCATATCTAACCCACATTACTGCTTGTGCCTGCAAGGGTACTTTGCACAGCAAGTGTGTGGGAGGGATATGCCTAGGTCGTTGTGTTTGTATGTCTTGTTTTTATTTTGTGTGTGCATGTTGAGTCTATAGCATATGAGTCATAGATTGACATTGGGCATATATGGACATAAATTTATTATTAGGCAGATGGAATTAATCAATTGCATGTGAAAGCAATATATAACTACCCAGTGAGCTTTGAGCCCAAATTAACATTTGAGACTTCTTTCTGTGTGTTTAAATTCCACCACCTCATCTGATGCTTACTTGCTTGTGCCCTGTCAAACTTGATTTCATGCATGCTTAGATGATTAAGGCATTTTCTTTCGTCATTATTTGGCCATATTATTCACTGATAAATGCTTCCCATTGCTGCCATTATTTGAGTCTGCTTAATTATTCATGACCTACGTTCTGAAAATCTCTCTTTAAAGAGTATCTTATGACTGGGAATGAAACTTTTATGCTCATATTGGTAGCATGTTTAAGCCAAATAGTGACGGGATGTCAGAAGTGGGCACAAAGAAAGAAAATAAATAAAAAATAAATAAATAAATAAATAAATAAAAAGTGTTTGAATTTTTATTTTCCCAGGTTGTTATGTGGGCACAAAGCTGCCAGTGCTGAATTTGCCCGAATACTATTAAAGGTAGCCAGTTCCTAAATATTTCCAACCTTGATCCGCATACCCCATTACATCCCTCACAAGACCTTTTGATATGCATGCATGTGAATAACGTAAATTGTTTATATAGGGTGTTTGCAAGTTTGTTGATGATAATTTGGTGGAATTGTCGAGAGTAAACACTTAACCTAAACACTCGAGAAAAAGGCGAGCTGAGTGTACACTACAATAGTAGCCTGAGTTTGATTGATTCGATTTGCCTGCATCATCATGTTCAAACTGTTATGCCCTTTATCAACTTATGATTCATATGCTGTATTGTCTTGTTTTGAGTCATTTGAGTCTTCTGTTTTTTATTGTTTTGAGTTAAAGTTACATTCATACTTGAGGACAAGTATAGTCCAAGTGTGTGGGTGTGATGAAGACTCAAATTTGTGCTTTTTCCTTTATCTTTTTACACCCCTTTTAAGTGTTTAGTATAGAGTCTAGTCTAGTTTTGGGGGTAAAGCTGATTGCAGGAAGATGAGGGCACAAAACCACCACAACAGGCACAAACAGGTCCTATTTATGCTGAGGGCACAAAGGACTGATTTGCTTGCTGAGGACCCAGTTAAAGTTGTTGCGAGAGTCACGCAACAGAATCGCGGGACAGCTCCTATATGCACGTGGAGGTGATGTGGCGGTCAGTTCCGAGTCTTGGGGAGGTCCAAACACGTTGGGAAGGAAGTGGGGACATCAGAAAGCTACTGGAGGTGCTAGGGTTTGTTGTCATCACTCCTAAAATCAAGGAAGAACATGGAGCATGAACGTGAGGATGTGGAGGAGTGCAAGAACCCCTGCGTGGGTGAAATCTGGGCTGCTTGAAGCCTTAATTCAGTTGCTATAAATACTTTTACCTGTTTTCATATAACACACTCGTTTTGCACCACGAAGATACAATTTTCTATTTTCGCACTTAGTTTATTTTCTGGATATTCTGTTTGCCTGAAGCTGGCGGTTTGCCCGCATAAAGGTAGTTCAGTTATTTTTTTGGCAAAACTGGGGTTGGGCCCAGAAGTTAATCCAGTTATTTCCTTTCCAAGTAAGATGTCTTTTATCATTTCTTTTACTTTCGTTTCTATGTTTAGTGGCTAAGTATCCACTGTTTGAGTCAAAGTCATGGTCTAAGGGTAGAATATGTGCATGAAGTAATCGGACTTTAATGCCTTAAGGGTTCACAATCTTAACTTGTTTTTCACTTAGACATAGGTAAAGGGTGATTGGAAATGAAAGCGCGCATTTCTAATTAACTGGTACTAGTGTTAGTTACGTGGGAGTGTATAGGTGACCCATGCCTCGATACCCGCATAGTAACAAGTTCGGGAGTGACAGCCTTGGTAGTTAAGATTGAGTAGTATATGCAGGCACAAGACCGTGTCAAACCTACTAGAATCGGGTCGCTTTTGCCCTCAAAGCTGCTATGCTTGCAAAACCTTTGTGTAATTCTCTCTTTAGGTTCCTGTATAGTTAGGTCCCTAGGTGTCCATCGTATCATCTAGACGATATAATGTAAGAAGTGATTGGGGAGTGGCCGATCGTATCCATTTTCTATAACCGGTTAACCCTCAAAGTGACAATTACCCATATTTGGCCATAGGGATTCGATTTTTGATCTTTCTGCTAGTTTGGGCACAACGGGTAGTAGTGGTAATTATATGTGTTTTACTCGGGATTACACATACCTACCGAATGACTTGATGCTTTGACTTGAACACTTTTATTACTGATATTTTCTCTTGTGATTTCTTTTTCAGCATTTAGTTAGTTTAAGTTTATTAGCAAGGTTTTTAGAGTGACACTGAAGACCCAAATCAAAACTAAGAAAAGACAGAAGGTTATGAACACTCCTCGTTGGATCGACATCCGTCTTCACCAGCTATACTAGTCGTTGAGGGTAGATTAAGCATTTGTGGACTATTTGCCCGCAAGTGTATTTTGCACACCAAAATGACAGTGTGCTAGTAAATTTTCGGATTTTGAGAGAGTTTAATTAACAAATGAAACAAAATAGAGTAAAAGAATCAATATGATAAAAACCAGATGAGATTGTAAATAAAAGTGATATGATCATATCATTCATCGATGCATTGATTTTAATTCATAATTCTTATAAATCTGTTATAGAATACCGGAACCCCTGACATATTCCTTATTCCTCCTTACGAATCATTGAACAAAAGAACCCTTATTATCCAAAATGTTATTAATTAACAACCCGCAAGAACCCTTAACAGATTTAATTAATTAATAGCATTAAGAATTAGAGAAACCCAATTATGTTATAAGCATTCGAACCCATATACCCTTAACATCCCCGTATGCCCACTGACAAAGATAGTCAGTTTTACCACATATAGAATTGAATCGACAATTACAGATCTTACAATTCTATTGGCTTTAGATATTAATTAACAAACTATATACTGGCCACTATATAATTAATTAGTTAAGAACTAAACGTGTTATCGCAGAACATAACAGAGTATAAGAATACGAATCATATAAAAACTAATTTGACCTCACGATATGGGCATATCAACAATTATCACAACCTCATTCCGAAAAATAAACTTAGCTACTCATATTAAGATTAAACCAAATGGTAATCATAACATAAGCAACCATTGAATTGAAATAAACTTACAAACAAGTTCTCTAGAATATTATTGTAATTCTTAACAAATAATTTAACTAAAAGTAAAACGTGAAATTAAAACTACTTGTGGAATCCAGAATGCCTCTTCCAAATGACCTCACGACTTTATATAGGCAAACAATAATTTAAGAGTCATCAAGGCGTATCGTGATTTTTGCTAAGCAATCGCCAATTTCTTCCTTCATAACCGATCGATCTCTCTTTCATCATCTTTTTATTAATTTATTTCCTTATTCTTCTGATTCTTTCATAAATGTGAATGGTTCCTTCCTTTCTCATGTTTTTCCTGCAATAACCATAAAAATAATATGTTAAGTCTCAAATATATAAAAATATAGATAATAAAGATGCAATATTTGTGACTTATCAGCTGCTGTGTATAGGGGTTCTGGGGGCATGTGGTTTGTCTGTGTGAACCTCTGACATCGATCACATGTTTTGGCGTGGCTCTTTGCATCTGTTCTCATGGTCAGCCAGTAGAACCCGGACGTTAGAGCTCGGTTGGCCTGGTTTCTGTATCCTGAGTAGTTTCTGCATTCACCTTTGTAAAGCTCACTTAGGATGTATTCAGCTTGTATGGGGCTAACACATTTCAAGTAAGGCCCTGAAAAGGATTTTCTGTATAGGGATCTGGAAATCATGGCGAAGTTTGGAGCCTTGGCCTTGATCCGTCTTGCTTCGAGGAGATCTTCGGGGAACTCGTTCTCTGATATATACCTGATGAGAGGGGTCATCCAGTTTGTACTGTTCTCGATGGGTAGAATTTTCGAGCCTTCTTCTTTCCAAACGGCTGACCATTTTGCATATAATACTGGGATGTTTTTGGCTTCGGTAGTTTCGATTGCTGAACCTAAGTTAGCTAAGGCGTCAGCGTGCCTGTTGTCTTCTCTTGTAATGTGTTGGGCTTCGATCTTTCCAAACTTTGAAGCTGTTTATTTTGCTATGGCGAGGTAAGCGATCATTCTATAGTCTTTTGCTTGGAATTCTCCTCGAATTAGTTTATTATTAACTGGGAGTCACTTTGAATTCGGATGTTTCTGGCTCCGAGGTCACTAGCTATGTTTAATGCTGCAATAAGTGCTTCGTACACGGCTTCATTTTTGGTTGCTTTGAATCCGTATCGAACTGATCGATCGGTAATTTCTCCTGTTAGGCTTGTTAAAACCATGCCTAGACCACTCCCATTCGAAGTGCTGGAGCCATCGACTTGAAGGGTCCAGAACTTTGAATTTTCTTCTTCAGTGCTCATTGATTCACCCTCTGTTTCGATCAGGGCCTCGTAGAAAAAGTCAGCAATGAAGTCTGAGAGTACTTGGAACTTTATTGAGGTCCGGGATACGTAATATATATCATACTCCCCGAGCTTGGCAGCCCATTTAGAGAGCCTTCTTGCGAGGTCTGGTTTTCTCAATACTGTTCTGAGCGGGAATTCCGTGACCACTTTGATCGAATGGCTTTGGAAATAGGGCTTTAGTTGTTGGTTTTGTATACTAGAAGACCTGTCTTTTGTATACATTATTAATAATGGTTTTATGATGATATAGAATGAATATTATTACAGTCACTGTTTGCATTTAAATTGTTATATTTATATGCATGTTCACTATACTTACATTGTAGATGATATGGTGTGGGTAAACACATGGTTAGATCATATCATCAGGTTCCTTGTAATGTATTAAAAGGCTCACGGTTTAGATGGCACTGAACCTGCTATCGGTACGCCGTAGAATAATCTGATAGTTAGTTTGTCTTGACTAACTGATTATTCTGATACATGGTCAAGTGTATTGAGGAGAATCTACTTAGGACTCTATTCTATATTCTGACCTTAAATGAGAGAATAAGAATCCACAGAGTTCGGGTTCTTAACCCCTATGTGTTGGCAGACATATACGTGTAGTGTTTGCAGCTTTGATTTATCAAAGGGTGAGATTCTTTCATAAGGATCAATAATCTCGATATCTTGGGTTGTGACATTTACACTTATGATGGGTTGTGCAACATGTAGGGGTACCGTGTCCTGGTGCGCCAGTTTGATGGTGTCCCCTTGAGAAAATGCAAGTTCATGCTGAAACCCTGCAGGTGGAATTTATTCCGTGCATGAGTAAAGCTTGTGTGGTACTACTCAAGGATAAGATATTAATTAATTATAGCTGTCAGAAGCTTACATAATTAATTAATGGGCATTATATCTTAAACGCGGGGAATGGCTGGACTAAAGGAGAAAGCATATTCAAAAATATGTATTAAATTGGTAGGTCAGTATTATTTCTTTAGTGGAATAAAAATAATACTTAATTTATTTAAAAATATCCTAATTTTATTGGATATTGGAAATTAAATAAATTAGCAGGCCAATTTAATATTCTTCTAGATCCCTATTGTAGCCCAATATGACTTTAATGGACTGGAGATAGAAAAAGGGATAGAGGCCCAAACCCAGTAGGGTTGGGACACTGAAATTTCGACCACCTCCCCTATAAATAGGGAGGTGGGGGACGAAATTTTAAGAGTAATAATCAGCCCCTCTTGTGTTCTCTTTATCTCCACAGATTCCATACCGATCTAGTAGATTTCAGCCCACCCTGAAACTAGATTCAGTCCGGGAATACAACAGAAGATCAAGGAGTGGAATATCATTGTGGGGCGCCAATCATCATCATACACAACAACAAGATTAGACCTTTAATCTTGTCCTCCACCCATCGTTTAATTTGTAAGTCGTTTTTCGATTCTATATTTCCGCTTTAGTAGAATCGTTTAAACCGGATTTGCATGTTAATTAAACTCGGTTAATTAAAACATATGAGATGCATGAATTTATGATCTACATGACATTAGGATTAATGAATATCCAATTAGATCCTGCGGTGGTTCAATTCGAAAAAACCCCAACAACTGGTATCAGAGCGGGTTTTGGCACTGTTCTAGATTTAATCCTAGGATTAATTCGAAATATATGTATAAATTTGATGAAATATTTATGTTGCTTAAATTTTCAGATTTATATGTTGATGTAATTCGAATTGGTTGTGTTCAAAACTTGGATGAATTTTTGATCTTGATCGAAAATTTTAGTTTTGAGGATTTGTGTAATTTTCGGTTCTATCAAAATTAGATTTGGAATAGGTTTTTGATTAATATCAAAATTTCCAGATTTAATTTGATAGGTGTTTGAAAATTATGGTACCAAAGTTTTCGAAACTTTGGTGTTTAAAATTCCCTAATTTGTTGTTTTAATTTTCGGCCACTATGATTCAATTTGGATGGATTTTTGATCAAGATCAAAATTTCCAGATTTAATTAGGAATAGGGTCGAAAATTATGTGATTAGAAAAAGATTAGGTAATCTTTGATGTATATCTTAAGATACCTATTTCTAATCTAGATAGGTTTGAAATTAGAATTTTAAATTTGGTAATTTTTTGAACTGGATCAAAATTTCCAGATTTATTTTTCTTGTAATTTTCGAAACCTACGCTATATTATTTGGAATAGTTTTTTGATTAGTGTCAAAATTTCCAAATGTGAAATATAGTGGTAATTTTTGAATTTGTTAAATTAATTTGGAGAAGATTTTAATGAAAATTAAAATTCCAGATTTATTTAATGATGTTTTCGAAAATTATGGATGTTGGTGAAGATTTGATATTATTTGATGTATATCTTAATTTGCCTAATTTTAATCTAGATAGATTTGAAAATAGAATATTAAATTTGGAAGAATTTGAAGTGGATCAAATTTCCAAATTTATTATTTGGTAATTTTCGAAATTTATTGATTAAAATTTGGATAAGGTGATTTTGGATATATACAAATAATTATCAAAATCCAATTGGATAAGATTTTAAATTTGGATAAGTTTTGGAAGATTTTGGATTGGAATCAAATCTCCAAACCTTATCCTTGAAGATTTAGATTCTTATGGATAATATTTGGATTAGATTTTTGATTTATATCAATATATTCAATTATTATTTAATTAGGGTGGTTAGAAAATATTAAATAAATTTGGTGGATAATTATAAATACTTTCCAGATTTATTTTAAGATATATTTTCGAAATTTAACAAGATTTAAATTGGTGGATAATTATTTTAATTTCCAATTTTTATCTTGTGGATAATATTGAATTAATTAATTTAATTAATTGTAAAATTCGAATATTATTTAATATGTCATGTTTGGATATCATATGTTATTTTATGCTAATCATGTAATTGTGATTGTTGGATTTGTAGACTGACTTGTTTGCAGGGTTACCGACTATCATGGCTCCTTAATTATGTGATGTATGTTTTAATTTATGTTGCATGTATGATGGGCCGTATGCCGGTTTGGCTACGTGATTTTAATCCATCAGAAAATCCATGGATTAGGTCTAGATTTTATTTTATGTTGTTTTAATGTAATAGAAATAAAACTGTTAGACCAAGTTTTTGAGTTGTAATTTTATTCTAGATATATTAGTTTTTTCCTCTAAGGAATAGATATTCTATATTGAATAAAGTTTGAAGATCAACTCAAAGAAGGAGAGTGGCACAGCTCAAGAAAGGAAGTATCACTGATTCACGTCCCGAAATCCTAATTGGAGCTAGGTTTTCGGCGAGGCGCAGTGATAAGGGCGGCGGCCATGCCCGAGTTTCCGGAGCTGACTTTCCAGTTTTATCTCATTCAGCAACATGAGATATAAGCCATGATAGTTGGTTTTTATTATTATTATTTATTATGTTGTTTGAAGCATGCAATGGTGTTTTATCATTTTATGTGATGTTTGCATGTTTTACAATGGGATAAAATGAAACCTCAATCTTAAATAACTAAGTGGGAGAGATTCATACCAAAGTATGTAGAAATCTCAAACGGTCTCCATTAATCTGGTTTAATTGAGATGTGATTGACATGCGAGTTGACAATAGGTCTTCCTCCATAACGGATGTGTCATATCACTGTTATCTCTAGAAATTAAACTTCTTTATCAAGATAGCTGTAGAACACTACTAGAACAAACTGACTCCTCCAACTGGAGCAGGGAGTTCGAAATAGTGGACTTGGTGCTAAGATGATGGTGTTCACACTTAGGTGTAATTTATTAATAAACGTCCACACTAACGTGACTTATTAATTGGAAGGTTACACGACCGTGGTTATTTCCGACTATTAATTTACTTTTCATAAGGAAATTTGACTGAAGGTAAATTAAAGGTGGTTTTACCTGTTTAAGGATGAATTTTATAAACGTCCACACTAACGTGGCTTATAAGAAACATTTTTAAAATGTCGGTGGATTACATATAATTTTTTTGAGGTATACGATTATATGTGAGTATCCTAAAGTTTGTGACTGTACTGCATGTTTACTTTTCAGTTATTCTATATCATGATGGCACTCTCCAACCTGTCCACTATTCTCAAAGAAAACAAGTTAATCGGTGAAAATTACAATGATTAGATTCGAAACCTTAATCTTGTTCTCACTGCGAAAGGACACAAGTTCGTACTTGAAGAAGTATGTCCTCAGAAGCCAGATGAGGGTTCTGACGAAGCTCAAAAGGTTGCATATGATAAGTGGGTTAGGTCCAATGAGATGGCGCGCTGTTACATTCTGGCATCTATGTCGAATGTGTTGCAACATCAGCATGAACCTATGAAAACCGCTTATGATATCATGTACAACCTTAGGCAGCTCTTCGGTCATCAGAACCGCTCGGTACACCGTTTGGCGATGAAGAAACTAATGGATGCGAGAATGTCTGACTCCACACCTGTTAGGGATCACGTTCTCACGATGATGGGGTATCTGGCTGACATCGAGACCTTGGGTGGAGAGTTGGATGGCGATTCTCAAATCGACATTGTTCTTCATAGCCTGTCCTCGAGGTTTGAGCAGTTCAGGCTGAACTTTAAAATGATTAAAAGGGATGTCGGCCTGACTGAACTGCTCATGGATCTTCAGGCGGCTGAGTTACTTCAAAAAGGAAATCCGGAGGCACACCTAGCTGAAAATAGGGCATCTTCTTCCGATACTAAAAGGAAGAAGAAGAACGCCCCCAAGAAAGCTGCAGAGGGGGCGCCTAAGGTGAAGAAGTCTAAGACTAAGATTCCTCCCGAGGAATTTAAGTCAAAGACAAAGTGTTTCAAGTGCGGTCAGCCAGGTCACTGGAAGGCGGATTGTCCTAACAAGAAGAAGAAAAAGGGTACGTCTCAATCTCTCATCGTTGAAACATGTTTAGCTACTTGTTCTACTCAGTCATGGGTAGTAGATACTGGAGCTACTGATCATGTTTGCATGTCTTTACAGGGGTTCCTGGCAAAAAGACAGCTGAGTGATGAAGAGATTTCAGTCTACATGGGCAATGCTACGAAAGTGGTGGCAGTTGCAGTGGGAGACGTAACCTTATCTTTTAGTAGTGATAGGATATTAGTTTTAAAGGATTGTCTTTATGTGCCTAGTTTTAGGCGAAACTTAATTTCAGTTTCTAAACTTTTTATGGATGGATATTCTGTTTCTTTTGATAACAAGGTTGTTATCTTTAGTGATAAACGTTTTATCTGTTCTGGCACATTGGATGGACATCTTTATTTACTTAATCCTATGCAAAACACTACGCAAATGCATTTACTGAATACATCGGTCATAAACCCTAACAAACGAAAAGAACCTTCGGAAATAAATCAAACCTATCTTTGGCATCTTAGGCTCGGACATATTAACCTTAAACGGATACAAAGACTAGTAAGCGATGGGCCCTTGTGTTCATTGGTCCTAGAATCGTTCCCTTTGTGTGAATCCTGTTTGAAAGGTAAAATGACCAAGCGACCCTTTAAGGATAAAGGGAATAGATCTGAAGAGGTACTAGATTTGATTCACTCTGACTTATGTGGCCCTATGTCAGTTCAGGCTCGAGGAGGGTATGAGTATTTTATCACGTTCATTGATGATTACTCAAGGTATGGATACATATACCTGTTACGCCGCAAGTCAGAATCCTTTGAGACTTTCAAAGAATTCAGAGCGGAAGTGGAAAAACGTGCAGGTAAAAGTATCAAATCACTACGGTCTGATCGTGGTGGTGAGTACCTCTCGAATGAATTTAGGGACTACTTAGCAGAGAATGGGATTACATCCCAGTTGACTGCGCCGGGAACACCACAGCAGAACGACGTGGCGGAGAGAAGGAACAAAACATTATTAGAGATGGTTAGATCGATGATGAGCTATTCAGATCTGCCTATTTCGTTCTGGGGATATGCCCTGGAAACGGCAGCCTATATTCTGAATGTGGTTCTATCAAAATCAGTCCCATCTACGCCCACAGAACTTTGGACTGGACGAAAGCCCAGTCTTGGACATTTTCGGATTTGGGGTAGTCCAGCACATGTGCTGGATAAGGAAGCTGATAAGTTGGCACCACGTACGGATGTTAGACTATTTGTTGGATATCCCAAAGGAACGAAAGGTGGTTTATTTTATAGTCCTAAGGATCAGAAGATCATTGTAAGTACCAATGCTCGATTCTTAGAAGAAGACTATGTAATAAATCACAAGCCAAGAAGTGAGATAGTACTCGAGGAACTTCGAGGGGAAAATTCGAATCTGACACCAACAGTACAAGAAGAGGAACCACAATTTACTGCATAACGTGTTACAGAAGTACAGAAACTGCCTCGTCGCAGTGGGAGGGTTGTACGCCAACCTGACAGATTCATTGGTTTGGGTGAATCTTCGGATTTCCCTGAAGGACTAAATGAATTGGATCCCAGGACCTACGACGAAGCAATCCAAGACAAAGATGCAGACTCTTAGAAAATTGCAATGGAGTCTGAGATTGGATCTATGGATCACAATCAAGTCTGGGAGCTTGTAGAACCACAAGATGGGGTAAAACCCATTGGGTGTAAGTGGGTTTACAAACGCAAGAGAGGAGCTGACGGGAAGGTTGAAACCTTCAAGGCAAGATTGGTGGCAAAAGGGTACACTCAGAAAGAAGGGATCGATTATGAGGAAACCTTTTCGCCGGTAGCCATGCTTAAGTCAATCCGGATTCTCTTGTCTATTGCCGCTCATTTGGATTATGAGATTTGGCAGATGGATGTCAAGACGGCTTTTCTGAATGGAAGTCTTGAGGAAAACATCCACATGAAGCAACCAGAGGGTTTCATTGCTAAAGGCCAAGAGCACTTAGTGTGCAAGCTTAAGAGATCCATTTATGGACTTAAGCAGGCGTCAAGGTCTTGGAACATCCGGTTTGACGAGGTTATCCAGTCATATGGATTCGTGCAATGTCCGGATGAGAGCTGTGTGTACAAGAAGAGTGACGGAAACGTGGTGGTTTTCCTCGTGCTATATGTTGATGATATCTTACTTATTGGAAACAGTAAGAAAGTATTATCTAACATAAGGGTGTGGTTGTCCAAGCAGTTCGATATGAAAGATCTGGGAGAAGCTGGACACGTCCTTGGCATCAAGATAATTCGAGATCGCCAGAAAAGGATGTTGTGCTTATCCCAGGCGACATATATCGACACAGTGCTAGCTAGGTTTAACATGCAGGATTCCAAGAAAGGTTTTATACCTTTCAGGCATGGAATTCATCTATCCAGGGATATGTGTCCCCACACACAGGCTGAGATAGATGAGATGAAGGGCATTCCATATGCTTCGGCTGTGGGAAGCCTTATGTATGCTATGCTATGCACTAGACCTGATATATGCTATGCAGTCGGCATGGTAAGCAGATATCAGTCTAACCCTGGACAAAGTCACTGGACTGCGGTTAAGAATATACTCAAGTACCTAAAAAGGACTCGAGATTATATGCTGGTGTACCGCTCTGATAGTCTAGTGCCTTTGGGTTACACGGACTCAGATTTTCAATCCGATAAAGATCAGAGTAAATCTACCTCAGGCTATGTGTTTACCTTGGGAGGCGGAGCCATTGCATGGAGGAGCATAAAGCAGAAATGCATTGCGGATTCCACCATGGAGGCTGAATATGTAGCTGCCTCTGAGGCTGCAAAAGAGGCCGTCTGGCTCAAGAGCTTCTTGTTGGACTTGAGCGTGGTTCCTGATTTGCCTAGGAGTATCACGGTATATTGTGATAACTCGGGTGCAGTGGCAAATTCGAAGGAACCCAGAGCCCATAAGGCAAGTAAACACATAGAGAGAAAGTACCATCTTATACGAGAAATCGTTAAGAGAGGAGATGTGGCAGTTGTCAAGATTGCATCGGTGGACAATTTATCTGATCCATTCACGAAGAGCCTTCCGGCTAAGACCTTCTACGGTCACGTGGAGAAAATGGGAGTGAGATGCAGACCCGGGGTTGCCGTTTGAGATTTTAGTTAGAGTTGGAGAGTTAGCCAGTTTGTTTTATATTTGAAAGACATGCTTCAAGTATAAGTGGGAGATTGTTGGTTTTGTATACTAGAAGACCTGTCTTTTGTATACATTATTAATAATGGTTTTATGATGATATAGAATGAATATTATTGCAGTCACTGTTTGCATTTAAATTGTTATATTTATATGCATGTTCACTATACTTACATTGTAGATGATATGGTGTGGGTAAACACATGGTTAGATCATATCATCAGGTTCCTTGTAATGTATTAAAAGGCTCACGGTTTAGATGGCACTGAACCTGCTATCGGTACATCGTAGAATAATCTGATAGTTAGTTTGTCTTGACTAACTGATTATTCTAATACATGGTCAAGTGTATTGAGGAGGATCTACTTAGGACTCTATTCTCTATTCTGACCTTAAATGAGAGAATAAGAATCCCCTATGTGTTGGCAGACATATACGTGTAGTGTTTGCAGCTTTGATTTATCAAAGGGTTAGATTCTTTCATAAGGATCAATAATCTCGATATCTTGGGTTGTGACATTTACACTTATGATGGGTTGTGCAACATGTAGGGGCACCGTGTCCTGGTGCGCCAGTTTGATGATGTCCCCTTGAGGAAATGCAAGTTCATGCTGAAACCCTGCAGGTGGAATTTATTCCGTGCATGAGTAAAGCTTGTGTGGTACTACTCAAGGATAAGATATTAATTAATTATAGCTGTCAGAAGCTTACATAATTAATTAATGGGCATTATATCTTAAACGCGGGGAATGGCTGGACTAAAGGAGAAAGCATATTCAGAAATATGTATTAAATTGGTAGGTCAGTATTATTTCTTTAGTGGAATAAAAATAATACTTAATTTATTTAATAATATCCTAAGTTTATTGGATATTGGAAATTAAATAAATTAGCAGGCCAATTTAATATTCTTCTAGATCCCTGTTGTAGCCCAATATGACTTTAATGGACTGGAGATAGAAAAAGGGATAGAGGCCCAAACCCAGTAGGGTTGGGACACTGAAATTTCGACCACCTCCCCTATAAATAGGGAGGTGGGGGACGAAATTTTAAGAGTAATAATCAGCCCCTCTTGTGTTCTCTTTATCTCCACAGATTCCATACCGATCTAGTAGATTTCAGCCCACCCTGAAACTAGATTCAGTCTGGGAATACAACAGAAGATCAAGGAGTGGAATATCATTGTGGGGCGCCAATCATCATCATACACAACAACAAGATTAGACCTTTAATCTTGTCCTCCACCCGTCGTTTAATTTGTAAGTCATTTTTCGATTCTATGTTTCCGCTTTAGTATAATCGTTTAAACCGGATTTGCATGTTAATTAAACTCGGTTAATTAAAACATATGAGATGCATGAATTTATGATCTACATGACATTAGGATTAATGAACATCCAATTAGATCCTGCGGTGGTTCAATTCGAAAAAACCCCAACATTAGTTTCCTTGATGCCATGATGAGGGCTAACGCCAGTTTTTCCAATGATGGATATTTGGTCTCGGTGTCTAGTAGTGATCTGCTGGCATAGTAGATTGGGTGTTGCCTTCCTTCGTGTTCTCTTACTAGAACTGCACTGACAGAGTTAGTAGAAACGGATAGATATATTAAGAGTACCTCTCCATCGTGGGGTTTTAATAGTAAAAGGGGGCTCGCCAGATATTCTTTCAACTCTTCTAAGGCCTTCGAGCATTCAGCAGTCCATTCAAAGCTTTTGTTCTTGCGTAATGTCTTGAAAAAGACGTAGTTTTTTTCCGAATACTTCAAGATGAAGCTGCTAAGGGTCGCGAGTCGTTCGGTGAGCTTTTGCACCTCTTTAATGTTCCGAGGTTGTTGTATGTTTCTGACAGCTCTGATCTGGCTGGGGTCAGCTTCGATACCTCTTTTTGTAATGAGATATCCTAGGAATTTTCCCGTGGTCACTCCGAATGCACATTTTGTGGGGTTTAGCTTCATATTGTAGTGACGGAGGACCTTGAATGTTCGGCGGAGGTGGTCTACGTGGTTTCGAGCTCTTGAGGACTTTACGAGCATGTCATCGATGTAGACTTCCATGGTATCCCTGATTAGTTCTTTGAACATTCGGTTCACTAACCTTTGGTAGGTTGCACCTGCATTTTTCAGTCCAAAGGGCATAACTTTATAGCAAAACATACCTCGATAGGTGATGAACGCGGTTTTTTCTTAATCTTCTGGATGCTTGAGGATTTGATTGTATCCAGAGAAGGCATCCATGAAGCTCATTAGTTCGTGTCCCGCCGTTGCGTCCACTAACGCGTCGATATGAGGCAAGGGGAATGAGTCCTTAGGGCAGGCTTGGTTGAGGTCAGTGAAGTCTGTGCAGAGCCTTTTTTACCGTTCTTTTTCTTTACTACCACGATATTGGCTAACCATTCGGGGTACTGAACTTCTCTTATGTGTCCATGCTTGAGTAGCTTATTGACTTCTTCATCCATGATCTTATTTCGTTTGGAGATGAATTTTTATTTTTTTATTTTACCAGGGTCTTATCTGGATCGACCTACAATTTATGTGTTATAACCGAGGAATCGATACCTGTCATGTCTTCGAACAACCATGCGAAATAGTTATGGTGCTCGATGAGAAATCTTATCAGTTGCTCTCGTATTTCTGCGGTCAATCTTGACCCGATTGGCACTTTATGGTCGGAGAAATCGGGATGTATTTGGACTTCATCGAGGACTTTCACCTCGGGTTCTTCATAGTTGTAATTTTCGGCACTGGCTGAAGATGATCCGACCTCGATTTGATTGATTTCCATGGCTCCTTTATGTTTGAAGGTGGAGATGTAACATTCTCGAGCTGTGATTTGTTTGTCTCGGACTTCATGAACTCCCCAGGGTGTAGGGAATTTCATGAGCTAGTGAGGTTGATGGCACCGCCTGGAGTTCGTGGATCCAAGGTCTTCCCATTATGACATTGTAGGCTGAGGGGGCGTCGATCACCTGGAATTTGGTGAAGATATTCATTCCATCCATATAGGTGGGAAGTGTGATTTTCCCTATCGTGGCTTTGTGCTCTCCACTGAAACCGATTAGGGTGGTTGACCTTTTAACAATTTCGGTTTCTTTTACCTGCATTCTTTTCAAAGTACTCAAGAAGATCATGTTAGAGGAGCTTCCATTGTCAATAAGAACACGCTTAATCAAACAATTAGAAATTAATAAGGAAATGACTAGTGCATCCTGGTGCGGGCGAGAGAGGTCGAAAGCTTCTCTGTTGGTGAAATCGAGGGTGATGAGGTCATCTTGTTTGACTTGTCCAGGGATGTTTCCGTTATACTTTATTGAGTGACAGTGTCTCTTTGCTGAAGACTGTGAGATTCCGCTCACTTATAAATCTCATATTATACAGTTCAAAGTGCGATCGACCCTCGGGGGTTCAGGCGGCTGTGCTTCATTTTGATTTTCTCTTTGCGACTAGGTTTCTTTTCCTTTAGGGGTCAGGAGGTCGGTGAGATATCCTCGCTTTAAGAGTTATACGACTTCGAGTCTCAAGGTGATGTATTTGTCTATCTTGTGTCTATGATCATTGTGGAACTCGCAGAACTTGCTCCTATCACGTTTGTTATTTGGGGCTTTCATTTTTGCGGGCCATTCCATATTCTGGCCAAGTCCCTTAAGGGCTAGGACTGTTTCCGATGGTGATATGCAGAGGCTATACTCTAGGAGTCTTCTATCGACCTGGGGTTCTTGACCTCACCTATTTCACGAGTCAAATCACGGGTTTCGTGGATAGGAGGCCATTCTGAATCGTTCCGTCCTGTTATTTCTTTGTTCTTTCCTTGGGTATTCATTTCTGGTATGAGATCTAGATGAGTTCACTTCGTCTTCTTCCCATTTGATTTGAGACTAGGCTTTAGCAAGCACGTCTTCCATTATTTTGCAGGGATATTTGGTTAACTCCTTGTAGAGGTCGGAGTCTATCTTGAGGCCTTTTCTGAAGGCTGAAATTGCGATGTCGATGTTACAATTGGGGATCGATACTTTTTCTCTGTTGAATCTTCCCATGAAGCTTCGTAGGGGCTTTTCTGACCTTTGTAGGACCGTGTAGAGGTCATCAGCATGTTTTTCAATCTTGCGGCTACTGGCAAACTGCTCGACGAAGAGATCGTTAAGTTGGGTGAATGAGATCATTGAGTTGGGAAGGTTGATGAACCATTGGAGTGCTGGGCTGACGAGGCTGGATCTGAAGCCTTTACACATGCTGGCTTCTCGGGCATGTCGGGGTATCGTGGTGGTGAACATTCTTTGTTTATATTGGGCGACATGATCGACAGGATCGGATGCGCCATCAAACAGCTTCATACTCGGGAAGGTGAACTTTGGGGGTATCTCCACGAGGCTAATCTCGTCGGGGAACAGGAAATCTGCAAAGCTCGTTGGTGCGGTTTTTCTGATGGGAGCGGGGATCCCTGGAATTCGGGTCAATATGTCTTCCAATCGCTAGATCTTCTTCTCAACCTTAGATTCTGATCCAAGCTCATAGTCTTCGAACCCAGGAGGGGGTCCTATGGGAAAATCATCCTTTCCCTTGCCCTTTAGTACGGGTTCTTTGCTTGTACCTGCAGTAAGATGGTTAGCCAATTCATATGTCGAGTTTAGAAGTACCTGCTCTCGGAGTTCATTTGATGTGCGGGTTCGTGAGAGCGGGGACAGTTGAGTTCGAGTAGATCTGTTTGGAAAAAGGTTTGGTTGTGAAATAGCTTCAATCCTAGCCTTTAAGGCCGAGTTCTCGGTTCGGATTGCTGCGAGTTCGACTGTGGTGGTATCCAATTGATGCTGGATCGAACGCAGAAGCCGTGCAACATCACCATCGCCTTCAGGTGAGGGGGTCGCAGTTGCCCCATCTTTTCGGGCTTCCTAAGGACGGTTGTTGTGTCCTTGCGGCTGTTGTTCATCATCTTGAAGTGATCGATCGGAGCCCCACGGTGGGCGCTAAACTGTAGAGGTCAAAATCTCTATAATTGATCGTTCTTCAAGTTCAGGCTCCAGCTACCTATAAGATAAAAAACACGTGAAGACGAAGGACTGTCAAGGGGTAACGGACTCCGACGCTCAAGTCAGAATCATATTAATAGGGATAAAAAGTGAATAATAAATGATTGATTGAATGTTAAAGGATAATTGAAGATCAGGAGGTCGAGCTCCACTGTCGTGGACCCTTATGAGTATGTCGCCTGAGAAATTGCGTGATGATAGCTTCTAAATGAATCTGAAAAATGAGTGTTGCATGAGTGATAGTTGATTAATCTGTCTCTTTCTATTATGAAGAGTTTAGATATATATATTAATGGTCTTTAACCACTTTCCCGATTTTTAGGGGATCAACTTTATCTCATTTAGGATTTTTGACGGGGTCTAACATATCTTCAACGGATATTTTGACTTGGTCTCCTTCAAGAGTCTGCTCAACCGTGGACTCTTCCTTTAGACTTTTGGACCTTGATTAATGAGGCGTCGACCTCGAGGTATTGATCACGAGGTGTTGACCTCTTCAATTTTCTTTTAGACCTTCAAAATGGCTATGGGCCTGATCTCTGGGCCTATTCGGAAATAGGGTCTCTACAGCAATCATTAAAAGATAAATATATTTTATTACACACACATACATATGTATATGCGCATCTATTATGTTATAATATAATATATTTTAAATAATTCCATTAATAATTAATAAACTACATTATGCAATCAAAATATTATAATATAAATTATGTAGCATTTGTTTGTATACAACATTTGTATAACATTTGTTATACTATTATTATCTTTATAAAATAAAAACTTTCAAACTGGCACGATACGTACAATTGACCATGACTAAAAAACTTCTGAAAAATATATTTGAATAAAGATTTTAACAATAACTTATACTTCATTTTAAATATTTATATAGATTTGTTGGAGTTAACTCTTAAGAAATTGATAATTATGTTATATGTAAAATAAATGTAGTCAAAATAAGGTTAATAAATATATATTGAAACATAAAAATTTCAATTTAAGAAACTATAATAATGCAGCTTACATATGTTCATTATATATCATCTTCATTTTTTCTACATTAAAATATGGTTGATTACAGTTTAATATCAAATGTTAAGAGCTTTTACACTTGTGTTTCAAAGTTTCAAAATTTGTCCAAGGCATTCATTCAGCTGAGGTGGTTAAACCATGAACCATGGCTTCTAATGGCTGCACTCGTTCAGCTGAAATGGTTCAAATGTGGAACATTGGCTTCATTCATTGCTTCTATTCACCTTAAGGAGCTTCAACCACCAATTGGTGGTTCGAACCATTGCATTCATTCGATCTAGAATCATTGGATGGTGTGGATTGATCAACCAACACAATCCAATAGCCTAGATAGATTCGAATCGAAATAATGCCATCGTTTTATAAAGAAACGCCATGACTCTTCAAATATTATAAATAGAACCCCTAGCTTGCACAGATTAACGCTTATTGTGCTAGAGCAATTTTACAATCTCATACATGTTAATATGGACTATTGAAAATTGTGAAGAGAAACAACAACATCCAATATTTGTATAAATGCAATAAGCTAAAGACTGAGTTTGAAAGATTAGGTTATTGCGTACCATAAACAAGGCTAAAACGAGGAATGGTAAGATAGAAAAGTGCGCTTACACTCCCCAGCAACATCACCAAATTTTGACACACCGTCATTTTGTGTGCAAAATTACACCCGTGGATAAAGCCCGGTAGATGCTTTAATTTACCCTCAGAGGCTAGTATAGCGCCCAAAGGCAGATATTGTCCCACAAGGAGTGTCTAACCTTTCTATCTTTTGGTAATTTCTGGGGATTTGTAGAATTACTGTCACTAATTCTTCCCTGTACTATTTGAAACTAAATAAACAGTTAAATAAAACAAGACAGGAACAATCTATATAAAAGAAATGTTCAAGTCAAACTTGATTTCAATTTTGGTAGAAGCATGCAATCCTTGGTGTGCCCCAAGATCTACCCATACTTCATTCTCTAAGCTTCGACGCCTGTATTAT
Source organism: Perilla frutescens (assembly GCA_026008535.1). Lineage (NCBI taxonomy): Eukaryota > Viridiplantae > Streptophyta > Magnoliopsida > Lamiales > Lamiaceae > Perilla > Perilla frutescens. Next base: position 25,581,225 of record BRKX01000010.1, on the reverse strand, counting down.
CACTTAGTGGCTCATTAGGGTACGGTCACCCTTACTTCCACCCTGACTTACATAAATAAAAGTTCAATTAAGAGTGGCCAACTATCTAATCTTGCTAATACCATGTCATTGTTCTTCCCAAAATGAAGTTTGGAACCAATTCAAGGTAAATTAAGAACACTAAACCTCATGCATATTTTCTACCTTAACCAATTCACATTCAACTTGAACACTAGATACTTAGCCAGAAAACATATTAATAAACCAAGCGAAAGTAAATAAATAATACATAGTAAATGAAATCAAACTAGATTAAGAATTGGATCCAACTCAAGTTTTGGGAAAAAATAGGTACTTGCATCAATTGAGGGCAAACTGCTGTGTAGAATATTCAGAAACTAAAGTGCAGAAACTTAAATTGTATCTTGCTAACAAAATAAAATACGGGAATGTAAGTGTTGTTTGCAGAATGAAAATGACAAGTATTTATAGTTATACGGCCATAACTCGGCCCACCCCAGCCCACACAGGGGCATGACTTAGTTTAAGGGAGATGACTACTTCACCACCAACGGTTGTGTTTGCTGAATTGTAAGGGTCATGCTCCATCATCTTCTCTCTCCTCTATCTCTTCATTCTTCTCTCCTCTATCTCTTCTCTCCACTTCTGACTTGACCCTCTCAGGCTTCGACGAATCCACCTCACCCGAGTTCTCATCATGCACACTGCTATCCAACTCAATTTCAACTGATTCTCCTTCCGTCAATCCCTCCATAAGTTCACTGAGAGGATATCAACGTAGACTGAGGCTTTCGATCCAATGAAACCTGCACAATCACAAAACAAACAAAAAACCACTATTGAAGAGAACAGAACACAAGAAAGAGAGTATCAACAACCACCAACTCAGAGCCACGCCCTAAAACACCAGATCAGAACGGACAACAGCAAATGAGAGACTCGAAAACCAGCAAAGAAAACCAATGACGAAAAAAAGAGGATCTGAACACATGAAAACCCTAGCAAAAGGGAGAAAGCAAAACCCTAACAGGAGGGTGACTTTCGATCTTATGTAGTTCATATTTATATATAACATCAACATGATGTCATCAGAATTATAAAAAAAAAACTTCAACCAATCATAACTTCATCATTTAACTGAATTTATGCAAATAATATATCAACTTAAATGTCTTTTCATGATCCTTCATTTAAGATCTCGCATGAGCATTTTTGAACGCAAAATACAAAACACTCATTTTTTATGCATGTACATGCTCTAAATGAAATTAAATTCAAAAGAATAATTATAAACGATATTTGGGATGTAATAAACTGAAATAAAATGCCATATATTTCGTTGTTGTCAATTGTTTTTTTTCGATTATATGTGTGTGTGTTTTCCAAAAATTATTGACCCTAAATGGAATTAGTAAATTCTAAAATTAAAGTAAATTAATATATTGATCTGACGACTAATACACTGCACTTGACAATTAATTTTTTTTTATATAAATATATACCATGAATGAAATTTGTGAATCCTAAAATTAAAATGAATTAATTTTATTTTTTGTTCCGGCAACTTGCGCAGTGCAATCACTCGACGCTAATGTGTGGGCTCATGCACTGCACTTGATAATTATTTTTTTCAAATTAAATATAAACCTTAATTGAGATTAATTAATAATCCTTATTTTAAATTATTATTAAACTTTAATTGAGATGAAATAAAACTCGTATAAGTCAAGTAGTAAACTGATACTTTTTAGACTACGAGTGATACTTTTATGAGTGATTTTTTTGGGGAAAGGGTTTCGGGTTGAGACGACTTTGGATTGGGTTGACCTATGAACTATCTGTCTGATATAACACCTTATGTACAACTGATGTACACACGTGTTTTCCATAGATCTTAGTTTTAGATCAAGGACCATTTTATTTTAAAATCAACATGGAAGTTAATGCGTTACAAAGAATTTGAGTGCTCTAAGATAGCGATTACAAATTGTGGTCCTATCTACCAAAATAAAAGACAACAGTTAAATTGCAGTCAACAAAGTTAAACGTAACAAGCACGGTAGAACTATGGTATATTACGGATGAGATCCTCTAATCCGAAAAGTGTGTTTATTAGCCATGTTTCAATCTTAAAAATGTGTGATTTTAATAATATTTATGATAAAAATAAAATTTATGATATTATAACCAATTCTAATTAATTTGCTAAGAATTGAATTTTTTTTAAATTATAAACCATAACTTTGGAATAATCAATTATATTTAATTTTCAAAAAATAAAAATGAAATGCTAAAAAATAATTATAAACTCTAATTGGGTGGAATAAACCTAAATAATATTATACAATATATATATATAATTAAACTAAATCAAAAGAAATTAAATTTTAAAAAATGGAAGAAAAATTAATAATTTTTATGTTTAGAACACGGATAGAATATATAACTTTGGACTACAGAATCTCACATAGATTTATTATTGGGGCCGTGCAGTGGTTCCACATCACTGTTTTAACTATAAACGATCACGATTTCTAACCATTTTTCTTACACAACTAATTGGCGTTTGAAAACTACGTACTTGGTTATGACTATGAAGAGTTGAATATTGCAGAACCAAAATGGTACGATAACTCAAGCACATAGGTTAGAAATTAAGCTTTATATAATAATCAAGATTCAAATATATCTATATATATGTATATATATTGTATGTGTGTGTGTGTGTGATAATGAAATAACATAGAAAATTTGGTAATATCCTAGAAACTTGGGGAAAAACCACAGCACATGTTCTCAATGAAATTATTCCATTTCATTAAAATAAATAACCTTAAATAGTCATGCAAGCATACATCTAGTCTAGTTTTAATATAGCTTAGACTTTCATGCACGCTCTCATTTATATTCTAATTAACTAGTTGGATATTATATAAAAAAAAATTATAAGAGCTGATCTAGATCTAAAAAATATAATAACTTTTTTTTTTGAGACAAAATAAGAGATTTGATTAAATGAAAACCCGCTCATTAGAGGGAACGTCAAACAACAAATTAGCGGGAATGTCACCGGTAAATTGAAAAAATATCGAATTACTAAGAGCAAGTTGAGCTAAAGAATGAGCCACGGAATTTGCCATACGCCGAGCCCAGCTATAAATCACGTTCTCAAAGTGCATGGCTTCCATTCTGATAGAGTTGTAAATCTCTCCCTTATAAGACAAATCTTCCTTGTCTGACAGCAACATTTGAACAACAACTTGGCAATCTGTCTCAAGAACTATTTTCTTTCCTCCGAACTCCGCTGCTAATATCAAACCTTCCTGACAAGCGAGACTTTCAGCTTCCTCGGGTAGAAGCCTAGCCTCGATCTTTCGACATCGAGAAATAATAGACTTATCAGAAGAGTCCCTAATAGCAACGCCGATTCCCACTTCAGTTGCTTGGACAACAACATCAACATTGACTTTCCAAAATCCCTCCTTTGGTTTTTGCCAAGTATCAGACGAAGGATCCTTAGTTGGGAGAGAGGCATGTTGCTGGTTGTCAATATATTCATTATACATCTTCTGCGCCACCTCAAAGCAGATTGTATGTGGAGTTTGAGTTTGCTAGAAAACAACCAAATTTCTTTTCTTCCAATTAATCCAAAGGAGTACAGCAAAAAGGCTATGATAAGAGGGTTCTTTAATCTTGGCTACCCTTTCAAACCATCTTCTAAAAGATGTATTAGCTGCCATTAAATCTTTCCCCATTCGGAGAGGAGAAGCATGCCAATAAAAGGAACTCCAGCTCCAATCCCGCAAACAATGCTCCAATGTTTCCTCCGCCATACCACACTACCGACAAACCATTTCACAATCACAATTCCTCTTTCTCAATTCCATTGCAACAGGGAGGATCCCCTTAGCGCACCTCCACATAAAGTGTCTGATCTTTGGTAGAACCTGTAGCCTGTGAATCCATCTCCAGATAGGCAGCTCACTCGTAGTCGATGCCGGTACTTGAAGGTGATGATCGCGTAGCTGACATGCAATCCAGTATCCAGAACGAACCGAATAAATCCCATTCTTGGTGTGGTGCCAAATATATCTATAAGCCTTCCTATGTTGAGGAAGAGGTATAGCAAGAATCCTATTAGCTACTTCAGGAAGGCACAAAAATCGCACTTCTAGTTCATTCCATCCCCCAATGCTATCTCTAATAAACATAGCTACTGTCAATTCCTTATCAATCGTATTATTGCTGGGATATAGATAACCACCTGGCCAATCTGGGAGCCACTTATCCTTCCACACTTTGATATCGTGGCCATTCCCCACTCTCCAAATAATCCCTGCTTTAAGGACTTCTTTCCCCGCCAAGATGCTTCTCCAAGTAAAGGATGGATTATGTGCAACCAAGGCTTCGAGAAAAGAAATCCGAGGATAGTATCTGGCTTGTAGAGTTCGGCCAAGCAATGACTCCTTTCCATTTAGCAGTCGCCATGCTTGTTTAGCAAGCATGGCTTTATTAAATTGTCCAACATCCCTGAAACCGAGTCCTCCCCAGTTCTTCCGCCGACAAATAGAGTTCCAACTACACCAATGTATTTTCCTTTCCTCATTCATCTGTCCCCACAAAAAATTTGATGTCAAAGCATTAATTCTTCTACAAACCTGATTGGGAAGAAGGAAGACACTCATCAGATAGTTAGGAATAGCTTGCACCACCGATTTCATGAGAATTGTCCTTCCGACATTGGATAAAAATCTCTTTTTCCAGTCTTTCATTTTCATTCTCACCCTATCTTCCAGCATCTTGAACACCTCCTTCTTAGATCTCCCCACAATACATGGAATTCCCAAATAAATACCGTGCCTCTGCACACATCGAGCCCCAAGCTTCTCGGCCAAGTATTGAGCACGGACATCCTCCACCCCTGCACTAAAGGCAATTTCAGATTTGTCTAAGTTAACCATTTGGCCCGAAGCTCTTTCATAGATCTTGAGAATGTGCGTAACATGCAAGAGTTCCTCTTCGTTTGCTCTTCCAAATACAATACTGTCATCTACAAAAAAGAGATGAGACACAGCGGGGGCCCATCTATACAGTCTTGTTCCATGAAGAATATTATTGGTCTCTGCACGTCTGATCAGGGCAGAGAATGCCTCTGCACAAAAAAGAAAAAGAAACGGGGATAGGGGATCCCCTTGACGAAGTCCCCTTCCCGGTTTAAACGGAACTCCAACATTTCCATTAACCAAGACAGAGAAAGAAACAGAACTCACACATCTCATAATTAAATTAACAAAATTATTCTCAAACCCCAGCTTCTCCATAACACCTTGAAGAAAAACCCATTCAACTCTATTATAAGCTTTGGACATGTCTAGCTTAAAGGCAAAGCACCCTTTTTTAGCCTTATTCGATTTTATAAAGTGAAAAATCTCAAAGACGAGAAGAGCATTATCTGTAATGAGTCTCACTAGTACAAAAACAGATTGGGTATCACAAATAATAGAAGGGAGCACACGCTTTAGGCTATTAACAATGACTTTGGAGACGAGTTTATACACCACATTTCAGAGACTAATAGGTCTAAAATCCTTAGGGAGATCTGGATATTTTTTTTAGGAATAAGACAGATCAAAGTAGAATTAAGGACAGAGGGGTCCGCTCCCTCATTAAGAATTTTAAGGAGACACACACAAAGCTCATGCTGAAGGAAAGACCAAGTTTTTTTAAAAAAGAGAGCAGACATACCGTCTGGTCCGGGAGCTTTGAGAGAGTGTGTCATGGGATGGGAGTTTCTCATCCTCCGACGCATGCCCTCATTTCCCCCTCTTGGGGCTTTCCGGACAACTACTGGTTTCGCCCTGCCATCGGGCTCATGAGGGAAGCAGCATCAGCACCCAACCAATGTGTTCCCACCTTGTCCTCAATGCCCTCCTAGAATCTCATGTAGGCGCCCAGTATATTATCCGTCAATATCATATCAGAGTACGCTCGCATGCGCTCCCGTGTGCCACAGTCGCACATCCTCGGCAATCCCCACCAATCTCGGCTGAGGACGGATTGTGCGTGACAATGCAAGGTGCAACCTGTGACATCCTCCCCCACTAGATTTGTGGCCGTCCTTGGACACAGCGTGCACTCACCTAAGGACTTACACTCGTTGCCTTACACAACGAGGCACCTGTTTACTTGTCCATCCTCCATAAAGATATGCGAGTCCACCTCCTGTGTGCTCAGATCGCCAGCTTGCGGGGCACCCGCAGTGGTTACGCAAGTCCTCCTCCTGAGTGCTTGGATCACCAACCACGGGGGGACATTAGGAGGATCACGGCCCAAGAACCGACCGGCAAGTAGCACCCGCAATGCCCATACAAGACGGGCCTACGAGCCAGCCCACTCTGATACTAAATGTCACGAGATGGGAGTTTCTCATCCTCCGACGCATGTCCTCATTTCTCCCTCTTGGGGCTTTCCGGACAACTACTGGTTTCGCCCTGCCATCGGGCTCATCAGGGGAGCGGCATCAGCACCCAACCAGTGTGTTCCCACCTTGTGCTCGATGCCCTCCTCGAATCTTATTTAGGTGCCCAGTATATTATCCGTCAATATCATATCAGAGTATGCTCGCATGCGCTCCCGTGTGCCACAGTCGCACATCCTCGGCAATCCCCGCCAATCTCGGCTGAGGACGGATTGTGCGTGATAATGCAAGGTGTGACCTGTGACATCCTCCCCCACTAGATTTGTGGCCGTCCTCGGACACAGCGTGCACTCGCCTAAGGACTTACACTCGTTTCCTTACGCACCAAGGCACTTGTTTACTTGTCCATCCTCCGCAAGGATACACGAGTCCACCTCCTGTGTGCTCGGATATCCAGCTTACAGGGCACCCGTAGTGGTTGCGCAAGTCCTCCTCCTGAGTGCTTGGATCACCAACCACGGGGGGACATTAGGAGGATCACCGCCCAAGAACCGACCGGCAAGTAGCACCCGCAATGCCCATACAAGACGGGCCTACGAGCCAGCCTGCTCTGATACCAAATGTCACGAGATGGTAGTTTATCATCCTCCGACGCATGCCCTCATTTCCCCTTCTTGGGGATTTCCGGATAACTACTGGTTTCACCCTGCCATCGGGCTCATCAGTGGAGCAGCATCAGCACCCATCCAGTGTGTTCCCACCTTGTGCTCAATGCCCTCCTCGAATCTCATGTAGGCGCCCAGTATATTGTCCGTCAATATCATATCAGAGTACACTCGCATGCACTCCCGTGCGCCACAGTCACACATCCTCAGCAATCCCCGCCAATCTCGGCTGAGGACAGATTGTGCGTGATAATGCAAGGTGCGACCTGTGACATCCTCCCCCACTAGATTTTTGGCCATCCTCAGACACAGCTTCCACTCGTCTAAGGACTTACACCCGTTGCCTTACGCACTGAGGCACCTATTTACTTGTCTATCCTCCGCAAGGATACGCGAGTCCACTTCCTGTATGCTCGGATCTCCAGCTTGCGGGGCACCCACAGTGGTTGCGCAAGTCTTCCTTCTGAGTGCTTGGATCACCAACCACGGGGGGACATTAGGAGAATCACCGCCCAGGAACCGACCGGCAAGTAGCACCTGCAATGCCCATACAAGATAGGCCTACGAGCTGGCCCGCTCTGATATCAAATGTCACGAGATGGGAGTTTCTCATCCTCCAACACATGCCCTCATTTTCCCCTCTTGGGGATTTCCGGACAACTACTGGTTTCGCCCTGCCATCGGGCTCATCAGGGGAGCGGCATCAGCACCTAACCAGTGTGTTCCCACCTTGTGCTCAATGCCCTCCTCGAATCTCATGTAGGTACCCAGTATATTGTCTGTCAATATCATATCAGAGTACACTCGCATGCGCTCCCGTGCACCACAGTCGCACATCCTCGGTAATCCTCGGCAATCCCCACCAATCTCGGCTGAGGACGGATTGTGCGTGATAATGCAAGGTGCGACCTGTGACATCCTCCCCCACTAGATTTGTGGCCGTCCTCGGACACAGCATGCACTCGTCTAAGGACTTACACTCGTTACCTTACGTACCAAGGCACCTGTTTACTTGTCCATCCTCCGCAAAGATACGCGAGTCCAACTTCTGTGTGCTTGGATCTCCAGCTTGCGGGGCACCCGCAGTGGTTACACAAGTCCTCCTCCTGTGTGCTTGGATCACCAACCACAGGCAGTCCCCAGACACACTCATGCATTGGGGAAACTATTTTCTTCAATTCCCCTATTTTCTTTATCATATATAGATATATATACCTGTTTTTTTTTGCTCTTTATTTACAGTCATATAAAAGATAGATATATACATAGTTCTGAGTCTGCCATTTGTGTTCTGTTTCTCATCCTTAATGACTCCTATGCTTTGTTAATTGGTTGCAAAAACTCTCATTGACAGAGAAGTCCATTGAAGTTGCAGCGACACTGCATGTGACCGGAGAAGACGACCTGAATAAACTGCATGTATCTGCTGCTCTACATCGCCTAACACCAGAGAAGACTCCCCTACATTGCAGTTACTGTAGTGAAGGGCAGAGAGGCTCATTAATCTCTAGAGAAGACGATGACTTCCCTGCTGTTCAATCTACGTTGCTGTGCTGTTCAATCACCGGAAGAAGACGTCGCTGCTGCAGCTCTGTTTGAAGGAGAAGACCTTGGCTTGACACTGTGATATTGAAGAGGCTACATTGCAGAGATTAATAGCCTCTGATTCACTTTAACATCTTCTATATATTTCTTCTAGTTTTTCCCCTTTAATTGCTTGTTATAAATATACATATTGGGATTTAGATTTTAATGCTCTTTCGTGTTTAAACCTGCAATGATGCAGTTGGGAGAAGGGCAGAGAGGTCAATCAACATAGTTGCTGGTGTGTACCTCTACGGCTAAAGTTACAGTCGTCGAAACAGCGAGTTCATTGGAGCTCTTCAACTTTGCTGTATCTGTCTTGAGGATTGAAGGAGAGCTGCACACTACCTAAGTACAAGGTCAAGTTTGTTGTTGTGTTGTTGCTGCAATTTTTGAATAGTTCGAGAAGAATCTGCCACAGGTCCTGTTGAAGCCAAGGCGTCCGTGTGGCTGACCCCGACGAGTCGGGAACCAAGTTGGTGAACCCTGGCAGGGCACGGATACCCAACAGTGGTATCTAAGCCACGAGGACCCTTGCTGGGGCACCCTCCGACTCGCACCAGCGCACCCCGCCGCCATTGGCTGCGCCGTTTCACTCCCGACGAGCAAGAAACACGGTAGGTCAGATTTCTCCCCTTCCCGGGAGGATCTGCTCTAGTAAAGTGGCAAAACTCTAAGCTCCTAGATCTTAGGCTTGGGTTATTTGCTATTTGCGCTAAATATTGGTGAATTGTGGAGTTTGGGAGATTATTGGAGTTTTGTGTTGTTTTTTGGGAGAATTTTGGAGTATTGTGGTGAATTTTTGGAGAATATTTGAGATTTGTGGCAATTTATGATAATATTGTTAATTTGTGTTGATTTGGGAGAATCTGTGTTTTTTGTTGAATTCCTTGGTAAAGTTTGAGATATTCTGTTCTGAAAAGATTTATTTGTTGTATCTCTATTTTTTGTTCGGTATCTTGCGATCTTATACTTTGCTTCCACATTCTTTTATTTTTCTGATATATCTCTAAGAGTATTTTTTGGTTGTGTTTGGTGGTGAAAACCTAGTGAAACTCTAAGTTTTGTGAGTTTCTGAGAAACTGACTCCGGTATTTGAGTCAGTTGCTGTTGAAATAAGTTTTGGGGTTGTCCTGAGTGAATCCTTGCTCCACGGATAAATCTGTACTGAGAACCGGGCTAGCCTCAGCACCTTATCCCCCGTGTGTACTTGTTTCTGTGTGTTGGAGGAGTTCCCTCCCTGTTCTGTGATCTTTCTACTGTGTTCTCTGTTTTTTAGGTGTTTATTTTCCTTCTTGCTGCTTCTGTGACTGCATATAATCATGAATAACCTTCATATGGCGCCTTTTAATGGCAGAAATGATTTTCAGGATTGGAAAACTAGAATTGAGTGCAATTTGACAAAAGAAAAGATTCATAAAGCGATTTTCACTAAAATTGATAAATCTGTGGATGATGAGAAGTTGCATGATATGAATGATAGTGCTAGGGCTACCATTTTATTGAATTTGAGTAGTACTGTTCTTAGGAAAGTGTCTCATCATCGATGTGCTAAGGATTTATGGGATGATTTGAATTCTCTATATACTGCTACTTCTGAAGAGTCTGTATATGCTTTACAAGATCAATTTATGAATTATCAAATGGATGCTTCAAAAGATATTGATGCCAATATGGATGAATTCAATAAACTGCTTCAAGACTTGAAACTTGCTGGTGATGATACGCATGAGAAATATACTGCACAAATTTTGTTGGGTGCCATTCCTGAGTCTTTTTCTGAGGTTAAATCTGCTTTGAAATATGGTGGGTCAAAAGTTACTTGTAATATGATTGTAACAGGCTTGAAAGCTAAAGAAAATGAGCTTAAAAAGTTAAAATCCAAACCTTTGCATAATGAGATCATGTATGTGAATAGGAATAATAATAGAAATCATCCACATGGCTTTAATAAACCTCTAAATCCTGAGAATCCGAGTGTGCTTGCTGCTGAAAGACATAGGAAGGATATGCATTTAGGGCAAAACCAACATCATAATCATGCTCCTAATTATGCTCAGAATCATACATTTGACCAGAAGCTTAAGAAAACATGCTGGAATTGTGGTAAACCTGGTCATTTTTCTGATAGATGTAAGCAACCGAAAAGAAATAAAGGTTATGGAAATTATAAGCCTAAACAGCATGCTAATAATGTGTATGAGGATGATGGTATTTATATGGTACATGATGCATATGATTTTCAGTTCATCAATTACACTAATGTTGTGTCAAAATCTGTTTCAAATAATGAATGGCTCATTGATTCTGGTTGCACTTTTCATTTCACTCCATTTAAGCATCTATTTCATAACTTGCATTATATGAATTATGGGCATGTAGCTCTAGCAGATGGTCAAAATTGTGATATTCAAGGAAAAGGTGATATTTGCTTGAGATTTGAAAATGGGAGCATGCTTACATTAAGTGATGTCAGATATGTGCCTCAATTGAAATTCAATTTGTCATCTGTGTCCAAAATTGCTGATAAAATGCTTGATGGTTCTGTGAATTCTTTAAGATTCAAATTTGAGAAAGATTCAGTGCTTTATTTTATTACTCCCAGAAAGGGTGATTTGTATGTTGTCCATGCTGAGTCTGTACCTCTGCCTATTGTCAATATGATTCAAGAAGATAAGACTGCATTATGGCATGCCAGACTAGGACATATGAGCAATAAGGGCCTTTAAATTTTGCATAAAAATGGTGCATTTGGCAAAGATAAAGTGTCTGCTATTCCTTTCTGTGAACCGTGTGTTATGGGCGAGCATCATAAAATTCCTTTACCTGTCGCTATGCCTTATCCTAGAAAGCATGATTTTCCCTGTCTATCTGAATCCTCACCTTATGCTGCTCCAAGTGAGGTGGAAAATTTGGAAAATTTGGATAATAATTTGTTTGATTTTATGCCTCCTCCCCCTGTTGCTCCAAGTGAGGTGGAGGATAAGGTGGAGAATGTGACTCCTATGCCGTCTGAATCTGAAAATGTGTCTAATGATTTACCTGTGACTGAGCATGAGTTTGATAATCATAATATGGATATTTCTGTGTCTGAGCATAAGGCTAATGATGAGCCTATTAATAATATGCATGTCTCTGATTCTGAATCTAGTTCTAGATCTGAGAATGAACCTGAAACTATTCCTGAACCTGAGAATGTGAGATTACCTGCTAAATATGATGATTATAATCTATCTTTATATGTGTTTAATGTATTTAGCAATGTTGATCAATTTGAGCCTAGAACTTATAATGAAGCTGTCAAATCTGATGAATATGATAAATGGCATGCTGCAATGAATTGTGAGATGAAATCTTTGCATGACAGAAATACTCGGAAACTTGTTGAAAAATGGGAAGTGTTGTTTGATAAGATCCCCTCTGAATTTAACCCTGCGGATATGGGCACTAAGTACCTTCCAGTTGCAAAGCTCACATCCTGCAAAAGATCACTGAACTTTGATCTTGGTTAAATTCTTCTATGTGAGCTTTATGTGATGGTATTCTAGTCTTGAGACTAGATACCTTATTTGTTTTTTTGTGTTTTTCCTTGTTTTTATGTGTTGGTTAGCTTTTCCCGTTGGTACTGTGCTAGGTTGCATGTCTGTCAAGGATAGTCATCAAGTGACTTGAGATGATTTGCAAAAGGGTTGGTCTCTAGTGTTGAGATTGAGTTCAATACGCATAGTATTGTTCTCTCCCTCTCTTGTCTTGTCTTCGTGATAGACGAGAGTAAAAATAGGCGATGATGATATCCATATTAAGGTGTGCGGTGTTTTTTCTTCCATGGCGACTTAATGATTAGTGGGCCAAAGGTGGAAATGTGGATATTTGGCCCAATGATCTTTATGGGCTCTCTAATTATTAGAAGCCCAAAGCCCCTAATCAGCACATCCTCCTAATTAGCCCTAATAATCCTTCTTCTTCACGATAAATAATTCGCGATGTTTATGATTCAAATTAAGCTTGAGAAATAGAAACACACTGATATCGGGCTCTGCTATCCCCGATTAAATCTCCTCGCCGGATTCCCTGTTCACCGGTGTTCTGTTGGCGTTGAGAGTGTGTGAGAAGCTTCGTGAGAGAGTTAGAGTAACTTTGGCCAATATCTCCATTTCCCTGTTCTCGTTCGTGGGCTGCTGTATCCTCTATTCTTGATTGAGGCTCGATCGATTGTTCTTGTTGCCGGAAGAAGACGCCGTCACTCATTTGGATCCTGAGCCAATCCCTTCTTCAATCCTCTTATTTTCTTTATCCTTTATATATATATATATATATATTATGTTCATCGTGCTTATTTAGTTAGAGTCATATATATATATATATATATATATATATATATATATATATATATATCACTTGGAATAGATACACACATATTCATATATCTATATATAAGGAGAATCAGCATCTGTCATTGTTTCAATTGATTAACTTCTCCTATTTTTGAATTATAACAGCACAGGTAGAGATCGCTGGAGTTGACACGGCTATGCTCTGCTACTTGTCCTGCGACGTTACTACTGCCGTGAACTCGAAAGAACTACAGAGGGTCACTGAGTCTCTAGAGCTCTCCAACATTGCTGCTGTTGAATTGTGGTTGAAGGAGAAGACATCGACTCCGCAGTGATTAATTTGCAGAGTCACAGCAACTCTCGACACGCGGCTGCATCGCCTAACACCGAAGAAGATGTCGTCCAGACGCTGTGAATGTGAAGCATCTTCGCTGCAGACAATCCAAGCCTTAGATTTTTTAATCTCAACATCATTCACTTCTCTCTATCTTTTTCCCATTTAATAGATCTTTATATATCCAGATATATACATATATATACTCCTCACTGCAACTTCTGTTTCTTCATCTGTAATAAAGTGCTATATTGCTGAAACTTGCTGCTGACTCACAGGTTGCTAGAGCAGACACCCTTTGTTGCTACAGATGATCTCACTCGTTGCTGCTACAGTGCACAGAGGAGATTAGAAGTGTAATTCTTGCTGCTGGGGCAGAGAAATTGAAGAAGAAATAACTAGAGGTACTGCCATGTCTCTCGTTGAAGCCTAGGCATTTGTGTGGCTGACTTCGATGAGTCCGGAACCAAGACGGTGAACCCCGGCAAGGCACGGATACCTCACAGGGTGCATCTAAGAAAGTGCAAAGTCAATCTCCTCCCTTACGAACGGTTTCCTCAACATAGAGTTCATGTCTGTTGTGACCACGGGATCCACTGCATCCAAAGCCTCGGTCATGTTAATATCCTCTTTTAGGGTGAAAAGATCAACAAAATAGTTTCGAAACTCTTTTTCAATTTCCTTCGCCCCACTAATCAAAGTGTCATTCTCTAGCCGAAGCTTAGAAATTTGATTCTGTTTATGGTGGCCATTAGCCGTGCGGTGGAAGAAAAATGTATTCTTATCTCTTTCAGTTAACTAGTTAATCCGAGATCTCTGTTTCCACATAACTTCCTCTTTCTGAAGAAGAGTTTCAATTTTTGATTCAACTTGCTTCTTGGCAGAAGATCGCACTCTCCCATTATATCATTCTGGATCACTTTCAGCTCCTCACGACAATCAGCAAGTTGTTTAGTGACATTTCCAAAGTGGGAGGTCTCCCATTCTTGCAAAGCATCTCGACACTTTTTCAGACGACAAGAAAGGTTAGCAGGTGATGAGGTCGCTGAATGCCCTTCCCATGCCTCTTTGCAAACATTCATCATGGAACCACATCTCTTCCATTCTAAACATTTTTTTCCGTTTACGATGAACTCTAGTCATACTCATTTCATGTAAAAGGATCGGGCAGTGATCCGATGCAATCCTAGCCAAATGCTCTAAACTAAAATTAGGAAAGCACTCCAACCACTCTTATGATGCTAAGAATGTTGGAGTTGGCCCAATTGTATTTCTAGGCCCAGTCCCTAATTAAATTACTACCCGGCCCAAGCCCTAAACCCCTAACCCTACCTGACGGTCCATCTCCCTATTAACTCTTCATTATTATTGCCGCTTCTTCTCGATGCTCTAGAAGCCTCTTTAACTGGCGATGGATCCGCCTCCTCCATGGGAGCTCACTTCACAGTTCTATCTAGCATACTCTCTCTCTTTCTGGATCTTCTCAGCTCGCTCCCACGGTTTCTCTTGCCGGAATCTTGAGTGTTGATTTCTGTTTGGCATATGAGTGTTGGAAGGAGTTTTGGTTGAGAGAGAAAGTCTGAGCGACTCCCGACCCCTTCAAACCCTAGCCGCTGCTTTCTCTTCCCCTTTTCCTTGGTCTGGGCTTCTCCTGTCGCCGGAGTTGCCAGCACCTCCATTCGTGGGAAAATCTGAGCCAACTGTGCCTAGGGCACCCTTTTCCCACCGATTGATACTCTGATTCATACTATCTCTGGCTATCTTGCTTTCTGCCTTGATTATTTGCAATATCTCTTGGTCTAACGTGCTCTATTTTCTGTATTTGCAGTTGAAGTCCCATCGCCCCTAACCTGTGAAGAAGATCTGTAGATCCTCCTGATCTACACCTCTGGGGCATTCTCCAAGGCAAAGAACAAGTTAAAATCCCTGATGTGAAGCCCTTTTACTACTGTCCCTACTGTAAATCTTCTGCAATAGATTGAATAGTGTTTTCTTTATTTTTTTGGGCCTTAGCTACTTGAGTAGCAAGTGTGTGAGGCCGCTAGAGTAAGGAAACCAAGTAGTGCAATCCCTGGCTAGGCGATACCACAATAGTGGTATCAGAGCCTGGTTTGTCTAGCCGGGGGCACTCTCCTTATCTCCATCTCACACACCCCGCCGCCGGTAAGGGCCGCATCTCTCTCACCCCCGTCGGGCTCCTAAAAACAGTAAGTCCATCCCCTCCCCTGCCTGGGAGGGACGGCTCTGGTATTAACCCTAAAACCCTAATCTCCTCTGTGTGGTATTTATTGATCCTGTGTTTTCTTGCTTCCGCTCTAATCTCTGGTTATCCTTTGGCATTCCAAGCATTTCCCAAAATCTAGCTTACGGTCGGGACCGTCTGGATTCCCCTGTAGGTCTCCTCAAAGCGGGTTGCCCCGATAGCTAATCTTGGTAAGGGATTCTCAGTTGAAAAAAGGGGGTTTTCTGGGTTGCTTTTGGTGTTAATATTCTGCCATTTTGTTGCTTTAAGATCTCTGCATTTTTTTCTGGTAGTGTTTTATTGTTGTTGTTGTGATTCCTGGAAGGAATCTAATCTGAAAACTCTGTTTGCAGAGTTGCTGTGATTAAGACTTAGTGTTCCTAAGTCTAGTTGGTGGCCTAGTAGGGTTTTGGGATTGACCTGAGTGAACCCCTGCTCCACAGATCAATCTGTGCTGAGAACTGGGATAGCCTCAGCTCTAGATTCCCCTTGTGCACCCCTCTTTGGGCCTATGGAGTGTTTTCTCCTGTTTTGAAGTGTGTTGGTGTGTATCCTGTTATTCTTGTGGTGAAATTTGGTTCTTTGGTGAATTTCTGAGTTCTCTGTGAAATTCTGTGAAAAATGAACAATCTGAGTGTTGTTCATTTCAATGGAAAGGATGATTTTGGTGATTGGCAAACTAGGGTTGAGTGTATTTTAACAAAAGAAAATCTGCAAGATGCTATATTTGAAAGAATTGATGAAAATGAAGCAGATAAAACCCTAGCCAAATTAAATGCTGGTGCAAGAGCTACAATTTTATTAAACTTAAGCAGTGCTATTGTTAGGCAAGTTTCTCATCATAGGTGTGCTAAAGATCTATGGGATGCCTTGACTGCTTTGTTTGTGGCTAATTCTGAAGAGTCTGCATATTCTTTGCAAAACCAAATAATGACTTTTCAAATAGATCCCTCTAAAGATATTTATTCAAACATGCATGATTTCAATAAACTTCTGAAAGATCTAAAACTTGTTGAGGATGATACACTTGAAAAATATGCTCCTCAGATCCTTCTTGGTGCTATTCCTAAAGTTTTTTCAGAAGTTAAATCAGCCTTAAAATATGGGGGGTCTAAAGTTACATGTGACATGATTGTTTCTGGGCTTAAGACAAAAGAGAATGAGTTGAAAAAGCTTCAATCCAAACCCTTACAAAATGAGATCCTATATGTCAACAGAAACAATCACAAACCTTTTAGACCTAATCCAGAAAATCCAAGTAACATTGTTGCTGAGAGGCACAGGAGGGAATACAACCGAGCTCATAATCTTCCCAGCAACACCAGAACCCACAACCTTTGTGAGATATACTCCCAACACCCCAGAAACCATAGCCAAGCTCAAAGTTCTGGCCCTTTCCCTATCTCCTCTGAGTTTAACCCTCCCAGAAACCAAAACTTCCCTCTAAACTCAGACTTCAAAGCTAAAAAGAATTGTTGGAATTGTGGAAAGCCTGGGCATTACTCAAACAGATGTAAACAACCAAAAAGGGGCAGGGGGTTTGGGAACAATCAAGCCAATAATGTCATGTACTTTGATCACCCTGAGCATAATGATAATCATGAAAATGGTGAACTATACATGGTGCATTCTGATTTTCAATTCATAAACTTTACAAATGCTGTGTCTGATAATGTCCATGAATCTGAGTGGCTTATAGATGCAGGCTGTACCTTTCATGTCACTCCACACAAGCACAATTTTCAAAACTTGCAACTTATAAACTCTGGTGCAGTTGCTTTGGCTGATGGTCAGCAATGTGAAATAATTGGAAGGGGTGATGTGTGTCTTAAATTTGAAAATTAAAGAATGATTACCCTTCATGATGTCAGATATGTTTCAAAGTTGAAATTTAATCTATTATCTGTTTCCAAACTTGCTGATCAACAACTGTTTGGCTTTGTGAATCATAAGTGTTTCCAATTCAGAATGAATTCTATGTTGTGCTTTGATGCTCCCAGAAAAGAAGACTTGTATGTTGTTCATGCTTACTCTATGCCTGTTCAAACTGCTAATATGGTGCAAAATGATAAAACATCTTTATGGCATGCAAGATTAGGGCATATGAGTAATAAGGGCCTAGAAATCCTTAGAAAATCAGGTGCATTCAAGCATGATAAAGTAACCAGCATGTCATTCTGTGAACCATGTTTGATGGGAAAGCAACACAAGTTGCCCTTTCCTATGTCTGGTCCTTATCCTAAAGCTCAACTAAGTTCTGATATTCTTGAGTACATTGATGCAGATGTGTGAGGACCTTCAAAGGTCCCAACACATGGTGGTAATGTGTTTTTCTTATCCATAATTGATGATTTTTCAAGAAAGACTTGGGTGTTCTTAATGAAAAATAAATCTGAAGTCTTTGAAAAATTTTCTAAGTGGTCTATTGCAATTCAAAACCAAACAAATAAAAGCATCAAGTGTCTAAGAACAGATAATGGTCTAGAGTTCTGTAATCAACTTATGGATAATTTGTGCACTGATCTTGGGATCAAGAGGCACAAGTCTGTGCCTTACAACCCTCAGAAAAATGGGGTTGTTGAGAGGATGAACAGAACTCTCCTGGAGAGAGTTAGGAGCCTCTTGGCTGGATCAGGCCTTGGAGAGAAATTTTGGGGAAAAGCCCTTATGACTTCTTGTTATCTGGTTAACAGATCTCCCTCAGTTCCTCTACAGGGCAAACTTCCAGAATCTGTGTTCTATGATAAACCTATTTGCCTGTCAAATCTGAGAGTGTTTGGATGCAGTGCTTATGTTCATCAGAAACTCAGTAAAATTGAACCTAGGGCTAGGAAATGCATATTTTTGGGATATCCTGATGGTGTAAAAGGCTACAGACTGTGGGATAAAACTCTGCCTGGATTTAAAACTTGTATCAGTAGGGATGTGTCATTTAATGAATCTGACTTCCCATTCTTGAATGAAACCTCACTATCTGCTGCTCTATGTGAGGTGGAGAAACTTGAATCCCCTGTGTTTTTCCCTGTCTTGCCTAAGGTGGACCCTTCACCATCAGAATTTCCTGAGTTTAATGTTCCTAATGAACATATGCATGATAATATTAGCCCTTCTGATTCTGCATCTAATCATAACTCTGAATCTGACAAGCATGTGCATGTGAATGTCTCTGAATCTGAATCTGAATCTGAGCATGGACAAACTGTTGAGCATGAACCTGCGCAAGTGAACCTTGATAACTATAAGGTGTCAAGAGATAGGCCTAGGAGAACAATTAAGGCTCCCACTAGGTATAATGGATGTAATCTGTCAATGTATGCCTTCAATGTGTTTAATAATGTTGATCCTTCTGAGCCAAAAACATATAAGGAAGCTATAACATGTGCTGAATCTGATAAATGGAAAGAAGCTATGAAAAGTGAAATGAACTCTCTGCTTAATAATAAAACTTGGATTCTAGTTAAGAAACCTGATGATTGCTCTGTTGTGGAATGTAAGTGGCTATTCAAGATAAAACAGGAAATTAATAATGTTAGATATAAAGTTAGGCTGGTTGCAAAAGGATTCACTCAAAAAGAAGGTGTTGACTATAATGAAATCTTTGCTCCTGTTGTTAAGTTCACCACTGTGAGAATCATGCTTGCATTAACTGCTCATTTTGATTGGGAACTCAAACAAATGGATGTAACTACTGCTTTTTTGCATAGAGAACTTGAAAACAACATCTATATGCAACAGCCTGAAGGTTTTATTGATAATAACCACCCTGATCATGTTTGCTTATTGAAAAAATCTTTGTATGGCTTGAAACAGTCACCTAGGCAGTGGAACATTAAAATTGATAACTGTATGAAAAGCATGGGCTTCTGTAGAAGCAAGTTTGATCACTGCCTTTACTATATGCTATCCCCTGTGCCTATTTTTCTGCTCCTATATGTTGATGACATGTTGCTGATAAGTCCCTGCTTGATGACTATAAAGAATGTCCAAACTAAACTCTGTGCCAACTTCAATATGAAGGATTTGGGAGATGCAAGAAAGATCTTAGGTATGAACATTGATAGGGATAGAAATAAGCATGCTTTACTGCTGCATCAATCCTCTTATATTGAACAAGTCTTGGAAAAATTTGATATGCATGCATGCAAGCCTGTTTCTGTTCCTCTTGCATCTCACTTTCAGTTGAGTAAAGATCAATGCCCCAAAAGTGATTTTGAATTAAAAGAAATGTTAGACATTCCCTATGCTAATGCCATTGGATCTGTCATGTATCTGATGATAAGCACCAGGCCTGATATAGCCTATGTTGTATCTTGCCTAAGCAGATATATGGCTAATCCTGGCATGCCCCATCGGGAAGCATTGAAGTGGTTGCTAAGATACTTGAAATCCACTGCCTCTAATGGTCTAACTTTTTCAAATATCTCCTGATAGAGTTAAATGTGTTGGCTATGTGGACTCCAATTATGCAAATGATAGGAATCACAGAAAATCTACAACATCATATATGTTTACACTATGTGGTTCTTATATAAGTTGGAAATCACAGTTACAAAGTATAGTTGCCTTGTCCTCCACAGAGTCTGAGTACATTGCAGCAACAGAAGCTGTAAAAAAAGCTATATGGTTGAATGGAGTGTTATCTGAAATTAAGTTCATTGATGATAAACCATTACTTTTTTCTGACAACCAATCTGCTATTCAACTTTGTAAGAACCCAGTCTTTCATGATAGAACAAAGCATATTGATGTAAGATATCATTTCATAAGAGACATAGTAGAGAAAGGAGAAGTATTGTTGGATAAGATCTCATCTGAATTCAACCCTGCAGATATGGGCACTAAGTGCCTACCAGTTGCAAAGCTGGAATCCTGCAAAAAGTCCTTGAATATGGACTTAGGTTGAACCAAAGTTGGTGATGTTTTGAGTTATCCTGACCTGAAGTCAGGGTAACAACTGAGTCCCCTTGGGCAGTGGACATACATGGTTATTTCCTTTGGTGCAAAAGCTAGGTTGATTCAAGTTGAATGATGGTCAATGACCTTGTGAGACCTGAGACTTGAATCTTTAATTTGGGTTGGTCTCTTGTGTTGAGACTGGATTGAATACCCATAGTATTCCTTCCTCCCTCTATTAGTCTGTCTTTGTGATAAACTTAAGAGTAAAAACATAAGGCTATGATGATATTCCTTTGGTTTTTTTTTTTATTATAGCAGGTAGCTCCATGGTGACAGGAAATACCAATAGGGCCAAAGGTGGAAATGTTGGAGTTGGCCCAATTGTATTTCTAGGCCCAGTCCCTAATTAAATTACTACCCGGCCCAAGCCCTAAACCCCTAACCCTACCCGACGGTCCATCTCCCTATTAACTCTTCATTATTGCTGCCGCTCCTTCTCGATGCTCTAGAAGCCTCTTTAACTGGCGATGGATCCACCTCCTCCATGGGAGCTCACTTCACAGTTCTATCTAGCATACTCTCTCTCTCTCTCTCTCTCTGGATCTTCTCAGCTCACTCCCACGGTTTCTCTTGCCGGAATCTTGAGTGTTGATTCCTGTTTGGCATATGAGTGTTGGGAGGAGTTTTGGTTGAGAGAGAAAGTCTGAGCGACTGCCGCCCCCTTTAAACCCTAGCCGCCGCTTCCTCTTCCCCTTCCCCTTGGTCTGGGCTTCTCCTATCGCTGGAGTTGCCAGCGCCGCCGTTCGTGGGAAAATCTGAGCCAACTGTGCCTAGGGTACCCTTTTCCCACCGATTGATACTCTGATTCATACTATCTCTCGCTATCTTACTTTCTGCCTTGATTATTTGCAATATCTCTTGGTCTAACGTGCTCTATTTTCTGTATTTGCAGTTGAAGTCCCATCGCCCCTAGCCTGTGAAGAAGATCTGTAGATCCTCATGATCTACACCTCTGAGGCATTGTCTAAGGCAAAGAACAAGTTCAAATCCCTGCTGTGAAGCCCCTTTACTACTGTCCCTACTGTAAATCTTCTGTAATAGATTGAATAGTGTTTTCTTTATTTTTTTGGGCCTTAGCTACTTGAGTAGCAAGTGTGTGAGGCCGCTAGAGTAAGGAAACCAAGTAGTGCAATCCCTGGCTAGGCGATACCACAACAAAGAATCTATCCAATCTTTCTTGAATATTTTTATCCCCTTCTTGGTTATTATTCCAAGTAAATTTATAGCCTTGGAACCTTACATCTTCAAGTTGACAATCATGAACTGCTAACCTGAAATTTTCAATTTTTTTCGGGTCTCTGAGAGCACTACCAATTTTCTCATGATTGTACATGATTTCATTAAAATCACCGGCACAAATCCAGCACGGGGATCCTTCCTTCTTAAGTTTACGTAACAATTCCCATGTTAGAATCTTATGTTGTTCCGGCCAGCCATAAACACCATAGACTCGCCAAAGAGTAGTAGGAGTACCACTTTCAATCCCAACATTTATATGGTGCAACGAGCTTGACAGTACTGAAACTGTAATGCCCTCCTTCCAAACTAATGCCAAACCACCTTTTCTACCACCATCATCATTGTTACAATCCTCCATAAAAAAGCCATCAAAATTCACCTCACGAACCAAATGATCAACTTCATTACAAAACAACCTGGTTTCCATAAGGAAAACAAGTTTGGGTGACTTATACTTAAGTTGCCACTTAAGAGCTCGAACTGTCTCGGGGTTTCCAAGCCCCCCGACAGTTCCAAACTAAGCAATTCATAATTCTCGGTGGGATTGCATGTCTGCAATCTCCGCCGAATCCACGACAGAACAGGGAACATCAACGAGATCAGTGTCCTTGAGTTTCTTGAACAATTGCATGATTTCAAACTTATTATCAATAACCCCTCTGTCACTTGGTCTTTTAGCAAGGGTAATTTGGGCTTGTGGTAAAGAAGGCTTACGTGGGGGTTGGTTAAGGCGGGTCCATTTGTGAGCTTGAGGGAGGGTTTGGCTATTTGGATTGTTCGTTAGATTGTTATCAGCAATAGTCTCCAACTCGGAAAGTGGAACAGAATAGGTCATATTCAGTTTAGAGTTGCCACATGCATGTGGAGGTATATATTTGGACGATGAAGGTCCAAGAGAGTTGGGGGGTTCAAAAGGTGTCGAGGCTAGAGAAGGTAGGTGGGATGTGTTAAGGGAATCTTTTAGGGAGCTAAGATCAGCCCCTAGCTATGGAACAGATGGTGTATTTCTCATATTGGGCTTGGGGGGAGGTTGGATTGAAATAAAGGTTTTGAGAAGAAACTACTAGGGGAGTGACGGAATTCTTTACTCTGTCTGATCTGCTTGATAGGAGATGCTTTTAGCCAAGGGCCATACGGTACATCCTCCAGTTTTTCAAAGACCTTTTTTCCCGCATTCATGCAGTTTTTCATTTGGTGGCCAAGAATACCACACTTAAAGCAGTAGAGTGGGATAGCCTCAAACTTAAGAGGAATCCAAAGACGATTGCCATCAAGTTTGAGAGTCAGTCCATGCATAAATGGTCTAGTGATGTCCAGCGAGACCTTAAATATGAGATAATTACCCACATACCCATCCATATTTTCATCGAACTCCATAAAATTACCCAGCCGATCCGCCAAAATCTTTGATGTTCTCAAATTCAAACATGAAACTGGGAGATCATATGCCCGAGCCCAGAAGGACGCCAAATTAAGTTCAATCGAAGATGTTGTTCATTCCCTATGAAAGGAGCAATCACAAACAACTGGTTGTCGAAATGCCAAGGTTGATGTCAGATAATCCAGTCTCTTTCTTCCTTAGAACCGAAACGGAAGAGGAATAGACTATTTCCCCACTCCCTTGCTGAGAAATTCTTTTTCACCCTCCACGCCTTCTTTAAGACATCAAGAAGGAAATATGAGTTTGGAGTTTTGTCAGACACCAGACGACCAACCATGCATATTGACGATTCCACATCACCCGAGTTCTCATCATGCACACTGCTATCCAACTCAATTTCAACTGATTCTCCTTCCGTCAATCCCTCCATAAGTTCACCGAGAGGATATCAACGCAGACTGAGGCTTTCGATCCAATGAAATCTGCACAATCACAAAACAAACAAAAAACCACTATTTAAGAGAACAGAACACAAGAAAGAGAGTATCAACAACCACCAACTCAAAGCCACGCCTTAAAACACCAGATCAGAACGGACAACAGCAAATGAGAGACTCGAAAACCAGCAAAGAAAACCGATGACGAAAAAAAGAGGATCTGAACACGTGAAAACCCTAGCAAAAGGGAGAAAGCAAAACCGTAACAGGATGGTGACTTTCGATCTTATGTAGTTCAAATTTATATATAACATCAACATGTTGTCATCAGAATTATAAAAAAAAAAAAAAAAAAAACTTCAACCAATCATAACTTCATCATTTAACTGAATTTATGCAAATAATATATCAACTTAAATGTCTTTTCATGATCCTTCATTTAAGATCTCGCATGAGCATTTTTGAACGCAAAATACAAAACACTCATTTTTCATGCATGTACACACTCTAAATGAAATTAAATTCAAAAGAATAATTATAAACGATAATTGGGATGTAATAAACTGAAATAAAATGCCATATATTTCTTTGTTGTCAATTGTTTTTTTTTTCGATTATATGTGTGTGTTTTCCAAAAATTATTTACCCTAAATGGAATTAGTAAATCCTAAAATTAAAGTAAATTAATATATTGATCTGACGACTAATACACTGCACTTGACAATTAATTTTTTTTATATAAATATATACCATGAATGAAATTAGTTAATCCTAAAATTAAAATGAATTAATTTTATTTTTTGATCCGGCGACTTGCGCAGTGCAATCACTCGACACTAATGTGTGGGCTCATGCACTACACTTGATAATTATTTTTTTCAAATTAAATATAAACCTTAATTGATATTAATTAATAATCCTTATTTTAAATTATTATTAAACTTTAATTGAGTTGAAATAAAACTCGTATAAGTCAAGTAGTAAATTGATACTTTTTAGACTACGAGTGATACTTTTATGAGTGATTTTTTTGGGGGAAGGGTTTCGGGTTGAGACGGGTTTGGATCGGGTTGACCTATGAACTATCTGTCTGATATAACACCTTATATACAACTGATGTACACACGTGTTTTCCATAGATCTTAGTTTTAGATCAAGGACCATTTTATTTTAAAATCAACATGGAAGTTAATGCGTTACAAAGAATTTGAGTGCTCTAAGATAGCGATTACAAATTGTGGTCCTATCTACCAAAATAAAAGACAACAGTTAAATTGCAGTCAACAAAGTTAAACGTAACAAGCACGGTAGAACTATGGTCTATTATGGATGAGATCCTCTAATCCGAAAAGTGTGTTTATTAGCCGTGTTTCAATCTTAAAAATATGTGATTTTAATAATATTTATGATAAAAATAAAATTTATGATATTATAACCAATCCTAATTAATTTTCTAAGAATTGAAATTTTTTTTTAAATTATAAACCATAACTTTGGAATAATCAATTATATTTAATTTTCAAAAAATAAAAATGAAATGCTAAAAAATAATTATAAACTCTAATTGGGTGGAATAAACCTAAATAATATTATACAATATATATATATATATAATTAAACTAAATCAAAAGAAATTAAATTTTAAAAAATGGAAGAAAAATTAATAATTTTGATGTTTAGAACACGGATAGAATATATAACTTTGGACTACAGAATCTCACATGGATTTATTATTGGGGCCATGCAGTGGTTCCACATCACTGTTTTAACTATAAACGATCACAATTTCTAACCATTTTTTTTACACAACTAATTGGCGTTTGAAAACTACGTACTTGGTTATGACTATGAAGAGTTGAATATTGCAGAATTAAAATGGTACGATAACTCAAGCACACAGGTTAGAAATTAAGCTTTATATAATAATCAAGATTCAAATATATCTATATATATGTATAGATATTGTATGTTATATATGTGTGTGTGTGTGATAATGAAATAGCATAGAAAATTTGGTAATATCCTAGAAACTTGGGGAAAAACCACAGCACATGTTCTCAATGAAATTCTTCCATTTCATTAAAATAAATAACCTTAAATAGTCATGCAAGCATACATCTAGTCTAGTTTTAATATAGCTTAGACTTTCATGCACGATCTCATTTATATTCTAATTAACTAGCTGGATATTATAATTCCCTCCGGAAAAAAAAAAATTATAAGAGCTGATCTAGATCTAAAAAATATAATAATTAAAATAAGTAGTGCCAATTAAGCACGATGATTCATGAATAATAACTTAAAAAAATTAGGTGGCTATAGGAACAGAGAGAGGATGACACAAAATTAAATCTCCAAATATTTGCATAATATATATATCACCCCTCGGCCAAAATTAATTTGGCATCCAATTTGGGGACCCACTAATCATCATCTTGCCGAGGTTTAAGCTAACATTTCAATAATATATAATGGGGCAGACTTGGATGAGACCGTCTCATACATGAGACGGGTCAATACTCACATGCGAGGATCATTATTTATGGGTGAAGTATCATTAACTCACATGTGAGTATCATTATTTATACCCGCATGTGAATATCATTATTTATGCGTGAAGTATCATTAACGCACATGTATCATTATTTATGGGTGAAATATCATTATTTATGGGTGAAGTATCATTAACTCACATGTATTGATCCGTCTCATGTATGAGACCGTCTCATACAAGTTTTTGTCATATATAATTGGTGTGTGTGTCTCAAATGTTTTACACGATATATAATACAAAATAAAGATACATATATTAATTAGGAAAAATAAGTTTTAATATCTCTCGTTGTTGAAATTGTAATTGTATCTCATGCTATTTGACGGTGTAGAATCCAACAAAAAAAACCTATACTTAAAAGAAAAAGAACCGACAGTGACATTTACTTAATTGATGTGGAAAATATGAGTAGGTTCCTTTAAAAGAAAAATACTGTGTGGAGGTTGGCTCAGTTGCTTTTTATTTTTTTGCTAGCCCAATTCTTTTTTTTCGAAGCCCAACTGATTGAGCCCATTTTTCCTAAACCCTACTTTACTATATATATTAACCCTTAAGTTTAATTTCCTAATTTTGATCTCTCGCTCTCCTATTAAACCCTCGCGCCGTTTCATCTTCTTCTCAAGCCTCATCTCTGATCCTAGCCTTGTGTTGAGCTATGCAATCTTTTCTCTCTGTTTCTTTGGCCGGAATCCTGTCCACCGGGTTCCTGAGTGGCTGTGAGTTAAGAGAAAGTGAGAGCCAAAGCCTGTGTGAGAGAGAGAGAGAGAGAGAGAGAGAGAGCTTCAAGCCCTGATCCCCACCTGAAATCCCCTTTGTGGCCTGTGGTTGTTGTCGCTGGAGTGACGCGCTCCTGACGGGAAAGATCTGAGCCATTGTGTCCCTGAGACACCTCTTTCCCGATTTCAAAATCTCTAATTTTCATTATCTTTTACATTTTTGTGTTGTCCCTTGATTTACTTGCTTCATGCTTTACTTTGTTGTTCCTGCACTCTATCCTAACTCTCTTATGTTACAGATCTTGGTATCTGAAGAAGCAAGACAAGGGGTCTGTGAAGAAGCCTAAACTCTGAGACCTCCTACAAGCCGCCGCAAGTTCAAAGTTAGCCATTGTTGCTTGAGCAACAGTGGGTGTGAACCGCAAGGGTCAGGAACCAAAAAGGTGAACCCCCGGCTAGGCACGATACCCAACACTTTGGAGTCGGATGAAACTTGAAATGTGAACACCCGTGTCAAAATAAAAATAAAATGTTGGTTGCCAAATAAATCACTTTGATCGAATAAATGAATACTTTTGTTTAGAGTTGAACATAAAAATGAATAATGAGAGCAATACTTGAAAAAACATGAGAGTCGAGATAATGAAGTTAATTTGGGCTACTTTTGAAAGAGTTGGGCCTAATAAATCCCCATTTTTAGGACATCTTTTTACTTGATTGGGCCCAAGTCAACATATACATCAGAAATAGTTCGTATATACGGAAATTTATTGTGCATGTGCTAGGCAACCTGTTGAGATTTTTTATTTATTTTGATTTATATCAAATAAAAAAATGTTTTAGAAACATTTATTAGAAACTATTGACATGATGCATTTTAAGAGAAATTTTGAAGCGACAATTATCTTGTTCGTGTTATTTTTTTATGTTAAAAAATAAACTTTATGCCAGCTTCTAGATAAGATGTTTTATTAAAATGTTGTGAAAATAAATTCTCAATTTGAAATGTCTCAAAAATAAAATTTAAACATAACGGAAAACGAAGACACTAATTAAAAGGATCGATGGTATAAATGTGTAGCTACATTTTGTTTAATTAATTAATACATGCATGGTCCACACTCGTTACCATGATATTCTTTGCTACCGCCGTGCATCTATTTCTCCGGTTCAAAATATCTAGTTATCTATTAATATTTTATCTCCTATTTTATATGAGTTTACTATATCATATGTATGTCTTAAAATTATATATGTGTGTGTCAATTAATTATGAAATAATATAAAAATTTATTATGAATATTTTCCAAGTCATCTTGGCCATTTTATATATTCCCACTATAACTAATTGTATGGCTACAATTTATCTCCCATAAGATCCAAACCCACTTGCAAGATATGCAATTGTCACCCATTTTGGTTAGATAGATTTTGGATTACTAGTGGCCTATATAGTATTTATCAAACCAACTCTCTAAATTTTATTTTGCAATATTTTCAAATTAATGGTTTTTGTATTTCACATTTAATATAAAATCTTAATTAAATTAAGACAAAGTTTGATGAATTTTAAATCCCATGATGTTTGTCTAGCTAGATATAAGAGGCTTCTTTTGTATAGTTTTAATTTAATTAATTTGTTCGATTTTTGCTACGATTTCTTGTTTAATTACTAGGTCTTTAATTATTTATATGTACCGAGGCACCAACATGAATCGGCAGTTTGGTCCCCTGACAAAAACCTTTTACAAATGTTTATTAAGATTTCACATCAAACTATTTTTCTCGAATTTTCTTGTCAATACATTGTTCAGAACGAATTTAAATAAATTTGTGTCAAATCCTAACAATGGTATAGCCCGTGTGTGTGTACATATATATCTCTCTCTGTGTGTGTATAGAGAGAGAGAGAGAGAGAGAGAGAGAGAGAGAGAGAGAGAGAGAGGGGGGGGAGAGAGAGAGGAGAGAACTTATTCAAATCAAGATGTTATTTATATTGCATTTGTTGATGATAAAGTATCACTTGAGATCCTCTAGTGCCAACTTATATATGCCAATAAAGCTCAAAATTATTACTTTTGTTTTCATTTTTTTCTTCAATTTTAATTTTTTTAGGTTTAGCATAATTTTATAATTTTATTTAGGGTTTATAGTTATTTTTTAATATTAAATTTTCATTTTTTAGTTAATATAATTGATTTTTTGGGTTGATTATTCCAAACCTTAAGATATATATTTTTTTTAAATTTCAACTTTTAGCAATAAATATTAATTATAATTAGTTATAAGTTATAATATAATAAATTTTATTTTTACAAAAAATATTATTAACAATATATAATTTTAATGTTGGCACAAGGTTGGCGCACAAAATTGGGACTAGAGGATCTCTACTCGTAAAGTAAGCATGGTCGGTAGTAGCTAGATTAGTTATTCCTTCTATCTTGAAATAATCTTTATTGCTTTGAGTTGGTTTGGAGAAGTGATGAAAAAATTATGAAAGTTACGTTGTAAATAGAATTTAGTTATGAGATTTTATTTTTATTTTTGTTATTTCCCGTGTCATTCTGACTAATTTGTATTTATTTAATTATAAACATATGTATATAGAAGAAAATCGTATGATCTTACATACGATAACTTACAAAATTTATCCTAGCTGTATAATAACAATAATAGTTAAGTTAATTGACATTTTTTAGTCTCGTAGAGAAGGGAAAGAAAATATATGCGGTTCGAAATCCCGAACTTTTATTTTTCGAGTAGAAACACACATACATACAACGTATAACCAATATGTCAAATCTAAAAAGCTTTGGAGAATTAATATGTGCACAGATTAATTATAAGTGATTACACAAACCTAAAATTGTTAGCTATTCTTTTGGGTTTAATTAGTGCCTCGATTTAAAGTTCTAGCTAAACGTGCGTGTATTTCTACTAAAAAAATGATCATTAGTTTCATCCCCGATGGTACAAACGCGAGCGTGTGTGTATATGTGTCAAAGTAATTAATTAGAACATTTAATTTGTAAGCAATAGTAACTTGGTTTTAATTTCTTCCGATCCGTATTTATAAGTTAATTTGCTTTCAATGTATCGTTAAATATCAATCTGAGTCCCAAAAACTCACTGTTATAATCAATTAAAAAAATAAAATATTTAAGTATATATATAATGTGACTGGTTGTTGATATTTTAAAGTGGACAATAGTGAAAGTTAAATTATATTTTCATAGTACTAAGAAGAGAAGAATATTTCGTACGTACGTTGCCAATTCTTCTAAGAAACTGCAGGAGAGAGATCTCCGGCCATATATATTCGAATGAATGAAATAATATGTAGAAATAGTTAGCTATATATCTATATATATATATATAGGTAAAGAAACGAGACAATAATATTTAGCATTGACACACAACACCAAAGACACAAGGACAAAATTGGAAGTCAAATGGCGTAGGCACAAACAAAAACTTTGATGAATTACTATTGGATCCCTCACAAACCACACACACACACATATATAGTCTCCATCAACTTGCATATATATGTGTAGTACCAACGTTTTTATCTTCTTTCAATAATCGTCTTACAAGTTACAATCTAATCATTTTTCAACCATTTTTTGTGGATGTCAGGAACCATATGCAGTATAGCTTTCACACAGAGAGGGAGAGAGAGAGAGAGAAATTAATATAGATTGAAAACAAAATGTGTACGTATATACATATATCTTCGTATTCATATTCATACCGACATCTGAGCATGCACCCATGAAAGCTATACATATTTATTGAAAATATACATCTCCCAAAAATATACATATATATGCCCTAGTTTTATAATTATTGATAGAAATAGAAAATTAACATAATCTATCTATGTAGAATCAATATAATTAATTGCAACATAATAATTAGAAATAAGGCTTCCAAACCCATTGGTGAAATTATACACGTGGGTACGTATATTTTGATTTAATTTGCGCCTTTGATCACTTAGTGAATTAAGGTTTTTAATTTGTTACTAACTAGTTTTGATGATTTAATTTTCACCTAAAATAAATATTAGTTACATATGTATGTATGTATGTATGTATGTATGTAGATGAGTTGAGGTACGTATACGTACGTACATATATACCTAGCTAATTAAGCTTATAAATTATGAGCAGAATTAAGTAGCTAGCTAGGTTTCCTATTGTAGGGGCAGTACAGGTCACATGTTTCTGCATGGGAACTATTTTAATGCTACTTGCATTTTCATTACATATATACACACATAAATCAGACAAACCGTAACATCTCTTTCAAAATCCACCAAGCTAAATTACAAAAATCATTTTATATATAAGGCTGTTAATTATTAAAATTTTAAAATAGACTAGACGTACCCCATCTTTTTTCTATTGGCCAACAATGTCAATATTCCTCCAATCAGCTCAACAAACAGGCTACTCTTCATTGTGGGTGTTGACAGCGACCTTATATATCCCAAATCATTTCATTTTTTATTCCAACCGTGAGATTATTGTCATTAAAATTTTCATATATATTCAAATTTCATTGGTTATATACGAAGTTTCATTTTAGAATAGATAATCACATTTGATGCGTCCATGCATGCTATTCAAGTTCTTACACAGTTAAACTGCACGCATCAATCTTTATACATTGAATAAAATTAAACGATTATGATTGTTTGAGCGAAATAGACATAAAATGTTACAGTATATTGAACCAACTCATGAGAAAGACTAGTCATACAATTTTTCATTGAGCTAGCGCTCATTTATTTAGGGGCTCGTAGATAGGCATCATCATAGACGTCACTTGGTTCAATTAATTAGCTTTCTTCTATTCCAACTTGCCTCTCTCTCTCTCTCTCTCTCTCTCTCTCTCTTTTAATATCCATAATTGAACATTGATCCTGAGCCTCTAATTCTTCAATATTCTTCTCCAACATCTAGATCTTTATCATCGTTAGTCGTCGTCAAACCATATATCGATTGATCGTTATGTCTGGAATTAAAGGAGAAGTAAGCGTCTGTCAATGTGTCTAACAACATGCACGCGAACACGCACTACAGTCACATATACACACACACATTATATATGAACTAGACAGACAGACAGACGTACATACATTTGTGTATGTATATATGTTACTTTACATCTCTTGTCTAATTCTTGATTCATTTGAAGGTGATATGGCCGAGATTGGTGGCAAACAAGATCTTCAGAAAGAGAATTGGCGGCAACAATTTCGTAGCCGATTTTCCAACTCATGATCACAACATTGATTCTTTCATGGAAATCCCACGTCCTTGTAATTTCAATCACAAGTCTCTCACTCCCAACGCCAGCTTCATCAATGATCGCGACGAGGAGACACGAAATTTCAAGTATCTATCTATCTATCTATCTATCTATCTATCTATCTATCTATCTATATACATGTACATAGGGGTGTGTGTGTGTGTGTGTGTGTGTGTTTTCACTTTTTACTCATCACTTTAATTTCCTAATTTAAAACATATATTACATGAATTAATCATATTAACTGTACCATTTTTTTTTTCCATTTTTCATCATTGAAAGGGTTTTTGTTAGCACTTGGAACGTTGGAGGAGTGACACCAGATGACAATTTCAATATGGATGAGTTGATAGACCACATGAGTAACCCTTGTGATATCTACGTTTTCGGGTAAGAATAAGATATCGATATTAATATATAATCACATATATTTTATTTACTTAATTAAACATATATATATGATGTGATGCAGTTTTCAAGAAGTTGTGCCTCTTAAAGCTGGAAATGTGCTAGGATCGGAGAAGAGCAAGATATCGATGAAGTGGAATTCCTTAATCAGGGCAGCTCTGATGAAAAGAGACACAAAATTAAACAAAGTGATGAAGGAAGATTGTAGTGGTAGTAGTAGTTTCAGATGCATAATCAGCAAGCAAATGGTCGGAATTTTGATCTCAGTTTGGGTTCGGGCCGAGCTTCGTCCCTTCATAAGGAACCCCTGTGTTTCTTGCGTTGGCTGCGGGATTATGGGCTGCTTAGGAAATAAGGTCAAATATATACATATATATTTCATGTTATTCAAAATTAATCTCATGCATCTTCCTATTCATTTATTTACGTATTAATTTTTTTATGAATAAATTTGATATAACATCACCATTTACATTATAAAAAAGTTATAAGGTGCAGAATGGATGGATGGGATGCAAAAATTTTAAAACGTAAAATGAAAAAAAATAACTAAAGGGTGATTAGAAAATGCATATATATTGATGAATATATACATATATATAGTATATATGTGTTGCATGTGAGTTAGTTAGTTAATTAATATTGTCTAAAATTAAAGTGATTGTATATCTGATGATGCATGTATGTATATGTTGGTTGCAGGGTTCTGTATCGGTAAGATTTCGATTACATGAAACAAGCTTCTGCTTTGTGTGCAGTCATCTAGCCTCCGGTGGTAGAGAAGTCGATCACAAATATAGAAATTCAAATGTATCTGATATTTTATCAAGAACCATTTTTCCAAGAGGCCCTTCTCTTGATCTTCCTACAAAGATTCTTCATCATGAGTACGCTCTCTCTCTTTCTCTCTCAAGAATATATATATATATATATATATATGACAATAATAACAATAATAATTTGGGGCCAGGCTAGGGTTTAATTTTGTGTAGCCATGATTTTGTGTGTGTATTAGTTTGCTCATTTTAACCAACTTCGAAGCCTTGAGTCATGGCTGACTTAAGCTCCAGTCTTGATCAGACCTGAAACATGAGTTTGGCAGAAAAGTCAGAATATTAATTAGCTACTTAAAAATTTATTTAATTTCTTTCAAACATGGTTATGAAACATATTTAATCACAAGGTAGAAAATAGGCTAGAAATTGTGTACTAATTAATCTTGATGTTTGAAATTAAACAAATAAAAATGTACGTCTGGACTCTTGGACAAAACAATGCAGCCGATCACGATCTTTCCGTTATAGAAGCAAACAATCAATTATGATTAATGATCCTCTATAATATTAATCTTGATTAGTGTTTGTTAATCTAGTAGGACAAGAGGAATAATCCAAAAAAAAATCACCATAATCCATAACCGAACAATTATTAGCTGCAGTTTATAAGTTTAATCTTGTCAATATCGATCAAGCCGTCTGTTAAATTAAACGTTTAATTGATTGTTTTGCCAATCACATGGAGTGTAAATTAAGAATGCTTTTTCTTTGGTTGTTTTCGACACAAATTTTAATTAATGGTAGCTTAACCACCTCGGAAAACAATATATATGCATGATTTGCTTTTAAAATAAATGGCTACTACATTTCTTAATCCAAGCTATCAATTAATCTAAAATAATTAATAAACTAGTTTGATTTCTTCCGGCATGTTACTATACGATTAGATTGTTTTATTTAAATAAACTTCAAAGAATAAACATGATAGGCTCAAGATCCCTGAAGGAATCGAGAGAAGATATCGAGCTCTTCGAGTGAGCACAAACTCCTAAAAGATTAAGCAGAGAGAGAGAGAATGACTTGAAGAAGAGAGAATGAGAGAACTTGGTTTCAATCATAATAATTCCTACTACAGCCGTTTCTTGCTATATAGCAGCAGATGGTACCTCTTGG
This sequence comes from Perilla frutescens, assembly GCA_026008535.1. Lineage (NCBI taxonomy): Eukaryota > Viridiplantae > Streptophyta > Magnoliopsida > Lamiales > Lamiaceae > Perilla > Perilla frutescens. The sequence goes on along the minus strand of BRKX01000010.1, from coordinate 25,546,686 downwards.
GTCAAAAGCAAAGGCAGATGCACCTTTTACAGTCTAGTCTACAGAATGGTACTACAAGTACTCCTACTACAATAATTAAAAGCAAACATAAACCAACAAAATGTTCAGCCTAGTTCATGTCGTAGTCTTGGAATTTGTCTGGGATCCTAATGCTTCTTTTGGGCCTGCCTTGGGCTAAGCTGTCTCTAGTGGGCTCATTTGGGATGGTTGGTGGACTGTCCTCCTTGGTCGTATCATCCCCCTGTTCTGCAGAAATCACCTTGTCCTCAAGGTGCAATGTCGGATAATCCTTGCAAAGATCGTCCCAATCTTCCCACGTAGAATGCTCAGGTGGCTCACCCGCCCATTGCACCAGTGCTTGTCGTAGAAGCTTACCATTGCGGAGAATGTCTTGGAAAGCACAGATCGCCGTAGGCAGTAAGATGGGCTGCGAATGATGAGATTCCAGTGGTAGGGCGCGATCGGTGGAGTCAGCGTTACCTTTGAAGGGCTTAAGTATGGAAACGTGAAACACCGGATGGATTTTACTCCCTTCAGGCAATGCGAGGCGGTAAGCGACTGGACCCACTCGGGCGACGATCGGATAGGGCCCATAATATCGTTTGGCAAGCTTGGCTGGGTGGCGCCCGGCAACTGTAACTTGGCGGTGAGGTTGTAATTTCACCAGAACTTGATCACCGACTTGAAACTCCAAATCGCGTCGTTTCCGATTAGCCATGACGCGCATTCTGTTTTGAGCCTGTTGCAAGTGTGCCTTGAGGGTGCTCAGAAGCATGTCACGATCTTTAAGCATCTCATCTAGCGCTTGGATTTGTGACGAACCTTGCCCATATGTAGGAATAACAGGTGGTAGTCGGCCATACAATGCTTGGAATGGTGTCATTCGAATGCTACTGTGATAAGCAGAGTTGTAGCTGAACTCGGCCCAAAGGAGATAAGTTACCCAAGCTGCAGGTCGGGTTTGAGAAAAGGCACGCAAATATTGTTCAAGGCACCTGTTGACTACCTCCGTCTGCCCATCGGATTGCGGATGATACGCTGTGCTGTGCTGCAGCTGAGTGCCGCTGAGTCGAAATAGTTGCTGCCAAAATGAACTCATAAAGACTGGGTCACGATCAGACACTATTGATGAAGGGAACCCATGATTTTTCACAACAATTTCACAGAACAAGGCGGCGGATTTTGCTGCCGTGAATTGAGTGGGAAGAGCACCAAAATGGGCATATTTGGTAAGGCGATCGACCACGACCATAATGGCCGTAAACCCCTTACTCAGTGGGAGACCTGTGATGAAATCCATGCTCACTGCTTCCCACACTTGACTGGGAATTGGCAAAGGTTGAAGAAGCCCCGCAGGTGGTTGGGTGGAGTACTTTGTCTGTTGACAAATGAGGCAAGAGGAGACGAATTGCTCTACACTTTGACGCATATTTGGCCAGAAATAGACAGTGGCCAATCGGATTAAAGTGCGTTTGATACCCGCGTGTCCAGCCAAAGGAGTGGCATGTGCTTCATGGAGCAGCGTAGAAATAAGAGAGGAGTGGTTGCTGATATAGTATCGACGGCGATAAAACAGGAGTCCACTGTGGGTAGAGTAATCCGAGCTGAGTGTGCCCGCGACTATTTTTCGATGGAGCTCCTGTAGATCCGGCAACGTTTTCCCTTCCTGTCTTAGAGTATCCAAAATATCAGCGATAGGCACAGTTATGGCCCAGAGAGAGCTGGTCCGTGTATTCTCTGGCACCTGGAGTGTATCATGATTGGGATGGCGGGATAGAGCATCGGCAGCCAGGTTAGATGATCCAGAACGGTATTCGATGCGGAAGTGGAAGCCCAGCAATTTACGAACATAAACTTGTTGCTCTGGTGTTTGGATGACTTGCTGGAGAAGCTCTTTGATACTCTTGTGATCTGTGCGTATGATGAAATAACGCCCCAGTAAATATTGACGCCACTTTTGTACTGCTTCAGTTATGGCATGAAGTTCTTTTGTATAAGTAGAGGCTGCCTGTAACTGAGGGCATAGCTTCTTGCTGAAGAAAGCCAGAGGGTGTGCCTCTTGCGTGAGGATGGCGCCAATGCCAACCTTTGAGGCATCCGTCTCGACAACAAAGTCTTTGGTAAAATCAGGAAGCTTCAATACTGGTGCAGAAATCATGGCGGCTTTTAGAGCATTGAATGCGGTGGTGGCATCATCATTCCACACGAAGGAATTATGCCGGAGAAGGTCGGTTAAAGGGGCTGCGATGGAAGCATACCCGCGGATAAATTTACGGTAGTAGCCGGTGAGCCCGAGGAATCCGCGCAAGTGCTTTGCCGAAGTTGGCAATGGCCAAGCTACCATCGCCTCAATCTTTGTCGGGTCAGCCTGAACGCCATCACCAGAAACCCAATGACCCAAGTAATCCACCTTTGTCGTTCCAAATGAACATTTGGAGAGTTTGACATGCAGCTGGTGGGAAAGTAAACATTGCAGGACGGTGCGTAAGTGTGAGAAGTGAGCCTCTTTCGTTGGGCTATAGATAAGAATGTCGTCGAAAAACACGACAACAAAGCGATGGAGGTAGGGGCTGAATACTTGGTTCATCATCGCCTGAAAGGTGGAGGGGGCGTTGGAGAGCCCAAATGGCATCACGAGAAACTCATAATGGCCATCTGCAGTGCGGAAAGCCGTTTTATAAATATCGCGATTATGAACGCGGATTTGATGATATCCGGCGCGTAAATCAAGTTTGGAGAAGAATCGTGCACCTCCCAGATCATCTAATAATTCATCAATGGTAGGGATTGGGAATTTATCTTTCACAGTGACTGCATTCAGTGCCCGATAATCGACGCAAAATCGATAAGAACCATCTTTCTTGCGAACTAAAAGAACAGGGGATGAAAAAGGGCTTCGGCTGGGACGGATCAGCCCTTGAACTAAGAGTTCGCGCACAATTTTAGCCATTTCCTCTTTTAGAAATTGAGGGTACCGATATGGCCGGACGTTAACAGCCGATGTGCCGGGAAAAAGATGAATACGGTGGTCGATGGCCCGATGCGGGGGAAGGCCTTGGGGTGCCTGAAACAGGGCCTCAAATTCTTGGACTAGACTGCGAAAATCTGAAGGAATGTCGTGGAAGTCAACGACCCCTACAGATTCCAATTGGAGTGTCGTCGCGTCGTCTGGCACGGGCAGGAGATAGACTTCAAATATCTGGTCAATGGTGTCATGTGCTATCATGGCCTGCAGTTGGTGGAACGAGGCAAGCTGTAGGGCATCAGACCCGGTTCCTGTGAGCAGCACTGTGCTGTCGTTATGAATGAATTCCATGGTTAAGTTGGCGTAATCGTGAGCAACGCGACCAAGTGTCTGGAGCCACTGAATTCCCAATACCACGTCGGGACCTCCGATCTCCAAAACATATAAATCGATGGAAAAAGAATGGTCCTGCAAGCGTAATGGAACTTGGGGACAAATGAGGCGACAAACCAAATAATCACCATTACCTACGTAAACGCGGAAGGGAGGAACAGGCTTTGCCTCCAGACGAAGCTTCTCGGCTAAGGAGGGTTTAATGAAGTTGTGAGTGGACCCGCTATCAATCAATACCTGGAAAACAGAGGTTCCAATTTCACCGGATAGACGGAGAGAGCGAGGTTTGGAAAGCCCAGAAAGGGTATGGAGGCTCGATATATCTGCGACGTTGAGTTCATCAGTAAACTCCTCGTTCGGGGACTCTTCCGGGGTCGTCTCCTCGTCATTCTCGTTGCTTAACAGCAACAGAAACTTCCCTGGACATTTATGAGTCATGGACCATTTTTGGTCACAGTTGTAACACAAGCCTTTCTCGCGACGGGCACGTAGTTCGGCAGGGGAAAGACGGCGCACCGGAAGTGGAGGCGAAGGGAGCAGGGGCGGCTGTGTTGACGGCGGTAGCGGTGCTGGTTGGGGAGTCCGGTTTGGAGGGACAAATGCCATTGGAGAGGCATTGGGAACTGACGGAGTAGTCGAGATCCCTGTCGGTTTTGTAGGCCACCGCGACCAAGTACGAGCCTCTGCTTTTGTCTCTTCAAGGCGAGCTTCATAAGCGCGGGCTAAGGTAAAAGCTTCCAGCAAAGAGGATGGCCGAGAAAATGACAACTCGCGTTTGATATCCGGTTTGAGACCGGTGATGAAGAAACTGATAAGAAGAGACTCTGAAATGCCTTCAACTTTGTTCATGTGGTCCTCGAAGGTGGACTGAAAGTCAGCCACTGTAGTGGTTTGGGAGAGTTTAGATAAGGTGCCTTGGTGGTCGTCGAACATGGAAGAACCAAATCGTTGTTTCAAACTACGCAAGAAATTAGGCCAAGAGGTTAATAAGTTGTTGAGTTTCATCCATTGAAACCACGCCGAAGCACGACCTTCCATATGGAAGGCGACAATACGAAGCCGCATCTCCTCAGGTGTGCTGTGAAAATCAAAAAACTCTTCGATACGAAAGAGCCAATCGTAAGGGTCGGTGCCATCAAATTTTGGAACATCCATTTTCATGGAGCGAAGAATGGGGGAGATCTCAGTGGAGTAGTGGCTGGTGTCAGGAGGTGGATATCGGGATGAGCTAGTGGTAGCAGGGGTAGGAGAATGAATGTGGGAGCGTAGATCTGCGAAACGATCATTGACAGAGTGCATGAACTCTTTCAAGGTTTGGTCGGAAGCTAGAAGGCGACTTTCCAAGCTTTTAATTGCAGCAACGAAGTCTGAATCCGTCATGAGGGTAAAAAAGGCAATGAAAGCACCTTTGATAGGCTCAAGATCCCTGAAGGAATCGAGAGAAGATATCGAGCTCTTCGAGTGAGCACAAACTCCTAAAAGATTAAGCAGAGAGAGAGAGAATGACTTGAAGAAGAGAGAATGAGAGAACTTGGTTTCAATCATAATAATTCCTACTACAGCCGTTTCTTGCTATATAGCAGCAGATGGTACCTCTTGGGTCAAAAGCAAAGGCAGATGCACCTTTTACAGTCTAGTCTACAGAATGGTACTACAAGTACTCCTACTACAATAATTAAAAGCAAACATAAACCAACAAAATGTTCAGCCTAGTTCATGTCGTAGTCTTGGAATTTGTCTGGGATCCTAATGCTTCTTTTGGGCCTGCCTTGGGCTAAGCTGTCTCTAGTGGGCTCATTTGGGATGGTTGGTGGACTGTCCTCCTTGGTCGTATCAAAACATTTCCCCAATTGCTTATATTTAATTAGACCCAATGTAATCTTTCACATGTCACTTTATAAATTATACATTTTACTTTGTTTTTTCTTTAATTTGGTGCAGCCGAGTTATTTTTCTTGGAGATTTAAACTACAGAATCTCCCTGCCTGAGTCAAAGACAAGAATGCTAGTAAACGAAGGAGATTGGAATGCATTATTGGAACATGATCAAGTATGATTTATTTCATTTTATAACTATATATATATATATATGATCAAGTAAATTATATATTATTTTTTATTGAGAATTTAATTTTAATTTAAGAAATTAAGTATCAATTTTTTTTATGTAAAAAAAATACAGCTAAGGATGGAGCTAATGGAAGGTCGAGTATTCGAAGGTTGGGATGAAGGAAGCATAAAATTTGGGCCAACATATAAATATTATCCGAATTCAGATGAATATTACGGCATATTTGAGGCCAAAAAAGGCGAAAAGAAACGTGCCCCTGCATGGTAATTAACTTCTCCACCCTAATTAATTAATTAATTAGTCGATGACCGTATTAATTATTTTGGCAAAACGAAAACGAATGTCAAATAGTTAATAATGGAACACCATTATATATGTCTTGTCCCACCCATGTGTGCCTAGCTAGTGTGTTAGAATTCCTTATAAACTGATCTTAATTAGATTCTAAATTTTGATAATTATATATAAGTTTGATACATTATCGACGACACATGCATATTCTTATAATTAGGTAAAAGGAATTTCCAAGAGAAAAAAAAATGATATGATTATAATTAAAGTGATAATGTATGTCCCCACCATTACTGCGTATGAGTGTACCTAGATAGATACTCCTATATATATATATATATATCCCAAATTAAGTATTGAATGAGAGAATATATATTCAATTCATTGAAATGAAATATTATATTGTGTTAAATATTAATTTGGATCGAAATTGAATATATACAGGTGTGACAGAATAATATGGCATGGTGAAGGAATGAAGCAAGATTTATATGGAAGAGTTGAATCAAAATTGTCAGATCACAGAGCAGTTAGAAGCATTTTCAGCACACAAGTGAGAGTGAAGTTGAAGCTGAGAGCCCTTCGAAACTTCTTTTTATCAGAGAGATTTCAGCATATCACAAACGATCATTTTTCATCTCATGATCAAGATCATCATCATTTTCCCTATAATCCCAGATTTAGCCTCCACCTCACTGATCATTTTTAAATGCAACTATATATTTTTTTTTTATTGTTACCACATCTAAACTGTGTTTAGTACTAATTAATTTGTGTTAAATACTAAGAAAATTAATATATTATTGAGTTAAAACTATAATATATATATACACACACTGTACATGTCGTATGGGGGTACGTTATATGGAAGTCTTTATCTAAATGATCAGTGGTTGCATTAATGCATGCTACAAAAACTTAATTACAACGTATGATCACTTTTTTCCCTCAATATAGTGAAAATATCAATTTTATATGGTTGTGATAACTCATTGTTAGTGCCATCATTTAGCAGTAAGTTTGTTTTGGCTATATATGTACGATAAAATGCTCGAGGATGTGTTCTAGATGTGGTCATTGATTCCGTTGTGCGAAGAAATGGATAAGTTGTGACTGACCATTTGATGTTCCAAGAGTGTCCTCGAAACAGTTTATATATAGCGGTTTTCTTGTGGAAGAAGATCCTGCGCGGATCTGTTTGACAAGCAAGAAGTTTATTTTGGTGATAACTCATTGTTAGTGCCATCATTTAACACTAAATTTGTTTTGGCGATATATGTACGATAAAGTGTTTGAGGATGTGTTCCTGATGTGGTCGCTGATTTCGTTGTGCGAAGAAAAGGGGACAAGTTGTGACTAACCCTTTGATGTTCCAGGAGTGTCCTCGAAACAGTTTATATATGGCAGTTTCCTTGTGGAAGAAGATCCTGTGCAGAACTGTGTTAGGAAAAACTATCAAGAGTTTTCCTTACAGGGGTTTTGATGAGATGTCAAAACATGTCAAAGAGCCTTGAAAAATTGAAAAGAAATCAAGCAGAAAATAGAGGTTGATCAAAATAAAAAATTGAGCTATCAAAGCCTGAGAATGATCAATCTGAAAAGAAAAAGAAAAATAAAAAGAAAGAAAAGAAAAAGAGAGAGAAAAGAAAAGAAAAGAAAAGAGAGAAAAGAAAAAGAAAAGAAATCCAGCCAATGGGCTGAGAAAAGAAAAACGTGTAGCTTGATTGCTAGATTAGTTAGCAAGTCAAGTAAACTGAAAATGTATGTACTGACAAGTTCGAAGTACCAACTGTCATCAGAGTATACATGCCAAGTGAAGCTTTTCAGTCTACAGTTGTGAACTGAAGAAAATACCAATTCAAGGCACTAATTCAAAGAGTGCCAACTGATCATCAAAGATCAGAAGTTCTAGCTGAAGAAGAATACCAACTGAAGGATGTACCAGATTAAGGTACGAGCTAAAGAATACACCAGCTCAAGAAAGCACCAGCTGAAGAATGAAGTTCCAGCTGAAGAAACGTACAGTTCAGAGGATATCAGCTGAAGACATTTGTTGGTCCCGGGCGAGTCGATATCAGTTTAGAGGGGGGGTGAATAAACTGATTAAAACTTTTACTTCAATTGAGGAATAATAAGGGCCATTGACTCGCTTAGAAACTTATCTATGCACAATTCAAATAAGTGCTTTGGGCAGCTTGAGTGCAGATTGTGTGAGCTTGTGTACAGTTCAAAGATATGCAATTAATCAAAACAGTATAGCACACAAATGATTTATAGAGGTTCGAAGTCTCAAACTCCTACGTCCTATCTTCCTTCCGCAGAAGGGCAACTTCACTATATAACTTGAGTTTCTTTACAAATTACACAATGAAGGACAGTTGGCTGAACCTGGTAACTGCTAACTACCTCAGCGGGTCGACGGCTCACACTTGAATTCCCTAACTGCTCGCTAGGAAGGTAGGTGCTATTAACGTCTTTATAAGAGGTTATTCTTGAACAGGGGGTATCAACTGATGTGCTCTTTCAATTGAGCTGAGTAGTTGATCGTTGTATTGCTGAAACTGAGAAGGCTGCCCTGGCTGGTTTATCAACAGCTGGCTGAATGTTTTGACTCTTTGAATTCTTCTTCTCAGTTGGACTCTTGCAGTTTTTAGCAAATGCTGAACTTGAGCTAGTAGGTAGAAAGAAAGCTCTACTTGAATGAAGGCTTCAAGAATAAGTATTGCGAAAAGTCTGGGAGGCGAGAGTTATTCAAAAATTTGATTCACTCGTCTTTTATAGAGGAGTGATTTTATGACCGTTGAGTTCCATTGATCGATGGCTCTGTTGGTTCATCAATGGAAGATGGTCTTTATTGATCGCTGGAGCTTTTGATTCAAGTATCCGTTGCTTTGCCAATCGATCTTCATTAGATGTTTAATTCTAGGATCTCCGTTGAAGCATTTATTCCAAGATACGCTAGTTGAGTAATAACTTTCAGGGTTCTCTGGCTGGCAGTTCTGAACTTGTCAGTTCAGTTTGGTTGTTACTCCAGTTGGCAGTTCTGAGCTTGTCAGCTTAGTTTGGCTATTACTCCAGTTGGCAGTTCTGAGCTTGTCAGCTCAGTTTGGCTATAGCTTTAGTTGGCAGTTCTGAGCTTATCAGCTCAGTTTGGCTATTGCTCCAGTTGGCAGTTCTGAGCTTGTCAGCTCAGTTTGGCTATTGCTCCAATTGGCAGTTCTGAGCCTCTTCCTCTAGTTCGGCTGAGCTCAAGTTCTTTTTTACTAGCTTGTCAGTTTGACTAATCATTCTTAAGCTTTCTTGTCAGCTTGACTGATCACAAGCTGGCTGACTTCAGTTCTGGCCTTTAGTTGATTTGTCTGTACACTTTAGTTTGGCCATTAGTTGGATACTTCTAGTCTTTCAGTTTGAACTGATCTCGTATCAGTTCCTTCAATCTAGTTGATTCTTTTCTCCTCAGCTTAGCTGACTTAGCTGTCAGTTTGTTTCAACTGGTTCGACTCTTCGAATCCACAGCTGAATTGAGTTTTGACTAGTTGACGTATCCTCCCAGCTTGTAGACCATACTTCCAGTTTGGTTGAATTCAACTTCAATTGTGTAATACCTCAGATTTCCGAATAAGGTTTAGAGAATTGTTAATAATAATTAATTAATTAAAGAAGGAATTTAATTAAGGTTAGTTAAGGTTGGATGTCAGTCACGACTTTTGGAGTTAGTTTTCGTGAAGAATCGTCTTTTCAAGAAATGTGATTTTAACTATTTTATGACCATCCGTGGTCTCGTTAGAAAGGTTTTAACTCAAGGAGTATGCTGGTGTTTTCGGATTTTAATTCTGAAGTCATTTCAGTTCCCGGTGATGAAAAACGCATTTAAAAGAAGAATGAATAGTAACTTTTGCGTGTGTTCGTGTTTTGAGAAATTTATGAAATCCTCCTCGTTTATTCAAGTCCAGTTCTGTCAGGCCCCTCTTATGAGAAATGACTCAAGGATTCTGTTGGCATTCACGGATTGTCATTCTGAGGTCAATCGAACGCTCGGGAGCCGAATCTGTCAGTCTGAGTGAATAGTAAAAAGTATTTCCAAAAAGGGAATCTTTGCTCGTCTCTCTTCAGACGACCCCGTCTCCTTCACGAATCAAGTTGGTTCACTAGTATTCGAGCCAACGAGTTCCCCGGTATTTTTAGATTTTGTGTCTGAAGTCATTTGGACCTCGACATCGAATAAAGCAGCTTTTAACCGAACCCGGGGCAACTTTTGCAGTATTCCCGCACAGAAATGGCTTCCAAGGGAAGCCAAAGCTTTTCCTATATATAGGGGACCACCCCTTAAGCATTTCTTGCTCATTTTACTCTTTCCCTTCACTTCTAAATCGAGAGGTGAAAAGCTTTGAAAGCCGAGAAAGTTCTATCGAAGTAAAAAGCGTTCTTCGTGAGTGTTCTTCAAGACGACGAGCGGAGTGGCGTGGAAGGGATACGGTGAGGGAATGTGCTAGGGGCGCCGTTGAAATCGTAGCAGGCGGCTTTACCGCCGTTGTGACTCGACAAGACGCCGAGCTATCCACATTCCTTCGACGCACCTGACCCCGTCCATTTGCGTTCGTCGGTCTCAATTCCATTTCTTTTCCATCTTTTAAATTCCGCATTTACTTTCCGTTCTTTACGTTCTTCGCGTTCTTCATTATTGCTCGTCTAAAGTAATATTTTGATTCTTATTGGAGTTCCGAGATAATAACGCTTACGTTATATTTCTCATTTTATTTCCATTATTATTATTCTAGAAGATTAGCCTCGTTCATTCCGTTAAAAATCCGTTCAAGTCATATTTAACTATTTCAGAGGATTATCATGTTTATGCCGTTATAATGCCAAAATTATTTTTAAGTTAAAGCATGTGGTTGCATGATAAATTCAAGCACGTTTTTTTTATAAAAGTCCGGGTTAATTGTTCTTCGTGTTCGTCGAAGAAATCAACGAACACGAAGAACAGTCGAAGAACCCAGTTGAAGATCGCCCAGGAGAGAGAGAAAATAGGTCCCGCGACTGCGTGGGGTGCGCGGCCGCGCGACGCCTCCCTCGGCCCAGGACCCCGCGGGCGCGGAGGTTGCGCGGGCGCGCGGGGTGCCGCCGGCGCGCGACGCCCCCCCCCCCGTGTTGTCCGATGCTCGTCCTTCCAATTTTTTCGAGTTCTTTTTCGAGTCATGTTTCTCCGAGTAATTCTCAAGTTTAAATTAAAAATATTTTCAAGCTTCTGCGATTTATTTCGAGAAAATCATTCAAGTTCTTTTCCGTCAAAAAAATTTAGAAAATCAAGTCGAGAAATTCCATAAATAAAATAAATCCTTTTCGGACCCTTATTAAGTCAAAGTCGTGCTATCCATGTTAAGTCCTAGCTAAGGGAATATTAGTTGGGTGTTATTTAATACCATGTTATTAGAAATCTTCGAAGAAGGCTTCTAAGTCGACGATTCGACTCTTGTAGGAGGAATCGAGCCTCGGAGGAATACTCAGGGAGATCACCAGCTCGTTGCCTCATCTTCCGTCCCATAATCAAGGTGGGTAAATCTATACTCATCTAAAGTTTGAGCTAATAAGCTCTAGAAGCATGTTAGGGCAAATGAGATATCCAATAAAGTATTTTTACTCAGCCTGTTTGATCTCTGTACAAGGAAAGGAAAGGAATAAATGGAGTTATATGCATGATTATGTTGAATTATTATTTGGGTTAGATAAAGTAAAGAAAGTTAGTATAAGTTAAATGAGCTCTCAAGTATGTTTAGATATGCTAGAATTGTTATTTACAATTTATGCTAGCATGAGGTGTTTAGAATTTCTTTATTTGCAATCGATATTTATCTGCGTTCATTTCCTTGTATTTGAATGCTTATACTTTGTTAAAGCTCGTATAGTTAAGGATTAAGTATTGCCTTGTTATGGTACCTTTAACCCTTTGTAGGCCGAGATCATGTAGTAATAAGGTATTAGCATTAGACATTGTTCTAAGCTTGGTATTGCTAGCAAGAATAGGAAGAGAAGGAACTTAGCTTTCACTTAAGCAGGATTGAGCTCAGAATTATTAAGGTATTCACTGCTGGGATTTTCCCTCGCAAACTCGTTCGGATATTTAAGGTAACCCCTCTTGTATCCTATGGCATGCCTAAGGGTACAATTGACGACAGGTTTGAGCCAAGTTGGGCCCAAAAGAAAAGAAAAGATTTTACGGATACGGAGAGGGCTTTTGCATTTTGCTCTCTGTATACCGTCTATTAATCATTGGATATCTTGAAGTTATAAAAGCATTTTCGCTAAAACCCACTGAGTACATTACTGCTCATGCCCCCTCTTTTCAAATGTTTTCAGGTTGAGATGCTGAGGATGCTGGTGACTGTGAATGTGGGTTGGCTGCCAAGACTATTTTGCTGTTATCTAATGTTTCCATAAAATCCCACTATGTGATCCGCTACTCTGATACACTCCTTTCAATTCTATTTAAATCCTATTATGTTTAGCAAGACTCTATGATTAATCTCCCCAGAAACGATTAAAATACATATAAGATGCATATTATGTTTATCTCTATTTTTGAGTATGACTCTCGTCCACCTGCAAAGAAGCCTAACAAGTTGGTATCTGATTAGTTAGCCGTTTCATTTCCCTTAAGCATGTTTTCTCTTATCTCAAGTAAACCCGAGCATCACCATATAACTTCTAAGGCATGTCTTGATCCTTAAATTTCTTGGTAAATCTTCCAACTTTATTCATTAATCCCTTAATAACACCCCGTCCCCACTCGTAAATCCCTATCTCAGAACCGGGCTGTTACAGTTGGTATCAGAGCAGGTTTGCAACTCTGCAGATCTGTCTCTTTGTCGAAATAAGTTAATAAGTCTATGTGAGTATAAGTTGTTCTCTGATAAGTTAAAGCAGCAACCCACAGCTCGCCATCACCCTCGTATTCTCAACCAAAAATCAAGGTATGAAAGTATAGAAATTTTGGATGTTGGATTTATGATTTTGGAATACAGGAAACGAAAAGATTTGAGCAAGCATACCTGTTTTATGGACAAGAGAAAAACCGTGAGAATGAAATGCCAAGTAAAAGGTGTTCGGGTAAGATGATTTCCCAGATGGAAAGTTTGTGAAAAGATTTCTCGATCCCAAAATGGCTTAAAATCATTTCTCGAATTTTTGACTCAAAAGAAAAGGTAAACAACGTATGTTTAAAGAACTTTGGAAACCAAAATTTTTATAAAAGTTGTCAACTGCTTCATAAAAGGAAATTAAGCATGCAAGATTAATCCAGACATTAGGAGGACCTTAGGTCTCCCATTTTATAATCTAGATTGATTAAGTTATTCTCTTCTAGATAGTTAAGCGTCGTTCGACAGCTAGGAAGAGTGTGCCTCTTTTTCGCCCTGTGCAAGAGAGAGTTGAGAGATTCAGAAGAGAAACTTGGAATGGCAACGAACAGTTGTTGTCCTACATGGCGAGATACCTCAAAAGGTGGGCTTGGGCAAATGGCTACGGAGTGGAGCCCGGAAGTGTATCCGACTTGGAAACGAGCATCCGCATGTGTGAGCATGCACCACCTGCTTGTAGCCCTACGATGTACCGTATCCTGCAAAGTACGATCACCCGCGATCCCGAGACGTATGCTGAAATCGGAAATCTGACAGAATTCTCGTCAGCCTTAATGGCTCGTTGGGTATCAGAGTATGGTCACGTGCACGCCTTAGCCGAGCAGCAAGCAGATGAGCAAAATCCCTCTCTCGTGGTAGAGCTAGAACTGCAAAGGGCGACTCTCAACAGTCCCCCTGGATTTCAAGTGCCACGTCCTCACGACGAAGGAACCACAGGAGCAGGACCCTCAAATGTCCGAATCGTGAACCACACCGAGTCCCTATTCTCCTGCACTCCTCAAGTGAACTAGTGGACCCCTGTGTCCGCTTCTCAGGGTCTGGGACAGTGTATGCCCCATCAGTATCCCGGAGGGAGTGTTCGCATGAGGACATTCAAGTTCACCGTCCCGGAAACAGTTGATATTGGAGACGAAGAAGAAGAAGACGAGGACCCGGAAGAAGGTGAAGAGGAAGTAGGATCGCCATGCAAGGAAAATGGTAAGGGCCCGGCTCATGATTAAGCATGGGAAGGAGGTGTAGGAGGTATTGCTGTTAGAACACCTAGATATCTAATCCATCTGTTTGTCTGTAATCTAATATCCGCTCTGACCAAGACTCTAATATGTAATAAATGATTTAAGATTTCTAAACCCAATAGTGGCAGTGAATTTTCCAAGAGACTGCCCTATTCCGGTTGTAACCCATAATTTATTATATCGATGCCAAAGTCCTCTAAAATGAGGCAATTTTCCCATCATGCTTGAATGACGTCTAAATTTTCATCTTGTTTGATCTATCTTGTGCAAATTAAAAGACCTTATCAAAAGGCATTCTTGCTCTGTGTAAATTTAATCAAACCTCGCTAATATTTAGTTCTTTAGAAATGCCTCCTCGAAGACGTCAAGCCAAGAATGAGGACGAGAATGAACCTGAGCAAGCCCCAAACCCCATTCCAAGAGCCGAAAGTGTGTTTCTCAAACACAACCCTCCATCGTTTAATGGTTTAGGAGATCCAATGGATGCCGAAAAATGGGTTCGCTCCTTAGAACGAATCTTCGATTTCATAGCTTGCTCTGAAGGAGAGAAACTAAGTTGCGCTCTTTTTATGTTAACGGAGGATACGGACTACTGGTGGGAGTCCGTTCGAAGGACCATAACCCCGGTTCAATGGAAAGACTATAGTTGGGAGGATTTCAAGGACGATTTATATCAGAAGTATATCCCGGATTATTACCGAGAGGCAAAAGAAATGGAGTTCTGGAATCTAAAGTAAGGAAACAAGACAGTGTCAGAATACGATAGAGAATTCAACCAATTGTCAAGGCACGCTCCACATCTAGTGGACACAGATGGGAAGAAAGCACGCAAGTTCAAGAAAGGACTCAGATCTGAGATTGGCATAGCCCTCGCTGGGCAAGAAGACATGTCTTATGCCCGGACCTTAGCCAAAGCATTGAGCATAGAGGCCGTCCTTCCTCAGAAGATTCAACCCTCTCAGTCATCTAATAATCCAAAGGGAAAAAGGAAGTGGGAAGGAGGAAGAAGGGATGACAGAAGGAAGAAACCCCACTGGCAGAGCCGAGAGTCAGGGGTGCCTCGAAGTTAGCCTGGCAACGCCCCTAGCTTTAGGCCGTGTCAAAAGTGCGGAAGAATGCATCCTGGAGTCTGCCGAGCAAATCTAACTGGGTGCTACAACTGTGGTGAAGAGGGGCACTTCAAGAGAGAGTGCCCCAGGGGAAATAATAGACGATCTCAAATACCCCAACAACCCATGTACCCGCAACCGCTTCAGCAACTCCCTGGAAACCAGCCCCGACTGCAGCAAGGAGGACCTCAGGGTCAAAGGCCGGGAATGAACCCGAGACTAAGCCTAGGAAGAGATCAAAGGTCCAACCAAGGACAAAGGCCGCCTCAGCCAGCTCGTACTTATGCTCTCAATCAGCAGCAAGCTGCTAAGGCCCCAGGAAATCTAGCAAGTATGATTACCCTCCTCAAGACACCAGTTTTAGCTCTCTTTGACACAGGAGCATCGCATTCGTTTATAGTTGAGTCTGTTTGTAAGAAACTGAAGATTAAAATCGAGAATGCCGAGAATGCTCTTGAAATAAGTATTCCCTCTGGAAAGAAAATGATGTCTAGGAAGGTCTGCTCTAACCTAGAATTGAACATAGAAGGGGAAAACTTTAAGTCAAATCTTTATGTGATAAAGATTCAGGACTTCGATATAATCCTAGGAATGGATTGGTTAGCCTCCATAAGCTGCCCTGAGAGGGAGGTAACGTTTCGACCACCCGGGAAACCCGAGGTGAAAATCTACGGATCAAGGCTAGGAACCAAAATCCCAGTGATATCTACCCTGAAGGCCACCAAGATGATAAGGAAGAACAACTGCCAAGCATTTTTAGTTAACCTAATAAGGAAGGAGGAAGGAGAGCTTTCCATCGAAGACGTTCCAGTCATAAGGGAATACCCCGACATATTTCCAAAGGAGCTGTCGGGACTACCTCCAGACCGGCAGGTGGAGTTCGCTATCAAGTTGGAACCAGAGCCGCCCCAGTTTCAAAAGCCCCCTACAGAATGGCGTCTAAGGAGTTGCAAGAACTCAAAGTTCAACTGCAAGAGTTACTAGACCTAGGTTTTATCCAACCTAGTGTGTGGCCTTGAGGAGCTCCAATCTTGTTCGTAAAGAAAAAGGATGGTACATTAAGAATGTGCATCGACTATTGAGAGCTCAATAAGCTAAGTATCAAGAATCGATACCCTCTCCCAAGAATAGATGATCTCTTCGATCAACTCAAAGGAGCAAGTGTCTTCTCCAAGATAGACTTAAGATCAGGGTACCATCAGTTGAAGATCTGAAAGGAGGATATCCCTAAGAACGCTTTTAGAACTCGCTATGGGCACTACGAGTTTGTGATAATGCCATTCGGATTGACCAACGCCCCAGCAGTGTTCATGGATTTAATGAACCGGGTTTTTCACCCGTACCTTGATAAGTTTGTTCTAGTTTTCATAGATGATATTCTCATCTATTCCAAGGATGAGGAAGAACATCAGGAACACCTAAGAGTGGTGCTGGAAACCTTAAGAAGAGAAAAGCTTTATGCTAAGTTCAACAAATGTGAGTTTTGGCTCAAAGAAGTAATGTTTCTAGGTCATATAGTCTCGGTAGAAGAAATCAAGGTGGATCCAGCCAAGATTGAAGCTGTAAGCAACTGGAAGTCTCCAAGAAGTGTGAACGAGATAAGAAGTTTTCTAGGACTCGCTGGATACTATCGCAGATTCATTGAGGGATTCTCGACTATATGCAAACCTATGACGCAATTGTTACAGAAGGACTCCAACTTCAAATAGACGCCCGAATGTGAGGAAAGTTTTCAAACTTTGAAGAAGATGCTAACCACAGCCCCCGTTTTAGCCATTCCGGAAGGGAATGAAGATTTCGTGGTTTACGGAGACGCATCAAGTAAAGGATTAGGATGCGTACTAATGCAGAGAGGAAAGGTGATTGCTTATGCTTCTAGACAGCTTAAGAATCATGAACAAAACTACCCGACGCATGACTTGGAACTAGCAGCGGTCGTTCATGCGCTAAAGATCTGGAGGCACTATCTCTACGGAGCTAAGTGTGAGATCTTCTCAGATCACAAGAGCTTGAAGTATTTTTTCGAGCAAAAAGATCTTAACATGAGACAAAGAAGATGGCTAGAACTCGTAAAAGATTATGACTGTACGATTCACTACCACCCAGGTAAGGCAAATATGGTAGCAGATGCTCTAACTAGGAAAGAGAAGGCGGAGTTAGAACTCATTTTAGTCCAGGAGGATCTTCGCAAGGAGTTCGAGAAGTTAAGAATCGAGGTGCTAACACCACCCGAGACCATTCAAGCTCAAATTACCGCATTAGTCGCTCAGCCCGACCTAAGGCAAAGGATAATTGAAGCCCAGAGAGGAGACGAGTTTCTTGAAAAGAAAAGGCTGGAAGCACGAACTGATAACTCACAAGATTTCGCGGAAGCCGCCGACAACGCGCTCTTATTCAAAGGAAGGCTTTGCGTGCCTAGGAAAGAAGAACTAAAAGAGGAAATCATATGCGAAGCACATGACACGCCATATACAGCACATCCCGGAAGCACCAAGATATACCAAGACCTCAAGAGGAACTTCTGGTGGAATAACATGAAAAGGAAAATAGCCGCCTTCGTGGAAAGGTGTCTGAGTTGTCAACAAGTGAAAGCTTTGCATCAAAAACCTTCTGGTCTGCTTCAACCCCTAGAAATCCCTGAATGGAAGTGGGATCATATCAATATGGACTTTGTCGTAGGTTTGTCAAGGTCCAAGCGGAGAAATACCGCTATTTGGGTAATCATTGATCGATTATCTAAATCGGCACATTTTGTTGCTGTTAGGATGACGGACGGGCTAGATCAACTAGCCCAGTTGTATGTTAAGGAAGTTGTGCGTTTTCACGGAGTGCCGGTCTCGATTACATCAGACTATGATTCGAGATTCACATTAAGATTCTGGAGGAGCCTACAAGATGCAATGGGATCAAAGCTCAACTTTAGCACAGCATTCCATCCTCAAACGGATGGCCAATCTGAAAGGACCATCCAGATTCTAGAAGACATGCTTAGAGGAGTCGTCATCGATCAAGGAGGCAATTGGGAGGAGTTACTGCCTTTGGTAGAATTTGCCTATAACAACAGCTACCATACATCGATCGGCATGGCCCCTTATGAAGCCCTTTATGGAAAGAAGTGTAGATCGCCCCTGTATTGGGATGAGGTTGGAGAGAAAAGGATACTTGGACCCGAGACGGTCCAGGAAGCCGTCCAGAAAATCGAGCTCATTCGTCAACGCATCAAGGAAGCTCAGGATAGACAGAAGGCTTATGCAGATGAGAGGAGGACAAAGCTCAGTTTTGACATTGGAGATAAAGTGTTTCTGAAGGTGTCTCCATCAAAAGGAATAATTCGTTTTGGCAAACGAAGTAAATTAAGGCCCAGATTTATCGGACCTTTTGAGATCTTAGAAAAGGTGAATGAAGTAGCCTACAGGTTGGCCTTACCACCCAACCTGAGTAACGTGCATAACGTCTTTCATGTCTCAATGTTATGAAAGTACGTGTTTGATCCAAAACACGTGATTAGCAAGGAAGAAATAGTCCTGAATGAGGACTTAGCCTATGAAGAAAAGCCCCAAGCCATCGTGGATCGAAAAATTCAGAAGCTGAGAAATAAGCCGATCGATCTGGTGAAAGTAATCTGGAACCACCATGGTTCAGAGGAAGCAACTTGGGAGCTTGAATCCGAGCTGCTCAAGAAGTACCCTGATGTCGCTTATCATGGTTAGTAAATTTCGGGATGAAATTTTCTTTAAGGAGGGTAGGATGTAATACCCCAGATTTCCGAATAAGGTTTAGAGAATTGTTAATAATAATTAATTAATTAAAGAAGGAATTTAATTAAGGTTAGTTAAGGTTGGATGTGAGTCACGACTTTTGGAGTCAGTTTTCGTGAAGAATCGTCTTTTCAAGAAATGTCATTTTAACTATTTTATGACCATCTGTGGTCTCGTTAGAAAGGTTTTAACTCAAGGAGTATGCCGGTGTTTTCGGATTTTAATTCTGAAGTCATTTGAGTTCCCGGTGATGAAAAACGCATTTAAAAGATGAATGAATAGTAACTTTTGCGTGCGTTCGTGTTTTGAGAAATTTACGAAATCCTCCTCGTTTATTCAAGTCCAGTTCTGTCAGGCCCTCTTATGGGAAATGACTCAAGGATGCCGTTGGCGTTCACGGATTGTCATTCTGAGGTCAATCGAACGCTCGGGAGCCGAATCTGTCAGTCTGAGTGAATAGTAAAAAGTATTTCCAAAAAGGGAATCTTTGCTCGTCTCTCTTCAGACGACCCCGTATCCTTCACGAATCAAGTTGGTTCACTAGTATTCGAGCTAACGAGTTCCCCGGTATTTTTAGATTTCGTGTCTAAAGTCATTTGGACCTCGACATCGAATAAAGCAGCTTTTAACCGAACCCGGGGCAACTTTTGCAGTATTCCCGCACAGCAATGGCTTCCAAGGGAAGCCAAAGCTTTTCCTATATATAGGGGACCACCCCTTAAGCATTTCTTGCTCATTTTACTCTTTCCCTTCACTTCTAAATCGAGAGGTGAAAAGCTTTGAAAGCCGAGAAAGTTCTATCGAAGTAAAAAGCGTTCTTCGTGAGTGTTCTTCAAGACAACGAGCAGAGTGGCGTGGAAGGGATGCGGTGAGGGAATGTGCTAGGGGCGCCGTTGAAATCGTAGCAGGCGGCTCCGCCGCCGTTGCGACTCGACGAGACGCCGAGCTAACCACATTCCTTCGACGCACCTGACCCCGTCCATTTGCGTTCGTCGGTCTCAATTCCATTTCTTTTCCGTCTTTTAAATTCTGCATTTACTTTCCGTTCTTTATGTTCTTCGCGTTCTTCATTATTGCTCGTCTAAAGTAATATTTTGATTCTCATTGGAGATCCGAGAAAATAACGCTTACGTTATATTTCTCGTTTTATTTCCGTTATTATTATTCTAGAAGATTAGCCTCATTCATTCCGTTAAAAATCCGTTCAAGTCATATTTAACTATTTCGGAGGATTATCGTGTTTATGCCGTTATAATGCCAAAATTATTTTTAAGTTAAAGCATGTTGTTGCATGATAAATTCAAGCACGTTGTTTTTATAAAAATCCGGGTTAATTGTTCTTCGTGTTCTTCGTGTTCGTCGAAGAAATCAACGAACACGAAGAACAATCGAAGAACCCAGTTGAAGATCGCCCAAGAAAGAGAGAAAATGGGTCCCGCGACCTCGGGGGGGTGCGCGGCCGCGCGACGCCTCCCTCGGCCCAGGACCCCGCGGGCGCGGAGGTTGCGCGGGGGCGGGGCTGCGCGGGCGCGCGGGGTTCCGCCGGCGCGCGACGCCCCCCCCCCCCCCTGTGTTGTCCGACGCTTGTCCTTCCAATTTTTTCGAGCTCTTCTTCGAGTCATGTTTCTCCGAGTAATTCTCAAGTTTAAATTAAAAATATTTTCAAGGTTCTCCGATTTATTTCGAGAAAATCATTCAAGTTCTTTTCCGTCAAAAAATTTAGAAAATCAAGTCGAGAAATTCCATAAATAAAATAAATCCTTTTCGGACCCTTATTAAGTCAAAGTCGTGCTATCCATGTTATGTCCTAGCTAAGGGAATATTAGTTGGTTGTTATTTAATACCATGTTATTAGAAATCTTCGAAGAAGGCTTCTAAGTCGACGATTCGACTCTTGTAGGAGGAATCGAGCCTCGGAGGAATACTCAGGGAGATCACCAGCTCGTTGCCTCATCTTCCGTCCCGTAATCAAGGTGGGTAAATCTATACTCATCTAAAGTTTGAGTTAATAAGCTCTAGAAGCATGTTAGGGCAAATGAGATATCCAATAAAGTATTTTTGCTCAGCCTGTTTGATCTCTGTACAAGGAAAGGAAAGGAATAAATGGAGTTATTTGCATGATTATGTTGAATTATTATTTTGGTTAGATAAAGCAAAGAAAATTAGTATAAGTTAAATGAGCTCTCAAGTATGTTTAGATATGCTAGAATTGTTATTTACAATTTATGCTAGCATGAGGTGTTTAGAATTGCTTTATTTGCAATCGATATTTATCTGCGTTCATTTCCTCGTATTTGAATGCTTATGCTTTGTTAAAGCTCGTATAGTTAAGGATTAAGGATTGCCTTGTTAGGGTAGCTTTAACCCTTTGTAGGCCGAGATCATGTAGTAATAAGGTATTAGCATTAGACATTCTTCTAAGCTTGGTATTGCTAGCAAGAATAGGAAAAGAAGGAACTTAGCTTTCACTTAAGCAGGATTGAGCTCAGAATTATTAAGGTAGTCACTGCTGGGCTTTTCCCTCGCAAACTCATTCAGATATTTGAGGTAACCCCTCTTCTATCCTATGGCATGCCTAAGGGTACAGTTGACGACAGGTTTGAGCCAAGTTGGGCCCAAAAGAAAAGAAAAGATTTTACGGATACGGAGAGGGCTTTTGTGTTTTGCTCTCCGTATACCGTCTATTAATCATTGGATATCTTGAAGTTATAAAAGCATTTTCGCTAAAACCCACTGAGTACATTAGTGCTCATGCCCCCTCTTTTCAAATGTTTTTAGGTTGAGATGCTGAGGATGCTGGTGGCTGTGAATGTGGGTTGGCTGCCAAGGTTATTTTGCTATTATCTAATGTTTCCATAAAATCCCATTCTGTGATCCGCTACTCTGATACACTCCTTTCAATTCTGTTTAAATCCTATTATGTTTAGCAAGACTCTATGATTAATCTCCCCAGAAACGATTAAAATACCTATAAGATGCATATTATGTTTATCTCTGTTTTTGAGTATGACTCTCGTCCACCTGCAAAGAAGCCTAACAAGTTGGTATCTGATTAGTTAGCCGTTTCATTTCGCTTAAGCATGTTTTCTCTTATCTCAAGTAAACCCGAGCATCACCATATAACTTCTAAGGCATGTCTTGATCCTTAAATTTCTTGGTAAATCTTCCAACTTCATTCATTAATCCCTTAATAACACCCCGTCCCCACTCGTAAATCTCTATCTCGGGACTAGGCTGTTACAAATTGAGTTCCTTTTTGATACTCTGGATTGGTCAGCTCAGATCTACAGCTTGAATTTTAGTTAGTTTTTCATAGATAGTTTTGACATCTCATCAAAACCTTTTCTAGAGGTTCTTTGATAGTTTTTCCTAACAACATACCAGCTCAGAATACCAGCTGAAGAGGCACCAGTTCATCATCCAAACTGAAGGTACACCAGTTCAAGAAGTTCCAGCTGAAGGGATATCAGTCCAAGGTACCAGCTGAAGAAACACTGGTTCAAAACTGCCAACTGACGCAAAACAAACTGGAGCTCAGAAAGCATCAAGCCAGAGCCCAGAACTGCCAGCTGAAGATGACCAGAACTGGAGCTTGCAAAACTGCCAACAAGATGTGTAGAACTGACAGCTGAGGAAACATTACGAACTGAAGATCTCAACTACCAGCTGAAGCCCAGAATTGATGATCAAGACAGAAGCCGTAACTAAAATTCAAATTTCAGATCTGCCAACAAGAAGATCTTGAAGTTAATGCAACTAAGATCTTGAAGCAAAAGCATGTCAGAAGAACAATGGCAACTCAACAGCTCTTTAAATGAAAAGCCCATCAACGGCTTTATCATTTATAATCATTCTTTGATCTGCAACGGTCGCAAGCCACTCAACTATAAAAGATGAGTGACTTAAATTATTACTGTGAATTTTGCTAAAATTGTGCTAAACTTTTGCAAAACTGCAAGACCTTTGTGAAGACATTCGTCAAAGCTCTAAAGCCTCAAGATAAAATTTATCCAAAGTAAAACGTCCCAACTGAGAAGAAGGAGCAAACTGCTCATCAAGCTAGCTGTTGAAGAATTCCAGCCAGAGCCAGTCTCTCAGTTCTGTTCTACACCAATCAACTACCCAGCTCAAGCCAAAGAAGTGCAAAGAAGCACACCAGTTGATAACAGTTTCAAGACTGCATTCTTGAAGATTGAAAGAGATCTAAAACCTTAAAAAGACGGCCAATAGCACCTTATCTCTCCAGTAAGCAGTTGGGGATCGCAAGTGTGAGACTGTCGACCTAACCGAATAAAGAGACTGCGTTCGTTGGATCACCATTTTCGGGACAGCACCAGTTGAAAATGAGGCCACGACTCGTAAAGTTGTCGTTCGACAGGTTCAACAGTTTGTCTTCACTGTGTAACTGTAATAAAAAAACTTTACACTTGCATAATGGATTGTCCTATTCAGTTAGGAAGAGAGAACGTAGAAGTTGAGCTTCGAACCTCTATAAATTGTATGTGTGCTCAGTTTACTACTTTCAGTTGCATGCTTTAACTGCACACCTTAAGCACACAAACTGCACTCCGAGCAAGCTGATTATCTCAACTGATCACCATGTGCACAGATAACTCTGCGAGTCAAAGGGCCCTATCTATTCCGTAATTATTGTTAAGTTTTGAGATCAGTTTATTCACCCCCCCTCTAAACTGATTCTGACTCGCCCCGGGACCAACAAGTGGTATTAAAGCGGTTGATTCTAAGGATCAGCCATTTCTGCAGATCAACTGAATCAGATCTTATTATCTGTGCTATTCTACCAGCTATGAGAAACCATAAGCTACCTATTTTTTCAGTTGAGAACTATGATAACTGGAGCAGGAGAATGAAGGCGCACCTCTGCTCAATCCACGAAAATATGTGGGAAGTTATCGAAGAAAGTTCAATCACCATTATGATAGACAACAAAGCTCATATTGTTGATGTAAATCAACCGTCTAGGATCCCGAAGTCAACGCATCTTCTCACAAACGAGGAGAAGAAGTTGAAGAATCTTGAGTTTGTAGCCCAAGCTGTATTATTTCATACTCTAGACGAGGATCGAATAAAGGACACCAAGAACTGCCAAACTACCAAGGAGATATAGGACTTGCTCGCTGATTTATGCAAGGAGTCCGAGATAATTAAAGGAAACAAGCTCTAACTGATAGTGGACAGATATGACTCCTTCAAAATACACTCAGATAAAACCATCTCAAACCTTGAAATAAGATTTCTAGGCATCATCAGCGAGATGAACAATCTGGGGAGAAACTATCCCAACAATGAGATGAACTCCAAGATCTTGGACAATCTCATAGAGGAGTTAGACATGAAGGTGATAGCTACAAAGGAGTCGAGAGACTAAAACAGCATCACCCCAAGAGAACTCTTCGATTCTCTCAAGGCACATGAGTATAGTCTAAACTGAAAAAGGAAGGCATCCACATTGTCAGCCCAGGATGCAACTTTCTATGGAAAAATGAATCGATTTAGAGAAACTCAAGGAAGAACCATCTTTCGACCAAGAAGTTCTCCAGCCAGAGAACAACCAGGAGGATCAACTGATTGAAGAAGAAAAGCATCTGAGAAGAAAGAGAGCCTAACTGAAGACATCAATGAGCAAATTCAGTCAGTTGCTAAGCTGCTAGAAAAGCTCAAGAAGATCATAGATCAACCATCAGTCTTGCTTCAAACTGATGAGGAGCCAAGAGGTGAAAGAAATCAGCCGCTTGCTGAACAACCCAGGGTAGCCAACAGAAGCATAGGAGAATGCTTCCATTGCCACAAGTAAGGACACTATCGATATGAGTGTCTAGAGATCCCTTAAGATAAAAAGGCTAGAGTGAAGAAAAGCTTTTTAAAGAGGAAAGCTATGATGGCCAACACAGAAAATGCCATGCTAGACGATTCAGATTATCCTTCAGGAATCGATTCAGACGGCTACAGCTCTGAAGATGAGGCATTGTTCTGCCTTATGGCTAACGAAGAAGAAGAGGTTAGCACATCTAACTCTTTAACCTCTTTTTATCACATTCATGAAACTTCTATTTCTAGCAATGAAATAAATGAACACCTGAGAATGCTAGAAGATCAGTTAGCTGCAATATCATGTATACATGTTGAACTGAAGGAAGAAAATGGTGACATAAGAGATGAGGTCAAAAGACTGAGAAGTGATCATAATAGAATTGAATTTCTTGAAACTCAGTCAGTTAAATGTGAAAAATTAAAGCTGAAAATCGATGAGCTAGAAGCTGAGAATAAGAGGCTCAAGCAAGAGATCCTTGAGAGAGAAGATATATCTCTTAAGTTTAAAGAGGGATCTCAAACTCTTGATGAGATTCTAAGACATGAAAGAGTTGAAACTGGTAGTCCAGGGTTAGGATACAGCAGGTTCAATTCACTGCCGCTGAAAAAGGAAAGGCAGTTGCACAAACCAGTCAAGAAGGTGTTTTACCCGGTCTTGTTAGACCTGCACCAACCCAACCAGTTGAAGTGACCAAAGACAAGGAAATATTAGAAATCCCTTTAGAATAGCCGAAGCAGTCCAACCAATCTTCTCAACTAAAATGCTTATTTCAATCTAAGCCATCAGTTCAACAGAGGAAGCCATCTCAAACTAGGTAGTCTGCTTATCAGCAGAGGCCATCAGCTCAGTCTAGGCAACCAGCCTACCAACGGAGATCATCAGGCCAGCCAAGACCTTCAGTTCATCAGAGACAGTCAGTTCGACACAGACCACTAGTTCATTAAAGGCCCAAAGCTCAGTATAGGCCTACTGTAACAGCCCGGTCCCGAGATAGGGATTAACAAATGGGGACGGGGTGTTATTAAAGGATTAATAAATAAAGTCGGAAGATTAACAAAAAGGGTTTATGAATAAAGATATACTTTCGAAAGATAGACGATGATACTCGGGTTTACTTGATTAAAAAGAAAACATGCTTTAGCGGAATAAAACGGCTAACTAATCAGATACCATCAAGCATAGACCCATTCATAGGTCAAAGCGAATAAACAGATATCAACGTGCATAAGCCTCTTCATAGACGAAAGGAAAATATACTCGAGGAGCGGAAATAAAACTTAGTATGCATCTTTATAGATAACCATGACTGGGGAATATTCTTAGAATCTCGCTAAACATAAAAGAACTTGAACAGAATTAGAAAGAGTGCATCAGAGTAGCAGAACACATAATGGGATTTCAAAAGAAACTTAGATAATAGTAAAACAATCTTGGCAGCCAACCTACATCCACAGCCACCAACATCCTCAGCATCTCAACCTGAAAATATTTGAAAAATAGGGGGGCATGAGCACTAATGTACTCAGTGGATTTTAACAAAAACACTTTAATAACTTCAAGATATCCAATAATTAATTGACGGTATATGGAGAGCAAAATGCAAAAGCCCTTTCCATATCCGTAAAACCTTTTCTTTTCTTTTGGGCTCATCCTGGCTCAAACCTGATGTCAACTGCACCCTTAGGCATGACATAGGATAGAAGAGGGGTTACCTCAAATATCCAAACGAGTTTGCGAGGGAATTAACCCAGCAGTGACTCACTTAAAAGTTTATAGATCCTCTAAGCTCAATTCCTGCTTAAGCGAAATGTTAAGTTCCTTCCTTCCTTAAACTTATTAGCAAAACCAAACCTAGAGCAAGGTCTAGGAGCTAATCCTTTAATATAGCATGATCTCGATCTATAAGGGATTTAACGCTACCCTAACAAGGCAATCCTTAATCCTTAACTATACGAGCTTTAACAAAGCATAAACATTCAAATACAAGGAAATGAACGTACATAAATACGAATTGCAACTAAAGACAATTCCAAATATCTCATGCTAAGCATAAACAATACTTTAACATTTCCAGCATTTCTAAACATGCTCGAGAACTCAATTAAAACATAATATCTTCCTTTTCTTCCTTCCTTGTACAGAGATCAATCAACCAGAGCAAAAATACTTTATTGGATATCTCATTTGCCCTAACATGCTTCTAGAGCTTATTAGCTCAAACTTTAGATGAGTATAGATTTACCCACCTCGACTACTGAGCAGAAGATGAAGCAACAAGTTGATGATCCTTCTCCGAATTCCCACGAGGCTCACTTCCTCCTACAAAAGTCGAATCATCAACTTAGCAGCCTCCTTTGAAGATTTCTAACTACTAATAAGAAATTAAACAATACCCAACGTATATACCTTTAATTAGGACTTAAACATAGATAGCACGACTTTAGAACCTTTAGAAAATACGAAGATTTGAAAGACTCGAGTTTAGAACATGAGTGAAGACAAAACAGGGTGGCAGAAGCACTGCACGGGCCATGCAAGCATAGTACGGGCCGTGCTAATGAATGGGGCTAGAACTAGATGCCCAGACTTTTCAACACGGGCCGTGCAAGCATAGCACGGTCCATGAAAGCCCTAGCACGGTTCGTGCTAGCTCTCCAGACTCATGTCGTAAGTTCTGGATGGCTTTGCATGGGCTGTGCAACCCTTGCACTGTCCCACGAACTTCTAAAACTTTCGATCGAAGTGTTGGTTGAGGCGTTACTTGTTTGCCTCTCCCTTTTCTCGACGTTTTAAACTTGAAACAAAGCTTAGAACTTTGAATAAAATATTGAAACGAACATGCTTTAGCTTAAAAAGAAATCGGCATTATAACGGCATAAACACGAAAATCCTCCTTGAACACTTAAAATAATGATGAAATCTTAAATATAACTTGAACGAAACTTCAACGGAATAAACGAGATTAATTACAAGAATTAATGATGAGAATAACAACAGGAATAATAACGAGTATAACAACAAGAAATATAATGGAAATGCTATAACTTGGAACTTTAACGATAATCGAAATATAACTTTAGGCGGAAAGTAAATGAGTAATAATGAAGAACATGAAGAACACGAAGAATGGAAAGTAAATGCGGAATTAAAAGACGGAAAAGAAATAGAAATCGAGACCGATGAAAAAGAATGGACGGGGTTAGGTGTGTCAAAGGAAGGTGGCTAGCTCGGCATCTCGTCGAGTCGCAACGGCGGCAAAGCCGACTGCTACGACCCAATGGTGCCCCTAGCACATTCCCTCACCACATCCCTTCCACGCCACTCCACTCATCGTCTTGTAGAACACTCACGAAGAACACTTTTTACTTCGACAGAACCTCGACTTTTCTCTCGACTCACAAGCTCTCAACTCTCACTATCCAAAATGTTTGGAATGAATTGATGGTGCAAATGAAGGCAAAGGGGTGGCCTTGTATTTATAGAGGGGAGCTTGGCTTCCTTGAGAAGCCACTCCAGTGCGGAAACACTGCAAAAGTTATTCCGGGTTCGGTTAAAAGTTGCTTTATTCGATGTTGAGGTCCAAATGACCTCAGACACAAAATCTAAAAATACCGGGAGACTCGTTGGCTCGAATACTAGTGAAACAACTTGATTTGTGATGAAGACAGGGTCATCAGAAGAAAGACGAGTAAAGATTCTCTTTTTAGAATTACTTTTTACTATTCACTCAGACTGACAAATTTTGCTCCTGAGCATTCGATTGACCTCAGAAAGGAAATTCGTGAATGCCAACGGAATCCTTGAGTCATTTCCCATAAGAAGGGCCTGACAGAACTAGACTCGGATCAACAAGGAGGATTTCGTAAATTTCTCAAAATACAAACGCACACAAAAGTTATTATTCATTCACCTTTTAAATACGTTTTTCATCACCGGGAACTCAAATGACTTCAAAATTAAAATCCAAAAACACCGGCATACTCCTTGAGTTAAAATCTTTCTAATGAGACTATAAATGGCCAAAATAGAATTAAGGTCGCATTTTCTGAAAAGACAATTTTCATGAAAACTGACCCCTAAAGTCGTGACTGACATCAGGCCTTAATTAACCTTATTTAAATTTTTTCCTTAGCTAATTAATTACAATTAACAATCCTCTAAACCTTATCTGAAAATCTAGGGTGTTACACCTACGGTGAACAGAACTGACAGGCCAACTGAAGTATGGAGAAATGCTTAGTTCAAACCACAGTCTCATCAAGATAGGGCATCAGTTTAGGAGAGAACTGCACCGCCAACCTATCTTCATAGACCATCAGCAAGTTAACTGGGGAGAGATGCTTATTCTAGAAGAAATATGCACACCAGATTATATCGAACACGTCAGCATACTCAGATCCCGTTGGAGAAGTTCACTCCAACTGGTCTTACAACTCAGTATAGTGAGTACTTGGATTCAAAAGATGAACCAAGGATCAACTCCAACTATAACTGGTTTGTAAACTGGCCACATCACAAGAGCAACAGAGCTCAAGGAGTCAAGAGAAATTAGCCGCAAGAAAGAGCTAAACAAGCTCAAGATCATAGAGTTATGATCGAAGTATTTTATCCTACTAACTCTCGTCGCAGGTACAAGTCAAATGACTCAGCTCAGGGGAGGAGAGCTGAAAAGAGAGTAAAACTGATCAGACACTCATTGTCTGAAAGCTCTCTACCTGCTGATAAGCTAAGAATTTGGCAAATTTGGATCCCTAAACACTTGATTAGTAAACAAGGACCCGATATCATACGGGTACCTAAAAACTAATCGTCTCTCTTACAGGAAAAGGGCACCCTATCAAAGAAGAGGACCAAGGAGGTTTGGTATCTTGATAATGGGTGCTCAAAACACATGACGGGAGACAGAGAGGATCTTGAAAGTTACAAAAAAATAAAAAATCCATTAGTCACATTCAGGGAAAACTCTAGAAGCCGAACCGTTGGAGAAGGGTTCGTGGTCAAAAGAAAGATGGTAGTCAATGGAGTCTCCCATGTAGAATGACTGAAGCACAAACTACTCAGCATCAGTTAACTATGTGACAATGGATATACAGTTGATTTTAGTCGAAGCTAATGCGATATAAGAGATAATTCAACTAGAGCAATCCTCCTAACTGGTGTAAGGAGAGTCAACATGTATGTTGTTGACTGGTCAACAGGCTATGGAGAGGCTTTCTTTCTCTCAAAAGGCTCAACTGAAGAAAACTGTCTATGGCATCGATGACTAAATCATCTCAACTTCAAAACCATCAACCACCTGGCTAAGAAGGAGCTAGTTTATGGGCTTCCCAAGGAGATTTTCAAGAAAACTGGCATTTGCGAACCATGCCAGAAAGAGAAGCAAGTGGGTCGTCATTCAAAAATAGAAGTCATTCTCCAGGGACAACTGCTCCCCCACAACTACTACACATGGATCTATTTGGGCCAGTAAGACTGCCAACTCCCAAAGGAAAAAGATTTACTCTTGTAGTAGTCGATGACTTCTCAAGATACACATGGGTAGAGTTTCTTAGAAGTAAGGATGAAACCAACTCCAAGCTATCATCGATGATCAGAAGACTACAAACTGAAAGGGAAAGATCAGTTCAACGAATTTGTTCAGACAATGGAACTGAATTTGTAAACCAGCAGATCATCAGTTTTTTCAGTGAACTGGAAATAACTCACGAGCACTTAGCTGCCAGAACTCCATAGCAAAATGGTGTGCTAAACGGCAAAACCGCACACTCAAGGAAGTAGCTCGAGCAATGATAGCTGATGCCAACATAGCTAAAGGTTACTGGGCTGAAGCAGTTAACACGGCGTGCCACACTCAAAACAGAAGCGCCATCATCAGTTCACATGACAAGACACCTTATGAACTATATAAGGGTCGTAAGCCATCTATCTCATACTTCAAAGTATTTGGCTGTAAATTTTATATTCACAACAATGGCAAGAGTCAACTGAAGACTTTTCAGTGCCAAAGCTGATGAGAGAATCTTTCTTGGTTATAATTTCCCTCATGCGCAAGCTTACAGAGTATTCAACAAATGAACACTTGTTGTAGAAATAACATGTCATGTTGTTTTTTATGAGTTTTCCAATGAGTACAGAAACAAAGAAGCACTTGATGTATCAGTTCAAATACTACCTAGTAAATTTGATAACTCGCAGGACTATGTGGATCACACAGTTCTAGAAGAGTTTGAAATTGGACTAGAAAATGAAGGCAACATATCCAGCACTAGACCAGCTGAAGGCACAGCTGAGGACAATCAAGTTAATAAAGAGACAAATCGTACTGATATCTTCAACCCCACAATTTAAGTAGGGGAAAGAACTGATGAAGATGAAGAGGAAACTAAAGAAAAGACATCAGTTGATGTCAGTGCTAAAGATCCAACTGAAAATCCAGCTGAGGATAGTCTACCCAAATGGCTCAGAAGCCACCCAACTGATAAGATTGTTGGAGATCCAAGAAGTCGAGTTCAGATCAGAAGTTCAACAGAGCATGCTCTCTTCACATGCTTCTAATCTCAAACTGAACCAGTGAACATCAAGGAAGCACTTGAAGATTCAGATTGGATCACAGCCATGCAAGAAGAGCTGAACCAGTTTATAAGAAATGATGTATGGTTTCTTATCGATAGGCAAAAAACCCAGAAAGTCATTGGAACGAAGTGGGTTTTATACAACAAACTGGACGAGCAAGGAGTCATTACCAGGAACAAAGCAAGACCGGTAGCTAAAGGATACTCTCAAAGTGAAAGGATCGACTTTGATGAGATATTTGTACCAGTTGCAAGATTAGAAGTAATCAGACTGTTCCTCGCCTATGCAGCTCACAACAACTTCACAGTCTATCAAATAGACATGAAAAGTGCATTTCTACAGGGCATGCTCAAGGAAGATGTGTACGTCGAGCAACCACCTGGATTTGAAATTAGAGATCAAGTCTTCAAACTGAAGAAAGCACTCTATGGGTTGAAGCAAGCACCCCGAGCCTGGTATGAAACCCTCACAACATTCTTGGTAAAGAATGGGTTTCAAAAATGAGTCATTGATTGAAATCTATTCAGAATAGAACGATCATCTGAGATCTTAATGGTTCAAATTTATATGGATAACATAACATTTGGATCAAAGAGCAAAGATCTATGCACTCATTTTGCTCAACTGATACAAAGCGAATTTGAGATGAGCATGATGGGAGAAATGACGTTCTTTCTAGGACTCCAAGTGAAGCAGCTCAAGGATGGAATATTCATCAGCCAAGCCAAGTACACAAAGGAGCTAGTCAAGAAGTTTGGAACTGATAAGGGAAAAACTATCAAGATCCCCATAAACACATCAGTTCAACTGACTTTCGATGAAGAAGGAGAATCAGTTAGCCAAACTCACTATAGAGGCATCATCGGTTCGCTTCTCTATCTAACTTCCAGTTGACCAGACATTTCATATTTATTCGGCTTATGTACATGATTCCAAGATAATCCAAAGAAGAGTCATCTCGAAGCAGCAAAGAAGATCATCAAGTACCTCAAAGGAACCATAAATCTTAGGTTATGGTATCCCAGAGATGACAGCTTGAGTCTAACTGGATATTCAGACTCAGACTTCGGTGGATGCAAGATTGACAGAAAGAGTACCAGTGGAACATGTCAGCTTGTTGGTCACAAACTGATATCCTGGTTCAGCAAGAAGCAGCACTCCGTTGCCACATCAACAACTGAAACTGAGTATGTAGCTGCTGGAAGCTGTTGTGCTAGATACTCTGGATGATGCAGTAGTTGAAAGATTACAAGGTCGAAACTGACGAAGTACCTATCTTTTGCGACAACAATAGTGCTATTGTGATTTCTCATAATCCAGTTCTACATTTGAGAACAAAGCACATTGACATCAGGCACCACTTCATCAGAGATCACATTGAGAAGAAAGATATATGCATCCAATATGTCAATACAGAGAGGTAGATAGCTGACATCTTCACAAAGCCATTGCCAGAAGCAAGATTCATGGAGCTATGTATCCAATTGGGGTTATTGGAACTGGCATCAGAAGATGAAGATGATCAACTGATCGAGAGAATGCAAAGTGTAAGCTCAACTGATGAGAAAAAAAGAGGAGAAGTTGCAACTGAACCAAAAGATGCATCAGTTTAGTCAGTAAAAGGAGCCAAAATTGGCCAAGTCATCAGTCCAAGGGAAAAGCAAGCTAAAAAACTTGCAAACTGATGAGAAGCGTGGAAGCTGAGTAGTCAAAGGAACTGGAACTGATCAAAAGTTCAAACAGTTCAAACTGGAGAAACAGCTCATGATCAGCTGAAACAAGCAGCTGAACTGAAGGGAGGGCTGGAAGCCATCTCAACCGAAGAAAGAGCTGAACTGAAAAGTTATCTTAGTTGAAGCCGATCAAGCCAACTGAAGATTGCCAAATGCAGCCAAATCATCTACTGACATCAGCAACTCAAGCTACGCGGAAGCTCAGGTGAGAGAGAGAGAGATATGAACAGATAAGTTCAAATTTACTTCTCTTATGTGAATCGAAAAATGACGTGTTAAACCATTGTTACCATTGGACCCATCTCCTCTCTCCTCATTTATCCCCAACGGATAGATTTAAAAACTAATCGATGGATTAATCGAAACCGTTTGAATTAGCTCTTCTCAAATACTTTTTACCGTTGGATTCACCATCTACTTGAAAGCTATAAATAAATTGGCCAAACCCCTTCTCAGTTCATCCAAAGCCAATCAAGCATTCGAGTATTCCTTCTCAAGATCTCAATCAAGAGACCTTTTCCCTTCAAAACTTCAGAAAAATAGCTCTCAAAATCCTTCAAATGGCTCAATTCTCTACCAATCCTCACCGAAGAAAGTATAACTTCAAGTTGACTGGTGAAGACTCAAGGGAATTTTGCAAAGATCTCTATCATGACAAGATGCTTAGCAGAGCCAACTTTAAAAAATTCACAAACAATTCTCAATTAAGTGAATTGGTCATCACTGTAATTGAGAAGGCTAAACTCAAGACTTTCACAGAGGGTGCTCCCATACGAGTATACCCTGAAGCCGTGGCTGAATTCTATCTGAATTCAAGAAGAAGGAACCATCTAGAGTTCATTACTGAAGTTAGAGGTTAGCAATTCACAATCACTCCTGCAATCCTGAGTGAGATATCCAATCTACCAATCGGTGGTGTTGATATCGAAGAAACAGAAGTAGTCACTGACAAATGCTATGCGTATTGGAAGAAATTCAGCTGTCATCAAGGGTTTCAAATCAATCACCTTATATCAAGATTCCAAAAAGAAATTCAAATGCTAGCCTTCACTGCCTTGAAAATGCTAGTAGGATTGTGTGGAAGCCACTCCGAAATGTCGGAGATAAAATATAAGATCTGCAATGTCATCATGGAAGAAATCAAGGTAGATTGGTCTCTGTAATTCTTTAGTCAGTTAAAGAAGTTTGTAGACATCGTGGAAGCTAAAACCAAAAGTTCCAAGCACTTTCCACAAAAGATGTGCTATCTCAACAAAGTCAGCTTCATTCTGGAAAAGTTGATCCCTTATTTAATGGTACAAGAAACCAATCACCAACGAGTTGATCCTGGTGATTTCATCCCAAAAGAGGATGAAGTAGCACTACCTCCAGTAATAATCAGAAAGTCACAGCCACGATTGAGGAAGAAGCTGATTCCAACAGCGTCAGTGACTCGAGGGAAAGGGAAGGCAAAGACGACAGAGCCTGAAAAGCCATCAAACTCGAATGATGACATTCCAATTGATCAAGAAGTCATGCCATCTGAGGAAAGGCATCGAAGCAAGGGTGAATCAAGACAGAGTCTAGCTGAACTGAGAACTGCTGCATCAGCTCCTTCAGAAACTATTGAGAAGCCAGCTGGAAACAAGACTCAGCTCTGGGATCATCGAACTAAAGATCCTCAGCCAAGCAGAGCATCAACACAGTTTAAGGAAATGATAAAAAACCTAAAGGAACAGGTAAAACTGCTCTCTGAATCTATCCTGCAACTGAAAGCATACTCTGGAACTGAAGATTCTGAAGAAGACTCCTCAAACAATGAGGAAATACCAGACAGCTCCAGAAATGCAAAGAAAAGAAAAACTGACAACAAGAAGAACTAGAGGCCAATCAAACTGATCAGAAGCCCTAGGAATAACTTCTTGCAAAATCAATTTTCTATCTTTTCTTAATAAAAATCTTTTACCTTGAAATAAATGTATTGTCAAACATTTACTCCGAATTTCTTGCCGTTGAATTCCTGAAAACAGGCATTTAAGGCCAAAAGCAAAAGCAAAGGACACTATTATTTCAAAAATTTATGAGTATCATTTATTACTCATAAATCAATCCAGATCTAGTCCTTTTGCTAGAAGAGACACACTCATTTCTCAAATCATTCAAAAGAAGTCTCTTCACTCTTCAACTATCTCTTAACCAGACATTCTAGCCAAATTTCTTCAATGGCAAAATACCCCAGTTCCGCAAATTCCTTCAAAAACCAAATGTTAAGAGATAAATTTCTTGAAAAGAAGAAGTTCCAGGAAATTCTCCATGAATCAAAAAGCTCAAACCTGCTTGTTAGTCTTCACAAGACAGGAATTCTTTATTACCTGGAAACACCACCAAGGTTCTTCAGACAAAATTGGGTGTGTGAATTTCTTCTTCAAGCACGAGTTAGTGCAAATGGTAAGGAAATATCATCAGTTATCCAAGGCCAATTGATCAAGATAACTGAAGAAACAGTTGCTGAAGTTTTTCAACTTCCAAGGTAAGGAGCAACAATTCAAGAATTGAGTGAAGCAGCTGAACCATACTGGAGAAAGTGGAAAACCTCCACCTGCAGAAAAGCATTCAGTTTTACCACAGCTAAAACTGATTTGAAGCCAGAGTATGGAGTTCTGCTCGACATCACAAACAAGATGATGTTTGGAGCAATTGGAAGTCTAAGCCAGCTTACCCAAGAGAGGTACAAGGTGATGATTCACCTAGCTGAAGGACAAGAAACAAATTGGGCAGAGTTTGTATTTTCTCAGATCAAGCATCAAGTCCTTAAGGCCTCCAACTTAAAGAGAACAAAGAAGTTTGAGTCTATGGTGGGACTTGTTCTCAGAATGAGCAAGATGATTGAAGACATCTTGAAGCTACCAAATGATGATACTTTAAGAGTCCTTGTCTCCGACTAGATTCCCAAGAAATGAAGCATACATCTTCACTCACTCAAGAGAATAAGAAGGACCAAGGCCAAGACAAGTGCTACAGCCTCAAGCAACTCAACTGCCAATGTCGTTCCGTCACCAATCTCAAAGAATGGATCATCAGCTGATTTCAAAGTTTATTCTGATCTAGATGAGCTTATTTCATTCATCGAAATTCCTCATCCAGACTATGTAGCTGAATACTTCATGAGCACTTGCCCTTCTTTCCAACTGATGGAAGAAAATATCCGTACTTTCTACAGTGGTGAATATGCGGCCAAGAATGCACAGAAAGAGGTAACCAATTTACTTCTTACTCAATTTGCATTCATAGCTATGCAAGATCAAGAGCTTTTCAAGCAACTACACCGGTATTTCTATTGGTACAATCGGAGACACTCAATGTCCATCCAGTCCCATTTCTTGATCACTGCCTTTCACGGCATGAGTTTTTGGCAAAGAGAAAAAGTTTGAAGCTTAAAATGGATAGGATCCTCAAATCCATTTCCTCCAATGATCGTGCAAGTTCAGAGAATTATGAGTCATCGACTGACAAATAAAATTCCTACAACTGCCCTACTTGCCGAACTGGGAAGTGACATTATAGCTCAAAAAGAAGTAGGAATTCCGCAACCAGCCATCTGCACAACCAGCCCTGCTTGTCGAAAACTGAATTTTGATAATTTGTCAAATCAGTCAGCCGAGCCACCTCGATCAACTAAACCTGCAATTAAGCAAATACAAAGAGATCTACTCCTTACCCAGTTACAGTGAGTCGAGAATGTGATGTTGAAGACACTGCCACATCACCAAATCTTTTATCAAAGAGATACATCACCCCACTAATGGCTTCAAGCTCAAAGACAGCCGCCCAACTGAATTCCCAAGAAGTTCAGTTCAAGTCATCCTTCAAGAGGAACTTGCAGAGAAGGCAAAGAGTCACATCAGTTGAAGCTATGCAACAGAGTCAATCCGTGAGAAAAATAAGGCCACAGAAGCCAACTGGAGAAACTAGATCTGCATCAAAGAAGACAACATCAAACTACTCAGAAGAAAGCAGTGAAGAGAATCCAGTTCGCCCCATCAAAAAGAGAAAACTGACTGAGATTTGATCCAGCAGTTCAGAAACCGATGTCATCAGTTCAGTGATGAATCAGTTAAGGGGGCCAAGCAGAAGACATGACAGAACTGATCGATCAGCTGCCATATCATCAGTTCCCACAAATCATCTTGGACTGTATCCCAACTGACTCAGGATAAGTTTTTAAATTATTCTTTTAAACTTATTCTAAATAAATTATTACTGTTGTGATTCATTGCAATTTTATCATAATCCAATGGATATAATTTTTCAAATGGGAAATCTCTCATAGATAGCTAGCATTAATGCTATTGATCAAAATCAACCACTAAAGTGGAAAGTGAGTTAATAGATTGAGATATATAAATAGTAAAATCCTGCAAGAAATATTTGCTATTTATGGCAACTACCCCATTTTTCAAATGGATGAAATCTCAACCGCTGACCCAAAGTAAGGCTAAGCTTATGGACGGCTGAGATATCCATTGCATTTAACCAGCTGAGCATCAGTCAAATCCATTAACTAATCAGCTGAAGAGTACTCAAGTGCAATTCTATACATGCATGCAAAGCTTCTTTATATGCCAAGGAGAAATTGATTAAAGATCACATATATCTCTTCATAACTCTTCTTGCATTACTTTGCAGCCTTCTCTCTCTACTCCATTCTACTCTCTGAAATTTTCTTCCTTTTTACAGAATGGAACTCCCCGCTCAATATATTGATCCAGCAAGACTTGTTCTCAATCTCAAGAGAGACAAGTTTGTAAACCTAGACTTTCTAAAGGAGAGACTATCAGATGAAGAATTTCATCGACTAGTCAAAGCAGCGGAGGAAACTAAACTGCTTCAGTTTCTCACTCAATCCCCAAAGAATGGACGATGTTTTCGAGAGCTTGTCATTGAGTTTTATATAAACTCACAGATTGCAGGCGATAACAATATCATTTCAGCAATCGACCACCATGTGATCATCATCACAAAAGCAACTATGATGGAAACCCTCCATCTTCTAGGCACAGGTTCACCAGCTGACTCGATAGTCATGCCTAACCAGAAAAAATTGTGGAGTAACTGGACAAAACCAAGTGTTGAGCATCATAAACTTTCGCATAGACTGAAGGACAGTCTGCGATCGGAGTTCATATAACTCCAAGATATGGTAATTCACTGCCTCCGAGGTAATGTGGAATATACTCACTTCAGCGCGGAAATTGCTCACCTGATGGCACTTATTTACAACAGATGCAAGGTGGACTGGGCATCTTTTGTGCTATCACAACTATGTCAAAATGTTCTGAAGACTTAGTTTGATTATCAAACGGGGACATTCAAGGAGAAGCTTGCATTCATCAGTCGGCTAAGCTTGATCATCAATGATCAAATCTGACTTCCTCCACTATATGGCGTGTTGCTGGACATGAGAGCTTTTCTCCCCACAATCTTTCTCAAAAAAAAAAAACCTAAAGCCCTTCGGTAAAGTCACAAGAAGGCAGCCAGCTGCTGATGAAGATACATCAACTCTGACTGAACTCACATTTATCAGTCGAGGAAAGCAACCCATGTTAGAAGATGACATGAAAACTGAATCAACTGCGCCAGCTGATTCTACACCAACTGACACAAAATTCATGGATGGCATTGAAGAAAGCTTCAACCAAACTCTTGACAACTATTTTTCAGCAGTTTCCACATCATTGAGAGATATGACTCCTCCATATTCGATCAACTGAGGTGATATCTCAGATTGTATATCTGGAGATTTCAAGT
Organism: Perilla frutescens; assembly: GCA_026008535.1. Lineage (NCBI taxonomy): Eukaryota > Viridiplantae > Streptophyta > Magnoliopsida > Lamiales > Lamiaceae > Perilla > Perilla frutescens. Next base: position 25,508,021 of record BRKX01000010.1, on the reverse strand, counting down.
TGATGAAGCAGTTATATTCGAACTACTTGACAAAAAAGGAAGATACTTCTGAAGTCAAGAAGGTATCTGAAGATGGCACTGGATGCACAATCCCTTCACTGCATCTCCAACAATCGCGAGGATCATGGATTCAATGATTCAAAGAATCCAACATGGAGTTCCAGCCATAGCTCCTCAACCTTTTAATGAGCCATCCAACTCATCCTCCACTCCAATAGAATTCAGCTAACCACCTCCAACAGAAGAACTCCTCGTGAGTTTGGCCATTGTGCCCACTGAACCTCAAATTCAGTTTCCAAACTACTGCATGAGCTTTATTTGTATAAGTTGATTTATAATGTGTCTTTGTTTGCTAAGGTAATTGTTTATGAATTTTATGCGAATTTGTTTAAGTCTATCAAGCATGTGACTCATAGGAAAGCTTTCGCAACCTATGTGTGTGGTAAATGGTTCAATTTTTTGCCTACTGTGGTTAACGAATATTTGGGTAGAGAGCATTCTACTGCTCTTGAGTTTGTGCCAGACATGGATGAAGTTGTTGTTGAACTGACTGGTGGTATTCAGACGGCGTGGCCTAAATGAGAGGTTGCGCCTGGCTTTATATTTGAGTGTGAAGTACTCTATACTTCATAAAGATTATAGTGAAGAACTAGATTCCTAGTTGGTGTCGCTCAACTGTGGGGAAGGTGTTGAGTATTCTGTTGTTTAAAGTTGGAACACGGGAGGTGTTCAACATTGGTCAGCTTATTTTTGACCAAGTGTGTACCCATGATGAGTCACAAGGAAGCCAACAACCTCTTGGCTTCTCTAGGATGATTTACAGCATCCTCATGTCGTAGCATAACATAGTGACTTTAGAAGATGTCTATGAGCCCGAAGAACCACCTCTTGTGATCAGCCACAAATTATTTGCTACACAACATACTCGAGACATTTCAGTTATTGACCATCATGTTAGTGGTGCAGTTTTTATGTCTCCATCTATTCCTCTCATATCTAGTGGTGCAGTTTTTCTGTCTCTAGAGCATGAAGTTGTGTTTCTGGAGAAAACCATTCAGATAGTCTAATCTTGCAAGCAAGAGGTTTGCAGGATACGTCTCGCGGGGTCGAGAATTCCATCAGATTTCTAATTTCAGTGTACGTCTCGGGGTCGCAGGTAACCGTGCTTTGCAGGATACGGTACATTGTAGGCCTCCAAGCAGGTGGCGCATGCTCACACATGCGGATGCACGTTTCCAAGTCAGATACACTTCCGGGATCCCCTCCGTAGCCATTTGCCCAAGCCCACCTTTCGAGGTATCTTGCCATGTAGGACAGCAACTGTTCGTTGCCATTCCAGGTTTCCCTTCTGAATCTCTCAACTCTCTCTTGCACAGGGTGAAAAAGAGGCACGCTCTTCCTAGCTATCGAATGACGTTTTACCATCTAGAAGAGAATAACCTAATCAGTCTAGATTATAAAAGGGAGACCTAAGGTCCTCCTAATATCTGGATTAATCTTGCATGCATAGCTTCCTTTTATGAAGCAGTTGACAAGTTTTATAAAAATTTTGGTGCCCAAAGTTCTTTAAACATACATTGTTTACCTTTTTTTAGTCAAAATTTCGAGAAATGATTTTAAGCCATTTTGGGATCGAGAAATCTTTTCACAAACTTTCCATCTGGGAAATCATCTTACCCGAACACCTTTTTCTTGGAATTTCATTCTCACGGTTTTTCTCTTGTCCATAAAACAGGTATGCTTGCTAAAATCTTTTCCCTTCCTATATTCTAAAATCATGAATCCAACATCCAAAATTTCTATACTATCATACCTTGATATTTGGTTGAGAATACGAGGGTGATGGCGAGTTGTGGGTTGCTGCTTTAAGTTATCAGAGAACAACTTATATTCACATAAACTTATTAACTTATTTCAAACAAGGAGACAGGTCTGCAGAGTTGCAAACCCGCTCTGATACCAACTGTAACAGCCCGGTCCCGAGATAGGGATTAACTAGTGGGGACGGGGTATTATTATGGGATTAATTGGATAAAATGGAAGATTAATAAGTTGGTTTTACCATCGGGGTATGCTTTTGGAGTTTAGACGGGGATACTCGGGTTCACTTTTGCTAGACGGTAAATTAAACGGATAAACGGATACCATCCAACATAGATGATTAAGGTTAATAACGCATGCAAGCCCCTTGTATAGACGAAAGGAAATTATACTAGGGTAGCAGAAATAGAACTTAGTATGCATCTTATACTCAAATAGTTATGTCTGGGGAGATTATTCATAGAGTCTTGCTAATCATAATAGGACTTAAAACAGAATTGAAAAGAGTGTATCAGAGTAGCAGATCACATAGTGGGATTTCAAGGAAACATTAAATAATAGCAAAACAGTCTTGGCAGGCAACCCACATTCACAGCCACCAGCATCCTCAGCATCTCAACCTGAAAACATTTGAAAAGAGGGGGCATGAGCACTAATGTACTTAGTGGGTTTTAGCGAAAATGCTTTAATAACTTTGAGATATCCCATAATTAACAGACGGACTACGGAGAGCAAAACGCAAAAGCCCTCTCCGTATCCGTAAAACCTTTTCTTTTCTTTTTGAGCCCAACTTGGCTCAAACCTGTCGTCAACTGTACCCTTAGGCATGCCATAGGATAGAAAAGGGGTTACCTCAAATATTCGAACGAGTTTGCGAGGGAAAAACCCAGCAGTGACTCCCTTAATAGTTCCGAGCTCATATCCTGCTTAAGTTAAAAGCTAAGTTCCTTTCTTTCCTCCTCTTTCTAGCAATACCAAGCTTAGAACAATGTCTAATGCTAATCCTTTAATACTACATGATCTTGGCCTATAAAGGGTTTATGCTACCCTAACAAGGCAAACCTTAACTCTTAATTCTGCGAGCTTAACAAGCATAAATATTAAATTACAGGAGAAGCACGTAAACAAGTACGAATCGGAGCTTTAAGATAATTCCAAACATCTCATGCTAAGCATAACAATACATTAGTAGTCCTATTATTCTAAACATGCATGAGAGCTCAAGTAAAGCATAATATCTTCATTTCTTCCTTCCTTGTACAGAGATCAATCAGGCTGAGCAAAAATACTTTATTGGATATCTCATTTGCCCTAACATGCTTCTAGAGCTTATTAGCTCAAACTTTAGATGAGTATAGATTTACCCACCTTGATTACGGGACGGAAGATGAGGCAACGAGCTGGTGATCTTCCTTAGTATTCCTCCGAGGCTCGATTCCTCCTACAAAAGTCGAATCGTCGACTTAGAAGCCTCCTTCGAAGATTTCTAATAACATGATATTAAATATTACCCAACTAATACTCCCTTAGTTAGGACTTAACATGGATAGCACGACTTTGACTTAATAAGGGTCCGAAAAGGATTTATTTTATTTAAGGAACTTCTCGACTTGATTTCTCAATTTTTAGACGGAAAAGAACTTGAATAATTTTCTCGAAATAAATTAGAGAAAGCTTGAAAATCTTCTTAATTTAAACTTCAGAATTATCCGGAAAACATGACTTGAAGAAAAAGTCGAAAAGATGGAAGAACCAGCGTCGGACGACACGGGGGGGGGGGGGGGGGGCATCGCGCACCGGCGGCACCCCGCCCAGCCCCGCGCCCGCGCAACCTCTGCGTCCGCGGGGTTCTGGGCCGAGGGGGATGTCGCACGGCCGCGCACCCCCCGCGGTCGTGGGACCTGGTTTCTCTCTCTTCCTGGGCGATCTTCAACTGGGTTCTTCGTGTTCGTTGATTCTTTCGACGAACACGAAGAACACTTAACCCAAAATTTCTTAAAAACAACGTGCTTGAATTTATCATGCAACAACATGTTTTAACTTAAAAAGAATTTTGGCAATATAACGGCATAAACACGATAATCCTCCTTAATATGACGAAATAGTTAAATATGGCTTGAACGGATTTTAACGAAATAAACGAGGCTAATCTCTAGAATAATAATAACGGAAGTAAAATGAGAAATATAACGTAAATGTTATTATCTTGGAACTTAAATAAAAAATTAAAATACTACTTTAGACGAGCAATAATGAAGAACGCGAAGAACGGAAAGTAAATGCGGAATTTAAAAGACGGGAAAGAAATAGGATCGAAATCGATAAACAAGAATGGACGGGGTTAGGTGCGTCGAAGGAAGGTGACTAGCTCGGCGTCGCGTCGAGTCGCAACGGCGGAAGAGCCGCCTGCTATGGCCCAACGGCGCCCCTAGCACATTCCCTCACCGCATCCCTTCCACGCCACTCCGCTCGTCATCTTGAAGAATACTCACGAAGAACACTTTTACTTTGACAGAACCTTCTCGGCTTTCAAAGCTTCTCACCCTCTCGATTTAGAAGTGAAATAGATGACAAATGAGCAATGAAAGCTAAAGGGGTGGCCTTGTATTTATAGGAAAAGCTTTGGCTTCCAAGGGAAGCCACTTCAGTGCAAGAATACTGCAAAAGTTACCCCGGGTTCGGTTAAAAGTTGTTTTATTCGATGTCGAGGTCCAAATGACTTCAGACACGAAATCTAAAAATACCGGAGGACTCGTTGGCTCGAATACTAGTGAACCAACTTGATTTGTGAAGAAGACGAGGTCGTCTGAAGAGAGACGAGCAAAGATTCCCTTTTTGGAATTACTTTTTACTATTCACTCAGACTGACAGATTTGGCCACCGAGCATTCGATTGACCTCAGAATGACAATCCGTGAACGCCAACGGAATCCTTGAGTCATTTCCCATAAGAGGGGCCTGACAGAACCAGACTCGGATCAACGAGGAGGATTTCGTAAATTTCTCAAAACACGAACGCACACAAAAGTTACTATTCATTCATCTTTTAAATGCGTTTTTCATCACCGGGAACTCAAATGACTTCAGAATTAAAATTCGAAAACACCAGCATACTCCTTGCTTTAAAACCTTTCTAACGAGACCATGAATGGTCATTAAGAGTTAAGATCACATTTTCCGAAAAGATGGTCTTTACGAAAGACTAACCCCTTTAAACTCGTGACTGACATCCAACCTTAACTAACCTTAATTAAATTCCTTCTTTAATTAATTAACTAATATTAACGATTCTCTAAACCTTATTCAAAAATCTGGGGTATTACATCCTACCCCCCTTAAAGAAAATTTCATCCCGAAATTTACTAACCATGATAAGCGATATCAGAGTACTTCTTGAGCAGTTCGGATTCAAGCTCCCAAGTTGCTTCCTCTGAACCATGGTGGTTCCAAATTACTTTTACCAGATCGATCTCCTTATTTCTCAGCTTCTGAATTTTTCGATCCACGATGGCTTGGGGTTTTTCTTCATAGGCTAAGTCCTCATTCAGGACTATCTCTTCCTTGCTAATCACGTGTTTTGGATCAAACACGTACTTTCGTAACATTGAGCCATGAAAGACGTCATGCACGATACTCAGGTTGGGTGGTAAGGCCAACTTGTAGGCTACTTTATTCACCTTTTCTAAGATCTCAAAAGGTCCAATAAATTTGGGCCTTAATTTGCTTCATTTGCCAAAACGAATTATTCCTTTTGATGGAGACACCTTCAAAAACACTTTATCTCCAATGTCAAAACTGAGCTTCGTCCTCCTCTCATCTACATAAGCCTTCTGTCTATCCTGAGCTTCCTTGATGCGTTGACGAATGAGCTCAATTTTTTGGACGGCTTCCTGGACCATCTCGGGTCCAAGTATCCTTCTCTCTCCAACCTCGTCCCAATACAGGGGCGATCTACACTTCTTTCCATAAAGGGCTTCATAAGGGGCCATGCCGATCGATGTCTGGTAGTTGTTGTTATAGGCAAATTCTACCAAAGGCAGTAACTCATCCCAATTGCCTCCTTGATCGATGACGACTCCTCTAAGCATGTCTTTCAGAATCTGGATAGTCCTTTCAGATTGGCCATCCGTTTGAGGATGGAATGTTGTGCTAAAGTTGAGCTTTGATCCCATTGCATCTTGTAGGCTCCTCTAGAATCTTGATGTAAATCTGGAATCACGGTCTGATGTAATCGAGACCGGTACTCCGTGCAAATGCACAACTTTCTTAACATACAACTGGGCTAGTTGATCTAGCCCGTTCGTCATCTTAACAGCAACAAAATGTACTGATTTAGATAATCGATCAACGATTACCCAAATAGCGATATTTCCCCGCTTGGACCTTGGCAATCCTACGACAAAGTCCATGTTGATATAATCCCACTTCCATTCAGGAATTTCTAAGGGTTGAAGCAAACCAGAAGGTTTTTGATGCAAAGCTTTCACTTGTTGACAGTTCAGACACCTTTCCACGAAGGCGGCTATTTCCCTTTTCATGTTATTCCACCAGAAGTTCCTTTTGAGGTCTTGGTACATCTTGGTGCTTCCGGGATGTGCTGTATATGGTGTGTCATGTGCTTCGCACATGATTTCCTCCTTTAGTTCTTCCTTGTTGGGCACACAAAGCCTTCCTTTGAATAAAAGCGCGTTATCGGCGGCTTCCGCGAAATCTTGTGAGTTATCAGATCGTGCTTCTAGCCTTTTTTTTTCGAGAAACTCGTCTCCTCTCTGGGCTTCAATTATTCTTTGCCTTAGGTCGGGCTGAGCGACTATCGCGGCAATTTGAGCTTGAATGGTCTCGGATGGTGGTAGCACTTCGATCCTTAACTTTTCGAATTCCTTGTGAAGATTTTCCTGGACTAAAATGAGTTCTAACTCCGCCTTCTCTTTCCTACTTAGGGCATCTACTACCACATTTGCTTTACCTGGGTGGTAGTGAATCGTACAGTCATAATCTTTTACGAGTTCTAGCCATCTTCTTTGTCTCATGTTAAGATCTTTTTGCTCGAAGAAGTACTTCAAGCTCTTGTGATCTGAGAAGATCTCACACTTAGCTCCGTAGAGATAGTGCCTCCAGATCTTCAGCGCATGAACGACCGCTGCTAGTTCTAAGTCATGCGTCAGGTAGTTCTGTTCGTGATTCTTAAGTTGTCTAGAAGCATAAGCAATTACCTTTCCTCCCTGCATTAGTACGCATCTTAATCCTTTACTCGATGCGTCTGCGTAAACGATGAAATCTTCATTCCCTTCCAGAATGGCTAATACGGGGGCTGTGGTTAGCATCTTCTTTAAAGTTTGGAAACTTTCCTCACACTCAGGCGTCCATTTGAACTTGGAGTCCTTCTTTAACAATCGCGTCATAGGCTTGGATATAGTCGACAATCCTTCAATGAATCTGCGATAGTATCCAGCGAGTCCTAGAAAAATTCTTATCTCGTTCACGCTTCTTGGAGACTTCCAGTTACTTACAGCTTCGATCTTGGCCGGATCTACCTTGATTCCTTCTACCGAGACTATATGACCTAGAAACATCACCTCTTTGAGCCAAAACTGACATTTGCTGAACTTAGCATAAAGCCTTTCTCTTCTTAATGTCTCTAGCACCACTCTTAGGTACTCCTGATGTTCTTCCTCATCCTTGGAATAGATGAGAATATCATCTATGAAAACTAGAACAAACTTATCAAGATACGGGTGAAAAACCCGATTCATTAAATCCATGAACACTGCTGGGGCGTTGGTCAATCCGAATGGTATTACCACAAACTCGTAGTGCCCATAGCGAGTTCTAAAAGCAGTCTTAGGGATATCCTCCTTTCTGATCTTCAACTGATGATACCCAGATCTTAAGTCTATCTTGGAGAAGACACTTGCTCCTTTCAGCTGATCAAAGAGATCGTCTATTCTTGGGAAAGGGTATCGATTTTTGATGGTTAGCTTATTGAGCTCTCTATAGTCGATGCACATTCTCAATGTACCATCCTTCTTCTTTACGAACAAGATTGGAGCTCCCCAAGGCGACACACTAGGTTGGATAAAACCTAGGTCTAGTAGCTCTTGCAGTTGAACTTTGAGTTCCTGAAACTTCTTAGGCGCCATTCTGTAGGGGGCTTTTGAAACTGGGGCGGCTTCTAGTTCCAACTTGATAGCGAACTCCACCTGCCTGTCTAGAGGTAGTCCTGGCAGCTCTTTTGGGAACACGTCGGGATATTCTCTTATGACTGGAACATCTTCGATGGAAAGCTCTCCTTCCTCCTTCCTTATTAGGTTAACTAAAAATGCTTGGCAGTTGTTCTCCCTTATCATCTTTGTAGCCTTTAGGGCGGATATCACTGGGATTTTGGTTCCCAGCCTGGATCCATAGATTTTCACCTCGGGTTTCAGGATAGCTTATGGAAGCATAAGCTGAGGCTGACCAATCCATTCCTAGGATTATATCGAAGTCCTGAATTTTTATCACATAAAGATTTGATTTAAAGCTTTCCCCTTCTATGTTCAATTCTAGGTTAGAGCAGACTTTCCTAGACATCATTTTCTTTTCAGAGGGAATACTTATCTCAAGGGCATTCTCAGCATTCTCGGGTTTTATCCTCAGTTTCTTACAAATAGACTCAACTATAAACGAATGCGATGCTCCCGTGTCAAAGAGAGCTAAAACTGGCGTCTCGAGGAGGGTAATCATACCTGCTTGATTACATGGGGCCTTAGCAGCTTGCTGCTGATTGAGAGCATAAGTACGAGCTGGCTGAGGCGACCTTTGTCCTTGGTTGGACCTTTGATCTCGTCCTTGGCTCAGTCTCAGGTTCATTCCCGGCCTTTGACCCTGAGGTCCTCCTTGCTGTAGTCTTGGCTGGTTTCCAGGAAGTTGCTGAAGTGATTGCGGGTACATGGGTTGTTGTGGTGTTTGAGATCGTCTATTATTTCCTTTAGGACACTCTCTCTTGAAGTGCCCCTCTTCACCACAGTTGTAGCACCCAGTTAGATTTGCTTGGCAGACTCCAGGATGCATTCTTCCGCACTTTTGACACAGCCTAAAGCTAGGGGCGTTGCCAGGCTGACTTCGAGGCACCCCTAACTCTCGGCTTTGCCAGTGGGGTTTCTTCCCTCTGTCATCTCTTCTTCCTCCTTCTGATACAGATCGTGCTTGAAATCCTCCCAACTATAGTCTTCTCATTGATCTGGGGTTATGGTCCTTCGAACGGACTCCCACCAGTAGTCTGCATCATCCGTCAGCATAAAAAGAGCGCAACTTAGCTTCTCTCCTTCAGAGCAAGCTATGAAATCGAAGATTCGTTCTAAGGAGCGAACCCATTTTTCGGCATCCATTGGATCTCCTAAACTATTAAACGATGGAGGGTTGTGTTTGAGAAACACACTTTCGGTTCTTAAACCGGGGTTTGGGGCTTGCTCAGGTTCGTTCTCATCCTCATTCTCGGCTTGACGTCTTCGGGACGGCATTGTAAAGAACTAAATATTAGCGAGGCTTGATTAAATTTACACAGAGCAAGAATGCCTTTTGATAAGGTCTTTTAATTTGCGCAAGATAGATCAAACAAGATGAAAATTTAGACGTCATTCAAGCATGATGGGAAAATTGCCTCATTTAGAGGACTTTGGCATCGATATAATAAATTATGGGTTACAAACGGAATAGGGCAATCTCTTGGAAAATTCACTGCCACTATTTGGGTTTAGAAAATTTAAAGCATTTATTACATATTAGAGTCTTGGTTCAAGCGGATATTAGATAATTAGGTGTTCTAACAGCAACACCTCCTACACCTCCTACCAACGTTTAATCATAAGCCGGGCCCTTCTCCTTCTCCTTGCATGTCGATCCTACTTCCTCTTCGCCTTCGTCCGGGTCCTCGTCTTCCTCTTCCTCGTCTCCAACATCAACTGTTTCCGGGACGGTGAACTTGAATGTTCTCATGCGGACACTCCCTTCGGGATACTGATGGGGCATACACTGTCCCAGACCTTGAGAAGCGGACACGGGGGTCCACTGGTTCACTTGAGGAGTGCAGGAAAACAGGGACTCGGTGTGGTTCACGATCCGAACATTTGAGGATCCTGCTCTTGCAGTTCCTTCGTCGTGAGGGCGTGGCATTTGAAATCCAGGGGGACTGTTGAGAGTCGTCCTTTGCAATTCTAGCTCTACCATGAGAGAGGGGTTTTGCTCATCTGCTTACTGCTCGGCTAAGGCGTGCACGTGGCCATACTCCGATACCCAATGAGCCATTAAGGCTGACGAGAATTCCATCAGATTTCCGATTTCAGCGTACGTCTTGGGGTCGCGGGTAACCGTGCTTTGCAGGATACGGTACATTGTAGGCCTCCAAGCAGGTGGCGCATGCTCACACATGCGGATGCACGTTTCCAAGTCGGATACACTTCCGGGCTCCCCTCCATAGCCATTTGCCCAAGCCCACCTTTCGAGGTATCTTGCCATGTAGGACAGCAACTGTTCGTTGCCATTCCAGGTTTCCCTTCTGAATCTCTCAACTCTCTCTTGCACAGGGCGAAAAAGAGGCACGCTCTTCCTAGCTGTCGAACGACGTTTTAACATCTAGAAGAGAATAACTTAATCAGTCTAGATTATAAAAGGGAGACCTAAGGTCCTCCTAATGTCTGGATTAATCTTGCATGCATAGCTTCCTTTTATGAAGCAGTTGACAACTTTTATAAAAATTTTGGTGCCCAAAGTTCTTTAAACATACATTGTTTACCTTTTCTTTTGAGTCAAAATTTCGAGAAATGATTTTAAGCCATTTTGGGATCGAGAAATCTTTTCACAAACTTTCCATCTGGGAAATCATCTTACCCGAACACCTTTTTCTTGGAATTTCATTCTCACGGTTTTTCTCTTGTCCATAAAACAGGTATGCTTGCTCAAATCTTTTCCCTTCCTGTATTCCAAAATCATGAATCCAACATCCAAAATTTCTATACTATCATACCTTGATTTTTGGTTGAGAATACGAGGGTGATGGCGAGTTGTGGGTTGCTGCTTTAACTTATCAGAGAACAACTTATATTCACATAAACTTATTAACTTATTTCAAACAAGGAGACAGGTCTGCAGAGTTGCAAACCCGCTCTGATACCAACTGTAACAGCCCGGTCCCGAGATAGGGATTAACTAGTGGGGACGGGGTGTTATTACGGAATTAATTGGATAAAACGAAAGATTAATAAGTTGGTTTTACCATCGGGGTATGCTTTTGGAGTTTAGACGGGGATACTCGGGTTCACTTTTGCTAGACGGTAAATTAAACGGATAAACGGATACCATCCAACATAGATGATGACGGTTAATAACGCATGCAAGCCCCTTGTATAGACGAAAGGAAATTATACTCGGGTAGCAGAAATAGAACTTAGTATGCATCTTATACTCAAATAGTTATGTCTGGGGAGATTATTCATAGAGTCTTGCTAATCATAATAGGACTTAAAACAGAATTGAAAAGAGTGCATCAGAGTAGCAGATCACATAGTGGGATTTCAAGGAAACATTAAATAATAGCAAAACAATCTTGGCAGCCAACCCACATTCACAGCCACCAACATCCTCAGCATCTCAACCTGAAAACATTTGAAAAAAGGGGGCATGAGCACTAATGTACTCAGTGGGTTTTAGCGAAAATGCTTTAATAACTTCGAGATATCTAATAATTAACAGACGGACTACGGAGAGTAAAACGCAAAAGCCCTCTCCGTATCCCTAAAACCTTTTCTTTTCTTTTTGGGCCCAACTTGGCTCAAACCTGTCGTCAACTGTACCCTTAGGCATGCCATAGGATAGAAGAGGGGTTACCTTAAATATCCGAACGAGTTTGCGAGGGAAAAACCCAGCAGTGACTCCCTTAATAGTTCCGAGCTCATATCCTGCTTAAGTTAAAAGCTAAGTTCCTTCCTTTCCTCCCATTTCTAGCAATACCAAGCTTAAAACAATGTCTAATGCTAATCCTTTAATACTACATGATCTTGGCCTATAAAGGGTTTATGCTACCCTAACAAGGCAAACCTTAACTCTTAATTCTGCGAGCTTAACAAGCATAAACATTAAATTACAGGAGAAGCACGTAAACAAGTACGAATTGGAGCTTTAAGATAATTCCAAACATCTCATGCTAAGCATAACAATACTTTAGTAGTCCTATTATTCTAAACATACTTGAGAGCTCAAGTAAAGCATAATATCTTCCTTTCTTCCTTCCTTGTATAGAGATCAATCAGGCTGAGCAAAAATACTTTATTGGATATCTCATTTGCCCTAACATGCTTCTAGAGCTTATTAGCTCAAACTTTAGATGAGTATAGATTTACCCACCTTGATTACGGGACGGAAGATGAGGCAACGAGCCGGTGATCTTCCTTAGTATTCTTCCGAGGCTCGATTCCTCCTACAAAAGTCGAATCGTCGACTTAGAAGCCTCCTTCGAAGATTTCTAATAACATGATATTAAATATTACCCAACTAATACTCCCTTAGTTAGGACTTAACATGGATATCATGACTTTGACTTAATAAGGGTCCGAAAAGGATTTATTTTATTTAAGGAACTTCTCGACTTGATTTCTCAATTTTTAGACGGAAAAGAACTTGAATAATTTTCTCGAAATAAATCGGAGAAAGCTTGAAAATCTTCTTAATTTAAACTTCAGAATTACCCGGAAAACATGATTTGAAGAAAAACTCGAAAAGATGGAAGAACCAGCGTCGGACGACACGGGGGGGCATCGCGCGCCGGCGGCACCCCGCGCGCCCGTGCAGCCCCGCGCCCGCGCACCCTCCGCGCCCGCGGGTTTCTGGGCCGAGGGGGATGTCGCGCGGCCGCGCACCCCCCGCGATCGCGGGACCTGGTTTCTCTCTCTTCCTGGGCGATCTTCAACTGGGTTCTTCGTGTTCGTTGATTCTTTCGACGAACACGAAGAACACTTAACCCGAAATTTTTTAAAAAAAACGTGCTTGAATTTATCATACAACAACATGCTTTAACTTAAAAAGAATTTTTGCATTATAAAGGCATAAACACGATAATCCTCCTTAATATGATGAAATAGTTAAATATGGCTTGAATGGATTTTAACGGAATAAACGAGGCTAATCTCTAGAATAATAATAACGGAAGTAAAACGAGAAATATAACGTAAACGTTATTATCTTGGAACTTAAATAAAAAATTGAAATACTACTTTAGACGAGCAATAATGAAGAACGCGAAGAACGGAAAGTAAATGCGGAATTTAAAAGACGGGAAAGAAATAGGATCGAAATCGACGAATTTTACTGTTTTCTTTTATTATGTTATTGGTTCTGTTCATGTGGTTTTTCAAGAACACATATTGAGTAACTAAAACACTTAAATACACGGATTGCATAATTACACTCATGACATTTTATTTATCTCCATATATCCAAGGAAAAATCTTGTTGGAGTTTTATCCGATTTAGGCCATGAAAGATTGGTTTAGTTACCTATGAATTGGTGAACTATCAATATATTTAGGACTTAAATGATTAGCTATGGAACTAATGCTAAAAATCGTGTATTTTTTATATAATTTAATTGATAGTCCCGAATGAGCCTAATAGATTTTAGAAGAGGGGGTGAATAAACTCTTTTTCAAAATGAAATTGAGTGCCGAAAGTTAGAGCCCGGCTCGTTTTAGGTTTGGTTGGATAACTTATATTTTCAGTTGAATAAACTTTGATTGTGCGCAGTGTAAGATTTTATGCAAACTTAGAGATAATTAAGATAAAGCAAAATACAGCACACAATGATTTATAGAGGTTCGAAGCCTTAAAGCTCCTACGTGCTCTCTTCCTTCTTACTCGATGGGACAATTCACTATATACTTGATGCTGACTTTACAAATTATAGAATGAGAGTGGGTAGCTGAACCTAGTAACAATGAGTTTCTTTACAAAGTTACCTCAGCTAAGTCGACGGCTCACACTTACAGTCTCCGGCAGGTAGCTATTACAGCGGCAGTTTCTTTAGCTAGGGCTCACACTTAAACGGAGAGTTAGGTGCTATCGGCATTTTTACAAGGTTTTAGATTTCTTTTGATCTTCAAGAGGGTGAATCTTGAACTTTAGTTATCAACTGATAGGGCTCCTTGGATTGAGCAGATGTTAATAGAGTGATGATCAAGGAGAGAGGCTTTGGCCAGTACTTTGATGATAGCTGGATGAACTTACTGGTTTTTTTTTTAACTCTTACTCTCTCGTGTGGGATTTTAGCTAACTGTTACAGCTCAAGGATTTTTCGATAGTTAACTATTATAATTTGTCTTTGCAATCTTTTATCAAAGTTTGATCACACAAATTAGGTGCACATGTAGATAGTTTAGCACACTACAAGAAAATCACGGAATAGAGACGAAAATTTCCGTCGCCCCATACCCATTTTTTGTCGCCAATACTACGGGCGACGGAATGGCGACGGAAATTGTCCGTCTCCTAATTTTTGTCGCTAAAAAAAGGTGACGGAATATTCCGTCGTCAAATATGGCGACGGAATATTCTGTCGCCATAAATTATCGTGTGATATTTGTCGTGAGAAAATAAAAAAATAAAAAAATTATAATTTTCCGTTGCTAATTTCGTCGCCAAAAAAAAAAAACAAGCAAGGGCGGGCCTAGGGTGCGGCCGGCCTAGCGAGGCTGAATTAAGTCAGCAAAATCTCGCGCAGGTGGGATTCAAACCCATGCCCTCTAGGATGGCAACACTTTAAGCCTTGCCCCTAAAACCATGTGGACTATTAAATGTTTATATTATAATTTAGAAATAATATATATATATACACACACACACGAAATCTATTTTCATTGAATTTTAATTTCTAAATTAATTAATTATAATATTCTTTATTCATTTAAATATCTATTATAATTTAAAATAAATAAAATAAATTTGAAAAATAAAATATAAAAAATAATATGAAATATTATAAAAAATAAAAAATATATAAAATAAAATAAATCAAAAAAAGTAAAATATATAAAATATTAAAAAAATAAATTTTAAATTCTTATTTAATCAGTAATTGAAAATAAAAAATATTAAAAATAATATAAAATATTGAAAAATTAAAGAAAATTAAAAAAATTTGAGAATTAAAATATTTGAGAAAATTAATTTTCTCAAATATTATATATTTATAATATATACAAAATTAAAATTAAAATAATTAAATAAATGACTTAATATAATTATATTTTTTAAAATATTATAGTATTATAAATTAAAATATTAAAATAAAAAATTTAAAAATTTAAAATAAAAATAAAAAATAATATAAAATATAAAAAAAATCTTAAAATATAGGATAAAAT
The DNA here is from genome assembly GCA_026008535.1 of Perilla frutescens. NCBI lineage: Eukaryota > Viridiplantae > Streptophyta > Magnoliopsida > Lamiales > Lamiaceae > Perilla > Perilla frutescens. The sequence goes on along the minus strand of BRKX01000010.1, from coordinate 25,492,813 downwards.
ATTAAAAATATTAATTTCAAATTCGTAATTAGTAGTAATTGAAAAATAAAAAAAATAAAAGTTAAAAAATTAAAAATTAATTCAAAAATAATATAAAATATTAAAATATATATATATAAAGAATAAAATAAATTAAAATATTAAAAAGATTAATTTCAAAATCGTAATTAGTAGTAATTCAATAATAAAAAAATTAAAAAAATTAAAAAATCAAATTTAATTTTAGCGACGGAAAATTATGTAGCTAATTCCGTCGCTAACTTAAAAAAAATTAAAAAAAATGTTTAACGGCAGATTTTTCAACTTAAAAACAGACAAGTCCGTCGTTAAATTTAAAAAAAATCTAAAATAAAATTATGACGTGTAACGACAGATTATTCCGTCTTTAAGTTAGTGACGGAAAAAATCTGTCGCCATTTCCGTCGCTAATTTAATCCGTCGTAGTTTCGTCGCTAATTCCGTCGCCCGTGTTGACCGAATACATTTCATCGCTATATTGATGTTTTCTTGTAGTGGCATACGCAGAAGGTAACAAATCTATCGCAAAAGTTTAACAGCAAAAATCTACTTAATAAGTTCTGATTCATCCTTTTTATATAGAGATGGATGAATATGACTGTTGGCCATTTTAAACTTAATTAGATCTGTTGTGAGTTGGTGAAGAGAACCGTTGAAGGGTTCAGAATGCCCAACATTTATGCCTAAGTTGACTTTGTTATGTCAGATCTTCGGTTGCTTGCTTAGTCGGCATCTTTCAGTTTGGAATCCTCAGTTTAAGAGTCTTACTCTTCAGTTGCGAGACTCTTCAGTTCAGTTCAGATTTATGGCGAACTTGTTTGATGGGCTTCTCTTCAGTTCAGTTCAGCTCCATGGCGAACTTGTTTGATGGGCTTCTCTTCAGTTGAATTCAGCTCCATTGCAAACTTGTTTGATGGCTTTCTGAAATGGACTTCTCTTCAGTTCAATTCAGCTCCATTGTGAACTTGTTTGATGACTTTCTTTTCAGTTCAAGTTCAGCTACATGGCGAACTTGTTTGATGGCTTTCTCTTTAGTTCAGTTCCTTATTCTTACCGAGTTCAGTCCAGTTTTCTTTTACTTTAATTTCATTTTATTTCTAACATCTCATCAAAACATTTTCCTTCATTGATTGACTAACAAATTATATAAGTTCCAATAGACCATCACCATTCCTGCAGTACGTAATTAATTTCATTGAAAATCAATATGAAAAAATAAAATAAAAATGAAATAGATGATGTTTTTGAGTCTTAGATTGATATTAATTTTCAATTATTCATACGAGAAAATGATAATATTCTGGTCGTTCAAATCCCAATTAATGGATAATCAATGTATTTTTGAGACTCTAAATCGATAAATCTTCCATCTTTTTCTATGCCTTGGGAGAGAAGGCTTGATTTCTGTTCATATTTAATTTATAAAGTTCCCGGAAAATATTAAATTAATTATTAGTAGTAAATGTTGAAGCAGACAAATTATTCACTAGCAGTTAGTGGTACTTAATTTTTTATTTTTTATTTTCTTTTGGCAACCCGTTAGATAAGTCAAATCTACCAAAACTCACTCAAGATCGGTGTAGACTCGTCTGACCAGTTTTTTTTATTATTATCTTTTTTAAAACATTTTTACAATTTATTAATCTCAATTATGATTTATATTTAATTCAAAACATTAATTATCAAATATAGTGCATAAGCCATCGGATAAAAAAATTAAATTAATTCACTTTAAATTTAGGATTCACGAATTTCATTTTATAATACATACTTTTTTCAAAAAAATTAATTATGAGTTAGCACGCTGGGCGAGTGCACTGTGCACCGCTCGAAACGCCCGTGATTCTAGTTTAAGATTTCATTAATTTCATTTTAGGATATATATTCATTTCAAAAAAATTAAAGTATGAGCGATCGAGTGCACCGCACGAGCCACCGACGATATGATTCAAGATTATGGTTCAATAATACCAAAATTATAGTATATATTTTTTGAAGGAAAAAAAATATAAATAATAAATGGGTAAATTACACTTTAATACCTATATTTTGGACAATTTTTCAAAATTGACGCACTTTTTCAAAATTAATAAAATAGTACCTACATTTTCAAAAAATCGCAAATCTAACATTTAACCAATTTTATGTCCAAAAAATCACACGTTATTGATTGTATTTTAATATTCTTATTTTCTGAGTCACGTGGAAAAAAGTCATCCAATCAAGAAATATTAAATTAGAATCAATTAAATACGATTTTTGGGCCGCAAAACTGATTAAATGTTAGATTTGTAAAAAAAATAAAATGTGGATACTATTTTATTAATTTAAAAAAAGTGAATTATTTTTTAAAATTTAAAATGTCAAAAAAATAGATATCAAAGTGTAATTTATCCATAATAAATAAAAAAGAAATAAGGAGAGGGTCTGATGGGTAAGACCGAAGATTTGTGGTGCAAATGGTACTTAATTAACATCGTTTTAATTTAAACAATTCCGTGGCTTAAATGTCTCCTAGTAAAAAAAAGTCAAACTATTGAGTTTTATAACTACTCGTTACTTTAAACAAATATAAGACATTACCTTCATCAAAATATTTAATTGATTACTTATATATATATATATATCGTGATAAATTAGAATATTTCTAAAAAAGATCCACTAAATCAAATAATATCACACAAATGGTCAAGTTTAGCAATACAATATGATACACCAATATATTAAATTCTAACTGCATATATAATATATGTGGTGATGACTGGCACAGTGTTTATATTAATCATGTTATAATTTTCAGCCACAAATCTGTCCCCGTCAGCGTCTCTGTCTCTTTTTTATTTATTGTTCACATCCAACTACTACCATCCAAATTTTGTTTCATGCCCCGCACTACATTATTTTATTTCTATGACCAGACATACATATAATATATATATATATATGACTCTAGGAAAGTTGAAACCAATATAATTATTATGCAAAGCTAATGGGTTAATTTTTTGGCTTTCACCTGTAAATAGCTACCTAACAAATGCTAATTAGAGAAATTCGACGATAAAAGTTGCAATGATCAATCTAAGTCTTTAGCATATTATATAATATGGTAGCACGTGTGACCCACCATTTTGACAAATAAGGGGTTTACAAAGTTATAAAATGGAGTTTTCTACGAAGCAATTTGATTCGTTAACGTTGACCAATCTTTGGTAGTTTAGAGTTGTGTGACAATTTTAACATATATATACATGACCATGTGGAATTCTTTATTTTCACACTTTCTTTCATCTTTTGATCCAAAGTCCAAACGTTGAATGATATGCATCACCTGTGTAATTAATTTAAAATTTGAATAGTTTTGATATTTTGTGCATGTTACCGTTTGAAAATATAGGATTTCATTCATAAAATTAGTATAAATTACCCACTGCCTAATTTGTCTCATTTTGAGAGTTCGATCGTTTTTCTTACGGTCTACGAATTAACTCCCTTATTAAAAATACAACACTTTAATTTGAATATATATGTCAAGTTTTGCTCAGTCTTAAAATCTTAATTAAGTAAATTCGGAGGAGAATCTTCTAGTGCATGTGTGTTATATAAAATTACTAGATTTCCGTCGTTCATGGTCTTAAACTCAATTATTACATCATCGCACGGGATCATTCATGGTCTCAAACTCAATTATTACATTTTTAATGTAAGTGTTACATTTTCGTGTTTTATAGATAATATTTTGGTTAATAAGTTAGCACAGTTTTTTATTTTGTTCGGTTATTTTTTATTTTTTATTTCAGATTATTATTATTATTGCGAATCTAAAAGGAATTGAGTTGACAATATAATCGATACAAAAATAATTACTTGAATACACGCATATATATGTATCTATGTACATGTTATATTATAATATAATATATTTCAAATTACAAAAAATATTTATATATGTATATATATAATATTTCAAATAATTTCATAAATAATCAATAACTATTACAATCAAAATATTATATTATAAATTATGCAACACTTATTTGTATGTAACATTTGTAATAACTATAAATATCAATCTATGTTAGATTTAGTTATACATTTAATTAGAATGTTAAATTGTTAACTATTCATATTCATTATAACTAAAACATATTATAAATGTTATATTTTATAATATTTATATATGTATATATATATAATATTTCAAATAATTTCATAAATTATCAATAACTATTACAATCAAAATATTATATTATAAATTATTGAACACTTGTTTGTATACAACATTTGTAGTAATATTTGTTGAATTTATAAAATATTAATCTTTGTTAGATTTAGTTATACATTTAATTAGAATGTTAAATTATTAAGGAAAACACATCATTAGGTCCTTATACTTTTGTGTTTTGTTTCAGTAGGTCGTTGCACAATTTTTATGTTTACTAGGTCCTTCTACTTTGTTAATACACTCTTTTAAGTCCTTATACTTTGATATTTTATTTCTATAGATCCTTGTACACTTTTTCATTTTAGTAAGTCCTTCTACTTTGTATATTTAATATCATTAAGTCCTTAATTATTTAATAAAAGTAACGTAGTCTACACTTTTCCATTATTTTAATAATTAACACTTAAGTTATTAAATATTTTTTATATTATTTATTTATGCATTTATTTGTGTAATAATATATTTAAACTATGAAAAAATTGGTGTCCCTTTGCCCACTCATGTAGATCCAATTTTCATAATCACTTTAATTTTAATTTTCTATTTCTATATTCAAGAGAGAGAGTAATAGTTTTCAATTAGAAAAATAATTCGCTAATTAATTATCACTAATCAAGCTTAACTTCATATAATAGAAAAAAAATACTAAAACCATTGAATCAAGAACAGGACGGCAACAATTATATTTAGTTTTCATCTTTTAATTATATTTTCATTTTTTAAGTTTATAATATATAATTGGATTAGGTTAAACAATAAAAAAAAAAAAAATTCATAGTTCTCTCAAATATTTTTCTTTTTTTTCAAATATAAAAATTATAGAGGGATTTCTCGAAATAAAATAAAAATATGCAGGGACCTGAGAAAATGGATTTTGTAAGTAGAATAACCTATTAAAATAAAAAATTTGTAAAGGAACCTATGGAAACAAAACATAGGAGTACAAGGACCTAAGAATGTGTTTTGCCAATTATTAACTATTCATATTCATTATAACTAAAAAATATTATAAAACATAACATTTAAAAAATATACATGTCATGCATTACTTCTCAATATAAGAAAATTCACATATTTATTCATTCATAACAATTAATTTGAATGTCATGTATAATAAAATATGTTATGGAATATAATACAAATGAATTCTTTATTAAAAAAATATGTGAGATGTGTGTGAGAGAGAGAGAAGATGAAGAGACAATAAAAAATAAAAATAACTTTTAATTTATAATAAGTATTGATGATGCCACGTTTTTTAGGGAAAAATATTTTGGAGGGAACTCCATTTTATTATTATTAGATGTATATATATATACACTTTATCAGTTTCAAAAATATTGATATTTTAGCCTCTTAATTTTGTTGCAAATTATTTGATATTTTACACTTTTTAACACATTTCCTCCCAAATTTACTCTTATATATTACAATGAGAGAGAGAGAGAGAGAGAGAGAGAGAGAGAGAGAGAGAGAGAGATTAAGATATATATATTAGAAAAATATAACTTATTACAGAGGGGGAGTATATTTGTCACTTTTTTAATTTTTAATTTTATTGCAAAACATAAAACTTCATTTTTTTAAACTGAGGGAGTAATATTTGTTTTCATGGGATCCCTACTTTTGCTTTTTATTTCATCATGTGCATGTACAGTTTTTCATTTTAATAGATTCATGTACTTTTATATTCAATTTCATGGGGTCTTTAACTCCTTAATGAATCTAATAATTGAATTAACTTTTCTAGTTAAGAAATAACACATCATACTTTAGTTGAATTTTTATATAATTATAATGTACAAAAACAAAACACAAAAATTTACAATCTCTTAATTAAATCCTAACGAAACAAATGGCGTAAAAAAACACCCCCCCAATTAGCCTGCCGCCAGAGATCGGTAAAAAAATTATGCTACCCCCAATTATTTATGCTTGATTATTTATTTTTGTTGAACTAATTATTTTAGTTTGTTGTTTCTTTAAAAAAATAAACAAATCAAAGTACATTATAAGGAGTACTACGTAGCTAGCGATGACAATGGATAACGGATCTTATGGGTACTTGTAAAAATTACGCGTAATGGATAGGATAATTACCTACTTAATGGGTACGGGTATGGATAATTATCCGTAAATTTTGACTGGTACTAGTACCTTAATACCCAACCCGCCCATACTCATATACAGTGGCGGCCCTGAGGCGTGCGAGAGGTGCACTGCACAAGGGATCAAAAATTTAGTTGCACCATTTTTATAAATTTTTAGTACTAATAGCTATATTAGGATATGTTAGTTTATTAAAAAAAAAATAGTCTCTTAGTTTATAAAAATTAAATCAGGCCTTCTAAACAATAATAGGAAAGATCAGCTCAATATTTTATAAATAATACTAGGCCTAACCCAATCAATATCTGTGAAAATTTTGAGAATATTCTAAAGTATGGAGAGCTTAGTGATTTTAATGGTGAAGAATTGTTTCAAGAATTAAAAAATTTGTGGTATCTTTTACCAAAAGAACATAAAACTTTAGGTATATTGGTTTACTTAAATAGGTTGAATAGTTGTCCCGATGAATAAATTGTTTATAGAATTTTATTGACCATACCTGTAACAGTTGCTTGTTGATAAATTGGGATTTTGCACTAATTTTCGTGCTATTTACGTGTGCATTTTTATATGAGTTACTCATGTTTTCATCCCAGTTTATTCGGATTGCATTCGTTCTTGGAGTTTGGTGTGTTTATTGATATTTGTAGGTTTTGTCCCATGTTTTACTGTGTTTTTGGACAAGAGATAGTAGATGATATTCCGGGGTCGTGCGTTGAAGAAATCGAGTCGAGAATGAGACGGAAACATCGCAGAAGAGGAGCCGCGAACAAGGTTGCTGGTGGAGTCGCGGGTGACCAAAGGGGCGGCCGACTGTGAGTTCGCAATAGAGGACGGGTTCCAAAGAAGAAAACCTGCGAGCATGGTCGCAGGTAATGGAAGTGGCTGCGGATAATGTGCCACGTCGGATACACGTGGAGCCGTGACCCAAGCCTCGAGTAACTGGGTCGCGAGCGAGGTCGTGGACCTCGTCTAGGCCAGTCTGATTCTGTGTTGGTTTTAGGCTTGAGTTTACTAAGTATAAATATGGTTTTTGTGCGAAAATTCCAAACAATTCACCATACCCTAAAGTTGCCATCAGAGAGAAACAATAGAGGAAATAGGACGTGAAAAACGAGACCAAAGAATTCAAGAGTGTTCAAGATTAGAGCCATAATAGAATTTCCAGGTTTTATTTACTTTGTTCTTAGAATTATCATGTTTTCTTTGTGGGTTGTTTTAGATGTTTATTTTGTCATGGATAGCTAAAACCCTAGCATTCTGGGGTTGATTATGAAGTTCATTTAATTTGTTGAATTTTTATGCATGTGACTTGGTTCTGTTTTGCTTATTCTCATGTTTATCTGTATTATTTACCTGATCACTAAATAATACAATTTGATGTGTTAATTCAATTTTAACATGTGATCTGAAATAAGTAACTTATTAATCAATATCACTCGACGAAGTTGCGGTTAATTTAGAGAGCAAAGAACCTCAGGAGCCATTAGGAGTTGCATTAGTGGTTGCTCTAGCACAATTTAAGTCCCAACATATGTATAAGAAGGAAATGATTAATTGAATGAATTAGTTGATGTTTAATCAATCACAGACTACGTCTTTTATTCGTTGTTTAATTTATCTGTGATATCATTTATTGTTTTATTTATTAATTAAATTAAACATGCATGGTAGTCTAGATAACTGTAAGAGGTTAATTTAGATAATTAGTAATTTAATTATTAAATCTCTATGGATACGACTTTGTTCACCACTTTACTATTAATCTCGTTGTACACTTGCAGTATAGGTTAAATAAATATCGAACACTTGTGCAAAAAGAAATTTTTCAAAATTGAAACTATTAAAATCTTACTTGCAGTCGACAATGTCACAAGAAAGATTGAATGAGCTTGCTTTGATATCCATTGAACAAGAGTTGTTAGAAAATATTGATTTTGAAATATTTATAAATAAGTTTGCTTCAAAAAATGCTAGGAGAATTATCTTTAAATAATATTTTGTAGTTTGTGTTTTGTACATGATATTGTTTAAAATATTTTTCTTTTGTTCCAGATTTATTCAAATATCAGTGAGCATAGACGAGTCACATGATTTTAAAGTTTTCAAGAATGCAAACTTTTAATAATTTGGACATAGCAAATAAATATTTTTAGGCGCATTTTAAATGTATTTTTAAATTTAAATTTTAATAAATTAGGGACGCCATTTTTATTGCTCGCATAGGGCCTTCGAAATCTCAGGGCCGGCCCTGCGGCCACACACACACATATTATTACATTATATGTATTGAATTGTATTATATTATGATATAATATTATTTTTTGAAAATTTCATGGCATTGTTATGTTTGTAGTTTTTTTATGAAATGTTGCATTTTCATGAATAGTCTTTGTATTATATTTTAATCGAATTATGATTTATTTTTAATCAATATTTTTAAAATTATAAATTATTTAATCATAATTTTGAATTATCTAATACAAATAATAATTACTAAATTAAATATTCAATAAATATTTTGTGATAAAGAAATTTGTGTGTTTATATATTTTATTTTTAAAATATGGTCTTTGTTAGAAATAAAAGGATAATTGAACACAAATAAAATTTAGACTACTTGAAATATTAATTTGTAACTTATGTTATTTATTCATATATGTAGATCTATATTTGTAACTTAATTGTAACCGTCTTTTTCAGTCGATCTTCTTGAGTCGGCTGATTAGCTAGATGAACGTGTCCATTGGAGTATCTTGCTACTTTAGTCACTGTGCTCAACTATTTCGGTGAACATCAGTCGCATAGTGATTGCGGATGAGGAGCGAGTTATTCTCATCATGAAAATACAAATAAAAATTGATGTTCGTACTAAAAAGTTAATAGCAAATTTGAACTCTAAAAAGTGTATGTGGCATAGGATGTATGCATTTAGCGACATCCTTGCAAAATATATTTAATTATTTATAAACATATCAAATAAACAAACTTATCTTGATAATTTTCTCAACTAATAAATGTAAATTGCTGAGGATAGTGTAACGTCATAGATATGGGCTTATACTTGTATTTTTCTTTTTGGGTTTTAGGGTGTGAAGTGGTAGTGGTAGTGGTCCATTTCTATTATGGGCAAAATTTGTCCATGATCAATTCAATCGTGGAGTTGGTGGATCTAAAATTGGGTTCGAGAAAGTGATAAGACTTATTAACAATTTTAAATTTTAAATTATCTTGTCAATCTAATGGAATAATTATTCATATAAATATTGATATTTTGATAATTTCATAATGAATATTTTTTTTGCGTCTTGCTGTTTTATAATTTTTATTTATAGGTGAATGAATGACGAATGTAATTAGATGGTCAACTATTCGGAGCAATAGCAACTTTATTTAATTCATTCATAAATGATGATTTGTGGGCGTAAGCATAGCCCATTAAATTTTTAGGCATCATTTTTGGATGACAATGGCAAACAGCCCATGAGGAGCAAATTTGCTTTAGCATTAATATTTAAGACAAATTGTACTTTGATATCTATATTTTTTCACTTTTTAAATAATAATTCAAATACAGACTATTAACATAATAATACCAACTCTTTCATTTTTATTTTTTTTTGCAAATCTAACATTTGATCTAATTTCTAATCCCGAAAATCTCATATGGTGTTCTGAATGTTTGATCCAATAAAAAAAAGTATGCAGATTTTTTCAGATTCTGCAACAATAAGTTAGGGTTTAAAAAAAATCACGTCGGGAAATAGGTCAGATGTTAAATTTACAAAAAAAAACTTTGAAAATTGGATAGTATTTTATTAAAAATTTTCATTTGAGTTGTTTTTAAAAGACAGCTCATAATGTGTTGGTATCAAAGTGCAATTTACCCAATATTTGTTCACCTTTTGAGTTGGAAGAAGGGTAACGGACGAACAACGATTCTCGAACTCAATATGTGATGAAGATAGATCTTGATATATTATTTAAATGATATTTTAGATTTGATTATATTTTATTATCTATTTAGATTACATAATCAAATTAATATGAATTTTATCTAAATTAGGTTTTATATTTCTTGTCTTCCAAGTTTATCGTATATTATAAATAGATATATCTAGATTATTATTAGGGGAGTTAAAGTTTAACAAAAAAGTGTGATATTTACGCGCAATTCAATATTCTTAGGAGAATCAACGATATTGTTCTTGTGTTCTTTCGATATTATCAGAATCAACGGATTATACAAAATTTTCTGTTGGGGTGATTCCAAATGCACTAGCTTTAGCAACTTTGTAAATTCTGTACACATTTTTTTTCATACTATAGTCTCGAAATGAAGTTACATAAAAACAATGAATGCCTTGTTTCGCAATTATGACTCCAGAAAATTAATCATGTTCTTCGTCAAATCGTCAAATATTATTTAACCCCCCACCCCCAACCTATTAAGAAATTAAAGAACTCCTCGAGAATTTCTAAAGCACATCTAAAAATAAATCATTTGAGCAAAAGCTCCACCTTATATTCTGATTTGGAACCCGAGAAATATATCAATTTTTGGGTTCGATGTGTTGGTTCTAAGTAGGGAGCGTATCTTACTTCTCGAAAAAAAAAAAAGTGGGCAAATATTTGTATGCACAAGGTGCATATAAGTTTTATTTCAGACGAGCAAGTCAAATCCAAGGGTCAACTCGTAAATTTTTTTTGATAAAATCAGTATCAACAGTAATACTAAAAAGTATCACTCAAAAAATTCAAAAACTATCACCTATATATCATTAAAAAGTAAGACATCTGCTACTCATCTTATACTAGTTCATTTAGTTCAAATTGTTATTTTTCTCATTCCAATTAATGTTAAAGTTTGCTAATTCATTATTTTTTTAGGGTTCATGATTTTAGGGTATAAATTTTTTGAGAACAAAACAAAAACCAATAATTAAAAAAAATCAAAAAAATCGAAAAAAAAACCCAGAAAATAGACACAAAAAAAACAAATAAAAATGAAAAATCTGATGTGGGTGCACGTGGACCCACCGAATATAAGTGCACCTAAGGGGGTTGTGCATGTAAGTGCTTCTAAAAAAATGATGGGGCTACAATTGCAAAACATAAGATGATATTTAATTGAATTAAAGTGTTATTTAATAGTGAAAAATAAGAGAGTGTATGAAATAGCCTATTATCTAATTTTATTTTATTTTATTTTATATTTTAGGTATATGAACTCTTACGAGCCCTCATTTTTTATTTTTTATTTATAGGCCCTCAAAAGTTACAGTTCGGATCTGTTACACATTATGTGTTACGTTCCATGTACCGCTTTTAAAATATCACTTTAATAATTATTATTAAAAAAAAATACAAATTAGTTATAACACAGACAACCTATTCAATATGACAAAAACTTGTATGAGACCGTCTAACAGGTCTCTTACGTTAGACGAATCTCCCCCGACCCGACCCGGTCATATATATATTAAAAAAAAATTCGAATCACCATCGCTCCCTCTCTCCCGCGATTCTCTCGCGCATCTCTTCCCCCATAATCGCCGGAGATTCTCCCCCCACAACCGCTGCTTCTCCCCATAACCGCACCCTTCTCGATCTTCCTCACTCCTTATATATACGTATCGTCTCCCCAGCGCAACAATTATCGATAATTATCGCGACCACCATCACAGGAAGTTGTGCGAGCACCACCACCACCATCACCAACTCTCCCGACCACCGGTGCCGCAGTCCTATCCGAAACCGGCGTTGTGATGTCAATATCTCCGGCGCAGAGTTCAAGTTATTATTGTAAGTTTATCTAGGCATTTTAATTTAGGGCACTTGATTTTAGGGCATTTTAATTTAGAATAACACACAATCCTACCTTGAGTTGAGACAGATATTGTGCGGCTATGGTTGATTATGTTTATTGATAGTGATACTTAATTATATTGGTAGTGATTCTTAAGTGAATTATTAGTGATACATGAGAGCATTGTTTATAGTAGTTGATGTACTGCGTGCTATGCTTACTGCATTATATTGATAATGATACTTACATGAATTATTGTTGATACTCTATTGTATTTTTAAGGAAGTTCATATTCTGCTTACAAGTTATGCCCTATGGTATTTAAGATGTATTTCAGTTTTCATGAATTGATTTCTGGACTTCATTAAAATGGATTTCCAAATTTGCATCACAAATCTAGTTGCCTTTTCATTTAATATATTTCTGAATTTGTTATAGTTCTTTGTTGTTCATCATGACACTGATGCTTTTATTGAAATTAAATAATGTATCTCTTCTCCTGTGTTTGTTCAGATTGTATGCTTTTAATTTAGTTGTGGTAATTTAGGAACTTTATTGTATGCTTTCACTTCTACAATCTGCATCTTAGTCATATTGACAAAGCTAAAGTTATTCTGTATACGCAATTGATTGATTAAATTCTTTTTTTTATTTTAATTTTTGCAGTTGGATTTTTGAAAAAATATTATAATGATCAAAATAATTAAAAAGAGGTTGCAGCGACTTTACTGAATCATTACGTGAGGAGAAGAAAGATGATGATAACATGTATGAATTTTTGTATTAGAAATTATTATGTTATTAGTACTTTATTTCATGACACAGTGTTAATTTTACTAAATTATGTCATTTCTATTGAAGTGATCATACAAAAACAGATGTTGATGTTGAACGTACATATAAGAGATGAAAATCATCTGCTAAGGAAAAGAAGGATAAAGAGGTGGTAGTCAGGTACTATATATTTGCAGTCAACATTCTTAAATTGTATTTTTGTGTTCAGTTGTTAAATTTCATTTCTGGTTTATGACTCTTTATTCCACTTATATTATAGTAGTTGATCAAAAATTAGTGTTGTAAACCAGTTGTGTGATTAAAACGTGTTAAAATGGCATTAGTTTGTGTAAAACTTTAATTTGCTTAATGTATTGTATCTATGCCATGTTTCCTGTTTATTGCATTGTAAGGAAGTTCATTAAAACTTAAAAATTTGACATGCAAGTCTTGTTCAGTATTACTGATACTTCATTGCTTTGATAGTGATGTTTAACTGACTTATCAGTGATACTTTATTGCATTGTTACTGATGTTAAGGAAGTTATCATTATGAAATAACTTATAATGTTCAATTAAGTGAATATATTTTATTAAATTACTGTTTTAATTTAATTTTATATTGCAGCAATCATGATGCTAAGGAGGATGAAGATGCTGATGAGAGGTAATTCTTGTTTATTAATAGTGCTACTTCATTGTTTTGGTGGCGATTCTTAACTGAATTATTAGTGATACATGATTGCACTGTTCATAGTAGTTGATCAAAAATTATTGATGCAAACCACTTGTGTAATTAAAATATGTTAAAATGGCATGAGTTTGTGTAAAACTTTAATTTGCTTAGTGTGTTGTATCTATGCCATGTTTCCTGTTTATTGTATTTGGTTTAGCAAATCTACTGTGTACCATGCTTACTGTTGCACTTTATTTCTTAAAATTCAAATATGCTCTTGCAAGTCTTGTTCATTATTAGTGATACTTCATTGTATTGACAATGATGCTTACATGAATTATTAGTGATACTTTATTGCATTGTTAAGGAAGTTGATTAAAACTTTAAAAATCTGACATGCAAGTCATGTTCAGTATTACTGATACTTCATTGCTTTGATAGTAATGTTTAACTGACTTATCAGTGATACTTTATTGCATCGTTACTGATGTTAAGGAAGTTATCATTATGAAATAACTGATAATGTTCAATTAAGTGAATATATTTCATTAAATACACTTAACTGCATTCTTAATTATTGTTTTAATGTAATTTTATATTGCAGTGAACATGATGCTAAGGTAGGTGATGAATGTGATGCTAAGGAATCTGATGAGAGTGACGATAGGGACGATAAAGATTTTTGCTCTCCACCTGAAGCTAAACATGAAGTTAAGAGAGCGAAGAGGAAAGATAATACGAACAAGGGGAAATCATGTGACAAGAAAAGAAAGAAAATTACTATTATTATTATTGATAAGAAAATAACAAGAAGGAATCATGACAAAAATGAAGAATTTAATGATAGGTAATTCATTTTCATTATTATTGATACACTACTATATTTGATAGTGATACATTACAACCACAAAAGTTATAATTAATAATCTATCATTTTTTTTTCATTGCAGTGATATAAGTTTTGTGACAAAGTGTAGGCCTGCTGGGCTCTGTACACTTGCTCCAAAACTTAATAATTATCAAATAAGAGCAGTTGAAGAGATTGGGTTTTCTAAAATGTTGGAATTAAGAGGGTTTGGGAGAATTCCATGGAAGAGGATAACATGGTTCATCGAGAACTTCAACGGAGCTAGTCGTGTACTGTCTTTTGAAGGTAATAAAAATCTAGTTATTACCTCAGATGATGTGCATGATTTGTTTATGAAACCTAGGAATGAGGGGGTTCGTCTATTAAGGAATGATGAGCAGACTAAGAATTTTGTTACATAATTTAAGAGTAGAAATAATATTGGGAATAACTTCCCCGTGTCATCAGTTCAATGAATGTTAGTTGGCATGGAAGATGGGAGGGATGAATTTAAAAGATTGTTTGTTCTGTATGCTTTATCAATTTTTCTTACTCCAACTGTGAATCAATTACTTGATATAAGTGTCATGAGATCGTTGATGTCTGTTGAGAGGATCTCTTATTTTGATTGGGATGGGTATGTCTTGGATAGATTGTGTTCAGTTATTAATTTTTTTCATAAATCTAGGAATCTTAGACACTTGAATTGTTGTCTTCTAGTGTTGCCTCTGTTTTATTTTCATAAGTTTAAGTGTCAAGGTCATGTGTCACCTTCGACACTACCTTTGATCCAGCATTGGGACAAATTGTCTATTAGAACTAGATCAGAGACTGAGTTAAATGCGGGTGGGTTTGGTCGTGGTGAATGGGTAGAAGGTGTCTACCATATTATCAGGGGTGTGTATGTACCGAGGTTGGAGGGTGTTGCTGCAGTTAGAGTAGATGATGTAGATGATAGAGGTGCACAATGAGTAGATGATGTGCTTACAGATAGGGTAGATGATGAAGGTGCACAAGGGGTAGGTGTTATGCCTCCACAAGGTGTAAGGGCAGAGGAAAGAGCTGGACGAAATAGAGAGGTGGCTACTGGATATGTTGTAGATGACAGATATATAACATTTCAACTCCCAGCTAGTGAACAAGACAATGAGGAGATTTCAAGAATTGCTAAAGATGTAAGTACATGATATATATATATATTTCATTACATTTAGTGATATATTACAGTTTCTTAGTGATACTTGACTAAGTTCTGTTTTTTTCCAGCCTTTGGAGGAAGCTTTCTTCTTATTGAAGAGGGATTTGAACATGGTTACACATGTTCATTTGGAAAGATTGGCAAAGATGAAGGATTTGATTCAAGTGAACACATGGATAGAAGAATCCCCTTCCTTATCTCCTGATTCAATATTTTTCTCAAGCTCAATGCTGCATGAATATATTGATGAGGTTGTGGATAACTTCTGGAGGATGAAGGCTGAGAAGGGTGAGAAAGTTTCGAAAGATGTTGAGGTAGATTCGAAGCGAGAGTATGCACGCAAGGAGATTGAAGAAGAAGAGTTTGAATGTCCTAGGTTTGATTTGCTAACACCTACAACCCCTAATGCACATGTTTTCGATGCCCTCAATAAGATTATTGATGATGTAGTGTCAAGTACTCATTTCTGTTTTTGTACTAAATATGCTTTTATGTGTTATACTTTTTCTGCATGTTTGATGTTTATGCTTTTATTTATTTCATACAGAGCTGTAGAATTTGGATGAGAAAAATGATGAAGACATTTTGCGCATCCCAACTCCTCCTTCAAGACGTCCATGCAAAGAAAATCTGCAGTGGAAGATTGATGAGCAAGCTGGAGAAGGTAGTTCAGAGAAGAGAGAACCCTGGCTTGTTCTTGATGACTTCCCGTTTAGGTGCCGATTTTTAGTATACCATGCTAAGCTACTGTCTGGGATGATAAGGGAGGAGAAGGACATCGTTAACCACTGCCTTGTTAATTCAATTGCTAATCGGTAAGTGATATTTTCAGTTTTTGTTAATATTATGTTACCGATACTTCATTTTATTGTAAATGATACATTTTGGATGTATACAGTAAAGGTGGATAGGTTTTTGAATATCGTGGAGAAGTTTTTATAAATTTTGATGCCATCAGAACATTGAATGATATGAAGATGATAAATATCACCATTGTTAATGCATGGGCTTTGTTAATGAATAAATCAGAAAGGGCTTTTAAGATCAACAAAATCTTCTCTTTTAGCGCCCAACATTCTATAAGGATTTAGAACTTTTGTGTAGATGCATAAGTGTTGAATTATTCTATATAATCACATATGCAGATTATTAATGTTTTTATTTTTGTAGTTATACCTTGTGGGTGTTCTTAAAGTCAAGGATCAAGGAGAGGAGATTAGAGAAGTTTGGAAATTCTAGGTGTCAAGAATAGAAATGGAGTTGTCAAATTTGTTCACTGTGGACAGGGTAATATATTTACATATTAAAAAAAATTAATAGGGTTAATTTGGAATGCTAACTTGTTGTATCTTATAATTGCAGATTTTTATCCCAATCTGCCATACTTACTATTTTGTTACAGTGGTGATAAACTTCTCTGATAAGAAAGTTCAATATTTGGATAATCAAATTATTGAGATCGATGAAAAGGATGAGATGTTCAAGCTTGCTGAGATAGACGTAATTATCAATTTTTTAGTAATACCTTTTTTTTTATCTAGTGATACTTTACATTTTACTTAGTGATACTTTATTTTTAGTTAGTGATGCTTACTTTAGTTCGTGATATTTACTTTAGTTGGTGATACTTTACTTTTACTTGGTGATACTTTACATTTACTTGGTGATTCTTTACTTTTTACTTAGTGATTCTTTGCTTTTATAATTAGTGATACTTTGTTTTTTAAATACTGATACTTTACTGATCACTTAGTGATACTTAACTGTATAATTCACTTAGTATTTTTTTTGTGCAATGTGAAGAGATGATACTTTGCCTTTTAGTTTGTGATACTTTACCTTTACTTAGTGATTAATTTCTTTTTAGGTAGTGATACTTTGTTTTTAGTTAGTGGTACTCTAAGTTCTACTTAGTGATACTTAACTGTATAATTTGCTGAACTATTTTTCTTGTGCAGTGTGAATAGATGGCTATTTTCCTGAAGGTGGACGAAATATTGACTGTGCAATTTTTATCATGCACCAAATGGGAAGCTTTGTTGGTATTGCTTATGAGAGTGTGGATTTGTCTAAGGTATGAAATATTGTAATTGAAATTTTCATGGACTTTAATATTTTTGTTGTAGTCTGACACATTATTTTTTATTCCAACTTGATGGAAGAAAAAGATTAAGAGCCCAATACTGTGCAGGGATTATGCTTTCACCACTAAATGGTTTGAGAGCAAAGATACATGATGATGCTCTTCAATTCATCAAGAATACCAAGAAATATAAATAGGTACAATATTTAATGAACAATTTTTTCACATTTTATAAAAATATATATTTTTTAATTTTCTCTATGTTTTTAACATGACATACATAGTTAATAGTTGCTGGTGGTCAGGGGGTACAAATGTAGCTGATGGCAGAATGTGAGGCGTTTGTTTTTTTGGAGATAGACAGTGCATAGTCTAACATGATAGGGGAAGATTAATTTGTTGGATGTTGGTTGGTATTTGTAATGAATATTTAGTTGGAAAACATTGAAATTTCGGGGGAAGTTTAACATGGTGTGGAACAGTTGCTACGAACAATTAGTTTTTGTGCAGATATGATTCAAAGATAGACTAGGTTTGGAAGCGTTGAGTTTTTGTAATGTTTCCAAAATATTTTCTTGTGTATGCTTTTGTGTAGTGATATCTCTCACATGTTTTCAAGCTACAGATTTTCTTGCTAATGAACTGTGTGTTTTCTTGTATGTCTGGACAGATTTTAGAAATCTTTTTTGAATATATATATTTTGTTGATATTGTAGATAATATATATCACTATTTATACAAAAAGATATTATTATGTGTGCAGGGAAGTAACACTATTTTATTTCATTTATTACCGGTATTAAAAACAGAGAGGCACACATAAATGATAAAAAAGGATCTGTAATAGTAATTATGTTCTCAATATATCAAATAATTTCATCGATTATAAGTTATATATTATAGTATCAATACTAATGAAGAAAGTATCACTATGTATATCGTGAAGTAACACTATTTATTGCATGAATAATTTAATCGCATAACATTTTGTTCCTTTTTTTTCACATTTGATGTTGATTCTCTGTAATAATTTAGTATCAATAATAATGTAACAAGTATCAATAATATAATATGAAACTAAGTACATGAATAAAGAGTGTTAATAATATAATAAGAATCTAAATACATGAGTAAAGAGTTCAATAATATATTAGTATCAATACAAATAAACTGCAGTATCAATAATATAATAAGAAACTCAAAACAATCTGGGATTAAGGGTTTTGGAATCAAACTCCTTTGAAATTGAAGTATCACTTGTATTTTTCTTCTTGATTTTTTGAAAATGCCATTTGATTCTTTTTCTCCTACCTGTTGTGGTTGAACGTGCATGATCCAATATTTGAATAGAGAGCTTGAAACATCCGTATTCCCCACAGAAGACACTGTACTCATCAGCTCTTCAACATACACAACAACCTTGTTATGCTTTTCTTCAAGTATTTTTTCCTACTTCTTCATTATCTTTGACTTTCATAACAGTAGCATAGTACTTTCTCACCATTTGATTTCTCCAGAAAATAGATATGTATTCTATTCAGGTTGCTCACTTCCACTTCCAAATTTATCCCACAAATGAACTTTAATCATTTTTGTCCATCTTTTTTTAATATAAAGCCCAGGTAGCTCAACTATCAAATGCATATGAAGTATTCTCAAGATATGACAACATAACAATCCACATGTTTCAAATCTTTTACACGAGAAGATCATGCATTTATCAACTTCACTAAAACTCGCGTTATGAACTGTAATCACACCACCATGCTTAACATTATAGAATCAAAGTCTTTCATCAGAGTGGATGAGTTCACAGTTCAAGGATATACACTTCAAAAATTCAACTTCAAAATCAGTACAGAGAGTCAATGTATATATACCTATGAAGCATGCTTGAGAAGTCCAGTAAAAAAGCCATAGAAATGATTCAATCCTCTCATCCGATATGAACGCACATCCAAACACCACATTTTTCCAATGATTATTGATTCCTAAAAATGGTGCACAAATAAGGTTATATTTGTTTGTACGGTATGTTGTGTCAAAGACAACAACATCATCGTATATCATATAATAGTAATAATACTCTTTCATCATGGCATCCCTCCAAAAAACATTTGACAATCTCCTTTCATTATCTAACTTGACTCTAAAGAAGAAATCTTTATTTTCAATACCCCGTGCATGCAATTCATCAATGAGTGTTTGTGCATCCCTTCCTTTAATAATACTCATTTTCAATAGGTTGACATAGTGTAAATGATCCTTCAACATGTGACCAACACAATCCCCCCCCTCCTGCATCATTCGCCATATACCGGAAAGAATCGATAGCTCTTATCCCTAATGTGAGCATGCTCTCAATCACAACATCCTTCTCATTGTTTATCAATCTATGTGAACGATGCATATGGCTTCATTCTCTTCTTGTAAGTGTGTGATTGTGCATGATATTATGTTCAATAACTTCATATAAACTATCGTTATTTGTTGCTCTTAAATATGCCTTACAATCTGTGCATGTGACATACACCTTTCTTGAGCTAGAAGTGTTTGGTTTTTTAGCTCCCTCACAAGAACACAAAAAAGTATTTTTCAACCACATTTCCATTATCAGTTCTTGTTGTGGATTTCCTAACACTAAACCCAGTTTCAAGAGCATGACTGCAATATAAGACATATATATCATTGATGTTTTTCCTTTTCAAACCAAGAAGAGAACCTCTTATATCAAAATAATCACCTACAACAATTTGAAGTTTGTATCAATAATCACTTTTCTTGAATTATTGTGTCAGAAACAAAATAGTGTCAATAACTGTGAGGTGGTGTATCACTAACTACTCTTGAAGTATCATTAGTATAGTGAATCATAATTAGGTAGTAACTGAAACAATATGCAACATATCACTAATAAATATTGACATTGAATTTAATTATCAAGCAGAAACATGGAAGAGTCAATAACTGTGTGAAACGTCTCACTAAATATCATAGAAATATGACTACTGTATAAAATACAATATATACGTGTGATATACACTTTTCTTGATTTATTGAGGCATAAACAAAATAGTGTCAATAACTGTGAGGTGGCGTATCACTAACTACTGTTGAAGTATTATTACTATCGAGTGAATTATAATTAGGTACTAAGTGAAATAATTGCAACGTATCACTAATACCTAGCGAAGGATTACTATGATGAGAGCACGTATCACTAACAAACATTGACATTGAATTTAATTATTGAGGCAAAAATAGGAAAGAGTTAATAACTGTGTGAAACGTATCACTAAATACCATAGAAGTATCACTACTGTATAGAATACAATATATACGTGTGATATGCACTTTTCTTGATTTATTGAGGCAGAAATAAAATAGTGTCAATAACTGTGTGGTGGCATATCACTAATTACTGTTGAAGTATCATTACTATCGAGTGAATCATAATTAGGTAGTAAGTGAAACAATTACAACGTATCACTAATACGTAGCGAAGGATTACTATGATGAGAGCATATATCACTAACAAACATTGACATTGAATTTAATTATTGAAGCAAAAACACGGAATGGTCAATAAATGTGTGAAACGTATCACTAAATACCATAGAAGTATCACTACTGTATAAAATATATTTTCCAGTTGATGGGTTACAACAAACAAAAAATAGAAGTAAAATAGTACTTACTCCCAATTTCCAACATAATAGATTCATCCTCGTCGATAGATGTTGTTTCTACATCTTCACTATTGTATTCATGATCAAGTATAACATATCTGAAATTACGAAATTTAAATCAGTTCTAGAATTATTATAACAATAATAGATTGCTAAATCAAAATTTCAATGAATTAGTTTTTTTAGGAACATATTGTCGAACAATTGGAATGCATAATTTCATATACATAATTATTGTCGCACAATTGCAATAAAATTACAAATTTCCTAAACTAAGAACACATACCTGTTGTTGCTAATGTTACGTTGCCGGAATTGATTGAAATTCCACCGGATGTAACGTTGCTTGCTTTTCCCAAATCATCCATTAAATCGTGCACAAAATCGCGAGTTTGAATCGCCGGTGGTTGAATCGTGAGCAGCTAGGGTTCAGATGTGGATCACGAGGTTGAATGGTCGTGTGTGGGCGAAATCACGATGTTGAATCGCGAGCTGGAAGAAAACCTACGTCGCGAGTTGGAAGAAAAAAAGCGTTTTTTTAATATATATATATATATATATATATATATATATTGTTGGGTCGAGTCGGATCCGGATCGAATTGGATCTGTCTAACGTAAGAGACCTGTTAGACGGTCTCACACAAGTGTGCCCCATTCAACATTTATCACAAAAAATTAATTAAAAAATTATAAATTCTAATTATGTAATATAATAATCAATCACTAATAAAAACTGACAAATTAAATTACAAATTATGTAAAAAAAAATCGTAATTAACTTGCTTTTATTTGAACTTGCGAATTTATTGAATTTCCAACTATAACGTATTGGGCTAAAAATGGCAATAGGCCCAAATATTATTGTTAGATATGCCAGACCTCCAATTTCGGAAACTTATCTTTCAATTAATGCAGATCGATAAACTAATTATTATCATAACATCACAACACTCGGCAACTAAAGTAAAACCTCCCTATCAATAATCATTTTCCATCAAATTATATTCTGTCTTCACCTAGGTATTATATTTTATTCAAATTAGTATTAGTACTTTCAACTATGCGATCGCACAAATGACATAGGTTCACAATAAGTTCAATCATCAATAATAATTAATAATCACACGAATTAAATATGAATGTCCGATTGTCTTCACCTATGAATATGTATTACTATATTTTATTTAAATTATGAGTTTGAAAATGAGTCTGAAAATCAAACTAAATAACTCGATACATGATTAATGTTCATTTGTTAAAAGTTTATTTGAGCTCGATTTGATAAATATATCAAACAAACTTAAACATAATTTTATGTTTAATAAGATTTAAAACTCGGATCGAACTCGAGTTCGATAAGTAAAAATACAACAACACATTTATAAAAGTATCAAACTACTAGAGCTCGACTCGTATTTATCTCGATTAAAAGCTCATTTTAAACTCAACTCGATAGGTAATCAAACAAATTCATACATAAATTTTATGGTTTAATACAATTTCAAATATGTTTGTACACATGTACGATCGACTCGGACTAAACTCATTTATAACTTTGTTTTTTTTGAAGCATTTACAACCTATTTGAAATAAGATGAGGAGGAGCTCGTTAGAAAGCAAAAAAAAAAACATATTATCTGAAACCGCACCACCAATTTCGATAATCGATCCAATATGTTTGAATTGAGAAAAAAGTTGAGAAGTTTATAGGTCAAATTTATAAAAATGAATTTTTGTTAATTTTATTTCATGTGTTGTGTTTGCTTAATTAGTAATAAATAAATAAAATGAGAGTAAACTTGCCGACACGACAGGCTGGCGTCATCAAGCAGGCCCTTCCAGCGCAAACGACGCCGTTCCCTTTAATGTCCGACAGCTTTCTCTCTCTAGATCTCAATTTCCCTTCTACTGCGGAAACACCGAACTCAAGAAACTAATGGCGACATTTATCAGGCTCGATGATTCTCCCATGTTCCACAAACAGGCAAGATTATACATGCTTTAGCCTTTACTTACACACACATTTATACATATATATATATTGTGTTCCTCGTTTGATTTGGAGATGGATGTGTAGGTGCGATCTCTGGAGCAGACATCGGATGAGTTGAGAGATCGATGCCAGAAGCTGTACAAAGGCTGTAGGAAATATACGTGAGCACGTTTTCCCTCAACCTTGAATTTAAAGTATACATTCTATTATCTTTTTTTTTCTTTGTTTTTTTTTTTCTATTTTGGAGTGAAGTCTACATTCTATTATCACTATTGTAAAGATGTTGAATCTTGTATTTATGTGTATTTGTGATGATATTTGTCGATTTAAGGAAATCTAGGATAGGTTTGACTGTGGCCGAGAAGCTCATTGATAATGTCTACTTTTGATTCGGCTTCAAGAATAACTTGACCCATCAAAATAAGGTTTATAGACTTCTAGAGTCGTGATTTGATCTTTCCGGAGTAGGCTTGAAACACTGTTACTCTTCCTTGATTTGATGTTACACAGTATTGCTGCCCTTTGCTTTTGAGAGCCTTAGTTCCTAGTACTGGCACAGTGTACATATCATCATTTCCCTGCTGTTGTTATGCATTTCATAAATGATTTTTAGTGTTGTTCGTATTGCACAGTTATATGCATTTAAAAAATCTTGCTTGCATCACTTTGTTATCACTTTGTCTTGCTCTTTTTGGGACATGGTGCTCTATATGATGCCAATAATGGATTCAGAAAAGTCTAGGGCAATGATAATTTGTAGTTCCTTATCTTTCGAAAATTGCTATCTTTGTGTATAGCGCCCAGAATGTTTTCCTTATCAATTCCTTCTCATGGAACCCAACCAAACAAATTATGTTTCCCAATGAATTTCTGGTTAGTACACCACTTTTCTGGGTACATTTATTTTCAAATTACTCTCCCAGTTTATCAAAGAGCCATACAGACATTGTTACCTAGAGGATATTTGGAGAAGCCGAAGCGTAGTTTATTTGTCAAATTATGTCAAGAATTAATTCTTGAATAGTTGAAGTTGTATTATATGATGGCATACCCTATCTGTCAATTGTGCTTCACAATAATTATTTTTTAAGTTCTCCCATTCCATTGCTTGGAATCGTTTATAGACTTTGTCAGAGTATTTCGTGTCATCTTCAAATCATTGTCTATTGTTCTTGTGATTTTTATTTCTTCATCTGTTTGATTTTACTCTTTTTAGAATAAGGACTATTGGGAGAGGAATCATATGCTACTAAGGAGTTTGGAGAAATTAATGGTAGATGTAGACATGTATTTGTGAGTGTGTTTAACTTCTTGAGTCAATAACTGCCTGCTTTTGCTACTCTGAGATATATTCTTTTTGCTAAATCTAAATTAATATATTTCACAAATTATATGCGTTCAATTGAGGAAATGCCATTCAAGTGGTGCTTCTAGAGGTGTTCTTTTCACTTAATTAATTTATTCCAAAAATGATTTTGGTTGATAAAATACATGCTTGGCAGTTGCAGTTGTATTCATTTTACTTCTTTCTGACAGCCGAACTCTTCATAGCTGATTGGAGCAACAAACTTAACTTAGGATTGAGAATATTATTTTATTGAAGAAATCCATAGCGGAATTGTTAGAATTGTTTGCAATCTCCCGTCCTCTTTCTCATAACTCATCCATGACTGCTTATTGGGCCAAAATAGGATGTAATTGATTAGTTGAATCCAATCTTGGAATGTTTTTTCGTTCTCCTCAATTGTGCTCAAGTTGTTAAGCTTATCGCTTAACCCATTCTTGTGGCCAGTATATGGCCATTATTTTATACAAATGAATGACTTTTAATTATTCATGTCCTTGTTCTAGTTAATTGTACAGTTGTACCAATGGTAGGCTATTATGTAATGGTGTTCAACAATACTAATCAAATAGATGATTAAGGTCAATAGCAGAATGGAGAAATTCCTTTCTTTTGTTTTATTACTCATCTGCATGATTTATCCATGTTACCTGAAAGATTTTGGCAGCTCATCAAATTCTGTTGTTGAATAGCCAAAAGGTTAACATACATGCATCATGTTGAACGAAAGACTGCTTCAAACATTAGATACTTCATTAATTGGTGAGAGGCAAACTTTTCTGAATTGTTGTTTTATGATGTAGGGATATGCTTGGGGAAGCATTCAATGGTGACATGAACTTTGCTGCATCATTAGAAGCATTTGGTGGTGGCCTTGATGATCTTCTTGGAGTATCCATCGGAGGTATGCAAAGTGTCTATGAAGATCAAATATTATGTGAACCACTGGACCCCCCACAAACACTGAGTTTCTGTTGACTGCTTTAAGTTATCAAACTTTATATGATTCTTGGCCTAGTAGTTGAAAAGTTATTTCTTTTATGCATAGCATCTCGTTTTTCGTTCTTTCTCATTAGACTCTCATGTTATTTGGAGAAGACTGACAATCCATTTTTTTATAATAAAAAATAAAGGGTCTGTTAACTTGCAAGCTTGCCCCCTTTCCCAAACACCCCTAATATTCTTTTGATAGATTTTTGGAGCTCTTCCATACGGGAGATTCTTTTCCTATGTTATGAGAGTGTGATGTCCTCATAAATTAAGAGTGTTTGCTTTCTGGCAGGCCCAGTTTTATCAAAATTTATCAATGCGCTGCGTGAGCTTGCTACATACAAGGAATTTCTTCGTTCTCAAGTGAGTATGTTATATCTTTCTCAAATGTGGATGATTTATATGAAATTAGTTTTTTTATGAGGATTCTGTTATCCTGAAAGATGACAAATATCACGTACTACAGGTTGAGCATGTTCTTGTGGACCGCTTGTCTCAATTCTTGTCTGTAGATTTGCAAGATGCAAAGGTATGCCCCATTGATTAACCATCATAAGTTATGCTCAAGATAAGTATGAGACAGGGAGCTTGGAGTGTCATAATTAAGTCTCTGTCAAGATACACTTTTGTTGTTTGCTTTTGCTCCATGTGGAATATTTTCCCATGAGTTCAAATGTTTAATGACAAATGCTGTCCAATTTTTAAGCAACGGTTTGTGAGATTCATAATGATGATCGGCTGGTTCAGCTGATTTTTATTTTGATACTTATAGCCTCTTTGTCTCTGCTTTCTTTCTGCATTCAGCTCACTGTTAAAACAACGATATGATTTTTGCTTCTAGCTCAATTTTGGAGAAAGATACTGTGATGTTCAAATGGTTAATGACAAATCCTGTCCAATTTTTAAGCAATGGTTTGTGAGATTCAGAATGATGATCGGCTGGTTCAGCTGATTTTTATTTTGATACTCATAGCCTCTTGTCTCTGCTTTCTTTCTGCATTCAGCTCACTGTTAAAAGAACGATATGATTTTTGCTTCTAGCTCAATTTTGGAGGAAGATACTGTGATAAATCTAATGTGTAATATCTTGTTGTATAACGTCCATCACTTACCTCCTGCAGGAGTCCCGTCGCCGATTTGACAAGGCCATACACACATATGACCAGGTGTTTAGATCTTTCCATAGAAGGATTCCATATTCTACTTATTAGTCACTGCTAAGAAATCAAATTCCCGAAAGAACTGTTGATTGAATTTGTTGTTTTGAATGTCTGGATACAAACTTTTTAAAACTTTACTAGTCAAACAATCAGATATTTGTTTTTTTTAATGTCCCCTTCCCAAATAAGATCAATTCTTAAATTTCTGATGTATTTTGACTCTCTAAAGTGTTAATGCTTATTCAGTTTGCACTGTACATAGCTCAACCACATTCCTAGATTTTCCATTTTCAAGGGTGACCACCTTTTGCTAGAACAGTTCTTTATATATGCATCACTAGCTTAACTGAAGCAATTCAGACAGTTTCACGCTCTTCTATCACAATGTACCTGGTGGAGACACTAGCCATCTAGCTGAAGTCCATACTGATCTGTAGGAGCTAAACAAAACGAATCAGTCTCTTTATTCACTACACTCATGACTTAAGAGCATTTTTAACCCCAATTAAGACTGTGACCCATATTGGTGGACACTTCTTAACGAGCCAAAGTACAATGAGTAGTTGTCTCGTAGAAGCTAATCTAGGTTCAATGATTAATTGCACCACCGACAAGGCCAGAATGAAATGAAGTGTGTAGCCAACTTTTCCTACATACTAGAATATGCTTCTTTCAAGTCGTTGCCCTAGTGCTTCTGTATTCTTTATGTTCAACCGTGCTCAGCCCAACACGCCTGCACACTAGTCTTTTCTACATTAGCCTTACCCCAGCTTAAAACTGAAATACCGGGAATCACCAACTATGCAGCATGATTACATCTTGGAGAATCAGTTGATGATTCTAATACCATTTGTATGTCTATCAGAGTGTCTGACCTCAAATGGTATATGTTGAACTGAAGAGCCTAAAGCAGTGTAAACTCCAAATTATACCCTGGAGACATAGATCCCTAGTACCCCACATTATTAGTATTGTGTTCAAGTCCCATACCTTGGTAACATAAGTCCTAAATTTTCACTTATAATACCAATGTAAAATCCCAGTTCCGTACCTTGCATTTGGGTTTGTGACTCTTTCTTTTAGGCATACAATTTAAGTTGCTACTAATCAAGCTTTATTTGACATACGGCATTGTCAGGCACGGGAAAAGTTTGGTTCCTTAAAGAAGACGACGCGGGATGAAGTTGTTGCTGAATTAGAAGAAGTATGGTTTTTTAATTGCTTCGTAGTCATATCACGTTTATTTTCATGAAGTAACATTTTATTGCTTGAACTTGTATGATCATAACCATTATTTCGTCTCTGTTACTATTGCTGCTACCTCATCGAGTTTGATATTTAATAACTTTCGGACCATGGCCTTTTGATTTCAAATCTCCTCTGGACCTTAGGCGGAACTAGTCTTTTATTCATTCTCTTTGGTAACATTTATCTATTCTGTTATGCATGAATGCTGGAGACTTAAAACTTAAAAGTGGATGCTTTGTTATCTATTCTATGGATGATGTCTTCCCTGCGCATGAATATAAAGACTTACTATTTAAGAACAGGCAAGGTCATGAGTGATAAACGAGAGAAGATAGTTGGGGAAAGGGCTCAACATTTTTGTGAAATGGTGTAAGTATATGTAACATGCTCATATAAGCTATAACACTGAGTCAAGGACATAGAATTTTTTGTTTCATCCACATCAGTTCAATTAAAAACATACTATTTTGAAATGAATATGCTGAGATAATTCTAAATTATTTCTTTGAAAGTAAAATGGGACAGTAATATTTACCATCAATATTCCTATTAGATTGCATTTCCTGTATTGTCATTCTTTGCTGCGTGATTTGGCAATAGCTAGTCAGCATATTTAAGAATACGCCAAAAATAATATCTTTGCAGCACTACTAATTTCATCTAGTAGACTTATCAAAATCATTATTCTTGAATGTAACCAGAAATTTATGCATCTTATGAGGTACCAAATAAATAAGAGTGAAACGGACTCTTTTACAGGCTCCATTTCTTCACAAAAACTTGTTTCCAATAGGATAAATTTTTTAATGATGGTTGGAAAGTGAACCCTTTCGATATCTTTACACCTTTGATGCGGTCAGGGGTAAGTGGGGTCTGCCTCTTCCTTGTGTGCGTTTGTCATGGTACTTCATGCAAGAGTGCTATTTTTGGATATGGAATGCTAAATGTAGACGTTAATAGAGGGAAAAGCAGCACTTAACCAGGGATGGATGACATATGTTAGTGTGTATGCATATTAATATGTATTGCCATCAGGGTTATAAGAACAGGACCTCTCTTGCATTCAGTGGTTAAATGGATGCTTAAAATTTTGAATGTTTTGGTTTCTTTTGCATCGTTTGTGTTATGTCCTACTTAAAACGTGTCTGCAATTTATGTTACAGGATTTACAAAACTCAAAGTCGGCGTTTGAAAGAAGTCGCTTTAACTTGGTATCATGATCAAATGATCCTCTCATTTGTTGATATGATCTTTTCTTCACCATCTTGTACTTGAACTACCTTGCCCTTGATTTTAAGCATTTCAGGTAAATGCTCTCATGAATGTTGAAGCCAAAAAGAAATTTGAGTTCTTAGAATCTTTCAGTGCAATTATGGATGCACACCTTCGATACTTCAAATTGGTATTTTCTCAGTTTACTAATTTTCTATTATTGCTTGTGCATGATGTTGATACATTCTGATCAAAATGCCAATATATATATATATACATATATATATATATATATATATATATATATATGTTCTTAGGGGTTCGACCTGCTGAACCAAATGGAGCCTTTTATTCATCAGGTATGGTAATCATCCCAACTTGTGCAAGTCTTATTTTGAGGGCAAATGAGGGATTGGTTTTAAGATTCTAAGATGATATTGGCAATAATTTTTTCCTCCAATTTTAACTAGGTTTGGAATTTATTTTTTGGGGTCATTTAAAAGCATATATCATCGATTGTTTTCATATGCTTTTCTTCCTTCATTAGTTAATCTTCTGCAATCTTTATTATACAATCAAGTTTGTCAGTTGCTTGTGTGAAGATATCAAGATATTTTTCTTCTTGATTTGCATTTTCTACTAGTAACTCAATCTGATTGCTGTAGCCAAATTACTCCAGTTGCTGTTTCATTACATCTATATTGAGCATTTGTCAATGCCTCTTGAAGATTATTTGGCACTCATCATACTTTACATTGCACAAAAGCATACTATGGTTTCATTGTGATTAAGAGCAATTCTCTTCACAAGATCAGGTGTTGACATATGCACAACAATCAAAGGAGCAGGCAAAAATTGAACAAGATAAACTTGCTAAAAGGATCCAGGAGTTTAGGACACAATCGGAACTGAACCAATTGCAGGCATCAAATAATTTGGCTATCTCTTCAAATGCTATTGGCGTGAATGGATACGGCATGGATGTTTATAAGAACATGGAGGCAATTATACTGGCCACTTCTAAAGGTGAGGTGAGTTGTTTTTCGTACAGTTTGTTATGGAGGTCGAGTGCTCTTCCTAGTTATGAATTAATGCATTGGCGAGCAAGGTGTAACCTTGTAAGGTTTATTTTACTCCTGGCCCCCCTGCCTGTCATAAAGAATGCAGACGATGTCCTGGAAGGGGCTAATGCTGTATTAGCTTTTACAACACTGACAGTATCCACCAAGCATCTTCATCAGTACACACCATGCATTATGAGTAGAAAATTTGCAAGCTGAATGGAGGGAAAAAAATAGAAGCTTGCCACAGATAAATCTCAATGACAAAGAAAGACAAGAACATGAACGTTCACATTTGCTCTGAACAAGAACTTACTCCCCCGATGTTGTTAGTTTCTTAAACTAGGTTATATTTGATCCTGCTTGTGAATTTTATGGATGAGATTATATGCTATAAAAGAGGTGCAGTTGTGATTCATATCTCATCCGGGTTGAGTTTGAGGAGATGGTGGCAGCATTTTGGATTCAGATTAAATTGATTGAAAGGAGCAAATAAATACTACAATAAAAAAAACTAAATTGGGAAAAGGACTTGAGTGAGAGAAAAGGAGAGACATTTTGGTCCCATGACCTGGATATATTTATTTCATTTAAATTAAATGCATCCGAACATGCTATCTCAAATTTCCCAGCTTTGTTATTTGTGAAAAAGAACACTGCATACTTTATGTAACATCAACCACCATTTTAATTGTTCAGGTCCAGACCATCAAGCAGGGGTATCTTTTGAAAAGATCTTCAAGCCTGAGAGCAGATTGGAAGAGGAGATTCTTTGTACTCGATAGTCAGGGGACTTTATATTATTACAGAAACAAAGGTGTCAGACCAGGGGTATGCTATAGAACTGTTGTATTTCAAATCAGTAACTTGCATTTGTTATGTGTGAAATTTGTTTCCCTGCATTCTACCTTTTTCTGGCAACTGCTGTTTTCTGTTATGTTCTCTATGTGCACTTTGATGTAAATTATTGAGGACCGCTGTTGGGTGTATATCTGCACTCAGCATCGTGAGTTTCCACTAACATGAAGTATACATTCATCCTACTTGAATTTTGAGCTTTCTTGCGATCACTACAACGTAGTTTGTGAACATAAAAGTGCATTTCATCAAATTATCATCTCCTTAAGAATCCATGTCTAGTTATTAAGTCATTAAAAAAGGATATATGCTATTATCCTTTCTGGTGGTGCTCTTTTGTACTATCTCTCATGTGAAATTTGATTAGAAAATTATTAAAAGTCTTGTTTTGTCTGAATGAAGATAATATAATATTTGATTGTATGGCATTTTCTCTACCCAGTTGATATGGTGAGTAGCAATTCCTACTCATTCTTGTTCACAAGGTTGCAACCAGTATGCTGCCACATCTTCTCATTGGAGAAGCGAGTCTTATTTCATCTATTTCCCAGGTCTATCCTTCATTGCAACCTTCCCATGCATCGGAGAATAATAATCGCGTGTTTGCTAGATTCCGGTCAAGGCACCATCGAGATTCATCTCTTGGTGAAGAAAGCTTAGGCTGTAGCACAGTGGATTTGCGTACTTCAACGATAAAGATTGATGCTGAGGATACTGATTTACGGCTGTGCTTCAGAATAATTTCACCAATAAAAACTTATACTTTGCAGGTAATAGGATGAGAATGTTTTATTTTGGACTATTAGCTGTTCTTCTATGTTGGAAATTTTAGGGGATGTTGGTTTTATTTCCAAGATAAATTTTCAGTTTTCAGTTCAATTTATGAGGAGTATTGGTTTTTGAAAAAAAAAATGATTTTGTTATGATGAATGATTTAATGTTTAAACTTATAAGTTTGAAAAATGAAAATATGTTTGTTTGATTATTTTTTCAATTTGAATTTGTAGTTGAGATTAAAAGATAAATATTCATGTGGTTAGAATGAATTGATGAATGTTTAAATAATGGGTCCGTCTGTAATGATATATATGATTGAATAGATTATATGTGATTGGAAATGGGTAAAACAAACGTGTTTTCGGTGTTTTGAATAGTAAAAAGCTGAAAATGTTCAATTGCAAATAAAAACAAACAACCCCTTAAGTTTTCTACTATTGCCATCTTTGACAATTTCAAGCGATATAGTGCTTTTTTTTCCCTCTTCCATTTAGCACCGTCTTTTTGGCTATGCTTTCAGCAGTATAAATGAGAGTCTAACTGTTACTTCCATGATAGCCTTTCTGCAAGGAAGTCATGTTAAACCTCACCTTCTTTCGAAAAACTTCAAATTAGTATCTCCAGACTCCAGTTAAATTTAGCTTTCCAATTGGTAGAACTTTTGTTAACTGGAGGATTGGGAGCTTAATGGATAGGCCACTTATTTCAACCTTTCTGTGTTGGTCTGGATAGGCTGAAACTGAAGCTGATAGGATTGACTGGATGAACAAAATCAGAGGAGTCATTGCATCCCTATTGAATTCTCACCTGCAACAGGTGAAGTCTACACTTCTATCATGGCTGTGAATCAATTGTCTGAAGTGTCTTATGACAAATTCAGTTCTTACAACAAAAGCATTTGTATATTTATTTATTTTGTTGACAGTTAGATATGGGGAAAATTGATAATGATCCCTTTGGGGCATCTTTTAGTCAATCAATTGATAATGCTGGAAGTACTTCAGATGACATGAGAGTCAACCGAGCTGATTCTGTTTCCAGGATTCTGAGAGAAGTTCCTGGGAATGACCAATGTGCTGAATGCAGTGCTTCAGGGCCTGATTGGGCATCTCTGAATCTTGGCATATTAATATGCATTGAGTGCTCCGGCAGCCATCGTAATCTTGGAGTTCACATATCTAAGGTATGCTATATTGTAAGATCATGGAGGTTATAAATTATCTGTCCTTGACCCCCCCCCCCATATTAATTTTTAGCGTGACATTATGTATCTATTGTTGCACTTCTTTCTGTGAATTGTGAATTACTGTCAACGTCTTTGGAAAATATATAATCCAGGCATTACATCCCTGTGCCGTCTACCTTTTCATATGATTAGTGCTCTATCCTGCTAAAAATGGAGGAGATGTTATTTCAAAGATATTCAAATGATCAAGATAAAAATATTTATTACCGAATTCTGTGGGAGTTAGGCTTGCCATACTCTTTTACTGACCTTTTTTTGTCAAATCTTGGACGCTTTATAAGCGAAAAGGGAAAAGTTTTATGAGGGTTCCTTTGGCTTGATGAGTAGAAGGATCTTTGAAGATAGAGAGGAATGTTTAGAATAGATGTGTGATACGGTTAAGTTTATAGTTGCTTGGTGGGTTTTAAATCATAAAGAGTTTAATGCCTTTGCTGCATCAGAGGTAGCTAGAGATTGGAGTTGTATGTTGTAATTAGAATCTTCTCAACATTTAAGGGATGAATTGTCCATTTGTAGCATTTCTTCTTTTTAGTAAATTTTTTTGTTACTTATCCATTTTTTCTTTTTCTTTTCTTTTCTTTTCTCTTTTTTACAAAAAGGATAAAGACATTTATATTCGGTTGAAAAATCAGATGTACTTCGACATCATTTTCTCCATTACAAGTTCTCATAGCCTCATTGACCAAAAAGTTGCATATTTGTTGCCTGCCATTTACAGATAAGGTCAGTCACCTTGGACGTCAAAGTTTGGGAACCTACTGTCTTGGAATTATTCCAGGTACTGGGAAATGCCTACTGTAATTCTATCTGGGAGGAGTTGCTTCCACTGCATGGAAACTTGTAAGTTTTTAAACTCTAAGGCAACCAAAGTGAAAATGTGGAGGGAGTTAAAAAGGACCTCTACCTTAGAGTTGACTATTTTCCGAGTTTATTACTGAATAAGGATCTTTCTGAATAAATAATTCATGAAGAGAGAAATAGTAGGACAAATTAGATGTTCTATTTTTGAGGATATTGGTGGGCAACTATCATTAGACAATAGTAGTAACAATGATGATGTGAGGAAGAGAGAAGACTTGGCTCATGTTCTTTAGGTTCAAGGTGAACCTGCTAAGTTTCCTGGTAATCTACCAGGTTCTAATGTTTCAACTTGGTAGCATATGGGACCAACGACATATTTAGTCAAATTTATTATTCTCGTCCTACTTCTAGTTTTATGAAGTATAAATCAAATCCAAATTGTTTTGTGAAATCAATAAATGCAGAAAATTGGAGTGTGAAGGCCCATCAGTTACCAAACCAGGCTCCAATGATGCCGTTCATCAGAAGGAGATGTACATTCAAGCAAAGGTATATTCTGGAGAAGTTCTGCCCATATTATCTTTTTAACAGAACACTACTTCTCAGTCACATATTTTTGTGACTAACAGATATATCACTAGTATTCTAATGGAAAAATATTTCCATGTACTTGCTAACTTTGATATGGTGATAGAGGAAGGAATACTCTTTTTTTTTGTATCCACCTGTTAAAGGTATGCTTATCAGGCTGATTCAATAATTCATAATTAGCATATAGTAACGTTGGAGCTTGACTCATGGTTTGAGTTGATGAAAAGCAAAACAACTTAAATCTGTTTAGATGGTTAATTTGATAAGATTAATCTTGGAAAGGTCTTTGGTTTTACATCCTTCTCATGTTCTTTTCTTCCTCTCTTTTACGTTGCTTTCAATCTCTTATTTGGAAATCTGAACTTTTCCATTGCTGAAATGCAGTATGTTCGCAAACTGCTTGTAAATAAAGAAGCTGTCACACCCAGGAATCTCCCTGATTCTACCATATGGGAGGCAGTTAGAAGCAACAATCTGAGGGAAGTATATCGTCTCACTATAGTATCAGATGTTAATATAGTCAACTCAACCTATGAAGACATGGTTGATGAAATGGGATCAAAACAAAGCTCCCATGGTCCTGAAATAGAACAGTCTGATCCAGCAACGTGCGAGAGGATTGAGTCTTCCAGTGATCCTGGAAGCTGTCTCCAGGGCTGTTCTTTATTGCATTTGGCATGCCATGGTGGAAGTCTGGTTATGCTGGAGCTGTTGTTACAGTTAGGTGCTGATGTGAATAAGTGTGACCTTCTTGGCAGAACACCTCTGCAACATTGCATCTTGAAAGGAAACAATACGATGGCGAAGTTTTTGCTAAGAAGGTAATCTTTTTTAAAAAAAATAATAAATTTTAAACATTATTAGGTGTACATCCATCTGTATTCTACCGCTTAGTTTAAACTGGCAAGAGAAGCATATTTAAGCTGAGTTCTAGGTATATTTTAGTTGGGTATAGGTTCGATCTGAGGCTCTCTACTTATTCAGCTTTCATATTGACAGTCACATACATGGTAAAACAAGGTTCAACAGTAACTCATCTTTCCATATTTGATTAAAAAAAGAGTAATGTCTATCTCAGTAAATATTATTTCCTTTCCTCGGGGAAGTAAAAAGTGCCAACTGATTGTTCTGCATCTCACTCTCATCAATTGCTGCCGAAAGTTTTTCGAACTCTTCTGTTTAATGTAATCAACCGGGCAAAAGTTTTTGAGTGGCAAACTGAAACAGTAACTATATATTCTAATGAAGTCCGTGTGTTAGAAATCAAATGGGATTTCCCTAAATCCTGAAACCTAGATGAAGCGAGCATAAAACTTGCTTTGAGTCTAAGAAATTTGCGAAAATGACAAACATCACATGTCATAGATGTTGAAGAAAAGAAAGGTCAAATTCATTCTGTAAATTATCTTTTGATGTATGGATTCGTTATGAAGTAGTATTGGAAAAGTGGACTGTTTTATATATCTTCAGCTTCCATCTTAAGTTTCTTACTTTGTTTGCTAGCTTTCTTCTCTTCTACCGATGTTATATTTACGATACATATGTTATCCAGAGGTGCTAGGGCATCTATAAAGGATGCTGGGGGCTGCACTGCTTTAGAAAGGGCCATGGAGATGGGAGCAATAACTGATGAGGAGCTCTTCATCTTGCTTTCAGAGAGTGAGTGAATTGGAAGGTGTGAATAAGGTGAGTTTACTTAGCACTTCACTACTGTTAACACGATCACTGTGCTCTACTCATTTATTCCTAATGTAGTATCTAAGACTTTTGGTGTCATGAGTTCAGTAATTTTAGATGTTCTCATGTGTACTTTTATTATATATAATTGGTTTTCTGTGAAGATATTTCTGTTATATGCAAATATCTGAACGGTCGGGTAGAATGATTACCGAATGATGAAATGCATAGAAAGAGATCTATCAATCATAGTCTATTACAGAATAATTAAATGTGTCGAAAGAGATCTGTCAATTGTAGTAACACGTTATGCAGTAGCAATAAAGGTACCACATATTCATCTGGGAGGAAATTTGCAGTTAGAGGAATGTTCTGATATGGTAGGATGATCAATCTTTACTATATATTATATTGTTGAAACCGCATGTGCTTTCCGTTTACATTATGCAACACGTAGACTTTTATTGGTGGTAAGCTTATGTAGTTACATTCTTCACAGTTATCCCCGTGCGTTTGTATGATCTCGAGACTAACCTGCCCTGGAAATTGAGAACGATGACGAACCTCTAAATGCAGCATAGTTTGAGGTGAGCCTATTCAGGCATGGTCCACCTTTGCCAGGATGAAGACTTTCAATTGTATCATTCAATCTTGCCAGAAGTAGAGTGGAATTCGGAAGCAACACATGTAGTTTTACTTTCTATGTTAAGTGTTTGTTTTTTTTTTTTTTTTTTTTTTTTTTCAACAATTGCCTGTAAGAGCAGTTCGTTAATTACTGGAATTGTACGTTTGTATGGAAACTGCCCCTTAATTTATATTATCACTTGAATTTGAAGAGATTGATTACTTTTGGTGTGTATAGCATTTGGGAAGAGATTTAATCATTGATTGGGTTATATTTGTTTTAATTTCAGCTATGTCATTGAGGAAGTCTCATTTTGTTGCAATTTGATGCTTTTCTTTGGTTTTGGTGTTTATAATCAGAAAATATAGTAGTATTTCACGTCCCCAATTAAATGTTTCTTATTAATAAGTCTAATTTAGATTTGATTTCAATTTAATTTCGTTGGGTTTAGAGGCTAATGATGCACCATATTTACTGTCCATTTTCTTATTCAGATTCCATCTTCCAATTCATTTTTTTTTTGTGAATTTGTATTTGCAAAAGGGAGTTTCTATTTGCACCACAGTTTTTATTCTTTGCACCGCATCTACTCATTGCACTATAATTTTTACTCTTTACACCACCAATATTGACAATAATACCCTTCCATCTAAAATATGTTTTTAACATAAAAAAAACTTAAAAACAGAAAAATTAAAAACATAAAATAACTTTAAAAAAGAATTTTCAACTGCCGTAAAAAATTTTCAACCTTCGAACCCGTCGCCCTTGTTCAATTTTGACCCGAAGGAATTTGTTCGACATTGCAAGACGATTTTATTCCAATAGTTTAAGATGCTATGATATGTTATTAGAATGCTTGGATGCTAAGTTTGAGTTGATTGTGCAAAAAAAAAACGAGGTTTTGAGCGAGTTGTTGATTTGATTTTTTTCCCGTTTCGCGGTTCGTTCGGACTGTATAATTCGAACGTGTATGTTATATTCGAAGTCCAAAATTCGAACAACACTTGGGGAAGGAAAAATTTTCTAAGTGTTCGAACTCTATGCATTATGTTCGAACTCTAGAGTTCGAACATCAAACTGTACCACCTCAGCTTCGACTCCGATTTCACCAATCCTTTCGACAAACTCCGGTGAACATCTGATGCCTTCGATTTCATAACCAGACTTGAATTCCGACATAGTTTTTTGCGATCGAGAGAGCGGCTGCTTCGCGTAAGCTTTGTGCTGGAGGCGCTGCCGTTTGATCTCATCAGCTTCAGCTCCGGCAACGAATCGCAGTATCTCCACGAGAAATTCGCGGAGTCGTAATCTTCGGACAGAGATTTAAGGATGTGATCGTCGAAAAGAGGTTGCGGCTGCTGCTGCTGTCTGTACGGCACGAGCTTGCCGCAGTGTATTAGGTCTTCTGCATGAGACGTATACTCGGCGATGAGATCGCTGGAAAACTAGAAAGAATATTTTTATTTTTTTTTAATTTTATTTTGTGGTGCATTGAGTAATTATTGTAGTGCATACAAGTAATAAAAGGATAAATAAGTCATTTCGTATTTATTTTATTTTTTATTTAATTTTTTAGTGATGCAAAGAGTAAATTAAGTGGTGCATTTAGAAACTCCCTTTGCAAAATTTATTTAGGGGCTTAATAGCACGCCGTTTTCACATAAGTATCAAACTCTTAAATGTTGCGTATGGGTCAATAAATAGAAAACAAAGAGTTTATTTAGCTTACATGAATTGAAACTGGGTATTTTAATTGCAATTTCTTATTGAAACAAGGTGTTGCTAAGCACACTACACATTTTTCTTTACACACTACAAACTTTTTTTTTATGTTTTAACTTTCCACACTACAACTTTTTTCATATTTACCCTTCACCCTAAAAATCAATTTTAACAAAGGAGCAACTATTTGCCGTACTAATTTTACTCTTTGCACCACAAAGAAATAAAGAAAAAATAAAATAATTGTGAAGTTACTTCAATACCATTTTATTACTTGTTCATACCACTAAAATTACCTAATGCACCAAAAAGAAAATAAATTAATCGAAGTATTCGTCAACTTCTAATAGTTTATTAGAAGTATTAGATGCTAGCATGGGTGTATTGATAAAAAATAATCGAGTTTAGAACGTGCTGTGGAGTTTTTTTTTTTGTCTAGATCGCGATTCGTTCGAGCTGAAAATTTTGAACATTTTGAAGTGGTTTGAACTCCATTTTTTGAACAACACTTGAAGAAAAAATGAAGTTTAGGGTGTTCGAATTTAAGTTTTCGAATATATTGGGGTGGTTCGAACTTCAATTTTCGAACATAGTTCATTCGGAAAATATTTCTAACACCCTTGCACCCTGAAATTTTCTAAGTGTCGTTCAAACTTTAATTTTCGAACAAATGAGAGTTGTTCAAACTTTAATTTTCGAACAAATTAGAGTTGTTCAAACTTTAATTTTCGAACCAACTTTTTTTTCTAAATATTGGAGTCGTTCGAATTAATATTCTCGAACAAGGCGAACATGTTCGAAATAATGTTTCCGAACACATTTTTTTTTCTCTTTTTTTTCAAGTAAAACAAATATTTTTAGAGTGAAGGATATTAATGTAATATTGTGTGGTGCAAATAGTAAAATATGTAGTGCATTGAGTAACCGAAGTGCAAATAGTAAAATCAGTAGTTCAAATATAAATTTCCTTTTAACAATATTATTAATTTAAAATAATTAAAATAGAAAATCAAAAAGTTTCATAAAATCATTTTTGATAGCTTTTACGGGTGACGCATCACAGAACACCAAGATTTCAGAAAATCATTTGCGCTAAGGGCATGTAGGGTTTCGATAGTTTTTTTATATTTGAGAGGGAGAAATCAAAATCGGAGGGAGAAGTGTTCTTTGAAGTGAGCATTTGTTGGTCCCGGACGAGTCAGTATTAGTTTAGAGGGGGTGGATAAACTGATTTAAAAACTTTGAACTGAAATGCGGAAAATATTAAGGGCCCGTTTACTTGTGTGAACTTATCAGTTAAGCTTGTCAGTTTGTCTATTTTCAGTTTGACTGGATAAGTGCAACTTGTGTGCAGTTTCAATGATAAGCAAATTAAAGAAAACAGTACATCACACGATCAATTTATAGAGGTTCGAAGTCTCAAACTTCTACGTCCTCTTTTCCTTCCGCAGAAGGGACAAATTCACTATATAACTTGAGTTAACCTTACAAATTATACAATGAATAAAAACTTGTTGAACCTGGTAACAGTGAGTTACTTTACAATGTTACCTCAGCGGGGTCGACGACTCACACTTGCAGTCCCCAGCAGTTAGCTATTGCGGTGACAGTTTCTTTAGCGGCGGCTCATACTTAGCTGGAGAGTTAGGTGCTATTTTCATCTTTTCAATATTTCAGATCTCTTTCGATCTTCGAGATATTTAGTCTTGAACATGGTATCAACTGATTTTGCTCCTTGAGTTGAGCTATGGTAGTTGATCTTTGTAGAGCTTGAACTGAGAAGATTCTTCTACTGGACTTTCAACAGCTAACTGAATGTGCTTAAATTGTAGAGTTCTTCTTCTGAGATTGACTTTCGTAGCTGAAAATATTGCTTTGAACTGAGTAGAAAGAGGGGGAGAAAGAAAGCTCAGTTTGTAATTCTTTAGGTCGTGCGAAAGTTAAAGTTAATCGAAAGTGAAAGTCTTTCAAATTCTAATTCACTCGTCTTTTATAGAGGAGTGAGTTTGTGATCGTTGGGTTCTTTTTGAACAATCAGAGGTTTGTTGGTTCATCAATGGTTTGTTGGTTCTCATAGTTGTTGGTACGGTTGATGTAGCCGTTACTCTACCATTCAACTTTTGGTGAGCATTAACTCCCTTGATTCTCAGTTAGAGATCTTTGATTTGAACATAGCTGATCAGTTTGGCTACTGCTTCAATTTGGCTTCCTTTCTGAACTTCCTCTCAGTCCAGCTAATTATGAACCATTGACTGGTTTTGACTTGTGTGTCAGTTCGGCTGATCTCATCTTCAGCTTGTCCATCAGTTGACTCGTCTTGAGCTTTAGTTCGGTTAATTTTAATTTTGGCCATTAGTTGAGTACTTTTACTCGTCAGTTCGGTTGCTTTGACTTCGGTTTATCAGTTGGGTTGACTTTGATCTTTAGTTTGACTGACTTGGCTGTTAGTTCAGTAGTCAAACCCTTAAGTCCTGTTGACTTAGTCTTCAGTTGGGTTTATCTAAGCCTTAGTTTAGTTGGCTTAGTCATTCAGCTGGATCGTCTACGTCTTCAGTTCGGTTGACCTTTATTCAATTCTTCAAGGTTTGCCTTGACGTCTTTTTTTGTACCTCAATTCGGTTGGCTTTGGCTTCCAGCTTGGATCTCCTAAGTCTTCAGTTTTTCAAGAGTTCTTTTGACATCTCATCAAAACTCCATAGGGTTTCTTTAGATTGTTTTTCCCAACAACATTCTTCGACCCAACTCAAATAGTCATGGAAAAAAATTGTAAGTTTAATTTTTCATTGTTGATTTTTTAATTTTATTGTTGATTTTTTGATTTTTGTTCGGAAGTAGATTTTTGAAGGGAGAAATTCTTGATTGTTTTATTTTATTATGTTTGATAATGTATTTATTCATTTCTTTATGTCTTCATTCTTTGAGAAAAATGGTATTCGTTCTTAGTTCTGCATTTCTTCGTTCTTCGTTTAATCTGGTCATCAAACTGGTTTTTGTTGATGTGAGATGGTTTAGTCGAAAAATATTTTCTGATATGCTTACTTAGGATACGTTGCTCTGCTGCTTATGTTTTAAAAAATATTTTCTAATATTGTCCATTGAATTCGAATATTGTTTTCTGATGTGCTACTTATGCTATCAAAAAATATTTTTTGATAAGCTCCATTTCATTTCGAAAAATATTTTCTGATATGATATCTTGATATCAAAAAACATTTTTCAAATCAGTTGCTATTTTCTCATATTAATATGCACTCTTTTAGGACAATATTCTCGAAGAAGGCTAACAACTTCGGCAAGGAGACAACAAGTGACAACTCGAATTCAAGTTGAAGAAGCAGCTCCAATCATCATTGAACAAGATGCAGCTCCAATCTAGGTTGAACAAGAGGTTACAAACAACGATGTTGTTGAGGATAATGATGTTGCCGAAATAGTTAGAGGCGCATGTTCAGGAGGCCCTACCGATCCGTCTGTACTTTCCAGCTTTGGAACACATGTAGCAGCGGCTATATAGGAGGGTCAAGAGAGAGATGTGTTAAGATGTCACTGCCTCACAAGCAAACTTTTGAAATGAAGATATTGCAACGACTCTAGTAGTGCTTTGTGGAGGGATTTGGTGAAGAGCTCCAAATTGATGCGTCTGAGAACGATGTCATACAAAGGGCCAAATTGAAATCTCATAACGGCCTTTGTGGAACGATGGCAGCCGGAGACCAACTCGTTTCATATGCCCTTTGGAAAGATGACGATTACTTTAGATGATGTGCAGTGTCTAACTAGTCTTAACACTACAGGTCGTATAGTGAGGTGTGTTGGTGATGATGATGAAGTTTTCTGTTATTATGTGAATGTATGATACTTTATTGGATGTGATTATGGCTACATATTCTGTTAGGTATTTTTGAGGTATTCTATAATTGTTTACCCTTGGAGATGACAGGAATATAATTTTTGATCTGGTAGTGTGATTTCAGAAATGGTTTTCCGACCTGCTTAAGATGATTTTCATTGATAATTTTTCGACCAGGTAATTTCTGACCGACCTGTAATGAGGTCGAAAATTATTTTTTGAATGAAAGACATGAGGTCGAAAATTATTTTTTGACTGAGTAAGTCGAAAAAATTCTGAAATAATCTTTTTAACAAAAAAAAATATCCGAATCAAATGATCCAATACATGCAACGCAACAATTCGACATCTAAGATGTATTATAATTATTATAAATTGAATGTTTCCCATTTAGCAGCACATTCATCATGGTGATCCTTCCATACACATGATATAGAGGGTAGTGGGTGGCC
This sequence comes from Perilla frutescens, assembly GCA_026008535.1. Taxonomy (NCBI): domain Eukaryota; kingdom Viridiplantae; phylum Streptophyta; class Magnoliopsida; order Lamiales; family Lamiaceae; genus Perilla; species Perilla frutescens. Next base: position 25,449,775 of record BRKX01000010.1, on the reverse strand, counting down.
TGGAGTTAAGAAAACCTACAAAATAAAGAGATTTTAGTTTCTAATAGATAATTACATAATTTTGTATCAACGCTGATAAACATACCCGAATAAAGTGATTTAATTTTGTTGTTTCTGGTGTCTTAACCAATGCTATGCAGATACATTTAGGATTTGGTAGAACTAGAGACCTCAAAGGTAAAAATGTAGTTGGATACCTACCATCCAAAGTCACCAATGCAACATTATAGACTGTAGTGATCATGTACCCCATATTAGGCAACACCATCCAATGTGAGGCTTCAGCTTCATCTGTAAAAAAATGAAGAGCATTCTCTATGATGGCACTTCTCACGTTCTCTATAAAATGTGTAGTCCATAGCTCCGGATTCTTGCTCAACTCATACAAAAGATCACATCGAATAACAGACCATGAATCCTCATTTCTGAGTAACAACCCGACGATTGCACAGAATCCATAGTGACCATCTGACTTAATATCTTCGGTCCTCAACAGGTAAGGTAGAAATTAAGTTTCTATCTGACTGGTGTACTCTATATGTGCAAGTGTGATAGGTGTTTCTCGTGTGTGACGAACAACCTATAAAATGTCCAACATGTAAATGTAAAACACGATAGATAAATAAAAGCATGAATTTGTTTGTGAGGAATACCTTTTGTTTTCCTTAACTCGTACTAAACATAGCATATGTGGTCGGTGGTGTATCAAATATAATTGTATCTTCCATAGGTGAACAACTATCAATCATCGAGTTTTCATATTCAAACACACTCTTCTCACGTTTGGTTGATGTAGATTGTTTTGATTTTGTTTGTTTTTGGTCGACCGTGAGTTTTAGTCTGCACCTCTGGTTTAATCAATGATGTGGTGCATGGATTGACAATCTCTCTGAATCTTTTCAACATTAACAACTTTGCAGACTCATTTGCATTTTGGAATTTCTCATTTGCCTCAATCCAAGTCTGAATCCAACGATTACCAACATCATATCATACATCAATATCAACACCGGCCAATGAATCCATATCCAAATTTCTCCAAAATCTATCCACTTTGTCTAAAAATATGGGCATAGAACTACGAAGATGTTCATCAATATCATGTGCACAAGGAAGACCACATTTTGTTCGTAACACACAACCGCACAATAAATGGTCTACTCCAGATTCTGGCACACTCTTTATTTCATCATGCACTTTATCTAATGCTGCAATTGAAACTATACCTCGAAGAAATTGGAATATATGAGATTTATATCGATGTTGGACCACGTTGATACTCTTCTCAAATAAAGCTTTTACTGCATTGATTGATGTCTCAAGGAGATCGTGCATATTTTCCCAACATGTCTTGAGACTGCCGGTGTTTGATCCCAGAAACCTTTTCAATTTGGCGTTTGCACCCTCAGCCCTGCATGTTGTGGTATTATCAAAATGTAGCACATTATTTATCCAACAATTCACAAATCTTTCTTTGTAAAGGATGATCCAATGGTTTACAGCGTACTTCACAACCTCTGGATGAGTGGAATAATCATTGTTAAATCTAGTAAACAACTCATTATATCGAGATTCGGTATCACCTAACACCATCATATTCCAAGAACTAAGAAATGAATTCCACTGATTATTAGTACGGAACTTCTTCTTACAATTAGCATCAATATTCTTATTGATATGCCATCGACACAAAAAATGACGTGAAGTAGGAAAATTTGTCTCAATTGCTTTCATCAATGCAATCTCTCTATTCGTAACAATAATAGTAGATAAGTACCTTTGATCCATCAACTCTCTCAATGCAGTCAGTACCCACGTGTAATTATCCTCTTTCTCTGACTCCAAATAAGCACAGAGAAGGTCATGTTTGTTGAAGTGATGCCCACTATCTCAAATAATGGTAATATGTATCGATTTGTCTTATACGTGCAATCCATCAATAAGACATTAGAAAAAGCACGAAGAAACTCTACGCTTACTGGATGTGCATAGAACATATCTTTCACAATGTCAGTTTCTTGGCATCGCCTAGTATATTGGTAATACATGTGTTCCTACAACTTTCCCAAAAGGTATTGCATTTGCGATCGACCAGCAAGCTCCAGATATCTATTCTTATGATGAATATTGTAGATTGTCTTTACTGTTGACTTGTTATTTGTATAACTTTTTTGCAATGCTGCCAAAATTTGCTTTAGTTGACTATGGCTCGACGACAAACTAGCAACTAACTTTTCCTCATTAATTGTTAAATGACCGGCATAAGCATGGCCTTCTAAGTATTGTATAATTGGATGATTTTGAGAAGTGTAAACTGTTACTTTTGTATACTGAAAGACTTGTCTTTGTATACTTTTCTGATGATATGAAATGAAAGTTATTGCAGTTTGGTGCGTCGTTTTTCACCAAAAATAAATGTCCCGACATTCAGTCGGTAAGCCCTTACTGCAGAGTACAGCGGCGAGCAAGATCATCTCCCAAGGGACTGGCGAGAATTATTCTTTATTTCCAATCTGTATAACCAAACTTCAAACGGGGGTTTTGAGATTTTTAAACTAAATTTAACGAAAGCAATAATAAATATAAATTAAATAAACAAATACACAGAGAACGGATTCTAACAGTTATTAAAGAGATATCCCAGATTCCAACTAACTCCACTCTAGCTCAATTAACCGATCCTTGATGCAAAGATTAATTTAATCAACTCATGCAAACCAGTTATAGTCGCCGAAGACACTTACTGATACGACCTAATTTCTCCATAATTTCTCGATAACCAGGAAGACACTTCACTAATTATTTCCCTAATCGACTGACAACCGTAAGAGATACTCTATAGGTTTAATGAGCCGACAACATTTAATTCTAGAGAAACCCGATTCAAATCTAACTGACTCTGACACAGGACAGTTGAGACTCGACTGTTATTCCCCTGGCTCTGAAGAACCGTTTTACCACTAATTAAACTTAAACCACAATTGCGGATGGCCGGTCTAATTGGTTGCTAATTAACTCTGGATTACTAAATATTTGCAACTACCTAGCAAAACTAAAACAATTAAACGACACGAAAATTAAGAGTAACAGATACATGCAATCGATTAAATGATAACAGCAGTTAGATCTCACGATTTAGTCGGCTAGAGCTTCGTTAAGTTGTCACCTGAGATATAATCGAACTTAGCTGGAACTCATGATTAAACTTGATCGCATAGAATTATTGAAAACGTGAACACGATGAAGTAGAAAAGAAGAAATATGAAACTGAATAAAATCACGTTGCTGCGTTCTTGCGTTCGTTCAGTTCTGGATTCTGAATAGTTGTTCGATTCTCATTAAAAGAGATCCTAATATATCTAATATCCATAAAGGAGTTTATCTTAACTAGGAAATAAAATCTATAGCTATCTAAACTAGGTAAGTTGACCAAAAAGACTCCTTAGGGTTGTGGACTTCCTTGTAGTCGCCTCCAAGCAATTCCCGAGCTGTAATTCACGTCTGGGCCCACTGGAAACCTCAAAATGTATGGATCGGCCCAGTTCCAGTCGTCAAAGCCCACGAACTGCGCCCATAATTCCTTAACTCCTGCAGTATGCCCTTACTGACTGCGACTTCAAATCTCTTCACATCAAAATGTGCAGCTTTAGTCCAGAATCTCGGTTCTTTCTTCACTATGAGGCTAGTTACCTGCATTCAACTCAAGAGACACTTCTTCCCACAAAATAGAGCAATAGAATAATTACATAGCAATAATAGACATGAAATAGACCCCAAAACTTAGGAAAATATGGTCCAATCAAACTACCCCACACTAAGACATTGCTTGTCCTCGAGCACACTTAAACACAAAATACACACAAAAAGATTTTAAAGACACAAATGCAAATAGTGACTACTCTTGATCAGAAATAGTAGAAACCCAGGTTGTCATGTAACCAACCACATCCACAAATCAATTTTTGTTTCATTAACCAGTGCATGCTCTTCATTCGAGTTAGGATTATGCACCTCGATCCAGCCTCACCAAAGATTCTCTCAAAAGTCACTCAAAACAAGGGTAACATGGGAAGAATTCACTCAGTCAAGACTGGATACTTTCAACATAGAATTGCCCTTATGTCAAAACATGAATCAATTAATCAAGTTATTCACAAATCAAAAGGACTTTTTATTTAGGTTGTAACGGGGCTAGGGTCAGAGGTAGGAGAGTTTTTTGGGATAAGTGGCTATAATTTGAAAAAAATATGCAAGTGTATCAGAATTCATAAACAGCTGCAATGTTCAACAACCGGGCTCAAGTGCTTCAATTTATCTCATATATAACTTTGCTATTCCTCCTGCCCTACAACTCTCTCATTTTTTTTTCTTTTTTCTTTTTTCATTTTTTTCTTTTTTTTTTAACCATAACAGTAGGGCAGGGAATTTTCTTTTTCGCATCTTTTAATCACTTTTGCAGCTCCAAAAAGTATAGTAACACTTGTATAATTTTCCAAAAGGTGACACAACAGGTTATGAAAAACAAAGGCTAAAGCTCGTTGAATTATGGTTTTCAAAAGAATTAGGAATTGTGGCTCAAAAGGGGCTTACTAGGTGATAATGCAAGGGTAGGATAATTACAAGCCAAAATAAGGTGAATTCCTAGTTGCCTTTTTCATCTTCATGAATACACTCAATCAATCAAACAAGCATGGCATTTAGGCAATTCAAGTATCAAGCAATCCTAATATGACACACACACCAAAGGAACTTCGAGCTGTAACAAAGATGTTTCAATTCATTTTTATGCTCAAGGCTCAAAACTCACACATGTGGGCTATCAAAAGTGATCAAAATGCACATCCATCATTCTCAAATATATCCAAGCAACACATGATTTAATTCCACAAAAAAAACCACCAAACAATCCAGTCAAACCAACAAAACAGCCCGTTCTCCTTCTATATCTAATCTCAAACAGTCACACACTTGCATTCAAAACAAAAATAAGAATACAGACAGACTCAGTACAAGCTAAGCATGTAAAATTAGTGTCTCCACCCCACACTTAGAAAGGTACAGTGTCCGCACTGTAAACGGAAACAACACACAATCACTCAAAATAGAAACAAAGCACACACAAAGAAAACAAACAAACTACAGCAAAAAGAGGTAGAAGTGGACCAATACTCGCGCAGTCAAGGGTTGTCGCTCATATGAATCACCACTTGCTCCAGGGTGGTGAGTCTCCCATCAATGTCATCGAGGCGGTGGAGGATCTTTTGAGTGGCCTGGGTGATCAGGGCCTCAATGGCTGGTAGTAGCGAAACGGAGGGGGCGGAAGGACCTGCAACCATAGAAGGACTCGGGGTCGAAACACCCGGTCGAGCTAACTGATACTGCCCGGAGGTGTTAATGAAGAGTAGGCGCATATTATTCATTCAGTTAAAGTGAGAGTAGTGGGGGAGATGGACTCTAAATCAGGGACATCCACTTCCAATTTTTTAGCCAGCAATGTAATGAAATGCCCAAGAGGGACTTTACCATGTGGGTGATTGGCGATGTACCGCCACTGTAAAGCTAACCAAAAACCAAAGTTGACCCGTTCGTGCTTTACCATACAAGTTAATAAAAAGACCTCCTGCTTTGTGACTATGCTAAGCATATCAACCCTACCAAAGAAATTGAGAGTCAAGAAGCGATGACTCAAACGTAAAGCATCATCCCCGATATTGGCACTCTTAGACAAACGCGGCATATAATGATCATCCACAGATAACTCACGCCAATGATCAGAAATAGCTAAAGCATGCTCATCAGGTATATCACACCAAGCAGAGTCATAAGCATCCTCAGTCACAGAAAGAGTAGATTCCAATCCCAACAACACATTTAACGTGTTCACAGACATATTAAATTCCCGCCTCCGTAATCGAAAGAGAATAGCATGCGAATCATTTAAGGAACTAGAAGCCTTAAACACAAAGGAAGACAGAAATTCAACAGTCAAAACATCATAGACCGGGCGAGAAGTATCTAACAAGATCTCCCACCCGATCGATCGAAAATTAGCACGGAGAGAATCATTTACCCCAAGCGGCGCGATGCTATCCCAATCGAAAGGTCGAGGGCCAAGGAGAAGGCGAGTCATGTTCTGGCGAAGACGGCGGTTGATCTCGTCCACCGGGCGGAAAGGGAGATGTCGGCCGGAGCGGCGGCGAGAAGAAGAGGGTCCGGCAAATGGCGAAGGGGCTACGCGAGCAGGGGATGGAGGCGGTGAAGAAACGGGAGACGCTGGAGCGGGATGAGTGGCAGTTGGAGAGGGTTGAACGTCAGCCGACGCTGTCTGGGAAGAGTCAGTGGTGACGACACGGCAGTGAGGGCGGCCGGCAGTGGATTTGCTTCGAATCCGGCGTGGTGGTGAGGAAGATGGCGATCGCGGTGGTGACGAGGCACGAGGGAGTGTTGTGGTGGCAGAAGGTGGAGGAGATGGGGTAAGAACCGGTCCGGCAGGTTCTGGCGACGGTCAGGGGGCGTGAGTGGAAGGAGAAGGGCCGGCAGAGAGGTTGCGCTTCGTGGAGCCACCGGCGAGGGCTCGGCCGTGAGTGCGAGGTGGGGAAGGGGCGCCGACAGTGTGGGCTTCAGACAGAGGCGGCGGTGGTGCGGCGGCGGTTTTGGAGGCTTTTCTCTTGGCCATGATGGGAGGTCCGTTGAGGGGGGGCGGTTTGGGAGTTGAAAGGACGCGGGAGTTCTACAAGCAGTAAAAAAAAAGAATAAGTGCTGTAACAATTCAAAGTGGGGGGAACAGGGTTAACTTGAATCAAATTAGGGCTAAGGGCAAAATCCCCCAAATAGAATTATGTAAATTGCATCACAGCCCTTCCTTACAATGAAAAATTGCAGTGGTACCCCTTACCCCACACTTAGAATTAAAGCAACATACACTTAGAGGTATTAGCATAAATCTGCCGAGTTCCCCTCGTTCTGTAAATTTATTTATTTATTTTTTTTTTTTTTGAAACTACGATTCCATAGATCTGGACTAAAATGGACCACAATAATAAAAAGACGTAAATGACAAAAAGGAAAGAAAGAAAATAAAACAGTAAATAAAAGGGACAGGAAATCGGGTTGCCTCCCGAGAAGCGCCGTTGGTTAATGTCGTAGGCTCGACGGGAGGAAAGTGATTATGGAGAGATTTCCGGGGCAACCAAATCGACCCCATCGAATGGCTGTGAAGCTAGTCCAGCAAGAAATGGCTTTAACAACTGTCCATAGACTGTGAGAATTTTATCCGTAGACAAGCTGCGAATCTCTACTGCACCGTGAGGGCTTACGCGAACAACTTCATATGGGCCCGTCCAACGGGACTTCAACTTGCCCGGCATGAGTCGGAGATGAGCATTAAACAACAGTACTTGCTGGCCAACTTTGAAACTTTTCCTCCGAATATATTTGTCATGCAAGAATTTTGTGCGCTCTTTGTAGGACCGAGCGTGATCATAAGCTTCCAAACGAATTTCCTCAAGTTCTTGCAACTGGTACTTTCTCTCGAACCCGGCGAATTGTGGATCAAGGCAGCACTGTTTTACTGCCCAGAAGGCTCGGTGTTCCAATTCTATAGGAAGATGGCACTGCTTGCCAAAAATTAAGCGGTAAGGGGACATGCCAATCGGTGACTTGTATGCTGTACGGTATGCCCATACTGCATCATCCAGGCGCAGGCTCCAGTCCTTCCTGTTAGGACTGACAGTTTTCTCCAAAATGTTCTTGATTTCTCGATTCGAAACTTCGGCTTGTCCATTAGACTGTGGGTGATAAGCTGTAGCAACTCAATGATGGACCCCATATTTCTTGAACAAGGCTTCCAATGTTCGATTGCAGAAGTGAGTGCCTTGGTCACTAATTATGGCGCGAGGAACACCAAATCGTTGGAAGATTTGAGTTTTCAGAAACTTAGCTACCACTTTGGAATCATTGGTCGGAGTAGCTTGAACTTCAACCCATTTGGAGACATAATCGACGGCCAGAAGAATGTATGATTGGTCGAAGGAGTTCGGAAAAGGACCCATGAAGTCCATGCCCCACACATAAAAAATCTCACATACCAAGATCGGCACTTGAGGCATTTCATTTCTGGAGGAAATAGTACCAAGGCGTTGGCAACGATCACAAGTCTTGCAAAACAGGTAAGCATCTTTGAAAATCGATTCCCAATAAAACCCACAGTCGAGGATTTTACGAGCTGTCCGCTTTGGTCCAAAATGGCCTCCACAGGCATGAGCATGGCAAAACTCGAGAATTGACTGGATCTCGTCATCCCGAATGCAGCGTCGAATGACTTGATCAGCACATGTTTTCCATAAGTAGGGCTCGTCCCAAATGAAGTACTTAGCTTGGCTTTTCAACTTATTCTTCTTTGCTGATTCAGTTCCTTTTGGGAACATCCCAGTTGCGAGATAGTTCACCAAGTCAGCATACCAAGGAGTTGCACGGGCTGCGGCCAGTAATAGCTCGTCTGGGAAATCATCCGGTATGGGCATACCGTCGGACTGTGTGATCAGTCGGCTCAGATGGTCAGCAACATTATTTTCAGCGCCCCTTTTATCTTTGATGTCCAGATCAAATTCTTGCAAAAGGAGTACCCAACGAATCAAACGAGGCTTGGATTCTTTTTTGGAAAGCAAATACTTCAAAGCGGCATGATCTGTATATACCACAACTTTAGATCCCACAATATAAGACCGAAACTTCTCACAAGCGAAAACGACAGCTAAAAGCTCCTTCTCCGTGGTAGTGTAATTGCATTGGGCTGGGTTAAGAGTTTTGGAGGCGTAATAGATGACATGGCTCTGCTTCCCACTCTTTTTTCCAAGTACAGCTCCAACCGCGAAGTCACTAGCGTCGCACATGAGCTCAAAAGGAAGGCCCCATTGGGGTGGTTGGATGATCGGTGCAGAAGTAAGTTTTGCCTTCAAAATATCGAATGCCTCCTTGCATTGGTCATCAAAGAGGAATGGCGCATCTTTTTGCAGCAACTTGGTCATAGGCTGTGCGATTTTGGAGAAGTCTTGAATGAAGCGCCGGTAGAAGCCGGCATGCCCTAGAAAAACACGTATCTCTTTCTCATTAGAAGAGTAAGGAAGCTTCACGATTCAATCAACTTTTGCTCGGTCGACTTCGATCGCCTTTGCAGAAATGACATGGCCAAGCACGATGCCTTATTGCACCATAAAATGACATTTCTCGAAATTCAACACCAAATCAGTCTCGACACACCTTTGAAGGACCTTATCCAGGTGTTCGATGCATTGCTCGAAAGAATCGCCATGAACTGTGAAATCATCCATAAAAATTTTGATGCAGCTCTCGATCAAGTCGGAAAAAATGCTCATCATGCACCGTTGGAAGGTGCCGGGAGCGTTACACAATCCAAATGGCATCTTGCGGCAGGCAAACGTTCCAAATGGGCAGGTGAAAGTCGTTTTTTCTTGGTCCTCTTGGGCGACAAAAATCTGGAAGTAACCCGAGTATCTATCGAGGAAACAAAAGAACGATTTTCCAGCTAAGCGTTCCAGCATCTCATCGATGAACGGTAAAGGGAAATGATCTTTGCGTGTAGCATCATTTAGTTTCCTAAAATCGATGCACATGCGCCAACCAGTTCGGAATCAACTCATTGTCCTCATTCTTCACAAGCTGGAAATCGGATTTCTTTGGGACAACGTGCACAGGACTGACCCATTCACTGTCGGAAATTGGGTAAATGATCCCAAGCTGGAGCAACTTGAGGATCTCTTTGAGAACTACTTCTTTCATCACCAGGTTCAATTTTCTTTGGGGATCTCGAGAAGGCTTGCAATCTGGCTCAAGGAATATCCGGTGCATGCAAATGTCCGGACTAATCCCCTTGATATCAGCTAATGTCCATCCTATAGCTCCTTGATGCTTTTTCAGAATTTCGATCAATCGGTTTTCTTGATTGGAGGACAGATCTTTGCTGATGATGACAGACAGAGTGTCGTCCTTTCCCAGATAAGCATATTTCAAATGCTCAGGCAGAACCTTCAACTCCAGAACTGGGGCTTTCACATGTGATGGCAATATCGGCTCTGTGGCCATCGGTAAGGGCATACGACCTGGCATGTTCCTTGCAGGAAATTCCTCGGTGGCATACAGCTGCTGGATAATCTCTCGAATTGCCGCTTCTTCTTCTGAACCTGCAATTTTGTCAGAAACTCCACCAAAAAGTACCTGCTCAAGTGTGTCCTCCCTGAAATTACACTCAACAAACTCGTCAACTAGAGAATCAACAACATCAACCATATACAGAGCTTTAGGGTCCTCGATATGTTTCATAGCCTCAAAGATGTTAAATGTGACTATGTCACCATCAAATCCAAAACTCAACATGCCTTTATCAACATCAATCTTAGTTCGTGTTGTTTTCATAAATGGACGACCTAACAAAATCAAAGGTCTATGAGCAGACAAAGAATCATTCATATCAACAATATAAAAATCCATAGGAAAAATCAAATCATTGAACTTAACTAGAACATCCTCTACAACACCTTGGGGATAAGCATTAGATCTATCGTCCAATTGAATTATGACTCGGGTATCCTTCATGGGACCTAACTGTAGATCTTTGTACGTAGACAGAGGCATGACATTGATGGATGCACCTAAGTCTAACATAACACTGTCAACCTTCTTACTCCCAATGATGCAAGGGATAGTAAACATACCTGGGTCTCGGCATTTCTGTGGTAACTTTCGTTGAATAACAGCAGACACATTTTCACCAACTGTGATTCTGGCATCCTTCCCATACCTTATCTTCTTTGCACAGAGCTCTTTCAAGAATTTGGCGTATCTGGGAACTTGTTTGATAGCATCAAGCAATGGGAGATTGATCTCCACTTTCTTGAACAACTCGAGGATCTCCCTGTCACTATCATCCTTCTTATGCTTTGCTAACCTGGAAGGAAAATGGGCTGCATGAATAGGATTAGAAATTTTAGATGGTTCACGTACCTCAGTAGGGGCATCCTGAGCAACAGTTTGCTTGTCTTCAGCTTTATTCCCGCCTGTCACGCGGGTGACCCGGGTTCGATCCCCGACAACGGCGCCAAAATTTGGTGCGTCATTTTTCTCCAAAAATAAATATCCCGACATTCAGTCGGTAAGCCCTTACTGCAGAGTACAGCGGCGAGCAAGATCGTTTCCCAAGGGACTGGCGAGAATTATTCTTTATTTCCAATCTGTATAACCAAACTTCAAACGGGGGTTTTGAGATTTTTAAACTGAATTTAACGAAAGCAATAATAAATATAAATTAAATAAACAAATACACAGAGAACGGATTCTAACAGTTATTAAAGAGATATCCCAAATTCCAACTAACTCCACTCTAGCTCAATTAACCGATCCTTGATGCAAAGATTAATTTAATCAACTCATGCAAACCAGTTATAGTCGCTGAAGACACTTACTGACACGACCTAATTTCTCCATAATTTCTCGATAACCAGGAAGACACTTCACTAATTATTTCCCTAATCGACTGACAACCGTAAGAGACACTCTATAGGTTTAATGAGCCAACAACATTTAATTCTAGAGAAACTCGATTCAAATCTAACTGACTCTGACACAGGACAGTTGAGACTCGACTGTTATTCCCCTGGCTCTGAAGAACCGTTTTACCACTAATTAAACTTAAACCACAATTGCGGATGGCCGGTCTAATTGGCTGCTAATTAACTCTGGATTACTAAATATTTGCAACTACCTAGCAAAACCAAAACAATTAAACGACATGAAAATTAAGACTAACAGATACATGCAATCGATTAAATGATAACAGCAGTTAGATCTCACGATTTAGTCGGCTAGAGCTTCGTTAAGTTGTCACCTGAGATATAATCGAACTTAGCTGGAACTCATGATTAAACTTGATCGCATAGAATTATTGAAAACTTGAACACGATGAAGTAGAAAAGAAGAAATATGAAACTGAATAAAATCACGTTGCTGCGTTCTTGCGTTCGTTCAGTTCTGGATTCTGAATAATTGTTCGATTCTCATTAAAAGAGATCCTAATATATCTAATATCCATAAAGGAGTTTATCTTAACTAGGAAATAAAATCTATAGCTATCTAAACTAGGTAAGTTGACCAAAAAGACTTCTTAGGGTTGTGGACTTCCTTGTAGTCGCCTCCAAGCTATTCCCGAGCTGTAATTCACGTCTAGGCCCACTGGAAACCTCAAAACGTATGGATCGGCCCAGTTCCAGTCGTCAAAGCCCACGAACTGCGCCCAGAATTCCTCAACTCCTGCAGTATGCCCTTACTGACTGCGACTTCAAATCTCTTCACATCAAAATGCGCAGCTTTAGTCCAGAATCTCGGTTCTTTCTTCACTATGAGGCCAATTACCTGCATTCAACTCAAGAGACACTTCTTCCCACAAAATAGAGCAATAGAATAATTACATAGCAATAATAGACATGAAATAGACCCCAAAACTTAGGAAAATATGGTCCAATCACAGTCACTGTTTGCATTTAGATTATGTTTTATAATTATTTTATGCAATATTCCATATACTTACATTGTAGATGATATGGTGTGGTGAGTCACACGGTAATATAATGTCATTAGAAGCTTGTAATGTATTAAAGAGCTCACGGCTTAGATGGTCCTGAACACACCATCGGTACACCGTAGAATAATCTGATAAGTTAGTTTATCTTGGCTAACCGATTATTCTAGTACACTTGTTAGTGTATTGAAGAGGATCACGATAGGATACTATTCTCTGTCTCTGACCCGGTTAGTGAGAGAATAAAGATCCACAGATTTCAGGTTCTGAACTCATGTGATATTGATGACCATATGTGTGCATTGTTTGTTACTTTGATTTATCAATGGGTGAGATCTTTTCATAGGTCAATAAACTTGATATCTTGGGTAATGCCAGTGTATACATGATGTCTCGAGCACACCATGTCCTAGTGCGCCAGGTTGATGATGTTATCTTGAGGAAACATAAGTTCATGTTGAAACCCTGTAGATAGAATTTATTCCTTACATGGTAAAGTTTGTGTGGTACTACTCAAGGGTTTAGATATTAATTAATTATAGCTGTCAGAGGCTGACATAATTAATTAATGAACATTATATCTTAAACACGAGGAATGGCTGGACTAAATGAGAAAGCATATTTGTAAATATGTATTAAATTGGTAGGTCAGTTTTACTTCTTTAGTGGAATAAAAGTGAAACTTAATTTATTTAATTATATCCTAAGTTTATTGGATATTAAATAAATTAGTGGGCCAATTTAATATTCTTCTAGATCCCTATTGTAGCCCAATTGACTGAAAATGGACTGGATATAGAACTTGAGATAGAGACCCAAGCCCAGTAGGGTTGGGATGATGATTTTCGACCATCCCCTATATAAATATAGGGAGGGTGTTCGAAAATTACAGTGATAAGATCAGTCCCTTTTTTGTCTCTCAAGATATCCACATATTTCACAAACCTATCTAGTAGATTTCAGCCCACTCTGAATCTAGATACAATCCGGGAATACAACAGAAGATCTTGGAGTTGAATACTATATGTGCCTATTTTGAGAAATAGGTGGCGCCAATTCCGTGTACATTCAACAACAAGATTAGATCTTTAATCTTGTCCTCAGACCGTCTGACAATTGTAAGTAATTCGAATCTATGTCTTCCGCTTTATTAGATTCATTTTGCATGGTTTTGTGCTTGACGTGATAAACATGCACGTGACATAAAAATATGATTTGCATGAACATGGATTAATGAACAACCAAATGATCCTGCGGTTGTTTAATTCGAAAAAACTCCAACATAAACAACCTCTAATAACCATCGATCATGCTCTCGAAAATAGCGGCCCTTTAGAAAAAAAGGACATCTACATTTTTTAGTTCCAGATAACCTTTCATTTTTTAGAGTCTTAACTTCATTTTTCATATCTTCACTTTTGTCCAATTTTCCTTCTATCTTATCATAAATAAGCTTTGATGGTTTCTTCCTAGGCTCACGGTAGTGCCCGCTTCGTTCACATGCCAACTCTAAATGAGGAAGTCTTCTTTCCTTTCCCATTTCTGAAAATTTAACAATGATGACAATCCCAAGTGGAAGAGCTCCCTCACGAACCCAATTAATCAAACTTTCCCGTGAACAAAACCACTCCATAGTGTGGAATATATCTTAATAATCAGGAACTAACTCTTGTATTGGGCCATCAACACTACTCTCTGTTACCTATAAAACTGGTGACAAACTGTTAGATTCTAAAATATTTGAACATATTAGAGTCGGAAATAGATTTTTGAATCTTCCTTGTTAACATTGAAAAATAATTTAACCTGAACTGGTGATTTTAGAAAATAATTTCTGACCCATTATATGATTTTCGGAAATTGTGTTTTGAAAGATCCTTCTTATTTCATAAATATATTTTTGACGCATTATTCACACGGTTGAAAATATATTTTCGACGCCCTGTGATGGATTTCAAACTGTGTTTTCCAACTTCCCTGTGATGAATACTGAAAAACTAATCGGAAAAACTGTGAAAAATAATCAGAAAAGTATACGACAAATGACTTACATTGTCTGTTTCTTCAATCTTTTGGTGCTCCATGGTTGATTTCCACTAAAAAAATCAATCTAAATGGATTTTGAAAACTTTTGAGAATGGCTAGGGTTTGAGAATGGTAGTGATTGGTTTCTACTCCATTTTTACTTTGTTCTTCGGTTATGACTTATTTCTGCTCCAGTTCCAAATTCTTCGATATATTGGTTATTCGGTTTATTTTTTATTTATGATTATTGTTGGGAAAAACTATCCAGGTAGCCTAACTGATGGTTTTGATGAAATGTCAAAACATGTGCAAAAGTTCTAATGAAAAACTGTAGGTTATTCAAGCTGGAAGTCGAGCTGATGACCAAGTAAGACTTTAAAATTCAGCTCAGCTGAAGCGAAAGTCAATCGCCTTGAAGCATCCTCTTAAGCTGGTTGACCATGCTTCGAGCAGACAAGTTAAAGCTTAACTGTCAAAGCTTCACCTCCAGAGCTTAAGCTAAGGGGGAAGAAAACACTGAAAGACCGGGAAGCATCCACAGATGAGTAATAATCAGTCTAGCTGAATGCTAAGGAAAGCTGATGAGAAAAAGAGCTAGCTTAAAGGCTCAAAGCAAAACTGAACTGATCAAGGATCAGTCAGCTGAGAGAAAAGCTCATAAGAAAGAGCCAACTGGAATCCAGAGCTGAGAGCTCTGAAGCTAAGCTGCCAAAATCTCGAGCTGAAAGCTAAGGCAGCTGAGGAACTGCCAACTGGACGATCTCAGAACTAAAAGTCGAGATAGCTGAGGACCTATCAGCTGAAGTCCAAAACTGATAGTCGGAGCAACTGCTACCTGACAGACAGTTATTGAAGATCCTGATGATCTTGGAGCAGAAGCCATTAAATTCAACGGCTAGTTCAATTAAAGTTTCAACGGCTACAAGCATTAACTACCATCGGTGAAATCAATTGAATTACCAATCACAACGGTCACTGAGATCACTCATCTATATAAGGAGGGTAAATCTCATTCTGACTAAGACTTTCGCCAAACTAACTTTTGCTATATTTTTGCAGAACGAGCTTTCTTTCTCCCTCCCCACAGCTTAAAGCTGAAATCTCTTAAGTGCGATAAGTCCCAACTGAGAAGGCGTGCTTCAAGTTCCAAGCAAACAGCTAGCTGTCGAAGAAATCCAGTCAGAGCAAAGCTTCTCAGTTCAAGCTCTTCAAAGATCAACCACTCAGCTCAGTTGAAGGAGCATTCCAGGTTGATAACAGATTCAAGATTGTCTTCTTGAAGATCAAGAGAGATCTAAAATCTTGTAAAGACGGGCAATAGCACCTAAAGTCTCAGCGAGCAGTTGGGACCGGTAAGTGTGAGCTGTCGACCAGAAACTGGCTGAGGAAAGGCGTACTGATGGGTCCGTTCTTCCGGGACAGCAACAGTTGAAAAGGAGGTCGCGCTCGATTTGAAAGGTACCGTTTTCAGGTTCAACAGAATTCTTCACTGTGTAGCTGTAATAAAAAACTTTACACTTGCATAGTGGATTGCCCTTCTACGGAAGGAAGAAAGGACGTAGAAACAGGAGCTTTGAACCTCTATAAGTCTTGTGTGTGCTGTACTTTCTGCTTAAAGCTTTTGCATGTTCTGAAACTGCACACTATAGCACACAAGCTGCACTGACAAGCTCACAAGCTAAGTTCTCTATCTCAACTGATCAGTGCATGGATAAGTTTTCTAAAGCGAGTCAAGGGCCCCATATATTCCGCACAAAAGCTTAAGTTTTTGAGTCAGTTTATTCACCCCCCCTCTAAACTGACATAGACTCGCACTGGGACCAACAATTATTGATTTTTTTTGAATTTGTAGATATTAATTTATTAGATTACTTAGTAAGGGTGTTTAAGTAAAATCATAAATAATTACTTTTAATTAATTTTAGTGTGTAGCGTGTAAAGAAAAATGTGTAGTGTGTAAAGAAACACCTTTGAAACAAACTGGTTTTGGGAGTGACTATTTGCACTACTAATTTTACTTTTTGCACCACGAAAGAAATAAAGAAAAATAAAATAATTGTGAAGGTATTTCAATACTCTTTCTTTAGTTGTTCATACCACTAAAATTACTCAATGCACCACAAATTCAAAACTAAAAATAAAATAAAAAAGAAAACAAATTAAAAATAATTTATTAAACATATTAAAACTCAGTATTCATCAACTTTTAATAGTTTATTAGAAATATTAGATGTTAGTATGAGTGTATTGATCGAAAATAATCGAGTTTAGAACGTGTTGTGGATGTTGTTTTTGTCCAGATTGCGATTTGTTCGAACTGAAAATTCCAAACATTTTGGAGTGATTCGAACTCCATTTTTTGAACAACACTTGGAGAAAAAATGGAGTTCAGAGTGTTCAAATTTAATTTTTTGAACATATTGGAGTGCTTCGAACTTCAATTTTCGAACATAGTTCGTTGGAAAATGTTTTTTGAACAAATGAGGATTGTTCAAAAAATTAATTTTTAACATCTTTGCACCCTGAAATTTTCTAAGTGTCGTTCAAACTTTAGTTTTTGAACCAACTTTTTTTCTAAGTTTTGAGTCATTCGAATTAATATTCTTGAACAAGGTAAACGTGTTCGAAATTGTATTTTCGAACATATTTTATTTGTTTTTTCTTAAGTAAAATAAATATTTTTGAAGTGAAGAGTATTAATGTAAATGTGTGTGGTGCAAAGAATAAAATCTGCGATGCCTTGAGTAATCGAAGTGCAAAGAGTACAATCAGCAGTACAAATAGAAATTCCCAAATTTTAAATGCTTGCTTCTAATTTTGGGTTACTTGCAAAACTTATAATGGTTTCTCGATTTGGACTTGTTACTTGTTAGTGGCATGTAAACTCAATGTTATAGAAAACATTCATTATGGTTTAATATATTTATTTATTTATGAATTGGCCTCAGAATGTACTTATTAGACCATCCACTATGGGAGGTGCTTATATACATGTGGCAGAATAAGAAGCAAGTTCCACCATAGTGGAACACAATTCAAGGAAACAAAATAAGAAATGAGTTCTCCTGCAAGAAGTCGGTTCTTGAGTGAAATAGTGGGGCCAAAATATTTTCTCTCTTCTCCCCTTTTGCATTTTCAGTGCTTTCCTTCTTTTTTTTTCTTTCCTTCCCTTTTTAATTGTTTTTATCTCACATTTTGTCATTTTTAAGCTTCCACCCATTGTATTTTTTTTTATACTCAATCAAATTGTAACGGTAAAATTTTTTAAACGGTTAACTTTTTTCCTATAAATATGATAGCATACTCATTTGTTTCCTACACAAAAATCTCCCTTCTTTTTATTTCTCAAATTTATTTTTTCTCAAAAATTTCAAGAAAATTATGAGTGGATTCCCAAATTGGTTTGATCCATATGGATCAAATTCTGCTTCTCAAAATTCAAGTTTCCCTTCTCAAAATTCTGACAATCCTTCTCAAAATTCCGATGTTCGTCTGAATTTATCAAATTTCTCTTGGCCAAATATGCCTAATCCTCAAATATATCCTAATAATCCCATGAGTCAATCAGTCCATCCATTTCAATTTTCATCCCAAGGGCATCCACCTCAGGGGTTTTAACCATACGGATATCACCCAAGCTGGTATCCTCCGTCAGGGTTTCCCCCACAAGGATATCCTTTACAAGGGTTTATGTTTTCAGACTCATCTAGAAGGACCAGCATAGATGGGAGTGGTACTGAAGGAGGGACACCATCTTCAGAAAAGACAGTTCAAGGTTTGGAGAATATAAATATCTCTGTTCAGCCATAATTCGACGATGACAAACATAATACGAACAAGGCACGAGCATTTTATTTAGATGCGGAAAGTGAGGTTCTTGCGCAATTTTGGATCGATATTAGCATCGATTCAGTAGTTGGAAATGATCAAAAGAGCGAGCAAATGTGGAAACACGTTACACAAGCCTACACTCCAACTAGGAAAGCCAAACAATTGAAGCCTCATTTCTACAAGATGTAAAAACAGGTTAAATTATTTTCTGAATGTTACAATAGGATTGCAAGCATCTGGAAGAGCGGTGCGAGTGATGCTGATATTATGGAGATGGCACAAACTGAATACAAGCAACATCACGGTACACAGGGTTTTAAGTACATTGGAGTTTGGAGAATTTTGTCGACAGTTCCCAAGTTTGCCGAAGTTCAAGAGAATGTTCAAGCATCTAAAAGAATGAAAAATATAGAAGGAGGAGCCTACACATCATCTTCTACAGCTGAAGATACTCCCATGAGCCGCCCAATGGGGCAGAAAGTGGCAAAGAGGAAGGCGAAGAGAAAGGAAAAAAAAGAAGACCTCAGTGCACTAAGGGAAATTGTGAACAAGCATGAAGACAATGCCGTCAAGTACATACGTATAATGGGAGAGAATGCGCGTATAAAAAAAGAGGAACTACGTCTAGAGGAGTATAAAATTGTAATGATGGACACATCAGAGATGACGAAAATGTAGCGAAGCCTACACAAATTGCAATGCGAGAAGATACTGAAAAAATGGGAAGATGATAATTAGTTGTGTTATGTTGTATCCACTAGAATTTGTTTTTCTTCTGTGATTGTGTTGTGTATATCTGTTCAATTTACCTTTTAATAAAATTTACTTGTTTTTTCAATTCTCCAGCAGTCATTTTAAATAAGAAATAGTAACCGTTGCATTCTCCAACGGTCATTTAAAAAAAATATATCCGTTGCATTTTCGAACGGTCACATTAAATAAGAACTATAATCGTTGCATTCTCGAACGACCACGTTAAATAAAAAATGGTAACCGTTGCATTCTCCAACGGTCATGAAAAAAAATATAACCATTGTAGATTATAAATACATGAACCATATACTTCATTGTCATCATCTAGAAAAATAGTTCTTCCCTATCAGATTCCTCTCTTCATAACATCAAAAAAATTCAGTGATGTCTTCGTCTTCTTCTGAGCATGATGCCGAAGACACAGCTGCAGCTGCATAGCTGAAGCTGAAGCATTTATGGAAAAGTACATGTGTCAGTACATGGAAGATGACAGTATCCATCAATGTGTGCTTCGAGCTATAGTGTCAAACACATGTCACACGAGAAAATATGTGCAACGAGATCAGGAAGGAGCACACGAACGCCTCATGATGGATTATTTTGATGATAATCCAACATGGGGTCCCAATGTATTCAGGCGGCATTTTCGGATGCGGAAAGAGTTATTCACTCGCTTAGAGAATGCCTTGGAAGCCCACAACACATGATTTCAACAAAGACCCGATGCCACATGAAAGAAAGGTTTCACGCCACTACAAAAATGCATGAATGCGATTAGACAGTTGGCATATGGTGCCCCAGCTGATCACTACGATGAGTACTTGCGGATTTCTGAAACAACATGGTATGAGTGCTTGCGCCACTTTTGTTGAGGTGTTATTGAGATTTTCGGTGCACACTACTTAAGGCGGCCAACTGTTGATGACTATCAGCGATTGATGGAAATACACGAGCAGAGGCACTGCTTTCCTGGAATGATCGGGAGTCTTGATTGTATGCACTGCACATGGAAAAATTACCCAGTAGCATGGAAAGGCTAGTTCATCCGCGGCGATCATGGAGTCTCGCATGCTTTTTTTGGCGTTGCAGGGTCAAACAATGACATAAACATGCTTAATCAGTCTCCCTTGTTCAACGATGTTCTACAAGGACAAACTCCTTCCATTCCGTTCACAGTAAATGGCACGCAATATGCCCATGGATACTACCTAACAGACGGTATATATCCTGAGTGGGCAACTTTTGTCAAGAGCTTCCAATGTCCTGAAGATCCAAAAAGAAAGAAGTTCAAGGAAATGCAAGAAGCTGCGAGAAAGGATGTCGAACGCGCATTTGGGGTTCTCGAAGCTCGTTGGGCAATGATCAGAGGTCCCAGCTGCCTTTGGTATAAAGAAAACATCACTGATATTATGTATGCTTGCATTATTTTACATAATATGATAATTGAGGATGAAGGGGAAATGGCTAGCCAATGGGTCGAAGACGAACCAAGCAAGTCGAGCAATAACATTGCTGGAGATTTAAATTACGGTTCAGTGGGAGGATTCAACGAGTACCTCATGAGAGGTGCTAGAGTTCGTGATAAAAAAATACATCACCAACTTCGATCCGACTTGGTTGAGCACGTGTGGGCACGATTCGGTGATGATTAGTGTTATCATTAAGTTTTATGTGTGTTTTTGTTTGGTATTTAAATTATGTTGTTATGTGTTTTTTATTTGTATTTTTAATTTTAGTTGTGTGTTGTAATAATTTTATTTTCAATAATATGCGTGTTTTAATTTTAAATTTTTTAGCATAATTATATTAATTTTTGAATTATATTTTATTTTTAAATAAATTATTTTATTCGTTTAATTATATAAAATTTATTAAAGTAAGATATAATATAAAAATAAAAATACATAAATTATATATATATATATATATATATATATTTATATATTGTGGTAAAAGTAGTAATGATAGTGGGGTCCATGAATAGTTAAAACTGAGGTAATGTTATAGTGGAGAAAATATTAGGTAATTAAAAAAGGAAGTGGTTGATGATGTGGCACACATGTGACACCATTATGGGATAACACCACAATGGATGTCTTTACTCACTAATTAATCGAGTGAATAATATGAGAAAAATAATTATGTAAATCGATCGAATTATTTGAGGATTGTCCTCATACGAGGGGAAAAAGAAGTTTAATACGTCTTTGATGTTTTCTCCGCAATATAAATAAATCCTTAATGTTGTTCAACAATAATATGCATGAAACTTGACG
Source organism: Perilla frutescens (assembly GCA_026008535.1). Lineage (NCBI taxonomy): Eukaryota > Viridiplantae > Streptophyta > Magnoliopsida > Lamiales > Lamiaceae > Perilla > Perilla frutescens. Next base: position 25,428,301 of record BRKX01000010.1, on the reverse strand, counting down.
ATGTTGCAATTATACAATTTGGGCAAAAAGTGGCTACTTCACCACCGCTGCAATTATACAATCATCTTCATTTGTACTTGGACATGAAACTGAAAAAAAGTCGCCAGTTGACTGTGCTGCAATTATTATTATTATTATTGAAAGAAAAAAACTTATTTTGAAAAACCCTTTTATATTTTAGTAATTGTAATTATAAATACATGATTTTTTTTTCTATCTTGAAACAAGCTTGATCAAACACCCCCTAAAATACATCACATAACAACATCTAATATTATTCACAAATTTTCTATAGAGATACATGAGATTAACTATCAATGAAAAAAGTAAAAAAAAAAAAAAAAAAATCCTCTATTTGAATAATAATTTTGGAACCTTGCATCGTAGTACAGTATATTCAATGGAATATCTGCCTAAGCCTAAAATAGTCAGAAGGAAAACCCCAATAATTAACATGCGGTTTCTTTGGGAGAAAGTAATGTTGTTGAGATACTGTAATGAAACAAGTGAAAAAATAAAATAAAATCTGTGGCTGGTAGTCCCGGTTTCCGGTTTCCGCAATTCATATAGCACGTGGCTTTTAACTTTTAAGACAAATCAACCACACTCGGACACAGATCTGCGGCCTTTGGATATTTTGCTTCAACTTTTGCTCTGGTTAGTCTATTTTTCAACATTCTTCATTTTTTACCTTCTTTTTTTTCAGTTCAAACAAGGTGGTAGCTCATTTCAAGTATATTATGCTCCCTTTACAGTTCTAAAAGCTTGCATATTTATCGTTAGATTCTTGAAATTTCGAAAAATAAGCCATTGACAATTGTTAAGCATCACTTCACTTTTCTTCTGTTTTTCACTCATTTGGTTGTTGTTTTAGACTTATGTATGTTTGAATGTTATCTGAAATGGGAAAAGGGCGAAAAGAATTATAAGGGCATTTTCGATCCCATGTTTCACTGTGATTCATGTATAAAGATTCTTTTTTTCCCCATCTATATGTATGCCCTTTGATCTGGATCTTTTGCTGTTTGATATTGCTCCTTGTTGGAACGTATAGCACCTTAATGGTGTAAATTAGTTATTTAATTTTGTTGCTTGAGGTAGTTGATTCAGATGACTAAATGTGTGTTCTTGTGTTAATTTAGATAATCAAGGCGTTTAGCAATGGCGAATATAGACATTGAGGGAATCTTGGAGCTGCCATCTGATGCTCGCATTCCCAAGACAAAGATTGTGTGCACTTTGGGGCCTGCTTCTAGAACAGTGCCGATGCTTGAGAAGCTTCTTCGTGCCGGGATGAATGTTGCTCGATTCAACTTCTCACACGGCACCCATGAATACCATCAAGAAACTCTCAACAATCTCAAGATTGCTATGCACAACACTCAGATCCTCTGTGCTGTCATGCTTGATACCAAGGTTGGTTTGTAGTTGGTATTATAGTTTTTTTAATAGACGAATTCGAGTTTTCTAACTTGTCATTTTCCCTGCATTTTTGTTGTTTTGTGTTCTTCAATTTATTTAAGATTGTGTCTACTGGAGAAAGGGACTAAAGATGATGTTTGTTTGACTGTATAGATTATGTGTAGGAATACTTATGAATTGTAGTGGACACAGGGGATCTTTTCCTCTGCACATTCATAGTTTGATAGTTGAGTTAACTTAGTTGTTAAATTAATTTCGGTTTAGTTCTGGTTTTTGGTGAGCTGCATTGGTCGATTTTTTGAACTGTTTTTCTGATCATGACTTGCTGATACTAAATAAAGAGAAGCTTTGGAGCACTAGACCAGTTGATGTCCCCATAATTGGTGAAAACTCTCATTTGCCCCTTGTATGTACATATGATGTAAATAATGGAACCACTTACCGAATACAATTTAGAAACCATTTCTTTATTTTATTTTCCTAATGGCTAAATGCTAATGGTATGGTTTTCAATGAATAAATGAATTGCCACTTAGGACCTTTGTCATTGAAGCTGCATACATTGTTATAGAGAAAACCACACTTGAGTTATGTGATAACCCAATAGGTGTATTATTGGCTTGGATGGTATATTTTTGAAATAGTCCTTTTTTTAAAGTTCTATGGTTCTAATAGCTTCTATCATGGTGTCCTATTTTAAAATTGTGTTGGTCATGTTGTTACTGTGTATTAAACCCTGACTTGGAAATTAGCAGATTCTCGATTTTGAGAGGACTGCTTGCACCCACAAAATACTTTGGATTAAACTTTGTTAGAGTATTTTCATTCCTAACTCTCATAGGAATTCAAATTCTAAGTTAATTAACTACTACAATCATGTGATGTCCTCTAAGTTTATGGTACATATCTAAATATTGATTTTAGTGTCCATCAATGATGTTTCTGAGTACACTCTTAGTTAAAGATGCTATTGCTGCCCTGCCATCTTATATCATGAAAATCGAATATTAGAGTTAAATTTAGAAGGTACCTTAAGGTGAAGCTAAAAATTCTGTTTTGTCAAAATATTACAAATTATTCCTTTTTTTACCACATCCTTTTCCATTTTGTACAATTAAACTCTTCCGTACAACTGAAAATCAACTCCTACGTCTCTTGTATGGTTCGTAGGCTATTGCACAGGAGCGAGGAATCCCCATTGCGCACGCACCCTCGGGTAGGGGCTCCGGGTTTCCCTTGTGTTAGGCATATAAGATAGGGAGTCCTAACTTAACCCAAAACCACAGTCAAAAGTCAAAGGTTGACCCCCGCCCACTTATATAAGTTATATGTCTTTCCACACTTTCATATGGAACATGTGGGATGTCGTAACACCTTGTCAACAAAATAGATAAAAAATTAAAGTCAACTCCTACCATACCAGTTGTTATCACCAACCTCCCCTAAAAGGTATAGTTGCCCCAAATGTATAAAATTGGGTAAAAAAGAATACTTTTAAAATGCTGGTAAAAAAAAAAAAAGAACTAACAAACAAACTTTTCAGACATGTATATTTGGGGGGTTACTGCCGATTATTATGTGCATGATGCAACAGTGTCATATACACGAAATGGTTATCTCAATGCATATAAATTTTCAGATAATGAAGGAACATAGTTAAGGAGAATAGGTTTCCCTGAATTTCTTTCAGCAGGTCATTGAAATTTGGAACCCAAATCTACAGCTTTGATGTGAATGTCATGTAAGCTAGGTGAAAAATTGCTGTAGTAATTTATTGGGAAACGCATATTAAATAGACGCTTAAGTGGTAGGTTGCTGTGGGTTGATGCTGACAGGCTGGGGAACTATGATTTGGTTCTTCTTTCTTGTTTCTACCTGTGTTCTTGATTTTTAAAGTGATTGTTACAAAAGAGATTCATGACAAGTTCAGTCTAACTTTTGATAGGTCATGTGCATGGATTCAACTTTGTGAATCATCATCCTTAAAATGGGGGTAAATATAAAAGAAGAGTGTGTTTTTGGATGTTAGAATTACTTTAAGCTGATAAGTTCCATAAACCAAGACATCATTTGATCTATACCATGTAAAATAAAGATCAAGCGCATAACTCTTTTCACTTTATGTCAATTAAAATTCCATTGAGAATTTGAAGCTCCTAATCCCAAAATTATTATGGGGTGGAAATTTCACTTGCAAATATATTTTTTAGCTGTTTGAAGCACATCAAAATCTCACTCATGAAGTTTTAACACTTGGTAAAAAACAGTTCACTAAAATGTTTCTGATTTGATGTCTGTGCTCATCCAAGTAATGTGTAATAAGCCAGTCCATTTTATCAATCATTTTTTTCGCACAAGTGTGTCTGATTTTCATGAATGAACAGCTCAAATGTCTTATATCTGTGTCTATCTACACGAAGTTATAAATACTGTAGAAAGTTTATCATGTATTCTTCATCAGGGTCCCGAGATTCGAACCGGTTTCCTGAAGGATGCCAAACCAATTCAACTTAAGGAAGGCCAGGAAATCACTATAACCACTGATTACAGCATAAAGGGAGACGAAAAAATGATCTCGATGAGTTACAAAAAATTGCCTGTTGACTTGAAACCTGGAAATACCATTCTCTGTGCAGATGGTACCATCACATTTTATGTTTTATCATGTGACCCTGCTGCTGGAACTGTGCTATGCCGATGCGAAAACACTGCTATGCTGGGTGAGAGGAAAAATGTTAACCTACCCGGTGTTGTTGTGGATCTTCCGACACTTACAGAGAAGGACAAGGAAGATATCCTTGATTGGGGTGTTCCTAATAATATCGATATGATTGCTCTCTCATTTGTGCGTAAAGGGTCTGATCTAGTAAATGTCAGAAAGGTTCTTGGGCCTACTCATGCCAAGCGTATACAGTTAATGTCGAAGGTTCGTTGAACTTCTTAATGCCTAATGAGCTTATCACGAGTTAGAAACAGAATATCCTTGCATTTGTTACTTCACTGATTTCTATGATTCTTAAATTTGTCTTCAAGGTTGAGAACCAAGAGGGAGTCATTAACTTCGATGAAATCCTTCGTGAGACCGACTCGTTCATGGTTGCTCGTGGTGATCTGGGAATGGAAATCCCAGTCGAGAAGATATTTCTCGCACAGAAGATGATGATATACAAGTGCAATCTTGCTGGCAAACCTGTAGTGACTGCTACACAGATGCTCGAGTCCATGATCAAGTCTCCGAGGCCAACACGTGCTGAGGCAACTGACGTAGCTAACGCTGTCTTAGATGGCACTGATTGTGTGATGCTCAGCGGGGAGAGTGCTGCCGGAGCCTATCCAGAAATCGCGGTGAAAATCATGGCTCGAATCTGCATTGAAGCGGAGTCTTCACTCGATTATGGGGCTATCTTCAAATCAATGATCAAGTCCACCCCACTGCCAATGAGCCCGCTCGAATCGCTCGCCTCATCTGCGGTACGCACTGCCAACAAGGCTAGAGCCAAGCTCATCGTCGTGATGACACGTGGTGGGACGACTGCCAAGTTGGTGGCCAAGTACAGGCCAGCAGTCCCGATCCTATCAGTGGTTGTCCCGGTGTTGACAACGGACTCGTTCGATTGGTCGGTGAGCGACGAAACCCCAGCAAAGCAGAGCCTGGTATACAGGGGGTTGATTCCAGTTCTTGCTGAAGGATCTGCAAAAGCCACTGATACTGAATCGACTGAAGTGATTTTGGAAGGCGCCTTGAAGTGTGCCACTGCGAGAGGGCTTTGCCTGTCGGGCGACGCCGTCGTCGCACTTCACCGTATCGGAGCTGCATCCGTTATCAAGATTTGCATCGTCAAATGAGCTATATATCGTATAATGCTCTGCTGCAGGGGCTGCCAATTTTCATTACATTTGTACTAAATAATGCAGCTTCGTGTTAAGTGGTATGAAACTAGGTTTGTAATGAAATGACATTAAACTCTTTGATCTTGGTCTTATAAAATGAGCACATAAACGCCGTTCGGATCCCTTGTTACACATATCTGTTCCACTTCCCTAGGCCTGGTCTAGGTCAATAACAATTTAATTCTAATATAAATATAATCCGACTGGACTCATCAGCGATTTTAACATTTAGCATATTCTTGTAATTTGTATATGAACTTTGGTTTGAGTCAAATTTTTATGGCTGAAATATTTATGTAGGCAATAATATAGTAAAATTGGAGTATGAAAGCAAGATTTAACCCATGGGTATTTTGCGGGTAATTTGTACTTGTGTACATCTAAACACTTTTAGAGGGCCCGCTAAATCTGCGAAAAATACTGAAAAGGTATACAAATTATACTTCCAAGGGAATAAATGCCAAGTTGCCAACTACCAAATCAGTTTCAATTTATTACTAGAGTTCGTTTTTTTTTTTTTCAAATTTCATCTTCTCAAAAAAAAAAACATCTCTCTCTCTCGTCTCTCCCCCTTCAGAACTGAAAGAATACCATCTCGATCCCTCTCTTGATATCTCTCTCTTCTCGTCGCTATTCCTCATTCTCTCTCCATATCTCTATCTTCTCTCCACTATCTATCTTCTCTTCTCTCCATATCTCTCTCTTCTCACTCGTCGTCCAACGATGGATCCGCGGAGTGAAGCACAGCCGGCAACAGCGACGTCTGCTCAAATTTGTATTCTTATTTTTTGAAAATATTGTAGATATGTATATTTTTTTTTGATAATTGCGTTGGTATTTGTTGTTGATATAGAGACGTGGAAATTGAAAATATTATGGCGTATAGCTCTTGAAAATGTAATCGTAGCACATGAATAATTAGTCGTAGCTCTGAAATAATTAGTCGTATCCCATTGAGATTAATCGTAGCGTGTGTATAATTAATCGAAGCTTTTGCATAATTAATCGTAGCACATTATTAATTAATCGTATCTCTTGAATAATTAATCGTATCCCATTTAAATTAATCGTAACTATTGAATTATTAATCGTTGCTCTTGAATAATTAATCGTAGCAAAGTGTATAATTAATCGTATCCCATTGAGATTAATCATAGCGTGTGTATAATTAATCGTAGCTTTTGCATAATTAATCGTAGCACATTATTAATTAATTGTATCTCTTGAATAATTAATCGTATCCCATTTAAACTAATCATAGCTATTGAATTATTAATCGTTGCTCTTAAATAATTAATCGTAGCAAAGTGTATAATTAATCGTAGCCTGTTAATATATAACCGTAGCTCCTTCATAATTAATCGTAGCTCGTTAAAAATGAATTCAATTGCTCTTGAATTAATCATAGCAATTGTAATTAATCGTAGTCCTTAGAAAAGTAATCAGAAACTTAAGAATAATTTTATAAATTAATTGTAGCAACTTAAATATTAATCATAGCCCTAAAAATAATTTTATAAATAATCGTAGCTATTGAATTATTAATCGTTTCTCTTGAATAATTAATTGTAGCAAAGTTTATAATTAATCTTAGCTCATTAATATATAATTGTAGCTCCTTTATAATTAATCGTAGCTCGTTAAAAATGAATTCAATTGCTCTTGAATTAATCGTAGTAATTGTAATTAATTGTAGCCCTTAGAAAAGTAATCAGAGCCTTAAGAATAATTTTATAAATTAATTATAGCAACTTAAATATTAATCATGGCCTTAAGAATAATTTTATAAATTAATCGTAGCGACTTAGAAATTAATCTTAGTCTTAAAAAAAGTTGAAATTAATCGTAACCCTTTTTATAAATCGTAGGCCTAAGGTTAATTTTAGAATTTAATCATATCCCACTTAAATAATGTTTAATTATAATTTTACAAATGTTGTTAGATTGATTGGCTTAGACAGCCGATGCAGCTCCTGAGGCCAACAGTCATAGTCTATGCTAAGCCAGAGATAGCTGAGAAGATCAGAGCCACATTACATGCATAGGTGGTGATGATATTGTGTAGTTGTTTAAATCCGGATGCTTCAGATATTTTTTGGACTACAGGGGTGGTGACGTCCAGAAGAGGGTTATTCATGCGGTCATGAGTCGTGAGGTGTGCGTATCGGATCGTGCACTAGAGGGACGAGAGGTATGATTTCAAATTCATCAATCCGTGCTGCACTTCGGTCCAAGTGAGTATAACCTAGTGTCAGGATTATGATCCGACAGCTCTACATTCGATCCGAATAGAGAGCACGTTGTTCCCTCGAGAGCGGTCTACTATTGCTTATTTGAAGGGAAGCGTATGACCCTCCACCAGATGGAGGATAGGTTCATAGAGATGGGGATGGTCAGAGACCCTCAGGATTATGTGAAGGTATCAGCATATCGGCTCCCCCCACTCTACCTGCCTAGAGTGCTCTACAACCTACTTTATAGCAGGAGGGTACCAGCACATCGGCTCCCCCCGGAGTGGTCCACACCCCTGGATACAGCTCGACCCTGCAGCTCATGAATGCTCAGGATGATGCGGTCCTGACTGTGGCCTACGGATAATTTAGAAACCTAGGATCCGGATCGAATATCATGATTCTCGTCAATGATATGCAGTTATGGAAAGTGTGGTTTGACAAGCTCGAGGAGCCGAAGAAAGAGATACATGAGAAGGCTCATAGCTACTTCTTGACCATGACCAGTCGATGAGTCAGGAGAGATACCAAGTCTAGGACAGTGGTGGCTGCTACTGGTCTATATATGAGTTCAAATACTTTTTTTAAAAAATTTGTAAGTTAGTCTTTTTACAGTTACATGAATTATAATTATTTTTTGCAGGAGGTTCTCGTCGGAGAATGGAAGAAACTTCATCCCTTCGACCCTGATTGCTTACAGACATATGAGGATGATGACTATCGATGATGGACACCTCCAATAGAACTTGTACATCGAATCCTGGGTAGCAATGGGCGCTATTCAATGTCATGGCTAGGGCGTGATTATGTAAGTTAATTTCACGAGAAATGAACAATGCCATATATTATTTGCTAACATTGTTCTTGATATGAACTCTATACTACGTTGCAGATGATTGTGGTATATAACATTCTGAAGTAGCATTGGGTAGTGGTCCGTATCCACATTACTGACTGGATAGTCGAGTTGTATGACTCATTACTGTTTTATATGGACGATCGGAGTGATCCCATGCTATACAGGAGGTGAGATAGAGAGTTGATGCCCCTACTTCATCTACTTCCACATTTACTCCCATGTGCTGGATTTTGGCAAGGTCGTCGAATGCCACCTTGATGTAGGACTTGTCACAATTTTCATAAATCATCTCAATGGTAATGTTCCTCTCGCGCAGAGCAAAATTGTAATTGATCTAGATCCCGAATTCACAGACAAGCTTCGCCACCATCTCTTTCAGTTTTAGGACAACTCAATCGCTCACCAATTTACGCGTAAAATATTTTGCAAGCACTCGTGCAGGAACCTGATGTGGAGTAATTCGACTCATATCAAGGTAACATGCGTGAGTGCCGTTGAACTTGAAGATTCTCCAAATATGTCTATCAACAATGACACATAACTTGAACGGGCACTCACCACCATGCTTGCATACGTAGCTTAGTCATTTCTTGTTTGATCGGTAGACGGCGTACTCAACTCGATTTTTGCATGTGATAGATTCCCACAGCCAGAGCCAAGTCATCCTTTGTATGGAAAATGGCTCCCTCATGCAGTGCATCTGTCTGTGCTGCTGGTCCCTCATCCTAGGGGTGTAAATGAGGTGAATCGAGTCGAGCTGAGTATCACCTTATGCGAAGTCAAGCTTGATTAAAATTTTTTAAAGCTCGAGCTCGACTCAACTCGATCGATTTCTCAATTTTTAAGTTTGAGATCGACTCGAAGTGAAACTCGCTAAACTTGAGCTCGAATAGATTATTTATAAATTTAATTTAAAAATATGTTTTACTTCATAATTATGCTAAAAAACACTGCAGCTTACAACCACATCCACATTGATTAATACATCAAATGTACTCATTCACGAAAAATTCTAAAGAACATAACTTAATCATATTATAAATTTCACTACTCTTAACAGAATATTCATGCTATATACATGAAACACAAAAAGAACAAATAACTTACATTACAAATCTGACTTCTCAAGCAATTCAACATTGACTTATTAAATTGACCACAAATTTTGAAATGAAAAATATTAAAAAAATCTAAATTTACAATAAAAATAACAAATAACTTTGAAATTGAAACTAAAGGAGGATTAGCTGCCGCAAATCTTGAGTAAGGGGTCTTGGTATAGTTGTATTGGGGGGTTTTGTATGACAAACTGTACAGAAATTAGAAGAGATTGATGCCGCGATGTTCGTAAAAAATTCAAGGAAATGTCTGGTGTCATCGAGAAGGGATGAGAAAAGAACCCAGTGAAGAAATAGAGCTTGTCATCACCATGGGAGAGAGGGGGAAGAGAAACTGGAGAACGAGAGAGATGGGAGAGCGATGAAGGGTTTCCGCCGCTGGGAGAGTGTTTGAATGCCGAATTGCACTACGCAAACTACTTCGATCCGGACCCGTAAGAGGACGGGATTGATTGTAGGGCGGAGAGCTAACTTGGGTTGTGTCTCTTGAGGAAAGCTTTGTGTGGGCAATTATCTTTCTATGCTATAATTTTCAACAAGTAAATGAATTTAAACACACACCTAAACATCCTAAGCAGGGGTCGGATGGTTTTTACTAAACTAGTAAATCTAAAGTAAGTAAAATTAACTAACAACACCACCAATCACAAAGATAGATTATAGGATTATGAGAAGATCATTAGGGTGTAGATTCTCTTATTGATTTCTCTCCTAGCTTGAGTCAAGTTGATTATGTTAATCCCGATCGTATAATAGTCCCTTCAATTGGTTTAACTTCAATTACTGTCACCGTCTATCTGTTAAACCTCTATCGCTATATCATACGAACCAATAGGCTTATGTACCCAGTCTACCTAAAGATTAACGATTAGGCTTATGAAACCCAGTCCACCTAACGTTGAAGGAACCTAGTTCGGGCTATAGAATTTCCTCTCGGTCTCATCTAAAGCCTAGAAATGCTAAGTAGTGGCCAATTACCCAACATAATCAAGCACAATTCCAACAATAAGAAACCAACCATCACAAGCATAAAATCGAACCCAAATCAATTATCTATCCCCTAATGTAGGAATTAGCCCAACACCATGCTGAAGATCACACAATAATCATAAAAGCCATTCATTTAATAAATCAAAAGATAAATAAAATACAAACTTCTACAATGTTTGTTGTCTCAAGAGTTTTGGGACAAATCTACACAAATGGGCTAAAAGCTAAAAGAAAGAATTGCCAAAGTGGAGGTCCTCGTTCAAGCTTAGCTACCGCTGTCCACTTGAAGTTGGATTCCTCTTCTCGGGCCTTTCTCCTTAAGCTCTAGCCCCTTTGCCTCTTCTCCTCCTCCTTTCTCTCTCTTTGGAACGGTGGTGAAGAATGGTGAAGTATGAAGATGGAGAAGATGAAGTTGTTGAAGTAAGGTGATGGAGAGAATGGTTGATGGTGTATGAATGAATGCTTCCAAAAAGTGAAGTGAGAGATACATGGGGAGATAAAGTGTTGGAGAAGATTGGTGTATCCCCCCACCTAAAGTCAAATGATGATGATAGGGGGTGTTATTGTCAAAGATATGGGAGATATGAGGAGATTTGTGTGGGAGTTGGGGGACAAAAATCAAAAGATGAGTAATTAGGGAATTAAATCCTACTAACCTAGGTGACCAAAAAGTCTCCACCCTAATCAAAATTCCAGCTGGCCATGTGGATGAAAATGAAGGAGTCGAGCCTTGGTTCAAAATGGGGATTGATGAGGAAGAGTGGCAAAACTGATCGGGTGTGAAAAACTGAACATGGAGCAGAAGTGGACACACCCCGCGTGCCGACGGGGTGCCGCATACCCACGGGGGCTGGGATGCGCGCGCACCGGCGCAGCACCATATACTCGCAGAGGCTGTTTGGCTGAGGGCTGCCGAGCGCAGTCATGCGCGTCGTGCTCGCGCGCGCTCGATGTCGCTCTGTCTTCGGCAGCTTCCACGGTTTTGCTTCGTTCTCACTCGTTTTTTAGCCGATTGACCCGATTCAACTTGATACACACTTCTTATTTGATTCTCTATCTTCCCATTATCTTGAATCCCTCAAATTTTGTAGTTATTTATCCTCCATTTTCTCAAGATGTTGTGCAAATATGACACAACTCACCAAAAGATAAAAAGTGAAGATAACAACATCAAAGCAAAACAAAAACACAGGAAAAACATATACTAAAGATACTAAATTCCTACAATAAAATAGTACAAATAATCACTAAACAACTCCCCCATACTTAACCCTTTGCTTGTCCTCAAGCAAATAAAATCATTCAAGATATGAAGCAAGAAGGAATTGCCTCCAAAAAGATCATACACACTAGGAGCATTCCACACTATTTTGAATTAGAATGCTTATCATCGAGGAGAATGATATCATTTATTAAACAAGGTATGTGGCTCATCCAAGGAGAATAAGTAGGAAAGTTGTTCTCAAGCAAAATGCAACAACTGTCCCGGAGAACATTCCTCTTACTAACTCCCCCACACTTTATTCAAAAATAACCCGGGAATGCACCCAAAGAATATAATTCATTAGGTGAAATCATCGGGGTAAATCGAGCTTCCTAACGTGGTTTCCCATACTCATCATGGATAGATTCAAATGAATGACACACATGATAGGCGTAGAATCCAAAGTGCAATCCTGTTATTACGACAATTAAGCAAGAGGATGTGGATCAAACTTCACAAGGTTTAGTCCTTGGGCATAAAATCCCTAGTGTCCTTGTGTGGTTTTCCATGCTCATAGTCGATTTAAACGACTAGAGGAGCAGAAATCCTTATTATCCTCGCTTTTATTTAACATACATTTTATTTTATTCATATTTTTTTTCTCTTTTTTTTGTATATATCAAATGATAGGAAGTTAGAGGAAAGAATGATTTTTGGAGCATGATTGACACATTTTCCCAGAGAACGAACAAGCCTTCAATATTCTTAGAGGACGAGACCCCACAACACAAATCATCAAAACCTAATCATTCTTAAGATAACTCTCATACTACAATGAAATAATGGGAATGATTTCATGCAGCATGAACATCTTAACAATAATCCCTTGAAGATTCATATTCCAAATAATCAAGTTTGTCAATTAGACAATACAAATCTTGCTAAGTGCGAGTTTAAATAAACAAATCATAACAAAATCAAGACGTAAATCAAAACAAAACAAAATGACACAAAAAATTTCAAAATATTTTTTTTAAAATTCAACATAAAATCAAAAATACAATCATAAAGACATAAAAACACAAGTTCACCCCTACACTTAAATCATGCATTGCCCTCAATACAAGAATTGAAGGGAAGAGAAAACATTACAGAGTGTAGAAGACCGGCAACAAGCGCAGGTTCCTACAAAATAACATGAACAACAAATGACGAACAAAAAAAATAATAGAGAAAAAAGAAAGAATATTAACAATTTACACGAAATACAAAATAGAAAAATAAATGAAAAACACTTCACTGCTCTGGTAGTTGTAAAGGTGGTGGAGGTGGCTGCGGAGTTGTGAAGAGTTAGGGTTAAATTGGAGCTTTATTCATAGGAGGTGAGGTGCCGCAGAAATTGGAATTCCGTGTGTTGGTAGGCAAGAACAGGCGCGTGCTTGCGGTGGAGGGGTACGCTCGCGGAAGAGGCGAGCCGCGGATGGGCTGCTCTGGCAGTGGAAAGCGCGCGCGGGGGGCCATGTTACCGAGAGGCATGCCCCGCGCCGCGGGCCTGAACTTAGCCATTTTCCATCAGTTCAACCCCAGCTGGTCACTCTTAACTCCTTGGTCCTAGGAGGCAACAACAAAAATATAAACTTAAACATACTAAATAGGTAAAACTTAAATCAAAACAATAAAGCAATAAAATCATGGGTTACCTCTCATGCAGCGCTCATTTTAATGTCCCGAGCTGGACAGAGCCTTAGTAGATTATAATGGAGAATCATTGAGCACGATCGGCTTGATTTCGTGCTTCCATTGTTGGTTTTCATTTCGAGCTTCGTTACTCTAAGAGTAAGCTTCACTCGAACTTTCTCCTTTTCAGTTGGGCACTCCAATCCTCCTTGGTCTGTGAATGGTTTTGAATACAGAGCAAGCTTTCTGTTTAGACATTTTTGACCTAGCATAGACATACTCAAACAGGAAAGGAGATCACACGCAACTGGGGAAGAAATTATGAAAACTAAAAGAAAAACACAAAAACACAAAGAACAAAACCAAAACAAGACAACACAAGACACACAAAAACACAAATACCAAAACAAAACAAAACAACATGAAAACACAAACACTAAGCAAACACAAAATCACAAACACGAAAATAATTATAACACAAAAAGACAATACGCCTAAAGCTTTCCTCGGCAACGACGCCAATTTGTTTGAATGCAGAATCGCACTACGCAAACTACTTTGATCTGGACCCGTAAGAGGACGAGGTTGATTGTAGGGCGGAGAGCTAACTCGGGTCATGTCTCTCGAGAAAAGCTTTGTGTGGGCGATTATCTTTCTATGCTATAATTGTCAAGAAGCACATGAATTTAAATACACACCTAAACATCCTAAACAGGGGTCGGATGGTTTTTACTAAACTAGTAAATCTAAAGTAAGTAAAATTAACTAAAAACACCACCAATCACAAAGATAGATGATATGATTATGAGAAGATCATTAGGGTATAGATTCTCTCATTGATTTCTCTCATAGGGTCTACAGCTGGACGGCGGTGTAGAACGGTCGAAACGCCACTTGGGCGGTCCAGACTGACCTCGGGGTCGAGTAGGCTCCGTAGAAGGAGTAGAAGGTGATGTGGCATTTGTACCTCTATTCCACGAGGGTCGAACAGGGGCTGAACTTTGGTGCGATCTCCGTCGTCCCTCTCTGAGCTGTCTCTCCACAATTGATGCGTAATGCACCATCTCTTCTATACTTGTAAAGTTCTTGAGTTCAACTTCACATGCAATATCGGGATTCATGCCTTCAATGTACCGGATGTTGGTAGCATTCAAAGTCTCTTGTTCCCAACTCGATTCAGGGCGGTCTCAAGCTCCTTATGGTACTCTTTAACTGATCGTGTACCTTTCTTGATCCGGTTGAGCTTCTTCTCGAGCTCTCTCTCATAGCGCACAGGAATAAACCGGCCATGCATTAATCCTTTCATCTCTTCCCAAGTATCAACGGGTGGATATCTTTCACACCGGCGTCGCTCCTGCTGCATCTCCCACCATGAGGCCGCGTAGCATCTAAACTCCAAGCATGCTAACTGGACCTTCTTGATCTCTGGAAAGTCATAGCACGTTAAAATCTTGTCTACCTTACGTTCCCAATCCAAGTACAGATCAGGATCATGAAGGTTTCCAAACTGTGGAATGCTTGTTTTGATGTTGTTCAACAAGCTGTCGGGGTCTGCACGTCGGGCTACTTGTCTGTAGGGCAGACGTGGTCAGTCACGTCTTTGATATGGATCGTACTCAACCTCTAATTTCTCGGCAAAGTCACCATAACCTTCTTCAGCATCACGATCATAGAGATCGTTAAACTGCACTTGAGGTTGACGACGTTGAGCTACTGCTAGTTATCGAGCTGCTCCTTCTGACCGGACAGGTTGGCCTTAAACTGGTGGTACAGGAATTCGAGCAGTAAGAAGCTCAAGATGTGCCATCATCTTGGCCAAGGAACTATCTAGCTTATGCTCCAGTTTTTGATGGTGGTACTGGGCATCTCACGGCTGTGGCATAGATGAAGCCACGTCTGTAGGAGTACTAGGCGATGCGGGTGCCTTATCATGCGTCTTGTTATAACTGTCTTTGGATTCCATGTGTACCTACAAATAATGAACAAACGTGAAAGAAAAACAAGGTGTAGGACCTCACAATTCCTCACAATCACTCGTGTTTTCTCTCTGAATTTTTACCCCTCATGTATGTCTCTCAAGTATGTAGTGGTGCTCGTGTGATAGGTGTGTATATGGTGGTGATGGTTGAAGCTTCCGTTGCTTAAGATCAGCTCCTCTCAGACTTCTGATGGTGATTTTCCCTTGAAGATGATGGAATTTGGCCAAAAAAGCACTTATGTCACATCATAGTAGTCAGTTTTGTTCATCTTGTTGTTCCGTTTCTGGAACAGTATTATGGAGAAAAATCAGAGTTCGGGAGCAAAATTAGTAAGGAGAAGATGATAACCGGAAAAACCGAGTGTTTTAGGGTAAAAAGGAAAGAAAAGAAGTAGGAAGGAAAGAAAAGGATTTGAATATGTGTACCACTAGTGTGACACAATCTAAATACCTTAATTAGACTAGACTCTAAATGGAAGATACCAAATTAAAATACAACTCAATTGGAAATTACCAACTAAAGAATTATACTATAAGGAAAATTCCAAAATAAAATAAAACTCACAAGGAAGTCACCAACTATGAACTAGTACTAAAAGGAAAGTACCAAAATTAAAAATAGAACTCAAAAGGAAATTTAAGAATCAATTTGGATTTTTTTATATCGAACTTCTCTTTTTTTTTGTTGAACGTCTCTTTTTTTTACGTTCTTTTTTTTTAACTTTCAGTTTTTTTAACCGATCTTTTTTTTTCAATGAACAACTAAACTATTACAACTCGATTGATACGTAAGAAAATAAAAGACACGTAGGATTGAACCACGACCAGCAGAGCTGACGTGGCTCTGATGCCAAATTTATGATGTAACCCAGATAATTTGTACAGGATACGAGAACGCGCGGAAGACTTCTAGAAAAGAATACGTCAACTTTGGAAGGACTCAATCCTACTCTAAGTCTCAATTATATAAAAAATAAACTGAATTGAATGAACTATGACTTGAGAACAAAGAAACAGACAATCTAGACCTAATTACGACACCTAGAAGATGACACAAAAACAATACACAAAATCCAACAAAAAGAGGGCTGAATTGGATTGATGGTTTGGACAGGAGGTATGGGACGTATGGGCTGAATATGTAGGGTTTAGAATGGCTTGAGTAGATAGGGTATGATGACGGTGAGAAGAACTTACGGTATTTGCTGAGAATACGATGACTTGAACGCGTATGGATCCGAACCCTTATGATCGACACACGATCAGGTCTTGGGGTGTTGAAGGATGATACATACGTTGTTGGATGATAAAGGACGTCGATGATGGAAGGCGGCGATGTAGGTGTTGTTGAATTACAACCCAATTAATCCCCGGCGTATCTTGTACGATGAAAACAAATCTCTAAGTTGTTCTTCGCAGCGAGTTCACCTTAATTCCTTGTGTGAATTAGAACGTTCCCTTGCAATTAAGATTCAAAGTTTGCTAGGCTTCAAGAATGAGTATTTTCAAGGAAAACAATCAAAAAGCTTCAAATGGTTGAGACACAAATTGAATGCAAAGGCAAATTTAATCAATAATGTCTGAAATATCAAAGTAACATGGTTTCCCTATTTATAGGGCTCATTATGCAAGAAAATAAGATGAACTTGTTAGTTTTGTATGCTAGAAGACTTGTCTTTGTATACTTTTCTGATGATATGATGATATGAAATGAAAGTTATTGCAGTCACTATTTGCATTTAGATTATGTTCTATAATTGTTCTATACAATGTTCCATATACTTACATTGTAGATGATATGGTGTGGGGAGTCACACGGTAAGATTATATCATTAGAATCTTGTATTATATTAAAGAGCTCACGGCTTAGATGGTCCTGAACACACCATCGGTACACCATAGAATAATCTGATAAGTTAGTTTATCTTGACTAACTGATTATTCAAGTACACTCGTTAGTGTATTAAGGAGAATCACGATAGGATACTATTCTCTGTCTCTGACCTAGTTACTAAGAGAATAAAGATCCACAGAGTTCGGGTTCTGAACTCGTGTGATATTGGCGAGCATATGTGTGCGTTGTTTATTACTTTGATTTATCAATGAGTGAGATCTTTTCGTAGATCGAATTCGATATCTTGGGTAATAACAATGTATACATGATGTCTCGAGCAGTTTGCATGAGCACCGTGTCCTGGTGGGCCAGGTTGATGATGTTCTCTTGAGGAAACACAAGTTCATGTTGAAACCCTGCAGGTGGAATTTATTCCTTACATGGTAAAACTTGTGTCGTACTACTCAAGGTTTTAGATATTAATTAATTATAGCTGTCAGAGGCTGACATAATTAATTAATGAACATTATATCTTAAACACGGGGAATGACTAAGGTAAAGGAGAAATCATATTCGTAAATATGTATTAAATTGGTAGGTCAGTTTTACTTCTTTAGTGGAATAAAAGTAAAACTTAATTTATTTAATTATATCCTAAGTTTATTGGATATTGGATATTAAATAAATTAGTGGGCCAATTTAATATTCTTCTAGATCCCCGTTGTAGCCCAATTAACTGATAGTGGACTGTATATTGAACTTGAGATAGAGGCCCAAACCCAGTAGGGTTTGGAGATGGAAATTTCGCCCACCTCCCTATATATAGGGGAAGAGGGGGCGGAATTTACAGCATTATTATTCAGCCCCTCTTTGTCTCTCAAAGTTATCCACAGATTTCACAAGCCTATCTAGTAGATTTCAGCCCACTCTGAATCTAGATACAGTCCGGGAATACAACAGAAGATCTTGGAGTTGAATTGTATAGTGGCCGATTTTTCTGAGAAAAAGGGGCGTCTGTTTGTGTTCATTCAACAACAAGATTAGATCTTTAATCTTGTCCTCAGACCGTCTGACAATTGTAAGTAATTCGAATCTATGTATTCCGCTTCGTTAGATTCGTTTTGCATGATTTTGTGCTTGACGTGATAAACATGCATGTTACATAAAAAATATGATTTGCATGAACATGAATTAATGAACAACCAAATGATCCTGCGGTGGTTTAATTCGAAAAACCCTAACTACTGGTATCAGAGCGGGTTTTGGCACTGTTCTAGATTTAATCCTAGGATAATATCGAAATATGTATTTAAATTTGATGATAAATTTATGGTGCTTAAATTTTCAGATTTAAATATATATTGATTTTGATTTTTATGTTGTACAAAACTTGGATGAATTTTGTGGTAATTCGAAAATTCTAGTTTTGTGACCTTAAGAATTTTCGGCCTTCATGGATTAAGATTTGGGATGATATTTGAAGTTCTTCAAATTTTCAGATTTTATTTGATGGTGATCGAAAATTTGATCATCAATTTTTTCGAAAATTGATGTTATAAAATTCCCTAATTTTGTGTTAAAATTTTTCGACCACTATAATTAAATTTGGATGGATTTTTGATCAATATCAAAATTTTCAGATTTAATTTGGATAGGGTTAGAAATTTTTAATGATTAGAATTGGATTTGGTGATTTTTGATGTATATCAAAAGTTACAAAATTCTAATCTAGATAAGTTTGAAAATAGAATTTTAAATTTGATAATTTTTGAAGTGGATCAAAATTTCCAGATTTTTTATTCTTGTTATTTTCAAAACTTGTGGTTTTTTATTTCGAATAGTTTTTTGATTAATGTCAAAATTTTCAAATATGTTAATTTTATGTAATTTTTGTTTTTAATAATTTGATTTGGAGAAGATTTTGATAAAAATCAAATTTCTAGATTTAATTATTAGATGGATCGAAAATTATGAAAATTGGGTTAAGATTTTATATTATTTGATGTATATCTTAATTTATCTAATTTTAATCTAGATAGATTTGAAAATAGAATTTTAAATTTGGAAGAATTTGAAGTGGATCAAATTTTCAGATTTATTATTTTGGAATTTTCGAAATCTATGGATTAAAAAATGGATAAGATATTTTTTGGATATATACAAATAATTATCAAAATCCAATTGTGATAAGAATTTAATTTTGGATAGGTTTTGGAAGATTTTGAAGTGGATCAAATCTTCAAACCTTATCCTTAAAGATTTAGATTCTTATGGATAATATTTGGATTAGATTTTTGATTTATATCAATATATCCAATTATTATTTAATTAGGGTGGCTTGAAAATATTAAATAAATTTGGTGGATAATTTTAAATAATTTCCAGATTTATTTTAAGATTATTTTCGAAAACATCAAGATTTAAATTGGTGGATAATTATTTTAATTTCCAATTTTTATCTTGTGGATAATATCGAATTAATTAATTTAATTAATTGGAAAATTCGAATATTATTTTAATATTCATGCATAGATATCATATGTTATTTTATGTGGATCATATAATACATGATTGTTGGATTTGTAGACTGTGTTTGTTTGCAGGTTTACCAACTATCATGTCTCCTTTATTTTATGTGATGTATGTTTATGTTGGATGAATGTTGGCCGTATATCGGTTTGGCTACATGATTTTAATCCATGAGAAAATACATGGATTAGGTCTAGGTTTTATTTTACGTTGTTTTAATGTAATAGGTATAAAGCTGTTAGACCGAGTTTTTGAGTTGTAATTTTTATTCTAGCAATATTAGATTTTTTCTTTTGGAATAGATAGTCTGTATTGAATAAAGATCGGAGATCAACTCAAAGAAGGAAAGTGGTTCAGCACCAAGAAATGAGGGTTCAGCGGTTCAAGTCCCGAAACCCTAAATGGAGCTAGGATTTTCGGCGAGGCGCGGTGAAGGGGGCGGCGGCCAAGCCCTATTTCCGGAGCTGACTTTCCAGTTTTATCTCATCAATCAACATGAGATATAAGCCATGATATTTGGAATATTACTGTTCCTTATTATGTTGAAGCATGCAATGGATTTTTATCATTTTATGTGATGTTTGCATGTTCGATAATGGGATAAAATGAAACCTCAAACATAAATAACTAAGTAGAAGAGATTCATACCAAAGTATGTATAAATCTCATACGGTCTCCATTAAATCTGGTTTAATTGAGAAGTGATGGGCATGCGCATTGACATCGGTCTTCCTCCATATCGGATGTGTCATATCACAGATTTCTCTAGAAATTAAATCTCCTAAATGGATAGCTGTAGAACACTATTAGAACTAACTGACTCCTCCATCTGGAGTGGTTAAATTCGAATAGTGCTCTTGGTGCGAAGATAATGGTGTGCACACTTAGATGTAATTTATTGATAAACGTCCACACGATCGTGGCTTATCAGTTAGATGATTACATGACCGTGTTTATTATTCGGCTATTAATTTGCTTGTTGTAAGGAAACTCAACTAGAGACAAATTAAAGGTTTAACCTATTTAAAAATGAATTTTATAAACGTCCACACTATCGTGGCTTATAAAAGACGTTTTTAAAATGTCGGTGGAAAAGTATATAATTTTTTAGAGATTTTCGATTATATACTGTTTATCCTAAACATGTTTGTGACTGTACTGCATGTTTTAATTTCAGTTACTTCATATCATCAATGTCACTCTCCAATCTGTCCTCAATTCTCAAAGAAAACAAACTTGTCGGTGAAAACTACAATGACTGGCTTCGTAACCTTAACTTAGTTCTTGTTGCTGAGGGACACAAGTTTGTGCTTGATGAGGTTTGTCATCCACAACCAGATGAGGCTTCTGACGAAGCCCAAAAGGTTGCTTATGATAAGTGGATTAGGTCTAATGAGATAGCGCGCTGTTATATCTTGGCATCTATGTCAAGTGTGTTGCAACATCAACATGAGCCTATGAAAATCGCTTATGATATCATGTACAACCTTAGGCAGCTATTCGGTCATAAGAACCGCTCGGCACGCCATTTGGCAATGAAGAAACTAATGGATGCGAGAATGTCTGACTCCACACCTGTTAGGGATCACGTTCTCATGATGATGGGTTATTTATCTGAGATCGAGAGCTTGGGTGGAGAGCTGGATGGCGATTCTCAAATTGACATTGTTCTTCATAGCCTGTCCTCGAAGTTTGAGCAGTTCAGGCTGAACTTTAACATGATCAAAAGAGATGTCAGCCTGACTGAACTGCTCATAGATCTTTAGGCGGCTGAATTGCTCCAAAAGAGCGATCCTCAGGCCCATATAGCTGAAAAAGGTGCGTCTTCTTCTGGTGGAAAAAGGAAGAAGAGAAATGCACCTAAGAAGGCTGCAGATGAGGCGCCTAAGGCAAAGAAGCCAAAGGTAAAGATTCCTCCTGAGGAATTCAAATAGAAGACTAAGTGCTTCCAGTGCGGCCAACCAGGTCACTGGAAGGCGGCGTGTCCTAACAAGAAGAAGAAAGAGGTACATCTCACACTCTGGTTGTAGAACACATGTTTAGCAACTTATTCTACCCAGTCATGGGTAGTAGATACTGGAGCTACTGATCATGTTTGCATGTCTTTACAGGGGTTCCTAGTAAAAAGACGGCTGAGTGAGGATGAGATCACCATCTACATGAGCAATGCTACGAGAGTGGTGGTTGTTGCAGTGAGAGATGTTGTTTTACCTTTCAGTAGTGATAGAACTTAAGTTTTAAAAGATTGTCTTTATGTGTCTAGTTTTACGTGAAACTTGGCTTCCGTTTCTAAATTGATTATGGATGGATATTCTGTTTCTTTTGATAACAAAGTAATTATCTTTAGTGGTAAACATTTTATCTGTTCTGGCACATTGGATGGACACTTATACTTTCTTAAACCAATTGAAAACACTACGTAAAGACAACTGTTGAATACATCGATCATAAACCCTAACAAGAGAAAAGAACCTTCAGATTTGAATCAAACATATCTTTGGCATCTAAGGCTAGGTCATATTAACCTTAATAGGATACAAAGGCTTGTAAATGATGGACCATTGTCTTCTTTGGTACTGGAATCGTTTCCTTTGTGTGAATCCTGTTTGGAAGGTAAAATGACCAAGCGTCATTTCCAGTCAAAAGGAAATAGATCCGAAGGACTATTAGATTTGATTCACTCTAACCTATGCAGCCCTATGTCAGTTCAAGCTCGAGGAGGGTCCGAGTATTTCATCACTCTCATTGATGATTACTCTAGATACAGTTATATCTATCTGTTGCGTCGCACGTTTGAATGCTTTGAGAAATTCAAAGAGTTTAAGGCAAAAGTGGAGAAACGAACAGGTAGAAGTATCAAGTCACTACGTTCTGATCGTGGTGGCGAGTACCTCTCAAGTGAATTTAGGGATTACATGGCAGAGAATGGGATTACATCCCAGTTGACTGCGCCTGGAACGCCACAGCAGAATGGCGTGGCGGAAAAAAGGAATCGCACACTGTTAGAGATGGTTAGATCGATGATGAGTTATTCTGAGTTGCCCATTTCATTATGGGGATATGCCCTGGAAACGGCAGCCTATATTCTTAACTTGGTTCCATCGAAATCAGTTCCTGCTACACTCACAGAACTATGGACTAGACGAAAGCCCAGTTTGAACCATATTTGGATTTGGGGTAGCCCAGCACACGTGTTGGACAAGGAAGCTGATAAGCTGGCTCCTCGTACTAATGTAAGGCTGTTCGTTGGATATCCTAGGGGAACAAAATGTGGTTTGTTTTATAGTCCTAAGGATCAGAAGATCATTGTCAGCACCAATGCTCGATTCTTAGAGAAAGACTATGTTATAAACCACAAACCAAGGAGTCAAGGGGAGGATCGAATCCTACACCGGTTGTACAAGAAGATGAACCACCAAACACTGCACAACGTGTCACAGAAGTATAAGAACTGCTTCGTCGCAGTGGGAGGGTTGTACGCCAACCTAATAGATTCATTGGTCTGGGAGAGACTTCAGATTTCCCAGAGGGTCTCAATGAATTGGATCCCAGGACCTATGACGAGGCAATTCGAGATAAAGATACGGATTCTTAGAAAACTGCAATGGAGCCTGAGATTGGATCTATGGATCACAATCAAGTCTGGGAACTTGTAGAACCACAAGATGGGGTAAAACCCATTGGCTGTAAGTGGGTCTACAAACGTAAGAGAGGATCTGACGGGAAGGTTGAAACCTTCAAGGAAAGATTGGTGGCAAAAGGGTATACTCAGAAAGAATGGATCGATTATGAGGAAACCTTTTCACCGGTAGCCATGCTTAAGTCAATCTGGATTCTCTTGTCTATTGCCGCTCATTTGGATTATGAGATCTGGCAGATGGATGTCAAGACAGCTTTCCTGAACGGAAGTCTTGAGGAAAACATTCACATGAAGCAACCAGAGGGATTCATTGCTAGGGGCCAAGAGCACTTGGTGTGTAAGCTTAAGAGATCCATTTATGGACTTAAGCAGGCATCGAGATCTTGGAACATCTGATTTGACGAGGTTATCTAGTCATATGGATTCGTGCAAAGTCTGGATGAGAGCTGTGTGTACAAGAAATGTGACGGAAATGTGGTGGCATTCCTCGTACTTTATGTTGATGATATCTTACTTATTGGAAACAGTAAAAAGGTATTGTCAAATATTAGGGTGTGGTTATCCGAGCAATTCGATATGAAGGATCTGGGTGAAACCGGACATGTCCTTGGCATCAAGATCATTCGAGATCACCAGAAAAGGATGTTATGTCTGTCCCAGGCGACTTATATCGATACAGTGCTAGCTAGGTTTGACATGTAAGATTCCAAAAAAGGTTTTATACCTTACAGGCATGGAATTCATCTATCCAAGGAAATGTGTCCCTAAACACAGTCTGAGATAGAAGAAATGAAGAAAGTACCATATGCTTCGGCTGTGGAAAGTTTGATGTATGCCATGCTATGCACTAGGCCTGATATATGCTATGCCATTGGCATGGTAGGCATATATCAGTCTAACCCTGGACAAGGTCACTGGACTGCGGTCAAAAACATTCTCAAGTACCTTAAAAGGACTCGAGATTACATGTTGGTTTTCCGCTCTGATAATCTAGTGTCTTTGGGTTACACGGACTCATATTTTCAACCCGAAAAAGATCAAAGTAAGTCTACCTCGGGCTATGTGTTTACATTAGGAGGTGGAGCCATCGCATGGAGGAGCATTAAGCAGAAATGCATTGCGGATTCCACCATGGAAGTCGAGTATGTAGCTGCCTCTGAGGCTGCAAAAGAGGCTGTCTGGCTCCGCGGGTTCCTAGTGGGCTTAGGCATGGTTTCTGATTTGCCTAAGACTATCATGATATACTGTGATAACTCTGGTACAGTGGCAAATTCGAAGGAATCCAGAGCCCACAAGGTAAGTAAACACATAGAGAGAAAGTACCATCTTATACGAAAAATTGTTAAGAGAGGAGACGTGGTGGTGGTCAAGATTGCATCGAAGAAAAACTTGGCTAATCCATTCACGAAGAGCCTGCCGGCTAAGACCTTTGATGGTCACGTGGAGAAAATGGGAGTGAGATGCAGACCTGGTGGCACAGTTTGAGTTGATAGTTTTGATTGGAGAGTTAACCAATTAGTTATTATGCTTGAAAGACATGTTTCAAGTATAAGTGGGAGATTGTTAGTTTTGTATACCGGAAGACTTGTTTTTGTATACTTTTCTGATGATATGATGATATGAAATGAAAGTTATTGCAGTCACTGTTTGCATTTAGATTATGTTCTATAATTGTTCTATGCAATGTTCCATATACTTACATTGTAGATGATATGGTGTGGAAAGTCACACAGTAAGATCATATTATTAGAAACTTGTATTGTATTAAAGAGCTCACGGCTTAGATGGTCCTAAACACATCATCGGTACACCGTAGAATAATCTGATAAGTTAGTTTATCTTGACTAACTGATTATTCAAGTACACTCGTTAGTGTATTGAGAAGGATCACGATAGGATACTATTCTCTGTCTCTGACCTAGTTACTAAGAGAATAAAGATCCACAGAGTTCGGGTTCTGAACTCGTGTGATATTGGCGAGCATATGTGTGCGTTGTTTATTACTTTGATTTATCAATGAGTGAGATCTTTTCGTAGATCGAATTCGATATCTTGAGTAATAACAATGTATACATGATATCTCGAGCAGTATGCATGAGCACCGTGTCCTGGTGGGCCAGGTTGATGATGTTCTCTTGAGAAAACACAAGTTCATGTTGAAACCCTGCAGGTGGAATTTATTCCTAACATGGTAAAGCTTGTGTGGTACTACTCAAGATTTTAGATATTAATTAATTATAGCTATCAGAGGTTGACATAATTAATTAATGAACATTATATCTTAAACACGGGGAATGGCTGGGCTAAAGGAGAAATCATATTCGTAAATATGTATTAAATTGGTAGGTCAGTTTTACTTCTTTAGTGGAATAAAAGTAAAACTTAATTTATTTAATTATATCCTAAGTTTATTGGATATTGGATATTAAATAAATTAGTGGGCCAATTTAATATTCTTCTAGATCTCCGTTGTAGCCCAATTGACTGATAGTGGACTGGATATTGAACTTGAGATAGAGGCCCAAACCCAGTAGGGTTTGGAGATGGAAATTTCGCCCACTTCCCTATATATAGGGGAAGGGGGGTGAAATTTACAGCGTTATTATTCAGCTCCTCTTTGTCTCTCAAAGTTATCCACAGATTTCACAAGCCTATCTAGTCGATTTCAGCCCACTCTGAATCTAGATATAGTCCTAAAATACAACAGAAGATCTTGGAGTGGAATTGAGTAGTGGCCGATTTTTCTTAGAAAAAGGTGCACCTGTTTGTGTTCATTCAACAACAAGATTAGATCTTTAATCTTGTCCTCAGACCGTCTGACAATTGTAAGTAATTCGAATCTATGTATTCCGCTTCGTTAGATTCGTTTTGCATGGTTTTGTGCTTGACGTGATAAACATGCATGTTACATAAAAAATATGATTTGCATGAACATGGATTAATGAACAACCAAATAATCCTGCAGTGATTTAATTCGAAAAAACCCCAACAGAAAAAAGGCCTAAAAACTGATCCAAAAAGGATCCCTAACTATACTAGAAAATACCTAAACTAGAATTCTATTCTAGGTAGAAATTTGCCTTAAATACAATTCTAGTCAAACTTAAACAATAGGGAACGAAAATTACATATAAAATTAAATAGAAACTTATCTAAACTATAGTCTAAATTAATTAAAATAAATACTATAGTCTAGGTAAAATTCAACCCCTAATTAAATAAATCAAGGGTCGATTTCTTCACACTTGCACATGTCCACTTTGCTACTTCATCTTCAACTCTTCAAGTTATATTCTCCAAGGTATGATCTTGATCTTCATTAGTTAATAAATTAACTAAAACATGGCTGCACTTTGCATCTTCTAATTCCTCGAACTTTTTGCGAATCAACACTTGAAAACATCCTTGTAATTTCTTCGCTCGAAGTCGCGTCATTGGACCTTTGAATTGCAGCTCGGGTTCAAGGCCTTCAATGCCTTGTATGGCTTCATCACAACCACATAAATGACTATCTCGCCGGTCTGTTCATGAAGCATATCGAGCAAATCTGCATTATCTTGCAAAGAAGTCCTGATCTGTTTGCCGTTATTGGTGCTCATCATGTAAAATAACTGGGGCTCCACGTGCTCGGACCAGTCTGTAACAACTTGTGCACCTCTCTCATCAGTGACCTAAAACACAGATTATCGACTAACATCACCAATAGTTGCTCGTCATCATCTATGTATTCTGATTTCACCTATCGGCCACTGCGTCGTACAATAATGCGACGTCTAACCATCTGCATTTTAAAAACTACGATTAATTTAAAATAATACTAAAGATAAGTAATCAAACAAATTGCTACGATTAATTGAGAAAAAGTGCTACGAATAATTAAACAAGATACGACTAATTTAAAAAATACTACGAATAATTAGAAAATAAGCTACGACTAATCAAACAAATTGCTACCATTAATTAACAAAAGTGCTATGATTAATCAACAAAAAGTGCTACGATTAATTATAAAATGCTACGATTACTTAATAAATGGCGATTAATATAATCAATGCTATGATTATTAGAAAATTGCTACGATTATCTTTAAAAATGCTACGATTAGATTTGAAATTACCACGGTTAATTTCAATGAAAGCTAGGACTAATTAAAAGATTGCTATGATTAACAAGTATGAGCTACGACTAATGTAAATAATGCTACGATTAATTCTTAACCTAATCTTAATTTAATCAAAGCTACAATTTATTGAAACAAGGCTACGATTAAATATATAAAAGGCTACGACATGCAAATATCTCTCTCTCACCTATTTTCAGATCATAACTCAACAACACGTATGCAATATA
Source organism: Perilla frutescens (assembly GCA_026008535.1). Lineage (NCBI taxonomy): Eukaryota > Viridiplantae > Streptophyta > Magnoliopsida > Lamiales > Lamiaceae > Perilla > Perilla frutescens. Next base: position 25,400,578 of record BRKX01000010.1, on the reverse strand, counting down.
ATCTAAATGAGAAATATTTACAAAATAATTTCACAAAAATGGACATTACAAAACATACCTTTCAAAAATAGAAAATTTTGTGCACTAATATCTTCTTAATGAATAATCTTGCACACGATTTGCTCAAAATTTTTCTTCTCGAACTTTAATTTGCTCTAACTTTTTTGCTCAGATTATTGTAGTGTAGTGTGAATAAGCTCGTGTATTCATGTCAATTTATTCAAAAAAATTACATACCTTCTACACAACAATAAAAATAATGCATTAAATTCGGTCAATAAATTTCTACCTTCCCCTTCTTTTTATTTAATGAAGCTCAGTAACTACCTCACTTACACAAGAAATAAATACAGTCAATCGTATGTATTCAAGTAATCGTAGAATACGATTATTTTTATATAATAATCGTAGTATTTATAAAATTAATCATAGCTTTGAAATTATAATTGTACAATTTTAAAATTTATTCGTACCATACGATTATTTTTATATAATATTCGTAGCATTTCATAAAACTAATAGTAGCCTTTTATAAAATTAATCGCAGCTTTGAAATTATAATCATAAAATTTAACAAATATATTCGAAGCATGCGAGAATAATTGTAGCCTTTCAATAAACTAATCGTAGAATTTTATAAAATTAATCGTAGCTTTGCAACTATAATCGTATAATTTTACAAATATAATCGTAGCATAGAATTATTTTTATATAATAATCATAGCATTTCAATAAAACTAATCGTAACTTTCAATTTATAATCGTAGCATTCTAAAAAAAATAATCGTGACATTTTTAAATAATCGTAGTATTCTAAAAAAATAATCGTGGCATTTTAAAAATAATAACCGTATAAATTTATACAAATAATCATAGCTTTTTAAATAATCGTAGTACTAATTTATAATTAATCGTAGACATCACCTCTTGTATTTCAAATATATATATATATATATATATATATATATATATAGTTGTTGTGTAGTGATAATAAATGTCAAAGTACACTTAGCCAATGATCAGGTGTGAGGACCAAGTGTGTCATAGGATAAATTACCCACAAAACTCCTTTTTATTAAACCTTTTTTTTCTCAATCCCTATTCACTTTCGCCCATATTTATCTATTTACACAATTTTTATTTACCATGCATTAAAGTAGTAATAGACATTTATTTTGTAGTTTCTAGCCATAATTAACCCATGGAATTTCTTGTTACACGTTTAGTGTTACATTTTTAAATTACAAGTTTTTTTTTCTTTCAATCTTATTTTTTTTGTGATTTAGTTTAATTTTATGATTTTTTTAGGTTCACCCCACCCAATTAGGGTTTATAATCATTCTTTAATATTTAATTTTTGATTTTCAATTAATAATTCATTATTATGGTTGAATTTTTTATTTTATAAATTTTTAATTTATTTTTTTGTTGATAAATATTGACTATGGTTATTTATGTTATAATTAATTTTTATTTTATAATAAATATTATTAAAATCATAAATTTGATGATGAAATATGAAGTGGAACACGAAAAAGTGTAACAAGAAATTTCAACCTCATAATCAGCACCAAAATAGGAGGGGGGGGGGGGTGAATAATTATACTTTTACGCAATATTTGGTCTTTTTTTTATATTTTTATTATAAAGTTTCAAGATTGTATATTGATACTTAGCATTTGCACATATTAACATTTATAGCACCAACAATTTTTTGGCTTTGCATATGTTGTCATGCACTGTCGTAAATCTTCCGGGCTCAATTCAATTTGTACAAATATTGAATGCAGTTATTGTTTTTCACCATTTTCGACAGTCCACATCAATATTTGCGAGTTCGAAAAATTATTCCAGTGTTATAAGTGTTAACTTGTACATTTTGAATATCAACACATAACTCTAAATTTTTTAAAACAAAAGTATAAAAAAGCTTCTAGGTTGGATACGATGGTGTAAATAACCAAAACAGAAAATAACAATCCATGTTTGCCAAACATGTGACCATCCGTGAGAGAGAGAGAGAGAGAGATGGGTTGTGTGGAATTATGAGTTGGTATTGTTTGCCAATAAAAATGGACCACTTTAACACTTTTATCTTTTCTTTTCGCCCACACATCGCCCATATTATTTTTCCAATCCCATTATTTCCATTACTGAATACATGACTCTCGGATTGTTTTACAAGTCTAAATAACTAAATTAATATGGTGGGACATATGGATACTTTTTTTTAGGTTAATTGATTTAAATACACGAGTGTCGTGTCAATTTTAATTAGTCGAAATTTAAAATAATATTATAATTGTCAAAAAAATATAGGTATATGTTGTAGAGATAAAATTTTAAAGTTCGTGTTAAAAATCAAAAAAATATAGGTATATGTTGTAGAGATAACATTTTCAAAGTTTAACATGGTATCAATCGCCTAAGGTTTGATCCTCTCATTTCTGCGTTTCTATCGCAGTCTCTTTTTATTTTTTCTCAAACTTCTCGATCCTGTTCTTCAATGGCTACTTCTGCTTCCGCTTCCTTTCCTGCTCTTCCTTCCATTTCTATTCGGCTTGATCGCTCTAACTATAGTTTATGGAGATTTCAAATCATTGCTATCGTTCAAGCTCATGGCTATGACGATCTGCTCTCACCTCTCATCATTCCTCTACCACAATTTCTTCCCTTCGCCTCTCCTAATCGCATGCAGAATCTCAATCCTGCATTTCAGCTGTGGAACCATCGTGATAAGTTTCTACTCAGTTGGATGGTTGGCTCCATCTCAGAATCCATGATTGGGCATATTACTCGATGCTCATCTTCCTGCGATGTTTGGATCACTCTTGAGACTTTGTTCCAGTCACAATCAAAGCTCGAATCATGCAGCTCAAGCTCCAGCTGCAAACACAGAAGAAAGGCGACTTATCAATTGATGACTACTTCCTCAAAATGCGTGGTTTTGCTGATAGCCTTGCAGCTATTGGCAAACCAATTGCAGATGAAGATCTCATTCTCCACATACTCAGCGGTTTTGGCTCAGATTATGATGATGTGGTTGTAAATCTCACTAATCATTCTGATTCACTTACCCTACAGGAGGTTCAATATGCTTTGCAAGCACATGAAATCCGGTTACTCAATGAACTCTCTTCCATTCTTCCTACTGCTCACATTGCAACACATTGTGGCCAAAGTTTTGCAGAACATACTCATGCTCGTGGCAGACCTATGGATCCATCTCTATCTCGCCCTTCTACTTACAGAGGCCATGGTGGTCACCATCTTTACAGAGACATAAAAATAGTGTATGAGCTATGTGGAAAAACAGGCCATGTTGCCTTTAAATGCTTCAAAAGATTTTATGTGCATTTCACTGGTCCAATACAACCACAGGCTTACTTTTCTGATGTCTCTTATAATGCAGTTCAAGAGGATGAATTCTATCCTCCTTCATCTGATCCTGCTTGGTATGTTGATAGTGGAGCTACAACTTATGTCACAAATGATCTGGCAAATCTGCAGCTTCAACAATCTTATTCTGGACCTGAGCAACTACAAATAGGAAATGGTAACTCTCTTCCTATCTCTAATATTGGTGATTCTTTGCTTCACTCACAATCTCCTGCACACTCCTTTCATCTACAAGACATTCTTCATGTGTTTGACATCACCAAGAACCTCATCAGTATTTCTAAGTTTACCAGAGACAATAATGTTTTTATGGAGCTTTATCCAACATTTTGCTGTGTCAAGGACATACAAACCAACAAAGTACTGGTGAAGGGAACCCTCTCCCAGGGGCTCTACAAGCTTAATGTAGATGTTGCTCAATCTTCATAAGCTGCTTCAAGTACCTCCACCTCTGATTCTCAAGACAGAACTATACAGTCTTCTATGTCACATTCTATGTACTTATCAACATGTACCTCTGATATTAATCTTTGGCATAGAAAGCTAGGTTACCCAAACTCAAATGTACTAGCACAAATCTGTAAAAGCTTACATATTTCTTTCAATCAAAAAGATCTTCTTTTCTGTGATGCTTGTAAAATTGGGAAACTACATAAAAAAGCACACACTTCTCAACCTTTTCACTCCACTGCTCCCTTTCAACTCATCCACTCAGACTTTGGGGACTTGCATCCACTCCTAGCATCAATGGCTTCATATACTATATTCATTTAATTGATGACTTCAGTCGATTTACCCGGATCTATCCTCTGCACAACAAATCTGACACCCTTTCCATTGTCAAACAGTTCTTAGTCATGATCAAAACACAATTCAATGCTTTTGTGCTCACTTTTCAATCAGATTGGGGGAGGGGAGAATTTTGACCTTTAGCATCATTTTTCCCTGGTCTAGGTGTAAAATTCCAGCACTCTTGTCCTCACATTCACCCTCAAAATGGCAAGGCTGAGAGAAAGCATCAACATATAATTGACACTGCACTCACTCTTCTAGCTCAAGCAGCCATGCCTCTCTTTTACTGGTGGGATGCAGTAGCTGCTGCCACATTCTTGATCAACAGACTTCCTTCTCCTACTTCACATCATACTTCTCCCTATCAACTTTTATATTCTCTTGTACCTGACTATAATTTTCTGCATACATTTGGTTCTTTCCCTTCCTTAAACCTCACAACCAACATAAGCTACAATACAGATCTGCCAAGTGTGTATTTCTTGGTTATAGCCCTTCACACAAGGGTTATAGATGTCTAAGCTCCTCTGGTAGAATATACATAGCTGATACGGTTCAGTTTAATGAAACTGAATTTCCTTACAATGATATATTTTCATCTTCTTCTCCTTCATACAATACTTCCAGCTATCATCTCTTTCCTTCACAATTTATCTCAACTGAACCATCTTCTGCTGAGTTCTTTTCTACAGATCATCATTATCCTCCATCATCTCCTCCTCAACACTCTTCCTCTCCCTCATCCTCATCTCCTTCTCAACACTCTTTACCATCATCTAGTTCTTCACCAGATCCTCAGCCTTCTTCATCTTCATCTCTGTTCCTATTACTGTCAAGATGGCTCTCTCTGATCCAAATTGGTTTCAGGCTATGAAGGTAGAATATCAAGCCTTAACTTCAACACAGACATGGACTCTTGTTCCTCCTAGCTCTGATATCTATCATATATCTTGCAAATGGGTTTTTAGAGTGAAAACAAAGTCATATGGCTCTCTTGACAAACTAAAGGCTAGGCTTGTGGCTAGAGGATTTGAACAAGTTGCTGGTATTGATTTCTTGGAAACTTACAGTCCTGTTATAAAGTTTACTACTATCAGATTGGTGTTTATTTTAGCAGCCTCAAGAAACTGGTCCATTCAACAAATTGATGTCAATAAAGCATTTCTGAATGGAGATTTGTCTGAAAATATTTACATGCTTCAACCAGCTGAATTTGAAGATTCTGATCATCCTCACTATGTGTGCAAGCTGCAGAAGTCCCTCTATGGCTTAAAACAGGCTCCAAGGGCCTGGTATGACAAACTCAAATCCTTTCTCTTATCTCTAGGTTTCACAAGGTCTACCTCTGATTTCTCTCTATTTTATCAACACTGAAGCTGTCTCTGATCTAATCCACAAATTACACACTACTTTTGCTCTCAAAAATCTAGAAAAGGTCAACTATTTTCTTAGCATCGAAGTAGCCCATACACCTTTTGGTTTCTCACTTAGTCAATCACAATACATTTTAGATCTTCTTGAAAAGACTCATCTTCTTGATTGCAAGCCAACTGTCACTCCTATGATCCCTTCTAAAAAGTTATCTAAACATGATGGAACTATATTTGATGACCCTTCTCTATATAGAAGCATCATAGGATCACTCCAATACCTCACTCTTAGTTGGCCAGACATTGCCTTTGCTATTAACAAATTAAGCTAATTCCTCCAAAATCCAAGTACTGATCACTGGTGTGCCTGTGAACATCTTCTACGATATCTCAGTTGTACAAGACTTCTTACTCTCAATTTCTCAGCAACCTCTTCAACCAGATTTGAAAGCTTCACAGATGCCGATTGGGCTAGCTGCGTAGATGACCGCAGATCAACTGGTGGTCACTGTATTTTTCTTGGATCTAATCTTGTTGTTTGGCAGTCTAAGAAGTAGGAAGTTGTTGCCCGAAGCAGCGCTGAATCAGAGTACCGAGCAATAGCTAATGCAACAACTGATCTTGTATGGCTTCACAATTTATGTAAAGAACTTGGTGTTACTCTTCAGTTTCCATCAAAATTATCGAGTGATAATACTAGTGCAATTGCATTAGCCTCAAATCCTGTCTTCCACGCAAGAACCAAACATATCGAAGTAGACATTCACTACATCAGAGAGAAGATTGCTGATCACACCATTGAAGTTGGTCATGTTCCCTCTGCAGACCAAATTGCAGATATCTTTACCAAGCCTTTGTCTGAAAATCGCTTCCTTGATTTAAGACAAAAGCTTAATCTTCTTCAAACAGCTTAGCCTCTTCAGGGGTGTGTTAGTTTGTATCAGTTTTGATTAGATATTTTTCCAAAGCTTCTAGAAGGCAGTTAGAAGTTAGTTATGAATCTGTTAGATAGTTGTAGTCAGTTACAGTTAGTTACTAGATAGATTCTCTCCATTTCTGTATCTATAAATACATGTATCACAACTACTGTAAAATGAATTATCCTGAATAAATTCCAAGCTTCTCAAATATACTTTCTCTCTAATTTTCAAAGTTTAACAGATATATACAGTTTTCGACGAGATTGAGAAGATAATCAAAATGAGAAGAATTGACTAAGTCATCCAAGTATTTAGAGGCTCTAAAATAATTAAACAAATCAACAAGCCATCTAAGTATTTCGAGGCTCCGAAACAAAACCATGAAGCTCTGCAATTCAAGGGGCTCTTGCATTCCAAATCACCACCGCGCCGCCGCTGCATTGCTGGTTCTCCATTTTTTTAAATATATATATATATATATATTTGTTTTTAATATCTAAATTATGATTTTTAAAATGAAAAGGTAAAAAAGACTTTTAGGTGGTGTATAAAGAAAAAATAAGAAAAAACAAAAAATATATGTGGTGTATAAAGTAAAAATGGTGGTGTATTTAGAAACACCCTTATAGAATTATTGATTTATCGCAAATACTCCTGTACATAAGATGTACATCCGACGGTCAACGCGCGTTGACTCGGTCAAAGCGTTGACCAAAAAAATCGTGAAAACGGTTGATACTTTTTAGGGATACAACTGATACTTTTTTTAATTTTGAATGATACTTTTTAGTGTTTCGATTTATACTAATCTTAACAGTTTTTTTCTTTATTTTTTTTTCTAGCCAATACTTTTTATTAATACAAATGATACTTTTGGGCTTTTGAAATGATACTTTTCAATATTATGAATGATACTAATTTTGACGGAATTTTTTATCAAAGCATTGACCGGGTCAACACGAGTTGACCCGATCAACATGTTGACCGTCTGATGTACATCTTATGTACAGGAGACTTACCTTGATTTATATACATGCACTTACTTTTACTCCAATTATGCAATGTTTGCTAAATGTGAAACGAATGAAAAAAAAAAAAGAATGAATATATATCAATATATATTATAACTTTTATAATGATATGCCATATATAAGTTTTTTTTTTATGTCATATATAAGTTTATTGGTCCAATGTTAAACATGACACAATAATAAAATATTTTTAAAAATATATAGAGCTGGAGTTAAATATGTATTTTATTTTATTTTTTACATTTAAATTATTATAACTTATGTAAGTGTCGTGGTCGTGGACCTAGAAAAGTACCTCCACCAGTTCACCCAGAACCCCTTTCTAATTTTTTAGAAAAATATTCCAAAAGTGCATATTGGAGAATTGTGTCGAACTCAAAATTTGAGATACATATGTTGCTTATGAACAAATTTAGATAATAACAAAAAATAGTAAATAAATGACAAATTGTCAAAATATCCATTTACTTTGTTCCTTATATTCCTCCTAGCCTTCGGCAGTCTCTTTTTTCTTTATTATTATTATTATTATTATTATTATTATTATTTTGAGTAGCAAATTTTTTCTTAATTTTTCTTTTCAGCAAATAGCACCCTAACATTTATCAGAATGTGTAAATTCCCCTATTTTCTCCCTAACACTACAAAAAAATTAAGTTTTAGCGACGGATTTTTCCGTTGCTAAATCTCGAAAATCCGTCGCTAATTTATTTTAACGATGAATCAAGTCCGTCGTTAAACACCTAGTCGTTAAATAAAATTAACGACGGAAAAATTTAGCGACGAATTTAACGACGTTAAATAATTTCCAAATTCAGTCGCCAGAAAAAAATAAAAAAAATTAACGACGGATTTAACGACGGAAAAATTCCGTCGCTAAAAATAAAAAAAATTAGCGCGTGCTCCCCACGCGCTACATATTATTCCAACATTTGCGGCTCGCGAGATTTAAACCCTTGAGACCTCCCGTAAAGGCAGAGATCTATCCTCTGCATCTCAACCAAGTAAGCTATTATATATTTATGTTTATATTCAGATATAATAAATATATATTCCTTCAAAACTGTTAACATTTATTTATTGAAATATCTATTATAATCTTTTAATGTTGTAAATTAAAATATATTATTATTAAATTATTTATTTAATATTATATTATTTTAATTAATTTTCTCAAATATTATATATTTATAATTAATAAAAAAATATTAAATAAATATTTTCATTTAATTTTATTTTCAAAAATATCATAATATTATCTAAATATTATAAAATATTAAAAAAATAAAAAATTAAATAAATTAAAAGAATAAAATAAATTAAAAAATTTAAAATATTAATTTTAAATTCATTTTTCTTAATTGGGAAATAAAAAAATTAAAAATTAAAAAAAATTAAAAAATTGAAAAATAAAAAATAAAAATTAAATTTAACGACGGAATTTTCCGTCACTAAAATTTAAAAAAAAATTAAAAAATTAAAAAATAAATTTTTAATGACGGATTTTTCCGTCGCTAACTTAGCGACGGAAAAATCCGTCGTTAATATTAAAAATTAAATCTGAAATATTATAAAAAAACTAACGACGGAATATTTCCGTCGTTAATATTAAAAAATAAAAAAAGAAAATATAACGACGGAAACGGTCCGTCGTTAATATTAAAAAATAAATAAAAAATAAAAAACTGTAAATATAACGACGGAAAATGTCCGTCATTACAGATAACGACAAAGGTTCCGTCATAAATCCGTCGTTAAAGTTAACGACGGACGGTCCGTCGTTATTCCGTCGCTAAATGACGACCCGAATTATGTCCGTCGGAAATTCCGTCGGTAAAATGCAAAATTCTTGTAGTGTAAAGAATAGTTATATATATATATATATATATATATATTATCTTGTGATCCCTAAAATATTGTTCATTTTTATATATTTTTCAAGTAATTATAGACAATATCTACATAAATAAAATTAATATTATTTTATTAGAATTGAACTTTTACTTTTGTGACTGGATTTTATTAAAAAAAATTTATGTACTTTTCGTACATTTTTCAATAAATTTCATTCACAAAAGTACAAAGTCAATAATGGTAAAATAATATTAATTGTATGCACGTATATGATTTTATGTCTATAATTAAAGGGGAATTAAAGAAAAAAAATTGATAATAAAATGGTATTTTTCCACCAAAAAATTAATTTTTGGGGATATGAGGGGGATTTGCATAAATATCATGGATTTATGGTGGTATTTGTTCTAAAAAAAAGTTAAAAGTAAATTAAGTGTTCAGAGTAAACATTATGTTAGGGGTGGTTTTGAACATTTTCCTAAGATTAAACTTTTACTTGTTATATTATTGGTATCAAATAGCTTTTTTTTTTATACATTTCATAAGATTATATGTGGGTGTGTGTGGCAGACATTATAATGTTATTGAACATATGTAAACACGAAAATACAATAGGAAGTTCCGTGATTTAAGAATATTAAAAATTGAAACTTTAAGTACTTATAGTTTTTACGGAATTGAAGAATTATTGAAAACATCCAAAAAGCTGAAAAAATTATCATAATAGAAAGGCGTCCTTAGATTCGAGACTGTCCCCTTCCCTAACTAAAAAAAAAATAGACTCCAATATGAGGCGAAATGTGTCCCAAGGGGAATGACCTAGTGATAGAGTGAAGTTGCTTGGACACCAAAGGTCACGAGTTCGAATCTCCTCATTACCACTAGGTCGGATGTGTGAGTTAAAAAAATAAATAAAATAAAAATACAATATAAGGCGGAATGTTTATAGAAGTCCGTTAATTCAATCGATCCATTATATATATTTCATTTATCCTTAATTAATTAACTATATATATATATATATACACTGTCGTACATCATCTAAATTATTATGAGGAATCCATTTTTCAAATGATAAGATACGGAAATTATTTTAGTTGGTTGATTGAGCATTCGAATTTTCAGATGCACTTTCTAAAAAAGAAAGAAATAAAGATAGAAAAAAAAATCATCATATCGACGCAAAAGGTATATGAAGTTCTCTGATGCCAAGAAGAAAAAAGTAATATTGCTTATTGCAAACAAAAATGTCTATTAATGGTAACATCAAACTGGTTTCTTGTCTATATCCAGGTTCTAATCAAAAATTAATGCAGGTTTTATGGAGAAAAAGAGAACTCCCTTTTATACATACCAGAATATAATTCATCAAACAAAAATCATGTGAAGACAGCTAATAATTAATACTTAGGTATATCAATTAAATAAAACATTAAAAAGTACTAATCCCACTATTGCCTTCTATACCAAACTCGATCGGCACACAACATGCAATTTATTTCACTGGTCTAATTAATCATATATACTCACCAAAAAGAAAAAAGAAAAAGGGAAAAAAAATCCACATGTAGTGAGAGAAAATAAAGGCAGGCTGAGGCATGCATGTGTGATATAGGGATGAGAGAGAAGTTTAAAGGAGAGATATCTGGCTTTATTTTCTGGGCTTTAGGATAAAGACGATGAGTCGATGACACACACCGTTTTTGTTGCCTATATATCTACCTTACTCATGACTCAAAACTTAATTTCAATAACATTTCATTATTAGCCATTTCACTTAATTATATACATACCATCTCACAGTAATTAACAGTGAGAGAGAGAGAGAGAGATTAGGCATGGGGAAGTCATCATCATCAGTTCTTGCATGGCTTATAACAACATGTTTGTTGCTAATCATAACAGTTTCTGCTTCTAATTATGATTATGAGGGCTCATTAAACAGGCGATTTCTTCTTGGAAATGGCCTTGCTTCCACGCCTCCAATGGGGTAACGTAACTTTTTCCATCTCTACTGATCATATTTAATTACAAATAATAACTTTATTTTCAATATCTTTGATATTAGTTGATTCACAACTAACTAAATAATAGTATTTATCATCAATCACTTACTACTTCATATCTGATTCAGATGGAATAGTTGGAATCATTTCAACTGTATGATTGATGAAAAGATCATCAAACAAACAGGTAATTAATTATCTCTTATTTTGTATTTTTCCTCATGATTTCTTCTTCTTTCTTGATTTTTTCAGTTGAGTAAAAACAGTTATTTTTTTTGTCTATGTCAGCTGATGCTCTGGTCTCAACCGGTCTTGCTAAATTGGGCTATAACTATGTCAACATAGGTACATTTTTTTCCATCTAGAATCACTAGATCTTTTTCTGTGCATTGCAAGATTACATATACTGACTGTAACACTTATATATGATTTGTCTCTTAGATGATTGCTGGGCTGAAATTAATCGCGATGACAAGGTTCATTTTTCGATCTTTCTCCTGATCTAATCAAGAAGCTGTACGTTGATCGAGTTCATTTAATTTATTGCTTATGATTTCTGCAGGGTGCTCTAGTGCCTAAGAAATCCACATTTCCTTCTGGTATGAAGGCCTTATCCGACTACGTTCACAGTAAAGGACTTAAGATAGGGATATACTCAGATGCAGGGTATATATATTTTGCAGTACTAGTACTAGTAAGACAACATATATACATACATAAGTGATGAAAAATATGGTTGCAGGTTGTTCACTTGCAGCAAGAAACAGCCCGGCTCACTCGGGCACGAGGAGTTAGATGCTAAAACCTTTGCCTCATGGGTATAGTGATTACTAATTAGTAATGAATGACACTTTTTGGTTGATTCTTTAATTTAGTGTTTGTTAGTTAGGTGAGACAAATATTGATATTAATTTGGGTGCAGGGAATTGATTATCTCAAGTATGACAACTGCAACAATGATGGATCAAGGCCAACTCTACGGTATCCTGTGATGACGAGAGCTCTGATGAAAACAGGGAGGCCAATCTTCTTCTCTCTCTGCGAATGGTGATTGATTACACACACACACACATGTCTGTTTTTGAGTGAAGTATATATATATATATATGCATAATTTTGATATGATTGGCAGGGGAGATCTGCACCCTGCCTTGTGGGGTTATACTGTAGGGAATAGCTGGAGAACTACGAATGATATTTCTGATACGTGGGAAAGGTAGAAACATACATTTATATATATAAGTTAACTACTTCTGTGGTTTGAAGTTTGAAATTCATAAAGCTGAAATTAAACTTACATCCAACAGCATGGTTTCTCGAGCTGATGAGAATGAAGTTTATGCAGATTATGCTAGGCCCGGTGGCTGGAATGGTAATTAATTACTAGTTCAATATAATAACGAATAATCGATGATGTTAAATGATTGGTGTTTGGAACAGATCCAGACATGCTTGAGGTTGGAAATGGAGGGATGACCAAGAATGAATACATTGTTCACTTCAGTATATGGGCGATGTCCAAAGTATGTATACATATATATATACACTTGAGAAGTGAGAACGTACGATCGATGCTTTGATTCTCACTCGTATATATGTATTTGTTGATCTCACCATGCAGGCACCCCTACTCATAGGTTGTGACGTCACAAATATAACCAAAGACACAATGGAAATCATAGCTAATAAAGAGGTGATTCAAGTCAATCAAGGTTAGTAATAGTAATAGTAATATATAGTAATAGTAATTGCTGTTTTATGCATGAATGTCACAAGACAATTAATTATTTTGACAGACAAGTTAGGTGTTCAGGCTAAAAAGGTTAGAATGGAAGGTGATTGGGAGGTAAATTACTTGTATGACATTTCATTTCTCAACATCAAATTTGATATATCATACTAAAATTGTAAGACATTATTATGGTGCATGATGTAGGTGTGGGCAGGGCCTCTTTCGAATTACAGAATTGTGGTGTTGCTGCTTAATCGAGGGTCTTTGCGTACTGCCATTACTGCTCACTGGGATGACATAGGAATCTCCCCGGCCACTTCTGTTGTAGCACGAGACCTTTGGGAGGTAATTCATTCGTGTTTAAGACCTTTGACCTATTAATCAATCGAGTTGGGTTTACTAATTAATTAGAGACTACTGTTTTTTTTTGCTTTGGCAGCACAAGACTCTCGAGACAAGCTTTACGGGAAATTTGACAGCAACAATAGAATCTCATGGATGCAAGATGTTTCTATTGGAACCAGTTTCTTGATTTAACATGTATCTTATTACTTATCATCCCTAAATTTTAATGCAGTGTCAACTCATGTTGTTGTTGTGATGGTGGATCGGATTTATTAATAAAATGTTGATTATCTTAGCTTATTGAAATATATATAGCAAAAAATACGTGGGGTTGGACATCCAAGTAATATTATATACAAAAATGTTGCCTCTTGTAAAAGTAACGTATTTATAATATAAAAATAATATTTTTGCAAGGTAAAACATTTGGATTTGACATGAGATTGTTTAATGTTAACAACTTGAGAAGCAAATCTTTTGTTGGCCCAGTTGTCAAAATTGTAATTTAATTTGTTAGGTAAGATTGTAAGAATGAAACGAGACTCCTCAGTCCTCAGTATTATATTTCTTCCAGCTACCTTCACAACCCTTTTTTCATTAATGACCTGGTTTTGTGTTTATAAGCTTGATGGAAAAAAAAAACTTTAAATTTTTTTCATTTTTACTATTTCTTTTATTTTTCAAAAATTATTTACCTTATTATGAAATTAGTGAACCCTGAAATTAAAATGAATTAATCTATTTTTTGTTTATATATATATATATATATATATATATCCTAAAATGGAATTAATAATGAACTATAAAAGTTAAGTGAATTAACTTAATTTTTTAAAATAAATATAAACCCTATTTGGGAATAACAAACTTTAATTAGAAATAAGAAATCTTAATTTTGAAATAAATATATATTCTAAAATTAAAGTAAATTAATTTATTTTATTTTTTTAAAATCCAACGACTCGTGCATTGTGCTCAACAATTTTATTTTTTTTTGAAACAAATTTAACACTAATTGAGAATAATAAACTCTTATTGAAAATAAGAAATCCTAATTTCGAAATAAATATGTACCTTAAAATGGAATTAGTGAATCATAAAATTAAACCGAATTAATTTAAACCCTAATTTGGAATAAGAAACCTCAATTTACATGTATCAAGTCATAATTTGGATGTTGTAAACTTATATAATTAAAATAACAGTGATACTTTTAAAGTTACAACTGATCATTTTTAGTGAAATGAATGACATTATTTTCTAACGTAAGGGTGTTTTTAAATACACCACTCTTTTTTCTTATATACTACCTAATAAAATAAGCAAAAAATAATTATTTAGAAAATTATTTAAATACCCCCATTAAATAAAATTAAAAAATCATAAACTAAATACAAAAATAAAAAAAAATACAGATTATGTCGTCTTCCCTGTCTCCCCCCTCTCCTCCCCGTCTCCCATCTCTTCTCCCCGTCAATTCTTTGTCTCCTACCTCAAATCTTCTCTATGAAAAACTAAGGGGAAAAAACCCAATCCTTCATCTCCTCCCTCCTCCCCTTTATCTAGTTTCAAAAACCATTTTGCGAAAGTGTTACACCGGAAGAGATCTCATTGACATTGTGGTCGGAGAAGGTGAAGCGGAGTGCGGCAGCAAGGGTGGCGACAACCATGGTGAATCGAGATGTGTTTTCCATTGTGGACAGTGGAGATGGGCTGTCGGAGTTAACTGGTGCTGGGGAGGAGGGCCGACGTAGCACTCGTCGGAGAAAGCTCTGCAACTTTTCTTTATTCTGCTTTTTAATTTTTATCTTTTAATTTTGTTTTGAAAGTTTTATAATTTAATTAGTAAAGGGTACAAATGACATTGTTTGTGGTGTGTGAAGAAAAAATGTTAAAAAAATAGAAATAATATGTGGTGTATAAGTAAAAATGGCGTATATTGAAAAATTGACGGTGTATTTAGAAACACTTTTTATTTTTTCTCAGATTGAGGCAGTGTTGAGATTCACAGTTGCTGCTGCTGCATGTTAAGCTTCACAGTTGTTCCCAACTTTGCATGTGTTGCATGCAATCCATGCAACTAAGATATTTACACGTCAGCAACTTCATGCTTTGTCTTTCTAAACCTTGTAGGACCACAACACTATCCATGCATGAGATATTTAACTACGCAGAGGCTGATCCTGACCGTCCAAGGAAGCGTATGTGGATCGCGTCGTCCTGCTGTTCGATTAGCTATATATTTCATATTTTAGCTAGATATTTTCATGCTTTCAATAATGTGTATAAATACCTAAAAACACAACTATTTGATCTCTTGAGTAAGACGAGAGTAAGCTGATACAACTTAGATATTTTTCATTGATTTGTATTGATTTGATTCTCCAGAAATATGAACACCATTTTGCAATCTACTTTCGATTTCTTCATGGTACCAGAACCATAATCTTCTGGTTTTGATCTATATCAACAATTGATGTTTTGATTCACCGATTGTGAATTATTTCTTTTGAGTTTTTGAGAAATTTTCATCGATTGAATTTGTGAGGAATTTTCTGTCACCAAGTGTTCGATAAAATGCCAAAGCAGAATCGAAGAATGCCTTGGAACAAAATTGTCATCGAGGAGCGAGGATTTCATGTAGCAAATGATGATGATGATGACCAAGCAAAGAGCAGTCATCGATCGATTGCTAACGTTAATACTGATGCAGCTCCGACGCGCTTTGGATCACGTGATGATAATCAGATAGAGATGCCTACTTACAGAGCTTAGAGCAACAATATTCTACACCTACATCCTAATGATCATCCTGGGATATAGACAAAGGAATTAGGGCGTGGTTTTCAGCATATAGACACTTCCAAGGATCTTTGGGATGAACTAAATATGAGGTTTGAGAGGTCAAATGGACTACGCATATATAAACTTAGAAGAGAATTAGCTACCTATTCACAAAGAAATCAGTCGGGTTTGTTATACTATCACAATTTGCAGAGCTTATGGGATGAGATTAACCTTTTAGTTCCTTGTCATGTATGTTCATGTGGAGCCTCTGAATTGAACAAGAAGAATGAAGAGAGTGAGCATTTAATGCAGTTTCTAATGGGCTTGAATGAGTCATTTGAGGCCATTAGAAATCAAATTCTTATCCTTGATACATTACCTTCTGTAAGTAATGCTTATGCAATAATATTGCAAGTAGAAGACCAGAAGGAGGTTTCTACTTGTTATGCTGATATCAGTGATAAAAATTCTCTTTACACAAACCAAAAGGGAAATGTAGGAAGATATGAAGGTTATAGAAGGAGGTTAAGTAAAGAGGAGAAGCAAAAGTTAAAATGCAGTCATTGTGGGGGTAATGGTCATGAGAAGAGTGACTGTTTTGAACTTGTTGTGATACCAGACTGGTACAAATGGTACAAGAATGATAAGGGAAGAACAAATAGAGCCAATTGTGTTGATAATGATGATTTGATGAGTCATAGAGATGATGTTGGGAGTCAATCAGGTAGTGATCAACCTGCTGAAATAAATAAGATCATACAAGAAGAGTTTAGCAAGTATCTTGGGAATTACTTTAAGAATACAAACACAGGAGGTGGAAATTCTCCAAATGCTGCAGTAAATATGATTGATACAGGAGATTTACATCAAGATGGGAATGATGCTGCCATGAGCCATTATGCATTTGGATTATCACAAGATATACAGCCAACTGAGTGGATAGTAGACTCAGGGGCCAGCATACACATGTGTTGTAATCTGTCACTCATGCACACCTTGAAGAAACTGGCAGAACCTTAGAAAATTTTCTTGCATGATGGTTCAAACTTGTTAGCACACTACTGTGGAGAGGTACAACTGAATGATGATATTGTGTTGCAGAATGTGCTCTTTGCACCATCTTTCACCCATAACCTCATTTCGGTTGGCCAAATGGCTAAAGATCTACAAGGGAAAGTGCTTTTCCTTCCATCACATTGTCTAATTCAGAACTAAGCAAATGATCATATCCTGGGAATATGGAAATTGAAAGGAAGATTGTATGTGTTCAGACACATGACTTCAGAAAAAATTTGCTCTGCACAACTTAGAAAGGACATGACCTTACAGCAATGGCATGATTATCTTGTTTATCCTTCAGCTGGAAGCATAAGGCATATGCCTCATCTGAAAAGATCTTATTCAGATACAAGGTTTGAAGAGTTTCAATCATGTGAAATCTGCTACAGAGCAAAGTAGCAAAGATAACATTTTCCTCTTTTGCAGAGGAGAAGTGACTAACCTTTTGACTTAGTACATGGAGATCTATAGGGACCTTACAAAGAGGATAGTGTTACACATATTGCCTACATACTTACTCTAGTTGAAGACCATTCTAGGTCTACTTGGACATATCTACTGCAGTCAAAGGCACAGGTATTCACAGTGCTTAGGAGTTTCATAGCTATGGTGCAGACTCAATTTGGTTCCACAGTGAAGATATTCAGGTATGATAATGGTACAGACTTTGTTAACTCAGTTGTTAATCACCTGTTTCAGGAAAAGGGAATTATACATCAAGAGTCTTGTGTCTATAGCCCACAACAAAATGGGGTTGTAGAAAGAAAGCACAAGCATCTTCTACAGGTGGCTGATGTGTGAAATTTTAGTTTTAAAACTCGAATCGACTTGCAAGTGAACAAGTAAATGTAGCACAGGGTGAAACGAGGTCAAATCCACAGGGAAAAAGGAAATTAAATAAGCACGTACTATGACATCGGCTCCTATTTGTTATCTAGACGACGGAAAGGATAATTGCTTGATTTAAAACTAACTAAACAATAAAACAAAATAAATAATTGCAATTAACAAATAAATTGGGCAATTAAGGAAAGGAACACTCTCGGGGTTGGTTTTATTGGATTAATTAACACAAAATCTAATTATAATGGATGCTTAATTTCCAATTCAAGATTACCTAGGCGATCTCAAATTTATTCTATATCTCCTCTCGAAGCATATAGAATATGAGGCACATGCATAGGATTATTGTCTCCAATTAATACCTAAGTGTGCTTACCAAGAGAACCAAGGATCTATGCCTCAACAACTATCTCAAACCTCTCGATTTTGTTGATAATTGCTCCTTTGAATTCTAGGATCCTATGTTAAAGCTCATCTCTCGAATTTTGAATCAACATACATAATCATGCTAATTAATTATCAATTAGTTCTCACCAATCAACAATACATAACACCCATACATAACAAGAATCCAAAGCATAATCAAGAACCATTAAGCATCCAAAATAAATATCATTTATATCTCATAATCCAAATAAAACCAACACCCAAGAGTATCAAAGATTTAGCTTCTCATAATTACATGGGTAACCAAAATCTCTACAAGAAGGAACATGATTTTAACAAAATTAAAGAACAAAAGAACCCGGATGGATGTTTTGGCCTTCAAATCTTGCTTCAACTTTGTTCTTCTTGCCCAATCTTCAATTCCCCTTATTCTCTCTTCTTCTCCAAGTGTTTCTCTCTCTAAAAGTGGCTAAGGGTGGAATGGAATGCCCTAATTTCGAATTGGGTTTGATTTATATAGTGGAGGAATAAAAGAATTAAAAGAAAATAAAAAATGGGAAAAAAGATGAAAAAATCGGGAATTTAGTGCACGTGGCGCGACCACGGAGATCGCGCCTCCTTCTTCTGGCGCGGGTCGCACCCCGCGTTGAACTGGTCGGATCGCGCCAAATGGCACGAGTGAGCACTCAGGTCGCGCCGTTTGGCGCGAGTGAGCTGCTTGGGTCGCGCCTCCGTCCCTGCTCCGATACCTCTCACGGTTTTGCTTCGTTCTCTCTCGTTTCTTGTCCGATTGAGGTGATTCAACTTGCAGCGTGCTCATAATTCGATCCTCTATCTTCCCATGGTATTTAATCCCTCAAAATGTCTTTTATTTATCCTCCATTTTCTGTACAACTCAAACAAGAAACAAAACTTCCAAGTCGGGAGGTTAAAAGTGCAATTTGGGTTAAAACACATGTAAAACTATTCAATTAACTTCATTTAAACCTCAAAATATTATGTCAAAACACCACTCATCAACTCCCCCAAACTTAAAAGATTGTTTGTCTCCAAACGATGAAGAAAAGAGAATAAGGTTTAAATGATGAAATGCGGATAAAAGGATGTAAATTGCTTCAGAGATTCAAAACACATATTTGTACATTCAAGCATGATATTCAAAGATCGAAAAGCCTTGACAAATTATAAAATGCATGGCCAAAAGAACTTGTAACCTCTCTATGATATAAGATCACTCATCACTCAAGTGTTTAGGCTATAAGTGTATACACTCAAAATCAAGTCATACGAGAAGTCTACCATAGGCTTGTAATGTGTCTATTCTCTCTACTACCTATGTGTGCTTTCAAACAAGAATCATTAAGGGCTTTTTCAAGGTTGTAATGAAGGCTCTTTGGTAAGGTGGGGATTGTTTGGCTAAGTAATTCAATTAAGAATTAATCCTCAATAACCCAAATATCCATAGTAACCAAGTAGAACTACACAAGCACTCTTCCACCTTCCAAGCTTTCACAAAATCTCAAAGTCTAGAAATTTTGTCATGATAAACAATATTACTTTCCTTTCTTGCTCTTTTATTTCAATGATAAAAATGTGAACACATCATTTTGTTTCCTTTTTCTTTTCCTTTTTTTTTCAACTTTTCTCTCTCTTTTTTTTCTTTGAAGGTGTTTATTTCAATTTTTTTTTCGTCAGAGCTAAGAAGGGTCATTTGACATTTTCGTCTCCAAATACTCTAAAATGCAATTTTCATTTCAAGCACTCCAAACTTCACACAAATATCAATATTCATCACTACTCATTCCCAACCCAAGGCAAGATAATAAATGCAGTCTCGCGGCTCAAATGGGCTAACAAAGGATTATAGTATAGAACTGGTAAGATTTGGATAAAGTAGGCTAGACAAAAGATGGCCTTAAATCCTTTTCGAGTCATCAAGCATACTGTTGCAATCTCGAGTTAGACACAATGTAAGTTCTAGAGACAATTCAAGTATGCATAATTACCACACAAGCAAGGAAAAGATTGTAAAAATAAAGCAATCTTTGGCTCAAAATCTCACGTGGGCTCAACCAAGATTAAAAGGTAATACATTTAATAATTTATCAAGGCAAATATCAACAAATCATAACATGCTTTCATGTCATTTTTCCAAATAAAATCATCTCATCATAAGTAACATAACAACCCAATCCACACTTCAACCTTTTTCAACCACAAGTCTCCACAAGATCAACAACTAAATAAAAAACCACCGATTATTGAAAGCAAGTAAACGTGCAAACAAACTAAAAATTTTAAAATTTTACCAAAATTTTAATGCAAACTACATGCAATGAAAAATAAAAAACAAACAAAAAGGAGTCCAAAATAACCACACTTCTCCCTCCCCCAAACTTATTCGGAACAAAGTACCAATAAGTTTGAAAAAGAAGATGTGGTTTATTTTGGACGGACTTACAACCGTTAAGGCGGGTTTGGTGGCACTTGACACCACCTTAGAACTCTTTTTTTCTTTCTTTGAGGCTTAGAAGTCAAATTCGGATAAAAGATTCTATGATACTCCTTGGGCATCTCCTCTTTTTTCCTCGCTTTCATGTTCTCAATTCGTGGCTTTATCTCTTGGACCACCTTGGATTCTTCAATGCTCTTAAGCTCATCATTTTTTATAGCTTCTCTCCTCATGGAAATAGGGAACATGGCTCTTGACTCATGAACTCGAAGGATAAGCTCACATTTCTCCATATCTATCAATGCTCTCCCGGTGCTCAAAAATGGTCTCCCCAAGATAAGAGGCACATTTGTGTCCTCTTCCATATCAAGCACCAAGAAATCAATTGGGAAGATGAATTTATCCACCTTTACTAGCACATCTTCTAAGATTCCTTTTGGATAGGTAAAAGTGTGATCCGCCATTTGTAAGCAAATACTCGTTGGCTTGAGCTTCCCAATGTTGAGTTTCTTGAAGAAAGAAAGGAGCATGATATTATGCTTGCTTCCAAGTCACACAAGGCATTCCCAAAGAATTTCTCCCCAAAACCACAAGGAATGATGAAACTCCCCGGATCCTTAAGCTTTGGTGGCAACTTCTTTTGAATAATTGCACTACATTCCTCCGCGAGGCTCACAATCTCATGATCGTTTAACTTCTTCTTATTTGCTAGCATTTCTTTAAAAAACTTGGCATAATTTGGCATCCTTTCCAAGACTTCCACAAGTGGGGTATTGATGTGAATTTTTCGAAACATCTCCAAAAATTCAGTAAATTGTTCCATCATGGTATTCTTCTTCAATCTTTGAGGGTAAGGTATGGCAATAGAAATGAGAGCTAGGGGTGCCGATGGAGGCTCATTTGAAGCATCCTCAACCAATTCCTTTGCTTCTCCTTTTTCATCATCTTTTTCAGTTTGGGAATTTTCACATTCAACTTCTAAAAATTCCTCACATGGCATTTTTACCCCACCAAAAGTTTTCAAACTCATCACGGATATAGCTTTGCATTGCTTTGGGCTTTGTTGCGGTCATTTTCCCACTACAACCTACAATCTATCCATTCTCTTCTCAATCACATCCATTCTTGTTCTAATGGTATCCACCCATGCTCCAATCATGTCCATCTTACTTTCAAGCTTCTCAAAGCGAACTTGGGACTCTCCCATATATGTCTCCATTTTACCCATGAATGCTATCAAAAGATCATCCATCTTGGGATTATTTTCATCATCAACCATGTCATTTGTTATGGTAAAGTTAGGTGGAGATTGGCAAGCACCATTAGGATTACCATAAGGAACATTTGAATAATGTTGTCGGACTCCTTGATTGTAGTGATTTTCTCCTTGAAAACTTTGGTTTGAGTGGTCATTGTTGCTCCATTGCTCGACATATTTCATCACTTCAACTCCTTAGATTTTCTCATTCCTTGAGCTCAATGAAGAACGAGTGATGGCTTCAATCTTTTTATTGAGAATTGTCATTTGGGCCGCCAAGATTGACAAAGGTTTGGCTTCGGATGTAGGAGTCACATTCTTCAAGTGTTGCACTTGTTGTCTCTCTACGGGCCATTGATAGGAATTCATGGCCATGTCCTCAATAACTTTCATGGCATCTTCGGGCCCTTTTCCTAACAATGAGCCACCCGATGCGGCATCCAATAGTCTCTTCATGTCTTGATTGGTTCCATTATAAAATATGCACACTTGGTGGTTAATACCAAACCCATGAGTAGGACACTTCCTCAACATTTCACGAAATCGTTCACATGCATCATTAAAACTCTCATCATCCCATTGGCGAAATTGTGTGATCTTACCTTTCAATTTCAACATCATACTCGGAGGGAAAATTTTATGTAGAAATTTTGAAACCAAATCAGCCCATGTTTCAATAAATCCAACTCTCAAACCTTGATACCATGTTTGTGTTTTTTCTTTAAGAGAAAATATGAAAAATTGAAGGCGTATTGCGTCATCCGGGACTCCATTGAGCTTCACGGTCCCACACACTTGTAGAAATTGATCAATGTGCTCATTTGGATCTTCATCAACTCCTCCACCAAATTGGTTTTGTTGTATCATTAAGATTAATCCGGGCTTCAATTCAAAGTTATCGGCTTCAATTCTTGGCCCATTCATCACTCTTTCATTTACAATGGGTTGGAACATGTTTCTAATGGGCGGTTGCTCCACTTGATCCCGGACATCTCGTTGCTCATTCCATCTTTGTTGCATCTCCTCAAATTGTCGTTGTAGACGACGAACAATACTTTCATTTTTATCTCCCATGACTATTTCTCTTTTCTCAATCTCCCTTTATCAATGAGAAATAAAAACCTCACGTTCAAGGAGTGCTCTTCTATACCGTGTGATCATGCACCACCCTCAAAGCACCAATAACAAAAAGTGAAAAATAAAAATAAACAAATAATGTCTAAATTAATAATAACAACCTTATCACAATAGCACAAATTCAAAATACTAATTTCCCGGCAACGGCGCCAAAAACTTGATGTGTGAAATTTTAGTTTTAAAACTCGAATCGACTTGCAAGTGAACAAGTAAATGTAGCACAGGGTGAAATGAGGTCGATTCCACAGGAAAAAAGGAAATTAAATAAGCACGTACTATGACATCGGCTCCTATTTGTTATCTACATGACGGAAAGGATAATTGCTTGATTTAAAACTAACTAAACAATAAAACAAAATAAATAATTGCAATTAACAAATAAATTGGGCAATTAAGGAAAGGAACACTCTCGGGGTTGGTTTTATTGGATTAATTAACACAAAATCTAATTATAATGGATGCTTAATTTCCAATTCAAGATTACCTAGGCGATCTCAAATTTATTCTATATCTCCTCTCGAAGCATATAGAATATGGGGCACATGCATAGGATTATTATCTCCAATTAATACTTATGTGTACTTACCAAGAGCACCAAGGATCTATGCCTCGACAACTATCTCAAACCTCTCAATTTTGTTGATAATTGCTCTTTGAATTCTAGGATCCTATGTTGAAGCTCATCTCTCGAATTTTGAATCAACATACATAATCATGCTAATTAATTATCAATTAGTTCTCACCAATCAACAATACATAACACCCATACATAACAAGAATCCAAAGCATAATCAAGAACCATTAAGCATCCAAAATAAATATCATTTATATCTCATAATCCAAATAAAACCAACACCCAAGAGTATCAAAGATTTAGCTTCTCATAATTACATGGGTAACCAAAATCTCTACAAGAAGGAACATGATTTTAACAAAATTAAAGAATAAAAGAACCCGGATGGATGTTTTGCCCTTCAAATCTTGCTTCAACTTTGTTCTTCTTGCCCAATCTTCAATTCCCCTTCTTCTCTCTTCTTCTCCAAGTGTTTCTCTCTCTAAAAGTGGCTAAGGGTGGAATGGAATGCCCTAATTTCGAATTGGGTTTGGTTTATATAGTGGAGGAATAAAAGAATTAAAAGAAAATAAAAAATGGGAAAAAAGATGAAAAAATCGGGAATTTAGTGCACGTGGCGCGACCACGGAGGTCGCGCCTCCTTCTTCTGGCGCGGGTCGCGCCCCGTAACTGACTTTTAGGGCCTCTGTGTCGACGTCCACTCGCGCCGCTACTGTGCACGGGTCGCACCGCGCGTTGAACTGGTCGGGTCGCGCCAAACGGCGTGAGTGAGCACTCGGGTCGTGCCGTTTGGCGCAAGTGAGCTGCTCGGGTCGCGCCTCCGTCCCTGCTCCAACACCTCTCACGGTTTTCCTTCGTTCTCTCTCGTTTCTTGTCCGGTTGAGGTGATTCAACTTGCAGCGTGCTCCCAATTCGATACTCTATCTTTCCATGGTCTTAAATCCCTCAAAATGCCTTTTATTATCTTCCATTTTCTGTACAACTCAAACAAGAAACAAAACTTCCAAGTCGGGAGGTTAAAAGTGCAATTTGGGTTAAAACACATGTAAAACTATTCAATTAACTTCATTTAAACCTCAAAATATTATGTCAAAACACCACTCATCAGTGGCAAGGGATCTCATGTTTCAAAGTAAGCTGCCAAGTAATTTTTGGCCTTATTCTATACTCCATGCTATATGGTTGATAAATATAACTCCTTCAGCTATACTTCAATGGGTTTCCCCTTATGAGATATTGTTTCAGAAATCTCCAGAGCTGCATCTTATTCAACCTTTTGGGTGTTTAAGTTTTGCAGCTAATGTGTTTTCATCTAAATCAAAATTTGATTCTAGATGCTAGAAGTGTGTATTTTTGGGATTTGCTGTCAACAGAAAGGGATATATTTTATACAATTTGGATGATGATAAAATACTCATTTTTAGGGATGTTAAGTTTGTTCATAATTCCTATCCTTTACAATGTCCAGATTTTTTTACCTATTCTCCCATTTTCTAGTTTGGATGATTCTCCTCCATTACCATCTAAAATCCCTGCACCAGGTACTGATCATGAATCTATTCCTTATTCTCCATCACATACTATTAATGTTCCCCCACCTATACCTATGCCTAGAAGGAGTCACAGAAACATTCATCCTCCTACTTATTTAAAGGATTATGTGTGTTCTGTGTCTCATTCCAAATTTCCTGGATTTTTTTCTCATATCACCCCTCTTACATTTCCTTTCATTTCTTCACCCTCCTTTTCTCCTGCATATTATTCTTTTTTACTTAATGTAGATTCTTTCACAGAGCCTTCTTCATATAAAGAGGCTAGTAAATATATTGAATGGACCAATGCCATGAATCAGGAGCTCTTTGCACTTGAGTCTAACAATACATGGCAATTGACTACTCTCCCTCTTGGTAAACAAACCATTGGGTCCAAATGGGTCTATAAAGTAAAATTGAATTCAGATGGGACTATAGAGAGATTCAAAGCATGGCTTGTTGCTAAAGGTTATAAGCAAGAGTATGGGCTTCATTATCAGGAGGTTTTCTTACCAGTTGCTAAGTTAGTGACTGTGAGACTCAATATTGCACTTGCCACAACCTACTCTTGGCCTCTCCATCAAGTTGATGTTAATAATGCATTTTTGCATGGTCATTTGAGTGATGACATTTACATGCTTCCTCCGCAGGGATACCACAAAGCTCTTCCCAATCAAGTGTGCAAGCTAATCAAGAGTTTATATGGGCTGAAGCAGGCCTCCAGGGAATGGAACATCAAATTCAGTAAGCTACTCCTATCTCTTGGGTTTCAACAATCTCCAGATGATAATTGCTTGTTTCTGAAAAATAGTGGGGGTCAGTTTGTGGCTTTGCTTGTTTATGTTGATGATATTCTCATCACTGGTCCCTCTATTGAAGCCATTATTAATCTTAAGAGTGCTCTCTGTTCTGCTTTCACCATTAAGGATCTCGGAGTTGCAAAATATTTTCTTGGGGTTGAAATTGCAAGGGGAAGTGATGGAACCTATCTTAGCCAATGCAAGTACATACTTGATTTGCTTGATTCTGCAGGCCTTATGGGTTGTAAGCCTGTCTCTACACCCTTTCTTCCTGGGTTTCATCTTGCTGCCTCTTCCTCGCCTATGTCAGATCCTGATAAATATTACAGGCTTGTAGGAAAATTATTTTATCTAAATCTCACTCGCCCGGATCTTTCATATGTGGTGCAGTAACTCAGTCAGTTTGTATCTTCTCCCTCCTTGTGTCATTGGAAAGCTGCTATGCATGTGCTTCGCTACCTTAAAGGCTGCCCTTCTTGAGGCTTGTTCTTTGGAGTCTCTTCCTCATTTTCTTTGTCTGCATTTTGTGACGCCGACTGGGGTTCTTGCCCAGACACTCGGTGGTCTCTTACTGGCTACTGCATTTTCCTTGGGTCCTCTCTTATTTCATGGTGGTGCAAGAAACAGACCACTGTGTCTATATCCACCGCCGAAACCAAATATCGAAGTATGAGTGCTACAGTGAAGGAACTTATGTGTATTCACTATCTGTTACAAGCTTTCCAGATCATGGTTCCTTTGCCAATTTATCTCTTCTGTGACAACCAAGTTTCCGTTCACATCACAAAGAACCTTGTGTTTTATGAGCGTACTAAGCACCTCGACTTAGATTGTCACTTCTTCCATGAGCAATTTAAGAAGGGATTCATATCTCCTTCCTTTGTCCCTTCGCAAGATCAATTGGCAGATTTTTTCACCAAATCTCTCTCTAGCTCTCGGTTCCGCTTTCTTTTATCCAAGATGAGCGTTGCAGATCTTCACTGGGCTCTTTTGTGGTGTGTGAAGAAAAAATGTTAAAAAAATAGAAATAATATGTGGTGTATAAGTAAAAATGGTGTATATTGAAAAATTGGCGGTGTATTTAGAAACACTTTTTATTTTTTCTCAGATTGAGGTAGTGTTGAGATTCACAGTTGCTACTGTTGTATATTAAGTTTCACAGTTGTTCCCAACTTTGCATGTGTTGCATGCAATCCATGCAACTAAGATATTTACACGTCAGCAACTTCATGCTTTGTCTTTCTAAACCTTGCAGGACCACAACACTATCCATACATGAGATATTTCACTACGCAGAGGTTGATCCTGACCGTCCAAGGAAGCGCATGCGGATCGCGTCGTCCTGCCGTTTGATTAGCTAGATATTTTCATGCCTTCAATAATGTGTATAAATACCTAAAAACATAGCTATGTGATCTCTTGAGTAAGACGAGAGTAACCTAATACAGCTTAGATATTTTTCATTGATTTGATTCTCCAGAAATATGAACACCATTTTGCAATCTACTTTCGATTTCTTCAGGCGGAGCAGGACTAGTTGACATGGCCCATTCGTCTGATGAATGTATATATAGGCCCCGGTGTTAGGCTTTTAAGTCTGATTTCATTATTTGATTTATTTGCGTGCAAACATAAAAAAATCTATTGCTACTACTCTTCAACTTAATTCTCCACAATCCTCAATTCCAATCAAATAATACTAGCTAGCTTTAATTTTCTTACTAAAAATTTCAACAACACACCATCTATGATCTATGGAAGATAAAATTTAACAATAAATTACACATTTTTATGCATCAGTTTAATTATGGAGTTGATTTAATTTGAACAACTAATTATTAATATAAACAAAATAAAAGCAGTGTTTATTTGAAAATCAAATATATAGTAAGAGGATCAGTTTTGCAGAAAATGAAATTAATCTATCACAAAGTCTCTTGTCAAACTTTAGAAATTCAAATTCATAAAATAAGACCATCAGACGGGTGGGTCACGCATGTCAACGCACGGGTCAACCTTGACCCGATTCGCCCCCCTACCCCCCCCCCCCCCCAAAAAAAAAGTTCACCAAAAACAGTATCATTTTTAACACTACAAAATATCAGTCCCAAGTACAAAACGTATCACCCGTAACCATAAAAAATATTAGGCCTACAACTTATCGTGTATGAGTTTCTTTAATTCAAATTATTATTTATTGCATCTCAATTAATGTTTAGAGTTTAGGGATTTTTTAGGGTTTAGTGTTTTTTTAGTTTTTTTCTCGGGGTTTAGAGGTTTATTTTGTGTTTTTTAGGATTTTTTTGATGGTTTATTTTGTGTTTTTCAGAGTTTATTAATTCCATTTTATGATACAAATTCATATTCATTTCAAATAAATTAAATCAATTCACTTTAATTTTAAGGTTCACTAATGTTATTTTAGGATATAAATTTTTGAGGAAAAAAACAAAAAGAAAAAATGGAAAATTGAAAAAAAATAAAAAATTAAGCCAGAAAAAAAAAACGGGCGCGTGATGTCCACACGACAGTCTGAGTGATGTACACTAATTGTGTTGGACAATAGAGCAGCCTTTAATCTATATATAGTTGGGAAGGACTAGAAGCTTAATTTGGAAAGTCTGCAGAGAGGCAAATTAAGTATTTGATTTAACCACAGATGAGTTTCCTTATCCGATCCCTTATACGATAATAGATAGATAGATTAACTTAAAAATGAGTAGCAAGCCTGAATGCGGCAAACATTTCCCAGATAGGAGAGATGTTTAGCTTTATTGTAGAGGCCTTGGTGGATTTTTCCATATATACTTGATTTCCTTTTTGATGTTTCAAAAATTCAGCATGGAGCTTCAAAGCAAGATCAAAACAAACCAGATGATGATGAGGATGGTGAACCTTCACTTCATCAATACATCCCACAAATGATGACGACATCTTTTGAATCTCAACTGCCACCTCTTCCATACAAACTGTCCGATCGTTTGTACCCATGTTAGCTGCATGCATCTTTCAACTTTCAACTTTCAATAATTAATTCAAATACATTTAATTTATCTCTTTGCAACCAATAACATTAACATCACCAAAGCAGATATAATAATTACTACTATTTCTAATTATGAAACTATCTTATAAAATTCACCTATTTCAAACAAAAGAAAACTATTTGCTGAAGGAGGTGAGATCGATGTGCCAGAAATTAGTGATTTTTATTATTATTATTATTATTATTATTATTATTTATTTAGGCAGCTATGTATATAAATTGGGCTGACTATTGTAGAGGCCCGATTTCCACAATTGATAAGATGTGGGATTCAGGCTCCGACAACCTACAAGACAATAAAAAAACGTGAAGCTGAGGGACCTTCGGGGGGTTAATGATTGAACGGAATCCGACGCTCAAGTCAGAACACAAGAAATAAAACAATCTAGATGAAAAAAGAAGAAGCGTAAGGTTTTCTAGAATTATCCTCTCCAGTGATTGATCGCGAGTGTTTTTGTATGTTTTTTCCCTGCCGCTCCCCAATGTTCCGTCTATCGATTATATAGAGCTTTGCAACCATTTTTCAATTTCCTATGGATGACCATATCCCTTTTAGGATTTTGACCGGGTCCTTCCTCTATCAACAACAGGATTTTGACTTAGTCGTTTTATAGAGGTTTGAACGTTATCTGTCTTGCGACCTCGACTCCTACTCTAAGCCCCCGGCCTCTCGTGTTTGGATGGCATTATGGGCCTCAGTATTGGGCCTTAGCGGGAAAAAAACATCTACAGTTAGCTCCTCATTACTTGATTATTGTATTTCAAGGATCAGGTAATGAATGTCGGTGTCACTAGTCGCTACCCTTGTGTAACCTCATATTTAGATACCAATCTTGGGATAACCTCGGAAGTGCGAGGAGAACTCAAAGGAGCTCCGAATTTGGATACAAATCTCGGGAGAACTTTCGAGGTCGTGAGAGCAGACCTCAGGGAGCTCCAGACTTAGAGACAAGTCTCGGGGGAGCTTTCAAGGTCGTGAGAGCAGACATCAAGGAGCTCCAGACTTAGAGACAAGTCTCAGGAGAGATTTTCGAGGTCGTGAGAGCAGACCTCAGGGAGATCCGGACTTGGAGACAAGTCTCGGGAGAGCTTTCGAGGTCATGAGAGCAGACCTCATGGAGCTCCAGACTTGGAGACAAGTCTCGGGGGAGCTTTCGAGATCGTGAGAGCAGACCTCATGGAGCTCCAGACTTGGAGACAAATCTCGGGGGAGCTTTAGAGGTCCTGAGAGCAGACCTCATGGAGTTCCAGACTTGGAGACAAGTCTGACAGTTCGATTTCGGGTTACTTTTCCTTTTTCCTAGGTAAAGATCTACCGTTCAATTAAAATATGCGGTCTGGACCGCGTCGATTCATTTTCCTGATATTTCAAATATCAAGGAAAGTAATTCCCCCTCTTCCATTTTCATCTTCTTTAAAATTCAGAAAGTCCCGATCAAAAAGATTTTTTTGATAAACCTTAACCGCACCGCAATTCTTTCTACAAATCTCACTCTGTGATTTTCTCCTACCGCCTCCATATTTTCCGTGTTTAAACCCGTTTGGGGACTCTACTTTGGACATGAATACTATCGGTCTCTCAGAGTCTATTTAAGCTGCAATTTCAGGTTATTTTCTTATCTCTCTCTTTTTAATTTTTGTGCGACGTGAGTGTTTGGATTTTAAAATTTTTCATGGGGCTTCCTATTTTCTGGAATCTTGAGGGGTTTCTTGGTTGTTGGGGTTCTATTGGATTTCTGGTTGATTTTGTTGAGTTTCCGGTGAGTTTTTAGATTTTTGGTGGGTTCTGGTTGAATTTCTGGTACAATGAGTGCTAGCGACGATTCAGCCACTGGAGAAGAAGAGAAGAGCTGGGGCGATGGTGCGGAATAGAGCTTCACCGGCTCAGAGCAATCCAGTGGCTCTGACTCCGATTCCCATATAGTTATTGCTCCAGTGGCAAAAATCTCGGGCAAGGGTAAAGCCCCTATGGCTATCATTCCTCGCTCCGTCGGTAGAGCGGTGGTTAACAAACACCCAGCCTCGGCACAGGTGGGTACCCCTATGAAAAAATAGAATACTCACCTCTCGAGATGTCCAATCTACTTGGGAAAGGTTCCGAGCTTCGAAGATCGCTCCGAAATTGAGCGAGAAACTTCTGAAATGGTAGGCCTCATTGCCGAATGAGAGCATTGACCTCCACCCGGGTTCATGGCGTTCTACACATTTGTTACCGAGAAGGAAGTCAGATTTCTTGTTCATCCTTTCTTTGCCAAGATCATCCATTTCTATAGCATATCCCCTGCTCAAATCACTCAAATATGGTGGTTTCACATGATGGGGATGTACTGCTTGTGAAAGGAGCTCGGCTTTTTCGAACCTAGTGTCAACGAATGGCACTCGATATATAGATTGGTTGCTAATGCCAGGAAACCAAAATTTTACTACTTCACGAAGTGGGTGGGAGGTCGAACCCTCCTGATATCCAAGCTACCTTCTTCTTCGGGCGACTGGAAGCCCAAATTTGTCTTCGTTTCGGCTCGTACCTTAGAAGACACAATCGTCCCCAGTTATATTCAGCGAAGCCCGTGGGTCTTCAAGATGAATTCTACCTTTCTTTCTATTCTCACCGTTCATATTTAATGATTTTCTTTTGTGCAGGGTATCCCCACGTCGAGAGCTCACCGGCTTCGAAGCTGATCGCATCGAAGAGGCTTTTCTGCTCCCTGAGGAGCTTCGAGAGTTCGACAAAGTTCATGACGGTCAATTTTTATTCGATATGGGAAAGCTCAAGATCAATCTCTCGGACGCGAAGACCAAGGCTTTAGCGGCCGCTAAGCGGGGAAGCTCGCAGGCTTCAGAAGCAGAGAGGTTGGAGGATGCGAACCCCTCTGGAATGGTTTCCCCTTCTCTCAAGTTCCCCATGTTGAGGCTCCAAATACTGTCGTGGTGTCACTACCTCCCCCAGCCTTGGTAGTGATCGATGTGGATGCCTTTTGACCTTTCCGGAGAAACCCTCTAGGGTCGAGCTCCCAATTATCTTCCTTGAAGCCCTTCCTCGTGGATGTATAGAAGTCTGTCACGGGTCAAGGTACCCCGGAGGACTTTGAAAAGGATAACCTCGAGCAGCAGAGCCCTCTTGTTATTCGATCATATGGCTAAGATAACTCTTACGTGTACATATATATATATACATATTTTAACCTCTTTTGAACGTCGATCTCAGGTCCTATACAGCCAATATCTTTTCCATCAGCGTCTCACGATGCATGCAGAGGGATTACAAAAGATAGTCTCCGAGCTCTCTGAAGAGCTGGAGAATGTTGCTGAGGAGAGGAGGGACATGGCTACTAGGGAGTTGGCTCTCGTAGGCGAGAAAGATATGGCTCGGGCTGCAGTGGCTGGAGCTCAGGTACTGCTTGAGAAGAACTTCAATCTTTAAGCCAAGACAGAGATAGAGAAGGCTAATCTTCAAGCCTCGTTAAGTGTTGTAGAGGTGAGGATCAAAGAGCTTGAGGCCTTCCTTGCTGCTAGAGGTCTGGAAGAGCGGTTCGCTGACCTCGATGCCCTGATGGATTATGTAGAGTTCGTCCCTTATAAGGAGGCCTTTTACCAGGAAGGAGGAGTTGCAGTCGTCAAGGAGATCAAGGAAATGATGCCTGATCTCGATCTGTCCTTCCTAAAAGTCAAGGATGAAGCCAAAGTTCGGGCAGAGAGTAGGGCTGTTGAGGTCACAGTCGAGGCTGGAGATGAGACTGCTGCTGATCAAGCTTAGCTGATGTTTTACTAGCTATTTTCAATGTGTATATACATTTTTTATTCATCTGAACTAAAGGCGAATATGACATGGACAAACAATTTCTCCATTTTATGTTGATTTTATGTTCCGCCCATCTTGTTATATATTTTTTTTATCTCTTTCTTTGCTTTGATGCTTTGATGTGGGATGAGATCTCTAAATTGGGAGATCTCTCTGTTTGAGATAAAAGATCAAGAGCAATAGTAGGTGTTTAGAGGGTATCGTACATGATCGAGGCTGATTCTGAATTCAACTTTACTGTTGAGGCTCAGGGCCCCGTTCAGAATTATAGGACGCTCTACGGCTGGACCTCATTGTTATCTTGAGGGTCGGGACCTCTGTGCTTAGGGTTTGTTCAGAGTTCGAGCGCATCCTTGAGCTCGATCTTGTTGTCTTCATGGTCGGGACCCTTGTGTTTGGGGTTCTATTAGTTACTCTGACGCTCAAGTCAGTAAACAAATAATAAATCAATAAAATAATTAAAATGAGTTCAGAAGTTTACTGTTCAGAGTTCGAGGGCGTCCTCGAGCTCAGTTTTGTTATCTTGAGGGTCAGGACCCCTGTGCTTGGGGTTCTGTTAGTTACTCCGACGCTCAAGTCAGTAAAAAATAATAAATCAACAAAATAATTAAAATGAGTTCAGAAGTTTACTGTTCAGAATTTGAGGGCGTCCTCGAGCTCGGTCTTGTGGTCTTGAGGGTTGGGACCCCTATGCTTGGGGTTCTGTTAGTTACTCCGATGCTCAAGTCAGTAAACAGATAATAAATTAATAAAATAATTAAAATGAGTTCGGAAGTTTACTGTTCAAAGTTCGAGGGCATTCTTGAGCTCGGTCTTGTTATCTTGAGGGTCGGAACCCCTGTGCTTGGGGTTCTGTTAGTTACTTCGACGCTCAAGTCAGTAAACAAATAATAAATCAACAAAATAATTAAAATGATACTATTTTAGGTGGAACACATTCCAGCTGTTGGTTATGGATCGATCTTCCCTCGTTTGTAGCTTGTAAGCTCCATTACCGATGACCCTCTTGACCTGGTAGGGGCCTTCCTAATTTGGCACCGGTTTTCTGGCTCCTCTTTCCTTCGTATTTTGGAACACTTTTCTGAGTACCCAATCTCCGGCTTTGAAGGAGCGTAGCCTTGTGTTCTTATTGAAATGTCTACTTATCATCTATTGGTATGCGGTTGTCCTTATTGCCACCCGATCTCGAAGTTCATCAATCGAATTGAGGTTTGCTTCGAGCTCCCTGTTGTTGGATTGATTGGGCCATTCTGTCCTGGTTGTACCGATTTTGACCTATGTGGACAATACTATTTCTGAACCATATGTCAATGCGAATGGGGTCTCTCATGTACTTGTCCTCGAGGTTGTTTTATAAGACCATAAAACTCCTAGGAGCTATTAGACGCATTGGTTTTTGTGTTCGGAGAGATTTTTCTTTAGGGTATTCAGGATTGTCTTGTTTGTGGCCTCTGCTTGTCCATTTACTGCAGGATATCTCGGGGTGGAGAATGAGATTTTGATGTTCCACTCTCTACAGAATTCTTGGAACCTTGCGCTTGTGAATTGGGATCCATTGTCTGTTACGATTTCATTGGGAACTCCAAACCTGCATAAGATATGTTTCCATAAAAAGTTTTGTACCTCTGTTCTTTGATTCGTGCGAAGGCTTCGACTTCGACCCATTTGATGAAGTAGTCTGTTAGCACCAAAATAAAGCATTTTTTATTCGAGCCTTTTGGTAGGGGGGCCAACGATGTTCATTCCCCATTTCATGAAGGACCACGGGATGGCTGTTGTGTAGAGGGGTTCTGGAGGTCTGTGGTTTGTTTGTGCAAACCTCTGACATCGGTCACATGATTTGGCGTGATTTTTTGCGTTTGTCCTCATGGTCGGCCAGTAGAACCCTGACGTTAGAGCTCGATTGGCAAGGCTTCTATATCCTGAGTGATTTCTGTATTCGCTCTCATGGAGTTCGGTTAAAATATACTTTGCTTGTATGGGGCTGACGCATTTCAGGTAAGGACCGGAGAAACATTTTCTGTACAGGGATCCAGAGATCATAGTGAATTTTGGCACCTTTGCTTTGATCCATCTTGCCTCGATGGAGTCTTCGGGGAATTCATTTTCTGTTATGTACCTACAGAGTGGGGTCATCCAGTTTGTTTCAATTTTAATCGGTAGAATCTTGGGATTGTCCTCTTTCCAAATGGCAGACAATTTTGCATATAAAACTAGGTTGTTCTTAGCTTTGGTAGTCTCTATTACTGATCCCAAATTTGCCAGAGCATCAGCGTGTCTATTATCTTCTCTCATGATGTGTTGGGTTTCAATTTTTTCGAATTTTACAGCCGCTTCTTTTGCCACGGCTAGATAAGCGATCATTCTCGAATCTTTGGCATGGAACTCTCCTTCGAGCTGGTTTATTATCAACTAGGAGTCACTTTGGACTCGAATCATCTTGGCTCCAAGGTCGCTTGCTAGATTTAGTCCCGTGATAAGGGCCTCGTATTCAGCTTCATTATTGGTTGCTTTGAATCCGCATCGGATCAATCATTCCGTACTTTTGCCAATTAGGTTTGTTAGGACCACACCTAGTCCACTCTTCTTCGAAGTGCTGGAGCCGTCGACTTGGAGGGTCAGTAGTTCGAAACCTCTTTATCTTGAATGCTCAGTAGTTCGGACTCTGCTTTGGTATGGTCTTCATTGGAGAAATTCGCGATGAAGTCTGAGAATAGCTGGGATTTTATCGAAGTTTGAGGTATATAGTGGATGTCGAACTTCCCGAATTCGATTGCCCATTTGGAGAGTCTCCCTGTGAGGTCTGGCTTTCTTAGCACTGTTCTGAGTGGGAATGTGGTGACCACTTTAATCGAGTGACTTTGGAAATAGGACTTCATTTTTTTCTTGATGCCATGACTAGGGCCAGGGGTAATTTTTCCAATTGCGGGTATCTGGTTTCAGCATCTAGTAAGGAGCAGCTAGCGTAGTAGACTGGGTGTTGTCTCCCTTCGTCTTCCCTGGTTAAGACTGCGCTAACAGAGTTAGTGGAAATAAATAAATATATGAGAGGTACCTCTCCGTCGTGGGGTTTCGATAGTAGTGGGTGGCTCGCCAGGTATTCTTTTAGTTCTTCCAGGGCCTTCGAGCATTCAACAATCCACTCGAAGTTTTTGTTCTTGCGTAGTGTCTTGAAGAAAACATGGCTTTTCTCTGAGTATTTTGAGATAAAGCAGCTGAGAGCTGCGAGTCGTCCGGTTAGCTTCTGGACCTCTTTGATGTTTCGAGCTTATTGGATATTTCTAACAGCTCTGATCTGGCTGAGGTCAGCTTCTATACCTCTTTTTGTGACGAGGTATCCCAAGAATTTCCCTGAGGTTACTCCGAAGGCGCACTTTGCAGGGTTTAGTTTCATATTGTAGCAGCGAAGGACTTCGAAGGATCTGCGGAGGTGATTTATGTGATCTTGGGCCCTTGGCGACTTTACCAGCATGTCATCGATGTATACCTTTATGGTGATGCCTATGAGGTCTTCAAACATCCGGTTTGCTAACCTATGATATGTTGCACCTGTATTTTTTAGTCCGAAAGGCATAACTTTATAGCAAAACATACATCGGTGGGTCATGAAGGCTATATTTTCTTGGTCTTCTGGATGCATGAGGATTTGATTGTACGCGAAAAATGCATCCATGAAGCTCATCATTTTGTGCCCTACAGTTGCGTCAACGAGCGCATCGATATGAGGGAGGGGAAAGGAGTCCTTTGGACACGCCTGGTTGAGGTCAGTGAAATCTATGCACAGTCAGTTTTTCCCATTTTTCTTCTTTACCACCACGATATTGGCTAACCATTCCGGGTATTGTACTTCTCTAATGTAACCATTCTTTAGTAGTTTTCCGACTTCTTTGTCTATGATTTTGTTCCGCTCCGCAGCGAATTTCCTCCTCTACAACTATGTTGGAGCCTAAGAATTTGTTTGTTTTTATTTTCGGAAATTTACAAACTTTTTACTATTGCAAAATACTAAAATTTTGTTTCACTCATTTTTTTTATTTTATTTTCACCTTTTTAATCATATATACATCGTTACCAGTGTGATAAATATTTATCTTTTTATATCCACCACAGATTCAAATTGGAAAAATAATCAAATAAACATATTTTTATTTTATAATCATATAACTCTAAATATTAAATAATATATTCATCATAAGAAAATCATTACCTTTTTCAAAAATTAATACATCTAGTAATTGAACTGGAAATATCGACAACTAGAAATTGAAGTTGAAAATAAAATCATGACAAAATTTTGTATAAGACCGTCTAACAGGTCTCTTATGTTAGATGGGTCAAATACTATCCAAACCCACCATAAAAGCTCAACCTGCACAAAAACAGCTCAGGCCCAGAAATCCGCCCATATCCCGCCCAACCTGGAGTCCAATCACTTTTTTTTCTTTTTTTTCTTCTTTGGCTGCTGGGCTGTTTTATTTTTGCTTTTTCTTTTTTATTTCATTTTTTTGTTTTTTATATTATTTTTAAATTCATTATTTTGTATCGAATGTAATGCACGAGTCCAGGCGTTAGTATTGGGCGAGTTCATTGCGAAAAGAGTGGATAAAAAATTAATTTAATTTTAGGATTCACTAATTCTATTTTATGATATATGTGTATATATATATATATATATATATATATTTCAACAAAAAGGTGAAGTATCGTTATTATGAATTAAATATCATTAACTCAGAGGTGAAGTGTCACAAGCTATTATCAATGATTAAATATTAATTATTGAATATCACTAACTCTGAGTTGAATATAATTAACTATTAAGTGAAGTATCATTAGTTTTGAAGACAAGTATTAATAACTCTAAGATGAAGTATTAATTGATATTAAGTGAAGTAATATCATTAGCTATGATGCCAAGTATTACTAACTTTGAGGTGAAGTATAATTAACTATGAAATGAAGTATCACAAAATATTAGGTTAAGTA
Source organism: Perilla frutescens (assembly GCA_026008535.1). Lineage (NCBI taxonomy): Eukaryota > Viridiplantae > Streptophyta > Magnoliopsida > Lamiales > Lamiaceae > Perilla > Perilla frutescens. Next base: position 25,362,469 of record BRKX01000010.1, on the reverse strand, counting down.
TCATTAATTCTGAAGTAAAGTATTATTAGTTATGAAGTTAAGTAACATTAACTCTGAAGTGGAGTATATATATGAAGTCAAATATCATTAACTCTGTAATGAAGTATCATTAAATATTGATGAAACTGACTCTGAAATGAAGTATCATTAAATATTGGTGAAGTATAATTAATTCTGAAGTAAAATATCATTAGTTGTGAAGTTAAGTATCACTAACTTTGAGGTAAAGTATGATTAGTTATTCACTCAAAACTCAAAAGTGAATAATCATATTATATTATCGATGATTATAGATTAACTATTGAACAAAGAACACATAAATATCATTAGTTATGATGTAAAGTATCATTAAATCTAAAGTTGATGCGATCTGAAACCCCAGGACTGTATCAGGTTGCTAGAGGGCGGAATCCTTGACCCGAACTTCACGACACAAACGAACTATAGGTATATGAAACCGATAACCCTACTGGGATTGAAAATAAGAACCTCAGATATAAATCGAAGACACCACAAACAGTTGTGTTGTACTGTTTGATAAGTCGGGATGAACACGACACATAGTTCAATAGAAATCTCACGCAGAGAAATATCAAATTCTAATATCAAAATGATGTTCGCAAAATAATGTACTGAATCCTTATATAGGTGGGAAAAACAAAGTAAACCCTAATTAAGTTCTAAACTAACTAGGAAAAAAAACAAAGCCCAAAAACATTAAAAGTCTGAAAATAAAATAAAATCCGAAAGTGCGTCGACCCAACCATGTGTAAAACAAGCCCTCTAGGTTGACTGGTGGGTCAGGTCGACCCACACGTGCATAGGCTTCATTAAAACGGTCCATTCTTACTCGTTTCTCGTCTGATTGAGCCGATTCAACTTACACAACGCTCCTGACTTGATTCCCCATCTTTCTAAGCTCTTTAATCACCCATTTGAATTATATTGAATTAATTACATCAATTCTCATGGGTTTTGATTAACATCCTCCACTTGAGCTCGTATTCAGCTCCTTCAACTGGTTTCCTCGATGCTTCTCAAAACACGTGAACTTATTCGTCTGCACCTCCCTAGGATCGTATCAAAAGTGAAGTATCATTATACAGAACACATACAACACACTACACCATATCAACCTTATTTTCGTGACTTAATTAATAATTAAAAAACATGCAATGTTGAACCTTGATTAGCTGAAAATGATAATAATATGTGACAAGTAAAAAATTCACTATTTTAAAAAATTTCAAGAACTGGAATCAATGAGATCTATCTGAACTCAAACACTATACACGACGATATCTCATATATCATAAACTTACATATTAATTAACCAGAGTACATAAGCAGAAACAATGAAGATGATGTAGATTTCAAGAGAGAGTCTACCATATAACACATTAGGGGATCCAAAACATATTACAACATTTAACAATCTACACACTACACACTAGAAATTAACTAATTAATTAGAAGACTCTCGTTTTGTTTGCTACATCAAACTTAGTTACCAAAACATAAACAAGATATCCACCAATTAAAAAAAGTGATTTTCATCATTCTCTTCTCACACATACCCCTTCTACAACTGACTTAATACACTTCTATAAAAGAACTAAAACTAACTCAAAATACTACCTATGTTGCGTGTCAGAGCCTCTTTACGACGAAATCTCCACTTTATCCAAATTCTGATGATGGAGGTGAATGCGAAGATGTAGGGCTCATGTCGTGGAATTTTGAATTGAAAAACTAGAAATAATAATTTGAGGAAAATTCGATGCCGGAAGTGACTCAAATGAACGGTGGAGGGTTTGTAGCAGGAGTGAAGGTCATGTGGAGGTGGTGGAGTGGTGGAATGAGTATGTAATTTTGAAAGAGGCTATGCAATTAAAACTAATCACTTATCATTCTAATGCAAATAAAAAAGATTGAAAAAATAAAATTACAAAAAAAATATTTAATTAAAAACTAAGAATCTTATTTTTTACTGACATTGCAAGAGAGAGAGAGAGAGAGAGAGAGAGAGAGAGAGAGAGAGAGATTGGTACATTACCAAATATCTACGATAAAAAATTAAAAATCGTGGCCTAGTACGTAAAAATGAAATTGACGGAATAAATTTAAAGAAATTGTGACAGCTCATATGAAGTCCAATATATGACTACTTTGAACCCCAATAGACAATGAATATCATAGAGTGATCATCTTCTTTTCCTCTCATGATTCTTCCATCACTCAATAATTTTAGCATCAACGTTACATGAATCCTTCTTTCTCCTTCACTGTCTTCGTTATCTCAACCAAATTCTCGTTAAATTTTATTCAGTGTCCGAAGAGTCAAATAATATATAAAAATATAAAAAAAAATACAAGCTTATTTTAATATATACCTCATCAATCTAACCAAAATTGTTGAGTTAGATCAGAGTACTTCAACGGCATAGAGAGATATTGGTTCACAAATTACCAACAAAAAACATGACCATTATAATTCACAAATCTGCATGCAAAGAACATTATCTACCAACATTTATATATAAGCTAAGTGATTATTAGAGTAAAATTGAGTAGTTAACAACAAAATCAACACAATTTATTATAATTTATATAATCTATAAAATTAACGTAGACTATTTAATTGGTGATACACTGATCGACATGTAACAAATTAAGCATGTTTTTCATGTTGATTGACAATGGTTAGTTAATGAGTTAAGTATAAGGTAAATATATATATGGATGATTGCATATTATAGGTATGTAATGGTATATTACAAATAATTACACTAAAATATAAAGAACTATATTTAATAATGATGATATATTGTATATTTATGTATTCACATGGTTAAATCTATCAAAGATTTAATTGAATAAATATATGTTAAATGATATATAATTTAAATTATGAATGTATGTATTAATTTATAAATACAAAGATATTAATTAATTTAGGTAGGTCTATTATATTTATCTAGATATCTATATATACCTAATATAGTACTCCATATATTTTTTTACCGAATTAATTGTCATATCTCATTGTTTAGAATGAAGATAAATTATTACTACCTATAATATCCGACATTTATGTACTTACTAAATGTGAGCTGTAACTATATAAAAATAAAAATAAGAGATATAAATATGAAATTATTGCGGATTTTGGGGTATGGTCGGATTTAATGTGATTAATTAAATGTATTGATAATTAATTAAGACAAATATTGAAATTGATTAAAAAGTAGTTAAACGAATTTGATTAGAATAAAAAATTAATATGATAATAATATATTAAATTCTAGTATTTTAGAAATTAGTTAAGATAAACTAATTTAGATAGGATAGTTTTGGCGGGAAAAATAAATTATGATTTTACCCTACACTATCCTACTTTTAGATATAGTAGGATTTAACATAATTTGACTGCCCAATAATCAAAATTCTAAAAATAGGTCGGGAATCTTGTACATAAATGAAATTCAATTAGGATTTGAGAGGCACAAATCGTTTCATTAAACAATATCAATAAGAAAAAGTATTTGTCTGCAATAAATCATTAGTATATAAGAATAAAAAATAATAAAAAACCATATATAAATAAGAAATTAATTACTTATGCTAAATTAAGAATTTTGTATACAAACATAAAATTAATCACATTAACTTTACATTAAATTGATAAGATCAATTAATAAACAATAAATTCTTAGATTTAAATATATTTACTTTTAAATTTTTGGTGTGGATCTCGACTTTTTAATATATTTAATTATCTTATTTTAAAAAATAAAATGATTATAATTTAAACTATTTAAATTAATAACTTAAGTGTTCTGATTTCAAAATTTTAAAACTATTCGACGTTAAATATATTAAAATCAATTAATTCATTTAATCGACTTTAAATATATTTAATTTAATATTTTGGATGTCAATATTCAATTTTTTTAATATATACAATTCTTTATGTTAAATAAATATATTTTAAAAATTCAATATCGACATCCAATATTAAATACGTTTAAAGTTAACATATTTTAAAAACAAAAAATAGTTATGTTAATCATTATTTTTAATTATTGTATAATGAATAAATATTGAACAAAATCCATGCAGATTCAAATATTATATTTTGAATTTCTATGGCATGAAATTGTCCAATGGGTAGGAAAACTGATAGTTATTTTTTTATTACTTTGTGTGCAAAAATCAAATAAAAGACACAACGAATAAATAATAATCGAACTTATATAATTACTATATGATAAACACTTTATCTACACAGGGTTTCAATATTTAAAACGTAATTGTTTTACACAAACATGTTAAATAAATTGGACAAATTGGAGAGTTGGACAAATACTTCATTTTCATTTGTAGTTAGATGAATTAGAACTCTAAAAAAATCCCAAATCATGAATCAAAGTGTTGACATATGTGATTGAGGCAACATAATAAAATCATAATGTATCTTTGCATTGAAATTAAAATTACAAATAATAAAATATTGCATTAGGACAATATATTTAAAATTCAAAAAAAAATCTAGTAAATTAAATAAAAAATTAATCCAATGTACACAATTTGAAAATATAAGTTGGTAAGTCAAGCAAATTATTTATAATCGAGAGATATTCACCCAAAGATCAACTTCAAAGCAAGAAAATGATTCAAACTACAAATATAAACCACTACTAAACTATTAAAAGTAGATACTATAGATGATTACGATACAATCGTTCTAGCTATAAAATGTTTAGATGAATACAAATCTATTTTATTTTTACAATAACTCAAAATTAAATTGTCTCGATCTCTTTCAATCGATGTGCGGATAGATGATAACTCTTGATCAAATGAACTTCAAAGCTCTCAATCAAGGATGAACAGTGACATCTCCTCAAGATTTTGAGGTAATATGCTCTTCTCTACAACATGGGATTAATTAAAAAAATAAAAAATCAAATTACAAAATAAGAATATTGGAAGAAATAAATAAAGCAAATCATCAAAAATGCATGAACACACAAATTGGAGTTATGAAATTGTGAAAAATAACAATTTGGTATTTATAGGCATCAAAGATACACACATTTTGAATTGACCGTGCACACAAGTGTTGTAATTGATTAAATATGCACAAAATTGTTAATCAAAATTTATTTGTAATCAATAATAATAAGCGCAATTCAATTGTATTCAAAGAAAATGATACATTTAATATAAATTAGGGTATTTGATTTCTAATCACAATAATTGATATTAATTTATAATTTACAAACTATGTGGTAATATATAAAAATAGACGTAAATTATGAAAAATCATTTAGGCAATGTGATATACGTGTATTGACGAACATTTAAATATATAATAAAATTTATTCAAAAATAGTAATTAATTATAATTGTTTGATAGAAATTAGACACTAATTTTCGGATAGAAATTATTTTTTGATATGATAAAATATTGACTACCAATAAAAATTATGATACTATAACGATCATATAATATTATATTACTATATATATGCATATATGTATTATGTATATTACATTGTATTATATTATTATAGGAGTTTATAATTATGTAATGACTTTATATATTATAATCTCTCATGTGATAATTATTTATTATATAGATATTATATTATACTATATTATATTACATTATATTGTTAGATTGGTTTTAAAAAATGACCATCATATTATTACATTATTTGTATATATGTATAATATAAATTAATATATAGATATAAATTATTAAAATATTGTATATTATATATATGATAGGACTTATTCTACTTGTTATTATCACGATTTTTTGGTGACCTTTCTCCCTATTGTCTATCCCATATTTGTGTATTTTGGTGCTTTGATATGTCGTTAAGTTGTGTAGGGACATAGTACGAAAATGAAGAAGAGAGGCAGGTTTTGGTGCAAGAAAAGATACAAGTGAAGAAAAGGGAGAAGTTCGAGCGGACCGAGCTGCAAGGGCATGCAGCTGGAATATTGAGACAGATTTCTAGAGGCCCGGTCCAGAATATGTTTTGGGCTTGTTGAACTTAATTCTCGGCCCACGCACAAGACCTGGACGCGGAAATCCTTCTCCACCGCCTTTTGAAGACTAATGCATGGGAGTTTCCATAACTATTTAGACTAGGATTTTATTTCCTACTAGAACTCTATCTTTTATGGATTGTAAAATATATATTAGGTATCTAGTTTATTTTCTAAGAACACGCACGCTAGAGACGAGAACGCAGCAGCGATCAGAATTAATTCAGTTCTTTATTTTCTTCTCTTCGATATCATCATAGCGCACTTATACAATTTCTTGTTGATCGATTCCAGCATGCAAAGTAGCTAATTTATTCATATTCCGGTGACGACGACGAAGTTCTGCTTATATAACTGTGAGATCTAATTGTTTGTTCATAATTAATTGATGTATGTATCTGTTATTCTTGGATTTCGGGTCGTAATTATTCTAAGTCTATCAAGTAGTTGCAAATATTTGGTAGGTTGTGATTAATTACTAGCCAATTAAATCGGCCATACGTAATCGTGGTTTAGGTTTAATAAGTGGTAAAACGGTTGCTCAAATAACTAGGGGAATAACAGAGTTAATTTCACAGTCCTGCGTCAGAGTCTGTAAGTTAAGAATCGGGTCTTTCTTGTGCTCATTGCTGTCGTCTCATTAAACTCATAGAGCATCCCTTACAGTTGTCAGTCGATTAGGGGAATAATTAATGAAGCATCTTCTTAATTATCGAAACAATATGGAAAGATTAGGTGATGTCAGAAGCGTCTTCGGTGACTATAACTGATTTGCATGGTTTGATTAATTAATTCTTACATCTGTGGTCGGTGTTATAAGTGGAGTGGAGTTTGCTGGATCTGGAATACTCTCTTATAATTGATTTAGTTCAGTTCGGTTGCACACGTATTCTCGCTAGTTGGTATTTAATTCTTCGATTTATTTTGTTACATAATTCACACAAAACACATTTCTGGAAGTTTGGGCACGCAGACTGAAAGTCAAAAGTAATCCTCACCGGTCCTTTGGGAGACGATCCTGCTCGCCACTGTACTTTGCAGTGTGGGCTTGCCGATGAAAGTTGGAACATTTATTTTTGGTGAAAAACGACTCACCAAATTTTGGCGCCGTTACCGGGGATCGGTTTTAAAAGCAGTGCTTACTCGAAATTTTTAGTTTGTTATTTACTTTGTTTTTATTTTTAATTTTTCTGGTCTATGACCCGTTCCTCTGCAGATAAAGATTTAGAGTTTGATCCAGAGCCAGAGAGAATGTTATACTGATTGAGGAAAGCTACCAGGGAGTATACCAAGACCTTCGAATCGGAACAAGAAATGGCCAAAAATGATGATCCACCACCGAACCCGCAAGGCCATGCTACAAGAAGAGCCCTCATCCATGCCAACGTGGCTGATCAAGGACACGATCATGAGCCTCTCATCCAGGAAATTGGTCGTCGTCAGAGTAACAGACCCATTTGCATCGTGCTGCCTCCGATTGCCAATAATGCAGAGATCCGACCTGCATTTATCCAAGTGTTGCCGAAGTTTGGTGATTTACTGGGAGAAAGTGCACACAAACATTTGTCTGAATTTGATCTCGTGTGCTCAACTTTAAGACCTACTGGTTTTACTGCTAATAACTTAAGGTTACTCACTTTTTTCTCACACTTTGCAGGGAAAGGCACGAGATTGGTTATTTGATTTGCCGCCGGAGTCTATCACTACTTAGGCGGAATTAGAGGGACAATTCCTGCGAAAGTTTTTCCCTGAGACTCGAGCTGCAAATCTAAGAATGGCTATCAGCAGCATCAAACAAAAGCCGAATGAAAGCCTAGCCAAATACTGGGAGAGATTTCAACAACTTTGCCGCAAATGCCCGGATCATGGGTTCACTGATTATCAACTTCTAACTAATTACTTTTACCGTGACATGTCTTCTTTTGATAGGAAAATCGTCGATGCTGCCAGCGGGGGATCTCTTACCAACAAAACCCTCGGCGAGGCCAAACAGCTTATAATTGACATGGCTTCTGGAGGACAGCAGTATGAAGAAGAAGATGAAGAAAGACACCGATCTGTAAGGGCACTCGACCGAGCTGAAGGGTCAGAAGTGAATGAGAAGATAGATACTCTTACCTCCCTAGTCCGAGGCTTGGCTGTGGCGCACACAAGGCCAAACCGCTGCGGAGTTTGTTCCGAGCATGGGCATTTCATTGATGAATGTCCCAATTTGCATGAGCCACCTACTGAACAAGCTTGTTATGGATCAGGCGATGCGCAGCAAGATGCTCTCAGAGGAATCAATTATGATGCCCAGCGAGGAGACAATTTTAGGAGGAAGCGGAATAATGATCCTTATTCCAATTCCTACAACCCCGGTTGGAGAGATCATCCCAATTTTCGTTAGAGACAGCCCGGAGATCCACCCGCAGCAGGAGATTTGCCACCGAGACCCCCAAGGGGTGAGCCATATGCCCACACAGACCGATCCACACCATCTATGAGTGAGATTATGAAGAGTCTGGAGCAAAGCACCAACCTCGTGAGTAGCCTAGCGTAGAGCCAAAAGGCCTTTCAGCAAGAGACGCAAGCCGCTTTAGGCAGCATGGGCACACAGATCACCCAGCTTGCCACCCAATTGAACAAGCTGCAAGGGCACACCGGAAAACTACCATCTCAAGCTGAGCAAAATCCGAGAGGAAATGTCAGTGCTGTGACTCTTCGGAGTGGGAAAGAGTTAGTAGAGGATGAGAAACATAAGCAACACAACCACACACTGAGTGGGTAAACCGTAGAAACTAACGACAGACCCAACGATAAGGGCACACAGCCTGCCGCACAGATTGCTCCTAATGAGGTACAGATTTTGTCTAAACCTCCTCACCCTATTAATGCATCTCATTTTCCTTCTAGGTTAGCACGGCACAAGAAAGGGGAAGATGAGAAAGAGATCTTCGAGCTTTTCAAGAAAGTCGAGATCAATCTACCTCTGATCGATGCTATCAAGCAAGTCCCTCGATACGCAAAATTCTTGAAGGGACTGTGTGCCAAGAAGATACGGTATGGAAGGGATGCAAAAATCAAGGTAGGAGAAAATGTCTCAGCAATTATTCAGCAGAAGTTGCCTCAAAAGTGTCGAAATCCAGGTATGTTCACTATCCCTTGCATCATTGGGAGCAAAAAGGTAGAAAAAGTCATGTTAGAATTAGGAGCATCTATTAATGTTATGTCTTTCTCTGTTTACAAAGAATTACAACTAGGTCCGATGAAAGATACTCAAGTTATCATTCAATTAGCTGATAGGTCCAATGCATATCCCAGAGGTGTAGTAGAGGATGTCTTAGTTAAAGTGAATGAATTGATCTTTCATGTTGATTTCTACATTGTTGACATGGACGATGCATTGTCTGCACATAGATCTCTAATTCTGCTAGGCCGTCCCTTCATGAAAACTGCACGCACAAAGATTGATATTGATAAAGGCATGATGAGTTTCGAATTTGATGGGGATGTTGTCACATTTAATATATTCGAAGCCATGAAGTATGTAGAAGACCCCGAAGCTCTCTTTATGGTAGATATTATCGATTCCATTACTGATGATTTTGTTGAGTGTACTTTCAGGGATGACAGCTTAGAACAGGTACTTTATGGAGGGATACCCGACCACATTGCAGATTCAGAAGAGAAAAAAGAGATTCGAGATCTCATACAACAGTTATACGCTGCCGATGAATTTTCTGCCAGAAATGCGGCCGGCCGTTTGCCCTTACCGCCCATCACGGAACCCATTCTTCCATCTCATGTGAAGGCCCCGACTCTGGAATTGAAGGTTCTTCCCGAGCACCTAAAGTACGCCTACCTGGGCGAAGCAGATACTCTACCTGTCATCGTGAGTAAAGACCTTACCGCAGCCCAGGAAACACAACTTGTTACTCTTTTAAAAAAGCACAGAGGTGCTATCGGCTGGACTCTCGCCGACATCAAGGGGATCAGCCCCGACATATGCATGCACCGCATATTTCTGGAAGAGAATCATAAACCATCACGAGATCCTCAGAGGAAGTTGAACCCAGTAATGAAAGAAGTGGTGTTGAAAGAGATTCTGAAGTTGCTCCAATTGGGAATCATTTACCCAATCTCCGACAGTGTTTGGGTTAGTCCATTACATGTAGTTCCAAAGAAGTCTGGATTCCAGCTCGTGAAGAATGAGAGCAATGAATTGATACCAATGAGATTGCAAACAGGATGACGAATGTGCATTGATTTCAGGAAGTTGAATGATGCGACCCGCAAAGATCACTTCCCTTTGCCCTTTATTGATGAGATGCTCGAAAGATTAGCTGGGAAATCCTATTTCTGCTTCCTCGATGGCTACTCCGGCTATTTCCAGATTTTTGTGGCTCAAGAAGATCAAGAGAAGACGACCTTCACTTGTCCATTTGGGACTTTTGCTTGCCGGAAGATGCCCTTTGGTTTGTGCAACGCCCTGGGCACCTTTCAACGATGCATGATGAGTATCTTTTCCGACTTGATAGAGAGCTGCATCGAAATTTTTATGGATGACTTTACAGTCCATGGTGACTCTTTTGAGCAGTGTATGGAGCATTTAGACAAAGTTCTTCAAAGGTGTGTTGAGACCGATTTGGTTTTGAACTTCGAGAATTGCCATTTCATGGTACAACAAGGAATTGTGCTCGGGCATGTCATATCTGCGAAGGGCATAGAAGTGGATAGAGCAAAGATTGACTTGATCACGAAGCTGCCATATCCATCCAATGAGAAAGAAATTCGAGCCTTCTTAGGCCATGCCGGCTTCTACCGTCGCTTCATTCAGGATTTTTCCAAAATAGCTCAACCGATGACTAAGCTGCTGCAAAAGGACGTCCCTTTCATCTTTGATGACAAGTGTAAGGAAGCTTTTGATTTTTTGAAAGAGAAGCTGACTTCTGCCCCGATCATTCAGCCACAGGCAGTGGGGACTCCCGTTTGAGCTCATGTGCGACGCAAATGACTATGCTATTGGAGCTGTCCTTGGACAAAAGATTGAGAAGCACAGTCATGTCATTTACTATGCTTCAAAAACTCTTAACCCGGCTTAATGCAACTACACAACTATAGAAAAAGAGCTTCTGGCCGTGGTTTTCGCTTGTGAGAAATTTCAATCCTATATTGTTGGATCCAAGGTTGTGGTGTACACTGATCATGCTGCCCTCAAATATCTTCTGTCCAAAAAAGAGTCTAAACCACGCCTTATTCGTTGGATACTCCTTTTACAAGAGTTTGATTTGGAGATTAAAGACAAGAAGGGAGCAGAGAACCATGCCGCTGACCATTTAAGTAGAATGTTGACAGAATCCGATGGTATGCCCATACCAAACAATTTTCCAGATGAGCTTCTCCTTGCAGCTGCAGAAAGGGCACCCTGGTATGCTGATTTGGTAAATTTTCTCACCACTGGAATTTTTCCCAAGGGCTTTGAATCTGCCAGAAAGAACAAATTGAAGAGCCAGGCCAAATATTTCATCTGGGACGAGCCATATTTGTGGAAAACTTGTGCCGATCAAGTCATTCGACGCTGTATTCCTGAGGATGAGATTCCATCCATCCTAAGCTTCTGTCATCCCACGCATGTGGCGGCCATTTTGGCCCAAGAAGAACAGCCCGCAAGGTCTTAGACTGTGGTTTTTAGTGGGAGACCATTTTCAAAGACGCCTACTTCTTCTGCAAGAACTGTGATCGTTGCCAACGCCTTGGTAACATTTTTTCGAGGCATGAGATGCCTCAAGTTCTTATCTTAATCTGCGAGATTTTTGATGTTTGGGGCATGGATTTCATGGGCCTGTTTCCAAGCTCTCTCGGCCACTCTTACATATTGTTAGCCGTCAACTACGTCTCTAAGTGGGTCGAAGTCAAAGCTACCCAAACCAATGATTCTAAGGTCATTGCCAAATTCCTCAAGGCACAAATTTTTCAACGCTTTGGTGTTCCTCGAGCTATCATCAGTGACCAAGGCACGCACTTTTGCAACCGAACCTTAGAAGCGCTTTTCAAGAAGTATGGAGTAACCCATAGAGTTGCTACGGCATACCACCCACAGTCTAATGGCCAGGCTGAAGTGTCCAATCGTGAGATCAAAAACATTCTGGAGAAGACCGTATGCCCAAACCGCAAGGATTGGAGTCTGCAACTAGATGATGTTGCATGGGCATACCGCACGGCTTTCAAAACACCTATCGGGATGTCCCCTTACCGTCTGATTTTTGGGAAACAGTGCCATCTTCCCGTAGAAGTGGCACATCGAGCTTTTTAGGCCGTGAAACAATGCAACTTGGATCCTCGACTGGCCGGCCCTGAACGCCACTATCAGTTACAAGAGCTCGAAGAAATCCATTTGGAGGCCTATGATAGTGCAAGTTCTTACAAGGATCGTACCAAACTATTGCACGACAAATGTATCCGGAGGAAAACTTTTGAGGTTAGCCAGAAAGTGTTACTTTTCAATGCTCGCCTCCGCCTCATGCCCGGTAAACTCAAATCTCACTGGATGGGCCCCTTTGAAGTAGTATATGTCAGTCCACATGGAGCTATGGAAATTCGCAGTTTGGATACTCACAAGGTCTTAAAGGTGAACGGCCAGTTGCTCAAGCCATATTGTGCCGACATAACCTTCTCAAGTTTTGATGGGGTTGATCTTGCAGCCTCGATGATTCATCACTAGCTGCTCCACGCCGTCGAGCCTTCGACGTTAACTAACGGCGCTTCTCGAGAGGCAACCCGATTTCTTGTTCCTTATTTCTTTTCTTTTTCACTTTTCGCTTTATTCTTTTTCTTACTTTACTTTTCTAATTTTTTTTCTGTCTTTTTAATTCTGCCATTTTATTATATGATAAAAAAAACAAAACAAAACCAAAAGGGGGAGGAACCATAATGTTCCACGCCGCATGGGCACACCGCCTACGGGGGAGCGGTTTTGGCAGTAACCTCTAATTCATGTGTGGGGGGGATTTAGGAAATTCATTTTTTTAGGGACAAAATTGCAAAATGCCTATAGTTGATTTGAGGATTTAATTTTCCCATAACTCTAATCCCCAATTCTATTTCACCCCCCACTTCCTTACTTTCACCACCCTTTCAAATTTTTACCCCCCTCCTCGTTTTTTTTGCAGAAGTCACACAACCGTTCATATTCCCACCTTTCCACAACCACCACCCACTTCTCCGCCCATACTCACCGTCCACCGCCATGGGAAAGAAGCGATCCTCCGCCGCCAAGCGAAAGGCCACTGTCCCCGAACCACCACCTCTATCTACCGAAAAAGCCACACCACAGAAGTCGCCGACGCCGGTCGCTTTCCCTCCACCATCTCCGACCGCCGTCCGCCCTGAAATCAACCAACCTCCGCCTTTCCTTCACCGTGTGCTGAAGCGCCAGGCCAAGGCGGGTTCTTCCACCACCACCAAGCGACGAAAGCTTCCCACCACCGAGTCAACACCACTGGCAGACCACCAACCATCACCGTCGTCTTCTCCGGTGAATTCCACTTCACGAGCGAGTCCACCGCCCGCTGCCTCACCGCCGCGCGCCTCCACTCCTCCGCCAGAGAGCGCTCTCGCTCCCTCCCCTGTTTCAGACCCGCCGCCTTCAACCTCTGCCCTAGCCAAGCCATCCAAAAAGGGGACCAAGGGAAAAACACCCGCAGCCTCTTCAAGTTCTACCCCCCCGAATTTCCTGCCCGCGGATGAGGTAAAGCGCCGCACAGACTTAAACATTAACCGTGTTCTTGTTGGCGCGCGCCTTTTCGATTGGTCTAATATTGCTGTGCTAGGAGTTAATGATCGTATTAGGAATTTCTTTATTGGTATTGGATGGGATAAGCTACTTGATATTTCTGTTGATGTGCACCGGGCCTTAGTTTTGGAATTCTTATCCTCTTTTGATTTTGATGCCTCGAGGGGGCTCGAGGATCGACATGCTATTGTCTTCATGCTAGGTGGTAGTACGTTTCATATGTCGATTACTAATTTGAACATTGTGCTTGGTTTTGAGGCTGATGCCTCTGTGCTTGAAGATGAGTATAAGTCGTCTCTCTGTGATGTTCCCGCTGTTTTCTCTCAAATAGCTAATGAGAATTGGGCTAGGCTTTCAATAGATGAGTCTTACAGTTCTCGCTCCTCTAAGGGAGCCCATTTGAAGGATGATGCTCTTCACTTTGTCATAGGTTCCTATCTGCTAACGTTTTTGGTCGTTTAGACATGTTAAATTTGGTGACTGTGCAAGAGTTGTTTTTGCTTGATTGTATGCATTCCAGGATTAAGGTGAATTTTGGGTATTGGCTTGCCAAGCGATGGCATTTCAGTGCTCATCACACCCTCTGCCGAGCCCCCTTGGGTTGTTTTGTTACTTTACTTGCTGAGAGACTTCGTATCCCTATTTCTGATCCCGATCCTTTGTCTCTCATGTCATTCCGATTAAAGGACTTTGCTGCTATGAAGTTGTTGTTTGTGAATGACCAGGGCCAGTATCAGCTTACCCGGCCGGGCATTGAAGGCCCGCGTCGATCTGTTTCTATAGGGCCTGTTGTTTCTTCCCTCCTCCCAGCGATTGAGGAGTTGATCACCGTTGCCACCACGCGACTGCAGGACAGCCTTGGCTGCCGGCTGGATGAGATTGATGGTCGCCTGGACATGATGGAGCAAGTCATCCGCCATTTGGCGGATCAGAGTTAGTTCTCTCTTATCCCTCCCTTAATAATCTTTGTTTGCTTGAGTCCTGTTTGCTTTTGGTTTTTCTTTTTCTGATGATTGTCTTGTCAGTAGAATTGTACCTCTTCATCCAGCGAGGACGCTATCTTTTTCAAGTGTGGGGAGGGGACACTTAGGTTGTTTATGTGTTTATTTGTATGAGATTAAAAAAAACAAAAAAAAATATTCGAGTCAGTTATCTTAAGTTTTTGTTGGGATTTTGCCTAAGTGTTGGTAGCTTAAATCGATAAGAGTAAGGATGTATGAGCTGTGAATGGTTTGACTGGATGATAGGTTGAATTTATGATAGAATATGCCATGTTTTGGATGAGATCTGGGATGATGAATCATGTTTCCAATCACTATTTTCTAAGTCTACAAATTGTGAGTTCTTGAGCATGCATGAATTAAGAGCTCGAAGTTTTTGTTGATGAGTGTTATCTGACTAGGCTATTCGATGCTTAAATTGTTTTGCTGCCGTTTTATTGTTACCTTTTTGTTTTTATTCACAAAAATGATCAAGGCATTAGGGATACCCGAGCTACTAGACCAAAAGAAAATGCCATGCCCATTCATTGTCAATTAGTGAGCCCCTTTGAGCTTAATAGATCCATTTTCATTGCTTACAGCCACTATAAAATAGTCCGTGCTTTTCTTTTGGCCTGCTTTTTGTCCTAGAAACATGCAAGTCCTTGAATGAATGATGTCTAAGCTGCACAAATAAGAGATGTGAGGTCTTGAGACAAAATGTGTGAATGTTCATACTCTACTCCTCCAAAAAAAAAAAAGAGAAAATGAGGAGTAGAATATGAAGAGAGTGAATGAATCTGTGTGCTCAAAATTTTGAAATAAGACCCGTGCTGATGTTGTTGTGCTATGCTGAAAAAGGAATTACATTCTTGTGCTTGCATTGTTTCTTTCACTTTAGCTACTTTGGCCAAATATATACTACCTCATGAACCTAAGCCCCATTACAACCAAAGAAGGAAAGACCTTGTGATTTGTGATGAACATGAAGACTGATGATTTTGATGACAAATGAGCAATTTTATGCTGAAAATAGCTAGTCATGATCCTTGAGTGAATGGCCTCCTGACCTGAATTTGTTTTTTTCTGAGTGATGAAGAGTGAATCTTGGTGAGGTTGGATTGTGAAGCATAATTCTAACTGGATTGACAAAGTGTTGGCATATTTCTTGAACAAAGAAGATAGTGGTTTGTGGATTGATATATCACCGCTTATGCTCTGAGTTTTCATTGATTTGGGTTGTTGATGCTTGGTCATTCATCCTTGTTGAGTCTGTTTTTGTTCTTGATGTTTTCTTTGTTCTTGTTTGTGTTGCTCGAGTACGAGCAAGGGTTAAGTGTGGGGGGATTTGATAGGACTTATTCTACTTGTTATTATCACGACTTTTTGGTGACCTTTCTCCCTATTGTCTATCCCATATTTGTGTATTTTGGTGCTTTGATATGTCGTTAAGTTGTGTAGGG
This sequence comes from Perilla frutescens, assembly GCA_026008535.1. Taxonomy (NCBI): domain Eukaryota; kingdom Viridiplantae; phylum Streptophyta; class Magnoliopsida; order Lamiales; family Lamiaceae; genus Perilla; species Perilla frutescens. The sequence goes on along the minus strand of BRKX01000010.1, from coordinate 25,346,189 downwards.
ACATAGTACGAAAATGAAGAAGAGAGGCAGGTTTTGGCGCAAGAAAAGATACAAGTGAAGAAAAGGGAGAAGTTCGAGCGGACCGAGCTGCAAGGGCATGCAGCTGGAATATTGAGATAGATTTCTAGAGGCCCGGTCCAGAATATGTTTTAGGCTTGCTGAACTTAATTCTCGGCCCACGCACAAGACCTGGACGCGGAAATCCTTCTCCACCGCCTTTTGAAGACTAATGCATGGGAGTTTCCATAACTATTTAGACTAGGATTTTATTTCCTACTAGAACTCTATCTTTTATGGATTGTAAAATATATATTAGGTATCTAGTTTATTTTCTAAGAACACGCACGCTAGAGACGAGAACGCAGCAGCGATCAGAATTAATTCAGTTCTTTATTTTCTTCTCTTCGATATCATCATAGCGCACTTATACAATTTCTTGTTGATCGATTCCAGCATGCAAAGTAGCTAATTTATTCATATTCCGGTGACGACGACGAAGTTCTGCTTATATAACTGTGAGATCTAATTGTTTGTTCATAATTAATTGATGTATGTATCTGTTATTCTTGGATTTCGGGTTGTAATTATTCTAAGTCTATCAAGTAGTTGCAAATATTTGGTAGGTTGTGATTAATTACTAGCCAATTAAATCGGCCATACGTAATCGTGGTTTAGGTTTAATAAGTGGTAAAACGGTTGCTCAAATAACTAAGAGAATAACAGAGTTAATTTCACAGTCCTGCGTCAGAGTCTGTAAGTTAAGAATCGGGTCTTTCTTGTGCTCATTGATGTCGTCTCATTAAACTCATAGAGCGTCTCTTATAGTTGTCAGTCGATTAGGGGAATAATTAATGAAGCGTCTTCTTAATTATCGAAACAGTATGGAAAGATTAGGTCATGTCAGAAGCGTCTTCGGTGACTATAACTGATTTGCATGGTTTGATTAATTAATTCTTGCATCTATGATCGGTGTTATAAGTGGAGTGGAGTTTGTTGGATCCGGAATACTCTTTTATAATTGATTTAGTTCAGTTCGGTTGCACACGTATTCTCGCTAGTTGGTATTTAATTCTTCGATTTATTTTGTTACATAATTCACACAAAACACGTTTCTGGAAGTTTGGGCACGCAGGCTGAAAGTCAAATGTAATCCTCGCCGGTCCTTTGGGAGATGATCCTGCTCGCCACTGTACTTTGCATTGTGGGCTTGCCGATGAAAGTTGGAACATTTATTTTTGGTGAAAAACGACTCACCAATATACTATACATGTAGATATTTAGTTTGATATATTATATTAGTTTATGTGTGTATGTGTGTAAATTTGTATATATAAATATATATATATATAATGTAAATTAATATATAGATATAAATTATTAAATTATTGTATATTATATATACTATACATGTAGATATTTAGTTCGATATATTTTATTAATTTAATAGTTTATATATGTGTGTGTGTGTGTGTAAAATATTATATTATCTTATAAATATGATATATAATTAAATTAATATATTTATTAAATTTACTATATCGGGTAGGTGCATTTTGGCGGGAAAAACTAAAAGTCTCTAGAAATAGGACCTTTGTGCTTATATATATATATATATATATATATATATATATGGATGGGATCTGGTGAGAACCGGTCACCCGGTGGGAACCGGGAACCGATCCCATCCGTCCATTCCGAAATATGAACGCTCCAGATCAAAGCAAATTTTCGATGGCAATTTTATAATTAAAACGAAAGTTTTCAATTCGCGCGTCTCATTATGGGTAAAATTGGAACAATTGACTTTTAAAAAAAGTGACATAATCATGTTTTGAAAAAATTCTTAAAAACTTTAAATGATCATAATTTATTCATTTTTAATCGGATTTACCCAAATCTTATATAGAATTAAACTCTTTTCATACTCTTTCATTTAAGATCCATATTGCATATGTTTATTTGAAAAAAAATAGATGAAAAATACAAAAAATCATTTTTAGGCATAATTTTCGCATAGAGCAACCCCGGATTTATATTAGCATGTTATATAAAACATTTTAGCATGACCTATATAACACTTTAGCATATTGTGTAATACATTTTAGCGGGTGATATTATGAATATATTTCTTAAATTTTTATATAAACACCTACACCTATATAGATACTACAAAATGAAAAATACGAGTTGATAATAAAAAAGAAAAAAGAATGAGAAAGTGAAGCAACGAAAGAGATGACTGACAACTAAGAAAGAAAATGCGTAAATATTTTCCGAAACGAGATAAAGTTTATGAGAACAAAATATATGCTGCAATTCTAAGTGCAGAAAGTAACATATAAATTTAGCCTCCTACTTCGCTCATTTTAGCCTCATTAATTTCTCATTTTAGCATGTGTTGATAAACAAAATATGGAACGGTGATTTCATTAGAATGAAACACAATACACCCAATTTGGGGACAGTGAACCCTAATGGAAATCTGATAATTACTAATTGGGATTAGATGAGCCCTAATTGGAACATAATAAACCCTAATTAGGAACGGTGAACCCTAGTGGAAAATGTCACATCAAATTTAGTCTCTTACTTCGCTCATTTTAGCCTCAATCATTTCTCATTTTAGCATGTTTTGATAAACAAATATGGAACGGTGGTTTCATTAGAATGAAACGCAATACACCCTATTTGGGGACAGTAAACCCTAATGAGAATCTGATAGTTACTAATTGGGATCAGATGAGCCCTAATTGGAACGTAATAAACCCTAACTGGGAACGGTGAACCCTAGTGAAAAATGTCATATCAAATTTAGTCTCCTACTTCACTCATTTTAGCATCATTCATTTATTATTTTAGCATGTTCTGATAAATAAAATATGCAATCACTACAAGAAAAACGCTCATAGACTACAGTTAAAAACTGTAATCTAAAGGATATGAAAACCGTAGAGACAGGTGGTGTAGTCTATAGGTGCCCTTCAATGTAGACAACAAATATATAATGACTACCTAAGACTAAATATTGATCTTCAACAATCATCATTGCCATTAAGCAAACACCGAACTTTATTAATTTGTTAAGCGCCCAATTTCAAGTAATCTCTATTTTTTTCCTTTCCACAATCTATTTCCATTAAACGCCTTCCTTTTAATCTCTATACTTCACAAACAATATACATCTTTTGATTATGGACAAAATACGATAAAATTGGAGAAGCAATTAAAGAATTCACTTTCGAATTAAATGGTGCTTCAAAAGGTAAATCACATAGATCGGTGCAGATCCGGCGCCGTTATCACGAAATCTTTCACTCGACAATAATTGAAAAAAAAACTACACAAATTATTTAATGATTAGCTGGCAACGGAGAGATTGATAATTCCAGTCGAATCAGCTCACACATTTTCTCATTATAATGACAATAAAAAAAGAAATTGAAGGATCATAATCATAGAACACATTAAAAAAATATACTCACAAAATAGATTTTGAGATTTTAACAATCATCCTACTCCAAATATTATATTTTCTGAAAACATTTTTTACAAAGAATATTAGCATATCAAAAGCAAACAAACAACAAAAAGTTATTCCCTAAAAAAACAAAAAAGAAAGGAACAACAGCAAAAAACTAAGCGGGTCCAATGCTCCCATTAGCACATTGTTGTGCCTCTATCTATGGTGTTAGTTCATTTCTTCCTTCATATTTATGCATTTTTGCATTGTCACTCTATTACCGGCTTTTAGAGCCATCCCCCACATATAAACACAAAAATCAGAAAACCAACACTCATCTCACTGATGTCTCAAGTTCAGAAATAGAGGAGGAGGAAGAAGCCATCACAGATTCAGAGCAAGAATTTGAAGATTTACCTGGTATAGCATCACCGGATCTGCTTTCGACGACCTCTGCATCGTCAGATGATTTTTCTAATGAAGAAAATTGATGGCGCAGAGTTAGTGGCTGCGCGAAAATGAAATTGGGGAAATTGAAACTTAGGTTTCTGCTGTGTTATATTATATTATATTATAGAAGATATCATATTAATAGTAATAGTAATATATATAAAAATGAAGTATTTTGGATATCAATTAAATTTTAGGTTAAGTTGGTTAAGTTACTTTTTTAATTTCAATAGGTCCATGATTCGAACTTCAAAGGTAGTATTTTTTTTTCTAGCCTGTAAATTTTTATTTTATATAAAATTTTATTTTCCTAAATATTTTTATAATTTATCTTCTTAATTACTATGTTTTCATTTTTTTAATGAATAAAATAAATACTAAATATTTTGATTATTTCAGTTTTCTAATTTCCTAATATAACTAGTTTTTACCCTCGCGCGACACGAAGATCATTTAATATTTATTTTTTTAAAAATATATTGTAAAAGAATTTTTATTTGTTATTGATTGAATATATTTTACTTTAACTTAATGATAAAAAATTATGTGATACTATTTTACCGGTCAAGATTCATATATAAGACACGTCTAGGTCAAATTTAAACTCGTATTCATTGACACATTTATAATTTGATTAATGTTTAATTATGCTTGGATCTGAATCTTAACCCTTTTAAACATTTTGAATTATTAAAAAAATAATTTTCAAAATTTATTATCAGCACAATTATTATAAAATAAATTAAATAAACATAGTGACATCAATGCATTAGCAAGTTAATCCAGCATAAATTATTTATTATATGGACATTTAACTATACATCTCGGATGATAGGATCATTTCTTTGAGCAAACATATGTTAATTATATATAGTAACAATCAATTTGGTTTAATGCTAAAAATGTTATTATAGAAATTAAATTAAATAATTTATTAAATTATATTTATAAAAATATTAATTGTCTAAAACACCCTCACAAATGGGCGGGAAAAAATTTATTGTTGAAGTGTATTATAATATATATATATATATATATATATATATTAATTTTTTTACGCACATAGACTACGAATCTAAAACCATTGTAGTCTTAAGAAACTAGAGTCACGCGTATAAACTACGGTTTTCAAATTAATGTAGTCTTAAGAAACCAAATACACGTATATAGACTTCGGTTTTAAAATGACCATAGTCTTAAGAAAAAAAATACGCACATAGACTACGGTATTTTTGAAAACCACGGTCTTACTGCGGTTTTCAAAAAAACCGTAGTCTAAAACCAATAGTCTATGATTTTTTGAAAAAATCGTAGTCTAAATAATGTAGTCTATGAGCGTTTTTCTTATAGTGAATGAGAATCTGACAACGTATATAACCTCATGCTTCCGTTATTTTAGCATTATATTCTAAACGGTAATTATGGTTAATAAAACTTAATAGTAATATAATTACCACAAAGGAAATGTCATAAACACTTTTATTAAAAATCATATATATTCTTAAAAATGAATGTGTTAAAAACAATTCACAAGCATGGTAAAACATGATATTAAACTATGCTCAATCGTTATAATAACATCAAGTTGGACAGTTTCTAGCATCATGATCTGACAACTTGTGGCAATTGCTGCACATTTTGAGTGGTTTGTTCTATTTTCTCTTCCTTGTCTCCTTAAATATCAAACGACTGTCGCTACCTTTTGTTTTAACTGGAATAGGTGGATGGACAACAACTTCAAAAGGGGTACGTAAACCGTAGAATTGCTCAAATATCATTGTCTTGCTATGTGAAGTAGAATCATCCATATCACCATGTGAGTAATCTTACTACGGTCTTGAAACAGAAGAAACTGACACATTAAAATCAAAAAATTATAAACTGAACAAGGTAAAAAATAATAATACAATCACATCAAGAGATGTTCAGACACACAAATTGATTTTTAGCATTAGGTATGTACCATTCTAGCATCATGCAACATACATTTTAGCACCAAAGTATTCTAATGTTTACATGGTGTCTATAACATTGTGTAGTCGAGTCACAAAAATACACACACACAAAAGAAAAAAACAAAAAAAGCAAAGCATGGTTTGTATGACATGTTTCACAGAGTGCAGTAGAAATAACATTAAACCAGCATGTTATGATGCTAAAACATATGTGACGACGGGCTAAAACGAATACATTAATATGCTAAAACATATGTGAAGACAGGCTAAAATGAATACATTAACATGCTAAAACAAATAAACAGATCAAATTAATGCATATTCTGTATATTCTCGTACTAAACTCTAGGATTCCTGACAATTAGAAAACAACTGATACAACACAAAACTGAACGAAACAGATCAAATCAGTCAAACATAAAAACGTAAATACAAAACCGTAATGAACTCCAATAGAACGAACTGTAAAATCAATGCAGATACAACGAATTGCGAAATTAATCAACATTAAAATTTTAAATTAATGCATATTCTGTATATTCTTGTACTAAACCCTAGGATTCCTAACAATTAGAAAATAACTGATACAACACAGATCTGAACGAAACAGATCAAATCAATCAAAAACATCGAATCTTCGTAACAAAATGATGAAGCCAGAAACTAAAATAAGATGAGAAATAAAAATCGCGAGAAGAAACGAGAAATAAATCGACACACCAAACTGTAAAAATAAATTGAAAAGAAAAAAAATATATATGGAGTCACCATACAAAGACAGCGCTGCCGATGAACTCTACAAATCACAAGGTCGAATCTTCACGATAAAAAGATGAAAGTAGATGCTGGAAGATAATGAGAAATCGAAAAGAGGAGAAGAAAAACATAAATCAGCAAGAGAGAGAAAAAGGGGAAAGATGAATATGAAAAAAATCTGAAGAAAGAAACTTGAATTATCAAATTACTATATTACCCATATTCACTTAAACTTGTCAAAAATCACAAAAATGCCACCGTTCTATGCCTTAAATCTCCACCATCCAGATTGAGTCAAACAAGGGCTATGATTGGTTCCTAGTTCCCACCTGGGGGAAGGGTTCTCATTTGATCCATTCCCTATATATATATATATATATATATATATATATTATATTAGTTTATATGTGTGTGTGTGTGTAAAATATTATATTATCTTATAAATATGATATATAATTAAATTAATATATTTATTAAATTTACTATATCGGGTAGGTGCATTTTGGCGGGAAAAACTAAAGGTTTTTAGAAATATGACCTTTGTGCTTTTATATATATATAGATTTGACCCGATCTGAATTAGGATCCGTTTAACGTAAGAGACTCATTAGACGGTCTCACACAAGTGTGTCCCTAAAATCAAACATCCCTTAGTTTTGCCACTTTTTAAATTAATTTTTGTGAAATTTTAATTTCTCAAAATAATTTGATGTATGATGGTAAATTTGTTTTATAGCTTCATGCATTGTATGTAATCAATTTGTATTTAATTACTCCCTCTGTTTCGTTTTGTTTGTTGTTTTAGGTTTTTTCTTTTGTGTTAAAATGTTTGTTGTTTTATATATTTTGAAACACTCTCTTTCAAATTTAACCTTACAAATATATATAGAGAGAAAATTTGTTCAACTTTTTAGGAAAATATAAGTGAATATGATTTTATGTAATATAAAAAGGAGGGATATATTAGTCCAAAAAATTAATTATTAATTCTAGATTAAAATTCTAAAACAACAAACAAAATGAAACGGATGGAGTATTTCCTATATTATTTTAATATATATATATATACATATAAATATATATGGTGCGGTTATTGTGCAAATCAACTTTTTTTACACCATACAATCAACAAAAACTAAAAACTCATATTTGCTTAAAAAATGAGGTGAGAATTATATTTGATAAGTTTGTTTTGGGCGGGGCATTAACGTAATTCGATAATTCTTATAAAAAAATAACGCTAAGTATTTGATAATAGAAGCATTTCGTAATGCATGCTAATGAAAATTTATCATACCGTTAATGAAAAATTAAATTCTAAAAAATAATTATAAATTATAATTGGATGGAATAAATTATAGTTGAAATGTAGTAAATCTCAATAATTAATTATTAACTAAAAAATAAAAATTAAATTCTAAAAAATAATTAATTAGTCGATGGAGACTGGAGAGCATAGGCTAGAGAGATGAATAAGGAGATAGAGGCTTGTGGCCGAGGTCACATTCAAGGACTCCTCATCCGTCGTCATCAAAATCTGACGGAAGTTGTCAGCCGGACTTCGAACACCCATCAAACTCCTAGCTAGTAGCGGTGTCTCTCTTTCTTATCACCGTCACTCAGACTACCATTATCAGCAGTTAGGCAAACTTCAACCAGATAAACAACCTCAATATTTAATTAATTTCTCTTTATTCCACATCACCAATATTCTACCTAACTCAACCACATACAATTTGATAGTTTATCAGCAACCACTCCAAACACCCAACCACAACATTATATACTTTTTCCGTCCCAATAGCAAGGTCCACATTGTCTTATTTGGCTGTCCCAATAGCAAGGTCCACTACCATATATGGACATAATTAATGTCAATATCAAAGTGGACCCCACTTACTTTATATTACTTTTTATTATAATAATCCTTAAAGAAATGGACCCCACCTACTTTACCCACTACTTAACCAACTAATCCATTTTTTCTTAATCTCCGTGCCTAATAGCAAGTGGACCTTGCTATTGAGACGGAGGTAGTAATATTTTTCATTTTATTTTATTAATAAATATAATATAATTAATTAAAATAAACAACTATTATTATTATTGAAAATTGTAACAACACAAATTACAAACTTATATAAAATAGACAATATGGTAAAATACAAAATAAACAAACTAAGAACATAAATAACAATAAATTCAACATAAATTGAAAATAAATAAATGACAATTAAAATAAATAAAAAAATATAAATTTAATTACGATTGTCGAATAATTCCCATATTGCTTGATCAAGAAAGCTTTAGCTACAAGTCCCGTGCACTTAGGCCTTAGCTTCCTCACTTTTACCTAATTAAGGGACCGCTTGGACCAACATAATTTTAACTACTAATACATAATTTTTGAAATTTTTCCCAATTAAAAAACTACCATGTATATAAATAAATAAATATTATATATTTACTTAAAAAAAAGGGGCAGAGAGGGAGAGAGAGAGAGAGATAAACATAAATATTCGATATTAATAAATGGCAAAGTTATTTGATATACTTATTTGTCTCTCCAAAACAAAACTCTTGATATTCCTCCTATTTCCCTCTCCAAAAAACCTAATTTGCAACATCAATGGAGAGCGTTGCATCTGCTGTGGATCAGCAGAGCTTGGTTTCCTCCTTTCTGGAGATCGCCGTCGGCCAAACCGCCGACACTGCTCGCCAGTTCCTCCAGGTACTTTTGCTTTCTATTTTTTTAAATTATTTCAGATGCCTTACCGCCTCACTCGATCTGCTGATTTCTGCTACATACATTGTCAATGCCACTCCTTATACTTGTTCCTTTTTTCCACCTAAACTTGTCTTTTTTTAATCCCTTTAATGTTCATTTATGGTTATGTTATTCAAGACTTTTTTTGTTTTCTTCCTGTTTTTGGTACTAGTAATAATTCTGATGTGGGGCACAAGAAAGCTGAGTGCCTGAGTTGCTTGCCTAATATATGAGATTGCAGTTTATAGTTGTAAAGTTGTATTTTTATTTTATGTTGTTAATTAGATTAAGGAAATTTCTTTCTTTTTTTAACCCCGATTACAAGTGTAGAAATTATCATAAGAGTCCATATATTTATGGAGAGAATGCAGAATTGATATGTGTGAATTGAGGGTCTTGGTGTGAAGGGATCGCTATCCAACTATATATGTACACTACTATAGAGGTTGTGAGGACTTTGCGATTATACCTATCATGGTGGTATATTGAGTGTTTGGTATGTTTTGCATTCCTTTGCCTACTATAGTACTTAGTTAATTGCTAATAGGGCCCATAATCTTTTGAGCTCTTCATTTTCATTTCTTTCGTTATATTAAAGAACGGGAAGTGCAGGAGCTGTGTTCTTTGCTGAGGGAGGTTGTTATACTTGTTGAGAACAGGAGGATGTTGGATAATTCTCCTGTAGTTCTTCTTTCAAGCCATTTACTCGTTATTTGTTTCCTCCTTTTCCGCTCTTTAAAATCTATTTGGATGGTTCTCGTACCTAGAAAAGTTGGTGATGAGTAAGTTGCTCGCACATGATGTGTTATAAAGACGGCTTCCACGCATCTCTCTTTCCCCAAAATGGTGTGTCTTATGCAGGAACTAAACTGAAGACCTGGATCATATCTTCTTTGCTGATAATTTCCCTCAGTTTGTTGTATAAAATCTTAAGGGAGTTTGGCGTATAGTGGACCGTCCCTCCCTCAGTCTCTAATCTTTTATTATCCAATATAGAAGGTCTTATTAGTAAAAAGAGCGGGGCTTTATTTTTAAATTTAGAGTAGCTTGGTGGGTGTCAAGCCAATTCTGTATCAGATTTAACTAGAGACTGGAGTTGTTTTGTCTAGATAGCATATCTTTATTTCAGAGATAACTCATCCCTTATAATGCTTTCTCCTTACTGAAATTTGTCTGTTTATTATAAAACAAGAAAGAAGAAAAAAAGATTGTAAGGAACCTTTATATTGTAAAAGGAAAGGCGATTTCGCTTATTGTTTTCATATTTCAACTTTCAAGACTACAGTATGCTGCTTAGATCCCCATCCCATGTTGGTTTGTGCTTTACAGTACTGATTGTTTAATGTCTCTTGTTGCTAACATCTCAGAGATGGATAATATTCTCAGATATTTAATGTACTAGTTCATAATTCACATGACCCAGGCTACTAGCTGGAAGCTTGAAGAAGCTATTCAACTTTTCTTCATTGGAAATGAAGGCCGAACGGGCCAACCTCCTCTATACTCTCCACCATTGGAAAATGATTTGCCTCCACATGACCTAGAGAAGGATTTGGGTGGTCAAGATGTCAGACAAGATGACACAGATGGTGTGCGACCACCTTTACCTGTGAAAAGGGATGTTCTTTATGACAGTCCGATGCTTTATGGGTATCCTAACATTTCTCAGTTTCCACTTGATGAATCATAATTTATTAGCTTTTTATGATTTATATGTAAACATTTGACTTGTTTCTTCTTGATTATTTTTTGATGTATGCCAGCTATAAATTGCATTTTCCTTGTCAAGTTGATTATTGAGCATTGTTCATGTTCGGCATCTTAATTTGCTACTTGTATCAGTCTATTATACTATGAATATTCCTGAACTAGTGATATCTTTAGAATAGCAATTTGTAGTTTGGACATCTGATACATCCATTCCTCAGAAGTCAGGAGCTGTTACTATCAACTTCTTGTTTATTTGCAGCTTTTCATTTATTAGGTAAAATCAATGTATTAGAAAAGTTAGCTAAAACTTCTATGGTTTAGTTTTGGTTAATCCTGTTTTGCTTTATCCAGCAGAACACTAAGAACGGGAGGTTCATCACAAGGAACTCATTCTGTAGTTCCGTTCCGCAATTTTCAGGAGGAGATGAAACGACCTGGAGTCTGGGATGAACAAGGTTCATCTTCTTCTGTTGCAGATAAAACTCAGGATAATCTTGCCTCTTTATATCGTCCCCCATTTGCTATAATGTACCACGGGCCCTTTGAAAAGGTAAAATGTTCTTCTCTGATTTATATATATTCTTGAGTTTTTATTTGCTTTGGGGGGGAGGGAGGGGTGTGGGAATGAAAGTTGTTTTAACCCAATTTCTTTTTTAGCATCAGTACACTACCACTGTCTGTACTTAAGCTTTTTGCATGGCATATAAGCTTTTAATACCTGCAGGTATTAATTTTACATGAAAACCCTATTAGTTGAGTTGCTGGGCACCTGGAAACCGACCTTCTTGTGTAGTTAATATGTTCATAGTTCGATTTGTTATTTGATGTCAGAATTTTTGTATTTCAGGCTAAAGATAATGCAAGAATTCTGAATAAATGGCTCCTTATCAACATGCAGTCTACCAAGGAATTTAGCTCCCATATGGTATTTGCTTTTCTATCCTCCTCCCGGATCTCTCTCTCTCTCTCTCTAAAATTTTATTTTCTGCTTTGAAGCTTAACCGTGACACTTGGGCAAATGAAGCTGTTGCTCAGACTATCAAGACGAACTTCGTCTTCTGGCAGGTTTGTATTATTGTGTTTAAAGTGTCAATTTGAATCAATGGGGTTTTACAATTGGGTTACTTTGTAATGGGTCTTTTTCCCCTTTACATGTGTATTTTGATTTGTACTTGATATGCACAACCATGTAAAGGGTTGTGCTTTATCCGTATGAAGAGGTTCTGACATTGGTATATTTTAGTGCCAATCATGTCTCTTGCATGATCCATTTACATAAAGCTACATTTGCTTTTGATGAGCAAGACAAGAAATTGAATCTGCAGTCATGTTCCCTGAATTGGAATATGAGAGGAAAAAAAATCCATTTCAAGTTCACTCTAAATGTTATTGTGTTGATGAATGATGGCTAATGATTTTTATAATCTCAATGCATATACTTGCTTGTGAGCACTCTTCTACTTTCTCTTATAATATTTTCAGTGATTAACACTGGGAGTGCATGTGGTGAACTATCCTTTTCTTTGAGGAAATACTATACTAAAAGTTATTTTCCTAGATGAGTTTTTTAGTTTAATTGTTAATTTCCAGTTATTTAATGTGCTTTAGGTATATGACGATACAGAAGAGGGGAGCAAAGTTTGTACTTACTACAAATTAGACTCTATTCCAGTCATCATGGTGATTGATCCCATAACAGGTCAGAAAATGCGCTCTTGGCGTGGAATGATTCAACCACAAAACTTGCTGGAGGTATTGGAGCTTTTCATTTGTTTCTCTTTTAACTATTTTTCTTAAAGAAATGAAACCATGTTTGTGTCCGTGGAGGACTACAAATTTGTAACTGAAGAGTGAAATGATTCTTCTGTTACTGCATTGTGATCTGAATCTTCTCTCTTGATGTTCTAGGATCTGTTACAATTTATGGATGGCAGCCCCTCAGATCATCATGTCAGTCACTCTCATAAACGGCCCAGAGAAAACTCAGTGTCTCCTATTCCAACTGGAGGTTTTTTTACTTCCAACTTTAATTTTTGCTTGCTGCCTGCACTACCTCAGTTGAGGATCTAATGATATAGTGATTTGATGTAGTTAACCATGATTGTTATAAATGCTTCATTGGCTGCAGATAAAAATAATGAGAATGATGAAGAGTTGCAGAGGGCACTGGCTATCTCTATGGATAATCACAAGGACATTGATAGAGTTGATCCCAGCAAAGTGGATGATGCCACTGTTGAGGTGAAAGTAAAGAGGCCAGCTTATTTACCTTTACCTGAAGAACCCAAAGTTGACAGGAATATGCTCTGCAAGGTCGGAGTGCGTCTCCCTGATGGGCGTAGAATCCAGAGGAACTTCCTTCGCACTGATCCAGTTCAGGTAGATACTTCCCTAACTTGTTTGGGCTTGATACTTTTTTTGCTTTTAAGCGACCCCTTGTAAATTGTTCATTTTAATACACAGCTGCTATGGTCATTCTGCTCCTCTGAGCTGAAGGAAGATGGTAAGCGGTCATTTCGCCTGACCCAAGCTATTCCGGGTGCATCAAGAACTTTGGATTTCAACGTCAATTCAACATTCGAGGAATCGGGTCTTGCCAACTCAATGATTTCGGTTGCTTGGGAATGAAAGATGATGAGATATGAATGATGGAATTGTCCAAATCTTTTGCTTTCAAGAGTTTTTATTTCGAAAGCTTTTGACTATTTATGTTTTATGTAGAAGGGGAGATGGCTATGGAAACTAGTTGAGTCACTCGTGCTGTGCATCTTTTGTATATATACCATCTATGAAGCCAGATGGTTACACACTACAATTTTATTGCTGCTTCCCTTATTTATTTACAATGAATCTGTAAATTTGCTGCATTTCAGTTCTTGCCTTTTCTTCCCATGTTTTGTGAATTCAACGTTTTTTTTCCAAGCAAATTTGATGGATGTTCAACGTGTGCATGTTCATCATTCGAGTTTTAACCATTACTTTAGTTCTCAAAATGATTACTGTATAGCCCAGGAAAATAAGGCTGCATAAATTATGATATTTTATAGTTGTTCCTATTTATCATTAAATTATAACTATAAATTTAATAGTATAAAAGAAGGGAAAATGTTTGAAAATACATCTAACGTTTACATTTGAGGAATAAATTCTAAACTTTTTTTTGGAGCGAACAACACCTTAATGTTTATCACAAGGTGCAAATTTCGTCATCTCCCTCCCAAAAAATAGTTTTTTGGTGCCTAAAAAACGATTTTAATTTTTGTCTTTTTTGTCCCTAAAAAATCATTTATTTTTGTATAATTTCCATTTATTATAGACAATATATACATGAATTAAATTAATATTATTTTATCATAATTGAACTTGTACTTTATGAATGAATTAAATTAATATTATTTAATTATTTCAATAAATTTTATTTACTACATTCTCAATAATGATAAAAGAGTACTAATTTTATGCACATATATATGATCTTAGGTCTATAATTATAAGGAAATTATATATATATATATATTAAGGAAAATTATACTAAAACATTTTAAGGGATGAAAAAAAAGAAAAAAAATATGCTGATAAAAGTGTATTTTTCCACCCAAAAATCGATTTTTGGGGAGGCAACGGGGGATTGCACCTACCAGTAAACGTTAGGATGGTATTTGCACTGAAGAAATATTTAGGAAAAATTCGATTATCAGGATAAACGTTATCAGGGCTATAAATGAGTCAAGCTACTCGTGAGATACTCGGAGATCGACTCGAAAAAATTCGCTCGAATGTGACTTGGCTCGTAAACGAGTCGAGCTCGAGCTCGCTAAACGAGCTCGAGCTTTTTGTCGAGTCGAGCTCGAGCTTGGGGGTGCTCGGCTCGAGAAGCTCGCGAGCTTACTCGGCTCGTGAAGCTCGCGAGTAGTTAATCGAGCAGTGTCGTGAGTAGTTCTCACGAGTTGTTACTTGAGTTAGTTCATGATACAACTTTCGAACTATACTCGATTTGAAAATCGAAATATATATTTTTTTATTTTTTCTAATGTTTTTAAAATAAAATTTATTTTTGTTAAAATTCCCAATTAATAATAAAATGGAATCAATGATAATATACATTACTGGTATTAGATTTAAAACTTCTCAATTAATTAAATAAAAACTATGAAATGAAATAATATTTCAATTCAATGACAATTTGATATGTGTGCATCGATCAAGGTGGATTAAATAATAAATATAAAATAAAATAATAGTTTTATTTAATACTATAATATCAAAATAAATATTAATATTAACCAAATATTATGAAAAATAATACTTTACATGAAATATTAATTGAAATTAAAATTTTTAATTGATATTAACAAAATCAATTAGTTGATCAAAGTCAATATAAGTTAGTAACAACTAACAATACTATCGAAATCAATAGTAATATATCATATATACATTGTAAATAGTAATTTATATATTCATATTACTATATTTTATATATCTGAGAATCGAGATAATATATACTATATATATAATCTTTCCTAATTAACTAGATTTTAAATTATTATATCTTCTTAAGTAATAATGAAAAAAAATAACAAAAATCAAGACTAATATTGACAAATTAATATTCTTCATTCTTCAATCCATTAAGAAATAAATATAAAATAAAATTATATTATTAACAGAAAATTATACTTAACTGAAATATTAATTGAAATCAATAATTGTTATTTCTTAACTAGTATTTCAAAGTCAAAATTTTAAATTAATTAGAAATAATAACATTTTACAAACAAAAGACAAAATTATTGAATATATCATATATCAATATTATATATTCATAGTAATTAGTAATATTATTCTATCCTATATTCGAAATAATATTTACTCTAACACTAATACACTATATATATAATCTATCTTAACTAGATTTTAAATTATTATATCTTAAGTAATAATGAAAAACAGAAATAAAAAAAAATCAAGACTAATATTGACAAATTAATATTCCTCAATCGATTAAGTAATAAAAATAAAATAAATCAAAATGATAATTTTATATAATATTAAAAATAATGACTAATACTAACAAAAAATATATTTTACCTGAAATATTAATTGAAATCAATAATTGTCATCTCTCAATTAATATTTTCAAAGTCAAAATTTCAAATTAAGGAGCAATAATAACACTTTTATAAACAAAAGTCAAAATTATTGAATATATCCTACATCCTATATCATATATACATAGTAATTACTAATTAGTTAGTAATTAACAATTTAGCATAGTAGTATTATTCTATCCTATATTCGAGATAATATTAACACTAACATTATATATATAATCCATCTTAACTAGATTTTAAATTATATCTTAAATAATAATGAAAACAAAGAAATAATAAAATCAAGACTAATATTAACAAATTAATATTCCTCAATCAATCAAGTTAGAAATATAAATAAACCAAAATGATAATTTTGTCGAATATAATCAAAATAATGACTAATACTAACAAAAAAAAAATATATGATGTATGTTGAACTTTGTTTGAAATAAACCAAAATTATAATTTTGTCTAATATAATCATATTTGACTATGTCACGCATATTGAACTTTGTTTGAAATATTTTAGGAATTTTATTAATATGCGGGGTTATTATTGTCGATTTTTTTTAGTTCCAGATAAACGAGTCGAGCTTAATTTCGAGTCGAACTCGAATATAACATAAACGAGTCGAGTTCGAGTTGGACTCGAATATATCATTAACGAGCCAAACTCGAGTCGAGTAATCGAGCTCGATCTCAAGTCGAGTGTTCGAGCTCAAACTCGAGTCGAGTATCGAGCTCGAGCTCGAGTTAGGCTCGAATAACAGTTAAACGAGCCGAGCTCGAGTATAAATTTTTCTTCTCGAGCTCGAGTATAAAGCTCGAGTCGAGCTCGAGCTCACGAACAGTTAAATGAGCCGAACTCGAGCCCAGTGATACTCGACTCGACTCCGTTCGTTTACAACCCTAAACGCTACGTGTATTTTTACATCGTTTCCCAATAAAAGAATACCGATAAAATATGTTTCCTACACTTTGAAGCGCAAAATACAACGCAATGATGTATTATAGTATGTAGAGCATATTTTTCTCCCGAATTATTCATTTATTTAGTGTTATATATGTATGGATTTCCTTAACATTTATTTCCGTATCTTTTACCATTTGACCATAACTTCATATAAGTTAAAAAAAAAATGTTCATTATATACCACAGGTCGGGTGTGTGAGTAAAAATTTTTTTTAAAAAAAAAAAAAAAAAAGTTCATTATACGTTAACGAAATAATTGCATTAAAAATTGCAATCATTAGATCATTTTACAATTACAACATGATCTTATAATCGCTGCAAATAAAATTTTAATTCTTTTCATGTGTGATTTTCTTCACAAGTTTATTTATCTCTTAAATTTACTTTCGTTTTTGTTCAAGACCACATTGACGTTATGCGTGTATTCATATGATAAAAGCACATTTTCTTCTTTATAGTCACATGAAGCCTAAAAAGCTTGCCTAGTTATTGATTATCATTTTATGGGCCTCTTTAAGCTTTAAATGAGCCAATTTATTCAAATACCTAAAAAATCATTCTACCACATAGAAAATGTAACATGTACTTAAGAAGAGAATGAAAAAAAGGTATTTATTTGGATACATGGTTGTAAGAAAAAGAATATAGTCTGATCTCGCTATGTTCTGAAAAAGAAAAATGCAGATATTGATGACATTGTACAATTTTGAGCATATGAGAAAACTAGGCATATGCTTTCATTTGGAAATATTAAAAATTGTGTTGGATTTTTTATTTGTTTGATTATTCAATTCAACGTGTAACTTTACCCATTTTCGATGATTCTAACCTCGTTCCAAAATGTTCCCTATATGTTAACCCAACCAAGTTATAACCAAAAGTAAGTCATTTTGATGATTGCATGTCATATCTCTATAGTGGTGGCGAAAACTTATGATTGATAACAACATATGGAATAGTTTTGTTGAGAGCAAACATGTCTCGTTATTAAACACTTAAAAGTTGAGATTTATGCGATTCTTATTGCTATTTGACTGTTTTGACTGATTGGATGAAGAATGCATTAATTGTTGGATTGATGATTGATGGATGATAACTATATTTTGATTTAATTGATTCACAAGTATATGCTTGACAATTGAATTCACGTTCTTTTGTTTTTCTTTTAATTTCTCATTTTTTCTTTATTTTCTTTTTTGTTCGGTTGTTCATACTTGGGGTGAGCATGAGTTTAAGTGTGGGGAGATAATAAGTCACAAATATTGCATATTTATTATCTATAGTTTTATATATTTGAGATTTAAATTATTATTTTTGTGGTTACTACAAGAAATATATGAGAAAGGAAAGTGTCATTCACATTTATGGAAGAATCATAAAAAAATAAGGAAATAAATTAATAAAAAGATGATGGAAGAAAGGAATGACCGGTGTTGGAGGATGAAATATGCGATTGCATAGCCAAAATCACGATATGCCTTAATGCGATGTAATGGTTATTAAATTATCGTTTGCCTATATAAGTTGTGAGGTCATTTGGAAAGGGCATTCCGGTTCTCTATAGTTTTCTAGAATAATTATATGTTAAGTTTAATCATTAATTTATTTCTATTTCAGTTTATTGTATTTTATAATCATCTCTTGTATTGTTTTATAATATGAGTGATTAAGTTATTTTTCCAGAATGAAATCACATTAGTTATGATATGCCCATATCGTGAGATCAAATTGGTTGATACAAATTCACGCACTTGTACCGCTCTGAGATAGCATATTTATGTTCATGATTGATTAGTAGTGTAGCGTGCAATATACAATTGATTAGTCTGTAACACAAATTTTTGTATTTAATTTGGTAAAACATAAAACAGTGTACAATAAAATAATTTTGGATCAAAAATATAAATTTATGAATCCAATCTCTATTTTTCTCCGATTCTTCTCTTCAAAACTTGATTTTCAAATGGTCTTTGAATTCTTCAGAGTAAATTTGTCTCTTTGATTTTCTCGGACTTGTTGTTTGGATTTGGTCTTTGAAGTTTCCGAGGAAGATTTGTATCCTCGATCTTCTTTGACTTGATCTTTAGTCTTGATAACATTAACTCGGAGGACCGACGCCTTGTTTCCGGATCAAACGCTAATTTCGAAATGAATTTGATGAAGAACGCCTTTGACTGCCTTACTTATGGATCAAACATCGTCTTCGGGATGAATTTGGTGAAGAACGCCTTTGAATGTCACAAGAACGCCTTGAATATCTTTGAGAATTTCACTTATGGAAGTTCTAAAATTCTTGAACTCTTCAAATGGCTTCTGGTGTGATTTTCAACTGATATGGAGGCCCCTATTTATAGTTGTGGGAAGAGAGATCTAGAGCTGATGTGACACTATCTCATTGGCTATTGGAAATTGATATATATCTTGAAAGATATTTACTTGTTTCCAAAGAACTTGATGTTTATCATATAATAATATCTTTATTATTTAAATATTTTATCTAATTTTGGATTTGATATGATTCCAAAACTAAATAAATATATTAAAATCAATAAAAATATTATTTCTAATATTGTAAAATTTCGCCACCTACATAGTCAAGGTCTAAAATCAATTATAATCCACAAATCTGTAATTGTCAAATTGAATTTAAAAGTAATAGAGTTGACTTTCTTTGACATTTGGTATAAGAGAATATTACGGGCATATGGGTCCATGTGCCTATAATATAACTGACTTTCAATAATTCTCAAAGCTATTAATTAATTAAATTTGTTAAGGTTCTTGCGGGTTGTTAATTAATAAGAAGTCGAATAATATGGTTCTTTTATTCGATAACACTTAACGAGAAGGAAGAATGCGTTAACGGGTTTCGGTATTCCATAACTGGTTTACTTGATTGTGTAGATATTATTTATGCATCAATGATCGATGTGACATACCATTATGATTTTGTGATTTCATCCAGAATACCATTATGACTTTGTGATTTCATCCAGAATCATTTAATATTGATATTGTTTATTTCTTAATTTCAGTTAATTAGTAGATTAAATTCTCTTTCAAAACCCCCAAAATTACAGTAGAAAGAAGAATTACATCGTTCCTGAGAATTCGACATGTACTTTCTACCTACTACACCCATTTAGACATTCGGAAGAATAGTTTTATTTTGATTGCGTGACGACAACATATCACAACCCCCAAATTAATTAAATAATAATTAATAATATTTTAGACATTTTTATCATTACAAACCCCAACCATTTAAAAAATCTAACAAACTAAAATAAATACCCCACCTTCATATTAAAAAAAAAAAGAATAGGAAAAAGAAAATATTTCTTTCACCACTCAAGCAATGTAGTATATCAATCGAATGTCGTTCTTGCAATTTTCTTGAACAATCATTGAGATCTGACGATGATTTCAATAATCACATTAGTAAAATAATGTTCAAGATGTTGATAAGTTCTATGATTTCATCCTTAAACTGTCGCCGACAATAGAAGAATCCAATTATAAACTACTGCATGTTCTTTTTTCTTTTTTTTTTTGTTTGTTTGTTTGAGCTGGAAAAACTACTCCTAAGATTGGACTCCCTTTATTGGAACAATAAACCATGAAAAAACCTTGACAGTACTAAAAAAAAGGGGATGAAAGAAATCAAGCGGAGCTTTGCAAAAGTTTTTCTCTTGTTCTGATCGAGCTGGCTGACAAGTCCATTATTTTGCGTTTTTATGGGCATTTTAAGTGTTCTAAATGTCTTTTTTAGTCTGTTTTGAGTCGAAAAAAATCAGAAAAGCAGTATGGGGCATTCCAGAGGTCGAATCTGGCAAAATAGACATTTTGTCTAATTCTTCATTGAATATCTCAACGCTATAAACAACACTGAGAGGCACATGAGAACTTCTTCAACAACATCCTTACATTTGAGAAATAGAATGAGCATATCAGAAAAGGATGAAGCTGAGTGATGATGTCGTGCCCACATTACTCGTGTAGATTCGACTTAGGCTTTGGAGAGGGCACATGCGAAAATTGCGGGATTCTGTTAGCTGGAGATAAAGATGGATGATGGGAACTGATCCGAGAGGAGTTGGTGCAAAGCAGGACTGCTGGAGGGATGAGCCTGAAGAGATGAGAAGAGATCCCTGAAAACTCGGGATTTCAACAACGAACTGACTGGATAAGGTTTATCCAGTCTAGTGAAGCTGGGCACACTATTTCCGGGAAGGCAGTTGAAGACCCCCGCCTGTAGGGGGGAATTTGAATCCAACTTGTTCTTTATTTAAAGAATGTTAGCTTTTGGAAATGACACCAGTTACACTCTTTATTTTTTCTGCACTTTAATTTCCGTATATTTGTTTTTGCTTTCAAGCTGCCCCGATAGCCAAATAATTTGAGGAAACTTATGCTCTCGGGAATTAGGATTTTGTTCTATGCTCAACGTTGGAGTTGAGTCGTTTATTTATTTAAATCAATAAGTTTATTTCTTTTCATTATGTCTTTAAATTTTGCAATTTTAATTTCGTCTAGCATGAGTAGCTAGATTTTCATTTCTGGTGTTTGAACGATAGATAATGATTTAGACTAAATTCTGAACTCGTGAGGCCGTGTGGGTATATTACTGCATGAATGGTTTTTGCTGATTTTTTATCTTGTTCCAAGTGAGTGTGTGTTAAAATGACTAATGTGGCTGATCACTCTTTAGTTGTAGAGGGCACACTATGATTAATTGAATTAACAAATCGTGACTGTGTGTTAATTCAAACAGTAATTAGGAAATCGGTGAGTTATTGTGGGTATACGAGGAATCAGTAAACACAATAAATTTGGGTTATTTAGGGCACACTACTGTCAATTCATTTACATCTCTTAGGGGAACCAGGGGAGGGTGATAGGTTAGGGGTTTAATCGACAAGGAATCACTTTTAAACCCACTCTGAATGGATGAATGATGAGACATAGCGAGGAATCCGGTCTCCATAACTGGATGACTTAGTAATGCAAGAAAATCGGTATGCCCATGATCGAGTGAATGAAGTCTGAATCAGATTCTAGTTCAAACACCGGAAACTTTTGTTATTTGATATTCTTTTTAGTTATTTTACAGATTTACATTCCAGTGAGGTGACGATACAAACCAAACCCCCCTTTATGATTGGTGACCCGAAGGTAGAATCACATTAGTTTTCTGAGGAATCGACCCTTACTCATAGCTAGCTACGCTCGATGTGGGCACATGAGTATAAATATTATTTTGAGCATGAAACGACTGCGCGTCACTAGCTTAATTCTCAACACAGATTTTGGTTGATGAATGACGATGATTAGAGTGGTTTTTTTTTTCCTTTTTCTTACAAATGAAATCATCTATCCCACTTGGTGTTCCATTTTTATTTTTATTTTTATTAGATTTTCATCTATTTTTTTCTTCAATTTTAATTGTATTAGTTTGGTTTAATTTTATAATAATTATTTAAGGTTTACAAGTTTATTCCACCCAAATAAGATTTATATTTATTTTTTTAATAATTAACTTTTATTTTTTAGAAAATATAATTGATTAATATGGTTGATTATTCCAAACTAGGGTATATAATTTTTAATTTTTTTTATTTTTAATAATAAATATTAATTATGATTGGTTATTCTATAAATTTTTTTATTTTTGTAATAAATATTTTAAAAATATTAAATTGGCAGTGGAACACAATAGTGTGATAAGAATGTGAACTAGAGGATCTCATCTCCTTTTCTTGGGGCTATAATTTGGGTATTTGTTTTATTTTGGTAGAACGTGGAACCTTATTTAAAATCTTGTCACGTCTGCACTATTTTAAAGTAGAAAATAATCATGTTAATTAAGTTTAGTTTCTAACTAATACAGTTTTAAAAAGTCAAACATGGACAAAAGTCGTTGAGTTGACTAGGTGTCTACACTCGTCACCGGCAGCTCGATATCTGCATCATCATCATTAGTTTTTCCGATCAATAATTTATCAGTGACATAATGGGTGATATTGCAACGATCATAGAATATAAAAGTCATACCAATTTTGTAGTTAGCTCGTTAATTTGAAAATGGGTTGAATTAGAAAAGAAAAAAAAAAAAAAACTGTAGCCATTTTTTGCCTTTCAAAATCGAAGACCTCATTTCATTTTCATTTCAACAATTTATCTCTCTAATTAATTTTCTAAGGAACTCTCAATAATTTATCTCTGTTTGGCAAGGTCATTTAAACATTGAACTTTGGGGTATTTGACCGTTGCGGACGACCGAAATCTTAATATTTTCTACTCGTTTCTTTGAAATATTGAAAATGTTTAAATTGTTCATAATAATTGTATAATTTCATACATGTATATGTTAAATACAATAAAATATTAGGACAATGGGTGTAAATGCACACACTTTTATAGAGAACAGGTCATAAAACTCTTAATCCTGATTGACCCGATTTCTTGGAATCGAGTGCAATTTGCACCCGTTTTCTTGGAATCGGGTGCAAAACGCACTTATGTTCTTGTAATCGGGTGCGTTGAACGCACATGTTTTCTTGGAACTGAGTGCATTGTGCGCATGTTAATGTTAAATATTGACTCATTTTGTACATTATAATTCAAAATAACTTTTTCTCCATTAAACATAATTTAAGATATTAACATGTAACATCATTTAAAATAACATGTCTAAAAATAATATGACGCACACGTTTTCTTGAAACCATGTGCATGGTGCACACGTGAATGTTAAATTGACCAATTTTGTACATGATAATTCAAAATAACATTTCTCCTATTAAGCATAATTCAATATGATAACATTTAACATTATTCAAAATAACATGTCTTTGAATAACATGTAATATAATAACATCAAACATAACAAATTAAAATAACATGTCTAAGAATAACATGTAATATAATAACACCAAACACAATAGTATGAACATATATAATTCAAAACATCATGCCAAATTGTTTAACAAGATCCTACCAACCTATTATTATACACTAGCATTGCTCCCGTGCAATGCACAGAGTCATTTTACTTATTTTTAGTTTAAATAATAAATTATATATATATATATATAAGTAATAATAAATTTAAAAAAATTGAGTTTGTTTAAATAATAACAAATAATATATATATATATATATATATATACACACACATAGAGAGAGAGAGAGATCGCAGGAACTCTACTGTGCTTTTACTTATATATATATTATTACTTTTAAATTTATTATTACTTATATATATATATTATTCCTTATATATATATATATAAGTTAACAAGAATGATCAGTTGAGATGTCTATTTTGGGTTGATCCAATATCAAGAAGGAACTTTTCACTATCCAGGGATGTTGTGTCGTTTGATACAACATATAGGACTAACAGGTTAGTCTACTTATTATTTACACTTGTCGTTTGTTTATTTTAACATTTGCATTTTACTATTTTAGCACCGGTAGTTATAATTTTAGCACTTCCATTGCCTTTTTTAGTATTGTTAGTTAATGTTTGAATATTTTGGTAGGTGATAGTGTTAGCATTTGTATTCTTTTATTTATGATGAGAAAGACATTATAATAACATAAATTTGTGAATTTTTACATGGTTGCAGGCATTTAATGATTTTTGCACTCTTCACAGGAAATGACAATCATGGGAAGCTTGTGACCTTTGGTGTTGCTTTAATGTCGGGTGAGGATGTTGAATATTATTCAAGGGTTCTTCACAAGGCTACGATGATGCTAATAGGCATAGCTGATATTTCTTTAAGGACTTGCAAGAAACCTTTAAGGACCTGCAAGAAGTGTGAAAAGAAATGCTATCATAATTCTAGGAATTGTGGGAAGAAGTAAATACATTTTTTTTTGTACTTTTTCATACTGATTTTTTATTAATGATAGTAATATTCTTTCCTGTAATGCTAATAGGCATAGCCGATTTTTTTTTTCTTTGCATTGCTAATAAATGTTTTGATAATGCTAATTTTACTGTCTGTGGTGCTAATATAGTTCGTTATATTGCTAATAAGACGTTTACTTTTGATGAGAATGCATTACATTTAGTTATTAACAATATTATGAGGTTATATGTTTACTTTAATGATAATATGTTTTCAATTAGTACAAAATATTGATTTTGTATAATGTTAATATATATACTGCTTATATTCCCTTTTATGTGTGAAAGATAAGTCTAAAATGATAACTGTGCTAAAATTGTAAAATAATGGTGCTTAAAAATAAGTGGGAGTAGGGTTAGGGAGAAAATGACATTTTTTTTATGCTAATGCTAAAACAGTAGGCATGCTAAAGAGGATCCGTGTTAGTGCTAAAATAAGTCATGATAATGCTAAAATAATCCATGAGAATGCTAAAATAAAAAATCACAAATTCAACAACATGTAACAGTGTTTGTTCATGAGTTTTTTGAAATGCCGATAACATTTTTCATGTTAATGCTAAAACAAGTGTCACGCTAAACAACGGTCGTGTTAGTTCTAAAATAAGTTATCACAAAACTAAAACAAGTCATTACAATGCTAAAAAAGAAAATGACAATTGAACAACGTGTAACAGTGTTTGTTTATAGGTTTTTTACAATGCCGATGACATTTTTTTATGGTAATGCTGAGACAAGACTCATGCTAAAATATGTCATGACAATGCTAAAATAAAAAATCACAATATTTCAACTTGTAACAGTGTTTGTTCATGGGTTTTTTGAAATGCCGACGATATTTTTCATGCTAATGCTAACACAAATGCCATGCTAAAATAAGTCATGAGAGTGCTAAAATAAGCCATGCTAATGCTAAAATAGGAAATGATAATGCTAAAATATGAAATTGAAAAATATACACATAAATCACAAATACATTGGCAACACTGGTAGGGTTAACATTTTCATACAGATTTTTCGTCATGAGCAGAATGAAAATGAAACTGATAAATTATCATGCAATAAAATAAACACAGTTTGTTGAAGATTAGATTTTTGTGTGTTATGCTTACAAAAACACGAAAGAAATTGCTAAATCATCATAATATAATGCTAAATGAATGTTTATAGCAAATGGAAACTGCCAAATCAGCATAATATAATTGCTAAAAAATCAAACGAAATTTCTAAAAAATAAAAATGAACGACATATTACCTTGAGTTTTCATGCTTTCTGAAGATTTTAATGATGTTTTTGAGAGAGTTTGACGGTTGAATTCGAGTTTTTTTCAGTTTCTCTTCAAATTTTTTTGGCTCCTGAGTTTGCGTAAGTTCGTGGTTGCACTATATTAATTATTCAACATGTAACAACGTTTGTTCATGGTTTTTTTACAATGTCGATGAAATTTTTTATGCTAATGCTAAAAAAGAGTCGTGCTAAAATAAGTCACGACAATGCTAAAAAAGGTCATGATAATGCTAAAATAGAAAATGACAGTGCTAAAACCTTAAATTGAAAAATATACACGTAAATTCCGAGTATTCATATATTTTCAAAATTTCTGATTTTACCCTTACTAAGATTCAGGGGCAGTGAAGTTGGATGTTATTACGAGATTGCCACCGCATTTTTTAAATTTTGGAATATATCTTGACCGTCCAAAAAGGCGAGATCTATGACTTAGATTGATTCTCGGTTCTTACCTAGGGTGTGGTTCCTTCTGGAACCCAACCCTATATATATACTGTATATATATATATACAATAACATCAATATATATATATACACACACAAACATATATATATATATGCAAATTATGTAAAACATAAAAATTTTATTATAAAATTAGATTTTTATATTTTAATCAAAATTTGTCAAGTTTGTAAACATAAAATAATATAATATATCCATATATATGTATATATATGCATGTATATTGGAAAATATAAATATATTAATTTTATTATTTTGTGATGAATTGTGAAGAAATAATTAAAGTTGTCGGTGCATTCACTGTGATGAAGAAATGAAGATACATTAGATAGAAACAATATATATATGTGTGTGTGTGTGTATGTGTGTGTGTGTGTGTGTAATTATTAATAATATATGACCAATGATTTTTTTAATTGGGGAAAGAGAGGTGGTGCTATATATGACTGTGAATATTGAATCCCAGGCGTCTCTTTTAATATGTGTCTACCACTTCTTGAGTATCTCCGAGAGAACAATATGGACAATGTTAATATACATACATTATCTTTGTACTAATTATGTATGTATATATACATTAATTGTTAATAAGATTAAATATATGTATTCATATATCTTTATCATTTAAAAAGTATTTATATAGACCAAAAACATATAAAATAATTAACACATATATTCTTATATCCAACTAATAACTTAATATAATTCTGAAATAAAATAATAATTTAAGAGAGTAGAAAAAGGTCTGGCCAAAATACATGTAGATTAATTGAGCATATTAGGATTTAGTTGCATTATACTATCCGAAATAATAAAACTCAGTGAGCAAAAAATATATTAATATGCTCATTGATGACTATTTACTCAGTGAGCAAAAAATATATTAATATGCTCATTGATTGAGCATAAAATTTAGCCATCCAACCCATGAAAATCAAGAAAATGTAGTAGATCAAATAAATGAATAAAAAAAAGGTTCATAATGTTTTCTCTATCAACACGGAAAAACCAAAATAATAATAATATTTATAATTAAAATAGGAAGAAAAAGCTCCAAAAGGATTTCTCCTAATTTTCCCCAAACAGTAATTGTACTACATCAAAACAATCATTATGTGCTAATATATAGATATCATATATGCTTATATGGTGATGTGATCCGGACTGAAATAGGATCGAATACACGTCGACTCAACTGTAAGGGTTATGAGACTCGAAATATGACTAAATAGCTAGACTCAAAGACTCGACTAAATACCTAGACTTGTGACACAACAATTAAATAAAACACAACGGAAAGAACGGAAGAGAGCCTGTTTTGGGTTCGAATTTGATAGGGATGGCTAAGAACGTGTATGATAGTGATGTGGGGTGAAGAATGGTTGGTGTAGATAGGTTATGACAAAGAAATAGAAGACTTACGGTATATGTGCTCAACTCGGCGCGAACAGCACGTATACTTGAACTGAACTCGAACAACTTGGAAACACGTAGATCTTCACTCGAACTTGATGGAGATTGATGTTATGGACGTTGGATGGCTGCTGGAAGTCGTCCAGGACGGATGGCGATGATGGTGTTGTCGAATGAATTGAAATCGGGGCAAAACTCCAAGTGTAAAAAGATACACAAAAAGATTCACTACTTGATTTCTCTTCGGTTGCAAATCCGACCCTAACTCCACAAGAGAATTAGAACAAGATTTAAAAGATAAAACTTAAAAAGTTGCAAGCTTCTTAAGAGTGTGTATTTTCGGCTGAAAATAAACAAAAAGAGGATCTTGGGTGAGACAATATTGAAAGGTAAATTCTTCTTAATCAAATATGGTCTAAATATCAAAGTAACAATGATCCCCTATTTATAATAGAGGGATGGATGAAAATTCCAAGATAAAATCCTAAAAGAATTAGAAAAAGAGTTTCCTATCATAACTAGGATTGTTTCCTTATCCAAAATCTGTTTTTAAGGAAAGAATCAAAAGATACCAAAAATAAAATAAGAAAAATCTATCTAGATAAAGTTAAATCCCAACAACTTGGGCCTTCATAAAACTCGCCCATTTGGACCTTTAATTACACGACATGGGCTGAAATATAGTGTATAATTTCGTGGCTCATGTAATATAATCCTTGCCACCTTTGCATGAAAAACAGCATCTCCCGATTTCCCATGCAAACGCGAATAACTTTTGATGCACACGTCCAAATGGCGTCATTCTTCTTCTCACGTCTTCATGCTTCCTTCTTCATCATCAACGGACAACATGGTGATCCATTTTGGGCTGAGTGGCTCGATCACTTCTTCTTCAAACTTCTTTCTTACAATGGCTTGGAAATAGCCTTGTAACTTCTTTGCTCGTAGGCGTGTAATCGGCCCTTGCAACTGCAGCTCGCGATTCACCTCATCAATGCTAGGCATGGCTTCATCATTCCCCCCTGCTGAAAAGAATTCGTCCTCGAATTCTCATCCTCATCATCGAAAA
This sequence comes from Perilla frutescens, assembly GCA_026008535.1. Taxonomy (NCBI): domain Eukaryota; kingdom Viridiplantae; phylum Streptophyta; class Magnoliopsida; order Lamiales; family Lamiaceae; genus Perilla; species Perilla frutescens. The sequence continues at coordinate 25,316,865 of BRKX01000010.1, read as the reverse complement.
TATCTGCAGAATAAGGGGAGAGATCAGCAACATTAAATGTACTAGAGCACTTATACTCACCAGACAAATCAATGCGGTATGCATTGTCGTTCACGCGGCTGATCACGGTGAACGGACTATCACCTCTTGCGTTGAGCTTCGACTTTCTGAGGTTCAGGAACTGACCAGGACTTAGATGAATCCATACTCGATCTCCGGGCTTGAACACAACTTGACGCCGATGTTGGTTCCGTGCGGCGGCGGTGTTGGCTCCTTTTTGCTCAATTCGAGCTCTTACCTTTTCATGTATCTCCTCGATAAAATCAGCCCGCTTCAAACCTTTCACACTTGACAAATACTCAACAGGTAATGGTAAAAGATCCGAAGGGGTTAAAGGGTTAAATCCATAAACAACTTCAAATGGAGACATATGAGTAGATGAATGCACAACACGGTTATATGAAAATTCAGCGAATGGCAAACAATCTTCCCAATTCTTCAAGTTGTTCTTAATTAATGCACGAAGTAAAGTACCTAGGGTGCGATTAACTACTTCAGTTTGCCCATCAGTTTGCGGGTGACATACAGTAGAAAATAACAACTTGGTACCTAACTTACCCCAAAGAACACACCAAAAGTGGCCTAGGAACTTAGAATCTCGATCACTAACTATAGTTCTAGGTAAACCATGCAAACGCACAACTTCACGAAAGAACAAGTTAGCAACATTCACAGCATCATCAGTTTTCTTACATACAATAAAATGAGCCATTTTAGAAAACCGATCTACGACCACAAAAACTGAATCTTTACCCGTCTTAGATCTAGGTAACCCCAAAATAAAATCCATAGAGATATCAATCCAAGGGGACGAAGGGGCGGGTAGAGGCGTGTAAAGACCAAATGGGTGTGACGTTGACTTAGACTTATGACATGTAACACATCGACTACACACATTCTCAACATCCTTTCTCATATGCGGCCAATAAAAATGTTCATGCAGCAGGCTTAACGTTTTAGACACTCCAAAATGTCCCATTAATCCCCCCGCATGTGATTCCAAAACAAGTAGCTCACGCATAGATGAAACAGGAATGCATAACTGTGACTCTTTGAACAAAAAGCCATCACTTACATAAAAACCATCACAAGCTCGCGGCTTAGCCATGCATGTCGTGTAAATAGGACTGAAAACAGGGTCAGACGCATACAATGACTTGATGGACTCAAAACCAAGCATCTTAGCATGCATAAGAGAAAGAAATGTGTACCTTCTAGACAAAGCGTCAGCTACGACATTATCTTCTCCCTTTTTGTGCTTGATGACGTACGGGAAGGACTCGATGAATTCGACCCACCTCGCATGTCTCTTGTTCAGATTATTTTGGCCCTTTAGATGCTTCAAGCTCTCGTGATCTGTGTGAATCACGAACTCCTTTGGCCACAAATAATGTTGCCACGTCTCCAAAGCTCTCTTCAAGGCGTACAACTCCTTGTCGTATGTAGAATACTTAAGGGCTGCATCATTGAGCTTTTCACTGAAGTAGGCGACGGGCCTCTTTTCCTGCATAAGAACTGCACCAATACCCTTGCCCGAGGCATCACATTCTATTTCAAAAGTTTTAGTAAAATCGGGCAAACATAAAACAGGTGCATGGCATAACAAATACTTAAGGCGTGTAAACGCCTCCTCTTGGGCTTTTCCCCACACAAATGGTCGATCCTTCTTACTAAGTTCAGTAAGAGGGGCGGCTATAGTGGAAAAATCGCGCACGAAGCGATGATAAAATCCGGCTAAGCCATGGAACGACCGTACATCAGACGCGGACTTAGGAGTCGGCCACTCTTCGATTGCCTTAATCTTAGAGCGGTCTACTTCTATTCCTCGGTCACTTACTACGAAGCCTAAGAATACGACTTCATTCATGCAGAAAGAACACTTAACCAAATTACCATATAACTGTGCATCACAAAGAAGTATGAAAACACGACGTAAATGGTCTAAGTGTGCGTGTGTGTTGCGGCTATAGATAAGAATATCATCAAAATAGACAACCACAAACTTACCTATTACATCACGCAATACATGGTTCATTAAACGCATAAAAGTACTAGGCGCGTTAGTTAAGCCAAAGGGCATCACTAACCACTCATATAATCCATGTTTCGTTTTGAAAGCTGTTTTCCATTCATCCCCCTCTTTCATTCTTACTTGAAAATATCCGGATCTCAAATCAATTTTAGAAAAGACTTTAGAACCAGATAGTTCATCTAACATGTCGTCTAAATGAGGAATGAGAAAATGATACTTTACCGTGATCTTGTTGATGGTGCGACAATCCATGCACATTCTCCAATCATTTGTCTTCTTAGGCACAAGAATAACAGGAACGGCGCATAGACTCAAGGATTCACGGATTTGCTTCTTCTCCAACAGCTCCTTGATTTGCCTATCGATCTCCTTTGTCTCCGCGGGATTTGTTCGATAAGCTGGACGGTTGGGTAGCACGGCTCCTGGGTGGAAATCGATCTGGTGCTCGATCCCTCGAACTGGAGGTAAACCACTTGGAATCTCCTCCGGAAACACGTCTGCGAACTCATCCATGAGAGGCTGCACAACACTAGGTAAAGAAGACTCGTTAGTAGCACTGCTCTTACAAGTTAATAAAACATAAGGCAAACCTGCTTTTAAAGCCTTTTCAACGCCTTTAACCGAAATAAAAAGGCTGCGGTTTTGAGGCTTCTTTGAGGTTGTTTTACTCGATCCACCAGCTGTCTTAGGATCATTAGGGGGCTGCCTCGAGGTGTTATGAGGGGTGGAAGATGAATCATCAGTTGAGGGGTCGGAATTGGCCGGAAATTCACCGGTGGCGGCGGTGCTATGGGCGGCAGGGTCGGCTGCCCGTTCTCTATCTTCCTTGAACTTCTCTTGCATCCTCAATTGGTCTTCGGCTACAGCCTTTGGTGGTAAAGGCTTGAGGATTGTAGACCGACCATTTCGCAGCACCGTGTAGGTATTTGCGAATCCATCATGCTTAGCTTGCCGATCATATTGCCAGGGTCTCCCTAATAAGATGTGAGCTGCATCCATAGGAATAACATCGCAAACAACTATGTCAGAGTATTTACCTATGGAAAAGTCGACACTTACCTGGCAGATGACTTTGATAACGCCGCGGTCTGTGAGCCATTAAAGCTTGTATGGCTTCGGATGCTTCATAACAGGTAACGCCAATTTTGTGACCGCGTACTGGCTTATGGCGTTAATTACACTTCCACTATCGATGATCATTGAGCATATCTTATCCTTGATGGCAACACGGGTGTAAAAGATGTTCTCCCGTTGATTTTGCTGATCTTCGTCACGTATTAGGCTAAGATTGTGAATGGAGACAAGGCTGACGTGATTGAGCTCGGGCTCGGCCTCATCTTGATCATCTATAGGTGACGCGTCCTCAGGTTTCTCATCGTGTATGGGCTGTTCTTGCTCTCCTTCACTGGCTGACTCGATCTCATTTTGATCTGTGATGATCAAAACGCGTCTGTTTGGGCACTGGTTCTGAAAATGGCCCCAACCTTGACATTTATGGCACTGGATGTCACGAGCTCGATTAGAGGCTGTTGCACCTTGATTTGGCCAAGTAGAGGTCGGCTGTGGCTGGTTGAGCGGCGTAGACTCGGGTCTACGGTTTGTCTGCGGTGTAGAACGGTCGAAACGCCGTTCTGGTGGTCCGGATGGACCTCTTGGCCGAGTGGAGTCAGTAGAAGGGGTAGAAAGTGATGTGGAAGGTGTACCTTTACTCCAAGATGAATGTGTAGGGGCTGCACTATAGTGGGATCGACGGTGGCCCTCTCTTAGCTGCCTTTCCACAATCGATGCGTACTGCACCATCCTTTCTACACTGGTGAAGTCTCTGAGCTCGACTTCACACGCAATATCAGGATTCATACCTTCAATGTACCGAATGATGGTAGCATTTAGGGTCTCATGTTTTTCAACTCTATTTAAGAGCGTCTCCAACTCCTTGTGGTACTCTTCAATCGATCTTGTATCTTGTTTGACCCGATTGAGCTTCTTCTCAAGCTCTCTTTCATAATGCATGGGTATGAAACACCCATGCATGAATCCTTTCATCTCCTCCCAGTTGTCGATTGGAGGGTTGTGATTTCTGCGTCTTCTTTCTTGTTGCATTTCCCACCATGAGGCTGCATAGCCTCTAAACTCTAAGCATGCGAGTTGTACCTTCTTTTGCTCTGAAAAGTTGTAGCATGCAAAGATCTTCTCTACCTTACGTTCCCAATCTAAGTAAACATCGGGATCATGAAGGCCTTCAAACTCAGGTATGCTCGTCTTGATGTTGTTGAGCCTACCATCATCATCATCGTGATATTGTGCACGCCTATGGGGACCTCGGGGTCGGCCATGGTGCCCTCTTTGCCCTCGTGGTGTGTGATCAGCTTCATAACCACTGGCGACATAGGACTTGTATCCATAATCATAGTCCTCTTCAAAGGTAGGCTCACGGGGTGGCCTTTGAACATCTTGTTGTACAGGCGGCGGCCTGTTGATATGTCTCTGCTGCTGGCGTCGGTCATGTGCTTCTGTCTGAGACTCGGGACGCTCTCTGTGTTGTTTAGGGGCTCAGATTGCCTCGTCTCTTCGTCTTGAGGCTCGAGTGGCCTCTTCTCAGGATCTCCTTGGACCGTTTGTGATGCGGTCATTTGAGATCTAAGCTTTGCAAGCTCCTCTTGCAATTCAGCTACTTGGTTGCCAAGTTCGTCTTTCAGTAGACGAGTCTGTCGCTCAAAATACTTTGCTAGAGCTTCATATTGGTACTTGGCATCCCAGGGTGGTTCAGATGAGTATGATTGATCGCCTGGAGTGTTTGGCGATCTAGGCTCCTTAGGTGGAGGCGTAGATGCCTCTGTGTTAGTACCTCTCTTCATTGTACCTGCAAAATGAACAAACGTGAAGAATAAAGAGATCCTCACCAACTCACAAGTCACTCGATTTTTAACACTCTTGTTTTACCACTCGTGTATCACTCAATATGGTGGTGCACGTGTGAATAATTGTACAAGATGGCCGAAAATCTAGTAGAATGGAAGCTGCTTCCTTCGCAAGTCTATCTCTTGATCTCGATCAAAAGACTCCGTATAGTGGGATGGAATACTACTCAAAAGTTGATGTAGTGGATGATGGAGTTTTTGGTGTATTTTGGTGTATGGGTGTAGGGTGTATGGAGTATGGTGTATGGTGTAGGCGCGTGGTGTATGCACCGGGTGGTGTATGAAGGTGTACGGGTGTAACTGTGGGTGTAGGTAGACAAGGCTGGAAATTTCGATCCCCTTGTAGTGTAGGAGTCGAAATCTTGGTGTGGAAGGGATATGGGAATGGTAGGAAAAGATTGGGATGGAAAAGGGTTAGTTTAGAAGGAAAGAGAGATCTAGATAAGGTAAATAGATTTGGTTGTGTTCTACTTAATGTGGACAAAATCTAAATACTTAATCTAGAAGGAAAAAGATCTAAACTAACTTAGGAAAGATAGACAAATCGAAATAAACAAGCTTTTTTTTTTCAGATTTTTTTTTTGGATTTTTTTTTTTACACTATGAATGAACAAGAATGAAAATTATAACAAAATAGACGACACAAACGAATTAACCACGAACCAAAGCCGACGTGGCTTTGATACCACTTTTATGATGTGATCCGGACTGAAATAGGATCGAATACACGTCGACTCAATTGTAAGGGTTATGAGACTCGAAATATGACTAAATAGCTAGACTCAAAGACTCGACTAAATACCTAGACTTGTGACACAACAATTAAATAAAACACAACGGAAAGAACGGAAGAGAGCCTGTTTTGGGTTCGAATTTGATAGGGATGGCTAAGAACGTGTATGATAGTGATGTGGGGTGAAGAATGGTTGGTGTAGATAGGTTATGACAAAGAAATAGAAGACTTACGGTATATGTGCTCAACTCGGCGCGAACAGCACGTATACTTGAACTGAACTCGAACAACTTGGAAACACGTAGATCTTCACTCGAACTTGATGGAGATTGATGTTATGGACGTTGGATGGCTGCTGGAAGTCGTCCAGGACGGATGGCGATGATGGTGTTGTCGAATGAATTGAAATCGGGGCAAAACTCCAAGTGTAAAAAGATACACAAAAAGATTCACTACTTGATTTCTCTTCGGTTGCAAATCCGACCCTAACTCCACAAGAGAATTAGAACAAGATTTAAAAGATAAAACTTAAAAAGTTGCAAGCTTCTTAAGAGTGTGTATTTTCGGCTGAAAATAAACAAAAAGAGGATCTTGGGTGAGACAATATTGAAAGGTAAATTCTTCTTAATCAAATATGGTCTAAATATCAAAGTAACAATGATCCCCTATTTATAATAGAGGGATGGACGAAAATTCCAAGATAAAATCCTAAAAGAATTAGAAAAAGAGTTTCCTATCATAACTAGGATTGTTTCCTTATCCAAAATCTGTTTTTAAGGAAAGAATCAAAAGATACCAAAAATAAAATAAGAAAAATCTATCTAGATAAAGTTAAATCCCAACAACTTGGGCCTTCATAAAACTCGCCTATTTGGACCTTTAATTACACGACATGGGCTAAAATATAGTGTATAATTTCGTGGCCCTTGTAATATAATCCTTGCCACCTTTGCATGAAAAACAGCATCTCCCGATTTTCCATGCAAACGCGAATAACTTTTGATGCACACGTCCAAATGGCATCATTCTTCTTCTCACGTCTTCATGCTTCCTTCTTCATCATCAACGGACAACATGGTGATCCATTTTGGGCTGAGTGGCTCGATCACTTCTTCTTCAAACTTCTTTCTTACAATGGCTTGGAAATAGCCTTGTAACTTCTTTGCTCGTAGGCGTGTAATCGGCCCTTGCAACTGCAGCTCGGGATTCACCTCATCAATGCTAGGCATGGCTTCATCATATGGTGCATGGAAAAACGCATTCGTGCTTGTTTTGGAATTTAACATACAACTTGTACTTCTTTGGTATGAAAAATATATTTGAATTGTGGCTGAATAATCTAGGATATAATGGGACTGCACCAGTTGTTGCATATATATATATATATGTGTGTGTGTGTGTGTGTGTGTGTGTGTTGCGTCGTTGTATATTCTTGATGAGTCTGAAATGTGAACAAATAATTCTTGAGATATATTTATTTTTTGGGTTTTAAAATGTATTGGCGGGAAGAAAATAAAGTAATATTACACATATACGAACCGTCTATTATTTGATTACCGAACAGTAAGTGGAGTCATTATTAAAATTTTGTAATAGTTATATTTGAAGATTTTTATTTTATTTTATTTTACAATAGTGCAAAATTATAACATTCTAAAAAGAAAAATAATTGATTTAATAAGTATTTAAATAATTGGGCAAACTGTAAGAAAAGAACTCGATCGCCACCGAGAAATAATCTCTGTTTCGCCTTCCACGAGTAAAGAGTTTGTATATATTAGTGGGGAAAAAATTGACACTAGAAAGTTCAAGAGAAGTAGGGGGTGAAATAAGGCAAGACTCAACACTCTAACTCTAGGAATCTACCAAAGAGTTTGGAGTAAAACCAAAAGATAAATCTTCTAAAAAAAGCATAAAAGCCCAAGATAAGTTTTTTATATCAACGGCCCCATATTTCACTACAACGATATCATTTTATAGGCAATGCTTTAGGAACATTAATAATACTTCATAACTCTTAGGAAATATGAAATGAAAAGTAAAATTAAATATAGATATAATGGAAAGACTAATTGTTATGTATCCATCAAAAGATAGCCAAAGGTTGCTTGAATCTTCCCACTTTCCTGCATAGATGTAGAATTCTAGCAGTCTCAATTAAAAAGGTCATAACTTCCTGCACACACATTATTTTTTAGTATCGTTTTTTTTTTGTTAGAAACTAGACACCTGAGGCTTTCCAGTGGTGTACGGTACAAACCCAGATTCATCACCAATCATTGCAGTTAATTCTTTAATGTTAAGGACCTGCTAGAATTTTCAAGATCAATCTCCCCCTGGTTCAAAAAGATTCGCCCCCGAATCTTGATCAAGTTCATCGTCAACATAAGGAGAAAGATCTGCCACATTAAAAGTTGTCAACACACCATACTCACTGGGCAATTCAACCTTGTAAGTATTATCACCGATCTTCTTCACGATTCGAAAAAGTCCGTCAGCTCTAGGCTTAAGTTTTCCATGATGACAACGAGGAAAATGCTCTTTTCTTAAATGAATCCACATCAAATCACCTTCCTTGAAAATCGATTGCTTACGATGTTTGTTTGCATTCTTTTGACATTTTTCATTTTTCTTGATAATCTCTTGACGAACTTCCTCATGTAATGTCTTGATGTACTTTGCATGTTCTTCACCGTTACCACTAAAATGATTAGTGATTGGAAGAGGAGCCAAATCCAAATGTGTGATTGGATTATCACCATATACAACTTCAAATGGACTTCTTCCAGTAGTTTGGCTAGTTGAACGATTGTAAGCAAATTCTGCTTGAGCCAAAATCACATCCCATTGATGTGGATTTTTTCCAATCAAACTTCTTAGAAGATTTCCCAAACTCCTATTCACAGTCTCAGTTTGCCCATCAGTTTGGGGATGATGAGATGAACTAAATTGCAGCTTTGTTCCCAGTTTCCTTTATAGTGTGTGCCAAAAATGGCTTATAAACTTCGAGTCTCGATCAGAAGTAATCATCTTTGGAATGCCATGAAATCTCACGATTTCCTTGAAATAAAGATCAGCAACATGAGTAGCATCCAAAGTTTTGGCACAAGGAACAAAATGTGCCATTTTTGAGAATCGATCAACAACCACCATGATCGAATCTTTGCTCCTTTGAGTACGAGGCAATCTAACTACAAAGTCCATGCTTATATCTTCCCATGGACCTGTTGGTACTGGTGATGGTGTATATAAACCCGTGTTTTGCCCATGAATCTTAGCAATGTGACAAGTTCTACACCTCTCAACACATTTCTTCACATCCCGATCCATTCGCGGCTAATAGAAATTCTCTTTTACTAGCTCAAGAGTCTTATCTCTTCCAAAATGTCTAGCAAGACCTCCACTATGAGCTTCATTGATGATTGATTGCCTTAAAGAGCATTCAGGGATAGATAAGACCTTATCTTTGAAGAGAGATCCATCATGAATCAAGAATAGTTTGAATGGACACTTCAAACATTCTTCCCAAATTTTGCCAAAATATGGATCATCTTTGTAGAGATCTTTAACCACTTTAAAACCAATAATCTTTAACTGAAAAATAGACAACAAAGAATGCCGTCGGCTAAGCGCATCCGCCACTCGATTAAGAACTCCCGATTTATGCTTAATAACAAAGTTAAAGGCTTGCAGAAATTCAACCCATTTAGCATGACGGGGATTCAACTTTTGTTAAGTGTTCAACTATTTCAAGGCCTCATGATCCGAAAATAGAACGAACTCTTTGTGTAAGAGATAATGTTGCCAATGATCTAATGCACGAACAATAGAAAAGAATTCCTTCTCATATGTTGAATATTGCGTCGAGAATGGTTCAACGTCTCACTAAAGAAAGCAATAGGTTTGCCTTCTTGGCTAAGAACTCCTCCAATTCCCACATTTGAAGCATCACAATCCACTTCAAATACCTTGTCAAAATCTGGCAGCTGCAAAATTGGAGCTTTCGTCACCTTCTCTTTAAGAAGTTCAAAACTTTTTTGCGCCTCTCCTGTCCACTTGAAATTACCACCCCTCAAACATTCAGTTATAGGAGCAATAATAGTGCTGAAGTTTCTAATAAACCTTCGATAGAATGAAGCCAAACCATGGAAACTTCGAATGTCATGAATTGATTTAGGAGTTGGCCAGCTCAAAATAGCTTCAATCTTGTTCTCATCCATTTTGATGCCTTCAGAAGAAATAACATAGCCTAAGAAGACTAGGCTAGGTGTGAAAAAATGACATTTCTTCAAATTAGCATACAACTTTTCCTCCCTTAGCACTTCAAAGACTTGTCGAAGGTGCTCCAAATGTTCTTCCGGGCTAGAACTGTAAATAAGAATGTCATCAAAGTAGACGACAATAAACTTTCCAATGAATGGTTTAAAAACATGATTCATAAGCCGCATAAAAGTAAAAGGCGCGTTAGAAAGACCGAATGGCATAACCATCCACTCATATAGACCATCTTTTGTCTTGAATGCAGTTTTCCATTCATCTCCTGGTCTCATTTGGATTTGATGATAACCACTTCGAAGATCGATTTTTGAACCAATCTGGAAACCATGTAGTTGATCAAGAAGATCATCAAGACGAGGAATAGGAAAACGGTATTTGATAGTGATTTTATTCACCACTCTACTGTCAATGCACATACACCACGAACTATCTTTCTTTGGCACAAGAAGTAATAAACTCTTAATCACCAGAGTAATAAAATAATAATGTTTCAATAGTGAAACACATCGCAAGATCCTAGATGAGATGTGAATTCCATAGGTTCTACATTGGAATTTACTATTTTCTAAGCCATGGATTATGGGATTTTGAGGGAAAATATCTATCTATCAATATATATATATATATATATATATGGAATGAATCAAATAAGATATTTTTTCTAGTGTGGGAACTAGAAGTACTACATCTGCATCATTCAATTTAATGGTCTAATGGTTAAGATTTAATGGAAAAGATGACTGCAATTTCGTAAATAATACGACAAAAAATAAAGGAAGGAGGGCTATTTTCGTCCAAACCTTTAAAATTGATGATGTCAGTATTTTAAAAAAATATATATTAAGAAATTTTAATGGCTATAACTTGCTCGTTTTTAATCCAATCAATGCAAAATATATATATATATATATATATATATATATATCAAATTAAAGCTCTCTTTGTGCTATTTCATTTTAGATGTCGGAAGGTCATGTTTACATTAAAAAATATGAACGAAAAATACAAAATATAATTTTTTACTCATACCCAGCTTGTAAATGCTTTCGTTAGCTTATAATAATGCTTCGTCAACATTATGATAATGTATGTGAATAAAGCATTTGTCATATGCTAACATGATGTATTCACGGTGCTAACGAAGAATTATCATAATGCTAGTGCAGTACATATTTATTAGGGTTTATTCAATCTCACTTATGGTTCATTTCGTCTCAATTATGGTTTGATCCATCTAATTATGATTAATAATTTTTTTAATTTAGTTTTTCTTTTTTAGCTCCTAATTGATTATTATGATTTATTTCATCTAATTATGGTTTATAATGTACATTGACAGAGTATTATTTATGCTAACATGGTGTATTAACAGTACTAACGAAGCAAAATAATAATGATAATATAGTACATATATATTATTGTTATGATTTGTTTCGACTTATTTTGGGTTTATCACATCCAATCAAGGTCCATTTCATCCAATTTGGGTTTCTTCCATTCAAATTGACGTCATGTTGACTCAGCATTTAAAAAAATTCTTAAAAACTTCAAACGATCATAACTTACTCATTTTTCATCGGATTAACGCAAAAAATATATCGAATTAAATGTCTTTTAATCCTCTTTCATTTAAGATTAGTGGAGCATATGTTTATCTAAAAAAATATGAACAAAAAATGTAAAAGTTTCATTTTTCACGCGTATTCAAGTTCAAAATACTTCGTTAGCCTATGACATATATTTCGTTAGCATATGACAAATGTTTCATTGGCATCAGTTATATTACGATAAAGATTTATTCAATCGTAATTAGGTATGCTTTGTTAGCATATAAAAATGTTTCATTAGCATATGACAAATGCTTCATTAGCATATGCCAAATATTTTATTAGCATTGATTATATTGTTTTAAATTTTTATTACATCTCAATTAATATATGTTGCATTGATATCAATTATATTGCTATAAATGTTTATTTAATCCCAATTAGGATGTGTTTCATTAGTATCAATTATATTGACGATGAACAATACATTAATGCATTAAGATATTTTTTATATGAGAATGCTAATACATTGCTAACGTTAGCATTGACATATATAGGGCTGTAAACGAGTCGAGTCGAGTATCACTGAGCTCGAGCTCGGCTCGTTTAAATGCTCGTGAGCTCGAGCTCGACTCGAGCTTTATACTCGAGCTCGAGCTCGGCTCGAGAAGGAAAATATGTACTCGAGCTCGGCTTGAGCTCGACTCGAGCTCGGCTCGTTTAACTATTATTCGAGTCTAACTCGAACTCGAGCTCGATACTCGACTCGAGTTTGAGCTCGAACACTAGACTCGAGCTCGATCTCGATTACTCGACTCGAGTTTGGCTTATTAATGATATATTCGAGTCCAACTCGAGCTCGACTCGTTTATGTTATCTTCGAGTCCGACTCGAAATTAAGCTCGACTCGTTTGTCTGGAACTAAAAATAATCGATAATAATAACCCTGCATATTAACGAAATTCCTAAAATATTTCAAACAAAGTTCAACATACGTGACAAAGTCGAATATGATTATATTAGACAAAATTATAATTTTGGTTTATTTCAAACAAAGTTCAACATACGTCATATATATTTTTTTGTTAGTATTAGTCATTATTTTGATTATATTAGACAAAATTATCATTTTGGTTTATTTATATTTCTAACTTGATTGATTGGGGAATATTAATTTGTCAATATTAGTATTGATTTTGTTATTTCTTTTTTTTTTCATTATTATTTAAGATATAATTTGAAATCTAGTTAAGATGGATTATATATATATATATATATATATATAATGTTAGTGTTAATATTATCTCAAATATTGGATAGAATAATACTACTATGCTAAATTGCTAATTACTAATTAGTAATTACTATGTATATATGATATAGGATGTAAGATATATTCAATAATTTTGACTTTTGCTTATAAAAGTGTTATATTACTCCTTAATCTTAAATTTTGACTTTGAAAATATTAATTGAGAGATGATAATTATTGATTTCAATTAATATTTCAGGTAAAATATATTTTTTGTTAGTATTAGTCATTATTTTTAATATTAGATAAAATTATCATTTGGATTTATTTTATTTTTATTACTTAATCGATTGAGGAATATTAATTTATCAATATTAGTCTTGATTTTTTTTCATTATTACTTAAGATATAATAATTTAAAATCTAGTTAAGATAGATTATATATATAGTGTATTAGTGTTAGAGTAAATATTATTTCGAATATAGGATAGAATAATATTATTAATTACTATGTATATATAATATTGATATACGATATATTCAATAATTTTGTCTTTTGTTTGTAAAATGTGTTATTATTGCTAATTAATTTAAAATTTTGACTTTGAAATATTAGTTAAGAAATAACAATTATTGATTTCAATTAATATTTCAGTTAAGTATAATTTTCTGTTAATATTAGTCATTGTTTCCATTATATTAGTTAAAAATCTAATTTTATTTTATATTTATTTCTTAATAGATTGAAGAATGAAGAATGAAGAATATTAATTTGTCAATATTAGTCTTGCTTTTTGTTATTTTTTTTTCATTATTACTTAAGAAGATATAATAATTTAAAATCTAGTTAAGAAAGATTATATATATATGTATATATACTTAGAGTATATATTATCTCGATTCTCGGATATATAAAATAGAGTAATATAAATATATAAATTACTGTTTACAATGTATATATGATATATTACTATTGATTTCGATAGTATTGTTAGTTGTTACTAACTTATATTGACTTTGATCAACTAATTGATTTTGTTAATATCAATTAAAAATTATTAATTTCAATTAATATTTCATGTAAAGTATTATATTTCATAATATTTGGTTAATATTAATATTTATTTTGATAATATAGTATTAAATAAAACTATTATTTTATTTTATATTTATTATTTAATCTACCTTGATTGATGCACACATATCAAATTGTCAATGAATTGAAATATTATTTCATTTCATAGTTTTTTATTTAATTAATTGAGAAGTTTTAAATTTAATACCAGTAATTTTATTACCATTGATTCCATTTTATTATTAATTGAAAATTTTAACAAAAATAAATTTTATTTTAAAAATATTAGAAAAAATAAAAAATATATATTTCGAGTGTCAAATCGAGTATAGTTCGAAAGTTGTATCATGAACTAAGTAACTACTCGTGAGAACTACTCACGAGACTGCTCGATTAACTACTCGTGAGACTGTTCGATTAACTACTCGCGAGACAACTCGATTAACTACTCGCGAGACTACTCAATTAACTACTCGCGAGACTGCTTGATTAACTACTCGCGAGACAACTCGATCAACTACTCGTGAGACTACTCGATTAACTACTCGTGAGACAGCTTGGTTAACTACTCGCGAGCTTCACGAGCCGAGTAAGCTCACGAGCTTCTTGAGCCGAGCACCCCCAAGCTCGAGCTCGGCTCGACAAAAAGCTCGAGCTCGTTTAGAGAGCTCGAGCTCGACTCGTTTACGAGCCGAGTCACATTCGAGCGAGTTTTTTTCAAGTCGATCTCCGAGTATCTCACGAGTAGCTTGGCTCATTTACAGCCCTAGACATATGCTAATGAAAATATTATAATAATGCTAATGTAGTATAATTATATCAGGTGACAAAATCATACGTGCTTAATATTACATGTGTATAATCAATGTATAACTTCCATCTCAATTAAGCATGATTTGTTAGCATATGACAGATGATTCACTAGCATCATGAATTAATTCTATTGTTATCACATCAATTTTAGTGTTCAACAATTTAATTTTAATGAATTTTATCATTTGCTGTTGTTAGCACTGTCGTATGCTATCAGAAGTATTATGTAATGCTAAAGGAATGTACTACACAATGCTAACAAAATCAATAATGTTGTGAATTGAAGTCAAATAATGCAACTAACAACCTTTAATCAAACAACCATACGATTAATATTTTTTAAAGTTTATTTTTTTGTTGAAAAATAGGCTTAACTAGCTTTCCAACCATATGAAACTTGTCATTTAATAATTTCCTAACAAAATTAGTTTTGCGTTTAAAGTTAGATGTTGTGAGCGAAGTGATATTGCTTCATTAGCATATGATTATGTGCTCGTCAATATATGAATGTGTCTCCATTAGCCTGCATCTTAGAAGTCCGCTATTTTCTTTATTTTTTTAATTTCGACCTAGACGCGAAAATTACCGAAATGCCACTATATTTTTTGAAGTTCTTTTTATTTACAGTCATGCCACCGCTCTTTGACCAAATCTTGACCATTGGATTTTGAAGAATATGTGGTAGGAGATTAGTTTATGCAAACTGTAAATTCATCTCCTACCATTCATCCATTAGAAATCAGTGGCCCAGATTAAATACAATTCAAGGTGAGATTTTTGTAATATTTAACTTATTTTATAAAGGCAATGTTATTTATGTAATTTAGTAATTCTAATTAGGGTTTGAGATTTGTTCTCTCATTCTCTCTATTTCCTATCATCATCACCACCGCCACCGCTATCGCCACCTCTTCCAGCCACACGTGGATATCTAACAACAGAACAATAATTGATATGTATCATCTCCCCCCCTCTCTTTACCACTGCCATTACCTCCCCTTCTACCCACATGAGGAAATCTAACAACGGTAGCACTGATAAAGATCTAAATTAGAGAAAAAACGGCAATGATTAAAGCTTGTACGGAGCTTTTTGTATTTTAGATCCCTACACAATCACGATCAATTTGGTACTTTTTTCCGAATTCAATTCATCTTTACGTATACAATCATTTTTTCAGTGTTTCTTTGTTGGTAGATTTGATGAATTCAACATGTATTTTTATGATATTTGAAAGTCCTCTAAAAATTTTTTGAGCTTTTTTTATCGCGTCTTTGTGTTCTTTTTTCAAAGATAATGTTTTTATTGGTGGTTTATATTCAGATTTGATGCTGACTAATTGTTGGTTGAAGTAGTGTATATGTTTTGGTATTTTTGTTTGTGTAATGTGATGTTAGCATGATAAAGTTTATCTGTTAGTACTTAGTATCATTATGTTTTGGTGTTAACAATATATTTTTGTTGTATATGTATTTCATGTATGCTAAGTAAGATGCTTTTAAATGCTGATGTTATGATTTTATGATGACCGATACAAACTCTGATAATTTAGAGAATAAAATAGATATACCAAGATATGAGTCTTCTATGAAGCCATTGAAAGATTTATGAAGCATCTGAGTATTTTCTATTCGGATAAAAGAATCCAGGCTTTAAAACGGCTAAATTGACTTGTATTTTTAGTTTTTTGTTATAGTTTTTTTCTTTTTATTTTTGGTACTGTGTACCTTTAATATAGCAATATTAATTTTCGTTAGCGTATTGTTTGAATTACGTTAGAAATATGTTCTATGGTGTATTCATCTAACACATTTATTCAATGTTAATATTATTTTATTATAATGCTAATGAAGTAATAACACATTGATAATGAAGTATGGTATATTGATAGAGAACAATATAAATCAATGTATTAAGACTTTTTAACATGCATGGTTGTCCAATACTAATATCTTATTAATATAATGTTAACGAAATAATAACATATTGCTAACAAAAGACAATACATATATTGACAACGAACAATACATTAATGGATGAAGCTATTTTTTGTATGAGAATGCAAATGCATTGCTAATGTTAGCATTGTCATATGATAATGAAAATATTATAATAATGTTAACAGAATCATGTATCTTTCATAATACATGTGATGATAATATAAACGAATATTAATAATAGTGAATACTAAAATAATTGCTAACATAAATGAATGTTAATGTTATTGTTAGCATTGACATATGCTACTGTTAGCATATGATAATGCTAACAGTAAAATTATGTAACACATATGACAACAACATTATAACGTTAGCATTGTCAAATGATATTATTAGCATTTTTGTATGCTAACGGAAGCATTATATATTGTTATAAGGGTCTCTTACATCAATTTCAGGGTTCAATAATTTAATTTTATATATTACATTTAATCATTTACTTCTATTAGCACTATCATATGCTAACGAAAACATTAATTATGTAATGTTGAAGGAATGTATTATATAATGCTAACGAAACAATAATATAGTAATTGAAGCCAAATAATGCAACTAACAATTTTCAATCATACCATAACTTTGTCAACGATTAATATTTTTTTGAAATTACTTTTTTGCTGAAAAGTAGGCTTGACTACCTTTCCGACCATATTAAAATCGTCTTTTAATTATTTCATAACGAAATCAATTTTACATTTAAAGCTACACGTGTTGTGCATGAAGTGATACTGCTACATTAGCATATGATCATGTGTTCGTCAGCGTATGACCGTATCTCCATTAATACACGCCGTGAAAGTTCACGTTTTTTTTTAGTTTGACCTTAATGTCAAAATTACTAAAATGTCATCGCATTTTTTGAAGTTCATTTTATTTATAGTAATGTAATTGTTCCTTTAATCAAATCCAGACCATTTAATTTACAATTTACATACTAAGCATAGTTTATACCAGAACCAGGGATTGTGAAGAGAAAAATGAGAATTGTGAATAGAATCCTTGTTTATGTATATGATTACGTAGCTTTGGCCCATCATATATAAGTTTACACTATTATTATTATTATTATTATTATTATTATTATTATTGTTGTTGTTGTTGTTGTTGTTGTTGTTGTTGTTGTTGTTGTTGTTACAAGAATACTTGCATGCACCACCTTTTTACGTACATATATATGCAACGGTCGTGTGGCCCACATGCGCAGCGTGCGTATGTCAGGCGCTCGTTTTTTTTTTTTTCTGGGTGAATTTTTTATTTTTTATTTTATTTCCTGTTCTTTCTTTTTGGTTTTTTTCCCAAATAATTATAACATAAAATAAAATTAGTGAACCTTAATGCTAAAGTGAATTGATGTAATTTAGTTGAAATAAATATAAATTTGTACCTAAAATAGAATTAATAAACCCTAAAATAAAAGTGAATTAATTTAATTTTTTTGAAATCCGACAAATAGAGCAATGCATTCGTCCAACACTAACATGTGGGCTCGTGCATTTCGCTTGACAATTAATTTAATTTTTTCGAAACAAATATAAATGTAAATTTAAAAAAAAAATCTAATTTTGAAATAAATATATACCCTATAATGGAATTAGTGAACCATAAAATAAAAGTGAATTAATTTATTTTTTTTGAAATCTGGCGATTTTTCCAATGCACTCGCCCGACGCTAACGTGTGGGCTCGTACATTATGCTCGATAATTAGTTTTTTCAATTTAAATATAACCCATAATTGAGATTAATAAAACTTAAAAAAATATAAATTCTAAAAAACACAAAATAAACTCCTAAAAAATCTCAAAAATACTAAAAAATCATGAACCCTACAAAAATATGAACTAAAATCTAAACTCCTAAACTCTAAACATTAATTAGAATGGAAAAAAATCACAATTTGAACTAAATAAACTAGTATAAGATAACTAGTAGACCCGTTACTTTTTAACAATACAAGTGATACTTTTCGAATTTTGAGCGATATTTTTTAGTGTTACAATTGATACTGATTTTGACACTGTTGTTTTTTTTTTTTTTTTTGCGGGTTGACCCATCTGAAGTAAATCTTATTTACAATTAGCATGCAAGTGTTTTATTATTATTATTATTATTATTATTATTATTATTATTATTATTTACCCGTACATTTCTGTTTTGTTGGTATTTCTTTGCCCAATTAAGGTGTGAAAATTGTGATTGTCTATGTGGCAATGGGCCTCTGAAAATCACAATTTTAGTAAGGAAAAATCTAAACACATCCCCCCGTTTTATCTTTTACAACCTCCACTATTTTATAAAATATAATTATTATGATAAGACTTTATTATCCCTAGAACCCTATCATAGCCCCAACACTACAACTCCCTTTTTAATAACTTGACATAAATTCATAGTACCCTTCCATCTTCACCCTTTTTAATAACTAAGAAAAGTGAGATACACCAGGATATATATAAAAAAAATACGAGAGAAACAAAAATCACATGCGTAAATTAATCACTATCAAAGATGAAATTGGGCAAACTGGCCATGTAAAGCACATGCCCCTGGTTGGGACAAACCGTTGCTTGACAATGGAACTCTAATGATGAAAATGCAATTTTTTTTATTTATTTTTTTATTATCATGAGCAGTTTTTATTATCATAATTCTTTATAATTGTATTTCGTTCAATTGGATTTTCAAGTAGAAACATGAAGATTAATTAACATTATGAAAGTTATTTATGTGTTGAGTCATTTTTTATTTTTATTTTAGCAGTCAACTAACTATTGACTCTTGACCGAATTAACCACTTAAAAAAATAATTTTGTACGATTCTGACGATCAAAAGATATCCAAATCGAGAACCATATATATTTAATAATTAAATTATGAGTGATTTTCACATTTCAATATTTGGATTTTTGCAAGAATGATTATAAACTTTGTACATATATGTGAAACAATTTTATTATGCGTGGATTGGTAGTGTCTTTTTTTTTTTTTTCAATGAGACGGGTAGGTTTGTTAATGTAGTTTTTTTTTTTATTAATATGAGGCCAATGGAAATGAATCATCTGCAAAGGTAATGAAATTTGATGACTCCTTCATCAAGCATTAATTGGGTGTGTATAGAAAATGGGTGGGGTTGTAGCGTAGGTGACTAGGATAGAATTTTATTTTGTGGAAATTAAGGGGAAAATAAGTCTAATCATATTTATTTTATATTTTATAAAACGGAATTTGTGTGTAAAATTTCCTTATAACGGAGATATTAGTTCTCGTGGTCCCCATTATGAATTATAAATACAGGCCGTTTATATTTTATTAAAACATCATAAAATTTCTCCAAAATCTCTCTACTTTTTCTTCTCCGACAATTCTCTCGTTCCTTCTCTTGATATTGAGTTTGCCCAACTTACGATATATTTTTTAAAATACCATAAATTATATAAAATACAACAAATAAAATAAAAATGCATCCACATACTGCACCATTCATCTCAATTCTCTTTGCCCCAATCTAAATTCATATAGATGTCCTTTTTGAAGAATTGTGCGTATTGAAAAATACGAGCTCGTGTAGATTTTATTCAATCTCTAATTTTGCATCATGCAACACAACTACAAATTAAATGCAAAAACACCACTTAAACAAAAAAAAAAATCTAAATAATCATAAATTATATGAATACCCACCATGTGACCATGTCATGATAAAAATAGATATAATAATATCAATTAATGAATAAATAAAGACAATTATCACTGATTTTAATTAAAAATATAACGGTTTAAAACCTAAATCGGCCATCCTATTTCTCAAGGCAGAACAATTTATTACTGTTCCACATAAAGAGGAACCAAGACTGAAGTGGCAGTTCTTTCCCTTGATACAAAACACAAGAAAACTGAATAGCGAAATAACTAGAATATCATATCAAATGAATTTTATTTTTTTAATTATTTTTTAATTCAGCTAGAGTTTATCATTCAATTATCTAGAAAAGTAAAGGGAAAATAAAATATATTTCTCAGAGCTCTTTGGCAAAATGGGTATTAACAGCAAACAGAAACATTTTCAAGGTAAAAAGTAATTCTGAAAACTAAAACATCTAACAATCTGGGCAGCATGAGAAACCGAGAATCATTCAAACACCAGATATCTTCACCAGCTTCTCATACAGAATTCTGTCGTCCCGACCTGTATTGCTCTCCAACAGCGCACTTTGCACGAGTTCCTATTCGTGCAAATTGTTAATCAGAGTGCTTTTGTGCAGAACAGTTTTAAATCCCAAGAGAATAACCACAAGAAAACAAACCTTCACATCCTTATTCGAGAGGAACTCCCCTAGGTTGTGGATAATTACCCTCAAATCTTCAACCTGAAAAGAGAACCAATTGAGTGAGCCACATCAGTGTGCTCTTATTAAACATTAAACATTATCAACGAAGGTAAATCCAAGTCAGCTAGCTTACCCTAATGTATCCAACACGATTTCGATCAAAAAACCTGAAAGCCTGCTCCAAGACAAAAGAACCAAATTAAGAACATTATGTAAGAAAGGAAAACGATTATATGATTTGATAAGCAACAATAGCATGCCTGCAGCATTTCTTTGTCAGTAGCACCCTTGGTTCCTTTTGTCTCTGATTCCACCTTAGCAACCTTGTTTGTATTGCTTAGGTCATGATTGGTAGGTGTCTCGGGAGTTTGCTCTGCTGCAGTTTCTTGTCTTTTATTGTGTTCAATCTGAGCAACATCACCAACAGCATCGGTATCCATCTTTTCCACTTTAGGAAGTTTCTGTGAGGATAGAAAAACAGGTTAGAACTACCTCATGAAGAAAATTTGGAGCAACTCATAAACGCCTTAAGTTATTAATGGCCAGATGTGAGATCGTGCTTGAGAAACAAGGTTTTTTTGGTTCATGTTTGAATGTTCCAGCACTAATTCTTTTACAAAGCAGTTCACAGACAGAAAATGAAAAAATAACAAATAACAGTCTTGCCTGCTCAGAAGTGTCATTATGCTGGTTGGTATCCTGCATTTCTACATCCTCCTCAGGGTCTTCCTCAGGGTCTTCCTCCGGGTCTTCCTCCTCACTTTCAACTTCAATCTTAGCATCATCAACCTTTTTAGCAGCAGTGGCCTCTTCCTTAACAACACTATTGTTCTCTTGGCCAGCATCATCAACCTTTTTAGCAGCACTAGCCTCTTCCTTAACAACATTGTTATTCTCTTGGCCAGCATCATCTTTATTTTCAGTTTTGGTTGGTTTGATGTCTTCAACATCCTCGATTGTCTTAGCACGCTTCCTTGATGAGCTCTCCTCATTTTCCTTCTTAGAAGTTTCTTGTCTCTCTCTCTTGCCTTGCTGTCTCTTCATGACAAATTTTATCCGCAATTTCTACAATAGAGGAAGGTGGTGCAAAGTCTAAGCAGAGTAGAGAAAATGCAGTAGGTAAATCCAGAACTAACAAGATTAGGGAGGAATTCAACCTGAAGGAAAGTCAAAAGACGACAACCCATTTCATATTGAAGCATCTCATTAAAGGATTCCGCAAATACTGATAACTGCAACCATTAAGTTTGAAAGCATACATCATATACTAGAAATTCCAGAAGGAGACTTTGAATCAGCAGGTAAGAAGAAAATAAACATTTTGTCCAAGATAAAAATATAATATTGTATACAGACAGCAGCTATAAAGCGAACCGTGCTGCAATGATGGAAACAGGCACTAATCAAAAATTAAATCGATCAGACCTCAAACGATGACTCTTCAAGATCCTTGTTACTGTAATCCAAGAGTGAATCAAGAGAAAGTGACACCGACTGGAGCTGTGAGATAAAAGAAATTCTATAAGATTCTTCTGGTTACATAGAAGATCAGGTGAAATCACGCAGAAAACAAAAGCAATATAAGTCTACATTTTACGTACTTTTGAATCCTTGCTCCCTTTTGTTTGAAGAAACAACCCAGGATGCCGGGGTGGTTCATCAATCTTCTTCTTTTCCTTTACCACTTTATTAGCTTTGCTATTTGATTCATTTTTCTCACAATTCTCTTTCTCATCCTTTGGCTCTTGCTTTCCATTTGATCTTGTAGCATTATCACTCTGAGAAACTTTCTGATGTACGCTAGTCCCCTCCACTGTAGATCCAGATAAGTCTCTACTCTCTCCCTTCTTCTCTACCTGCTGGTGTAGCTTCTCAGAAGAAATTTGTGGTATTATTTTGGGTGCACTATTGTCTTTGGTTATGATCTCATTCTTTTGGTTTTCATCTGCTTTTTCATCCGGTTCCCCCTTAATTTGTTCAGGCTGAATGACCTTTTTAGCATCATCCTCAGCCACCTTACTGTTAGCATCAGATGAGACAACCTTTCTCTTTGGAACCCTTTTCACTACTTTCCTCTTTACTATGGTCTTGGTGCCGCTCCCTTCAATCACTTCATTAGTCGGTGCTTCTAATTTAACCTTTGCCTTGTCCTCGGCACCCTCAAATTCATTGGCGGTCTTCACCTCAGGAATTGTGCTTTCACCTTTTTCCTGGACAGAGCCTGCTGGCTTCCTTACAATTTTTTTCCTTATAAATGTTTTAATAGCTGGAGGATCCGACGATAAACCATCCTTTTGCGCATCAACTTCTGAAATAATGCTCTTACCCCCCACATCCTCTTTGTCCAAAACAGCATTCTGTTTAGTAGAATCTTCTGTACTCCCTTTCTTGGTAGCAACTTTTTTCTTCACAATCCTCTTAATGATTTTCTTCTTTCCAGGTTTAGCACCCACTGCTTTTTGATCGCTGGAACCTCCCCCGGTAACATTTTTCGCATCCTCGGTGCTTCCAACCACATCTTTATTTTCAACTGGTTTATCTTTCTCCTTCCCCTCTTGGGAAACCAACTTTTCTTCATCTTTTGGCTTTTTAGCATCTTTTTCCTTCCTGTTGTCATTTCCAGGATGTCCTAAAGATGGAGACTCTTCCTTTCTCTGCAGCTCAACTTTCATCATGCCGGCTTTCACAAGCTCAATTTTCGCCGCGCCAGCTTTCACAAGCTCAGCTTTCTTTTTATCTTCACAATAAAAAGTGTTGTTGGAGTAAGAATCAGTTATATTTGGGGTGAGATTCATAATACAATGTTGAGGAAGTCAATATATGTTACAAGTATCAAATGATGTGATTCAAAGATAAGAAGGGTCACCTTTTGCTACGTCATCCTTTTGTCCAGATTTCTAACATGAAATGCACAAAGATAATCAGTAACTATCCCATTTTTTAAAAATGAAACAGTCTGAGGTTGGGAACGAGAGAAGGAAAGAGATCAAGAATTCAGATAATGCAACCAAGCTCAGAATTGCCTACTTTATATCTTTCCAGTATTTGCTACAGAATCCTCCTTTGATTAGACAAAGCTCAGTGAAGATGCCTACTCTCTTTTTTTACCGTGTATATGTTACATCAATCGTCTAGAGCATTCAACATCTAATTTTAATCTGATTAATTTGTCTGTACCAATCCCCCGGGCAATAAATGGACCATCGTAGCCTTCATCCTCTATAACATCACCTGTGTTACACATCGGTCGGGCTTTTGTTTATAGAGCCTTAGTCTTTTTATTATTTAAGTACTAGCTTAAGAGTCATTTAGAATATCGAAAGATCATAAATAGAAGATTGCGGAAGCCATTTGCCTTTGGACTGCAGGATAGAAGTTCTTAGAGCTTCTGAGCTTATTTTTCATTGTTAAGTTATTCAGTTCCTGCTCCAGTAAATTAGTAAGAGTTTTTTTCTTTTTCAACCTTAATCAACCAGACATCTCATAGATCTAAATATTAACACAAACATTGAAAGAGGGTACAAATTGACAAATATTCAAACCAATTGGGGCAATGAGAACTTATTGTTGGATATTTAAGCCTTGGATCATTAATAACATACAAAAATAGGATGTTTGAACCATTAAACAACTTAGGGCCATCAACTAGACTCATTATCAATATAAAGTAAACACTACAGGATCTCAGGAACAAGTTTGTGGTTTGACAGTAGATTTAGTTATGAAGTTAACTATCAGAGGGTGTTTTATTCCTGACTGAGCATTGCATACGCCCTTTTATTCTAAGTGTATACACTATTCTAATCAGATTAGCTAGGACCAAGGAACAACCACGAGGCCCAGAAACAGATCACTATGGACAGGAGAGGGAAGGGGTGTGGAAAAAGTATAAGTGCTTCACATTTCTGCATTGCATGCTTTAAAAGTTTAGTAGTGCATACAACTCCCAAGAGTTCAATCATTAAAAAGATAATGATTAGGTCATAACAAGAAAAATTCAGACCTCTTTCTTCAAATTTTGCTGTCGATCTCTTTCAGCAACTGCCTTTTTGTGACTAATCCATTGATCACGCCACAACTCTAGCGATGGAAGACAGTCAGAGACATCTGGAACATACAACACAGTCACTTCTCTGTGGCTGGAGAGACCATCCTTTCCAACTCGCTGATAATGAATCTGCATAATGAGAACACCTAATGTTATCATCATGGAAAGTGACCAGAGACATGCAAGCATTTCAAAGTTGCAAGCCAATTATGGCAATAATTTGCCATTGAAACACAAAGAATCTGATGATTTCCAAGTAAGTACCGCAAAGACTTGCCTTTTGACATTCCCATGCAACTTCTAAAAACTATGCATAATTCACAATACCTAATTTTACCGGAACTCTCAAATAGTTTACCTGATTTCTTCTTAAACTTTCAGCCTATCATATCAGTACATTTCCAGCATGTTACTGTCTTCTGTTCTATCAACCTTTCTATGTGGATTTTTATATTTTATTGGCTCCTGTTCACCTTAAAGCCAAAGACAATGAAATATCTCTCAATCTTTTCATTTGATTTTTTCTTTTTTTAAGAATTATTTTTTCTTCCTTTTGCACTGGACAAGCTTAAGCTTTGTAACATATTTAGGAGTCAATATTGACCCAATGATTCCTGGTTGTCACGTTTCTTAAATGGCAAAGTATGTGTTTGCAAAAGCACAAAATGAGTAATCATAACTAAAAGGGTATTCAAATTAATGAAAGGACAAAGAAGCAATAAGTGCAAAAGGAATATATATATATATATATATATATATTAAAATATAAAAACACTACGAACTAATAATTGATAATTTTGGGGAAGTTCAGAAATTTGCAGCAAGGTGAAAAGATTTATTAGTCAGAATAGATCAGTGAAAGAAAGACAATACACAAAGATAATGAGCATATCACCCTATGCTGTGGACATATATC
This sequence comes from Perilla frutescens, assembly GCA_026008535.1. NCBI lineage: Eukaryota > Viridiplantae > Streptophyta > Magnoliopsida > Lamiales > Lamiaceae > Perilla > Perilla frutescens. The sequence goes on along the minus strand of BRKX01000010.1, from coordinate 25,290,888 downwards.
CAGGCACACCCCTCCCGGTTTAATACCAAAACCATGAGCTTTAGAAGGGCAGTAGGTTCTTTTCAAATATCCAATCAAATGGGATTTGGTCAAAAACTTAAATAGGTTTTTCACCTCTCAACTGCACACCGCATAACATGAAATATATCTTATTTTTTGCATTTTCTGTTAACAAAGCAACAGAACGTATTCAGACTAAGAACTAAAACTTCTGGAGTAGGACATTTACTTAAAAGTACCACCCAGTAACAGAAAAACAAAAGGTAGCAATCAACCTCCAGGAAACGATTCCAGCGCTGACAGTTCTTCAGATCAAGATTCATCACATCCTTTGCGTACCTAGAAAGGATACATTTTAGCAGAGGAACAAAAAAATATCACACTAATATTCTCGGATGTTACTTGATGAACAAACCTCAGAGCTGTTCGTATTAAAGAAGTGTCATCAACTGATGGATCCCCTCCATCAACTGTTTCCCATGGCCCCCCAATTGCCATCAGGGAACTATTCTTTTTCAGAACAGCAAATCTAAGCATATTGCATAAATGGGGGATGCGGTCGCCGTAGATTTTTTCAGATAATAGCTCTGCCTGAGCATTCTGGCTAAGACCACTCATCAAAATAATCTGGCAACACAGAAAATTCTGAGAAGGATATAAATGAAGCTGTCACCTGTGCAATATGCACCAAGTGTCCTCCAACAATGACAACTTCATAAACAATATGAAGTAAACCAATTTTTAAGATAGATAGATTCATGTCTGCATTCCGACTATTATACAGGTTTTAAAAGCCCCCCCCCCCCCACTATGTTTTCTTCATGACTACAAAGAAAATTATCAAAGATGAATTGGTCTGTCGAATAATGGTAAAAATTCTGAAATATATTTACAGTTAAAAAATGTTATTTGCTTGTGGATTTCAACGGCTTGAAACCAGAAAGGGCAGCTTTCTCCCGAAAGAATTCCAATTTAACTGTAGACTATGGAGATGCACATAACTGATTACACAAGCAATCCCCCAGTGTTCGGGTATTCAACACTGGCTGACAGCACCAGTAAATCCATTACGAAGGGGGTTCTGGAATTTCTATATGTATTCAAGCTGAAAGAAATGCGTGTATGAGGAAATCCATTCATAAGTCCAATCTAGTTCACACTTGCAGGGAAAAAAGAATGAAGACACGTACTAACTTCACCAAATAATAAACAGGTAGATTCTTCAATCTATGAAAATAATCCGCGTGTACAAAAGTCAAGGGACTGAGGACAAAATTCTACAAAAACATAGTTACAGTTCGGGGTGCAATTCTTATTCCTAGAAGCTATCATTGAATATTAATGCTCTAACATAAAATCAAACCTTGGCATTCCAGATCGTAGTTTGAACTCCTTCCTTTGGCATGTCAGTAATCAGCTGTGGCGCAGGTGGCTCTTTCTTCTCCACATGACCCTCCTCTTCAACAAAATCGTGCTCAAAGCTGTGATATTGGTTATTGCAGATGTTACGTTTCACTTGAAATTAAAAATAGAAATGATGCTTTAATAACATCATCATGACAATTGGAAGATCCAAACATTACTTCAGATAAGCAGTTACAGAAAAATTGCACTCACAGGCTAAAATAGTTATTATAATCTTTGTTAAAAGCGAAGGATGAGGATGCCATAACAAATTGTCAACTTTATTAAGAGCCAAAAAGAAAAAGGTGGAAGAATGATTTACCTCACAGGAGTAGAAAAAGGGAGCTGCAGATTTTGCTTACGCCAATGTAGAAGTACCTATAACCGGTCAATCAGTAAAACTTAAATTGGATAACATAAATCCAGTTGAAACTAGCTGTACCTTGGTGCATTCTGGAGATATATACAGCCGCGGGTATCGTTTGTCCAATGATAAATAATCCCTCTCAGCTTGAACAAAGCTAAATGAGAAAACCTACAAAAGGCATGTAACACACTAAGAGAACTAAATGAATATGATTGCACAAAACATTACAACATCCGTTGCCTAATTTCTAACACAAGAACCACTTTTCGATGCATACAGTAAAAGACAATTAATCCCCTGATAGAAATCTTAACGGGACAGCTGTAGACAATCTTTCACAATGCAACAGCTGCAGTTGCAGCAGCAACAAAAGCAGTTGCTTGTTTAAAAACATTGATCTATTTCTGATTTCCAGGAAGTCTGAATAATAGGTTCAAGACTGAAAGCCTGCAATTTGACCAATGACCAAGGAAGTGAAAATTCATGAAAGGAAAGATACCAGCAGATCACGGCATCTAAAGTGAAAACAGGATGTCAAAGACTTGACTAAGATACGCAAGAAGAATAATGCAAAAAGGCATCAAGAAGATCTGTAGTTTGAGGAATAAACTAGGGAAAATGCACCAGAGCAGACAATCAAAGCCATGTGGATCTTTCAGAAAATTTTCCAAGAAACAGCAACCAGACAACAATATCCCGCTACATATCCGTCAATCGACTAGGAGATGACAATCGAAGACTCAAATGCTGCTGGTCTTTGAAGTAGAATTAACAATTAAGGTTCTTTAATGAATGAGTCCAAAAGTCATACAACAGCCAGGCTGTTGTGTTGCTTTACCTTGCAGGAATAATCTCTCCTCTTTTCTTTAACAGGAGAATGAGGCCTTCAGCATTATAAAATACCAAGTTAGGAGGGCTGCAAGATACACAAGTTTCTAAACAATAGAATTGTTATATGATGCAGTTAACAGGATCGACCTATTCGGCACTTCACGACGTGGGGATTCTCGCCGCTGAGATCTGGTATCCTTCGTCAGGGAAGGACCTCGACGATCCCTAGAGACTCTAGGAGGAGTGGGTTCGCGTCTCAATTCAAGTCCACGTTTGTACGGTCGGTCTTTCTCCTTGTCCCTTCGCTCCCTTTCTCTTTCGCGATCTCTCTCGCGCTCCCTTTCTCTTTCACGTTCTCTTTCACGCTCCCTTTGACGCTCTCTTTCGCGTTCCCTTTCTCGCTCTCTTTCACGTTCTCGTTCTCGTTCTCGTAGTCGTTCCTTCTCCCGCTCTCTATCTTTTTCTCGCTCGCGCATAAAATCCCGGTCCTTCTCCCGTAGTTCCAGCTCCCGGCCATATGTGCCTCTATCATCATTTCGATCATCAACTCTGAGATGGCTTGCACGTCCCAACGTACTACTAGGATAATCTGATTCAAGTGGTGAGCGATGAAGCCCCTTCCCTGCTCCATAGTCCCTACCAGGAGGCAAGCTCACTCCATAGCCAGGATTCGAAGAACTTTGAGAATACATGAGATCATCTACAATTCCCCGAGGAGCTGCACCCAAGATTGATGCAGTTTGTTGTCCACCATACGTGCTTACCATCGAGAAACGTGATTCAGGTTCAATCCTCCCACCATAGGAAATGGGATCTTGTCCAGGATGACGAACAGTGGGCCTTGCTGCAAGATAATCCGCTTGTCTGGCAGAAATTTTGTTGCCACTCAGTCCACTAAATATGATACCACATAACAAAATTGCACACATCGTGATGTGTGCAAGCCTACTAAATGAACAATTCTCTCAAATCATATCCATAAGCGAAAGAGCACTATTCCAGGCCACTTTCAGTTTCTTAAAAGATTAATGATCATGACATGCGCAAGTTCAGAAGTGCAAAATATTTAGCAGCAACATTTGGCTACTGAAACTAATTTGACTGGAATATGTGAAAAAGATGCAACTATATTGAACATACCTAGCCCCTCCTTCAACAGAAGCTGATTGTAGTGCACGAGTCTTTAGTCCTTGTCCTTGCCTGAGCATTGTTGCTTGTTCGACGTGATCATACATCTTAGACTGAAAAACATAAAATAAGTCAAAAAAGCCTCGATATCTGATGCAAAATGAAATTGAATATATATGGGAAACAGATGAGTGCATATTACCAGAAAGCACAATTTCCCTATTTAAGTGTGAAAGCATGCAAAAAAAAAATGTAAATTGCACGACTCGATACCTGATGTTCATTGCCAAAAGAAACAGGATCGACATATCTACTGATGGTTTCACTAGGCAAATCTGTCCCCAGATATGAACTATGCCGTTCAGCATATTGCCGCCTTTCAATTGATGGATATTCCGATATCCTATCAGAATATAACTGATCAACTTTCTGACCATAGCCACGGCTTGATGATGAGACATAATCAGTGGTGAATTTAGGAGAGTCTGGGATGGATGATCCATAATTACTCCGGCTTTCTAAAGCAGTGCCAACAGATCCCTTGCCCATTGGAGAAATCTGAAAATAGTACAAAAATAAGCATCCTGGATTCACCAAATATCAGATAGCACCAGATGGACATTAGAATTTATAGCCCTTTAAATCATGAATTGACTGAAAATGTGGATACATTAATTAGTGAATATATCTTTTAGTTACAAAGAACAATATCAATTCGGAAGTTTTCGAGAATAAATAAATCATAGGCCTTAATCATGTAACTAATTCAACCACAAGCACAGACTTGATCAAGAAACTGCAGAGAGTTTTCTAGAATAGTGGAGGTAGAAGTTCCAGATAAAAAAAAACAAGAGTTTAGATGGATTTTGAGGACACTAGGAGGATAGTATAAAAAAAAATCTCAATCCAATACACCCCCCTAAAGCGCACAGATAGGCTATTCCATCACTTTATTGCTGTATTTTACCATTCACTTCCAAAGTGTGAATCAAAAACATACTTTTTTCTTCCTTTACTCCTTGAATTTTTACAGCCAATCAAAGAGTAAAATTATACAGTTCCATTCATAAAAGACTCAAGATTCAGGTCACGTGCTCTCCACCAATTAATGATTTTCCATGCTTAGCAACTCCACAGCCCATCCCCACTGTAATGCCCAACAACCTGGTTCATTACTTGGACGATAAAACGCTAGCTGTCAAGCTTCCAAGTTTTCTCTTTTAGTCGAGGAAAACTGATTGCTATCACATTTAAGGATGTATTTCATACAGATAACAGGACCGTAAAATTTATCAACTCGAGAAAATCCCTATTATTTTTGCTGATGAATAAACGGCCATCTCCGAATTTTCTCAAAGAAACTGAATTATCCTATCTAAAAGTGTTACCTAGCAAAAGAAAAATGATCTTATTATCCTTTAGCTATAAATGTCCAGACATTTTTTGTGTAGTATATAAATTTTAACCATATCAACCTTCTCTTTCACATTTTCCATACTTCTGAGGTACCAGGATAGCATTCAACATGTTGCCACGATTGATTTATTCTGCCAACACGTGTGATTTCCTTCTACCAAACTATGATCACTCCATATCATACATAACTTTTGGAGTAACACAAACAAGATTCAGCAGTCAGAATAACAGTTATGCATTAGATAATACGCCCAGCAAATTTAAATTGAACTGTGTATTGATTCAAATTATCAGAGTCAACGGGTGTGGCTATAAACCTGCTGCGTCGAAGAACCATAGACCGAATTATACTGCCCACCATAATGTGGTTGGGGCGACACTGCACCGGCCGCTGCAGCTGACGGATGCCCATGTACATGACCATGAGCCCTGAGCCCACCAAATTCTGATTCTTGCGGACGCCCTCCTATAATTGCTGAAGCGCCCAACTAAACACAAAAACACCAAAGAAATAACCTAAAAACGTGAAATCAATGCTGAATTAAAAGAAAAGGGCAAATTCACAACAAAGAAAAAACAGATGCGTACGTTCTGAGCGGCGTAGGAAGATTGGGATGAGTACGGTTGCTGTTGGCCGTAGGAATTGCTTCCTCGAGAGGAATACATGGCGATCAATTACGGAAACACCCAATAATAATTCAAAAAGCGGCGAACATGCGCAGAGCGATGATTAGTTTTTTATTGAAGGAAAAAAGCGGTGAATCTTAAGGTGGAGACAGCGGCGGCCGACGGCGGAAGTGACTAATGTCGTACGACTGCCGTGCAAAAATAGGTGATTAGTTAGTAAACTGACAAAGCCCTAGTGAGCCTCCTGCGCATGTGATATATATACACACACACATACATACATACGAGTTTTTTTCTTTTCCAAGCGTTACAATTACAATTATACTCCTTCAAGTTTGGGTTATATATATAAAATATATACATAAGTTTTTTTTCTTTTTCAAGTGTTATTTACAATTATACTCCTTCAAGTTTGGGTTAGCTATGAAAAGGTCTAGTCACTTGTCAACATCATGAAAATCAATATATAAAAGAGGGGAGTTTTTATTTGCACCACCCTTTTTACTTTTTACATCATAAATTATTTTTTATTTTTTTTATTAGTGTCACGACTCCACATTAATATCTGATTAATACGAAGTGTGACTGGTACGACTCGATCCCAATGAAGGATGGATCAAGGCGCGAACCGGAAAATGATTAAATAAGGAAATGAACTACTATATTCCAGGAACGATATTTTGTCAGTGAACTCTAATTCTGAACTGATTTCCAATAGTCAAAAGTGACTGAGTAAATATATTCTTCAGAATAACAAAATTATCTGCGAGTTCAAGACATACTGAAGACTTGACTCGGTTACACTTAATTAGCGGAAGCAATATAACATAGCAAAATACAGAAATTTTTCGAGTCCTGTACAAAACAACTTTCTTTCTCAACACATCACCCTGCACCATCAGCACTCAACCTGCACATTTAAAAACAAACATGCAGGGTTGAGTACAAATATACTCAGTGAACACATTGCCAAAAATATTTACTGAACTGAAAACTGATTTTCTTGTCATGCATCTGAGTAAACACACATGAGTTTTATCTGAAAAGGCCCTATGTTTTACTAAATCACTTTCTGTCTTTGAGCGCGCTTTTCTGTTGTATGATCATTCGTATCCGAACTGAATGACAAGGAATAGCTCCGCTTAAGCCTTTTCCATGGGCGCCGAGGAATAGCTCCGCTAAAGTCTTTTCCACGAGCACTTATCTGAACTTAATGCCGAGAAATAGCTCCGCTAAAGCCTTTTCCACGAACATTTAGCATTGTCGATGTCTTAGTCAGGAATAGCTCCGCTTAGGCCTTTCTCTCTTTCTAATATCACCAACTTAAGTGTACATTAACCTCGGTTAACAAGCTAAGTTAGCACGAGGCCCGATCGATTTAACAGTTAGAAAGCCCCTTGCGAGCTAACTAAATACAGATAAGGATATCATACAAAATAAAATATTTTATGCATGACAATAATTTATTTGCATCAGAAATAATTAACTGCTGGTAAGTAAAAACTCAAATAATTATTTGGACTAAGAGTCCGTTGAAAAAGAAAGCCCACCTTTCACCGATATTTTAATACTGCAGCTACTAATTCCTCACTGGTCTTATCCCTTGTGGATCTGCTAGCCTTCAATAGATAAAAATATACTTAGCATGTTGGTCCTAAAACTGACAGAACTCAACATGACACGAATGCCTATTAGGGTCTAGTATCCGTTCTAAATTTTCTCTTAGCTTAAGGGTTAATCTCAACCCTAGCTCTTGAACATCTTAGTAATTACATCATCATCATTTAAGGTATCAAAAATACCTTAGCATCCATCATAACTCGATTCTAGAAGCAAGGTCAAGATTAAGCTCATAGATTAAACAACATTCTGCACAACGTTCATCTTCACAAAATATTATGATTTGACTCACAAAGGTATGGAGAATGTGCCATATACCGTTGGAAAGCCACAGAAGTCTAGAATTTTACAAAATTTATAGTGACTCAAGATGATAACTAACGAAAAAGTTATAACCAATTTTACAGGAAGGTGGCAGATCTGTTACGAATTTCCAAAAAGAAACACGTGACCTGACTTTGATGATTTTTCATAATCGACTCGGGAAGAATTATGGACTGAGACATATACCATTCGAAAGCCACTTAAGTCTAGTTTCCGGTAGTAAAATTTATGGTGACTCAATCGGACGTCTAACGATGGAGTTATGCTCGTTTTACCGAGGGGTGGCGAATCTGCTGAACACAAAGTGCGCGGGCGCGCTACCTGCGCGCCGCGTTCACGCGCTCGCGCTCGTCCCTACTCTCGCGTGGAACTGAGGCCGAGAACACGATAGACCGCCATGAAACTCGATACACAACTTCACAACATCCATGAACTCGATACACAGGCTTTCAAATCATAAAAACACATCTCAAAACTTCAACTACCACGCTTTGGATCGTAAATAAAACACATAACACGGTTTCGAAAATACCTTTCGAAAATGACTCGTATAAGCTTGAAAAGCGATGAAAATGGCGATGAACACAACTGGGAACAAGCTTGCCTTCGGCTGCAACTTCTCATCTTCCTTTGCTGCTCTCTCTCTCTCTCTCTCTCTCTCTCTCTTTCTCGATACTTTGTGTAGAAAAGAAGTGAATGGAGAAGTTGCTGCTGCTGAAAGAAGATGAAATGGAGAAGATGATGAAATGAGGGCTGCTCTATCTCTCTAAAACATTCCACAAGAAGAAGAAGAAGAAGAAGAAGAAGAAGAAGAAGAAGAAGAAGAAGAAGAAGAAGAAGAAGAAGAAGGAAATGCAGTTGCCTTGATCTCTTTCTCTCTCTCTCGAAAATGTGTGCAAGAAGAAATAGAGATGAATGGCTTGGCTATGACTATGTATTTCTATACAGTACAATATATCTATTTTGCTATTTTGGTTGATTTGAGGAAAGGAAAAATGTGGGAGGGGCATGGGGAGAGGTGAGGGGAGGCATGGCCTCCCATCTTTGGGAGTTGACTTTTGCAATACCCAGTTTAAATACCGATTGTTCGATTATCATGATATTTTTCATCTCCGGAAAAATCCCGAACTAAACCGATATTGCTAAAATAATTCACTTGCTTCAAAACAATAATTTATCTAAAATTATTGGATTTTAAAAATTTACTGATTTTATAACCTCGATATTTAAAATATCAGAACTAGAGAATATTTCATTCTCTCTATTTAAAAATACTCTGATTAAATTATCTGAATTTAAACACTAAATGAATGGAGAATATCTGATTCTCACCTTTTTGAACTAAATTATCAGAATATCTAATTCACGATAATCACACACCGTAATTTAAAAGAATAGAAATCAAATTTATCTGAAATTATAATTCCGGCTTTCCATACTGAATTGATTGACCTTGAATTCAATGAAACTTAACGGATACTTTCGACCCTAATCTAACTGGAAATTACTGTACTTGTATAGTAATCACTCACTTAACTGTAATTAAACAGTAATTAAGATGCGGGGTATTACATTCCACCCCTCTTAAAATAAATTTCGTCCCGAAATTTACATACCTTAGAGAAACAATTCTGGGTACTTTGCTTTCATCTTATCCTCGAGTTCTCATGTGTCACGGGATGCTACCCCCATTCTATCCCCTCTTCCAGGATATGCCGGGACAAGTCCATTTCCTTATCCCGATCCTTGGGATAGGCAGCGACGGGCCCCTTGCTGCCGAGGCCCGTCGGGCTCCTGTGACTGGCGCCCCAGCACCCCGGGCCACCCGCACCCGCCTAGGCCGCCAGCACTAGCACCACCTTACCGTCGGGGTGGACCTCCGCCAAACGCCCCGCCCGAAGCTCCATTATTGCTTAGAGTGCTAGCCATTCTCTTGTAGTATACATATTTGTAAGCACGACCTTGCACGACCATTTTTATCGTTTTCTAGCTTAGTTGTATCTAGTGCTGTCACTAGCGTTTTTTTCTCTAAACCTATTATAGGGGGTGAGAGCGAACTTTTGTCTAACTGTGAGCGTTGCAAGGAGCGACCCCCTCTCCAACCAACGCGTGCTGTAATTGCTTCCAAGCTATAATGTACATTCAAATTGCATTAATGAAGATTTCTTTGCAATCAATCGTGTTCATGTGTTACTTGCTCTGTCGAGACCACTAAAAGCACCGGAGGGTATGAATTGCGTCATCATCGTGCATCAAGCTTTGCGAGCAAAGCTTTTGAGAGTGAGGCGGATGTAGTCTAGGACGGACTACTAGCCGCACGGTACGCTACTAACCCAAGCACTACAAGCGCCCCGTGACAGGTGGTATCAGAGCCTCGACTCCTAATATACGGATCGAGGCGGGTTACTATGGAAACTACTACTGCATCAAATGTGGGGGGTGTCCATGGAGGCCGCCAAGAGGAGACTCCACACCAGAATGCCCTGACCAAGGAGGAACGGATACTCCACCTGGAGAATGAGTGCCACAGGCTGTCGTATATGTTGGATACCTTGGAGGGCAAGGTAGAAAACCTAGAGGTGAAAAACATCAACCTCAACAGAAGACTGAATGAGAGTCGTGATGCATAGTTATCCATGAGAGGCATGGTTGCGGGAGATACGCAACGAGCCATCGAGAAGTTGGAGACGCAAGTGGCACTACTCCAACAAGCAGTCGTTAATTAAAGACCTGCAGGTCGCACAGAGAATGTTGGCACTGGTGGGAATTGAAGAAGCGAATTCCCGAGCCCCAACTATACAGCGGCGTGCAAAACACCAAGGAAGTCGATAACTTTCTTTTCGACATGGAATAATACTTCCTCGTGGCCGACATTGAAGATGAAGCGGAAAGGATTGCCACAGCTACAATGTACCTAACGGGAGATGCAAAGCAATGGTGGCGCGGAAAATACCAAGACATACGTGATCGACGCGAAAGGCTCGATACGTGGGATCTCCTTCAAGTAGCCATTCGGAAACAATTATTCCCGGAGAACATTGGGTACAATGCTCGTAAGGCCCTCCGTGAACTCAAGCAAACAAGCACCGTCAATGAGTACACCAAGGCCTTTGCCTCCATATTAATGGACCTCCCAAACATGGATGAGAAAAGCAAGGTCTACTAATTTTTGGACGGGTTGAAGCCATGGGCTCGCGCAGAACTACAACGGCAACGAGTGTCCAACATTCGCGACGCAATGGCAGCAGCAGAATGTCTAATGGACTACCACACGGAAACTCGGGAGAAGAAGCCACCAGCACCTAATGGTGGCCAATAGAAGAGAAATGGGGGTAGATCTTTCCACCCTAGTTACAACAAGGGTGGGGGAGAAAGGTCTTCCCACACACAAGAAAGCTCCCAAGGGAGCTCTGACAGAGGCCGTCCTTAGGGAGGCAACAAAGCTGCGGGGAGCTCAAGATTTGAGGGATGCTTCTTGTGCAACGGACCCCACATGCTGAAGGATTGTCCAAAGCGACAGCTAATCAATGCTCTATGTGGAGACATGGAGTGGGACAAACAAACGTCCAGAAAGAAAGAAAAAGAACGGCGCCAGCTCCGGAAGAGCGTGAGGAAAACTCCGAGAGCGAGGGAGAAAATCTTAGGGCCTTCTCCCATAGGTGCAATGCGTTGTCAAGAACCGCAACATGAAAGGATAAGACGTTACCCAAAAATGTGAAGACTGCCCCCGCAATGGAGGGTGGAGCGGCTGGAGAACCGTCGACAAAATCCACTAAGGAGAAAGGGTTGATGTTTGTCGATGTGAAGATCAACGGGAAGCCCATCCGGACAATGGTGGACACGGGTGTCATGCACAACTATCTAGCTAGTACTGAAGTCGAGAGACTCGGACTGGTGCTGGAGAAGGGAGTGGGCCGAGTGAAGGCCATCAATTCTGCCGCCCAATCGATCACCGGAGTTGCGAAGTCCGTGTTGATCAAGGTAGGGCCATACGAAGGGAGGACAAATTGGTCTGTTATGATAATGGATAACTTCAAGCTCATCCTTGGGTTGGATTTCCTGTGGGACACGAAGACAGCGGTGATGCCCCATGCGGGAGCCCTTATGATAATGGGCAATAAACCCTGCGTGGCCCAAACGGTGTCACACAAGATGAGTTCAAAGCCGTTGTCCGCCATGTAGTTTGTGAAGGGGTGCCGGAAGACGAGCCATCCTTCTTGTGCACCCTCCAGATAGAAGACATTGAAGAGAAGTCGGGGAAGATACCCAAGATCGTGAAGAAAATCCTTCGGGAGTTCGAAGAGACCATGCCTGACGAACTGCCGAAGAAGCTACCATCGAAGAGGGCAGTCGACCATGAGATTGAGTTGGTGCCGGGCACGAAGCCTCCTACCTAAGCACCGTATCACATGTCGTACCCTGAGCTCGAGGAGCTCAGGAAATAATTAAAAGAATTGCTCGAGAGCGGGCTGATCCAGCCTGCAAAGTCCCCGTATGGTGCCCCCGTGCTGTTCCAGAAGAAGTCAGATGGCACCCTACGGATGTGTTGTGATTATCGCGCCCTGAACAAACTGACGGTGAAGAACAATTATCCAATACCATTGGTGGCGGATTGCTTCGATCGTCTCAGCCAGGCAAAATATTTTTCGAAGATCGATCTTAGATCAGGTTACTGGCAGATCCGGATCAAGGAAGGAGACGAGTTCAAGACAACCATCGTGACAAGGTATGGGGCATATGAGTACTTGGTGATGCCTTTCGGCTTGACGAACGCCCCCGCCACCTTCAACACCTTAATGAACCAGGTACTCCATGGGTTTCTGGACGAATTCGTGGTGGTGTACCTTGACGATATTGTCATCTATAGTGAATCCCTAGAAGAGCATCTGGAGCATCTCCGCAGGGTATTCACTAGACTGAGAGAGCACGAGCTTTATGCTAAGCCATCGAAGTGCTCATTTGGCCAAGACAGGATCGGGTTCCTGGGCCACATCATCGAGAGATGAAGGATACGCATGGATCCCAAGAAGATCCAAGCAATAGAAGAATGGAAGCCGCCGGAAGATGTTCATGGAGTGAGATCGTTCCTTGGGCTGGCTAACTACTACAGAAGATTCGTGATGGGGTATTCTGAGATTGCCCGCCCCTTGATGGATCTCACGAAGAAAATCGAGGTGTGGGAATGGACGCCCCAAGCACAGACAGCCTTCGAGAAACTGAAGAAGGTGATCATGAGTGACCCCGTGCTTGCGCTCCCCGACCTAACAAAGCTGTTTATTGTGGAGACGGACGCTTCCGAGTTTGCCCTCGGCGGAGTGCTAACTCAAGGAGTGCACCCTGTGGCTTTCGAGAGTCGGAAGTTGAAGGATGTCGAAAGACATTACCCAGTGCACGAGAAGGAGCTGTTGGCCGTTGTTCACTGCCTGAGACAATGGTGACACTATTTGCTGGGCTTCCATTTTTTGGTCAAGACAGACAACACAGTGGTGAGCTACTTCTTGACCAAATCAAAACTGACTGCGAAGCAAGCAAGATGGCAAGAATTGCTTGCGGAGTTTAATTTCTCACTGGAGTACCGGGTGGGCTCCAGCAATCATGTCGCAGATGCCCTAAGTCGTAGGGCCGATTTAGAAAATCAATAGGTGGTGGCGGCCCTGGCCTCTAGCAAAGTGACCACCAACCTGAAGGCCCAAATCCGTGAGCTCACCAAGGAAGACCCTACTGCATGGGTCTACTCAACCTAGTCGAGCAAAAAAAGACCTGAAACTTTTGGCTCGAAGAGGGACTTTTGAAGACCAAGGGTAACCGCCTCTATGTCCCAAAAGGTGGTGACCTGCGAAGATCAATTATTGCGGAGTGTCATGACACTCTCTGGGTGGGACAACCTGGCGAAGAACGCACTGTGGTCCTTGTACAAAGGACGTACTTTTAGCCGTAGATGCGAGATGAAATCGAGACGTTCGTCCGTACTTACATGGTGTGTCAGCAGGACAAGGCGGACCGACACAAGAAAGCAGGGTTACTCGAGCCACTCCCCATACCCTCGCGGGTGTGGGAGAGTGTCTCAATGGACTTCATTACCGATTTGCCCAAGGTAGGAGACCTGAACGCAATTGTGGTGGTGGTAGACCGGTTCTCGAAGTACGCAACTTTTGTACCAGCCCCTAAGATAATCACAGCGGAAGAGACTGCTCAACTCTTCTTCAAACACATTATCAAGTTTTGGGGACTGCCGCGGGATATTGTTAGTGATCGGGACTCCCGTTTCACTGGCAACTTCTGGACCGAGCTGTTCAAACTACTCGGGTCCAAGTTGAATATGAGCTCGAGCTTTCATCCACAGTCCGATGGGCAGACGGAGTGCTTCAATTCAATGCTGGAGGAATATCTTCGGCACTTTGTCAGCGCCAATCAAAAGGACTGGGTGAAGCTCTTGGATGCTGCCCAGCTATGCTTCAATGCCCAAAAGTGCTCTACCACCAAAGGTACGCCTTTTGAGATATGTATCGGGCAGCAACCGCTCCTCCCACACTTGATCGACGCCCCACAAGGTGCCAGAGTTTCGCCGGCGCAGAGTTTCTCTCTGGAATGGAAGCAGAACCTCGACCTCGCCCGGAGCTATCTGGAGAAAACACAAAAGCGCATGAAAAAATATGTAGATCAGAAGCGCCGCTTCGTGGAATATCGAGTGGGAGACAGAATCATGGTTAAGGTCCCAGACCAACGACTCTCTAAAGCATCCTGAGGGTAGGACGCTCACTTGATGCCGAAATATATCGGACCCTTAACCATTTTACAGCGCATTGGGAAGGTAGCCTACCGAGTAGAGTTTCCCCCATGGTGGCGAATCCACAACGTCATCCACGTTAGCTAACTGAAGCCGTTCTAGGCAGATAAAGTGGACACCACGTGCAACATGCCCGACCGCCCCCAGCTCCGACTGGCCAACAATACAGAGAAGCGGATCGCGGAAGCCATCATTTGCCACCGGGACGCAGCAAAAAGGAAAAAGCTCCACAGAGAGTACCTGGTGAAGTGGGAGGGCTGTCCAAAGGAAGAAAGCATGTGGGAGAGAGTGACGACCCTCAAGGCGTTCCAGTCGCTGATCAACGCGTACCTGATGACCGTGGCTCCGAGGATGTCGCCAACTCTAGAGGGGGAGAGCTGTCACGGGATGCTGCCCCCATCCTATCCCCTCTCCCAGGATACGCCGGGACAACTCCATTTCCTTATCCCGATCCTTGGGATAGGCAGCAACGGGCCCCTTGCTGTCGAGGCCCGTCGGGCTCCCGTGACTGGCGCCCTAGCACCCCGGGCCACCCGCAGCCGCCTAGGCGAACAGCACTAGCACCACCTTACCGTCGGGACGGACCTCCGCCAAACGCCCCACCCGAAGCTCCACTGTTTCTTAGAGTGCTAGCCATTCTCTTATAGTGTACATATTTGTAAGCACGGCCTTGCACGGCCGTTTTTATCATTTTCTAGCTTAGTTGTATCTAGTGCTGTCACTAGCGTTTTTTTCTCTAAACCTATTATAAGGGGTGAGAGCGAACTTTTGTCTAACTGTGAGCGTTGCAAAGAGCAACCCCCTCTCCAACCAACGCGTGCTATAATTGCTTCCAAGCTATAATGTATATTCAAATTGCATTCATGAAGATTTCTTTGCAATCAATCATGTTCCTGTGTTGCTTGCTCTGCCGAGACCACTAAAAGCATCGGAGGGTGTGAATTGCGTTGTCATCGTACATCAAGATTTGCGAGCAAAGCTTTTGAGAGTGAGGCGGACGTAGTCTAGGACGGACTACTAGCCGCACGGTGCTCTACTAACCCAAGCACTACAAGCGCCCTGTGACACCATGTCACTTCTTCCTGACCATGGTGACTCCACAGGATCTTGACTAGAGAAATAGACTTGTTCCTCAATTCCTGGACCTTTCGATCCAAAATGGCTTCTGGTCTCTCTTCATAAGTTAGATCTAGATCTAACTCAATCTCACTGTGCTGGATCACATGCTTGGGATCATGCACGTATTTCGTTAACTGAGAAACATGAAATACGTCATGAACATTACCAAAACTGGGTGGTAATGCCAATCTGTACGCCACTGCGCCTATCCGCTCAAGGATCTCATAAGGTCCTATAAAACGTGGTCGTAACTTTCCCTTTATGCCAAATCTTATTATCCCCCTGGAAGGAGATACTTTCAGGAAGACCTTGTCTCCTATTGCAAATTGTAAATCTATACGGCGTTTATCCGCATACGACTTCTACCGACTCTGGGCTTCTTGAATCCTCTAATGGATTTTTCTGACAATTTCAATCATTTCTGACACCGAGTCTGGCCCAAGAATCCTTCTCTCACCCACTTCATCCCAGTAAAGTGGTGATCTGCACTTTCGCCCGTACAAAGCTTCGTATGACGCCATATTGATGGTTTCTTGATAACTATTGTTATAGGTGAACTCAATCAACGCTAATATTTCCTCCCAGCTTCCACCCCTGTCTAGGACCACTGTTCTCAACATGTCCTCTAATGTTTGGATCGTCCTTTCGGACTGACTATCTGTCTGTGGGTGAAACGTTGTACTGAAATTAAATTGAGTTCCCAACTCCTCTTGTAAGCTAGTCCAAAATCTTAAGGTAAACTTTGAATATCTGTCCGATGTTATCGACACCGGAACACCATGAAGGCGTACAATCTCTCTGACATAAATCTGAGCTAGCTTATTCGATCTATCCGTGACTCGGATCGGAAGGAAATGAGCTGACTTTGTGAGTCTGTTAATAATGACCCATATAGCCGTATTCCCTCATCTTGACTTGGGTAAGCCTGTCACAAAATCCATCGCTATGTGTTCCCACTTTTATTTGGGAATCTATAACGGTTGTAGCACACCGTAAGGCCTCTGGTGCAATGCCTTAACTTGTTGACACGACAAGCATCACTCAACATAAGAAGCTATGTCCCGTTTCATTCCTTCGTACCAGAATTTCTACTTCAAATCCTGATACATTTTCGTACTTCCCGGGTGTGCTGTATATGGAGTATCATGAGTCTCACTCATGATCTCATTTCTGAGCTCAACACAGGGTGGATCACATATCCTGTCTTCATAAATGATAGGATTATCTGATGCTTCCTTGAAACTTTCTATTTTTCCTAATCTGATCTTCAAGCGCATCTCTTCCATGGCTTGATCTTTTCTCTATGCCTCAATTATCTTTTCTCGGAGATCTAGTACTGCTACTAAATTTGCAATACGATATACAATCATCTCAAGCGGATAAACCACCTTTAGCTATAAGCTTTCAAAATCCTTGATGAGTTTCTCCTCCTGAGTCATGAGAAAACCCAACCTGCTTGTTTTACGACTCAAGACATCGGCTACCACATTAGCCTTGTCTGGGTGGTAACTGATTCTACAGTCATAGTTCTTTACCAATTTAAGCCATCCGTGCTGTCTCATATTTAAATCCTTCTGCTCGAAAAAGTACTTTAGACTCTTGT
Organism: Perilla frutescens; assembly: GCA_026008535.1. NCBI lineage: Eukaryota > Viridiplantae > Streptophyta > Magnoliopsida > Lamiales > Lamiaceae > Perilla > Perilla frutescens. The sequence goes on along the minus strand of BRKX01000010.1, from coordinate 25,273,662 downwards.
GATCTGTGAAAATCTCACACCTAACTCCGTAGAGATGGTTTCTCCAGATTTTCAAGGCATGCACTATTGCTGCCAACTCTAAGTCATGCGTAAGATAATTCAACTCATGAATTCTTAACTATCTGGACGCATAAGCTATGACTTTGCCTTCCTGGATTAGGACACAGCCTAATCCATTCTTCAAAGCATCTGTGTAAATCACAAATTCTTTATCACTGACTGGAATAGCTAACACTGGGGCAGTGGTTAATCTTTTCTTAAGCTCCTGGAAACTTGCTTCACATTCTTCTGACCACTGGTACTTTATTCCATTCCTTAGCAATTATGTCATTGGCCTAGCTATCTTGGAGAATCCTTCTATGAATCTCCTATAGTATCCAGCTAATCCCAAGAAACTTCTGATTTCATTAGGAGTAGTTGGAGACTTTCATTCTTGTATTGTCTCTACTTTAGAGGGGTCCACTTTTATGCCTTCCTCTGACATAATGTATCCAAGGAACATCACTTCCTTTAGCCAAAATTCACACTTGTTGAACTTGGCGTAAAGTTGCTCGTTTCTTAGTGTTTCTAACACTATTCTTAAATGCTTTGCATGATCTGATCCGTTCCTAGAGTAGATGAGAATATCATCTATGAACACAAGGACAAACTGATCTAGAAATGGATGGAACACTTGATTCATGAGGTCCATGAATACTGCTAGGGCGTTTGTCAATCCGAATGGCATTACTGTAAACTCGTAATGACCATATCTGGTTCGGAAAGTTGTCTTAGGTATGTCTTCATGTTTGATCTTTAGCTGATGATACCCAGACCTTAGGTCAATCTTTAAGAACACACTCGCTCCCTTAAGCTGATCAAATAGATCATCAATCCTTGGCAAATGATACTTGTTCTTCAACGTCAACTTATTCAGCTCACGGTAATCTATGCACATCCTCAATGTGTCATCCTTCTTTTTCACAAACAGGACTGGTGCTCCCTATGGTGATGCACCTGAAGCTGAATCTTGAGTTCTTGCAACTCTTTTGGGGCCATCTTGTACAGAGCTTTTGAAATTGAGGCTACTCCCGGTTCCAAATCTATTACGAATTCGACCTGCCGGTTCGATGGCAATTCTGGCAATTCTTTTGGGAAAACGTCTGCAAACTCTTACACAATTGGTACATCTTCCATTGCCCTCTCTGTATTATCTATATTGTTTAGATAAACCAGAAAAGCTTGATTTCCTCTCTTGATCATCTTCTTGGCCTGCCATGCTAAAATCATTGGAGTGAACTTTCCCATCTCTATGCCGTGAAAACTTGTTGGCTCTTCTCTTAGAACTCAGAACAATATCTTCCCTTCCTTTCGCTGCATAGGATCATGGCATGGTTTTCTGACAACCAATCTATTCCTATGATTACGTTGGTATCCCACATCGGTAGGACACTTAGATTATCAACCTTAATCCTAGTTGATCCCAAGTCTATTTCTATATTTGAGCAAACTTGAGTCGCAGTCATAGCTCCGCCAATTGGTGTTAAAATCTTCATCTTATGACTAGTTCGTTCAGTTTTAAGCTCTAACTTATCACAACATGTAGATGAAATAAAGGAGTGCAATGCTCCAGTATCAAATAAAATAACTACAGGCATGCCATGAAGTTTGCCCATACCTGTAAGGTTACCTTTCTGCTTCCCTTTTCCGGAGGAACAGAAATTCATTGCGTAAGACCTGGAATTCCCTTGTTGCGTCTGCCTCTGCTGTTGTTGTTGCTGTTGTGGTTGCTGACTCTGTTGACCCGATGCCTGCAGGGCTTTTAGCTGTTGAGGGTTCTGTCCCTGCTGTGTCTTCGGGCAATGCCTCGCATAGTGACCTTCCTGGCCACAGTTATAGCAACCTGTACTGCCCACCAGGCAGTTTCCCTTGTGCGGCTTATTGCACTTTGGACATAATGGATAGTTAGTTTGTGCTAGCACAAATCTTTCTGGGACAGGGGCATTCTGCTGTTTCTGTTGTCTGTTTCCTTGCCAAGGCTTCTTGTAGCCTTGGTTTCTGTTCTGGTTACCTCCATTAATCCACTTTCTCTTCCCTCGGAAGTTCTATGATGGAGTCTGGGTTGGTACTGGTGCTTGAATTGGCACTGGAGCTGATACTAGAGCCTTTCTTTCTTCAGACATTACTGTCTCGATGTCCAATGCCTTGTTCAACGACTCGGCATAGGTCAGGTCTTCCCGACTTGCCAAAGACATGGCAATCTCATGCCTTAGTCCTGATCTAAACTTAGATACCATCTTCTCGTCAGTATTCACTTGGAGAGGTGCATACCATGACAACTTGCAGAATACTTGCTCGTACTCTATGACGGACATCTTTCTCTGTTTCAGAGTATGAAACTCTGCTTCCTTCTTGACTTTGAACGTCTTAGGAATGTATTTGTCATAGAATCCAGTTTTGAAATGATCCCACATATAAGCATCAAGCTGCTCCGGAGTCATGGTCCTCCTTCTAGACTCCCATCAGAAATCTACAGATCTGGTTAACTGGAATGCTACACAGGAGAGTCACTCCTGGTTATCACAGCGGAGAAAATTTAAAATCCACTCCATCGCCCGAATCTATGCCTCAGCATCGGCGGGGTTTTCTGCTCCATCAAATGATGGAGGGTTCTATTGCAGAAAAGGCTCCTCAATTCTGCGCTGTGGAGGTGAGGGAGGTGTTTGCCCTCATTTCTCCCCATGTCTTTCTTGTTGTCCTTCCTCCACTCTTTCCTGTCTTTCTTACCTTGGAGGTCTTCCTCTAGGCCTATTCTGTCTTAAGGGATTCACATTCACATTTCTTCCACGTGCTGCTCTGGGTGGTACCATTCTGCAAATTATAATTAATAACTAAGTCACTGCCTACTATTGTATAAATAACTCATGCTTTAACTGATCCTTAACATATCTTGAGCACGTAGAACACTTTAAAACTCTAAAGCATAAATCAACAACCCTTCTAGGCTTAAATATATACATATCAGGGAAATCGCCTCAAACGAGGTCTTATAAGTACATTTCTACTGCATGGGTGCTGCAAAAACCAGCCATGCCTAGATGACAGAATGCTTACAAGCTAACGCTTTCCTGTCTCAAAAGTGGGGATGCCTAAGTCCCAAGAATGGTCCTTTAGGGAACACATTCAACTACTGTAATGTACATAACAAAATAGATCATCCTGATACAAAATACACTAACATAAAACAAAAGCTAAACTAGTCGGATGAGCTACTGACCGACCGACCATCCTGGATCCTTCGAGGGGTCTTCTTCCTCCTCTGACTGCGGATCCTTCGAGGGATCCTCCTCTGACTCATCCTCAACTGCCAGTACCAGACAGTCTGCAGCTGCTGCACCTCCCTCCTCAGCTCTCTGGTGGCACACTTCATGCACAACCTCTATGGCCCTCTCTGGAGAACATGCCACTGTCTGGCACTTCTTGGGAGGAAGCTCATCATCTAAGTCTCCCGAGACCGCTCGCTTTACTCACGAGGGTCCCGCCTCCTGATCATTCCTGCATCTTTAACGGGGCAGGAGATCAGCGTCCATCCGTACTGCTGGCTCCGGGGTGGTGCTATTTGTGCTACTAAAACGGAAGGGATAAGACGGTCGTAAACTCCCCTGGGTGGCTCATCCTTGAGAAGATAACCGTGTATCTGAGCATATGGGCCTGGAGGAGGTACACGCTGAGTAATGTACTGGTGCATGAGTAGGGCGATAAACTCAGGAAGATTCGCCATCAACTCAAACTTCTGTGAGTGCTGGCATATGTAGAAGTATGAGGCCTCTGTCGCTCATCCACGCCACTGTTGTGGAAGCACTCTAAGTAGGCACTGAATACCCTCCATATCTCTGAGCCTCGCATGCATCCATAGCTCGTGGTAGCGTGACAAAAACCCTGCTAAGGTCTCCCTGCTCTCTGGCTCACAAGTCCTGAACCAAAAGGTATACTGTGCTACAGATATCGGATGTGACACACTCTTCCGAGCCGTACATCTCTGTCCTGCCATCTGAAATATAAAAGAGAATTCTCATGAGAAACTCATTTATATTAGCACGCCTAAACAACACACATACAACGATACTATAACTTCCTGAACTGATACACTGAACTGAAATGGAAATTCTAACATCTCTCCCAATCGAAAGGAAAAGAAGAAAAATTTCCACAGTCAAAATCACACTGAAATGGGTTCTTACTGACGAACTCTCTGACTTAGAATATTTCCTAAGTTTATTTCGAGACGCTGACTCGATATTCTTAACTGCTTTTGAATATCCCTGACTGTGTTTCGAAACTTCTATTGGAAAATCTTGAACTCTTAAACTCTATTTCAAGACACTAACTTGAAATAGAAATCTCTTGGCTACTTTTCAAATCTCTAACTTGAAAACTCTGAACTTACTATTTGAAATGCTGACTCAAAATATTGAAGTTTTACCTCGAGACGCTAACTTGAGGTAAAAATTCTTAAGATTACCCTTTTCGAGATGCTTACTCGAAAAGTAAAATTTCTGAAGGATCTAGTTCGAGATGCTGACTTGAACTAAAATTTTCAAGATTCTATCTTGAAGGTTCCTGGACTGATTTATTTTAAGACGCTAACTCAAAATAAATTTGACTCGAGGTTTTAAAACACTAATTCATAAACCTTACTGAAACGAGGACTTGATACATCACCTACTGGAACTGGAATTCCTGATCATCATGCCTCCTGAAACTGGATCTGATTCTGAAACTTGTCTTTTTTCCTTCAAGTTCTTGAACTTGCTGAATTTTTTTCATTAGGTTCCACTGGCCGAGTCTTTACTTACATTAAAGCTAACTTAAAGGGAACTAAGGCAATCTAGATTCCTCTAAATTCCTCTACGTTCTCTAAGGCTTAAGTTCATAAAGCAACCTGACTTATCTAAAGTCCAATCATGCAAAAGCTTGACTTATCTAAAGTCTAACTTGATTGAACTTGCAATTATCTAAACTGCACTTACTGAAATCTGGTAACCTTGGGTGTCTGCTTGATTGTTATATCGTGAGCTTGCCTCAATGAAACAAAAATCACTGAAATTCTTTTAACATAAACGGGCTTTCATAAACTTTTTCTGATGCAAAACTTTTGCCAATATCTGATTGGTCTTATCATTCCATTATCTGAATGGTCTTACTGAATAAAAATCTTACCATTAACTAAATGGCTTAACTGAATTTTTTTTATAACTTTGCTATTATCTGAATAGCCTGAAAGATTTTCAAAATCTTGCCATTATCTGAATGATCTGCTTGAAAACTGAAATTTGACAATTACATACCTTTCTTTGGTTGAGCTCGATGTGAGGGAGTGCTGAGAGTTGTCAACTGATCACTGACCGGTCTAAGGAACAATCTTAGACTTAACTGAAAGAACTTAAAGTTCGGAGTAAAAACGCTCTGATACCACTCTGTCACGACCCCATATTAATATCTGATTAATACAAAGTGTGACTGGCAGGACTTGATCCCAATGAAGGATGGATCAAGGCGCGAACTGGAAATGATTAAATAAGGAAATGAACTACTATATTTCAGGAATGATATTTTGTCATTGAACTCTAATTCTGAACTAATTTCCAATAATCAAAAGTGACTGAGTAAAATATTCTTCAGAATAACAAAAGTATATGCGAGTTCAAGACATACTGAAGACTTGACTCGGTTAGACTTAATTAGCGGAAGCAATATAACATAGCAAAATACAGGAATTTTCTGAGTCATGTACAAGACAACTTTCTTTCTCAGCACATCACCCTGCACCATCAGCACTCAACCTGCATATTTAAAAACCAACATGCAGGGCTGAGTACAAATATACTCAGTGAACATATTGCCAAAAATATTTACTGAACTGAAAACTAATTTTCTTGTTATGCATCTGAGTAAACACACAGGAGTTTTATCTGAAAAAGCTCTATGTTTTACTAAATCACTTTCTGTCTTTGAGCGCGCTTTTCTGTTGTATGATCATCCGTATCCGAACTGAATGCTAAAGAATAGCTCCGCTTAAGCCTTTTCTACGGGCGTCGAGGAATAGCTCCACTAAAGCCTTTTCCACGAGCGCTTATCTGAACTAAACACCGAGGAATAGCTCTGCTAAAGCCTTTTCCAGGAACATTTAGCATTGTCGATGTCTTAGTCAAGAATAGCTCCGCTTAAGCCTTTCTCTCTTTCTAATATCACCGACTTAAGTGTACACTAACCTCGGTTAACATGCTAAGTTAGCACGAGGCCCGATCGATTTAAGAGTTAGAAAGCCCCTTGCGTGCTAACTAAATATAGATACGGATATCATACAAAACAAAATATTTTATGCATGACAATAATTTATTTGCATCAGAAATAATTAACTGCTGGTAAGTAAAAACTCAAATAATTATTTGGACTAAGAGTCCGTTGAAAAAGAAAGCCCACCTTTCACCGATATTTTAATCCTGCAACTACTAATTATTCACTGGTCTTATCCCTTGCGGATCTGCTAGCCTTCAATAGATAAAAATATACTTAGCATGTTGGTCCTAAAACTGACAGAACTCAACATGACACGAAGGCCTATTAGGGTCTAGTATCCGTTCTAAATTTTCTCTTAGCTTAAGGGTTAATCTCAACCCTATCTCTTGAACATCTTAGTAATTACATCATCATCATTTAAGGTATCAAAAATACCTTAGCATCCATCATAACTCGATTCTAGAAGCAAGGTCAAGATTAAGCTCATAGATTAAACAACATTCTGCACAACGTTCATCTTCACAAAATATTCTGATTTGACTCACAAAGGTATGGGGAATGTGCCATATACCATTGGAAAGCCACAGAAGTCTAGAATTTTACAAAATTTATAGTGACTCAAGATGATAACTAACGAAAAAGTTATAACCAATTTTACAGGAAGGTGGCAGATCTGTTATGAATTTTCAAAAAGAAACACGTGACCTGACTTTGATGATTTTTCATAATCAACTCGGGAATAATTATGGACTGAGACATATACCATTGGAAAGCCACTTAAGTCTAGTTTCCGAAAAAAAATTTACGGTGACTCAATCTGACGTTTAACGAGGGAGTTATGCTTGTTTTACCGAAGGGTGGCAAATCTACCGTACACAGTGCGCGGGCGCGCTGTCTTATGCCGGCGCGCTACCTGCGCACCGCGTTCGCACGCTCACGCTCGTCCTCGTGCTCGCGCAGAATTGAGGCTGAGAACACGATAGACCGCCATGAAACTCGATACACAACTTCACAACATCCATGAACTCGATACACAGGCTTTCAAATCATAAAAACACATCTCAAAACTTCAACTATCATGCTTTGGATCGTAAATAAAACACATAACATAGTTTTGAAAATACCTTTCGAAAATGACTCGGAAAAGCTTAAAAAGCGGTGAAAATGACAATGAACACAACTGGGAAGAAGCTTTCCTTCGGCTGCAACTTCTCCTCTTCCTTTGCTGCTCTCTCTCTCTCTCTCTTGATACTTTGTGTAGAAAAAGAAGTGAATGGAAGATGATGAAGAATGGAGAAGCTGCTGCTGCTGGAAGAAGATGAAATGGAGAAGATGATAAAATGAGGGTTGCTCTCTCTCTCTAAAACATTCCACAAGATGAAGATGGAATGAAGAAGAAGAAGAAGAAGAAGAAGAAGAAGAAGAAGAAGAAGAAGAAGAAGAAGGAAATACAGCTTCCTTGATCTCTCTCTCTCTCTCGAAAATATGTGCAAGAAGAAATGGAGACGAATGGCTTGGCTATAACTATATATTTCTATACAGTACAATATATCTATTTTGCTATTTTGGTTGATTTGGGGAAAAGGAAAAACGTGGGAGGGACATGGGGAGAGGTGAGGGGAGGCATGGCCTCCCATCCTTGGGAGGTGAGTTTTGCAATACCCGGTTTAAATACCGGTTGTTCGATTATCTTGATATTTTTCATCTCCGGAAAAATCCCGAACTAAACCGATATTGCTAAAATAATTCACTTGCTTCAAAACAATAATTTATCTAAAATTATTAGATTTTCAAAATATACCGATTTTATAACCTCGATATTTAAAATATCAGAACTAGAGAATATTTAATTGTCTCTATTTAAAAATACTCTGATTAAGTTATCTGAATTTAAACACTAAATGAATGGAGAATATCTGATTCTCCCATTCCTGAACTAAATTATCGGAATATCTAATTCACGATAATCACACAATGTAATTTGAAAGAAAAGGAATCAAATTTATCTAAAATTATGATTCCGGCTTTCCATACTAAAATGGGAATTAATTGACCTTGAATTCAATGAAACTTAACGGATACTTTCAACCCTAATCTAACTGGAAATTACTGTACTTCTACAGTAATCACTCACTTAACTGTAATTAAACAGTAATTAAGATGCGGGGTATTACAATTAGTTATAATAAATTTACCTAAAAATTCTTACTAACAAAAAAATAAATAAATTCGATTGGTGCAAAAAGTAAAGTTAGTGGTGCAAATAGAAACCCCTATAAAAGAGATGTGTTTCGATTTGGGTCTCACCGCTAAAAAAAATAGGGTGTTGATATTTGCACTACGAAATTTGCTTTTTGCACTTCAAGTACTTTCTGCACCCCACATTTTAATCTTCATACCACATAATATCACTTATTTACCCTCACACACTTTCTTTTGAAAAATATTTTAACTTGAATAATTTAAAAGGAAATTTAATTGATTAGTAAAAAGGAGCGACTATTTGCACTACTAATTTTACTCTTTGCACCATAAAAAAATAAAGAAAAAAATAAAATAATTGTGAAGTTACTTCTATACCATTTTATTACTTGTTTATACCACTAAAGTTACTCAATGCACCACAAATTCAAAACTAAAAAAATTAAAAAAATAAAACAAATTAAAAATCATTTATTAAACATATTACAATTCAGAATTCATCAACTTCTAACAATTTATTAGAAGTATAAGATGCTAGTATGAGTGTATTGATAAAAAATAATCGAGTTTAGAATGTGTTGAGGATGTTTTTTTGTCTAGATCGCGATTCATTCGAACTGTAAATTTTGAAAATTTTGGAGTGGTTCAAACTCCATTTTTCAAATGATACTTGGAGAAAAAATGGAATTCATGGCGTTCAAATTTAATTTTTCAAACATATTGGAGTGGTTCGAATTTCAATTTTCGAACATAGTTTGTTTGGATTTTTTTTTTGAACAAATGAGGATTGTTAAAAAAATCAACTTTGAATACCCTTGCACCCTAGAATTTTCTAAATGTCATTCAAACTTTAGTTTTCGAACCAAATTTTTTTTTCTAAGTATTGAGTCGTTTGAATTAATATTTTAGAACAAGATGAACGTGTTCGAAATTATGTTTCCGAACATATTTTATTTGATTTTTTTAAGTAAAACAAATATTTTTGGAATGAAAGATATTGATGTAAATGTGTGTGGTTCAAAGAGTAAAATATGTAGTGCATTGAGTAACTGAAGTGCAAAGAGTAAAATCAGTAGTGCAAATAGAAATTCTCTTAATAAAAAAATAGAGAAGTAACAATCCTTTTTTCTCCACCCTTATTTCTTCACCGCCCACCACTAGCTCTTCATTGGAAACCTTCTCCCCACCATTCTTCTTCATCTGCTTGCGATCCATTGTTGTTCAGTCAATGTTCTGTCGCAACCCCTTCTTCCCCAACCTTCCCCACTTATGATTCTTCTCCAAAGTTACACAAGAATCCATTCTGCCAACCTTTTCTATCCTCCATTGCCAACTTAGGACGAGATATTTTGTATGTAGATTGGACTATAAATTCCAAACATAGTAAAGGGAGTTCAAAAACTGATTTACAACAACTTCTGAGGAGGTTCGAAGACTAATTTTCGATTGATTCTTGGGAGACTCAAATTTCAAGTGTTTTAGAGGTTTTGAAAATCAATTTTCGAATGTTCTTATGGGTGTTTGGAAATAGATTTTCGATCTCTGCTAAGAGTTTCGAAAAAATGAGTTTTCAAACAAATTTTCAACGATTCTGCGAAGTTTTCAACAATTCAAAGTTTTGTAGGTTTTTTTATTGGGGAAGAAGATAGGTTTTTTTACAATTGATATCGTGTTTTGTTCGAGACTTATAGTCTGAACACACTTCACAGTGTTCGAGAAATGAAAGTCAAACAAAGTAATTAATTTCGAACTTAAGTCTTCGAACAAAATGAGTTTGTTCGAACTAATGTTTTCAAACAACACTCCTCCAAAAATATCTAAGTTTTGTGTTCGACATCACGACTTCAAACATAGTGAATATGTTCAAAGTTTAGAATTCGAACATGTTCCACTTGCTCGAAAAAAGTGTGTTCGAACTTGTGTTTGCTATTTTTCTGAAGTAAATATTTTTCTTTTTGAAATAGGATTAAACTAGAGCAGTGTTATTGGTCCAATCAATTAAGAGTTGGTTCCTGATTTTATGGACATATTCCATATTATGGAATTGTTCGATTCTCGTGAGAGTTTGATCAACTGGTTTGTGAGAGAGCTGTTCCAATTGGTATTATTATTATTGTGCGAAGTTCAGAATTGAAAGTGACACTAGAATTCCTCATTTGGTGTTGACATGTGAATGAAGTAGGCATCCCTATTTGGTTAAGAAGAAACCTCCAACAGAACGTGAGTACATTCAACAAAGTGTGAAGGATGATGAAGTTTTGGAAAAAGGGAAAAAGAAAAAGAATTCCAAAACCAGCTTAAGGGAGATTGGGTCCAAGAGAATTAGATGTCCGTTTTGTTTAAAGGGGTATTATTTCCCAGAGTGTAATCAATGGATGTTAGAAGTTGGTTGTGGTGTTCGCAACCACCCACAAGCACAATATTTAGAAGGACATGCATACGTCGGTCGCTTGACATAGGATGAAGAGAAGTTGGTGGCTAGCTTGTCGAGTTCCCATACTCGGGCGAAGCAAATATTGGCTGGCATTATAGAGAAGCTTTCCCAGTAATCAGTCCATCACAAAGACAATTTATAACGCACGTAGTAGGAATAAATACGTGGAGCATGTTGGTCGATTCCAAATGCTACGTGCGTTATAAATACGTGGAGCATGTTGGTCGATTCCAAATGCAATATCTCCTGGGTAAATTGGAGGAATATGGTTATTACCAATATACTAGGTGGTGCCCACAGACTAATACCATGAAAACCGGCGTGCAGTCCTCACTATTCGCATTGTATGTACCATGAAAACCAGCATGCAGTCCTCACTATTCGCATTGTATGTCCAGCACGCTGGAAGGTGTTGTTAATGGACTGCACATACAATGCGAATAGGTACAAGTTACCATTATTCGAAATAGTCAGTGTTACTTCAACAAGCATGAGCGTGCTTTGTCCTCACTCACACACTCCCTGAGAAACTTCCTAGGGGGTCACCCATCCCACTATTGCTCCAGGTCAAGCACACTTAACTTTGGAGTTCTGATGGAACGAGCGCCAGAAAAGAAGATCCACCTTGTTAGTATGAGTAGCACCAATCAAATCCTTTAAGCTCTCCTCAACTATACAGTCCCATTCCTGTATAGCCTCAGAATCCCTCTCTTTCGGGTAGATTTGGTTCATTCATGTGCCCCTTCGCTTGGAAGTCTTATAAGGAGCCGCTCTTTGTCCGTGCATTGCACCGGCGATCACTCCACGCTTCGGCCCCGGACGTCACATGCCCACCAGCTTCCACTTGGTTCATCCCCGAACCACACCTTACTACAAGTGGTATCAGAGCCGGTAGCCGGGCCGGTAACCGTGTAGCAACCCGGTTTTCTAATATTAAAATTTCTATATTTTTTCATAAATATATATTTTATTTGTTTTATTTATGTGTGATATTAATTGATTAAGTCTAATAAGTCGCGCCAAGTAAGTTTAATAATAATTAAGCATTTATTTAATTATGGTATATGGTTATTTCATATCATGAGCATGCATGTAGTTTTTATTTGGAGTGCCTAATATTTTGCATTTTATTTATTTTGTCCAAGTTTATTTCTACCCCATTTTATTTTGTTTGAAGTCCAAGCCTATTCCTTTTTTAAGCCCATAATTCCAAGCCCAAGATCTAGAGCTTTCACCTTATTCTTCCATTTTTTTCCCCATGTTTTGTTTTCCCTTTTTGATAAGATAATACCTAAAAAAAAAAATCAAATCTCAAGTTTATCCCTTTCAAATAGTTGATAGAGATCACCATGAGATCCCTCTTCTTTCATGTTACCAAGAAAACTAGTATAAATAGAGGGTCACATCTCCTTTCTCTCCCACACCAAAAAGAAATTCGCAGAGATCAAACTAGGAGCTTTAGTTGTGAGAAGCTGCAGTACGGTATGTAGATGTGCATATCTCCATGATTCATTTTTTCTTTTGTTTCTCATGCATCGCATGCATTGCATATCTTTGTTATGGGAGGGAAGTTTCGGTATTTTTAAGATGAGAATATAAGATAGAGGAGGGTGGTGGCGGCTGCGATGTCGAGTGAAGCAGTGGTGAAAGAAATACATTTATAGCAGTGGTGCAGTGGGTTCTCAGTGGCTGCTATTAGTTGCAGTTGCACCGAGATGTCCCGTGATGATCTTCCACGACGGTGATGGAGGAGTGTCGCCGACATCAGGAGAGTGGAGGCGCCAACACGTTTTATTGCTGCTGTTGGCATGAATAGCAGGAGGAGAATAAGAGAAGAAAGAAAAAAGAGGAGGAAGGGAGATGGCTGTTTTCCCATGTTATTGTGTGCATACATTAGCAGTAGAGAAAAAGTGTAATAGTTTTATTTTTCATTCTAATCCTTTGTTCTGCAGGAGGTTGGGTTTTTATTTGATTTTGGTGTTGTGTCTGCATGCATGAATTAAGAGAGAGAGAGAGAGAGAGAGAGAGAGAGAGAGAGAGAATAGCCTAGTTGTTGGTGTTTTTGCCGTGAAAAGAAAAGTTTTGAGCGAAAGAGAGTATAAGAGGCTGACAGATTGTTGTTAGTTTGGAGAAAGAAAACAAATAAGATAATTGTGGGCCTTATTGTTGATTAAATAAATAGTTGGGCTTTAATAAAGTTGGTGGGCTGAGAATGAATAAAGATTAAGGCCATGCATTAGTTCATATTTTTTTATGCTCAACATGCAATAATGAGTGTGTGTGTGTGTATATAGTACGTAGGTTAGCTTGACATAATAAGATATAAATTGGTCATGCATTAATTATTCAAAGTCATGAAATCATTCACGAAAATACTAGGTTAATAATTAGTTATAATTAAGCATGCATGCATCATGTTATAGTTATAGGAATGGTTTAGGCTCATGCATTGATTCTATCGTGTTATTCATTTTAGTTATTCATTTTATTAATTCAAGATAACTAATTATAGGGCGCGCATGACTTAATCGGTTAATATCAAGGTCAAGGTGAAGGTGGGATTTTACGTGATCATGTCCTGATTATTCTCTCTATATTTTATTATCGAGTAAGTGATGACACAGCACAGTACAGGGCCTCAGGGCTAAATGAAAATGGGCCTCCGGGCTAAATGAGAATGGGCCTCCGGGCTATATGGTTTGGTCTACGGACTGAACACTTTTACTATTCTCACTTACTTGCTTAATTTTATATAGCTTGGATAATTGGACACTCCCCACTGAGTCAGTAGTACTCACCCTAAATCTACTTTTCTTTTCAGGTGTCATCTCGGGTATGCGTAGCGGACAAGATGTGATGATGGTGGTTAAGTGATCATGCATGATTAAAGATTTAATTTATTTTTGACTTTATTTTATGCAATAAATGTCGAGTTACGCTTAGAAAATTCCGCTGTATTTCAAGTAAAATATTTTTATTAATGAAAAACATGGATAACGTGTCTTTTTCTATTAAAAATGAAATTGGGGCGTTACAGAGTGGTATCAGAGACAAGGTCTACTTTCCTGCATACAAAAAAAAAATGCAAGCAAGTAAGTATTAACCATCATCACATCCGCCGCATCGCTCCGAGAAGAGGTACAAGTAAAGTTTTGATTTCATGTCAAGTTTATGATTATATGAAAAATATGTTTATGATGAAATGTTTTTACTGTCCTCGAGATTTACCCTAAGGATTATGTTATTAGATGCTTAGAAGAAGTTGACTTCTAGGACACGCAAAAGAACTTCAGCTAGTACTCAGAACATGTCCCAAGGAGAGTTGGATCAATAAAAGTAGTTACCTTTAAATTTCATTAAAATACTTAATCTTTGTACTATGGTCGATAATAGAAATCATGCCACCGAAAAAGAATACGCAGCCAATCCAAGAGGAAAGCGAGGAAACAGAGTCAATGAACAATTTTGATGACAATGAGAATGGGGGGAATAACAATAACAACATGGATGCATTTGCCCAAAATCTCGCAGATGCACTAAGAAGAGTTCTACCTCAACCGAATCAGAATCAGGATCTGAATCGGAATCAGAATCAACATCAGCACTAGGAAGGAGACGGTATCTTGACGCATTTTCGCCAGTTAGGACCGCCCAAGTTGAAAGGAACTGGAGGGCCTCTAGCAGTAGAAGAGTGGATTCGGGAACTGGAGCGAATCTTCGATTACTTGGGATGCTCAGACGCCCAAATAGTTACCTGTGCAGTGTTCCAGCTGACGGAGAACGCGAGTCATTGGTGGGAGGCAGTAAAGATCAGCATGAGCCCAGAGCAGCAGGCCAGCTTGATCTGGACCATTTTCAAGAAAATGGTCATGGATAACTATTTCCCAAAGGCATTCCGGAAACAAAAAGAGAAAGAGCTGATGAATGTAGAGCAAGACAGCATGACCAACTTCATGTGACGCCCGGGGCCGAAGTATGGAGTGATCGCCGGTGCAAGGCACGGACAAAGAGCGGCTCCTATAAGACTTCTAAGTGAAGGGGCACATGAATGAACCGAATCCACCTGAAAGAGAGGGATTCTGAGGCTATACAGGAATAGGACTGTATAGTTGAGGAGAGTTTAAAGGATTTGATTGGTGCTACTCATACTAACAAGGTGCATCTTCTTTTCTGGTGCTCGTTCCACCAGAACTCCAAAGTTAAGCGTGCTTGACCTGGAACAATAATGGAATGGGTGACCCCTTGGGAAGTTTCTCAGGGAGCGTGTGAGTGGACTTGTGTTGGTTTGTGGGGACAGCCGTCAGTCCGGTAGCCGGGTCGCTACAGGTGGTATCAGAGCCGAACCTCTCGCAGTAAGGTGTGGTTCGGGGATGAACCAAGCGGAAGCTGGTGGGCATGTGACGCCTGGGGCCGAAGTATGGAGTGATCGCCGGTGCAAGACACGGACAAAGAGTGGCTCCTATAAGACTTCCAAGCGAAGGGGCACATGAATGAACCGAATCCACCTGAAAGAGAGGGATTCTGAGGCTATACAGGAATGGGACTGTATAGTTGAGGAGAGCTTAAAGGATTTGATTGGTGCTACTCATACTAACAAGGTGCATCTTCTTTTCTGGCGCTCGTTCCATCAGAACTCCAAAGTTAAGCGTGCTTGACCTGGAGCAATGGTGGGATGGGTGACCCCCTGGGAAGTTTCTCAGGGAGCGTGTGAGTGAGGACAAAGCACACTGGAAAGACTTGTGTTGGTTTGTGGGGACAGCCGTTAGTCCGGTAGCCGTGTCGTTACAGGTAATGCCCCTGGCCCACAGGGTGGGGCCCAGTAACGAAACGACGGCACAATGGGCCCGCTAGCAACTACTTGGCATCCGTCCTCGCATTGTCAAAATGGTTAACCCAAGTTGCTAGAGAGTCCATTGAGCCCGCTTTATATACTTTTCATAGTTTCATTTTCCCACCGATGTGGGACATCACATTAACTGTAACGCCCCAATTTTATTACTCTTAATAAAAATGAAACGTTAAACATTATTTTATTAATAGATAGAAGAAAAATCCCAAATAATCAAATATTAAGGTCTCAAAGATTACAGCGGAAAATCATAATAAGAAAATAATCTAAATTTATTTAAAATCTTTATTTAATCAAGACCATGACCACCACCATCGCATCTTGACCTGCTAAGCATCACCCGAGCCTCCATCTGAAAAAAAATAAAGTTTTTGGGGTGAGTACTTTAACTCAGTGGGGAGTGTCCAATTATCCAAGCTATATAAAAATGTTCAGTCCGTAGACCAAACCATATAGCCCGTCGGCCCATCTAGCCCGTAGGCCCTGTCTCATTTAGCCCGAAGGCCCTGTACTGTGCTGTGTCATCACATAACTGAATAATAAAATAGAGAGAGAATAATCAGGACAAAATCACGTAAAACCCCACCTTCACCTTGACTTGGATATTAATTAATTAAGTCCGGCGCGCCTCCTAGCAAATCTACTTTTCTTTTTGTCATGTGACGTCTGGGGCCGAAGCGTGGAGTGATCGCCGGTGCAAGGCACGGACAAAGAGTGGCTCCTATAAGACTTCCAAGCGAAGGGGTACATGAATGAACCGAATCCACCCAAAAGAGAGGGATTCTGAGGCTATACAGGAATGGGACTGTATAGTTGAGGAGAGCTTAAAGGATTTGATTGGTGCTACTCATACTAACAAGGTTCATCTTCTTTTCTGGCACTCGTTCCACTAGAACTCCAAAGTTAAGCGTGCTTGACTTGGAGCAATGGTGGGATGGGTGACCCCCTGGGAAGTTTCTCAGGGAGCGTGTGAGTGAGGACAAAGCACGCTGAAAAGACTCGTGTTGGTAAGAGAGGGATTCTGAGGCTATACAGGAATGAGACTGTATAGTTAAGGAGAGCTTAAAGGATTTCATTGGTGCTACTCATACTAACAAGGTGCATCTTCTTTTCTGGCGCTCGTTCCATGAGAACTCCAAAGTTAAGCGTGCTTGACCTGGAGCAATAGTTGGATGGGTGACCCCCTGGGAAGTTTCTCACGGAGTGTGTGAGTGAGGACAAAGCATGCTGGAAGGACTCGTGTTGGTTTGTGGGGACAGCCATCAGTCCGGTAGCCGGGTCATTACAAGTACCATCACCATTTAGAGCGTATGTGTCAAGGACTGACGATGTGAATACAGATAGTCATTGCGGATTTCGTGTGATCACTGGCTTGGTGCTTGAAGATGAGGAGTCTCGGTCATGTGTCCATATTGACCTTTTCCATGAGATCCAAAATAATCCAGAGTTATGGGATAAATGTTTCCTTGAGCGTGGATGGAGGGAAAAAATAGAGAATATACTTAATTATCATAAATTGACAGCTCCCACGAGACATTGGTTTGTTTTTCCTGATTTGGGTCATGTAGTTGCTACGGTGTACAAGGTTGCCATTGTGACGTTAGGCGGTCATTATCCCACTATATTTTTGCCATTGACGTCATCTGCTCCAATTGAACTGAAGTGTATTTGCATGGCCGGGGTCAAGATTGGGCAAGTGAAACACGCCAATCACTTCATTCGGGTAATTGTTTTAATTAGTTGTTTATTACATTGCTTATAAATTATTTATACACTTACAAATGTACTACAATTTTTATTGTAGGTTTTCATGAACCCGAGCCATCATTTTTCCCCATCTTGGTCTAGTGGAAAGTCTATACCATGGATTGCGTAGCTAGATGGGAAGAATTTGTCACCCGCCATTAATTTATTTGTTGTTCATCAGAATTGTTGTAAACATTTTGTTATGTACCATCAAGACTAACTATTGCATATTTCATCAGAATTATTGTAAACACTTTGTTATGTACCAGCAGGACTATTGCATATTTTATAACTTTTTTATCGTATTTATTATTGTTTTGTTTCTCGAATTTGAGTCAACGGGTTTTGTACAGGATTTGCTATTCAACTGTTCAAAGTCAAAAATTCGAACATATTTATATGGTTCGAACTTTACTTATCGAACATATGTACATTGTTCGAATTGTGTTTGAACCAAATAAATATACTCGAATTGGTTAAGTATGAATATGTGTTCGAAATGTTAAGTCCGAACATATTTATATTATTCGAACATTAATTTTCGAACATAGTTACATTGTTCGAATTCTGAAATTTGAACCATATTAATATGCTCGAATTGGTTAAGTTTGAGCATTTGTTCGAATTCAACAATTTGAACATGTGTTATGTGTTCTATTTTTTTAGTTCGAACAATTGGATTTCATTTGTAACTTGGTAAATTTTGTACAAAACCTGCTGACTCAAATTCGAGAAACAAAATAATAATAAATATGCAGAACAAATGCAAATACTAAACAGTCTCCAAATCACATAGAAATCTTCAGATGAACCGAAGTACTAATAATAGTCTATAAATCAAACAAGTACTAATACAGAGTAGAAATACGTGGAACAAGTCTCCAAATACAACAATCACTAATAAAAGATAAATACTAAAGTCATCTATGTCGTCAAAAATGAAGCAGACATGCCCCATATGATGCGATACTGTCAGGGCTTCTTGTCCCTTATAAAGACAACGGGGTCCAATGGGGGATGTGGAATGGGCTACACCCGTCCAAACTGCCTCAACACTTAATCTAGAAGATATGAGTCTACAATATCACAAATTGTGATACAACCTTTATAAAAGGTGACCTCGGGTCACTCATTGTCATCTCGTAGCCTCACATATAGATCCCACACAACCTAATATTCAAATTGAACAATTCAATTTAATACATATACTTATATAAAATTATATAATACACAATTAGAACAATTCAACTTATATCTTCTGCTCTCAATGTATCCAGTTGTTCTCTGTAAGCCTTCATCGCATCTTCAGACACTGCACCATGCGCCTATTGAGCTTATTTCATTGCAAAAGGTTGTCTGGGATGGTATTCAGCATTTTGTTGTGGTTTTTCAAGTGTTGAGAAATGCTCATAAATGTAAGCCTGCATCGATTAACAACATATTTACTACATAAAAATGAAAAAAAAAACATACACATTTGTCATTTACCTCCAATAGTGTTAGAAAATCAGCTATTTTTCTAACTCGAATTCAAGAGGCCACTCTCAGCTATCTATATAGAAAAGCTAAGGCCGCTACCCCCACACACAACCTTCAAACTCATCAGGGTCCTCAAATGAAAAGTGTTGATATGATCCGATCATAAATAATTGCAGTTGATCCGATCGTCCGTCTTATCAGTGAAAAGTGTACAACCTAAAATGTACACCAAGAATGCCCTGACCCTGTACACTACATCAACATCATCATCACTGGAAATAAACTCACTAAACTTATTGTGCAACCACTTTAATTTCACATGGCTGTCCGGGTCACTCACTTCTATCATTGCCTCTTCAGCCGACACTCCCAGTAAATGACGTACCATATGTTGCCCACCAGCAACATCCTTCCCTAAAAACTCAAATAGTCTACCCTCAATACTAAAACTAGTCAAACAGTATATGTCCTCCAATATAATAGTCATCTCACTAAATGAAAAGTGAAATGAATTTGTTTCGAGATGTCAGAGCTCCACAAATGCCAAGATGAGATTCCTATTAAGGGATCTGTATGCTAATTTTCTCATCTGCAACAAACCTGACTTCTTGAATAAGGCCTTCCATGTGTCCGAATTGCCTACAACTGGCCACTTTGGTAATTTGGCAATTAGACAATGGCATTTGAAGACTTCTCTTTCTGCACCCCTCTATATTGCAGCTGTAACGTGTGTTTTAATACTGCGCATCACTGGTGTATCTGTAGGCCTCCAGAGAATGGGTCTCTCAATATCTCATCATCATCTTCCACATTATTTACATTCTGCTCACCCTCCTCATTTGCATTGTCATCAGCCTATGCGGCGCCTCTTCATAATTGAATCTATTTGATTTCTCATTTGTTCTTCTTGTTGTTGTGCCTGATACTATTCTAGTGCAATTTTTTATCTCGCTGATGTAGTTGGTCTTCTCCTATAGATCGCAGCTCCACAAAAAATATTAGAATCACGTTCGAACTCAAGTTATTTAACAAAATTGATCGGTTCAAACAATGATAGCAAGTTCAAACTATAGAATTCGAACGTGTCTTGGTAAAAATTTCCAAACTAAGGCGTTCGAAGTATTTTAAGTGCTTCATCAATGAAAAATACATTGATTGTGTGGATTAAAATGCATGTATTGCGCTGCAATATACAAGTTTGGGTTAAATTTGTTGAGAGAATCAGGAGGGGCTGAAGCTTAACATTTTAGATAATATAATATGACTTTTGTAATTACTGATGCTATGTGTATCCCTCGTGCCTGATTACATATTCATTTGCTATACATGTATTTCAAAGACAACATCTACCTTTTGTTAAACATTGTTGGTCCAACCCTAGTCATTGCGTATTATATAATAGGTCTAGTATTTTCATTTTGTGATCGATGTATGAAAATCCTACTTATTTTTTATCATGTTATGTGAATAGCGAAATATATATTGTTTGATAAATTGAGAAAATTTGGTCTGCATTGTTAATCCAATTTTTGATGGCACATCAATACTTAGCTTGTAATTGTATTTCATTTCCAGGAGTTCGACATTATAATTGATGCCTTGAATCTCGAATGCAATTGAGTAATTTCATCTAGGTCGTTCATGCATCATGAATTGCCTCATGCACATTGAGGCAATTCTATACTTATATTTATATATTCCCATGTTTTGCAATAATATTCCAAAGAAGTCACCCACCATTTTGTGCTCTTCCAAGCATATTTCTTCATTCCAACTCATCCAAAAGCTCAACTTCTATGACATTCTTAGAATATAGAATATACGTGAAAACCAGGACATTTCCAATTTGGACATGGTTGCTCTTGACAAATTTCTATCAGTTAACGTATATAAATAACCTCTCATTGTTGTGGCAATTCATCAGATATCTTTCATTGTGCAACCCCATGTTCCTACCATCCCTTCATAGCTCCACATAGCCTTTTCAGTTATTCATATTGTTTTTGCAAACTTCTTGGGAATCTTCTGTTATAATTATTCCAAAAATTATATCATGTGTACAGCAAGTTGTTTATGTCATGATAATTTAACCAATTCATCCACAGTAATTGATACATAGTTCATTAACTACCAATTTTCTTAATATAGTGGTTTGTGTCATCTCTTTGACAAACTGCCATCTGAATATGAATTTTCTGTATGTGCTCCCATCCTAATTGCATTCAATTGTTGCATCTACATCTCAATTAAGGTAACGTGATTCAAGATACACCACCAGAATCATGGAGAAAAAAAAAGAAAAATAGGTTCGTTCATACCCAAAGAAATAGGGAAAGTAAGCTTCGCCCAGCCGAAGAGGTTGTAGGCTAAAACCTCCCACTTGTCTACCTCTATTTGCATTTCAAATGTCAAGAAGTCTAAGCTTGTGAGCGAATTTCTCACCTTGAATTTGTTCCAACCATCCGTCATGTAGTAGTTTCCATCTATTTTTCATATCTTCATCTCCCATACAACAGCATAATCTACGAATTTCAATAACATTGACTTTAAATAGATAATGTGAATGTGTTTCTGTACGAAATAATGTGGAATCATCTACAAAATCAATGGAAACACAATACATCACCAATAATAATTAATGACAATGTCCAAAATGTGGTTAACAATCTTAGATAAATGTTTGTTGTTACAAGGAAGTTTGTACCAAATTCGTGCTAAAGAAACTTGCAGAATGATATCCGATTCTCTCCTGGCTCAGAAAAACCATAGACGGATTGGTCACCACATTCCTCTCAATCAACCTTGAATCATAAATCATAACCAGGAATGTTGATATGCCCATTTCAGTGTAGACCAAACATGAGAATGAATTCAAACTAACATCTTCTGCAAATATATATAGACCAACCATGGGTGAAGAAATATTGGCCTTCAAACATCTCAACCATGACATCCCAAGATCTTCCATATTTGTCCGTGAGCTTGACATTATCCAGTAAATCTAACTCCATCCCCGTGACGAAAGAAGGTAATCACTACAACAAAATGTGATTGATCACCATATCAACTTAAACTATAGAAGAAATAATCCACTATTACTTATATTTCTAATAGAACAACGTGAAGTGTATGACCAACGGCTTATGAGCATGGGGTGTTGTGTCTCTTCAACCATAATCGGATAAAATGATTTCTTTCTATTTGATACTGTAGATGTCATTCTTTCTAATTTTTCTGCAAATCTTTGTGAAGTTGGGTACACAGACGGACCCTGTTGTGACGAGTTGTGCGGATTTACATCAAGCCTAAATATTTATCAAACCAATTAATTACATTTCATTTGAATATTTTGAAAGACCTAATCGAGGGAAAAGAAATAGATAAGAATCAGGAGCGCGAAATAGAAAATCGAACCCCAATTATAATTTCAATCCAAAAATATTTCATTTGCACGCATTTTTGTGTTTTAATAAATTAAAAGTTAAAATTTGTGTACCAATATGGATAGATACAAATTAACAACCATTCGGATATTTAGTTATTTACATTTAAAAAAAAGGACCAAAACGTAGGAAATTACCTCCAACAAAAAAATTATACACAATGGGGAGGAAAGTAAAACTTAAAAAAAAAAAACCAAAGCACAAACCCTAAAAGGAAAAATAAACACATTATATTATTTGCAAAAATTTAAGTCTTCCCATCCTACACAAAAATGGCAAATTTTTACTTTCCTGGTCTCCCGGCCATATACCCAAAAAATTGAAACAAAATTCACTTACCCTGAAAAAAAAAGCCCAACAAAAGAAATGAACACTATATTTTGGTGATAGTTGGTGGGGTGATAGTTGGTAGGAGTAACTGCAGCCATGTGGACAAGGGCTCGAACCCTTCTGGCAATACATATTTATATTTTAAAATATTCAATTTTTTCATTTTTTGCTACTATAATTGATTTTTGGGGTTGACTATTCCAACCCTAGGGAGAATATTTTTTTAGCAATAAATATTAATTGTGATTAGTTATAATATATTAAATATGTTAGTGTTATTAAAAATATCATGTAAAATATACAATTTTATTGGCCATCGAGAATATTTGAATTTTGAATTATTTTTTCAGTTAAATATATTTTTTTAAAACTAATACTACTTATTGTGTAAATAAATAAATTGATATTTAATATGTGGCAGCCAATAAGAATGTGACAAGTAGCGAACTCACACAAGAAATAAACCCATTATTTTGGAGAATTGGACCGAAAATACAAGGCTCCAATGAACTTGTGCCCCGAAAGCTCTAATGGAGAAACCAATAGAAATGTACCACACAAGCCCTAATAGAAATAACACAATTTAAAATCTTAATGCTTGAAGGAAGCTTGGTTGAACAAATTCTCTCTCAATCTTAAGGCATTTGTGCAAGAGCCAAAAGGTTCTTCGCCCAAATCATTCGAAATTCTACATTTGATCCGGAATCAAGGCGTTCAACCAATCGAATGGCGTTATCAAATCTAAATATTCAAAGTTGTTCTTGAAGAGTCAAGACGTTCTTCATCAAATCATCATGCATTCTATATTTGATTTGGAATCAAGGCGAAAACCCTTCGAATCAACGTTATAAACATCCAAACATCAAGTCCGTGAAGATCGGAGAGTCAAATATACATTGAAGATCTTAAATAACAAAGAATATAGACTTTGGAAGCATTGAATCAGAAGATTGAAATAGAGAAACTATAATCTCAATCCAAAAAAAAAATCATATTATATATACTAATACTATTACAACAAACATTTCAACTACCATCGTATGAGAGATATACTGATTTAAATTAATAGTCGTGGCGATACTAAGATTGGTATTCGATTTCAGTTATACGGCTTATTGTTAATATAAGTCATTTTGATAATAAATAATAATTGTGATATCCTTACGATGTCATTTTTACAACTCTTATGAATTAATAAAAAATATAAATATACTCAAGCTTCAAGAATAACAATGATTTTTGTTTCCTAAATATATATGTGTGTGTGTGTGCGCGCACGCGCTAAGAAAAACAAAATTACATGAATGAAATGAAAATTATTTTCAAATGTTGTTGTTTGCTGTATTTTGGTTCCGTTGTTCTAATATCGCATATTTTTTGTCATGTAATAATTTTCTCTTTATAAAAAACAAGTGGCTATTGTAAGTAGTAACAATGATTTTTGGTTCTGTTGTTATAATATTGCATAAATAATTTTATTTAGTGGGAATGGGTCAAAGTAGTCACTTAAACTTTTAAAAGACTTATTTTAACCACTAACTTTTAAATATATTTTTTAGCCAGAATTACCAAAATACCCTTATATTCATTTTATAAAAAACCCCACTTTAAACTCCCCTACCAGCCGCCATTCATATTTTTTAAATCAGATGTTGAAAAATTTCTCTCTCCTCTACAATCTCTTCTTCTTTTTCACAATTTGCATCACTAATGGAATCTGGAAGAAATCGTTAACCACGCTGGAAGATTTTTCCAAATCGTCGACCACATTAGAACAATCTTCTTCACAATCTCATTTTTCTCTCTCCAAATTTCTCCACCAACGAACCATTTTTGACCTTCGAAAATTCAAGAAAAGAAATAGAAAATCGTTTCCCAACATGCGTGTGCTTTCAGATCTAATTATTAATAGTATTGTTAGATTGTTTGGTGTTGTTTGATTTTGAAGTTTGATTTGGGGAAAAATTGAGTAGAAGAATTTTCTAGACATAATAGACATGCTTTGACATTAGAAGTATTTAAAAATCATCCATATTATAGTTCATTTTTGAAAACCTAGAAAAAAATTAAGTATCTCTGCAACCTTCAAAAAATCTGAAAGAATGAAGTTCTTAACCGGAACCTGCGCGTGGAGCCTAGTGTGCAGTTATCAGTGCGCAGTCGATGTGCATGCGTCGATGTATGTCGATATTTATTGTTGTGCGCATGCATCATCCGCGCGAGCTCAAATTGTTACCCAATGTCTATCGATGTTTGTTGTTGCATGCGGAACCATCTTGTGCGTGCCAAATTATCAGTCGATTAACTGTCGATATTTGTCTATGTTTGTTGTTGTGTGCGCAGCTATCTGTACGCGTGCATGCCTTGTGCTCAGACGTGCGCACCTGAGACCAAATTTCCAGCTATTGTTATGTCGATGCTCGAAAATTATTAGCCGATGTCCTGCCGATATTTGTCTATGTTTGTTGTTACGCGCGTAGCCATCTGCGCACATATATCTTATGTGCGTACGTTTTGTGCTCGCACGCGCGCACCAGAGATCAAATTGCCAGCTGATGTTCTGCCGATGATCGAAAATTGTCAACCGATGTTCTGCTGATGTCTGTCGATATTTGTTGTTGCGCACGTAGCCATCTACGCACGCACTTGTCTTTTGCGTGCAGTTACTTTTACACATAGTTAAGAACAATTCAGTGTGCAATTAAGAAGAAAATTACATACATGCCTTATGTGAGCACGCTTTGTGGCCAATGCAGACACTTGAGGCCAAATTGTCAACTGTTATTCTGCCGATGCTCGAAAATTATCAATAGATGATATACCGATATCCGTCGATGTTCTGTCGATATTTGTTGTTACATGCGTGCACGGCTTGTGCACGCCGGGTCTTGAGCGCACTTCAGAACAATTCAGTGCACAGTTAAGAACAAAATCACTTTTTTTGTAAAAGTTGAACTTGGTTGTTCACTCCACTAGCTTGGCATGGTCGAATACGACGAGAACTATGATCTAAGAAATGAAGATCGACAATGAAGATGAATATGAAAAACAGATCAAAAGTGATAGAGGGAATATTTTTCAGATTTTGGAAAAGTTGTCTTTCCATAAATAAATATATATAATATATATATATATATTTTTCCTTTAAAAAATAGAATAAAATGGCATTTTTGTCCAAAGTGATTAAAAAAATATGTTTAAAACTTACTGGCTAAAATAATTTTTTTTAAACTTTAAGTGGCTAAAAAAAGTTGCCTTTTTTATTTATGTATTATATATTTGTATAAATAATTTTATATGTATTATATATTTGTATAAATAATTTTATTTATGTTATAAACTTAATTAATCGAAATGACACCATTAAATTATCTAGTAAATTATACTAAATAGTTACTTCAAAAAAATTATATTAAATGGATGTAAACATAATTGACAAAAATACCCTTACTACAATGGGCAGGAATAACTCGGTTATAATATATGTATATATATAGAACTAGATTGACCAACCGTGTGATGCATGGACAAGATATGTGTTGGGAAAAACTATCAAAGATAACCCAACTAATAGTTTTGATGAAATGTCAAAACATGTAGAAAATTTCTATGAAAAACTGCAGGAAGTACAGGCTGGAAATTAGCTCTGTAAGACTCCAAAACTCAGCTCAGCTGAAGCAAAAGTCAACCACTTTAGAGCATGGTCAACCAGTTGGAAAGGATGTATCAAGCATCCACGGATTAATCAATCAAAGCTGAAGACTGGAAATCATCCAAAAGATGAGCAACTATCAGCTTAGCTGAAAGCTAAGAAAAGCTGATAGACAGAATTGAAGTCAGCAAGCTTAAAGACTTAAGCTTGAGGAGCAGCTGATCAAGTCCATACAGGACTAAAACTGAACTGATCAACCAACAGTTAAGTTCAGTTAACTAGGAGAAAAGCTCAGAGAAAGCAGAATTGAAGCTTTCATCAAAGCTAAGCTTCCGACTGCCAACTGGACCATTCCAGAACTGAAGCTCTAGCCAAAGATAAGCTGCCAGAGTCCAGAGCTGAAGGCCGAGGCAGCTGAAGAAATGCCAAATGGACCATTCCAGAACTGAAGCTTAAGGCAGCTGAGGAACTGCCAACTGGACTACCCCAAAGCTGAAAACTAAGGTAGCTGAGGACCTACCAGCTCAAGTCCAGAACTGATGAATAGTCAAGGAACTGCCGAACTTAAGCTAAGAATAGAAAAGTTGAGCAACTGACAGGATCTGCTAGATCCTCCTAGAGTTAATGAAGATCCTGAATTTAATGAAGAAGATCTTTAAGCAACGGCTAGTTCAGAACAAGCTTCAATGGCTACAAGAATCAAACTACCGTCGATGGATCAACTGAACTAACGATTGGTGGAACCTAATGGTTTCAAAGATCACTTATCTATATAACAAGAGTGAATCTCATTTTAACCGTGAATTTTGCTGACTTTTATTAAACATACTTTTGCAATCTACTGAGCTTTCTTTCTCCATCCCACAACTCAAAGTTCAAGCGCCAATCATCTGCAGCAGAAAGTCCCAACTGAGAAGAAGTTCTTCAAAGAATCAACCAATCAACTAGCTGTTGAAGAATCCAACCAGAGTCAAGCTTCTCAGTTCAAGCTATTCAACAATCAACTAGTCAGCTCAACTTAAGGAGCATTCAAAGTTGATAACAGTTTCAAGATCGACTTCTTGAAGATCAAGAGAGATCTAAAATCTTATAAAGACAGGCAATATCACCTAAAGTCCCAACGAGCAGTTGGGAGCGGTAAGTGTGAGTTATCGACCATCACCGGCTGAGGAAGAGCGTACTGACGGGTCTGTTTTTTTGGGACAACACCAGTTGAAAAAAAGGCCGTGCTCGAGTAAAGGGTGCCGTTTTCACGTTCAACAGTTTATCTTTACTGTGTAACTATAATAAAGAAACTTTACACTTGCATAGTAGATTGCCCTTCTAAGTAAGGAAGAGAGGACGTAGAAGCTGAGCTTCGAACCTCTATAAATCTCTTGTGTACTATACTTACTGTCAAAGCTTTTGTATATACACAGCTACACACAACTTCACACAAGCTGTACTCTTAAGCTAAGCTTTCCATCTCAACTGACTAGTGCACTGATAAGTTTTGAAAAGCGAGTCAAGGGCCCTATCTATTCCGCATAAAAGTTTAAAGTTTTTAAGTAAGTTTATTCATCCCCCTCTAAACTGACATCGACTCGCCTAGAACCAACAAGTGGTATCAGAGCGGTTGATTCTAAGGATCAACCATTTCTAGAGATCAACTGAATCAGATCTACTTATATGTGCTAACATTTCAAGCTATGAAAAACCATAAGCTACCTCTTTTTCAGTTGAGAATTATGATAATTGGAGCAGGAGGATGAAAGCCCATCTATGCTCAATTCATGAAAACGTGTGGAAAGTCATTGAAGATGGCCCGATCAACATAATGATGGATAATGAAGCTCACATTGTTGATTTTAATCAACCGACAAGGATCCCGAAGCCAACTCATCTTCTCATGAGTGAAGAAAAGAAGTTGAAGAATCTAGAGTTTGTGGCTCAAGCTGCATCATTCCAAACTCTAGACGAGGATCGCATGAAGGACACGAAGAACTGTAGAACCGCCAAGTAGATATGGGACTTGCTAGCTGATCTATGCAAATAGTCTGAGGCTATTAAAGAAAACAAACTCCAGCTAGCGGTTGACAAATATGAGTCCTTCAAGATGCATCCGGAAGAGACCATCTCAAGCCTTGAAACAAGGTTTCTAGGCATAATCAGTGAGATGACCAATCTGGGAAGAAGCTATCCCAACTGTGAGATGAATTCAAAAATTCTAGACAATCTCACAGAAGAATGGGACATGAAAGTGATTGCTACCAAAGAATCAAGAGATTTGAATAACATCACTCCTAGAGAACTATTCAGATCTCTCAAGGCTCACGAGTATAGCCTAAACTAAAAAAGAGAAGCATCTACATCATCATCAGCTCAATATGCGGCCTTTTATGCAGAAAGAAATCGGTTTAGAGAAGCTCGAGGAAGAAATAGCTTCCGGCCAAGAGGCTCACAAGCTAGGGAGAATCTAGGAGGATCACTAACTGATCGAAGGAAAGAAACAACCAAAAAGAAAGAGATCATGAACTAAAGATATTAATGAACAAATCCAATCAATTACAAGATTGCTGGAAAGGCTGAAGAAAGTCAGAGATCAACAATCAGCTTTACCTCAAGCTGATGAAGCTGCAAAAGGAGAAAGAGGCCAGCAACCAGCTGAACAGCTCAGAGTGGCCAACCGAAGCATAGAAGAATGCTTCCACTGCCACAAATAGGGACACTACAGATATGAGTGTCCAGAACTTCCTGAAGATAAAAAAGCCAAAGTGAGGAGAAGCTTCTTCAAAAGGAAAGTTATGATCGGAAACTCTGAGAATGCCTTGCTGGATGATTCAGACTACCTATCTGGAATCGACTCTGATGGCTATAGCTCAGATGACGAAGCTCTATTCTGTCTTATGGCCGACAATGAAGAAGAGGTTAGTACAATTGACTCTATAACCTCATTTTATCACATACATGAAGCTTCTATTTCTAGAAATGAACTGGATGAACAATTAAGAATTCTAGAAGATAATTAGCTTATATATCATGTATGCATGTTGAACTAAAGAATGAGAATGATGAGCTTAGAGGTAAGGTTAAAGAACTGAACATTGATTATGAAAGAATGAAGATTCTTGAGGCTCAGTCAACTGAATTTGACCAGCTAAAGCTGAGAAATACGGAACTGGAAGCCGAGAATGAAAAACTCAAGCTAGAAATTCTTGAAAGAGATGAAGTATCTCTCAAATTCAAGAAAATCTCTAAGACTCTTGATGAAATTTTAAGTCACAAAGAGCTGAAGCTGGTAGTCCAGGGCTAGGCTACAGCAAGTTTACCACCGTAGAAAAGGGAAAGACAGTTGCTCAAAGTTGTGACAAAAGAATCCTAAAAGGATTCACAAGGCCAACTCAATCACCTCCAGCTGAGGAATCAAGAGGGAAAGGAATTTTGATAACTCCTCAAGCTCAGCCCAAAAGCCATTCCTCTCAGCCGAGGCCTGTTGGTTTTGTATACTAGAAGATTTGTCTTTTGTATACTTTATTGATAATGGTTTTATGATGATATAGAATGAATACAATTGCAGTCACTGTTTGCATTTAAATTGTTATATTTACATGCATGTTCACTATACTTACATTGTAGATGATATGGTGTGGGTAAACATATGGTTAGATCATATCATCGGTTCCTTATAATGTATTAAAAGGCTCACGGTTTAGATGGCACTGAACCTGCTATCGGTACGCCGTAGAATAATCTGATAGTTAGTTTGTCTTGACTAACTGATTATTCTAATACACGGTCAAGTGTATTGAGGAGGATATACTTAGGATTCTATTCTCTATTCTGACCTTAAATGAGAGAATAAGAATCCACAGAGTTCGGGTTCTTAACCCCTATGTGTTGGCAGACATATACGTGTAGTGTTTGCAGTTTTGATTTATCAAAGGGTGAGATTCTTTCATAAGGATCAATAATCTCGATATCTTGGATTGTGACATTTACACTTATGATGGCTTGTGCAATATGTAGGGGCACCGTGTCCTGGTGCGCCAGTTTGATGGTGTCCCCTTGAGGAAATGCAAGTTCATGCTGAAACCCTGCAGGTGGAATTTATTCCGTGCATGAGTAAAGCTTGTGTGGTACTACTCAAGGATAAGATATTAATTAATTATAGCTGTCAGAAGCTTACATAATTAATTAATGGGCATTATATCTTAAACGCGGGGAATGGCTGGACTAAATGAGAAAGCATATTCAGAAATATGTATTAAATTGGTAGGTCAGTATTATTTCTTTAGTGGAATAAAAATAATACTTAATTTATTTAATAATATCCTAAGTTTATTGGATATTGGAAATTAAATAAATTAGCAGGCCAATTTAATATTCTTCTAGATCCCTGTTGTAGCCCAGTATGACTTTAACGGACTGGAGATAGAAAAAGAGATAGAGGCCCAAACCCAGTAGGGTTGGGACACTGAAATTTCGACCACCTCCCCTATAAATAGGAAGGTGGGGGACGAAATTTTCAAGGTTAATAATCAGCTCCTCTTGTGTTCTCTTTATCTCCACAGATTCCATACCGATCTAGTAGATTTCAGCCCACCCTGAAACTAGATTCAGTCCGGGAATACAACAGAAGATCAAGGAGTGGAATATCACTGTGGGGCGCCAATCATCATCATACACAACAACAAGATTAGACCTTTAATCTTGTCCTCCACCCGTCGTTTAATTTGTAAGTCGTTTTTTGATTCTATGTTTCCGCTTCAGTAGAATCGTTTAAACCGGATTTGCATGTTAATTAAACTCGGTTAATTAAAACATATGAGATGCATGGATTTATGATCTACATGACATTAGGATTAATGAACATCCAATTAGATCATTCGGTGGTTCAATTCGAAAAAACCCCAACAACTGGTATCAGAGCGGGTTTTGGCACTGTTCTAGATTTAATCCTAGGATTAATTCGAAATATATGTATAAATTTGATGAAATATTTATGTTGCTTAAATTTTCAGATTTATATGTTGGTAAATTTCGAATGGTATGTTCAAAACTTGGATGAATTTTTGATGTAATTCGAAAATTCTAATTTTGAGGTTTTATGTAATTTTCGAAAATCATAAATTAAATTTGGGATGATATTTGATGTTCTTCAAATTTCCAGATTTATTTTATGGTGGTTGTCGAAAATTTGGAGTTCAAAATTTTTGAATTTTGATGTATTAATTTCCCTAATTTGTTAATTAAAATTTTCGACACTATGTATTAAATTTGGATGGATTTTTAATCAACATTAAAATTTCCAGATTTAATTCTAGTGTGGTTCGAAAATCATGGTGATTAGAATTGGATTTGGTGATTTTTTATGTATATCAAAGATTGTCTAATTCTAATCTAGATAGGTTTGAAATTAGAATTTTAAATTTGGTAATTTTTGAAGTGGATCAAAATTTCCAGATTTATTTTTCTTGTAATTTTCGAAACCTACACTATATTATTTGGAATAAGTTTTTTGATTAATGTCAAAATTTCCAAATGTGAAATATAGGTTAATTTTCGGTTTTAATAAATTAATTTGGATAAGATTTTGATGAAAATCAAATTTTCAGATTTATTTATTAAGATGGATCGAAAATTTGGGTATTGGATTAAGATTTGATATTATTTGATGTATATCTTAATTTACCTAATTTTAATCTAGATAGATTTGAAAATAGAATTTTAAATTTGGAAGAATTTGAAATGGATCAAATTTCTAGATTTATTATTTTAGATATTTTCGAAAATCTCTTGATTAAAAGTGGATAAGGTGATTTTGGATATATACAAATAATTATCAAAATCCAATTGTGATAAGATTTTAAATTTGGATAAGTTTTGGAAGATTTTGGATTGGAATCAAATCTCCAAACCTTATCCTTGAAGATTTAGATTCTTATGGATAATATTTGGATTAGATTTTTGATTTATATCAATATATCCAATTATTAATTAATTAGGGTGGTTAAAAAATATTAAATAAATTTGGTGGATAATTATAAATAATTTCCAGATTTATTTTAAGATATATTTTCGAAATTTAACAAGATTTAAATTGGTGGATAATTATTTTAATTTCCAATTTTTATCTTGTGGATAATATCGAATTAATTAATTTAATTAATTGTAAAATTCGAATATTATTTAATATGTCATGTTTGGATATCATATGTTATTTTATGCTAATCATGTAATTGTGATTGTTGGATTTGTAGACTGACTTGTTTGCAGGGTTACCGACTATCATGGTTCCTTAATTATGTGATGTATGTTTTAATTTATGTTGGATGTATGATGGGCCGTATGCCGGTTTGGCTACGTGATTTTAATCCATGAGAAAATCCATGGATTAGGTCTAGGTTTTATTTTATGTTGTTTTAATGTAATAGAAATAAAACTGTTAGACCAAGTTATTGAGTTGTAATTTTATTCTAGATATATTAGTTTTTTCCTCTAAGGAATAGATATTCTATATTGAATAAAGTTTGAATATCAACTCAAAGAAGGAGAGTGGCACAGCTCAAGAAAGGAAGTATCACTGATTCACGTCCCGAAATCCTAATTGGAGCTAGGTTTTTGGCGAGGCGCAGTGATAAGGGCGGCGGCCATGCCCGAGTTTCCGGAGCTGACTTTCCAGTTTTATCTCATTCAGCAACATGAGATATAAGCCATGATAGTTGGTTTTTATTATTATTGCTTATTATGTTGTTTGAAGCATGCAATGGTGTTTTATCATTTTATGTGATGTTTATATGTTTTACAATGGGATAAAATGAAACCTCAATCTTAAATAACTAAGTGGGAGAGATTCATACCAAAGTATGTAGAAATCTCAAACGGTCTCCATTAATCTGGTTTAATTGAGATGTGATAAACATGCGAGTTGATAATAGGTCTTCCTCCATAACGGATGTGTTATATCACTGTTATCTCTAGAAATTAAACTTCTTTATCAAGATAGCTGTAGAACACTACTAGAACAAACTGACTCCTCCAACTGGATCAGGGAGTTTGAAATAGTGGATTTGGTGCTAAGATGATGGTGTTCACACTTAGGTGTAATTTATTAATAAACGTCCACACTAACGTGGCTTATTAATTTGAAGGTTACACGACCGTGATTATTTCCGACTTTTAATTTACTTGTCATAAGGAAATTTGATTGGAGGTAAATTAAAGGTGGTTTTGCCTGTTTAAGGATGAATTTTATAAACGTCCACACTAACGTGGCTTATAAGAAACATTTTTAAAATGTCGGTGGATTACATATAATTTTTTGAGGTATACGATTATATGTGAGTATCCTAAAGTTTGTGACTGTACTGCATGTTTACTTTTCAGTTATTCTATATCATCATGACACTCTCCAACCTGTCCACTATTCTCAAAGAAAACAAGTTAATCGGTGAAAATTACAATGACTGGATTCGAAACCTTAATCTTGTTCTCACTGCGGAAGGACACAAATTCGTACTTGAAGAAGTATGTCCTCAGAAGTCAGATAAGGGTTCTGACGAAGCCCAAAAGGTTGCATATGATAAGTGGGTTAGGTCCAATGAGGTGGCGCGCTGTTACATTCTGGCATCTATGTCAAATGTGTTGCAACATCAGCATGAACCTATGAAAACTGCTTATGATATCATCTACAACCTTAGGCAGCTCTTCGGTCATCAGAGCCGCTCGGCACGCCATTTGGCGATGAAGAAACTAATGGATGCGAGAATGTCTGACTCCACACCTGTTAGGGATCACGTTCTCACGATGATGGGGTATCTGGCTGAGATCGAGACCTTGGGTGGAGAGCTGGATGGCGATTCTCAAATCGACATTGTTCTTCATAGCCTGTCCTCGAGGTTTGAGCAGTTCAGGCTGAACTTTAACATGATTAAAAGGGATGTCAGCCTGACTGAACTGCTCATGGATCTTCAGGCGGCTGAGTTACTTCAAAAAGGAAATCCGGAGGCACACCTAGCTGAAAATAGGGCGTCTTCTTTCGGTACTAAAAGGAAGAAGAAGAACGCACCCAAGAAAGCTGCAAAGGGGGCGCCTAAGGTGAAGAAGTCTAAGACTAAGATTCCTCCTGAGGAATTTAAGTCAAAGACAAAGTGTTTCAAGTGCGGCCAGCCAGGTCACTGGAAGGCAGATTGTCCTAACAAGAAGAAGAAAAAGGGTACGTCTCAATCTCTTGTCGTTGAAACATGTTTAGCTACTTGTTCTACTCAGTCATGGGTAGTAGATACTGGAGCTACTGATCATGTTTGCATGTCTTTACAGGGGTTCCTGGCAAAAAGACAGCTGAGTGATGGAGAGATTTCAGTCTACATGGGCAATGCTACGAAAGTGGCGGCAGTTGCAGTGGGAGACGTAACCTTATCTTTTAGTAGTGATAGGATTTTAGTTTTAAAGGATTGTCTTTATGTGCCTGGTTTTAGGCGAAACTTGATTTCAGTTTCTAAACTTTTTATGGATGGATATTCTGTTTCTTTTGATAACAAGGTTGTTATCTTTAGTGATAAACGTTTTATCTGTTCTGGCAGATTGGATGGACATCTTTATTTACTTAATCCTATGCAAAATACTACGCAAATGCATTTATTGAATACATCGGTCATAAACCCTAACAAACGAAAAGAACCTTCGAAAATGAATCAAACCTATCTTTGGCATCTTAGGCTCGGCCATATTAACCTTAAACGGATACAAAGACTGGTAAATGATGGGCCCTTGTCTTCATTGGTCCTAGAATCGTTCCCTTTGTGTGAATCCTGTTTGGAAGGTAAAATGACCGAGCGACCCTTTAAGGATAAAGGGAATAGATCTGAAGAGGTACTAGATTTGATTCACTCTGACTTATGTGGCCCTATGTCAGTTCAGGCTCGAGGAGGGTACGAGTATTTCATCACGTTCATTGATGATTACTCAAGGTATGGATACATATATCTGTTACGCCGCAAGTCAGAATCCTTTGAGACTTTCAAAGAATTCAGAGCGAAAGTGGAAAAACGTATAGGTAAAAGTATCAAATCACTACGGTCTGATCGTGGTGGTGAGTACCTCTCGAATGAATTTAGGGACTACTTAGCAGAGAATGGGATTACATCCCAGTTGACTGCGCCAGGAACGCCACAGCAGAACGGCGTGGTGAAGAGAAGGAACAGAACATTGTTAGAGATGGTTAGATCGATGATGAGCTATTCAGATCTGCCTATTTCGTTCTGGGGATATGCCCTGGAAACAGCAGCCTATATTCTGAATGTGGTTCCATCAAAATCAGTCCCATCTACGCCCACAGAACTTTGGACTGGACGAAAGCCCAGTCTTGGACATTTTTGGATTTGGGGTAGTCCAGCACATGTGCTGGATAAGAAAGCTGATAAGCTGGCACCACGTACGGATGTTAGACTGTTTGTTGGATATCCAAAAGAAACGAAAGATGGTTTATTTTATAGTCCTAAGGATCAGAAGATCATTGTGAGTACCAATGCTCGATTCTTAGAGGAAGACTATGTAATAAATCACAAGCCAAGAAGTGAGATAGTACTCGAGGAACTTCGAGGGGAAAATTCGAATCTGACACCAATAGTACAAGAAGAGGAACCACAAATTACTGCACAACGTGTCACAGAAGTACAGGAACTGCCTCGTCGCAGTGGGAGAGTTGTACGCCAACCTGACAGATTCATTGGTTTGGGTGAATCTTCGGATTTCCCTGAAGGACTAAATGAATTGGATCCCAGGACCTATGACGAAACAATCCAAGACAAAGATGCAGACTCTTGGAAAATTGCAATGGAGTCTGAGATTGGATCTATGGATCACAATCAAGTCTGGGAGCTTATAGAACCACAAGATGGGATAAAACTCATTGGGTGTAAGTGGGTTTACAAACGCAAGAAAGGAGCTGACGGGAAGGTTGAAACCTTCAAGGCAAGATTGGTGGCAAAAGGGTTCACTCAGAAAGAAGGGATCGATTATGAGGAAACCTTTTCGCCGGTAGCCATGCTTAAGTCAATCCGGATTCTCTTGTCTATTGCCGCTCATTTGGATTATGAGATTTGGCAGATGGATGTCAAGACGGTTTTCCTGAATGGAAGTCTTGAGGAAAACATCAACATGAAGCAACCAGAGGGTTTTATTGCTAAAGGCCAAGAGCACTTAGTGTGCAAGCTTAAGAGATCCATTTATGGACTTAAGCAGGCGTCAAAGTCTTGGAACATCCGGTTTGACGAGGTTATCCAGTCATATGGATTCGTGCAATGTCCGGATGAGAGCTGTGTGTATAAGAAAAGTGACAGAAACGTGGTGGCTTTCCTCGTGCTATATGTTGATGATATCTTACTTATTGGGAACAGTAAGAAAGTATTATCTAACATAAGGGTGTGGTTGTCCAAGTAGTTCGATATGAAAGATCTAGGAGAAGCCGGACATGTCCTTGGCATCAAGATAATTCGAGATCACCAGAAAAGGATGTTGTGCTTATCCCAGGCGACATATATCGACACAGTGCTAGCTAGGTTTAACATGCAGGATTCCAAGAAAGGTTTTATACCTTTCAGGCATGGAATTCATCTATCCAGGGATATGTGTCCCCACACACAGGCTGAGATAGATGAGATGAAGGGCATTCCATATGCTTCGGCTGTGGGAAGCCTTATGTATGCTATGCTATGCACTAGACCTGATATATGCTATGCAGTCGGCATGGTAAGCATATATCAGTCTAACCCTGGACAAGGTCACTGGACTGCGGTTAAGAATATACTCAAGTACCTAAAAAGGACTCGAGATTATATGCTGGTGTACCGCTCTGATAGTCTAGTGCCTTTGGGTTATACGGACTCAGATTTTCAATCCAATAAAGATCAGAGTAAATCTACCTCAGGCTATGTGTTTACCTTGGGAGGCGGAGCCATTGCATGGAGGAGCATAAAGCAAAAATGCATTGCAGATTCCACCATGGAGGCCGAATATGTAGCTGCCTCTGAGGCTGCAAAAGAGGCCGTCTGGCTCAAGAGCTTCTTGTTGGACTTGAGCGTGGTTCCTGATTTGCCTAGGAGTATCACGGTATATTGTGATAACTCGGGTGCAGTGGTAAATTCGAAGGAACCCAGAGCCCATAAGACAAGTAAACACATAGAGAGAAAGTACCATCTTATACGAGAAATCGTTAAGAGAGGAGATGTGGCAATGGTCAAGATTGCATCGGTGGACAATTTAGCTGATCTATTCACGAAGAGCCTTCCGGCTAAGACCTTCTACGGTCACGTGGAGAAAATGGGAGTGAGATGCAGACCCGGGGTTGCCGTTTGAGATTTTAGTTAGAGTTGGAGAGTTAGCCAGTTTGTTTTATATTTGAAAGACATGCTTCAAGTATAAGTGAGAGATTGTTGGTTTTGTATACTAGAAGATTTGTCTTTTGTATACTTTATTGATAATGGTTTTATGATGATATAGAATGAATACAATTGCAGTCACTGTTTGCATTTAAATTGTTATATTTACATGCATGTTCACTATACTTACATTGTAGATGATATGGTGTGGGTAAACACATGGTTAGATCATATCATCGGTTCCTTGTAATGTATTAAAAGGCTCACGGTTTAGATGGCACTGAACCTGCTATCGGTACGCCGTAGAATAATCTGATAGTTAGTTTATCTTAACTAACTGATTATTCTAATACACGGTCAAGTGTATTGAGAAGGATCTACTTAGGATTCTATTCTCTATTCTGACCTTAAATAAGAGAATAAGAATCCACAGAGTTTGGGTTCTTAACCCCTATGTGTTGGCAGACATATACGTGTAGTGTTTGCAGTTTTGATTTATCAAAGGGTGAGATTCTTTCATAAGGATCAATAATCTCGATATCTTGGGTTGTGACATTTACACTTATGATGGCTTGTGCAATATGTAGGGGCACCGTGTCCTGGTGCGCCAGTTTGATGGTGTCCCCTTGAGGAAATGCAAGTTCATGCTGAAACCCTGCAGGTGGAATTTATTCCGTGCATGAGTAAAGCTTGTGTGGTACTACTCAAGGATAAGATATTAATTAATTATAGCTGTCAGAAGCTTACATAATTAATTAATGGGCATTATATCTTAAACGCGGGGAATGGCTGGACTAAATGAGAAAGCATATTCAGAAATATGTATTAAATTGGTAGGTCAGTATTATTTCTTTAGTGGAATAAAAATAATACTTAATTTATTTAATAATATCCTAAGTTTATTGGATATTGGAAATTAAATAAATTAGCAGGCCAATTTAATATTCTTCTAGATCCCTGTTGTAGCCCAATATGACTTTAATGGACTGGAGATAGAAAAAGAGATAGAGGCCCAAACCCAGTAGAGTTGGGACACTGAAATTTCGACCACCTCCCCTATAAATAGGAAGGTGGGGGATGAAATTTTCAAGGTTAATAATCAGCTCCTCTTGTGTTCTCTTTATCTCCACAGATTCCATACCGATCTAGTAGATTTCAGCCCACCCTGAAACTAGATTCAGTCCGGGAATACAACAGAAGATCAAGGAGTGGAATATCACTGTGGGGCGCCAATCATCATCATACACAACAACAAGATTAGACCTTTAATCTTGTCCTCCACCCGTCATTTAATTTGTAAGTCGTTTTTCGATTCTATGTTTCCGCTTCAGTAGAATCGTTTATCGTTTAAACCGGATTTGCATGTTAATTAAACTCGGTTAATTAAAACATATGAGATGCATGGATTTATGATCTACATGACATTAGGATTAATGAACATCCAATTAGATCCTGCGGTGGTTCAATTCGAAAAAACCCCAACAAGGCCACCAGCTCACAGACAGACAGCTTATCAAAAGCTTCCAGCTCAGCCAAAACCATCAGTTCAACATAAACAAACCTATCAGCCCAGACCATCAGTTCGGTCTAAACCATCATTTCATCTAAGACCAATTTTTTAGCAAAGGCCATCAGTTCAAACCAAGCCATCAGCTCAGCTGAGACCTGTAACTCACTCAAAGCCAGCCTACCAACAAAGGCCACCTGCACCTCAAACTAGGAGATCTTTTAACCCTAGGGGAAACACTCAACCTAGATCATTTCACCCACATAAGCCCAGCCAAAGCTTCCATGGGAGAAGATCTGAAAGCTCATTTGTCAGCTAATATAATAACTACCTGA
Organism: Perilla frutescens; assembly: GCA_026008535.1. Classification (NCBI taxonomy): domain Eukaryota; kingdom Viridiplantae; phylum Streptophyta; class Magnoliopsida; order Lamiales; family Lamiaceae; genus Perilla; species Perilla frutescens. The sequence goes on along the minus strand of BRKX01000010.1, from coordinate 25,234,049 downwards.
ACTATAGAAATGATCCAAGGTACTACCCCAGTAGAAACATTACCAGGGCTGAGAAGAGCTCAAGGAATTGGCCACAACAGAGGTCACCAAGAGCTTAAGATGAAAAAATATTAGTAAAAGTATTTTATCCTAACACTCATCACAGGTACCGATCAACGGACTCAACTCACAGCCGAAGAGTTACTAGAAGTCCAAAGTTGATCAAAAGATCAAATTTTGAAGGATCCTTGAATCATGAAAAGCTAAAAGTTTGGCGAATGTGGATCCCCAAATATCAAATTAACCATCTAGGACCCAATATTATGTGGGTACCTAAAAACTGATCTTTATTTTGCAGGAAAAGAGCATCCTATCCAAGAAAAGGACCAAAGAAACATGGTATTTGGATAGCGGGTGCTCCAAGCATATGACCAGAGATAAAAGTGATCTTGACGGTTATAAAGAAGTCAAAGGCCTTTCAGTCATATTTGGAAACAAATCAAAGAGCCGAACTATTGGAGAAGGGTTTGTAGTCAAAGAAAAAGTTGTCGTCAATGGAGTTTCACACGTAGAAGGACTGAAACACAAGCTGCTAAGCATCAGCCAGCTTTGTGACAATAGCTATTCAATCGACTTCAGCAACAGCTCATGTGAGATCAGAGACAAGTCAACTGGAGCCATACTTTTAACTGGCATTCGAAGAGGCAACATGTATATTATTGACTAGTCAACCGGATATTCAGAGGCTTGCTTTCTTTTGAAAGGATCAACTGAAGTAAGCTGGCTTTGGCATCGATGGCTGAATGACATCAACTTCAAAACTATCAACTATCTAGCCAAGAAAGAGCTGGTTGAGGGGTTTCTCAAGGAAATCTACAAGAAAACTGGAGTCTGCGGACCATGCCAAAAAATGAAGCAAGTAAAGTCATCATTCAAAAATAAAAGTCACCCTTCAGGAACAACCGATATCCTACAGCTGCTACACATGGACCTGTTTGGACCAGTGAAGCCACCAACCCCCAGAGGTAATAAGTTTACTCTTGTGGTAGTTGATGACTACTTAAGATATACGTGGGTAGAGTTCTTGAGGAGTAAAGATGAAACTTTTGCCAAGCTATCAACCTTGATCAAAAGGCTGCAAACTGAGAAAGGAAAATCAGTTCAAAGGATAAGATCCGATAATGGAACTGAATTCGTCAATCAGCAAATGATCACCTTTCTGAGTGATTTTGGAATCACTCATGAACACTTAGCTGCAAGAACACCTCAATAGAACGGTGTAGCTGAACAACAAAATCGCACACTCAAAGATCTAGCTCGCGCAATGGTAGTTGATGCCAATATAGCTGAAAGCTATTGGGCCGAAGCAGTCAACATAGCTTGCCACACTCGAAACCAAAGTGCCATCATCACTATACATGACAAAATACCCTACGAGCTGTACAATGGTCGTAAGCCTTCTATCTCATACTTTAAAGTATTTGGCTTCAAATGTTACATTCACAACAATGGCAAGACTCAACTGAAAGCTTTCAGTGCTAAAGCTGATGAGGGGATCTTTCTTAGTTATAATGCCCTTCACTCACAAGCTTACAGAGTGTTCAACAAACGAACCCTTATTGTGGAAGTAGCATGTCATGTGGTATTTGATGAGCTTGCTAATAAGTACATGAACAAAGAGTTAAATGATACATCAGTTCAAGTACTGCCTAGTGAAACTGAAAACTCACAGGACTATGTTGATCACATTATTCCCGAGCGGTTTGAAGCTTTACTAGAGGATAGCAATGAAACTAGCTCCAGACCAGCTGAAGGCAACATGGTCAATGAAGACACAAACTGTGCTGAGACCACAAACCCCACAACTGAAGCAGAGGAAAGAACTGATGAAGTTGATGAGCAAACTAGAAACAAGGCAGTAGCTGATGACAACATTGATGGACCAGCTAAAGCCAACCTGCCTAAATGGCTCCGAAGCCATCTAACTGACAAGATTGTCGGTGATCCAAGAAGCCGAGTTCAAACCAGAGGCTCAACTGGGCATGCACTATTCACATGCTTCATCTCGCAAACTGAACCAGCCAACATCAAGGAAGCTCTTAAAGATTCAGACTGGATCATAGCGATGAAAGAGGAGCTGAACCAGTTCATAAGAAATGGCGTATGGTTTCTGGTTGATAGGGTAAAAATCTAAAAAGTAATCGGCACAAAATGGATTTTTCGTAACAAGCTGGATGAACAAGGCATGATCACCAGGAACAAGGCTAGACTGGTAGCCAATGGATACTCTCAAAGTGAAGGAATCAACTTTGATGAAACATTCGCACCAGTTGCAAGATTGGAAGTTATCAGACTGTTCCTCACCTATGCATCTCACAACAACTTCACAGTCTACCAAATGGACGTTAAAAGTGCATTTTTGCAAGGAATTCTCAAGAAGGACGTTTATGTAGAATAACCTCCAGGCTTTGAAATTGGAGATCAAGTCTACAAGCTGAAGAAAGCTCTATATAGATTGAAGCAAGCTCCAAGAGCTTGGTATGAAACCCTCACAACATTCTTGCTGAAGAATGAGTTTCAAAAGGGAGTCATTGATCATACTCTACTTAGAATAGAACGATCAGCTGAGATCTTAATGGTTCAAATTTATGCAAATGACATAATTTTTGGATCAAATAGCAAAGATCTCTGCACTCGATTAGCTCAACTGATGCAAAGTGAATTTGAGATGACCATGATGGGAAAAATGACTTTCTTCCTAGGACTCCAAGTAAAGGAGCTGAAAGATGAAATTTTCATCAGCCAAGCCAAGTGTAACAGCCCGGTCTTGAGAGGGAGATTAACTAATGGGGACGGGATGTTAATTAAGGAATTAATATAATAAGCAGAAGATTAACAAGAAAAGTTTACGAATAAAGATACGATAGGCAACGATTCTCGAAATTACTTGATAATGAAGAAATCATACTTTGCAAGATATGACGAATGAAAAGGCTAATTAATCAGATACCAATAAGAATAGACCCATTCATAGGTCAGAGCGATTTAAACAAAACCAACATGCTTAAGCCTCTTCATAGGCGGAAAGGAAACATAACTCAAGAAGCATGAATTAAAACTTAATATGCATCAATATATAACCAACTGATCATGTTTGAAATTGTTCATAGAATCTTGAATGAAATAACAAGTCTGGGAATTATAAATAGAGTGAATTAGAGTAGCAGAATTATAGTGGGCTCAAATACTTATACTATAACAAAAATATCTTGGCAGCCAACCCACATCCATAGCCACTAACATCCTCAGCATCTCAACCTGAAAACATTTAAAAAAAAGGGGCGTAAGAACTAACGTACTCAGCGGGTTTTCAAATAAACTCTTTAATAAACTTCAGAAATATCCAATAATTAACTAGCGGTATATGGAGAGCAACACGCAAAAGCCCTCTCCATATCCGCAAAACCTTTTACTTTTCTTTCAGGCCCATCCTAGCTCAAAACTGATGTCAACTGCACCCTTAGGCATGCCTTAGGACACAAGAGAGGTTACCTCAAATATCCTTACGAGTTTGCGAGGGATTAACCTAGCAGTAACTCTCTTAATGATCAAAGATCATGATCCCCGAGCTCAAGTCCTGCTTAAGTAAATGCTAAATTCTTTTCTTCATTAACCTTGCTTACATAACCAAGCCTAGAGCAACTTCTAAGCTAATCCTTTAATTCAGTATGAACTTTAGCCTAAGGGATTTATCACTACCCTAGGATGCAATACTCAACTATATAAGCTTAGCAAAATATCAACATTCAATCACAAGATCATGAACGTATATAAACACGTATTGCAGCTAAAGGCAATTCTCAATATCTCATGCTAAGCATAAATTGTATTTAAACAATTCTAACATGTCTAAACATGCTCGAGAGCTCATATTTCCTTCATAATAACTTCCTTTCCTTTCCTTCCTTTGTACAGAGATCAATCAAGCAGAGCAAAATATTTTATTGGATATCTCAATTGCCCTAACATGCTTATATAGCTTATTTGCTCAAATTTTAGATGAGTATAGATTTACCCACCTCGACTACTGAGCGGAAGATGTAGTAATGAGCTGATGATCTTCTTTTGGGTTTCCACGGGCCTCACTTCTTCCTACAAAAGCTGAATCATCGACTTAGCAGCCTCCTTCGAAGAATTCTAACATCTAACAAGAATTTGAACAACATCTAATCCCTCCTTCTATAACTAGGACATAAACACAAATTGCATGACTTTAGAACCTTTATAAAATATGAGGGTTTGAAACACTCGAGATTAGAATGCATTTAGAGGTAAATCTTGGTGGTAGAGGCCTTGCACGGGTCGTGCTATTTATTGAATCGGTAGTTAAATGCCCAGACTTTCTGACACGGTTCATGCAAGCATAGCACGGTCCATGCAGACCCTTACACGGGCCGTGCTATCCTTGCACGGTCCATACTAGACCTCCAAAAAGTCTGTCGAGAGCTTTGCACGGGCCGTGCAGAAGGAATCCCTTATTGCAAGGTCTGTGCACTCCCACGGACAATGAAATTCTTCGTTCGAAGTGTTGGTCGAGGCATTACTCAGTAGCCTCTCCCTTTCCTCGATATTTTAAACTTAAAACAAGGCTTAACACATTTACTATGATTTTTCAAAGATATAACTTTGCCAGGATGATAATCGAAAGAAATCGAATTAAAACTCAACAAAGATCTATATTTGCCCCGACACTTTAAAAATATAGAAATGAGTATGTTTAAACTTAAAATCGGCATTATAACAGAATAAACATGACTATCTCCTTTGAACACTTAGTAATAATGATGGAATTTAAATACGAAACTTAAACTAAACTTAAATGAAATAAACGAGAATAATAATGAAAATAAAATAATGGAAATACGATAACAAAATACAATAATGAAAGACAGAATGAAATGTAGAATTTAAAGACAAGGAAGAAATAGGGTCCGAGGTCGACAAAAAAGAATGGACGGAGTCGAATGCGTCGAAGGAAGGTGGCTAGCTCGGCGTCTCGTCAAGTCACAGCAGCGGCAGAGCCACTTGTTATATCTCAATAGCGCCCCTAGAACCGTCTCCCACCGTATCTCTTCCACGCCACTCTGCTCGTCGTCTCAGAGGAACACTTACAAAGAATGTCCCTCACTCGACTTTGAGATTCTCTCAACTCTCTCTAGCTTTCCTTCTCTCTAAGATTGAGAAATGAAGATGAAATGGTGTGGGAAATAAGTAAAGGGGTTGGGGTTATATATAGGTGAGAATTTGGCTTCCAAGGAAAGCCATTGCAGTGCAAGGATACTGCAAAAGTTACTCTGGTTCGGTTAAAAGCTGCTTTATTCGATGTTTAGGTCCAAATGACCTCAGACATGAAATCCAAAAATATTGGGAGACTCATTGGCTCGAGTACTAGTGAACCAACCTAACTTAGGATGATGAAGAGATTATCAGAAGAAAGACGAGCCAAGATTCCTTTTTCAGAATTACTTTTATTATTCTTTTCAAGGGACAAATGAAATTCCTGAGCATTTGATTGACCTCAGAATGGAAATCTGTGAAAGCAAATGGATTCCTTGAGTCATTTTCTATAGGAAGGGCTTGACAGAACAAGAATTGGATTGACGAGAATGGTTTCGTAAATTTTCCAAATAACAAACGCACGCAAAAGTTACTATTCATTAATCCTTTAAATACGTTTTTCATCACCGGGACTTCAAATGACTTCAGAATAAAATTCCGGGAACACTGGCACACTCCTTGGGTTTAAACCTTTCTAACAAGACCAAAATTAGCCAACAGAGTTAAGATCAAAATTTTCAAAAAGATGATTTTACGAAAATTGACCCTTAAAGTTGTGACTGACATCTGACTTCACTTAAACCTTATTTAAATCTCTTCCTTAACTACTTAATTATTCTTAAGAATTCTCTAAACATTATTTGAAAATCTGGGGTGTTATAGCCAGTACACCAAAGAGCTAGTCAAGAAGTTTGGAACCGATAAGGGAAAAACTCTCAAGATTCCAATGAACACATCAGTTCAGTTGACTCTTGATGAAGAAAGAAAATCAGTCAGCCAGATGTTCTACAGAGGAATCATTAGCCCCCTTCTCTATCTAACAACTAGCTGATTAGACATCTCCTATTCAGTTGGGCTGTGTGCTAGGTTCCAAGCCAATCCGAAGAAAAGTCATCTCGAAGCAGCTAAAATGATCATAAAGTACCTCAAAGGAACCATAAATCTTGGACTATGGTATTCTAGAGATGATAGCTTGAGTCTAACTAGCTATTCAGACTCAGACTTCGGAGGATGCAAGATCGACAGAAAAAGTACCAGTAGAACATATCAGTTTCTTGGGAACAAACTGATATCCTAGTTTAGCAAGAAGCAGCACTCAATTGCCACGTCAACAATTGAAGCCGAATATATAGCTATTGGAAGCTGTTGTGCTCAAATTCTATAGATGAAGCAATAACTGAAGGATTACAAAGTTGAAACTGAAGAAGTGCCTATCTATTGTGATAATAATAGTGCTATTGCAATATCTCAAAATCCAGCATTGCACTCAAGGACAAAGCACATTGATATAAAGCATCACTTCATCAGAGATCACATTGAGAAAAAAGACATATGCATCAAATATGTCAACACAGAGAAGCAGATAACTGATATCTTCACCAAGCTGCTGCCAGAAGCTAGATTTGTGGAGCTGTGCATCCAGCTGGGATTGCTTAAACTAGCTTCTAAGGAGGATGATGATTAGCTAAGTGAAGGAGTGAAGAAGAACACTCCAGCTGAAGATAAGAACTGAATCAAAATGGCATCAGTTTACTAAGCTATGAACCTTAAACAGATGAGCCAAATCAGTTCTGAAGAATTGATGAAGTCTAAAGTAAAAACTAGAGAGAAGAAGAGTTAACTGATCATTGAAGGCATCAGTTCTCAACCAGTCATGATCAACTAATAAGAGTAGCTAAATCAAATGAAGAGCTAACTGAAGAGACAAAGCTTCAGCTGAGGGAAGCAGCTAAAAAGCAAACGAGGAGTAAAGTTGAGAGAATAAAGCTCCAAGCTGACGAAAAGCTGAGAGACAAAACTGATAGTAATTCAGCTGGAACTGATCAGGTCAAGCTTAGAAGATCATCAATTCAAAGCAAAAGCCATCAATTGAGGAAGAAAACTGATGACATCAGCACACATCAGCAGTCAAGCGGAAGCTGAAAATGAGATAAGCTTGAATTTAATGCGAGAATGGTAACAAGTGACGTGTCAAAAATATGACCGTTGGACCCACCCTTCTCTCTCCCAACGGATAGATTTTGAGTGATTTTTTAGCCGCCTCTTTAGCATCAGTTTGTTGAAACCATTCAATTCAACAAAAATCAAATTCTTCTAATCGTTAGATTGAAATCATCTCAGATTATAAATAGGTCAGCTGAATTCTCAAAGTTACTTTTATAATTCTCTACCGGCTCTCTGTCTCTCAAAGCCTTTTCTCTCAAAAGCCAAAGTTTCCACTACTCATAAACTCCCTTCTCAAAAAGCTTCTTAATCAGAACCATAACCTAAAACCCAATCCACCGTGTTCACAGAGAATTCAACTTCTGATTAACCAGAGAAGATTCATCCATCTTCTGCGACAAGCTTCTGAAAGATAGATTCTTTGACCCAACCGTTTTCTCAGAAATCTGCGAGAACTCACAGCTTAGTGATAAAATTATTGCTAAACTATACCAAGCTAGGCTACAAACTTTTCTTGAAGTTGCACCCTCTCGTGTCTATCCTGAAGTTGTAGCTGAGTTCTATCTTAACTCAAATGGCCTTGACAATCTAGAAGCCATTACAACCAAAGTAAGGGGACACACATTTACCATGACAGCTGAGTCACTTTGAGAAATGTTCAAGCTGCCAATCAAAGGCATAAATCTTGAAGAAATAAAACCTGATTATGAGAGCGTACCATTGCTGGAAGAAGGAAGGCACAACTTCTCATTACAAGAATAACCATCTCATCTCCTTCTTCAAGGAAGAGTTCCAGGTACTGGGATCAATTGTCTCAAAGATAGTTGTTGGAACAGCTGGAAGCTTATCAGAAATGTCAGAGCCTAAATATCAAGTTTGTGCAGCAGTAATGAATCAACTGAACATAAACTGGGCAAAGTTCTTCTTTAGTCAACTAAAAATGTTTGTTAACATCTGGGAGAAGAAAGGGAATGATGAAAACTTTCCCCATAGGATGTGTTATCTTCATCGAATCAGCATCATTCTGGAAAAGCAGCTTCCAAAACTGATGAAGGAAGAGACAACTTTCACAACTGTCACCAGGCTTGATTACATCCCAAAGATAAGTGCCAAATCAATTAAAATCAAGGAGTCCACACCTCAACAAACTGTAAAGTCAAAGAAGAAAGCTGCTCCAGAAGGAAAATGGAAAGAAGCAGCAGCTGAAGGTCCAAGGGACACTTCTATGGACTCTGAGGATGAAATTCCTCTCTTGTAAATATTTAGTTCACCGCTGAATATTCAGCCACTCAGAACAGTTGAAGCCAGCTCAAGCATTAAGGCAACTGAAGCTGAAACTTTAGCTCAGCTATCAGCTAGAAGACCAAGAAGAGCCACAGCAGAAACTGGCTCATCAGCTCAAGCTGAACCATCAGCAAAGCAAGCAAGTCCAAACGCAGCTGAAGAAGAGACTTCAGCTCAGCAAGCTTCAATAAGGCGACCCATCACAAGATCAATTCAGACGAAACAGCTAACTGGTCAGCTCAAGAAGAAAGGAGCTAAGCCTTCAAAGCCAAAGCAAAAGAGAGTTGAAAGTCCCATTCTGGACCCCTCAATACCATCAAACCTTACTGTTAAGGATCTCGCACATATTTCCATCAAAGATCTCAGACTATGTGCAAATCCAAAAGATCTTATTCCTGACCGAGGAATACCTCACAAAGGAACTGGAGCAGATTATTTCCTGTTCATATATCCTCCCATGGCTTGAACTGTAGAAAATATCAATGCCTACTCAAAAGGAGAAAGCAACAAGAAGTGGGCTGAGGGACAAGCAAGCCAGTACACAGTTCAACATTTTGTTGCAGAGCTGACTGGATATGAAGAGCTTTACAATACTCTGTTAAGGTACATATATTGGTTCCTTTGGAGGCATGTTCATTCAACTGACTTATTTCTTATGTTGTTGGCTTTCCACGGGATGAGCTTCTGGAAAAGAGAAGAAAAGTAGAGCTTGTAGTGGACAAGCAACAAGAATGCCTAGGTAACAAAAGGAAAAGAGCTGAAGAAGCAGCTCCACCTTTGCAAGCTATGCTCAGAGCCTTCAAAGGGCTCTATGTTTGATGTTATCGAGGAAGTAAGTAAGCTGAAAGGAATCCAGCCTCCAGCCTATCCCGATGATGATGAAGAGAAAAGATGGACACATCTCAGAGTTCAACAAAAGTGGCTTTTCAATGAGCTAGGGAAGAATCAGTCGGAAACTCAAGCTGGAAGCTCTTCACCAAATGAAGAAGAAGTTCTAATAGATGAGATCATTGAAGAATCACTAAAAGAAATGCGCGCTGAAAAGCTTCCACAAACTGAAGTAGTTGAAGTCAACAACATAACAAACTCTCCAGAAAAGCCAACTGACAAGAAAAATGCTGATGACTGAAAATCAAATGAAGAGAAGTTTGATGAGTCACTCAAGTCACCGGTTTAGCCAATTGAGAAATCAATTCAACAGCCAACTATCGTGCTTCAACCAGCTGAGGAGTCAGCTGAACTCCCAACTCCTCTCAAGGAAACCACTGTGTCTCCAACTAAACCCTCCTCTTTACCAACTGCTTAGGACAAAAACTGCTGAAGAGCAAGCAGTCCAGCTGGAAGCGCAAGATGTTCAGCCAAAAGTACTGGACATGGTAATTTTTAGTGACCCTATCCAGAGGGCACTTCAAGCTCAAGCTCAAGCTCAAGCTGCTAAACCAGAGACTCCTCCTGAGTCAAGCCAAGATGAAACAACTAGCTTGGGAGATACAGATCAGTTATCTGAGAAGTCAGCTAAGCAAGCAGTTGAGCAGTCAAAGATAATGCCGTGTGAGCAATTTGAAGCAACTGAAGAAGGAGACGAAGACACCTCAAGAGGAGAAGAGCTACAACTGAAACTGGACTTGGCAGCTGATAGTTCAAGCCCAACTGGGACAGTTCAAGCCGATGATCAGTGCAGGAGTCCCACAACTTAAACTATAGCTCATCATGAAAAGTTGATCCAGAGATTACAGTAGCAAGTAAAAACGCATGACAAACTGATTCAAAAGCTTCAAGCTCATGCTGGACTCCAATCAACTGAAGGTGAGTTCTCAAGCTCTGATGATGATGATGAAGATGGCAGTAGCCCCATCAAACCTACAGCCAAGATAAGGAAAACTGAACACAAGGAAGACTAAGAGTCGGATCAAGCGCAACTGATTCAAGACTCTAAGTTATTTTCTTGTGATTCAGTGTGTTAAGATATCTTTTGATAAACAAAATTTTATTTTATTTCCAAAATAAATGACAAAAATCAGCATTTATTTTGAATTTTTGACCGTTGGAAAACAATAACACGTCTCATAGTCATTACAAAACCAATGACCAAAAGAAAATGACAAGGGATCATTACTTCTCTCAAACAAAAAATTTATGAGTCTCTCTCTTCACTCATAAAAACCCCTTTGCTCATACTTTCTCAGAAATACTCACTTATTCTTCTCAAAGAGTATATCTCTCTCTCTCTCTCTCAAAAAGCTTGAATTCTAATTCAGCCAACTTTGAAAGATGACCGAACCATCCAAAGCTCTTAATTCCTTCAAAGGGAAAATGATGAGAGATAAATTCCGGGAAAGAAAGAAATTCCAGCTGATTCTTAAGGAATCAAACAACCCATTTCTTCTGGTCAATCTACACAAGACTGAAATCTTATGTTATCTGGAAACTCCACCAAGACTATTCAGACAAGACTTGGTGAGCGAGTTTCTACTTCAAGAAAAGATGACTGCAGATAGAAAGCTTATCTCCTCAGTGATTCAAAGGCGTAAAATTCAAATCACTGAAATGAAGATTGCAGAAATCTTTCAACTTCCAAGGAAATGATCCATAGTTCAAGATCTGAAGGATTCTGCAGAATCATATTGGAAAGAATGGAGAGATCCCACCTGCAGTAAGCAATTCAATTTTACCACAGCTAAAATTGACCTGAAGCCCGAGTATAGAGTTCTACTTGATATCACGAACAAGATGATGTTCGGTGCCATAGGAAGCTTGAGTCAACTTACTCAAGAGAGATACAAGGTAATGATTCACCTTGCTGAAGGACTGCAAGCAAACTGGGCAGAGTTTGTATTTTCCTAGTTCAAGCATCAAGTTATTAAAGTTGTTGACTCAAAGAAGATTGACAAATTTGAGTCTAAAGTGGGACTTGCTCTAAGAATGAGAAAGCTCCTTGAAGATATGTTGAATCTTCAAAATGATGATGCTTTACCAATCTTTATCTCTGATTGGATTCCTAAGAAAGGGAAAGCTCATCTTCAGTCGCTCAAGAAGAAGAGGAGATCCAAAGCTAAAGCCAGCAATACCTCATCAAGTAGCTCCACTGCCAACACCGCTCCATCACCAAAATCCAAGAATAGATCATCAGCCAACTTCAAAGCTTGCTCTGATCCAGATGAGCTCATTCCATTCATTAGAATCCCTCATCCAAACTATGGAGCTGATTACTTCAGGAAAACTTGCCCTCCTCTTCAGCTGACTGAAGAAAACATTCACACTTATTACAGTGATGAATATGCAATCAAGAGTACACAGAAGGAAGTAACAAATCTCCTTCTTACTCACTTCACTTCTGTTGCAAAGCAAGATCATCAGTTGTTCAAATAACTGTACCGGTATTTTTACTGGTTCAACTGGAGACACTCTATGTCAATCCAGTCATATTTCTTACTAATTGTCTTTCATGGCATGAGCTTTTGGTAATGAGAAGAAACTTGGAGCATTAAATAGATTGGAGCTTTAAATCCATTTTCTCTAACTATTGTGCAAGTACAGTACACCGTGAAGCATTGACTTGATAACAAAATTCCAGCTAAGGTCATGCTAGCTGATGTTCAAGCCAATTTGAGATCTCCAGTAGCTGCAGCTACAAATCAATCAGACCTTAACCAAATAGGCCTCCACTACCGCAAACTGAACTTCCTAAAGCACCTCTTCCAGACAATGAGCCATCTAACTCATCCTCAACTCCATTACTCGAGGATCTATTCATCCCCTCCGACGACGAGCTATTCAATAGTTTTGCATCAGTCAACATTGAAAGGTAAAATCCCTTCTCTCTCTCTGATCTTGCTCAACGGATGCCCACCGAAGAAGTATATACATGGCTGTCATCACCTATGCCTGATCCCCTTGCTCCCCAAATCACTGACAACTTGTTGGCAACCTCATTCACCTTTTTGCCACAACTGTCAATTTCATTACATGAGCTCCATCAGTTCACCATTTTGGATGATGCCAAAAAGGGGAAAGAGAAGAATTATGATGGAAAAGCTTGGAAGCTGAATGATGATGGAAATTTAACTTTCTGGGATCAAATCCAAAGAGGGGAACAACTTTAGGGGGAAGCTAATGTTCAAGGGGAAGCTAATTTTGAGGGAGAAGTCCAGCTTGAGAAACAAGCTCAACAAACTTGGACTTGGGAGAATGCCCAACTTGAACAGCAAACGTGGGGCATTCACAGCATTCCAGGCATCTCTCCTAGCACAAGAGAAAGGGGAGAAACGAGCAAAAGAGGAAGGACTAAATGAAGCTAAATGATGATGGAAATTTAACTCTCTGGGATCAAATCCAAAGAGAGACACAGCTTCAGGGGGAAGCTAATGTTCAAGGGGAAGCTAATTTTGAGGGGAAAGTCTAGCTTGAGCAACAAGCTTAGTAGACTTGGACTTGGGGGAATGCCCAACTTGAGTAGCAAACGTGGGGCATTCACAGCATTCCAGGCATCTCTCCTAGCACAAAAGAAAGGGGAGAAACGAGCAAAAGATGAAGGAACTGAATGGTGGTCAGTTCTCAAGACAGCTGAAGAAGGAAGTTCAAATATCAAATCTTGATATTTTTTCTCTCTCTTTCTCTCTATTATATCTTAACTTCCTTATGCTTCTTTAAGTCATGATTCTTCAAGCTTGTATGATATATAAGTTCCTAACATGCTTTGATTTTCAATATACTCTAATCTAAAATGGATAAAGATTTAGACTGCATGATTGACACTATGAAATATGCCTGAAACTGAGCATTCTTAGAACTAAAATCTCTAAAGCTTTCCAAAGCTATGTATGATCTCCATGATCAAAATAAGTGACATCATCACTAACGGGTTTTGACATTCATGTTACAAGTTCAGAAAGCAAAAGAACAAACACTGTCTGATGCTTAAGGTTCAGTTACAACAATAATATACTCTCTTCATGCCTAAAACTGAACCCTCATGTTCTCTAAAAGCTAAAACTCTGATACTTGCTTTGATACTTGTCTAAGAGCTTTGATGACTGAAAAGCTCTGATATTTTTGTCCAAAGCTCTGATACTTGTCTGGATACAAAGCTCTGATATTTGCTCAGAATTATGCAGTTTTCCATCATCACTAACAGGTTTTGACATTATCAAAAAGGGAAAATTGTTGGGAAAAACTATCAAAGATAACCCAACTAATGGTTTTGATTAAATGTCAAAACCTGTAGAAAATTTCTATAAAAAACTGCAGGAAGTACAAACTGGTAATTGGCTCTATAAGACTCCAAAACTCAGCTCAGCTGAAGCAAAAATCAACCACTTTGGAGTATTGTCAACCAGCTGGAAAGGATGCATCAAGCAGCCACGAATTAATCAATCAAAGCTAAAGACTGGAAAGCATCCAACAGATGAGCAACTATCAGCTTAGCTGAAAGCTAAGAAAAGCTGATAGACAGAACTGAAGTCAGCAAGTTTAAAGACTTAAGCTTGAGAAGTAGCTGATCAAGCCCATACAAGACCAAAACTGAACTGATCAACCAACAGTTAAGTTCAGTTAACTGGGAGAAGAGCTCATAGGAAGCAGAACTAAAGCTTTAATCAAAGCTAAGCTTCTGACTGCCAACTGGACTATTCCAGAACTGAAGCTCTAGCCAAAGCTAAGCTGTCAGAGTCCAGAACCGAAGGTCGAGGCAGCTGAGGAAATCTCAAACTAGACCATTCCAGAATTGAAGCTTAAGGCAGCTGAGGAACTACCAACTGGACTACCCCAGAGCTGAAAACCAAGGCAGCTGAAGGCCTACTATCTCAAGTCCAAAACTGATAAACAGTCAAGGAACTGCCAAACTTAAGCTCAGAACAGAAAAGCTGAGCAACTGACAGGATCTGCCAGATCCTCCTGGAGTTAATGAAGATCCTGAATTTAATGAAGAAGATCTCCAATCAACGGCTAGTTCAGAACAAGCTTCAATGGCTACAAGAACCAAACTACCATCAATGGATCTACTGAACTAACGATCGGTGGAACCTAACGGTTATAAAGATCACTCATCTATATAAAAAGAGTGAATCTCATTTTAACCGTGACTTTTGCTGAACATACTTTCGTAATCTACTGAGTTTTCTTTCTCCCTCCCTACAGCTCAAAGTTCAAGCGCCAATCATTTGCAGCAGAAAGTCCCAACTGAGAAGAAGTTCGTCAAAGAATCAACCAATCAGCTAGCTATTGAAGAATCCAGCCAGAGCCAAGCTTCTCAGTTCAAGCTATTCAACAATCAACTACTCAGCTCAGCTTAAGGAGCATTCAAAGTTGATAACAGTTTCAAGACTGACTTCTTAAAGATCGAGAGAGATCTAAAATCTTATAAAGACGGACAATAGCACCTAAAGTCCCAGCGAGCAGTTGGGAGCAGTAAGTCTGAGCTGTCGACCATGACTAGCTGAGGAAGGGCATACCGGCGAGTCCATTTTTTTAGGACAGCACCAGTTGAAAAGGAGGCCGCGCTCGAGTGAAGGGTGTCATTTTCAGGTTCAACAGTTTATCTTCACTGTGTAATTGTAATAAAGAAACTTTACACTTGCATAGTGGATTGGCTTTCTAAGTAAGGAAGAGAGGACGTAGAAGCTGAGCTTCGAACCTCTATAAATCTCTTGTGTGTTGTACTTACTGTCAA
Organism: Perilla frutescens; assembly: GCA_026008535.1. Classification (NCBI taxonomy): domain Eukaryota; kingdom Viridiplantae; phylum Streptophyta; class Magnoliopsida; order Lamiales; family Lamiaceae; genus Perilla; species Perilla frutescens. Next base: position 25,218,838 of record BRKX01000010.1, on the reverse strand, counting down.
AGCTTTTGCATATACACAGCTGCAAACAACTTCACACAAGCTGCACTCTTAAGCTAAGTTTTCCATCTCAACTGACTAGTGCACTGATAATTTTTGAAAAATGAGTCAAGGGCCCTATCTATTCCACACAAAAGTTTAAAGTTTTTAAGTCAGTTTATTCACCCCCCTCTAAACTGACATCGACTTGCCTGGGACCAACAATATGTACACTCATTAATATTTTATCAGAAGTTATAAATATGAAAGAAATATAATAAAATATTTAAATAAAGTATTGGATGTCTTCTTCTGCTTGGTTCATAGGCTATTACATAGAAATGAGACTTATCAAGTGTGTTTTACCTTCTTCTGCGTGGTTCACAGGCTATTACATAGAAACGAGACTTATATAGTGTGTACCTTAATAGCGGGCGCGGATTACTTTCGTCATAAAAAAATTTGTAGTTTTAATGTTTTTTTATAAAATAACTAAAAATATATTGATACAATTTTAAAATTTTCATTTTAAAAATTTATGTAAATTTAAATATCTTAAATCAATACCCCATCTATTTCTGAATAAATGTCATTCTAGCATTTTAATTTTGTTTTGAAAAAATATCATTCTACAAATTCGAGATATAAAATTCACATTTTTTCTCACATTTGCCCTTATTTAATGCATTCAAACATCTACGTATATTTAACTCATTTAATATATTCACAGAAGAGCCTATTATGTAATTAATTTATTAATTTATGCGCATTCACCCAAAATAACATTTAAATGGAAACGGACAGAGTATATTTTATCATTTAATGCATAAATTTCAAGGTTCTTTTTTTTTCTTGTAGATGCAATTTGTTATTTTTCGTAGTTATATGATGTTAGGAAAAACTATCAAGGAACTTCTAGATTAGGTTTTGATGAGATGTCAAAATTATTTATGAAAAACTGACTAAAATTCAAGTTGTAGATCTGAGCTGATCGATCCAGAGCATCAAAAAGGAACTCAAGTAAAGTCAAAGTCAATCAATCATGAGTATGGTCTGCAAACTGAAGGATACATCATCCAGTTAGAAGTCAACTCAACTGAGGAGTCAAAAGGTCGAATCAATCGAAACAAACTGACAACTAAGTCAGCTGAGCTGAGGGAGAAAAGAGTCGACTAAGATTGAAGGAACTGATAAGAGATCAGTTTAGACTAAAGACTGGAAGTATCCAACTGATGGCCAAACTGAAGTAAACAAGACAGATCAGCTAAAGGCCAGAACTGAAGTCAGCCAGCTTATGATTAGTCAAACCGACAAGAAAGCTCAAGAGAAATCAGTCAAGCTGGCAAGCTGGCCAGGAAATTGAGATCAGTCGAACTGGAGAGACAAGTTTAAAACTGCTAATTGGAGTAATGGCCAAACTGAGCTGACAAGCTCAATACTGCCAACTGAAGCAATGGCCAAACTGAGTTGACAAGCTCAAAACTGCCAACTGAAGCAATGGCCAAACTGAGCTGACAAGCTCAAAACTGCTAACTAGAGTAACGGCCAAACTAAGCTGACAAACTCAATACTACCAACTGGAGCAATAGCCGAACTGAACAGACAAGTTCAGTACTGCTAACTGGAACTCAAAAATTGAAGCCAGAGAACCCTGGAGTTATTGCTCAAACCGGCGAATCTTGGAATAAATGCTTCAACGAAGATCCTGGAATTAAATATCCAATGAAGATTGATTGGCATAGTAACGGCTATTTCAACCAATAGCTCCAACGATCAATAAAGACCATCTGCCATTGATGAGCCAACAGAGCCACCGATCAATGAAACTCAACGGTCATAAAATCACTCCTCTATAAAAGACGAGTGAATCAAAGTTTTTAAACACTCTTCGCCTCCACAACTTTTGCATATACATTCTTGAAATATTCAAGCAAGAGCTTTTCTTTCTCCCTCCCAATCAGCTCAAGTTCATCATTTGATAAAAACTGCGAGAGTCCAACTGAGAAGAAGAATCCAAAGAGTCGAGATATTCAGCCAGCTGTTGACGATTCAGCCAGGGCAGCCTTCTCAGTTTCAGCTATACAACGGTTAACTACCTAGCTCAATTGAAGGAGCACATCACTTGATACCCCCTGTTCAAGACTAACCTCTTGAAGATCGAAAGAGATCTAAAACCTTGTAAAGACAACAATAGCACCTACCTTCCTAGCGAGCAATTAGGGACTTCAAGTGTGAGCCATCGACTAGCTGAGGTAGCGAGCAGTTACCAGGTTCAGCCAACTGTCCTTCATTGTGTAATTTATAAAGAAACTCAAGTTATATAGTGAAGTTGCCCTTCTGCGGAAGGAAGAGAGGACGTAGGAGTTTGAGACTTTGAACCTTTATAAATTACTTGTGTGTTGTATTGTTTTGACTATTGCATATCTTTAAACTGTACACAAGTTCACACAATCTGCACCAAGTAGTCATAACTGATCAGTTAGTTTATGCATAGATAAGTTTCTCTAAGCGAGTCAAAGGGCCCTATTATTCCGCATTTAAAGTAAAAAGTTTTCAATCAGTTTATTCACCTCCCCCCCTCTAAACTGATATCGACTCGCCCAGGACGAACAAGTGGTATCAGAGCGGTTGATTCTAAGGATTAGCTGTTTCTGCAGATCAACTGAATCAGATCTACTTATCTGTGCTAACATTCCAGCTATGGAAAACCATAAGCTACCTTTGTTTTCAGTTGAGAATTATGATAACTAGAGCAGGAGAATGAAGGCGCATCTCTGCTCAATTCATGAGAATATATGGGAAGTCATTGAAGATGGTCCAATCATCATCATGATGAACAATGATGCTCACATAGTTGATATCAATCAACTGGCAAGGATTCCAAAGCCAACTAATCTTCTCACCAGTGAAGAGAAGAAGTTAAAGAATCTAGAGTTTGTTGCTCAAGCTGCATTATTTCAAACTCTAGATGAAGACAGAATGAAGGACATAAAGAACTGCACAACTGCCAAGGAGATATGGGACCTACTAGCAGACCTATGCAAAGAGTCCGAAGCCATCAAAGGAAACAAGCTCCAACTGGCAGTTGACAGATATGAATCCTTCAAAATGCAGCCAGAAGAGTCCATCTCAAGCCTTGAAACCAGATTTCTAGACATCATCAATGAGATGACCAACCTAGGGAGAAGTTATCCCAATTCCGAGATGAATTCCAAAATATTAGATAATCTCACTGAAGAATGGGACATGAAAGTGATAGCTACAAAAGAATCAAGAAATCTCAACAACATCACTCCAAGGGAACTGTTTGGATCTCTCAAAGCTCATGAGTATAGTCTAAACCGAAAGAAGGAAGCATCAACATCATCAGCTCAAGACGCAGCTTTCTATGGTGAAAGGAACCGGTTTAGAGACACTCGGAGAAGGAACAACTTCTGACCTAGGAGCTCACCAGCCAGAGAAAATCAAGACGGATCTTCATCTAAACGAAAAGGAGAAACAACTGAAAAGAAGGAGAACCTAACTGAAGACATCAATGATCAAATCCAATCAGTTACCAGGTTGCTAGAGAAGTTGAAGAGAGTTCGGGATAAACAATCAGTTCCACCTCAAACTAATGAAATCCCAAAAGATGAGAGAACTCAATAACTAGCTGAACGGTTAGCTGAACCATTCAGGGGTGGCAACCGAAATCAAGGAGAGTGTTTTCACTGCAACAAACAAGGACATTACAGATATGAATGTCCAGAACTCCCTAAAGATAAGAAAGCCAAAGTGAGGAGGAGCTTCTTCAAAAGGAAAGCAATGGTTGCAAATTATGAGAATGCCGTGCTAGACGATTCAGACTATCCATCTGGAATTGATTCTGATGGCTACAGCTCAGATGATGAAGCGCTATTCTGCCTCATAGCTGACAATGATGAAGAGGTTAGTACAGCTGATTCTCAAACCTCTTTCTATCATATTAATGAAGTAATTGTTTCTAGCAATGAACTTGACATAAAACTTATGATGCTAGAAGATAAATTAGTTTCAATATCTTGCTTACATGTTGAACTGAAAGATGAAAATGATGATCTGAGAAATAAAGTTAGAAAACTGAGCATTGATCATGAAAGATTGAATTATCTTGAGTCTCAGTTTATAGAATTTGAGAAATTGAAATTGAGAACTGCTGATCTAGAGGCTAAAAATCAAAAACTCAAGCAAGAGATCCATGAGAGAGAAAAAGTAACTCTGAAGTTCAAAAAGGGATCTCAAACTTTAGATGAGATATTAAATCATCAAAGAACTGGAACTAGCAGCTTAGGGCTAGGATATAGCAAGTTCACTGCTTTAGAGAAAGGAAAAGCAGTTGCTCAACCCAGTGATAAAGGAATTCTAAAAGGATTCACTAGATCTCATGATCAGCTAGCTGAGCCAACCAAAGGCAAAGGAATATTGAAAAATCCTCAAACACAGCCCAGACAATTTGGTCAGTTCTGCCAAACAAAAACACCAGGTCAACTGAAGCCCAAATTCCAGCCAAGACCATCAGTTCAATCAAATAAATCCACTCGTTCAGAGCCTCCAGTTCAACAAGGACCACCAGCTCAACAAAGAATGCCCCCAAGGCAAACTGATAGATCAGCCCTCTTTAGAAAGAAAAATTAGTTTAGATCTCAAGCCAATCCTACCAAGAAGTTTAATCAGAACACCTATAGGAGAGATCAAAGAAACTCGTTTGAACCCTACCATCACTATAATGAGTGCCTGGATTCCAGAAATGAACCAAAAAGGTTTAATCCAATAAACTGGAAACATACAAAGCACTGGTCTGATCACAGAACTCAAAGGTCTCAAGACCAAAGCATTTTAGTTGAATTGTTTTATCCAACTAACTTTCAACGCAGGTATCACTGAACAGATTCAAATCAGAATAGAAGAGTTGAGAGAAAATCTAAACTGATCAGACGATCCAAGTCAGTTGGATCTCTGAATGATAAAAAGCCAAAAGTTTGGCAAGTTTGGATTCCAAAGAACTTGACGTATCAACAAGGACCCGATATGAAACGGGTCCCTAAATGCTAATCCTTGTTTTTGCAGGACAAGAGCATCCTATCTATGAAGAAAGCTAAAGACATTTGGTATCTACATATCGGGTGCTCCAAGCACATGACCGGAGATAGAGAAGATCTCGACGGTTATAAAAAAGTCAAAGGTCCACTTGTCACATTTGGAGACAACTCCAAAACTCGAACCATTGGAGAAGGGTTCGTGGTCAAGGGAAAAGTTGTAGTAAATGGAGTCTCCCATGTGGATGGACTAAAACATAAACTACTCAGCATCAGTCAGCTGTGCGACAATGGCTACTCAGTTGACTTCACTAAAGACTCCTGCAGCATAGGAGACAAGTCAACTGGAGTAATTCTTCTCACTGGCATAAGAAGAGGCAACATGTATATTGTTGACTGGTCAACCGGCTACTCAGAAGCTTGCTTTCTTTCGAAAGGATCAACTGAAGCAAGCTGGTTATGGCATCAACGACTGAACCACCTCAACTACAAAACAATCAACTACCTAGTCAAGAAAGAGCTAGTTGAGGGGCTTCCCAAGGAAATATACAAGAAAATAGGCGTATGTAGGCCATGTCAAAAAGGAAAGCAAGTGAAATCATCCTTTAAGAATAGGAGTCATCCACCAGGAACAACTGATTGCCTCCAACTGCTACATATGGATTTGTTTGGTCCAGTTAGACCACAAACCCCAAAAGGCAAAACATTCACTCTGGTAGTAGTTGATGATTTCTCAAGATATACGTGGGTGGAATTCTTGAGGAGCAAAGATGAAACTTATAACAAACTAACGGTGTTCATCTGAAGGCTACAAACTGAAAAAGAAAGATCAGTTCAAAGGATTCGCTCCGACAGTGGAACTAAATTTGTGAATCAACAAATGATCAGCTTTCTCAACCAGCTTGGAATCACTCATAAACACTTAGCTGCAAGAACTCCACAACAAAACGGTGTAGCCGAACGGCGTAACCGGACACTCAAAGAAGCAGCTCGAGCAATGATAGTTGATGCCAACATAGCTGAAGGATACTGGGCTGAAGAAGTCAACATAGCTTTCCATACTCAAAACCGAAGCGCCATTGTAGCCGCACATGATAAAACCTATGAGCTATATAAGGGTCGTAAGCCTTCTATCTGATATTTTAAAATATTTGGCTGTAAATGTTATATTCACAACAATGGTAAGACTCAATTGAAAGCCTTTAGTGCCAAAGCTGATGAGGGAATATTTCTTGGGTATAACTCTCCTCATGCACAAGCTTACAGAGTGTTCAATAAACGAACTCTTGTTGTGGAAATAACATGTCATATGGTATTTAATGAATTTGCTAATGAGTACAGGAACAAAGAAAGAATAGACACATCAGTTCAAGTACTACCTAGTGAAACTGAGAACTCGCAGGACTATGTAGATCACATTGTTCCAGAGCGGCTTGAAGTTTCACTAGAAGAAGGCAATGAAACTGATACTAAATCAGTTGAGAACAACTTGGTCAATGAAGATACAAATCATGCTGAGACCATAAACCCCACAACTGAAATAGGGGGAAGAACTGATGAAAATGCCGAACCAACTGATGTAAGGGCAACTGATGACGTCACTACAGAAGAACCAGCTGAAGCTATCTTGCCCAAATGGCTCCGAAGCCATCCAACTGACAAGATAGTTGGTGACCCAAGAAGTCGAGTTCAAACCAGAAGTTCAACTGAGCATGCATTGTTCACATGCTTCATATCTCAAACAGAACCGGTAAACGTCAAAGAAGCCTTAGAAGATTCAGACTGGATCATGGCCATACAAGAAGAACTGAATCAGTTCACAAGAAATGACGTATGGTTTCTTGTTGATAGACCAAAAACCCAGAAGGTCATTGGTACAAAATGGGTTTTTCGCAACAAACTGGATGAACAAGGAGTGATCACAAGGAACAAGGCTAGACTGGTAGCCAAAGGATACTCACAAAGTGAAGGGATTGACTTTGATGAGACATTCACACCAGTTGCAAAGTTGGAAGCCATCAGACTGTTCCTAGCCTATGCAGCTCACTTCAATTTCACAGTCTACTAAATGGATGTCAAGAGTGCTTTTCTTCAAGGAATGCTCAAGGAGGACATGTATGTCGAGCAACCGCCAGGCTTTGAAATTGGTGATCAAGTCTTTAAACTGAAGAAAGCCCTCTACGGACTAAAACAAGCTCCTAGAGCGTGGTATGAAACTCTCACAACATTTTTGCTGAAAAATGGGTTTCAAAAGAGAGTTATTGATCTAACTCTATTCCGAATAGAATGATCAACTGAGATCTTAATGGTTCAAATTTATGTGGATGACATAATTTTTGGATCAAAAAGCAAAGATCTATGCACACGATTTGCTCAACTGATGCAAAGCGAATTTGAGATGAGCATGATGGGAGAAATGACATTCTTCCTAGGACTCCAAGTGAAGCAGCTGAAAGATGAGATCTTTATCAGCCAGGCCAAGTACACTAAAGAGCTAGTCAAAAAGTTTGGCGTAAGTAAAGGAAAAACTCTCAAGATCCCTATGAATACATCAGTTCAGCTAACTCTTGATGAAGAAAGAGAATTAGTTAGCCAAACATATTACAAAGGAATTATTGGGTCGCTACTTTACTTAACAGCTAGCCGGCCAGACATCTCTTATTCAGTCGGTCTATGCACACGGTTCCAAGCTAACCCAAAGAAAAGTCATCTTGAAGCAGCAAAGAGGATTATCAATTATCTCAAATGAACCATAAGTCTTAGATTATGGTATCCTAGAGATGACAGTTTGAGTCTAATTGGGTATTCAGATTCAGACTTTGGTGGATGTAAGATCGACAAAAAAAAACTAGTGGAACATGTCAGTTTCTGGGAAGCAAACTGATATCCTGGTTTAGCAAGAAGCAGCACTCAGTTGCCACGTCAACAACTGAAGCAGAATATGTAGCTGCTGGAAGCTGCTGTGCTCAGATACTCTGGATGAAGCAACAGTTGAAGGACTACAAAGTCGAAACTGAAGAAGTACCTATCTACTGTGACAACAATAGTGCAATTGCAATATCTTAAAATCCAGTTCTACATTCAAGAACCAAGCACATTGATATAAGACAACACTTCATTAGAGATCACATCGAGAAGAAGGACATATGCATCAAATATGTCAACACTGAGAAGCAGATAGCTGACATCTTCACCAAACCATTGCCTGAAGCAAGGTTTATGGAGCTATGCATACAATTGGGATTACTTGAGCTAGCATCAAAAGATGAAGATGATCAACTGGAAGAAAAAGGCCAAGAATCCATTCCAGCTGAAGAAAGGAACTAACCTAAAGGCTTCAAACTCCTCATGAGCAGTTCATAACTAAAAAAGTCGTTGAACTGATCAGTTGGACACATAAGCCATCAGTTTGAAATAAAGCAGGAAGCTGTAGAGAGAAAGTAAACTGGAGCTGATCAGTTTATCCCATCAGCTCAACTAAATCATCAGTTCATTTGCTCAAACTGATGATCCAATCAGCTATGCAGAACATACCAGCTGCAAATTGATCAAACTGATGAAGAAATTATAGGAACTAGAATCAACTCAAAAGGAGATGTCAGTTCAAGAACCAGCTGATGGAAAAACAGCTGAACTGAAAGATAGCTGAATAAAGGTCCAAGTAATCAGGACGAGTCAGGAACTGATAAGACAACATCTCAATTAAAGCTGATCAACAGAAAAGATCATCAGCTACAGTCGAAGCCAACTGATGACGTAATCAGTTTCAAGCCAAGGAGAAACTGCTAGAGAGAAAATGATAAGTTCAAAAATTTCAATAGTGGAAACGGTAAAAACACGTGTCACTCAAATGTTACCGTTGAACTTTCTCTCTCTTCCATCATTTATCCCCAACGGATAGAAATGAAAGGCCAATCGACGGGTCGATTGAATTAATCCGACCGTTGAACTTAGGCATACGAAATGTCTCAACCGTTGGATGAACCCCATCATCTCCTATAAAAAGGATGGCTGAATTCTCATTTTTACTTTTACAAATCTAAAGTTCAGTAAAGAATTAAAGCCTTTCTCTTTCTTCATCTCTTGAAACTGTTTTGCAAAATTTACGACAGTAAAAATTCAATTCTAAAATTCAGTCAAAACCAAATTATCCCTTCTGAACTATTCATCTCAAAAACTTAATAGCTGATAGACGTACACCAACTGTTCGACGAAAGTTCAACTTTAAGAGAACTAGTGAATCTTAACAAAGATTCCAGACAAATCTCTATAGAGACAAGTTCCTAGATCTAGTTGCTTATAGAGAAAGGTGCTCAGATTCTTCTCTATGCAACTCATTGATCACTAAGATAGAAGAAGTTGGATTGAAGAGTTTCACGGAATATTATCCATCCAAGGTTTACCTAGAAGCCGTAGTTAAGTTCTACTTAAACTCAAAAGGCTATGATGGCAGAATAGTAACTGAAGTTCGTGGAGTCAAACTAATAATAACTCCAGAACTGCTCGGAAGATTATTTAAACTTCCCACTACTGGAACACGATTACAAGATGTAAAAGTTGATCAAGAAGAAGCCAATCGTCACTGGAAGCGAGTGGAATGCGCAGATCCGTATAAAAGCAGTACACTCATGTCCTGCTTTCAAGAAGAATACAGAGTTCTAGCATCAGTTGCAGCTAGAATGATTACTGGGACGACTGGGAGCCATTCAGAGATGTCAGAGCACAAGTATAAAATATGTGCAGCAATCATCAGAAGCATCAACGTAAACTGGGCTCAGTACTTCTTTGAGCAGATAAAGAAGTATGTTGATATTGTTAAAAAGCACTAGATAGTAACTAAGTTCCATCAGAAAATGTGCTACCCCTGCAGGATAAGTAGCATATTGGAAAGCACTCTTAGCTCCATGTCAAAAGAAACTGACACATTGATGATCGATAAGCTGGATTTTATACCAACAACTATCAAAAGGCAACCAGCTGCAAAGTCAATAAAAATCAAAAGCAGTCAGCCAATTGTTGCCTTCTCAAAGAAAGCAGAGGAGCCTACAAAAAGAAAATGCAAGGAGATTGATACTAAAATACCTCAAGAGGACTCCGACTCGGACGATAATGTTCCAATAAGTCAAATGATTGGAACCACAATCAAAGCTAAGCCTCTGCGACAAGTTCGATGTAGATCAACTATTGATTCACATAAAGAATAGATCTTTACCAGGCCAGTTCAGATCAAGGAAAGAACTAGCAGATCAAAGAAGAAGCCCGCAGCAGTTCAATCAAAAGGGAAGAAGAAGAAATCAGGACCTCCACCCCCTCCAAAACTGCCTCCTTATAACATCAAGGTGTTTGATGTGGCACCAGTTGAAGGATATGACATTGTGCCTGACAGGGGAATTCCACCAAAGGGCACAGGAGCCGATTTCTTCAGAACTGCGTGCCCCCCGATGGGAAAGACTGAAGAGAATATAAGAGCTCTATCAAGAGATGAAATCGTCAAGTGCTGGGCTGATGAACAAGTACAGAAGTTCATAGCCGAAAACTTTATTGAAGATGTGATTGGCACTGCTGCTATGTATGCAGCTCTATCAAGGTACGTCTACGGTACCTTTGGAGACACTACTTCAACTCTGAAGCCCATTTTCTCCTAACTGCTCTTCATGAGATGAGCTTCTGGAAAAGGGAAGAAAGGTGGAGCATGCAATGGGCTAGACAAGAGACTCCTGAGCAAAATCCAGTCATTATCTTGAAGAGAATGCTTGCCATTCGAAGGAACCACCTCCACCCAGAACAACAAACTCTGTTGAACGTGATGAATGATTTACTCAACTGGGCTAACATCAGACTGCCACCTCTGCAAACTCAAGCTGAACAGCAACACTGGAGAAATCCTCAAGTTCAACAGCACTGGTTGCTCAAGTAACTGCTCAACCTCAGACAACAACCAGCATCAAAAGGTGCAGGACCAGTTCAACAAAGAAGCTCAAAGCAGTCAGCAAGGGGCTGCAACTGCTGCAGTGTACAACACAAGGCAAATTGTCATAGTATCTGTGGCTAGACAGTTAACATTCGAAGAATCCCCTCAAACTAATGACATCATCATTGATCTCCTTAATGATTCTCCTTAGGTGCAAACTATTGACGAGCGAACAGCCAGTGATCTGGAGTTTGAAGAAATGCTCAAATCTCCTATCCTACCAGATCTTCCAAGTGATGAAGAGCCACAGAAGTCGACTGAAAAGACTCGACTGCCTGAGGAGCCAACTGAACCTCAAACTGCTCCTTCCCAAGAGACAACTCCAGAGCCAGCTGAGTCTGACCAGCCAGCTGGACAGATTGCTCAAGTAGATGAACAACCTGCCTATCAAGGTACACTAGCAATAACTGTGTACATTGATCCAATTAAAAGAGCTCTTCAAGTTGCCGCTCAAACTGCTGCACCAGAGATCTCATCAGAATCAAGTTATGATGAGACCATCATTATGGAGACGGACAAAATATCCCACACAGTTCCTTGTGAGGAACTAATTGGAACTGAAGCAGGAGAGGAAGCTGACTCAAGAGCAGTTCAGTTCGATGCTCAACCAAGCAGTTCAATAATCCAGCTCCCTCCTTATTATGAAGAACTGATCCACACGTTGCAGCAACAGGTTAAACTGCACACTGAGCAGATCAAGCAATTGCAAGCTCATCCAAGACTCAAATTAGCTGAAACTGAGTCATCAAGCAACGATGAGGATGAAGAAGATGGCATCACCGAACTGATTGCCAAAATGAGGAAAACTGATCACAAGAAGGACTAAGTGGCTGATCAAGTTAAGACTGATTAGAAAGCCCTAAGATTACTTCTTGTTAATTAATTTGTAATTATTTATTGATATATATATAAAAAGATTATCCTTTTGTTTTCAAATAAATGTCGAACTTCACATTTATTTTTGAAAATTTTAACCGTTGCAAGATAATGACACGTATCAAAGTCATTAAATGCCAATGACCAAAAGAGGCCAGAGGCTAGTACCATTTCAACCATCAGATCTATGAGCCTATCCAAACACTCATAAAAAGTCCCATCTTTCAAGCCTCTCAAAAAGCCTCCTCATACAATATGAAAACTCTCTCTCTCTCTCTCTCAAAAATCTTGAAATTCCCAAAATCTCAGCCAACCCCAAAGATGGCCGAATTATCCAGATCTTCAAATTCCTTCAAAGAGCAACATATGAGAGACAAATTCCTTGATAGGAAGAAATTCCAATTAATTCTAGATTAATCAAACAACTCACTCCTTCTGTCAAATCTTCACAAGACAGAAATTATTTACTACCTGGAAACACCACCAAAGTTCTTTAGACAAAATTTGGTGAGTGAATTTTTACTTCAAGCAAAATTATCTACAGATGGAAAGACAGTGTCATCAGTGATTCAAGGACGGCCACTTCAAATCACTGAAAGAACAATTGTAGAAGTGTTCCAACTCCCACAAGAAGGTTCATCCGTTCAAGATCTAAAGGAATCTGTAGAGTCATACTGGAGAGAATGGAAAGCTTCCACCTGTAACAAGCAATTCAGTTTTACAACAGCTAAAACTGATATGAAGCCCGAGTATGGTGTTCTACTTGACATAACGAACAAAATGTTGTTCGGGGCCATTGGAAGCCTGAGTCAACTCATCCAAGAGAGATACAAGGTTATGATTTACCTTGCTGAAGGGCGACAAACAAACTGGGCAGAATTTATCTTTCAACAATTCAAGCATCAAGTCATCAAGGCCTCTGACTCAAAGAAATCTGGCAAATTTGAGTCCAAGGTAGGACTTGTTCTAAGAATGAGTAAAATGCTTGAAGACCTGCTGAAGCTTCTAAATGATGAATCACTACCAGTTCTTATCTCTGACTGGATTCCCAAGAAAGGAACTGCCCATCTTCAGTCACTAAGGAAAAGAGAAAAGCCAAGGCCAAGACAAGCAACCACTCTTCGAGCAACTCAACTGCCAACGTCATTCATTCTCTAAAATCAAAGAACGGATCACCAGTGGATTTCCAGGTTTGCTCTGATCCAGATGAGCTTATTCCATTCATTGGAATCCCTCATCCAAACTATGGAGCGGACTATTTTAGAAGCACATGCCCTCCTCTCCAACTGACTGAAGAAAATATTCGCACTTTCTATAATGGTGAATATGCAGTCAAAGTTGCACAAAAGGAAGTGACCAATCTCCTTCTCACTCACTTTGCTTTCGTTGCACAACGTGACCAAGAGTTGTTCAAACAACTCCATCGGTATTTCTACTGGTATAACTGGAGACATTCTATGTCTATCCAGTCTCACTTTTTGCTAACTGCCTTTCATGGCATGAGCTACTGGCAACGTGAAGAAACTTGGAGCATTAAATGGATAGGATCGTCAAATCCATTTCCTCCAACTATTGTGCAAGTCCAGCACATCATGAATCACCGGCTTGTCAACAAGATCCCAGCCACTGCCTTATTAGCAGAATTCAAAACCAACATCATACCTCAAGCAGTTAGGATTGCAAGTCAATCAGTCAACTACCAAACTGGCTCGCTTTGTCGAAAACTGAACTTTGATAATCTATTAAGTCAGTCAGCTGAGCCATCATGACAAACTCTAACTGCCACCGAAAGGATAGAACCACATCTATCACAAACTGAAGTTGTGGCTACTCAGAAGAATCCAAGGCGTGCTAACGAGAACGATAGTGATGATGAAGACACTTCCACATCACCAAGTCTCATATCCAAGAGCTATGTCACTCCACTGCTCACATCTAGCTCAAAAGGCATGCAATTGCCTATGAAAAATGAACAGTTTCGATCATCGCCAAAGGGAACTTCACAATCCCTTAGTCAAAGGATGAAAAACTCGTCAGTTGCCATCCAGCTTCACCTTCACCTTCACCAAGCTAGGAGGACAGCAAGGCCTGAATTGCCAAAGAAAAAACCACCTCCAACGGAAGCAGTGCAGCCAGTCCAGCTAGGCCCTTCAAGAAGCGGAAACTGTCTACTGAAAGCCAAGAAACTGATCAAGCCAACTGATCAATTCAGTTCAGTTGCAGCTTCAGCTTCAGTCAGCTTTTCAGTGACAACTGAGAACCGAGACTCAACCGCTCATCCAACCACTGAGCATTCAATTAGTTGGACTGTATCCCAACTGAATCCGGATAAGTTTTTTTTAATCTTTCAAAGTTTATCATAGTTACATTATTACCATTGAGATTATGAAATTTCCTATATTATATTCAACGGCTCCAATTTGAAAAATAGGGCTCTATCTCACCAGTTGCCATTAATATCTCTGCATTGATACTACATCATCTCTTCAAAGACAAAAAGAAAATATAATTTTCTAATGAGATATAAATAGCAAGATCCGTAGAAAATATTTTGCTATTTATGGCAACTACCCCATTTTCAAAAATACTTCTCCTCAGCCACACGATCATAAAGTTACTTCACGATCGAACGACTGGGATGCATGTATCATTAATTCAGCTAATCATCCATCAAATCGGACAGCTAATCAGCTAAGAGAAGCACTCAAGTGTCCTTGATCAATGCATGCTATGCTGAATATATTTATGCAAGGAGATGGAGACTCCGATCATCTGCAAACTCAATCTCCTCCTTGCTTTGATTACTTGCAAACTCTCTCTTCACACTTGCATATCTAACAACACCATCTTTTTGCAGAAATGAAGCCTTCATTTCAGATGGTAGATGTCAATCTGCTTATTAAGAAGCTGAAGAAAGATAAGACTCTTAATCTAAAGTATCTTAACGCACGTCTCAGCTTCGACAACTTTCAAAGAATTTATAGGTCATTGGAGGCAACTGGCCTGCTGCCATTTTTGACAATCGTGCCACTCAAGAATACACCTTCCCATGTTGCGGAGTTCTACTACAATGTAACCATCTCCGGCGACAACATCATCTCCACCGTCCAGAGCAAAGTGATCACAGTAACAAAAGAGACAATGATGTCTACCCTTCACCTTCCCGGTGACGGCCTAGACGTAATGGACCTGGAACTACCGTGCAAATACGCACTGTGGGGTATTTGGAAGCATCCTCACGTGCACCATCATTACTGTTCACACAGGCTAAAGAAGAGCATGCCCAGCGAGATCATCCAACTCTTGGACATCACCGGTCATATCTTACATGGCAACTTTGAGACGGTCTAGTTCTCTGAGCTCAAAGCACATCTCACGGCCGCTCTATATTTCGGTTGTAATGCCGACTGGGCCTCTTTCATTCTTGCTCAATTACGAGCAAATGTAGAGCGAGCGGAATATGATCCCTCCACTGGCTCGTTCTGAGAAAAAATTGGGTTTATGAGTCACATAAGCCACATCATTCAAAGCCAGTTTGATGAGATCATTCCAACTGGCGAACCGATCAAACGAAGGGACATGCTCCCTACCATCTACTGCAATCTAATCTCGAAGAGATCCCGCCAACCAGGAACTCCCGACTCAAGTCATGGAAAGCAACCGGTGGTCGCTCATGTCAGCTCCTCAAAAGAATGGCAGCTGATGATTGAAAATGAGCCCCTATCTAGACTGAGTGATCAGTCTACAATACCAGCCACCTCACAACCTCTACCCTTAGTCCATCGCGACTAACTTGAGGTTGAGTTTGAGGCAGTTCTAGACCATCAGCTGAGAAGCTGCTTCGGTCTCATTGAGGGCATCGACCCCTCTCTATTCAAGCAACTGAGACGGTACCTCCAGTACCATATATGGGTATTTCAACTGGATGAGATAAAAATGTTCCACCTCATCCGCACCCATGGATCCACCTTCTGGATCAACGAAGGAACATAGAGTAGAAATTGGATGAATCATCCACTCTCCTCGCCACCAACGCTCTCAGAGATAATGGATTCGATGATCAAGCGAATACGACTAAGTATACCAGCCGATGCTCCTCTCCCCGACAACGAACCGGCCAACTCCTCAAGCACACCATTTCTTGGAGATCTACCCATCGCTTCAACTGATGAGATCTTCATAAATTTGGCCTCGATGAACTTCAAAGAGCAAGAAGTCTCTCTTACCTTTGATCAAGGTCAGTTCATGACAACTGAAGACGCCTATGCATGGCTCTCCTCACCCATGCCAATTCCTTCAGCTCCCTCCCTCCATGATGACAAGTTGGCAACTACCTTCACATTCTTGCCAAACTTGTCAATACCATCATGCGATCCACCCCAGCTTTTGGATGATGCCAAAAAGAGGGAAGATGGACAGTATGATGATGGATGCTTAACTCTTTGGGATCAGATTCAAAGAGAAATTCATCATGAGGGGGAAGATCAGCTTCAGGAGGAAGCATGGAGAACACAAGAAGACTTCGAAAGAGGAGAAACGAGCAAAAAGAAAAGGAGCAGTTTCAGGGAGTAAATCAGTAACTTTAACTACTCTTGAAAATTGAAAGCCTGGATATAATATGCTTTAAGTAAAGATATAATACATACTGCAATTATTCAAATATCATGTCTCAAATCAAGTCTTGATTATGATTATAATATTCTAATACTTAAATAAAAGCATGCCGAGCTTGAATGCTCTGATACTTGAATGAAAGCATGCCCAAAATGAAAGAATGCTCTGAAACTTAAAGTCTAAATGCTCTAATACTTGAATTTCATGCATACCTTGAATGCTTTGATACTTGAATGAATATCATGAATCAAATTTGCTCTGATTTCAAGAATCTGCTTAAGCAAATTATAGTAGGTATATCAAATGTACATTTACAATTTTTCCATCATCATCGACAAAGTTTTGACATCATCAAAAAGGGGGAAATTGTTATGAAAAACTATCAAGGAAGTTCTAGATTAGGTTTTGATGAGATGTCAAAATTATTTATGAAAAACTGACTAAAATTCAAGTTGTAGATCTGAGCTGATCGATCCAGAGCATAAAAAAGGAACTCAAGTAAAGTCAAAGTCAACCAATCAGAAGTATGGTCTGCAAACTGAAGGATACGTCATCCAGTCAGAAGTCAACTCAACTGAGGAGTCAAAAAGTCGAATCAGTCGAAACAAACTGACAACTAAGTCAGCTGAGCTGAGGGAGAAAAGAGTCGACTAAGACTGAAGCAACTGATAAGAGATCAGTTTAGACTAAAGACTGGAAGTATCCAACTGATGGCCAAACTGAAGTAAACAAGACAGATCAGCTAAAGGCCAGAACTGAAGTCAGCCAGCTTATGATTAGTCAAACTGACAAGAACGCTCAAGAGAAATCAGTCAAGCTGGTAAGCTGGCCAAGAACTTAAGATCAGTCGAACTGGAGAGACAAGCTCAAAACTGCTAACTGGAGTGATGGCCAAACTGAGCTGACAAGCTCAATACTGCCAACTGAAGCAATGGCCAAACTGAGCTGACAAGCTCAAAACTGCCAACTGAAGCAATGGCCAAACTGAGCTGACAAGCTCAAAACTGCTAACTGGAGTAACGGCCAAACTAAGCTGACAAACTCAATACTACCAACTGGAGGAATAGCCGAACTGAACAGACAAGTTCAGTACTGCTAACTAGAACTCAAAAACTGAAGCCAGAGAACCTTGGAGTTATTGCTCAAACCGGCGAATCTTGGAATAAATGCTTCAACGAAGATCCTGGAATTAAATATCCAATGAAGATCGATTGGCATAGTAACGGCTATTTCAACCAAAAGCTCCAACGATCAATAAAGACCATCTGACATTGATGAGCCAACAGAGCCACCGATTAATGGAACTCAACGGTCATAAAATCACTCCTCTATAAAAGACGAGTGAATCAAAGTTTTTAAACACTCTTCGCCTCCACAACTTTCGCATATACATTCTTGAAATTTTCAAGCAAGAGCTTTTCTTTCTCCCTCCCAATCAGCTCAAGTTCATCATTTGATAAAAATTGCGAGAGTCCAACTGAGAAGAAGATTCCAAAGAGTCGAGATATTCAGCCAGCTGTTGACGATTCAGCCAGGGCAGCCTTCTCAGTTTCAGCTATACAACGGTCAACTACCCAGCTCAATTGAAGAAGCACATCAGTTGATACCCCCTGTTCAAGACTAATCTCTTGAAGATCGAAAGAGATCTAAAACCTTGTAAAGACAACAATAGCACCTACCTTCCTAGCGAGCAGTTAGGGACTTCAAGTGTGAGCCGTCGACCAGCTGAGGTAGCGAGCAGTTACCAGGTTCAACCAACTGTCCTTCATTGTGTAATTTGTAAAGAAACTCAAGTTATATAGTGAAGTTACCATTATGCGGAAGGAAGAGAGGACGTAGGAGTTTGAGACTTCGAACCTCTATAAATTACTTGTGTGATGTATTGTTTTGACTATTGCATATCTTTAAACTGTACACAAGTTCACAGAATCTGCACCAAGCAGTCATAACTGATCGGTCAGTTTATGCATAGATAAGTTTCTCTAAGCGAGTCAAAGGGCCCTATTATTCCGCATTTAAAGTAAAAAAGTTTTCAATCAGTTTATTCACCCCCCCCCTCTAAACTGATATCGACTCGCCCGGAACCAACATATGATATATTGGTAAAATAATAAATAAAAAAATGAATGCAAAACATAATACTTAGAGGGGGTGTTTGGTTTGTGGGTTTAGATGGAATTATGGTATTGATAAAATAATCTAGCCTAATCAAATGTTTAGTTCGCGTAATAGGAGCCCGATATTGATTATGAGCCCGGATTCCAATCACCCATTTAGGTGATAACCCATCACCCCAAAAATGGGGTGATTATATCCATCCCACTTTTTAATCAACATAAAATTATTTAATTATCCTCATCTAAATTATTTTTGAATATTTCTATCCTCAATTTTGGAAATATTTACGCAGACGCATATTATGTATGGACTTTTTTTTTCTCTAAATCACTTTTAAATAAAATACTAAAAATATTGGAAAATTAAAAATAACAATTCACAGCAAATTCAACTATAAATCCATAAAAAAGTAATTTCAAATTAATAATGAAAATTTTATGAAATTGCCCAATTTTGTTAACAATTTCATAGTTGTTGGGGTTTTTTCGAATTAAATCACCGCAGGATCATTTGGATGTTCATTAATCCATGTTCATGCAAATCATAATTTTATGTAACAGTCAATTGGGCTACAACAGGGATTTAGAAGAATATTGAATTGGCCCACTAATTTATTTAATATCCAATATCCAATAAACTTAGGATATAATTAAATAAATTAAGTTTTACTTTTATTCCACTAAAGAAGCAAAACTGACCTACCAATTTAATACATATTTACAAATATGCTTTCTCCTTTAGTCCAGCCATTCTCCGTGTTTAAGATATAATGTTCATTAATTAATTATGTCAGCCTCTGACAGCTATAATTAATTAACATCTAAAATCTTGAGTAGTACCACACAAGCTTTATTCATGTACGGAATAAATTCCACCTGCAGGGTTTCAACATTAACTTGTGTTTCCTCAAGAGAACATCATCAACCTGGCGCACCAGGACACGGTGCTCATGCATACTGCTCGAGACATCATGTATACATTGTTATTACCCAAGATATCGAATTCGATCTACGAAAGGTTCTCACCCATTGATAAATCAAAGTAATAAACAACGCACACATATGCTCGCCAATATCACATGAGTTCAGAACCCGAACTCTGTGGATCTTTATTCTCTCAGTAACTGGGTCAGAGATAGAGAATAGTATCCTATCGTGATCCTTCTCAATACACTAACGAGTGTATTAGAATAATCAGTTAGTCAAGATAAACTAACTTATCAGATTATTCTACGGTATACCGATGGTGTGTTCAGGACCATCTAAGCCGTGAGCTCTTAAATACATTACAAATTTCTAATGATATGATCTTACCGTGTAACTCCCCACACCATATCATCTACAATGTAAGTATATAGAACATTGCATAAAACAATTATAGAACATAATGTAAATGCAAACAGTGACTGCAATAACTTTCATTTCATATCATCATATCATCAGAAAAGTATACAAAGACAAGTCTTCAAGTATACAAAATTAACAATCTCCCACTTATACTTGAAGCATGTCTTTCAAGCATAATAACTAACTGGCTAACTCTCCAATCTAAACTATCAACTCAAATTGCGCCACCAGGTCTGCATCTCACTCCCATTTTCTCCACGTGACCATCAAAGGTCTTAGTCGGCAGGCTCTTCGTGAATGGATCAGCCAGGTTGTCCTCCGATGCAATCTTGACCACCGCCATGTCTCCTCTCTTAACGATTTCTCGTATAAGATGGCACTTTCTCTCTATGTGTTTACTTGCTTTGTGGGCTCTGGGTTTCTTCGAATTTTCCACTACACCAGAGTTATCACAGTATATCGTGATAGTCTTAGGCAAATCAGAAACCACGCCTAAGCCCACTAGGAACCCGCGAAGCCAGACAGCCTCTTTTGCAGTCTCAGAGGCAGCTACATACTCAGTTTCCATGGTGGAATCCGCAATGCATTTCTGCTTAATGCTCCTCCATGCGATGGCTCCACCTCCTAATGTAAACACATAGCCTGAGGTAGACTTACTCCGATCTTTGTCGGATTGAAAATCTGAGTTCGTGTAATCCAAAGGTACTAGACTATCAGAGCGGAAAACCAGCATATAATCTCAAGTCCGTTTAAGGAACTTGAGAATGTTTTTGACCGCAGTCCAGTGACCTTGTCCAGGGTTAGACTGATATCTGATTGGGGTCCAAATTTACACTTATAATTTCCGATTTATGCTCACTAGATACTACTTAGGACCACACCCGCAATTGGACGGGGTCAATTGTAGAAGCGATGAGCCTAACCCGAGTCGATCTCTCAAGGAAGACTTTATGCGAAAGAACTATCTATAGGCTACACATGCTTTCGACAAACAACTAAAATAAAATCTAAACATTCTAACAAGGGGTTTGATGAGGATTATGCTACAAATTCGAAGTAGACAATAAGGCAAGGTGATTAAATGCAAAAACACGAATTAAAACGAGATTAGCAGAAACAAGTTTGATTAAGATATTAGGGTGTAGATTCTCTCAATGGTTTTATCACTATGCTTAAGTCAAGTTGATAATGTTATTCTCACAAATATGATAGACCCTTCTAATTAGTTTAACTTCAATTCCTGTCACCGTCTATCCATTAAACCTCTCTTAGCTATACCATACATGCAAGATTAACATATTAGGCTTAGGAACCCCATGCACCTAACGTCGAAGGAACCAATTTCCGGATTTAGATTCACAATCAAGACTCCTCTAAATCCTATCAATGTTCAAGTAGTGATCAATTACCTAAACATGAAAAAGCACGATTCCAACAACAACGAGAATAAGCATAGATCAAAACTACATCGATCATCTACCCCCTAATAGAGAGATTAGCCGCTAAACATGCTCAAAGCAACACAAATACCATAAAAGGAAGTCATCTCATAAATCAAATGCAAATAACTCAAACTTCTACAATATTAAGTATCTTTCAAGAGTTTTGGGACAAATCCCCTCAAACATCCAAGAAATACAAAGAAAATACAAGAGAAACCTCCTTCGAGTTTAGCTTCCGCGGATGGCTCGTCGTCGGGCTTTTCTCGTCTTCCATTCCCCTAGCTTGGCTTGGTTCCATTCTTCTCCCTCCTCTCCTCTTCTCTTTTGTGGTTGTGTTGATGGTGAAAATGGTGAGGATGCTGGTGTAGAGATTTAGTGTGTGTATTATGTGTGAAAAGAGAGAGAGAATGGAGAGAATGGTATGGTTGAGAGAGAGAGTGGAGTGGTGAGGTTGAATGAGAGTGAATGTAGTGAATGATGTGAATGGGATGATTGTTGATGAATCCCCAAAATCTAATATTAGATATGAGAGGGATAGAGAGATCCGTGAAAAATAAAAGAAGAGAGAGAAAGAGAGAGAGAAAAGGTGATGGGAGTTGATGGTAAGGGATCAATTAATGAAGGGATTTTGTGGAAGATTTTTGTGCCCAAAAGTCTACTCTAGAAGTTTAGGGAATGATAACCTAAAAATCTAGCAATTAAAAATGGCTCAAAAAGTCCTTGATCTAATTTTAGTAACATCAGTTGGAACTGGAGTGAAAAGGATTGGAATTGCAATGAACATGGGGGAGAACTGGACCCGAGAAGGAGAGAAAACAGCCCACGCCGATGGGCTGCAGGGCACCGCGGGGACTCGCGGCGCGCGGCTGGGGCAAGCGCGGTGGGGGCAGCCCCGCGAGGGCGGAGGGCGCCGCGGGGGCGTTGTGCGCGGCGGGGGCCCCTTTGCTGGCGCAACGGGGGCGATGCGCTCGGCGGGGGCGCGAGGCTCTCGGCCTTTTCGCGCCCCGCCCGCGCTCCTTAGCCCGCCCGTGCGGGTGCTTTTTCCTCCATTCTTTTTAACATCTCTTTCTTCTTATCAAAACAACCAGCTCACTTACTTGGATTTGCACTTGCCACCTAATTACCGTAAAATACCTGCTTTTATGATTAAAAGCTCAAGTTTTGCAACACTTGGCACAATCCACCATTAGAGCACTAAACACAAATAACACATAAAATCAACACATAACAATATAAAATTAAACAAAATAAATACTAAACATAATAAAATAAATAAATTAAAAATAACACAATTAGATACAAAACAACTCTCCCACACTTAGCTCTTTGCTTGTCCTCAAGCAAACAAGAAAATTAAAAATATGAAGCAAGAAGGGAATATTCACAAGGTGATCATGTAATTGTCAATTTGCATGGTTCCCACAAAAGCATACATTAATCAAGAATGTGAACACAATATCTTATCAGGTGAATCGCTTGTCCTCTGAAGTCTAGGAAAAACACGCTAGCCCAAATTCAATTAATTTACATCCCAAAAATCACATCCACATTTATTAAGGGGATTGCAAACATAGGATAAGGATCATTAGGTCAATTCATTGAGCATACCCGAGCTTCCTAATGTGGTTTTCCATACTCATCATGCAACACGTGCAAGGATTGACACACACATGAGAGGAGTAGAATCCAGAATGCAATCCCATTTATTTAAACACATTCATGGGGGGTATGGATCAAAAATCACAAGGTTCAACCATAGGGAGGACATCCCTAGTGTCCTTGTGTGGTTTCACATACTCATAGTCGAATAAATCAACTAGAGGAGTAGAGATCCTTATTTTCCCCTTTCTCTCTCTTTTTTTTTATAATTTATTATTATTATTTAAAACAAGGATAAATGATTAAAGGGAGTAGTTTTCAAGAACAAGGCCGAGAATGTTTCCTATTCTTTCAAGAGCAAGACTCATAAAATTGTGATCTCATTCAAAAATAATTCATGCTTAAGAGTGACACCACGAAACACTTCCTTCATTCATGATCAACTTGAAAGTAATTCCTTGAAGATTCATATCAAAAAAATTTCAAATTTGACCGTCGGGCAAGTCAAAATACTAAGAGGGAGAATCACACTATACTTAGATAACTAAAATAAATAATCATGCATATCAAAACCAACACAATTAACATAACGTCATTAATACTAACATATTAAAGCAAAAATAACAAAATTCACTACATAACATAACATGCGCTCCCCCACACTTAAAACATGCATTGTCCTCAATGAATGAAAACTAATGCAAGCAAAAGAGATAAGGGAGTAGAGAACGTCACAATTTTGTAGAAAACCGGCAACTTGTGCGAGCTCCTACAAAACAACATTAGGAGACACAAACGAAAAATACGAACAATATATTACAAAAAACAACACACACGACCACGAAACATTTTAAACACGAAATACATAAAAGAATCATTACTACTCTGGTGGTGGATAAGGTGGTGGATTCCTTGGAGTGAAAGAGGAGGCAAGAGTCCATGCATCCCAGCTCGTTTGGAGGGCTTGGATTTGCTCATCGTGATGGTCGACTCGAGCGTAGAGGCCCCGAACATCGTCATGGACTGCAGCAATATCCTCGTGGATGGACTGAAAAGAGGCATCAATCCTCTCTTGCTGCTGCATCATGCGGGCATTATGCTCTTGCCAATAGGTGGACATAGAATCCTGCAATTGAGTGCCAAAAGAGCTCATGGTATCGGTAATAGACTGCTGGAATTGACCCATCATAGTGTCCATGTAGCCTTGGAATGAGCCCCAGTCCGTGGCAGGCATGTGGTATCCTTGATGCCCTGCATGTCCTCCTTGGTGCCCGCCGGTGTCATGCTCGTTGTCGTCACCCTCTTCATTGGGCTTCTGTGGAGCTGACGAGGAACCTCCTGTAACCTCCATAGTACTGCGCTGGATTTACTTCAAGGTGCCGACATAAGTCCTCTTTGCATGAGGGCGCACCTCTCGTTCATTGTAAATCACTTCGGCCCGCTTGAGCTCTCATTTGTCGATTGTAGGGGCATCAAGGCGCCTGTACCCAGGAGGAGCTGGGGCATCTTCATCAAGTGTGACAATTTTGGCACAAAGGGTGGAGATGAATGCACAGAAAGAAGGGTGTTGGGTCTTCCACATGATTGCGTCTTTGATAATGCTCAAAATGAAGGTGGACGGACACACTTTCCTGCCTTTCTTGGCACACCAAAGTAGGAAGACCTCAGTGGAATTCATCTTGTTGGCTTGCTCCTTGCCCGAAATGTTGTATGCCAAGAACTTGTGAACCACGGACAAGGCGGGATCCTCAATGAATTTGCTTGGAATGCCCTTTGTATTCCAATTCCGGAATCCCGAAATTTCATACCATGCATCCACAGCATTGAAATCTGATAGCAGGTGCTTGATCCCCGTAGTTGGGAAATCAAAGTAATCCCGCAATTCAGCCAAAGTGAGATTATATTGCACATCAAACATCCGGAAGGTACAACTCTTTCCCTCATCCTCATCATATTGAAATGACACCAAAAATTCAAGCACGACATTATCATAAGCATAATATTGCATCCTAGCAAATGTTTGCATATTTAACACCTTAAGATACTCCATTATTTGTTTTTCCAAATTCAACTCCCGCATCAACTTTCAATCAATGTAGCGAGGACAAGATATCTCATGGCTACGGAGAGTGAGGTAACGGTTACCTTCATTGGCAGTTGTGATGAGAAATGGAGCTCCATATTGTTGTCAGAGGTCCGAGACCATTGGCAGAGAGCTTGTGCCTTCTGGTTCTTTACCTTTGTCCGTACCTGTAGATTTGCTAGCATTCTTGCTCTTATCTTTGCCCTTGCCTCCAAAAATTTTGGGAAGCTTCATTTTTGGGCCCATGGTGAGGAGGTTGGAACTTTGTAGGGAGATGAAGTGCAGCAATAATTTGGGTGTAGAGCACAAGAAAACAGCTCGGCAGGGCGGTGTAGCGCGGCGGGGCTGGATGGAGCGGTGGGGGGTGAGAGCTTGGTGAATTTTTGGTGGAATTTCGGGGAAAGAAGGAAAGAGATGCTGTGAATTTTAGCAAAACCTTGGAGTGAAATTTAGGGAAATGAAAGAGGGCGTATATGAAGATGGGGAGTGAAAGAGGTAGGTGAATTATTGGTGAGGAGGTTGAGTGCAAGAGTCCAGAGGTGAGTACAAATGGTGAATGAAGTCCACAAGTGTTAAAAGAGGTGGGCCCCGCGGGGGTGGTATGTGTCGGATGGAGAGAGTGAAAGAAGGAGAGCATGATGGAGGGTGCCCCGCGGGGGTGTGGTGGAGCAGCCCCGTGGGGGCACCAAGCGCGGCGGGGGCCTTCGGCGGGCGCGCGGCGGGGCTCTCGGGAAGGAGCCCCGCGGGGGCACATGGCGCGGTGGAGGCGCGGGTGTCTCGGCCGTTTGGCGCCCCGCCCGCGCTGTGATACCCGCCCGCGCTGTGTCTTTTTTTTTTCTCTTTTCTCAAAATTGCACTTTCTTGCTCTGTTTTTCTTCTCTTCTCTACCCCTGCAAAATTAGTTTCCCCAATTAAAAATTTTCCGCTCCACAAAATACCATGAAACAATTAAAATTAAGGCAAGAGAAAATAAAATCAAACAATAAAACTCATGGGTTGCCTCCCATGCAGCGCTCATTTTAATGTCTCGAGCTAGACGAAGTTTGTGGACGGTTCACTCGGAATTGACAAGTTTCAATTCCTCCACATCGGCTTCATGCGAAAATCCTTCATAGTATGGCTTGACTCGATGGCCATTCACTTGGAATGTAACATTCGTTACCGGATTCTTCAATGTGACCACTCCGTAGGGGAACACTTCTTCAATGAGAAACGGTCCGCTCCAACGCGATTTGAGTTTTTCGGGAAAAACCGCAATCTAGTGTTGAAAAAAAGAACCTTCATGCCCGGCATGAGCTCTTTTTTAACAATTCACCTATCGTGTAGCCTCTTCACTTTATCTTTGTAGATCTTGGCATTGTCATAGGCTTTGTTTCTCAATTCGTCGAGCTCGGACAATTGCAAGGCTCGTTCCTTTCCCGCACTTTTAAGATCACAATTCACAGCCTTAATTGCCCAATAGGCTCGGTGCTCGATCTCAACGGGGAGATGGCATGCTTTTCCGTAAACGAGACGGTATGGACTCATCCCTAGGATGGTTTTGTAGGCCGTTCGGTACGCCCAAAGAGCATCCGGTAGCCTTTGTGACCAATCCTTCCTCGTCACATTCACGGTCTTCTTCAGAATGTTTTGAATTTGTTTGTTGCTAGTCTCAACTTGACCGGAAGTTTGAGGATGATATGGAGTCGCCACCTTGTGAGTCACTCCATTTTTCATCATTAATCCTGCAAAAAGCTTGTTGGTGAAATGAGTTCCTCCGTCACTTATGATCGCCCTAGGGAATCCAAACCTACTCAAAATATGTTCCTGCCCGAACTTGATAACCACATTAGCGTCACAAGACCTAGTGGGGATTGCTTCAACCCACTTTGACACATAATCGACCGCTAATAGGATATACTCAAAACCAAATGAGCTAGGAAATGGTCCCATAAAATCAACACCCCAAACATCAAAAATTTCAACAACAAGATTAATATTTAAAGGCATTTCATTTCTTCTCCCAATATTACCGAGTCTTTGACATTTATCACATTAAATGGAGTAAACATGAGCATCTTTAAAAATTGAAGGCCAATACAAACCGGATTGTAGAATCTTTCTAGCCGTCTTTTGCCCTCCAAAATGACCACCACAATGAGATGAGTGGCAAAAGGCTAGAACATCGGTTTGCTCCTCTTCCGGGACACATCTTCGAATTATCTCGTCTTTTCCCAAATGGAAAAGGTATGGATCATCCCAGAAGTAATACCTACACATTGCTAAAAATCTTTTCTTTTCTTTAAAAGAAAGGTTAGGTCTCAATTTATCACAAGCAAGATAATTGACAATATCGGCATACCAAGGAGAGGAATTAACCTCAAGAGCATGTTCATAGGGAAATGTATCACAATCGACTCCTTTTTCATGCAACAAATTAAAATTCTCATTAACGGGGAGGCGAGATAAATGATCCGCTACCACGTTTTCACACCCCTTCCTATCCTTAATCTCAACATCAAATTCTTGCACAAGCAAAATCCACCTAATGAGTCTAGGTTTAGCTTGTGGTTTGGTCAACAAATGCCTTAAAGCCGCATGATCACTATGCACGATTACTTTAGAACCTAAGATGTAGGATCTAAATTTATCCAAAGAAAACACAACGGCAATCAATTCTTTTTCGGTTGTGGTGTAATTTACTTGAGCACTATTCAAAGTAAGGCTAGCATAGTAAATTACACGAAGAATTTTATCAATTCGTTGACCCAAAATGGCGCCAACGGCGGAATTTGATGCATCACACATTATCTCAAATGGTAAAGACTAATCAGGGGGAACAACAACGGGTGCGGTGATCAATTTCTCCTTAAGAGTATTAAACGAATGCAAGCATTTTTCATCAAACTCAAAAGGAACATCTTGAGCAACTAAATGGCATAGAGGTTGCCTAATTTTTTTGAATTCTTTAATAAACCTACGGTAAAAACCGGCATGGCCTAGAAAACTTCTAATTCCTTTCACATTAACGGGTGGAGGCAATTTTTCAATCACATCTACCTTAGCCTTGTCTACACTCATTCTTTCTTTAGACACAACATGACCAAGCACTATGCCACTAGTAACCATGAAATGACTCTTTTCCCAACTAAGAGTTAGGCTACTTTCTATGCACCTTTTCAAGACAAGTTCCAATTTCTCTAAACAATCGGAAAATGAGGATCCAAAGACCGAAAAGTCATCCATGAATACCTCAATGAAGTCTCCAATCATTTCGGAGAAGATGGAGAACATACACCTTTGGAAAGTGCCCGGTGCATTGCATAGTCCAAATGGCATCCTTCGACATGCAAATGTACCAAACGGGCATATGAATGCGGTCTTTGCTTGGTCCTCTGGCGCTATGGCCACCTGAAAATAACCCGATAAACTGTTAAGAAAGCAATAAAAACTATGACCGGCTAGTTTATCAAGTATTTGATCAATGAAGGAAAGGGGAAAATGGTCTTTTCTTGTGGCGGCATTGAGCTTTCGGTAGTCAATGCACATTCTCCATCCGGTGGTAGTTCGAGTAGCCACATATTCTCCCTTGTCGTTCTCAACGACCGTTATCCCTCCTTTCTTTGGCACCATATGGACCGGGCTCACCCATTCGCTATCAGCTATGGGATAAATGATCTCTTCCGCTAGGAGCTTAATAATCTCCTTCTTAACGACTTCCATTAGCACGGGGTTGAGCCTCCTTTGCCCTTCACGAACCGGCTTAGCCCCTTCCTCTAGAATGATGCGATGCATACACGTAGAGGGGCTAATGCCTTTGATGTCGAAAAGACTCCTTCAAATGGCTTGCTTGTTCCTCTTTAGCACGGCTACTAAGAGGTCCTCTTCATCCTTTTCTAACCCGGAAAAGATGATCACGGGTTTCTTCTCTTCATCGTCGAGGTAGACGTATTTGAGATGAGATGGGAGCTCCTTGAGCTCAAGCTCGGGAGTAGGCTTCACTTCCTCTTCGGTTGAGGCCATGACTTGCATTAGACTCATGCCTTCTCCTAGCAAGATCTCCATCTCTTCAACATTCAACTCGTCTCCCCCACACTTGAGGTAGGCTTCATCCATAGCAAGCTCCTCGAACGAGGTTTCACTTCTCCACAGAGCACCTATTTCCTGCAAGAAAACCTCATCGGCCAAGACATCAATAGCATCTATGTAAGAACAATTTTCCTCAAATGAGGAGATGGGGATAGCCTTGTTTTCATGAACGGAAAAAGACACCGTTTCTCCTAACACCGACATTTTTAATGTTCCATTTTTAACATCAATCAAGGTGTTTGTTGTAGCCATAAAAGGTCTACCTAGGAGAAGTGTATGTTCTTTACCTGTTTCTTTCACATCACCCACATCCAAAATAATAAAATCAACCGGTATTATCAATCTACCAACCTTAACTAGAATGTCCTCTATTATTCTCCTAGGATATATCACGGACCTATCCGCTAATTGAAGACACATTCTAGTAGGTTTCAATTCTCCTAACTCTAATTGTTTATAAATAGAGTAAGGCATCAAATTAATTTCGGCTCCTAAGTCTAGCATACCACATGCTTCTTTACCATTTCCCAAAGCAATTTTAAGAGTAAAACTACCTGGATCACGGAGCTTTGATGGTAGTTGATGTTGTAGGATTGCACTCGCCACTTCGGATACCTCTATCTTCTCATCCTCTCCAAACTTCTTTTTCTTTGAAGCAAGTTCCTTGAATAACTTGACATAGGCCGGCACGTTTCGGATGACATCAAGGAGTGGAAGATTGACATTTACCTTGGATAGGAGTTTGTAGAACTCTTGAAATTGGGTGTCTTGCTTCTTATTCCTTAACCGGCTTGGAAATGGAATTGGAGGATTGTAAGGATTGGTAGCCTTGTGGATTGTGGGCTTCTTCGCTTCTCTACTTTTTTTCTCAGACTCCTTTTGTTGTTGTGAAGGAGTCTCATCTTCTTTTTCAACCTCCTTGGTTGGGCTTGACTCGCCAACCTTGTTATCTATTACCTTGCCTCCTCTAAGCACGGTAATGGCTTGAGCTTGCTCCAGTTGGCTAGGCAACTTGCCCGGCTTGGCTTGCTTTGCCAACTCTCCAACAGTCCCGGCTATTTGGCCTACTTGAGTCTCAATTCTCTTCACGGAAGCCTCAACGGATTCAAATCTTTGTTGAGTGGCTTGGATGAAGGATTGCAATGTGTCTTGCAATGTCGTCCATGGTGGTTGGTTCGGTTGGGCCGGGTATCATTGCGGCCTAGGATAAGGTGAAGCTTGGCCACCTCTAGCTTGTTGAGGTGGAGGCGGATGTTGTGGTGGTAGAGGAGGTTGTTGAGGTTGTTTCCAAGAGAAATTAGGATGATTTCTCCATCCCGGATTGTATGTTTGAGAGTAGGAGTTATATTGTTGGCACGGTTGGAAGCCTTGGAGAGCATTCACTTGCTCTTGAAGAGCATGGAAATGAGCCTCTTCACTTGACTCCGGCTCGATCGATCTTTGGCACAAATTGGCTCCATGGCCATACTCTCCACAAATCCCACACGTCTCAATGGTCATCACTTGTTGGGGTGGTCTCTCGGAAGTTCTAAGCATCTCTACTTGCCTTGTCAACTCGGCAAGTTGCTTTGTCACGTCATAACTAGGGTTAGCTTTATTGACGGAAGCTCTCTTCCCCCTAGTACTCTTTTGTTGAGAAATTGTGGCCATGGTCTCATAGATGTTTGAGACCTCTTCGGCGGTGCGTCCTCCAATGTCCCCTCCCGATGCATTGTCCACAATATATTGGAAATTCTGTGAAAGCCCGTCGTAGAAGAATTGGTTGAGAAACTCGGGTGCGAGATGGTAGTGAGGGCATTGTTGTTGGAGACCTCGAAATCGATCCCAAGCTTCATGAAATGATTTACCCGGAGATTAGGTGAAAGTAACAATTTGAGCTCTCAAGTCTTGGGTCTTTTGATTGGAGTAGTATTTGACCATGAACTTCTCATAGACGGCATTCCAATTGGCCAATGAATTGGCCAGAAGAGACATGAACCACGTCTTGGCTCGATCCTTCAAGGTCTAGGGAAAACACCTCATCTTCAATTGATCTTCATTCAAACCTTGGAGAGGAAAGGTTTGAATAATGGAATAGAACTCCCGGATGAAGTTCAAAGCATCTTCGGCCGGCATCCCGTAGAATGAGGGAAGTTGGCTAAAATGGATGTTCTTCAATTCGTAGTTCCGTACAGCTTCACCAAGAACTATGCAAGAAGTCGACGCCCCAATCATGGGACGAGCAAAGTCTCTCATGTTTCTAGCCGCATTGGCATTGACATTGGCATTATCGGGGTTGTTGAAAAGGTTAGCTTCCATCTCTCTTTCCCACTTGAACACGTTAAATCTCCTTGGTCAATGGATGTCGTCAAACACGGGAGCTAGTCTCCGATTGAGGCTTCGCCTCCCTAGCATACACAAACATAAACGAAACGGAGATCAAACGTACCTTGCGGAAAGAGAGGTGAGACTAAACGATCAACACAAGAAAATCAAAACAAAAACAACAACACAAACACGACACTTAAACAAGATCACGTTCACAAATACAAACAAATAGCACAAAAGCAAATATCGCACTAAAAAGACAATTCTTAAAAGCCTTCCCCGGCAACGACGCCAAAATTTGATTGGGGTCCAAATTTACACTTATAATTTCCGGTCTATGCTCACTAGACACTACTTAGGACCACACCCGCAATTGGACGGGATCAATTGTAGAAGCGATGAGCTTAACCCGAGTCGATCTCTCAAGGAAGACTTTATGCGAAAGAACTATCTATAGGCTACACATGCTTTCGACAAACAACTAAAATAAAATCTAAACATTCTAACAAGGGGTTTGATGAGGATTATGCTACAAATTCGAAGTAGACAATAAGGCAAGGTGATTAAATGCAAAAACACGAATTAAAACGAGATTAGCGGAAACAAGTTTGATTAAGGTATTAGGGTGTAGATTCTCTCAATGGTTTTATCACTATGCTTAAGTCAAGTTGATAATGTTATTCTCACAAATATGATAGACCCTTCCAATTAGTTTAACTTCAATTCCTGTCACCGTTTATCCGTTAAACCTCTCTTAGCTATACCATATATGCAAGATTAACATATTAGGCTTAGGAATCCCATGCACCTAACGTCGAAGGAACCAATTTCCGGATTTAGATTCACAATCAAGACTCCTCTAAATCCTATCAATGTTCAAGTAGTGATCAATTACCTAAACATGAAAAAGCACGATTTCAACAACAACAATCAACGAGAACAAGCATAGATCAAAACCACATCAATCATCTACCCCCTAATAGAGAGATTAGCCACTAAACATGCTCAAAACAACATAAATACCATAGAAGGAAGTCATCTCATAAATCAAATGCAAATAACTCAAACTTCTACAATATTAAGTATCTTTCAAGAGTTTTGAAACAAATCCCCTCAAACATCCAAAAAATATAAAGAAAATACAATAGAAACCTCCTTCGAGCTTAGCTTCCACGGATGGCTCGTCGTCGGGCTTTTCTCCTCTTCCCTTCCCCTAGCTTGGCTCGGTTTTCTTCTTCTCCCTCCTCTCCTCTTCTCTTTTGTGGTGGTGTTGATGGTGAAAATGGTGAGGAATGGTGGTGTAGAGATTTAGTGTGTGTAGTGTGTGTGAAAAGAGAGAGAGAATGGTATGGTTGAGAGAGAGAGAGTGGAGTGGTGAGGTTGAATGAGAGTGAATGGAGTGAATGATGTGAATGGGATGATTGTTGATGAATCCCCAAAATCTAATATTAGATATGAGAGGGAGAGAGAGATCCGTGAAAAATGAAAGAAGAGAGAGAAAGAGAGAGAGAAAAGGTGATGGGAGTTGATGGTAAGGGATCAATTAATGAAGGGATTTTGTGGAAGATTTTTGTGCCCAAAAGTCTACTCTAGAAGTTTAGGGAATGATAACCTAAAAATCTAGCAATTAAAAATGGCTCAAAAAGTCCTTGATCTAATTTTAGTAACATCAGTTGGAACTGGAGTGAAAAGGATTGGAATTGCAACAAACATGGGGGAGAACTGGACCCGAGAAGGAGAGGAAACAGCCCACGCCGATGGGCTGCAGGGCGCCGCGGGGACGCGCAGCGCGCGGTGGGGGCAGCCCCGCGGGGGCGTTGTGCGCGGCGGGGGCCCCTTTGCTGGCGCGACGGGGGCGATGCGCTCGGCGGGGGCGCGAGGCTCTCGGCCTTTTCGCGCCCCGCCCGCGCTCCTTAGCCCGCCCGTGCGGGTGCTTTTTCCTCCATTCTTTTTAACATCTCTTTCTTCTTATCAAAACAACCAGCTCACTTACTTGGATTTGCACTTGCCACCTAATTTCCGTAAAATACCTACTTTTATGATTAAAAGCTCAAGTTTTGCAACACTTGGCACAATCCACCATTAGAGCAATAAACACAGATAACACATAAAATCAACACATGACAATATAAAATTAAATAAAATAAATACTAAACACAATAAAATAAATAAATTAAAAATAACACAAGTATACACTAAATTAATCATCCCAACCCTACTGGGCTTGGGCCTCTATCTCAAGTTCAATATCCAGTCCACTAACAGTCAATTGAGCTACAACAGGGATCTAGAAGAATATTAAATTGGCCCACTAATTTATTTAATATTCAATATCCAATAAACTTAGGATATAATTAAATAAATTAAGTTTTACTTTTATTCTACTAAAGAAGCAAAACTGACCTACCAATTTAATACATATTTACGAATATGCTTTCTTCTTTAGTCCAGCCATTCCCCGTGTTTAAGATATAATGTTCATTAATTAATTATGTCAGCCTCTGACAGCTATAATTAATTAACATCTAAAACCTTGAGTAGTACCACACAAGCTTTATTCATGTACGGAATAAATTCCACCTGCAGGGTTTCAACATGAACTTGTGTTTCCTCAAGAGAACATCATCAACCTGGCGCACCAGGACACGGTGCTCATGCATACTACTCAAGACATCATGTATACATTGTTATTACCCAAGATATCGAATTCGATCTATGAAAGGATCTCACCCATTGATAAATCAAAGTAATAAACAACGCACACATATGCTCGCCAATATCACATGAGTTCAGAACCCAAACTCTGTGGATCTTTATTCTCTCAGTAATTGGGTCAGAGATAGAAAATAGTATCCTATCGTGATCCTTCTCAATACACTAACGAGTGTACTAGAATAATCAGTTAGTCAAGATAAACTAACTTATCAGATTATTCTACGGTGTACCGATGGTGTGTTCAAGACCATCTAAGCTGTGAGCTCTTTAATATATTACAAGTTTCTAATGATATGATCTTACCGTGTGACTCCCCACACCATATCATCTACAATGTAAGTATATGGAACATTGCATAAAACAATTATAGAACATAATCTAAATGCAAATAGTGACTGCAATAACTTTCATTTCATATCATCATATCATCAGAAAAGTATACAAAGACAAGCCTTCCAGTATACAAAACTAACAATAGCTTCTACCATAAAATCATAATTTCAATTTAAATACTCATCCATAATTTTAGTTTCAAATTTATTTGAGTAAAAGTAATTGTAACTTTGAATTAATAATGAAAATGTTTTGTCGAAGGCAATTTAGGTATTCTCCTACACTTTAATCATAATTCAATCTAAACAGAATATTGACAATCTATCCTAAATCATTAAAATTGTAATCAAGCAATCCAAACACAAGATTATTTTTATTCAAACAGTGCAATCCTACTTTATCATATCAATCTTATCTATCCCATCAACCAAACCAAACGTGGCCAAATTATTATGTTTATGCATTTTGTAAAAGTTATTTGTTTTGCAAAATAATATACTACACATTTTCAACATATTCATTAAAAATGTTTGAAATGCAATTATCAGAAAATTTCCATCTATGATTGATCATGTAAATTTATCATAATCTATAAGTGTTTAAGATGCATATTTCGATAAGTACTTCTGCGAGTTATGGTACATATGTAATATATAAATGAAGTAGTCATACAACTGTTTATTATAAATTTTATGATGCATGTTTTTAAATACAATATAATGATGTGAGTCTCTTGTTTAATTTTAAAATAAAATTCGAAGCATTATCAAGAATATATATATATATACAATATACATGTTCATATTTGCAATTTCCAACATCGATATATGAATATTATGAGGAGGTTTGTTTGGCTTTGATTTGCTGGAGAAATATT
The DNA here is from genome assembly GCA_026008535.1 of Perilla frutescens. NCBI lineage: Eukaryota > Viridiplantae > Streptophyta > Magnoliopsida > Lamiales > Lamiaceae > Perilla > Perilla frutescens. Next base: position 25,183,459 of record BRKX01000010.1, on the reverse strand, counting down.
TTAAAAAATGTGGTTGAATATATTCGTCTAACCTTTGGGCCAACAAAATTGAAACCCTCATGTATGTACAATTTCTACAAACACAGACATTCTTGAGTGAGACATGTTTATGAAGTAAATAAGGAATCGAAATCGATCGTCTGCTGGATGATTTTTCTAGACAACCATAGATGTACTTCTTGATCACGGGTTGTCTATTATTTTGTTATAACACTCTGCTCGATCATATGGTCAAAAATAACAGTCTTGGGATTTTTTCTTACATTGTATAAGAATGAGTAAGCAATTTTATTGGGGTTTTTGTTTTTTTTTTTTAATATTTGGGGAAATACTTGAAGTATCAGAGTAGGGGCTTTCGGTTGTTTCCACAAAGTTTTATGCTCACTGGGTTTATGACGATTTTTATTTCAAAATTTACCTTATCCTCGATTTATGGCATCTTAAGGTTAGGTCTTTTCTTGAATCAAATAATGGAGTACCCGACGGCACACCGGCAACCCGCATTTTACAGATTCATGCAAAGTGAAGGCCTAAGAGAAACTTTGGTAAATTAATTGGTAGCCAATTAATTGAGAAACACGATCAATATATGGTTGCTATACTAAATAGTGTAGGTGACATCTCTCAATTAAAAGTTTAAATGACTAGATCACCGATATGTAATATGTTTTGTGTTCCAAGTTTTATCCCGAAGATTCTACATGGGTTACTCTGAAAGCGTTCCCCAGGTGGTGAGGCTCGGAGTTCAAATTGACCAGTTTTGGGGTTGTGTTGTTGAACGATCTGAACATAGACCGGGGTGCTTCACGTTAACAAATGGTTGGAAAGAATTGGCCACTGCAACATCTATAAAACCGCTGGAACTTCTTATCTTTTACTAAGTATGGAGAACTGCATATGCGGTGTCAATTTACAATGATGGGCATGTTTAGAGGTCGGTGAAAACCGGTGACGAATGCAATGAACATGGCAATATCATCGCACCTTCCTTCTATATCTATCTGAACAATCGATACATGGGAACTTTAATTGTGAGTTTAATTTTTTTCAACAATCAATATATACGTTGGATTCGCAATGCTTTAATATTGATACCCATGTTGTGATTTCATTAAAATGCCAGTTGCTGCCTTCCTCGCATATGGATGAGTGCACATTCATTAAGGAGCTTAATTCAATCAAACTCGAGAATTAGTTCTGGTAAAGCTGAGAGGTATCCATTCTACATGAGTACGGAGGACACTCATTGTTAGAAAGCTGGATGCAATTCAGAGAGGACAACAGTATGAAATAGCTGGACATAATAACATTCCATCAAATAGGCCGTGATCGATGGCGTGTGGTGATTTTTGGTATGGATGGGTGGTTCAAACAAATTGCACCCGCATTTTATGGTATGAGCTATGTTATTTGGTGCGGCGCAATTTATACCTTGCTACCATCCTTATGACGATGTTGTGATTCTTATGCAGCTAATCACATTACTGCGGAGCCTCATGCCAGACCAAGTGAGAGGCGATTACGGAAGTTGAATCTAGTTAAGAAAATGAACCCTCATTTCACTAGGTATAAGCAAGTATGATAAGTCAATTTTTGTGTTCAAATGCAGTGTTCAACTATTCATAAAATGAAAACAACCTTAGATTAACTAAGAAATTGGGATTCTGATAAATGACACGGGGCCTTTCAAGATGGTTTGTTGAAGGGAATGGGCGTTACAATTAGCCAAACAAGTGCAGGTCCAGAACATCTTTGGAGATAAGTGGGAAGTCCCACTGACTAGTGCAAACAACAATTCGACCTTGAGATGCTTTCTTGAAAAATATGAATGGCTCCAGTTTACAAGAGATAACAACATTGTTGCAGACAACATTCTCTTATTTAAGGTAAAGGTAATCTTTGTTATTAAAGTGGTGGTTCTTGGTGATGAATTGGGAAAAGCAATGCTTGCGAAAGCAATGAGGGGCAATCTAATTATGCTGCAATTTAAGGCTGATTATGCTTTTTATTTTTGTTATGTGATTTCAAGTAACTTAAGTGGCAACCTATGGACGAAGTTCATGGTAGTGGATCTAGACTTATTTTTTGGCATTCGCCAAGCGGGTATATATATTACAGGTATCTAGTGTGTGTTTGGGATAATGAACTGTGGTATGAATCGGTTGGTAGTATTATTATGATTTATGATTCCTCTAATAAGTTTTTATGTTAAGTATCCCTACAATTTCAACATATTACATTGAAATAGCTTCGTATTATTATTATTATTATTATTATTATTATTATTATTATTATTATTATTTTGGTTAATTGCTATGGAAACCTTCACAGTTTAATGGTTTTGACAAATTTATTAAGGTTCCATTATCCAAAATGAAATAATTTGAAACTTTTTTTTTTATTCAGAATTTACACTAGCAAAAACAATAATCTAAAAAAAATTGCATCATTATTATTTCAAAATTATGTAGTCACTACCTTACTAATATTCTTTGATAATTATTATTTTAAATTCTTAATTAGACAGAAAAATAATAAATCCCTTTGGCATGTTTAATATGTTAATGATTTTCTATTGTGTAGGCATATCAAATGAGAGTCAATAATTCCTCAACACTTCATGATATAATACAAGAGCGTCGAGGCATATATATAATTTGATATAGTGGTACTTAGATAAGATGTTATAACTTTAAGTCTCATTTATTACATTAGAGTTAAATATACAGTTATTATTGTCATTGGGAAACGTCACAGAGAGAAAAAACTTAAAAGGTTACCCTAATTATGGCAAAAAAACAAAATGAAAAGAAATGGAAACATAACAACATAAATTATCATATATGGTGCAATCCGAATGATGTTTTAAGTGGACAATATCCATTGCGTATGATACAAAAATGTCTATGATATATAGCTCAACAGTTGAGATAATGAAAATAATATGTACACAACATTTAATAGCCCAAATGAACAAGCTTTGGTAGTTTCTTACCTATAACTTTGTAATCGTGAAATTCTAAAACGCGATTAAGTGAATAACTACTGCAAACACTACGAAATATTTTATATAAAAATGGTATCAAGTTATAAATATAGTTATTTTTCCTTTTAAATTTTTTTAGCCCATTTTCTATCTTAAAGGTGTACAAAATTATGAATTTTAATAATGTATTATAATTTAAATTAATTATTCTAATGATTACGCTATCTTGATAAGTTTTCAATGAAATAGTATTTTTAGGATTAGAATATTAGAATGTTTAATCATAGATTAGTTATTAGAATACAAAAAATAATAAAATATTAAATAATATAAGATGATTACCCTATTACCCTTAACCTAAAATTTAAAATAAGGTTCTAATGGGTAAACTTAATATTATGAAAAAAATTAATACAAATAATAGTAAAATATTAAATAATATTAGATAATTACATTATTGCCCTTAATTAAAATATATTATAAGGTTATAATAGGTAAATCCAAAATTGTAAGATAACACACATTTTTCATAATATAATATAATGTAATATATGTGAGTGTTAAAATCCGAAGATTGCAATTAGACCACATATCCATTATTGAATGGTTTTTATTTGTTAATTATTAAATATGAATGGTGTGATGATTTATTTATATGAACAATCTTGCCAGTTGCCCATGTATATGTGCTTTAATATATGCTATTTATCTAGACAAATATCTAGATACTAAAATTAATGACGATTAGTTGATTAATCTTTGTGTATGTTGGATATAAAGAACGCCGCTATTAGGAAATTTGAAGATTAATATGATAACATATTAAACGTAGATGAGGTAGATCTATTTTTTTTTACACTCACACACCCGACCTTGTGGTACTGAGGATATTCGAATCCGTGACCTTTGGTCTCCAAGCAATCTCACTCCACCACTAGGCCATCCCCACCAGGACAGATGAGGTAGATCTATTCTGGGTTCGAACCCGAGCTATGGGGGTAACATTCATAATTACTCATACGACTAGAACATTTAATACTCGATTTTTCCCCCGAGGCATATTTCCTCTCCAATTTTGAATATTGGTGAAAAGCCTAGAAACATAACATTTTTATGGCTCAAATCTTTGAGAACTCCAATTTGATTTTTTTTTAATTAAGAACCGTAATCTAATTTACCCAACGGTGCATACGTTAATTCCAAACTTGAGTCAATTTATTTAAGCGGACACCCTCATATGAGCTCATCGGACATTCAACAGCTTTGGCCCAAATGTCAAGTTTTGTAAGCAAAGAATGAGGTACGTATTGTTGTTTCCAATCTTAAGACGTGTAGCAAGATATGTTTTATGGGTAGTTTGTAATATGTGCAAATTTTTGTGTTGAGACTGATGTACAATTATCGATCTACAATCAGATCCGAACGTTTGACTCCCCAAGTATAAGTGTTTAACTAGTCCATTTATAGAACATTCGTTGTCCATTTTTTTGAAAAATTGCTAGAATGGTTTTGGACTTGAACGAGCTGCTTGTATCGATGGGGGAAGGTTCAGTCCTGATAGGTAACGGTGATGATTCATATGAGGAGCAGCAAACAAGCAAGGAACGCACGCGGTAAGGCTAAAAAGGGCGATGATACGAATAATGAACCAAGTGGAAGTACCCCCAAAAATAGACATATAGAATTGTAGAATGATTGATACTTATTTTCATCATTGAAAGTCTCGATCAAGCATATGTATAGTATTGTGAATATGCGAAATTGATTGTTTTTAATATCAAGAAGAGGATACAAGGATACTTCCGAAAGTCATCAGACCTTTGAATAAAAATATTCCATTATTTCTTGTGAAGACCATCAAGACAATAAGGCAACTTTGTTCAATCTAGCAATCTATAAAAAAACTGGTTACCAGGGTTAATTGTAAGGCAAGACTACATGTGACGCGCAAGCGAGATGGGCCATGGACAATTTCAGTGTTCTATGAAGAATACAATCATGAATTGCTCGGGGATGATGTTTCTTATTTATTGTGATATGCTCGTAACATGACACATGTGAAGAAATCAATACTAGAGTCATTAAATACAGTAGGTATCAGGCTCAATCGGAGCTATAGATAGTTGGAGAAAGAAGCTGAAGGTCCTTCAAATGTAGGGTTCACTCGCAATGATGTGTATGATCACATGAACAGTATAAAAAGGGTCACCAGAGTAGGCAACGGAGATACTGATACAATCCTGAAATACTTCATAGACAAGTCTAATGTTGAGCCATATTTTTTCTAGAAAGTTCTCACGGATGACGATGGCAGAATTATGAATTTCTTTTTCCGTGATTGTCAGGTGCTGATGACTATGAAGGCTTCGGTGATGTGGTATCAGTGGACACAACCTTCAGGATAAATAAATACAATCTAATATGTGCACCATTTGTTAGGATAAATCACTATCATCAAAATGTCATGTTCAGTATCGCACTTCTTTCATATGAGATGACTAAGTTCTTCGAATGGTTGTTCAAAGTCTTTCTTGAGTCAATGAAATGGAATGAACCAGAAGTTATTTTTTTATCAGGACTAGGATCTCATGAATGGTATAGACTACAACTTCAGAACAACCTCTCATTGATTATGCCAATGTCATATTAATCGAAATGCACCGGTACACTTTGGTACGCTTAATGGCAATAAAGTATTTAAGAAAATGTGGCATCATTGCATGAATGATTGTGAAACGGAAGATTAGTTACAACAGTCTACGTAGATCATGGTTGATAACTTTAGGTTAGAGGTAAAATGATGGTTTGCAAATATGTTCAATTTGCGACGACAGTGGGCTTCTGTATTCACCAATTCTAGATTCAATGATGGTCTGCGTGTTACTTCATGCAGTGAGGCTATAAATAAAGTTATAAAAGACATGTGTTCATCGAGTACTTCGGTGTTTGATCTTCTCGTACAATATGAGAGATTGATAACAGATTGGCGAGTGAGAGAGAGGGTAAAGGATGCATTATGTCATCGTATGCCGGAATAATTTGTTCAACACAATCATTTATTACGGCATGCCGCTCGAGTGTACACAAGGAGTGTGTATAAGATATTGGAGTACGAGGCTGCACATGGCCTTAATGTTGACATGATCCATACTCTGTTAGATTTATTAGCGGATGTTTGAACGGTGTAGTTCTTTTCGGTCGGCTACACCCCCGCAAGAGGACAGGGTCGACTGTAGGGTGGTGAGCTGACTCGGGTCGTGTCTCTCGAGGAAAGCTTCGTGTGGGCAATTATCTTTCTATGCTATAATTATCAAAAATCACATAAAATAAAATACAACCTAAACATTCTAAACGAGGGGGTGAAAGGATTTTACTACACTATCTAATTAAAGCAAGTAAAACTAACTAACAACACCACCAATCACAAAGATAGAGGATCGGATTATGAGAAGAGCATTAGGGTGCGGATTTTCTCATTGGTTTCTCATTAAGCTTGCTTCAAGTTAGTTATATTGATCTCAAACATACAATAGACTCGTCAATTGGTTTAACTTCAATTATTGCAACCGTCTATCCGTTAAACCTCTATCCGCTATATCATACGAGCAAGATCAATATATTAAGCTTATGAACCCAATTCACCTAACATTCAAGGAACCTTGGTCGGGCCTTAGAATCTCCTCCCAGTCTCATCTAAAGCCTAGCAATGCTAAGTAGTGATCAAGTACTCAACATGATAATCACAATTCCAACAACAACAACCAACCATCACAAGCATAAATCAAAACCAAATAAATCCCCCACTCCCTAATGGAAAGATTAGCTCAACACTATGCTCAAAACCACACAATAATTATAAAAGTCATTTATTCATAAACCAAAAGATAAATTCATACAACTTTTACAATATTGTTTGTTGTCTCGAGAGTTTTGGCACAAATCCCCACAAATGGGCTAAAGCTAAAGGAAAGAATTACCAAAGTGGAGGTCCTCATTCAAGCTTAGCTTCCGCGGATGGCTTGGAGTTGGACTCCTCTTCTCGGGCCGTCATCAAAGTGAAACTCCTTCCGCAAGCCTAGCTTCCGCGGATGGCTTGGAGTTAGACTTCTCTTCTTGGACCTTCCTCCTTAAGCTCTAACCCTCTTGCCTCTTCTCCTCCTCCTTTCTCTTTCTTTGAATTGGTGGTGGAGGTGGGGAAGGTGAAAAGAAGTGGAAGAAAAAGAAGTGGTTAATGGAGAGAAAAGAAAAAAAATGAGAGATGAGTGTGATGAGAAGTGAGAGAAGTGTTGGATGATATCCCCCGAAAATCAAGTGGGGGATATCAAGAGAGAGAGAATCGAGAGTGGGTGAGATGGGAGGTGGTGAGAGATATGTTGATGAGATGGGTGATGGAAATGGAAGAGTTAATGAGAGGGATTTGTGGAGATTTTGTTGGAAGATTTGGGGGACAAAAAAAAATCAAACTAGCTTTAGGGAAATTAAACCCCTTTCTCTCCCTACAAATCTAGGATGCCCAAAATTCCAACCTTGTATTATAATCCAGATGCCCATGTGGAGGGAATTGAAGTCTTAATCGAAGTTGGAGAGACAGAGAAAATTAATCTGCGTCAAAAACTGATCTGGGAGGCGAAACTGGGCACCCGAGCGCCCGCGGGGTGCTGCGCGGGTGGGGCCGAGGAAGAGTGCGCCGTGGCGGGGCCATGCACGGGCACGGGGGCTCTTTTCCGAGAGCCTCCATACGCCGCGGCGGGGCCATGTGTCGCGGCGGCCTGTGATAGTTCCGTCTTCGGCAGCTTCCACAGTTTTGGCTCATTTTCCCTCGTTTCTTGGCCGATTGACCCGATTCAACTTACTACACGCTCCTTATTCGATTCTCTATCTTCCCATTGTCTTGAATCCCTCAAATTTTGCAGTAATTAATCCTCCATTTTCTCAAGACATTGTGAAAATCTACACGACTCACCAAAAGAGCAAAAGTGAAGAAAATAACATAAAAATCACACAAAAACAAAAGGGAAACACCTACTAAAGATACAAAATGCCTATGATAAAATAGGATAAATATATACTAAACAACTCCCCCACACTTAACCTTTTGCTTGTCCTCAAGCAAACAAAATCATTCGAGATATGAAGCAAGAAGGAATTGCCCCCAAGAAGATCATGCACACTAAAACATTCCACACTATTTCAAACTAGAAAGCTTATCATCGGAGAGAATGACAACATTTATAAAACAAGGCATGTGGCTTGTCCAATGAGAATAAGAAGGCAAGATGTTCTCAAGGTAAAATGCGACAATTATTCTATAGAACATTCTTCTCACTAACTCCCCCACACTTTATTCAAAAATAACCCGGGAATACACCCAAAGGATATAATTTGTTAGGTGAAATCATCGGGGTGAACCGAGCTTCCTAACGTGGTTTCCCATACTCATCATGAATAGATTCAAAGGAATGACATACATGATAGGAGTAGAATCCAAAGTGCAATCCCGTTTATTACAACAATTAAACAAGAGGATGTGGATCAAGCTTCACAAGGTTTATTCCTTAAGGATAAAATCCCTAGTGTCCTTGTGTGGTTTCCCATGCTCATAGTCTATTTAGACAACTAGAGTAGCAGAAATCCTTATTATCCTCACTTTATTAAAACATACATAACATTTTATTCATTTTTCATTCATTTTTTTTTGTCAAATGAAAGGGAGTTAGAAGAGGGAATGATTTTTCGAGCATGATTGACACATTTGACAAGAGAATGAACAAGCCTTAAAATTCTTAGAGGACGAGACCCCACAACACAAATCATGTAAATATAATCATTCTTCAAGACAATTCACATTCTACAATGAAATAATGGGAATGATTTCATGCACCATGATCATCTTGACAAAAATCTCTTGAAGATTCATATTCCAAATAATCAAGTTTGACAATTAGACAAGACAAATCATGCTAAGTGCGGGTATCCACCAATAAAACATAATATAAACAAAGCAAAACAAAAACGACACATAACAATTTTAAAATATTTTTTTTTAAATTCAACATAAAATCAAAAATATAATCATAAAGACATAAAAACACAAGTTCACCCCCCCTACACACTTAAATCATGCATTGTCCTCAATGCAAGAAATAACGAGAAGAGAAAACATTATAGAATGTAGAAGACCGACAACAGGCGCAGGTTCCTACAAAACAACACGAACAACAAACGGTGAACAACCAAGTAAAATAATACAGAAATAGGAAAATAATAAATAAAACAACTTCACTACTCTGGTGATTGAAAACGTGGTGGAGGATGGGGCCACGTTGGCTATGGGTGTTGTGAGGAGTAGGGTCGAAATTGGACTTTTTATTTATGGGGCTGAGGGTGCGCGCTTGTAGAGAGCTACACTTAGTCATTTTGCATCAGTCTTCTTCCCAGCAGCGCACTCTCAACTCTTTGTCCCCAGTGAGACAACAACAAAAACAAACTTAAACACACAAAAGGGTAAAAATTAACTAAACATGAAAGTAATAAAATCATGGGTTGCCTCCCATGCAGCGCTCATTTTAATCTCTCGAGCTGGATAGAGCCTTAGTAGATTATCATGGAAGATAATTGAGCACGATCGGCTCGATTCCGTGCTCCCATGGTTAGCCTTCATTTCAAGCTTCGTTACTCTAGGAGTAAGCTTCACTCGAACTTTCCTCTTCCTAGTTGGGCACTCCTTTCCTCCTTGGTCTGTGAATGTTTTTGAACACAGGGCTAGCTTCCTGTTTCGACATCTTTTACTTTGCATACACAGACTTAAACAAGAAAAAAGATCACACGCAACTGGGGAGGAAGAATTTAAGGGTTAAAGAAAAACAAAAGAAAATAAACACAAAGAACAAAACAAAAACAAGACAACACAACACACACAAAAACACAAATAACAAAACACAACAAAACAACACAAAAACAAAAGCACTAAACAAACACAAAAACATAAAAATACGAAGATAACACAAAAAAAATTACAACACAAAAAGATAACACGCCTAAAGCTTTTCCCGGAAACGGCGCCAATTGTTTGAACGGTGTAGTTCTTTCAGGTCGGCTACACCCCCGCAAGAAGACGGGGTCGACTGTAGGATGGTGAGCTGACTCGGGTCATGTCTCTCAAGTAAAGCTTCGTGTGGGCAATTATCTTTCTATGCTATAATTGTCAACAATCACATGAAATAAAATACAACCTAAACATTCTAAACGAGGGGGTGAAAGGATTTTACTACACTACCTAATTAAAGCAAGTAAAACTAACTAACAACACCACCAATCACAAAGATAGAGGATCGGATTATGAGAAGAGCATTAGGGTGCGAATTTTCTCATTGGTTTCTCATTAAGCTTGCTTCAAGTTAGTTATATTGATCTCAAACATACAATAGACCTGTAAATTGGTTTAACTTCAATTACTATCACCGTCTATCCATTAAACCTCTATCCGCTATATCATACGAGCAAGATCAATATATTAGGCTTATGAACCCAATTCACCTAACGTTGAAGGAACCTTGGTCAGGCTTTAGAATCTCCTCTCGGTCTCATCTAAAGCCTAGCAATGCTAAGTAGTGATCAAGTACTCAACATGATAATCACAATTCCAACAACAACAACCAACCATTACAAGCATAAATCAAAACCAAATCAATCCTCCACTCCCTAATGGAAAGATTAGCCCAACACCATGTCCAAAACCACACAATAATCATAAAAGTCATTTATTCATAAACCAGAAGATAAATTCATACAACTTTTACAATATTGTTTATTATCTCGAGAGTTTTGGGACAAATCCCCACAAATGGGCTAAAGCTAAAGGAAATAATTACCAAAGTGGAGGTCCTCGTTCAAGCTTAGCTTCCACGGATGGCTTAGAGTTGGACTCCTCTTCTCGGGCCGCCATCAAAGTGAAACTCCTTCCGCAAGCCTAGCTTCCGCGGACGGCTTGGAGTTGGACTCCTCTTCTCGGGCCTTCCTCCTTAAGCTCTAACCCTCTTGCCTCTTCTCCTCCTCCTTTCTCTTTCTTTGAATCGGTGGTAGAGGTGGGGAAGGTGAAGAGAAGTGGAAGAAAAAGAAGTGGTGAATGGAGAGAAAAGAAAAAAAAATGAGAGAGAGAGAGAGAGAATCGAGAGTGGTGAGAGGTATGGTGATGAGATGGGTGATGGAAAGGGAGGAGTTAATGAGGGGGATTTGTGGAGATTTTGTTGGAAGATTTGGGGGACAAAAAAAAATCAAACTAGCTTTAGGGAAATTAAACCCCTTTCTCTCCCTACAAATCTAGGATGCCAAAAAGTCCAACCTTGTATTATAATCTAGCTGCCCATGTGGAGGGAATTGAAATCTTGATCGAAGTTGGAGAGAGGGAGAAAATTAATCTGCGTCAAAAACTGATCCGGGAGGTGAAACTGGACACTCGCGCGCCCGCAAGGTGCTGCGCGGGCGGGGTCGAGAAAGAGTGCGCCGCGGCGGGGCCATGCACAGGCGTGGGGGCTCTTTGCCGAGAGCCTCCATGCGCCGCGGTGGCCTGTGATAGTTCCGTCTTCGGCAGCTTCCATGATTTTGGCTCGTTCTCCCTCATTTCTTGGTCGATTAACCCGATTCAACTTGCTACGCACTCCTTATTCGATTCTCTATCTTTTCAAATTTTGCAGTCATTAATCCTCCATTTTCTCAAGACATTGTGCAAATCTACACGACTCACCAAAAGAGCAAAAGTGAAGGAAATAACATAAAAATTACACAAAAACAAAGGATAAACACCTACTAAAGATACAAAATGTCTATGATAAAATAGGACAAATATACACTAAACAGCGGACGATCTCAAATTTGGTTTATCTATAAATTGCTTGTCTACGAATGTGCGAATGGTGCATTACAACAGAGAGACGAATAAGTTTTATGTGCAGTTGTAAAATATGAGAGACTGAAGGAATGTTTTGTAGGCATGTTTTGAAGGTGTTTTAAACCATTAGTTTAACAGGCTTACCATAATGGTATATCTCAAAGTGATGGACACGCGTTGCCAAAAATTGAAAGGCTGATAGCTGGACCGTAGGAGTTGTTGAAAGAGACTCGGTGCCGAACATGATGTTTGTTAGTTTAGTCATGAGGTGTGCATATTGTATGGTGATGGATTGCAAAGAACTTCCTGAGTGTAGACAGATGATGATGCAGTATATGAACAATCTCAGTGAAGAGTTGGAATGTATGCTCCCTGTTAATAGTACAGGCGCACTGGCCAGCACACCACAGATTCCAACGATAAGATTTTTTAACCCACCTCATCTGGAGCATCGATATTACCCACTGAAAAGAAACATAGCAAATTGGGATAATCATGCCGAGATGAGTAAGCGTAAAATGTCTTCACCTAAGAAAAAGACACCAAAAAATGATAAGAGAAATGTTGATTCGGGTAATAAATACTCATTCCTTATTTTCTAAGGTGACATATTGTATTGATATTTGAATATTAATTGTTTGGTTGTAAATGTTTCTTGTGAAATATTAAACCAGGACCGAAAAAACTGAAATTGAAGAGGATAAAAGATGTTGATGACACATCACAGTGGATAAATGGGAAGCCAATTAAAGCAGATCCGTGTGGCAATGGCCACAATTTGAAGGATGAACCTAATTACAAAGGAGATATTAACATATCCATGGTAGTAATTTAGTTTTTTATTATTCAAATTATTTTAATAAGTTGATATTGTACTTTGATGTTTCTAATCCAGTTTGTGATGTCAAGAGGTGAGGACTCAGATGTCAAGGGCACCCAATCTAGACCACAACTTATGAATAAATGGTCGCAGATGGGAACAGAATGTTCAAGATATTGTACTTGATGTTGGGGTTTTTTCGAATTGAACCACCGCAGGATCTAATTGGATGTTCATTAATCCTAATGTCATGTAAATCATAAATTCATGCATCTCATATGTTTTAATTAACCGAGTTTAATTAACACGCAAATCCGGTTTAAACGATTCTACTAAAGCGGAAACATAGAATCGAAAAATGACTTATAAATCAAACGACGGGTGGAGGACAAGATTAAAGGTCTAATATTGTTGTTGTGTATGATGATGATCGGCACCCACTGTGATATTCCACTCCTTGATCTTCTGTTGTATTCCCGGACTGAATCTAGTTTCAGGGTGGGCTGAAATCTACTAGATCGGTATGGAATCTGTGGAGATAAAGAGAACACGAGAGGAGCTGATCTGTAACTATAAAATTTCATCCCCCACCCTCTTATATATAAGGGGGTGGGCGAAATTTCAGTGACCAAACCCTACTGGGTTTGGGCTTCTATCTCTTTTTCTATCTCTAGTCCATTAAAGTCATATTGGGCTACAACAGGGATCTAGAAGAATATTAAATTGGCATGCTAATTTATTTAATTTCCAATATCCAATAAACTTAGGATATTATTAAATAAATTAAGTATTATTTTTATTCCACTAAAGAAATAATACTGACCTACCAATTTAATACATATTTCTGAATATGCTTTCTCCTTTAGTCCAGCCATTCCCCACGTTTAAGATATAATGCCCATTAATTAATTATGTAAGCTTCTGACGGCTATAATTAATTAATATCTTATCCTTGAGTAGTACCACACAAGCTTTACTCATGCACGGAATAAATTCCACCTGCAGGGTTTCAGCATGAACTTGCATTTTCTCAAGGGGACACTATCAAACTGGCGCACCAGGACACGGTGCCCCTATATATTGCATGACCCATCATAAGTGTAAATGTCACAACCCAAGATATCGAGATTATTGATCCTTATTAAAGAATCTCACCCTTTGATAAATCAAAGCTGCAAACACTACACGTATATGTCCGCCAACACATAGGGGTTAAGAACTCGAACTCTGTGGATTCTTATTCTCTCATTAAAGGTCAGAATAGAGAATAGAATCCTAAGTAGATTCTCCTCAATACATTTGACCGTGTATTAGAATAATCAGTTAGTCAAGACAATCTAACTATCAGATTATTCTACGGTGTACCGATAGCAGGTTCAGTGCCATCTAAACCGTGAGCCTTTTAATACATTACAAGGAACCGATGATATGATATAACCATGTGTTTACCCACACCATACCATCTACAATGTAAGTATAGTGAACATGCATGTAAATATAACAATTTAAATGCAAACAGTGACTGCAATTGTATTCATTCTATATCATCATAAAACCATTATTAATAATGTATACAAAAGACAGGTCTTCAAGTATACAAAACCAACACTTGAGCTGTTAGATGCTGAACGAGCATGTGGATCTTGGCAAACGGGTGCATATGTTCCAAATAAGAAGTGTTTCTGGAGAATACAACCCCGATTAATTGCAAAGAATATAGATATCGACCTCTTAAAATCTTACATAAAAGACTTGCTGTGGAAAGAATGGTTCCATTATTTTAAGTGGGTGATTAGCTATCGATTGGTGCAGTGTGATGCGGCATCAAACTGGGTGAAAGTGACACGTTCTACTTAGAACACAATTGCGCCGGTATTCCAAATATATGATATGATATATCTTGTTAAAATGGGGTGTAATAATAACACCAGAGACTCTACTCTCTCATGTTGATTAGTGATTTTTTTGTAATGTACCAATGTACATCCGACCCAATATCTTGGTTTATATGGAGAATGGAGGGAAACTGGAGTATCTTGGAGTGTTTTTACACGACAAAGACATTGTTGTAAATGACACTAAAAGTTGTGAAGAATATAGTGTAGTGACTCTGTGAATAAACCAGGATATTCTGGCACCCCGCCGTAAACGGACGAATTGTGTGGTGATTCCTTCGTTATTCTATAAATGTGTTTTAAGGTATTCGTATTGTCCTAGTTGTACTCCAGAATAATGTGTTAAATTTCATCACCTAGAATCATTCATCTTAGATTGTATTAAATAATTCAAGTCACATTGTAATTTATGGACTTGCATTACTTAGCATTCAAAAACATGTTTTTATAAATAGATGCATTGACTGATATCAAGCTATGGGAGTTTAGAATTATACACATCGAGAATGTTTGATGTGGGATGTAAAAACTAAATCAAAATAGATGAACATCATAAACAGAATTCAAAAGTTAGGATGAGAAGGACAAAATACATGGCTACCATCATGGAATCGCTTCTTCACTCACAGAGTGAAGCTTTCCACAATAAGACTGGCAAAAAATGTCGCACCTCCCCAGAAATAGGTTCCAAATGGGATTTTCAAAAATTAGGCACTCAATAAACTTAAGAGCCATAATACCACAATCAAATTTGTTAGTCTGTTAGGGAGGATGCTTATAAAGTTCCACATCTTATTCACAATCTACGAGCGCATCTAGCCTTTTCATCTCCCAGACTCTTGCTTCTAGGAAGAGTAAATCAATATTCCTACAAAAAAGTCGAGTCAATATTCCTACATAAAAGCTGAAATCCTTCGACCACATCTTTTTCCACTTTGGATCTCGACATCGAATCGTACACTATAATGTGTTTCTCTACAAGAGAAACATGATAACATATCTAATGGTTACCATGGAGGTTTTTGACACCATACATTGCAGTCGCTACATACTAATCCAGGGCTTCCTAACGTGGATAAGCTCCATGCTTATACGTGTTGGGATTTTTTCAAATTGAACCACCACAGGATCTATTTGGTTGCTCATTAATCATATGTTCTTGTATATCATAATTTTATGCATTTAATGTATATAATTAAATCGAATTGAATTAACAACAAGTTTCAATTTTTGATTCTACTAAAAGTGAAGACATAAAAATCAAAAATCAACTTACAATTTAACGTCAGGTTAATGACAAGATTAAAGGTCTAATCTTGTTGTTGAATGAAGTATGATCGGTGCTCCTTAGACAGTGCAATTCCACTTCTCGATCTTCTACTGTATTTCCGGACCGCGTCTAGATACAGAGTAGGCTACTAAACAAGTGTGAATACTATGAGGATCAAGGGAGCACAAAAGAGAGGAGTTGATTTCAAGTGTAGAATTTTTGCCCCCCCCCCCCTCTTTAATTAAATAGAGAGGGATGAGATTCTCTTTTCCTAACTCTAATGGGTTTGGGCCTCTTACTCTTGTTTCATTCTCAATCCACTAAGGTCATATTGAGCTACAATAGGGATCTAGAAGAAATTGACCTGCTAATTTATTTAATTTCCAATATCCATAACTTATGATATAATTAAATAAATTAAGTAGTATTTTTATTTCATTAAAGAAGTAATACTGACCTACCAATTTAATACATATTTGTGAATATATTTTCTTCTTTAGTCCAGCTATTCTCTATGTTTAAGATATAATGTCCATTAAGTAATTATATAAGTTTCTGATAACTATAATTAATTAATATCTAATTCCTTGAGTAGTACCACATAAGCTTTATCATGTACGGAATAAATTCCAGTCGTAGGGTTTCACATGAACTTTATGCTTTCTCAAAGGGGCATCATCAACCTGGTACACCAGGACACAATGGCCATATATATTGCATAACCCATCATATATATAAATGATATTACCCAAAATATCGAGGTTGTTGATTCTATCAAAGAATCTCACTTATTGATAAATCAAAGCAATAACATAACATATATATGTCCGCCAATATATATGGGTTAAGAACCCAAACTCTGTGGATCTTTATTCTCCCACTTAAGGTCAAAATAGAGAATAGTATCCTATCGTGATCCTCCTCAATACACAAATCAGTGTACTAGAATAATCACCTAGTCAAGATAAACTAACTATTAGATTATTCTATGGTGTACTGATGGTGGATTCAAGATTAAGACCATCTAAGTCGTGAGCCTTTTAATATATTGCAAGGAATCTGATGATATAATCTTTATCATGTGTACACCCACACTATATCATCTACAATGCAAGTATATAGAACTGGCAGATAAATATAATAATAAATAAATGCACACAGTGACTGCAATAATTATTCAATCTATATCATCAAATAAAACATTGTAGAATGTATACAAAGACAAGTCTTCCAGTATATACAACTAACAATACGGCCCAGCCCTTTTAGATACAACACAATAGTTATCTTGAGTAAGTGCACCCTGGCCAAAAATAAGAAAATTAGAACAAGTGTCGTAATTCATGATTTCTGGGAAAAACTGTAATTGTGAAAAGGGCACAATATGAATGCTTTTGATGTGGTTTTTACAAAGCATATCATCTCCATAATAGTCCATCCATGCAAGAAATGTGCAGGATCCTTCTTTGCCATGATGATAAGCAAGTTCATCAATACATCAATATGCTGCAAAATAAAAAATTGCAAGAAAAAAAAGAACATCACATAAATGAACAAAATCAAACCCAATACAAGTGACTGAAAATAGATTACATCAGTGCAGAGTCATCCTCTACGGTTTGAAATGGACTGAAACAAGACTGCATCGACGGTTGGGGCCATCATAATAGGCAATTTTAAAACCAAATGCCTAAAAAATTGAATGTTATGGCATTGTGATAATATTAAAATAACTTTTAGCAAAAGAAAAGGATTCAAATAAGTACTTATAGTGATGTGTTCCTTACTTTATCCATCCAATTTTCAAAGGCATTAACATGATCCGGTAGGTATTCTAACTTATTCGAGTCGTACGAATTCTTACACATTAGGTAAGGTTTGCGAAACTATGGCATACGCATGTTTGAATGTCTCTGTTAGTGCCATCTCCACTAAAGAGTTTGAGATTGTCATGATCTTTATGGCAATTCAAAGAACACAAAGGTTTTGGTTTTTTTAAGTTTAAAGACCATGTTTTGGACATTGTAATATGAACATTCTGCTACCAATCTGATTGAAGATCGAAGAATATACTTGAGCATGTTCATGAATATGATCATGTACATGGCTGTCCAGAGAGTTTCCAAGAGATGCGCCAAGCTGATTTTCAGGAGTTGAAGCTGCTTTTTCAAGATAGACATTTTAGAATAGAAGTTGTCTTGTTCAAAGATGAAGATCAAGAAGGAAAGAGGCGAGTTCTATTCAAGGAAGGATTCTAAACTAAGAGTTATCCGATTTAAACAAGGAAAGTTTTCTTGTTGAGTTTGTGTCAAAATAGGACAATCTGATTACTTTATTTAGGCTATGTCTTGTGTTTATAAATAGTCTGGGAATCAGACTAGTTTAGAGTGCACATAGTTTACGAATACACAAAGGGTAGAGAGTCTAAAAGACCTTATCTTTGAAGCATATAGTATTTAGGTAGACTAGATTTGATCCTTGTGATCATTATGTGTCTAGTCTGTGTTTGAAATTCTTTAAAGGAGTCTCGGGAGAGATTTTTTTATGGGAACTCGGGAGAGATTTTTTTATGGGAACTAGAGAGAGTCTAGGTTGTAAGGGGATCTTACAATTCAGTCCATTGAAAGAGGTTGTAGTGTGTAGGAAAGGGGTCGGGTGACAGGAAGTCATCATGTAATAGCCTTTGTAATCTTGCAACGGAGTAGTGGATTGCTTCTCACGGACTTGGGAAAGTCCCCCTAACGTAGATTAGTTGATCAAACATAGATATCAACCTTGTACCATTTATTTGCTTTGAAATTATCATTTGACCTTAAATATTCATTACAATGTATGTGTACATGATATTAAACATGAATGCCCAGTTTATGTAACTTCAGTCTCTTTCCTTTCAACATTGTATTATCAGGAAGGCTATGATCAATTCCAGAATCAAGACATGGTTTTGGCAGAAACTGTGTAGATGGGAAACCAATACCTTTTGACACATTTTTAGAAAGCTTCGACAGATTGGATTTAGTAATTGGCTTATTACTTTCCATATGTGATGAAGTAGAACCTGATTGAAGACCTGGTCTTCTAATCAGAACAGTATTAACTTCAAGGTGTCTTGGTGCATTAATTTCATGGATGTATCGCCCCAGCTCCTCAAATCTACATTCTAAGTTTTGTATTGTAGGATCATTAACCTAATCAATAATGAATAATGCATGCGAATTAGTAACGGTCGACACAATTTGTTTAATCAAAGCAAGAATTGTTATAAAAATAAACTTACGATGATATTTAGATTGGCCACGAGTTCTTCCATCAGCGGCACACTCATTGAATCTTCAACCGCGTCAAATGTTGGTGGTTGTGACCTATCACAATCAATTGATTGTGCTTGCCAGTTATTCTTCAAGAGAAGAGATGGAAATTCATGGACACCAATCTCATAAAGTAATTACTTCTCAAAATTTGTAGGAATAATTAACACCTGCTCATTTTGGCAATCATTAAACTGAATTGTGAGTTAGAAACACGATAGAAACTCTATATATGAATCATTGTAATGTAAGAAATTGCCAAAGTTTCAGGCTTCACATTGCGAAAGTATGTATGCACAATATCAAATTTTATTGGCTTGGTAGCTATCCATCTCAAAATTCGAGGAAAATAATCTGCCGCACACTCAATTTTCTGGACAGGACTGCGGACAACAACTAGGATAACCTCGTATGCCCAAACTTGTAGTGCCAAGACAAAACCATTTGCATCAAGGTATATTCTTTCTCATCCCACAAAAGTTTTTTAAGTATACCTTTGGCTCGATGAGTGTGTCTTACAATCAAATCATACGTAACTTGACCCCAGGGAAACACTTGGAATATTTGAATATCATTGATCAAATGCAAATAGGTCATGTCAACATTCTTGTTGCTACTTCTACAAACCAGTAAAATGCTAAAAAGAATTAAAAGGTTGTGAGCTTCAGCGATAGTTCTGAACATCCTCGACTTGCACGACATGCTGCCTTGAAAGCCTTTTCGATTTCATCCACTATGATGAACCTTTTGACCGAAAACATATCTATGAATTTCGGACTCCACATGAGGGGTATAACAATCCCCAAATTTCAACCCAGTAATAATAGTGAAGTCATCAGGAGTAAAATCTAGGCTACGTCCATGGATTTTGAATGACATACAAGGGTGCTTCAAGGAACTACTATCCAATCTCCTCAGTAACATGTTGTGTAGCTATCCTTGAAACTTTGAATCTGGAATTGAAAATAGATGGCCAAAACATGACACCTTCAGGGTTGACATTTTTCATTACCCATCTTTTGGCGAATGGTATCCAAAAACGATAAGTTGCCCCTGAGAGATATCATACTGCCTGCAAACAGAGCATGAAATATTATTAACACTAAATACACAATCAAGGTGCAGGTGCAGGATGAAGATTTCAGAAACTGAAAGTGATGCGATCCAAAATTGTCTAAGGGGCCCATTAAAGGAGTTGGACCCGTTGCCACCGAAAGCCTACTTGGACGAAAGTATTATCAATATTACTAGGAGTCTATTTTAATTAGGGAGATATTTATCTTATTTTAATTAGTTATTTTCAAATTTAATTATGATTAGAATTAAGGTTTCTCTATTTTGGCAGATTTATTTCCTTAGTAGATATATTTCCCTATTTTTCTAGAATTCTGTTTATGAAACTTATTCTCTACCATCCCTATATAAAGGGAGGGGCTATATGAATGAAAATACAAACCTTTGATCAATATATTTTGTGAGTTTTTTCTCTCTAGAGATTTTATCTGAATTTCACGAGAAGTGTCGAGAGTTTAAAAACTGACTTATTAAACAAAAGATCACATGTGTTTGTGACGTCTTCATCTATGTTCTATGGTTCATGTCTTCAATCACAGTAGGGTCATGGATTTAATATATCAATGGTTCGTCTGCATTGTTAGGCTTGGGTTGAGGAATTACATCATTTATCCTGTTGTAACTTGATACTCCTAGGATAGATTCCCGCCGTCACCAATCTACCGGCGTGGATCGCATCAGAAAGTCATACACAATATTAATCAAGCAAACTTTTCAATACAAAGAACATCTCATAAGTTCTCATCCAGAGAGTTTTAATCCCTAGAATGAAAATCAACAACATGTTAAACAGTGCATGCACAACATATGAAAGGTAATCAGTGGCTATTTCAAAATGACATGGAATACAATAAACTAGTAACTAAGAATAAGAATAGACCAATATATGTACAATTTTACTTGTCCATGTGCATTTAATAAATGTTAGTGCCAAAAAACACAAATATAACATCACCATCTATTTGATCATGTATCCCAGAACATAAAAAAATCCAACATTAGTTGTATTGGTTAAGTAATTGTGGGCTAAAGAAACCCTTCCCGAGCATAGATCGATTAAAAAACTCAAATTTCTCATGCATACTTATTTTCAAAAATAAAATTAAATTAAATGGTGTAAAAGAATGCTGACTAAATTGTAAACTTGCAGAATTGGTGATAAAACATGATTCAAAAGTATCAGGGATAAATAATTCAATAAAAATATAAATTGATTACGAAGAAGTAGGTTAACTGTAATAATAATTTTCGACTATAGTTACATCAATTAATTTTGTATTGGACTGAACAATTATAATTCACACTCAAAAACCCCAAATTATATAGTTGCAGAAAACATTAAGAAATGAAGTGAAAATTAGAGTTACTGCAGCCAGAGCTTCTGTATGTCCTCCAACTCATGTTGTGCCTATGAAAATGTCATGATGATGGTGTAGTATGATTTCTGGAAAAAAAAACTTTTAAAGATCTGCAAAAATCAAGCGATTTTAGACTCGTCGCCTACTGAGAAAGCAGTGACCAGTGAGTTGGATGCCGGAGATGCAAATGGGCTTCTAAGAAGAGAGTAAAGGTCAGCCGAGACCGACATACATCAATGAAGAGGAGAGATGTGCAACTTTTACAATTTTTGGACCTTGGCTAGGGGTGTAAGTGAGTCCAGTGAATCGAGCCAACTCGCGAGCTACTCAGGATTGACTTGAAAAAAACTCAAAATTGACTCGATTACTATTTATTCAAGCTCAAGTTCAAGCCTCTCAAGCAGTTATCGAGTTCGAGCTCGAGCTCAGACTAAATCTACAAATGTACTCCTAGTATTTCATTTATTTACAACTCATACCCCACTATAAAAGAGAGAAAGAAACCCCTAGGTCCTATTCTTTCATTTTTTTCTACTCTTTCACTCTCCATCTCTTCTCTAGAGGCGGTGACGGAGGAAAAAAAACCTTTATTCTCTTACTTCTTCTTCTCGGTAGGCATACACAACAAAAAGAGCAATTTTCTATTCTCCAATTCTTCTTCTCACTCCTAATGGTGTAGCTATTATCGACCTCCCAAATAATTTGGCGGCTCACAGTGACATCCACCAAAAAATCCACAACTGCGTGGTGCCAAGATTTTTCTGTTGGAGTTCTAGAGGCGGCAAAGATCAGCCCACTGTCAATTTTCTCAGATTTATCACTTTTGTAGTTTGTTCTTAATGTCCCATTTATCAATTTTGTAATTTGTTCTTAATGTCTCTTCACGATTCTTGGGTAAATCTTCATGTAATTTTATAATTCTAGGATAATCTTTTCAATGTTCTTGCGTTATTATGGTTTTGAGATGGATCCGCTTCTTTATGTCTTTGTGTTTTTTTTATTCTTGAATTTTGTTAATGTTCTTGTATTTTTTTATTTTTGGTTAAATCTTGTTAATGTTCTTGTGATTTAAAAAAATGGTTGAAATCATGTAATCAATTTAATTCTAGCTCGCATTGTAAAGCACGATTTTAAATTATAGTACTCTAATGAAAAAATTGTGAATTATTGAGCTGAGCTCGACTTGAATTGAGTCGAGCTCGAGCCTCATGAGTATGGCATCGAGTCGAGTTCGAGCTTAAGAAATTTAAGCTCAGCAGAGTTGAGCTCGAGTTCGAGCTTTCAAGCTTGTCAGTCGAGCTCGAGTTCAATCAGAGTAGCACTCGACTCAACTCGGCTCATTTATACGCCTAGCCTTGGCTATTATAAAAGGAAATAATTTCAACAATATTACAGATTTTTCGTTTAACAAGAAGTCCAAAATATTACATAAAAAAATTACAGCCTCTAATTAGTCCAATCTTAACCAACGTACATATTTACAAGAAAATGAAAGAAATTTCAAATAATCATACACCGAAAATACACAACGATAATTGAAAGGAAATTAACAATACATTAACAATACATTTTTTGAGTGAATTCCAGAATATTTTTAAACAATCCATTAAGCCAATAATCTTGTCGAGCCAATGGTTGGAACCCGAAGTTCTACCAAGTGCAACTGACAAAATGTTGACAAAATATTTGTGATGTAGGCAAGATAAAGATTCACCTTTTCTAGCTTACTTTGAGTTAACTCATGATAAATCCATTTATTCTATGTTTTTTTCGAGTCATTTTGATAGTATAAATGTTCATTTTATTTTCTTTTTGAGTTGAAAAAGAACGAGGGAAGTGAATGGGCATTCTAAGATTCGAATCTGCCAAAACAAGCATTCTGGCCTTCAAATTAACTGAAATGGATGAAATGGGCATATGGGAACTTCATCAGTAAAATCCAAACAGAGAGAGGTGGTGTGACCATATCAGATAAGGATCGAGCTAAGCAAAAGATGTCGTGTGGCCGTACCCACAACACTCATGTAGATTCAGAAGAGGCAACGCTGAGGGCACAAGCGTGAATTTTGGAAGATTGTTGAGATGGATAAGGAATGTTGGAGATATGATCCTGGTTGAAGCTGACCACAAAGAGATAAGTTAAGATCCCTAAAATCTCGAATTCAATTCAACTAACTTGAAGATTAACCTCATCCACCTAGGCTGATGCAGGCACAAGAGATCTGGCAGACAGTTGAAGATCCCTATTTGTGGGTATTTGATTTGATCATTGTACTCCTTTTAATACCAGTTCGACTAATCGAACACACACGCTGGAACATCTATTTTCCACACTACATTTCTATATTTTCATTTTTTTCATTTTAGCTGATTTGTATTTATAAACAATCTCGGGCCTTATGCCCGCAGGGAGTAAGATTTCCTTTTAATGTTGTTTTCGTTCAACGTTGGTATTGGACATCATTTAATTCAATTCAACTAAGTTTATTTAGCTATTGATAGCTGTGTATTTTACACAACTTTCAGATATGAATTGATGCTCTTTATTATATGAAGTTATGTATTTTATATAGTTTTAATGCATATATAGTAATCTTTTGGAGTTTTTTATGTGTTTGCTAATTTTGCAGCAATAGTTGTGTTTTAACTGCATATTTGGAGCAAAATGAGCAAATATTATCGAAAGGAGTTAAAGATGTCTTTAATTGGGCTCTTGAGCTTAATTGGATACTAATTTGGAGTTAATGGACTGGATTAAATGATTGAAGCCCTGAGAATTCCGAAGCCCGGGAAGAAAAGAGATCGGGTAGATCCGAAAAGTGTCAGCCGACCGGTCCCAGTACAATTTATACAGAGGTGGGTCGACCCAACCCAAGTCACTTAGGTTAATCCTGTGCAAAAACAAGCCTCTGGGTCGATCTATTGAGCTTGATCGACCCACATGAGCGGGTTCGCGGGATTTGATTTCATCTACTCCAACTCGGGGTTTTTGACCTGAATATAAAAGCTTCATTTGATACACACAAGAGAACAACTCCAAGAAGGCGAAAAATACAGAAGAAATTCATCACACATCTTGGGAATACACTAAAGATGCTAAGATACTTAGAGGAGAAACACTAGACCTCGATTGAGTTGACAAGGTTGATAGAGACGGAGTGTCGTTGCAGTGAAGATGAGTCTACTGGATTACTCTACGTTTTTCAGTTTTTCTATCTTTGTTGCTATGAACACTTATACTCTAGATTCATTTGTTTATTTTATCATTTCTAGCTAGGTTTTAGGGTGTGGAATATTATGGATTTTTAATATATGACTCGATTACTTTTCTTCTCGCTATCTCTCGGGATTTGATTTCTATGATTTGTTTAATATCTTGTATGGATGTTTGATCACCATTTATGCATGCTAGTCATTAATCTGAAGCACTGACCAGAGAAGGATTAGCGATAGAAAGATAGAATTCATTTTATGTGTGCTTGGAAGAACTGACCAAGTGAACAAGTATTGCATATGGTTAAATAGATATTCGTGTGCTTGATCAGGAGTAGCAATATGTGTGAAAAACCGACCGCAGTGAAGCATGTGCTTGTTATATCTATATTATGGTATATGCCGTTATAAGCAGCCTGATAACAACCTAGTGATCCCCTACCATTGATAGATTATCGACAAGAAGTCGTGTTGAAAGAGTCAAAGATTATATTAATTGAAATAATAAATCCACCATCCCTAAAACCTAGATTTTTCCAATTATTTGTTTCTCTGCATATTTTCGATTTCTATTGTTTTATTTTATGTAGTTTATTTTTGTCCTCTCTTTATCTGGTTATTAGTGTCTAGATATTAAGTGAATACTTGTGTGAGAGTCAGTCAATTTAGTCTCTGTGGGATACGATACTCTTGCTCACCTAGGTATTACAATATTATCGTGCACTTGCGGAACGTGTTATTTTGTTATTAAATAGCGTGGCAGTTATCATGTCTCTTAATTCAGTATTTATTTTTATGTCTAGCATGAGTGGCTAGATCTTTTATTCTGGGATTGAACAACGATGATGATTTAACAAACACTTAAAACTCGTGAGCCCTTATGGGCATAACACTGTATGAATTGGTTTTCGTCATGTTCTAAATTTATGCGAGGCGTGAGAGTGTTTAATTTGATTATTGTGGCTGATCACTCCTTAATTGAGTTGGGCACGCTAAAGCTAATGTAGTTAATGAATAGTAGATGTGTGTTAGCCTAGTGGTAGCTTGTGCATGACGGGTTGTTGTGGGCATACGAGAGATCAGTATTCACAACAAATATGGGTCTATCTAGGGCTCAAAGCTTCTTATTATTTACATTCTTAAGGGAGACTGATGATGGGTGATAAGTTAGGGGTTTAACGGAAGAGAGATCACTTTTAAATCCAAACTGAAATGATGGATAAGGTTATGTAGTGAGAGATACGGTAACTATAACTGGATGACTAAATTCATATAAGAAATTGGTGTACCCGTGATCGAGTGTGTGTTTGTTAAATTTGATTTAAGTTCAACCCCGTAATGTTTTATTATTTAATTCTATCTACTTGTTTATTCAGGATTATTTATTTTAGTTGTTGTGACCACGACAATACCCAAAACCCATTTTAAAACTGGTGACATCAGAAAGTAAAGTTACACAACTCCTTGTAGGATCGACTCTGTATTCATACATTAGCTACGCCTACTGTGGGCATCAAGAAAATTACAAATTCTTTTTGAGTGTGAAACAATCGCGCGTCAACTCAATAACTCAACAAGTTAACACCGAATCAATTATTATTCACATGCATTGGAATAAGTACCACGTGCACAGGGCACATAACCTAGCGTCAACTTAGCCCGACGTAATAATCAAATTCAACAATGATAAGATACCAAAGTCAAGTTCAAGAAAAAGTGTTTCATCCCACAAACATTACTTAAATTCAAGTTGTAGCGACATATATTGATATAATAATTATGTTATACTTTTGCCTACATCGTGCATACATTGTTGTTACAAATTTTTGGGTGCTTGTGAAGAAGTGTGGCTTCATTTATCTGTGTGAGAACAATGCACTTGGCATTTTCCTGACTAGATTTTTACTAGGCGTGCTGCTAAATCTAAATTATCCCCAACCCTTATGTTTATCCCAAAACATTAAGATTGCTTAAATTACCATTATGCCCTTGTATTATTTCTAGAAGTTGCCACCCTCACCCAAGCTGAGCCGGCAGTGTGTGCCGATATAAATCCGGCCTCCGCCATCTGCCGCCGCCTCCCGTATCGCCGGCGTACTAATCTAATGACGACTTGCAATGGCAGCTTTTACACCTGCTGCAGCTCTTCCCACACTGCCATCGACGCCGCCACTCCTCTCTTTCCCAAACCCTTATCTATAATTCCCAAACAAAAACCCTTCGCTCCTCAATTTCCTTCAATCCTTCCATTATTGTCCATATATTCCCCACCTTCTCGCCCGATATTGGTCAGAGCAGCGGCGAATAGTGGTAGAAGCAACAATGTTGATACCAAGAAAGAAGTGGAGGTGGCGGAGGAAGAGGAGGAAGTAGAGGAGGAGCTGCCGTGGATACAGGAGAAGGCTTTGGATTTGGTCGAGTTCACTGGCTCTGTCACGCAGGCGATTCCGGGGCCACGCGTTGGGCAGAGCTCGCTCCCATGGATTCTGGCCGTCCCACTGGCTTATCTCGGCGTCACTTTCGTCATTGCCGTCGTTAAGACGGCCCGGAAGTTTAATTCCCCTCGAGAGAGGCGCCGCAAATTGGTTAGTCTGCAGTTTCATTCTCTTTGTTTCGCTTTCAATTTGATACTGTTTTACTTGATTTTAAGACGTACATTGTGTTTATGTGAGTATAAGTGTCGTGTGATCGATGTATTGGTACTACGCTGCTGGTGCAGGAGGACTGGGTTATTTTCTTGTTTTTTGGCATTCAATTTGCATACTTCATGGTTGTGTGGATTGGATAACAAAATAAGGTGGAGATTTTTTCACTCTGCCATGGTCTATGTTTGTATGGGTAGAGAATGATGGAAGTGGAAATTTACTACGTTTGATAACTTCTTTGACTATAAGTAAAAACCTTTAGAAATGTGCGTAGAGATTGATTTAATATCTCCGCTCATATTGGTAACGGGAGGAAGCCTCCATTATTCTATCACTTTTGGGGATTGGTGCAACTGGATTATACCTCCAGCTCAGTTTGCGTTCCAAATTTAGCTTTGTTAAGTTTGAAGCAACTGACTAGTATGAGTATTAGAAAACCCAACTGTGATAGACTTAAATACAACTCATTTTGGCCCCAGATATGCTTAGTAGTTTCTAAAACTTGTCGCAACACATTAAACAGGAGCCAGAGATATGCAGAATAGTAAATGCTGATTCTATCTTCTGACAAGAAGGGAAAGAAGGTTTGAACCTGCACCCTTTATCTCTGTAAGTGGAAGGAAAAGAAGGATTGGAGAGCTACAAAGACTTACTAGTCTATATAGTGTGAAGTGGAAACAGTCAGAATTGCTATATCTGTGAAAATACAAGGTTTATGGATATCGTATTTCAGTTATGTGAAATAACAAGACTTACTAGTCTATATAGTGTGAAGTGGAAACAGTCAGAATTGCTATATGTGTGAAAATACAAGGCTTATGGATACTATATTTCACTTATGACTATTGGTCCAGCCAAGATGCAAATCACCTTCAGCATGTCATTGCTGAGTTTTCTCCTTTATTTTGTATTGGCAGCATGCATTGTTATGTAAACTAAAACAAATAATATGGTTACTTTTATAATTTTATTTAGCCAGTCATTTCAACTGAGTTTGAGCTGTATTGACTTTGATTTGAAGCAGTGTGACTTGGTGAGAATATATCATGTATCTGTTTATTCGCTTGACAAGAGTAGTATTTTTCAGGTCAACAAAAATGCTATGCTATGCACATCTCTAGATGAGCTGTTCGAGAAGGGAATGAGTGAAGTAGACCAGTCAGCTTTGAGGGGTCTGATGCAAAAGGTGAGACACAGCAGGCATAATCTATGGATAACTTATTTTCCGTAAAACTATCTAAATCTTTTGTAGGAAAGAATGGGAAGTCAAACTTGATTCAGTTTTCTACAGTAGCTAGTGGCTTTTTGTTTGGAAGAATATCTACCCCTCCTCCCATGCTCGTCGAAGTTTCCCAAAAGATAAATAAATAAAAGATTCCATCAGTAGTTGATATCAATTAGTTCTACATTTTTTCCCCTGGGAGTGCCGATTAAAATATATTACATCCTTCAACCATACGTGTCCCATCATGTGTTATTGTAGGGCACCTTGTATTTTCTGCAAACTGCTTGATCTATACATGGTTTGTATTTGCAGACAGGTTTTGACATGAAAGAGATTTTGCGTAAATACATACGTTATGTGTTGAATGAGAAGCCATTTAATCCAGATCTGGTAGCGAATTTGATCCACCTCAGGAAAGAAACGCAGTTGGATGATTCCGAAGTAGCTGGCATTCTAAATGAGATTTCAGAAAGAATTGTGAGAGATAAAGGTAACCATATGTGAACTTGTTGCAACTCGTCCTTTGATTAGATGTCCAAAATATCTCTTGTTTCTATACCGATGCAATTATCTACACAGCTTATGTTCTGCTATTAAGGTAAAGTCATTGAACTTGCTTACCAAGTAATTTGAATGCATGGTTTTCAAGGAGACTCTAAGATTCCATAAACATCCTCTAGCAATTGTGTGTTGCTTGTCAACTTTTACATATGCTGGAGGTTGTAGAGCAGTTTGATAATTTTAGAATAGAGTTACTTTTTCATATTTTCTTAGAATATCCTACTGCTTTAAGCGCTTGCAGGGGCTGATCGATCAAGATTTAGATTTATAACAGCATTTTGATGCTCACCAAGTTAATTTACTGGTCTAGAATGTGCATGCATTTTCAGGTCCAGTAGTCATGGATATGTCAGGATATTCTGAAAAGGGATTCAAAAGAAAACTTGCAGTGCAAGCTCTCTTTGGAAAGATCTATTATCTGTCTGAGGTAAAGCTCTAATTTGCTAGTGTTGGCATTTTCATTTTATTATGTACTGAAAATATCTTAGAAAATACTGTTATTTTATTATACACTGAATCTTCCTTTATGTTTATTGATAAAAGAATGATTCTAGGGTTTAAAAAATTTGTTAATCTAGAAAATGACTGGTTGCCTGTGTTCGTACTAAGATATTAGGTACGCAGTTATATTACCTGATGTCTCATGGGGTGTCTGTATAATAATTTGAAAATAATAAGAAGGTATTATAAAGAAAAGAACTAACTTTGCTTGTTTTAGTTTTTGAAAAATACAAAATTGGCGTACATATTTGTTTCTCTTAGATTCTTATGATTTTTTATATAATTATTCCAATATATAAGAGCTTATGTATGTTTTGTATGCAACTGATATTCGCATATTTTATATAACATTTAAATTTGCATTGCATAAGACACTTACATGAATACATGATAAATAAATTAAGGTGGAATATTTTGTCGAGTTGTAAGAAAACTAGAACCCTGACCCAGTTGGTGACCCAATACCCATATCTGGCAACCCAAGTCAGGCAGTTTCATAAATGGGGTGTGATTGGGAACTATTGCATCTCTGTACAAATTCAGTGATTGATGAATTTTATGATGATAATGAACACTCTGCCCAAGTTTGTCCGTTGCATTTACCAAAATATATGTTTTAAGATTCACATATAACTATTTTTCAAAATCAGTTTTTATAACCTCTTTGGTTAACCTGAAAAATGGGATAACTTGTGACTTAATATACAAAAAATATCGCACCAGCATTAGTTCCCTACTTTTGCAATGTATTATGGCCCTTCCCATCAATATCGGATCCATCTGTGCCTCTACTACATCCAGCAAGTTGTATGTATTGGGAGAACAAGTTTTCATATGTGCATATGCCATGTAGACGCTCATTTACATATTGGAATCGTGGATCGCGCCCACATATCACTCTACTTGCTTATTCATATATGTATTTGGTTGCATGAGACATAGTCAATTGGCCATCGTCAAGGCAAGGGTTGTTTGATAGAGATAACCACATGGAACGCTGGTATAGAACTGGCAGGCCAAGAGTTTAGAAAGCTGGTAGGAAACATGGGGTAATTTAAACCACATTTCTGGTTGGTTGTCATTGTTGTACTTGTTTTAATTTGTTTCTCTGAGGCGATGTATTGATCTGAAGAATTTAGGCTTCAGATTACGCCACAAGGCCTAGAGAAACATTTTCATCCTTCATCATTGCCGTGAAACCACTTCAACAATTGTCAATACTATATATTGGATACTCTAGTCGGGTGTAATAATTCAATCGAAGCTAGTCGAAGGTGGTATGCTGGCTGATTATCTCTTTTTGTGTCATTGACTAGCTCCCTGAGTTCTGCTCCAGAGATAGCTCCTTAAATGTGAAGACAACATTTGGTGTGACAGAGTAAGTAAAATTTCCTAAAATTTTTGGACATAATTTGCGATCTACCATCAGCGCTGTTGAATAGTTTATGGCTCTTTTGTTAATCTTTTTCAGTGAGGATGCTGAGAAGCTTAGGCTACATACTGTATCAGAAGCCGGGGATATGGGTTCGCTAGAGAAGATGGTTGGTGGATCGGACGGGGAGGGATCAACGGATGATGAAGCCAAGGCATCTTAATGCTGCATCTGTTGCACCATTTTAGCTGTAGGCAAAATTTAGATGAACTAGCCGAGGTGATAACTGGAGACCAAGGGAGTTATATCATAACTTCTTTCAATACAATTTTCCTACATTTTTATCATATGGAAATTTTGACTGACTGTTTCAGTGAGGTTTTTTGGATGCAATATCATTGTAAATCTATATTTGTACATTTCTGACCCTCTTAAATTAATTGGGAGATATGATCAATCCATGATGAATGATGATATTGATGAATATATGATAATGTTATAATATACTAGTATTAGATATATAAATGATTTATAATAAATAATTTGTGCAAATAAAATAATTAAATTATAGTAAAATAATTAATAGAAATAATTATAAAATGTATAAATAATATAATGTTATGTGTGTGTGTGTGTTATTTGTATATTGTATTAAATATATACTGATATATGGATATAAATTGTTAAATTATATGAAGACACTATATTATAATATTGTATACATAAGATATAATAATATGATATAAATATTTAATGACAAAGACTTGTGTTAGACCGTCTAACGGGTTATAAACTGTTAGACGGATATTAAGATCCGACCCGGATCCGGGTCACAATGAAGTGTCACCAGACATGAAGCTAAGTATCACCAATCATAAACGGAAGTGTCACATACTATGAACTGAAGTGTCACCGGATATGAAGCAGCATAAGTCTTAATAAATTTTAATATTTTTTAGTAATATCTTTAACTATTATGTGAAGTCCTATCAATTGTAACATGAAGTATCACTAACATAACAAGCATGTACAACGAACTATCACGTTGAATTATTAAAGCAAATAACAATGAAGTGTCACCGAATATGAAGTTAGGTATCACCAATCATAAACTGAAGTGTCACATATTATGAATTGAAAGTGTCACCAGATATGAAATATTTTTTAGTAATATCTTTAACTATTGTGTGAAGCCCAGTGTCACGAGAGATGAAGCTAAGTATCACCAATCATAAACTGAAGTGTCACATACTATGAACTGAAGTGTCACCATATATGAAACTAGGAAAACGGGTCGGGTTATGACCCGTCTAACGAAAACGACCCGTTAGACCGTCTCACAGGAGACCGCCCCATATTTAATATATATTTCAGGAAATTACTAATTTGGAATTAGTAGGTGCTTTTAGGCTAGAAAATGGGAGGATTATTCTTTCTGGGAGATTGTGCATTTGTGCTTATATATCTTAATATACATAATTAATTAAAAGGGATGTGGATACTTTATATATTGCATCAATTGCGCAATATTATACAATATTATAAGGAAATTAATAACTAATTAAGATAAATGTTTGAAAATAATTAAGAAATATACACACACACACATATATATATATATATTACGTATTAGATTAACTAGATGAGATTGGTCAATTGATATATAAAATATTAAATTATATTACTAATACGCTTAATTAAAGTAAATTAGTTTACAATCCGCATAACCACTTCTTTTGTAACGTATACATAATACATTCATATGGTAAATTAATACCACCCAGGTAATTAAGCAAACAGATTCGTTTAATATATTTTGGAATTGATATAAGGTAAATAAAATAAACAAATTGAACTAATAACAATATAATACTTATATATATATATATATTAAGATTATATTATATTATTGTTTATATATGAGATCAGATATATATTGATATATATATATAGGTATAAATTAGTAAATTATTAAATCATATTATATAAAAATTATATTACATTGTATTTAGCCAACTTACTCTTTTAGGATAATGTATTTAGGCGGGAAAACTCAAGCTACTATAAACAGAATAACTTCATACTTTTATATATATTAAGATTAAGATTGAGATTGTATACGTATTACATAATTAATAAAAAATATATTGCATGCAATTGTATGATTTTTAAAGTGCTCAGATTTTGCATTGATAAATGTGATTATATTTGTATCTTTAGATGGAAATGTCATACTAAATATGGAATGTCGATTTAGACGCTAAATTGAAGAGTTGCAATTATGAAAATTCATTTGTTTAATGCTATTTTAACTATTAATATTATATATATAGTATTATTTAATGTAAATATACACGCATATTGATTAATTTGTAATATTTTATGTTATTTATTTTAAATTATTAATTATTAATTTTTATTTTTTTTGGATTAAATTTTAAAGATCAGATTGTAAATTCACGTACCTTTTAATATTTAAATCTTGGAGAGGACTTGTGTGAGACCGTCTAACAGATCTCCTTACGTTAGACGGATCCTAACCCGACCCGGATCTAACTTTCTCTTCTTCTTTTTCAGTAGCCCCACCCCACCCCACCCCACTCCCCCGCCCCCACCCCCACATGGGGTGCCACACTGGACTCTTTCCAACTGCAACTTGCTAATAATATACGCTTTTTACTATATTATTAATCTTTTTTTCTTCTTTTCTTTTTTATTTTTACTTTGTTATTTTCTTCCGTAATATGAGTAATGTGATTTGAGATCTTTTTTTTTCGTGAATTCAATACTGAATTGTAAAGATTGATTAAATAATAATAATAATAAAAAAAAAGAGTCGTTTCATTCATGATGTGAGATTTTGATGTATTTGAAAATCTATAATCAAATAAAATTAGACTAACGCCACATCAAATACACGAGCGAACTATAAAAAGCATCGGGAGAGTGAGATCTTTTTTTTTTTTTTCTCGGCTCCAATTTGTGCTTCACTACGAAGAGTTAGAAGTTGTGTGTTTTTTTTTGTAATGATTTTATTAATGATACTTCATCCATAATTAATGATACTTTACATCAACGTTAATGATACTTCACCAGATAAAAGTTATATTTTCATGAAAATGAAAATTACCGATGCTTAAGCATTACTTATTAAATTAACAACAAAGAAGTATCATTAATTATGAAGTAAGTATCACTAGTAATAAAAAATGAAGCATCACTAATAGTGATACTTTCTTATGTAATTAGTGATACTTTTCTTTCTAATCAGTGATACTTTCTTCTGCAATTAGTGATACTTTTGTTATACTTTTTTCTGTAATTAGTGATACTT
The DNA here is from genome assembly GCA_026008535.1 of Perilla frutescens. Classification (NCBI taxonomy): domain Eukaryota; kingdom Viridiplantae; phylum Streptophyta; class Magnoliopsida; order Lamiales; family Lamiaceae; genus Perilla; species Perilla frutescens. The sequence goes on along the minus strand of BRKX01000010.1, from coordinate 25,149,010 downwards.
TTGTGATACTGTTTTCTGCAATTAGTGATATTTTTCTTCTAATTAGTGATACTTTTCTTTCTAATTAATGATGCGTTCTTCTGCAATTAGTGATAATTTTATTCTAATTAGTGATACTTCCTTCTGCAATTAGTGATACTTTTCTTTCTAATTAGTGATATTTTCTTCTGCAATTAGTGATACTTTTCTTCAATAAGTGATACTTTCTTCTGCAATTAGTGATATTTTTCTTTTAATTAGTGATACTTTCTTCTGCAATTAGTGATACTTTGTTCTGCAATTAGTGATACTTTATTCTATAGTAATGAGACTCCACTTCACCCCATAAATAATGATACTCATATGTGAGTTAATAATATTTCACCTCATAAATGATGATACTTTGATTAATTAATTATACTTCCTTTTTTAGCTCAATATTTAGTCAACCGCCAGGAAAAAAAATATATAATTTTTTAAAAATAAATGTATATCCTGAGAAGACTATATTATAATTATTTAAAAAAAAAAGAAAAAGAAAAAAGCGAAAAAAGAGAAGAAAAAAAGAAAAAAAAAGAGTAAAAAAGAAGGAAACGAAAAAAAGATGGGAAAAGAAAGAAAAAAAAAGATGAAGAGAAGAAAAAAAAAGCAATTGCCAAGCCAGCCGCCAAAAAACCAAAAAAAAAAAAGGAGAAGAAAAAAGCAATTGCCAGAGCCAGCCGCCGAAAAAGTAAAAAAAAAAAAAAAAGAAACATGCGCGGGTTTTGACCCGTCTAACATAAGAAATCCGTTAGACGGTCTTATACAAATTTTTGTCTTAAATCTTAGAGAATGGGACTATGAAAAAGTAATAAGAAAAAAATGGTTAGCCAAATAAATAAATATATAAGTGATAAATGAATATATTAATTTTAATTTTAATCAATTAAAAATTAACGAATTCATAAAAATTTAAAAGAAATATATAAAATAACACCTTTATATAAGAAATGAGTTATAATTCAACTTACTAAATACTTCCTAAATTTGGAAGGTGGATTTTAGGCTGGAAAAAATCAGAATTTCTACTAATAGACCATTTTTTTTTTCATTATATCAATTGGGATTCATAGTCCTAATCACTAAACACCAATCAAATCCGCCTTCTCACCCATCGTATTAGATGATTTATGTTTCTTTTTTTTTTATCAATATTTGAAAGTCGTTTTCTTCAATTCTTCGTAAAGAAAATTAAATGTAGATATGACCAATAGTAACGAATTTTTTTATCCCTTTACTTTAAAATACATATTTAATTATGACTAAAATAATAATAATAATTAATAATAATAATAATAATAATAATTATTATTATTATTATTATTATTATTATTATTAATTATGCATTCGTGCATGGTTGATTCATTTATACACATAAGTCCCATTTTGTGTTGGTGGACATGATAAATAAGACCGATCAAATATAATAAGATTGTAGTAATCTTGCATTGGCGTGTTTGATTGAGATTTTAATGATTTACAATAGATGCATATATTTTTTTTGCATTGAATTATCATTATTAAAATGCAGTGGGCTACATAAATTGCCCTCTGTAAATACCTAAAAGGGCTCCAATACTATTTGGATGGAATAATTGGGTAGTTTTGAGTTTCATAAGGATGGGATGAGAATAATTACTCAAATATTGGATGATAGTATCCTGAATTCATGTATAATACCGAACTCCAATCAAGTGAATTAAATTTATGATTATATCGAATACTTTTATCTATCGTAATCAAATAAACCGAATATATGGCATGTGACTATAAAAAAAATGGGTAGAATTGTTCAAGGAACGTGGTGCTACCACCATACTACCACCATAGAGGGAGAATTTATATACATTTATATAACATTGGTAGACAATAAACAATGTTATCTAGTTTGAGTTTGGCAGCATAGACAATAAACATTGTTATCTAGTTATCTATGTGCACCATAAAAGAAAAAAAATAAAAAATAAAAAATAAAATAATTTTGAAATTATTTAAATATCCTTTACTTAAAAAGAAAAAGAAAAAAAGTCAAGAGTGGTTCAAAAATAAAATTTTGAACAAACATGATGTTTTCAAACGGATTTCGTGAATTTTTGTTTAGGTACTATTCGAAAACAGGATTTCGAACATATCCATACTGTTCGAACACACATTTTCAAATGAAACATGAATTATTTTATTTTTTTATTAATAAAAGTTTTTATGTAAATTTATAATTAATAAAATAAAATAAAAAATAATTTATAGTGCAAAGAGTAAAAATGGTTGTCCATTTACCCACTAAAATTTCATTATTTGTTGGATTTGAATAAAGAACTGAGGAGATATTGTATTAATAGTATCCCCAAAATCTTCTCCATTTTTCATTTATCATCTCACCAAATTACACATTTCCATACAGTAGATTTATATGTTGAGCGACGAAGAAAAGAATCTATCTCAATTCCGCAAATAAACTGAAAACCACTTCCCAAATCATCAAGAACTTGGGCTTTTCCTTTTTTTTTACGGACGAAATCCAGATCAATGGAGGCCGAAAATGCAGAAACGGCGCCGAGAAACGACAGCCTCTGGATTTTGAAATCAATCTTCTCAAAGAAGAGCAGCGGCGACGGCGGCGGCGACGGTTCCAATACGTCGCCCAGCAGCAATTCGCCACTTCCTTTCCTCTCACCTCACGCCAACTCCGTTGTCGCTCGTTGCTCTAAGTAATTCATTTCGATTTTGTTTCTCACCTTCCATGCCATTCTACGTGGGACTATTTCTGAATACATGTTTAATTCTCCTGGAATTTTAGGTCTTCATTTATTTTTATTTCTCCCCTGATTTGCGGATTTTGATTTGCTTGTGTTATAAGATTTCGAATATAGTGTGATTTACGCGCCAAAGGCGTTATTTCTTTTAGACTTCTTAAGATATAGTTCCTCGGGAAAAGCTAGCTTGAAGGTCTATAAAGATGCGGTTTCACTATTTCGATTATCAATGGACTGTGATTTCTTTCCCTCGGAATAATGTGGAACTGTGATGCCCGATGGTGAAGTGGAAGAAGGAAAATGAGATAGGCACCCGACACTCAAATTCAAGTTGTTCCAACTTCCAGTTAATTTTGAAATGTCCAACTATTTGTGCATTATGCTTATCTATGTTTCAAGAAACGGAATAACACAATGAACACGTGAACACAAAATACCATCTGTTATAACGATTAAAATATGTTTCTCTTCATTGTGTTGTTCTATAGTCGTTAGGCTTGGTATATAGCAAAAAACTCGCGAACATCATCTCTTATATCGGCATACATTGTTTTCTCTTGGCATTACACTTCTTTGTATGGGCACTTTGATGTTTGACTTTGGCAAGGGTTATGCTATTTTTAACTGGTTATAAATTTTGTTTCACTTGCAAATCCCTTCATCAATTGAAAGATGAATTTGGGACGCAAGCTGGACTTTTGCAGTTTAGTAAAGCTAAAACATAAAATGACTGTTACTGTTCATTAGATGACACTTCCTTTGACTCTTCGTGCGGTGCATGAGTTCTGCTTGTACGATATATATTATGACTCATTCCTAACACTGTATGAATTTCTTGTAGGATTCTCAGCATACCAACCAAAGAGTTACAGGCCCAATTCGATGTAGAGCTACCCGATAATCTTAGGCTACCTCCATCCTATGCTAGGAACTTCCTCGAATTCTGCTCGTATAAAGCATTGCATTTGGCCATCACACGACCCAATTATTTAAATGACAAGGAATTTTGCCGGCTGACATTTGACATGATGGTTGCATGGGAGGATCCTGGTGTTGATAGTAACCTCTTAGATAAAGTACGATGAAACTGATCTTTTCTTTCCCAAAAATATAATGTCTATCAAAAGATATAGTTCGCACACTGCTTGTACTAATGCAGCCGTATTTAGACTTTTCAAAAGAGGGTGGAGTTGTTAAGCGAATTCCTGCTTAAGTCTCACTTCTCTCACTTTTTAAGGTTTTTATGTCACAATTTATCATTGCAGGAAACTGCTTCTTGCAGCAATCAGGATGCGGAGGGTGAAGATGGTTGGTCATTGTTTTATTCCAATTCAACCAAAATGGCTGTTCAGGTGGTTTTATCTCTCAAAAAAGTTCAGTGTTAGTTGACATATCACATATGTAAAGAATTCTTGACCCTACATGAGTCCTAGAATTTTTTTTATTTTATGAATTTGTTATTTCAGATTACCACTTAACCAGTACCATTTATGCCAATTATGCTGTTGATAACATAAGGTTGATGACAAGAAAACTGTTGGGCCAGAGGCTTTTGCTCGGATAGCTCCTACCTGTCCAGTTATTGCAGATGTAACCACTGTTCACAATCTTTTTGATGTTCTGACCAGTTCTTCAGGTCCCCGACTTCATTATCTGATATATGACAAATACCTTCGGAGTCTTGAAAAGTACACATCCGCTTCCTTCAGCTAACTTCCTGCATAAACTCTCTATTTACTTTGCATGATCTTTTTGAAGAACTTGATTCATAGTAGATATCAAGTGGTTGGTGTTTGTCTGTTGTATCTGAAGGTGCATTTTATTCTTGTAAAGAGGAATGTTACGTTTCTTTCACCTCAAATATTGTCTTGAATTTTTCTCTCAAAATTTTAATGACTGAAAGATCATGAAACTATCTTTATTGGTGTTTACATGCAGAGAATCCCTCAACTAGCCTTCATATTAGAGTTGATTGAGTACTTTAAGGAGCAAACAAAATACACTTAAAAGTGTTTGCGTTATATGCACTCTGGCTCATTGTTTCAGTTTATGAATAAATATCAATAATTTTCTCCATTTTGTTGGGTTTCTTGATATGTACGAGTACAATATGGTGCATGTATCCTTCCTTTGAGCTTTACTGGATTAATAGCTAGAATTTGATAGGAGCATGAAAGCTGAAGATAAGAAGAATTATGCAGAGTCTGAAAATTTTAATGACTCCTAATTGTGGTGTAGGGTTGCAAAGTTTGCGCAAAATGCAGTGGGACCACAAGTCATTTCCACTCTTTCACTTGTTGATGGTGAAATAATTATAGATGTTGACGGCACAGTTCCTACGCAACCGGTTTTGCAGCATATCGGGATGTCTGCATGGCCAGGTAAGCTGTAATTTCTCCTTTTGGAGCTGATTTAGTTGGTCAAAATCATTAAAACCCTTTGTCAACTTCCTAAGATTTTCTGTAATATCTGAATGGATCACCTCAGGCACAATTTTTATTTTCTCAATTATTTTCTTACGACAGTGCATTATACGGTATGTTTTATTCTATCCCCACTCTGTAGCTGACTTGTAAATAACTGAATATATCCTTACTAACTCTAAAAATTACTTAAATGGTTTCAGAACCTCCGAAGGTTTACGCTATTATTTGTGTTGTATATAATTATTCAGTTTATGCCAGTTTCAATCTTTCAAATGTTTGCCATTTCTCCAATGTCTTGTATTGGTTATCCATCTTGTTTGACCATTTCAGGGCGTTTGACATTGACAAACTATGCTCTTTACTTCGAGCCTGGCGTTGGTTTATATGACAAAGCTGTAAAATATGATTTAGCTACTGACTTGAAACAAGTTATAAAGCCTGAATTAACTGGACCCTTGGGTGCTCGTCTCTTTGATAAAGCTGTTATGTACAAGTCAACATCCATGTATGGTCTCTAGCTCATTTGTCAATGCAATCTCAAACAATGTAATTATCTTGTGAGTCTTGACTCTAGTCTTGGTATAGAGCAGAGCCCGTCTATCTGGAATTTCCTGAATTCAAAGGTTGCTCAAGGAGAGACTACTGGTTAGATATTTGTCTAGAGATTCTACGCGCCCACAGGTTCAGTAGGAAGTATAATCTAAAAGGAAATCAGAAATCTGAAGTGCTTGCTCGGGCGATTCTTGGAATTTTTCGGTTTCGTGCAGTTAGAGAAGCATTTCGCGTCTCATCGTCCAATTACAAAACTCTGTTGTGTTTTAACTTGGCTGAGAGTCTTCCAGGTGGAGATATGATTATGGAAACTCTAGCAGGTCGAATAATCCTCATAACTCCTACTGCTGGCCAACAAGAGGTTTCAAGTTCTCCAAATGCAAATAGACGGCACATATTCCCAGCTGCGCTTATGACGCTTATTAGACTCAAAATTGTTTCACTGAAAGAGGGGGAAGTAAATAGAGAAGCAACATATCTGGCTGGAGATCTTCATGTTGGTGAATTAAATCCTCTAGAAGCTGTTGTAAAGCAGCTGGAACTGGACACCGGAAAGGCTGAAGCTGCTCAAGCAACTGTTGATCAAGTGAAAGTGGAAGGGATTGATACCAACTTAGCAGTGATGAAGGTTCCCTGATTATATGCTTTGCCAGTTGCTTTCATTGTTCCTAATCTTTTTTCATCATTCAAGTTTCAGCATATAAGTGAACCTTTCTATCCCTTTTTGCTGGTACATGTAGGCATAAAATAATGTGGATGATACTGTATGATAATATCTAACTACAAACCAGAAGGTCAATTCTTCAATCATTGTATAGTTATTAAATTAACTATACTCCTTTGATTGGCTAATTAATCCCCTCCTTAAGTTAACTAGGTGTTCTAGGTGGGAATTAAAATTTCATAGATTTCTGTTTCTTCTTTATCCGAAATAAGAAGTCTTATTGTCAGAGTCTTACTTCAAGGAATGGTTATTTTGAAAGATATATTGCTATTTAGATGGAACACTATTTGTGGCGTTCCTGAAAATTGTGTGGCAGAGTAGTATATTAAAATTTAACCACATGAACATGTTAAGTGTGGAAAGTAAGGTCAAGGGACAACTGAAGAGAAGATTCTGCCGAAATGCCTACCAGACAGTAAATGCTGCCTAAATTCCACCATCTCTTGCTGCTTATGCATATTTTTATTGATAACACAATCCACACAATAAGTTTTAATAGTGATTATCCCGCATTTGATGATAATATGAGATCATATATCCTCTTACATTCAGAATGCCACCAATAGGTGGTTGCATCAGATAATAGGACTCTGTTCAGTCACTAATGTGAATAATGTTCTTGGGTTATAATTTTTTTGTTCTTTGCTTTTCTCCTGATAAGGATACCCTTTTGTCTGTAGGAGTTGCTTTTCCCAGTTATCGAGACATATAACCGGCTGGATCGTTTGGCTTCCTGGAATGATCCCTACAAGTCGGTGATGTTTGTGTTATTATTTAGCTATCTGATAATTAGGTAAGACATAATATCATGTATTTCTCGGTTTCTCCTACACTGCTGCACTATAACTGCATTCATGTCTTTTATTTTATTGTTTTCAACCTTTATTCATCTATACATAAGCACAGTAAATTACAGATTCAAAGTTTAAATTGAGATAGTTTATATTTGTGGTTAACCGTCAAATCAACATATTATTGACTAGAGAGGAAGTGTTGAATGACACATAACAATGATTAATTCACCATAGCGAGTTAATAAGTTGGTTTGACTTTTACCAACTAATCAATTATCAGAAAGTGTGCTTGGATGCAGAAATTGTATGCTCTTGTTGGAATTAGTCACTTCGGACATTTGCTGTCCCCATCAATTCTTTTAGCCCAGAGCCTATTGAGGACACTTCTTTAATTTGTTTTCCTTCTGTCTTACTTGAGTTATTAGAATAAACTGAAGGATTCCTCTGGATGCTTAGCTGACATATATTTTTTCTTCTCTCAACTTTAAGCATAGGATATAGTTGAGGTATGGATCTTTCAGAGCCACAGGCTTATTAATGATTGTTATACTTGTGTTGTAGGCCATTTGAGTAATTTTAAGGGGTTGTTTGCTTGATCTTCCCAGTTGCATCTTCCTCAATGTCTGTTGTTACATTAAAAGTGAAATTATCTCTGTAAAATTTAATTATAATGCTCAGGGGTTGGACCAAGTATATATCACCATTCATTCTTGTAGCATCTAAAAAGGCCTGTTATAACTTTCAGGATATTAGCATCTAAAGAAAGGCACATTATAACTTTCAGGGGTTGGACCAAGTATGTATTATCATCTATAAAGGACATAATATGTATTGGCATCTAAAAAGACACTATAACTTTCAGGGGTTGGACCAAGTATATATTACCATCCATTTTTGTATTTTTGGCACTTATGATGCTGTGGCGCAAGTATGTTTGGAGAAGAAGACAGCTGGAGTCGTTCAAAATTGTAGCTCCCCCTGGTAAGAATGCAGTGGAGCAGCTGATATTATTACAAGAAGCAATAGCTCAAGTTGAGTCGTTCATACAAAGTGGGAACGTTGCTCTTCTAAAGATACGAGCACTTCTTTTTGCTGTTGCACCAAAGGTATTACCTTTCTAGGTTCTACATTCTGTGCTAATTTTATACTATCTTCGCAATACTCATTGATGATTTAACAAATACCTGTCCTAGCTTCTCATACTAACTTTTTTGTAGAAAAGTATTATTCTGAGTTCTTGCTGAATTAAATATTATAACATGGAAATGACTGGTTACATAATGTTTAGAATTTTGCTTAGTTACAATGCTTTAGTTTTGCAGTTAATTCTCATCATCTCCTATTTGATATGACCTAGTCTTATGGCTGCTTTGGTTCATTATGTTAATATTGTCTGTTAATTACCAGTAAATCATAAAGTAGCTTCAAATATTCTTGGTGATATAGATACATCCTTAAGTTTATTGCCATCCTTGGTTTATAGACAATATTCTGGATGATTGCTAAAGATGATCATAAAGGCTTTATTTTGTTAGAAGTGTCATTTCTTTCTTACCATTTAAACCAGTAAATATGTGTTTGCTTAACTCTGTAGTTTGTCGGGGATACCAGTTCTCTTTTCACCCATAGCCATCTATTTTCTTGAAGTTGGAATCCAAATCTGTACTGCTTAATACAATGGTCCCAATTTAATTATAAATAAAAGTCACTAGCTCGTCATTCTTCTCTTTCTGCAGTTACCAAGTAATGTGATTGAACTAATCTAAATGCCAATTTCCTCATAATTTGACTGTTGGGACATAAAGACTATGGGTTGCATTCAGGCTAAGAAAATAACGAAACTCACCAATCCTCACTTCGGTCTATCACTACAATTTTATTTCACTCTTATGAAACCTTGATAGCATGTTTTCAGATCTAAAAATTAAGGAAATAGTAAATGTAAATGGAAATAGTTCCTACTAGATGCTGAACTCAGCTGGAGTATTTTTGCTCGAAAATAGTTCGTAGTTTCATTCATTTTATTTGTGTGCTGAAGGAGGGATAATATTCCAAGCAGTGATCATGTCCCTGGTGTGAGTATTTGGCTCAAGAATCCAAAAGAGATGTCCTCTTTTTTCAGAAATGTTTGTATATCACATTTACAGTGAAAGTTTTCTTTCCCAAATTCACACACACACACACACACTTATTTTCACTACCACATGACTATCTCCAGGGCAATTCTACCAATTCCAGAACTCTCAAAATTCTTCAAAAATTTCAACCTAACACTGTCACAATATCTCCCTTTGGAATGAGCATACCTATATACACAACCAATCCCCAGAAGTTGCAAGATGATTTTGCTGGCATCCGTTTGAGATTTTGCCCATGATGTATTGGGTCCAAACAGATATCTGATTAAAAGGAGGGAGACTTTTGATTCATATATCATATTTGTTTATGATATGTAGTTTAGTTACAAGTTTTGTTGCTAAATGTTGTATAATAAATATGACCATTTTGATTCTCAGGCAACCGATAAGCTGACTTTCCTGTTGGTTGCAATGGCTTCGGTACTCATTTTTGTGCCACTGAAATATCTGATGCTGATAGCTTTTCTGGAGTATTTCACGAGATACATGCCGTTGAGAAGGGAGGATAGCGAAAGGGGGATGAGAAGGTTAAAGGAATGGTGGATCAGGATACCGGCAGCTCCTGTTGAGATTGTGAAGCCTGATGACAAAAAGAGGAGATGAGATGATTCCAATGAAAATGACAAGAAGACTGTTTGAAGCCTAACTTTGCAATTGTTTTGTGTAAATATTCTCACATCTCTTAGAGCTCTTGTGATATTAATATTCTTATCATCTTTTCATCGGCATATGCCATAATATATATATATGTGTGCCTCTGTAAGAAACCTCTTTGAAGCCAATTGCTTTGTTTTCATAGTTTGTTTTAGTTTTTTTGTTGCCAAATATATTGAAATATCCTAAACTATTGACTATATTTAAAAAATGTCTCATACTATACATAATCTATAAAAAAAATGTCCAAATTATGAATTTGTAATGTAAAAAGGTTCTGTCTATTTTTTAATCAAATATATGCGAGTTAAAATATGTTGATAAAAAAAAATGCCCGAACTGTAAATTATTATGTAAAAATGTTCTGGACATTTTTCAGTCAAGGCACACATGATGAGAGACAGAGAAACACAACAATAAAAATCCATGTTTGTTAGAACCTAAAAATATTGTCATGGAAAAAAAAAATTAGGCACATTTTTATATAATAATAAAAATAAATTCATAGTTCCAGCAGTTTTTGTCGATAATCAATAGTTCGAGATATTGTCATTTTTTTTTCTTGCAAGGTGGAGCATAGACGGATAATCAATAGTTGGAGCATAGACGGATTAATTTTGATTTTGATCGCAATAATGTTTAAATGGTAAACAGATTAATATGTAAATCAGCAGAAACCCTCTTAGCGAGAACATGTTGAATAAAGCTTGAAACTTTGTGCACAGCAAGCAACATCAATCTAATTTAATGAATCAGCTCTACTCTTTTTACGGCTACTCTTCTCCGCCTCACCACTCTTCTTCTTCTTCTTCTTCTTCTTCTTCTTCTTCTTGGCGCCGTCTCCATCTCCGTCTCCGTCTAAATTATTGATAATCTTGTTTTGGCTTTGAGATTCGTCGAGATTCTTGGGCTTGGAGCGTTTGTCGTGGAATTGGACGAGGTGGTTGAAGGCGTCGGATGTGCGCTGCAAGTAGAGGGAAACGGCAGGGGAAGAGCCGTTTTCGACGGCGGCGAAGCGGGAGATGAGCTTGGCCGCCCGAGAGACCGAGATAGGCTTTGTGGACACAACGTGTCCCGATACCTTCATCTTTTCGACGGCCGCTAGGGTTATGACTCTGTATGTTTGAACTAGTGTGTAAATAATAACCATAAATAATTAATGTTAGCTTTATTCAAAAATAAAATAATATAAGTAATTAATAAAATAGGATATCAAACATCATCTACCTAGTCTACAGTCTACAGAGCCTTATACGGCTTCGCATTGTCGACGCGGGAATTGAGCTTGAGACCGCTATATTCTACTCTCTCTCTCTTCTCTCTCTTCATCGTCCACACTCAACCCCCCAAGTTTTGGTAACTAGCTTAAATAATGATAGAATTCCTATTGTTTTGCATATATCTTGTTTGATAAATTGCCTCACTCAAGTATTGCTGCTGAAATTTTCTTTTACTGAATATATTTTGGTACAACGCGTGCCAATTTGTTTCGATTACTTATTTTACTGATTAAGCAATGGTGATGCTACATCCGTGCCTAATGATTTTCGAAAAATACAGTCTTTCTTCAAGTTTTTATCAACTCTGGAGTTATTATTATTTCTGCAGATGAATTGCTGAAGAGAGTAATGGAAGGGCTGAGCCGCTGCAACCTCACTCCTAAACCTCAGCCAAGACCTCCTTCACATTTGCTTCACCCTTTTCATCAAACCCCTCTCAATACACTCCACTCCAACAATCACAATGACAGAGCTGCTTCTTTCAAATCCACAGCATCACGAGCAGGAGCACCGCCTTTTCCACTCCCGGCACCAGAAAAATCCAGCAAAAAGAATGCACCCCGCCACTTTATACCAATCCACAGCAAAAACCCACATGTTGTTTACAGAGACATCCAGAGATTATCCAAGGAGGACAAGCTCAAAGAAGCACTTGGTATCTTGGACTACTTGGACCGTCGTGGCATCCCCACCAATGCCACCACATTTTCCGCGCTTATTTCTGCTTGCCTGAGGATGAAATCTATTGATGCAGCAAGACAAGTACATGCGCATATTAGAATAAATGGCCTTGAGAATAATGAGTTCTTGCAAACGAAGCTAGTCCACATGTATGCAGGTTGTGGTTCCATTGAGGATGCAAAGAGGGTGTTTGAAACTATGACCGTAAAAAGTGTGTATCCTTGGAATGCACTGCTTAGGGGTAACGTAGTGTTGGGGCGTCACAGTCATCGTGAAGTGTTGGGTTCATTCTCTGAAATGCGGGCTTCTGGTGTGGAATTGAATGTTTATAGCTTCTCTTGTTTGATCAAAAGTTTGGCAGGGAATCGAGCTCTGCGTCAAGGCTTAAAGACTCATGGAATGTTGATAAAGAATGGTCTGTTGGGAAGTATTATAGTTAGGACTAGCTTGATTGATATGTATTTCAAGTGCGGAAAGATTAAGCTGGCGTGTAGTGTATTTGAGGAAGTTGAGGAGAGGGATGTCGTGCTGTGGGGAGCAATGATAGCAGGTTTTGCTCATAATAGGTTGCGAAGGGAGGCACTGGAATTCACAAGGTGGATGGTGATGGAGGGCGTTCGAGTGAATTCTGTTATATTGACTAGCATTCTGTCAGTCATAGGAGAAGTCCCCGCTAGAAAAATAGGACAGGAAGTTCATGCTTATGTAATCAAGACAAAAGATTACTCAAAGGAATCATTTATTCAGTCTGCGTTGATTGATATGTATTGCAAGTGTGGAGATATGGTTTCAGGAAGAAAGGTATTTTACGGATCAACGGAGAGAAGCACTGTTTCTTGGACTGCTCTTATATCTGGTTATGTTGTAAATGGGAGGCTTGAGCAGGCATTAAGATCTATTATTTGGATGCAACAAGAAGGGTTCAAACCTGATTTTGTCACAATTGCCACAGTTCTTCCAGTTTGTGGAAAACTGAGGGCATTGAAGCGAGGGAAAGAACTTCACTCTTATGCAGTAAAGAAGGGATTTCTGCCAGGCGTATCAATTGCAACTTCTCTGATGATGATGTATGCGAAGTGTGGCATTTTGGACTACTGCTCGAGAGTGTTTGATAACATGGAGAGGAAGAATGTGATTGCCTGGACTGCCATGATTGAATGCTATATAGAATGTCAATGCCTACACGAAGCACTTGATATTTTCCGATTAATGCAATTATCTGAGCACAGGCCAGACTCTGTTACAATAGCAAGAATATTGAGTGTCTGTAGCAAGCTCAAGGTTCAAAAACATGGGAAGGAAGTCCATGGGCAAGCTTTGAAGAAAGATTTGGTATCTGTCCCAGCCGTTGCTGCTGAAATTGTTCGCATGTATGGGAACTGGAGAGCGATCAATAAGGCAAAATTGGCTTTTGATGCCATTCCTGTTAAAGGATCAATGACTAGGACTGCCATTATTGAGGCTTACGGGTGCAACGGTCAATATGAAGAGGCTATACATCTTTTCAATCAGATGATATCAGAGGGTTTTTCTCCCAACGAGTTCACTTTTAAAGCGGTTCTATGTATTTGCGAACAGGGTGGATTTGGTGATGATGCTAAGAGGATCTTTACTTCAATGAGTCAGAGATACAAAATTAAAGCCTCTGAAGAACACTACTCTAGCATCATTGGCCTTCTGACTCGTTTGGGTCGAACAGAGGAGGCTGAGAAGCTCGTGAAACTGAAATCATTATTGGCTTGACCAAATAAGATTGAACCATTGGTTGGTTTTGTGAATGATTTATGATTGAAGTTTCAAATGTTTAGTGGAACTGATTATAGTTGAGCAGATGAGAAAAGGGTGTTCGTTTTTCGGAGCTTATCCTTGGAGGCATCTGAACTCAAAAGCTTGGCCTTCAATGGCATCTTCCACAGGAAGAGAGATGGTAACCACCAAGTCCCTCAATATCTTTAGTTGTAATTTTATGAGTTTCATGTATTCTATTTCTACAGTTGTTGAAGATGCAATTCTGCGTAACTTTCTCTCTCTGTCTGCCTTGTATTGTTCTTCATTGCAGAAGCGCCAAAACAGAAGCTTATGTAGATGCAATATAGTGAGTTGAATATACTACTATAAAGGGTTAACTGTAGAAATTAACACAACGTTTACCCTATTTTGTAATTTTCACCATATTGTTTAAAATATTGCAATTAAACTATAATCTTTCAATTTATCTTATTTTATTTTTTTGCGGTTGTAACATTCTCAATTATTTTCACATCGAGAAGAAGAGCATTTTGGTATAATAATCGACTATGAATGATTTGGCCGTTGAAAATTCAATTTTTAGAAAACTTGAATTGTGATGTAATTGCGGAAATGGAAGATTGTAATTTAATGGCAACGTTTTAAAGATCATATGAAAATTGCAAAATTGGGAACGCTGTATTGATTCCGGCCATTAACCCATTTTATAAATGGATTGCTTGAAATTAGGCTGTGAAAGAAAACTATTTGGTGAGAGTTGTAAACAAAATTATAAGTTTGTTTTCTGTCCACCATTTCAATTTTCACGATGAGTCAAATCTCAAATGTTTACTGACTAAAAAAAATACTATTTGGCAATTCTCGTCTTTTCTTTATGGGCTACTTGCTTTTAAATATTATGTTTCACCGTAACATTTTTTGCTTATTAGGGTTGCAATAGGTATATAGACGTGAAAAATATGGTATAATCAAAATCAAAATTTTATTAATAATGGAAATATGTATACTCCCATAAATAGATTATACAGCCAAACATCATGCACTGATCAATTTTCTAAGTCACATTATCAAATTTATAAAAATAATAATAATCTTTATCATAGAAATAAAATGTATTATATTATAATCAATTATAATTAACATTTATTGTTCAATGTTATGATAAACTGAAATTTTACACTTGTAATTGTGCCGTGTGGTCATTCTTTTCATTTGATTTACTTGTATTTTAATCTCAATTTATTCAAATTTCACTCGTTCTTGGAGTTTGGTGTTTTTACTGATTTTTCAGGTCTTGTCCCTATTTATGTTGTGTTCTCAAGAAAGAAATAGTTGACAACGTCCTCGAGTCGCACGACAAAGAATTCGTATCGAGAAGAAGGACGAAAATGACGTAAAAGGACACTCGAGAGTGGATTCGCGAATGTGGTCACGAGTCACCCCTTGTCCCGTCTTCTGGAAGCTGGAAGCCCGCTACTAAGACGGGGTTTTCCTTCAGGAAATTCACGAGCTTGATCGCGAATATGAAGAGGTCGCGAATTCTGGTGCCACGTCGAAGCCACGTGGATTCGCGACCCGAGTCGCGAGTGACTAGGTCACGAGCAAGGTCCCAAATTGTCTGAGCTTGTCTGATTTTGAGCTGGTTTTAGGCTTTATTTTCCACGTATAAAAGGGAATTTTGGCGAAAATTAGACATAATCTATCATACCCTAAAGTTGCTAGTAGAGAAATACAATAAAGAAAAAGAGTGCGGGGAATGAGACCAAATAATTCAAGATTTGTCAAGATTAGAGACAGAACTAGACTTCCGGATTTTATTTACTTTAATCTTCGCACATCAATATTTTTTTTGTGGATTATTTTAGTTCTTTATTTTGTTATGGATAACTAAATCCTTAGTATTCTAGGGTTGTTTATGATTCGATTATGAAGTTCGTTTAATCTATTTTGTTTTTATGTTTATGACTTGGTTGTGTTTTGTTTATTCCTGCATTTTATCTGTATTATTTAATTGATCACTAAATAATACAATTTAATGTGTTAATTTATAAATCGAGATAGGATTTTTAACACTTAATCTGAAAAAAGTAACTGGATAATCAATATCACTCGTCATAGTTGTGATTAATTGAGAGAGCAAAGAACCTTAAGAGCCATATTAGGAGTTGCAAGCTAGGTATTAAATGGAGACGTTAGTAGTGGTTATGTGATCTGCGGCCTAGACACTTCCAGAGGAGGTTTAAGATAATTAAGTGGTTGCTCTAGCACAATTTAACTCTCAACATAGGTGTAAGAATAAAATGATTAGAAGAATAAATTAGTTGATGATTATTCAATCCTAGAATACGTCTTCTTTCCATTGTTTGATTCATCTGTATTTATCTTTGTGATAGCATTTTATTTTGTCGATTAATTTCATCATTTAGATAGTTAAGTAACCCAACCCAATCCTGCTAGGTAATCTAGATAATGGTAGAAAATTAAGTTAAAATATTTAGTAAGATAATCATTACATCCTTGTGGATACGACCTTGTTCACCGCTACACTATAAACCTCATTTTGCACTTGCAGTTTGGTTAAATAGATACCGAACAAGTTTTTTGCGCAGTTGCTGGGGACCTAATTTTTATTTTCTATTATTGGAATTCAATTTCTTGTGTTATTCTAGACATTTATTTTTCTGCTTTTTATTTTAAATTTTTCTTATCTTTTTTTTTCTTGTGGTTAGGTTGTGTATGAGCACACGATCTCAGTGAGGACCTCCAGAAGAATTCGATCATGATATTGAAGTCACTGTTTGACACAACTATGCGAGAAGAAGATGAAGGATAGCCACTACTGATCAAGTTCCTGATCCTACAGATCAAATTCGTCACTTTCAAGCACAATTGGAAGAGATGTAGAACAAGAGGACGTTAGAGCTATAGAGCCCCATCTAATCAATAAGCTCTTTATTCCAATGCTTAACCAAGGAAGCATTCCTAACCCAAGGATCAACGTGAATAACTTTAAGTTTGAAACATGGGTTGATTTTCATGGTTCATCAGAACTAATACGAAGGACGAGCTACTGAAGAATCGAATGCACATTTGACTCAGTTCTTGCAGATTTGCAGCATAGTGAAGATGAATGGATTTCCTGATGACGCCATTCGCTTATTCATATTCTCATTCTTTTTACGGGATATGGCTAAGCTATGGTACCCATCTCTGGGTGTCGGGTGTTGGGGTTTTTTCGAATTGAACCACCACATGATCTATTTGGTTGCTCATTAATCCTAACTCATGTATATCGTAATTTTATGCATGCTATGTAAATAATTAAACCAAGTTGAATTATCAAGTAGGTTGTAATTTTCGAAACTACAAAGTTACGAAACATAAAATCGAAAAATAACTTATGAATTCGTGTCGGGTTGAGGACAAGATTAAATGTCTAATCTTGTTGTTGAATGTATGTAGATCGACGCCTCTTACTGTGCAATTCCACTTCTTGATCTTCGGTTGTATTCCCGGACCGCGTCTAGATACAGAATGGGATGTATACTACTAAACATGTGAGAATATTATGGGGATCAAGAGAGCACAAAAGATCGGTTGATTTCTTATGCCCTAATTTCATCCCCTCCCATATTTAAATAAGGGAGTGGCCGAAAATTAGGTCTCCAACCCTAATGGATTTGGGCCTCTCACACTTGTTCCATCCTCAGTCCACTAAGGTAATATTAGGCTACAACAATGATCTTGAAGAATATTAAATTGGTCTGCTAATTTATTTAATTTTAAATATCCACAACTTAGGATATAATTAGGGCTGGCAAAATGAGCCCGGCCCGATTTTCGAGCCGGTCTGGGCTAAAAAAAATTATGCCCGAAAATGAGAGTAGTTCGAACGGGCCGGACTATTTGGCCCTAAAACCTGTAAAATTACACTAAGCCCATGGGTGGCTTGGCTCGTCCCGCCTTTTCGGGTCGGGCCGGGCCTATATTTTAGAGGCCCAAAAATTTTTCGGGCCGGGCGGCCCGAATTGCCAGACCTAGATATAATTAAATAAATTAAGTATTATTTTTATTCCACTAAAGAAATAATACTGACCTATCAATTTAATACATATTTGCGAATATATTTTCTCATTTAGTCCAGTCATTCCCCATGTTTAACATATAATGTCTATTAATTAATTATGTAAGCTTCTGACAACTATAATTAATTAATATCTTGTTCCTTGAGTAGTACCACACAAGCTTTATCATATACGGAATAAATTCCACCTGCAGAATTTCACATGAACTTTGTGCTTCCTCAATGAGACATCATCAACATGGCGCATTAGGACACAATGGTCATATATAATACACGACCTATCATATATGTAAATGCTACTGCCCAAAATATTGAGGTTGTTGATTCTATCAAAGAATTTCACTCATTGATAAATCAAAGCAACATCACAACATATATATGTCCACCAATATATATGGGTTAAGTACCCGAACTTTGTAGATCTTTATTCTCTCACTTAAAATCAGAATAGAGAATAGTATCCTATCGTGATCCACCTCAATACAAAAACCAGTGTACTAGAATAATCAGCTAGTCAAAATAAACTAACTATCAGATTATTCTATGGTATACTGATGGTGGGTTCAGGACCATCTAAGTCGCGAGCCTTTTTATACATTGCAAGGAATCTGATAATATAATCTTTACCATGTGTATACGCACACTATCATCTACAATGCAAGTATATGAAACTGACAGATAAATATAACAATAAATAAATACACACAGTGACTGCAATAATTATTCAATCTATATCGTCAAAAAATATTGTAGAATGTATACAAAGAAAAGTCTTTCAGTATACAAGACTAACATCAGGTCCATTGATAGCTGGGAAGGATTAGCCCACAAGTTTTTGCATAAATTCTTCCCACCTAGAGTCACTCTCAAGCTGAAAGATGAGATCACCTAGTTTCGCCAGTTCGACGATGAGACATTGTATGAGGTTTGGGAGAGGTTCCGGGACATGCTAAGAAAGTGCCCCAACCATTGTTAGTCTTGTATACTAGAAGACTTGTCTTTGTATACATGCCACAATGTTTTGATAATATAGATTGAATAAATTATTGCAGTCACTGTGTGCATTTATTTGTTGTTATATTTATCTATCAGTTTTATATACTTGCATTGTAAATGATATAGTGTGTGGGTATATACACATGGTAAAGATTATATCATTAGATCCCTTGCAATGTATTAAAAAGCTCACGACTTAGATGGTCTTGAATCCACCATCAGTACATCGTAGAATAATCTGATAGTTAGTTTATTTTGACTATCTGATTATTCTAGTACGCTGACTTGTATATTGAGGAGGATCACGATAGGATACTATTCTCTGTTCTAACCTTAAGTGGGAGAATAAAGATCCACAGAGTTCGGGTTCTTAAGTCATTGTATTGGCGGACATATATATGTTATGGTATTGCTTTGACTTATCAATGAGTGAGATTCTCAGATAAGATCAACAACCTCGATATTTTGGACAGTATCATATACGTATATGATGGGTCGTGCAATAGGTATGACCACCGTGTCCTGGTGCGCCAGGTTGATGATGTCCTCTTGAGGAAACACATAGTTCATGTGAAACCCTGCAGGTGGAATTTATTCCGTACATGATAAATCTTGTGTGGTACTACTCAAGGAACAAGCAGTTAATTAAGGGAATTTCTATTTGCACTACTGATTTTACTCTTTGCACTTTGATTACTCAATGCACTACAGATTTTACTCTTTGCACCACACACATTTACACTAATACCCTTTACTCCAAAAATATTTGTTTTACTTGAAAAAATGAACAAAAAAAATATGTTCGGAAACCAAATTTCGAACATGTTCATCTTGTTCGAGAATATTAATTCGAAAGAATTTAATACTTAGAAAAAAAATTGGTTCGAAAACTAAAATTTGAACAACCGTCATTTGTTCGAAAACTAAAATTTGAACAACACTCATTTGTTCGGAAATTAAAGTTTGAATGACACTTAGAAAATTTCAGGGTACAAGGTGTTAGAAAATATTTTCTGAACAAACTATGTTCAAAAATTAAAGTTCGAACCACACCAATATGTTTGAAAAATTAAATTCGAACGTCTTGAACTCCGTTTTTTCTCCAAGTGTTGTTCAACAAATGGAGTTCAAACCACTCCAAAATGTTCGGAATTTTCAGTTCGAACGTATCGCGATCTAAATAAAAAAAACCTCCACAACACGTTCTAAACTCGATTATTTTCTATCAATACACCCATACTAGCATCTAATACTTCTAATAAACTATTAGAAGTTGATGAATACTTTGATTAATTTATTTTCTTTTTTATATTTTTTTAGTTTTGAATTTGTGGTGCATTGAGTAATTTTAGTAGTATGAACAAGTAATAAAAGGGTATCAAAGTACTTTCATAATTATTTTATTTTTTCTTTATTTATTTTGTGGTGTAAAGAGTAAAATTAATAGTGCAAATAGTAATTTCCTTAATTAATTACAACTGTCAGAAGCTTACATAATTAATTAATGGATATTATATCTTAAATATGGGGAATGACTGGACTAAAGGAGAAAGCATATTCAGAAATATGTATTAAGTTGGTAGGTCAATATTATTTCTTTAGTGGAAGAAAAATAATACTTGATGCATTTAATTATATCCTAAGTTTATTGGATATTGTAAATTAAATAAATCTATCAGACAAATTTAATATTCTTCTAGATCCCCGTTGTAGCCCAATATGACTTTAGTAGATTGGAAATGGAACAAGAGTGAGAGGCTCAAACCCATTAGGGTTGAAGTGTTATTTTTGGCCACCCCGTTATATATTAAGGAGGTGGTGGCCGAAATTATTAAGCAAGAAATCAGCCCTCTTTGTGCTCTCTTGATCCCCATAGATTTCACACCCGTTTAGGAGAATACAGCCCACCATGTATTTAAACCAAGTCCGGAAATACAATAGAAGATCAAGGAGTGGAATTGCACTGTGCTGGGGCGCCGTTTACACAACATTCAACAACAAAATTGGATCTTTAATCTTGTCCTCAACCCGTCTTGAATTTGTAAGTAAATTTCAAGTTCTATGTATCCACTTTTATTAGAATCGGAATTTGCTATGCATGTTAATTCAACCCGGCTTAATTAATTTCATATGAATACATAAGATATGATAATGTTAGGATTAATGAGCAACCAATTAGATCCTGAGGTGGTTCAATTCGAAAAAACCCCAACAACTGGTATCAGAGCGGGTTTTGGCACTATTCTAGTTTTAATCCTAGGATATAATTCGACTATTATGTGTAAATCTGTAGACAATTTTAAGTTCTTTAAATTTCAGATTTGTTTGTTCATAATTGTTGTGTGTAATAGATTTGAAATTGGATAGATTTTTTATATAGTTTGAAAAATCTAATTTTGATCTGAGTGTAATTTTTTATCCTAGTATAATAATATTTGGAATAGTATTTTGATGTTCATCAAATTTTTAGATTTTATTCATGCTTAGTTCGAAAATTTCTTCTTCAATTTTTTCAAAAATTGATGTTTAAAAATTCCCTATTTTGATCCAAAATTTTCGAAAATTAGTGTTTGGATTTGGAATAGGATTTTGATCCATATCAAAATTTCCTTATCTAGATGCTATTGAATTTTCGAAATTTTGGAATATTCAGAATTGAAAATGTAATTTTTGGTGTATATCAAAAGTTACCTAATTCTAATTACAAAGGGTTTGAAAATAGAATTTTAATTTTGGAAAGTGTTTGAAGAGGATCAAAACTTCCATAATTTTATTCTTGTTATTTTCGACCCCCATATTTAATTGGAATAGATTTTTGATTAATATCAAAATTTTCAAGTTTAAATTATTTAGGGTTTTTCGAAAATTAGGTTTAAATTTGGTGGATAATTTTAATTAATATCCAAATTTATTCTTGCATCATTCGAAGAGCATCCTTTCACTGCAACTGCTTTCCCAAAAGTAAACTCCTTCGTTCTATACTTTGGAAATTCTGCATTCATGATTTTATCTTGTAAATCAATATCTCCCGCAAACAAGACATCCAAACAATCAATCATACCCATCGAGATATCTTGATCCAAATGAAAAGGCGGACTGTTGTAGTGATAAAATGAATTTCATATATAAGTTGTCAAGTGCAATAGGCTATCAAGCCTGTCTTTAAATTGTGCATCAATAACATCAATGATTGGCTCATAGTTCTTAGGAAGATTGGTTAGAGCAATTTTTATCTCTTCCTTTGCTTGGACGATCTCTCCATATATAAACTCCATTGATGTCTTTCTATCTCCATCAAAAATCCGAAGTACCTTAATCAAAGGTGTAAAAACATTCAAACATGATGCCACATAGTGTAACCCGGACAATTTGTACAGGATACGAAAACGCGCGTAAGACTTATAGAATCGAACACGCCAACTTTGGAAGGACTCAATCCTACTCTAATGACTCAAAAAGATAACTAATCTGAAACAAACAAAAAATACAACTCAAACGAATGTACGAACCAATCTACGCCTAATTACGATACCTAGACGACGACACAAAAATAAAACACAAATCCAATGGAAAGGAGGCTGAATTGGGATGATGGTTTGAGGGATGAATATGGGACGGTTAGGATGTGTTTAATAGGTTTAGAAGGGCTTGAGTAGATAGGGTATGTTAAGGCTATGAAGTACTTACGGTATCGATGACGAACACGATGAATTTGACACGTACGGAACCGAACCCTTGATGATCGACACACAATCAGATCTTGGATGGTTGAGGAGGCTACGGGCGTCAATGAAGAATGGTAGGAAGTCATTGATGATGATGGACGATGGTGGTGTTGATGAATCATAACCCTATTAATCCCCGGCGTATCTTGTACGACGAAAATGAATCCCAAAGTTGTTCTTCGTAGCGAGTTCGCCCTAATTCCTCGTGTGAATTAGAACGTTCCCTTGATGTAAGACTCAAAGTTTTCTAGGCTTCAAGAATGAGTATTTTCGAGGAAAACAATCAAAAGCTTTAAACGGTTGAGACACAAATTGAATGCAAAAGCAAATTTAATCAATAATGTCTAAAATATCAAAGTAACATGGTTCCCCTATTTATAGGGCTTATTATGCACGAAAATAACTTATTAAAAGGCCTAAAAATCTGATCCAAAAGGATCTCTAACTATACTATAGAAATACCTAAACTAGAATTCTATTCAAGGTTGAAAATTGCCTTAAATACAATTCTAGTCAAACCTATACTATTATGAACGAAAATTATACTTAAAAATTAATTAAAAACTGATCTAAACTATATTCTAAATTAATTAAATAAATACTATAGTCTAGATAAAAATCAACCCTTAATTAATTGGACTAAGGGCCGAAAAATAGCTCCATGCACGTCGACTTCTTCATGCACACGTGCACTTCTTCTTGCTCTCATCTTCAACTCTTCAAGTTATAATCTCCATGGTGTGATCTTGATCTTCATTAGTTACTAAATTAACTAACATATGGCTACCCTTCGCATCTTCCAATTCTTTGAACTTTTTGCGAATTAACACTTGTAGATAACCTTGTAATTTCTTCGCTCGAAGTCGCGTCATTGGACCTTTGAATTGCAGCTCAGGTTCAGGGCCTTCAATGCCTTGCATAGCTTCATCACCACACCACTCCAGAAACCCATACTCATCACTATCTTGTATGCAACTTTTCCTTTGGCACTTTTGGAAAACTTGCACATTTCTCATTCAGGACTTCCAAACATCTTCTTCAATTCGGTTCTTTTCTCATTTATACTCTGCAAAGTGAGAAATGCCAAAGCAAATTGTGTCACCCCCGGTCTCACAATGTCATTGGTCGTGTATGATCTCATCATCACCAAGACTTAATGGTGTGCATAAAGAAAGATGGTCAATTTCTTTACTTGATCAATGACCTTCTTGAATTTCGGTTGTTTCGCAATACTTTCAAGCATAAGATCTATGCTATGAGCAGCACATGAAGTCCAAAAAAAATTTGGCCTCTTCTCTTTCAACAACTTTGCAGCCCCCATATTGTTAGATGCATTGTCGGTTACAATTTGAACCACGTTCTCTTGGCCGACTTCTTCAATGCATTGATCAACATACTCAAATATCAACTTGCTTGTGTGTGCAATGTCAGAAAATTCCTTAGAAGAAAGGAAAGCAGTTCCCAAATGAGAATTGACATACAAATTCATTATGCTCCTTCTCTTTCTATCTGTCCAAGCATCTGTCATTATTGAGCATCCATTTATTTTTCATTCTTCTCCATGTGTCTGCAACAAAATTTTAGTTCTATCAAGCTCTTTCTTCAAAAATGGCTCTGTCATCTCATATTTTATAGGAGGTACACATCCTGGTTTGAAGTTACATAAACTGTGCGATCATGTACGTATACATTGTTGTGAACATTCAAGGTCAGAATATATAAACTGAAAGCAAATAAATAGCATGAGGTTGATAACCCTGTTCGATCAACTAATCTACATGAGGGAGACTTCACAAGTCTGTGAAAAACAGTTCACTACTCCGTTGAATGGTTACAAAGGCTATTACATGAAGACTCATGTCACTCGACCCCTTTCTTACCCACTACAACCTCTTTCGTTAAACTGAATTGCGAGCTCCCCTCACAACCTAGAATCCCTCTAGTTTCCACAGAAAATCTCTCACAAGACTCCTCTAAGTGTGTATGAATTTAAGTTTCAAACACATACTAGAAACACAATGATCACACGGATCAAACCTAATCTACTCAAATACTATATGCTTCAAAGATGAAGTCTTTAGACTCTCTACCCTTTGTGTATTCGCAAAATCTCGTCACCTAAACTAGTCTGATTCTCAGGCTATTTATAAACAAAAGACATAGCCTTAACAAGGTAACTAGAAGTCCTACTTTGACTAGAATTCAACAAGGAAACTTTTCCTTAATCAAATCGGACTTTCCTAGTTTAGATATCATCTTTGAATAGAACTCCTTTTTTCCTTCTTTGATCTTCATCACGAACAAGACAGCTTCTATTCTGAAACGTCCATCTTGAATCTGCAGCTCCAGCTCTTTGATTCTAGCATGATACGTCTCTTGTAAACTCTCTGGACAATCATGCACATAATCATGTTCCAGAACATGATTAAGTACATGTCTCGATCTTCAATCAGATTGGCAGCGGAATGTTCACAGTAATGTCTAGAACATGTTATCTGAACATGAATAACCAAAATCTTTTGTGTTCTTTTGATATTGTCATACAGATCATGACAACCTCGAACACATGAGTGCAGATGGCACTAACATGGTCCAAATTAACCAATTGCCTCCACCATCAACTTGAAGCTATCTAACTCTATCGAGTTAAATGAAACACCCACTTCATAAACCCATCTACAAATGTACTCTTTTGCAGTCTCGGTTCTTTATTTGAAAAGTACATCATTGATGCTTTGTTCCTATAGTTTTCCCTTTCCAAAAGTTAAGGACGCGTCGGGAGATATTGGACTTGCAAACTTATCCATGGGGCCTAGACTACGTGGTGACTTCATATACCCAAAGGAACTTTGCTATTGATCAACATCAATTGCATCTTCAGTAGGGACATTGTCAATATTTACATGTGATCTCAACTATTCTCATTCATCACTCTTTTTCTTCTTCTTCTTCTTCTTCTTCTTCTTCTTCTTCTTCTTCTTCTTAAGCTTAGCCTCATTTATTGCCTTTCTACAAATGTCTTGATCTTCTTTTGAAGCTTTTGGACAAGAAGCAACATTTCCTTTTATTTGTGCAATATGCTCCTTAATCCGATATACTTCTTCAGAAACCTTCTTCCCACACTTGATGCATTGTACTTTATCCATATTTGTTGGGTCAACTAAGTTGCAATAACTCCATCCAACATCATTTGATTTTCATTTAAGTGCAGCATCGAAGGAAGATTGAGTGACAGATGCAATACTTGAACTTTCCATTTCAAATATGTCTTATAAAGGTAGATTACAATAAATAGAAACAATAATAATTAATAATAAATCATAGGTGAGGTCAATAGCATATTTTAGAGCATATTACAAAATTGAGGCTAGAGCATATTACATCATCAATAATCTAGGTGAGGTCAATGGCAGATTTTAGAACTTTTAAATTGTAGAAGCAGATTACATCATCAATAATCATATCTAAATATAGAAAAAGTACTCAAAGTTTTCTCTCTCACATATATATTAATATGAGTTGCCTTATCTTTTTACAGCATAGAAATTCGAATTTGCCAATATATCAGTCTTCAATAATATCAGTTGCCTAATTGCCTTAATCAGTTGTCAATATAGTATCTTTTACATCTTAATTTCAGCAATAGCTCTATTAAGTAAATAAATCATTATGTTACTCAATACATCAAATTCACTCTATCAATAGCAATCCTAGATAACTGATCGAAATTTACTCAATACATCAAATTCACTCTATCATCTACATAACTGGTCAAAAATTACTCAATACAGTAATCCTAGATAAACATACTTAATATCTCTAACAAAATCAAGTTTTATTAGTTGTCCACTCAATACAGCAAATTTACTCTATCATCCATTCATTATTTCATTCCAGATTCCAGATTCCTAAACGAAACCCTAAAAAGGTGAAAAACAATGGAAGAAAATTGATACATATCTCGACTCCTTGAGATATCGACAACGGCGGTAGATGGGTGGTCGTCGGCGCCGGTCGTCGACTGCCAGCAAGTCAGCAACGCAAGTTATGATATCGGGACTCGTCCCCAGTTCTCTCTCTCGCGTGTTTTTTTTTTCTGAATTTCTTTCTTTTGCTCTCAAGTCACGCGTTTGGTTCAAAATATCAAATTATGGAATGAAAAGATAAAACCTAAAAATGAAAAATAACTAAAAAAAATGCGCTAGGCAACACTTTTCTGATTATTCGTCGATTAGTCGGCGCCTAGGCACCAATTAGACGCCACCCGTATAAAAAGCCCAAATACACCTATTTCGCCACGGCCAGGGCCTCGACGATGCCTGGGCAGCCGCCTAGGTCGAATTCTACCACCATAATAGTAGATAGGCGTGTAAATTATACTTGATAAATAAATGTCCCTGATTCGGATTTCATAATTCTTTTTTCATCCACATATATAAGTGTCTATGAAATTTTATATTTCGGAGTTTTAGTCATAATTATTGGTATAAATATAGTAAAATAAAATTTCCTCATATATATAGTATGTAATATTGAAATACATACAAAAAATTAAAATAAATATAAAGTGTCACGAACATTTACTTCATGTAAATTATAATCGACATTATATCATTCACCATCTATGAAAGAGATTCTCCACATATATTAATGCTAATTAGCATATTTTCGAACATTGCATATAATCAAATAGATTTTTTTAATATCTCTTAATTACTTAATGTTGTATAAATATAGATTCTACATTCGGAAATATGGTTTGGGCGGGAAAATGTTAAGTGAAGTATTCCCCGAAAACATATATCACTTTTATGTATTATGTGCAAATAATTATGTCTGGGTTAACATATATTACTTGAATTGTTAGCAAAATATGTTTTGAATTATGTATGGTAGTGCTTGATTGGTTACCAAATCAATGTCTTTGTTTTAGCAAGTATTTTGTCTGCATAATAGCAATTATGTGTGTCGCTTATACAATCCTCAATGCAAATTCATGTTCCTCATCAGTCATAGGGGAAATGAGTATCTTATATTATTGCTATGTTTGCATGTTAGCAATATATGTATGCATGTTAGTAAATAATTGTTTACTTGTTAGCAAATATATGTATGCATGTTAGCAAATAATTGTTTGCTTGTTAGCAAATCTCTATTTGCACTTTAGCAAATATATGTATATATTATGAGAAATTTTATTTTGCAAAATATGGTTATTAGCAAATAAATATGCACAGAGAAGCATATGTTAGAAGCATTGTTAGTAAATATGCTTTGTGCATTGTATGTTGGTGCTATTGTTGGGAAAATATGTTAATTAGCAAAGTAATAACATACTTTTTAGCATACATGAAGGACAATTTTATCAGAAAATATTATGTTACAATTAGTTGATTTTGGAAGGTTATATATAATGTTTGTTTATTTGCATAATTTGAAAAAAATTCTCAAGTTAGCAAATGCTAACGACGCCAATAACATTTGAAATGCAAATTGTTAGCAAATTATAGATGATTGCGATTATGTGTAGATGTGTGTTGTTGTGCATAGCTCTTGATTCTTAAGTTATCAAATGTTAATGATAACCTTAACATTTAAAATATATGTTGTTAGCTGTGTGGTAATTGTTTAATATTTTACTATACTTATATGTCTAAATATTATTTAGGTGGAGAACGGATGGAGAATTATAGTAAAAGGAGCAGACCATAGAAAGAGGCCAAATGTATTTTGGATTTATAATAAATCATTATTAATCTTATTATATTTTTACGATGAGCTTTTCATAAGAAATTCATATGTTCTTTTCAATCTTTTTTTTTTCTAGAGTAGGAAATAATAATTCTCACATGATCAAATTTTACATATATCGTTAGCTAATAATAGAAAGGATGTTAGCAATTTTATATACCAATACTGTCAAATCTCAAATCTATATCTATCTATCTATATATATATTAAGGCAAAATCGCAGGGGCAAAATTGTCCTAAAAAATCTAGACAACAAATAGTTTAAAATGTATTTTTGTTCATGGAAACATAAATGTCAGCTCTGGTGTGGTGGTCAATAGCATTTCCATTTCCTTCATAAGCGCTTGTGTTCGACCCTTTCACCTCCCTTTTTTTTTCATTTCGTTTTTTTAATCTTTTTTTTTGGCCTTTTCCCCCCTTTTCGGAGCATTCCTTTTGGCTTTTTTCTCTGTGTTTTTTTTCTTTTTTTGCCCTTTTATGGGGCATTCCTTTTCTATTTTTTTTTATCTGGAAAATGAAAATCAGTTATTGTTGTTTTTGTTTTCCTTTTTCATTTTCTTATCATTAAATACTCTCATTTAATATCAACTATCACTTAAAAATATTTAATATGTTAAATAAAGAAATTAATATGGAACATATGCCGTTACAATTCTCTCTCACTTGATATTTGGATGTTTTTTTTTTTTTGGAAAATTAAATTCAGTGATTGTTGTTTTTGTTTTTCTTTTTCTTTTTCGTGTTTATTTTTCTTATCATTAAACACTCATTTATAATTAACTAGCACTTAAAAATATTTAATATGTTAAACAAAGAAAACTAATATGGAACATTAATGGCGACCATTTTATATTCTCTAACTATTATTACTGACTTGACAATTGATATTCTGCAACTTATTTTTCAATTTTTTTTATAAAATAAAATTAAAATAACAATGCCTATAAATTATTCGTAGAGCCACTCACACTCATGTTTATGTTTTCATCACAAACTTCGTAAAGAAATCATTTGCCACATTCATTTTGAATTTGTAACATGATACTCTTTCTGTTTCTGAATAAGTGTCATTCTAGCATTTTAATTTTGTTTTTTAAAAAAAAGTATTATTTTACAAATTCGAGGCAAAAAATTCATATTTTTCACACATTTACCCTCATTTAATGCATTTATACATTTATATTTCACTCATTCAATATATTCACACAAGAGTATATTAGGTAACTTAATTAATTTATTAATATATGTATATTCATCCAAAGTGACACTTAATTGGAAACAAAGAGAGTATATTTTAAAAGTTTTTTCTTTCGTGATATTGACATTCTTTGTTTCATGATTCTTACAGTATCAGCTCGATAATTGATTGAACACGGCTCAAATGTCGTCTTTGGTTTCTGACTGACGATAGTTGAGGGATATTAGAGGCTTACATTTCAAAGGCGTCGCCATGTAATTGATTGAATTTCTTGAAAATTCCCACAAGAAATCGACATGGAGAAGGTGAAAAAAAATGTGAAGATTAGAGACTCGAAGGGGGCGGCGGTCGACAAGATTGTTAAGATAGGGTTTATAATTTTTTTTTAATTATTGAACATATTTTTTAAGAATCTGTAATTGAACATTGAAAATTAAAAACTTATCATTTAGTATATTTTGGGTTTTGTCAATTCGCCCCTACCAAAAACATATTGGCCGAATTCTTTTATTATTAATAGTTGCAGTTTGGCCCATATAAATGGTGATTTTTTTAATGTAGATGTTTCAATTTTTGCCATCTGTTTCTGTGTTCTTTATCATTTATATTTTTTTAAATGATTTTTTATGTCAATAAATATGTTACTGTTTATTGTAGAGTAATGTTAAGTTGTTTATATCATGATTTTACAAAAAAAAAAAAAAAGAACAGTAATTTGACTTATAAATTAATTTAATGATGAAAGGACTAATTGATACATTATTGGGAAAAAAAATGCTTCTTAATACACACACATACGTGTGTGTATTCTTATACATATATATATACACACACACGTGTACATATATGTATACACACACAGTATACATTTTATGTAATAGGGAATAAAAAGTATTATCGAAACATTTAATAATTCTTATAAATGTGTTAAACAAGGAAATGATATTATGTTGTCTTTTGTTAATTGAATAGTTTAAAAGATAAAATTTCTTATTTTATCCATTAATATATATATATATATAGTTAAAAATATTTTTCAAAATTATGAAACAATGAACACTTCTTATGATATGTCAAAACTATATATATTAGAGATAACTTGATAAGTATTATCTGACCGATGGGCTACATTATGCTATATGGATAAATATATTTCATATATTGAGATAAAAATATTATTTGCCAAAAATGATATATATGCATATATGAGCACGGGAAATATTACTTGAAAAGTGTGTGTAATGTAGCATTCTTAATTCACTATACAATGTGATTTATACAGCGTGTTATTTTAATAGTTAAAAGTAGTAATGCTTTCTATATATTCATATATTACAAGGTAGTGTAACACAAATTCCGAGTATTTAAATTAGTAAACACCGGAAAAGCATACAAAGAAAATATTTTTGGATTGAAATTACAATTGTGGTCCGATTCTCTATCTAAGTCTTCTGATTCTTCTCTTCAAGATTTGTTCTTCGTGTTCTTCAAGATCTTCAAGGTGGATTTGCCTCTTTGATCTTCAGGAACTCGATGTTTTGAGGTTTACAACGCCGATTTGAAGGATTTTCATCTTGATTCCGAATCAAACATAGTTTTTAGGATGATTTGTTGAAGAACGCTTTGAATCTTCAAGTTGTTCTTGAAGATTTGAATTCAATAACGCCGATCGGAGGGCCGAACACCTTGGATCCGGATCAAACGTCGAATTTGGGATGATTTTGGCGAGGAACGCGAAGAACGTCTTGAAGATTGAAGAGAGCTTTCTCTAACGAATCCTTCTCCAAACTTGAGCTCTTGAAAAATGTATCTTTCCTTTAGCCAAGGCCTCTATTTATAGGCAAATGAGAGAGCATTTAGGACTTAGGTGGCGACATCTCATTTGTGCATTTGTTAGGGCTTGTGTGACTTGATTTTATTGGTTCCTTGCCATTTGTGATCACATACATCAATATGTTGATTCCATGCATGAGCTCGACACTTGTCAATTGCTTATTGGTTGAAAATTTCCACATATTAAATATCAAATTATTATTTATTTTATTTAGGAATTTGATCAAATAAAATTCCTAAAATATAAATAAATAATTTAATTTGGTATTTAATCATTTTTAATTTCCACATGGCATCATTTGATTGACGATAAAAATTCAATTGCTTACAGGTAGTTCTAAAAGTAAACGAGTGATTTAAAAGTTTAATTTTTTAAAATATTATAAAAGTGATTATAAATATATCTTGAAATATTACAAAAATACATAATGGTGTATACATATGAAGTATTATTTGATATAATTATTCTATATTTTATATGATTATTATTATAACAAACATATGAATTATCATTAATCTTTAAATTTAAAGTACGCTAAATAATTTCCATACATCGTATAAATTGTGTGATAGATAACGGTTTATAGCAGAACCGTTGTCTATCACGGGATTTAATAATTATATTTTAAACAACAATTTTTATATAATAGACAACGGTTATGAGTTAATAGACAACAATTTTGAGTTAATAGACAACAATAGTGACATGTATTGTTCTAAATTTTTCTTCTTCTTCTTTTTTCATTTTACATGACGGTTTAGATTATGCCCGTTGTATTTTAACAAGTTTTTGGAATCTTATTTATTATTACTTTTTCTTGGAAATTGAAGATTTTATAACACTTTTTTATGCATAGGTACGTAGATGATTTGTATAGTACTCTACATTTGTTGCATAAAAAAATAGATTTCATTTATGTTGCGCTATAATAATAATAATAATAATAATAATAATAATAATAATAATAATAATAATCATAATAATAATTTATTTTTCTATTTCAATTTCATCATTTAAAAAAATTAAATAATTATATTTTTTATACCTATTATATATTCAAAGAAATCAAATGTTCTTTAATCTTGGACAATCATACATTGATTTTTATAAAATCGTGTCGTTTGAAATATTTCAATTTGATCTTTTTCTAACATGGATTTTCATTTGCTTCATAAAATTTAATTTTCTTTTTGTTTGTCGTAACTACACAAAATTGGTATTCTTATCTAATTAATTAATACATGTATATATCGTTTTAGCAATTTTAAAAATTAAACACAACATATAAAATAATCATAATATTACAAATTTAAAAAATAATTATTATTTGTGCATCGCACAGGAGAAATACTAGTAATTTATCAAAATAGCTTTGTCTTGAAGCCCTTTTTTAATTACGTATCACTATTCTCATTAATAATTATTCATTCAAATTGTAATTATTTTATTTGTTATCCAACATATAATCTTTATCTTTATATATATAAAAGTAGAATGTTCTCAATGTTGTAACACCTTCATTTTCCTACCTAAACGCACTTACTCAATATAGTTAGTTCAATTTTTACTCATATTTATTGTATTAAATTTTATTTTATATATTAGTTTTAAAATCTTATAAACCACTTTTGAATACATATAAGGCATGTTTGGTTTGGTGGATGAGATAAATAAGATTAATTAGATACAGTAGAATTATACTGTTTGGATAAAAATAATCATGTGTTTGGATTACTTGATTGTGATTTTAATAATTTATGATAGATTGTCAATATTATGTTTAGGTTGAAGGATAATGATTAAAATGTATTGGAATACCTAAATTACCCTCCACATAGATTTTCATTAACATTTATTGAACTTGCAATTATCGTTATTAAAATTTTAAAATTATAATTATTGAAAATTTTAATTATTTATTAATAATTTTAATAAAATTTGAATTACTTTTTTAACATTTTAAAAAATTATTAATAATTTTAATAAAATATAATTATTTTTATAAAATTTTAAGATTATAATTATTAGAATTATTAATTTCCATCAAATTCTAATTACTTTTATTAATATTTTCAAATAGGTGTTAATAATTTTAATAAAATATAATTATTTTTATAAAAATTTTAGATTATAACTTTTTTTAGCAATAAGATTATAACTATTAAAATTATTAATTTTAGTAAAAATGTAAATTTTCAGAGGGTATTTGTGTACTTTTGCCTATTAGGCTTGTAAAGAAATGAACAAATATAAGTTCTTAGTTCAAAATCAACCAAGACACCACTCCTATCCCTGAATTCTTAAGGCTTAATCATATCAGTCCAAACAACATCGTTAAGCCTCTTCTTAAAAGAATTATTATGTTTCAAGTGTGACGGGGACTTTTCCAAAACCTTGAGCATGATATGTCACATGCACAAACAATGTATGGAATTGGGAAGGACACCATCAATAGTAATCTTCATTGTAGGATCTTAATCTGTAATAATCATCTTAGGAGACCCCTTCATACACTATTTAAACTTCTCAAATATCCAATCAAATGATTCATGATTTTCACCAGACAACAAACTGACGCCCTAATTTAAACTTCTCAAACATCCACTCAAATGATTCATGATTTTCACCAGATAACAAACTGACACCAAATGTGACACATTTTCCATGGTTGTCCTTGCTCGTGAATGATGCAAAAATCATCTCATACCTGAATTGAATAATGTATAAAAATTATATTAACAAACTAATAATTAATAATAACAACTAACAATGCGTGAACATATAACAAATATATTGCTAATATTATGAGAATTTTTTTCTAAATGCAAAACATTACACTGATACCCTCATAACATTCCAACTTTTTATAATTGACGTTATACAATAAAATTTAAAAGAAAATATGAGTAAAATATTGTTATTATGAACACAACTACTGACAAATATTCCAAAAAAAGTAATAACACGAAAACATTGTAAAACAACATATTATTATTCGAACATTTATATCATCAAAATACTTATTTTTTGTAGGTGCAATCGAACGAAATAGTATTATCAAAAATGGTATAGTTGCGTTTCAAAATAGGATCTACCCAAAAAATACTTTTCAAATTGTCATCCTAATCAACTAAATAGTCGAAAAAATGTATCAGGCGACTTCTTCCGCATAAACATATTATGCAACATCATTTGAGTATCACACCCAATCATATACGCATGCAGGTCATGAGAGAAATTTTTATAATCATCCCTAGTGCAACCCACATCAGAATAAGTACCAACAACTTCTTTAAAAAGTCAATAAGATTTCATCAGGCCTATATTTGTTCTGGCGCAATCCAAAATAAAATTCTGATGCACGAATCTCAACTTCCTGTTGACCTTGAGATATTTCTTGAATTTATCATAAACTAATGGGTGTGCATGTTCTTCAATAAAACGAGTCATGACGTAACCATATTCTGCAACAAATTTAAGAACCAAACAAGCAAAACAATCAACTCTTCTTAAAACTCTATATCTTTTCTTATTCTTACCACCATTGTTCACATCATCTGGAAGTGAATTTTTTTCCCCTCACAATTACAGTATAAATACTTTCAAGTAATAACATTATCATCAACCTTTTTATCTGAACCAAGGTGAATATCAAAACCACTTGCTTCAGCATAAAAATCCTATAAAAAATAATTGCCCCTTCAAAGGTTTAAAACTTCTAGCTAACAAATGGCTTTGAAGATGTATTACATTCTAGGATATGCGTTTCAAATGATCCCACAAATGAATCAACGTTAATTCCTGTTATTAAGAAAAAATAATGTTGCCTACTATCATAATCATATAACATTGCTAACATGTTTACATATATTTGCTATTATATTGTACAATATATGTTAACTAAACATCAACGAGCAATGACAACCCACAAAAATATATCTTATTAGCGATCTATTATTATACGGTCATTGTGCTAATAAATACTCCACATGAATAATTATAATAATTCTGTAACGAACCAACAAACGTAATATACACGATAACATATCTACTGAAACATACTACACTTATTTGTTGATAACATTCAACATATAAAATGATTTGTTGTGTTATATTTTTGTTTAATGTTAGCAACACGCATAAAACATGATAACATATATAAAAAAAAATACAAGTTGTGGACATGTTTAACAAGGCATGAATAATATCCATGTTATCAAATAATATATGTTACATTAGCAAATTTTGTGCTATATCATAGCAACCCGAATATGATTCTTGAACGTAAACTGAATATTCATAATTACCAATCATTAATTAATGATTAACAAGGCATGAATAATATGCATGTTATCATAATAATAATTGGTAATTATGAATATTCAATTTAATTACATTTAGAAATCATATTCAGGTTGATATGATATAGTACAAAATTTGCTAATGTGGCATATACTATTTGATAACATGCATATTATTAATGTCTTGTTAAGTATGTCCACAACTTGTATTATATTTTTTTATATATGTTATCGTATTTTATGTGGGTTGCTAACATTAAACAAAAATATGACACAACAAATCATTTTATATGTTGAATGTTATCAACAAATAAGTGTAGTATGTTTGGGTAGATATGTTATTGTGTATATTAAGCTTATTGATTCGTTACAGAATTATTACCATTATTCATGTGGAATATTTATTTGCAATATTAGCACAAGGACCGTATAATAATAGATACGCTAATAAGATATGTTTTTGTGAACTGTCATTGTTGGTCGATGTTTAGTTAGCATATATTATACATATAATAGCAAATATATGTAAACATATTAGCAACGTTATATGATTATGATAGTATGTAACATTATTTTTTGTTAATGGCAAGAATTAACGTTGATTTTAGTCGTGGGATCGTTTGGAACACATATCCCAGAATGTAATACATCATTAAAGTCATTTGTTGGCCAAAAGTTTAAAACTCTTAAAGGGATAATTTTTTTATATAGAATTTTTACTAAAGCAAGTGGTTTCGATATTCACCTTAGTTCAAATGAAAAGGTTGATGATGGTGTTATTACTTGGAAGTATTTGTATTGTAATCATGAGAGGAAAAAATTTGCTTCTAAATAACATGAACAATGATGGTAAGATGAAGAAAAAGACATAGAATTTCAAGAATAGTGGATTGTTTGACTCATTTGGTTCTTAAATTTATTGCAGAATATGGCTACATTGTGACCTTTTTTATTGAAGGACATGTACACTCATTAGTTTATGATAAATTCAAGAAATATCTCAAAGGCAACAAGAAATTTAGATTCGTGCATCATGATTTTATTTTGGATTGTGCCAGAGCAAATATAGACCCGATGAAATCTTATCGACTTTTGAAAGAAGTTGTGGGTACTTATTCTGATGTAGGCTATACGGGGATGATTATAAAAATTTCTCTCGTGACCTGCATGTGTATATAATTAGATGTGATGCTCAAATGATGTTGAATAATATGTTTATGTGGATGAAGTCATCCGATGCACTTTTTGACTATTTAGTTGATAAGGATGACAATTTGAAAAGTATTTTTTTGAACAGATCCTATTTTGAAACTCAACTATGTCATTTTTGGTGATGCTATTTCGTTCGATTGCACCTACAAAAAAAATGTATATTTTTATGTTATAAATATTTGAATAATAATATGTTGTTTTACAATGTTTTCATGTTATATTTTTTTTTAAATATTTGTCAGTATTTATGTTCATAATAACAATATTTTACTCATATTTTATTTTAAATTTTACTATATAACGTCAATAGTAAAAAGTTAGAATATTATGGGGTAGTAGTGTAATGTTCCGTATTTATAATTTTTTTCTCATAATATTAGCAATATATTTGTTATATGTTCACACATTGTTAATTGTTATTATTAATTATTAGTTTGTTAATATAATTTTTATATATTATTCACATCAGGTATGTGATGATTTTTGCATCATTCACGGGCAAGGACAACAATGTTAATGTGTCACATGTGGTGTTTGTTTATTGTCTAGTGAAAATCATGAAACATTTGAGTGGATGTTAGAGAAGTTTAAACAATGTATGAGGAGGTCTCTTGAAATGATTATCACAGATCAGGATCCTACAATAAAGATTGTTATTGATCGTGCCCTTCCCAATATCAGATATCATTTGTGCATATGGCATAACATGCTCAAGGTTCCGGAGAAGTCCCCGTCATACTTGAAACACGAGAATTCTTTAAAGATGAGACTTAACGATGTCATTTGGACTTATATGATTGAGCCTTAAGAATTTGTGGATGAATGGAATGGTGCCATGGTTGATTTTGAACTAACTGTTGATAGTTGGTTCATTACTTTATTTGAGTTTAGACTGTATTGGTACATAAAATTGCTAACATCCTTTATATTATTAGCTAACAGTATATATAAAATTTGCTCATGTGAGAATTATTATTTCCTACTCTAAAAAAATGATTGAAAAAAAATATGAATTTGTTATGACAAGCTCCTCGTAAAAATATAATAAGATCAATATTGATTTATTATAAAACCAAAATACCTTTGGCTTCTTTCTCTAGTGGTGGCGGTCTTTGCTCCTTTTACTACGATTCTCCATTTGTTACCCACCTAAATAGCATTCAAACATATAAATGCACTAAAATATTAAGCAATTACCACACAGCTAACAACGGATATTTTAAATGCTAAAGTTATCATTAGCATTTGATAACTTAAGAATTAAGAGCTACGCACAACAAAACACAGCTACTCATAATCACAATCATCCATAATTTACTAACAATTCGTATTTCAAATGTTTTTGGCATCGTTAGCATTTTCTAACTTGAGAAAAACTTTCAAATTATGCAAATAAACGAACATCATATATACCCTTCCAAAATCAACTAATTGCAACATAATATTTTCTGATAAAATTGTCAACCATGTATGCTAAAAAGTATGTTATTACTTGCTAATCAATATGTGTTTCCCAACAACAGCACCAACATACAATACACAACATATTTGCTAACAGTGCTTAACATATGCTTCTTTGTGCATATTTATTTGCTAATAATCATATTTTGCAAAATAAAGTTTCTCCTAATATATACATATATTTGCTAAAGTGCAGATAGAGATTTGATAACAAGAAACAATTATTTACTAACATGCATACATATGTTAAACATGCTGACATAGCAACAACACTAGATACTCATTTCCCCTATAGCTCATTAGGATCATGAATTTGTATTGAGGATTGTATAATCAATGCATACATAGAATTGCTAATATGCAAACAAATACTTGTTAAAACAACGACATGGATTTGCTAACAAATCAATCACTATCATACATAATTCAAAATGTATTTTGCTAACAATTCAAATAATATATGTTAAGTACCCTGAACATAATTATTTGCACATAACACGTAAAAGTGACATAGTTTTGGGGAACACTTCATTTCTACAACACAGCATTAACTACCAAATAAATCTCAAACACATATCTACACATTAAAAATTAAAAATTGTTGTTCCATTTGTTTTTCCAAATTAATCAGCAATCTAACAACATTAAATTAAATCGTATACTATAATGAAAGAGAGCTCAATGATAATATTTTTGCATAAAACGAATCACACAAATTGGTTATATAATTAATATTATTTGCTAAATGAACCCAACAAAAAAAATTAAAAATCAAAATTTAAATTCGAAGACAATAAATTTTAGAAATCAGCTTAGAAGTGTGTTCTTGACTTTTTTTTTTTTTTTCGAAGGTAACCCTGCAGCCGCGTGTGATAGGCTCACACCTAGTGGTGTTGGTGGGATTCGAACTTGAGACTTTTGACCTCAAGATATCACCACTCCACCACTAGGTCATCCCAAGGGACGTGTTCTTGACTTCTTGTTTAGAAATATGGATGTACATCAAAACCCAACCAAAATACATAGAACAACAAGAAGGCAGATTGAAAACTGATAAAACTCAAATTCATAAAGACATATAGCAAAATATGAACTTAAGGTACATTTAAGATTGTTTCTTTTACCGCCGGCGGTCATATGAATAGTCCTTTCACTCGTTTTTCAACGTTTTGTGTATTTACGCAATCAATGATACTCGTCGGCGAGACGGATTTCGCTGTGAAATTGTTTTATGGAATTGATTATGGCGTGTGATTTTCGGAATGTATATTTTATTTTATTTTTAGTATTTTATCCCTATATAATCTAATTAAATAATAAGCTACTAAAAAATTGTATCTATTCGTCCAATCGTGGTCATTAAAATTTGTTTGATGGGTGATTGTAATTAGTTACTGGTTAGTGTTCATTTTACTCCACCCGTTGGAACTCTGAATTTTGACTCTCCCTCACAGCAGCAGCAAAAATGAATGAAAAATGTGAAGCAGAAGATTCCCCAAATCGCGACTCTCAGCAAATAGGTGAGCATCTCTCTCTCCCCCTCTCTCACACACACATTCAAAAAAAGTTGTGATTTTGATTTTCTTGCTCGCGTATATTTATTGTAATTTGGTGTTGTGTTTTTTATTCATAGTGTCGGATGATGATGAGATTGACTACAGCTCGAAACCGGAATTTTACGATCCAAAAGTGGATGAAAAGGAGGAATTATGGGCTCGAAAACAAAGAGGAGGGCGAACCTCCGACGCTGTGCTCAGCTGCCCTGCTTGTTTTACTACCCTCTGTTTGGATTGCCAGAGGTATGTGTGAATGCATAATTATTTCCCCATTTCTATGTCTTTCAATTCATGTATTAGTGTTACTCTAATTGGGGGAATTCCTTATACTCTTGTTTATCACTGTTGGTAGACTGCAAAGATTATGGTTTAGATAGCTGTATCAAAGTATTAAGGCTGCAAGAGGAACATGCACCAACCACCAATTATGATATAATCCTTTTCTTTTCTTTTTATTGCTTCTCAATTGAATATGATCTAGGAGTACTGGTGATGAATTCAGAATCTTAGGTTTTGAGAGGTCATCATAATTAGCAACTCAATAGCGAGGTGATCCATCCAGTTATAAGATTTGGGGATTCTTGGCCACTTTAAACTATTTTCAGCTGATATCATAATGAACTACACATGTTTATTGTAAGGTGCTGGGTTGTTGGTTCTGGTGCCCTATACTTTGGCAGTTTTTTTTACAATTATCACATCCCTCTACTTTAATGCAATCCTCCACTTCTTAGCAGCTATCTAATTGATCCCTTCTGTTGTGCTGAATTACGGACTATTAAGTGAAGATTTGCGAACAAGAATAGCATCACACATTTGGATTCACTGCAAAAGTATAGATAGGATTAATTAGTCTATAGGCTCTCTCTCTTATAGAGCAGGTATCCCCTCTTCCTAATCCTTCAGCTAGTTACCTGATGTCATGATCCCGATGGTCTTATTGCTTTTACGAAGCACTCTGACAAATGTTGAGGGGAAAATCTATTGGCCTTCCACTGATTGGAAGATTAGCATATATATACTATTTATGTTGTTCAAGTCTTGCGACATACCTCTGGTGTGTTTTCCCATGGACTCCCGCTCCTATCTACTAATGATGTTCCACACCATCCACTAGCACAAATAGGGGGATTCTTCTGTCTATAGGTTGCTGACATAAAAATAAGAACCCCCAGTAAATCTTTGGACAAGATGAACATTGTGGAGAAAACCCTGCAGTATGTTCTGCTGCAAATGTGCTTGGAGGATGATAAAAGAAGTCCATGTCCAGTCATACCCATAATGGGGAAAAATAAATTATGCAGGGCTTAAAAACATGCTTAATTTGGTTGTTTAGAGTTCTGTAAACAAAATATAGTAAGCTTGATTTGGATTGAATTTAATTGATCTCCTATTTCCTAACACCCTCATGAAACTAGAAAAGGTGGAGGGATTGACGTTGGCTTATTTCTCCAGCTCAAATACGTTAGTAGGCAATATTATTTATGAAAAAAAAAATATATTAAGTTGTCGTGAGAGAGGTTGGTACCTGAGTTTGGTTGCTTTGAATTAGAGAGATCAATGTGTGAATATGCAATATGTTTTAACTTGAGTTCCCTTTATTTCTTGGATTTCACAATACACCCAACAATATCACAAGTAACTTATGTGATAACTTATGATATTCTTACATCATTTAAAATTTTCAATTATTGCTTTTGAAGTTTGAGTTTGCTATCTGACTCCATCCCTAATACAGAAACCTTGCAATCTGTTAATTGCAGGCACGAAAAGTATGTAACCCAATACCGAGCAATGTTTGTTGTCAATTGTAGGATAAATGATGAGGAAGTGTCGCAACCAGGAAGCAATCGAAAGAGGAACAGAAGGGGTTCTCGAACTGAAGCAGATTCAACAGCTCAAACATTT
This sequence comes from Perilla frutescens, assembly GCA_026008535.1. Classification (NCBI taxonomy): domain Eukaryota; kingdom Viridiplantae; phylum Streptophyta; class Magnoliopsida; order Lamiales; family Lamiaceae; genus Perilla; species Perilla frutescens. The sequence goes on along the minus strand of BRKX01000010.1, from coordinate 25,107,215 downwards.
AAACGTGTGTGCTGTTCAGTTTGCTCAACAGATGTGGGAGTTATTGATGAGGAGGAGGTCTATCATTTCTTCAATGCTATCCCTAGTGAAGCTTGATTTGCTCTTTAGCAAGTCCTAGATTGTTGGTTTAAATCCAGCGATTTCTCAAATGAAATGTTTCACCAGAAACAGCAATAGATACATGAGGGATGGAGATATTTTCCCAGTTGTCCAGGCAGTATTTCCGTATTTGAACAAGCATGACAAAACATTTTGGAATATTTCGAATTATACATATTGATAGCACAACACACAATCTCAGACTACCAGCCAGAAACAGCAATGTTTATCACTAAGAGAAAAAAATATATAAACTCTTCCTGCTCCCCTCCGACCCTCTCTGCCTGTTACTAACAGCCAAAGCAAAACACATGCAGACCTAGCTATCATGTCCATGCCAGTTTGAAGACGACGGTGCGTATCAAATATTCGAATATAGCAAGTACCAAAGATGTTACATCCAGAACACAATTACTGTGAAGGGGACAAATGCCTCAACTTTGCTTGTAAAACGGCCCCAGCTTCATCTGCTATACTTCTCTTTTTTGTGGTCACCTGTAATTGTGCGGATGAATTAAGACTCGACAACGCTGAAAATTGTTCAGAAATAACAATATTCTTCTCTTTTTGACATGTATGGTAACATTAAATGATAGTTCATAGAACAAAGGCCACAATAATTCCGCCATCTCTTGCACATTAGGGCCTGAATAAATTTATTAGCATCACTAAAAGGTGCTTAAATATTGTTCTATTAGGTATCCAAGTTTCGTCTGATTTTTATTAAAATATGTTATAGTCCTACTTTTAGCTTACATATTTATCTTTTAGCAATTCTCTTGTGCATCACTCAAGGCCCAATAAAGCTAATACATCGATGAGACGGGTCAGGGTCAACCTGGATTGACCGGCGTTGACCCGCAAAAAAAATTCAGTCAAAAATCAATCACTCCTAACACTAAAAAGTATAACTCGAAATTCAAAAGGTATCACTTATATCTTTAAAAAATAACGGGTTTGTTACCTTATACGAGTTTATTTAGTTCAAATTGTGATTTTTTTTCATTTCAATTAATGTTTAGAATTTAGGAGTTCATGATTTTTTTAGGGTTCATGATTTTGCAGGGTTTTTTTTTGTATTTTTGGAATTTTTTAGATTTTTTAGAGAATTATTTTGTGTTTTTTAGGTTCATGTTTTTTTAGGTTTAATAATCTCAACTAGGGGTTATATTTATTTCAAAAAAAGATTAAATTAATACAATTTAAATTTTAGGGTTCACTAATTCCATTTTAGAGTATATATTTATTTCAAAATTAGTTTTTTTTTAATTACCGTTTATATTTGTTTTGAAAAAATTAAATTAATTATCGAGCGCAATGCACGAGCCCACGCATTAGCGTCGAGCGAGTGCATTGCGCGAGTCGTCGGATTTCAAAAAAAATTAAATTAATTCACTTTAATTTTAGGGTTCATTAATTTTATTTTAGGGTATATATTTATATTTATTTCAAATAAATTAATTCAATTCATTTTAATTTTTAGGGTTCACTAACTGGCATCTAGTTTAGAAGAACATGGGCAAGTAAAGACAAAAGGAAAACGGGTTAAGAGTATTTTCCATCTACGAGTCTTGATTAAGTTTTCATTTCCAAGGCTAGGGATAGAAATAAATAAAAAACTGAGTACGTAATTTCCAGTAAGAAAAGTTTCCAAGACTTGTTGCATAACAGATATTGACATCTGAAAAATGATGTGAGATATTACAGAAACATACCTCGAGAAGCTGATCATAATTTGACTTGAGCAACGCAATTTTACGCTCACAGTAATCTTTGCCTTCTGCCATAGTTTTCTGCTTAGATGGAAACATCAACAGACTTAGGACTTAAATCAAAGACATGTCTGAACCAGCCACTCAAAAGATTACAAGTTGGGGCCTTATCTTATTAATTAAGCATTATGAAAGGCCAGATGATATCAAAGAGTAAGTAATTTTGCAATTTATCAGAAGAAAACATTTACAGGGTTAGGAGCTGGGAGACATTAGAGACAACTACTCCTCGCATCAAACATAAAGCATTAGACCAACTTGACAAACTCCTAGTCCTTGTTATAGAAATCATATAATAATTTTTTAAAATGTGATGGCATTAGTCAGTGTTACACCTATGCAATGGAAATAAAAGATCTGTCAATTAGGCCTTTTCTCAACAATGTTGCATTGTAAAAAATTTCAATTTAGCATAACAATAATCGATATATTTTTTGCACCTTTAAAAGGAAACTATATGAAAGCAAATTTCTATTTATTATCTTTTGTATCGATAATCCTATCGAACCATGAAGACAATTTTAGATTGTAGGAAAAAGTCTCCAGATGTCATTTTGAATCTGATGATCAAATCACTTACGAGAAGTACACAGAAGTATACAAAGTTTTGGATGAGTAAAGTGCAATAGCATGGAGTATGAGAACTATCTGGTGTGTTATTATGTATCACAATGTATTCCTCAACAGGGAAAAAAAAAAAGAGGCATGACCAATGGTAATTCTGGAGTGCAAGTCCAGTGTGCTATGAGGCAGAGCAGTGAGAGAGTGAATAGTGGTGACAAAGCAGGTAATATTTGTCATATGGGATGCATGTCCGAGTATTCAGGGGTGAACACACTTTTGGTAGTCGGTTATGAATGGGGGGCTATATCTTCTATCCTCCAAAGAACCTAGTTATCAAGTATGTCTCACTAACACCCATTCACGTTTTCTCTTTTTCGTATCAACGAATAGATCTCTTTATTATCAAGTATGTCTCAGTGGAGTTTGAAATGAAAAGGGCTTCTTATTCAACTTGAAATCTAACATTGAGACAAACATTTGATTAAAATTGAGACTCAATGAATCAAGGATTAAAACGGGACAAGATATTAAAGAAACACAATACTCAAAAGCTCCTGAATTACATGCCTCCATTATCCAAAACTATACAAATATACCACCATAGACACAGTAATTTCAATCATAAATTCATCAAACCAAAATCAGACTCAAAAGAATCCTGCACCACACAAAGCAATTCATAGTAAAACTACAAATCACACTAACTAAGCACGTCAAAACAAAAACCTAGGGCTCAACACACATTCATACAATTTTATTTTCAAACAAATAAAAACAGATATCAAGACGGCGATTACCTCGATGAAATAACCGGTGCCGACGTCGACCAAGACCTTCTCCGCATCATCGAGCTTTCCCGGCACATAAAGCGACGCCGTCAAAGGCACCAGCATCTTCTTCCCTGACCAAACAATAGAAACCGCAAACATCAATCAGAGAGATTATCCGACTCCATAAACTCCAATAAACGAATCTAGACCTACCACGGGGGCGGACGGCGAGGTCGTTGAGGGCGGTGGAGGCGAGTTCGAGGCGAGCATTGGCGGAGCGGAGATTGTTGAGACTGTCTTGGAGTAGATTAACCTCCATATCCACCTGCTCCTTCAGCGCCCTCACCTGCTCCACGCTCATCTTCTCGATCTCCATTCGCGGTGTCGACGCCGCCATTTCTCCAATTCTTCCACTCAATCAATTCCGCCGCTCTTAAATATATTACCTTTTTCTTTTTCTTTTTTTAATAGCATTTAAATAATAAATATCAGAAAAATACAAACGTAGTTGCCCCTATAGCTCAGTGGTAGAGCGTCAGTCTTGTAAACTGAAGGTCTGTAGTTCGATCCTGCATGGGGGCAATTTCTTCCTTTTTTTTATTTATTTTTCCTTTTTTCTCCATCTTTTATTTTTTAAAAAATTGTTTAATTTTTCTTTTTCACCATGCATTTTTCTTTTATTTTTTTAAAGTTTATTTTTTCGTCTTTTATTTTTTAAAAATTGTTTAATTTATCCTTTTCAGAGTAGAGCATGTTAGGGTGAAATGATTCTATATCCAAATCTTAGTTGGTTTATTTTATATATTTGAAATTCTTCTTGCTCCTTCTTTTAATCATTTAATTTTCCTTTCTCCAAAAAGACCATGTTAGGGCGAAATGATTATGTATCCAAATATTTTATTGAGTTAGCAAAAATATATTAATTTAATTGTTAAAGAGAGAATATTAAGTATGACAATGCTGTGTGGGGTACGATATATATCTTTCACTTGTAAAAAAATGAATTCCATTGTCTGCTCACGAATATGCACACAATTTTTTTCGTATTCTAATTACCCACATCTCAAACCTTCATACCAAATTACAAATCACATTGTTCATCAGTGTCCAACTTCAATTGTTTAGTGGTGTTTGTTGATACACCCGTTAGTATATTGTTTAATAGTATTTATACATGGTTTGATTTATTTAGTTCAGCTAGTTTGCATTATTATGATTATTTGTCTTGTTTAGATTATTAGGCTCTCTAGTTTATAAGTTGTGTTAGGATTTACGTATTTTAATTAATCAGACTCATCATCAAATAATAATTCAAGGTTTGTTATGTATGGAGTTCAGTATTCACTCGAATAATACCATCTTCGATATGATCCCAAATCAGGGTAGAATCATTTGTTTATATTTTTTAGAAAAAAATCCAAACAAAACTGATATAATTATGGAGGTGTATCAACGCATCACCACTTCGAATGAGTGCAAACTTGCTGAAAAAAGAACGAATAGGATGATGTAGAATGAGAGAGATATGAGAGATAAACTTTAACTCTAGATTATAAAGTAAACAATAATAATTTTCTGTCCCAGTGGAAATGGCCTAGTTGTGGAGTGAGGTTGCTTGAAAACCAAAGGTCACATATTCAAATCTCTTCAATACCACCAGATCGGATGTATGAATAAATATATATATATATATATTATATAATTTTCCGGCCGTATCATAATTCACAAACAAAAAAGACAATCAGCACCTGAAAAATCATGTCCGCAACCCCAATTGGAACAATACTTGGAAAATCATGCATTCCAAACCACATAAGAAATACAAACATTATTAGTGAGATTCGAACTTAAAATCTTTAGCCACAAGTCAATCGCCCAATCCACTAGTAGGTCGCCTTTAGGTGTAACTAAATAATTTTCACTATATACTCCATCGTATCCCAATAAGATGGGTTTATTGAGATTTTCACAAAGATTAAGAAAAAGATTGGGAAAAATAATCAATCAAAAAACTTCATAAGGTGCCCCTATTTTATTTGACAATTAATTATTGCTTAATGTAAATATGTTAAATATGGATATATATTAGTAAATTAGTTAAATATATATAGAAACCGACATATGTATGAGAATATCCCAAAAAAAAACAAACAAGTCTATCTTATTATGACGAAGGGTGTATAACATATGCTTATGATATGTGAATTAAATTTCATTGTACAAATTGCAAAATAGAATATGTGCAAATTAAAAACTGCATGCTTATATAATTATAATCCAATTTATATTTTGCGGGCGTGATTTATAAATTTAATCTACTGAGTGGAAATAAAATTCATTGTTTAATATATTGAATGATGATTCATATAAATTAGTGTTTAAATTAGCTCTAATACTAACATGAGTGTCTCAACTCTCAACAGTACGATTCTTGATCCAGAACACAATCAAACTAACGAAAATATTAGCATGTGATGAGAGTGATGGTTAAACAACCAACATTTTGCTCAAATAATTTATGTGACGATTGTAATTAAATTAATAACATTATATGTTATTTTTCTTATTTTTCACATTTATCATTTAGCATACTTTATCTTATGATGATCATACTTAAAATAGAATGGTAGTACAATAATCAAAGAAACAAAGTAATCGTGGAATTGGGCCAACAAGTTAATCGGTTACAATTTAAAAATCCATTATATTTTAATCGAACTAATAATTAAGGGTTGGTTTGTTCACCAACTTGGATAAAACGTGGCCAAATCTAGACAAAACATTGACGATCCATTAAATTTTAAAAGTGTAACGAATATAATATTTAATAAAGATCTAAAGTTCAAGAAGAACATGCTGGGGTGCAGCTTTAAAAATGGATATTCACCTGTGAAATGAGATTTTAATATTTTAATAATATCCATCATCATCTACCACCATAAGTGTAACAAAAAGGCCACAAATTAAATATATATTATATATATGAATAAGTTATTTATTCCAAAATTCAATCTACAAATAATTAAGTACGACCAAATAGCGCTTTCAGTTTTCACGGATGAACTATATTAATATACATATAATCTATTTGAAAATGATCTCCGAACAAGCATAACATATTCTATGTATCTAGCTATGATTTATTATTGTAATAATCTAACCACATACCTGATTATTGTGATTGACAATTGAGAAACACGCAAATTAAAGGTTAATTGGTTAATTGGGTCTTCAAAAAGTGATAATTAATTGATCATCATTGAATGACCCCTCATTTCAGCCTACCATATCAAATAGGAAACTGATCATGCTAATTTAAGTGCTGATTTGAACTTTTTTCCACAACTTGATCAACTTTGAATCGACCCGTATAATTGTATTATGTTAACTAAGAAATTATACATGAACCGTTTCATACTCTCCAGTTAGTAATATGTACCAAAAATATTTATTTTCTTCTCTTTGTATATCTAGCACTCCATTGACACAAACATGTACAACACTCTATGCTACATATTTAAAAATATTAATTTTTATTCCATTTTTTCTTCGATTTCAATTGGGTGTGCCTTAGTTTAATTTTACAGTTATTAATTAGGGTTCACTTTTCCCAATCAAGGTATATAATTATTTTTTCAATATTTAATTTCATTTTTAATTAATATTTGATTATGTCATCCGTCATAAACAGGTGTCACGAGTGGCGTTTTTATTTTTATTTTACAACTAGTATATCTCCAGTGCGATGCTCGGTACAATTTTATTTATAATAATTGATAAACTAAAAGCAAAATTCAATATGCTTAGATATATATCTACAATATAGATATATTTATAAATGTGTCAAACTAACATATAAAAATATTTAAATAGATTAAAAGGTAAACTTTATTTTTTGCATATATAAATAATAATTATCATAATTATGTAAATAAACAAATAATTTAATATCATCTTGAAGTAAATAATAATTTAAGCATGTTACAAAAAAATTACGTAAAATAAATTAATTGAGCATGCGTGGGTTGTAGTTGTTATATAGTTAAAGTTTGTACCGAAAAATATAATCTAATTGTCCAACATACAAAAATAACAATAAAATCGAACATACATAACCAAATAATCAACCCAATTAACTCCAGAATCTCAAGTTTTACAAAATAATGCCACAACCTAAACTTCCATACCAAGATGAAGCCAAATACATGAATTTTCAAGGTATGACATAAAACCCACTGCACCACAAGCCTAATTTGATATATTTTGAGACGAAATTTTCCTCATGAGTAATATTTTTCTAGCATTTTTTATTTACAATTTGCCATCACGAAATTATACTAAAATGATAATGTTATATAAAATCACTTAATTGTTAAAATAGAGAATACGAAGAAATATAAATACTTAATTCAGCATATTATATGCAATAGTTAAATGACAACACAATTTCTTATCTACTATAACATGTATAAAGTTTAATAGAGGGACGGACTTAAACATGATATATTAATTTTTGGACATCAATGAAAATCTTTTTGGTTGGATATAATTTCACATTTTGGCATGTTTATTTATAAACAATAGTTTTAGTAAATAATACTCCCTCCGTTTCTGAATAAGTGTCATTCTAACATTTAAATTTTGTTCAAAAAAATGTCATTCTATAAATTCGAGACAAAAAATTCACTTTTTTCACACATTTGTCCTCATTTATTGCATTAATATATCTATATTTAACTCATTTAATGTATTCACACAATGGTATATTAGGTAACTCAATTAATTTATTAATTTGTGTGCATTCATCCAAAATGACATTTAATCGGAAACGGAGGGAGTAGTATACTAAATATATAAATAAAATTATACTGAAAAGAAAACGATATACAACATTCATTGTTAAATTACAGTATGAATGTCCTCTCTTATAATTAAACTAAAAAAGGTTGAGACCCTCCTGCCACTGCATATAACTTTTGTTAAGATTTGTTGAAATACAATATTTCATATCATGAACAATGGTGATAACACAACTATTGAAAATTTGTTGAAAAATTTTTTTGAAAAAAATTCGATAAATTTAATTAAAAAATATAACTTTTAATATACGTGTCTCGCATTTCCTATTTTTAATGCATGCAATAAAACAATGATAATGTTCAATATATATGCGTATATATAAATTTTTACTTTACTTTTCAAATAATTATAACAAATAAATAGTATTGTTTAAACATACTAATAATTTAATAGCAATTTGAACTAAATAACAATTGAAAAAATGTCTAATATTCACATTGTTAATTAAATAAATTTCTCAACAATAGAAAATGTCGTCTTTATGTCATGCCTAAAACTCTAAAATTCGTGTGTGATATGCTTTTTCCAAAATAATAATTATAGACTATTTAGCTCCATTACATACATAATTAAAATTTATAATGAATATCATACGTTTCATGCAAATGAATATAATTTAATATAACATATTATTTATGGTGTGATCAAATGAGCTTATGATATAATCAATGGGTGTTTTAATGACAACTATTTTTTAAATATTTAATTTTAAATGTCTATTCAATTTCATTACATATGAAACTGTAATTAAAAAAATTTATCATTAGTCATTCTAAAAACCAAATCCCTTTTTAAAATTTGAGAGAAAAAAAAAGCAATTGAATCGAATATTTATATATAATATTAGTTATGGTATAATTAGCGGAAGTTTAGAATGACAATCATTTAATTTTTTAAAAATAATTATTTTCAAATGACTATTCATTACCATTAGTCCATTACATACGAAACTATATATAATTAAAGAATTTATCAAAAGTCACGCTAAAAACCCAATTCATTTAAAAAAAATTAAGAAAAAATTTAAAAAGAGATGAGAGACTTCAAGGACGTGATTGGTATGGTGGAATGGAATGAAATAGAATGATCATTCTTATGTCCATTCCCATTCCACCGATTCGTATGGTTTAAAATCGGGAATCACTATTCCCGATGGAATCGCTATTCCCAAAGAAAGGGGAATAGCCATTCCACCCACCCCCATGGGTTTAGCTATTCTCAATGACCAAAAAAATTAATATATGATATATTTATACATAATCATGTTTTATAATATTATTTTATTATATTTAGAAAAATAAATCAAAAATCAAATTACATAATTTATTATTATTATTAATTAATTTATATTATTTAATTATTTTCAAAATATAATTTAAATATATATATATATATATATATGTTAAAATCAAATATTAATAGCTTTTATAACTTTGTTGAAGAAAAATGAAAGTGATGCCCAAATAAATATACCATAAAAATATGTAATAATACAATATAAAATATTTATATATTTGATATAATTTAATATATTCAAATGAAAAATTGAAATGTTAAAGTATTTTTCTATGAAGTAAAAAATATTTTTATTAACTTATACAAATTATTATATATTGATTAATTAAATATTTTAGAATAAAATTTTTCAATAAAATAAATAAATTATAATTTGCTAAAAAAATTAGAAAAAATCATATATTAAAAAAGAAAAATGACATTTAGAAATATAAAAGATAAATTAAGTCATGTGTTGATATTTATTAGCTATTATGCACACTTTATTCATTTATAAAAAAAATTTAAAGCACATAAAATATTCATTATATAAGATTAAAAAAAATGATATTTCATTCCGTTCTTCATTCCATAGACATACCAATCATAAAAATAGTCATTCCATTCAGACACTCATTCCATGAGTGTAGCAAAGTTCGATCATGAGTGCAGCTAGGAAGCCGCTTAGAAGAAAACCACTCCTCCACGGGCATTCATTTGGAAAATGTCGGCAGCAAAATAAATTTAATGAAATATTTTTCTGATATTTTTAATTTATAATTTTATCCCTACGATTTTGCCTTAATATATATATAGATTTAATTTTTAAATTTATTTTAAATACGAGATGTACGTAACGATCAAAATTAGTCCAAAACAAAATCTCCAGTGACTGCCGACGGAGAAATTTTCCAAACAGTAAATTTTATTTTCAACTTGTGACTTACGTTGATTTACAAAACAAATTTACCTAGTGCATGTATACATCAAATAATATATACCTAATATCTCTGAATTTAAGTTTTTTTAGATCCGTACAGAAAAAAATGTTATAATTAAGCTATAAGATTGTAGATGGATAAATTTTAATGGCTAAATTAAATTATGTCATGCAAATAATTAAATATCAAATTATATCATTTATTTATATTTTAGGAATTTAATTAAATTAATTCCTAAATTAAATAAAAGGATATTGATATTTAATAAATGGAGATAAAGATTTAAATATCAAAATATATCATTTATTTATATTTTAGGGATTTACATAAATTAATTCCTAAATTAAATAAATAAATGTTGATATTTAAATATGTGGATAATCTCGACCAATCAGAAGTCGACACGTGTCAAATATGTGCAGAAATCAAGGATTTAATAAAGATAAGTCCAAAATATTGAGGAGCCAATCAAATCGCGCCACCTCAACCCTAAATCTTCAAATTTCTCTCTCCTTACACCTATAAATAGAGGTCATATGGAGAATGAAAATCACACCAGAAGTCATTTGAATAGTTCAAGAATTTGAGAACTTCCATAAGTGAAATTCTCAAAGATATTCAAGGCGTTCTTGTGACATTCAAAGGCGTTCTTCACCAAATTCATCCCGAAGACGATGTTTGATCTATAAGCAAGGAAGACAAAAGCGTTCTTCGTCAAAATTCAACCCAAAATTAGTGTTTGATCCGGAAACAAGGCGTTGGCCCTCCGAATTAACGTTTTCAAAGACCAAATACCAAGTCAAAGAAGATCGAGGAGATAAATATTCCCCGAAAGCTTCGAAGATCATTTGAAGATCGTTCATAGAGTGATTAATCAGAGGAGAAATAGAGATTGGATCCAAAAATACAAATTTGATCCGAAAATATTGTATTTGTACACTGTTTTGTGTTTTATTAAATTAAATACAAAAATTTGTGTTACAAAGATATATTGGTGAGATGGTTCACCATGACCTCTGTATTATAAGATCGTAGCTCTATAAACTAAGTCATTCCATATTTCTCACAAAAAAGCTACTATATATGGGCATATGTGCATGAAATATATCTCGGTTTTGACATTGTATATAGGGATGTCAAACTAGCCCGAAACCGATGGGCTGGCCCGAACCGCCCGAAAAAAAGGCGGGTTAGGGTCATATTTTTTAGGTCCGAAATAAATTTTAACCGAACGGACCGACGGGCTAAACGGGTCAGCCCGCTAGGTCCGCAGGTTGGCCCGTAGGGCTGAATTTTTTTTTTTTAATCTGCTCTTATTATTATTTGATAAGAAACAAATGAATACTAGAAAATATTTAGATTATGCTTCCAACTGGCAACTCACCATTCTTTGTTCTTTTTTCCTTCTGTTGAACTTGGATTTTAATTTGTTATAATAAACAAATGAATTATTATAAAATAGTTAGATTATGCTCTCAGTCCACTATCTATTATCTAAATTTCCCAAAAAAAAAATCTCACTGTTGAAGAAATGGTCACTGTTGCGGAAGAGATAAATCCAATCAAATAAATTAGAATATATGTTTTGGAAACTCTTCTATAGAATATAGTGAAAAAAATATAATACAACTTGCAATCAATTCGACCCTGAAGAATGCGCAGTTCCACTGTTTGACGAAATTCCTCAATGAATAAATTGTAATGCATCGTAATATAGAACTGTAGATTATGTGAGGATTTTAACCTATGCATCTATACAGACTGTGCTACTTAAGTTCTCGTGTATCAACTTTGTTTGTAATTATATGATGCTTGTATAAACATATGGTGTCTCTGTTATAGTTTTGGATCTAATATAGGACATGAAAACTTACTATTTGAAAGAGTATTATCCTTACATTTAACTTTTGTCGTAAACATGTTGGCCCGACGGGCTAGCCCGAAAACCGAAGTTTTAGGGTTAGGGTCAAGATTTTTTAACCCGAAAAAATTTCAGCCCGAAATGACCCGATCCGAATAGCCCGATAACCCGATAGGGTTGGCCCGAAACCGACGGGCCGGCCCATTTGACATCCCTAATTGTATATATCAAATTTGGATAATGTTTTTTATTATGTTATTTTTTTTGTGTGAGATACACGGTCGCTATAGTTTTAATTAACAATACACTAATTATATCAATTTATTATAAAGTATAGCATGTGTGCTATACTTTGCATTTGCAATAGTGATTGATTATCATTGATCTTTATATCATAGAATCATCACTAAGTATTTAGTTTTTTCCAAGTACACACGCTGTTCTGGACAACGTTAATAAAGATGTACATGGACGTGATTTGAACTTCTTAAAGACAGTTCAAGCATGAAGATATGATTGAGCTGAAGATGAAGACTATTGTGTATCGAGACACAACTGAGATTGTTCAACATGCTGAGTACTGTCAGCTAGCTTGAATGATAGTCAGAAGTTAGTTTGTGAACATACAAGACATTCCACTGTGCTACCTGATGTGAAGGTTCAGAGATCAACAATGTTTTGTGCAACATTCATGAACATTTGCATGAACATTCTTTGTCCGAATTGTTTTTCCAAGATCGATGAAACTGTTCGAAGTTGCCAACCAAGAAGAGATTAAAGATCGTTCTAGAAGATATCTTATTCAGCTTGAAGAGCACGTGATTGAAGTCAAGGTAAATTTCTAAAGACGGGAGAGTTCTAACAAGACAAGCCATATGTTTTAGTTTCATTAAGGAAAGTTTCCTTATCAAATTTTGAATAGGATTAGGACTTATGTTTCCATGCTAAGGCTATATTATAATCTATAAATAGTCTGGATTCATATTTGTTAAACACAACGAATACACTCAGAGAATAGAACTGGGTAGTTTCTACAAAATCTCTATTTGAGCCACATAATGTTTCAGTTATCAGTTTTAGACTAAAGAATAATGTTCTAGTCATTGTGTATTGAAATACTTTTCTGTCAAAAGGTTTCTTAGGAGAGATTATTTGTGAGAACTAGATAGAGAGAGTCTAGATCGTGAGGGGATCTCGCGATTCAATTAATAGAAAATGGGTGTATGGGTAGAACGGGTGTCGAGTGACGGGAGATCAGCCGCGTGTAATATCCCAAGTAAATGTTGCATCGGAGTAGTGAATTGCTTCTCACGGACTCGACAAGTCCTCCTAACGTAGATCAGTTGATCGAACAGGGTTACCAACTCTTTGTGTGTTTTGCTTTGATAAACTCATGGTTTTCATGATTTTTGAGGGTCATTTAGATAGTAGTTGATGAGCATTGCATACATATATTGAGAAGTTCCGCATAGTTTTCCATATTTTGTGCAGTGTCACGTGTTTGCTCATTTTGAAGGGATTTGATGCCAATTATTTTATGAGATTAAATTGAGTTTGAAAAGTACCTAAGAAGATAGATGATCGAGTGAGGAGTGCGTTATAACTTGAATCGGGTCAATCGGATGAGAAATGAGCAAGAACGGAGCAAAATGGTGAAGTGTGTCGGGTGGTGAAAAAGAGCACGGTTCGTGCTCCTCTCTCGGCGAAGCGGACTTAGTTTTCTCATTCTAAGAGCATGGACCGTGCTCCCTGTTGCACAGCTCATGCTCATATCGGCGATCAGCGGCGAGTTTCCTTTTGGATCGGGCTCTCCTTCCATTTATGGGCTTCCATTCCTTCTACTATTTAAAGGCTTCTCTTAGACAAAAATTATACCAACTTTTACCCTATAGTAGAGCAGAGAAGAGCAAGAGATAATGGAGAACGACAGAGAGCAACTGAGATTGAAGATTCAACTCGGTGTAAGTTGCATTTACAATTTCTAGTTTATGTTTATCATGTTAGCTTTAATCATCTATTTACTTTCTATGGATTGTAATTTGATGATGAGTGACTAAACATTTAGAGATTCTAGGGTTTGGACACAACTATAGATTTTTGTGATTTCAATTAATACCATTGTTCCTTTTATTTATTTGTTTATGCTTCCTTGAATTAATTGTCTTGTGAATTTGTTTGGCCATCAAATGCACATGTGTAGTTAATTGATTATCACTTGAGAGAGGTTAATTAGTTGATGGATTAAGAATGCATAACACGAGCTTGCTAGATTGAGAGATTGACAAGTTATTATGAGGAGAATACGTCTTGAGAACCGTTAGGAGTTAGATGTTAATTTGAGATCGAGAGATGATACATATGATCTAATCTACGTCTAGGACTTACTCGAGAGAGAGAGGGTCTTGAAGTTCCCATTTGATTTTTGTGTTCCTATTTTATTATTCATTTATAGTTCTTAGTTTTAATTTAGTTTAATCAACCAAACATTTGATCCGGTCATCTAGATACAGTAGAATTGTTAAATTGAGTACTTAGTTGAATTACATAGCTAGTCTATGTGGATACGATATCTATTCTCACCATTATTTTGCTACAATTTACCTCGTACACTTGCGAGTTCTTTTTTAGTGAAATAAAAGAGCGGACATATTTTCTGCATTTTACATTAAGTTCATAATAATGTTCTTGTATGTTATTGTGAATATTACCCCACAACGTTCAAGCACTTTATTGTGAACGTTTGCATAACTGATACCTCACAGCGTGTATAGTTTGAAAAGCAACAAAATTTACAGATAAATCACACATTGCCAACAGTGGTAGGTTTTCCAAAAACAAAACATGAAACCGCTAAATAATCATGAAACAATGCTAACAGACAGTTTATGACATTGTTAATTCAATAAAACTATGATAGTAGTTCTCCATGATTGTTTTATAATTCAATGGTAATACTAAAATGATATATGATGATGCCAATTCAGTGAACAATAATGCTAGTTGACAGTTGTGTATTTTACACAACTTTTGTATATGTTATAATATCTTTTATCTTAAGAAATTGTGTGATTTACTAGCTTTTATGCTTTAATTCATATCATTTGGTATTTTTAATGTGTTTTCGAGTTTTGCAGCTAAAGTGACAAATTTGTTAATGGCGAAAAATGATCAACTGAAGTAGTGGAGAGCTAAGGGATGATTTAATTAGGCATTGGGCTTAATTAACGACTTAATTAAAGCTTAATGGAGTGAATTAAATAATCAAAGTCCGTTGAAATATGAAGCCCAAGTCGAAAAGGGGCTGGTTCGACCTCGATGAGTTCGGTCAACCCACTCATTAAGAAATTACAAAGGGCAGGGTCGACCTGGCTCAGTTTACATGGTCGACCCTGTGCAAATTTGGCTATCTGGGTTGACCCGGCCAATTCACTCGGTCGACCCATGTTCTTGGCTCCACGGATTGACTAGTTTTCATCTATAATTAGGGTTCCAAACATTATTTGAAGATACTCTTGAGCGACATTTGAGCACCACTCGAGTCACGACTAAAAGAGGACGCCACATACAATCAAGAACACTGCCCAAAACACCTTTGATACATTTTCCATACACCCCAAGGAGACAGAGAAGGCTACCAGTACGATCTACAAGTTGAATGCCCTAGAGAATTACCGGTGTCATTTATATTTATTTTATGATGAATCAAACTCCTTTTTATTTCATTTCTTTTATGTCTAGCTAAATTGATCTAGGAATTTTAAGGTTTGCAATATTATGGATTGAATGATTTGATTTATTGAATTATGTTTTCCGTTTATTATTGGGCATTTGGTTACCTAGTTTGGATTTTTCTCATATGTATGTTGATGGCCACAACATGTGTATGCAAGCTAATTAATTGGAAAATTTTAGTCATGACTAATTAATTAGTGAGATAAAATAGGTGAATCATTTTATGTGATGTTTGGAATGACCGACCAAGTGAACAAGTGTTGCATAGGGATTTAAGTCCAATGAACGAGGTTGTGAGTAATAACGCGTGCGAAGAATCAACCGCAGTGAAGTGCATGCTTATTATTTCTATGTTATGACATGTGTTCTATGAACAGTCTGATAACATTTTACTGATTTCCTACCTTTAATGAAGTAAAGAAGGTTAAGTAAGTAATAAATCAATCCGATGTCTGTTTTATGCGCATTATCCCTGGGATCCCCCGTTTCCATTATTTGCTCAGTTCTTGTGTTATTTCCTACAATTTCGTGTTATTGTTTTGTTCTGCAGTTTATCATTATTCCCTCTCTTTGAGTTTAGAGTTTAGATATTGATAATATATATGTGTTTTAGTCTGGTAATTTATTCGAGCTTCAGTCCTTGTGGGATACGATACTCTTGCTCACCTAAGTATTACAAACACACTATGCACTTGCTATACGATTATTTGTTAATAAATAACGTGTCAATAGTACCACAAAATGTATGATGCATTGGGTTTATAATGTTCATGCTAGCTCTTTTTTTTTCCAGATATATGTGTTTTATAATGCTAACATCTGATATGATAATGTTAATTCAACAAACTGTATCAGTTTTTTTTTAGTAGATTTGTAATGCCAATGACATTTTTTTATACTAATGCTAAAATAAGTTATGACAGTGCTAAAATTAAAAATGACAATACTAAAACTGTAAATTGAAAAAAATATACACATAAATCATATATACATTGCCAACAGTGTTAACACATTCATACAAGTTTTCCGTTATCAACAGAACAAAATGAAACCAGTAAATCATCATGAAATAATACGAATAGAGTTTGTTCAAGATTAGGTTTTGTATGTTTCGGAAAGTATTGTTATGCTAACATGACGTGAAAGAAATTGCTAAATCATCATGATAGAATGATAAATCATTTTTTCTACCAAAAAAATAATTTGAACGGAATTTGAAAAAAAAAAGTGTACGATATATCACCTTGATTTTTCATCTTTTCTGGTATGAAAATTTAATCTTTTCACCGGTGTTGCTGTTATTTCGGAAGATTTGAACAATCTATCGAACTTGTTTTGCGTTTCTATTCGATTTTTTTGCCTTAGTTTGCGTGAATAAGCTTTGTGTGGAGCAGTTATGGTGATTGGACTTTTCTCTACAAATTCTGATTATCTGTATATTTTCAAAATGTACCGATTTTGCCCTTACTAAGATTCGCGGGCAGTAGTGTCATCTTATTACGACAACGCCATCGTTTAAAGATTTTAATATGGGCCGTTGATGTTGATTAGATTAGATTGTGGTGATTGATTCTTAGTTCTCACATGGGGCATAGTTCTAACTCGATCCACTCCATATATATATATATATATTCATATATATTTTTTTAAATCAAAACCTTATTTAAGAACTCTAATTGTGACTTACCGTATTTGAAATTTATATCGTGTTTATCAAATACGTACTTGTTCAACTATAACATTTACTTTATTGAATAATTTTAAAAATTTTGGCTTATATATTTACACCTATAAAATTATTACAATCGGTCACATTTTTAAAAACTTTTAGAATGCCGAAAATATAATTTGGGAAAATAAGTGAATTCAGATTCTTTGTAAACTTCGAATAAATTATCACTATTCGCTTTGAAATAAATTACTTCGATAATTATTTGACACGGATATATATTTTTTGTATATTCGTAGTTGTTCATTATATTTTTTCAAACTTATGATTATGCAGGCCATAGTGGAAGAAACTTCAAAATGTTAAGAGTTGATAAAAAAAAATGGGATTCCTATTTTCCATTTCATCATGTGCTCCTGAAATGTTAGGACCGAACTTGGATTTCTTGTTACGAGAAAACATAAATTACTCAGAAGTTGTGTTGTTCCAAAATAAATAGTGAGGTTTTAGAATTATCCACTGATTTATTTGCGAGGGAACAACTTGATCGACTATTAATTATTACGAAGCTAGTGAATTACTTGATAGCAACTAATAATAAATCCAATACTAAATTGTTGTTCTTTTCTTTCTCCCTCTCTCTCCTTTGAGAGGCATTCCTTTTTTCTCTTTCTTTTCTGCATTGCTCAATTTTTTATTTTTTTTGAGGACTAGAATCTATAAACCGAAAAGAGTGAGCCACGTGCCTATCATTAAATTATGAAAAATAAAAACAAGAAAGGATAAAGGATTGCCACAATTTCAAAATCACGAAACTCGAGTTATTATTTTAAATTTCTTATAAAGGAATATGTATTAACCAATGATAAAATGTAAATCGACACTTTCAAGTTTCAATACGTTGGATGTAAGAGAACCAATTAATGTACCAAATTGCTTCTACGAGATGGTATAATTGATAGAGTGCTAATCTTTTGTTGCTCGAAATCATAAATTCAAATTTTAATAACATTTTAATATCTTAAAAAAAATTAATATATCAAATTTGAAAGTATCGCTTACCGATACAGACAAAAGCTATATATAAGTTATAACTCAGACAACACACAAATACAGTTCAATGAATCATTAAGAACATAATCATATTAAATAAAATGAACAGTTCTCTAAAAAACTACATTAAAGTTCAACTACCTAAAATATTAAACACTATTATCTATTACACTGCTAAACCCATAATAAAAATCATACTGCAAATAAAATGGCTAAGCCCAATAATAATTAAACTACAGTCAAAATAATTAACTTAAGAGTTGGTTTCTTGTGAGACCTCGTGCACCATTGCTTAGACTACCATTATTAGCAATCGGGCAAACACCCCAATCGGGCAACCACCTTCAATATTTAATTAATTTCTCTCTCTTCCACATCACCAATATTTTATACAACCCAACCACATACAATTTCATAGTTTATCAGCAACCACCCCAAACACTCAACCACAACATTATATGTTATTTTTTCTTTTCTTTTATTGATAAATATAATATAATTAATAATAATTAAAATAAATAATTGTTAGTATTGAAAATTGTAATAACATAAAATAACAAACTTTTATAAAATCAATATGATAAAATACAAAATAAACAAAATAAGAAGATGAATAACAATAAACCGAACATGGATTGAAATAAACAAATGCCGATTAAAATAGATGAAAAAAATATAAAATAAAATAGAGACAAGCGTCCAAATAAAATTTACATATCCAATAAAATTTAAATATAATGAATATATTTATTTTTAATAATCATTATATCTAGATATCCAAATAAAATTTACATATCCAATAAAATAGAGACAAATGTCCAAATAAAATGTACATATCCAATAAAATTTAAATATAATAGATATATTTTATTTTAATAATCATTATATATAAATATCCAAATAAGATTTAGATAAAATGGATATATTACATTTTAACAATACATAAAAGAAATATAAAATACTTCCTCAAAAAGAAAAAAGAAATAAAAAATACAATAAAAAATACAAAATATAAAAAAAAATAATAGAAGAGGAGAGAGAGAGACCACCGTTCGCTTGGCTGCTCTTGGTCGAACGCCCAAAACCAAACATGACAATTTTTTTTTTAAAATTCCACCGTGGCGGACGAACGTTCGCTGAATTCATGACCGATAAAGTTGGTCTTACGGTGAGTCGGGAGCGTGAGTCACACGCTAGTCTTCTTGTTTTTTTTTTACTTATTTTAGATTTATTTTCTTTTTTTTTCCCCCAAAATCATATATTTCTTAGAGTAAAATTAATTTGTTTAACTTGACGACTCGTGTCGTGCACTCGTCCGACGCTAACGTGTGGGCTCATGTACTGCGCTCGACAATTGATTTTTTTGAATTAAATATATATCCTAAAATAAATTAGTGAACTCTAAAATTAAAATGAATTAATTTAATTTTTTTTATTCGACGACTCGCGTAGTGCACTCGTTCGACGTTAACACGTGAGCTCGTGGACTGCGCTTGATAATTAATTTTTTTGAATTAAATATAAACCCTAATTGGTATTAATAAACCCTAAAAAAACCAATAAAAAACCCTAAAAAATCTTAAAAATTCTATAAAAACGCCAAACCCTAAAAAATCCCTAAACTTCAAACCCCTGAGCTCTAAATGTTAATTGGGATGGAATAAATCATAATTTGAATTAAAGAAATTCATATTCGACAAGTTGCATGCCTAATATTATTTTTAAGGTTACGGATTATAATTTTTGTACTTTGGACTGATATTTTTTAGTGTTAAGGGTGATACTGTTTCTGGTAAAAAAAATTCAGGCGGGGTGGGTCGGGTCATGGTTGACCCGCGTGCTCCGCCCCGCCTGACCGTCTGATTCTATGTATTTTGGATTTCTAACGTCTGACAATAAACTTTGTGTTAACTTAATTAAAATATGGAATTATATATTCTTTTGAAATCTCATGGCCATCACTTAATATTCACTCATCATGTATAATGTACGTAGTTCCTTTCGGAATTTGAAATAAATAATAATTAGAGGGAAGTTGGAGTAGGGATAGAGACAACCCAATTCGGGTCAGGTTTTGGCTTGGAAGGCATGGGCTTATCTTAGCAAAGATAGGGCCCGGTCTGATCTATTATTTATTTAATATTTTTATATAGACCTAGACCTGACCTATTTAATTAAACGAGCCGACTTAAGTCTTTTAAAAGCTTGTTTAAGCTTACTTAATATAAATTTTATATTTTTTATTTAAAAAAAGATATACACACAATTTGTTTTTTCATAAATTTTTTCAAGTAATAAATCAAATTAATGATTCACAAATATAAATATTTCTTCTAGTTAAAATATAAATATAACATTTTTTAAACTAATTATTTAACTAACAAATTGTATTAATAAATTTTATAAAAAAAATATTTATTTTTATTTAATTTCATAAATAGGCCAATCTATTAGGATTGATGGACTTTTTCAAAGGCCTATACCTGGCCTATTTATGCAAAGAGGCTTCATAAAGAGCGTCGTTATGTAAATAGGCCGAGCGTATGTGTGCCTAACGTATGTCGGATTGTAGGCTCTGTCGGGTAACCTGATCTATTTCCATTAGTGTTTTGAAAATCAGATTGGTCGGTTAGACCAGTTTAATGGCGAACCGATCTTTTATCCGGTCCAATTATATGTTTATCTCGGGTTGTTTGTGGCCCGAAGCGAATCGGTCAAACTTGGTTAAATACTGGTTGAGCCGGTCAACTTTTTTTTTTTAAATTTTGACCAAATTTAATTAAATTCCCTCAATATGTGATTTGAAGGATTCGAAGATCTCCAAAATTGAATACCTTTGTACACTGTGCTCAACCAACTAGACTAATACACTTTTTATGTTATTATTTGAATATTAATAACACACGCGCGCGCGCACATACACACAGATATATATATATATATATATATATATATATGCACAAATTGAAAATAGTAAATCTATGTTTTAATTAAAATCAATGTTTAGCATGTAATTAAAATAAATATTTAACAATATCTAAATTAGCATATTTTGAATTAAAAATAAATTGAGAGAATATAACTAAAATCTAAAACAGTGGCTTGTTAAATAATGATTAACAATGTTATTGTGTAGCATTCTTTGTAAATAAAATTAATATTTAATTATATGTTTTCTCAAAATCTAGTATTGAATGTTCAATATTTATTTTTATAAATATTATATTTTTAATTACTTAATTAACTTATGGAATAACTATTGATAAATTAAACACTTTCTTTCGTTGCATTGATATAAATTTGGTGTATTTTTTAAACTTATTTAATATATTTATCATGATCCCAGTATCTATAATGTTATTATGTTTTATTGTGTATATATACATATAAATATCATATAATTGTTTACTCAATTTTTTTAAAACAGTTCAACCGGTTGAATTAATGACTCAGTAAATTGACCGATTTGATGTCCGATCCAATTTTAAAAACATTGATTTCCACCCCTAAGTGGGAGCAACAGGTGTGTTCATGGAAGCATTTTCAGTTTATTAAAAATAAATTTTGTGCTAACTACCATCTCCATCTGCGTTCCTTTTATACGTTACCCCTTAAAAAAGTTTATCACATTATTATAAATAACACATTAAAAATAATATTACCACATATGGGAAAACATCTATAAACTAATACACGATAAATCAATAACCTTTATATATATGCTAATGATTTTATACAATTTCGATTAATATTAGTTTGAATGAATATGAACATGCTTTACATAAGAAATGATACGATGGTGTATGCTTCAATACGAAATGCAAATTTAAAATTTAATACACGCATAGATCATTAATATATTTGTAGAGAAAAAAAAGTTAATGCTGATTATATGATCTGAAATACGAAATAAAAAATAGTCATATTTAGCAGACAATTTGAAAATCTGAGCTATTTTGTCCTTGACAATTAAGACAATAATTACAGTTAATATTGTAATCAATATATTAATTAACACAGAAAGACGGTGGGAGTCAGAGCGGCCACCGTTTGCTTGGTCCTTTTTGAATATCCACCGTTGGATTAACCATCAACGGCCATTTTTCCTTGCACGTGGAGCCCCTACAGCAGAAGCAGAGGCGGCAAAACCAAATGTGAAATGCTCTTTTCATTTCAATTTTAAATAATAAATAAAATGCGAATATAAATGGACACAAAAATTTATGCCAAAAATATGTCATATATTATTGCGAATAGTAAACTTGATGGAAGTTATATTCACTCGGTGTCTATGCGGAGGGTTATCTTATTAAACGCCATAAAAATTAACATGTTACGTACTATGACCTTCTAGAATAATAAAATAGAGTATATCGATATGTTAGTACGGTGATAATATATAAAAAAATAAATAAATTATATATTTATTCATAATATTATTAATAAATTTGAAATTTCATTATTTTTATATTTATTTCGTGTCACGCCACACATTTTGTGTGGTGCCAACATAGGATTTCATACTCAAATTAGGGTAAATTCTCATCATGTCGGAGCTTATTGTCCGGTAAATAGTTTTCATACAAGTTTTAGCAGCCATTGGACAATCGTAAAATTACGTAATTTCACCAGTAAACACACAATGTCATTTTAGTGGTACACATTGAACAAATTTCGACAAAAAAAAATAGAGATATAAAAAAAAAGTAATGATTACAACGTTTTAATAGTCGTTCCAAAGTTACAAATCCGAACAAAATTTATGTTATTTGCAGCAATAAACTCTTGATATTTTTGGATTTTATACATATACGTACGAATCTTGACATGACAAAATTATTTAATGTCGGTTTCATTTCATTAAACATTCAGAAAATTTATAAGACAGTCCAAAATAGTCAATTAAACTTCAAATTTTATTTTGCCTCCATTGATTTTTAAAAAAAAAAGAAGAGAAAATATTGGGTTCTCAAATAAATATGAATATTTTTGGTGGCCAAAAATTTGAAAAATCAAGTGGATGATATAGGCATATAGGCAGAGCAAGATTACATATACAAATACTTGCCTTTGAAAGCGTCCATCAAGAAAGCACCAAAAGAGAAAAAGAGGAATAACCAAAGCAAAAAGCTACTACTGCTCTTCTGCTTTCCTGCTTTCTTCTCTTCCATACCTTCAATTTTTTTTTTTTTTTGAATTTTTAATCGTATTATTAGATTAGATTACCCCACCTCCTCTCTCCTTCTCGTTCCGTTCTGTAACGCATGTAGTGTAATCTCATTCTTGACTCAACAACATTTACTGCATGCATTCTTGATTTCAAATTGCCTCCTTTATTGTATTCCTCCATTTCCCAATTGTTATTTCTTTTCCTCATTTTTTCTGGTCAAAATTTGCTGTCTTTTTCACGACAGCTGATCGATCGGGGGCCTGCTGCGGGTCTTTAGGGAAAACTCAGTATCGTGACTTCTTGTGACAAGATAAAGTGCTTCAAGATTTGGGTTGGGTTTTTCCTTTTCCTTAGATTTTATTGCTTTTGTGAGGGTGAAGATCTGTTACAGCTTGGGTTTTTCAGTTTGTAGGAGGATCCCATTTATTTGAGGGATTTCATTGCGTGTTTTCTGCTCTGGGAAATTTGATCTTTTTCTGCCCAATTTTCTTGGAGTTATTTTTTGAGGTATATAGGTTTTGGATCGAGGGTTTTTCGTAATTGGGCAAGTGGGGTTTATGATTTGTTGGTTTTGACATGGTGAATGGTGTGACTGGTTAGTGAAGGGTCACTAATGGTGGTGTTGTTCGGTAATAGTATGGTCCCCTCCATTAAGTTCGGCAGTCGGTGGGGTCTGTGAGTTAAAGTAGGATTCACTTTTGAAGAACCAAAAGGGTGGAAAAAGCTTCCCTTTTGATCCAATTATAGGTGTATTGATTGCAGGGTTCATTGAATTGGAGGAGGGGGGGTAAAGAAGCAACTCCTCTTGAGTAAAATGTTGCCGGAAAAGGTTCAGGAGACGCGTTCCTTTCAGTCGATCAAGTCGCTGCCTGTGGATTTTAGGTATGCGGGTGATCAAGGTGTTGATAGGATGATGTTGCCTGATACTATATCGGAAAATGTTGAAGAGCTGAGGGATGCCTCAGAAAGTGCAGCTAATGGTAGGGGTCATGTTGGTTCAGATAACGATGAATCACCCTACTGTAGTTTGATTGTGGCAGCCAAAGATGGGGCTCCTTTGGGTGATGATGGTGATGATCTTAAGGAACCCAGTACTCCTGTGCGGCCAATTAAACAATCATATGCTGATTCGAAGTGGAGTGACACCACTCCGTATGCGTCGAAGAAGGTACTTCTGAAGTATTACTTTTTCTATTTGTTATTGTGATCACCGTCACATATTTTGAAATGCAATTCTTGCCTTGTGAAGCTGTATAATGTTTTGCTTTTGTTTGCCTTATACATATATATGTATATATTCTTTTGTCAGATTCTATTCCACGTATATCTATGGTCTAACTGAGTCGTGCTTCTTGTTGCATCTGGTAGTGTGCACTGAGCATGTCCTACTTTTGCTTGTGCAATAAGCGGGCACATGGACATAGTCATACAATAGGAATTCAAGAATATCAGTATATCACTCTTGCTAAACTTTTTGATTGATAAGCCTTATCCCTGTTTATCCATATTGCAACCTTAGGATTAACAAATGCAATATTGTATTAAGTATTATTAGACGTGTAAAGGGTTACAGACAGAGGGTTTGATATGATGACTTGCTGAAATTCCAAAAGTTTTGGTATTTTGTTTGTAGCGTCTTTGGAGTTTCTTAGTTTTGCAATTTTCTGTAGAGGGTTGAGAGCAGCAACAGTGTGGATTCAAATTTTCAGTTATATGATTAATTAATTGTTATATGTTTTAGATCTTGAATGTTCTGTGTCGCATATATAAAGCCGAACAATCATATGCCTTTGTGATATGATTCGACCTGATAAGGAAAGATATACCTTTTGCCTTCTCTAACGTACTACGTACCATAAGATCTTATTGTTAATTGCCACATCAATGAGCATGAAGGTATGCCTTGCCATCCAGGTGAGACTGAGAAGACAAATCCCAAGAAGCTGTTTATGTAAGATGACATTTTGAAGTACATTCCTTGAGGCATTCATTCCTTCTGTTTCTATGTGCACCTCTCTTTTCTCATCTGCGTCCTTGAGGAATGTCTCACTTATGCATCTGGTTGCTTAATAGAGTTTGTTTGCTATTGAGATGCACCACTAATTGATCTGCTTAAGGAAATGGTGGAAACAATTTAGTAGTAGAAACTGTTGTTACAATACTTGAAGTAGGAAATTGCTTTATATGAAGATCCTGTATGTCATTTTTGATGATAAGATCGTGGTTGACCTGTGAGTTTGTTTTACAGAAAATTCAATCGTGGGTTCAGCTTCCTGATGGTAATTGGGAGCTGGGGACAATTCTTCAGACTTCTGGTAACGATTCAGTGATAACATTGCCTGAGGGAAAAGTGAGCAAAGTTTTGGTTTCCCTTATTGTCTTTTCTTAAGTTGTTACCTTGCATTCCTCTTTAACCATTTTCCTCATCTAGGTACTGAAAGTGAGTTCAGAAACTCTGATACCTGCAAATCCTGATATTCTTGATGGTGTAGATGATCTCATGCAATTAAGTTACCTCAACGAACCTTCAGTATTGTACAATCTCCAGTATAGATATGATCGAGATATGATTTATGTAAGTTAGCATCTTTGCGTTGAGATTTTCATGGGTTTTCCTTGTTTTCTGATTCTATTGAACACTTGGTTCTCACTTTTGGGTTAATTCCAGACCAAAGCAGGTCCAGTGCTGGTGGCAGTTAATCCCTTCAAGAAAGTTTCATTATATGGAAATGATTATATTGAAGCTTACAAGCGCAAATCTATGGAGAGCCCACATGTATATGCCATCACGGATACAGCTATGCGTGAAATGATCCGAGGTAATTAAACCCCAGTAACTGCCAAGCAATTATTTTCTGAAAGTAAAATTTAATGCAAGGGTTTGATTTTCTGTGTCTGCAGATGAAGTAAACCAATCTATCATTATAAGGTTAGTGGAATAATACGTGAATTTCTATATACATTTAGGTGCCCATTGTTTTTTTGTTACTCCATGTTGCACATACAATTTTGTTTTACTTCACTGTTTAGCAGCCAACTTTATTTTCCAGAATCTTGTTGCTTCTGATTTCACTGCATGTTATAACTCTGGTTTTATGTTGCTTCTGTGTAACATCCATTTACCCACAACTCATGTTGGATCATGATGCAGCATCAGTATTAGTTTTGTAGTTTGGTTACCACCACCATCATTATTAGATGACAGTTTTAGCTTACTGAAATTTTTGTGCGTGTCAATTGCTTTGTCTTTTGTGGGTCTCTATAAAAAGAATACAGGGGTTCTATTTTAGATTTCAAGTATTCAAAACTAGTTTATGTATTATGATGCTACACCATAATTAATTTAGGAAGATCTAAATGTAGAAAATTATGTTTTTGGAGAGCTCAAAGGATAAGTTTCTGTTATTTTAAATAGCTTTAACATTTTTGCAACACTAATTATATAGCTGAAGATTAATAGATCCGGCATTATGAAAGGCATATAATTGAAGCAGCAGGCGGAAGAGCTAACCAAAACCAGTTTCTAGAATTCTTTCCACTGGTTGGGATGTATAGGTGATAGGTCAATGTTTTTGCTTTCAGATCACCAAGTGCACCAACAATTTTATCCGAACTCAAATAATGAGTGATGGCATTGCTCTTTTCTTCTAGAAATGAAACATTAGAGCAAGTTTAACCTTAAGGTACATGATCATCTAATATGTTCTATGCAAGTGACAGACAACAAGACTCCATTTATCCTATAAGAATTCTTGAGGCTTATACTCAAAATAAGAAATTCGGTTTGTATGGGATGGGAACATTAGGTGCATTTAATATTAATTCTCTCTCCTCTCCGACATAAGTTAAGTTCAGGTAATCATTTGAGAGCAGTAAGTGATGTAGCCCTGTGGATACTCTCCTGTTATAGATGCCAACTTAAGTAGACAGGATATTAGAGAAACAGGACCGGCATGCATTGAGCAAATGATTAGAGGTTATCTGTTATATGACATGTCAGGTAGCAGGGTAGTCGTAGCTAAGCATTCAGTTGGATGTCGTAGGCAATCTAGAATGGGTTTACACACTGTATTTGTTCAGCGGTTCAGCCTGTTAATAGAAATGATATAACTCTGAGTGTATGTGGCAACTGGCATCTGCTGCATTAAGGGCGATATAGTAATAATATTCTCTGGTATGTATTATAATAATTTCCCCACAGTGCATTGTGTTCTTGTTATGGAACGGAAACATTTGTCTTCAAATTATTTAGGAAAGATTTACCTGAAAACCTAATTACTGAGATTTTGGAACGCCTCCTGTTCCTATCTAAATTGTTATCTTTTAGAGTCGTGACCTGTTAAGTTCCTTATACGATATTGTAAGAAAGATGAAGTGATCATTTAGGATCTATGAAAATTAAGCTCATTGGAGATTTGTACATATTTGTTTCAATAACAGTTGAGCTTAAATATATATATAGAATTTTGTAGATTGTAGGGCGTTTCTTGCGTGAGTGCTCTTTTATACATGTAATGATAAAATTTGACAAAGTGTGATTTTGTCCATCTCTTTTTATCCAGTGGAGAAAGTGGAGCTGGAAAAACGGAGACTGCAAAGATAGCCATGCAATATTTGGCTGCCCTAGGAGGTGGTAGTGGCATCGAGTATGAGATATTAAAAACAAATCCAATTCTGGAAGCCTTTGGTAATGCCAAGACATTAAGAAATGACAACTCTAGTCGATTTGTAAGTTGCTTATTATGTCATCCTCTACTTGGTTTACATGAAATATCAGTACTTCAACTTATTATTGGGGTGTGAATACCCGATATTTTCTGCTTGTAAGTTCAAGTAATATAGACTATCCACAGGGAAAGCTGATCGAAATCCACTTCAGTGAAACTGGAAAAATATCGGGTGCCAAGGTTCAAACTTGTAAGATTACGTCTGCCATGTATATCTTTTTAATAAAATTATTGCCCACCTTTGCAGTATTATAAAAGACTCATCTAATTTATTTATTTTATGTTTCTCCATCATATGTGGTTCCTTCTTCCATACAGTTTTACTGGAGAAGGTAATTACTGATCTACTTTTTCAGCTTTTCTATTAGATATTTTGTTCTGCTGTACAGAAAACTCAGGTAGATTGTTTTGGTGAACAGTCAAGAGTTGTTCAATGTTCAGAGGGAGAAAGATCGTATCACATATTTTATCAACTTTGTGCTGGGGCTTCGCCTAACCTAAGAGGTAAAGCTTTGCCATCATCCATGTTTCTATTATTGAATGATGATCTTGCAATATTTTGATATCAATTTCCTGTATTCCATATGTTGTATATGTGCTTTCTTGATCATCAGATCAACTACTGTGCTATATCACCTGCTTTTGGTTGCTATCACTCTCTCTTGTCCCTTCCTATACATGCTTGCTTTTGGTTGTATATCACTCCAAGTTGCTCCTTCCCTCTATCTTGGTTATACATTTTTCATTCAGCTGCATTTTGTTTGTTCTTTTGTGCAGAAAAATTGAACTTAAAGAATGCAGATGAGTTCAAGTATTTGAAGCAAAGCAATTGCTTTACGATCTCTGGGGTTGATGATGCCGAACAGTTCCGTGTAGTACTGGTATCCTTATGGATTTATTATCATCATTCTTTGTCTTTTTATGTTCTTGCATTGTGAACTAAAACTAACTTAGCAATATATCATCTGCCTTACATACAGGATGCTCTGGATATTGTTCATGTAAGAAAGGAAGACCAAGATAGTGTATTTGCTATGCTGGCTTCAGTACTATGGCTAGGGAATGTCTCTTTTACTTCAATTGATAGTGAAAATCATGTTGAACCAGTGATTGATGAAGGTGAGAATATGTCAGAGTGAATATCGTAAATGATTCTGCCTGAATGCATTTGCATTTCTGAAATAAACAAATTTTATTGTGTTAATGTTAGGCATATAAGATAGGGAACCCTAACTTAACCCAAAACCATGGTCAAAGGTAAAGGGTTGACCCCCACTTATATACCCTTCCACACTTTCATGTGGAATCGATGTGGGATATCGTAACAATCCATCCCCCTTTCAAACTGGACGTCCATGGACGGCACACTCCGGGTGGCAGCCCCCTTTGGGCCCACATCCGGGTGGCAACCCCTGGGCCCACCATCGGGTAGCCCCTTTCCGCAGCCCGGATCCGGTGGGTCGGACCAAATTGTTAGGCATATAAGATAGGGAGCCCTAACTTAACACAAATCCATGGTCAAAGGTGAAGGGTTGACCCCCACTTATATACCCTTCCACACTTTCATGTGGAATCGATGTGGGATATCGTAACAATCCATCCCCCTTTCAAACCGGACGTCCACGGACGGCACACTCCGGGTGGCAACCCACACCAAGGCCCACTTCCGGGTGACAACCCCCTTTCGGCCCACATCCGGGTGGCAACCCCTGAGCCCACCATTGGGTAGCCCCTTTCCGCAGCCTGTCCAAATCCAGCAGGTCGGACCAAATTGTTAGGCATATAAGATAGGGAGCCCTAACTTAACCCAAAACCATGGTCAAAGGTAAAGGGTTGACCCCCACTTATATACCCTTCCACACTTTCATGTGGAATCGATGTGGGATATCGTAACAGTTAAGTCTCTACCAAAATTGATCTGCTTATGCTCTGTCTTTCCGTGTGTTCATTTATATGAACTGTTAGTAAATTAATGCAATAAACAGTCCTTGATGCCTATTCACTTAAAAACTTGATTTATGGCTGCAGGGTATACATTGTGTCACTGGGTATTGTAAGTCTTGAGTTCATGTTCATAGGTTAAAAAGAATGTGTACTTGGTCATTGAAGAGTTCGTAACTTGTTGTGATGTGGTTCAGCTAATATGGAACACTTGATTATTCTCTCTTTAATGTTCCTATATATGGAACTGCCTCTTTATTATGGTACATTAACATGTGTGATTTGCTCCTAGTTTCTAAAAGCATGTATTTATGTACAAAGCAGTCTCGTCTCGTAACTCCTGCAAGATGCATGAATTTTTTTGTTATTATATGTCCAATTTCAGGTCTAACTACTGTTGCTACATTGATTGGGTGCAAAGTGGAGGAACTAAAGCTAGCATTATCCACTCGAAAAATGAGAGTCGGGAGAAGAAATGATACGATTGTTCAAAAGCTCACTCTAGCACAGGTTGGACAGTTAATGTGAAACTACTTTATTTTGAAATGCCAAAGGCATGTGCATCTCTAACCTTCATACATGTCAAGTCTCCTGACTTTTATGGTTCATGCTCACATTTATATCTCAGGCCATGGATACAAGAGATGCGTTGGCAAAATCAATTTACTCTTGTTTGTTTGACTGGCTAGTGGAACAGATAAATAAATCACTAGCAGTAGGCAAAAGGCGCACAGGAAGATCCATCAGTATCCTTGACATATATGGTTTTGAATCATTTGAGGTGTGTGTTATAATATATACTCAAACTTCTCTGTTTGTGTTTGTTTATATTGTTCTGATCTGATTACTGATTTATTTAATGCATCAGAGAAATAGTTTTGAGCAGTTCTGCATAAATTATGCCAATGAAAGATTACAACAACACTTCAATCGCCACTTGTTTAAATTGGAGCAAGAGGTAACCATGTCACATCTCTAATTAAATGTAGTATAATTATTTTTCATAAGCTATTGCGATTTATCTTGTTTCATTTAATAGTCTACCTTGAATTAATTTATAATCGTCAAGAACCACTTCTCTTATTTCAGCACGGTCAACATAGTAACTTTAAGTCACATGGAATAATTATTTATTCTACAAACTGAAGGGTCTAATTGCCCTGGAACTCTCCATTGCACATGCCTGATAGTTTTCTATTTTATTTCTGTAAAAAGCTAAATAATCTTGGTGTTCTGACCTTGCTCAGACTGGTGGATCAGATGAAGTTTAAGGAATGACCTTATTGTCACTGTGCAAGTCTAGGTTTTTGCATCATAAAATTTAAGTTACTTCAGCTAATGCCTCAACTTCAAATACACAATTTTGGCCTATCATATCAACATCTATATGCACCAGAAGATTTGTCAGTCCTTTCACCTTGAAAGGCTGTACCTATCATCTTTGCACTTAAATGTTATAAAAGGAACTCTCTGGTACTGCAGGGTGGCATTCTTATTGTGTTATGTATACACAAGTGTTTATTTATTAAATTGATTGGGATATGGGTTGAATTTTTGAACCCTTCTCCAGGAATACATTCAAGATGGCATTGACTGGGCAAAAGTTGATTTTGAGGACAATCAAGATTGTCTTAATCTGTTCGAAAAGGTCTGATATTCAACCTTGTCATCATCTTATGCAATTAATGTTCTTATTATGTTTCTGGATGAATATGGTTTTTAGATCTCTGGCACTCTGTTGCATCCTTATTCAGTTTTGGTTATATTACTTGCATCTCTCTTAGGTAGATGTATGTTTAGTGCTGAAACTGTATGGAGCTCGTTTTGTATTATATTAGATTTGTTTTGGTTGGGAGCGGCAGATAAGCTACATTAACAATTCTCTGTGCACTGTGCACAAACATTGAGGGTTCTCCAGATTTTTAGTTTATGATACTTAGAATAAGCCGTAACTTCCTATAGTGCGGCAGAAGTTAGAAGTTCTTCAAGGCTGATGGTATTTATATCTTTTATGATTAACAAATGATCTTTATGCAATTGACTCGCAGTTTATTTTGTGTTTGCTTGTGTGTTTCTTTTCTGTTAGACTGTTGAAATGTTTTTGTTTTGTGCAGAAACCATTAGGATTACAGTCTTTGTTAGATGAGGAGTCAACCTTTCCAAATGGTACAGATTTGAGCCTTGCTAATAAGCTCAAGCAACATCTGAGTTCTAATCCTTGTTTTCAAGGAGAAAGAGGGAAAGCCTTTACAGTTTGCCATTATGCTGGAGAGGTATTCACTTATATCATATTTTGATCTCTTGGTTGCTTTTTAATACTACTGCCTGTGGACACTGGTAGAAGGAAAAAAAAAGGATTAACATTATTCAGCATCTTCAATTTCAGTTGATTTTATTCATTTCAATTTTCCTTTTTCCTCTGTGGAGACCCAATAACCTCATTTTTTTTATTTGTTTTAAATTTCAGGTTACATATGACACCACTGGTTTCCTTGAGAAGAACAGGGATTTACTTCATTTGGATTCCATTGAACTTCTTTCTTCTAGTACGTGCCCCCTTCCTCAGGCTTTTGCGTCCAGCATGCTCATTCAATCTGAGAAGCCTGTAGTAGGGGCACTGCATAAGTCTGGTGGAGCAGATTCACAAAAATTAAGTGTTACGACAAAATTCAAGGTAAAAAGAGTTCCACTAATCATGCTGACTGGAATCTTTATACAGCATAGAGATTGGAGGTGCTTGATGCTTATTTTAATGTTAATATTGAATTTAAATACATAAACAGAATTAGTGACCTTGGTCAATTGGATTGTCCAATTATTTGAAACCTTTTGTTGTTCTTTTAGATCTCTTGTACTTTAAACTGCATACAGACATACAGTGCACATAGTAGTAGCTCCTAAGTTTTTTACAACTTAGGGAAGCCCGGCGTGTGTGTGTGTGTTGTATATCCAAGTGCTTCATCAGACAGCTTTGTTTTCTTTTGTTTTGTCCTTCTCTCTTATTCATTAATCATGATGGTTTTTCTTGTTATTATTGTTTGTTTCAGGGCCAACTGTTCCAGTTAATGCAACGTCTTGAAAGCACAACTCCCCATTTCATACGCTGTATAAAGCCCAACAACTTCCAATCTCCTGGTAGCTATAATCAAGGACTCATACTGCAACAGTTGCGGTGCTGTGGAGTCTTAGAAGTTGTTAGGATATCAAGATCTGGTTTTCCTACCAGAATGTCACATCAAAAGTTTGCAAGAAGGTAAAAGAGGAAGTATAAATAACCATTGTGCAAGTGTGCAACTTCTTTCTACCTTCAGTCTTTTTCTTTTCAATGGAAAGGCTATCTTCTATCTTTGATGATTGATCAACATTCATCCAATCTCATTTCATCATCAGGTATGGTTTTCTTCTATTGGAGCATGTTGCGTCTCAGGACCCACTCAGTGTATCAGTAGCGATTCTTCATCAGTTCAACATTCTTCCCGAGATGTACCAAGTTGGATACACAAAATTGTTTTTCCGAACCGGACAGGTTATAATGTTTATGCCTCTTACTTGTTTTAGTCCTTACCTATGATCTTGGTTGTACAGTTTTTGGGTTGAGGAAGCAATTAGTCGTTCTGATAATTGAATATGTTTTAACCCTGGCTAAGTTGCTTCCTTCTGAGTAGGTGTGTGTTTGTTTTTTCATCTAGCTAGAGTTCAGGGTTATCCTAGTGTACTATTGTACAAACTTATGAGACTGGTAGTGTAAAAAAATACAAATTAGGAAGCTGTCTCAGATACTTGGGCAATTTATCCTATCATCGTCTTTTTTGATTCACTAATACTTGGTCCGTGTTTTGAATCAATTTAGATTGGGGTACTTGAAGATACAAGAAATCGTACGCTCCATGGGATATTGCGTGTCCAAAGTTGCTTCAGAGGCCATCAGGCTCGCTGCCATCTTAAGGAGTTTAGGAGAGGGATTGCCACCATTCAGTCTTGTATATCTTCAGGACACCTTTAGCTTTCTTTAAACCTTATAAACCCGTCTGTGATTTGTTACCTTTTGATGCAGTTATCCGTGGTGAAAAAGCTAGAAAGGAGTATGCAGGCATACTGCGCAGGCATAGAGCAGCTATATCTATCCAAAAGCATGTCAGAGCGAGGACGTCGAGGAAAAAGTTCAATAGATTGAGGGAGGCATCTACCTCAATGCAATCAGGTAATCATCATTTGTGTTATTCCATCACAAAGATAACAACTGAGAGATTTTTAAATTTTGTCAACTAGTTTTTGCATATTCTCAACTTTAGCTACTTGCAGTCCTATAGGCTATAAGGTTTGGTCATCTCCATTCTTGACAACGATAATGATAAAACTTATTATGTGAGATGAGCTTGCTGTGATTTTATGTTTGCGATTCTGTTCCATGTTGAGACTTGAGACCATATAGGGGCGATATATTACCAAGAAATTCACATTCACCTTCTCTCTGCTTATTGGCATTTCCAGTTATTCGTGGCTGGTTGGTCAGAAGATGCTCAGGAGACATAGGATTGCTGCAATTTGGAGGAAGAAAGGTACTCAGATTTTGGGTTTACCATTCTATCATATAACGTAACAGTCCTTCCCGTAAATCTCTTCTTTCCCCTAAACAGTTTCGTGACTCATTTTTGTTGATTTCAATTTGTTGTGGATCAGGGTAATGAGCCAGAAGAAGTGCTGGTAAAATCATCATTCCTTGCCGAACTGCAACGCCGCGTTCTCAGGGCTGAGGCTACCCTGAGAGAAAAAGAAGAGGAGAACGATATCCTTCACCAACGGTTGCAACAGTATGAGAATCGTTGGTCTGAATATGAGCTAAAAATGAAGTCTATGGAGGAGGTGTGGCAAAAGCAAATGAGATCGCTGCAGTCTAGCCTTTCCATTGCAAAGAAGAGCCTCGCCTTTGACGATTCCCAGAGAAATTCAGATGCCTCAGTAAACGGAAATGAGGAAAGAGAGTCTAGCTGGGACACAGGTAACAACTTGAGGATCCAAGAAAATGGAGGAAGATCAGCAACTGCGGGCTTAAGTGTCATTGGGCGATTGGCTGAAGAATTCGAGCAAAGGAGTCAAGTATTCGGAGATGATGCCAAGTTCTTGGTCGAAGTCAAATCAGGTCAGACTGAGGCGAGTTTGGACCCAGATAACGAGCTTCGAAGGCTGAAACAGATGTTCGAAGCTTGGAAGAAAGATTACGGATCAAGACTGAGGGAAACAAAGGTGATACTCAACAAGCTTGGCAGCGAAGAGGGGTCAGCTGACAAGGTGAGGAAGAAATGGTGGGGAAGGAGAAACAGCACAAGAATGAACTAAATTTACGAGCAAATATGCGGTGCGTCGTTTTCCAGGTAGCTACCGGTGTATATTTTTTGCTTACTTGGTCGTTTTTAACGAAATATTGTTACATACCAATCTTTGCCAAGTTTGTGCAACTGAAAAGAGTGATATTCTAGCTATTTATGGAGCTATAATAGTAATATTTGTAAAGCTTGAGCACAAGGTTAGAATGCTTTGTTGCATCATCTCTTTCCCAAGTAAACCATTTATAGTTTTTGGTTCAAAGGCAGAGAAAGATCGATTTTTTCCCTTTTTTTTTGGAAGGAAGAAGATAAGGTTTGGAGTTTTGCTATGCAAGAATGGTAGTTTTTTTTTTTTTTTTTTTTTTCTCAATTTGGGAATTGTATTGTAAAGTTGTAGCATGCTTTTCTGATATCACACACCTTTGTTCAATGTTTGCTGCTGTAATTAACTGTCTTTACTTTCACGAGTATGCAAGAATGTGTTGTGTTTATACTTTATATTGATGGTGTGAAATAAATAATTCAGATTTGGGTCCTCATGGGGCCATAATCACTAACTCTTCATCATATTTGGTTTGGATTCATCACACTCAGATGACGTATACATTTATTCTGTCATTTTAGGATTTTCAACAGAATTGAGATATAAATATTTTGATGAATATACCTGTTCCTAGAAAATTCTTTTATGATACGTTTTTCTAAAAATATTAAGACTTCTCTCCCCCTATATTAAAGTAGGGATTTGTGAGAGAGAGAGAGAGGTAGAATGTGTGCGAAAATATATAAAACGATAGAAAAGTTGAGTTTAGGGTTTAAACACGCTCTTTCTTATGCTTACGATTTGGATCCGTTGTCCTGATGGTGCACAAACTTCTGGGTGCATATATACACAATATATTAATTTTTAGTAAGATAATTTATTATAGTTTGTCGAGATATATTAATATATTACTAGTATTTTTTATTTTTGAGTTTGAAAAAGAATGACTCCTGAGGAGATAATATATCACTAGTTAATGGAGACATGGATATAAGTAACCATATAATAATATTATCTACTATTTATAGTAAGTATATTTAATTGATACAATTTTCCTATCTGTTTTTTGAGATACCGAACTCGAAGGTTGGTTTGCTGTATGTACAAAATAGTATTTAATTTTTTTGGTAACTTCGTGTTTATAGGACACAAAGGTTTTATTTTAAAATCAAAATTTAAAAGTTTGTTTACAACCAAATAACATGTTATCTAATTGGCACAAATAGTCTTTAAAGTTTAGGTAAAAGTTACTAAAACTAACACGATCGTCTCCAATTCTTTTGTGTTATGATATATAAGTTGGGTGTGGAGTAGTAGCGTCAGCGTCGCCCACTAATAAAATAAAACAGGATTAATTATCTTAAAAATAATGAATTTTGAGTCTACTTGTAAATGTAAGCAGAACTCATAAAATTTATTATTAATTCAGCCGTCAATTTGCTCGTCTTCTCAATCATCAATCTTCGAAAAAAGATGTGGCAATGCTGTATTTTAACATTCTCAAAATTTTCCATTGTAACGAGTATAAAATTTGGCTAATCTGAACATTATTTTTTAAAAGTTGATAGTTAAGTCATGACGGGATGGAAGAGAGCCACTAATATTTCTTGGGGGACTAATTCATAATAGGTCAAATATATACTTGCGTCTTTGTCTGTTCTACATAAATGTTAGGAACGTCAAAAAAATAATAAAAAAATACTTAAAACTTTTCACATTTTCACAAAAATGTCACATGATCCATTTTTCAGTGTCGGATTGTTGATAAGGCACATAAGAATCTACAATGTAAAATGATATGAAAAATCATATTTAATCTCAATGTGGAATATGATTTTTCACATCATTTTAAATGTTGGACTCATACGTGATTTATCAGCAACCCGACATTGAAATCCCCCCATATTCTCTCTGCCTATAATTATAAATAGGAACCTCCATATCAATTGAAAAACACACAATGTGTCAGAATTGAAGAACTCAAGAAGTTGTAGAAAAATTCTCAACAAAGTTCTATTCAAGGCGTTCGAGCGATTCAACGTCTGATCCATAATCAAGGTTCTCAACTCTCCAAACGGCGTTATAAAATTACAATATGTCAAATCAAATGTTCAATTCAAAATCAAGGTCATCAGCCCTCTGGTTAACGTCGTCAAAGTTACAAATTTGAGAAGATCAAAAAGACAAATTTACAATGAAGATTTCAAAGACCGTTTGAAGATCAAATTTTGAAGGAAAAATCAGAAAAAATAAGAGATTTGATCCGTATAAGTTTATTTTGATTCATAAAATTATTTTTTTTGTACACATTTTATGTTATACTAATTAAATACAAAAAATTATGTTACAGTAAGTATATACAATTTGCCCTTCATTATATAAAAAATTATCATTAGAACAATAAAATTAAAATTTAAAGCTAATAAAATTCTATCCTCAATACCACGAGTCGGGTGTGTGAGTTAAAAAAAAAACTAATAAAATCCTAATACATGGATATACATTGGGACTTGGGTAGAAGATAGGGTAAAAAAAAAATCCTACTATTATATTAATATTTTTTTTTAAGAAAAATAAAAATTCAAGGAGGCCCCCAAGCTCTTTTGTGCCTCCATAGTTGAAGGATTAATGGACGATGTCTTTTTTTTTTTAACACATTTACATTCAAATTAAAAGTTACCTAAAAAAAATAAAAAATTAAAATTTAGTAACTTCATTATTTATTTTAAATTTCCTAACTTCCTATCTAATTTATGATCAAAGTTCATGATTTTAAAAATAAATGATTAATTATAAAAAACAAATCATATCTCATCTATTTTTAATTCTAACATTACGTTACAGTAATAATACGACCATTCCCATTGGCAATCTCACCCAATCTATTATCACAAACAAACAAGTCAAAATAGGTAAATCTCGATAAAAGTAAATAGTTTTTGGGAAAAACAACAACTTTTAAAAATAGGTAGTTTGTTAGACAATTTGTACCATTTAATAGTTGGTCCCCACACCCAATCATTGCCACAGTGTACTTTTGTCAGTATTTTATTTAAACAATGCACACCCTAAGACCGAAACCCTAATTCAAAATTTCTCGATTATTATTGAGCGAGCATCGATTAATTTTTGGGATCGATTATTATTTAAAAAATACATCGATTAATTTTAAAAAGTGTCTCCATTAATTAGTTAAAAGTAAGGCATCGATTAATTTAAAAATTGTCTCCATTATTTAGTTAAAAGTAAGGCATCGGTTATTTTAAAAAGTCACGCCTGTAGCATCGATTAACTTTGTAAGCATCATTGATTATGTTGTAAGTTCATCAATTAACTTTGGTAAGACATAGATTAATTTGTTGGTTCATCGATTAACTTTGGTATGGCATAGATTAATGTTAAGGTTCATCAATTAACTTTGGTAAGGTATAGATTAAAATTATGTAAGCAATCATAGATTTTATTTTCTTTAAAAATTAATCGATTAGTTTTTTGGAAATTAAATATGCATCGATTAATTTTATCTTTTTAACATAATCGATTATTTTTAATTTCAATCAGCATCGATTATTTTTTATTTTTTAATAGCATCGACTATTTTTATTTTTCAGCATCGATTACTTTCAATTTATGAATTGCATCGATTATCCCTATTTTTAAGAGCATCGATTATTTTATAAGAATCATGGACTAATTTTTACGAATCATCGCACTAATTTTTAAAAGCATAGATTATTTTATTAAAATTGTGTCAATTATTTTTTTTAAAAAGCATCGATTATTTTTTTAAAAAATGCTTAGGGGAATGTCATTAATCGTGGATCATGCAATTTAATCGTGGCCTTCATTAAAATGAATTGAGGCAATGTTCGTGACTTTTTTAATGAATATATTACTGGCTTCATTAAATACACAGAAGGGGAAGGTAGAATATGTCAAAGGTTAGTGGCTTCATTAAATGAAAAGAAGGGGAAGGTAGGCATGCTTTTAAGGTTTTGTAAGGAGGTAGGTTGAAATTTAGAATAAATAGGCAACATCCGAGCTCATTTACCAAGCTATTTCACACCACAATACAATCATAATTGATATACAATCGACCAAGAAGAGCAAGAGTTGGAGAAATTTTTCGGAGCAAGCCGGGCGAAGATCCGAAAAAAGTGCACCCAAATTTCCACCAATTTGCAAAGGTAAGTTTCTCAGTCTCCATCTTTTTGAGCTTAGATTGTATATATTACATGTGTTGTTAGATTTAATTTGAAAATAGGCGACAAAGAGAGATACGAATGTCATAGCCTTTTATATGTAATGTAATATATTGATGATTTTCATGTTTTTGACTATAATCGTGGCTATTAGAATTAATCTAGTTATTTTTAAGAATTAGTGGAGGCTCTTAGAATTAATCTATATGCTATTCTAAATTTAATCGATGCGTTTTTTACTAATCGAGGAAGTAGTTAGAATAATCGATGCTTGTAGGATTAATCGATGTTAGCCACAATTTAACCGAGGAATAAATTGATAATTTAGAATAATCGATGTTAGTATTAATCGATGAATATTTTAGAATAATCGATGAATTTTTTCTTAATCGATGTACTTTTAGAATAATCGATGTTAGCCACAATTTAATCAAGGAATAAATTGAATTCACTTATAATTTAGAATAATCGATGTTAGTATTAATCGATGAATATTTTAGAATAATCGATGAATTTTTTCTTAATCGATGAACCTTTTATTTTATTACTATAGATTAATCGATGCCCTTTTTTAATAGACTAATCGATTAAATTGATTAGTCTATGAATCGATACCCTTTTTTAATATTGTAGATTAATCGATGCCTTTATAATAATCATGATTATTTTAGAATAATCGATGCATTTAGTATTAATCGATTAGAGTAATAGTTGCTTAATTCTTTTTTGAATAATCGATGATTATTTTAGAATAATCGATGCCTTTAGTATTAATCGATTAGAGAGAGATACTAGAAGTAATTGATGGATTTTTTGAATAATCGATGATTATTTTAGAATTAATATAATTAATCGATGCTTTTTTATAAATTGCAGATAGTTAGACATCGCATAATTTTATGACACAGCGGCCGATGGGAGCGATAAGAATATGTTGATGGGGACGAGCAACTCGTGATGATGTCATCCGATAAGCTTTGTTTTAGCTCACTTGTGAGGGAAGTGTACAAGTTGTTGCAGACTGACCCAAGCACGGTGGACTACGAATTATTTTACCTGTCGAGTGGGAACAAATCTCACGCTCTGAGCTCTAGACTCCAACTGCATGCTCAGGTAATATGAAGTCCCCGTCTCCTCAGGAGATGGCACCAACATAACCACACATGACTGCATGGAATTAATAATAATATCATTAAGATGAATTAACAAATATAGATTGAATATTCTAAATAGATAAAGAAACCTCAAAACGTACCGCTCGCTGTAATAAGGTGGCTAGGTCGGTGGCAGGGAGTCTGAATGTCCACCTTAAACATCGAGGCACAGTGAGCTGTCCACTATGCACACCAGCCTCACTAGCCAACTCCGGTATCATCTCACAAGTCCATACCTGTAAAGTGGATTAATGGATTAGTTACGTATTCACTTGATTTCAACTAATTTAGAACAATTAAATTTAAACTAATTACCTGGAGTGCCCAGATCGGCCCATAAAAATGATACTGTC
Source organism: Perilla frutescens (assembly GCA_026008535.1). Taxonomy (NCBI): domain Eukaryota; kingdom Viridiplantae; phylum Streptophyta; class Magnoliopsida; order Lamiales; family Lamiaceae; genus Perilla; species Perilla frutescens. The sequence continues at coordinate 25,065,705 of BRKX01000010.1, read as the reverse complement.
CGGATCCTTTCTCGCCCATAGCCTGTCGAGTCCTGGGGACGAGGCCGATGTAGTGCATCAACATCTGGTAAGAATATGCACCCCATGGAAATGAGTTCCATTGCTCCATATCCTCCGCTAGCGCCCACACCCATGGATCCACGATCCGGTTCTGATCTAGGCACAGAATCATCCGGTATACGAACAGTATGTTCGCAACCTTCACATAATCACGAGCGTCTCTGGCCATCCCCTCCACTTTGAACCTGTCCTCCATCTGTTTGACGGTCGTACGCTTCCCTTCGAATAATGATGGTATACAGATCTCGACGGAACAATATGATCGTCATTCGGTCGAATGTCGAGCCGCCGAATCGTAAACCTGACACCAGGGCATACTCACTCGGACTGAAACGTAGCTGAGAGTGATGAATATGAAACCATGTCTCCCGCCCCACACGTGCACGATCCGGAGCGTGCACCTCGTACGTCATCAAAGCATGAATCATCCTCTTCTGGACGTCACCACCCCTGTAGTCCAGAAAATGTCCGAAACAGCCCGATCTGAATAGTCGGACGGCGTCGTCACCACCAATCTTGAGCAGCGTGACTCTGATCAGATCAATAACATCTGGGATGGCGTACACGACGACCGAGGACCTCAGGCTCTGTAACGGCAGTCTAAGCCAATCAATCTAACAACATTTTCAAAATTACAACTATTAAAGTAAATTCTTTTAATATTTCATATAAATTGAAATTTCTTAAAATTTAAATTAATTTTTTTAATCGATCACTTTTTTAATTTTTTAAATTAATCGCTTAATCGATTAGTTTTTTTTAATCGATTAGTTTTTTTTTTTAATTTTTTTAACCGATTAGTTTTTTTTTATTTTTTTTTAAATTAATCGCTTAATCGATTAGTTTTTTTAATTTTTTTAATCGATTAGTTGTTTTTTAATTTTTTTAATCGATTAGTTTTTATTATTTTTTTTAAATTAATCGCTTAATCGATTAGTTTTTTTTTAATTTTTTTAATCGATTAGTATTTTTTAATTTTTTTTCTAATCGATTAGTTTTTGTTAGTTTTTTTAAATATTGTTTATCGAGTACAATAGTGAAATGCATCGATTTATTGGAAATTAAATATGCATTGATTAATGTTTTAACCTCCGCGATTAATATTAATTTAAAATTCATCGATTAATTAAATAAATTTCATCGATTATTTATTTGTGTTCATCGATTAAATTAAAAGCCATCGATTAGTTTAATAAAATTCATCATTTAATTATTTGTGTTCATCGACTAATTATTTGTGTTCATCGATTAATTATTGTGTTCATCGATTAATTATTTGTCTTCATCGATTATGTTCAACAGTCAAAATTACGCTAATTAAGTCCTCGATTAATTTAATAAAATGTCCTCGATTGATTTTAGGTGTTCATCGATTAAAATCAAAACATACAATTAACATAACAATGTATCGATTAGAATATAACAAAGGCATGATTGATTCACAAGGGCATCGATAAGCAATTAACTAAGGCATCGATTAAATAACTAAGGCATCAATTAACATAACTATGACATCGATTATTATCATCACCACAATTAACCAAAATTAATTCCAAATACTTACATGTGATGAAGAAGACGACTGGTCCGGTTGTGCTCCCGTCGGATTCTCCATTGACGGCGGCAGCTTCTTTCCAGACGGCGGCGGTGATTCTGTTTACGTGGGTGGCAGCTTCTTTTTTTCTTTTTTCTGCTTTGTTTCTTGCCAAGACCAAGTTTTTTTTCTGCTTTGTTTCTTGCCAAGAACGGGTTGGTGCAGCTAGGTTTTTTGGGGTTAATTCAAAGGTGTGAAGAAGAATAGTGAGGAGGAGAGAGAGGGTTGTGTCGGGTAGGTGAGTGTTTTAAATTGAAAAGTAAAAGGAATTTATTCCTTTGCAGTAGGTGTCAGTTTTTTATTTTAAATAACTGATTTTGTGGGACCCGCTCATATATCTTGTACAATTGAAGTACAAATTGTTGAAATAACTGTTACTTTTTAAAACTTATTTTTTTTCCTCTCTCTTATTTACTTTTGTCGAGAAATCCCACCAACCCAACAAACAAAAAAAATGAAAAAAAATATTAAATTCAATTTTTTTGCCAATCAATTGGTGAGTTGTTTGACAGACCAAACACCCAACAATTATCGTTCTCAGTCTCTCTTGCCAATGGCTTTATTTGATTGTCCAAACATATTTTTATTAAATAAAATTTTATATTGTTATTATTATGGATAATAATGTATTAACAATATAAAAATTATATAATAATTCGTATTTTTTCATTGTCTATAATATGAGCCTATGTTTGACATATTTTGAATCACACAAAAAATCATCAATTCTCACTTGTTTTCTCTCATTTGAAACTATGGATCCAAATGATCTAAATTATTTTTCAAATTCCCAAAATTATCCAAACTCCCAAATTATCAATATTATCAAAACTCATATTTATTAACTTTGAAAAATATAATAAAAAATAATTATAGATAATAGATATTAATAAAGAATCAAATAAAACAAATTATTTTGGATTGGAGAGAATTTTTGATAAAGTTGAAAGATTGTCGATTTGGATTGTTGAGTTGATTGTGTAGATGAAGGTGAGCGGAATGATTATTTTATTGATAGATTGAATTGTCGTAGATTGTTGATGAGGATAGTATACCACCTTGACACCTTTCAATTTGTTGTAAATTTGACATCCCAAAATTTTCTGATGATTGAAAATCCGATGTTGATTTTTGTATTCCCATATGTACAAGAGCTATATATGATGAACTTAAACAATTTGAAATACAAATGACGTGTTACCATTGTTTGTAAGATGATGATAATAATAAAACTTGCAGAAATGAAGACATTAACATGTAGGAGTAGAAGCTCTAATTTTTGAACTATTTTTTGAACAACATCACCGCATTATTCGTATTCCAAATCATTTAAGTTTATCGAAATCTATGCATGTGTAAAACAAAACCCTCGTTGGATGTATAGTCTCGAAAAAAAGTTGGATATGTTTGATGAGAGTTGCGATTTGCAATATAAATATTACTCTTCGCACTTTACTTATTTTATGCACTTCACATTTTACTCTATGTACTACACACTATTAATTTAATACTCTTCACTCAAAAAACTAATGTTATTCTTAATTAAAAATAAACAAATTGGAACAAAACTAAAAAAAGAAAAAGAACATTAAAATTTGTGAATTGTTGAGAACATGGTTGCGGTTCTTCTTCTTCTCTTCGACCGTCACCTTCTTCTCCGGAGAATGCACGCTCACCTCCCATGACAACTTGCATCTAGCCTTGACCAAAACAACTCGCGACTCGTTGGAGATTTTTTTTTTTGGAAATCTAAAAAAAATCGAACTCAATCCCCTTCCTATTCGAACTGAAATTTTCGAAATCTTCAAAGAACATTCATAACACAAGTTTTCAAAACATGTAAAGGATGTTCGGAAAGGAGTTTTCGAAAGTATTCGAGTCGAAAAAACTTAGATATTTTTCGGATGAAATACGTTCGGAAATGAGTTTTCAAAATATCTAAAGAACATTCGAAAATGAGGGATGTTTCCAAACGTTCTTTATATGTTTCGAAAACTTTAGTTCGAACGAGAAATAGTTGAGTTCTAATATATATATATATATATATATATATTTCAAGATTTCCATATTTAATTTTACCACTTCTTTGACGATTCTGACAATGATGAAAAAAAGCCATAACATTAATGGGAGTTGTTTTGATTTGGGTTGGTCGCAAGTTATCGTGGGCAATGAGCATTCACGGAAGAAGAAGGTGACTGATCGGAGGAGAACATGAAGAAGGTGAACATCCATTTTGTTTGTCTTCATTTTTTTTATTTGCAAAATTTTCCTTTTTTTATAATTTACGATGCAAAGAAAAATTTATGTGGCGTTAAGAGAAATTTATGTGACCTAGAAAAATGACTTAAAAGTCATCAAAATAAATTCAAAATGACAAAAACTTGTATGATACTATCTAACGGATCTCTTACATAAGACGAGTCAAATATGACCTATGCCTGCCCAAAAAACCCATCTAAACCCGCAAAAATAGTCGGACACATGGGCTCCACGCGCCCTCCCACGCGTGGTTACTTAGATATTACTAGGTATAAAGTAAAGTATCACTATGTATGAAGTAAGGTATCACTAATTATATGTCAAAATATCACTCAATATAAATTGAAGTATCATTAACTATGAAGTATTTTCACATGATAATAAGAAAATAAATGAATTATTTTCTGCATAAATCATAATGTTGATTTTAATTTAGTTGATTCATTTTTTTTAGAATATGTTTATTGATTTTCCAGACATCACGTATTACTATGTACGAAGTAAAATATCACTAGTTATGTGCTGAAGTATCAATTAATATGAATTGAAGTATTATAAACTATGAAGTGTTTTCAAATCTAAGAAAAAATAAATAAATGAATTATTTTCTATCATAACGTGAACTTTTAATTTAATTGATTCATTTATCTTTTTTTTTTAATATATTTGTTGATGCACCAGACAACAAGTACTACCATGTATGAATTAAAGTATTATTATCAATGAAGTGAAGTATCATTACTTATAAACCGTCTGACAACCCCCATTTTCTTCGTTTTTTTTCGATTTTTTTTTATTTTTTAGTTTTTTAAATCTTCATTTTATATTGAGCTTAGTACATGAGCCTACGCCTTAGCGTTGAGCGAATGTGTTGAGTAAGATGTCAGATACAAAAATTAAATTAATTCAATTCAATTTTAAGGTTACTAATTTCATTTTAGGATATATATTTCTTTAAAAATAAATAAATTAATTCAAAAAAATTAAATATATATTTAGAAAAAAATGAAAAAAGTTAAAAAGTGAAAAAAAAAACTAAAAAAAGAAAAAGAGGGATGGATAAAAAAAAAAAATAGATGAGAGGACAACCTGTCAAATAGATATTCGTTAGACGGTTTAACAGGAGGTGTGATATTCTAAATTATTTTATTTTTTCTTTTTTCGTTATTTGCGGTGGAATGAGTAAATTTGGCAGTGAAACTAGTAAACTTTCAATATTTTGGCCAAAACTCTCGCTATTCGTGTTCGAGAAAAAAACCCCCTCTCTCTCACTCTGGTCTCCAGATAAGCATCTCTGCAACAATGGCCAAGCAGTATGGATTGGGCATCATCGACGACTACATTCTCGCAGCTACAATTCGCTAACAAAAACGATTCAAGATTTGCGCAATTTACTCTTGGAGTTTTTCTTCGATTGCAAGAACAAGTGCGTTTTGCCAGCTGTTGCCATCACTTAAGCTGCTCCCGCGAAAACAATGATGATGGGCGGCTGCCGTATTTCGCAGCAGTTGCGTGAGTACAATCCTCGCCAATTCGGCAGCATCAAACGCTGTCGTTTTCGTGTCGACAAAGCTGCTCCGCCGCCGCGTAGGTCTCGTTTCTGTTCCGGAAGACTTTTCGGATTCAAGTTATTGGGCTCCAATGCTTCCTTTTCGTCTTCATCTGTTGCCAGCAACGACGACGATTTGCCCGGGCTCTCTTTCATTAACAACGATGCGTCTCACCCTCCTCTTTTCTCCGACTGCTTCAGGTAATCTTCTAATTCAATTTTTCGAATATTTGGTAGAATTGAAGGGGGAGAATAATGAGCACTACGTTTACTGATATAATGTCCAAAGGGGAGAAAGTTTGATATATTGTAATAGCAGTTATATTGATTCTCAACTTGTTCAGTGGCAAATTTGCAATGGACCAAAATTTTACTGCTGCTTTATATTGATGTAATTTGGTTTTCACACATTAGATTTTTTAAAAAAAATTAAAAAAATTATTTCTTTATGAATAGCTCAGCTGAAACTGGAGGGGATCTTCCATCCGAAAGAGTCTCCGTAGCAGGTTGGTTTCTTGAAACCCAATTACCAGTTGTTTTACTTTTGTATATGTATGTACCATATAAATACAAATGTTTACAGTCTTTGGTTTCTTTTTGTTTGTTTTGTCGGTCATAAAACTGTTCAGTGGACTAGTTAACTATAAGGAGTCTGTTAATCAGCACTAGGCTCTCTACTCATATTAAGGAAAATATATTAGCTTTAATTCGGAGAACAATTGCAAGGTCTCTGAGTAGTAGGATAATCAGAGGGTCTAACTATCATGAGTCATGGATTTATGATCAGCAAGATTATTTTCTACCTAATTTATATTTATGTAATCACCTATAAATTACACCCCTAAATGCAGATGAGGGCAGTCATTGATTCCTACTTCTATGGTTCTCAGCTTAGGCTAAGGGACAATATTTCTATTTTGTTGGGGAGTTTCATTCCTGGATCTTGTTCAACTCTTTCGAATTAATTAAGCAATTTTAACTCTATCAGAGCCACTTGAGTGTTCTAGTGCAAATGATGGTTGATTTGTCGCTTTAATTCTGTTAACAGCTTTGTCAAACAACATTCAAGATCCAAACCCCAGACATTGTGGAAGTATCCATATGCCCAATCTACTATTACTTGAATATTAGATCCAATAGAGTAAAATTATCTCCTCAGTATGTGGCTATGTGCTTTGCAGCATTTCCAGAAACAGTGATGAGTTAATCCGCATGCTTTGCCATCAATGTTCATCTTCATGTGTTCTTTCGACCTGTTTGAGTCCCTTTCTCTGCTGTGCTAATGCTAATTACTCCTACAAATAATTGGCCCGTTCTATGTCGCCGAATAATTGGGCAAACTATTTTATGTTTCTAGTTTTTTAGTATTTGATGCATATACAAATGTATTGTATCTTCTTTCACAAGTTTTCTTCTTGATCTTTAGCAATATTGTAAACATTTATGCATATACTCAATCACTAATACATAGCATTTATTTAGTCTATATAGGAAGACATATATGCACACGGCACGTGCACATAGATGTATGTAACTTGTTTCATTTGATAACACATTTTAGCTTTTGTTTGTAGTTTCTTAAACAGGAATTGGCCATAAATTATGAAACTGAGGCATAAATCACCAATCATTGATGCTTTCTCCAGTCTTCTATCTCTGTGTATGAAATATTAATGTCTTACTTCTCTTAGTAATCATACATGCCAATTCATATGAGATGATTCAATATCTAGCAATAGATTAATAGCTTTTTTTGGGCTATTATAATAGGAGGCATAGTAGCACTGGGAAAGTTTGATGCCCTTCACATCGGTCATCGTGAACTCGCAATCCAAGCAGCGAAGATAGGAGTTCCATATCTAATGTCATTTGTTGGAATGGGAGAGGTACTTGGATGGGAGCCTAGGTATGGAATGCTCTCTTTGTTCTGAACCCTGTCCTAAATCTACAGATATTCTTAATGACTTCTTTTATAGTTTACTTTCAATTTTCAAATTATGGTTATGCACTTTGCTTAGAGGGTGAATAAAGCCTTGCTTCAGACTTTCATGCTGCAGGGGCTTGTTTGTTCTGTGTCTACTTTCGTGCCATATTATTCATTAAATCAATATTGGCCTATGAAGGATGTAAAATTAGATAGTTTGTAATCTCTGTACGTGTAACTATTTGTAATCGCTGTATGTATAACTATTGAACAGGGCTCCTGTAGTTGCAAAATGTGATCGGAAGCGGGTTCTTTCTTCTTGGGCTCCATTTTGTGGTAACGTTACACCTAAGGAATGTGAGGTTGAGTTTTCACAAGTTCGATATCTTACTCCACAGCAATTCGTTGAGAAATTAGCTGTGGAACTTGGAGTTCGTGGCGTTGTGGCAGGTACGTTTGCCTTGTTTATCATATTAAGGTTCAAGAATGAAATAATAATAAGCTCGGCTAATAATCTGTCAGGTGAAAACTACCGGTTTGGATATAGAGCTGCTGGCAATTCATCCGATCTGGTGCGGCTGTGTCAGGAGTATGGCATGAAAGCGCGCATAATAAACACTGTTATGGACAAGCACCAACATTCAATGGAGATGGGGTCTAGCAATTCACATGAGAGAGGGCAGGTATCATCCACTCGAGTTCGCCACGCACTTGCCAACGGGGACATGAAATACGTCTCTGAGCTGTTGGGACGCCACCATCGGGTTATGGTGGTAGTGAGAAACAAGGAAAAGATTTTTAGTGATAGAAAGAGGTTATCTGGAAAACTTAGGTCTTGTTTGTTGAATCTTCCACCCAAAGAAGGTCTTTATGAAAATTGTTCCCTCGTAGTTGGTGACAAGAATGTGGCACCGTGCCGAGTCACTATTGATTCGACATATATTCATTTAGAATTAGATGAAGTAGAAGCTCCTCATATAAATACTAGTGCACAGAATTTGTTACTTGGTATTGACTTTGGTGAGTCCAAAGTTTGATCAAATCTAGCTTATATTCTTTTAGTAAAATTATTGGATGACCAATTGATTTTGTCTTTTCTTCTACTAGCAAGTTTCATGCGCTTTGGAAGAAACAGCTCAAGGCATGCTGCGTTTGTTTGTCTGTTTTAAGGGAATATTCGAGCGTGTCTGAGGAAGCATTATCCACATGTCTTTTCCATCCGCCACACACGAAAACCCCAAAAAAGTGTAGGCAGAGGGTGTGCAAGCAAGGTTGCTTTCGTGCATGTCAAACAAGTGTTTGATGGAGAATTTTCATGTTTTGAGATTTAGTAGAATACATTCTTAATGGGATGAAAGAGAGAAGGAAATTCACATGAAGAATTATTACTTCATTGCCATTCCTTTCCCAATATCCTACTACACACGCACACATTAATGTTGTTGGAAGAAATGAAATTTGCAATATTGAATTTCATGTGATATTAATGTTGAAAAAGAGTTACATTTTTTTATAATAGATATTAGGAAAATTCCTCACGACAGAATAAATAAATGCTACTTGTAATTTGTTTCAAGAAAGAAATATGAAAATCCTTTTGGCTTCTTTCAATTAGAATTTAGACCTAATGTGGGAATAATAATAATAATAATAATAATCCAATTATGGATGGTGGAGAAGTATATTATAAGTCAATTAGGGTAGTAGGTGCTGCACCAAACAAATTATATATCCTCAACAACAATTTGATTGTCCATAATTTATAATAAAATGACATTAATTAATTAATTTCTTAATTATCAAGTATAGTAAGTATAGATAAAGGGCAGCTTCAAGGGGCATTATCGTCATTTCGTAGGACAGCAACCGTCCACCATATGTTGAGAAATAACATAAAAAGTTTCACTTTCGCTTCTAAACTCGGCGCTTTGCAAATTCGCCGGCAATGGAAGGAGGCGGCGCGTGCATTAACGACAGGCTGGGCGACGACGAGCTCCGGGCCATCCTGGCGAAGCTGGAAGATGACAAGGACAAGGAAGTGTTCGGCCTCGCCTGCAAGAGGTGGCTCCACCTGCAGAGCACCGAGCGCCGGAAGCTCTGCGTTCGGGCCGGCCCCCACATGCTCAAGCGCCTGGCCGCCCGATTCACGCGCCTCCGCGAGCTCGACCTGTCTCAGTCCGTCTCTCGCTCCTTCTATCCCGGCGTCACCGACTCCGATCTTTCAGTGATTGCCGCCGCCTTCTCCGCCTTGCGGCTTCTCAATTTACAGAATTGTAAAGGTATGATAATTGTAGTAATTTCACCACTCCCTAATTTTTTAGTTGTATTATTAATTCCGTTGGTTTTTCGTTGCCTGATGACTTGTTAAGCTGAGAGTGAGCATCCTGTTTTTTTTTTTTTGTTAATTTTGTTCTTTTTAATCAGGAAACTCGAGTTTTGTTTTCGAGTCCTTTGGAATTTTTATTTGGGGGGTTGGTGCTGAAATATGTCGAAAGATTGCTCCTTTATCTCATTTTGGCGCTTGTTATGGCTCTACTACCTGCAAAACTTTTCTTGGGAAAAGTTAATTGATTTTTTTTTTAAATTTTCCTTTTAGTTAATATCCTGAGTGAAATCGCAGATAGATAAATGATATTGTGTCAATTAAAAACAGTTATGCTGTATATAATGTAGTATATTCAGACTGCAGTGTGTATTTCTACATCTAGACCGTTGACCTAGATTTGTATAATGCTCTGTATTAACAAAAGTAACTTTAGTTTCTAGACTGACATAACTTACATTTGGGACCAAATTTAGAGATGCTTCAAGAAGGATCTTTTGGTCTGAAGATGCTAATGTTGTCAAATTTTCCAAATGAATTATTCTGGCATCAAAGAAGAAAATCATATGGTAGTAAGGCTGAAAATTTAATGGGATAAACAGACTTGTACACCTCTCAAACAAGTAAAGACTTCAAATAGTTGTGTATTTCTCTATCATTTTCCATATTTGGTAATTGGTATTGCTGCAAATCCATTCATTCTTTCACAAGAGATAAGCCAAACTGCATTTTAGCTTCTTAAAGGATCCAAGCAGGCTCTTTTTGTGCTGCATTGATAATAGCATGGGTTTGTTTGATATGGCTAGATCTAGATTTGATGCTTCCAATTCGTCGTAGCAAGCTACTTCTGCGTTCTTAATTCAGATTACAGCTATTGCACGGAAGTTATTAGTGTAATGTTTACCATTCTCATGTTTACTACTCAAACTATATGGCTTTGAAGCTGCTTTATGTTGGAAGATGTCAGATTACATGAAATTTTTTCTGTTCAACAGGTATAACAGATAAGGGAATGACATCACTTGCATCTGGGCTTCCTTCTTTGCATTTCCTAGATGTGTCCTATTGCAGAAAGCTAACGGATAAGGGGCTGTCATCTATCGCAAACGGTTGCCACGACCTGAGAGCCTTGTATGTTGTGGGTTGCAGATTTGTCACAGATGTTTTATTAAGTGCCCTTTCGATGAACTGTAATAATCTAGAAGAGTTAGGTTTGCAAGGATGCACTAATATAACCGACTCAGGTCTCACTGTTCTTGTTGAGGGTTGCAAGAGATTGAAACAATTAGATCTCAATAAGTGCAGTAATATTGGGGATATTGGCATATCTTGTATATCAAAAGAATGCCATTCTTCACTGCTAACTCTGAAGTTGCTTGATTGCTACAAGATTGGGGATGACTCCATACTGTCCCTGGCCAAACACTGCAAACGTCTAGAGACACTAATAATTGGTGGTTGTCGACAATTATCTGATGAATCCATAAAGCAATTAGCTTTTGCATGTTGTGGCAGTCTCAAGAATCTCCGTATGGATTGGTGCTTAAATGTTTCAGACGCTTCCTTAGACTGCATATTTTTCCTTTGCAGGAAGCTTGAGGTTCTTGATGTTGGGTGCTGTGAGGAGGTCACAGATGCGGCTTTTCAGAGATTAGGAAATGAAGATTCTAAGTTGAGTTTGAAAATTCTGAGGGTTAGCAACTGTCCAAAAATTACAGTTGATGGTATGAGGAAGCTCTTGAGGTCTTGTGAAGCTCTTGAATATATCGATGTGCGTTCGTGCCCCCATGTAACTGAGGTGAGATGCCATGAGGCTGGATTGCAGTTTCCAGTAGGGTGTAAGGTGAATTTTTCTGGGAGCTTGGCAGATCCAGATGTCTTATGCTAAGAACATTACTACATGTTCTGGTGAGGTTGCTAGTTCTGGATTTTGGATTCCTCTCTTTCCACCAGAAAAGTTGACGAAATCTAGAGTTCACGTGCAGTCCCCACTTGATCGTAGGGATTCTTAAGCATAGCTGAGTTCCTGAAACAAGTCTGTCGCTGCAGTTGTATATTACTCATTGCTACCTTGTCTCGTTGATATGCTCTTATATTAAGAAGTAGATACCTTTTCATTGATTGTACATTTCTTCAAGCAGCCACCATGGTTTGTATAATTTGCTAATTATTGATTTTTTGTTTTCATAAACTGGCATAAAGGGCTTCTTATTTTCAAAATACTCTTTTTGTCTGGATGCAAGTGAGGGCTGCAACAGCCATGACATGATTGTAAAACAATGCTATTACTATGTGTGCCTTTTTTGTTTACTATCTTGTCCTGTGTTTAACTCCTGGTTATGAAACATTGCTTTTCTCCTACTAATGGATTATTTTAGAAGGAAAGTATGGAAATTTATTCTGAGAATCCTGACATTTTTTAGAGAACATTGAAAAGCTAATTGGTTTTGTTTGGGTGTGCAAGGGAGATCTCTGTAAAATATGTCACCTTCTGCAGAATCTCATTTACGTAGGTTCATGCAAAGTGGCTCTTTTGCATCCGTTGGTACATGGTTCGTGATATCTCTTAGTGGCTGTGGCTGTTTTATCAGATATGAGATTTGCACATTTCATGCGACGAATGTGTTATTTTCTGTACATTTTGATTCCACAACTTGGAAAGACATTGACTGAGTGCAGTGTGTATGTGATACCTGATCTCCATGTAATCTTCTTAGTCTTGCTATTGAGGTTTTAGTCAATGCATTTGATTTTACTCCAATTGATGATTATACAATTAGAAAAAGGCTGAACAGAGTTTGATCCTTCACCAAGAAGTGAATTTGATCACTGCTAATAAATAAATTTCTTCACAAAAGTTTACATAATAGAGATTATAGCTCTGATCAACACCTATACATCCTAAGAGAAGGGAGGGAAAAAAATGAGAAACAACCAAATACTAGGGTAAGAGAAAAACACCATATGCTATGAATGAGTTATTCATTCTGGCTGAAGTTTCATCTTGCTTGATGGATTGCTTGTTGGAGAAACTTTAATGTTCTTTGATGGTTGAGAAATCCCATGAACCAGAAATCAAAATTGTCCCCTGTTACTAGATGCACATATTTCTCTGCTGGTTTTTTCGCGTTTTCACTTTCATGGGCTCTCTTTAGTTTTCTTAGGGGGATCATGACCTGCATATATAGTTTGATTTGCAATTCAGTTTCCATGTAAATGTATCAATTTCTTCAAAATATTAATTATGATATATTATGACCTACCTTGTAATGCACTTTGAGCAGTTTTCCAGTTGGAGAAGAAATTCTGATGGATCTCTCACTGCAGAAGGCAACTCTATCAGTCGAAACAAAGAGGAGTCCTGCTATTGGCCCTGCTGTTGTTGATAAATAGCATTGAGAAGCCTTCAACAGTTTCTCATCATCTGTAATGTTGAATTTCTGCTTGAATACTTTTTCGACTCCTCCCACCTGGAGGATCCTCGCGCCTAAACTCAACTTCCCTTTCACTGTTTCGCTCAACTTTGGTCCTAATCTCACTGCAGGAATCATGAACATACTAACTATATCAGAAAATCGATATCTGATCATTGAATCTGCTATGTACTACTTGTTAACTTCTCACAGGTCATACCATGCTCTCTGATGCCTTGAGCAATGACATCCATGGTTTTCCCAAGTTTGATCATCTTAGCAATTACTGAATTCCCTCTATCTGCAATTAATATCATCAAAATTGTATAAGTTCAGATTCAGACTAATCTTTATTTATTCAGTGAATTAAATATTTATTTTAATCAGGACTGATTAAGAATGAAGGGCTTACTTACCAGTTCGTATTTTGGAATAATGGTTAGAAGGAGAAGGCAGAAGTTGGTAGTGGGCAGCCGGATCAGGTAAGATTACTTCTTTCGAGCTGTTCTTATAAGGGAACGTATACTTAGCCGAGCTGATTGGAACCCCAATTGCATGTTCCTTAAGCATACTTGCCTTCCCAAATCTCATTCTGCTGTATTTTAGTTCCATTATGCTTCCTTACTTCACTTTGGAATGTTCGTCTCTGAAGATAGATCGGTCCCTTGCTGTGGTACAACTACAAGCATGTTTTCGACTCATTATATAACAGAACATGAGTGGTTTTTTGATCTCAACTTTTGTAGCTGCATGAGTCAGATTTGGGTCATCAAATGCTAAAGGTGGTGAAGATATGAGTCTTTTTTTGACAAAGTTTGATTCTTTATGGTTTTTGCTTCCTTAAAGTGATGGATTCGACGTTAGATAATATTGAAAAGTATCGTTTTCTTGGTAACTTTCTATATATGGCTGATGTCTGCATGGACCAAAGCTCTGAAATCTATTCAAAAAGCTTAACTGTGTAAAAAAAAGAGAAAAAGATTGTGTGTATCAAGTTAGGAAATAGCTGTTTTGCAAATTTGCAGAGACTAAGCATGTTGCATTGTTTTTGGATTGTGACTGTGTTATCTACACCTTTTGAGCTGGCTTTTTTCTTTTCTGATGCAGTAATCCCACCTCCAAATTCTGCTCCTCAAACAAAATAATTTTCAAATTGTGGGATAATGATGGCATTTATCGTTTTAATAAATGATTTTTCATGTGTATAAACAATTAACGCTAACATTTCAACGAAGGGTTTGTTAGTTTGTGGGATTCCTTTCTTTATAATTTATTTAATTGAGAATTGACTTGTATCACTGCAAATAATATTTTATATGCACAAATTATAATATTTTGAGGAATCTAGCGACGTGATTACCATAACCGCATACAAACTCCTCATATGGACTTTTTTTTGTCCCTCTTTATTTATTTATTACGTATTTACGTTACTTTATTTATTTATTACGTTATTATGTTTTTTTAAAATCAATTAATGTAAAAGAAAGAGTTATATGAAAATAAATTTATGGATAAGTCAAGATTTTAAGTTCGTAAATAAGCTTCTTCAATTCATTTTTTCAGTGCTACCTTTATATATTCCACACTATTGGCTATTTTAACTTAGATCTTGGATTTATATAAATTTCAAGAGTTTTCTATATGTATGCAGTGTATCATTTTATTTAGGGCAAAAAAAACATCCGAATTATGTGTCGAATTCTACCTAGATGTACCAACTATTTTGTGACCCAAATACACGTTTAAACTATTTAAAAAGTACAATTGCCCCCTTAAACTATTCAAAAAAGAACAAACTGACACTTGAAGTTAACACCGCTAGTTTTTTCCGTTAATTAAAATGTGTCAAACTCAATTTTATCACCTATGAATTCCGATATGACAAATTGAAACCACAGCCAAATAGCTCACACTATGGAGTCTCAAATCCCTTTTTTAATTTCAAAATCCAACATCAAATCGGTATCAAGATTTAAAATTTAATTCGTAATACAAACCCTCGTCATCGATATTTCTCCATGTGATTATTCTATCGTTTAACACCCGATTGACAAATTGAGAGTATAATAATTAGAAAGCCAATGACGAGAGCTTTCTAACCATACCACAATACATTGTATCATCGTCTGCATCAATCATAATTAGGTCGAAGAAATTTATGGGCATTTTATTTAACGGAAAAATTTAACGGTGTTAAACGAAAAGTGTGAATTTGATATATTTTGAATAGTTGAGGAGGCCGATTGTACTTTTTAAATAATTTAGGTGTGTATTTGGACCAAAAAAAATAGTTCGTACGTCTAAATAAGATTGGACATATAGTTCTGGTATTTTTTTTTTACCCTTTGCCCTTTTATTTATATACATTATGCTTGACATTTGAATAGGACTAATAAATAATCCCTATTACTTTCGGCCGCCTAGGAATGCAAATGCATGTCCAAACCATGCAAAGTACCATGTGATATGTTAGATGAATCATACACATGGTATTCACAAGCTCGTTAGGCATGCTTTTATACACACACACACACACATTATAGAGAGTGATAACAATTAATTGGACCAAAAAAAGAAAGTTAGTTGGGGTAAGCACAAATTTATCAATATGAAGACAATAATAAAGAGAAGATAATGTATAAAGGAGAGATAATATATAATATAAGAATTGAAAGTGTTGCTTAACAAGTAAGTCACAACTTTTGTGGGGGACGCAAAAAAGGCTTACCATGATATAGATGCATCAAATTGAAAACTTAGCGGTAAATTATTGAATTTTTAGAAATGAAATTACATCTTGACGTGTAAAGTCGTAGAAATCTTTATTTCCAAAGAGGCGCCATCACCTCAGCATTTTTAAAGTGCATGTTTCTCTAGATCTAGTAAATACCTTCAGCACCAAATCTTGGTATGTCTCAATTAAAATAGTTTAATAAAGTTACTACTTTTTAAAATATTTATATATTTTATATTGGGAAAGAAAATTTATTTAGACAATTTAAATTTAAAATTTGGATAGTTGAGCAAGTTTAATGTATACCTGAAATTTGGGCATTTTATACTATATTCTGTACCATTTAATTATTTATACCGGGTCCAAAAAAATCAATTTAAAAAAAATTCTAAAAATCTTCTGAAAAGTTACTACTTTTTGTACTTTTAACCTTAAAATCATTAAAAGAATATTGAATATTTTGGAATTTGGATTAAAACTGACTTCTCTCTATTTCTAATGTTACATTAAGCAACAATAGAAAAAAAAAAAACTTCTCTTCATGCCATAGACATTCCCTTCACCCTCTCACCTCGTTTCCTCTCAGTCAACACAAGTAGGTCGATGAATTTGAACTGGAATAGAACAGTTAAGGTTCATCTCTCGTCTCTCGTCTATCGTTATAAATCTAATTACCATTTTTTAATTGTTAGAATTAGTTCATCGAACGATGGAGGATGCACAGAGGAATCCGTCTGGATCGGAAGAGGTTAACATTCTTTCGTTATGCTTAACAATAATATATTATTGGTTAATGTTAGATTACAACGTTTGAGATGCTTAAAACTATGTTTTTTTGTGAAATTTTCATTATTTATTTCGAGATCTGGAGTAACGATAATTGTTAACATTCATAACAATAGTGTTTAAATGCAGAACGATAGTTATTTTTTGCATAACGATAGGTATTTATTGTATTTTAAGAGACGAAAAATATCATATTTCAAAATCAGTGTCTTTCATTATCGTTATGCTCATAGATGACTATCGTTATGCTATTTTTGAGTAATCGTTATGGTCTTTTAATGTTATTGTTATGCTATAATAATCATTATACTAATTTTTTAATAATCTTTATGTCCTATTTAACATAATCGTTATGCCCTTATTATGTAAACGTTATGCTAATTTTTTGAGCAATCATTATGCTATTTTTAAATAATCGTCATGGCCTTTTAATGTTATTGTTATGCTAATTTGTTAATAATCGTTATGCTAATTTTTTAATAATCATTATATCCTATTTAACATAATCGTTATGCCCTTATTATGTAAATGTTATGCTAATTTTTTGAGCAATCGTTATGCTATTTTTAAGTAATCGTTATGGCCTTTTAATGTTATTGTTATGCTAATTTGTTAATAATCGTTATGCTAATTTTTTAATAATCGTTATGCCCTATTTAACATAATCGTTATGCCCTATTTAATGTTAATTACATGAAATCATTAAGATAACCTTATCGTTATGCCCTATTTTAATATAGCATTATCGTTATGCCTTAATTATAATTTAATTTAAGTATATGTAAACATTAACGATAACCGTAATCATTATGACTTATTTTAATATAACATTGTTGTTATGCCTTAAATATAATTTAATTTAATTAGAAGTAATCATTAATGATAACCTTAATCATTATATCTTATTTTATTATAGATATATCGTTATGCCTTGATTATAATTTAGTTTAATTCTATTTAGGCCTAACAATAACCTCAATCGTTATGCCTTATTTTATTATAGATATCGTTAGCACAAGTCGATTAACATTATTGCTTCCCAAAAACAACTAAATATCTTAATGATAAGTTTAAGTTAATTATAATTGAACGATAACTTTAATTTAATTAGAATTGATATAATCATGCTCAACCAAATCATAACGATAACTTTAGTTTAATTGTAAAAAAAAATTAATAATAATATTAGTCTAAATAATACTATTAGTAAAAAAATAAAAATTAAAGAAACAATTAATATAAATAATAATAATTTTTTATTAATATGATATAGGTTAATTAAAACGTTGTAATTTACACTCTAGATTAACAACAACAACAACAACAACAACACAAAATTTTAACAACAACGTAGCTTAAAATTTAAATTTAATAATTATCTAATTTTCTATTGTAAATTTTAGATTGAGTGGATTAGACGCCTCTCCAGAGACTGAAGCCGAATGTGATGACGTATGTGAAGATGGAGTTACTTGAGCACATTTGAGAGGTGTTACATCATTTTAGGGGTGAGAGTACGATCTAGATGTTTAGATCTGAATGCTTTGGATATTTCCTGGATTTCAGGGGGATAGTATAGCACGCAAGGCATTGCATGCCTTGATCTGTCGTGAGGTGCGCACACAAGATCTTACACGCGAGGGTAGTGAGTGCTGGTTCTATCTCAATGGATCCATGATGCGATTTGGGCCCTCTCAGTATGCATTGGTGTCAGGCTTACGGTTTGGCACATCGAGTTTCGATCCGAATGTAGCCCATCCCATTCCGCCCAGAGGCGTCTATTACCGATTATTTGAGGGAAAGAAGACGACTGTGGGACAGATGCATGATAAATTCAAGGACAGGACGCTAGCCAATCACCCCAAGATTATGTGAAGATTGCGAATATCTTGTTCATATATCGGATCTTGTTTTGCCTCGACTCGGCACGGGCTATCGATAGCTGGGTGTGGGCTCTGGTGGAAGATGTTGACACTTGGAATTTTTTTTCATGTGGGGCCTATGCATTTCAGATGCTGATGCACTTTATCAGCCTCATCCCTAGAGTGCGACGGGCTATGGGCGGAGAGCGGGATATGGCATATCATTGGCATGGCCCTGTCTGGATACTTCAGGTAATTAGTTTAATTTATCATTGTAAATTATTTAAATTTATATTTTAACTACTTGAGATTATACTTAGAAAATATTATAATTTTTTTGTCAGACATGGGCCTGTGAGGTTTTACCCGGGCTTGGACGTCAGTTGGGTGTCGTTAGTGGTCAGAGAACCACACCTCGCTACTTGAAGTGGTCATTTATAGTCCCGAGCATCGACTTCTCTACATTTTTTGATGGACAAGTACTTTTTTTGATATAAATAATTTAAAATATTAAATTTTTATGTGTTAATGTTAACATGGTTATTACTTTGATGCAGTTGGAAGTCTAGTTGATGGTGTCATCATCTGAGGAGCTTCTCACACCATACTTTCAGAGTTTGGAGGGAGAGAATGTACTGGGTGTGAGGTATGTCATACCTTGAAAGGTCTTCAAGAATAAGTTACTCACTGAAGTGGCTTATCATGTGGTCCCGAGGACATGTGCTGGGGCGTCTGACATTATGGGCCCATCACGACTGCGTAGGAGTTCTCGGACTACACAGCAGGCTCCACAGATGATGCATTGGTTGATTGATGAGCCAGATGAGAGAGTCTGACCCTCAGAGCAGAGGGTGGGTGAGAGGGCCTCGGATGAGCATCGTCTGTTAGATCCTAGAGTGAGCCCTCTTCGAGTATCCCGAAGTAAGCGCCAGATGAGGACTCAGGAGAAGAGCAGTGGAGAGTCCGAGATGCCCAGACAACGTCCAGGGGAGTCATCTGATAGCTGGTTCGATCGTTTTGTTCATGATGTTGCTGGAGTTATAGAAGACCGCGTGATGTATCGTGTGAGCCAGATACTCGATGCATTTTCTACGCGGATAGAGAACAACATTGTAGCTCGACTGCGTAGATCGCCCATACCGCCTCCCAGACAAGCCACACCCCCTAGATCGCCCACACTACTACCAAGATGGCCCACACCATCTCCCAAAGAAGCTACTCTCCCTCCCCGCCTCCCAGACAGGCCACGCCCCCTAGATCGCCCACTCCCCCCCCAAAGGAGGTACCCCCCACCTCCTAAACAGGCCACGTCCCCTCCTAGATTTCCCACTCTACCCCCTAGAGGAGCATCCCCCTCCCTCCACCACCCAGACAGTCCATAACCCCCCATACGAGAGAGGGTAGGGGTAGAGATTGGAGAGGTCGATCGTCTGCCGGTCCATCATCTGTTGGTCCTTCACTTGCCGATCCATCGTCTGTTGGTTCGTCGCATGCTGATCCTTCACTTGCCGATCCCATTGACTTACTGGAGTAGCAGGATCGAGAGAGGATCTTGGCTGGCTACAAAATGTTCAGACAGATGAGATATGAGGCTAATGTGCTCATTATGGCGAACAACAGATTGTTATGGCAGTCATTTTCTGATCGTGTTGAGGTTTACTCAGAGCAGGTCGATGCAAAGATCATTGATCATTTCTTACTTGAAGTATGTCAACGACTGCACAGACAGCAGATGCTCTCCACTTTATTTGTAAGTTAAAACTTCTATTTTTATATTCAATTACCTTCTGTGTTATTTTAATTGATATGTTAATACGTTTTTTGTAGACGACACTGCAAGGAGTATGGACACTCCTTCATCCCACGGTTATTAAGTGTTGGGATCAATATGGAGATGACATATATTTGTACTGGGATCCTTCTCTTAGCGTACATAATATAATCAAAGGTAACGGTGGTATTTTTGAGAGGTTGAGGAGAAGCGTGATCAAGATTTGATACCACTCCTTCATCTACTGCCACGACTCATGATAGTGGCTGGTTATTGGAGTGGTCGGAGTAAGCCAAATAGCCATTTCTATGCACTAAAGCTGGATAGTCTGTCCAAGATTAGTTTGTGCAGTTTGACGATGTTAGTTGTGGCGTTTATGCTATGATGTATGTGGATCGACTGCTCACCGTATTTTCTGACACTGATGCCACCAAGGATGATATTTGAAGATATCATTATTCTGTAGCACAGAGGATCTACTCACTGAGCTATTCACGCTGACCAATTTCGCGGTTGACGATGATATTCATATATGTATTGTGTTTGACGTTTATCGTTTGTTCTATTGTTATATGTTTATTGACACATGATTTTAAACTAATCTAAACAGAGTAGACATAATTAATCAATGTAGAGATACAACACATTATTTAGGCGAATTTAAACAAAGTACAGTGGAATCAACAATCATTGTCGGGATACAACACATTATTAGTGAATGTAAACAAAGTAAACTAGACATCATCAATCAATGTCAGTAGCTTGTCTAGTCGGACACCTGGGACGGGTATGAGTCACCTCACCACAAACACTACATTTCTTAAGCGCTCTTCTACGTGTAGGCTCCATAGGCACGTCCTCGGGAGACGCATTTAAGTCCACACCACCAATGGGTATCTGGGTTGTGCACACACGTCTGTTGTGACCTGGACCATGACATCTAGAACAAAACTGCCTTCGTAAACTAGATGATGCCTCAACACCTCCCTCAGCTCTTGACATCTGAGGACGACCAACTTGTTTTTTTATCACTAGGGCGAGTACATGTGGTGAACCATAAGGTGGCAAAATCCACTCTTCTGAACTGGGTAAGCCCATAATAACTGAGTCGTACATGCTGACTAAAGTTTCTGTCTTGTAGCACGTATCCACAAAATCATATATGTGTCCATCGAAGTATCTATATGTGCACAATAATTACAGTTAAAAACCATGAAAGTTAAGCAAATGGATTCTTAACCAAAAAAAAGTTGCATACTTGATCGCTGCTGCAGCATGGCTACATAGGATTAAATCCAACTCGAACTCACGACAATCACAGGTCTGATGCTGAAGATCGACCATATATGTCTCCTTACCAACCTCAAGTTTCCACATGTGTGCTAATGTCGTGCATAGAACGGGAAAACATCGTCCATGCTCAACATTCTTGGATAACTTGTTTATAGCTTTCTTAGTCAACACGTGATCCTAACTCTGCGTGGCAACCCATCACTCAACAAATCATTCTTCCATGATACTCCTGAATGCCTCAAGCATTGAGCAAATATAAAATCTTCTAGCCCACAGTAGACAAGCATTGAGTGACTTTGATGTCATGAAACCGAAACACCGTACGGGACATTGCAATCGGGACCAATGCTCTGGACCAATACTGCAAAGCTTCTGGTATGCTGGTGTGCTCACCAATTCCAATGCTGACATATGCTTCTGAAATACATATGCCCGATAAGCATAGACAACCTCCTTAACACATAGCAATCACACGAGCACCACATTTCGCCATTTTATTTTGTAAAAGATAATAACACAATCCATGTGCCACTCTTGGAAAAACGGCCGTGACAATATTTTTAATGCTTTGGTGCTGATCTGACACGATGATGAGGTCTTCAGTCTTCCCTAAAATGATGTCCAATCGACTCAGGAATCAATTCCAAGATTCATCATTCTTGATCGGACTGAGACCAATTGCAATAGGTAATATTTGTTCGTTGTCGTCCTTCATCGCAACAACAAACAAAATTCCCTTATTCTTTCCCTTCAAGTGTGTCCCATCAATCATGACCACCGGTCGTGAACCCTCCTGAAAAGCATTGATGCACGGTCTGAGTGCCAAAAACATATACTTGAATTGATCTTTATAGGTTGCTTGAAATTCATACAATGTCCCTGGATTCCGCAGTTGTAACGTGTGTAGAAATGCAGATAATTGCCTATACGACTTATCATAGTCTCCATGAATCATCTCAATAACAATGTTCCTCGAGCGCAAAGAGAAACTATAATCGATCTGAATCACGTACTCACGTAAAAGCTCGAACATCATCTCTTTGGGCTTCAGAATAATTCCCTTATCCATCAGTTAGCGTGCAAAATACTTTCCAATGACCCGCGCAGGCACCTGGAATGGAGCAATTCGGCTCATATCCATGTGGCAAGTGTGAGTGTCGTTGAACTTGTAGATTTTCCAAACAACTCCATCAACAACACACAACCTGAACGGGCATTCCATACCATGCTTGCACATATAGACCAGTCGTGTCCTGTTTAATCGATACACAGTATATTCAACTCGATTCTACATGTGATAGAGTCCCACATTTAGGGCCAAATCATCCTTGGTATGAAAAATAGTACCCTTGTAAAGTGTATCCGTATGTGCTGCTGAAGGCACATCCTACCTCAGTAGGCCTGCAATGTCAAGATTGGCAAGCGGAGCAACCCAATTGCTCAACGCCCTCTCAAATACATCATCAACCCTAGTATTCGATGATGTTTCTCCTCCCGTCATGCCCATCAATTGCCCTGTACCCCCTGTAGAACGAATCCAGCCACAAAACTCCGTGAACACTTATTTGAGCAATGTCGATCTGTCGTTCTCCTCTTCTTCTTCATCATTAGAGGGCATCTCTTCTTCATGCGGGAATGCATCATCATCAACATTGTACTCTGGAGCCTCATACTAGTGCGTATCGTCACGAAAATCATCTCTAATCAGATCTCTTTCTTCTGGCACGATGTGAGAGATGACCCTAGAACTGCTGCAGCCTCTCTGAATAACATATACAACTATCTCCGAGCTTTGTTCATGGAGTAGGTCAAGCAAATCTGCATCATATTTCAATCTTGTCTTGATCTGTCTGCCATTGTTGGTGCTCGATAGATAAAATAACTGGTACTTGACACATGTGGGACCAGTCTCCAATAGATCATGAATCTCTCTAATCAGTGAGCTAAAACACAACTGCTCCGATGACATGATGATAAGCTCCTCGTCACCATCTATGTATTGAGCTCTCTTCCATCGGCCACTATGTCGTACAATAATACGATGTCTAACTATTTGCATAACAATATTATACTAATTTTTTTTAAATTAATTTGCCTTTTAAAAATAAAGCATAACAGTATTAAATCAATTTGCCTTTTTAAGCATAACGATATTATTAGGCATTATCGTTATTCTTTTTTTACTTATCGTTATTCTTTTTTTTTTTAATTATCGTTATTATATTTAAATTATTGTTATTCATTTTTTACTTATCGTTATTCTTTTTTTAATTATCGTTATTATATTTAAATTATCATTATTCATTTTTAACTTATCGTTATTATATTTAAATTATCGTTATTCATTTTTTACTTATCGTTATGGGTGTAATTAATTATTGTTATGGTCTTTTAATTATTGTTATGTATTTGTTTTAATTAAAGTTAGACATTTATCTTAATTATAGTTATGACTTTATTTCTAATTACTGTTATGTCTTTAATTAAATTATCGTTATGACCTTAATTAAATTCTCGTTATGACTTTATTTTGATTATCGTCATGTATTTATTTATAATTATCATCATGCTTTTATTTTATTTAACGTTATGGTTTTTAATTATTGTTATGGCTTTAATTAAATTATCGTTATGACTTTATTTTAATTATTATTATGTCCATTGATAATTATAAATCTGTTTATTTTATTTAACGTTATGAATTATCGTTATGCATTTATTTTAATTTTGTTATGCATTCATTATTATTATCGTTATGCTTTCCCAGTTAATCGTTATGACTTATTTGTAAGCTATATCGTTATGCATTTTATTTCATCGTTATAAACATTATTAACTAATATTATGCTTTATCGTTAGGCTTATTTTTAATTATTGTTATGCCTTCTATTTAATCGTTATAGACATTATAAACTAACGTTATGCCTTATCGTTTAAGCTATCATCATAAACATTTTAACCTATCGTTATGCAATATAGTTATGTCATTTTTTAAATTATTCGTTATTCTCTCTTTATTATCGTTATGCTTCTATTTAATCGTTATCATTATGCTTTCTATTGTTATCGTTATAGCCTAATATTACATAATTAGAATTAAGAAACCATAACACTAGTTCGTAAATTCAGATAATTAAGAACGTATAAACCATAACAATAGATAGCCTAACTTAGAACAAATTTCTACGTTTCTTTCAAAAATAAACTCGAAATATACCTTTCAAAATTTAGGAACATTTACAGAAAAATGCCGAGGGTGTTTTGTTGATGAAGATGACGTTGCTTTCTTCAATAATCTTTCGTATCAAACTCTCAATATATTTCTTCCCTTTTGTTTGAGGGAATTCAACATTTTTTGTGTTTTTCATTTTGGGTGTTCCGGATCAAACCCTCAATATATGCACATTACACCAATCTCTTTTACATAAAATTAAATGCATTAAATTTTATTTAATTTGGGTCAACTAATACCTACCTATACAAATACATATTTATGCATTTTACCTACCTCATTTTAGCCAAAAAGGAAAAAAAGAAAGAATAATGCATTGATATTCGTTTAATGTTGGCCAACTAATATTTAATCGTTATGGCATAATGATTAAGACAAAAATGTAATAATTATTTATTATCATTTTCGTTATGCATTATTAAATGCATGACGTTAGTTTTTAAATAATTTTCTATGCATTATTAATGCATAACGTTATTTTTAATAATGACAATCGTTATCGTTATTTATTATCAGCTTTCGTTATGCTTATGGTGAAATTCATGCATGGATCGATCCTCTTTTTTTTTTTTATATGTTAGGTGTGTGCATTTATTGTATAGTTATTAAAAAATTGTAAAAGGTACACTTACACAATGATTGGGGTATAGGGACAAGTGTGTCATAAGTCATAAGAATATTTTAGACAACTACATTCCAAATTACCCAAATAACTCTCTATCCTTATATCTTGTTTTTTTTCCCCAATTACTATTTTATTTTTTCTATATTTATACATTTACACTTATATATTTATATTTACGTTCATATCTAGTAATATAATATTTTTCTTTCACTTAAATTTTATGTTCATATGTAATCAAGGTGTGTTGTCTAACAAGAACAAATTATGATTTTTTTTTTCGGTATACTAGGGGAGTGGTAATGATGTTATTGAACATGAATTATTTAATTATAGTCCATTTTTATCATGTCATTAGTTGACTTTTGACCTGAACTTTGGAATTTCGAACTTTTAACTTAGGTTTTTATTTGAGTCTCACTTATCATAAAACATCTTAAAATCCTTTTACTCTTATAACATGTTAGGGCTAATAGTATTTATTCAGAATAGTTTATGGCTCAATAGTGATTTTAGTAAGCCTTTAGTTATAAAATTAATTAGTTATCACAAACTTAAGATGGGTATCAATGCTATTCAAAGCTTATTAATATATAATTATATATATTCTCATCTGTCCCTTCAGAAACATTCAAACGATGGAGATTTCGAGTTCGAGACTCATTGTTCTCCTTTCTAAACTGAAAAAATAGTAATATATTATTCTCACTTTCTTTGAGCTTTGAAGTAACTTTAAAGCAACTTAGGAGGTTTAAAAGTAGCTTTATTAAAGTTTAGGTGCTTCAAAATAATTAAGTTTTCATAAATATTAGGGGGTAGAATTCGATATTTAAAAGTATGCTGTCCTTAATTTTCTGTTAGTTTCACAAGGAATTTGTGGGTCAATGAGGAATAACTCATAATTTTAGGGACTAAGTTGAAATAACCGAATAGTCAATTTAACCAGTTGAATCATGAACCCTAGCTCTCAATTTCACTATTTTGCTGCCAAAATATTCTCCAAGGGCGGCGCTATCCTGATCGGCATTTTGCGGCAATGGAGAGCCCTCTCTTCTCAACGGCATTTGCTTCATTTTTTTTGTTGTTATATCTTGTTTATTGTTTTGTTTTATATTTTGTGTATGTTATTTGTATTGTATTTTAAATAATATGTTATAATAAATATTAAAATTTGTTATATATGATAAATTTAATTAAATATAAATATTGATACATAAAATTAAATTAAATAAAAATTAGACTAACAATAAAAAATACTAAAATAAATAAAATTACACCAACAATAAAACTACATAAAAATACGGAAAATAGATAAAAGTGCATGAAATAAAAATATTAAAATACGCATAAAATAAAATAAAAAGATATAGGACAGATTTCAAAATTTTTGTTGATAAAAATGCTCAATTTCAAAATTTTCGTGCTCAGTTTAGAAAAATTCAAGATGTAGAAGCACATTTCTCGCTTCGAAATGCATTAATTGATCATTTGTGGGAGGAATATTCTAATTCGGAGAATTAAAATATATTATCATGTAACTTTATGTTTATTTTGTAATATTTTAGTGTATCATATTTTTATTTTATATTAATTCAAATATATTTGTTAAAAAAATATTTTCATAATTATTATGAAAATTTGAATTTAAATATAGATATTCATTAAATGAAATTTCATAAATCATTATATGTTATCAATTATAAAATAATAATTGTAAATGAAATAAAATGAATATTCTGGAATATTCTCTTTTGGTGTAGAATTATAGTGCAAATTGTTGGAGATGAAATTGAGAATCTGCTGCATTTTAGTGATAGTGATGATGTATTATAGTGCAGACTGTTGGAGATGGTCTTAGCCATTTTCCACCGCGCATTTCCGCAATCTCGATTATCTGTTATCTTTTATTTTTTTTTTGAAAAAAAAACTAAATAACATAATTATAAAATTCATCAAAAAAGAATAGCATTTCCTTTAAATTTATGTAGGAATCCCACTATCTGAGAAATTGATTAGAGGATATTTTGTACACGTACCATTTTTACTACACAAAATGTACAAACTTTCATTAAATATAAATATATTTTATAGTATTTGAAAATGATAATTTTTCGGATTATAGTTTTTTTTAAATATTTATTTCTGTAAATTTGAAAAGGTTGTTAAAATTAATGGCGTTAGATTATTAAAGTATTTGGGGAGTGTATAACTTTTACCGTACATGATAATCTTTAGACGTGATAATATTTTTTTTTTCTTTTTTCAGAAAAAAACAGAAGGGGTTATGAATTTTACCCTAATTTCAATCAATATTTGACTACAAAAGCAAGTTTCACTTACATTTTTCAATACGTTGCAATTATTTTGTAATCAGTAATTACCTACTCATACAAAATTGTCTCAAGCTCACGACCAAGTTATAAAACTGTTTTAAGAAAGCCCAAGTTCTAGAATATGAGCCCAAAAGAACCCATCATACTAAATCTAGATAACTAATTAAGTATTATAAATTTTGATAGAAATTTTTAATTAGTTTATAAGTGGGAGTGGTAAGCCTTATATGATATCTCATTTATAAGGAGCAAAAACAAAGCTAAAAGCTTCAATAACATTATATTGGTGCTCTAATCCCATAAATTCCAAGTAATGTTTGATAGCCAATTTGTTGTTTCAATATCAGACATGAATCAGGATAGTGTTAGTTGCCTTAATTTATAAAAAATAATTTTGGTGAAATAATGAGATGGCTGATGATCTATGCCTAGTGCTGATGAATTCTTGAATCTGATGCATTACAATGATAAGTTTCTTATATGAGAGAGAGAGAGAGAGAGAGAGAGTAGACAGAAGATCAAGACGTACGAAAAGAAATTATGAGTAGCAAGTAGCAACTCAAAATCTGACAGAAAGAAAGAAGAGCAAAATCAAGAAAATCTGGTTAGGATTGAATAAATGGGAAGATCCCTGTCAAGAACAGACCGGGTTTCTTTGATTTAATATATTAATAGAACAGATCTATAGATATTTATGTATTGGTGTAATTTTGGTGTAATAAAGGCAGGAACTTGGTAATAAGAAATGGAAGAAGAATAGAAGAAAGGGTAGGGAAGTTGAGAGAGAACGAGAGGAGGAAATCAGATTTATCTCATTGCTTGCTTCTTTCATTCATAATCCTCATATTTATAGTCCTTACAATTTTGGTACCGTAACCCTAAAGCATATGGAATATACATTCCTTAATTAAAACATGAAATAAAGTAATTGGCCAACAACATATGGGCCGCTTCATTAAAAAAGAAACACCACAAGTGGGCCGCTACACACTTGGAGCCCCGTCTTCAGTCAACGGCTTGACCCAAACCACTCCCCCCTTACCCGCCAACAAGCCAGAATCGTTCAAAACAATTCCCAAATCGACATCCAATCTGCCCCTTTCCTCACGAAGCCTAGCTCCCAAATAACAGCCTTCCGCCAGATTAACCTTGTCCGTGACATTACCCTTCCATTTAAGGATCCTTGTCCGCAAAGATCTGTCTTTCCAAAAACCTGTGCCAGAAATTTTGAGTCTTCCCAGGTACACAACTCTGGTTTTGATTGTCCTAAATAACCAATTTTTCCAGCCTTGCCATGGTACCAGTCTTAATCTCTTTCTCTGCTAACACATCACAGGGTTAGATAGAGAAGACCCCATCGTCATCGTGAGAAGGCAGGGTTTCTGCCGGCTAGATGGTGCTGCTCAAGATTTTCTTCAACAGCGAGACATGGAATACTGGGTGGATGCGCGCCCCTTCAGGTAATTCCAAGCGATAGGCCACCTTCCCAACTCTTTCTGTAATTTTGTAGGGTCCGTAGTACCTAGCTGACAACTTCAGGTTCTTTCGAAGAACGACTTAGTTCTGTCGGAAAGGTTGTAATTTTAGGAATACATAGTCCCCTACTTCAAACTCCCTCTCTGTCCTTTTCAAATCCTTGTAAACCTTCGTACGGTTCTGCTCTGCCTGTAGGTTGGTCTTTAATTCTGACATAAAATTATGCCTCTCCCCTAGCATCTCTTCTGCCTCTGAGTTTGGTGCTCCAGAAATAGGAAAATATGCGTATAGTGAGTGTTGGGGAGGGGGATACCCATAAAGTTCCTGGAATGGGGTAGGTTTCAAACTGGAGTAGTAGTTATTGTTATACCAGAACTCTGCTAGGAATAGCCACTTAGACCACTGCTTGGGGTGTTGATGTACCATACACCGCAGGTAAGTCTCTAGGAACTGGTTTACCCTCTCAGTTTGCCCATCAGATTGAGGGTGGTATGCAGAGGTCATATCCAAGCTGGTACCCATGAGCTTGAATAATTCTTTCCAAAATAGGCTAGTGAACACTTTATCCCTGTTTGTCACGATGCTTAGGGGTTGGCCATGCAGTCTGTAGATTGAGTCCAAGAACACCTTAACAACAGTTTGGGCTGTGTAGGGGTGGGATATATGGATGAAATGCCCATATTTGGTGAGCTTGTCCACCACCACTAAGATTGTATCTTTCTTGTAAGACATGGGTAGTCCTTTAATAAAATCCATGGTAATGTGTATCCATGCTTGACTTGGGATCTGCAGAGGCTGTAGTAAACCAGGGTAGGACCCACTAGAGGTTTTACTGACACAGCAAATATTACAATTGTTTACCCAGTTGGTCACATCATCCGTTAAGTGAGGCCAGTAGAAGAGCCTCTTTAACCTGACATAAGTCCCATAGATGCCTGAGTGTCCTCCATAAGGAGAGTTGTGCATTTCTTGAAGTAACAATTACTTGATATTTGTACCACTTCCCATCACAATTCAGCCCTTGTATCTCAGTAGCCCTCCCATAAGTTCATAGTCTGAGTAAGTGTCCTGATTAAGTATCTTGGAACTGATCACCTTAGATATATAGGGTCATCCTTATAGCTTTCAACAACTTGCTGCATCCAGGTGGGGACTGCAGTAGCAATAGCGCTGCATTCCTCTGTAGAGTCTATAGGGTAGGGTATTTGGGAGAGAGCATCTATAGCTTTATTGTCACCCCCTTTCTTGTACTGAATTTCATAATTTAGTCCTAGAAGCTTAGGGATCCATCTTTGCTGCATTAGTGTCATTATCTTCTGATCCAAAAGGTGCTTAAGTGCCTGTTGATCAGTTTTTATGATAAATTTATGCCCTTGTAGATAGTGTCTCCACTTTTGAATGGCCATTATTACAGCTATGAACTCTCTCTCATAGATGGAAAGTGACTGATTTTTAAAACTTAAGGCACTGCTCATGTAAGATAAGGGCCTCTCCCTCTACATGAGAACCGTTCCTACTCCTTTACCACTTACATCTGTCTCCAAAACAAAAGGCAGTGTGAAGTCTGGTAGAGCTAAAATTGGTGTGGTAACCATAACTACTTTGAGAGCCTCAAAGGCTATGGTAGCTTCCTCAGTCCATTTAAAATCCCCCTTCTTCAGCAATGAGATGAGGGGTTTACTTAGTAGCCCATACTCTCTTACAAACTTCCTGTAGTACCCTGTGAGACCCAGAAAACCCCCGATTTGCTTAAGAGTGGTAGGAACTGGCCAGTTAACCATGCTAGATATCTTCTCTAGATCTGTAGCCACCCCTTCTACTGAAATAATATGTCCCAGATATTCAATTTTTTCTTGTCCAAAGTGGCATTTATTTTGCTTGACATACATCTGGTGTTGTCTTAGTATAGATAAGACCTCCTTTAGATGCTTCATATGTTCCACCCATGTAGGACTATTGTAGCGCCCCGGTCCCGAAAGACCGTGGAAATGGACGCCTCAGGGGTTGGAATTAAGAAGCGGGAAAGAAAGGGGTAATTTAAGTAACAAAATCTCAACAGAAGACTCAAAATATCCAAATATACTTTATAATACATATACTGATCCAAAACACCAAGATTGAGATTCTTAGTGTTTTAACAAAAAGAATATAACAAGTGCGGAAGCTCCATTATTAACAGAATACTTAATAAAAAGGGACAATAGAAAATATGTAAATAACATAAGCCCATCTCTCAGCATCGTCACATCCACGCGCTAGCCTACTGACCTGAAAAATATTTGAAAATATTTGGGCTGAGTACTAGTGCACTCAGTGGGCAAGTTTTTACAATTCAAGTTATGCAAATCATTTTGTTAAAGTAATCTATCTGTGTTCATGCAGGTAGTGAAGCTTAAGAGGTTTTAAAATTTGAAAGCAACCTAAGTTCACCAAAACATTTTATCGTGAAGCGCTTTAGAGTATAACCAGTCACTGCCCGCAACCCGTACTACATCACCAACGCGTAAAGTTGAGTATGGCCATAGTATACCCAATGAGTATAACTAATAAGTGTTTCATTTTAGTCTCACCGACAAGGAGTAGGGCATGACAAATAATGCATACATACTGTAGCTACTCACATTGACACATCGCTGGTGTATGAGACTCCGACAACATACAGTAGCACCACGTAAATATTTAACACAGATAGTCACATATGCAATTTTAGCAAAGCAGAACTTAATAACTCGAAAGATACAATTTGTAAAGATATAATAGCCCACTTGGATAAAACTCTGTAACACTGATAAGCTTTCAGATTCTGGGCTGGTCTAGCTCAGGTTCTTTTACTTCTTCCAAGCCTACAATGACCAATCTTCGCTTAGTTTAACTAAAGAACTCCTATCAAAACTCAATCCCTGAGCTTTTTTTTTTAGTTTAGCTTATATTACTATACTATACTATACTATACTATACTAATTTTTCCAGTTAATACCATTATTTTATATGGCCAATTTAAAATTATTAAAGCATAACAAAATTAATTAAAAATTTACACAATAGGGTTGTAAGTTTCATAATTCTAAAAGAAATCTTTACATATACTAGAGAAAATATATTATTTAGGAAATATTATAAATTTAAACAATTTCAAACTTTTAGAATATGTACGGTTCTTCAGTTAATAAAAATTAATGGTGATTAGATATTTTATAATACATCATTCATGATTAGCACTAAAAATAAATAAATAAATTGAATACGAAATTTCAGTATAATTGGATAATTAAATGCTGTATTCAATTGTATTAATATATTAGTGTTATTATTTTATATTTGAATACAAATAGAGATTACATTCATATTCCATAAAATAAAACTAATAGTTAAATATAGGAGATTACCTGTGGCTTGGTCGATTAAGGATTGAGATATCTAATTTGTGGTTTTCGTAATTTTTTTCTTTTCTTACTAAAATTTGTTGTAAATAAATTTTAAGGGCATTAGGGTTCTAATAAAATATTTAAAATAATCATGAGTCATCACTAGCTAAATTATTAATTTGACACATCAATTTGATCACATAACTAGAGTTATGCTACATATGAGAAGAAAAATCAATGACAATCCCACTATACATATACTTATATATAAATATATATATATATATACGTAATAGTATATATTATTTTTTTTTATTTGGTATATATGAATAAATAAATAATTGATATGCATATATACATATATATATTCGTTTTTTTGCATATGTATTTATTACAATAAATCTATTACACTTAGTAAATAAATTCTAATTAATCAAATTAAATACATATCTAGGCTTCTAAATTAAATACGAAAATGTTCTTAGGGTATTTCTAACACACTCAATGGCACACATCACCTAAAAATGTGACCTAGAAGAGTCTGTTTTATTCCCTAGATTATCCTTATGGTTAGCATATGCTATATATATATATATATATTTAAATTCCAAATTTTTTTGGATATTTCACTTATTCTAACTATTGGATATATATTCCTAATTAAATTTAGATAACAAAATTTTGGGGTATTACACTTCCCCCCCTTAAAAGAATTTCATCCCGAAATTCATGTACCTTCGAATAACTCAGGATATTGATGTCTCATTTTGCTTTCTAGTTCCCACGTTTCTTCAGTTCGATCATAATGATTCCATTGCACAAGCACCAATGGAATTTGCTTGTCTCTTAGGACTTGAACTGTTCTATCAAGAATTTGATCGGGTTTTTCCTTGTACGTCATATCAAAACGTAGAACTAAATCACTTTCTTTGATAATGTGTTTTGGGTCAAACACATATTTCCTGAGCATTGAAACGTGGTACACATTATGAACTTGTGACAGATCCGGTGGTAGAGCTAATCGGTAAGCAACCTCACTAATTCTTTCTAGTATCTCGAATAGCCCAATAAATTTTGGTTTCAACTTGCCTTGTTTTCCGAATCTCACCACACCTCGTGTTGGAGATACCTTTAAGAAGACCTTTTCACCAACTTGAAATTGTAGGTTTGTTCTGCGCTTATTTGCATAAGCCTTCTATCTACTTTGTGCTTCTTTTATTCTCGTTCAAATTCAGTCGATTATCTCGGCAGTGGTCTGTACAATCTCTGTATAATCTCTGGACCTAATATTTTCTTTTCTCCAACTTCATCCCGATATAGGGGTGATCTGCATTTGCGACCATACAAGACTTCATATGGTGCCATCTTTATAGTTGATTGATAACTATTGTTATACGCAAACTCTACCAAGGATAAAATGTCTTCCCAACTAGTATTTTCATCCAACACAACTCTACGGACATATTTTTCAAAATTTGTATCGTTCTCTCTGACTGGCCATCTGTTTGAAAATAGAAAGTGGTACTGAAGCTTAGATTTGTTCTATTTGCTTCCTGGAAACTCCTCTAGAACCTTGATATCAAACGAGTATCACAATCCAACGTGATAGTAATTGGAATTCCATGCAAATGAATAATTTCTTTTACATAAATATATGTTAATTTGCTTAAATTTTTTTTTAATTGGCACGTAGTGTGCTGATTTGGTCAATCGGTCTATAATGACCCAAACTGTTGAGTTTCTTTTCATTGATTGCGGTACGCCTACCATAAAATCCATTGTTATATGCTCCCATTTCCATTCTGTAATTTCCAACGGCTGCAATAAACCTGAAGGTTGTTGATGTACGACTTTCACTTGATGACATGCCACACATCTCTATACAAATAATACTATCTCTCTTTTCATATTATTCTACCAGAAATATGTTTTCAAGTCCCACAAGGATCAATCCTTGATTCAGGATCAATATAACCACTTTCAGAATTAATCTAATATTTAGTTTAATTTAATAGGAGCTTTATTCATTTTAATTTGACTAGGAAAGCGCAATACTCGGGTTTTAAACCCAACACTACTTGATAATAGGTTCTTACAATACTTTTCAATTAACTTGAAACAAATCTGATGAAAAAGATGGAATAGCTTTGAAACAGAGCAGAAACTTCGAAAAATCATAGAAAATTCAATTCAAATCTGATTGAGACACGGTCAGCGGCCACGCGTCAGTTACAAAGGGACCTATAATCGGTCAGAAGAAGTTGAAGACAAATTCTGATCACCCTGCCTGAAATTGGCTGAAAAGACAACTGTAGCTGTTTACCCGAACTTATTAATCAACAAATAGTTCAGGTCTCGATCAAGCTCGATACTCAACGGATTTTTGATCAAAAGTACAATTTTTCATAGTATGGAAGATAAGGATTTTAATGAAACGAATGGGTCAACAATAAAAATGGCTACAATGACTGGAAATGAGTAAAGAATATAGCATCTTCAACATAGATGGAATCTGCCAGAAAAGAGTGTGGTTTTCAAGAAAAATTACAGCTCGGATTCAGAGAATCAAATGATATCTGATCTTAGATCAGACATAAGAGATTGAAAGACTACAAGGAGGAATTGCTATAGACCAAAGATCAAGCTCATACATTAGAGGAAACATCAGAAACCAACCTCCGAAGTTGCACTCGCAATACAATGATTTATGCGGCAGATTTGACGTATCGATTTGTGACGTGTCTTTGATAAACTGAATGATATCATATTGATGATCTAAAACTTGTTTTGAAAAGCTTGAAGTGCTAGGTTTATAATGACGTAAACCTCGGGAAAAGAAATGGCTGGATTAATGGAAAAAGATGTCATAATGGGACTGCA
Source organism: Perilla frutescens (assembly GCA_026008535.1). NCBI lineage: Eukaryota > Viridiplantae > Streptophyta > Magnoliopsida > Lamiales > Lamiaceae > Perilla > Perilla frutescens. The sequence continues at coordinate 25,030,223 of BRKX01000010.1, read as the reverse complement.
ACATAACTCGGTGATTGGCAATACCACTGAAATTCTAGGCCCATTTTCTGAACTTTTCGGGTACCAGTTGAAAACAACATCAAAATAAATTTTGTTCCATTATGACAACGAAATGTATGTATAAAATTTCAGAATTTTCTTAACGAATTTCATTCCTAAAAGATTGAAAGAAAGATGGTTTCTTGGGGAGGAGAGGACAGAGATGATAGAGAGATAAGATAAATGAGTGATGCTCCATTATGCTTGCTCATTATTTTCATAGTTTAGGATGTTTAGCTGCTCTCACCCTTGACATGCGTGGTGACATATAAAGCACAATAAGGTTGAGTGGTGACAATCAATTTGTGATGTATTTTAATATATGGTATATGTTTGAAATAGAGAACGAATAAAATTCCGTTGGAAGGTCAAACGAACTCCGTTTTTAATAAAATCAGTGACCACATGATAATGAAAAGATTTGAGACTCCTAGTGAAAGATGAAATCAACTTTAGAGTTTAAAATAAAATAGTAGAATTAATGATGAAAAGATAATCTTTCAATATTAGGACATACAAGATTCAGTAAATGTCCAAATGATGAATAAAGAAGATTCATAGAGATGTTTAGTCACGAGAAACAAGATAGATGACTGAAAGAGATTTAGAAGACGACATGATTTTAAGAGTAGAATTGAGTCTATATCAGGAGTCATTGTCAACTTCTTCTTACATTCTTGAAATCTCTGTTTACTAGCTTATGTACACTTAAAGACTACGTCTTCCTAAATAGTGTATCATAGGAGAGGCTATCTTTGAGAATTCTTCAACAAATCTACGATAGTCTCCTATAAGGTTGAGAAAATTATGTACTTCTAAAGGATTTGTTGGCTTAGACCAATTATTAATGGCTTCGACTTTGTTTGGTGTAATGACCTGATCCTGAAAAATAGGCAATAAACGAGGGATAAGGTGTTAATTAAAAAGAAAAATGAATTCGGGGACATAAATTAATGGAAAGACATCAAGAATAGTATGATAGAAAGTCTATAGATCCAAGAGTAGGTTACACCTTTTGGAAAATTAGGAAGCATAAATTCTATAGCTAGAGAGAATCTCATTCTAATAACAAATTATAAGAAGGAAAGTGAACCTAGAATAAATCAAGATACTCATTCATGGATGAAGAAAATAATAAACATACACCAACAAGAAAATAGACCTCTTCATAGTCCAAAAGACAATCATCAAAGTCCTCTTTATATGACGGAATAAACAAATAACAACTAGACCTCTTCATAGGTCGATTGAAAGTAAATAAAAATGAACAGATAAACAAATAGGACCCATCCATAGATTGAGACTTAAGGTAATGAGAAATAGCTCAAAAGAAGCAGGGATTCACCCCCTTAACTATCAAAGAAACAAAGCTCAATCAAAATACTCGATCAAAGTGTTCAGGGATGTACAGAAGCTAGGTAAACAAGTAAAAATAATACACTTAGAGCACCTATCAGAATGACTTATATCGTGAAAGTATTATGTTAACCCATAACATCAAGACATCATCACACCTTGTTTCCAAGTTCCTATGTTACTTGATCTTGACGGTTCTATCTAGCGAGGCTCCTATCGTCTATTATATGTACACACAAGATCAACTCATCATTCTTGAGCATATGGTCCGGGACAAACACATACTTCATTAGGATCGATACATTTAACACATCACGCATCCTTTATTTTCACTGCGCTTTTCTCATTGTCTATAGATAATTGTAGAACATTTTCCAGCTTGTGTTCTCATCTAAGATGACTCCTTGAAGCCTGTATCTCTTATTTTGTATTGCTCATTCGATTTAGCCATTTGTTTATGTGTGAAGCTTAATTTGGTATCCATAGTTTTCTGACTGAATGTTGATGGATTCAAACAAGCTAGCTTATCTATACATATGAGTTATGGTGCATCTATGTAGAATACTTATCTCGGTCACGACGGATCGAGAAACCTGATTCACACTATAAAAATATTCGAGTATTTCTTGCTTTTTTTTTCTATTCATAGCACATGCTATCTCCTTAGCTCCCCAGGGTGGTAGATTCCGATCTCTTCTTGCATGTGACATTGGGATAAACATATCAAGAAAAGACAACATTCCACATCTACAAAAGGTGCCAAGTTGATTTAACAAAAAATTGCCAAACTTGACCCGACTGCATCGCACAATCGTCTATGGCCATCGTATATTCAGTCATCAAAATGAAAGGTTTTCTCAGTTTAACTATATTCTTAACAATCTCATAAGTGTTTACAAGTCTAGCCTAAGTTCAGCAACCAGGCTAATAATCTTACGTTATCAATCTTCCAAGTTCTCGTTCTCATTCTAGAGTATATATAACAAACACTTTTCGTCTATCACAGTTCAATAGTATGCATTCTGCGTATTCCAAACGTCACAAGTATGCACAAGGCATAGATAAACAAATTCATACATATATGTAATCAACATAGTTTTTAAATAGAAACCAATATGTTCACAGACATATTTCAAAACCAGTATGCTATCAAAATAGCAATAGAGTATGCAATCTGCGTAGTTAATCAGAGTATGCAATCAGCATAAAAATCAATCTTTCGAGGAATACCCATCAACATGGCGAATCCTAATCATTCATTTTCAGACAAACTTAACAGTTAAATAATTAATGTAAACTTTTAAGAACAAAAAAACCGCATAAAAACATGCGTACCCTTTAGGCTGTTGCGTGAGTGATGAGCTGAGGCTTATATAATATCACAAAAGAATTTACGACTCACAAATGAAATATGACCCAGTAGGTCTGCAGAGTTGCAAAACTTGCTCTGATACCACTCTGTAGCGCCCCGGTCCCGAAAGACCGTGGAAATGGATGCCACGGGGGTTGGAATTAAGAAGCGGGAAAGAAAGGGGTAATTTAAGTAACAAAATCTCAACAGAAGACTCAAAATATCCAAATATACTTTTTAATACATATACTGATCCAAAACACCAAGATTGAGATTCTTAGTGTTTTAACAAAAAGAATATAACAAGTGCGGAAGCTCCATTATTAACAGAATACTTAACAAAAAGGGACAATAGAAAATATGTAAATAACATAAGCCCATCTCTCAGCATCGTCACATCCACGCGCTAGCCTACTGACCTGAAAAATATTTGAGCTGAGTACTAGTGCACTCAGTGGGCAAGTTTTTACAATTCAAGTTATGCAAATCATTTTGTTAAAGTAATCTATCTGTGTTCATGCAGGTAATGAAGCTTAGGAGGTTTTAAAATTTGAAAGCAACCTAAGTTCACCAAAACATTTTATCGTGAAGCGCTTTAGAGTATAACCAGTCACTGCCCGCAACCCGTACTACATCACCAACGCGTAAAGTTGAGTATGACCATAGTATACCCAATGAGTATAACCAATAAGGAGCTGATTGGTATGGTGGAATGGAATGACCATTCCAATGTCTATTTCCATTCCTGTGATTGGTATGCCTTAACATCGGGAATCACCATTCCCGAAGAAATCGCTATTCCCAAAAGTAATGGAATAGCCATTCCACTCACCCCCATGGGTTTAGCTATTCCCAATGAACCAAAAAATTAATATATTGTATATTTACACATAATGATGTCTTATAATATCATTTGATCATATTTAGAAAAATGATTCAAAAATTATATTAAATAATTTATTATCATTATTATTATTATTTCATAATTATTTTTATATTATATATTTATATTTAAAAAAATTAAAATATATATATTAAAATAAAATTTTGATAGTTTTTAAAATTGTATTGAAGAAAAATGAAAGTGGTACCAAAATAAATGTAACATATAAATATATTCTAATAAAAAAACAAACTAATTATAATTTAATATATTCAGATAAAAATTTAAAATGATAAACTATTTTTCTGTGGAGTAAAAATATTTTTATTAAGGTATACAAATTATTATGTGTATTAATTAAATACTTTGGAATAAAGTTTTTAATAAATTAAATAAATTAATTTTTTCTAAAATATTAGAAAAAAATCACTTACTATAAAAGAAATGCAATTTAGAAATATAAGAAAAAAAATTACAACACGTGTTAATAATATTAGTTATTACACTTTGTTCAATTATAAAGAAATTTAAAAGTATTAAAAAATATTCATTTTATAATATAAAAAGTAAAATAGTATTCCATTCCGTTCTTCATTCCGGTAATATACCAATTATAAGAATTGTCATTCCATTCCTAAGTTCATTCCATTCATACCTAATTCCATTCTTTCATACCAATCACCTCCTAAGCGTTTCATTTTAGTCTCACCAACAAGGAGTAGGGCATGACGAATAATGCATGCATACTGTAGCTACTCACATTGACACAGTGCTGGTGTATGAGACTCCAACAACATACAGTAGCACCACGTAAATATTTAACACAGATAGTCACATATGCAATTTTAGCAAAGCAGAACTTAATAACTCGAAAGATACAATTTGTAAAGATATAATAACCCACCTGGATAAAACTCTATAACACAGATAAGCTTTCAGATTCTGGGCTGGTCTAGCTCAGGTTCTTTTACTTCTTCCGAGCCTACAATGACCAATCTTCGCTTAGTTTAACTAAAGAACTCATATCAAAACTCAATCCCTAAGCTTTTTTTTTTAGTTTAGCTTATGTTACTATACTATACTAATTTTTTCAGTTAATACCATTATTTTATATGGCCAATTTAAAATTATTAAAGCATAACAAAATTAATTAAAAATTTACACAATAGGGTTGTAAGTTTCATAATTCTAAAAGAAATCTTTACATATACTAGAGAAAATATATTACTTAGGAAATATTATAAATTTAAACAATTTCAAAGTTTTAGAATATGTACGGTTCTTCAGTTAATAAAAATTAATGGTGATTAGTTATTTTATAATACATCATTTATGATTAGCACTAAAAATAAATAAATAAATTGAATACGAAATTTCAGTAGAATTGGATAATTAAATGTTGTATTCAATTGTATTAATATATTAGTGTTATTATTTTATATTTGAATACAAATAGAGATTACATTCATATGCCATAAAATAAAACTAATAGTTAAATATAGGAGATTACCTGTGGCTTGGTCGATTAAGGATTGAGATATCTAATTTGTGGTTTTCATAATTTTTTTCTTTTCTTACTAAAATTTGTTGTAAATAAATTTTAAGGGCATTAGGGTTCTAATAAAATATTTAAAATAATCATGAGTCATCACTAGCTAAATTATTAATTTGACACATCAATTTAATCACATAACTAGACTTATGCCACGTATGAGAAGAAAAATCAATGACAATCCCACTATACATATACTTATATATATATACGTAATAGTATATATTATTTTTTTTATTTGATATATATGAATAAATAAATAATTGATATGCATATATACATATGTATATTCATTTTTTTTGCATATGTATTTATCACAATAAATCTATTACACTTAGTAAATAAATTCTAATTTCAAACTACGTACATATCTAGGGTTCTAAATTAAATACAAAAATGTTCTTAGGGTATTTCTAACACACTCAATGGGCACATATCACCTAAAAATGTGACCTAGAAGAGTCTGTTTTCTTCCCTAGATTATCCTTATGGTTAGCATATGCTATATATATATATATATTAAATACCAAAAAGTTTTGGATATTTCACTTATTCTAACTATTGGATATATATTCCTAATTAAATTTAGATAACAAAATTTTGGGGTATTACAACTATACACCAGTATATTATGAAAGAAAACCAAGACTGACTTCCTGAGTTGTGGCCTGGTTCATTAGTGATTGGAATGTAGCTGGGGCATTACATACGCCAAATGGCACCACTAGAAATTAATAGTGGCCATTGTGTGTACTGAATGCAGTGGGAAATCTGTGCTCTGGTTTCATTAAAATTTGGAAATAACCAGACCTGAGATCAATCTTAGAGAAAAATTTATCTCCATTCAACTCATCCAAAAGCTCATCTATTATAGGTGTTGGGTAATCATGCTTCAAAGTTAGACCATTAAGATACCTATAATCAATACACATCCTCCATGTCCCATCCTTTTTCTTAACCAATAAAACAGAAGATGCAAAAGGGCTCTTGCTATCTTGTATCATGCCACTGCTCAACATACCCTCTACAATTTTCTCTATCTCAGCTTTATGGTCATGAGAAACCCTGTAGGGGTATTTGTGTTTTGGGGTGCTCCCTGGCTTGAGTGTTATCTGGTGTTCAATACCCCTGCTAGGTGGCAGCTCTTTGGGCTCCTCAAACACATCTTTATACTCTTCCAGTAGCTCTCCCAATTTTTGTTGGTGATCAGAATGATCAGTCTTTAGCTTGACCATGTACACTTCCTCAATAGGATGTGTCTGGTAAAGCATCTGATATAGGGTGTGTTCAGAAATCAGGTGACATTCATCCATCTGGGTGAGAGCCTGAATTTTAATCATCTTTCCCATCCAACTCACTATAAATGTCATCTTGTCATAATCCAATTCTATGGGTGTGCAAGCCTTAAGCCAGTCTCCTCCTAGGATCAAGTCACACCCCTCAGTGGTTAGAGTTCTAGGAGAGTAGGTAAACTAGTGGCCCATGATTGACTATTTGAAACCATGAACTCTTGTAGAACTCACCATCCTATTGCCATTGGCAACCTTGACTAGCAGTGGTTTTGTTGGCTCTAACTTACAGCCCAAATCCCTAGCTGTAGCCTCTCTAATGAAGTTGAGGGTACTCCCAGAGTCTATAAGTATATGTAGCTTGTGATTCCCTATCTGCCCAAACACCCTCATAGTGGTGAAACCTCCTTCTCCTGAGATAATATTTAATGCCATTTGAATTTTCTCTATGTTTGCAGCAGTGTTCTAATTGACCCCCATAGTTTCCTCAGTTGACATAGACTGCAAGTAGGTCATTTTCGCTTCTTCACTCATTATCATGTAAGAAATCCTAGCCTTGCACCTCTGCCCAACAGTGAAAGCCTCATCACAATTATAGCACAGTCCCTTCTCTCTTCTAGCTGCCATTTCTGCTGCTGTGAGGAGTTTGAAGGGAGGCTTAGTAGCTGCTGGTGGTGATTTTTGGTTATAGAAGCTGGTAGGAACTTCATTTCTTGTCCCAGTAGCCAGGTGCAGTATTGAGTTGCCTCTGAATTTCTTTTCCATAGCTTCCAGGTTTAATATTTGTTGCTGCCCCAATTTAATAGCATGCCTAAGTGTGGTAGGCTTGAACATGTGAATTAGAGGCTGAATCTCTTCCCCTAGTCCACTGATAAAACTTGCTATAAAGTAATCCTCAGTAAAATGGCCCTTATTCAACAGCAACATGCATGCTCTGAGTTCTTCAAATTGGTCAACATACTCAGTGTAAGATCCTACATGTTTAAGCTTGTTGAATTCTGCAATCACCCCAACATAACTGACCTCCTCAAATCTGACAGACACTACTTCTAGGAATTGATCCCAAGATATAACAGTTTCTTTAAGGCTTAAATTCTGATACCATTGGGATGCCCTTCCCTCAAAATGCATAGTAGCAAGGGTTACCTTCTGGTCATCTGGAACACTAGGGATCATTCTAGAGTAACTTTGACACTTCAAAATCCATTCCCTAGGTTGATCACCATCAAATATGGGGAAGTGAAGTTTTGGGAAATGTGAAGAATGTTTACCTATTGAGTCATTCCATTCTCTGTTAGTAATAATATGTTGTGGTTTGGGCTGGTTGGTATCACTCTGGTTGCTGGAATATGGACTGCCCGGGATGGAATTTCGGGTAGCCGTGCCTTTTCCCTTGTCCAAATTTGATAGTTGTAGCTGGATAGAGCCCAAGGTGTTAGCCAGATAATCAAATTTGATCTTTACCCCTTGCACAAATCCTTTCAACTCCTCATTAGATTTAGAGATTTGCTCCTGCATTTTTAATTCAGCAGTCTTTCTCTTTAAGGACTCAGCCTTTAACACTCTATCTAACTCCTTTTGGTGTTCTTGCAGCTCGCGTAACCTGGTGCCATCCACCATCTCAAGACCGTGGCTCTGAGATACCAAATGTCAAGAACAGACCGAGTTTCTTTAATTTAATATATTAATAGAGTAGATCCATAGATATTTATATATTGGTGTAATTTTGGTGTAATAAAGGCAGGAATTTGGTAATAAGAAATGGAAGAAGAATAAAAGAAAGGGTAGGGAAGTTGAGAGAGAACAAGAGGAGGAAATCAGATTTATCTCATTGCTTACTTCTTTCATTCATAATCCTCCTATTTATAGTCCTTACAATTTTGGTACTATAACCCTAAAGCATATGAAATATACCTTCCATAATTAAAACATGAAATAAAGTAATTGGGCCAACAACATATGGCCCGCTTCATTAAAAAAGAAATACCACAAGTGGCCCGCTACACACTTGGAGCCCCGTCTTCAGTCAACGACCCGTCCCTCCTTACCTGCCAACAAGCCAGAATCGCTCAAAACAATTTCCAAATCGACATCCAATCTGCCCCTTTCCTCACAAACCCTAGCTCCCAAATCATAGCCTTCCGCTAGATTAACCTTGTCCGTGACAATCCCATGCATCAAAACCATAATAATCAAAGAAACACCATTCATTACTATTTAGTATTTACTAATGCATTCTGTAATCTGTGCTAGTTCTGTATAGACGAGTCCTCATTCATGAAAATTTGAAGACTCGAATTCTTTCAAGGCTGCTGCTGGGCATCCATGAAACCTGCATCAACGAGCACTTTCTCTCTCTTAGCCAACTCAATGTCTTCATCCACCATCATCTTCACCAGCTGCTCAAACCTCACCTTGGGCTTCCACCCCAGCACCTTCTTCGCCTTGCCGGCGTTCCCTTTCAGGTTATCCATCTCCGTCGACCGGAAGTACCTCTTGTCGATCACCACGTGATCCTTCCACTTCAGTCCCACGTACCCGAATGCCACGTCCAGGAACTCCTCTACCGTGTGTGATTCCTCCGTCGCCACCACGTAGTCGTCGACCTTCTCCTGCTGCAGCATCAGCCACATTGCCTCCACGTAGTTGTCGGTGAATCCCCAATCCCTCGACGCTTGCAGATTGCCTAGGAAAAGCTTGCTCTGCAGCCCGATCTTGAGCTGGCCCACAGCCCGCGTGATCTTGTGCGTTACGAAATTCTCCCCACGCCGGGGGGATTCGTGGTTGAAGAGGATCCCGTTGCACGCGAAGATGCCATAGGCCTCGCGGTAATTGACGGTGTACCAGTGGGCGGCGCACTTGGACATGGCGTAGGGGGAGCGGGGGTGGAAGGGGGTGGTCTCTGACTGCGGCAGCGGCGTGGATCCGAACATCTCCGATGAGCCAGCCTGGTAGTAGCAGATGTGGGAGCGGCCGGAGGAGGAGATGTGGGAGCGGACGACCTCGAGGAGGCGGAGGGCGCCGGTGGCAACAACATCGGCGGTGATGTGACCCGAACAACTAATCCAAGACACGAAGAATACGCATGCGGAAGACTTGAGGACTCGAACAACGTCAGTGAATGAAGGGATATAATCCGACTCAAATAACACGATAAAACTTACTAGAATCTGAAGACACGAACTAGGACTCGATGTTGACACTTGATACGACTTGATGGTGGCTGAAATCACGACAAGGGTGGTTGAGATGGCGGCGGACGATGCTGGAAGAGGTAGTGTTGGCGGCGGTGTAAGGTAGTTGTGGATTGGATAGATTCGGCGAACCCGTGTTGGTAACCCGAACGCGCATGTCTAACTTCTCCGGATAGCAATTCTCCCAAGTACTTAATTATAACCTAAAGAACTTGAATAAAACTATTGGTTTGCTAGATCAATAGATTTGTTTGGATAAAAGTCGATCAACAAAAGATCTTGAGACAAAAGGGAGGATTAAAACTCAAACTCATGCAATTGTCTAAGTAACAATGAAATAATGATCACATATTTATAGGTATATGGATCGAAAATTCTAATCCTATTCTAAGTCCAATAGGGACGAAAATATCTATTCCTAATCAAACTAGGATAAAATCAAAAGTTACCAAAAATAAGATAAGAAAAATCTATCTAAATCTAACTAGATAAGGATAAATCCCAATGGACTTGGGCTTCATTATTCTCGCCTATTTGGACTTAATTAATCACAACAATGGGCTGAATTAAGTGATTAAATTCGTGGCCCATGTTATAATTAATCTTGCCACCTTTGCATGAAAAACAGCATCTTCCGATTTCCCATGCAAACGTGTATAACTTTTAATGCACACGTCCAAATGACTTCGTTCTTCTTCTCATGTCTTCATGCTTCCTTCTTCATCATCAAATGATAGCATGTTGACTATACTCGAGCTGCCCTTGACTTCATCTTCATGCAATTCGAATTTACGCCTTATTGAAGCTTGTAGATAAGCTTGCAACTTCTTAGCTCGCAAACGCATCATAGGACTTTTAAACTGCAGCTCCGAATCATCTTCTTCTTTATTGCCATGCTGGATCTGGATCTCATCAGGCGGTGTAGTCGGGGATCTCGAAGGAGACGGCGATGTGGGACTGGGCGGCGAGGTTGTAGACCTCATCGGGGAGGATGGTGTCGAGCCAGCAGCGGAGGGAGGAGGCGTCGGTGAGGTCGGCGTAGTGGAGCTTCATGAGCGCTTTGTGGGCGTTGTGAGGGTCGATGTAGATGTGGTTGATGCGCTGAGTGTTGAAGTTTGACGAACGCCGGATTAGGCCGTGAACTTCGTACCCCTTCTTGAGGAGGAATTCCGTCAGGTAGGACCCGTCTTGGCCGGTGATGCCAGTGATCAGGGTGACTTTCCGGGGGTTTAGGCCGCCATGTTTCGATTTAGATCTGGGGACGGTGGCGGTGGCCATTGGAGACTGGAGAGTAGAGAGGAGGTGATCGATTTTTCGACTATACTAAATAGTAACTGCTAACTATTAACTATGCTTCCTTTTTTCTTTCAATTAATTAAGCTCTTCTTATTCCTATGTACACCATCGCATCTATACTTCTATTTCTATACTATATATAAAAACAGAAAAAATCCAATTTTACCTCCAAATTGATGATAATTTTATAAATAGAATGTGAATTGAGATTAATAAATATCCGTTTGTAATTCAATATTTTTTCAATTAAAATAATATTCAAATTACCGATAGTGGGTAAATACAATGTGAATTGAGTTTAATAAATATCCGTTTGTAATTCAAAATTTTTTAAATTAAAATAATATTAAAATTACTCATAGTGGGTGCAAGTTATACCAGTTATAATTGTAATTAAAATTTCATAATAAAAAATTGATGATCTCATGGATATTTTTTTAAAAAATAAACTAATATATGAATTAATGATAGTGCTTGTACTTATTATTAAATTTATTAAAAAAAATTACTAAAAAAATATTTAATGATGTTGGGTGTACTTATTATTAAAATTAATAAAATATTCATTCATTTAAAAAAATGATATAGATATTTTAATTTAATAACTTTGCCATTCAGAATAGTTATTCAGCAACGTGAAAAAAAAAAAATCAGCATTCAGCAAAGTGAGTGTCCCACTACCTACAAGTTAACCTCCACTTCCCACTACATTTAACTTAACAAAAAACTGAACAATAAATAATTAAAACCATTGGTTTGAAAGTACATAATTCAGTTAGTTTATTTTCTCATTCTCTCCATTTCCTCTCAATTTGTCCAATATTTCACTCGGAGATTTATTCATTTAGCAGTCTAAAAATTCCATAAAAAATGGCTCCAGTTTTTGGAACAATCGAAATGTTGAAGCCCGGAAGAAGCACGTTTGGTTTAGAACTGCGACTAATTTGATGCTATAAAAACTCCAATTCCTTTAGCATGGAATGCATTTTCCACGATCGAGAGGTACAATCAGTTGCCATATCTATCGATATTTTTTTTATTGTATATCTGAAATCAAACATTATGCCACAATAAATTTTTCTTTTTATTTTGTAGGGTGAACAAATTCATGTTACTATTCCGAAAGCCAACATTGAAACGTTTAAAGATCGTCTTATTGAAGGCAATGTGTATGCTGTAATTGATTTTGTGATTGGATTAAATATCATGAAATACAAGACCACGTCGTGTGTTCATAAGATTATCATCTTTAAACACGCGAATTTTTGAAGTATTCCATGAGATTTTCCGAAGAATTTATATGAGATAAAGACGTTCATAGATATTGCAAATATGGAGAAATTATGAGATTCAGCAATGTTTGGTAAGCTATTTTGCATACATACGAAAAATTTATGTCAATGAGATAATAATCTATTATTATTATTATTATTTTTTTTTTTTTTTTTTTTTTTTTTTTTTTTTGCAGATGTAATGGGAACTATAGTCTCACACTATAGACCACTTACAAGAGAGATAAATGGGAAGTTGACAAAGTTGATGGATTTAGTGTTGGAAGATTTGGAGTATGCTATTTTTTATTTAAACTACATATTTTTATACTTTATAAGTTAATTTATAAACGATTTTATTTTTAAAAATAGCCAACATATTATTCGATTCTTTTTTTCTCATTTTTATTTACTGATTAACACGAAATTGATCTCATTTTATAAAAGCTTCATTTTTATAATTTAAAGTTTTTTTTATTGTTCACTGAATATGTATTTACTAAAATATAGATATAGCTTAACTAATTATTTTTTATGAATATTTGTAGGGGAAATACTATTACTTGCACACTTTGGAAAAATTATGCAGATGAGATGATTAATTTTCTGAATTCTAGCCCAGAAGCACCAGTTGGTATAATTCTGCAGTTTTGCAGACCAAACATTTACATGGGTACGAATTTTTTTAAGATTTAATTTCTATAACTTCGAACTGATTAGGATTTTTAAATATGGCAATAGGTAAAGTAAAGATTTCATCATTGTTTAATGTTACAAAGAATCTGACTGATCAGAAGATTGAGGAGATAGCAGATTTCACTTTCAGGTAAAATAATTCCTTTAATACATTATGCAGTGTTCAGATTTTTTTCGGTACATTTTTATTATGAAGCATTTCAGATTTTGTTGCATATCTTATTTTAGCATTCATAAATTCTTACCTCTTGGTTATTTTAATTATTTTGATTTCTTTATTCAACATACATAATTTTATTAACATTTATTTATTATATTTTTTTTGGAGGTATCTCACTAATGGAAAAGTGAGATCAACTACTATTTCTACTCTCACATCATCATCATCAAGGACATTAAGTGATGAAATTAAAGATGATGATTTTCAACTGAAAACCATATCTCAAATTCTGACAGAGGGGAAGGTATTTTAAATATTTGGAAAAGCATTCAAAAGATATCTATATTTTAAATAAATTTAACTAATCTGAATTTAATTAGACGGGCAATTTCTGGATTTATGCAACTATACTATGTGTGGAGATAATTAGAGATTGGTCATACTTAGCTTGCAAGCGCTGTCAAAAGAAATTGAGACCTAATTAAAGTGTTTTTATATTGCCGTAACATTGAGAGAATTCCATTAGGAATTGAAATGTTAGCAAACAAAAAAGTTTTGTTCAATGTTAGTGTTCAACCTGGGCAGACAAAAAATTACAGTGGATCTTTCAGTGCGGTAAGAATTTCTTGTGACAAAGAAAGGAAAATTTACACTTTAATACCTATATTTTGAACACTTTTTAAAAAATGACCCACTTTATTACTATTAGCAAAACAGTACCCACTTTTTCAAAATTTTTGCAAATCTGGCCTCGATCAAATTTTTAGCCCTATAATATCTATGTGGCATGCCCAACAAATTTATTTTATTTTTAGTTCATAATTGACATGGAATATCAAGGTAATATTTTTTATTGGAGCAAAAATGCCACGCAAGAATTTCAGCATGCCACATAGATATTCTAGGCTGGAAATTTGATCGAGGTCAGATTTGCAAAAATTTTGAAAAAGTGGGTACTGTTTTGCTAATAATAATAAAATGGGTTATTTTTTAAAAAGTGTCCAAAATGTAGATATCAAAGTGTAAATTTCTCACAAAGAAATAATCCAAAAAATGTGTAGAGAAATTTTTTGCATTGAGGTACAAAATAAGAAATAATACATACTGTATTTTTTATTACATCAATAACCCAAATATTAAGTCATAAATCGTTTATATTGTATAGGAGGAATAGTCCATTTCAAAAAATGGAGCAGAAAAGGTTCAAGAGATGGTAGGTTAATTCGATTTTTGTAATTATTATTTGAAATAACTTTTTATCTAATATCTTTTTTTTAATAAATAGCATAGACATAATTAATATTTTGTATTTATTATTTTGATTTGTTTCAGGTTGATTCGAGCAATGACCCTATATCATCTTCGAAATTAGCTGATGAAAACAAAATTTGTGTTGCTGTACAAAAAACAATCCAACAACTGATGGACAGTGAGGTCATTATAATTTTATTCAGTAATTATATTTATTGCATCATTAATTAAATTGACATATTAATTGAAAAAAAAAACAGAGTGGAGAGTTCTGTATTTACGCAACAATTAACAGCATCGACTCAATTTTACTGGAATGTCATACCTCGCATGCAAAGAATGTCTCAAAGAATTGCAACCATAAGATGAGCTAAAATTCTTTTGTGAAAAATGTCAAACATTTGACATATGTAGAAAAACAAGGTAATTAATAAATATTTATTTAAAATTATATAATGTTTATTAAAACAAATCTGTATAAACTTTATTCTTTGTGCTGATGCATATACAAATTGATTGTTGAAGTCAGTGATGGAACTGGAACAACAACACTCAGTATGTGGGATATTCAAGGGTTGGAATTAATTAGGAAAAAACCAGAAGAAGTAAGTTCAACACTAAGTAATTTTTTTTTTGATCAGCTATAATTCAGCGTAATGATATTTTGCAGGATGAAATTGTTGATACACTACCTACTGAAATTGATGACATAGTGAATGCAAAAGGTCTTTTCAAAATTATTGTATTGCCTGAACAGCTCAAAGGACCTTTCACAGTTCTTAATGTCACAACTGATGAGAACATAAAGTTAATGATTGAGGCAAGTAATTCATAAAATAATCTTTTTACTTTAATTACTTAAAAAATATTTAAAAAAAAACAGAAGAATATAATTAATTTTTTTTTATTATACAGGATAGTGTATCAAAATCAAAGGGGAAAATAAAGATGCATGCAAATGCAAATGCAAATGAGGTAGTCCATTTATATAAAGATAAATATGATTTTTAGATTAAACATAATATATATTTAGTCTAATGCCTTTTAGTATGTTATCATGAGGAGAAGAAATTTTGAGATCGAAAGATGATAATTAGAGTATAATCTACGTCTAGAACTTACTCAAGAGTGAGGGTTTAGATAGTTTAGTGATTTTCCTGTAAATTTAGGAATTAAATCTGGTTTGATATATTAATTGAACTCGTAGGATCCATACAAGTATAATTCCCTAGAATTTGTTTCTCACTGAAGTTTGAAGTTCTTGTTTATTTAGTTCTTTTATTTGTGTTATTCATTTTTGCTAATTAAAATTCAAACCATTAAATCGAGTCTCTAAATAAAGTATGATAATTTAATCAAGTACTTAGTTAAATTTACAAGTCAGTTTTTGTGGATACGACCTTACTCACCATAGTTTTACTACTTTTACCGTGTATACTTGTGATCAGTAGTACTATTTTTAATAAAATAAAATACCAAACAAATGTGTTTTAAAAATCTTTTAAAACCATATTTTCTCTCTATATTTTCATATTCACTATCAGTTAAGTTTTTTCTGTTTTGAATTAAAACGGATTTCATATTACTCCACTAATGCTCTCAACCAGTGAGGAAAATCATTGTTCCGAGTACAAAACTCGCCACATCTAGCGCCAAACTTTGCTACATTATGGGCTACAACATTAGCCTCTCTAAACATATGCCGGAAATCATGAACCAAACCGGCTCGAACTAGCTCAAATATCAGGTCGAACTCATTATCCATCAAATCTGCATTGTCTAATCCTTTAGAGAGTATTGAGATAGCCGCTAAAGAATCGGAATACACTACACATGGAATCAAATCTCCTTGGAGACACAAGCCCACTCCATACAAGATTGCGTTAAGTTCAGTGTCTTCAACTGACAAAGGCTGCAAAGTAGTTGTAGCAAGGGCAGCCCGCAACTTCCCTGTGCAGTCCCGAACAACCGTTCCCACTCCAAAGACGCCACGGTTAAAGTTTACCGCTGCATCGACGTCCACTCTAAAGATCCCTTCTTTAGGTGGTCTCCATTCTCTGTTACCCAACTTGCCTTCGACCAATCAGTTAAGTTGAAATAGGGAAGATTCATACATATATGATGTTGTTTGACCTTAAGTCCAAAAGCTAGATTTAAAAACTTAGCTAATGATCATAAAAGAAATGAAAATAGAGAGATTCAAAACAACGGATATTGAGCACAATTAAACGATTCCTTAAAAGGATGAAAATAAGTTCAAAATGTCAAAATCGACAAAGATTCAACAATATAAGTGTACCATTTTTTATTTTATAAGTGTACCATTTTAAACTACAAAAATGAAAATATTTTATGGAATTAGGGTTTATGGTTGTCTCTTTGAAATTTCATTATCTCTAATGTTTTTTATGTTCGAGTCGAAAAGGTAAGACATGCTTCTGCCAAATGTGTTTTAAAAACCTTTCAAAACCCTAATTTATCTCCTATTTTCATTTTTTTTATTGATCAATTAAGTTGAAATAGGAAAGATTCATGCATATATGTTGTCTGACCTTGAGTCAAAAAGCTAGATTTAAAAAGCTAGCTAATTTTTTTCTTTAAAATGTTGAATCCCTGAAATAGAGCAGGAGTAATTTTATGTATTATGATACTTTAATGTATTTCATTGATTTTATCATTCAATTTAGGTCGTATATAGTTGGTTTGCTTGATTGACCTTGATCAATAAAAATATCAGGCCCGGTCACCCGTTTGGTTCACCTGATAGGAGTCCAATATTGATAATGGGTTCAATCGTCTCCTATATCACTCATTTGATTGATAACTTATCACGCAATGTTAGGGTGATTATTTTTATTCATCAGCTCTTATTTTTGGATAAAGCTAAAAATAGTCATTATCCTCCTCCCAAACAAATTTAGGTAATAAAAATATATATGGAGGTCAATTTAGGCATCTTCTACATTTAATAATAATCCTTCAATCCAAACAGAATATTGACAATCTATCATAAATCATCAAAATCACAAATAAACAATCCAAATATATAGTTATTTCTGTATGAACAATGCAATCATACTCTATTCAATCAATCTTATTTATCACACTAACCAATTAAACTAAACTGGTCGTATTGAATAATATTTAGAAGAGGCACTTAGTTACTCCAATACGACATAGCATAAGTAAAAATTATTTGGTTTCATTTAAATAAAATATGTCTAGTGTGGCGGGTATGAAACAATAATTATATCATTTCAATGAAATTTGTGTAATTGTTGGTCGTAATTTATTAAACCAGTTCTGGGATTTAAAAAAATAATAATTAATTTTGTATCAGTCATAGATTTTCACATATTCACACAGATGGCATAGATGTAGAGACAGGTCTTGTGTGAACTAAATGCACATCGTGCGTTGATCCGGTCAACGCATTGACCAAAAAACCCATCAAAATTAGTATCCTTCATAACAGTAAGAAGTATCATTTAAAAACCCAAAAGTATCACTTATATCATTAAAAAGTATCGGCCAGGAAAAAAAAAATAAAGAAAAAAATTATCAAAATCAGTATCAATCCTAACACTAAAAAATATTATTCAAAATTAAAAAAATATCATTTGTATCACTAAAAAGTATCACCTCTTTTGATGATTTTTTTGGCCAACGCGTATTAACTTGATCAACGCATTAATTGTCGGATGTACATCTCATGTACAGGAAAATTTGCGTAGATGTACATATTGACAAAATTTTAAAATTAGCACATTAAAATGTTTATAGAAAAAAATATCCATATTCCATAAGTACTAGACCATTATTTTATTTATTTATTTCTTTTACAAAACACAAGATACATCCCAAATTCATAAACATTCAGTGGCCCAGCCCAAAGGTTCCCAACTAAGCTAAACCAATTGAATAACTTAATCAAATCGGGTATATGTAGATTTAAGCGTTTGCTATTAATGTAAGTTAAATGTAGAAAAAATCAAGATTAATTCATTAATCTAAATAAGAGAGTCGAACTTACAATATTGAGAAAATATAGATTAAAAGTTAAATATATTTGTTTAATAATTACTTAATGTGGAATATTTAAATAAAAGGTATAACACAATTGATGAAATAATTTTTTAATAAATTAAATTTATTGAAATTGAGGTGTTAGTAGAATATAAGTATGAAAGATCACTTAAATATCAAGTTTGAATTTCAAACTATCACATGCGTATCAAGTATGACAGGTCATAAGAAATTCACATTCTCTCATGGGTTAATTTTGAAAAATACACAAAATTTTAATTTTGCAATTTCATGCACAAGCTTTCAAGCAGTCCAAATTGTTAGACAAGCCGGTGTGTGTTGTTGGGCATCTCAGGCCCATTTGGTTTGGCCCAACACTGAAGGCCCATCACCTCATTAATGTTGCTGTTGACCCGTCCCATTATTATTCCCTAGCTGATCCTTCAGTGCTCTAGATACTTCTATTAATGATTGGGGCTCGAGCACTGTTCACTCATCACTCACATTCAATCTCTCTCTCTCTCTCTCTCTCTACTCTCTGAGTGTTTCTTCTCTCTGCCTCTTGCGATCCCTTGCTTCAAGCTGTTGTGCTTGAGAGCTTTGTGCTCTACTGAACTAGCTTACGGTCCTAGTTCGTCTGGATTCCATCTTGGTCTCCTCGTGTGAGTAGCCTGGGATAGCTAAGGTTCAGTCGTGGGCTCGCCGGAGGTCTGAGCTTATTTCTGAGAGGTTCTGTGTGTTTGGTCGTCGTTCTTCACCTTCTTCTGATCTCGGTGTGCACTCGGTCACTGTATCGTTAGAGCTTTGGGTTCAAGGAACCGTGAGCCTTCGTTGCTTCTCCGTCCAAGCTCTCTGTCCCCTGAGCGACGTACGGCCTGACTGCCGGTGACGGAAAATAAGTGGTGTAACCTCCGGGAGCCTTGATACCCTACATGTGTATTTATGGAAAATTTTCAAATTGAAAGACAAGGTTGTTCTATTTAATTATATGACAATATCAATTGAACCAAAACCATGCTCGAATGTGAGTTAAAATTTGCACTGACTCCACTTATGGCATTTTCGTCAAAATTATGTGTCATTTTTAAGATTCTATAATATGTTATTTTTTCATGACGTAGAAAATATTTGTAAACATATTTTCACATCTCATCAAAATTAATAATTTATTTTCCTAACAATATCGTTATCGTACTGAAAAACTTGGTGTACTGAAAATTTGATATTTTCGCTATTGTCAATACGATATATGCGGTATACTGAAATTTCGGTAATTTTCCCACCCTACTCTTAAGAGAATTAACCATTTACTAGTATATCTCTCGCGTGATGCTTGGTACAATTTCATTTTATAATAATTGATAAATTGAAAGCAAAATTCAATATGGTTAGATATATATCTACAATACACATACTTATAAGTATGTCAAACTAACATATAAAAATATTTAAATAGATTAAAAACTAAAATTTATTTTATATATGTAAATAATAATTATCATAATTATATAAAAAAAATAACTTAGGGGCAACTCTTGTGAGACCGTCTAATAGGTCCTTTACGTTAAACGGATCTGAATCCGACCCGACCTGACCCGGTCCACTAAATATATATTAAAAAAACACGAGATTTTTTTCTCCTTCCAAGTCGACAATTTCATGGATAAATCGGGACAAATAAGTGATCCATTATTGGATTTCCACTCATGTGAAATTTCATTCAACTCCAGCGAAGAAATGTCTACAACGAACAATATGTTTCTTTGGTTTGCGATTCTTGATTTCAAATTAGGTTTATGAGTTTGTGAGTTTGTAATCATTGATTTCAAATTATTGTAATTAGGTTTATGAAATTGTGTATACCTTGTGTTCGATGATATACATTTGAAGTAATTAATTTCAATTTCTATTTTTTTAGGCCATTTGCTGTGATGATGATATGTATAGTACTAATTTAAATTTCAATTTATAATTTTCAGATGTAGTTCTACTTGATGATTATTCAAATGATAAACATGTAGAAACTACATCTCTCATAAAACATGAACCTGTTCAGTTGAAATTCCCTAGTAAGTGGTACTTCACTTCATATGTAGTAAGACTTCACTTCTCTGTTTTTGCTTCACTTCATGTCTAATTATGATCACTTGACAATTAGTGATATTTCACCTAGCAGTTGGTGATTCTTCACCTCACAACTAGTGACACTTCTGTTTTTTTGCTTCACTTCATGTTTAGTTACGATCACTTGACAGTTAGTGATTCTTCACCTCATAACTAGTGACACTTCTCTGTTTCTGGTCCAATAATTCAATTCAATGTGACACTTTGTCCTAGATTCTCATTATAATAGTAATATTTCACATTATAATTAATGGTTCTTCACCTCATAGTGTAACAATCCCGATTTTTAGAATATGATTAAGAAATTCTAAATCTTAATTAAGAATTGTTAAGATGAAATTTGAGCTTAATTGAGATGATTCGGATATAAGTCATGACTTTAGGAGTCATTTTTGTGAAAATCAACTTTTGAGATTTTTCAATTTTTATTGGAAGATAGCCAATATTGGTCTTGTTTGAAACGTATTGACCCGAGGAGCGTGTTAGTACTCTTAGAATTTGAATCCGAGATCATTTGAGGTCTGGATTTTGAAAAAATGTATAAAGTAAATGTGTGAATAGTAAATTTTGATCTTTTTCGTGTTTTAAATATTTTACGAAATCCTCCTTGTTGATCTGAGGCTCGCTTCGTCAGGCTTATTTTATGGGAATCAACCTAAGGAATCCGTTCACATTCATGAATTTTCAATCAGATGTCAAACGAACGCTTGAGAGTGTTATCTATTGTTAGGAATGAATAGTAAATCTATTTTTAAAAAATGAATCTTTCCTCGTTTTTCTTCAGACGACTTCCTTATTGTCCCGAGTCGGGTTGGTTTAATAGTACTCGAGCCAATGAGTCTCCCGGCCTTTTTGAATTTTGAGTTGGAGGTCATTTGGACATCGCCATTGAATAAAGTAACTTTAATCGAGTTTGAAAATGAATTTATCAGTATTTTATACCCGGAGTTTCGTACCGGGTACCTCAAAATTTTGCCTATAAATAGAGGCATCCCCTCTCATTATTTTCTACCCCACAACTCTCAAAATAGAGAGAGTTGAGAGAGAGCCGAGAGTGAGAGGGGGTGAGGTGGTGGTGACGGTGGTGTTAGTATTGGGTGGTGGTTGTGGTGTTAGTATTGGGCGGCAGCGATGAAGTGGAGGGGAGGAGAGGCGGCGGGGGAAAATGCTGCCGGTCCGGCCACTAGCAACAGCTAGATGGTAAGGGTGCCGACGGGCAGCAACAACGCGGTTTTGCCGTCGCTGCGACCCGTCAGTTTGCCACCTTCTTCCGACGCACTTGTCTATGTCCATTCCTTGTCTGTTCGAGCCTAATTTTTGATATGTTGTGTATTTAATTATTTATTTCATTTCATCTTTTGAAGTCGTTGTCATTCGGGAATCGAAAATGGGCCAAATGACCAGAAAACAGTTGTAGATGGCAAAACTGATCAATTTCGGTTTTTTGAAGATTTGGGACCTTTCGAGGTCCCAAATTGAAAAAGTTTATTCTGAAAAGTTGTCTGGAATATTATTTTACATTGGAATAACATATTTTTGAATTTTATCTTTGAATATCCCGTCATTTGAAATTTTGCCTAAAGCGATTAAAGTGTTTAAATTTTATTTTGAAAGTATGAGTCGTCAAAAAATTCCCAAACTTATAGGCTTTGATTCTTGTATACTAAGGATTTTCTTTCTATTTATTTCGTAATTTTTGAATAAGTATAAACCCTTGTTGAATTTTATTATTGATTATCTCGTTGATTTAGATTTTAATTGGAAGTTTATGATCTCGAAAAATTTCTAAATTAATGTGGTATAGTTTTCGCTTGTCTGGGGATTATCCTCCGTTTATTTCGTAATTTTTGAAAGAGTATTAAGCTTTGTTGGATTTTTGGGTAAAATGTCGAGAAAAGGTAGAGACGACGGAGTATCGTTTTTTACCAACCTCTCGACTCGGTCAAGCCTATCTTTTCTAAGATAGGCCCAGGCCTTCCAAGCCGAAGTCTGACCTATTTTCATCCTTACTTCTAATGCAGACTTTAGCAAGAAACGTTGCGACTAACTGCAATATCCAGATTAATACAAAATAATTTGACATCAGTTTTATTTTTATCTTTTTCTGACATTTTTTATTTACAATTTTACCTTTCATAATTTTACCTTACTATATGTATTAATGATACAATAATTTCCTCATCAAACATACACAAATGAATACCGAACATGGTCAACTATAGTCATCTCCTTTGAAAATTAGATGGTAACTTCTTCTTCTTCTTCTTCTTCTTCTTCTTCTTCTTCTTCTTCTTCTTTTATTTGGCTTTTTATTCGAGCTATGTTCAGGGCCGTGCTAAGAAATTTGAGGGCCTGAGACAAAGCTTTGAAGAAATCTATAAGCACAAAAATGTATGCATACTGTAAACAAATATCTTTTATAAAAATTCATTTAATCCTTCCTGTTTTTTTTAGCTTCAAAATTATTAAAATTTCATAATCAAGATGTTTCAACAAAGAGCTGGACTTGTATACACAAGTCTGATATAGACTTTATTTCAGACGGGCCGGTCCATAGCAATTCGGACCCGCTCAACCCTAATCCACAAAAAATCCTAATCTACAAAAAAAAGGAAACGGAATCTCTGTTGCAGCCTACAGAAAGGAAAAAAAAACACGATGACAAACTTCGTCGCTCAACCACGTCTCCGGTCGTCTTTGCGTCACTTGTCGTCACACCTCACCACAGGCACTGAATGAAATGAGTGGAGATCTTCCCACCTAAATGAATATTTTGTTTTGGAATATCAGGGAATCGGTAATGATTTATCGTAAAAGATGCTTCGTCAGTATTGCCACTCCACTCATATGGTTTGGTTGGGTATTGTAGAACCTATAGTTTTGATCGATTCCATCAGTTCGTCATCGCCGCTCAACCACGTCTTTCATTACCTCTGTTCCATCGCAAAGAGAAATACCTCGCTCAACCACCGCAGAGAGCATGTCGTCTCCGCCGGCGAGCAGCTTCAAGTACAAAGGTCGCACTCAAGTTCAGCCAAAAACTTTTCTTACGACCCTCAAGTTTAGGTAAACTCAATTTCACAACATTACTGAAAAAAAAAATACAATATGTGTGGGAAAATTTAATTTTTTTTACTAGAATGAACACTAAATGAAATGGGTGAACAAGCTATAGCCATACTTGTTAAATCTAGGATGAACATGATGAACCTATTGCTGAAAAGGAGTAGAGTATTACATTGATTGAAAGAGAGAAAAAATCTTAATGTATATTTTAAGAATTTGCATCTATGATACTTTGTTGTGTACTCAATGTTACTTTTATGCAATATAGATGATATTGTTGGAGATGGTGAACTAGCTACAGTCATACAAATCTAGGGATGAGCTTGCTGAATTTATTACTGAAAATTAGCAGAGTATCACATTGATTGAAAGAGGTAAAAAAATCTCAATTTATATTTTAAAACTTCAATATTTATGATACTTTGTTGTGTACTCAATGTTACTTTTATGCAATATAGATGATACGTTAGACTTTAGTGGTGGCTCTCTAATCGGTTTGAAGAGATATATGATTATATTGCTTACATGCTTCAGTGTCAGAAAAAAAATTCCCTCGAGGAACAACAATATTAGGGTCACGATACAAAAATAAAAAATATTGTATATTACCGTGCAATTTGAATTCGTAAATATTGAGCTATGAAAAATAATTTTTTTGTATCTTTTATTTTGTAAATAAATACCTACTAATATTCCTAGATAAACCATATTAGAAAAACGGCCTTCAAATCTTTTCATTGAATGATACTTTTTTGAATTTTCATTGGATGATACTTTTTTGAATAATTTTTGCATCTTACGTGATACTTTTAGGTTGTACACATGATACTATTATTCTGTACACGTGATACTATTATTACATCTGAACAAAAATATGATTTTATTTAAATGATGGTTATGAATGATGTTGAATAAACTAATTTCTTGCTAATTATGAAGCTTGTTTAGTTATGAACACATATAGTGATTATTTATTAAACTTTTACTATGACCAAATTACAAGACAAGTGATACTTCATTTAACATTAAATGATACTTTTTATACAGTTGGTATAGTTTTAGTTAGAAACACCACAAAGTTTTTGCACAACCAAAACCAGTTTGTAATCAGAAAGACAAAGAATAATACAGATGAACATCAATGTGTATACATCTTAGCAACATCCATCAAAACATACAGACTATTCTCCCATACAATCATATACATGTCTAGAAACACGTTTAATCTGAAAATAATTAGTCAACAAAACCAATAAAATGAAATACAACATGCTTCTCCATACACTAAAACATAAATTCAAGAGTAATATGACTCTAACCAATATCCAACAACATCTCAATAAAACTGCAAATCAACATCCAAATTATTTCTTTCTTCTGTTCATAAATGTTATAACAGATTTGTGGATATCTTTGACTCCTCCTTCGTCTTGAGCTTTCTCTTCATTTTGAAAATCTGATATACAAATAAATGAAGCATGTCATAAACAACCACAATCAGGAAAATATATATAGTCCACATTCATGCATAAAACAGACCCATAATCCGTATACTCAATAAAATCAAGCCTCTAAGTAATTTTTTTTTGCTCAACTATTCTTTAGTCTTAATTCTGAGTTTGTAAAATAAGTATGATCTCACATGAACACCAGACCTCAATTTTCATATTACAAGTTTGAGTCTATTTATTTGTATAAGTCAGATACATACTCATGTGATACTTCTATGGGTATAAAATGATACTTAAATGAGTAAAAATTGATACTAAATTGTGATATGATTCAATTAAAATAAACAAACTCAGACTTGTGTACCAACACATACAAAGAAAACTACAACAACAACTAGCAAACATGTAACTAAATTATTTATCAACTATTCCACGCCTCAGTTTTCAAGTTAGAAGTTTAAGTCCATTCATTAACCTAATGTGTCTCCATATGTAATAGACACCAAGAACAAAACACATAACTGGATAAAAAGACACCAAAATCCAGAAAAATACGCAATGAAATCCTTTTGAACATGGAAATCAGTTTCTAAAGCTAATGGAATACTTACAAATATCAGAGATGAACAAATCTCATACTTTTGACACCCGTTTGAATCTGACTAGAGCTTTATCCGACACCCTACATAATATTTCCCTAATGAAACTCAATGATCTAATAAATAGCTAACAAGCTCCTAATTTGTGCATTTTATCAAATTAATTAACAACCTACACTAACAAAGTATAAAATTCTTTATAGTATAACCAACCATTTTCAAAATTTCAAGAATGCTATGGCAGTACAAAATTCACCCAAAATACAATCTCTACCAAAATTTCATACTCAAAACCACAATTTATAATCAGCTCAATCAACCCAAAATCATTTCTAACAATCATCTTTTCATTAAAATCATACTAACAGTTTTACAAAACAACTGATCTAAAAAAACGAACGCGGCCACATAAAACAAAGAAAAAGTTATCAAAACTAAAGACTAGAAAAACATCACTAATTCAGAAGATCAACACAATCCCATTTCAAAGCTACAAATTGAAATTGAAATGGAAAAATCAATCTTTTCCTCACACATAAACTTATTAGGTGCAAAATTCAGATACATACATACATACATACATACATATGTACTGTGAAGAATGTGCTCGCGAAGAAAGGGCAATAAAATTACAAATCAAAAATAAAAAAAACTACAAAAAATTAAGAAACTAACCTCTAGTGGCTCTGGATTGAAGAAAATAAGCGGAAAACTCGATTGAAGTGACGATTTTGCGTCTTTGCTTCAAACTAGGGTTTAGGATTGTGAATGGGAATGCGCAAGGAAAAGAATGAAAGAAGCGGGTTTCTTGCCTCTCCGCTGCAAAATTAGGTTTAGGCTCGTGAATGGGAAAAATGAAAAGTGCGATATATTTTTTTTATACAGCGGGTCAAAAGGTCGGGTCAGATATAACTAGACCTGACCCGTCTTAAATAATAATATGTACAACTTGTGCAGGTAAGTATTTGCGTTCAACATTTCATTCACAATACTATTAAATCTCCTAACTTTGTATCAATATTTCTCCATCGTGCAAGATCATATATATTATATGTTGCATTAGATGTTCTACAAATTTTGACATATTCTAAAAAAACTTCATTTTCTATATGTTCATTATTAGTGTGGAATCCGCGTGTGCTACTTTCTCAAATAGATTTTATTTTTTCAACGAATTAACTTGTTGTACCGTTATTTTTATTTTTAATAACGAATTTATCAAGTACTCCTTGTTGAGATTTAATTAAGGTATCAATTCTTTTTTTTTTCCCACTTTTATTAATCTATTCAACCAATATCAAAATAATAAATAACAAAACTAAATTTAAAATTTCAAAACACATATTACAATAATCAATGGACAATAATAATTAATTAATAGTCAAATAAAACCAATAAAAACTAAAACAAAATATTAAAAATCAAAGAAGTTAAAAACTCATTAAGTATAAATGGGAAATAAATTGTACAATGGAGTGGTGACTGTTGTTACGGCTAATTGAATTAGTCAAAGATTTTACTGAAAAAAAATACTATTGTTTTCGCAAGAGTAGGGCACGGCTAACTGAATTAGCCAGAAAAAAAAAATTTAATAAGGTGATTAAGACTCCAACCTAGGCCTTCTTTTAAAATGATGAAAAATTTACTAAACGCTGCCACTTGAGCTATGATCAAATTTGGGAAAATATTACATAAATTAATATCACAAAATCTCCTATACAATAGGTGCATGGGCCGGCCCATCAGACGCCTCGGCCAGTCTCAACCTGACTCGGACCCGCGACAATTTTTTTTAATATATGCACTAACCCAGTTACCCCATTTTTCCCATTTCGATTTCAGCTCTAACCCTAGCCGCCCCCATCCCTGTTCCGATCTCTCTCGCTACGGACCTCTCTCTCTCGATCCAGCATATCTTCACTTCTTCTGCCTGACATCGCTGGTTGTCAAATCTGCCGATGTCGATTCAACCTTCCGTCTTTTGATCCAGTACGTGATGTGCTAGCTTTTCTCATTTCTAAACCTAGCATTCTGTATATCATCTCTCTCTCTCTCTCTCTCTCTCTCTTTCTCTCTCTCTCTTATGACTTTGTGTGAGTTTTCAACCCCGACGTGAGCAATTTAACGGTTCACCACCGGAGCTTTAATGTTTGTTGGAATCTTCTATATTCAGCTTTCGATCCAGTCAGGTAATACACTATTTCCTTGTCTATTGTGTTGAAATTATGTGTTGTTTATGTAAAGATTTAGTCGCTAGAGTTTTCTTTTTCTTTTTTTCCTTCCAGTTTTTGTGTTTTTTCCTGATTTTTTTTCTTGTATTTTGTTGATTTTTTTATTTATGTGATTAGTGTAGATCTAGAAATCTGCAATTAATCGTATCAGTCCGGAGCAGCAGCCAATCTGTGAAACAAAACTAGAAAACACGTAAGAGCCAAAGACTGTCGGGGGGTGACGATCGTTGGGCCTCCGACGCTCAAGTTAGAAAAAGAAAAGGAGTAGAAAGTAATAAGATATAAAATAATTGAATAATTAAGCCAGAATGTGACTAGAAATCGAAGGAACGCCATTCAAATCTGGAAAAACGTAGGGAAAAAACCCGGATATTGAATCGTCTGAGTGGAATTAATTCAGAAAACCATGAACATAGTGCTCTTAGGGTATAATGTGAAGCTTGTGGGTATTTCAGCGTTGTCGTCAAATAAGGAGGGGGCTTTCTTTTAAAGGTGGAGGTAGTAGTTAGGGTTTGCGTGGATCGTGGAGACGGTTGAAGGATGTGCCGACTTCTCTGAACCCGTCAACCTTTCCGGATAAGGTGAAACTGATCATTAATTCAAATTTAAAATTGAACGGCTATTTATTAGAATACCGATTGTACGCTGTCGTTCAACCCTTTTGGGCCAGCATATCGTGTTGATGAAAAATGAGCACTACAGTTAGCCCTTCATTGTCTAAGTTCCAGCATGGGAGTTGGACAATGAATCATAATGCAAATAAACAGGTAAGGACATAAGACGTCCGTCGTGAGGCCGAACATCGAGCCCAAGAAAAGATTAGAAACAAACACTCCAATACAAGAAAATGACTCGAGAGGTCAAACACTAAAGCTTTGAGCGCAAGCTGCAAGGTAAGACGACCGAGGCTTTGAAAGCAAACCATAAGATCGAACACCGAAGCCTGAGTATGGGCCATGAAGTTGAACGACCCAAGTTATAAAATAATCTGGAGGTCGAATGCCTAAGCTTTGAGCACAAGCTATAAGGTAGGATAATCGAGGCTTTGAAAGTAAACCGTAAGATCGAATACCAAAGCCCCGAGTATGGGCTGTGAAGCTGAACGACCCAAGTTATAAAATAACTTGGAGGTTGAACGCCTAAGCTTTAAGTGTAAGCTATAAGGTAGGACAACCGAGGCTTTGAATGCAAATTGTAAGGTCAAACATCGTAAATCCATTAGTGTTTGCCACAAATCGTATATGTTGCTTTCTGTTTCAATTTTTATGAAATCGACCTTAGCAGGTCTCGACCCTTAGAAGTGGTCGAACTGGGGACATATTGACCCTTAGAAGTTGACGAGAAGGGTCGATCCCAGGGTCATCGACCCCTCCCCCCTCTTTTTTTGGAGAAATCGACCCTAGAGTCGACCCCCCTCTTTTTTTAGAAAAAAATCAACCTTAGGGTCGACCCCTATTTTGAGGTCGAGATCAACTGCATAAGACCATCACTTAAAAAGGGTCGACTTGGAGATATAAGAGCTGTCGACCCTATGGTCGATCATTTTGACAATGACAAGGGTTGATCAACATGATGGGATTTACTACTATAGAAGATCGACCTTAAGGTTGATTTATTGCTTATCAGAGTCTCAAATTTTGATCAATCCCGAAATATAAATGATGTTGTAGATAATTGACTCTAACGTCGACATAATAAGGCTAGCATATACAAATAGACATGCAGTTTAAAATGTAATTTGTCTTGACTTGAGGTTGAACTTGCATTGGGGTTGAACTATGCCTTAGAGACATGGTATCGAACATCGTTCGAGAATTTTATCGTTGAAGTCGTGTCAAGATTGACATTAATGACATTTCTTATCTTCAAAGTGTAAGCCATTTTTGGCTCTTTATTATACTCAGTGCTGACCCTAGCGTGCGTTCGAGATCTGCGCGATCGTTCTTATTTGACTTGAGCTGTCAACATTGATTTTCAACCTGTAGGCAACAAGGTTAGATGGTCGATACCCTCCAACGCTCAAGTTAGTAATTAAAGTAGGGAATAAATTTGAGAATAACTAAAAACAGTAAAGAAAAATAAATAGAAATGCAAACTTTTTTTTTTCAGGATCGATGTCCACCCTAAGGGCTGCAGGGTCGACCTTGAGGGGTTTCTCTATTGAACCTCGATCGTCAAGATTGGGTTTCAATCTGTGCGTGGCACGACATAGCCATCGACCTTCTGACGCTCAAGTCAGTGATGAGTTTAATAAAAAATAAACAAGACAAAACTTGAGAAATTTAGCCAAGAGTTTAGAAATGATATTGCTTGAGGTGAACTGCATTCCAGCTATTTGCACTTTCTCTGCATTCAACAGTTTGCAGCTTGTAAGCCCCATTCCCTACTACCTTGGTGATCAGGATCAACTTGTCATGTCGGTGTGCGACCATGCGAAGCAATCATGGTGTTTTGACAAAAACATGATTAACTCTGCTCACATTTCAGAAGTCAACCTCGATTCAATTTAAACGACGTGGTCTGGGTAATTGGGGTGAATCTATACTTCATTGAGATCTTCCATCTCGAGTTCGACGTAGCAGGTTGACCCTGAACTTTCTCTATGCTTATACTTTGAGTTTGACATCGATGCTTCATCGATTTGGTTTATTTCTTGTACATGCACATGATTAGTCTTGAAAGTTAATCTATAGCAGTCTCTTGATGCAATTTGCTCTCCACGGATCTGCCTAATTCCCCATGGGATTGGGAAACGTATGACTTGGTGGTAGGTCAAAGGTACAACTCATAGTTCGTGAATCCAAGGTCTCCCGAGGATGACGTTATATACTGAGGCTGCATCGATAATTTGAAACTTGGTGTGCAGGTTAACCCCTTCTGTATACACAAGTAGTGTAGTTTCACCTATGGTGGCTTTATGCTCGTTGCTAAATCCAATCAAGGTCATCAATTTTTTGATGATGTGAGCCTCGGGGACCTGCATTCCCTTCAAATTAGATAAGAAAATGACATTAGTTGAATTTCCACCATCGATGAGAGTCCTTCTGATTATGCAGTTAGAAATAAAGATAGAAATAACAAGTGCATCGTGGTACGGATGTGAAATTTCAGAAGCTTCGTTGTTGGTGAAACTCAAACTTATGAGTTCTATTTCAGTATCGGACTTTGGTATCATAGGTGTGTATTTGAGAGATCTGCAATGCCATTTTACTGATGCCTGTGATACTCCGCTAACCTTGGATCCTCTAGTTATGTAATTAACTACATGCTCGATTGGTGGAGGCTTTGGCGGATCCCTCAGATTCTCATTTGGGTACTGGATAATGGCGTAGAGGTCATTGGAATGTTTCTCAAATTTTTGACTGCTGGCAAACTGTTCTACGAAAAGATCTGTGAGTTATGTAAACGACCCGATTGAAATGTTAGGGAGGTTTGTGAACCACTGCAGTGCGGATCCTGATAGGCTTGACCCAAAACCTTTGCATATTCAGGCTTCTCTGAGGAACTTTGGTATTGCTGCGATGAACATCTTCTGTTTATACTGTGCGATATGGTCATCTGGATCTGAGGTTCCGTTAAATAACTTCATAGATGGTAGGGTGAACTTCGAAGGCATCTCTGTTAACCCAATTTCATCCACGAACAGTGAGTTAGCAAAGCTATTTGGTGCAGCCTTACGGGTTGGTAAAGGTACACCAGGGATTCGTGTTATCACTGCCTTGATACTAGCTAGTCATTACTCCAATTCACTTGGGTAATCAATCCTTCTCTGATTGAATCCCTGGTTAAACCTTTGATTCTGTTCAACCCTCTCTTGCTCAAAGGTCTGATGTCAGAACCTTTTCTGCTCAGAAGCACGATACTTAAACCCTGGGGATAGCCTTAGCGGGCTCTCCTCTATTTGCTGTCTGGCGTCTACCTTCTGTGCTGACGCACTAATACCTGAATTGAATGGATCAATAAAAGTAACAGAGCGACGGCACTCAGAGTATACCGAATTTGGTTCGCCGAATAGATTGGTGGGTTTGATGTAGTTTAGATGGTGTGCGCTGTCATTGATGGTTAGATCTTCAAGTTTACTATGGAGTGAAGCTTTCTCTGATCTCAGAAGCACTAACTCCCCCGTGATGTTTGCCATTTGATGTTGTATATTCCTCAGAACATCAGCTAGTGACAGATCAACATTAGACAAAGGCGTAGCAGTTCTTCCATCTTACTGGCGTCCTTTTCTATCTCTACGACTCTCATTAGGCGTTGCCATTTTGTTTCACGGATAGATCACTGCCCCACGGTGGGCGCCAAATTGTAGATCAGGAAATTTGCAATTAATCATATCAGTCTGGAGCAGCAGCCAATCTGTGAAACAAAACTAGAAAACATGTGAGAGCTAAAGACCGTCAGGAGGTAACGATTGTTGGGCCTCCGATGCTCAAGTCAGGAAAAGAAAAGGAGTAGAAAGCGATAAGATATGAAATAATTGAATAATTAAGTCAGAACGTGACTAGAAATCGAGGGAACGTCGTTCAAATCTGGAAAAACGTAGAGAAGAAGCCCGGATGTTGAATCACCTGAGTGGAATTACTTCAGAAAACCTTGAACTCAGTGCTCTTAGGGTATGATGTGAAGCTTGTGGGTATTTTAGCGTAGTCATTAAATGAGGAGGGGGGCCTCCTTTTAAAGATGGAGGTAGCAGCTAGGGTTCGCGTGGATCGCGGAGGCAGTTGAAGGACGTGCCGACTCCTCTGAACCCGTCAACCTTTCCAGATAAGGCGGAACTGATTGTTAATTTAAATTTAAAATTGAACGGCTATCTATTGGAATACCGATTGTACGTTGTCGTTCAACCCTTTTGGGCCAGCATATCAGGTTGACGAAAAATGACCACTACAATTAGAATTGAGAAAACTAGTACTAGTTTCATGTAAATTTAAGATGGATATATGCTTGTCAGATATATGCTTCTAAATTTGTTGAATCTGAATATTTCTTACGGATACCACTGGAATTGAAAAGAAGTATCAAATTGGAGTTGTGTTTGTATTTGAATTGTTTTTATGTGGTTTTCCTGTTTTATGTTTTCTTTCAATCCATGGGTATCACTGTAATTGAGAAAAAGTATCAAGTTGGAGTTGATTTCATGTCTGAATTGTGTTTTATGTGGTTTTTCTATTTTTTGTATTATTTGAATGTCCAGATATGTTACATATTTGTTAAATGTGAGTAATATGAATTTTTAGTTATTTTCAATTTTTAATTGAAAAGAAGTATCTGTTTTTATCATGTTAAGTATCAGTTAACATGATAATGAGTATCAATTGATGTAAAACAAGTATCAAATTTTGAAGTGATATGTTTATATGTCTTAATAGTTTAATTAGTTTTCATATTTAGTCTTAGTATATTTTTTTGTATTAATTGAATATCCAGAGATGCTCATTTTCGTGTTTAATTGAAAATTATATGAGTCATTGACGCGCGGTCGTTTCGCGCTCAAAAATATATTTGTAAACTCCTGTGCCCACAGCGAGCGTAGCTAGCTAATGAGTACAAGTCGATTCCACAGAGAGCTGTTGCGATTCTATCTTCAAGTAACCAATCACAAAGGGGGGTTTGGTGTTGTCACTAAACTGAATTTAAATCTGCAAAAAAGGAACTAAAGAAAATATCAAATAACAAAAGGTTCTGGCATTTGAATTAGAATTTGGTTTAAACATAAAACAACTCGATCATGGGCACACTAATTTTCATACATGATAGATCATCTAGTTATGGTGACCGGATTCCTCTCCGCGTCTCCTCATCCATCCTTTCATTTTAGGTTTAAAAGTAATTCCTCTTCATTTAAACCCCTAACCAGTTACCCACCTCCCGATTCCTTTAAGAGATGTAAGCAAAGAAGCAGCAGTGTGTCTCTAGACGGACCCAGATATGTTGTGTTCAACTGATTCCTCTTGTGCCCATAACACCCCATTAATTTCCTTATTACTATATGAACCGACACACAGTCATGATTCGCCAATTCAATTAATAGTGGTGTGCCCTCTTTACCTAACGAGTGATCAGCCACATTGGGCACTTCAGACACACACTCACGTGGATCAAGGCTCAAGAATTAACGGAAACTTATCATGCATTATTATGCCCATTTTGGCCTCACGAGTCCAGATTTATGCTCAAACCAATTTCATTGTTCAAATGCCAGAATTAAAGATCTAGCCGAGAAGGCTAGACATAATTGAAATTGCAGAAATTAACGACATAAAATAAACAAGAACTTACTGAATTAATTAAGCAAAATCTCAACTCCAACGTTGAGAAGCATAAACATAACCTAAGTCCTGAAGGTTTAAGACATTTCGGATTGTTTTTGGCTGCCTAAGCAGCGTACTGAAAATGAAATGCAGAAATATAAAATGTAGAAATATTTTAGATTGTCTCCAAAGATCCTTTTCCCAGTGATTAAACTTGCTTAAATAGTTACATTTCCGAGTGGAGTTTCCCCCCACAGGCGGGGGTGATGTAACCAATAGGATGCGGAAGCTTAGAATCAAACACACGGAAACTGAAGGAAGGATTCAATCTAAATTCAACTGAACAATAACAAATTAATGACCTCAATATATTGTACTAAATCAAGGAATTCGAATTCAACAAGAATTCAACACAAAGCAACCCAAATAACCCATAAAATCCTAAATTAAAGACACGAACAGAAACCTATGCAAACGACCTCGGATTGAGCTCAAATTTTAACACAAGGCACAATCTGTAGATATGCAAAACATATCCAAAATTCAGCTAATTTGACCAAGTGGTTTAAGAGATCGAATGGTTAGAAGTTTCTGACCCGATTTAGGGTTTTTAGACCTAAATTGATGAATCCGGGTTTCGATCTGAAGTGGGATGATTTGAGTGTGTTGATGATGATATGCGAGTGTTATGGACGTGGGTGGTGGCTGTGGTGATGGTGGAAGGATCGATGATGAAGAAAAATGAAAAGGAGAGGTGAAACTTACCCGAAACGAACCCCGAATCGACGAGAACTCGGAACGCGCCTATGGAGAAACCTTCAATGGCTATCTGACCTGGATACTACGAGATATCATGAAAGAGACATAGATTTCAAGTCTGGAATTGCCAGAACCAAACTCTACCAGAAGAACCGATGTTGTGTGAGACAAGAGAATAGCGTAAAGGCGCTGTTTTTCATTCAATCAAGTCTGAGAAACATCAAGAATGAAAATCCCCTAAATAATTAGCCTAAGGAATGAAAATTAAAGTGTCTTGGGCCTAGAATTCGAACTGGACTAATTAAAACTACTACTGGGTCCAATATCACCTAAACAGATTGTGATAAATTGGACTGCTAATTAAATAAAATCCAAAACTAAAATAAATACTTCAAATAATTAAAATAACTAATTAAAATAAACAAGGACACACGTTCAACATCAGTTCTCCAATATCAAACTTTAATCCGGCTCTTTAGAGATCTTGACGTCCGGTTCCATGCTTATCTCGGGCTCATCAGGGGGTCTTCTGCTGACATTCCGGAATGACGTACCCTCTCTGATCGGGTTGGATAAGCTTCAGCTTTATCAAATCCCTATTTTTTAGGGACTGCGTTTTATCTCTTCGATTGAGCTTATCTCTTTGTTGCAGCGCCTTCTAGGAGTCCAGCTTAGTTCCAACTCTCCTTCGGAAGTGTAGCTATCTTCCACCATCTCTCCTTCAACTGACTTCCGAGTTTCTCGGGAATGCCCATTCTGATCTATGGTCGAGTCTGTGTGAGTACTGTGGGGACGACATCATCTATCAGCTCCATCCGTATCTGATATGCCCACTTCACCGACCGAATATGGGATGGATACTGAAGAAGTCCCTTGTGCCTCTGAGGAACATATGTGTGAGATAAACGTGAATAACTGGGCATAAAATGCCCCTTCAGCCAGACTTGACTCTTAGAATGCCCTTTTGACCGCAACCTGGTTCTTTTCGACTCAAAACACACTAAAAAGGACATTTATAGAGGATAAAATGCCCATAAAAATACTAAATAAATGGACTTATCACACCCACACACTTTAAGAATGTTTGTCCTCAAGCATGGAGTGCAACGCATCCAGAAAAACAAAGAAAAGAAAAGAGAAAAGAAACAGACACAAGACACAAGCATGCAAACTGTTACTCAGCGTGGGCACATCAGAAATAATCCAACAATATTGCAAAGTTTCAGCATACCAAAAATAGGTCAAAAATGAGTTTAGCTTGGTGTTCCTCACAGACTCTCTTCACTCAGTGTATACACTTAATTCAGCTGTAATTCTGTACAAATTCGTCCCATAAGTTTGCCAAAGTTCTGCTATTTATTCTCCAGAAACCATGATGCATTAGTATCAACAGGGCTTTTTAGGCTACAGTGGGCATTTTAAGTGGGAGGGGTTTTTATTGATTGTACAGACCCCTTCCCAGCTCCTTTCTATTCAATACCCTACTGTGCCCTGTTCAGGCACTGAATTTTTTTATTTTGGGCATTCTGAACACTTAAGACTCGGGGGATTTTTATTCAGACTCTTTTTTTCTCTTTTTTTTCTTTTTTTTTTTATATATATTAATTCTTCCCCTTTTCTTTTCTGGCCATTCATATATATACCTTCCCAAAAACGACTTTGCCTTCCCCATTTTGCCTTTTTAGGTTTTATAATGCCTTGGCTAAGTATAAACCATCCCGAAACAAAATCGACCAGGGCATTTTATAGGCTCAAAGGGGCTGGAAGGGCTGTGTCATTGGTGGGAGTTATTTTATCTTAGTGGTTCAGCAAAAACATGACCTATCTCAGTTACATGTGTATCAATAATTCCCAGAGTTAAACGCAGAACAGATGCAAATTCTAGAATATCATAAGCACAGAATTATTCACACCCATGAATGAAAGAAAACTGTAAAATGAAGCATACAGCATATAGGCTCAAGTCTCACAGGGTATGCTAAACTCGTTCGTCATCCCTATCTTAAGTGGGCATGCTGATTTTTCTGTAAAGCAATTAAAGTTGGATCATTACGTGAAATGCCCACACAGACTCACAGAATAGCATGCTTTGACTCAACTACCCACCTACACACTTTGCAACTTGCAAAGTGTGGACACAGACTCAAACAACATGACAACAAAAAAAACAGAAAAAAAAAACAAAAACTAATCTACAAGGACAGAAAGAACCAGGCTAGTCGGTTGCAGGCGTTGGGTAGGAGAACCCAACATGTTTGAAATAGGCCTTCAGGGCTGCTTCGATTCAGGTCAGTTTTTCATTGGTCTGGAACTGGGCATTCTCGATCAACTCAAGCCTTCTCATGATCACTGCGACTGGGTGTTCCCTCTGCGGTGCCATCCCTGCTGGTGGTTTCCTCGATGAACCTGCCATTGCTAAAAGCATGCTCGAGGGGTCTGCCCCCGGTACAAAGAAAACAGGTTTTCCATCCTCATCGTCAATCACATCTTGCATCCTCCTCAAGCAGTTAAGATCAAAATATTCACGGAGAAGGGGGATTAAATCAGTAGCATGCAAATCAAGAAGCCTATGTCTAACGGCAATTTGGGTGATCAATTGGGCACAAGAAATACGATGCCTAGGGTGTGTTTTAACCTCCCTAAAGTGTGCAATGGCCACAGAGCCAAAATTAATTTTGATATTATGCACCATGCACCACAAAAGAAATAGCTCTTGATTAGTGATTGAATTAGAGCTATCCTTACGGCCGAAGAAGTTATAGGCCAACACCCTAAGGAAAAATCTCAAAGCATCATTATTTAAGCAATTCCCCTTTATGGATCCGCTTTGAAAAACGGATCCATCCTCAATATCAACCCATTTCGCATCGACTCCTTCTGCAGAGTCGGGCACTACAGTCACGGCATCGATATACTCCTCATCCTGGAGGCCCAAATATGTCATGATGCCCAACAATATGTTCAAGTCATCAGTCGATATAGAATAACTCCTACCCATCAGTTTAAAAGATAAAACCCTAGTAGATGTAGCAGGCTTATTCACAGCTTTAATTTTCAAGTTTTGGACAAAATCACGAGACAAAGAAGCAAAAATCACATATTCCATATCCAGAAAACACTCCCAACCGATTGCAGAAAACAAGTCCCTTACCTCCTGCTCTATACCAAGAGCTGCGAGTGTCTCACGGTGGACTCCTTTTGAATTTATAATGCCCCTGACTGGTGGCAGGCCACTGCTGGGCTTACTTGGTGTGGGGCTCCCCACCCCTCTGCCCCTTTTGGGCACAGAGGCTGAAGTGCCCTCTTTAGCCTTCCTCTTTCGTGAAAAGGCCTCTCCAGCCAGCTTGGCTCCAGCTTTTACATTCACAGATTTCCCCACCCTTCGCCTGGGTGAGGAGTCCTCTGAGGGCTCTTCAGTGCTTGCTTGAGTTTGGGAGGGTGCACTAGTCTCTTGCTGCTCTTACTCTTCTTTAGTATCCCTTGCTGGGATACTTCTGGCTGCTCGGTTGGCCTTGGAATGGGCTCGTCAACCTTCTTTTTTCCTTTTGCTTTCTCTAGTGCCCGCTTCTTGTTGTTAGCGGGTGCCTCATCCTCTTCTTGCTGTTCAAAAAGTGGTATCTTCTCCGGTTGTGGCTCAGCCTCAATGTCTTCTATTTTAGTCAAATATTTGTCCAAATCAGTATCTTTGTATCCTTCCTCTTCACCCTCTTCTCTTCTTTCAACTTCCTCTCCTTCTTTGTCATCTTCCAAGTCCTCGATCTCCACTGATGGCACAGAGGTCGGAGCCCTAGTCGGCTTTTTAGCCTTCTTCTTCTCAGCCCCTTTTTTAGGCTTTGGTTCGGGCTCTTCAGTAGTCTCGTCCTCCTGCATGCCCTCTGCAGTAGCCTCATCATCTTGCTACTCTGTTTGAGTCAGAGTTGCAGAACTTTCCTCCGTCGCCTCAACCTCAGGCGCAAGCTCCTTTTCCGGCGGAGTCTCCTTGGAAAGTTTGCTCGAAGTGGCTGCCTCAGACGCAGCTTTCTCTTTAGGCTTGGCAGAGGGTTTCTTTATGACCTTGGCTGGAGCGGGCTCCTCAGAAGTAGTAGGAGTCTCAAAATCCAAGCGTGTCTTTGGTCCAGCCTTGGGTGTGACCTTCTTTCCTCTGGTTTTCGCCATTGTTGAGCTTTAGATTTTGCAGAAGTTAGGGTTGCAAAAGAATAAGTGAGAGAGAGAATTCCGATTTTGAAAAAGGCGAGTGAAAGTAATAGTGGAGATTTTGTGAGGTAAGGCTTTTTTATAGCACAAATCACTATTCATGATTTGACTTGAGACTCTTCAGATTCCTTAGGAGTCTCCAGGATCAATATGCCCCATGCTAATGGATAAGCCTTATCCCCTGAAAAATCGGAACAAACTTTATCTCTTCAGAGTGCCTTGTTTCAGAATCTCTATTTTTAAGGGATTTATTTTATCTTCATATTTCTCTCTCATTATCCAAACCTGCAAACACCATACTTATCCAAAACAAGCGTAAAATTGCTCCATAAACTAGTTTAATTAGCTGGAAAACTTATTTAAAATAAAAATAAATTGAAAAAAGATAAATAAATACCTGGGCTGCATCCCAGTAGTGCCCCAGTTATTGTCGTGGGCACGACATCATCCCAGATTAGGCGTAAGTGAGCTCTGCGAGCCAGATCATTGTGACATCCTCATCAGAGTGCCCAAGGTAAGCTTTCACACGGTGACCATTCACTTTGAAGCGCCCTCCAGTATCGGGATTTATCAGCTCAATTGCCCCATTTGGGCATTCTGCATACACCTCAAATGGACCAACCCACTTGGTCCTCAGTCCTCCTCCCATAAGTTTGAACCTTGAGTGGTACAAAAGCACTTTATGTCTTGGGATGAATCTCTTCATTCGAATTACTTGATCATGGAGCCTTTTCATTTTTTCCTTGTACAACACCGAATTATCATAGGCCTCCATTCTCATTTCTTCCAGCTCTTGAATTTGAAATTTTCTGAAATGCCCAGCGGCGTCAGGATCCATATTCAGCTTTTGAAGTGCCCATCGTGCTTTGTGTTCTAACTCGACTGGCAGATGGTAATATTTTCCAAATAACATCCTGTATGGGGACATCCCAATTGGAGTCTTGAATGTAGTTCGGTATGCCCACAGGGCATCTTCCAGATGAATACTTCAATCTTTTCGGTTCGGAGCCACAACCTTTCCAAGAATGGCTTTAATTTCTCGATTTGAGATTTCAGCTTGGCCATTTCCTTGGGGATGGTAAGGTGTGGTGGCCCTATGGTGAACCCCATACTTCTTCAACAATCTTTCCAGTGTTTGGTTGTAAAAATGGGTCCCTTGATCACTGATGATGGACCTGGGCACACCAAACCGACTAAAAATGTGGGATTTCAGAAATGCGGCTGCCACCCTTGCATCATTGGTAGGAGTGGCCTTTGCTTCTACCCATTTGGATACGTAATCAACTGCCAGGATAATGTATTGGTTCCCCCTTGAATTTGGAAAGGGTCCCATAAAATCCATTCCCCAAATATCGAAAATCTCCACTGGCATGATTGGCGTCATGGGCATTTCGTTTCTTCTTGTAATGTTTCCTACCCTCTGTCACTAGTCACACCTTCTGCAGACGTTGTGGACATCCTTGAATATTGTGGGCCAAAAGAACCCACAATCTAAAATTCTCCTCACTGTTCGGTTTGGTCCGAAATGCCCTCCGCAAGCATAACTGTGACAATGCTTTAGAATTTCATCTATCTCCTCATCAGGGACACACCTTCTGATGATTTGATCAGCGCATCTTCTCCATAGAATAGGGCAATCCCATGCATAGAACCTGCTCTCATACCTCAATTTATTTTTCTGGTACCTTGAGTACCCAATAGGCATTTCTCCAGACTCGAGGTAGTTCACTATATCCGCATACCAGGGTGCTAGTGTGCCCTTTGCTGAATATAAATGCTCATCAGGAAAATGATCGGCAATGGGCATTTCGTCGCCTTTCTCATTCAGCACCTGGCTCAGATGGTCAGCCACCAAGTTCTGTGCCCCACTCTTATCTTTTATTTCGATATCAAACTCTTGTAAAAGTAGGATCCACCTAATTAGTCTTGGTTTCATCTCCTTCTTGGCCATCAAGTGCCACAGGGCACCATGATCTATATAGACAATGCTCTTTGCTCTCAAGAGATAAGATCGAAACTTCTCAAATGCAAACACTACTGCCAATAGCTCCTTTTCAGTAGTGGTGTAATTACACTGTGCCCCATTCAGAGTATTGGAGGCATAGTAAATTACATGGCTTTCTTTTCCTCTCTTCTGACCCAGTACCGCGCCCACAGCGTAGCCACTGGTGTCACACATAATCTCAAAGGGCATTCCCCAATCTGGTGGTTGAATGACTGGTACCGTGACCAGTTGCTTCTTCAGAAAATTGAATGTCTTCTTACACTCTTCATCGAATTCAAAGGGAACTTCTTGCTGCAATAAGTGAGTAATAGGCTGGGCAATTTTTGCAAAGTCCTTAATGAACTTCCTGTAAAATCCAGCGTGCTCCAGAAATCCTCTTACTTGCTTCACAGAAGTGGAATATGGCAATTTTTCTATTATATCCACTTTGGCTTTATCAACCTCAATGCCCCTCTCAGAAATCACATGTCCCAGTACAATGCCCTCTCTGACCATGAAATGACATTTTTCATAGTTCAGCACTAGATATTTGTCCACACAACGCTGTAACACCTTCTCCAAATTATGGAGTATCAATGTTAATGTTGATTAGTACCGGACGAGATACTTGTAAGTATCAGAACTTTAGGATAGATTTGGTTTTATGTATGTGTGTGCATTTTCACTTGTACTTATTGAGTATCACATTGGAAACTTAGTAGTACCATTTGATATACTTGTATGTAGCAGATTTAAAGTATTGTTTTGCATATTATGGTGTTTTTATGTGATGAATCACATGCAAAAGTTTGATGGGAAGGCTTATTCGTGTCCCGACTATCGTGTCCTAACTTAGTAAATCTTTAAATTATTTTTTATATGTTTTTTCCTTTCAATTTTATTTTTCTTATTTATCCTAACTGATTTCTAACTTTGTTTCTCGGTGTTCAGTCTTATGGTCATAAAAAGCTCCGAGGACTGTGTTGTGCTCGTATCGCTCCTGCAGGCACAAACGACTTAAGATTTGAAGTTCAGAAGTCTGTCATTGGATTCATGAACAGAAGAAAGAAATGATTGAGAATTGTGAATTTTTATTTGAATTATTGGAATGTTGTGATTTGTTTTGGATATTTGATATGTCATCATGTTGTTTAAACATGAATTTTATGTATTTGGAGATAATTGTATGGGCCAAATACTCTGGTTGGTTTATGTGTGGTTTTTGTAATGGTAAATGGATTGAAAATATTGATTGGAATGAATGAAATGGTGGTTTGTATCACTGTATTTTAAATTTTGTATAATCTAAGATGTTATTTTGTTGAATAAATTTCATATAAAGTAATCACTGTCTTTATTACTAAACAACAGTGATTGCTTCAGAATTATCTTGAATTATGTTCATTCAAGAACATCCATAATATGCATTCAAGGAAAATTAGATTTGTTAATGTTAGTATCATTTGTTAATCTATAAAGTATCACATGTTCAAAAAAAAGTAACACTTGTGTCTGGAAAAGGATCATTTATTTGACCTAAAAGTATCAATTGGCATGCAAAAACGTATCATATAGGAAATAAATGTATTTTTAGTCACTTTAATGTCATTGAAGTATCATATTCTCTCCAATGAGTAGATATTTATTTTCATACTGAAAAACTAAAAAAAATCATAAATGAATGTTTAAGAAATGAAATTACATCATAATAGTATTCCAAAATCATAAAATTCCAACATAATAAATTGTCATCAATATTTTGTTCCAATACAAGTCTTGAAATATCTCAAAATATATTTAAAAAATAAAAAATCTTCAATCTAAGAATTTGCAAATGGAATTGAAGATGTGAG
Organism: Perilla frutescens; assembly: GCA_026008535.1. Taxonomy (NCBI): domain Eukaryota; kingdom Viridiplantae; phylum Streptophyta; class Magnoliopsida; order Lamiales; family Lamiaceae; genus Perilla; species Perilla frutescens. The sequence goes on along the minus strand of BRKX01000010.1, from coordinate 24,987,347 downwards.
TCAGATAAATAGAAAATGTATCATATATTAAGAATAAAAGTATCAATTATATTGAAGATAGATATTAACCTGATATTCATCTAAAACAAATGAGGGTTGGAAGTTTTGCTTGTTAGCATTCAAACTCATAATTTTCAATAGAGAGAGAATTACTCAAAAGAAAAGCTATCGTAGAGCGCAGAAACAGCAGCAAACAATGCGCATTCCACCAATCTTAAAGTCTTCTGATAAACCTCATCGTCTTCAGCTAGGTATCCCTTAAAATCTTCAATTTCGCCATCTTCTTTATTCTTGTCGATCAAAAATAGAGTAGCCGCATTGATCTTTGAATTAGTGACATACTTGGTAAAAGAGTAAAGAGGTCCGACCACGGTCGGTAAAAGCTTAAAACTTTGTTCCCAGGAGCTGAGGAAAAGGAAATGGGGCTTCGGTGGTGGGAGGTTGAGCTGGCGGAGGTGGTGGCTTCACTTTCGACGATGGTTGGAGACGAAATCACGAGCTGTGCACCCACATTCTTTCACTTCAATTTTCCCCATTTTTTCTGTTTTTTATATTAGGGTTGACTGCTAATTTGGGCTGGCTCTTGATGAGCCGACCCGTCTAATGAGCCGACCCATCAGTCTTGTGCACAGAAGATATAGCAAGACACGAATTTTCGAGGGCTTTAAATTTTTTTTTCAGAGGCTGATGCGACTGTCTTGTTGACCTTATGAGTCATGGTCCACCGTCCTAGCTATGTTGTTTATTATTTAAAAATACATAGTTATTTTTCTAAAAAAATAAAAATAGAAAATAAAAATACATTTACTTCTAATTAAGCTAATTTTTTTTGGAGAAAAGTTTATATAGACAATTTATTTTTAAAATTTATTTAGTTGGGCAAGTTTTAAGGGTGTAGGAGTTATATGGGCAATTTGTACTATATTCTGTACCCTTTATTTATAGTGGGTCCCAGAAAATTAATTTATTTAAAAGATTTTGAATTCTTCTGAAAAGTTTACTACTTTTTGTACTTTTAACCCTAAAATTATTAAAGGAATATAGAATATTTTGGAAACATACTTTCGTTCCCTCCTCTCTCTCTCTCTAACGTTACAAGAAGCATCCAAAATCTCTCTCTCATCCATCCGAATTGAATTTTAGTTTGAAAAAAAAACAGGCGTGTGGAATTAATTCCTTTGAATCTGGGTATTCAATGTTTTGTAACTACCCATTCTCTCTCTCTGTAAAACCTAAAATTATTTCGTTCTCCCCCCCCATCTCTCTCTCTCTGTAACGATAACAACCAAAAAAATATCAAATATGCTCCCTTCATGCCATAGGAGCTCCAATTTTCTTCACTCTCGCGCTACGTTGTCTCTCAAGAGAACTAGGTGTGCTGCCATTGACGTCGAGAATAGATAAGGTTGAAATCTCTCTCTCTCTCATCTCTCGTCTCTCCTCTCGTCTCTCGTCTCTCGTGTATCGTCATGAATCTAATCACCTATTTTTAATTGTTAGGGATCAGTTAATCGAACGATGGAGGATGCAGGAGAAATTCTGACGGGTTCGGCAGAGGTTAGATTTTTTGTTATGTTTAATGATTGGGGTCCAAATTTACACTTATATTTTCCGGTTTATGCTCACGAGACAACTACTTAGGACCAGACCCGCAATTGGACGGGGTCAATTGTAGAATCAATAAGCTTAACCCGAGTCGATCTCTCAAGGAAGACTTTATGTGAAAGAATTATCTAAAGACTACACATGCTTTCAACAAAACAACTAAAATAAAATCTAAACATTCTAACAAGGGTTTTGGATGATGATTATGCTAGGAATTCGAAACGGACAATAAAGCGAGATAATTAAATGCAAAAACACAAATTAAATTGAGATTAAAGTAAATAAGTTTGATTAAGATATTAGGGTGTAGATTCTCTCAATGGTTTTATCACTATGCTTTATTCAAGTTGATAATGCTACTCTCACAAATACGATAGACCCTTCCAATTAGTTTAACTTCAATTACTATCACCGTCTATCCGTTAAACCTCTCTTAGCTATATCGTACAAGCAAGATTGACATATTAGGCTTAGGAACCCCATCCACCTAACATCGAAGGAACCAATTTCCAGATTTAGATTCACAATCAAGACTCCTCTAAATCCTATCAATGTTCAAGTAGTGATCAAGTACCTAAACATGAAAAAACACGATTCCAACAACAACAATCAACAAGAACAAGCATAGATCAAAACCACATCAATCCTCTACTCCCTAATAGAGAGATTAGCCACTAAACATGCTTAAAACAACACATATATCATAGAAGAAAGTCATTTCATAAATCAAATGCAAACAACAATAACTTCTACAATATTATATAACCTTCAAGAGTTTGGAACAAATCTCTACAAACATCCAAGAAATACAAAGAAAATACAAAAGGGAAACCTCCTTCGAACGTAGCTTCCACGGATGGCTCGATGTCGGTTCCTTCTCGTCTTCTCTTCTTCTTGCTTGGTTTGGTTCCCTTCTTCTCCCTCTTCTCCTCTTCTCTTTTGTGGTGGTGTTGATGGTGAAAATGGTGAGAAATGGTAGTGTAGAGATTTAGTGTGTGTAGTGTGTGTGTAGAGAGAATGGAGAGAATGGAGAGGATGGAGAGGATGGAGTGGATGGTGGGAATGGTATATTGGTTGGGTGGAATGGGAGTGAATTAAAATGGAGAGAAGTCCCCTTTATTTGTTGGAGAGAGAGAGAGAGAGAGAGAGATTCGAAAAGGTGATTGTGGTTGGGGAAAGATCGGACAAGATCCGCGTGAAAAACTGAGCTGGAATGCACCCCGCGGGCGCGCGGCCGAGAGGAGGGTCGCGCGGTCGCGCACGTCGCGCGGCCGCGCACCCTGACAAATTTGTTTTCGGCAGCTTCCACGGTTTTGGCTTGTTCTCCCTCGTTTCTTGGCCGATTGACCCGATTCAACTTGCCACGCGCTCCTTATTCGATTCTCTGTCTTCCCATTAACTTAAATCCCTCAAATTTTACAGTCATTAATCCTCCATTTTTTCAACATCTTGTGCAAATCTACACAACTCACCAAAAGAGCAAAAGTGAAGGAAATAACATAAAAAACACACAAAACAAGGAATAAACACTTACAAAAGATACAAAATGTCTATGATAAGATAGGACAAATATACACTAAACACTTAACGATTTCTCTTTTTGATTAATGTAAGATAAAAATGCTAGGGATACTTAAAAGCATGTTTTTTGTGAAATTTTCATGTTATATTTTGAGATCTGATGTGATGATAGGTTCTTAGATGTGAAGCGATACAGTTTGAATGCATAACGAAAGTTTTGTTAATTAATAGTATGGTTTTTTTAATTCATCGTTATGGCTTGGTTTAAGCAATCGTTATGCTAATTTTTATCAATCGTTATGGCCTTTTTAGTTCAAATCGTTATGGCCTTTTGTTAATTAAAAAATAAATCGTTATGGCCTTTTTTAATTAAAAAATAAATAGTTATGGCCTTCTTTAATTTATCTTTATGGCGTTTTTAATAATCGTTATGCTGATTTAAATAAATCGGTATAACCTTTTAGTTCAAATCGTTATGCTAATTTGATGAAATCGATATGGACTCTTTTGATATGAAATCGTTATGCTAATTTGATAAATCGTTATGCTAATTTTTTTGTTAATTAATCGTTACGCTAATTTAATAAATCGTTATGCTAATTTGATATGAAATCGTTATACCAAATTTAATAAATCATTATGATTATTTGATGAAATCATTATGGATTTATTTCATTAATCATTATGTATTTTTTAATTAATCGTTAAGAAAATTTAAATAAATCGTTATGGCCTTTTAGTTCAAATCTTCATGCCAAATTTAATAAATCGTTATGCTAATTTGATGAAATCGATATGGACTTTTTTTAATTAATCGTTATGGATTTTTTAATTAATCATTAACCAAATTTAAATAAATCGTTATGGCCTTTTACATTTAATTTAAATTAATTAAAAGTAATCATTAACGATAACCGTAGTCCAAATAATACTATTAGTAAAAAATAAAAGTAAAAAAAATAATTAATATAAATAATAATAATTTTTATTATTATTATTATTAATAATAATAATAATAATCTAATAATAATAACAACAACAATTATCTAATAATAATAATATTCGTCTAATTGATACTATTAGTAAAAAAATAAAAATAACAAAACATATAATATAAATAATAATACCTTTTTATTAATAATAATAATATTAATAACAATAATAATAGTCTAAATAAGACTATTAGTAAAAAAAAATGAATTTAAATAGTAATAATTTTTTAATAATAATTATAATAAAAAAAGTAATTATAATAATAATCTAATAATAATAACAACAACAATAATCTAATAATAATAATAATATTCGTCTAATTAATACTATTAGTAAAAAATAAAAATAACAAAAATATATAATATAAATAATAATACTTTATTAATAATAATAATAATAATAATAATAATAATAATAATAATAATAATAATTGTTTAATACATGTAGCTAAAAATTTAATTTAATAATTTAATAACAGTCTAATTTTCTATTGTGAATATTAGATTCAGTGGATTAGATGCCCCCTCCAGAGGCTGAAGCCGAATATTTTGATGTACATAAAGCTAGAGCTAATAGAGAAGATTATGGAGGTCTTAGAGCATTTTGGTGGTCAGGATACGATCCAGATGTTTAGATCTGGATATATTTTGGACATTTTTTGGACTTTAGGGGGTGTAGTATAGCACGCAAGGCGATGCATGCTTTGATCTGTCGCGAGGTGCGTGTCCAGGATCCTGCATGCGAGGGTAGAGAGTGTTGGTTCTATATCAATGGAACCACACTTCGTTTTGGGCCCTCAGAGTTCACACTGGTGTCAGGTTTTACAGTTCGGCTCGTCGAACTTCGATCCGAATGCGGCTCATCCCATTCCGCCCAACGACATCTTTTAATGATTATTCTAGGGGAAGAAGACGATTGTGACACAGATGTATGATAAGTTCACAGAGAAGAGGCTAGCCAATCACCCTCCAGACTACGTGAAGATTACGAACATCTTGGTCGTGTATCGGATCTTATTTTGCCATGACCCTTCACGTGTGATCGATGGCTGGGTGTGGGCCCTGGTGGAAGATGTTGATGCTTGGAATTCTTTTCCATGGGGAGGGCTACACATTTCAAATGCTGATGCACTTTATCAGTCTCATCCCCAGAGTTCGATGGGCTATGGGCGGAGAGAAGGATGGAGCATATCATTGGTATGGACCTGTTTGGACCGTTCAGGTAATTAGTTCAATTTATCATGATAAATTAGTTAAATTTACGTTTTATCTACTTGATATTTTAATCAGAAGATATGACAATTTGTTTTTACAGACATGGGCCTGTGAGGTTTTTCCCGAGCTTGGACATCGGTTGGGCGTCGTTGGAGGCTAGTTGACCACACCTCACTGCTTGAAGTGGTCATTCTCATCCCGGAGCTCTGATTTCTCTAGATTTTTTGATGGACAGGTAATTTTTTTATATAAATAATTTAGAATATTAAATTTATGTGTTAATATTGACATGGTTAATACTTTGATGCAGTTGGATATCCAATTGATGGTGCCATCAGCTGATGAGCTTCTGAGACCATACTTTCAAAGTTTGGAGGGAGAGAGTATACTGGGTGTGAGGTATGTCGCACCTCGAGCGCCCGCCAAGAAGAAGTTACTCACTGACGTGGCTTGCCATGTGATCCCGAGGATATGTACTAGGTCCTCTAATGTCGTGGGCCTATCACGGCCTCATAGGAGTACCCGGACTACACAGCAGCAGGCTCCACAACAGTATCGATTGATTGATGACCCGGATGAGGGTGTTGGACCCTCAGAGCAGGGGGTGGGTCAGAGGACCTCGGATGAGGATAATCTATCAAATCCTAGAGTGATCCCTCCTCGAGCATCCTGACCTAAGCGCCCTAGGAGGACTGAGGAGGAGAGCAGTAGAGAGCCCGAGATGAGGATGCCGGGGCGACGTCTGAGGAAGTCGTCTGATAGCTGGTTCGGTCACTTTGTTGATGCCGTTGCTGGAGTTGTAGAAGACCAAGTGATGTGTCGTGTGGGACAGATGTTCGATACATTTTCTACACGGATATAGAACATCATTCGGGATCGACTGCGTAGATCGTCCACCCTTCCTCCCAGAGGGCCCACGCCTCCCCCCAGAGGACCCGCGTCTCCCTCTAGGGGGCCCACGTCCCCCAGAGGGCCCACACCGCCCCCTCCCAGAGGACCCACGCCCCCTAGAGAGTCCATTCAGAGTTCAGAGAGAGAGAGTGTACTGGGTGTGAGGGATGTCGCACCTCGAGCGCCCCTAGAGGGCCCACACCCCCCTCCTCCTCCCCCAGACAGGCCACGACTCCTCGTACGAGAGGGGGCAGAGGTAGAGGCAAAGGACGTAGAGGTGGAAGTTCTGTTGGTCAATCGTCGGCTGCCCGATCGTTTGCTGGTGATTTGCCTATATCTTGTGCGGCTGTCTGCCCATCACGGGGTGTTCATCCACTGTCCGGAACAATGGATCTTCTGGAGAAACAGGATCGAGAGAAGTACGCCACTGGTTATGTGGCATTCCGACAGTCGCAGACTCATGATAATGTGCTCCTCATTGCGAACAACACATTGGCCCACCAGTCACTTTTTGATAGAGTTGAGGATTACTCACGGGAGATCGATGCAGAAATCATTGACAATTTCATACTTGAAGTAGGTCGACAGCTGCGTAGACAGCAAAGGACTGACGTTGTAGTTACCTCTACCCATTTATTTGTGAGTTAAAACTTCTGTTTTCATATTCAATTACTTTCTGTGTCATTTTAATTGATATGTTAATATGTTTTCTGTAGACGTCACTGAAAGGAGCATGGGCACGCCTTCATCCTGATGATATTGAGTGTCGGTACCCGTATGGAGATGATAGATATCTATGGTGGTATCCCTCAGAGGGCATAAAGGATATAATCAAGGGATTAGGTGGCGTCTTCGAGGGTCCGTGGACCAGGGCTGAGCATGTAAGTGATCTTCAAGTCTACATCATGTTTTATTTATAAGGATTTGTATTTGTCTATCTCATAAGTGTTACTGTATTTGCAGGTGATCACGATATGTAATGTTGGAGGCCATCATTAGGTCATTGTCCGTATATGCCTTCGGACTTGGACTGTCGAGTTGTATGACTCGTTATTATTCAAGATGGATGACCCGAATGACATAGAAGTTGCTGAGAAGCGTGATCGAGAGTTGGTACCACTTCTTCGTCTACTGCCACGCCTCCTGTACGAGTCTGGTTATTGGAGTGGTCGGACTAGGCCAGCTAGCCATTGCCATGCACTGAGGCTGGACAAATCTATCCCAGATCAGTTTGTGCAGTTCGACGGGGTCAATTGTGGCATTTATGCTATGATGTATGTAGATCAATTACTTTCCGGACTCCCAGACTTAGCTGTATCCGAGGACGATATTCGGAGATATCGTTATTCTATAACAATGAGGATCTACTCACTTAGCTATTCACACCGACCCTAGTTTCATGGGTGACGATGATAGTTATCTACTTTGTATTAGTTGATGTTTATCGTTTGTTCTATTGATATTAGTTTATGTTTATCGTTCGTTCTATTGATATTTGTTGATGTTTTATTGACACATGATTTTAAACTAATCTAAACAAAGTGGAATTAACAAAGTAAACAAAGTAAAGTGTCCTTAACAAAGTAGAATTAACAAAGATAACAAAGTAAAGTCTACATCACGAAGCAAACAGGGTCAATGTAGACATGAGCAATCTAGGTCGGTAGTCTGTCTAGTCGGACACCTAGGACGGGTATGCGTCGTCTCACCACAAACACTACATTTCTTAGGAGCTCTTCTACGTGCACTCTCCGTAGGCACATCCTCTGGAGGTGCATTTAAGTCCACACCACCAATTGGGATTTGGGCTGTGCACACTCGTCTGTTGTGACCAGGGCCATAACATCTAATGCAAACCTGTCTTCGTGAGCTAGATGATGCCTTAACGCCTCTTCAAGCTCTTGACATCCGAGGACGACCAGCTTGTTTTTTTATCACTGGGGCAAGCACAAGTGGTGAACCATAAGGTGGTAAAATCCACTCTTCAGAACTGAGTAAGTCCATGGTCATTGAGTCGTACATGCTGACTACAGTCTCCGTCTTGTAGCACCTATCCACAAAATCATATATGTGTCCACCGGAGAATCTATGTGTGCACAAAAAATCATAGTTAAAAATGATGATGGTTGAGCAAATGGATTCTTAACAAAAAAAACATGAAAGTTGAATACCTGATCGCCGCTGCAGCGTGGCTACATGGGATCAAATCCAGCTCGAAGTCACGACAATCGCAGGTACGATGCTGAAGATCGACCATAAATGACTCCCTGCCAACCTCAACTTTCCACAGGTGTGCTAATATCGTGCATCGAATGGGAAAACATCGTCCATGCTCAACATTCTTCAATAACTTGTTCACAGCTTCTGGAGTCAACACGTGATCCCAACTCTGTGCGGCAGCCTTTCGCTCAACAAACCATTCTTCAACAATAGGCCTGAACACCTCAAACATTGAGCAAATAGGCAATCTTCTAGCCCACAATAGATGAGCATTGAGTGACTCAGCCACATTAGATGTCATGAAGTTGAAACGCCGTGCGGGACACTGCGATATGGACCAATGCTCTGAACCAATTCTACAAAGCTTCTGGTATGCTGGGGTGCTTACCAATTCCAATGCTGACATATGCCTCTGGAATACGTCTGTACGATAGGCATAGACAACCTCCTTAAACATGGCAATCACATGGGCACCGCGCTTCGCTATCTTGTTCTGTAAATGATAATAGCACAATCCGTGTGCCATTCTTAGAAAAACGGCTGCGACAGCATTCTTAATGCTCTGGTGCTGATCTGACACAATCAAGAGATCTTTAGTCTCCCCCAGAGTGATATCCAATCGACTCAGGAACCACTTCCAAGAATCATCATTCTCGATCGGACCGAGACCAATTGCAATAGGTAATATTTGTTCGTTCCCGTCCTTCGTCACAGCAACAAACATAATTCTCTTGTTCCTCCCCTTCAAGTGTGTCCCATCAATCACGACCACTGGTCGTGAACCCTCCTGAAAAGCTCTGATGCACGGTCCGAGTGCCAAAAACATATACTGGAACTGATTTTCAGAGGTCGTAAAAAATTCGTACAATGTCCCGGGATTTCGCAGTTGCACCATGTGCAGAAACGCAGATAATTGCACATACGACTTATCATAGTCTCCATAAATCATTTCAATAGCAATGTTCCTAGAGCGTAAAGTGAAACTGTAATCGATCTGAATTCGGTACTCGCGTAAAAGCTCGGACATCATCTCTTTGGGCTTTAGAACAACTCCCTCACCCACCAATTTGCGAGCAAAATGTTTTGCGATTACCCGTGCAGACACCTAGCGTGGAACAATGCGACTCAAATCCATGTGGCAAGTGTGAGTGCCGTTGAACTTGTAGATTCTCCAAACAACTCCATCCACAACAGCACACAACCTGAACGAGCACTATCTGCCATGCTTGCACATGTAGACCAGTCGTGTCTTGTTCGATCAATACACGACATACTCCACTCGATTTTGCATGTGATAGAGTCCCACGGATAGGGCCAAATCATCCTTTGTATGAAAAATAGCACCATTGTGAAGTGTGTCCATATATGCTTCTGAAGGATCACCCCAATTCAGTGGGCCAGCAATGTCAAGATTGGCAAGCGGAACAACCCAATTGCTCAAGGCCCTCTCAGGAACATCCTCAGACCTAGTATTCGATGATGTTGCTCCTCCCATCATACCCATCAATCACTCTCTACCCCCTGTCGAACGAATCCAGCCACAAAACTCCGTATACAATGATTCGAGCAAGGTCGATATGTCATTCTCCTCTTTATCTTCATCAGTAGAGGGCATCTCTTCTTCGTCGACTTCTTCTTCTTCTTCTTCTTCTTCTTCTTCTTCTTCTTCTTCTTCTTCTTCTTCTTCTTCCTCTCCTTCATGCGGGCCTGCATCGTCATCAACATTCTGCTCATCTCTAACCGGACATCTTTCTTCTGGCACGGTGTCAGGGATGACCCTTGAGCTGCTGCAGCCTCTCTGTACAACATACACAACCATCTCTAAGTTCTGTTCGTGGAGTAAGTCAAGCAAATCTGTATCATCTTTCAGTCTTGTCTTGATCTGTCTGCCACTATTGATGCTCGACATCCATGATAACTGGTACTCGACAGATGTGGGATTGGTCTCCAGTAACTCATGAATCTCTCTGATTAGTGACCTAAAACAGAAACCATCCGATGACATGATGATCTGCTCCTCCACACCATCTACGTATTGAGCTCTCTCCCATCAGCCACTATGTCGTACAATAATACGATGTCTAACCATCTGTCATAACACAAAATTCAAAAATAAGCATAACGAACCATCTGTCATAATACACCAATAACGAAATTTAAATATATATATAACGAAAGTTTAATTTTATCAATAACGAATCTTATTTTTTAACATAACAAAAATTTAATTTTACAGTAACGAAAATTTAATTTTTAACACAATGAAAACGTAATTTAAACATAACGAACATTTAATTTTGCCATAACGAAAGTTAAAGTTCCCAATAACAAAAATTCTCTTCTTAACATAACGAAATTTAAATTTATGAATAACGATAATTTAAAAGGAGAAAAACGATAATGAATAATGATAAATAAATAAACAATCGTTATGGGCTTTTATAACCATAACGATTATCAATAGTTATCAATAATTCAATAGTTTAACTTTCGTTATTCTTTTTTAAATAAACACTATCAATATTCTTTTTTAAATAATTCAAGAATCGTTATCAATAGTTTTTTAACTTTCATTATTCTTTTTTAAATAAACCTTATCAATATTTTTTTTAAATAAACGTTATCATATCTAAATTATCGTTATAACTTTTAATCGTTATCAATATCTTTTAACTTATCATAAAGGATAATGTTATCAATATCTTTTAATCGTTATCAATATCTTTTAAATTATCATTATCGGATTAATTCAAGAATTGTTATCTTTGTGAAAATGATAATTTAATATCTTTGTGATATCTTTTAACTTAAATTATCATTTTTAAAATAAATGTTATCAATATTTTTTAAGTTTCGTTACTCTTTTTTTAAATGAACATTATCATATTTAATTAATCGTTATAACTATTAATCGTTATTCGTTATTCTTTTTAATCAAGAATCGTTATCAATATCTTCTAACTTTCGTTATCCTTTTTTAAATAAATGTTATCAATATTTTTTAACTTTCGTTATTCTTTTTTAAATAAATGTTATCATATGTAAATTATCATTATTACTTTTAATCGTTATTCGTTATTCTTTTTATTCACGAATCGTTATAAATATCTTTTAACTTTCGTTATCCTTTTTTAAAGAAATGTTATCAATATTTTTTAACTTTCGTTATTCTTTTTTAAATAAACATTATCATATGTAAATTATCGTTATTACTATTAATCGTTATTCGTTATTCTTTTTATTCAAGAATTGTTATCATTATTTTTTCAAGCTATTTATTATGCCTTCTATTTCTATCGTTATCCTTTTAGCCTAACGTTATAGAATTAAAATCAAGAAACCACAATACTAGTGAGGATAAATTCAGATATTACTTTAGAACTAGAAACGTAAAAACAGATAACCTAATCTAAAAAAAATCATAAGTTTCTTGCAGAAATAAACTCGAAACGTACCTTTCAAAATTTAGAAACTTTTGCACAGAAATGTCGAGGGTGTTTTGCAGATGAAGACCACGTTGTTTTCTTCAATAATCTTGTGTATCAAGCTCTCAACATATTTCTTCCCTTTTCTTTGAGGTAATTTGACATATTTTTTGTGTTTTTTGTTTTGGGTGTTCCGTATCAAATCCTAACTTCAATATATGCACATTACACCACCAGCCTTTCCTACTTAGAATTAAATGCATTAAATTTAATTTAATTTCAGTCAACTAATACCTACCTATACAAATACATATTTATGCATTTTACCTACCTCGTTTAGGCCGAAGTAGAAACAAAGAATAATGCATTGATGTTCATTTAATGTTGACAACTAATACTCAATCGTTATGGGATAAAAATGTATATATCATTTCGTTATCATTTCATTTAGGGTCTATATCATTTCAATCGTTACTTATTAAATGTTTTTCGTTATTCATTATTAAAGTTTCGTTATGCATAATTAAATGCATACGTTATATCGTTGTGCATTAATAAATGATAATCGTTATCCATTTATTATTTCAAAACAAAGCATAACAAATGATAATCATTATGTAACAAATGATAATCGTTATGCTAAAGATTAATCGTTATTTTATATTTCGTTACATTTTTTTAAAGTTTAATCGTTATGTTATTATCATTTCATTACAAATATATATTTATGCATTCTACCTACCTCATTTTGGTAAAAAAAAAAAAGAAAGAATAATGGATTGATGTTCATTTAATGTTGGCCAACTAATACATTATTTATTATCATTTTTATGCATTAACGCTAGTGGAACGTCATTTTTTTTGAAAAAAATTCATTACGTGCATTAACGTTAGTTTTTAAAAAATTTCGTTATGCTTATTTTCGTTTTCATAACGTTAGTGGAAGGTCAGTTTTTTAAATAAATTTTGTTATGCTTATTTTCGTTTTTAAAAAATTCGTTATTTTAGAGTTTGACACTTTCTAACCCTAACCCTAAAATTCATGAAATTGGATTTTTATATGTTGGTGTGTGCATTTATTGGGTAGTTATTAAAAGTGTAAATAGTACACTTACACAATGATTGGAATGTGGGGACAAGTGTATCATAAGGGTATTGTAGACATTTACACTCCAAATTGCCAAAATAACTCCTATAGCCTTATATCTTTTTTTTTTTTTTTTTTTTTCTCAATTACTATTTTGTCTGGCCTCTTTTTATCCATTTACACATTTTTTTTTTTGTATTTAGGGCACATTCGAGTTATAATACGAATTCAATTTCACCCACCATCACTATTCTGGCTCGAGTAGAACGCGTTCATCAAAAGCTTTAAATTTGGTCTCCACAGAAGTTACAGCCTCTCTCTCTCTCAGCCCCCTCCCCCAGCTCTCTCTCCCCCTCTCTCTCAGTAAGAATGTTCAAAAAGTAAGTTCGACGGACATTTTCAATTTGTCATCAAACCTATATCAACTATTGGCAATTAACATGTTTAATATGTTAATTTTACAGTTTTGCATTTTCATTCTTCATAACTAGGAACTGCTACTTTTGGGATTTGAAGATTTTTGAAACATTGCCTTTTTTCCTTATTAGCATTAGAAACCAATTCCTAACTCTGTTATATGTTTTTTCAACGCTTCGATCTGACTTGAAAACATTAAAAGTATCAGGAATTTATTAATTTCTTGAATTTTTTTTTTATCTCTGTTGGGGAATGCGGGAATTACCGGGTGTTCTGCTGCTGATTAGAATTGCGAGTTTTCTAACATTCTTTCCTATTTATGTGTTTCGTATTAGTTTGTTTGGAGAGTTTGCTTCTTTAGTGGGATATACTTTAGTTCAGAAAAAGTGTATATAAAAGAGTCTTAAAATGCAAATTTGAGTCATATATACACTAAAAAGGGCCGTTTATGAGATTGTATGCCATTTAGCCATGAACTGTGGTGATGGCTTATTTCGTTGAGAAGCCATATTCCAGAGTTGTTGAACTGTGAATATTAGTTGATGGTCCTTGCTGTTCTGTGAATTTTTTTCTGCTTTCCTGTTTTTTTTTTTTTATTATATCGAGATAAATTTGCTTATTTGTGCACTAAGTATCTAATGTTCCTACTTTCTATGATTCGAGGTGCTTTACATACTTATGCCTGTTTTTCACTCCATTCTTTGATAGAATATCATGATATGTTCATTTAATTATCAGTGAACTTTTGTGATGTCATACATGAATAATTAGAACATACTATGTCCTGTTATTTGGTTATTTAAGTATCAGTGAACTTTTGTGGCATCATACCTTGAAGATGATGCAAAACATTGCAGATGCATGCTACCACATTAACCAGAAGATAATGAGAAAAGTTCCATGTTGGTATTTGCTACTATTGCCTCTTATAATCTGACATCTAGATTCTGTTAACAAGATTTTTTATTTGATTACTGACTTGATTGTTCCTAACATAAGACGTATTATAATGGTTGTTGGTTTTCTTGAGATGAGACATGTAAAAGTAATTCAATGTACTACTCCTTCATTTTGGTATAATATGTGCTAAAAAGGTCTCTGAATTTCATTTATTGCCAAAAACTGGAGTTCATATAATTTGTTGCATATCATCATTACTTTTATGCAGAAAATCTAAAAATTCAATATTTTTATGGATAATGTACTTTATTTTAAGTAAGTATTATTCCTGAGCTGGACATGTTTTTTGTGTACAGTAAAAGATGCTAACAGCTCAAGTAGAAGCTTAATATTGAGCTAAATATTCATAATATCATTGTTAAAATTTTCTCAGAAAGGTTAATAAGAAATGATAAGCTCCCTGGAAACTGGAAATTATTATTACTTTTTGGGTGTTAAGGTATTGGCTAGTGGAACTATTAGTTCGGGAGTTCATATAAGTATCACTTTAGAAAATCTTGCTATCCTCTTAAAGCCTGAATGTGTTCATTTATGCAACCAGCCTTAATTGGTGTGTTGAAATAAATTTTTACAATCACGAAACATTATTTGATCTATCTGATACCGACTAAAATGCTTGAACTTATAGGCTTTGAATTTTATGTGTTGCATGTCACACACCTTGAGTGATTAATGGTTTGATGTCTTGTTATACTTCATTAACTGCTGTTTGTTTGTAAGATATTACAGTGCCGTCTATGTATATAGTTTGAATGTTTTATGTAGTCTTGGGCCTGCCCGAGTAAAATGACATATTTACTAATGCGGTTTGATTATTAGATTTGATAACTCAACCTCCTCTTAGCATGATACTTGTGAATCATGTTCATATTCCTTCTATATTCTTAGGTTGTTGATGGAAATGCTTATGAGTTTCTGCCTTGATTTTGTCTCTGTTGTTGCAATTTAGATTTAATGCAACAGATAAGAGTTTAAACTTTGGTCTTGGCTTTTTGTGCAGAAAGCCTTAAATTTTATAATATAGTACATCTGTTTTACAGGCATGGTATATGATTCTGCCTTAAGGCCCATACCAATTTGGGGGTTTGCCTTTTTGGAAAATGATACTTTAGTGTGGATTTATGGCATGTGATTACTTTTTCTCTGACTGATCGAAACTGTTTTACCTTGTGCATTTTATTCAGTTTGAGGGTTTCTATGTGAGCATAAAATTTATTTTTCCTTTTGATTATTGGTTTTGAAATATATTGATATTTGTTAATGCTTTGAACTTGCAAGTATTCTGAACCTATTTTATCGGTAAATTATAGGTTCTCATCTGAAGAAGTTTCTGCGCAAAATCAAGTGAAGGCATCTGTGCAGCGCAAAATACGGCAAAGTATTGCGGAAGAGGTTTTACTGCTGCCTTTTTCTTTGCATATACTTCTAATGAAGTCCCCCCCCCCCCCCCCGTTTTATCATATACATTTGATGACTATTGTTTTCCTGCAGTATCCAGGACTTGAACCTGTTTTGGAGGATTTGATGCCAAAAAAGTCACCACTGATTGTTGCAAAATGGTATTTCCTTTATCTTAGAGAAAACTGATATCATTGCTGTCTGATTCTTACTATGTTGTCTTAGATTTCGTTTCTTACCTGATAATCTTGCCAATTTCTTTTGCAGCCCAAATCATCTAAATTTGGTTTTGGTGAACAATGTGCCACTGTTTTTCAACATACGTGATGGGCCTTATATGCCAACACTACGACTTCTTCATCAGTGTAAATATTATAATTCAGAACTCTCAATTTTGCTGGGTTTTATGATAGAAGTAACTACAGGTAACACACAATACACATGAACAAGAAGAAAACAATAATAATCCAACGAGATAGAAACCATAGACAGAAATCAAATCTTAAGGTCCCTCGGACAAATCGTGCATCCTCTTTGATACTTCTCTAAGCATACCCTAGAAAGGAAAATAATGATTAACCTAAATAGGAAATCAAAAGTGGCTGCGGCCCATGCAAAGCCTGCACGTCCATGACCCAACTTAACAGTAAATAAACTAACCCAATAATAATTAATAAATTGAATAAACAAAATAAATAATAACTAATTCAATTAACCTGTGCGCCCCCTGCGAGCATAAGTCTGCAAATTAGGCCTATTGTTTTGTACTGTGTTACACACTGATAGAGTTAAGAGAGTAGAAGCTGACCAAATAGTGGAAATACTAATATATTGCTGATACGAAATTAGGAGTCACGGATAATGAAATAACACATGTGAATTCTCTCCTGCTGAATAAAGAAAAACTCCCCAGACGTGCAAAGCTTTGTGTGCACACTACTCTTCGCTGCTCTTCTTCCTACGTACATATACCTTGTCATTAACAACTCCCCATCTTCCAAACAAGCCTTGTGGTCAAGTCTGAAGTCTGGAAACTAGCCCAAAAACTCCAATTCATCAATACAAGTAGCATCATCATGAGACTTTTCCCGAGCATTGTCTTGCCACACCAATCTAGCCTGGATGATCCGCTAAGGTACAAATTCGGGAACATCAATCACCAAGTTCTCAACAGCCTCATGACTCTATAACATGATCACCCAAAATGGCCCTCAACTGTGAAACATGAAATATCGGGTGGAGCGAGGCAATATGCCACCTGCCCAGCATGCGCCTCAACAAGGAAAGGACCATAAAACTTGGGTGTTAGCATAGCATTTGCGCGCGCAATCAACGAGTTCTGCTGATAGGGTTGCAATTTAAGCAACACATGCTGCCTCACCTCCAAGTGCACATCTTGATGATGTTTGTTCGCAACTCGAGTCATATCTTGTTTAGCTCCTTAAGGGGAGCACAGAGGTGGCAAAAAGCCCCATCTCTAGTCATCAACTCCTAGCTACAGACTTTAACTTGTATTATAGAAATACTTAGAGCGTTCCCAATCATACTCTCAAAATACAGATTAACTCTATTTTAGAGTATGAAATGCATTTCAACCATACTCTAAATGTAATTTGGAAATACAGTTTTGAACATTGATACTCCATATATAGAGCATCACTATTCAAAACTCTATAGTTGATATTCACTATTTGGTTGATATGAAATTACAATTATGCCATTAATTGATAACATAATTATAATTATGTTATTTTTCACAATTATAATTTGATTATTATTTTTATTATGCTGTTTTAATTGATTTTTTTTATTTTCTTTACCTTTTTTATTTTATTTTGCATAGTTTAAAATTATTGTTAATGATTCTGTTATTTCAGTTATTTTTCTATATTTAATTTAATTAGATACTAATTATTTCATATTTATTAGATGTCAATTATTGGAAATGAATAAAAAGTAAAAAAAAAAAAAACCTTAGTAATGTATATAGAGTGTGTGGTTGGAGAAGATTTTTAAAATAGTGTAGAGATCTGCATTTTGGAGTATAGATTACTGCAAAATAAATTCTTGGGTTGAGGATGGTCTTAGCTCATGACAACAACTTACTCCACGGGTGAGGCCATTCAGCTGCAAAACAGCGAAGATAAGTCTCAACAATTTGGTTCACAACCTTGGCCTGGCCGTCAATATTCGGGTCAGAACTCGTGCGAATCTTGGTGCCCATTGCTCGAAATAAGCTTAGTGAGAAAGAGCATTGAAGAAAGGCATGATCTAGGTTTTTATCTTCAGATTATTCCTACAAGAGACACATGTCTGGGAAAAGAAGAATGCATGAGAAGTGTCTTGGTACCACATTGCGTGTGAAGCTTGGTGCCCAATGCCCATTGCTCGAAATAAGCTTAGTGTGAAAGAGCATTAAAGAAAGGCACAATCTAGGTCTTCATCTTCAGAATATTCCTACCAGCTGGGAAAAGAACCCATGAGAAGTGTCTTGGTACCACATTGCATGTAAGCCTAATAACCATGAAAAGACTTGAACTTTTCTAGCCATGATAATGCTCAAGATAGCTTTAGAGAAAGGGAATGGGATGAGGTATTAATGAGGGGTATAACATCCGTGACAAATAGCTGCCCGCCCAAGCATGGTCTCAAAACCTCATTTGTTACCACCTCTGACAAAGACCTTTATTGATTGATGGATATCATTATAATCATTGGAATGCACTTCCATGGACTCCATAGGGTAGTTCTAATAGCAGTCCCTTCATCCCATTTGTTGTCCTGAAACACATGATTTTGATAATTGTTTACCACAAATATTATTTTCGTCTTGAAACTGCCAATGCAATTTCCCGATCGAAGCCTTCTTTTTTAAACATATACTCTCAATACCCATACCCTCAAATTCTTTAGGTTGAGTTGTCACTTCTTAAGAGACAAGATGAGAATGATTTTTCCCATCAGAGTCATCCCATAGAAAACCTCATTTTCTTTTCCATAATACTTGCAATTTCTTTTAGCACTTCAAATAATGAATATGAAAGGTCATTTGGTGAAGAGCCCAATACAGATTGTATGAGCGTCAACCAACCCCATCCATCAAACTTCTTGAATATTTGCTCAAGACTAGCTCCCAAATGAATATCATACAGGGATTAACTGTTAATGGTCGTAAGTATCTATTTGGCCAATTTCCCACTGCCCATTTGTTGTCCTGAAACACATGATTTTGATAATTGTTTACCACAAATATTATTTTCGTCTTGAAACTGCCAATGCAATTTCCCGATCGAAGCCTTCTTTTTTAAACATATACTCTTAAATTCTTAATACCCATACCCTCGAATTCTTTAGGTTGAATTCTCACTTCTTAAGAGACAAGATGAGAATGATTTTTCCCATCAGAGTCATCCCATAGAAAACCTCATTTTCTTTTAGCACTTCAAATAATGAATATGAAAGGTCATTTGGTGAAGAGCCCAATACAGATTGTATGAGCGTCAACCAACCCCATCCATCAAACTTCTTGAATATTTGCTCAAGACTAGCTCCCAAATGAATATCATACAGGGATTAACTGTTAATGGTCGTAAGTATCTATTTGGCCAATTACCCACTGCACATCCAACCTTGTTTGCCAAATTTCTGACTTCACTTTCCTCCATAATAATGCCTAAGAATACACTCTCGTCTATGATAATCTGCAACCCTGACATGCTACATAGAGATTCAAAATCTTAGATCACCACACATTATTGGGTTCAAATCCATGTTGATACCAACCATCCAAAAGAAAGCAGTTTTAGCTATTGTTTTAAGAATATGTTGATGCTCTTCTTGTTGTGTGTTAATGTAAGCACTTCTTTTGACCTTAGCCATTGTAGTGGGAGATGATCTCTTCGATCAACTTTCATTTTTTTTAATGACCAGGCAGCCAGATTGATCCTGGTATCATATCCCTCATAGCACGTGAGTATGGATTTTGTGCTTAATAACCCCCCTCTTTAAGCTCTAGACTTAATGGGATGCTTTGCAGCATAACTATGCGCCTTTCTTACTTTCACCCCCTTATTTTCTTATTTAGCAACGTAGATTAGGATTAACATTCAAGTATAGGAAAAAGTCTTCTGATTTAACTGCAAGTGAAATTTTGTTCTTGCCACTCACCAACTTTTGGTACATTTTTCATACATTTTATGTGTTATAGGAACACATGAATCAGCATTTATTATATTTATGCGCTGTACTTCTCCTTTGGCAGATCCCAACATCATGAAAAAACTGCAAGTTGATAGGGGAGCGATAAGATTTGTACTTGCTGGTGCCAATATAATGTGTCCAGGACTCACTTCTCCTGGTGGTGCATTGGATGATGAAGTAGAGGCAGAAACTCCCGTGGTATGGATTCCTTATCTGAACTTGTTTCTATTATGGGTCAACTGCTATATATCTTGAATTGCTTATGCAGAATAATTGGGGGTTGGTCATTAAAATCCTTCACTGAACCAAATTAATTTATTAGCTGACTGTAAATTGCTGTTTTTAAATGTTGGTTTGAATTGTCAGGCTATAATGGCTGAAGGAAAGCAACATGCTCTAGCTATTGGATTTACAAAGATGTCAGCAAAAGATATGTAAGTTCATCTTGGAAAATCTCTTATGTCAGTTATGTGCCTTCTCATTCTTTTGTGAAAATTAAGTTGTCTAATGTTGTGACTTCTAAGCATTCTTCGAGGAAGTTGCATGCACATAATATTGTGAACAAATGCATTTTTTTTCCGGTAACTGTATATTATGTTCTTAGGTTGAACAGAAAATTAACCTCTGAAGTCCTATTAAACCTTGTGTGTCTTGAATTAAAGGCTTACACCTATTGACCACATTCTCATACATTCCTTTTCCAATATTTCCTTGTTGGGAAGGAGATGTCTTGATTTAACAAGCCTAATATATAATTGTCAAAAAGGGGTCTGAGCCCCAATATTTCAAAAAATTCGGCCACCAATATTACTGAACTTAATTCTTGTCGTGACCTTCACACCATTGAATCTTGTCTCTATTATTTACTTTTACCACTTTGCATTGTGATCTGGGGCTAATCGCTAATGAACGTCATAGCAGCTTAATATGTTTCCTTTTGTGTATGACTTGGAGAATACGTGAGAGTATCAGCTGCTGAGATTATGCGCCGGAATGGAATTTTAATACTCCTTAGTGCACGGTGGTCTGTGTTTTTCCTAAGTTGAGCCAAGGGGAAACAGGTCTTGTTTGCCAGTCAGTAGTTCATTATATTTCAACAGGGCTGTCTAGTGGCATTGCATTACAGTTCTGGCTTGCCTATTTTTGTTGTTCTTGAGCTTACACGGCGTGTAGCTTTTAAACTTATTAAAATACCTTGTCCTATCCTCTAATGAAAGCAGAACCCAAGTGGTGGATGAGGAAATTTCAACAAGTTGCTTTTGTTTATTATCCATCAGTCAGCCAGCAAAAGCATTCTATTTTGCTAAAGAATAAATTTGTTGCTTATTATCTGCCGATAATTATAAAATGCAGACAAACAATCAACAAAGGAATTGGTGTGGATAACATGCACTATCTTAATGATGGCCTATGGAAGGTACTCTTTTTCTCCGATACCCTCATTTCTCTCTCTGCTTGGGTTATGCTCTAATAACTGTATTGTATATTGTTTCATGAAAACATACTGTCTAATTTATAACATAACAAATCATCCTCAAACCATGTACTTCCTGTTCTTGACTCCAGTATTGTGAACTTTTTACTCATTCACGAAACTTGTTCAACTTCTTTCCAAAGCACATTCATAGAACATTGTTTTGGTTCTGAGCATGCTGGTATATAATTTGTTTTTCTTTCTTCCACAGATGGAGCGACTTGAATAGGTGAAGAATCAATGGCTGTAGATGCATCAGTGAGAGATAAACCGGAGGTTCGACTGGTTATTATCATGCCCTTTGTTGCAAATTTTATACGCCTTTTTGAGTTAACAAACATAGTTTTGGTGGAAATGGTGGGTAGCATCTCAAGTCTATTTTCTGATGTGTCTAAATGTCAGTACAAGTGGTGATGAATGTATGCGACTGTTTTCCATCCTTTGTTAATGGAAGTGGATTTTCTCATATTTGAGCTGACTCTCTTCTATGTGACAAACTCAACATTGAGTTGGGGTTTGTTTTCATTTTCGGAAAATATTTCCATGAAACGTATTCGAAACTAAAATTGTATTGCCTCAGGAGTTGCATATATTTTATTTTTGCGAATATATGATATGATTGATGTAACAACCCATTTTACAATATTCTGCTTTTAAATTTTGCCACGGGTTCAGTTGTCATTATAATTAATTGACTATTAGTTGCTTTGTATATATATACAAGTAAAATAAAAGTGACTTCCTATCTGTACTATGAATATTATCCTATCCATTTTACCCTCTTTATGTCTCTCTCTTTTTACTCATTGCATCACACTATATTACTTATTTACCTCTAACTAAAAAGATTAAAATTAACATTATAAAAATAAGAGGCACATCAGAGGAAAAAAAAAAAATTTGAAGTACAAAACAAACGGAAAAAACAGCAAGGCAACTTTCTTCAAAAATCTCAAAGGAGTGGACTTGAATTCTAATAACATCGTTCAAATTGGTTCACTCTCTTTTCCACACATTCGATTTCGAACTCACCGATGAACATAGTAAGTTTTTTTGAATCTATATATGTGAAATCATGCACACACTATACCCATCATACATAATAAAAAAAAGAAGTGGGTTCATTAATTACACCCATCACATACATATTAACAATTTTTAAAAAATAGACCCATTCATTTTTTTTTAATATGCGTGTGATGAGTGTAGTGTGTGTGCATGTGGTATATAATTTTTTTATGTCGAAGATAACCTGTAACCGCTACCGAGATTCGCACTGGATGAACTATGCTTCTGTGTAATTGTGGTGAAAAAGGCTCACACTTAGTGGTGTTGGTGGTGAGATTTGAACTTAAACCCTTTGACTTCAAATTTACACCACTCCACCTCTAGACCATTCCCAACGGGATAAAATTATAATAAATAGAATATCACACGTATAGAATTTCTCTTTGTATATAGTGTGTATGTCACATTATATATTTGAAATTCATGTTTAAAATTTGTTGGGCCATAGTAGTTTACGATGCTAGAACATGTCATTAGTAGTATAAGGTGCTGGAATAGGTTTATTGGTCGAAAAGAATCAAGTTTGAAACGTGTTATGGTTTTTTTTTTTGTAGATTCACCTCGTGTTGGAACTGATATTTTCAGACAACCTGCATATGTTCGAAATTATGTGTTCGAATGTTACTTAGACTACAATTCATGTTAAGTCCGTTCAAAAATAAAATTTTGAACACATCATGTTTATTCGAAAATTCATTATCAACCGAGACTTAGCGTACTTTAAAAATGTTTCCAGTTCATAAATTAGATTTCGAACAAATATGGTGTGTTCGAAAATCCAGTTTTGAACTGCTCGATTTTGACTTTGTTCTAAAATTAATTTTGAACAACACTTAGATTTTTCTTTTCAGTTAAATAACATAAGACGAGACCAACTGCACCAGCAAGACAACAAAGTGTGATGGAACGTTATGAAGCAATGTGTGAGGCCTGAATAGCACAAGAACAACTAAGGAATCAATGAATTTCACTGACAACCTAAATAATAACGACGATGATGATGATGATAAGTTATTGAGAGACCCATTTTTGGGAGGCCCTACAAATCCGTCAATATTGTGCAACATCAAAACACACGTAGCAGTTGTAATATGGAGATGTGAGAAAGATAAGTGTTCAAATGTCATTACCTTATTGCGAAATTCTTAAAATGGCCAACTGCATGTGATTCCAGCACATGAAAGGCACTGGTGAAAAATTCTAGTTTGTTACGTGTACGAAAACTTTAATACAAAGCCCCTAATCGCAATCTCACCACAACATTTGTGGAGCATTGATAGCCGAAGACTAATCCATTTATCTTCCATTTGGTGAGATGAGTCAGATGACCATTACTTTGGAGGATGTATATTGTTTGAATGGTGTAAATATCAGAGGATGTTGTTTATGGGAAATAAATGGTACGTCGTTTGTTGGGAGTGTCTATTGATAAGGTAAATAATGAAGTCAGTGATATAGGTATCTACGTGAAATTGCACAATTAGTTTGGTGGCGATGATGATTATGAGACAGTGTTCGCGACAAGGACATTATGGTTGTACACATTGAGTTGTACTATTGTGCTAAGATTGGTGTTCGAGTTTCGACAAACTATCTGAGATGTTTGGAAACCCTAATGAGTTTGAGCGGTATGCATAAGGGGTAGCGACTTTGACTTTTCTGTATAAATAGCTTGGAATGGCCTCGAGTTGAAGTTAAACATATATCTGATTTCTTACACTTTAGAGATCAATTATAATGTACTTTACATTTATATATATATATATATAATGTGTTGGATTTTAAAAATGTATTGTATATTCATGCATGTTTGGATTTATGAGCAACTCAACATTTAGCCGATTGCAGCAATATGCTAAATATCATGTCAAACAGCCTTCTATAATAAGATGGGCGCAAGAGACATATGTTGCAGGGTCCGAAGATGCGGTGAGGCTTACAAGTCACAACTAGATGCATTAAGAGCAAAATATATAACTTGAATTGTTCGATTTATATTTTATAAAATTTTATAATTATATAATGTATTTGTTATATATGTATTAGGTTGCCTGGGATCCATACTTGAGCCCCACGGATGGCGGTGTGTGCCTCTGATGCGACCTTTTATAAAGGGTGTATCACAACTTGTGATATTGTAGAGTCGTATCTTCCAGATCAGGTGTTGAGGTTAAACTATTCTACATGCGTCTTATCGGACCCAGTTGTTTCTATTATGGGGCATGCTCGCTTCATATTTTTAGCAGTGGATAGGTCATAAATAGTCTCCAGAACTAGGAACACTTTCTTATCTAGCTTGGGCATGCTCCATGATTACATGTATTAGTTATACTCATTCTCTCATCCTCAAGTGCAAAATTCAACCACAACTCTGATGTGAAGTCTATTTAACTTAAATCATATCTTGCAAGTGGACAAACATGTTTATTGCATAGAGTGAAACGAGATTGAACTACAAGGAAAAAGTGAAGTAAATTGGCACATATTGCAACATTATTTTTCATTCGTTACGGTACCTGCAATCATATACCCAAAAAAGCGACTCTAATACTGACACATAAGTGCCACATCAAATGTTTAAACCCACTAAGAGTGGTTGTAATGCAAATTGAAAAATACCCAACTTTTTCACAGCCACATCAGCACCACATAAAAAAGTAACTTCTACCAATCTATCTCTGCAATGTCAAGCCTAAAAAGCAACTTATACAGGGTCCCACTTATGCACATCATTTTCATATATTAATTCATTTACAATATTCATTTATATATTTTAATTTAATCTAATAATTTATTTAATATAAAGTATAAAATTATTAATTATATGTAACTTATTGAATTAGTATTTTGTATAAAATTAGTAGTTCGAATGCAATGATACAAAAATAATTTTTTTAATAATAATTGGAAATAGACAATCTAGATTAGGCCACATCTAATTTTGATTTGTTCAACCGCTTTGAGAGCCCATTCACATTGTTCATTTGTCATTTTGCTTGTATCCATACAAAGGGTTTGAAAATCCATATGCTCGAGTTTGATTGTTTCTATTTCTATCTCTTTGTCTTTTTTGCTTCATCTCAAGCTCTTTCAACTTCATCATTTTCTCAAAGATTGTTTCCAATTTTTTCCATTTGACACCCAAATCTTCATTTTTCTCTTCAGTAAGTTTGACTTTGGCTCTCATTTTCACTTTACTTAATTTTTTTGCCCTTTGTTGTCCTATTGAATGAGTCTGGTGCATTTCAACATATGTGTCCATGTTGGTGTGATGTACTATTTCTTGAAGAGAGCATTTTTGCAAATCTTTCGTTACCTTCCAAATGTGCATATACTACAAGTCTTTGTTAGAGTTCACGCTGCACCACTTAACCATTATTACTTCTAAAATATTATTGTCACTCTAACCGCTAGCTCGATGCTGTACAAATTATTGCACCATTGTGCAAATAAGTTTTTTTTTAAAAAGAACACCCCTAGAAGGGGTGGGGCATTCGACACCATGCCCAACCAGTATATATATGATAAATCGTCTCATATAAAGTCATGGGCTGGATGTGTCCCAAAAGTGAACACACCCTTAACCAAGTATTAGGAAACGTAACGAAAGAACAAAAATGAGAAGATACAGCCATATACCGACTGTTATCCCCTAAACCAACAGAAGGACTCAAACGTAAAGCACAGTCACAGACCGACTGCAACTCCAAATAAGAACAAAATAACCACAAAAAACAATGCAAAGAAAGACCACCATCATCTAACTATATCGAAATCTGAAGTTGGGGTAACCCAATTGATCCATCCAAACCATGGAGAGTAAATGACGTGAGGTAGAAACAACATCATAAAAGGTGAGAGTAGGGGTCTGGGCCCCCTTACCTGCAAGAAAATCAGCAGCTCGATTTCCCTCACAATAAATGTGAGAGAACCTAACATGTCATCCCTGGCACAACAAGTGAATGGACGTCAACGTGTGCCGAGTCATAGCTGAACCAGGACGGCCCGACTGTAACACCGACATGACTGAAGCAACATCTATCTCAATCTATATATAATCTGAATACTGAACAACAAGTCTTAGCCCGTGAAGAAGTGCCTGCAACTCCGCATCAAAACTCGATGTTGCCCGGAGGGGTGCACAAAAACCAGCAAGAAGGGCACCCGTGAAATCTCGAACCAAGCCTCCACCACCAGCTGCTATATGAAGATCTGTTAAAAAGGATCTATCCGTGTTGAGCTTGACCCAGAGAGCCTCAGGAGGCCGCCACGACACCATTCGAGACCGGAGAGATCTCAGAGCAGGATCAGTGACGGGTATGAAAGACACTTGTGGGTAGCAGCCCAACCAATGCTGCAGAAGGAGCTTCCTAGCCAAAACCAACAAGTGAAGATGGTGCTGAACCTGCCAAACAATATGAGCAACAAGGAAAGGAACCCTATGGTGCTTGCGGCAGTTCCTCTCCGTCCAAATAAACCAAAATACAAGACAAGGAATCAAGAGACTGATGTGCTTCGGAGAAGACCGTGGGAATAGCCCCCTCCAAAACCCAAGTACCTGTGAAACTGTATGTATATGTGGTACAGAAGTGTGAAACCAAGACGCAACAAATGCCCAAACCGATTTCACAGACTCAGACCAAAGAAAAACATGCTCTAAAGACTCGACCTGCGGATCATCACAACACTGACAACGGGAGGCAAGATGAATACGACAGGACTGAAGACACACATCAATAGGGACTCTACCATGCAACAGATGCCAGAGAAAGATGGAGATGGTGGGAGTAATGCAATCATGCCAAAAGGACCCGAAAAGAGATCGCTCAGGACGCCGATACCTGACCTGATCCCATGTAGAGGTCAAAGAGAACTCACCAGTAGAAGTCAAATTCCACCGCATTCTATCCCTCTCTCCCCACAGCACAGGAGAGTCCGGCTCATCAAATCAATCAATCCATCAAGCAAAGCAAAATGATCACATAAAGCATACAAACGAGGCATGAACCAAGACTCATCATCAAAATACCAATCAACAGAGAGATGATCAAACACAGTAGCAGGACGGTAAGCAGATAAAGGCAAATAAGTTAACATCATGAATTACTGTATAATAATGTGCTTTCACCTTTTTCCATTTGCGAGTTGGATCTCGTTGAAATACACAGTAGTTTTTACCCAGAATTCCTTATCTTTTTGTGCATTGTCGGTTTTTAAGCAATTGCTAATGGTGATCCAAGCATTTGCAAGACGTACCTATTTCTCTTTTGACCATATCACTCTTACATGCGGACGAGATCCACCAACATCAGCAACTTTATCTTCATTGTCGTTGTCATCAGTTTTATCTTCATTGAGGTTAATATGCTCCAGCCCAGCTTGTGTAGAGTGTACTGAAAACTATAAGCCAAAAAATATAAATGTTAGTGTTGCCTTCTTATCAGATGCAGACCCTCCTTGACTCAATCATCTGGGTTTACTTGATAGTGGAGGGGAAAATGGTTGAGAAAATTATGACATAAATTGTCCACCCGTTGCTGCATAATAATTGGACTGGTGTGCAGTGAATACTACTATTGCTGGGTATATTTTGTAATAGTAGATGTCCGATTAATGTATATTTAATGGGAACAGTTTATAATTTGTAAGAATATGATAGAAAGATGGAATGATTAGAAAGATTAGAAGAAGAAATTGGATGAGAGAGGAAAGAGAGGAAATTGATAGATAATTTTTTCATGTCTTTCATATCACAAAAATGGGTTTATATATACCCTTACATTGGTCCCCACCATACATCATGAAACCCTAAAAGCATCTTAATTAGAATTAAAAGAAATAACATATGGATAAATATAAAACACCACTCCTTTAATTAATTCATCAGCCACTGTTCTGCTTGGCCGAATACCCCTTCGAGCCCATTAACGTCAGGCCTGCTCCATCTTTATGATCCGTAGTCCGACCCGGGTTTGCTCCGGTAATCCGATCCCCTTCATCAAAATTCCCCGAAAACCCTAATTCATTAAAAATCGTATCTTTGCCTTTGCCCCTTTTTGTTCCACCCTCTGCAATCCCACCAAAATCCCTAACAATTCCTCCTCCCTTTCCAGATTTAGCTAAATAGGTCACAACAATACCCCCGGGTTGAGGTGATTCTCGTCCCTGAGAATCAAGAAAGCCAAATCGGTGGTGAAGAAAAGAAGCACTTTCCCAGGAGTAGATGCGGGAATCTTGGGCATGGCACAAAACAAGGATTTGGGGAAGTTCCCGACCACCGCTGAATATGGTGCGTCGATCTGAGAATTCAACTGGGACTAAGGCAAATTGGCCCTCATCATCAGTGTGCGGAAGGACTGGTAAAGGTACTATTTTGCTACTTAAACATTTCTTTAGTAAGGATACGTGGAAAACAAGGTGGATCTTCGAGTTTGGGGGAAGATCCAGCTTGTAGGGCACCATTCCTCTTTTCTCAACTATGGTGTAGGGACCATAGTATCGTGCGGAGAGCTTCTGGTTTCTTCTTAGGGCTACAGATGTTTGTCTAAACGGTTGTAGCTTGAGGTAGACCCGTTCTCCGATTGAAAAGGTTCTTTCTTGTCTTTTCCTGTCCGCGAACCACTTCATTCGTGACTGTGCTTGAACTAGGTTCTCTCTAAGGTTCTGGACCATTTGTTGTCGCTGAGCAACAAACTCAGTGGCTTCTGTGTTGTTGGAGTCTATGTAGGATGATATAGAAAGCGTAGGAGGGGGAACCCCATATAGGGCTTGATAGGGTATGCATTTGAGGCTGGTATGATAGTTAGTATTATACCAGTACTCTGCCAGTGATAGCCATTTCAGCCACTACCGTGGATTGGTACTCACCATGCACCATAGGTAGTTCTCTAGACATTGATTTAGCCTCTCTGTTTGCCCATCTGATTGTGGGTGATAGGCTGACGACATGTCCAGCTTGACCCCCATTAACCTGAATAACTCCTTCCAGAAAAAGCTTGTAAAAATAGTATCACGGTCTGTGACAATACTTACAGGCTGGCCATGCAGTTTGTAGACATTGTCAAGGAATGCTTTTTGCCACTATTTCAGCTGAGTAGGGATGAGACATTGGCAAGTATCACACTCCTGTACCCATTTGAGGACATCAGCTTTCATATGAGGCCAGTAGAATACCCCCTTCAATCTCATATAGGTCCCATTAGTACCAGAGTGCCCTCCATAAGATGAATTGTACAGGGCAGTGAGTAGTTGGGTCCTAAGCCCTGTAGACTCCTCTACTACCAGTCTTCCTTTATATCTCAATAAACCATCAACAGCTTGGTAATCAGGATAAGATTGTGCATCAACCAACTTAGCAGCCAAGATTTTAGAGAAGTATGTGTCATCCCTATAGCTCTGAGTTACTTGTTGGACCCAGCTGGGAATAGATGTAGTGATGGATTTATAACCATGAGACCCCTCTCTTTTGGACAAGGCATCAGCTATCTTGTTCTCACTTCCCTTCTTGTAGTGAATTTCATAGTTGTACCCTAGGAGTTTGGACAACCATTTCTGTTGCAAAGGATTCATGGCTTTTTGATCCAGTAGATATTTTAGTGTCTGTTGGTCAGTTTTAATGATGAATTTGTACCCTTGTAAGTATTCCCTCCACTTCTGGATAGCCATCAGGATAGCTAAGAATTCCCTTTCATAGATTGATAGGGATTGATTCCTGGGGCAGAGGGATTTGCTCAAGTAAGAGATTGGCCTCCCTTCTTGCATTAGTATAGCCCCAATTCCCACACCACTAGCATCAGTCTCTAGGAAAAATTGTTTGGTGAAATCAGGCAATGCTAGAACTGGTGAGGTAGACATAGCCACCTTCAACTTCTGGAATGCTTCCTCTACATCCTGGTTCCACTTAAAGTTTTCCTTCCTTAGCAAATCTGTTAGAGGTTTGCTGATGATACCATAGCCTCTCACAAATTTTCTATAGTATCCTGTTAAGCCCAGAAAACCCCTCAGCTGCTTGATTGTCCTTGGTATAGGCCACTTGAGCATGCAATCTACCTTGTGGGGGTCTGTAGAGACTCCTTCTGGTGTGATGATATGCCCCAAATACTCCACTTCAGAATTCCCAAAACTACATTTACTCTTTTTGGCATATAATTGATTGTCCCTGAGTAATTGCAGAACCACTCTCAAATGATTGAGGTGGGTATCCCAATTTTTTCTATATACCAATATATCATCAAAGAAAACCAAAACATACTTCCTTAACTGATCTTTGAATGTATGGTTCATTAAGTGTTGGAAAGTGGCAGGAGCATTGCTCAGCCCAAAAGGCATAACTATAAACTCAAAATGCCCATGATGGGTACTGAATGCAGTCAGATACCTATCTTGTGCCTCATCAATATTTGAAAATATCCTGACCTTAAGTCAATTTTAGAAAAGAATCTTGCTCTATGTAACTCATCCAGTAACTCATCAATTACTGGAATGGGGTATTCATGTTTAACAGTAAGAGAGTTTAAGTATCTGTAATCCACACACATTCTCCATGTGTGATCTTTTTTCTTCACTAAGAGAACTGGGGAAGAGAAAGAGCTCTTACTGTGTTGAATCAGTCATCCTTCCAAAAGTTCCTTGATTATCCTTTCAATCTCCCCTTTGTGGCTGTGAGAGGTCTTGTATGGGTGTTGGTACCTGGGTACACTATTGGGTTTTAGTGTGATCTAGTGTTCAATCCCTCTGGAAGAGGGAAGTATAATAGGTTCTTCAAACACATCCTTGAACTCTTCTAACAAGAACTCCACCTCTGGGGCAGTGGGGGAGCTTGGGGTGTTTATAGTCTGTAACCTGACCATGTAGACCTCCTCTACCTCCTCTCTGTAGGAAGTGTGAAACATCTTGTATAGGGCTGGCCCTGTAATGAGCTGTCAGTCTACTTGTGATTGTGCTGCCTGCAACTTAATCCTTCTCCCCTTATGAGTCACTGTGAATGTCATGGCCTTGTAGTCCAGCTCTATTGGAGTACAAGATTTCAGCCAATCCCCTCCTAAAATCAGGTCATAGCCCTCAGTTTGCAACACTCTAAGAGAATAACTGAAGTGATGCCCTTGCACATCCCAGTTGAAATCTGTAGCCCGAGCTCTGCTGACTAACTTTTGTCCATTGGCTACTTTTACCAGTAAAGGGGTGACCTGTTCTAGAGCACACCCTAACCTGTGAGCTGTAGCCTCTTGAATAAAACTGAGAGTACTACCAGTGTCTATTAGTATATGCAGTTCCTGATCATCAACCTTTTCCACCACTCTCAGAGTGGTTAGTCCTTCTGAACCTGCCATAGAGTTGATTGACATGTGCACCTCTTCCATGGGACCTTCCCCTGTATCAGGGGGTAACAATTCTCCTGGGGGTATTAGGCTTGATTGCAGGTGCAATAGCTCTTCTTCTTCACTCATTATCATATAATGTATCCTATTCTTGCACCTGTGCCCAATGACATAGGGTTCATCACAATTGTAACACAACCCATTTTCCCTTCTTGCTACCATTTCAGTAGAAGTTAGGAGTTTGGTAGGTGGTTTAAGGGTTGGGTTGAACTGCTTAGGAGAACTCCCTGGGGTTGAATCTTGTCTCTTGTACCCTGCCCCTTGCATATAGTTGGGTTTGCCAGTTCCCTTGATCTTTTTTGCAATAGCTTCCACTGTTTGGATCTGACTTCTACCCAATTCAATCACCTGCTGGAGTGTGTGTGGTCTAAACAAGCTGACAGCAGCTTGCAAATCCTCACTGAGCCCACTAATAAAGCTAGCTACAAAGTAGCCTTCAGAATAATCAGTGTTATTAAATAGTAGCATGCAAGCCTTTAATTCTTCAAATTTTTCCACATAGTCATCATAAGAACCTTGGTGTTTCAGCTTGTTAAACTCCACAATTATTTTAGTCTCCTTTAGTTCCTCAAACCTGGCAGAAACCACATCTAAAAATTTTGTAATAGTAGATGTCCGATTAATGTATATTTAATGGGAATAGTTTATAATTTGTAAGAATATGATAGAAAGATGGAATGATTAGAAAGATTAGAAGAAGAAATTGAATGAGAGAGGAAAGGGAGGAAATTGATAGATAATTTTTTCATGTCTTTCATATCACAAAAATGGGTTTATATATACCCTTACATTGGTCCCCACCATACATCATGAAACCCTAAAAGCATCTTAATTAGAATTAAAAGAAATAAGATATTCATAAATATAAAACACCACTCCTTTAATTAATTCATCAGCCACTGTTCTGCTTGGCCCAATACCCCTTCGAGCCCATTAACGTCAGGCCTGCTCCATCTTTATGATCCGTAGTCCGACTCGGGTTTGCTCCGGTAATCCAATCCCCTTCATCAAAATTCCCCGAAAACCCTAATTCATTAAAAATCATATCTTTGACTTTGCCCCTTTTTGTTCCACCCTCTGCAATCCCACCAAAATCCCTAACAATTCCTCCTCCCTTTCCAGATTCAGCTAAATGGGTCACAACATGGTGAGACGTGAAATATGGGACATATTTTATGATGGATCCATATGATATGAAGTAGTGGGAAAATATTGTGAAAAATGTGGCATATAATAAGGAAATTGGGAAGATTGGGGATTATGATAAATTTTAAAATTCTGAGAACTTGAATTTCCTTGCATATTTGAAAATTTATCACCCATAACTAGATTGAGATTTTGCAAACTAACCATTACAAACAACAATTACAAAATATATATACACAATATATGTATATATATATATTACAATATATCCTTAAATGTAAAAAAAAAAATTTAACCTTTGGTGTGGCCAACGGTTACTATATAAATATATAATGTGTGTATATATGTGAGCAAATGAAAAAAAGGAGTCAATAGCTAACAGAAAATTAAATGCGGGCCCACCCAACCCCCTCCCAACCTAGATCACTTGGCTGGGAGTCGGTTACCTTGGAGCCACCATTTACAATGCAAAAAAAAGTTGGAGGTTGCTACTATTCTAACTATTCCAAACTAATTTCCACAATCATAAATTCAAAAAGTACCTCTATGTTGGTCCCACCATTACACATCACATACATACATACATACATATTTCATATACTATAATATATTTATTTATATATATTATTCACTTCAATATTTAATTTAATTTAATAAAATAAATTCATATAAAAATACAAAAACTTACAATAAAATTATGATTTTTTAATAATAATAGAAAAATATCATTTAAAATGTATTACAATAATAATAAATGATACACCAAATTAATGCAACAACATTACAATAATACTAGAAAATAAAAACTACATAATTAGAATTCATAATAAAAATTAATGAATATCTAGTTTAGTTTCATTTCGCAAGAATTTCCTTAACCATTTTCTCATGTCATTCAAGTTGTATCTACATCATTCCACTCGTATCTTTTTTAATAATTTCATATTCCTATTTTTTGTATCTATCTTCTCTTTACTTCCAAGGATGAAAATATCGCTATCGCACAATATATCACAACTTCAATTTTATAGATATATCATCGGATATATCGATAACGCATATCGGTATCGCAAAAAATTAAAAAAAAAAATAATAGAAACTATATTAAAATCTTGGAAATTTAGCAAGAAATTTTAGGAACTATTATAACATATTATTATGCACATATTGTACTCAAATTTTCGATAGAATTGTATTTTGAAAACAAACATATGAATAATACATTATATAAATACGATCTGAAACAATACATTTGATAAAATAATACATAATATAATATAGAATAACTAAATAGACATTATAATGTACAATTAATACCAAAATGAGGATCTATGAGGTTCAAATATAGTAGATGAAATGTCATCTTGTTCCAAATAATATTGATACCAACTCATCACATTAGAGTAATTCTGGATATAATTATGCACATGTGCTTGATATGTTTCTTGATTTCTTCCAACAACTTCACCATGGATTGGATAATGTCCACTTACCCAATTATTTTGTTGATGTACATTTTGACCCCCATACACATTTTGAGTAGTCCAATCAAATTGTGAACTCCCATATGTGTAAGAAGCAAATGAATCTTGAGATATATCACTATGATCAGTGTCACCCATATTCATAGAATCAAGATTGGATGAAAGTGATTCAATATCAGTGCTTGAACTTTCTTCTTGAGTCTATGCACGTCTCCTTATGTATTCCTTTCCTATTACACCTATTCCAGGACCTCTAGCTCTATTTCTGTGGTCCATATGAATAATACATTATATAAATACTGTCTTAGATTTCAAATTCATATGATATATGGGAAGACAAACTTTAGTGTTTTGTCCATCATGTCATCTAAAGTTACCAACCATGGCCAAGTCACTAAAAAATGAAAAAATAAAGATAGTGCATCTCACTTTTTTTCTAAGACATCTGTTGGTTTTTCGGGCTTCTTTCTCTTATAATTTTTTTGCAGTGTGAGTGTCTTTGTGAAGCAAAGAATATTACAACTCAAATAATTACGTTGAATACCTAAAAAGGACCACAAAAATATGTAGTATTAAATAAAATCAACATATATTATAGAAATATAAAAAAATCACGATATATTGCAATTTTTTGCGATGTATTGCGATATTTAGCCGATACTCGGAAAAAAAGTTATTCTCTCCCATATCCGTATCGCAATGTCAAAATCCGTGATATATCCATGATATTTCGTGATATTTCAATCCTTGTTTACTTCATCTCGATATTCTACATGGAAAACTTTCGTATTTGATATTGTTCAAGTTTTCAAATTCAGTTATTTATGGCACATTTTCGTTTTCTTAGGATTTGGTTTTAGCTTTGGCTTTCGCTCTCTATTGTCCAATTGGATGAGACCCCTCTCAGTATCTATATTTGTATCCAGATTTGTTGAAATAGTATGTTCTCTAGATTCGAATGTCTTTGATTTCTTGTTAGCACGATTTGTCATTGATTAAGAAGCCCATTTTTCTAAATCTTTCATTATCTTTTATAAGTGCATGTACTTGAAATCTTTGTTTAGGTGCACGGTGTGAAACTAAGGAATTGTAACATGTAAAACATCATTATCACCTTGTCTGCTAGCTCGATTGATGTAAAAATTACTGTAAAATCCTGCAAATGTATTAACATCCGACATTACATAATAATGGTTCGCTTTAACCACTGCCCATTCTCTAGCAGTACTGTTAGCCGGTCGATTATCATTATAGTATGTAGCCATTTTTTCTCAAAAATTCTTACTCTTTTGTGCATGGCCATCTATTGATGAATTGCTAATAGTGATCTAAGCTTGTGCAAGACGATATTCCTCTTTTGTCCATCCAACTTTTGCAGCCTTCGTACGACCAAGGATGAAAATATCACGAAATATCGCGGATATATCGCAGATATATCGCGGATATTGACATTGCGATACGGATATTGGAGGGAATATCTTTTTTCCCGAGTATCGACGAGAAATCGCAATATATCGCAAGATATCGCAAAATATCGCAATATATCGCGATTTTTTTAATATTTCTATAATATATTTTGATTTTTATTTAATACTATATATTTTTGTGATCTTTTTTAGGTCTTCAATGTAATTGTTTGAGTTGCAATATTCTTTGCTTTATAAAGACATTCACTTTGCAAAAAAAATATAAGAGAAAGAAGACCGGGAAATCAACGGATGTCTTAGAAACAAAAGTGAGATGCACGTGCACCAACTTTATTTTTTCATTTTTTCAGTTAGAGGACATGATGGACAAATCACTAAAATTTTTCTCCCCATATATCACACGAAATTGAAATCTAAGATTGAATATAAATTATTTGCCAAATCTTGATTCTATGAATATTGGTGGCACTGATCATAGTGATATGTCCCAAGATTCATATGCTTCTTACACATATGGGAGTTCACAAATTGATTGGACTTTTCAAAATATGTATCAACAAAATAATTGGGTCAGTGGACATTATCCAATTCATGGTGAAGCTGTTGGAAGAAATCGAGAAACATATCAAGCGCATGTGCATAATTATATCCATAATTACTCGAACGTGATAAGTTGGTACCAATATTGTTTAGAACAAGATGACATTCCATCTACTATATTTGAACCTCATAGATCCTCATTTTGGTATTAATTGTACTTTATAATGTTTATTTAGTCATTTTATTTTGTATTATGTATTATTTTGTCAAATGTATTGTCTTAGACGGTATTTATATAATGTATTATTCATATATTTGCTTTCAAAATACAATTCTATCAAAAAAAAATTAGTGGAATATGTGCATAATAATATGTCATAATAGTTCCTAAAATTTCATGCTAAATTTCCAAGATTTTAATATGATTTCCATCATTTTTTTCAATTTTCTGCGATATCGATATGCGATATCGATATATCCGTAAAATTGAAGTTGCGATATATGTTGCGATAGCGATATTTTCATCCTTGCGTACGACTCCCACCAAGGCCATCATCATTGAGATTAATTGAGAATATCATTTGTGTAGAGTGTGGTGGAAATTGAGAGCCAAACATTGGTGGTGTTTCTTCCTTGTTCGATCCTACACTCGATTGTTGGGATTTACTTGATGGGTGATGTGGTGTTGGTGAAAATGGTTGAAAAGCTAGTGGTATGAATTAACTTTTCATTGCTATGAAATAATCATGCGGTTTGAATTGGCTCCCCATAGGTGGCATGAACTGACTCCCCATTGGTGACATATAAGAAGATTGAGAAGATTGGATATCTGATTAGCAAGATAAGAAAATTGAGAAAATAGAGGATTTTGATTAGTAAGATAAGGAAATTGAGAATATTGGTGATTGTGAGTAGAATGAGTTTGAGAATTTTTGAAAATTGAATTGCTTTGTGTATTTGATGAACTAAAAAACTTTGAAAAGAATCCACCATATTTATCACTCAACTTGAAGATGATGAAATAACCACACAAGAAGAGAAGACAAATAGCAAATATAAATGAAAGAGTTGTGAATTATTGAAATGAAATGGTACATTTATAGGATTTTTTTCCCATTGAAATACAAAAAAAAATTATTATTAATATAAATATATAACCATTGGTGCACCGGACATAATTTGAAAAAAAAAAAAAAACACACACACACACACATTTAACTGTTTCATTGTATAAAAATGAAACCATACTATACATACACAAATACATACTAACCATTAATTGATGTTGGCTGACAAAAGTAGATGGTGGACCCCATTTTCTTTATACTTTTTCTGAATGAAATCAATTTCAAACTGTTGAATCCAAGTTTAAAATTTTTACTCATCATCTAATTGCAACGCAGATCGAAGTTGTTTGAATTTCCAAACAAAAAAAAAATCTACCATTGAAAATGCCCTTATCTAGGCGATCAAAAAGAATTTGGGATGAAGTCTAAAATATTAATTGAATTCGAAAATGCAACCAATAAAATGCAAAATTCGAGATAAAATAAAGGTTGATAATATTAGAGAAAATGTACACCAAGGATTGTCCTAATTGGACTTTCTAGCACAATTAACTCTTAATCAATGTTTAATTTTATGTTCTACTTGATTAGGACCATCACTATACTAACTTAAACTATCTCTTGATGAGCTTAAGTCGTAGGAACACACTAAGGTCACCATCTCTAATTGATCCCTAACATGCTCTTACCAAAAGTTTAAAAGGATCTATAAACCCTCACAAACATCACAAATCTCTCGAATATGAAACATTCACGCCTTGCACCCCCTAATTCCTATATTGAAACTCCTCTCTCGATGATATATCCATATATAAAATCATGCTAATTGATTGTCAAAAAACCAACATCCATACAATTCAAGAACACAAGAAAATCTAGATAGAGCAATTAAACATTCATTTAAATAGTAAAAAATTACACAGAAAATCCAATTTAGATCAAATCTCTAAGTACAAAAAGTCTAGCCACCCTAATCACGGGTCAACAAAATTAAAACAAGAGAAAACATAGTCTTAACAAAACATAAGATATAAATAATCTAAAATTTGAACTTGGTCTTTTTCTTTCTTAAACTCTCATCCATCTTGCTTTGCTCTCCAATCCTCTTTTCTAAGCTTTTCTCTAAAGAGTTTCTGTAATGCCCTAGGCCCACAGGGTTGGGACTCTCATCCATCTTGCTTTTCTCTTCAATCTTCTCTCCCAAGCTTTTCTCTAAGAGTTTCTGTAATGCCCCAGGCCTATGGGGTTTGGGTCCAGCAACGAAATGACAGCACAACGGGCTTCGCTAGCAACTACTTGACATTTATCCTCGTATTGTAAAAATGGTAAATTCAAATTGTTAGAGAGTCCATTAAGCCCACTTATGTACTCATCATACTTTCAGTCTCTTACCGGTATGAAACATCACATTTCCCCCCTGTTAGAGATACGAAGTGTCCTCATCGTGCTCTTTCCTCTAAGGTCTATTTTAAGCACACCTGAACTGGCTCCAGGGCTCCCAAATCAAGTGCACCTAGTATCAACTCTGATACCATTTTTAACGTCCCGGGCCCACGGGAGTAGGGCCCAATAATGAAATGACGACACAACGGGCTCCACTAACAATTGCTTACATTGTTAAAATAGTTAACCAAAGTTATTAAAGAGTCTATCAAGCCCACTTATATACTCAGTATACTTTCATTCGGCCCGGCCCGAGCCCATGGGCCAATCATTTTTTTCGAGTCGGGCCGGCCCGGCCCGAAACCATTTCGGCCCTGAAAAATTGAGGCCGGGCCGGGCCGCCCGGGCCTAGGGCTAAATTTCTGTATTTTTCACTGGGCCGGCCCGGCCCATTCGTGCTAATTTTTTTTCGGGCTGGCCCGGCCCGGCCCGAAACCATTTCGGGCCTATAAAATCACGGCCCAGCCCGGCCCAAAATCGGGCTGGGTCGGGCCGGCCCATTGGGCCAGGCCGGTTTTGACAGCTATACATGTGGGACATACATTCTTCCCTCGTTGGAGACATAACGTCCTCGTCGTGATCCTTCCTTTGAGGACCATCCTTGAAGTCCAATTTGAGCATACCTGGATTGGCTTTGGGGCCTGATTAAGTGCACTTGGGGTCAGTTTTGATACCATTTATAATACTCCAGGCCCATATGGTGGGACCCAATAATGAAATGATGGCACAATGGGCTCCACTTACTCTTATCCCGTTTATTATCTGGTGCTTGCATCTTGGATGACCACTTCACATTATGCCCTAAATTCTTAAGCACAAACACAACCTCTGCTGATGAGATGCAGATGTTGTATTCGAGCAGCCTTCAGTCATAGTTTTCAGGACCTCGTCTTCTCTATTGGCAAGTTACATGAAACTACATGTTTCGTGGATAGGCATCGACCCTATATCTCTTATTCATATTCATATTGTTCTTCTAAGGTTCCCTCTTTAAATGGTTAATTCTGGTATGATGTCCAGCTGAATTCTCTTTGTCCTCCCCCCACTTGATCCGGTCCCATATTTTAGCCACTATATCTTCCATTATTTTGAGGAATACTTCATTAGCTCTCTGTAGAGGTCGGAATCCTTTCCGAGTCATGATAATCACTCATTTTCCATTGGTTTTAGTTGGTTATTCATGCATATTTGAATAATATTGCATCATTATGTGTGTCTTTTCATTATGTTTAATTATTTTGAAAATATGTCACATGTTGGTGTAGTTTCGCGTGTTTTGTTACATAATTGAGTAAAAAAATATGTCTTAGGCTCAAACGAAGTTAAAATACTAAAAAAATGACACATGTTGGGCCAAGAAAGCGGGTCAAACGAGCAAGAAATTGAGCACGGGTGAAGATGAGCTAAAACTAACGAACAAGAGAGTCGATCACTAGTACGGAAAAACAAAGGCAAAAATTGCCGACTGAAACCACCAATTGTTGGCTCAATCGATAGGTGTAAATGATGAAAAAGATGATTATGATGATTGGAACTATCGATCCAATCTCCAGGTGAAGGATTTTTCAATGCTAAAACTAACAATTGAAACCGCCTATCACAGAGTTGTTCAGTTTTTTGTAATTTGCATTTTTGATCTGTAAACATACTTTTTGGGCTAGGTTTTTATTATTTAATATATTTAGGTTTAAGATGGATGAAAATTAAGACTTATCTTTTGATATTTTCAGTTTTTAGAATTCTTTTCTCTACATTTCTCTACTAGATTAGAGATAACATTAAATTTTAATACATGATTCGATTACAATATTTTTTTATCTTTTGTAATTTTCATTATGTCTTTAAATCTCTATATCCATTCTTTATTTTTGAATGTAATTATGAGTGAGCAGTTTTAAAATTAATTCTAGGGTTTGTAGAATGATTGAAGTTATGTGCTAATTTAATTCTTAATCAATTTTCCTTCCAATTATCGTGTTCAAATGTTTAAGTTTTGTTTTCTCATGCATGATTTGGGTCATAGGCATTGAATTCTAGCTAATTAATTAGAGTCATGGCAGAGATAATTAATTAGTAGGATTAAATTGAATGATTTGATGCACGTACATTGTGATCTATAGAAGATGTTAAATCCGATGCTTTAGGGAGTTAACAATTAATCTAGAGACAAAAGTACTAAATAAGTTGTCAATCCACTTTTACCTTGTGACCTGGCAGAAATAGATAATTATATTTTTGATCATTCACCGATAATTGGATTAAAATTGGAAATTGATAAGATTAGATTAATATATAATGGATTCATGTGTTTGCATTCCCTAAGGTTAATTATTTAATTTGTTTGATTTATTGTTTTTAGGATTTTAGCTATTAACTAATAATTTTCTAATTCTTTAGTTATTGAGGTTGGTATTTCAATTTTAATTATTTGACTATGATTAATTCAACTAAAAATTAAGTATCCTGGATAATAGAAATCTGATAGCTTAGTACTTAGTGTTAATCACATGTGGATATGATAATCAATTTACCAGATTTATTACAATAGTCTGTGTTAGTTACAGTTAATTGCATAAAAAATAGTCCATTACGTCCTTTTCTGAAGGCTAAAGTCATTGTGTCAGTAATGCAGTTCAGGATTGTGATCTTTTCCCTGTTAAAGTGCCCCACGTAGCTTCTGAGACTCTCTTCTATTCGTTGTATAACATTGTAGAGGTCATCTACGCATTTTTTGATCGTGTGACTACTGGTGAACTATTCGACAAAGACATCATTGAGTTGAGCGAATGAAAAAATTGAATAGTTTGGCAGGCTGGTGAACCACTGAAGAGATAGATTGGAGGGCTGGATTTGAAGCCTTTACACATACTGAATTCCCTTACATTTTGAGGTATCACAGCGGTGAACATCCTTTGTTTATACTGGGCAATGTAGTTGTCAGGTTCAGAGGTGTCATCAAATAGTTTCATGTTTGGAAAGATGAATTTCGAGGGCATCTTAATGAGGCGGAGATCCAGTTAAGAGTAAGTCTACAAAGCTTGTTGAGGATTCCTTCTGATTGGTGTGGAACCCCTGGAATATGTATCATTCAAGTATAATAACTAAAACCAACTATTATGCTTGTTGTGTTGTTTAGCATGCAATAGATGTTTATCATTTTATGTGATATTTGCATGTTTTAAAATGGAATAAAATGAAACCTCAAGTATAAATAATTAAGTGGGAAAGATACATACCAAAGTATGTAGAAATCTCAAACGGTGCCCATTAATCTGGTTTAGTTGAGAAGTGATGGGCATGCGTGTTGACAATAGGTCTTCCTCCATAACGGATGTGTCATATCACTGGATTCTCTAGAAATTAAACTTCTTAAAAGATAACTGTAGGACACTACTAGAATAAATTGACTCTTCCAACTAGAGCAATGAATTCGAAATAGTGGCCTTGGAGTAAAGATGATGGTGTTTACATTTAGGTATAATTGATTAATAAACGTCCACACTAACGTGGCTTATTAATTAAAAGATTACACGACCGGATAGGTTTCCAACTATTAATTTACTTATCATAAGAAAACTTGACTGGAGGTAAATTAAAGGTTAATTAACATGTTTAAAAATGAATTTTATAAACGTCCACACTAACGTGACTTATAAGAAACGTTCTTAAAATGTCAATGGATATATATATATATATATATATAATTCTTTTGAGGTTTTTGTTGGGGTTTTTTCGAATTGAACCACCGCGGGATCTAATTGGATGTTCATTAATCCTAATGTCATGTAGATCATAGATTCATGCATCTCATATGCTTTAATTAACCGAGTTCAATTAACATGCAAATCCGGTTTAAACGATTCTACTAAAGCGGAAACATAGAATCGAAAAATGACTTACAAATCAAACGTCAGGTGGAGGACAAGATTAAAGGTCTAATCTTGTTGTTGTGTATGATGATGATCGGCGCCCACTAATGCTATTCCACTCCTTGATCTTCTGTTGTATTCCCGGACTGAATCCAGTTTCAGGGTGGGCTGAAATCTACTAGATCGGTATGGAATCTGTGGAGATAAAGAGAACACAAGAGGAGCTGATCTATATTGACTAAAATTTCATCCCTCACCTCCTTATTTATAAGGGGGTGGGCGAAATTTCAGTGTCCCAACCCTACTGGGTTTGGGCCTCTATCCCTTTTTCTATCTCCAGTCCATTAAAGTCATATTGGGCTACAACAAGGATCTAGAAGAATATTAAATTGGCCTGCTAATTTATTTAATTTCCAATACCCAATAAACTTAGGATATCATTAAATAAATTAAGTATTATGTTTATCCCACTAAAGAAATAATACTGACCTACCAATTTAATACATATTTCTGAATATGCTTTCTCCTTTAGTCCAACCATTCCCCGTGTTTAAGATATAATCCCCATTAATTAATTTTGTAAGCTTCTGACAGCTATAATTAATTAATATCTTATCCTTGAATAGTACCACACAATCTTTACTCATGCACGGAATAAATACCACCTACAGGGTTTCAGCATGAACTTGCATTTCCTCAAGGGGACACCATCAAACTGGCGCACCAGGACACGGTGCCCCTACATATTGCACGACCCATCATAAGTGTAAATGTTACAACCCAATATATCGAGATTATTGATCCTATGAAAGAATCTCACCCTTTGATAAATCAAAGCTGCAAACACTACACGCATATGTCCGCCTACATATAGGGGTTAAGAACCCGAACTCTGTGGATTCTTATTCTCTCATTTAAGGTCAGAATAGAGAATAGAATCCTAAGTAGATCCTCCTCAATACACTTCCCTATGTATTATAATAATCAGTTAGTCAAGACAAACTAACTATCAGATTATTCTACGGCGTACCGATAGCAGGTTTAGTGCCATCTAGACCGTGAGCCTTTTAATACATTATAAGGAACCGATGATATGATCTAACCATGTGTTTACCCACACCATATCATCTACAATGTAAGTATGGTGAACATGCATGTAAATATAACAATTTAAATGCAAACAGTGACTGCAATTATATTCATTCTATATCATCATAAAACCATAATCAATAATGTATACAAAAGACAGGTCTTCTAGTATACAAAACCAACAATCTCCCACTTATACTTGAAGCATGTCTTTCAAATATAAAACAAACTGGCTAACTCTCCAACTTTAACTAAAATCTTAAACGGTAACCCAGGTCTGCATCTCACTCCCATTTTCTCCACGTGACCGTAGAAGGTCTTAGCTTGAAGGCTCTTCGTGAATGGATCAGCTAAATTGTC
This sequence comes from Perilla frutescens, assembly GCA_026008535.1. Taxonomy (NCBI): domain Eukaryota; kingdom Viridiplantae; phylum Streptophyta; class Magnoliopsida; order Lamiales; family Lamiaceae; genus Perilla; species Perilla frutescens. The sequence goes on along the minus strand of BRKX01000010.1, from coordinate 24,943,072 downwards.
CTCCGATGCAATCTTGACCACTGCCACATCTCCTCCCTTAACGATTTCTCGTATAAGATGGTACTTTCTCTCTATATGTTTACTTGCCTTATGGGCTCTGGGTTCCTTCGAATTTGCCACTGCACCCGAGTTATCACAATATACCATGATACTCTTAGGCAAATCAGGAACCATGCTCAAGTCCAACAAGAAGCTCTTAAGCCAGACGGCCTCTTTTGCAGCCTCAGAGGCAACTACATATTCGGCCTCCATGGTGGAATCCGCAATGCATTTCTGCTTTATGCTCCTCCATGCAATGGCTCCGCCTACCAAGGTAAACACATAGCCTGAGGTAGATTTACTCTGATCTTTATCGGATTGAAAATCTGAGTCCGTGTAACCCAAAGGCACTAGACTATTAGAGCGGTATACCAGCATATAATCTCGAGTCCTTTTCAGGTACTTGAGTATATTCTTAACCGCAGTCCAGTGACCTTGTCCAGGATTAGACTGATATCTGCTTACCATGCCGACTGCATAGCATATATCAGGTCTAGTGCATAGCATATCATACATAAGGCTTCCCACAGCTGAAGCATATGGAACGCCCTTCATTTCATCTATCTCAGCCTGTATGTGAGGACACATATCCTTGGATAGATGAATTCCATGCCTGAAAGGTATAAAACCTTTCTTGGAATCCTGCATGTTAAACCTAGCTAGCACTGTGTCAATATATGTCACCTGGGATAAGCACAACATCCTTTTCTGGCGATCTCGAATTATCTTGATGCCAAAGACGTGTCCGGCTTCTCCTAGATCTTTCATATCGAACTGCTTGGACAACCACACACTTATGTTAGATAATACTTTCTTACTGTTTCCAATAAGTAAGATATCATCAACATATAGCACGAGGAAAGCCACCATGTTTCCGTCATTCTTCTTGTACACACAGCTCTCATCCGAACATTGCATGAATCCATATGACTAGATAACCTCGTCAAATTTGATGTTCCAAGACCTTGACGCCCACTTAAGTCCATAAATAGATCTCTTAAGCTTGCACACTAAGTGCTCTTGGCCTTTAGCAATGAAACCCTCTGGTTGCTTCATGTGGATGTTTTCCTCAAGACTTCCATTAAGGAAAGCTGTCTTGACATCCATCTGCCAAATCTCATAATCCAAATGAGCGGCTATAGACAAGAGAATCCGGATTGACTTAAGCATGGCTACTGGCGAAAAGGTTTCCTCATAATCGATCCTTTCTTTCTGAGTGTACCCTTTTGCCACCAATCTTTCCTTGAAGGTTTCAACCTTCTCGTCAGTTCCTCTCTTGTGTTTGTAAACCCACTTACACCCAATGGTTTTTACCCCATCTTGTGGTTCTACAAGCTCCCAGACTTGATTGTGATCCATAGATCCAATCTCAGACTTCATTGCAATTTTCCAAGAATCTGCATCTTTGTCTTGGATCGCTTCATCGTAGGTCCTGGGATCCAATTCATTTAGTCCTTTAGGGAAATCTGAAGACTCACCCAAACCAATGAATCTGTCAGGTTGGTGTACAACCCTCTCACTGCGATGAGGCAGTTCCTATATTTCTGTGACACGTTGTGCAGTAATTTGTGGTTCTTCTTCTTGTACTATTGGTGTCAGATTCGAATTTTCCCCTAGAAGTTTCTCGAGTACTATCTCACTTCTTGGCTTGTGATTTATTACATAGTCTTCCTCTAAGAATCGAGCATTGGTACTCACAATAATCTTCTGATCCTTAGGACTATAAAATAAACCACATTTCGTTCCTTTCGGATATCCAACAAACAGTCTAACATCTGTACGTGGTGCCAGCTTATTAGCTTCCTTATCCAGCACATGTGCTGGACTACCCCAAATCTGAAAATTTCCAAGACTGGACTTTCGTCCAGTCTAAAGTTCTATGGGCGTAGTTGGGACTGATTTTGATGGAACCACGTTAAGAATATAGGCTGCCGTTTCCAAGGCATATCCCCAGAACGAAATGGGCAGATCTGAATAGCTCATCATCGATCTAATCATCTCTAATAATGTTCTGTTCCTTCTCTCCGCCACGCCATTCTGTTGTGGCATTCCTGGCGCAGTCAACTGGGATGTAATCTCATTCTCTGATAAGTAGTCCCTAAATTCATTCGAGAGGTACTCACCACCATGATCAGACCGTAGTGATTTGATTCATTTCTGAAGGTTCTTTTTGTTTGTTAGGGTTTATGACCGATGTATTCAGTAAATGCATTTGCGTAGTGTTTTGCATAGGATTAAGTAAATAAAGATGTCCATCCAATGTGCTAGAATAGATAAAACGTTTATCACTAAAGATGGCAACCTTGTTATCAAAAGAAACAGAATATCCATCCATAAAAAGTTTAGAAACTGAAATCAATTTTCGCCTAAAACTAGGCACATAAAGACAATCCTTTAAAACTAAAATCCTATCACTACTAAAAGATAAGGTTACGTCTCCCACTGCAACTGCCGCCACTTTCGTAGCATTGCCCATGTAAACTGAAATCTCTCCATCACTCAGCTGTCCTTTTGCCAGGAACCTCTGTAAAGACATGTAAACATGATCAGTAGCTCCAGTATCTACTACCCATGACTGAGTAGAACAAGTAGCTAAACATGTTTCAACGACGAGAGATTGAGACGTACCCTTTTTCTCCTTCTTGTTAGGACAATCCGCCTTCCAGTGACCTGGCTGGCCGCACTTGAAACACTTTGTCTTTGACTTAAATTCCTCGAGAGGAATCTTAGTCTTAGACTTCTTCACCTTAGGTGTCCCCCCTCTGCAGCTTTCTTGGGTGCGTTCTTCTTCTTCCTTTTAGTACCGGAAAAAGACGCCCTATTTTCAGCTAGGTGTGCCTCCGGATTTCCTTTTCGAAGTAACTCAGCCGCCTGAAGATCCATGAGCAGTTCATTCAGGCCGACATCCCTTTTAATCATGTTAAAGTTCAGCCTGAACTGCTCAAACCTCGGGGACAAGCTATGAAGAACAATGTCGATTTGAGAATCGCCATCTAGCTCTCCACCCAAGGTCTCGATCTCAGCCAGATACCCCATCATCGTGAGACCGTGATCCCTAACAGGTGTGGAGTCAGACATTCTCGCATCCATTAGCTTCTTCATTGCCAAATGGCGTGCCGAGCGGTTCTGATGACCGAAGAACTGCCTAAGGTTGTACATGATTTCATAAGCGGTTTTCATAGGTTCATGCTGATATTGCAACACATTCGACATGGATGCCAGAATGTAACAGTGCGCTATCTCATTAGACCTAACCCACTTATCATATGCAACCTTTTGGGCTTCGTCAGAACCCTCATCTGGCTTCTGAGGACATACCTCTTCAAGTATGTATTTGTGTCCTTCCACAGTGAGAACAAGATTAAGGTTTCGAATCCAATCATTGTAATTTTCACCGATTAACTTGTTTTCTTTGAGAATAGATGACAGGTTGGAGAGTGCCATAATGATATAGAATAACTAAAAAGTAAACATGCAGTACAGTCACAAACTTTAGGATACTCACATATAATCGTATACCTCAAAAATTATATGTAATCCACCGACATTTTAAAAATGTTTCTTATAAGCCACGTTAGTGTGGACGTTTTTAAAATTCATCCTTAAACAGGTAAAACCACCTTTAATTTACCTCCAGTCAAATTTTCTTATGACAAGTAAATTAATAGTCGGAAATAACCTCAGTCATGTAACCTTCCAATTAATAAGCCACGTTAGTGTGGATGTTTATTAATGAATTACACCTAAATGTGAACACCATCATCTTAGCACCAAGTCCAATATTTTGAACTCCCTGCTCCAGTTGGAGGAGTCAGTTTGTTCTAGTAGTGTTCTACAACTATCTTGATAAAGAAGTTTAATTTCTAGAGATAACAGTGATATGACACATCCGTTATGGAGGAAGACCTATTGTCAACTCGCATGTCTATCACATCTCAATTAAACCAGATTAATGGAGACCGTTTGAGATTTCTACATACTTTGGTATGAATCTCTCCCACTTAGTTATTTAAGATTGAGGTTTCATTTTATCCCATTGCAAAACATGCAAACATCACATAAAATGATCAAACACCATTGCATGCTTCAAACAACATAATAAGCAATAATAATAAAAACCAATTATCATGGCTTATATCTCATATTGTTGAATGAGATAAAACTGAAAAGTCAGCTCCGGAAACTCGGGCATGGCCGCCGCCGCCATCACTGCGCCTCGCCGAAAATCCTAGCTCCAATTAGGATTTCGGGATGTGAATCAGTGACACTTCCTTTCTTGATCTGTACTACTCTCCTTCTTCGAGTTGATCTTCAAACTTTATTCAATATAGAATTTCTATTCCTTAGAGGAAAAAACTAATATATCTAGAATAAAATTGCAGCTCAATAACTTGGTCTAACAGTTTTATTTCTATTACATTAAAACAAAATAAAATAAAACCTAGACCTAATCCATGGATTTTCTCATGGATTAAAATCACGTAGCCAAATCGGCATACGGCCCATCATACATCCAACATAAATTAAAACATACATCACATAATTAAGGAGCCATGATAGTCGGTAACCCTGCAAACAAGTTAGTCTACAAATCCAACAATCACAATTACATGATTAGCATAAAATAACATATGATATCCACACATGACATGATTTTCGAAAATTATAATTAATTAAATTAATAAATTTCAAAAATTCATACTAGATATAATTTGAAAATTAAAATAATTATCCACCAAATTAAATCTAAGTAAATCTCGAAAATATCCTTAAAAATAAATATGAAAATTTGTTAAAATTATCCACCAAATTTATTTCTTAATTTTCGGATAACACCCTAATTAATTAATATTTGAAAATCTTGATATAGATCAAAAATCTATCCCAAATATTTGGATAGGGTTCAAAAATCACCAAAGATAAAATTTGGAGATTTGATCCACTTCAAATTTCATCCAAAATTAAATCTTATTTTCAACCCTATCTAGATTAGAATTAAGTAATTTATGATATACACTAAAAAATTACTTTTCCCATTCTTATCTACAAGATTTTCGAAAATTTCAAGATATTAAGTCTGAAAATTTGATCCACTTCAAATTCTTCCAAATTTAAAATCTATTTTCAAATCTTTTTGGATTAGAATTTGATAACTGTTGATATATATAAAAAATTACCTTATCCAATTCTAATCATCATAGAATTCGAAAATTACAAGGATATTAAATCTGGAAATTTGATCCACTTCAAACTCTATCCAAATTTAATATTCTATTTTCAAATCTATCTAGATTAGAATTAGGTAACTTTAATATAAACATCAAAGATACCAAATCTAATTTAATTACACCAAATTTTCGAAACACACATTAGATAAATCTGGAAATTTGATTTTCATCAAAATCTTCTCCAAGTTGATCTAATATGACCGAAAATTTAACACCAAAAATTAGGGAACCTGAGGCATCAAATTTTTGAAAATTTTAATGCTCAAATTTTCAAACACTCACCTTATTAAATTGAAAATTTTGATACATCAAAATTCTATTCCAAATCTAATAATGCCATGGCCGAAAATTATATAGATTTCCACAAATTTGAATTTTCGATATACATCAAAATTACATCCGAATTTGAATCTATTAAACATGAAATTCATGATCAAATACATCTGAAAATTTTAACGACATCAAATTCATCTACAAATTTATACATGAATTTTGAAAATATCCTAGGATTAAATCTAGAACAGTGCCAAAACCCGCTCTGATACCAGTTGTTGGGGTTTTTTCCAATTGAACCACCGCAGGATCTAATTGGATGTTCATTAATCCTAATGTCATGTAGATCATAAATTCATGTATCTCATATGTTTTAATTAACCAAGTTCAATTAACATGCAAATCCGGTTTAAACGATTCTACTAAAGCGGAAACATAGAATTGAAAAACGACTTACAAATCAAACGTCTGGTGGAGGACAAGATTAAAGGTCTAATCTTGTTGTTGTGTATGATGATGATCGGCGCCCACTAATGCTATTCCACTCCTTGATCTTCTGTTGTATTCCCGGACTGAATCTAGTTTCAGGGTGGGCTGAAATCTACTAGATCGGTATGAAATCTGTGGAGATAAAGAGAACACAAGAGGAGCTGATCTATATTAACTAAAATTTCATCCCCCACCTCCTTATTTATAAGGGGGTGGGCGAAATTTCAGTGTCCCAACCCTACTGGGTTTGGGCCTCTATCCCTTTTTCTATCTCCAGTCCATTAAAGTCATATTGGGCTACAACAGGGATCTAGAAGAATATTAAATTGGCCTGCTAATTTATTTAATTTCCAATACCCAATAAACTTAGGATATCAATAAATAAATTAAGTATTATTTTTATTCCACTAAAGAAATAATACTGACCTACCAATTTAATACATATTTCTGAATATACTTTCTCCTTTAGTCCAGCCATTCCCCGTGTTTAAGATATAATGCCCATTAATTAATTATGTAAGCTTCTGACAGCTATAATTAATTAATATCTTATCCTTGAGTAGTACCACACAAGCTTTACTCATGCACGGAATAAATTCCACCTGCAAGGTTTCAGCATGAACTTGCATTTCCTCAAAGGGACACCATCAAACTGGCGCACCAGGACACGGTGCTCCTACATATTGCACGACCCATCATAAGTGTAAATATTACAACCCAAGTGTTCGGTATTTATTTTCACCTAAACTGCAAGTGTACAATAAGGCTTCTAGTATAGCAGTGAACAAGGTCGTATCCACATAGATTTAATATTTAACTAAATAAGTACTAGAACTTAACTCCTAAATGCTATTTAGACAACTGATTAAATAGCTTGAACTAATTAAAATTCCTAAACATATAATATAAATAGAAACATATAGAGGAAAGAGTAAAGAAGAAACAATGGAGAAAGACGAATTCTAGAGTTGGAGAATCCTTATCTAATCCATTTATTTACTTGTTTCATCACACACCTATATAGGGACTTAAATCTAGCTAGAACAACCACAATTATACCTTAAACCTTCTCTCGAAGTGCCTAAACCGTTCAATGCCTAGCATGCAACTCCTAATGGCTCCCAGGGTGTATTGTTCTCTCAATTAACCTCAACCCTCTCGAGTGTTATTGATTAATAAGTTAATTACTCTAGATCACGTGTTAAAACTCCTCTCTCAATTTATGAATTAACACATCAAATTGTATCATTTAGTGATCAGTTAAACAATACAGATAAAAACAAGAGTAATCAAAGATCAAGATAAAGTCATAGGAAATATGATAAAACCAATAAAATAAACTTCATAAACAATTCATCATCCAACCCTAGAAAACTAGGGTTTAGCTATCCATATAAATATAGAAAACTAAAATCCAACAAAAAATCATGTCTAACAGAAATAAAGATAAATAAAACCCGGAAGTAATTATTATGTCTCTATTCTTGCTTGGCTTGAATCTCTTGGTCTTGCTCTTCGTGTTCTTCTCTACAGCAAACCTCTGTGTTTAAGAGAGGAATATGGTGTGTTGTGGTTTTTGGTGTTATGGTAGGGTTTTTTTGATCTGCTAATTTTCGTGTTTGATGAGGTATATATAGTGTTGGAAGTATCCCAGTCGAAAAAGGAAAGAAAACGGGCCAAAATAGGCCAAAAATCGGACTCCCAGAGCTTCACTCGCGACCTCGCTCGCGACCGGGTCGGTCGTGGGTGTGGTCGCGAGTCCACGTGGCATTTTCCTGCATACTCGCGACTGGGAGGGGGGTCCGAAGAGCAAAATTCGCGACCCCAGTCGCGACTAATCTCCCTGGTCGCGGGTCCACGTGGCAGTCCGGCAGCCTTTCACTGTTTTGCTTCGTTCTCACTCATTTCTCATCCGATTGACCCGATTCTTTTTGCAATGCATTCCTAACTTGATTTGCTATCTTTCTAGGGCCTTCCCAAGCTCATTGAAGTCCACACAAAAAATGGAATTAATTCCTTTCAGAATGAATAAACACGTGACATTGCACAAAATATAGAAAACTATGCAAAACTCAACACTTCATGCATGCAATGCCCATCAAATACCACTCAAATGTACCTCAAAATACATGTAAAATATGAGGTTATCACCAAGATATTGAGATTATTGATCCTATTAAAGAATCTCACCCTTTGATAAATCAAAGCTGCAAACACTATAGGTATATATCCGCCAACATATAGGGATTAAGAACCCGAACTTTGTGGATTCTTATTCTCTCATTTAAGGTCAGAATAGAGAATAGAATCCTAAGTAGATTCTCCTCAACACACTTGCACGTGTATTAGAATAATCAGTTAGTCAAGACAAACTAACTATCAGATTATTCTATGGTGTACCGATAGCAGGTTCAGTGCCATCTAGACCGTGAGCCTTTTAATATATTACAAGGAACCGATAATATGATCTAACCATGTGTTTACCCGCACCATATTATCTACAATGTATGTATGGTGAACATGCATGTAAATATAACAATTTAAATGCAAACAGTGACTTCAATTGTATTCATTCTATATCATCATAAAACCATCATCAATAATGTATACAAAAGACAGGTCTTCTTGTATACAAAACCAACAGTTTTTCAATTATATGTCTTTATCCTAAAGATTGTGATTGTACTGCATGTTTACTTTTCAGTTATTTCTATATCGTCATGGCACTCTCCAACTTGTCCTCAATTCTCAAAGAAAACAAACTCATCAGTGAAAATTATAATGATTGGATTCAAAACTTGAACCTTGTCCTAACTACTGAAGGTTTAAAATTCATACTTGAGGAAGAATGCCCTCAAAAGACAGATGAGAATTCTAGTGAAGCGCAGAGAGAGGCTTATGATAAGTGGGTTAGAGCTGATTAGATGACGCACTGCTATATTTTGGCTTCTATGTCAAATGTGTTGCAACATCAACATCAGTCTATGAAAATCGCTTATGACATATTCAATATCAAGGAGCTCTTCAGATACCAGAATCGCTCGGTATGGTATTTGGCGATGAAAAATCTGATGAACGAAAAGATGTCGAATACCATTCCAGTAAGGGATCACATTCTCCAGATTATGGGCTACCTATCGAAGATCGAAACCCTGGATGGAGACTTAGATGTCGAGTCTCAAATTGACATCGTGCTTCACAGTCTGTCATCGAAGTTTGAGCAGTTCAGACTGAACTTCAACATGATAAAGAAATATGTTACTTTATCAAAACTACTCATGGATCTTCAAGCAACTGAGCTTATTCAAAAGGGGAACTCAGAGGCATACACAACTGAAAATAGGGTGTCTTCTTCGGAGACCAAAAAGAAGAGATACACACCTCAGAAGGTTGCAAATATGGCGCCTAAAATGAAGAAAGCCAAAGCTAAGATTCCTCTAGAGGACTTCAAGTCCAAGATAAAGTGCTTCAAGTGCGATCAACAAGGACACTGGAAGTCTGCATGTCCTAACAAGAAGAAGAAGGGTACGTCTCTGACACACCATCATTTTGTTTGCAAAATTACACCTGTGGGCAAAGCCCGACATATGCTTTAACTTGCCCTCAGAGTTTAGTATTGCGTCTGGAGGTAGATATCGTCCCACAAGGAGTGTTTACCTTTTCTATCCTTATTTGTATTCCTTTGAACTTGAGAGAATTATTGTCACTAATTCGTTCCTATAAAACTAAATGTAGATAAAAACTAGAGTGTGAACTGAACTAAATAATAATAAAGACATGTTCAAGTTAAGCGTGAGTTCAGATTCGGTTGGCGTATGTAATCTCGGGCACAATACCATAGGTACCTCGATACGATCATTTGGTTATAGGGAGCAGGTACGGTCACCTTACACCCTCCAATTTCTTCTTACTGCATAAGCTAAGAGTGATACAGTCGGGGACTCTTAGTCCCTAACTATCCAAGACCCAACGAAGAGAGTCATGCAGAGGGTTTGCAAGGATAGCAACATTCAATTAGAGGAACCCAACGCTGGTGTATGAGACCCCTTCGTTGGTGTGCCCACATCCACCTATACTTCAATCTCCAAGCTTTAGCGCCTGCTTTATCACTTAGTGGTTCATCTGGGTTCGGTCGCCCCTACTTCCACCCTGACTTGCATAAACAATGACTCAATTAAGAATGACCAACTCTTAACCTTACCATTATCCTGTCATCGTTCTATCCAAAATGAAGTTGGGAATCAAATCGAGATAAATTAAGATCGATTAGCCTCATGCATACATACCACCTATGTCCTTTTCACATTCAACTTAAACACTACTACTTAGACAGAAAATATATTAAATAACAATGCAAGAAAAAATAAACAACACATGAGAATAATGAAAATGAACTAGATTAAATCTGGACCCAATTCCAGATTTGGGCAAAAGGAGGTACTCGCATCAGCCAAAGGAAAAACTACCAACTGATGTACGGAATATTCACAAACTAAGTAACTGAAACTAAAATTACGGAATTGTAAATGAATTCAAGTGTGTCAGAAATGAAAATGGAATAAGTATTTATAGCTGTTGAAAATGGCCACACATGGCCCAGCCCAGCCCAGCAGGGGCATGAAGTTAGTTGGTCTTCCTCCACCTTGCCACCATGGTGGTGTCGCGATTTTTCAGGGTAGTTGTTGACATTCTTCTCTCTCCTTTATCCTTTATTTCCTTTCCTTCTTTTCTCTTCCTTCTCTTCATTTATAGGACCATTGATCTCCACCTTTTGTGGAATTGCTACTGACGTGGTCCAAATTATTGAGTAGAGGTGGTTGCAAAATCTCCGCATTTAATCCGCAACAGACTCTCAAAACTTTAGCACCCTCTTTATGCCCTTAACGTAGTAGGCACCTTGTTTATGCCAAAAATGGATCCAAACATGCTCATCTGCTCCTTGTTACACTTAACTCCCTATAGGACTCTAGACTCTATTAAAAGTACTAGAAACAAGTAAAAAGACAAGGTAAAAGAGTGCAAAATTGAGTCTGTATCAGTCTCACTCTCTCATTGTAGAAACATGTTTAGTTACTTGTTCTATCCGGTCTTGGGTAATAGATACTGGAGCTACTGATCATGTTTGAATGTCTTTACAGGAGTTCCTAGTAAAAAGACAGCTGAGTGAAGGCGAGATCACCGTCTACATGGGCAATGCTACAAAAGTGGCAGCTATTTCAGTGGGAGACGTTACTTTACCTTTCAGTAGTTATAGGATTTTAGTTTTAAAGTATTGTCTTTATGTGCCGAATTTTAGGTGAAACCTTGTTTCAGTTTCTAAATTATTTTTGAGTGGATATTCTATTTATTTTGATAGCAAGGTCGTTATCACAAGTAATAAATATTTTATCTATTTTGGCACATTAGATAAACATCTTTATATACTTAATCCTATGCATAACACTACACAAACTCAATTACTAAATACATCGATCACAAACCCTAATAAAAGGTAAGGAACTTCAGAATTGAATCAAACCAATCTTTAGCATCTTAGGCACGGTCATATTAACCTTAAGAGGATACAAAGGCTCATAAATGATGGACCACTGTCTTCTTTGGTCTTGGAAATGTTTTCTTTGTGTGAATCATGTTTGGAAGGTAAAATGACTACGCACCCCCTTTAAGTCTAAAAGGAATAGATCTGAAGAGACTCTGACTTGTGTGGCCCTATGTCAATTCAAGCTCGAGAAGGGTACGAGTATTTCATCATGTTCATTGATGATTACTCAAGGTATGGATACATATACCAGTTATGTCAGAAGTCTGAATGCTTTGAGATATTCAAAGAATTTAGGACGGAAATAGGGAAATGAACAGGAAAAAGTATCAAATCATTGTGTTCTGATCATGGTGGTGAGTACCTCTTAGGTGAATTTAGGAACTACTTGGTAAAAAATGGGATTTTATCCTAGTTGACTGCGTCTGGCACTCCACAGTAGAATGACATAGCGGAAAGAAGGAACAAAATATTATAAGAGATGGTTAGATCGATGATGAGCTATTTAGAATTGCCAATTTTGTTCTGGGGATATGCCCTAGATATATAAGCTTATATTTTGAATGTGGTTCCATCAAAATCAATTTCTACTGCACCCACAGAACTCTAGATTGATCAAAAGCCCAGTCTAGGTCACTTTCGGATTTGGGATAGCCCAACACATGTACTGGATAAGGAGGCTGATAAGCTGGTGCCTCGTACAGATGTTAGACAGTTTGTTAGATATCCTGAGGGAATGAAAGGTGTTTATTCTATAGTCCTAAGGATCAGAAGGTCATTGTGAGCACTGATGCCCGGTTCTTAGATGAAGACTATATGATAAATCACAAACCCAAGAGCGAGATCATTCTTGAGGAGCTTCGAGGAAGGAATTCAAATCCTATATCATCTGTACAACAAGAGGTACCACCAATAACTGCATAATATGGCATAGAAGTACATGAAATACCTCGTCGCAGTGGGAGGGTTGTACACCAACCTGAAAGATTCATTGGTTTGGATGAATCTTCGGATTTTTTAGAAGGACTAAAAGAATTAGATCCCAGGACCTTCAATGAAGTGGTTCAAGATAAAGATGCAGATTCTTGGAAATCTGCAATGTAGTCTGAGATTGGTTATATAGATCACAATAAAGTCTGTAGCTTGTGGAACCACCTAATGGGTTAAAACCCATTGGATGTAAGTGGGTCTATAAAAGAAAGAGATGATCTGATGGGAAGGTTGAAACCTTCAAGGCTAGATTGGTGGCGAAAGGGTATGCTCAGAAAGAAGAGATCGATTATGAGGAAACTTTCTCATCGGTTGCCATGCTTAAGTCAATCTTTATTCTCTTGTCTATTGTCGCTCACTTAGATTATGAGATTTGGCAGATGGATATCAAGACATCTTTCCTTAATAGAAGTCTTGAAAAAAAACATCCACACAAAGCAACCAAATGGATTCATTGTTAAAGGCCAAGTGCACCTAGTGTGCAAGCTTAAGAAATCCATCTATGGACTTATGTAGGTGTCGTGGTCTTGGAACATCCAGTTTGATGAGGTTATCCAGTCATATGGATTCGTGCAAAGCCTAGATGAGAGTTGTGTGTACAAAAAGAGTGATGAAAATGTGGTGTCTTTCCTCGTACTTTATGTTGGTAATATCTTGCTTATTGGAAACAATAAAAGGGTCTTATCAAACATGAGGGTGTGGATGTCCAAGAAATTTGATATGAATGATCTGGGAGAAGCCGAATATGTCCTTGGCATCAAGATCATTTGAGATCGCCAGAAAATGATGATGTGCTTATCTCAGGTAACTTATATCGATACAGTGCTAGCTAGGTTTACATGCAAGATTCTAAGAAAATTTTTATACCTTTCAGGCATGGAATTCATCTATCCAAGGAAATGTGTCCCTAAACACAGTTTGAGATAGATGAGATGAACGAGATTCAATATACTTTGACTGTAGGAAGCCTCTTGTATGCTATGCTATGCACTAGGCATGATATTTGCTATGTAGTTAGCATGGTAAGCCGATATCAGTCTAATCCTGGACAAGGACACTGGACTACAGTAAAGAATATTCTCAAGTACCAGAAAATTAGTCGAGATTATATACTGGTATACTGTACTGATAGTCTCGTGCCTTTGGGTTATACGGATTCAAATTTTCAATCTGATAAAGATCAGAGTAAATCTATCTCGGGCTATGTGTTTACCTTTGGAAGCGGAGCCATTGCATGAAGGGGCACCAAACAAAAATGCATAGTTGATTCCACCATGGAAGCTGAATATGTAGTTACCTTTGAGGCTACAAAGGAAGCTGTCTGGCTCTGGAACTTTTTCTTGGACTTAAGCATGGTTCCTGATTTGCCTAAGAGCATCACGATATACTGTGATAACTCTGGTGTAGTGGCAAATTCGAAGGAACCAGAGCCCATAAGGCAAGTAAACACATAAAAAAAGTACCATCTTATACGAGAGACCGTTAAGAGAGGAGATGTGGTAGTGGTTAAGATTATATCGGAGGACAACTTGGTTGATCCATTCACGAAGAGTCTGCCGGCTAAGACCTTCGATGGTCATGTGGAGAAAATTGGAGTGAGATGAAAACCCAGGAATACATTTGAGATTTAGTGTTAGTTGGAGAGTTTATGCTAGTTTTGTTTTTATACTTGAAAGACATGCTTCGAGTATAAGTGGGAGATTGTTAGTCTTATATAGGTTGAACAATTATTACAGTCACTGTGTGCATTTATTTATCATTATAGTTATCTGCCAGTTCCATATATTTGCATTGTAGATGATATACTGTGGGTGTACACACGGTAAGGATTATATCATCAGATTTCTTGCAATGTATTAAAAGGCTCACAGTTTAGATGGTCCTGAACCCACTATCTGTACACCGTAAAATAATCTGACAGTTAGTTTATCTTGACTAGCTGATTATTCTAGTACACTGGTTTATGTATTTAGGTAGATCACGATAGGATATTATTCTCTATTCTGACCTTAAGTGAGAAAATAAAGATCCACAAAGTTCAGGTTGTTAACCCACATATATTGGCGGATATATATATATATTATGTTATTGCTTTGATTTATCAATAAGTGAGACTCTTTGATAGAATTAATAACCTTGATGTTTTAGGCAGTATGATTTACATATATGATGAGTCATGCAATATATATGGCTATTATGTCCTGGTGCGTCAGGTTGATGATGTCCCATTGAGGAAGTACAAAGTTCATGTGAAACCTTACAGGTGGAATTTATTCTGTACATGATAAAGCTTGTGTGATACTATTCAAGGAACAATATATTAATTAATTATAGCTGTCAGAAACTTATATAAATAATTAATGGATATTATATTTTAAGCATGTGGAATGGCCGGACTAAAGGGAAAAACATATTCGCAAATATGTATTAAATTGGTAGGTCAGTATTATTTCTTTAGTAAAATAAAAATAATATTGAATTTATTTAATTATATCCTAATTTGTGGATATTGGAAATTAAATAAATTATCATGTCAATTTAATATTCTTCTAGCTCCATGTTGTAGCCCAATATGACCTTAGTGGACTGAGGATGGAATAAGAGTAAGAGGCCCAAACCCATTGGGGTTTGGAGTAGAATTTTTAGCCACCTCTCTATTAAATAGAGAGGTGGCGGACAAAAATTACACAAGTAATTCAGCCCCTCTTTTGTGCTCTCTTGATCCCCATAGTATTCACACTTTTTTAGTAGTATATAACCCACCTTGTATCTAGATGTGGTCCGAGAATATAGTAGAAGATCGAGAAATGGAATAGCAAGATTGTGGGCGCTGATTACACACACATTCAACAACAAGATTAGACCTTTAATCTTGTCCTCAACCTAACGTTAAAATTGTAAGTTATTTTCGGTGTTCTATGTTTCCGCTCTTAGTAGAATCGAATTATGACTTGCATGTTATTTCAACTTGGTTTCATTATTTACATCAATTGCATAAAATTATGATATACATGAACATAGGATTAATGAGCAACCAAATCGGTCATGTGGTTGTTCAATTAAAAAAAACCCCAACAACATGGTAAGACAATGCAAGGCTTTAAGTATGATTGTCTAGTCAATTTCTTCATAGAATAAATGAATTATGGTTTATGTATTCATGTTATCCAAGCAGTTGAGGATATAGGAGTCGGATACTTGGAAAGCAACGCAAAGCTTTAAGTATAAGTGGAAAAATTGATAGACACTGGTATACTTAAAAGCAATGCTTTGAGTATAAGTGGGAAATTGTTGGGATTGTATACTAAAAACATGTCTTTTATGTATATAATTATTTCCCTTAAACTATGAATGAGAATAACGTTCGCATATTTTGCATTTATTTTGTATAATGAATAATGTAAATCGTCCTATACTTAATATTATAGATTATATGGTTTGTGGAATGCATATAGAAGATTGTTAGTGCCATCAGCACTTAAGTGTTTGAGATTGTCATAATCTGTATGGCAATATGGAAATTTCAAAAGAACACAAAATTTTTTTGGCTATTCATGTTCGAATAACATGTTCTGGACATTACTGTGAACATTCCACTGTCAATCTGATTGAAAATCAAGACATGTACTTAATCATGTTTGTGAACATGATCATGAACATGATTGTCCAGAGAGTTTACAAGAGACGTATCATGCTAGAATCAAAGAGTTGGTGTTGCAGATTTAAGATGAATGTTTCAGAATAGAAGCTGCCTTGTTCGTGATGAAGATCAAGAAGAAAAGAAGGAGTTCTATTCAAGGAAGACATCTAAACTAGGAAAGTTCGATTTAATTAAGGAAAAAGTTTCCTTGTTGAATCCGAGTCAAAGTAGGACTTATGATTACCTTGTTAAGGCTATATCTGCTGTTTATAAATAGCCTGGGAATCAGACTTCATATTTGAAGCATATAGTATTCGGATAGACTAGGTTTGATTGGCGTGATCATTGCGTTTCTAGTCTGTGTTTGAAACTTAAATTCATACACACTTAGAGGAGTCTCGGGAGAGATTTCCTGTGGAAACAAGAGCGATCCTAGGTTGTGAGGGGAGCTCGCAATTCAGTTCAACGAAAGAGGTTGTCTAGGATAGGAAATGGGTCGAGTAATGAGAGTCTTCATGTAATAGCCTTTGTAACCATTCAACGGAGTAGTGAACTATTTTTCACGGACTTATGAAGTCCCCCTGATGTAGATCAGTTGATCGAATACGGTTACCAACCTCGTGTCCTTTACTTTCTTTCAATTTATATATTCTGACTTTGAATGTTCACAACAATGTACACGTATATGATGATGAACATGACTGCACAGTTTATGTAACTTCAATTGGTACCAGAGTGGGTCGTCTTTGGTTTTAGTGCGAAAAGAGTCCTGAAAAGTACATAACTGCGTGAAGGTTTTGGTTGCAATTCAATCATGAGTGCAATCAAAGAAGAAGGATCTACGGTCAGACCACCATTGCTAGAAGGCAACAATTATCCTTAAGAAAAAGCAAGGATGAGGACGTTTCTAAGATCGATTGGTGAACTCGCATGGAAGAGTATCACTGAAGGATAGGAAAAGCTAACTATTGCCAAGGAAGGAAAGCATGTGGATATTGAAGAAGAAGAGTAGACTGTGCCGCAGAAGAACTTGTACAATGTCAACTCTAAAACTCTCAATGCAATATTCTCTACAGTAGATCTTGAGACATTCAGTCTAATCTCAACTTGTGAGACTACAAAAGCTGCATGAGATATTCTGGAAACTACCTTTGAAGGAACCAGTTCTGTGAGGCTGTCAAGACTTCAGAATCTGACTTCAAAATTTGAAAGTCTTAGAATGGAAGACTCTGAATCCATTAGTGAGTTTAATGTCAGACTGAGAAGCATATCAAATGAGAGTTTTGCTCTTGGAGAGCCTATCAGCAATGAGAAGCTTGTGAGGAAGGTTTTCCGATCTGTTCCAAGAAAGTTTGACTACAAAGTTGCTGCAATTGAAGAAGCCAAGGACATTAAGAGCATGAGGCTTGATGAACTGATGGGATCACTGAGGACATTTAAGATGAATCTGGAGGATAAAGACAACAACTCAAGGAAGAGAGATATTGCTCTTAAAACTGAAGTCTCTGATGATGTACCTGAACATATACAAAAACAAAAACCTGTACTTGATTCAGATACAATGAACAATATGGTCCTTATCACCAAGAACGTCAGTCAAACGTTAAAAATAGTAAATAAGCAGTCTTCCAGAAGGTCTAACAACAGAAGACAATCTTCTGGTAATCCTCAGCAAGATAGAAACTCTAATAATGAGCAGAAAGAGTTTCAACCTTCAAATACAAAGAGATGAATTCAGTGCAGAGAGTGTGTTGGTTTTGGACACATCCAAGCTGAATGTGCTAATACTCTGAAGAAGAATAAAAATAATTACAATGCCTCTCTCAATGATAATGATTCTAAAGAAAGCAGCAGTGAATCAGAAGAAGAGTCCTATGCTTTTACGGCAAAAGTCTCAGAATTTCAGGATCCTTTCAAAATGGCCGAAGATGAAGATTCAGACACTGAAGACTTCAGCCATGAAGAGTTTGTCCAAACATACAAGGAGATATATGATAAATGGATTGAAGTTGTTGAGGTAAACAAGACTCTACAATCTCACAACAAAGATCTTCTCAAAGAAAATGATGAATTGATCAAATCTGATGGAGAATAGAAGATCATAATCCAACAGCAAAAAGAAGGAGATTGAAGAGCTTTCTGCAGAACTAAAGTCTATCAAAAGGAATGTCAACATGTTGAACAGTGGATCTAAGAATCTTGATAAGATTCTCACTATTCCAGGACATTCTGGAAAGAGTCATCCAGGTCTTGGATACAATGGTGGACAATCCGAGACTGTGTTTGTCAAAGCAAGTACAAGCCAGTCAGTGCATGTACAAAATAATGTTCAGAACATCTAGAAGAACATTAACAAAAATATGACTACTTATAATGGCAACGGAAAAGGAATATCTGCTATTATTGTGAAGAAAAATGTCACACTCGTCCTCATTGTGAAAAGTATCTCTTTGATCTAAGAAAAATGAGAAAGAGATTTGTGACTAAGCATTCCAGCAATACCAAGATGAGGCAAGCTATTCAGAAAAATAAGAAGCCTACACAGAAGAAGCAATGGGTTGTCAAGCAGACCAGTTTGATTGCTCATACCTTTCTAAGAGTTGAAGACAAAGGAAGCTAGTTTTTTTACAGTGGTTGCTCAAGACACATGACTGGAGATTGCTCTGTGGTGCAGAATCTCACAGCTTGCTCATCAGACTTTGTTACCTTTGGAGATGGAAAAATGGGCAAAGTAATGGGTAAAGGTGAGCTGATTGTTGAAGGAATGCCTAAACTAAAGAAGGCTATGCTAGTTGATAGATTCAAAGCAAATCTGATAAGCATCAGTTAACTGCGTGATGACAATATGACTGTTGTCTTCACCAAAGAAAACTGCAGGGTTATGAATAAGAACAATGACTTATTCATGGAAGGAAAGAGATCAGCTGACAACTGTTATCAGCTACATGTTTCTGCACAATGTTCTTTAACATATTAGAGAATATCTATAGAAGAATCAGAGATCTGGCATCAGAAACTTGGACACATAAACTTCAGGAATCTCCAAAAGATCATCAGCAAAGAGATTGTCAGAGGACTACCTCAGATCAGAATTGATAGAGATAAAGTGTGTGGTCCATGTCAGATTGGAAAACAGTCCAGATCTCAGCATAAAGAAGTCCAAGACAGAACTTCTAAGAGAATTTTAGATCATATTCATATGGATCTAATGGGGCCTATGGCTGTGGAAAGCTACAGAGGAAAGAAGTATGTTCTTGTCTGCATAGATAACTACTCAAGGTTTACATGGGTAGACTTTCTCAGAGACAAGAGTGAAGCTTTCACAACATTTAAGAGATTAGCCTGCAAGATCACAGTTGAAAAGAATGAACACATTATCAGAATCAGAAGTGATCATGGCAAGGAATTTGAGAATCAGTACTTTGACACTTTATACTGTGAGAATAGAATTAGTCATGAGTACTCAGCCCCCAAGACTCTTCATCAAAATGGAGTTGTTGAAAGGAAGAACATAACTCTTCAGGAGATGGAAAGAACCATGATTGCTGCTAAAGGAGTTGCTGCTATGTTCTGAGCAGAAGCTATTAACACTGCATGCCATATCAACAATAGAATTCATCTGAGACCAGGTACTTTCACTACACCATATGAGATTTGGAATGAAAAGAAACCTACAGTGAAGTACTTTCATGTGTTTGGCAGCACATGTTATATTCTCAATGATAGAGAATATCTCAGCAAGATGAACAACAGAGGAGTAGAAGGGATGTTTGTTGGATACTCCAGAAATAGTAAAGCATACAGAATTTACAACAAAGAGACAAAGACGGTCATTGAGACAATTAATATCATATTTGATGATCAGGATAATGCTGTCAATACCTCCGAGGAAGATGTTCACATAGATGTATTTGAACATCCAAAGGTTCATGATGATACAGACAGAGAATCTAAAGAACAGATAGTGAAGCAAAGAAAGCCCTCAAAGAAGATCATCAAGGATCATCCGACTACAGAAGTAATAGGAGACATCCATGAAGGAAGAATGACCAGAAACAAACTAAGAAAGAGGATGCATGATAAGATATCCTATGTCTGTTTCATCACAAAAATGGAACCCAAGAACATCCAAGAAGCTCTCAAAGATGACTACTCGATTGAGGCTATGCAGGAAGAACTTTTATAATTCAAAAAGAATGATGTTTAGGATCTGGTGCAAAAACCTGAAGGAGTCAACATTGTTGGAACCAAGTGGATATTCAAGAACAAGACTGATGAAGCTGGAAACATTACAAGAAATAAACCCAGACTGGTTGCTCAATGATATTCTCATATTAAAGGCATTGATTTTGATGAAACCTTTGCTTCAGTTACACGGATTGAATCAGTCAGACTTCTTCTAGCCATGGACTGCATTATGAAGTTCAAACTGTACCAGACAGATGTCAAGAGTGCCTTTCTGAATGGATTTCTAAAAAAGGATGTGTTGGTTGCACAGCCTAAAGGATTTGAAGATCTACATCATTCAGAGTTTTTGTTCAAACTAAAGAAGACACTGTATGGCTTGAAGCAAGCTCCTCGAGCATGGTATGAAAGACTGGCTACATACCTGGTTAGCAAAGGATATAACAGAGGAGGAGAAGACAAAACACTATTCATCAAAAAGGAGAAGTCACAAGTAATTATGGTTCAAGTATATGTGGATGATATAATGTTTGGCTCAGTCTGATAAGATGGTCAAGGACTTTATCAGAGACATGGAAACTGAGTTTGAGATGAGTCTAGTTGGAGATCTGAAATACTTTCTTGGTCTTCAGATAAAGCAGTCACAAGAAGGTATATTCATCTCACAGTCCAAGTATGCCAGAAACTTGGTTAAAAAATTTGAGCTGAAGAATTCAAAGCATAAAAGGATTCCTATCAGCACCACAATCAAGATTGGAAAAGATGATACAGAAGTTGAAGTTAATCAAACTTTATACAGAAACATGATTGGGAGTCTCCTTTATCTCACTACAAGCATACCATATATAGCATACAATGTGGGAGTGTGTGCCAGATATCAGTCTTGTCATAAGAAAAGTCACATGAAGGCTATTAAGAACATCATCAAGTACATTAATGGAACCGTAGACTACAGATTGTGGTATACTTCTGACATGAAAGCAAGTATTACTGTATACTATGATGCTGATTAGGCAGGATCTCCAGATGACAGGAAAAGCACATCAGTTGCTTGTTTTTTCTTAGGAAACAATGTTGTTTCCTAGTTCAGTAAGAAGCAGAACTGCATATCTTTATCTACAGCAGAAGTTGAATACATTACAGCAGGAAGCAGCTCTACTTAGATTATTTGGATGATGCAGATAATGAAGGACTATGAAGTGGTTCATGATATACCTATTCTATATTGTGATAATATAAATGCTATCAATATTTCTAAGAATTCATTCCAGCATTCAAGGACAAAGCACATAGACATCAGACAACACTTCATCAGAGAGCTAGTTGAAGAAGAAGTTCTAAGGATTGAACACATAAAGACAGAAGATCAACTAGCTGATTTATTCACCAAGGGCCTGGATGCTGCTCAATTTAAGAAACTTAGAGCATCCCTTGGGGTGTGCTTGGTTCAGTAAAACCAAGAAGAGGGGTATGAATGTGTTTATTTCACACTCAGCAGGAAAGAACCATGCCTGCACAAAGGGTTTGAACATTTCCATAAATGTTCTTCAAGATGTACATGAACAATTTTCAAAATCCAGTGTACATCTTTGTCAACTGCTAGTTCTGACGTGCAACCGTCATCTCCGATTTTTTAAGATTTTCCTCCGGTTTCTCAGTCTAACGGAAACCTGAGCCTATGCTATAAATGGAATACTCTCTTATATATATGTTTAGCCGTTAAGAGAGATCGATCATTTTTCAAATTTCTGAAATTATAAACCCTTCTCTCTTCTCTAATATTCTGAGTTCTCTGAGATAATACCCTTGATTTCCATTATTTCACTTGTTGATCATCCTTATCAATCACCCATATATTATCAATAGCTCTAAAATGCAAACTTATCCGTCCCAAGAAAGTCATAAATCCCAGAATGAAGCATGGAAAAGTTACATATTCTAAGCCTCAAGATCAGTTCTACGAGGAGGATGAGTTCGATAGATAGGTTCGAGGTGAATCTTCATACAAGAAACCTATTCAGAGAATGCTCCATGATGAATCATCCAGCAAGGATACTGAAGAGTTTATTGAAACCTTCCATGGAGAACAAGAAGAAGAAGACTTGGAATCAAAAGAACAAGAAGTTGCCTCTTCTACAAAGAAATTAAAGACTCAAAGTTTTACAATCCAAGATCTCTTAAAGGAAGTTGCTCGATCATATGATGTAAATGAGAAGGCTACTGCAAAGAAGGTAAGCACAAAGGGAATTGCAGTTAAGAAATCAAAGAAGACTACAGCCCCTGCTGTAAAAAAATCATTATCGCACATGATGTCCAAGCCCTTCAGAAAGAGAAGGGACCTGCTGTTGATGAATTTGTTATGCCTGAAGATGTTCATGTCCATGTCAAGGAACATGTTGCTGAGAAGAGCACTGTAGAGACCTCAACTCCTGCAAGTGTCATGCAGAAATCACCTATTCAACCTTCTACTACTGAAAGTGATGCTGAAGACATGGAAGAAGACATTCCATTGAGTCTGAAGATAAAAGTCATTGCTGCTGCTATAGCAAAGGGAAAGAAGAAGGTTATTAAGAGACCTCTAGTTGCAGAACCAACAGACAAAGAAGATATTCAGAGTTCATCCTCTGAATCTGCTGAGAAGACTCATGTTCCATAATAGGAGAAGCTACTTACGTCTGCTCAATATGATCCTTTTGCTAGATCACCGGTCAAAAAGAAAACACCAAGAAAAAAAGCATCTACTGTTGTGGTGCAGTTGGTTTTAAGAACTTCTGTAACTCAAAGTTGAGCATCTGCCACTCCACCATCCACTGCTGTGTCTACAAAGAAAAGAAAAGTTGTTGAACCCGCTGATCCTTCCAAGAAGGCCAAGAAAGCTGCTCAGTCGAAAGATGTTCCTGAAGATGTTCACTCACATTCTAGTGAACATGATTTTGACATTGACAAACAGATCATTCATGCACCAGGTACTTCTAAACAAGCTATCTTTCGATCTTCAAAGCATGCTGAATTATGAGAGAGTGAAGCAGAGATCCATGATCTCCGAGAAGAAGGTAGACAAGGATACATTGCTAGCTGCTGAAGTGTATTCACTGCTGGAGGAAGCCAGGTTACTTGGAATAGTGCAGAGGGTGCATGAGTTTGTTCTAATGGTTGTTTCTGAGTTTTACTGTAACTTGACCAAGGAGATTGATGATCCAGAGTCTGAAGATTTTCAGAAAGTTTTTGTAAGAGGAGAGATGCTGAAGTTTTCCCTTGATCTCATTAATGAGTTTTCTAGGTTGTTCAACTGATGGGGAGTACAAGGAAATAGATGACTGGGGATGGTTCCTGAAGAACTGACCCAGGGCATCTACAACAAATGGTCATCTCATCCCTAGACTATTCCAACTTCCAAGCTGACTCACAAATATGGAGCTCTGTT
Source organism: Perilla frutescens (assembly GCA_026008535.1). Lineage (NCBI taxonomy): Eukaryota > Viridiplantae > Streptophyta > Magnoliopsida > Lamiales > Lamiaceae > Perilla > Perilla frutescens. Next base: position 24,919,265 of record BRKX01000010.1, on the reverse strand, counting down.
CATAGTTCTGATTCACAATTGGTTGCCAACAAAGCATCGAGCTACCGTGACTCAAGCTCAGGGAAGATTTTTATATCACCTCGGAACTGGGAAGCAGTTCAATTTTGGTGAATTTTTATTTGGAAAGATCATCAGCACTGCAGAGTGTATAGTGGTCAAGGAACCTCTGTGTTATCCTTCGTTGATATACAACATCATCAAATAGCAAAAGAAGAATGTCTTTTCAAAGAAAGACAAGGTCATTCACCTCAAGAAGCCTATTGTGATTAAGGTTGCTCCTAAAATAGGAGATCATCACATGAGCCTCCAAATCAAGCAATTCATAGCATCCAAGAAAGGAAGTGATGCTAATGTTGCAGAATCCTCACCAACAAGTGTTGTGCTGAAATTTCTAGAGAAAAGCTTGGATTTTCATACTCGATTAATTTCTGAGCACACTTCTGAGAAGATGAAGATCCAAGCATTGATTGTTGATTTGTCATCAGTTGAAGAAATTGCCTCCCCAGCAGCAGATGTACTTGAAAATGTTCATAACTTGCACAAGCTTGCAAACACTGTAACACTCTAAATTCTTTAATTTAAAATGTTACTCTTTTTATTCTTTTAAGCGGAAAAATAATTAAAAACAATAATAATTCAGGTAAATTTTTTTATTTTATTTTTTTTCTATTTTCAAGCTAGAAATTCTGTATCAAAGAAAAATGAATTGTAGCATTTAAAAGAAAATATGTGCTTATTTTAAAATTCATAATTTTTTTTATAAACATAATTTAATTTCTAAGTTGAAAAAATAAAACATATAAGTTCTAGATCATAAAATTCATAATAGACAAAATCACAATATTTAGCTACTGGTTTAAGTTAGTTCAAAAGTCATTAGCCACAAAGTTTTAGGCTCAAAATAGGTTACTTAACCAGCAAATCCCAAATATTTGAGTTAAATATCCAAAACATCAAAAGCGAAGCCACCCCATTTCCTTCACGATGCTCCAAGCTCACTGATCTGAAAACATTAAAAACATGGGGGTGAGTACTCTTAAAACGTACTTTTATGTTTTAGTAACTGATATGGGTGTTTGAGGTTAATTTCAAAGAAAAGTAGTGGTATTGTCATAGATCTATGGATGTGGCAAAAAAAACTTAGATTAATCTTTGGTGTAAAAATGGGAAAGATTAATTCACAAAAATTGAGTTTGAACACTTACGAGAATAGTTGATCTTGTTACAGCTCTTGAATTGAAAAGTTGAGTAATTGTATCCTTATGAAATTTGGTGGATTTGCTATAGAGCTTGGATCCTGATCGAGAGATTTGGAGTTTGGAGTAATGGGTGTGGAGATATTTCTTTTATGTGAACATGAATGAGGAAGCTTCTAGGTGATGATGGTGAGGATAAAATGATATTTATTTTTATTTTTAGAGGTTTCCATCACAAGCTTTCACTAAGCTTCTCTAATAAGACTTATGTCAATGAGACACTTTGAGATCAAAACTCCAAATTCTAGACTTAAGGAAAATTCTATTAAATTAATTATACTAGCACAAGCTCCAATGTAAAATAAATTCTTTCTATTTTGAAATAAGTTCGAAAATTCTTTAAGCAAGCTCAAAATAATAATTCTAATCCCAAATTTAAATTCTAAAATTTCTCTCATATACTAGGGGTGCAATATTGGACTCCCTCAAGTTCATCTAATTTTATCGAGCATCAACAAATAAAATAAATTAAAATTCAATTCCAAGCAGTCAAGCAATTAAAATAATTCAAATTACGTAGAAGCTGGTCGTTACAAGCACTGCCGAAGCTGCTACTCAGAAGAAGTCTACTCCAGCACAAAAGCAAGGGAAAGCATAGTCTGCAGCACAGGAAAAGGAAGCAGAAGATGACAAAGAAGAGTCTACAAGTGAGGATAATGAAGAGAAGTAGGAGGGTGATGAAGAAGAAGAAGCTGATGCAGAAGAAGAGGATGATGAGGGTGATGAGACAGAGTATGATGATGCAGAAGGAGACTCTGAAGAAGAAGGTGATGATGAAGAAGGAGATGAGCAAGATCCTGATAAATATGAGTTATTTCTGAGTTTACTCCCTTGCCTTTCTCGCTGGAAAATAGGGGAAGTAATGCAATATAATTTTTTAATACATTTTATGTTATGTTCTTATCTTGCATCCATATTTTGCAAGATATTTTTACTTCGAATAGCTTGTAACAGCTATTATGTTATTGAACAGATTTTCTATCTTCCTTATATGATTTATATCCGCTAAAAAAATTGAAACCGCTATCAAAAGATAAAAAGATAATAAAAATTCAATATAGTAGAGCAGATACAAGTTGATAGGAAAGTGAAAAACAGCTGAATCATATGATGTTCTTAGGAACATTCAAGTACGTTTGAAGGTACACGATCCTACAGTTCAGGGGTTGTGTTCTTTTAAAACATGGAGTTGATTTGCCACCAGATAAAGACAAAGGGGGAGATTGTTAGTGCCATCAGCACTTAAGTGTTCGATATTGTCATAATCTGTATGGCAATATGGTAATTTCAAAAGAACACAAAAAGGTTTTGGTTATTGATGTTCAAATAACATGTTCAGGACATTACTGTGAACATTCCGCTGCCAATCTGATTGAAGATCAAGACATGTACTTAATCATGTTTGTGAACATGAATGATCATGTACATGATTGTCCAGAGAGTTTACAAGATACGTATCATGCTAGAATCAAAGAGCTAGTGTTGCAGATTCAAGATGGACGTTTCATAATAGAAGCTACCTTGTTCGTGATGAAGATCAAGAAGGAAAGAAGGAGTTCTATTTAAGGAAGACATATAAACTAGGAAAGTCCTATTTAATTAAGGAAAAAGTTTCCTTGTTGAATCCGAGTCAAAGTAGGACTTTTGATTACCTTGTTAAGGCTATATTTGTTGTTTATAAATAGCCTGGGAATCAGACTAGATTAGATGATGAGGTTTTTACGAATACACAAAGGGTAGAGAGTCTAAAAGACTTCATATTCGAAGTATATAGTATTCAGGTAGACTAGGTTTGATCCACGTGATCATTGTATTTCTAGTTTGTGTTTGAAACTTAATGAATATACACACTTAGAGGAGTCTCAGCAGAGATTTCCTGTGGGAACTAGAGAGATTTTAGGTTGTGAGGGGAGCTCACAATTCAGTTCAATGAAAGACGTTGTCTAGGGTAGGAAAGGGGTTGAGTGACGGGAGTCTTCGTGTAATAGCCTTTGTAACCATTCAACAGAGTAGTGAACTATTTCTCAAGACTTGTGAAGTCCCTCTGACGTAGATCAGTTGATCGAACAGGGTTACCAACCTCGTGTCCTTTACTTGCTTTCAATTTATATATTCTGACTTTGAATGTTCACAACAATGTACACGTACATGATGATGAACATGACTGCACGGTTTATGTAACTTCAAAGATCATATTATCGATTCCTCATAAAGTATGAGAAGTGTTCACAACCTTGATGGAGTTAGATGAACCATCGATATAGTTATAGTATGATTTGGAATTAGTCTATCTTGGCTATGGAATCATACTAGTGCACTTTTGTAGTGTATTGAACTGGATCGCAGTTAGATAATTCTCATGGACTGACGGCACATAAGAATTTAAATCTTATATACTCATAATTCTTAATCTTTGTATAATAGTAAACACGTATATTTTAATGTACATTACTTTGACCAATCAATGGGTAGGATTCTAATTAAAGAATCAATAAGTCCCCGATAGATTAGGTAGTGACATTTCTATATATGATGGGTTACTATTTATATAAGGAATCTTTGTCTTAGTGCATCGAGTTGATGATGTCCCCTGAAGAGCTCAAAAAGCATTATCATGTTAATTCTTGCCAGTGGATTATTTTTAATCCAACATGATAATAAAGGTTGAGTGGTGCAGCTCATGGATAAGCAATTAATTGAATTGAGTTGTCAATATACTCGATTTAATTAATGGACATTCGATATCTTAAACACGGAGAATTAATTGAGTTGAAGAAGTCATATCCATAAATATGGAATTAGGGTGGTAATGCAATATTAATTTTTTTAGTGGATTGAATTAATATTAACGGGCTTAAGTTATGTATGGGCTAGACATGGGAACTTAAGGCCTGTTGAAGGCCCAACCCTAATTTTCTTCTAGATCCCTGTTATAGCCCTATATATACCTTATGAAGTGAAAAGAAAAACCTTAGCCACCATAGTCTAGAATTTTTGAAAATTATGACTTCTTCAAGACAATAAATTTTCGATTTTTCTAGAGAAAAAAATGGTTCTTCATCTCCAAGCTTCTACAAGGTCTAGAGGATCGTCGCCCACACGACATCTAGATCAAGGTTGGGTTATACAACAAAAGATCATGGAGTGGATAATATGAAGAATGGAGAAGTTGCTGATTTTATATTTACATCTTCTCAATAGTGTCTCTCCAATTGCAAGGTAATCGATAATCTCATTTTTCCGTTGCGCATGATATTTAGATTCGATTTTAGCATGCGATGAATTGTAAAATTTTGTAAAATAATAAAACAAATAAAAGAAAATTCCATCATCCTATTCTCCAGTGTCGCCAGTTCAAAAAAGTTGAGAATTTGTTGTGGTCACTGTACTTTGAATTGTAAAATTCTGTAAAATAATAAAAAAAATAAAAGAAAATAAAGAAAAATATTAGTAGTAAAATATTATGGATTAGAACTTCAATTTGAACTTAAAAATATTAGACCAATCATGGCACGCTGATTTCTTATGTGAATTTAATTATCTGGTTAAATGCACCAGATCTCTCTCTGCGTGCCCAATCTATCCTTTCAGTTTAGATTAATGGCCATTAATCCCTAACTTGTTGCCCAACCACGATCTCTCAATTGATTATAAGCAAAAAACAACGTGATGGCCTAGACAGACCCAGATTTACTATAAACACCGATCTATTAATTTGCCTACAGTACTAATGATATATCCCATTCTTTTATGATCATAACACATCTATGATTCATTGACCATGTATAGAGGTGGTATGCCAAATTCTAATTAACGAGTGATCAGCCACAATTAACTAGCTTAGCGCACTTTAATGCAACAAAGAAAATAATACAAGACGGAACCAATTTCATACAGTGTTAAGTTCACAATGCCTCACAATTATTTAAATGTTTGTTATGTTCTCATCCAGAATAAGGAGTCTAGCCGCTCATGCCAAACTTAGAACAACAATAAGAATAAGAAATTGAAGACATAATTTAAATGAAAAATTTACTTAGATTAATAAAAAAAAGATGCAACCCTAACATTGGATTTAAGAACATAAAATAAATCCTAATAGCCTGTGGGCATAAGGCCAAAGGTTATTTGAATGATAAAGTAAAATGTAGAAAATGAATTATATGAATGTATCTTGTTGTATGTTTTGGCCTCTGTCATGAACTAGCTTAAATAGGATTACAAAAGTCAGGGGATCTTTAGTATGATCTACAGATGTGATGTGCCCACAGCTTTTCATTTCTGGCACATTTATTCCTTTATTTAGAAGATCTTGTTTGTCGAATCTACACTAGCCATGCCCAATATCGTCAAGCTTTGACTTTTCTTAGATAACTGACACGCTCCAGAATTTTGGGGATGCAGTCAAACTTGCTTTTTACAAGTCTCTGCGACTTGGGTGCACCGCTCCTGCTTTAGTTGGGTTTGTTGTGGGCACGAACTTCTCCTTCAATATTGCTGAAATGGTGGGCATTACGTCCATGCCCTAGTAGAGAGCTTCTCTGAGAAAAGTCATTGCTTATCTTGGTATCAATGGCATCAAAATGCCCTCCAGGTATAATTCTTTTACCCCATTGTGCCCATAGTGGCTCTTCCTATTGGGGTTTTTTCAAATTAAACCACCGCAAGATCTCTTTGGTTGTTATTTAATCCTAATGTCATGTATGTCATATATTTATGTGGCTCATATATTTTAATAAACCGAGTTCAATTAAACATGCAATCCGGTTTTTCAATTCTACTGAAAACGGAAATATAGAACACCGAAAAACACTTATAAATGAACGTTGGGTTGAGGACAAGATTAAAGGTCTAATCTTGTTGTTGTTAGTATGATAAACGGCGCCCCTTACAGTGCAATTCGACTTCTCGATCTTCTGTTGTATTCCCAGACTGTATCTAAATTCAGGGTGAGCTGAAATCTACTAGATAGGTATGGATATTGTGGAGATAAAGAGAACACAAGAGGGCTCGTTTGTTGTACTGAAATATTAAATACCTACTAGATAGATATGGATATTGTTGGGCCTCTATCTCTTTTTCAATCTCCAGTCCATTAAAGTCATATTGGGCTACAACAGGGATCTAAAAAAATATTAAATTGGCCTACTAATTTATTTAATTCTCAATATCTAATAAACTTAGGATATTATTAAATAAATTAAATATTACTTTTATTCCACTAAAGAAGTAATACTGACTTAAAATTTAATACATATTTGTGAATATATTTTCTCCTTTAGTTCAGCCATTCCCCGTATTTAAGATCTAATATTCATTAATTAATTATGTAAGCCTCTGACAACTATAATTAATTAATATCTGAAACCTTGAGTAGTACCACACAAGATTTATTCATTTACGGAATAAATTCCACTTGTTGGGTTTCACATGAACTTATATTTCCTTAAGTAAACATCATCAACCTGGCACACTAGGACACGGTGCTTATATATATTGCATGACACATCATATTCTCAAATGCTATTACCCAAGATATCGAGTTTATTGATTCTATAAAAGAATCTCACCCATTGATAAATCAAAGCAATCAACAAAGCATATATATGTTCGCCAATAAATATAAGTTAAGAACCCGAACTCTGTGGATCTTTGTTCTCTCACTAATAGGGTTAGAGTAGAGAACAGTATCATATCGTGATCCTCCTCAATACACTAACACGTGTATTAGAATAATCAACTAATCAAGACAAACTAATTATCAGATTATTCTACAGTGTACCGATAATGTATTCAGGACCATCTAAACCGTGAGCATTTTAATACAATATAAGGATCTGATGATATGATTGTACCGTGTGTTCATCCACACCATATCATCTACAATGTAAGTATATGTAATATGCATAAATAATAATGTAAATGCAAATAGTGACTGCAATAAGATTCAATCTATATCATCATATCATCAGAAAAGTATACAAAGACATGTCTTCCAGCATACAAAACTAACATTGCCCAACTCAAAAAAGAGAAAAATAAAGTTCAAAAAATGAGAAAAGCCACGAAAATACGAGAGAATTTCAACCTTATTGTTTTGTACACTTGATTCGAACACCAATCGGTACTCCATATCAAATATTTAGCCAAAAACATAAAGATGTGCCATAAACATAATTATGATCTCTAAGGCATTATTTTTCTGCACTAACAAAAAGGTAGGTCGAGCACTGAAATTCCCAAGATGAAAATAATGAGTCAGTAATCATGTATACCCGGATAACTGCTCTTGTCTTCTCCTCTTCTTAGAATTCGCAAACAATCTTATCTTTTTTAGGGTTTCAGGACTTGGTCTTCAACTGACTAGGGTTGTTGACAAGTCCATTTATTCTATGTATTTTAGAGTCTTTTTTATTAGAATAAATGTCCTTTGTTTTGTGTTTTAAGTCGGAAAAGATCAAGTTTGGGAATAAGGTATGATAAAAGAAGAATCCTGTACAGAGGGCATTTTGATGCCTAAATACGATGATATGAGCATGAGGGAACTTTCACCGTACTAAGCTTCAAGCAAAGAGCTTTCTTAAAGATCTCATAACACTTCAGCTCTCGACAGTTTTAATCGTACCCACAAGACTAGCGCAGATTTCAGTAAAGGTAGATCCAGTGAGAGCACAACGTGAAATCCAGGAGATAGTGAAAATATCCAAGATCTTTGAGATTTGGTTGGTCAAGGAAAGAAGATGTTGTCAAAAATGATATTACCAAATCCAATGGAGATATTTTGAGCTATCTAGAAGATCTATCTTTTCCAAAAGAAATTTTTCTTCTATAGGCACGCAATGAAGAGATAGAATCAAATCCCTGAAATTCGGGATTTGATCTCACTTACTAAGAAACAGAATCTCTCTATAAGGAAAGTTTAATTCAGAAAGTGGATCGTGCTTTGCAGGATACGGTACATCGTAGGCCTCCAAGCAGGTGGTGCGTGCCCACATATGTGGATGCATGTTTCAAAGTCAGATAAGCTTCCGGGCTCTCCTCCGTAGCCGTTCGTCCAAGCCCACCTTTCAAGGTACCTCGCCATATAGGATAGCAACTGCTTGTTGCCATTCCAGGTTTCCCTCCTGAACCTCTCGACCCTTTCTTGCACAGGGCAGAAAAGAGGCACGCTTTTCCTAGCTATCCAACGACGCTTAACCATCTAGAAGAGAATAACTTAATCAGCCTAGATTATAAAAGGAAGACCTAAGGTCCTCCTGAGATCATACTAACGTCTAGATTATATCTTGCATGCATAGCTCCTTTTAAAAGCAGTTGACATTTTTATAAAAATTTTGGTGCCCAAAGTCTTTAAACATACATATTTACCTTTTTCTTGAGTTAAAAAAAATTCGAGAAATGAATTTAAGCCTTTTTAGGATCAAGAAATCTTTTCACAAATTTTCCACCTCAGAAATCATCTTACCCGAACACCTTTTACTTGGAATTTCATTCTCACGGTTTTTCTCTTATCCATAAAACAGGTATGCTTGCTCAAATCTTTTCCTTTCCTGTATTCCAAAAATCATGAATCCAACATCCAAAATCTATATACTACCATACCTTGATTTTTGGTTGAGGATATGAGGGTTATGGCGAGCTGTGGGTTGCTGCTTTAACTCATCAAGGAACAACTTATATGCACATAATCACTTAACTTAACTTAACTTAAACAAAGAGACAGGTCTACAGAGTTGCAAACCTGCTCTGATACCATCTGTAACAGCCCGGTCCCGAGATAGGGATTAACAGATGGGGACGGGGTGTTATTAAAGGATTAAAGAATAAAGACGGGAGACTAACAAAGAGGGTTTACGAATAAAGATATACTTTCGAAAGATAGACGATGATACTCGGGTTTACTTGATTAAAAAGAAAACATGCTTTAGCGGAATAAAACAGCTAACTAATCAGATACCAACAAGCATAGACCCATTCATAGGTCAAAGCGAATAAACAGATATCAACGTGAATAAGCCTCTTCATAAGTGAAAGGAAAATATACTCGAGAAGCGGAAATAAAACTTAATATGCATCTTTATATATAGATAACCATGACTGGGGAATATTTTTAGAATCTGGTTAACATAATAGAACTTGAACGGATTAGAAAGAGTGTATCAGAGTAGCAGAACACATAATGGGATTTCAAAAGAAACTTAGATAATAGCAAAACAATCTTGGCAGCCAACCCACATCCACAGCCACCAATATCCTCAGCATCTCAACCTGAAAACATTTGAAAAGAGGGGGCATGAGCACTAATGTACTCAGTGGATTTTAACAAAAATACTTTAATAACTTCAAGATATCCAACAATCAACCGTCGGTATATGGAGAGCAAAACGCAAAAGCCCTCTCCATATCCGTAAAACCTTTTCTTTTCTTTTTGGGCCCATCCTGGCTCAAACCTGATGTCAACTGCACCCTTAGGCATGCCATAGGATAGAAGAGGGGTTACCTTAAACATCCAAACGAGTTTGCGAAGGAATTAACCCAGCAGTGACTCACTTAAAAGTTCATAGATCCTCTGAGCTCAATTCCTTCTTAAGCAAAATGCTAAGTTCCTTCATTTCTTAACTTTGCTAACAAAACCAACCCTAGAGCAATATCTAGGGGCTAATCCTTTAATAGAGCATGATCTTGGCCTATAAGGGATTTAACACTACCCTAACAAGGCAATCCTTAATCCTTAACTATACGAGCTTTAACAAGGCATCAACATTCAAGTACAAGGAAATGAACGTACATAAATACGAATTGCAACTCAAGACAATTCCAAATATCTCATGCTAAGCATAAATAACACTTTAACATTTCTAGAATTTCTAAACATGCTTGAGAGCTCATTTAACATATAGTATCCTTCCTTTCCTTCCTTGTACAGAGATCAATCAGGCAGAGTAAAATATTTTATTGGATATCTCATTTGCCCTATATGCTTCTAGAGCTTATTAGCTCAAACTTTAGATGAATATAGATTTACCCACCTCGATTACGGAGCAGAAGATGAGGCAACGAGTTGATGATCCTTCTTCGAATTCCCTCGAGGCTCACTTCCTCCTACAAAAGTTGAATTATCGACTTAGCGGCTTCCTTCGAAGAAATTAACTATCTAAAGCGATATCTAACTCGAAGACTAAAATCTAAGAGTTAATCACAGATTGCACGACTTTGCGACCTTATAAAGCTCGAAAATAATTTATTCGAAGAAACTCACACCTTGATTACTCGAGTTCTAGATGGAAAACAACTTAAGAAAATGTACTCAAAATAACTCGGAGATAGCTTGAAAATCTTCTTAAATTAAACTTGGAAATAACTCGGGAAAAACATGACTCAAAAAGCTCGAAAAGAGGGTACGAGAATAGCCGGAAGAATCGGCATCGGACGACACGGAGGCGCCCTCGCCGCGGCGCAACCCTGTGCCGGCGAGCACCCCTGCGCCGGCGGACAGCCCCCTACTAAGGTGCACCCTTGCACCGGCGGGCAGGCCGTTGGCTGTGGGGGGTGTTGCACGGCGGCGCATCCCCCCGCCCCGATGGCTTCTCTCTATGCCCAATTCTGGGCAATCTTCATCTGGGTTCTTTGATGTTCGTCGATTCCTTCGATGAACACGAAGAACACTTATTAAAATTTTAAAAAACATGCTTCAATAATTTAAATTAACATAAAACGGCATGCTTTAACTTAAAAAGAAATCGGCATTATAAAGGCATAAACACGATAATCCTCTTTAAACATTTAGAATAACGATGAAATCTTTTAAATATAACTCGAACGGGACTTAAACGGAATAATGAGACTAATCACAAGGAATAATAACGAGAATCATAACGACAGGAATAAAGCGAGCAATATACGTAAATGTTATTAGCTTGGAACTTCAATAAAAATCGAAATACAACTTTAGACGGCAGGTAAATGAGTAATAATGAAGAACACGAAGAACATGAAGAACGGAAAGTAAATGCGGAATTGAAAGATGGAAAAGAAATGGAATCAGGACCGACGAACAAGAATAGACGGGGTTAGGTGTGTCAAAGGAAGGTGGCTAGCTCGGCGTCTAGTCAAGTCACAACGGCGGTAGAGCCGCCTGCTACGACCCAACGGCGCCCCTAGCACATTCCCTCACCGCATCCCTTCCACGCCACTCTGCTCGTCGTCTTGCAGAACACTCACGAAGAACGCTTTTTTACTTCGACAGAACTTTCTAGGCTTTTCTCTCAAAGCTTTCCCACTCTCTTGGAAGTGAAATGAATGGTAAATGAGCAAATGAAAGTAAAAGGGGTGGCCCTCTATTTATAGATGCGGGGTTGGCTTCCTTGAGAAGCCACTCCAGTGCAGGGATACTGCAGAAGTTACCCCGGGTTCAGTTAAAAGCTGTTTTATTCGATGTCGAGGTCCAAATGACCTCAGACACGAAATCTAAAAATACCGGAAGACTCGTTGGTTTGAATACTAGTGAACCAACTTGATTCGTGAAGAAGACGGGGTCGTCAGAAGAAAGACGAGCAAAGATTCCCTTTTTGAACTTTTTACTATTCACTCAGACTGACAGATTTTACTCCCGAACATTCGATTGACCTCAGAATGGAAATCCGTGAACGCCAACGGAATCCTTGAGTCATTTCCCACAAGAGGGGCCTGACAGAACAAGACTCGGATCGACAAAGAGGATTTCGTAAATTTCTCAAAACACGAACGCACGCAAAAGTTACTATTCATTCACCTTTTAAATACGTTTTTCATTACCGGGAACTCAAATGACTTCAGAATAAAATTCAGAGAACATCGGTACACTCCTTGAGTTAAAATCTTTCTAACGAGACCACAAATGGTCTTTATAGAATTAAGATCACACTTTTCGAAAAGACGATTTTCACGAAAACTGACCCCTAAAGTCGTGACTGACATCTGACCTCAATTAACCTTATTTAAATTTCTTCCTTAACTTAATTAATTATCTTTAGCAATCCTCTAAACCTTATCCAAAAATCTGGGTTGTTACAGCTTTTAACCAGATAATGAAGTCACATAAGTAAATAGTGTGTTCATGATCGAGTATGTTGGTTTATTCTAGGTCTTAAACGTGTCAAATTTGTCAAAAATCCTCCCAAAATAGCTCAAAATCCGCCCCAACCCAGCGGGAACGTGGGCACATGTTCCACAACTCTCTTTTTTGTTTTTTGCATTTTTTCAATTTTCTCATTTTTCAAAAAATATCTTTTATTTCATTCAAATTTGGGTTTACTCATCCTAAATATGATTTATATTTAATCAAAAAATTAATTATCAAACGTAGGGCATGAGCCCTCGGATAAAAAAAAAGAGTGCTTCTAAATACACCATAATTTTTTCTTTATACACCACTATTTAAAATAATTCAAAAATAATTATTTATAAAATTATTCATATACCCTTATTAAATCAAAATAAAATAAAAAATGAAAAGAAAATATTTCACCTCCTTCAATCTCCCTGTAAGAATTGCAAAATTTTATCATTTCCATTACCGAAGCCAAACAATGGTAGGGAGTTAGCCGACGATGATTGTGACGAATACTTTGGCAAAAGATCTCACCCACACCAATTTCGCCTATTGTTCCCCCGCCGACCATGTCTCCGCTCATCTCACCTCTAACCTTCCCTGTCCCCTCAACCTCATTCTCTCAATTGTCGGCTGTCCTCTATCAGATAGTTGTTGTCATCGAGCCAAGTGCGTTGGGTAAAGGTCGTCGATGACGGATCACCGGAGAAGAAAGGATAGGTGTGTCGCGGGAGAAAAAAGTCGTGTTTTACAGTTTTATTTCTTTTTTTATTATCTTTTAAGTTTTTGATAATTAAATTCTCATTTTTAGAATGAAATGATAGGAAAGACATTTATTGTGGTGCATAAAATAAAAATGAGAAAAATAAAATAAAAAATATGTGGTGTATAAAATAAAAATCGTGTGAAAGAAAAGATTGTGATATATTTAGAAACACCCTAAGAAGGTTAAATTAATTTATTTTAATTTTAAAATTCAGTAATTCTATTTTATGACGTATATTTATTTCAAAAAGGGAGTTTCTGTTTGCACCCCCATATTTAATCTTTGCACCATAGCTTCTCCATGTACCCCTTTTTTACTCTTTGCACCCCTAAAATTTACTATAATGCCCTTACTTAAAAAAACATAAAATCTGAAAATTAAAAGCATAAAAAAAAAATTGCGTTCCGTTCGAAGTTGTGTATTCGAACATTCTGAATATGTTCGAAATCTTCTGTTCGAGCATAATGGATATGTTCGAAGTCTTGTGTTCGAACGGTACTTAAAAAAAATTCATGGAGTCCGTTCAAAAATTATTTTTCGAACGTGACATGTTTGTTCGAAAATAATTTCCGAACGTGACTTATTTTAAAAATTATGTATGTTCAAAAATAAAATTTCGAACAAACACGATGAGTTCGAAATTTCATTTTCGAACCACCCTTAATTTTTTCTTTTTGAACAAAGGGCATTTAAGTAACTTCAAAACTATTTTATTTTTTCTTTTTTTCTTTTGGGATGCAAAGAGTAAATATGGGGTGCAAACAGAAACTCCCTTTCAAAAAAAAACTAATGCGCAAGTTGCCGGCAATTCCATTTTAAAATATATATTTTTGGTGAAAAAAATAAAAAAGTAAAATTAAATAAATCAGAAAATGTAAAAAGGAAAAAAGAAAAAATGACAAATTGATGGAACGGTCTCACGGATGTAACAGTCGACAGTAGAGTAGCCCTACACTTACATGTATTCCCAAAAAAAAAATAGAATTCGAAAAAGTCATTTAATTTGTTTTTAAAACATCATTAGCAATTTCATTTCATGGGAAAATTTCATGGTGGTTTATTGCTAGAAAATGCTGGTTGAGAGAGAAGAAGATACAATTTAGAATTTCCACCATTCAAAAACAATTATTATCTCTTGAGATCAGATATTCAATCACCTCTTCTACAACTAATGCTACAAAGTGCCTAACACTCAATAAATCCATAATATTTCTATCGCCTATACAGTTTTTTTTCCCATCAATTATTATTCCAAATTTATAAGGAAAAAAAATAGAAAATTCCTAAGACAACAGAGGAAATTATTACTGCTGCAGTACAAATAATGAGCCAAGAAACACCATCACCTGTGAGCCATCGGATAAGTCATTGGAGCCATGCTCATTGGGGAGCCAGGAAGCATGGAGACAGGCGTTCCAACGCCATACGCCATGTGCGGTGGAGGAGGAAGATTCACGGGCGTCCCGACCGCGGAGACGAGGGGTCCACCTATTGGTTGTCCGATGGTGGGAGCACCATACATGCCCACTCCTGGAGCAGCAGCACCAGCCACCATTTGGGGAGGCTGCTTGTTGGATTTGCTGGGAGGACCTCCAACGGCCCCACCCGTGATCGGACCTTGGGGCACAGACACATCTCCGCTGCTCACGCTCGTGATGTCGTGGATGCTCGACCGTCTCCTGTCTTTGTTCATAGAGTTGAGTCTGATGAAATATTTTTGGGCATGGCTGGCCACCTGCGTGGGAGTCCTTGTCACCACGAAATTTCGGGAAATGCTTCTCCAGTCACCCTTTCCATATTTGTCCAGACCAAGAAGAAACAATCTGTTGTGTGACAGTGAAATCCACACCATCAATCAACAAGAAAACACGGTGCTATCACATCTAAAAGTGAATATCTTAATCTATCATGTGTCGAGTTTTCTGAATAGTAGAGGAGATTAATGAAAGAGAATGACACAAGCACGCAAGGTTGTCCAGTCAAGAATGGTTGCATACTATGCAAGCTCTCGATACTCGTCTATTGAGCCTTTATATTCATTTATATTTCCGGACTACTACTTCTCATGATGAACAGAGGATATATTATTCAAACATCTTTTTAGGAATAATGAAGTAATTAGGAGTGGAGTGTTTTGGTGAGATGATGGCACTAGCAAAAAAGCAATTGCACCTAAAAACTACAGATATATTTCACATCCCCTGGAAAAGCAAAGATAAATGAATAGGGAAAAAAATCACATAAACAGATTCACAGTCCATAATCTCCCTGCATGACCTACTTGACTTCTCACAGCATATGGGCTTTTAATGAATCAAATCAAGCAAAAAGATAACAATCTTAATGAAACAAGGACTTAACCTATCTTCGATTCATTACCAGAGCCGAACTTTGCATCATAACAAGCATGTAAGTAGGGTTATTTAACTGCATAACCAGACCATGTGAAATGCCAAGTATTTATTCAAAATACAAACTTAGGTTACTGCAGATTAAAAGCTAATTTGTACATTTGCATTTTATGCAGCGGTATTTAAGTTAGCTACAGCATGATTTGCTTTCTAGTTACTTCTGTTAAAAAAATCACCAGGAGTATACAATAGTTACAGGAATTATCAGTCAGACAGCTATCAATAGATTCTTAACACTAATTTTCAATTTGCTAAAAGAAAATTATGCGTAACACTTTCGTGCAAAGCATTATCAAGTTTTAGCAGAAGAAACCTGCATATGAAAATGAAACACTAGCAGCAAATCAAACATTTGAGATCCAATTTAAGCTGATATTATTACTTATTACATCGAGATATATAGACAAAGATTCAGTAAAAACAGCAAGCAACACTGATAACTGACTCAGATGAGTAAGATTAAAAACTATAGAAACGATGCAAGGCCTGTCTGCAGACCTTACTCATTAACAAAAAGAAGGAAATTCAAGATTTCTTAAGCAAGTATTCTCCAAGACTTCCACACTAAATGGTGAACATCAATTCATCATTCATCTACCATGACTAATCCAAAACAATCATCCCACTAAGCTAGCTTGAGCACATTACGTCAAAAAGTTAACTAGAAACAGCATAGCGCGGATGAGCAAACAAGACGCATAATACTTAGACCGATTCTTATGACTCGTGTGCACAAACAAAAGTTGAAGAATTCAAACCACTAGGAAAATGAATGCTGCATATACAAAATCTAGATAAATTATGTGATTAAGGTATTGAAAATGTTGAAATTGTATACGACCTGTGTTCATCCTCTGTCCAAGCAATCCCCTTACGGCGCTCTTGATCCGACCGGGAAGACTTGCCTCCGTGATTGGAGTCACCGTTCAAATGGCCAAAATTTCCGCCTTTTCTACCAGCTCCTCCATCATCACCAGCAAGGCTAGTTGAGCCATCTGAAGAGGAATTATAACAAGGAACCTCAACTAAACCCGATTCTATTCGACCAACATCATCAACCAAGAGTTCATAGTGATGTTTAATATCTTCCACCGATTTTCCAGCAACATCACCTGCAATTTTCTCCCATCTATCTGAACAACCCTCAGGGTAAGTAACTATGGCCTTCTCAAATTGCTTATCCTGCTCCCTACTCCAACAGCTACTAGATTCAACAGCAGGCATCTAGACTTGTTCAAATTCAATATTTGATCTTAAATAAAGAAAAAAAAATCAAGAAAATAATTCCCTCTATCAAAAATCCACAAGGCAATCAGCAAATATGCTAAATCCTGAAGTCGGGATCTAAATCAATCTATTATAGAGACATAAGAGAGAAAAATCAAGAACAGGGAGCAGAGGTGGTGGTGGTGGTGGTGGTGAAATGAAATAGTGAGTTTGCCTTGCAAAATTCAAGAACTGGACTGTTGTGAAATGCTGACCCCCTATTGATGAGAAAAAGGCAATATTGGTTAGAGGAGCATGAGAAATATCTGAGAATCATAAAACCAAAACATTTAAGCACTAGTAAAAGAGGAAAATTGAAATTGCAATAATGAAATAGGAATGAGGAAAACAGGAAAAAAGATAGAGACTTTTTAATTGTGACGGTGTTTTCAACAGTGATAGTAATTAGGGCAGTGTGTGATTGTGTGAAATGTGAAAGAGACCACCTTGGATTGGTACCAAACAAGAAATCCCAGAAGTCTAAAATTGATAAAAATAACACTCAAATTGCCATCACTCATCCCTACAAATTTCCAATAGCCAAGCACCCCCATATTTTGATAGCTGCTGTTTTCACTGCACACAGGCCCACAATAAATATGAATTATACCAAACTTTTACACTCTCTCTCTCTCTCTCTCTCTCAGCCGTCTTTTTGAAAAAAAATACACAAAGCACGAGCTTTGTCGACCTGAAGCAGAGGATGAGCAAGGATTAAGGAACGCCCATATTCAGACTTGAAGAATCAAGGGAAGAAATTCGAAAGAAGTAAAAAAAAAAAAAAAAAACGATTTAGTATCTTCAGCAATTTTGGTTTGAAATGATGAAGGAATCCCAAATCAATGATTTCCATTTCCTACCAACACCTATGTTAAGTTTTTAACAACACAAGAAAGAGACATCAAGAAACGTAGAAAATGTGAAAGAAAAAAAAAGGTAAAAATCACAACCTTTTCAACTGATATTTACTTTATAACTGTGTTTTGATAGTTTACCAAAAGACTACAGATGAATTAATTAATGATAGAAAAAGTTGTGTGTTATAGCAGTAACCACAAGACAAATCTATGGCTGTTCCTTTTCGTCATCTCTCTCTCAAACTGGATTTTCTTTGTTTAAAGAATAAACTATGTAGATGGTATTGGTAGTCAATTATTTTCAAGATTCCATAATCAAGAACATCAATCATTGAGACTTCTATTAATATATCTATGATTTATGAAGAACGAGTCAAGAGAAATCTCATTCTCATTGTTAAAATATAGTTATCCCCGCCTTTATTGTTGTTTTGCTATTTTTTTAGAATTCCATTCTCTTCTCTCTAGAATGGAAACTTTAGTTCAATATTTGATTCGATTTTTTTTTATTTTGAAGCCAACAATAGTCTGGAATCTGGATCCAGTTGTTTTGGTGTTCGGTAGGCTAATCTCCATCCTTTTTTATTATTGTATATTAACATATTGGAGAATAATGAATAATGTTGTGAAATATGTGAGGAATTAAAATATATTAACAATTAAATATAATTTTTTATTGAACTCTGGAACTTCTACTTTTTGTTACATTGGGTTTTTTAAGAATTTTTTTTAACATTTTTTAATGAATAGTTTTCAGCTCTTTTCTATTTTTTATTCAGATTTAATAACATTAATAAAAATTCGTTGACTCAGTGAAACAAACATAAGAATTTAAGGATTCACGCAATTAAAATAATAGTCAAAAGGGTCAATCTAGCATAACTAATATTTGAAGATAGAATTAAACACAAAATTAGTAATTTAAAAGGCTAAAAAATAACATTACACGCAAATATGCTTTCAGTGGTGAATGAATTATTGAATTGGCATGTAAGAGTTAAAAATGAAAATAAAAGGAAGAGTTGGGGTCTCATGAAATTTTGGGATGACATTGATTGGTTATCACCGCCCACACATATAATATTATATATATATATATATATATGGAGAGAGAGAGAGAGAGAGAGAGAGAGAGAGAGAGAGAAGAGAGAGTTGTGTGATGTGTGGGGGCAGTGTAAAATGGGATGTTTAGCAAAAGTGATTGCAAGGAGTGGGAGTGTGACAGCTAATATTATATTATATAGATATAAATAAAGAAATAAATATAAATATAGGTGGTGTTCATTTTGATTGAGAAAGAACAGAAAGGGTGTGGTCCACCATTCAAGTGGGAAGTGGCTAATCAAAATGGCTCAATCTAACACTCATCATTATATCTGACATCATATATTTTCATTACACCCCCACTTTACATTACATACTTTTGGCTATTATAGTGCCTTAATTCAAACATATGTGACTTCACTTTCATTTTTCAATACCGTGCATTTATTTTTATTTTGGGTTTAATTACACGTTGGTATCCAAAATTTAAGACCTCTCGCATCTTAAAAATTATATATTGCTACCCAATTAACATTTGCATAATTTTATAAATATAGTATGAGAATAAAATTTTGATATCCCAAGCTGACGTGATTTGTCGATATCAAGGAGATTGATTAGTACATGATCAACTAGAATATTCCGGCAAGTCCCATCAGATTTGGGATATCGAAAATTAGCCTATGTGCTAGATTTATTACATTATGCAAATGTTCTGTATCAATATATAAATTTTAAAATGTGTGTTTTTATTCACACCACAAGAATTTCTTTACACCTCTCCATTTTCTGTTTTTTTTTCTTTTCACACCATAGTAAAAAAGATTATCTTCAACTTAAAAAAACTTTAAAAGTATTATTTTTAGTTAGTAATTAAAAAGTTTGGTTCAGAAACACATTTTTTAAGCAAAAGTGGTTGGTTCGGAAACATGTTTTTGAACCTAAATATGTTAATTTGGAAACAGGTTTATGAACCACAAGAAGATGGTCTGGAATTCCTCATCTGGAAACTTGTGTTTGAACCTGTTTACTTGCTCAATAATAAGATACAAAAAGTTATCTTTTATTACATTATAACCAGATAAATATAGTTAATGTTTAATACAATGCAATCGGATGCTAATTAAATAACATCCATTACAATTGATTCCTAACAATATCTTCCCATCCACCTGCACAATCTTCATGATTGTTTCTCCATTGAAGTGTAATAGGGGAAATGGGTGACCAAGAGTTAAGAAAAACCTGAAATTGAAAACCAAAACAATAATCATTACATTGTATATGTTCACAAATTATTTTGGTGCAAGAATGAAAAACATACTCGAATAAAGTGGTTAAGAGATTTGGATTGACCTATTTTCACTAAGTTCACTAAAAGGGTATCAGAACCCATTATGAGTTCGGTGCCACTAAAGGGATTCAAAAACCATTTTCATATCTTTAATGGCATTCAGACTGTGATTTTCGAATCACTTTTGACGATTTACAACTACAAATTATAAAAATTCTAAATAAATAAATAAATGGTGCAAACAGTAGAAAATCACTTAAATTACTCGTTTCTTCATCATTTCTACCCTACATAGTTAATTTTAAATACAATGTAGTTGAATCAAAAGTTTGAGAAACTAGGGTTTCAAGATAATCTATGAAAATCAAGTCTTGGATGTTTTTGACTTGGTAGAAATATGGAGTAACGTTTTCTTCATTTTTTTTTTAGATTTATTATATTATCTATCTTGTGATGTATAGAGAAATTTTTTTTTTGTAATGTGCGGAAGTGAAAAAAAAAATAGTATTTTAGAATCTCCAAAATCATTATTTTTGTATTAATTTAATTTGTGGAGTGCAAAGACATCCTTGTGATACGAATAGAAGCACGCTTTTAAAATATGGTTAATTGTCAAATAAATCACCACATTTGAATGAATTTGCAATTTAGACACAACTTTTAAAATATTGTAATAACTACCCAATCATTTGATTTGTAGCAAATTCAACACTTCTAACGTTTTCCCAATGATTGTAATTATGACGTGAGAAATATTTTTCCATGTGAACAGATTAATTCATTTATGGGAGTTGAAAATAAGGATTTTCATAATGCAATTTTAATTTTTCTATCATCGAAATTTTATGAAGGTGTCTATTTTACTTAAAAAATTGGGTTATTATTGCAACATTTTAAAAATTATTTTAAATTGCAAATTCGTTTAAAAATTGTGAATTTTATAGCAATTAACCCTTTAAAATATTATTACGACAAAAGTGTTAGCAACCTAAATTGCAAAATTGTAGGCCCATGGGCCAATCTAGGCTTGGATTGTAGGATTGGCTAGCCCTAAAAATAATAAACTTGTTTGATTCTGTTCGAAAAATTACAATAACCCAATCGTTGTAATAATTCTAGAACTTGATATTTTGACAAAATCACTCAAGTACAAATTAAGTATGATTACTTTATCAAGTTCAAAATGTTATTGGAAATGAATTTGATTGAATCCCAAAAGAAAATGGGTTACAGGAAATTAGGAATGTCCATATAAAGTTTGGGTTATGATTTTTTTTAAGGATTCCAAATTTCCAATTTCTAGAACATGAGCTCAAAAGAGTTCAAGAAACTTGATCTAGATAACGATTAGAAAAAATCTAGAATTTTTGAAGGATTTTTTAGTTGGTTAATAATACATGTTAGAAAAAGGGGAACACTCCTGTAGGACAGTTTAACAGGTCGCTTTCTTTAGATGGATCCTAATCCTACCCGGCTTGAGGAATATATATATAAATATTGAATCCCTCTCTCCCAGACTCCCTGGCACGAGAGTTTCTCTTCACAGACCCACCACTGAAGTCGTTCTTCTCTACGTGATTTTCATCTCTTCTCTACACAATCTTCTCCTCTTCTCTACGAGATTTTATCTTTTTCTTCCAGACTTCATGAATAAATCGAGACAAACAAGCGATTATTATTAGATTTTCAGCCCTACGAAATTTCCTTGAACTTCGACGAAGGCGTGTCTACTACAAACGACATGTTTCTTTGATAATATTACAATTAGGCGACTGAAATTTGTGAGTTTGTGACGGAGATATATCAAGAATAGATCTTGATATATTATTTAGATTATATTTTAGATTTGATTATCTATTTAGATTGCATTATTAATTAGGAATTTTATCTAAATTAGGTTTTATGTTTCTTGTCTTCCAAGTTTCTCTATATTATAAATAAATAGATTCATATTGTTATTAGGGAAGTTGAATTTGATATAAAAAGTGTGATATTTAAGCGCAATTCGGTATTCTTGCGAGAATCAATTGTTCTTAGTATTCTTCCGGGTATTCTCAAAATCAACGGATGATACACGTTTCTACTGCATCAATTGGTATCCAGAGTCAGTCTACGCTCCGTTCGTTGATCCTGATATACCGATTCATGTGGTTGAAGGTTCCATGGTTGCTGATATCTTCCATGGTTTGTTTTCTGACAACTTTTCATTTTCAGACGATGTTGTCAATGACAGTTATGATGGTCCACCGATTTTTGATGAAGAGGTGGATATCTTCTCCAGAAAAACTCATCTTCTTGATGATTTGAGGTCTATGTGTGGCTATGTGTGGTGATTACGATGGTCCTTCGATCTTTAATGATGAGATGATGGTCGTGCCATGTGATGATCTTGCGTTGATATGTTATGACTCTAACAAAGTGTCTCCTACCATGGTTGCACCAAGAATGGACGTGCCACCATCAACACAACTTTCTCTAGTGCCTGATGATCTTTCGCAGTTGTTCAAGAGTGTCATTATTTCTACTGGTTTCATGTTTGTGTTTTCTTCCAACGACAAACATGTTGATTATTTGATGAGCGATGCATCAATATATCATCTCAATTATGCATGTTCTGAGGATGCTGTTGTAGATCATTTTCGGCATGCTCTTTTGACTTCCAATTTGAGGGCAAATCGTGTCAAATCTCGTGTGAATGATGGAGATATATCAAGAATAGATCTTGATATATTATTTAGATTATATTTTAGATTTGATTATCTATTTAGATTGCATTATTAATTATGAATTTTATCTAAATTAGATTTTATGTTTCTTGTCTTCCAAGTTTCTCTATATTATAAATAGATAGATCCATATTGTTATTAGGGGGGTTAAATTGATATAAAAAGTGAGACATTTAAGTGCAATTCGGTATTCTTGAGAGAATCAATTGTTCTTAGTATTTTTCCGGCTATTCTCAGATTCAACGAATGATACACGCTTTTATCCGCATCAGTTTGTGAGTTTTGACTTCAAATTTTGTGTTAGTGTATCCATATTCTATATATGCATATCTTGTGTTCGATGATATGTCTCTGAAGGAATTACTTTGAATTTCTCTTTGTTAGGTAATTTGTTGTTGTGATTTTATGATTTTAGCACTTCAATATTATTTTTATAGTATTTTGTTGTTGGTGGATTGCAAGAGTATAGTTCGGATACTTTTAAATTTCAATTTTATAATTTTCAAATATAGTTTTATTTGATGATTCAAATAATGACAAATAATGGAGAAACTGCATGTGTCAAAGAACATGAACTTGCTCATTTGGCATTCCCAATAAGTGATACTTCACGTCAGATGTTGTGATACTTAGTGATACTTTTATTACTGATTTTATCCAATTATTTTTTTCTTTTTTGTTATAGATGACATAGATTTTCAAGGTTTAGATATAATAGTTTGTAAAATATTGATGTTGATAAATTCATGATTGATTAGTTTCTTATTGCTATTCCAAGTGCTGACAATCGGTATTGAAAATTCATCAAGTAGTGTTAATGAGAAGTTGTTTTTGGTTTCTTTTTTTTATTTTATTATTTTTTTTTTTGCAGAAAATTTATGTTTACAACTTACATACTAGAATTTATTGCTAGGAAATAACTCTTCATTTGGTTGTTACCTTATAACTAACCTACCATTTTCTTCTATATTTGGAATTTTTATGGAGTAGATTGCAAATTGTTTATGATTACATGATCAATGTCAGATGTAGTTGTAATTATATATATATATATATATATATTTGTATTTATCTAATGTTTGGATATTATAGTTTTACTCACATGTAAAGAGTGATTATAGTGTAACTTAGCATCTCTGGTTGTGGAGTATAAATATTTTGTATATGTTGTCGTATCTTGTTTAGATTGTCAGTAATCAATTTAGCTTCATTTGTATTGACTGGTGTTGTTGTAATGATATGAGATTTAATAGTGGAATGATTTTGTTGTATATACTTGCGAGGCCATGTTAATCATCGATAATATTATACGACATTTCACCCCTGAGTTAATGATAATTCACATTCAAGTTAATGATATTCCACCTCATAGTTTATGATACCTCACTTAATGATGACTACCCTCACAGTTAATGATATTTCACCTTATAACTATTAATATATATTTGTTCAATTATTAATAATTCACCTCATACCTAATGATATTTATTTATTCTTGATTCGATAATTAATGTTTACCTATCGATAATATTATATTATACTTCACTTTATAGTTAATGATATTCTACCTCATAGCTAATGATACTTATTTGTTATTAATTTCATAATTAATATTTAATAATCGATAATATAATATGATATTTCACCTCCAAGTTAATGATATTACACGTTATAATTAATGATAATTCACCCCATAATTAATGATACTTATTTGTTCTTGGTTTAATAACTAATATTTAATCATTGATAATATCATATGATACTTATGATATTTCTCTTCAAAGTTAATGATACTTTATCTCATAACTAATGATAATATCACATTATACTTAATTTTATAATTAATAATATTTCAACTCATATCTAATGACGCTTTATTTCATAGTTAATAATAATTAATTTTTTTTAAAATAAATATATACTCTAAAATGGAATTAGTGAATCCTAAAATTTAATTGAATTAATTTTATTTTTTGAATTAATTTATTTTTTTATCTAGCGTCACGCGCAGTGCACTCGCCCGACGCTCACGCATGGGCTCGTGCCCTACGCTCGATAATTAATTTCTTTGAAATAAATATGTACCCTAAAATGAAATTAGTGAACCCTAAAATTTAATTAAATTAATTTATTTTTTTATCTGGTGTCTCACGTAATGAACTCGTCTGACGCTAATGCATGAGTTCGATACAAAATAATGAATTAAAAAAAACAAAAAAAAAAGAAACAGTGATTAGAGAGAAAAAAGAAATGAAAAAAAGGGAATTAAAGCAGGGCCAACAGCCAAAGCAGACCCAGCAACCGAAGAAAGAAAGAAGAAGAAAAAAAATTTGGGGAGCGCTCAGCTGGGCCTAAAACGCACGGCTGGGCGGGTTTGGATCTTATTTGATTCGTCTAACGTAAGAGACCCGTTAAACGATCTCATACAAGTTCTTAACCATTGGTTTGGAAAGCCCTCCTGTATAAATAAATATGCTCATGGCTCATTTTATAACAAGTGAAAAGAAACTAAAAAGTTTAATTAAAAATGTTCATTTATGTAAAACTTAACTTGCAAAGTTTCAATTCTCCTTGTTTGAAAACTTGGATAACATGCTCTCAATGTTTTAAACCACGAATGATGTGTTTTGACAGTATCATTTCGGCAAAAATTATGCATCTATCACATGAAAGGGGTATTGGCTTTAGCAGTTTAAATTTTGCATGTGTGTATTGTGGATCTCGATCTGGATCATATGGTGTTTTCAAAATAATATAAAGGAGTTTCTTAATGCACCACTTAATTTACTCTTTGCACCATTAAAAAATTAAATGAAAAATTAAATAAATATGAAATGACCTATGTATCCTTTTATTACTTGTATGCACCACATTTATTACTCAATGCACCACAAAATAAAATTAAAAATAAAATAAAAATTAAAATAATAGAAAATTTATTATTATACCTATTAACATCGAAAATAACCTATAACACATTTGAACACAATTTGAACTCAAGAACCTAGATTGTAGTTGTGCAATTGTGGTGGCAAAAATGAAAAGAGATACAATGCGGGATGAAAATGAAGAAAAACATAACAATGTAAGTCATTTTGAGTAGTTTGTACCGATTGAATTACGAGTTTGTGCAGATTTTTTAGACCTATTTTCGCGTTTTGTTTGGGACTTACAGTTTGAACATTTTTTAATGCGTTCGAACAATGAAGGCCAAACACACGAGTAATGTTTGAACTTTGGAAGTCGAACACTGTGGCAATGTTCGAACTTTTGAATTCGAACGGCACTTGATCAATTTTTTATGTAGTTTGTGTTCGAAATTGCCACAGTGTCGACAACTATATGGATGCCAAGAGAACTCTCAGAGAAATCAAGCTTCTTCGCCACTTGGATCACGAAAATGTTGGTCTTTATTTTTCAATCCATTAATTTCTGCTTTCATTTCAATTCTGAATTATAAGGTCTAGCTAGCTAATTCACTTTCACTTTCTCTTTTAATTAATTGAATTTAATTTCATTCAGTAGCTAGGCACCTTCTTGATGTTGATTCATAAACTAAAAATAATTGTAAAGAATATTTAGGGGCCGGTTCTTTTTAAAATAATCATATCATCCAATCCAATATATATTCTTTCTAGCAAAACGATTCAGATTAACTGTTTGCTAAATTTGAGCATATGTATATGTGTTGTTGTTATTGCAGGTTATTGCTTTAAGAGATGTGATTCCTCTTCCTCTAAGGAGGGAATTCTCAGATGTTTATATTGCTACGGAGCTAATGGATACCGATCTTCATCAAATAATTCGTTCTAACCAGGGATTATCAGAGGAGCACTGTCAGGTAACCATTCATTTTTTCTCTTTATCTCTCAATGATGATTGGTGAGCAAAACAAAAGCTAATTTAATCGTACCTCATTATAGTTGAAGAAGCTTTGGAACATCCATACCTTGCAAAGTTGCATGATACAACCGATGAGCCAGTATGCTTAGAGCCCTTCTCATTCGATTTGGAGCACCAAATACTGACAGAAGAGCAGATGAAGGATATGATCTACAAGGAGGCTTTGGAACTAAATCCTACCTACATTTGAAATGATCCTTTGAGTGATCACTAGTTAAATTTCGACTGAGATAGCACAAGGCATCAAGCTATGCTTCGACTTCTACTTCACCCGATCCATTTTTTAGTTTGTGCAAGTTCATGAACCTGCCAAGTTACATGATTTCTTATGTTTTCTTTAGACTTTATTCTGTATTGAGGGGCTTGAGATACACATATATATATTTTTTGGAACATTAAATTATTTATGTACATTCTGCTTGTAATTCAGACATATTGTTTGTATGAGTTGCTGTTAACATCAACAAAGATTTTTCATACTTCAATCTTAAGTGGATGAATTTGTTCTGATATTTACATATTGGATTTAGCACTGGCCTTTTTCAAGAATGCACACCACACACTACCACTGGAAAGATATTTCTTGTACTGCTCCACACCATACACTTCGTCTTATACTATGATTTTTATTTAAGTTGAATCACAATAAATTTTTGGTGTAAAGTTTCAATCATTGATCTCGATTGGTGTTTCACTTATTAAGTTGCATAAATAAATAATATCATTATCCTGTTGGATACTTCCAAGAAACATCAAGAGAATATGTTGATCACAACGCAGCTTGTATCTGTTGAATGTTTACTTCAAGCTCTCACATAAATTTAAGCGTCTACAAAAAAAAAAGATAAATTTGCATTGTCATCACCATCATCACCCGGCCTCTCTTCACAATTGAAATCCATTTGATTCCTCATCTGCTCTTCTGCCACCCGTGTATCGTGCTCAGCTTGATTCCGTTCAAATGCAATTTGCCATCTCACTGATGTGGTGGGTCGTCTCCTATACTGAATACCTGTAAGAAAACACAGTTATAATTTGGAAGACTGATCCTGAATTAGCAAATGTTAACCAAGTATGGTTCGGACTTTAGAAATCGCACACATATGAGCTGCTCGAACTCTAAATGTCGAACCAGCCTTGTTCAATTGTTTGGGCCATTTTTTTATCTATTCGAACATAAAAAAATGATTAAGAAGCATATATTCGAACTTTAAATGCCGAATTTTTTTGTTCGAGTTCTAAAAACCGAGTATATAGTTGATGTTCGATTTTTAAAGTTCGAGCATATTGAAATCGCAACCAAATTTTCACTATGGTTGGTTCGAACTTTAAAGTTCGAACATGTTCTACTTAGTCTGATTTCTAAGTTTGAATGACTCAAAATGGTTAAGGTTGGTTCGGTGTTTACAGTTCGAACAAGTCCTTGTTAGTCGAAATATACAGTCCGAACAGGTCGCGAATCACAATCAACTCAATCCCACACTACAAACCTCAAATTTCTGCTCACAATCAACTCTAACTACATGATTTCAAATATGACCCAACAAATTTATAATCTTAAGAAATAACACATAGAAATTAAAAAGAAACTTACCAAATCAATCCATGAATATCGCACAAACTTGAGGTTGATGTTCGAACCGAAAATGTCCACGCAATATCGAACAAAATTCTTCGGGTCAAGCTCGATCACTTCCGTCGCTGTCTTGCTCAGTTTTCACAGTTTGGGGAGGGCGGTTTTTTTTTTCAAATTAACTAGGGTAATTTTGTTTTTCATCTTCGTAAAATTTAGTTTTTATTTAAATTGATTTTTTTTTCTAATTTCAGTTTTTTTTAAGTAAAACACATATTTTAATTGGAAGGGTATAATTGTCAATGTTAGTGGTGCAAAGAGTAAAAACAGGAGTGCAAGGAGTAGTTGTGGTGCAAAGAGCAAATTTGGTGGTGCAAATAGAATCTCCCATAATATAATTGCTAAACACACTTTTCACTCACAAAAAAATGGTGATATTAATAGGATAAAATTACACTTTTTTTAATTATTGAGTCATATCTATCTATCTATCTATCTATCTATCTATCTATCTCTCTCTCTATATATATATATATATATATATATATAAAGAGAACTGTTATGCTGGGCACCCATTATAGGCGCCTCATGTGGGCAACGCACCATTTGGCATCCACGTCAGCGGATTTATAAATTTTTTTCTGTCTTTTCCTCTCCATCATCGTTACACACACCACCTCCCTCCTCCATTCCTCTCTCTCTCTCTCTTCTCTCTCTCTCTCCCTCTTTCTCACACACACAAAGGCACATACTATGAAACATAAATTCTTGATCTTGCATACATGCATGTCTCACTTACACCATAAAACGAAAATTGTGATTCATTTTCCTCGAAAAAAAATATATGCTCTTTCATCCACCCACCGTTAGTGACTCATCCAATCTAAGTGCAAATAATGCAGTTTCAAAATCAAAATTTGTTACTGGAATTCTGATTTTTTCTTTTTCAGTTTCAAATTACCTAAAAAATATGATATCAAAGAATTTTCCAAATTATCTCTGATTGAAATCAGACGAAAAAACTAGAGCGGTAGAACCTACTTGTGTTGGTCGCCACCATTTGGGATTTTCTACAACTTTTCAATTCTATTGCAGTTTGGATTTAACCCAATTCCACCATTATTGAAGGGCGGAAAAAGCTAGCTTACACTAATTATTGAAATTCCATATGCAAATTGGTGATTCTGTTTATGAACAGATACATAGATCTGTCATCTTCGCTATCCTATAATTGATTGTTCTTTATTGATTGTATCACTTGTTGAAGTTTTTCGACCTGTGATGAAATTATATATACTCTCCTTATGATGTTTCCAGTCAATTCTTCAATGAATAAAGAAGTTGAACGGAGAAATGACATTAGATTCCGTTGATTGGTGTTCGGAGATAGAGATAAAGATAAATGGCGGTGATGCGTGTAACGATGATGGAGAGGAAATGGCGAAAAAAATAAAATTAAATATACTGACGTGCATGCCACGTGCCGCGTCGCCCACAGGAGGCGCCTACATCGAGCGTCCAGCCTAACAATTCTCTCTCTCTCTCTCTCTATATATATATATATATATATATATATAATCGTAGGGTGAAATCGTAAATAAAAATTATCAAGAAAAAATTGTAAAAAAAATATTGATGTCAAAAACTTTCAATATTATGTGCAGCTATAGAAGACATTTGTCTAAGATTTCAAGAGCACCGTGTTCGATCCTTCCCGGTTGCGAGTAGGTTTTTATTTTATTTTTTGCTCTTCCACTCATTTTGACTTCATCATATTCTTTTCATTTTATTTTAACTTTTGCTTTTTTCCCTCATTTTAACTTCATGATATTTCTTTTCATTCAAGACTATTAATGACTACTATATTTATTAAAGATCTTTTATCTTCTAATTTTTATTTGCAATTAAAATATTTTATCTTCTAACTTTTATTAAAATATTTTATCTTGTTTTTATTTTATTTTGTTTTTTGTTTTCCCTCATTTTGACTTCATCATATTTCTTTTCATTTTATTTTATTTTTTTTATTTTTCCCTCATTTGACTTAATCATATTTCTTTTCATTTAAGGCTATCAATAACTACTAAATTTATTAAAGATTTTTTATCTTCTAATTTTTATCTTCATTTAAAATCTTTTATTTTCTAACTTTTATTAAAATATTTTATCTTCTAACTTTTATTCACATTTTAGATCTTTAGCAAACATCTGACTCTTTGAATCAATCTATGATCAAAAAATTAGAAAACATGTAAAACATGAAATTAAAATAATATATAGATGATTTTTTGGCTTCAGTGTTAATTTTATAAATGGTTAAGGGCCAAATAGGCCCCTAAACTTATTTGGGGGGACAAATAGGCCCTCGAACTATTTTTTATCTCGATTGAGCCCCTGAAATTTTATTGAGGGCTAAATCAAGCCCCTCAGTCACACCCCCTCACAAACGGCCGTTAGTGAGGGAACAAAACGGCGTCGTTTTGTGTTTGGCCAAAAAAAAAAAATTGAACCACTTTTAACCCGACCCGCCTGCCCTCCCCAAAATCTCTTTTCCTTTCAATTATTTCATGTTCTTCACCGTTCTTCATTCCAGAACAGTTTTCCTTTCAATTTTTTCGTGTTCTTCAAATTCTGGAATTGGGTGGAGGAGCATTCATAGGAGCTGAGTGGAATATGTTTGCTGAACTTTTGATGAAGAAAATGGGATCCAAATCCCACAAAAAAGATCAAATTTTTCACACATTTTGAGCTTTTGCAGAGGGCACTCTTCTTCTTTGAGATCCACAGCTCAAGAACTATGCAACTCTCCCACCCTCGTTCACGAGCCACAATCTTTGAACTCAAACAACAAAGATATGTGGCTGAAGAAGCCTTTTGCAGAGAAAAACATGGGCAACTTCCCGAGATTTCTCTTCACAATCACAGAAGAAACGAGAGAGGACTTGGAATCCTAAGATGGGATTTTCAAGAACAGGAAACATTCGACGAGGAGAAGCAATATGAGTGATCTGCTGCAGATTTTGGAGACTCCATTTTTGACACCTCTAGGTTTCCCACCTTACTTCACTCCACCTCTGTGATACCCCGTCCCTTTTTCTAAATTATGAATTATAATTTTGGAAAAATGGTTTTGAATTGATATTATTTAAATATTAATCATGTGAGTATGTTTGTATTATGCCGTTGTTTTATGCAGGTTGTTCCACTCGAGCCGATACGTCATAGCACACAGTGGTATTATACTGAGTATATAATACAGTTTGAATTTTAAATACTAAAGTGTTGAGTTATGTGTTAAAGGATGAATGTTATTGCATTGAATTTTATAGTTGCCATATCTTGAACACCCTAACCCTGAGTTGATCGGGGGTCTCGCTGCTGCCTTTTAGGTGCGTATTAAAAGTGTTTCGAAAAATTTAAAGTTAAATGGAAGTGGAGATGTTCGGGAGTCGATTTTGTTCGGAGGGTTGAGTTGAGCACGCCGCGCGCCCGCGGGGTGGTGCGTGACCGCGGGATGTTGCGCGCCCGCGAGGCGGGCGAGGCGCGCGCGCGGGCGCAGGGTGCAGTTGGCCGAGAGCCCTGGTGCGCGGTCGCAGGTAGGCGCGCGGTCGCGCAGGCTGGGACACGTTTTTCTTTCCGGATTCCTATCTTTAAATATCACTCTTATTTCATTCCTCTTCATTTCTCTTTCCTTTTGGGCGATTTTTCCTCCATCTCTCTCTAGAAATTCTTCAACTTTGGGAGGGGATTCTACCATCATCATCCATCATCTAAGGTAATCTAATACCACTACCCTCTTGACGATTAAGCTCCATTCTTGTTGATTTGAATCTAGGGTTCATACCCAAAAATTAGGATTTTCGATTTTATTGATCCTCTTGTCTAGATATCTTGAACATATGGTTTATTTACCTCCTTGAAGCTATATGTGAAGTTATATCGAATTCCTATGGTTCATTGTTGCTAAAGATTGGATTTTTGCCCTAATTTCCCTTGATATGTTGATTGTTGGTTGGAGGTGTTGTAATGGTTGTTTGGGGTTGATTTTCATGTATTTTAGAGCCCTAGGATGGAGGTATTGGTATTTAAAATATTGGGTTTAAAGGATTTAAATTGAGTCATGAGCATGTGGTTTAAATGGGTGCACGTAACGTGCTCGATTAAATGCTTCAAAGAGTTTTAATGTGTATTTTGAGTCCAAAATCATATTATGAGTTGGTATATCCATGATTATGTATATGAAGATGTATGAAATCCTTAAAGCAAAGTATAGAATGTGTTTGGTCAAAATATGATTTAATTGTATAACTCGACATCTAAAATGAAAAGGGGATCTAAAGGTGCTAGGCGACGTATTGGGGCTCGAGGTGAACAACTTATGCACGGCGAGGAATTATTTCAAAGGTTTAAAAGATTTGAAAGCGTCTCATAAGGTGGGGTAACTCTAAACTGTGAACACGTGTAAAGTTATAGTTATTGTTGTGCTTTGATTGTATGAGTATGAAGGGTCTTCGGACCAAGTGAAAAGAATGAGACCCTTCGGGGCATACAGAGGTCCTTCGGGATTGATATAGACTTGTTAATGTCCTCCCTGGGGGGTAGTATGTCTGCGGGCATCCCTACAGGGGTAAGATGTTCATTAACAGGGGCATCATGATGTTTGGACCCTGCGGGGTTGAGACTAGTCTCCACAAAGAAAAAAAGTATTCATATGTTATATTTTCACTTGTGCAATTGGCTATAACTGTTTGCAGTGTTCCCCACTAAGTATGTTGTTAAATACTCACCCCGTTCATTTAATGAATTTCAGGTTGAGGAGTTGGGGCCAGAGTAGGAGTGTTGTGAACACAAGAGAACCCCCACAAGCTTGTGTTTATTTTGCATGCTCTTCTTTTGAATTACTCACATTATTATTAATTCATTTATCACTCTCTTTTGTTTATAATCGATGATTATTGGGGATGGGACTAGACCTATTTTGTATTCATGATGTATATAACTTGATATTATGCAAAACATTTTAAAAGCGGGTCATTCGACCTTGGAGCCTTCTATGTGCGAATTATGTCAATGAACCTTTATGCTATGTATGTTAATTTAGGGTGATAGACGGGCGGGTTGTGTAAGACATGTGAGCCTGATAGGTTAGATGATTTTATCACTTGTGAATGGACTTATACGATGCTTCTAGTTAACACTATGTTGTGTGACAAAATATACATGATAGATTGAATATTTTAATTGTGAAAAATTTGCATTGGGAATTATGATTTCATTCTTCATAATGAAACTTGACCTTAACTTCCTCTCAATTTAAAATAAGCACACCAAAATGAGTAAGTAAATTGTATGTTAAGTGACGTGGCCAAACGGAGTAGTTTGGGGTGCTACAAAGTGGTATCAGAGCAGGTCTACTCTCCTATAGACTCGAATCTATATTTGTTTGATTTATGTATGAGAAATGTGGGTGGTTGTTCACGACGGCTACTCGGCTTGACTCCGATCCTAAGGTATGTACTTTTAAAGATTTTCAAGTATGAGCAATATGAATGGGAGTGTATGTATAGAGTGTGTTGGGAAAAGAAGTTAAAGAGTTGAATAAATCGTGATAGCATGATAAAGAAAAGAAAAGAATGGTCCGAAGTTGGACAAAAGAAAAGAATGAATGGTCCGAAGTTGGACAATATAGATGAATGAAATGTATCTATTGTCACGAGCATCTATGATGTTTTAAATTCCCGATACACGCTTTAAAGAAATGAAATCTTGGAAGTTGTGTGCTTTCTTGATTATGAAATGATGAAAAGTGCTTTAGTAGTCCTAGAATTAGCCTTAAAATGATATAGACCTAACGAGTTTGACATTTCATGAAAAGATAGTGGTGAATTGTTAGAGATCAGTATTCCTTCAGAAAAGAAAGTTTCTTCTAGCAGGATAGCGTATGGCCTAAAGCTAGAAATCAATGATAGAGTGTTGAGAGCAGATCTCCATGTCTTGGAGATGCGTGATTTCGACGTAATCCTAGGTATGGATTAGTTGAGTGGGAATCATGCCACGATTCGATGTCGTGATCATGAGGTCGAATTTGATTTTTCGGGTGAGCCTAAGTTAATCTTCTATGGTGCAAGAACAAGGTCAACTCAGAGAATCATTACAGCAATGAAGGCAATGGAGTTATTGAAGAAGAAAGGGTGTCAGGGATTTCTCGTTAGTGTCGTGGAGTCAAAGTTTACTAAAGTCCAAGTGTCAGATGTGCCAGTGGTGAACGAGTTTTCCGATGTGTTTCCAGACGAGTTGCCAGAGATTCCTCCTGACCGTCAAATCGAGTTCACCATCGACCTAGTGTCAGGTGCGGCACCAATATCTAAAACTCCGTATAGAATGGCGCCAAAGGAGTTGCAAGAGCTCAAAGTTCAACTTCAAGAGTTACTTGACAATAAATTAATCCGACCAAGTGTTTCACCATGGGGAGTACCGGTATTATTCGTGAAGAAAAATGATGGATCAATGAGAATGTGCATCGATTATAGAGAATTGAATAGGTTAACGATCAAGAACAAGTATCCGCTGCCAAGAATTGAAGATCTGTTCGATCAATTGAAGGGAGCCGGTGTGTTTTCGAAGATCGATTTGAGATCCGGCTATCATCAACTGAAGATCAAGGAGAGTGACATCCCAAAGACAGCTTTTAGAACGCGTTATGGGCATTATGAGTTCACAGTGGTGCCTTTTAGACTATCCAATGCACCGGGAGTCTTCATGGACTTAATGAATCGAGTGTTCTATCCGTACCTCGACCAATTCGTGATACTCTTCATCGATGGTATCTTAATTTATTCAAGAAGCAAGGAGCAGCATGCTGAGCATCTCAGAATCGTATTAGAGACGCTGAGGAAAGAAGAATTGTATGTGAAATTTTCAAAATGCGAGTTCTGGTTAGAACGAGTGGCATTCCTTGGCCACGTGGTGACATCAAATAGAATCGAGGTAGATCCATCAAAGGTAGAAGTCGTTAGCAATTGAAAGACACCATCGAATTTTAATGAAGTCCGAAGCTTCTTAGGACTAGCGGGTTACTATAGAAGATTTATCGAGGGGTTTTCCAAGATATCGGGCCCTTTGACAAGATTAACGAGGAAGAATGAGAAGTTTCAATGGAGCGAGAAGTGTGAGCAGAGTTTTCAAGAATTAAAGCAACGTCTTGTGTCAGCCTCAGTGTTGACCATTCCTGATGGGACTGAAGGCTTTGTCATCTGCAGTGACGCCTCGAAGTAAGGACTTGGGTGTGTTTTGATGCAACATGGAAAGTTAGTGGTGTACGCATCAAGACAGTTGAAGATGCATGAGCATAATTATCCGACGCATGATCTCGAACTAGCTGTTGTAGTTTATGCATTGAAGATTTGGAGGCATTATCTTTATGGGAGCAAGTGCAAGATTTACACTGACCACAAAAGCTTGAAGTACTTCTTCACCAAGAAGGAGTTGAATTTGCGTCAAAGAAGATGGTTAAAATTGGTAAAGGATTACGACTGTACAATCTTACATCATCCTCGAAAGGCGAATGTTGTAGCTGATGCCTTAAGCCAAAAGAGCTACCTTCCAACCGACTTGTGCTATTCCAACCGACTTGTGCTATTCCATAGCAACCTCGCCAAGAAGAAGGTACGTGATGCTCAAGAAAGAGAAGACCCAAAGAAAAAGGTCGTTAAGAAGATAGACCTAGTATTCGGTAGATTGAGAGTTTCAGTATGATGGAAGTTTTGTTAAGCCTATTTATTCATTCTCGTGTCAATAGAATTGATTTGTTCATTCTCTTTTGGAATCGATTTATCCTCTTGTTAATTGAATCAATTGCCCTTCAATAGCTTCGTATCAACTAAAATTCTCCATTTGTACAATTTGAAATTCTTTGATTATATCCGCTGGGATAATTTGCAATCTTTTGAATGATACTTTTTTATCATCAAGAATTAGTAATAGCATTTCCTTGATAGGCTATGCTGACGCCCTTGTGAAAATATTTTAGCACGGTTTTCAGTTGCTAACCATTGATTTCTTCCATATCTTTGTTATATGCAAGAACCCTTCAAGTTTATAAGTCCTCTGAAAAGACAATGTTTGTTTTTTACATATATAACCTAGTGTTATATCTCTTCCATTTTTGATCTTGTTAAAGAATTGTTGATCAAGATAAAGCCCTCACTAAGAGGCATTCGTTTATTCTGTTCCCACTCATAGAACTCAAGTGTGGATCTCGGAATAGAGCAGAGAGTATATAGCAGTATTCCTTTTAGTCAAGGTTGAAGGAATAAGAGATATTGTTTCTGTTGGTTTTGTATACTAGAAGACCTGTCTTTTGTATACATTATTGATGATGGTTTTATGATGATATAGAATGAAGATAATTGCAGTCACTGTTTGCATTTAAATTATTATATTTACATGCATGTTCATCATACTTACATTGTAGATAATATGGTATGGGTAAACACATGGTTAGATCATATTATTGGTTCCTTGTAATGTATTAAAAGGCTCACGGTCTAGATGGCACTGAACCTGCTATCGATACGCCGTAGAATAATCTGATAGTTAGTTTGTCTTGACTAACTGATTATTCTAATACACGGAAAAGTATATTGAGGAGGATCTACTTAGGATTTTATTCTCTATTCTGACCTTAAATGAGAGAATAAGAATCCACAGAGTTCGGGTTCTTAACCCCTATATGTTGGCGGACATATACGTGTAGTGTTTGCAACTTTGATTTATCAAAGGATGAGATTCTTTCATAGGATCAATAATCTTGATATATTAGGTTGTAACATTTACACTTATGATGGGTCGTGCAATATGTAGGGGCACCGTGTCCTGGTGCGCCAGTTTGATGATGTCCTCTTGAGGAAATGCAAGTTCATGCTGAAACCCTGCAGGTGGAATTTATTCCGTGCATGAGTAAAGCTTGTGTGGCACTACTCAAGGATAAGATATTAATTAATTATAGCTGTCAGAAGCTTACATAATTAATTAATGGGCATTATATCTTAAACACGGGGAATGGCTGGACTAAAGGAGAAAGCATATTCAGAAATATGTATTAAATTGGTAGGTCAGTATTATTTCTTTAGTGGAATAAAAATAATACTTAATTTATTTAATAATACCCTAATTTTATTGGATATTGGAAATTAAATAAATTAGCAGGCCAATTTAATATTCTTCTAGATCCCTGTTGTAGCCCAATATGACTTTAATAGACTCGAGATAGAAAAAGGGATAGAGGTCCAAACCCAGTAGGGTTGGGACACTGAAATTTGGCTCACCCCCTTATAAATAAGGAGGTGGGGGATGAAATTTTGGTGATATAGATCAGCTCCTCTTGTGTTTTCTTTGCCTCCACAGATTCCATACCGATCTATTAGATTTCAGCCCACCCTGTAACTAGATTCAGTCCGGGAATACAACAGAAGATCAAGGAGTGGAATAGCATTAGTGGGCGTCGATCATCATCATACACAACAACAAGATTAGACCTTTAATCTTATCCTCCACCCGTCGTTTGATTTGTAAGTCGTTTTCGATTCTATGTTTCCGCTTTAGTAGAATCGTTTAAACCGGATTTGCATGTTAATTGAACTCGGTTAATTAAAACATATGAGATGCATGAATTTATGATCTACATGACATTAGGATTAATGAACATCCAATTAGATCCTGCGGTGGTTCAATTCGAAAAAACCCCAACAACTTGTATCAAAGCGAATTTTGGCACTGTTCTAGATTTAATCCTAGGATTAATTCGAAAAATATGTTTAAATTTGATGAAATATTTAAGTTGCTTAAATTTTCAGATTTATATGTTCATATATTCGAATTGGTTGTGTTCAAAACTTGGATGAATTTTTGATGGTGTTTCGAAAATTCTAGTTTTGGATGGATTGTAATTTTCGGTCATATCTTAATTAGATTTGGAATAGTTTTTTGATTTATCAAAATTTCCAAATTTAATTAGATGTGTGTTTCGAAAATTGGAGCATCAAATTTTTTGAAAAATTGATGTTTAATTTCCCTAATTTTGTAGTTGTAATTTTCGATCTCAACAAATTAATTTGGAGATGTTTTTGATGAAAATCAAATTTCCAGATTTATTTGGTGGTAATTTTTGAAAATTATGTCAATAAAATTAGATCTGGTATCTTTGATTATATCTTAAAGTTACCTAATTCTAATCTAGATAGATTTGAAAATAGAATATTAGATTTGGATAGAATTTGAAGTGGATCAAATCTCCAAATTTAATCTTCTTGTGATTTTCGAAATCTACAAAGATTTGAATTGGATAAGGTAATTTTTGATATATATCAATAGTTATCTAATTCTAATTCTAAAATATTTGAAAATAAATTTTAAATTTGGAAGAATTTGAAGTGGATCAAATTTTCAGATTTAATATCTTGAAATTTTCAAAAATCTTGTAGATAAGAATTGGAAAAGTAATTTTTTGGTGTATATTATAAATTACTTAATTCTAATCTAGATAGGATTGAAGATAAGATTTAAATTTGGATGGAATTTGAAGTGGATCAAATTTCCAGATTTTATCTTTGTAATTTTCGATCCTAGCCTATCCAAATATTTGGGATAGATTTTTGATTTACATCAAGATTTTCAAATATTAATTAATTAGGGTGTTATCCGAAAATTAAGAAATAAATTTGGTGGATAATTATAACAAATTTCCAGATTTATTCTTAAGGGATTTTCGAGATTTATCAAGATTAAATTTAGTGGATAATTATTTTAATTTTCAAATTAAATCTTGAAGCTATTTTTGAAATTAATTAATTTAATTAATTGTAATTTTTGAAAATCATGTCATGTGTGGATATCATATGTTATTTTATGCTAATCATGCAATTGTGATTGTTGGATTTGTAGACTGACTTATTTGCAGGGTTACCGACTATCATAGCTCCTTAATTATGTGATGTATGTTTCAATTTATGTTGGATGTATGATGGGTCGTATGTCGGTTTGGCTACGTGATTTTAATCCATGAGAAAATTCATGGATTAGGTTTAGATTTTATTTTATGTTGTTTTAATGTAATATAAATAAAACTGTTAGACCAAGTTAAGGAGTTGTAATTTTATTCTAGATATATTAGTTTTTTCCTCTAAGGAATAGAAATTCTATATTGAATAAAGTTTGAAGATCAACTCGAAGAAGGAGATTAGTACAGCTCAAGAAAGGAAGTGTCACTGATTCACGTCCCGAAATCCGCTAGGATTTTCGGCGAGGCGCAATGATGGGGGCGGCGGCCATGCCTGAGTTTCCGGAGCTGACTTTCCAGTTTTATCTCATTCAGCAACATGAGATATAAGCCATGATAGTTGGTTTTTATTATTATTGCTTATTATGTTGCTTGAAGCATGCAATGGTGTTTTATCCTTTTATGTGATGTTTGCATGTTTTACAATGGGATAAAATGAAACCTCAATCTTAAATAACTAAGTGGGAGAGATTCGTATCAAAGTATGTAGAAATCTCAAACGGTCTCCATTAATCTGGTTTAATTGAGATGTGATTGACATGCGAGTTGACAATAGGTATTCCTCCATAATGGATGTGTCATATCACTGTTATCTCTGGAAATTAAACTTCTTTATCAAGATAGCTGTAGAACACTACTAGAACAAACTGACTCCTCCAACTAGAGCAGGGAGTTCGAAATAGTGGACTTGGTGCTAAGATGATGGTGTTCACACTTAGGTGTAATTTATTAATAAACGTCCACACTAATGTGGCTTATTAATTGGAAGGTTACATGACCGTGGTTATTTCCGACTATTAATTTACTTGTCATAAGGAAATTTGACTAGAGGTAAATTAAAGGTGGTTTTACCTGTTTAAGGATGAATTTTATAAACGTCCACACTAACGTGGCTTATAAGAAACATTTTTAAAAATGTCGGTGGATTATATATAATTTTTGAGGTATACGATTATATGCGAGTATCCTAAAGTTTGTGACTGTACTGCATGTTTACTTTTCAGTTATTCTGTATCATCATGGCACTCTCCAACCTGTCCACTATTCTCAAAGAAAACAAGTTAATCGGTGAAAATTACAATGATTGGATTCGAAACCTTAATCTTGTTCTCACTGCGGAAGGACACAAATTTGTACTTGAAGAGGTATGCCCTCAAAAGCCAGATGAGTGTTCTGACGAAGCCCAAAAGGTTGCATATGATAAGTGGGTTAGGTCTAATGAGATAGCGCGCTGTTACATTCTGGCATCCATGTCGAATGTGTTGCAACATCAGCATGAACCTATGAAAACCGCTTATGATATCATATACAACCTTAGGCAGCTCTTCGGTCATCAGAACCGCTCGGCATGCCATTTGGCAATGAAGAAGCTAATGGATGCGAGAATGTCTGACTCCACACCTGTTAGGGATCACGTTCTCACGATGATGGGGTATCTGGCTGAGATCGAGACCTTGGGTGGAGAGCTGGATGGCAATTCTCAAATCAACATTGTTCTTCATAGCTTGTCCCCGAGGTTTGAGCAGTTCAGGCTCAACTTTAACATGATTAAAAGGAATGTCGGCCTGAATGAACTGCTCATGGATCTTCAGGCGGCTGAGTTAGTTCAAAAAGGAAATCCGGAGGCACACCTAGCTGAAAATAGGGCGTCTTCTTCCGGTGCTAAAAGGAAGAAGAAGAACGCACCCAAGAAAGCTGCAGAGGGGGCGCCTAAGGTGAAGAAGTCCAAGACTAAGATTCCTCCCGAGGAATTTAAGTCAAAGACAAAGTGTTTCAAGTGCGGCCAGTCAGGTCACTGGAAGGCGGATTGTCCTAACAAAAAGAAGAAAAAGGGTATGTCTCAATCTCTTATCGTTGAAACATGTTTAGCTACTTGTGCTACTCAATCATGGGTAGTAGATACTGGAGCTACTGATCATGTTTGCATGTCTTTAAAGGGGTTCCTAGCAAAAATACAGCTGAGTGATGGAGAGATTTCAGTCTACATGGGCAATGCTACGAAAGTGGCGGCAGTTGCAGTAGGAGACGTAACCTTATCTTTTAGTAGTGATAGGATTTTAGTTTTAAAGGATTGTCTTTATGTGCCTGGTTTTAGGCGAAACTTGATTTCAGTTTCTAAACTTTTTATGGATGGATATTCTGTTTCTTTTGATAACAAGGTTGTTATCTTTAGTGATAAACGTTTTATCTGTTCTGGCACATTGGATGGGCATCTTTATTTACTTAATCCTATGCAAAACACTACGTAAATGCATTTACTGAATACATCGGTCATAAACCCTAACAAACGAAAAAAACCTTCGGAAATGAATCAAACCTATATTTGGCATCTTAGGCTCGACCATGTTAACCTTAAACGGATACAAAGACTAGTAAACGATGGGCCCTTGTCTTCATTGGTCCAAGAATCGTTCCCTTTGTGTGAATCCTGTTTGGAAGGTAAAATGACCAAGCGACCCTTTAAGGATAAAGGGAATAGATCTGAAGAGGTACTAGATTTGATTCACTCTGACTTATGTGGCCCTATGTCAGTTCAGGCTCGAGGAGGGTACAAGTATTTCATCACGTTCATTGATGATTACTCAAGGTATGGATACATATACCTGTTACGCCGTAAGTCAGAATCCTTTGAGACTTTCAAAGAATTCAAAGCGGAAGTGGAAAAACGTACAAATAAAAGTATCAAATCACTACGGTCTGATCATGGTGGTGAGTACCTCTCGAATAAATTTAGGGACTACTTAGCAGAGAATGGGATTACATCACAGTTGACTGCGCCGGGAACGCCACAGCAGAATGGCGTGGCGGAGAGAAGGAACAGAACATTGTTAGAGACGGTTAGATCGATGATGAGCTATTCAAATCTGCCTATTTCATTCTGGGGATATGCCCTGGAAATGGCAGCCTATATTCTTAATGTGGTTCCATCAAAATCAGTCACATCTACACCCACAGAACTTTAGACTGGACAAAATCCCAGTCTTGGACATTTTCAGATTTGGGGTAGTCCAGCACATGTGCTGGATAAGGAAGCTGATAAGCTGGCACCACGTACAGATGTTAGACTGTTTGTTGGATATCCCAAAGGAACGAAAGGTGGTTTATTTTATAGTCCTAAGGATCAGAAGATCATTGTGAGTACCAATGCTCGATTCTTAGAGGAAGACTATGTAATAAATCACAAGCCAAGAAGTGAGATAGTACTCAAGGAACTTAGAGGGGAAAATTCGAATCTGACACCAACAGTACAAGAAGAGGAACCACAATTTACTGGACAACGTGTCACAGAAGTACAAGAACTACCTCATCGCAGTGGGAGGGTTGTACGCCAACCTAACAGATTCATTAGTTTGGGTGAATCTTCGAATTTCCCTGAAGGACTAAATGAATTGGATCCTAGGACCTACGATAACGCGATCCAAGACAAAGATGCAGATTCTTGAAAAATTGCAATGGAGTCTGAGATTGGATCTATGGATCACAATCAAGTCTGGGAGTTTGTAGAACCACAAGATGGGATAAAACTCATTAGGTGTAAGTGGGTTTACAAATGCCAGAGAGGAGCTGACGGGAAGGTTGAAACCTTCAAGGCAAGATTGGTGGCAAAAGGGTACACTCAGAAAGAAGGGATCGATTATGAGGAAACCTTTTCGCCGGTAGCCATGTTTAAGTCAATCCGGATTCTCTTGTCTATTGCCGCTCATTTGGATTATGAGATTTGGCAGATGGATGTCAAGATAGCTTTCCTGAATGGAAGTCTTGAGGAAAACATCCACATGAAGCAACCAGAGGGTTTCATTGCTAAAGGTCAAGAGCACTTAGTGTGCAAGCTTAAGAGATCCATTTATGGACTTAAGCAGGCATCAAGGTCTTGGAACATCCGGTTTGACGAGGTTATCCAGTCATATGGATTCGTGCAATGTCCGAATGAGAGCTGTGTGTACAAGAAGAGTGACGGAAATGTGGTGGTTTTCCTCGTGCTATATGTTGATGATATTTTACTTATTGGAAACAGTAAGAAAGTATTATCTAACATAAGGGTGTGGTTGTCCAAGCAGTTCGATATGCAAGATCTAGGAGAAGCCGGACACGTCTTTAGCATCAAGATAATTCGAGATCGCCAGAAAAGGATGTTGTGCTTATCCCAGGCGACATATATCGACACAGTGCTAGCTAGGTTTAACATGCAGGATTCCAAGAAAGGTTTTATACCTTTCAGGCATGGAATTCATCTATCCAAGGATATGTGTCCCCACACACAGGCTAAGATAGATGGGATGAAGGGCGTTCCATATGCTTCGACTGTGGGAAGTCTTATGTATGCTATGCTATGCATTAGACCTGATATATGCTATGCAGTCGGCATGGTAAGCAGATATCAGTCTAACCCTGGACAAGGTCACTGGACTGCGGTTAAGAATATACTCAAGTACCTGAAAAGGACTCGAGATTATATGCTGGTATACCGCTCTAATAGTCTAGTGCCTTTGGGTTACATGGACTCAGATTTTCAATCCGATAAAGATCAGAGTAAATCTACCTCAGGCTATGTGTTTACCTTGGGAGGCGGAGCCATTGCATGTGGGAGCATAAAGCAGAAATGCATTGCGGATTCCACCATGGAGGCCGAATATGTAGCTGCCTCTGAGGCTGCTAAAGAGGTCGTCTGGCTCAAGAGCTTATTGTTGGACTTGAGTGTGGTTCCTGATTTGCCTAAGAGTATCACGGTATATTGTGATAACTCGGGTGCAGTGGCAAATTTGAAGGAACCCAGAGCCCATAAGGTAAGTAAACACATAAAGAGAAAGTACCATCTTATACGAGAAATCGATAAGAGAGGAGATGTGGCAGTGGTCAAGATTGCATCGGAGGACAATTTAGCTGATCCATTCACGAAGAGCCTTCAAGCTAAGACCTTCTACGGTCACGTGGAGAAAATGGGAGTGAGATGCAGACCCGGGGTTGCCGTTTGAGATTTTAGTTAGAGTTGGATAGTTAGCCAGTTTGTTTTATATTTGAAAGACATGCTTCAAGCATAAGTAGGAGATTGTTGGTTTTGTATACTAGAAGACCTGTCTTTTGTATACATTATTGATGATGGTTTTATGATGATATAGAATGAAGATAATTGCAGTCACTGTTTGCATTTAAATTATTATATTTACATGCATGTTCATCATACTTACATTGTAGATGATATGGTGTGGGTAAACACATGGTTAGATCATATCATCCGTTCCTTGTAATGTATTAAAAGGCTCACGATCTAGATGACACTGAACCTGCTATCGGTACGCCGTAGAATAATCTGATAGTTAGTTTGTCTTGACTAACTGATTATTCTAATACACGGGCAAGTGTATTGAGGAGGATCTACTTAGGATTCTATTCTCTATTCTGACCTTAAATGAGAGAATAAGAATCCACAGAGTTCGGGTTCTTAACCCCTATATGTTGGCGGACATATACGTGTAGTGTTTGCAGCTTTGATTTATCAAAGGTGAGATTCTTTCATAGGATCAATAATCTCGATATCTTGGGTTGTAACATTTACACTTATGATGGGTCGTGCAATATGTAGGGGCACCGTGTCCTGGTGCTCCAGTTTGATGGTGTCCTCTTGAGAAAATGCAAGTTCATGCTGAAACCCTACAGGTGGAATTTATTCCGTGCATGAGTAAAGCTTGTGTG
Source organism: Perilla frutescens (assembly GCA_026008535.1). Lineage (NCBI taxonomy): Eukaryota > Viridiplantae > Streptophyta > Magnoliopsida > Lamiales > Lamiaceae > Perilla > Perilla frutescens. Next base: position 24,874,333 of record BRKX01000010.1, on the reverse strand, counting down.
GTACTACTCAAGGATAAGATATTAATTAATTATAGCTGTCAGAAGCTTACATAATTAATTAATGGGCATTATATCTTAAACACGGGGAATGGCTGGACTAAAGGAGAAAGCATATTCAGAAATATGTATTAAATTGGTAGATCAGTATTATTTCTTTAATGGAATAAAAATAATACTTAATTTATTTAATAATATCCTAAGTTTATTGGATATTGAAAATTAAATAAATTAGCAGGTCAATTTAATATTTTTCTAGATCCCTGTTGTAGCCCAATATGACTTTAATGGACTCGAGATAGAAAAAAGGATAGAGGCCCAAACCCAGTAGAGTTGGGACACTGAAATTTCGCCCACCCCCTTATAAATAAGGAGGTGGGGGATGAAATTTTGGTGATATAGATCAGCTCCTCTTGTGTTCTCTTTGTCTCCACAGATTCCATACCGATCTAGTAGATTTCAGCCCACCATGTAACTAGATTCAGTCCGGGAATACAATAGAAGATCAAGGAGTGGAATAGCATTAGTGGGCGTCGATCATCATCATACACAACAACAAGATTAGACCTTTAATCTTGTCCTCCACCCGTCGTTTGATTTGTAAGTCATTTTCGATTCTATGTTTCCACTTTAGTATAATCGTTTAAACCGGATTTGCATGTTAATTGAACTCGGTTAATTAAAACATATGAGATGCATGAATTTATGATCTACATGACATTAGGATTAATGAATATCCAATTAGGTCCTGCGGTGGTTCAATTCGAAAATCCCCAACAGTTTCCTAGTAGGAAGTAGAATCAAAGTAAGAGCCTGATAGTATTCTCTAAAGTTTAGGATGTGCGTTTCCAAGAAGATTTCTCAGCTTGTTGTGTTTAGAGGCGATCTAAGGAATGTCGGCATGTAAGTTCTGAGCGTGCAGTTAAAAGTCCAGACGTGCGATCGTTACGCCTGCAAGCGATGATGACCACTAGCAGGTGCCACGAAGTCAGATGACTGCTTTAAGGAAAAGAGACAACTGCGACGAAGAAGTTTAGATTTAAGTTGCGTTGAGAATTTAAGAAGCGCATCGCGAGGTACGTCCCAAGAAGATGAAGAAGTCGAACCTCAGGAAGTAAAGATGAAAATAAAGTGAGTTTTCAACGTGATGGAACGTGCAAGGTATTCTTGAAGATTGCACCAATGAGAGGAGTGGTTAGATTTGGGAAGAAGGGTAAGTTGCAGCCACGTTATGTGGGATCATTCGAGATTCTAGAGAAAATAGGTGATGTTGCCTGTCACCTAGCACTACTTCCGGATTTGGCGGGTGTGCACGATGTTTTCCATGTGTCGTTGCTTAGACGATATGTGTCTGACCCTAGTCATGTCATTTCATATGACACAGTGCAAGTTTCTAAGGACTTGACGTATGAAGATGTCCCAGTTGTTATGATAGATAGAAGAGTCACACTCTTCAAACTCGAGGGATTTCCCTTAATAAAAAGTATAATGGAGTTGGCACGGACCTGAAGAGGCCACTTGGGAGAAAGAGGTTGATATCATAGCTCGATATCCAAATGTAACAGAAATGTTAGGCTAATTTCGAGGACGAAATTTTTAAAAGTTGGGGAGATTGTGATACCCCGTCCCTTTTTCTAAATTATGAATTATAATTTTGGAAAAATGGTTTTGAATTGATATTATTTGAATATTAATCATGTGAGTATGTTTGTATTATGCCGTTGTTTTATGCAGGTTGTTCCACTTGAGCCGATACGTCATAGTACACCGTGGTATTATACTGAGTATATAATACAGTTTGAATTTTAAATACTAAAGTATCGAGTTATGTGTTAAAGGATGAATGTTATTGCATTGAATTTTATGGTTGCCATACCTTGAACACCCTAACGCTGAGTTGATCGGGGGTCTCGCTGCTTCTTTTTCGGTGTGTATTAAAAGTGTTTCGAAAAATTTAAAGTTAAATGGAGTTGAAGATGTTCGGGAGTCGATTTAGTTCAGAGGGTTGAGTTGAGCACGCAGCGCGCCCGTGGGGTGGTACGCGCTCGCGGGGTCGTGCGTGACCGCAGGATGTTGCGCGCCCGCGGGGCGGGCGAGGTGTGCGCGCCGGTGAAGGGCTGCGCAGACGCGGGGTGCAGTTGGCCGAGAGCCCTGGTGCGCGGTCGCAGGGAAGCGCGTGGTCGCGCGGGCTGGGACGCGTTTTTCTTTCCGGATTTCTATCTTTAAATATCACTCTTATTTCATTCCTCTTCATTTCTCTTTCCTTTTGGGCGATTTTTTCTCCATCTCTCTCTAGAAATTCTTCAACTTTGGGAGGGGATTCTACCATCATCATCCATCATCTAAGGTAATCTAATACCACTACCCTCTTGACGATTAAGCTCCATTCTTGTTGATTTGAATCTAGGGTTCATACCCAAAAATTAGGGTTTTCGATTTTATTGATCCTCTTGCCTAGATATCTTGAACATATGGTTTATTTACCTCCTTGAAGCTATATGTGAAGTTATATCGAATTCATATGGTTCATTGTTGCTAAATATTGGATTTTTGCCCTAATTTCTCTTGATATGTTGATTGTTGGTTGGAGGTGTTGTGATGGTTGTTTGGGGTTGATTTTCATGTATGTTAGAGCCCTAGAATGGAGGTATTGGTATTTTAAATATTGGGTTTAAATGATTTAAATTGATTCGTGAGCATGTGGTTTAAATGGGTACACGTAACGTGCTCGATTAAATGCTTCAAAGAGTTTTAATGTGTATTTTGAGTCCAAAATCATATTATGAGTTGGTATATCCATGATTATGTATATGAAGATGTATGAAATCCTTAAAGCAAAGTATAGAATGTGTTTGGTCAAAATATGATTTAGTTGTATAACTCGACATCTAAAATGAAAAGGGGATCTAAAGGTGCTAGGCGACGTATTGGGTCTCGAGGTGGACAACTTGTGCACGGCGAGGAAGTATTTCAAAGGTTGAAAAGATTTGAAAGCGTCTCATAAGGTGGGGTAACTCTAAACTGTGAACACGTGTAAAGTTATAGTTATTGTTGTGCTTTGATTGTATGAGTATGAAGGGTCTTCGGACCAAGTGAAAAGAATGAGACCCTTCGGGGCATACAGAGGTCCTTCGGGATCGATATAGACTTGTTAATGTCCTCCCTGGGGGGTAGTATGTCTGCGGGCATCCCTACAGGGGTAAGATGTTCATTAACAGGGGCATCATGATGTTTGGACCCTGCGAGGTTGAGACTAGTCTCCACAAAGAAAAGAAGTATTCATATGTTATATTTTCACTTGTGCAATCGGCTATAACTGTTTGCAGTGTTCCCCACTGAGTATGTTGTTAAATACTCACCCCATTCATTTAATGAATTTCAGGTTGAGGAGTTGGGGCCCGAGTAGGAGCGTTGTGAACACAAGAGAACCCCCACAAGCTTGTGTTTATTTTGCATGCTCTTCTTTTGAATTACTCACATTATTATTAATTCATTTATCACTCTCTTTTGTTTATGATCGATGATTATTGGGGATGGGACTAGCCCTATTTTGTAGTCATGATGTATATAACTTGATATTATGCAAAACATTTTAAAAGCGGGTCATTCGACCTTGGAGCCTTCTATGTGCGAATTATGTCAATGAACCTTTATGCTATGTATGTTAATTTAGGGTGATACACGAGCAGGTTGTGTAAGACCTGTGAGCCCAATAGGTTAGATGATTGTATGACTTGTGAATGGGCTTATACGATGCTTCTAGTTAACACTATGTTGTGTAGACAAAATATACATGATAGATTGCATATTTTAATTGTGAAAAATTTGCATTGGGAATTATGATTTCATTCATCATAATGAAACTTGACCTTAACTTCCGCTCAATTTAAAATAAGCACACCAAAATGAGTAAGTAAATTGTATGTTAAGTGACGTGGCCAAACAGAGTAGTTTGGGGCGCTACAACCTCTAACTCCATCATTTTGTGATCAGACATGTAGCCCATTAGGCCCTTTCAGTGAGTTGTGCTTGTTGTAGCTGTCGGCTTCTTGGGATGTGGGAGTTTAATCGGTGGCGGTGAAGGAGTGGTGGTGGGGCGGCTGAGAGAGATGCTGGAATTTGGGGCGGGGCGGGTTTGGGGATTTTGGGTCATTTAATTTTTTTTTTAATTTTTTTTTGGAAAACACAAAATGACGTTGTTTTGTACAAAACGACATCGTTTTGTGCCCTCACTAACGGCCATTTGTGAGGGGATTGATTGAGCCCTCAATAAAAGTTCAGGGGCTCAATCGAGATAAAAAATAGTTCGAGGGCCTATTTGTTCCCCCCAAATAAGTTCAGGGGCCTATTTGGCCCTTAATCCTTTTATAAATTATTGCATCAACCATCAAGTAATATTGTAGATGCAGCTCCTCTCCACAAAACAAAATTAGCAAAAAAGACAAAAAAAAAAAAAAAGCATTTGAAGCTCGCATAAATGGTGAAGATCGATGGAGCACTTAGGCAAACTTTGATATTTTTATTGCTCACTTACTTATAAATTAACTAAGCTATAAAATGTTGAAGATCGAGCAACAACCCCACAATAGTTGTCGGGGGAAAAATAAGAAAATGGGTGAGGGAGAAGGGAAGTGCTGAAAGAATTTTGGTTAAAAGTTTTGGATTTTCGTTCATCCTTCACCATAATAATATCTCAGGTTTTGGCTATTTATGATCGATCAAATGGAAAATTTGTGGCCAAATAAACTTACGTGAAATTATAGTATTTTCTTTTGTAAAATTTAATTTTCACATAATTACGTAAATTTTATTGTTACTATTTTTGTTTAAATAATATAAATATTCACTTCAAATTGATCAAAATAAAAAAATATGCAAGTCAATTCAAATCATAATAGTATAAAAAAAATTAATGCATTGCACGATTATGACTGTTGGATTTTGTTGTTATTATTATTGTATGTTGGCCAGATTAGATTAAATTTTCCAGTACAAAACACAAGTTCTCAATTAATTTTTTCCGCTTCATTTTTTATAGTATGCTTGAATTGTTATTATTTCATGATGATGTTAAGTTATTTGTTAGCTTCTATAATTATGATAATTATTGTTTATATCTATGAAAATAAAGTTTAGTTTTAAAATCTATTTAAACATTTTTATATGTTCGTTTCACACACTTTTATATTTTTGTATTGCAAATATATATCTAAGACTTTGATTAACGGTGACCACATGTGGGGGTGGTCGCCCCCACATCAGCAAAAAAAATGTTGAGTGGAAAATTTGGACGGTCGACTAGCCATCTTTTGTGACCAGAGCTGGTCTCATTGCAACCATCACTTTGGCCAATGGGATGGAGACACTTGTCTCCATCTTATTTGTCAATTAATTTTATTTAGATATATAGATAAAATTAGTATATCTTTTATATAATATAATAAAAATAAATAAAAAAATATACCAAATTCATTTTTTTTCATTCTCTATAAATAGACATTAATTTTGCTATATTTCAACACACTTTAAAATCATCTATTTTTTCTCTAATTTTCTATATATCCAAATAATAAATTTTTATTTTATGTAATTTTAGAAAATAACGTTTAATGAGTGTGATTTTATTATATGTAATTTTAGGAAATGTCAATTAAGAGCATCCATTATGGGGGTGCTTATATCTATGTGGCAAAATAAGCACCAGGTTCCACCATAGTGGAACATAAGTCAAGGTAGCAAAATAAGGAATGAGTCCCTTATGCAAGTACCCGGTTCTTGAATTAAATAGTGGGCCCAAAAATTTTCTCTCTCCTCCCCTTTTGCATTTTTGGTGGTTTCTCTCTCCTCCCCTTTTGTATTTTTGGTTCTTGAATTAAATAGTGGGATCCATGAATAGTTAAAAGTGAGGTAGCACCATAGTGGAGAAAATATTGATTAATTAAAAAAAGAAGTGGTTGATGATGTGGCACACATGTGGCATCACTATGGGGTAGCACCATAGTGGATGCTCTAATGAGTGTGATTTTATTATATGTAATTTTAGGAAATGTCGTTTAATTGGTGTGATTTTATTTTTTTTGGTAATTTTAGTTTGTAATAATTTTGGTATTGACTATTTTATCCAAACAATAAATCACATGCATTCATAAAAAGCACAATTCATGCTAATTTGATCTCCACCATTCATCACAAAAATAGTCTATGCTCTCTTTTTTTTTCAATGTTAAACTTTCTTAATATTAATTATATTTTGAGAGATTGGTTCAAATTGCTGGATTATATTAATTTTGTATTATATTTTGTAATAGTTTATAATGTTTGAGGCACGTTATTGCACGGGTGTCAAGTGGGGCAAGATTTATTTACAACTGTGACTTGTGTTTTTTTATTAGAATGAAAATTTATATTAACTGATCAATTAGAGAAGATACAATGTTCGATACAATGTGTCAAGTAAATCTTGAGTTGTAATAACTTTTTGAGTAATATTATATGTCAAAGTGTTTGCAATCCGCCGAGCCCAAGAGAAAAGAATTTGATCAAAATCCTTGGACAAATCTGGAATATCAGTCACTACTCTTCCAAAATATAAGATATCCACTTTCCTTGAGTAAAAGCAAAAAAGAGATATAACTGTCTGTTTCAACAATTATACTCTTCTCCCACCAATTTCTTTAGCTAATTGAAGGCTTTCAAAACATGCCAATGCCTCTGCCAGCTCTACTGATATGCCTCCCACCATTATTTTACATCAAACTGCCAATACCTTATTATCATGGTGATGAGTCCCACATATATATGTCATTTGCATCGCTACATCTGAATTTATTTTTCACCATCTTGGGTTCGAGACCCTCCACTCATGTTCAATCTGTTGACTCACTTGATGGCAACATGGCTAAGAACTTCTGAGCTCTTGCATAATAGACATTGCACGTTGAAAACACATATTATCGGACTGTAAAATCTTCCGAGCTTTCCAATTTGCCCATGCAAGGTTAGCAAATAAAGCCTAAAATTCTTCATCTTGGACTCTCAAGATCTCCCCCATCCAGTCAAGAATGTTATTCCTTTGGTAATCTGCCAAATTAAACCTCAATTCTAAAAAAAAAAAAAGAACTCCATTTGCAGTCTCTCAAAAAATGTTACACTGTTTCCTCTTCTTCCCCACATCACTTACAAATTGGGTCACAATCAACACCTCGACTTCTTAGATTCACGGCCACTAGAAGAATACCATTAATGCAATGCCAAAGAAATGTCTGAATTTTAGAAATCACCTTAATTTTCCAAATACGCAATATCATCTCTACTATGTGATGACCCTGAAACTTCATGGTGACATTTATTTACTTAGGTGACATGAAATATAGTATCCAGATTTAACAGTATAAATTTCGTTCCTTAATATTTGACACCTTCATTCTAGATAGAGGGGTTGAATGAATTTTGTGAGCTTCTTCTCCTCGAAATAATTGTTGTACCTTATTAACGTCCCAATTTTCCTTATTGTGTTTGCATGTAATATAATTATGATTTCATAGTTAATGTAATGTGTTCTTACACATATAGGGTCATCGAGTACATGTTTTAATCCAACGCTCTAATTTCCAAATTTAAATTGATCTTGAACGAATTAGTGAAATGTTTGTGCTAATTGTGATTCTGTTATCGGTAGCATTATTATGATTCACTAAAAAAACATTTAAAGCAAATTTAAGTTATTATTTTTCAAACACATGATATATGAAGACAATTTCTAAGTTCAAACATAGCTAAGTGGATAGAATTATCTTTATTTAGTCGAGAAATCAAACCATTCCAAGCATGATTTGCCCGGAACAATATTTAATTTTAAGATAATGAATACCGTTGCACCGTACACAGCATGGGTAATGCACTAATATAAAAATAAAAAGAACTGAATTGGATATTTAAATTAAATTCATGATTTTAGTTAATATGTCTGGCAATCTAAATTAATAATTGTGCTAAATTTAAATTTAGAATAGTCAATAATTTAGATTGTTTATTTATTTAATTAATTTTAAAGTTATATTAATTGTGAATCATGATTGATATTTATGTTTTGTTTATTCTTGTTAGTTACATTAGTCATTAGTCAATAATTTAGATTGTTTATTTATTCAATTGATTTTTAATTTATATTGATTGTGAAATGTGATTGATATTTATATTTTGTTTATTCTTATTAGATTATTATTAAAGAGGTACATTTTTAAATAGCCATTTTGACTTAGTGAAAAATGTTTCTAGCCACTATTTAAAAAAACCACGTTTCTAGCCACTTGAACAAAATAACCCTCTGTCGTGTACCCTAGTCGTGCAACAATGTAAAATCTCTTGTAACTCCATTCGTGCAGTAGTGTAAATTTGAATTGTTGCACGACTACACTCAGTCGTGTATCCTCAATTCGTGCAATAGTATATAAATTTATAATGTTGCACGAATGGATTTATTCGTGCACCACACTCATGTAGTAATATTAATTTGTACTGCTACACGATCATATTTCATTCGTGTATCCAAATAATACACTTTAGTCGTGTAGCTCACAATTTTATGAACGGCAATTAAGTATTTTCGACAAAAAAAGTGGCTATATATAATCTTTTTTAAAAAAGTGGCTAAAAACATAATTTGCTAAATGAAAATGGCTATTTTTGTATATTAACACTTATTATTTGAGGTTGTTTAGTAAATAATAATCAAGGTGTATATTGTGAATTTTATGGATTATAATGTGTTTTTTATTTAATTAAGCATAACTCGTGAATGTTGCATATTGATTTCCATTCACGAGTCATAACCACCCCTTCAGTGTTCTTACTTAGTCACACTATTGAATCCGGAAGCACAAAGGAATGACCCTCCATCAAGCAATAATGTGTTCTTCCATAATTTTTTTTCAGGATAATTACAACACAACCATGCTATTGAAACCCCATAATTTTTTGGGAAAACTATTTTTCTAGGCAAAATTATAGTGAAAATTTTGGTAGATAGGTAAAATTTAAAACTAGGTAGTTTTCTAGGCAATCTGTACCACTTTACACAATATCCTATTTGATGGGGCCCAGAATTATGTAAAAGCTTACGCAATTTTGTACTTGACTTATTTTGTTGCAGACAGATTACTTAATGTTATGATTAGACATTTAAAACCCACAACTACGTGGTCAACGAATTAATAAGAATAGCTACGATTAGATAAAATAAAAGCTACGATTAACGAGATATGCTACGATTAATTTAATAAAATGCTACTATTAATTTAATAAAATGCTCCTATTATTTTTACCAAAAAGTGCCATTAATTGAAAATTGTTACGAATATCTTTATCTTTATATATATAAAAACAGAATCACTACAACAAAATTCTCCTAATAGGACGCTTGTAAGCGTCCTATTATGTTGCATAATAGGACGTTTTGTGGTATAGGACGCTTCTACAAAGCGTTCTATTTGCGCGCGTCACAATATGTGTAATAGGACGCTTTGTATAATATGACGCTTTTTAAGTGTCCTATTGAAGATTTTGTTACAAAACATTTTGAGATGTAATAGGACGCTTACAAGTGTCCTATTAAGTTGAAGAAATTTTTTTTTTTTCAAAAATGATGTTTTTTTGCCGATTTGCACAAATGATATTAATTTAAAAAAACATAACCTGAAGTAATGAAATATTTAAGCAAACATAAGCATACAAACAATTCCATTAGTTGATCTCATAAATCTGGTCAATAACTATCAATCAAGTTAAAAGATATATCTTCAATTGAACAAAAAATGAAATTTAGATAACAAGTCAATATCATAATTATATCAACCAAATGCATCTAGCCACAAAGAGATCAAATAAGGCATTTCTCGACTCCACTCCATGTGTTAAATCAATTGCGGACCAAAGCACAATCAATCTTGATCATCAGCATTTGTGACCTGAAAACATTTATAATAAGAGTGGACAATAAAAATCATCTCATGCCAATGCTAATAATTAGTTGCATGCAAAGAAGTATAAATGTAGACCCTTGATCCAAGATGTCAAACTTCATGCTATCATTGATTCTTGTCACAGTGGAACTGTTCTCGACCTGCCACAGGTGTACGACATCACTACGTATGTATAATCATGCATCAACTGCACTGCACTTTTATCATTATCAAAGAGTTCAACACACACACACACATACGTGTACTTTGAGAAACATGTAAGAAACTTACAACATTGATCACTTTGATTGTTTTGATTTTTCTTTTTCAGGGAAAAATGGGAAGATAACAGTCCTCCTTCTGGCGCTTATAAAGGTACAAAAGGAGGAATAGCAATCTGCTTCAGTGCGTGTGAGGATTATCAACTGGCTGCAAATACATCAGTTAGTGTTTTTTGTTAAAAAATAAATAAATAAAACATGTGCTTGTGAAAGAAGAGGTAATTAAGGACTTATCTAGCTGTGTACTTGCTTCTGCTGCAGGCTTTCTCACCAGAAAAGGAAATGACTGGTGCCATGACGATTACATTCATACTTGCAGTGAAAGCAGCGCTAGACAAAAACGAGAGCATAACATACCAGGATATTATGGATTCCATGCATCAGACCATCAAGCAAGCCAGTAAATCAGGAGGTTTCTTTGTTGGAATACGAAGATTTTTCCACCGTAGGATCTTACAGGTACTTCATAGGAATCTGCTTTCACTTATTGAATGTAACCATGTCTGCAGCTCGCATTAGTTATGTATCAATAGTATGAAAGCAATATCAAAAGTTTTGAAACCAAAAATCTTGGATTATAGGCCTATTCACAAATATTGCTTCATAATTAGACTTAGGCAATGTCACACCTTCTGGGAATGCATCATTCAATAGCTCTAATAACATGGTGAATATCCTATTAGAAATCTTCCCCAAACATTTGATATGATACGATCGTACTAAAAATGATAGTTTTGAAAATTTCTTACACCCAAGCCATAATTCTTGTTGAGAATCATCAACTAAAAGGAAATAAAGCTCAAGTTCTGAATATATATATATATATATATTAATTCCACATTAAAATAAAAACAAATAATTCTGAACAGAAACTATTTGATTCTTGATATCAGCTCATACATACAAATAAAATATAATATAGTGTCCTATAATTATAATATCCAATGCTTATTTTCCATCTCAAATTCTCAATACATATAGACTTGAAATATATTTCTTTATACTGATTTTTGCTTTCTATATCTACAGTGAAGAAAGTAGATGCAGTAACAACAAAGAAAGACATGGCAGTAAAGGGAGACAGTTATTACTTCTTCAGTTTACAAAAGGTAATTTTTAATTAACTACTTTAACATTGTTTTATCTAATTATCACTTTATTTATGATGCAAAAAATATCATAATTAATTATCAAATTCATATACGAAAATATAATATCAATCCTACTATATGTACTATATATATAAATGCATTGATATATCATGAATGATTGAAAAAATACATATACACAAGAAATTCTGGGCAGACTCATGGTAATGGTAGTATAGAGGAAAAGAAAACTTGTTGAAAGTTTAAAAACACTTACCTCAGAGGAGATTGATGTGGCTGAAATGCTAAAAATCACAAAAAGGAAACCCCTGAAGCAAAGTGTATAGAGTTCGCTTTGAAGTATCAACAAGTTAGTTGTAACATCAAAACAAATTATTAATAGATGAATGCAGATAAGCTCTGCAGAGGTTAAAATTTGAGACAAGCATGCAATTAATGAAGTAAGCTTTAAGCGGGAAGAGCAGAGAATGATGAACTCACTTAACAGGCTGCTACAAAGAAAAGCTCGCTCGTTCAAACAGCCATAACTTAGATTTCCAGAAAAACTCACTGCTATCAGAGAAAGAGGGATCTCCCCTCAGCGTAACAAGATCAGCAAAAAAAAAAACTGCAACCAACTCACTCTCAAAATAAAAGATAGATGACCTAATCAAATAAGATTGACAGAGAAAATGCATAATTGGTTTTTTCATTAAGTTCAAATCCTCTCAGCCAAAAGCAAACTGAGCAGACATTAGCCCCTATTAAGAGACCTATACAATTCTTCAGAAAACAAGACCAATGCAATTTAGGAATCGCCCAAAACCAAGTATAGAACTTAAGTGATGTTAAGCCAATTTAGAGCAGAGAGATCAAGAGAGATCAATGCAGAGAGGGGTGGGCACTTCCAATTTCTTATCCCTGCTATACAGAAATATACAAGAGAAAAAGAAATGAAGCAATTATCTAGAGAATGAACTAACAAAAAATTGCATCGCACTTGCATTCTCCCAGATTATTGATCTTACACTTACCATATCAATCATAGAATTCACATTAGAGCATCATATCACCAATGGTGCCTGCGCATCTCTTTTTCTACACAAAACAAAACCATGCTCACCTATTCTACTCTCTCGAGTTACTATTAGTTTCAAATGAGTTTTACATCTCTAGTTGTTTTGGGGAATCATATAATTATCGGATTGCATGTGTTGGCATTAATAATAACTTCACACTCTAATCAAGTTATCAAAAACGATATTAAAGATTAAACATTAATCAAATAAATAGCATAATACACTATTTTAATCATGAATAAATTGGTCCAATCAAAACTCACACTATTTTAGTTGAATAGCCTATCTGCTCAAAATCTGGGCACTAAGCTATATTTCACATTAATTTCCTTTCAGAATAAAGCGGAATAGCCTCTAAAAACGAAACTATTTTACCATCAATCAAACAAATACAAAAAAAAAAAAACAAGATTAAACAGAAATCAAACAATCTGATCTGACATTGACAAAAGTTAAATAACATGTTCCTAAATTCTAACTCCTAACTATCAATACATAATATACAATAAATTATATCAATAGAGGCAGCCTTAATTACCTGGAGTCCAGTACGGAGACGAGCAGCGGAGGCGGTGATGAGGGGATGGAATCCGGCATCGGCGGTGTAGGTGAAGATGAGCAGGCTGTTCTCTGGGCGACGAACGGTCTCTCTATTTCCCTCAATCGGAGCAGGCTAGCAGTAGTCGGCCAATCGCTCTCTCCATCTCTCTCTCGCTCTCTCTGCCTCTCAGTCTCTCTCTCTCGGTCACTTATCTCTCTCCATTAGGAATTAGGGTTCAATTGACGATTAGGAATTGTCTATATTAGGAGATTTTGTGTTTTTTTTTTTTTGAAAAGGAGATGTTGTGTTCGATTCATAGTAATTAGTAAGTTCGATCGTTTTAACCATTTTTTTCTTTTTAAAAATGGGACGCTTTTAAACGATCTTTCAAATATTTTTTTTAGTTTTTATGATTAAATATAATTCAAAAAAAAGAAAAAAAACTTAATAAGGACATTTTTAATTAAAGCGTCCTATTAAACTGATAATAGGACGTTTATACTGAAAGCGTCCCCACATAAGCATCCCTATAGCCATATTTTATTGTAGTGAATGGTCCCATTAATAGTAATTTTCATATTTTCCCGCCGAAAATCTCTTTCCCTCTATAGTAAGTCTTATATATATAAAGATTATATGTAGATAAATTGTATTAATTGTGCAATAATTCTTTTTAATAATAAAATTTCTGTCATTTTTTATCATATATAATATTTTATATTTTATATTCTATATAATAAGTGCATACATAATATATATATATATATATATATATCCGTGTACATCATAATACGTATAATATAATATAATAGTTACCATCTATATTAAATATAATATATATTTATAATATACATATATAATAATAAAAATAATAATAACATTATAATATAATATAGTAATCACTTATTTTTGTCCAATTTTAATTCATTGGAACCCATTTTGGTGGATCGACTTTAATTGATTAATTTTTGTCCATTAATTAATATTAAAATTTTCCATATCAAATATCTATATTTTCCGTTTACATCCGAAATAATTGCATGAAACTTAAATAATTGCAAAATACATGCAATTTTCGAACAATTACACGAAGCTGAAATAATTACTAGCACAAAACATGGCTAAATAATGAAACGATTAAGTAAGAGATATCTACGATTAATTTTAAAAGCGCAACGATTATTTAAAAAAAATATTGTAATTACTCTTAAACATTGTAATCGGCTACGATTTTAATATATATAATTAAAATATTATTTACATATATACATTGTAATATTACATGCATTCAAATAATTAATTTTAAATGGCTACGATTACGAATGGTTAAGAATGGCTACGAATAATAAAGAATGTTACGAATAATTTACTTAATGTGCTATGATTAATTTTTTAAACATGCTATGATTAATAAAAAATGGTACGACTATGTTAAAAAATTGTACGAACCATTTAAGAGGCTAAGAATAATACATACAATTGTTAAAAATGCTACGATTAATTCAAATAGTGGTACGAAAAATTATTAAATTTGCTACGATTAATTTAAAATATAGTCCAAACAATTTAAAAAATGCTACGATTAATTCATTTTCTATACTACGATTAACACAAAATATGCTACAATTAATTTTAAAAAAATGTCCTACCAATTTAAAAAATGCTACGATTAATTCATAACTATGCTACGATTGTTTTTTTTAATACATGGAAATCATATGCTACCACTAACTAAAGGAAATTCGATGTTCAATTCAAAAAATGCCACAATCAAGTAAATCATGCATACGATTAATTGAAAGACGGCTACGATTAATTCAATTGAAATATACGCTTAATTAAATAAAAATGCACCTTTGAAAAATATGGAGAATGCTTTGCACGAAATTGTCTTGATGATTCCTCCCGCACACTTCTTGCACACGTCTTGCTCAACTTTTTGTTCTCGGCCTATTGCTCTTGCTTATTTGCTAAAATTTTGTGGTGTGTATCATGCAACCCTATCGGTCTCTATTTATTTACAAAAATTACCTACCGTTCTTACACAGCAATAAAAACCTGCAGTAAATTTGGTCAATTCATATCTACCCACTGATGCTTATTTAATGAAGCTAGTAGGGTTCAGGGGTTTCTGATTCTTACACAAGACTTCATTAAATTCAAACAATCGTAGCATTTTTATCCGTAGCATGTTTAATTTCTAATCGTAGCATGTTTAATTTCTAACCGTAGCATTATTTAATTAATCGTAGCATTTTTATAAGTTAATCTTAGCATGTTGAAGTAATCGTAGCATTTTTTTAATTAATCGTAGCATTTTTATAAGTTAATCGTAGCATATTGAATTAATCGTAGCATTTTTTAATTAATCGTAGCATTTTTATAAGTTAATCGGAGCATGTTGGATTAATCGTAGCATTTTTAGTAATAATCGTAGCATTTGAGCAGTAGCATTTTTCAACATAATAATCGTCGTATTTGATAGAAATAATCGTTGCATTTGATTGACTTGACTTCATAAAAATAATCGTATCACTTCTTTAACTTTACAAAAAACAATCATAGCACATTATTAACTATATAAAATAATCGTAGTAACAATTTCGTAGTCGTAGCATTATTATTAAACAATCGTATGCGATAAATAACAAATCCGATATACATACATATAGGGAAAGATATAGAGTTGACGTTTACTTAATATAAAATTGCAATAGGTACACTGTCCACCTGATTAAGGCTAGGGAGTAGCTGTGCACTAATACAAATTGCCTAAAAAACTACCTACTTTTAAAACTTGCCGTTTTTTCCCATCTTCTATTTACTTTTGTCGAGTTTTATACATTTCCACTTATTTTTTTTCTAGATAATTTCAGCACAACCACGCTATTAATCTCGGAAGTACGGAGCAACGACCCTACATCACGCAATAGTGCTCACAAATCTGAAAAATCAAATGTGACAGACTTACACCTAGCTGTGCTGGTAGAATTCGAACTCGAAATATTTGATCTCAAACTATACTACTCCACTCCACCACTACGTGACTAGGTCTTGGGACTATAATAGCCTATTTTTTATTCGGACATAAACTGTGTAGGTTAGTGATAGAGGTAAAAGAAATTATAGTAGTTTAATTTAAAAGAGAAATACGGTAACAAACGATTGTTTATTTCAAGAGTGAACAAAGTTCTTCAGGAATAATCCTGCCCAAGCGACAACATCGAGTCCTCCACAAAATCTTGGACAAAAACCCCAATAACCCAAATAGACTATTTATTTGAGAAGCCCATAAAAGCCCACAACTTAAGACATAATTAAATAACAACGTAACGGTAATGTAACATAAAAACTCTTTGACTTCCCGTCTAACACCAAACTACTTCTTATTTGACTCGTGCAATTACTACTCTCCTTCTTTCCTCGATGTGAATAAATGTGATTCGTAATAATTCATCCCTCTTTTCAAGCAGCTTTCTCCTCAAGGCGAAAACCAAGAAACTGACCACGCCGATCTGGCTCATCTAACCAAATAGCTTCATCAAAAAATACAAGCAGAGACTTACGTAAGTAAGGGCAAAATAACTTATTCATGGTTTTCTGAAATGTTTTTGGAGCATGTGTCAAGCCAAAAGGCATGATAAGAAACTTATAACGCCCCGAATGAGATGTTGCTGGAGCATGTGTCAAGCCAAAATGCATGAGAAGAAACTCATAATTCCCTAAATGAGTTCTGAATGTAGTCTTCATAATGTCCTTGAGAACGATTCTGATTTGATGATAACCCGAGTGTAAGTCAAGCTTAGTTACCCACTTCGACACAATTCATCAAACATTTCTGGGATCACAGAAGTAAGATATTTATCGGGGTTGTTCAGTTCCTGATAATCCACACTAAATCGCCAAGTCTCATCCTTCTTTTGAACTAGTAACACTAGCTAGCACTTGTTCGTATAATTCCTGCCTCTAGCATTTTCTCAACCAACCGTTTATCTCATCTTTGGCAGCATGACTATAATGATAGGGACGTATAAAAACTGGTGGCACACCCGGCTGTGGTCGAATATGATGATCTACCTCACAACGTAGATGAAGCCCAGGCAGACTCAAAACAGTAGGAAATTATGCTGTCAATGCATGCAAGTGCCCAAATTATGACGTAGAGATAGAGTTTAACACTGCTGAATTTTTAACTTTGGAAGCCCAAACCAACCAACAAGCCTTAACATCATTTATTTCGCTCAATCTTTCCTCTGCAACTTGTTTGCGTATCATAGAAGGTTTGCCTCTAAGTGTCACAACATGTCCTTCTAGCATGAATTTCATAGACATGGTACCCCAATTAGTTTGCACCTCACCCAAAGTTGAAAGCTAGGAAACTCCCAAGATTACATCAACATTATTCAATGGAAATACATAGCAAGTTACTGAAAAAGACACTGAATTCAGCTGAATGGTGAAATTTCTACAAACTCCTGCCACCTATAAACGACATCCATCTCCCAATTAAATCTCTGATCACACTAATATGTCAATTGGCAAGCCCAGTTGTTGCGTCAATCATTCTAATATGAAGCAAAAACTCACCCTACTATCCACCATCACTACCAATGTGGTCTCATTGATCTTACCCTGCAATTTCATAGATTAAAGGATATCAAAGCCTCCGGCAGTAACCTGCGAAAGCTCCATAGTATACAATTATTCTTCTACCACCTTAGGATCCACCACCTCATGTTGCAACATTTCTGGATTTTCACGCACATCTTCTTCGGAGATACTATGACAAGCTGAAGGATCTTTTTTGTACATTTATGTTTCAATGAATAAAGCTCATTGCATCGAAAACAGAGCCCCTTCGCCCGTTGATCCAAGTATTCCTAATGCGAAATTTGTCGAGCTGTTCACAGACCCTCCTGAAAATAACAACCCTAGAGGTTGAAAATTTGAACTTTTTCAGGACCCTGATGTTGTGAACTCATGAAATTGACCACTAGATTGTGTGGCATGCCCCACTCCAGAAGTCCATGATTGTTGTTGCACCAACGGCCAACTTCCTACACTGATTTAGCAGGACTCTCACAACCATTTGGTGCTCATGGCTAAAATCTAAAATCTAACTCACACTCCATCTCTCTAGCCAAGTAAATTGTGTCAAATAGAACCCTCACATCTTTTGAGTGAATGCGCAATCAAATCTCTTCACATAACCCATGTAAAAACATACCGACATAATGAATATATGAAAGCCCAGGAACATGAACCACCCTTCCAATAAAGGAATCAACATAATCATTCACACTTCCCTATTGATGCATCATTAATAACGCTTTGAAAGAGTTTGCCATTGGGTCTTCCTCATAAAGTCGGAGGAGTTCCTGTTTCAACTGCATCCACGAAAGGTGAGGAAAATGACTTTTGAGTCCAGTGATAACATTCGAGTGTTGCACCCTCCATGGCTATAAGAGCAACGTCCATTTTGTAATGCTCCAGAATTAGATTAAGTTGAAAATATTGTTCAACTCGTGATAGCCAAGCCTCCAGTTCTTCATGGGTCATTTTGTCCGCAGTTTCATTAGGTGTTGAGTGAGCTTTAGACCCTAGCGATTTATTAGAGATAGTATGAATACCATGTGAGGCACTAGCCGAAAGAGAGTGTTAGAAAACAAAAAGATTGGATAGAAATTCTTTCATATTATTTCTTCAATCAAAAGTCAATTACAGAAGAAGAAGAAGAAGAAGAAGAAGAAGAAGAAGAAATATCTATTTATACAACACACTAAGCTTGCAAACTAAGCTAAGAAGTAGCACAAAATAATCGACGGCTAATAGCTTTGATCCAAACCAGCCTTCATCCAATGGTGAGCAATGAATGGTGGTGGTCCTAGGATTGCATGCATGCAGGGAATTGACACGTGACAAAGACTCCTAGTTGTTGAATGAAGTACACGTCTACATGGCTTGATAGTGTGTAGAAATCTACATGAACAAAGCTTCTTGCTGCTGCACACTGTGCGTTTTATTATTCCATATAAAATGCAAATAGGATGCCCAAATTCAATATCCCCCCTTAAACTGAGATCGGTGGAGATCACCAAGGGAAAGTTTGGACAAAAGAATCTTGAATTGAGGACCTGCAAGCGATTTAGTAAAAACATCGGCAAGCTGCAGCTATGTAGGAACATACACCGATGTAATAAAGCCACTCTTGTAATGAATTCTACTAAAATGACAGTCTATATCTAAGTGCTTTGTTCTTTCATGGAATACTTGGTTCTTGGTAATCTGAATTGCTGCCTTGTTATCACAATAAAGAGTAATAGGTAAAGAGACAGCAACATGCAAATCTTGAAGAATATATGATATCTATAAAAGCTCCCTAACTGTGAAACTTAAACTTCTATACTCGGCTTTGGCAATTGACACTGAAACTGTGGATTGTTTCTTGCACATCCAAGAAACAAGACAATCTCCTATTGAAACACAGTAGCCTGAGATAGATTTCCTAGAGTCACAGCATGTGCCCCAGTCTGCATCACAAGACTGGACAATAAAATTTGAGGAATGCTTGTAAAACAGTCCTAAAGAGGGAGAACCTTTAAGATATCTTAGAACATGAATAGCAGCCTCCCAATGTGCTTTAGTAGAGCAACTCACAAACTGACTCAGTTGCTGCACAGCAAATGAGATATCAGGTCTTGTGAGGTTTAGATAAAGCAATTTTCCTACTATTTTTCTGTAAGATTCTGGCTTGGATAAGGAATCCCTTTTTTGGTGTGAGAGTGTGAGACCAGCTGAGAATGGAGTGGGAGTAGACTTGCATTCCAACAACCCAGCTGTGGTGAGCATATCTAGAATATACTTTCTTTGTGACAGATATATTCCTGAAGGAGATCTATCAATTTCCATACCTAAGAAGTATGGTGCCTCTCCTAAGTCCTTGATAGTAAAAGCTTGATCCAAGGAGGTTTTTACTTCTAGGATAACACTTAAGGTTGGTCCCAGCAACAATATATCATCAACATAAACTAATAAAGCAATAAATGCAGATCCAGTCCTCTTGGTAAACATACAGTTGTCATATTCAAACTGGACAAACCCTAGAGAGAAGAGATGCTTACAAAATTATTGGCTCCTCTTTCTTGAGGCTTGTTTGAGCCCATACAGGCTCTTCTTCAATTTGCAAACCTCTCCTTTGTTCTCTTTACCATAGCCCTGAGGTATATTCATATAAATCTCATCAGTTAGTGTCCTATGTAGAAATGCATTATTAACATCTACCTGATGAACAAACCAAGAGTATTGTGTTGCCAAAGTAAAGAAAAGCCTCACAATTACTCACTTAGCCACAGGTGAGAATACCTCACTGTAGTCAATGCCAAATTCTTGGTTGTATCCCTTTGCAACCAATCTGGCCTTGAATCTCTCCACTGTATCCCTACAGCATGTTTTCCTTCTAGGAGAGGAACTATATCCCAGGTCTGGTTCTCTTCTAAAGCCATAAGTTCTTTATTCATGGCCTCATGCCACTCTTGGTAACGACAAGCTTTCTTGTAACTTCCAGGTTCCTTTAAAGACTGTACACTCATAAAAAAAGTAGTGTAAGTAGGAGTCAACTCTTTTGATAATTGGTAAGGAAAAGTCACTGGTGTAGCACTAGGCTTTCTCAGAGTGTGATTACACACATAATCTTCCAAATAGTTGGGTGATTTCCTTACTCTAGTATTTCTTCTTAGCACCTGTAATGATGGAGCATCATTGAGATCTGCATCTCCTGCAGCAGACTGAGACTGATCATCTTGCTTCTTTGTGGAATCATCCAGTGCTGCAGGTGGAGCATCCAAAATATTAGGACAATCAGTAGAGGTTATATTTGGTGTAGAATGTGTAGGATTGATTGGTATATGTATAGGATCTGACAGAGAATCCAAGGAATGGAAAGGGAGTTGAGGTGACTCTAGATTTTTCAAATGAAAGGAATTGGGACAAAATTCAACATCCCTACTAACTGTGATAGAATGAGAAGCAATATCATAAAGTAGAAATCCCTTTTGATGAGAGGCAATGCCCAAGAAAATACATTCTGAACTTCGAACATCAAATTTGGCTTTATGTGGAAAGGTATTGGTTTTAAAGACAAGACAACCAAAAAGTTTGAGAGTAAAAGATCTGGCTTACTGCCAAATAAAATCTCATAAGGAGATTGCCAACTCAATACAGCACCAGGCAGTCTGTTAATAATCCAAGTAGCATGCAATATAGAATAACACTAGAAAGATGAAGGTAATTTACTTTCAAACATCAGAGCTCGAGCCACCTCCAGTAAGTGTTTGTGCTTCATCTCAACAATCCCATTCTGTTGAGGTGAGTATGGACAAGACCTCTGATGTAGTATCCCATTATCAGCAAATAATTGAGCAAGTTGTGAATTCAGAAACTCAGTTCCATTATCAGTTCTAACTGATTGAACACTGGTGTGAAATTGAGTCTTCACTATCTGCAGAAGACTCCTGACTATAGTCCATACCTGTGACTTGTGTTTAAACAGAAAAGTCCAAGTAGCTCTGCTGTGATCTTCAACAATAGTAAGGAAAAATGATCTATCTAATATGCTTGGTTCCCTATAAAGTCCCCAAACATCCATGTGTATTAAATCAAACAATGTCTGATGTATTCTATGCAGCAAAAGGAAAGGGTTCCTTTGCTGCTTAGCTTTATGACAAATTTTACATGATTGTAATGCTCCCATGTCATCAACTCTGATCCTCTTATGTGAAAGCAAATGCTTCATAGTAGTAAGAGATGGATAACCAAGTAATCTGTGAAAATCCAATACTTCATCTTGATGTGGTCAAGGATTGATATTTCGCGAATTTTGACATTGCGATATGGATATGGAGGAGAATATCTTTTTTTCCCGCGTATTGACGAAATATCGCAATATATCGCAAGAAATCACAATTTTTTTATATTTCTATAATATATTTTGATTTTTGTTTAATAATATATATTTTTATGGTCTTTTTTAGGTCTTCAATAATGTAATTATTTGAGTTGCAATATTTTTTGCTTTACAAAAACATCCACACTACTTAACAAGTTGGACCTGAACTCTAATGGTGTAGCTCAATTTGAAAATGAGGTGACATAATTTTTCAATAGTAGTTATCATATTTTCATTTTAAGATAAGATATCATATTATCATATTAGTTATCATATTTTGGTTGTATTAAATATGAAGCTTACATATTTTTGTGATGGGAGAAAAGGATTTGCTGATCGTACCGCAATTGCTTCTTGATCTACTATGGTGCCATGTAAGTCTTTTACTTAATATTTTCAAATAGAGCTTGTTTAAATAATTTAAGATAATGTCTTCAATGATATTGAATCACTTTCAGTCAATCTTGATTCTATGAATATGGGTGACGTTGATCATAATGTCCCAAGATTCATATGCTTTTTACACATATAGAAGTTCATAATTTGAATGGACTCTTTAAAATGTGTATGGAAGTCAAAATGTGCATCAACAAAATAATTGGGTCAGTGAACATTATCCAATCCATGGTTAAGCTATTCGAAAAAATCAAGAAACACATCAATCTCATGTGCATAATTATATCTAGAATTAATCTAATGTGATGAGTTGGTTCCAATATTGTTTGGAACAAAATGATGTTTCATCTACTATATTATGAGGATAATTATATCTAGAATTACTCTAATGTGATGAGTTGGTACCAATATTGTTTGGAACAAGATGACATTCCATCTACTATATTTGAACCTCATAGATCCTCCATTTTGGTATTAATTGTATTTTATAATATTTATTTAGTTATTTTATATTGTATTGTGTATTATTTTATCAAATGTATTGTCTCAGACATATTTATATAATGTATTATTCATATGTTTGCTTTCAAAATACAATTCTATCAAAATTTTGAGTAGAATATGCGCAGAATAATATGTTATAATAGTTCCTAAAATTTCTTGCTTACTTTCCAAGATTTTAATATAGTTTCCGTCATTTTTTTCAATTTTTTGCGATGTCGATATGCCGTAAAATTAAAGTTGCGATATACGGTGCGATAGCATCATTGGCAATGGTAAAGTAAAAGCAGCCAGTTGTGATTGAGATTCATGAGGAAAAACATATAAAGATCCTTTCAAAGTACAGATTCCCAAAACTTGATTAGTATGTCTCTTGTTGAATAAGACAATGTGTAGAAAGAAACTAGATCTTCCCATTCAAATCCTTTGTGAGTTGTCCTACAGACAGCAAGTTGTGTGTAAATTCTGGAGCAAAGAGAACGTTCTCCAAAAATATATGATCATTGATCTTTGCTCTACCTGTGAGAAAAGCCCACAAACTACTCCCATCAGGGAAATAAATCTGTAGTGGAGTTTTAAGCTTCTTTAGGTCTGTCAATAACCCTATATGACAACACATATGAGTGCTAGCACCAGAGTCAACAATCTACTCATTTCTCTTGATATTAGTAGCTACTCCAAAAGCATAATGCCCATAAAGCTCAATAGAAGATGAGCTTAAATCTACTTCTGCCAAGTTGACAGAATTCAAGTCTCTATCTGCAGTCAATCCTTTCTTGAAATAAGCATTCAAGTGTTTAGCTATTTCACTCTGTATCAGTTTCCCAACCTCGCCAAGTGTATCAGTCTCATTAGTCTTGATTCCTTGTACTGGAGAATCAGAAGCATGGACCACATTCTCAGTCTGATTCAGTACACAATGTGCTCTATTCTTCCTCTTTTTTGCCTTGAATTTGTGATACTACTCTGGAACACCAATTAATTTGAAACAATTGCCCGGTGCCTCCACAATTCTCACATTTGAGCTTAGATTTCTCTTCCTTGGTTAACCTTTTCTTAAAGCGATCACTTCTGAAAGAACCCTTCTGATTAGTGGAATATAATGCACTTTGATCTACATTGTCTGTGAACTGCAAAGACACATTGACTTGTTCTTCGACTTGTAACACTGCATAATCCCTTCATAACACTCATTCAACCCCATTAAAAACTGCATCATGTGCTCTTCTTCAACCTCTTTCATATTATCATGCAAAGCATCACATGTGCAGACCTTAGAATTTTTTAAAAGTGAAAGATCATCCCACAAACTTAACAAATTGTTAAAGTACACCATGACTGATTGATTGTGTTGAGTGAATGTGGAAATATCTCTTCGCAATTTATATATTCCCGGACCATTTTTCTTTCCAAAACGACGCTGCAATTCATCCCATAGTTCTTTAGAAGTCTCATAGTTTTGAAATCCTCTAGATATTTCTTTTATCATCGAATTACTTATCCAGTTAAACACAAGGTAGTCTACCTTCATCCACTGAATGTAATCAAGTGAGCCTATAGTTGATTTCGGCAATTTTCCATCAATGAAACTCAGTTTATTCCTAGATAAAAGTCCTCTTTTAACCGCGCGACACCAGTTATGATAATTTTTGCCATAAAAAAGGTCTTTCGTGAGGTACATACCAGGGTTCTCACTCGGATTGATGTAGAGTTCATCATTGGCCAGCAACCGATTGTTAGTGATCTCCACCACTCAATTATTTCCATCCGCAAAATCAGAGTGATTACCACCACTGTTGCGCAGCTGCTGCGATTTCAGTAGATTATCAGCAGGCTGTAAAGCCGTTCGTCAATCATCTTTCGCTCCACTAGATTCACTCGGAAAATTAAGATGAGTATTAGCAGTGAACCCTAATTCCTCATCTCGTACATTCCTCCATGAGAAATGCAGATTCTTCTTCATCATTTGTTGGAATGAATTGCAATGTTGAGACTGTAATCGAATTGTTCAATCGGAAATCA
Source organism: Perilla frutescens (assembly GCA_026008535.1). Classification (NCBI taxonomy): domain Eukaryota; kingdom Viridiplantae; phylum Streptophyta; class Magnoliopsida; order Lamiales; family Lamiaceae; genus Perilla; species Perilla frutescens. The sequence continues at coordinate 24,849,525 of BRKX01000010.1, read as the reverse complement.
AGGAAATGATTTGATAATTCAACAAGACCTCGCTGTAGATACCATGTTAGAAAAGAGAAAAATTGGATAGAAATTCTTTCATATTATTTCTTCAATCAAAAGTCAATTACAGAAGAAGAAGAAGAAGAAATGTCTATTTATACACACACTAAGCTTGCAAACTAAGCTAAGAAGTAGCACAAAATAATCGACGGCTAATAGCTTTGATCCAAACCAGCCTTCATCCAATGGTGAGCAGTGAATGGTGGTGGTCCTAGGATTGCATGCATGCAGGGAATTGACACGTGGCAAAGAATCCTAGTTGTTGAATGAAGTACACGTCTGCATGGCTTGATAGTGCGTAGAAATCTGCATGAACAAAGCTTCTCGCTGCTGCACACTGTGCATTTTATTATTCCAGATAAAATGCAAATAGGATGCCCAAATTCAACAGGGAGCCCTGTTCAGGTCCCTTACCCTTCATCATAGTAAGGGGAGCCCCATTCAAGTCCCTTACCCTACATCATAGTGTGCATCATGGTTGTCAAACTATCCAACTTGTCATCTAATTGATCAATGTTTTCCTGACGTGGTGTCACAGGTCGCACCTTGCATTATCACGCACAATCCGTCCTCAGTCGAGATTGGCGAGGATTGCCGAGGATTGCCGAGGATGTGCGACTGTGGCGCACGGGAGCGCGTGCGAGCGTACTCTGATATGATATTGACGGACAATATATTGGGCGCCTACATGAGATTCGAGGAGGGCATTGAGCACAAGGTGGGAACACACTGGTTGGGTGCTGATGCCGCTCCCCTGATGAGCCCGATGGCAAGGCGAAACCAGTAGTTGTCCGGAAAGCCCCAAGAGGGGGAAAAGTGGGCATGCGTCGGAGAATGAGAAACTCCCATCCCGTGACATTTGGTATCAGAGCGGGCCGGCTCGTAGGCCCGTCTTGTATGGGCATTGCGGGTGCTACTTGCCGGTCGGTTCCTTGGCGGTGATCCTCCTGATGTCCCCCCGTGATTGGTGATCCAAGCACTCAGGATGAGGACTTGCGTAACCACTGCGGGTGCCCCGCAAGCTGGAGATCCGAGCACACAGGAGGTGGACTCGCGTATCCTTGCGGAGGATGGACAAGTAAACATGTGCCTCTGTGCGTAAGGCAATGAGTGTAAGTCCTTAGGCGAGTGCACGATGTGTCCGAGGACGGCCACAAATCTAGTGGGGGAGGATGTTACAGGTCGCACCTTGCATTATCACGCACAATCCGTCCTCAGCCAAGATTGGCGGGGATTGCCGAGGATGTGCGACTGTGGCGCACGAGAGCGCATGCGAGCGTACTCTAATATGATATTGACGGACAATATACTGGGCGCTTACATGAGATTCGAGGAGGGCATTGAGTACAAGGTGGGAACACACTGATTGGGTGCTGATGCCGCTCCCCTGATGAGCCCGATGGCAGGGCGAAACCAGTAGTTGTCTGGAAAGCCCCAAAAGGGGGAAAAGTGGGCATGCGTCGGAGAATGAGAAACTCCCATCCCGTGACACGTGGGCACCATTGATCAAACTCAGCACGTAAGCTCTCCAATCCTTTCTCTATCATCTCTACCCGTGCCTCCATACGAGTTGTCATCCGATAGGACCAAATTGATAGAGGTAGAAGGAATGATAGTAGTTTAAAAGAGAAATAGAGTAATAAACTATTATTTATTTCAATAGTGAACAAAGTTCTTCAGAAATAATCCTGCCCAAGCGACAACACGAAGTCCTCCACAAAATCCTAGACAAAAAACCTCAATAACTCAAAGAGACTATTTATTTGAGAAGCCCATAAAAGCCCACAACTTCAGACGTAATTAAATAACAATGTAACGGTAACGTAACCGAAACAAACTCTTGATTTCCCATCTAACACCAAACTTCTTATCTGACTCATCATAACTATTACTCCCCCTCATGCGACTTCTGCTTTCCTCGATATGAATGAACGTGATTCGTAATAGTTGGTGGCATCACTTCTACAAAATTATAATAAAATAGAAACTTATGGAAATTGATGACTGCCGTGTTTTATTTTTGTTTATTTTTTTCACAATTGAACTAAACACTAAACTGTTTAAAAAGGAAAGAAATAGAATGGCCAGTTAAAGAATTTGAGATGAATCCATTTAAAGAAAATATATATATATATATATATATATATATATATATATATACTTCAGAAATATATTTTTGGGTTAATTACAATTAAATGCATAAACTTTGACACAATTTGTAATTTAGACACGAATTTTGAAACCTTACAATTAAAACACAATCTTGCAATTTTTGCAAAATAGACATCCCCAAATTTTCTAACGAACAAAAAAACGGACATATAACTTGAAATGTTACAAAATTATATAGATATATAGCATAATCATAATTTGAATTTCATTAATACAATAAAGATCGGTAAGAAATATTATGTTTGATTTTTATATTATTATAAATTGTGTCTATTTTGCAAAAAATTGTAAGATTGTGTTTTAATTGTAACATTTCAAAGTTCATGTCTAAATTGCAAATTGTGTCAAAATTTATGTATTTAATCATAATTAACTCTAATTTTTTCACTAAAAGAAAATTAATTTAATTTTCTACTGTTAATTGCGTACGTATAGTCCAACTGAAACAAATAATGCAAAATCAATGCATCCCCTTTCATCCTAAACGAAAAGTGAGATAATACCAATTCTTAACATTAATATTTTGGTCTTAAAAAAGGCAATAATTTGGAGCAACAAATACGAATTGAAACATAATATAGAATAGGTGATCCAAACTGCAAAATGCAAAATATTACATCAAAATCATTGCCTTAGATTAAACAAAGAAATGACCTCCCTCTATTTCAAAATCAAGTTTTACTTGATGGAACACAAATCAAGAATCATACAACTGTAGCTCTTAAAGAACAGTTGAGACATAATTATATGAAGCCATCATTCACAATAAACAAGAGGTGAAATTCAGAAAAAGAAATGTTTATTTCAAACAATCTCAAAAATAAAATAGAAACAAGAGAGAATTTGAAATGTTGCAGTCCATTTCGATGGAAAGGGCAGCAGTTTTTCATTAACTGCTGATGTTCAGTTTTCTACCAAAAGTATTGATCATGCAAACCAATGACTATGAAGCTCATTTGACAACAATGAAGAGAAAAAAAGAGAAACAAAACTATGGCGTCCATTCATACATTCGAATACACGAAGATCTGATCCAAATACCTTAAGAAGAAGCATTCACCAACTCTTTCGGGCTGCTTGTAGATTGAGTCGGCAGAGGCTGCAATCACAAATAAGAAACCAATCATGACAGTAAACATTTAACATTTTTGCACCAGAGCAATGATCAGCAGGAATCAGAGATTGTAGTGGTATGGCTGACAATGGACATTATCAGCCGCTTTTCTAACATTTGTGGGAAGAGGAGGTTTGGCTTGGTTTGTAGAGATATGATCTAGATAAGATAAGAGAACATAAAACCAGAAAAAGGTAGGCCATAAGATCAGATCATAGAATATTGACAGAACTACATTTGTATGAAAATACTATCCTGTTGATTTTCCTATTTCAAGTGTATTTGGATATGCCATCCTTCAGATATATGGTACTGGTATAAGGATAGTTGGTAGCTCCGAAGGTAATAAATATCAGTGAATCCTGATGCTTACCGCAGCGAGCTCTTCTTCGTGTTTTGGGATAAAAGCAGTATCCACCTTGCCAATTTTGAAGTCCTGCAGCACAGTAGAGATAGAATGAATATTTAAGTTCACTAAACTAAAAAAAGTCCTGAAAAATCGTAGCAGATGAATACCTCAACTTCTAGAATGAGCTTATGGTAGTCAATTGTTGTTGGAACCCCTGCCCACAGAAAATTGTTTTAAGAAATATGCAAAAGATCTCAGTATGAAAAAATATCCATATATTTACGAATATTAAAATGAGTGCAAGACGTTGGATGTTATATGATCTGAACAATGAAAAGGCTATATTTCAATTGTTCCCAAATGTATACTCCGGTATTTCACTTTTTTCATTATTTATGTTTTACCATAACCTTCAGATTCTTATGTAAGGTAAATGATGCCATATGACCATCAAAAGATCAGGTCCGTTTCAGAAATAAATAGATGCGTCTGTTTTACCTGTAATAATGGTGTCATTAAGAGCCCTTTTCATGCGCTCAATTGCCCTTTCCCTTGTTGGAGCCCAAACGATAAGCTAAAGTAAAGAATTTATCATGAATGTTAGGCCATCTGGGAGATACTAAATTGATAAAGGAAACAAGGATATATAAGATCACATCAAACAGTATATATTATATTGATGCACATTCCCTAAACATGCTAAAAGACAAGAACTAGTTCCAATAGATGTTCAATAAATGTGTGAGAATTACATTGAAAAATTTCAATTATGTGCATCTGAAAGACTGAAACACATAAGTAGCTCCAACCTTTCCAAGAAGGGAGTCATAGCTTGGCGGAACCACATAATCTGGGTAAACATGGCTGTCCATTCGCACAAATGGACCTCCAGCCGGTAAATAAGCAGTAATTCTCCCTGTTCAAGTAAAATGATCACATTAGAGGACCAGCTATAGTCAACATATAAATGGATTTCCACCTAGGAGATCAAATGATTTCATTAGTTGGTAGCTTAATTTTAGCATGAATTGCAAAAAGATACACGATCTTTGGGGTGATTCGCAATTTTAACAAAAGATTTAGTTTTTTTAACATACAGACATCGTAAGTATTGCAAATCGGCACATAGATTGATGTGAGTGTGTTTAATCCATCATTGGAGGGCCTGATCAGCTGTGATGAATGTTGCTAGGTGTGAAAAGACCATGGCCGGGCCGGTCATAATGTCATGAGGCCGCTAGCGTGGCTAACAGCAATGTAATTAAACAAGAAATATAGGGGGCTAGCTGGCAAGGGTTAAGGTTTTGTGATTTGGGTTTGACATTCAGGTTTGAATTGACGTCAAACCGTAAAATTTATGTTGATGGGATGGTGGACAATTTCTAGGATTGAACTGAGATCATCAAATCCAAAATTGTTGATCAAATCATGCATTGGAAATTTGGCATTTATCAACAAAACCATGAAACACGATTGAGTGATACCTGGTCCAGGTCTGAAATTTTTGAAAGCATCTTCTGCATTAATACGGCATTCGATCGAATGTCCTCTGAGCACAATATCATCCTATAGACAAGAAGTTCATATCAATTGATGATTGCACTTTACTTTCTGGGTGTCTGAAACATCCTTAAAATTTACCTGTGTGTAGCGAAGTTTCTCGCCCCTAGCAACACGGATCTGTTCTTCAATTAGGTCAACAGAGGATATCATTTCAGTGACAGGGTGCTCAACCTAACATCACACCGAGGAGAGAGAATAGTCAAGAATGTCAAGGATGAAATCAGGCAAGTAATTATTCTATTAGATTATCCAAGCCTCACCTGAATCCTAGTGTTCATCTCCATGAAGTAAAATGAACCCCTTTCGTCCAAAAGGAATTCAACCGTACCAACACCTATGTAACCTATGGATGCGGCTGCTGCAACTGCTGCATCACCCATGGCTTTCCGAAGCTCTGGTGTCAATGCAGGAGAAGGTGCTTCTTCTAGCAATTTCTGATTCCTCCTCTGTACAGAAAAGCATTTTCTTCAATAAATCACGTCTCCACCGAGCTATAATCCTAATCTCTCAACTGGAACTAGACTTAAGAAGCTATATCTCATACTTATTCATTGATTGTGATTTGTGGATGATAAAAAAGAAAGCTGAGTATGTGATATGAGAGAGAGAGAGAGAAGAAGAAGAAGAGTAAGAAGGATAACGATAAAAGAACTTGATATATATATGAAGTTTGAAAGGAATTCAAAAAAAAAAATTATATATATATATATATATATTCTTTTTTATTATGTACAGAGAAATAACGAAATGTCGCCTTAGCTTCATTAAACAGCTAAAATCTGTGATATTCACACTTTTAGAAAGTAACATGCTTTTGTACAATGGAGCCTAGTTGCAGAAGTCTGAACTAGAGCGAAGGTTATATTACCTGAATGCTACAATCACGCTCCCCAAAGTGTATAACATTACCATATTTGTCAGCCAAAACCTGCAAAGTATAAAGGTGTGGCTGATAGTTTCAACATTAATCGGTAACACAACTACGTCAAGATGAAGATACAAATCCAGAGAAACAAAAGATAAGGATCTGAATAGAAAAGATAAAAAAATTGGCACATTTGAGTAAACATGATATGATCACTACCTTCTATGTTTGTTGTTAAGTAGAGGTATACTCAGTTTATTAAATAGAGGCTAAATATTGAAAATGAAACCAATGTAAGAGTACAGCTTTCTAATGAATGACAAATGCCTGAATGAGTACAAATGTACAATGAGACACACTAACACCCAGTTACCCTCGTCCAGATTATTTCAATTAAATGAGAAAATTCATTAGAATGCAACCTCATTTTTTTTATTTAAAATATCCTGATGTTATTAAATATGGAGAGAGATCTCATCAAATATCAATTACCAGGTTTCCTTTTAATTCTAAGAGAAGATATTACATGCACTACTGCCTATGTCATAAAATGCCATTTTTGTTAGATAATCCAATTAGCAAACTATCAAGATTATCTAAACAAGAGAGTCTGCAAGGACCAAAAGTTTCATAAAATATCATACATTTAAAATACTTCCAAGGAAAAGTTTCACTTCGCATATACATAGGACAATTATGAATAGATCCACCATATAATCCACGTTTTGGCTTAGGTTAGTTTAGTTAAACATCATCAAACTTAAATTTACAATTCATAAACTGAACTGTGTTAATGTTATATCATTTATAAGGGTACCTGAAACTCAATATGCCTTGGATTTTGAACATATTTCTCCAGGTAAACACCATCATTACCAAATGCAGCTGCAGCCTCACTTTTAGCTTGCTGTCAAAAAGAGGCAGATTCTTCAACACAATGAATTACAAGTACATATATACAATGACATAATTTGCTTTGCTAGTTTTCAAAAGACATCAGGTTGTTGAAATTAAAAAAAAAAAAAACAAATTGTACAGCTTTTCTAACCAAAATCATACAGCTGCAACAGGTAAAATCAAGACCTGGAGGATAATAAATGCTATGTGAACAAGTAAACCTAAAGGAGAATGTTTGGAAGATGTAATTATTTAATGTGTAATTTGAAAATAGTATTAAATTAAGAAGCTGATGGAAGAAATAGGTCTTTCAATCACCATAGTGTGATTCATACAGCAACTGAGCAACAAATAGTCAATCACATCATACAAACCAGAACCTCAAATATTCAGTAATTGGCTCAAAATAGCTAGAGAATGGAAGTCATCTGGGAATAGACCTTATGAAGAGCAATCATTTCCACAAATAAAAATTTCTTAACCGAAGAGGAATCAAATTTCAGTTTAAGGAAAAATAAAATAGTCAACCGAGGAAATAACAAAAGATTAGATAAAAAAGAAATTTAGTTCAAAATGGAATACCTGCAACAACTTAACAAACTCATCACGCTCCTTGGCAAGGCGCATTCCACGTCCTCCGCCACCTGCTGTTGCCTTCAAAAGAAGAAAAGCCTTAAATTAGAATATCTTATTTTCTACGGTATTTCCCATAAAAAGATCCATGTATATGTTAGGGATAACATTTTATGCAACTGCATCTAAAACTATATAATGTGCTTTTTGAGAACATTTTTATATATGTGGAGACGAGCCATGCATAAGGTTGAAGAAGATAAAAGAGAAATTATATAAAAAGAATTAAGCAGATGGATAATAATTTCTAGGAAGGTCAAAAGAACTAATATATAAATCTTCCGACTTGTGGTTTCTAACTTTAAGAAAACGCATATATCAATATTGTTTTCATCACAAATTCGCAACTAGGCCTGTGAACAGACCAAAAGGCTTATCAATGAAGAAATGCCATCACACCGTTTTGAAAAAAGAGACAAAGATGCTTTTCTTACTAAATCTTCTGATCCACTATCATTCTCACCAAGGAATGGCAAAAGAAAATCAATTAGTACAACAAGCAAGCAGGACAAACAAATTCATAGATATTTGGATTTTTTTTAATTCAAAAAATTATGGAGCATATCATTTTTGCTTCGACTAACAACAAACAAGAATTAATTAATTTGAGTTAGCCCCGTATGGTATGCAACTTAATTTCCTTTTCTTTAATTTATTTCTGTCTCTAATGTGGCTATTTTCCTTTCTTTATTATTGACTTGATAGGAATTCTTAAGGAGGCGCACAATAAAATCATCAATCAGTTATATCAGTTAAGCAAAGGTGGAGCAATATATACTTTTGGTATGTTCAGATGTTAGACTTACCTTTATCATGACAGGATAACCAATCTCATCAGCAATTTTAATTGCTTCTTCAGTACTCTGTAATACAAAATTCAATTCATAAGATGAGAAACAAAGATGAAGAAAGGAAGGCAGATTCAATATTGGGTCTCCCAGGACAAGTCTTTTATGAAAGCAACAATCTTTGCAAATAGAAGTACCTGTAACAAACCATCACTTCCAGGGACAGTTGGAACTCCAGCATTCTTCATTGTATCTCGAGCAGTTGATTTGTCACCCATCACCCGAATGCTGTCAGGCTGCGGTTCAAGTTTCAAAGTTATGTTTTAGAGTGTTCGGGGACTTCAGAAGAACACACATAGAATGACATAATTTGGAAGAACCATATCTCATTTGGAAGAAGGTAACCATATCTTGGTCCAATTTAGAGGTCTATTTTGACACTGTAAAATATCTAACAGCCATGGGTGGACAATATTTATCCTGGAAATATTTATGAAGCATTCCAAAAATCTAAATTAAGGATCTAAATGGAAGCAGGCATAACCTTCTAGAACAGAGATCCAAATATCAACAACAACGAATCAACAACTAATGCCTTACATCTCCTAACAGAACACACAGTAGTACGTCCGGTATATAGGTCTATCCACAATATAACAATTAATTACCTTGGGTTCTGGAGCAAAATCAGGTTAAGTGGATAGCTTAATAGCATATATGTAATATTTAACTGACAGACAGTTCTCTGGTGGTGGAATCACCAGTCCGATACGTCAGCCATTGGGGGGGACTAGAAAGACAGTATATGGAACTATAATGCTGGAGGTGGAGAATTATGGGGTATATATGTGCTTTAACTCAGTTATAAATACATTCAAGACTAAGATACCCAGCACAAAATTATACAAGTACAAGATCCTAGCTTCTTGCTATTGAAGATATCTGACCACAAATTGTGTTGACTATGTAGCAAAAGAGTGGTCAATTTTGCTGGCAAAGAAAGCTTCCCGGTTTAAGGATAGGCAGTGTAATGTTGACTTTGTATAAAGAATCTGATAAAAGACTTACATTTGGTCCAATAAAGTTGATTCCATGCTCTCGGCACATGTCAACGAAAACAGCATTCTCAGAAAGGAAGCCATATCCAGGATGTAGCATAGTACAACCACGGCTGATGGCAGCAGACAAGACATTTGGAATCACCAAGTAGCTGTAAGAAAACAAAAATGAGTTTATTCACTGCAATCAGAAGATTATATTTTAATCCTTCTATGAATATGAGGGAATGATATGAGTTCGTAGATGATTTAAAAACCGAGATGACTTACGATTGACTGCTCGGTGCTTCTCCAATACAAACAGACTCATCAGCAAGTTTTACATGAAGAGCATCTTTATCAATTGTTGAGTAAACCGCTACACAAGGGATTCCCATTTCATGGGCAGTCCGAATGACACGGACAGCAATCTCTCCTCTGTTAGCCACCAAGATTTTATCATCACGGCATGTAGCAGCAAGTGCTCCACCACGCTTTCCAGATTTGTTACCAGCTCGAGAAGCCTGAACTCTCTGACGAGGGAAGTTAAACCTACTCCCTGTCATGAAGCTGCACTGGGAGCTCCTAATTCCAGGTGTAGCCTCCATGAATAAACCCTTCAACAGACAATATAACAGAAATTAAGCTTCCAGGTCAAAACTATAAATTAAATTAACTTAAAATGGTGAGAAAGAAGGGGAAAAAAAGGATGTAGTGCATATAATAAATGAAGAAAACCCTCAGGAATGGTAGAAACACACACTACATATAATTATATATATATATATATATATATATTGCAATCTCAAAAGGAAGATGATTAGGATTCAATAAGAAAGTATGCAATTGCTTGACCATGGTACACAACACAATAAAAGAGCACTTGCAGATGCATGCATTTATTAGGGGAGAACACGTCACTTTAGATATACAAAACAAAAGGGAAAAAAGAGAATATTAACCCGATTGTGATACATAAGACAAACCAGAGATGCATAATAACAAGGTTGGACTTGGAACACACAGACACAGAGATGACAGTTCGTGATATTCATTCTACAACTTCAATTTATCAATCAAACCCGGCTTCTAGCTAACACCCAAAACTGTAGACCTTTTAGATCGGATGAACCACAGCATTTACAAATGCTTTTGCTAGTCAGCAATAACGAACAGGCCAAGATGCTAGAAAATATTGATGCAGCAGGAAAAAAAAAAACAAAAAAAAACGTTCCCTATACACCATGAAAGCACACATCTCCAAGCCATGGGCAAAAGGAACAAAAAGTTAAAGGGTAACTTTTTTATTCTACATTATTATGGACAGGTTAAACACTTAGACATCAAACTACTTAAGAAGTTCAAACAGTTCTTTAAAGAGAAACAAAATAGGTAATTCGGAACAAGCCCTTCTAAACTGAATTGCATCACAAGGATAAAAACGCATCCATTATTCATCATGCAATAAATTTGAAGAACACAAAAACAAAACTTTACACACAAAAAAGAGCAGGGCAAAGAGAGCGATATAAATTGGATTACTCACGGTGACGGGACGCGAGCAGACAGGTCTACTGCAAAATGTCATTGCCGCGGAGTCCATTTTCAGATCAAGCCAATTAGTTAATTCGCCTGAGAGAAGAAACAGAGAGCAAAAATTAAACTCATTTTCAAGAATTCAAAGATGCAGCAAGCAATGTGGTTGGAAATAACTAATTTTATTCGAGAATCCCAAGCATATAAGAGCTGCTAACAGCATGTACCTCAGAAATGAGTTGAAAAATCCAATCTTGATCAGGGCTCAGCTTGCTTCTCTCAGTACAGCGCCGGGAATAAATGATATGGAGAGAGAGAGTGGGAATGAGGAGATTTGAGGAAATGGGCGTCGATGAAAACGAGGATTAGTTGGGAGGTTTAGCAGATTGAGTTCTCCGCCAAAAGGGTTGCCTTCCTTGTGCTTATTATTCTATTTCTATTTTCTACACACAGCTTTACTATGTTTCGTCTAGGGATGTTAATCGGGTCAACCCGTTCGGTTTCGAGCCAACCCTATTCGATTCCGGACTTATTCAGTTCGGGTCTATTTGGTTAAAAAAAATTTCAGGTTGAAAATTCTTAGCCCTAATCTTAACCCTTCGATTTTCGGGCTAGCCCGTCGAGCCGATATTTTAACGAATTTTTTTCACATGTATAAATTATATTTTGATAATTCTAAAAAATGATCATCATCTCTTATTCTTGAAATAAATAAATACACGAAAAATAACATAAAATGAAAAAAATATGATGAATATAAAACTTCATTAACATCAAAATGCATCAAATAAAGAAATCAACAGTACATACAATGATAAATAACCATCTTCAATCATAATTTATTTTTTCAAATATAACAATTTCAAACTACATCATAAATTTAATTACAACTCAATCTTCGATCTAATATAATCTTCTTCTATTTCAACAATAATATTTGAAGATCCTTCAACTTCATGTTCATATTTCATTTTTAAATTCTTCCTAATTTATTAAAAAAATAAAAAAATTATAATATTATATAATTAAATAATTTAAAATATGATAAATAATAACTAGCTAGTAAAAAAAATATGAGAAAATAAAAAGGGTAAAATTAATATAATTAACATCACACGCTAAGAACATTCGAGTAATAAAGAAAAAACCAAAATTAAGTACATTTCATGATAATAATGTTCAACCTTACTTTATTTTTTCAAAAATAATAATTTCAAATTACATCACAATAACTATGCTCAATCATCGATATAAACATTGAAATTCCATTATTTTTCTACTTTAAAGATATTTGATGCTTCAAATTGCGTACATCTTTGTATTCTTTCTCATATATCAGATAAGCGATAACATTAGAATGTATATACAATTAAATAATTGAAAACATGATAAATAATTTAATTTTAATACTTTAAAAATTTAATGATATATAATCAAGGATGAAAATATCGCTATCGCAACATATATCGCAACTTCAATTTTACGGATATATCGCCGGATATATCGATATCGCATATCAATATCGCAGAAAATTGAAAAAAATGACAGAAATCATATTAAAATCTTGGAAATTTAGGAACTATTATGACATATTATTATGCACATATTCCACTGAAATTTTTGATATAATTCTATTTTGAAAGCAAAAATATGAACAATACATTATATTAATGACAGAAATCATATTAAAATCTTGAAAATTTAGTAAGAAATTTTAGGAACTATTATGACATATTATTATGCACATATTCCACTGAAATTTTTGATATAATTGTATTTTGAAAGTAACATATGAATAATACATTATATAAATACCGTCTCAGACAATATATTTGACAAAATAATATATAATACAACATAAAATAACTAAATAAACATTATAAAGTACAATTAATATCAAACTGAGGATCTATGAGATTCAAATATGGTAGATAAAATGTCATTTTGTTCTAAACAATATTGGTACCAACTCATCACATTGGAATAATTATGTATATAATTATGCACATGCGCTTGATATGTTTCTTGATTTCTTAGATTTCAATTTCGTATGATATATGGGGAGAAAAACTTTAGTGATTTATCCATCATGTCCCCTAACTGAAAAAATAAAGTCGATGCATCTCACTTTTCTTTCTAAGACATCCGTTGTTTTCTCGGTCTTCTTTCTCTTATAATTTTTTGTAAAGTGTGTGTCTTTATAAAACAAAGAATATTGCAAATCAAATAATTATATTGAAGACCTAAAAAAACCACAAAAATATATAGTCTTAAATAAAAATCAAAATATATTATAAAAATGTAAAAAAAATCACGATATATTGCGATATATTGCGATATTTCGCCGATACCCGGGAAAAAAGATATTCTCCCCAATATCCGTATCGCAATGTCAATATCTGCGATATATCCGTGATATTTCGCGATATTTCAATCCTTGTATATAATAATAGATGGATAACAGGTGAAAGATAATTTTCTCAACAAAAATAAAATAAAATAATAAAATAAATTAAAGTGAAATGTCTCGACATTCAAGAAGTAACAAAACTAATAAACAACACGTATCATCAAACTCCAATAATAAATTATCAAATATTCTAATATATTTTATACATCATACTAATCCTTTATAGTCCTTATAACATTGATAAATGCGATAATATATGTCATAAATGAAAATATGACATTTAATGAAAAATTACATCATTGAATGAGACTCATTTACCATTAGTTATAACTTTAAAAATTCATAACTTTTAGCATACTTTGAATCTGTGAATGCATAATATATGGATGAAAAGATAATTGAGTCAGTTTTCCAACGCCTCTGACCGTTTGTGAATCGGATTTTTCTAGAAAAAGTTATGATCAAAACAACGGAAGCTTCCAGATCCAGTCTGACGGGCCAACCCGCCGCCCGACCGGTTCAGCCCGTTCGGTTAATTTTTTCTTCAGGCCGGAATTTTCGGCCCTAACCCTATATTTTTCTCGGTCTATTCGGGTCAACCCATCAGTTTCGAACTAAATTGACATCCCTAGTTTCATCAATCATCATAATCTCAAAAAAATAAAATAAGGTTTTATAATTACTAGTGCATTGTAAAAATATTAATAACTAGTCACAAATGTTATTACTAAACAATAAATCATAAATTATGTAGAATAATAAATATTCAAAAAATTGCATAATAGTAAGAAATTCACACACACACACATGTCTTTATCTATTTAATAACAAAATCGTTGCTAGCATAATTTTCCGGCCAAAAATACATTGTTAATTTTGTAAATTATTTTTATATTATTAATGTCAATCCACTAAATAATTTTTTATTTTTTTTGTGAACCAATTTAGCAAAAGTTTCACATGTATGGTTTTGAAATGAAAAATAATGTCGTCTTGTGTAGTCTTTCATACATTTTCTTCATAATTCAAATCTAATTTGAATTTTAAAATTATGTTTAAATAATCTTTTTTTTTCCTTTTTTTGTTGGACTTAATCTCAATAATCATAAGACCATCTCTAACAGCAACCACCTCATCCATACAATCATCCAACCACTTCAATATTTAATTAATTTCTCACTCTTCCACATCATCGATATTCATCCTAACCCAACCACACTTATTTTTTACGTGGTCTATCGATGACCACCCAACTACAATATTATATATAGTTCTTTTGTTTTATTTTATTTTATTTTTAAGATAAAAATATTACTTGTAATAAAAATAATATAAAAAAATTATAATTATAACAAGAAATTGAAAATATTCCAAAAATGAAAATCGAGCAAAAAGTAAAAATAAAAAGTCAATACCAAAACGTATACATAGATATATAAGCTCTCAATTCAACTATGCCGACGTGAAATTCATAAAGCATGTTTGCACATGTGATCCCCAATATTTCTGCCGACATGAAATTAATGAAAATGGACGAAGTAAGAAATGAAAATGAGATGATTTTTGTGTGTGCAAAAATATAACAAATGCGATCTCTATTTATAGATAAATAAATAAAATTATGAATTTTGATATACATACATATATATATATATAATATGACTCCCAGCAACTCCCAACAGCAATATATTCTGCATCGGCAGTAGAAAGTGAGATCGAATTCTACTTCATGCTGAACCATGAGACCATATTATTTCCAAGGAAGAAACATCCACTTGAGGTACTTTTCCGATCTTTAGTACATCCGGCCCAATCTGCATCACAAAACCCTACCAAACTAGGGTTTGTATCATAAGAAAACCAAAGTCCCAACTCAGCTGTACCTTTTACGTACTTAATTATGTGTTTGACAGATTGCAAGTGACTTTCTTTGGGATCAAATTGATAGCGTGCACAAACTCCAACACTGTAACTGATATCAGGCCGACTAGCAGTGATGTACAGTAAGCTACCGATCATGCTTCGGTACAAGGTTTGCTCAATGGACACACCAGCTTCATCTTTGGTTAACTTCAAGTGAGTTCCCATAGGTGTTCTCTTTGGGCTGCTACTTTCCATGCCAAATTTAGTGATCAAATTCCTTTCATACTTTGTTTGAGACACAAAGATGCCATCATCCTTTTGCTTTACTTGAAGCCCTAGAAAATAGGTCATCTCACCAACCAAACTCATCTCGAACTCAGATGTCATACCTTTGACAAACTCCTTCACCAATTTGTTTGACACAGATCCAAAGACAATATCGTCGACATAAATCTGAACAATGATCACTTCAGATTTTTCTCTTTTAACAAAGAGTGTTCGATCAGATCCTCCACGAACATAACCTTTCTCCAACAGAAACTTTGTGAGTCTCTCATACCAAGCGCGAGGGGCTTGTTTGAGTCCGTACAACGTCTTCTTCAATTTATACACATAATCAGGATGGTGAGGGTCTTCAAAGCCTTTAGGTTGACACACAAAAACATCTTTGGATAAGTACCAATTTAGGAAGGCACTCTTTACGTCCATTTGGTACAATTTGAACTTCATCCATGCAGTCATGGAAAGAAGCAACCTGACAGATTCAAGACGAGTAACTGGAGCGAACGTCTCGTCAAAATCCACACCTTCAACTTGAGAATAGCCCTGGGCCACAAGTCTTGCCTTATTTCTGGTTATGTTCCCTTTTTCATCGGTTTTATTCTTGAAGATCCACTTCGTTCCGATCACATTTACACCTTTAGGACATGGAACCAAATCTCATACTTCATTTCTTTCAAACTGCAAGAGCTCTTCTTGCATGGCATGAATTCATCGATCATCTAGTAAGGCCTCTTTAACATTCTTGGGCTCAGTTGTAGAAGTGTAGCAGACATTTGCAATCATCTCGCGATAGTTCTTTTGAACTCCTCTGGTTCTAACTCCTTCACTCACATCACCAATGATGTCTGCTGCAGAATGATGCTTCTGCACACCTTTTGAAGGTTTGAAGCTATCCAGTTTCTCGTTCCTCAACTCAGCCTGATCATTGTGTTCCGAACTGTCTGGAACAGAAGCTGACACATGAATATTGACATCAATACTTTCCTCATCAATCTGGGCAACAGGTTCTTCTAGATCATTAACAACAATGTTAATTGACTCCATCACCGTCTTGGTCCTCTTGTTGAAAACACGATAGGCCCGACTATTCCTTGAGTACCCGAGAAAAATGCATTCATCTCATTTGGCATCAAACTTGCTAAGTTGCTCTTGGTCTCTTAACATATAGCAAGTACTTCCGAAGATGTGTAAGTACTTTAAATTCGGTTTCTTCCCTTTTCATAGCTCATAGGGAGTGACTCTTGTCTTGGGTTTGAAATACACCTGATTGATAACATGACATGTTGTGTTCATCGCTTCTGCTCATAAGTTGTCAGGGACAGATTTTGCCTTCAACATGACTCGGCTCATTTCTTGAAGAGTCCGATTTTTCCTCTCAACAACACCATTTTGTTGAGGTATTTTTGGTACAGAAAACTCCTGA
Source organism: Perilla frutescens (assembly GCA_026008535.1). Lineage (NCBI taxonomy): Eukaryota > Viridiplantae > Streptophyta > Magnoliopsida > Lamiales > Lamiaceae > Perilla > Perilla frutescens. Next base: position 24,832,551 of record BRKX01000010.1, on the reverse strand, counting down.
GCAATACCTATTTTTTCACAAAAATATTTGAAATAAGCATTTTCAAATTCACGACCGTGATCACTTCGAATTCTCATCACAGTCGTTGCTTTCTCCACTTCAAGCTTGAGACACAGAGTCTTGAATGTCTCAAAGGTTTCTTCCTTATCTCTAAGGAACTAAACCCATGTGAATCGTGTGAAGTCATCCACACACACAAAAATAAACTTCTTCCGTCCAATACTTTCAGTTTGAACAGGCCCCATCAAATCCATATGCAACAGCTCCAAAGCTTTTGAGGTGGTAATCTTCTTAACAGATTTATGTGATGTATGAATTTGTTTCCCCACTTGACAAGGTACACAAATTTTGCCTCGATCAATATCAAACTTCGGGACTCCATTCACAGTTTCTGTCTTCATGAGACGTTGCATGTTTTTGTAACTCACATGGCCAAGCTTTTCATGCCATATGTTTGCTTCATCAAGTTGAGTTCTGAAGCAATTACCTTTTATGTTGAGAAGGTAACAATTATCCCTTGATCTGTCTCCATCTATCAGCAGCACACATTCTTTGTTCTTTACAAGACATTTGTCTCTAGTAAAATGAACCAAAAGACCTTGATCGCAGAGTTGACTTATGCTAATCAAGTTAGCTTTCAGTCCTTCAACAAGCAGAATATCCTCCAAGTTGGGCATCCCTTCAACATTTAGACGACCACGGCCAAGTACTTTTCCCTTGACACCGTTTCTAAAAGTAACGGATTGATAAGAGCAATCCTTTTGGATATTCATCAGCATACTGACATCTCCAGTCATGTGTCACGAGCATCCGCTGTCAAAGTACTAGCTGTTCTTTGCATGAATATTGAGGGTTGTGTGAACAGCATAGTTCCTGTGATTGTGCCAGGATCTGTTCCGCACAGTTTGTCTTCTGAAATTCAAGTCATTCTGAGATCGACCTTTCCTCCTCTGTAACACCCCAAAAACTAAATTCGAGCCTAATCTTTAATTTTAGGGCCCATTTGTTATAACTCATCCTTTTATTTTAAAATAGGTAGATATTGGGCTTTTGAGCCCGTCTATAAATATTTTTAATTACAGACCAATTATTATTGAATTGAGATTAATCAAACACATTAGACGATAGTTCTCGTCGAAACCTGATTCTGGGCCCAATTAATCGGGTCATTTTAAGATCAATGTTGAGTCCATTTTATTTTAATTAAAGTCCATTTTTTTAAGCCCAATTTATTTTATATTGAGGCCCAATTAGAGTCCATTTTTCCAAAGCCCAAAAGATATAATTTATATGTATGTTTGTATATATATGTAACTTATATATATATATGTGTGTGTGTGTGTCTATATTTACACACACATACATATATATATATATATATTATTTCCCTAACTTATTATATATGAGAGAAGAAAGAAAAAAAAAGGAAAAAAGAGGAGAGAGAGAAGGGGGATCGAGAGAAAAGGAAAAAAAGAAAGAAAATGGGAAAAGAAGAAAGGGGGAAAGAAGAAAGGGAAAAGGAAGGCATAATCGAGAAGGAGAGAGAGCAGAATTGAGAGAGAGAGAGAGAAAGTAGAGAAGGAAAGATAGGAGAAATGGAGAAGAGAGGGGGAGATTGAGAGAGGAGATCGAGAGAGAGGGAGGGGAAGGCAGATCCTGCTGCCGTCCGCCACAACCAGCGTCGCGCTGTTGCTGCCGCTTACGCCGCCGTCGTTGTCGGAGAAAGAGGTCGCCGCTGCCGTCCATTGATACCCATCCGACAACCTTTTTATTTTCATGCTATTTTTTTATGTTATTATTTTTGGGACTTCCCTTTTTCCCCTCTCCCAGTTCCTCCTATTATCTTGTTGATATCTTGAAATTCAGGTTCTCAATTTCGGATCTATATATGGAATGAACAGTAACCTTTTAAACTTTTATTTCTTACTAGCTATTAAAATCTTTATTTATTTATTTATTTTAGCTCATAATTGGATTTCATGTGTTGTTCTAATTATCTATTTTAATAGTTGTTTTGAGTTTGCTATTCTAGTTTGGTGGCAGTTTTGTTGCTAATTAAGTGTATGTTAGAAATTGTTTATTCAGTTTTAATTCAAGTTCTTTTTTTATATATTAATTTCGAAGATTAGCGTCACTTAATTTAACTAAAAATGAAGTGAAATGAAATATTATTGTATCTAGATTAATGGTGAGAATTAGAGGATTATATTTTGCTAATGAAAGGATCTGGGTTCGAAACCCTTTGTTATCATTTTTTTAAAATCATTTTTATTCTTGGAAAATTTAACCATATTTAGTTTAAAGCTTAAACATGTTATCAATAATGGTGTTTAGCCTAATGAATTTCCATGTATAATCATAATAGTTGGTCAGGGTTCGAAACCCCTTAGATGCATTTTTATTTCTTTTTATATGCATTTTTATTTCTTTTTATGTTTAATCTGTCGTACTTTAGGGTATTCAGATTTATGTATGTTATTTAATTTAATAAATGAGTTAATTTTGAAAATCTTGTGTGGTCCAGTGGTTGAGGGTTTTATTATAATTCTAAAGATCAAAAGTTCAAATCCTTTCAATGTATTTTTATCCCTTTTTGACAAAATATTTTCTGTCTTTGCCTAATATATTGTTCACTAAGTTTATGTATTCTAATGAATGTGGGCTACTGTTTTGGTTATAAGAGGTTGTTGGTTCAAGCCTCTTAGACAATTTATTTATTTATTTTTCTTTTTGTCTTATTCTATTTTATTTAACGTTGATCGAATTCAAAGATTAAGTCTATGATACAATAAATGGATATTTTGAAAATATCCTATGATCTTATAAATTTCAGTAAATTATAATTTTAATATTTGAGATTAATATGTTCATTTTCACGATCAAGGACTCCACTGTGGGTATAAGCTATGATTATTGTTCGACTGCCAAATGGCATCGTTTTACATTATTAAGTTAGGATCTCGGTCCCTTGACCTTTTCTTACATTATATTATACGATTAGATAGGGTTTTAGCACGTGACTAAGACATGGCCTTTATGTATAGGTCTTTACCGAGACGGCAAGCCTAGGATGAGTTGAGTTCGAGGAATTAGAGGAACGAACTCTAAGTCGCTGCTCTACCCCCAGGATTGTAAATAAGGTGGGTAACTCTATACTCATATAGAATATTCAAATAAATATATAATTTTATACTATGCCTGATTAGTCTATGAAATTATCTATGAAATCATATCTATGGAATGATTTATTGGATATGAAGTTATGGGATAAATGATTGAACTTTGAGCATGATATCAGATTCTAGCATTTTATAAACTGTTATGAGATTTAGATAATCATGCTTATTGTTTATTATTGCAATTGATATTATGATATGAAAGCATTGTTTAGATATATGATACCTTGCAAGATAGATGCAGTAACTCTTATAAGTGATGATACTATGTTAGTAATTGATGAAAGAAAGAGACCTAGATGAAACATTCTAGGTTGTGATCTATGTTTATAGATAATAAGCTAAGATTATCGCTCAATCATCTAGTATTGTCATTTCTGTTATTAATTTAGGAATCTGGGCGCTTGACCCTTCCTTATTCTATGACATATTACTAGGATCCTAGTGTGATACTAAGATATGATCTTTATAAATAATTCCTTACCCGAGACGGTATGCTTAGAACGAGCATAGTATGATCAAAGTTTAGCTATTATAGCTATAAGGTGGGTGATATCAATCCAACACGTGACTTATATTCCAAAAACGTGTTCTATTTATGATAATATATGTTTATAATAAAGCACGCTTCAAAGTACTTTTATGGCTCTATGATTTCTAGTCAACAGTGACTTATGTTTCAAAAGCGTGATCTATTTATGATAACATATGTTTAAGTTTAAGCATGCTTCAGATTACTTTTATGGCTCAATGATTTCTAATTAATACGTGGTTTTATGTTTCAAAATCGCGTTATATTTATGAGAAAAATATGTTTATATAGAAGCATGCTTCAAAGTACAAAATATTCTTTTTATGACTCATCGGAAGCTGCTAAACTCTATGGTTCCCGGTATGAGCACTTGGTGCAGTATGTAGCACATCGGTGCGGTATGAGCACTTGGTGCAGTATGTAGCACTTTAGTGCGGTATGGTATGAGCACTCCGGTGCGGTATGTCACAATGGTGCAATCATGGTACTACGGTACAAATATGTCACTTCGGTGAAATTTATATGATAGAGAACCATATTGAGTTAACCTTCCGTATGTTAATAAGCACACACTTTTAATGGGCATTAGAACAAATATGTTTAATATGCAAACTATTTATTGAATGGTCAGGTGTATTTCAGAAATTTAAAAATCCCACTGAGTGTTTTCTGGCACTCAGCCTATCTATTTTTTTATAATATTTTCAGGTATTTGATGATGGCTGGCGGCTGATGTGGACCAGTGGGGATTTCTTATTTCATTGACCACTTTTATGATTTTTAATTATTGATTATGTGTAGTTAGTGGTCAATAAGTATGAATTTTATGCTTCCGCTTTATGATTATGAAATATTTAATTATTGTAAGGTCAATGGGGAGTATTGTGGTCTTTACAACGTATTCTAAATGTTGAATGTTGAATTTTGACTAGTCTTGGTCATACAGGTTTGAATGGTAAACGGTTATGAGCGTGGATATTTGAATATTTTAAACAAAATGTTGCCCTAATTTTTATGACCCGAGAAAATTATTTATTTTAAATCGCGAAAATTTTATCATCATTTCTTTTGGTCGTGTATTTTTCAGTAGCATCTGGGCTCTCGGGTTCGGGTCGCTACATCCTCATTCTTCTGAGATCATTGATGTAGTACCTACAATATGGTCGAATGTGACCAGGCTTTTCACAGTAATGGCAGACAACTCCAATTTTTCGAGGCAGAGACTTTTGAGGTTGTGGCTGCTTGATCTCTGGTTTAAATTTAGGTTCTGGAACAGATTCATCATGCGTTCCAGATGTTTGTCCTTGACAGAAACGATCAAAGAACTTTCCACCAGTGTATTCAAGTCCTGTATGGTCCTGGGGACTTTTTTCTTTAGAAATGATGTCATCGAGCTGAGATGATCCAAAGTTCATCATCTTGACGAGTTTTTTTAGATGAAGCAGTTCACCATTCTGAGAGTGAGTATTGTTTCTCGATTGTTGAAGGTCATTCTGCAACTCACTGAGGCGCATGAACAGACTATCTCTTTCTTTAATGAGATCATCATTCTCTTTTATCAGCCCTTCATTGACTTTCACACCATGATCCAGCTCTCATAAAGCTTTTTGTATGCTTCTATGGCCGACTCTTTAGTGAATTCTTCATCGTCACTGCATTCAGATACTTTGTCATTCTGTCTGTCAAAGACAGAATTAGGCACAGGTTCTTTGTGAGAATATGTCATAAAAGCAATATGATTGCTCACGCATTCTTCATCACTCCCACTATTATCTGGATCATCACTTTCACTAAAAGTGGAACTGTAGGATTTATTCTTCTTCTTTAAGGTGTTAGCACACTCGGCTTGATAGTGCCCAAGACCACCACATTCTCTACACTTGACCTCCTTGAGTTTTTCTTCACCGGGATCTTCATCTTTAGTTCTCCGAGGTTTGGAGAATCTGTTCTTGACAAAAATTTTCTGTGAAGACTTCTCATAACGTTTGACAAATTTTGAAAAATTCTTTGTCAGTAAGGCAATTGACTCAGCCAGATCCTGTTTGTTAGAGACATTACTTGGCACATCAGAACTGGAGCCGGCTTGAAAAGCTATGCTTTTCTTCTGAACTGTCTCTTCATCTGTTAGTCTCATCTCAAAAGTCCTCAGGGACCCCATAAGCTCCTATAACTTCATCTTGCTCACGTCCTTGGCCTCTTCGATTGCCGTGACTTTGTATGCGAATCTCTTGGGAAGAGATCCCAGAAATTTTCGTACAAGTTTCTCCTCAGAGATGGCATCACCAAGTGCAAAGCTTTCATTAGCTATGTCACAAATCTTGGCGTTGAAATCAGCAAGCTTTTCACCTTCATCCATTCGAAGGTTTTCAAATCTGGTAGTAAGAAGCTGCATACGGGATGCACGAACACTGCTCGTTCCTTCGAAAGAAGTTTGAAGGATATCCCATGCATCTTGTGCCTTGTCCCATGTGGAGATGAGTTTGAACATGTTCATGTCCACTGCAGAGAAGATGGCGTTCATGGCTTTAGCATTCAGCCCCATGATCTGATAATCAGCATCGTCAAACTCTTCTTCTGGTTTCAGCACCGCTTTGCCTTTCTCATCCCTCTTGGTAGGAGGCTTCCACCCTTCCGTCACCATCTTCCAGGTACACTCATCAATTGAGCGAATGAAAGCTATCATTCGAGCTTCCAATAGGCATAGTTATTGCCATCAAGGAGCGGAGGTCGCACCGTCGATGCTCCTTCTTTCATCGAATCCATCTCGGCAAAACAATACAAGAACACGGATTAATACCCTAAGATCAACCCTGAATACAGGCAACCCACTCTGATACCAATTGAAAAATAATAATTGGTGCGTCGTTGTTCACCAAAAATAAATGTCCCGACTTCCGTCGGTAAGCCCACACTGCAGAGTACAGTGGTGAGCGAGATCGTCTCCCAAGAGACCGGCGAGAATTACTCTATATTTCCAATCTGCATAACTAAACTTTTCCAGAGGGTTTTTGTGCTTATAATAAACTGAACGAAATTAATAAATAAATAGAAAATAAATGCACGTTTTAACAAAATGAACGGATTTAAAATATGAGAAGAAATATTCCAGATTCCAATTAACTCCACCCTGGCTTACCTAAACTGATCCTCGACGCAAATATTAATTCAATTACCACATACAAATCAGTTATAGCTACCGAAGACGCTTACTGACGCAGCCTAATTCCTCCATAGTTTCTCGATAATCAGGAAGATGCTTCACCAATTATTTCCCTAATCGACTGACAACCGTAAGAGACGCTCTATATGTTTAATGAGTCAACAACCTTAAAGTCTAGAGGAACCCGATTCATAATTAACAGACTCTGACGCAGGACCGTTAAATTAAGATTGTTATTCTCTCTGGTTCTGAAGAACCGTTTCGCCACTAATTAAACTTAAACCACAATTACGGATGGCCGGTTTAAATGACTACTAATTAATTCCGAATTACTAAATATGTGCACCTATCTAGCAATATCGAAGCAATTAACGACTTGAAATACAAAGAATAACAGATACATGCAAATTAATTGAATGATAAAAACACAAATAGATCTCACAGTTTAGCTAGGCCAGGGCTTCGTTAGTGCTCACCGGAATAAAAAAAACTTAGCTTGATTGCATATCAAAATTGAATCGTAAAAATATTAAATAGTCGAACACCATGAAAACTAACGAGGAAGATGAAATAAGTCTGCTCCAAATGTCTCTCACGTTTCTGCTCTGCTGCGTTCTTGCGTGCGTGTTGAATGAATCAAAAATAGAGTTAATAACCTAATCTATATATAATATCCTTAATTAAAACATTAGATAAGGAAATAAAATCCTAAATCAATCTAAACTAGGAAACATAGCAAGAGGAGGACTCTTGAGGCGGTGGAAAGCTCAATTCCGCGTCCAGGTTGTGGCTTGGGCCGAGAATCAGATTTTGCAAGCCCAAAACGCGTGCTCAGGTCCAGCTTCTAGAACTTCTGCTCCAGTTTTCCAGCTGCAAGCCCTTACGGCCGGATCTACTCAGACTCGAATTTTTCTCTTTCTTCACTTAGATTCTTTTTGCACCAAAAACCTGCCATTTTCTCCAACTTTGTACTACATCCCTACACAACTCAACAAACACATCATTCTTCCAAAATACACAAGTATAGGGCAATTAATTAGGAGAAATGACACCAAAAGATAACAATAAAAGCAAGTAAAATATGTCCTATCAATAATCCGTGCTTATATGATTTCTAGTTAACTGCTTAAAAACTGTTCTATGAAATGTGTGGAACAGATGCAAGAACATAAAATAAAAAAACAGTAAAAACGCACGAGATGGTAATCCAGTTCGGTTCAACCAGCCTACTCTGGGGGGATTGCTCCCAAACTTGAAGTTTCGACTGTTACTCCTTCGAAGAGGGTATTAATGATCTTACACATACAAGCCTCCCGCCTTATGTCGCTCGTTCTTCTCCTTGAACTCTTTCGCTAGCCGAAAGTTGTAAGATCCCATCACAACCGTGACACTAGACTCCCTCTAGCTACCCACGACTTCAACTTATAATCTCTCCCTAGATTGCGTACAAAACGGAATAAAAATCCCCTCACGTGTTTCACTCGTAAACACTCAAAACTAGTCTATCACGTTGAACTGTTTAATGAACAGCTACTAGTTACAAAAACGACCACAAACTGATTTTAACACTAGAATTTAAACAAAATATAAGTGGTACCGATTGCTCCTCAATTCGGTCTTCATATAGTCTTCTCTTCAACCTTGGCGTCGATCTCCATCCGCCACCAATAAGGTAAGTAGATTGTGGTTTGTGGCCTTCTAAACGTGTGTAGATACTTCTCAAGTGTAGGAAGGTTAATTCAGCACGGGATCTACACCATAAGGCAGTAAAACGAATCTATCTTGACCTTCCAAGCTGGTTTGGTGTAAGATCTTTCCAATAAGGAAACTGCCATAAATAGAGTGTCCCTGGTTTTGTCTGGAACAAACTCTGGAATAGTTCACCAACTGTTCTTCTTTTCTTGCACAATGAAAAATAAATCTTCGTGGGACATACCCAGGTACACTTTGTCGAACATATCTCGCCAATACAACAACACAAATACTTAGTGCATGACGATGGCACTAACATCTTCTATATCATATAGTCCACCACTCCCTCTTGACAAGACATTACTTATATGACAATGGTTGCAGTGACTAAGTAACATGCATGGAAGACTATCGGTGGCGGCTGAATTGAAATTTGAAATCATAAATGTATATATCTTTCGGTCTTTGTGTGTGTGTGAGGGGAATGGAGAGAGGAGAGTGGTTCATGTCATAGTCTGAGGCTAGCATCGGGAATTGGTATTCAAAGAATGTTGGTGTTTTTTATATTTCATATATGTGTAAATGCTTTTACTTAATTTATTGACCCCAAATATTTTTGGCTACTTTTCTCAAAATCTTGGTAATTAAGACTGAAGATGCTGGAAACTTGTTACCAAGTTTCTGAATGTTAGCCTGACCCCTCCTTTATTTATTTTTTCCAGTAAATAATGGTCTAGTTCAAGCAATACACTATCTCTATCTCATTCTCATTTCAACTCCTATTAGATGATTAGTAATCCGTAGTTTATATTTCCAATTAAGATTCATACCCTAACTGTAGCTTGCTTTGCTTGATTTAATGGCACATCATTAAAATTCTCTAAAATATAACATACTATGTTGCCACTATTTCAACAATCTTTGATTCTTGACAATAAGTTTGTAGGGACTCTAGACCAGGGCGCTGGATGTCTAATCATATTCGATGATCCCAAGACTGACGCGATTTACCCGGCCATATTGGAAACGATATCAAACATGGAGAAGGTTGTGGACAGCCTCTATACAAGGTCTGCCAAAATAATGGCATGAGAGAACTTTTTCCACCTAGCAATTTACTTTTCATGAATTAAGACGAATTTACTCCTATGGTCTGCAATTTTTTTTATCGTGCAGTTTCACATTTGAGCACTTGATTGTTGCCATCTTATATGAACTACTATCATTTTATGTGCTCCATATTATTCTTAGTTTGCCTACTCTTTCTGGTTGTTCAAGTCTTTATTAGAAATTTTCCCAAGCTGTTTTTTTATTTTGATTTTTTGAGTTGTGATGAAAAATATTGTCCATGTTTGATAGTAGCTAAAAGAGTTAATTAACTCTTGAATTGGAAATCATGCACAAAAATACACAAGTTAGCATTTTTTAAGTTGCTTTCTGTATATAGTTGTGTGTAGCTATGTTTTTTAAACTGATATTACATTTGATTCTTAAACGATACGTTTTTGTGTGTCAATTGATACCTCTACGCCGAATAAATGATACTCTTCAGGATCTAATGTTATCTTTTTTTTTTTCAAATGTGATACAAATGATACTAATATCATTTCTGAAAATAAATTTATCTTTCCTTGAAATTAGAATACGTATATCAAATGATACCTAAACATCGAATAAATGGTTACTTTTTTATTGAACAACATTTAATACTTTATAACTTAACAAATGATACTATCATTGTTTCTGAAAATAAATCTGGGTCTCGCTCAATAAGGTTATGGCAGTTATTAAAAGGTCAAAATTCAAAATAATCATATGTACTTTATACAAAATTTATTCAACAAAATAACATCTTAATTGATACAAAATTTAAAATAAAATAATACTAACCACCATTCCATTGATTCAAAATAAATAATCTAAAATATCTATTTACCATCACACATAACACAAATAACTCAAGAACAGTATTTTACCCCATCCAATCATGTCCAACATTACAAACAACTTCATGTTTCAACCATAACCAACTCCCCCACATGTAACAAATCCAAATCACCAAATCAAAACATACCAAAGTGTTTGTTCAAATGTATTAAATATTCAGAAATTCAAGCCATAACACCACAGGTATCCAAAAATAAATACAAAATTCTCAATCACTTCTTTATGTTCATGAATGCAATCGCCGACTTATAAACTTCAAATCTTAAATTATTCGTTCTAGCAAAGGTGATACGGGCGCAGTGCTGGGCAGAAATCTTCCTTCGACTAAAGGGATGAAACGAAGTTAGAAAATAATTAGGGGAATACAAACTAAAAGTAAAAAAACTAACGCACTATTCAAATTTGATATGTACAATCAAATCAAATAGTACCATTTAGTTTTCCATGTGGTATTCCATACAAAAAATGAAAATGCACACGCATAAAAACATAAAATAAAATCTGACATAACTCTGATGCTTATAAGCATCTCATTTGGTACTAATCAGTATGAAAATTGATACTTCATACAAAAAATGAAAATGCACACACATAAAAACATAAAATAAAATCTGACCTAATTCTGATACTTATAAGCATCTCATTTGGTACTAATCAGCATGAAAATTGATACTCCATATAAAAAATGAAAATTCACACGCATAAAAACATAAAATAAAATCTGACCTAACTCTGATACTTATAAGCATCTCATATGATACTAATCAGTATGAAAAATGAAAATAACACACATAAAAATATAAAATAAAATCTGACCTAACTCTGATACTTATAAGCATCTCATTTGGTACTAAACAACATGAAAATTGATACTCCATACAAAAAAATGAAAATGCACACACATAAAAACATAAAACAAAATCTGACCTAACTCTGATACTTATAAGCATCTCATTTGGTACTAATCATCATGAAAATTGATACTCCATACAAAAAAATGAAAATGCACACACATAAAAATATAAAAATATAAAATACAGACATATAAACCAATAACACTAACTAAATAATTGGATGTTCGCACTTAAATAAACAAATCAAACTAGTACTAACCAACATGCATATTAATACCGAACTCATACATGCACACATAAAAACACACATACTATACAAGACAATACTTTAAATTTGATACATACAGTCAACTCAAATAGTACCATTCAGTTTCTCATATGATACTCCATACAAAAAAAAAGAAAAAAGAAAATGCACACACATAAATCATAAAACAATATCTGACCTAACTCTGATAGTTATAAACATTTCATTTGGTACTAATCAACATGAAAATTATTACTCTATACACACATTCAAACAATGAAAGTGGCAAAACAGGCTATACTGAATTTTAAAGACATAAACATAATATCTAACAAAACATATAACAGACAAAAATTATGGAAAATTTGATATCTAGAAATTCAAAGCATACCAAATACACTATTAAAATAACCAAGAAGTCAAAACCAAAGAAAAAAAGTCTCCAAGGAACTACTAGGTGTCAATTTGTGATATTAAACATTGAAAGTAACATCAGATATCATTGGCAAAATTAAAGCTTGATCAAATCCTACCAATTAGATCATAGCCAAATAAAATAAAAATGGACTTTTCATCAGATGGTATCAAAGGAAATAGAGTATTTCACTAAATTACATGAGATGGACATTCTAATACTTATGTCTAAGGGTACAATAATTCAAGCAAGCAATGAGAAAAAGGGAAATATGTTAAATCTGCATAATGCAAAAAAAAGTCCACGGCTATAATGGTGCAGTTTGATAAATGGTTAAGCCATAATATAACTCAGAAAGGTCCAAAATGGCACAAAACTTCATCAAATCCACAAAGGCCCCCCCCCCCCCCCCACAGTCAAAGAAAATAAACCAAATAAAATAAAACGATCCATGTAAACACAATCATAAAATCTGCATGAAGAAGAGCATATGTAAAACACAAAACTCATCAAGAGTTGGACAAGAATTAAAGTCCAAATTTGAGTGTTTATGTTACCTCGCCCCAGTAATAGACATGAATTGTTGTACTTTGTCACGCTGCCCTCTACCCAGCTTGTTCTGTCAAGAAATAACCAAACAACAATCAATTGCGCATTAAACCACAAGAAATTTTCAGCAAATTTCTAGAAACAAAATAACTAAGGAATCAACTTGAGCAATTTATTATTGTTACCAACACTGAAACACTTCGAAAACAAGACAAATTACGGATTATATAACGGTTGCAATGCTCAGAACTGATGTAAGAAGCATATGGAGCTGGAGATTCCAAAGCTTCAGTAGAATTTGAGCAATAATCGGTAACATCAACAAAAAAACCAAATTGCAAGAAAAGAACACTAACCATGTTGAGAAGCCGAGAGAAAACCCTAACAATCGAGATTTGATTCAATTGACAAAGACTGTGAGCGGATTGGCACGAGAGGAGAAGTAGGGTTGTGATTAATCAGGAGAATTTCTCTCACTCCAAGCAGAGCTATCGAGAGATAGAAGGGCAGAGAACGAGTTTGCGGCTAGGGTTTAAAAATCACAAAAGAGGAAAAAATGAGAAAATTGGGTCTCTGAGGCTATTTATATTCCGGATTGTGGGCACGGATCGGATCGGTACGGATCGGGTCCGTCTGATGGGCTGACCCATGCACCTTATGCACAAGAGTTTTCGCCTCGTGAAGAATTTAAAAGAAATTAGAATGAATTGAAGATAGCAACAAATAATGAAATGTTGGAAATTTTTTATCCCAATTCCAGATTTCCATTTCATGTGAGGAATCTGAATCAAACTTTGCCTCGTCTTCACCCTTTGGTTTTCTTGCACAGCAATCTAATTGATCCTCCCTCCACTCTCTCTCTCTCTAGAGAGAGAAACAAGCAAGCGAATTAAGTTGGGTGGCACTGGCATGGTGTTTTCCTCCATCCAATTCCAATTCCAATTCCAATCCATATTTTTACATGCAATTCCGAAGTCGAGGAGATGGGCATAGCCTCTGTGATCATATACATTACCGTAGCCCTAGCTCTCCTGCTTCTCATCTCCCGCTCCTCCCACCTCACCAAGCCCCACGGCCGCCGCATCCGCCGCCTCAAAATCCGCTCTAATTTCACCTTCCCCCCGCCCGCCGACCTCCGCCGCCATCACTACGACCGCCCCGCTGCCTTTGATCCCCTCGTCGCCGACATCGAGCTCCACCGCGAGGACAGGCAGTGGGAGCACCTCTACTTCCAGAAGCACCACCCCGAGTCGACTCAGCCGGCGCCGGGTCACGAGTCGCAGCCGGAATGGGAGGATTTCGCCGACGCCGAGGATTACCTGAACGACGAGGAGCGGTTCAATGTCACCAACAGGCTGGTGCTTTTGTTCCCCAGGATTGATATTGACCCCCCGGACGGGTTCGTGAGCGAGCCCGAGTTGACTCAGTGGAACTTGCTGCAGAGCCAGAGGGAGGCGCTGCACCGGACCCAAAGGGAGATGGAAACTCACGACAAGAATAAAGATGGCTTTGTGTCTTTTGCTGAGTATGAGGCGCCCAGCTGGGTTAGAAACGCTGGTAATTTTTTCATTACTTATTCTTATCATTTTTTTCTGTCAATCTTTCATTTACTTGATTTTGGCTATATTTTATGTTGCCCTTGAAAAAAAAAAAGAGAGGATTTTGCTGTGGATTCTGGATGAAATCTCTTGTTTTGTATGCATGTTATGGCTTTGATGAATCGGGAGGGGAGTAGCTTTTAAGTATGCCTATTTTTCTGGCAATGACTCTTTCCAGATAACACTTCATTTGGATATGATATTGGCTGGTGGAAAGAGGACCATTTCAATGCATCTGATGTCGATGGTGATGGTCGTTTGAATATCACCGAGTTCAATGAGTGAGTTTCTGATCAACTACAAAGTTAACTTTCTGGAGGAAAGAAATCTCTTTTACCAGATGTCAGATGTGTTTTTTTCTTTTTTCTTTTTATTGTAGCTTTCTTCATCCAGCTGATACTATCAATCCCAAGCTGCTTCTGTGGTTATGCAATGAGGAAATAAGGTGATTCGATTTTTTCTATAATCTATCTTGTTGATGTCAATTGCTGTACATTTAGTTCATTGCTCTGGATATTTTTGGTAGCTTCTAGGATGTGCGATCTATAAGGATGTATGCTTGCTGAATGGCCGTGCCTGGGCAAACCCCATTTTCTTTGCCCAGTTAGTGTCAAATATCATTGTTTGTGGCATGGGCCCTGGAATCATGGCTGTTGCCTAAAATTGTGTATCGAGACATTAATTTCTAAATTGAACAACTCTTGTCTGTTGATGTTTTTGCAAATTTAGAGAAATTATCAGCTTGTTGCTCATTCTTTCCAACTCTGTTTTTTGGTGGGTAAAAAGTATATATAAAACTGAGATAAACTGTACAAAAAATAAATAAATGAAATCCCTTTGACAAGTCCAAAGGGGGGGAACAACTACACAGAGTAAAACTCAGGCAGTAGGGGTGGGGAGGTTGTACAAAGGTCTTAGCCTTAACAAGAACACCAAGAAAGCTTACTACGACGAACTATAGTTGTAAGTGAAGTAAGATAGATTAACTACAAGAGAGCCCCCACTATCTAGGATAAGTGAGGCGAGAACAGTGACTCCTCCTATCTAGGATAGTTGAAGTCAAAATACACGGGAACAAGGGCATACCCCCAGCCACAACACATGGGGACCAAAGGTGTGTAAACCATGTGATACTTGACCTTCTATGTAGCCTAAAAGGTCAACCAAACTAACAACCTCACAGTTTGGGACGAGGGGTTATATTAGGCCATAACCCTAGCCAACATCACCCTAAGTGCAATGGGGTGGGCCTCATTCTTTCCAACTCTAACAATAGGATATCATGGTCAAACTACATGATTGTATCCCTGCCTTCTGATTTTTTGTATTGATACCATCCACACGTGATTTGGCTTTTCCATCTGCTGGATTGCTATCCTCTTACACAGTTACACCTAAGTTGAAGTTTGTAATCTTTCGTTCCTGGTGAAATCCCTGGAGGAACAATATCCCATTGCCCTAGCTAACTTTCTAATTCTTTGAGATATTAACTCATTTTACAAATATTCTGATACATAATGTTCATTAGTCAGAGGAACATGCTGATACATGGCTATTTGACATTTAACATTTAACAAGGGTTTGAATATATGATATATCTAATATATATAGCTGCTAACGCCCTATGCTCAGAATATGCGACTGAAGCTGTAGCTGGCTCTATTGTTAAAGTGCTTGGTTTTTATTTTTCTCAAGTTTATATCTGAACGGAAGTTGTTACAGTGTTTGGTTTTATTGTTCTCGAGTTAATACCATTCATGTTATTTTGGTGGAGGACTATGATACTTATTAACTGACACATGATCTTTCAATACATTTATCATAATTTGGGACGTTGATTCAGATTTCATGTATGGAGCATTTAATAATCATGGGCTGAAAATGATTTCATAAAATGATTAATGTCTTTAATTTTTGGTGTTGCGAGACAACTAATGATTTCCCATTTAATTCATATTAGTAACAAGTAGACAGCCAACTACCATGTCTTGGTGCTTTTCTTTCATGGTCTGATATACTTTTTGGTCATTGTCTCCATGAGCTGACTGAAGAGCTCATAATATTACATCACGCTTTTTCGCTGGTCAAGTTGTTATTGTCATTTGTTTGTTTCAGGGAAAGAGATGGCGACAAAGATGGTAAGGTTAACTTCAATGAGTTTTTCCACGGGCTCTTTGACTTGGTTAGAGATTATGAGGAGACGGCAAATTCTTCAGATGAATCTAATGATTCACTTGAGGCCCCTGCTAAAGTATTGTTTACCCAGCTTGATAAAGATGGTGATGGGTAATCAGCTTGAGATCTCAGTTTTAATTAATTGATTTATTTAAACAAATGCTTTTGTGATTGGTAGCTAAACTCATTTTGTATGCTTTAGATATTTGTCGGCCGTAGAACTACTACCCATTATTGGAAAGCTTCACCCATCGGAGCATCACTATGCTAGTCAGCAGACAGATTATATATTGCAGCAGGTATGTAGTGCATGAAGATTTGAATTATTTTTTTTACCTTCAGTTCAATGAGTTCAGGTATTACTTGCTCATTGTTAATATGCTTTGATATTCTGAAAATAGAGAAATAAAATCATGAACCCACACATTATATGGATAGTATCTATAATTGCTGATGCATTCAGAAGTATTTCAGGTTGCTAATCATGCATGAATTTTGTGCTTTGAGTTCAAACATAGTGCATAACATGTGTTTTTGTTGTCTGAATGCTTACATGATGCAGAATTGTGGTTTTGTTATTACTGTTGCCCTTTCAGTGTTGACATTACAGCTCCTAGGTGATTCTGTCACTCTTCTTATTGCGCTGATTATGAAGTAGTCTTTTTATTACAGATGACTATAAAATTGATAAGAAAGTAAGGATGATGCTGCCACATGTTTCTCTCAGAGAAGTAGGGTTTTATATGGCTGTTCTGCAAAATATATGTTACGGTGTAATATATTTTTCTATAAAAAGGAAGACACCTGCAGGAGGGAATACGTGTATTAGGCTTCTACTTATTGAAATGAAGTACATACATGTGAGGATATAATGTTCTCTAAAGAATCTTAATATCCTTTGCATGTAATATCATGTTCCTGCCAGAAGGAATCTATGAATGACTGCGTGGATTATTAAGATTTGGGAAAAGGTCTAAATAGGACCCTCTAAACTATTCAGTGAGTCTCAAATAGGTACTTAAACCAATGTTGGGTCCAATTGGACACTCAAACTCTCTAAACATGCTCAATTAAACCCTTGTGTTAGCCCTTCAACTAACAGTTTTACCGTCCGTTCCACAGCCTGTCATTGTCGTCGTCTTCTTTCTTTTTTTTATTGGTGACTTTCAAAACTCTCCATATCCAACACACCAAATTTGCAGAGACTCCACAACAATCAACCCAAAAAAACCAGAAGCAAAACAAGAAGCTAATGCTTACAAATTGTAAAATCATCAAAGAACTAAAGAAACTCATACAAAAAAAATTGAAAAATGAATTACAGAAATTTATTCACATTAGATCAGCACATGTTATAAGTTTTTCTCAATTCACTATGAACGACACAACTAATTAATAATTAAGACAAGGCTCCTAAAATATAACTCCTTAATACACAAATATCCACGATCTCTGTCCACTAAAGAATTGCAGGGATCGCACAGCATTGATTTTTTTCCCCATAAATTCTCTATAAAAAATTCCAATTGAAGGGATATTCAGCGAGAAAATTAAATACTAACCTTCAAAGAACATAAACAAGAATCTTGACATATGATATTGCTATGGCTCTTGACCTATGTGAACTTTATCCTTAGACGATGATGAAGAGTAATTAACCATTGATGAATTCTGCTAAAAAGCAACTATGTGATATTGCTTTGGAGTGTTTCGAACGTAGACAAAAGAATGCAAAGTAGAAGACTATACATTGCCATGAAATTTTGATTTAAGAATTTAGGTAACTGTGAAAAAAGTGGCCAGACGTTAGGGCATTATTTAGAGGGTTAACAAAAGGGTTTAATTGAGCCCATTTAGAGAGTTTGAGGGTCAGTTGGACCAAACATTAGTTGAAGTACCCACTTGAGACTGACTAAATAGTTTAGGGTCATATTTGGACTTTTTCCCTTACGATTTTAAGGGTTAAAGATAATTCATTCTCTTAAAATCATGTAAAATCGGAAATTCAGACTATCTTACATCTCCTCTGTTCATGGTTGACATAAACCATCGGAATGGATGCTCTTAGGGTGATTACTTCTAAAACATCTATCACCATTTTGAACTGTGTTTAGTTACCTATCCATCGCCCACATCTGGCTCTCAGCCTTCACTACCAACTTTGACTTCTCGAATGCTTCATCAACTTATCTTCAATCCTTTCCTCCTACAATCCCCAGCCATATGTCCTTAGAGGCCCACAAATACATTAAAAATGTACAACGAAAAACTACTTCATAAGAATCAACTCTTATCTCTCAGGTTCCAAATTGTTAATGGCGCATGCTGATTGAACGCAATTGTTAGGGCAATGGTGAAGTTTCCCTGTTCCTAATTTTGCAGGCAGATGCAGACAAGGACGGGCGTCTGACCTTATCAGAGATGATAGAGAGTCCATATGTTTTCTATACTGCTGTATTCAATGAGGGTGAAGAGAGTGATTATGAATTGCACGATGAATTCCGTTAGAAAGCCCATGTGATAGGGTGAGGAAGCTTGTAAGCAATCAAAAAATGCAGATACTCGTTTTCCGCTCACGAGCTGGAAGAAGTGGCACGAGTTTTGTTGGATAGTAACGAAACTTTTGAATGCTGACCGGGAAACGAGCAATTAAGATGTGGATCGTCGCCAAGATTTCATAATGGCATGAACAAAATCTTAATTATGTTGCTTGCTCTCTGCTCTTTGTAACGCAGGTTGTATTGACTAATTTGATATTTTTTGCGGTTTTGGAGGCATAAAAATAGTGTTGTCTATTCTTTTATTCTTGTCTGTTTTTATTTTTTACAGCATAACTCATTGGTGTAACATGATCTATGAAACAGACATTAGTTGTATTTTATTTTAGTTAAAAGCAATTGAGTCTCTGAAAAATAAAAATTAAAAATTGGACGACTTTCTTTTTTCCTTTTGTCGGAGGAAATAAGTTATTTATCAATTTTAGAAGAAAAACTGTTTTAGAATTTTAACTAATTCTTACAGTTCTAGAATTCCAAAATTGTCCAGGACTCCTAAACCTGAAATAATTCTACCCATATTGTAATAGTTTATCTCACTCATTACCACTTAGCTACGAATTAGATGGTGCATGCACAAAAAACAACTTACGTTGATCAGTATCTATAATATAGAAAATAAATATAAGGTTTGTCGTAAAAAAATATTCTAAACATCCACAACATTCTGCTAGTTAAGCTATTTTTTTAGGAATTAACAATTGAATCGTCATTTGACATAATTTCGACCAAATTAATTATCACATGATTTTAAAATTTTAACCCATTATTTAAAAAAAAATAGTCCAATTAAAATTTACTTATTACGTTTATAAAAATTAAAAATAGTTGTAACTCATTAATTGAAAAAACCCTACATTATTTTAGACTTTTATGGTATTAGTTAAGAGTATATATTTTTTGAAACCTCCAATTGAATTAGGAGTATGTTTTTCTTTAACTTTCCAATTAAATTCAAACTCTTTCAGAATCAATTATTTCATCTATATAGTAGATCAAATAATTAGATTACAGCAACTCATTTCATATGAAAAGAACTTTGGATTTTTTCTTTTTTACTTTTTTTTTTATATTTCTTCTAATAAATTTAATATACTAGATGATGCTAATTTAAAATCAAGTTGTGAAAATCTTGATAATATTGTAAAACATGAAGAGTTTAATGATCTTGATGGTCAAAAGTTGTTTCAAATGCATTAAAATATCTTTTACTAAAACTGATGTGATCATCGCCGGCAAATTGTAGAAGACGGGAATCGGCCGCAGGACATATCAAGTTACAAGGGATAGAACAAAATTCTTTGATCCGAATCTCACAACACAGACAAACTGTACCTATATGAAACTCACAATCCTACTGTGATTGGAAACAAGAACCTCAGAACAATAGTGAAGACGTACAAACAGATGTGATAAATCTATTTGATAAGTCAAGGTTTGAACTCACGGTTCAATAAAAGTTACCGCATAGAATTCTCAGTTCAATAATATTCATAAACTATCTTTTAAAATTCAATACAAGTCCTTATATAGGTGGACAAATAATTTCAAAGCCTGATATAACTTAAATAAGAAAAAGAAATAAATATTGTCTAAAATTCTGATAAATCCGCGAACACGCGCACGAGGCTCAAGACTGGTCAATCGCGCATCGGGTCACATCCTGCTCGCGCCGATCAACATGAGCGGGCTGATCGCGCCTAGAGCTCGTGCCTCGATCAAAGCAGGACACTTGTCTGAATTGGAATACTGTGGGTCGCGCCTCACGTTCGCACCACTTGGCGGGAGTGTTGAGCTCAAGCATGTTGCTCGGGTAATGTCTCTCGGACCCTTGAACTTGAACCTCGGGACTCCACCTACTCGTAACAAAAATAATAAAATAAAGGTTTAGATATATTAACGCACTTAAAGAGGCTAAATAGTTGTCCTAATGCATGCATTGCTTATAAATTTTATTAATCATATATGTTATGTATAAAATAAATTTTTAAAAATTGAAGATACTGAAATCTAATTTTTGTTCTATCATGTCACAACAAAGATTGAATGGACTTGTTTTAATATCCATGAACATGATTACTATAAAATATTGTAAGAGAGTTTGCTTCCAAAAAATTCTAAACGAAGTATCTTTAAAAGATGTTATTCAAAGTTTTTTTTTTTTGTTTCAAGATTGTTCGAAAATGATAGTGAACTCATGAGTTGGATGATTTTGAAGTTTTCATGATTTTGAACATATGTGACATACTTCATGATTTTGAACATTAAAGATAGTTTGGAGAGACATTTTTTTTTTTAATCTATGATATGCATTAGAAATATAGATAATAAGATTATGCTACTTTTATTATGCGTTAGTTTTATATTCAATAAATAGGAGCACCATTTTTTAAGTTCGAACAGATCACTTCGAATCTCAAGGCTGCCCAGCATGACATTGTACAAATACTTAGATAATCCTATAGTGCTAATCTTATGATACATATATCTTCTTTTCGCTTGAAAAAACAAAATTAATATATATATATATTAAATTAAAAAAAATAAATCCATAGAAGACAAGTGTATTGGAATAGTATAAAAAGGGTTGTCGGGAACTATACTGATCATTACTCATATCTACGAGCAATATAAGGGGAGATAGACTACAATTTTAATACATCTTCACCATCCCAACTCCTTGTGAATCCTAGCTTGGTCGTATAAATAATTAAATATTATGTTGGATTTTTTTTGTTTACCTATAAAGCAGAAAATTATTATGACTATTTAGGTCACCTTTGCGTTACAATTATTTGTGGAAAAAAATAATATAAAATAAAAAAAATGTCTACATTTGAAATGAAAGTGTTTTGAGAGGTACAAACTTGTCATGAGTGATGCGTGGATGATATTGGACCATTGGTAAGATCCTTAGGAGACATGTGAAACAGTGAAATACACATATAAATGTTACAAATTGAATAGGAATGTATACATATATAGTAGTGTTATGTGGTACAATATTATTTAACAATAACACCTAATTTATCTATAAATGTAAAAATTGGGCCGAAAAAATATAATTTCTAAAACTTAGACAAAAATAAAATAGAACATTTAGCTTCACATCTGAGACATTAATGAAAATTGTTTCAATTTTTTTTAAAATATACTCGTTACTTTAATTTTGAACAGTACATTTTTCAAATAAATGAATCGAATTAAAAAAAACTATAGCCGAAGCCATTTGAAATGATTGTCTCTCTGATCATATCATATCACATTCTTCATAAGTAGTCTAGAATTTTAGATTCTTTTGAGCACTACTGTTTATGGGACAGTTTCACAACCAGAACAAACAACTGCAATCCAATCATCTTCAGTTTTATTTTAGTTTAGGTAAGATTTCATATAAACCATTTATTATTCTACTTCTGTAAAACACATACCAAAATATATATCATCAACAAAAAAAGAAGACATTTGATTTGATTGTCACCCAAAATATGAACATGATCCGTAACTATACATATGCTGCATAATATATATTTCAAGAATAATTACATCCAAGCCAATTCCAAACATGCTGGAAATTAGTGATCAGTCCATTAGCAACTTACAGAATCTTGAATCTTGAATCTTGATCACTCAACTCAACTGAGCCCAAAAGAAAATTAAAAAGTCTAAAAGAGGAGCATTAGTTAAATTTGAAGAAAATCATGTGCAAAAAAAGCCAAAATCACCATCATCAAAGTTGAGAGCATAGCTCAATGGATCATAGCAGAAGCTGAAATCATTCCTCCGCTTCTTCTTGTTCTTCCTCATCTCTGCTCTCACTCTCCACACCAATCTCTTCAACATTTTCTTCCCATAAAGATATGCAGCATTTGAATCACAGTAGACTACTACTACATCTACTCCACCTTCTTCCACTCCCATTCTTGATTTCTCAGCCCTATCAAGAAAAATGGTGGTGGATGAAGAGGCCAGAGGGGAGAGTGAGTGTATACTATATAGATATAGAAAAAAGGGTGTATGTATGGATGAGTTGAGTGGGTTGGGGGGGGGGGGGTGGTTGCAGAAAAGTGTGTGACAGTGTGACTTTTTTGGGGTACAGTTAGCAGTGATATATGTGTGTGTAGGTAGTTTGGTATGTATTGTATTGTAGTTGTAGAGATAGATTGAGAGATGGAGTGAGAGTGAGAGAGACAGATGATGCTGCTCTTTGTGCTGTCTCTGTCCATTCTGCAATTCTTGCTTTCCTATTTTGCAAAATTTATTTTCTAATCTCTTTTCATTTTCTTGCTTCTGGGATTTATAGTTGTGTAAGTGTTGATCTTGCTCTTAATCAAGTGTGTTGGAGGAGAAATGTGTGAATAGTCAAGTGGTATGAATGTTGTGTTTCTACATATCTTCTATACTCCAAATTTATTGGATCATAATTGCATTTTGTAATAACTCATAGATTTCATTTCAATTAACTTGTCACACTCTAGCTATATGTTGGATCTTAATATCTAAATGGGCGAATTATAGAGATAGTATCACCAATTATTATTTATCAGGATCAAAATCTAACCCCACATGACCTAGTAAATTGTATATCAGAAAAAAAAAACCCCCTAAAAATGGCAAACCAGCTTTGTAGAGTGGAAATAAAATCATTTCTAAGTAAAGAAAGTGTCTATAAAAATATATAGGTGTAGGTGCATAGATATATGTTGGAAGTTGAAATTATAATCCAATTCTTACAATGAGATTTGGTTGAATTCTTGAGACATGTGATTAGATTTGGTGCCTGTTCCTATATATACTTTTTTTATTTCTCACCTTTTAGCTTTCTATGTCTGCAATGAAATTGTCTTCATCTGACCCCCTCCCTTTATTATTATTATCATCATATTCACTCAATATTAAAAGTCTAGTCTTATGTAAATCGTTATTCCCCCAAAATATATAATACCACACAAGATACTGTAAAACAAAATAATGTTACATTTATAGTCCACTGGATCATAATAATTTTTTGAAAGAATTGATTTAAGTATATTTCATTCTCTGTGGCCATGAAATATAACTTCAATGAAAGCTTATTTGTGGAGATATTTATTGGCCCCATTCTTGAAGAGGATATGTAATACCTTTTCTCCTTTTTGTATTTGAAATAGAAACTCATTTTTTATTATTTTATTTGTGTTAAAATTTTCTTAAATTTGATGTAAGCATAAGAATAATTTATTCTCTGGAGAATAAGGTCAACATCTTTATACCTTATGCAATTTCAACCCAAAAGGAGAAAAAAATAAAATTAAAGAACAATGTTGGTGGGGGACCTCTTTGCAAATTTATATATATTCTGATTTGGGCCCTGTGTTTTCTCCTACTTTTTGCTTTCTTATGTCCTTTTCTTTTCCCAAATTTTCTTCTTTGCTCTCTTGTATTCTACTTGTACTATCCTTTCCGCCGGACTATGAAAGGAACTATTTCTGTAGACTAAAAGTTTATATGGAAGTCTTATCAGTTATTACTCGGGACAATAGTTTAAAATTATAAAACCAGTCAAGATTTAGATCTAAATACTGGTAAAATAGCGAAAATATCACTGGATATGAACTTGAATTCGGATCTTCACACATCTTACAGGTTTTAACTCTTAAGACGATCTCACATAAATTTTTGTCAATGTTTACTACTCCTCAAATTTATGATTTTATTTTTGGGCAAATGTATTATTTGATCTCGGTTAATTACCAAAATATTCATGAACTTTGAATCGATTTATAATTTAGGCATGGCTGTTAAAACATTACAATGATAATATTCCAATCTTTTAATTTGCAGCGAATTCCACAACCCAATTTTTTCGCGCAATCGAAATTTTGACATCGCGATAGTTTTTCCACGTGTACATATTGAATTGATTTTGGAGGTGTCAAATTTGGATGTGTATTGTGTCAAGTCAAATTTTCAGTCATGTGAACATTTTGAGGAATGACTGTTAAAACATAGGAATCAAAATGTAGGATTATTATCGTAATATTTTACAATTTCGTAATCAATTTATAAGCAAAAAAACTCGCATCCTCAACAATTGATGTGGACAAAGCCTAGCTTGTTAGAATTCGTTGCATCAAATACTGTGAAAAACATACACATGTGCAAAGTTATACACAATGTTGTGGTCAATATTACTCACATTACCAACAACATTGTCTCAGGAGTTTAAAAAAAGTTTGCACGAAAATAACTTTAAAACACAAGGAGGAACAACTTGTGAAAAATGTCAATGTGCAAAAATTAGAGTTGATGTTGAAGCTAGTGTTAAACACTATACCTTCAACACGCAGCGGAAATTTAAAGAACAACTTGCACGAAAATTAATTTTAAATCACACACCTTCGGTATGTGATTGCCTTAGGGTGAAATTACACTTTACTAGTGTTGAAAATTACAATGTTGATGTTGCCCAGGTTCACTCCCTTGACAACATTACATACAATACAAGGAACCTATTCTAGTTTCGGTCACTTGAATAATTCCTATCAAAATCACTATCTAACATCTAGATAGCTAAATAAAGTATCTACTCGAAAAACTATTGACACTCAATCTAATCAGTACCTACACACACAACTAAGATAAAACCTATCTATAGTTAATTCAAAGAATAGATCTGACGTCAAGTTGAATGTTGGCAGAGCTCTAGTAGACATAAATTCAAGCTTCAGGTTTCCTCACTACTCAAGGTGAAATTTTCTCTACTAGCATACAATACTGCAGAGATCCATCAACACTTGAAAAATCAACTCCCTATAAACACAACTAAGATATGCAGATCTTAGTTGATTGAGACAATAGAGAAGATGCTCATCGCAGTATTGAAGACATCTCTGGCGGAAAAGTGACGCAGCCTTCAATCTTCTCACGTTCACTCTGTGATAGTCTCTCTGGCTGGGTGACTCAAGCTCTGGATTTTCTCACGTGACTCGTGATATTTTCTCTGCTTGAGTACATTCTTCTAGAGTGAAAACTACTATTTATAGATCCCTCTATATGCAACAGTTTTTCAATGTTTACTCTTCGTGCAGCAGCTTCCATGATCCCTCAATGGTAGTGGATTGGTGTTAACTGCCTCCAACATAACTTCCCACGTTCTCCACATCTGCATGTAACTGCTCCAGTATTCCACTATTAAAACCTGTTAGTTAGTGGATAAAGGAAAGAGAAAACATGGTTCCTAAAAAGTAGGAATAAACTTTGACATTTTCAAAATCAAGTTAATCCACGATTTTAACCACACATATCCACTAATTAAAACCTAATCATGTGGATATATTTAAATGATTAATATAAAAAAAAAATAATCAGATCAATTAAAATAAATTGATCCCAAACTTTAGATTCACTGATTGATGTTACAGTCGATGTTACGAAGATAAGTTCAACACTCGATGTAACATGTCTCCACGTCATGGAATTCACTGACCACTACTCTTATAACTGCCCACTAGGTCTTCAACCTGCAGACACACGTTAGAATACAAAAGTAGTGGAGAAATGTTCCTTAAAATTAGGAACTAACTTTGACCATTTCAAAGTTAAGTTTATCCACTATCTTAACCACCCATATCCATTATTTTAAATTCAAATTTCGTAGATATATTTAATTAAGATAGACAAATTAATTAGATTAATTAAAAAGGAATTAATCCTAAAAATTAGGAAAGAATAAGATTACTATGCATAATGTTTCGGTTAATATTGTCGGAATGCTGTTATATATCAAGTATAACATCAAGCAAAATGTCATCAACAATGTTGAACATAGTTGATGTAACACCATTTCTAACTAATTCAAATCTGTTTTGAGTTAAACCAAACTTATAGACTAACATGCCAAACTCAAAATATATAGTTCAAAAGTGTTAATAAATAAATAAATAAATAATATATTTACTTTATTTGATTGATTTTGAGAGAGAAATGTCATTTAAATCCAGTCACATGTTACATAACCAGACATTAACTATCAACATTTAGGACTGTACCATGTTTAAGAAATGATTCATTTAATATACTCCATTATTGAATTGATATATAAATGCATACCTACGTGGATTCAAGTAGATTAAGATTTAGAATTGGTCCAATATGATAGTTGTTATGTTCTTCATTATTATAATTTATAACTGTATAGTACATTTAATAATAGCATTTACTATATAATTTATGAGAGTGTAAATGCGAAATACTAAGTTACTAACAACTTTCTTTTTATTTAATACTTTATCTATGTACAAGTAAAAAAAATAAACTTGTATTTTCGTAAGTAATATGTTTATACTAAAATAGTATGCATATGTAACAAATAAATTAACATTCTTATAAATCACGTATTGGGAAACTACCGTTACTTTGGATGCAAATAATAACTAAAGAGCATGCAGGAAATCACATATATTTAAAATTAATAAACTTATTTTTTTGGCGGATGAGATCATCGAGTCTGAAATGTGCATCTCAACCGCATCCCGATATTAAAAAATAAGCAGTTTTAATAAATTTTATAAAAAATTATTATATTATAACCAATCATAATTAATATTTATTGCTAATAACTGAAATTTTAAAAAATTATTTGCTCTAATTTTGGAATAATCAACCATAATAATTAATTATATTAACTAAAAACTAAAATTCAATACTAAAAAATAATAATGAACTCTAATTGGGTGGATTGAATCCTAAATAATAATATAAAATTAAACTAAAAAAAGAAATTAAAATTGAAG
This sequence comes from Perilla frutescens, assembly GCA_026008535.1. Classification (NCBI taxonomy): domain Eukaryota; kingdom Viridiplantae; phylum Streptophyta; class Magnoliopsida; order Lamiales; family Lamiaceae; genus Perilla; species Perilla frutescens. The sequence goes on along the minus strand of BRKX01000010.1, from coordinate 24,804,877 downwards.
AAAAACTAATAATTTTAATGTTGGAATACAAATGAGACACATACGTTGAATTGGAGACAAAATTTATAGATTTATGAGTAACTAATTTTTTTTCCCCGTTAATATATGACTTCACATTTTAGCAAATGGTAATATATACAATTGGTGAATGCGACTGTCATAAATATATTTGCCGAGACTATCGTCTTCGTCTACCTCATAAATTGATGGGATTGAATTCTAAGTTGTAACAAATTCTCCTCAAAATTAAGGATAATGCCGAAGATAGTTTCCGTTTTACTCTTTAAAACATCATATTTATTTTAATAAAATAAATTAATTAGTTCTTTATCCTACTAATTTTGTTAACTAAAATAGTTAATAGTTGAGAAGTCGAGATGATAAAATTATCATTCAAAACTGGACGCCCATTGAAAAAGAAACAAAAATAAAAACTTATCAACTCACCAGAAAATATTGGGTGCATTTATTTTGCCACAGATAAACCATAATTGCAATATTTCAAAATCAATATCTAAATTATAAATTGCATCAAAATTTGTAATATATATATATATATATATATTATTTAATTTTTTTCAATTGGTCCAATATATATATAGAAACAAAAGCGAGAATAATGTGGGCTGGGTTGGGAAGTTAATTGAGCTGAGTATGCCTGACACTAGAATATTTATTTGGGCCAGTCTCAATTTTGGGCAATTCTAAACATTAAGATAGTCAATTTTCATTACCCTATATTTAAAATAAAATAAAATAATTATTTATATGTACAATTTTATACTCACAGACACCAGCTTAAAATCCTGATTTAAAAAAAAAAAAAAAGTAGAACTCATATCACCGCCATTCAATTCGACAATTCCTATAGCCCCAGTCTCACTCTTCTAAGAAATTAAAGAAAAAGAAAATAAAGGTCTGAATCTATAAATATATACAAAAATAAATACTGATTGAGAAATCCAAACAAGATATAAGAATATGAAGTTATTTGGGTAATTTGGAGTGTAAATGTCTCAAACACCCTTATGACACTTGATCCTCACATCCTAATTATTGTGTAAGTGTACTTTGATATTTATTACTAATTACACAATAAATTTACACACACCTAATATATTAAAATAAACATGTATTTTAGAAAAAATGGATCGAAATGTGTACCATTTTTTTTTAAAATTGACGTTAATATTGTTAAATGCATAACATTATAAAATTTTAAAATTAACATTATATATTACTAACACAATCATTATTATAATGAATAACGTTTAATTTTATGAAACTAACATTATAATTATTAAGATGAGTAATGTTAATTTTGTGAAACTAACATTATGATTATTAAAATAAATAATGTTAATTTTGTGAAACTAATTAACACTATGAGACTATATAAAATAACTATGTAATGTTAAAATCTAACATTATTGCTAGAAAAATACATACATTAAATATAAAATTAATTAATGGGTAACGTTAATTTGTATTATAACATACATACATTACATAACATTAATGTATGATCAAATGCGTAACTTTAAGCATAACGTTATTTTATCATTTGGTAAAAACAATCTTAATGTTAATAAAATGAGTAAAGTTCAAACAATTTAGCATATATATACAATATCCCACACTAAATCAGCTATCGTTATACATTATGCACCAACGTTATACCTAAATAAACTAACGTTATAGTATGAAGTAACATAACATTATGACAGATCAGTACAAAAACTAATTTAAACATTAACCATAACGTATGTATAAAGCACACACATATATATATATACACATACAATATCTAACAATAAATCAACTATCGTTATACATTATGCACTAACGTTATACCTAAATAAACTAGCGTTATGGTGTGAACTAACTTAACATTATGGCAGATCTGTACAAAAATTAATTTAAACATTAACCATAACATATGTATAAAACATCCAAATGATTCTTGTGTAGGTCTACCATAACGTTAGGTTAGTTCATACCATAACGTTAGTTTATTTAGGCATAATGTTAATGCATAATGTATACGATTGTTGATTTAGTGTTAGATATTGTATGTATGTGTGTGTGTGTGTATATATATATATGTTTTATACATACATTATGGTTAATGTTTAAATTAGTTTTTATACCGATCTGTCATAAGGTTATGTTACTTCATACTATAATGTTAGTTTATTTAGGTATAATGTTAGTGTATAATGTATAACGATAGTTGATTTAATGTGAGATATTGTATATATATGCTAAATTGTTTAAACTTTACTCATTTTATTAACATTAGGATTGTTTTTAACAAATGATAAAATAACGTTATGCTTAAAGTTACGAATTTGATCATACATTAACGTTATGTAATGTATGTATGTTATAATACAAATTAACGTTACCCATTAATTAATTTTATATTTATTGTATGCATTTTTCTAGCAATAATGTTAGTTTTTAACATTACACAATTAAATACTCTAACGTTAGGGTTATTTTATATAGTCACATAATATTAATTAGTTTCACAAAATTAACATTATTTATTTTAATAATTATAATGTTAGTTTCACAAAATTAACATTACTCATCTTAATAATCATAATGTTAGTTTCATAAAAGTAAACGTCACTCATTATAACAATGATTGTGTTAGTAATGTATAACGTTAATTTTTTTAAAATATTATAATGTTATGCATTTAACATTATATATGTTTTATACATATATTATGGTTAATGTTGAAATTGGTTTTTGTACAGATCTGCCATAACGTTAAGTAAGTTCATACTATAACGGTAGTTTATTTAGGTATAACATTAGTGCATAATGTGTAATGATAGTTGATTTAGTGTTAGATATTGTGTGTGTGTGTATATATATATCCTTAATTGTTTAAAAGATTAACATTTATTAATTTTTGCATGTTGAAAGTACAAAATGTGCAAGACATTTTTCAGAAAAAATGAGATTCATTTTTTTTTATTTGGATTTTATGGACCCATAGAAGGATTTTGGGTGAAAAATAAGTACATATCGCCCAAATAACTTCTATGTTTTAAATCTTGCCCAACTACCCCATTCATCAAAAGAATTCATCTACCACATCAAATTTAATGCATTTTGATATTTCTGATTTATACATATATTATGGTTAATGTTTGTGATTTTCTAATATGCTATATTCATTCAACGAGATTAATTATTTATGAGATTGTTCACCGATTGATCGGAGGAAAATTCATCAAACATGATGAAAAAAAATTGATATTTCTCATGGCGCGCAGCTCGAGAAAAAGAATTAGGGTTTACTGTCAATGCGAATCCTATTTTACATGGTGAATCAAGTGGAACAAAGGAAGAACGAAGATATTCTTCGCACAATAGTGATAGCTCAACAACACATCAAGGCATGCGCATCAATGGAGGCAACAATGATGGTTTTCCACTCGGATATGCACGAACTGAGATCAATAGCAACATGATGCTTACAAATGATGTACTATACTACTATATATCAATCCAAGCAAACATCCAGGTATGTTCCTAACGGCTGATATCTTCGATGGGAAATTTTTTCATAATTGAAGCCGAGCTGCTAAACGTGGTCTTGTATCTCGAAATAAATTGAGCATAATTGATGGAAGCCTAAGTAAACCACATATATTTTCTATAGATTACATGCAATGGATGAAAGTGGATTACTTGGTTTTTAATTAGATAAGCAATTCTATGATTAAGGAAATATCAAGAGGATTTTAGAATATAGACACATGTAAGGACTTGTGGGATGAATTGCATAAAAGGTTTGGGGAGAAGAATGGGCCTATGATTTAAAAATTAAGAAGAGAAATTGCCACTTATTCACAACAAATTCAATCGGTTATGATGTATTTTAACAATTTAACCAGTTTATGGGATGATCTTTCATTACTAAAGACATCAAAGATATGTAGTTGTGATGCCTATGATGAGAACAAGAAAGAGACAGAAGAATAACATATGGTGCAATTCCTAATGGGATTAAATAATTGCTATGAAGCAGTCAAACAACAAATATTGATACTAAATCCTTTACCAACAATTAGTCAGGCTTATGCCATGGTATTACAAATAGAATAACAGATGAATGTATCCACACACTTTTTAGAGGCAGTTGATCAAAGTGCTTTGTATTCCAGCCAGAGAACTAAATACAGAGGAGATCATTTTAAGATAATACTAACAAAGGAAGAGAAGGCTAAGCTAAGATGTGACCATTGTGGAGGAACAGAACGCCTAAAGGTAGATTGTTTTGAACTAATAGGTGTGCCTAAGTGGTATAAAAAGTTTAAGGCAGAAAAGGGAAATAGAAGAGCACATTGTGTGTTAGAACAGGATGAAGATGACAAAATGGAACTGGAGTCATCCAGAAGAGGATCTAAAAATGAAAAGGGTTCAGAAGCAGTAAGTGATGTCAGTAAGATCATACAATCAGAGATAGCCATACATATGACTACTTATGTCAAAAAGAGAATCATTCCAGAGAGTGGTTTAAATACAGTAAATCTAGCAGAAGTTGATCTAGGATCATCACCTATTAACCTCACAGGACACTATGAATTTGGAGTGTCAACCACTGTAAAAAAGGATGAATGGATAGTGGATTCAAGAGCCAACACTTATATATGCCGTCACATGGGATTACTAACTGATTTAAAGAAGCTTAAGCATCCACTTCAAATATTTCTACTAGATGGCAGTAGTCTTTGGGCATTCTTGACAGGAAGAACCAAGATTAACAAGGATATACATTTGGAAAATGTACTTTTTGCACCTGAATTCACACACACCTTACTTTCACTAGGACAATTAGCTAAAGATATGGATGTGAAACTACATTTATTTTCTATTGTCACATTGTCACATATAGAAGAAGCATTCGGATCAGATACTTAGGATTTGTAGTATGAAAGGCTCGGTATATGTTTTCCCACATGACACTCAATTACCACTCAGTACATGTTGTGCAACACTCTCCTAATCTTGTAGAGTTGCGTAACATGTTAGGACATCCCTCTGTTACTACAATGAAGCATTTGCATTACTCTAATAAGCATTTTAGACAAGAAGAGTTAGAGGAACTACAGTCTTGTAAGATCTGTCATGAAGCTAAACAACATAGGAATCCATTTTCTTTATTACAGAAGCATAACATAGTTCTATTTGCCCTTGTTCACATGGATGTGTGGGGGCCTTGCAAAGATGAAAGTCTATCAGATACTCCATACTACTTGATAATAGTAGAGGATCACTCAAGAGCAACATGGACATTCCTGTTTAAGCATAAAACTCAGGTGTGGCACATAGCCAATAATTTTTTACTTATGGTGAAAAATCAGTTCCATAGTGGTATTCAATCTATCAGAACAGATAATGGAACTGAATTTGTGAATACACATATGCAACAATTGTTAGAGGACAATGAGATTCATCATCAGAAGTATTGTCCTTATTCACCACAACAGAATGGCATTGTGGAGAGAAAGCACAAGCATTTATTACAAGTGGCAAGAGCACTGATGTTCCAAAGTAAACTCCCTTCGATTTTCTGGTATGAACTAACACTAAATCAACTATCGTTATACATTATGCACTAACGTTATACCTAAATAAACTAACGTTATAGTATGAACTAACATAATGTTATGACAAATTAGTACAAAAATAATTTAAACATTAACCATAATGTATGTATAAATTATATATATACAATATCTAAAACTAAATCAACTATCGTTATACATTATGCACTAATGTTATATCTAAATAAACTAATATTATGGTATGAACTAACCTAACATTATGGCAGATCTGTACAAAAATCAATTTAAACATTAACCATAATGTTTGTATAAAACATCCAAATTAATGATTTTTGTATAGGTCTACCATAATGTTAGGTTAGTTCATACCATAACATTAGTTTATTTAGGTATATTTTTAGTGCATAATGTATGACAGTTGTTGATTTAGTGTCTAAAACATTATAGATGTTTTATACATACGTTATGGTTCATGTTTAAATTGGTTTTTGTACATATCTGCCATAACGTTAGGTAAGTTCATACCATAACGGTAGTTTATTTAGGTATAACATTAGTGCATGATGTGTAACGATAGTTGATTTAGTGTTAGATATTGTATGTGTGTATATATATATATATCCTTAATTGTTTAAAAGATTAACATTTATTCATTTTTTCATGTTGAAAGTACAAAAATGTGTAAGACATTTTTCAAAAAAAATGAGATTCATTTTTTTATTTGTATTTTATAGACCCATAGAAGGATTTTGGGTGAAAAATAAGTACATATTGCCCAAATAACTTCTATATTTTAAATCTTGTCCAACTACCCATTCATCAAAAGAATTCATCCACCACATCAAATTTAATGCACTTTGATATTGTAAATTTCTCATTAACATATTTTCTTTTGCACAACTAGGAAACAAGATAAAAGAAATGCTTTCAAAGAAAATAAATAATGGCACATAAGGCCATCCCATAAAAAAAGGGCACATAAGATCATTTTTTTAATTTTAATTGAATTTACGCAAAAGATATATCAAATTAAAAGCATTGTTCGTGATCTTTCATTTAAAATGTCGCATGGGGATGTTTGAACAAAGAAAGATTGATGAAATATACAAAATATTTATTTCTCATGCATATAAAAGTGAAATGAAATTCTAAAAAATAATTATAAATCTTAAATGGGATTTACCCTAATTGATGTAATAAATTATAATTAGAATGTAATAAATCATAATTAAGATGTAATAAATTCATATAAACCAAGTAGCATGCTAATACTTTTTAGGTTATGAGTGATACTTTTTAGTGGTACAAGTGATATTTTTTTTTTGGCCGGTGGCTGACATAAAATTATGTTAGTATTATGTCGTTGTAGATACGTGAAAAATAAAATAAAAATTATTGATGAATTATTTGAACTTATTTTGTGTTTACTTTCCCCTCATGCAATAAACTAGCAAAATTGAAAAACAATAAAAAGTAAAAACGGGAAAGGTAGAAAACCAATGAAAGTATTAAGAAGGAAGAGAGATTAACAAAAATAAAAGGAAATGTGCAATAAATAAGGAAGAGTGATTAATAAAAATAAAGGTAAATGTACATGAACGCGAGACAAAAGAGTGAAAAAATGTAGAAATTAAAACAGAGAGTGCAAAAGCCAAAAAGTAAAGACCAAAATGAAATTTTCTTTTTAAAAAAGTTAGAACACATGTTTGTTAAAATTAAAGCACATAATCAGTTAAATTAAATCTTCATCTCGTTGAAAATAAAAATAAATTCATAAAACCAATTCCAAACACTTAAGACACTAATTCAAACCTATTTGAAGAGTAATGTGAGGGTATGGAGGACTTTACTCAACAACTACAATGAATATTGTAACTTAGCGATATTCCTTTTCTTTTATACGATTTATAAATCCTCATTCCCAACTTAAAAAATAACAGTAGGTATATTATATTACTGTCAACTTCTCAACAAAAAATATACCTATAACACGAATTTTTGTATTTAATTTGGTAAAACACAAAATGTGTACAAATGAAATAATTTTCGAATCAAAACATATTTATATGAATTCAATCTCTATTTTTCATCTGATTCTTCTCTTCAAAACTTGATTTTCAAACGGTCTTTGAAATTTTCTGAGTAAATTTACCTCTTTGATTTTCTCAGACTTGTTGTTTGAATTTGGTCTTCAAAGTTTTCAGGGAAGATTTATATCCTCGGTCCAGAGGGTTGTCGCCTTATTTTCGGATCAAACGCTAACTTCAGGATGAATTTAGTGAAGAATGCCTTGAATATTTGAGATAATTTCACTTATGGAATTTGAAGTTACATAAACTAGGCAGACATGTTCAATATCATGTATATGAACATTATAATAAATATGCAAGGTCAGAAAGATAAACTGAAAGTAAGTAAATGGCACAAGGTTGATAACCCTGTTCAATCAATTGATCTACGTCAGGGGGACTTCACAAGTTCGTGAGAAATAATCTACTACTCCATTGCAAGGTTACAAAGGCTATTACACGACGACCTCCCGTCACTCGACCCCTTTTCTACACACTACAACCTCTTTCGATGGACTGAATTGTAAGATCCCCTTACAACCTAGACTCCTTTAGTTCCCATAGGAAATCTCTCCTGAGACTCCTTTAAAGGTGTGAATGAAAGAATTTTAAACACAGACTAGACACACAATGATCACACGGATCAAATCTAGTCTACCCGAATACTTTATGCTTCAAAGATAAAGTCTTTTAGACTCTCTACCCTTTGTGTATTCGTAAACTCTGTGCATACTAAACTAGTCTGGTTCTCAGGTTATTTATAAACACAAGTCATAGCCTAAACAAGGTAATCAGATTTGTCCTATTTTGACACAAACTCTACAAGGAAACTTTCCTTGTTTAAATCGGACAACTCCTAGTTTAGAATCCTTCCTTGAATAGAACTCGCCTCTTTCTTTCTTGATCTTTATCTTCCAACAAGACATCTTCTATTCTGAAATGTCCATCTTGAAAAGGCAGCTTCAACTCCTTAAAATCAGCTTGGCACGTCTCTTGGAAACTCTCTGGACAACCATTTACATGATCATGTTCACGAACATGCTCAAGTACATTCTTCGATCTTCAACCAGATTGGCAACAGAATGTTCATAACATAATGTCCAGAACATGGTCTTCAAACTTGAAAAACCAAAACATTTGTGCTCTTTGAATTGCGATAAAGATCATGACAATCTCAAACACTTTAGTGCAGATAGCACTAACATAATTTCTTCTCAAATTCTTGAACTCTTCAAATGATTTCTGGTGTGATTTTCAACTTATATAGAGGCCTCTATTTATAGTTGTAGGTAGGAGTATCTAGAACTGACGTGACGCGGTCTCATTGGCTCTTGAATATTGATATATATCTCTTCAAAGATATTTACTTATTGATGTTTTGCTCCGATTTGTCCTACGTAAACTACAATGATCCGGACCCGCAAGAGGACGGGGTCGATTGTAGGGCGGAGATCTAACTTGGGTCGTGTCTCTCGAGAAAATCTTAGAGGAGACTATCTTTTTATGTTATTCATGCATAAATGTACGAAAATGTAAAACGTAAACTAAACATTCTAATCATGGTTGAGAGGTTTTCACTAGCTAAGGAAATTAAACAAGTAAAAGTAACTAATCAACTTAAACAATAATAAAATCAAAGACAAAGGGAAAGATTATGAGAAGGGCATTAGGGTGTAGATTCTCTAGTTGATTTCTCTCATAGCTTGCTTCAAGTTGGTTTAATTAATCTTAGGCATATAATAGACCCCTTCAAAAGGTTTAACTTCAATTACTGTCACCGTCTATCCATTAAACCCCATCGGCTATATCATACGAACAAGATTAATAATTAGGCTTACGAAACCCTATTCACCTAATGTTGAAGGAACCTAAGTCGGGCCTTAGAATCTCCTTTCGGTCTCATCTAGGGCCTAGCAATGCTAAGTGGTGATCAAGCACTCAACATGAACAAGAACAATTCCAATAACAAGAACACAACTATCACAAGCATGGATAGAAACCAAGTCGATTATCTACCCCCTAATAAAGGGAGTTAGCCCATCATGCTCAAAACAACACAAATATCATACAAGTTCGTCATCTCATAAATCAAATGCAAATAACATAAAAACTTCTACAATATTTGATGTCTTAAGAGTTTTGGGACAATACCCCCACAAATAAGCTAAACTAAAAAAAAAATACCAAAAGGAAACCCTTGAACAAGCCTAGCTTCCACGGACGGCTTGGAGTCGGACCTTTTTTTCTCGTGCCTTCTTCTTCAAGCTTAAGCCCCCTTGCCTCTTGTCTTGATCTTTTCTCTCTTTTTGAAACGTAATGGTGATGGTGAATGTGGGAAGTGGAATGTGTTATTGATGGATGGAAAAAGTGTGTTGCTGGTGGTAGAGAGTGAGAGATATATGGAGATATCCAAAGATATGGTATGGGAGTTGGAGGGACAAGTAATTAAGAGGTGTAGTAATTGGGGGTAATTAAATCCCAAACTCTCCTACTCCTTTAGACTTCAAAAGTCTTGGCTTCTTAATTGTCCAGCTGGCCATGTGAGAGAGAAATAGGGAGGATTTTAGTCTTATTCAAAGCAGGAACTGATGGGATGAAGGGAGAGAACTGATCGCGAAACCAAAACTGATCGAGAGAGTAGTGGCTGACGCCCCGCACGCCGGTGGTGTGCCCCGAGCCCGCCGGATGGTGCGCGCTCACGGGGCCTCATCGCCGAAGGCACTGCCCGACGGCCGCGGGGGTCTACGCGCTGGCGGGGTGAATCAGTTCAGTTGGGCTCCCTTTCCAGTCAAGCTTCCCGCCTTCAGTTGTGACGCTTTCGCTGATCTCCTTCAGTTGCGGCTCCAGTTTGCTTTTTCAGCTGAAGCTTTACTCCTTAGTCGTGCTTTGGATCAGCTCTCCGCTTCATCAGTTGCGGCTCTTTGTCATCAGTTTGGACCCCAAAGCTGATTAGTTTGGGGCGCTAGTTGAGCTTGGTCATCAGTTGGTCCTTTAACTTGACTCCAAAACTGGAGCTCTTCCTTGGTGCTCACCTCTTTGCCACTTATTGCTCAAAAATCCTGCTTTTTAGACAAAAAGCTCAAGTTCCGAACAAACTTGACATATTCTTACAGAAGAGTAGAAGTGAAGATAAAAAACCTAAAATCCACATAAAAATATAGGAAATACACTTCCACAAAATACACAATTCCTCTAATAAAATAGGACAAATAAACACCAAACAACTCCCCCACACTTAGCTCTTTGCTTGTCCTCAAGCAAACACAATTATTCAAGATATGAAGCAAGAAGGAATTGCTCCCAAGAAGATCATGCACACTAGAGTATTCCACACCATTTCAAACTAGACAGCTTATCATCAAAGAGAATGATAACATTTGTTAACAAGGAATGTGGCTCATCTAATGAGAATAAGTAGGCAAGGTGTTCTCAAGGCAAAATGCAACAATTATTCAATAGATCATCCCTCTCACTAACTTCCCACACAATTATTCAAACTTAAACCGGGGATACACTTAAGGGATATAATTCGTTAGGTGAAATCATTGGGATAAACCGAACTTCCTAATGTGGTTTCCCATACACATCATGGATAAATTCAAAAGAATGTCACACATGATAGGAGTAGAATCTAGAATGCAATCCCGTTTATTTCAACAGTTAAAACAAGATGACGTGGATCATTCTTCACAAGGGTTAGTTCTTAGGAATGAACTCCCTAGCGTCCTTGTGTGGTTTCCCATGCTCATAGTCGATTTAAACGACCAGAGGAGCAGAAATCCTAACATCCTCACTTTATTTAAACATTCATATTATATCATTTTTTTTTTATCATAAATCAAATGAAAAGGAGTTAGGGAAAGAGAGTGATTTTTCGAGCATAACTGACACTTTTGACATGGGAACGAATAAACCAACAATTTTTTGAGGACGAGACCCCACAACACAAATCATCAAAATAATCATTCTCAAGGCAAGTCACATTCTAGAATGACATAGCAGGAATAATTTCATTCAACATGATCAACTTAACAACAATCCCTTGAAGATTCATATCCCAACTTCTCAAGTTTGACAATAAGACAAGACAATCATGCTAAGCGGGGGTCACAAAATAAAATCCACAACATACTTAAAGATAAACAATTAACACAATAAACCAAAGATGACACATATCAAAATAATCCAAAATACAACCTAAATCAAAATCTAATCATGAAATGCAAAATCAAGACATAAGGCACAAGTTCACATTAAACATAAAACACAAGTTCACTCCCCTACACTTAAATCATGCATTGTCCTCAATGTATGAAAAACAAGATGCAATAAAAATAAGGGTGAGAGAAAACATCACAAAGCGTAGTAGACCGGCAACAGGCGCTGGCTCCTACAAAACAACATGATCAACCAACGACGAACAACCGAAAGGAGACAAAAATACATAACTTAAAACACACATGAACACATAAATACACAAATAAAAACACTAAACAACTTCATTGTTGTAGTGGATCATAAGGTGGTGGAGGAGGAGGCGGGTAGTAGTAGGAGAGCGTCCAATTATGCCAGCGTTGCTCCAGGGTCGTCATCCGCTGATCCTCCTGATCAAAGCGGTGATAAACCTCTTGTCTGAAATCTCCAAGCTCATGGCAAAAGTCATCAATGGTGGTATCCAGATGCTGCCTGAAGTCACCAATCATGGTGTCTACATAATGGCGGAAGTCACCAAGAGTGGTGTCGTAGTGGGCTCTGAAGGACCTCAAGTCGTCCTGCAGCATCTGATACCCATACTGGGGCATTGTCGTGGAATAAGGTGGTGGCTGGTAGTGGGCTTGGTTGCCCTGGTCGCCCTCTTCTTCTTGTTCTTCCTCTTGCTCCTCTTCATTCTCTTCCTCGTCCTGCTCTTCATCGTCATCGTCTTCCTGTAGATCAGAAGATGATTCGGCTTCCCTATCACGTCTAAGGGCTACAAGCTGAGCATTCATAAGCTTTGATACACATGGCCGGTTAGTGTGGAGAACCAATCTTCTATCATCAATCACCAGCTGGGCTCGTTTGAGCTCGTCCACATTGATCATAAATTTCTTGACTTTGCTCTGTCTTTCTGGGAGAGGACCTCTGTCTGGGATCAAGCCGAGCTTGACATTCAGAGCGGTGATGAAAGCACAGAAGGATGGATACTGCTTTGTACGCCTCATCATCTACTGGATGGCTATCCAGAGGAAGTAGGACATACATACTTTGGTATTGTGAAGGGCACACCAAAGAAGATACACCTCCGTTGAATTGACCTTGTTGGTCTATTCCTTTCCAGAAATGGAGTAGGTAAGGAACTTGTGAATGATGGCAAGGGCAGGATCCCTTATGAAGCCAGTCGGTGTCCCTTGAGGATCCCAATTTTTGAAGCCGGTTAGTTCTTGCCAAGTTGCAGCTGTGTCGAAGTCGGTTAGTCTATCTTTCAGCCCAGTTATCGAAAATCTGAAGTAAGTTTTCATTCTAGCCAATGTCACTTCAAATTTTTCTCCAAGCATGCGAAAAGTGATTTTCGAATTTTGGGAATCAAGCTGCTAGATGATCGTGTTCTTATCAGGAGCTCCAGGCTCTTGAATCAGAAGACGAATGTTGGATACTATGGTCATTGGGCAGCAACGATGGAGCACAGGAATATCAGATGAGTTATCCCTAACTGAACGATAAGAGATAGGAGCTGTTTTGGCTGCTTTTCCATCGGTAACTGCACCGTCTTCCGGCCTACCTCCAAGCCGTACAAGTGATCATCGTATTGAGTTACAACCAGGAGCTCTCCCGGTCTCTGTGCGTCCTTATTGATATAATCATTTGCAAAAGGATGAAATGGAATGACTTGTGGCAGAAATGCTCGGTGCAGGGATTATTCAACCGAGCACTAGTCCGTATTCCAGTCCGGTTCTCTTAGTACGGAAGAAAGATGGCTCATGGCGTTTTTGTGTAGACTATCGGGCACTTAACAAAATTACTATTCCGGATAAGTATCCAATTCCGGTCATTCAAGAGTTGTTGGATGAACTACATGGCGCCCAATGGTTCAGTAAACTGGATTTGAGAGCAGGCTATCACCAAATTCGGGTCGCCCAAGCAGACTTTCCCAAAACCGCCTTTCGAACTCATTCCGGCCACTATGAGTTTCTTGTTATGCCGTTTGGGCTCACAAACGCGCCGGCAACATTTCAAGGGTTGATGAATGACATCTTTCGGCCTTTCCTCAGGAAGTTTGTCTTGGTGTTCTTCGATGACATCTTGGTGTATAGTCGGACTTGGGAGGAACACGTGCAGCTACGACATGTTTTTGAAGTGCTCCACCTACAAGCACTCGTAATTAATCTAAAAAAATGTCTCATTGGGCGAAAAGAAGTGGAGTATTTAGGGCATATTGTGTCCCGTCAAGGCGTGCGAATGGATCCAATGAAAATTTCGGCTGTTATTTGATGGCCGACGCTGACTTCAGTTCGGGGTATACGTGGATTTCTTGAGCTGACCGGATATTACCGACGATTCATTAAAGACTATGGTAAGATAGCGGCACCGCTTACGGCTCTCTTGAAGAAAACAGTTACACGATCTTGGGTTTGGTCAAGCGAGGCCGGCTTTACTAAGTGATCTTTATATGTCCCAGCATCATTGCAAGTCTCTACAAAGTGAGTTACATGGTGTCTTGGATTTCCTTTATCATCAAATTATTGAAACTTTGGCGGTTGATAGCCGTCTGACATCTTTAAGCCGCCAATTCTTGGGGTATATGGCTTTTTGTAAGTCCAAAGTGATTTGCAGTTCTCTCTAGAATTTTCTTTAATTGTTTCCAGTATGAAATCTTTGAGTTGATCGACTTGTATTGAGCCATCAGACGATACTTCAATTTTTTTGGCTGTAGATTTTTCACTTTTGTCGGCATGTAGCTTTGTAGATATCTTAGCTTCATTATCTTCATCCGTTTGCTCGCCACTAGTATCAACAATACTTTCTTTTTTTAGCTTCAAGATTTGAGCATCTCGTTCTTGTACCCATTTGGCAAGTCGTTCAGGAAGCTTCGTCAAATTTGTGATCTGCTCTTCCAGGAATGCAGACATCTTGATGCTTGATGAAATTTGAAGAAGAGATGAGATGAGCGGTGGAGATTGTCCCACCATGCGTGCCAAAATTTGTAACACAAATTTTTGTATTTATATGAATTCAATCTCTATTTTTCCCCTGATTCTTCTTTTCAAAACTTGATTTTTAAATGGTCTTTGAAATCTTCTGAGTAAATTTGTCTCTTTGATTTTTTCGGACTTGTTGTTTGAATTTGGTCTTCGAAGTTTTCGGGGAAGATTTGTATCCTCGATCTTCTTTGACTTGGTATTTGGACTTGATAACGTTAATCAAGAGGGCTGTCACCTTATTTCCGGATCAAATGCTGACTTTGGGATGAATTTGGTGAAGAACACCTTGAATATTTGAGAGAATTTCACTTATGAAATTTCTTCTCAAATTCGTGAACTCTTCAAATGATTTCTGGTGTGATTTTCAATTGATATAGATGCTCCTATTTATAGTTGTAGGTAGAAGTATCTATAACTGACGTGGCGCGATCTCATTGGCTTTTGAATATTGATATATATTTCTTTAAAGATATTTACTTGTTGTCAAAGACACTTGATGTTTATCACATAATAATATCTTTATTATTTAAATATTTTATCTAATTTTGAATTTCATAAGATTTCAAAACTAAATAATAATATAAAAATCAATAAAAAATATTATATATATTTTATAAATTTTCATAACCTACAATACCGACACATTTAAATTACATGTTCCTAGTTTTATATAAGATTAAATGCTTTTAAAATTATGAATTTTACATAATTTTTTATTTTTTAATATGAACTTCAAACTATTATACAAAAAACACAAATTTAACACATTTTGTAAATTTATAGTAATCGAGTGACCAATATCCGAGAATTTCCGACATCATTGTTAGTTTCAATTTTCACCGAAAGTAAAATTAGTATTAAATTTACAAAATCTATTAAAATTGTGACTTTGTGTATAATTTAAAATTAATGTTAAAAAAATTATATAAAATTCATGATTTTATAAACATTTAATCCTTTTTTATATATTAACACTTATTATTTATAGGCAATTATGTAAATCTTCAATCCTATATTATACCAATAACACTCACTCTGTTTTATATTACTTGATATTTTAGATTTTTAACATTATTTCAAAATATTTAGGACTTGTTTGGTTTTATTTCCATTTAAAAATTTCCAGCTTTTAGTTATTCAAAACACTCAAAACATTTTTATTTTATTCATTTTTAATTTCAATTTTCACTTTTCCAATCGTATACATTCTATCCAATCATATAAATATTATTAAAATGAGACCCATCATTTAAATATTCATCAATTCATCTCAATCACACAAATATTTATATGTTCATCTCAACCACATATTTAAATTGAAAATAATATACAAATAAACATATTTCCATTTTCCAAACCTATAACTCTAAACATTAAATCATTTATTTATCATAACAAAATAATTACATTTTTTTCAAATATCAATACACCTCATAAATTGAATTGAAAATATTGAAAAACTTGAAAATTGATGTTAAAAATAAAACCAACCAAACCCTTAATATTTATCATTTTCCCACACCTTTTTCCTAATCAAAATACTATAAAATCTTATATAAATATAACTCACTAGAATTTAATATAGATGAATTTAATATAGATGGAGAGAGCACATTTATTTACATCTTAATTGTATAAAAAAAATCTAAAATATCAAATAATATAAAATATGGGGAATAATATAATAGAAAATCATGATAAGAAAGTTGTGTGTTTTTTATTTTATATTTTTAGAAGTACACGTAATCGGTATTCATAAAAGCATATTATAATAAAAGATTTGAATGAGTAATAGTAATCTAGCGAACAAGGCCCAAATTTAGAATACCCCAAGAGGTTTGAGGCCAAGACCTGTCCTTAGCTTTCATGAGCAACACCCTACACCATGCTACCCATCCTTGCCACGTCATCCTTTTATCCCATGGGCTCCCCCACTCCACCAACAATCTCAGCCCTCTCGCCGCCGCCTTCTCCGCCTCCTCGAACTCTCCTTTCCCTAAATATATCTGTGCCAACACCACGTAACTCTCTCCCACGAACGGATTCTTCCCCACGCTCTCCAACAGCATCTCCTCCGCCCCCCCGGCCCCGCACACCGCCTCCCAGTACAGATCTCTCGCCTCAATCTGCTCCTTTCCATCCACAATTCTCCTGCACCCTTCGAAAATCGGCGGAATTACCAATTCCAGCTCTTCGTCCCTACCGCCGGACTTCTCTGCGGTTTTAATTGTCATGTATATCTCTTCTTCTCTCACCATCAAACTGTACACCGCCGCCATTCTCGACGCCGAGTTCATCCACAGCCCCGGCTTGCCATCGCCGGGCCACAGAGATAGAGTATTGTTCCCGGAGAAGTCAAGCCGGCCGTCGTGGTTATCGAACAAGACGTCCTGGAAGCTGAAGAGCTGATCGCTGAAATCGGCGATCGTCATCAAGAGGAAGGTCGCTACGATCCGTCTCGAAACCAGCAAATCTTCGCCTGTTTTAATGTGCTTCACGTTGATCCCCTCCGCCGGGCAGATCGACCGGAGTTTCGCCCTCCAGCTTTCGTCGTCTTCGATTTCCTCTCCTTCTCGAAGCTTCTTGAGAGTGATCTCCGACGACCGGAGGTGGTCGACGAGCTCGGCGTCGGTGTATTTGAACAGGAGAAAGTCGTGAATGAGTGACTGACGCGGAACGATGCAGAAGAGGTGGATGAGGCGCTCCGCGGCGGCGCCGACGTGTGCACGGACGGTGTCACGGCCGGCGGAGGAGGGCGGGAAGATGGCGAGGTTGACGTAGGAATTGGAGTAGGCGGAGTGGAAGAGGCCGCAGAGGCAGACGGCGTCGGGGGCCTTCCACATCTTGAGGATGCGGTAGACGCCAATTAGGTGGTCGAGGAAGCTGCCGTGCTTGTGCCAGCACTCGCCGGCTCCGGCGGCCTGCAGCACCGAGACGAGGCGCGGTAGGTCTTTGTCGACGGCGTGGAGCTCGCCGCGCAGAAACGGACGGGCTGATTCGAGCAGCGTTTCGAGGTGGTGATGATCAGCACTGTTGGGGGGGTTGTGGTCGTGAAGATGATCATGATCATGATCGTGGGAGGGTTTTAGAGAGTTGGAAGATGGCGCCATGGGTGGAGTTGAAGGGATGAGAGAGAAACGTGAGTGGATTTTATTGTTCTGCTGGGAAATGCAAATTTTGGATAAGCTTCAGAAATCAGAAAGAAGAGGGGGGGGTGTGTGGGACCAAACAGAGATGTTCTGCGCTTATTTTTTTTAGAACCGTAACTGTAGAGTAGTATCTCTCTGGACGGCATTTCATCATTTATGGCCTTTCTTGATAAATAGAATTTATTGTATATGGTAGAATTATATTATTCCGATAAAAAATAATTATGTATTTAAATTGTATGAGTATATTCTATTTGGACTGAATAATTATAATTAAATAATTAAAATGTAGGAGAATCTTTAAATTGTCCTTCATATAAAATTTTCACTAATAATTATTAACGTAGATAAGAATAGTTGTGTAATTTTAACTTTAATTAATAATGAGATAAACTAAAAAAATCACCCAATACTAGAATTACTAGAATGATAACTTATCACTCAAATAAATAATATCATCCAAGAATCACGCCTTTTATCATGTGAAACAAACATTTGACGAGCACAGATAAAATTTATTTATCCAGCCTTTACAACCCCTGAGCATTCAAACCAACACATGTCCTATCTATAATTAATTATTAGAGTTAATTATTTCATAATTCAAACTTGTCATCAAATCTTCTACATTATACAATTTATCTTCACTCTGTGATATGCTAATTATTACAAAAATAAAGTTTGCCCAACGCACTATCACAATTTTTGTGGATTCCTCCTCATCACCAAAAAAGAGGTAAAAAAAGGTACTATATGTATAATAAGGTTAATTGCTAAAATATAGTATAACTATTTCACAAAGCTGACATGACTAATAAACGCAGACAATTAAAATGGAAGGAAACTCTCACTTTTCATAGCCAAGAGAAATTTTTGTAGTGTAAATAGAATCATCCTAAAATCATTTTTCATGTTCATCAAAATAAATTAAAATGGTAGGAAACTGTCAAGGATGTTTTTTTTTCTTGAAACTCTGAGCATGCATCAGCTAATTGGCTAGGTTTTTTTTTTTTTTTTTTTTTTTTTTTTTTTCTTGGGTTCTGTAAAGAACCATACCTAGCTTGAAGATACAGGAATCATGTCAAAGGCCTTCAAAATAAAAGTAAATGTGAAGGCATCTTCCTGGAGCTTTTCGAACCTGCAATAGGATAGCAAATCAGAACTGTACACTAACAAAACCAAAATAAATATATGATAATAAAGGAAGATAGATTATGACATTGCAAGATGCTGTAAAGATTTTCCATGATGGAAGATTAAAAGGGACAGCTTATCGTGGTTTTCACACACAAAATTCTTGACCAATTAATGGGAACATATAAACAAAACAGAAAAATAGCATCACTGATTAACAATTAATTTGGTTTTGAACTTATTGGAAATTTATTTCCCTAATAAAAACTTATTGGTTATTTATGTAGGGAAATTGCTACATCATATGGTGATCCGATCAACCAACTGCCAACTAGTTTGAAGTAATTTGTTGAAGATAACTCTGCTGAGGTATATACTAAATGCCAATTTAAGTATCTCAATTTGACAGCAAACGAACATGCCTTTTTTTTGTATGTTCTTGGCACCAGAAACAGATGCATATAATTAGATAAGAATAGTTTGAAAAAAATATTGCAAATTATGCGCAAAAAAGAATATGCAATTATCACCTTCCTGACTTTGAAAAATGCCCAGCACCAAGCTCGCATTTAAAGAGCACAGCATTATCATCAGTCTTGAAATCTCTCAACTTTGCAACAAATTTAGCTGGTTCGGAGTACAAAACCCGAGTATCTGCCAGAGAGATAAGCAGCATTATATATTAATAGAATAAATCTTGGTTTAGAAGACGAGCAAATTGTGTAATCATACATGTTCCTCTGTGCTTCTGACTCAGGCAACATGAAGAAATATATATAGAACATATTTTTAAGGGAAATAATGAATTTCAAATTTCAGAAATACAAAGTCTGACATTGGCTAATTTAAGGTTGAAGGCAAAGCTCAAATATGTTAGTAAAAGATTTAATGCATAGCATACTTTCCAGTTTGTTCTCTCACCGGATTTTGGAAGTGATATAAACATAGGAATAACAATTTTCAGAGCGGAGAGAAAATGGAAAAAGTAAGTTTCAGCCCGCTTCTAACTTGGTACGTTAACCAAGAGGTATAATTATTTTGGTTCCCATTACCATAGGTACAAGTCTTAACATTAGCTCCCACACTTACCATTTAATCCGGCGGTAACAAGAAGAGCTGGATAATTCTGTGCTTTAATCTGTAAGAACAATAAACCGGTTAAATACTGTTGCCTACATCGATATGGAAAATCTTAAAACATGATCTAGGTTCACACTCACATTATCAACCGGGGAGTAGGACTTCATGTAGAAGTAAAACTCTTCTTTTCGAGGATCACCCCATTCCTGTATTGAAGGTAAGAAGAGCAAGTTGACATGTGTTGTTTGCGACTTATATTCCTTTCTAAAGGGGGAACTAATAATAGAGTGAACCAAAAAGCAAATAGGATGAGAACTCGAAGGAGGAATTAACACACAGTGAAGGCTGTGAAGCTGTCTATCACAACAGCAATAGCATGGCTTACAAACCTTAAATGTCACCAAAACAAGACATACATATTCAAACTGAAAGAACCCGGGTGGCAACTTGTACAAGCGAAGAAGACCCAAAGAATAGGATACTTAACATGGTTCAAATGAGGGGATCAACAAGATTTGGATGGACTTAAACAATCAAGCCAGCCAACCTATTCTGGATAATAGCAAAAATTTCTTAGACAAGTATTCATTTCATTAGAGGGATGATTTTCTCCACTAGTTAATGGTTATTCACATTCCATCATTTTCTCAAAAACACTCTTCAATCTAGGACAATAATTATATCTGCTCACCTCCCCCTCTAACAAGGAGAACGCTTTCCCAATTCAATCAAAAACAAAAATATCACAAGATACAACAAATATTTCAAATTTCAAAATAGCATTGGTCTTATGAGAATGAAAGAAAGATGTTCATCAATGTCCTATGGTGTCCACTGACTCACTGGCATATTGATGCCTGCTTGGCTGTCTTGAAGTGTGCCTACAGTCACCTACTATTATGTGTTTTTTGGGATAAGAAGACAACAAACAATGCTACATATGCAGTAAATGATAAGCCCTTAGTTTAAAAAAGCGCAAGGCGCACCGTGGCGCAAAACTAGCTCCGGAGCCTAGGTGCAAAAGCACAGGCGGGGAGCGGGCTTTTCGTAGGCGAGGCGCACCAAAACTAAAAAAAAATCTAATATATTTACCTAGACTATGTTCTCTACAGCTCTACTCAAAATATCATATCACTTATAATTTATAAATTAACAAAAAATCACACAAATGCAACAATTAATCATGCAAAATATGAAAGTCTTAAAATTTACACAATATAAATCTAAAGTCTTAATGTACGAGTATTGAGCAAGAGCAAATCAACTAATAATCATCATCATAAAATTCATCTCCATCTCCTTTTATCATCTTTGTCTTCACCAATGTCCTCTTCTTCCTCCTCCATCTCCATTTCCGCCCCAAAGTCCTCAAAAACATCCTCATCCTCATCCTCATCCTCAAATCAACAACAATTTACAGTCTACAACACAAAATGACCTTGAGGCTTGAGGAGTTGAGCTGTTGAAGGCGGCGCGCGGCGTGGGGGAGGGTCGGCGCGGGAGGGCTTCGCGACAGCAGAGGGTGGCGCGGCAGATGGGGGTCGCGGCGGAGCTCAGCGCGGCGGAGGGCAGGGCGGCGGATGATGGGTTGTGGAGGAGGGAGGGTGTGGAGCGATTGAGCCGTGACTCGTGAGGAGAGGAGAATAGAATCCGTTTCTATCTATTTTTTTAATTTAACACTCTTAAAATTATATAAAAAAAAAAAACTAGGGTTTGCGCCTGGGGTGCGCCTGGCGGCGCTTTTGCGCCTCCTGCGCTTCCGCACGCTTAAACACGCCTGGGCGGGCTTCTTGAAGGAGCGGTGCCTGGTAGTAAAAAAAGCCCCAAACTGGCGCTTCACTTAGGCGCACTTTTTAAAACCAAGGATAAGCCAATAAACATTGTAGCATGATCTAGGCGAAAGTGCCATTCCACCATTGTGTTTAATGATTTTAGTAGGATTCTTAAGAAAAGTACTTAAGCTTTCAGTTAATAAAATAAGTTCCGTGACACAATCTCGACTGAGAATTGATGTCCACTCATCCAACAAACAACGCTGCATATAAGAGTGGATCAATACCATCTTAATGGTAATCCACAATGCAACTGTTTGTTTTTTTCACCAACTCAAGAAGTATCCTAAAAGAAGCAATATAATTTTTTATGCCTTCAAAGAAAGTTATGAAGTCAAAAAGACAAGCTTGACCTCACTTACGCTTCCTACTTTTAGAACATTTGATTATAGGATCTTATAAATCTTTCTGTAAGATGTTGTGTAGAAGATTTAACTAAATAAATAATTAGGCAACAAACATATTTCAAAAAGAAAAAAGAAATGTAAACAACACCATGAAAAGCATACTTACCTCCCACTCTGAAGTTGTAAGAGGGATTGTTGGATCAAGCATAGTAGTCAAAACATCAACAAAAGGCACCCCAGCCACAGCAGCCTTAAATAAATCAGGTCGCATATTAATAACAGCGCCAATTAGCAAACCACCAGCGCTTCTTCCCTCAATGCAAAGTTTCTCCTTCGAAGAATACTTCTTTTCTATCAAATATTCAGCACAAGCAATAAAATCCGTGAACGTATTTTTTTTCTTGAGCAGCTTTCCGTCTTCATACCATGGTCTCCCCATTTCACCACCTCCACGAATGTGGGCAACGGCAAAAATGAAGCCCCTGTCCAACAAAGACAACCTTGATGCCTTGAAATATGGATCTACGCATATCTGTTCAAAATATTAGGAGTTAGAAAATAAACCAAGAGAGCTATCAAAGATTCCACCATCCAGAATGTATGACAGTTGATGCTTTCAACAAATTCAAGTATAAACATCATTTGTCAAGCAGAACATAGAAGGCAATATATAACACTTCATGGAGCCCATTGTTTCATGCAATCAATTCACAGAAACCTTTAATCAACAATTGAAGAATTACCTCATAGGAACCATAACCATAAAGAAGCAATGGATCCAAACCATCAAGCTTCACTAGCTCTTTTCTATATACAATTGAAATGGGTATTTGAGTGCCATCAGCAGCAGTAGCCCACTGTCTTTCAGTTATGTAGTTAGCAGAATCAAAGCCTCCCAATACCTGAAAAAGAGAGCAAATAATCTTATAGGAAATTCATTTTTTTTTTTAAATTTATTATTATTACTGATAAAAAAATGGAGATGAAAAAAGGTACACATTCTTATTAACATAGAGCGAGTACATTTCTCCAAGGAGAGGTCAATTAAACTAAATGGCTAAATTCCAATTTGATACCCATTCTTTTGTCTTCATCTTACTCCTCCATTTGATTAATTTCATCAGTATTCTAATCTTGCAACATGCAAAAGCTTCAATATCTTAGTATTTTCATATGGATACAAGCTGACCATTTCTATCTCCATGTTTTCAATACATTATGAACACGGTGTGCTGCACCAGATTTTTTTCGGCTATCACGTGCATATTACAGACCAGAGTGTTATGGGTACCACTAAAAGTTTCATAAACGTACATTACATTTCTTGAAGCAATGGAGCAGTGAGAGACAACAAGGGCAGAAAGTCGAGTTTTTTTTAGTTACAAAAGATGGACCTTTAGATATCTCAACAACATGACTTCCTATATCCACTTACCTTTCATGAGTATATTTATGCGTTTGTCATCATCATGCTCTGAGTAAATCCAATTTGTTGGAAATATAGGGTATGACGATAAATGATAAATCAAGAATCACTTTCATTTGCAAGAGAAAAATTAGTAAGAAAAGAAGAAGCCTATTAAAATCCTTTAATCAAAACGTGGTCAGAGATTCCACTTATTAAAGCATGTTGAAAGGAGAAATATAAATATCATTTCTGACAAATTTCTTTCACCAATTTCATGAAGTTTAGTCTACATTTCAGAATCATCAGTAAGTCCAATCAAACCTTAACCTGAACCAAAAGACATAATTTTATTACAGATTTTCAACCACTGTTATGTTTCATGAAATCAATCAACTCTGATAGTCAATTTTATGCCTGAGAATAAACCTATTAAGTGGGGAACCCTGGGATTGATTGTGATGGAAGGATCATTGTGCCACCCTGTATTCCATAAGGCAGGATATAGCAGCAAAGTATTTTGACCTTCTCTACAATTTCATAAATCCCCCTTCCCCACAACTCCTTTATTATTTGAATTCCAAAATAAGATTCCATTATTTCCAAAAGTACTTGCTTTGAACCAACAATGAGATAACATGGAACCCTAGTACTACTTTTGAGCTCAACTTTGCATTTCATTATTTCAACCTATTTTCATCTTAGACTCCTTTCTAGGAGCAATAATATGGCCGGATAATTATGTCTCAAGCACTGACCTCCCAGGGCACTCAAACCCCCACCCACCCTGAAAAGGAAAAACAATATATCCTATAAAAGGAAACATGAAGACAGATAACAATCTAGAGTAGGTAAGCACCCCAGCAATACCAAAGTAGTTGTTCCTTTAGTCTACAATTTCTTCTTAATTAAGAGAGAGAGGGGAGAGGGGGGGGGGGGGGAATGGAGTCATAAACAGAGCTTTGCTATTGGAGGAAATAGCTATATCGCTTTGGTGTATAAGCCAGTGTCAGGTAGAATCAAATACATACACATGCCAAATAAAGTGTGCATAGGAAAGAAGTGCAGTACAAATTTGAAGAATAGACATGAGCAAGAAGATTAAATCCTTATACAGATAGTGATATGTTAACTTACTGAATCAATCTTCTTGAGAACTGAAATCCCGGAGTTCATGTCATAATCATATACGGAAGGTGGTGTCTTCATCGAGCTATAATAAAATCTCAAAATACTAGAAGAGAATTGTGACTCAGACGGGTCCACTGAATATATAGGATCAATAAAATCCACAGTCAGACCGCCTTGAAGTTTATTGAGTGGCTCTCCAACAGAAGGAAGGCGGTATATTGTTATCTTGGGCAAACCATTTTCACGCTCATAAACCACGAGATGATCAGTAAATAGTTGCATGTCCTGAATATTTACACTGGTAAAAGTACTAAAACGTTAACTTAATTCATCACTAGACATCAGCTGAATAGAAAAAAGTAGCTTGAAAGAGCCGAGGAGGTCTCAGGTCTGTCAAATAGTAAAGTTTGAACACTAGCAATGAGGTATATTCCAATCTCTTGAACAATTTAGGCTTTGTTTGGTTACATTTCCAAACAAGAATTTCCATATTTTACTGTTCAATTAACTGAAATTATGTTTGGTAGCTAGATTTCCAGCCGACAACTTTTTTTACTTTTCATTCCTATGCCTCCTGCCTACACATTGCAAACCAGCGAGAATAGGTGCTAAATTAGACTATATGTTTACTAGTTTGAATTTGACATCTTTTAATGTATTCTTAAAATAATTTGTACATCAATTTATGATATTTTAGTGCTTATTGAGGTAGTTTGCGTGAATTAGGAGTAAAACTAGAGCAGCTAATTATTATTAATTAGAAGCAGAGATGGGTAGGCATTATATAATTACTTGTTACTAGAACGTACGTAATATGTGATTTCTTGACAGTCCATTGTTTTTATTACCTATGTTGTGTTCAATTTTTTTTTTAAATTAAGAAAATAATATGTGCATTAATTAGATGAGAAGATAAATTTTGTGTAATTAGAACAAACAAAAATAAATAAATATTAGGAACTAAATGAAAATTCACGTTAGAAAGACTTGGGCCTTTTCAAATGAGATGATTTTATAAAAAACAATATTGTATAAATTTTCTAAAATCCACATTATAATTGTTTTCTTTAAATATATGAGAAGTATAAAAAAATGTAATTATTTAGTTTAAATAATAAAATTTATATAGAAAATCAATAAATTGTTATAAATTATTTTATAGTTAAATTATACCAAAATTATGTTGAATAATAATAGTAATAGTAATAATAGTAGAGTAGCACAAATGAATAATTTATTATTTATTATAGGCAACAAAAGTAGACTACATATCTTACATCCATGCATGAGAAAATTAAAATAAAAAGTTCGTATTCTCAAATTTCAAAGTAAAAAAAAAAATAACAAATAGGATTGTAAAAGTTTGTTAAAAGACAGCGGTTGTAATCTAAACAATTGCAAATGTAAAATAAGTAGCATATTGACAACTATTAGTTATTACCACCGTTGTCTATTAAGATTTTCTAATTATTACATTAGAAAATCAACACAAAATATCATAGTTATATATTATTTTAGTTAGGTTAAAATATCCATCATTTATTTGAATTAATTAGTTATATATAATTATACAAAAATGTAAAGTCATTTATAGTCCATAGTATTATTCCAATTGCTAATTCTTAATTCTTGATCCAAACAAGTTTTCAATTTTCAAACATATAATCCTATTGGAATTCATATCATTCATCCAAACATATTTCTATTTTCCACACAAAAACCAATACACCTCATAAATCAAGCCGGAAACACTAGAAACTGAAAATTGCAATTGGAAATAAAATCAAACAAGACCTTAGGGTTCAAAAATGAAGGATTCTCACTTTTCTCTTCTAAGATAAGCTCATTAATTATGAATATCAGTCCTAAATAGCCCACACGCTCAAGTAGTGAGACCGCGGGTTTGCCACATATTAGTTAAGGAACATTCCGGTGGTTAGGATTCGGTATGAATATCCTTCTAGACTTCTAGTTATCCACGTCAAATCTACAAGCACAACATTGAGTATCACTAGTTGGAAAATTCATGGATAGATGTATTCACTATGACAGTATCACGGTATGCAATATGATGGTGAGATTTGGTTTTTGCTCCTAAGAGTGTGTATGCTGCCGATTAAGCATTGGAAATATTTTTAGGTTGTTTAATCTAAAGTCTGAAGTGCTTCTCATAATCTTTCAGCTTTTTATTTTATTGATCTACACCGTCTAAAGCCCAATTAGTCAACTATCAACCATCGAACAACTTTCAGAGTAGCATATATTCAGCTTTTCTTAGAACAAGTACTTGACGTATATTTCTGAAGGTATCACCAGTATTCTTTTATCTTGTTTATCAGATCATTTTTAGGCCACTAAACTAGATAATAATACTTATGCTCTGCAGCTTTGACTAGAACAAACTATACTGAAAGCTCGGTGATAAATTCATTAGGCATGTCATCTATAAAATATATCATAATGCATTGAAGTGAAGCATATGCTAAACATGAATCCACACAGCATAACTTCAGTTAGCATGTACAATAAGAAAAGGCAAATGAATGGCAACAGATGAGAATTGAGGCACTGCCAAAGCAAAGCAGTCAAATGGATATTGTTCCATCTCTGAGTCCTTATATTTTCATACATACATCTCCTATATGTTCGTTTAAAGGACAATCACTTTGTAATA
Source organism: Perilla frutescens (assembly GCA_026008535.1). Lineage (NCBI taxonomy): Eukaryota > Viridiplantae > Streptophyta > Magnoliopsida > Lamiales > Lamiaceae > Perilla > Perilla frutescens. The sequence continues at coordinate 24,777,287 of BRKX01000010.1, read as the reverse complement.
GCTTCTGAAGCTGTTGAAGAAGCTTCAACCTAAAATTAAGGTTCCTTGATTTGAACTACTGTAAATTAATAAGGGAACTAAATGCAAAGGGACGAATAGTTGGTTCTACACTTCTACTATGTATATTTCTAAGTGGTGGTCAAGTTAAAATAATTCAAAGTCACAATAGTTGAGAAATTGATCATAAATACAAGAAAATGTCATCATCATCATTTACATTAAAGGGTGACTATTTTAGCTGCACAAATTTTTACCTTGGGCGGTGAGGAAGGATGACTGTGATAGCTGATGTATTATCTAGTGGGCAAGCCAGTATTTCAGAATTAAAACACTCATCACTTCTTCTCTTAATAAAAAAATGATTTCCACGGTGACTTGCTGAAGTGTCTATGCCATCCAATCGGGGCGTCAAAACAGTTAACCCACCTTCAGGCTTTGAGATGTCAAGGTAAAAGAGGAATTTTGTAGTTTTGCTCTCAGATTCAACAAATAGGAACTTCTTGCTCTCCGAAGCAGCAAGATTAAGAGAAAACATGTCATCCTTTTCATGATAAAGGCAATGATCCAAAGATTGTTCAGTCCTTAGCTTATGTAACCATACCTGCCAAAAGCTACACAAGATCACTAAAAGGTCTCAAATATATTGGGGTAAAATCAAGAGTGCACACACAATAATCACATTACTATGTTGTGCTACAAAAGACAATGATTGTATAGGTTATCCATAGGAGGTTGGCCCTCATACTGATACAGTAAAAGGGATCCCCAAGAAATCCTGGAGTACACTATGCCTTGTCTCTGATAAGGAAACGCCTCTCCATAAGGGAGTAGGAAAGCACTCCAAACCCATTCAACAGCTACTCATCCTCTTATGCAGCATCATTCACCCACCGCTAATTGATCCTTCAAAATTTTCACCCTATCAATTATTCATATCTGAGTGCCAACTGTAGCACCTTAGGCCATATCGGTCATCAACAAGCCCAGCATTGCCATTTCCTTTTCCTCATTATTCTCCCATTATGTCTCCCCAAGTGATTCAAGTTTTATTTTTGTTTACTTTTTATTTGCACTTTCTCCTAGAAGAGACTTTGGGAACTTGATCATTTAAGGTTCAAATGCACTTTCTTATTCTCTCAATAAAATAATACACAAATAATTTTGACGCTACTTGTTATACAGTATATCATGGCACAAAGAGTTTGTTTAATATATAATGTTGCACTGATCTTGTTTATTAACAAACGGAGAACATACAATTATTTTGCACTCAGTAAATATCATCCTCATTATATGGTTCAACTCAACATCCATACCTTGTCGGGCCGGAGGATATCATCTCTAGTGGTGTAGACTAAAGCATCATCACCCGCCCATTCAAGATCTGATGTAACTCCTACCAAAGGCTTACCTACTGGTGTTTGAGATTCAGCATCAATGACATAAACTGTGAAAATTTCATCTCCTTTAGTGTCTTCTGCATAAGCTACCAGTTTATTGTTTGGACTAACCTGAGAAAGAGGTAAATAAATCATAAATCGAAGTGAGAAGCAATACAATTAAGTTAACAAGAAAGAATTGGTTGCTTTGAAAGAAAATGAAAAATAGGAGAGAAGAGAAGATGATCTTGCTTTGAAAGCACCAATCACGTAAAATGCATGTTGTTGAGCTTTAACATTTTCATCAAGAATGACATGCTCTGGAGGGGCATCAGGTCCAGTTAACATGGTGTCATAAACAGAGGCCTCTGCGTTGATATTAGGCACAAGTCGGCGGCAATATTGGGCATATTCTTTACCCTCCAAGGTGCGTTTGTAATAATAATAAGGTCCCCTGCGTAAAGGTGCTGATATGTCATCTTCCTTCAGGCGACCTCTTATCTCACTATAAATCTGATCTTCTAATTTTTTGGTTCCTGAATAACAAGTAAACAGTTATAAACCCATTAATTGGGTGTATATATGATTTAAGAAAGAACTTTGCATGGATATTCAAAAAATACATAAAGATTATAGCTATTAGACTTCAATTCAAATCCCAAGTTTAGCAGACAGCTTTCACTTTATACAAATTCAGTTCCTGAGACTCTTACATAGAACCAGTTCTGGAAATCGGTATCAAAATCAAGTCAAAAAATAGAAAACCCATCAAAAGACCCCAGACCATCCCAGCAAGTGCATACATCATACATCATAAACTTAGTACACTCACACATTCAGAACTGAGAAAGTAATGAACCAGCATTGTTACTTCATCGTGATTTCTCCCCTTATCCTAAAACCAAAAACTCAACTAATTAGCTAACTCAAATAACCAACTGCCCCGAGTAGAAATCTTAGCAAGAAAACTCTAACTTCACCCAATGTATCATCTACAGAAACCGAAAATCCTACTGATTAACGAATTGATAGAGAGAGAGTTGAACAGACCAGACATGGTATGATCGCAATAAGCATTCTCCTCGCGGAGATGCGCCAAAATGTCGGGATGAGAGCGAGAATCATCGCGAAGCCAGTAGTAATTGTCGACTCTAACGTCACCGAATATCTCCATCTCGTGTTTCACTTTCTTAGGCTTCGGAGGCTCCATGGTCGACGAGATTCGGACGCTGAAACTTCTGCGGTGAATCTGAGATGTCGAATACGAAGAAGATGAGGGTTTAAAAAGGTTTTTTTTGTAGAGTTCAAGTGTTAGAGGCCAAGAAATTGCAACTCTGTTTTTGGAGGTGGTAATTGAGATTGATAAAATGCAATGAGCCACTCCGCCCATTCCTCGTCCGCGCCGCTCTATTACTTTTGATCCTTTTTTAGATTATTTTGCATTCTATTCTAATTTATTAATAAGAACAATTATTATCGAACCGTCATTTTTTTTTTCAATACAACACAAAATTAAAATAATTAAAAAATAGAAATTTTTAATATTATCGAAATACTCTTTTTTTATTTTCATACGCCACTATTTAAAATAACATAATAAATATTTAAAAAACCAATAAATATAAGGGATAAGGGTCACGCAAACCCCTGTACTTTTTGGCGGAGACCTCCTAGGCCCTGTACTTTTTTTTGGCTCAATTGAGCCCTTAAACTTTTTTTTTCGGTTCTATTAGGCCCTTCCGTTAGACCCCTCTTGACAGGCCGTTAACTCTAGATGAAACGATGTCGTTTCATCAATTTTCCAAATAAGGGGATAAGGTTCACGTAGGCCTCTGAACTTTTTTTTTAGTTCAATTGAGCCCCTGAACTTTTTTTTTGGGTCTATTGGGCCCCTCCATCAAGCCCCTCTTCACGGGGCCGTTAGTTCGTATTAAAACGATGTTGTTTCATGTGTTATTCGAATAAAAAAATTCTAAATTTAATTTAAAAATCGATTTCCCTCTTCGGCAAGAACCAAATGGATTTGCACAAGATGATGCATGAAGTTTCCAAGGTTTTCTATTTTCTTCAATTGTTGTATGATTTATGGTGCGTTGATCAGATCTGACGGCTTATATTTGTTGCAGTATGCTCTGTATTCCGTGTATCTTGGATTGGTGGCCTGCTTTTCTTCCTACGCATGTTGGGTTTTTGATCTGAGATTGTCATTCCGTTTCTTGATTTTAGAAATAAAAATTCCAAGTAAAAATATCTTAATCTAAATGGGGTGGGTTTAATTAGTATCGGGCCGGGAGATGTTAAAATTGGGACGGGTGAATTTTTAAATTGAATTTAGAATTTTTTTATTCGAATAACACATAAAACGACGTCATTTTAATACGAACTTGACGGAGGGGCCCAATAGACCCAAAAAAAAGTTCAGGGGCTCAATTGAGCAAAAAAAAAAGTTCAGGGGCCTACGTGACCCTTATCCCTTTTTTTATTTGGAAAATTGATGAAACGACGTCGTTTCATCTAAAGTTAACGGCCCCGTCAAGAGGGGCCTAATAGAGCCGAAAAAAAAGTTTAAGGGCCCAATTGAGCTAAAAAAAAGTACAGGGGCCTAGGAGGTCCCCGCCAAAAAGTACAGAATATCAAAGCTTAAGCGTGAAACTTTGAACAGATGGAAGCTTGAAGCAAGAAAACCACAAACCCTATTTCTCAAACTTTGAATAACATGTTATGTGTCTAAATCACTATATAGTTCAAGAATGGAGAAGGCACGATGATACGTCGGAAGGTTGGCATGATGAAGGTGAAGATGAAGTTCACTATAATTTAGGAGGGTCGAATGCTTCAGATGTGGGAATTGCCCAAGGAAGACCAAGACGTGAGATAAGGAGGCCATCCCGTTATGCTTAACTATGCAATATCTTATATATTGTTATTTTTAATATTTAGTTATTGGATAGTTAAGCTACTCTTTTTATTGATTGAGTTGGTTTATAATGCTTGTCTTTTGGTTATTTGGGCTGATTTATAAAGCCCAGAGCAAAGGATGCCTTCTGCAGTAGCACTCCCTTAGTTGACTATAAGGCGACTTTGTATATTCTCATTATATGAACAATTTTATAAATCAAATCCCTAGTTGGCTTCTTTGCATGATGGTAAGGAAGGGAGGTTCACGCACTCAATCGCGTGACAGTAATACGAAGCATATTATACGAGCAATTTAAGTGATTTTTTACTGTTCATATTGCATTTTTTTCAATTTTCATGAGGTTTGTCGAGCTAAGAATTATATATCATCGCGATTGGTTCGAACAAAATACAGTCTGCACAATAATTTGGATGTTCGAAAATTCATTTTTTGATCTGGTATGCTTTGGTTTGGAAACTATGTTATCAAATGACACTCATAAGGTTACCGTTATTAGTTTTACGAATAAATATTGAGTGATTCACAAATTCAATTTTTTGAACTAATCAATATTGTTTCGAAAATGTTTGTTTTGAACATGCACTTATATGTTTGGAAATCAATTTTTCAAACAATGATGATTTTGCTACTTTCAATAATTTTGTAAGAATTGACGAAGAGTAATGTAGCTGGCCCATTGAATCATGAATTACTTTCTGATTATCAAGATGTATTCACCACAATGGACTTATTTGATTCTCAGGACGAATTGATCATGAACCTAAGAATTTATCGACTTGTAACTTATATTGTTTTTTTTTTTAGGAAAACTTGTGGTTTATATTGTTGATGTATTGTAAATTGATTAATTTATTTTTTCATATATATTGACTTGTAACTTATCCACTTGTGTTTGTTCAGAATTTATTTTTCACATATTATTTTTCCACATTTTTTAAGTATATAGTAGGAATTGTGTTTGTTCAGAAAATATGTTTTCCAAACTAAAACAGTGGGGTCGAAGAACTATTTTTTCGAATGCTCATATATCGATCCAAATAATTGATTTCCGAACCCAAACAATAGCGTTCTAATATGCATTTTTCTAACCAAACTATCCAACACATACATTATAATTCATATCCAAAATATCCAATACAATCAATATAAAATATTTCCAGAATATCCAACACATCCACTACAAAATATCCAACACATCCAACATAAATCATATCCAACACACTTAACATAAATCATATCCAAAATATCCAACAAATTCATGAGCTTGGAGACTCGTTCTGCTATTGATATTGGAGACACAAATACGTCTCTGTCATTACCAACCTAAATTGTCGCACCAATATGTGTTTGAAAACTGGACAACACTTAATAATTATTTGCCCCCCCGCCTCCCGAAAATGGTCATCTCAGTATCTCATCATCATCATCAATAATATCATTAACACATTCATTTCTTGATTGATGTTGTCATCTACATCTATATTCTCCTCCACTTTTTCCCTATTAGCCATATTTTCCAATTTTTCTTGTTCAGCTCTTTGAATGTGTGAGTGGGTCTCTTTCAATAAGTTGATGATGAAATATTTAAAAAATATGTAAGTACAATTTTATTAGCTCTTAATGAGTTTGGAAAACTGTTTGCCAAATTCTACAAAGTTGGTTCGAAAAATATGTTTCCAAACAATCTGTTCAGGGATCGAAAAATGACATTTGGTGTCAGAGCCTTCCTGCTCGTAGGCTCATCTTGTATGGGCATTGCGGGTGCTACTTGTCGGTCGGTTCATGGGCGGTGATCCTCCTAAGGTCCCCCCCATAGTCGGTGATCCAAGCACTCAGGAGAAGGACTTGCGTAACCACTGCGGGTGCCCCGCAAGTGGCGATCCGGGCACTTAAGAGGAGAACCTGCGTAGCCTTGCAGGGATGGACAAGTAAACAGATGCCTCGGGCGTAAGACAGATCGAGTGTAAGTCCTTAGGCAAGTGCACGTTGTGTCCGAGGACGGCCACAAATCAAGTGAGGGAGAATGTCACAGGTCGCACGTTGCATTATCATGCACAATCTGTCCGAGCCAGGAGTGGCGAGGATTGCCAATGATTGCCGAGAGTGTGCGGTTGTGACACACGGGAACGCATGCGAGCGTACTCTGATATGATATTGACGGACAATATACTGGACGCCTAAATGAGTTGCGAGAAGGGCATTAAGCACAAGGCGGAGGAACACGCTGGTTGGTTGTTGATGCCGCTCCCCTGATGAGAGCCCGATGGCAGGAAGATTGTTGAACTTAGTACAATACATTTGACATATCGACTTTTGAAACTACACACATTTAATTCACTATTCTATTTTTCGATTGTCCAGACAATCAATCAACAATATACAGTTCAAACAAAATCACAATGATATTTCCCCAAATTCCATTGTTCAAATACAACAAATGATTACAACAAACATATTCAGCAAATTCATCAATTATAGGTTTAAATTCAAAGCAAGTTAAACCAATTCCCCAAGATCGAAACCTACAAAACTTAAATTAAAACCAAAAAGTTCAATGGGTAACATTAAAACCTAAAAAACTTACCAAAATGTTTAACGGGGATCGAATTTTCGATAGCATCCATGAGTTTTGAAGATGCCATGATGATGTTACTGTTCCAAAGTTTCAAAAAATCACCTTTTGACGAATTCAGTGTCTTCACCTTTTTTCTTCTTTACATTCTTCGTTCCCAGCTTCTTCATTCTTCAGTTCGAACAATTGTTTTGGAAATATTTAAAAATAAGATAGTCACTATTAATAGAAATAGTAAGTTCTCCAGCCAAAATGCAATTTCTTTAAATTAAAATATGATATTTATTAATTAATTAATATTTTTATATTATATAGCTAGTTAATTATATAGTCATTCAATACTAGAATTTCAATATTATAAGTTACTTTTTTTTTTTGCAAAAATACTTTCTTTTTTTTTTTTGCAAAAATACTATTTTTTATCAAAAATTATTTTGTTGATAAGATGAAAAAAAAAACTAATTCCAAAATTTATGTGGGCTTTAATTTGTTGATTTATATGTAAATTTTTTAAACACCTATTTTTTTCTTTATGATGGACCACAAGTTTATGTCAATTATCATTTATTTAAATATTAGGAGTGAATGTTCTAATATATTAATTTAAAATATTTTTAATTTTTAATTTGATTAAATATATTAAAATAAATCCAGATCCACATCAAAATTTCAATTAAATATATTTAGATTTTCAAATTAAATATATTAATCAATATAAACATCTAAATTTTTAAATTAAATCTATTAAAATTTTTGAATTAAATATATTAATTGAACTTAGAAATTAATTGTTAAATACATTTATGTCATGAACTTTATATATTTTTTAAATAGTTAAAAAGCTTATACTTTTAGGTTTTCAAAAAAATTAATCACACATCAAAAAACTTACAAACATTGTTATACATAAACAAATTATAAATTGTGGTCCCAACAATGATATTTCCACCTTTGTTGATCTTCAAGTTGAGATCAAGTGTAATATTTTGATATTTGATATTATCATTTTAATATTAAATATTAAATATATTTTAAATTTACAGATTTGAATTGAATTAAATATATTAAATAGTTCAAATGAAATATTTTAAAAATATTGATTTAAATTTTGTGCTCTTTAATTGATTAAATATATTTTAAAAAATCAAGATCCACATAAATTTTTTAAATTAAATATATTTAAATTATGAATGATCGAAATGTATTAATTGATCTTATCATTTTAATGTTGAAAAATTTTAAAATTTTCAAGTTATCATATTTAACTTTAAACATGTTTCAAATAGTTAAAATATTATATTTTAATTTTCAATCGAAATTTATCCTATATTGAAGAACTAAGAAATAATATTGTATATGAATAAATTATGAATTGTGAAGCCCAACAATAAAATCTTAAAAGATAATGTACTTGATTTTTTCAATAAAAAAATATATTTTTCTCTTCCATTCCTCATTCCTGTGTGTATGTGTGTGTATTTTATAGATTTGTGAAGTTCTAAACTTGTATATCAATCACCGGACTATGATATTTTGTTTCTTTATAGGTGGATTCATAAAGTTACATATAATAACATTAACAATCCATTTAGGTTGTCTCCGCCTAAGCATTTTTATTTTCTTATAATGTATTATTACATATTGCTATTTACATATTAAATTTACCCTACATCTCACATCGGTTGTAGATTGAAATATTGGGATGTGGGTTGTTGTATAAAAGAGTGAGTAATCTTAAATCGAAACCTCAAATTAGTTCCACAATTTTTTTCTAATTTTCTTACATCCTACATTGGTTGTGGATTGAAGCATTGGGATGTAGGCTGTTGTATAAAAGAGTGGAAAACCTCAAATTTTTATTAATCATATCTTGAACAAATATATTAAAAAATTGAAAAAAAATATTCGTGCCTAATTGGCCGATTAATCATTGACAATACCACCTAGGCAGTGAGGACTCGGCCTTCTCTATTTTACATTGGACTTTGGTGTTTTCGGCACGGCTAGGGCCACCAAGGCTGATTTCTCCAATCATGAAAAATACACAAGTAATCTATAATTCAAGCGATTGGCTGATTTCTCCAATCATGACAAATACACAAGTAATCTATAATTCAAGCGATTTTTGTATTTTTCATGATTGGAGAAATCAGCCTTAATGAAATTGCTTGAATTATAGATTACTTGTGTATTTTTCATGATTGGAGAAATCAGCATTGACGGCCCTAACCGTGCCGGAAACACCCAAGTTGGGTGTAAAACCGAGAAGGGTAAAACAAATGACATTATGTGTGATGTGGTGAGAAAAGGTAAGAAGAAGAAAAATGAAAAATAGTGGTGTGTAGAGTAATTGTAGTGAATTGAGAAAAATTGGTGGTGTTAATAGAAACACCCTTATTGAAAATTTCATCCACAAACACAATAGAGGAGTATTGAGGACATAATCGTTCTAGTTAAACTACGTGTCACAAAATTAATATTACGATTAATCAACTTAAATGAAACAAATAGATTTTCATCCTTACGCACACAGATTGTTGGTCCCGGAAAAGTCAACAAAGTTTAGAAGAGGGAGTTGAATAAACTTTTTTTTTAAAAATACTTTAGATATACAGAAAAATAGATCTTGAATTAGTTTGTGTTGTAGGGAAAAACAGTAAGTATAGATTAAAGTAGTGTACAACACACAAGGGGTTTATAGAGGTTCGAAGCGAAGCTGAAACTTATACGTCTTCTCTTCTTTCTTTTTGAAGGGAGATTCACTATATAACTTGAGATTCACTTTACAAATTATATAGAAAATGAAAGCTGAACTTGGTAACAATGACTTACTTGGCACTATTACCTCAGTTAGGTTGACTTCTCACACATATTGTTTCCAGCAGGTAGCTATTATGACGACAATTTCTTTAGCGGCGGCTCACACTTAGATGGAAAGTTAGGTGCTATTGAAATCTTTATATGATTTTAGATCTCTTTCAATCTTCAAGAGAGTGATATAGAAACTTATCAACTGATTATGCTTCTTAGATAAACGGGTGTTGACAACTATGGAATCAAATGAAAGCTTACAAAGACTAATGATAGGACGTATTTTACTTGCTTTTATTACTATCTTTTGGTACCTTTTCTCCTTATTATTTGCCATATACTTGTGTATTTTGGATGAATGATGTGCTTGTTGAACTGTGTAGGGATGAAAATACAAAGTTGGAGAAAAAGGTCATGCTTTTGGTGCAAAAAGAATCTAAGTGAAGAAAGAGCAAAATTCGAGTCTGAGTAGATCCGGCCGTAAGGGCTTGCAGCTGGAAAACTGGAACGAAAGTTCTAGAAGCTGGACCTGAGCACGCATTTTGGGCTTGTCAAATACAATTCTCGGCCCAAGCTTAAACCTGGATGCGGGAAGCATCTCTCCCACCGCCTCTAGTGTTTCTTTGCATGGAAATTACCATGTTTATCTAGATTAGGATTCTATTTCCTAGATGGACTCTATCTTTTTATGGGTTTGTAGGTGGCGAAATTTTACAATATTATATATAATATTTTTATTGATTTTAATATATTTATTTAGTTTTGGAATCATATCAAATCCAAAACTAGATAAAATATTTAAATAATAAAGATATTATTATATGATAAACATCAAGTTCTTTGGAAACAAGTAAATATCTTTCAAGATATATATCAATTTCCAATAGCCAATGAGATAGTGTTACATCAGCTCTAGATCTCTCTTCCCACAACTATAAATAGGGGCCTCCATATCAGTTGAAAATCACAACAGAAGTCATTTGAAGAGTTCAAGAATTTGAGAACTTCCATAAGTGAAATTCTCAAAGATATTCAAGGCGTTCTTCACCAAAATCATCCCGAAGACGGCGTTTGATCCACAAGCAAGACCATTTGAAGAGTTCAAAAATTTGAGAACTTCCATAAGTGAAATTCTCAAAGATATTCAAGGCGTTCTTGTGACATTCAAAGGCGTTCTTCACCAAATTCATCCTGAAGACGATGTTTGATCCATAAGCAAGGCAGTCAAATGCGTTCTTCACCAAATTCATTCTGAAATTAGCGTTTGATTCGGAAACAAGGCGTCGGCCCTCCGAGTTAACGTTATCAAGACCAAAGATCAAGTCAAAGAAGATTGAGGATACAAATCTTCCCCGAAAACTTCAAAGACCAAGTTCAAACAACAAGTCCGAGAAAATCAAAGAAACAAATTTACTCTGAAGATTTCAAAGACCGTTTGAAGATCAAGTTTTGAAGAGAAGAATCGGAGGAAAAATAGAGATTGGATCCGTATAAATAATTTTGATCCGAAATCATATTATTTGTACACATTTTGTGTTTTACCAAATTAAATACAAAAATTTGTTTTACAAATTTTGGCACGCCCAGTGGGACAATCTCTACCTCTCATCTTTTCTCTTCACCAATTTCCTCAAGCATCAAGATGTCTACAATTCTGGAAGAACAAATTGTAAATTTGACGAAGCTGGCCGAAGGACTTGCCAAGCGAATACAAGAACAAGATGCTCAAATCCTGAAGCTGAAAAAAGAAATGATTGTTGATACTTGTGGCGAGCAAGTAGATGAAGATATTGAAGCTGAAATATCTGCAAAGCTACATGCCAACAACAATGAAAAATCTACAGCCAAAGAAGTTGAAGTATCATTTGATGGCTTAATTCAAGTTGATCAACTCAAAGATTTCATACTGGAAACAATCAAAGACAAGTCTGGAGATAGCCGTAAATCATTATGGACTTACAACAAGCCATATACCCCAAAAATTGACAATTTGAAAATGCCAAATGGCTACCAACCACCAAAATTTCAACAATTTGATGGCAAAGGCAATCCAAGACAACACGTGGCTCACTTTGTAGAAACCTGCAATGATGCTGGGACATACAAAGATCACTTGGTGAAGCAATTCGTTCGTTCTTTAAAAGACAACACATTTGATTGGTATACCGATTTGGAGCCAAATTCAATTGATAGTTGGGGGCAACTGGAGAAAGAATTCCTAAACCGCTTCTACAGTACTCGAAGGACGGTTAGCTTGGTTGAACTCACAAATACAAACCAACAAAAAGAAGAGTCCGTCATTGACGACATCAACCGTTGGAGAAACTTGAGCCTGAATTGCAAAGATCAATTATCAGAAACTTCAACAATTGAAATGTGCATCCAAGGCATGTGTTGGGGTCTTCGATATATTTTGAAAGGGATTCAACCAAATACTTTCGAGGAATTGGCCACTAGAGCTTACGACATGGAGTTAAGCATGGCCGCAAATGGTGTTGAAGAATTATCGATGCAAAAGCCTCACAACTTTGAAGAAGAGCAAAAAACAAATGATGGAGGCAAACCTTTTGAGGAATCCCCAAGTGAAGAAGAAGAAGAAGCGGCTATAAATCTTGTCATTGGCCTATTCAAATCTTCCAATACATGTCATAGTCCATGAAATACAAACGCTCCTTGATAAGAGCCTAAACTATCTTCCAAAGCTCCTTGATAAGAGCCAAAACTATCTAAATTTACTCAAACACTCCTTGATAAGAGCCTAAACTATCTTCCAACGCTCCTTGATAAGAGCCTAAACTATATTCAAAACTCCTTGATAAGAGTCAAAACTATTTAAGATTTTCAAAATGCAACGCTCCTCGATAAGAGCCTAAACTATCTTCTAAAGCTCCTTGATAAGAGTCAAAACTATCTAAACTCTTCAAGAAATATCAAGACTCCTTGATACGAGTATAAACTATCTAATAAATTAAAATTCAAGACTCCTTGACACGAGTATAAAAGTCTACAACTCCAAATTCAAATCCAAGTACTCACGGACACGAGTATAAAAGGTCTACAAAGTCCAAATTCAAGTTGAAGGCTCCTCAATATGAGCATAAACTATCCAAGTTCAAGAAAAAGCTCCCTGATATGAGCATAAACTATCCAAGTTCAAGAAAACTCCCTGATACAAGTATAAACTATCTAAATTCAAATCCAAATTGAAGGCTCTTTGATACGAGTATAAACTATCTAATAAATTCAAATTGAAGAACTCTTGAATATGAGTATAAACTATTCAAGAACTCCTTGACACGAGTATAAACTATCTAATAAATTCAAGTTCAAGACTCCTTGATACGAGTTTAAACTATCTAATCAATTTTCGAGACTCTTTCATTTCAAACGACAAGTCGTCAATGAACAAGTCTCGAGGGGGCATTTGTAGGTGGTGAAATTTTACAATATTATATATAATATTTTTATTGATTTTAATATATTTATTTAGTTTTGGAATCATATCAAATCCAAAACTAGATAAAATATTTAAATAATAAAGATATTATTATATGATAAACATCAAGTTCTTTGGAAACAAGTAAATATCTTTCAAGATATATATCAATTTCCAATACCCAATGAGATAGTGTTACATTAGCTCTAGATCTCTCTTCCCACAACTATAAATAGGGGCCTCCATATCAGTTGAAAATCACACCAGAAGTCATTTGAAGAGTTCAAGAATTTGAGAACTTCCATAAGTGAAATTCTCAAAGATATTCAAGGCGTTCTTCACCAAAATCATCCCAAAGACGGCGTTTGATCCACAAGCAAGACCATTTGAAGAGTTCAAGAATTTGAGAACTTCTATAAGTGAAATTCTCAAAGATATTCAAGGCGTTCTTGTGACATTCAAAGGCGTTCTTTACCAAATTCATCCCGAAGATGATGTTTGATCCATAAGCAATGCAGTCAAATGCGTTCTTCACCAAATTCATTCCGAAATTAGCGTTTGATCCGGAAACAAGGCGTTGGCCCTCTGAGTTAACGTTATCAAGACCAAAGATCAAGTCAAAGAAGATCGAGGATACAAATCTTCCCCGAAAACTTCAAAGACCAAGTTCAAACAACAAGTTCGAGAAAATCAAAGAAACAAATTTACTCTGAAGATTTCAAAGACCGTTTGAAGATCAAGTTTTGAAGAGAAGAATCGGAGAAAAAAATAGAGATTAGATCCGTATAAATAATTTTGATCCGAAATCATATTATTTGTACACATTTTGTGTTTTACCAAATTAAATACAAAAATTTATTTTACAGGGTTGTAGATATATATTAGGATTCTAGCTTATTTTTGGACACACGCCAAACGCGAGAGACGAGTAGCAGCGTTGAACGATTTTTAATTTAGTTTCAATTTCTTCTTTTCTTTGTTACAATCATCGTACAGTTTTACAAGTTTCTGTTGCTCGATCCAAGCATACAAGTTAGCTAATTTAATCATATTCCGGTGACAACGGCGAAGCTCTACTTATACAAACTGTGAGATCTAATTTGTTCGTTCATAATTAATTATTGCATGTATCTGTTGTTCTTGGATTTTCGAGTAGTTAATTATTCTAAGTCTGTTGGGTAGTTGCAAATATTCAATAGAGTGAGAATAGTTACTAGCCAATTAAATCAACCATACGTAATTGTGGATTGGGTTTAATAAGTGGTAAAATAGTTGTTCAAAACTAGGGGAATAATAGACTTAGTTTCATAGTCCTGCGTCAGAGTCTGTAAGTTAAGAATCGGGTCTCTCTTGTGCTCATTGCTATTGGTTCATTAAACTCATAGAGCGTCTCTTACAGTTGTCAACCGATTAGGGAATAATTAACGAAGCGTCTTCTTAATTATCGAAATTGTATGGAGAGATTAGGTAACGTCAGAAGCATATTCGATGGCTATAACTGATTTGCATGGACTGATTAATTAATTATTGCATCTGTGATCGGTCTTTATAAGTGGAGTGGAGTTTGTTGGATCCGGAATACCTCTCTTTATTGATTTAAAATTCGTTCCCTCTGCGCAATTATTTTCGCTAGTTGTTTATTTAATTATTGAAGTTATTTTGCTGTACAAATCACACAAAACCCCCTTTTTGAAGTTTGGTCACGCAGATTGAAGGTTAAGAGTAGTTCTCGCCGGTCCCTTGGGAGACGATCTCGCTCGCCACTGTACTCTGCAGTGTGGGCTTACCGACGGAAGTCGGGACATTTATTTTTGGTGATAAATGACGCACCAAATTTTGGTGTCGTTTCCGGAGATCGGTTTCAAGCAGTGATTACTCTTATATTTTCAGTTTGTTATTTAATTTGCTTTATTTTCGATTTTTTTTGGTACATGACCCGTTCCTCTACAGAAGAAGATTTAGTGTTTGATCCGCAGCCAGAAAGAATGTTACATCGATTGAGAAGAGCTGCTAAGGAGTCTAAGGAGGCTCTCGAATCTGAACAAAGCATTTTTGGTATTGATCAACTTTTCGACATGGCCAGACCTTGCCGTAGATGGAGCCCTCATCAATGCCAATGTTGCTGAACCTGAGCCTCTCATCAGGGAACTCGGCCGCCTTCGGAGCAACAGACCCATCTGCATCGTGTTGCCCCCGATCGCCAACAATGCAGAGATCTGACCTGCATTCATCCAAGTGTTACCGAAGTTTGGTGACCTGCCAGGAGAGAGTGCACACAAGCATTTGTCTGAATTTGATCTCGTGTGCTCAACTTTAAGACCTACAGGTTTTACTGCTAATAACCTAAGGTTACTCACTTTTTCTCATACCTTGCAGGGAAAAGCAAGAGATTGGTTATTTGATTTGCCACCGGAGTCTATTACCACATGGGTAGAGTTAGAAGGACAATTCTTGCGAAAATTCTTCCCTGAGACTCGAGCTGCAAATCTAAGGATGGCAATCAGTAGCATCAAGCAAAAGCCGAATGAAAGCCTGGCTGAATACTGGGAACAATTTCAACAACTTTGTCACAAATACCCGGACCATGGGTTCACTGATTATCAACTTCTAACTAATTACTTTTACCGAGGCATGTCTTCTTTTGATAGAAAAATTGTTGATGCTGCCAGCGGAGGATCTCTCACTAACAAGACCCTCGCCGAAGCTAAACAACTTATCATTGACATGGCTTTTGGAGGACAGCAGTATGAAGAGGAAGACGAAGGTAGACACCGGCCAGTAAGGGCAATCGGCCAAGCTGAAGGGTCAGGAGTGAATGAAAAGATAGATACTCTTACTTCCCTGGTCCGAGGCCTTGCTGTGGCGCATACAAGACCAAACTGCTGCGGAGTCTGTTCCGAGAAAGGACACTTCACTGACGAGTGTCCCAATTTGCATGAGCCCTTCACTGAACAAGCTTGTTATGGATCGGATGATGCACAACAAGATGCTTTCAGAGGAATCAATTATGATGCCCCGTGAGGAGATAATTTTAGGAGAAAGCGGAATAATGATCCGTACTCCAATACCTACAATCCAGGTTGGAGAGATCATCCGAATTTCTATTGGAGACAGCCTGGAGACCAACCATCAGCAGGAGATTTGCCACCGAGACCCCCAAGGGGTGAGCTGTATGCCCACGTAGACCGCTCCACACCAGCTATAAGTGAGATCATGAAGAGTCTGGAGCAAAGCACCAACCTAGTGAGTAGCCTGGCGCAGAGCCAAAAGGCCTTTCAGCAGGAGACGCAGGCCGCCTTAGACAGTATGGGCACACAGATCACCCAGCTTGCCACCCAACTGAACAAGCTGTAAGGGCATACCAGGAAACTACCATCTCAAGTCGAGCAGAACCCGAGAGGACACGTCAGTGCTATAACTCTTCGGAGTGGAAAAGAATTAGTAGCGGTTGAGAGAAGGAAGCACGACCACACGCCGTGTGGGCAAACTGCAGAAGCTGAAGACAGACCCAACACGGAGGGTACACAACCTGCTGCATAGCTTACTCCTAGTGAGGTATGGATTTTATCTAAAAATCCTAACCCTATTAATGCAGCTCCTTTTCCTTCTAGGTTAGCAAGGCATAAGAAAGAGGAGGATGAGAAAGAGATCTTCGAGCTTTTCAAGAAAGTCGAGATCAATCTACCATTGATTGACACTATCAAGCAAGTCCCGAGATACGCGAAGTTCTTGAAAGAATTATGCTCCAAGAAGATAAGATATGGTTAAGATGCAAAGATCAAGGTTGGTGAGACTGTTTCAGCCGTTATTTAATGGAAATTACCTCAAAAATGCCGAGATCCAGGTATGTTTACCATCCCTTGCATCATTGGGAGCAAAAAGTTAGAGAAAGTTATGCTAGATTTAGGTGCATCTATCAATGTTATGCATTTCTCTGTTTACAAGGAATTACAATTAGGTCATATGAAAGATACTCGAGTCATCATTCAATTAGCTTATAGGTCCAATGCATACCCTAGAGGTGTAGTAGAGGATGTCTTAGTTAAGGTGAATGAGTTGATTTTTCCTGTTGATTTCTACATTGTTGACATGGATGATGCATTGTCTGCACATAGATCCTTGATTCTGTTAGGCCGTCCATTTATGAAAACTGCACGAACAAAGATTGATGTTGATAAAGGAATGCTAAGTTTCGAATTTAATGGGGATGTTGTCACATTTAATATATTCGAAGCAATGAAGCATGTGGAGGATCCTGAGGCTCTTTATATGGTTGATACTATTGATTCCATTATTGATGATTTTATTGAGTATAATTTCAGGGACGACAAATTAGAACATGTACTCTTTGGAGGAATGACCGAACACATTTCAGATTCGGAAGAGGAGAAAGAAATCTAAGAGATAATACAGTAGCTGTATGCAGCGGAAGAGTTTTCTGCCAGAAATTTGGCAGGCCGTTTGCCCTTGCCGACCAACATGGAGCCCATATTGCCATCTCATGTGAAAGCTCTTAATCTGGAATTGAAGGTCCTTCCCGAGCATTTGAAATATGCTTATCTGGGGGAAGAAAATACACTGCCCGTCATCGTCAGTAAAGACCTTACCGCAGAACAGGAAACACAAGTGGTTGCCATTTTGAAAAAACACAAAGGAGCCATTGGTTGGACCCTCGCCGATATAAAGGGGATCAGCCCCGACATCTGCATGCACCGAATATTCCTTGAAGATAATCATAAGCCATCACGAGATCCTCAGAGGAAGCTGAACCCGATGATGAAAGAAGTCGTATTGAAGGAGATTCTGAAGCTGCTCCAATTGGGAATCATCTACCCAATTTCTGACAGTGTCTAGGTTAGCCCAGTGCACGTGGTTCCGAAGAAGTCAGGTTTCCAACTCGTGAAGAACGACAATAATGAGTTGATCCCAATGAGATTGCAAACAGGTTGGATGATGTGCATCGATTTTTGAAAGCTTAATGATGCTACTCACAAAGACCATTTCCCACTGCCCTTTATTGATGAGATGCTCAAAAGATTGGCTGGGAAATCCTATTTTTGCTTCCTCGACGGCTACTCAGGCTATTTTCAGATTTATGTGGCCCAAGAAGATCAGGAAAAGACGACCTTTACTTGTCCATTTGGGACGTTTGCTTGCCGAAAGACGCCATTTGGATTGTGCAACACCCCGGGCACTTTCCAACAGTGTATGATGAGTATCTTTTCTGACTTGATAGAGAGCTGCATAGAAATCTTCATGGATGATTTTACAGTGCATGGCGATTCGTTTGAGCAGTGCTTGAAGCACCTCAACAAGGTCCTCCAAAGATGTGTAGAAACGGACTTGGTCCTAAATTTTGAGAAGTGCCACTTCATGGTGAAGCAAGGAATTATGCTCGGGCACGTCATATCCAAGAAGGGGATTGAAGTTGATCGAGCAAAGGTGGATTTGATCACAAAGCTGCCTTATCCTTCCAATGAGAAGGAAATTCGAGCCTTCTTAGGCCATGCAGCCTTCTACCGTCGCTTCATACAAGACTTCTCGAAGATAGCCCAACCGATGACTAAGCTGCTGCAGAAAGATGCTCCTTTCGTCTTTAATGATAAGTGTAAGGAAGCTTTTGATTTGTTGAAGGAGAAGCTGACCTCTGCGCCGATAATTTAACCACCACAGTGGGGACTTCCGTTTGAGCTCATGTGCGACGCAAGTGACTTTGCCGTCGGAGCTGTTCTCGGGCAAAAGATTGAGAAGCAGAGTCACGTTATTTACTATGCTTCAAAGACTCTCAACCCGGCTCAATGCAACTACACAACCACAGAAAAAGAGCTCCTAGCCGTGGTTTTTGCTTGTGAGAAATTTCGATCCTACCTCGTCGGATCCAAGGTTGTGGTCTACAAGGATCATGCAGCTCTAAAGTATTTATTGTCCAAGAAGGAATCGAAACCTTATCTTATTTGTTGGGTACTCCTTCTGCAAGAATTTGATTTGGAGATTAAGGACAAGAATGGAGCTGAGAACCATGTTGCTGATCATTTGAGTAGACTGTTGACAGAATCCAATGGTAAGCCCATACCGGATGATTTTCCAGATGAGCTTCTACTTGCAGCTGCGGAAAGGGCACCCTGGTATGCTGATTTGGTGAATTTTCTCACCACTGGAATTTTTCCCAAAGGAACTGAATCTGCCAAGAAGAACAAATTGAGGAGTCAAGCTAAGTATTTCATCTGGGACGAGCCATATTTGTGGAAATCTTGTGTCGATCAAGTTATCCGATGATGTGTTCCTGAGGAGGAGATTCCATCTATCCTGAGCTTCTATCATGCCCACGCATGTGGCGGTCATTTTGGGCCGAGAAGAACAGCCCGTAAGGTCTTGGACTGTGGATTCTATTAGGAAACAATTTTCAAAGACTCATATTCCTTCTGCAAAAATTGTGATCGTTGCCAATGCCTTGGTAACATTTCTTCAAGGAATGAGATGCCTTAAGTTCCTATCTTAATCTGCGAGATCTTCGATATTTGGGGCATGGATTTCATGGGCCCATTTCCAAGCTCCTTCGGCAACTCCTACATCCTTTTAGCAGTCGATTATGTTTCCAAGTGGGTCGAAGTCAAGGCTATCCAAACTATTGATTCTAAGGTCGTTGCCAAATTTCTCAAGTCTCAAATTTTTCAACGCTTTGGTGTCCCTCGAGCTATCATCAGCGACCAAGGCACACACTTTTGCAACCGGACCCTCGAAACTCTTTTCAAGAAGTATGGAGTCACTCATCGAGTTGCCACGGCATACCACTCACAATTTAATGGTCAGGCTGAAGTGTCAAACCGTGAGATTAAACACATTCTGGAGAAGACCGTGTGCCCAAACCGCAAGGACTGGAGTCTGCGGCTGGATGATACAGTATGGGCATACCGCACGGCTTTCAAAACGCCTATCGGGATGTCCCCCTACCGGCTAATTTTTGGGAAACAGTGCCACCTTCCAGTGGAATTGGAACATCGAGCTTTTTGGGCTGTGAAATAATGCAATTTGGACCCTCGACTGGTCGGCCATGAGCGACACTATCAATTGCAAGAACTCGAAGAAATTCATTTGGAAGCCTATGACAGTGCCAACTCCTACAAGGATCGTACAAAATTGTTGCATGACAAATATATTCAGCGAAAGACTTTTGAGGCTGGCCAGAAAATTCTGCTTTTCAATTCTCGCCTACGCCTCATGCCAGGCAAGCTCGTGAGTGTCAGTCCACATGGAGCTGTGGACATTCGTAGCCTAGATACTCAGAAGCTGTTGAAGGTAAATAGCCAATTGCTCAAGCCATACTGTGCCGAGACAGACTTCACCAGTTTTGATGGGGTGGATCTTGCAACCCCGACAACCCACTAGTGATGGAGCCACTTCATTGAGCCTCCAACGTTAACTAAGGGCGCTTCTCGGGAGGCAACCCGAATCCTTTTCCTTTTTGTTTATTTTTGCCTTTTCATTATTTGTTTTGTTTTCCTTTATTTCCTTATCGGTTAATCCCAAAGAAAAGAAAAAAAAAAAAGAAAAAAAAAGCGAAAAGTGTGGGGGGGCCATTTTATTTCGTAAGTGTGGGGGGGAATTTGTGTAGAGCATTCCTCAAAAAGGGCTCACTTGCAATTACCTATAGGTTAATTTGGGGATTTTTCAACCAAAACCCTAGCCCCCAATTTAATTTCACCCCTACTTAAGTTAATTTCACCCCCTTTTGAATTTTCACTCTTGCTTTTCAGATTTTTTCACTGCCTCTTCAAATTCCCACCAACACCAAACCACCGCCGACCGCCGTCCGTTTTTCTCCCGCCGTCGATCACCATGGGGAAGAAGCGAAGCTCGAAATCCAAGGGAGGGGCTACCTTCGCCTCGGCCGTTTTACCTGCCACCGCGTTGTCTTTTCCGACGCCCTCCGTGGACCCTCCACGTGCGACACTGCCACCATTGTCCTCCACCGTCATGCCTCCACTGTCTCTGGTTGCCGTTCTAGATCTAAATGCTCCACCATTGTTCTTGCGTCGCTCGAAGCGCCGCCCTGAATCCACCGCCGCCTCTGCTTCTGCCACGGTGTCTCCACCGCCGGCACCTACTGAGGAACCGTTGAGGGTTTCCTCGACACCACTGGCTACTACACCACCACCATCGCCGGCCACTACTATTTCAGAGCTTAATGTTCCACCGCCTTTCATTCACCGATTGAAGCACCGCACTGCCGCTATTCTGCCTCTTTCTGCCTCGCCGCCGCGAGTACCCATACCTCCGCCATCTCTGCCATTATCATCGCCATTGATCGCACCCTCTGCTCCGGTCGAGCCCACTTAACCACCAACTCTCACTGAACCGGCCAAGACTCCGTCTCCACCGCCGCTTCTGGCCAAACCCTCGAAGCAGGGTTCTAGAGCCAAGGCTCCGAAAGCCTCTACAAGCTCAGCCAACCATCCCTCCTTTCTGCCACCGGATGAGGTACAGCGCTGCACCGCCGTGAACACTCACCGTGTTCTCGCCGGTGCGCGCCTTTTCGATTGGGAAAATATATTTGTGCTTGGTGTCAATGATAGGATTAGGGAATTGTTTGATGGTATTGGATGGTCTAAGTTGCTTGATGTGTCTATACCTGTGCATTGTGTTTTGATGTTAGAATTTTTATCGTCTTTTGATTTTGATGCATCGAGGGGGCTCGATGATAGGCATGTTGTGTTGTTCTCTCTAGATGGTAGGCAGTTTCACATGTCTATTACAAATTTGAATATTGTGCTTGGTTTTGAGTCGGATGAATCTGTGCTTGAAGATGCTTATAGGTCCTCCTTCTGTGAAGTGCCGAATGCTTTTTCCCAAACCGCCAATGAAACCTGGGTTGTGCTATCTATTGATGAGTCCTATAGCTCTCACTCCTCTAAGGGACTCATTTGAAGGATGATGCCTTTAGACTTTGCCATAGGTTTTTAGCTGTGAATTTGTTTGGCCGATTGGACATGATGAGTGTTGTTACCGTGCAAGAACTGTTTTTGCTTGACTGTTTGAATTCTGGATCTAAAGTGAATTTTGGGTTTTGGCTTGCTAGACAGTGGCACTTTAGTGCCAATCACTCGCTTTGTAGAGCCCCCTTAGGCTACTTTGTGACTTTGCTTGCCGAGAGGCTTCGTATCCCTCTATCTGACCCCGACCCTTTGCCTGGCACTTTATTCCATCTGGAAGATTATGCTCCTATGAAATTACTCTTTGTAAATGCCCAAGGACATTACCAGCTCACTCGACTGGGCATCGAAGGCCCGCGTCGCTCTGTTTCTGCAGGTCCTGCTGCTGCCTCTCTCCTCTCGGAGATTGAAGCATTGATCACCACTGCCACTGCTCGGATTGAAGATAGCCTCAGCCGCCGGCTGGATGAGATTGATGGCCGTCTTGATGTGATGGAGCAAGTGATCCGCCATTTGGCGGATCGGAGTTAGTTCTCTTTTCTCCCTCCCCTTTACATCGATGTTTGTCCTTGGGTTGTTTGTTTGCTATTTGGTTTTGTCTTTTCTAGTTTGTGTGTTTTGAGTCTATGTTCGTACCCCTTCCCACAATGAGGACACTGTGGTCTTCAAGTGTGGGGGGGATTATATTGTTAATTTCTTTACTTTTGAAAAAAATAATAATTTTTTTTGAGTCGTTTATTTTGGATTTTGTTGGAAATTTGACTAAGTGTTGACTGCCCGAATTGATGAGTTTGAGGAGTTTGGGCTGTGATTGGTTTGACTGGATGAGAGGTTGATGTTTGTGATAGAGATGTGCTAATTTTTGGATGAGATCTTGAATGATGAATCATACTTTCGATCACAACGTTCTAAGCCTACAAATTATGAGTGTTTGAGCCTTCGAGCCTGCATGAATTAAGAGCTCACCTTTTGTATGATGAGTGTTGTCTGATTATGTTTCTTATATACTTGAATTGCTTTGCTGCCCCCATTGTTACCACATTTGATGTCATTCACAAATATGATTAAGGCATTAGGGATACCCGAGCTATTGGCCTAAAGAAAAAAAAAGAAAAAAAAAAGAAAACATCCTAACCGTACATTGCATGTAGTGAGCCGTTTTGAGCCTAAAAATCCAACTTTTGTTGTCTACAACCACTATACATGAGCCATAGCCTTTGTTTTGGCCTGCTTTTTATCCCTGAAAACATGCAAGTACTTTCATGAATGGTGTTTAAGCTGCACAAAGTGAAGAATTTGAGGGCTTGAGAAAAAAAATGTATGAATGCTCATATCCTGCTCCTCCGAAAAAATTTGAATAAGAAGCAAAGCTTCTACAAAAAAAATAAAAAAATAAAAAAATTGAGGAGTAGGATATGGAGAAAGCAAAAGAATCTGTGTGCTCAATTTTTTGAAATAAGCCCTATGTTGATTTGAGGATTTTGCTGAGTCGTGCTTAAAAGAAATATACATTCTTGTACTTGCATCATTTTCTTTGTACTCAACTACTTTAGCCAAAAATATCCTACCTCATGAACCTTATCCCCATTACAACCAAAAAGGAAAGACCTTATGATTTGTGAACGAAGTTGAAGTGTGGCATTTTTGGGTGACATATGAGCAATTTTATGTTGAAAAGAACTAATCATGACTTGAGTGAAAAAAAATGCCTCTTGACCTGTTTTTAAGAGTTAATGAGTGAATCTTGGCGAGGCTGGATTGATGAGTATGATTCTAACTTGATTGACAACATGTTGGCATGTTTCTTGAACAAAATTGGTTGGTGGTTTGTGGATTGATATATTGCAGCTCGTACTCTGATTTTTCACTGATTTGGGAAGTTGATACTTGGTCATTCATCCTTGTTGAGTCTGTTCTTTATTTTAAGGTTACTCGAGGACGAGCAAATTTTAAGTGTGGGGGGATTTGATAGGACGTATTTTACTTGCTTTTATTACTATCTTTTGGTACCTTTTCTCCTTATTATTTGCCCTATACTTGTGTATTTTGGATGAATGATATGCTTGTTAAGCTGTGTAGGGATGAAGATACAAAGTTGGAGAAAAAGGTCATGCTTTTGGTGCAAAAAGAATCTAAGTGAAGAAAGAGCAAAATTCGAGTCTGAGTAGATCCGGCCGTAAGGGCTTGCAGCTGGAAAACTGGAGCGGAAGTTCTAGAAGCTGTACCTGAGCACGCATTTTAGGCTTATCAAATACAATTCTCGGCCCAAGCTTAGACCTGGACGCGAGAAGCATCTCTCCCACCGCCTCTAGTGTTTCTTTGCATGGAAATTACCATGTTTATCTAGATTAGGATTCTATTTCCTAGATAGACTCTATCTTTTTATGGGTTGTAGATATATATTAGGATTCTAGCTTATTTTTGGACACACGCCAAACGCGAGAGACGAGTAGCAGCATTGAACGATTTTTAATTCAGTTTCAATTTCTTCTTTTCTTTGTTACAATCATCACACGGTTTTACAAGTTTCTGTTGCTTGATCCAAGCATGCAAGTTAGCTAATTTAATCATATTCCGGTGACAACGACAAAGCTCCACTTATACAAACTGTGAGATCTAATTTGTTCGTTCATAATTAATTATTGCATGTATCTGTTGTTCTTGGATTTTTGAGTAGTTAATTATTCTAAGTCTGTTGGGTAGTTGCAAATATTCAATAGGGTGAGAATAGTTACTAGCCAATTAAATCAACCATATGTAATTGTGGATTGGGTTTAATAAGTGGTAAAACGGTTGTTCAAAACTAGGGGAATAACAGACTTAGTTTCACAGTCCTGCGTCAGAGTCTATAAGTTAAGAATCGGGTCTCTCTTGTGCTCATTGCTATCGGTTCATTAAACTCATAGAGCGTCTCTTACAAAACTATATTCAAAACTATCTAAGATTTTCAAAATGCAACGCTCCTCGATAAGAGCTTAAACTATCTTCTAAAGCTCCTTGATAAGAGCCAAAACTATCTAAACTCTTCAAGAAATATCAAGACTCCTTGATACGAGTATAAACTATCTAATAAATTCAAATTCAAGACTCCTTGACATGAGTATAAAAGTCTACAAATCCAAATTCAAATCCAAGTACTCACGGACACGAGTATAAAAGGTCTACAAAGTCCAAATTCAAGTTGAAGGCTCCTCAATATGAGCATAAACTATCCAAGTTCAAGAAAAAGCTCCCTGATATGAGCATAAACTATCCAAGTTCAAGAAAACTCCCTGATACGAGTATAAACTATCTAAATTCAAATCCAAATTGAAGACTCTTTGATACGAGTATAAACTATCTAATAAATTCAAATTGAAGAACTCTTGAATATGAGTATAAACTATTCAAGAACTCCTTGACACGAGTATAAACTATCTAATAAATTCAAGTTCAAGACTCCTTGATACGAGTTTAAACTATCTAATCAATTTTCGAGACTCATTCATTTCAAACGACAAGTCGTCAATAAACAAGTCTCGAGGGGGCATTTGTAGGTGGTGAAATTTTACAATATTATATATAATATTTTTATTGATTTTAATATATTTATTTAGTTTTGGAATCATATCAAATCCAAAACTAGATAAAATATTTAAATAATAAAGATATTATTATATGATAAACATCAAGTTCTTTGGAAACAAGTAAATATCTTTCAAGATATATATCAATTTCCAATAGCTAATGAGATAGTGTTACATCAGCTCTAGATCTCTCTTCCCACAACTATAAATAGGGGCCTCCATATCAGTTGAAAATCACACCAGAAGTCATTTGAAGAGTTCAAGAATTTGAGAACTTCCATAAGTGAAATTCTCAAAGATATTCAAGGCGTTCTTCACCAAAATCATCCCAAAGACGGCGTTTGATCCACAAGCAAGACCATTTGAAGAGTTCAAGAATTTGAGAACTTCCATAAGTGAAAATCTCAAAGATATTCAAGGCGTTCTTGTGACATTCAAAGGCGTTCTTCACCAAATTCATCCCGAAGATGATGTTTGATCCATAAGCAAGGCAGTCAAATGCGTTCTTCACCAAATTCATTCCGAAAGTAGCGTTTGATCCGGAAACAAGGCGTCGGCCCTCTGAGTTAACGTTATCAAGACCAAAGATCAAGTCAAAGAAGATCGAGGATACAAATCTTCCCCGAAAACTTCAAAGACCAAGTTCAAACAACAAGTTCGAGAAAATCAAAGAAACAAATTTACTCTGAAGATTTCAAAGACCGTTTGAAGATCAAGTTTTGAAGAGAAGAATCGGAGGAAAAATAGAGATTAGATCCGTATAAATAATTTTGATCCGAAATCATATTATTTGTACACATTTTGTGTTTTACCAAATTAAATACAAAAATTTGTTTTACAGGGTTGTAGATATATATTAGGATTCTAGCTTATTTTTGGACACACGCCAAATGCGAGAGACGAGTAGCAGCGTTGAATGATTTTTAATTCAGTTTCAATTTCTTCTTTTCTTTGTTACAATCATCGTACAGTTTTACAAGTTTCTGTTGCTCGATCCAAGCATAGAAGTTAGCTAATTTAATCATATTCCGGTGACAACGGCGAAGCTCCACTTATACAAACTGTGAGATCTAATTTGTTCGTTCATAATTAATTATTGCATGTATCTATTGTTCTTGGATTTTCGAGTAGTTAATTATTCTAAGTCTGTTGGGTAGTTGCAAATATTCAATAGGGTGAGAATAGTTACTAGCTAATTAAATCAACCATACGTAATTGTGGATTGGGTTTAATAAGTGGTAAAACGGTTGTTCAAAACTAGGGGAATAATAGACTTAGTTTCATAGTCCTGCGTCAGAGTCTATAAGTTAAGAATCGGGTCTCTCTTGTGCTCATTGCTATCGGTTCATTAAACTCATAGAGCGTCTCTTACAGTTGTCAACCGATTAGGGAATAATTAACGAAGCGTCTTCTTAATTGTCGAAATTGTATGGAGAGATTAGGTCACGTCAGAAGCATATTCGATGGCTATAACTGATTTTCATGGACTGATTAATTAATTATTGCATCTGTGATCGGTCTTTATAAGTGGAGTGGAGTTTGTTGGATCCGGAATACCTCTCTTTATTGATTTAAAATTCGTTCCCTCTGCGCAATTATTTTCGCTAGTTGTTTATTTAATTATTGAAGTTGTTTTGCTGTACAAATCACACAAAACCCCCTTTTTGAAGTTTGGTCACGCAGATTGAAGGTCAAGAGTAGTTCTCGCCGGTCCCTTGGGAGATGATCTCGCTCGCCACTGTACTCTGCAGTGTGAGCTTACCGATGGAAGTTGGGACAATTATTTTTGGTGAAAAACGACGCACCAACTAACTTTTATATTCTACTCTTAAGGGAAGAATAAGCTGTTGCAGATGGCTATGACACGATGCGACTTATCTTTGCCTTACAAATTGTGATATCTTTGTATTTTCTGGCTTTCAAGTATGTATGTTTTTCATAGTGTTTACTTCTTGCTTTCTGTACTTTCTTCTACTCGTGCTTACTTGCATATATATTTGGTTTTATGGTTTTCCTCGTATTTATAGAGGGTTGTGAGTGAGAATGGAAATTGATGTGACCCGGACAATGATCTAGATCGATAGATTACGCTGCGAAAGACTTTAAGAATCGAAACATGTCAACTAAAGAAGGGTTTCAATCCGACTCAATTAAATAAACACAATAAATGAATTAATCTGGACAACTAAGACACTTAAACTATGACACGAACTATGAAACTCAAAACCAAATACCAAGGGTAGGATGGAATGAAGACAAGAATGGTGAATAGGTATAGGAATCATGTATGGATTGGTGAAGAAGGGTTTGGAGTAGATAGGATATGATAGAGTTTGATCGAACTTACGTTATGGGTGAAACTCGATATTGAACTCGAATTTGGTGGAGGATCTCGAACTTGGTGGCTTGAACAAAGGTGGACGATTGATTTTGAGGAGGTTGGCGTCGTGTACGGATGATGAAAGTTGGTTGTCGATGTGAATCACAACCCAATAGTCTCTTTGAATCTCGAACGTATCCAAAGCTAAAATCTCTAAGCCGATCTTCGAATAGTGAATACCTATTAATCCCTCAAGTGGATTAAGGAGTACCCTTGAATAAGACTTAAAGTTGCTATGCTTCAAGAATGTGTATTTTCGAAGGAAAATAAATAAAAGCTTCTAATGGTTGAGACACAATTGTATGCAAAGGCAAATTTAATTCAATAATGTCTAAAGTTTAATGTTTACAATGGCTCCCTATTTATAACATAGGGGCCACGAAAATCTAAGCTAAAAAGGGCCAAAATTTAGGCATAAAACAAATAAAAGACTGGTCTAAAGTGGACTAGAAAATTACCTAGACTAGAATTCTAACTAAGGTAGGAAATTACCTTAAATAAAACCTAGTCAACCTTGACTCAAATAAATTCGAAAATTACATGAATTAAATACCAAAAATGACTCAAAATTATTAAATACTATAGTATAAAATAATACTATAGCATAGGTACGAAAAACCCGAACAAAATGAAACGGGTATTGAAACTGCAGGGCCGCACGGTCCGTGCGCTTAGCCAGGAGTTCTACACGGGCCGTGCAGGACAATCTGGTCTCAAATTGCTCATGGCTGCATGGGCTGTGTCTCTGGCTCAGTCCCCTGCACGGTCCGTGCAGAGTCTCGACGATTCTCCTTCATCTTCAAGCTTCAACACGGACACCAATCTCGAGCCGACTTGACTTGGTTCTTCCTCGAGCTTCTTGCGAATCATTCCTTGAAGATAATCTTGCAATCTCTTAGCTCGAAGCCTCGTAACTAGACCTCTCATTTGTAACTCCGGATTTGGTTCTTCATTGCTAGACACAGTCTCATCAAGAAAAATAAAAATTCAAGGAGTCCCCCCCAAGCTCTTTTGTGCCTCCGTCTCTGAGTTGAAGGATTAATGGATGATGTCTTTTTTTTTTCAACACATTTACATTCAAATTAAAAAAATAAAAAATTAAAAGTTAGTAACTTCATTATTTATTTTAAATTTCCTAACTTCCTATCTAATTTATGATCAAAGTTCATGATTTTAAAATTAAATGATTAATTATAAAAAAAACAAATCACATCTCATCTATTTTTAATTCTAACATTAATTTTG
This sequence comes from Perilla frutescens, assembly GCA_026008535.1. Taxonomy (NCBI): domain Eukaryota; kingdom Viridiplantae; phylum Streptophyta; class Magnoliopsida; order Lamiales; family Lamiaceae; genus Perilla; species Perilla frutescens. The sequence goes on along the minus strand of BRKX01000010.1, from coordinate 24,748,048 downwards.
AAATGTTACAGTAATAATATGACCATTCCCATTGGCAATCTCACTCAATCAATTATCACAAACAAACAAAAAAATGAAAAAAAAATATTAAATTCAATTTTTTTGTCAATCGATTGGTGAGATGTTTGGCAGATCAAACACCCAACAATCCTCTCTCTCAGTCTCTCTTGCCAATGACTTTATTTGATTGGCCAAACATATTTTTATTGGATAAAATTTTATATTGTTATTATTATGGATAATAATGTATTAAAAATATAAAAATTATATCATAATTCGTATTTTTTCATTATCTATAATATGAGCCTATGTTTGACATATTTTGAATCACACAAAAAATCATCAATTCTCACTTGTTTTCTCTCATTTGAAACTATGGATCCAAATGATCTAAATTATTTTTCAAATTTCCAAAATTATCCAAACTCCCAAATTATCAATATTATCAAAACTCACATTTATTAACTTTGAAAAATATAATAAAAATAATTATAGATAATAGATATTAATAAAGAATCAAATAAAACAAACTATTTTGGATTGGAGAGAATTTTTGATAAAGTTGAAAGATTGTGGATTTGGATTGTTGAGTTGATTGTGTAGATTAAGGTGAGAGAAATGATTATTTTATTGATAGATTGAATTGTGGTAGATTGTTGATGAGGGTAGTATACCACCTTGACACCTTTCATTTTGTTGTAAATTTGACATCCCAAAATGTTCTAATGATTGAAAATCCGATGTTGATTTTTGTTTTCCCATATGTACAAGAACTATATATGATGAACTTAAACAATTTGAAATACAAATGACGTGCTAACATTGTTTGTAAGATGATGATAATAATAAAACTTGCAGAAATGAAGACATTAACATGTAGGAGTAGAAGCTCTAATTTTTGAACTATTTTCTAAACAACATCAACACATTATTTGTATTCCAAATCATTTAAGTTTATCGAAATCTATGCACATGTAAAACAAAACCCTCGTTGGATGTATAATCTCGAAAAAAAGTGGGATATGTTTGATGAGAGTTGCGATTTGCACTATGAATATTATTCTTCACACTTTACTTATTTTATGTACTTCACATTTTACTCAATGTACTACACACTATTAATTTAATACTCTTCACTCAAAAAACTAATGTTATTCTTAATTAAAAATAAATAAATTGGAACAAAACTAAAAAAAGAAAAAAAGAAAAAGAACATTAAAATTTGTGAACTGTTGACAAAATGGTTGTCGTTCTTCTTCTTATCTTCGACCGTCATCTTCTTCTCCGGAGAATGCACGCTCACCTCCCATGATAACTTGTATCCAGCCCTGACCAAAACAACTCACGACTCATTGGAGAAAAAAAATTAATTTGGAAATCTAAAAAAAATCGAACTCAATCCCCTTCCCGTTCGAATTGAAATTTTTGAAACCTTCAAAGAACATTCAGAACACAAGTTTTCAAAACATGTAAAGGATGTTCGAAAATGAGTTTTCAAAAGTATTCGAGTAGAAAAACTTATATATTTTTTGAATGAAATACGTTCGGAAATGAGTTTTCAAATTATCTAAAGAACATTCGAAAATGAGGGATGTTTCCAAACGTTCTTTATATGTTTCGAAAACTTCAATTTGAACGAGAAATGATTGAGTTCTAATATATATATATATTCCGAGATTTCCATATTTAATTTTACCACTTCTTTGACGATTCTGACAGTGATGAAAAAAAGCCATAACATTAATGAGAGTTGTTTTGATTTGGCTTGGTCGTAGGTTATCGTGGTCAATGAGCATTCACTGAAGAAGAAGAAGAAGAAGAAGAAGGTGAACATCCATTTTGTTTGTCTTCATTTTTTTTATTTGCAACATTTTTCTTTTTTTTTTAATTTACGATGCAAAGAAAAATTTATGTGGCGTTAAGAGAAATTTACGTGACGTAGAAAAACAACTTAAAAGTCATCGAAATAAATTCAAAATGACAGAAACTTATATGATACTGTCTAACGTATCTCTTACATTAGACGAGTCAAATATGACCTATGCCCGCCCAAAAAATCCATTTAAACCCGTCCAAAACCCGCAAAAATAGTCATTACTTATGACAAGTAATTCAACAACTACATACATGCTCAACATCCCTATGCATATGTGGCCAAAAGAAGTGTTTTTGCAGCAAGTTTAATGTTTTATGGACACCAAAATGACCAATTAAACCTCCCACATGAGACTCTAAAACCAACAAATCATGCATAGAACAACTAGGGATGCATAACTTTGACTCTTTGAACAAGAAACCATCATGCACATAAAATCCATCAAAAGACTTAGACATGTTCGAACACTTAGCATAAATGGACGAAAAGTACGGGTCCGACTCATACAAAGACTTAATCGAATCAAATCTAAGCATCTTGGCATGCATAATGTTCAAGAGAGTGTAACTTCTAGATAGGGCATCGGCGACTACATTCTCTTCACCTTTCTTGTACTTGATAACATACGAAAATGACTCGATGAACTCGACCCATTTCGCATGTCTCTTGTTCAAATTGCTTTGCCCTTTCAAATGTTTCAAACTCTCATGGTCCGTGTGAATGACGAACTCCTTAGGCCAAAGGTAGTGTTGCCAATTCTCCAACGCACGCTTCAAAGAAGCATAGAGCTCTTTGTCGTATGTGGAGTACCTAATAGCGGCGTCGTTGAGCTTCTCACTGAAGAACGTGACGAGCCATTTTTCCTGCATCAATATAACACCTATACCTATCCCAGAGGCATCACACTCGATCTCGAAAGTTTTAGAAAAATCCAGTAAACATAGATCAGGAGCAGAACATAATAAAGACTTCAAAGTATTACCCCATTCAAATTTGTGGTCCTTCTTACTTAGCTCAGTAAGAGGGGCGACTATACTGAAGAAATCACGCACAAAGCGAGGATAAAATCCAGCTAAACCATGAAAAGAACGAACCTCACTCGCGGTTTTGGGTGTTGGCCATTCCTCAATCGCCTTGATTTTGGAATGGTCAACCTCAATACCTCTAGAACTAATGACAAAGCCTAAAAATACGACTTCATCTAGACAAAAAGAACACTTAGACAAATTTCCATACAATCTAGCATCACGCAAAAGCAAAAACACTCGTCTAAGGTGATCTAAGTGCGTCTGTGTAGTGTGACTGTATATCAAAATATCATCAAAGTAAACCACTACAAATTTACCTATCACATCTATCAGAACATGGTTCATCAAATGCATAAAAGTTCTTGGTGCATTAGTGAGACCAAAAGGCATAACTAACCACTCATAAAGTCCATGTTTTATTTTAAAAGCGGTTTTCCATTCATCACCTTCTTGCATGCATACTTGAAAATAACCAGACCTCAAATCAATTTTAGAAAAGACTTTTGATCCACTTAATTCATCTAGCATGTCTTCAAGTCTAGGAATAGGAAAATGATACTTAACTGTAATCTTGTTGATGGCTCGGCAATCCAGGCATATTCTCCATTCATTGTTCTTCTTGGGCACGAGAATAACTGGAACTACACATGGGCTCATCGACTCTCGAATTTGTTGTTTCTCCAACAATTCATTCACTTGTCGATCAATCTCTTTAGTGTCTTTAGGTGAAGTACGGTAAGCTGAATGATTCGGTAGGACGGCTCCGGGCATAAAATCAATCTGGTGCTCGATCCCACGAACTGGAGGTAATCCGTTAGGAATCTCATTCGAAAAGACGTCCTCAAATTCCTTCTTAAGGGGTTGCACAACACTAGGCAAAGAAACATCGTTAGTAGCACTGCTCTTACAAGTTAAAAGAACTAAAGACAAACCTGCTTTAATAGCTTTTTCAACTTCTTTTACAGATATAAACAAGCTACGTTGTGTAGGTGTCTTTGCAGCTGATCCGGGTGTCAAATACTTCTTTGAAGAATCACATGAGGATGGAGGTGAAGGATGGGGGTTGTCGGATCGAATGGTGGAGGTGGAGGGGTCGCACGGTCTGTGCGCTAAGGAGATTGGACCGCACGGTCCGTGCGGGACAATTTGGTCCCATTTCTGAGGACCTTGCACGGGCCGTGCGTGATGGCTGCTGCTCTGCGCGGTCCTTGCGGGGCTGGCCAACTCAGTGGCCATCCGTGCTGCGATCTTCTCTCGTTCCTCTTTGAACTTTGCTTACATTCTCTCTTGATCTTCTTGAACGGCCTTAGGACTCAATGGTTTAAGCACGGTGGTATGTCTATCTCTCTTGATGGTGTACGTGTTAGCGACTCCGTGATGCACAACTTGTCTATCAAATTGCCATGGTCTTCCTAGTAGTATATGCACTGCACCCATAGGAATAACATCGCACAATACAGTGTCAGAATAACGACCAATGGAAAAAGATATGTGTACCTGACCATTTACTCGAACTGTGCCTGGATCCGTAAACCATTGCAATCGGTATGGCTTTGGATGCTTTACGGTGGTGAGGTTCAACTTATCAACGACATATTGGTTAATTCCATTGATCATAATACCGCTGTCAATGATCATCGCACAAGTCTTGTCTTGAATTGCAACCATCGTGTAAAAGATGTTCTCTCATTGTGATTGTTGCTCTTCTTCTCGATTTATGCTTAGACTGCGTGTTAGGAAAAACTATCAAGGAACCTCTAGAAAAGGTTTTGATGAGATGTCAAAACTATCTATGAAAAACTAACTCAAATTCAAGCTGTAGATCTGAGCTGACCAATCCAGAGCATCAAAGAGGAACTCAATTGAAGCTGAAGTCAACCAAACTGGAAGTATGGTCTACCAGCTGGGAGGATACGTCAACCAGTCAAAACTCAATTCAACTGTGGATTCGAAGAGTCAAACCAGTCGAAACAAACTGACAGCTAAGTCAGCTGAGCTGAGGAGAAAAAAATCAACTAGACTGAAGGAACTGATACGAGATCAGTTCAAACTGAAAGACTGGAAGTATCCAACTGATGGCCAAACTAAAGTGTACAGACAAATCAACTAAAGGCCAGAACTGAAGTCAGCCAGCTTATGATCAGTCAAGCTGACAGGAAAGCTCAAGAATGATTAGTTAAATTGACAAGCTAGTCAAAAAGAACTTGAGATCAGCCGAACTGGAGGAAGAAGCTCAGAACTGCCAACTGGAACAATAGTCAAACTGAGCTGACAAGCTCAGAACTGCCAATTGGAGTAACAACCAAACTGAACAGACAAGTTCAGAATTGCCAGCTAGAGAACCCTAGAAGTTATTACTCAACCAGCGTATCTTGGAATAAATACTTCAACGGAGATCCTGGAATTAAATATCTAATGAAGATCGATTGGCAAAGCAACGGCTACTTCAAAAGCTCCAGCGATCAATAAAGACCATCTGCCATTGATGAGCCAACAGAGCCATCGATCAATGGAACTCAACGGTCATAAAATCACTCCTCTATAAAAAATGAGTGAATCAAAGTTTTAAAATAACTCTCGCCTCCAAGACTTTTCGCAATACTTATTCTTGAAGCCTTTATTCAAGTAGAGCTTTCTTTCTACCTACTAGCTCAAGTTCAGCATTTGCTAAAAACTGCGAGTGTCCAACTGAGAAGAAGAATTCAAATAGTCAAAACATTCAGCCAGCTGTTGATAAACCAGCCAGGGCAGCCTTCTCAGTTTCAGCAATACAATGATCAACTACTCAGCTCAATTAAAGGAGCACATCAGTTGATACCCCCTGTTCAAGACTAACCTCTTGAAGATCGAAAGAGATCTAAAACCTTGTAAAGACGTTAACAGCACCTACCTTCCTAGCGAGCAGTTAGGGACTTCAAGTGTGAGCCGTCGACCCACTGAGGTAACGAGCAGTTACCAGGTTCAACCAACTGTCCTTCATTGTGTAATTTGTAAAGAAACTCAAGTTATATAGTGAAGTTGCCCTTCTGCGGAAGGAAGAGAGGACGTAGGAGTTTGAGACTTCGAACCTCTATAAATCATTTGTGTGCTGTACTATTTTGATTAATTGCATATCTTTGAATTGTACACAAGCTCACACAATCTGCACTCAAGCTGCCCAAAGCACTTATTTAAATTGTGCATAGATAAGTTTCTAAGCGAGTGAAAGGCCCTTATTATTCCGCAATTGAAGTAAAAGTTTTAATCAGTTTCTTCACCCCCCCTCTAAACTGATATCGACTCGTCCGGGACCAATAAGTGGTATCAGAGCGGTTGATTCTAAGGATCAGCCATTTCTGCGGATCAACTGAATCAGATCTACTTATCTATGCTAACATTTCAAGCTATAGAAAACCATAAGCTACCTTTATTTTCAGTTGAGAATTATGATAATTGGAGCAGGCGAATAAAGGCGCATATCTGCTCGATCCATGAGAATATGTGGGAAGTTATTGAAGATGGTCCAATCATCATCATGATGGATAATGATACTCACATAGTTGATATCAATCAACCAGTAAGGATCCCAAAGCCAACTAATCTTCTCACCAGCGAAGAGAAGAAGTTGAAGAATCTAGAGTTTGTGGCTCAAGCTGCATTATTTCAAACTCTAGATGAAGACAGAATGAAGGACACAAAGAATTGTACAACTGCCAAGGAGATATGCGACTTACTAGCAGATCTATGCCAAGAGTCCGAAGCCATCAAAGGAAACAAGCTCCAACTGGCAGTCGACAGATACGAGTCCTTCAAAATGCAGCCAGAAGAGTCCATCTCAAGCCTTGAAACCAGATTTCTAGGCATCATCAGTGAGATGACCAACCTAGGGAGAAGTTATCCTGATTCTGAGATGAATTCCAAAGTTTTGGATAATCTCACTAAAGAATGGGACATGAAAGTGATAGCTACAAAAGAATCAAGAAATCTAAATAGCATCACTCCCAGAGAATTGTTTGGCTCTCTCAAAGCTCATGAGTACAGTCTAAACCGGAAGAAGAAAGCATCAACATCATCAACTCAAGATGCAACCTTTTATGGTGAAATGAACCGGTTCAGAGACACTCGAGGAAGAAGCAACTTCCAGCCCAGGAGCTCACCAGCCAAAGAAAATCAAGGCGGATATTCATCCGAATGAAAAAGAGAAACAACCGAAAAGAAGGAAAACTTGACTGAAGACATCAATGATCAAATTCAGTCAGTTACCAGGTTGTTAGAAAAACTAAAGAAAGTTCGGGATAAACAATCAGTTCCACCTCAAACTGATGAAATCCCAAAAGATGAGATAACTCATCAACCAGCTGAACGATCAGCTGAACCGTTCAGGAGTGGCAATCGAAATCTAGGAGAATGCTTTCATTGTCACAAACAAGGACATTACAGATATAAATGTCCAGAACTCCCTGAAGACAAGAAAGCCAAAGTGAGGAGAAACTTCTTCAAAAGAAAAGTAATGGTTGCAAACTACGAGAATCCCGTGCTAGACGATTCAGACTATCCATCTGGAATTGATTCTGACGGCTACAGCTCAGATGATGAAGTGCTATTTTGCCTCATGGCTGACAATGATGAAGAGGTTAGTACAGCTGATTCTCAAACCTCATTCTATCATATTAATGAAGCAACTGTCTCTAGCAATGAACTTGATATGAAACTTATGTTGCTAGAAGATCAATTAGCTTTAATATCTTGCTTGCATGTTGAACTGAAAGATGAAAATGATGAACTGAGAAATAAAGTTAGAAAACTGAGCATTGATCATGAAAGAATGAATTATCTTGAGTCTCAGTTTGTGGAATTTGAAAAGTTGAAACTAAGAACTATTGACCTAGAAGCCGAGAATCAAAAACTCAAGCAAGAGATCCATGAGAGAGAAAAAGTAAGTCTTAAGTTCAAAAAGGGATCTCAAACTCTAGATGAGATATTAAATCATCAGAGAATTGGAACCAGCAGCACAGGGCTAGGATATAGCAAGTTCACTGCCTTAGAGAAAGGAAAAGTAATTGCTCAACCTAGTGATAAAGGAATCCTAAAAGGATTCACCAAGTCAATTCATGATCACCCAGCGGAGCAAACTAAAGGTAAAGGAATATTGAGAAATCCTCAAACTTAACCCAGACAATTCGGTCAATTCTCCCAACCAAGAACACCAGGTCAACTGAAGCTAAAATTCCAGCCAAAACCAACAGTTCACTCAAACCAATCCATTCATTCAAAGCCTTCAGTTCAACAAAGACCACTAGCTCAACATAGAATGCCCCTAAGGCAAACTGACAGATTAGCTCTCTTTCGAAAGAAAAACCAGTTTAGATCTCAAGCCTATCCTACCAAGAAGTTCAATTAGAACACCTACATGAGAGATCAAAGAAACTCGTTTGAACCCTACCATCACTATAATGAGTACCTGGATTCCAGAAATGAACAAAAAAGGTTCAATCCAATAAACTGGAAACATACAAAGCACTGGTCTGATCACAGAACTCAAAGGTCTCAAGACCAAAGCATTTTAGTTGAATTGTTTTATCCAACTAACTCTCAACGCAGGTATCACTCAACTGATTCAAATCAGAATAGAAGAGTTGAGAGAAAATCTAAACTGATCAGGCGATCCAAATTAGTTGGATCTCTGAATGATAAAAAGCCGAAAGTTTGGCAAGTTTGGATTCCAAAGAGCTTGATGTATCAACAAGGAACTGATATAAAATGGGTCCCTAAATGCTAATCCTTGTTTTTGCAGGATAAGAGCGACCTATCTATGAAGAAAACTAAAGATATCTGGTATCTAGATAGCGGATGCTCCAAGCACATGACCGGAGACATAGAAGATCTCGACGGTTATGAAGAAGTCAAAAGACCACTTGTCACATTTGGAGACAACTCCAAAAGCCGAACCATTGGAGAAGGGTTCGTGGTCAAAGGAAAAGTTGTAGTAAATGGAGTTTCCCATGTGGACGGACTAAAGCACAAACTACTCAGCATCAGCTAGCTGTGCGACAATGGTTATTCAGTTGACTTCACCAAAAACTCCCGCAACATAAGAGACAAGTCAACTGGAGTAATTCTTCTCACCGGCATAAGGAGAGGTAACATGTATATTGTTAACTAGTCGACCGGCTACTCAGAAGCTTGCTTTCTGTCAAAGGGATCAACTCAAGCAAGCTGGCTATGGCATCGATGACTAAACCATCTCAACTTCAAAACAATCAACTACCTAGCCAAGAAAAAGCTAGTTTAGGGGCTTCCCAAGGAGATATATAAGAAAACAGGTGTATGTGGACCATGCCAAAATGGGAATCAAGTGAAGTCATCCTTCAAGAATATGAGTCATCCACCAGGCACAACTGATTGCCTCCAACTGCTACATATGGATCTGTTTGGTCCAGTCAGACCACAGACACCAAAAGGCAAAAGATTCACTCTTGTAGTAGTGGATGATTTCTCAAGATATACATGGGTGGAATTCTTGAAAAGCAAAGATGAAACTTACAACAAGCTAACGGCGTTGATCAGAAGGCTACAAACTGAAAAAGAAAGATCAGTTCAAAGGATTCGCTCCGACAATGGAACTGAATTTGTGAATCAACAAATGATCAGTTTTCTCAACCAACTTGGAATCATTCATGAACACTCAGCTGCAAGAACTCCACAGCAAAACGGTGTAGCTAAATGGCGAAACCGAACGCTTAAAGAAACAGCTCGAGCAATGATAGCTGATGCCAACATAGCTGAAGGATATTGGGCTGAAGCAGTCAACACAGCATGCCAGACTCAAAATTGAAGTGCAATCGTTGCCACATATGACAAAACACCCTATGAGCTGTATAAGGGTCGTAAGCCTTCCATCTCATATTTTAAAGTATTTGGCTGTAAATGTTATATTCACAACAATGGCAAGACTCAACTGAAAGCTTTCAGTGCTAAGACTGATGAGGGAATATTCCTTGGGTATAATTCACCTCATGCACAAGCTTACAGAGTGTTCAATAAACGAACTCTTGTTGTGGAAATAACATGTCATGTTGTATTTGATGAATTTGCTAATGAGTACAGAAACAAAGAAACAATAGACACATCAGTTCAAGTACTACCTAGTGAAACTGAGAACTCACAGGACCATGTGGATCACATTATTCCAGAGCGGCTTGAAGTTTCACTAGAAGAAAGTAATGAAACTGGTACTAAACCAGTTGAGAACAATATGGTTAATGAAGACACAAATCGTGCTGAGACCATAAACCCCACAACTGAAACAGGGGGAAGAACTGATGAAGATGCCGAACCAACTAATGAAAGGGTGACTGATGACATCACCACAGTAGAACCAGCTGAAGATATCTTGCCCAAATGGTTCCGAAGCCATCCAATTGACAAGATAGTTGGTGATCCAAGAAGTCGAGTTCAAACCAGAAGTTCAACTGAGCATGTATTATTCACATGCTTCATATCTCAAACAGAACCAGCAAACGTCAAAGAAGCCTTAGAAGATTCAGACTGGATCATGGCCATGCAAGAAGAACTGAATCAGTTCACAAGAAATGACGTATGGTTTCTTGTCGATAGACCAAAAACTCAGAAGGTCATTTGCACAAAATGGGTTTTTCGCAACAAGCTTGATGAACAAGGTATGATCACAAGAAACAAGGCAAGACTGTTAGCCAAAGGATACTCACAAAGTGAAGGGATCGACTTTGATGAGACGTTCGCACCAGTTGTAAGATTAGAAGCCATCAGACTGTTCCTAGCCTATGCAGCTCACTTCAACTTCACCGTCTATCAAATGGATATCAAGAGTGCTTTTCTTCAAGAAATGCTCAAGGAAGACGTGTATGTCGAGAAACCACCAGGATTTGAAATTGGGGATCAAGTCTTCAAGCTGAAGAAAGCCTTCTATGGATTGAAACAAGCTCCCAGAGCATGGTATGAAACTCTCACAACATTCTTGCTGAAAAATGGGTTTCATAAGGGAGTTATTGATCGAACTCTATTCCAAATAGAACGATCAATCGAGATCTTAATGGTTCAAATTTATGTGGATGACATAATTTTTTGGGTCAAAAAGTAAAGATCTATGCACACGATTCGCTCAATTGATGTAAAGCGAATTTGAGATGAGCATGATGGGAGAAATGACATTCTTCTTAGGACTCCAAGTGAAGCAACTGAAAGATGGGATCTTTATCAGCCAGGCCAAATACACTAAAGAGCTAGTCAAGAAGTTTTGAGTTAATAAAGGAAAAACTCTCAAGATTCCAATGAATACTTCAGTTCAGCTAACTCTGGATGGAGAAGGAGAATCAGTTAGCCAAACATATTACAGATGAATCATTGGGTCGCTACTTTATCTAATAGCTAGCCGACCAGACATCTCCTACTCAGTCGGTCTATGCGCACGGTTTCAAGCTAACCCAAAGAAAAGCCACCTTGAAGCAGCAAAAAGGATTATCAAATATCTCAAAGGAACCATAAATCTTGGAATATGGTATCCCAGAGATAACAATTTGAGTCTAATTGGTTATTCAGATTCAGACTTTGGTGGATGCAAGATCGACAGAAAAAGCACCAGCGGAACATGTCAGTTTCTTGGAAGCAAACTGATATCTTGGTTTAGCAAGAAGCAGCACTCAGTTGCCACATCAACAACTGAAGCAGAATATGTAGCTGCGGGAAGCTGCTGTGCTCAGATACTCTGGATGAAGCAACAGTTGAAGGACTACAAAGTCGAAACTGAAGAAGTACCTATATTCTGTGACAACAATAGTTCAATTGCAATATCTTAGAATCCAGTTCTACATTCAAGAACTAAGCACATTGACATAAGACATCACTTCATCAGAGATCACATCGAGAAGAAGGACATATGCATCAAATATGTCAACACGGAGAAGTAGATAGCTGACATCTTCACCAAACCATTGTCTGAGGCAAGGTTTATGGAGCTATGCATACAACTAGGGCTACTTGAGCTAGCCTCAAAGGATGAAGATGACCAACTGGAAGAAAAAAAAGCCAAGAAACCGTTCCAGCTGAAGAGAGGAACTGAATCGAAAGGCTTCAACTTATCCGAATGAGTAGTTCATAACTAAAAAAGTCGTTAAGCTGATCAGTTGGACAAATAAGCTATCAGTTTGAAAAGAAGCAAGAAGCTGTGCAAAGAAAGTAAACTGAAGCTGATCAGCCTATCCAATCAGCTCAACTAAATCATCAGTTCATTTGCTCAAACTGAGGCAAGGAGCAAGGCAGAGTTAGTTAAATGGTCTCAACTGATGATCCAGACAGTCAAGCAAAACATACCAACTGCAAAATCATCAAAATGATGGAGAAATGAAAGAAACTGGCTTCAACTCAACAAGGAGACATCAGTTCAAGAACCAACTGAAGGAAAGCAGCAGAACTGAAGGATCATCTGAACTGAGAAATAGTTGAATTAAGAGTTCAAGCAGTTGAGGAAGTGAAGAACTGATGAGCAAATATCTCGGTTGGAACTGATCAACATGGAGATCATCAGCTATAGTCGAAGCCAACTGATGACGTAATCAGTTTCAAGCCAAAAAGAAACAGCTAGAGAGAGAAGATAAGTTCAAAATTTTCAATATTAGAAATGGTAAAAACACGTGTCACTCAAATATTACCGTTGAACTCTCTCTCTCTCTCTCTCCCCATATTTATCTCCAACGGATAGAATCGAAAGGCCAATCGACGGGTCGATTGAGTCAATCCAACCGTTAAATTCCAAGCATTTGAAATGTCTCAACCGTTGGATGAGCCTCATCTCTCTATATAAATAAGTCGACTGAATATTCGAGATAAACTTTGCATTTCACTGCCGACTTATCTCTCTCTTTTCTTTGATCGAAAGCAAAATTCTTTAACCTTCGAAGAACAGTTCCTAACTTTTCAGATCAATCTCTTTATCAAAGATCCTTCATCAAATTATCATGGCTAAAAACTCCTCCAGTCGTATTCGCAAGAGATTCAACTTTCGCCAATCCGGAGAAGACTCCACAGTGTTCTGTGAAAAACTCGACAGAGATAAGTTCTTCAATCTAGCCGGATTCATTCAAGCTTGCAATGTCTCCCTACTGAGTGGTATAATCATCGAAAAGCTCTCTCAAGCCAAGCTGAAGACATTTCTAAAAGATTTTCCAGAACGTATTTATCCAGAACTAGTTGCCGAATTTTTCCTAAATTCAAACGGTTCCTCAAATCCCATGGAGATCAGATCTGAAGTAAGAGGACATGAGATCATCGTGACAGCTGAATCTCTAAGCAACATGTTCAATCTACCTAACAAAGGACTCAAGCTGGAAGAAGTTCAAATCAACTTCCAAGAAGCTTATGACTTCTGGAAAAAGGAAGGAGAAACTCAACCATATAAAATCAATCATCTCATCTCAAAGTTTCAAGATGAATATCAGGTGCTCGCTGCCATCGCCTCAACAATTATAATAGGGACAACCGACAGTCAATCTGAAATGTCAGAAACAAAATATAAGATCTGCGCCGCCATCTACAACCGCATGGAGACCAACTGGGCACAATATTTTTTCAATAAATTGAAGAGATATGTTGATATCATTGAAAGCAGCTGGGACAATAAAAATTTTTCCACAAAGAATTGGGTACGTCAGTCGGGTGAGCATAATTTTGGAAAAACAGTTCTCCTGGATAACTGAAGAGACAAAATTCAAAAGCATAGTCAGTAATGATTTTATCTCAAAACCGCTTAAAATCATGGAAATAGATCTTGAGCAAGCTGACCAACCAAAAAGGAAGAGGCCTGCAGCTGAAGGCAAGGGAAAGAAACAAGTTACCAGCACATCTCAAGATGACTCTGATGATGACATTCATCTGGCTCAGAGATGTAAGTCCCCAGTCGGTTCCTTGGCACTAAAACAGCAAACTGAGTCAAGCTCCATTGCAGTTGGAACCGGCACATTAGTTCAACTGAGATCGTTCACTAGGCAACAAAGCTCAGTTGCAACTAGAGCTGATATTGTTGGACAATCAGCCAGACAAGTAGCTACCAGATCAGCTCCTAAGAAGAAGCAAGTTAATCAAACAAAAAGGAGAAGAATCTCACTTACTCAATCCAAGAAGAGAAAGGCATCAAGTCCCATTCCAGATCCAACGGTTCCGCCAAATCTAACCGTGGAAGATATAGCCCCCTGTGAAAACCCAGAAGACATCATCTTTGCAAGGGGGATCCCTCATGACAGAGCTGGGGCAGATTACTTTAGATTAACATGCCCCCCAATGGCTCAAGTTGAAGGGAACATAAGAGCTTACTCGAAGGGAGAATCTGTGAAGAAATGGGCTGATGAGACCACACAGAAACATATGGCTCAACACTACGCGCAGAAACTAACTGGTCATGAAGAACTCTTCCACACTTTGACCAAGTACATCTACTGGTTTTTATGGAGACACGTGTATCCATTAGAGCCCTTCCTCTCATTACTCACTTTCCATGGAATGAGCTTCTGAAAGCGAGAAGAAGAATGGAGTCTATGGTGGATGGACAGTGAGAATGTCAGAATCACACAGGGCAAACACCTTATGAGGCAGCTACAGTTGAGGAAACAATGCTCAAATCCTTCAGAAGGCTCGATGAAAGATGTTTTTGATAAGCTGTGCAAGCTTCAAGGATTAAAACCGCCAGCCATCACCACAGAAAGAGAACGAGAGAGATGGACGCATTCTCATGTTCAACACAAATGGCTATTCAATGAATTGACAAAGAAATCTCAAAGTCATCAGTCTGGACAACCATCTGAATCACCTTCAAAAGGAAATCAAGTATCCATCCCAGTGGATGATCTCATTGATGAAGTAGCGAGATAACTCCACACTGAGAGATCTCCTTACTTAGCTGAAGTAGAGATCAATCTCATTCCTGAAGAATCAGAAGAGTCAGCTGAGAAGGCTCAAAAGTTCAAGGAGTCCACTGAACAGCAAATCACTCCTTCCCAAGAGCCAACTGCTGATGAAGGAGCTCCCTCAACTATTCCTCTCACTACTCCAGCAGTAGAGCCAGCTAAGTCTGACAAGTCAACTAATCAGACAACTCAAAAGGATGATCAACCTGCCTACCAAGGTTCGCAAGTAATAACTGCGTACTTTGATCCAGTTTAAAGGGCTCTTCAAGCTGAAGCCCAAGCTATTGTACCGGAAACTCCACTAGAGCCGAGCTATGATGAATTAATTAGTATGGAGAAAGATGAACAATCCCACACAGTTCCTTGTGAGGAACTAATTGGAACTGAAGCAGGCGAAGAAGCTGACTCAAGAACAGTTCAGTTCCATGCTCAACCAAGCAGTTCTGCAGTTCAGCTCCCTGCTTACTATGTGGAACTGATCTATAGCCTGCAGCAATAGGTTAAACTGCACACAGAGCAAATCCAGCAGCTGCAAGCACATCCAAGACTTCAGACAGCTGGAACCGAGTCATCAAGCAGCGACGAAGATGAGGAAGATGACATCACAGAACCGCTTGCCAAGAGGAGAAAAACTGATCACAAGAAGGACTAGTGGCTGATCAAACTGATTAGAAAGCCCTTAGTTTACTTCTTGTAATTCAGTTTGTCATTATTTATTTTGATATATAAAAAAAAGGAGATTATCTTTTTATTTTCAAATAAATGTCGAACTTCGCATTTATTTAAATATTTTAACCGTTGTAAAACAATGACACGTTTCAAAGTCATTAAATGCCAACGACCAAAAGAGGCCAGGGGCTGGTACCATTTCAACCATTAGATCTATGAGCCTGCCCAAACACTCATAAAAAGCCCTTTCTTTCAAGCCTCTTAGAAATACTCCTCCTTCATTCTCAAAAACTCTCTCTCTCTCTCTCTCTCTCAAGATCTTGAAATTCCTCAAAAATCTCAGCCAATCCCAAAGATGGCCGAACTATCCAGATCTCTAAACCCCTTCAAAGAGAAACTTATGAGAGACAAATTCCTTGATAGGAAGAAATTTTAAATGATTCTAAATAAATCAAACAATCCAATCTTTCTGTCAAATCTTCACAAGACAGGAATTCTTCACTACCTGGAAACACCACCAAAGTTCTTTAGACAAAACTTGGTGAGTGAATTCTTGCTTCAAGCAAAATTATCTACAGATGAAAAGACAGTATCATCAGTGATTCAAGGCCGGCTACTCCAAATCATTGAAAGAACAATTGCAGAAGTATTCGAGCTTCCACAAGAAGGTTCATTAGTTCAAGAACTAAAGGAATCTGCAGAGTCATACTGGAGAGAATGGAAAGCTTCAACCTGTAACAAGCAATTCAGTTTTACAACTGCTAAAACTGACCTAAAGCCCGAGTATGGCGTTCTACTCGATATAACGAACAAAATGATGTTCGGAGCTATTAGAAGCCTGAGTCAACTCACCCAAGAGAGATACAAGGTTATGATTCACCTTGCTGAAGGGCGACAAACAAACTGGGCAGAATTCGTCTTCCAACAATTCAAGCATCAAGTCATCAAGGCCTCTGACTCAAAGAACTCTGGTAAATTTGAGTCCAAGGTAGGACTTGTTCTAAGAATGAGCAAAATGCTTGAAGACCTGCTAAAGCTTCCAAATGATGAATCACTACCAGTCATTATCTCTGACTGGATTCCCAAGAAGGGAACTGCTCATTTTCAGTCACTAAGAAAGAAACGAAGAACAAAGGCCAGGACGAGCAACAATACCTCAAGCAACTCAACTGCCAATACCGTTCATTCTCCAAAATCAAAGAATGGATCACCAGTTGATTTTCAGGTTTGCTCTGATCCAGATGAGCTTATTCCATTCATTGAAATCCCTCATCCGAACTATGGAGCGGACTATTTCAGAAGCACATGCCCTCCTCTCCAGCTGACTGAAGAAAATATTCGCACTTTCTATGGTGGTGAATATGCAGTCAAAGGTGCACAAAAGGAAGTGACCAATCTCCTTCTCACTCACTTTGCTTTCGTTGCACAACGTGATCAAGAGTTGTTCAAACAACTCCACTGGTATTTCTATTGGTACAACTGGAGACATTCCATGTCCATCAAGTCTCATTTCTTGTTAACTGCCTTTCATAGCATGAGCTACTAGCAACGTGAAGAAACTTGGAGCATTAAATGGATATGATCGTCAAATCCATTCCCTCCAACCATTGTGCAAGTCCAGCACATCATGAATCATCGGCTTGTCAACAAAATTCCAGCAACTGCCTTGTTAGCTGAATTCAAAACCAGCATCATGCCTCAAGGAGCTGTGGTTGCAAATCAATCAGTCAACTGCCCAACTGGCTCACTTTGCCGTAAACTGAACTTTGATAATTTATCAAGTCAGTCAGCTGAGCCATCACGATGAACTCCAACTGCCACAGGAAGGATAGAACCACATCTATCAAATACTGAAGTCGTGGCTCCTCAGAAAAATCCAAGGCATGATGAGAGCGACAGTGATGATGAGGATATTGCCACATCACCAAGTCTCCTATCCAAGAGCTATGTCACTCCCCTACTCACATCCAACTCAAAAGGCGTGCAATTGATTATGAAGAATGATCAGTTCAGATCGTCGTCAAAGGGAACTTCACAATCCCTCAACTAAAAGATGAAAAACTCATCAGTTGCCATTCAGCAGTTTCACCAAGCCCAGAGGATAGCCAAGCCCTCACCATCAAAGAACAGAACTAGATCTGTATCTACGTCAAAGCGATCAAACTGCTCGAAAGGAAGCAGTGGAACTAGTCCAGCGCGGCCTTTCAAAAAGAGGAAACTGACTCAAGCAAGTCAAGCAGCTGACCAAACGAACTGATCAGTTTAGATCAGTTAGAGCTTCAGTCAGCTCATCAGTAACGACTCCCAACAAGATAAAACTGATCATCCAACTGCTGAATCGTCAAACCAATCAGTTGGATTGTATCCCAACTGACTCCGGATAAGTTTTCCTAATCCTCTCAAGCTTATCATAATTAAATTGTTACCATTGTGATTATAAAATTTCATATATTATATTCAACAGCTACAATTTGAAAATAGGCTTCTCTTTCACAAGTTGCCATTAATATCTCTGCATCGCTATTAAGTAATCTCTTCAAAGAAGCAAACAGAAATACATTTTTCTAATGAGATATAAATAGCAAAATCTGCAAAAATATTTGGCTATTTATGGCAACTAACTCATTTTCAAAATAACTCTATCTCAGCCACATGATCATAAAGCTGCATCACAATCGAACGGCTGGGATGCATGCATCATTAATTCAGCTAATCATCCATCAAATCGGACAGCTGATCAGCTAAGAGAAGCACTCGAGTGTCCTCGATCAATGCATGCAATGCTGAATATATTTATGCAAGGAGATGAAGACTCCGATTATCTGCAAACTCAATCTCATCCTTGCTTTGATCACTTGAAAACTCTCTCTACACACTTGCATATCTAACAACACCATCTTTTTGTAGAAATGAATCCTTCATTTCAGATGGTAGATGCCAATATGCTTATTAAGAAGCTGAAGAAAGATAAGACTCTTAATCTAGAGTATCTTAACGCACGTCTCGGCTCCGACAACTTTCAAAGAATTTATCGGCCATTGGAGGAAACTGGACTGCTGCCATTCTTGACAATCATGCCACTCAAGAATATACCTTCCCATGTTTCAGAATTCTACTACAATGCAACCATCTCCGACAACAACATCATCTCCACCGTCTAGAACAAAGAGATCACGGTGACAAAAGAAATGATGATGTCTACACTTCTCCTCCCCGGCGACGGCCCAGACGTGATGGAACTGGAACTACCGTGCAAATATGCACTGTGGGGTCTTTGGAAACATCCTCACGTTCACCATCATGACTTCTCACACAGGCTGAAAGAAAGCCTGCCCAACGAGATCATCCAACTTCTGGATATCACCGGTCATATTCTGCATGGGAACTTTGAGACAGTCCAATTCTCGAACGTCAAAGCCCGTCTAACGGCCACTCTCTACTTCAGGTGTAAAGCCGATTGGGCCTCCTTTATTCTTGCTCAACTACGAGCAAATGTCGAGCGAGCAGAATATGATCCATCAACTGGCTCGTTTCGAGAAAAAGTTGGGTTTATGAGTTGCATAAGCCACATCATTCAAAGCCAGTTTGATGAGATCATTCCAACTGGCGAACTGATCAAACGAAGGGACATGCTCCCTACTATCTACTGCAATCTAATCTCGAAGAGATCCTGCCAACTAGGAACTCCCGACTCAAGTCATGGAAAGAAATCGGTGGTTGCCCATGCCAGCTCCTCAGAAGAAATGCAGCTGATGATTGAGAATGAGCCCCTCTCTAGACTGAGTGATCAGTCTACAATACCAGCCACCTCACAACCTCTACCCTTAGTCCATCATGACTCAATTGAGGTTGAGTTTGAGGCAGTTCTAGACCATCAACTGAGAAGCTGCTTCGGTCTCATTGAGGGCACCGATCCCTCCCTATTCGAGCAACTGAAAAGGTACCTCCAGTACCACATCTGGTGATTCCAACTCGATGAGGCCACAATGTTCCACCTTATCAGCACTCGTGGATCTCTCTTTTAGATCAATGAAGGAGAATGGAGTAGACAATGGATGAACCATCCACTCTCCTCACCGACAACGCTCTCGGAGATAATGGATTTGATGATCAAAAGAATCTAGCTTAGTGTACCAGCTGACGCTCCTCTTCCCGACATTGAACCAGCCAACTCCTCCTGCACTCCATTCCTCGAAGATCCACCAATCGCTACAACCGATGAGATCTTCAAAAGCTTGGCCTCCATGGACTTCAGAGAGTAAGAACTCTCTCAACATACTGATCATGGTTAGATCATGACAACTGAAGAAGCCTATGCATGGTTCTCCTCGCCCATGCCAATTCCTTCAGTTCCCTTAGCCCATGATGACAATTTGGCAACTGCCTTCACATTCTTGCCAAATCTAGCAATACCATCGTGCGATCCACCCCAGCTTTTGGATAATGCCAAAAAGGGGGAAGATGGAAAGTATGATGATGAAAACTTAACTCTTTGGAATCAAATCCAAAGAGAAATAGATCATGAGGGGGAAGCAGCTCAGCTTCAGGGGGAAGCTTGGAGAAAATTTGGAGCTCAAGAAAGAGGAGAATCAAGGAGGAAGAGATAAAGCAATCAAAGAAGAGAAGTAGTTCTAACTTGCTTTCAACAGATCATTTGATATGATGTTGATCCATACTTTATACTTGCTCTAGTACATGCCTAAATGAGAATAAACTCTAATACATGAATTTTGAATGCTCTGATACTCGGACAATCATGCACTAATTACTTAAAATGAAAGCATGAGTAAAATGAAAATATATTTTGAATGCTCTGATACTTAAATTTAATGTTCTAACATGCTCTGATTTCAAGAATTTGCCTAAGCAAACTATAGCATGTCTATCAAACGAACTTTTACAGTTTTTCCATCATCATTGCCAAGGTTTTGACATCATGAAAAAGGGGGAAATTGTTAGGAAAAACTATCAAGGAACTTCTAGAAAATGTTTTGATGAGATGTCAAAACTATCTATGAAAAACTAACTCAAATTCAAGCTGTAGATCTGAGCTGATCAATCCAGAGCATCAAAGAGGAACTCAATTAAAGCTGAAGTCAACCAAACTGGAAGTATGGTCTACCAGCTGGGAGGATACGTTAACCAGTCAAAACTCAATTCAGCTGTGGATTCGAAGAGTAGAACTAGTCAAAACAAACTGACAGCTAAGTCAGCTGAGCTGAGGAGAAAAGAATCAACTAGACTGAAGGAACTGATACGAGAACAGTTCAAACTGAAAGACTAGAAGTATCCAACTGATGGCCAAACTAAAGTGTACAGACAAATCAACTAAAGGCCAGAACTGAAGTCAGCCAGCTTGTGATCAGTCAAGCTGACAAGAAAGCTTAAGAATGATTAGTCAAACTGACAAGCTAGTAAAAAAGAACTTGAGATCAGCCGAACTGGAGGAAGAAGCTCAGAACTGCCAACTGGAGCAATAGTCAAACTGAGCTGACAAGCTTAGAACTGCCAACTGGAGCAATAGCCAAACTGAGCTGACAAGCTCAGAACTGCCAACTGGAGCAATAGCCAAACTGAGCTGACAAGCTCAGAACTGCCAACTGGAGCAATAGCCAAACTGAGCTGACAAGCTCAGAACTGCCAACTGGAGTAACAACCAAACTGAACAGACAAGTTCAGAACTGCCAGCCAGAGAACCCTGGAAGTTATTACTTAACCAGCGTATCTTGGAATAAATGCTTCAACGGAGATCCTGGAATTAAATATCCAATGAAGATCGATTGGCAAAGAAACGGCTACTTCAAAAGCTCCAGCGATCAATAAAGACCATCTGCCATTGATGAGCCAACAGAGCCATCGATCAATGGAACTCAACGGTCATAAAATCACTCCTCTATAAAAATGAGTGAATCAAAGTTCTAAAATAACTCTCGCCTCCCAGACTTTTCGCAATACTTATTCTTGAAGCCTTCATTCAAGCAGAGCTTTCTTTGTACCTACTAGCTCAAGTTCAGCATTTGCTAAAAACTGCGAGAGTCCAACTGAGAAGAAGAATTCAAAGAGTCAAAACATTCAGCCAGTTGTTGATAAACCAGCCAGGGCAACCTTCTCAATTTCAGCAATACAACGATCAACTACTCAGCTCAATTAAAAGAGCACATCAGTTGATACCTCATGTTTAAGACTAATCTCTTCAAGATCAAAAGAGATCTAAAACCTTGTAAAGACGTCAATAGCACCTACTTTCCTAGTGAGCAGTTAGAGACTTCAAGTGTGAGCCGTCGACCCGCTGAGGTAACGAGCAGTTACCAGGTTCAACCAACTGTCCTTCATTGTGTAATTTGTAAAGAAACTCAAGTTATATAGTGAAGTTTCCCTTCTGCGGAAGGAAGAGAGGACGTAGGAGTTTGAGACTTCGAACCTCTATAAATCATTTATGTGCTGTACTGTTTTGATTAATTGCATATCTTTGAACTGTACACAAGCTCACACAATCTGCACTCAAGCTACCCAAAGCACTTATTTGAATTGTGCATAGATAAGTTTCTAAGCGAGTCAAGGGCCCTTATTATTTCGCAATTGAAGTAAAAGTTTTAATCAGTTTATTCACCCCCCTCCCCCTCTAAACTGATATCGACTCGCCCGGGACCAACACTGCGGACTGTTTTAGCTGTGGACTCGCGTGTTATAGCTGTGGACTCGCCTTGGGACTATTTTTCATCTTCACTGGTGGATTCAAGTCTGCTTTAATCATTAAGGAACAAAACAAGCCAGTTCGGACACAAGTTCTGAAAATGGCCCCAATCTTGACACTTGTGACATTGAACATCACGGGCTCGACTAGGGGCTTCATTTGGTGCTGAATTCGGAGCATTTAGCCATGTGAAACTTGGCCTAATAGGGGCAACGGCGGGTGTAGGGTCGGCCCTATGACTCGGCTGCGGTGTGGAACGGTCAAAATGCCGTTCAGGTGGTCTGGATTGACCTCGGGGTCATGCGGACTCAGTAGAAGGGGTAGAAGATGATGTGGGGGCGTATTTTTATTCCATGAAGATTGGGATGGCATAGATGTGAAATGGGATCATCGTCGACCTTCTCGAAGTTGTCTTTCCACAATCGATGCATAATGCACCATTTCTTCTACACTATCAAAGTCTTTGAGCTTGACTTCAAATGCGATATCTAGATTCATACCTTCAATGTACCGGATTATGGTGGCGTCGAGTGACTCTTCTTTTCTAACTCGGTTGAGCATTGTCTCAGGCTCTCTGTGATATTCTTCAATTGAACGGGTTCCTTGCTTGATGCGGTTCAACTTCTTCTCTAACTCCCGTTCATAGTGTACTGGAATAAAACGTTCTCGCATGATGTCTTTCATCTCTTGCCATGTGTCAATAAGTGGATATCGATCACAACGTCGTCTCTTTTGTTGATTTTCCCACCAATCTACTGCGTATTCTCTAAACTCAAATGATGCGAGTTGCACCTTCTTCAACTTGGGAAAATCATAACACTCGAAGATCTTATCGACCTTCCTTTCCCAATCGAGGTATATGTTTAGATCATGGCATCCTTTGAACTCTGGAATGGTGGTTTTGATGTTGTTCACCATAAAGTTGTCTTTCTCGAATCTAGGCCTTTCGACGCGGAATGCGCGCCTATAAGGTGCTCGAGGTCGATCACGGTGATTGCCCCTTCTCTGTGGTACAAAATCAACTTCGTACTCACTATCTGCAAAGGACTCGTGTCCCACATCATGTGCATCGAACATTGGCACTTCGGGTTGCCTCGGTGTGGCCCTTCGGAGTTCGAGTTACCTCGCTGCATTTCCTTGAGGCTCGAGTTGCCTTGCTGCATTTCCTTGAGGCTCTTATTGTGGTGCGCCTCCTTGAGGCTCGACTGGCTTATCTGCAGCTCCTTGGACAACTTGGGACTCGGTCGGCTGAGTTTGAAGCTGTGCAAGCTACTCCGTTAACTTGGTTAGTTGACTACCAAGTTCATCCTTCAGTAGGCGATTCTGACGCTCAAAATATGATGCCATAGCATCGAAGTGGTACTTGGCGTCCCATACTAGAGTGGACGAGTTGGATAGCTCTTCTGGAGTATTTGGCGATTTTGAATCCTTTAATGGTGGTGTAGACGATTCCGGGTTGGTGTTACCCTTTTTCATTATACCTACAAAACGAACAAACGTAAAAGAAAACAAAGAATGGTCCTCACAATCTCACGTTCACTCTTTTGTTTTCACTCTTGATTTTACCTCTCGTGTTTGCACTCAAATATGTAGTGTAATGTATGTGTGTCGTGTGTATGTAGGGGTGAGAAGTAGCACTCGTGGTCGAATGTCGAGGGTACAACTTAATTGCATGAAGAATCGATTAAAATTGCTAACTCGGATCAATGGTGATGTTGGCAATGAAGTGGACGATTGGGTGGTGATACAAAAGTGGTATGTGTGTCGAGTAAGATGAGGTGGCACGGCTAGGGTAGGTGGCGTGTGGGAGTGAGGTGGATTAGGGCTGAATGGATCCCCAATGGATAGAAGGAAAGAAGTAGGAAAGAAAAAGGAAAAGAGATTAGGTAATTTGGAATGTGTTACACAATTGTGACACAATCTAAATATCCTAATTAAACTAGACTCTAGAAAGAAATAACCAAAAGAAATTACAACTCAAAAAGAAACTACCAACTATGAAATAAAATAAGACTCAATTGGAAATACAATGAATATTCCTCTTTTTTTGTTTTTTTTTTTGAATTTTCGGATCTCCTTTTTTTTTATCCGAATACTTCTTCTTCTTTTTTGATTTCAGCTTTTTTTTTCAATGAACTCTAGCTATTACAACTTGATAGACATGTAGACGGAAAATAAAGACACGTATGATAAAATATGACACATCGGATTGAACCACGACCAGCAAAGCTGACGTGGCTCTGATGTCAAATTTATGATACAACTCGGACAATGATCTAGATCGATGGATTACATTGCTGAAGACTTTAAGAATTGAAACACGTTAACTAAAGAAGGGTTTCAATCCAACTCAATTAAATAAACACAATAAACGAATTAATCTGGACAACTAAGACACTTAAACTATGACACGAACTATGAAACTCAAAACCAAATACCAAGGGTAGGATGGAATGAAGGCAAGGATGGTCAATAGGTGTAGGAATCGTGTATGGCTTGGTGAAGAAGGGTTTGTAGTAGATAAGATATGATAGAGTTTGATCGAACTTATGGTATGGGTGAAACTCGATATTGAACTCAAATTTGGTGGAGGATCTCGAACTTGGTGGCTTGGACGAAGACGGACGATTAATTTTGAGGAGGTTGATGTCATGTACGGATGATGGAAGTTGGTCGTCGATGTGAATCACAACCCGAAAGTCTCTTTGAATCTCCAACGTATCCAAAGCTAAAATCTCTAAGTTGATCTTCGAATAGAGAATACCTATTAATCCCTCAAGTGGATTAAGGAGTACCCTTGAATAAGACTTAAAGTTGCTAGGCTTCAAGAATGTGTATTTTCGAAGGAAAATAAATAAAAGCTTCTAATGGTTGAGACACAATTGTATACAAAGACAAATTTATTTCAATAATGTCTAAAGTTTAATGTTCACAATGGCTCCCTATTTATAACATAGGGGCCACGAAATTCTAAGCTAAAGAGGGCCGAAATTTAGGCCTAAAACAAATAAAAGACTGGTCCAAAGTGGACTAGAAAATTACCTAGACTAGAGTTCTAACTAAGGTAGGAAATTACCTTAAATAAAACCTAGTCAACCTTGACTCAAATAAATTCGAAAATTACATGAATTAAATATCAAAAATGACTCAAAATAATTAAATACTATAGTATAAAATAATACTATAGCATAGGTACGAAAAATCTGAACAAAATGAAACGGGTATTAAAACTGCAGGGCCGCACGGTCCGTGCGCTTAGCCAGGAGTTCTGCATGGGCCATGCGGGACAATCTGTTCTCGAATTGCTCATGGCTGCACAGGCCGTGTCTCTGGCTCAGTCCCGTGCACGGTCCGTGCAGAGTCTTGATGATTCTCCTTCATCTTCGAGCTTCAACACGAACACCAATCTCAAGCCGACTTGACTTGGTTCTTCCTCGAGCTTCTTGCAAATTATTCTTTGAAGATAATCTTGCAATCTCTTAGCTCGAAGCCTTGTAACTGAACCTCTCATTTGTAACTCCGGATTTGGCTCTTTGTTGCTAGGCACGGTCTCATCAGAACTCATGTGACCTTTTACTATTTTAGCGTAGGTATGGAGTTACTCCTTCCACTTGTCATTTGATCATTGCTCATTTGAAGGTGGCGTCACTTTCTTGCAACATCAGTTGAGGGCTTGATCTTCAGGGTGATTGACGATCCTTCATTTTTGCTTGAGTCCATCTGTTGGCAAGATGAGGCAACTGATGCTTCCTTTAAGTTGCTCTTTTACTGACAAGTTCTGACACACTTTAGTTGGTATATGTCAGTTGTCCGTATTTTAGCTGGTGTCCACAGTTTTGCTTTTGGGCTGGTCAAGTGATGCCTTTAGTTGACTTCTAGTTCTTAACTTTTCAGTTCTGCCTCTTCGTAGATATCCTGCTTTCTTGATCCTTTTGAGTTTTCGACATATCATCAAAACTTACATTATTTTTTTAACACGGACTTTCTTATTAATCGATGATCGAATATTTGGATGGTATCATAAACCAACTTGGAATCAACTTCTACCCCCCACGTGCTCCAACCACAAATTCTTGATCATTAACAAGGCTTCGGTAAGTTCATCGCATCTCTCTCGTCAACTCAAAGAACTTGATTTGAAATCATCGAATGAATTGTTGTGTAAAAAAATGATATTTTGATGCCATTTTATAGTGTTAGAACACATTTGAAATGGTAAATGTTATGAAATTAAGGCTAGAAATTAGTTTAGGATTAGCATGATTTCTGCCCCGAAATCAAGTCATTTTCAAAAATCTTGGCTATCAAATAATGACTTAAAACATGAGCACAAATAATGACTCTTTTTAACAAAATATAACTTGGGCTTAAAATAAAATTCATAATAATAAATAAATGATATAATAATGCATATATTACTAGTCATTTTGGCGCAACTTATAGGAATGTAATATAAAAATAACCCGTCTGAACTAATATTTTTTAAAAAAGGGTAATGACCAGTTAGAAATGATTTTAGGTCGTTACAAAGATGCATAAAATAAAATCTAGTAAAAAAACCATCCACCCAGTTGTATTATTAACACATGTTTCTTCCCCAAAATGTTAAAACAGTCAACTGCAATAATGATAAAAACACAAAAATGTAGCAAGCAATATGCATTGCAAAATACCACAAAAACCTAAAATATCTTGTCGAATAAGGTTATTTCTTGTAGATAGATGTGTCAAAAATAACCAAACTCACCCCGAGAATTGGGTTGAGCCCTGATTTTATTGGCCTGAAAAAAAAAAGACGGGCATGAAAAAATGCATTGACCCACGACCTCGAATCAAGTAGGACCGGACCATAAAATTTAGGCATAAGCCCACAAGTGGCCCAAAAAGGCCCACTTTTTAAGTGGACTAGTATCCCTAAAAAAGGGGTAATTCTATTCACAGTCCCCATTTTTCTTCTTACAATCTCCAAAATTAATTAAAATATAATTATTTATTTTTAAGACTTTTTGCTCTCATAACCCCCCACTATTTTAAAACACTAGCAAACTAAAGTACAACCCCATTATTAAAAAAATATAACAAACTAAAATACAACCCTTAATATATCGCCCTCACCTTAAATATTACAAAGAAAAAAGCTTGAAACGTGCATCCCCATCTTATGCCAAATATTTAAATTAACATCATTTTTTTAAAAAAATTGATATCAATTTCAAACTAGTTACTGTGTTAGATGGTTTGTTTCAATTGTTTGCCACGATCTCCAATTTAATCACAGAAGAATTATTATGAACAACTTAATTACTTGAAGATTTTGTTAACAATACATGAAACTTCAAACACTAAACATCTACACCTACAAAAATAATTAGTAATCTTTTTTTTTACTTTTTATTAATTTGATATTGATAATTTTGTTCCTAATATCGATAATTCTTTTAGAACCTTCAACCACACAATAAATTGTATTTTTAAAATAATTATCAAATGAATATTATATAATCATGTTTTATTTGATAGTATATACATGAATAAATGTTAGTTCTGATAACCAATAACTCGATTTGTAGCAATTACTAATGATGATTTTTTATTATTAAAAATCTATTTTATATAAATAAATAATGATTTTTGACGATGATAAAAAATGCATTTTCTTGATTGTTAAATTAACAATGACAAAGATAATGCTTTATTTTTGTAAAATTAATTATTAAGAATGGTAGATCATAACTCATAAGGAAAATAAATAATCCAAATTGGAGATTATAGGAGCCGTTAATATTAATTAATCTAGTTTAAAAATCAACTTTAACATTAATTGTATTTTATCACAAATTTTAGGTAGTGGGGGCTATAAAATGGGAGGTATATTTTATTTTGGGGTTGTTTTAAATTAGTGGGGGGTTATAAAAGTAAAAAAGTCTGAAAAATAAATATTTATATTTTAATTATTTTGGGGATTGTAAGGAGAAAAATGGGAATTGTGAATAAAATCACTCCCAAAAAAGTTACCCGAAACTTTTGGGCTAGCCCACTCAGTTGACAATTTTACGTTGTAAGTATGCACATTGGACCCAATTGACAACTCTACTAGTAGCCTTAGGTATGCACATTAAATCTATCCTCCAAATCATATTGGTGAACCTTTGGAAAAATTTTATGATTTCAAATTTTCAGTGATCACGATTAACAAAAAATTAGAGGGATCTCAGAGTCAAAGAACAAATATAAACAATACGCACACTTAACAATATGAACATCATTCATATAAAAATGTCAGATCAAACTATATAATGCAAGTATGTAGGTCGTGTAGTGTATGTGCTTTGGTGGGTGATCCAAAGGGAAGTCTATGAGTTGTAGAGAGTTGTTATGGGAACTTGTAGGGTTCTCTTAGACGAAGTCTGTGTATTTAGCATCATTTATCGAGTCTCTTATGCTTCTTAGTTCTCCTATTGTCTAGTTCGATGGAGCCTATCGGTTTGTAGTGCTACTACCAGGTAGGACGAATCCGTTTTATCTTTGGGGAGAAATGGCAATACTGTGGGCACTAGTCAGGGCGTAATTGTCTTGCGGAAAGAGGTCTCCTCGACTCAGCCTAATTCCATTCAAAACCTAGTTTGATGTTTGTTACAGATTTTATCAAAGACATTTCAAGTCTGGTCCATAATCCGTTCCAAACAAGGCGAGTTTGTTCTCGTATATTTGTATTTCTGTTTCTATTTATCTTATGGTTTTCTCATGTGTTTGTTTTACATCTCAGTTCAAGGTGTTCAGGAACTAGAGCATTGTAATGCGTGATTACAATTAGTGGAGAGACTATGTTCGGGATGGATCCTGGAACAGAAATGATGTCGAAGAACACGATTCATGTTTAGATGTTCAAGTTCAACGAATGCGAACCTGAAGCGGTTCAAGTTCACTGATGATGAATCCATAACTGTTCAAGACGAGTTTGGATATTACAGTGTTCGAAACTGTTATAAACGAATCTTGGAATATAGAAATATATAGTCCAGTTTGAGTTCCATTCTGTACTTTATTTATGTTTTGATTCATTTGTAATTCGTCTTTTCATTTCTTGTGGAAAGTCTGTTCCAAAGTTTGTCAAGATCATGTCAAAGGCATTGTTTTTCCCAACACTTAACTCAAAAGGCAACTTCTACAATGTCCCACTAATATACACATTATTTTTATATACTTTTTTTATTTATATATTTTACTTACATGTAGTTAATTTAATTTCAAGATATTTCATAATATAAAGAATTAATTTAATTCAATTTCATAATAATTGTAATTCACCTCATAGAATAAATATTTTTTATTAATTTAATTCACAATATTTTATAATTTAAATATATTATGAAAAACATAAATTTAAAATAAAGAAATAAATATTATACATATAAATATATATGTAGAAAGAGAATGAATATCTCAATATACACATATATATATATATACACACACGCATGGAGAGAGATGAGAGAAGATATAAAAGAAAGGGAAGAAGAGAGAAAAAAATGTGTCAGAAAAGAATAATAAAAAATAAAAAAGTTGGCTTGGGGATTCAAGAGTCAACTTGGGGAAGTTGGGTCATGGTGGACTGCTGCAATGGGAACCGAGCTAGCTTGGGCTTCCTCTCCAACCTAGCCAAAAAGCTTCATTACAATATAATGTAAGGAACAAAATAAATGATTGAGTTCATCTTTATTTTCTTGAATTATATCTTACAGTGGTTGCCAGCAATGTAGAGAGCACGAGTAAAAAAGGGTTATGCTAACAAAAATATTCATCATTTTCCTCTCAAACTTATAAGAGAAAATAATTCTACCAAGTCAAATACCATAATAAATAATTTTTCAAACTCAAAGTTCTCGTGCTATTTGGTGCTGCTGAGGTACCCACTCAATTGCTATGCTTTATCACTCCAAATTATTGAAACATTACTCCACACAAATTCATCTGTGATGTTACTCCCACTCAATTTCTAACCTTTCTCATTCCAAATTATTGAGACATTACTCCACAAATTCATCTGTGATGTTACTCAGAAATTGGATGCCCACATTAAAAATAAAAAATTCAATGTATATTAAACTAAAACATAATTTTAGTCTTCTTTTTTTCTCTCTAGAGAAGATTAACAAGAATCAATGTACTGACCCGTTAAGGGAGAGGGCTCTCTCATTTTTGGTTAAGTACACACAACAATGAAAATAAAGGAAATGCCAAATCAAAAATCTTAGTTAGTTCACATTAGCATTGTCACGCTGTCCAAATTTGTACATCAATAGTGTGAAATTGTAAAAATCAAGATACAGATAACAAAGACTTTTAAGGAACTTTGTCCGATCCATAATTCATGGAGTCATAGGTTTAGATCAAAATATGTTAGACATATAAAGCCTAATATAAATAATTAGATGATTAATAAAAGTAATACTACCTAAAATGCTCACGAACAGATCAAATGTGTTGGCAGAAAGAAACTTTAATCTTGAATGCAAAACTATAACTAAATGCACATAATTTCCAATCCAAATATATAGACTATTGACAGTTGTGTATTTTACACAACTTTTGGATATGAATTTATGTTATTTATTATATGGAGCTGTGTATTTTATATAGCTTTTGAGCTTAATTATATTATTATCATTTGGAGTTTTTGATGTGTTTTGCTAGTTTTGTAGTAATTATTGTGATTTTGTTACATACTTGAAGCAAAACCAGTGAATATGGGAAGAGGAGTTGAAGATGTGTTTAATTAAGCTCTTGGGCTTATTAAATGCTTAATTAAAGCCTATTGAACTGAATTAAAATAATCAATGATAATTCTAAACACAGCCACCATATTACTCTTTAAAGCCCCATAATTATTTATAAAAAAAATAAATTATTTAAAATATCTATTTTAACCCTTGTATATAAAACCTCTCTTTCAAAGTTCCTTATATAGTCTTCTTCTCTAAAGATATTAATAGCAGGTGCATGTCTCCCCTCCCGCCCTTCTATTCATTTAGTTCAAAATCCTTTCCAAAAATTAGAAAATTTAATTTTTATTTGTAATTTCATAAATTATAGTGATGAAAAATGACATGTGACAATGATGACAATTAAGAGGGGGAGTGAAGTTGAAGAGAGAAGATAAATTTGAATTGCAAATTATGCGAGATGATCAAGGATATTTTCAATTTTTTTTGATCATATTCAAAAATTAAATGTTGAATTGTAATTATAATTTATGAAATTACAAAGAGAAAATATATTTTAATAAATAGAAAGGAATAAAAAGAAGCAATGGCAATATCCCTCACTGTGTTCGTGACATTAAAATTCTTCAGAAATTTGAAAAAAGAGAGGTTAATCGATTTCAATGGCGACTGACGACGACAACGCTCTTGAGTCGGTGAAATCGGAGAAGCAGCAGAAGAAGAGAAAAAAGTTAGTGTGGACAAGCTGCATATCGAGGACTACTCAATCGATGGATTGTCGATCACCGGGCATAAGACTTACGTGATTCTACGAGGGGAGAGCGGGTTGTACATGGAATTATTTAAGCGCATTAAAAGAAAGTTTCTGAAAAAAGTTATAAGGGGCTGTGAAAGAAAAAACAGAAGAGAAGTTTGTATAGTGAGGGTTAAAATAGAGATTTCAAATACTTTATTTTATTATAAATAAGTATGGGGCTTTAAAGAATATTTTGGGGGTTGTGTTTGGATTACCCAATAATCAAAACCCGAAAAAATTCAAAGCGCAGTTCGAAAAGGGGTTGGGTCGACCCAGAAAGTGCCGATCGACCCAGCCCAGTACAAATTATAAAGGGGTGAGTCGACCTGACCCTATTCACCTGGGTCGACCCGGTGCAAAAACAAGGCTCTGGGTCGACCCAAGTGCATGCTCATTATATCTATGTTATGGTATATGTCTTGAAAAGTAGCCTGATAACAGACTAGTGATCCCCCAACTATTGATAGATTAACGACATAAGTCGGGTTGATAAAATTAAGGAATATTCTTAAATGATATAATAAATTCCAATTTCCCTAAAGCCTAGGTTATCATATATCTGTTTTAGTCCAGCATTATTTTATTTATTGTGTTTTTATTTTATGCTATTTAGTTTTATTCCTCTTTACCTGCTTGTCTCGTGTCTAGATATTAATTACGTGTTTTTGTGTAATTGTAATACCCCAGATTTTTAAATAAGGTTTAGAGAATTGTTAATATTAGTAATTAATTAAAGAAGGAATTTAATTAAGATTAGTTAAGGTTAGATGTCAGTCACGACTTTAAAGGGGTCAGTCTTTCGTAAAGACCATCTTTTCGGAAAATGTGATCTTAACTATTTTATGACCATTCGTGGTCTTGTTAGAAAGGTTTTAACTCAAGGAGTATGCCGGTGTTTTCAGATTTTAATTCTGAAGTCATTTGAGTTCCCGGTGATGAAAAACGCATTTAAAAGATGAATGAATAGTAACTTGCGTGCGTTCGTATTTTGAGAAATTTATGAAATCCTCCTTGCTTATTCGAGTTCAGTTCTGTCAGGCCCCACTTATGGGAAATGACTCAAGGATTCCGTTGGCGTTCACGGATTATCATTCTGAGGTCAATCGAACGCTCGGGAGCCAAATCTGTCAGTCTGAGTGAATAGTAAAAAGTAATTCCAAAAAGGGAATATTTTGCTTGTCTCTCTTCAAACGACCCCATCTTCTTCACAAATCAAGTTGGTTCACTAGTATCCGAGCCAACGAGTCCCTCGGTATTTTTAGATTTCGTGTCTGAAGTCATTTGGACCTCGATATCGAATAAAGCAGCTTTTAACCGAACCTGAGGTAACCTTTGCAGTATTCTTGCACTGAAGTGGCTTCCCTTGGAAGCCAAAGCTATTCCTATAAATACAAGGCCATCCCTTTAGTTTTCAATGCTCATTTCCCATCTATTTCACTTCTAAATCGAGAGGGTGAGAAGCTTTGAAAGCCGAGAATGTTCTGTCAAAGTAAAAAAAAGCGTTCTTCGTGAGTGTTTTACAAGACTACGAGCGGAGTGGCGTGGAAGGGATGCGGTGAGGGAATGTGCTAGGGGCGCCGTTGGGTCGTAGCGGGCGGCTCTGCCACTGTTGCAACTAGACGAGATGCCGAGCTAGTTACCTTCCTTCGACGCACCTAACCCCGTCCATTCTTGTTCGTCGGTTTCGATCCTATTTCTTTCCCGTCTTTTAAATTCCGCATTTACTTTCCGTTCTTTACGTTCTTCGCGTTCTTCATTATTGCTCATCTAAAGTAGTATTTCAATTTTTATTGAAGTTCCAAGATAATAACGTTTACGTTATATTTCTCATTTTACTTCCGTTATTATTATTCTAGAGATTAGCCTCGTTTATTCCGTTAAAATCCGTTCAAGCCATATTTAACTATTTCGTCATATTAAGGAGGATTATCGTGTTTATGCCGTTATAATGCCAAAATTCTTTTTAAGTTAAAGCTTGTTGTTGCATGATAAATTCAAGCACGTTGTTTTTAAAGAAATTTCGGGTTAAGTGTTCTTCATGTTCGTCGAAAAAATCAACCAACACGAAGAACCCAGTTGAAGATCGCCCAGGAAGAGAGAGAAACCAGGTCCCGCGACCGCGCGGGGGTGCGCGGCCTCGCGACATCCCCCTGGCCCAGAACCCCGCGGGTGCGGAGGGTGCGCGGGCGCGGGGCTGCGCGGACGTGCGGGGTGCCGCCGGGGCGCGATGCCCCCCCGTGTCGTCCAACGCTGGTTCTTCCATCTTTTCGAGTTTTTCTTCGAGTCATGTTTTTCTGAGTAATTCTCAAGTTTAAATTAAGAAGATTTTCAAGCTTTCTCCGATTTATTTCGAGAAAATTATTCAAGTTCTTTTCCGTCTAAAAGTTGAGAAATCAAGTCGAGAAGTTCCTTAAATAAAATAAATCCTTTTCAGACCCTTATTAAGTCAAAGTCGTGCTATCCATGTTAAGTCCTAGCTAAGGGAATATTAGTTAGGTGCTATTTAATATCATGTTATTAGAAATCTTCGAAGAAGGCTTCTAAGTCGACGATTCGACTTTTGTAGGAGGAATCGAGACTCGGAGGAATACTAAGGAAGATCACCAGCTCGTTGCCTCATCTTCCATTCCGTAACCAAGGTGGGTAAATCTATACTCATCTAAAGTTTGAGCTAATAAGCTCTAGAAGCATGTTAGGGCAAATGAGATATCCAATAAAGTATTTTTGCTCAGCCTGATTGATCTCTGTACAAGGAAAGAAGAAATGAAGATATTATACTTTACTTGAGCTCTCAAGCATGTTTAGAAATGATAGAACTACTAAAGTATTGTTTATGCTTAGCATGAGATGTTTGGAATTATCTTTAGCTCCGATTCATACTTGTTTACGTGCTTCTCCTGTAATTTAATGTTTATGCTTGTTAAGCTCGCAGAATTAAGAGTTAAGGTTTGCCTTGTTAGGGTAGCATTAACCCTTTGTAGGCCGAGATCATGTAGTATTAAAGGATTAGCATTAGACATTGTTCTAAGCTTGGTATTGCTAGCAAGGGTAGGAAAGGAAGGAACTTAGCTTTTCACTTAAGCAGGATATGAGCTCGGAACTATTAAGGGAGTCACTGCTGGGTTTTTCCCTCGCAAACTCATTCGGATATTTGAGGTAACCCCTCTTCTATCCTATGACATGCCTAAGAGTACAGTTGACGACAGGTTTGAGCCAAGTTGGGCCCAAAAAGAAAAGAAAAGGTTTTACGGATACGGAGAGGGATTTTGCGTTTTGCTCTCCGTATACTGTTTGTTAATTATTGGAAATCTTGAAGTTATTAAAGCATTTTCACTAAAACCCACTGAGTACATTAGTGCTCATGCCCCCTCTTTTTAAATGTTTTCAGGTTGAGATGCTGAGGATACTGGTGGCTGTGAATGTGGGTTGGCTGCCAAGACTGTTTTGCTATTATCTAATGTTTCCTTGAAATCCCACTATGTGATCTGCTACTCTGATACACCCTTTCCAATTTTATTTTAAGTCCTATTATGATTAGCAAGACTCTATGAATAATCTCCCCAGACATAACTATTTGAGTATAAAATGCATACTAAGTTCTACTTCTGCTACCCGAGTATAATTTCCTTTCATCTATACAAGGGGCTTGCATGCATTATTAACCGTCATCATCTATGTTGGAAGGTATCCGTTTATCCGTTTAATTTACTGTCTAGCAAAAGTGAACCCGAGTATCCCTGTCTAATCTCCAAAAGCATATCCCGATGATAAAACCAACTTATTAATCTTCCTTTTTATCCAATTAATCCCGTAATAACACCTCGTCCCCACTAGTTAATCTCTATCTCGGGACCGGGCTGTTACAGTTGGTATCAGAGCGGGTTTGCAACTCTACAGACCTGTCTCTTTGTTTGAAATAAGTTAATAAGTTTATGTGAGTATAAGTTGTTCTCTGATAAGTTAAAGCAGCAACCCACAGCTCACCATCACCCTCGTATTCTCAACCAAAAATCAAGGTATGATAGTATAGAAATTTTGGATGTTGAATTCATGATTTTGGAATACAGGAAGGGAAAAGATTTGAGCAAGCATACCTGTTTTATGGACAAGAGAAAAACCGTGAGAATGAAATTCCAAGTAAAAGGTGTTCGGGTAAGATGATTTCCCAGATGGAAAGTTTATGAAAAGATTTCTCGATCCCAAAATGGCTTAAAATCATTTCTCGAAATTTTGACTCAAAAGAAAAGGTAAACAATGTATGTTTAAAGAACCTTAGGCACCAAAATTTTTATAAAAATTGTCAACTGCTTCATAAAAAGAAGCTATGCATGCAAGATTAATCCAGACATTAGGAGGACCTTAGGTCTCCATTTTATAATCTAGACTGATTAAGTTATTCTCTTCTAGATGGTTAAGCGTCGTTCGACAGCTAGGAAGAGCGTGCTTCTTTTTCGCCCTGTGCAAGAGAGAGTTGAGAGATTCAGAAGGGAAACCTAGAATGGCAATGAACAGTTGCTGTCCTATATGGTAAGATACCTCGAAAGGTGGGCTTGGGCAAATGGCTACGGAGGGGAGCCCGGAAGTGTATCTGACTTGGAAACGTGCATCGGCATGTGTGAGCATGTGCCACCTGCTTGGAGGCCTACAATGTACCGTATCCTGCAAAGCACGGTTACCCGCGATCCCGAGACGTACACTGAAATCGAAAATTTGACGGAATTCTCGTCAGCCTTAATGGCTCATTGGGTATCGGAGTATGGCCACATGCACGCCTTAGCCGAGCAGCAAGCAGATGAGCAAAACCCCTCTCTCGTGGTAGAGCTAGAACTGCAAAGGGCGACTCTCAATCGTCCCCCTGGATTTCAAATGCCACGCCCTCACGACGAAGGAACCGCAGGAGCAGGATCCTCAAATGTCCGAATCGTGAACCACACCGAGTCCCTGTTTTCCTGCACTCCTCAAGTAAACCAGTGGACCCCTGTGTCCGCTTCTCAGGGTCTGGGACAGTGTATGCCCCATCAGTATCCCAGAGGGAGTGTCCGCATGAGAACATTCAAGTTCACCATCCCGGAAATAGTTGATGTTGGAGATGAGGAAGAGGAAGACGAGGACCCAGAGGAAGGCGAAGAGGAAGTAGGATCGCCATGCAAGGACAAGGGGAAGGGCTCGGCTTATGATTAAATATTGGTAGGAGGTGTAGGAGGTGTTGCTGTTAGAACACCTAGTTATCTAATCCATCTGTTTATCTACCTGTTATCTAATATCCGTTTGAACCAAGACTCTAATATGTAATAAATGCTTTAAATTTTCTAAACCCAAATAGCGGCAGTGAATTTTCCAAGAGACTGCCCTATTCCGTTTGTAACCCATAATTTATTCTATTATATCGATGCCAAAGTCCTCTGAATGAGGCAATTTTCCCATCATACTTGAATGACGTCTAAATTTTCACCTTGTTTGATCTATCTTGCGCATATTAAAAGACCTTATCAAAAGGCATTCTTGCTCTGTGTAAATTTAATCGAGCCTCGCTAATATTTAGTTCTTTAGAATGCCGCCCCGAAGACGTCAAGCCGAGAATGAGGATGAGAACGAACCTGAGCAAGCCCCAAACCCCGGTCCAAGAGCCGAAAGTGTGTTTCTCAAACACAACCCTCCATCGTTTAATGGTTTAGGAGATCCGATGGATGCCGAAAAGTGGGTTCGCTCCTTAGAACGAATCTTTGATTTCATAGCTTGCTCTGAAGGAGAGAAGCTAAGTTGCGCTCTTTTTATACTGACGGATGATGCGGACTACTGGTGGGAGTCCGTTCGAATGACCATAACCCCAGATCAATGGGAAGACTATAGTTGGGAGGATTTCAAGCACGATTTGTATTAGAAGTATATCCCGAATTGTTACCGAGAGACAAAAGAAATGGAGTTCTGGAATCTAAAGCAAGGGAGCAAGACAGTGTCAGAATACGATAGAGAATTCAACCAATTGTCAAGGCATGCTCCACATCTAGTGGACACAGACGGGAAGAAAGTACGCAAGTTCAAGAAAGGACTCAGATCCGAGATTGGCATAGCCCTCGCTGGGTAAGAAGATATGTCTTATGCCCGAACCTTAGCCAAAGCATTGAGCATAGAGGCCATCCTTCCTCGAGAGAAAATTCAACCCTCTCAGTCATCTAATGATCCAAAGGGAAAAAGGAAGTGGGAAGGAGGAAGAAGAGATGACAGAGGGAAGAAACCCCACTGGCAAAGCCGAGAGTCAAGGGTGCCTCGAAGTCAGCCTGGCAACATCCCTAGCTTTAGGCCGTGTCAAAGGTGCGGAAGAATGCATCCTGGAGTCTGCCGAGCAAATCTAACTGGGTACTACAGCTGTGGTAAAGAGGGGCACTTCGAGAGAGAGTGTCCTAAAGGAAATAATAGACGATCTCAAACACCACAACAACCCATGTACCCGCAACCACTTCAGCAACTTCCTGGAAACCAGCCAAGACTGCAGCAAGGAGGACCTCAGGGTCAAAGGCCGGGAATGAACCTGAGATCAAGCCAAGAACGAGATCAAAGGTCCAACCAAGGACAGAGGCCGCCTCAGCCAGCTCGTACTTATGCTCTCAATCAACAGCAAGCTGCTAAGGCCCCAGATAATCTAGCAGGTATGATTACCCTCCTCGAGACGCCAGTTTTAGCTCTCTTTGATACGGGAGCATCGCATTCATTTATAGCTGAGTCTGTTTGTAAGAAACTGAGGATAAAACCCGAGAATGCTGAGAATGCCCTTGAGATAAGTATTCCCTCTGGAAAGAAAATGATGTCTAGGAAAGTCTGCTCTAACCTAGAATTGAACATAGAAGGGGAAAACTTTAAGTCAAATCTTTATATGATAAAGATTCAGGACTTCGATATAATCCTAGTAATGGATTGGTTAGCCTCAGCTTGTGCTTCCATAAGCTGCCTTGAGAGGGAGGTAGCGTTTCGACCACCCGGGAAACCCGAGGTGAAAATCTACGGATCCAGGCTGGGAACCAAAATCCCAGTGATATCCTCCCTAAAGGCTACAAAGATGATAAGGAAGAACAATTGCCAAGCATTTTTAGTTAACCTAATAAGGAAGGAGGAAAGAGAGCTTTCCATCGAAGACGTTCCAGTCGTAAGAGAATACCCCGACGTATTTCCAAAGGAGCTACCCGGACTACCTCTAGACAGGCAGGTGGAGTTCGCTATCAAGTTGGAACCAGGAGCCGCCCCAGTTTCAAAAGCCCCCTACAGAATAGCGTCTAAGGAGTTGCAAGAACTCAAAGTACAACTGCAAGAGTTACTAGACCTAGGTTTTATCCAACCTAGTGTGTCGCCTTGGGGAGCTCCAATCTTGTTTGTAAAGAAAAAGGATGGTACATTAAGAATGTGCATCGACTATAGAGAGCTCAATAAGCTAACCATCAAGAATCGATACCCTCTCCCAAGAATAGACGATCTCTTCGATCAACTCAAGGGAGCAATCATCTTCTCCAAGATAGACTTAAGATCTGGGTACCATCAGTTGAAGATCCAAAAGGAAGATATCCCTAAGACCACTTTTAGAACTCGCTATGGGCATTGCGAGTTTGTGGTAATGCCATTCGGATTGACCAACGCCCCAGCAGTGTTCATGGATTTAATGAATCGGGTTTTTCACCCGTATCTTGATAAGTTTGTTCTAATTTTCATAGATGATATTCTCATCTATTCCAAGGATGAGGAAGAACATCAGGAGCACCTAAGAGTGGTGCTGGAGACATTAAGAAGAGAAAGGCTTTATGCTAAGTTCAGCAAATGTGAGTTTTGGCTCAAAGAGGTGATGTTTCTAGGTCATATAGTCTCGGTAGAAGGAATCAAGGTAGATCCGGCCAAAATCGAAGTTGTAAGCAACTGAAAGTCTCCAAGAAGCGTGAACGAGATAAGAAGTTTTCTAGGACTCGCTGGATACTATCGCAGATTCATTGAAGGATTCTCGACTATATCTAAGCCTATGGCGCGATTGTTAAAGAAGGACTCCAAGTTCAAACGGACGCCTGAGTGTGAGGAAAGTTTCCAAACTTTGAAGAAGATGCTAACCACAGCCCCCGTATTAGCCATTCCGGAAAGGAATGAAGATTTCGTGGTTTACGCAGATGCATCGAGTAAAGGATTAGGGTGCGTACTAATGCAGAGAGGAAATGTGATTGCTTATGCTTCTAGACAGCTTAAGAATCACGAACAGAACTACCCGACGCATGACTTAGAACTAGCAGCGGTCGTTCATGCGCTGAAGATCTGGAGGCACTATCTATACGGAGCTAAGTGTGAGATCTTCTCAGATCACAAGAGCTTGAAGTATTTCTTCGAGCAAAAAGATCTTAACATGAGACAAAGAAGATGGCTAGAACTCGTAAAGGATTATGACTGTACGATTAACTACCACTCAGGTAAAGCAAATGTGGTAGCAGATGCCCTAAGTAGGAAAGAGAAGGAGGAGTTAGGACTCATTTTAGTCCAGGAAGATCTTCACAAGGAGTTCGAGAAGTTAAGGATCGAGGTGCTAACACCACCC
Organism: Perilla frutescens; assembly: GCA_026008535.1. Lineage (NCBI taxonomy): Eukaryota > Viridiplantae > Streptophyta > Magnoliopsida > Lamiales > Lamiaceae > Perilla > Perilla frutescens. The sequence goes on along the minus strand of BRKX01000010.1, from coordinate 24,707,790 downwards.
GAGACCATTCAAGCTCAAATTACCACGATAGTCGCTCAGCCCGACCTAAGGCAAAGGATAATTGAAGCCCAGAGAGGAGACGAGTTTCTCAAAAAGAAAAGACTGGAAGCACGATCTGATAACTTACAGGATTTTGCGGAAGCCACCGACAACGCGCTCTTATTCAAAGGAAGGCTTTGTGTGCCTAGCAAGGAAGAACTAAAGGAGGAAATCATGTGCGAAGCACATGACACGCCATATACAGCACATCCCAGAAGCACCAAGATGTACCAAGACCTCAAAAAGAACTTCTGGTGGAATAACATGAAAAGGGAAATAGCCGCCTTCGTGGAAAGGTGTCTGAACTGTTAACAAGTGAAAGCTTTGCATCAAAAACCTTCTGGTCTGCTTCAACCCCTAGAAATTCCTGAATGGAAGTGGGATCATATCAACATGGACTTTGTCGTAGGATTGCCAAGGTCCAAGCGGGGAAATACCGCTATTTGGGTAATTGTTGATCGATTATCTAAATCAGCACATTTTGTTGTTGTTAAGATGACGGACAGGCTAGATCAACTAGCCCAATTATATGTTAAGGAAGTTGTGCGTTTGCACGGAGTGCCGGTCTCGATTATATCGGACCGTGATTCAAGATTTACATCAAGATTCTGGAGGAGCCTACAAGATGCAATGGGATCAAAGCTCAACTTTAGCACAGCATTCCATTCTCAAACGGATGGCCAATCTGAAAGGACTATCCAGATTCTGGAAGACATGCTTAGAGGAGTTGTCATCGATCAAGGAGGCAATTGGGAGGAGTTACTGCCTTTGGTAGAATTTACCTATAACAACAGCTACCAGACATCGATCGGCATGGCCCCTTATGAAGCCCTTTATGGAAAGAAGTATAGATCACCCCTGTATTGGGACGAGGTTGGAGAAAGAAGGATACTTGGACCCGAGATGGTTCAGGAAGCCGTCCAGAAGATCGAGCTTATTCGTCAACGCATCAAAGAAGCTCAGGATAGACAGAAGGCTTATGCGGATGAGAGGAGGACGAAGCTCAGTTTTGACGTTGGAGATAAAGTGTTTTTGAAGGTGTCTCCATCAAAAGGAATAATTCGTTTTGGCAAACGGAGCAAATTAAGACCCAGATTTATTGGACCTTTTGAGATCTTAGAAAAGGTGAATGAAGTAGCCTATAGGTTGGCCTTACCACCCAACCTGAGTAACATGCATGACGTCTTTCATGTCTCAATGTTAAGAAAGTACGTGTTTGATCCAAAGCACTAGATTAGCAAGGAAGAGATAATCCTGAATGAGGACTTAGCCTATGAAGAAAAGCCCCAAGCCATCGTGGATTGAAAAATTCAGAAGCTGAGAAATAAGGAGATCGATCTGGTAAAAGTAATTTGGAACGACCATGGTTCAGAGGAAGCAACTTGGGAGCTTGAATCCGAACTGCTCAAGAAGTACCCTGATATCGCTTATCATGATTAGTAAATTTCGGGACGAAATTTTCTTTAAGAGGGGTAGGATGTAATACCCCAGATTTTTGAATAAGGTTTAGAGAATTATTAATATTAGTAATTAATTAAAGAAGGAATTTAATTAAGGTTAGTTAAGGTTGGATGTCAGTCACGACTTTAAAGGGGTCAGTCTTTCGTAAAGACCATCTTTTCGGAAAATGTGATCTTAACTATTTTATGACCATTCGTGATCTCGTTAGAAAGGTTTTAACTCAAGGAGTATGTCGGTGTTTTCGGATTTTAATTCTGAAGTCATTTGAGTTCTCGGTGATGAAAAACGCATTTAAAAGATGAATGAATAGTAACTTTTGCGTGCGTTCGTGTTTTGAGAAATTTACGAAATCCTCCTCGCTTATTCGAGTTCAGTTCTATCAGGCCCCTCTTATGGGAAATGACTCAAGGATTCCGTTGGCGTTCACGGATTATCATTCTGAGGTCAATCGAACGCTCGGGAGCCAAATCTGTCAGTCTGAGTGAATAGTAAAAAGTAATTCCAAAAAGGGAATATTTTGCTTGTCTCTCTTCAGACGACCCCGTCTTCTTCATGAATCAAGTTGGTTCACTAGTATCCGAGCCAACGAGTCCCTCGGTATTTTTAGATTTCGTGTCGAAGTTATTTGGACCTCGACATCGAATAAAGCAGCTTTTAACCGAACCCGAGGTAACCTTTGCAGTATTCTTGCACTGAAGTGGCTTCCCTTGGAAGCCAAAGATATTCCTATAAATACAAGGCCATCCCTTTAGCTTTCATTGCTCATTTCTCATCTATTTCACTTCTAAATCGAGAGGGTGAGAAGCTTTGAAAGCCGAGAAGGTTCTGTCAAAGTAAAAAAAAGCATTCTTCGTGAGTGTTCTACAAGACTACGAACGGAGTGGCATGGAAGAGATGCGGTGAGGGAATGTGCTAGGGGCGCCGTTGGGTCGTAGCGGGCGGCTCTGCCACCGTTGCAACTCGATGAGATGCCGAGCTAGTCACCTTCCTTCGACGCACCTAACCCCGTCCATTCTTGTTCGTCGGTTTCAATCCTATTTCTTTCCCGTCTTTTAAATTTCGCATTTACTTTCCGTTCTTTACGTTCTTCGCGTTCTTCATTATTGCTCATCTAAAGTAGTATTTCAATTTTTATTGAAGTTCCAAGATAATAACGTTTACGTTATATTTCTCGTTTTACTTCTGTTATTATTATTCTAGAGATTAGCCTCGTTTATTCCGTTAAAATCCGTTCAAGCTATATTTAACTATTTCGTCATATTAAGGAGGATTATCGTGTTTATGTCGTTATAATGCCAAAATTCTTTTTAAGTTAAAGCATGTTGTTGCATGATAAATTCAAGCACGTTGTTTTTAAAGAAATTTCGGGTTAAGTGTTCTTCGTGTTCGTCGAAAAAATCAATGAACACGAAGAACCCAGTTGAAGATCGCCCAGGAAGAGAGAGAAACCAGGTCCCGCGACTGCGGGTGGGTGAGCGGCCGCGCGACATCCCCCTCGGCCCAGAACCCCGCGGGCGCGGAGGGTGCGCGGGCGCGCGGGGTGCCGCCAGCGCGCGATGCCCCTGTGTCGTCCGACGCTGGTTCGTCCATCTTTTCAAGTTTTTCTTCGAGAAATGTTTTTCTGAGTAATTCTCAAGTTTAATTTAAGAAGATTTTCAAGCTTTCTCCGATTTATTTCGAGAAAATTATTCAAGTTCTTTTCCGTCTAAAAATTGAGAAATCAAGTCGAGAAGTTCCTTAAATAAAATAAATCCTTTTCAGACCCTTATTAAGTCAAAGTTGTGCTATCCATGTTAAGTCCTAGCTAAGGGAATATTAGTTGGGTGTTATTTAATATCATTTTATTAGAAATCTTCGAAGGAGGCTTCTAAGTCGACGATTCGACTTTTGTAAGAGGAATCGAGCTTCGGAGGAATACTAAGGAAGATCACCAGCTCGTTGCCTCATCTTCCGTTCCGTAACCAAGGTGGGTAAATCTATACTTATCTAAAGTTTGAGCTAATAAGCTCTAGAAGCATGTTAGGGCAAATGAGATATCCAATAAAGTATTTTTGCTCAGCCTGATTGATCTCTGTACAAGGAAGGAAGAAAGGAAGATATTATGCTTTACTTGAGCTCTCAAGCATGTTTAGAAATGATAGAACTACTAAAGTATTGTTTATGCTTAGCATGAGATGTTTGGAATTATCTTTAGCTCCGATTCATACTTGTTTACGTGCTTCTCTTGTAATTTAATGTTATGCTTGTTAAGCTCGCAGAATTAAGAGTTAAGGTTTGCCTTGTTAGGGTAGCATTAACCCTTTGTAGGCTGAGATCATGTAGTATTAAATGATTAGCATTAGACATTGTTCTAAGCTTGGTATTGCTAGCAAGGGTAGGAAAGGAAGGAACTTAGCTTTTCACTTAAGCAGGATATGAGCTCGGAACTATTAAGGGAGTCACTGCTGGGTTTTTCCCTCGCAAACTCATTCGGATATTTGAGGTAACCCCTCTTCTATCCTATGGCATGCCTAAGAGTACAGTTGACGACAGGTTTGAGCCAAGTTGGGCCCAAAAAGAAAAGAAAAGGTTTTACGGATACGGAGAGGGATTTTGCGTTTTGCTCTCCGTATACTGTTTGTTAATTATTGGAAATCTTGAAGTTATTAAAGCATTTTCACTAAAACCCACTGAGTACATTAGTGCTGAGGATGCTGGTGGCTGTGAATGTGGGTTGGCTGCCAAGACTGTTTTGCCATTATCTAATGTTTCCTTGAAATCCCACTATGTGATCTGCTACTCTGATACACCCTTTCCAATTCTGTTTTAAGTCCTATTATGATTAGCAAGACTCTATAAATAATCTCCCCAGACATAACTATTTGAGTATAAGAAGCATACTAAGTTCTACTTTTGCTACCCGAGTATATTTTCCTTTCGTCTATACAAGGGGCTTGCATGCATTATTAACCGCCATCATCTATGTTGGAAGGTATCCGTTTATCCGTTTAATTTACTGTCTAGCAAAAGTGAACCCGAGTATCCCCGTCTAATCTCTAAAAGCATATCCCGATGATAAAACCAACTTATTAATCTTCCATTTTATCCAATTAATCCTGTAATAACACCCCGTCCCTACTAGTTAATCCCTATCTCGGGACCGGGCTGTTACAGTAATGTTGGTCTCGGTGTGAGTATATGTCAGTTTAGAGGAGGGGTGAATAAACTGACTCAAAAACTTAAACTGATTGCAGAATATATAGGGCCCTGACTCGCTTTAGACAATTCATCTGTGCACTGATCAGTTGAGTAAGAGAGAGCTTGACAAGAGCTTAGCTTAGCTTGTCAGTGCAGCTTGTGTGCTTATAGTGTGCAGTTTAGAAACATGCAAAGACTTAGAACATAAAGTACAACACACACAAGATTTATAGAGGTTCGAAGCTTTCTGCTTCTACATCCTCTCTTCCTTCTGCAGAAGGGCAATCCACTATGCAAGTGTAATGTTTCTTTATTATAGTTACACAATGAAGAATCTTGTTGGACCTGAAAACGGCACCCTTCAAACCGAGCGCGGCCTCCTTTCCAACTGTTGTTGTCCCGGAAGAACGGACTCGTCAGTACACGCCCCTCCTCAGTCGGTTTCTGGGTCGACAGATCACACTTACCGGTCCCAACTACTCATTGAGACTTTAGGTGTTATTGCACGTCTTTACAAGATTTTAGATCTCTCTCGATCTTCAAGCTGGGCTTTAAAGCTTTCAGCTCTAGTCTCCAATCGGCTTTCAATTGAGCTTTCTTCTCCCAACTGACTGATCTTGGTTAGTTCAGTTTGGTCTTGAGCTTTCAAGCTGACTCTTTCCTCATCAGTCTCTCTTGGCTTTCAGCTGGACTGATGGCTTACTCATCTGTTGACGCTTTCCAGTCTTTTCCTATCATAGCTTCCCTTGAGCTTTGAAGAGTGGATCTTTGACTGGTCCGGATGCAACATCCTTTTAAGTTGGTTGACCATGCTTCAAAGCGATTTGTATTTTCACTTCAGCTGAGCTGAGATTTGAAGTCTTATTGCTTCAACTTCTAGTCTGAATAACCTGCAGTTTTTCAAATAGCTTTTCCATATGTTTTGACATTTCATCAAAACCATCAGTTGGGTCATCTTGATCATTTTTCCCAACGTGTAAGAACTGGAAAATAACGGTCTCTATGGGATACGATACTCTTACTCACCTATATATTGCAAAAACACCGTACACTTGCGGTACGTTTATTTGTTAATAAATAGTGTGTTAACTATACATGCGTCAAGCATCTCATATTGATTTTAAAATGAAAAGTAGTAGAAACAGAAGTTCACAAAAGCAGACTTACCCTTTCATTAGGATTTCCAAGAAACTTTATAGCATGCAATACTCGAAAAAACCTTTTGAGTTTTGATTTCATTCATCCAATATCCAAGTGAGGACCTTAAATGCCCCCGAACTCATGAAAGTAGCCCTTCAAGGAAATTATTTGCATTGCGTTACCAAACCTCTAAATCTATTTAATACAACAAATCAATATGAATACAAAAAACGTTATCAATCGAAGATGAAAAGATTATATCATTCATGTAATATTTATAGGGAACATTTTTTTTTTTTGCTAAATCTACATAATTTTTGCAATTTTTGCGAATAAAAGCAGCAAATGCATTAATAGTAGGTCCTACTGCATAATTTTCTCCAAGTTAAATAGCACAATAAACATAGAATTACCTACTACTGCTATCAACAATACTTTCAGATGCTTCGAATCTATGCAACGATAATCGCTTCAATTTCTTGATCGGAGAGAAAGAAAAGCAATAACCTGCAGCTGGTGAAGAGAGAAAATCGTGGAACTTGAAATTAAATATTGATGTAGAAGTCAGTTCAATAGTAGCTTAATACTAATATCCAACCATATACTCCAGAGTACATGATAAAAAAATCATAAAACAAATGGAAGATACATACATTACCATTAATGCTTCATATGCTATAAGTGTTGGCAAATCTTGTATTTTGTGTAGATGTTTTTTTATTATTGTATTATACTAATTAAATAGGATTTTCGAAAAGTCTAAGAACATGAGAATTATTTAAAAATGAATTCATTATAAGATAGTTAAATAGACTTCTTTTATTTGATTTTGTACAGTAAGATTTATAAATACCTGATTTTCAGAAAATACTTTAGAAGTTTTGATGGTAATACCACAACATTAGAGACTATAATCTCCACCGTGATAGATTTCTTGATCTGCATTTATCCAAACATTTAATAATAAAGAAAGCAAGCAACCATCTCAATCACTCATCAGCCAAAATAGGTTAAAACATATGTGCGATCCAGAATGAAAATAGGAAGCTAATTACATAACTAGTAATTTCATATTATTATTATCATTAAATAACCGCAGATGTAGTCATGTATGTTGATGCATTACATATATATTTTTGGCCTAAAATAAGTAAGTTAATAGAGAAAATGATGTTTATGCCTTCGGAGTCATGCTGCTATAGCTTCTTCCAGGAAGAAAGCCTAAGGACATATATGGTTTCAATAACATAGATAGGAATTTATAGCATATTTCCATGATCTCTCATATCAACATGTTACAACAATGTTTTCACGATTATTTACAGACCTCATTATTTACACAACAAATTGCCTTGATTAAAGTGAAAGAATAACGAAGACAACATCTCACTACACAAATTGCCCTGTAATTAAATAAGAATTTGCAACATATTTCCATGATCTTTCACATCAACATGTTAACAATATCCAAAAACCCTCTATTGAGCTTGACATTCTTTCAATATTCTGAATAAACCGCAGAACTGGAGCATCAAAGAGACAATACAATTTCTTTTAAAGCAGACATAAGCACTACTCAGAAGTCGGGACCACTACAATCTTACTCCAACCAATTTTTAACCCTAATTTTAGACATTTGTAGAGAAATGTATGTCTAAAATTTAAATATTAGATACCCAACTAAATGAGTAGGTGCTAAAGTTTAGCATTCACTAAAATGGAAGACTTGAGCTTCAATTTTTGTTAGCAAACTTCAACAACAATTAACACAATTTTATCTATTGATTCATAATTCGAGAGATGAGTCGCAATAGATGAATCCTAGGCACAAGACATCTTTGTTAATAAATTCGAGAGAATTGAGACTTAGTGTGAGGGCTAGAAATATTTGGAGCTTTTGGTAAGTACATGTATAGGATTCGATCGGAGATAATGAATCTAGCATGTACCCTACAAACTTGAGTATCTCAGGAGAGAGCTTATGATCTATTAGAGATTACCCTAATGAAATTTGACACCACAAATAGACATTTAGTAGGATCATTAGTGTTAAGTACCTGAAGAAATCAATCTCGAGAGTATCTCTACCTTCATGTTTTCTTCTCCATTTATGTTTCCGGTTTATTTATTGATTTTCTTAGTTTGGATTAGTTAGTTTATCTTTTTATTCATCGCATAGATAAAAATTGAGATTCGATATCATAGTACACACAACTAATTCTATTTAGTCTATATGGATATGACACTTCCTCACCACTATCTACACAGTCCCGTCCTCTTGCGGGTTGTGCTAAAATTTGGCCAATCAACATGTTAAAAAATTGATTTCCAAGATGAATTACAGGTTCATAAACATGTTTCTAAACCATCATATTGTCGTTCATAAACATGTTTCTGAACTACCTTATTGTCGTTCATAAACATGTTTATGAATCAATAAAAATAGTAATCTGTATTTGTTTTAACATTCATATACACCAGTAGAAGTATAGAATAATGATATCCCAAAAAACATAAAGTAAAATCTCATAAACTAAATAAAACATAACATTCTATAAACTAAATAAAACATAACATTCCATAAACTACGTACATAAAACATAACCAAACTACATGAAACCAACTAAAATATCCCATGGAGGACTCGCCATGATACCCACTCGTGTTTCTAAACCAACCTTTTGTCGTTCATAAACATGTTTCTGAATCATATTCTTCCAGTACAACTTATTTTGTTTTATAACGTTCAAGGGCAATTTGTACCCTAGCTGATGCAATGGATCTCCTTTGAAAAACTGAAGCTGAAAGATTTCACAAGAAGTGTAAGTATAATCTTAACGCTAAAAACATCATAAGGTAAAGAAGTGGATCAAAAATTTATTTATGAACAACCTAAGTCACGTTCGAAAATATGTTTTTGAATGGTTTGGAGTGTTCAAAAAAAGTTTCTGAATGTCCTTTATTGCGTTCAAAAACATGTCTTCGAATGGGCTTTACTTTTTTTGAACACTCCAAACCGTTCAAAAAGATGTTTTCGATCCATCTCAAGCATGTTTGAAAATATCAGTTCAAACGACCAAGACATGAGCAGTTTTTAAAGACGACAAATTTCTACTATCCTACAACTAAATGCAATGATATTGGCCACAAATTCAATGTATGTAATGACGTTTACAACATTTTGTAGCATTTTAACTTACTAATTTATCTAAATTTAGGAATTTAGGTAAAAAACTAAAAATTAAATTTCACAAGATAAAAACTGATAACTTAATGTTTCCATGGGGGTTTCAAAATTGACGGATATGACAACATATATGGAAGACTCGAAGTTGGTTGTCTTTGGGTTCAAAAAACTAATCTAATTCTTCATTCTTTGGGTTCAAAATTGAACCCTCCCTTTCGTTCTTCATTTCATTTGAATTCTCAGATTTTGGGGATCTATTCTTGTTTTTTTTAACTAAACTTAAATTCTTAAGTTAAATTTTCGTAGTATGTAAAGTAATTGTGGTGTGATAAGAAAAGGTTGTGGTGTAAATAAATAAACACACCCTTCCCAATATTGACCCACAAATTAAGGTATGATATTTTTTTATGTTTTTTACTTTTCACACTACAAAATTTTTCATTTTTACCCTGCACCTTAAAAAAAATTAACAATATTATTAATTTACAATAATAAACAAAAATAAAAATAGAAAATCAAAATACCATTTGCAAACACATATATCTCGTTGAGGAATGCCATTTGTTAGGGTTCATTAGTGTTTTTTCATTTTAAGGGGCAGAAATCGAAATCAAAGTGGGAAGTGTTCTTCGAAGAGTGCGCATAATTTGACCCAACCTAAATCGAACTTTGATGCGTTGTCGTCACGCGCTCAAAATGAAACTGTTCTTCCGAATGCTCAAATGGGTATAGTGTGTGGAAAGCACAAGTCAAATTCTCAAGGAACGGTGTAATCCTTCTTTCTGCTGTAACTTTAGGGGGTTTTGAGAGAGAGAGAGTTTAATCTGCTAATAAACTGAAATTAAGAAGTAAACAAGATCAATAGTAAATGAATCCGGATGACATCACAAAGTCACAATGATATGCCCACGTTGATCATTGATGCATAAATAATATCCACACAATCAAATAAATCAGTTATGGAATACCGTAACTCGCTGATGCATTCCTCATTTCTCCTTAAGTGTTATCGAATAAAAGAACCTTTATTATTGGACTTCTTATCAATTAATAACCCGCAAGAACCCTTAACAAATTTAATTAATCAATAGCTTTAAGAAATAGAGAAATCTAGTTATATTATAGACACACAAACCCGTACACCCACAATATCCCCTTATGCCCATTGACAAAGACAGTCAACTTTACCACTTATAAAATGAATTTGACAATTACAGATCTATCAATTCTAATTGGTTTTAGACCGTAACTAATCAATTGTATATTGCGCACTACATGACTAATTAATCAAGAACATAAGCCTGCTATCTCGGGGCATTAAAATATACAAGTGCGTGAATTTGTAATAACTAAATTGATCACAATATGGGCATATCAGAAACTAATCTGATTTCATTCCGAAAAATAATTTAGTCACTCATATCGAAAACAATACAAGCGATGATTACAAAATATAATAAACTAACTATTAAAATAAAAAGATAATTGTTCTAGAAAACTATACAGAACGGAATGCCATTTCAGAATGATATGACACAACTTGAATAGGCAAAGCATTTCATCCATCATTAAATATCATTCATGGCATATCGTGATTTTTCATATATGATCGCGGATTCCTTCCTCAAAACCGATCGCTCGTCACTCCTTCCATATCTTGATGATTTTTCTTCCATATTTGCAATATTATTCCATTATAATAATTTACACTTTCCATCTCTACATTATTCCTACAATAACCAAAAATATAATGATTTAAGTCTTAAATATATAAAAATATAGATAATTAATATGCAATATTTAAGACTTATCAAACTTCATGGAAGGTGTTTATAAGTTTGATTTTCATTTTGATTGTGTGAAAACCAATGGAGAAATGTTATTTTTTCAATTTTTATTGTTACTAGTATATCTCCTGTACGATGTATGAAAATCGATCTACACATTTTAAGTTTAAAGTTTATGACAGTTGAAGTATTGGTTGTAATAGTATTAATATATAATAAGAAAAAATTATAACTTTATCAAATGATAGCTTACAATATATATAACATTATATTTATAATTTTTTTAAATACATTCATAAACACATTTAGAATGTTTTTTTATGTTTTAAACTGAATCAATTGGATATTTATATACACTTATTGTGTATGAACACATACCACATAGTAATATTATTTTTCGATAGACAAAATTGAATAATTTCTCTGTTTTATATATATTTAACATATTAAATATATTTTATACGACCACACATAAAATTTAAATAAATAGATTTCATGCCACAATATAATAATAATAATAATAATAATAATAATAATTTATTGTGATATGGCATATGTGTATAACTTCTAGACATGCTTTATTATCTAATTGTTAAATTAAATAGATAATAATTATTAATTACTATTATATTAATTTTTTAATTAATAGAATTTGTGAAATTAATACAATTACTATAAATTATAAAATAAAACAATATTATCTACAAACCCTTAAAAATAACGATGTTAATATACACACACATATATGTATATATATTAATAAAATGTAATGAGCTGAAATCTTTCGGGAATTTGAAAGATATGTCAATAATTAAACACATATTTGATTTATTGTTGTTGTTGTTGTTGTTGTTGTTGTTGTTGTTGTTGTTGTTGTTGTTATTGTTGTTGTTATTATTATTATACACTCTTATCCATTTTCTCTTTTAGGTAATTTTTTTTTATTTTTTATCTGTAATTAAAAAATCCCATTAATTATAAGCCCCTTTGATTATGTGATAATCAGATGGAATCATAAGCTACATGATTAGGTTGTTATTTCGTATATATTTTGAGTCATTTTTGGTATATTTTTGTAGTGTTACTCACCCCTTGGCCAAGTTTTGTGGAAGATTTGTGTCTTCTAGTTTATTTCAGGTGGTTGACATGGAAGTGGAGATAATGACATTGTTTTGGAGGGTTTGGACGCAGTTGGATTGAAGAAAAACTGAAGAGTCTGGAAAGCAGTCGGTATGAGCATACCGACTGATGGATTATGCGAGTATTTGGGCTGGAGATAGTGGATCTGCATCTGCTTTAGGCCTGGACGAAAATTCTAATTTTTTTATTACTGTTGGACTCTATTTTTATTATTTTCCTAGTTGGATTAGGATTAGATTTCTATTATTAATTAATTAATTAATTAAGGATTTGGATAAAAAGACTTCTAGATAGAGTAGGACTCTATCCATTAGTAGTAGAGATTAATTCCAATGCAGAAACAAATTGGGAACGATTTTTTTCTCTACAGATTTCACAATTCAATTTCATTCTTTCTTTCTTTCTTCATCGTTCTTTCTATCAATTAATTTTTGAAGTGCCAATCCAGTTATGAATTCAAGCTAAGCACGTTCTATTCCGGTGAAGATTAATGAATCCCTGGTGTATTTATTCTGTGAGATCTAATTCGTTCTTATACTTTAATTATATAAATGCATTTGTGATTCTCTGTGTTTAAAGTTGTTAATTGTTTCGGTTTTGCTAGGTAGTTGCAAATATTTAGTAATCCGGGATTAATTAGTAGCCAATTAAATCGGCCATCCGTAATTGTGGTTTAGGTTTAATTAGTGGTACAACTATTCTTTAGAATCGAGGAAAGATCAGTCTTAATTCGATAGTCCTGTGTCAGAGTCTGTTGGTTTTGAATCAGGTTTCTCTAGTTCCTAAAGTTGTCGGCTCATTAAATCTATAGAGTGTCTCTTACGGTTGTCAGTTGATTAGGAAAATAATTAGTGAAGTGTCTTCCTGATTATCGAGAATCTAAGGAGAAATTAGGCCGCGTTAGAAGTGTCTTCGGTGGCTATAACTAGTTTGCATTCGTTAATTGAAGTTATCATTGCGTCAATGATTGGAATAAGTAAGCTAGGGTGGAGTTAATTGGAAGCCGGAATACCCTTTTAATCTGTCAAGAAATCTACATTTGTTTATTTGCTTTTAATTTCATTTTTACATTATAACCAAGAAATTCGTTGGAAGATTTGGTTACTTGCAGGCTAAAGTGTTGGATAATTCTCACCGATCCTTTGGGAGACGATCTTGCTTGCTACTATTTTGGGTAGTGTGGGCATACCGACTACGTGTCGGATTATTTTTGGTGAAAAACGACGCACCAAATTTTGGTGCCGTTGCCGGGGATTGGTTTTTAAGCAGTAATTATTCTAATATTTTCAGTTTGCCATTTTTTTTTATTTTGTTTTATTTTTTTTTTAGTGCATGACTCGATCCTCACAAAAAGAAAGTCTAGAATTCAATCCAGAACCGGAGAGGACTTTACGAAGGTCGAGGAAGTTTGCAAAAGAGTCTAAAGGAGCTTCTACATCTACACCAGAACATTTTGATATTGATCAACTGTTCGAAGAAGATATGACTCTCAATCAAGTACCTGAACAAGAACTTCAGATCAAGGATTTGGGTCACCACATAAACAACCGACCTATCTGCATCGTGCTTCCTGCTATTGCAAATAATGCTGAAATCAGGCCTGGCTTTATTCAAGTTCTACCCAAGTTCGGCGATTTACCTGGAGAAAGTGCACATAAGCACTTAGCCGAATTTGATTTAGTTTGCTCTACTTTACGCCCTCAAGGTTTTTCTTCTGATAATTTTAGATTATAGACTTTTTCTCATACCTTGCAGGGAAAAGCCAGAGATTGGCTATTTGATCTTCCATCTGGTTCGATTACCACCTGGAATGAATTGGAAGAACAATTCTTGCGCTAGTTCTTCCCGGAATCTAGAGCTGCAAATTTGAGAATGGCAATCAGCAGAAGCAAAATGAAAGTCTAGCCGACTACTGGGAGATATTCCAACAGTTGTGCCGCAAATGTCCAGACCACGGTTTCTCTGAATATCAATTGCTCACTAACTATTTTTACCGTGGTATGTCTACCTTTGACAGGAAGATAGTTGATGCTGCTAGCGGAGGATCACTGACTAACAAGACTCTAGCAGAGGTGAAGCAGCTCATCATCGACATAGTTTCTGGAGGTCAGCAAATGAGGATGAGGACGATGATCGATACCGACCTGTGAAGAGAGTTGAGCGAGCAGATAGCTCCAGTGTCAATGAGAAGATCGATGCTCTAACTTCTCTGGTTCGAGGTCTAGCTATAGCATAGAGGTAAAACTTCTGATATGGAGTGTGTTCGGAAAATGGGCACTTTACTGATGCTTGTCCTACATTGCAAGATCCATCAACCGAACAGGCATGTTATGGATCCGGAGATGCACATCAAGATGCCCTTAGATGGAGGAAGTATGATCCGTACTCAAACACATACAACCCAGGTTGGAGGGATCATCCAAACTTCGATTGGAAGCAACCAGGTCAGAAGATGCCAGGAGTTTTACCTCAGAGGTAACTGCAGGGTGGTCAGTATGCCCATACCGACCGTGCTATACCGAGCATGAATGACATCATGAAGTGTTTGGAGCAGAGCAGTGCACTTGTGAATAGTCTAGTGCAGAATCAAAAAGCGTTCCAGTAGGAGACACAAGCCGCCTTGGGGAGTATGGGCACTCAAATCACCCAACTCGCTACTCAGGTGACTACAGTCAAATCAAGGAAAACTCCCATCCCAAGCTGAAATGAACCCAAAAGGGAATGTTAGTGCTGTCACTTTGCGAAGTGGGAAGGAATTAGCCGAGTTGGAGGCTAAGAAGAAAGAAAGGGAGCCGGAAGTGCCAAAAGAAGAAGGACGATGATGAAAAGGAGATCCTCGAGCTGTTCAAGAAGGTAGAAATTAATTTACCTCTGATTGATGGCATTAAGCAAGTTCCCAGGTACGCAAAATTCTTAAAAGAACTATGTGCTAAAAAGATGCGATATGGGAAAGATGCGAGAATTAAAGTTGGTGAGAATGTTTCTGTTGTTATTCAAAGGAAATTGCCACAAAAATGTAGGGATCCTGGTATGTTTACTATTCCTTGCATTATTGGCAGTAAGAAGGTTGAGAGAGTCATACTAGATCTAGGTGCATCTATCAATGTTATGCATCTTTCTATGTACAAGGAATTGCAATTAGGGCCTATGAAAGACACTCGTATTATCATTCAGTTAGCTGATAGGTCTAATGCATATCCTCAAGGTATGGTTGAAGATGTTCTAGTCAAAGTTAATGAATTGATTTTTCCTGTGGATTTTTATATAGTTGACATGGGTGATTCATTCTCTGCATATAGATCTATGATTCTTTTAGGAAGACCATTCATGAAAACGGCTAGAACTAAGATTGATGTTGATAAAGGCATGCTTAACTTTGAATTTGATGGAGATATTGTCACATTTAATAATTTTGAAGCTATGAAACATGTTGAGGATCCTGAAGCTTTATATATGATTGATATTGTTGATCATTTAGTTGACAATTTTGTTGAGAATCATTTCAGGGAAGATAAGCTGGAGCAGGTACTATTTGGTAGAATGTCTGATATTGCTGCAATAACGGGAGAAGATGAGGAGATTTGAGATATTATCATGCAGCTGTATGCTACCAGTGAGTTTCCCGATCGGCATCTGTCGAGCAGTATGCCCATACCGATCAACTCGGAGCCAATTTTGCCATCTGTTGTGAAAGCTCCAGTGCTGGAATTGAAGGTGCTTCCAGAGCATCTAAAGTACGTCTTTTTAGGAGAGAAAGACACGTTTCCTGTCATCATAAGCAAGGATTTGAGCACAGAGCAAGATGGACGATTGATTGAGCTTTTAAAAAGGCACAAGAGAGCAATTGGCTGGACTTTAGCCGATATAAAAGGGATCAACCCTGATATCTGCATGCATCGGATATTCCTTGAGCCAGATTGCAAGCCGTCTAGAGATCTACAAAGGAAATTGAACCCGGTTATGAAAGAGGTGGTGCTCAAAGAAATCCTTAAACTGCTCCAGTTAGGGATTATTTACCCAATTTCTGACAGCATTTGAGATTAGTCCAGTGCACGTGGTACCAAAGAAGTCTGGGTTCCAGTTGGTCAAGAACAAGAACAATTAGTTGATTCCCATGAGGCTTCAAACAGGATGGCGCATGTGCATAGATTTTCGGAAGCTGAATGATGCTACACGCAAACACCATTTTTCCTTGTCGTTCATTGATGAGATGCTCGAAGGATTGGCGGGAAAATCCTCCTTTTGCTTCCTGGATGGTTACTCAGGCTACTTCCAAATCTTTGTAGCCCAAGAAGATCAAGAAAAGACAACTTTCACATGTCCGTTTGGAACATTCGTCTGTCGGAAAATGCCATTTGGTTTATGTAACGCTCCTGGCACTTTCCAACAGTGTATGATAAGTATCTTCTCCGACTTGATTGAAAGTTGTATCAAGATCTTTATGGATGATTTTACAGTGCATGGAGACTCATTCGATCAGTGTCTGGCTAATCTGGACAAGGTTCTGCAGAGGTGCGTTGAAACAGATTTGGTGCTGAATTTTGAAAAGTGTCACGTCATGGTGACACAAGGTATTGTGCTCGGCCATGTTATTTCTGAGAAGGATATAGAAGTGGATAAGGTGAAAGTTGATTTGATAGTGAAGTTTCCTTACCCATCTAATGAGAAAGAAACCCGCGCTTTTTTGGGCCATGCGGGTTTCTATAGACGCTTCATTCAAGACTTTTCGAAAATTGCGCAGCCTTTGACGAAGTTGCTGCAGAAAGATGCTCAATTTGTTTTCGATGACAAGTGTAAGGAGGCCTTCGATCTTTTGAAGAGCAAGTTGACTTCTGCCCCCCATCATTCAACCACCGAAATGGGGGCTACCTTTTGAGATCATGTGCAATGCAAGCGACTTTGTTGTTGGAGTTGTACTTGTCCAAAAGAGTGGGAAGAACAGCCATGTGATATATTATGCCTCAAAGACTCTTAATCCCACTCAATGCAACTACACAACAACGGAGAAGGAGCTACTTGATGTGGTTTTTGCTTGTGAAAAATTCCATTCTTACCTTGTTGGATCGAAGGTCATGGTATACTCTGACCATGCTGCTTTGAAGTATCTACTCTCCAAAAAGGAATCCAAGTCTCGTCTCATACGGTGGGTGCTTCTGCTATAGGAATTCGACTTGGAGATCAAAGATAAAAAGGGGGCGGAAAACAATGTTGCTGATCAAAATCTGATGGTATGCCTATACCGGATGATTTCCTTGACAAGCTTTTATTGGCCGTTACCGGTGTGATCCCTTGGTATGCTGATTTGGTTAACTATTTAACTACTGGGATGTTTCCAAGAGGGACAGAGACAGCAAAGAAAAATAAATTGAAGAGCCAAGAAAAATATTTCATATGGGATGATCCCTACTTGTGGAAAACTTGTGCTGATCAGGTTAGGCGGTGTATTCCCGATGATGAGATCCAGTCCATTCTGACTTTTTGCCATGCGCATGCTTGTGGTGGCCACTTTGGACCAAAGAGGACAGCTCGTAAGGTTCTTAATTGTGGTTTCTATTGGGAAACTATTTTTAAGGATGTCCATTTCTTCTGCAAGAATTGTGATCGATGCCAACGCATTGGAAATATCTCTTCTCGGAATGAAATGCCTCAAGTTCCCATTCTGGTGTGTGAGATTTTTGATGTGTGGGGCATGGACTTTATGGGTCCCTTCCCAAGTTCATTCGGCAACTCCTACATTCTTCTAGCCGTCGATTATGTCTCTAAGTGGATCGAAGTTAGGGCTACTCACTCTAATGATTCTAAAGTTGTTTCTCGATTCCTCATGACCAATATCTTTCATCGGTTTGGTGTTCCACGTGCTATCATTAGCGATCAAGGAACACACTTTTGTAACCGTACTTTAGAGGCTCTTTTCAAGAAATATGGAGTTCATCACCGAGTTGCCACAACCCACCATCCCCAATCCAATGGATAAGCGGAAGTATCTAATCGAGAGATAAAGAGCCTCCTTGAGAAGATAGTAAACCCGAATCGCAAATACTGGAGTTTGCATCTGGATGATGCGGTATGGGCATATCGCACAGCTTACAAATCGACTATTGGGATGTCTCCGTACCAATTGATTTTTGGGAAGCAATGCCATTTACTTGTGGAGCTAGAACACAAAGCATTCTGAGCTGTGAAGCAGTGTTGTTTTGATCAAGACGTTGTAGGCCATGAAAGGAAGCTTCAATTACAAGAGCTCAAAGAGATTCGATTAGAAGCCTATGATAATGCTAGCATTTATAAGGAGCGTATCAAGTTTCTGCACGATAAGTATATTCGAAGGAAAACTTTTGAAGTTGGACAGAAGGTACTCCTCTTTAATGCTCGTCTCCGAATCATGCCGGGTAAATTGAAGTCCCGTTGGACAGGGCCATATGAAGTTGTGAGTGTCAGTCCTCACGGAGCAGTGGAGATTCGAAGTCTTAGCACTCACCAGCTTTTGAAGGTCAATGGGCAATTACTCAAGCCATATTTTGCCGGAATGGAGACACCTACTTTTGATGGGGTCAATCTGGTGACCCCCGTCATTGTTTCGTGATCATATTCTCCCTATGTCGAGCCTCGGACATTAAATAAGGGCGCTTCTAGGGAGGCAACCTGTGTTTTTATTTCGTATTATTTCCGTTTCTCTTTAATTTATTTGTTAGTTCGTTTAATTTAGTTTTTTTTATGTGTTTCTTTCTTTATTGTTTTTTTTATTTTTCTTGTTTTCTTTTCTTTTTTTATTTGTTTCTTTGTTTTTTTTATTTGTTTCTTTTTCTTTTCTTTAGTTTTTCTTTTCGTTTTTTTTTCTTTCCTTAGTTTTATTATTTCTTGTTCTTTTCATTTTTTTCCTTACTTTGGTTCTTTTTATTTTGTTTTTCTTTTTATTTTCTTATTTATTTCGTTTCTTTTATATAGTTTATGTTCCAAAAAAAAAAAGAAAAGAAAAGAAAAGAAAAAAGTGTGAAGAGCGGCGTTTAATTCCAAGAGAAAAGAGGAGTTTTGAGTTAGTTTTTGCTTTGGGGTTGTTTAACTTTTTTTGGAAAATTTCCAAGTAGGAATATTTATTTTCCCAACTACTTTTAATTTATCCAAAATCCCTAATTGGAATCAATTACCCCCAATTCTTTCTCCTTTTATTTTCTTTCTTCTTCTTCACGGTTTTGCAGGTCTCGACTCTCACCACCCACGGCTTTTCTTCTCTCCGCTGTTCCTTCGCCGGATGACCAGCTCACCACTGCCACTGCACACACACGAGAACTCTCCCCACATGGGCCAGAAATGGTGATATTCCACTCGGGCCGCTGTGCGAGAGAACGACCCGTCTTTTTGATTGGTCGAACATTGATACTCCACGTCGGACTCGGTCCAAGTTAGCGTCTATGCCCGCATCTTCGATTCGTACGGACCCGTCACAGCCGCCCTCTGCTTCTTCTCAACATGATTCACCGCTGCCATGACGTACATATGTCACGAGGCTACCATTTTGTCCTGAAGATGAGGTACGCAAACGTTCTAGATTGAATCGAGAACGTACTCTCCTTGGTCCTCATCTTTTTGATTGGTCGAACATTGAGATTCTCGGGGTTAATGAGGCTATTCATGATCATTTTAGACATATTGGTTGGGAATTGTTGCTTGAGAATGATTGTCCTGTCTTCAATATGTTGAGTTTTAAATTTCTATCTTCATTTGCGTTTGACTCGACTAGAGGGCTTTCCAACTCACATGCTATTGTATTTCGTCTAAGGGGTCAGGATTATAACTTGTCGGTTAATTCTTTGAATTTGTTGCTTGGAGTTGAATCTGATGAGTCATTACATGATGAGTTGTACGAGTCTGCTGCGTGTGATGTTCCTCATTCTTTTTCTATGTCTATTGCTGATCGTTGGCGTGAGATGTCAATTGAGGATGATTATGTGCCACGATTGTCTAAAAGTGCTAATTTAAGAGATGATGGTTTGAGGTTGTGTCATAGGTTCTTGTCTTATAACTTCTTTGGTCATTGTGATGCGATGAATATTGTGACAAAGAAAGAAATCTTCCTTCTCCATAGCATGATTTGGTACCGAAAATTAAATTTTAGATTTTAGCTTGCACAACAATGGCAGTTTAGTGCTAATCATTTCACTGGGAAAGTCCCTTTAGGGAATTTCATCACTCTTTTGGCCCAGAAATTACATGTTCCTACTGAGGGTGTCATTCACATTCTCGTTTCCTATTTTAGTCTGCCTGACCTTCGTGCTATGCATTTGTTTTTTGTTAACACCGAAGGCAATTATCAGTTGTCTAGACCGAGTGTCTCTGCCCCGAGTCATTCTTCTAGCGCAGGTACTTCTTCTAGCGCCGCCCCTTCCCTTACTGAGATCCAGAAGCTATTCGAGCGCTATACTCACCGGATTATGAATCGGCTAGATGATCTCCATGACCGTCTCGAGGCTGTGGAACAAGACGTCGCCCACTTCTCCTTGTCTTCCTCTTAGTGACCACATAGTTTGCATTTTCTTCCCTTTGTACAGTTTTTTTTATGTGTTTTTCTATTTTTCTTTTGGGTCGCTCTCCTCTTTTGCACAGTGAGGACACTGTGATGTTTAAGTATAGGGGGGAGTTAGTTTTTGCATTTTGTGTTTAAAAAAAAAACAAAGAGTTTATGTTTGTGGTTTTGGTGTGTCAAATCATTGGCTTACTTGAGATGGATTGCATAATAAGAAAGAGTATGATATGGGATTGGTCTTGAGTGGATGATTTGTCTCTTGTGATTAAAATGTGCACATGCTTGTATATATTCTTGAATGAGGAAATATGCAAAATTTGATCAAATTTGTTGAAGCTTACTATATTGTGAGAATTGAGTCTGATGAGCATTATATATGAGAAAGCTCAATTTATTTTCTTGCTGAGTGTATCGTACTTGAATGTTTGATTTCTGATTTGCCCAGTTGCCATAGTCACACCACTTTTGAGTTTCTTTGCATGAAAATGATTAAGACATTTAGGATTACCCATTGCTTTGGCTTATAAAAATTATCCATGCCCTTAATTGTCCATTAGTGAGCCCATTGTGCCTAATCCATTTCTTTTTTATTATAAATAGCCACTAAATAATTAAGCTTTAGCCTTTTGGCCTGCTCTTGTCCCCTGAAAATATGTAAGTGTATTTTTTGTGTTACAATGAGTTTAAAGTCTGCTTGAAAATATTGGTGTTGGAAAGTTGACGAATGTGTATATGTCTCTGTTCTATTCTAAAGAGAAAAAAAAGAGAGATGAAAAAGAAAAAAAAGAAAAAAAAAGACAAAAATAAGGAATAGAACGAGCATGAAAAAAAGGGGGTTGTGCTAAATTGAGATCATTTATTCTGTTGCCCTGTATGATTGGAAACTAGCACTCAATTGGTTTTTGTTGATTTATTTAGGAAGTTGCAGACGAACTTGGTGAATGTATTTGATATGCTTACATGTTTTCAATCATTTGAGCCATTTCATCCTTTTTATCCTACCTACGCACCCTAGCCCCGTTACAACCCGTGCAAAAAGATCTTTTGATTTGTGTATAGATCTCATTTGCATGGTAGAGATTTTGACATATGGGAAAATTTATGTTTGAAAGCATCAAGTTACGATTGTGTGAATTAAATTCTGTCCTTATTGTCTTTTGAGAGAACTTGAGTGAATCTTGATGAGACAGGATTGGTTTTACATGTTTTTTACTTGAATGAAAAGCATGTGTACAGTTTTATGAAACAAGAGATTGGTTTGTGGACTGTGGATGATTGTATCTTGCTTCTGACTTTGATTGTTTTCCATTGAAGGTTGCCAATGATTGTCTTGTCATATTTGAGTTCTTTTTGAGTATGTCTTTTGTTTAGTTATGCTCGAGGATGAGCATTGTCTAAGTGTGGGGGGTTTGATTAGGTTGTTATTTCGTATATATTTTGAGTCATTTTTTGTATATTTTTGCAGTGTTACTCACCCCTTGGCCAAGTTTTGTGGAAGAATTGTGTCTTGTGGTTTATTTCAGGTGTTTGACATGGAAGTGGAGATAATGACATTGTTTTGGAGGGTTTGGACGTAGTTGGATTGAAGAAAAGCTGAAGAGTCTGGAAAGCAGTCGGTATGGGCATACCGTGTTGGGGTTTTTTCGAATTGAACCACCACAGGATCTAATTGGATGTTCATTAATCCTAATGTCATATTGATCATAAATTCATGCGTCTCATATGTTTTAATTAACCGAGTTTAATTAACATGCAAATCCGGTTTTCGATTCTACTAAAGCGGAAACATAGAATACCGAAAAACGACTTACAAATTAAACGACGGGTTGAGGACAAGATTAAAGGTCTAATCTTGCTATTGTATGAATGATAATAGGCGCCCCTTGATTCTATTCCACTCCTTGATCTTCTGTTGTATTCCCGGACTGAATCTAGTTTCAAGGTGGGCTGAAATCTACTAGATCGGTATGGAATCTGTGGAGATCAAAAGAACACGAGAGGGTTGATATATATGACATAAATTTCGTACCTCCACCCTCTTATTTATAAGGGGGTGGACGAAATTGGTGTCCCAGTTGGACTGGAATTCTATCTCTATCTCTTGTTCTATCTCCAATTCAATCCAGTCTCTTTTTGGGCTACAACAGGGATCTAGAAGAATATTAAATTGGCCCATTAATTTATTTAATATCCAATATCCAATAAACTTAGGATATAATTAAATAAATTAAGTATTATTTTTATTCCACTAAAGAAATAATACTGACCTACCAATTTAATACATATTT
Organism: Perilla frutescens; assembly: GCA_026008535.1. NCBI lineage: Eukaryota > Viridiplantae > Streptophyta > Magnoliopsida > Lamiales > Lamiaceae > Perilla > Perilla frutescens. Next base: position 24,685,050 of record BRKX01000010.1, on the reverse strand, counting down.
CTGAATATGTTTTCTCCTTTAGTCCAGTCATTCCCCATGTTTAAGATATAATGCCCATTAATTAATTATGTAAGCTTCTGACAACTATAATTAATTAATATCTTTTCTTTGAGTAGTACCACACAAGCTTTACTCATGCACGGAATAAATTCCACCTGCAGGGTTTCAGCATGAACTTGCATTTCCTCAAGGGGACACCATCAACCTGGTGCACCAGGACACGGTGCCCCTACATATTGCACGACCCATCATAAGTATAAATGTCACAACCCAAGATATCGAGATTATTGATCCTATGAAAGAATCTCACCCTTTGATAAATCAAAGCTGCAAACACTACACGTATATGTCCGCCAACATATAGGGGTTAAGAACCCGAACTCTGTGGATTCTTATTCTCTCATTTAAGGTCAGAATAGAGAATAGAATCCTAAATAGATCCTCTTCAATACACTCGTCCATGTATTAGAATAATCAGTTAGTCAAGACAAACTAACTATCAGATTATTCTATGGCGTACCGATAGCGGGTTCAGTGTCATCTAGATCGTGAGCCTTTTAATACATTACAAGGAACCGATGATATGATCTAACCGTGTGTTTACCCACACCATGTCATCTACAATGTAAGTATAGTGAACATGCATGTAAATATAACAATTTAAATGCAAACAAGGACTGCAATTGTATTCATTCTATATCATCATAAAACCATCATCAATAATGTATACAAAAGACAGGTCTTCTAGTATACAAAACCAACAATCTCCCACTTATACTTGAAGCATGTCTTTCAAATATAAAACAAACTGGCTAACTCTCAAACTCTAACTAAAATCTCAAACGGCAACCCCAGGTCTGCATCTCACTCCCATTTTCTCCACGTGACCATAGAAGGTCTTAGCTAGAAGGCTCTTCGTGAATGGATCAGCTAAATTGTCCTCCGATGCAATTTTGACCACTGCCATATCTCCTCTCTTAATGATTTCTCGTATAAGATGGTACTTTCTCTCTATGTGTTTACTTGCCTTATGGGCTCTGAGTTCCTTCGAATTTGCCACTGCATCCGAGTTATCACAATATATCGTGGTACTCTTAGGCAAATTAGGTACCACGCTCAAGTCCAATAAGAAGCTCTTGAGCCAGACGACCTCTTTTGCAGCCTCAGAGGTAGCTACATATTCGGCCTCCATGGTGGAATCCGCAATGCATTTCTGCTTTATGCTCCTCCATGCAATGGCTCCGCCTCCGAAGGTAAACACATAGCCTGAGGTAGATTTACTCTGATCTTTATCGGATTGAAAATCTGAGTCCGTGTAACCCAAAGGCGCTAGACTATCAGAGCGGTATACCAGCATATAATCTCGAGTCTTTTTCAGGTACTTGAGTATATTCTTAACCGCAGTCCAGTGAGCTTGTCCAGGGTTAGACTGATATCTGCTTACCATGCCGACTGCATAGCATATATCAGGTCTAGTGCATAGCATAGCATACATAAGGCTTCCCACAGCCGAAGCATATGGAATGCCCTTCATCTCATCTATCTCAACCTGTGTGTGGGGACACATATCCTTGGATAGATGAATTCCATGCCTGAAAGGTATAAAACCTTTCTTAGAATCCTGCATGTTAAACCTAGCTAGCACTGTGTCGATATATGTCACCTGGGATAAGCACAACATCCTTTTCTGGCAATCTCGAATTATCTTGATGCCAAGGACGTGTCCAGCTTCTCCTAGATCTTTCATATCGAACTGCTTGGACAACCACACCCTTATGTTAGATAATACTTTTTTACTGTTTCCAATAAGTAAGATATCATCAACATATAGCACGAGAAAAGCCACCACATTTCCGTCACTCTTCTTGTACACACAGCTCTCATCCAGACATTGCACGAATCCATATGACTGGATAACCTCGTCAAACCAGATGTTCTAAGACCTTGACGCCTGCTTAAGTCCATAAATGGATCTCTTAAGCTTGCACACTAAGTGTTCTTAGCCTTTTGCAATGAAACCCTCTGGTTGCTTCATGTGGATGTTTTCCTCAAGATTTCCATTCAGAAAAGCCGTCTTGACATCCATCTGCCAAATCTCATAATCTAAATGAGCGGTAATAGATAAGAGAATCCGGATTGACTTAAGCATGGCTACCGGTGAGAAGGTTTTCTCATAATCAATCCCTTCTTTCTGAGTGTACCCTTTCGCTACCAATCTTGCCTTGAAGGTTTCAACCTTCCCGTCAGTTCCTCTTTTGCATTTGTAAACCCACTTACACCCAATGGGTTTTACCCCATCTTGTGGTTCTACAAGCTCGCAGACTTGATTGTGATCCATAGATCCAATCTCAGACTCCATTGCAATTTTCCAAGAATCTGCATCTTTGTCTTGGATCACTTCATCATAGGTCTCGGGATCCAATTCATTTATTCCTTCATGGAAATCTGAAGATTCACCTAAACCAATGAATCTATCAGGTTGGCGTACAACCCTCCCACTGCGACGAGGCAATTCCTGTACTTCTGTGACACGTTGTGCAGTAATTTGTGGTTCCTCTTCTTGTACTATTGGTGTCAGATTCGAATTTTCCCCTCGAAGTTCCTCGAGTACTATCTCACTTCTTGGCCTGTGATTTATCACATAGTCTTCCTCTAAGAATCGAGCATTGGTACTCACAATGATCTTCTGATCCTTAGGACTATAAAATAAACCACCTTTCGTTCCTTTGGGATATCCAATAAACAGTCTAACATCTGTATGTGGTGCCAGCTTATCAGCTTCCTTATCCAGCATATGTGCTGGACTACCCCAAATCCGAAAATGTCCAAGACTGGGCTTTCGTCCAGTCCAAAGTTCTGTGGGCATAGATGGGACTGATTTTGATGGAACCACGTTAAGAATATAGGCTGCCATTTCCAAGGCATATCCCTAGAACGAAATGAGCAGATCTGAATAGCTCATCATCGATCTAACCATCTCTAACAATATTATGTTCCTTTTCTCCGCCAAGCCGTTCTGCTGTGGTGTTCCCGGCGCAGTCAACTGGAATGTAATCCCATTCTCTGCTAAGTAGTCCCTAAATTCATTCGAGAGGTACTCACCACCACAATCAGACCGTAGTGATTTGATACTTTTATCAGTATGTTTTTCCACTTCTGCTCTCAATTCTTTGAAAGTCTCAAAGGATTCTGACTTGCGGCGTAACAGGTATATGTATCCATACCTTGAGTAATCATCAATAAACGTGATGAAATACTCGTACCCTCCTCGAGCCTGAACTGAAATAGGGCCACATAAGTCAGAATGACTCAAATCTAGTACCTCTTCAGATCTATTCCTTTTATCCTTAAAGGGTCGCTTGGTCATTTTACCTTCCAAACAGGATTCACACAAAGGAAATGATTCTAGGACCAATGAAGACAAGGGCCCATCGTTTACTAGTCTTTGTATCTATTTAAGGTTAATATGGTCGAGCCTAAGATGCCAAAGAGAGGTTTGATTCATTTCCGAAGGTTCTTTTCGTTTGTTAGGGTTTATGACCGATGTATTCAGTAAATGCATTTGCATAGTGTTTTGCATAGGATTAAGTATATAAAGATGCCCATCCAATGTGCTAGAACAGATAAAATGTTTATCACTAAAGATAACAACCTTGTTATCAAAAGAAACAGAATATCCATCCATAAAAAGTTTAGAAACTGAAATCAAGTTTCGCCTAAAACCAGGCACATAAAGACAATCCTTTAAAACTAGAATCCTATCACTACTAAAAGATAAGGTTACGTCTCCTACTGCAACTGCCGCCACTTTCGTAGCATTGCCCATGTAGACTGAAATCTCTCCATCACTTAGCTGTCTTTTTACCAGGAACCCCTGTAAAGACATGCAAACATGATCAGTAGCTCCAGTATCTACTACCCATGACTGAGTAGAACAAGTAGCTAAACATGTTTCAACGGCAAGAGATTGAGACGTACCCTTTTTCTTTTTTTTGTTAGGACAATCCGCCTTTCAGTGACCTGGCTGGCAGCACTTGAAACACTTTGTCTTTGACTTAAATTCCTCGGGAGGAATCTTAGTCTTGGACTTCTTCACCTTAGGCGCCCCCTCTGCAGCTTTCTTGGGTGCGTTCTTCTTCTTCCTTTTAGTACCGGAAGAAGACGCCCTATTTTCAGCTAGGTGTGCCTCCAGATTTCCCTTTTGAAGTAACTCAGCCGCCTGAAGATCCATGAGCAGTTCATTCAGGCCGACATCTCTTTTAATCATGTTAAAGTTCAGCCTGAACTGCTCAAACCTCGAGGACAAGCTATAAAGAACAATGTCGATTTGAGAATCGCCATCTAGCTCTCCACCCAAGGTCTCGATCTCAGATAAATACCCTATCATCATGAGAATGTGATCCCTAACAGGTGTGGAGTCAGACATCCTCACACCCATTAGCTTCTTCATTGCCAAATGGCGTGTCGAGTGGTTCTGATGACCGAAGAGCTGCCTAAGGTTGTACATGATATCATAAGCAGTTTTCATAGGTTCATACTGATGTTGCAACACATTCGACATGGATGCCAGAATGTAACAGCGTGCTATCTCATTAGACCTAACCCACTTATCATATGCAACCTTTTGGGCTTCGTCAGAACCCTCATCTGGCTTCTGAGGACATACCTCTTCAAGTACGAATTTGTGTCCTTCCGCAGTGAGAACAAGATTAAGGTTTCGAATCCAGTCATTGTAATTTCCACCGATTAACTTGTTTTCTTTTAGAATAGAGGACAGGTTGGAGAGTGCCATGATGATATAGAATAACTGAAAAATAAACATGCAGTACAGTCACAAACTTTAGAATACTCACATATAATCGTATACCTCAAAAAAATTATATGTAATCCACCGACATTTTAAAAATGTTTCTTATAAGCCACGTTAGTGTGGACGTTTATAAAATTCATCCTTAAACAGGTAAAACCACCTTTAATTTACCTCCAGTCAAATTTTCTTATGACAAGTAAATTAATAGTCGGAAATAACCATGGTCATGTAACCTTCCAATTAATAAGCCACGTTAGTGTGGACGTTTATTAATAAATTACACCTAAGTGTGAACACCATCATCTTAGCACCAAGTCCACTATTTCGAACTCCCTGCTCTAGTTGGAGGAGTCAGTTTGTTCTAGTAGTGTTCTACAGCTATCTTGATAAAGAGGTTTAATTTTCAGAGATAACAGTGATATGACACATTCATTATGGAGGAAGACCTATTGTCAACTCGCATGTCAATCACATCTCAATTAAACCAGATTAATGCAGACCATTTGAGATTTCTACATACTTTGGTATGAATCTGTCCCACTTAGTTATTTAAGATTGAGGTTTCATTTTATCCCATTGTAAAACATGCAAACATCACATAAAAAGATAAAACACCATTGCATGTTTCAAACAACATAATAAGCAATAATAATAAAAACCAACTATCATGGCTTATATCTCATGTTGCTGAATGAGATAAAACTGGAAAGTTAGCTCCGGAAACTCGGGCATGGCCGCCGCCCCCATCACTGCGCCTCGCCGAAAATCCTAGCTCCAATTAGGATTTCGGGACGTGAATCAGTGACACTTCCTTTCTTGAGCTGTACTACTCTCCTTCTTCGAGTTGATCTTCAAACTTTATTTAATATAGAATTTCTATTCCTTAAAGGAAAAAACTAATATATCTAGCATAAAATTACAACTCAATAACTTGGTCTAACAGTTTTATTTCTATTACATTAAAATAACATAAAATAAAACCTAGACCTAATCCATGGATTTTCTCATGGATTAAAATCACGTAGCCAAACCGGCATACGGCCCATCATACATCCAACATAAATTAAAACATACATCACATAATTAAGGAGCCATGATAGTCGGTAACCCTGCAAACAAGTCAGTCTACAAATCCAACAATCACAATTACATGATTAGCATAAAATAACATATGATATCCACACATGACATTATTAAATAATATTCGAATTTTTCAATTAATAAAATTAATTAATTCGATATTATCCACAAGATAAAAATTGGAAATTAAAATAATTATCCACCAATTTTAAACTTGTTATTTTTGAAAATATAACTAAAATAAATCTGGAAATTATTTAAAATTATCCACCAAATTTATTTAATATTTTCAAACCACCCTAATTAATTAATATTTGGATATCTTGATATAAATCAAAATTCTAATCCAAATATTATCCATAAGAATCTAAATCTTTAAGGATAAGGTTTGAAGATTTGATCCACTTCAAAATCTTCCAAAACCTATCCAAAATTAAATTCTTATCATAATTGGATTTTGATAATTATTCATATATATATCCAAAATCACCTTATCCAATTCTAATACATAGATTTTTGAAAATTACTAGATTAATAAATCTGAAAATTTGATCCACTTCAAATTCTTCCAAATTTAAAAATCTATTTTCAAATATATCTATATTAAAATTAGGTAAACTAAGATATACATCAAATAATATCAAATCTTAATACAACACTCCAAATTTTCGAAACACACCATTAAATAAATCTGAAAATTTAATTTTCATCAAAATCTTCTCCAATTTTATTTAACAATAATCGAAAATTCAATACCAAAAATTAGGAAAATTAAACATCAAATTTTCGAAAATTTGATGCTCCAATTTTCGAAACACACATCTAATTAAATCTGGAAATTTTGATAAATCAAAAATCTATTCCAAATCTAATTAAGATATGACCGAAAATTACAATCCATCCAAAACTAGAATTTTCGAAACACCATCAAAAATTCATCCAAGTTTTGAACACAACCAATTCGAAAATATGAACACATAAATCTGAAAATTTAAGCAACTTAAATATTTCATCAAATTTAAACATATTTTTCGAATTAATCCCAGGATTAAATCTAGAACAGTGCCAAAACCCCGCTCTGATACCAGTTGTTGGGGTTTTTTCGAATTGAACCACCGCAGAATCTAATTGGATGTTCATTAATCCTAATGTCATGTAGATAATAAATTCATGCGTCTCATATGTTTTAATTAACCGAGTTTAATTAACATGCAAATCCGGTTTTCGATTCTACTAAAGCGGAAACATAGAATACCGAAAAATGACTTACAAATTAAACGACGGGTTGAGGACAAGATTAAAAGTCTAATCTTGTTGTTGTATGAATGATAAGAGGTGCCCCTTGATACTATTCCACTCATTAATCTTCTGTTGTATTCCCGGACTGAATCTAGTTTCAGGGTGGGCTAAAATCTACTAGATCGGTATGGAATCTGTGGAGATCAAGAGAACATGAGAGGGTTGATATATATGACATAAATTTCGTGCCTCCACCCTCTTATTTATAAGGGGGTGGATGAAATTGGTGTCCCAGTTGGACTGGAATTCTATCTCTATCTCTTGTTCTATCTCCAATTCAATCCAGTCTCTTTTTGGGCTACAACAGGGATCTAGAAGAATATTAAATTGGCCCATTAATTTATTTAATATCCAATATCCAATAAACTTAGGATATAATTAAATAAATTAAGTATTATTTGTATGCCACTAAATAAATAATACTGACCTACCAATTTAATGCATATTTCTGAATATGCTTTCTCCTTTAGTCCACCCATTCCCCATGTTTAAGATATAATGCCCATTAATTAATTATGTAAGCTTCTGACACCTATAATTAATTAATATCTTTTCCTTGAGTAGTACCACACAAGCTTTACTCATGCACGGAATAAATTCCACCTGCAGGGTTTCAGCAAGAACTTGCATTTCCTCAAGGGGACACCATCAACCTGGCGCACCAGGACACGGTGCCCCTACATATTGCACGACCCATCATAAGTGTAAATGTCACAACCCAAGATATCGAAATTATTGATCCTATGAAAGAATCTCACCCTTTGATAAATCAAAGCTGCAAACACTACATGTATATGTCCGCCAACATATAGGGGTTAAGAACCCGAACTCTGTGGATTCTTATTCTCTCATTTAAGGGGAGAATAGAGAATAGAATCCTAAGTAGATCCTCCTCAATACACTCATCTGTGTATTAGAATAATCAGTTAGTCAAGACAAACTAACTATCAGATTATTCTACGGCGTACCGATAGCGGGTTCAGTGCCATCTAGACCGTGAGCCTTTTAATACATTACAAGGAACTGATGATATGATCTAACCGTGTGTTTTCCCACACCATGTCATCTACAATATAAGTATAGTGAACATGCATGTAAATATAACAATTTAAATGCAAACAATGACTGCAATTGTATTCATTCTATATCATCATAAAACCATCATCAATAATGTATACAAAAAACAGGTCTTCTAGTATACAAAACCAACATACTGACTGATGGATTATGCGAGTATTTAGGCTGGAGATAGTGGATCTACACCTGCTTTGGGCCTGGATGAAAATTCTAGTTTTTTTATTACTGTTGGACTTTGTTTTTATTATTTTCCTAGTTGGATTAGGATTAGATTTCTATTATTAATTAATTAATTAATTAAGGATTTGGATAAAAAGACTTCTAGATAGAGTAGGACTCTATTCATTAGCAGTAGAGATTAATTCCAACGCAGATACAGATTGGGAACGATTTTTTCTCTGTAGATTTCACAATTCAATTTCATTCTTTCTTTCTTTCTTCATCGTTCTTTCTATCAATTAATTTTTGAAGTGCCAATCTAGTTATGAATTCGAGCTAAGCACGTTCTATTCCGGTGAAGATTAACGAATCCCGGTGTATTTATTCTGTGAGATCTAATTCGTTCTTATACTTTAATTATATGAATGCATCTGTGATTCTCTGTGTTTAAAGTTGTTAATTGTTTCAGTTTTGCTAGGTAGTTGTAAATATTTAGTAATCCAGGATTAATTAGTAGCCAATTAAATCGGCCATCCGTAATTGTGGTTTAAGTTTAATTAGTGGTACAACGATTCTTCAGAATCGAGAGAAGATCGGTCTTAATTCGATAGTCCTGTGTCAGAGTTTGTTGGTTTTGAATCGGGTTTCTTTAGTTTCTAAAGCTGTCGGCTCATTAAATCTATAGAGTGTCTCTTACGGTTGTCAGTCGATTAGGGAAATAATTAGTGAAGTGTCTTTCTGATTATCGAGAAGCTAAGGAGAAATTAGGCCGCGTCAGAAGTGTCTTCGGTGGCTGTAACTGATTTGCATTCGTTAATTAAAGTTATCATTGCGTCAATGATCGGAATAAGTAAGCTAGGGTGGAGTTAATTGGAAGCCGGAATACCCTTTTAATCTGTCAAGAAATCTACATTTGTTTATTTGCTTTTAATTTTGTTTTTACATTATAACCAAGAAATTCGTTGGAAGATTTGGTTACTTGCAAGCTAAAGTGTTGGATAATTCTCACCGGTCCTTTGGGAGATGATGTTGCTTGCTACTATTCTGGGTAGTGTGGCCATACCGACTACGTGTCGGATTATTTTTGGTGAAAAATGGCGCACCACTACAATTTGTGAAAAATTAATAATTTTAATTGTGTAACATGTCGTGTTGCATAAAATATAGCAAACAATTTCATTTGCACCATAAAAAGTATATTAATTCAAGTTAAAAGAACAATATGCACATTAATTACATAAAAAGATAAATTTTGTGTAAAGGGCAAACAAAAATAAAAATAAAAATTAGGAACTAAATAAAAATACATATTATAAAAAAATTAAACTATTTCAAATAACTTGATTTTATAAATAACAATTTATAATTGTGAACAATTAAAGAAAGATACATATTAAAATTTAAAATTTAGGAAATAAACACCATGAGTAGTATTAGAATTAAAAAAAATAAAAAATTTAAATGGTTGCCATTCAAAATGCCCATTAATTATATAATAAGCCATTTGATTACACCAAAAGTAGTATTGGAATAAAAAATTTAGAAATTCAAATATTTCGATGGACATTTCGCTATATTTGGTGATTTTATTTTTAGAAAATCTAAAATATTAATGATGTGAATGATTGTTACTTGTTATATATTCATGTTTTGTTGATCGACGTTTTTTATTTAATTTAAAAGGTTAAAAATATGAATGTTTACGTCATGGGTAGTATTAGAATTTAAAAAATAAAAGTTAAATATTTTTTATCGGCATATTTTAAAAATTAAAGATTTGAATGGTCGCTAATTGTTATCTATGCATGTTTGAGTGATATTTTTTATTTAAAAGATTGTAAAAATTTAAAAATATGAATGTTTACATCATAAGTAGTAGTATAATTTAAAAAAAATAAAAAATATAAATATTTTTTATGGGCATTTTATTAAGTTTTAATGATATTTTTATTTAGAAAATCTAAAAAATGAAAGATGTGAATGATTATTAATCATTATCTATGAATGTTATGCTAATATTTTTTTTATTTAAAAAATCTAAAATGTTAAAAATTTGAATGAGGTTGCGAAGGATTCAAATCAATGTGTGTGAGTTTGAATCAAATTTTTAAAAAGAAAGCGTGTAGAAGAGTTTGCTATTAGGAAGAAATGAACCCGCACGCTTAAGGATGTAAGGACACACCTCAACCAACTGCACTACACGGCAGCTGACGTAAACTTTCAGCAAACAATTATTATTAACAATGTTTTAACTGATTTATTTTTATGACAATTTTACCCCTACGTTTTTGCTTTAATATATGCATAGATATGAGATAGTATTTTTCTAAATCAAATGTAGTTTTGTAGTTAAAATTCCACAAATCTATGTTGAAAAAGCAGCTCCAATCCTGGTTGAGCAATATGCTGAAATGGAGGATTAAGAGAGAGATGTGTTAAGATGCCACTGCCTTACAAGCAAACTACTGAAATGGAGATATTGCTAAGACTCTAGTAGTGCTTTGTGGAGGGCTTTGGCGAAAAGCTTCAAATTGATTCGTTTGAGAACGATGTCATACAAAGAACCGAATCGAAATCCCATAACAGCCTTGGTGGAGCGATAACAACCGGAGACCAACTCGTTTCATATGCCCTTTGGAGATGACGAGTCATCTAGTCGACTTAGATCATTTTTTTAATATTATTTCTATTTTTTAGTTGATTTTTCAATACTTGGAAATTTCTAATTGTTTTGATTCTTTGTATGATTCTATCTATATACAGTATTGATACTTTGTTCAATGTTTTGATATATTGATACTTTGTTCCATTTTGGAAATGTTGGAAAATTATTTTTGATATTCCTGCAACAATTTTGAAAATTATTTTCCGACCTATAGAGTAAGATCTCATATATAGTTTTTTGACCATTCTGTTAAAATTCAGAAATAATTCTTCGACCAGGAGTTTAAGATTTCATAAATACTTTTCGACCTGGATGATCTAAAATAGGAATCATGTTCACAATATAAAAACATGTCAAGATAAAAGGATCCATACATGAAACACATACAATTCGACATCTAAGATTATTACAATTTTCCTTCTATCTTATCATAAATAAGCTTTGATGATTTTTTCTTAGGCTCACGGTAGTGCCCTCTTTGTTCACATGCCAACTCTTAATGAGGAAGTCTTGTATCTTTTCCCATTTTCGAAAATTTAACAACAATGACAATCACAAGTGGAAGATCTCTCTCACAAACTCGATTGATTAAGCTTTTGTGAGAACAAAACCACTCCATAGTGTGGATACGTCTCAATAATTAGGAGATAACTCATACATTGGGCCAATAACACTATTCTCTCTGTTAGCTAGAAAGTTGGTGACAAACTGTTAGATTCTTAAGAGGGTCGGAAATAAATGTTTGAACCTCCCTGGTGAATATTGAAAAATAATTTATGACCTGAACACGTGATTTAAGAAAATATTTTCTGACCCATTATGAAAAACATAATCAGAAATATTTTTTGAAAAAACATTTCTAGTTCATAAATATATTTTTGACGCATGCTTCATATGGTTGAAAATATATTTTACACCCTCTGCGACGTGTTTCAGACTGTGATTTTCAACTTAGCTACGACGAATACTATTTTAAAATTAGAAAAACTCTCAAAATAATTGGAAAAATATGTGACAAATCACTTACACTTTCAATTTCTTCACTCTTTTCATGCTCAATAGTTGATTTCTACCAAAAATCTCAATCTAAATTGATTTTGGGAACCTTTTGATAATGAGAGTTGCTAAATGCACCACCATTTTTACTCTTTGCACCACAAAAGAAAAAAAAAAGAAGAAATAAAATAATTTTGAAGTTACTTGAATGCCCTTTACTTAAAAAGAAAAAAATCAAGAGTGGTTCGAAAATGGAATTTCAAACTCATGTTTGTTTGAAATTCCATTTTCGAACTTGCATACTTTTTTAAATAAGTCTCGTTCGAAAATGGATTTTCGAACGGACTCCATGAACTTTTGTTTGAGAGCGACTATGTGAACTACTAATTTTACTCTTTGTACCACAAAATAAATAAAGAAAAAATAAAATAACTGTGAAGTTATTTCAATACCTTTTTATTACTTGTTCATACCACTAAAATTACTCAATGCACCACAAATTGAAAACTAAAAAAAATTGAAAAAGAAAACAAATTAATCAAAGTATTCATCAACTTCTAATAGTTTATTAGAAGTATTAGATACTGGTATGGGTGCATTGATCGAAAAGAATCGAGTTTAGAACGTATTGTGTAGGCTTTTTTTGTTCAGATTGCGATTTGTATGAACTGAAAATTTCGAACATTTTGGAGTGGTTCGAACTCCATTTTTCGAATAACACTTGGAGAAAAAATGAGTTCAGATTGTTCGAATTTAAGTTTTCAAACATATTGGAGTGGTTCGAACTTTAATTTTCGAACATAGTTCGTTCGGGAAATATTTTCTAACACCCTTGCACCCTGAAATTTTCTAAGTATCATTCAAACTTTAGTTTTCAAATAAATCAGGGTTGTTCCAAATTTAGTTTTTGAACCAAATTTTTTTTTCTAAGTATTGGAGTCGTTCGAATTAATATTCTTGAACAAGGCAAACATGTTCGAAATTGTGTTTCGGAACATTTTTTTTTTCAAGTAAAAAAATATTTTTGGAGTGAAGGTTATTCATGTAAATGTGTGTGGTGCAAAGAGTAAAATCTGTAGCGCATTGAGTAACTGAAGTGCAAAGAGTAAAATCGGTGGTGCAAATAGAAATTCTCATTTTGTTTAAGTATCGTTCGAACACACGACTTTGAACATATCAAGATTGTTCGAACACAAGACTTCGAACATATCCAGAATGTTCGAAGACACGACTTTGAATGGAATGCAATATTTTCTGTATTAGTAAGCGTTTTAGGTAAATTTATAATTAATAATAAAAGAAAGTGAAAAATAATTTGTTGTGCAAAGAGTAAAAATGGTGGTGCATTTAACAACTCCCTTTGATAATAGTTAGGGTTTGGATGGGGAAATATTTTTCATCTTGTATACACATCAACCTTTAGATCTTATTGATACATCATGTATTGTTTTTTCATAATGTAAGGGTATTTAAGTAAAATCACAAATAATTAGTTTTCAATTAATTTAGGGAGTTTCTATTTATACTAATGAATTTACTCTTTGCACTTCACTTACTCGATGCACTCCTAATTTTACTCTTTGCACCATGCACATTTACATTAATGCTCTTTAGTCTAAAAACATTTGTTTTACTTAAAAAAATAAATAAAATATGTTCGGAAACACATTTTCGAACACATTCACCTTGTTCGATAATATAAATTTGAACAACTCCAATACTTAGAAAAAAAAAGTTGGTTCGGAAACTAAAGTTTGAACAAACCCCATTTGTTCAGAAAATGTTTTCTGAACGACACTTAGAAAAAATCAGGATACAGGTGTTCAAAGTTAACTTTTTGAACAACCTCCACTTGTTCAAAAAACTTTTTTCGAATGAACTATGTTCGAAAATTGGAGTTCGAACGACTCCAAAATGTTCAAAATTTCCAGTTCGAACGAATCGCGATTTGGACAAAAAAACTTGACAACAAGTTTTAAACTCGATTATTTTCAATCAATACACCCATACTAGCATCTAATAGCTTATTGAAGTTGATGAATAATGATTTTTAATATGTTTAATAAATAATTTTTAATTTAGGGTGCTTCTTTACACACTAGACATTTTTTTACACACAATACATTAAAATTAATTGAAAAATAATCTAATAAATGAATATCCATAAATTCAAAAAATAAACCAATAATCATAAATAAAAAATAAACCAATATATCAAAAATTAAATTTGGAACTGGAGCAGAAATCGAATAACCGAGAACAAAGCAAAAATGGAGTAGAAATCAACCATTACCATTCTCAAACCCTAGTCATTCTCAAAAGTTTCCAAAATCCATTTAGATTGAGTTTTTTGGTGGAAATCAACTATGGAGTACGAAAAGATTGAAGAAACACAATGTAAGTTATTTGTCGTATATTTTTTTGATTATTTTTGGCAATTTTTCCGATCAAAGAGCAAGGTTCATCACGGATAAGTCGAAAAACACAGTCTGAAAACCATCACAGGGAATCAAAAATATATTTTCGACCATGTGATGCGTCAAAAATAGATTTCTGAAATAAGAAGGATGTTTCAAAACAAGTTTCTGAAAATCATACAATGGGTCAGAAATTATTTTCTGAAATTGCCGGTTCATGTCATAAATTACTTTTTCAATGTTAACTAGGAAGGTTAAAAAATCTATAGTCTATAATGTTGCGTTGGTGACTTTGGGTGGTAGGTATCCAACTACATTTTTGCTTTTGAGGTCTCCAATTCCACCGGACCCTAAATGTATCTGCATAGCATTGGTTAAGACACCAGAAGCAAAAAAAAATCCCTTTATTAGGGTATGTTTATCAATGTTGATACAAAATTATGTAATTATCTATTAGAAACTAAAATCTTTTGTTTTGTAGGTTTTCTTAACTCCGGGCCACCCACTACCCCTATATCATGCGTGTAGAAGGATCACCACAATGAATGTGCTATTGAATGGGAAACATTCAATTCATAATAATTGTATGTGTTTCATGTATTGGATTATTTGATTCAGATGTGTTTTTTATTTTGTTAACATGATTATTTCTAAATCTTAACAGTTCGAAACACTTACTCGGTCAAAAATAATTTTCAACTAAGATGTCTTTCAATTAAAAAATAATTTTCAACCTCATTGCAGGTCGGTCAAAAAATAATTCGAACACCTCAAAAATACCTAATAGAATATATATTCATAATCACATCCAATAAAGTATCATACATTCACATAAAAAATAGAGTACAAAAGCAATACTAGAGTCATTGGTATCATACATTCACATAAAAAAATGAGTACAAAAGCACTATTAGAGTCATTACAATATCTCCATTTCAGAAGTTTGCTTGTAAGGCAGTGGCTTTTTAACACATCTCTCTCTTGACCCTCATATATAGCCTCTACTACATGTGTTCTAAAGCTGAAAAGTACAGACAGATCGGAAGGGCCTTCTGGAAATGCGCCTCTAACTATCTCAGCAACTGACAGTTGTGTATTTTACACAACTTTTGGACATGTTTTGATATCTTTTATCTTAAGCAGTCGTATGCTTTACTAGCTTTTATGTTTTAAATTCTATCATTTAGTATTTTTAATGTGATTGCGAGTTTTGCAGCAAAAATGAAGAAATTGTTGAATAATTGGCGAGAAATGAGCAATTGAAGTTGTAGGAAGTTAATGGATGATTTAATTAGGACTTGAGCTTAATTAATGACTTAATTACAACTTAATGGAATGGATTCAATGATTAAAGTCCGTTTAAATCTGAAGCCCAAGTTGAATCAGGGCTGGGTCGACCAAGGAAGTTTCAGTCGACCCACTCATGAACAAGTTACACAGGGTAGGATCGACCTGGCTTAGTTAGCCTGGATCGACCCTATAAAAAACTGGCTCTCTGGGTCGATCCAACTCTCTTGGTCGACCCGTGCTTCTTGGCTTCACGGATTGACGAGTTTTCACCTATAATTAGGGTTCCAAACCTAATTTGAATACTATACTTCGACCACTCTTGAACTCCACTCGACCACAACCCAAGAGAGGCGTGATATACACTCAAGAACACATCCAAAAACATCATTGGTACATTTCTGTACACCCTGAGAAGACGGACGAAACTATCAGTACCATCTACACTCGGCGGAAATTATCGACCCGGTGAAGAAAGGAGTTCGACAAAGCTAGAGAAAGAAAGCATCTTAGAAGACGTTTGAATACTACAAAGGATTTCTGGTGTCATTTATATTTATTCAAAGATGATCCAAACTCTATTTTATTTCATTTTATTTATGTCTAGCTAAATTGTTCTAGGGATTCTAGGGTTTGCAACTACTATGGGTTGAATGATTTGATTTATTGAATTATATTTTTTGTTCATTATTGGGCATTTGATTACCTAGTTTGGATTTCTCATATGTATGTTTATGGCCACAACATGTGTATGCAAGCTAATTAATTGGAAAATTCTAGTCGTGATTGATTAATTAGTGGGATAAAATAGGTGAATCATTTCATATGATCCTAGGAAGGACCGACCAAGTGAACTAGTGTTGCATAGGGATTTAAATCCAAGGAATGAGGTTGTGAGTAAAAACGTGTGTGAAAAACCGACTGCGGTGAAGTACATGCTTATTATTTATATGTTATGACATGTGTTCTATAAACAATGTAATAACATTTTAGTGATTTCCCACCTTTAATGGAGTAAAGAAGGTTAAGTAAGCAATAAATCAATCTGATATCTGTTGTATGCGCATTATCCTTGGAATCCCCTGCTTCCTTTATTCGTTAGAGTTTCTGTGTTATTACCTGTATTTTTATGTTATTGTTCTGTTTTGCATTTTGCTATTTTCTCTCCTTGAATTTAGAGTCTAGATATTGATTGTATACCTGTGCTTTGGTCTAATAGTTTATTTGAGTCTCAGTCTTTGTGGGATACGATACTCTAGCTCACCTAAGTATTACAAACACACTGTGCACTTGCGGTACGAGTATTTGTTAATAAATAGCGTGTCAGCAACATCATTATCCTCAACAACATTGTTGTTTGGAACTTCTTGTTCGACCTGGATTGGAGTTGTATCTTGTTCTACGATGATTGGAGCTACTTCTATACTAATAAAATGAGTGCATATTAGATGAGAAAACAACAAGTTAACTGATTTCAAAAAATATTTTTTGATATCAAGATATCATATCAAAAAACATGTTTCAAAATGAAATGGAGCGTATTAGAAAATATTTTTTTATTGCATATCAGAGAACATTTTTTGAATTGTAGTGTATCTATCAAAAAAATATTTTTCTAAAATAATAGTTCATATCAGAATTTTGATAGAATGAGTAGTACATCACAAAATAGTATTTGAATTCAATGGACAATATCATAAAATATTTTTGAAACATAAGCAGCAGAGCAACATATCACAAGTAAGCATATCAAAAAATATTTTTCAACTAAAGCATCTTTCATTAACAAAAACCAGTTTGACGACCAGATTAAACGAAGAACTAAGAACGAATACCATTTTTTCTCAAAGAATGAAGAAATAAAGAAATGGATAATTACATTATCAAACATTATGACATAATAAAATTTAAAAAATCAAGCATTTCTCCCTTCAAAAATCAACTTCCGAACAGAAGTAAAAAAATCAACAATGAAAAATCAAACTTACAAATATTTTCCATACGATTTGAGTTGGGTCAAAGAATGCTCACTCCGAAGAACACTACTCCCTCCGATTTTGATATCTCCCTCTGAAATCAGAAAAAAACTATCAAAACCCTAGAGACGCCCTTAGCGCAAATGATTTTCTGATTTGTGTTGCCCTTAAAGCTATCAAAAATTATTTTCTTAAATTTTTGAATTTCTATTTTAATTATTTTAAATTAATAATATTATTGAAATTAATGTTTAGGGTGAAGGGTAAAAATGGAAAAATTTGTAGTGTGGAAAGTAAAAACATAAATTAAAAATAAAAATTTATTGCGTGTAGAGAAAAATGTGTAGTGTGTTTAGCAACACCCAATCAAAAATTTGAGAAAATCATTTTTGATAGCTTTAAGGGCAACACAAATCAGAAAATCAAGATTTTAGAAAAAGGAGTTTCTATTTGCACCACAAAAATTACTCTTTGCACAACTCTTACTCAATGTACCACTGATTTTACTCTCTGCACCACATAAATTTACATTAATACCCTTTTACTAACAAACATTGATTTTAGTAAAAAAAAAGAATAACCTAAAATCTAAACAGAATTCTGAAGAGACGAACGTTGAGTCTAAATTGTTCGAATTCGAAGAACATTGAGCTGTTCGATTTTTCTCCAAAATACATTGAGCTGATCTTGAAGACCTTGAAGATGATTTTAATGGAAGAATTTTGTAAGTTTTTGTGTTCTATTTTGTGAAAATTTACATATTTTGTTTTGTAAATTAGAAATAAGTGGGTGATTGTTTAATTAAACTTTTCTACTATTTTAACATGCTAGGATAGGTTATTGGAATTATTAGATGCTAATTTAGCTTGATTGTGCGGAAAAAACTGAGATTGGGATGAGATTTTTTTTCCTGCGTGCAACAATCGACCTGAAGAAGTCGAACATAGCAGTTTTGTTCTAACTATTTAGTTCGAACATAAGTGTTATATTCTAACTTTGGAGTTAGAATGGATTTCTGAAAATTGTCCAAGTTAGTTTTGTTCTAACTATGAAGTTAGAACAAAATGATTATGTTCTAACTTTAGAGTTAGAACGGATGCAGATGCCTAATTGTCCAAGTGTTGATTTGCGTGATTTTTTCGTCGTGTTTGTTCGATGTCAGGAGTTTATTTTAGTTAGTTTTGTTCTAACTCTGAAGTTAGAACAAAATGATTATGTTCTAACTTAGAGTTAGAATGGATTTCTGAAAATTAGCCAAGTTTGGTTCTAATTCTGAAGTTAGAACAAAATGATTATGTTCTAACTTTAGAGTTAGAATAAATTTCTGAAAATTGTCTAAGTGTTGGTCGAACTTAAAAGTTCGATTTGTATTAATATGTTCTAGGTCTGAAGTTCGACCCTGATTCTGAAAATTGCAGCTACTTATAGGAGGAGACCAACATCATCAATAAGGCGTCAAAATGTGCTAGAACGGTGGCAAGTATTGTTCTAATTTTGAAGTTAGAACAAAATGACTATGTTCTAACTGTAGAGTTAGAACAAAAGCATTATGTTCTAACTTCAGAATTAGAACAACACGAATGAACGAACATGCATATTTGTTCTAACTCTGAAGTTAGAACAAAATCATTTTGTTTTAACTTCAGAGTTAGAACAACACTTGGTGGGAATTTGTATACAACCTCAATCACAAGATAATATGAAAATTTGCAATAATAATTCTCATACACCGCAGAGTTACATTACAAAGAAACATTACAATAATATTTTTGATACATCACAAAGTTATTAAAAGATTTTTTATCAACGACGAATGATAAATTCTTCCCATTCAGCTGCGCAATCCATGCGGTAGTCCTTCCACTGGATCGAGATGGAGAGAAAGAGTGGCTCGGGTTTAAGACAACCTATAATAAATGTAGCAATACATCTATAAGTATATAATAACTTATGAGCAACGTAATAAGGAAATTATTAAACTAAGTACCTGAATGAAGTGATTGCTTCGTTTCACTTGCCCTAGGTTCATCGCGGCCATAAAAATACACTTGGGTTCACTTGGAATGGACAATGTCAAAGGCAAGAATGTAGTAGGATAACATCCACCCAACATCACAAGTGGGACCCTGTACACCGTAGCAACTACATAACCCAAATTAGGCAAAACAAACCAATGTCTCGGGATAGCAGTCAACTCATGACAATTAAGGATATGTCCATATTGGAATAGCTCTCTTACGAATCCAGTTGATCAAACTCTCAGGAGAATCAAATAATTCCATAGTATGGATGTTGGTCCCAGGGCGAGTCAGAATCAGTTTAGAGGGAGGGGGTGAATAAACTAATCCAAAAACTGAACAATAGATGCGGAATATTCAGGGCCCGTTTTGACTCGCTGAGATATTCGTGCTCTTAGGAGATCAGTTGAGATGACCTGCTAGCTCGGAGTGTTGTGTGTGCTTTAGGTGTGCAGTTCAAAATATGTAACTGGAACTGAAAAGTAAAGCAAAGCACATAAGCAGTTTATAGATGTTCGAAGCTCAACTTCTACGTCCTCTCTTCCTTCCGCAGAAAGGCAATTCACTATGTAATTGTAAAGTTCATTTATTACAGTTACACAGTAAAGACAGGTATTGGATCTGGCTGACGGTGACTTTACATGTCACGAATTCCTTTCCAACTGGTGTTGTCCTGGAAGTGGCGATCCAACGATAGCAACCTCATCAGGTGGTTTCTCATCGACGGCTCACACTTACCGATCTCAACTGCTCGCTGAGACTTTAGGTGTTATTGTCTGTCTTTACATGATTTTAGATCTCGCTCGATCTTAAAGAAAGCAGTCTTGAAACAGGTATCAACTGATGTGCTCCTTTGCGCGTCTGCGGCTTGAGCTGGGTAGTTGATCTTTGTAGAGCTTTGAACTGAGAGAGTTGCTCTGGCTGGAAATCTTCAACAGCTAGCTTGATGAGCGATCTGGCTCCTTCTCTTTAGTTAGACTTTTGCTTCTTCTGAGTTTTTAAGAGTGAGGCTTTAATGCTTTGGCGAACGTGTTCGCTGAAAGTCTTAGCAGCGTCAAAAGTTCTCAAGTCAAAAGTCTCGGATCACCTTCTAGGTTGCTCACCTTTTATAGATGAGTGGCCGGTAACGGTTGATGATCACTGTGTGATCATAAATGATAAAGCCGTTGAGGGGATTTCATTTAAAGATAGTTGTTAAGTAGTCGTTGCTCTTCTGACGAGCTTTTGTTCCAAGATCTCGGTTGCATTAACTTCAAGATCTTCTTTGGCTTATCTGAAATTTGAATTTCAGTCACGGCTTCTGTCTTGATCTTCAGTTCTGAGCTTTGTCTGGCAGTTGGAATCTTCAGTTCCTCGTTTGTCAGTTCTGCGCTTCTCTTGGCAGTTTGGAAAGCTTCAGTTAAGATCATCTTCAGCTGGCGGTTCTGGACTTGGCCTTGATGCCTCTGAGCTCCAGTTTGATTTGCTTCAGTTGGCGGTTTGAACCAGTGTTCTTCAGCTAGTATTCTAGATTTGTATCCCTTCAGCTGGAACTTCCTTGGACTGGTCTTCAGTTCAGTTGCTAGCGCTTCATCAGTTGGACTTCAAAAACTGATGCGTCTTCAGCTAGTATCCTTCGAACTGGTACTTCTTCAGCTGGAACTTCAATCTTCAGCTGGGACTGCTTGAGCTGGTATTTCCTTTAGTTCAAACTGATGGTCTTCAACTAGTATTGTCCTCTCTTCGGCTAGTTTTCTTCAATTGGTATCATCATGAACTGGTATGTTCATCAGTTCAGACTGATGTGCTCTTCAACTGGTATTTGTTCAGCCGGGAATGGTCTTTGAACTGGCATATCCTTCAGTTCTAACTTGATCTCTTCTTCAGCTGGTATTCTCCTTCAGCTGGAACTTTCCTTCAGATGGAACTCTTTTTTAGCTGGTGTTGGGCACTTCTGAACTGGTGTCTTTAACTGGTAGCTTCAGCTGGTATTCTTCTTCAACTGGAAATGGGAACTTCTGAACTGGTGCCTTCTTTAGTTCATAACTGTAGACTGATCGCATTTGGTACTTTTCTTGATGGTACCTGCAACTTTCAGTTTTATCTTGCTAACTGATCTAGCAAGCTACAGTTTCTTTCTCATAGCCCTTTATCGCTGGATATTTTCTTTTTCTCTCAATTCTTTTCTCTCTCTTTTCTTTTCTCAGCTCTTGGCTGGTTTCTCTCTTTTCTCTTTTGCTTTCTCTCCTTTTTCTTTTTTCTCTTTTTTTTCTCTCCTTTTTCTTTTCTCTCTTTTCTTTTTCTCACTTGGATTGATCATTTCTTTTGGCTTTGATAGCTCAATTTTTTTATATAATCATCCTTAGTTTTCTGATTGATATCCTTTCAGTTTTTCAAAGTTCATTACATATTTTGACATCTCATCAAAACCCCTTGTCAGAAAAACCCTCGATAGTTTTTCTTAATAATTTCCCCCTTTTTGATGATGTCCAAAACATAGAAAAATTGAGCAATAATGGAAAAACTGATTAAGAAATTTTTGAGTTGTGTAGCAAAGACATAATCAAGCAAGAAAACTTAAGTAGCTAAGAAACTGATTATATAAACTGATTAGATCTCTTTCAATCTACAACAGTTTGTTTTTCTTTTTTTCTCTTCTTTAGTTTCTAGCTCTTCAGCTGCTGCGCTTCTTCTTCTTCAGCTGGTACCTCATCTTCTTCTTAATCTGTTCCACCAGTTGCTAGGCTCTCCTCTTTTTCTAGCACTAGCATTCCTCCATATTTCTCCCCAAACTTCCCGCTGAGACAGATGTCTCTCATCTCTGGAAGCTCTTCTCCAGAAAGCTCCCTAAACTTCCCCCTGAGGCTGATACCTCTTTTCTCTAGCAGTTTCTACAGTCCTCAATACTTCCCCCTGAGGCTGTACTTCCCTTTGAAACTGCGAGGGTTCCCCTTGAATCTCATCCCAGAGACTCAAAAACTTTCTTCATTCATCCTTCTCAATTTTATCTTTCTCTTCCCCCTTTTTGGCATCATCTAAAAGGGTGTGCATGTGCAAATCAAAGGATGGAATGGGAACATATGGTAACAAGCTAAATGTGGTAGCTAAGTTACCTTCAAGCGGGGAGGGGTATGG
This sequence comes from Perilla frutescens, assembly GCA_026008535.1. NCBI lineage: Eukaryota > Viridiplantae > Streptophyta > Magnoliopsida > Lamiales > Lamiaceae > Perilla > Perilla frutescens. The sequence continues at coordinate 24,662,152 of BRKX01000010.1, read as the reverse complement.
TTGTTCTCTTGGCGGTGAGGGTAGCCAGTTGGATGCTTCTTTTGTTGGCATGAACTGTCTTAGATCTGGCAGTGGAGACTGAACTTGAGGTTCAGCTATTATCATGGCCAAACTTGGGAGGAGTTCTTCAGTTAGAGGTGGCTGGTTGAACTCAATTGATATGGAAGATGAGTTGGATGGCTCTGCGAACGGCAGTGGAGTTATAGCTGGTACTCCATATCGGATTTGGTGGATCATTAAATCCATAATCTCAGAGAGAGTGGGAGTAGCCATCAATGGATTATTCATCCAGTTCCTGCTCCAGATACCTTCTTGACTCCAAAAGTGGCGTCCCTTCCTATCTAGCAGTTCAAACATAATTGCTTCATCAACTTGATATCTCCAGAGTGACCATCTGAGATATCTCCTCAGTTGATTGAAGAGATCGGAGTCACAACTCTCGATAAGATGAAATCTGCTTAGTAGATTGTTGAGAGTTACGTTGAAGCTTTCTTCAACACCATCCATGAAGTTGTTTTCAGCTGATGTAGACTCAGCTGGCGCAGTTGATTCTGTTGTCATGTCATCATCTAACATGATTTGCTTTCCTCGACTGTTGTAAGTCAGTTCAGTCGGAGTGGAGGGGCCTTCTTCAGTAGTGTGCTGCGTCCTTGATCACTTGCCAAAAGGCTTCAAGTTCTTTCTTCTTTTGACAAAAACTGTAGGGAGATAATCTCTCATGTCCAACAACTCACCTCTTTGATGGAGAATTTGGATCTAATCAGTTATGATCATGCTGATCCGGTTGAGAAACCCTAATTTCTCCGTGAATGTTCAAGTTTGATGGTCAAAACTGACCTTGTGAACATTTAGGCGCAGTTGTGATAGCACATATGATGCCCAGTCAATTCGACATCGGTTGTAGATGAGTACCATCAGATAAGCATGTTCGGTGTTGAAGCAGGTATAGTCAAGATTGCCTCTTAGACAGTGGATGACTATATCAAGGAGTTGGATGAACTCCGGCCGAAGACTGTCTTTCAGTCTGTATGAGTAGTCATTGTGCTCAACTCCTGGTTTCGTCCAAAGACTCCACAATTCTGCTTGGTTAGGCATGGCTATCGAGTTTGCCTATTCACCTACTCTTGAAAGATGGAGGGACTCCATCAAAGTTTCTTTGGAGATCATGATCGGATGTCATCTAACTGTTGAAATAATGTTGCCATTCTCCGCGACTTGGGAAAAGATATAGAAATCAGCAACTATTTCAGAAAAGCATTGTCCAAACCTTGGACCACTTGTGAGAAACTAAAACAGTTCAGTTTCTTCCGCTGCTGAGACTAAATGATGAAACTCATCAACTTTAAGTCTTTCCATCATGAAGTCCAGGTCTACGAACTTGTCTCTTTTCAAGTTGAGAGCAAGCCTGGCTGGATCGATGTATTGAGCGGAAAATTCCATTTTGCAAAGAAAAAGAGTATTTCAGAAAGATTGAATAGATTATAGAGAGAGATAGAGATGCAAAGCAAATGCAATGAGTGTTTAGATAGATATGTGATCTTTGATCGATATCTCCCTAGCATTTAAAAGAAGCTTTGCATGCAAGTACTTTGAGCTGCACTCGAGTACTCCTCAGTTGATCAGTTAATAGATTTGACTGATGTGCAGCTGGCTTAAATGAGATGATCATCTCAGCCGTCTATAAGTTTAGCTTAACTTTTAGATCAGCGGTTGAGATTTCATCATTTTGAAAATGGGGTAGTTGCCATAAATGGCAAATATTTTCTTGCAGGATTTTGCTATTTATATCTCTCAGGCCATCAACTCGCTTTCTACTTTAGTGGTTGAGCTTGCGCAGTAGCATTAAAAACTCGTTATCTTGAGATATCTCCCATTTGAAAATTATGCTCGTTAGATTATCAAAAATGAATCACAACAATAATAATTTTATTAAGAATAAGCTTAAGGAATAATCAATTAAAAACTTATCCTTGGTCAGTTGGGATACAGTCCAACTGATGACTTTTGGTGAACTGACGATGTGGCAATTGATCAATCAGTTATTGTTATTTTTTCTTCTTGGCCCCTGGAACTGATTCATCACTGAACTGATGACATTAGTTGCTGAACAGCTGGATTAAATCTCAGTCAATTTTCTCTTCTTGATGGGCCGAACTGGATTCTCTTCACTGCTCTTGTTAGGGCAGTTTGGTCTCTTCCTTTTGGAGACTGATCCAGTTCATTCGGCAGGCTTCTCTAGCCTTGCTTTCTTCACGGATTGGCTCCGATGCTTTGCTTCAGCTAATGTGACCCTTCATATATTATGCAAGTTCCTTCTCGAGGATAACTTGAACTGAACTTCCTGTAGGTTCAGTTGGGCGGCTGTCTTGGAGCTTGAAGTGATTAGTAGGGTGACATATCTCTTGGATAAGAGATTGCGTGATGTGGCAGTATCTTCATCATTATACAGTCAACTCACTGAAACTGAGATGATAGGTGGCTCTCAGTGCTTCTAAGCAATTGTAGGTTCAGTTAGTCGAGTTAGCTCAGCTAACTGATTTGATAGGGTATCAAAATTCAGTTTTCGGCAGGCAGGACTGGTTGTGCAGATCACTAGCTGCTGTGCTCCTGTTTCTTCTTGAGCCTTGATGTCACTTCCCATTTCGACAAGTAGGGCAGTTGAAGGAATTTGTTGGTTAATCTATGACTCATAATCCTCTGCACTTGCACGATAGTTGGAGGAAATGGATTTGAAGTCCCTATAAATTTTAAACTCCAAACTTCTTCTCTTTACCAAAAACTTATGTCGTGAAAAGCAATGATCAAGAAATGAGACTGGATAGACATTGAGTGTCTCCAGTTGTGCCAGTAGAAGTACCAGTGTAGAAGCTTGAAAAGCTCTTGATCTTGCTTAGCCACAAATGCAAATTGAGTAAGAAGTAAGTTGGTTACCTCTTTTTATGCATTCTTGGCTGTATATTCACCACTGTGGAAAGTGCGAATATTTTCTTCCGTCAGTTGGAGAGAAGGACAAGTTCTCCTGAAGTAGTTAGCTCTGAAGTCTGAGTGAGGAATTCCGATGAATGGAATAAGCTCATCTAGATCTGAACAGTCTTGGAAGTCAGCTGTTGATCCATTCTTCGAGACTGGTAATGGAACGGCATTGGCAGTTGAGGTGGTTGAGGCTGTGGCACTTATATTACCTTTTGTTAGCCTTTTCTTCTCGAGTGAGTGAAGATGAATACTTCCTCTCTTGGGAATCCAGTCGGAGATGAGGACTGGTAGTACATCATCATTTGGCAGCTTCAAGATGTCTTCAATCATCTTGCTCATCCTAAGAACGAGTCCAACCATAGACTCAAACTTCCTTGTTCTCTTTGAGTTGGAGGCCTTTAAAACTTGACGCTTGATCTATGAGAATACAAACTCTGCCCAGTTTGTCTCGCGTCCTTCCGCTAGATGGATTATCACCTTGTACCTCTGCTGGGTAAGCTGGCTTTGGCTTTCAATTGCTCCAAACATCATCTTATTTATGATGTCGAGCAGAACTCCATACTCTGGCCTTAGATCAGTTTTAGCTGTGGTAAAACTGAATGCCTTCTTACAGGTAGGGGTCTTCCACCTTTTCCAGTATGGTTCAGCTGCTTTACTCAAATCTTGAACGGTTGCTCCTTGGTTCAGAAGTTGAAAAACTTCAACAACTGTTTCTTCAGTTATCTTGATAGGTCGGCCTTGGATAACTGATGTAATTTTCTTGCCATCTACACTAATTTGTGCTTGGAGGAGAAATTCACATACCTAATTTTGTCTGAAGAATCTGGGTGGTGTTTCCAGGTAGTGAAGAATCCCTGTCTTGTGAAGAGAAACAAGCAGGTTTTGGCCATTTGAGCTTTGAAGAATATCTTGGAATTTCTTCCTTTCAAGGAATTTGTCTCTCATCATCCGGTTTTTGAATGAATTGGGGGAACTGAGGAATTTTGCCATTGAAGAATTTTGGCTAGAATTTTTTAGAGAGATGAGAGTGAGAAGAAACTCTTGAATGATTTGAGAAATGAGTGTGTCTCTTTTTTTTAGCAGAGGAGACTAGATCTGAATTGATTTATGAGTAATGAATGATAATCATATGTCTTTGAAAATTTGTTGTCCCTTGCTTTTGTTTGTTTGCCTTAAATGCCTTTGTCAGGATTTCAACGGTAGGAAGGTGCGAAGTAAATGTTTGACAAGACATTTAAATTTTAAGGTAAAAATATTTTTATTAAGAAAAGATGTGGAACTGAAATTACAAGAAGTTTATTTCTAGGGCTTATATCAATTTGATTGGCCTCTAGTCCTTCTTGTTGTTAGTTCTTCTTTTCTTAACCCTTCTGGAACTGTCTGGCATGCCCTCATTGTTGAAAGAATCTTCCTCAGAGTCTTCAATTCCAGAGAATGCTTCCAGTTGTAGAATTGACTCATTGAGCAGTTTTACCTGATCCTTCATGATTTTGATCAGTTTCTTGAACTGCTTTGACGTCTTGCCCAGTTGTTGCTTCTTTTCCTGTTGAGCACCTCGTCGAGTCTTTTCTGTGAATAGCTGATGCTCTTCAGTCTCTTGGCCCGCATCCAGCTGATGCCCTATGGTCTGGTAATTAGCATCTGGCTTCTTAACCGTCTCAAAATGAGTTGGTGATGCTACTTTCTGGATAGTTGGACTCTTCCTAGAGTCCTTTCTTCCATCGTCCCCTTCTCCTGAGGATTTGTATCTATGAATGGCGTGAAAGATGTCATCTGAGTCAGAGTTTGATTGAACTACTGATTCCGCCATCTTAGCTTTCCCTTTACTCACAGTCATTGGAGTGGTTGGGATCAGCTTCTGCCTCAATCTTGGTTGTGGTTCTCTGATTATCACAAGAGGCAGTGCTCTTTCTTTCACCTTTGGAATGAAGTCATTAGGATCAACTAGCTAATAGTTTGTCTCCTCAACCATTAGATTGAGAAGCAGCATCTCAAGGATGAAGCTGACTCTGCTGATGTAGTACATCTTCTGAGGGAAGGCCATTCTGCATCTAGGTTCATCTTCCACAATGTCTACAAATCTTTTAAGTTGTCTGAAGAGATATAGAGACATCTTGGAGCTGCTTCACTTGGAGTCCTAGGAAGAAGGTCATTTCTCCCACCATGCTCATCTCGAATTCGCTTTGCATTAGTTATGCGAATCGAATGCAGAGATTGTTGGGGTTTTTTCGAATTGAACCACCGCAGGATCTAATTGGATGTTCATTAATCCTAATGTCATGTACATCATAATTTTATGTAGCACATATGTTTTAATTAACTAAGTTCAAAAAACATGCATAGCCGATTTTCGATTCTACTAAATCAGAAACATAGAATACCGAAAAATTACTTACAAATTAAACGACGGGTTGAGGACAAGATTAAAGGTCTAATATTTTTGTTGTATGAATGATAATAGGCGCCCCTTGATGTTATTCCACTCCTTGATCTTCTGATGTATTCCCGGACTGAATCTAGTTTCATGGTGGGCTGAAATCTACTAGATCGGTATGCAATCTGTGGAAATAAAGAGAACACAAGAGGAGCTGATGTCTTACCTTAAAATTTCATTCCCCGCCCTCTTATATATAAGGGGGTGGGCGAAATTTCAGTGTCCTAACCCTACTGGGTTTGGGCCTCTATCCCTTTTTCCATCTCCAGTCCATTAAAGTCATATTGGGCTACAACAGGGATCTAGAAGAATATTAAATTGGCCTACTAATTTATTTAATTTTCAATATCCAATAAACTTAGGATATTATTAAATAGATTAAGTATTATTTTTATTCCACTAAAGAAATAACATATTTCTGAATATGCTTTCTCCTTTAGTCCAGTCATTCCCCGTGTTTAAGATATAATGCCCATTAATTAATTATGTAAGCTTCTGACAGCTATAATTAATTAATATCTTATCCTTGAGTAGTACCACACAAACTTTACTCATACACGGAATAAATTCCACCTACAGGGTTTCAGCATGAACTTACATTTTCTCAAGGGGACACCATCAACCTAGCGCACCAGGACACAGTGCCCCTACATATTGCACGACCCATCATAAGTGTAAATGTCACAACCCAAGATATCGAGATTATTGATCCTATGAAAGAATCTCACCCTTTGATAAATCAAAGCTGCAAACACTACACGTATATGTCTGCCAACATATAGGGGTTAAGAACCCGAACTCTGTGGATTTTTATTCTCTCATTTAAGGTCAGAATAAAGAATAGAATCCTAAGTAGATCATCCTCAATACACTTGACCATGTATTAGAATAATCAGTTAGTCAAGACAAACTAACTATCAGATTATTCTACGGTGCACCGATAACAGGTTCAGTGCCATCTAGACCGTGAGCCTTTTAATACATTACAAGGAACCGATGATATGATCTAACCATGTGTTTACCCACACCATATCATCTACAATGCTAGTATAGTGAAATTGCATGTAAATATAACAATTTAAATGCAAATAGTGACTGCAATTGTATTCATTCTATATCATCGTAAAACCATCATCAATAATGTATACAAAAGACAGGTCTTCTAGTATACAAAACCAATAGAGATCCTTACTCTTCGATCCAAATATTATGTCATCCACATAAATTTGAACCATTAAGATCTCTGATGATCGCTCTATTCTGAATAGAGTGCGATCAATGACTCCTTTTTGAAACCCATTCTTGAGCAAGAATGTTGTGAAGGTTTCATACCAGGCTCTGGGCGCTTTCTTCAGCCCATAAAGTTCTTTCTTTAGCTTAAAGACTTGGTCTCCAATCTCAAATCTAGGTGCTTGCTTGACATATACGTCCTCCTTGAGCATCCCTTGTAGAAAAGCACTTTTCATGTCTATTTGATAGACCGTGAAATTGTTGTGAGCCGCATAGGTGAGGAACAATCTGATAGCTTCCAATCTTGCAACTGGTACAAATGTCTTATCAAAGTCGATTCCTTCACTTTGAGAATATCCCTTGGCTACCAGTCTTGCTTTGTTCCTTGTGATGACGCCTTGTTCGTCTAGTTTGTTATGAAAAACTCACTTGGTTCTGATGACTTTCTGGGTTTTTGGCCTATCAACAAGAAACCACACATCGTTTCTTGTGAACTGGTTCAGCTCTTCTTGCATGGCGATTATCCAATCTGCATCTTCAAGAGCTTCATTGATATTTGCTGGTTCAGTTTGAGATAGAAAGCATGTTAAGAGAGCATGCTCTGTTGAACTTCAGGTCTGAACACGACTTCTTGGATCTCCAACAATCTTATCAGCTGGGTGGCTCCTGAGTGATTTAGATAGACCTTCCTCAGCTAGATTTTCAGTTGGATCCTCTGCATTGACATCCTCTGATGTCTTATCTCCAGTTTGCTCTTCAAATTCATCAGTTCTTTCCCCTGCTTCAGTTGTGGGGTTGAAGGTCTCAGCACGATTAATTTCTTTATTGGTTTGATTGCCATCAGTTGTGCTCTCAGCTGGTCTGGTGCTGGATACATTTCCTTTATCTTCTAGACCAACTTCAAATTCCTCTGGAACTGTGTGGTTCACATAGTCCTGTGAGTTATCAGTTTTGCTAGGTAGCAATTGAACTGATGGATTGAGTACCTCCGTACTCCTGTACTCATTGGAAAATTCATCAAAAACAACATGACAAGTTATTTCCACAACTAGTGTTCATTTATTGAACACTCTATAAGCTTGAGTGTGTGGGGAATTGTAACTAAGAAATATTCCCTCATCAGCTTTGGCACTGAAAGTATTCAGTTGACTTTTGCCATTGTTGTGAATATAACATTTGCAGCCAAACACTTTGAAGTATGAGATAGATGGCTTACGACCTTTGTGAAGCTCGTAGGGTGTCTTGTCATGTACGCTGACGATGGCGCTTCTGTTTTGAGTGTGGCATGCAGTATTGATTGTCTCGGCCCAATATCCTTCTGCTATGTTGGCATCAACTATCATTGCTCGAGCTACTTCTTTGAGTGTGCGATTCCTCCTTTCAGCTACGCCATTTTTCTATAGAGTTCTAGCAGCTGAGTGCTCATGAGTTATTCCCAGTTCATTGAGAAAACTGATGATCTGCTGGTTGACGAATTCAGTTCCATTATCTGAACGAATTCGCTGAACTGATCTTTCTCTTTCAGTTTGCAACCTTCTGATCATCACTGATAGCTTGGTGTAGGTTTCATTCTTGCTTCTGAGAAACTCTACCCATGTGTATCTTGAGAAGTCATCGACTACTACAAGAGTGAATCTTTTTCCTTTGGACTTTGGTGGTCTGAGTGGCCTAAATAGATCCATATATAGTAGTTGGAGGAGAGCAGTTGTCCCTGGAGGATGACTTCTATTCTTGAATGATGACTTCACTTGCTTCCCTTTTTGGCATAGTCCGCAGATGCCAGTTTTCATGAAAATCTCCTTAGGAAGCCCATCTACCAGCTCCTTCTTAGCTAGATGATTGATGGTTCTGAAGTTGAGATGATTGAGTCATCGATGCCATAGCCAACTTACTTCTGTTGAGCTTTTCGAGAGAAAGCAAGCTTCTCCATATCCAGTTGACCAGTCAACAACGTATATGTTGCCTCTCCTTACACCAATTAGGAGGATTACTCCAATTGACTTATCTTTGATGTCACATGAGCTTCGACTGAAATCAATGGTATATTCATTGTCACATAATTGACTGATGCTAAGCAATTTTTGCTTCAGTCCTTCCACGTGGGAGACTCCATTGACTACCATATTTCCTTTAACCACGAACCATTCTCCAATGGTTCAGCTTCTGGAGTTGTCTCCGAATGTGACTAATGGTCCTTTCACCTCCTTGTATCCTTCTAGATCCTCTCTATCTCCCGTCATGTGTTTTGAGCACCCGCTATCTAGGTACCAAACCTCCTTGGCCCTCTTCTTTGATAGGATACCCTTTTCTTGTAAGAGAGACGATTAGTTTTTAGGAACCCACATAATATCGGGTCTTTCTTTGCTAATCAGGTGTTTAGGGATCCAGATTTGCCAAACTTTTAGCTTATCAGCAGGTAGAGAGTTTTTAGACATTGATCGTCTGATTAGTTTCACTCTCTTTTCAGCTCTCATCCTCTGACCTGAGTCATTTGACTTGTGCCTACATCGAGAGTTAGTGGGATAAAACACTTCGATCATAACTCTCTAATCTTGAGCTTGTTCAGCTTTTCTTTGTGGCCAATTTCTTTCAACTTCATAAGCTCTATCGCTCTTACTGTATGGCCAGTTTGCAAACTAGTTGTTGTTGGAGCTTGTGCTTGGTTTATTCTTTGAATCCAAGTACTCATTATACTGAGTTTCAAAGTCAAAGGGAGTGAATTTCTCCAGGGGAATCAGAACGTGTTGGCATGCTCAATACAGCTTTGTATGCACGTTCCTTCTTAAGTCAACATCTCTTCTAGGTTGACTTGCTGGATGTTGATAGGGATATGCTGGAGGTGCAGTTCTGAACTGAACTGATGTTCTATCTTGATGAGATTGTGGTCCAAACTGAGTATTTCCCCTTACTCTAGTTGGTTGGTCAGTTTTGTCCACCATAGGCCTGTTTTGAGCTTTGGGCCTTGGAAAGACTGGTGACTTTTGTCGAACTGACTATCTCTGATGAGCTGGAGGTCTTGGCTGAACTGATGACCTTTGTTGGTAGGCTGGATACCTTTGCTGAGCTGATGGCCTCTGCTGATAGGCGGACTGCCTATTTCGACCTTGTGGCCTTCTCTGAGATGGCTTCTTTCGCTGAACTGATGGCTGATATGGGCCTTTTAGTTGGAAGGATTGACTGGACCGCTTTGGCTAATCTGTAGGGATGTTCTCAGTTCCCTTGCCTTCGGTCTCTCCAACTGGTTGGGTTGGTGCAGGTCTGACAAAACTAGGAAGGGTTCCTTCTTGACTGGTTTGAGCAACTGTCTTTCCTTTTTCAGCAGCAGTGTACCTGTTGTATCCTAACCATGGACTACTAGTTTCAACTCTTTGATGGCTTAGAATCTCATCAAGAGTTTGAGATCCCTTTCTGAATTTGAGAGATATCTCTTCTCTTTCTTGGATCTCCTGTCTGAGCCTCTCGTTCTCAGCTCTTAGCTCATCAACTTTGAGCTTCAACTTCTCACATTCAACTGACTGAGCCTCAAGTGATTCAGTTCTATCATGATCACTCCTCAGTCTTTTGACCTCATCTCTTAGGTCATCATTTTCTTCCTTTAGTAGCAGATGCATATATGATATTACAGACAACTGATTTTCTAGCATTCTTAATTGTTCATTTAACTCATTGCTAGAAATGGAAGTTTCATGAATGTGATAAAAAGAGGTTAAGGAATCGCTTGTGCTAACCTCTTCTTTGTTGTCAGCCATGAGGTAGAACAGTGCCTCATCTTCAGAACTGTAGCCGTCGGAGTCGATTCCCGATGGATAATCTGAGTCATCCAGCACGGTGTTCTCTGTGTTGGCCATCATAGCTTTTCTTTTGAAAAAGCTTCTCTTTACTTTGGCCTTCTTGTCTTTAGGGAGCTCTGGACACTCATATCTGTAGTGTCCTTGCTTGTGGCAATGGAAATATTCTCCTATGCTTCTGTTGGCTGCCTCGGGTTGTTTAGCCGGTGGTTGGTTTCTTTCGCCTCTGGGCTCCTCATCAATTTGAAGCATAACTGATGGCTGATCTCTGATCTTTTTAAGCTTTTTGAGCATCTTGGCAACTGACTGGATCTGATCATTAATATCTTTAGTTAGGCTCTTTTTCTTCTCCGCTGCTTCTCTCCTTTGATCAGTTGAGCCTCTTGGTTGTTCTCTAGCTTGAGAACTTCTTAGTCGGAAGACATTTTTTCCTCAAGTTTCTCTAAATCGATTTCTTTCACCGTAGAAGGCTGTATCCTGGGCTGATGATGATGTGGATGCCTTTTTTTTCAGTTTAGGCTATACTCGTGAGCCTTAAGAGAACCGAAAAGTTCTCTTGGGGTGATGTTGTTCAAGTCTCTTGACTCTTTTATAGCAATCACCTTCATATCTCATTCCTCTATGAGATTGTCCAAAATTTTGGAGTTCATCTCACTATTGGGATATGTTCTTCCCAGATTGTTCATCTCACTGATGATGCTTAGAAATCTTATTTCAAAGCTGGAGATGTTTTCATCTGAGTACATCTTGAAGGACTCATATCTGTCCACCGCCAGTTAGAGTTTGTTTCTTTTGATGGCCTCAGACTCTTTGCATAGATCTGCAAGTAAGTCCCATATCTCCTTGGCAGTTCTGCAGCTCTTTGTGTCCTTCATGCGATCTTCATCTAGAGTTTGGAATAACGCGGCTTGGGCCACCAACTCTAGGTTCTTCAACTTCTTCTCTTCACTCGTGAGAAGATGAGTTGGCTTCGAGATCCTTGCTGGTTGGTTGACATCAGTAATGTGGGCTTCATTGTCCATCATAATCGTGATTGGACCTTCCTCGATAACTTCCCACATATTCTCGTGGATTGAGTAGAGATGCGCCTTCATTCTTCTGCTCCAGTTATCATAGTTCTCAACTGAAAAGATAGGTAGCTTATGGTTTCCATAGCTGACAGATTAGCACGGATAACAAGATCTGATTCAGTTGATCTGTAGAAATGGCTGATCTTTAGAATCAACCGCTCTGATACCACTTGTTGGTCCCGGGGCGAGTCAGAATCAGTTTAGATGGGGGTGAATAAACTGATCCAAAAACTGAACAATAGATGCGGAATATTCATGGCCCGTTTTGACTCGCTGAGATATCCGTGCTCTTAGGAGATCAGTTGAGATGACCTGCTAGCTCGAAGTACTGTGTGTGCTTTAGGTGTGCAGTTCAAAACATGCAACTGGAACTAAAAAGTAAAGCAGAGCACACAAGCAGTTTATAGAGGTTCGAAGCTGATGTAACCCGGACAATTTATACAGGATACAAGAACGCGCGGAAGACTTTTAGGAAAGAACACGTCAACTTGGAAGGACTTAATCCTACTCTAAACACTTTAATAACGAGAATAATCTGAATTAAATGATAAACAACTCGAACACAAAATAGATGACGAACTAGACCTAATTACGATATCTAGACAATGACACAAAATAGAACACAAATCCAGAAGGTGAGAAGCTGTTTTGGACATGGGATATGGCTGGGAATCAGATGAGTTTGGGTATGAATTTATGGGTTAAGAATGGCTAGGCAAGATAGGATATGATAATGATTAGAAGAACTTACGGAATATGATGTAGAACACGATGAACGGGACTTGAATTGAACTTGAACATGGCTTGAACGAAATTGGATGGTTAAAGGTGACATGGACGGCTTGATGATGTTGAAGGACATCGTTGATGGTGGCATGGGTGATAGTGTAGTTGAATTGCAACCTGATTAATTCCCGGTGTATCTTGTACGACGAAAATGAATCTTCAAGTTGTTCTTTGGATAGCGAGTTCCCCCTAATTCCTTGTGTGAATTAGAACATTCCTTTGATGTAAGACTCAAAGTTTTCTAGGCTTCAAGAATGAGTATTTTTTAGAAAATAGTCAAAGGCTTTAAACGGTTGAGACACAAATTGAATGCAAAGGCAAATTTAATCAATAATGTCTAAAAAATCAATGTAACATGGTTCCCCTATTTATAAGCTTGTAAGCTAAAATGGCTTAAAAAACTAATCCAAAAAAGGTCTCATAACTATACTAGGAAATTGCCTAAACTAGAATTCTATTCAAGGTAGGAAATTGCCTTAAATACAATTCTAGTCAAACCTATTCTATAATGAACGAAAATTAATATAAAAATTAAATAAAATCTGATCTAAACTATAGTCTAAATTAAATAAATTAATAATATAGTCTAAATAAAATTCAACCCCTAATTAAATTAATTAAAAGGCCGAAAATTCGAAAATTCTTCATGCAAGCCATGCACGTCTAAAATGCCTCCAACATGCATGCTTGTGACTTCAACTCTCTTGATCATCATATGTTGTTCTTCAAATCTTGATCTTCAATATTTAATTGTTAATAAAGTAACAATTTTGGGATGCTTTGATAGTAGCTTTGGATGAACCGATTTGATGCTTGTCATGGTCTCATACCAAATTTATGATGTAACCCGGACAATTTATACAGGATACGAGAACATGCGGAAGACTTCTAGGAAAAAATACACCAACTTGGAAGGACTCAATCCTACTCTAAAGACTTTAATAACGAGAATAATCTGAATTAAATGATAAACAACTCGAACACAAAATAGAAGACGAACTAGACCTAATTACGATATCTAGACAATGACACAAAATAGAACACAAATCCAAAAGGTGAAGGAGCTGTTTTGGACATGGGATATGGCTGGGAATTGGATGAGTTTGGGTATAAATTTATCGGTTAAAAATGGCTAGGGAAGATAGGATATGATAACGATTATAAGAACTTACGGAATGCGATGTAGAACACGACGAACGGGACTTGAATTGAACTTGAACACGGATTGAATGAAATTGGATGGTTGAAGGTGACATGGATAGCTTGATGATGGTGAAGGACGTCATTGATGGTGGCGTTGGTGATAGTGTAGTTGAATTGCAACCCGATTAATTCCCGGCGTATCTTGTACGATGAAAATGAATCTTCAAGTTGTTCTTCGGATAGCGAGTTCCCCCTAATTCCTTGTGTAAATTAGAATATTCCCTTGATGTAAGACTCAAAGTTTTCTAGGCTTCAAGAATGAGTATTTTCGAGAAAATAATCAAAAGCTTTAAACGGTTGAGACACAAATTGAATACAAAGGCAAATTTAATCAATAATGTCAAAAAAATCAATGTAACATGGTTCCCCTATTTATAAGCCTTAAGGGGGACGAAAATTTAAGCTAAAATGGCCTAAAAAACTAATCCAAAAAAGGTCTCATAACTATACTAGAAAATTGCCTAAACTAGAATTCTATTCAAGGTAGGAAATTGCCTTAAATAAAATTCTAGTCAAACCTATTCTATAATGAACGAAAAATTAACATAAAAATTAAATAAAATATGATCTAAACTATATTCTAAATTAAATAAATTAATATTATAGTCTAAATAAAATCCAACCCCTAATTAAATTAATTAAAGGGCCGAAAATTCAAAAATTCTTCATGCAAGGCATGCACGTCTAAAATGCCTCCAACATGCATGCTTGTGACTTCAACTCTCTTGATCATCATATGTTGTTCTTCAAATCTTGATCTCCAATCTTTAATTATTAACAAAGTAATAATTTTGGGATCCTTTAATAGCAGCTTTAGATGAACCGATTTGATGCTTGTCATGGTCTCATCAGAAGCTCAACTTCTACGTCCTCTCTTCCTTCCGCAGAAGGGCAATTCACTATGCAAGTGTAAAGTTCCTTTATTACAGTTACACAGTGAAGATAGGTGTTGGACCTGGCTGACGGTGACTTTACGTGTCACGGATTCCTTTTCAACTGGTGTTGTCCCGGAAGCGGTGATCCAACGATAGGAGCCTCCTCAGTCAGTTTCTGGTCGATAGCTCACACTTACCAATCTCAACTGCTCACTGAGACTTTAGGTGCTATTGTCCGTCTTTACATGATTTTAGATCTCGCTCGATCTTCAAGAAAGCTGTAACGCCCCAAACTACTCCGTTTGGCCGCGTCACTTAACATACTTATAACGCCCCAAACTACTACATTTGGCCACGTCACTTAACAAATAATTCATTTACATGCATTTGCGTTCTCATAATAAATTGATCGGAAGCTAAGGTCAAATTGCATTATGAGGTATAATATCATAATTCCGAATATAAATTTTCCTCTCACAATTATAACATGCAACATATCGAATCTACCCTGTCACACAACATAGAATTTAATGGAAGCATAGAATAAACCCATCCACCTCATTCATACAATCATCTAACATATCGGGCTCATAGGTCTTAGACAATCCACTCGTCTAGCACCCTAAATTAACAAACATAGCATAGGAATTCAATGACCTATATTTACACACAACGTAGGCTCCTAGGTCAATCGACCCGCCTTTAAAACATTGACATGTTATATCAAGTGAAATACAATCACAACCACAAAAATCGGGCTAATCCCATTCCCAATAATCGTTAATCATGAGATAAGTAGAACGTTCAATATATTTATAGTAATATACGTATCCAAAGTCATGTAAAAGTAAACACAATCTTATGGGGGTTCTCTTGTGTTCACAACGCTCCTACTCGTGCCTCGACTCCTCAACCTAAAATTCATTGAATGAATGGGGTGAGTATTTAACAAAATACTCAGTGGGGAACACTGCAAACAGTTATAGCTAATTACACAAGTGAAAATATGACATATGGACTTTTCTTTTCTTTGTGGAGACTAGTCTCAACCCCACAGGGTCCAAACATCATGATGCCCCTATTAATGAACATCTTACCCCTGTAGGGATGCCCGCAGACATACTACCCCCCCAGGGAGGATATTAACAAGTCTATATCGATCCCGAAGGACCTCTGTATTCCCCGAAGGGTCTCATTCTTTTCTCTTGGTCCGAAGACCCTTCATACTCATACAATCAAAGCACAACAATAACTATAACTTTACACGTGTTCACAGTTTAGAGTAACCCCACCTTACGAGACGCTTTCACAATTTCTCAACCTTTGAAATACTTCTTGGCCGTGCACAAGTCGTCCTCCTTGAACCCCAATACGTCACCTAGCACCTTTTAATTCTCTTTTCATTTTAGATGTCGAGTTATTTAATTAAATCATAATTTGACCAAACTCATGCTATACTTTGCTTTAAGGATTTCATACATCTTTAAATACAGAATCATGGATATACCAACTCATAATATGATTTTGGACTCAAAATACACATTAAAACTCTTCGAAGCATTTAATCGAACACATTACATGCACCCATTTAAACCACATGCTCATGACTCGATTTAAATCCTTTAAACCCAATATTTCAAATACAAATACCTTCATCCTAGGGCTCTAACATACTTGAAAACCAACCCCATGCAATCATCACAACACCTCCAAACAATTATCAACATATCAAGGAAAAATTAGGGCAAAAATCCAAACCCTAGGAATAATTGTTGGGGTTTTTTCGAATTAAACCACCGCAGGACCATTTGGTTGTTCATTAATCCGTGTTCATGCAAATCATAATTTTATGTAACATGCATGTTTATCACAGTCTAATCAAAAAGCATGCAAAGCAGATTCGAATCTAATAAAGCGGAAGACATAGAAACGAATCTACTTACAAATCGATAGACGGTCTGTGGACAAGATTAAAGATCTAATCTTGTTGTTGAATGAATACTGTAACAGGCGCCACCTAGCTCAAAATTTCGACCACCACAAATTCTACTCCAAGATCTTCTGTTGTATTCCCGGACTGTATCTAGATTCAGAGTGGGCTGAAATCTACTAGATAGAGTTGTGAAATCTGTGGATAACTTTGAGAGACAAAGAGGGGCTGATTTATTATGCAGTAAATTTCACCCCCCCTTCCCATATTTATAGGGAGGGGGGCGAAAATTAGATCTCCAAACCCTACTGGGTTTAGGCCTCTATCTCAAGTTCAATATCCAGTCCACTATCAGTCAATTGGGCTACAACAGGGATCTAGAAGAATATTAAATTGGCCCACTAATTTATTTAATATCCAATAAACCTAGGATATAATTAAATAAATTAAGTTTTACTTTTATTCCACTAAAGAAGTAAAACTGACCTACCAATTTAATACATATTTACGAATATGCTTTCTCCTTTAGTCCAGCCATTCCCCGTGTTTAAGATATAATGTTCATTAATTAATTATGTAAGCCTCTGACAGCTATAATTAATTAACATCTAAAACCTTGAGTAGTACCACACAAGCTTTATTCATGTACGGAATAAATTCCACCTGCAGGGTTTCAACATGAACTTGTGCTTCCTCAAGAGAACATCATCAACCTGGCGCACCAGGACACAGTGCTCATGCATACTGCTCAAGACATCATGTATACATTGTTATTACCCAAGATATCGAATTCGATCTACGAAAAGATCTCACCCATTGATAAATCAAAGTAATAAACAACACACACATATGCTCGCCAATATCACATGAGTTCAGAACCCGAACTCTGTGGATCTTTATTCTCTCAGTAACTGGGTCAGAGATAGAGAATAGTATCCTATCGTGATCCTCCTCAATACACTAACCAGTGTACTAGAATAATCAGTTAGCGAAGATAAACTAACTTATCAGATTATTCTACAGTGTACCGATGGTGTGTTCAGGACCATCTAAGCCGTGAGCTCTTTAATACATTACAAGGTTTTAATGATATGATCTTTACCGTGTGACTCCCCACACCATATCATCTACAATGTAAGTATATGGAACATTGCATAGAACAATTATAGAACATAATCTAAATGCAAACAGTGACTGCAATAACTTTCATTTCATATCATCATATCATCAGAAAAGTATACAAAGACAAGTCTTTCAGTATACAAAACTAACAATCTCCCACTTATACTTGAAGCATGTCTTTCAAGCATAATAACTAACTAGCAAATTCTCCAATCTAAAACTATCAACTCAAACTGCGCTACCGGGTCTGCATCTCACTCCCATTTTCTCCACGTGACCATCAAAGGTCTTAGCCGCCAGGCTCTTCGTGAATGGATCAGCCAGGTTGTCCTTAGATGCAATCTTGACCACTGCCACGTCTCCTCTCTTAACGATTTCTCGTATAAGATGGTACTTTCTCTCTATGTGTTTACTTGCTTTGTGAGCTCTGGGTTCCTTCGAATTTGCCACTGCACCAGAGTTATCACAGTATATCGTGATAGTCTTAGGCAAATCAGGAACCACACCCAAGCCCACTAGGAACCCGCGGAGCCAGACAGCTTCTTTTGCAGCCTCAGAGGCAGCTACATACTCAGCTTTCATGGTGGAATCCGCAATGCATTTCTGCTTAATGCTCCTCCATGCGATGGCTCCACCTCCTAATGTAAACACATAACCCGAGGTAGACTTACTCTGATCTTTGTCGGATTGAAAATCTGAGTCCGTGTAACCCAAAGGTACTAGACTATCAGAGCGAAAAACCAACATGTAGTCTCGAGTCTGTTTAAAGTATTTGAGAATGTTTTTTACCGCAGTCCAGTGACCTTGTCCAGGGTTAGACTGATATCTGCTTACCATGCCAACGGCATAGCATATATCAGGCCTAGTACATAGCATAGCATACATCAAACTTCCCACAGCCGAAGCATATGGTACTTTCTTCATTTCCTCTATCTTAGACTGTGTTTGGGGACACATTTCCTTGGATAGATGAATTCCATGCCTGTAAGGTATAAAACCTTTCTTGGAATCTTGAATGCCAAATCTAGCTAGCACTGTATCGATATAAGTCACCTGGGACAGACATAACATCCTTTTCTGGCGATCACGAATGATCTTGATGCCAAGGACATGTCCGGCTTCATCCAGATCCTTCATATCGAACTGCTCGAACAACCACACCCTAATGTTTGACAACGCCTTCTTACTGTTTCCAATAAGCAAGATGTCATCAACATAAAGTACGAGGAATGCCACCACGTTTCCGTCACATTTCTTGTACACAGCTCTCATCCGGACTTTGCGCAAATCCATATGACTAGATAACCTCGTCAAATCGGATGTTCCAAGACCTCGATGCTTGCTTAAGTCCATAAATGGATCTCTTAAGCTTACACACCAAGTGCATCATGTATACATTGTTATTACCCAAGATATCGAATTCGATCTACGAAAAGATCTCACCCATTGATAAATCAAAGTAATAAACAACACACACATATGCTCGCCAATATCACATGAGTTCAGAACCCGAACTCTGTGGATCTTTATTCTCTCAGTAACTGGGTCAGAGATAGAGAATAGTATCCTATCGTGATCCTCCTCAATACACTAACCAGTGTACTAGAATAATCAGTTAGCCAAGATAAACTAACTTATCAGATTATTCTACGGTGTACCGATGGTGTGTTCAGGACCATCTAAGCCGTGAGCTCTTTAATACATTACAAGGTTCTAATGATATGATCTTTACCGTGTGACTCCCCACACCATATCATCTACAATGTAAGTATATGGAACATTGCATAGAACAATTATAGAACATAATCTAAATGCAAACAATGACTGCAATAACTTTCATTTCATATCATCATATCATCAGAAAAGTATACAAAGACAAGTCTTCCAGTATACAAAACTAATAATAATGAACCATAAGAATTTGATATAACTTCACATATAGCTTCAAGAAGGTAAATAAACCATATGTTCAAGATATCAAGGCAAGAGGATCAATAAAATCGAAGAACCCTAATTTTTGGATAACAAACCCTAGGTTTGATTCAATAAGAAATGAGTGTTTAATCCCCAAGAAGAAGAGGTATAGAGGTTACCTTAGATGATGGATGATGATGGTGGAATACACTCCAAAAGTTGAAGAGTTTTCTAGAGAGAGTTGAGAGAAAAATCACCCACGAGGAAAAGAAATGAGGGAAATGACTAAGTGTTGTGCTTTTAAAGAAATCCGGAAGGAAAAATCCCCGGACCCGCGCGATCGCGCAGCCCCTACGACCGCGCACCTCAGCTCTCAGCCAACGCTCCCCGCGAGCGCGCAACCCCGCGCCGGCGCGCGCCTCTGGTCCGTCCCGCGGGTGCGCAGCCTCCCGCGGCCGCGCACGGCCCCACGGCCGCGCAACACCCTGTGGGCGCGCGGCATGCACAATTCACCCCCAAACAGTTTCAACTCCCGGACATTTCCAACTCCGATTATCTTTAAATTTTTCGAAGCACTTTTAATACACACCGAAAAATTCAAGATATGTTCAACTCAGCGTTAGAATGTTCAAGATATGGCAACTATAAAATTCAATGCAATAACATTCATCCTTTAACACATAACTTGACACTTTAGTATTTAAAATTTAAACTGTATTATACACTCAGTACAATACCACTGTGTGCTAAGACGTATCGGTTCGAGTAGAACAACCTGCAACATAACGACGGCATAATACAAACATACTTGCATGATTAATAACCAGACAATATTAATTCAAAAATCATTTTCCAGAATTATAATTTATAATTCATCAAAAAGGGTCAGGGTATCACAAAAGCAGTCTTGAAACTGGTATCAACTAATGTGCTCCTTTGCGCATCTGCGGCTTGAGCTGGGTAGTTGATCTTTGTAGAGCTTTGAACTGAGAGAGTTGCTCTGGCTGGAAATCTTCAACAGCTAGCTTGATGAGAAATCTGGCTCCTTCTCTTCAGTTGGACTTTTGTTTCTTCTGAGTTTTTGAGCGTGGGGCTTTAGTGCTTTGGCGAATGTCTTCGCTGAATGTCTTAGAGACGTCAAAAGTTCTCAAGTCAAAAGTCTCGGATCACCTTCTAGGTTGCTCACCTTTTATAGATGAGTGGTTGGTGACCGTTGATGATCACTGTGTGATCATAAATGATAAAGCCGTTGAGGGGATTTCATTTAAAGATAGTCGTTGAGTAGCCTTTGCTCTTCTGACGAGCTTTTGTTCCAAGATCTCGGTTGTATTAACTTCAAGATCTTCTTTGGCTTATCTGAAATTTGAATTTCAGTTACGACTTCTGTCTTGATCTTCAGTTCTGAACTTTATCTGGCAGTTGGAATCTTCAGTTCCTCGTCTGTTAGTTCTGCGCTTCTCTTGGCAGTTTGGAAAGCTTCAGTTAAGATCATCTTCAGCTGGCGAATCTGGACTTGGGCTTGATGCCTCTGAGCTCCAATTTGATTTGCTTCAGCTGGCGGTTTGAACCAGTGTTCTTTAGTTGGTATTCTGGATTTGTATCCCTTCAGCTGGAACTTCCTTGGACTGGTCTTCAGTTCGGTTGCTGGCGCTTTATTAGTTGGACTTCAAAAACTGATGCGTCTTCAGCTGGTATCCTTCGAACTGGTACTTCTTCAGCTGGAACTTTAATCTTCAACTGGGACTGCTTGAGCCGGTATTTCCTTTTGCTCAAACTGATGGTCTTCAGCTGGTATTATCCTTCAGCTGGTATTGTCCTCTCTTCGGCTAGTCTTCTTCAGTTGGTATCATCATGAGCTGGTATGTTCATCAGTTCAGACTGATGTGTTCTTCAACTGGTATTTCTTCAGCTGGGAATGGTCTTTGAACTGGCATATCCTTCAGTTCTGACTTGATCTCTTCTTCAGCTGGTATTCTCCTTCAGCTGGAACTTTCCTTCAGATGGAACTCTTTTTTAGCTCGTGTTGGGCACTTCTAAACTAGTGCCTTGAACTGGTAGCTTCAGCTGATATTCTTCTTCAGCTGGAAATGGGCACTTCTGAACTGGTACCTTCTTCAGTTCATAACTGTAGACTTATGGCATTTGGTACTTTTCTTGATGGTACCTGCAACTTTCAGTTTTATCTTGCTAACTGATCTAGCAAGCTACAGTTTCTTTCTCATAGCCCTTTGTGGCTGGATATTTTCTTTTTCTCTCAATTCTTTTCTCAGCTCTTGGCTGGTTTCTCTCTTTTCTTTTCTCTCCTTTTTTTTTCTCTCTTTTCTTTTTCTCTCATTTTTCTTTTCTCTCTTTTCTTTTTCTCACTTGGATTGATCATTTCTTTTGGCTTTGATAGCTCGATTTTTTATATGATCATCCTTAGTTTTCTGCTTGATATCATTTCAGTTTTTCAAAGCTCTTTGCATATTTTAACATATTTTGACATCTCATCAAAACCCCTTGTCAGAAAAACCCTTGATAGTTTTTTCTAACAATAGAATATGTCCATATAATCAGGAACCAACTCTAGATTGAGTGGGCCAACAGCACTACTCTCAGTTTGATCCTATTAAAAAAAATAGTTACTAACAAAAAAAAACCAACACTGGTTCGAGAAGATAAGTTACAATAAACTACATATGTTCGAATTCAGAAGTTAGAACAAAATGACTATGTTCTAACTTTATAGTTAGAACCTAACTTATTAGACTTCATGTTCGAACAACAAAAATAGAACAAACCAAGTTTGTTCGAACAACAAAGTTAGAACAAACTAGCTTTGTTCGAGGTTGTTATAATTTGTTGCCTGAAACAATGTGAATTACGGATGTAAATTGCAAAGTTAAATATAATGTTGAAGCTAGTGTTACCACATTGCCTTCAACATGCAGTGGAAACGTAAACAGAACTTTGCACAAAATAAGTTTTAGATCACACTCCTTACGGTGTGTGATTGCCTCAAGGCGAAATTCACTATCACAAGTGAAACACAAAAACAATGCTGATGTTGTCTCGGTTTACTCCCTCGACAACACTGCATAAAACATACAGAGGACTATCCTAGCTTCACTCACTCGAATAATCACTCAAAAGCAAACCTATCTAAACACATAGATAGATTACAATCAGTCACTCTAAATCCTAGACTTCTCTAAGTTGACTATCTAACCTACACACACAACTGGAATGAAAGTCTCCAGCTGATTAGGACGCTAGGCAGATGTCGAGGAAGATGTCTTGGATTTCAGAGATGACACTAGATGCAAGATTCAGAGCTTCTCACAAACCACGGTGATAACCTGCTTGCATAAATGATTTTAAGGCTTGGAAATGCCTTAAATACTTCCTCCATCTCGGCTGGGTAGTTTCTCCACGATCCTTGATGAGTTGGATGCAAAACTACCGCCTTCCACTACCCTTGCTGAACTGGACTCGAGATAACCATCCTCTGCACTGCGTGGCACACATTCTTCAACATCGTGTAACAATGGCGGTTACTTCAGCTACCCACGTTCTCTGCAACGGTTAGTGTCAAAGATGAAGTGGGGAACATCACGTCCCTTGAAACTCGGAACAGATTCTGACCTAGTCAAAATCAAGCATAATCCACGTTTTAATTCGAAATATAATATCTAATAAATCCCTTAAATCGTGGAAAATGATATGTGACAAAAATCACAATTTATTAAGATTAATTTAAAATAAATTAATCCAAAATACTAGGAAAGGATAAGGTTAGAGATCCGAGTGTTATACTCGGTGTGACGAGAATGACGGACAACATTAGATACGATATCATCTGGAACACGTCATACTTAACATAGGTTCTTTATTTAAACACGTAAAAGTGTGTTCTAACTGTACTTGTAGAACAAAACGTGAAATTTTCAAATAATAACACGCGAAAATTCAAGTTTTAATCTGTACAAACTCACGAAAAATACTTACATTGTTCGATTCCTCTTGATTTTCATTCCACATTGTTGATTGCCACCTAAATTGCTCGAGTTAACCTAGTTTTTTTAGCTCAATTTTGTTGTTGTAAGTTAACCTAGTTTTTCCACATTTATTTTTGTGCTCAATTTTGCTTTTTTATTTTTTGTTTTTCAATTATTTTCATTTTTTTAGTGGTGCATTGAGTAATTTAGGTGGTAGAAGAAAGTAATTAAATGGTATTTCAGTCAATTCATAATTATTTTATTTTTACTTTTTTTCCTTTTGTGGTGCAAAGGGTAATTTTTGTGGTGCAAAC
This sequence comes from Perilla frutescens, assembly GCA_026008535.1. Taxonomy (NCBI): domain Eukaryota; kingdom Viridiplantae; phylum Streptophyta; class Magnoliopsida; order Lamiales; family Lamiaceae; genus Perilla; species Perilla frutescens. The sequence continues at coordinate 24,638,536 of BRKX01000010.1, read as the reverse complement.
AAAAACTCCCTTTAGAAAATCATTTGCGCTAAGGGCGTCTCTAGGGTTTCGATAGCTTTTTTCTGATTTGAGGGGGAGAAATCAAAATCAAATGGAGAAGTGTTCTTCAAAGTGAGTATTCTTGGACCCAACCCAAATCATCAGATATTCATAAGTTTGATTTTTCATTGTTGATTTTTTACTTCTGTTCGGAAGTTGATTTTTGAAGGGAGAAATGCTCGATTTTTTATTTTATTATATGATAATGTTTGATAGTGTAATTATGCATTTCTTTATTTCTTCGTTCTTTGAGAAAAATGGTATTCATTCTTAGTTCTTCGTTCTTCATTTTATCTGGTTGTCAAATCGATTTTTGTTGATGAAAGATGCTTTAGTCAAAAAATATTTTCTGATATGCTTACTCGTGATACGTTGCATTGCTGCTTATGTTTCAAAAAATATTTTCTGATATTGTCCATAAATTCGAATACTATTTTGTGATGTGCTACTCATGCTATTAAAATTCTGATATGCATTATTATTTTTGGAAAATGTTTTCTGATATGATACACTATAATTAAAAAAATATTCTCTGATATGCTACCAAAAAATATTTTCTGATACACTCCATTTCATTTTGGAAAATGTTTTCTGATATGATATCTTAATATCAAAAAACATTTTTCGAATCAGTTAACTTGATGTTTTCTCATACTAATATGCACTCTTTTAGGACAATATTCTCGAAGAATGCCAACTGCTTCGGTAAGGAGACAACAAGCGACAACTCGAATTCAAGTTGAAGAAGCAGCTCCAATCATCGTTGAACATTATGCAACTCCAATCCAGGTCAAACAAGAGGTTCTGAACAACAACGTTGTTGAGGATAATGATGTCGTCGAGATAGTTAGAGGTGCATTTCGAGTACTATTTATATTTTGTAGAGGATTTTTCTTTACTTGGAAATTTCTACTTGTTTTTTTATGTGAATGTATAATACTTTATTGGATGTGATTATGACTACATATTCTATTAGGTATTTTTGAGGTGCTATATAATTGTTTACCCTCTTGGATATGGCAGAAATATAATTTTTGATTTGGTAATGATTTCGAAAATAGTTTTCCAACCAACTTAAGATGAACTCCAAAATAGTTTTTCGACCAGTCTACAATTGGTCAGAAATTATTTATTGACGGATCTGCAATGAGGTCGAAAATTATTTTTTGACTGAAAGACATCTTAGTCGAAAATTATTTTTTGACTGAGTAGGTGTTTCGAACTTCAGAAATAATCATGTTAACAAAATAAAAAACACATCTGAATCAAATGATCCAATATATGAAACACATACAATTCGACATTTAAGATATATTACAATTATTATAAATTGAATGTTTCTCATTCAGCAGCATATTCATTGTGGTGATCATTCCACACACGCATGATATAAGGGTAGTGGGTGGCCTGGAGTTAAGAAAACCTACAAAACAAAGAGATTTTAGTTTCTAATAGATAATTACATAATTTTGTATCAACACTGATGAACATACCTGAATAAAGTGATTTAATTTTTTTGCTTCTGGTGTCTTAAGTCTTAACCAATGCTATGCAAATATCTACCACCCAAAGTCACCAATGCAATATCATAGACTATAGATTTTTGAACCTTCCTAGTTGAAATTGAAAAATAAATTATGACATGAACTGGTGATTTCAGAAAATAATTTCTGACCAATTGTATGATTTTCGGAAACTGTGTTTTGAAAGATCATTCTTATTTCAGAAATATATTTTTGACGCATCACATGGTCGAAAATATATTTTCGACGCCCTGTGATGGGTTTCAGACTGTGTTTTCCGACTTATCTACAATGAATGCAGCTCTTTGATCGGAAAAACTGTCAAAAATAATCGAAAAAATATACGGTAAATGACTTACATTGTTTGTTTCTTCAATCTTTCCGTGCTCCATAGTTGATTTCCACCAAAAAAAACTCAATCTAAATGGATTTTGGAAACTTTTGAGAATGACTAGGGTTTGACAATGGTAATGGTTGATTTCTACTCTATTTTTGCTTTGTTATTCGGTTATTCGATTTCTGCTTCAGTTCCAAATTTAATTTTTGATATATTGGTTTATTTTTTATTTATGATTATTGGTTTTGTTTATTTTTTTTTTTTGAATTCATGGATATTCATTTATTAGATTATTTAGTAAGAATATTTAAGTAAAGGGTGTACTATTAACACCACTATTTTTTCTCAATGCACCACAATTGCTCTACACACCACTATTTTTTTTATTTTTTTCACTTTTTCTCAACACACCACACACAATGTCAATTTTACCCTTTCTCTTAAAAACATTATATTATTTAATTAAAGGGTGATTCTATTAACACCACTACTTTTTCTCAATGCACCACAATTGCTCTACACATCACTATTTTTTTCCTTTTTCTTTTTCACTTTTTCTCAATGCACCACACACAATGTTAATTTTACCCTTTCTCTTAAAAACAATATATTATTTAATTAAAATATTAAAAATATTAACTTAAATAAAATGAAAAGAAATAATATCCCATTCGGGAACAATAGTGAAGACAGGTTGACCTGGGTAAACGAATAGCGAAGAAACTGAGAACGGCAAACACGAAAAAGAAAAAGAGTGAAGACATCAAATCCGTCAAAAGGTGATTTTTTGAAACTTTGGAGCAGCAGCAGCACCATCATGGAATCTTCAAACCTCATGGATTCCATCGAAAATTTGACTCCCATTGAACCTTTTGGTAAGTTTTTTAGGTTTTATTATTACCCATTGAATTTCTTGGTTTCGATTTAAATTTTGTAGGTTTCGATCTTGGGGAATTTGTGAATTTGTATAATTTGCTTTGAACTTAAACCTAGAATTGATGAATTTGTTGAATTTGTTTGATGTAATCATCTGCTGAACTTGAACGATTAAATTTGGGGGGAAATAGCTGTGATTTTGTTTGGACTATATATTGTTGATTCATTGCCTAGACAATCGAAAAATAGAATAGTGAACTAAATGTGTGTAGTTTGGAAAACAGTTTGTCAAATGCATTATGATAAGTTCATCAATCTGTTTTTCGAATAGACTCATATTGGATCGAAAAATCAATTTTCGATGCTTGAACTCACTGTTTGGAAACATATCGTTTGAAGAAACTCTGTAGAATTTGGCAAACATTTTTTCGAGCTCATTCAGTACTGATAAAATTATACTAACATCTCTTTTGAAATATTTCAGCATCAACTTATCAGAGGAGACCCACTGCGTATGTAAGGACACGATGTGCGGTAGAACGCAATGAGGCATCACACATTCAAAAATCTAGATGGGTTCGAAAAATTAATTTCCAAACACATAAGATCATACTCAAAACAAACATTTTTGAAAGAATATAGATGGGTTCGAAAAATTGAATTTGTGAATCACTTGATATGTATTCGAAAAACTAATTACCGAATCTTATGAGTGTCATTTGATAACATAGTTTCCGAACCAAAGTATACCAGATCGAAAAATGATTTTTTGAACATCGAAGTTATTGTGCGGACTGTATTTTTTCGAATCAATCGCGACGATTTGTAATTCTTAACTCAACATACCTCATAAAAATTGAAAAAAATACGGTCCAAACAATAAAAATCACTTATATTGCTCGTGTCTTCTTCATTTTTGAACTCTATGGTAATTTAGACACATAATATGCTATCCAAAGTTTGAGAAATAGGTTTTCTAGTTTGCTTTTGCTTCAAGCTTTCAACTGCGCTCATAAAGATTCACGCTCAAAGGTTTGATATCTGAATTATATTTACTATTTTTTAAATATTTATTATACTAATTTAATTAGTGGTGTATAAAGAAATAATAGTGGTGCATGAAAGTAAAAAAAAGGTATTTCAATAATATCAAAAATTTCTAGTTTTTAATTATTTTCATTTTGTGGTGCATTGAGAAAAAATGGTGATGTTAATAGAAACACCCTTAAGTAAAAGGGTGTTTCTAAATGCGCCACCACATTTACTTTTCACACCACAAAAATTATTATTTTTTCTATTTTTGCTTTATACACCACACAAAAAGACTATTATATCCTTCCACTTAAAAAAATTAAAATGTAGAATTTAAGTTAAATTTAAAACAAAAATAAAATAGATACCCAAAATTCTATATCTCTCGTCTCTCTTCCATATACTCTCGGCCGCAAACAGCAAATGAATGTGAAGAACAGGGAGCAAAATCGAAACATACTCAAGAAATATCAAACTTCAATCTTCGAAATACTCAAAAATCCCGTGAACTATGGAGCTAATGGAACGAGTTTGTAAGTAATTTTATTCCCTTCATGATTGTTAGGGTTTTACATAAATTTTTTATTTTATGTGAATTTTATGTTAATTTATTAGTTTAAATTTCTGTAATATGTTTCAAAGATGAAATATAATGAATTTTAGGATGAATTAGTTTGAATCGTAATCTCCATGTTCATCCTCCAGATGTGGTTCATGAATCGAGCTGTTCAATCTTTGTAATCAAGCTGTTCTTTTTGAATTATACGTTGTAGGTTCATAAACAAGTTCTTGAATATGAATGATGTGGTTCATAAACATGTTTTTGAACTGACAGAAGGTGGTTGATAAACATGTTTTTAAACAATGCTGTTCTGCCTTGGTGAAATTTTTTTTTTATTGTTGGGATTGTATTTAACTTATAAATATTTGATATGTAGATTCTCGGAAGAGACCCACAACTTTGAACGTAATGAAGCAGAACGAGTTATACGAGAAGAGTTGGAAAATCAACAATTTATTGACAGAGCACATGATAATGTCAATATTGATCTTAATGATGATCGAGATGCAATCCTATTGATGGGGCCAATGATAATGATGGTCAAAATGAGTTTCTTAGAGCCCCATTCCCGAGAGGGCCAATTGATCACTCAGTATTTATCTCTTCAGGCGCAGTCCATGGTGCCTTTTTAGACGATGATATGATATGTTTTTTTTAATGTTATTAGATATTGTGACTGTTTAATTTGATATTAGATATTATGACGGTTTATGAAGATATTATGTAATGTTTTAACATGTTTGATATATTAGCACTGTTTTGGGGCTATTTTGATATTATATCATGTTTTAACATGTGTTGATATATTATCAGTGTTATGGGGCTATTATTGTGTTTTATAGTTATGAGTAATCAAAATAGGTTGTTGTTATTTTTATTGGCTCATAAACATGTTTTTGAATGTAAATGAGTTTGTTCAGAAATATGTTTTTGAACGTAAAGGAGTTTGTTCATAAACATATTTTTGATCCTTAAGAGGTTGGCTCATAAACATCTTTGTGAACCTTAAGAAGGTGGTTCATAAATAAGGTTTTGAACCTAAAGGTGGTTATAGTTTTTTGAACTTGCAAGTCCTATTGCAAATATGGTTGTTTAATCAAATATTAATAGTCTACTACAATTTAACCAAATATTAATAGTCAATTACAACGCAGTGAATTTATTCAAGTAATCAAATACTGTAATACCCCACAACCTTGCAATTGGACCATGTTTAGGAAGTTGGGCCTAGTTGTTAGAAAAATAAGATTATTGACCTAGAGTTGAAGATTAATCATGTGGGCTTAGTGTGAATTAATTATAAAAGCCCAATCCATTTTTTTATTTTATTTTCAACATTGTGGGCTTCAAGCCCAAAACAGTAAAAATATAAATGTTATTTATACAAGGGGGAGCTCATTTTTTCTCCTTCACTTCTCTCATCTCCACCATCTCCTCTCCATGATGATTTCCGGTAAGGTGGCCGAAGACGGAGCGCCACCGAGTGCCGTCGCCGAACCACCGTCCGCTGTCGCTGGAATTTTCATTTCCAGCCAAAATTTTCCAAAAAATTATTTTCGACCCCCTCTTTCCATTTTAAGTACCATAGCTCAAGTCTAATTTCAGAACTCAACTTTAATTTAATTGGATTTTTTATTTACTTTAATTATATTTCTATTAAGAATGTGTGACTCTAGAGACCTCGCACAACTTCCACATAGAAGGAAATAAATTTCAAAATATAATTTCCGATTTAATGGGATTAAAAGATTTGACAGAGGTCACTTTCCGTAACTTGCTATTTTAATCAAATTTTACTCAGCTAACCTCGATTGCACTTTTCACTTATCCAAAAATTATGAAAATAATCAAGCATGACTCCACATATATCTTTATTAAACTATACAATTTTCAAAATTTTCTGAAATCACATGCTCTAGTTATAAAAATAACCGCCTGATTAAAATAATCGACTTTAATCAAAACTTATCGGAAAATTATGAAACTTGGCAATCCTATAGGAAATAATATTTTGAGCAACTTTCTAGTTCAAATTTTTTCGATTTGACGACCTAAAACGGGCAAAAACCGAAACTGATTGACGCCCCTTTATTTTTCACGTTTTCCGGCATTTTTGCCGGTTTTCAGCCACCGAACGACGACGCACTCAACATACGAAATGAAGTACTATTTAAAATACACAACATATTAAAATTTCAACTATAAAGGATGAGATATGGACTAAAACGAGACATCCGAAGCGGCAGCGCGACGGCGGCACGACGACGGCGATTTCCGGCCATCCACAGCAGCAGCGGCAGCGGTTCTCCGGCAGCCTTCCGGTGCTCGACAACTGCTCCCGCAGCAGCACCCCCAACAAAACTTAACCTGAACCCGCATGCGCGATTTACTCAGCACAGGTCCGGGTTTCTCTCATTCGTCAACACGAACTAGAGAGAGAAAGAGAAGATAAGAGAGAGAGAGATCAGCAAAGAAAATGAGTTCTCCCCCCTCCTATTTATAGGAAAAGTTGAGGCAGGGTGGGTATAACTTTTTCGGATATAAAATACTGATAAAGTAATTTTCGGATTTAATTAAAGTTGTTTTATTCAATGGTGAGGTCCAAATGACCTCCAACACAAAATCTGAAAATATAGGGAGACTCGTTGGCTCGAGTACTATTGTACCAACCTGACTCGGGATGATGAGGAAGTCGTTTGAAGAGAAGCGAGAAAAGATTCTCTTTCAAAAATTACTTTTACTATTCTTTTCGATTGACAGATTTTGCTCCCGAGCGTTCGATTGACCTCAGATTGGTAATTTGTGAATGCAAATGGATTCCCTTGGGTCATTTCCTATAAGATAGGCTTGATAGAACAAGTTTCAGATCAATGAGGAGGATTTCGTAAATTTTTCGAATCACGAACGCACGCATAAATTACTATTCACATGTTTTCCCTTTACAATTTTCAATTACGGGACTCCTGTAGAGGTCAGAATAAAATTCTGAAAGCACTAACAGCTTCATTTAGGTCGTTACATTCCAGAAAAACCAATATTGACTATCTTCCGGCGGCAAACGCAAAACCTCATAATCGATTTTCACATAAAAGACACAAAAAAGTCGCAACTTATATTTGTTTAACTTTATTTTAGCTCCAATTATTTTCTTTAGTCTTCTAAATAAATTTAGAAAACTCTCTGAAATTATGGGATGTTACACCTATTCCGGTGGCCGGATCCGACATGCAATAGCTCTACCTTCTTTGTCTCGTTTCGCTCTATCTTTCCCCTTTGTTAATCTTGAAATCTATGAAGACTTGTGGGTTTAATTTCAAACTTGAGCTTTAATATTGGAAAATCCTCCAAAACCTCCTTTATTTCTAAATTTTCATGTTTATTTACTTATAAATATTGCTGATGTTTCTACTTAAATAAGTAAATAAATAGTGCATGTGTGGATTAAAATGGTCAAAACATTGAAGAAAATATGTGCATGTGTGTGCAAAAGAGGACCGACAAGTTTTGTGAAAAAGAGAGACGAGAGGTGCATGTGTATGTAAGAGAATTTACGTTTAAAAATAGAATTGAATTAAAATGGGTTTTGGTGTATGTTTGCAGTCGGGCAAATGGGTGTGAAAAGAAAAGAGAAATTTTAACTGTTTTACTTTGTATTGAAAATGGTTGCTGTCAAGCACAGAGAGAGAGAGAGAGAAAGACACAGACTTTGAAATTTAAAATGTGAATGAATATGGTTGCAACTTGCAAGGTAAAAAGAGAAAATGTGATACAATCTCATAAATGTGTTGGGATATGGGTGCTTGTGTGCACAGTAAACAAAAATGGGAATATGAGAGAGAAAGAGTAGATTTGTCTTTTAAATTAAAAGATGTGTGTGTGCGTGAATTGTCTTATGTGTGTTTATTTTTATTTTCTTTTATTTATTTTTAATTAAGTTATCAAAAGGGTAATAAAATAAGAGTAAATTTCACTTTTAATCTCATTAGAATATGATCAAAACACTTTTAGTCCCAAAAGTTACTTTTTTGGTCCCAAATGAAATTTTTTCTACAATTTTGGTCCCATAAAATATTTTTCCGACAATTTTAGTCCCATAAGAAAATTTTCCAACAATTTTAGTCCCAAACTAATTGAGATATTTGGTCTGCTAGACAACACAAATTGATTTCAAATAGAATGACAGGAAGCCTTGGATTTCAGAACGCATATTGTTTGTTTTCATATGAATGAGACACGTATTCACTAAAATTGTTAGTTTTGGGATTAAAATTGTCAGAAAAATATCTTATGAAACTAAAATTGTCGAAAAAATATCTTATGATATCAAAATTGTCGAAAAAATATCATTTGAGACCAAAAGAATAACTTTTGGGACTAAAAGTGTTTTGATCATATTCTAATGGGACCAAAAATAAAGTTTACCCAATAAAATAATGATAAGTTTTTAATGAGGAGATTGCAATCATCTTTTATTTATTCATTGAATAATTTCTATTTTTATTCCAAGGGAACATTTTTAAAATGTTTAATTGGCCAAGATTCTAATTGGCCTTTTTAAGTCAATATCAATCTATTCAATTTTCGAGTGTAGTTCCACTTGAGCCCAAATTTTGAGAGCTCATCCTTTAAGTTCAAATTTATCTTATGTTATAGTTTAAGTGCTTAGCATGATAATGATAGGAAGTTTACCCTTTTGTAGGCCCGAACCCGAGACTCGGAATTAATTACGATTCACGGGACATGTGTAAAGCTCCAGCTAATTTAGCTATAAGGTGGGTTTTGCTAACTAAAACTTATGTTTTTAAAATGTTTTCATCCATATATGATTTATGACTATTTTCGCTCTTCGTGGATATAATTTGACCCGCGTGATGAATTTTTAGCCTGGTCAATTATATTGATAGATAATTATGTGATCACACAGGGTTTGTATCCACGCATGGTAAATTGAGAGCGTTGGCTTTTGAATAAATATATATTCTTAAGCGCATGGACATTGAATGAATATTGGATTGTTCGCTTTTGAATAACTATTCATAAGCGCATGGGCATCTGAATGAATATTGATTTATCAGTTTTTGAATAAATATTCTTAAGCGCATTGACATGATTATAAATATGGTTTTGATATGATAAATATGTACATGTATTTGGACGAACACGATAAGCTCATTGAGTGTTTTCGGGCACTCAACCCATGTTTTCTAAAATGTTTTTCAGGTACGTGGTGATACAGGCAGCTGACGTGGACATTTGGGTTATTTAAGTTTTTGACTAGGTCAAAAATTATATTTTGAATGTTGAATATTGACTTTGGTCAATATTTTATCGTATATGCTTCCGCTTAATATTTTGAATATTTAAGAATATTAAAATCTTTCATGCCCCGACGTTATTGCGGACTCATTCAAATATTTGACTTTCAACATTGATTGGTTGTTTGTAAAAAATATTTGCGATTGGTTGTTTAAAAAGTCTTCCCAAATGATAATTGGTTGATCTTATATTTAAAAAAATTACCTTTAAAATATTTTCTTTTTAAAGGTAATATGGTTATGAAATTAGGAACTTTATTTAATCTTGTGTAGCGTCTTAGATTTCCGGAATTAGGGCGTTACAAATACAGTTAGTCTATTACAATGTAATGAATTTGTTCAATTAACCAAATATAAATACTACATTGCTTTTTCATCGAATGTTGTGACAAAATTTTCCCACCCAATTGGGCAATCACTTCGGTTATTTCTCAACTGAAGTGTAATAGGGGGAAATGGGTGAGCAGGAGTTAGACAAACCTGAAATTGAATAAACAAAACAATAATTAGTATAATGTATATTTTGGATCATAAACATGATTGTGAACCTAAAGAAGGTGGATCATAAACGTATTGTTTAACCTAAAGGAGGAGGATCATAAACATGTTTGTGAACCTATTATTAGGTATTCGGAAACATGTTTTTTGAACTTCCTTCACAATATTCAAACTGTTATTTCTGAACGTCTTTCGATAATTTGAATATCCACACATGATGGAACTCACGAAATAACAAAGAAAATCGATGAAAATCACTTACATTACTTGTCTCTTCATCATTTTCACTCTCCATGGTTGATTTAAACCCAATGTGCTCAAATTCAAAGTTTGTAAAACCCTATCTATACAATTTCTCTCGAACTGGTTTCTCAAATTGAATGTTGGATGTTGGAATAAAAATAAAATCATTTTGTTTTTGTATTTTTTAATTTAGTATATCATTTTATTTTTGTGGTGTGTAAAGAAAAAATTGTAGTGTATTGAAGTAAAAAATGGTATTTTAGTAATCTCAAAATTAATTATTTCTACATTATTTTTGTTTGTGGTGTGTAAAGTAAATTTGGTGGGGCATTTAGAAATACCCAAGTAAAATCATAAATAATTACTTTTCAATTAATTTTAGGGGGTGTATTCAATTAGGATTTTGATGAATTTTGTTAGACTTTAAAATGTCCATGGATTTCTATGGATTTTATAAATCCATAGACTCCATATGGAGTCTCCCAAAACTCCACATGGAGTCTCCCAACTCCACGCAGAGTCTGGCGGATTTTGTGTATGGATTTCGGATCGATTTTGGACGATTTCAACGGATTTGAAATTATTTTTTTCAGTGCTCGATGGAACACAACGATCGGTGAGCCCGGGAAAAAAGGAACCCAACGATTGTTGGAAGCCAGCGGCCACTGGAAGGAGAGGCCGAGCTAACCCAGCGATCCCTGGGCCGAGCGGCCGCTGCCGCCGCGGTCTTGCTCCCAGCGACCGCTGGGGTGCCAGCGGTCGCTGGAGTGCCATCATCGGCAAAGCCAGCGGCCGCTGGAGTCGGGTGACGGCTGGGGTGCCTGATTTCAACTCCTCACCGGCCGCTGGGATACAGCGCTTGGTGGGTTTTCCAAATCCATTGAAATCTCGTGTCCAGAGATCGGATTTCATCCTTTGTAATTTTCATATCATTTCTTGGTAAAATCCAATGAAGTCAATGACTTTTTAAAGTCCATGGATTTTTGAATACATCCGGATTTTAAAAAACTTTTAAAAGTCTAGATTGAATACACCAGGATTTTAAAGGACTTTTAAAAGTCTGGATTGAATACACCAGGATTTTAAAGGACTTTTAAAAGTCTGAATTGAATACACCCGGATTTTAAAAGTCCTTTAAAATCTAATGAAATCCCAATCCAATACACCCCCTTAATGTGTAGTGGGTAAAGAAAAAGGTACAATGTGTAAATAAACGGGGAGTTTCTAAATGCACCACATATTTTACTCTTTGCACCACAAAAGAAAAATGAAAAAATAAAATAATTTTGGAATTACTTAAATACCCTTTAATAAAATTAAGTCTGAATACATCCAAGGTGTTCGAATGTCGAAATTCGAACACATGGAGGATGTTCGAACTTCAATTTTCGAACCATCTCTATATTTTTCTAAGTATAGGAGTCGTTCGAATTTATATTGTCAAACAACTTGAACTTGTTCGAAATTATTTTTTCGAATATGTTTTTTTTTTGTTTTAAAGTTGCGTTCGAAAATCAAAGTCCGAACATAATGAGGATGTTCGAACTTCAATTTTCGAACCAGCTCCATATTTTTTAAAGCAAGTGTCGTTCGAATTAATATTTTCGAACAGATTAGATGTGTTCAAAATTATGTTTCTAAATATATTTTTTTAAATTGAAGAATATTAATGTAAATATAGATGGTGCAAAGTGTAAAAATAATAGTACATATAGTAAGTATAGTGCAGAGCGCAATTTCAGTGGCGCATTTAGAAATTCCCAAATAAACGCCCTGGATAAAAAAACGAACAAATAAGAAAAGAAAAACAAAGGAAAAAAAAACGAAATTGAATGGAGAAGACGACTTCTTCTCTGCGACTCTGCCCTTTTCTCCAGCGGCTGCCTTCTTTTCCGGTGCCGTCGACGACAACCGCCTAGACCTGACTCGACTCGACGGCAACCACTCAGCCTAGTTCCAATCCCGCTCACTCGAATTGGAGAGGAAGGTAAAATTGGATTAAGAAATCTCAAACTTGACAAAATCTCTTTTTCTGTTCGAACTGTAATGTACACATTTGGTTTGCTTACATATACGCAGTAGTAAGAGACGAATTATACTTTCTTGTACTGTATTTGACGATTTGTGGTTGATGAATGTTAGCATCCCCTGTTATGTGATGCTTCGATTGTAGAGTCGGGAGCTCTGAATTGAGATAGATGAGCCTGTTAAGAATCAGAATATCGTGTGATTTCAAAAGTTTTTTGATGTTATACTGGTTAATTTCTTGTAGACTTTTAGTAAATGGAGTGTTGGTCAAGAAGTTAATCAATGATATAATTGCGAAGAATATATTTCCACTGGCTTACAGTTTTAGCACAATATATATGTGTGTGTATATATATATATATTTACTATTCAGTGAGTGGATATATTTCCAGTGGCTTACAGTTTTAGCATAATATATATATTTTTTACTATTCAGTGAATGGATTGAACTGAGAACAAAATAAAAGAGAAAGGAATACAGGAAAGGATGTTTGAGGGTTTGGTAAGGCAGTTAATATTGGGATATCTGGGCAAATACATAAAAGACATCCAAAAAGAGCAGCTCAAGATCACCCTTTGGAATGGTAATTATGTTCAAACTTTTCTTTTATCTTTTCTATAATAATTTAGCATTTCCCTTTTCCCTGGTTCTTAGTCCAGTGCAATTTAGCCAAAAATGGAACCTAAGGTGTTTACTTTTTTTTTTTAATAAATCATGTTAATTTTTTTAAGAATTTTATTATGGTCTCAGAGGAAGTATTACTGGAAGATGTGGAGCTGATTCTTGAAGCCTTTGACTACCTTCGGCTGCCATTTGCTTTTAAACAAGGTAAAATTTTGAGTGGCTTTAATTATACGTAACTCAAGTATTATGCTTGTCAATTATAAAACATAAAACATATGTTTTTGGGCATGCCTTGTGATAAGCTTGAAAAATTAACCTTGACTTGTTGTTCTGCTGATTTGTTTTTGATAATAAAGGGGGCTTTATAGATGAATAAAGGAAATAAGTAAAGGGATGAGGAATCAGAAAACAGAACACAAATGAGCTATAGAATTGGGTTTTTCATGGGCCAAGCCACAGTTAGCGCTTGATTGTTGTAGTCAAATTTTGGGAGCTATATACCAAAAGAGCCCATTTTATGTAGAGTTACTGTTCAACCGATGTACTGGTCTCTTTGGTTAGAACGAAATAGGAGACTTTGAAGATTGTGACTTGTGAGGAATCCCTTGAGGAGACGTAGGATGGTGTTAAGTTTAGGGCACTTGGTGGGTTTTAATACTGAGGGATTCAAAACCTTCCTTGTTCTGACATCATTAGAGGTTGGAGTGTTAAGTTTAATTTCAAATCATAGAAAGTTTAAAGCCTTTACTATATCAGAGGTAGCTAGAGATTGGAGTTGTATGTTGTAGTTAGAATGATATCAACATTTTAAGGGATTGTTCGCCCCTTTGTACCATTTTTTTCTTCTATTAAAATTCTCCGCTTTTATCAAAAAAGAAAGAGAAGAAAAAACCCGTCTGAATGTTCATCCCCCCCCCCATCACATTCTATCTTTTATTTATTTATTTATTTATTTTATTCATAAATAATAGATATTATTTGACTTTGGTGTAGTGTTCATTAGCTTTGTTTTGTGTGGATTCCTTTGCCCCTCAGTGGCTAATCTTTTTAATGAATAAGATTTTCTTGTTTCCTATCACCCCCCTCTCCTAAAAAAAGAAAGAAAAAGGCAGCAATATCTCAATTGACAGGGTAATTAGCCAAGAAAACTTGGAGTTGCCTTGAGGGATTTCTAGTCATTTAATGATCCGATGTTACTGTCTGGCATCATGAAGAATGGGCGAGCTTTAGATGGAGAAGGGGATGTAACAGTAAATGAAACTAAGAATAATGGTTACTCAGTTCTGTATGATGTGCTTGGGGAAATTCATACTATTTTAATGGGATAATAGGACTCCTTCATTGTGGAAGACAAAAAAAAAGCTGGGAGAGAATATATGACTATATGAGTATGTTGGTTGGTGGATAGTGTAACAGAATGGATAACAAGAAGATCATAATCATATAATTTGTAAGTCTGGGTTAAAAATTGGGTATTGTATGATTTTATTAAGAAAGACGCTGATTTGCTTGCATTGCCAATTTCTATAGTTGGCTTTGCTTATCTTCTTTGGTCTTTAAGGACAAACTTGTCTATTATTAGTTATTACCAATACTTTTAGTTGGTTTACTCATTCCTTATATTCTATCATGCGAGATCTCTGTGGTTGCTTTTGTAGGGCATGTTGGGAAGTTAAGCATCAAAATTCCTTGGAAGAAACTTGGGTGGGACCCGATCATAATCATTTTGGAGGAAGTATATATTTGTGTCTCTCAGCGAGATGAGAAAGAGGTAAATTTCTTCTTAGACTGCTATCATGTAAATTTGAGGCTTGAACATTATAAGCAACATGATTCTCTATAAGTCCAGCATTAAGATCACATTTCCTGCCTGCATCTTAGATTTACTACTTTAGTTGTATTGGATAATAGATGGTCATTATAGCCATTGATGAGTTCCCTTACATCACCCAGAAGTCCTAAAGGAGTAAGCAATTGTAGACCTCTCCTAGCATGTGAGCAATTTTGCTACCTCAACTGAGATTAATCGACCCAGATAATACAGTAAGAAATGATCCTAATACGGATAAAGCCCTAAACTATGCTTTGATTAATCTTTGACCAAGAGTGATTGAAAGTGGGTCGTACTCCTGCATTGGCCCTTTCAGTAAGGTAGGAGTGGCTGGAAACAAAATCTGAAGGGTTCCACTTCTTGTCAAGCTCTAGCGTCTCAGATAAATCTGCATTATGTGTTAAAGGGAGGATACAAAGGGACCTACTAGCATTTTCCATGAATTTTTGTTACTCAGTGGCTTTCTCTACCTTTGAATAGTTACTCACTACATTTCTTGTTAAAAAATTAAAGCAATTGTGTGTTGGCTGCAGTGGTCGATGGATGCTGTTAAAAGAAGAGAATATGCAAGCAAAAAGGCGCAGCTTGCAGCAGCAGAACTCGCAAAGCTATCAAGACGTGTATGTGGTGAGCATTTTGACTTCAAATTTTCAGGTGTCACTGATAGCAATCTATTAATCCAGAAAATCTATGTTGCCATGTTAGTATGGAGTTTTTGGCTGTCAATTGAAATGTAGCGTGGAGAGAATGAGCATCCTGGACTGCTTTTACATGTTTTTCTATTGTCATCAACCGCCATTACTTGCCCTGACCAGCTTCATCATCTTTGATTTATGATACCCCATAAAAACTGGCATAGAACATACAAAATGACTTCTTCTAGATTATTCTTCTCATGTTTACTACCGTATCAAGACTGTTTCCAGTCATCATGGAAATTGCAGTATAGTGATCTTTCTTTATTATGGGATCACGGGCTTATTATCTTTAAGGATACCTCTTTCTTCCATTCTTTGATTATCATGATAATAAGTAATAACGTATAAGCTTGAGTTCTGCTGGAATAGAACAGCCTTTGCTCCATGGGCAAACCACAAATATGTATATATACCATGTAGTTTGCTACTTTGCTCTCAGGAGCAAACCCTCTAATATGTGCGTGGACTGTAGAAGTGCAAGCATGCAAAAATTATTAGTTTTTAACCCCACCTTTTTGGTTTAAAGTGTTTTTCACAAATCGATCTTTATTGCAGACAATCAGACTGGAAAATCTTTTATTTCATACATCACTGCTAAGGTAATATTTTGTTACCTGTTAGCTGGTGAACATTATTCATTCTGCTTCCTTAATCCTCTGCTCTTCGGCGCTGATATGCCCAAACTCACAAGTTATCAGAAACACATTTATTTTAAGCAGTAGTGCTTTATGTTTCATTTTCATCCATCGTTTCAGTTTATGTAATTTCTCTGTTCACTCACTTTCTCTCCAACTTTCTTGCTTTCCGTCCAAGATCCTTGACAGCATCCAAGTATCCATCAGAAATGTTCATGTCCTCTACCATGAAAAACAGAATGGAGTGGTATGCTCTCTTTCTTATAAATTTATGCTGTATCCTGTTTATTTACTGATGGCCATGAATTTGCATTTTTGAAATGAATTAAATTCTTTTTTTGGCATAATACTTCATCTTTTGCATGTAATAGATAATTTGACCTAATCTATTGAATTTATGAGAGGAGTTGCCCTCTGAAGCATTTCACTCTTGTATATTAGGTTAAAGAATATCAATGGAATATTTCTAGGTTTAAAATAAGTTCAAGAGCTCCCTTACTTCTAGATAGGCACTACAACAATGTACGTATTCTTGTCAAAGTTACATGCTAGGAGCCTAGGAGGATGGTATTTTACTTTCCCTAGAAGTAATACATGCTAGGATTGTATTTTACTTTACCTAGAAGTACTCTCATAAGAATGAAACATCTGTTCAGCCACATGCCAAAAATTTGTTCCTCCACTGGTCATTCTTGGCTGGTCCTGAATTTAATGCGATAGCACTTGCCACTTGTTGTAGTAGGTTGAAGGGAGGGAAAAATGACAGTTTTATGAACCGAAAGAGAATTCAGGCCCTTGGAAGAAGCTTTGTCTCTTGTTGCCTTGTAGATTGGTATTTCTGCAAAGGCTCTGCTGCTTTTTTGACAGCATTGTTCTTCTGTCATAATCCTGGCTGGAGATGTTAAGAGACTCTTACTGTTGATTGAACTGTTTACAGAGCTGGGAGTCATCCAGTTATTTGGAAATTTTCTTGACTGCTTAATGTGCAATTGGCAATAAGGCTGCTTTTTAGTAATTGCTGCATTGGTTTGTGATCTAATAAGTGATGGAGATAGAAAATGCACATTTTTTTTTTCATATTGGGCGGACGCCCAAAAAAAAATATTATTCTGTCAAAAGAATCTTAAATTGTTTGTAACTAGGCTTCATTTAACAATCCAGCTCAATGAGGTCATCATATGACTTCTTAGCTTCTCCAGTGATCTAATATATGCTTGGCATGTTTCAACATTTTTCTCTGCTTACTATCTGAATGAACAACTATGAGGATTGTTTCGATTTCTCATTACAGTAAGAGTGAAGTTCCGATGATTGTTGCCCTTGATAGTTTGGGAGCAAGTTTAAGTTTTTTTTTTTTTTTTTTGGGTTATGTTCTTTATTTTCATTGAAATTTGTAAAAAAAGTATGCATGTAATTAATTTGACAAAACTCGTTACCAAATCTTATGATGTAGGTTTATATCTAATATCTTGTTTAGTCTATTCCCGTGCATTAATTCATGAATTTGTAATGATAATATGTATTTGTTGGGCTTGATATTTTCCAGGAAGAAATGTTATTCGGTTTGAAGTTTTCAAGTTTGACAATTATGAGGCAAACTGCTTTCGGGTATCCATCCTCACCTTGATTCTTGTTTTTTGTTTAATTCACATGTTCAACCTTTTCTTTTAATGTTGTAGACATGGCCGCCTTCACTAATTTGGAGGCTAAGTTTGGAACACATCTTGGTGACAAACTTCACTGTTTGGCAATGTTAGTAACATAAAATTTCATCATCGGGGATTTATGAAGACAATACCCCTTATATTAGTAAACTATGAATTGCAACTATCTGATAGCTACCACCATAAAGGCTACGGAATATCTAAGAGCTACCAGTCAAAAACCAATCCCAGGATTCTCATATTAAGTGGACAGGCTGAGCTGAACCACAATAAAAAAAAAACCCCATCATGAACAAAAGATCAAATGATATTTTGGTTTGAACCAAAATAGAACTGAGAAGTTTGATTCCCCCCCCCCCCCCACTATACTTTTTTTTTTGTGCATCAGCTCTCACTCTCATTTTTATTTAATTTGACTGAACCAAACCAAAAGCTGATTGTAATTATATACTTTATACAGGTACATAGTATAACTGTATATTGAATACACGTTTAAATCAGAAAAACCTATACTGAGTTATAAAAATACTGCTATCATTTTATTACTTGATAATGCACCATGATAAAGTTGGGCAACGTAATCACCAAAACCAAAAAAATTGGGATTAACCAAGACATTGATTAATTAAGTTCTTATTCTGTTTTTGATTTTCACTTGGCCGAATTTTAGTTCAATTCATTCTGGTTTGACTGATTTTCAGTTCAATTCCTTAGTTGCTTTGCCTCTTATTTGCTTCTAGTTACCCAAATTATGCATCATGTGTCGTCTGTGGTTTTCCCCTTGTGCCAAGTCTTGCAGCATTACGTGTTTCTTTGCTACATTTTGGGGCCTTTGTGAGGTGTTCAAAAGCGTGGCATTGTATTTTGAGAGATTCCACCGAGCTTCCTACTTTACAAGTTAGGCATGTTAATTATTATTATAAGATGTTGTCAAGTTTTGTCTGCATTGTCTTCGAATTAAATTCTCATATGCGTGCTTGTTATGGTTCAAAGGTGCTATTATAGCATGACCTCGTGTGGGTCCTTCCCTGATTATGCTTGGATCTATTTTCTCACTGATCCAGGCAGACTAGGATGCTGTCCAGGAAATAGAGGGAGGGTTTTAAGGAGGATGATTGTTCCCATTTTAGTCTGTTTGGTTGGAGAGGAATAAGTTTTCAAGTACAGTGGTAGGGTTAAATTACAGCTGCATCATGGGCTAAAAAACATAAAGACTTCAGTCATATTTTACTCAGATTTAGTTAGTGATTGGAGTTTTTTCATCTGTTTTGTATCAGATCTAGTTGAGTTTGGAGTCTTGTTTCCTACTTTGGTGGATTCTTTAATTTTTGGTGGATTTCTTGTCCACTGTTGTAATTATAATCTAATAAGATGTTTTTGTTTCTGTTAAAAAAGAAAGAAAGAAAGTAACTATGATTTACTTGGTGATAACAATTTTGTCTGCCGGAGTGAGTGAAGGCCATTCTAGCATGCATTAAGCAATCTTGTCTAGAAACCTCAATGGATTGACAGTTGGCTTGTTTTGGGTCCTTGTGGAAAGTTCAGTATTCAGATGTTTGTTCCATTTTTTGTTTTATTCCAATTTGTTCTGGATATTTATGTTTTCTTTCAGATCTACAACTGCAAAAAATAAAGGGGGTCAAGTCAACAAATTGATTGAAATTCAGAGTTTAGAACTTTATTGTGATACCTCTGCAAAAGCTGATGACGCAAAGATGGAGAGTGCCTACAGTTCCAATAATATGGGAAATGAAGAACTAGAAGATAATAAATATTCCTCAATATTAGCTCCGCTCAATGTATCAGTGTCTTTGTCGGTAAGCATCTCTGGCTTTTTCTATAGTATGTAAGAATATTACTTGCTGTTTTATATTTTTTGCATCTTTGAGTTTAATTTTTGAGCCAGAGATATTCTTACACAGTTACACAGTCTAATGATTTTTTCCAGGTCATTGTACTTTAGATTTTTTTCTGCTTTCACTATGGGATCAATCCCATGTACCTTCATTTTAATCAATAAAATCTACTTTTTTCTTGCCTGATGGTGATCGAGTTGTGAATTACCCGTTATTTGAAACTTTGCTCCTCATGAACATAAACATGTAACACTTGAGTGAGGGGACAATCATGTTAAGATTTTTATATTGGTACATCATTGTCCTTGATGGTTGTATCTGCTAGCTAGAGCTGGATGTTTTAGCTACTAATACAGTAATACTGAAAGGAAATTTGATTTCTGAATATTTGAATTTACTTATTTGAAATTGTTATTGAATGTGAAACAGTTAAAAAATTCTTATGTGTTTTTGTATCTTCTTCTTGCGTATTTGGGACTTTAGTAGGGATTGGAGTTGTATCTGTAGAATACACAACAGAATTTGACAATTTTATCATATAAAACGCCTCCATGATTTTTTATTCTAATATTGTAACTGCAGTAATTTAACTTGAATTAACTGTATTTTGTTCCTATATGATCTCTACTAATGATATTACTCATCAATCTGTTAATTTATCTGTCCGCTGTCTGCCTGTTGTGGTTATGATTGTAAGCTGCCTCATATACATGATGCTGAAGTGCGATATGTGATAACTATCTTCTTGAGTTCTTTAACTTTGTTCCTATCTAGGCCACTGTATTGTTACACACTTATACAAAGTCATTTAGGTTTCATATTTTTATATTTCATTTACTTGAGATTTCAGCAATTTTATGTAGGTAAACAGGTCAGGGAAACTACTAAATGATGCTCCACAGTATACTGTCAACATTGAGCTAGCGAGCATGGTCGGTCAATATTCACTTCATTTTTTGTATCTAAATCGAATTCTTATCTTTTTATCTGAATTGTCTTGATGATTTATTTTAGTATTTTGCTTTATAGGCTACCTCAATGGATGAGGTTCAACTGCAGCAGATCTTGTTTCTTCTCGATTATGTATCTTTATGTCGATTGAGAGAGAAGTAAGCTTCCTGCAATGCTATCATATTTTTGTCAGTATTTGATTTGTTAGTTGAGTAAGACGGCGGCAGTTTTGTGGGTTTTGCTCGTGGGTGTGAAACTGGAAACTAGTTGTCACTACATTTACTTTACTACTGTCCTGCAATTTTTGTATAAATTGAAAATGCGGGATTAACTCGTAAACTTTTCAAGCTGAGATCTGAACTCGCATGATGGATCTAATTCTTACACTGTTTCTGCTACTTATTTGAACAATTTATTTATGGGAATTGCTATTTACACTACAAATATTACTCATTGCACTTCATCCACTTCATGCACTTCTATTTTTACTCTTTGCACTACACTATATTACTTATTTCTTCGCCCTTGTTGGATACTGCTACGAAATTAGTTCAAACTGCAAATTTCGAATCTTCTATAGATGTTCAAAAAATGGTTTTTGAACATATTCGAAATGTTTGAAAAATAATTTCAAACGATAATGAAACTGCATTCAACTTCTTTTGAAAATCTAATTTTCGAACCACTTCTATAGTTTCGGAAATGCATTTTCGAACACTCTTCACTGTGTTCGAACTGTAATTTTCGAACCACTCGACGAAGAAAGAGTAGGATAGTGAGCGGTGGTGGTTAAGAAGAAGGGTTCAGAGACTCTCCTGTGTACTTTGATTTTTTGGGCGGAGTCGGTGGAGAAGGGTCGGCTGTGATAGTGAAGGTCGGCTGACAGGCGATGGTGGCGGGCGGTGGCCGGTGTTGGTTGCAGGATCTTGGGCGTACATGGTTGAAGTCGTTAAGATGGTGGTGTTGGGTTTTTGTTTTTTCTGTTTTTTATTTTTATTTTTATTTTTGATTTGTTGTGCATTGAGCAATTTTGGTGGTATAGAAAAGTAATTAAAGGGTATTTAAGTAACTTCAATTTTTTTTTTCATTTGTGGTGCAAAGAGTAAAATTTGAAGTGCAAATAGTCACTCCCTTTATTTATAGCTAATTGCATTCTTCACTAGTTATTATGCTTATGACCCTGTTGCTTTTACTTTTGTAGTCTCTATATGTCCCTGTATATGTTGTGAGATAGTGAGAGAATATTGACAGAACCTTTATATTCAGGTTACTCCCTCATCTTTTGGGAATAGAGACATCAAAAGAATATGTAAATCAAACACAATCACATGTGATATTAAACTATCCCAAAAATAATTCCACTTTTTGCGTCAGGTCTGAATCTACTGGTGCACCCGGAGTAAATATAGATATTAGTCCATGCATTCCTTGGAGATCGAGTTTTCTTTGAGAATATGCAAGCTTAAATAACTCTGACCGTAGGGGACAAGGAATAATTAGGCCTATACCTGGGTTGGGTCAAGAAGTGAAAGTTGGAGTGCATATACTTTACTTTATAAAGGACCTTGTTCTTTCCCTTTATCATTCATATTTGCTCTCCTCTGCAACTGTTCTTTAATCCTGTTTATTTGACATTAGTTATTAAATTATGATCTGTTGAATTTAAACAACTCTGATTTGTTTTGTTCTTTTTCATCTTATAGTTATGGGCGTTATCGCCCTTGGTGGAGCCCTTTAGGCGAAAAGCTCACGGGATGGCAAAAGGCATGGTGGCATTATGCTCAAGAGTCTGTTCTTTCTGATGTTCGGAGGAGGTTGAGAAGAACTTCTTGGAAGTACTTTGGAGAGAGACTGTAAGTTGATCTATGAAATATCTCATTATTACTTCCATTTTTTCTTTCAACTTGCATTCGAGTTAATCTGCTTTATACATGTCTTAAAGTTGTAGGCTATCATATCCTATATGATCTAGTGATGGCAATTAGCTTTATTGTTTTGGTTGAGAAGTTCTAATTGATTAGTTATCTTTCTTATTATGTGAGGTACTGATAAACAGAGTTCACGCTGTAAGAAATTTGAGGGCTGAATGTCAAGTGGTTTTGGAGCTGCATGAACTAGGATGGAAACAAATAAATCAATTGCTACAGAAATAAACATAATGCCTTTCTGCTTTTTGTTGCCTGAAACTCATTTTATTATTTCTGCTTGGTTCTTAATCTATGTTGTGAGGCATAAAAACTGGCGGAAATAACAGATGCAGGAGATTTTTTTGTTTGATATTGGTTTAGGGGTTTGAAATTTATTCCAATGAAAAACAAAATTGGGAACTCCTGCATTGATCCAAACTTCACTCTCATGGAAATTCATGAAAATTTATCTCAGTTGCTCAAAGCATTTAAAATAAGGAAATAATAACGTTTCTCAAAGGATAGTCAAGCTAGATTTCCCCGACAAAATAAAAATTGGGAATTTTTATTCTCTCTATGTTAATGAATCTGCAATAAGTTTTGAGTTGCGTGGTGGGTCTCAAATTACAAAGATTTTAAGGCCTTTTTTTAATATATATCGCTAGAGAGGAGTTGTATTTGTGGTTAAGTTGACTTCACTTTCGCGGATTTTCATCCCTTGTAATAACTACTTATTGATTTTCTAATAAATTATGTTTCTTATAAACAAAAGAGAGAGAATCTGCATTAGGTTCTTATTTTTTGCTCCCCACTCCCCCTCATTGCTAATCTTGTAATGTAGCTGCACAAGATATTGTGAAGTATAAGATAGAAATGTTTGGTTATTATTACTTATTTAGTGCTTACTGTTTGGGACTAATGGAGCAGCAATGCAGACTAAAGAAACATGCAATAGCCATTTTTTTAAGGCTAATTAGACATGTTAGGCTGCTGCGGTACATTGCTATTGAGTGGATAATATCATTGGTTGGTTAGTCAATAAAGGTGTTCAGAGGCTATCTCCTGAAAGAAATGGGAGTTGTCTTTCTTTAGATTTAAAAACACCATTAATTGCAAATACCAAAATATATATGCTTGGAGAATAAAATGCATATGAATTTGTACGTCGAATTAGTAAGGGCATAAATTCTTGCTAGGATGAACACTGTAGATTAAAACAGAAAGCACCAGTTGCGCGGTGGGCCTCAAATCACGAAGAGTTTAACGTCTTTTCTGTGTTAGATATTAATAGAGATTGGAGTTGTATTTGTACTTGAGAGTTGTTTTTACTTTTTAGATTTGGGAATTTCTCATCCCCTTATTTTCTACTGTTTTAATAAAAGTCATTTCTTATAAAAAAAAAGTTGTCTAAACTTGGTTATTGAGTTCCGTGTCAATGGAAATGAGAAAGCGAAGACAAGAAAGACCAAGGGAATCATCTTATCAATAAGAGAAATCATATACTTTGTTCTGTTTTTTCATTCTATGCTCATGTGGTCTATTGCATTTACAGTGGTGTTATTGAATTATTATAAAAATGTGAGAACTTAAATGCTTTGAGCTCCTCCACACATCTTAATTGGAAATGTGGATATTAAATTCTGTATGTTTTAATGGCAGAAACTCTCGCCGGAAGTATGTGAAATTCTATAAGGCCAAGTTGAAATGCCTCAGACATGACCAGGTGAGATGATTATCTGTAGTTAAAAATGCACATACATGCAGTGCTACACAAAAGCCATACTTCAGAAGCTATGCTCAAGATTTTCTGACAAATAAGATGGCGCATAAAGAGGAAATAGAAATTGAACTGAAAATTATCATGAAAATTTTATTTTAAATGGCCAAAAAATAAAATAAAGTACCTTGGATATAAGCAAATGAAAGACTAAGGAGAACACTTTCCTTTCTTTTCTTTTTTTAAGGGGAATAAGGGAATGTACATCTGAATGCCATTATGAATTTAAACATTTGTTGTTTAAATAGATGATACTGTGTTACTTCTACAAAAATTGTAAATCACATTATCCATATTTTCCTTCTGTAGAAAATTAGAAGGTTTTTTTCAATTGATTTCACTTTTCTTTTGTTCTTTGTTGAAATCCTAAATGCAATAGTTAATGTAAGATTAATTTACTATATTATGTACGCATTTGAACTTAAAGTTGTATGTTGCCACCAATTTCTTGGAATTCTTATAAATGCATGTTTTGACTGCCAGAAGATGGTACATTAGTATGCTTAGCTGCTTTCTTCCATTTTCTCTGTTGGATAATTTCCTTCGCATTATGTATTATTGAAGAATATATAAATGCTGCTTTCTAATCCTTATTTTTCTCTTCTGGTCTATGTTCCCTCTTGCTCTCTTTAATACTCATTCAATGTAATTACAACCATCAGGTGATAGATGAAGATGTTCAGCGGGAGTTGGAGGAAATGGAGAAAGAAACTGAAGTAGAAGATATTTTGAATTATAGAGCTGTTGCCGAACGGGAACTAGAGGTAGAATGATCATTCATATACTTTTGAGTTCTATTTATCATGTTTTTTATGCAATTAGCTTATAGTAAGATCGTTGTCATCAGTTTCCCATTCTCTTAGGTTGATTTATCTGGTAGCTTATTGAGTCCTACCGCATATCTCACTGTAGTTGCTACATCTGATATCCAACAACATCATCATTATGCATCATTATAGCTCATTGCTGCTACCGGTGGACTCAGCATAAGTTTATTTTTCCAAGTTAGTTCATGATTTAGAAAGTCTTCCTTGACTATATTGATCCAAGTGCTCAATGGCCTAGCCCTCCTCCTATGCCTTTCACTGATCATTTGAAAAGCATCTAGAGGAAAAACAGACACCTAATTGTCATTTCATTATAGTTTCTTAATCATGGTTTTCCTCCCCCCCCCCCCTTTTTTTTCCTGGCAGGATTTCCTGGTAGAATCATCATCCAGATATGGTAGCAATGGTGGAAACTTGGACAAGTCAGTTGAAGATCCTAGCAAACCCCGTGGATGGTTGAATTGGCTGTCTTATGGGATGCTTGGAGCTGGGGGAACGGATGATACTAATCAATTTTCTGGTGTCATTTCGGATGATGTGATCAAAGTATAGACTTCATTGATTAATTCAGTCTTATAAACAACGGATAAGTTTTGTAGAATTGCTGGAATATTAGACACGCATAAATTGGTTAGTGCTGAAGATTTGTCATATATTTGTGTAGGATATATATGAGGCGACAAAATTCTACCCTGCTCCTGTAGTGATTGGGGATTCTGCTACAGTGGAAGAAGTTTACTTTTCTTCAGTGAAGATCAATATTTCTGATATTCGTACCAAGCTTCGGAGCATGTACGTTATTTTTTTTACTACCTTGGCAATAGAAATTTATAGTTAATACAATAGCTTCATAAAGAAGTGCTTTATAAATGTGGCTGATCTTTTAAGCAGAGAGATCGCTCAACAAAGTGAAAATTGTACCATTGTTCAAATTTTCCGTTGTGGGTGAGGACAAGATTAAAATTTCCCATTTACAATTTCTGGATGACACTGTTTTTCCTAAATGAATATGAGTCTGGTCTACCAGGCTTATCTAAGATTCCCCTTGTGATTGCACCTAAAATTGATCACCATCCTAAATTAAGGGCTGCGATTATCTCTAATTTACTCTTGTGATTGGTCCTTTCATTTGATCTGCATCAAGTGTAGCTAAATTATTAGTTCACTTAAATTTTACGATTACAACTACTACATGACTATTTCTATTATTAAGTTAAATGTTGCTAGGCAATTAAGTTACTTATAATTTATTATAAGTATTACTACTACATATGTTAATATACTTTCACATGTGTGCATGTATATATATATATATATATATATATAATTTTATTTTTTCTTATTTTGTGCCTTGTGTTGGAAAGTTGCACCTTGCACCTTATGCTTGCAATTCTTTCTTCAAATTTTTTGTTCCAAAAGATTTTGCCGTAATTTATATATCTATATATATATTGATGGTGGTTGGTGTTGAAAAGCTGTTCATTTGTGTTGAATCCTTACATCCTTCTCCCAAATAGGTGCTAAGTATTCTGTGCAATCGAGGATGACTGATTTTAGATTGCCTGCATTGTATAGATACTTGGTTGATCATGTGTATTGATGATTTGTGATATTTATCATCCTCCTTACTCTCCTGTAGATGGTTTGCATACATATTTTCTTCACTGTTATGATGCGTCAAAGTAATGTACTAGCTGAGAATCTGGTGTATATTTTAGGGAGCTGGGGCAGGATATTGCTGTGTTGATGCTCGATGGGATTTCTATTGAGGCCAAGGTTTGGGAGAAATCTGCAGTCATTACGGCCTCTATCAACTCTGCAAAGATGCTTAATCCATCCAACAGTCAAATTATTCTTTTCACAGAAAAGGTTTGTATGTTCTTACTTCTCTGCATTTATCATGGCTGTAAGAGCTCCTTCATTTATTTTAGTAAATTTTGGATATTATTTGGCACATATGCTGCAGAGGAGTATACAGATGCAGGATGGCTTCAATCAGTCAGTTTTCACCAAAGTTTCCTTGTTTGGAGTACTGAAAAGTACAGATTACATTGTTGTTTAACAACTAATGCTTTTGTCTGGTGGCTGTGCTTTTCATGCAAATGCTGTCCATATTTTTGTGGGGACATTTAGTTGATGAAGTATTTTCAATACTCAGTTCCCTGCCCACTTTAATTAGCATTTTTGATTCAGCCATCATTCATGCTTGCCTGCTAGTATGCATTCACTTGCTGGGCATAATATTAATATTGAATTAAAAAGGCTTACTTGCAAGAAAATACACAAACTTACACAGTTTTTGCAATTTAATCCGAAACTTTTAATAATATCCATTTCATCTAAGTACATGTTAGTTTTTGCAAATTGATACACAATCTAATGTATATATTGTCTGGCCAATCAATTTTTTCAACATGACATAATTCATGTTTGCACATGAGCTCCATTTGTACAAATATCTATTTTGTGCATCAATTTGCAAAAACTAAAGATCGTGAATGAAATTGCTAAGATTTTGTAGTTTTGGATTAAATTGCATAAAGTCCAAAAGTTTCTGTATCTTTGCAATTAAACCAATTAAAAACTGCATTTCAAATCGTCATGCGTGTTTATATAATGGGTTTGTGCAAGCACAAATCATCGCTCAAGCATGGGGTTTCGTGGTGTTGGTAAAATATTTTGGGTTCATATTTTTATTTCTTGACTCAGCTCAGTCTTAGGTGAACCTTCCTGTTTGTTAATGTAATATCGAGTGTTGATGATAGAGAACAACAATCATTATCTTTTATTTATATTTTAGTTATTACTTATTTTCTAGTTATTTAAATTAGTTTGATTATTTACTTTAGTTTGGGTCTGGCCCACTTATGCATGGGCTTTAGGGTGTTAGGGTTTCATATTTATAGCAGCGTCTGCATTAGAATCTGGTGTGTAGAATTAAACTGGAGTTTGGGACGGCTCTGCCGTAGGCCTCGTTTGAGGATTATTATTATTATATCGTTCTGAGTTTGCGTCTTCCACCTTTACTCTAACAGTTGAGGGCATTAATCTTGACTACAAGGTACCTAATACTTCACTCCATAAAGTTGACAGGTAGGTCATTCAACCATACCATCAGTATTCAACTTGTAAGATTATATTTTCTGTGAGCGAGAGTGAATTTGCATATGCTTGAAAGGAATAATTTTTTTGAGGATCATGAATAACCTGTAGAAAAAATGTGGGATATGGTTAGAGGTTAATGGTTGTTTGGTGGTTTCAAATCATAAATAATATAAGGCTTATTTTTTGTGTAAGAAAGGATTGGTGTTATATATTAAAATAGGATGTTTCTTACTTTTGAATGGATGACTCATTCTCTGTGATGTTTCATCTTCTTAAAATTTTCTCTCTTAATGAAAGTTTCAGGTTCTATGTAAAAAAGTAATTGCATGCGTATAATCCTGTAATAAGAGTGGGCTACCAAAATGACAAGTTTAAAACGGCTCTTCTTCCTACCCGCCGGACACTGCCATTTGTTTGCAGCAGCTGCACTTGAGAAACTAGAGTAAAAAAGCTTTTATGCAATTCACAGCCTTCTGCACAACTCCAGTGCAAATACCATTTCCTGGCTGCAAAAATGTGAAAAGGGTATCACGGATTCTGATATATCTCTTGAAATGCTAAGTACACTAAATGCTGTTAATACTGAAAAATTAGTTGCATAGGGGCATCTGGTATCCATATTGGTTATACATACAAATTAGTTTCATGAGGCCTGAGGGTGGCAATTCACGAATGTCTGGCTTGATAAGAGGCTGCAGTATCTGGAACTGATGTATTATTTGTTATTTTGCGATCCTTTTAGTGTGTATGTCTTTTGATATCTTAAACGTCTACTATATTCGTATGCAAGACTTGTCATTTGATAGTTAAGACTGTAGGTCATCATTTTCTTTTTTGGTCTCAATTGGAACTGCCTGGATGATGATCTTTTCAGCAGTACTTACCTGAGTCTGTGACCAAACTGGTCATGCATTATTTTGATCTCCTGGATTTATTGCATTTTTAATTGATTGTATTACAACTTGATTGTTCGCAGCTGAATTCAGAGGATGATGTTTCTAAAACACAGCCGCCCTCTCTAGATATCAAAGTGGATCTCCCCCCTCCAAGTTGTGATAATAATTTGTCAGTGAAGGTTTTCCTATGTCCCTTAGCTTTGAAGTCCTTCAATTATTTCCGACTGCAGCATTATTGCTTTACTATTCTATTATCTGCCTGTTTTTGGGGGGTCGATGACTGGCAACTTTTTGTATTCAGGTGATGCTTAATCCAACTGAACTATTTTGTGATTCAGAGTTTTTGAAGAATATTTTGGATTTCTTTGACGTTCTGCGCCACTTGAGCTTTCAACAGCAGAGGGTAATATAAGATCTATAGTTCTGACTGTCACGTCATGTATCCCCATCTTTAGGAATTTCCAATGTTATTTTAGCTCTTTTTTTGATATTGCTTGATCTTTTGTGGTGTGCAAAAATGTGATTGCTCAGTTTGATAGAAATCTTATTGCTGTTGTACTCTCCTCACCTTTGTGCACTCTGTCTTGACAGCATTGCATGTTTTTTTGTGAGCTTCTTGCAAGATATATGCTGTTAACCTGTGGTTTTATGTTTTTCCTGTAATGTGTTAAATTATATGGTTGCTACTTGCTCCTGCATGAGCTTTATCTTGATCTTATTCATCTTTATATATTTTAGAATTTTATACCTAAAAGGCCGTAGGTCTGACCTGAAATTTTTTTCTAAGAGTTTATCTACACGAGCTTGAGATAATTTTATAGGAAATTAGAATTTACAAATAAGATTTCCATGATTCATTCTGTATGTTTCACACACGTGTTAGTACTGAATCTCTGTTTTCGACAGTTAGTTACGGGTTTTCCCTTTCTCCTATGCCAACATGGAATTGTGGAACTGTATAGTTTGGTTTGAGGTTTTGGGAATTCCCCTGTTAGCTTCTGGAAATGTTTGGTTCACATGAAGCCATTGTATGGAATAGTTAGTGAACACAAACAGTTTAAGTGAATACATAGCTATTAGAAACTATGTAATTGTAAATCAAGCTTTTCCATATTACTGAGACACCAAAAATTTTGGATATGGCATAGACTACATGAAAATTTTCGCATAGTGTGTGTAACCAAGGGAAATTCCATATCCAAGATTCTTGAATCCTGAGGCGAATGGATAATGATAGAATATAAATGAGATTAGGTCGCAAGTGTAGATTGTGAACCATTCATTATTTAAGTTAAACTGATTTGATTTGAATGCAAAAATTGAGTGAATGGCTTGTATAATGTAATTGTGATTCTGTTTGAGGTTAGGAGGATTGGGTTTAGAAGCGATTGCAAGGAACTTTTGTGTCTCTCAGCAAGTATATATTTCCTTAACCCACCAACAAAGAATGAGGACAAGAGGTGGTTTTGTCCAGTTCACTTTTAACACAAATTAGCATCCAAGGTTGAATGTTGTGCAATTTAAGGTGGTGCAGAAAAGTCTAATCCAGCAATTGTAATTTGTAATAGGTATGGAAGTGGAAATGAAAGAAAGAAGATTAAGGAGGAAAACAATATCACATACTGGTTAAAACTTAAAATACATTGGAGGGAAACATGCAATACCAATATATCAAAAGAGTGGAGCAATGAAGTACCTTTTCTGGAGTTGCTGAACTAGATCTATGGTTATGTATATGTTGAAAATTTTGATATCCACGTAGATTTTTGAATTTAATGCAATGTTATTCTCTGTGAACTTAGGCAATACTTTATTCTGCCAGAAGTTTAAAGAATCTATTATATATCACTGTTAATTGAAGGCACTACATAAATTTCTGAAACATGTATTAGTTAATAGTGATATCTAACAAATTCTTTTCTTGCGGATTTAGAAAATATTAAGCAAATTTCCTTCCTTTTACTTATCCACAGCTCCTACAAATAAGTCTCAAAACTAACCTAATTCAAACGTTACTAATTAGAAAAGATTAGACTTATTAATATACAATGCTACTCTTATCTCAGATGTTCTAACATCAGGAAGATGGTACTGAATAGTCTTCAATATGATCAAAATATTCTCGACATATTATGGTTTGTATGCACCAAGGTTAAAGTTCCAGTTGAGCATTAGTTCTGACTCCCTTTTATTTTATGCATTGATTTTGTGGATTTTGTTCACTGCTGACAACTGCATATTTAACCCCTTGTTTTATACGCGAATTAAAATGTATAAAAATGCTCTATTTGCAGTTCTCTTTTTCGGGAAACCATGTTTTCATGATGTTTACTTTATTGTTCTTGCAGATCCTGCTCTCTCTAAATGAAATTGATGATCTTAACTCACGAATTCTATCAAAAATTGAGTACGTATAAAATCTCTAGGGTGCTCTACTTAATGTTCTCTTGGTTTATAATTGTATATATTTCTTATATGTTTCTTGCTTTCATTCATCTCCTTATACTTTGGTTTATTGTTACATCGTTTTTGTTTTGCAGTTATGTTTTATCAAGTCGTAAGAAGATCATGTGGGATATTAATCTTTTCAATACTGCCATTAGTATACCATGGGGAAATGCTAACATTGGAGGACATAATGCAGTATGTATTTTTCATATATTTGTTATTGCTAGCTGCAAAGTGTGTTCTTTTGTCCCCTTCTCATGTGTGCGTGATGCATGTTCTGAACAAAAAGTTTTGAAATACTTTCTGTCA
This sequence comes from Perilla frutescens, assembly GCA_026008535.1. Lineage (NCBI taxonomy): Eukaryota > Viridiplantae > Streptophyta > Magnoliopsida > Lamiales > Lamiaceae > Perilla > Perilla frutescens. Next base: position 24,606,554 of record BRKX01000010.1, on the reverse strand, counting down.
AAAGTTTAATTTGTTTCTTCTCGAGACAATTTAACTGCCTTTTCTTTTGTGTTTCCCCAAATTCACTTCTGATCCAAGTTACCTTGGGTATCTACATTGTTTACGCATGACCCAGCTCAACATGAAACATGACTTGAATATGACTTCTATTCAATCAAATTTAACTCTTGCTACTGGGAACTTATATGTATTTTTGAAATTATTTTTAAAGTCAGAGAGAGCCTAATTTTTTTATCTTGTTTTTTTTATTCAACAGCAACATTTGGTCCATCTGTAAGAGTAAAGAAATCAAATGGGTAATGGTTTTTATTAAATTTAAATAAATTAACATGGAACCCAAAATGAACAACCCCCCCCCCCCCCCCCCCCCCCCCCCCCCCCCCCCCCCCGAATTCAAATGACATTTGAAATTCTTTTTGTTACACTTATATATTTTCTATCCTATATATTTCTCTATATTTCTTCCGAATTCGGTTGATTAGTTATAATTAATCAAACATTCCTCGGCTTTCAGTGGAAGTTAAGAAAAAAAAAGAATATACCCTTTAAGTATCCAAATTGCATGGAAAAAAGGCATGGAGAGAAAGATATATAAAGGATATATATCAATCTATATTTAATTGTCGATGCAGAAATGATAAAATCCAATTTGACTGAATCAAATACGGGTTTCCTATAGGTAAGAAAAAGAATACTTTTTCGAGATAGTAACTGCTATCTAATAAATTAAAAGGTTCCAATATAAATTATAAATGAAAGAAAAAAGGAATAATATTCAAAATATATGAATAAAATCTTAATCTGAAAACAAAAGACAAAAGGAAGGGGGATATGGCGAAATTGGTAGACGCTACGGACTTAATTGGATTGAGCCTTGGTATGGAAACCTACTAAGTGATAACTTTCAAATTCGGAGGAACCCTTGAATTATAAAAATGGGTAATCCTAAGCCAAATCCTGTTTTCTTAAAACAAAGGTTCAAAAAACGAAAAAAAAAGGTTAGGTGCATAGACTCCCTTGTATGGTCTGGAGAGGCTTACTTATCTTATAGTTTAGGGGCTTTATCCGTCTTTGGTTTCATTGCTTGTTGTCTGTTTCAATAATACTGCTTATCCTAGCAAGTTTTACGGACCTACTGGACCGGAAGCTTCTCAGGCTCAAGCATTTACTTTTCTAGTTAGAGACCAACGTCTTGGGGCTAATGTAGGATATGCTCAAGGACCTACTGGTTTAGGTAAGTATCTGATGCGTTCCCCGACCGGAGAAGTCATTTTTGGAGGAGAAACTATGCGCCTTTGGGAGCCATACCTTGTTTCTCAGTTTGACTGATAACAATGAAAACATTTTGTTTGCCTCTGTTGTCTAACTGAGGTCCTCTTTTTATCTACACACAATGAGTAAGGAAATAATTTAATCAATCAAAGATCCCAAAAACTTGCTGAACAGAGATCCAGAATTTGTGCCTATAATTATCCTAATTGATCTCTCATCCTTATGGTGCTGATTTAGTTCTCCTAATATTTGCTCCTTGAATAGAGCATTCATGGCCTGTGTTTCCAGCAGTTTCCATTCTCTACCAGGCCCATGCAGTTTTAGCTTTAGCTCTGTGGACCAGCAATTTTTGAAATTCCTGTTGGTGAATTGTTTCCTTACTTTTTGCTTATTGTGACAGACTATGAGTGGTTAACATACATTAGGTAATCTTATTGCACTATTCTTTTATTCTTAGTAGATTTTCTTTGGCAGGTTATAGAAGTAGCAGTTATTTCCTTCACATCCAAATCTGAGATAGACTCTTCTGCCTCTGTCATGGGAGGTAGGCCTCATCTTTCTGTTGGATCTGGTTCTGGTCCCACTGGAGATTCTGAAGTTGGGTTTCACCTTCAGAATCTGTATGACCACTTTGAAATCCTGATAACCGATATAGAGGTTGGTGGCTTTATTATCTCCAAGTTGATTTCTTTATAGAACAAGCTGGTTAAGTTTAAATGTCATATTTTGCAGATTAATTTAACCATGCCTTCTTCTGGAACTATCACTTTCTTTGAGAAATTTAGCGCTTCTGCAAGCTTGGAATCCTGTATTTTACCTGATGAACCGGTCCTAAAAAAAATGAAGGTAAGTGGTAATCTCAAGTGCCTTACTTTTCTGTATAGAGCCATGAAAACATTGTTTCTTCAGTGAATACTTTTCATTATTACATTCCTTGCACTTTTTTTATCTTGGAAATAAATGTTGGATGTAAGTGGAAGTTCTCCATTATTACCTAAAAAAACTGGAGGTAAGTGGTAACATTGAGTCGATTCTTTTGAGTTCTTTTTTTGGAAATGAATATTTTGTTAGACTTATTGACAGTGGGTTGTTTTTGTCACACACGTTCAACTCAATTCAGGTAATTAAGACCTAAAAGACCATTATGAAGGAAACTTTTGTAGAAGTGACTTGTTGCTCAATGTTGATCATAATCATAGAGGGAGATAACCTATAATTTCTTCGAATTAGGTAATTAAGTACTTACATATTGATTTTTTTGAGATGGTTCTTAGGGCAGTGTGAAAGTGATGATTAACCGACCAAATCTTAGAATGAAAGGTGTGGAGTTTAATTAATAGCAATCTCTTCATACGCTGATAGTATGGTATGTTAGGCTCCGTAAGCAACTACTTGATGTACATTCTCGTTTTGCTAAGATGGTTAACCCAAGTACCATTGGAGACATGTCATCCTCGTAGCGCTCCTTTCTCTGCAGGACCACCCTCGTTGGTGGTTAGCATTCCCGGAGTTTCTGATACCATTTATATTGCTTCTGGACCCACACCTATGGGCCTGGGCTTCACATTGAAATTAAAAGAAAAGGAAAAAAAAGACTCAAGCTACAAAACAAATGATTAGTTGTCTTACAGAGATAACATAGCAGAACAGAGGCATATTTTGCCAATGAGAGAATTCGGCTCCCCTCAAATTTCTGGTATTTTTAGTGTATCCCTACTGCTATGGATTTTTTCTTTCTAAAAACCTATTTTGATCTTTCTGCTTAGTGCATCATCTGCAACATTCGCCTTGCTGGGATGGTAGTGGATGATCCAATCGTAGTCCTTGACTAGCTCCAGCCATTTCCTTTGTCTCATATTCTGCTCCTTATGAGTGAACAAATATTTTAGACTTTTGAGGTTTGACGTCACATCTTCAAAGTGTGAACCACAGCCACTACAGATAGCTCCAAGTGGTGCATTTTGGATAATTCAAGTTGTGCGTCTTTAACTGGCTTGGGGATACCTCTCATGAAGTCCAAAGTCACTACGTTCATGGGAATGATATGGATTGCTTGGTTAATGAACTTGGTAGAATTCGGGATGAATTTTAAGAGATGGGAAGGGGGAAAGGCTTTGGTGAGCATTTTGGTGGTAACAATACCTGTTAATTTCATCTTGGTTCATGTTGTTTTGTATGTGATGAGACTTATATAAAATTGGTCTTTTGGATTGTGAGAATGTTGAAGAGTAAAGGTGAATCATAGTTGAATAATATATGATCTAATGACCATTATACTATGTTGAGCTTATACATAAAAGCTGTCATAAGATTGACTTTGAGAATGTAATAATTCATCAAATAGTATTACTCCAGCAGCTTTTTAATATGATTTGGAGCAGCAATTTTGGCCAGGCCTTGAGCGTTCTGTTCCATATTTTGCAATATGTAAAATGGAACATTCATTCCTCTATTAAGCAGCCACATCCTTTTGTGTTCCATGTTCTTGTATATTTATGTTGAAGGTGAGCTTAGTTAAGAAGGTATGTATTTTCAAGAGGTAGTATTTTAAACAAACTTTATTTAGAGTGACCACACAGCCAAAGTGAATCCTTGGTGAAGGTAATGCTAGTGATGTCATCATGTACAAACATATGACCATATTATCTATTAAAAAGTATCACTTAGAGTTAGAGCACCGAAATACATGTAGAGTACTTCTGTTTTTGTTTCTGCAAGGTAGTTAAGTGATGAATTAGGGTGTTTCTATTTGCATCACTGATTTTACTCTTTGCACTTCGCTTACTCGATGCACTACAAATTTTACTCTTTGCACCACACACATTTACATTAATACCCTCGCTCCAAGAATATTTGTTTTACTTAAAAAAAAAATGTTCGGAAGCACAATTTCGAACACGTTCACCTTGTTCGAGAATATTAAATTCGAACGACTCCAATACTTAGAAAAATTTGGTTCGGAAACTAAAGTTTGAACAACTCTCATTTGTTCGGAAACTAAAGTTCGAACAACCCTCATTTGTTCAGATACTAAAGTTTGAACGACACTTAGAAAATTTCAGGGTATAAAGGTGTTAGAAAATATTTTCCAAACGAACTATGTTCGAAAATTGAAATTCGAACCACTCTAATATGTTCGAAAACTTAAATTCGAACGCCATGAACTCTGTTTTTCTCCAAGTGTTGTTCGAAAAATGGAGTTCGAACCACTCCAAAATGTTCGAAATTTCTAGTTCGAACGAATCGCGATCTGAACAAAAAAAAAACCTCCACAACACGTTCTAAACTCGATTATTTTCAATCAATACACCCATACTAGCATCTAACACTTCTAATAAACTATTATAAGTTGATGAATTATTCGATTAATTTGTTTTCTTTTTTAATTTTTGTTTAGTTTTGAATTTGTGGTGCATTGAGTAATTTTAGTGGTATGAAAGTAATAAAAGGGTATTGAAGTAACTTCACAATTTTATTTTTTTTTAATTTCTTTTGTGGTGCAATAAGTAAAAGTAGTGGTGCAAATAGTCGCTCTTTAGATTGTTAAGCTACATGTGCGTTGAGACTCAAGTAAAGCTCTTAGGTTAGGTTTCTTTGCTGGACTATCAACTACCTTTTTCTTTTCATTCTCTATTAGATAATATTATTCCTTTATGTATATATATATATATTCTCCTATTCTTTTTACCCAGCCATCCATACTATAACAAATAAAAGAAAATTTTGCTAGGTTTGATTGGGTGGCTTTTAGCTCAACACTTGTATGACTATTTTCTCACACAGTTAAGCCCAAACAACACAATCAAAGTAGCATATGGCAAGAAATTGAGATAGATACTATTAAGTACGTGTGTTATGTTGGTATAATTTTATTATCATGATGCATGAAGCCGCATTAAATGAATGGGCATGTCCCTTGTCCTCTATTTTGGCAGTTCATGCATTACAACTTGGAACTTACTGGAAAATGTTTCAAGGCTGATATGCATATACGTGAAACCAGCCCGTAAAATGAGTATGGAAGTGTCCCAGGCTCGTACACTAGTTTGGAAGTTTCTAAATATTGTGGAACGAGATTCTATAATGCTTGTTGGCATGTGCAACCTTTTACTGACATATGGTCACCGTAAACAAGGCAACTGTTTTACAATTTTCTTTAGAGTAAAAGGTGCTTGTGGCTGGCGTATACCTGGACGTGGTTATTTACGTCTAAGCATAATGGAGTGAAGATAGATCTTAAACAGAAAATATATAAACTGAAAATAAATCCTCAAAAGAGAGGCCACAGAGACGAAAGCTCTGCCACAGAGAAGAGTTCTCTGCCCAGCGTTAAACGCCAATTCCTAATGATCCCAAGATGCCCTAATCTAATTAGAAAATTAATATAAATACTACTAAGGCCCATGCATAATGCATAAAGCCCGATAACCAAACCCTAGACATAAACCATTAATAAGGAAATAACTAATAATAAATAAATAAATAATAATAAACTCCTCCATTAATAAGGAAATAACTAATAATAAATAAATAAATAAATAATAATAAACTCCTCCAGCTCCGCTAGAGTGCTATCAATTGCTTCCCTCGCAAAACAGCCTTGTCCTCAAGGCTGAAGTCAAGTAATTGCCCCCCTCAAACCCATGTGATGACATCCGAGATCGTTGAAGTTGCTGCAGCTTGACTGTAGGATCAGGTTGCTCAACCTCGGGGCTGATCTCCTGCTCCAGTCTCTCCTCCGCTAAAATATCCTCCTTCCCATCCAGGATCACTGTCAAGAATTTAGCGGTACATTTATGTAACGGGCTGTAACGATCTCCACATCGATAACATTTGCCCTTCACGCTATATTCCTGCACTTCTGCCGGTGTGAGGTGACGTGTATTATGATTTCCTCGCGGTGCAGACGCCGAGGATGAAGAGTGGGAATGGGTTGTGGCTCCAGTCTGCGTCTGCACACTCTCCGGCATTGAGGGACTCTGAAAAGTGGCAGTAGGGCGCGAGAACAACCTTGGAGAAAAAATGGACTTCGGCGGTGGCGCCCCGCCCTCCCTGTGCGAACGAGCAAGTCGCCGTGCTGCCCGAATCTCTGCGTGAACATCAGTCGTTTCAGAATCTGGAATTCTATCTCGAAGCTCCGCTTGAAGGCCCCCCCCCCCCCCAAACCATCCTAAATACTGTTCCGGAGAAAGGAAAGGTTGTTGGGCGACTCGCTCTTCAAATAATGATAGATAGTCTTCAAGAGAACCTGTTTGGCGAGTTAAATGCATAGCTTCGTAGGCATTTACCGCAGAGCTATCCCCAAAGCGTTCCACTAACTCTCGTGTAAACTATGCCCATGTGATGGCCGCTGACCTGCGCAACACCCATTGTGCCCAAAACATCGATCGCCCAGTCATGGCGATAAGAGCCAGATGCACACGCTCATTCATTAGTGTGTGATGAACCAGAAAATACTGCTCGGCCTGTGCGAGCCAAGCGATTGGGTCTGTACAAATGACGGAAACTCAATTCGTGGGGTTTGCACTGTTGTATTGGCGCTCGAGCCGACTTCCCCCGGTGTTGTCGACCCAGAACCAGAACCTTCCTGAGATGCATTCGACTCTCCCGATCGAGGTCCCATGGACTCTAGTTTGGCAAGGATCGCCGTGAATTGGTGGTCATGCTTTCCCAAGGCTTCCTCAATTGAAACCAAGGCATTTTCCACCACAATCACCCTCTGCTGCAATTCCTTCCCTATCTTCTCCATCTTCGAGCTGCTTTGGGTCTTGGGCATGAACTCCACGTTCACCGCACCAAATTGATGGAGTGAAGATAGATCTTAAACAGAAAATTTATGAACCGAAAATAAATCCTCAAAAGAGATGCCACAGAGACGAAAGCTCTGCCACAGAGAACTCTTCTCTGCCCAGCGTTAAACGCCAATTCCTAATGATCCCAAGATGCCCTTATCTAATTAGAAAATTAATATAAATACTACTAAGGCCCATGCATAATAAATAAAGCCCGATAACCAAACCCTAGACATAAACCATTAATAAGGAAATAACTAATAATAAACTCCTCCAGCTCCGCTGGAGTGCTATCAAAGCATAGACTATAGGGATCAATAATTAGGCCTAGGAAGTAGAAATTTTATTTTAGTGAAAACTGCTGGCATGGAACCATATGGAAGAATGGCCAGTGCTACAATCAGTGGATTATCCACTGTTCTTTGTTGTTTTAATATATATACATTAATACTATGTATATATATATATTCCTTTTTCATCTTTGATTTGTTATTGTTTTGTTTTTTAGGCTTGTGTGCAGGTGCCTTCGCTTGTTGTTCACTTCTCTGCTTCCATTTATGGAGAAGTTATTGGATTGATTTCACAGTTCAGTGTGCTTCTTCCGCCAGACTCCTCAGCTTCTCTTAAACTGAAGTCAAATGGCTTGAAGGCCTCGGAGAATACTTGGTTCTCTGTTGATGCTAGTTTGGATGCAATTTATTTGGTAGTTAATCTTGATGATGATGAAGCTGATGGATGCACACTGAACCTCTATTGTGAGAAACTAGGTGTTTGGTATGTTACTTTCATTCCTTCGTTCTTTGTAAAAATACATTGAAGTTTGTTATGGGCTTGCATATCTTTCTACCTGTGATACCGACTAGGCACCCGCCTAGGCGCTAGACGCACCCTGACCACCCGACTAGTGCTTAGTGAGTTCTACAACCTTGATCCTTGATATGGAAACTAAAAATGAACGTTATAGACATTGGATCATTTAGTTTGATCATTTATTTATTTTGGGTTTATTTCAAATAAAGATGAATTAATTAGCACTATATATATGTTGATAACTGTTTATAGTGAAAATGTCCTCTTATATTGAGTTTTGATAATCCAGTGACATTTGTGGCTTTTCAAATATAAAATGAAGACTGTTTTGTAAATAATGGGGTACATGTATTGATAGCGGGTTTTTTTCTCAAATTACCATTGAAAATGTTTGTTCTTTAGAATGATCTTAGCTCTTTTATGGAGAAGTGGCTCCAAATTGCCCCTCTCATGCACCATTTCTCAGTTAATCGGTTAATGATTCAATTGTTGACTTGTAAAGTTGAGTGCGGGAGTTGTAGTTGATGGAGTCTTGGGAGCTTTAGAAGTACATTGAGCTTCTTTTGTTTTGATATCTGTTTTGAACTAGCGATTTCTCTGATGATGCCATTAGTTAAGTATTTTTGTATCTCAGAGATATCTGCACCTTATCTCATGTGCAAGGAACGCACTTCCAACTGGAAAACTAAAAGCTTCCATATTTGTTAAATTGTGCTATTTACACCCATTTAGAAATAAATGATTGTAGTTCTTGGCTTCACATATCCCTACCCAACTGGAATTATTTGGAAAGAAAGCAAAATATTGCCCACCACCCATTTGGAAAGCAATAATAAAAACTGGCAAAAGTGTCAAGTATCACTTTAATAACATGTAAGAGAGCTTGGTGTATGAGATTGTTCTGGTAGAAAGCAAAAGTGTTTTCAAGTGTCACTTTCATAACACCATGTTCGAAACTTTGAACTTTGATATTGTTCTGGCCTCTGGGGTAAAGTTGGAAAAAGTCTGGATGCCACTACTGAATATTATATTGTGTTTTATATGCCTTTCATTTGTCAATTATTTTCTTGGATGGTTATCTTGATGGCAGGTATGATCAAAGAGATATTCCAGATTGCTGGGTCTCTGTTCAAGCTTGTCAGATCATTGGTAGTTCTGCAAAAGATGATTGGGGAAACCATGTGGTTTGCTCAAGCAGTAGTATCCGGGGCGCTGTATCTGTAAATCAGCATAACCTGAGTGTCAATGTTGATGGTCAAAATGGACGTTTGGAAGATAAAAGTTCAGTTGCTGCTGGGTGCATTTTTCTGCATTTTGAAGCTACGAGAAATACTCCATGGATCCTTCAGAAATACACAATATGTGCAAGCGATCTTGACATTCATTGCTATCCGTTTATTGTTCGGCAGTTGGTTGGTTTCTTTGACAAATTAGGACTCTATAGAGAATCTGATACTGATGGCAGGAAACAAGACTTGGAAGATTCAAACTCCCCGATATATGGTTTTGGCCTTCAAAAACACGGTCTTTCAAATGAAATTGGTTCTAATGAATCAGCCAACATCCCATTGGATGGCAAATCATTTTGTAACTTTGTAAATATAGTTGATGATATGAGGCTTCAGTTCAGTAAAACTCTTTATTTGAGAGACCAGAAAATCAGACCCTCCAAAGTTAGTCTTCCAGACAGAAAAATGATGTTTTCCAGACCACCTGTAAATTGCAATCTTGATTCTGATTCTTCCTTGTGTACTTTTATTAATAGAGATTCTGTCCTTGTCAATTTGAATCTCGGCAGCATCACAGTGCATTTTCATGATGCCTCATGCATTATTGGAACTATTGTGGTGCCCTTGGCAAAATCATTACTTACTGTTTCTGAAGACATTTTGAATATAGTCTGTTCTACAGAAGGAGTGCTTCTTTCTTCATCATGGTGGTCTAAAATAATTACTGAATATTTTTGGGGGCCCTTATCTTCAAACCTTCCTCCTATTTTGAATTTAAGTCTGAAGAAAAGGAACACCCCTTCACAAAATTCACAAATTAAATTGGGGTTCTACATCCAGCATGTTTCCTGCATGTTGCCTCCAGACTTTCTGGCTCTTTTTATTGGTTATTTCTCACTACCGGATTGGAGCCCGTATGAACCAGAACTACCTGCTGACGCCATGGGTATTCAGGACTCCAGCACTATTGAATTTAGTTTCGAGATAGTTGATTGTAATGTGATAACACCTGCTGACGAGGATTGCTCTCGTTTCCTAAAGATTGACATCAAACAGTTATCCATTGCTTTCTCTGAAAACTGTGACAGAAGTTCCGTAACCAAAAATATTCCATCTGCTTGCTGCATTAGCGCTGGAAAATTTTCTGATAGAAATCACTGTTTGGACTTCTTTGGATGTGACCTATCCCTATCTCTTCTATTGTTGGGAAAAGATGCAGTCAATCCCTTGGATGTATGCCATCAACTTATCTTGGTTGCATCGCTCACTGCAGATGTGTGGGTGAGAATACCGTATTATTCTGAGACTGATTCAGCTTCTTATCCAGTTTGTATCATGGCTTTGGTCAGTGACTGCCTGGTCGATATTGAAGGTACGAGGACCTAGCATTTTGAATTAAATTAGATTCTTTAACAAATTTTCTCATTTTGTACCCTTTCGTTAATTTACAGAAGAACGTACGATTGCTGGACTGAATGCACTGGGTTTTGTCATCGATCAGTTCTCCTTGGTGGATCAAGTATCCAAAATCTTCACATATGATGTTCTGCAGTTTCTACAGACAAAGAAACAAGTGATGGATCATTTTCTTCCTAATAACTCAGATATAACATCTACTGAGATGAGATTCTGTGTGAGGTCATTATCATTAAGATTACACCGGTTGAAAAGAGACTCAATTTGTTCTGAAATTATAGCAGAGGCTGAGATGCACTTTGTTTGTTCTCTGTCATTGGTGAATGGGAAACCCCACTTTTTTGATATCTCTTTCTCTTCGCTCGCTTTATTTTCATTACTTAATTCTGTTGCCCTTGCCGAATTTCCTTGTGCTGACTCAGGCTTGTCAGTCCTTGACATGATTCTTGCAGTATCAGGTCATGGTGAAAATCGGGTAGTTCTGTCTTTTCCTTGTTTGGATGTATGGCTATATTTGCCTGACTGGAATGAGGTTATTGATCTACTTGGTTCATTCAGCAAGAAACTGTCTATACAGATTTCAGGTGCATCTACTGAAGGTTTGTCTAGTGTTACATTTGATAGTAGTCAATCTGCGGCATGTGGTAGCCAAAATCATGTTCTGTTGGAGGGCATCGGTGAAGCTGCTGGTTGTTTGGTTTTAACGTTGGAACATGTTTGCCTTTCTATTCACTTTCCTGCATTGGTCAGCAGAGATGCATACAACACATTTGGAAGGCCTGATCTACATAAGATGCCTTTCAATGTGGATTGTGATATTCCAAGGGGAAATCAGAACTGTTTTCTTTCCATTAGCCTGCAAAGTAGAAACAGCGAACTGATTGCTGATGGCAAAAGTGTGAAACTGGCAATCAATTCTGAAAACACGAGTGGAGTGTTGAAGCTATTATCCGGAGACACTGCACAAACCTGGCCTCTTTTTCAGTTATCTAAAATCTACCTTGAGGCAGAAATTTTTGAATCTCAGACTGAAAATCTGAGCATGAATTTGTTCATTCGTTCTGACAGTCTGGATTTGTCTCTAGGAAATCACATCCTATACCTCTTTAACTTTACATGGTTCGAGAAAACAGAAGAAGTGCCTTCTCAATTTAATTTCAAGAAAATGGACTTAAAAGTGCAACTGAGGAGATTGTCTCTTCACCTGACTGACTGGAAGGTAAATATGCTACGACAACATTTTTCGTCCCCAGCACAATTTGATCAATTGTCTTTTTTCATGGAAATCACGTACTTTCCCATTTCATTTATTAGGGAATTGCTAAATTCACCACCAATTTTACTCTTTGCACCACAAATTATTTTTCATTCTCTTTTATTAGTTGTAAATTTACCTAAAAATCCTTACTAATAAAAAAAATAGATTCGCTTTCCGTTCGAAGTCGTGTGTTAGAACATTCTGGATATGTTCGAAGTCTTGTGTTCGAACAGGATGGATATGTTCGAAGTCGTGTGTTCGAACGGTACTTAAACAAAAATTCACGGGGTTCATTAGAAAAAGGATTGTCGAACACACCATGTTTGTTCGAAAATGAATTTTTGAACAAACATGGTGTGTTCGAAAATCCATTTTTGAACGAGACTTATTTTAAAAATCATGCCTATTCGAAAATGGAATTTCGAACAAACATGGTGAGTTCAAAATTTTATTTTCGAACCACTCTTGATTTTTTTCTTTTTAAGTAAAGGGCATTTAAGTAATTTCAAAATTATTTTTTTTTTTTTTTTTTTTGTGGTGCAAAGAGTAAAATTAACGGTGCAAATAGTCGCTCCCCATTTATTATCATTAGAATCAGAGACTAGTCCTAAGATAGTCAAAGTAGTTTATTCTTATCCAACAGAAACTTATATGCACATATAATTGAAGAGGATGAGATGCATCGATTTACTGCCCTAATCCCCTCCCCCCTCTCCCCATTTGATTTAAGTGCCAAAAACTATGTTTCCTGACATAAAGTATAATGGGAACTAATAAACTATGATTTAAGAGCCACAAACTGATGTTTTTGGTGGAGGTCACTGAAAGTGGAATAAGGTATGGTTCCTATGTGCATTCTGTTCTTACTGCCTGTGGTGCGGATGGCAATGGTAAGTCAGTGACCTGTGTGACATGACAGAGAGATAATGGAGTAGTGTACACATGATTTTCTGAATAGATGGTAGGAATGGGGTGGGATTTTTTTAGTGGCTGTAAACTTATATTACTGATGGTATTACTATTGCTCAAGGGTACTTAGCGAGGTGGTTGGGAACGGAGAGCAAATTACTCCTCCTGCAGAAAGTAAAGAGTGAGGCAGGAACAAAGAGTTAACTGTGTAAACCTTGCTAAACCTCATTATTTCAGTCTGTCCAACTTTCAAGAAGTTATAGATGATATTGAACTCCTTTTTTCCTTCTGTGGAGATACCCACAAGTGACGATCTATATCCCTAATTCCCCCCAATTCCTTCCCCTCTAAAAAAGTATTCTTTAGTGGCTGATATAGTCTATTCCGATCCCATTAAACATGTTCAGGCCCAAACTCAACACGTTTTCTTTGTCTGTTTCCAAAGGGAGTTGCTAAATGCACCACCATTTTTACTCTTTGCACCACTAATTATTTTTCATTTTCTTTTATTAGTTATAAATTTACCTAAAAACCCTTACTAATAAAAAAAATCGTGTTCCGTTCGCAGTCACATGTTCGAACATTCTGTATATGTTCGAAGTCTTGTGTTCGAACAGTTTGGATATGTTTGAAGTCGTGTGTTCGAACAGTGCTAAAAACAAAAATTCATGGAGTCCGTTCGAAAATCCATTTTCGTACTAGACTTATTATAAAAATCATGCCAATTCAAAAATGGAATTTCGAACAAACATGGTGAGTTCGAAATTTCATTTTTGAACCACTCTTGATTTTTTTTTTCTTTTGAAGTAAAGGACATTTAAGTAACTTCAAAATTATTTTATTTTTTGTTTTTTTCTTTTGTGGTGCAAAGAGTAAAATCAGTGGTGCAAATAGTCGCTCCCGTTTCCAAATCTAAATGGAGAATTGAAGAAACATAAGGAACATTAAATTACCAAGTAACCCCAAGTGGCATTTCTTACAAGGAGACTTGACTATTAAGCTTATGATTTTTCCAAAAGTATTTCTTTAAACAGGTTTAAGTCACATGCTTTGATGCAATTCTTCTATTCGATGAATTAGATTTTGTGGTGGTTTTCATACAACTCATATAGTGCAATGTTTCTGAGTGTTCATACCTTTTATTTATTTATTGTTTTGTTGCAGACTTCAAATGGACCTTTGCTGGAGTTTCTTGTGAGAAATTCAACCTTTTGGTCCACTATAACTGAGGATGAAATTGAAGGATCACTTGGATGCGACCTTCAAGTGAATTACTACAACATTGACAAAGTACAAAGGATAAATTTAATGTACTATTTTCTTACTGTATAATCCATGGGAACACTTTAATCACTATACTATTTATAGGTTTTGTGGGAGCCTTTTCTAGAGCCTTGGAAATTTCAGTTGAGCATGAGTCGAAAGCAAGACGAAAGAGCTCTCTTCAGCGGCACTATCATGACAGACATCAATCTTGAATCTAAGACACATCTCAATTTGAATCTTAATGAATCCATTATAGAGGTACATCTTTTTTTTTAATTTTTTCTTCTAGGAGACGTTTGATCATGGCTTCATATCTACAGATACCTCAAGTTCCTTATGGTATTGGTTGTTCATATCAAATGTTCATGATCGCTATATTAACTATAAATTATCTTGTTAACTTGGCTTTTGCTATTTTACTTCTATTTTTTTTGTTTGACCTCTTTCTTGGATATATATTTGCCTCAAAATTAAGTAGTGCTAATGCTTCCAAATTTGCTTAAAAGGTTGTCTCAAGGGCAATTGGGATGGTCAAGGATGCATGGAGCCTTGTTGAAAAGACAGAAAGCCCAGATCTGCCAAATTCACTGATAACTAAAAGTGCAGTAACTAGAAGATATGCTCCGTACATGCTGCAAAACTTGACTACTCTGCCCCTACTTTATGTCTGCCAAAGAAAACTTGGGGCTGATGATTTGGATGTGTCCCCATCAAAAGGAGTCTTGCAACCTGGTTCTTCTACTCTTATTTATATCAATGAATCACCTGAAGAACTACTTTTTCGATATAGACCAGTTCAATCTTCCGACAGACTCAACGACAAACAGTTACTTGAGGCAGCACATCGATATGTTACTTTCCAACTGGAGGGTACCTCTGTACCTTCTGTTCCCATCTCAATGGATCTTGTTGGCCGTTGCTACTTTGAAGTTCAGTTTTTAAAATCATCACATGTTCCTGAATTTCATAGTGATGCAAATTATATTAGAAATAGAATAGGTGAAGGAAATGGTGGTGCAGATGCAGTTAGAGGATTTGCTTTTCCTGTAGTGATTGATGTATCTGTGCAAAGATTTACTAAGTTGATGCGGTTATACTCAACAGTATGTTTATATTCCTGACCTCTTTTTGAAATTGTTGTTGGCTCTTCTGGCTTCTTAATAATTGTTGCTTTCAGGTTGTAATTTTAAACTCAACTTCGGTGGTGCTTGAAGTACGATTTGATATTCCATTTGGTTTATCTCCACAGGTAATCTTGCAACCAAACTTAGTTGTTATCCTAGATTCACTCTCATATGTGGAATTGGAGCCTGATGTGTCAATTTAAGTTTTTAACATCTCTTGTTTCAGATTTTTGGTCCAATATATCCCGGCCAAGAGTTTCCTCTCCCACTTCACTTGGCTGAATCAGGCTGCATAAGGTGGCGTCCTCTTGGTGACTCATACCTATGGAGTGAAGCTTATAATATCTCAAGTATCATCTCTCAAGATGTCAAGATTGGGTTTTTGCGTTCCTTTGTTTGCTATCCTTCTCTTCCTAGCAGTGAGGCATTTCGCTGTTGCATTTCTGTGAATGGTCAGTGTCTGTCTCCAGTTGGCTGTGGAAAAAGGGTGTATTCCACAATTGACATTGATAGTGGTAAACAATGTCAAGATAGTCACAATCAATCCTCCAACAATTTGGAGATGCCAAGGAATCGATTATTATATCAAGTAATGTTAACTAGTCCATTAGTGTTGAAGAATTATCTCATGAAGTCTATGTCTGTGACATTAGAAGATGCTGGCGTCACACGTACAGCCTTTCTTTCTGAGGTCGGTACATATGGCCTGCTTGAGATCATTATTATATTGTTCTAATGTTCTGTTCATGGTTATATTTGCTTTTTATGATCTTTCTACTGGGAGGTACCTGTCCTAAATCTAATGTTTGTTATTCTAATTTTCAGGTGGAAACTTCTTTCTACCATATTGATTCTTCGCACGACTTTTCAATAACATTCCAAATGCGTGGGTTTAAACCTTTGACTCTGAAGTATCCGCGTGCAGAATCATTTAGCCAAAAATCTAGATTCAGTGGAACTAAGTTCTCAGTATCTGAAATAGTTAAATTTGAGTCTGAGTTATCTAATGGTATATTGAATTTTAATTGCACCATATATCACGTGAGCTGTTCATGTCAAAAATAGTTTTCTAATTATATAGAAGCTTATTTGAAATGATGTAGGACCATTATACGTTACAATGGAGAAAGTGATGGATGCAGTCTCTGGATCTCGTGAACTATTCATATCTGTTCCGTTTTTGTTGTATAATTGTACTGGTTTTCCTCTAGCTCTCTCAAGCTCTGCTAACGAAATGAAAGGATATAGCTGCACCATTCCTTCATGCTATGATTTGGATGAGAAGAATGTACTTATTAAAAAGAAAGATGGCCTTGCTCTTATTTTTTCTGATCAGAATTTACCTTCTACAGGTTCGTTTAACTCTACATACTGCTCATGAAATCACGTCACTGATTCTTGTGGAGCTATTTATTCCGTTCGGTTCATTACTTTTCCCTCAGGTTCTTCTAATGAAGCAGATTTGAATACACCTGATCTTGTAGAAAGTGGTAGTAGAAAAGTCACTGCTTGCCTGTTTTCTCCTGATCCTCACTCATATTCTGGGGAGGTTATGGTGAAGCTCAGTAGGCACTTGCCTTCTGTTATAGAAAATTTCCCAAGGCATTCATGGTCAGCCCCCTTTTCACTAGTTCCACCAACTGGTTCAACTAGTGTTCTCGTTCCTCAGCCATCAAAGGTATCTGGTTATGTTTTATCTGTTTCTGCTGTGGCTGCACCATTTTCTGGGAGGACGAAAATTATCACCTTCCAGCCCAGGTATTTTTCATTATATTATGTGTTTACTTAATTCATGTACTTGGGACTCTATTCACTTGAGGCCTTTTCCTCTTTTACAGATATGTGATTGTTAATGCGTGCACCAAAAATTTATGTTATAAGCAAAAGGGTACCGACTCCTCTTTTCAGTTGAGAGCTGGAAAGCATTCCTATATTCAGTGGATGGATACGAAAAGGTTTGCTACTTTTATGTCCAAGTCATTTTGATCCTAGGTAGCAACTAAATCATTTCATATTCACTTTGCCAATCCTAATTTAAGTAACAAAAAACAACTTGAGCTTACAGGCCTATAAATTCTATAGAAATAGATTTCGCTAAAGGGTATGCATTGTGATGAGTTTTATTCAAGATATTCTCAATATCATGACTCCTTTTTTTTTTTCCCTGATTTCTTATATTCGAACCTATAATGTGTAGTGTTTAGAAGGCTCGTCCATGGTGTGCATCATTACATATGGTTGTAAATTTTTATTTTACCTCTTTTGTTCAGGGAATTATTGCTTTCTGTTCGCTTTGATGAACCTAGATGGGAGTGGTCTGGGTGCTTCTTACCTGAGCAGTTAGGTGACACTCAGCTTAAAGTGCGCAATTATATGACTACTGCTGTGAGCATGTTGCGAGTAGAAGTGCGCAATGCTGATGTCTCTGTTGGAGAAGAAAAGATTGTCGGAAGCACAACTGGAAACTCTGGGACAAACTTGATTCTTCTGTCTGACGATGATACTGGCTTTATGCCATATAGGATAGACAACCATTCAAGGGAGGTTAGATGGTGCTTTATTTATGCTTTTAATGATATATTTTTTGGGAAAAATCAAAGGGCGTATGGATTATAACTCTGCAATATTTATAAGATTTTGTTTCTTGTGCACATCAAGATTTGACTCTATCATCAAAAGAGCGTAAGCATTATAACTCTGCAATATTTATAAGATTTTGTTTCTTGTTCACATCAATATTTATATTTATAAGAGTATATTACGCATTGTTGATAATACTTTTGTTTGTTCTATATTGCTTTGTGCTGGATGTTACTGCAATGAAAGGTTGCACAACTGAACTGGATCATGATAGTTTTGTGAAGTGTTGTCCCTATTTTCGCTGTTATTGTTACCACTTAACATTATCCCTTTGACACTCTGTAGAGGTTGCGGATTTATCAGCCGAAATG
This sequence comes from Perilla frutescens, assembly GCA_026008535.1. Taxonomy (NCBI): domain Eukaryota; kingdom Viridiplantae; phylum Streptophyta; class Magnoliopsida; order Lamiales; family Lamiaceae; genus Perilla; species Perilla frutescens. Next base: position 24,588,527 of record BRKX01000010.1, on the reverse strand, counting down.
TGAATCTTTTGAAACTGTTATTCACTCCTACACATCTACTCCTTATGCTTGGGATGAACCCTGCTATCCCCATCGTCTTGTTGTTGAGGTATGTTAATTTCAACCAGAATCAACGAGCTGCTTTTGGGGATAAATCTCAGACTTTTAAATTGTGTCAGGTCCCAGGTGAACGCATTTTAGGGTCATATGCTATTGATGATGTATCATCCCATTCACTTGTGTGCCTTCCTGCAACATTGGAGGTACTATTTTTATGTGCTCTGATACAATTATTCCTCATAACAAACATGGGACACCCCCTTGGAGATTTCAACTTCCATATTTGTTTTGACCTTTCATCCCATGATATTAGAAATGGACCCTTCACCATTTTATGAACTTAAGTGTGGTGAAAGCTTCTAAAGTTGGCTTCTAGATGAACCGCTTAGAAACATATAGTGGGATATCAGTGGTAAACCTAAAAGGCTGACCTAAAATTATGTCATTTGGGTAGTTTGGAACATGTTAGGTCTTTGTAGTTTGAGAATGGGTTTGTCCTTGTTAATAGCATGAAATCTGAGGTAGGCAATGGAGATGTGTAATTTTGAATCTGTATGTAGTTGCTTGGATATAACCAACTTTTGATGTCATGTGAGAACTTGGTATAAAGATAGGGTTATAGCTTTTCCTTAAGTTCTTAATCTCTATTACCTTGTGTTTATGAGGAAAGCCATTATTATCGCCTTATTCTAAGTGCTCAGTATCGAGAAATTGGTTTCGGAAACTCTCATTAATACTTTGATCCACACACCATTACGTGTAAGTGAGAACTGATAGACTAGGCTATAGCTGAAGTCCATTTATAAGAGATTTCTTAGCCCCATGGAGGTTGTAACAGAAATTTTTGTGAACTAGGCTAATAAATTCTGTGGATGTATGCACTTTTCTTGAGGCAAACTCTGTTAAAGAAAAGTGTTAATCACATTTCAAAATTGTGGAAATATTTTACTTAAAGAAATCCTAAAGAAATGCCAGAAAATTGGTTAGTCGAGCTGAGGCATAACCCTTAGTTGAATCCAGATTCTGCGTTTTTTAGAGGCCCACACAAAGTGCTAAATATAGCTATGAGAAATTTCTTAGCCCCATGGAGGTTGTAACAGAAATTTTTGTGAACTAGGCTAATAAATTCTGTGGATGTATGCACTTTTCTTGAGGCAAACTCTGTTAAAGAAAAGTGTTAATCACATTTCAAAATTATGGAAATATTTTACTTAAAGAAATCCTAAAGAAATGCCAGAAAATTGGTTAGTCGAGCTGAGGCATAACCCTTAGTTGAATCCAGATTCTGCGTTTTTTAGAGGCCCACACAAAGTGCTAAATATAGCTATGAGAAATCACCAAAAAGTATATTATACAAGGGAAAGGAGAAGGATATTAGTTAAAAATAACTACACATGTAAAGGAATGACTTTAACCCAGCTGTACATTTTTCTGTTCAAACTATGGATAAATACTTCTATTGTAATAAGATTTTTATATTTTTTTCATTTGCCCAATTGAATAGTAAAGTTTTAAATAGAAATGGCTCCTGAAAAATGGTATGCCTATTGCAGTCATCTAGTTCGCTCTTCTGACCTTCTTTAGTAATTTACTAAAGTTGCAGTCATCTAGTTCTCTCTTCTGACCTTTTTATGTATTCTAAGTCTGATTGAGCTCCTTATCCATACATTTTATACCAGCACTTGTAAATATATTTTTTGGGAGAAATTTTTAATATACTTTTTTTAGAATAAATTTTTTGAATATACATAATTTTAGTACTGACCAAAAGGGTCTTGTTTATTTTGTAGTGTTAGAAATGGATATTGGGCCTAATATACACTCACAAAACCGGCTTGTAAGGGGAGGGTTGCCTCACCTTAATAAATGGCACATGCCACTTTACCCAACCAATGTGGGACAATTTAATACGCCCCTTCACGCGCAGCGTGGAACTATGCCTGAATTGCAACGATATTGGGGTCTCCCAACATTGAAATTGGGCTTTGGCTTTGATACCATGTTAGTAACTCACCCTCACAAAACCAGCTTGTCAGGGGAGGGTTGCTCTCACCTTAATAAGTGGCACATGCCACTTTACCCAACCATGTGGGACAATTTAATAAGTAGAAACATACTGAACTGCCGAGCGACCTTTTCTTGAAATGTATGTTTCATATCTCCTTACCTTAATCAAGGGCTTATTAGTTTTTTCAGTGAACAATCAGAATAATCTTCTAATTTTCATCCCCCCCACCTCCCAAAGAAAAAAGGAATATGATGGAATGCAGTTATCATGACTTCACATGGCTCTCAAAACTTTCTTATCGCTTCAAGTGTAATATGAGTTGGTTGTTCACAGAACAACATAAATGAATCAATATGAGCACCTGTTCACGCGGCCACATCAATTCTGTGACGATTAATTTCTTAGTAGGTAAATCGAATACTTCAATGCAATAAGTGTCAAGTGTGACTCCAAAGTATATGCATCACTGCTTCCGCTGTGGGGCTGACAGTGGCAATATGCTTCAGAATAAGCCTATATATACTTATTGTACATATAATTTTTAGAAGAACATGAATTTGTGTTCCTGACCCCCACCCCACTTGTTTCTTCTGCCGTGGGGCTGGCGCTAGTAATATGTTCCCTCAATGGCTGACCATCTACAATATCTTCCACATGATTGTATGTATGTTCTACTTATGATGCAAATTAGTGGACTGTATGGTTAGATTTGCTTTGGTATTCTCATGTCTGTTCCTTCTAACATTTAATTTGCAGAAGCCTGAAAGAAAGTTGCTGATATCTGTCCATTCTGAAGGAGCAATTAAGGTGTAAATGTCAAATTCTGCGATTAGAATACCATTTTTGCTTCAGTATGTAATTTGCAATACTTATTTAACCAGGTTCTCAGCATCATCGATTCAAGTTATCATGTTTTGAATGATTTGAAGAGGCTTAATGTTCCTCAGTTGAAAGAGGGAAAACATGCTCAAGAGTATGAATCGTTTGTTAATTACAAAGAAAGGTTTTCAGTTGACATTCCTTTTCTTGGAGTCTCTTTAATGAATTCTCATCCTGAGGTATCGCATCCTGGATTGTAGTTGTTATGCATCTCTGTTTTTTCAGTTTTAGTCCTATGCCAAATATCATTTATCCTGTTTTCTTTTTGTAGGAGATACTCTTTGCATCTGCTAAGAACACAAAGGTTAGCTTCGTACAGAGTTTGGATCAACAACAGTTCTCCGTGCAAATTGCATCATTCCAAATTGATAACCAATTACGCACAACACTATATCCTGTAATCCTGTCTTTCAACTGTGGAAACAAGGGTAATGTGGTAAATGAAATGAAGCTTAAAGATAGTTCAAAAGTTATCAGTGCCCCTTCAAGCTTGCATGAGCCTGTGTTCTCCTTAGGCGCTGCCAAGTGGAGAAACACTGAAACATCACTGGTTTCATTTGAATCTATTAACCTCAGGTCTGTGATGTTTCTAAAGATTATTTTTAGACTTCACAAGGCCATATCTCTTCTTGATGTATTCCCTTCTTTTGCAGAATAGCAGACCTCTATCTTGAGATTGAGCAAGAAATTGTGTTGAGATTGTTTGAATTCTGCAAAACTGTATCATCAAGGTTGCAGAGCAGAGTTTATCAATATATGGGCTCCACACAGAATCTGTTGTTTCCAGAATTGGACATCACTGGAGAAACCTCTAGAAGTAATCCATATTCAGCCAGATTGGAGGAAAAACATACCAACTATAGTGGTACTACTTTTGTTGAAGATCGCAAAAGAAATTGTTTGCTGCCCCTCATTGTCCCTATTGGAGCGCCTTGGCAGCAAATTCACCTTGCTGCACGAAAGCAGAAGAAAGTATATGTTGAACTGTTTGATATGGGGCCAATTAAACTTACATTGAGGTTAGCTGATAGCTAGTTCTCAAGCTGACAAACCTTCATATAATTACTGTAGATCACATATTTTTCTTCTCGCAGCTTTTCTAGCAGTCCATGGATCCTTAGGGATGGTGTCTTAACATCTGGGGAATCGCTTATTCATGTAAGTGGAGAGCATTAAAGATGATATTAATTAAATTTTCTTGGGAACTTTTCCATTTCCTAGACTCATAGTATCGTTTACATAGAGAGGTCTTATGGCTCTTGCTGATGTCGAGGGTGCGAAAATTCATTTAAAAGATCTAGTTCTTTCTCACCAAATAGCTAGCTGGGAAACCATTGAAGAGATCCTTGTAAGCCATTACACGCGCCAATTTCTGCATGAGATGTACAAGGTAATCTCCTACATGACCTTTTTCACTTTAGCATGAGAATTTGCATTTTACTTGCCTGTAATTGAGAATAAATTTCTTTACTTCAGCCTACTTTTCTGTTATATTTAGTTGTTTAATTTGACGGTACTGGAAAATGCAACTCTCGCAGAAACCATAGTAGCAGTGAGAAATAACCCTCTTACAACATTTTACCTCCTAATGAAAACACTTCACACCACAATTTAACTTTAATGGGGCATTTTTAAGCATACATGGATCTTGTGGCGAAATTTGCCCTTGGAAAAACCATAATGACACATTTATCTGCCTTGACAAGGCATTCTCGTTACTTAATGTTCTTCCAGTTAAAAAGCATCCTCTGCTCATTGATCCATTTCAGATTTCATCAAATTTCAATAACTCGACCGTTTCTTCAATGAAATTTTTATGGAGATCTATCGTTTCATCCGAATTAAATGTTCAAAGTACAAAAACTGAAAAATTGAACCAGAGACCAAATTATGCATCTAAAATCAGTTTACCATCTTTACTTCTTTTTTTGTTTCTTTTTTATTTTCTAGAGCAAATAATACATTTTTAGGAGACCATTGTTTACTTTAAGGATGTAAAGTCATTTTCCCCAAGTTTTTTTAATCAATTAAAATCCTGAAATGGAAGATATGTGCTGAAAATCGCAATAATTGAGAAACTTGAATCCACAAAAGGTTGTTTGTAATTTAGTAGAATATCTCTGATGCTACAATAAAAAAGAGAACTTGTAGGTTCAGTTTGAACAAGTTCATAAGAGCTTGCAAAAGGAACAAGTGGTGCACTGCTGGGAGGAGGCATAGAAAATAAGAGTGGTTAATTTTCCGTAGCATTAATGTGAAGCAGATAAAGGAAATAAAAATCAGGAAAAAATAAAAAGGGCAGTTGGTAATGTGATAATTGGACTGGTTGAACTTGAAACATTAGTTTCATAGTCTCTCATTATGGGTTAAGAGAGAACTCACAAGTCATGAGTATCCATTGCTGGTGCACTTTTTTTTTCTCAGTGAAGCCGAATGGCCCAAAAATTGGCCAAATATATACCTAGGAATGTATATGAACTACCATTATGAAAAATTTGTCTATCTAAGAAACTGTGACTGCATTTTGGCTCCCGTTTAAGTTATTCTATTAATTTGCACTAACATGGTGGATTATGTATGATTTTTCTCCTGGGTTTTCATTAAAATTAACTGATTGTTTATTAAATTATTGTCTTTTAAATTGATAAATTGTATCATTTAAAAATATTAGAATTAAATTTTCTTGAATCCTCTTAAAGATCGTAAAAGATTTATTTATTTTTCGTTATTTACTTTTTGTTTGTCTCTCAATACACATTTATGATTTTTACTCCTCACGTAAATAATTGAATATGTAATGTACATAATTAATCCATCCTATTTAATCCCTTTATCCTGCAAAAACAGTCCCCTGTTCATTTTTTGTCTGTCCTGAAAATATAGTCCACTTTCCTTGGTAACAGTTCATTAAATTCTTTTTCCTTAATTTACTCCTACTTAATGTAATTTGAAATTAAAAATCTTTTATTTTGGATGAGTAAAAAGGCTATAGTAGGAAAATATTGTAAATTTTACTTTTCCAAGTACATTAAATATAGTTTCTTAATATGTGTGAAAATTAAAATTGGTCTATATTTGCGGGACAAGGGAGTGTCATTTTTAAAAAATTGAAAAGTAATTTCTATGAAAGCCGGTCAATTCTTTAACTTGTTAGAAAGCAGAGGCAGAATTGTCTGGATGGGTACATAAACTTCGTTACAAAATACTAAATACAAAATACAAAATACAAAAATGTTTTAATGTTCAGCATTGTTTTGGAAAACCTTTCAGTCTACTCTAGTTGATGAAATTATGGGAACCGTGGTGAACTTCTATTCAGATGTAGTTCCTCAAGAGTTCATGACAATAAAGTTTCACTGGAACATGACACTGCAGGTTTTTGGTTCTGCTGGTGTTATTGGAAATCCTGTGGGATTTGCTAGGAGTTTAGGTCTCGGCATCAAAGATTTTTTCTCCCTTCCTATATGGAGCGTTTTCCAGGTATGCTTCCCTAAATTGATTTCCCTTTGCTCTCCCAGAAAAGAAGAACAATATATAAGCCGAAATCTCTTTTGCAGAGTCCATCTGGTCTTATCACTGGTATGGCCCAAGGTACAACAAGCCTCCTCAGCAATACAGTCTATGCAATAAGTGATGCTACTAGTCAATTCAGCAAAGCTGCACATAAGGTTTGTCTTTCTAGATAAACACGGAAGCATATTCATCCAAGTCTTTGCTCAATTTTAACTCGATCTTGACTTGCAGGGTATTGTAGCATTTACATTTGACGACCAAACTGCAACAATGATAGAAAGACAACAGAGAGGAATGTCTTCACGCAGTAAAGGAGTTATAAATGAATTCCTAGAGGTGCTTTGTATCTTTATTACCAAGTCTTGTCACTCTTATCATATTTTGAAAGACCATTTATACTCCACTTATCTGGATTGTGATGACAATTTAGTAAAGCTTATTTTTTTTGGCTTAGGGACTCACCGGTGTACTTCAATCACCAATTAAAGGGGCTGAAAAACATGGCCTACCAGGAGTACTTTCAGGTATTGCTGTTAGCAAGAAGATTTCTTTGTTGTATTACAATGCATTCACTCAATGGAGATGGTGTAGTAAGACTTTTCAAGTACCATGCCCGTATTTCGCATTGTTTTTCCTGCAGGTATTGCTGTGGGTGTTACAGGGCTTGTGGCAAGACCAGCAGCCAGTATACTTGAGGTCACTGGAAAAACTGCACAAAGTATCAGAAACCGCAGTAGGATCCACCAGATGGGGTACCGGTGTTTTAGGGTCCGTTTACCGAGGCCTTTAAGTGCTGACTCCCCCCTGAAGCCTTACTCATGGGATGAAGCAGTTGGAACATACGTCCTCAATGAAACCGATGTGAATCTGAGGGATGAGACACTAGTCATTTGCAAAGCACTTAAGCAATGTGGTCAGTATGTGTTGATCACTGGAAGACTTATCTTAGTTTTTAGTTGCCCCAATTTAATAGACTTCAGTAGCCCCAACTTCAAAGGAGTTCCTGCCGATCCTAAGTGGGAGATGCAATCTGAAATAGGATTGGATAGTGTGATTCTTGCTGACAATGATGGTGAGGTGGTGCACATAGTCGGAAGTGGTTCGGATACATCATTTGGACAGAACCTTCAGCAGCAGAAACGAGGAACCAATGCTGCAAAGGGGATGCTCTGGAACAGCTCTCCTACTCCGCTCCCTTTTCTGCAGACCAACTTAGAATTCACATGCCCGGAAGAAGCAGATGATTTCTTGAGAGTGCTACGAGGTATGATCGAAAGTGGGAGAGAGCAAGGTTGGGGTGCCAAATATGTACTACACCAGAGCAATATCTGGTAGGATTTTGGATTATCATAATTGACTCTCAATCGTGATAAAATTCTGATAGTCTTATGTTTGCCTTTATGCACAGTGTTTATATATAGATCTCGTAGTAATATGGCTATGAGGGATTTTGAGAACCTTGTTTGTATATATTGAGCCCTCGGGGTTCCCACCCCTTGTTCAAATTTTGATCAAGTTTTGTAGTTTAGGGTTTTCAAGTCATGTAATGTTTGAAATATAAATTGAGTGGAAGTTTTGTTGTATTCACCGGTTTCAGATGTGTTTTATTTTCATTTTCAAAAATCATAATTCATGAGTTCAATGATTGCTATAATAACATTTTTTGCTAGAAAAGACATTTTGACTATTCATCACCACTAAAAAAACATTTTACTCCCTCATTTTCAGAGAGAAGATTGATGTTTTAGTCTCTTAATTTTGTTGCAAATTACTTGATGGTTTGCACTTTTTAACATTCTTCTTCCCAATCATATCCTTATAAAATTTCATACATAAATAAGTTGATGAAATTAAGAAGAAGACTATAATGAGAGAAATTAAGATATAAGAGAAAAATATAGTTTAATTGAAAAAAGAGAGTATATTTGTCATATTTTTTAATATTTAATTTTTATTATAAAACCTAAAACATCAATTTTTATTAAAGTGGGGGAGTATTATCTTTTTTGCTACAAAGGTTCGGTTGCCAATTACCATTGGGAAATACCTGAAGATCGATGTAGTAGTTTACAAATTATAATGACTTATATAGGGATTGGGTTCTAGAAGGAAACACACCCTAGGTGAGAACTGAGAACCAATCTGTGCCATAGATCTCGCCTATTTGGACATCCAAGATATGCTCCAGATTTTAAAAAAACGCGGTGGCAATCTCGTAATAACGTCCAACTTTGCTGCCCTTGAATCTTAGTAAGGGTAATGTCAAAAAATTTTCAATTTCGTATTTTAGCATTATCATTTTCTATTTTAGCACTGTCATGGCTTATTTTAGCACTCTCATGACTTATTTTAGCATGACATTTGTGTTAGCATTAGCATGAAAAATGTCGTCGGCATTTCAAATGTCATCTTTTTATGCTTCATGATCTTCCATTTTTAACACTGTAGTTTAGAATTTAGCATTGTATATGTGATTCACGTGTATATTTTTCAATTTAGGATTTTAGCATTGTCATTCCCTATTTTAGCATTGTCATGACTTATTTTAGCACTGTCATGACTTATTTTAGCACTAATTTAGAAAATTGTATAAGAAATATATGAACCAGATTTTTACAAAAATACTAGTCCAATTACCTTACTGCTAGAAAATTTTGTATTTAGAATATCGAATATGTTTGATAATGCAAAAACATTATCAAAAGTTGTATGTTCTTCTTAATTCCTAAGTATAACTTTGTATAGGATTTTATCCGTTAGCTGGAGGAAGTTCAGCTGATCTAGCATAGTTATAGAATGAACCAGCTCACGCCGAAGCTGAGAATTAGAAGATGAAGACCTCTTGAGAAGATGCGATTGAGAATCATCAACTTGAAGAAGTACTAGCTAGCTCTTTAGTAAATGCTCTGGGCAATAAAGCATTTACTCCGGCAATAAATTTTTTAAGAACTTGAAATTAAATTCCCTTGATTCAGTCATCAATTTTTTCTTCTAACTATTATAATTATATATGTACGTATACATAATTGATCTTTAATATCCTAGATTTGAAGACATTCTAGCAGTGTTAATATAGTGCTAAAGTATAAACTACTAAATGGAATAGTTCAGCAGTTTTAGCACTTGCATATGCTTTTTTAGCACTAGTAATTGAACTCTAGATTTCGCATTCTACTTTAGCACTGAAAGTTTTCATTTTTGCATTGAAGGTTTATACTTTAGCACTTACGTTTCCTTGTTTAGCACTGATGTTACACACCTACTAGAAATATTAAAACATTTATTACCAATGCAAAAAACGAAATACAAGCTATGCATATTTACAATTATAAGAAAGAATAATACTATCATTAATAAAAAAAATAAAATATAATGTATCTAAGTCATTATATCTATAAAAATATATGTCACGTATATGCTAAAATAAGTCATGACAGTGTTAAAAAAGGTCATGACAGTGCTAAAATAAGAAATGACAGTGCTAAATAGTGATGTTGCTGCTGTTGCTGTGTATGAAGCGAAGATGATGAAGTTTCAAATGATGACTGGAGTCTCTGCATAGTCTCACCATTATCTTCTTCATTATCACCTCCCATTTCTTCAATTCCAAACACTCTCATACACTTTATGGATCAAACTCCAGATCACAGAACCTAATCAAATACAAACTGAACAATACATCTCATCAACAACCAAATAATTCAACACACCGACATATCAATCAACAAAAATCGCGATCGATTTACCAATATACAGATTTAAAAAAAAAATGCAGATTAACTTATAAATCCATTAAACTACTAGCATCCGAAGACACAACAAAAGGCGAATAAACGCAGAAAGAAACGAGAAAAAGGTGGAGCTAATTTACCGGAATATTTTCTCCACGGCGGTGGTGGTTCAGCGAGAGTTTATCCGCCCTTCTCCTCCACCTCCACCTGCGTCTCCTTCTTCATCTTGTTCAACGCCGCTGATATCTCCGCCTTTGCCGCCTTCATCATCTTCGCTTAACAGAATTGATAAATTACAGAAATAACATCGGTTCATTAAAAAGTTGATAATATTACAATATTGCCACCGCGTTTTTTTTAAGTATATAGCATATCTTGGCCGTCCAAATATACCAGATCTATGGCTCATATTGGTTCTCTGTTCTCACAGGAGGGTCTAGTTCTCACTTGATCCCATCTCCTTATACAGAGTTAGTTGATTGACAAATTCAACTCCCTTTCAATTGACAAGATCTATAATGAAATAAAATGTTATTAATATGGATAAGAAAATTCAACTATCTTTAATCAGAAGTAGAATTCATTTTTATGATATTTCACAAATACAGTAATAGTTTTTCAAACTAATATACAATTTAGGTTAGGCCTCACAAATAGAAATTTTATTTGTTACTAAAAAATTTCGTAACATATATTTAGCCATAAATTTAATTGTAACAATATTCAAATACTTATAAATGATTGTCCTAACATCTGAATATATTACTCCTCCCGTTTCTGAATAAGTGTCATTCTGGATGAATGCACATATATTAATAAAGATATTAATTAGATAATTAAATTACCTTATACACCTTCATGTGAAGAGACTCATTAAATTATTTCATACAAGTTTTTGTCTGGCATACTTGTGAGAGACCGTCTAACGGATCTCTTACGTTAGATGGATCTCCACCCCACCTGACTATATATATTAAAAAAAATTGCTTTCTTCCAACCATGATTTCTCCCCCAGCTGAACGGCGTCGCTCTGGATCCTAGGCTCCACGCGATTCTTCTCCTCCCATCTGAACCCTCGCTCCTGCAGCTACACTCGATTTTTTTCACTCTCCACGCGATTCTAGATAAAATTTTCTCTTCTCCTCGTGATTTTTCTCTCGTTCCAATTGTCGATTTAATGGATAAATCAGGACAAAGAAGCGATATTCCCTCCAGGGAAATTTCACTAAATTCCTGTGAAGATACGTCTGCAACGAATGGTATGTTTCTTTAGTTTACGAGATTTGTAATTTTGTGAACCTTATCAATAATTTGATATGTGAAATTATGCATATCATGTGTTCGATAATAGCTTTTGAAGGAATTCATTCAAATTTCTATTTTCATAGATCATTTATTGTTGCTATAATACTTTTAATACTAATTTAATTTTCATTTTATAATTCTCAGATTTGTTCTACTTGATGATGAATCAAATGGTGAAGATGTGGAAACATCTATCAATGAACATGAATATTTTATGTTGGAAATTGGCACTAAGTCATACTTTACTTCTCTTTTTTATTTGTTGCAATTCGCAAGTTGGAACATGTACTTAATTAAGACAGTAGTGATACTTCATCTGATAGTTATTGATCTTTCACGCCACATTTAGTGACATCTCTTTGTTTCTGGTTATATAATTTAATTCAATGTGATAGTTTGTCATGGACGCTCATTATGATAGTGGTAGAGTTAATTTCGATTTTGATCCCATAGGACATCGGGTATTTCGATTTTGATCTCGATGCTATCATTTTTTGTTCTTTTTCAAAAAAATCGTCCAGTTTTAGTCCTATAGGTTTAAGAATATCATTTTTGGTCCCGTGATTTTAAGGTAAAAAAGGGACCAAAATCGATACTAACTCTGTTTGGGACCAAAAATGTAGTCTCGGGACCAAAATCGGAATACCAGATGTCTTATGGGACCAAAATCAATATTTTCTCAATAGTGGTACTTCACATTATAATTAATGGTTCTTTATTTCATGGTAATAATACTCTTGAAAAATAATAAATCCATCAACCGATTCATATTGCTTCACTTCATGCCTAGTTATGATTCACTTGACAGTAGTGATACATCACTTATTAGTTAGTGATCTTTCACGACACAGTTATTGACACTTCTTTATTTCTGCCTCAATAATTCAATTCAATGTGAAAGTTTGTCCAAGATATGCATTATCATAGTGATCATAAGCATAGCAATTAGTGATACTTTTCTTGTTATATAGTGATCATTTTATTACAGATACAAATTTTAAATTGTTGTAAGTAATTCATTTGATTTAAAAGGTTCTCTTCTTGGTTTGAAAAGAAAAATACGGATGATATATATGCCTTATATTACAGATATTTCAAACTCTTCTATTCAAATATTGGATCATACAGGTTCAACCACAAAGGGTGGGAGAAAAAGAATCAAAGAGCATCTTCAAAAAGGCAAGAAGAAGAATGCAAGTAATACTTCAATTTCAAAGGAGTTTAGTTCCAACACCTCTTATCCTAGATTGTTTTAGCAAATGATACTTTTTTGTATAACATTATTAAATTAATTCAAAAGGTGGATTGATTTTTCTGATTATATTGCTTAATTGTGGTTATTAATACTGTTTTGTCATGTATTATTTGTCTTATTAAATTATTGATACTTCATTACATTAATATTGATACTGTAGTTCATAAGTTATGATATTAAATGATTACTGATAATTCAGAAAATTATTTGATATATTGACAACATCATTACTGCTTATTTTTGTTGAATCAAATATGGGAGTGCATGTTTCTGTTGCTGATTTTTTTTTTTTATGATTTTTGTGTGTGTCTCTTTGTCTCTTGTTTTTTATTATTGATAATACACAAAATAAATAGTATTACTTCACTACACACATATTAATTATTTTCTTCATAAATAGTGATAATGTAAACAAATCTTGTATTTCACTATATTAGTACATTTTACGTGTTATTTATGACAACGTAAATAATTAATTAGCAAGATGTGAAATAAACATGATAATTCTTCCGATAGTTTTCAATTATTATTTTTTATCCATTATAATTAATATAAATCCCACATATTATAAACAAGAATGGGAAATTAACTGGATGGATACGTTAATGATTTAGAAAATATTCAAAATATTTTTAATAACAAGTTTTCAGCACATTCTTTATAACAAAGTTGCAAAATATTTTTATAGAAGGGTAATTAGTTGAATAAAAAAAATCAAACCAAAATTTGGTTGAACCCAAAAAATTGAAATAAATAGTGTTACTTCACTACACAGATAGTGATATTTTTCTTCATAAATAGTGATATATATTATCTGCAGTATCAACAAAATATATATTCAAAGATTCTAAATATGTTCATAAGTACAACAAAAAACACCATTCATTACTAAAAAAAAAACTATGGCTTGCATATCCTAAAATTTACAACTCCAACAAATACCTTCATTCAATTTACACTCTGGAAACATTACAAAAAAACCAATGTTTCCATACCATTAAACCTTCCCATCATAGTTGTAGAAAAACCATGTTGGAAAAATATGAAGAGGTGTGAGGGAATTATTCTAGATTATTCTAAAACCTAGATACCAAAGGTTTGTCCTAACCTTTCATATTTTGGAGATTACACTTGTGTTTTAATGGTGGATCAAGTGTAAAGCCTCACTTTGGAACCTATAAAAAGAGCTCTCAATCCTCATTTGTAAATACACCAATTCATTCTCTCTTTCTCCTCTTCTCTAGTTCTTTACTCTCTCTTTGAGCAAACTTTACTTCTAGTTCGTGTTTTGAAGTTTGTGTTCCAAAGTTGATCAAGTTCGAGCATAATGTTTAGTTCACTGGAGGAAGTTCTGGTAAATCCATTGTATCCTGGGAATCAAACGTCTATACGGAACGAATTTAGTTTAAGGAAACTGTGATTTCCATAAGTCTCGGGTTTCTATAAATTTAGTTATATCATTTCAATATTTAAATTATTACAAATTGTTGATATTTTGATCTTCAACTATTATTGTTATTACGTTGTTCATTTTTGTTCAGCTAGAGAATCAACAATCTTAAACCAAAATTTTACTTGGAAAACCCTAGTTTTCAACATGTCTAGTGAACAGCTGAACAACGTTGCCGCTAATGTTACTGTTGTCGCTGCTATCACTGTGAGGATCGGTGCTATCAATGTTCCTATCAATCATGCTGATAAGCCGAAAAAATTCAATGGCTTAAATTTCAAATAGTGGCAACAAAAGATGTTGTTCTACTTGACAAAATTAAACCTTGCGCGGTTCTTAACTGAAGACCCTCCGACATTGGGGTGAATGCTGATGCTCAAGCTGTCATTGTGCTTGATTCATGGAACCACTCGGATTTCCTGTGCAAGAAATATGTGATGAACTGCTTGGTGGATACACTATACAACGTGTATTTCTCAATCAAGATGGCTAAGGAACTATGGGAGTCTTTGGAGAAGAAATACAAGACTGAAAATGCCGGAGTGAAGAAGTTTCTTGTAGGTCGATTTCTCAACTATAAGATGGTTAATTCAAAGACCGTGATCAGTCAAGTGCAAAAGCTCCAAATAATATTACACAATATTTATTCTGAAGGAATGGTTGTGAGTGAAACTTTTCAAGTGGCTGCTATCATAGCGAAGCTACCACTTAATTGGAAAGATTTCAATAATTACTTGACTCACAAGAAAAAAGAGATGATTGTTAAAGAACTCGTCGTTAGACTTCGCATTGAACAAGATAACAAGAGCTATGATAAAAGGTTGTTTACTCCTCCAAAGGTTAAGGCAAATATGGTTGAGCATGGCGAGAGCTCAAGACAGAACTCTAATAAGAAACCTAATTTTGTAGGGAAAAAGACATTAGGTCCAAAGAAAGAGAACTTCAAGAAGAAGTTCAATGGGAAATGCTTCAACTATGACAAGCATGATCACAGGGCTTTCGAATATACAAAGCCGAAGAAGAGCCAAGAAGCACACATAGTGAAAAACCTTTCCATGGATGTTGAAGAGATGCACATGGCTGCGGTGATCTCCGAGGTGAACCTTGTTGATTCAAATCCACGGGAATGGTGGGTTGATACGGGTGCGACCCGACATGTGTGTTCAAATAAGGAGCTGTTTAGTGTCCTTAATGAACAAGTGGATGGCGAGAAACTCTTCATGGGGAATTCTGCTACATCTGACGTGAAAGGCCTTGGAAAGGTGGTTCTGAAGATGATATCAGGAAAGCAGCTGACGCACTTATAATGATGGAGATAATTAAATGCCTTAGAATCTAAAATCAGAAAGCCCTAGACATACTTATAATGATGGAGATAATTTCAATGGCGGTGATGATGCATTGCTGGTGGTGGTGATGATTGCAACGCCAATGGTTGCGGTAGTTATAACGGTGGTGGTAGCACTATTTGTTGTGGCGGTGCGAGTGATATTTGTTGCGGCGGTATTGGTGACGATGGTGTGCAATGGTGGAAGAAGATATCGATGACGGTGGTGGAGATGGTGGAAACAATGGTCAAGGTATGGCGCCTTGAAGAGTTTGGGAGAGGGGGGAAATCATGCCGCTGATGCAGTTTGGGGAAGGGGGAAATAATCTTTTTTTTTTTAATTTATATTTAGTTTGGTAAGGTTGGGTCGGGTCGGATGGAGATCCGTTTAACGTAAGAGACCCGTTAAACGGTCTCATACAAGTTTTTATCTTTTACATATATGATATAATAACTATTTCACATCTGCGTTATTTTTTAATTATAACTTTACTTATCTATAATATAGTGTTTACTATATGCAAGGATTGAAATATCACGGATATATCGTGGATATATCGCGGATTTTGACATTGCGATACGAATATGGGGGAGAATATCTTTTTCCCCGATATCGGCGAAATATCGCAATATATCGTGATTTTTTTATATTTCTATAATATATTTTGATTTTTATTTAATACTATATATTTTTGTGGTCTTTTTTAGGTCAACATATTTATTCGAGTTGCAATATTCTTTGCTTTACAAAGACACTCGCACTTCAAAAAAACTATAAAAGAACGAATCCTGGGAAAGCAATGGATCTTTTAGAAAGAAAATTGAGATACACCAACTTTATTTTTTCATGACCAGAGAAAAGGATTTACTGATCGTCATCCAATTACTTCTCAATCTACTATGGTCTCATATAAGTCTTTTACTTAATATTTTTAAATAAAGCTTGTTTGAATAATTTAAAATCATGTTTGTAATGAATAAATATGCACTGTATATTTATTAGTGTTTGGTAATGGCAGTTGAGTGATGAGTTATGTATGGTCATTCATCACCTATAGTCAAGGATTGAAATATAGCGAAATATCGCAGATATATCGCGGATATTGACATTGCGATACGGATATCGGGGAGAATATCTTTTTTTTCAAGTATCGATGAAATATCGCAATATATCGCATATTATAGCATATTATCGCAATATATCGTGATTTTTTTATATTTCTATAATATATTTTAATTTTTATTTAATACTATATATTTTTGTGGTCTTTTTTAGGTCTTCAATGTAATTATTTGAGTTGCAATATTCTTTGATTTATAAAGACACTCACTTTGCAAAAAATTATAAGAGAAAGAAGACTGGATTGAAAAGTGAGATGCACCGACTTTATTTTTTCATTTTTTCAGTTAGGGGACATGATGGACAAATCATTAAAGTTTTTCTCCCCATATATCATACGAAATTGAAATCTAAGAAATCAAGAAACATATCAAACGCATGTGCATAATTATATCCATAATTACTCTAATGTGATGAGTCGGTACCAATATTGTTTAGAATAAGATGACATTTCATCTACTATATTTGAACCTCATAAATCCTCATTTTGACATTAATTGTACTTTATAATATTTATTCAGTTATTTTATGTTGTATTATGTATTATTTTGTCAAATGTATTATCTCAGACGGTATTTATATAATGTATTACTAGCATTTCGCACGTGCGATGCACGGAGGTATTATATTGAATAACATTAAGTTAATATTTAAATAGTGATTGTAAAATGAGATAATAATAATATATAATTAGTAAACTACACATTTTTTGAGAACATATTATCACAAATCTATATAAAAAAAGTAAACGGTAAAAAATTGGAGTAGTTTTTTGTATATGACATTCTTCATTGATTAGTAATTAAAACTTATCATGACGTTAGAAATCATATAAACATTTACAATCGCCACTTAGTTTACATTATACGCAACAGATGTATCTGAAATACTAAATAAAATAGGTATTAGTTTGATAATGGTTGGAACAACAAACTCGAATTTGGCAAGAATCTCATTTTTTGGTAGTACGAAGGGGGAATTCGCCCAAAAACTGGATGGGGGTCAAGATGCTTTAAGGTCTAGGCAGCTGACTCAAGTATTCTCGAACCATATGAAATGGTCGCCTATTACACAACTCACTCAACCGTTTAAAGACAATTAGATAAACAAAACAATCAGTTGTGAATAGTGATCATACTTGCAAGTTTCACGTAGACAGACAATTAATTTAATCATGCCAATCAAATTTATTAGTGGTGGTATCTTTTTTCTCGGGATAGATTTCATATTTTTCTGGAAAATCATAAAACCCCCCGTGTTTAATAAATAGTGACCCCTATGTGATGTTATAATTAATGGGAAAAAAATCTCATTTTGGAGAGTGAACTACACTTTCTTAGAATGAATGTTTGATTTATTTATTTTTTCTACACTTTTTGCTATATATAAATATATTTTTTATTATTTGAAAATTATAGTATATTTGGTCAAACTACTATTTTTACATTTTTTGTATTACTTTTAATTTTTAAATATAATCAATATTTTAAGATATATATTTATTGTAATACCCCGAAAATTTTATTATCTAAATTTAATTAGGAATATAAATCTAATAGTTAGAACAAGTGTAATATCTATAACTTTATAGTCTTTAAGAAATAGTCTATGCTACCTTAAGAGTGAGCTAAAAAAAATAGACCCTTGTAGACCTCATTTTTCAGGTGAAGTATGCCCATTAAGTAAATTAGAGATACCCAAGATATTGTTATATTTTTATTCGGAATCCTAGATATGAACTTAGTTTGATAAATTGAAATTGATTTATTGAATGCAAATTGGTTTAGTGCAATCTCTATTTCACAAAAATATATAAATATATGAGATATATCTTTATATTATTTATTTTCAATTCTTAAAAAGAAAAGAAAATAAAATGATGTATAATTACATAAAGTTTTAATTGTTTTATCTTTATATAATGCATGCACATATACACAATCATAATACATATAGACGTATATATATAGTGGATTTATTATATATATTTATATATGTATATATATATATATACTACTTAAGATTTGGTGTAAGTTTCAAAATAAAACACACACACGTGTCTAAGCTATAGTATATAGGATTATGCATGTGTCCTCAAATTGTAAAGAAAAGTGATGACTCTTATGTTATAATTATATTAAAATATTAACAAATTATATAAATACATTCTAAAACAAACAATACATTAACTCTTACATTCATAAATCTCATAAAAAAAAATATATCAGCTTTCATAATAAGGGATCCGAGAAGGTGATTTATACTTTTCACTATTTTCTTTGATTAATTCTATAAATTCAAAAGCATGGTATATATAGAAAAGAAATGAAAACTCTTTGATGTTGTATTAAATTAATTCCTAAATTTTATCGTAGTATTTATTCCTATTCTTAAGAACAAAGAATATACGTTGCAAGTATTTATAATTAAAAATATAGAATTAACATGTCCTCCAAAATTTATGAAAAATTAGTGGTTAATCACATACATTAATCTATGGTTTATAAAGGTTTGGAGGTAGAACAGTAACATATATATATATATATATATATATATATATATTCGTGTGTGTGTATATAAATGGACTATACTTATATAAATTATTTGATGGAATTAGAAAGATAAGAGTTTCTATTCTATTTTCCGTGTCCAAATTCATTTGGTTAATCAAAAAAGTTTGGATATCAAATATTTACTCATATATATCAAACTCTAATAGATTTTAGAATTTATATGGTAAAATTTGACTAATCAACAATATTAGTATTCTAGAAATATTTCATAATTCACGGTTAATTAAGAAAGTTTTAGTTAGGAGCTTATGAATTAAATTTTGATAGGTCTTTTAATTAAACTAAACAAAGACTGATTGTTGTAGGACTAGAAGAAGTAGCCGAATTCGAGCAGAACCAACCCAGAATTTGAAAGCTTATCTATTATCCAGGTGGGCTACTATATATTTGCAACTTGTATCTTTCGAGTTATTAAGCTCTGCTTTGTTAAAATTGCATATGTGACTATCTGTGTTAAATATTTACGTGCTACTGTATGTTGTCGGAGTCTCATATACCAGCGCTGTGTCAATGTGAGTAGCTACAGTATGCATGCTTTATTTGTCCTGCCCTACTCCTTGTCGGTGAGACAAAAATGAAACACTTATGGGTTATACTCATTGGGTATACTTGGCCATACTCAACTTTACGCGTGGTGATGTAGTACGGGTTGCGGGCAGTGACTGGTTACCCTCTTAAGCGCTTCACGATAAAATGTTTTGGTGAACTTAGGTTGCTTTAAATTTTGAAACCTCCTAAGCTCCACTACCTGCATGAACACAGATAGATTACTTTAATAAAATGATTTGCATAACTCGAATTGTAAAAACTTGCCCACTGAGTGCACTAGTACAGCCCAAATATTTTCAAATATTTTTCAGGTCAGTAGGCTGGCGCGTGGAGGTGACGATGCTGAGAGATGGGCTTTTGTTGTTTATGTATTTTCCCATTGTCTCTTTTTGTTAAGTATTCTGTTGATATTGAAGTCTCCGCGCTTGTAATATCCTTTTGTTAAACACTACAAGCTCTATCTTGGTGTTATGAATATGTATATATTATTATACAGCATGTTTGACTATTCTGAGTCTTCTGTTGAGATTTTATTATTCAGGTTACCCCTTTTCTTTCCCGCTTCTTAATTCCAACCCCCGTGGCGTCCATTTCCACGGTCTTCCGGGACCGGGGCGCTACAGAGTGGTATCAGAGCGAGGTTTTGCAACTCTGCAAACCTGTTGGGTCAACTTATTTTATTTTTCTTTTTCATTAAATTCCCGTGTGATATTATATAAGCCCTCAGCTCGTCACTCACGCAACAGCCAAAAGGTACGCATATTTTTATGCTGTTCTTAGATTTTAAAAGTTTACATTAATTGGTGAAATGTTAAGTTTGTTTGGAAATGAAAGATTGTGATTTGCTATGTTGGCGGGAATGTCTTGAAAGATTGAGTCTTACACTGATTACTTACTGGTTTTGAGAATGATATATGCTTGTGGGCATACTTATGAATGATTGACATATGTTGATTGCACACATTGATAGTTGATTTGTGTTTAATGTTTGTGCTCTAGATGAGTACTTTGACTTGGAATTTGAGAGTTTAGGATGAACTTAGCCTGTAGTTGCTAAACTTAGGCTGAACTTGTAAGAATTTGTGAAAATGTTTGAACGTAGACTGATTGAGAAGTTGTGCTAATTAGATGGCGGGATGGCAGGTGAGACCTCGAAAGAGGTGTCGTACTCGTGTTACGATGGATGAGCGGATAGAGAGGTTCCGTGCATGTATCAGTAGACCAGGGAAGGATGTGCCAGAGTTCACTGCACGTTTTGTGACTTTATGGATGACTGTCTCTGGTCACGGTGGTATTACAGAGGTGGAGGCTACGGCGAGATATATTATTGGACTACCTCAAGCCTGGAGACCATGGGCTGCAAGAGTTGCTGATATTTTCTCAGAGAGATCTCCGCCTACTTTTGCAGAAAAAGTCTATTTCTCGAGATTCTTCACTTATGTGCTACGAACTTGGGCAGATAGATGATGTGTGGCTCCACAATTACCCATAGTGGAGGAGGATATGGATATGTTTAGAGTACCATTTATATCGGTCTTACCAGCGGAGAGGACGATCAAGATGGATCGTTCAGCACCACCTGCACCACAGTCGCCACTTATCACGGTAGCATCGCATAATGATGAGGCCGGTCCATCTGGGACCCAGTTAGAGCCCATTTTAGAGGAGGACCCAGAAGAGGACCCAGAGGAGAATCCCGATGAGGAGCCTATGGAAGTAACTGATGGATCTATGACGCTCCACTTTCGACGTGATTTCGATGCAGAGGGGCGTCCGGGGCATTGGTATATTCCGTCGTCTCCATAGATATATGTTTAGTTGTAGTAGTTTGAGTAGTTTAGTATATGCTGACGCTGACATTTTGTTGTATCATTAGCTTAGTAGCTTTTGTTAATCGGAAATGTTGTCGTTGTTATAAGACCGTTCCGACATGAGGCATTCGGTAGTTAGCCTCCTTTTGACTTAGTGGACTAGACGGTATATTATATTTTTGATGTATAGATGATGTATGTGTGGTACTCCACTCTTTTATATAAAAGTTCTGTTTCAGGATATCTTTTGGATTTATATATATATATCGTGTATATATTTTTAGAAGGCTTTGCATATATATATTTCATTTTCTTTACGAGATAAGTGGTTATTATTTTTATTTTCTTTTCGAATCTTTACGCAAGTGTTGATCGATTGGAGATTTGACTAGTTGCAGAATGCCAAGAGGAAGACCAAGAAATGTGAACTTGGCGGTACCGGAAGTACCGAATATTCCGCAGGGTCAGGGACCACAAATTGAAATGGAGTTCAGACGCCATAACCCCCCAACTTTCAATGGAGAAGGGGATCCACTCACAGCCGAACGTTGGGTTCGAGCACTTGAAAAGATATTTGGGTTTTTGCATTGTAGTGATAAAGAAAGGGTGGCTTGTGCCCTGTATCAACTTGTGGATGATGCAGATTTCTGGTGGGAGTCAGTTCGAAGGACAATATCTGATGCTGATTGGGAAGTGTTCACATGGGAGAACTTTAAGACAATCTTATATCAAAAGTACATACCGGCTCATTATCAGCATCAGAAGGCTAATGAATTCTGGAATCTCAAACAGGGGAGCAAATCAGTCGCAGAATATGATTTGCAGTTTAATAGGTTATCTCGATACGCACCACAGACCGTAGACACAGAAGCAAAGAGGATTGAAAAATTTCGCATGGGTTTGAAACCAGAGATAGGCACTGCATTGATCGGAAAGGATGAAGCAAACTATGGTCAAATACTGAGTTGGGCACTTAGTATTGAGGCAATGCAAGGAACATCAAAGACTTCAGCATCTCAACCAGTAGCTGGGGATCAGAAGGGAAAACGGAAGTGGGATGGACCACAACGAGGTTATCAAGGGAAAAATTTTCAGCATAACTATCAAGGAGGAAGGAACTTTGGACCAAGGCCTGCGGGGTAAATGAATGTTGCACCAAAACCTCAGGGCTATCAAGGGAATTCACTGTTGTGTGCAACTTGTAACAGATATCACTTTGGGCCATGTGTCCAATGCTATCGATGTGGTCGACAGGGACATTATGCTAACAAATGTCAACAAAATTTGGGAATGCAAGATCAACAGCAACAAAGGCCACAGTTCAGACAGGACATGAGAAATATGAGACCACAAAGTGGAGGAGGTCGAGTGAATAACAACAACAATAGAAGTAATCCCAGACCTCATCAAAATCAAAATCAAGGTCCTCGTGTACCACAACAAGCCAGAGCGTATGCTCTCAACCAGCAAGAGGCAGCTGGGAATTCTGGGAATTTGGCAGGTATGATTAGTTTGTGCGATGTACCTGTGCTTGCTTTATTTGATACTGGAGCTTCACATTCTTTTATATCTAGAGATGTATGTAGACGTCTTAATCTAGAACTAGAATTAGCAGAAGAAGCCCTAGCAGTAAGCATTCCTTCAGGGCAAACACTTTTAGCCGATTGTGTTTGTAAGAACTTAGACTTGGTAGTAGGTGAAAAGAATTTCACAACTGATCTCTATGCTCTTGAGATGCGGGACTTTGACATTATATTTGGGATGGATTGGCTAACAAAGGAGAGTGCAACAATACGTTGCCACGAGAGAGAGATAATATTTCAGAAGCTAGACAAGGAAGATGTGAAGTTTTATGGAGCAAAAATGGGAAATATAATTCCCATCATTTCAGCATTAAAGGCTGTAAAGTTGTTACAAAAAGGAGACTGTCACGCGTTTCTAGTAAACCTTGTAAGCAAGAAAGAAGAAGGTTTAACAGTAGGTCAGGTACTAGTGGTACGGGAATATGAAGATGTATTTCCAAATGATTTGCCAGGTCTGCCGCCAGATAGACAAGTAGAATTTACCATAAACCTAGAACCGAGAGCAGCACCAGTATCCAAAGCCCCATATCGTCTAGCACCGAATGAGTTACAAGAGTTAAAGGTGCAACTGGAGGGATTATTGGAATTAGGTTTTATAAGACCCAGTGTATCGCCTTGGGGAGCACCGATTCTGTTCGTCAAAAAGAAGGATGGTACTATGAGAATGTGCATTGACTATCGGGAGTTAAACAAGTTGACAGTGAAGAATAAGTATCCACTTCCGAGGATAGATGATCTCTTCGATCAATTATCAGGTGCAAAAATCTTTTCCAAGATTGATCTACGATCTGGGTATCATCAAGTTAAAGTAAGAAAAGATGACATACCCAAGACTGCATTCCGAACAAGATATGGCCACTATGAATTTCTAGTGTTGCCTTTTGGGTTAACAAATGCACCTGCAGTCTTTATGGATTTAATGAATCGGGTTTTCCATGAATATTTGGATAAGTTTGTGTTGGTCTTTATTGACGACATACTGATCTACTCGAGAAATGAAGAAGAACACGAAAAACATTTGAGACTAGTGTTAGAAACACTAAGGAGAGAAAAGTTATATGCCAAATTCAGCAAGTGTGAATTTTGGCTAAATGAAGTAATGTTTCTTGGGCACATTGTGTCAGCAGAGGGGATCAAGGTGGATCCTGCAAAGGTTGAGGCAGTGAAGAAATGGAAATCACCGACCAACATTCATGAGATAAGAAGTTTCCTTGGTTTAGCAGGATATTACCGGAAGTTCATTAAAGATTTTTCAAAGATAGCAAGGCCAATGACACAACTTTTGAGGAAGAATGTCAAGTTTGAGTGGACTGATGCGTGTGAACAGAGTTTTCAGGAACTAAAGACAAGATTAACAACTGCACCAGTCTTAACTTTGCCAGAAGGAGTAGAAGGATTCGTGATATACACTGACGCGTCTAAATTGGGTTTAGGATGCGTGCTGATGCAAAATGGGAAGGTGGTAGCATATGCTTCACGACAATTAAGACCTCATGAACTGAACTACCCAACCCACGATTTAGAGCTTGCCGCTGTCATACATGCACTCAAGATTTGGAGACATTATCTTTATGGGGTGAAATGCGAGATTTACACTGACCATAAAAGTTTGAAGTATATCTTCGAACAGAAAGAGCTTAATATGAGGCAGAGAAGATGGTTAGAGTTAGTGAAAGATTATGATTGCACGATACACTACCATCCCGGGAAAGCAAATGTAGTAGCTGATGCATTGAGCAGAAAGAAACAAGGAGTGATGGGATATCTACTCACAAATAAGGAGGAACTTGTGAGAGAAATAGAAAAGATGGAATTAGAGTTGGTGTTTGCACCAAGCACTACAACAAGTATGATAGCCGCAGTGGTAGCCAAGCCAGAACTACGATCGATAATCGTAGAAGCTCAGCAAAAAGATGAACGATTGGAGAAGATAAGACAAAGAGTCAAAGCGGGCGAACCGAAAGAATTTAAGGAAGATAATGACGGAGCTTTAATGTTCCGTGACAGATTATGTGTCCCCAGTAATGACACATTGAAGCAAGAAATTATGAGAGAGGCTCATAATACTCCCTACATGGCACATCCAGGCAGCACAAAGCTATACAAAGACCCGAAGCAATATTTCTGGTGGAATAATATGAAAAGGGAGATAGCCACATTTGTGGAGAGATGTTTAACATGCCAACAAGTAAAAGCGGTACATCAACGACCTTCGGGGTTATTGCAGCCGTTGGAAATTCCAGAATGGAAATGGGAACATATAACGATGGATTTTGTAGTAGGTTTACCGCGATCAGCAAAAGGGAACTCTTCAGTGTGGGTCATTGTAGATCGATTGACCAAATCAACACATTTCGTGCCAATCAAAACAACAACGGAATTAAGCAAATTGGCGCAAATTTATGTGAAGGAGATTGTTCGACTACATGGAATTCCAGTTTCTATCACGTCAGATCGTGATACTCGCTTCACATCAAGGTTTTGGAAGAGTCTTCAAAAAGCAATGGGAACGAAGCTGAACTTCAGCACTGCTTTTCATCCACAAACAGATGGTCAATCAGAGAGGACGATACAAATTCTGGAAGACATGCTACGAGGAGTTGTGTTGGATGGAAACACAAGCTGGGAAGATGTTTTACCCTTGGTAGAGTTCGCTTATAACAACAGCTACCAATCAACTATAAAAATGGCACCATATGAAGCCTTGTATGGTCGCAAATGCAGATCGCCCTTATACTGGGATGAAGTTGGAGAAAGAAAAATTTTGGGTCCAGAGATCGTGCAAACCATTGTCAAGATGATCGACAAAATTCGAGCAAGAATGAAAGAAGCACAAGACAGACAGAAGGCTTATGCAGACAAGCGTAGGACAAACCTAGAGTTCCAAGTTGGTGAAAAAGTTTTCTTAAAAGTATCTCCAACACGAGGTATTGTGAGATTCGGAAAACAGGGCAAACTGAGACCAAGATTTATTGGTCCATTCGAGATATTAGAAAGAATTGGTGAGGTAGCTTACCGATTAGCTCTTCCACCAGGCTTGTCACAAGTCCACGATGTGTATCACATCTCAATGCTCAGGAAATACGTGTTTGACCCAAAACACGTTGTCAAAGAAAGTGAGTTAGTTCTACGTTCCGATATGACGTATGAGGAGAAACCCCACGAAATTCTTGATAGAAAAGTTCAAGTCCTAAGAAGCAAGCAAATTCCATTGGTGCTTGTGCAATGAAATCATCATGATCGAACTGAAGCAACGTGGGAACTAGAAAACAAAATGAGACAGCAATATCATGAGTTGTTCGAAGGTACGTGAATTTCGGGACGAAATTCTTTTAAGGGGGGAGGAGTGTAATACCCCGAAAATTTTATTATCTAAATTTAATTAGGAATATAAATCTAATAGTTAGAACAAGTGTAATATCTATAACTTTATAGTCTTTAAGAAATAGTCTATGCTACCTTAAGAGTGAGCTAAAAAAAAATAGACCCTTGTAGACCTCATTTTTCAGGTGAAGTATGCCCGTTAAGTAAATTAGAGATACCCAAGATATTGTTATATTTTTATTCGGAATCCTAGATATGAACTTAGTTTGATAAATTGAAATTGATTTATTGAATGCAAATTGGTTTAGTGCAATCTCTATTTCACAAAAATATATAAATATATGAGATATATCTTTATATTATTTATTTTCAATTCTTAAAAAGAAAAGAAAATAAAATGATGTATAATTACATAAAGTTTTAATTGTTTTATCTTTATATAATGCATGCACATATACACAATCATAATACATATAGACGTATATATATAGTGGATTTATTATATATATTTATATATGTATATATATATATATACTACTTAAGATTTGGTGTAAGTTTCAAAATAAAACACACACACGTGTCTAAGCTATAGTATATAGGATTATGCATGTGTCCTCAAATTGTAAAGAAAAGTGATGACTCTTATGTTATAATTATATTAAAATATTAACAAATTATATAAATACATTCTAAAACAAACAATACATTAACTCTTACATTCATAAATCTCATAAAAAAAAATATATCAGCTTTCATAATAAGGGATCCGAGAAGGTGATTTATACTTTTCACTATTTTCTTTGATTAATTCTATAAATTCAAAAGCATGGTATATATAGAAAAGAAATGAAAACTCTTTGATGTTGTATTAAATTAATTCCTAAATTTTATCGTAGTATTTATTCCTATTCTTAAGAACAAAGAATATACGTTGCAAGTATTTATAATTAAAAATATAGAATTAACATGTCCTCCAAAATTTATGAAAAATTAGTGGTTAATCACATACATTAATCTATGGTTTATAAAGGTTTGGAGGTAGAACAGTAACATATATATATATATATATATATATTCGTGTGTGTGTATATAAATGGACTATACTTATATAAATTATTTGATGGAATTAGAAAGATAAGAGTTTCTATTCTATTTTCCGTGTCCAAATTCATTTGGTTAATCAAAAAAGTTTGGATATCAAATATTTACTCATATATATCAAACTCTAATAGATTTTAGAATTTATATGGTAAAATTTGACTAATCAACAATATTAGTATTCTAGAAATATTTCATAATTCACGGTTAATTAAGAAAGTTTTAGTTAGGAGCTTATGAATTAAATTTTGATAGGTCTTTTAATTAAACTAAACAAAGACTGATTGTTGTAGGACTAGAAGAAGTAGCCGAATTCGAGCAGAACCAACCCAGAATTTGAAAGCTTATCTATTATCCAGGTGGGCTACTATATATTTGCAACTTGTATCTTTCGAGTTATTAAGCTCTGCTTTGTTAAAATTGCATATGTGACTATCTGTGTTAAATATTTACGTGCTACTGTATGTTGTCGGAGTCTCATATACCAGCGATGTGTCAATGTGAGTAGCTACAGTATGCATGCTTTATTTGTCCTGCCCTACTCCTTGTCGGTGAGACAAAAATGAAACACTTATGGGTTATACTCATTGGGTATACTTGGCCATACTCAACTTTACGCGTGGTGATGTAGTACGGGTTGCGGGCAGTGACTGGTTACCCTCTTAAGCGCTTCACGATAAAATGTTTTGGTGAACTTAGGTTGCTTTAAATTTTGAAACCTCCTAAGCTCCACTACCTGCATGAACACAGATAGATTACTTTAATAAAATGATTTGCATAACTCGAATTGTAAAAACTTGCCCACTGAGTGCACTAGTACAGCCCAAATATTTTCAAATATTTTTCAGGTCAGTAGGCTGGCGCGTGGAGGTGACGATGCTGAGAGATGGGCTTTTGTTGTTTATGTATTTTCCCATTGTCTCTTTTTGTTAAGTATTCTGTTGATATTGAAGTCTCCGCGCTTGTAATATCCTTTTGTTAAACACTACAAGCTCTATCTTGGTGTTATGAATATGTATATATTATTATACAGCATGTTTGACTATTCTGAGTCTTCTGTTGAGATTTTATTATTCAGGTTACCCCTTTTCTTTCCCGCTTCTTAATTCCAACCCCCGTGGCGTCCATTTCCACGGTCTTCCGGGACCGGGGCGCTACATTTATCTATAACAAAAATGTATAAAAACATATCCTACCTCCCTTTCTTAGCAAGTGTAATTCACTATCTTTTAAAGGGATTTTTTTGATAAATTATACCATAATGGTGGGGGAGGGGTTAAAATATTTATTAAACACAATTTTTTTTTCCAGAAAAACACAGTAGAGTAATATAAAATTTAGCCCCTCCCCCATCCCCCTTTCTTATAATACTTCTTTACTAAAATAAATTATGCATCTTATTTTTCCATTTTAGTTCCATTGATCCGTACAACAATATCAGTCTAATAATAATACTTAAAATTGTAGCAATAATTATAATTTCTTTGTAAAATTAAAATATATAAAATAGAGAATTGTAAACGTGTTGGTGTTTGAACACTAAATTGTAGCATTAGAGATTAAAAAATATGTTTTCATAAATTACAAATAACATATGATGTGAAAGACAATCATCATTTCATTTCACACTTTTATGCAATATTATGTTTAATTAAAATTCATCTAATAAGTTAATTTCCTTCACACTTAGAAGGTGTATATATATCAAATCAAAAGGAAATTTTATATATTTCAATTGAAAAATCATTCATTAATGTAAGATGAGTAGATTAGTTTATATATAATATATTATATTATATAATTAATAATAAAATTTGAAACTTTGGTGAAACTTTAAGTTTACAAACTCAATTACTGCCACCTCGATTCCTCTTCTCTCTGCCTCATGAACTCAAACCCCACCTGCAATCACTCAATCTCATGTGATAAGCCAAGTTGGTCAGTAGAGGATAAAATATAAGGAAATGTAGATATTATTTATTTATTTATTTTTAAGTTAACTAAAATTGTATATTACTAATTAACAAGTGAAGTGTGATTAAACATTAGTTAATTATTAAACACGTTTAATTATTTTCATAAGGCTAACATGTATATAGTAATTATATATATTTATTAAGCTATTATATGCGTATCATACATCATATATATTTGGTCAATCAATCAATGCTATTATAGTGCAGTTTTTTAAACTTAATTAATGTTTTGATAATCTAGCTATGATAATATCCCGAATATTATTGCAAATTTTCAAATATATATTATAATGCATATATATAATCAGAGCTATTATTTTAGAAACTTATAAGCATGACAGATTCCCAAATTTTATTAATCCGATTAAAGTAAAACAAATTTATAATTAATTAATCAATTATTCAAATATTAATATTAATTATATTTCTTAATTTAGAAATGTCATTTGAGCGGGAAAATGTAAAATTTCTATATGCGGTCACGGTTTTGTCATTATATATTATATAGATTCATATGTTTGCTTTTAAAATACAATTCTATCAAAAATTTTAGTGGAATATGTGCATAATAATATGTCATAATAGTTCCTAAAATTTCTTGCTAAATTTCAAAGATTTTAATATGATTTCCGTCATTTTTTTCAATTTTCTGCGATATCGATATGCGATATCGATATATCCGGCGATATATCCGTAAAATTGAAGTTGCGATATATGTTACGATAGCGATATTTTCATCCTTGCCTACAGTCAAGGATTGAAATATTGTGAAATATCACAGATATATCGCGGATTTTGATATTGTGATACGGATATGGGGGAGAATATCTTTTTATCCGAGTATCGGCGAAATATCGCAAAAAATCACAATATATCACGATTTTTTTATATTTCTATAATATATTTTGATTTTTATTTAATACTACATATTTCTGTTGTCCTTTTTAGGTTTTCAACGTAATTATTTGAGTTGTATATTCTTTGCTTTACGAAGACACTCACACTGCAAAAAATTATAAGAGAAAGAAGTCCGGAATCCCACGGATGTCTTAGAAAGAAAAATGTGAGATGCACTAGCTTTATTTTTTTCATTTTTCAGTGACTTGGCCATGGTTGGTAACTTTAGAGGACATGATAGACAAAGCACTAAAGTATATCTTCCCATATATCATATGAATTTGAAATCTAAGACAATATTTATATAATGTATTATTCATATGGATCACGAAAGTAGAGCTAGAAGTCCTGGAATAGGCTCAATAGGAAAGGAATACATAAGGAAACGTGCATGGACTCAAGAAGAAAGTTCAAGCACTGACATTGAATCACTTTCAGCCAATCTTGATTCTATGAATATGGGTGACACTGATCATAGTGATATGTCTCAAGATTCATTTGCTTCTTACACATATGGGAGTTCATAATTTGATTGGACTACTCAAAATGTGCATCAACAAAATAATTGGGTAAGTGGACATTATCCAATCCATGGTGAAGTTGTTGGAAGAAATCAAGAAACATATCAAGCAATGTGCATAATTATATCGAGAATTACTCTAATGTGATGAGTTGGTACCAATATTATTTGGAACAAGATGACATTCCATCTACTATATTTGTACCTCATAGATCCTCATTTTGGTATTAATTGTACATTATAATATCTATTTAATTATTCTATATTATATTATGTATTATTTTTGTCAGATGTATTGTTTCAGACTGTATTTATATAATGTATTATTAATATGTTTGCTTTCAAAATATAATTCTATCAAAAATTTGAGTAGAATATGTGCATAATAATATGTTATAATAGTTCCTAAAATTTCTTACTAAATTTCCAAGATTATAATATAGTTTCCATTTTTTTTTCAATTTTCTGCGATATCTATATGTCACTTATTAAATTTAAAAGAATTGTCATCGAGTGATTAGTTTATTTTGTGAAGGCATTGTAACAGAACTAAAAAAGCAGTGTGGGCTATAACTAATTTTGACCTAATTGCTGTTAAATGAGTTGTTGAGTGAAATGAAATAATGAGAGAATTAACAAAAAAATCCACTATGTTCAAATTTTGATAAAGTTTTGTAGTTTAGATTTTTCAAGTTATATATATTCGACAGTTTCAGATGTCGTGTTTTATTTACATTGCCAAAAAGAGAATTGTTATTTACACTGCGAATTTTACTCTTTATATTTTAGTTGCTTAATTAATGCACTGCATATTTTTACTCTTTTCACCACACACATTTACATTAATACCCTTCACTCTAAAAATATTTATTTTGCTTAAAAAAAATATATATGCCCGGAAACACAATTTCAAACATGTTCAACTTATTCGAGAATATTAATTCGAACGACTCCTATACTTTAAAAAACATAGAGTTGGTTCGAAAAATAAAGTTCGAACTTCATTTTTTGAATACTCCTGAATGTGTTCGGACCATGGTTGTAAAACTCAGCCTAGGTGGCTAGGAAGGTGGAAATCGGGCAGAGAAATCAGTTGGGCGCCTAGGCGGATCTCGGCGTCTAACTTACATTTTTTTTTTCTGAGTTCCAAAGATTTTTGAGCATTTTTTTTTCTGAGTTCTAAAGATTTTTGAGAAACGGGAACCTCTTCACCGTTCATTCAAGACCAAGAGGAAAGAGATGAGAGAACTCAGAGATTCCCTTTACCCGAAGCCAACTCCTTCCCTCCCCACCCCATTCCCTGATTCACAACCATTGTGGCCATAGCACATTTTTTGTTCGAGTTGTTTTCTTGTTTGTTGTATTAACAGAGGAGAGAGAGAATTGACATTATAAAAGTAAAAGATGGAGGAAGAGGAAGATGGTTGTGAGAAATAGGGGTGCAGAAGAGTGGACAGCTAGTTGTCTTGTATTGGGTGGCTATTATTATTTAGATAATAAATGCTAGACCCAACCCATTGTATCGTACTATAGGATGGCGCCATGTGTAAAAATATTCTAGAAGAAGTAGTCAAGTGATGCCATTCTCGGTTCAGTCTGCTCATTAATTTCCGTTTGTAATTCTTCCGTTACTTTTGGCAAATCAGCTTTGAAGGAGTTGTTGAGCATTTAATATGTGAATATATATACATGAATATAATATATACATGGACTTTATTCCTCTATCCTCTCTTTTTTACTTGCATCCATTCAAAAAAAGTTCAGTTTCCGAACAAAGTGAAAATTTATGACCATTTAGTCCTATAATTTTATTTCTACAAGGGGGTTCTTATGAATATTACTGTAGTTTGTCTTCACTTGGAAGATATATTAATTTAGAAATGTGGAGAACATTTTTACGAAATTATCAGAGTAATAAGTATTAAATTTTCTTTAAAATATTTTAATTATTAATCGCTGCAAAATTAGTAATGTTATTTTTTTCTGTCCATCTTTCTTTTAAAAAAAATTAAAAAATTCTCAAACTCGAACTTGACTCAGTAGGGCTCTAGATCTCGACTCGACAACTTTTACATTTTACCATAATTTTCTTAAATTTCAAAATTAAACAAAATCACAAATCACATTAGAATTGGAGCAGATTAAATTCAAGTTTTTTCATCATTCATGAACAAAACTGAAGCAGATTAAATTCAAGTTTGTTCATCATTCACGAACAAAATCACGTGAACATAAATAAAATAAATCTAAATCACAAAACTACAAGTAATAATTATAGAAACATCCCAATTGAGAAACTCAAAACTAGAGTGGACGATTTAAGCCGGAGAACATGCTTCTGTCGCTGGAGTTCTTGAAGATCTGAGCTGGAGAAGATGCTTCCGTCGCCTCAAAGTGGACGATTGTTTCCAATAAACGAGAGAAGCGAGACTTGTTACTACCACCGTCGATGTGGAGAGGGGACGAGAATAGAATGGGAGAAGAATCTTTGTTCTTGCCGCCGCGGCCTTCAGATAGAAGTGAAATGATAGAAGACAAGAAGGGGGTGAAGACTTGAGTGAATAGAGGTGGAGAATATTCAAGCTTGTTGCTGCCGCAAGCGGTGCTGGGAGAGAGAGATGAGAGGTGAGAGAAAGTGGGAGATAGAAATGAAAATAATTTAGGGCTTTTTCTCTTTTACATAAAATGGTGTATAGTATAAATAATTGAAAAAGTAAGGGCAAATTTGTTAAATGAGTTAAAACCTCTATTAGACTACCCACATCAGTGACACTCACCCCACTCAATCTCCAAATAAAATATTAATTTCTCTCTTCTCCACATCTATAATCCCCAATCTTTTAAAATTTATACTTCATCAGTGACGACGTTCATTCAACATGGCCTTCAAATAAAATATTAATTTATCTTTCTTCTCATCTACATGATATATTTATCATTTTATTTTTTAATAACATGTTATTAATAATAATTTTTTTACTGTATTTATAAAATCTTAATTAATTTATTAGATATATTTTAGAATTCACAATTACAAAAAAATTACTCATAAAATTATAAATTCAGAATTTACTTGACAACAAAATGAAAATTACAAGAGTTAAAATAAAATAAAATAAATAAACGATAATGAGAACATGTGAAATTTTAATTATGAGTACGTAAGATGTAAATTACATATTCAATTAGTGTCGAATTTTTCCAAATTTTAGGAGTCATGATAATAATTTGGGTGATTTGGATCCATAGCTTATGTGAGGAGAGTTTTAACTTTTTATGTAAAAACATATTGAGAAAAAAATGATTTATGATATTTTTTAATTTTTTTATAATTATATATATTTTTTAAATTTTAAATTAATATATATATATATATATATGTGTGTGTGTGTGTGTATGTATATATATATATAAAATTATGTGACACCCAATCAGAAACTACCACGTGTACAGCAGCAGGGTCACGCTTGATAGGCGGCCAGCAGCCTCAAATCATCAATTTCCCTCCAATACTATAAATGTAACACCCCACTTCTATGTGATTTAAAATTATAAAAATTATTTGATTGCTTTAAAAAAAATTGAGTTTTTATTTATTTATTTAATAACGCTCAATAGAATTAGTTGGACTTGAGGGAGTCTGAAGTTGCGCTCCTAGTATATATCAAGAATATTTATAATTATTATTTGGGTTTTAAAAGTTTAATTTGAGCCATATAATATATTTTCTAGTCTTGTTTAGATAAAAGTTATATAAGCTAGGAGTATAATTTTATTTTGATTACATAAATCACTTATGATTAATTATATATGTTAATTCGTGTGTATATATATCTGCATATTAGATAAATTCATTTGTATAATAATAATAATATCAAAGACAATAAGATAAAAAAGAAAAATAAATGATAAGGATTACAACTATATTAGAGTTTATTGGGTGTGAGATTTAATAATATAAAATAAAAATACTTTGTAAAGATAATTACAATAGTAATAACTAATGGTAAAGATTATGAATACGTGTCCATAAAATAACTTTGGGATACATAAAAGCTAGTAGGTTGGCCATGCATGAGAAGAAATCTAATTTGTTTTGCTAGATACTTCTAATATATCAACTTGGATGACTAACCACCTCACTCTTCATTTTATCCCCTAAAATGCAATATAATATAATTAAGATGACTATGATGAAATAAGGCGGCAGAAGTAAAGATGATTATGATGAGATGAGGCGGTGGAAATTGAGAAATGAGGCGGCGGCGGTGGGCTTATATACATATATATATATATATATCATATCATTCCTTACGCATGAAAAAAATACATATATATATCAAGCAAGATCTCTTCAAATTTTATAAGGTGGCTAGGATAAAAGAATTATACACGGTAGTGAGCTGAACATAGAATACAAAGAAGGTTAGTTTCCAAATCTAGTTTAATTTTAATTTTATAATTCAACACAAATGATTTAATTGATATTATTTAATACTAGGTGCGGCGCAATTATGATCTTCGTCCACTTTGTGATTCCCTATTTGATTTTACGTGATCTCTATTATTAGGTGGGTGAAATTATTATTTTTGAAATAAAAGTATACGTTATATGCTTTTTGAGTCAAAAATTATTTTAATCCAACAAGAATTATCGTGGATGGAATGTGGATAGCGTTTTATACGCACAGAATAGCGTTTCATACGCATAGAAGCGTTTTGTACGCACCAGAATATGTCCTATGCATAGTTCAAGATGTATTCTAGAATCAGAAGAAGAGTACCCTAAATCCATTATTCCTGCGATTTATTTCTGTTGGATAAAAATTAAGAAATGCTCATGATCCCCCACCACTAAGTACGTTTTAAGAGTGCTCACCCCACATTTTTAAATGTTTTCAGGTCAGTGAGTTGGGACCAGCGCGATGGAAATGGGGGTGAACTTTCTCAAAATGTTTCCAATGGTTGACATTAACTTTTGCACTTGTTTTTGAAAGTAAACTATTTTGAATTTAGTATTTTTGTGTTTGTTAGTAGTTTTTGGTTTAACCTAATGTAGTGGTTTGCTAATATGGTTTTATTAATATTAGGAGTGTGAATTTTATATTTTAGAACTTGTGAGTTCCTTTTTGAAATGAACTTGGTGTTTACGTAATGCAGGTACTTTGTTCTGAGTACATATATTTTTGAAAAATATAAATTTTGTGTTCTATTTTTTTTCTTAGGATTTCTAGAATGATTATTTTAGAAAGGAAAAAAAATTATTCGAACTGATATTTTTATTAATAATTTTCCGCTTTAAAGAATAGAAAGAGTAACATTTTAAATTATAGAATTTAGGGTGTTACAATAAATACACCCTCTATTCATTAGAAAAGAGGCACACATACAAGTATACAAATATAGACAATAAGTTCAGTGAAATAAAATGGGAAGATGTGAATACAATTATGGAGGCACTGTTGGAACGAGCTAGGATCATGTGTTTTTTGGATAAAATATTTTGATCAAAATGATCTCACATCCATCGCATGTTTCAACCAAATCTAAATCTCACGCGCAACAGAAAACTAAAATTATCGAATTACCTTGCAATCGGAGACACACCGTTGAGAATATGTAGATATAAAATATGTAGTTTCTCTATTCTTTATGTTATCCATTCCACGATCTTCTATTGTATGTCCCAACCCCGATCTAAATGTCGTGTAGGCAACGATCCTCTAGATCTTGTAGAAGCTTGGAGATGAAGAAACCGGACCTCAATATGATCCAAAATATCCAGCTCTTCTGGGAGACATAATTTTTGAAAATAATGATGTGGTGTGCTCCGATTTTTCATCTCCCTTCATAAATATAAGGCTGCAACAGAGATCTTGTAAGAGAATTAGGATTGGGCCTCCAACAGGCCTTAAATTCTCCATGTCAAGCCCAAACATAACTTAAGTTTATTAATATTAATTCATTCCACTAAAGAATTAATATTGTACCGCCGCCCTAATTCCTTAATCGTGGTAATTTATGGCCAATTAATCGTGGCCAATTCGTGGCAATTTATGGCCAATTAATCGTGACAATGTTTGAATTTAATCATAGTAAATTTATAATTAATCGTGGCACATTGAAATTAATCATAATAAATTTAAAATTAATCATGGCAATATTAAAATTTAATCGTGGCAATATTTGAATTTAATCGTGGCAAATTTATAATTAATCGTGGCAAATTGAAATTAATCATGGCAAAGTTTGATTACACTGTAGTGTGTAGATTGTATCGGGATTTCACTTGTGAGAATCAATTTGATTATACTATAGTTAATATGTTGTATTAGGATTTCACATGTGAGAATCAATTTGATTATACTATATTGTATAGGTTGTTTTGAGAATTTATAATCGATAATCAAAATGATCCTCGCAAGTAAAATCCCGATACAACATATACACTATAGTAAAATCAACTTGATTACACTATAGTGTATAGATTTTATCCGGATTTTAATTATGAGAATCAATTTGATTATACTATAGTGTATAGGTTGTATTAGGATTTGACATGTGAGAATCAATTTGATTATAGTATGGTGTATAGGTTGTTTCGAGAATTCATAATCGATAATCAAAATGATCATCACAAGTAAAATTCCAATATAATATATATACTATAGTATAATCAAATTGATTATCAATTATGAATTCCCGAAACAACATATACATTATAGTATAATCAAATTGATTCTTTATTATGACTTCTCAAAACAACCTATACACTAGTATAATCAAATTAATTCTCACATGTGAAATCACTATACAACCCAAGCATTATAGTATAATCAAATTGATTATTGATTATGAATTTTTGAAACAACTTATATACTATGGTATAATTAAAGTGATTCTCGTAAGTGAAAAAATCCCGATATAACATATACATTATAGTATAATCAAATTGATTATCGATTATGAATTCTCGAAACAACATATACACTATAGTATAATTAAATTGATTCTTGATTATGACTTCTCGAAACAACTATACACTATAGTATAATTTAATTGATTCTCACATGTGAAATCACTATACAACCTAAACACTATAGTATAACCAAATTGATTATCGATTATGAATTCTCGAAACAACTTATATACTATGGTATAATTAAAGTGATTCTCACAAGTGAAATCCCGATACAATATATACACTATAGTATAATCAAATTGATTATTGATTATGAATTCTCGAAAGAACTTATATACTATAGTATAATCAAATGAATTCTTAATTATAAATTCCCGAAACAACCTATACACTATAGTATAATCAAATTAATTCTCACAAGTGAAATTCCGATACAACATATACATTCTAGTATAATCAAATTGATTATCAATTATGAATTTCCGAAACAACATATACACTATAGTATAATCAAATGGATTCTTGGTTATAAATTCATGAAGCAATCTATACACTATAGTATAACCAAATTGATTCTATTATAAGTGAAATCCCGATACAATCTATATACTATAATATAATCAAATGGATTCTTGATTATAAATTTTCCAAACAACCTATACACTATTCGTAGCTTATGAAAATATAATCGTACTATATGTTAAATAATTGTACCATTTATCGATTATGAATTCTCGAAAGAACTTATATACTATAGTATAATCAAATGGATTCTTGATTATAAATTCCCGAAACAACCTATACACTAGTACAATCAAATTAATTCTCACAAGTGAAATTCCGATACAACATATACATTATAGTATAATCAAATTGATTATCGATTATGAATTCCCGAAACAACATATACTCTATATTATAATCAAATTGATTCTTGATTATGACTTCTCGAAACAACTTATACACTACAGTATAATCAAATAGATTCTTGGTTATAAATTCCCGAAACAACCTATACACTATAGTATAATCAAATTGATTTTCTCATAAGTAAAATCCTGATACAATCTATATACTATAATATAATCGAATGGATTCTTGATTATAAATTTCCGAAACAACCTATACACTATTCGTAGCTTATGAAAATATAATCGTACTATATGTTAAATAATTGTACCATTTATTAAATAATCATAGCTTCATAATTGTGGCCTTTAAATTTAATCATATGTTTGTTAAATATAATTGTAGCAATTTAAATTTGTCACGATTAATTTTAATTTGTCACAATTAATTATAAATTTGCCACGATTAAATTCAAACATTGCCACAATTAAATTTAAATATTGTCACAATTAATTTTAAATTTACCACGATTAATTATAAATTTACTACGATTAAATTCAAACATTGCCATGATTAACTTTAAATTTATCATGATTAATTGCCCACAAATTGCCACGAATTGGCCACAATTAATTGACCACAAATTGCCACAATTAATTGTCCCACCCCTATTTTAAACATGCCCAGATTAATTGTCTAGCCCCATTTTAAACATGGCACGATTAATTGTCACGATTAGTTGTCCCAGCCCCACTTTAAATATGAATTAGCCACGATTAATTGTAAATTTGTCACGATTAAATTTAAACATTAATTACCACGATTAAGTTTAAATATTGCTAAGATTAATTGTAAATTTATCATGATTAAATTCAAACATTGCCACGATTAATTTTAAATATTGCCACGATTAATTTCAATTTGTCATGATTAAATTTAAATATTATCACGATTAATTTTAAATTTGTCACTATTAATTTTAATTTACCACGATTAAATTTAAATATTGATATGATTAAATTCAAACATGTATTAAATTCAGTCAACAAATTTCTACATTCCTCTTTCTTTTATTTAATGAAGATCAGTAACTACCTCACTTACACAAGAAATAAATGCATTGAATAAAAAAACCACAATTAAATTAAACAAAAAAAACCACGATTAATTCGGTCAACAAAAAAGCCACAATTATTCTTGGCTCATAACAAAAAAACTAATTGTAACTCATTCATAAATTAATAGTGGCTCATTAAAAAATCAATCATGACTCATTCAAAAATTAATCTTGGCTCATAACAAATAATCGTGGCTCATTCAAAACTAATCGTGGCTCGTTGAAAATTATTTGTGGCTCATTTATTAATCGAGACAATGTACACAATTAATCGTGGCTCATTGAATATTAACTGGGGCTAATGAAAATTAATTGTGACAATGTAAACAATTAATCGTGGCTCATTGAAAATTAATCGTGACAATGTAGATTATTAATCGTTGCATTTTTAAATAATCATAGATATCAACTCTTTCCTTTCAAATATATATATTTATATATAGTTGTTGTGTACAGGCAAATTACTAATTCCGCCACAATATGTACACTCAAAATTATCCACAATTTTTCAAAAATCTTGCTGCGTCACGAGTATTTAGTAAACCACCATTTTTTTAAGTGGATCACATCCCAGATTAATCACTCCTTGATTAACCAGTTAATCAAATAATAATCACTTCATAGCAATGGATTTAACCACTATTTTTCCGGCATGTGGCATTACTTAGTTTAATAAACCAGAAAATACTACTAGTAAATTTGCAACCCCACTGTAGTAAAGAGGCGGGCCTCCTGCAAGAATTCTGACAAGGAGAGTGGGTGCATTAAAGGCAGTGGGAATGAACAGGAGACTTAACGGAGGAGTGTCTAACTCCATCCATTACCCAAGCTGATCCGGTTCAAGTTTGTGCCTCGGTCGAGTTTGACTTTTCCACCACCTGCAACAACACTTTCCACATGTCAAGATCCAAGCGCGGGGACGCAATAGGTTTCGGTCTAGCATCGAATCTGCCTATCTAAATAATACACATATATTTACATCTTGTTTCTGTGTGTGGGCTTGGGCTATTTGACTACCGGTGTGGACACGTAATCCCAGTTCAGGAGGCTTAAATTTGAAGGCACAAGGGGAGAGTTGGAGTTAATGCTACAAATTGAAACAAAATTAAGTTACATTCTTAATTTCTTATCATCTCTTATATTTGTTAATGAAATATTATATTTTTAATGTTCATATATTTACTACTATATAAAAAGAGTCATGTTTTATAAAATTTGATCTACCTATTATATCCCCTATCATTACTTTAATTTAAGAGTAATATTGTAATATATTATATATTACCAAAAATATATATTATAATATACTATATTACTTTACATATTAAACAAAGGATAAATTCTACATCACAATTTGTTATTTGAATCCCACAAAGAAATAATTAAAAAAATTCTTCTTAATCGACATAAAAAATATCAACTAGATTTTAACTTTTGATAATTTCATGTAAGATTTTGTTATTTACTTTTCTCATTTTTTATTCTTTTAATATATATTTAATGAATGTTATCTTTCTCTCAAATTTTCTTTTTCATGTAATCTACATAAAATCATATTTCATTTATTTTTTAACAATATTCAATTTTATTTCACCTTTTTAAACCCGTAAGGTTTTCTGAAGCAATCATTAAGGATTTAAAATATGTAATATTTTTATTTGACCAATGAATTTGAGTTATATTCAATATTTATGATTAATAACTAAGTCAAACATAAAAAAAATGTGACAATACAAACAAATAAAAAATTAACGGAATTAATACATCATCAAAGAAATTTCAGTTCGTTTTACAATTATCTTAAAGAAAAATATTTGTTTAATTTCTCAAATAGTGTCTTCTTCTAGATCTCTTCATCACAAGCTTCCAGTGATAAGAGTAAAGAAAAAAATCATGATTAAATACAATATTGATGAAGCCATGAGCAACAATGAAGATCAAGACCCGGAGTTGCAATTTCGAGGACCAATCACAAGATCAAGAGCTAAGAAGCTTCAAACATATTTGCAAGTGTTGATTCAAAGAAAGCTCGAGATTGGAGATGAAGAAATCGAAAGAAGAAATTCAAAGATAGTTAATTTATTAACTATTGAAGATCAAGATCACACCATGGAGAACATAACTTGAAGAATTAAAGATGGAAGCTTGAAGACAAGCATGCACGTCGCATGCATGAAATTGACGTGTGCATGGCTTGTAGTTCTCAGCCCTTGATTAATTAATTAGGGGTTGATTTTATTTTAGACTATAGTATTTATTTTATTTAATTTAGACTATAGTTGGATCAGATTTTATTTAATTATTTAGTTATAATTTTCGGTCATATTAGTCATAGGTTTGACTAGGATTTTAGTTAAGGCAAGTTCTACAAGTTCTACCTTAAATAGAATTCTAGTTTAGGAAATTTCCTAGTCTAGTTGGATCTCTTTTTGGATCCATTATTTTCGTCCCTTTTAGCTACAATTTTCGGTCCTCCTATCATCTATAAATAGGGGATCATTGTTACATTGATAATTTAGACATTGCTGAATTAAATTTGCTTTTGCATACAATTGTGTCTCAAATCTATTACGTCTTTTGAATACTTTTCACACGAAAATATTCATTCTTGGAGTTAGCAACTTTAAGTCTTATTCAAGGGTATTGCTTAATCCACTTGAGGGATTAACCGGTATTCGCTATCCGAAGATCAACTTAGAGATTTCAACCTTGGATACGTTCGAGATTCAAGGAGGCTATCGGGTTGTGATTCACCTCAACAATCATCAACCGTCCATCATCATCATCGACGCCATCCATTCAGCCACGTCGTCCGTTTCAATCAATTCCACAAGTTCGTGTTCGAGTTATATCAAGATTCGTCCAATCTATAAGTTCGTTTCATCCCTAACAATATCCTATCTACCCAAGCATTTCTTCACTGTTAAATACACGTCCCATACACATAATTTCAGCCATATAACCGTCCCTTTACAGCCCTCTATTCCTTTATTTTGTGTTACATAATTCGTGTCATTTTCTACGTGTTCTAGTTGTCTAAATTGTCTAGTTTCCATTGTTTATCGAGTCGGATTGAAACCCTTCAATTAGTTGACGTGTTTCATTCCTAAGTCTTCTGCTACGTTGTTATTTTCGTCC
The DNA here is from genome assembly GCA_026008535.1 of Perilla frutescens. Classification (NCBI taxonomy): domain Eukaryota; kingdom Viridiplantae; phylum Streptophyta; class Magnoliopsida; order Lamiales; family Lamiaceae; genus Perilla; species Perilla frutescens. The sequence continues at coordinate 24,545,543 of BRKX01000010.1, read as the reverse complement.
TAGTTCGTTTGTCTGGGTCGTTACAAAAAATAAATTGGGAAGAAAAAATATAGAATACATCAATAGTTAGAAATGTGTCGTCGCGTAGATTGAAATTGATCAGTGAATAGATTAAAGACCAAAAAATGTTGATTATTGGCAAGGAAAAACATCCGTCGATAGTGAAATTTAGAGACATGTTTAAAATTATTTGTTGTTGAGAGAAAATAGAGAAGAAGAGAGACGGTGATGAAGAATGGCACCTATCTCTTTACCCTAGAGGCCTATCTCGATTGAAGATGGAATTTTAAAGCAAAATATGAAAATTGTGTTTTGTTGATATAAAATGGATAGGAAGGGAGAGATGATCAAAGAGTGGTGTTTCATTTTTTACACTAGATTCATAAATTAAATGTGAAAGAGAGATATTTGCTCTTTGATATAAAAAATATGCATGTGAGCTTATCGAGTTGAGTATACATGAACTTGAGATCAAGGTTAATAGATACTTGAGTAACTCCAGCTCGACTCGGTCAATTACGAATGAAGTTCGATTATTTTACGAATCGATCACAAGTTGAGTTGACTCGCTTACATCCCCACTTAGATCTCTTAAAAGATCACCCTTAGTCAAAACACGTGATTTATCAAAATAAATAGCAAATTACAATTAAGTGCACATGATTGCACTAACAACAAAAATTTTAATTTCAATTAAATATAATGATTTACAAGTTTAACTTATTAAATTAAAAAAAAATCTTGTTTGTAATTATATATTAATTACAAATTTATAAAATTTATAGGAAGGTCATGAAATTGGAGTTACAATATTTAAGGATTATATAATTTATTTTGTCGAGACATTTGTGGTGAACAAAATCTACTTAATCTCTAATGATGTGATAGTATTTACAAAAGTTGATACAATGTATCATATACATCCTATAAAAAATTAATAAACAAAAGGTAAAATGTTGAAAAGATGCATTCATTAATATTGAAAGCAGAATACCACACAATTTTATAAATTTTAAAGATAGAATAAAAAATCAACCAAAAAGAAAAGTTTAGTAAGTATAGTACATGTTTTTATTTCAAATAGAGTTTTTCAATAATAATAATAATAATAATAATAATAATAATAATAATAATAATAATAATAATAATAATAATAATAATAATAATAATAATATCATCATCATCATCATCATCATCATCATTATTATTATTAATGCATGCCATACATTAGACTAGAAATTCATGTAAATTTTTTGTCCTGATCAACCAGGATATATACTGTGAGTTTTGTTTTCATTGTAATAACTTTAACCCATAAATAAATTTTGAGTGTTGAGCCTTCAAAAATTATTTCTTGCCCCTCTCTAACTTCCCACTTTAGCTTTTGCTTATATTATTTTTTAATTCAGCTTTAGACACAATTTTTACGTATCTGCAATTATTATGAATATTTAATGTTTGTTGATTTTTGGTGGTAATATTTTTTTTTTCAATTATTTGCATACTAAATTTTGGTGTAAAAAGTGTGTGTTGGTGTATGAAAAGATTTAAGTATGTATAGAAAATGTATGTTAGTGTGTTTTTATTAACATTGTTAACTTCTCCTTTCAATGAAGGATCTATGTGATCCAATCCCGCGTAATAATTAAGGAACTAGCTACTTGCACTTTTTCCTTTATTAGAAATATAATTATAAAACTATCACAAAAAAATGTATCATATCCATATCTTCTACAAAATCACACATAAAATTGATTGCATAAAGTAAATATCAACTATTTCTAATATATATATATTGTAACACTTTCGAAAGTTTTGATAAAATTTCTAACATGTATAAATTAAATGCAATTATTGATGTGAATGCCAAAATAATTCATATTATTATCAAACGAGCATACTATACAATACTATTTATGCATACTTATAATATTTTGTTAAAATTATTCATTAATATTACAATTTTTAAAGATTTTATGGTATTAAATAATAGGTTGAAGAAACCGAACTCTCGGTTTTAACAGAGTTGTGATCAAAGTTGGCTCCAAAGTTGGAACAACTTTGCATACGCAGCGGAAATTTAGAAATAGAACAACGGATTGAAATCTTCACGAGATTATATTTCTATAACCTTGCGAAATGCCTCAGGGCGAAATCTTCACTATATAGAATATGTGAATTACAAAAACACTACTAGATAAACACTAACTAAAATATTAAGACACTTTATCTCTTCCTTCACAGAAAGTTGAGACTAAAGTTGTCTTAACCAAATCTAGTAGAAAATCTGCAAAATACAAAAACTCGATCTATAATCTGAATAATTCTCTCTGAACTTGTGTATCTAATCTATGAATATAAATCCTTTTTATACTAAACTAATATCTTGATCTCCACTCCACACGATCTCCACACGAGCTCCACTACTTCACAATTCCTTGAATATAGCTGATGGTTATCCACATCCCACCAAACTAGGAACCGCCAATATCTCCAAGACTCTCTCCAAGACTCGGTCAACTTGGCATGCTCCAACACTTCCTCAATCAACACAATAACCTACACACAATAAATCAAAGAAAGACAAAATAACAATCATAGATAAATATCGAACCTAACGGTTCCAACAATCTCCCCCTTTTTGTCTTTCTTTCCAAAACCAAACAATCATAAGTAAAATACGGTTCTCCCCCTGAAACAAATAAACACAGATCATAATGCTCCCCCTGTCACCAAAATGCAAAATAAACTTTTATGGTTAAGTATCAAAGTTGCTCTCCCTGTCAGAACAACTTCAATATAAACTGATCATCAAAAGAACATAATCAAATCTGACAGAGCATCCCACATCAAAATAGTAGCAAAAATAAGTTAAGTTGTTCAGGAGCAAAGCAAAAACAAATAAAAAGTTAGTTTGTTTTAGAAATTCTTCCAGCCACAAAAAAATTTTTAACTGCAACAGACTGCAGCCTTCAAGCTCTTCAAGCTTTCACAACTTTCAGCTTCATTCCTCGTCCGCATCTTGTCCTGCACCCCCTTGACAGCTTGGTCCTTCATCTCCCCCTTTTTGGGAAGAAAGAAACCTTTGTAGCACACGCCGCTGTCTCTCAAAGATAGTGATCTGCTCCGACAAGAAATTAATTTGTTCCTACAAAAGAAACACAGGAACAGAACAAAAGAGTTCTTCAGTTAGAGCATCTTTGTCAGTCACTTCAATCCAGGGGAGATCCCTTGTGCGGGTGTCAGCAAGGAAGGCTTGTTGGACAATCTGTAGAGGCAGCCGATCGGAGAGAACATCCTTTTTGGTAAGCTTGAGACCTTGATCAATCAGCATGTTGAATATTAGGGAAGGGACAATGAGCTTCTTGTTGGATTTTGTCATAGCAATATCGGATATGGCGTTGAAGATCCTCTGCCCTAGGTTCACTTTCTCCCCTTTGAAGATTTTATACATCAAACACACATGATCAAACGGCACAGTAGTTGTGTTAGAGGTAGGTAGCCAATTCGAAGCACAAATTTTGTGAAGGGTGGAAAATAGTGAGGTAAGAACCGAGGCAAGCCCATTCGGTTTCTTATTTGCAATCCACTGATCTGTCTTCCCTCCAGTCACAACATCAGCCATTTTGGCTTCAAACTCATCATCAACTTCATCATCATCCTTAACCACATTAGGCACACCTAGGAACTTGTTTATACGTGAAGGAGTTATAGTGAAAACCTTCCCACGCACATACACCTTCCCGTACAACTTCGAGGAGTGATTACTAAATTCATGAGTTAAATTCGCATAAAAATGGCGAACTACCTCAGCCACAAATGGTTTCACATATGTCACAGACCCAAGCGCCTTCCTTTTCTCCAAAAACACAACCAAATTATGAGAAGCAAAATCTTTCAAATCCACAGAACGATCATTCAAGATTTCCCTACTCTTAAAATGTTCCCAATTCCTTTTACCAACATCAGAATAAAAGAGAGGGGATAAAGCCTTCGATACCTCAATGTCAGATTCTGAGTCGTCCTCTGGTGCAGAACGAGCAACACTTCGCTTGGCCCTCTTGACAGCCTTGCTCCGAGATTTAGATAGCGGTGAAGGAGCGAGCTTCCGTTTTCCTTTCCTGGAGGCTACGACTTCTTCCTCCTCGACATCCTCCTCGGATTCTAACTCTTGATCCGAAGGTGTATGCTCATCCGACTCGTCCTGTAGCTCCTCCGCTTCACTCTCCTCGGCTTCAGGGTCGCTATGGAGATGGATAGGCTCCGATTGAGGCTTTGAAGAGTTGTCGGTAGTGTGGAGCCTCTTAGAGCATCTCTTCGGAGGGCTTTTCTTCGGTTTAGCCGTCTTTTTCTTTCGAGAGGCAACTGGTGACTTGGCAGGAGCATCGACAGGGACTTCTTCTTCAACCTCTGAGAAGGGAACCTCGACCGGACCGCCATTATGAGACTCCGATTGAGTGTAGTGAGAGAGAGGGTCTGGCGGCTCTTCCTCTGGAGAAGCGAGAACCGGCGTGTCAAGCATGGGCATAATTACTCCGTCAGGGGCAAGAATAATTACCTGAGAGCTTTCCGACTGGGAGAAGGAGATCTCCGTCAAGGTCGGTGTCGGAGTCAGAAGTGGAAGAGGGGTCGATTGGACCTCTGCACAGCTCCCCATCTCAGGGGATATCTCCATCGGAGCATTTCCTCGGGACGGTGAGAGAAGAACCGTCGGTTGGAGAAGAGGAGTCGTTTCCGGAGATAGCAACCGGAAGGGATTTTGGATGAGTGAGTAAGGCGGTGGAGTTAGGGTTTGTTGTGGGGGGAATGTGGCGAGTTTTTGGAGGTAGGCGGAGCCTTCTGGGTCGCTCATGAACTCTTGAAGTTGCTTGATTTTTTTCCGGAGTCATGGTGACCGACGACGATGAGGGGTTCAGAGGGTTGGAGACGATGAAGGGAGACGAAGAGATTTTGGGGGAAAATTTTTAGAGTGATTGAGAGTGATATGACCGGGAATCTGTTGTGGATGAATTATAAAGTGAAATAGAGAAGCAAGGAAGAGACAGGATTTTTAAATATAAAGAGTAACAAACAGATTCGTCCCGCCAGAAAAATAGGAGTCAACATTATTAAAGATATAGTCAAAATGAGATATTAAAGGAGGAGTAAGATACACTTCCAGATGCATTCAACTGAATTTCAAAAAATTTCCACCTCTTTTTTTTATTATTTTATATATATATATATTATTTAGAGCAACTGTTGTCAGAACCAAACAACGTACTTTCAATACATCATTGAAAACTTTTTAAGAAGAGAACAGATGATGAATAGATGAATAACCAAGAGAATCTCATAAAAACCACTTATCTGAGGTCTTTGACCTAGTTATATGGTTTTTAAGAACGATCATGATTCCACCTTTTACAGGCTTTTACATCCTCGAATCTGCTCAACTTCACAGTTAACAATGATATATTAAAAGTATGACAACAGTTGAACCAACTTTGCACATCATACATAACACAAGCCAAGAGATTTTCTCAAAATCGAGAATCTCTCGTAGCTTAATGCTTTTGTAAACATATCGGCCAGTTGAACATCTGTACTAATATACTCCAACTTTAATAGCTTCTTTTCCACTAAATCCCTAATAAAATGATACCTTAAATGGATGTGTTTTGACTTTGAGTGATGAACAGGGTTCTTTGCAAGGTTGATTGCACTTGTATTATCACACAGCATCACCAAGGGGTTGCTCTCTAATCCGTAGTCATCCAACATTGATTTCAGCCAAATCAACTGAGTTGCACAACTTCCGACTGCCACATACTCCGACTCGGCAATTGACAGTGAAATACAGTTTTACTTTTTGCTGTGCTAAGATATGAGGTTGTTGCCAAGGTAACAACAGCCACCACGTGTGCTTCTCCGATCATCAGTTTCACCAGCCCAGTCGGCATCACTGTATCCAACAAGATCTGTGGTTGTGTCTTTTGTGAACCAAAGTCCCAGTTCACAAGTACCAGCAACGTATCGAATGATCCTCTTTACTGCTTTTAGATGCTCCTCCTTTGGGCATGACTGGAAACGAGCACATGCACAGACACTGTACATGATATCTGGTCGGCTTGCGGTCAGGTACAGAAGACTTTCGATCATTGATCTGTACAAAGTTGGGTCAACTTCAGGCCCAACTGCATCTTTCGAAAGTTTCTCAGTTGTGCTCATGGGGGTTCTCATGTGCTTTGTAGTTTCTAATCCAAACTTCTTCACAAGATTCTTTGCATATTTCGTCTAAGAGACGAACACTCCACTTTCTTTTTGCTTGACTTGAAGTCCGAGGAAGTTGCTAAGTTCCCCAACCATGCTCATCTCAAAGGAGGTAGACATGGCTTCCATAAATTCTTTCAAGGCTTTTTCACTTGTTGACCCAAATACTATGTCATCGACATATATTTGAGCTATGGTTAGGAAATTTTTCTCCTTTTTGAGAAAAAGTGTCCTATCTGCATGTCCCCTGAAAAAACCAAAGTCAAGTAAAAACTCGGTTAGTCGACTATACCAAGCTCTAGGAGCTTGTTTTAGTCCATACAGAGCCTTGTGAAGTTTGTAAACATGATCGGATTTTGATGGGTCTTCGAACCCTTTGGGTTGTTCCACATAGGCTTCCTCTTCTAGAATTCCATTTAAGAATGCTGCTTTGACGTCCATCTGGTGAAGAGTAATGTTAAGGTAACATGCAATGGCAAAAAGTAACCTAATGGACTCTATTCGTGCAACGGGTGCAAAAGTCTCATCATAGTCAATGCCTTCTACTTGAGTGTAACCCTGGGCAACTAAGCGTGCCTTATTTCTAATGATATTCTCAAATTCATCAGTTTTATTCTTAAATATCCACTTAGTCCCAATAACATTAATACCAGAAGGTTTGGGCACAAGTGTCCAGACTTTGTTCCTTACAAACTCAAGTAGCTCAGTTTGCATAGCACTTATCCAAAACTCATCTTTTAAAGCTTCAGCAGCATTCTTAGGTTCAATCATGGACAGAAACACAATCGTGCCAACTTCATGTATGACACATGATAAACATACCATCCTTACCATCTCCTTGTAGTTGGCGACAGTTTTACCTCGTGTTCGGACCCCTTTGTGAACATCTTCAATGACTTGATCAATTGGATGATCTTTGTGAATTCTCTTTAGAGGGTCTCTTCGAACACTACTTTGAATTTCTGCTGGGATTTCTGAATCGTCAGGCTCGGATTCAGGTTTATCAGGAGGTGTGTCCGAAGTGGGCTCAACTTAAGGGTCAACTTGTTCTGCTTCTGTAGTACCTGTACTTCCCTGTATCTCAATTACACCGTCAGTATCATCAGTAGGAGTATACAAACTAGCCATATTATCAAACCTTACATTTACACTCTCCATTACAGTTTTGGTCCTGAGGTTATACACACGATAAGCATGACTGTTGAGGGAGTAACCAATGAACACACCTTTGTCACTTTTAGGGTCAAACTTGTAAAGATAGTCCCTATCATTCAAAATATAACAAACACAACCAAATACATGTAGATATTTAAGGTTGGGTTTTTTACCATTTAGAATCTCATATGGCGTCATGGTGGTTCCAGTTCTTAAGTTAACTCGGTTACTTATATGGCATGCAGTGTTTAAAGCTTCAGCCCAAAACCGTTTGGCCAACTTCTTTGAATGCAGCATCACAGTTGCCATCTCTTGTAGGGTTCTATTCTTTCTCTCGGCCACACCATTTTGTTGGGGTGTCTTTAGAGATGAGTACTCATGATGGATTCCTTCTTTCGTGCAGAAGTTGAGGAGTTGAATATTCTCAAATTCCCTCACATGATCTGATCTTAGTCTTTTGATACAAGCGTGGTAAAAAATTTTGATCGTAGCATACAACTCCAAGAAGGAATCATATGTTTCACCCTTGTTTCTCAAAAATTTTACCCAAGTATACCTAGATAGATCATCTACAATCACAAAGGAATACCATTTACCTCCAAGGCTTTCAACTTCAGCTGGTCCCATAAGATCCATATGAAGGAGTTCGAAGCAGCTTTGAGTTGAGAAAGGTCTCTCAGTAGTTGTCATAACAGGGTGCGACGCTTTGACTTGTTTTCCTTTTTGACAATCTCCACAAAGACTAGGACTTGCAATGTTCAACTTGGGAACTCCTAGGATAGCGTTTAGTCTTTGGAGATTCTTCATATTACAGAAGTTGGTGTGTCCCAATTTTTGATGCCAAAGTTGTACTTCATTTATCTGTGCACTCAGACAACTGTTTCGGTTAGTCTCATAGATATTATTGGAAGACCTTACCCCTGAGATCACATGGTTCCCATTGCTGTCCATCACAGTGCACCTCTCTTTATCAAAGATGACGCTGAAGTTGTCATCACAGAGTTGACTGATGCTTATTAGATTTGCAGTTAGTCCTTCAACATGTGATACATTGGCCAGTTTTGGAAGACCAGGACTGTCCAAAGTTCCACTTCCAACTATCTTGCCATTTGATCCTCCTCCAAAGGTTACTTCACTACCGTTGATTCTTTGATAGTTTGATAGGTAACATCTGGAACCTGTCATGTGACGTGAACATCCACTATCAAAGTACCAGGTGGTTGAGTCATTATCTGTTGACGCAGTGAAGACCACTTGGCAGGTAATAGTGGTAGTAACTTTGGGTCTCCATACCAGTTTCTTGGACTTGTCACCCTTACTCGTAAGAATGGGTTTTGATGTTTGCTTCCTCAGATGCGACTCCTTTTGTTGTTCCTGTATGAGCCTGTGACAGAAGGGTTTAATGTGTCCAGGAAGAAAACAATAATGACAAATGTACCTCCTACGTTTCCTTTTTACTGACGAAGTGGAAGGAACTTCCTTGGCTTTTACAAATGGTTTTCCATGGGTAGACAGGATTCGAGTGAAGGCTGATCTTGCACTTGTATCATATCCAAGACCATGTGAAGTTACCTGAGTTTGTGATAGAACTTCATCGAGTTTTGAGGTTCCGGTGTTGAGTCTTTTGAAGGTCTCATCTGCATGATTGAGTTTAATCCTCATATTGTCTAACTCAGCATCCTTCTTTGTCACCATGACTTCCAGTTTTTGCAGTGAGGTCTTTTGCATAGAAACTTCCTCATTTAGTGACTCCACCACTTTGCACTGTTTAGACCACTTGATATACAGTTCTTTGTACAATTCTTGCATCTTTATCAGTAATTCCAGAGTTTCTTCTTCCGAAACTTCTTCCGCTTCTTCTGCAGTGGTCACAACAGTGTTAAAACAGAAAAGTGTCTTATAATAAGATTCATCATACCTATCTGAAGTTATCTCAACTTCAGTGTGGTTTGACTTATTCTCTTCAACACATACTGCAGTTAAGGCAGCATGCTTAGTTGGTGGATCATTTGGAATCTCTTCTACATAAATTCCAGAGGTGTCCAGCTCGCTGTCACTAAAGGATAGGAAATTGACATGTTTTCCCAGTTTGCGGAACGTATTGGGACACTCGTTTGCAAAGTGCCCAAAGCCCTTGCATTCATAACATTGAACTGTAGAGAAATCTGTCACTTTCTTTGGTTTGAAGTGTTCTGATGCAGCACGCCTCATGATTTTTGGTTCCTTTCCGGGTGTGATTAGCCTGTCATAGAGAACCAAAGATCCAAAGGCATCATTTCGAGGCTTTCGCTATTCTCTACCTCCCACTTGCTATTTCCCTTTGTTGGCTCGAATGAGAGAATTAAGTTTTCGGGTGAGAAGAGTATAATCTGGATCCTTTTCCGTGATTTCTTCAAGAACTTCATCTTCTTCTTCAACGTAAGCTGAAGTTGTCTTTGAAGTTGTCTTGGAAGTTGTCCCAACGGTCAAGGCGATTCCCTTCTTCTTCTGTCCACCTTTTTCATTTAGTTCCATCTCAAATGTTTTCAGATCATTCATCAGTTTGGTGAAATCCAGAGCTCCAGTAGTTGTAGCCGTATCAATTGCAACTACTTTCATGTCAAAGCGAGACATTAGAGTCCTCAAAGCTTTTGATACTAACCTCTTATTAGTGATTGGATCACCTAAATCATTGCACTCGTTAGTAATCTCAAGTAGTTTGTTGCAATAGTCTCCAACGGTTTCATCATCCTCCATCTTCATGTTCTCAAACTTCGTGGTGAGAATTCGATGTCTCGATTCTTTAATTCCAACATCACCTTCGCAATGTTGCTGGAGCATATCCCATGCTTCCTTGGCCGTCTCACAATTTCTTATGAGTTTGAACATTTGAACGTCTAGGGAGGATTGAATCGCGTTAAGCGCTTTGTCATTGAAGGTGGCTTCTTCATTTTACTCTCTGGTCCATTCTGACGGTGGTGTGCGGTATGTATCTCCTTCAGCATCCACGGTCTTGGGGTGTGTCCATCCTTTTTGAACCGCATTCCATGCTCTTGCATCAATCGACTTGATGCATGCTCTCATCCGAACTTTCCAAAAGGAATAGTTCATGCCATCTAGAACTGGAGGTTTGTTGAACAACAGATTCGTGCAATCCATTGTGCTTACGAAAACAGGATCACCACTTAGTGTATCAAGTGTCTGCTCTGATACCAATTAAAGAAACCGAACTCTCGGTTTTAACAGAGTTGTGATCAAACTTGGCTCCAAAGTTGGAACAACTTTGCATACGCAGCGGAAATTTAGAAATAGAACAACGGATTGAAATTTTCACGAGATTATATTTCTATAACCTCGCGAAATGCCTCAGGGCGAAATCTTCACTATATAGAATATGTGAATTACAAAAACACTACTAGACAAACACTAACTAAAATATTAAGACACTTTATCTCTTCCTTCACAGAAAGTTGAGACTAAAGTTGTCTTAACCAAATCTAGTAGAAAATCTGCAGAATACAAAAACTCGATCTATAATCTGAATAATTCTCTCTGAACTTGTGTATCTAATCTATGAATATAAATCCTTTTTATACTAAACTAATATCTTGATCTCCACTCCACACGATCTCCACACGAGCTCCAATACTTCACAATTCCTTGAATATAGCCGATGGTTATCCACATCCCACCAAACTAGGAACCGCCAATATCTCCAAGACTCTCTCCAAGACTCGGTCAACTTGGCATGCTCCAACACTTCCTCAATCAACACAATAACCTACACACAATAAATCAAAGAAAGACAAAATAACAATCATAGATAAATATCGAACCTAACGGTTCCAACATAGGTTATACGTGCAACACACATAATCTATACTAGTGTACTTAAAAATGAATATTTAGATAGTGAAAAATGAAAAATTAATTAAAAATAAATAAATAAATTATATATTAAAAAAGTATAGGTTCTGCTTAGACTCCGTCTAGATTCTGTCTAGGCCCCTACCGACCGCCCGGCTAACGCCTAGCGAATTCTGCAACATTGGTTCAGACTGAGTTTGGAACGAAACGTGACAACAACTCTGATAAAAATTCAAAATTTCAAAAACTAATCAATTCAAACTAACGAAAATTACTTATATTATTCGGTTCTTCTTGATTTTCATTCAACATTGCTCAAATTGCCTAAGTTTAACTTATGTTCGGTGAGTTAAATTTTGTAATTGTATAAGAATGAGTAGATGGTGAAGAATCATGAAGGATAAATTTTAATAAACAATTTTTATTTTGTTTTATTTTTAGTTTTGAATTTGTGGTGTCTTGAATAATTTTTGTAGTATAGACAAGTAAATAAAGGGTATTTAAATAACTTTTTTTTTTATGGTGCAAATAGTAAAATTAGTAGTGTAAAATGGGTTCAAGTTTGCTAATGCCATTTTTTGCTAAAAAAACCATTTTGACTGTTCATTTACCACTAAAAAAACATGGTATTATCTTTTTTGCTACAAAGGTTGGATTGTAAATTGCCATTGTGAAATATGTAATAGTTTACAAATTACAATTACTTAATGAAATCAAATGTTATTAATATGGATAAGCAAATTGAATTATCTTGAATCAAATAAAATGTTTTTTTTACTAATATTCATCTTTCTAATATTTCAAAAATACAAACATAGTTTTTTTCCCTAAACAAATATGCAATATGTTTTCCGTTCTATTTAGATTAGGCCTCACAAGTAGAGAAATTGGTAACCGCTATTCATTACTAATAAATTTCGTAACGTAAATTACTGAGCCGGGGATACATATATATAAAAAAGTTTATATGAACATATTTATTATAATATAATGTAATAAAACTCTCCCAATATAGTTCATTAATTGTGGTAGAATGGTAGGCAATAAATTTATTTAATATCAACTTAATTTCAACATATTGTCTCAAAACCTAACTCAATATGCATATATGTTATTTCACATGAATTTAAATTCAGAAATCAAAACCATGCATGCTTGATTTTCATGAGCTCCCAATGAAAATTAACAGTTAACCACGTATATAGTTTTACGGAAGAATTAAAAAATATATATGCACATCAGTTTACCAAGTTGATTAACAAAGTAATATAGAAGTTAATTAATTGACAAAAAAAGCAATAAAATTAAGTGGGAGTGCAGATAGAAGTTGCTATTTTTTGCAGAAAATGAGATCCAAAGCTGGGAAGGATGCTTGCAAACTGAGTAGTTCTTGTGCTGCTTTTTCTGATTCAACGACGCCATTTCTTCCTTGTTTGATGACTATTTTTTGTTCCATGGTAGCATGTTTCAACAGGAATTTGATAAATTCAAATATATGGTACAAGTACCAAGTAACCTCAACTGCCCTCAACTGCATCACCAAGGACTTGATCACCTTATTATAGTGATCTTCAATATCATCGACCTTCTGCGGTAGGTTTCTAATAAACAAACCATAAAGGGAAAAAGGTTTCGGACAATCAATCACTAGCTTCTCCACCTTTGGAAAATAACCAGCAAGACCAACAATATCGCAGGGTTCAATAGGGCCACCACGCAAATTCAATATCTTCACATTCCAAAACGAATATTTGTCTTTCATCACCACAAGCATCTAGTATATATATATATATATACAAATTAAGAACAATATTATTAATTAAGTACTTTATATATAGACTAGAAGACATGAACACATGAATTATACCTTGAAGCAAAAAACTGATAATGTGAGTGCTTCAACATGTTGGATTGCCGAAAGAAATTGCTTCAATGTTTCTCCAACTGCTGCATTACAACGGTCCTTGAATCTAAGATTGGCGGCACTCAAAGACGAGACATCCATCATGAAACACTTACTATATGGAACTCCAGAAATCGATAATACTTGAAGATTTGGAGTCCAGATTGTGAGTGATGTATAATTTGATGGATCATAACTATCAGATCTAACAGAACTGCAATAGTTGACAAGATTGAGTTTTTTCAGACTAGTAGATTGGATGCTCAAGTTCTGACCACTTCTAAAAAGGCGCACACTCAAGATCTCTAAGCGAGGTGCAGAAAAAACAAGTTGGTTGATCACATCTTCACTCATGCAAAAACAATGAATCCTCACAATCTTGAGTTGATTCCACTGCAGATTCACATTGACATGAAGATTAAAACCAATTAACCATAATGCTTTAATGGAAGAACACGAGTAAAGGCAATAAGGTGGCAAGTATGCCGGAAAACTCTCCAATGGATCAAGGTAGTGATAGGGCAAACGTATGCACTGTTGGGGATTGTGCCCTTAAAGCAATTGTGAATTGGTTTTATCTTATTTATAAAAGCGACATTTATTTTCGAACTAATATGCTTCTTGTATGCATTTATTTTAAATCACAGAAAATCCCTAGTTTATTTGATGTTACCATAATCTTAGTATATAAGTGTTATATACAAGAGGATTAAGATTATGGAAAATAAACTAAAAATGAAGTCCGTGACGAATTTAATTAAAGTATGGAATCTTTAATTAAAATGTCACTAATGCAGCCCAATGACATTATGAATGTGACCGTTTTATCCAGACCGTTGATGTGGAGACATCCAGTTGGGTGCATTTATATATGATATGATCATATAGGACTTGGACCGATTTAATTTAATTATTCCTTCAAATTCCGTTAAAGAAAAGGAATATTAAATTAAATCACAAGATGATCATATATGAATAATCTTAATCCTGAGTGATTATAGACTCCTGTTTATTTCAATGTGATTCTTGATTTGCTCGTTAAAGTTTGTTTACCAACATTCTCTAAACTTGCATTTTAGATTCACGTTTGAATTAAATAGCTTAGAATGTAATTTATAGATATGGAATTCATTCCTTCTTTTGAGAAGCAGAAAGATAATTCTCTCATTTGTTAATTCTGGAACTGAGTGATTAGAGATCTCTAATTTATAAATCAGTTATAAATTAATCGTTCACTGGTGAATTAATGGTAAATGAGGATAAGAAATAATTGAAGAGGTTAACGAATATTACCTGTCTTCAATTATGAATTATCTATGGAGGATTAATTCATATGAAATGATTAAATCAATGGACTGCTCAAATTCGTAGAGTAAATATATTCTATAATTAAAGAGAGTGCAATTCCGAATTTTTAGTGGAATAATATCGGAATTAATAAGTTGAATAAATTAAAGAGTTTAATTATTTATTCAATTTATCTGAGCTCTTGATTATAGGTCCATGGTCCCCGATTCGCCTTCCTATATTATTGACGGGTTGATAATAATAAGTTCCTAAAGTGTTATGAAAAATAAGTTTTCATAAAGTTTGGGCTTATGTGTAAATATTAGTTAATTCCGGGAATATATGATATTCCATAGTTTGACTGTGCTAGGAATTAAATAAATATAAGATATTTATATTATCTGAGATAATTATTAATTTGTTTCCTTATCTAAACGATTCTGAATCTGTTTAAGATAGGAAACTGATATGTATTGGGATTTGACCTATATCTAATTATAAAGAGAGAAGAGTTGGAAAACACCAAAATTAATCATCACGCATATATATATATATATATATATATATATCACGTGAGACGTGACTGAGATTGGGATTAAGAAAGAAACCAATAGTTCTAATTGATATTGTGAATACCAATTCACGCCATTCTCATCGGCGATATCAATGAAATTGGTTTTGTTTTGAATTCTTTTCTCTTGATGTTTATATTTAATTCAGATTAAATATCCTTCCAATACTACAGCCTAATTTTACGATTTCATGTATTGAAATAATCGTAGAAAAATTAAGTTAGGAACTTAATAGATTTATTTCGGTGCCCACTCACTACCGTTCAAAGGGAGGATCGAATCGGAAGACCGTAGTGTTTACGAGATTCAAGATTCAAAGGAGGTTTAAGAAAAATGTATTTTCTTTATCTCTTCTTTAGCATTAAATAAATTTAATTCGCATGGATATTATATTTTTATATCACGATCTATTGTCTGATTTATACTGCTTCCGCTCCCGTTCGATTTGATCGAAAAGACGGATTTTATTCGACCCGAAATTTGTTTCGGATCGGTTTAATTTCCAACAAATGGTATCAGAGCATATGGTTGTTTTGATATAAGAATATGATTCCATGGAATTAAATTTATTTAGGAGTGGGCTATAAGATTTGATCTTATTTTTTGTGATGGATGAATGGATGTTTTTGGATTGATGGCTTAAATTGGTTTTTGATAGGATCATGATGTACACCCTAAATTTAAAGGGTATAGAAGTTGTAATTTTATATTGTTTGGTTTTCCCTCCCCGATTACCCCGCTATGTAATTTATTTTTTATGTTTAGATTTAGGGGTGTAATTTAAGGCATCGATCCAATTCATCGTTTATAATTTCTTGCAAATTATTTTATGTATATGTGATATATGTGCCATGCATTATTATGTCATTCATGAAACCCACTCCGAGCATGTTCATAATTTTAAAGAGTTTAATATTATGTTTGATCTATAAGATAGATATAATCTATGAGATAGATTATTATTTTATTTTTTTTGTGATGGATGATTTAAATCTGATTTTTATGAAAATTAGATTTTCACACAAAAAAAAAACGAAAATAAAATAAAAATACGAGCACGGTCCATCGGGGGCAACAATCGAATTGTTCGAATTTTAAGATGGACTAATTCTGTATTTTTCTTGTGTTTATTTTTGTTCTTTTGGGATCATCCTAATTCCTTAATTATTTTGATAATTTAAGGATTTGATTAAAATTTTAATTTTTGTACTCTAAAAGTTAGATTGTGGAAAATTAATTTTAATCAAATAATCAATAAGATTGGTTTTTGTTAAAACATATGATGTTTTATAACTTAAAAGTTTATGAAACTTTTATTATAAAATTTTGGTTAGATAATTTATTTTAATCTAATTGTTAGATTGAAATATAATTATTTTTTAATCAAGTAAACCAATAAGATTGTATTTTATTAAAACATGTGATGTTTTATAACTTAAAAGTTTTTGAAACTTTTATTATAAAATAATGAGTGGGAGAAGGTTTTATGACAATAATACCTACAGTCTCCACTATTGATAAAAGCAAGGTGAGATTTTAGTGACGCCTCGCGACGACTAGCTTTCGTCCCCTTACGGAAGGCTTTCACTAAAAATCAATAATCAAGGCTTTGTCTCCGAAAGGATAAGTTTTTGAAATTTAATTCTTAATCTTCCTACCCTACAGCGGTGATTATGAATTAGTTTTAAAAAACTGAAATAGTGGGTCACACTCATAAAAATATTAATAAATTGTTTGTTAATATTTTTTACTAAAATAAAAGGTGATTAATAAAATAAATGAAGATATGAGATGTCTTGATTATTTATTTTATTAATGGAGATTGTCTCTATTTAATTATCTTTTGATTTGACCTACCCTACGGCGGCATATCAATTGTGAGATTAAATTACCTTGGAATTGGTAGGATAAATTGTTATTGCATCATGCATCACATTTATGATTCCTAAAATACATGTTATGTGATGTTTGTTCTTAAATTTATATCACTTTATTTATTTTTCAGCAATATGTCTAGTCCAATGCTTGCACTGCTTCAGGAAAAATTATCTGGTGACAACTTTATCAAGTGGAAAAGTAACATTAATATTGCACTCGCATGTGAGAACCTGAAATTTGTTTTGACTGAGAATGTTCCGCCTGAACCCCCTACAAACGCTGCTCGTAATGTACGAGATAATTATGAAAGATGGGTTATGGCAAACAATAAGGCTCGTGCCTATATGCTTGCCGGTATGAATGGTGTGCTTAAACTAAAACATGAGAATACAGAGACTGCTTGTGGTATGATGGAGTCTCTGAATGAGATGTTTGGTCAACCTTTTGCTCAATCAAAGCATGAGGCTATTAAGATGGCCATGAATGCTAAGATGAAGAAGGGATAGTCAGTGGGAGAACATGTTTTGAACATGATCAACTACTTCACTGAAGCCGAAACCCATGGTGCAACTATTGATGATGGCACCCAAGTGAGTATGATTTTGGAATCACTCTCACCTGCTTTCTTGCAATTCAAAAGCAACTATGTGATGAATAAGTTGAGTTATACATTAACTCAGTTGCTGAATGAATTGCAAACTTTTGAAGCCATTTCAATTGGAAAGGTCAAAGAAGGGGAGGCAAATGTTGCCGAGAACAAACAATCTTCTTCTAAGAAGAGAAAAGGCAAAGGTCAAGGTGGACAATCAAAACAAAAGAAAAGGAAAGTTTCTTATGAAAAGAAGAACAATTCTTCAAACAAACCAAAGGGAAAATGTTTCCATTGCAGTGAGGATGGACATTGGAAAAGAAATTGTCCCAAGTACCTTGCTCAGTTAAAGGAGAAAAAGAAAGGTAAATTTGATTTACTTGTTCTTGAATCTTGTTTAGTGGCTAAAGATTCTTCTACTTGGGTAGTTGACTCGGGTGCTACTAATCACGTTTGTTCTTCTTTGCAGATGCTTAACTCTTATGAAGAGCTAGCAGATGGTTCTTTCACTATGCGAGTAGGCAATGGTGCAGTCGTTTCGGCAAGAGCAGTGGGAGTTGTTAAACTTGATTTCATAGATAGGAATTTGGTTTTGAACAATGTTTATTACATTCCTAGTTTTCGTAGAAATTTGATTTCTGTTTCAAAGTTGCATGAACAATTGTTTTCCCTTTCTTTCAGTAATAATGAGATTATTATTTTCAAGAATGGGCGTAATATTTGTAGTGCAAAAGTTGAAAATGGACTCTATTTAATTAAGTCAAACGAACAACCACTGCTAAATGTCGAAATGTTTATAGTAGAACATCCTAAAAGGCAAAAGGTTTTTCATGATAATGATACATATCTTTGGCATCTAAGATTAGGTCATATTTCATTAGATAGGATAAATAGGCTAGTAAAGGATGGTCCTTTAAGAGAGCTAATGTTAGCACTCTCCCTATTTGTGAATCCTGTCTAGAAGGAAAAATGACTAAGAGAGCTTTCACGGCAAAGGGATCTAGAGCCAAAGAACCACTTGAGCTTGTACATAGTGATGTTTGTGGTCCTTTATCCACACAAGCTAGAGGTGGTTTTGAGTACTTTGTCACTTTTATTGATGATTACTCTAGATATGGATATCTTTATCTTATGCATAGGAAATCTGAAACTTTTGACAAGTTTAAGGAATTTCATGCAAAAGCTGAAAAGCAGCTAGGTAAATCTTTGAAGTGTCTTCGATCTAATCGAGGAGGCGAGTATATTGATACCGAGTTCAAAGATTATTTGATAGAGCATGGTATTTTACACCAACTCACAACACCTGGCACCCCTCAGCAAAACGGTGTTGCTGAAAGGAGAAACCGGACTTTGCTTGATATGGTTAGATCCATGATGAGCTACTCTACACTGCCCGATATGTTCTGGGGATATGCGTTGCAAACAGCAGTATACATTTTGAATGTAGTTCCGTCTAAGTCAATCCTAAAGACACCTCTAGAGTTGTGGAAAGGAAGTAAACCTAGTTTACGCCATTTTCGCATATGGGGGTGTCTAGCACATGTGCTTAAAGGAAAGACTGGAAAATTGCATCCACGATCAGAAGTGTGTTTGTTCATAGGATATCCCACAGGAACAAGAGGAGGTTTGTTTTATGATCCACAAGAAAACAAACTAATAGTTTTGACTAATGCTATCTTTCTTGAAAATGATTATATACAAAACTTTCGACCTCGTAGTAAAGTTGTACTCGAGGAGTTACTTAATGATAAGATCAAACCACAGTCCACGAAAGTTATTGGTGAAAACACTAATGATACCACTGAACCAAATCAGAATATCATGGCACCTAGACGCAGTGGGAGGGTGATTGTTCCACCAATCCGCTATCGTCAAGATGAAGAGGCAAATTTTGCCATTTCTGATGGAGTCGATGATGATCCATTGACATTTAGATATGCGATGGAAGATTCTGATAAAGAGAGATGGCTTGAGGCTATGAACCAAGAAATGGAGTCTATGTATTCCAATTCTGTCTAGGCTCTTGTAGATCTACCTGAAAGTGTCAGACCAATAGGGTGCAAATGGATCTATAAGAGAAAGAGAGGTGTGGATGGGAAAGTAGAGACTTTCAAAGCAAGGCTTATGGCTAAGGGTTATACCCAAAAGGAAGGAGTCGACTATGAGGAGACTTTCTCTCCTGTAGCCATGCTTAAATCCATTCGTATACTTCTTTCAATTGCTGCATGTCTTGACTATTAGATATGGCAGATGGATGTCAAGACGGCCTTTTTGAATGGCTATCTAGATGAAGATATCTACATGCAGCAACCAGAGGGTTTTGTAGCTGAAGGGCAAGAGCAGAAAGTCTGCAAATTGCTTAGATCCATTTATGGACTAAAGCAAGCCTCTCGGTCTTGGAACCATAGATTTGATGAGACCGTTAAATCATATGGTTTTGACCAAAACATTGATGAACCTTGTGTCTACAAGAGAATCAAGGATGGTAAAGTGACATTTTTAGTGCTTTATGTGGATGATATTCTACTCATTGGGAATGATGTGGAAACGTTATCTGCAATTAAAGATTGGCTGGCCAAGCAATTCCAAATGAAAGATTTGGGAGAAGCAAATTATATTCTTGGAATTCGAATTGTTCGAGATCGCAAGAGTAAATTATTGGCACTGTCTCAAGCATCGTATATTGATAAGATGATGTTGCGTTATAGAATGCAAGATTCCAAAAAGGGTTACCTACCAACTCGACATGGAGTCGTTCTCTCCAAGGAACAGTGTCCTAAGACACCTGAAGAGGAAGAGAACATGAGACACATACCCTATGCCTCTGCAGTAGGCAGCCTAATGTATGCCATGTTGTGTACTAGGCCCGACATTTGTTATGCGGTGGGTATAGTCAGTCGTTCTCAATCAAATCCAGGAATTGATCATTGGATAGCAGTGAAGAATATTCTCAAGTATCTTCGGAGAACGAGAAACTATATGCTTATCTATTCGGGTAATAACCTTCAAATAGATGGATACACTGATTCTGATTTTCAATCAGACAAGGATAATCGAAAGTCGATATCTGGGTCAGTGTTTACTCTTGGTGGTGGTGCCATAGTCTGGAGAAGTATCAAACAATCCAGTACTGCAGACTCCACTATGGAGGTTGAATATATAGCAGCTAAAGAAGCAGTATGGCTAAAGAAGTTCCTTACTGATTTGGAAGTTGTTCCAAATTTGAATAGACCAATCACCTTATATTGTGACAATAATGGTGCAGTGGCCAATTCAAAGGAACCTCGAAGTCACAAGAGGTCAAAGCATATAGAAAAAAAGTATCATCTGATCCGAGAGATAGTACAAAGAGGAGACGTGGCAATTCTCAAGATTGCGTCTGCTGACAACCTTGCTGATCCTTTCACCAAGACTCTGCCTGCAAAAATGTTTGAGAGGCATATTCATAATTTTGGATTAAGAGACATGTCCCATATGCTTTAGGGCAAGTGGGAGATTGTTGGGGATTGTGCCCTTAAAGCAATTGTGAATTGTTTTTATCTTATTTATAAAAGCGACATTTATTTTCGAACTAATATGCTTCTTGTATGCATTTATTTTACATCACAGAAAATCCCTAGTTTATTTGATATTACCATAATCTTAGTATATAAGTGCTATATACAAGAGGATTAAGATTATGGAAAATAAACTAAAAATGAAGTCCGTGACGAATTTAATTAAAGTATGGGATCTTTAATTAAAATGTCACTAATGCAGCCCAATGACATTATGAATGTGACCGTTTTATCCAGACCGTTGATGTGGAGACATCCAGTTGGGTGCATTTATATATGATATGATCATATAGGATTTGGACCGATTTAATTTAATTATTCCTTCAAATTCCGTTAAAGAAAAGGAATATTAAATTAAATCACAAGATGATCATATATGAATAATCTTAATCCTGAGTGATTATAGACTCCTGTTTATTTCAATGTGATTCTTGATTTGCTCGTTAAAGTTTGTTTGCCAACATTCTCTAAACTTGCATTTTAGATTCACGTTTGAATTAAATAGCTGGGAATGTAATTTATAGATATGGAATTCATTCCTTCTTTTGAGAAGCAGAAATATAATTCTCTCATTTGTTAATTCTGGAACTGAGTGATTAGAGATCTCTAATTTATAAATCAGTTATAAATTAATCGCTCACTGGTGAATTAATGGTAAATGAGGATAAGAAATAATTGAAGAGGTTAACGGATATTACCTGTCTTCAATTATGAATTATCTATGGAGGATTAATTCATATGAAATGATTAAATCAATGGACTGCTCAAATTCGTAGAGTAAATATGTTCTATAATTAAAGAGAGTGCAATTCTGAATTTTTAGTGGAATAATATCGGAATTAATAAGTTGAATAAATTAAAGAGTTTGATTATTTATTCAATTTATTGGAGCTCTTGATTATAGGTCCATGGTCCCCGATTCGCCTTCCTATATTATTGACGGGTTGAAAATAATATTTAAGTTCCTAAAGTGTTATGAAAAATAAGTTTTCATAAAATTTGGGCTTATGTGTAAATATTAGTTAATTCCGGGAATATATGATATTCCACAGTTTGACTGTGCTAGGAATTAAATAAATATAAGATATTTATATTATTTACATATTAGTGATAATTAATAATTATCTGAGATAATTATTAATTTGTTTCCTTATCTAAACGATTCTGAATCTGTTTAAGATAGGAAACTGATATGTATTGGGATTTGACCTATATCTAATTATAAAGAGAGAAGAGTTGGAAAACACCAAAATTAATCCTCACGCATATATATAAATATATATATATATCACGTGAGACGTCACTGAGATTGGGATTAAGAAAGAAACCAATAGTTCTAATTGATATTGTGAATACCAATTCACGCCATTCTCATCGGCGATATCAATGAAATTGGTTTTGTTTCGAATTCTTTTGTCATGATGTTTATATTTAATTCAGATTAAATATCCTTCCAATATTACAGCCCAATTTTACGATTTCATGTGTTGAAATAATCGTAGAAAAATTAAGTTAGGAACTTAATAGATTTATTTCGGTGCCCACTCACTACCGTTTAAAGGGAGGATCGAATCGGAAGACCGTAGTGTTTACGAGATTGAAGATTCAAAGGAGGTTTAAGAAAAATATATTTTCTTTATCTTTCTTTAGCATTAAATAAATTTAATTCGCATGGATATTATATTTTTATATCACGATCTATTGTCTGATTTATACCGCTTCCGCTTCCGCTCCCGTTCGATTTGATCGAAAAGACGGATTTTATTCGACCCGAAATTTATTTCGGATCGATTTAATTTCCAACATGCACAGCACTTCAACTTTCCTCTCCGTTGCAAAACGGATCCAAAAATCCATATCAGAAGATAATGAGGCATCGTAGATTCCCCCGAATGAAATTATGAATCTCTTAATTTTGATCCCTTTCCAACGCAGCAGAGCCCGATTGATAAAATTTCGGGTTTGATCGGAATTGTTTCCGGACTCATCGAAACGGAGGTAGGGGATGGTGGTCCACAGATCTTTCAAGTGTTTGGAAACAAGACTTGTCCTAACAACATCTCTCATCTCCAAGAATGAAAGTATCTGGAAAATTAACGACTCCGGTGACTCACTCACTCTATCCACACCATCATCATCGCTCTTTAATCTCTTCATCATTGGATTGGAGTCTTCTACCACCACTTTCTTCAATTCCAAAACTTAAATAAGTAAATCTAAAATCTATCAAACAACCCTAATTAAATCCCTAGCTAATTCTAGTAGTGCCTGCTCTTTCCTAAAATAACCCGAATTCTAGTTTTGCCCCAATTAATTAGGGTAGGGTTGGAGTTGGAATGGGACAACCCAGTTTTATTTGATTAGGCCCGACAAGCTTCAAACCGGGCTTTTCCCTTCAATTCTGTGCGCACCCCGTCCTTTTTTTTAGAGTAATTCTAAATACAGTCCAATTTTTCTCTTCATAGCCTCCATATTAAATAAAAATAAAAAATAACATTTGGATATACTGTTTTACCCATAATTATAGTCCCCAACTAATTAAAGCTATTAACAAAAAAAAACCCAGCCCCTTATATATATAACCCCATTCTTACTCTTCTTCATTATAAAAATAAGAAAAGAAAAAATATTGCAGACAAATGGAGCACAAAAACGAGTTTCTTCATTAATGGCTCTATGGCGATAATCTAATGCCAATAGGTAATAACACCAAAAACTAAACCGCCTGATATTCAATTCAACATATATGCTTATGGAAGGGCTTGAGAAGATGAGTCGAATATTGAAAATATATATATATATATCATTCCAATCATCTTGAATAAATGAGACGCAATAAGCAAGAGCAGCTTTGGGTGCTAAATATATCGCAGATTATAATTTCTTGGTTCTTTTCTCGTTGTTCTGCCAATACGAAAACTCAGGATCTTGTTTGATAAAAACATTAGCAATTGAAACCTTGTCGTTGAATAATAATGCTTCCTGCACGGCTGTCTTTTCTTTGTTATTCTCTGCCGCAATAGTTTTTTCTCGGAATCTTAATCACAACAATTATGGTTGATACAGTTCAACCTTCTGCAGGCAGTTGTTTCAATTTGTTTAATTATAAAATAATAAAATAGGGATTGGGGCTTATTGGGGGCCATGATAGGATTTATGTGTTGGGGTTAAGAGGTAAAAATGTCTTTTCATATTTATATTTATATTTTATAAAATATTGGGGGCTATAAATAGTAAAATGGGGGTTGTGTTTAGAATTTCCCTTTTTTTTAACTCCTACTAATTTATAAAATATAAATATTAATATAATTAAATTTTTAAAAATCCTAATATTATATATAGCCCCTGGCCCACCCTTTTTTCCATGGCTACTAAAAATATGTTAATTGTAATTGGGGGCTATGGTTAAGTAAGAAAATTTGACCAGTTAAACTCCTCAATCTCTTCTTTTCGAGAGTTGATTTTTGGTGCAAGGCATACGAGATATGGCGTGTTCTGGTTCCCATTAGTAAAATTCACTAACATGAAATTATTAGATTTTGAAGAATTGGACAAAACTTAATCTTGGAGAGATAACTTTGATTCATTGTCAACAAAGTCTACCCCAAAAGATGAAGATCAAATTTTAAAATCCTCCCGATTTTGCATGTAAATATATTAGTGTCAATGGGGAAAAATACCCACATAAAGTGTTAAAAATCTTATTTTGTCCACAAACTCTTAAAATTATTTATTTTACCCACTCTTACCATAATATCTCTTACTAATTTTTAATAAATTTTAAATTATTTTGTATTTATTTTAATTTAAAAAAAAAAAAAAAACTCTCTCCTATCTCACACTACCCGTTTCTGCAGAAGAAAACGGCCGCAGCGCCATTATTTCTGCAAATTAGAAAACCACCACCGCTGCCCTCCTTCTCTTCCCTGAAGAAATGATTCATAAACCTTCCTCACTCGCAGGGCCAATTATTGGACTGTGTCAGGTGATCAACCGCACAGGGCCCAAAAAAAAAATTTAGAGCCCAAAAATTTATGGCCCAAAATATTATTTTATGAAATGATATATAACTTTACAGATAAAGTAAAGGAAAGAAGCAGCGGCTTCATTAAGAAAAAAGAAAAACAAGCAACCGGATCGTCTCTCTCTCTTCCATTAAACATCGCCAGAAACCAAAACTAAAATCTCAATCTTCAATTTCACAACTTTTCATCTTCTATTTCAATTTTACCGTTGAGTGAGACCGTGAGTTTCAATACCTATATTTATCCCCTTCCATGGAAGCCTCTGCATTTCTCAATTTCTGTCCTATAGTTCTCAATTCTCGATTTATTCTATCTATTAATATTTATCATCTACTTCCCCAATTCCTACTTGATGTTCTGCTCTTGAAGAATTTACAAAAAAAAAAATAAAAATTATCCTCAATCGATTTACATTGAACAATTAATCCCGTCGTTTCAATCGTTGCTGTTGCTGTTGCTCTCGATTTTTCAGGTAATCTCGAATTTTTGATTTTTTTTCAGTGTATTAGAGTTGCTGAGGAAAGCAGGAAATGACTAATGAGGCATCGCTAAAATTTTTAATTACTATTAATTTTTGGATTAGCAATATATAGATTGAATACTACTTGGATAATTGGATTAGCCGATTAGATATGGTCATATGGAGAATGAGGAAGACTTGGAATATTTAGTTAAGTTTGTGCAGAATTTTCGCAAATTTTTTAATATGAGTGGGTTTTGCTCAATGTTTAGAGCAATATTTTTATAATAAAATAAATTTTATACATTGTACATTTGTTTGTACCCTTGAAAAAATTTCAATAATATTTGCATTTGACCTGAGTTCCGTTAAGAATGAGGACATTAGGAAATAGGAATTATCTGCATAATTTCAATACGATTGAAAAAAAGCATCTCAACATTGACCCTGAAAAACAATGTGGACAGCAAAAAAATTGTCCTAAAAATTATTTTTGTATAGGAGATAAAGAAAGAGAGGCCTAGCAAAACAGCAGCAGCCACTTTTTTCACATTTGCTAATATCGCATTTTCCTTCGGCTTCAGCCAAAAATGGCAACAGCAGCTTCAGTAGCAATATATAGATTGAGTAATTTTAATTGATTTCACTTTTGATTTTTATTCCTAACAAATTTTCTTTATTTCTAACAATTGCAGAATCTTCACTCCTTTGGAAGGAATTGGGGGATATATTTTTGTTGGAAAAATAACATCTTGTAATTCCAGGTTATTTCAATTCCTTCTATAGTTTAAACTTTACTTTGAGATTTTTAGTTATGCCTCCTAAAATTAGAAAATATGTTTCTGGACATGAAAAACGTGTGAAAAAGAAAAAAGTAGAAGTGTTAATTGAGTCTCAAAGAGGTGCTATTGATAAGTTCATCACAAAAGAACCACGAGTTTGTGCAGAAAATGAAAGTGAGCATGAGAATATTGATATTGCAAATATTGATATTGAAAATGTGGTTAACACTAATGCAATAATTGCATATAGAATTTTGTTGACTATTCTTGTTACTGTTGCATCTGCAGAAAGGAGTTTTCCAAAACTGAAGTTGTTGAAGTCATATCTACGGTCGACAATGGGACAAGAAAGGCTTAATGGTTTAGCATTGATGCCCATTGAAAACGATATTTTAGAAAAAATAAAATATGAAGACTTGGTGGATGAATTCGCTTCGAAGAGTGTTAGAAGAATGTCACTTTTTAGATAGAAAGTTTATGTATGTTTAAATGTTACTGATTGAATTTTGAAAGTTTAATTTTTCATTTTATTAATATATAACGATTATATTATATTTGTCATTAAAAATAATATTAAATGTATTTTACTATTAAAAGGGCCTAATTTATATAATTACACAGGGCCTTCAAAATGTTTGAGACGGCCCTGGCGCACATTATTAAATTTGTTATGCCTCTGGATTTTGTGCGTGCCTATTAGGTTTGTAATTTGATCTAAAATTTAAATTTTTATGTGATTATGCATACATGCAACTTTAGAGTTGATAGGTGGTGTTGATCAGAAAGTGAGATACGAAGCTTGTGTAGTTAATTAATTGCATGCAACTATATATGCAAATGATCAGACTCAAGGTTAGAATTAGCTTTTCGTTGGAGCATATATACACAGCTGGGGAAGGAAATTAAATTAAATATGAGCTAGCTAGCTAGCTAGGTTGGAATTAATTAATTAAGCCCTACTACATTCATTGAAAGAGTGATAGATGCATGATCAATTCATAGCAGAGGAAACGATTAACGATATATATATTTAATTATGTACTATCGACGTACGTTAATTAGAGGTGTTTGATAATGCATGTAAACGAAAGAATGCTCTCAAAGACAATTGAATAAGAATGCTCTCATGACACCAACAACAATTCAAATTTATTGAAATTAAACCATATATATATCCACATAATGGAGAACAATGTGACTTTTATTCGAACTGCAGCTTGGACTTGGAAATAGGAAATTAACTACTAATTACGTACTGTACTAATTCATCCTGCTTTCCAGCCATCACGCATGCTCATGGATCTGGATATTCGCCGTCGCCATAGTTTTGGCTGAAAAAAACAAAAAACACAAATTCAAAAATTCAAAAAACAAAAATTAAAAAATGAATTCATCTTACCTGTCATCAGAACCCGTGTCTTGGTTGTTACCGCAAGCATTGTGGTAATCTTCAGGATGACCAAAGAACAGTACACCATCATTGTCCGCTGCCTCATTCACTCTCTCCATCTCCCTCTCATACGCTGCAAGCGCTCTGTCCTCATCAAACACTTCCACCTCATCTTCATCTTCCTCCGCCTCCTCCTCATCAAACGCTGCAACCTCCTCTTCAGCTTCCTGCATCTCCTCCTCATCAACCGCTGCCACCTCCTCTTCAGCTTCCTGCACCTCCTCATCATCAACCGCTGCAACCTCATCTTCAGCTTCCTGCACCTCCTCCTCATCAACCGCTGCAACCTGAACCTCCTCTTCAGCTTCCTTCGCCTCCTTCTCCTCCACCTTCTTCCTCTTTGGAGGTTGTTGATCAGCCCAGTCAATTTTCCTAACAATTGCAGAATATCAAGTCATTTTTCTTATTCTCATTATTTCTAAAAAACAGAATAACAGATCCAGACGTATTACCTAGAGAGAGTTCCGTTTCCGCCTACGCTTCCGCTTCCTGATTCCATAGTTGTGAGAGAAATGTGTGTGTGTTGTGTATGTTTTGGTTTTGGAAATGAGAGAGTGTAGAGAGTTTGGGAGGGGAAAATCAAATTATATAAGCGCGTGTTGTGTGTGTTTTGATTTGGAGAGAGAGAGAGATTGTAGAGATCGAGTTAGGAAAATGGAGGGAACCGCATGTTTTACGTGAGGTGCTCTAAAATATTTCATAGGTTGTGAGAGAGAGAGAGTGAGAGCGAGAGCGAGAGCGTGCGTGTTGTGTGTGCTCTGATTCGGAGAGAGAGAGAGAGAGAGAGAGAGAGAGAGAGAGAGAGAGAGAGAGGGTACGGAGAGATCGAGTTAGGAAATTGGAGGGAAGCACACATTTTTGGTGAGGTGCTCAAAAATGTTGCGGACCGGGCCGACCGGGTCGTGCTTTGAAAGATGGGGTTTATGTTCACACGTTCTCGAATAAAAACTTGTTGAAAAGGGAAAATTGGGGAAGAGTGTTTTTTAATTATGTGGTGATTGAGAAGAACAATCGACCTCAGTTCTTGAAAGTGATTTCTTGATGATTTTGGGGAAAGGGTTTCACGATATATAGTTATAAAAATTGAGTGATCTACGTACTCATATCGTCACTTGAAAAATGCATCATGCACATATATATTAACTCAATCAATAAATGAGTTGGGTATGTCTTGCCTCAACTTGTCCATGGCCACTTCCCACTCGAGCTGTTTTATGTACTTCACCATCCTTTCTTTGCTGGGCTGCAACATTTCAAACACCTTAAATCATCATGAATATATAACTCAATGTTTTAGGCCATTTTCACAATCTCAGGAACATGCATGATCACACAAATCAGATCACATAATTTTCCATTCAACACACTCAGACAATTTCTGTCAACATCAACTACTAGAATCTACACACACACACATATATATGAATATGAATACACCAAACAAACAGGGCACAGTTAAGAAACAGAACATCTATACAGTACAGAAGAATTCTAAATCGAGTCATAATCTTCTAAAACAGAGCATAATTGAACATATTTTACGTAAAACAAATCATACAGCCAAAATTTGTCATATGCAAAATAGTTCAACAGCTGCTCTTCAAGTAATCCATACGGATCTAGTTGATCTAGCCGCCAAACAGTACTGATAAACGACAGTTCTATGTTGGTAGCAACAATCACAGCTATCAATTGAACAAAAATGAAATCCCATTAGAGAGACAGAGAGAGAAAGAGAAGTAGATTCCTTCTCCTGCATTCGTTGATTGAAGAAGAGAGTAATTCTCACTCATTTGCTTCCTTCTCCTGCGTTCGTTGATCGAGATTTCAGATTTATTTTTCTTCCTTTTTCTTGAATTGGGGCTGTTTTCTTCATAATTGGGGATTTCTGGAGAAGGGGATCTTTTTACTTCATCGTCTTCAGATTCTTGATTTCTCGATTGCCCACTTCCTCTCCCGCTCATTTCCATCGTAAAAAAAGTATTTTTCGCACCTTTCTGCGGGTGCCCTGATTGCTTTATCTATCTATGCATGGCTCTCTCTCTCTCTCTCTATATATATATATATATATATAGTGTGCGTGCGTGAGTGTGTGTGAGAGAAAATTTTCCAATCTCGGTAGTCTTTTCGAGCAAGAAAGCTGTTAGAATCTTTTTTGCAGCAGAGTTGTACAGGAGTGCGGTGTGTGTGCATGAGCGACAGAGGGAGACAATGAAATATGGGCAGAGGTTTGTTTTGATCCTTTAACTATTTGTGTAGGAGCGTTTTGATCCCTATTTATCTTTTTGGTTTAAAATGATCCTATAACTATTTTAAAGGTTTAATTTGGTCCCTATTTTGATCCTCCAACTATTTTAACATACACTTTTCTCACATAATTAGATTATTTCACGCATTAACACACACTTTTTACACACACATATGGATTAAACATGAAATTTCCATCATTTTCACAAAGAATTATCATATGGATTGAACATGAAATTTTCTCCATTTTCACAAAGAATCCTCCACTATTTTATGTTTGTATAGAAAAATCTTAATTATTTTATTTAGCATAACGTAAATAATTATTTTTGTATATATGTTTTTAGTTGTTTTTTATTTTTTGTATGTTTTTTTATTTTATCATATTTTTATGTTTTCATTTATTAATAATATTTATATACTTAGATTATTTCATACACTAACGCACACTTTTTATATGAAATAAATGAAAATTATTGAGTAATATGAATCATTATTATATGATAAAATGAAAAAAAATACAACTAAAAACATAAAAAATAATTATTTACGTTATGCTAAATTAAATAATTAAGAATTTTCTATACAAACATAAAATAGTGGAGGATTCTTTGTAGAAATGGAGAAAATTTCATGTTCAATCCATACTAGTGTGTGTTAATGTGTGAAATAATATCATTATGTGAGAAAAGTGTGTGTTAAAATAGTTGGAGGATCAAAATATGGACCAAATTAAACCTTTAAAATAGTTATAGGATCATTTTGAACCAAAAAGATAAATAGGGATCAAAGCGCTCCTACACAAATAGTTATAGGATCAAAACGAACATTTGCCCAATGAAATATTAATCCAGTGGAAATTAGATCTCTCTCTATATCTATCTATGTAATAAAAAGGAATGCTAGAAAAATTCCCAACTAAAAATCTCAAATCATCTACAATTATTACAAATAAAAAATTATTTATACTTTTTAATTTTTTTAATGTCTCTACATCCTTATCTCACATACACACATATCACACACAGTTTTTATTTTAGAATTTATTTAGGCTATATATAAATATTAATGACATATTTTGTTATGCATAACATTCAAAATATGTGAATAAATATGTGAGTTTTCACATATTAAGATGTGATTGATAACGTTTGGTAGATTTTATTACATCAGATAATTATCAACATATATTAAATACATTAAAATAAAATAATAAAGTGATAGAATTAATTATTTGGTAAAATATCATAATCAGGAGCATATTTTATACGTAGATGTAACATTTATAATATTTTTTTAATTATATTGAACATGAAATAGTTAACAATTTAACTTATATTCTAATTAAATGAGTAACTAAATCAAACGAAGATGGATATTTATAAATTCATATAGTCTATTATATTATCTTTTAGAAAATATAGTATTAAAGTTATTAGATATACAATTATAATTAGCATATTTTATAGGGTTAATTACACTTTAGTACCCGAATATTGGACGTTTCTACACTTTTATCCCAAAGTTTAAAAATATTACATATTAACACCTAATGTTTGCACAAATTAACACTCATAAAACTAGATTAATTTTTTCGATCTCGCAAATATTGACTTAGACCGCTAAAATCTTTCAAACTCATTCTTAGCTTATTCCATTTGTATAAATATCGGATGGTTGCTCTTCACAATTTTTAAAAGTCTATGTTAGGATTTGTGTGGCCGTAAAATTGCTCAAGTACTATAAGCATTAATTTGTGCTGACGTTCGGCATCAATATGTAAATTTTAAAATTTTGGAATTTAAGTACAAAAACGCTCAACGTTGGATACTAAAGTGTAATCAACTATATTTTCATGCAAATAAAACGAATATTGATATATAATGAAGATATGATTTACGTTGTAAGATTTATTTTAAGGCTTAATCATAAAAATCCACAAATCAATTACACCAAACACAACCACCAAAATCCACAAGATTTCATCCAATTCAAATCAATGTATGATTATTTTTGGAAAATATTGAAAATTTGATATTCGGATTGTTGCCTGAAAATGTGTTTTATTTTCTTTGTAAAAATAGTGGAAATTCCGTGTCCAATCCATATGTGTAAAAAACATGTGTTATTGTGTGAAATAATCTACGTGAGAAAAGTTTGTGTTTAACGGGTATTGTTAACGCACATTAATGAAATTTGTTAACGTCCGTTAGTAAAGGAACAACGGAGGGATGGAATTAAGCTTTTTGAAATATATATTTGTAGGAGCAATTTGGACCAGAAGGGTAAACAGGGACCAAAATACTCCTAAATAAATAGTTATAAGATCAAAATGGACATTTTACCATCCCTTGGTGATAACCTAATGGTGGAGTGGTGTTATCTTGAGGCAAAGGTCTCAAGTTCGAATCTCACCACCAACACCACTAGGTGTGAACCTGTCACACCTGGCTTCCCAAGTCTGGTTAACCTCCCCTGTGTGGTTTGTAGGCTATTACACAGGGGTGAGGTTTACCTAGTGTGCACGTCGGTAGCGGCTGCGGGTTACCCTTGATAACAAAAAAATGACATTTTTCCTTTATAGAAAACTAAATTAGTTACTACACTTGCTCCTTCTCATGTTTTTCAGATCCTAGTGTAGAGGTTTCAAGGTGAATCTTCTACGTACTCAAATGTCTAGCAATTACATGGTTCATAACCATTGCTGATTTGATTCAAGAATTTACATTATCACTCGTGAAGCGTGAGTCTGTGTGCTTTTTTACCGGGGGATAAATAAGACTTAAAATAAATTAAAAATGAGAAAAAAAAGGATCCAAAAATCATTGACGGGGTATGACATGGGCTCAGTCACACCCTTAATTGCGCCTTAGGTCGCGCTGCAAATGAAGAGAAACAGTTGTTGTAGGAGAGTGGTTGCTCATGCCTACAAGACTCAGATTGCGCCTTTGGGCGTGAGTGGTTCACTCGCACTGCGGAAGGATAGAAAACTGTCTCAAAATCATCATTCTAATGCGTGCGGGCTCGGTCACTACTACGAGCATGAGTGGTTCACTCACACCTCCGCTTCGACATCCTTCACAGTTTTACTTCGTTCTTCTTCGTTTCTTATCTCATGGCATTGATTCTCTCAAAATTCCATTAATTCCACTCTCTATTTCCTGAAAAGTCAAACATGAAACAAAACTTCCAAACGGGGAGGTTAAAAGTTCAAATTGTGTTAAATCTCACACTAAACTCTTCAAATTACATCATTTAAACCTAGATAAAATGTGCAAAAATACCAATCATCACTAATCATAATTAGTAGCAATTATATACGGCTCATGAATATTAGTTGGGTGATTAAATAAAAAAAACTTGATGAATATAATAATAGACTAATTTATTTTGATAGTTTGAAGAATGATTGTAAAGTTGCCGTATGGAGAATTATATGATACATAATGAAATACTTAATTAATTTATTATACCTAACTAATGGATTTATAGATAGTTACTCGGGTCCCCAAGTTACTTATTAAAGTACAATTTGAATTAATTTAATTTTGTGTTTTGATTAATTATTATATGTCATCTATGTAATTGATGACCTATATACACATGGCAATGTAAGATTTGTTAAAGATTTATTTACCCTTACAATTATTTTATTTGGTTAACAAATTGTGCATAACCTTCAAACATCGAATTCATTATATTTCATATTTTTTAATTGAACATAAAATTAATGCAATATAGAATTATTTTCTATCATTATTGTAATATAATTCAGAATATATATATATATGATGGGCGTATATTTTATAACGTGAATATAGGAGTCATAGATATATACAATGAATATATCTCTAAATTCTATTATATTGTTTTCAATAATTAATATTAGAAAGAACAATCAAGTATCGATATAAATTAATATAAATTAAATATTCCTACAAAATTTTCAACACACACACACATAATATATATTTACATATATATATATATATAAATATATATCACAAACATGTATACGATAATTCATATTAGAAACTATATATTTTTTACTTGCTATTCCAACTACATATTATGTAAAATTTAGTTTATAATATCTCGTGCTGGAATATAAAAATAATTTTATAACATCATATATAAAATGATACAATTAGAACGTAGACTTTAGTAATCCAATCGTACTTGAAAAACGATAATCTGTGATATTCGTGTTTTAGTTATCTGCCTAAAATCTGTTCTATGATATGTGTGAGACAGATGCAAGAACATAAAAAAATAAAGCAGTAAAAACGCACGAGATGGTAACCCAGTTCGGTTCAAACAACCTACTATGGGGGATTGCTCCCAAACTTGAAGTTTCAACAATTACTCCTTCGAAGAGTGTATTAGGGTTTTTACACATACAAGCCTCCCGCCTTATGTCGCCCGTTCTTCTCCACGAACTCTTTCACTAGCCGAAAGTTGTAAGATCTCCTCACAACCGTGACACTAGACTCCCTCTAGCTACCCACGACTTCAACTTACAATCTCTCCCGAGATTGCGTACAAAACGGAATAAAAATCCCCTCACGTGTTTCACTCAAAAACACTCAAAACTAGTTTATCACGTTGAACTGTTTTAAGGAACAACTACTAGTAAATTACATGGGACACAAACCACAATGATTCTCAAAAATATGCTGGGAGAATCTAACAAGTCGTCCACCGATTGTTGTAAGAATCGGCCTTCTTATATTCTTCACTTCTCGATTATCACCGATCTTCTTCATCGTCAATATGGTAAGTGGATTGATGGTTTGTAATGTTTCCAAACGTGTGTAGATACTTTCCTTGGATAGGAGGGTTAATTGCAGCTTTGTATCT
Source organism: Perilla frutescens (assembly GCA_026008535.1). Taxonomy (NCBI): domain Eukaryota; kingdom Viridiplantae; phylum Streptophyta; class Magnoliopsida; order Lamiales; family Lamiaceae; genus Perilla; species Perilla frutescens. The sequence goes on along the minus strand of BRKX01000010.1, from coordinate 24,510,680 downwards.
ACTCCACAAAGCAGTTAATCGAACAACTCTTGCCTTCTACGAACGGATCCGCGCAAGATCTTCTATTTATAGAAACTGCCATATAAAAGTGTCCCTGGTTCTGTGTGGGACATCAAAGGGAACAGTTTGTCAATTGTTCTTCTTTTCTCGCACAACGAAATGAATAGCTTCAGGGACATACCCTAGCACACATTGCCGAACATATCTCGCCAATACAACACGAACACTTAGTGCATGATGGTGGTACTAACAATCTCTCCCTTTGGCGTTTATGGTCGACAATTATTATCTTAATCTGCACAACACTTGAAGCAACTTCACAGATCAAAAATATATCAAAACAAGTGATATATTTAAAAAACTGTCTAGGACAGTTTCAAGCACACTCCTCCTGAGTCTGATCTGGGAGTGCCTTCAATCATCACAAACATTATTTTTGCGGTCACGACCACATTGTCTGGTGGGTTAAATATTAAGTACAAACCATAAAAAAAACTGGGGAAACATACTTTCCAAAATAAAACAAACAAAGAGCACACAAGCTCTTATCACAGTAGCAGCGGACATCAGCAGCAGCAGTGGGGCTTGACCTTCACTCCCCCTTTCTTCCAGACTCCCCCCTCCCTTCTTCTTCTCCCCCTTAATTGTTGTTAAAAACGGCAAAAAAAACTTTCAATGCAGGGATGCATCATCATCAACATCATCAAAGGGCGAAGCAAGACCAAGTGCTCAGGCTCGAAGATCAACCAGGAGAGACTCCAACTCATGTTCTCGAGTCTTGAAGGTCCTGATGGACTTCTTCAGCATCTGCACTTCGCGTTCCAGAGATTTTATGTGCATGTCAAAGAAAGCAGATGTGACAGACAAAGATTGAGCAGATCTGTGAGGAACAGAAGGTGGCACAGTTCTAGCCGTAGCAGCATCATCTCTTGCTGGGATATCTTGGGCATGCTGGGATAAAAACAACTTCTGGTTGATTATGAGCGGCAACGCCTCTGGCTCATAAAAATCATCAGCATTCACAACATCCTGCTGAGCCATAATCAAGCTGAAAATCAGTCCAGGGAATCCAATCGGTTGCTGACTCTAGGAAGACTCTGCATGAGCCACAACAGGCCAAGGGGCTTCTCAATTGTTGAGTTATGCGTGCCGAGGATCCAATTGTGAACCGCAATCTTGTGAAGGATTGAATACTTCACGTTTAAGTCTGACGGCAGAAAGACACAGCCGGATGGCCACACACACCTACTGCCTCCAGTCAACTTGGCAGCAACTTCATCCAACTCAAACACAGGAGCAGGAGCAACCACATGCTCACGACCCAAGTAATCATTTATCACAGACGGAGAAAAGGGTATCTAATGACCCCGTACAAAAACAGCAAAAGCATGCTCATCACAAGCATCACGAATAGACTTTGATAAATTGGCATAAAATTCATGCACAATTGCAGCAACAAAGGGAGGTGCAGTGTAAGCAAACTTCTCTAATCTCAGATCACGCAAAAGTTCATTAACCCTAGTACCTTCGACATCAGCCTTAATCAACTTTTGCTTAGACACTAAGGAGTGACTAACAACCAGCTTGAATTGACTTTGGTGAAAGGCAGAGATGAACTTACTCGAATCATAGGCTTCAGATTCGGAATCAGATCTGTCAGGGACATCTGCAGTGATATCCTCTTCTTCTTCATCAGAGGGAGAAGAAGCTCTGGCTTGCTTCATCAGTAGACGACGAAGACTTGACACCAATCCCATCCTCTGCTCAGACAAACTCCGTGTAACACGGCGAGCAGGAACAACAGCAGGCTTCCTAGCCGGAGCCTTTTTACCAGAAGACTTCACTGATTTGGGGGCTTTGGACGAAGACCCCTTCTTTGCAGCAACCTTCTTAGACTTGGGGGTTTTAGAAGAAGGCTTCTTCTTCACAGCAACTTTCGCTAGAACCTTGGATTTGAGATTGACGATAGGCGTGTCATCTTCATCATCAGATACCGAAGCAGTGACTGGAATATCATGCAACTCTAGCTTGCATTTGGTCTCGTGAGCTTTCACTGAAGATGGGATAGAGCCAGACTCAGTCATAGGTGAATCATCATCCAAGAAGGAGATGTCAACATCTTCTTCGCCTTTCCCTTGGACAAGGGTTTCAATAGCAACAGGGGGTGAAGCTTCACTAATCGATACTTGAATGGTGACTACAGGAGAGTCACTAACCAACGGAGTGGTGGTGAGAACAGATGGTTCTTGCACAAACATCAAGGCATCAAGAGATGCAGCAAATTCCTCAATTGAGGTAGACTCTCCACTAACAGCAGAGGTGATCAAGCCTTCCATCGATTCAATGTTCTCCAGAGGCGGTGAAGGAGGATCATCAGAAACCCTAGGAGAGAGTATAGGTACTTGATCTGTCTCAGACACAAATCGATCAACATCTTCCACAGAAGGTGCTACAGAAGTATGGACATCAGAAACGGCTTCAATCGGCTGTTCTGAGGCAGGGACAGAGGACCCAAATGGAGCAAACACCAACGGTTTTGATAGCTCGCCTAATTTCCGCCACAAATCTTGTGTAGAAATTTTAGGTTTCTTAAATAGAGAGCGCTTCGACGACTCGGATTTGTCCTCCATTAGTTTCTGAGGAGGAAGACTCTTGCTAGTAGAAGGTTCAAGAGAGAAGCGCTTTGAGGATAGAGAAAAAAAATCCCGTTGCCTTATGAAAATTTGAACATAAAGCTTATGACCTTAATTAGAGAATTCAAAAAGAAAATTCCCATAACTGTCACATCCCATAAATAGCACCCCTCTGCTCGTTCTTAGGAAGTGAAACCGAACTCAGCGCGGGAAACAAGGATCCACTAGCCGTTGAGAAAAAATTGTTCAAATTGTCCCAATATCTGTCTGAGATAAACTTTAGCACACACTGCATCGACCACACCAACTTGGTCATTTTACTCTCTCTGTACACACATCACTGACCAAGACAGTACAGAGAGGCTTCTCTTCAAAGGAGAAGTTTAGAGAACACAGAGACCCAAAGAGAATCTAAGTGTTTCAAACCTTGCAGTTCCAAGTGCCTTCGTAAGGATATCCACAAGTTGGGCATCAGTTCCAACATATTCAATCACAAGCGATCCATCTTCAACAAGCTCACGGATGAAGTGGTGACGAATATCTATCTGTTCTGTGCGTGAGTGCTGGACAAGATTCTTCGAAATATTTATGGCACTCATATTGTCACAGTATATGGTAAGGACAGATTGTGGCACACCATAGTCAAGCAACATTTGCTTTATCTAAAGAAGTTGAGTACAACAACTTCCAACCACGATATCTTCTGCTTCAGCTGTAATCAACGAAATAAAATTCTGTTTCTTGCCGAACCAAGAAACCATATTGTTTCCAAGAAAGAAATATCCTCCTGAAGTACTCTTCTGATCTTCAGAACAACCAGCCCAATCTGCATCACAAAATCCCACCAAACTAGGGTTTGAATCATAGGAGAACCATAGTCCTAACTCAGCAGTACCTTTTGATAAGTCCATTTTTTCGTGTTTTTATGGGCATTTTATCCTCTATAAATGTCCTTTTTAGTGTGTTTTGAGTCGAAAAGAACCAGGTTGCGGTCAAAGGGCATTCCAAGAGTCGAGTCTGGCGGAAGAGGCATTTTATGCCCAGTTATTCACGTATATCTCACACATATGTTCACTAGAAGCACAGGGGACTTCTTCAGTATCTATCCCACATTCAGTTGGTGAAGTGGGCATATCAGATACGGATGGAACTGATAGATGATGTCGTGCCCACGGTACTCGCACAGATCAGAATGGGCATTCCAGTGAAACTCGGGATTCAGTTGAAGGACAGCTGGTGGGAGGATAGCTACATATCCACAAGAGAGTTGGAGCTAAGCTGGACTCCTGGAAGGTGCTGCAACAGAAGGATAAGCTCAGACGAGGAGATAAGCTCAATCTAAGGAGATAAGAGCAATCCCTAAAAAATAGGAATTTGTTGAAGATGAAGCTTATCTAGTCAAAGTCAGCGAGGGCACACCGTTCCGGATTTTCAGCAGAAGACCCCCGTCTGTGGGGGAAACTCTACTCGGAAATGTAGTTATTTAAACAAGTTTAGTTTCTGGAAAAACAGGCTTTAGACACTCTGAAACATTTCTACAGTTTATATTTTCTGCATTTTAATTTCCGCACGCTGCTTAGGCAGCCAAACAATCCGAAAGGTCTTAAACTTTCGGGACTTAGGTTATGTTCATGTTTTCCGACATTGGAGTCGAGTTTTTGCTTAATTAATTCAGTAAGTTCTTATTTATTTTTATGTCTTTAAATTCTGCAGTTTTAATTATGTCTAGCCTTCTCGGCTAGATCTTTAATTCTGGCGTTTGAATGATGAAATTGGATTAAGCATAAATCTGGACTCATGAGGCCAAAATGGGCATAGTAATGCATGATTAATTTCCATTAATTCTTGAGCCTTGTTCCACGTGAGTGTGTGACTGAAATGCCCAATGTGGCTGATCACTCGTTAGGTAAAGAGGGCACACCACTATTAATTGAATTGGCGAATTGTGATTGTGTGTCGGTTCATATAGTAATAAGGAAATTAATGGGGTGTTGTGGGCACAAGTGGAATCAGTTGAACACAACAAATCTGGGTTCGTCTAGGGCACACTGCTGCTTGTTTGCTTACATCTCTTAGAGGAATCGGGAGGTGGGTAACTGGTTAGGGGTTTAATCGAAGAGGAATCACTTTTAAACCTAAAATGAAAGGATGGATGAGGAAACACAGAGAGGAATCCGGTCACCATAACTAGATGACCTATCATGTATGAAAATCGGTGTGCCCATGATCAAGTTGTTTTATGTTTAAATCAAATTCTAATTCAAATGCCAGAACCTTTTGTTATTTGATATTTTCTTTAGTTTCTTTCGCAGATTTAAATTCAGTATAGTGACAACACCAAAACCCCCCATTTGTGATTGGTTACTTGAAGATAGAATCGCAACAGCTCTCTGTGGGATCGACCCGTACTCATTGGCTAGCTACGCTCGCTGTGGGCACAGAAGTTTACAAATATATTTTTGAGCGCGAAACGACCGCGCGTCTCATACTTCTGTACGCATGGGTAAATAAAGAAACATACTACTAAATTCAAACCAAATGATATGAATTTGAATGTTTTGGATCTAAATAGGGAAAAACATCTACAGAAAATATTTCCATGTTCACTCTAAATTTCGAGGACTAAAATAATTTATTTCTCATTCATCAAATGCATTTAAACATAATAAAACTTTTCTGCATAAATCATTTCTCAACAATTCTCATAATATCTAAAATTTCTTAATGCTCACCACATTCAATAACTTTGCAAAATAAATAAATCAAACAAAGTACCTTGGAGCAGGAGCACGTGGCGGAAATGGGTGGCGTATCACAAAATCAAACAATATAAATTCTCTCAAACACATCGAGTCTACAGGAAGGTAGACCCGCTTTGATACCACTAAATGTAACACCCTAAATTCTTTAATTTAAGATGTTACTCTTTCTATTCTTTAAAGCGGAAAGCGATTCTAATAATAACAATTCAAATTACTATTTTTATTTTAAAATAATCATGCTAGAAATTCCAAGAAGAAAATTGAACATGTTTATATTCTTCGAAATTTATATTCCTAGATTATTTCAAAAAAAATAACATATAAACTCTAGAATATGAAAATTCTAACTTGAAACATTGATAAAACCATAATATACAATCACTACATTAGATTAGTAAAAAAAACAGTTAAACACGTACATAATATCAAGTTCAAAAGAGTTTACTTCAAATAACAAGTGCAAAAGTTATGGTGAAGTAATCAAAAAGTCTAGAGAAGGTCCACCCTCCCATTTCCTTCACGCTGCTCCAAAATCATTGTCCTGAAAACATGTAAAAATGTGGGGTGAGCACTCATAAAACGTACTCAGTGGTGGGGATCATGGGCATTTCATTCTATTTATCCAATTGAATTTAAATCGCAAGAATAATGGATTTAGGGTACTTCTTCTTCTTCTTCTCGAATATATCACACTGTGCACAGGACATACCTCTCTATTGTGTAAGTCACGCTCTCGGTACGTGCGTTACACTATTCTGATGTGTACAAAACGCTATTCTTATCCATATTCCATCCGCGACAAATTCAAGTAGGATTAAAACATTTTTCTTTAAAAGAAAAACACATATCATATACTTTCATAAATAATAATAATGACCCATTTCATAATACAACTTTAAAGCATACATTTACCCACCTGAGAGTAAAGAACACGTAAGATTGAACAGAGAATCACAAGTTGGGCGAGGGTCCTAATTGCGCCGCACCTAGTATCAAAATAAATAATTTTAATTAAGAAATTTGGGCCAATTTTTAATTTTTAATAAATCTGAAAATTAGAATTTTATGGGCTAATTTAATCAATTTATAAAGCTTTAGGACAAAGTTGAAGTTCTGAAATCTTCTAGGCAGATTTGCAATTTTAAGATAAATAAATAGGACAAATTCTAGAGTTCAAAAAAAACATTATAGGATTAATAATAATTTTTAGGAATAAAATGGGTCAATAAATGCAAATAACATGAATTGATATTAACCCCATCTCACTCTCTGAATTCACGCCAAGGCCATTTGGAAAGATCAAAATTTTCCAAGTCAGTTCTCTCTCTTTCTTTCTCAAGTCATGTCTGCAACTATTTTCCCCAAGTTTTCATTCCTGATCCCTAACCCTCTCTCTCTTTCTCTCTCTATATCTCTTCTACCAAAATCCGGCGACGTCTCTTCCCTCCGACGACCCGACTGAGACCACGACAACCACGAAGACACAATCTGCAGACTCGAGGCCGCACATACACGCCCTCACACAGCCCGGCTCAACAACGAGACTCACTCGACTCCATCGACTCTCAAACCAACGCCGACGGCCGACCAACAGCATAGACCCACGACCCAAAGCCACACCAAACTTGACGCAGCACAAACTCGTCGACACCACTCTCCCCTCCCCTTTTCCTTCTATTTTCTGAAATTCCTTAATTTCTAGATATTATTCTGAAATCTCTTAGTTTAATTTTTCTAAATGTTTTAAAATGCAATATCATGTGTGTGCAAGATGAATTCAAGTGATGAGGCATGTTTTGGTATTATGTGGCCTCTGCGAATTAAATTACTTGATTTTGGGAAATTTTTATGAAGAGCAATTTAGATGATTGATGTTGCTGGTGAAATTATGCAGCTAACAAAAGAAAATTCCAAGAAAAGATGGAATTGAAAGCTTACCAAAAAGTTTTGAATTTGCTGTAGAGGTTGTTGGATTTGTATAAGGAATTCTCGCTGGATTTACTTTGAATTATAGTTGAACAGCTTTGTTTTATTAAGTCGGTAAATGTATTTTATTTAAATAGACATAGATATTGTAATAATTTATTTTTTTAGATTTAGATGGACATTGGAATTTTCTAGCATCCCCTTGAATAATCCTTTTAAGGATTATTATTAACAAGTTAAGGATATTAATGCGTATATATATATATATATATATTTTAACTTCGCATTTATTTCTAACAAAAATAAATTTCTTTTCTTCTTTTTTTTTTTAATTCTAAAGCAAATAAGAAATAAATTTGGTGATATATTCATAGGTCCATATAATAATTCTAACACCAAGATTTAAGTTCTAATTATTTTCTTCTAAACTAAAGGCGCAATGTTGGACTCCCTTAACTTTATCTAATTTTACCAAAAATTCTCAAATAAATTAAAATTCAAATTTAAAGCAATTAAATAATTAAATAATTTAAATCACATAAAAGTGGGATGTTACAATGGGGTTCACCATAGGGTCATCACACCTTACCATCCTCAAGGAAATGGCCAAGCTGAAGTCTCAAATCGAGAAATTAAAGCCATTCTTGGGAAGGTTGTGGCTCCAAACCGAAAAGATTGGAGTGTTCATTTGGAAGATGCCCTATGGGCATACCGAACTGCATTCAAGACTCCAATTGGGATGTCCCCATACAGGATGTTATTTGGGAAGTGTTGCCATCTGCCAGTCGAGTTGGAACACAAAGCACGATGGGCACTTCAGAAGCTGAATATGGATCATGACGTCGCTGGGCATTTCAGGAAATTTCAAATTCAAGAACTTGAAGAGATGAGAATGGAGGCCTATGATAATTCGGTGTTGTACAAGGAAAAAATGAAAAGGCTCCATGATCAAGTAATTCGGAGAAAGAGATTCATCCCAGGACAGAAGGTACTTTTGTACCACTCAAGGTTCAAGCTTATGGGAGGAGGATTGAGGACCAAATGGGTTGGTCCATTTGAAGTATATGCAGAATACCCAAATGGGGCAATTGAGCTGATAAATCCCGATACTGAAGGGCCTTTTAAAGTGAATGGCCACCGTGTGAAAGCTTACCTGGGGCACTCTGATAAAGATGTCATAGTGATCTGGCTCGCGGAGCCCACTTACGCCTGATCTGAGGTGATGTTGTGCCCATGACAATAACTGGGGTGCTACTGGGAGGCAACCCAGGTGTTTTCTTGTCTTAATCCATTTTTTTTTAATAAGTTTTTCAGTTAATTAAACTAGTTTATGGAGCAATTTTACGCTTGTTTTGGATAAGCATGGTGTTTGCAGGTTTAGATAAGGAGAGAGAAAGATGAAGATAAAATAAATCCCTTAGAAATAGGGATTCTGAAGTGAGGCACTCTGGAGAGATAGAGTTTGTTCCGATTTTTCAGGGGATAAGGCTTATCCATTAGCACGGGGCATATTGATCCAAGAGACTCCTAAGGAATTTGAAGAGTCACAAGTCAAATCATGAATAGTGATCCCCTTAATATAAAAGCCTTACCCCCAAAAAATCTCTACTATCACTTTCACTCGCCTTTTACAAAATACAGATAATTCTCTCTCGATTTTTCTGAAACCCTAATTCCTGAAAACCTTCAAAATCCAACAATGGCGAAGACAAGAGGCAAGAAGGTCGCACCAAAAGCTGGATCAAAGGCACGCTTGGACTTCGAGACCCCCGCTGTCTCTGAAGAGCCCTCTCCAACTAAAGTCGTGAAGAAACCCTCTGCAAAACCCAAGGGGAAAGCTGCGTCTGAGGCAGCCATGTCGAGCAAACATGCCAAGGAAACTCCGCCGGAAAAGGAAGCTGCGCCTGAAGTCGAGGCAACGGAAGAAAGCTCTGCTACTCCAACTCAAACGGAGCAGCAAGATGATGAGGCTACTGCAGAGGGCATGCAGGAAGAAGAGGCTACTGAAGAGTCTGAGCCAAAGCCGAAGAAAGGGGCTGAGAAGAAGAAAGCTAAGAAGCCCATTAAGGTTCCGACTCCTGTGCCGTCGGTGGAGATCGAAGACTTGGAGGATGAAGAGGAAGTAGAAGGGAGAGCAGAAGATGAAGGAGATAAAGATAGTGAGTTGGACAAATATCTGACTGAGATTGAAGACATTGAGGCTGAGCCCAAACCGAAAAAGGTACCGCTATTTGAAGAAGAGGATGAGGCACCCGCTGACATCAAAAAGCGGGCACTGGAGAAAGCAAAAGAAAAAAGAAAGGTTGGAGAGCCCATTCCAGAGCCAACCGAGCAGCCGGAGGTGTCCCAGCAAAGAGATACTGAAGAAGAGAAGGAGTAGCAGGAACCCAGTGCCCTCTCCCAAACGCAAGCAGGCTCTGGAGAGCCCTCGGAGGACTCCTCACCCAGGCAAAGGGTGGGGAAATCTGTTAGTGTGAAAGCAGGAGCCAAGCTGGCTGTAGAGGCCTCTTCACGGAAGAGGAAAGCTGAAGAGGGCACTTCAGTCCTTGTGCCTAAAAGAGGCAGAGGAGTGAGGAGCCCCACACCAAGTAAGCCCAGCAGTGGCCCGCCACCAGTCAGAGGCATCATCAACTCAAAAGGAGTCTACCGTGAGACGCTTGAAGCTCTGGGTATAGAGCAGGAGGTAAGGAATTTAATTTTTGCAATTGGTTGGAAATGCTTTTTAGATATGGAATGTGTTATTTTTCCATCATTGTCTCGTGATTTTGTCCAAAACCTAAAAATTAAAGCTGTGAACAAGCCTGCTACTTCCACTAGGGTTTTAACTTTTAGAATAATGGGTAGGAATTATTCTGTGTCTGCTGATGACTTGAACATGTTACTAGGCATCGTGACATACTTGGACCTCCAGGAGGAGGAGTATGTCGATGCCATGACTGTAGTGCCCGACTCTGCAGAAGGAGTCGATGCAAAATGGGTAGATATTGGGGATGGATCTATTTTTCAAAGCGGATCCACAAAAGGATATTGCTTAAATAATGATGCTTTGAGATTCTGCCATAGGGTGTTGGCCTACAATTTTTTTGACCGTAAGGATAGCTCTAATTCAATCACTAATCAGGAGCTATTTATTTTGTGGTGCATAGTTCATAAAATTAAAATCAATTTTGTTTTTGTGGCCATTGCACATTTTCGGGAAATTAAAACACACCCTAGGCATCGTATCTCTTGTGCCCAATTGATCACCCAGATTGCGGTTAGATATAGGCTCCTTGACTTGCATGATACTGATTTAACCCCCCTTCCCGTGAGTATTTTGATCTTAACTGCTTGAGAAGGATGCAAGATGTGGTTGACGATGAGGATGGAAAGCCTGTTTTCTTTGTGCCGGGGGCAGACCCCTCGAACATGCTTTTAGCTATGGCAGGTACATCAAAGAAACCACCAGCAGGGAAGGCACCGCAGAGGGAGCACCCAGTTGCAGTGATCATGAGGAGACTTGAGTTGATAGAGAATGCCCAGTTCCAGACCAATGAAAAACTGACCCGAATCGAAGCAGCCATGAAGGCCTATTTCAAGCATGTTGGGTTCTCCTACCCAACGCCTGCAACCGATTGAACTGGTTCTTTCTGTCCTTTAGATTAGGTTTTGTTTTGTTTTGTTTTTGTTGTTCTTCTGTTTTCTTTGTTTTGTCGTTTGAGTCTGTGTCCACACTTTGCAAGTTGCAAAGTGTGTAGGTGGGTAGTTGAGTCAAAGCATGCTATTATGTGAGTCTGTGTGGGCATTTTACGTAATGATCCAACTTTAATTGCTTTACAGAAAAATCAGCATGCCCAATTAAGATAAGGATGACGAACGAAGTTTTAGCATGCCCTGTGAGACTTGAGCCTATATGCTGTATGCTTCAATTTACAGTTTTCTTTCATTCATGAGTGTGAATAATTTTGTGCTTATGATGTTCTAGAATTTGCCTCTGTTCTGTGTTGAACTCTTGGAATTATTGATGCACATGTAGATGAGATAGGCCATGTTTTGCTAAGCCACTGAAATAAAATAACTCCCACCAATGACATAGCCCTTGCAGCCCCTTTGAGCCTATAAAATGCCCTGGCCAATTTTGTTCTGGGATAGTTTATACTTAACCAGGGCATTATAAAACCTGAAAAGAAAAATGGGGCAAGAGAGCTGTTTCTGGGAAGGCATAAATATGATGGGGCCAGAAAAGATAGGGGGAAGAATTAAATATATAAAAAAGAAACAAAAAAGAGTCTGAATAAAAATCCCCCGAGTTCTAAGTGTTTAGAATGCCCAAAAAGAGAAAGATTCAGTGCCTGAATAGGGCACAGGAGGGTAGTGAATAGAAAGGAGCTGGGGAGGGGTCTGCACAATCAATAAAAACCCCTCCCACTTAAAATGCTCAACTGTAGCCTAAAAAGTCCTATTGATACTAGTGCATCATGGTTTTTGGAGAATGAATAGCAGAACTTTGGCAAACTTATGGGACGAATTTGCATAGAATTACAGCCGAAATGAGAGTATACACTGAGTGAAGAGAGTCTGTGAGGAACACCAATCTAAAACTCATTTTTGACCTATTTTAGGTATGCTAAAACTTTGCATTTTTGTTGGATTATTTCTGATGTGCCCACACTGAGTAACAGTTTGCATGTTTATGTCTTGAGTCTGTTCTTTTCTCTTTTCTTTTCTTTTCTTTTGTTTTTCTGGATGCGTTGCGCCTCATGCTTGAGGACAATCATGCTTAAAGTGTGTGGGTGTGATAAGTCCATTTTTTTCGTGTTTTTATGGGCATTTTATCCTCTATAAATGTCCTTTTTAGTGTGTTTTGAGTCGAAAAGAACCAGGTTGCGGTCAAAGGGCATTCCAAGAGTCGAGTCTGGCGGAAGGGGCATTTTATGCCCAGTTATTCACGTATATCTCACACATATGTTCACTAGAGGCACAGGGGACTTCTTCAGTATCTATCCCACATTCGGTCGGTGAAGTGGGCATATCAGATACGGATGGAACTGACAGATGATGTTGTGCCCACAGTACTTGCACAGACTCGACCACAGGTCAGAATGGGCATTCCAGTGAAACTCGGAATTCAGTTGAAGGACAGCTGGTGGGAGGATAACTACATATCCGCAGGAGAGTTGGAGCTAAGCTGGACTCCTGGAAGGTGCTGCAACAGAAGGATAAGCTCAGACGAGGAGATAAGCTCAATCTAAGGAGATAAGAGCAATCCCTAAAAAATAGGGATTTGTTGAAGATGAAGCTTATCCAGTCAAAGTCAGCGAAGGCACACCGTTCTGGATTTTCAGCAGAAGACCCCCGCATGTGGGGGAAACTCTACTCGGAAATGTAGTTATTTAAACAAGTTTAGTTTCTGGAAAAACAGGCTTTAGACACTCTGAAACATTTCTACAGTTTATATTTTCTGCATTTTAATTTCCGCACGCTACTTAGGCAGCCAAACAATCCGAAAGGTCTTAAACCTTCGGGACTTAGGTTATGTTCATATTTTCCGATGTTGGAGTCGATTTTTTGCTTAATTAATTCAGTAAGTTCTTGTTTATTTTTATGTCTTTAAATTCTGCAGTTTTAATTATGTCTAGCCTTCTCGGCTAGATCTTTATAGAGCGTTTGAATGATGAAATTGGATTAAGCATAAATCTAGACTCGTGAGGTCTAAATGGGCATAGTAATGCATGATTAGTTTTCGTTAATTCTTGAGCCTTGTTCCACGTGAGTGTGTGACTGAAATGCCCAATGTGGCTGATCACTCGTTAGGTAAAGAGGGCACACCACTATTAATTGAATTGGCGAATCGTGACTGTGTGTCGGTTCATATAGTAATAAGGGAATTAATGGGGTGTTGTGGGCACAAGAGGAATCAGTTGAACACAACAGATCTGGGTCCGTCTAGGGCACACTGCTGCTTGTTTGCTTACATCTCTTAGAGGAATCGGGAGGTGGGTAACTGGTTAGGGGTTTAATCGAAGAGGAATCACTTTTAAACCTAAAATGAAAGGATGGATGAGGAGACGCAGAGATGAATCCGGTCACCATAACTAGATGACCTATTGTGTATGAAAATCGGTGTGCCCATGATCGAGTTGTTTTATGTTTAAATCAAATTCTAATTCAAATGCCAGAACCTTTTGTTATTTGATATTTTCTTTAGTTTCTTTCGCAGATTTAAATTCAGTATAGTGACAACACCAAAACCCCCCCTTTGTGATTGGTTACTTGAAGATAGAATCGCAACAGCTCTCTGTGGGATCGACCCGTACTCATTGGCTAGCTACGCTCGCTGTGGGCACAGGAGTTTGCAAATATATTTTTGAGCGCGAAACGACCGCGTGTCACTTTTATGTGCTTGATTATGTTCTTGACAGAATTCCGATGGCTTTCTTTGGAGTCAGATTGATACCGATCGCACACTCCAACACAATAGCAAATATCCAGGCGACTTGCAGTCAGGTAGAGCAGACTACCAATCATACTTCGGTACAAGATTTGCTCAATAGACACACCAGCTTCATCTTTTGACATCTTCAAGGATGTTCCTAATCAAGAATCACCATTCTCGATGGAATCCCTATTCCCAAAGGAAGGGGAATAGCCATTTCATCCACCCTCATGGGTTTAGCTATTCCCAATGATCAAAAAAATCAGTATATGTTATATTTATACATAATCATGTCTTATAATATTATTTTATCATATTTAGAAAAATAAATCAAAAATCAAATTAAATATTATTATTATTATTATTTATTTTCAAAATATAATTTAAAAATATGTGTTAATATATAATTTTGATAGCTTTTATAATTTTTTTGAAGAAAAATGAAAGTGGTGTCGAAATAAATATAACATAAAAATATATTATAATACATTATAAAATATTTATGTATTTGATATAATTTAATATATTCAAATGAAAAATTAAAATGTTAAAGTATTTTTCTATGAAGTAATAATATTTTTATTAACTTATAGAAATTATTGTATATTGATTAATTAAATATATTTTAGAATAAATTATTTTTCAATAAAATAAATAAATTATAATTTGCTAAAAAATTAGAAAAAATTATAAACTAAAAAAGAAAAATGGCGTTTAGAAATATTAAAAATAAATTAAGGCATGCGTTGATATTTATTAGCTACTACGTACACTTTATTCAATTATAAGAAGATTTGAAATTACATAAAATATTCATTATATAAGATAAAATGTAACACTCTAAGTTCTATAATTTAAAATGATACTCTTTTTATACTTTAAAGCGGAAAATAATTAACAATAATAATAGTTTAATTATTTTTTTCCTAAAATAATCATGCTTGAAATTCTAGTTGGTAGGAAAATAGAGCACACTCACACACACACACTTAGGTCAAAATACCAATCTACATTTCATATACTCCAATGTACTCCTAGTCCATTTCAAAAGGTAACTCATAAGATCTAAACTGTAAAATTCATACTCGAAACATTGGTAAAACCATAATATTCAACTACTAATTTAAGTTAGGTCAAAAACTACTAACGAACACAAAATACCTAGCTTAAAACTTTAAATGAAATAACCAAGACATTTATAGAAGATCCACCTCATTTTCTTCACGCTGCTCCGATCCAAGCATAGTGATCTGAAACATTTAAAAAATGTAGGGTGAGCACTCTTAAAACGTACTCAGTGGTGGGGATCATGGACATTTCTTTCTATTTTATCCAACTGAAATAAATCGTAGGAATAATGAATTTAAAGTACTCTTCTTCTGATTCTAGAATACATCTTGAACTGTGCACAGGACATATTCTGGTGCGTACGAAACGCTATTCTGATCTGATGCATATAAAACGATATCCACATTCCATCCACGATAATTCAAGTTGGATTAAAAACATTTATGTCTCGAAGATCATATACCATATACTTTTATTTCAAATATAATAATTTCACCCACCTGGTAGTAGAGAGCATGTAAAAAGATCAACGAGAGGACGAGGGTCCTAATTACGCCACACCTAGTCAATAAAATAAATCTTATAAGGGCCATTTCTAATTATTCTTAACTAAATAAATCTGAAAATTGAACTTGGCTATTAATATAAACTTTCTGAAGCTTAAAACAATTAATTAAAATTATATTTTCGTGCCTAATAGTGATTGAAAGTAAATAAAGGTTAAATTCAAATTCATAAATGTTTTTCGACAATTCATGAGCTCTCAAATACTCATGGTTTAAATCTGAAAATTAATCTATTTTATAAAATATGAACGTAACTAAGAATGATAATCTGAAAAACAAACTTAAATATTAATCTAAAATTTGGAAAGACAATCTGAAATTTAAAACAATTGAATTAAAAATATTCAGACCTGATAATGATTTCAAAAGGAAATATGGTTAATCAAATTCTAGTATATTATTTTAAATTGTAAACAATTAATAATTTATAATTAAAACAAGCCCACTTCTCCCTTTGTTATCTTTCTCTACAAGACCTGAAACATAAACTATAAGCTGTGAATCAAATCAAAACAAAACCAACTCCTATTTTCTTCTTTCTCATCTAAAGTATACTGTCCGCAAACACTATTAAGCATAAGAAAATTTATGATGGTATTGTGTATGAATAAGTTTCGAAAGATAGACTGTTAAATTTCCAAACCCCTCATATTATATTCCATTCTCTAGAAAATTAAATCTAACATGGTTGCACTGCATGCGTGAACTAAAACTTTACAATTATACAAGAATTTGTTGGAAAAATATGGATTCATGAACATAACTCACCTTTTCTCCTTTTTCTTTCGTTAGTCTTCTCTTTCTTTCTTTTTTTTTCCTTTGATCGCTAGTTTTAGTTTTTCTTCTAACCTTCCACTAATCCCTACATACACACACGTACAATTATACATGTGTAAACATAAGTACACCTATACTTCCAAATAAATTCTAATTGGCCATAGTTGATTGGTAACTTTATGTGTGTGTGTGCGCGTATAATTTTTAGTTTGCTAGGTGTCTTTCTTAATTTTGCCCAAATGGTTCTCATTTAATACTTGTATATCTATATATTTGCTTTTATTTATTTGTTTGCAAACACACGTGTACACCTATGTACACTTGCTCAACTATGGAGTCCTCCAAATGACTGATAATAATTGTTGGATGAACATGATTATCTAAATAAAAATTCCTTATTTTATTTATTTTTCTTCTTTATATTATTATTATGATTATTATTATTGTTCAATGAATTTATGTGATGTATAGATATGCAGGGGCGGATTGAGGCGGGGTTAGGGGGGGTCAACTCCCCCCAACATATATCTTATAATTTATTTATAATTTTATCCATTTAATTGTTATATATATACATAAATATTGGGCTGCTGGGTAAGTAAGCTAAATGTAGATACTTATTGGGCTTTTGGGAAGTTGGGCTGGAGTGTAGCAACTTAGGATTTAGAATAAAAAAAAAAAAAAGGACAGCCCAAATACCCAATTTGACTCCAAGCTCCAGGCATCCAGTTCCAGTAGCTTCTGCTCACGCTCGGCTGCGATTCCCGGTGACTCAACTGTCCGTCCAACTGTCCAAGCTCCTCCAGCTGCGTCTCGGCAAAAAGGTAACACTATAAGTCTATAACACTTATTTTAGGTTGTGAATAGGGATTTATTTAGGTTGTGAAATTAGGGATTTATTTAGGTTGTGAAATTGGGGATTTAGGCATTTAGCTGTGTCTCGGCTGCTTTGTATTGTTTCAGTGAACATTCATTTAGGTTGTGAAATTAGAGATTTAACCATTTAGGAATTTACTTTTTGGGATATAAACTATTTAATTGTTGTGTATTGTGAAGAGTACCTTGACATATTAGTAATTTGAGCCGAAATTGCATTCCATTTTGGTAAACAAGAGACTAACATCTTGCTTTGAGAGTCTCGGTGAATAATATTATTTTGAATGGTGACGTGTATCAACTAAATGTGTCATATTCTGATTTTGCTTTTGTTTTTCAGATTTCATGCAATATTTGTTTGTTGGCATATTTATTTTTGGTCATTGTTTGTTGAATTGTTGGCATATTTGTTTTTGTATTGTGCTTGTTATTAGTGGAATAATTGATTTATTTGTTAAATGTAGAATATGGGGAGTTTTTTTTTCAAAAATTTAGAACATTTTAAATGTAATAAATATTTATACAGTTCCATCTTATTTAAATTTGTGATTTTTATTTGATAATATATGTGTTGATTTATATTTACTTTGATTGTGTGAAATTTTTCTTTTTTACAATACAATTTCGCCCCTCCAAAGAATTATTTCTGGATCCGCCACGGTAGATATGTATATATAGCTATATCCTCTCAACCCCTTATATATGGGTATATTATATATAATACTTTTTTATATAACCTATTATTTAGAGTTCCAATATATATATATATATATATATATATATATATATATATATATATATACTACTTAACATATATAATTAATCATAAGTGATTTATGTAAGTGATTTATGTAATCAAATAAAATTATATTCTTAACTTATATAACTTTTGTCTAAATAAACAAGACTAAAAAAAATATTATAAGGATCAAAACTACACTTTTAAATCCCAAATATTAATTACAAATATTCTTGATACTAGGGGCGCAACTTCGGACTCCCTCAAGTCCAACTAATTTTATTGAGCATTATTAAATAAATAAAAGCTCAATTTTTTTAAATCAATCAACTAATTGAAATAATTTAAATCACGTAGAAGTGGGATGTTACATAAAAAAAATTAATGTTTCATTCCGTAGACATATCAATCATAAGAATCGTCATTCCATTCAGACCCTCATTCCATTCCTAAGTTCATCTCATTCATACCTAATTACATTCCATCATACCAATCATCTCCTAAATTAAATGGTGGAGACATTTATCTATGTAAAAAGAAAACGTATGTGATTCGAGACCCACACTGCTCTCATTCCTCCAACTCAAAAAATAATAATAAGCTTCGATAAAATATTTTCAAGTAGAAATATATATATATATATATATATATATATATATATATATATATATATAGTATCATAGTAGATTACCAAAAATGAAATCATTCTATAGTTACTTCATCAATCAAATTTGAAATTTGTAATTTTTTATTGATCAAACATTTTGTGTTATCATCATTTAGAACGTAATAGATATACTACATTTATTATAGAGTATTTCATTAGACATCTATATAATATTACCTCCGTTTCATAATGTTTGTTGTTTAAGGTTTTTTTTTTTTAGTTTCAAAATGTTTGTTGTTTTATATAATTTGACATCCTCTCTCCCAATTTTAACCCTCTCAAATCCTACAAGATTTTTTTATTCTAACTTACCTATAATATATGAAGAGAGAAAAATATATGGAGAGAGAAAATATTGTTATTGTTTAGGAAAATATAGATGAATTAGATTTTATGGCATATATAAGGGATGGGTATATTTGTCCACGAAATTAATTCTTAATTCCAGATAAAAAAAAACAAAACAACAAACATTATGAAACGGAGGTAGTATATAATAACGACTCCGCATCCGTATATAGAAATTTTTTATTTCCCGACCATTTTTAGCTTCTGAAAGTGGAAATATAATATCATATTATATATTATTCAATATTTATTTTTCATCTGAAATCGTGGATTTAATACATCGAAATCCATAATTATATATTTTCATAAATATTGGATTATATATATTGCAAATCCATTATTATATAGCTCCAGTTATGTTTACTATTTTTTTATTGATAACACAATCATCTCCAAATCTAGGGATACTAAATAACAAAATGTGCCAAGTAAATTAAAACCATTAATCCACACGTAATTAGTGTAATTGAATAATGAGTATTGTTATGCTGGGTGACTCTGGTGAGTGTGTCTGTGGGAGCCACATTTGTTTATCAATTTTATCCCTCTTTTTCGCCTATCACAAGTCTATTTCCTTCTCATTTTTTTCCGAATTCGTTCATTTCTTCTTTCATCTCACTTTGATTCTCTTCTTTAATACAAATTGATCTTTTCATCATTCTATTTAATGCCCCTTTTCAGAAGAAAAAAAATTCAATCCAAACAACAAGCTGATCAAAGAAAAACATAGTAGAAATTGAACTTATATCACATGCGCAGAAATATGATAATCATCTCTCCCCTTTAGCAACAATTACAAGAAATACACTAAATCCTATATCTCCTCACGCTTTAAACGCACAATATGAAGATACATCATACACACAATTTTGCATTCTTTGCTCTCAAAATAAACACCCACATCAGTTTCACTTCTGCAAGTTGGGAAAACCATGAATTCAAGAGCAGTGGGGGAGGGGACAAATTCCATTGATAATTCTTTCCCTACACCCAATCACTAATTTTTTTTAAATATAAAGGAAAAAAGAGTTGGATAATTCAGTTGTTCATTAAAAAGTCGCAAGTTTTTGTTTCGACATCGAATATCAGTGGTTTAAGATGCTGATGTTGAGCCCATCAAGTGGGTATGTTGTTACAGAAATTAGACAACCCAACTGTGATAAGGTTGCTAACGAATTGAATTAAACTTCTTGTTCGTGAATTGCGAATGGGAGAAAGTACAGATGCGTGAAGATGAATACAAGTAAGTTGCGGCATCAAAATTTCGAAAATCTGAATATTGGGAAATGCCAATTCTGAATATTTGGAAAAAGATAAAAGAAGACAGTGGAGCGCCCACTGTGAAGAATGGTTTATGTTTCGAAAAAGGCTAATTTTGAAGATTTGGAAAAGAAAAAATAAGAGAGTCGACCGCCAAATGTAAAGATCGAAAAAAAAAAAGAACAGACAATCACAATGTGGGAGAGTATTTTTTTTCTTGAAAAATATCAATGTCAGACGGAGAAGATAATGATAAAATTGAAAAAGAAATGTGGAGCCCATAGAAAACCAGAGCAGAGTCGCCCGGCATATCAAAGAGTCGCCAGCATATCAATACTCACACACACACATTTATATATATATATATATATATATATATATTTGATGTGTGACTTTGACCAGAATAATGTATATACTAAAATTAGGCTAAAAGTTAATTATATATGATTATGTATATTATATTATTTTAGATATATCTATATGATATATAATAATAAGATCATGACTGTAAATATAAAAATATGATTTCTCGTCTATTTACATATTTTGAAAATGAAAAAAATATTATTTTATATTAAAAAGTATTTATATTATGTGTAAATAATTAAATATTTAACATACCTATATATATATATATATATGTATGTATGTTGCACATTCGATCATAAATAAATATTTTATGTATGATATAACATTGCGGCTAATTATGACCGAATATATTTAACAAAAATCTAGGTGTATAGATATATATCTATATGTATTATACAAATGGAATATATTTAGATTCTGGATATTACGTAAACCAAATATAGCAATATTTAGTTATGTTAACATATTATAGATTTCAAGAAATCATAGCATTTGATTTAATTTTAATGTTTTAAATCAACCAAAATACATTTCCATAATAATAAATAAATAAGATAAAGGTCAAATTTGATTGTATGATTTTCTGCATCGATTTTCCAATATTATCTCACATACCTGTTTTTAACTTAAATTAAAACCATTTAGAGTCAATGTTTTTTTTGGTAGCAAACTCTTTATAAGTGTACACAACATTTATATTTTTAATACTTTTTTTGTTAGTTTGGTTTGCATATAATGTGTGTGCTTGGTGCATTGATTTAATTATGTATACATATTTACACCTTATCTATTACATATTTACAATTTACATTTTTTGTTAAAATAAAATTGATTGATAAATCAATCTTGGTGTGTGTAGAAACTTGTGAGGGTTTCATCACTTATATATCCTTCAAATGTAAATCGACCGCTTTAGATCGAAAGCTTCCATTTGTGTATGATAATTAATTGTGAGACTTCAAACGAGAAGGCAAAGGGAGCATGGGTTAACGAAAATGAGGTGCAATGAAACCCTATAAACAAAATTTATGTTTTTTTTTTGTCTTTTATTCTTAGTTTTGTTAATGTAACAAATTGTAATTTGAACTTTTTTTTGTCAATCTAAGTTCGGACTGGACTCCTTTTTTTTTCATTTTTATGTAATTATGACGAACTATTATTTGTTTGGTATGATGCATGTTGATTTTAACCTACTGCAATTATGAATTTATATTTGATATTTTCTGGGGTAATTACAGACCCCAAAGAATCCATTCAATATATATTTTTAACAAACAATTTCATTGTGCATGTGTGTGTATTAGATTATATTAAGGTTACTTCAATTTTTTTAATTTATATACAATATTACAAATAAATTAGTATTTTCTAATTATATTTGATAAGTTACATATATATATATATACATATATATATATATATTGTTTCATTGTCCTAATAATTTAGTGGGGTTTATTTCACCACATAAGCACCATGCACATTAATTTAATTTAACTAACCCATTTTGTATATTTGAATAGATAGAAAAATTGATACTTTTGGGTTATATATGTTGAGCTTCAACCAATGACTATTTAATAAATAATAAAATATTTACTAAATAATTTTTTTTATATTTAAAATACGTGTTTGATTATTTGCACTAATTAACTAAATATTAATATAATATTTCAACAATTAACTATCACATTTAAATCACAGTTACATTGATCATGCATAATCCTATCTACTATTGCACAGCCACATGAAAGTGTTTTTCCTAAAAAAAACATAAAAGCATGCTCCATATTCTTTTTATCTGTTATTCTATAATATGACGACATCTTTTTTAGTGATGAAAAAAATTAAAAAGATTAAAAATATATACTTTTATAGAGATTGTTAATTTTCTAGGGATTAGTAAAAAAACATGAAAAGGGTCTCCATATTCGTTTTATCTATTATTCACTAACGTGATGACATCATTTTTTATAGATGAAAAATATTAAAAAGATTAAAATTTAGTAAAAAAAAGTAGAAAAAAATGAAAAAATAAATATTTTTTACAAAAAAAAAATATGAATTTTCAGAATCTACCCTCAAGATAATTTGTTGTTTTACCTTTTTCCTAAATTTTATTCAGCTCCCACGCACAAACCCACTATATATAGCATGTTTGTGTCATCTATACAAAATATATCACAATAACTTAAACAATGAACAATAATATTTGACAATAAACTATATAATAAAGCATATCTTTAAGATCGGTACTTCAAAGTTTACGTCAATCGGTGGAAATATTCTCATATTTACAAAATATAAATCTTGTGGCCGCCGATTTGAAAGTATAATCTATAAAATTATGAAATGTATTTTTGAATTAAAATCATTTTTATAAGTTGGGGGTGGGGGTTTGGAATTCAACAGTGTCTTGTCATTATAAGGTTATGAATACTACTAAGTTATATATAAATATTGGCATTTAATGCATATTGTGTTTGGAAAATATAAGTGCAGACCAGCGGCGGAACCATAAATTTTTTATTGGGGCCGAATTGCCCCCCCGTTCTGCCCCTGCTGCATGCAGACAATGTGTTAGTTATGTTTCTTCATTTTTAAATAGTTAGGATATGGGAATCATATGGGTTGTCTTACTTAAAAATGATCGAGAATTAATTTTTTGAGTGAAAAACCATGTTCGATTTGACATTTTTTCTTACATTTGGTTTGAGTATTAATTTTAATAAAATATTAGGTATGTGTATCTCATCTGTGCATCGCACGGGCAATATACTAGTATAACCACATATAAATACCGATTCATTTAAATTCTAAATATTTATTGTACTTCTTTTTAGAAATACAAAACAAACTAAAAGTGTCATTTACAGTTAAATACTTCAATTATTTTTTATTCTATACACTTATAATTAATCAAATATAAAATAGTTTATAAATTGTCCATCATTTAATAAAGAAATTATTGAAAATGATAAACAGTATGATAAAAAGAAAGCATATTGTAAAATATAATTATTAAGACTTGTTTAACTCTCAACATTTTTTTACAGTCCTGATTATTTCAATCGTTATAATTTAAAAAATAAATACAGTATTAGATAAAAATGCCTAATATTAAGTAAGTAATTCTACAAAATACATCAATCGCGTGACATATAAATGATGTTGTTCCAGTAAGTTGGCCCAAATCTAAGCAAAACTGCAAAAGAAAACTCTTTTACAACGTTCAGACAATTTCCAAGGATAACATGATATTTAAATCCAATGTACGCAAACCCCCAGTATTATGTTTACTTGCACCTTAACAAAAGAAGCTGACATTCCAGAGTAATCAGAACAACAGACTAACGGTGGGTGTTTACAACCAAAATATATTTTCTTTTGGGAGAATTTAAGAAGATGGGATGGCATGCCAGTATCTGAGCAGAGAATCAAGAAATGAGAATGAACTTGTGGTATTCAACCATTTGAACCTACTAGATGACTCAACTAAAGTTATATTTATTTTTCTGGTTAAGCATGGATATCCAAGATGTACCCCAGCAGCGTCTCCAGTAGAAGAAAGATATTGGTAATAACAATGTCGTAGCGCATCCAGCACACATGCAGACGGGTTCTGCCATACATCTAAATTCTGGTCAGCGACCTGTTGTAAAGGTAAAATACATATGTAACATTAGATACATGTATACACACAACCACGACTGCAATAGACAAATGAAAAAGACACAAAAGACCATATGCCATTTTACTGTCCCACATGATCATCTTTTAAAAGTACGAGGGGCTCAGGTTCATGCTACTAAAAAGTACTAGGCCATCTAGTGCAGAGAATTAGAAATTAACATTGAGAATACTTGCTCTTTGAACTAGCTACGACTCAGTAATGAGTCTCATAATTACAAAAGAGAAAGATCCATTAGACATGTATTTTTCTTTCTACTCCTTAATAACTGGAGGTTCAAAACTTGAGCTCATTTCTCTTACAGAAAACTTTTTGATTGCTACTAGCAACAGGAATTACCAGACAAAACAAGGGTGTGCAAAATGAGGATCGTGCACTTTATAGGAAGGACTGAAAAGGCACATAAAACCAATCATGAGGAACTAAACAAGTCATTGATTAATATACCTCCTCGTAAAATGTCATTGCAATTAAACGGTATCCGGCCTGCTAATAATAAATACTCCACTGCACAATTAATATCCAATCATTCATTATCCTTCAGAGGACCCAAATCTGACAAGGAGATGTCCTTATTTATTGGTTGTGCAACTGGTCTATTGTTTGCTGTGGTATTAACATTTGGATCTGAAAATACATTAGACAAATAAGTTAACGAGAAAGTAACATAAGTACCTTTTCTTATGAGGAACCTTAACATCACATTATTAAACTCAAATAAGGATGCACATGTCTAAATTTTCCAGCACCTATAAAGATAACATAAAATTCATTTTCATATGTGTATAACAACATTAACTTAACATTAGCTTAGCTGCACTTCAAAGTATACTTGTTGTTAGAGTAATTACCTCTTGATTCATCCAAGTTTGTCTCAGCTTTCTTGAGCAACTCAGTCTTGAGGTTAAGAATGTCTTCTTCAGCTAAACGGAGTAAATATTCACGGACAGCCATTTTTTCTTCCAACGATTCCTTTTCTTCAAATAGACTCTGGGGGTTGGCCATTGTTCCCATAAACAACAGAAGAAAAATGGAATAATTCGGCATCCTCTACAAGTGAACCTCCACTTAAAAATAAAATCTAGTACAACATTAGACATGAACAGTTTCAGCATCAAGTTTAGAGCAACAATGAGTTGGACTAAGTCTTAAGTAATAAGCAGGATATTATTTCAACATTTACAATTTTGCCGTGTCATCTTTAGATGAACAAATTTATAATTATTAGGAAGCGGCTCTATCAGGCTATTATGAATTGCAGCAGGTGCTGCAAATGGCATATTTGCCCACAATGAAAAGGGAACTTCTTGTCTAATGACAAGGCAGCCTATCAGATATCTCTAGTACAGAACTATGACTGATAGGTCCTATAAAAGATAAATCCGATCACTTACCAAGTTATGCAAGTCTCAGAATATAATGACAGCCAATGATGACATTCACCATTTACTCTCTTTGTCTCCCAGGTGATCAATTCCCAAAGTACCGTGGCATCAAAACTCCAAAACAAGTCCCCAGCCAACCACAAGACCTCAACAATAACCCCATAACTTACTAGCTCTCTTTAATCAGTCGGGCAGATGGAGCATTCTTATAGATATACTAGGCAGAAAAATTTAAGTGTTCATAGCAACCACGTTAAAAACTTCATTCAACTTGCTGCCGCCTTCCTTTTAACAATTCTCTTCCTTCTAGTCTTGGGTGCAGGTGCATCACCCTCCACTTTTGACTCAGTTTGTCCTTGTCTGATCCCAAGAAACCCAAGCCCAGAGACAATAGCATTCCTAGATATGAACCATTTGGAAGAAGATTGGTCAATGTTTTCTGAAGGTCTATTGTAAGCCTTCAAGAGATCTTCCGAGTGAACCAATGGATCAGCTTCAACACCAAGCCAAGCCATCCTAGATGTCTCTCCCACTTGAACATTCAGGACCCTGCATGTGTTTAAATGCCACATTTTATTCCCCGAGTCTACAAAAGGTTCAAAATGTAAGGGAATTTTTTCATGAGACCTAGTAGCCTAACCCTTTTATGGTAGAGTTAGAGACCCCACATTAGAATCAAGGACGTGATCAGGAAAGAACTAAATAAAGGATAGAATTTGTTTTGTCTATATTGCCAAAGTTGGGACCTCAGAGAGAGAGAGAGCTCCAATTACTTTTACCCAATTCAAAACTACGCATTCAACCAATCAAGCTCATAAAAACATAATCAGTATATAAATTGTAAGAGTGAGAACATTTAAAACACAAACCTCAAAGCAGTGCTGAAGAACAGAGCTACTCCAATAACATCAAAGTAATTGACCGTTGCTCTGTCAAAACCACATAAGAGTTGATATCGCAGATTTGCATAAAGACCAAGGAAGGCTCCATAACCGAGTGCATTGGTGCTCACAGATGGAATGGTCACTGATAACCTAATAAAAGTCATTGCAGAACAAAATGTCAGAAGTGTCAGGATGCTTGGGATGTTACCAGAATAATAATATTAACTAGGACAGATTTTCACTTTTCTATTTTTCTACCTCCCCTCCTTTTTACTGGCAGCAAGATTTAATAGAGCACCCTGTGCAGCTCCGGCAGTAAATCCCACCATACTTAACTCTGCAGCTCTGTAAAGGAATGATAGAAGTCTCTTTTGAAGGTCAAAATCGCTAAATTTATAGCTAGTTTCAAAAATATTGTTTGGGAGCTTTTGCAGAGTATTTTGCAAATCAGTTTGGAAGGTATTTCCATATGAACGGCAGGGGGCAAGTGACCAAACAACAATTGCATTGCAAGCTGTCACAGTGAGCACATTGATGAGGGCAAGATCCCATTCCTGCTTTATCCTGACATTGAAATTTCAAGCATTTATCAAGTCCAGATGCAAGTAAAACTAGTGTGTTTTGTTCTTTGTTATCACTATTTTAAAACGAACCTCTCTTTTCGATTCTGGATCTCCCACCAAACAGAACAACCAATTGTAGTTGCCTGCTCGAGAAGCAACCTGCCCAAAAATGCTGGGTCTGCAATCATCCTGTAAGAGAAAGTTTCAATGAAAATATCAAAAAATGGTTCCAAAGATAATCTGTGCTTCCAGGCAAAACATGAAAATAATCTGTTTGCTATATAAAATTACTATATAGCATATAGTGTCCATTTAGTAACATAGCTGAAATCTGCATGTATGAAACCAAGATAAGCGTCATTTCGTTTCATTAGTTGTGTATTCAATTTATCCCATAGGAAATTCTACAGCTAAAATGAGTCCTAATGCCTGTAAATTTTTGTATGCATATCTCATCAGAAGAAGCAATCATCAAGCTACAATGCTAGACTAGCATTTTCAATCATTTCTCTAGTTATGATATTTAAATTATCCCATAGTAAATAATTTGAGTGCGGGTGCTTTCAAATTTTTAGTGTCTCATCAAAAGAGGCCCTCATCAAGCTATATGCTAAACTAGCCTTTACTTGATATGTGAACTGATCAAACAAAGCCAGAAACTCACAGAAAAAAAAAAAAAAAAAGAGCGCAAGGCCAGATCATGAGCCTGATTTGGTTACAGAGGTATCCAGTCCAGACAACACAACCTCAACTCACGAAGCCAATTCGACAGACCAAGATAAATAAATGTTTCTTTTCACTCCAGAAAGTCTCAAATATAACTCCTACACAGAATAGTTTAAGTTAGAGAACTCCTTTGTAGTTTATCCAGTTTGATGTTAAAATAAAATAACGAAATGATAGATACTATCATTGACACATTCCGACAAATAATTTTTATTTACTTCTATTTTAATTAGATAGCTGATCAAAGTTACAGACCCCAATCTCCCAGAAACAATGAAACAAAATCTTGAACTTGGAATAAGGACAGGATCCAGCAGTTAATGCCACTTATGTCGTAGTTTGAAATCCTAACAAACCAAAAACTGTCATGTAAATAAAGATCAAGAAATATATCCAGCCAAATACAAGCCATAATCCTTTGTTACGATATCCCACATCGATTCCACATGAAAGCACGGAAGGGCATATAAATGGGGGTCAACCGTTTACCTTTGACCATGGTTTTGGGTTAAGTTAGGGCTCCCTATCTTTTATGCCTAACAATTTAGATGTGGGATATCATAACATCCTTCAAGCATATATAATAGCAATAGCATAAAGCTAAGTTGCCACTATGTGAAATGAACTATTGAACTTATGATCCTAGTGTAAGATAAAAAGACTAAAATCGCTTGGCATCTTTGAATATCTATGCTACTATACCTGATAATTTTCACCATTTTCTAATCAATACTACTCTTGAAACTATGCAAGAAGAACACTTCGAAATGAAGAATTTATAAAACAAAAGTAAAAAGGAAACAAGTCCAAGAAAGCTGGGTTTTTCTCTGACGTTCCAGAATCTAAGACAGAAACTATTAATGGATCATGATGATGTTAGCCTGCAAAGTCTTATCATATACACTCAGCGCGCTGTGGAAGATTTATAGTTTTCTCTTGAAACTATGCAAGAAGAACACTTCGAAATGAAGAATTTATAAAACAAAAGTAAAAAAGGAAACAACAAGTCCAAGAAAGCTGGGTTTTTCTCTGACGTTCCAGAATCTAAGACAGAAACTATTAATGGATCATGATGATGTTAGCCTGCAAAGTCTTATCATATACACTCAGCACGCTGTGGAAGATTTATAGTTTTCTCTTAAGTATTGTTTGAGTTTTATGTATTATTATTTGTTAGTTGCCGTATAGTGGGCCGATAGGTTATTATTGGTTGTTCATGGGGTTTATCTTATGTTTAGGGTATTTATACGTGTTCTGGAGTATAGTACTCCCCAGTAGTTTTTTTTCTGTCTCCCTCTGCTGCGTATAATGTTCTTCATCTCCAACTGCACATAAACACTGCAGAAGAACATGCAACATCTTCCTAAGCAATGTAAATTAAATAAAAGGAGTACTGCTATTTTCATATATGGATGCTGCAAATATACAATCAATAAAACAAGCAAAAACATGCTCAACAAACTTGTAATATTCATATGGTTAACATGATTTCACCATAGTTTACCAATTAATTGAAGAGAGAAAAGGAGCTCCAAATTACAAATTAGGTACATATAATATTGCTTAAGCACCAAATTACGAATCAGGTACATATAATATTGCTCAATGCTCAAGTCTAAAATAGGCCCATTCAAACATGGGTTTAGGTAGAATTTAATCAGGATCAATGTTTAATACTTACTACTCACAGCAATCTGGAAGTTCAGGACTTTGAGGGTATCCAAACATCAAATGCTTGTCTACAATAATCATGATTCAATATAGTGATTGGTTGATGCATCAGAACAGACGCTTATGCCAATTCAGGTTTGTATGCTTTGTCTCACTTTTAACAGGAGCAAGACCTTTTTCAATCATTTCATTTAGCAAGACATCAGCTTCTTCCCTGTTGCCCATCTCACAGTACTTGCGTATGAGACAACCATAGACAACTTCATCAGGCTGGACTCCTTTCTTAATCATCTCATACAACAAATCCCTTGCTTGATGAAGTTGTCCACGTCTTGAGAGCCCGTATATTAAACATGTGTAGGTATGAAGATCAATCTCCACACCAGTTTCAGTCATTCTCTTTACCAGATCCAAAGCTTCTTGAATATTTCCCTGCTTCATGGTTCCATCAATCAAAGATGTATATGCAATTTTATCTGGAATCAAGCCCTTCTCAGGCATTTCCAGAAAGAGCTTTTTGGCATCCTCAACCCGATCATTTTTACAAAGACCGTGAACAAGAGATGAATAAACAACAAGATTTGGTTGAAAGCCAACACTTATGAGATAATCAAAATAATCGATTGCTTCCTGGACATATCCCAGTCTGCATAATCCGTTAATTAGTGAACCATACGTCACAATGTTTGGTGCCATACCTCTTTCCTGCATTTCTTTAAGCATATGTCGTGCTTCTATATTTTTTCCTGCCTTGAAATAGGAATCAATTAGTGTTGTGTATATTACTTCACTAATCTCTATATCACATTCCTTCATTTCATCCAACAATAAATTCACATCTTCAAACCTTCCCAGGTTGCAAAGTCCCCAAATTATAGTACCATATAAAACTAAATCGGGTCTTATGTTATTTGCTTTCATTTTTTCCAAAATCCTCATAGCGTCGTCAATCCTTTTGGCTTTAAGGTACCCTTGCATAAAAGCTGTATATATTTTCTCATTAGGAACTATTCCGTCTTTCAGCATAACCTTAAAAACTTCTTCTGCTTCCTGTATCTTCCCTTCTTCGCATAGGCCGTCAAGCAATGCCGTGTAGGTAACAACATTCAACTTCAAAGCAGCTTCTACCATCTCTTTTAGAAACTTCAGGGCATCTGCAAAGTTTCCCACCTTGAAGTTTGCATCAATCAAAGAAGTATAAGTAAATTCATTAGGAGTCAGACCAATTCGTCTCATATCAACAAAAAACTTAATAGCCTGCTGCAACATTCCTTCTTTACAAAAAGCATCAACAAATGTGCTGTAGGTAACAACATTAGGTCTAATACATCTTTCCTTCATTTCCCTTAGAAAGTTGAAAGCCATTGGCAATTTCTCAAATTTACAAAAGCAATTAATCAATGTGTTATATGAAATTATGTCAGGAGAACACCCTGCCCCTTTCATCTCCTCATACATACAAACTGCTTCAGACAACTCTCCAAGTTTTCCATGGCCATCTATAAGTGAATTATAAGTAACAACATCAGGAGAAACGCCCATCTCCTTCATCCTCACAAACACGCTTTTTGCAGCTTTCAAGTCCCCTTCTTTGCACAAAATTCCAATCATTATGTTATAAGTAAAAATAGATGGAACTATTCCAGCTCCAATTATATCATTGAAAAACTTCTTTGCAGAAACTCCATCTGCCACCTTCGAGTACTTATGTAAAAGAATATCACAAGACCTTGCTTTGGGACTAACTCTAAAGTCTTTCATCCTCAAGAAACACTGCCTAGCTTCCTCCAACATATCCAACTCCATCAATACACTAAATAATGCATCAAACACCCCATAACCAGGCACACAGACATTCCTCGTCGACCACAAAACGTCCAATATAGTGCAGGAAGGAAACGGTCTTATATCACTTCCCCTACTTATATGAAAAGTAACCAATTGCCTAAGCACATTGTGCGCGTCTCTATACATCCTCGAACAGAACAAAATATGAGCAATGACGCAATAATTCTCTGTTGTATGCCCAAACCCATTTCGCGATTCAGCCCATCTAAACAACCTCAGAGCCAATAAAGGATCCTCCTTTAGCTCAATCAATAATCTAGACACCCAAATGGGGGCCAAGGCCGAATCAAACAATCCCACGAGCCGAAAATCATCCCATTTCTCCTCTTTCACAATTTTAGTCATCGTCTCTCGATTAAAAATTCCATCAAAATTGCTAAAATTTAAACTTGTCGAAAATGAGCATCGAGAACATAAAAAAAAAGTGGCCCAAGTTAACAAATTTCCCGAAAACAGACAGCATGAAGAATCAAAAAGGGGTGAGCTTACACAACGATAATGAGAGGTTTTGAGCCGGCGTAGCAAACTTAACATGGCTAGAGCAAAACCGATGCAACATGAAAACGGGTCAGGCATGGGATCCGATTAAAATCGGACTCCGAACATTCATTGCAATCGTAAAATCGGCAGAAATGAGGAAGAAAACTGCGTATTCCGTCGAGAAATTGGGCATCTGAGGTTTTAGAAATTGGGTGAGTAGGGTTTTGGCAGTGAGGTCTGTCGTTTTAGGAATTGGGTGCGTAGGGTCGATTACTTAATTTTCGTTAATTAATGTCATTTTAAAATTTAAATCGGTTTCTCCAAAAAAAAAAAAAATCGGTTTCAGGCTTTCAGCTTTTTGTTGGAAGAAAAATGAACCATTGTAACCCAAAAAACTGAACATTTTTTTTTTAATTTAAAAATGCAATGTAAAAATATTTTATTTATTTGTAGTTTTTCAATTTGATATTTTTTTCGAATTTTTTTTTCATTCGAAAATTTCAATTTGATATGTTATCAATACATGGTTTAAATACATAATGATCGAAATATACATTATATATAAATTAACGATTCAAAATATGTTTCTAAAAAAATATTTAAAATATGAAAACCATGCGTGAATGATTGAAGCTATTAATTTAGGATTAAAAAATAATTTATTTTGATTGTAATTATTTTATATTATTTTTAGTGAATTTATAAGTAAATAGAGATAACTAATGAATGGTTTTTTTTATTTTATTATTAATACACGTTTATGTGTGAAAAAATCATCTAGTCCAAATTCCATGTCTCACTATCAAATTTAATATTTTAAAAATATTTATTACGAAAGTAAAATTTATTATAATATAACCAATCATAATAAACATTTAAGGCTAAAAATTGAAATTTTTAAATATATGTATATATATACACTCTAATTTTGGAATATCAACCATGTTAATCAATTATACTAACTAAAAGATAAAAATAATTATTAAAAATTAAATATAAACCCTAATTGAGTGGAATGAACCAAAAATAATAATTATCAAATTTAACTAGACTAAAATAAATTGAAATTGAAGGAAAAAATGAATAAAAATCTAATAAAAATTAAAATTGGACAACAAGTGAGATAGAGAAAGTACGGTAGAGGATTTCCATTTGCATTCATTACCCGTGTAGTTAGCAATTTTTATGTATCATTTATGCACCAATGGGTGAAAATACGACGGATCGAGCTAGTTTGACTTTGGGTAATTAGGTATTTTCAATTGTAATTAAGCCTAGACGACTTCATATTTTCAGAAAAATAAATAAATGTGTGATAAGGCAATATTAAGTGACAAATTTACCCTTAGTCCGATGTGGCTAGAAAATGAAGGAATGTTTCCATGCAATTGTCGATATCATAAAACAGTTCCCTCCAACCCCAACTTTAAATTTAATTAATGTTGGGATCGTGATTGCTAGTAGATGTACTTTAAATTTGAAATGAAGCATGTAACCAATTTATAGTTGATAACTAGCATCGTGTAAGCTGATTATAGTATATGCATGTTGAATTTTAGCGTACATATATTTAATTTTCACATTGTATTTTCTAACATATGTTACAAAATTGTCACAAGTCTTTTGCAAATTTCAAAATTAAATTGCATAGTGAGTATTCATTTTAACATCCGTATGTTAAATTTTAGCATTGCATTTTTAAAAATAATTTACGAAATTGACACATATTTTTCAATCAATTAAATCATCTCATTTGATTGTTGATTTTTGTCCATGTTTTGCACCAGGGATATGTGTGCACGCTAACACTCGTATATGCACAATCATTAAATTTTAATGCAATTATGTGTGTCAACCATATGAATGTGATGTGATACATCATGTAAGCACTCTACATGTTAGAATATAGACATATATTGTGGTGATACAATTTATGATGTTTATTAATTTAAACCCTTAAAACAAGTTAATTTTCACTTGATTCTAAAATATGAAAATTATCAATTTATGACTTAAATGGTTGAAGTTGTGGATCAATCTCCCCCCCCCCACCACATTCATTAATTATCTCTTAAATTTACTTATCAATTAACTAAAAAAAATATATATACAATCAAAATAAATTATTTTTAATCATAATTCAATCATTCACGTCCTAATTTGATAGTTTTTAGATTTTAAATATTTTTTAGAAATATATTTTAAATCGTTAATTTATATATACATATATTTTGACGCTTATGTATTTGAAACATGTTTTGTTTTTTTAAAGAAATAGAGAATCTTAATTAATCAAAATCAAAAAGTTCAAACACAAGAATGCCTGACAAAATAATATCCGGCATAGGGCCAGTATACGAAGAAAAATCTAAATTACTAATAGCTAGACGAGCAAGAGAATGTGTTGTCTTGTTTGTATTTATGCGAGCCCAATTATACAATCTATACTTCACTGTCTCAAAAAAGGATGCTTCAGTTCGGATAGATTAACAGAGTCCTCCTACATAGGATAAATTTTCACTTGTATCAACTAGCTTTTGTTGGATCAGTTAACAGTCCATTTTCAATCATGATGTTGCTACCACCAAATTCACGAGCCAAAATCATGCCTTCTTGGCACGCCATAGCTTCAGCAACTTCAGTGACTGCAATCCATGGAATTCTTCTGCATCTTGTAACAATAACCTTGCCTTGATCAGTCTGGATAACAACTCCTAATCCAGATCCATCTCCCAGTTGGATAGCAGCATCAACATTGACCTTCCACACCCCTAAAGGCGGGTCTTTTCCACTTCTCTACTTCAAGAGCCTTTTCAGCATTAATAACTTCTGGCTGCATGCTCCAGAACTCATCATGGATCTTCATTGCCCATTGCATGCAGCTGTGGCGAGGAGCTGAGCTCTGTTGGAAAATCAGTAAATTTCTTTGCTTCCAACAAATCCACAAAGCATAACAAAGAGACTATGAATTGTAGGTTCCTCCGCTTTTGATATTTCTTTGAACTACTCTTGGATCGAGAGTCCTCTAACAAATTCATTCACTTGCAATCGCAGCGGAGATGCTTGCCAAAGGAACACGCACCACTCACAATCCCTTAGTGCATGCTCCACGTTTCTTCAATAGCCCCACATCTGCGGCATAAGACATCACAAGGTATCTGCCTCTTTTGTAGTTCCGTGGCAGCTGGTAAAATTCCTCTGGCGCAGCTCCACAGGAAGTGGTGAATTTTCAGCAAGACCTTAATACCATCAATCCATTTCCAGATTGGTGCCTCCTCGGATGAAGAAGTTGGAATTCTACCACTATGATCACTGAGTTGACAGGCCATTATATATCCAGTTTTCATGGAATATACTCTATTCTTAGAAAACTTCCAAGTGAGCTGGTCGGATCCTCTATGCATAGGGATAGGGATGTTCATAATTTTCCTTCTAATATCAGGTTGGAACAAAAATTGAATCTTTTCAATGTCCCATGCATCTCCTTCCTCTGTGAATAATTCCGCCACTCGCATTGTAGAATGTTTATGTTCCCCAAATGGAAACAAATAACCCTCCAGAACTTCCGGAACCCACCGATCACGCCACACATCAATATCCAAGCCATCTCTTACACGTTAGATAAGACTCTGTTTAAGAACTAATTTCCCTTCCATGATGCTTCTCCAAGTATAAGAAGGATTATGGGCAATCATAACATCAAGAAAACTAATCCGAGGATAATATTGGGCACGAAGAGTCCTTGCAAGAGTTGATTCCTCCCTCTTGAGAAGTTTCCATGCTTGCTCGGCTAAGAGAGCTTTATTAAAATTTGCAATGTCCCGAAGACCCAATTCACCAACCTTTTTGGGCCTACAAATAGCTCTCCAATTACAGTGAATTCGTCTTTTATCATTCATCTGTCCCCAAAGAAAGTTTGAGGTCAGTGAATTAATCAGCCTACAGACATTCTCCGGCAAAAGAAACATATGCTCATAAGACAGGTCGGTATCGCTTGAGCCACTGTCTTAATTAGAATAGTTCGTCCAGTCTTTGATAAGAAATGTCTTTTCCAGTCCTTCAATTTTTTCCTCACTCGATCCGCAAGCATTTGAAAAATTTCCTTCTTGGATCGTCCCACCGTGCATGGGATTCCTAGATACACATCATGTTTCTCCACTTGCCTAGCCCCTATGCAGGCAACTAAACTTTCAGCTTTTTCTTGAGCAATCCCCGCACTAAATGCAATAGCAGATTTGTGTTGAGTTTCTGAGATCACAAGCACCACAATATTATTTGAGTTCATGCATGCACAAATTTCTTACGTGGATTTTGTATGCATGGACATGCAGTGGAGAAGCTATCACTTTAGCAGCTTGTTCGGGGATTAAGAGAGAAACAATGTAAAGACGTCCACGTGTCAAGCTTTCCCTTTATCTGATCATGGACCATAGCTCAATGAATAGGAGTCGTTCGATCTTTCATTACTTGTAATAATCATAGATCATTATAGCTTAGTTCGCACGCTACATGTTTGTATAAATACCTAAACTAACTGATAAGCAGTAAGTTGATGATTGATAATAAAAATTTTACTTCAGATTGCAAACATTTTCTCTACAACTTTCGTATTTTGAACATGGTATCTAGAGTCGGTCTAGATCTTGATTCCTTCATATAAACATTGATTTTCTGAAAATACACCGATTGATCGATTGTGTTCGAAGAAATGACAAAGAAGAATCAAAGTTTTTCATGGCGCAACGCTAGAGATGAGGAATTAGGGTTTCATAATCACGACAATCCAACAATGCAAGCTGGTTTGAGCAGCACGAAGGAAGATCAGCGTGAGAATTCACATAATTCTCATGCCGACAATCATTCTTCACCACAACATAGTACTGCAACTCACGGTGGAAATCAGGAAGCTCTACAGATTGGATATCCTAAAAATGAGGTTAGCCATACTCGAATTCTAGCCAATGACATTCTCTATATAAATCCAAATGAGAATCATGGAATGATACTTACTACAGATTTATTCAATGGAACCAATTTTCACAATTGGGTTAGATCTGTTAAAAGAGGGTTAATTTCTATGAACAAGCTTAGCATTATTAAGGGTACATTAAGAAAACCTATGATTGGATCGATGGACACATGCAATGGTTAAAAGTTGATTACCTAGTTTTCAACTGGATCAACAACTCTATGATTAAAGAGGTATCTAGGGGTTTTCAAAACATTGAAACTTTTAGGGGTTTATGGGAGGAACTTCATAAGAGATTTGGTAAGAAGAACGGACCACGTGTATACAAACTTAGGCGAGATATTGCTACATATTCACAGAATAACCAATATGTGATGATGTATTTCACTAATTTGTCAAACATGTGGGATGAATTGTCTTTGTTGAAGACTTCTAGGCATTGCACTTGTGAAGCAATGGAAGATGCTGTCAAGGATCTTGAGGAAGAACACATGATGGGATTTCTTATGGGGTTAAACGATTGCTTTGAAGCAATAAGGCAACAAATCCTTATACTTAGTCCTCTTCCATCTATAAGTCAGGCATACAGCATGGTTTTGCATGTTAAGGAGCAGATGAATGTCTCCACACTCTTTGCTGAACCTGCAGAACACAATGCTATGTATTCTAATCAGAAAGGTGGGTATAGGAATTATTTCTATAAGAAACGACTTACTAGAGAGGAAAAGGCTAAGCTCAGATGTGAGCTAATGGTGGTATATGACACCTTAAGGCAGACTGCTTTGAGTTGGTAGGAGTCCCAGAGTGGTACAAAAGGTTTAAAGCTGCTAAGAATTCAGACAGAGCTGCCCACTATGCTTTGGATCCATCTTTGGAGGCTTCATCTGATCAGAGTCCCTCTCAGCCTAGTTATAAAGCTGACAGAGAGGCAGAAGGCTTTCAAGATGTGACAAAATTGGTACAATCAGAAATTGCAAAACACATTGCAGCTTATTTCAAGCAAGGTGTGAACATAGAACCTAATGCTAGCTCAGCTAACTTGGCAGAAATAGATTTGGGTACAGATGCTGTCAACTACACAGGGCACTATGCCTTTGGAGTTAACATAGGGATTAAAGGAAATGAATGGATTGTTAATTCTGGCGCCAGTAGCCATATGTGTAGTGAAATAAGATTGATGACTAATTTGAAGAGGCTGAAACATCCCATACAGATATATTTACCAGATGGCAGTGTAGTTTGGGTTTTCCTCACAGGAGATGCTATATTGAACAAGGAAATTACTTTGCAAAATGTGTTGTTTGCTCCTGCCTTCACACATAATTTGCTCTATGTGGGACAATTAACTAAAGACATTGATGGCAAGGTTGAGTTTCTAGCTTCTCATTGCCTTATACAGAGGAAGACGGACACCCAAACTCTTGGAATCTGTAGCCTCAGAGGATCTTTATATATCTTTCCACCAGAAGCTCATTATGTGCATACAGTTCATAATGTAGCTCTTAGTCCTATATATCTGAAGGATCTTCACCAAAGATTGGGACACCCTTCAGTAACAACTATGAAGCATCTTCAGTTATCTCATAAAAGGTTCAGAACTGAAGATTTGAATGAATTACAGAATTGCAAGATCTGTTTTGAAGCAAAACATCAGAGGGACCCTTCATGGTTTAAAAAGGCGGTCGAGGCGTGCGCCTCGAGGCGCGCCTCAAGGCGAGGCGCCAGAAAATCTTACCTGAGGCGCCGCCTCTGCATGCTTATGTGAGGCTTCCGTCTCTTTCCGGCTGAGGCGCATAGAGGCGCTCGAGGCGAGGCGTTTTTGTGAGGCGGATGCCTCAGCGACTCCTGTTTTTTTTTTTTGTTAGGGTTTTTTCAATTGGGCTTTAATTGGATATGGGCTTTATTAAACAACCCTAAATTAATAAAATAAAACCTAGCCCAACAACAAATTGATCAATTTCACATATTACGCCGTTCCCTCCATCGCGAACAAGAAAAAAGATTGCGCGCCCGCCTCCTCTGCGGCTCCATCCTCCACCACCACCCATCTCCACGTCCACAGTCAGGGCCAGACGACCGACCACGACCGACCAGGTAAGCCTTTCTCTCTCCTCTGTTTCTACCTCTATCTCTCTGCTCTCTTCTACTCTCTGCACTGTTACAGCAGCAGCTCCTAGCCTCTTTTTTTTTTTTTTTTTTACTTTTATGTTCTAATTCTGGCCTTCTGCATTAGTAATAGAGTATATCTGTATATGGTCTGCTTCTGCACTCTTGTTTTTTTTTTATATATACATATATATGTTCTGCATTGTTCTGCACTGCCTGATTGCTTCTGCACTCTTGTTTTTTTTTATATACATATATATGTTCTGCACTATTCTGCAATCTGCACTGCCTGATTGCACTGTTCTGCACTGTATATGCTCAACATTTTATTAATTTTTGAAGTAATCATATTTCTTTTCATCGAACAAAGGTTAAAACTTAATTGAATCTTTGAAGTAATCATATTTCTTTTCATGTCAAATTATCAATTATCCATATAATTATATTTACAAATTAATTTTTTATATTGTAGGAAAAGGAAAATGTTTTCAAAGTTTAGTGGATGAAGATAAAGATGTGGATGAGGATTGGGGTGATGGTGATTGTGATGGAGACGAAGACGGAAATGGAGAAGATGATTTCTTTGTTTGAGTTCATTTAGAAGTTGAAACTTGAAACTTGAAATTAAGAACTAATTTGAGATTAAGACTTATCACTTATGTTATGTGGTTTGTGTGGGATTGTTTGTTTGTTATTTTGTTATTGGATTGTTGAACTTGAATTATGTGATTTTGTGTGTTTTAATGTGTTTTTCATGAATTTATGACTATTATATATTTTTTTCTTCTTATTATCGAGGCTTACGCCTCGGTCCGCCTCGAGGCTTACGCCTCGCGGAGCTACGGGCAAACACCTCGAGGCTTAAAATCGCCTTTTTAAACCTTGGGACCCTTTTCCTGTTCTGCATAGAAAGAGTTCTTGCATGTTTGCCCTCATCCATATGGATTTTTGGGGCCCCTGTAAAGATGAGAATTTGTCTCATACTCCATACTTCTTGACCATTGTGGAGGATTATTCCAGAAATACTTGGACTTTTCTCTTCAAAACCAAGTCTCAGGTTTGGTGTATTGTTAAAAGTTTTATTCAGATGGTTAAAACAAGATTTCACACTTCTATTCAAACCATTCGATCTGATAATGGTAGTGAATTCACTAATCTTCAGATGCAGACTTTGCTTCTTGAACATTGCATTCAACATCAGAGGTCTTGCCCATACACACCACAGCAGAATGGTGTGGTTGAAAGAAAGCATAAGCATCTTCTTCAGGTTGCTCGAGCACTCATGTTCCAGAGTCAGCTCCCTACCAGATTTTGGAATTTCTCTATTCTACATGCAACATGGCTGATTAACATACTTCTTACTGTTGTACTGAATTGGGATTGTCCCTATCAGGTACTTTTTGGTCACTTACCTGATTTCAAGCAACTATTTCCTTTTGGTTGTTTGGTTTACAAAGCTACTACTCACCCAATGCATTCCAAATTTGATAAAAGGAGTTCTGAATGTCTGTATCTGGGAATTAGTTCCCAGCACAAGGGATTATTACTGTATGACTTACACACACACAAAGTGCTTGTTGGAAGAGATGTTAAGGTCTTCCCTTCTCAGTTTCCTCTCAAACATGATATTCTTGCAAAGCTTCCCTTTGACAGTTTTATGGATTCTTCTGCCCTTTCTGAGCCTCTTGCTATGTCAGAACCAATCTCTGTTTCTCACTTTCATGTTCCCTCTTCACACACAAGCCCAATTCCTTCTTCTTTTGCTCCCTCTCTCCCTTAAATAATCATTCTCCTCAGCCTCCTAGTCCTTCTTCTGTCATTCCACTTAGGAAGAGTTTCAGGATCAGTAAACCTCCTTCTTATTTAAAGGACTATGTTTGTTCTTCCACTCATCCAACTGATTTTACTCCCAACACCTTTCATTTTCACATAAATCACTCTCTTACTCCAGCCTACAAAGCTTTTTTTATCTCATGTTTCTTCTCTTAAGGAGCCACAATCTTATAAGGAGGCTTCTCAATACACTGAATGGGTAGAGGCCATGGACAAGGAACTTCTTGCTTTGTAGTCTAACCAGACTTGGGATTTAGTTTCATTACCTCCTGGCAAATATGTCATAGGCTGTAAGTGGGTGTATAAGGTTAAATTGCATTATGATGGCCAGGTAGAAAGGTTTAGAGCCAGGTTAGTAGCCAAGGGCTACAATCAAGAGTATGGTGTTGATTATAAGGAAATGTTTTCTTCAGTAGCTAAGCTGGTGACAGTCAGACTTTTCTTTGCACTTGCTGTTCAATTCTCATGGTAAATTCACCAGGTTGATGTCAATAATGCTTTTCTCCATGGAGTGCTTACTGATAAAATCTATATGCAGATTCCTCAAGGCTTTCATGGGGACCATGCTGGGAAGGTCTGTAAGCTTAAGAAGAGTTTGTATGGGTTGAAACAGGCATTTAGGGAATGGAACCATGAGTTCTGTAAGCTCCTCCTTGATGATGGGTTTGTGCAGTCTGGGAATGATCATTGCTTATTCATCAAAGGTAACCCTTCTTCCTTCATTGTACTTTTGGTCTATGTTGATGATATACTGCTCTTGAGTCCTTCAATAGCTGCTATTGATTCTCTTAAGGCTACCCTTCACTCAGCTTTTACCATTAAAGATTTGGGTGAAGCCAAATTCTTTCTTGTGTTTTTGGAAGTTGTTCATGATTCTTCTGGTTTCTATCTCTGCCAAAGAAAATATGTCCTTGATCTCCTCACTCATACTGGCATGATTGGTTGCAAGTCTGCATTCACCCCTCTTCCCCCTGGTTTATCCCTTTCCCAGCACGGGGGATCCTTTATCTACTCCAGATTCTTATAGACAGCTTATAGGAAAGCTGCTATACCTTAATCTTACCAGGCCAGACTTGTCATTTGCTATTCAGAAATTAAGTCAATTTGTGAATAAACCTCACAAACATCACTGGGAAGTTGTTATACATGTTCTCAGATATCTCAAGAATTCTCCATCACTCGGTCTGCATTATTCACATTCTTCAAGCTTTGAAATCTCATCCTATTGTGATGCAGACCGAGGGTCCTGTTTAGACACTCAAAAATCACTCTCTGGATATTGTGTATTTTTAGGCAATTGTCTAGTCTCATGGAAATGCAAGAAACAATCCACCATATCTCTTTCCACAGTCGAGGCAGAGTACAGAAGTTTGAGTTATGTGGTTAAAGAGCTACTATGGTTTTCTTATGTCTTGGCAGATTTTCAAATCCCAATTTCCTTACCTATTACTGTTCTATGTGACAACAGTGCAGCCATACAGATTACTAAGAATCAAGTGTTTCACGAGAGAACAAAACACCTTGACTTAGATTGCCACTTCGCAAGACTGCATTACAAGAAAGGTTTTATTATTCCCACTTTTGTTTCCTCCAACATACAGCTTGCAGATATTTTTACTAAGTCATTAGCTCGGCCGCAATTTGAGCTATTACTTTCCAAACTTTCCCTAGGCGATTTGCATCGTGGTTAAGTTTGCGGGGGGGTGTTGAGTTTCTGAGATCACAAGCACCACAAATATTATTTGAGTTCATGCATGCACACATTTCTTACGTGGATTTTGTATGCATGGACATGCAGTGGAGAAGCCAGCACTTCAGCAGCTTGTTCGGGGATTAAGGGAGAAACAATGTAAAGACGTCCACGTGTCAAGCTTTCCCTTTATCTGATCGTGGACCACAGCTCAATGAATAGGAGTCGTTCGATCTTTCATTACTTGTAATAGCCGTAGATCATTATAGCTTAGTTCGCACGCTACGTGTTTGTATAAATACCTAAACTAACTGATAAGCAGTAAGTTGATGATTGATAATAAAAATTTTACTTCAGATTGCAAACATTTTCTCTGCAACTTTCGTATTTTGAACAATTTGTTAAGATTGATCTCCTGGCCTCAAGCTCGCTCATAAGCCTTCAAAATATGTTTAACTTTCAGC
This sequence comes from Perilla frutescens, assembly GCA_026008535.1. NCBI lineage: Eukaryota > Viridiplantae > Streptophyta > Magnoliopsida > Lamiales > Lamiaceae > Perilla > Perilla frutescens. The sequence goes on along the minus strand of BRKX01000010.1, from coordinate 24,467,967 downwards.
AATTCCACTTCATTGGCTTTTCCAAAAATAATACTATCATCAGCGAAGAAAAGGTGGGAAATAGGGTGAGCATCTCGGAAAATTGTAGCAACCCGAATCAGATTTTGAGTTTCAGCACATCTTAAAAGTGCTGAAAGAGCCTCTGCACAAAACAGAAAAAGATACTTGCGGTCGGCCCGACTTCACAAAAAAGCACTGGACTGTGATCTGAGGATATTCTCACTAAATGCTCAACATGAAAGTTAGGATATCTATTAGTCCACTCCTCAGTTGCCAAGAAACGATCTACTCATTATATTCTTGGACATTATTTTCTCCGATCCTTCTTTATTATCACACCAAGTGAATTAATTAAAGCTGCTCTGAATTCCTCAATCAAATTTGAGTCTCTCAAGCTTCCCCCAACCTTTTCATGATATATGGAACAAAATCTCCCCTGCACACACCCAACTGGATCATCCTTGGGTTCGTAACTCACCTAATAGGGCCCAAGTATTACACTTGTGTACTGTGTTTATTTCAAACATGTATTATTCATAACATGTCAAATTGAAATTTTCGATACGAAAAAAATATATCAAATTGAAAAACTACAAATAAATAAGATATTTTTACATTGCAGTTTTAAATTTAAAAAATATTTAGTTTTTTCGGTTACATTAGTTTATTTTTCTTTAGTGCAAGTGTAAACCTAACCAAAATCCGAAACCGATTTAAATTTTAAAATCACACTAATTAACCGAATTATATCATCGGTTCGAGTCAATTTTTTTATTTTTTTATTTTTGTAATTTTTTGGTCATCCGTGAGTATACTAAATCTTATTATACACAAATAATTACGAGAAACAAGATAATAATATTATATTGGTTACAATAAATACTGTGATAGTAAAATAATAGGTAGTGGGAAGATATCACTTACAAATACAAAAGTGTCAATTGAAGTTTAATTCTCAGGTATTAGGAAATTTTAACATAAATTGTATATCTTTTACTAATTACAATATAAGTATCAATGTTTTGATATTTTAAAATAATAATATTTTAATAATTATAAGCAATTCCCAAATATTTTAGCGAAAATAATCAAATTACAATATAAGTATCAATGTTTTGATATTTTAACATAATAATATTTTAATAATTATAAGCAATTCCCAATGTTTTAGCGAAAATAATCCAACATTTTTGGTAAAATGTAATTTTGATCGATTTTTGGGGAAGTTCTAGATTTATCATTTAAACTAATATTTCTCCTATACGATGTACATATATTTATTATTTTTTTAGATATGTAATATTGTGATTATTTTTGAATTTTATATGTTGTGATCAATTTTTTTAATTTAATAAAATACTATGCACATGCATTAATTAATTAGATATATACGACAAATAAAAAGAAAATTGAATTTCAGGAACTAAATGAAAATTCACGTTAGAAAGATCGAATTGGAAAATTTCAAACAACGCAATGTATAATCGTCCACAATTAAATAATATTTGATTTCTTTGAATAAATGACATGTATAAAAAATAAAATTATCTAATTATTTTAAATGATGAAATTGAAATGGAAAAATAATAACTTATGCTGTTATTATTATGGGCAAAGGGCAAAAAAAAACCAGCCAAATTATATGTCGAGTCTTATCTAGACGCATGAACTATTTTTTGGCCCAAATAGAAATCTAACTATTTAAAAAGTATAATCAGTCTCCTCAACTATTCAAAATATATCAAATCCACACTTTTCATTTAACACCGCTAGTTTTTCCCGTTAAATAAAATGTGCATAAATTATTCGACCTAATTATGATTGATTTGGATGATGATACCATATAATATGGTATAGTTGGAAAGCCCTCGTCATGGACTTTCTAATTATACTCTCAATTTGTCAATCGGGTGTTAAACGATATAATAATTAAATCTTAAATATAAATACAGATTCAATGTTGGATTTTGAAATTAAAAGAACGTTTTGAAACTCCATAGTGTGGGCTATTTAGCCGTGAATCGACATTCAAAGGTGATAGAATTGAGCTTGACACATTTTAATTAACGAAAAATACTAACAATGCTAACGTCGGGTGTCAGTTTGTTCTTTTTTGAATAGTTTAGAATGTCAATTGTACTTTTTAAATAGTTTAGGTGTGTATTTTGGGCCAAAAATAGTTTGTACTTCTAGTTGAGGTTAATTAGACATATAGTTCGAGTGTTTTTTTGGTCATTTGCCCTATTATTATTATAGTGTAGCACAAAAGAGAACCTATTTTTTAATAGAGTACTATAAATCCTCCACCTATGCATAAAAAAATATTACAAATCTCAAATTTTCAAGTAAAAAAGATAAATAAGATTGCAAAAATTTGTTAAAATACAATGGTTGTAATCTAAACCGTAGTGGAAAATGCAAAAGAATAAAGAAGGAGAAGAGAATTTACAACAATAAATGACTATTGTCTATTATACTGAAATTGTTGGCTAAAAAATAATTGTTAAATCATGTCATATACAACGGGTTATACCATAACCGTTATCTATCACTCGATTTTACCTTAATATATGTATAGATAGATAGATAGATAACGTTTTGGGCTCAAATCAATGTCAAGATTTTTTAAAGGTTTTCAAATTGATCATTTTGTTATTTCATTTCCAATCACCTGGATGACGTCTATCACAAACATCCGTTACAAAATTTACAACACACACTGTAACACAAATTTTTGTATTTAATTTGGTAAAACACAAAACGTATACAATTCAGATGATCTTTGGATCAAAATGTAATTTCACGGATCCAATCTCTATTTTTCTTTGATTTTTATCTTCAAAACTTGATCTTCAAACAGTCTTTGAAACCTTCAGAGTAAATTTATCTCTTTAATTTTCTCGGACTTGTTGTTTGGACTTGGCCTTTGAAATTTTCGGGGAAGATTTGTATCCTCAATCTTCTTTGACTTGGTCTTTAGTCTTGATAATGTTAATTCGGAGGGCCGACGCCTTATTTTTTCTCTGATTCTTATCTTCAAAACTTGATCTTCAAACGGTCTTTGAAATCTTCAGAGTAAATTTGTCTCTTTGATTTTCTCGGACTTGTTGTTTGAACTTGGCCTTTGAAGTTTTCAGGAAAGATTTGTATCCTCGATCTTCTTTGACTTGGTCTTTAGTCTTCATAACGTTAATTCGGAGGGCCGACGCCTTGTTTCCGGATCAAACACCAATTTCAGGATGAATTTGATTTGGTGAAGAACACCACTTGGTCTTTAGTCTTGATAACGTTAATTCGGAGGGCCGACGCCTTGTTTCCAGATCAAACACCAATTTCAGGATGAATTTGATTTGGTGAAGAACGCCTTGAATATTTGAGAGAATTTCACTTATGGAATTTCTTCTCAAATTCTTGAACTCTTCAAATGACTTCTGGTGTGATTTTCAACTGATATGGAGACCCCTATTTATAGTTGTAGGGAGAGAGATCTAAGGCTGACGTGACACTATCTCATTGGCTGTTGGAAATTGATATATATCTTTTTGAAAGATATTTACTTATTGTCAAAGACTCTTGATATTTATCATATAATAATATCTTTATTATTTAAATATTTTATCTAATTTTAGATTTCATAAGTTCCAAAACTAAAAATAAATATATATAAAAATCAATAAAAATATTATATATAATATTTAATTTTTTGCTATCTACACACACTAACACATATTTTACAACATACATTTGAATATATTCACGCACTAACACACTTTTTATATATGTGGATTAAATGCGTTTATGTAAAAAAAAAAATGTACATCACCTAAGCTATCTCATTTCTTCCTTTACCTGGCTCGCTCATGTCCAAAGCTCATGGAAAATTATATGCTACCCTAAGGGTATTACCTTAAGTGTTACAATAGGTCTATTGTGACACTTTCAAGTGTCATAATAGACCTATTGTGACACTACAAAACACCTATTGTGACACTTTAGGTAATACCTTAAGGTAGCATATAATTTTCCCAAAGCTCACTCATCTCTAGTTATGAAATCAATTCGAGCTAAAAACATAATTTGTGAACCAAGGTGGTGATGCAAAAATAGTTAAATGGTCAATTTATAACTTATCCCAATAATAAAATTGGAATGATTATATTTATATTGTTTTGGCAAAAAATTGTTATTAAATAGTACATCTATCTATACTATAAAATGGAGTTCTCTCCAAATAAAATTCCCTCCCAAAAATATCAAATCATCTACAGTAACTTTTTTATTTTTTTTAATGTCTCACTATCTTCTTTCTCTCAAACACATACATTTACACATGTTTTTTTTTATTATATAATTAATTTGTGCTATATTCAATAACATATTTCATAATATACATAACATTCAAAATATATTTGTACGAATGAATAAATATGTGAGCTTTTGCATATTAAGAAGTAATTGATAACGTTCAGTAGATTTTATTGTGTCAAATAATTACCAACATATATTAAATTTATTAAATAAAAAAATCAAGTGAATTATCTGGTAAAATATCATAATCGGTAGCATACTTTATTATATGTAGATATAACATTTATAATACTTTTTAAAATATATTAAATATGAAATAGTTAACAATTTAAATTAAATCAATAACTAAATCAAACAAAGATTAATATTTATAAGTTTATATAGTCTATTATATTATTTTTTCGAAAGTTTAGTCTTTAGTGTTCGTTACACTTTAGTACCCGAACAATGGACGTTTCTACACTTCTATCCTAAAATTTTAAAAAATTACATATTAACACTTAATATTTGCATAGATGAACACTTATAGAACTGTATCAATTTTTCAATCTCGCAAATGTTGACTTAGATTGCTGAAAATCTTTCAAACTCAGTATTTAACTTATTCCATTTGTACAAATATTGGATGTTATTGTTGTTCTTCACAATATTCAACAGTCCATGTTTACATTTGTGAGACTGTAAAATTATTTTGATGTTATAAGCATTAATTTGTGCAAATGTTCACTATCAATATGTAAATTTTGAAAGTTCGGAACACAAGTGTAAAAGCAATCAACATTGAGTACTAAAGTGTAATCAATCATATTTTAATGCAAATTAAACGAAGATTGATATATAATGAAGACATGTAGGATGCATTATTATAGTTTCTTAAATTGGAATTTGTATGTTTCAATATATATTTATTAACATTATTTTGATTACATTTATTTTACATAAAACATAATTATCAATTTTTTAAGAGTTAAATCTAATAAATTTATATAAATATACTACGCTAAAAACCTTTAAAATGAAACATAAGTTATTGTTATAATATTTGTTCACATATATTTTTCATAAATTTTTAATCACGGTCAATTATACGTAGTTATTTCATGAGTCACAAGTCATGTTCATTTGAAAGTTTTTATTTGTAAAAATGATGATAATGTAACAAATATTACAATAAAAGTTGTATACATACAAGTGTTACGCAATTTATAATATAATATTTTGATTGTAGTAGTTTATTAATTATTTGAGCTTATCAAGTAAAATATTAATTATATAAAATATCGAAAATGTGACACTTACTTTAAATATATAATAATTGAGTTTGAGATCATCAATGAATCCGTGCATTGCACGGGTGGAAATCTAGTATAAATATATATAGATGTAGATGTGGCGACAGGTATGGGTTTCCCTTTTATACGCACAATAATATAAAAAGAGAGGGAGAGGAGAGTTGAGAATTGAGATGAGAGGCATGACGTCAGTTGCTTATTGGGAATCGCAATGGCTTAGCTGTGATGAATTTCAATACTTAGCTACTATGCCAATTGCCAAACCAATTTATATCTTGCTTTATTTTATTTTATTGCATGTGTGAACTGATGAGACAGATAAACAAATTATTTACTATTTCAATTTTTGCAGATAGTGCCATATATAGTGGCTGATTCATTTCACTTTTACACCACAGCACCCACATTTTGTCAATACTTATTATAGCTATGCACTTTGGGCAGAAAATTAATATTATTTGTGCAACTTAAATATAGCATCAATTGTGTAACATTCTAACATTAGTTATGATTATCCTAGGAAAAATCTCGATTTTTTTACCATTATATAGAAGCTATATGGGTATTCATAATTCAACATTTTTGAATTAAAATGTATTTGTGTTGTTAATTATATCTCCGGTGTTCATCAGATTCTTCTCTCCAAAAACCATCAAAAAAGGAAAAGGATAATCCTTTCATGGTTGATCTCAAATTTGATTTTATGAATTTAAAAATTAGCTTGAAAAGTGTCCGAAAATGCCTTTACGTAGTTATAAAAGGTGGTTTCAAAATATGATTTCAAACATCTTTCTCTGAGTTCGAAATCCGATTTCCGAACAAATCCAAACAACTAAACAAAATTGAGGCTAAAATTGAAAATAAATTTTCGAACGCATAAGCCCAATGTTTGGGGGAAAAAAAATCGAATCTTAGAGACATGATTCGGATTGGATTTTTTGAACTAATTGTTGGAGTTTTAATCTTTATCTTCATCTTCTCTGTGACTGTGAGTACAAATGGGGTAAAGAAATAGATAGAGGGGAGTGTGGCGGAGGCGGTGCAGGTGACGAGTTTAGCAACATCATGCCAGAGAAAAAAGGTAGAAGATGGGAGCGAAGGCGGATGTCGACAATTATTTTTCTTTGTTTGATTTTTTTTTAATTATTATATTATATTCCTCTGTTTTCACAAGTAGTGTTATTCTACACAATTGAGGTGGTAAAATAACATTTTTATCATCTTTGCTTTTATTAATGTATACGGTGTATTAGATAATTTGAATACTTCATTAATGTGTATGCATTTATAAAGAAATACATGATCTTGGTGAAATAAATATAATATGTTTTAGAAGGAAGGGTGAAAAAATATATTACCTAGTGTGAAGAGGAAAATGCAAAATGAAAAGTGGGTGTGATGTCTAGAGAAATAATTATTACAGTGCAAAAATTAAAAAACACCCAATGGTGCATTAATGTATCTCCCCCATTTTTTCAAGGTGTTGTAGTCGATTCATACTCAATTATTATTTTACCTATTTTTTTATTAATTTCATTACAAACTTTTGAATGGATAGAATCTGACTTTAAAAAAAAAAAAGGAAAACTAACATTCTCATGTCAAATATTTGAGCGGTCAAAATATATTAACTTCGTGTTATGATTATGTGAAATAAAAAGTGAATTCAAATATGAGTTGTATTTGGTGAATTTTGACATAATAAAAGGTTTAGTGTTTCAAAATTAACAAGAAGGAATGTATAAAGAAGAAGATTATTTTGAAAAATAAATGAAAAGTGGGAGACTAGACTCAACTCACATTCTCACTAAATCTCACAAGTTACACTGTTAAGAAACAGAAGAAGATGAGAAAATATCCATATATCCTACCTTTCCATATTCATATCTATCTATCTGAATAACAATAATAAAATAATAATAACAATATTATTATTATTATTATTATTAATAATAAAATGATTTATACTAGTATGTAATAATTACATAGCAAAAGAGAAAAAGTTTTTCCCACTTATAAAAAGCTAACATCCATAGCATAACAGCTGAACTCTCTTTCTTCCCCCTTCATCATACTTCTCTCTCTCTCACACACACTCACACACACAAACAGACAACTGGAGGTGCGCTCTTTTGCTTTCTATTGCGGGCCGCTTCGGAACTGCAATTGGAATTGAAATTGTGGCGGTTAGTAATGTGACCAATTACAAGGAGACCCCAAAACCCAACAAACAGTTGGCAGATGTTCGCCACAAGATTAAAGCGGGGCTGCAATTTTGTATGTTTTTGAGCGAGGCAAATTCACGAACACATGGCGGGCGAGTTCAACCCCGGCTTCCACCACCACCACCAACAGCAGGGCGTACTCTACACATCCGGCGGTGGCGGGGTCAGCAGCAGCAGCAGCGGCGGCTCCGGAGGGTACGACCTGATTCCCATGGCGAATTACTATAATAGCCCCGGGGGGAGCTTGAATTTGGGCGCCGCCGGCGATGGCTCGCCCCGGGGGCTTCAGCTTCTCTCGGCGCAGAACAATCCCGTCGGCCCTTCCTCGTCGTCGCTTTTGTTGGATTCGGTGCCGGGGTTGAAGCACGATACCGGGCTAGCGGTGGAGTGGTCTGTTGAGGAACAATATAAGTTGGAGGAAGGTCTGGCCAAGTAGGTAGTTTCTTCTTAATTAGGGGAAATTTCTATCCACATTTTTGTACACTGCTGATTTTTTGGACGATCACGATTTATCGAGTAGTATGTATTTACACACGCTCGCGCGTGATCTTCTTTTTTTCAAGTGATCGGTTTTCTTGATCCATATATTTTGAGCATGAGCATATACCATATATAGTCTGATTTAAGCCAAATATGCAGTCATTTTCATGGCTAGAGTAGATGCCAAATGCATGGGGCCATTAGAAATTGGTGGAAGCAGACTAGAACCTTGAGGAATGCGTCCCTTTTTCAGAACAGGTCATGAAACGTCTGCTTCTACTTAGTTTTTGGTGGTCTTCCTGTCAAATGTGTGCCATCTGTTTGTGTGTTTTTCATTATTCAACAGACAATAAGCTACTGGTATATGATTTTGAGCTGCATTTTGGTGACTGATGATTACTATCTGTTTCCAAAATTTACATATTTTAATACGTTCCAAGCTGCACATAAATTTTATTTGGGTATTAAGATTCTTCTGAATATACTTAACATGTACCTGTGATAACTTCTAGATGTAATGCATAGTAAAAAAAAATATTTTATAGGGATGAACTACTGTTGGAATGCATGAGCAATCAAGCTTCCATTACAGACTAGTATCGAAGGCACCTGTTTCCTATTTTGTATGATTCAGGTCTGATACAATTACTTCACATAATCCCTCTTATGAAATCCCAATCTTTTTTTTTCCCATCTGTACCATACTTTCTTCTTTCCGTATGTAGTTTGTGTTTGATTTCGGCGATATTGATATTTAGTGTGCTTTTTTTTTTTTTAAGTATTGCCCGTCTTATTTAGTTTCTAAATATTTACTTTGATATCATCTGACTCACTTTACTTCAATTTGTAGATATGGCAATGAACCCCATATTTTGCAGTATATTAAGATAGCTGCGTCCCTCCAGGACAAAACTGTACGTGATGTTGCTCTTCGGTGTAGATGGATGATGGTTAGTTATATTATTTGCGGAGATCACAAGGAATTGTTGTATACACAAAACAATGTCACAGGCTTTTTTTTTTTTTTTTTTTTAAGTATGGTGGTTGAAATGCCATGTTCTTTTATCTGATTTAGAATGTTCCATTTTTTTTAGTATCCTTGTCTAATTAATACTATTGTTTTTTAGAGGAAGCGAAGGAAACAGGAGGATCCAAGCTTGGGGAAAAAAGTGAAGGACCGGAAGGTAAGTTATTGCTATTTCTGCTTGTATATTACTTTGAAATATTGATGAAGTTGCTGTCCTCTATATTGTCTATGATGTAATTTGTGGGATGTTTAGTTTTTGTTCTTTTTTCCCCCATAGTCACTGCTTAAGAAAACTAGGGAGTGTAGAATCTTTGAGAAATGAGAGAGTCAAGTAGAGAAAAAAACTACTCCACTGCTGTCTCAGACCATATGTTTATCCAGAAAATGCATTACACTCAAAGATGAGCCAATGGATTATTATTGATTGAAATGCTAGCTAACTGATCAGGTTGGAATCTGGTTTCCACATGAGAGAGAGAGAGAGAGAGAGAGAGAGAGAGAGAGAGAGAGAGAGAGAGAGAGAGGTGCACAAAAACACTGCTGGAATTGTTCACGAACTTTGAGTCTTGTTGTGTTGCCACTCTGCCAAGTTGCGTGCTCATTGATTTTATATCAACGTTTAGTAGAGGAATCTTTGACCTCTATGAAGAAAATTATTGCAGACAAAAGGTGCTAGATTGTTTCTGGAGTTATTGGAAGTGAACTAAATATATTTTGGGTTTTTTGATGTTTTCCGTCCATATGTTATGGAATAGTAGCAGTGTGACATTCAGTTTCAGGGTTAGGGCGAAGTGGGATAACATATTGGGGCCGGAAGGGTAGTCCATAAGGCAAATCAGCAATAGTGGGATGGTGGATAAGGCCACCCTTTATCCGGGGGGGGGGGGGGGATGAGAAAAGCAGTGGAGAAACATGTTGGTTTTAAAAACTTCTGTTCTTTGATGTGAAACCTTGTTCAAGTGTCATGTACTTCTGAATTGCATTGTCCTAAGTCATAAACCCAAAAGGCATTAGTTAGTTGTTCCTACCTTTTTAGTTGTAGCCGCTGGATGCTTTACCCTCTCATCTTCTTGTAAGTGTATAGTTCCCTTGTTTTCATATTAAGTTTCTAAATTTTCACTTTACCATTAAAAGTAACCAATAAAAACACTTAATGTTTGAACTTGCTCACTTACTCCAGGCTGCCTCTTAATGTGCACTGCCTGTCCGATAATGATCCACTGGTTTTCTTCTTTTGAGAAAATTAGCTTTTTGAAGGTTACCCCTTTTTCTCAGGAGAAACTGATGGAAGCATCTTTGAAGAATAACATGTCTTCAGCTTCGCTGGTGAACTTGCCTGCATATTCTTTACCAACAAACCATCATAATCAGAGCGATTACATATATTCAGGAGGTTTGTCTCGTTTCTTAGTGGGATTGACCAGATTTCTTTTATAATCTAGGATTCATATTTATTTCTCACTTGGTTGTGCTTGCATGTATTCTGTTTTTGGAACAACTTCATGCTTCTATGCAAATATGTATATTGATAATTTGATATAACGTGTCTTATTTCTCTTATATCTTGCTGGTTTATCAGTCTGCACACACTGCTTATCACTTTTCCTTATGACCGTAAACCTGGAGTGGTGGGTGGTTTTTTTCCCTTTCCTTTTCCTGTTTCAGGTTTTACAAATAGTTAGTGAACTAATTTTTTATATATGTTTCAGTACTCAGTTCTACAGCCAGGCATCTATTGGAAGAAAATAATCATGCCTTTGGTCAAATATCTGCAAATCTTTCAACTCTCAAGGTAATGTCCGAACCCTCTAGTCTTGAAGGGATTTGGTAATTTAGTCAATCGTAAATTTGATTTATGGAATTTATACTGGTGTAGTATCAATACAATCGTATTTATTTTACGTAAATGAGACATTGTATGCAATCAATTTTAGAACAATTTGGTAAGCGCTCTATTTTGTTCCTCTACTTTGAGGCTTACATTTTTTTATTTTTTATTTTGCTTTTCATGCAATAGAACTTTTTAATATTTAAATGAGGCATGGGCCAAGGAAAGTAAGGATAAAATAGAAGCTAGCAAGGGATTTGATAATAGAGATTAAAGGATGGCCTTCTGTTGTAGTCAGAAGGGGTAATGATTGGAAGTATGAAGTGCTAATACTAGCTGAAAATAACAGTTAATATTGGAGGAAACATAATAACATTTCCATGTCCAAAATCCTTTCATATAAAGTTAATCCTATATAACCTGATAAGTACCATTCTCTGATGGAGTTAAATGTCTGATCATTTTGGATGCTTGCCTAGGGCTTGGTCTGCTGACTAATCAACCTATACTGTTCGCTTATATTTTGTGTTTTACCATAATGTTTCTTCTTATTTGAAATGTCATAGTGTCCAATATCACGAGTGATCCATTATCAACATCTAACTAATGTTTTATGTGCTGCATGAATGTGGTGGAGATGCTTGAGAGTTACTGATGAGAGGGATTTTAATAATGCTTGAACTTCATGGGTTCTGAGTGATGAATTCTTTCAATGATGAATGAAGTTTGTTTTAATAAAGTTTTTTATGATGCATTAATCACATTATAACCCCCCCCCCCTCCCGCCCAGTGGATATGTTTGTTATTTTTGGATTGATTTTCAGTTATATATTATTTGAAATTTTATTATTACTGGACAGTAGTTCATATTTGCAAATACGTTAGTTACAACGTGGATGATTCTGTTAAACTGAAGATAAGCAGAGTCCATTATGAAAATTTCAGCTAGATTTTTTGGATTTCTGTGAATTTGTACTAGAAACCTAAAATTTGGATACCTCAATGTTCAAATCAAAGTCTTGAGTACAACTCTGGAATATATATTGAATTATTGATGCTGGTTGTCTTGTACTTGAAATAGAGGACCTAGGAGAAGCAGCATTATTGACAACTTGGTCAACACTGACATTGTTTTAGGTTGGGCACGGGACTTTAATATAACTTTATGCAAATTGGGATGCAATGCAATTCAGTCACTCAAAATGGATGGTTGCTGTCATATATAAAATGATAACTCTGCAAACAAATTGGATCTGTCGATGACTAAAACAGAGAGCGGAAAGAAAAGTTGAGAGAAGAGAAAATAGTACTTTCCTATCAATGTTGAAGAAATCCACCCTAAAGGCCAAATAATATTTGCTACAGTTAAATGCTAAAATATGAATACTATAAGAGTAATGGTAGAACTTAGAGTCTAATCCTCCTAGGAAATGAATTTTAGACATTAAGTAGGAAATCAGTAACATAACTAAAACTCTAAATATAAGTCAGGTGGCGAGTCCTAACTCCTAATTAAAGATTTCTGTAAAGAAAATCTGCAAATATAAAAGTTACTTCGTACCCTTTAGACCTTAAAAAGTAGCACCTTTAATAATATGTAGAACTTGTAAGGCCTTTTTTTTGTGTTAGATATTGCTAGAGATTGGAATTGTATTTGTAGTTAAGCTTACTTCACTTTTGGAGATTTCTCATCGCTTTGTGATACATACTCATTGATTTTCTTATAAATTGTGTTTCTTATAAAAAAATGTAGAACATTTCAATCATGACTATATAAATCAGCTGCAATTTTTTTTATTTTATTTTTATCTTTTAAGTTGCAATAAAAGCGGGGGTTGTAATTTAATTTTTATCGACTCTTCTGTTGTTAGCATAAAAGTGGTAGTGCTCTCAAGTTGTATATATCTTTTCAATGAGATGCTCCATACCTACGGATATTATCAATGTGATGTCATGGTTGCTGGTTTTTGCTAGGTTCTAGATTCACTACCAATCGAATTTTATTTGCTCTATTAAAAAATAAATAATCAATGAAGTGAAAAGAAACTTGTGGCTGGCGTTTTGATTTGTGTCTTGTGTATGAAGTATCAATAGATGTTAGATTTCTCCATGTAATTTGCTTGATGATTGTCTATTTCTTTACTTAATAATGCTTTACTTATTGTTCAAACTCTTCTGATCGTGACATCCATGTATCAGTTGCAGGAAAACCTTGATCTCTTTTGCCGTACGAGGAACAACTTAACTACAGTTTTGAATGAGTATGTTTCTCTTATTGGACCCTTACGTATGGCCTATTTTTGTCGCTGAGTATAGTTTTCTCCCTCTTATTACTGCAGCATGAAAAACATGCCTGGGATTATGAGTCAAATGCCACCTCTTCCTGTTCTCTTAAATGAGGAACTCGTTTATAGCATTTTTCCACATTCATCTCAGGTATGTCCCGCTGTCTCTCATCACAGTTATCATTAGTGGCAAGAAGGCACACTCATGAGAAATATTGAGTCTCTTGTATTACATGATGCATGTTGTCTTGTATTCTATGGAGGAAGTTGCTTTCATTGCTGCAGCTTTTTAATTAAAATATCTTCTGTCGTATGCTGGAGTACTGTCTCACCCATATGCTTGGCTTTCCGTTCCTGGTATTTTGAAGGATGATCGATTTTGGTTTTATAAGAACTCCCATGTGTTTCTTCATCCGGGCAAGTGATAGACATTAGACGGTAATATATGGGTTGTAGGCTTAGGGGCAAAAATACAAAAGAAAAGGGAAAATTTGTTTTGGTTGTGTTTCGTGTTGATCTTATTGTTTGGTTTCTTTTTCAGTTTTTTCCCCAATGTAGCAAAGCTTAAAAAATGCAGTAACCTTGACATGAAGAAGGGATATTTTTATAAACATGAATGCATTAGATATACTTTTTTGATTACATAATCATAGCAGAATGCTAACATAAAGAATCTGACCCCGGTGAAAATTGAAATAGTGTGAAAACCACCATTGACAAGATGGTAACCTGCAACAAGAACTGAATGCTCATTTTGGGCTATGTATAGATCTTGTGTCAGTTTGCATAAAACACGATTCCCCTAATTGCTGCAGTGGAAGTACTGCCACTATTGGCTGTTGTATTGAGGTTGTAACTTTAACCTCAAGTAGTACATAGTTGTTTGTGTATTTTCCTTTATGAAAAACCACCAGTGTCAAGGAATGCATAGTATCATCTCAACCTTACCATGGTCAACGAATGTTTACATATTATCGGATTTCATTGCAACGAGCCATGACTGTTAATTGACTCTATGTTTTATATCTTCAGCACATTACATTTGGCGCTTCAAGTTCAATACCGCTGAAGCAGGAGCCAGGTTGCTGATGGACATTTATAACTAGTCTGGTCTTTGTAAGTATGGAAATTCTGCTGTAAAGGTGCAAGAAGCTGGTAGGTTTGGTTTTCCGGCTTTAGTGCACGTCCCCATCAGAACACAGCCTTGATCAGATGTTTTCGAGCAACTTCGATTTTGGTAGAGCTGTGATTGTTGTTGCTGGAGGCAGATCATGGGCAAAAGAAACAGATGATAAAATTGGTATCTTCTGTTGGAAGCAGAGATGGATGAGAGAGAGAGAGAGAGAGAGAGAGAGAGATTGCACTGAATGGCTAATTTGTTAGCTGCTGCTGCCTTCTTCTGTATGTAAATTTACACAATAGAAACTAGTATCGAGTGGATATATATGCTTAAGCTTAACTAGTTTTTGGAATCAAATTATTCCACTACTTATCTGAAGTTGTGAATTTTCTTCCCAATAAAAATGTTAGCCTGATTTTCGAGGTGATTTCCAATGAGAATGAAAAATGATTCTTGATAGTTTGTGTATACAATTCTAATTTTTCGTTTGTGTGTGGTGTCAAATATTGTAACCAAAGATTTCTCCTTTCATCTTTAATTTAAACTAGCATCACAATATTCTTTATTTTTATAAATAAACGTCATAAATTGTGTGGGTTACATTTTCCTTTTTACATGTGAGTTATATATCTACTATTTGTGCGCTACTAGATTGTAACTAATATCTTAAAATATACTTTGATTTAATTATTGTATTTGTAATTTGACACGCATTTGAAAATTGGATTTTTCTAGGAAAAAGGATCAAGCATCATTTACCAATTCCATTATTAAAATATTTATCATTAAGATTGAATATAATTTTTTTTGAGCTCAGAATGGGTGATTGAGATTTGTACCTAAATTTCTCATCTTACAAAGAAAAAGAATAGCAACTAAATTACATTTCAATATGCATATACCTATACCTAAAGTCAAGGATGATATTTGCAAAAATATGGGTGGACATATCAAGTTTAATAAAAGCTTAATTTTTTAATTTTTTATCGGACATCTTTGAATTTTCCGAAGATTTTTAATAGTATTTCATTGATACATTGAAAACGTTTCATTTTATTACATTGAAAAAAGAAAGGGTTAAGTTTCCCCTCCAAATTCTCCCGCCAAAAAAGCAAAAAAAAATATATAATTTAATGAGGCTCCTCCATTTTCTCCCGAGCACGACGCAAAATGAATCAGGGCGGCGGCGTTGGTAGCGGTGTCGCGGCCCCGACTGGCTGCTACAAGTGCGGCCGCCCCGGCCACTGGTCTCGCGACTGTCCGTCTGAAACCAACACCTCTGCCACCGACAACAATGGCAGCCAAGATTTTCGACCCAATTCCGACCTCAATCCAAACGCAAGATCGAGGCCGCCCCTTCCCGCACAGAAGCCGAAGCAGAAGCCGCCGAGAAGAACCAGGCCCAAGCTCACTCCCGATCTGCTCCTCTCTGACGCCGGCGTTGGCCACATCCTCCGCTACTTCCCGCGAGCCTTAAAATGCCGCGGCCGCGGCCACGAGGTTAATCCCCTAATTCACTATGTTCCAAATTTAGGTTATGTTTGATTGAAGGATCCATCTCCCTAATTTTGAACTTTTTTAGGGATATGGTCGGCGAATCTGAAATTTACTTTAACTTGAAAGGATCTGTTCATTTCTAATCAAATCTATCACTCTAAACGCAACATTAGTGTAGTTAATATTATGAAAAATAGGTAAGAAACTGTCTTGTATTCTTACAGTATCACTTAACTTTTTCTCAGAAAATTAATGCTGAATGGTATTTTTAACGGAGTTTGGTTTTTTGACGTGTTGTTTTACTCTGATGAAATGTAAATTTTTATTGCACTGTTCAGCTCAATCAACCTGACATTCATTAATCTTTTCCCCCTTTTCTTTCCTAATTGCAGGTTGATGATCTGCAGCACCTACTTCGCTTATATGCGGACTGGCACTCACGATTAATTCCCTATTATAACTTTGACCAATTCATAGATAAGGTGGAACGAGTGGGTGCTTCAATGCGTGTCAAGGCAAGAAATTATTGCTTTTCCAATTGAAATTATATATATTTATCTCGATGTTGGTTGGATTATTTGTTCCAAATGTGAGTTTTATTTGTAGAACACACTATTTCTTTGTATGATTGATCATACTTGGAAATTGTAGAGGATGTGCATTATTTGAAAAAAAAAATAAAAGGAAAAATAAGTGTGGGATATTTATGTTATAGATAGCGCCCATTCATCTTATGCTTTAAGTTTGTGAAATTGTGTAAGAATGTCAATGTATAAGCAAATATGCCAGAGCCAGAACAACTATGTTACTGGACTTGATGTTTGGAGCTAAGCCATCAAGGGCACCACTTGCTTTACTAATGACTGGTTATTGTTGGGCTTTTAGCTAGAGGTAGTTGAAGAGTTGAAGTGATTGGGATTTTGCAGGGTATCATTCGTAGACAAATTACCAAGAGGACCGTGGTCATGTCTAATTTTTGCAGTTAACACTATCCCATGCCCTTAGCAAACACCAGACTCGATCCATGTTATAGATGAATGTAATTCTCTTAAATGCAGTACCTTTTTGTTTTAGGATAATGATCTATTTGGAATTTTTGAATTTAATTTACACTTTAATTATCCCATTATTTTTAGGAAAGCCTCAAAACTGTGGTAGTATGCAGAATATTACATCGCTTTCTAACCTACTCTATTACTTTTGTGAGTAGAGGTGTCTTAGAGAACTACGTGAAAAAGTTTCCAATGGAGTAGACCCAACGAAGCTACAGGAGCCTCAAGTTCAACAAGACTCAATTGATGAACAAGGTATTCGGTTTTGGTTACCTAGCTATAAAATGATTTACTTGCTTGAAGTTTTGTACTGATTCCAAACTAAGAAAAAGGTCATACTTGTTGAAATATTTTAACTGCAAGAAAATGCTCACATTCAATGTATTTTCTTTTTGAAATAATTATTTTATGGCTTTATCTGTGAGATACTATAAGCTTTCAGCACTTACACTCGTACACTATTACTGTATTTCCAGTTGGGAATTTTTGGCTATACAATCATCTTTCACTCCGTTTAAGCTTTGGATTTAGGATATGAAAGTTAAAAAGGAAAACACATTTTATAAAAGCTAGCTTTAATTGTATTCCTTTTACTTAAAAGTATGAATAAAATTTAATATTGATTTAGAGGTTGCCAAATATCTTCAACTACATGACGATTGACAGAAGATTATCTATACTTTGCTTAAGCCAAAAATTCTCAAACAAAAAGCATTAACATTGGCCATGTAAGCGCATCTCCCTTCCAATGTAACTTTTTTGATTGTGACTGACATTGTCTGCTTTTGTAGATGGACCAAGTGGCCTTGACATGCCAAGTACTGTCCAGGAAAATAATATGCAAACGGAAGATAATAATATCTTTCAGGAAGACATGCCTCAAAGTATCTGGGAGAAAGCCACTGAAGTGAGTTATTTGTTCCTTTCAGCTTCCTTTGTTAATTTATGTTCAAATATTAGCTATCAGTTTCTATGCAAGTCTTCTCATGAGTCTGCTCCAGCTAAATGAGTGAAAACTGGTACTCTTACCCCTATTTGGTAGTAGCATTTTGACTTCCTTAGACTACTTCCACGATCCATCATTCTCATAATGTGGTGATTTTTTCTTCTGATGCTTTCGGGTTTATAAGCATTGGAATCTGCCAGTAAGTTCAAACTCAGAAGGGAGTTGAAAAGAGACTTTCATTATGCATTCTAGGATGTCGTAGAAGCTGATACACTGTATAAGTCTGCTTTTGCATACACAATTCTGTTAAAAATAGTCATAACTTAGTTTCTGTTTCTCAAGTCCAATGAAAATAGTTCATTTTCAGATAACAAACGTTCGAAGTTCAGAATCACTTTCATATAAGTCACTATCATCTATACATCCACTTCTATTATCTGCTCGCTTATTCCAAGTTAATGAGCTAAGAACCATATCGATATGTGTTTTCGTAACATACTCTTGCTGCCTTGAATCATGCAACTGTTCATTGTTTCAAACAAGTCTGAAACCCCTCTAATGCTCTGGTACCTGGCAGGAACCTTCTCAGCCTGTGCAAGTCGAAGATGTTGCTGCAGATACATCTAGAGCAGAGGAGGTGCCGAATCAGAGACTGGAAACGAACCCCGACAGTTCCAACAAAATTCTAATGTCGGAAGAGCAAAGAGCTCGCATGGAAGCTAACAAGTTGAGAGCATTAGAGAGAGCAGCTGCTAGGTCCCGATCTTCACATGCTTGATAAGCTCTTGTGTTTCAAAATGTTATCGTTGTGTTTGAGGCTTGGCTCGTGTAAATATAATGATCGATGAACTTCTGGTCTTGTAACAGAGTGAAGTAGACCTTCAAACTCCACATGAAAGACTTATATCAGCTCTCAGGTGATTTCTGAAGCATTATTTCATCATATTTAACTACTCTATGATTTGGTGTTACCAAATCATAGGATAATCAACTTATTTTTATTGTGTTGCCATGTTTTATTTGTCTACTGCATTTCAAAAACAAAATAATCCAAAAAAGCTCTTTCTTTTGGTAATTAAGTCAAACTTTAAGGGATGTTTGTAATTATCTGTAGAAATAAACGTGTATGTATTTGTTATTGGTAGAATATAGCTCCTTGTCCTTGATAAATTTGAATAATTTTGCTCCAATAACTTAGCAGTAAGTAAACACACGGCTCCAAATTAGATCAATTTCACCATCATTTTACTTCAACATCACAACTCACACCATTTAAAGAGAAACAAATCTCTTATATCTTTGGGAGTCTTTTTACAACCACCCAAGAACTCGAAATACCATTTATAAAAAATAAAATTAAAACAAAATATCCCTGGCAAATCAATGGCCTAAAGAAGCATCATCTAAAGTCTAAACCATAAAAATAGTAAAATACACTTTGGAAAAACAAAAGAATACACAAATATGGCAATGAAACAATCACATTCATATGCTCGAATGGTCTTCCCTTGTCAAGCTCTGCACCGTATCCGACCACCTTCCGGGAGAATGATCACTGCTATTCGACGACACGTGCACCTCGGCCCTCGCCTCCCTCGTCATCCTCAGAACATCCTTCATGGCCGGGCGATTCTCAGCTGCAACACAAACACACGCCATGGCAATGTTGACAAGAGCATTGAGCTTTTCCTCGGACACCTCGTTGCCTGATGAATGGTCGTCGCCAGACTCAGTCGTCGTCTCCTCACGAACTGATCGCACCCACTTAGGTATATCCGAGCCATGATCCTGAACAAGATCCTGGAAAGGAGTCTTCCCAGTCAGCAGCTCCAGCAAGAGCACGCCATAGCTGTACACATCAGCTTCTTGTGTTGATGGCCTTCGTGGATCACGGCATTCTGGAGCCCTGTAGAAGAGGGACGAAGCCCCGGGCTCTTCGTGTGAGTCCGGGTTCCTGAATGGAGTCAGTCCATAGTCTGTGAGGCATGACTCGAAGTCGGACCCCAGTAGTACATTGGTGGCTTTCAAGTTTCCATGAGTTAGCCCCGGGTTTTGGTGGATGTAAACCAATCCAGCTGCCAAATCCTCTGCTATTTTCAGGCAAGATGTCCAATGAAGAGGCTTCGAACCACCTGCAGACTTTGATCCTGCAAATTGTAGCTACGATCATTTGATACGTTCGAGTAGAGGAAATCACACCACCAACAACATCATTTGTCTGTTCATGAGATTTTTTATCTTTAGTGAATCATAAGTGGTTTCTTCAAGTGTGGATCCTATCATTTCCAATTCCTACATAACATAACCAGACACAAATAAACATATACTAGCATATACTATATAACCCCCGAAAAGTTAGCTTCTAGCAAGCACAAGTGCCAATCTGCTAGGCATATGCAAGTAGTAGAAAGTTATGGACATAGCTTGTTTTTAAGCAGTGAAGCATGACTTATAAACATAACTTGTTTTAAGTTGCACGTAGCTGATATCGGGCATTCTTTGATTAGTCAAAACATCCATGGACGACAAAATGATATGTATCACAGATGCAGGTATATATAACTACTTACAGTTGAAAGAACTTCAGAAAACAGCACAAAAAAAGGCACATTGCAAGAACTAAATATTGAAATTTTCTACTCAAGGAAAAAAATGCATAGAACATAAGCAAACGAAATGGCATACCATGTACTAGAGAGAAGAGACTGCCATTCGGGAAATAATCATATACAAGTAGTCGTTCATCCTTAGCGTGAAAATAAGCCCTGAGGGGGACCAGGTTAGGATGCCTTAATCTACCAAGAATCTCAATGTGTCTCCTGAACTCCTCCATCCTCGGGTACCTCGACTCCTTAAGCCTCTTAACAGTCACGATGTACCCCGATTCCATCACTGCCTTGTAAGTGCTTCCCATAGTCCCCCTCCCCAAAGTCTCAGCTGAAGCCTTCAATAAATCCTCCATGCTGTAACTCATTAACTGATCCCCGGGCCCAAGGAACGCCAAACTACCTAGTCCTTCACCCCCTTGGTCCCAAGAAAAGCTCCCTCGTTTACCCCCAGCACTGCTATCATCCCTACCGGCACTACCAACACCACTAGGGGCCCCCTCGTCTCCCCCTCGTGCAACCACTTTATTCCTAGCTTCCTTTTCCTTGCCTGTTTTCCTCAAACACATGAATAAAAGCACAGCTGCAATGCACAATAAGGCAAACCCTCCTACACTTAATACAACTATCAAAATAAGTTTCTTATTCCTCTTCCTATGCATAAAATCTTTCGGGGGTGCTATTGGATACGATGGACTAGCAGATGGACCAAAACTACACTGTCTTCGAATCTGTTCACCACACAAACCAACATTACCACTGAATGAAGAGCTATTGAACCTAACCAATGGAGCAGTTTTCGGGATTTCTCCAGACAACAGATTATTAGACACATTAAAGAATCTCAAACTATTTTGAGCAAGTGGAGGAATAGCACCACTTAACTGATTATCTTGCAAATAAAGCACATACAATCTACTCAAATGGACTAATGACAGAGGAATAAGACCAGATATTCTATTACCAGACAGCACGACAACTTTCAATCGATGCAGGCCAGAAAGACTAACTGGGATTCCTCCAGATAACCTGTTATCATTAAGAAAGAGAGACTTGAGATTAGCAAGTCCAGAAAGTTCTGGAATTTGCCCAGAAAGTGAGTTTTCTTTGAAACTCAGCACCCTCAGCTGATCCAACTGGTTGAGGCTCTTTCCATCCAATTTTCCACTCAAATTAAATCCCTCAACCACAAGCTTCATCACCCTCTCATTAAGGCATTCCTTTACACCTTCCCATTTACAGACATCGATCCCTCCCCGCCATTGCAGCACGCCAAATGGATCAATGGACTCTTTTAGAGAGAGAAGTGCCTCTGCATCACCCGATCTTACTTGTGGAAATGCAGCCAATATCAACAACAATAATGATAAGAACAAGAACAGGAATGAGGGACAGAAAACAACAGCCATTGATTGATGAACTCAAAATCAATGTACTAATTCATTACTTATTTCAAAAGGTGCAATCTTGGAAACAAAATCAAAACTAATAATTACAGGGAGCAAAATGAAGCCTTGATTTGGTTTCCCGTAGTTAAAGCAGAAAAAAAAGGGCTATCATTTCGTTCGAAATCTTGATCAACAGAAAACGCCTAGAGAAGAATCTGGAAAGATGGGAGATCCAAAAGGGAAATAGCTTTCTGTCTTGAGCTTTAACATTAACATAATCGCACGAATCTCCAGATCTAGCACCATCACTACAGGGAAATCATTGATATATGAGTGTTGCATAAGATTATTGTGAATCATTGGGGCCAATGTAGTAGTGTAAAGTAAGGCGCCAATTAGTGTCGCTATCAACACATTAGGTTTGACCAGTATTGTGTGCTTTCACTACGACAGCTTCATCAAGATTCAAGAATCAAGAGAGAGAGAGAGAAGAGAGAGAAAAGAAGCAAAGAGACAAACGCCCACAACAAGAGTCAAGAAATGGAGTATAAATAAATGGCGACTTATCACTACAGGGTGTTTCGTTTCACTAATGGAGGTCTGAGGTCTCTACTCAACTCTCTCTCTCTCTCTCTCCAAGAGAAAGATTCCTCGAATTTCATGCTCACGGGGACATGGCTGAAGCATTCACGTGAAATAACCTCAGGGTTTGCAGACCCAAAAATACATTTTTTTTAATAAAATTAAAAAATAAGTATTTTTTTTTTCTTGATTTCTTCATCTCAAGACAATGATTTGTCCTTAAAAGAAAAGAAAAGATTTTTGCTGCTAAAACTCATAAAGAAAGAAACCATGCACGCCTATTTCCCCTCGAACTGCTAAATCCATTTGTTTTACAAAATTCTTTCTAACTTAATCATCATTGGATCCTCATCCATTACTCGCCAACCATCGTTTTCCATCTCATTCTTGCATGCTGACATTTTAAAAAATTAGGCAAAATGCATTTTCTGAACAATAATATTTAACTTTCTGTTCTATTAAACTTTCGAGTTTTTGTTTTATTGTAAATTTCCTATTTTTATCGTGTTAAGTTTCCGAACTTTTAATAGCTTAAAAAAAACCCTCACCTCATATATTTGTGCCAATAATTTATGCGTGGGGACGTGCATGTGTGCGTGTGGAGAGAGAAAGCAAAAGGTATGATTGAGTCCCTAAACTTTGGTAGATGAAGTAAATTTAAATTAGGGGATGTATTTGAATGAGTGAATACTCAAACTTTACATGTAAAACGTACATTGTCTGTCATTATAATACACTATGTATACCTTGTGATCATGACATGAATTGAGCAATGTTACATTTAATTGACATGGGAAATTGGTGAAGAAATTGAAAGTGCAAGGAGTTGTGGTACGTAGTATAGTCAATCCATTAATGATATATTATAAGCTGGTACGTAGGTAGGCGCCACGGGTTTTGAATTTCGATCACTTAACAAGAGTCACACACATTTGACATTCGTGGAAAAGGCAGACATTATTATTTATTGACAAATTATCAATAAATGCAAATGCAAGAAATAACTGTGCTCTGCTCCCTCTGCTCCCTGGCTCCCTCCCTATATTCATTCTCAATTTCTAATCAAAATTTTATTATTATTGTTAGTGCCACAATTATGCACTAAGTGTTCGAGTTGTTATTGGCGAGATATGTTCGACAAAATGGACCTGGGTATGTCCCAACAAACCCCGTTTTCCGCCGTGCAAGAAAAGAAGAACAGTTGGCGAACTGTTCCAGAGTTTGTCCCAGACAGAACCAGGGACACTCTATTTATGGAAGCTTCCTTGTTGGAAAGATCTGGCGCCAAACCAGTTTGGAAGGTCAAGATAAATTCGTTTTACTGCCTTATGGTGTAGATCCAGTGCTGAATTAACCCCACTACACATGGGGAGTATCTGCACACGTTCGGAAGGCCACAAACCACAATCTACTTACCTTATTGGCGGTGGATGGAGATCGATGCCAAAGTCTATATGAAGACCGAATTGAGGAGCAATCGGTACCACTCATATTTTGTTTAGATTCTCTTGATAGATTGTTTAAGAGTCAGTTTGTGGTCATTGTAACTAGTAATTGTTCTTTTACCAGTGCAACGTGATAGACTAGTGTGAGTGTTTTCGAGTAAACACGTGAGGAGATTTTACTCTTGTTTTGTACGCAATCTCGGGATAGATTGTAAGTTGAAGTCGTGGGTAGCTAGAGGGAGTCTAGTGTCACGGTTGTGAGAGGATCTTACAACTTTCGGCTAGTGAAAGAGTTCGAGGAGAAGAACGGGTGACATAAGGTGGGAGGCTTGTATGTGTAAGATCCTTAATACACTCTTCGAAGGAGTAACAGTCGAAACTTCAAGTTTGGGAGCAATCCCCCCAGAGTAGGTTGTTTGAACCGAACTGGGTTACCATCTCGTGTGTTTTTACTGCTTTATTGTTTTATGTTCTTGCATCTGTCCCACACATATCATAGAGCAGTTTTAAAGCATATAACTAAAACAAGTATTGCACGGATTACTGTTTTACAATTGGTATCAGAGCAGGTTACCTGTATTCAGGGTTGATCTTGGGGTATTAATCTGTGTTCTTTATGTTGTTTTGCCGAGATGGATTCGATGAAAGAAGGAGCCTCGACGGTGCGACCTCCACTCCTTGATGGCAACAATTATGCCTTCGCTTAATTGATGAATGTGCCAGGAAGATGGTGACTGAAGGGTGGAAACCTCCTACCAAGAGGGATGAGAAAGGCAAAGCGGTGCTGAAGCCAGAAGAAGAATTTGACGATGCTCATTATCAGGTCATGGGGTTGAATGCTAAAGCCATGAACGTCATCTTCTCTGCAGTGGACATGAACATTTTCAAACTCATCTCCACATGTGACAAAGCAAAGGATGCATGGGATATCCTTCAGACTACTTTCGAAGGAATAAGCAATGTCCGTGCATCTCGTATGCAACTTCTTACTTCCAGATTTGAGAACCTTCGATTAGATGAAAGTGAAAAGCTTGCTGATTTCAACGCCAAGATTTGTGACATTACCAATGAAAGCTTTGCACTTGGTGATGCAATCTCTGAGGAGAAACTTGTGCGGAAAGTTCTGCGATCTCTTCCCAAGAGATTCACATACAAAGTCACGGCAATCGAAGAGGCCAAGGACGTGAGCAAGATGAAGTTACAGGAGCTGATGGGGTCCCTGAGGACATTTGAAATGGGACTGACAGATGAAGAGATAGTCCAGAAGAAAAGCATAGCTTTTCAAGCCGGTTCCAGTACTGATGTACCGAGCAATGTCCCTGACAAACATGACCCCGCTGAATCAATTGCCTTGCTAACAAAGAATTTCTCGAAATTTGTCAAACGTTATGAGAAATCTTCACAGAACAATTCTATCAAGAACAGATTTTCCAAACCTCGGAGAACTAAAGATGAAGATCCCGGTGAAGAAAAACACAAGGAGGTTAAGTGTAGAGAATATGGTGGTCTTGGGAACTATCAAGCCGAGTGTGCTAACACCCTAAAGAAGAAGAATACATCCTACAGTTCCACTCTTAGTGAAAGTGATGATCCAGATGATAGTGGGAGTGATGAAGAATGCGTAAGCAATCATATTACTTTCATGACACAATCTCACAAAGAATCTGTGTCTAATTCTGTCCCTGGCAGACAGAATGACAAAGTATCTGAATGCAGTGACGATGAAGAATTCACTGAAGAGTCTGCCATTGAAGCATACAAAAAGCTTCATGAGAGCTGGATCATGGTGGTAAAAGTCAATGAAGGGATAATGAAAGAGAATGGTGATCTCATTAAAGAAAGAGATAGTCTGTCCATGCGTCTCAGTGAGTTGCAGAATGATCTTCAATAATCCAGAAACAATACTCACTCTTAGAATGGTGAACTGCTTCATCTAAAGAAACTTGTCAAGATGATAAACTCTGGATCATCTCAGCTTGATGACATCCTCTCTAAAGGAAAAAGTCCTCAGGACTATACATGACTTGGATACACTGGTGGGAAGGTTTATGACAGGTTCTGTCAAGGACTAACCTCTGGAATGATGATGAATCTGTTCCTAAAGCTGAAACTGGACCAGAGATCAAGCACCACAAACTCGGTAGTCTCCAAAGTCACAGCTTCGAAAGATTGAAGTTATTTGCCACTACTTTGAAAAGCCTGGTCACATTCGACCATACTGTAAGAACTACATCAATGACCTCAGGAGAATGAGGAGGAAATGCCTATCTCAGAATGACCTGAATTCCAGAAGAAGAAATGTCTGAAATAGATCCTGGAACAACCACATGAACTATGTAGTTCACACTGTCCTCAATATCCATGCAAAGAGCAGCTGGTACTTTGATAGCGGATGCTCACGGCACATGACTGGAGATGCCAGTATGCTGAAGAATATTCAAAAGGATTGTTCTTATCAATCCGTTACTTTTGGAGACGGTGTCAAGGGAAGAGTGCTTGGTCGTGGTCATCTAAATGTTGAAGGGATGCCCAACTTGGAGGATGTTCTGCTTGTTGAAGGACTAAAAGCTAACCTAATTAGCATAAGTCAACTTTGCGATCAAGGTCTCTTGGTCCACTTTACTAGAGACAAATATCTTGTGAAGAACAAATAATGTGTGCTGTTGATGGATGGAGACAGATCAAGGGACAATTGTTACCTTCTCAATATGAAAGGTAATTGCTTCAGAACTCAGCTTGATGAAGCAAACATATGGCATGAAAAACTTGGCCATGTTAGTTACAAAAACATGCAACGTCTCATGAAGACAGAAGCTGTGATTGTAGTCCCGAAGTTTAATATTGATCATGGCAAGGTGTGTGGACCGTGTCAAGCGGGAAAACAGATTCATACTTCACATAAATTTGTTAAGAAGATTACCACCTCAAAGGCATTGGAGCTGTTGCATATGGATTTGATGGGACCTGTCCAAACTGAAAGTATTGGACGGAAGAAGTTTATTTTTATGTGCGTGGATGACTTCACTCGATTCACATGGGTTGAGTTCCTTAGAGATAAGGGAGAAACCTTTGACACATTCAAAAATATGTGTCTTAGACTCGAAGTGGAGAAAGGAAATACAGTGGTGAGAATTCAAAGTGATCATGGTCGTGAATTTGAAAATGCTTTCTTCAAATATTTCAGTGAAGAAAGAGGTATTGCTCAGGAGTTTTCCGCACCAAAAATACCTCAACAAAATGGTGTTGTTGAGAGGAAGAATCGGATGCTCCAAGAAATGAGCCGAGTCATGTTCAAGGGCAAAATCTGTCCCTGACAACCTATGGGCTGAAGCTGTGAACACATCATGTCATGTCATCAATCTGGTGTATTTCAGACCCAAGACGAGAGTCACTCCCTACGAGCTGTGGAAAGGGAAGAAACCAAATTTAAAGTACTTTCACATCTTCAGAAATACTTATTATATATTGAGAGACCGAGAACAGCTTAGCAAGTTTGATGCCAAAGGAGATGAATGCATTTTTCTCGGATACTCGAGGAATAGTCGGGCCTATCGAGTGTTCAACAAGAGGACCAAGACGGTGATGGAGTCCATCAACATTTTTGTAGATGATCTAGAAGAACCTGTTGCCCAGATTGATGAGGAAATTGTTGATGCCACTATTCATGTGCTAGCTTCTGTTCCAGACAGTTCGGAGTACAATGACCAGACTGAGGTGAGGAATGAAAAATTGGATGATTACCAACCTTCAAAAGGTGTGCAGAAAAATCATTCTTCAGCAGACATCATTGGTGATATAGGAGGAGTTAGAACGAGAGGAGTTCGAAAGAACTATCGTGAGATGATAGGAAATGTCTGCTACACTTCAACAACTGAGCCTAAGAATGTTAAAGAGGCTTTACAAGATGATCGATGGATTCATGCCATGCAAGAAGAGCTCTTGCAGTTTGAAAGAAATGAAGTATGGGATTTGGTTTCATGTCCTAAAGGTGTAAATGTGATCGGGACGAAGTGGATCTTCAAGCATAAAACCGATGAAGAAGGAAACATAACTAAAAACAAGGCAAGGCTTGTTGCCCAGGGTTATTCCCAAGTTGAAAGTGTGGATTTCGACGAGACTTTCGCTCCAGTTACTCGTCTTGAATCTGTCAGATTGCTTCTCACCATGGCTGCATGGATGAAGTTCAAATTGTACCAAATAGACGTGAAGAGTGCCTTCCTGAATGGGTATCTGTCTGGAGATGTGTTTGTAAGCCAACTTAAAGGCTTTGAAGACCCGTACCATCCTGAGTATGTGTATAAACTGAAGAAGGCCCTCTACGGTATCAAACAAGCTCCACAAGCTTGGTACGAACGACTTACCAAATTCCTTCTGGAGAAAGGATACGTTCGTGGTGGAGCTGATAGAACTCTCTTCATCAAGAGAGAAAAATCTAAAGTAATCATTGTTCAGATTTATGTTGATGATATTGTCTTTGGATCTGTCTCGGACAGAATGGTGAAAGAATTTGTGAAGGATATGACTTCTGAATTTGAGATGAGCCTTGTAGGTGAACTAACCTACTTTCTGGGGCTTCAAGTGAAGCAAAAGGATGATGGAATCTTTATGTCTCAAACAAAGTATGTGAAGAACTTAATCAACAAGTTTAGCTTGGAGACTTGCAGCCCAAAAAGAACACCGATGGGGACATCTTTGAAGATGTCAAAAGATGAACCCGGTGTTTCTATCGAGCAAACCTTATACCGAAGTATGATTGGGAGTCTGCTCTACCTTACAGCAAGTAGGCCAGACATATGTTACAGCGTAGGAGTTTGTGCTCGGTACCAATCTGATCCCAAAGAAAGTCACTTGAAATCTGTCAAGCACATAATCAAGTACATAAAAGGTACTGCTGAGTTGGGACTTTGGTTTTCCTATGATACAAATCCTAGTTTGGTGGGGTTTTGCGATGCAGATTGGGCAGGATGTACTGAAGATCGGAAGAGTACATCTGGAGGATGTTTTTTCCTTGGAAATAACATGGTCTCATGGTTTAGCAAGAAGCAGAATTCTATCTCGCTTTCTACTGCCGAGGCAGAATATATTGCTGCTGGGAGTTGTTGTACTCAACTTTTGTTGATGAAGCAGATGTTGCATGACTATGGTGTCCCACAGTCTGTCCTTACCATATACTGTGACAATATGAGTGCGATAAATATTTCGAAGAATCCTGTTCAGCACTCACGTACAAAGCACATAGACATCCGTCATCACTTCATCCGGGAGCTTGTTGAAGACGGATCACTTGTGATTGAATATGTTGGAACAGATGCCCAACTTGCGGACATCTTCACTAAGGCACTTGATAGTAGAAGATTTGAAACACTAAGATCCTCATTGGGTCTTTGTGTTCTCTAACCTTCTTTGTTGTGAGAAGACTCTCTATACAGTATTGGTCAGTGATGTATGTATATGGAGTATAAAATAACCATGATCAATATGGTCTATGAGTTTTGTTCCAATATCTGTCTCGAACAGTTTCTGCCATGAAGGAATGGTTACTTTTTAACGGCTAGTAGTGCCTTGCTTTTCGCGCCATGATCGATTCCACTCCCCCATACCAAACAATGGGGTGGTGTGTGTGAAATAAGTTGGTTAAGGAAATTTTCTTACAGAATTTCCCAATTAAGGTCTTAATCTTATTTTTTTTTTAAAAAAGAGAGACAGAATCCTTGTAAAAATTTTCAAGTCGCTCTTTCTCTGGTGTTTGCTTGAATCTTGTTTGCTCAAACTCTAATGGCGAACAAAGCTGTTTTCTCTAAGCCCTCTCAAGCCAAGAAACCCAGAATCTCCACTCAGGACTTGCGTCGATAGCTAGCGGAGCTTTCACAACCAATTATGTTTTCTCCGTCGAGTGCCTTTGTCCCTGCTCTAGAGGAGCCGTCTGTCTCTTCCTCCGAAGCCCTTGTTTCTGTGCCTACATCTGTGGCATCTTCTGCCGTATCACCACCTAGATCTGTGTCTCAGACAGATCTCATTGTTCAACCATCTCCTAGGGTTTCTAAAGAGCAATCTTCTCCGTCCATGGTGACTGCGGAGTCCGTGGATGCTTCGTTTGCAGCCGCAATAGAGAATGTTGGTGGTGCCCCTGATGAAGGTGATTTCTCTATCTCTGTTGTTGAGTTTGCCAAGGCAATCGATGCCTTGAAGTTTGTTCAAGCACCGCCTGTTCCTTCCGGTGCTTCTGTCAGTAATGATGCTCTGAAAATGGTTCAAGAATCATCTGTTATTGCTGCCTCTCCAGTGTTTAGTGATACACCCATTGTCACTGTTCAAGTTCCACTTGGTGAAGTGTCACTTGTTGCTGCTACTAAAACCTTGATCAAGGTCAAGGTAAAGAAGATGTTGATATCTCCTTCCTCGATGAAGATTCTCCTGTTCTTGAGGCTGTTTCTGTTCCACCTCAACCATCTTAGAAAGCTACCTCCTCCAAGACTCACGGGTCCAAACACAAATTGGAGTTGAGAGATGTTCCTACCTCCCCCCAGGTGTCTGATGATGAAGATGACACGCCTATAGCCAATTTGAACTCAAAGGTGTTGGCAAAAGTTGCTACCAAGAAGGGGCCTCCTTCTAAAACCCCCAAATTGAAGAAAGTTGCTGCCAAGAAAGGGTCTACATCAAAAACCCCTAAATCGGTGAAGAGTTCTGGGAAAAAGGCTTCATCTACAAAGCCCGCTGTTGTTCCTACTCGCCGTGTTACACGGAGTGTGTCTGAGCAGAGGACGGGGTTGATGTCGAGACATCATTGTCCGCTGATGAAGCAAGCCAGAGCTCCTTTTTTCTCTGAAGAAGAAGCAGAGGATGTCCCTGAGTCTATCCCGGACAGATCAGATTCCGATTCAGATGACTTTGATTCAAGTAAGTTTATCTCTGCCTTTCACCAAAACCAATTCCAGCTCGTTGCTGGTCGCTCATTGATTTCCGAGCATTGTTTGATTAAGTCAGATGTAGAGGGGACGGGTATTGATTCCTTGTTGTATGATCTTCGATTGGAAAAATTTGCTTATTCTGCAGCCCCATTCATTACTGCTGTCATTCATGAATTTTATGCCAACTTGTCCAAACGCATGCGTGATGCTTCTTATGAACATGCCTTTTCTGTCTTCGTGCGGGGTCATTAGATTGCTTTTTCTCCTTTGGTGATTAATGAGTTTTTGGGTCGTGAGAATGTTGTTGTCCCTGCGCCGGTGTTTGATATGAATGAAGTTGTGTCTGAACTGACTGGGGGAAGCCGTTGTGTCTGGCCACCTGGTCGTGCTCTGTTAGCCTCGGATTTAAGTGTGAAGTACTCAATTCTTCACAAAGTTGCTGTTAGAAATTGGTTACCCAGTACTCATGATTCGACTGTGGACAAGCCTATGGCTTTGTTGCTCTATTATGTGGGCACTCGACGAGGGATCAACCTTGGTTTGATCATTTTTGAGAATGTGTTTGCTCATGCTGAATCTTCTCGTACCCAGCAACCGGTTGGCTATTCTGGACTGATTTTTAGCATCATCATGGCCCAGCATGATGTGGTTTCTGCCAATGATTTTTATGCACCTGTTGCCCAGCCTCTGATCATCAGCCACAAACTCTTCTCATCCCAGCATACTCCGGATGTTCCTACCCGAGATGCTGATGAAAGCTCTGGACCTGTGCCATCATCTGTCCTGGATAGATTTGCTGCTTCTTTTTCTGTCATATCTGCCTTTTTTGACAGGCATATAAAGTCCCTTGAGCGTGAAGTGGTGTTTTTGAACAAGTCCATTCGGACCATCAAAACCAGAAAGCAGGAGCTGGAGGCTTTGCTGATTGATCTCCATGCCAAGGCCCTTGGACTTGCCTCGCCGCTTGATGTGCTGAGTGCCTCCTCTGCCCTAGCTGCTCATGAGCCTGCTGCTGCTGCTGTCAATGCTGATGATGAGCTTGATGCTTCCCCGGTCTGAAGGTTGCTGTTTGCCGTTTCTGGCAACAATTAAGGGGGAGAAGAATTGTGGAGATAGAAGGCCGATGTTGGTGAATGGCCTTTGTTGCTGTTGCTACCTTGAGCATGTGCCTCAATCTATGTTTTTTATTTCATATTTTCTGAACAACTTTTTATTAGGGATGGTGTTTACCCCATTTTATTTGTTAGTTTGTACAATTTTTTTGATCAACTGACAATGCAGTTTTATACTATGAAACAATGCTCTGATCGTGTTGAAGACTCTCCCAGAACAGATTTAGAGGGAGTGTGGTTGGAACTGTCCCTGACAGTTTTTTTAATATATCATTTTTTTTATATATTTTGATCTGCGAAAGTTTGTTCAAGTGGTATGCAGATTGTGATGATAATTGTCAACCATAAACACCAAATGGGGAGATTTTTAGTACCACAATTATGCACTAAGTGTTCGAGTTGTTATTGGCGAGATATGTTCGACAAAATAGACCTGGGTATGTCCCAACAAACCCCGTTTTTCGCTGTGCAAGAAAAAAAGAACAGTTGGCGAACTGTTCTAGAGTTTGTCCCAGACAGAATCAGGGACACTCTATTTATGGAAGTTTTCTTGTTGAAAAGATCTTGCGCCGAACCAGTTTGGAAGGTCAAGATAAATTCGTTTTACTGCCTTATGGTGTAGATCCAGTGCTGAATTAACTCCACTACACATGGAGAGTATCTACACACGTTTCGAAGGCCACAAACCACAATCTACTTACCTTATTGGCGGCGGATGGAGATCAACGCCAAAGTCTATATGAAGACCGAATTGAGCAGCAATCGGTACCACTCATATTTTGTTTAGATTCTCTTGATAGATTATTTGAGAGTCAGTTTTTGGTCATTGTAACTAGTAGTTGTTCTTTTATCAGTGCAACGTGATAGACTAGTGTGAGTGTTTTTGAGTGAAACACGTAAGGGGATTTTACTCTTGTTTTGTACGCAATCTCGGGAGAGATTGTAAGTTGAAGTCGTGGGTAGCTAGAGGGAGTCTAGTGTCACGGTTGTGAGGGGATTTTACAACTTTCAGCTAGCAAAAGAGTTCGAGGAGAAGAACGGGTGACATAAGGCGGGAGGCTTGTATGTATAAGATCCTTAATACACTCTTCGAAGGAGTAACAGTCGAAACTTCAAGTTTGGGAGCAATCCCCCCAGAATAGGTTGTTTGAACCAAACTGGGTTACCATCTCGTGTGTTTTTACTGCTTTGTTGTTTTATGTTCTTGCATCTGTCCCACACATATCATAGAACAATTTTAAAGCAGATAACTAAAATAAGTATTGCACGGATTACTGTTTTACAATTATTATAATTATTATTATTTAAACCACTCGATCAGCCCACTTCAAATCCTTTATTTTAATTAATTAAAGGATGCTAACCCATCAATTCATCATTAATAGAATTAATTAGTTCCATCGATTCTCACTTACATACATATATTTGTGTAAACAAAATAGTCGTAAGACCTTTGTTGATGATGACGGAGAAGATCGACCCTCCATATTAGATTAAGTTAAGAGCACGTGAGTTTATACTCATGCATGCGGTTAGCTATCATGTAGAAGTTTAGCTATTAGTTAGAAATTAGTTCAAGATAATTTATGCTTCTGGATTCTTCTTTCAGTTGTTTAAAAACAAACAATGTACAATTAAAATATAAGTTTTCAGATTAAGAAATTAAGATACAAAATTTTCTCATATCTTTTCTCTCTCTTTCTCTCACTATCTCTTAAATCTAACATGGTATCATCGTGAGCCATTGTCGATCTAATTCAAGTTGCATTTCAATTGCACCATTTTTTTTTTCCAACTGCATTTCAATTGCAGATTGTCTCAAGCAATTTCTTCTTCTTCTTCTTCTTCTTCTTCTTCTTCTTCTTCAATTCATCGATCCAAATATCTGCTATTTTCATGGCTTCCAAAATTTCACTTCATTACCATCCACCGTGATCGCACAAATCATGCTTTCTGGCGTGCTCAAATCCTTTCCACCGTTCGTGTTCATGGATTTGATGATCTCTTGGACCGTTCTGTGGTTTTTCTACCGCAGTATCTACCGTCGGCAACCGGTGAACCAACACTCAATCCAACCTATCTCCACTGGATCCGCCATGATCAATACCTCCTTAGTTGGATGCTCAGCTCCATCACTGAGTTTATGCTTGACTATGTCACTCGCTGCTCTTTGGTGTTGGACATGTGGTTAGTCCTTGAAGGACTTTTTCAATCTTAATCCAAAGCTCGTGTAATGCAACTATGCATGCAGTTGCAAACTCAAAAGAAAGGTGATATGTCGGTTGATGAATTCTTTCTGAAGATTAGAGGATTCACCGATCTCCTCACTGTTGCCGGTCAGTCTATCACTGATGAAGCTCATTCTCCACATACTTGCTGTATTTGTCAATCTCACCAATTGACCTGATTCCTTAAATCTTCAAGAGGTGCAATTTGCTCTTCAAGCACACGAGATCCGCCTACAAAATCTCTCTTCTGTCGATTATCCTCTTGCACATATTGCATATCAATGACGTTCAACTTCAGCATCT
This sequence comes from Perilla frutescens, assembly GCA_026008535.1. Classification (NCBI taxonomy): domain Eukaryota; kingdom Viridiplantae; phylum Streptophyta; class Magnoliopsida; order Lamiales; family Lamiaceae; genus Perilla; species Perilla frutescens. The sequence goes on along the minus strand of BRKX01000010.1, from coordinate 24,433,332 downwards.
GATCAAATTGGTGGTTGTGGCACTATCTACTCTCCTAGCAGTCGTCCTTCTCATCTGCCACCTCGTGGCCGTGGCTTCCACCGCGATTCAAAATTGTGTGCCAACTGTGTGGCAAAATCGGTCACATTGAGTTGAAATGTTTCAAACATTTCGATGTCCATTTCACTGGCAATCCACCCTCTTTTACTGCAATCCACCCTTAAGCTTTTGTCGTTGACATGTCCTCCTATGGCTATATGCAGGAAGATTACAGTTATGATCCTGGCTATGAAACAAATTGGTATGTTGATAGCGGTGCAACCACACATGTCACCAATGATCTTAGTAATCTCTTGCTTAGCTCACCCTACAATGGAGCCGACCAACTCACTGTTGGATATGGTACCCCTCTTCCTATTTTCTCTATTGGCTCATCTGTCATCAAATCAACGTCCTCTTCTCCTTCCTTACTGCTAAATAAAATTTTATATGTTCCACAAATTACCAAGAATCTGGTCAGATATCTCAGTTTACAAAAGATAACCATGTCTTTGTTGAATTTCACCATGATGTTTGCTTTGTCAAGAACAACCAAACCCACTCGATGCTATTGAAGGGTCATCTGGAAAATGGACTTTACAAGTTGGACTTAGCAATGCCTCGACTCAATAAGGTGGCTGCTGTAGTCTCCATAGTGCATTCATCTGCCTCTAACTTCCCCAATAAAAGTGTATTCCCAACTACACTAAGCTTAAATTTAGTTGCACCAGTTTTCAACTTTCATAGTGCTAATTTCTCTACTAGCTTATCTTCACAGAGTGCTTGTAATGTGTCTTCCAATCTCTGTAATGATTTCAATCTATGGTCACCCTAGCAAAATGGCATATATTGACCAAAAGCTTTTCTTATTCAATCTTCCTTACCTTTTCTCCCTTTTACCATGGCCAATGCAATTTCTGATCCCGACTGGTTTAAGGCTATGCAGGCTAAGTTTTAGGCTCTCCAAGCTAATCAAACTTGGATTCTTCTTCTCCCTTCTTCTGATCAAAAGCGCATCACCAACAAGTGAGTGTTCCGAGTTAAAACTCATCATAATGGATCCTTAGACAAACTCAAAGCTTTGTTGGTTGCTCGGGGTTTTGACCAAATAGTTGGTGTTGATTACATGAAAACCTTTAACCTAGTGGTAAAATTTTCCACTATCATATTAATGTTTACTCTTGTTGCTCTTGCTGCAACAAGGGGTTGGTCTATTTAACAGATAGATATCAACAATGCGTTTCTTAATGGAGATCTTGAGAAAACAATCTACATGGTGCATCCTTCTGACTTTGAGGATTCTACTCATCCTTCTTATGTCTGCAAACTCCATAAGGCATCATATGGCTTAAAACAAGCTTCGAGATCTTGGTATGATAAACTCAACTATCTTCTCCATCTTGTATTTCAATGTTTCTCCTCTGATTTCTCCTTATTTTACCATAAGTCTACTGATGTCATTCTTCTTATTCTAATATATGTTGATGATATTCTCATCACTGGGAACAGCTCGTCTGAAGTACAACACGTCATTTAGGATTTACGTGATAAATTTGCTCTTAAAGTCATGGGAGATGTTACATATTTTCTTAGCATTGAAGTTATGCAACATGGCTCTATATTCAACATAAATCAATATAAGTATTGTTGGGTATCAACTCCGCCACCTCCGAGCATCTTTCTCCTGTATACACCGGATGATTCAGCCATGAAAGAGTGTAGAAACAGATGGCTCAGAAACTCAATGTTAGAACAAGATCCACAGCTCAGCAAGACTCAAACAGGCAATCAAGATCTGGAGATCTTCACAGAGAGACCACGGCGACAAGGCTCACACAGCCTCCTCAAGAAACACCGAACCCTAACCCCTTCACCTTAACCCAGAAAGGGACAACACAGTAGATCCACACAGGTGGTGGTATCTACTCTAGACTAGAAGAGGATAGAGAAGGAGAGAATCTCACACAGAGGAAGAAGAAGAAGAAAGAAAACACTCAGTTTACCTTGAATCAAACGGATTCACTCTTTCTTTCTCTCAAGAACTCTCCAGCAAACACACAGTAGAATGAGAAGTAGGAGTAACAGTAATCAAGCACCATATAAATAGGTCGGCGCACGGTTAGGGTTAATTAGGGTTAAACTGAATTAGTTAGAGCAGTTGGGCTTTGGTGTAACTGAGCTGCATGTGTGAGTGCTTGGGCCGGTCCACAACTGATTGGGTTTCAATAAATGGGCCACAATTAAATAACAATCTCCACCTTGGTCTATTTGACATCACTTGAGCAGGATCTATCACTTGTAGAGTTCATCACTGCCATCCATCTCACCTATAGAGATCACACAGCAAAACTATAAGTGAGATAGTTTCAAACACATAGTCTGAATCTGATCACATAGATCATAGGGAGCAACAAGGTAATAACCAAAGGATAAACCGATGAAACTACCAGGCTGCAATCTTCGAGAACAAAATCAACACATAAAATCAATCTCAAAGACTTAAAACAGAAAGCATCAAAAGCTTAACCTGGGTCAAAATTCAAAATCTTCATACAATTAGAATGTTTTTCAAGAGGCAAAGACTTTGTACCCATGTCTGCAGGATTAACTTCAGATGGAATCTTTTCAAGTAAAACATTTTTACTTTCAACAACTTCCCTAATAAAATGAAACCTAACATCTATATGTTTGGTTCTATCATGAAAAACAGGATTTTTACACAATTGAATAGCTGATTGACTATCTGAAAACACAACACCATTCTTTTGAAGAAAACCAATTTCAGATAATACACCTTTCAACCACAGGGCTTCCTTGAAGGCTTCAGTAATAGCAACATACTCTGCCTCAGTGGTAGAAAGTGCAACAATATGTTGCAGCTGAGATTTCCAGCTTATGCAAGACCTACACAAAGTAAAAACATAAGAGGTTGTAGACCTCCTATTATCTCTGTCATTTGCATAGTTAGAATCTACATAGCCACACAACTGAACACCCTTGACACACTTAGTAAATTTCAAACCCACATGCAAAGAGGACTGAAGGTATCTTAACAACCATTTTAATGCTTCCCGGTGAGTTACACCAGGATTGGACATGTACCTGCTCAAACAACTTACAGAATAAGCAATGTCAGGTCTAGTGCTTACCATAAGATATATTACAGATCCAATTGCATTACAGTAGGGTATCTTTTTCATGATATTCATTTCAGAAACAGTCTTTGGAGACTGCTCTTTACTTAACACAAAGTGAGCAGCTAAATGAACATTTACACCCTTAGCTTTTGACATAGAGAACTTACTCAAAATATTTTCAACATATGAAGTTTGATTTAGCACAAGAGTATTGTTTTTTCTGTCTCTAATTATGTTCATGCCAAGTATTTTCTTAGCATCTCCCAAATCTTTCATTTCAAAATTTTCACATAGGCAGGATTGAACATGCTTCAAAGATTTGAGACAAGGACTGATTAACAACATGTCATCAACATATATCAGAAGGAACATAGGAAAAGTAGAGGTTTCTTTAAAGTACAAGCAATGATCAAACTTACTTCTATGAAACTTTAAAGATCTCATACACTGATCAAATTTTAAGTTCCATTGCCTTGGAGATTGTTTTAAACCATACAAGGATGTCCTTAACAAGCACACATAGTCAGGTTTATCACAATCTATAAAGCCCTCAGGTTGATGCATGTAAATAGGAACATCAAGATCACCATGTAAGAAAGCAGTAGTTACATCCATTTTCTTTAATTCCCAATTAAAATGAGCAACTAAAGCCAGTATTATTCTAACAGTAGTGAACTTGACAACAGGAGCAAAAACTTCAGTATAATCTACCCCCTCCTTTGGAGTAAACCCTTTAGCAACTAATCTAGCCTTGTATCTGACATTATTAAATTCACTTTTGATTTTAAACAACCACTTGCAATCAACAACAGAAGCATGAGTTGGTTTTGGAACCAACTCCCATGTTTTATTAACATGTAATGATTTCATCTCAGTTTGCATAGCAATTAGCCACTTACTAGCATCTTTGGAATTAAGAGCTTCTTTAAGAGTTTTAGGTTCATTGCTATCTAGAGACTCAAACACAATAAAAGCCAAGTCAAGTAAATTACACTCAGTGTCAGCATATCTTGTAGGCTTATTAATGGTTCTTCTCACCCTGTCTCTAGCCAACAGATAATCATTAAGGTTTTCAGGCTCACTGTTGTGATTAACATGCTCATCAGATTCAATTTCAGACTCAGATTCATGCTCAGTTTCAGGTTCAGACATATGCTCAGAATTAACATCATCATTGTGCATAATAACAGGCTGAACATGTACAGAACCATGCAATGGCTCCACCTCAAAAGGAACAGTGGGGGCATGATCATTCACAGTAGTTGTAGGCTGGGTTTCAGTCAAACAAGGGAAGCATGATTCATTAAACACCACATCTCTACTTATAGTAGTTTTAAAACCAGGAACATCCCTTACCCATAGCCTATATCCTTTTACTCCCTCAGGGTATCCTAGAAAAACACACTTTTGGGACCTAGGTTCAAGCTTATCATTTTTCACATGCATGAAAGCAGCACAACCAAAGACCCTTAAGTTTGATAGATCAATAGGTTTTCCATTAAACACAGATTCTGGACATTTACCATTTAATGGAATAGAGGGAGACCTATTCATCAAGTAGGAAGCAGTACATACAGCTTCACCCCAAAATTTATTAGACATACCAAAGAGGGCACACATGCTCCTCACCCTATCTAATAAGGTTCTATTCATCCTTTCAGCAACCCCATTTTGTTGAGAATTGTAAGGAACAGTTTTGTGTCTTTTTATACCAGATTTAACACATAAATCATCAACTTGAGAATTACAGAATTCAAGGCCATTGTCTGTTCTTAGGGTCTTAATTTTCTTGCCAGTTTGGTTTTCAATATGAGTTTTCCACATTTTGATCTTATCAATAACCTCAGATTTATGTTTCATTAAGAACACCTAAACTTTCCTAGAGTAATCATCAATAATAGACAAGAAGAATCTGTTCCCCACCATGAGTAGGAACTTTAGAAGGGCCCCAGACATCAGCATGTAAATACTCAAGGATTTGTTGACTCTTAGATATATGAGATGCAGAGTTAGGAAATTGAACTTTATGTTGTTTGCCTAAAACACAAGCATCACAGAAAGGCATGCTAGATATCACATCAGAACCAAACACACCAGACTTTTTCAGAATTTCAAGCCCTTTATTACTCATATGTCCAAGTCTATTATGCCATAACATAGTTTTATCATGCTTTAGAACATTAACAGAGGGTGTCATAGACTCAGAGGGTAAAGTTTTACAGATATACAAGTTATTTTTCTTTTCTGCTTTGAAAATAACCAAGGAACCTTTCAAAATTTTCATTTGACCATTTTCCCACCTGCCCTCAAGCCCATTTTCTTCTAAAGCAGCACAAGATAGCAATTTATAGCATAATTTAGGCACATATCTTACATTCCTTAGAGTAATAGAAGAGCCATTATCAAATTTTAAGCAAACATTTCCAATTCCAACAACTCTGCATTTCTTTTCATTTGCCATTGACACAAAACCATTTTCAACTTGTATAAAAGAAGAAAACAGATTCTTAAATGGTGAGATATGGTAAGTGCATCCAGAGTTTAAAAGCCATTCAGATTCACTCATAGAATCAGACACAGAGTTTGCAGAACTAATACACAAAGAATTTGAATCAGCAACCATGAAACAATCACCAAGTTTGTCTCCTGTAGCTACATTAGCCATTTCATTCTCATTGCTATTCTTATTCTTGTTGTTCTTCTTTGGCTTAGGACATTCTTTTGCATAATGACCAGGTTCATGGCAATTATAACATTTTCTAGAGCCTTTTCTAGACTTAGACCTGCTTTTACCCTTCTTTTTCTTACCACCATTTTCAGAATTTTCAGAGGACCTGAATTTTGTCCTTCCTCTTACATTCATTGCCTTTTCCTGAGAATTACTACCCCCATGTTCAAGCAAATCCAGTTCTTTAGACTTTAATGCACTGATTATCACATCAACTGATGCACTATCCCTACCATATTTTATAGCAGATTTTACATCAGAGTAGGAGTCAGGGATAGTATTCATTAAGGCAATGCTGGTGTAATTATCAATTGTAGTATCACCAACCCTTTTAATATCTTGGACAAGCTTAGTAAAACCATCTATATTTTCATCTATATCTTTAGACAAATCCAGTTGTATTTAAAAAGATTTTTCAACAGATACATGCGACTAGTAAAAGAGGTTTCAGTGTACAAATTTTCAAGTTTATCCCACAGATCTTTAGCATGCTCAGTATCACCTACTTTTCTAATCACAGAGTCAGATAAGCTCAAGATAATACTAGAACATACAATTTCATCCATTTCAGCCCTTCTTTCAGCAGTTTCAGTAGTAGCATAAGATTAATCAATGGCTTTAGCAACTTTTTGATGAATTAACACACATTTCATCTTTTGTTTCCAAATGCTAAAATCATTCTTGCCATTAAAAGGAACAATACCAAAGGAATTAGTGGCCATTATTCCACCAGAACACCAAAACACCCACAGAGCAAAGGGCAGACACAAAAAATGGATTTTGGGGAAACTCAGAAACCAGATGCACACTAAAACACACGCACATAGCCTGTGAGACTTCCAACCCTTACTAGTGAGAGGATTACCTAGTTTGCAACACTCACTTGGCGGAGGGCACAAGGATTTACTCAACACCAGGTCTGAAAGTCTCAGGGATTTCACAAATCCCGTAAGTTCTTAAGAACTTCAACACAAAGATCTTACAGATCCTTAAAGAAACTTAACACACTCACAAAAATCTATACAAGAACGCAACAGAGTTAACCAAGAAGCAGCGGAAAGAAACACAAAAGAAATCTAGGAACAGAAACCCTAATAACGCGAACACAGATATATCTATAGCGTACCAAGGTAAAAACACGTTGACAAGTACCAGATACCAAGCCTATAGCCCCTCACGGCACTAGAATGTGAAAAACAAGAGGTTACAACCGCTTTACCAAAGCGGAGCCCTAGGAGAGGGTACTCCGACTTACCACCGCATTGGAAAATGCGAAGACGGACTGTCACCCGGTGGAGGACGGTGGAGGCGGCGGTTAGTGGCTCTGATACCACTGTTGGGTATCAACTCCGCCACCTCCGAGCGTCTTTCTCCTGTATACACCGGATGATTTAGCCATGGAAGAGTGTAGAAACAGATGGCTCAGAAACTCAATGTTAGAACAGGATCCACAGCTCAGAAAGGCTCAAACAGGCAACCAAGATCTAGAGATCTTCACAGAGAGACCACGGCGACAAGGCTCACACAGCCTCCTCAAGGAACACCGAACCCTAACCCCTTCACCTTAACCCAGAAAGGGACAACACGGTAGATCCACACAGGTGGTGGTATCTACTCTAGACCAGAAGAGGATAGAGAAGGAGATAATCTCACACAGAGGAAGAAGAAGAAAGAAAACACTCAGTTTACCTTGAATCGAACGGATTCGCTCTTTCTCTCTCTCAAGAACTCTCCAGCAAACACACAGTAGAATGAGAAGTAGGAGTAACAGTAACCAAGCACCATATAAATAGGTCGGTGCACGGTTAGGGTTAATTAGGGTTAAATTGAATTAGTTAGAGCAGTTGGGCTTCGGTGTAACTGAGCTGCATGTGTGAGTGCTTGGGCCGGTCCAACTGATTGGGCTTCAACAAATGGGCCACAATTAAATAACAAGTATATTCATGATTTACTTGAGAAAACCAATCTCTTATTTGTCCTGCAAACAGTGCCCTACTCCCATGGCTCATACAGTCAAACAAACTCAGTCAGTTCTTGCGCCATCCCACAATCACTCATTGGGCCGCATGTAAACATCTTCTTCGATACCTACAAGGATCTCTGTCTCTCTCTCTCTCTCTCTCTCTCTCTCTCTCTCTCTCGCTCGCTCGCTCTCTAGTTTTAGCCCACCAACTCCAACCAATTTGAAGGCTTTACAGATGCTGATTGGGCGAGCTGAATTGATGACCGTCGTTCCATTGGTGGTCATTGTATTCATCTTGGCTCTAATCTTCTCATTTGGAATGCCAAGAAATAAGATGTCATCTCTCACAGTAGTGCTGAATCTGAGTATCGTGCTCAAATGCTTCTAGAGATTTGGTGTGGCTTCACGGCCTCTGCAAGGAATTAGGTGTCTCTTTCACTTCCCCTTCCAAGCTCTGGTGTGATAATAATAGTTCGCTCGCACTTGTTACAAATCCTATCTTCCATGTGAACAAAGCATATTGAAGTTGACGTGCACTATGTTCGAGAAAAGTTGCTGATGGAACTCTTGAAGTCGGCCATGTTCCTTCTGAAGATCAAATAGCTGATATATTCACCAAACCATTATCTGCATCTTGATTTCAAATGTTACATGATTGTCTCAAGCTTAAAGTTGTGGACTAGCACACAATTTGGTTTCAGCAGGGGTGTATTGGATTAAGTTAAGAGCGCATGAGTTTATACTCATGCATGTGTTAGCTATCAGTTAGAAGTTTAACTATTAGTTAGAAGATTAATTAGAAATTAGTTCAAGATAGTTTCTGCTTCTAGATTCTTTTTTCAGTTGTTTAAAAGCAAGCAATGCATAATCAAAATATAAGTTTTCAATTAAGAAATTCAGATACAAAATTTTCTCATATCTTTTCTCTCTCTTTCTCTCACCATCTCTTAGATCTAACACTCCGTATCCATGGAAATTAAATATTAATTTATGCCAAATGTAAATTACATACATATTATTTCTCTTAAAAACAACAAATAAATTACATTATGATCAACAAATAGCAGTTGAAATCCTCTATCGCAAATTTGGTGTTGCATTTTCTATTGTGCATACTCGATTATTTTATTTTTTTCTTCGGTTTCAATTTCTTGTATTATAGTTTTATTTTAATACTTATTATTTAGGATTCATCATACCAAATTAGAATGCATTATAACTTTTTTGTATTTAATTTTCAATTTTTAGTTATTAATTGATTATTTAAAAAATTTAATACTAAAAAATTATAGTAAACCTTAATTGGGTAGGATGAACCCTAAATAACAAGTATAAAATTAAACCAAAGCATAATAAATTGAAATCAAAGGAAAAAATAAAAATAAAAATATTGAGTGTGCAATAGACGATTTCATATGTTAATAGAATGAAAAAAAATACATACATAACATAACTATATATACTGGGGATAAATAAGTGAGAGTTTATTCCATCTAATTATGATTTATAATTAATTTTTTTAATTTAATTTCCCTTTTCTAGTTCTTCATTAATTATTATGGTTTATTCCATTCAATTATTGTTTATAATGTATCATAGTATATCGATCCATGATCACAAAACATATCATATTAGCATGATCGTGTTATCAAATATTTCGCACTTCTTATACCAATTACTGAATTATGTTAATACCCCCATCCAAAAACTTATTAAATATTAGCATGATCGTGTTATTAAATATTTACACTCACTAATAAATGTTGGTGGTGATATTTGCTCAGAAAAAATGTTAAGGGAAATTCACTCCTCAAGAAAAATGTTATGGCGTTTTTGCACTTTTTCCTTATATATATATAGATACACTATATATATTAATTTTGAGTAGAAAAAAAATCCTGCTAAATCTTTTAAGTGACAACAATGTCGTCACAAAAATATTATAGAAAAGATATGTGGTAATTAGAGATGACATGCCATTGCTAAAAGTCTAGTATTAGTGATGACATTTGTCGTCGCTAATAATTTTGTCTCCAAATACCATTTTTTTGTAGTGTTACAAACGCGAATCAATGGAGATCAAACAACATTCATTCTTTTTTTAAGGTGTAACTTGAGCTCTTATTTGTAAAGTGTTGATCTTGAATTAAAATCTAGCTCATGATTCAATAATTTGGAAAATTCAGAAGCTGTTGATCATCGGTTTGTGATCAAGATTGCATGAAAGTTCCATGCAGGTACAGTGTAGTGGAAATTTACTCAAGAATCAGTTTGTGGTTAACTACCTTGCTAAAGAAGGAAATTAGCTAGGGTTAGTTATGAGCGGTTGAAACTGATTGCCACGTGGGTTTTGCAGTTGAGAGCAGTTATTTTCTGAAGCATTAAGAACTTGTTTTCAATTGAGATCGGGCAGATCAGAAAGTGAGAAAAAAGGAGAGAAATAAAGGAACAGAAAAAGCTTGCAGAGAGAGAGAGAGAAGAAGAAGAAGCTGAGAGAATATTCATGTGATATATCTCAGTTCATAAGATTGTGTATTTTCATTATTGTTTTTGAGTGATTATACATTGAGCGGTTGTAATCTTTGTGTTACCAATCAATAAAGAAGCCAACTCTTTTTCATAGTGGACATAGATCAAATTGATCGAACCACTCTACATCCTCGTGTTCATAGCTCAAACTCTTATATTCTTGATTGTTGCTGTGTTGCTGTGTGTTGGAATTTGTTGCCACAAACATTGAAATTAGACACAGATTCGTAATGTTAAACTTAATGTTAAAGACAGTTAACACAACTTATCTTAACACAAATATGCTGAAAATAAAATGCACAAGAATACACGATATAATTTTAAATCATACACAACATGTGTATGATTGCCACATGGTGAAATTATACTATTATGAGTACAAAATTTTCAAGCTGTTAATGTTGGACGCGAAGACTCTCAACACTACAGCAACATTACAAGTTCTAATCTAGACTATCACTAAAAAGAACTAAAACATATAAATTGACATCCCGTCAATTCATATACAAACAACAACATACAAATTGACATCCCGTCAATTCATACATAAACTAAATCATACAAGTTGACATCCCGTCGACTTGTATACAAACTAAAACATACAAATTGACATCCCATCAACTTGTATACAAACTAGTAAAGGTTTCACAACCTTGCTATCTATCCTAATTTGTACAATCTATTCTGTGAAAGGATTGAACAACAATAAACATTAAGATAGAAGAAGGAATGAAGAACGAAACCTATACTAAGTTTGTGACTCAAGCTTTCTTCAATCTTCACGCAGTGGAAAATGGATTGAGCTTGAATGAATCTTCAAGTGTTGACCATGCTTCTTAAATATGCTCTTCACTTGAATCCAACAAGGTCCACAATTTCTCTTTCTTGAACATGAGTTGACAATAACCGCTCCACTCCATGACTTCACCGTAGATGGAAGAAACCGCCTCCAAGGCGTGGTTGATAGCTTCCCCACGTTCATGCTCTTTTTCTAAATATCCAACAAATATAATTTTCTGAAAGAGAAAAAGAAATAAATAGAGAAACCGCTAAACCTAAAAAAAGCAGATAGAGTTTTGACTTTGTCAAACTCTATTTTAAATAATATATCTAATATGTATATATCCATTTATTTGAAATATCAATTTCGTGGATATACACATATATTTTAAGATATATAAAATTATTTTATTTATTAAAATAATATATGAAACTAGGAAAGGATAAGATTAGTTACGACTATGTCACAGACGATGTCGCAGGGAGTCTATCTGACATCGAGTGCAACATTGAACCTCAATGTCATACAACACTCAACAATCTCCCCCTTAATCTTAGCCTTTCTGCACAAAACATACAACTCAATGTATTTTGTACAATTAGAGTCGCAGCAGAAAATGAAGATCTTAATATCTCCCCATTAAGGGTTACTCCCCTTAATTAGATCATCATATAATAGGAACATATCCTATCATAAAATCAATGCTGAACATAATATTCCTCACAACAATATCAATGTTGAACTGAACATTCAACACATAATATCAATGTTGAACTCAACGTTCAACACACAATAATCAAGACATATTGATCATTCAATATCTCAAAACAAACTCAATATGCCTAATCATAATGATATATAACAAATATCAAAATCCAAATAAGCATATAAAATCAAGAACACAATCATAAATTGTATTCAGCAAACAAAAACAAGATATGCATAAAATGCATACTAAAACCGTGTGTCCATCACACATAACAACATAAAACATTAAACATTGTTTTTAACAAAAAAGTTTTAAATTTCAGAAGCTTAAACACTAAGCTTCACATCATCTTTCTCTTCCCTTTGGCTACACCTTTTCTCTCCTTTGCTTTACTAGCAACACTCGGTTCAGCATCTGTGTCTCCAGCATCCGCATCATCACCATCAGCATCATCATCCACTCCCCCTTTTTGTGTAGAAAGGAGAGTCAGAAAAGAATCTCGAGCCTTGGTGAGTTGACCAATCACATGATCAAGCATGACAATTTGATGTTGAAGAGACTCCAGCGGCATCATGACAATTGGAATAGAAGGCGTGGAGGCAACATCAGGATAGACATCAGATTGGGAAGGAGCAGGAGTACCTTCGGCAGAAGGAGGCACTGGATTTGCAGCATCATGAGGATAGGGAAGATCAATGATCCCGTCATCATTCCCCTTGGGCTTCATTATAGAGAAGGTCGATTGCTCAGACATCACACTATTCTTGCGTTCCTTTAACCCTTGGCTCTTAAGGATCCCATAGATCAAACATAGGAAATGAAGCAAGTTCGAGTATTTAGAGGCAGCCTTCAAAGTAGCATCAAAAATGTATGCACCAAGGTTGAAAGGAAGCTGATTCCCTATCTTGTAAAGGAGAATGGCCTGATCAACTGTGATGACGGAGGCATTTGATGTGGGCAGCCAATTGCATACTGCAAACTTGTATAACACTGAGTAAAAGAATGCTAACTTGGAAGCAGGCACTTTGTTGAGCCATTTTGGAACCAAACCTCCAGTAATAACATTCACCACATCATCAATCAAATCCAAAGACATGATTGTATCCTCATTGCCTAACTCAAGAAACGTGTTAATAACATTAGGGAAAAACTTATAGATTCTATCCCTAACAAACACAGTTCCAAAACACAGTTTAGAGGGATCTCCCATATCAGAAATTATGTTAGCATAAAATTCATGAATAACATCAGGATCATATGACACTAGTGACGTGACAGATTTCCATAAACTTCTCTTCTTAAGAAACACATCCATCCCATATTTTTAAAGCTAAGAACATCTATCATTTTCTCAACCTTAAGAGTTCTCTTAACATAAAGAGCATATGATTTCTTAGCCTCTTCAGAATAGAAAATCTTACTGAAGGCTTGCGTGACGTCAAGAGGAGAGTCCTCATCTGTGTCGGAATCCTCATCCACGGGCTCAGCAGTAGGATTAACACTCTGTGTGACATCAGCAGGAGGAAAATTAGCAATTTGTTCACTAGTGGAGTCGGATTCATCTCTCAGCGACTTGGAGGCAGCTTTAGACCCTTCCTTCTTCACCTTCTTGGAGGAGACGACCTCAGGTTTGTCAGTTTCATCGCTGTGAAGTCGCTTCGATTTCCTCGTCAGTGGAGAAGTCTTTGCCATTTTTGACAAAGACTGCAGGTGAGAAGTGGCTTCAGGGTCGATTGGATTTGTGGAATCTCCAAGCACATTCATCCTAATCGGCTTAGGGTTTAGGATCTCGGTTCCAGGAAGAATAATGAGATCCGGATGAACTTCAACTTCAGTTTGCATTGCCTTTGATGTTGAAGGCTCAGTGACATTCACTGTAGTTAGTTCAGCGTGAGCAGTTGGTGGAGCAATGTCAGGAGTTTGAGTTGATGTTGCAGAAAGTGAGGGTTATACTGTAGCAGCCGGTGTTGAGGCTGATGATGGGGATCCTTTTGAGAGCTCCATCATCTGCTACAACATCACCATCATGGCTTGAAGGTGGTTAGGGTTTTGGTCCGCCATGGATGAAAAAGGAGAGAAAAATGTTTTGAAGAAGCGGAAAAGATGAATCGTTTAGAGAGAGAAAAGTGAATCAAATATGGAGAGAGAAAGGGTGTTGAATTGAAAAAGAGATAAAGACAAACCACTTTATTATATTAAAATAATGAAAGTGATATCTCTCATTCTCTCTCTCTTATCATATCAAAAGATATGTGGATAAGTATATCTGCTTATCAACAGTAATTCAATTACTTATTATTTAAACATTAAATAATAAATAATTAAAAATTATAATAAAAAACAAATTCTGAAAATAAATAAAACTAATGGAGACGAGTCATGATTGAATAAATTCTCATGAATTGATTCATAGTATAAAATCATATCATCGTACTATAGTTTTTATTAAATTCAGAATTACAAAACCTGATGTCAAAACATTGACTTTAACATCAGGATGTCAACATTGACTAACAGACACACATTCCAAGAGATTTCCTTAGAGAAGAAAATCTCTCAAAATCCAAAGGTTTAGTAAAAATATCCGCAATTTGATTCTCTGTAGGAATGTATTCCAATTTAATGATATCTCGTTCCACAAGATCACAGATAAAATGATGTCTGATGTCAATGTGTTTGGTGCAAGAATGTTGGACCGGGTTCTTCGAAATTTCAATTGCATTGACATTATCACATAACAATGTCAAAGAAGGACTATCCAGACCATAATCTAGCACCATTTGATTTAACCACAACAGTTGAGAGCAACAACTAGCGGTAGCAACATACTCTGACTCGGCCGTGGAGAGTGAGATACAATTTTGTTTCTTACTTGACCAAGAAATTAGATTGTTGCCAAAATAAAAAAACCTCCGCTAGTGCTCTTTCTGTCATCGACATCACCTGCCCAATCGGAATCACTATACCCTAAAAAATGAATGTTAGAACTCTCGCAGTATTTAACACCAAATCCAATTGTGCCTGAAACATAGCGAATGATACATTTAACAGCTTTAAGGTGAGATTCTTTAGGCTGAGATTGATATCTCGCACAAACACCAACACTAAACATAATGTCAGGACGACTAGCTGTTAAGTACAATAAGCTACCTATCATTCCTCTATACATGGTAGAATCAACATTGCTACCAACATCATCTCTGCTCAACTTTTCAGAAGATCCCATGGGTGCGCCTTCATAGGTTTAGCATTCTCTAGTCCGAAATGCTTGACCAATCCTCTAGCATATTTGCTTTGAGAGATGAAGATCCTATCTTTATCTTGCTTAATTTGTAGACCAAGGAAATAGTTGAGCTCTCCAACCATGCTTATTTCAAATGTGTTGCACATTGAGTCTACAAAATCTTTGAGCAGATTAGTATACGTTGAACCAAAAACAATGTCATCAACATAGATTTGAGCAACAGTAATATGTTTTTGATTCTTCTTAATAAATAATGTTTTATTGACTTAACCTCTGACAAAACCAAATTGGAGTAATAATTCGGTCAGTCTAGCATACCAGGCTCTAGGGGCTTGTTTGAGACCATACAATGCCTTTTTGAGCTTAAACACGTGCAATGGTTTCTCATGACATTCGAACCCCTTAGGTTGTTCGACATATGCTTCTTCATTGAGAAAACCATTCAAGAAAGCACTTTTAATATCCATTTGATGTAAAGTAAACCTACATAATATGCAATTGCACATAAAAGACGAATGGATTCAATCCTTGCAACAGGAGCAAATGTTTCGTCAAAGTCTACCCCTTCAACTTGGGTGTAGCCTTGAGCGACTAGACGAGCTTTATTTCTGACAACATTGCCAGACTCATCTGTTTTATTTTTGAAAATCCATTTTGTCCCAATCACATTTTTATCTTTGGGGCATGGAACTAATTCCCATACATTGTTCCTTACGAACTGGTTTAGTTCCTCATGCATAGCATTGATCCAAAAATTATCATTAAGTGCATCCTTAATGTTTTTCGGTTCAATGTTAGACAGAAAGCAAGTGTTTGACATACAAACATTTAAAGAAGACATGCATACCAGTTTCAGCATTTCTTTGTATTCCTCTGAGTTCTTGCTTCTAGTTTGAACTCCTTCGGATTGTTCACCAATGATTTGTGAATCTGGATGATTCTTCCGAATTTGACTTGGAGGATCCCTTCTTGGTTCATCTTCGGCAGTCACCATCTGATCATCTTCACTGTCTGAAGTGAATGTTGGTGTTGATGTTTTAACTGAAGCTTCATCAACCTGTGGAACATTTACTTTGACATTCTTAGTGGATGTCTTGTTCTCACAATCACTTTTAGTATGATCACTTGACATTTCACCTGTGTCAATGAGATCAATTACATCATCCTCTTCAGATTTTGAAGCAATGCCTGTGTGGTCATCAAAAACAATGTTAATTGATTCTTGGACTGTTTTTGTCCGAAGATTAAGCACGACTGTCAGGTGTGTAACCCAAGAAAATCCCTTTGTCGCTTTTGGAATCAAATTTTCCCAGATGATCCCTGTCATTCAGGATGTAACATACACATCCAAACACATGAAAATACTTCAAATTTGGCTTCTTTCCCTTCAAAAGTTCATACGGTGTCACAGTTCTGCGTGGGCGAAGAATCACTCTATTCCCGATGTGACAAGCAGTGTTAACTGCTTCAGCCCACAGCTTCTTGGACAACCGTTGAGCTTGTAACATTGCTCTTGACATCTCCTGAAGAGTTCGATTTTTTCTCTCAACCATCCCATTTTGTTGAGGTGTCTTCGGAGCAGAAAACTCATGAATGATGCCTCATTTTTCATAAAACTCTTCAAACATTGAGTTTTCAAATTCGAGCCCATGATTTGTTCGAATGCATTTGATGTTGGACTCATGTTGTCTTGACACCAACCTGTAGAACTTCTTGAACATCCTGAAAGCTTCAAATTTTTCTAGAAGAAATTCAACCCATGTGAATCTCGAAAAATCATCAACTATCACCAAAATGAATCTTTTTCCACTCATGCTTTTGGTGTCAACGGGACTCATGATGTCCATGTGGATCAGATCGAATCACTTCATGGTTTGACAAGCTGAGGAACTTTTATGTGAAGTTCTTACTTGTTTGCCTTTTTAACATGCACTGCAAACAACATCGAGATTGATCTTCACAAGTGGAATACCCCGAACAACATCAACTTCAATTAGTTTCTTCAAACTTCGAAAGCTGAGATGACCCAGTTTTTGATGTACGAGTTGAGTGTCAACATTGGCTGAAACATTGCATTTTTCATTCTTGTCAGCATGATAACAATTATCCAATGCCCGACTTCTGAACATAATGCATTTATTCTCGCTATCAAAAACCTCACATGTGTTCTTATTAAATCTGACATGCATACCGTCATCACATAGCTGACTTATGCTGATCAGATTTGCTGTTAAACCTTCGACATGAAGCACATTATGTAACTTGGGAAAGTTCTTGACATTCAAGGTTCCTTTTCCTACTATGTTGCCTTGTGCTCCTCCACCATAACTTACTTTTCCTTTGCTTGTCGTGGTATAGTCATCGAGGAACTTAGAATTTCCTGTCATGTGCCGTGAGCACCCACTATCAAAGTACCACGTACCAGCAATGTTAGCTTTCAAAGATGTGTAGACAACATTACACGAGATCTTTGCCTTCTTTGAGGGTTTCTTCTTTTTAGTAGATTTAGAAGAATTTTCCACGACAATCTTACCTTTTGCTATATCATCATGATATTTGAAGCAATAAGGTTTGATGTGTCCAGGCTCTTGGCAATAATGACAAACAAATTTCTTCTCCTTGGACTTGTTATTGACATTTGGTTTGACATTTCCGTCAATATTGACTGGAACATCCTTGGAGCTTTCCCCTTTGACAAACTTGATAGGATTTTAGATAGACATTGTTGAACTCGATGTATATCCCAAGCCTGCTTTTGTGGTCTGTCCCAGTGTCAGAACCTCGTTTAAAGTAGATGTTCCTTGATTGAGTTGTCGAAAGGTTTTCGAAGCAGCTTCTACTTCCTTTCTCAACTTGTTCAGCTCAAGATCACTTCTAGTGAGTCGAATCTCAAGGTCCAGTACTCGTTGCTTTATAGTTTGGTTTTCTTCCACAAGAATCCCAAATTCTTTTGATTGTTCAGTCCATTGGACACAAACTTCATCTACAACCTTGTGTAATTGTTGTAGAGCTTCCTGGTGGCTGACTTCAGATTTATCTTCTTCCACCTGAGACACTTCAGCAGTGTTGCAAAACTCATCCAGCAATGTCATTTCATACCAGTTAGTGGTATTTGGAGAAATGTCAGAGATTTCTTGTATAATATTCTCCATAACATAGCTTGGAACATCTAGAGTTACATGATCAAGACAAGCATCATAGTCATAATCAACACTCTCCATGTCAGTTAAGGCGCCAATTATTCCATCTAAGTCATCATCGACTTTTACAAAAAAAATAGTTTGTTTTTCAGCTTCTTCATCACCGAATTCGTCGCTTAACATGGCAGCACTGTAATTTCTTCTCTGCTTCCTTTGGACAGTAGGACATTCATTAGCATAGTGTCCAAAACCAGAACATCCCCTACATTGAACTGAGTCAATGTCCTTTACTGCAACATCTGGAGACTTTGAAGATTTTGTTGATCCAGATGACGTTGATGAGGGAGAATCAAACAATTTCTGTGGTTTGAAGTTTGGGGAACCTTTCTTCATTGTCTGCACAAGGGTATTGAACTTCTTGGTAAGCAGTGCAACACTCAGGGGTTCATCTTCAGTAATCTCCTGAATGTTCTCGACATCAAGTTCAACATTTGAACTTGATGTTACTGATTGAAGTGCAATTCCTTTGGAGGAGGTGTTTGATTTCTGGTTTTCAAGATTCATCTCAAACGTAAGTAGAATGCTCACTGCTTCACTCAAACTCATGTTTGATACATTGTGAGCTTCTTCAATTGTTGAGATTTTCATGTTGAATCTCTTTGGAAGTGTGCGAAGAAGTTTGCTAACCATGTTTTTGTTTGAGATCGGACATCCGAGAGCTGTGGATTCGTTTGACACTTCAGAAAATCATTCAGTGTACATTGAGATAGTCTCATCTTCTAACATTCGCAGAGTTTCGAATTTGGAAGTGAGTAGCCTAAGCTTTGTTTGTCGTACACTGATCGATCCTTCATAATGTTCCTGCAGTATGCTCCATGCTTGATATGTCGTGGTGCAATTACACACCATTTTAAAGCATGGAACATCAACTGAAACAAAAATAGCATTGAGTGCCCTCGAATTGAAGTTGGAAATGATTCGATCATCATTAGTCCATTGAGTCTCCAGAGTAAGAATGTACACTCCCTTTGGTCCTTCCATCCTTGGTGGAGACCATTCTTCAATTACAACCAACCAAGCCCTCATTGATGGACTTGATATACATCTTCATGCGCAATTTCCACATAGCATAATTCTTACCATTACTATCCAATGCCAGAGGTCGGCACTGATTGATCTGAATATCCATCTTTCAGTGAGTCAACAAACCAAGGATCGAATACTTAGTATGTTAAGTACCAGCTCTTGATGCCACTTGTTGGAATTTTTTGCCACAAACACTGAAATTAGACACCGATTCGTAATGTCAAATTCAATGTTAAAGACAGTTAACACAACTTATCTTAACACAAATATGCTGAAAATAAAATGCATAAGAATACACGATATAATTTTAAATCATACACAACATGTGTATGATTGCTACAGGGTGAAATTATACTATCATGAGTACAAAATTTTCAAGCTGTTAATGTTGGACGCGAAGACTCTCAACACTACAGCAACATTACAAGTTCTAATCTAGACTATCACTAAAAAGAACTAAAACATATAAATTGACATTCTGTCAATTCATATACAAACAACAACATACAAATTGACATCCCGTCAATTTATACATAAACTAAATCATACAAGTTGACATCCCGTCGACTTGTATACAAACTAAAACATACAAATTGACATCCCGTCAACTTGTATACAAACTAGTAAAGGTTTCACAACCTTGCTATCTATCCTAATTTGTACAATCTATTCTGTGAAAGGATTGAACAACAATAAACATTAAGATAGAAGAAGGAACGAAGAACGAAACCTATACTAAGTTTGTGACTCAAGCTTTCTTCAATCTTCACGCAGCGGAAAATGGATTGAGCTTGAATAAATCTTCAAGTGTCGACCATGCTTCTTAAATATGCTCTTCACTTGAATCCAACAAGGTCCACGATTTCTCTTTCTTGAACATGGGTTGACGATAACCGCTCCACTTCATGACTTCACCGTAGATGGAAGAAACCGCCTCCAAGGCGTGGTTGATAGCTTCTCTACGTTCATGCTCTTTTTCTAAATATCCAGCAAATATAATTTTCTGAAAGAGAAAAATAAATAAATAGAGAAACCGCTAAACCTAAAAAAGGAGATAGAGTTTTGACTTTGTCAAACTCTATTTTAAATAATATATCTAACATGTATATATCCATTTATTTGAAATATAAATTTCGTGGATATACACATATATTTTAAGATGTATAAAATTATTTTATTTATTAAAATAATAAATAAAACTAGGAAAAGATAAGATTAGTTACTACTATGTCACAGACGATGTCGCAGGGAGTTTGTCTGACATCGAGTTCAACATTGAACCTCAATGTCATACAACACTCAACACTGTGATTGTGAATCCAATAATTGGCACCATCTGTGGGAAGAGAAACCAGCCAATCAAGAATGGCATCAACACAATTCGATGTTGAGAAGTTGACAGACAAGATCGACTTCTGGTTATGGAAGATGAAGGTGAAAGCTCTTCTAATCCAACAAGGATTAGGTGCAACTTTGAAGAAGGAAGAAGCAAGTGATAAAGGCAAAGAAAAGGCTGAGGATCTGGTGCATATCAAAGAAAAAGCACACAACCTGATCATCCTTTGCCTGAGAGATAAAGCTCTGAGGGAAGTTTCAAAAGAAAAGACAGCCATAGCGGTTTGGGAGAAGCTTGAGAATCTATACAATCTGAAAACCCTTGCCAACAAATTGTATATGAAGCAGAAACTTTTCTCATTCAAAATGGTAGATGATAAATCTATCTTGAAGCAAGTGGATGAGTTCAACAAACTCCTTGATGATCTGGAGAATGATGAAGTGAAGCTCGAAGAAGAAGATAAATCACTACTGTTGCTGTCTGCACTACCAAAATCTTTTGAGAATTTCAAAGATACTCTATTGTTTGGCAGTAGAGACACAAATCTATCTTGAAGCAAGTGGATGAGTTCAACAAACTCCTTGATGATATGGAGAATGTTGAAGTGAAGCTCGAAGAAGAAGATAAAGCACTGCTGTTGCTGTCTGCACTACCAAAATCTTTTGAGAATTTCAAAGATACTCTATTGTTTGGTAGTAGAGACACAATC
The DNA here is from genome assembly GCA_026008535.1 of Perilla frutescens. NCBI lineage: Eukaryota > Viridiplantae > Streptophyta > Magnoliopsida > Lamiales > Lamiaceae > Perilla > Perilla frutescens. The sequence goes on along the minus strand of BRKX01000010.1, from coordinate 24,411,952 downwards.
ACTTTGGAAGAAGTGCAGATAGCTCTCAAGTGCAAAGATTTGCAGATAACAACTGGCAATGGAGGCTCTCAATCAACTGGAGAGGGTTTGCACATCAAAAAGAATAATCCCAAAGGTCAGCACAAGAAACCCTCCTCCAAAGGAAATCAAAAGGCTGAAAAGAAAACAAATGAAGCACCAAGAAACCCAGACCTGAAGTGCTTCCATTGCCAAGAACCAGGCCATTTTAAGAAGCAATGTCCAAAGTGGCAAGAAATGATGGCCAAATATGCAGCTGAAGATGCCAAGAAAGCTCAAAGAAATCAAGCTAATCAAGTAAGCAAAGACACTGGTTATGACTCATGTGATGCTCTCTGTGTTATCACTAATGAGGTTTGCACAGATTGGGTGTTGGACTCAGGCTGTAATTTTCACATGACTCCAATAAAAAAATAGTTTTCAAGCTTGAAGCTGATCAATGGAGGCACTGTGCTTCTTGGAAATGATCAGGTATGCAAAGTAATGGGAATTGGATCTGTGAAGATTAGAATACATGATGGTATAATCAGATCCATAAGCAATTTCAGATATGTACCAGAGCTGAGAAGGAATCTAATATCTCTTGGTCTATTTGATACTATGGGATACACATTCTCCTCCTACCAAGGGAGAATGACTGTATCAAAGGAAGGAAAGGTTGTAATTGAAGGCAAGAAAATGAATGAGCTCTATTTCCTGGTTGGCGGGACTATCTCTACACAAGCTCACCATTCCTTAGCTGGTGATAACACCTACTTATGGCATAGCAGGCTTACTCATGTAGGTGATAAGGGCTTGCAGGAACTTGCTAAGCAAGGATTGCTCATGGGAGACAAGATCACCAAGTTGCAGGTGTGTGAACATTGCATCTATGGCAAGGCAAGAAGACAGAAGTTCAACACATCAACTCACAGCACTACAAGCATATTGGAATATGCTCATTCAGATCTCTGGGGGCCAGCCAAGGTCCTTACTAAAGGTGGAGGCAATTTTTTCATGTCTATCATAGATGATTACTCCAGAAAGGTCTGGATCTATATCTTAAAGTCAAAAGATGAAGCATTTGGAAGATTCAAAGAGTGGGTTGCTGCTTTTGAGAATAAGACAGGAAAAAGGCTTAAGGCTTTCAAAACAGTAAATGGTCTTGAGTTTCTCTCTGAGGAATTCATGACATTTTGTAAAGAAAAAGGAGTTATAAGGCATAGGACTGTTCCTGGAACCCCACAACAGAATGGGGTGGCAGAAAGGATGAATCAAACCCTACTGGAGAGGGTGAGATGCATGCTGAGTAGCTCAGGATTATCAAAGGCATTCTGGGGTGAGTTGGCATGCACTGCAGCATACTTGATAAATAGAAGTCCCAGCTCTGCTCTAGCTTTCAAAACACCTCAAGAAATGTAGAGAGGTGCTCCTGCCTCATATGATTCTCTGAGAACAGTGGGGTGCCTTGCTTATGCTCATGTAAAGCAAGATAAACTGGAAGGGTATAAGCTGTGGGTTATTGAGGCTCAAAAGTTCATAGTCAGCAGAGATGTAACTTTTGATGAATCTCAGTTTCCATTAAAGAAAATGGAAGATCAACCTAGCACATCTGTGGAGATCAATCATGATCATCAATCATATCATAATGATGATGAATCTGATGACTCTCAGGATGAGTCAGCAGAACAAGAAGAAGTTCAGAATCTAAGCTCCTATCAACTTGCCAGAGATAGGACAAGAAGATCTATAAGGCTTCCTGCCAGATATGGGTAAACTGATCTAGTATCTTTTGCTCTATATTCAGCACTTGAGGTGGAGTCTTATGAACCAAATAACTATTCTGATGCAATTTCTTGCTCAGAAAAAGAGAAATGGTTAGTTGCTATGGAGGAAGAGTTGCTGTCACTCAACAAGAATCACACCTGGAAGATTGTTGAGAAGCCTATGAATCAGAAGTTAGTGGGCTATAAATGGATATTCAAGAAGAAACCAGGTGCTACAGAAGGAGCTGAAGTAAGGTTTAAAGCAAGGCTTGTAGCCAAAGGTTTTTCTCAGAAGGAATGAGTGGATTACAATGAGATCTTCTCACCTGTGGTCAAACATTGCTCTATCAGAATCTTGTTGGCATTAGGTGGCACAGTATGATCTTGAGTTACATCAAATGGATGTCACCACAGCTTTTCTCCATGGAAGATTAGTTGAAGATATTTACATGCAAATACCTGAGGGTATTCATGTGGAAGAAGCAGATAAAAAAGCCTACAAGCTGGAGAGATCACTATATGGATTAAAGCAAAGTCCCAGACAGTGGTACCTAAGGTTTGATGAGTACATGATATCAAACCAATTCTGTAGAAGCTTGTTTGATAGTTGTGTTTACTACAAATCTGAAGGAAATTCATATACTTATTTGCTATTATATGTTGATGACATGTTGATAGCAAGTAATTCAGTTGCAGGAATCAGAAGCACAAAGAAAACTCTTATGGCTGAATTTGAAATGAAGGATCTTGGTGAGGCTAAAGTGATCCTTGGAATGCAGATTAAAAGAGTCAGACATGAAGGAAAGATCACTCTCACTCAAGAATCCTACCTGGAGAAAGTTTTGTGCAGATATAACATGAATTTAAGCAAGTCTGTCACAACACCTCTGAAGCAAGGATTGAAGCTGAGTGTTTCTCAAAGCCCTCAGAATGAAGAAGAAAGGAAAAGAATGATGCTCACTCCATATGCAAGTGCAATAGGTAGCCTTATGTATTCTATGGTATGCTGCAGACTTGACTTAGCTTTTGTGATGAGTGTTATTAGCAGGTTTATGAGTGATCCTGACAAAACTCATTGGGAAGCTGTAAAATGGGCAATGAGGTACATTAAGGATCAAGTATGAAGGGGTTGGTGTTTAAGAAAAGCACAAATGAAGAAGAAGCCTTGATTGGATATGTAGATGCTGATTTTGCTGCAAATATTGATACAAGAAAATCCTTAACATGCTATGTGTTTACTTTATTTGGAGCTGCAGTCAGTTGGAAAGCATACCATCAATCAGTAGTTGCTCTTTCAACTACAGAAGCTGAGTATGTAGCTCTTATAGAAGCAATGAAGGAGAGTATGTGGCTTAAGGGAATACTCTCTGAGTTTGGCTTGATTCAGGAGAAGGTTACAGTTTTCTATGACAATCAAAGTGCCATTCACTTGGCAAAGCACCAGGGATATCATGAAAGAACTAATCACATAGATGTTAAACTTCATTTTGTGAGGGATCTGGTGGAGAAGAAAAGTATTTCAGTTGGTAAGATAGATACTTTGGTGAATCCAGCAGATTGTCTTACCAAGGCCTTACCAACAGCAAAGTTTGAGCTCAGTCTTGAGCTCATTGGAATGAGTTGATACGAAAGAAAGAAAAGGGAATGCAGCAGCAAGTGGAACTGCATTCAAGGGGTTATGAAGCTGAAGTTCAGTGTAGTTCTTGAAGAAGTGAATCAAGAGCTAAGGTGGAGAATTGTTGATCTTGAATTAAAATCTAGCTCATGATTCAATAATCTGGAAAATTGAGAAGCTGTTGATCATCGGTTTGTGATCAAGATTGCATGAAAGTTCCATGCAGGTGCAGTGTAGTGGAAATTTGCTCAAGAATCAGTTTGTGGTTAACTACCTTGCTAAAGAAGAAAATTAGCTAGGGTTAGTTATGAGCGGTTGAAACTGATTGCCACGTGGGTTTTGCAGTTGAGAGTAGTTATTATCTGAAGCATTAAGAACTTGTTTTCAGCTGAGATCAGGCAGATCAGAAAGTGAGAAAAAGGGAGAGAAAGAAAGGAAGGGAAAAAGCTTGCAGAGAGAGAGAAGAAGCTGAGAGAATATTCATGTGATACATCTCAGTTCATAAGATTGTGTATTTTTATTCTTGTTCTTGAGTGATTATACATTGAGCGGTTGTAATCTTTGTGTTACCAATCAAAAAAGAAGCCAACTCTCTTTCATAGTGGATGTAGATCAAATTGATCGAACCACTCTACATCCTCGTGTTCATAGCTCAAACTCTTGTATTCTTGATTGTTGTTGTATTGCTGTGATTGTGAATCCAACGTAAAGATTATCAAGAAGTTCTTGAATCCAAGGAAGATAATATTGATATTGAAATGAAGGAGGAGACTTTAATTTTGTTGAGCATACAGAAAGCTTTCTGGGTGATGAATGTCCATAAATTTTCAATAACATAAGCTTGAAAGTTGAAATTTATCTTTTTAGATTTACGTTTTAGTTCTATACGTTAAATGATTAAATATGAGTTGTTTGAAGTTTTGACCAAGAAAAGTAACATGCCAATTTAGTTATAGAAAATGTAAAGATGTCGATTCTGATCATTTTTCACGTCAGGAATATATTTGATTTGAACATGCTTTAACATTACCTTTTCAAACTCATAAATACAGAAATTGGTTGCATTAAAAGGATTTCTTTGTGTGTTCGTTTTGTGCATCAAGTTAACATCTTGTTGTTTTATTAAATACAATCTCTCTTATTGCTATCTGTCGAATTTAATTATTAACAAAAAAAAAATGAAAGGAAATGGGGGGAATTATACAATCAACAAGTAATACATTTTTTTTTTGTTAACATGATCGAGGTGGGTGTGGGGTTATACAAGGGATTTTTGTTTAGTTAGATTTTTTAAGTAGTGAATTATAAAGGGTAAAAATATCTATTAAATAATATTTATAATTTAATTAATTTTGGGACTATAAAGAGTAAAATTCCACAACCTCAAAATTTTCGAATCCAGCTGGTATATGCAAATAAATAATTTATAACAAACTAATCAATTTGAATTCATAATGGAAAAAAAAAAATCGAATCAATGCAAATATTCGTTCTTGGTTATCGAAATCTAGTTTCAATTCTAATTTGTAAATCATAGGCCAATTTTAAGTGGGAGAGAGTGGAGTAGAGTTGTTTGGAGACCAAATGTCACGAATTTGAATCTCTTTAATATCACAAATTGGGGAGCTGGTTTTCGGTGCACGAACCTTCCCATGCGGCACGCGCGCTTTTTTTAATTTTTTTTTTCGATTTTCTTTGTCTTTTTTTTTTCCCAACAAAATTTATACCATAAAATAAAATTAGTGAACCCTAAAATTAAAACGAATTGATATAATTTGTTTGTAATAAATATAAATTTATACCCTAAAATGAAATTAATAAATCCTACAAAAACACAAAATAAAACCCTAAAAACACCCCCCAAAAATTCCTAAAAAAACACAAAATAAAACCCTAAAAAACACAATAAAAAATCCTAAAAACGCCCCCTAAAAACACAAAATAAACCCCTAAAAATACTCCAAAAAACCCTAAACACACAAAATAAACCCCTAAAAACACCCCAAAATAAGTAGCAGATGCCTTACTTTTTAATGATACAGGTGATACTTTTCGAATTTTAAGTGATACGTTTTAATGTTACTGTTAATACTAATTTTTAGTTTTTTTTTTTACGGGTTGATCCGTAAATTTAACCCGCCCATCTCACATAAGGCTTATGTGCATCACATGCATTGAAAACTTTGCCCAAATCGAGTGTGTGAGTAAAAAAAAATTATAAGCCAATTTTATTTTGGGATTTACGTAACTTTAAAGATCCTTTGCATTAGATTGTTCGGATTCACCTCAATCCTCATTTCGTCCGATGACCCAATAATTTTTTACCAATAGACCTAAGAAAAATTACGTGGAAAATATTAGAATCAAAATATAAATGCAAATTTGTGAGAAACACTCAAATATGAATAGATTGATGTGCATTCTTTTCGTATGCTAATGCATGTACAGCATAAAGGTTGAACCAAATAGTGTTTCACGATCTATCCGCGACAACTGATATCTCATTTTTGGTTGTAGTTGTATTATTTGCAATAAAATAGTAGAAAAATTAAATCAGTATTATTTAAGAACACCAAAACCGCCTAGCACATGAGCATTGAGCACTATATAAGTGCATCTTGAGATGAAATTAAAAAATAATACTCTCTTTGTCCCATAATTGTAGCCATCCTTCAATTTTATACAGATTAAGAAAATACTCTTTTCGATTCTTTATGATTATTGTTATAATTTTTTTTTTATGTTTAAATGTTTGAGTTTTACATATTTTGATCCTCTCCCAATTTTAACCTTATCACAAACCCTAAAATATATGGAGAGAGAAAATATTATTTTTTTAGGAAAATATAAGTGAATACGATTTTATATAATATGAGGGGAATTGGTATATTAGTCTAGAAAATTAAATGTTAATTCCAGATTAAAAAGCTAAAACAACAATCATAAATAAACGGAGGGAATATATTTAAGGGGGAAATACTATTTTAGCCACTTAAACTTTTAAAAGATTTATTTTAGCCAGTAAGTTTTAAACATATTTTTTTTAGCCACTTTGGACCAAAATGTCCTTCTGTCCTGAAAATATATATACGAATATAACATAATTTTTGAAATGAAATTTCCCCCAAATCTCGAAAATTCCCTCCCTCCATAACTTTCCCCAAAACTTTGAATGGGTTTTTTGATCGAGGCAAGATGAAGCTGAAGACGAAGACGAACACGAACGGAAGTTTGAGAGAATTTTCCCCGCTGTCGTAGACGAAGACGTACGCAACTTGGAGCGATGTCTCTCTTACTGACACAAGAGCATCGACAAGAAGAAGTCGACGCTGAATTGCAAAGTGGACTTACGTGAACTTCAATTTTCTGACGTGTAATTTGAAAGGTATTGTTCTTCCCTCACTCACATTTTCGTACTGAATCGAAGCCCTGGAAAAAAAATAATACTCTTAATTGCGCGCCGGGTTGTTCTTAATTGAGCGCGAAATCACGCGCGCAGTTGAGTTTGCACGCAATGAGTGGCATGGCGGCACAGTTGCGCGATTGTTCAAGCGCACTTCATGAAACGTGCAATATGCCGCGCGCATAGTGGACTCCGTGGCGCATGCGTTCCGGCTGTTCTCCCGACTTGCACACCTCGGAGGACGGTCGTGCGCGCAGGGCCTTCACCATGATGCGCGCATGTAACATGCGCGCATCGATTCCGCGCAGTTTATGTGTGTTCGGCCCTAGATTATCGGCCGATATATGTGCAACATCGCCATTGCTTCGATTTGTATAGAATGTGTATCGGCTTTTACGTATTGGCCTTCAAAATCCGCAAATAGGTCGAAAGTCAAATTTTTTTCATCTAATTTATGCTCGCACGCTCGCCTCTTCGATTCTTTAATTGACATCGGCAACATTATCAGCATACGTGTGTACAACATCGCCATTGCTTCGGTTTGAATGTAATGTGTATCGACATCAATATGAACCCATTAAAATTGTTAAACATACACCTGAAAACATATTTTGCGACTGTTGAATTGACGTTTGCAAACATGGAGGCCACATTTTTACGTTAAATTGATTGAGGAATATTTATATATATTTATATTTGTTGGCGTGCAGATGACCGACAGAAACATTGTTTTGCATCATGAAGGGTTTTGGAGAGACAACACTTGCATAAATGGGATTGAAGAATATGTCCACATTCCATCGGGTGGTATGACGTACTCTCACTTATTTGACGAAGCTGTTGGAATTGTCGGTGAAGATCCAAACCTTTATAAGTATGCTATTTCTACTCTGATGTTATCTACCGATGGTAAAATGATTCTATTTAGGATAAAAAATGATTCAGACTTGGATCATGCTAACAGTGTTCTTCCATTTTTGAGATTATACGTTGAAACCTTTGATAAGGCAACACCTACACAAGCGCAGCACCGATTTACTATCCCAGCCCATAATAGTTTTGTGGGTTTATTAAATTCTCAAAATGTTTGTCCACAAACATACGCACATGATAATCCATTTAATAGACGAGCTGAGGCCAATATAGTTCACCGAGTTGAAAATTTTTGCTATGCCGATGATACTATTGGTATTGAAGAGGATAATGTGACACTTGATGATGATGATGATGATGTGAATGATGAGACCAGTGTCCGCAGCAACGATGGCAATTTCAGCGCTGAGGAGCATTGCAGAACGTATGATCAGGGGAATGATGAAACATATTATGATGAGGATGGGAAGAAGTACATGCCGATGAAGAGGCTGATGACCTTGACGGTTGTTGTGGAATGCACCGTACGCACGCACCACCAAGTGTTTCCAGATGTGAAACAGAGGATGTGCAAGATGATGCTTTCGAAGTATCATATGGACATGGACAACAGTGGATCATCCCAGGGGCATTATATCAAGCAGCGCTCCCTTTGAATGATTTGGGTATCGATTCGAGTGTTAATACTCGTGATACATTGTGTTTGGGCGCTACCTTTTCCAGTAAAGATTCAATGATCACTTCTTTGGGATTGTATCATCTCCTGAATCATGTGGAGCAGGATTGAGCGTTCCTCGAAGACTCGATTTTCTGTTAATTGCAGACACAAAGAGCGCTGCACGTTCTCAATGCGTGCTTCAGCTCAAGGTGAACAGTGGAGGGTTTTTCAATGGGATGTTCCTCATTCATGCCAAGAGGATTTCTGCGACAATGGACAGCGTACGATTGCATCCAAAATTATTGGAGCATACTTTGCTCCGGATTTACTGGATGAAGGAAAAGTCTTAAAATCGAAGGAAATGCAGATGAAATTGCAGAGGAAGTTCGGTGTTCGGGTGGATTATACCCGAGCTCTAGCAGGGAGAAATCATGCAATAAGAATGATATATGGTGATAGTGATAAGTCTTTCCAGCTACTGCCATCATACTTTCAACTTGCGGAACACCTACATTCAAATAAGACTTGAACACATGAGTAGTAGTTTTTAAATGTCAAAAAATTGATGGACCGTTAAATGAAACACTTAGAATTCTTCACACCTGCCCTTTGATGTCTTTCAAATCACAATTTTTAAATTTATACAAATATCGTAAGACTCTCTGCATAGCATCTGCTGATGCAGCACCACCACAAGTCTCACCCAACAGTGGGACCGCACAATAAATCCATGCCTGCATCAATATAGTGTATCAAAAATTCTATGTTTACATGAATTTAACTGATATTGCAATAGTTCAAATAATTATAGTGAAAATACAATTATTAGAGGAATTTATCTCAGCATACCGTGAATGCTAGTGAGAACCCGTATATATGATAGGAATGTCTTTTGGCATGTTCCTTCCGTGCCGTTGGGATATTGGCAAAGTAATGCAGCAATCTTTGGTATGAGTAGCTGCCCCATGGAAAGGATTCCCATTTTTCTTCATCCTCGACCAACACCCACAGCCAACCAGGAATGTAATTCCCGGAGTCCATTCCAAACAACACACCAGTGACAAACAACACCTTCGCCGCTTTCAAATAGTCCTGGGGGTCATCCCCAAGACCGCTTTTCTCCATGAACTTCTTTCTCAATTCAGCCGACGTTATTTGTTGTTTTCGTAGGACCCGACTATAGAAGTGGGAGGATCTAGGCTTGTGGAGTTTATGCAGATCAAAATTTGAAGGACCGAAATTCAACCCACAAATCAGAGCATATTCATACCGATTAAATCTAAGCCTTTTCTTTCCTATTTGAAACCACATCTCAGTCTGATCACCTCCTTCCTTCACTATGTCGCATGTCAGGAAATGGTGCACCGCTTTATTGCATCGATCAACCTTGCTTGGAATTTGCAACAGCTCACCAAAGCACGAATTTCAGAATTTGGCAAATATATCATCACCATAACCACTCAGTACATTTTGAATATCAATAATATAGGCCGTCCGATCATGGTTGCTGATTGTGTACTGGGTATTTTTCATTTCCTTCCTTTTCCATTCCCATTCATCCTACGTATAAGATAAAAAAATCAATACATTAACGAAACAGAAATTATTCGAATATTGTCTATGTGTGTGTAGGATTAAAGAAGACTTTGTGCCGATGCAATGGAATGCTAGGCAAGTGGCTGCCAATAATCTAAAGGCGCTTGTCGATGCTGGCCATCACTGTGCGCATAGTCTGCACGCAAAGTTGCTATGCGCCATGCCCCATCGCGCAGAACTGCGACGCTCAAACAAGAAAGCATGCGAATGCATAGATGACTAACAGATATGTAATAAACTCCTACCTAATATTGTATATGTGTGTGTGCGATTAAAGATAACTTTGTAGCGATGCAATGGAATGCTGGGCAAGTAGTTGCCCATAATCTAAAGCAACAAACCGATGCGCGCAAAGTTTACTGCGCGATAGTCGCTGCGCGCCATGCCACTGCACGGCTACGCCCACAACTGATGCGCGCAAGATCCATGCGCCCAATACTGATGGGCCAAGAGCCCTGCGCCCACAACTGCAGCTTCCTGCAAGACCCATGGGCGCAACAGTGCTGCGCGCCATGCCCATGCGCGGCTGTGACCACAACTTATGCGCGCAAGAGCCCTGCAACGGCTGCGACACACAAGACCCATGTTCGCACAACCGCTGCTGCTCGCAGAACCCTTGTGCACGCAAAACAACTGCGCACATAAACTTTGCGAGCACCTAAGAACAACAAAATTTGCACATTTCTATCTATTTCCAAAATGAAAAATACTGCAAATTATTCAATTTTTCCAAAGACCCACTTCACTTTGTATATGAAGATACCTCTAACACAGTTGCACGTCGTCTCTTATATGGAGGATCCTCTTCGTGACGTTCTTCAGTATTTGACATTTTCCCTATAATCGAACTTCAAGACAGAACAGCGGCAACAATATGTATCTATTAGAAAATCCACGATATAATGCAATAAGAAATCAGACCCAGAACCTTAAAACCCATTACACCACGCAATTCCCCATGCCATTCAAATACACAAACCTTACGAAACTAAATTTCCGACTCAAATCTCACCTTTGGTCAACAATAATGTGCGACGATGATGTAGCAGTCGCCGGATGTTATGGGTCGCCGGAGTTCACAGTTGAGGGTTGCGGAGACGAGAAGAATCGAAAGAAAGTGCTCGAAATTTTGGGAGGGAAGAGATAGATTGAATTGAATTTCAGAATTTTGGAAGGGAAGAGAGAGAGAGAAAGAGAGATGGATTAAAATTTTGTGAAATTTTACTTTTTTATAAGGATGATTAATTAAAGAAAGGGGTAATATAGTAATTCTGGCCAAATAAAATATGTTTAAAACTTACTGGCTAAAATAAATCTTTTAAAAGTTTGCCTGGCTAGTTCCATGCATTTCCACTATATTTAATATACTTGGAAACATATAATTTTATAATTTTTTCCTAATATAACCTTACTTATTGATTCAATATAAAATGACTGATAAATTAAGAATATTAAATAAGGCTATACCAAAGAAAATAGAAATTTATTGCATATTAAATAAAGAAAGTGAACTATAATTTTGGGACAGTAAAAAAAGAAATAAGAGACTACAATTATGGGAGGAGGTAATAATAATAATAATAATAATAATAATAACAATAATAATAATACAGAAGATAAAAATACTTCAAAGGAAATAATTTTTCGAAGAGGTGGACTTGCGTGCAACAGCGGTTATTTCCGCCTATTTCAGACGGCCACGTGGCCCCACGTGGGCGTGCCACGTGGCACATGGTACTTTTTATTGTAGTTGAAATGATGATAGTATTAATTTCAGGTTGATACCTTTCTTTATCGTACTTGATACTTTTCTGCTTATCACATGGTACTTTTTATTTTACCGAACTCATGTTTTGCTTTCCTTTGCAAATTCTTGGAATGATGATTGTTTTAGATTAATCTCAATACATACAATATAAAAACTGAAAAAAAAAATCAGAATTTGAATTAAATAAACTTATATAAAATAATTAGCAGACCCTTTACTTTTTAATGATACAGATGGTACTTTTCAAATGTTTTGTGATACTTTTTAATAGGAAGGTTGGTACGCACTTTGGACAGGTTTTTTTTATGGGTTGACCCAATCAAAGAGGGTTGACCCGCATTGACCGGGTCAAAGCGTGGGTTGACCCGCGTTGACTGGGTCAAAAGCGGGTTTGACTGACCCGTCTCATATAGTGTTATTTGCATCATGATGCATGCAAATGTTTGCCTTTTTCGAAATAGACAACGTTCAATTTAGAAGATATGAGTTGCACTAATCAATCGAGGTAGTTAATTGGTCGAAACTGATGAGTGGTTGACAAAAATAGATAAATTATAAAACTCAATTTTGTGATTGAGATCCTCTAAAACATTAATAATAATGTAGTTTTAATAATATTTATAATAAAAATAAAATTTATTATATTATAATTAACATATCTTAATTAATAGTTATTGTTCAGAATTAAAATTTTAAAAAATTATATATCATAATTTTGGAATAATCAACCATAGTAATTAATTACATTAGCTAAAAAATGAATATTAAATAATAAAAAATAATTATAAATTCTAATTGGGTGTGGAATAACCCTAAATAATAATAAAAAAAAACCATCAACTATATAGGCTAATTAATTATAAATATAATTTGGATAGGTTGATTATAGAGGAAATCTACTATTTAGGGCTAACGCAAAAACTCCTGTACATAAGATGTACATCAGACGGTTAACGCGCATTGACTCGGTCAGTATTGACCAAAAAAATCGTGAAAACGAGTGATACTTTTTAGGAATACAACTGATACTTTTTTTAATTTTGAATGATACTTTTTAATGTTTCGATTGATACTGATCTTAACAGTTTTTTTCTTTATTTTTTTTCTGGCCAATACTTTTTATTGATACAAATGATACTTTTGGGTCTTTTAAATGATACTTTTTAGTATTATAAATGATACTAATTTTGACGGAATTTTTGGTCAAAGCATTGACCGGGTCAACACGTGTTGACCTGGTCAACGCGTTGACCGTCCGATGTACATCTTATGTACAGGAGACTTGCACTACAAGAAAACTCACAAATTCCAGCGCACCGATTTTCGCTGGAATGGGCTAAATTTTCGCTGGAATCGTCAATTCCAGCGGGTATTCCAGCGCTTCTCGGATGCTGGAAAATGGTGCGATGGAATTGAAAAATTCCAACGCAATTCCAGTGAAAATTCTATTCCAGCGATTTTTTTTCCGCTGGAACAAAATTTCAGCACTTTTTTTTTATCCGCTGGAAAAATATTCCAGCGCTTTTTCTTCCGCTGGAATCAAATTCCAGCACATTTTATCCGCAAAAATACCGTTGGAATACGGAAAAAATTAAAAAAATATATATTGAAATATTCCAGCGGAAAAACACCGTAGGAATTCGGAAAAATTAAAAATAAAAAATATTAAAACATTCCAGTGGTATTTTTTTTCTCTGGAATATGAAAAAAATCGAAAAAAATAATTAAAATATTCCAGCGTAATTTTTTCGCTGGAATTTGGAAAAGTTTGAAAAAAATAATTAAAAATCATTTCAGCGGGTTTTTTTCCGCTGGAATCAACTCAAATATACGTTGGAAATTCCAGCGGATATAAATCCGCTGGAATCTGAGGTGGAAAATTCCAGCAAGCATAAATTTCGCTGGAATGTTTGGTGGAAAATTCCAAAAAATATTTTTTGCTGGAATAACCGCTGGAATTCGAAAAATTCCAGCGTATTTGAAGCCCGCTGGAATAAATTCGCTGGAATTTGCTTATTTTCTTGTAGTGTTGCCCTTATGCTAATTATAAACTAATAAACGTAAATAAATTATTATATTTGTGTGTGTGTGTGTGTGTGAGGGAGAGAGAGAGAGAGAGAGAGAGAGAGAGAGAGTACTGTTTGTGTGAAACAAAAGGGTAAGTAATTTAACAATGCAACATTAACCTGAATCAAATATTCAAATTTGCAACTCCATAATTTGGCATTTTTAATATGCATAATAATAGTTCGAAAAAGGAAAAAAAATGCATAATAATAGTTCTGGGTACCACCTCAATAAATAGAAGAATCTCTGTAACGTTGTCTAATTTATAATTTCAGATTTGGAAATGTATTGGTCCCATTCATGTCGTTCACACCTAGCTACAACTTCAATTATTTATAACACCCTTAAAAGATCAATAGAACGTAATCGAAAAGATCAGTATCATTACATAATTATTAGATTCTTGAACTATAAATCTGCTTATAGCTGGGATCATCAACAAACCCACTTTTGGTTGATATTCTTTTCAAAATCATTACATAATTATTAGCTTCTTGAACTATATATCTGCCCATTTTCTTTTCAAACTTTCACCACAAAAAAAAAAAATGCAAAAAATACGTTTTAACAACCGAGTCAACCCGTCTTTAAAAATGTTGTCGTTGGTCATTTTAATGACAAAATTAAAGATAAAAATTCCCGATGTTTTCAACATTACAAGAAAAGGTTAAGTTTCACGAGTTTCTTTGATTGCTGTTGTTGTGCTTCTGTCTTTCATATTTTTAAACTTTCAATATATGCAAAGATGTGCTTATTGTACAACTTTAAAATTTTAATTTGATTATATCTTCAGAATATATTTCCTAAAAACCATTCTCCTGTAAGTTATCACAAAATTGAAATTAGTGATCAAATATATATCCCATGCAAAAGCCTTAAAAATTCTTTTCATCTGAATACACAAATGTAGAATTAAATAATAGTGCACACGTACAAAGTTGCATCTGTGTGTAATATTGTACACGCATGGTAATATAAATATGTGTTTTTTTTAATATTTTTTATTAAGTTAAATATCACTTATATTGGTTGGGTGTTTTCACCGATATGTTTTATCCTTTGATTAATTATAAAGTAGTACTCATTGTTTCTTTTCTTTTTTTAATCAAATTCAATATCTCATGAAATTTTCAGTCAATACTGTACTTGGAATGTTAGCCGGAAGTACACGTGAATATTCTACGTCAATTATAAAAATGAACCGGCTAAATATTTTTGTACACGAACATCATCAAATTATATGATATAATCGGTAATGATTTACCAAAAAATTCCCCAGAGGTTATATTTGATTTTTTTTTTTAAATTGATAGATACTATTTTGTAATTAAAATGATGAGACGCATTCGTGAAAAAAATTAAAAATTATATGTTATCTTCATTGAAGACATTTAGAACTTATGTGAAATTGAGCCAATCTCAGCAAGATGTATATCATGTGTCTAAAAATATTCAATGCGAGCATTTCAAAAAAGGGAGAAAGAATCCCTTCCGGAGTTCTGGGAGATAATCAAGATATGTATTTATTTCTTAACAACTTGTCATATATATATATATATATATATATAAATGCACATTAGAATTAGAAGATTTTATTGACACAGAGTCTAAAGCAACCTAATTCAAAGTAGTGCGGGTTTTACGTCATGCGCTATATGAAAGATATTGTAGAAGCGTGGAAATCTTTAGAGTCTATTTCGCTACATTCAATGGTAATTAATTTTGAAGTATTTAATAAATTACAATTTAGTTGTATTATATTAAGTAGAGTTGTCAAAACCGGCCCGACCCAGCTCGATTTTAGGCTAGGCTGAGCTATAATTTTATAGGCCCGATTTGATTTCGGGCCGGACCAGCCCAGAGAAAAAACTGAAATTTAGCCTTAGGCCCGCGGGGCGGCTCGACCTGGCCTGAATTTTGGGTCGAACTGGGCCCATAATTTTTAGGCCCGAAAATATTTCGGGCCGACCCGGCCCGAATTTTTATTTTGGCCCGTGGGCTCAGGCCGGTCGGCCCGGCCCGACTGTTTTGACAGCTATAATATTAAGTATTCAATTTGCTATTTAATTCTAATTTTTTAATTTATTAATTTGCTGGAGGCAATCACTAAAAAATGGAACTTGATGAAGTTCGCACTAAGTGGGCAGACTGTCTTTAAGATTATGTAGATCGGTAAAATAATGTAAGTCTAATAGCTTAAATTTAGTTCATTTGAATTTTTATTTTGTTATAGGAAAGATTAGTAGTTAACACTTCATTTTTCTTTTTCTTTTTTAGTTAGTTTGATGAAGTCAGCATGTTGAAATGATTGATATTTGTTATCGACATTCGGTGATCACCGCTTGATGACAATTTTATGGATTGCGACTTTGGATTATCAACATTTTGGATTGTGACAATTTAATTTGACAAAATTGTGACTTTTGGATTGACTTTGATATAAACTAGAATGATCTACTGTGTGATGCACATATAAGATATTTATAATTATTGTCCATTGAGGATGATCTAGCGGTGAAATAGTGTAAGCTTGAGATCAAGATATCAGGTTCGAATCCCATCAACGCTGATAGGATAAAATATTTATAATTATTGTCCCTTGTGAATGACCTAATAGTGAAAATGTGTAAGTTTGAGACCAAATATATTAATTTGAATCTCACCAACACTGGTAGGTGTGAGTTCTACCAAGTTCCAAATTTGAGTTCACCATTGGATAGTATTCTTCTTTTCAATTATCGGTGTTAATTGATCTCTCCCTACACCATTTTCAGACCAAACTATATGTATTTTCATATCAAAATATAACAATACATGTGTTAATTGATAGACCAAACTATTTTATTATTAAAGCATGTTCATCGGAACATTTATAACATTTATTGAAGTGTTTAAGCTCGATCCAAACAAACTTCTAAAATTTATGACAATTATAGTGTTTCTTCAGATGTATGAACATTTTGGAATTTGTAATATTGAAAGTGATTAGCATTTCTAATAACACAATTTTTTTTATTAAATGTGATTGTGTTTGGATTCAAATCTTAAATTAAACTTGTAATAATTTATAAACATGATTTTTGTATATATTTTGGTGTTTATTAAGATGATATTTAATGGTTTATGCATGCATAAGTTGGTGTTTAATCATAGTTTCGCCTTTTATTGTGCATTTTCACATTTTGCTCTTTTTGTTGAATTTTGAGCTAAAAAGAGGATATTTTTGAGATCCAATTCTATTGGGATATAAGCTAGAAAGATAGAGGATCGAGTTAGGGTCAGTCTCCAACTTGAATCGGGTCAATCGGACGACAAACGAGCCAGAACGGAGCAAAACAGTGGAGTATGCTAGAAACTGGCGACCAACTCGCCGATCTCTGAATTTATCCGCTGATCGGTGGATTCTTCATAGTGACTCAGTGAGTGTGAAATAGTTCAGTGAAATCCACCGAACAACTCGCCGATCTCCAGATTTTACCCGCCGATCCCCGAGTTCTTCTGAGTCGGTCACTGAGTTTTTCGAAAATTGGTGTTTTGCATATTTTTGGCCCGTGAACTTACCTTTTGGGCCGAGTTTTTATTATTTAATATAAATAGGTTTGTTTAGGGCGAAAATTAGAAGATTCTTTTCATTATATTTCAGTGTTATTTTAGATTTCATAGCTTCGTGGACATATGTTTCTCTACAACTTTGAAGATTGAAGTTTCTTTTGCATAATTCAACTACGGTTCCTTTAATATTTTGAAATTTCAATTATGTCTTTTAATTTCTTTATTTCTTTCTTTATCTTAGATTGCATTATGTATGAGTAGTTTTTATAATTAATTCTAGGGTTTGTAGCATGTATGAAATTATGTGTTGATTTAATTCTTCATCAATTGTCCTTTCGATTATCGTGTTAAAACTTTCAAGTTTTGATTTCTCATGCATGATTAAGGCCATAGTCATTATATGTTAGCTAATTAATTTGAGTCCTAGCGGAAATAATTAATTAGTGGAATTAAATTAAATGATTTGATACACGAACTTGTGATCTATATGAGGTTTTAAACCTGTTGATCTATTGGGAGTTAACAATTAATCTAGAGACGAAAGTAATAGATAAATTATTAATCTACTTTTACTTTGAGACTTGGTGATGATAGGTAATTAGAATTCTGATCCTCCATCAATAATTGGATTAAATTGAAAATTGATGGAATTAGATTAATATATAATGGATTCACGTGTTTGCATTCCCTATAATTAATTAGTTTCGTTATTTGATAGTTAACATTTTTAGTCTTATTTAATTTGCATTTGATTTGACAATTGAGTTTAGTAATTTAATTTTCATTATTTGCCTAGGATTAATTTAACTAAAAAATTAGGTAGCCTGAATAATAGAAACATGTTAGCTTAGTACTTAGTATGGTCACAATTACAATCTCTATGGATACGATATCTGATTTACTATTTATATTGCAGTGATCTGTATTAGTTGCAATTAATTACATAATAAACAGTGCATCAACAATCATACATAGTACGTACTATGAATAAATAAAAATTATAAAATGCAATGATTAAACACATTACTTGAATAAGATCCATATTTTATGTCGTATATCTATCGGGGTTCTTATGGTATCAAATCATTTTACTTGTATATATAAATATTGTGTACATTTTTTTTTTACTTTTTTGGGGTAAATAAACATAAAAAATTAACACCTGATTTTAATATAAATAATTTTGTTATATATATATGATTTAAAATAGTATAACAAGTATGAATAATAATTTTCCGTACAATTTGTAAAGATTGATTGGGGAGTATCATGACTTCATTGTTAAAAAATTTATAGTTTGTAGGTAATAATTACCATTTCATTTATTCATATATTATTTGGAACAGTGCGTGAAATTTAGCACATAATCAGTAATAATCCATGAATCGGCACAACGCGTACTTAAAAAAATGGAACACAAACGAATTAGCTCATAATCAACAATCCATAAATATAAACATATAAAATTGCAAAACAAATATTTTTTTTTATTTCAATTTCTATTTCAACCATTCATATACATGAATGTTTATAATTTATGTTGGAAATGACAACAACAAATGCTATCTCTTTCTTTTATTAGCCATCCCAGATCGGTGGTGTAAACTTGTTTATGGGTGTTTTTATACACTCTCTCTCCTCAAGCTATTAATTGTCTTGGAAGTGGGGCTCTTATGATAGGCTAGAATAGCGGAGCCCCTGCGCGTGCCGTACGTCTGTCCCGGTTCAGTCCGATCGTCGCGCGTGTGTGTGTGTGAACGGGGGGCCTAGCTGTGGGCTTGTTTTATCTTTTTGCATCGACTTTCTTTTGTTTTTGCCCTAATTCTTTTTTGACTGCTTCTAGCCGTTTAGTTTGAAAACATTCTTTCTGTTCGTGGGGAGTAACGAATTTATTGATTTTATCTCTATTTATTTTTAGCTTCTCTTTTTTTGGAAAGATGAAAACACAATCGTTTCTGGCCTTGGTTTTCTGATCCTTTTATGAGCAAAAGTATTGAGCGCCTCCATCTCGATAACTCGTGAGTGAACACGAGTGATCGAGAGTTATGTTAACCTTAGGAACGATCCGGCATTGAGCTTGTCACCTCGGGCTACCGCAAATCATTTTTAAAGCAGTAGATTTGGCACCACGTCACAACGATTTATCCCCTTTGTTCCAGTCGAGAGATATCAATTTTAAAATGATTTGAATGGCCTCCTCCTATCAATTTTAAAATGATTTGAATGGCCTCCTCCTCGTGAGTCCTGCCCGATCTCTCAAAACTAGAACCCCTTGATGGATCTAATTACAAAAGATGGTCGCAGAAGCTCTTAATTTTCTTCAAACAGTCGAAAGTCGACTATGTGCTCTTCTCCGACCCCCAGAGGATTCTGACTCTATTGTCATCACTATTGATAATGCTGACTCTCCTGTTACTACTAAGGAGAAAGTCGTTGTTACTGTTGTTCCGAAGGACAAGGACGTCGATGTTACTGTAAAGGAAAAGGTTGATTCATTGTCTGCAACAGGGGTGGCTATAGGTGGATCGGTCGGCCTAAAAAAATACGACAAGGACAACAAGATAGTTTGGGGACACATGCTTAATCATATGATGAACAACTTGTTAGATCTTCTTGTCAATACTCGATCATCCAAAATCTGGGCCTCACTTGAGAAGAAATACGGTGGTGATGATGCTGGGAAACGGAAGTATGTGGTAGAAAAATGGCTGCAGTTCACAATGGTAGATGACAAGCCGATTATGGAGCAACTCCATGAATATGAGAATATGACTGCAGCTGTGCTTAATGAGGGAATGAAAATGTGTGAAATTCTTCAAGCCAATGTTCTGCTGGAGAAATTTCCACCTTCTTGGACAGAATATAGGAACATGTTGAAGCACAAGAAGAGGGATTTAACCTTGCAGGAACTGATCAGTCATATGTGGACTAAAGAGGCAAATTGAATGAAGGATAAATCCTCATCGCTCCTCTAATTTTGTTAATGCTAACATTGTTGAAACTGTTGCAGCTCAAGGCAAAGGAAAATGACATTTTGCTCCAAAGAAGGACAAGCCCAACTGGAAGAAAAACAATCTATCTGCTGACAGAAAAATAGCCAAGAAGCTCCCATCTAAAGTCTCGTGCTGGGTCTGTGGAGCTCCTGGCCACAAATCCTACCAGTGCCCAAAACGTCAAGGACTGTCTCAGAGGTCATATCAAGCTCATTTAACTGAAACTGATGATATTGTTGCTGCTGTTGTAGTTGAGGCAAACCTGGTGGAGAACAAAACTGACTGGGTGCTAGATACGGGAGCCTCAAGACACTTCTGCAGCAACAAAGAACTATTTCATGACTTTGAAGAAACTGGAGAAGGCGAACATGTCTACATGGGCAACTCCAGTGTCGCTAGAGTCCTGAGTAAAGGAAAAAGTCTCCTTAAGTTGACTTCTGGGAAAACCTTGAGTTTAAGTAATGCTTTGTATGTCCCTTCAATGCGTAGAAATTTGGTATCTGGTGCTTTGTTGAATAAAGCTGGTCTGAAAGTTGTGTTAGAGGCTAATAGAGCCGTGTTGACCAAAAATGGCGAATTTGTGGGGAAAGGGTATCTGAATGAGGGTCTTTTTGTACTCAATGTTGATTCTGTCATTTCTAATGAGAATGTTTCTTCTTCTGCTTACATGATTGAATCTTATGATGTATGACATGCAAGACTTGGGCATGTTAATGCTGTGTCAATTAAAAGGCTAAGAAAATATAATTTAATATACTAAGAAACCATTTCAACATGCATAATCTGTCTAAATGTCAAATCTGTGTTGAAGCTAAATATACTAAGAAACCATTTCAGTCTGTTGAACATAGAAACTCTGAGCTCTTAGAATTGATACACATGAATTTAGCAGACTTTAGAAGCACTGTGAGTAAATGAGGGAAAATGTACTACATCTCGTTTGTTGATGATTATTCTAGATTCACTAGAATTTATCTTCTTAGAACTAAAGATGAAGCTGCTGACATGTTTATGAAATACAAGTTGGAAGTAGAAAATCAGCTTAATAGAAAGATAAAAAGGTTGAGATCAGATATAAGCGGTGAATATATCACATTATTTTTAAAGGATTTCTATGAATAGAATGGCATAATTCATGAATTTACTTCTCCTTATTCCCCTCAACAAAATAGAATAGCTGGACAGAAAAATAGAACCCTAAAGGACATGATGAATGCTACGCTGATTAGTTCTGGGTTGCCTAATAATATGTGAGGGGATGCCATTCTATCTGCATGTTATATTCTAAATCGTGTACCTCATAAGAAGCTAGATAAGACTCCCTATGAATTGTAGAAAGGTTTTTCTCATAACTTGAAATATCTAAAAGTGTGGGGTGTCTAGCTAAAGTTCGTCTGCTTGATCCTAGGAGGTTGAACATTGGATGCAAGACATATGATTGTGTGTTTATTGGCTATGCAATTAATTATGCTGCGTATAGACTTATTTCTTTGAATGATTACTCTGTTTCTTAATCACGTGATGTGGAATTCTTTGAGCATGTTTTTCCTCTTAAATCTCATGATGATGTCTCTAGTTCTACTGTTAATGATCATGTTGGTGTGCCCAGTTCTTCTGTGAATGTGTCTAATGATCATGCTGAGCCTAGAAAAAGTAAAAGTTAGAGAACTGAAACTTCGTTTGGTCCTGATTTCATTACTGCTCTTTTGGTAAATAATCCCGATATGATTGATGATTATGCTATGTCTGCATTTTTTATAAATGAAGATCCTTCCAAGTTTTCTAAAGCTATGACTAGTATAGATGCTACTTTTTGGAAAGAAGCTATTCATAGTGAACTGGAATCAATTGTTCATAATCATACTTGGGAGTTAGTTGGTTTACCTGAAAAATGTAAACCTATTAGAACTAAGTGGATTTTTAGGAAGAAGCTAAAACAAGATGGTTCAATTGATAGGTGTAAAGCCAGATTGGTGGTAGTTGGTTATTTTCAGAAGAAAGATGTTGATTTTTTGACACTTACTCTCTTGTTGCTAGAATTTCCACTATTCGTGCACTAGTTGCTTTAGCTGCTATTCATAATTTGGTAATTCATCAAATGGATGTTAAGACAACTTTCTTAAATGGTGATCTGAATGAAGAGATTTATATTGAACAACCTGAAGGCTGTGTGGTAGCTGGTTTAGAAAACAAAGTGTGTAAGTTGAGGAAATCTTTGTATGAACTTAAGCAAGCTCCAATTCAGTGGTATGACAAGTTTCACAATACTATTATTGTGCATGGTTTTGAGGTTAATGGTTCCAATTCTTGTTTATATTCTAAAATGTATGAGTCTGATTGTGTAATAGTATACCTATATGTTGATGACATGCTTATATTTGGTACCGGCCTTGATGTAGTTTTGAAAACTGAGTCATTTTTGTCTTCTGCATTTGATATGAAAGATTTGGGTGAGGCTGATCTAATACTTGGTATCAAACTAGAAAAAACTGAGCATGGTTTTATGATGAGTCAGTTTCATTATGTGGAAAAGGTGTTAATACGCTTTAACTGTATTTCTTTGACTGCTGTTAAAACACTTTATGATAGTGGCATGCATCTAAAGAAGAATGTGAATGCACTTGTATCTCAAACTGAATATGCTAAGATCATAAGTAGTGTGATATACCTTATGAACTGCACTAGACCGGATATTGCATATGTTGTGAGTCGTTTGAGTTGTTATACACATAATCCTAGTAATAGACTGCACTTTATTGTCTATTGAAATATTTGAAAGGCACTTCTGATTGGTGTTTGCATTTTGAAAAATTTCCTGGTGTGTTGGAGGTTATTGTGATGCAAATTGGGTGTCCGATAATGATGAAGTGAGTTCTACCAGTGGTTTTGTTTTCACTTTGGGCGGTGGTGCTATTTCTTGGAAATCTGCTAAGCAATCATGTATTGCTAACTCTACTATGGAATTTGAATTTATTGCTCTTGAGTTAGCAGGTCGTGAAGCTGACTGGTTAAGGAGTTTGCTAGCTGACATACCTCTTGTGAGGAATTCCGTTGCTCCTATTTCTTTATATTGTAATTCACAGACTGCTATCGGAGTTGCTAAAAATAGCGTCTACAATGGAAAAAGGAGACACATCCGGGTGAGATATGCTGGTGTGAGGCAACTGCTGAAGAGTGGAGTGATTTCTTTGAATTTCATAAGGTCCGAAAGAAATCTAGTTGATCCTCTCACTAAAAGTCTCAATGGAAATCAATTGTTGGATTTTTCCAATGGAATGGGCGTGAGACCTCGTCAATGAGGTAACTTTTAATGGATACCTTTCTAAGGTCAAACGAAGTTGTAAAGTTTATCTTGTATGACTTGATGATTATTTGGGATGAAATGTTGATTTCCATAACCCATCTTTGGGTGGTCCTATTGGACTTGATAGATAGTGAGCCATAGCCCCCTGTGGGTGGTCCTAAGTGGTGGACTTGATGGTATTGTACTCGTGTGCATGATGTTTGGTTGTTTGAGGTTGAGCCATTAGCTCTTAATGATTCAATACATTTGTGCTTTTGAGACGCACTGTTGTTGTATTGTTGTGCTTTTGAGATGCACCATTTGGAATCACCTAAGTGAGTGTGGAGACCTTGGCCCTCTCCTATGTGAGCCGTTGGCTTACTATGGCACTCATGAGAATCCAAGGTTGTGATGGTCATTGTTTTTTATTGCGGGAGTTACTCAATTTTCAGGGTTGATGCACTATTGTGGGGGAGTCACCCGAATCTTGAAGTTCAAGTGTCTGACACACTTTTTAGATTCGGGTGTTATCCTTCATTTTTATTAAGTGTTAATTCAAAATCGAAAGATTATTAATACTTATGCATTTATCCTTCTTTTGCTCAGATTCTTCTCTTTTTCTTTTATGTTGCTTGCCATTTGTGGGGGATTGTTAGAAATGGCAGCAACAAATGCTATCTCTTTCTTTTATTAGTCATCCCACATCGGTGGTGTAAACTTGTTTATGGGTGTTTTTATACACTCTCTCTCCTCAATTTGTCAATTGTCTTGGAAATGGGGCTTTTATGATAGGCTGGAATAGCGGAGCCCCCGCGCGCACCGTCCGTCCTGGCCCGGTATCCACTTTCTTTTGTTTTTGCCCTAATTCTTTTTTGACTACTTCTATCCGTTTAGTTTGAAAACGTTCTTCCTGTTCATGGGGAGTAATGGCTTTAGGGATTTTATCTCTATTTTTTTTTTGCTTCTTTTTTTTGGGAAAGATGAAAACACAGCCGCTTCTGGACTTGTTTTTCTGATCCTTTTCTGAGCAAAAGTATTGAGCGTCTCCATCTCAATAACCCATGAGTGAATACGAGTGATTGAGAGTTGTGTTAACCTTGGGAATGATCTGGTGTTGAGCTTGTCACCTCGGGCTGCCACAAATCATTTTTAGACAGTGGATTCCGCACCACGTCACAACGATTTTTTCCCTTTGTTCCAGTCAAGAGATATCAATTTATGCAAATCCTCAACGCTAGTAGTGGCTTTATAAAATTGAATCAATTTCAATTATATTGTCAACTCGCTCTACACAGAAGAACGAAGTAAATGCTCTAAACAATTAACTCTTTTAAAATCTGCATTGTAAAAATTCAGCAAAGTGAAGATCTAGATATAGGCGTAGGTACAAAGTGATGCAAAATACATCTTTATATAGTGTAAGATTTTGGAATGTGGTGATAATACATTTTTTTAAGGGGCACACTCCTGTTAGACCGTCTAACGGATCCCCTTGCGTTAAACGGATATTATTTGACCCAACAAAGTGGTCCCCCCTCCTTTTTTCTTTTGTCTTTTAATTTTTTTAATGGTCCCCCTTTCCCTTTTTTTGATATCAATTTTTATTTTTATTTTTATTTTTCTTCTTTGGCACTTGCGGCTCTCTCTCTCTATTTCCTCTTTTTTTTTTTAAGCACATACGTGCTGATTGATTTTTTTTTTCTTTTTATTTAGCACAAAGTGCTTTTCTTTTTCTTTTTTTTCTTTTTCCCCCCTTCTTCTTCTTTAGCACGTTTGTACTCTTCCTTTTTTTTTTCCTTTTTTTTTTTAGCACAAACGTTATATTTTCATTAAAATGAAAATTTAGAAGAAAAGTTATATTTTCATTAAAATGAAAATTACTGATGATTAAGCATTAATTATTGAATTAACAACAGAGAAGTATGATTAATTATGAAGTAAGTATCACTATTAATAAAAAATGAAGCATGACTAATATAATGAGTAGTTACTACTCACTATCATGTTCAATTTTTGAATTGTAACATTTTCTTTTATGTAGCTAATGATTCAATTTTTGAATTGCAATATGTTTGAACTGATACTTTTCTTTCTAATTAGTGATACTTTCTTCTGCAATTAGTGATACTTTTCTTCTAATTATTGATACTTTCTTCTGCAATTAGTGATACTTTTCTTCTAATTAGTGATACTTTCTTCTGCAATTAGTGATACTTTTCTTCTAATTAGTGATACTTTCTTCTGCAATTATTGATACTTTTCTTTCTAATTTGTGATACTTTCTTCTGCGATTAGTGATACTTTTCTTCTAATTAGTGATACTTTCTTCTACGATTAGTGATACTTTTCTTTCTAATTAGTGATACTTTCTTCTGCAATTAGTGACACTTTTCTTCTAATTAGTGATTCTTTATTCTGCCATTAGTGATACTTTTCTTCAATTAGTGATACTTTCTTTGCAATTAGTGATACTTTTCTTCAATTAGTGATACTTTCTTCTGCAATTAGTGATACTTTTTTCCATAGTAATGAGACTCCACTTTACCCCATAAATAATGATACTCATGTGTGAGTTAATAATACTTCACCTCATAAATAATGATACTTTGGTTAATAATATACTCCACTCATAGTTAATGATACTTTACCTTATAATTAATGATACTTCTTTTTTTGGTTCAATAATTAGTGAACCGCCAAGAAAAAAAAATATATTTTTTTAAAAATAAATATATACCCTGAAATGACTATATTATAATTATTAAAAAAAAAGAAAAGAAAAAAAAGAGACGAAAAAATGAGAAAAAAAAAGAAAAAAAGAAGAAGAAAGAAGAAAAAAAGAAGAAAGAAAAAAAAGGAAACGAAACAAAAAAGAGAAGAAAGAAAAAAAAGCAAAATAGCCCAGCAGCGAAAAAACAAGGAGAAGAAAAGAAATAGGCCCAGCCCATCAGCCGAAAAAAGGCCAAAAAAAAAAACACAAACTGCACAGCATAGCGCGTGGGGCGGGTTTGGGCGGGTTCTGATCCGTCTAACGTAAGGAGATCTGTTAGACGGTCTCATATAAGTTTTTGTCTTTTTTTAATATACCTTGTTTATCTATTGATATATTAGCAACAAATCTGTGGATATATATAGCTTTAAATTCGGAATATACATTTCAGTTCCGTTATTAGTATATGTAGATAGCTTTAAATCAAGAATAATATTATATAGATGAATTATAAAGAATAGAAAATATAATTTATTCTTACACTAATTTTAGAAGATTGCATGGAAAGTTTATTATTATTATTATTATTATTATTATTATTATTATTATTATTATTATTATTATTATTATTATTATTATTATTATTAGTCTAAATAGATAAAAGTAAACAAAAGTAAATAGTAATTGGGAAAAAATAAGTTTTAAAACTAGGTAGTTTTTTAGGCAATTTATACTATAATAGACTTAGTCCCCACACCTAATCATTGAGTCAGTATACTTTTATCAGGTCATTCTCAAACAATGCACAACCCTAAAATCGAAACCGTAATTCTAAATGCCTCGATTATATTTGAGCAAACATCGATTAATTTTTAGCCTCGATTAGTTTTTGAAAATTGCATCGATTGAAATTATAAGCCTCGATTGAAAATTACCTTGATTTAAATTACAAGTCTCGAGGGGATGCCTCGATTATTTATTTAAAATTGTCTTCGATTATATTTTTAGATGCCTCGATTATTTAGTTAAAAGTAATCAATTAGTTTTTAGTTAAATTGTCTTCGATTAGTTAAATTGTCTTCAATTAGTTTTTTAGTTAAATTATCTTCGATTAGTTCAATTGTCTCCGATTAGTTTTTTAGTTAAATTGTCTTCGATTAGTTTTTAGTTAAATTATCTTCGATTATATTTTTAGATGCCTCGATTATGTTTTAAGAAGCCTCGATTATTTTTTTAAATTGTCTCGATCATTTTTTAAAAACCCTCGACTATTTTTGTTAAAATTATCTCGATTATTTTATAAAAAGCCTCGATTATTTTTTAAAAAATACCTAAATTAATTTTAAGAGATTCTCGATTAATATCTAACTAGAAACGATTAATATCTAACTATCCTCGATTAATGTCATTAATTGTGGATCATGCAATTTAATCGAGGCCTTCATTTAAAAAAATCGAGGCAATGTTCTCTACAATTAATCGTGACTTTTTTAATGAATGCATTTATTTCTTGTGTAAGGTAGGTACTGAGTTTCAATAAATAAAAATAAGGAAAGTTACTGGCTTCATTAAATGAAAAGAAGGGGAAGTTAGTACCGAATTAATGAAAAGAATGGAAGGTAGGACCGAATTTAATACATTTTAATGTTTTGTAACGAGGTAGGTTAAATTTTTGAATAAATAGATGAAACATCCGGAGCTCATTCACACTACAATACAAATCTCATTGACACTATAATACAAGTTTTTATTCACACTATACTACAAATCGACCAAGAAGAGCAAAAGATGGAGAAATTTTTTGGAGCAAGGGGGCGCAAGAAAATATTTTTCTGAGCTTATTTTGCAAAGGTACGTTTTGTACTCTCCATTTTTACACCAAAAATAAATTCTCCGACAGCAGTCGGTATGCCCTTACTGCACGTGTACAGCGATGAGCGAGATCGTCTCCCAAAGGATCGGTGAGAATTACTCTATACTTCCAATCTGTAGGACCAAACTTTCAAGGGGTTTTTGTGATTTTAACAAAATAAACGAAATTAAATAAATAACTAGAGAGATGCACAATTGAACAAAATAAACGGATTTAAAATATTATAAGAAATATTCCGGATTCCAATTAACTCCACCCTAGCTTACCTAAACTGATCCTCGATGCAGAGATAAATTCAATTAACACATACAAATCAGTTATAGCTACCGAAGACGCTTACTGACGCAGCCTAATTCCTCCGTAGTTTCTCGATAATCAGGAAGACGTTTCACCAATTATTTCCCTAATCGACTGACAACCGTAAGAGACGCTCTATAGGTTTAATGAGCCGACAGCCTTAAATTCTAGAGGAACCCGATTCATAATTAACAGACTCTGACGTAGGACCGTTAAATTAAGATTGTTATTCCCCCTGGTTCTGAAGAACCGTTTCGCCACTAATTAAGCTTAAACCACAATTACGGATGGCCGGTTTAATTGACTACTAATTAATTTCGATCTACTAAATATGTGCACCTATCTAGCAATATTGAAACAATTAACGACTCGAAATACAAAGAATAACAAATGCATGCGATTAAATTGAATGATAAATGAATAATTAGATCTCACAGTTTAGCTAGGCTAGGGCTTCGTTAGTTGTTTCCGGAATAAGATGAATTTAGCTTGAACACATATTAAAATCGAACAGCAAAAATATTAAAGAAACGAGCACCATGACATATCGAAGAAGATGAATATTCTGCTCCAGAGAAAACGTCTCCCTGCTCTGCGTTCTTGCGTGCGTGTTGAATGAATAAAAATAGAGATAAGTCCTAATCTATATATAATATCCTTAATAAAATAGTATTTAACATGGAAATAAAATCCTAGTCTATCTTAACTAGGTAATTGCCAAAAGATGGACTCTTGAGGTGGTGGAGCAGCTGTGAGGCGCGTCCAGGCCATGGGCTTTAGTAAATCCCGTGCTCCAGCCCAAATCCGCGTGCTCAGGCCCAATCTCTGAGTTATCTGCCCTGCCGTATGCCCATACGACATGACTTTCCGAACTTCCAGCTTCAGCTTCCTTTACACAACTTGTTTTCTCTCCAAAAGCATGCCATTTTCCCTAACTTTGTGTAGATTACCTACAAAACCCTCAAGGCATAACATTCTCCCAAAATGACATCATAACACGGCAATCAACACAATTAAATCATACCAAAATGGCCCAAAATATTAAGTAGAATTGGTCCGATCAATGTGGTACCCTTCAATCTTTAATGTATTGATGATTTGCATGTCGTAGATTATAATCGTGGCTATTAGAATTAATCGAGGCTATTTTAGACTTAATCGAGTTATTTTTTAGAATTATTGGGAGGCTTTTAGAATTAATCGAGGCTATTTTAAATTTATTCGAGGAATTTTTTAGGATTAATTGAGGATTTTTTTTAGAATTAATCAAGGCTATTATAATTAATCGTGGTTAATTTAAATTTAATCAAGGAAAAATTTAAATTAATCGAGGCATTGTAAAAGTAATCAAGGCATATATTAAATTAATCGAGGCATTGTAAAAATATAATCGAAGACAATTTAACTAAAAACTAATCGAAGATAATTTAATATAATTAATCGAGGATAATTATTTGAATAATTAATCGTGACTATTTAAATTAGTAAAATAATTGAGGCACTATTAATTGAGGATAATTATTTAACTAATTAATCGTAACTATTTGAATTAATATAATTAATCGAGGCACTATTAATCGAGGATAATTATTTAACTAATTAATCATGACTATTTGAATTAGTAAAAGTAATCAAGGCACTATTAATCGAGGATAATTATTTAACTAATTAATCGTGACTATTTGAATTAATATAATTAATCGAGGCACTATTAATAGGTTTTAGGGTTTAGGGTTTAGGGTTTTAGGGACTAGGGTTTTATATGGTTTAGGGTTTAATAGGGTTTAAGGTTAAATTGTGATCTCATGTAGCATTGTTTATAAATTGCAGATGGTTAGAAGTCGCATTATTGTACGATACAGTGGACGATAGGAGAGATCGGAATATGTAGATGGGGACGAGCAACTCGTGACGATGTCATCCGATAAGCTGTGTTTTAGCTCACTGGTGAGGGAGGTTCATAAGTTGTTGCGGACTGACCCGTACAGGATCGAGTATGAATTATTTTACCTCACCAGCACCAATACTGACAGACAGATCAGAGCATCTTCGCAAGATGATGGAGATTTGCTCGAATTGCTTCACAAGCAGACTACTGAGATGGTTGTATACGTGATTTCAAGACAATTGGAAGGTTTTGGAGTCGGGCCATCTATGAGGGACGACTATGTTCCATACTTTCCACAGTACTACGAGGGTTTGAGTAACCCTGTTGATGAAGAAGCACAAGCAGGGACACATGCTGATACTAGAGAAGAAGAGGGAGAAGGAGAAAATGAGGAGGAAGAACAAGAACAAGAAGAGGTGAATGATAGAACGAGGTTGGTGGAATCACTGTTGACAGAATTCAGTGGCTGGCTTCGTTCTTTTGCTGATCATACAGACAGATTGTTATGCTTGACGGGAGTTATCCCACCATCTACCACTGGTGTTCCGTTTAGAGCTTACGGGCCTTCGAGTAATTGGGTGGTTCCCCTTGCTGATTGGGACATTGCGGGCCCACTGTCTTGGGATGAGGGACCAGCACCACAATCAGATACACTGCACCAGGGAGCCATTTTCCGGACAAATGATGATCTGGCTCTGGCGGTCGATATCTATCACATGCAGAATCGAGTGGAGTATGCCGTGTATTGCTCGAACAGGTCACGATTAGGCTACATTTGCAAGCATGACGGTGATTGCCCGTTCAAGTGCTTTGCCGTTGCTGATGGACATATGTGGAGAATATACAAGTTCAACGGCACTCACACATGCCATCTTGATATGGGTCGAATTGCTCCGTGACAGGTTCCTGCACGAGTGCTCGAAAAATACTTCGCCCGTAGATTAATGGACGAGCGGGTTGTTCTAAAGCCGAAGGAGATGATGACGGAGCTTGTGCGTAAGTTTGGCATCCATATCGATTATAGCTTCACTCTGCGCACGAGGAACATTGCCATTCATATGGTATATAGAGACTAAGACAAGTCCTACGCATAGTTGCTCGCATTCCTTCACACTCTGCAATTGATGAATCTGAGGACTGTAGTAGACATGGAGATCACGAGTGATAGTCGGTTCAAGCATTCATTCCTTGCTCTCGTTGCGTGTGTCAATGCATTTCTCCAGTATGCTCATCTAGTACTTGTGATCGATAGGACCCACCTGAAGGGAAAGAATAAGGGGGCTCTCTTTGTTGCTGTGACGAAGGACGGTAACGAACAGATCTTACCTGTTGCAGTTGGGCTCGGACTGATAGAGAACGACGAATCTTGGATATGGTTCCCGGCCCACTTGCACATGGCTCTGGGTGATATAGATGATCTTCTCATCGTTTCAGATTAGCATCAGAGCATTAAAAATGTTGTAGAGGCCGTTTTCTCGAGAACGACGCACGGACTGTGCTACTACCATTTGAAGAATAAGATGACGAAGAGAGGGAAACACGTGACGATGCTATTTCAAGAGGATGCATGTGCATATCGGAGAGACACCTTCCAGGAGAGTATGTCAACGTTGGAGCAGGTCTGTCCAAATGCCTATCAGAAGCTGTGTAATATCGGCCCAGTGCATTGGTCCCATTCACACTATCCCGTACGGCGCTATGGGTTCATGACATCTAATGCAGCGGAGAGTCTCAATGCTCGTCTGTTGTGGGCGAGGAGGTTACCTGTTTGCTCACTGTTCGAGATGTTTAGATCAATTGTTGAGCAGTGGTTCATCGAGATCGATCCCTCATCGAATGCTTTTTTCCCCATGCTCGAGGAGGGCTCTCTCGATGAACCGGATCTGCAGTGTGCTCTGCGGCCTCCTCAGTGGGAGGCCGGAGACCAGGGATATAATCTGGGTCTGGCTGGTCCCTCAATGCCCGGGTCAAATCGTCCCTCAATGCCCGGCTCGAAGGTCAACCCTTCTGCGGTGTCCGAGCCGATGTAGTGCCTCGGGCTGATGGCTCCACAGCATCCACTGCTGAACTGGAACAGCAAGATGCTGCATTTACCAGCAACTTCTTCTTGTTCGTCGATCGAGTGGGAACAAATAGCACGCTCTGTGCACCGGCCTGCAGCTGCATGCTCCTGAAATATGGAGTCATCATCTTCTCTGGAGATGGTACAAACGACACTACCCATAACTGCATGATATTAATAATACCATTAAGATTAACTGAAAACAATATAAATATCATATTCTAAATTATGAAAGAAAATAAAAAATACACCGATCCCTACAATAAGGTCCTCGGGTCAGTGGTAGGGTCTCTGGGTGTCCATCTCAAAGCTCGAGGAAGAGTGAGATGTCCAGTATTCACACCAATCTCACGAGCCAAGTCTGGTATCACCTCACAAGCCCATATCTACAAAATATACGAACTGATTAGTTACATTTTGACTTGATTTCATTGTGCATCACTAATTTAGAACAACAAAATTAAAACAAAATACCTGGAGTGCCCAGATCGGCCCATAGAAATGATATGTGCCTTGGCCTTTCCCGCCTATAGCCTCTCGCTTACAGGGAAGGATGATCAGCATCTGGTAAGAGTACGCCCCCCATGGAAATGAATTCCACCTCTCCGCATCCTCCACCAGTACCCACACCCATGGATCCACGACTCGTTTCTGATCTAGGCAGAAGATTATCCGATATACGAACAATATGTTTGCAACCTTCACGTAATCCGAAGCATCCTGGCCATCGCCTGCGCCTTGAACCGATCCTCCAAATCCTTTACGGTCGTGCGCTTCCCTTGAAATAAGCGATAGAAGATGGATCTCTGCGGAACAACATGTTCCTCGGCATTCGGATCGATGCTCGTGCTGCCGAACCATAAACCTGACACTAGGTTGTACTCAGTCGGACCAAAGCGCAGCTGGGAGCGATGAATCTGAAACCATATCTCCTGTCCCTCCAGTGCACGATCCGACACGCGCACCTCACGGCTCATCAAACCGTGAATCGCCTTCTTCTGGACCTCACCAGCCCTGTAGTCCAGGAAATGGCCGAAACATCCGGATTAGAACGACTCCAGGGCTGCATCACCACCTATCGTGTGTAGTGTGGCTCTGATCGTGTCCAGTACCTCCGGCATGGCGTACACTACGACCGAAGGCCTCGCTTGCTGTAGCGACTGTCTGACCCAATCAATCTGACAAGATTTAAAATAAAAATAGAATTAAAATAAATACTGATAATATTTCCTATAATTTGTTAAAACAAAATTAGAATTAAAATAAATACTTTTAATATTTCCGATAATTTGTTAAAAAAAAAAATTAATTAAAATAAATACTTTTAATATTTCCTATAATTTGTAAAAACAAAATTAGAATTAAATTTAATACTTTTAATATTTCCTATAATTTATTAATACAAAATTAGTCCCTAAAATAAATACTTTTAATATTTCCTATCATTTGTTAAAATAAAATTAGAATTAAATTAAATACTTTTAATATTTCCTATAATTTGTTAAAATAAAATTGTAATTAAAATAAATACTTATTAATTTAATCGTCACTTTTGCCTATAAAGTTAATCGTGGATAATTAAAAATTAATAGTGGATAATTAAAAATTATCGAGGTTCACTATATTAAAATAAATACTTTTAATATTTCATATCATTTTTAAATTCTTGTCAATGTTCTAATCTAGGAAAGTTAAAAATAATCGAGGCCCTTTCAAATTAATCGAGGAAATTAAAAAAATAATCGAGGATCATGTGAAAAATAATCAAGGCTCGCCTAATCTAATCGAGGCACTGTTTAAAACTAATCGAGGATATTAAAAACAATCGATGATTATTTAAAATTAATCGAGGCTTTCCTCGATTATTTTTTAACAACCTCGATTATTTTTTAACAGCCTCCATTATTTTTTAACAGCCTCGATTAAGTTAAAAAGACCCTCGATTATTTTTTAACAGCCTCGATTAAGTTTAAAAGAGCCTCGATTAACATCAATATGCAAGATTAACATAATACAAGCCTCAATTAGCCTAAAACCCACGATTAATTTGAATTTAACAAGTGACGATTAACATTTATGATAGCCTCGACTAAATTCAAAACCAACAATTAACAAAATAAAGTACTTGCTTAACATAAATTCCCACGATTAACATAAGCAAGCACAACTCATTTTAGATAATTAAGCCACGATTAATTGCAAAACAAATTAAACAACAAATTTGAAAAATAATTCAAAAGATTTCAAAAAAGGCCTACTTGAGAAGATGCGATCTCCGGTCGATCAGTGGGTCCTCGCTCCATCTCCGGAGCCGGCGACGGTGTTTTCAATCGAGGCGGCGACGAGTTTCAATGTCGGATTTAATCGTGGTTGCGACGAGTTTTTTTTTTTAATTTTCTGTTTCCCTTAATTCAGGTTAATCGAGGCTGCAGCGAGTTTCCAATGGAGGCTGCGGCGACAATCGGTGGCTGCGGGTTTCATTTTTTTTTTTCCTGTTTGAGTTTGTTTCCCTAAAATTTCAGATTAAGAGTGAGGAGGAGAGAGAGAGAACGTGGGGGTTGGTGGGGGTGTTTAATTCAAGAGTGGGGAGAATTTATTCCTTGGCAGCATGTTGTCAGTTTTTTACAGATATTGTGGGACCCTTAGCATGAATTTTGTACAGAACAAGTACAAAGTATCGAAAAAATCACTAACTTTTAAATCTTTTTTTCCCCCCCTTATTTATTTGCTTTTGTCGAAAAATTCACTGCACCCTTATTATTATTATCTCCTCAAGGCCATAAATCGGATGTGTGAATTATAAAAAAAAAGTGAGAAATTTCCGTTTAGAAATGAAAACAAACAGAGGTTAAATTTTCGAGGGTCATTCCACAGCACAGTTTGCACAGTGCATTAGCCGGCCCTGCCTAGCAGGCTAGCAGCACAGTATTATCAGTATAGTATGTGTCTGCTTCCCGCCGAAATGTTATTAAAAATGGGAGCCTACGGATTAGTTTGGATCTATAAAAAATTATTAACTTCTTCTTGCTCATTCTCTATGGAGCAGTTTGGATCAATATGGAATTATTTCCTCATGCTCATTTCTCCATTTTCTCCTTAAATATTGGTTCATAAAATAATCTATATGCGCAACTTCAACAGCTATTGCTCAACGGAATAGCTAGGTTATTCACTTGTGATATTTAATATATATATATATATATATATATATATATTGTCACATCTCTTTATTTTAAAGATTAATGCATCAATATTTTGACCAGTTAAATGTTCAATTAATAAGGTCTAATAATTAAAATCGATGCAGTCCAACCCAAATTTCATGATTCTGTCATCCTTTACTTATAAATAGGACTTATGGGAAAATCCAACATCAAACAATAATCATAATTGGAAAGCTCTAAATTCTCTCTTTTTTTTTTATTTTTGGACGTTGAAGGTAACTCGCAGCCGCTATCGTGGTGCATATGGGGTAAATTTCACCTCAATCTAATAGCCTACAAACCTAACTAAGGAGGTAAACCACACTTGGCAGGCCAAATGTAACAGACT
Organism: Perilla frutescens; assembly: GCA_026008535.1. Taxonomy (NCBI): domain Eukaryota; kingdom Viridiplantae; phylum Streptophyta; class Magnoliopsida; order Lamiales; family Lamiaceae; genus Perilla; species Perilla frutescens. The sequence continues at coordinate 24,375,999 of BRKX01000010.1, read as the reverse complement.
CACACCTAGTGGTGTTGGAGGTGAGTCAAATTTGAGACATTTGACCTCAAGAAACACCACTCCACCACTAGGCCATCTTCAAGGGAACAACTCTAAATTCTCTTCTTTGTGGAAATTGTGGTTAAGGTTCTAAACCATTTACTAACATTGTATATCTTTTTTTAATTAGAACTTAAACCGCTCGATTAACATTTTCAAATTAAATGTCTCAATTAAAGAATAATTATCTTATGCTTAAATTTGTAAACCTCAATTGAATTATTGAAGAGGTCGATAAAAAATATATTCTGTAAGAAATAAGCATTTGATTCGAAAATAATGTGATGGCATATTATTATTAAGACGGGACGATACACGATTTAATGACTTTTATAGATGAGGAAAGAAATCCGAAGTCTTTCTGGACTTGATAGTAATAGTGGAACCACATGAAGTGAGGCGTCAATGAAATTCAAACTTTAGACATTTAGTCACAAATATCTTTAGGGTGATTCTATTTACACCATCAAATTTTCTTTTCACACCACTTTTATTTTACACACCACAAAAATTCTCTCTTTTTTTTTTTATTTTTTCTTTACACACCACACTAAAAGACCAATATACCGCTCAACTTAAAAAAAATGAAAAATTAGAATTTTGTATTTAGTTTTTATAACAAAACAACAAAAAAAAGAATATCCCCATTCAATGATCAATAGGATATTACGCAAAGCAAAATCATTAATCAAAATTAATGTGAGCAGAGAAAGAAAAGAACAAGCCAGCGAGAGAAAGAAGAAAGGCGAAAGGCAATATTCGATCCAATCGAAGTTGCTTTGGACTTCATGAATCTCCGAAACTCTGAAAATCCATCAACTGTCGAGCCTCATGTCCATTAATGGTAAGTTTTTCCTACTTAGTTCAAGGGTTTAAATTAGTTTTATGATTTTTCTCATGTGCAAAATTAAGGTTTGTTAATGTAAGTTAGTTTAAATTGTTATAATATGTTTTGAAATCTAGATATTCCATTGAAATTGTATGTGAAAGATGGTATGAATGTCATTGGAATTGTATTGAAATATTGGGTCTCGATTTTATGTTGCTCTGTTTCGATAGCATCAAGGTCATTCGAACTGTATTTTTTATATCACAAGTTGTTAGTTCGGAAACAAGTTTATGTTTGTATTATTAAGCATTTAAAAAAATGTTTTTGAACGTTACTAAGCAGATTCGAAAATAATATTTGGAACGATAGTGTGATTGTTCAAAAACAATAATTTGAACCTATTGAAGAGGCTTCAAATTATTATTTTCGAACTGCTTCAAGTTCATTCATAAACTTTTTTTGCTCACAGTTGGGATTGTAATGATACTTGCTAAATCTTTGTTATTCAGTTTATTGAAGGAGACCCACGACCTCTGCAAGGAGAGAAAGACAAGGTGCCCTCGAACATTATGAAAGAGGTAGAGTTGCGGAAAAAGAATTGGAAAATCAACACTTTAACGATGGAACGGATGATAATAATCCCAATGAAGGTGCCAATGATAATGATGACCAAGATCATAATCCCAGTGGTTGCACGATCGAGGGCTAGTGATGGGACATTTTCAGTAGATACTGATATGCTTCGGGTTGAGGAAGCACATGAATATTTATCTTTTCAGGCTCAGTCCTCTAGAGGCCGTTATCATTAATTTGCATTGTGACTTTTATGTGATATTATAAATATTGTGTTAATGGTAGTCGTGACTTTGATGGGATATTATGGATATTGTTTTGTCTTATGTGAATGCGTCTCGTCACATTTATGGATATTATGGATATTTTATTAATGGTAATCGTGACATTTATGGGATATTATGGATATTTGGTTAATGGTAATCGTGACTTTTATGGGATATTATGGATATTTTGTCATGTTTTATCTTATGTTTTATGTTATCACACCCTTTATATTTGCAAGGTTAAATGATTCTGGTTGGTTCAAAAAGTTATTTCTAAAACTTAAGGGGTAGGTTCGAAAATATGTTTTTGGACCTAAAAAGGCAGGTTCGAAAAGATTTTTTGAATCTAAAAAAGCCGATTAAAAATGTGTTGTCGAATCTAAAAAGGGCCGCAAAAATATGTTTTTGAACCTAAAAATTATACAAGTTAAAAAACATCGAGTAGTCTATTACAATACAACTAAATACGAATAGTCTATTACAACACAACAAAGTTCTTCAATTAACCAAATACACATAGTTCATTAAAATCTAAAAAGTTGTTCAATTAATAAAGTCTTCTCACCCTATTGCGCAATCATTTCAATTCTCTCTGTAGGGCCGCTAATATTTGTTTTGGTCGAGTATGGGCACTCGACATACTACCCACCAAGCTCTCCTCTTCAGATGATAATTGACCGGCAAATGCATGACCCTCTAAATATTGTCCTATCACATGGTTGTGATAACCACAGACAACATGTAACGACCATTGACATATGTCTGCAAAATTATGAGCTTTTAGACGAAAGGGACATCCGCATTTTTTAGTTCTAGTTTTTCTCTCGTTCTTGTCTCTTTTTTCATATCTTTCTTTGTCTCTATATTTTCTTCTATAGTATCAGATGTTTCCACCTTCATTATCTTTTTAGGCTCACGATAATGACCACTTCTTTCGTAACTCAACACCAAACGAGGTATTCTTCTTTCAGTACCAATTTCTGAACAACTCACGATGACAACAATGCCAATGAGAATAGCTCTCTCACACACCCAATTAATCAAGTCTTCACGAGAATCAAATAATTCCGTAGTGTTGAATACATCTTGATAATCAGGTTGTAACTCAAGATTGATTGGTCCAGCGACACTGCTCTCAGTAAATGCCTAGAAAAGGTGTTAAAATATTTATCAGAAGAAACTCGAAAATTTATTTTTGAACAACACAATAGAGGTTTATAAATAAGTTTTTGTTTGCAAAAAAGTGGCTTCGGAAACAAGTTTCTGAACAAAATGAGATACATTCAGAAACAACTTTCCAACCACGTAATGATCCAATCAGAAACTTATTTTTGAACTCAGTCATATAAGGTCGGAAACAAATTTTTGAATCGCTTTCACAACATTCAGACTATAATTTTCAAATCATGTTCAACGATTTGAACGTGATAACTCGATGGAACTCTAAAAAATATCTAAAAATTATGGTTAAAACAATATGAAATCACTTACATTACTCGTTTCTTCATCATTTCCACCTTCCATGATGGATTTAAACGCAATATTCTTGAATTCAAAGTTTGAGAAAATAGGGTTTGGTCATTTGTAGAGATATGAACGCTGAATCTGTTCTGGAATTTGAGAGTTTTAATTTATTCTTTAATTTTTTGAGCTGAAATCTGAAATATTTTTAATTTATTAAATTATTTTATTTTGGTGGTGTGGAAAGAAAAAGTTGTAGTGTGTTGAAGTAAGAAAAGAATAATTTTGTGGTGTTGAATACATCTTGATAATCAGGTTGTAACTCAAGATTGATTGGGCCAGCGACACTGCTCTCAGTAAATGCGTAGAAAAGGTGTTAAAATATTTATCAGAAGAAGCTCGAAAATTTATTTTTGAACAACACAATAGAGGTTCATAAATAAGTTTTTGTTTGCAAACAAGTGGCTTCAGAAACAAGTTTCTGAACAAAATGAGAGACATTCAGAAACAACTTTCCAACCACGTAATGATCCAATTAGAAACTTATTTTTGAACTCAGTCATATAAGGTCGGAAACAAATTTTTGAATCGCTTTCACAACATTCAGACTATAATTTCCGAATCATGTTCGACGATTTGAACGTGATAACTCGATGGAACTCTCAAAAATATCTAAAAATTATGGTTAAAACAATATGAAATCACTTACATTACTCGTTTCTTCATCATTTCCACCTTCCATGATGGATTTAAACGCAATATTCTTGAATTCAAAGTTTGAGAAAATAGGGTTTGGTCATTTGTAGAGATATGAACGCTGAATCTGTTCTGGAATTTGAGAGTTTTAATTTATTCTTTAATTTTTTGAGCTGAAATCTAAAATATTTTTAATTTATTAAATTATTTTATTTTGGTGGTGTGGAAAGAAAAAGTTGTAGTGTGTTGAAGTAAGAAAAGAGCAATTTAGTAATCTCTGTTGTAAATATATCTAATAGATATATATGATATAAGTGATGGCCAAGTTACTAACTCTAAAACCCTATCCCTTGTACTATCATATATAGAGGCATTTGGTCCTCATATTGAATACATACAATTGATATTCTCTCTCGTCCCTCTTTAGTTTACAACACGTTATCAGCACGATTGTTCTACCCTCTCCTTCAATTCTAGAAGTCCATCGATCTTAGAAGGTACATTTTTTTACATCATATTTATTGGCTTTAATATATTGTCTTTTTTTCTTATTGTTATAATAATCGGTCTTTTCCGATTTAATCTTGGAAAATTAAATATTGATGCTATTTGAGTAGCACAAGTAATATTATGAAGAATATTACATTCAAGATCATAAATTGATGCTATTAAAGTAACACAAGTAATATTCCTGAAGAATATTACATGCTCTAAAGAGCAAATAAATTAAACATGTGGATAATATATCCTTGATTCTTTGTGCAGAATTGCACGAATGACAAACATCATTGAAGGCTCCGGAAGAGCTTGTATCATTTTACCAAATGATACTAAATTAGATATTGAAAATGCCCTGTATTCTAGTAAGTCCAAAAGAAACTTACTAAGTTTCAAGGATATCCGCTATAATGGATACCACATCGAGACTATACCAGAAGGTGGAAAAGAATATCTCTGCATAAATTCTTTTGTATCCGGCCATAAGCGAATAAAAGAAAAATTATCAACACTACCTTCTAGGATGTATTACACATTCATAAAGGCAATTGAGACAAATCATGTCATGAACCCGAAGTTCAATGACACAAAAAGCTTTATGCTTTGGCATAATAGGCTTAGACATCCTGGAGCAACTATGATGCGTCGAATAATCATTAATTCATATGGGCACAACATGAAGAATCAAAAGATTCTTATGACAAATGAATTCCCATGTGAGGCTTGTGCGCAAGGCAAGTTAGTCATTAGACCTTTATATACGAAGGTTAATATTGAATCTCCATCTTTCTTAGAGAGAATTTAAGGAGATATTTGTGGACCTATACATCCACTATGTGGCCCTTTTTGATACTCTATGGTATTGATTTATGCTTCTTCTAGATGGTTACATGTATGCTTGCTTTCTACTAGAAATGTAGCATTTGCTAGACTACTTGCTCAAATTATAAAATTACGAGTTCAATTCCCAGATAATTCAATTAAAAGAATTCATCTTGATAATGCTAGTGAGTTTACATCTCAAGCATTTGAAAACTATTGTATGGCTATTGGAATTGAGATTGAACATTCAGTCGCTCATGTCCATACTCAAAATGGTTTAGCAGAATCATTTATTAAACGTCTTCAACTTATTGCTAGACCGTTACTTATGAAGTCAAAACTCCCAACTACTGCTTGGGGTTATGCCATATTACATGCGGCAACATTAGTTCATATTAGACCATCGGCCAACCATGAATACTCTCCAATGCAAATTATTTTTGGTCGAGAACCAGATGTTTCTCACTTACGAACTTTTGGTTGTGCGGTTCAAGTCCCAATTGCACCCCCACAATGAACAAAAATGGGTCCCCAACGAAGGCTTGGGATATATGTTGGATTTGATTCACCTTCGATTATAAGGTATATTGAACCTTTAATGGGTGATTTATTTACTGCACGTTTTGCATATTGTCATTTTGATGAAATGACATTTCCAACATTAGGTGGAACAAATCTACATCCAGAAAAGTACAAGGAAATATCTTGGAATGAGAAAAGCTTGTCACATTTTGATTCTCGAACTAATCAATGTGAACAAGAAGTTGAAAAGATTATTCATTTGCAAAAGATTGCAAACCAACTTCCTGATGCTTTTGTAGATACAAGAAAAGTGACAAAATCTCACATACATGCTGTAAATACTCCAGCCAAAATTGATGTCCCTGAAGGACAAATAACTTTGGCAGTAAATGAGTCTAAAATTTGTCAAAAACATGGTCGACCAGTTGGTTCCGAATATTCTGTGCCTAGTAAAAGAAAGGGGCAAGATGGAAACCAAACAATGACGAAAATGATTAATCAATCAAATGAAAGTGATGTAATTCCTGAAGAATTACAAGTATCTGAAAATCATGAGATCTCAATAAATTATTTATCTTCCAATCAGATACTGGAGAGAGAATGTTGGGGTTTTTTCGAATTAAACCACCGCAGGACCATTTGGTTGTTCATTAATCCGTGTTCATGCAAATCATAATTTTATGTAACATGCATGTTTATCACAGTCTAAACAAAAAGTATGCAAAGCAGATTCGAATCTAATAAAGCGGAAGACATAGAAACGAATCTACTTACAAATCGATAGACGGTCTGTGGACAAGATTAAAGATCTAATCTTGCTGTTGAATGAATACTGTAACAGGCGCCACCTAGCTCAAAATTTCGACCACCACAAATTCTACTCCAAGATCTTCTGTTGTATTCCCGGACTGTATCTAGATTCAGAGTGGGCTGAAATCTACTAGATAGAGTTGTGAAATCTGTGGATAACTTTGAGAGACAAAGAGGGGCTGAATAATAGTGTGTAAATTTCACCCCCCCTTCCCCTATTTATAGGGAGGGGGCGAAAATTAGATCTCCAAACCCTACTGGGTTTGGGCCTCTATCTCAAGTTCAATATCCAGTCCACTATCAGTCAATTGGGCTATAACAGGGATCTAGAAGAATATTAAATTGGCCCACTAATTTATTTAATATTCAATATCCAATAAACCTAGGATATAATTAAATAAATTAAGTTTTACTTTTATTCCACTAAAGAAGTAAAACTGACCTACCAATTTAATACATATTTACGAATATGCTTTCTCCTTTAGTCCAGCCATTCCCCGTGTTTAAGATATAATGTTCATTAATTAATTATGTAAGCCTCTGACAGCTATAATTAATCAACATCTAAAACCTTGAGTAGTACCACACAAGCTTTATTCATGTACGGAATAAATTCCACCTGCAGGGTTTCAACATGAACTTGTGCTTCCTCAAGAGAACATCATCAACCTGGCGCACCAGGACACAGTGCTCATGCATACTGCTCGAGACATCATGTATACATTGTTATTACCCAAGATATCGAATTCGATCTACGAAAAGATCTTACCTATTGATAAATCAAAGTAATAAACAACACACACATATGCTCGCCAATATCACATGAGTTCAGAACCCGAACTCTGTGGATCTTTATTCTCTCAGTAACTGGGTCAGAGACAGAGAATAGTATCCTATCGTGATCCTCCTCAATACACTAACCAGTGTACTAGAATAATCAGTTAGCCAAGATAAACTAACTTATCAGATTATTCTACGGTGTACCGATGGTGTGTTCAGGACCATCTAAGCCGTGAGCTCTTTAATACATTACAAGGTTCTAATGATATGATCTTTACCGTGTGACTCCCCACACCATATCATCTACAATGTAAGTATATGGAACATTGCATAGAACAATTATAGAACATAATCTAAATGCAAATAGTGACTGCAATAACTTTCATTTCATATCATCATATCATCAGAAAAGTATACAAAGACAAGTCTTCCAGTATACAAAACTAACAGAGAACATATCATTGTAGATGATATATTCGCCTTTCATATAGCTCATCAAATTTTAAATGAGGATCCTGAACCAAAATCTGTTACAGAATGTAAACAGAGAAATAATTGGCCAATGTGGAAAAGAGCTATGGAAAGGGAATTAAATTCCTGTGATAACCGGAAAGTATTTGGACCTATAGTCCTAACTCCGAAATCTGAAACCCCTGTTAGATACAGATGGATATTCGTTAGAAAGAGAAACGAGAAAAATGAAGTTATGAGATATAGAGCAAGACTCGTAGCGCAAGGTTTCTCTCAAAGACCAATAATTGATTATGAGGAAACATACTCTCCAGTAATGGATGCTATTACTTTCAGATTTCTGATTAGTCTAGTTGTGTCACAAAGACTTGTTATGCGCCTTATGGATGTAGTAACTGCCTATCTATATGGGTCATTAGATAATGACATATATATGAAAATCCCTGAAGGATTTAAAATGTCTGAAGCATTAAAGTCAAACCCCAAAAGCATGTTTTCGATTAAACTGCAAAAATCATTGTACGGGCTGAAAAAGTCTGGTCGTATGTGGTATAATAGATTGAGCGAGTATCTTTTGAAAGAAGGATACAAGAATGATGATATCTGCCCTTGTGTTTTCATAAAGAAAATCGAAAGTGGATTTGCAATTATAGCAGTTTATGTCGATGATTTGAATTTAATTGGGACTCCTGAAGAGCTCAATAAAACTGCTGAATATTTGAAGAAAGAATTTGAGATGAAAGATTTGGAAAAGATAAAATTTTGTCTTGGTTTGCAAATTGAACGTGTCCGAGGATGAACGTTTATTCACCAATCCACATATACAGAAAAAGTGTTAAAACGCTTTTACATGGATAATGCACATCCATTAGCATCACCAATGGTCGTTAGATCTCTTGATATGAAGAAAGATCCATTCCGACCTATTGAAGATGGTGAAACGATACTTGGTCCTGAAGTACCATATCTAAGTGCAATTGGAGCATTAACTTATCTGGCTAATTATACTAGACTAGATATAGTTTTTTCTGTAAATCTTCTCGCAAGATATAGCGCTGCACCCACTTTGAGACATAGGAATGGTGTTAAGCACATTCTACGTTATCTGAAGGGTACCATAGACCTTGGATTATATTATTCGGAAAATTCCGATTCTTCTCTGGTAGGGTATTCGGATGCAAGATTTTTATCCGATCCACATCAAGCCAAGTCACAAACTGGCTATGTTTTCACATGTGGTGGAACTGCTATATCATGGAAGTCTGTGAAGCAAACATTGACTGCAACATCCTCAAATCATTCTGAAATCATTGCAATCCATGAAACAAGTCGAGAGTGTGTATGGTTGAGAAATATGACAAGTCACATCCAAGAGTCGTGCGGATTAGCTTCATCAAAGATCAATCCAACTGTTTTGTATGAAGACAATGCTGCTTGCATCGCACAACTCAAGGAAGGATACATCAAAGGTGATAGGACGAAGCACATTTCTCCCAAGTTATTCTACACACACGATCTCCAAAAGAGTGGCAATATCAATGTTCAACAAATTCGCTCAAGTGACAATTTGGTAGACTTATTCACAAAGGCATTACCAATATCAACATTCAGAAAGTTGGTACACAAGATCGGCATGCGCCGACTCAAAGATCTACAGTGATCTCAAGATCAGAGGGAGCAGTTGTACTCTTTTCCTTCGACTAGATTTTTTTCCCACTGGGTTTTTCTAGCAAAGTTTTAATGAGGCAACATTTGTTTTAGAGATTGGTCACTCAAGGGAGAGTGTTGTAAATATATCTAATAGATATATATGATATGAGTGATGACCAAGTTACTAACTCTAAAACCCTATCCCTTGTACTATTATATATAGAGGCATTTGGTCCTCATATTGAATACATACAATTGATATTCTCTCTCATCCCTCTCTAGTTTACAACAATCTCAAAATTAATTATTTTTGCATTTAATTTTATTAGTGGTGTGAAAAGAAAATTTGATGGTGTAAATAGAATCACCCTATCTTTAAACTCGAGATCTCTTCATTTTATAAAGAAGAAGTCTACAACTTTTTTTTGGGAGGGGGCAATGGAGATTGAACCCCAATATCTCATTCTAAAATGGTTGAGAAATACCACTATATTACAAGCTCGTGTCTACAAATTTAAAGTTAATTATATATACAACATACATGCATATACGGTCGAAAAATACAAAATTGCATATATAATTTTTAGCGGATTTTGGAAAATTATTGATTTGTGATTGTGACCATTGGTGTACGCAAAATTCTATAATTTATCAAATCGGTCGAAATTAGCATATGCATGCAATTATAGATTTTTCGGGTCCAAAGAAAATCTAGCTCGAATTCAGTAGTCCAACAAGCCGACGTGTGAAATCGAGCGGATTGTCCCGACTGACATCCCTAACAACTAAAATCAACAATGAGAGACAAAATAATAAGTCCAAGCTAAGTGATCGACTATACTAAAAGAGGTGGGCGGATTTTCTGATGGCGACGACGGCATTATCGAAAATCCTGAGGTAGACGATCCTGTAATCGGTGGTGAGAGAATGCAGCTCCTTCAACAGATTGGTGGTGAGTGGTGAGATCATCATCCCGCCGTTCTTCACCACACGATCCACCAGCCCTATCCCGTTCAGGAATGGCGCCAGCACGAAATCAAACGCCGCCTTCTCCTCCTCCTCCGCCTCCTGAAATTCCCGATCAGTCATCAGCCCCACGCCGCCGTCTCTGAAGAGCCCCTCATGCAGGTTGTTGGAGCCCCCGCCGCCCAAAATGAGGCCGTTGTGGCCTTTCTTGATCAGCCCTCGGTCCACCAAATCCTGGCAGATAATTGGCAGAATCTTCCAGTAATCGCCGACGACCGCCGAGTCGGAATCGGTGGCGGCGGAGGATGAGGTGGCGGTCGGTCGGAACACGGAGAGGAGAGAGAAGGAGAGCAGAAGGAATGATGCGAGCAGCAGCAATCTTGTTATCGCACGCACAACGCCGTGACGGAGAATCTTGATGAAGGCGAGGGAGTCGTGATTTAGCCTTTTGGGATTAGAGCAGTTTATTAAACCCATTTTGCTCATCTTTTTTGCATAAATAAACTGAATCAAGAAGCAGCGAGTTGCCTGATGACGTTATTAATTCCTCCTGTCTTTAATTTCTTCTCTCTCTATTCAATTTCTTTTTTCCAGTTAGAGAGAGAGAGAGAGATGTTAATTTGGCAGAGACAATTTTTTTATTTTTTTGTTCTTTTTGTGGAAATGGTTTGCAATATTATTCCCTAGATATAGGAGGAAGGGAAAGGGGGGATGTTGTTTTGTTTGTGGTGCCGGTGTGTGTTGGTTTTTGTTTTTGTTTTTTCTAGGGAGGGAAGGGAAGGCTGCAGTTCAAACGATCCCAATTTCATTTTTCGTTTTTCTTTTTTAAATTTGTGAATGATGTCACATCTTTATTTTAATATTTAAAATTTTTATCAGATCTCAAATATAAATTAACTATTAATACAGGATCGGATAGATGAAATATGTGTATAAATAAATAAGGATTCAATTAAATAAACTTAAATGATTGGGACAAAAAAAGTTTCATATACATTATGATGTGTTTAATACAAGAAGAGTGAGGAGATCATATGTAAAATGAAGAGATCTTGACTTAAAGGTGTTAGTGAAATTTGAATTCGAGACTTTTGGTCTCGAACTATACCGGCCACCACTAGGTTATCCACAGGGGATCCCATACTCACCTCTTTGATAATAAAGTATTGGGAAAATGTACAAAAACACATGTAAGGTATGAGCTCTGTCCTAGTTAAGCACTTAACGTATGGCTTGACCTGTTCGGCTCCTTGAAGTATTTTAAGTGGTGCATCAAAGATCCTTCCATCTCCTCTCCGTCACATACAACTTTATGAATAATATTTGTTTTCTACTAATGGTGATATGTTCATCATTTAACACATTTAGAACCCCAATTTGAAAAATCACAAAAATCATAATTCCCTAATGTGCTCTTTTGAACCCTTAAATCCTTACTTCTAGGGTTTATTGGTAGTTCATAGTTGCTTCGTGGCACTCGAATCTGAAGGGAGATTATGAAATCTATTTTATCTACAAATTCAACTGAATTACAAAGAAGACGGAGTGTTGATTTACAAAAACGAACTAGATATTGCGATTCTGGTGTTCGAGAAGTTCTATATGGACATCTTGCCTTAACAAAAATCCGGGAAGAAGTTTTTATGGTTGTCGATCGAAATTATGTTGTAAGTATTAATTTTCTACTTTTACACAATAGTCGAAATTATAAGAAACAGATTCAATAATTCAATTTCTTAATTGTGCAGCTAGCAAAGGATGAATTTAAAAGCAAATGCGCAACTACTTCAAGTAGTTTGATTGTGAAATTGATGATAGAGCTAAAGATGTCTTAAATGGTTTGAAGGCAAATAAGTGATTGTTGTTGAAAGAGAAGAGTGTGTTAGTTATAATTCGGTGCCTTAATTACTGTAAAACAAACACATTATAAATGTTACGAACAAAGTTAAGAGTAATATTGAAGCTAGTATTACCACTATGCCTTCAACATGCAACCGAAATAAAAGATATTTTCATAAAAATAGTTTTAAATCACATACTTTACATGTGATTGTCTCAAGGCAAAACTCACTACTCACTATCACAAGTGATATAACAAAAACACACAGAAATTATCACGGTTTACTTCCTCGACAACACTCTGGGAAACATACAAAGAACATACTCGAAGTTTACTACCTAGAATAAATCCTACACAAAATCAGTATCTATCAAACTAGATGGTTACAATGTATCTACTCAAAAAATCATATAACACTCAACCTAATATGTATCTATCTATACACACAATTAAGTTGAACTCATCACTAGTTGATTCAAACAATAGAACAGATGTTGCACTGAATGCTAATAAAGCTCTAGTAGACACACGATACAAGCTCTGAATTTTCTCATAACTTGAGTGATATTTTCTCTACTTGCATATCTTTAACATAAGGTCGATGATAGTTGTCCCCCACATCTTCATAGCTATTATGGACTCGAAGTAACTGCTTCAAGCTTCCACTAAGTCTACCCACGATCTTCAGAGTGGTGTTAGTTGCTCCAACATCTCCCGTATTTCGCTCATGTGGCAATTAGATAAAAGTAGAAAGAGATAAAGTGGTTCCTTAAAAATAAGAATCGATTTTGACTTTAGAAGCTTTTTTCAATACCCAAGATAATAAAAGGGTTGAGACTAGTAGAAAGAGCATTTTGGGTTGAAAATCTAGACCCCAAAAGAGTGAATGTTTTGTTCAAGGTCAAATTAGAATTAGCCACCCAGAGCAGATGAATAGGTTAAAACCTTCGTCTTGAGATAAGCACGATCGAGTCAAAATCTCACTAAAGATAAGGTGACTGAACCCAGAAAAAGAGGAGAAGACATTGGTCTTCAAGGATAAATAGGAAGCCATGCATTCAAAGCAAGGCAAACGGATTTCACCAGAGATAGAGCATCATAATATTATCAAACTTTCGACCCTCGTTTCGACCTCGAAATTAATATATGCTTGTTCAACATTTTACTATCTTTCTAATCATCGTACTTAACTTAGATAAGTATTACTTCTTATTTTACAATTCTGACTGGAGCGTCAGAATTCATTCAATCGTCGAACTCTCGGTAGTCCTACGATTCTTATGATTTTCATCTTGTTTTGTTGATCATCGGAGCCAAAAATCTAGGAAAGAATAAGATTAGATCAAAACTGGATTCAACCAATGTTACAGATAATAAATGTTACATTCGCCGCAACATTGACCACACTGTTATAGACGATGTATCCAACATTCATTTCCAACAAAATGAATTGACATAAATGAGTCACTCCCATAGTACAGTCAGTGCTAAGCTTCTAAACCCCCGAACTTCACTTTTTCAACCTTTTTTCATTCTGTTTTGCACTCTTTTCCACCTCCAATATCCAAAACTTCTTCCAACTCCATTCATCATCACAAACTACTCGATTGTAATATATTTTCTTGTCAATACTCAACAAACTCGTGACTTGCCAACAAATCACTACAAGAAAATCAGCAAATTCCAGCAAACTTTAGATACGCTAGAATTTTTCGAATTCCAACGATTATTCCAGGGAAAAATATTTGCTAAAAATTTCCACCGAATATTCCAGCGAAATTTATGCTCGCTAGAATTTCCCACCAGATATTCCAGCGGATATAAATCCACTAGGAATACCAGCGTATATTGCCCGACAAGTGGGAAATTACTTCGAGCTTTTCCTAAAGTGTTATTGATGGATTGCACGTACAAGATGAATACGTACAGATTGCCATTATTTGAAATAGTTGTTGTTACTTCAACAAGCATGGCGTTCTCTGTTGCATGCGCCTATATGGAATCTGAGAAAGAGCATAACTACACATGGGCGCTCACTATTCTTAAAGGGTTGATAGACCAGAGCACATTAACTGGTGTAATTGTGACGGATCGGGAATAAGCATTGATGAATGTAATTGAGGTGACATTTCCCACCGTCTGTCATTTTTTATGTCAGTGGCATATAAATAAAAACATCACTACCAATTGCAAAAAGAAGTTTCGTACTAAAGATCAGTGGGAATCCTTCTTGAGTGCATGGGATCTGGTAGTGCTAGATGAGACTGGATCACGCTATGCTGAATTGCTTCGGGGGTTTCAAGATGACTACGCCACCAATCCAACTATTGTGAATTATGCTATCAACAATTGGATTGTGCCTTAGAAAGAAAGATTTGTCAACTTTTGGACAAATCGCGTGATGTATTTTGATAATACCACAACTTGCAAGTATATTTCTATATTTCTTATTCAAAACTTTTGAATGTTAATTATCATATATCTAACAATTTTTATTATATTGATAAATTGTAGGGCTGAAGGTGCCCATGTGAAATTGAAAAGGTTTCTTGGTACAAGTATAGGCAATCTTGAAGGATGTGGGAGAAGATGCATGATCTTCTGGAGACGTCTTTCAACGCAATAAAGACATCGTTTGAAAAGAGTGTTAATGTTGTTCAACATCGCTACAAGTATCTGATATTTCAATTCCTTCGATGTACAATTTCTATTGTTGCATTAGATAAAATTTATGAGGAAATGAAGAATATTGGAGTTGATGGAGTGGACCCATTATTATGTGGTTGTGTGATGAGAATGAAGTATGGTCTTCCTTGTGCACATGAGATCGACCAACATGTTATGCAACAGAACTTTGCTATCATATTTACTAGTATTACCCCCAAGCATTGCACGGAAAATCTTTTATACGTAAATTCATTTTCCACTCGAGCTCCAGTATTACATACGGTAAATCTTTTATACATATATATATATTTTAAATTAATGTCGTGTTGTAATTTTAATAATTATTCATTATACATATAAAGCTATTCAAATACGATATGTATTAATAAGTTTTACAAAAAGACAATGAAAAAAATACGCATAACTATTAATTGTCTCCTCAGAATCATTATAAAGTGCGATATTGCTCTTGATCATCTATATGTGGAGGGAAGAAATGCGTGTAAAACTTTGATTAAATAAAAGTGAATCATTTAATTTGATATAATTAATGTGAATAATATATATGAAATGGCTGACTTATTTACAAATATTAAATAAATAAATAGAATTTTAAAATTTACAACATATGAAAAATATTTTATATTTAATTGTAATAAACCGTGTTTTTCTTTGTAAGTAATACTTAATATTAGTAAAAAAAAATAATGTACTTCATATAATATAAATCGTGTAAATGTGTAATTAAGTAATACTTAATATTAGTCAAAAAAATATTGTACTTCACATATTTCTTCCAAATTTTACCCCTTATCAAAACTCTACAAAATATACTATATTAGTTTACTTTTGATAGATAAATTAAATTTTTTCCATAAAATTTAATAAAGGTGGTGAGAGAGAATAGAGTATATTTGTCTCCTTTTTTTTTTACTTGTTAATTTTTTTTAAACATAAAACATCAATTATTGTGAAACACATGGACATGGAGTGTAAGATAATAATTTTCTTTATTATTGACATTTAATATATTCGAAAAAAATTTAGTAACTAATAAATTTATTACAGCACTATGTATTTTTGGACATTATATGAAACCCAAATTACATACCACAATATACAACTAATTGCATTATTTTGAAAAACGACATATGATTTTCTAAAGAAATTGATTATGCTAGAAGTTGAGCATAGAAAATGCAAGACAATATGTCCTTTCTAACAAACAATTGAAATGAGAGCTCCAAGTGACATCCCTAAATTACATGCATTCATAAAGGTTTCCACTCTCCAAACACACCAAGCCAAACTCACATACACACACAAACTACCCATAGTCCAGTTAAACTCCTAAACTAAAAAAGCTTTACCATTCTACATAAATGGAATAAAATTCCACATGAAGTATGGATGCTTAAACAACATAAAGAAAGAAATAAAAGTTTAATATAATTTACAATCTTCTCAATAGTATAATAGTCTGCTAGAAATCAAAGCAGGAGAACATATATAAGCCAACTTGTGGGATGTTCAGATTGAACTGATCACAATTCACAACTTAACACATTGAATTGTCTTCGATGGTTGCTTCAAATCACACATTTTCATTAACAACTATATATGTTGCTGATTTTTCTTCAATGGTTGAACCAAGAAGATCAAACCTGCACCTACAAAAAAATAGAAGAAAAGTAATTAGCTTTTTTGTTATCGAAAGCAAGAGAGAGAATTTAACGAAGAGAAGAATAATAATGAACTCATATATAATGCAAACCACTCTATTTATAATTTTGAGTATTGGAAATGTGAGGTGCAAAAAAATTGAATTTCAAATTTTGAAATTGTAACTTTTTGGATGTATTTGGTTGGTGAAAATTTCAATCAAAATTGACATTCACCATAACTTTTGTCAGATCACTTTTGAAAAAAAAAATATAGACAATCAATTTTTGCATGAAAATTATGGATTTGATGGTTTTAGGCGGTTGATTTAGGCGTGAATTTTAGGATAGACAACTTCAATATAGTATATAGTATAGATTATTGCTTTGTTTCTAGAATTTGAGTGAGTAGCAGTGACAATGCCAAACAGGTTCGAACAACAGAGCTCGAACAGTTTCAACATGTTCGAACAAAGTTGTTCAAACAAGAGAAATGTGTTCAAATTTAAAATATTGAAAATATGCTCTATGTTCGAACTCCGGGTTTCGAACAAAGTGGGTTTGAGCTATGTTGTTCGAACAAAGTTTAAGTGTTCGAACTATGATCTTCAAACAAAGTTGAAGTGTTCGAAACTATGTTATTTGAACAGACATAAAACCTGGAAGCAGTTAATTGGAAATTAATAAATACTAAACAAAGTTAATTGGAAATAATCACATAGCCTTCAAATGTAAATAAATAATAAACATTAGTCTTCAAATCCATCGGATACTAATACAACACGACTGATAGTCTACAAATCCAACAGGTACTAATACAATAATAAATAGGCGAAACAAGTCTCCAAATACAATAATCAGTACTAAAAGATAAATAATCAGTACTCCTGTCCTGTAGAAAAGTATGTTGAGCCCTGCTCATGCCTTGTACGAAAATGCAAAGCCTCGAAAGCTTCTTCAACTTGCGACATCACGTGAGGCATTGATAGGTCCTGGTCATGAGCTCTCCACCTAGTGAGCACTGAATCAAGATATCCAATGGCACTATGAATCTCATCTCAAGGCAAAATAGTCGGCGGTGAGTCTATAACGGGAGCTGCGGCCTCATTCTGTACTTAAGGATGAGATATAACATAATACTACTGAAGGTAATCGGGGGAGCACATCCAAGATGGATAAACAATGCTTTCTCTGCATTCTGGAGATAATTTATGACTCTCCCACTACTCAAAAAATGAAGCAAGCATGCCCCATATGACACGATACCGTTCGGGCTTCTTGCCCCTTCTAAAGACAACAAGGTCCAATGGGGATGTGGAATGGTCCCGTCCAAACTGCCTCAACACCCGATCTGGAAGATATGGCTCTACAATATCACAAACTATATACAACCTCATAGAAGGTCACATCGGGTCGCTCACCGCCATCTCATAGCCTCACATACAGATCCCACACAACCTAATATTCAAATTAAACAATTCAACTTAATACATATAATTGAATAAAATTATATAATATTCAATTAGAAAAATTCAACTTATATCTTCTACTCTCAATGTAACCAACTGTGCCTTGTAAGCCTTCACCATATTTTCAGACACTGCACCATGCGCCTGTTGAGCCCATTTCATTGCAAAAGGCTGTCCGACGCGATATTCAGCATTTTGCTGTGGTCTGCCAAGTGTGGAGAAATCCTCATAAATCCAAGCATGTATGAAATAACAACACATTAATAAACAACACACTTGCTATATAAAAATGAACAAAAATTGATCACATTTATCATTTACCTCCAACAGTGTCAGAAAACCGGCTATCTGTTTAACCCCAACTCTAGAGGCCACTCCCAATTGTCTATATAGAAAAGCTAAGGCTACTATCCCCCACGCATAACCCTTAAACTTATCAGGGTCCTCAAACAATAAGAGATAATTGCAGCTGATCCGATCGCCCGTCTTATCAGTGAAAAGTGTACAACCTAAAATGTACACCAAGAATGCCATTGCCGTGTACATTACATCAAGATCATCGTCACTGGAAGCCAACTCACTAAACCTATTGTGCAGCTACCTTAATTTGACATAGCTACCCCGATCACTGACTTCCTCAATTGCCTCTTCAGCCGACACTCCCATCAAACGACGTACCATATGTTGTCCACCAGCAACATCCTCCCCTGCAAACTCAACTAGTCGACCCTCAATACTAAGACCAGTCAAACAATATACATCCTCTAGTGTAATGGTCATCTCACCAAATGGGAGATGAAATGAATTTGTTTCAGAATGCCAGTCCTCCACAAATGCCTAGATCAGATTCCTATTAGGGGCCCTATATGCTAATTTTCTCAGCCACAACAAACTGGACTTCTTCACTAAGGCCTTCCATGTAATCGAATAACCTGCGGCTGGCCACTTTAGTACTTTGGCAATCAGACAATGACATTTCAACACTTCTCTTTCTTCGCCTCTCCATATTGCAGCCACAATTGCGCGACACTGACGTATCTGTAAGGCCTCCAGGGAATGGGCCTCTCAATATCTCATCATCATCATCATCCTCGTTATTTGCATTCGTGTCACCCTCTTCATTTGCATTGTCATCACCCTTATTACCCTGCGCCTCTTCATAATTGAAATGCATTTGATTCCTCATCGCCTCTTCTTTTGCTAATTGTGCATCGTGCTCTGTCTGATACCGTTCCAGTGCAGTTTGCCTCCTCGCTGATGCGATTGGTCTCCTCCTATACCAAGCAGCTAACCAAAAATAGTCAATTATAGCCTGTTTGAACTGTATAATTCGAACAGGAAGATAGTGTTCGAACTATTAAATTCGAGCAACACTTGGGAAGGAATTCCAAACTAAATACGTTCAAACTCTGAAGTTCGAACATAAGGGTTATGTTCAAACTCCAAAATTCGAACACCACTTAGCGCCAATTTCGAACTGAATCCGTTCGAACTCTGAAGTTCGAACAAAACCCTTCAAAAGGAATTTCGAACTATTTCCTTCTGAAGTGTTGTTCGAATTCAATAGTTCGAACACTGTCTTCTTGTTCGAAATATACAGTTCGAACAATAAGCGAAATTGAAAAAAAAAAATCAACTCGTTTAAAACCTCGAATTTTTGCGCACAATCAACTAAACTAACATCTAATAATTCAAATAACATATTCCCAACATATTAAACTATTGAAAAGCTTGAATTAAACAATACCCAACAATTTATTATATTACAAAAAAAAACATATAAACTAACAAAAAGTCAATGGATAATTTACTAAATCGTTCTATGAAAATCGATGTGACGTTGAGATCGGGTCTTCGAATAAAAAATGTCCATGCAATGTCGAACAATTGGCTTCGAGTCAGTTTCGGTTGATGTCTCCCTCGTTTCGAACTCACAGTAGAATTAGTTTTAAGTTTTCAGAATTTTTATTTTTATTTTAGTTTTAAGTTTCTAGAATTTTTTTTTGAAGTAAAACAAATAATTTTAGTTGAAAAGGTATCATCGTAAATATGCGTGGTGCAAATAGTAAAAATAGTGGTGCATGAAATAAGTGAAGTGTAAAAAATAATTTTGATGGTGCAAATAGAATCTCCAAAAAAAAAAAAACAAAGATGGAATTAATAGAAACACTTTTTCATTTTTCCATTTTTATTTTTTTTTGTTATTTATTTTTTTTTTTTTGTCGGAGCGGTCGCAAGCGAGGAATGTTCCTGGGTATAAATAGAATTTGAAACCTCATTCAAACAATTATACTACTTTCTTGCTCAACAGTTCCTGTTTGTAGATTTCCTGCTACACGCATACAATCCAATTCCTTCCTCTCCCATCAATTGTTCCTAGATTTTCTGGGAATTCTATTTGAGATGGATAGCAGCAGCAATGATAAGGCTGATTCCGCAGCAGAAGAAAATCCCAACATTCCTACTAACGATAATGACAACCCTCTCAACGGAGACGCCGCCCCCCGGAGAACTCCCTTCACCGACCTCAGTCAAGTCGACGCCGATCTTGCACTTGCCCGTACTCTCCAAGAACAGGTTTTCCCTTTCAATTTCTATTGCGATTTTTTTTTTTTCACTTTTGCCGCCATGCTTGTTTTATTGTAATTAGGGTTTTGATTTCTTACACTGGAGATAATTTCTGGAGTACGCGTTCCAGCAGCACTCGTTCGGTTGTTGAATTGGTTTTATTCTTATCTGTTTGATTTTCTCGAAACAGGAAAGAGCTTATATGATGCTGAGAATGGGGGCCGATGGTGGCAGTGATTATGGAAGTTGGGAAGCTGAGAGTTACGAGCATGACGATGATTTTGATGAAGAGGATTACGATGAGTCGGATGCTGAGGGAGATGCAATTGAGGAACATGTTCATGCTGAGGGAGAAGATGATGATGCACAAAATGTTGTATTGGATCCTTCCGCCTTTCCAGATGATGAGGCCTATGCTAGAGCCTTGCAAGATGCCGAGGAACAAGACATGGCAGCTAGATTGTTGGCCCTAGCTGGGATAAATGGAAGTGAGAATGCAAGTTGATTACTATTGAGTTCCTTGCTTAATTTTTCCTTCAATTATGTATACAACTGTGTGATTATTGACATTGATTTAACACTTTGAATACGGATTGTTCGGGTAGGTGAGGAGGATGAAGAGGATCATGGTGATAATTCTCAGGTATGATCTGATATGCTTGCGATATGTTCTTTCTATGGTTGTAGCCTTGTAGGCCAAGAGTGAAAGAAAGAGAATTTAATGCTGGCCCAAGTTGAGTCAGAGGGTATTTTTCTTTGTTATCTCCATGTTTTACTGCACATCCAGAAATAATGCTGAGCATTCCTGCATAACTTATCAATATGTACACCATATACCACTAAAATTTTGCTGACTCGTGTTGTTTGTGCTTTTGTTTCATCTTGAAATAATGCTGACTTTCTGTTATGCTGGCTGACTATCCAATCTGTCCATATCTACAATTTTGTTGATTCATGTTATTCTTTTGTTGCTCTAAGGTATGCGTTTGTTACATTCAGTTATAAAATCTTTAATACAAAGCTATTTCAGTCAGTCAGTGAAAGCTGAAAAAATTCGGCTTGATCTTTGATGACCGATCAAGCTTCATTCAGTAACCAAAATCTCCACTGATCACACCGAACTGAACCGACCGAAAGTGATCGGTTCGGTTCTTGATCACCCCTAAAATAGAGAAACCTAATTCTTTATGGGCATGACTGCTGTTACAAGCAATTAGCTTCAAGGTTTACACATTTGTAGGAGCACTGCATCAGTTCTATAGATGTTCTAAATGGTGATATTTGTGGGCCAGCGCATAAAATTAGTTATATGCACCTTAACGTTAGAATCCTTCTGAATATAGTACAATATCTTATTTCTCTAATCAGATAATAAGTTTGAGATTTAAGACATTGAGATAGAAACCAGAAGAGAGAAGTTGCTAGTTTCCTGTTCTGATTCTAATGGTCTTATTGTCTCTGCAAATGTTGTGTTTTTTCTCAAATCTTAGCCCCAGACTTCTGATAGTTCATGGGGATTATTCTTGTGTGATTCAGCTCAAGCTACTCTGATGCCTTTCTCTATTTCTACAAATTGATGGTGCATTCCCTCCTTTTGTTTTGGGCAGGAGTGACATTTGGTTTTGCAACTAATTTAAACTAGTTTTACATTGTGATTATGCTAAACTTGATGCTACAAGGGGTCCTGAACTCTGTTCTGGATCTCTTTATGGTTTACCAGTGGAATTTTTGTAGTTGGCTGGTTTTGACACAGTATTACAGCTTGATGCAGTCTCTTGTCTGTTTTGTTTATGTGCTAACTTCTGATCATCTGCATATTCATTTGAATCTGCATCATTATTAAATTTGTTCTGCAAATGGATATATATAAATTTGCTTGGTTCATGCCTAATGCTGTTAGCAATCCTTAGGATGCATGGGAGGAGGTTGATCCAGATGAACTATCCTATGAGGTAACTTAGAGTAGACCTGTCACCCGTGTTATATTTCTTATCAGAGCATACTTTACTTTGCAATTCATGGTTGGCTTTATGTTACAGGAGTTGCTTGCCCTGGGTGAAGTTGTTGGAACAGAAAGCAGGGGCCTTTCTCCAGAGACAATTGCTTCCTTGCCATCAAGCAACTATAAATCACAAGGCAGTCAGGAAGGAATCAGTGACTCGTAAGTAAACACGAACTTGTTTTTTCCAGATATAATTACCTGTTATCTGCATATCACCACTTGGGGGTGCTCATAATGGTTAATTGCTCAAATCAAACTGGAGCAAACTTTTACTTTTTTACAGAAATAAAAAATGAGATGAAGTGTCCTGTTTGGTTTTTCTATTTTTTTTTTTTTGGTTTTGGACAACCAAATTAAACTGAAAAATTGTAATTTTATATATTAATATGTATTTATAGAATATTTGTTTCTACCATTCTAAATTTAGACCCATATAAACTATAAAACAATAAATAAAAGTATAGTTATAATTATTTATTAATTATTATGGCTTCTTTTATTCTCTCTTATTTACTGAAAATATTCGGTTGTTTTATTTGTGGTTTGTGATTTCGGGCAACTTTAAACTTTGGTCTGGTTTGATGGAAAGCTCACCCCTGATATTGCATCCACTTCCAAAAGCACAACCCCCCACCCCCCACCTTTTCTTTTCTTTTCTTTTCTTTTCTTTTTTTCTTGCAGTGATGATGTTATGCTGACACCGTTTTATTATTGGCTGTTGGGTTGGTAGCTGTGTTATATGTAGGTTGGACTATGAAGATGATGACACCTTGATAGTTCTTTCTTGTAAACATTCTTACCATTCAGAGTGCATAAACAATTGGTTACAAATAAACAAGGTATGTTCATCTGCCAATAGATATATGTGTGTGTGTGTGTGTGTGTGTGTGTGTGTGTGTGTGTGTGTGTGTGTGTGTGTGTATAACTGGAGAGCATATGAAGAAAATATGCTCCGTCTCAAATTTTAAATTTCTCTTTCCCCTTGATATATACTTGAGGCTGGAAACTCTGATGCTCTAGGTTGTGTTAATAGTATTATTTGTTTCATGAATCAATTTAGGCCACTGATTTTTGTTTTGTGATCCATTTCAGTGTGCTATACTTGTCAACTTTACTTTAACTTCTCTGTCTACTGGTTCCATAAGTCTTGTTCAGCCAAAGGATCAGAGATTCCTTTTGTTGTTTGTAAGATGAATGTATTCCTGAGCATTGATGAGTCATGCGTACATGTCTTGTAGAATTAGATATTTCTCCAGCTCTTTCCTTTGGGTTTATACCACACTATTTGCTCCTTTGGGAGGATTCCGTGTCATCTATTTGGTAAATACATGAATGGATTTGTGAATCCTGGATATGTATATCATGAAGTTATAAAGTCAAAAACCAACATCACCTTTGAGTAGATTAAGCATCCAAAACTTTCATATAGGTAGTTATGAGGTGGGATACACATTTATGTGAACCCGTAATTTCCTCTACATTGAATATGGCTTCACTCTTCAAAAAAGTTCCATTCACATCTTTGCACCATCGAAAGAATAAAAAACCAAACCCATGTGATGTTTCCAATGTGTAGATTTGAGTCCATATATGGTGGCATATTTTTAATTTTGTTGTTGTTTGGTTCTGTTTGGATCCTTGTATGTGTAACGTGACGGATGATCATGTTGTTTGTGTAGGTCTGTCCCGTATGCAGCACGGAAGTCTCCACTTCACAGAGAAGCTAGCGGGGTGGTGTATGTTGACCAGTATTTTGCAGAAGATGGGAGCAGCAGGCTCCAGGAAGGTGAGGATATTCTGCAAAGATGGAAGCAAATAATATGAAGCTTCTTTCATCATACTATATTATACTAAATTTGAAAACAAACCAAAGTGTATTAACATTCATTCATTTTCCTGTGCATGATTATATTTTATCCACTTCTCGGGGGACTTTGCTTGGCCAAATCTTTCTGCCCTTAAATGCAGTCTAGTATTTCCCCCGTGCGTGATCTTAAAATTTCATTTTGTCCTTCCAACATAGATGACGATTTTGACCTCGACTCCTGTTTAAATTCGAAATTCAGATGTTCACAATTGGCATTAGTTTGTTCCTTCTTCTCATACTATATTTTATTTATATGTTACATTTAAATATAATAATTATATTTCATGTGTTTTTATTATCAATCAGTTTTTATATTATGATAAAATTACAATCGAGTATCCAATTATTAATTTCTAAAATAATGTTAACTCTGCATAAACTTTATCATAAGTTTTATTTTGATTTGTTACGTATATGAATATAATAAACTTACTATTTTATATGAAATTAGAATGTAGTAGATATCATTATAGTCTATTTGCTTGTGTTTTGACCCCACTATTATACAATAAAAATTCAACCGTTCAACACACTATAATTTAAAATTGGAGCGCTCAATATAGAGTAAAATTTAATGGTTCAACGATTTTATTTATTTTTTCCTTTAAAAATATATCAAAATTCAACTATGGCAACTAATATTTTTGTTCAATTGCAAAACTCTCGACATATTACATCCCCGTTGAACATCTGTTCAAACTTGTCAACCCCTCACTCTGTCCTCTTTTAAAATATATATATATATATATATATATATATATATATATATATATATATTTCTTCTTCTTGTTTTTGTATCATTAACAAACACTGTTATATTAAACAATAAATTAGTTAATTAAACTGCCATTTGTGTGTGTTTTGTTGGGGGTGGTCGTTTTCAATGCTTTTCTTTCGCTAAACCACCATTTTTGGCCTATGCTAATGAATCTTAAAGTAATGCTCAATAGTCAATTGAATCGGTCAATTTCACAATTGTATATCCAATATAATTTTTTTAATCAATAAATTAACCATGTTTCTTTGTTCATAATTTTATCTAAAAATGAAGTCCCAAATCAAATCTTCATAGCTAAAGAACGTGATTGGCGGATGATTAAAGTCCATAATACATATGTTTTTGTTTTAATACTAACTAAATTGTCTGAAATGAAAAATACTTGATAATGATATTGAGGTCTTAATGCAATTGGAGCTAGGTATTTTATTTCATAAACATTAATTTGGTGCTTGCCATGCGTCGATCGATGTGTAACACAAATTTTTGTATTTAATTTGGTAAAACACAAAACGTGTACAATTCAGATAATTTTCGGATCAAAATATATTTAGACGGATCCAATCTCTATTTTTTCTCTGATTCTTCTCTTCAAAATTTTTCTCTGATTCTTCTCTTCAAAACTTGATCTTCAAACGGTCTTTGAAATCTTCAGAGTAAACTTGTCTTTTTGATTTTCTCGGACTTGTTGTTTGAACTTGACCTTTGAAGTTTTCGGGGAAGATTTGTATCCTCGATCTATTTTGACTTGATCTTTAGTCTTAATAACGTTAACTCGGAGCGCCGACGCGCCGTCTTCGGGATGAATTTGGTAATAACGTTAACTCGGAGCGCCGACGCGCCGTCTTCGGGATGAATTTGGTGAAGAACGCCTTGAGAGAATTTCACTTATGGAATTTCTTCTCAAATTCTTGAACTCTTCAAATGACTTCTAGTGTGATTTTCAACTGATATGGAGACTCCTATTTATAGTTGTAGGTAGGAGTATCTAAGGCTAACATGACGCGATCTCATTAGCTCTTGAATATTGATATATATCTCTTCAAAGATATTTACTTGTTGCCAAAGACTCTTGATGTTTATCATATAATAATATCTTTATTATTTAAATATTTTATCTAATTTTGGATTTGATATAATTCCAAAACTAAATAAATATATAAAAATCAGTAAAAATATTATATATAATATTTGATTTTTCGTCATCTACACGATGCATTATATTATTGTAACTACCAATATATTAGAGTCTAATTAAGTTCATTAGATGATGTAATACGTGTTTATCTACAAACTCTCATTCTAATTAACTTTCTAATCAGTTTTCCCACCAACCTATGGAACGTATTCTATTAATAAAATGGTTAATCGTGGGAATTAACATTTACCCAAATTTATAACATAATTTTGAAAACGTGACAAATGTAATATTAATATCTTTTAATTTTATTACAATTATTATAACCTCCTAAATTATTTTCCGTATGTTCTCCGCACCAACGCTTCTCCACAGCCACGTTCTAGCTGGAAAATTTAAAGCGGAGTTATAATAATAGTAAATTAATGTTATAATCCTCAGGTTCTGTGAAAATTAATAAACGTTGTGTTAATTCAAGAATTATCCTTAATAATTTTTTGTTTCATGTGCCGAGAGATGTACTATGAAGATATGCATTGATAATCTTATTATTTGAGTGATTAGTAATCAGTATACATGGTATAACATAATTAAATAGCTATAGTACCTACCTCTTAATTATTTATCTGTCCCTTTTTTTTTTTAGGATAAAGATTTATCTGTCCCGTAAAGATAGACTTTTGTACAATTTTGGTGTGCGTTCTTAATTATCACATTGATACACATTTGATTATGATTCCACACCAATTAATTAATTAAACATACAGATGTGTATGAGTGGATCGAATTAAATGTCTTATAACTAGCTAGTTTCTGTTTTTTTTTGTGTGTAGGGGTTGGCGACTTTTGTCTTGTTAAAAAAAAATATCAATCCTATAATTTTTTATTATTTAAATATAAAATTAATCTCTTTAACCCCTCAAAGATTAAAAGTGAAAATTATATAGTAAGTATCACAGATTAATTAATATATTTAAATCTTAACGTGGAGAAGGTGGAACCGCCTCTGGAAATTGGAATGCCATATTTCTCCAAAGTCTAAGTCAGTTCAATTTCTTCAACCAAACCCTATTACACTCTAGTCATTTAACCAAACCTAAATTAAGGAAAAAAAATTAGCTCGATCAAATTCCACACACACATTTCATTTTTTTTCCAAATGCAATAAAACCACTTGCACTATATTAATACACGCACAGCATCGTATTTATGTCACAGAAAAGAAAACAAACAAAACTACAATAAAATTAAAAGAAAAATAAAACGTGGGGGGCAAAATGTGTTCAACCATAGATACAAAGAAAAACCCTTCATGCAGCTAGTCTCTCTTAATTCCCCCTCTCTCTCTCTCTTCCCATGGCTGCAGCCAAACAACAAACCAAGAAGGGAAGGAGAAGCAGCTTCCTCTGCTCCTTCAGGGGCTGTTTTGGGGTTTCCAATAAAGTTTCTTCCGATCATGCCAACTCCGGCCGGCGGAGAAGATCAGGTGCTCTCCTGGTCAACGATCACAAGATTCCGACGTCATCGGAGATCGTGAGTTCCAGCAAAGAGATTCATGTTGTGGAGGATGAAGAGGAGAAGACAAGTCCACTATCAGATGAAATTATGAGTAATAAGGTAATTAATTAATTATTAATCTTTGAATTATACTTCATTTTCTTTAGAATGTTCTTTTGAGTTTTTTATAAATGGGATTTTTTGAAATTTTCTTGAATATATATGGACTCAATTTATATGCATTAAATTAATCGTATATGTATTTGAATTTTAGATTCATATTAATTTGGCCCAAATTAAATACGTTACTTCTTTTGTTAAATCAAAATTCGTTCATTATATTGGATTAATTCTATATATATACTCTATATAAACATACATAAATTAATGATTTTATGGCTCGTGACAATCAATCAATTAATTAATTGTATATACATTTTCAAAATTAAAAAGTGAGGAAATTAATATTTCTTATTGTTTATGCATTATCACTTGCTATATACTGTATTTGGTAATTAATCTTCTCACAAGTTAATTAAAAAATTCAATGATTTTGGTTTGTATGGCAAAATTTCAGACAAACGACATAACCTCGGAGAAGAGCAAAAATAGAGACGAAAATAAAAATAGTACAATAATAAATCAGCTTACGAGTAGTGCCGTCGTCCATGACACGTGGGCAAACCACGGTAAGCTGTCGCACTCAGTGTCTCTGCCGGTGCTGCCACGTCAGAAGAGAGAAAAAGCCGCGGCGGAGGAGAAGGGCAAAAAGGTAAAAGAAGTGGCGGCGGTAGGCGGCGAGTTTGACTCGATGCTGGGCGCCGTGATAATAACGGTGACGTTAGTAGTGATGATTATTTGGGGTAAAATTTGGGCAATTCTTTGTACGGCCGCTTGGTTCTACTTCATACCTCGTTTTAGGGCAAATTTGGATGAATCATATGCAATCAAATTCAAGAATGATGATCGTGTTGATTTTGATTCCTGGGAATACAAGAAAAAGGTTGTTTTACAAGGATTGCTCCATAGGAATCAAAACCTTTGACTAATTCATGCTGTGTTGTACGTCATCCATCCTCTTTTAATATATTATTATATCCACTCTATTCAAAAACGTTCCAATGCCATTTTTGTTAAGATAATTGTATAAATGTATATAATTTTTTTGCTCTACTCTAATAGCAATATTTTTCGTGTGTAAACTGTGCACTGTATTTATTTATTATAATTTTATTGCTTATCTTAGTATATTTTAGCATCAAATATAATTACCATTAAAATATAATATGATGAACAGTTAGCACTAAAATACAATAAAATGAGCAATAAAGTTATTATAAATAAGTATAGTGTACACATTTACACATGAAACACTAGTGCACATTTGAATCAAATCTTTTATATGGATTTGGTAAATTTCATTGTAAGGTGAGTGTATTATATCTCTATCTTTAATGATTGACACATGTCTTGGGACTCACTAAATTTAGTTGTTTATAATCTTCGAAAATTTCAGCATCGATTAAATTTTTTGACATAATTTATCTTTAATATTACACGAGGAAAATATTAAAAGTTTTGAATACCGAATTTTTTTTATCAATAGATCGATAAAAATTGAAAATAATAAAAAAAAAATTGCACATAGTAGGATGAATGTAGTACACCCACCATGCTATGAAATTTACCTTGTAAAAAACATGGTTTCTTATGTGGAAGTTATACAATAGGTCCAATTATAGAAGATGGGACAACTTGAGATTTTTTTTTTTTTTTTTTTTAAATTTCAAAATGGCATACAGTATTCATTTCGAACACTTCATATATTGCAGTTAGACATTAATGTATGTTCGCAAATAAATAGATACGTAGCTAGACTCAGTATATATATAAAAAAATAAATAAAAAAATTGGGTGACTTATATATATATATATATATATATATATATATATATATATATATATATATCACAAAATCTCTTATCAGACTTTGAAAATCAAAATCCTTAAAATCAGACCATCAGATGGGACGGGTCCACGGGTCAACGCGCGGGTCAACCCTGACCCGACCCGCCCCGTCCAAAAAAAAAAAAAGTTAGCTAGAAATAGTATCACTCTTAACACTGAAAAATATCATTTTGAAGTACAAATTGTATCACCTGTAACCATAAAAAGTATTGGGCTTGCAACTTGTCGTATACGAGTTTCTTTAATTCAAATTATGATTTATTTCATCTCAATTAATGTTTAGGAGTTGGACTTCCATGCAGCGCCACTATTTGCGGCCATATTTCAGACCGTGCGTGGCGCCACGCGCTGGTCTATTTTTTTTTCTATCCGTTTTTTTCTCTTTTTTTTCAGTTTTTTTGGCAATTTTTTGTACTTGTTTTTATCTTTTTTTTTATCAATTTTATTTGTTCCCCAAAAATATATACCCAAAAAAATATTAGTGAATCCTAAAATTAAAATAAATTGATTTAATTTGTTTGAAATGAGTATTAAATAGAATTAAGAAACCCTAAAAAATACAAAATAAACCCCTAAAAACACCCCAAAAAACCCCTAAAAACATCCCAAAAAACCTTAAAAAATACAAAATAAACCCCTAAAAAACCCCCCCAAAAAACTCTAAAAAACACAAAATATACCCTAAAAAAACCCCCCAAAAAAACTAAAAAAAACCCCCTAAAAAACCATGAACCCTAAAAAAATCCCTAAAAAACATGAACCCTTTAAAAAATCATGAACACTAATAAAACTCTAAACTACTAAGCTCTAAAGATTAATTCGAATGGAAAAAATCACAATTTGAACTAAATAAACAAGTATAAAATAACTAGCAGACCTCTTACTTTTTAATGATATAGATGATACTTTTCGAATTTTTGGTGATACTTTTTAGTAAGACTGTTGATACTCATTTAACCGTTTTTTCTACTTTTTTGCGGGTTGACCCGACCCGTCTGAAATAGTGTTATTTACATCCGTTGCAGGGAAGTGTTTGTCAATGTTTAGAGCTTAGGGATTTGGGGTTTAGGGTTTAGTTTTTTTTAAGTTTTTTTTTCAGAATTTTTAGGGGGTGTTTTTTAGGGTTTAGTATTTTTTTTTTGTGTTTATTTTGTATTTTTTAGGGTTTTTTTATGGTGTTTTTAGGGGTTTATTTTGTGTTTTTTGGGGATTTTTTTAGGGGTTTATTTTGTATTTTTAGGAGTTTATTTTGTATTTTTTAGGGTTTATTAATTCCATTTTACGAAATAAATTAAATTAATTCATTTGAATTTTAGGATTAACTAAATTTATTTTAGGATATAAATTTTTGGTAAGAAAACAAAATGACAATAGAAAATCGAAAAAAAAAAGAAAAATCTGCCCAAAGAAAAATAAAAAAAAATGACGGGCGCGTGTGGGCTGCGCACGTGAGAGCCACACGCCCGCCTGACACTAGTTTATGATACACCATAGTGTACAAGAGACTAGCCTTGTGTGTGTGTGTGTGTGTGGGTGTGAAAACAGAGGATGAGGATCCAGGGCAGGCTAGGCTACAATTTGATTAATGCCTAATTAATCACTGGGAATAGGATAGGGATCGAACACTGGATAGGACATCAAATCTAACTGCCTACTTTCTTAATTATTCTTAATTGGTTACCAGCAAATTAAAAACAAGACATGGTCAAATTTAATTAATTGCTAATTAAATAAATGTTTACACTATCAAAATGGATTTGGTAGCTGTTTTAATATATATATATATATAGTCTGCCACAAACATGGGGCGTTTGATGGGATATTTTGTGACAGCTACGAATTAAACATGGAGACAACTATCCAAATCTCAGACAGTTTAATGTTTATCCTATTTAGTTGCTAATTTATATTTTAAATTGAGTGAAATTTTGAACTACTCACATTTACTATTACAAAACTTATGTCTATAAATACTCATTGTTGCAATGATACACCCAATCTTCTATGTGATTTTGACTAGCATTTTCAAATAAGATATTGCTATATACACCACTAGATTTTCAATATACATCACTATTTAATTTAATTTAAAAATAAATATTTCTTAATTTAGTTAAAACCTCTTTTAAACTAAAAAAATCTCAATCCATACATTTTTCTTTGGTGAGTTCCTCTTACCATCCTCATCAGATCTGCTACTAGATGAAAGTTATGACCTTCATGTTGACCTCCCGCAATTTTAGCACTTACATGTACAATAGTATACAACAATAGTGGGTATAATCCCCTGTACAGACAATGTTGAGAATTTATCCCAACATAAAAGACAATGTGCAGAAAATGTATGAACATAAATATTTCAAAATCATCAACATCAAGATGACTAAAACAAGTAGAATATCTAAGGATATCAAGATATCCAAAACATAAATCATTCATATATACAAGAATTTAAAGCATATTCAACAAAAACCAAAAGATGCATCAGCATCTTAAAACTGTGTCTAGCACAAGAAACAAAATCTTAAATGTTATTTTTGAAACAAAATGTAAAGTGATCCAATCACTTCAGCAGCACTTTCTCAAATCATATTCCTCTTTCCCTTGGCCACACTCTTTTTCTTGGATGAAACAACTTCAGCTTCAATTTCAGGAGCAATTTCAATTTCAACACCTAGTTTCCCTTTTTGTGTAGAAATGATATCCTTAAACACTTTATGAGCTACAAAAAGGTGATGAATCACAGTCTTGAGATGAGCAACTTGGTTAGCAAGTGTATGCAAGGGCATCATCACAATTGGGATGCTCAGAGGATTCTCACTTTCAGGCTCAACATCAGACTGTGCAGTGGCTGTAGCAGCATCAATAGACGTGATTTCTAGAGTTGTAGGGAAGATCAATAATCATGTCATCTCCTGCTTTAGGTTTGATCACAGAGATGGTGTTCTCAAACACAAGCTTCATCTTGCTTTCCTTCAACCCTTGACTCTTGAGAATGCCAAATATGAGACAAGGGCAGGGTAAAATGCTAGAGGGGCTGGATTTTACTGCCACTTTCACCACAGTCAAATATGCAATCTCCAAGATTGAAAGGAATCTTCGTGCCAAATTTGTAGAGCAAAATGGCTTGGTCAACTGTTAGGACTGAGGTGTTGGTAATAGGCAACCACTTATACACAATCATCTTGTGTAAGACTGTATAAAAAAAGGTAAGTTTGAAA
This sequence comes from Perilla frutescens, assembly GCA_026008535.1. NCBI lineage: Eukaryota > Viridiplantae > Streptophyta > Magnoliopsida > Lamiales > Lamiaceae > Perilla > Perilla frutescens. Next base: position 24,342,940 of record BRKX01000010.1, on the reverse strand, counting down.
ATAGACAGTTTATTTGTCCATATAGTTACTAGTCCCCCAGTTAAAACATACACAACATCATCAATCAAGTCTAAGGCAATACTAGTGTCATCATTTCCTAGACCTAAAAACTTGTTGATCAATTTAGGCTCAAAATTGTATATTTTATCTCGCATATAGATTTCCTCATATTTGTATTTTTCAGGATCACCCATATCAGGAATAACATTAGAGTAAAACTCAGTTACGACATCAGGATCAAAAGAACATAATTCAGTTATAGATTTCTACAACTCCCTTACTTACAAGAATAGATCAATCTCATACTTTTAAAACTTAGAATGTCAATCATTTTCTCAACATGAAAAAACTAACTTACTTATAATTTTGTGAGCATTTTTGGCTTCCTGAGTATAAATTTTTTTACTAAAAGCAGAACACGCATCATAGAGAGAACCTGGAGGATAGAAAATGGGTAACTCACCTTGCTGAACATTATCACCAAAATTTTCTGACTTCTTTAACACATGAGAGGGAAGGCAATTTCATCATCACATCATCTCCTGGATTCTCTACTGGAGCATCAGAATGTTGAGGTTCCTTGGGATGAACAACAATTTCCACATTAGGATTTTCTCTCTCCAAAACCTTTTGAGGTGCAGATATGAGAACCTTCTTTGCAACACCAGCATCTTCTTGATGTGCTCCTTTTTTCTCGGGAGATGAATCAGGCTCGTTGATAATTCCATTTATTTCATGTTTTCGGGGCATTTTAGTCAGTATAAATGTCATTTTTAGTGTCATTTTGTGTCGGAAAAGAATCAAGAAAGTGATTTGGGCATTACAAGAGTCGAATCTAGCGAAAGAGGCATTTTGCCTTCAATTTCAATGAATTAAACATTCAAAGGGCACGTAGGAACTTCTTCAGTGAGATCCAAAATAGATAGAAGCAGTGTAACCATATCAGATAAAGATTAAGCTGGCTAGATGATATCGTGCCCACAATATTAGTGCAGATTCGACTAACGCAGCAGAAAGAGCATACGTAGGGGTGTAAACGAGCCGAGTCAAGCCGAATAGTACCCTGATCGAACTCGAGCTCAACTGAGAAACTTGAAAGCTTGAGCTCGAGCTTCACTCGATCGAGCTCTAATTTATCAAGCTCGAGCTTGATTTGACTATAAACTCGCCAAGCTCGAGCTCGACTCGATTAATTACCAACTTCATTCTAGAACATTCTTCATTCAAGATCAGTAAAAAAATAAATTATAATATGAGATATTCATTAAAAGATATCACGAACATTGATAATTTAATACCACAATCACAAAAACACAGAAACAAACCTAGATCAAAGTTAATCTCAGTATATGAACAATTAGCAAAACATTAATTATTAACCCAACAGATGCATTAACATTAACAATGAAAGAAAAAAAATTGAAAATTAAAAAATAAACTTTCTTAATATTGAATCTGAAGATGGCTCCAATAAAAAAATGATAGTTTATCATTTATCTCCTCATCGTTGCTTCATTTAAGAATCCCAAGACTACGATTAGAGAATTCAGTACCGCCGTCTTCACCATCCGCCTCTGCCTCCCAAGATATGAGTAGTTGTCTTTAAATACTGATGTCGCCTCTAGGGGAAGAGTTTTCCTAAGTGGGATATCTTGATAATAATTATGCTACAAAAGTTGTTGATAAGGTGACAATGGATTTGAGACTTGAGATTAACAAATTACTTTGGTCCTTTGGAGATAAATGAGAGAATAGAGAGTGGAGAAATTAGGGTATTCTTCTCTTTACATATATATGGTGGCATATTGTATAAATAAGTTAAATACTAAGTATAAATAGATAACCTAGCCTAAGCTCGATTAGGCTCGCGAGCCTATCGAGCCTGTTATAATTGAACTCAAGATCAAGCTCAATAACTACTCAAGCAGCTCGATCTCTACTCGACTATCTTTGAGTCGATTTTGAGTTTTTTTCCAAGTCAATCATGAGTAGCTCGCAAGTCAGCTCAACTCATTTACACCTTTAGGCATATGCTGAAATAGTAGAAGACTATTGAGAGTGGATGAAGCCACTGGAGATTGTTTAGGGTTGAAGACTATTGGAGAAAGATAAGGATATCTGAAGATGGACTCTTGATCAATGATTGAAGATAAAAGCAAATCCTTGAATTTGCGGAATTAAGCCAACAAATTTAAAGATAAGCCTTATCCTGACAGATCGATGCGAACACAACAAATTCAGAAGAAGTGGAAGACCCCCGCTTGTGGGCGGAATTTGAATTTGAAATGTCTCTATTTAATTTAGTTTTATTTTGGAAACAACGCTTCAACTGTTACAATTTCTGCACTTTACTTACTGCATTTCATTTCCATTTTAAAGCTGCTTCGGTAGCAAGAACAATCTCGGGCCTTATACCCGTAAGAAATAGGTTTATGTTTTGAATGTTGTTAAAAGTGTTGATCATCTTTTGTTTAAATTCCAGTAAGTGTTTATCTTTGACATGTCTTTACTTTATGCATTTTCAATTCTATCTAGCATGAGTGGCTAGATCTCTATTACGGAGTTTGAATGGAAGATAAAGGTTTAAAACGCACTCAAGCACTCATGAGGATTGTGGGCATAATACTGCATGAATAAGTTTCTTCCAAGTTTCGTATTTATTTCTAGTGAGCGTGTGTTTAATATGGCTAATAGGGTTGATCACTCTTTGGTTATAATGGGCACACTGGAGTTAAACAGTTTAATGAATCATGATTGTGTGTTAATCTGGGAACTTGGTAGGTGGTTGTGGGCACACGAGGAATCAGTAAATATAACAAACTTGGGATTTCATCCTGAACATTAGGATCCTCTCCATCATGGCTTACCAAATCATCGAGATTTGTTAAGGCTTCAATTTTATAATCCTCATTTTCTTCTTCAATTTTCACAAAAAGGATTATCTGATTTTCTATTTCATCATCAGCTGACTCATCACTCAGTATAGTATTGTAGTACATTCTTTCTATTTATGGCTCTTTCTGACTCAAAAGAAGAAAAATAAAGGACAAAAGAATGAAAAAAAGAGCCTAAAAACACGAGAGAATGTGGACTTGTCAACCGTCAACTGAAAAACTCACAGAAGATAAAGATATGTAATACATATAAACCATGTCATTAGTCCCAACAAGTTTAAATGTAGGATCTAAAATTTTAGCAACTAAAAAAATATTAGGAATATGATCAAAATATTTCAACTATTTTTGTATCATAGCAATAATCATGTTTTGCAAATCTGGTTTATGACTGTAAGAATTAAATTTAGCAGCAATTAAATAATAATGATACATAAATTTTCACACAGTATGGTAATAAACACTGGATAAATCATTTGTTGCAAGTTAAAAAACTTGTGAAAGTCCCATCAATCGGATTTCTCGATTCATTGGGGGCCTTCTCTTCGGTGTCGGGCTCGCTAGATGAAAATCCACCAGTGTTGCTATGAGAACGAGATTATTGAGATTGTTGTTCTTCAAATTGAATCCATCTTGCTACTTCTTCATCAATTTGGATTTGAGCATCTATTGGATCATCGTAAAAACCACCACCAGCTTCGCTTGCATAGTCTTGTTGTTGTTATTGTTGCCAAGAAGATGTCATGTTAGGACTATTAGAAATATGTACTCTAGAATGAGTACGATGATTATGACATGGGCCTTCAGAACTATCAGCAATAGCTTTGCCTTTGTCCTTATCGGCTCAGCTACCTCGGCTAGACATGATGGTTTGTGGATAGCTTGAGAATTGAGAGAGAGCTTGAGAATTGTGACTTGAGAGAGATGGCTTAAGAATTGAGAGAGTAAGGGATTGAGAATAAGAGAGAAATAGATTATTATGATTATAGACTTAAAGAGTAAGAAATAAGAATGATATTAAATATTGATAGAGAAATAGAGAATTAGAGATTAGAGAGAGAGAGAGAGATTGAGATTTTGGTGTGGGTGAAATTGGTGGAGGAGATGGAGTATTTATTGGTAAAAATTAGGGAATTGTGGGGAAATTTAAAATTTTGAATTTGAAAAATTTTGAAAAAAAATACCGCCTGCACCGGTAGTTTGGAGCACAACCGCCAATTTTGGGCACAAACTGATAATTTGTGCTTCTTAAATACCGGCTCCACATTCTCAATACACCTCCGAGCATTTCCACTAGTAGATCTAGATCACGCAGATCGTGATCTTGACGGTTGAAAAAAATACAAACCGCTAGTTAAATTGGTTAACCGGAAGTTTGTTATTTTCATCTCTCCCAAACCAGAACTATCCCGGCTATTTCCCAGTGATCGTTACAGTTTACCATCTCAGCGGTTCGTAAACAGTCAGAAACCAGCAAACCACCGGTCCAGTTTATGATGGGCATCTCTATACATGTTGAAGGTATAGTGATAACACTAGCTTCAACATCATCTTTAACATTTGCACTTGTACATTTTTACAGTAAATTAGGCAACGAATTATAACAATAGCATTTAATGCTCGAGAAGTTGGATACAACAAGTTAATTCATAGACTACTGTGTTTCTGAAATAAGAATGAAATTTCCATCAGGTCATTCCATCTTTGGAGGAATCCAAACTTCAATTATGGCCATCCAAACCCTTTCATCAATGGATTTTATATAGATCTTCATACGTGACTTTCATATAGCATAATTCTGACTATTACTATCCAATGCATGTAGGTGACACTAGTTTAGTTGAATAACCATTGCAGTTAATTGGCAACTTTGGATCAAATACTTTGTATGTTAAGTACTAGCTCTTGATACCACTTGTTAGCATTTGTTGCCCAAATTACTATAAAAATTGTAAGCGCAAATGTTAAATACAATGTTGAAGCTAGTATAAAACAATGCCTTCAACATACACAATGGAAAGTAAACGAACTTTGCACAAAAGGTAGTTTGAAATCCTATTATAATTAGTACCACACTTGATTGCCACAGGGTGAAATTTCACCATCTCAATTGATAAAATATAATGCTGATGTTGTCTCAATTCACTTCCTTGATAACACTGCATAAAGATACAAGAATCCTATTATAATTAGTACCACACTAGAATGAATTCTAAACTTACAATCTAACACTTAGACAATACAACAACTTCGAATCTTAAACTCCCAATTCAAACATCTAATCTACAGACTCAACTAAAGAACATCTTTTGGTTGATTAAAACAATAGACGCAATGTTGAACAGATTGCTGAGAATCTCGAAGTAAAACTTGAACTCAAGCTCTGGATTTTCTCACTCACTATGGTGATATCTTCTCTGCTTGGGTCCCTTTTTCAGGAGTGAAAACTTGTACTTATAGATCCTTCTAGTTGTAGTAGTTTTCCCATGATTCATCTTGAGTAGTAGACTGATGTTAACTACTTCCAGTTCAACATGCTCGTCCTCCCACGATCTCCAACATCGCATGACCGCTCCAGTAACCAATGACCAGAACATGCTAGTGTGGAGAGAGAAGTCATGGCACTGAAATGTAGGAACTGACTTTGACCATTTCAATCCACTAATTCCAATTCGAATTTCATGGAAATTTAAAACTAATTAAGATAAATAATTTAATCAGATTAATTCAAAAAGAATTAATCATAAAAACTAGGAAATGATAAAATTAATATGCTCAGTGCTTCGGTCAATGTTGTAGGAATGTTGATACACATTAAGTGTAACATTGACTCTAATGTTAGCACCAATGTTAATAACATCTAATGTAGCACCATTCCTAACATATTAAATATCCCCGTAAATTTTTTTTAAAAAAAATCATATTGAATAGAGATATCGTGTTGGATATGAAAGTCTTTGCAATTCACATACGTTACTACAATCATTTTCAACAAGGTAATAATTTATTTTTTGGTGTTAGTTACATTTTGTTTTTGGATGGAATTCATTAATGATGATTTTGTGGAGATCTGTTTCTTTACTGTTGAGCAATGTTACAGATAGGTTTGTTCCACATATGATGAGATAAATTCATGTATATAAATCTTCAATTATCAATTATTTAATTTTTTCTGAGAAGTATTTGACATTATTAAAACATGTGTGTAGGTACATTGTCTTAGTTGAAAAATGACAAATGTGGTGAAGAATGATGAAGGCACCTTTGAAAATCTATTTATACATATAATAAGGTAAAATCGTGTGATAGGCAATAATTCTGATATAAACCGTTGTCTATATCAAAATTTTACAAGTATATTTTAGACTACAGTTGTGAGTGAATAGACAACAATATGGACATTTAGATCCTACAATTTAATTTAATTTTTTGTTTATCGTAACTACACAAATTTGATCTTCTTATCTGATTAATTAATGCATTTGCATATTATTTTATTAATTTTTAAAAGTTGAACACGAGATATAGAATTAAAAAATAATCATAATATTAAAAAATTTAAAAAATAATTATTAGTTGTAGATCACACATGAGAAATACTCCCTCCGTCTCAATAGCAAGGTCCACTTACTATTGGGCACGGAGATTAAGGAGAAATTGATTAGTTGGTTAAGTAGTGGGTAAAGTAAGCGGGGTCCATTTGTTTAAGGAGTATTATAATAAAAAAGTAATATAAAGTAAGTGGGGTCCACTTTGATGTTGACATTAATTATTTCCATATTTGGAGGTGGACCTTGCTATTGGGACAGCCGAATAAGACAAGGTAGACCTTGTTATTGGGACGGAGGGAGTATTAGTTAAGTTAAAGAAGAAAAATGAAATTATAGGAAGAGCACAGAAGGTAAGAGAGGGAGTAGGGAAGTTTGAATTTTGTAACACAAATTCTTAAATGTAATTCATTGAGAAGATCGAAATAAATGATATAGATATGACGATAAGTTCGCTGCTAAACCCAACCTAGTGCACACTCACCACATTTGTTAAACAAGTGGCACCATTTTTTTTTAACAGTACTTGAACAACAATTGAAAATAATTAGAAATTTAATCTAGCTATTCTAACTTATCCTTTTTCAGAAGAGGTATGGGAGGTTTGGTATGGATGAACAACTCAACAATCCCTCTCTGCAAATTTCAAAAAATAAGGTAAGATGTTGACTCCCGTAAAATGAGAGCAAAAAAAGTCAAGTAAAATATAGTCTTGGAAGGTTTTTCAAAGAAGCTCTTCAGTTCCCTCCTCAACCCCGCGAACAAGAATTTTACAGAGAAGATTTTTACAACCAACATCATGTAGGCATTTGTCCACTATCAGCTCACTAGATATTTTTCCATTTCGATATTTCTCTTTCTTTGTCGTCGTTAAAAGTATTAAAGTTTCTTTCTTGAATTTCATTTCTATGTCTATACGCGATATTGCATGTTTTAATTTTGTGCCTAAAATCTAAAATTTACAATCATCATAACTTGTACTTTTTTCCAAGGTATTTGTTGTTTCTTCATCCAAGATTTCTGCTAGTTTCGAATTCATCACAAAATGTGTAACGATTCTGAGAGAGGTAATACTGTTTTTTAACATATAATTTTATAATTTTTTTAGATCAACGTAATATGTGATGTTTCACTCGTATATGTCTGTTTTCTAATTTTGTCATTTTGTTGACTTCTTTGATATGGTTAATACTTAGTACTTTAGAATTATATTACCGATTTAAGTTTCATCTAATTCCTGTTGTATTCAGATTTTTTTTGACTATTATGTTTCTTTCATAACTATTATTGTTATGTTGCTTGCATTTCCAATCCATTGTGAGGGCTTACTTGTGAGTGGTTTTTTTTTTATTATGAAAAAACACATACCTTGAAATGTAGAGTTGTTAGTTAAACTCTCCACGGAGTTAGGCAAGCTGTTATTGGTCATAAATAACATGACATTTAATGTTGTTGTGTAAACGTTTTTTCTTTTTTGAACTATGTTTACATGTTCTAACTCAACATGGAGGCTCATATCTAGAAAGGATCACATATATGTGGTTGATAAAATCCATACAAGAGGGTCTTGGAATTGACAATATGGCTTTAATGAAGAAATCATGCTTTGGTCATCTTTTTAACATACCAGAAATATTTCAAGGGCAATTGTTCAAAGTTCTCCTCATGAAGTTACGAAAGAATTCTCGCCAAAGGAATATAATGTATTTTTAGATTAATGACTCAATGGTTAAGTTTGGGCCTTCAAAATTTGCGATAATGACGAGATTGAAGTTTCATGATTGGGCAGAGCCACCAGAAACTTCAAACTTTCATAATCCAGTTTTTAATGGTAAACGTGCTGAAAAAACCGAACTTTCGGTTTTGAGAGAGTTGTGATTAAAGTTGGCTCCAAAGTTGGAACAACTTTGCATACGCAACGGAAATTTAGAAATAGAACAACGGATTGAAATTTTCACGAGATTATATTTCTATAACCTCGCGAAATGCCTTAGGGCGAAATCTTCACTATATAGAATATGTGAATTACAAAAACACTACTAGACAAACACTAACTAAAATATTAAGACACTTTATCTCTTCCTTCACAGAAAGTTGAGACTAAAGTTGTCTTAACCAAATCTAGTAGAAAATCTGCAGAATACAAAAACTCGATCTATAATCTGAATATCTCTCTAAGAATCCGTGTCACACTATACATCTGGATCCTATATCTATACAAAACAATATACTTGCCCTCTACTCATATAACTTGCACAAACCGTACTCCTATCTTTCCTTGACTTTAGCCGCAAGCATAACAACCATTCCATAGATATAGGAACAACCATATCTTTAATCTTATCTCCAAGACTCGGTCAACTTGGCACGAACGCTCCAACTCTCTTAATCAACACAATAACCTACACACAATAAATCAAAGAAAGACAAAATAACAATCATAGATAAATATGAACCTAACGGTTCCAACAATCTCCCCCTTTTTGTCTTTCTTTCCAAAACCAAAAAATCTTAAATAAAATACGATTCTCCCCTTGAAACAAATAAACACAAATCATAATGCTCCCCCTGTCACCAAAACGCAAAATAAACTTTCATGGTTAAGTATCAAAGTTGCTCCCCCTGTCAGAACAACTTCAATATAAACTGATCATTTAAAAAAACATAATCAAATCTGACAGAGCATCCCATATTAGCAAAAATAAGTTAAGTTGTTCAGGAGCAAAGAAAAAAAAATAAAAAGTTAGTTTGTTTTAGAAATTCTTCCAGCCAAAAAAGAAATTTTTAACTGCAACAGACTGCAGCCTTCAGGTTCTTCAAGCTTTCACAACTTTCAGCTTCATTCCTCATCCGCATCTTGACCTTCACTCCTTCGACAGCTTGGTTCTTCATCTCTCCCTTTTTGGAAAGAAAGAAATTTTTGTAGGATACGCCGCTGTCTTTCAAAGATAGTGATATGCTCCGACAAGAAATGAATTTGTTCCTGCAAAAGAAACACAGGAACAGAACAAAATAGTTCTTCAGTTGGGGCATCTTTGTCAGTCACTTCAATCCATGGAAGATCTCTTGTGCAGGTGTCAGCAAGGAAGGCTTGTTGAACAATCTGTAGAGGCAGTCGGTCGGAGAGAACATCCTTCTTGGTAAGCTTGAGACCTTGATCAATTAGCATGTTGAAAATAAGGGAAGGAACAATGAGCTTCTTGTTGGATTTTGTCATAGCAATCTCGGATATGGCATTGAAAATCCTCTGCCCTAGGTTCACTTTCTCCCCTTTGAAGATTTTATACATCAAACACACATGATCAAATGGTACAGTAGTCGTGTTAGAGGTAGGTAGCCAATTCGAAGCACAAATTTTGTGAAGAGTGGAAAATAATGAGGTAAGAACAGAGGCAAGCCTATTTGGTTTCTTATTTGCAACCCACTGATCTGCCTTCCCTCCAGTCACAACATCAGCCATATTAGCTTCGAAGTCATCATCAACTTCAGCATCATCCTCAATCACATTAGGCACACCTAAAAACTTGTTTATACGTGAAGGAGTGATAGTGAAAACCTTCCCACGCACATACACCTTCCCATACAACTTCGAGGATTGATTACAAAATTCATGAGTTAAATTTGCATAAAAATAACGAACTACCTCAGCCACAAATGGTTTCACATATGTCACAGACCTAAGCACCTTCCTTTTTTCCAAAAACACAACCAAATTGTAGGATGCAAAATCTTTCAAATCCACAGATCGATCATTCAAAATTTCTCTACTCTTAAAGTATTCCCAATTCCTTCTACCAACATCAGAATAAAACAAAGGAGAGAGAGCCTTTGATACCTCAATATCTGATTCTGAATCGTCCTCCGGTGCAGAATGAGCAGCACTCCGCTTTGCCCTCTTGGCAGCTTTGCTTCGAGATTTAGATGGTGGAGAAGGAGCAAGCTTCCATTTTCCTTTCTTTGAGGCTATGACATCTTCCTCCTCAACATCCTCCTTGGATTCTAATTCTTGACCCGAAAATGTATCCTCTTCCGATTCGTCCTGGAACTCCTCCGCTTCACTCTCCTCGGCTTCAGGATCGCTATCGAGATGGATAGGCTCTGATTGAGGTTTCGAAGAGCTGCCGGTAGTGTGCAGCCTCTTAGAGCGTCTTTGTGGAGGGTTTTTCTTCGGGTTAGCAGTCTTTTTCTTCCGAGAGACAACTGGCGACTTGGCAGGAGCATCAACAGGGATCTCTTCTTCAACCTCAGAGAAAGGAACCTCGACCGGACCGCCATCATGAGACTCCGGTTGAGCGTAGTGAAAGAGCGGATCCAGAGGTTCGTCCTCTGTAGAAGCAAGAATTGGCGAGCATGGGCATAATGACTCCGTCAGGAGCAAGAATAATTGCCTGAGAGCTTTCCGATGGGGAGAAGGAGATCTCCGTCGAGGTCGGGGTCGGAGCCGGAAGAGGAAGAGGAGTCGATTGGACTTCTGCACAACTTTCTATCTCAGGAGATATCTCCATTGGAGCATTTCCTCGGGACGGCGAAAGAAGAACCGTCGGTCGGAGAAGAGGAGTAGTTTCCGGAGAAAGCAACCGGAATGGATTTGGGATGAGTGAGCGAGGCGGTGGAGTTAGGGTTGGTTGAGGGGGGAATGTGGCGAGTTGTCGGAGATAAGCGGTGGCTTCTGGGTCGCTCATGAACTCTTGAAGTTGCTTGAGTTTCTCTGGAGTCATGGTGACCGGCGATGATGAGGGGTTTTGGAGAAGATGAGAAAGGAAGACGAAAAGATTTTGGGGAAAAACTGAAAAACTTGAGAGAAATAACAATTTTTGATGAAATATGAAGCAAAAATAGAGATAGGAGAGAGCCTATTAAGGTAGAGACGGGAATTTTAAATATACAGTGTAACAAACAGATTCATCCCGCCACAAAAATAGGAGTCAACATCATTAAAGATATAGTCAAAATGAGATATTAAAGGAGGAGTAAGATATACTTTCAGATGCATTCAACTGACTTCAATTTTTTTTTATTTTAAAATATCAACTATTGTCACCAAAATTTTATTTATCAGTAATCTTTTGATACATCATAGAAAACTTATTCAGAAGAGAAGCAGATGATGAATAGATGAATAACCAAAAGAATCTCATAAAAATCATTTATCTAAGATCTTTGATCTAGTTATATGATTTTATAAGAACAATCATGGTTTCACCTTAAAATAGGCTTTTTCATCCTCGAATCTGTTCAGCTTCACAGTTAACGATGATATGCCAAAAGTTGTGACAACAGTTGGGACAACTGTATTTTTCATATTGAACACAAGCCAAGAGATTTTCTCAAAATCGAGAATCTCTCGTAGCTTAATGCTTTTGTAAACATATCAGCCAGTTGAACATCTGTACTAATATACTCCAACTTTAATAACTTCTTTTCGACTAAATCCCTAATAAAATGATACCTTAAATGAATGTGCTTGGATTTGGAGTGATGAACGGGATTCTTTGCAAGGTTGATGGCACTTGTATTATCACAGAGCATCACCAAGGAATTGCTTTCCAAGCCATAATCATCCAGCATCGACTTCAGCCATATCAATTGAGTTGAACAGCTCCCAGCAGCCACATATTCGGACTCAGCTGTGGATAATGAGATACAATTTTGCTTTTTGCTGTGCCAAGAGATGAGGTTGTTTCCTAAGTAACAGCATCCTCCACTTGTGCTTCTCCGATCATCAATTTCACCAGCCCAGTCGGCATCACTGTATCCAACAAGATCTGTGGTTGTGTCTTTTGTGAACCAAAGTCCCAGTTCACAAGTACCAGCAACGTATCGAATGATCCTCTTTACTACTTTTAGATGCTCCTCCTTTGGACATGACTGGAAACGAGCACATGCACATACGCTGTACATGATATCTGGCCAGCTTGCGGTTAGGTACAGAAGACTTCCGATCATCGATCTGTACAAAGTTGGGTCAACTTCAGGCCCAACTGCATCTTTTGAAAGTTTCTCAGTTGTGCTCATGGGGGTTCTCATGTGCTTTGCAGTTTCTAATCCAAACTTTTTCACAAGATTCTTTGCATATTTCGTCTGAGAGACGAACACTCCACATTCTTTTTGCTTGACTTGAAGTCCGAGGAAGTTGCTAAGTTCCCCAACCATACTCATCTCGAAAGAGGTAGACATGGCTTCCATGAATTCCTTCAAGGCTTTCTCACTAGTTGACCCAAATACTATGTCATCGACATAGATTTGAGCTATAGTTAGAAAGTTGTTTTCCCTTTTTAGAAAGAGTGTCATGTCCGCATGTCCCCTGTAAAAACCAAAATTAAGCAAAAATTCGGTTAACCGACTATACCAAGCTCTAGGAGCTTGCTTTAGTCCATAAAGGGCCTTGTGCAGCTTGTACACATGATCGATCTTTGTTGGATCTTTGAATCCTTTGGGTTGTTCCACATAAGCCTCCTCTTCCAAAACTCCATTGAGAAAAGCTGCCTTAACATCCATTTGGTGAAGAGTGATGTTGAGGTAACATGCAATGGCAAATAAAAGCCTAATCGACTCTATTCGTGCAACCGGAGCAAAGGTTTCATCATAGTCTATGCCTTCTACTTGAGTATATCCTTGGGCAACTAAGCGAGCCTTATTTCTAATGATATTTTCAAATTCATCAGTTTTATTTTTGAATATCCACTTAGTTCCAATAACATTTACTCCAGAAGGTCTGGGCACAAGTGTCCAGACTTTGTTCCTCACGAACTCAAGTAACTCGGCTTGCATTGCACTAATCCAAAATTCATCCTTCAAGGCTTCAGCAGCATTCTTAGGTTCAATCATGGACAAGAACACAATCGTGCCAACTTCATGTATGACACATGATAAACATACCATCCTTACCATCTCCTTATAGTTGGCAACAACTTTCCCTCTTGTTTGGACCCCTATGTTAACATCTCCAATGACTCGGTCTATTGGATGATCTTTGCGAATTCTTTTAGGTGGGTCCCTTCTTGCACTGCCTTATACAGGGATATCTAGACCTTCTTGATTATGATCAGATTCAGGTTCATTGGCTGGTGTATCCTCGGTTGTCGTTGAAGAGGACTCAACTTCAGGGTCAACTTGTGCTGCATCGGTGTTTCCTGTATTTCCCTGAATCTCAATTACACCATCAGTATCATCAGTAGGAGTATACAAACTAGCCATATCATCAAATCTTATATTTACACTCTCCATTACAGTTTTGGTCCTGAGGTTATAAACACGGTAGGCATGACTGTTAAGTGAGTAACCAATGAACACACCTTTGTCACTTTTAGGGTCAAACTTGTAAAGATAGTCCCTATCATTCAAAATATAACAAACACAACCAAATACATGTAAATATTTCAGGTTGGGTTTTTTACCATTCAGAATCTCGTATGATGTCATGGTGGTTCCGGTTCTTAGGTTTACTCGATTACTTACATGACATGCGGTATTTAACGCTTCAGCCCAAAACCATTTAGCCAACTTCTTTGAGTGCAGCATTACAGTGGCCATCTCTTGTAAAGTTCTATTCTTTCGCTCGGCCACACCATTTTGCTGAGGTGTCTTTGGGGATGAGTATTCATGATAAATACCTTCTTTTGTACAAAAGTTAAGGAGTTGTATATTCTCAAACTCCCTTCCATGATCAGATCTTAACCTCTTAACACAAGCGCGATAAAAGTTTTTGATCATAGCATACAATTCTAAGAAGGTATCATACGTTTCACCCTTATTTCTTAAAAATTTCACCCAAGTATACCTTGAAAGATCATCTACAATGACAAAAGAATACCTCTTACCTCCAAGGCTTTCAACTTCAGCTGGTCCCATAAGGTCCATATGAAGTAGTTCGAAGCAGCTTTGAGTTGTGAAGGGTCTCTCAGAGGTTGTTACAACAGGGTGCGAGACTTTGACTTGTTTTCCCTTTTGACAGTCTCCACAGAGGCTAGGACTCACAATGTTCAACTTGGGAACTCCTAGAACAGCATTTAATCTTTGGAGGTTCTTCATGTTACGAAAATTTGTGTGTCCTAATTTTTGATGCCAAAGCTGCACCTCATTCACCTGCGCACTTAGACAACTGTTTTTGTTAGTCTCATAGATATTATTGGAAGATCTTACCTCTGAGATCACATGATTACCGTTGTTGTCCATCACAGTGCAACTTTCTTTATCAAAGATGACGCTAAAGTTGTCATCACATAGTTGACTGATGCTAATAAGATTGGCCGTCAGTCCTTCAACATGTGACACATTAGACAACTTTGGGAGTCCAGGACTGTCCAAAATTCCACGTCCAACTATCTTGCCATTTGATCCTCCTCCAAATGTTACTTCACTACCGTTGATTTTTTGATAGTTTGATAGGTAACATCTGGAACCTGTCATGTGACGTGAACATCCACTATCAAAGTACCAGGTGGTTGAGTCATTATCTGTTGATGCAGTGAAGACCACTTGGCAGGTAACTGTGGCAGTAACTTTAGGTCTCCATACCAGTTTCTTGGATTTGTCACCCTTTCTTGTAAGGATACGATTTGAAGCTTGTTTTCTCAGACGCATCTCCTTTTGGTGTTCTTGTATGAACCTATGACAAAAGGGTTTAATGTGTCCAGGGAGAAAATAGTAGTGACAAATGTACTTCCTACGTTTCTGTTTTACTGATGAAATGGAGGGAACTTCTTTTACTTTAACAAATGGTTTTCCATGGGTAGACATGATTTGTGTAAAGGCGGGCTTCACACTTTTATCATAGCCTATCCCATGTGAAGTTACCTGAGTTTGGGCAAGAACCTCATCTAGCTTGGAAGTACCGGTGTTGAGCCTTTTGAATGTCTCATTTGCATGGTTGAGTTTAATCCTTATGTTGTCCAATTCAGCATCCTTCTTTGTCAGCATGACTTCAAGTTTTTGCAGTGAAGATTTTTGCACAGAAACTTCCTCATTCAGTGACTCTACCACCTTACACTGTTTATACCACTTGACGTACAGTGTCTTGTACTTTTCTTGCATCTTTATCAGTAGCTCTAGAGTATCTTCATCCGAAGCTTCTTCCTCTTCCTCTGTAGTGGTCACAACAGTGTTGAAACAGAAAAGTGTTTTATAATAAGATTCATCATACCTGTCTGAAGTTATCGCAACTTCAGTAAGATTTGACTCATCCTCTTCAACACACACTGCAGTTAAGGCGGCATGCTCGGTTGGTGGGTCATTAGGAATCTCTTCTACATAAATTCCAGAGGTGTCCAGCTCACTGTCACTAAAGGATAAGAAATTGACATGTTTCCCAAGTTTGCGAAACGTATTAGGACACTCATTTGCAAAGTGCCCAAAACCCTTGCATTCATAACACTGGACTGTAGAGAAATCTGTCACTTCTTTTGGTTTGAAGTGTTCTGATGCGGCACGCCTAATGATTTTTGGTTCCTTTCCGGGTGTAACAAGTCTGTCATAGAGAACCAAGGATCCAGAGGCGTCAGTTCGAGGCTTTCGCTGTTCTCTACCTCCCATTTGTTGTTTCCCTTTGTTGGCTCGAATGAGAGAGTTAACTCTTCGAGTAAGAAGAGCATAATCTGGATCTTTCTCAGTGATTTCTTCAAGGTCTTCATCTTCTTCTTCAACATAAGCCGAAGTTGTCTTTGAAGTTGCCCCGACAGTCAGGGCAATTCCCTTTTTCTTCTGTCCACTCTTTTCAATTAATTCCATCTCAAATGTCTTCAGATCATTCATCAGTTTGGTGAAATCCAAGGCTCCAGTAGTTGTAGCAGTATCAATTGCAACCACTTTCATGTCAAAACGAGAAGTTAGAGTCCTCAAGGTTTTTGACACTAACCTCTTATTGGTGATTGGATCACCCAAATCGTTGCACTCATTGGCAATCTCCAGTAGTTTGTTGCAATAGTCTCCTACGGACTCATCATCCTCCATCTTCATGTTTTCAAACTTTGTGGTGAGAATCCGATGCCTTGATTCTTTAATTCCAACATCACCTTCGCAATGCTGCTGGAGTATATCCCAAGCTTCCTTAGCCGTCTCACAATTCCTAATAAGTTTGAACATCTGAACGTCCAGGGAGGATTGAATTGCGTTGAGCGCCTTGTCATTAAAGGTGGCTTCTTCATTTTGCTCTCTGGTCCATTCTGACTGTGGTGTGCGGCATGTATCTCCTTCAGCATCTACAGTCTTGGGGTGTGACCATCCCTTTTGAACCGAATTCCACGCTCTTGCATCAATTGACTTGATGCACGATCTCATCCGAACTTTCCAAAAGGAATAGTTCATGCCATCTAGAACAGGAGGTTTGTTGAACAGCGGGTTCGTGCAATCCATTGTGCTTTATGAAAAACAGGATCACCACTTAGTGTATCAAGTGTCTGCTCTCGATGCCAAATGAAAAAACTGAACTTTCGGTTTTGAGAGAGTTGTGATTAAAGTTGGCTCCAAAGTTGGAACAACTTTGCATACGCAGCGGAAATTTAGAAATAGAACAACGGATTGAAATTTTCACGAGATTATATTTCTATAACCTCGCGAAATGCCTTAGGGCGAAATCTTCACTATATAGAATATGTGAATTACAAAAACACTACTAGACAAACACTAACTAAAATATTAAGACACTTTATCTCTTCCTTCACAGAAAGTTGAGACTAAAGTTGTCTTAACCAAATCTAGTAGAAAATCTGCAGAATACAAAAACTCGATCTATAATCTGAATATCTCTCTAAGAATCCGTGTCACACTATACATCTGGATCCTATATTTATACAAAACAATATACTTGCCCTCTACTCATATAACTTGCACAAACCGTACTCCTATCTTTCCTTGACTTTAGCCGCAAGCATAACAACCATTCCATAGATATAGGAACAACCATATCTTTGATCTTATCTCCAAGATTTTCTCCAAGACTCGGTCAACTTGGCACGAACGCTCCAACTCTCTTAATCAACACAATAACCTACACACAATAAATCAAAGAAAGATAAAATAACAATCATAGATAAATATGAACCTAACGGTTCCAACACGTGCTCTGTTGCTCGTTGATATTTTACTTAATTTTATTTTGCTCTCATTTTACAAGAGTCAACATCTTACCTTAGTTTTTGAAATTTGCAAAGAGGGATGGCTGAGTTGTTCATGCGTACCAAACCTCCCATACCTCTTCTGGAAAAGGGTAAATTAGAATAGCTAGATTAAATTTCTAATTATTTGCAATTACTATTCAAGTGCTGTTCAAAATCAAAAAAATAAAAACAAACAAAAAATGGTGCCACTTGTCAAACAAATGTAGTGAGTGTGCACTAGGTTGGATTTAGCATCGAATTTACCTGGATATGATAGGGTTGTGTCATCAGTAGAAAATTTTTTTACATTAAATAATTAAATAATTACATAACAAAGCAATAATGCAAAAATACTTCAGAAAGTAGTCCTGCAAATTAAAGGAGAAAATTGATTATGAATTGTACCTGACATCAATTTTATTTTAATTTCGTTTGTACTTGATATGTATTTCATATTCAAGTTCATCATTCATGTCTTGCCAACTCTCATTTATAATAATTGATTAAGAGATGATAGGAAACAAGCGCAAGCATGGCGACACAATCAATATTCAAATTCTTGCACCAATTGTCATCGCAAAATGGTGTTCTAGTCTCTATTAAAATCAATTCATTGTTACTCTGTATTTTTTAGCCTTCTTAAATGAAATGTATAAATAAAGAAGAAAAAATAGACTATAACACAAATTTTTGTATTGAATTTGGTAAAACACAAAACGTGCATAAATAAAATGATTTTCAAATCAAAATGTATTTTATGAATCCAATATCTGTTCTTCCTCATATTTTTCTCTTTAAAACTTGATCTTCAAACGGTCTTTGAAATCTTCAGAGTAAATTTGTCACTTTTATCATCTTGGACTTGTTGTTTGAACTTTGATAACATTATTCGGGAATAAATGGTCTTGATTTCTTATTGAACGTTAGATTTGAGATATTGAAACTTTATAATACCGTCTGGAGGGTTGAGAATCTTGATTCCGGATTTGACATTGGATTTGAGATGACTTCGACGAAAAATGAATTGAATCTCGCTGGAACATCTTGAATACTGGAGACAACTTCATAGAGATTTTTCTTCTAACTTCTTGAGCTTTTAAATTCTAACTTTTGGTGTGATTTTCAACTCATACGGAGGCCTCTCTTTATAGTTGTAGAAAGGGGCATCTATGGCTGATGTGGTACGATCACATTGGCTCTTGAAAATTGATATATATCTTTTGAAAGATATTTACTTGTTGCCAAAGAAATTTGATGTTTATCATATAATAATATCTTTATTATTTAAATATTTTATCTAATTTTGGATTTTATAAGATTCCAAAATTAAATAAATATATAAAAATCAATAAAAATATCATATATAATATTAAAAATTTTGCCACTTATAGAAACCAAAACCTAAAAATAACAAAAATCAGAAGATGATAATTCTGGGGACCAGAGCCTCATCAAAACCAATATGGAAAATTCAAAGTGGAAAAAACCATATTTAGAAAAAGAGTACCCCTTCAAGTAAAACGAAAATAACTAGTACAATAAAAATATGTATTCGCAGAATTATCTATATTAGGCAAAGAATGAAACCAAAAACTCGAGGTCATAGAAGAGGAAGTGATAAAGTCTACAACTTGATTCCCTTTCCTATAAATATGTGAAACACAAAAATGGATTGTGTCCAAAAACCGCAAAACACGGTGCCATCTCGCTTTCAACTGCCACGGAACGTCGCAACGACAAGATTAGAGCAAAGATACGACGTAAAGTAGAATGTAGAAGAATGTAGCCGCCCTAATTATGTTAAAATGATGAGATCTTTTAAGATTTAGTTATAACGTAAAATTATTTTGCATCACATGGGTAGTGCATTAGTTACATACTAAAATTGTAGCATTATCTTCTATTTGTCCCTATTGGATCAAAATAAGAATTTGCGGGATAATGGATTGTTATAATAAATTGTTTACTATATTACCTATAAAAAAATAAGAATTATAAACTTATGTGTATTGTCTATGAGGAAAACTGGTCAAAATGTGAATCTTAACACAATCAAACATCATCAAAATTGTCGTTGTATATGTGTTTAACTTTAGATCTTGACCAAATGTCTTATGAATTTGTTGATATTTAATTGTGCTTTGATCTAAATCTCATCCATCTTACAAATTTGAACCTGTAATACAACCTGACACATGTTTTTGTCCATAATAAAAGTTAGTCTAAATAAATATAATAAAAATTGAGTTTTTTTTTGTGAGTTTATTTGATTATTATGTATCTACACGCACTATTGAAATAGTGTTTAAAAATCAAAACATATGCTTCAAATAAATTATAAAATGAATTTTATTTTTATCAAATCCAAAAATTAAATCATGATTAAAAAATTATAAATGTTACCAAATATATGTATACAACAATAACAAACCAATTATGCAAAATAAGAATTTTAGAATATATGTACAAAAAAAATTATCTATATACCAACAAAAAATATGTGTATTTATTTAAAAGTTGGTATGTGGTGACATATCTTAAAAATTGAAATTAAGAAAATAAAATTCATAAAATTGGCAATAAATGTTGTAATTGGAATCGATTTTAAATTTGTAAAATGTGCCAAGTTTGTTTTTCAGTGTAAAAATTTAAAATTTAAAATTTATATTAAAAACCAAAATCCATATGTAAATGAAGTTCATGATTTTAAAAGAAAATAACCCAGTGAATATTTTAAGTATAATATTTTAATTGAAAAAAATTAATTATATGTGTCATATACATGCATTGCATGGACGATATACTAATAACAACGAAAAAAGAAAGGGTGATTCCACAATTTTAATTATCATAGCCTTCTCATTAAAATATAATATAAATACTATTTAAATTTTTACATTATCTTTATGAATAACTAACATATTGCAATCTCGGTAGCCCCTTCCCCTCTACCCATTTCTATTCTGAGCAGCCCCTAGTTGCTCACAATTTCTTATTTTCTTCCATTTTCTTCGTGATCAAAATCTACAATACAAATAATTTTCTCATGTTCTTCAAAGATGACTTCTTGAGCTTCAACAATTGCTTTATATAAGAGACATTGGAGTGGGTTTCCTTGACTTAATTGATGCTAGATGAACTAGACGAGGTTTTGATTTGAGGGGAAGAGGTGAAGGTTTTTAGGGAAAGAATAAAGGAAGCGGGCTGTGAGTTGTGTGCGGCTAGGGCTGAAAATCAAACCAAATAATTCGATACTCAACTCGTGTTCATTCGTTAAAAGCTCGTTCGAGCTCGGTTCGATAAGCATATCAAACAAGTTTGATCGATAAAATTTAAAGTTCGGCTCGAACTCGAGCTCGATAAGTAAAAAATGAGCAAATAAGTGTAAAAATATCAAACTACTCGAGCTCGACTCGTGTTCGGCTCGATTAAAGCTTGTTTGAGCTCGACTCGATAGATAATCAAACAAGCTCAAACATAAAATTTAAAACTCGATATCGTTTCAAACAAATTTGAACATATGTGTGTTCGGGCTTGACTTGACTCGTTTACACCCCTATGTGCGGCTGCTATACAAGGCTTATGGCGGCACGAAGGATGAAGCGAAGCAGAAGATTCGAAGGGGAGAAGAAGGGCTATGGCGAGAAGGAAGAAAGAGAAACTGTAGATTTGAAAGGAAAGAGGGGGCAATGCAAAATATTATTAACTTAAAAAGGATAAAATACGTATTAAATAAGTTATTTTATTATATTTTAATATTGGGGGTTGTAGTGAGTAAAATTGTGGTTTTGTATAGAACTAGTATTACACCTCGTGCGATGCACGGTGAGAGATATATAAATAATTTATAATTAATAGTTTGTATGAATAAAATAATTGAATTATATATAATTAAATAATTAATAGAAACGGTCATAAAATGTATAAAAAATATAATATTATATTGAAGTTTTTTCACTATTTTATCGATAAACAACTCATATTCATTAATAAATTAATTTACACTTTCTATTCATTATGTCGAACAAAATGAACAACGTAATAGGCTCGTCTGAGATCCATAAAAACATAATTAGAATCATTTATACTTTTAGGCACAATGATTTAAAAAAAGAACAAAATGACACAACATCATAAAAACACATTTTAAAAATTGTTATATATGCATTTTTTTTTGTTATATATGCATTTTTGTCATTCCTCTAAACTGTGTGAAGTGGAAAGGATATCATCGAGAAAGTGTTGTCAAGGCTTCAGCAGCACGCTTCGACAATTTGATTAATAATTCGCCACATTACTTTTATTTGTAGAGAATACTTCAATCTCCATTGATCTTTGACATCATATCATTTTACGTCTCCTAACACATGAGTATGCATATATTAAATTGTATTGTTGTAAAACATTGGTCTATACGTAGTGTGAAATTAAGCATTGATCATTTTTTATGGATGATATGGAAAATATCCATATAATATTTAACTATGAAAGAAAAATATTAAAAAATTTGAAATGTATTGAATACATATTTTTTGAATCAAATAAGGTAGTATAGAAATATTTAAATACATGTTCTTGTAGATTTTAAGCTCAATACAGTATAAATATGCTAACTAAAAAATATTCATTTTTGACATCATTTATCATAAATTTGAGTGCCTAGCAATCAAAATTCTAAAAATTAGGCATGAAGTCACGCATATAAGTGAAACTCAATATATTAGTATTTCAGAACTATAAATCACTTCACGATACAATATCAATACGCAAAATTATTTGTCTGTAATGAATCATTATTATATGATATGATAAAAAATAACAAAAAAATAATTAATTGCTTTATACTAAATAAAATAATTAAGAGTTTTATTTAAAAACATAAAATTAATTTCATTAACATCACCAATGAAATGCTTTCAAATGTTTTATTTGTTCAATGAGCCAAACATTTCATATAAAAATATATTTATTTCAATTGTGAAATGCGTGGAAAATATTAAAATAAATTAAAAGGTACCTAATAATTTTAAAAAAAATTAAAAAATTAGTACAATAATGAAATTTTATCAAAGTATGAAAAAGTCAACCCAAAAAAATCTCAATTTTTTAGGACTTGTGATTCATTTTTCTCTCATATTTTTGGTGCCCACCGATTCATTCTCCATCAAGAATTTTCTTCATCCTAAATTTTTCTTAGTCACTTGCAACTAACACCATTATGTTAATTTCATCTTCACCTTCCGGTTTATCTTCAATCTTGTGAATAACATAACGGTCTACCTTCAATCTTGTGAATAACATAATTTACGTATAAATTTTTTATTCTTTTTACACCATTCAATTTATTTCTAATACCCACTATATTGTCCATAATATTCATAAAATGTTGTGGATTATTATAAATATATCATCACTTGGTAATTGTGCACGAAATTCAAAAGGTAAAATTATACTCACTTCATTTTTGGGTAAGTGTCATTCTAATACTTTAGTTTGTTTGATAAATATTGTCATTGTACACAATCGGGGTGAAAATTTAACATTTTCCATATTTTCCCTCATATAATGCATTCAAACATTCATATTGTATATTCATATAATGTTGTATAAAGTAATTTGAAGACTTTATTAATATGTTTGTATTTATCTAGAATTGCACATATTCAGAAATAAAAGGGGTATATATTGAGCATTTTTTATTTTCAATAGCCTATTTTCCAATATATTAATGAATGGTGGTTTTGCCAGTTTATATTTTTAATTCATAAATAAATAGTTTATTAATATTTTATGAAAGATTCATTAATAGGCCGAATTTAGATAGCAAAAGATCCAAAAATTTTAAAATACCAATATAACAAAAATAATAAATTGGCTCTACTAAATTTAGAATGATGGATTGGTTATCACAAAATAAAAACAGAATACATGATTCTTGATATTATACATTTGAAATATAACTATATTTGAAATACATTATATCATCTCGAACATATAAAGAATGTGAAAATAAAAAATAACAGTGTAACGTAGCTCAACATATAATATAATATTCATCATTTAAAAAAGAAATTACATCATAAAATATACTCCCTTCGTTTCTGAATAAGTGTCATTTGGATGAATGCACACATATTAATAAAGATATTAATTAAATAATTAAATTACCATATACACATTTATGTGAATACATTAAATAAATAAAATATAGCTATTTGAATGCATTAAATGAGGCAAATAGGAGAAAATTGTGAATTTTTTTATTTGAATTGTGTAGAATGACACTTTTTGTGAAACAAAATTAGAATATTAGGATGGCAGTTGTTTGGTATTTTTCCACTAAAAAAAATATTCATGGACTTTGGGATGTGAGATATAAATTTAGTTTGAAAAAATAAACTACATAAAGATTTAATTATTTAAAATATATTAATGTGATTAAATTTGAATATCTTAATATATAACATGTTTCAAATTGCAAATGTGTGTGTATTTAATTTCAAGACTATAAATATATTTATTCGAACTTCTTAGTATATTCAAAATTTATAATTTCTTCATTCAAAAAAATGTTTATAATTTATAATTTATTCATTCAAAAAAATATGGGGTTGTCATTCTTTGATATGTGATTACTTAAGTTTGAAAATTTAAGATGTATGAGGGTTAATTGTTTAAAATATATATCATATATTTAAGGTTACAAACTTAAAAATATTTAATTTTTTAGTTAAAAATATTTTTATTTGATTTCTTTAATATACTGAGTTGACTTTATAAAAAAGTAAAAATTTTAAAATTAAAATAGATTTAATATTATAATAATAAAATTAGATAATTTTATTTATAAATATATCACATCAATAAATGCAAAAGAAAACTCTAAAATATTCGGAACACTATGAGGAGAAGAAAAAGAAATTCGGGAGGAAATCTAGACTGTGTATTTGATCATACTTCTATATATAGGCCAATAAATATAAATAATGACAAATTCAGTACTCTTAATTAAAACATAAGTTCAGCAAATGTAAATTATGACAAAGTAATTACTATTAATTAAAACATAAATTCAGTAAAATCGTTCACAATTCACAAAAACTCTTTGAACTCTCACCTTTTCATTTTTCTTTTGACTACTGAAAATGGCTAGCTAAATTTGGAAATTTTCATGAAAATATTTAGTTATTCTAAATTATTATGTATCTAACTACTTTTTCATGCATAATATATATTTTAAGTGAAAACTATTGTTCTAAAATTATTGGACTTTATCTCTCGCACTTCTTACAGACGTTGTATAAAGTAGCTTCCATATATATAAATTAAAATTTTGTATATTAATTAATAACTAATCCTAAAATTAATTTTTTATCAATAGAATAAAATACCTTGCAAATGAATGGGAACAATTTTTAAATACGGAAATATTTTATGATATAAGAATTAATAATTGCGCTAATAATACAATTTGTATCTTTGTATACAATTCATGTCGAGATAATTTAAATAATTAGCGTTTCTCACCCATTGGTACTTTTGTATACAATCATTTTGTTGAAATATATATAAATAATTTATAAGAATAATTCCTAAAATTTACTTTATGGTGAATTATAAAGATATATCAAATTATAAAAATTAAGTTAATTAACATATTTATATATTTGGTAAAATATGTAATATTTGTACGTAATTTAAATAAATGAAAATCAATTAACTGTAAGTTATTTATCATGCTTTATATAAATGAAAATCATTTCAAATTTAAGTTATATTGACAACATACATAAGAAAAATGTTTCTAATTCATTTTAATCTCTAATATATAGGTAAAATAGTTAAATATTTATTGTAATCTATTATTAATTATCCCAAAAATAATATTTTAATCTAATATCAGTACACAAAAGCTTATGACTTTAGCAAACATCAAATAAATTACACATGACAAAAAAATGAATCAAAGTGTCAATCTGCACCCTTAAAATTAAAAATTAACTGTTAATATTTCAAGTTCATGTGTAACTTAAAAATATAATAAACATATGTATGACTCAATTCACTTCATCCATCAGCAGCATCCTCCACATACAATCAAAAATCTAGGGCAACAGAATTCTATTGTATATTCACCACGATTTTCAGTCGTGATATCCATCTTCAGGGATAAAAAAAATCCACCTCTGACAAAAAATATACATATATTAAAAAAATATATAAAAATGATTTATAAATAAACAGCTAATTATTTTTTTTTATCTACTGTAAAACTTGATAATAAGATCGAAGAAGAAAAAAAGTACATAAATAGTTAGTTGTAGTTTGTCCCAGTTGATGATCTGTGTGTTCTAAAGATGAAATATGATGGTTCGATCATGGTAAAAATGAAAATGATAATCACCTGTAGAAGTCATGATACATAATTTGTGTACTTTATTTTTCTACTCATAGTGACAATCGACTAAGACAGTGTTCAGCCTTGAAGAGGTGAAGTCGTCGATCAACCTATCGATGATAGAATTCATTCAGAAACTTCATGGTTCACTTTGCCTTCGTCTTGGCAAGGTATTAAGACCAATTCTTAGGAATCTAATTGATAGTTATTAGTCTAATTAACGATCAATCACTTAATCAATTATCAATTAATCAGATTTAAACATAAAATTTAGAATTATAATTAGAATTGTAGTAAATCCCATTAAAATAAGAATAAAAATATATTAAATTAAGGCTTGAAGGAAGCAATAAATTAAATTGCATTTTCAATTTAATTTCCTTTGCAATTCTAAAGTGATTTAATATATCTTGACGGAACCATTTGATTGATGGAATCAACCTATAGTGTAGCTAGATTGAATTTTAATACATTTTTTTTCTCTATTGTATATTTGTATATAGATATGCACAATTATACTATATGCTTATAATATTATAATATTATATTACTTACATATATATATATATATATTAATATATAACTAAATGTTATTTTATTATATGTATTCGAATTTAATATTTTTCCTCATGATTAAATCGATGTATATTCATTCACATGTATACACTATTATATTTTATGCTTAATATATCACATTACATTACTTTACTTATATGTTTGTGTGTGTGTTCACGTGTGTGTGTAAATATATATAATTAAATTGGTGTTTTATATAATCTTAATATATATAAACTATTATGTATTGTATTATATGATATATGATTAATTAATACATAATTAAATTGATATATAAAATCAACTTACTAAATGTAGTAAGTGGTTTTGACGGGAAAGGTTAGGTTACTAATTAAAGTATAACTTCTTATTTTTATATATATTAAGATTAAGATTAAGATAAGATTACCCAAAAAAAAAACCACGGATACAAAGTAGCTATCACTAATTAGAAGCTCAATAGAAGCCCATGCAGATCAGCGAAGTTGACTCCAGTTTGGATGAAATCTTCGTTGGGTAAAACATTCTTCATCAATTTGAGTAGAAAATCATCTTCAATCTGTCCTTGCACTTGATCAATCAGCATAGAAAAAGTAGAAGCATCTGCTGAGAATCCCTTGTTGGAAAATAGGATTTAATAAAGTGAGTGTGACTCATTTTATCCGATTTTTCGTGACCGGGATATTTAATTTTGGAGGAATTAAATACCGTACGATTGCTCTATGTCGTGAGTAGATAATCGTAGTATTTTTATTTGCTCAAATCCGATTTTCGGTGAGTGAGAAATAAATGGTTAAAGTTGGTCACACGATTGGGCATTTATTGGTGTGTGGGATAATGTGTTTAAGACACATTAAAGAATCCCACATTGATTTCTTAATCAAGTTAAGAAGTGTATTTAAGTGTATTAACACTTAAGTGAAGTAATTGAGTGCACAAGGATGTGGGCCATGAGCCCACACGCGCGCGCCCGCCCGTGCCCGTGCCCGAGCCCGTGCCCGTGCCCAGTGCCCATACGCGTCTCGTCTCGTCCTCGTCCTCGGATCTTGGCAATTGGACTTTGGGTGTACGTGGGCTTCCGGGGCTTAGCCGTATCAGTTTTACGGTACAGAAACGGTCGGGTCGTGGAGCGGGTCGGCGGATCGACTATCCGGGTCTATAATGGCTGTGGACCGGGTCGTGGGTGCACATGGTGCATGTCCAGCTTGAAGGGTGTAACTCACATGAGTTAAGAGCCTTCAAGTGAGTAACTGCCAATGGAGCTGGTGGAGCCTTCAGGTAACTGCCATCTGGAGCTGGTGGAGTTAGTGGGCTGGACAGTAACCGAAAGTAACTCCTGTCGGGAGTCAAAGTCTGCAGCTGCCCTTGGACACGTGTTGGGATCCGAGCAGACAAGGGACACCTGTCGGGATCTGCAGAAGGTAACTCCTGGAGGGCTTAATGGCAGAGCTGTAACTCCAGGGGGGTTACAACACCAGGTTTGAATGCCCTCAAACCCTAGCTATAAATAGGACATCCTGCATGGATCCAAATGCCACATTCTGCATAAACGATCACACATCATATTGTTGCATACGAATCCTTTCGAGTCAAAGCTTCCAGTTCTCGACATTGTCTAGTTCGCCGGAACCTTGCCGGATTTGTGGTACTACTGCCGGAAGGACGAAGCCATTTCATCTTTGAAAGACAACCGTCAAACCGTGAGCACTAGCCGGGGAGTATTTGTCTTGCGGAGAAAGGTCCCCTCGACTCGGCTTGCCGGAATCTGCACATCAGTTCCTATCTTCTTGCTTTGTTAAATTCAGTTAAATATTGTAATTGTTGCTATTCTACTCTTCTACCTTTCTGTACTTCCATTGTAATTCCAGTGAAGTGTAAAACGAGACAACAATCGCAAGACAAATAACTAAGACTAAAATTAATCAACTACCTTTTCTGGAATGGCGTCTTCATCCAACACCGTTGCTCCAAGGACCATTCCCCATGGCCAAGCCGGAAAAGTTCTCCGGGTTGGACTTCAAGAGGTGGCAGCAGAAGATGCTCTTCTACCTAACCACGCTCGGAGTTGCTGGATACATCAAAGAGGAGACTCTTGTGGTCGAAGAAAATGAGCCGGATGTCAACAAACGAACGGCGTACGATCAGTGGATCAATGGCGATTTTCTTTGTAAAAATTATATTCTTAATGGCTTAGTAGATAGTTTATATTCTGTATACGGAAATGTAACTAGTGCTAAGGAACTGTGGGAAGCTCTAGAAAAGAAGTACAAAACTGAGGATGCCGGAACTAAGAAGTTCGTGGTGGCAAAGTTCCTCGATTATAAAATGGTGGACACCCGGTCAGTAATGGACCAAGTGCAAGAGCTTCAGCTCATTGTGCACGACGTTCATGCTGAAGGGATGGTCCTTCCCGACTCTTTCACCGTTGTTGCGGTGATTGAGAAGTTACCACTGTGTTGGAAATATTTCAAGAGCTATCTCAAACACAAACGAAAGGAGATGACTCTTGAAGATCTTGTGGTTAAGCTTCGAATTGAAGCCGATAACCGAAAGGCGGATCCGAGACCACGAGTCCCGATCGAGGCCAAGGCTAACTTGATGGAACGTGGTGGACCATCAAATAGCAACAAAAGAAAGCATCCGGGTCAAGTTGACAAAGGGAAGAAGCCGATGACGAAGTTCAACGGCAATTGCTTCAATTGTGATAAGCCAGGGCATATGTCCAAATATTGCACGGCTCCAAAGAAGAAACGTACTAACTATGGTGCGCATTTGGCGGAACATAACAACAAAGGCAAAGGCAAGGCCCGTCAAGATGACTGGGATGATGATGATTTGGCTGCCGTTGTGTTCGAGGCCAATCACGTGGACAACCCGAGAGAGTGGTTCGTCGACACCGGGGCTACTTGTCACGTTTGCTCGGACAAGAGCTCGTTTGCTACCTACAAAGCTGTTGAAGGTAGAAAGTTGCACATGGGGAACCAAGCCTCGTCTGAAGTGGTTGGTGTGGGCAACGTGATTTTGAAGCTGACTTCAGGCTAAGAGCTGACTTTGAAGGATGTGCTGCATGTTCCGAACATCCGCAAAAATCTGGTTTCAGGCTCGCTGTTAGTCAATCATGGTTTTAGACTAGTGTTTGAGTCTGAAAAGTTTATTTTGAGCAAGTACGGAAGGTTCCTTGGTCGGGGCTATCTCGCCAATGGACTTTTCAAAATGAATGTAATGGCGATGCGCCGTGTGGCAAAAGAAAATGCTAATAAAATTGCTTCTTCTGTTTACTTGCTTGTTGAGTGCTCGGATTTATGGCATTGTAGATTAGGACACGTTAATCTAAATGCGATAAAATATTTAGTAAATTTAGATTTGCTAAAAGTGAACCAATTTAATACACAAAACAAATGTGAAGTTTGTGTTGAAGCTAAATTAGCTAAGTTACCATTTCAATCGGTTGAACGGAGCACTAAACCTCTAGAGTTAATTCACACAGACGTGTGTGATTTAAAGTTTGTGCAAACTAGAGGCGGTAAAAAGTATTTTATTACTTTTATTGACTATTGCACAAAATATTGTTATCTTTATCTTTTAAGAAGTAAAGATGAGGCGATTGAAGCTTTTAAAAACTTCAAAAATGAAGCCGAAAATCAACTAAGCTGTCGAATTAAAGCAATTCGAAGTGATAGAGGTGGAGAGTATGTTGTCCCGTTTGAAGAGTTATGCGCAGAGGCGGGTATAATTCATCAGACTACGGCTCCCTATTCACCACAGTCTAATGGTGTTGCTGAACGCAAAAACTGAACTCTTAAGGAGATGATGAATGCTTTGTTGATAAGTTCAGGATTACCACAGAACTTGTGGGGGGAAACTGTGTTGACAGCCAACTATATCCTGAACAAAATTCCACTCAAAGGTAAGGATGTGACGTCTTACGAGTTGTGGAAAGGACGCACGCCATCTTATAAATACCTTAAAGTGTGGGGGTGTTTGGCTAAGGTTGAAGTGCCACTTCCTAAACAAGTTAGAATCGGCCCTAAAACGGTTGATTGTATCTTTGTTGGGTATGCACTTAACAGTAGTGCATATCGTTTTCTTATTCATAAATCGGAGATTCCCGAGTTGACTGAAGGAACGATGATGGAATCGAGGAATGATATATTCTTCGAGAATGTCTATCCTTGTAAGAATAAGGATAGGACAGAAGGTAGTTCTGAGAAACGAACTTCTGAAGCTAGTACTAGTTCTGATCCTGTGGATGAAGAACTGAGACGTAGCAAGCGAGCTAGGACGGCTAAGACCTTTGGTCCGGATTTCATCATCTATATGCTAGATGATGAGCCAAAGTCTTTGAAAGAAGCTCTATCTAGTCCAGATGCTGCGTTCTGGAAAGAAGCTATCAACAGTGAAATTGATTCCATCATGCAAAATCACACTTGGGAGTTGACAGATCTCCCAAGTTGGTGTAAGCCGTTAGGATGCAAATGGATCCTAAAATGAAAATATAAGGCAGATGATTCTGTTGACAAGTATAAAGCTCGTTTGGTTGCCAAAGGCTTTAAACAAAAAGAGGGGTATGATTTCTTCGATACCTACTCACCAGTAACAAGGATTACATCTATTTGGGTGCTTTTAGCGATTGCTGCTTTGCACAATCTTGAAATTCATCAGATGGATGTAAAAACTGCGTTTCTGAATGGTGAGTTGGAGGATGAAATATACATGGAACAACCTGAAAGGTTTGTTCCACCAGGGCAAGAACGAAAGGTGTGTAAGCTTGTTAGATCGTTGTACGGACTGAAACAAGCACCTATTCAGTGGCACCTGAAGTTTGATAACGTGATGTTATCAAATGGTTTCAAAATCAATGAGTGTGATAAATGTGTATATATAAAGAGCAGTTCTAATGGCGATGTTATAGTCTGTCTTTATGTAGACGACATGTTAATCATGGGCAGTGGACACCAAGTGATTGTTGAAACGAAACAAATATTGAAACGAAATTTCGACATGAAAGATATGGGCTTAGCCGATGTGATTCTAGGGATCAAGATAGTACGGACAAGTGGTGGAATTGTCTTAACACAATCTCATTACATAGAGAAAGTGCTTAAGAAATTCAACGCTTTTGATAGTCCGTCGGCTAAGACCCCGTTGGAACTCAATGTACACTTGAGCAAAAACCGAGAAGAACCGGTAGCTCAAGAAGAGTATGCAAGGGTCATTGGGAGTTTGATGTACATCACTAACTGCACTAGACCTGATCTTGCATGTTCTGTGAACAAGTTGAGTCGGTACACGAGCAATCCAAGCAAAGAACATTGGAAAGCTCTAGTACGAGTTCTAAGATACTTGAAGTATACTTTGAACTTCAGGCTGCAGTATACAAGGTTTTCTCCTGTACTTGAAGGGTACAGTGATGCGAATTGGATATCAGACACAAAAGACTCATTTTCGACTAGTGGATTTGTTTTCACTATCGGAGGTGGAGCAGTGTCGTGGAAATCCACGAAACAGACTTGTATAGCCCGTTCTACCATGGAATCTGAGTTTATCGCTTTGGATAAAGCGTGTGAAGAAGCAAAATGGCTTCGCAACTTTCTAGAAGACATTCCATGCTAGAAAAAACCAGTGTCGTCAGTGATGATTCACTGTGATAGTCAAGCGGCTATCGGAAGGGCACACAATGCTATGTACAATGGTAAGTCTCGACACATACGTCGGAGGCATAATACTGTGAGGCATATGATCTCAAGTGGGATTATCTCAGTTGACTATGTGAAGTCAATAGATAATCTAGCGGATCCGCTAACCAAAGGGTTAAACCGAGATCAAATGGCTAAGTTGCTAGAGGGAATGGGTTTGAAATCCACACTCTAAGAGTGCTTGTAGTGGTAACCCAACCATGATGACTGGAGATCCCAAGAACTTGGTTCAATGGGAAAACTAAGCTACAAACATTCGGTTTGGTAGCACTTGGAAAATTATAAGTGTACATTTCCCTGTGAGCAAACCAAGTGCACACCTGTCAATGTGGTGAGGATAAGTCCTATGACTTTTAATGATTCCTAAACCTAATGAGGTTGAGTATGGCAGGATACTCGGAAGAGGAGATCACCTATATAAGTGAGAAGTGGGGCCGCTTCTAAAGAGATACTTATGAACTCAAAGAGGTTGTCCATGGCCTGAAAAGGACACAAACGTGAGAACAGATAATGTTTGATATACAGCTGTTTTCAATACTATTGTCTCGGTATACACTAAGGATGTATAGTTCAAGGCATCATGTCCACTAAACAACCGGTATACTCGATGGTGTTGGAATATGGAAGGTTCAAAGTCACAAGCTACCTATCCTGGTGCAGTTGTGTTTCTAAGAGAACTGGGCTGCTTGTCTGCATACATGCATGCACTATTTCCACTCATGTGGGGGATTGTTGGAAAATAGGATTTAATAAAGTGAGTGTGACTCATTTTATCCGATTTTTCATGACCGGGATATTTAATTTTGGAGGAATTAAATACCGTACGATTGCTCTATGTCGTGAGTAGATAATCGTAGTATTTTTATTTGCTCAAATCCAATTTTCGGTGAGTGATAAATAAATGGTTAAAGTTGGTCACACGATTGGGCATTTATTGGTGTGTGGGATAATGTGTTTAAGACACATTAAAGAATCCCACATTGATTTCTTAATCAATTTAAGAAGTGTATTTAAGTGTATTAACACTTAAGTGAAGTAATTGAGTGCACAAGGATGTGGGCCATGAGCCCACACGCGCGCGTCCACCCGTGCTCGTGCTCGGCTCGTCTCGTCTCGTCTCGTCTCATCCTCGGACTTGGATCTTGGCAATTGGACTTTGGGTGGACTTTGGGCGTATGTGGGCTTCCGGGGCTTAGCCGTATCAGTTTTACGGTATAGAAACGGTCGGGTCGTGGAGCGGATCGGCGGATCGACTATCCGGGTCTATAACGGCTGTGGACTGGCTTGAAGGGTGTAACTCCCATGAGTTAAGAGCCTTCAAGTGAGTAACTGCCACTAGAGCTGGTGGAGCCTTCAGGTAACTGCCATCTGGAGTTGGTGGAGTTAGTGGGCTGGACAGTAACCGAAAGTAACTCCTGTCCGGAGTCAAAGTCTGCAGCTACTCTGGACACGTGTTGGGATCCGAGCTGACATGGGACACCTGTCGGGATCTACAGAAGGTAACTCCTGGGGGGCTTAATGGCAGAGCTGTAACTCCAGGGGGGTTACAACACCTGGTTTGAATGCCCTCAAACCCTATCTGTCCCCTGCAGTGGAGATGTGCCTATAAATAGGACATCCTGCATGGATCTAAAGGCCACATTCTGCATAAACGATCACATATCATATTGTTGCATACGAATCCTTTCGAGTCAAAGCTCCCAGTTCTCGACATTGTCTAGTTCGCCGGAACCTTGCCGGATTTGTGGTGCTACTTCCGGAAGGACGAAGCTGTTTCATCTTTGAAAGACAACCGCCAAACCGTGAGCACTAGCCGGGGCGTATTTGTCTTGCGGAGAGAGGTCCCCTCGACTCGGCTTGCCGAAATCTGCACATCGGTTCCTATCTTCTTGCTTTGTTAAATTCAGTTAAATATTGTAATTGGTGCTATTCTACTCTTCTACCTTTCTGTACTTCCATTGTAATTCCAGTGAGGTGTAAAATGAGACAACATCCCCTTCTACACATTTCTTCCAGGATTGGTATGGCCTTGTGAAGCTCATTTTTCTTTAGCAAACTTCGGACAATAACATTGTATGTCACACTATCGGGTGCACAACCACGGTTCTCCATCTCTATAAGCATAGATTTTGCCTCCTCCATACACCCTTCTTCACAAATCATAGTATACACACAAACATTAGGTTGCAAACCTCTAGAAGAAAGTTGGTTGAAAAGATCTCTTGCAACATCAAGTTTTCCATTTTTGCATAATCCATTAATGAGAGCACCGTATGTGACTAGATTAGGATTAAGTCCTTGCACTTCAATCGTGTGCAGTAATGAAAGAGCTTCATCAGTCTCACCATTCTTGCACAACCCATCCAATATTGTATTATAATTACATAAGTTAGGATGTACTCGTCGAGCTTCCATATCTTTAAAAAGGTTCCAGCCGTCAGAAAATCTGCCTGTATGAAATAACCCATGTATCATGATATTATAAGTACATGTATTATGCCGCAAACCCTTACGAGGTACTTCGAGAAAAATAAGCCAAGCTTCATCCACTCTTCCCATCTTGCAATATCCATTGATTAAGCTCCCATAGCTGACAATATTAGGCTCAAGGCCCCTGTCCGCCATGGTATCAAATATTTTCTTTGCTTTATTGATTTCCCCTCGCAAATAATATCCATGTATCAGCGCACTATAAGTGACAACAGTAGGACATACATTTTGTTGCGTCATAATTTCAAACATATCCTCGGCCTCTTCCATTTTTCCTTCCTTGCAAGATGCACCAATCAATATGTTGAAAGTAACAACATCTAGAGATATGTTAGAATTAGCCATTTCAATCAACAAGTCTTTAACATCTTTCCATCTACCAACATCACACAACCCCTGAATCATCGAACTATACGTGAAAACAGTAGGTGAAATACCCCTGTCGATCATATTGGATAGTAGCTGGTAAGCATCATCCAACATTCCACCCTTGCATAGTCCATCAATTAATGCGTTATAAGCCTTAAAGTTGGGTCTCCAACTAGTTCTTTCTAATCTACGAAACAAATCACTGGCTGCAATGATTTGTCCAGCTTTGCAGAGCCCATTTACCACGGTCAGAATCGTAACATCATTAGGCTGGCATATTCCAAAATCCAAAAGCTTTTCGAACAATTTCCTGGCGTCGGCAACCTTCTCATCTAGAAAGAGCTCTTTAATGAGGATGTTGAATGTCGAGACATTAGGTTCATAACCGCTCTTGAAGAAGAAGCCCAATATAGCAAAACCGAAGTCTACACGTTTGAGAAGGCAATAGCAATTGAGTAATCATTCATAGGGGCACCCCTCACGCGCATTTTGTCGAACATATAAAGGGCAAAAGAGTAGTGCTTCATCGCAACAGTAACAGTCATCAGTTTGTTGCACGAGAAAACAGAAGGCTGCGGTCTCATTCTCAACATATGGTGAAACAAGTGAATAGCATCATCTAATCCATGGATACGACTGAAATCTATGGTAGGCGCCTTAGGTGAAGAAGGTCTATCACTATGTAAAGTCAAAGAGAAGAGAGAGAATGGAGGAGAGAGATTACCCGGTTTATGCGACTACGAAGCCGTAAATCCCCCTCCATGAATCAGGTCAACTGCAGAAACAGCAGCCCTTCTGGTTATCTTCGATTTAGGGAAAATGGAGAATAAATTCAATTGAATAGGGAGAGGTCAAAGGGTGAAGCTCCGACCTGTTAGAAGAGTTCCTGAAGTTGCTGTTTTATGCTTTAAAAAAGCCCATTTATCTTTATGTTATTTGATAGTTTGATCTCAGTAATATGTTTTTAGGGCGAGGATGGAATGGTGTTTCTATTAACACCACCATTTTTCTCAATGAAACACAAAATGAAATTAATTAAAAAATAATTTTTAATATTACTGTTTTTAGCACCAAAATACATAAAGAAAAGCACTAAAAATACACTAAACAAGCACAGTCCGCAGTTTATACACTAAGGGGGGTGTATTGGTTGTGGATTTTGATGGATTACATTGGACTTTTAAAATCCGGGTGTATTCAATCCAGACTTTTAAAAGTCCAATGAAATTCTGGTGTATTCAATCCAGACTTTTAAAAGTCCAATGAAATCCTGGTGTATTCAATCCAAACTTTTAAAAGTCCTTTAAAATTCTGAGGTATTCAACAATCCACGGACTTTAAAAAGTTAATTGACTTTGATGGATTTCAGCTGGATTTCATGTGAAAATTACGAAGGATGAAATCCGACCTCCAGACACGAGATTTCGATGGATTTGGAAAACCCGGCGAGCGGGGTGTCCCAGCGGCCGGTGAGGAGTTGAAATCGGGCACCCCAGCCGTCACCCGATCCCAGCGGCCGCTGGCCTTGCCGATGATGGCACTCCAGCGGCCGCTGGGATCAAGGCCGCTCGATTCCAATGGCCGCTGGGTTCAATTTTTCTTGTTGTGTACACCGATCGTTGTGTTCCAACGAGCGTTGGCGAGATGGATTTGAAATCCATTGAAATCGTTCAAAATCGGTCCGAAATCCATACGAAATCCGCCAGACTCTGCGTGGAGTTGAGAGACTCCATGTGGAGTTTTGGGAGACTCCATGTGGAGTCTATGGATTTATAAAATCCATAGAAATCCATGGACATTTTAAAGTCCAACAAAATCCATCAAAATCCCAATCCAATACACCCCCCTAAGATAAGTTTTTATTTGAACTAACTCCTATATATATATATATAGGATATGGATCATATGAGAACACTTTGTTGGTGTGAGAAATGAGAACCCATCTTATACCATCCAATTTAATGATCCAATGGTTGAGATTTAAGGTGGCAATTTCGTAAATATAGGGCAAAAAATAAATGAAGGAGGGCTATTTTCGTACAAACCCATTAAAAATGATGATGATGTCAGTAATTAAAAAAAAATCTTAAAAACTTTAACCGATCATAAATTGCTCGTTTTTAATCCAATGCACACAAAAAATATATCAAATTAAAGCTCTCTTCATACTCTTTCATTTAAGATCTCGAAAGACTATGTTTAGATGAAAAAATATGAACGAAAAATAAAAAAAAAATTACGCGTGCTCAGGTTGTAAATGCTTTCGTTGGCATATAATAATTCTTCGTCAGTATTATGATAACATATGATAACGTATGCTAATGAAGCATTTGCCATATGCTAACATAATATATTCGTTGTGCTAATAAAGAATTATCATAATGCTAGTGTAGTATAAATTTATTAGGGTTTACTAAATCTCAATTATGGTTTATTTAATCTCAATTATGGTTTATTCTATCTAATTATCATTATTTTTTTAAAATTTAATTTTTTGTTTATAGTTCTTAATTGATTATTATGGTTTATCCCATCCAATTATGGTTTATAACGTATGTTGACAAAGTATTGTCATATGCTAACATAGTGTATTCGCAATGCTGACGAAGCAAAACCATAATGCTAACGTAGTACAAATATATTATTAT
The DNA here is from genome assembly GCA_026008535.1 of Perilla frutescens. NCBI lineage: Eukaryota > Viridiplantae > Streptophyta > Magnoliopsida > Lamiales > Lamiaceae > Perilla > Perilla frutescens. The sequence continues at coordinate 24,305,249 of BRKX01000010.1, read as the reverse complement.
TATGATTTGTTCCAACTCATTTAGGGTTTACCACATCCAATCAATGTTTATTTCATCTAATTAGGTTTATTTCATCCAATTATGATTTTTTTTCCATTTAATTAGGGTTTATTAAATCAAATTAGGTTTATAATTAATTTTTAGAATATTTTTTCCGCTAACAATATTTGAAAACTTTAATTAGCATAACTATAATGCTTCGTTAGCATTATGATAATACTTCGTTAGCATAATGGTCTGTTATCAAATCCTCCGCGATTTTTATAACAATTACCAAATTACGTTAATACCCCCCGCACGAAAAACTCTTCAAATATTACAGAATTGCCACCGCCTTTTTCATCAAATCTGGACCTTTGATTTTTGATGGATGTGTGGTGTGAGATGTGTTCTCATTTCTCACACAAGGGGTTGTTTTTATATAACCCCACCCCTATATATATATATATATATATATATATCCATGTAGCAAATAATTTAAAATGAAATACCATTTTTTTACTTTTATACACAACTATTATTTCTCTATACACCACTAATTAAAATAACATAATAAATATTTTAAAAAATAGTAAATATAATTCAGATATCAAACATTGAGCGTGAATCTTTATGATAGCAATTGAAAGCTTGAAGCAAGCAAACTAGAAACCCTATTTCTCAAACTTTGGATAGCATATTATGTCTAAATCACCACGGAGTTCAAAAATGAAGAAGGCACGAGTAATGTAAGTGGTTTTTTACTGTTTGTGCCGTACTTTTTTCAATTTTCATGAGGTCTATCAAGTTGAATTACAAATCATCGTGATTGGTTCGAAAAAATACAGTCTGCATCATAACTTCTATGTTCGAAAAATTATTTTTCGATCTGGTATACTTTGGTTCGGAAACTACGTTATCAAATGACACTCATAAGGTTCGGTAATTAGTTTTTTGAATACGTATCAAGTGATTCACAAATTCAATTTTTCAAACCCACACTTATTGTTTCAAAAATGTTCGTTTTGAACATGCTCTTATATGTTTGGAAATCAATTTTTCGAATAGTGTTGATTCTGCTATTTTCAACAATTTTGTAGAAATTTATGGAGAGCAGTGTAGCTGGCCCATTGAATCATGAATTACTTTCTAATTATCAAGATGTATTCACCATAATGGACTTATTTGATTCTCGGGACGAATTGATCTATTAGGTGCATGAGAGAGCTATTCCACTTGAAATTGTTGTAGTCATTATGTTAATGCCATCTGCACTAAAGTGTTCGAGATTGTCATGATCTGTATGGCAATATCAAAGAACACAAAGGTTTTGGTTGTTCAAGGTTGAAGAACATGTTCTGGACATTACTGTGAACATTCTGCTGCCAATCTGATTGAAGATCAAGACATGTACTTCATCATGTTTAGAGACATGATCTTGTACATGGTTGTCCAGAGAGTTTACAAGACACGTATCATGCTGGAATCAAAGAGCAGGAGCTGCAGATTCAAGATGGACGTTTCAGAAAAGAAGTTGCCTTGTTCGTGATGAAGATCTAAGAAGGAAAGGTGGAGTTCTATTCAAGAAAGACATCTAAACTAAGAAAGTCCGATTTAATTAAGGAAAAGTTTCCTTGTTGAATTCTAGTTAAAATAGGACTTCTGATTACCTTGTTTATGCTATATCTATTATTTATAAATAGCCTGAGATTTAGACTAGTTTAGATGACACGAGTTTTACGAATACACAGAGGGTAGAGAGTCTAAAAGACTTCATATTCGAAGCATATAGTATTCGGATAGACTAGGTTTGATCATTGTGTTTCTAGTCTGTGTTTGAAACTCAATTTCATTCACACTTAGAGGAGTCTCGGGAGAGATTTCCTATGGGAACTAGAGAGATTCTAGGTTATGAGGGGAGCTCACAATTCAGTTCAACGAAAGAGGTTGTAATGGGTAGGAAAGAGATCGAGTGATGGGAGTCTTCGTGTAATAGCCTTTGTAACCATTCAACGGAGTAGTGAACTATTTCTCACGGACTTGTGAAGTCCCCATGACATAGATCAGTTGATCGAACAGGGTTACCAACCTCGTGTCTTTTACTTGCTTTCAGTTTCTATATTCTGACCTTGGATGTTCACAACAATGTACACATACATGATAATGAACATGAGCGCATAGTTTATGTAACTTCACGTTCATTGTTCAGAAATTGAGAATGAAAGGAGACTTCCTTGTTTGGTATTAGCTTGTGAATGAAATGGACATTACCGTGATATGAAAAAGAAAATTATGTCGATTTATGATGCTATAGAAGAAAATTTAGAGGAGGTGGATGAAAAAACTGTTAAAAAGGGTATAAAGCAAGTTGAGAAAATTTCGATTTTGGTCCCATAGGACATGGGTTAGTCCGATTTTGGTCCCAACCCTATCACTTTTGGTCCCAAATCAGAATTTGTTATTAAATCTGGTCCCATAGGACAGTGAAGTATCAAATTTGATCCCACAGTTTAGACAGAAAAAAAACGGGCTGACGGCAAAGTACAATCACGTGACTAACATGTGCGATTTATCCCTAAATTGAACAAAAAACCCCAAATCAAAACATAGAACCCTAATTTCTCCCCGATTCCAAAAAGACCCAAACCAGTGAACCCTAATTTATCCCCCAATTTCGATCAAGCCTGTCGATTCTTCAAAAGCACGATGGTGAGAGGATTTTAGGACTCGGGGATCTTGGTACTCAGGTGATTCCTTCGACTCTTGTTATGCTCCAGTTTCCTTTGAACAATGCTCTATGCAGAAAAACAATAATTAGCATTTAACTTTTGTTTTTTGATTATAACTTCTATGATTGATGCAGGGAATGGGAATACCAGTTGGGAAATTGGCATTATACACTGCCTTAAGAGGCGTCAGGCCTTCTACGATGAGCACCCAGAATCGTGCTCATAATTTTAGCCATCTCCTTAATTGTTAGAACAGAGCATCAATTATGGAATTGAATTGAGTGCACATTATCAGCTCCAACATTATTTGTGATTTCCCAACCATCATGTCTATTATGATACTAAGAGAAGTTCTCTGTGTAGTGTTTGCCACTTGGAAACCACCTTGTTCAGTCTTCTTCTCCCTCTTTCTCCTCCCAATTTTCTACTTTTCACACGACAAACCCTTCTATCTCGTCTTACTAATCATCTCTCTCTCTCTCTCTCTCTCTCTCTCTCTCCCCCCTCCCCCTCTTCCTCTCTTCAGATTTCGCTAGGTAATTTATTCTGCCGCTGCATCCAGATATTTTTGTTATCAGCGACTGTGTGGTTTTTCTTTCGATGTGTCGAATCAAGCCACCACCGTCCACCGCGTCTTAATTTGGTGCTCGATCTGAATTTTTTTTCTTTCATTACCCTGAAATTTCTGTTTCCGGATTCATCCAATATTATGTTATATATAAACTTATTATGTCTCAGGAATTCTACATATATCAACATAATCTTTCTTCTGCAGGGGACAGCATCTGTGGTGCTTGCTGGGCTTGTTGCATCACTTAAGCTTCTTGGCGGTTCCTTGAGTGATCACACATTCTTGTTCCTTGGAGCTGGAGAAGTATATCATCAGCCCTATTACCTTTTCGTTATATATTGGAATCTTTAAAACAGAAATAGTGAGACATAGTAACTAAACTCACCTTTTCATACTTAATAAATTATTATTATGATGATGTACATATAGATGCTATTTGCTTCTCAAGTAGATCAATATTCAATGTTCCTTCCATTATCCTTATAGCTTAGGGTTTTCTTACTAATAGAAAATGCGAACCTACAGAGTCTGTCTTTAAGAAGAAGAAGAAGAAGAAGAAGAAGGGTGCAAAGGGTTGATTGCCCTTGGTATTGCTTTTGACTGTATGCAGCTTGTAATTGAAGCTTTTTTTACTGTTGTGCTTTCAATTTTTTGCCCAGCTGCTGTTTTTGCCTATAACCATGCTCTTGGTTGTAGTCTGGGTTAAAACTCATTTCATTTTTTGCGCAATAGCTGTTTTTGTCTATAAGCATGCTCTTACTTGTAGTTTGGGTTAAACATGGCTTTTTGGTATATAATTCATCACACTTAATTGTCTAATGTTTGGGATTTTATGCTTTCTTTTAATTTAGTACTTTTAATTTGATGAATTGGTGCGTATATATATTCAGATGCATGTTTCTGGGAAAATTGGAACCAAATCAGGTTAATTTTCTAGTAAATTAGTTCAATTTTGCCTCCAATTGAAATGAAATTGAAATTTCTGCCATTTTGCTGTTTGGGACCAAAATCGATAAAAAATTGGGACCAAAATCGACAATTTTTTTAACGGTAAACGTTACGATGGGACCAAAAGTGATAATTAATTCGATTTGTGACCAAAAGTGATAGAGTTGGGACCAAAATCGGACTGACCCATGTCCTATGGGACCAAAATCGAAATTTTCTCAAAGCAAGTTATGCAAATTCCCAAAAGGGTATAAAAAGGCTATTCACATATTATTTTTCACATTTATTTTTTAAGTACATAGCAGAATTTGTGCTTGTTCGGAAAACATATTTTCCAAACTGAAAAACTGCGGATCAAGAAACTATTTTTCGAATGCTCATATATCGATCTAAACAATTGATTTCTGAACCTAAACAATAGCATTCAAAGATGCATTTTTCGAATCAAATTATCCAATACATTCAATACAACCAATATGAATATATCCAGAATATCCAACATATCTAATGCAAATATCCAGTACTGTAGCGCCCCGATCCCAAAAGATCGTGGAAATAGACACCACGGGGGTGGGAATTAAGAAGCGGGAAAGAAATGGGGTAATTAAATTAATGACGGGGTGTTAATCCAAAAAGGATTAATGTTTGGAATAAAATTTGATCACTAAGTATACCAAAGATAGGTTATGCCCTACGAGAAATCAGACAGCATAACCTCTGTAACTAGGGCGAATCCCCGTTTATAACGGCTTATAAGAGAAGAATAGAAACTTTAACAATTCAATAAGCCCTTTCATAGGCCAAACGAAAACAAATAAACAGATACCAACAATCAATAGACCCATTCATAGGCCGACAAGAGAAACAGACACCAATATGCTGAACAAATGAAGCCCTTCCATAGACCAAAATGAATGATCATATAGGCATAACAAAAGACGGGGCTTCCTTCCCTTAGAATAATTATATGGTTAAACATATGAGACATGTTAATTAGGAAGTCAACAGATGTTCAGAATCAGAGAAACAGAATCATATCAACAAAATACCAAGATCAGAGTTCTTAGCATTTAGCAAAAGAATATCACAAGTGCGGAAACTCAATTCTTAATAGAATACTAAATAAAAGGGGACAATGGAAAAATATGTAGATCATAATAGCCCATATCTCAGCCTCGTCACCTCCACGCTCCAGCCTACTTACCTGAAAATGTTTGAAAAGATTTGGGCTGAGTACTAATGCACTCAGTGGGCAAGTTTTACAATTCAAGTTATGCAAATCATTTTATTAAAGTAATCTATCTGTGTTCATGCAGGTAGTGAAACTTAGGAGGTTTAAAAGTTGGAAGCAACCTAAGTTCACCAAAACATTTTATCGTGAAGCGCTTAAGAGTATAACCCGTCACTGCCCGCAACCCAAACTACATCACCAGCGCATAACGTTGAGTATGGCCATAGTATACCCAAAGAGTATAACCAATAAGTGTTTCATTTTAGTCTCACCGACAAGGAGTAGGGCAGGACAAACAATGCATGCATACTGTAGCTACTCACATTGACACAGCGCTGGTATATGAGACTCCGACAACATACAGTAGCACGTAAATATTTAACACAGATAGTCACATATACAATTTTAACAAAGCAGAGCTTAATAACTCAAACATAGCATTTTGAGAAAGATAGTATACGCCCACCTTTCTTGGAATTTCTGAAAAGCTAACTCCTGAAGAATCAACCCTGATACTCTTTCTCTAGCTCAGCTGGTACTACAGAAGGTAAACTTCAACTCAGGATAATCGCTTTATTTTCGGGAAATAATCTAATATATTCCAAGCTATTATTTAATTCTATTCTCTTCAAAAATAGATTACGCGACTCTAGAGACCTCGAATAATTTCGACGAAGAAGGAAATAAATTCCAAAACGTCATTCTTGATTTAATGTGACTAACCGATTTGACAGAGGTCTCTTTTCAAAACTTGCCATTTTAATCGATTTTTATCAGATTTGTGCCACGGCACTTTTTAACCGTTCAAAAATTACGAAAATATTCAAGGACCATCCTATATATGCCAAGACTATAGTTTGAGAGTTTTAGAATTTTTCAATAACACATGCTCCCGGTACAAATATAACTGTTTAAATTAAATAATCGAGATTTTTCAAAACTCGTCCAAAAATTACGAAATTCGACGTGTATATAGGAAATAATTTTTGGAGTGACTTTCGTGAAGAAACTTTTTCGATTTGACAACCCGAAATGGGTGAAACGGGGCAAAAACATAACTGTTCGGCGCCCCTCTACTATTCACGTTTTCCGGCATTTTGGCCGGTTTCCGGCCACCGGATGACAACGATATCAAAAGACGAAACGTAGAGCACATAAAGATACACGACATACTAAAATTTCAGCTTAAAAGGACGAGAAACGAACCGAGACGAGGCTGCGCAACGTGGCAGCCATGTTGCCGTTATCCAGCAGCTCTGGCGGCGCTCCGGCAACTGTAGCAGCGGCTTCGGGGCGGCAGCAGGGCAGTGGTGGAGGTGGCTCCTCCCTCCTCCTCTCTCTCCCCCTCTCTCTCACTCTCTCCCATATCTCTCTCTCTCTCACGTATCATATATATATATATAGATGGGGTTTGGGGGTTGGGGATTGGGATCAAATGGGGGGGGGCGGTGATGGAGAGATAAGGATGGGAGGGTTATTTAAATATTTTAGGATATTTTGAGATAAAATATTCGGATATAAAATACTGATAAATTATTTTTTGGATTCGATTTAAGTTACTTTAATCAATGGTGAGGTCCAAATGACCTCCGACATGAAATTCGAAAATACTGAAAGGTTCATTGACTCGAGTACTATTAAACCAACTTTACTCGGGATAAAGAACGAGTCATCTTGATGGAAAACGAGAAAAGATTCTCTTTTCAAAAATAAAGTTACTATTCCACACAAGGGACAAATAAAATTCCCGAGCGTTCAATTGATCTCAGAATAAAAATCCGGGAACGCCAACGGATTCCTTGGGAAATTTTTCTATAAGATAGGCTTGAAGAAATAAGGCTCGGGTCAACACACAAGATTTCACAAATTTCTAACGACGCGCTCCTACGGAAAAAAACACTATTCATAACTTCTTTAAACGCGTTTTAAATCACCGGGAACTCAAACGACTTCAGATTCAAAATCCGAAAATACCGGCATGCTCCTTGGGTCAACGCCTTTCAAACATGACCAAAATTGGCTATAACTGAGCTAAAATCAAAATTCTCGAAAAGACGATTTCACGAAAAACGATTCTAAAAACGCGGCTTAGAACCGAAACATCTTAATTATTCTCAAAATTCCTCTTAATATTTCCTAATTAAAATGAGGAATTACTTAATCATATTCTGAAAATCCGAGTTGTTACAAGTACACATCCAACATAAATTATATCCAAAATAACCAACACATCCAACATAAATTATATCTAAAAATATCCAACACATCCAATATAAATCATATACTAAATATCTGACAAATTCATGAGCTTGGAGACTCCCTCTGTTGTTGATATTGGAGACAAAGGTACTTATGAGCAGCTTCGACCTGACGCATGATAGTGTCAAGTGATAAGTGCCCCAAATGATGCGATATTGTTCGGGCTTCTTTCCTTTTCTTGCAGTCATGGGATGTAATGGGACACGAGGTATTGACTGAACACACGATATTGCCCGGCTTCTTTTCTCTTCTTGTTGAGCATTTTGAATACGTGATGCCTCATTGTGTTCTACTGCACATCGTCTCCTTCAGACGCGGTGGGTCTCCTCCGATAAGTTAATGCTAAAATATTTTTAAAAAGAAGTTAGTACAATTTTATCAGTACTGAATGAGTTCGAAAAACTATTTGCCAAATTCTACAGAGTTTCTTCGAACAATATGTTTCCAAACAGTCAATTCAAGGATCGAAAATTGACTTTTTGATCCACTATGAGTCTATTCAAAAAATAGATTGCTGAACTTATCAAAATGCATTTGACAAACTGTTTTCCAAACAGCACACATTTAGTTCACTATTCTATTTTTCAATTATGTAGGCAATCAATCAACAATATACAACCCAAACTAAATCACAGTGATTTTCCCCCAAATTCAATCGTTCAAGTTCAGCAGATGATTATAGCAAACAAATTCAAAAAATTCATCAATTCTAGGTTTAAGTTCAAAGAAAGTTATACAAATTCCCAAATTCTCCAAGATTGAAACCTACAAAACTTAAATTGAAACTAAGAAATTTAATGGTTGACAATAAAACCTAAAAAACTTACCAAAAGGTTCAATGGGGGTCAAATTTTCGATGGAATCCATGAGATTTGAAGATTCCATGATGTTGTCGCTACTCTAAAATTTCAAAAAATCACCTTTCGACAGATTCGGTGTCTTCACTCTTTTTCTTTTTCGTCTTTGTTATTCTCAGTTTCTTTCCTATTCGTTTGCCTAGGTCATTCTCAGTGTCTTCACGGATGTTTGGAAATGAGATATTATTTCTTTTCATTTTATTTAAGTTAATATTTTTAATGTTTTAAGTAAATAATATATTATTTTTAAGAGAAAAGGGTAAAATTGACATTGTGTGTGGTGCATTAAAAAAAAGTGAAAAAAAGTAGTGGTGTATAGAGCAATTGTGGTGCATTGAGAAAAGGTAGTGGTGTTAATAGAATCACCCCTAAAGGAATGAGGTAGGAATGGAATAACCATTCCTAATTTCAACACTATTCCTATGGCCGGTATATTTTTTGGATGAGGAATCATCATTCCTCTAGAATCATTATTCTTTAAATATGGGATTAACAATTACTCCCATCACCCACGTATCTAGATATCCGGCGTTGTCAGCAATCGATTTTTTTCTTTCTTTTCACTAAAATACCCTCATCAATTTATTCACAAACCTTGTAAACAGATCTCTCTTGTTCATCCCGATCTATTTATTCTCTCCTCATCGCGAGTGAAATTTGTAGTCTAACAATCATCTCGTTCGTCCCTATTATTTCTTCTCTCCTCATCGTGAGTGAAATTCTTGGTCTAACAATCGTCATCTTCCAGTTGCGGTAGCTATTTCAAATTTCTACTCTTTTCTTTGTGCGATTTTTTTTTGCAGAATATATTTATTGTATTTTTTATAATTTTTGTTTCAAAGGATTTTTTGTTAGAAAAATAATTTATGATTCCAATCACTTCTGAGGACGGTGGTGTAAAAAATGAATGTGTGAAATTGTGAATTAATGTTTATGAAATGATTGGCGACATCAAACTGTGCATTAGGTGAATTAATTATGGAGATGATATTTTGATATTTGATTAAGTTTAGTGGTTGGGATGATTGTTGAGTATGTCGATTTCTACTTTTATTTTTGGAAATAGGTTTGCAGGGTTTTTTTTCTTGAACGCCATTATGCAGAAAAAGATTAATGAATTAAGAAAAGCCTCTTTTTCCCACTTGGATAAACATGAGTTGTTGTCTGGTAAATCTACAGCTACTCTTAAAAATATCAGAGGGTTACACTACATTTTGATGACATTATATTCTAAGTATTGTTTTCGTGAGTGGATTATTGTCTAATTTAATGATAATGATTAAGGGCTCATAATGTGCTGATTAAGTTCGGAGTATCACTAGCAAGATGATTTCTATTTTCCCGCATTCATTAATGGACTTGTTTTTAGTTTTATCTTTTCTCTGAACAAGAGAAAAATGATTTGAATGTTTTAGCTGGTGGGTTCATCATATGATTCGATCTATTGATCAACTCATAAATCATGAATCGACTAGTGACAATATGGTTTAAATTCATAATTATTAGTTTCTTGATTTATTTGCGATGCTGATTTCAAGGACTAAGATTTGTTGTTCAAATTTCACGTTGTATATGCTCTTCTGATTCTTCTTTTATGATTTTCTTTGATCAATAAGTAATCTTGAGATTCACTTTTTTATAGGTCCAAACCTTTCTTGTATTATTTACATGTTTGATAAAAAAAAATTGCAACTTCTATATTTTTCTCTGGTGTATGGTGTCTCCTAAAATATTTAAAAACATTTAATACATGTTTTATATAATTTCTTTGCAGTTATGACAAGATTAAGTTTAGCTACAAGTAAATTGGCAAGAAGAAAGAAATGTATTGCAATATTTTCATTTTGGCAAAACACAATGAAATTAGTGAATTATTTTTGTCTCGCCACTAGTAGACAAGTAGAACAACATGTTCGGTCAATAAATTTAAGACCAATGTATGAATATGATTGTATGCATAAACATCATTAGGATGAATATGCAAACTTTTATTCATTTATACTCTAAACTTGAGGCTACCGGTATAGTAACATCAAATAAAAATATGCTAGTAGATGAACAAGTGGTTATAACATTACATATTTTGGCTCATCACCAAAAGTAAAGAACTGTAAAAACTAATTTTGGACAATCTAGGGAAACAATCAGTTGACAGTTTTGACTAGTAATAAATGGTATCATTACACTTCAAGATAAATTACTTAAGAAGCCTGACCCAGTACCTGTTGACTGTATAAATGAGAGATGGAAATGGTTTAAGTTATGTTATTTAATTTACTTTCTAGTTTCTAATTATGTAATATAAAAATATATATTTAATATAGGGATGCTTAGGAGCTCTAGATGGTACCCATGTCAAAGTCTGTGTGCCTAAGGAAAGACAGTGCGAGATATTATACACGTAAAAATGAAATTGCTACTAATGTCTTAGAAGTGTGTTCACGGAATATGCAATTTATTTATGTGTTAGTAGGCTGGGAAGGGTCAACTGCTGATGATAGAATTTTAAGAGATATAATTACTAGAGAAAATAGTTTGGTGGTTCCTCGTGGTAAGATTTGTCAATTTGTTATTTAATTAGTCATAGCACATAAGATAATCAAAGCTAACTGGTAGAGTTTTTTCTCTATATATACTCTTCTAGGTACATATTATCTTGTGGATGCTGGATATACTAATGGAAAAGGTTTTTTAGCACCATTTCATGGTCAAAGATATCATTTGAATGATTGGAGCGAACGACACCGACCTACCACTGCCGAAGAATTCTTTAATATGAAGCATTCTTCTGCAAAGAATGTAATAGAGAGACTGTTTGGTTTGATAAAAATTGATGGGCCATCCTTAGAAGTCCTTCATATTATCCAATAAAAATTCAAAACCGAATTATTATGGCATGATGTTTACTTCATAATTTCATAAAACAAGAAATGAGTGGTTATCAAGTAGAAGATGATGAGAGAGAAGGTGTAGATGGAAACAATGATGGTGAAGATGGAGAACTTGTCAGAACAGTTGAGCCTTCTGACGAATGATGAAGATGGAGAACTTGTTACAACGGCATTTGGTATCCTTAGCAGCCATGTAGTTACATTTTGATATTAACGTCTTCATGAAATTAAATTGAAGTACCTTTCTGAAGTAGGCTATTAAATGTCAAAACCAAGAAAAGAAAATATAACAAACGAATTTATTCAATTTAAAATCAAATAATCCCAACATAATTATCAAACGTGCAACTAAAAAACTAAAGTCGAGAACATAGATCTTGATATTTAATTCACTGAAAACAATGAATAAATAAAATTCCGATCAAACTTCTTCATTTAGAATAGTTCTAACCAATTGTTCTTTGCCTTCCTCGGTCATACTAAAAAACACGTCAATCAACTCATCATGATGAGTGATGTCACAGACAACTTTGATAACTTCTCCTATTGTCAGATCATGCATCTTCCTTATCTCAGAATGAATTTGATGTCTCTTCTCTGAAATTTCAGCATCAACTCTAATAGCTTTACCAAACACTTCACTAGCTTTTGCGATTTCCATGCCAATAACTGAAGCTGTTTTTTTCATATCAGCCACCATCGAATTACCAACTGTTCTTTTTTTCTTCTTTTTCATGTTAATCTTTTCATCTGTAGGAGATTGTAGATGAGAAAAGGCTGAATCAAAATCATCGAGACCCGAGTCTATTGGGGCTTCAACATTATCATCAGTATTTTTTTTTCTTTGTGAATCTCTTCCATCATATCGCCAGGGACCTTCAGCATTAGTTTTTGTTGCCCTATCAGCCTATCTCTCCCAAAAATAACAAGCAAGTCATCATAAAAAGGAAATGGATTGTTTTTCCAAGTCACATAAGCAGCCAACTCTACAAATAAAATATAAAAATATACATTTTAAAAAGTATATATATATATATAAGAAAACCATTCACAAATTAGAAAAATTAATAAACCAAACCTTCAAATATGAATCTCATACAGGCTTTTCTACCGTAACACATTTTTTTATCATAAACAATATGAAAATCTATTTTCAATGTTTTAATTCTGGATTCAATGTGTGGTTTAGACTTCAAACCCGAGTCAGGCAAAACAACTTGCAGTTTCTCCTCTACATAATTCAAATAGTCAGGTTTGAACCCATTTTCAGCTTTAAATTTTCCAAGATGCACCATATCAAGAAGCGCCTCAAGGAGCTTAACATCTTTCTCATCATTCCATGCACATTTTTTTATGATTATCATTTCTCTTGAGTAGTTTCATGAGTATCCATTCTTTACGAGATAATGATAATCATAAAAACAAAGTAATATAAGAACTAATTGTATTCTTATTCCAAATGACTATTTGTATATACTTACAACAACATATTATCACACATATTGACACTCATATAGGGCTCGTATATTGCACAAACCATTTTTCAATTATACAGTTGAAGGAAATCAAAACATAGACTACAATACAACACTTGAACAAGTAGAATAAGATAAACTTGTTATAGCATTATAATCAAAACATAAACTACAATGAGGCACTTGAACAAGTAGAATAAGATAAACTGGTTTTAGCATTATAATCACTCAAAATTAATCATTCCAAGTCTCTTAAATCATACAACACATAATATTACAGCAGCAGTTTCCATGATTCACAACTACGAAGTACACAAACATTGCAGCTCGCCAACAAATTAGCTAGCATATATCAGATAAAGCCACAAAGCTCTAACTCAACACCATATATCTCACACAAAACCTTCAGTAACTTACAACTAAACTTTCCAATCACCATTTCACTTAGGTTGAGAAAATATGAAACATTCTCCCCTAAAATGGAAAATGACTCTGTTTGCAGCGAGAAGGTGAGATGTGCTCCTTCAAACAGAAGTGATGCTTTATATGTATACTTAGAATAATAGAATTTATAGATAATATGGCTATAGACTTCAGAAGAATAGATTTTCCCGTGAGGTTTAATCTAACTATGAGATTTCATATGAACAGAATAACAGAATTTCTCGCAATGTTTAATTGACTTCAGAAGAACAATATAAGAGATTTTCCCACAAGAATTCAGTGAATTCAGAAGAACGGAAGAATAATTTTTCCCGCAATCTTCAATTGAAAAGAACAGAAGAACATATTTTCCCGCAAGGTTCAATTCATTTCAGAAAAATAGTATAAGAGATTTTTCCGCAAGATTTCATTGACTTCAACGGAACAAGAATTTTTCCCACAATCTTTAATTGAGAAGAACGGAAGAACAGATTTTGTCGCAAGGTTTCAAATTTTCATTGACTTCAGAAGATCGGGAAGAACAAATTTTCCCAATTAGGTTTTTTTCTATGAGATTCAATTTCTTAAAATATAAAATAAATGTAAGTAATCACTATTAAAGACGTTTTGTTAAAATTTTGGTTACTGTTTTTTAATTCATGTTTTATTAATTCCATAATTTTTTAATCGATCAAGATTTTCAGAAATAATTTTTTTAGTTTATATTTTACTTGAACTCCACATCTTACAATGGTATTTTGGGTATTTGTAAAAATTATCATTCCATTCTTTATGTATACCAGCCAGTTGAATGAAATGAATGAGGATTGATCATTCCATTCCTTTTTTATATCAACCATATGAATGGAATTATTTATTTCATTTCATTCCTAACTTCTATCCATTCCTATTTTATTCCATTCATGCATACCAGCCATGCCCTTAAGGATTTCACTTTTTTGAATTCTCCCAATATTTTTTTTAAAGTATACTTACCACGATTTTTAATTTCAAACTGTGGTCACACAGTTGAATCACATACACCGCCGATTTTAAATAACTGTAGTCATTAAAAATACGCACAAATATGACGGTTAGGGAGTACCAGTCTTGTATTCACATATATACACCACCAAAGCATTTACAATTGTGGTGATTCAAGACATTCATTAAGCACCAATCTAATCTTACATAATATCTTAGGGAAAAAAGGTTGGCAATAGGATATTGAGAGCCAGAAAATTTTCAGTAATATTGAAAAACAACTTCAGTTTATCACACATCAATGTTGCTAAGAGCCAATCACATTCATTAGGTAAGTGTTTATATTTTTTCTCACTGATTGTTAGGCGACTAAACACATTCTTATAGATTAGGGCACTAGTAATCATCAAGTAAGTAGAATTCCACCTAGTCTTATAATTAAGAACTAATTTTCTAGTGTATGGAATTTTGATTTATCTTGCTGCTTCCTCAAACTTTTCAACTCTTTTCAGAGTTGTTGTCCAATAAACTACACTACCGTGTATATTTTCAATTACATCCAATCATTTCCTAACTATCTAGTTCAAAATATGCACACAACAACACATATGAACAAGTTTCCCACCCAACCTCAAATGAGAAGGGGACTATTTCTCCAACATAAAATTCACCATGGCATCATTTGTAGAACAATAATCTAGAGTTAAAGTAGACAACTTATGATCGAAACTCCATAAAATCAAACATTGCATCAATACTTTTGATAGTGCTTCAACCGTATGAGGAGAAGGTACATATACAAACCTACAATAAAAATACACAGATAAAAATTACTAAGTACATATTTCAATATAAAGAGAGAACTCAAATTATAAAAAATATATAAATTACCTGATAATTCGATTATGTAAAGTTCAAGAGTCATCAATATAGTAGGCAGTCACCACCATATACCCTTTTTTTTATTATCTGTTGTCCACATATCCGTAGTAATTGCAACTCTACCAATATTGACACTCAAACAATTCATTATTTTTTCCTTTTCAACCTCATATATATATCTTGAAGATATCTTTCTTAATAGAGTTTCTAGACACATGATTGAACAGTGGTTGAATTGAGTTCACAAAAATTCTAAATCCTTCATGTTCAACCATATTAAGATGATATGCGTGCATAATAATCATCTTAGCAAGTTGTTGCCTTGAATTCTCTTGATCAAATGTATATGCTCCAAGTAAACTACTTCCATCTTTTTTCTTGCTAAGATTTAAGATTGACTGCTTTATATCTCTATGTTTCTTGAGAGAGTATATCTTGAAATGTTCATGCAAATGCTTTGTTCCATTTTTGCTTGAACCCACCAGTTTTTTCACAGTAATTGCACACTGCCTACTGCCTTATCTTCTCCATTGTTTTTTTTTTGCTTTTTAAAATGCTGCCAAACATCAGAAGTTAGTTTCCTTTTTTCTAATTTCACTCTCCAAATCATCAATTGTTGATGGGGGTTGATTCACAAGTCTTCAAAGATGGAGTCTAGCGATTATGGACTTCAATCTGTCCTCCATTAGAAAGAATTTCTACATGATTACTTTCTATAGAGCCATTTGTTTCTGCCATTCTTTGTTTCTAAAACCTATAAATTAAAATAAAAGTGATAAATAGACATATATTTAAATCAAGTTCTATGCAAAGAGTTTTATATAAATACCTGAATCAGAAGGGGAAAATTGTGAAGCTTGTTGGTGTCGCTGGTTTGTCTTCTTTATGGCGTGTATAGAGAGACAAAATGGTGAACGCTTTTTTTTCTTGTGAAGAAGAATATCACTCAAATGAATACATCGTAAGAACTAATAGAGTAATATGTGATATACATACACTGACATGGATGATGATGATGATGATGAATTTAAAGAGTCTCAAATCAATAAATATATAATTTTAAATTAAAGAGTCTTGAAAACTAAAAAGTCTTATTGGTATAATTAATAAAAAATCTTAAAACATTAATTATAATTTTAAAATATATATTTATTAAATACATAATTAAAAATTATATTATACCGGGCGGATTCGGGTTGGGTATCTATCCCCCTCCCCCACCTCGACCCTGACCCTAGTATGAAAATATTGTATCTGCCCCGATTCCATACCCAAATTTTGAACCCGCCCCCGCCCTATTAAGGGCGGGTACCCGTGGGTACCCGAACCCAGGGTATATTTGTCATCGCTACATAATATTAATTATGAGAAATATGTGAATTTGATAGACTCGAGAAAAAATTATATTGTGCATATTTTTATAATGCAAGTGATGAGATTCAAAGTGAATATAAAATTCGATTGAAAGCTTCACTTTCTTGTTTAAGGTTTCTTTTAGGTCAAGAGTTGGCATGTCGAAGACATGATGAAAGTGAGGAATCAAATAATCGGAGAAGTTTTATTGAGCTTTTAAATTGCTAGCTGAACATAATGAGAATGTTAAAAAAGTCAGCTTTGAAAATGCTCCAAGAAATAATCAAATTATATCCTCTGCAATTCAAAAGGATCTCATCAATTGTTATGCTAACAAAATAAGCAAACACGTTATAGAAGAGCTTGGTGATGAATGCTTTGGCATATTAGCCAATGAAGCAAGTGATGTGTCCCAGAAAGAACAGTTAGCTATTTGCTTGTGTTATGTTGATGGTAAAACAGGAAGGGTGGTAGAGCAATTTCTTGAACTTGTACATGTTGATGACACCACTGGTTTGTCATTGCCTAGTGGTGGAGTGGTGTTTCTTGAGGCCAAAGGTCTCAAGTTCGACCCACCACCAACACCACTAGGTGTGAGCCTGTCACACCTGGCTTGCCAAGTGTGGTTTACCTCCCCTGTGTAGGTTTGCAGGCTATTACACAGGGGCGGAGTTTTACCCAGTGCGCATCACGGTAGCGGCTGCGGGTTACCCTCGATATCCAAAAAAAAGTGCAATTATGTCTTTGCTTGTGGAATATGATGGGGCTAGTAATATGAAGTGTGAGATAAATGGCCTTAAGACTTTGATTATGAAAGATATTCATCTGTTTTAATTAACACCACTGGTTTGTCATTTAAAAGTGCAATTATGCCTTTGCTTGTGGAACATTCACTGATGAAGGATACTCCATGTGTCTACTATGTTCATTGTTTTGTTCATCAGTTTCAATTAACACTAGTTGTCACCATTGCTAAAAAAACAATGATTGTTGCTGGCTTTTTGAAACAATTATAAACTTGTTAAATGTGTGATTGGAGTTTCCAGTAAGCGGAGAGAAATGATTCGAGAATTTCAAGCTCAAGAAGTTGCAAAAGTTTTGGAAATGGGTGAAGTTGAGAGTGGATCGGGTTCCGGTGAGACTCGTTGGGGATCTCACTCCAAAACCCTTTTGAATGTATCCAATTATTTCCTACAACTGTTAAGGCACTTGAGATGATTGGGAAGAATGCTTCAATTTCAGAAGATAGAGTAAAAGTTCAATGCATTTTGTACTCATTAGGACCTGTATGATTGACATGGAATCTGGTCTGGGAAAGTAATTTGATTCCTTATTTTAAAATTCATGTGTTTGGTTCAATTTTAATGGACTCTCGGAAAGTAATCAGATTCATCAAAATAAGGAAAATTATACAACTTTCCTGGATTCTGATTACCTACTCCAAGTAGGTATTTGATTAATTGACTCTGAAAATCTTGTGTATAACCATTTCATTTTTTGATTTCTTCATCAATTATATTTTTTTTAATATATATTATTATTAAAAAATAGATTCATAATTTTTCAACAAAAATTATGAAAAAGAAATTAATTTTAATTTTTTTTGGATTTTATTATTTAATTTTTTACGAATTATTATTAATTTGGGATTAACAATTTTCAAACTGAAAAATGAAAAATAAAAAAATGAAAATTTTGAAAAAAAAAGTTATTTTTTGTTGATCAGATTCCAACTAAAGTTTGATCATTCTAGCAATCATTTTTTAGAATTGCTAGTAGAATCGACAATAAATTTTTGTGTTAACCTAAAATAACAAAATAATCATCTTGATTATTTATTATTTTGGTAATCATATAATTTATTTTGATTTAAATTTAAATAATACGTTGTCTTCAAATTACTTTGATGATACACACACACGTGTATATATATATATAATTATTTTTACACATAGAATTATCAGTTATATTGCTCATATCATAAAAATTGTAAAAAATATTAGTGTTATGAAAATGATAAGAGATATTTTTTAAGTATTTCGTTTCCTACTCGTTTAATTTTAATCAAATACTCAAATGAGAATCCAGATAATTCTTTATTATGTTCCAAATACAGGATAAAAAATCCGCTAAGATTCATTTTCCTGAGAATCACATTCCTAGAAATCATATTCCCCAACAACTTTACTTTCCTACCAATCAAACATGGCCAAAGTCATTTGAATTTGCATTTATGGTGCACTTGATATTGACCACTTTTGGGTACATTAATGATGTGAGTCTTACTTTGCAAAGAAGAGATCAAGATTTTGTTAATGTCATGTCCCTTGTTTCTTTAACTGAAGGCCTATTGCAAAACACAAGAGACAATGGATGGGAGACTCTCTTGGATAAGGTCAATTCGTTTTGCACTTTATGACATTGTTTTCATGATATGAATGCGCTCTTTATATTCCACGAGAAAGGTCAAAGCGTTTTGTTTCATAAGTGACAAACATTCTTCATGTTCGCTTTGCCTTATTTGTATAAGTGATTGATTTACAAGTTCAAGAACTCAATGAGTGATTTGATGCATGAGGCTAATATGGAATTACTTATGTGTATAGCTTAAGTGCTTAAGTCCTAAAGATGGTTTCTCTTCTTTTGACAGTGAAAAAGTTCTTACACTTGCTGTATATTATCCTTCTGAGTTTTTGATGATTGATTTAATGACTCTAGAATGTCAACTTGATATATTCATTCAAGATATACAAAGAGATGATTTTGGTGCACTTTTGATGATGCTCTTTGAAACAAGGAAACATGTGACTTATCTGAAAATTTATTTACTTATCACGTTGATGTTGATTCTCCTTGTTGCCACTTCAAGTGTTGAAGGAGTGTTCTCCGGCATGACTTGTGTCAAAAATAAGTTGTGAAATAGTATGGGCGATGAATTATTAAATGATTATTTGGTCACTTTCATTAAGAATGATGTTTTTCTACAAGTTGTGATGATGATGTTGTAGACTACTTCTAAAAAATGAAAACTCATCAAACCCAATCGAAGTTATAATTTTTATTTGAATATTGTGTATTTTGTCAGACCCAATTAAAGTTGTAATTTTCATTTGATTGATGTTTATTTTCTTTGTTAAATTCGTATTTTTTATTATTGAATTTTAAACACTGGAGAATATTTATTTATGCATTTTAATAATTATACATCGTACCCTAAACTTTAAAATCATGGATCCGCCACTGCTTGACAACCCTTCTAATGACCATCTCGGTTCTTGAAACTATTGCTCTACGAAATTAAGTCTCCTGTTCAAAATAAATAAATGTACATGGATTGTTTGATGAGCCAAAATTCATTAAATATAAATTATATATATACTCCCTCCATCCCAATTATATTGTTCACTTTATCCTCGCATGTTGATTAAAAATATTTGTGAAAACAAGATACTAAAGCTTAACTTCCAATAGTACTCTTATTTAAAATTTATGACTTTAAAAAATTGAAGTGGTTGACTTTTAATTTTCAAGACCTAACAAGAGTATATTTATATATTACTATGAAAATTAATAGTATTTATAATTATGGGACTATATAATTGGAACACCTCAAAATAATAATAGAGACTATATAAATGGAATGGAGGAAGTAGTACATATTTAGGCTAGAAATTTGTGCCTTGCCACTCTCATCCTATTCCTAAGTTTCATACGTGCAAATTTATTGACTAGTTAAGTCGATAACTTAATTAGCTAAAATTTGAATATGTATTTACATTTATTTTTTTGAAACCTCATTTACATATTTTTTGCATCGTAATGTTATACCACAGGGTGTGTGTGTATATATATATATATATATATATATATATATATAGGGAAAGGATCAAATAGGAACCAAATCCCCCCGTGAGAACCTAGGAACCAATCATAACCTTAGATTTGATTAGATCTAATGACCATAATTTAGTCAAAGTTTTAGTCAAAGTAAGGTGGCAAACTTGTAATATTTGAGAACTTAATGAAGGCGGGGTTATTTTCATAATTTAGAAATTAGGTTATGTTTTTTCGGATTTTGGGCCCAATTCTTGGAATTAAATAGACAACACTTTAAAACAGTTGTCTTTTTTGGCGTTGTATTAATATGCTAACATGAAAGATTTATATTGCTAACATCAACAGATTTTGTTGCTAACATGAGGTAGACTCATGTTGCTAACTTGACGAGATCATAATATTAAATTGACACATATTAAACACCACGCATATAACATTGGACCACATTTAAAATAATATTGTGTAATATGTGTAACATCATTCATACATACAACATATTGCTAATATGTTAGAGAATATACACACTGCTAATAAGTGACTAATAATTTGCTAATATGTTAGTAACATGTTGCTAATATGTGAATAATGATATGCTAGTATGACTTAAATTCTCAAATATTACAAGTTTTCAAAATAATATTAAGCATTGATAAAATTATAATTGTTTATGAAATTAACTATATATAGCTCATACTTTAACTATTTTCTCATGAAAGCAACTTAAAATTCAAAGTCGTGCATGGAAAATTTCATTTTAGCAACATAAACACAAGATATGAGCAATATTGTGATATCATATTAGCAAATCTCTGAGAGTTACGAGTTGAATATACGTGAAAAAAAAAATTTGTATTTTTCATCAATTTTTGCTCAAATAAACATATGCACTATGGATCTTAAATGAAAGAGCATGAAAAAATCTTTAATTTGATATATTTTTTGCGTAAATTGGATAAAAAACGAGTGAGTTATGATTATTTAAAGTTTTTAAGAATTTTTTAAAAGATGATGACATCACTTTATAAAAAAATTATGGAATTGCCCCTTATATTTCGAATTTTACATATTTACAGTTATGTCACCGCCTTTTTATCCGCCATGTCATCACAATCCTTAAATTTGATTGATTCCTAGGTTCTCACGGGGATTGGTTCCTATTTGAACCCACACCTATATATATATATATGTATATATATATATAGGGTGCGGTTATAATAAAAACAAGTGTTGGTGTGAAAATTAGGGACAAATCTGATCCCTACAAATATACAAGATGGATGGTTCAGATTAAAAGAGTTTTAAATGGTAATTTTGTTTTTTTAATTATATATTAAACTGTATAGGGGTATTTATGTAAAATTCTATATTAATTTCATATGGTATCAAATTAGCGCTAGATACGGGAGTTGATATATTGCATCTACATGAGAAACTAAATCCCTACAAATCAGAAATCACAAAATCGAGAAGCAAGTAGTGGTTGAAAAGAGAGATCGATAGTTCCGCCTCCCAAATCTGAAAACCTAGCCTCTGCGCGACCCGACGGCAACTCCCCGTGGAATGGCGAAGTATCCGGTGGTGCTTTGAAAGGGCGACAACCGTGTTTTTCTTGCTCGACGGATTAAACAAGAAACTCAGGCGGCGGTGTTTTTTCCTTCGGCGGCGGCGTGTTAGAACCAGACGTCAAGAACGAAGATGGGTTGGAAGAAATCAGGTGAGTTTCGGAACTTTTAATCGGTTTAAAGGGTGAATTGTGAAACTATTGTTGCCTAGTTACAGTCGGGTGAATACATATTAATGATTAAACCCATATATTTAGAAAATTTATTTTGTGATTTTGTGAATCTAATGAAGAAGGACCAATATATGCGTGCGACTGTTAATCAAGAAATTATATAATGTGGGTTTATAATTGCCAACATAATTTGGTAATTGAGGAGTAAATTATTAGACTAAATAAATTGTCTGTGTGACTTGGTGCTCTGTATTATTAATGTTGATGCTACTTATGCATATATATTTGACATTAGGTAAATTTTATTTGTGATGCTAGTTATGCATATCTTTGATGCTACATATGAATAATGTGCTACTTAGTATTTAAGTTGGTAATATAACTTCTGTGACTTGATGCTTTTTAATAGTATTGTTGATGCTACTTATGCATAGCTGTGGTGCTTTGGGTAAACTATATTTGTGATGTTACTTATGCATATTTGTCATGCTACTTATGCATATCAGCCGTGCTACTTATGCATATCTGTGGTGCTATAGCAATGTATGTACTAACAATTAATCTTTGTTTTTTTGAATGCTACCTAATACCTATTTGGATGATTTCTATGTTGGGTTTCAGATAAATCTAAGGTTCATGCAGACGACTCTGATTTTGAGGAGGATATGCGGTTGCGCAATCAGAGTGATGACACAACTGACCAAGACAAGGAAATTAGATAAAAAATAAACACGAGAAAAGAAGAGGTGTTTAGGCTATCTAGCATACGATAACTAACTCTAGGAAGAAAAATCCAACTGTGAATGATGTTTTGAGTGGAGATATGTGACTGTTGCTCACCAAGAAAATGTTTCGATATCTTTTTGTTGAACGTTGGTAAAGTCAGTTTTTTTTTTGTGACACTAATTAAGCATATTTGTTAGGCATGACGTTGATGGTACTTATGAATTACCGTGCTATTTATTGTTAAGCTTGGTAAACGACCTTGTATGATTTGGAGTTTCGAATTATTAATGTTGATGCTACTAATACGCACCTGTGGTGTTTTGGACAAAATAAAATTTGTAATGCTAATTATGTACCTCTTTGATGATATTTATGAATATTTGTGCTACTAAGTGTTTAAGTTGGTAAAAATAATGTGTGAGTTATTACTTTGAATTAGGCTTGTTGATGCTACCTATGCATACCTCTGGCGCTTTTACCCAATTAAATTTGATATGCTACTCATGTACATCTTTAATGTTATTTAAGCATATTTGTTATGCTATATATGTATATCATCGATGCTACTTATGATTGTCTGCAATGTTGTAAATGATTAGTTCATGTTACAATGAGAGAGATGTAAATACAGTGTTTCGTTCACTTCAGAATAATGCTTCGTAAGTAACATAAATATATTCATATTCCGTGGTTGGTGCTTCGTAAACATATTCATTTGCATAGGATTATGTGAATGCTACAGTTAGTGCTATGTATTCATCGAATAAATGCTTCGTAATATCAACCAATCTAAATCAAAGAATTGTAATGTACCACAAATAATGTACCCAAACAAAAAAAATGGAATACCCTAACTGTACCATACAAAACATCACAAGAAAAACTATGTAAAATATAAACAAAACTAAACACAAAATGAAACATTGATAAAAAAACTAGACATAAATCATTTTTTCCCTGGACAATTCCTAACATCATGGTGGCATTTTTTACCGCAAGCATTGAAATAATGTAACGAAAAAAATTGAAATACCCCAACTGTACCATACAAAACAACATGGGAAAAGATAAGTAAACTAAAAACAAAACTAAGCAAAAAATGGAACAATTAAGAGAAAAAAAACATCTTGACTAGAGTGAATCATCCCTGGGAAAAAAACCGCAAAATAATCAATGCTATATAAACGTACTGGTAATGCTTCCTACACTAGACAAACATGCTACACTAATACAATACGCTGCCCAGAATCGCCATAGTCGAGCCGCTGCCTAGAATCGCCATGTGAGTGCAGCGCAACAACCGTCGTCGCCGCTAGAATCGCTGTGTGAGTGATGCATCATCGCCATCATCGATCTATGAGTTGGAAGAAGAAGAAGAAGAAGAAGAAGAAGAAGAAGAAGAAGAAGAAGAAGAAGAAGAAGAAGAAGAAGAAGAAGAAGGAGGAGGAAGAGAAGAAACCGTCTGTACAAATCGTGTGAGTGTCGCATGGTCGCCATCGTTGATCTATGAATTGGAAGAAGAAGAAGAAGAATAAACCGTAAACTAAATAATTTTTCGAGATTCATAAAAATAACCGTACAAATCAATGGAGATATTAACTTGCCACAATTAAAACCGTTTAATTAGGGAAGTTAAGATTTGCACAAATATAGGACTCTACAGGATTTTTATTAATTTACATTATTAACCTTATCACTTAATTTAAATAAAAAAAATCGAAAAAAAAATACTTAAAATAAATAATCTTATCCGTCCATTTGATCAGACCCAATGGATAAAAATCGTCCCTACTTTTCACACCAAATGGTTGTCCCTATTTGATCCATATCCTATATATATATATATATATATATATATATATATATATGTATATAGAAACACTTGGATAAATTAGTTGTTAGATAATTAATACTACAATTATTGTCTATAGTTAACAAAATATAAAAGTTCAGTAGTCCCGACATATGAGTCTCTTTACTCCTTTCTGTTTCCTCAATTGGCAAACGCACATTTTCTACATATACATACATATATGTGTGTAATTAATTAGCGAAATTTCAAATTGATCAATAACTGAAATATAGTTTTTTTGATATTTATCTCATTTGAAAGAGTGAGAGACCCGGTAAAAATCTTAACCCTCCCATAAGGCCATATCCCTACTGAAAAAAATTGCCATATCAAAATTTAATTTGAATCATGATTATTGATTAAGAACTCATCCCGCCTCATTTAGAGAGTTGTTGTAGGCTTATATATATTTTTTTTATTCCAACTTCTTGAATATTGATAATACTCAACTCTACTCGTTTACACCCATATTATTGATGATATACCACGGTATAGAAAAAATTAATTGAAATTTAAAAAAAAAAACAGAAAGAAAACAGGCCAACGGCCAACCTCACGCGTCACATTAAAAAAATAAAAATCAAAGAGTTGGGCTAAGATAAATAAGTGATTCCTTAATTTTATTGTGGATCACTATAACTAATCAATCCAAACTTCCCTTAATTTTCTTGGGATTAACATTTATAAAATGTAAAATGATGACTAAAATCAAAAGGGTTGAGAGGGAAGAGTTTGGTTATTGAGAAAATGGTTAACCAACTGCAGCGCTTGCCTCGGCTTGAATGTGGGAACTTGATGACCCGCTCCTCTCACCGTTACTAGCGTCAAACCTTTATACTCCACCCTCCATCCTCCCACCTAATTTTAATGTATATCATCATTTTAAGCTATAAACCAACGAGGGAGTCTCGTATGTGACCACCCCATAAATCAAGATATGTAAGACCTACGTACTCAGATCCAAACACCAATAAAATTATAAATTAATATTTCACGTAAGTTTGGATCCGAATATGAATTCCCGTCTTACAAATCTCGACCCATACACAAGTTATGCACACAATAACTTAAAGTTATTAATTAATAATAGTCAAATTTTATTTTATTTTGCAAAAATGTCATGTTATTTGATTTTCAGAGCTGGATTGTTGACCGCGCATGTCAAGTGGAATCTAACATGTTAAATGATATGGAAAATTATATATAAACCTCGAGATGGATTATAATTTTCCACCTCATTTTAAACACTCAACTTTGACATGCTTTGTTAGCAATCCAACATCGAAAATTGATATATGAGGCATTGTTGCAAAAATTGAAAATACTAAGTATTTATTGACATATTTTAAAGTTATGATATAAGTATATATTTGACTTATTAATAAATCACAAGAAATGAAATACTTTTTATTATGGAAATAAAAATAAAAAATTAAAATCATGGTACCTGCTTCTTGTTTGTGTACCAAGGAGTCCAATCTTGTTTGATGTCTAACCCTAACTTCCTTAAAGCGTACCTCGTTGACGTTACTGGAACTCTACCATCTGTGTCTCCACTTTAAAATTATTACAAATTATTAGTATTTCAATTTTATATGTAGGAGACGTGGCATCAAAATAATAATTTATTAAAAAAAACTACTGCAATAATATTAACAAAGTAACTAATTGATTACCTAAATATCCAAACTCTTTGGTTCGAGTCAATGAGTTTTTTGATAACTGGGAGTAGAGAGAAAGCCACGTCGGCGTTCCTATATTCCAGAATATCACTGCATTTCAATTCAAAAAATTAAATTAAATCGATCAATCACGACTCACTTTATTAAATCAATTTTTTAATAAATAATTAAAATAATACCTACAATGTGTCCACGCATAAGGAATTTTTGTGACGTTGGCGTGAAGAGCTCGTTGAACATCAGGCCTATTGAAATAGCTCTCGGTATATTCCGAGGCACATGGATCGTATCCCGCCAACATCTTTCCGTTCTTCAAATAAATAAAATTTAATTTCACGATATAGGAAAGAATAAATCGAATCAAATTGAGTCGAGTATGTCACTTACGAGGTTGGATATGAACCATGGGACATCACCCCTAAAATGTGAATAGGGTCTGGAATTGGTGGTGGAATTGGTGTCGACGCAATTAGGAGTGTACAAACTGTACATATCTATGATTTTATAAACTTCGAAATATTTATTCATGGCTGTGTTGCAATCTTCCGAAACGTTAATCAATTTGAAATTGCATTTTTTCTTGATTTCATCGTATAATGAATCTGATATAACAGCGTGATGCCAAGCGTAGTCGATCAACCCTTTTAGGTCGGTTTCGGAGTCGATCGCTGCATTCCCTATCTATTGTATATAACGAAAGACTCGTGTTAGCTCATGAGCCTTAATTAAATATTTCTTGAATAAAACGAGTAGTTGATTGAATGATATTTTTAAATATTCTTACCATAATGCCTTTAAGATTAATATGATTGTCCTTGGACGCTTTTTTGTTTTTCTCTACTATTAACTCGGCAAGTTGAGGGACGTAGTGTCCTATGAAATAAATGATCAATTATATTAGTCAGAATTTGAATTATAAAATTAATTAATATAAATTTGAGCTGTGTATATTATATACCTGCATAACTTTCTCCAGCAATGTAGAATTCGTGGGATTTAAATTGTGGAAACCTTCGGAACCAGCCCAATAGAAATTTGTATGAATCCTGGGCTGATTAATTACATAATAATCAAATTAATTAATACATGGGAATCAATTAACCAAGAAAATTTAGTGATGATGAAGAAAATAAATTGCAATTATTTGGAGCAAGATGACACATTATTTAACATATTGTTTCAACCTCAATCGTATGCATGTAACATATCGTTGCAAAATATTGATAAAATAAAATACGAGAAGTGGCCGGGGAGAAATTGAATTGTAAGTGGTTACCTGTAATAGTGTCACCAATGTGGGCCTTCAAGTCACTGCTTGTGTTCGTATATGAAAATCCAACACCAACTGGGGATTCTAGGAATAGTAAGTTGGCCGCTGCATAAAATAACAAAATACAAATTGTCTTTCAATTTAAATTGCTAAGCGATTCCAAATATATTTATAGTGGAAAATAAATTAATGAAATCAAACTAATGATAGATACATACATATATATATATATATGTTCATAAAAATAAAAGTACCTTTGTTCCATGAGTTCTTGTTAAGCTTGAGCTCTGGTTTCCCTTTTTGAGGAAAGAAAGGCCCCAATTCTTCTGACTGCCCATACCCAATTGATGAGCATCCTGGGCCTGAAATTATAAATTTAATTCCATAATAAATCACATTCTCAAAAATAAAATTATGGAGACCAAAACCATGTAACTTATATCATGTTATGATCAGGTATGAATGCAATAATATATATATATATATATATATATATATTACATAAATATTAATGTTCTACGCTGAACGACCATGCATATAATGCAATAAAAGAATGCATCTAACAGAGTTTACAATTAAAGAAATTCATATATTAATATATCTTATCGGCAATAAAAAAAAAATAAAGAGACGTTTCAAAATAAGGTTATATGTGTGTGTGTGTGTGTGTGTGTGTGTGTGTATATTACTATATTATTTTGCAGACACCAAACATAGAGATAGATTTTAATTTCAGAAAAATTAGGTATACGGTATACCATGTGATTTATAAAACAATTTGGAGATATTTTGGATTTGATGTGGAATTTCAACCACATGCACATATCAATATATCATGTTTGTTTAGCACAAGATCGATGTTGACGTGCTGGCGTGATGAATATGGACCAAATTAAAAGGGACATTAATTGTTTTAATTAAATGATCATGGCCCATAACTAAAATCAATTAATGCAAAACCCCTCAATGCTGGAAATACAACTCATTTTTTCTGCCTTAACACTCATCGTCAAGTTTCTATCCATCAATATTCGGATCCAGACATTAATAAAAATTACAAATTTGTCACTAAATAAGAATATCAATATTCTAAATTTTGACTTGTATGAAGAATTTTAATTTAAAGATGATCTCACACAAGTTTAATTTTTTGTGATATATATACTACTACATACAGAAACGCCGTAACTATAGATTTTAACAATATTCAAAAACAAACTATGGATTCAGGAATTAAATTTTGAAAGATGGAATTATTTGCTCAAAAATCAAATGTTAGTAAGCATATATAATGACCTTTTTAAAGGGACCATTTAAACTTTTTTTCAGAAAAAAAAAAATATTTATAATGCGCCTTATTTTTATTGTATTATATAGATTACTTAGTTCGATCATTACCAGCGTAGGTATATGATCTATATTATTCTAACACTTTGAAATTAGATTCAATTAATAGATTTAGAAACCTTCTTATAAAATGCTATAAATTCACACACCTAATCTTTGGAGTGATACACACACACACACACATACATACATACATACATACAACAAATAAAATTATATAAATGCAGCACATATATTTTTCCTTGTTTTAATTAGGTTTGAATTTATTTTTCTGCCTGCAACCGATTATACACAATTTATTGGAATTAAAAAATGGCATGAAATTAAGGTAGAATAATTATATGTGTGTGACACAGGGTCCAAAATCTATATATTGAGTGGACCATATACATTGACATAGATGCATATTATTGTGTAATTTGACCATAATGGTCCAAATCATGATGTGTAAGTTTCCTTGTCAAGATATTTTATTTTTGTTAACATCCCAAATTAAATGGAAGTAATATAGTTTGGTATAAGTTTGCTAGCTTCATGAAACTGATCGACCGACTCTTCTTCCTAACTCATGATATATGTGCGTCTACATTATTATATGTATATATGTAACGAAAGCATGTTAACAAAATTGTACTATTATTTTCCCACTATATATAATTTTTCACTAATCATTACTTGTAAATTGCATATCCTAATTTTTCAGATTAAAATATTTTTAGAAACCAAAAAAAAAAAAAAGAGGGAAGAAATTAAAATGCGATCGATGAAGAATAATATATATATGTATAGTAGTGACTAGTGTACCTCCATTAAGCCACAAGAGGAGAGGTTTGTTGTGCGGATTTGTGGTGGCTTCAAAAAACCAATAAAACAGTGCTCTGCCGTGCGTGGCGTTGACGGTGACGTACCCCGCATACTGCTTGAAACTCACCGACGGTTGCCCCGGCAGCGCCGCCACTCGGTCCGCCTCCTGCTCCGCCGGGATGCTGCCCGCTGCTGCCACCCCTACCAAAACCAGTACTGCCGTCACTAACAGAAAGCCATGATGAAGATTTCTATGACCCTGCATCGTCGATCTCTATGGCCAGTTCTCTCTCTCTCTCTCTCTCTCTCTCTCGACTTTGTGCTTTGTGAGGATGTAAATTGTGTTCGTTTATATTAGTGAGAGAGGAAACATGTTCAAAGGGGACAGATAGCAAATGGGTTGCAACTTGTAATATATAAATATATATATATATATATATGTGTGTGTGTGTGTGCTTATGATTTTCTTAAATATTGTTTTAAGAATTTCGTTATTTTCATTTCCTTTCCTTTTAATTTGAAACTATCCATTTCAAGAATAATTATATATTGTGGCATGTATTATTGGGGAGAAAAAATCACTATGTTTAAGAAATAGATTAAATTAAGGTGTGTTTGTGTGTATTGTACAATTCTTCGCCAAAATAAATAAATATATAATTTTCGGAAGATGCAACTGTATGTTCACACTCATATAGTGAAAAATGACTAGGGATTTTTTTGATCATTTTTGTCGTAAAAATACAATTTTAACGCCTTGATTATGTATACAATTATATTTTATATTGTTTGCAAATGAAAGTGTTTTGTCAAATTTTACTTTCTTTATAGAGATTGGGTCAAACTACTATTTTTATTATTTTTGGGAAAACATATATATGTAGAGAGAGAGAGAGAGAGAGAGAGAGAGAGAGAGAGAGAGAGAGAGAGAGAGAGAGAGAGAGAGAGAGAGAGAGAGAGAGAGAGAGAGAGTATATGTATTCTTCCCTATTTTTTTTTTTTTTGAAGAGAGGATAATTAAATTCACATCACCTACATTTATATTTGGTCAACCCATTTTTATGGTAAAAATACAATTTTAACGCCTTGATTATTTATATAATTATATTTTATCTTGTTTGCAAATGAAAGTGTTTTGTCAAATTTCTACTTTCTTTATAGTGTTTGGGTCAAAGTATTTTTATTATTTTCGGGAAAACATATATATATATATATATATATATTTTAAAGAGAGGATAATTAAATTCACATCACCTACGTCTATATTTGGTCGACCCCTCTCATTTGAACAAACGTGCGCACTTAATCAACATAGATTTTTGCAAATATGCATTATCTATATGAAAATATGTGACATGCATGTGAATGTTTGGAAACTTTATAACGTATATAGGGTATTATACCATGTGCACATTGCATATATCGCGATTTATTAATATAATTTCTTAACAATAAAATCTTATTTGGTAATATTTGATGTAGTCTTTCTATTTTTCAGGAATAGTTGACTTTGAAGAATGTATTTAGAGAATGAGGTTGTGTTATTGTTTTATGGGAAAAAAATGTTGGCTGATGATCGATCATTACTAAATTAAACTCAATTGCTTTCTTTTAAAACATCATAATTCATAAACTGCTGTTAAATTTAAAATCAGTAACGTAGGTTGCAAACGAATGAATATATAATTTACAGGTAAAAGAATAAAATCTCAATAAAAAAAATACGAAGTTGGATTTTTTTAATTGATTAAATTGGAAGATGTTGATGTAGACATAGTGACAATTGATGATGAGTGGAAATGATAGGGATTTGCTTGGAATGATGGGAAAGGGCAGTTTTGACCTTTCAAAATCTTCAACTTCACAGCAAATGATTATCTCTTCAAAGCACTATGCATCTAGATATACTAATTTTAATATTAATTATAGTAAGGAAAAAATTGGTTGGCTGCAATTAATTTTCAGTCAATTGCTTTGCCTTCAAAATTCTGACCTCTTCAATTATAAATCTATTTTGATTTTTATTTAATATTAAATGATCCCAACTAAATTATTACTTCATCGCTTAATTTGCAAAACTCGATAGTTTTTCTTATTCTTTTTCGGAACACAACTTATAACTAACAAGTTTGACGACCTTACAATTAATTTGCATAACCAAATATAAATTATGCATACGCTCAGCACAACCGATGTGTGGTTTTATCTAATACTAGTATTTCTCCCGTACGATGCACGGAGATCATTTTATGCATTTTAGGTTTGAATAATATAGATTATTTATAAATACAAATAAATATTTTTTACTAAAGTGAAGTATAAAAATATTGGAATTGTATAAGTGATTTTTGGATATAAGAGTCTTGGAGTTGTAGGGAAAAAATATATTGTGTGCAATTTATTAATCTACAATATTTTGTTCCCATCAGTTTTATTTATTGAAGACTACTAAATAATGTTATGAACACATGTAAATAAAAAATAAAATGTATTACAATATTATGAATTATACGTATATTTAATTGATAAATAATTAAAAAAAGAAATTAAAAACAAAGTTATTTTGATTTTTCGAAAAGATATTACTATAATGGATATTTAATTGTTTACAATGGTTTGCAGCAAAAGTAGTGAGCGCTTTTCTAAAATAATTTTTTGGGTTAATTAATTCTTAGGTTGCTAAACTTTTATATATATACATTTTGTTTCAATAGATCCTTCAACATTTTTTTTTGGATTAGGAGATCATTCTATTTCTATAATACACTTTCTCAAGTTCCTGTATTTTCTAGTTATATTTTGAGAGGTTCCTAGACATATTTTTATTATTTTAATAGCTCCCTATACTTATCTATTTGATCTCAGCTAGTCCTTATTTAATTGAACTAACAAAGTTGTTAACTTCTTTGTTGTTTAACCCAACCAATTTATTAAAAATTACTAATGAAACTTTGATCAAATAATTAAAAAAAATAAAACTTAAAAGAGAACACACAACTATCTAAAATATGGTAAATTATATTATGACAGAAAAGAAGGTAGATCATCTTAAAAAAAAAAGATATGAAAAATTATTCAAATTATATTTGTATGTGTATAAGTTAGGATGAAAATAAGATAGAAAATATGATTATTTACTTTGAAGGGAGACAATATTCTTTGGACAATTAATAAGTAAATCTTCGTTTTTTTTTTCCTAAAAAGGTGTTTTTTTTTTGTTGGTGACTTCACAGGTGTAATGCATGTTGAAAAATGCAAATAATTTCTAAATATAAATATATACTATTAAAAGTTTGAAGGATTGTTTAAATATATAAATAAATATATACAAATCCACTTCATTTTTTTAAGTCCAAATCATTTATAGGCTATTGCTTAAGGTTTTAATTTATTATAATTTTTTACTTTGATTACAAAGCATTGTTAATTGTCCAATTACAAGATTTTTTTTTTTTTACTCTTCACATGTGTGTTATATCAAATTATTAAATATTTTTCTAGGAAACTATTTTTAACTCGTGCAAAGTATGTGCATTTTTCTAGTTTAATAGGAATATTTTAATATATTGTAGACTATAATTAAATAATTTTCAATCAATACATTAAAAAATATC
Organism: Perilla frutescens; assembly: GCA_026008535.1. NCBI lineage: Eukaryota > Viridiplantae > Streptophyta > Magnoliopsida > Lamiales > Lamiaceae > Perilla > Perilla frutescens. Next base: position 24,271,800 of record BRKX01000010.1, on the reverse strand, counting down.
TATTAATAATAATATTAAAATATTTATATTTAATAAGATTGTTAACTATCTTTTTAGTATAAGCATTTTAAGCACGTACAAATTAAAGTATATGCATTTTTCTAGTGTGATATAATATACACTCTAATACAATAAATTTCAATAAGTGTACTTCAAATTTTATTTCATTTTATATTAATATTGATTATATTTACGCAAATATCATATTTGAAATATTTAATAATATGGTATTATAATACTTCTCTTTGATAAAACTATCAAATGTAATTTTAGTAGAACGAGTTTAATCATGTGCAAAGTATGTGCATCTTTCTAGTATAATATATAGATTCACATATACTCTCCCCCATGTTCACATTCTAATACTCGTTTATATACATACTATATATATATATGTATACTTCAATAACATATAATAAGTATATTTTATATTTTATGTAATTTGTATATTACAGTAATATTTTGTTATTTTACACAAATAATTGAAATATATTATTCTCATGTCGTGTTTTCTCAATGCATTTTGAAAAAAAAAATAAACCAATAAAAAATAAGACAAAACTAAAATTAAAAATGAAAATAAAAATATTTGAAAAAATAAACAAATATTAATATAATAAAAGAGAATTATCAATTCAGGACCTTAAAGATGGGTAATCTAGCGATTCAGGACCTGAAAAATAAAAACTCTCAATCCAGGACCCAAAAAATTAAAATTCTCAATCCAGGACCTCTAAAATCACGAATTTTTATTTCTTTTTATTTTTAAATTAATTTTAACAATTTCTTTATTAGATTTAATAGATATTTAATGAATGAATTTTCATTGAAAATTAATATAAAATAATTAAAAAATAAAAATAAATCAAAATTCGTAATTTTTGAGGTCCTGAATTGAGAATTTTAATCTTTCGGGTCCTGGATTGAGAGTTTTCATCTTTCAGGTCCTGAATCGATAGATTACCCATCTTTCAGGTCCTGAATCGACAATTCTCCTATAATGGAGCATTACATTTTTCATAAATATAATATATTATCTTACAATATTATTTAATAGTGATATATACTTGACAAACTCAATTTTTAAAAAATAAAATTATTTTATCAAACTCAATTAATATATCTTGAATTGATCAAGCCCCGTATTCTATTAACTGTCATGTCTCTGGCCTAGGTCTGAACTGTGATGTCGGAAAGAATTAGAATGTTCATCGTTAATCAGGATCAATACTTCTATTTGTCAAAAAAGGGTGTATTTTTTTTTTTTTTTTTTGAGAAGGCCAAAAAAGGGTGTATTGAAACACCCAATAAGTAGGTTTTTGGAGTTTTCTATTTTTTAGAGGTTTTCATACTCGTTTGTTATTTGTTAAATGTTTTCATATCATATATTTTAACTTTACTTATAAGTAAAATTTTTATATAAGAATACTCTATATATATAAGAATAATCTTCTTATAGTAATAAAAAATTATGGTCCCAACTTGGGACTAGTTATAAATAAGAATAAACTTTACATTGTAATATTTCGAGTTTTTTTTTTTGGAACCATCCTTAAAAAATTTATCTATATATAGTAATAAAATAATATTAAATTTCAAATATATTTAAATATCTATATAAAATATCTAGAATTTTTTTTTTCCTTTTTTTTAACACCCGACCTATGGTATTGAGGAGATTTGAACCCGTGACCTTTGGTCTCCAAACAACCTCATTCTACCACTAGACCATCCCAGGACAAATATTTAAAATTATTTAAATATGTTACATTAAACTTAAGATGATATAAAATACTTATCTAAGGTTGCATGTGGTACACACCTGTTTTTAACATTTCCTAGATACGTAAGACATGAATGAATTTTCTAAGTTTAATAAATATACACAATGTACATGAATGATATACGCACATTTGACTTTTTATAATTCATGGATCTTTTTGTTTTTTAAGGAAGAAATTCACGAATTTTATTTATTTTTTAAATTCACGTGTTTTAAAATATGAAGAGACACATTTTTAAGTGGCGTATAATGAATAAAAAAATTATAATTTTTATATGTAAACCTCTATTTAAGAATAATCTGCCTATTGTAATATTTTTTTAGTCCCTATAATATTACTATATAGAGGTTTTAGTATACAATATTATATTTAATATATGTGGTGCCTTCGATAACATGTATGTAGAGACGTCTTGAATTCGAGATCCGTTGCTCTGTTTTTCTTCAACTATATATATTTTTAATAAATATAAGTGACGATGACGTATGTTGATGATAATAAAATGTGAAATGTGTGATGGATATATTGAATTAGTATAAATATGTAGCGGAATTTTATTTTAATATGTGATGTGGATCAATTTGGTTGATGATTGGTTACCGGTTTAGTGCAGTTCGAACTAGAAAACTGATGAATATTAACGATTGTTATCTTCTTTTCATATTTTGTGATACACGTAGTTTTGTTTGGATTGAAGCAATAATGTAGATGAATTAGATAATAAAATATAAAATATTCACATGAATTTATTCTTCAAATTGCATTGCTTTTATCTAGCTAGCTAGTTCGCGTTATTAATCATAATTTTATCATGGATTGGAGTTTTGTGGAGATCGTTTTACTAGTTAAGACTTGGATCCAAATACTAATAAAATTACAAGCATGTCATTTAATATGATTTTTGATCCCGAATTTTGACACAATCTTGCGAATTTCAACCCATAAGACGGTCTCACATAAGTTTTTATCTAAATTTTATTTCTATATGTTTTACATGTCCTTATTTTTAAAAAAATTCGTTTATATATCACAGGGGTACTAACCTAACTAATCCATTGGGAAATCCAAGTTACAAACACATTTCACACGTTGAAAGAGGAATCATATACACAATGCAATGAACAATTAAATGTTTTTTTTTTTATTTATCTAAAACACACACACACACACAGTCATAAATCAATATTCTCATCTAGACCCCTCATGTCAATGTGTCATGCATTACATTAATTCCTCTATTTATAAAATTTTGTAAGGGCCCAAACCTCTAATTGCATACTATTTTTGCAATAATCATTTGTGCCTTGCTTATAATAATAATAATAATAATAATAATAATAATAATAATAATAATAATAATTTGTGCCCCGGTCAACATACCAAAATATTGAAATGATTTATTTTTTCTCTCCAATGATTTACATAATGTGTGTGAGTGTACTATCAACGTCCACAAATGATTTACCATGTGGTAGCTGAATTGTGAGGATCATATATCTTACGTAAAATCATTTGATTTATTTGTGGGGTGTGACACGCGCTACAAAATTTCCCAACTTAGAGAGGAAATACTAAAGAGTTTGAATCTTAAAACAGAAAAGGTTGCGGTGGTCCGAAGAAACGTTCGAGCCATGACAAATGCATTAAATGGTCCATATATGAATATAATGAGACACAAATTATTCATATCTCGTGCAAACTCCAACTTATAGAATACTGGCACTCAATTTTTCATTTTCAATCAGCTTAAAACGACAAAGCAGACAATTTTGAATACTCCATTAGCCACAAATGTCCATTAACAAATTCAAATCACTAAATAAATAAATAAAATATAATAAAATTGAATACTACAGTCTACAGTGTTTTCATCTCTTTTCCTTATGTGTTGGGCTTTAATTTGTGCTCGTACTCAATGAGGCTCCACAATATCCAATGGACCTTCAAATATTTTAATGGGCTAATAAAATCAGAAAAAAATTAATGGTCTTGGCCCAACATAATAGGATTTCTTATTTTTTATTTTCATCTCCAATATTGATGATTTGAACATCCAAATACCAAAGAAGTAATTTAATTGAGTCAATAAAACATTGACAAAAAATATTTTTTGTACAAGTATATGGTATTAATTAATGTACATAAAATAACAGGACTTTTGATATGGAAATTGCAAGAATCTAGCAAATCATTGGAATCTTAGAGTTTTGCTCTTATTATAAATTTGTTAAACAATGCAATTGTTTCTATTGATTTGTAATTTTTGAGAGGATAGGACAAAGTGTTAGTTCAAAATTTAAGTACTAAAGTGTAATCAACCCAAAATAATACAATATACTTGCACCTTGACCGAAATAATAAAAGGTTTATGCACTTTTATGTTTAATTATTTTATTATCATAATAATCTAATGATGGGCTGCTTATATATATTTTTGTTGTTCATTCACTCAACAACCATGAAAAGAGAGGTTTGAGAGCAATTTCAATGCATAATAATAATTTTTGTTGTTCATTCACTCAACAAGTCACGTCACATTAACATTTGTTGTAAAATCTTACTTCCGTCCTAAATTTGTCAAAACATTAAAATGTTAGCTATCAATATATAATTTCAAAAAATTTGGGTACTAAAATAATTAACTAGTTAGTAAAATAGGGGAAAAAGATGAGGACCGAGTAGCAAGTGAAAGTACCATGACACCCTCCTTTTTAACGATTTTTTTTTTTTTGGGTCTTTGAATTTCCCCCAATTATTATATACGATTTTTTACAAGAGATATTACAGAAATACATGCTTCGGCGCACTGTATTTGTCTTCTCTCATCCACCACCGCCACCACCACCACCACCACCACCGCTTCCGCTTCCTGCATGCAATTCGACCTTCTCTTCTGATTTTGCTCTGTGATCGGCTGAGGAACGGACCGCCGGAACACTCGAAGCCGGTAGCCGCAAACTGACGCCGTTCCAGGGGGGCCGCCGCCCCCGGACATCTGTTATTTTGTCTAGGGTTCTTCCGATTGTTCCATTGCCGATTCTTTGCTCAACCATAGGTGAAAATAAGTTGGAATTGGAGGGGTATGGCTCCGGGGCGCAAGCGCGGAGCAAAAGGGGTTAAGACGAAGAGCGAGTTGAGTTTGGGCGATCTTGTTCTCGCCAAAGTTAAGGGTTTTCCCGCTTGGCCTGCTAAGGTACATTCTTGTTCACTTCGATGCTCCTCTTGATTCGTTTTCCTTCCTCTTTCATCGCTGACTTTCGGTTGATTTGTTGTCGAGTTCTTTTCTGCTTGTGGGATTCTTTAATTTTTTTTTTTCTTCTTCTTCTTCTTCTTCTTCTTCTTCTTCTTCTTCTTCAATTTGTCCGGCGAACGGACTGGAAGTTGTCACTCTACGTAGTTGCATACAATTTCTAAGTTGGATTGGAACTATTCTATCTGAGGCAGATTATTGTTTCGAGTATCTTGCATTTGTACTGTCAACTACAGGGAGAATCAGAATTATTTCGGTGTTGCTGATATGTTCGTGGTGATGCTCTTAATAAAAGTCATCTTGTTGGGGATTTTTGGGGGCTGGGTCTAGGTGTGTCTAGACGTGTGTATTAGGTTAAAATGTAACTTTTAGGTCAGTTTTGATCTATAGCTCTGGATATGCTATTTTCATGCATTTATCTATGCTTAGGAAGGCATGTGCAATCTGAATGTTCACTTGTGTGATATACTTGTGCCCAATTGTTGGTCTTGCTTCTATTCTGGGTTTCATCAGTTTCCATATGGCGCGACCATAATGAGTGCTGATACCGATTTCTTAAAGGCAAATAAACATATCGCCATTAATCGTTGCAGTTATGCTATCAGAATTCTGTGCCACTTGTCTTGCTTTTCCGATTTGTTTACTTGTCCCTTAGTTAGCTTAAGTTGGCTGATTGATGCTAATGTCTTTGTTTCTTATAGACTTTGTTTGACATAATGTGAGCTGTTCACTGATGCATAACTGTTAATGGCTTTAAACTCCAGATCAGCAGACCTGAAGACTGGCAGCGTGTGCCTGATCCTAAAAAATGCTTTGTCCAGTTCTTTGGTACATTAGAAATGTAAGCACTTCCTATCTATCTTCACTTTCTTGTACTAGTGGTGAAGGGACTTGCTTGCCATTATTCTTATGTGGGTAAAATTTGTACTACCTTGCTGGAAAGACAAACAAAGTTGTTACTAAACTTGAGGGGGGTACCTGCTACCCTTTTGAGTTGATACACTGCTTTGATTTTTTTAGTATGCTTGGCAATGGTTTATTAGGTTTATTAGTGACAAAGTAAAAAAAAATAAAAAAAATTGAAGAATAACATGGTATCTTCTTGCATCATGCATGTGGTGACTTCCCATTTTGCCTTGGATCAATTTTTTTGTAAGCATGGCATGGGGAACATTTAAACGAGTTTTGCTTCATGTCCTGCAAGTAGGTTCCTTTTTTTTGGATGCTCAAAATACTTTTCTGAAACAGTTGAACCCATGACATCTCAAATGGGTACATCTGAGATATTAAATTACTTTTTATTATTCAAATAACAATATCACTAAAATTTAAATAGATTCTTGGGTTATATTAGTATTTCAAAGGGTATATTTACTACCACAAAATATGACAAATGAGCAGAACTTGGGTATTAGACGGGGCACTTGTAGGAACTCAGGTATCATGTGACATTATGGCAGACCTTGTGAATAAATTAGAGAAATTGTAAAGACTCAAATGTATTTTTCTGATGCTGTTCAGGAGTGCATGTTAGCTTCTGATGGCTGTTAAATAGAATGAGAAGAAGAAACGGAGAGGATGAAGTCAGAAGTAGGACGGTTGACAAGTGAGGGATAGGAAAATTGTGATATTTGTATTTATTAATAGCTTATGTTTTGGTACTAAGATTTACATAGCTATTGTTCCCTCTCTCTTCAGTAGTAAACATAATTTATGAACACATGTCAAAACAACAATTTTTTTACATCATGTCATGTGGGACATAAATCACTACCTGAGATCTTCCAATCAGGAATCTTGAGGGTTGATTTTATCAATTGCATAGTTGCAAGGTAGAAATTTGGGAATTCTTTCATGCTGTGACTCTTTTTGCATACAGTTTGTTAAATTTTAGGCTTCTTGATACAACTTTTATATTCCTTAATGGTGTGTGGAAGGTTAGACTTCTCATGTTTAATTGAAAATGTAAAATCTTTTATGTGCTGATTATCTGATGATTCTGATCTCGCATGTTCTACTAGAGTGAGCTTCCAAGAAATATTTCCAAATTTCTATTTGCAGCTTTCCTCTGTATCGATTGCCATTGTTCAGAAAATATTTACACGGAATCTAGTTTAGTGCTTTCTTTGAATGCTTTGGATTCTCCAACAAGTTTTTGGTCTTTATATAAATATTCCTGGATGTTGTGGACCCTTAGATACATGCTAATTCTGAAAGTATCTCACTCCCCATGTCTTTTGGTCTGATTGAATTTCTATTTCTGATAGCAATAATAAGTAAATGATAATTTGTGATGTAATATTTACATGATTTCCTCGTATGCGCCAGCATGTAATTCAACATGTTTGAATGCTTTGACAAGTTATGCTATCAATCTTTTTTATAACATTGCTTAGTAGGCGGAGCTATATTCTTAAATCTTGGTATTTTTCAGTGGCACACATTATTATCTATGTCCGAATATATTACTTTTGTTTTGGAATCTGTGGTTACCATGTACCACATACACAATTCATTTACCACCAGTGCCCGTGGTGTCATTGAGATGGTCGGTGCTGTTGGTTAATCATTTTTATTGGGAGGAAGTTCCTGAACTATTGCAAGAATAATAGGTATAAAATGTGGTTTGCTCCTCTTTTATAAGCCATATTTAAAGTTATGACTAGATCTCAGCTAGAATAACACTTGAGAAAGACTGACTCTTGGAAGTATTACCATTTTGTCAAAAGTGTTCTAATATGATATGTAAAGATATTCACCTAACTGGTTCTCAGCTGGAAGAATACTTGAGAAAGACCATTATGAATTTTACCAACTTTTTAAAAGTGATTTGATATAATGTTATTTCTTCTTCTCTCCTATTTTTTTCTTAATTATATTTAAATTGACATACTGGCTGGAGAGTAACAAAGATGATTTGTAACATACTAATGACTTTTTCTGTTTTTTGTCCTCTTATAGAGCTTTTGTTGCTCCTGTGGATATTCAAGTGTTCACCAATGAGGCGAAAAATAAATTGTCTGCTCGATGCCAGGGTAAGACAGTTAAATATTTCGCGAAGGCAGTGAAGGAAATATGTGAGGAGTTTGAAGAGTTGCAGCGAAAAAAATTAAGTGGTGTGAGAGATGATAACCGTACACAATCTCATCCATCTGAGGCGCGTTCTGTTGATCCAGTGGTAGATGAGGCCTTGGATATTAATCGAAACAATATGATTGGGCCAGAATGTAAATTGGAGACAAAGGAGTCAGGTGATCTGAGCTCTGGGTTAGAGTATTGTTCGCAAAAGCAAGATGAGGTGGAATGTCACGACATGAAGCCTTATTTATCAGATGATGTGAATCATAGGTTGCCCCTTCCTGTATCTTCAGGAAAGAGGAACAAGCTCTCTTCAAACCATAATAATGTTGTAAAGGATTCACTATCAGTGTCTAGCCCTTCACATCATTCCCTTAAGAAAGAATATCCTCTTGATATCAAAGTGAAGGGCCGATGTTCTGATGGCAGCCAGAATGAATTGACAAATGGCAACAGACCAAAGGTGGCAATTGGGTCAAAGAAGAAATCTGAGGGTGCTGTGCTTAGAAATGGTGGATCAGATGTTCCTCATGATCATAGTGAAGAAGTGATGAGAAGGAAAATTGCTTCAAGTGGCAGCATGAAGCTCTCATCACTTGATATTCCAAAATTAAGTTTAGATGTTGGCAGTCAAAAGAAGGAAAAAAGGTTGATGAAAGAAAAAAGGCATTCTGAGTCAGCAGATGATGGCCAACAGCAGGATTCTAAAGTAAATTTTGAGGCTAATAATGATGCTATCTCTCGGAAAAAGTTCAAGGTCCAGCATGGCCGTGAAAAGCAAGGGTTTCAGACAAATGAAGCCTCATCTCCTGCCAAAATATCGAAAACTGCTGATATGGGAAAGGATGCTAACTTGATAAAAGCTCAAATTAACTGCAAAAGTGATTCTAGAAGTCCTAATGTTATTGATGACAAAATAGCCAGTAAAGAGCCTAAAAGGTTTACATCGGTTGGGAAGGCTGAGGTCCGCCGTCCCCGTAGAGTGCCAATTATTAATGAATCTGAATCCAATCATTACAGTGACGGGGAGGATCTCCCCCCAATAAAGCGCCATCGCCGAGAACTAGAAACAGTGCCTGGTTCGGCCTTGACTTTTGAAAATAGATCGGGAACTTCTGTATCACATAAGAGTGACTTGGTACTTCCTGGGAAAGTCCTATCTCCAGTTATGCAGTTGCCAACGAAGCGGAGATCTGTCCGCCTATGTGATGATGACGATGATGATGAGTCGCCTAAAACTCCAATTCATGGAGGAACTACCAGTAAGGTGTCTGTTAAACCACGCGTGTCGGATTCAAAAAAGAAATCTGTAACGCATGGGGAGAGTTATGTCCCTGATCCAACTGTGTTGAAAAATTCAGGACAAGTTGATAATGGGTTAAAAGAACAGGTACAATCTGGTCGTCTGGTGAATAGATTGTTATCGCCAGCTGCTCAGCAAGGTATGGAGAAGAGGACAAGAGAATCATCAGCTGCACATGTATCTCCTAGTACACAGCAGTTGGACTCTGAGAAGTTAGCCCCAGTAGAGGTTAAACCAGTTTCAGTTTCTCCTAAAAGGTCCCCCAAATCTGTTGGTGGTGGCAGACTATCAGGAGAACTGGAAAACAAGCAACCCAACAAAGCACCTAGTAGTGATTCTAGGAAAAGAACTCCAGCAGGAGACAACAAGAATGCAACATCAGCTGCACATGTATCTCCTAGTCCACGGCATCTGGTCTCTGAGAAGTTAGCCCCAATGGAGGTTAAACCAGTCTCATTTTCTCCTAAAAGGTCCCCCAAATCTGTCGGTGGTGGCAGACTATCGGTAGAACTGGAAAGCAAGCAACCCAATAAGACACCTAGTAGTGATTCTAGGAAAAAAACTCCAGCTGGAGACAACAAGAATGCAACATCATCTGACAGGTCGAACTTATTTCCTAATCAATCGATAAGTGAAAGAAGCAAGCAACCTTCTTCTGGAGAGAAAAAGAAAACTACTCCAAAGTCAGATTCCCGGAGGATCAATGACTCTGGGTGTGTGGTTGGGGCTTCAAATGAAAAAACCGCATCAGTTCGTGAAAGGTAATGAAAAATGCTTGATATGATGGAGACTAAAGTTATATTTCTCTATTGCTTATGCTTAATTTTCCGTTGCTCAGGCTGAATGCTGGCAAAGACAACAAAACAAGTTATGCTGTTGATTCAAAAATTTCAGACTCTGTAAAGTCTATGAAACATCTTCTTGCTGCCGCTCAGGCTAGAAAGAGACAAGCACACTTCCAGAATTCGTATGGAAACGCTTTTCTTTTTTCTATTCCTGACATTGACATGCCTGGACGGGGCCCAAGTCCTGCCACTGCTGCACTAGCATTTGAAGCTAGCATCACACTCCAACCGGATGGTCTAGGATCTCATCCCAATTCTCCTTGCTCTAATGTTCATCAAATCCCATCTAATAGTCAACATGAGAATGATGAACTTGAGGAGAGGAGGGTGAGCTCTGGTCATCAGGGCACTGGGAGCTCCCTAAGTGGGGGTACTGAGGCAGCTGTTGCTCGTGATGCATTTGAAGGGATGATAGAGACACTGTCAAGGACCAAAGAGAGTATTGCACGTGCAACTCGGCTTGCAATTGATTGCGCAAAGTATGGGCTGGCTAATGAGGTAGCCAATTTGCAGTTTTCTTCAGTAGATCCCATTATTCCTTTGTTTCATTCGTATTGTTTTTTCATGCTTTTCTCATTTATCTACTGTATGAGATTTTCTGTGGTAAATCATTCTTATGCTGTCCTTGATTTTCCTTGTTCAGTTTTCTGTATTTAACATGTCAAACTCTTTGGCAATACTTGTTCGATACACAGTCTCACTATTTAAAGGTTTTTGTAAAGGGTAATTTGAGAGGTGGACTTAGTTGCTAAGTGATTTGACCTTTTTAGCTTAAGAGTTCTCTGATATCTGAAGGAAGACATAACTATGAAATTAGAACTTCCAGTTCCTCAAGCTTATTCTTTAAGGTTGCATTTGGATTAAAGGATTTGAAAGGAACAGATTTCAAAATCCACCCAAATCATTAAAGATTTAGTTCAAAATGAGATTGATGTAGTCAAGTTTCATATGCCTAAATGCAACTAGGGTTGTTGTGTACCTGGGTATTTCTAATGCACAAAGAACTGGCCTTTTTTCCATAAGAGGATTATATAATTGATTTTCCCTTTCTTGACTGAGCTCAACCCAGATCAGAATGAATGGGAGAATGAATGGATTTGTTTCTAACTTCTATGCCTAAAAGTAAGCTGACTTGTGCAGATTAAAAAACATTCTGAGAATATGAGTGCCATTGATATGGAAAATCATTGATATTTTTATTTGTCTAATATAATAATTTTAGAGCTTTTTTTTGGGGGGAGGGGAATTTATCAATACAGCAACATATAATGTAGATGATATCTAGCTGTTATGTTTTATATGCTTCTGAAGTACAGGGCATCTAGCTGTTATGTTTTATATGCTTCTGAAGTACAGGGACTGACAGGAGCTTGAGGTGAAAGTAAATTTAGTTTTTCCCCTTGAGAAGCTATGTTGCTTTTTTTTTTCCTTTCTCAATCCCTGCTGGTTAATTATAATCTAAATCTATCCTGAACAGGTTAGTTAATTGGAAAATGAAATTCTTACATTCACGTGTACTTCTTTCTATAAGTCCCAAATTTATGTCCATTTATATATACAACTACTGAACTACCTACCAATGCTTCAGTCTGATCTGTAAGTAAACTCATTGAGCTGCTGAACCCTGTGATAGGAGAGAGTCAAATTTACAAGGGAAAAATAGTTGAACTGAGTTGTTTTTCCCTATTAGAGTGGGTTAAGAATTTCTTCTCTTCACTGTTCAGCACTGCAGAATTTTACCCCTAAGAGATATCTTTTTTTTGCTACATTGTAGTCACCAAGCCTTGATGTGATGAGCCAAAGTACTTGATCTTTTAAACACAATTTATCCTCCTCTACAACCATTTAGTTTAGTGGTTCTGTTTCAGAACAGACTCCAGTTTTGTCTGGGATCAAAGAACGGTCAGAGGAAGAAGGTATACAATGACACAAAAGGGGAATGTGACTCCCACTTATTCTATGTATTTTTTTTTTTTTTTTTGCGTAAGAAAGGAGAGGCTTGCTTAAGGAAGAGAGATCATTTTTCTGAAGAGAGATTATATGCTTGAATAGTTGAATTTATACATTTTATTTTTAAGCTCGGGTATTTTTAGGTAAATGAAGTCCTTTTAAAACTCAATGTCTCCTTCCTATCCAATCTGGTAAGGAAGAGCAGAGCTGGAGCAATTTTTTGACACATCAACAGTTATTTTACTTTTTTGTCAAATTGAACCCATTCCACTAAATACTATGATTGATTTGGTGGCTAGGTTCAGAATGTTGGTCAATGGTAACAGTCTCTGTCTCTTTCTCTGTTTGCATGTTCAATTTTGATTTTTAATTTTATAAAAAAAAAAAGGGTGTAAATGAAAAAAAATTAAAAATCTATCATGGGCAGTAAAGAGAAATGCCACATTGTGCATCTAAATACCATTGCCATTACCAATATTTGGGTTTCTGAGTTGGCTGTTGTGGATTGAAGATATCTAAGAGGAAAAGAGAGATATTTTGGCTTCAAAAGATTTAGATGAATACTTCATGAAGAAAGCTTTCAGCGAAATGAATGCCGGAAATACTAACTGGCTATGATGTGTCAAGTAAGATGATGAATTGCTATGGTTGATTCAGCTAACAAATAACAACATTGATTAAAGTCCAGACACCCCTTTGAAGATGATTTTTAATTCCTAATGCAACACTTTCCCTTGAAGAGGCCAATCCCCTAATTTGAATACATCAGCACATCACCATAGCCTCTCTGCAAACTTAAACTGCTACCAAGAGAAACGTATATTCTATATTCGAAATATGGGATTGCGGACTACTAGTCCTCTTATTAAATTTTGGTTCTCTTGCTTAATCAAGGTACCTGGTTGGGGTAGCCAATCTTGAGCATAGGTACTTTGGTTTTAACTTGTCTTACTGAGTTACTGAATGTGCATCTTTCATTTTTGGTTGATCATTAATTTACCTGTTGGTTTCCTTGGAAATAGACTTTCTGAAACTCAGATTTTCATGCAGGTTGTGGAACTTCTTATCCAGAAGCTGGAAAATGAGCCAAGTTTACATCGCAGAGTCGATCTGTTTTTCCTTGTTGACTCAATAACCCAGTGCTCCAATAGCCAGAGAGGTACGGGAAGTTTGGAACTGTACTGTTCACAAGATACTCTCTCTCTCACACACACACACACACACTAGTCTATCTTAATTCTATATTGTGCTGTATTGCCCCACCCTACACTAAAAATAAAAAAGGAGGTTGCTTTTCCCTTTGTGTCCACTCATCATTGTCTGTGGAATTTTTTTTTGTAAACCTGTGCTCTACTGAATCTTCTTTAGGAATTGCAGGGGCCTCATATGTCTCTACTGTTCAGGCTGCGTTGCCCCGCCTCATTGGAGCTGCTGCTCCTGCTGGTGCAGGTGCTCAGGAAAATCGCCGTCAGTGTCGTAAGGTGACTGTGCTACATCTAAAAGTAAGTCTTCAGACCTGTTGACAAAGTACTGAGTATCTTCTTTCAGGTCTTGGGCTTGTGGCTTGAGAGGAAAATCTTGCCAGAAACTGTTCTTCGCTGCTACATGGATGACATAGGAGTAGTAAATGATGATACGTCAGTCTCACTAAGACGCCCTTCCCGAGCTGAGCGATCTATTGATGACCCTATCAGAGAAATGGAAGGCATGGTTGTTGACGAATATGGAAGGTCTAGAACTAACTAGTTGCTCCCTTGAATAATGTTTTCTTTTCTGATTTCACCTTCTAAATGTTCTTCTAGCATGATCTGGTCATTATATAGGTAGTTTGGCATTTTACATTATGTAGCACCTGATGACTACTGAACTGATAACTTGTTGTGGTTGGTGTGCGAGGCATGTTCTATAAACTGCTTGGAGTCAGTAGACTTGTTTCTAATGAATTTTATGCTGTTTTTCTATGACATTAGACTTCATAGGCCCCTACCGGGAACAACTCACCCTGATTTGCCTAACATTTAACACACTAAAAATTCAGGCAAAAAGTAGAATATGGAAGATTTTGGTGTTTTGCCCCATGTAACACTTTGACAACTGTCAGCTTCAGGAAAAAAACTCTTTAATTATCTAATTTGTTACTTGAGTTAGAAACAAATTTAAACATGATTACTGTGATTTTTATTTTTATTTCAATTGATGGATTGCTGAACATTCCCTGTATAATATGACCAGCCCAAACTTGTTAGTCTGATTGTTGAAACACCACAGCTGTTATAGCAATCATTTGTGCTATGGATTTTCATACTTGATCTAGAATATTTTCTGTTAGTGTTGTCATTAGCCAAAAAATAAAACTAATTGTGAGAATCAAGAGTTATTGACATATATTGCTTATATGAGTTTGAGTTGTTTTATCTCTCTAATCACAAAATATTTTGCTTCATTTCTAAGTGGACAATCTTCTATCCCCTTTTCTGTAATTTCTTGTTCTTTGTTTATTCTGTTCTTATTTTTTTGATTATAGTTACTTTTTCAGGACTTATGATAATTTAAATTGCGTATTTTCTTGAAGTGTGTTTATATGCATCAGTCTGGGGCCTGGCCTGTGTGGTGAATGTGGGAATGCACATCAGGGCACTTTGCCTTTATGAGTTTGTAAATCATGTCTGGCATACTTTGTGAACTCAATGTTTTCTTTGACCTCATATGCCTGCCTCTTTGTGTTTCACTTTGGTTTCAGCAACGCTATGTTTCAGTTACCTGGATTGCTGTCAGCAAATGTGTTTGAGGAAGATGAGGAAGATGAGGATGCTTCTGATACAAATTTATGCGTGAGAGTTGATGATAAATCACCTTCCAAACATACACCTACTACAGGCAGAGATCCTGAAAATTATGCTGTTACTCCTAGTGATCGGCGCCATTGCATATTAGAGGAAGTTGATGGCGAGCTTGAAATGGAAGATGTTTCTGGACACCAAAAGGATGAGAGACCATTGATTACCAATGGCTCTGTTGAGCTTGCTTCATTTGAGCCGAATTCAGATGGTATTTTTGAATCATCATCAAATATCTCCACTGAGTGGCTGCCTTCTCCTGAGGGCTCTCCTCCACTGCCACCTGGGACTCCTCCTGGGACTCCTCCTTTACCAACTTCACCACCTCCATCATCATCACCTCCACCTCCACCTCCACCTCCATCATCTCCCCCACCACCACCTCCACCACCTATCGCACACCAACATCCATTTCCACAACTACTTGTTAGTCCACATCAGCCACCTGTTGGTCCAACTCCACCTGTTGGACCTTCTCTGAGACCTGCTGGTCCTTCTCCACCCGTTGGACCTCCTCCCCAACATCTTCGTCTTCCTCTACCACCCCTCGGGCCTCATCCTCCCCCTTTTGGCCCTCCACCACCTCTGGGTCCTCCTGCACCATTGCTTTCCCAGCAATCATTTCCGCCTCAACCTCCATTGGTTTCCCAGAAGAATATGCCTCCACTTCCATCCACACTGCCTCTTTCTCCACGTTCAGCTTATCAACCTCCTCATTTACCACATGACGTTGGCGCCACACCCACTGTAAGTCTTCTTGCTTGTCCATTCCAGATGTTTGTGAGTTTGTGTATGCACTTATGAAGATTGGAACTCCTGGATTTCCAGGGAAATCAACAAAGGCATGTGGAATATGGCGAGGATGATGCTTACATGAATACCCAAGCTTCACAACATAGGCAGCAGTATCTACCTGGTAGTGTGCCTTTCTCACAAAGGCCTGTGCATCCTGAACTCCCATCTCAACGCCCACCTAGTCATTTCCCCTATACAAATTCAGCCCAACAACATCAGTATCCCTCCTATTCATTACCGAACTTTTCCGATGGTCCAAGGAGATATATAGCTGATGAGCAATGGCGGATGCAAGGAAATGAGTTCAATGCGGATCATCCTCGTGGTGGGTGGATGCCAGGAGGAAGATCGTGCTCAGGTCCACCTTATTCACATGAAGGTGTGTATTATTGCTGTTTCTATTACCAAATCAACTGGTTTGAGCTAGGAGTCATTTTAAATGGCATTCTATTCATACATGCCATTGTTTCTAAGTTTTGAATTATTTAATAGATTTGTACTGTGCCTCCACAAATGCTTCTAGTATGACTTGCCTAGTGAAACATAGGATAGAGGTTGTATATGTAAATATAGTGCTAGTCATGGCTTTTAGAGCAGGTCACCAAGCATGCTAATATTCAAGTATTGCTTTTAAAATCTACGGTAGGTCTCTCTCTGGTGGTTAATAAGAATCACACATAAGCAGTCAAATGTGCTGGGTAGTTGCTCGTATTTGTAAATATTTTTGTTTAAAAATCGAAGTTAAGCAGTTTAATGTTTTGCCTCACATAGATTTCTTACCTGTATTCATTGTTGATTTCATACTTGTGCTGCTATTAAATTCGAGTAAATATGCTTACAAATATCTGGTTCCCCACTTGATTGATAGAGAATAATGATGAACACATCTTGTAGCCACGTTCCACACAGTCAACTCCTGCACAAGTTAAGAGACAATATAAAGCACCTATCAGACCAACTGAAGCAAATTGATATTTCACTTAATTAACAATTCAGTGAGCCTGAATTATAATTCTAAACTGAAAATATGTAGTTGGTTCTGTCAAAATCAAATTAAATTTTCAGCTTATCTCGATTTGGTGAATGGTTTATATTTTAAAGAAAAGAAATTAACAGTTTTAAAATTAATTTTATAAAGCAATACTTGTATTTATATGTTTTTGTTTAGTTGCTAAAATAATAAACACGAAAATACTATAATATATATGTATATATGCACATAAAAAATCTAACTGGATTTTTAGTTTGATTCAGTCGATCAAAATTTAAAATTACCAAACTAATTGGGACCTAAAACAAATAATTTCAAAATGAAAAACCAGAGGCCAAACTAAAATTTCCAGTTTGATTTCATCAAACTGATTGTGTTGGTTCTGCTGGTTAAACTAACAGGGGATATCCTTCCTTAACTAGCAGATTTATGGGTTGCTCGTATTTGCGAAGTGAATTAGACAGTTGATCACTGTGGCTTTCCTGAGCAACAGTTGGTGTATAGACATACCCAAAAAATTGTTTAATTTCTTGCGTGTGATTGTGGATAAGTTCTATAGGATAATTCAATCTCTGTATCACTGTATGAGTACTTGATTCTGGTGTGGGCTTTGTAGTAAATGGTGTAGAGGTAGATTTCAGACGCACTTGCGTGTTACAGTTCAATGATACAATGCATGCTACAGATTGCAAAAGAATAAAATTCCTGGGGAAGAGATCTTATGCATTTCTAATTCGTGCATGAGAGATCCACAGTGCTTACGCAATCAGTAACCAATGTTGATCTTTATTCTGATGCTATGAATAACGAAATTCAATGGGTGAGAACACATCCTCATGGCCATTAATAAGATGTTATCTCTTGAAGGTTATCATGAAAGGCCTCCTGCAAATACCATTAATTTTCAGCACTCTACCCCAAATACTCTGCCTTCGTCTGGTCAAATGCCAGGTGATACTTTTACTCCAGATAACATCTGTGTTATTTGTTATCACTTGATTTTCTGATGCAACAGCTCTGTAACTTATGTCAGTATAATTTGGTGCTCTGATTTTTTTTAGTTCATGGTGTTCCAATGATGGCATCTAGACCAAACATGTCTGCCGTCAACTGGAGGCCATCATAGACTTATTCCAGCTCTCAAGGTTTTTATGGTGAGCTCTTGGATTTTTTGCTTCTCATTTGAGCTGGTTACTGGAACAATTTCATGGTCCTTAAATTCTCATGTGGGAAAATAATTCATTGGCTGAATTTTCTTATTTAACATACTAAATGTTTGGTTTGGAAAAGATCTGTTATAGAACTGCTACAGGAAATAGCACCAATATGATGCCATTGTTTCCACCAAAAAAAGAAAGAAAGAAAGAAAAGGATGATGAATTGCATAAAGAAGCTTTTATTTTCAGCACATGATGTCAATTAATACAACCTATGCAGACTATTATCTCATTTGGAGTCTGTAGCAAATGGAAGTGAGTAAATTGGTTGAAGTGCGAAGCACAGAAAGATGCATCATACTGGCAAATCCTCGAATGGGTGGAGGTCTGGAGGATAGAGAACTATTGTCTCTGGAGAAGGAAGTAGTATCTAGCCATCACCAACTTGTAATGAATTGATCAAGAAGTGAATATCTGGGAGTTGTGTATCTGCAGAAATTGTGTAATAGAGGAAGATTTACTTAAGGTACAGGCAAAATAGTTGGATTTTTGCACGAGTACTTGTAAGCTGCTTTAGGTATAGGTGCAAATCTGAAGAATATTTTTACAAATCTAGGACATGGACTTTTACTGTCCTTTCAAATAGATGGCTTTTGATCTTGTTATTGTTTCCAAACTCGCTAGCCACTTTCTGTAAAGGCCAAAAGGCTATTTTGTCTATGGGTTAACAGCTCTGGCTCTCTTCTTAATTTGCTTGCCAAAAGTTTCGAACATTTTCACATCTCTTTATATAAATAAAAGCAGTCTGTTGCACATGCATGCATGCAATCTCTTGACTTCACATCTATTCATTTCTCAAATTTATAGTCAAAATTAGACTGTTGGAATTCTATTCTACTTATCTTATAGTTCAGTTGTTATATGTTGCTCATTTTCCAGGTGTTTTCAGGTCATAATCAATTTGCGGTTATTTTAGATCGGGATGGGATGGAATTGGTGGAAAGTTGTCGAGAACCTTCATTCACAGGACTGTATACTAAAATTTCCTGACAAAATACATTCAAGGGTGCAGCTGAACTGTAAGCCCTTTTTTTGCTTGTTATACCAATGCTTGTAATTAAACTATACATCTCATGAAGTAAAATAGTGGCAAGTGCAGTTTAAAAAGCCTGCTAATCCCCCCCCCCCCCCCCCCCTCTTTTCCTGCTACTGCATTTCTCATCTTTCTCGGAGATCTCGAGTGTATGTGTATTTTGGCTGTTAATGCACTCATGCATACCAAGTAAAGAGCATGTCAAACATTTAATTTGTAAATTATGTCCTTGTTAGCTATTATACCCTCTTTTGGGAACTTATACAAATTTTATGACATGAGTATTCACTAAGTTGCGTTCCTATTTTGATCTTCGTTTTTTCATGGTTACATTGCCTTCAGGGCCTTTTTTCTTTCTTGCACAAGTAGAGTGGATTTAGTCTTACTGCTGCACCAAGTTCAAATTCTTCTATATGATCTTTAATTTTGCTGGATATGCTCTCTGCAATGCATTTTTGTCGTAAATATTAAATATATATGCTGATTCATTATTTTAGAAAGCTAACAGTAGGTTCTTCGGGTTTTTAATTTTCTGTCTCTCATTTGATTTCTTTCCCCTAGTATTCTTAAAACTGGTGCATTTTTTTTTTCAATTCCTACAGTATTAATTATCCTCGACATATACAACAGTAAAATCCATATTGATCGACGTGATGCCATCAACTAATAGAAATTATAGTACTGAAAATATTATATATATTTGATGGAGAAATCACTCCTTTTTTAGTAAAAACAAAACTGGTTTTTGGTGCATATAAGCTATAAAGAGCCATTTCTGCTCTTATTTAGCAAGTAATGTGCTGCTTGATGATAAGTTTTTCCTTTGGAATTTTTGAGAAAATATCGAATTTTAAGCTTCATTTTCTGTGCAGCAATTACGGTTTGGAAATTGGAATAGCCTCTGCCTTATTGTTACCACTTACCAGGTTTAGAAGCTGCCTAAATCGGTATTGTAGAATGATGTTTTATTTTGTATTATAGTATTTGTTTAATGTGACCCTATATGTTTCAATTTAGAAACTAGAAGTTAGTTTTTATTTAAATTTCTTTGTTATGATGGAGATTGGTGTCAGCTAATTCCAATTGAGAACCATTTGTTGCTGTGTAATTAACTGAACATGTAAATATTGCCTAATACAAATTATATAGGAAGATTTCTCTCTGTGGAAAAAAAGTCTTTTATTTTTCAAAACTAATAACTAACTATTCGGACTAAGAAAAGAATATCCGAATAATATAATTGAATTATTGTAAGAAAAAAGCTTATTATGGAGTGAAAGGAATGAGAATAAAATTTAATTACATGGGAAAATGAGAAGGAATATTTTTTTTGACTAATTTGCATTAGCAATTATAAGTGTTAGATTATTTTGCAATTACAAATTTACAATATGTGGAAGTCGAATCCAATCCGCAATTAAATTCGAACAACTTAAAATAAATGGCAGTTACACACTGGTTGAATCGGTCTAGCCGATTAAATCTATTGCCATCCCATCATTAGTGAGTAGTTAGAATAAACATTGCAAGCGACAGATTATTAAATATTTTAGGAACTGGAAACATGTGCTGACAAATGGGCAAAACTACCAAAAAAATAGAATTTCTGCGATTTTTATTTACTTGGCTATACTATAGGCTTCGTTTATTATATACACTTATTTCTTATATTATTATTTAGTAGGGTTATAGACTGTGGCTAAGTTTTCTAGATGGTAGAGACCTTTCCAACATAAATCTAGCTTTTTTTTTGGTAGATGTGTTTTTTCTTGTTTTGTCTTTTTTAGTTGGGATAAGGGGAATGCAGAGTCTCGCCGAAATATTTTCAACACAGTTTCCACTGTTTGAGTATTATCTAGGGAACGTAGAGATGTTTATAAACCAAGCTACATGAGAATTTTTCTCGAGTTAATCCAATTCCAAAATTCTTTGTTAATGAAGCAAAAGTCAGCCGTTTGTAGCAAAATCATTCGAATAAATTGAGTTAGGCATAATATTTTGTAACGTCCCGGATTCGGAGGCCCATTGCGCTAACGTGAACACACACGATAATAGAAAATTACAATAAAATTTTTGTAAACTAACATAAATCATTTTCTCGAATTATAAAAATTCGGACAACACTTCGTTTAAAATATTAATAAATTTCACGCTCATAGGTGTTTACCATTCAACAATCAATCACACAAGATAAGATTTTTTAACCAACCTATCCTTTTAAAATCACACATTTCGATCAACCAATCAAAACCATGTTCAATCTTAACTAGTCAACAATCCATTATCCAAAATTGAAAATATGCCAGCAAGGCCATGGCGATCACATGTCCATAAAATATTTAAATAATCCATAAGCATATAGCGGAAGCATAAATAATCATATTTGTTGACAAACAACTAAACGGAGTTAATATTTCAAAAACTAAAATATGGTCAACCGTACAAAATGTCCACATTAGTCCACATCCGCCACTTGCCGTCATCAATTACCTGAAAATATTTTTAAATAGTGGGACTGAGTGCCAGAAAACACTCCGTGGGAATACTCATACATTCGTCCAATAATTTGCAATAAGAAAATATCAATAAATTCATATTTGACATGCCATAAATGATACGCTCAATAGACATAGTGGAAACCCACCCTAATGTGATCACATATAAACTATAACATATTCATAAGTAATTGCACCGGAGTACCATATTCGGAAATCCTCATATTAGTCGTATCAATCCACATTGAGCAACATAAGCATAAATCATTTTTCATAGCGGACGAAAGTTTAAATATAATTTCGAAAGCATTTTGGTAAGTAAACCCATCTTATAGCTAGATTAGCTGAAGCTTTATTCATGATTTCACATCCTAAGCCAGTTCTCGGATTAGGACCTTATGCTTAAATATAATAACAATCTTAATCATCTGTTGCTCGTCCTAATCGTGTCTCGAGTTAGGACCTATATATAAGAACTATGACTTAATAACATATTAATGTTCTAACATACACTATAACACAAATAAGGATCTAGGGATCGAGTCCCTAAAGTAAGAGCGTAGCCTGACGTCACTTAAATGCCGAACGGGTGATTCTAGCTTAAAAATATACTGGAGTCCTCGATCGTACAAATAAATGTCTTAAATTCATGGGGGGATTATAAAATTTAATTTAAAATTTAAAGGATCATAAAATATTAATATGCAAATATTAATTTATTATATCATACACTTAATTTCAAATTTAATCTAAATTAAGCAAAATAGACCAAATAAAAATAAAGTAAAAATATAATATGATTATGTAGTCAAGAGGGCTTGAACACTTGACCAAAAATATAAGTAAAATAATAAACGCTAAACCACTAGGCTAGAAGAATTTATGCAACATTAATTAAATTGTTTTAATTAAATACACTCATAAATGTTTGAGTAAAAAGAGAATTATAAAATGCATCAAAGTGGCTTGAACCTTGGACCTCTAGCATAAAATATAAACTCACACCATTAGACCAAACAACATTTTCAAAATTAAATAATGTCATAAATTATATAAAGGATCAGAAAAAAAATGGGTCCAGATCTCCTGCGGGAATGATTTGGAAGATCCAAAACCAAAAATAACGTTCAGATTGATTTTTGAATAAAAATGTATAAATTGTGTTCCTAAAGGATTTGAACACTAGACCTAGTGTAATGGAATTTAGAACATAGCCACTGGACCAAGCATGATTTTCAAAAATTAAGCTTTTCATTAATTATAAAATGTTCAAAATAATCTTATGTTAAAAAGAATAAAAAGGATAGAAATTGCTTCAAGTAGATTTGAACCGTAGACCTTTAACATAAAAAAGTGTAAATGTATAATAATAGGCAAAATGAGATAAGCAAAGGGAAATAAAAACAACTTTATAATAAAGTGGTTATATAGGCAATTTGAGGGGCAAAAGTCTAAAATATCCTTATGACATAATAGGACCCCACTCCCAATCATTGTATATGACAACTTTTGACATTTATTGCAATATATACAACAAAATGCATATAAATGCATGCCATATTCACGTGCATTTCTCCATGTAAACTGATAAAGTAACGTGTAAGTCTTCACGAAACTAACGTGTAAATCTTCATCTAAAATATAAAAGTAATGTGTAAGTCTTATCCTAAACTAACGTGTAAGTCTCATCCCCAAAATATTAAATATTGGCAGGTTGGTGGTTGGCCAAAATATTGAATGCAATTCAATGCATTTATTGTTTGTTTAACAGAGGTAGGTAATGTACAAATATATATATAGTATCAGTAAAAAATAATTAACACTCAACTAAAGTAAAACAATAATAAAATAACATATTTCAAAAATTGAAGTTGAGAAATTATTGAAAAATTCATCCAACAATTATACCGGAAAAGTTTGAAAGATACGTTTGCAGTTATTTTATGTTATAAACGTTTTAATATATCATTCTATAGTTACATTAAGCTTACAAAACTGAATACCAAATTTAAAACATGCTCTAGAAACTAACGTGTAATTAAGAACATGTTACAGTAACTAACGTTTAAACTATATGCTTGTATGGGAATATTTTCTGTAACTTATGAATTATTTACATTTATTACTGCATCATAAGGTAGAAATATAAGTTATAAACTGATGAAAAATTAACGTGCAATTAAGAAGTTTTTTTTCGAGATTAATGTGTAATGTGTTATTTTTCAAGATTTTTTTTTCCAGATTACACGTTAGTTATTACACATTAATCTAAAATATCATACACTTTAGTTCAATACAAATTATTGACGTAAGTTTAGTTGAATTATACAGATTAGTTGAATAAATATTATGCACATTCAATAAATATTATTACACATTAACCTTTACACGCTAGTTTAATAGATAACATACACGTTAGTGTTTTTAAAAAAAATCATACATGTTAGTTCAATAAATATTATGCACATTAATTTAATAAATATCATACACGTTAGTTTAATATAGATTATTTGCGTTAGTTCAATAAATAGTATACACATTAGCTATTAAATATTAGACATTATTCTACACGTTAGTTATTAAACATTATATATTAACTAACTTACACGTTAGTTGTTAAACGTTAGATATGAACTTACATGTTAGTTTTTTGCAGCTTATAAATATATATTATGACTTAATCATAAGTTTAATACAATGTTTTGTCTTGTTTATGATATTACAGATGATTAGACGTTGTGTCATAGTACGATATAGTGGTCATTGGGAGAGATCTGAATACAAAGACGGTGACGAGCAACTCGTGCTCATGTCCTTAGACGAGTTGTGCTTTTATTCTCTACTTCATGAGATTTATGATATTATGCAGATTGATCCGACATATGTTGAGTATCTCCTATTCTACACAACGAGCACCATCGATGGTAGAATAATCAAGGCTTTCTTAAAAAATGATGCAGATTTGATTCAGTTGCTTCACGAGCAAACACAAGAGGTTGTGGTATATGTTATTGAGAAAACTTGTACTGGTTCACAGCGATCAAGAGTCCCGCCTTCTGTTAATTTATCGTGTCCCAGCATAATAGCACATGATGATATGCTCCGAGCTAAGGAGGTGTCGGATCCAATCAAGGTGCCTGAAGGACCCATGACGCGATCGCGAGCTAAGAGGTTCAAGGAAAACCTCAACGGATTCATACGAGAGGTTTGGGAACAAGAGGCGTCAAGGAAACCCATGGAAGGAACCAATGAGGGGGAACCAAGCTGGAAGGTGTTGATAGCGGCACAAGGTTATCAAGGGTTGGAGTTAGAGTGCATTGCATGAAGATGGAAATCAGTCGGTATGCCCATACCGCGCGACAGTCAGTATGCCCATACTGACTAGGAGTAATATCGGTCCTTAATATTTTAATTAAGGGGATTGGTTTATTAGACTATAGTATTTATTTAGTCAGATTTTTATTTATTTTATTTCTTAATTTTCGATTTTTAAGAGTCATAGTTTGACTAGGATTTATTTAAGGTAGTTTCTTACTTTGGATAGGATTCTAGTTAGGCAGTTTCCCAGTCTAGATAGAATTCTTTTTGAAGCAGATTTTTAAGTCCTTTTAGCATTAGATTTCGTCCATCCCTACACTATAAATAGGGATTCATTGTGAACATTATTGAACAACACCATTATTGAATTCAATTATAAACTTGTGAGTTTATTTTCTCTCTGGAGAACTTTTATCCGAATTTCATAATATTTGTGAGATTCAACTTCGACTTATCAAACGGGTTCATCATCCCCGCTTGTGGCGTCTACATCCAATCCAAGTTCGTGTTTCCAATTGATCGCGGATTACGAATTCTACTAATTCGTGGTTCAACATCGTTGTGAGGCTAGGGTTTGGATCCATCCATCCAAATCGGCGAAACTGATAAAAGTCCTGGGAAGTTCAAAAGCTTTCTTTGTCGTGTGTCGGCGAGGATCGCATCAAGTGGTATCAAAGCTTCGGCTTTGTATCAGGTTCCATCTATCCTTTAAATTTTGTCTTTAAATTTTCGTTCTTTATAAAAAAAAAAGCCGTTCACAAAAAAAAAAGAGGCGTGAACAGTACACGTGAACAGTAAAAAAAATAAAAAAATTTGTTGTTCGATCTTAGTTTTTCATTCTGTTGGATTTTGGATACGCATTCCGTTATTTGGTTGTTGAACCTTAGATAGGTCGTTTGAATTGATTCGGATATTTTTGATTTTTGGATTTGATTTCTTTGGAGAGGAAATTGAGAGTTTAGACATCCGTAGGAACTGAGTGCATAGATAATTGTAGGAGTTTTATTGCATAGAAACCTGGTAGGAATTAATTTGTTCAGCTTTTCATTTAAATTTTCGTTGTAATATATTTTTTTTAGTTCATTGTGATATATATATAAAAAAAAGAAAAAAAAAGAAAAAGTGAATGAAAAAAAAAAGTCCAAAGATATAGGTACTTGTAACAAATTAGAATTCGACGCCATATGAGAATCTTTTCAACATGACATGAGTCGAACAATAAATACGGAGATGGGGATGTTACGTGAGCGAGTGGATGCTATCTCACATTCCCGAGTTCATGGGGGTTGTAGAGATGGCCGAGGAAACAGTAAGCGATTTCTATCCAATTCTCACTATCGGGAGTTGTATAGGGAATTGCAAGGTTTGAAGCAAGAAGATAGCAGTGTAAGAGGTTATTACACGAAGATGAACAAGTACATGTTTCGAGCTGACGTACGAGAAGATCAAGAAACTACAATGACTCGATTTTTAATAGGACTAAACAAGGAGATCCGAGATATTGTAGAGTTACAGCACTATGAAGAGCTTGAAGACATGATACAAAAGACTATACAAGTGGAGAATCGGCTTCGAAGAAAGAACATGAAAGTCCCGTCATATTCCTATTCATGGAAGTCAGATTGGAGTACTTTGGAAAGTCTTTTGACGTCGTTTGTGGAGGCGAAGGAAGTAGAGCACCGGAGTGCGACTGAAGCTAGAAAGATGGAGGCCGTTGAGGAAGTTGTTTCTGAGGTTCCCATTCCAGTGGCCGATGAAGCATCCATTGATGAGGTACCAATTGTTTCTATATGCCAAGGTGTTGAAGAAATCAAGGAAGTAGTTGGAGAGTCTAGACTGGACATGGATGAGCTAGAAATAATCGAGTTAGAGATGCCAGTCTTGAAGGAACCCAATCTTGAAGAGCCAGATTTAAGAGACGGCAAGATGGAGTTTCCAGCTGTAGAAGAATAAACTCTTGAAGAATCTATGGTGGACGAACAACTGTTCGCAAACTTGGAGATACCAGATTTAGGAGACGACAAGGGAAAGATTCTACAGTCATATGCGGCAAAGATTGTTGAGACAATGGAGAAAGCCCGAAGATCTTGTTTTACCATGGCAAGTGACATCAAGAGGGCCGTGCAAAATGAGAAGTCCATGTATTTGATGGTCCGCAGAGATTTGCTACAAACTAACAAAATTGACAAGTCTTTGCCAAGTCCTATTTTATCTCTCTTGCAGGAATTTGATGATGTGTTTCCCGAGGAGATGCCACCCGGTTTGCCACCAATAAGGGGAATCAAGCACCAAATTGATTTTGTGCCCGACGCCACTTTACCCAACTGGCCGGCGTACCGAAGCAACCCTGAGGAGACAAAGGAGCTCGAAAGACAAATCCACGAGCTGTTGGAAAAAAGCCAAGTGAGGGAGAGTTTGAGCCCATGTGCGAGCCCGGTCTTGCTCGTGCCCAAGAAGGACTCGTCCCTTCGTATGTGTGTCGACTGCAGATCCGTCAACAACATCACGGTAAAGTATCGACATCCTATACCCCGTCTTGATGACATGCTTGATGAGTTGCATGGTGCTTGTGTATTTTCTAAGATTGATTTACGTAGTGGGTACCATCAAATTAGAATTAAAGAGGGGATGAATGGAAAACGACATTTATTACTAAACTTGGATTGTATGAATGGTTAGTTATACCGTTTGGTTTAACAAATGCTCCTAGCACCTTTATGCGTCTTATGAACCATGTTCTACGTGCTTTCATAGGTAGATTTGTTGTGGTTTATTTCGATGACATATTGATCTATAGTAAAACTGTGGATGAGCATGAAGATCATTTGAGGAATGTTTTACAAGCTTTAAGGAAAGAACAACTGTATGTTAACCTTAAAAAGTGCACCTTTTGCACCGATAGAGTTGTTTTTCTTGGCTTTGTTGTGAGTGCAGATGGAGTGCAGGTGGACGAAGAGAAGGTGCGAGCCATCCAAGAATGGCCGACGCCTATCAATGTTAGAGAGGTTCGGAGTTTTCATGGATTGGCGAGTTTCTACCGCCGTTTTGTGCCACACTTCAGTAGCATTGCAGCCCCAATGACTGAGGTGATCAAAAAGAACGTGGAGTTCAAATGGGGGGAAGCTCAAGAACGAGCTTTTCAAACACTCAAGGAAAAATTGACACACCCACCGGTACTATCTCTTCCTGACTTTTCTAAAACTTTTGAGGTTGAGTGTGATGCTTCTGGTGTTGGTATTGGTGCAGTTTTGATGCAAATGGTTCGACCAATTGCATACTTCAGTGAGAAGTTAGGAGGCGCCACTGCAAATTACCCAACGTATGACAAGGAGTTGTATGCACTAGTGCGGGCATTGTAGACGTGGCAACATTACTTATGGCCCAAGAAGTTCGTGATCCATACCGACCATGAGTCGTTGAAGCATTTGAGGGGGCAACATAAGTTGAACAAAAGACATGCAAGATGGATGGAATTCATCGAGACATTTCCATACGTCATCAAATACAAGCAAGGTAAAGAAAATGTAGTAGCCGATGCATTGTCTAGAAGGTACGCGTTGCTTTCTACTTTGGATGCTAGATTACTAGGTTTTGAGTGCATTAAATCATTATATGTTGATGATGATGATTTTAAGGATATTTATATTGCATGTGAGAAATATGGATATGGAAAGTTTTATAGGCAAGATGGTTATTTGTTTAGGGAGAATAAATTAGTGTAAATCTATAAATATAGACAAAAAAAAAAAGTAAAAAAGGGAAAAAAAGGCAACATATAAGGGTGTAGTAGTTTCATGGGCAATTTGGAGTTATGACACACTTGGCCCCACACCCAATGATTGGGGAAATGTACTTTTTATGTTTTTTTAAACACTAAACATTAAATGCACCCTAAAACCCTAAAGTTTAAAAACCCTAATTAACATATACAAACCCTAACATATAAAAATAAATACATGATCGATCCCTACCAGTTTTTTGTAGACAATTTATTTTTAAAATTAATAACAATGAATAACGATAAGGATAACGAAATTAATAGTAATGATAATAACAAAATTAATAGTAATGATAATAATAACGAGAATGTTTCGTAAACATTATAACGAAATTGTAATAACGAAAATTTTGGTTATATCCATATAACGAGAATTGATGAAAATTGTTCATTAATAACGAAAATTGTTCATCAATTATAACGAAAATATACAATTTCTGAACTATATCGTTATATCATTATTATAACGAAATTTTCGTTATCATTATAACAAAACTATAATGAAAATTTTCTATAATGAACTATAACGTTATATCGTTATAACGAAATACTTCATTATTAGAAATAAATATCGTTATTAAAAAATGAACAATATCGTTAATAATAACAATAACGAAATTACTATTATTATTAATAACGATTGAATAACGATTTTCATTTTTCATAACAAAAATGTATAACGAAATTTCGTTATCAATATAACGAAATAACGATTGAATAACGATTTTTTTTCGTTATCAATATAACGAAATGTTATGTTATTGAATAACGAAAATTTTCGTTTTTTCAAAACGAAAATGTATAACGAAATTTCGTTTTTGAATAACGAAATTGTAATCGTTATGGCCGATCAAGTTTTAACATAAATGCGTTATTGTTTCTCTATGTGTTGGTCAAAATGAGGTAGGTAAAATGCATAAATTTGTATTTGTATAGGTAGGTATTAGTTGAGGCAAATTAAATTCAATTTAATGCATTTAATTTTGTGTGAGAGAGGTTGGTGGTATAATGTACTTATATTGAAGGTAGGGTTTGATCCCGAACATTCAACACCAAAACACAAAAAATATATTGAGAGCTTGAAAAATATATTGAGAGCTTGATATAGAAGAATACTGAAGAAAGAAACGACGTCTTCATCAAGAAAATACTCTTCGGCCGGCCTCGAAAAATTTTAAATTTTGAAAGGTACGTTTCGAGTTTATTTATAAAAGAAACGTAGGATTTTTGTTTTAAAGGTACCTATTGTTACATTTCTATGTTTCTAGTTCTAAAATAACATGTAAATTTATAAACTAGTGTTGTGGATGCTTGATTTAATTTTGTAACCTTAGGCTAAAAAAGTAGAGGTGGAATGAACTTTCGTTATGCATAAAATGAATTATCGTTATGATTTCACTTTAGTTACTTACGGCTAAATTTTCGTTATTCATAAAACTAATTTTCGTTATGCATAATATGAAAATTATCGTTATGGCTTTACTTTCGTTATTCATAAAACTAATGATTATAGTTAATGGTTTAGAATTATCATAACGAAAATGTCATTTCGATAAGTAGAATTATCGTTATGGTTATAGTTAATGGTTTAGAATTATCATAACGAAAATGACATTTCGTTATGGTGGAATTTAAATTTTCGTTATTCTTAAAATGTCATTTTCGTTATTGTGTAATTTAAATTTTCGTTATTGTTAAAACTAAACTTTCGTTATTGTTTAATTTGAGTATTCCTTATGTTAAAAAAAAATTTCATTATGGTTAATTGTTGTATTTAAATTTTGTGAAGATATTATTAATTTAAAGTTTCGGTATTTTTAAAACTAAACTTTCGTTATTGTTTAATTTAAAGTTTCGTTATTATTGAAATTTAATTTTCGTTATTGTTAAATTTAAAGTTTCTTTATGTTTAGAAATTAACTTTCGTTATTGTTAAATAAAAATTTCGTTATGTTAATAATAAATTTTCGTTATTGTATAAATTCAATGTTAGTTATGGCTAAATTTATATTTCGTTAGGTATAAAATTAATTTTTGTTCTGTATCGTTATGCTTATTTTTAAATTTGTTTTAGGGGCAGATGGTTAGACGTCGTATTATTGTACGACATAGTGGCCGATGGGATAGAGCTCAGTACGTAGATGGTGTGGAGGAGTTGATCATCATGTCATCGGATGATTTATGTTTTAGGTCACTGATCAGAGAGATACATGAGTTATTGGAGACCGATCCCACATGTGTCGAGTACCAGTTATCATGGATGTCGAGCACCAATAGTGGTAGACAGATCAAGATAAGACTGAAAGATGATGCTGGTTTGCTAGACTTGCTCCATGAGCAGAGTCAAGAGATGGTTGTGTATGTTGTTCAGAGAGGCTGCAGCAGCTCAAGGGTCATCCCTGACACCGAGTCTGAGTACAGAGAACTGGTCAGAGAGGAGGTTCGTGATGATACGCAGCACTATGAGGCTACAAGACGGAGACAATTGCCAGCATGTACGACTCAGTCATCATGGGCTTACCCAGTCCAGAAGATTGGATTGTCCCGCCTGACGGTTGTCCACTTGTGCGCGCTCCTGTGATAACAAAACAGGCCGGTCGTCCTCGAATGTCTAGAGCTCGGGGGGTGCTGAGGCGTCATCCAGTCAGCGGAGGCAGATCTGCACTAGATGTCATGTCCCGAGCCATAACAGACGCGTATGCACAGCCCTGGTGCCCATTGTCGGTGTGGACTTATATGCACCTCCAGAGAGCGCGCCACCGGAGTCTGCACATAGAAGAGCACCTAAGAAGTGTGGTATTTGTGGTGAGACGTCTCATACCCGTCCCAGGTGTCCGAGTAGACAGACGGAGGACCTAGATTGATCATGTCTACATTATTGTCGTTGGCTTGCAGTGATAATATGGTTTATCTCGACTTTGGTTGTATTTGTTTAAAATGATAATGATGTCTACTTTGGTTTTATTTGTTTAAAAATCATGTAGTCAACAAACATATTTGAATAAAATGAACGAGCAATGTCAAATGCAATACATATATAACATCATAAGTCACTCTAGACGGCCATAGCTAAGTGAGAAGATCCTCTTTGCTACAGAAAGCCGATATCTCTGAATATCATATGTACCGACATCAAGACCAGGAGTGCCAAACAACAAATGATCCACATACATCATAGCATAAACACCACAACTGATGCTGTCGAACTGCGCAAACTGCTCTTGGATAGTCTTGTCCAGTGTCATGGCTAAGAGATGTGTATCTGGCCTATGCCGACCTCTCCAAAAACCAGCGCTCCACATGACGCGTGGCAGTAGACGTAGGAGCGGTAGCAGCTCTCGATCACGCCTCTGAGACAGCTCTCTGTTCTCCGGGAGGTGCATCTGGAACAATAACGAGTCATACAACTCGACCCTCCACGACAGTGACCCAGTGAGCATTTCCAACATTGCATATCATGATCGCCTACATAAATGATAATGATTAACGGATGAATATAAAAAAATCATCATAGATAGTATGATAAGTGTACTTGAAATATCACTTACATAAGCTGCTCTCGTCCACGGGACCTCCTGGACGCCACCCTTGCCTCTGATTACTTCCAGTAAGACATCTGGAGGATCCCAGTGCAGATATCTGTCCTCACCATACTCCTGCTCACAGTGAGGATCTCTTGGATGAAGCTGCTGCCATGCTGACTGTAGCTGAACCTGAAAAAAACACATGAACAAATCAAGCTTCGACACAAAGAGACAATGAAATACAAAAAAAAAAAAGAATGTATCTTGAACTTACAAAAAAATATGGAGAGCAAATCACAACATCGCTCATGTGCCTTCTGAAAAGTCATCTCTTCACCTCAAGCAAGAAATGTGCAACCATCTCATAATCAACGAGCTTATTAACATCCTCCATACGCTCAAAAAATGCCTGCCAGAGTATGCCACTGGTGGGAATAACCTGGATATTCACCCCATGACCCTTCCTCCTGAATTCCGTGTATCCACGCTCTACCCTACGCGCTTCATCCACCTCCAGTAAGTCAAATACCGTCGAACGCGTGGCAGACGAGGGGCCAACAGATGACGGCTGGGTAGACGACGGGCCTAGAGATGACTGCGTGTCTGACGAAGGGCGCGAAGAAGATCGACCCGCAGATGATCTGCCTCTGGCTTTCCCCCCTCTCATACGGGGGGACATATGAGGCGTTGTGGGGCCCCTGGGTGGTGTGGGGTCTCTGGGAGGTGGTGTGGGGTCTCTAGGAGGTGTGGGACCCCTGGGAGGTGGTGTGGGGTCTCTGGGCACCGGTGTGGGCCCTCTGGGTGGTGTGGGCGACCTGCGTAGCCGACCCATAACAAGGTCTTCCAACCGCCCCATCCGATCAGATAAGCCTTCAATCATCCCTCTGATACTGTTCTCCATATGTCTGAAATTATTCTCCATCTGACTCATAATGCGGGCTTCTGAGGCAGCAACGGCGTCGATAACACGATCGAACCAACCAGGACGTGGACCGGGCTCTCCACGGCTCCCCTCATGTCTCCTCCTCGGGCGCTTACTGCCTGTCGGTCGAGGAGGGCTCTCACTGCGGTCCGGTCCCTGCTTCGAGGGTCCAGATCCCTCATCCGGCTCGTCTATCAAATGGTGTGTCGTCTGTGGAGCCTGCTGCTGTGCAGTACGGGCACTCCTACGATGTGGTGCTGGGTTGACGACGTCAGAGATCCCCTTGCATGTCCCCGGGACCACACGACGGGCAACCCCAGTCAGCAACTTCTTCTTGGAGACCTTTCGAGGTACCACGTACCTCACACCCAACAAACTATCTCCGTCCAAGCTCTGAACATATGGGGTCAGGAGCTCCGCTGCGGATGGCACCATCGGCTGGACATCCATCTGCACCAATAACGAACACCATGTTAACATTAACCAATATTACTTCAATTTAATAATTAAAATTATTTATATAAAAAGGGTTACCTGTCTATCAAACAATCTGGAGAAGTCGATGCTCGGGGCTATGAATGACCACCTCAATAAGCGAGGTGTGGTCATCTGACCTCCAGGGACGCCCAAATGACAGACAATCTCAGGGAAAACCTCACAGGCCCATGCCTGTTTGAAAACATAGAATATCATGTATGTATAATATCAAATCACTAAAACATAAATTTTTCATGATAAATTTGACTAATTACCTGAAATGCCCAAACAGGTCCGTACCAATGATACGCTCCGTCCCCCTGTGGGCCCATATCCCGTCGAGCTCTAGGGAGAATGCTGACAAAGTGCATCAGGATCTGAAATGTGTATCCCCCCCCCCCATGGAAAAGAATTCCACGCATCAACATCCTCCACCAGGGCCCACACCCAGTCATCGATCGTACGTCCAGGGTCCTGGCAAAATAACATCTGGTACACGATCAGGATGTTCACAATCTTCACGTAATCTGGAGGGTGATTGGCTAGACGCATCGCTGTGAACTTCTCATACATCTGTGCAATTGTCGTCTTCTTCCCTTCAAATAGCCGGTGATAGATGCCCCTGGTCGGAATCACATGAGCCGCATTCGGATCGAAACTGGACGGCCCGAACCGCAAGCCCGACACTAGTGCGAACTCTGAGGGCCCAAAGTGTAGTGTCGTGTCACTCACATGGAACCGACACTCTTTACCCTCGCGTGCAGGATCCTGGACACGCACTTCGCGACAAATCAATGCATGCAGCGCCTTCCGGGCTATGTTACCCCCCCTAAAGTCCACGAAGTGTCCTAAGCATCCAGATCTGAACGTCTGAATCGTATCCTCACCGCCGAAATGCTGTAACACCTCCCTAATCTTGTCTACTAACTCCATCTTCACGTACATATTCACAGTCGGCTTGAACCTCTGGAGGGGGCGTCTAATCCACTCGATCTAAATTTCACAATTGAAAATTAGACTGTTATTAAATTATTAAATTAAATTTTTAGCTACGTGTATCAAATATTTTGTGTTAGTATTATTATTATTCTTCTTATTATTATTATTATTATTATTATTATTATTATTATTATTATTCTTTAGTTATTATTTGGTTATTAATTGTCTAATAGTATTAATTAGACAAATATCATTATTATTATTATTATTATTATTATTATTATTATTATTATTATTATTATTATTTGATTATTGTTGTTGTTATTATTATTAGATTATTATTATTACTTTTATTATTATTATTACAAAAGTATTATTATTTATATTAATTGTTTTTGTTATTTTTTTTACTAATAATATTAATTAGACGAATATTATTAGTACATTTTTATACAATTTCATTATACTTTGCTTGAGTGTTTAATTATGATTAACTTAAACTTATGTAATTAATTATTTTTTAGAATAACGATAATGTTAATTACTTGTGATAACGATTTAAGAGATAACGATTAATCATAATGATTTAATACAATTAGCTTAACCGATTACTTCAAAAGCCATAACGATTAATTTAAAAAATGCTATAACGATTAAATAAAATTAGCATAATGATTTCAACTAAAAGTCATAACGATTGATTAAAAAAATCATAACGATTATTTAAAAAATCCATAATGATTCAATAAAATTGGCATAACGATTTGAACTAAAATGCCACGA
Organism: Perilla frutescens; assembly: GCA_026008535.1. NCBI lineage: Eukaryota > Viridiplantae > Streptophyta > Magnoliopsida > Lamiales > Lamiaceae > Perilla > Perilla frutescens. The sequence continues at coordinate 24,236,481 of BRKX01000010.1, read as the reverse complement.
CGATACTTTCATTTTAGCATAACGATTAATTAAACAACGCCATAATGATTCATTAAGTTGGCATAACGATTAATTAAAGAAAGCAATAACGATACTTTCAATTTATCATTACGATTTATTATAATTAGCATAACGATTTGAACGGAAAGACCATAACGAAAATGTAATTTAAAAGCATAACGAAAATAATTTAAAAGACATAACGAAAATCAAAATTCAATGTAACGAATATCTAATTTTACAAATAACGAAAGTTTTAACTTTAATATATCAAAATTAAAAGGCATAACGATAGTTTAACTTTTACCATAACGAAAATTAACTTTTAGCATAACGAGATATTAACTTCTAGCATAACGAAAATTAACTTCTAGCAAAACGAAATTTACCTTAGGCATGACGAAAGTTTATCTTTTATCATAACGAAAATTAAAAGATATAACGAAATAATAAAAGGCATAACGAAAGTTAATTTTTGGCAAAACGAAAGTTAAAAATGCATAACGATTACTATAACATGGATAACGAAGAACAGATCTAAATATAAGCATAACGATAATGATCTATCGTTTGAGCATAAAAACAATCGTTATGGCAAAAAATTATAATCGTTAAGAAAGATCTAAGTTTTCGTTCATCCATGTTTTCGTTTCGGCAAAAATTATCGTTATATCATCGTCACAACAATTGTTATATCTTCACCTATCGTTCATCTCTCTAAACACATTTTTAAAAAACCGAAATACGTTGAATCTAACCTCTCTGGCAGACGGTGGCGGTCGTATATCTTCACTTCGTTCCTCCATCGTCTTCTCGTTGAATCCGGCAATTTAGTAGTTTTTTTCTTTTACAGAACTTGCGAGAGCTGGTGTGAGAGAGCGAGAGGGTAGGGAGTGGTTAGTGGTTACAGAAAATTGAATAGGGGATTTAATAAAGCATGGCCGTTTTTTTTTTCAAATTAAAATCGAGTGAGTTTGGAAAGAGATAATAGAGATTTTGTTCGAACTAAAAGATTTTTTTCTTTTGCATGGAAAGTACAAATGTGTAAGGTACTTTTCAGAAAAGGGAAGGAAGATTTTTGTTGTTATGGTTAGTTATAGTTTTAATTTAAATTTCATTATGGTTAAATTGAATAATCGTTATGTTGAATTGAATGTCGTTATTGTTAAAATTTAATTATCGTTATAGTTAAATTTAAATATCATTATAGTTAAAATGAAATTATCATTATTGTTAAATTTAAATTTTGATAAAATTAGATTTTCGTTATAGATAGATTAGATTTTCGTTATAGATAGATAGATTAGATTTTCGTTATAGATAGATTAGATTTTCGTTATACATAAAATTAGATTTTCGTTATAGCTAAATTTAAATATCGTTATAGTTAAAACTTTTGTTTTTGATGAAATTTGATTTTCGTTATGTGTTAAATTTTTATTTTCGTTATGTTGAAATTTATTTTTCGTTATGCATGAATTTAATTGTCGTTATCTTTAAAATTAACTTTCGTTACGTTAAAATTAAAATTTCGTTATGTTAAAATTAAAATTTCGTTATACTTCAATTTAAACTATCGTTATGTTAAAACCCAAGATTTTGTGAGTGATAAATTAAATTTTTGGGGAAGAGAGAGAGAGTATGGATCGAGGGTGGTTACCAAAATTTATTAGGGTATTAAATATGAATTTATTCACATGCCACCGATTTTTTTTTTTCCAAATTTAAATTGAGGTTAGATAAATTTTGATCCAAAAGAGACGTCATATGCCAAGATTTTATTCCATGCATGAATTTTTTTTCTAACCCTACTTTATGCATGGAAAGTACAAAAGTGTAAGTACTTTTCAGAAAATGTAAGAATAATCAGCTTTTTTAAAGTCAATGTAGTACAAATTGCCCATAAAACTCCTACCCCCTTAAGACTTGCCCAACTATACCAATTTTAACATTTTATTGTCTAAATAAAAATTTCTCCCAATAAATTATGTGTGCCTAACTGTTCCATGCGTGAGTTATTATTGTTGGAATCACATGGTGGGGGTCTTATGGGGCATTTTGGAGTAGCTAAGACTTTATCTGTTTTGCAAGAACATTTCTTTTGGCCTCATATGAAGCATGATGTGGAATTTGCATATAATAGGTCTGTTCATTCTGCATCTCAGTTTTCACCATTTGAAATTGCATATGGTTTTAATCCTTTAACTCCCTTGGATTTAATTCCTTTGCCTGTGCAAGAATTCACTAATTTGGATGGGAAAAAGAAAGCTGAATTTGTTAAACAGATCCATGAGAAGGCTAGAGCAAACATTGAAAGGAGAACCGAGCAGTACGCCGAGAAAGCCAACAAATGGCGGCGGAAGGTCGTGTTCGAACCCGGCGAGTGGGTTTGGTTGCACATGAGAAAGGAAAGGTTTCTGGCTCAACGGAGATCCAAGCTGTTACCTAGAGGCGATGGACCATTTCAAGTCCTTGAGCGCATTAGTGACAATGCTTACAAATTGGACTTGCCCGGTGAGTACAAGGTTAGTTCTACATTTAATGTTGCTGACTTAAGTCCTCTTGATGTAGGTGACGAGCTGGATTTGAGGACAAATCCTGTTCAAGAGGAGGGGAATGATACGCTCCGAGCTAAGGAGGAGTCAGATCCAATCAAGGTGCCTGAAGGACCCGTGACGCGATCGCGAGCTAAGAGGTTCAAGGAAAACCTCAACGGGTTCATACGAGAGGTTTGGGAACAAGAGGCGTCAAGGAAACCCATGGAAGGAACCAATGAGGGGGAACCAAGCTGGAAGGTGTTGATAGCGGCACAAGGTTATCAAGGGTTGGAGTTAGAGTGCATTGCATGAAGATGGAAATCAGTCGGTATGCCCATACCGCGCGACAGTCAGTATGCCCATACTGACTAGGAGTAATATCGGTCCTTAATATTTTAATTAAGGGGATTGGTTTATTAGACTATAGTATTTATTTAGTCAGATTTTTATTTATTTTATTTCTTAATTTTCAATTTTTAAGAGTCATAGTTTGACTAGGATTTATTTAAGGTAGTTTCTTACTTTGGATAGGATTCTAGTTAGGCAGTTTCCTAGTCTAGATAGAATTCTTTTTGGAGCAGATTTTTAAGTCCTTTTAGCATTAGATTTCGTCCATCCCTACACTATAAATAGGGATCCATTGTGAACATTATTGAACAACACCATTATTGAATTCAATTATAAACTTGTGAGTTTATTTTCTCTCTGGAGAACTTTTATCCGAATTTCATAATATTTGTGAGATTCAACTTCGACTTATCAAATGGGTTCATCATCCCCGCTTGTGGCGTCTACATCCAATCCAAGTTCGTGTTTCCAATTGATCGCGGGTTACGAATTCTACTAATTCGTGGTTCAACATCGTTGTGAGGCTAAGGTTTGGATCCATCCATCCAAATCGGCGAAACTGATACAAGTCCTGGGAAGTTCAAAAGCTTTCTTTATCGTGTGTCGGCGAGGATCGCATCACATGATGTCAATGAAGACCAAGAGCCGATCAGAGATGGTGATGATGATGATGATGATGATGATGATGATGATGATGATGATGATGGCTTGCCACATGAGGATGAGATGTCAGACACTGATGAAGAAAGAGAAGAAAATGATCGAACGAATTTGTTAGAATCAGTGTTTACTGAATTTTGTGGTTGGATCCGTGATTCAGGACGCATGACCAGATTGGCAGGCATGACAGGATAGGGTACATCAAATGCTAGTGTTCCAGATACTTCTGAGATGAATTTAAGCAATTGGGTTGTTCCACTTGCTGATCTTGACATTGGCGTGGGTTGAGCCATCAGCATCAGTACTCATAGGTGCACTATTCATAGGTGCCACATTTTGATCAAAAGACGATTTGGCTATGACTGTGGGAATGTATCACATGCAGAATCGAGTTGAGTACGTTGTTTATCGATCGAACAAAAAGCGACTAGGGTACATTTGCAAGCATGGCAATGGATGTCCCTTTAAGTTGAATGTTGTTGTTGAGGGTAGTATTTGGAGCATTTATAAGTTTGATAGCACTCACACTTGTCATATGGACATGGGGCGTATCGCTCCACGTCAGGTTCCTGCAATCTCATCTGGCTCATGAACTAGCCTACGTGCACTATGTGGATCTCTCTGTCTACGAGACCTCTGTGGCCATGATGGGCCCACTGCAGTCGTCTCAACACAAGTCATCGGGACCTGCAATACCTGACTTGCCAACGCACCAAGTGTCTTCTTCTTTGAAGGTTTTTGGAGTACAATATACGTGACTCCAAATATGTTCCCCTCTTGTACACTTTGACAGTAAGGTGTCATAAGCTCCTCTGGTGTTGGCATCATCGGTATCAAAGGATCCAACTACATGATATCAATTGCATTATTTACATTAACAGATACATGATTAATATTCTAAAGATTTTTTAAAAAATTATAAATGAACCTGTTCATCAAAAAATGTAGAGAAATCGATAATTCAACATGTAACAGTGTTTGTTCGTGATTTTTTTACAATGTCGATGATATTTTTTTATGCTAATGCTAAAAAAGAGTTATGTTAAAATAAGTCATGACAATGCTAAAAAGATCCATGACAATACTAAAATAGGAAATGACAGTGCTAAAACCTTAAATTGAAAAATATACACGTAAATCTGAGTATTCATATATTTTCAAAATTTTCGATTTTACCCTTACTAAGATTCAGGGGCAGCGAAGTTGGACGTTATTACGAGATTGCCACCGCGTTTTTAAAATTTTTGGAACATATCTTGACCGTCCAAATAGGTGAGATCTATGCCACAGATTGGTTCTCAGTTCTCATATAGGGTGTGGTTCCTTCTGGAACCCAACCATATATATATATATATAAAGCTACTAAACAACAGTCACCTATCGTCACACAAAATGCAACTCCATGTCAAACCGTGCAAAAATCCTAATTAAGCTAAGAAAATAATTGCGCAAACGCAATTAAAAAAAAGTAATGGGCACACAATAAACTAGCTAGTGTGGATTAATTTAGCCTTAGAGATGCTTCAAATTCTTCTATGTATATACGATCTTTAATTTTTCTGGATATGCTCTATGCAATATTGCATCTTTGTCGTACGTAATTTTTAAATATATATGTTGATACATTTTAGAAAGCTATTTAACAGTAGGTTCCTCGGATTTTTAATTTTCCTTCTCTCATTTGATTTATTTCCCCAAGTATTCTTAAACCTCATGCATTTTTTTTTTTCATTCCTAGAGTATTAATTAATCATCCTGGACACACACACACACACACACACAACAGTAAAATCAATATTGATCGATGTGATACCATCAACTAATAGAAATTATACTGAAATTAAATATATATTTGATGGAGAAATATAATCTCTCCTTTTTTTTTTAGTAAAAATAAAACAGCTGGTTTTTGGTGCATATAAGCTATAAAGAGCCATCCGTACGACGAGCCCAACTATCAATCACGTTTTCAAAATGTGTGGCTTCCAATCTCATACGTATATGAGAAATTCTTCTTCTCCTATCAATCACGTTTTCAAAATGTGTGGCTTCCAATCTCATACGTATATGAGAAATTCTTCTTCTCCGCTCTTAAATTCTGAAATACAAACTCAAGGTTTATCTCAAGAATAACTAACTGATCGCCAATCTCCAAGGCTAGAATCAAACCTTCCCCGACATGCAAACATTTAAATCACCAAAAAATAGATAAATGTTGTGATTTAAAAAAATAAAATAAAAGGGGACGTCTTTTATGTGTTAATTATAATTATTAAATATTTTAAAGTTCACGATTTTAATATAACTACCATATCAAGATACATTAAGTAAAATTAAATATGATTAGTTGATTGGAAATTATACTCATTTGAGTAACTTTTTTCATAATCATGGGATCAAATCAAGAGGGGGAAAAAAGAACTCTCGAATTCAAAAGCTATTTAAAAGGAATATTTTGGTTTGCATTTTTTTCCTTTTAATAATTAGTAATTGAGAAGGTATTCAGTGCATAAGCACCCTCAGGTGCTACCGTCAGACGGCGTGTGGCGTCCACGCGTGGTGCGTGGGCGTCACACGCCAGTCTTTTTTTTTCTGGGCTTTTTTTACTTTTTTTTCGATTTTTTTATCCGATTTTTTCTTTATTCCTTTTGTTTTGTTTCCCAAAAATATATATCCTAAAATAACATTAATGAACCCTAAAATTAAAATAAATTGATTTAATTTGTTTAACATGGGTATGAATTTATATCCTTAAATAGAATTAATAAACACTAAAAAACACAAAATAAACCCCTAAAAACACCCCCCAAAACCCTAAAAAATACAAAATAAACCCCTAAAAACACCACCCAAAAAACCCTAAAAAATACAAAATAAATCCCTAAAAACATCCCCCAAAAAACTCTAAAAAACACAAAATATACCCTAAAAAAACCCACTAAAAAAACTAAAAAACCCCCCTAAAAAATCATGAACCCTAAAAAAAACCCCTAAAAAATATGAACCCTTTAAAAAATCATGAACCCCAAAAAAACCCTAAACTACTAAGCTCTAAACATTAATTCGAATGGAAAAATCACAATTTGAACTAAATAAACAAGTATAAAATAACTAGCAGACCCCTCTTTAATGATACAGATGACACTTTTCAAATTTTTAGTGATACTTTTTAGTGAGACTGTTAATACTGATTTTACCGTTTTTTTCTACTTTTTACGGGTTGACCCAACCCGTCTCATATAGCACTATTTGTCACCACTGCATGGAAGTATTTGCCTTAGTAATTATGGCAATCTTTTTTATTCACTGTTGCTCGAAGGGGGTTCTATTGGATGCATATAATCATGAAATATCCAAAATTTGTGAGAGAACTTTTTAAAACATAGATATTATCATTTTGAAGAATTTATATTCCAAAGTACAAAATATTAAATAAATATAATGTTACTTGTGGCATTATGTGCATGTGAGTTTTCTGTTTAAAAAAGAGATATCTCATTTAATTTATTCACATATATACTAGGTAATTTTATTAATTTATTAATATGTATGCATTTATTCATAATAACACTTATTCAGAAACGCTGAGAGTAATAAATATGCAAACCATTTTTATCTCCATCACCAAGAGTGCAATTTTTATTTACTTGATTGTACTATAGGCTTCATATATATGGTGTTCTTATCTCTCATATTATTATTTATTATGGCTGTACACTGTAGCTAAGTTTTCTAGATGGTAGAGACCTCTTCAACACTAATGTAGTATTGTTTCGTAGAGAGGTGATTTTTCTTGTTTTTTCTTTTTTAATTGTGAGAAAGGAAGTGGTGAATCTTCAACCTGAAATATTTCCAACACGCGAGTTTCCTAAACTACGAGTATTCTCTAGGGAACATAGAGATGTTTATGAACAGAGCAACATGAATATTTTTCTCCGAGTTATTCCAATTCCAAAATTGTTTGTTAATGAAGCAAAAGTTGGCAGTTTGTAGTTGCTGCTCATATCAAAGTCGTTCGAATAAATTTAGGCATAATATTTGCACCAACAATTATTGCCTTAACCAAAAACATGTAAATTGATGATTTGAGTAATGTACATTTACTTTTAACTTCCAAACCATTAGACCAATATCAAGAAAAATAAGCTTCAATCAACCAAACTAAATAATTGGAATGTCAACCACCTCCAAACCCATATACAAGCCCAAGAAACACAAACTTCACTAATCTTTATAAATTTTAATCTAAAAAAATATTACATATCAAATGGCACGTACGTTCTCTAGTTGAATATAGACCAAAAACCATGTACGAATTTTTCAAATTTTCATATAAGTCACTTGAACCTCGAGTTTTTCATGAAACCTTAGACGTGATAATTACATTAGCACAAAATATTGGTGTATAACTGATTTCATACGAAAAGCAACCATATACTAGACATGTGATTTGTGGAGAATCAGTCAAGTTCTAAAGGTCTAATACAAGTGGAAGCACAATTTCAATACACAGGAACTGACTGTGAATGCTCTAGTTTTCATTCAGGGGAATATATCATAGAGTTGATAATTTCTTCAGTTCTAGGTAAATTTATTATATCTAGAAAACCAAAGCCAAACAATAAACGAGCCCAAACAGTTGCACATACCCATATGACAATCAAGAACATTCCTAGAAATCTTCATCTTCCTCATCGAACCAGTATTCAACTCCTCCAACTTCCAAGCTACACATTCTCCAAATCTTTCCCGCAATTTTCATAATTTGCCCTGTACATCCTTAGCACTCCATCCTCTTGTCAATCATCGACCACCATAAAGGGAAATCCCCTGATAAGAACAACGATGTTATACTACTATTCAGCAAGTATCACCTTGGACCAAATATTATAGTAGGACAATTAAACTATCCAACAAGATTAGAGAAGACTTTTATTCAAGACATTCAGTACAAAACTTAGCCTTTCAACTTCCAATACATATATGCAGAGAGAGAGTGTGCTACTAGTACTTTTGAAGTATGGTAATGAATGTCTAAAGGCATATGGTAAAAGTAGTATCTCACCAGCCTCCATGTCTGGAGAAGTAGTCATTATCGAGTGAAACAGCCAGGGCAACAGCCACTGCTCTCTCAGACAGAGTTAACGAACGAGATACATCTAACTCTTGAACCTACAAAAGCAGAAACACGATTAAGAAATTCACTAATTAAATAACAACTGTGTGACTTATGCATTGATTACTTACACCTGCTGCAGGCCCAATACCAGAATCGGAGCTTCCAAATCGAATCACATACTGGCCAGCATCCGTAAAAACCTGGACCAAGCAATTATAAAAACTTGAAGATAAGTCTATATGATTACATAAATCATCACCAATCCCTATTTTATAAACTATTACCGATATAGACAATAGAGATTCTATAACTTGATAAGTAAGACTGGCTAACAAAGAACATAAAATCATATCCCCAATTAGTCAGCTGCACCAAGATAACATAACGGATAAATCTAATTTTTCACAAAGTAATAAGAAAAAACAGATCTAGTCTATTTGGTGATAGCTGCAAGGCGGAAAGGGACAGTTTTCCCCTCTGCTGTACATGAACCAAATAATAATTAAAGAACCTCAAATCCGAAACCCCTCCAGTCCCGGTCTATCTCAGCCAACACATTTCCATCAATGTCCTTCAAAGTGAAGGTCCAGTTCCACAAGCCAGGATTCTCAACAACCGCAAATTGCTTATTCCTGAGAGAGAAAGAGAGAGATATATAAGCCAGAATCACATGTTTGGGAGATTCAATAAATGTGTTTGGCTTGGAAACATAAGTTAAATCAAGTAGCACCGATCAGGATGCTAGATCCATGTGTTACACATATCATGCAGAGTCCTAAAAAATACAAAAATTATGCCATTTCCTATAGGGAAGAAAGATCTAAAGCAATATTGTCCAAAAAACCCACACCTCATTACGTCTGTCTTCTAATAATTTCTTCTGCACTTGATAGGTTAAAGATCCTTTTCTTTTGAAAACCAAAAGGAAATAAGATCAATCAAATAGGTTGATTGATTAATTTATTTATAGTAATAATTTTGCATCAAGTTATCTTAGGGATAGTTATATTCTTGTTTCATTATATTGTACGTAGAGTAGATTGTAGAGGTAAGAATCATTGAGAAAATCAGCAAATTGGACAATCGGTTTGATCTGACTGGATTAGCGGTATCTATGATGTTTGTTTCTAACTCCTACCCAAACTATAAATAGCCTTTGATTACCCTTGACACTTTGGACACTTTGAACACTTTGACAACCTTACGTAATTGAATTGCATTCTATATAAGATTTGAGTAAGCATGTTATTTTCATAAGAACAGCTTGACCAACAACAAATGCCATAAACATATGTATACAAGGTAGAACAACTTCTGAGAAAACATACCCCAGGTACAAGTCATAAATTCTCCTCCAAAGATGCCATCTTTTGTGAACAACACCAATTTCCTGACAGAAAAGATGTCAAAAAGAAATTAAGTCTTTTAAATCTTTGCTACTCCAAAATTATTTAGACTAAGCTCAAACATTAGATTAGACAAAAATTAAAAGAAAAGTGAACATGGTCATACTTTTCCATTGATCTCTGCATAGATTGAACTATTGATCCACCAAAAGGGCCTCCGAACCTGCATGGAAGCAATTTTACAAATGTAAACAATTAGCATCAATTGTACAATTGTGGATGGAAATTAATAACAATGTTAAAAGTTCTTACCTTAAACAGTTCATTACCAAATCCATCAGTAATGTCCGCAATGAAAGGGCGTCTTCGACGAAGCAACTGCGGAAAAATGTGATATTATCATCTACCAAAAAAATGATGCCCCTAAGGAGAAAACAAGAGGAAAAAACAAAAAGAACCCAAAAACCATCATACTTGATGACGATAGTTTGGGCATCAAGTAAAACTGCATGAAGGATCAGAAAGGAGGAAGCCTACTTCAATAAATTTTTTTACATTTTAATTTTTCAATTATATATTGAAGTAATGATAACAAGTAAATCCAGATTTTACTAAGTTTTTACTGGACATTTACAATCTTCATCATAACACAAACAAATCAAACGAAGTACCGAATTCAGTTTTGCACTTAACCTCTAACAATAACTTAATTTCTATTTCCATTTGCTGCTAGAATATTCCACATCAGATATTTACTGGGGCAATAAAAAAAATTGGATCAAATCATTGTTGCAAAGGTAATTAAATTAATTTGATGATGATGTTCAACCATTACGGATGAATATGCTTTTCAGAGGCAAGTAGGTAACAACAAGATACTGCACCGGTATGAAGAAACATTAATCAGAAATACTGTTTAAAGCCAAGAAACCATGAATGTCAGAACTCAGAACACAAAGAGCTATTGATACCTGTCTTACTATCACATTGCTCTGCTCGCGTATAAAACCTGCAGGCTAGAAGTAAAATGTTAAGCATAAGTTACTGCTGCAATATCTGTCAGTTTCTTTCAAACCAGCACCAAATGAATGGTCAAACCAGGAAGGAGTAAAACAAAGAAGAGACGTACTGTTTGAGGGTAGCAGACATCAACTATTGCATACCGGTTTTCCTGCACAAAAGGCATGCCTCATCACAAAAGATAATCAGAGCAATGCATTTGTAACATGAAAAATATATATTTCTCAATAACATCAAACATTTATGGAATTGAAGAAGCTCTAGATATATCTCAATAGTGTTTTTCCAAGTCTATTTAAGTACAGTAACTATCTGCTGAACATGAGCATCCCCCAGTTTGGACCTAGTCAAGCTTTTGAAATAAATTTCGAAGCAGCTCTTAGCTCATCTTCACATAAGGCATGCCAACTTACCTATCAAAGTGTAAAATATAACAAAATACCAAGTCATTTAGCTATTAAAAATATATATCACAAGATATAAATTGTCTCCGTAAGAATCACAGTCAAGCTAATTGATTGTTGTTATTCTCTCCAACTAATATGGACAATTGCACCATCAATGCTAACAACATATGTGATGGATAAGCAGAAGCATTTTTGGGTAAATACTATGGGAGGAATTCTTAAAACTTAAACTTACCTGCTCAAAACCAAGAACCAAGTTGGCCCATTCGATATCCCTGGTTATCAGTAGATTGGATCTTGCAAGAAGAGGTGCAACCTTGGACTGAAATTAAGTTTGGTCAAGTCATTTTACATAGAAGCATCGTAACGTTTGGCCACATTAAATTACTAATACCAGAATTGCAGAGATATAAAAACTCAAAATTTCTGCTTCAACAGATGTCAGTTATGCAATGATTTGCACAGTAATTAACATATGTGAGCAGTAAAATCCAAAGAAGTTAATAACTCCATTGTTCAAGTGACTAAGTGCCATGTGCTCCACAGGAGATAGGATAACATTACCTCTTCCAAAGACATTGGTTTTAATGTACCAGTGATGGATTGGCTGGTAGGTGGTTGCTTAAGACCTGACTTTATCTTGTCATAAGGCTTCTCATCCACAACATATTTGCCTGATAACATTCCTTCGATAAGTCTAGGCAAAGTTCGACCATTGACTAATGTTTCACTACTGTTACTGGATTTATAAACTTTATGCCTTCGTTTGGCAGAAAGACTTGTCTTTTTTCTATCAACAAGCCAGAGTCGTACAAAAAAATCCCTACTCAAGTCCGATTCATTTGGCACACCATGCATGTATCGTAGTGATGTATTTTTACTCCCAAATGATGTGCCCGCTAGAATACAAGGCAGCTTGAACCTCCATGATGTCTTTCTTTCCAAAGGGTATCCTCCCAGTTCCAGTGAAGAATAAAACCTCTTTCCAACAAATAGAATTCCATTATGATCCCTCTCCGTATGACATTGCAGTGTGCTGCGCCTAGAGTGCTGTCTAACACAGCCCCACACCTTCGTCCAGTTCATCTAAACAAACTGGAAACATGAGGTACAGTTAGAGTCTGAGTGCCTTCAACAAATATGATGATTTCATTTAACACCATACATATTTACACTAGATCCATGTATATATGCATGCTTCAAAATTTTAAGTAAAAGGCAAATCATTTTTCTATAACTTCTATTGATTACACAAGTAAGGGTAAATTTTACTCTCTTGATTTATAGTACTAAAGTATAATGTAATTAAATCAATACATGTTACAGATGCATTTGTGAATTGTGGGCAACATCTATATATCATACTAAAGTAATAAAGTTCACATTAATTTTTCCATTGACATGCAGACCGCCAAGTTGCAATTAGATTAATTTTTATTTTGTTTTTCATTTTCTGCAAAATTCAGACTGAAGGACACTGGCTCCCAATTTGAGCAGCCAAATTGAAATTGGGAGCCATTGGTTTCACAATGTCTATATACATCATTCGCAGCTTCACACTTCATCCTCTTACCCATGATTAGGTATATTTATTTTGCTTCTTTTTTTGCTACTAAATGTTCTTGCACTTTCCCATTAGAAAGTTATGAATTACACTTTCATGAGTATTTGTGTGTTTGCAGAAATTCTGTTTATTTGCGTATTGCCTCCTTCAAACACCACAGAAATTTGCTCGGTTACACTCCATGACAATGCCATCATACATCTATCAGCATACATTTCTTGAGGTATTAAGTGTAATAAATAATTATATCAATCAGTTTTCCATGTTGTATATCATGAGATATTAATTGTAAATATTTATATCAATCAGTTTGTATGAGAGTATATTTCATAATTTAAACCATTCCCCCCACCAATTATAACCCAATATTTTGCAAATAATCTAACAATTATCAGAACACTATAAATAATTAGAGACGAAGAATTACATTTATGATTGAAGGACTTCAGGCAAACTGTTCAATGACATGAAGTAAAAATTGTGCTCAGCAGTTGGAAAAATTGAAACAAATTAATTGCAAGCATTTCCTATTTGTTTGGAGAAAAAGATTCTTTTTCCTAAAAAAAATTGAAGGCACATTTAGTTTAAAATACAAGAATGAAAATAAAAAAAGCAAATTGAATTGAGATAATGAACCTGGAACTCTAACATCAGAAGGTCGATGAGAATCTGAAACGAAATCTGAAATCGTAGATGCTCTACATATTCTCAAACCCTAGAGAAGATGGTCGACATTCTGAAGAATTGGTTTTTGTGAGTGTTTTAATTGGTGACGAAAATAGAGTTATAGACGACGGGAAATGAGAAGAGAAGAGGCGACGAGAGACAGTCGAGGCTTCAACAAATGTATTTGTGAAAACTATAATGCCAAGAAAAAGTATATATTCTCATAAAAAAAAAACTATATATAATATATAAATAGATATGTCATTTTTAATATAATTTTGAAAAATTTAGGTCAGTCACTGGAAACCTACACTGACAATTAAAGACACAATATACAACAATATATTATGAACACGCATGGAATTAATGAATTAATATTTAATCTTATTATATTTGTGATCTTATCGTGTTATATAAATAAATAAATATATTAATTACTTCTTCCGTTTTCAATTAAGTGTTGTAGATTTAGAAATCTGCAATTATCGATTTAGTCCGGAACAGCGGTCTATCTGTGAAACATAAACAAAAGGAACACCGTAAAAGTCAGAGACCATCGGGGGTGACGACTGTTGGGCCTCCGAGCTCAAGTCAGAAAAAGAATAAAAAGTCGAATATGATAAAACACGGAACAAACGAATAGAATATGGAACTTTGTCGTGCGGTTAGATTGTCAGCGAGGGATCGGACTAAAGAAATACGATGTTTTTTCAGGTTCTTCGAGTAGAAGGTAAACTTATGGTATGTCTGCGTAGTCGCCAAATGAGGAGAATGACCTCCTTTTATAGGTGGAGGTAGTAGTTAGGGTTCACGCGGATCGCGGAGGTTGTTGAAGAACGTGTCGACTCCTCTGAACCCATCAAACCTCTTCTGGATAAAGCGGAATTGCCAACGTTAATTCAAATTTAAAATTGAACGATTGTCTATTGAAAAATTAATTGACCAACAACGTTCAACATTCTTGGCCCAGCGTAGCGGGTTGACGAAAAATGACCACCACAATTAGCCTCTCATTGCCTAACTTCCAGTATAGGAGTTGGGTAATGAATCAAAATGTAAACAGAAGCATATGACATTCGATGCAAGATCGAACGTTGGTGACCGAAAGAAGGTCAGAAGCGAACGTTCCAAGACATGAAAATAATCCTGGAGGACGAGCATCGAAGCTTTGAGCACAAGCTCTAAGGTAAGACGACCGATGCTCTGAATGCGAACCATAAGGTCAAATACCGAAGCCCCGAATGTGGACTATGAAGTTGAACGACCCAAGTTATAAAATAACCTGGAGGCCGAACGCCTAAGCTTTGAGTGCAAGCTGCAAGGTAGGACAATCGAGATTTTGAATGGAAATCGTAAGGCTAAACACCATAAATCTGATATTGTTTGCCGAAAATCATTATTATTTGCCATAAATCAGTATATGTTGCTCTCTGTTTTAGTTTTAATGAAATCGACCTTGGTAGGTCTCGATCCTTAGAAGTGATTGAGTTGGGGACATATCGACCCTTAGAAGTTGTTGAGAAGGGTCAACCCTAGAAATAATAGATCCTAGGGTTGACTCCTTAATTACCAAGAAATAACTGACCTTAGGGTCGACTTCTTAGTTGACCTTAAAAGAATTGACCCTGTGTCGACCTCTCTCTCTTTTTTTTCTTAATCGAGTATACTTAGGGCTTCTCGCTGCACTGGGCCAGGCGGGGTTCATAAAGGAAGAAGCCCACCTCATGCATCTTTGCTCGAAGTCGTTAGATACATGTTGTCATCCTACTTTTGACGGCTCAGATTCAAGCGGCTAATTTTTTCCTTGCTACGCAAGAAATCCATCATGATAAATACTACTGGATTGCCATTTATTTCCCAGACGCCTCATCAAAGATAACTTGGAGATTTTCCTCATCCATAGGATATAAAATCAAATTGAGAAAGAGTTGACATTTTCTTTGAAATTGTGGTCGATCTTGTTAACGTAATAATCTTATTGTTATTACTTTCACATTTGTATATTTACAGATGCGCGCGCATGTGTGTGTATGAGCGGACCTAGGGGTGTAACGAGCCGAGTAGTGGTCTGTTCAAACTCGAGCTCGACTTAACAATCTTAAAGCTCGAGCTCGACTCGAACTCGATCGAGTTCAATTTTTAGGCTCGAACTCAACTCGACAAATAACTCGATAGGCTCGAGCTCGACTCGAGCTCGATTATATTATTTTAATTAAAATAAATTGCAAAATTAATCAACACAAAATCTAAAATTGAACATCAAGAATAAAAATCGTTAATTATTTCCTAAAAAACAATCCTTAATTCCTAATACCTCGTTTTAACTTCCATTTTACACTTTGACTACATCGAGCATCAAAGTAATTTGGAAAAATACAATAATAAAAATGAAAAAACATAATATATTCAGATTGTGTGGCTTAGTGAATGTTGACGATTTCGCTAGCAGAGATCCACATCATCCATTGATTCTCTTTGGCAAGAATTTGTGTTTCACAAGTCATGCTCTATAATCTTCTCACAATCTCCCGATTCCCAACAGTAACAAATTACGGTAGAAGAAGAAAATAAAATATCAAATTACTGATTGTTAGCAAAGATGAAATGTAGAGAAAAATTATAAGAAGATAAACTAAAATAATTAGAGAAGCGTAATACAAAACATAAAAAATAGAAGAGCATTAAATCAATCGAGCAGAGACTAAAAGGCCACCAAGTTCCTGATTTTTGGCAAAAATATGACGGCGAAATGTAGAGGGACACATGAATATTTTGGATTGTTGAGACTTGAGAGGAAATGGAGGAAGAGAGAGAGAGAGAGATGAGTGAAAAGCGGCGCACACTGTTGCCCTAGATGCAAAAATGAAAAATGAGGAGAAGAGGGCTGGTTGTGTTCTTATATATGTAGGTTATAAATGTAGATAATTGAATATGTAGGGGTAAATAGTGAATTGAACATAAGCTCGATTAAGCTCGTGAGCTTATCGAGCAGAGTATAAATGAACTCGAGCTCGAGCTCGAAAGCTACTCGAGTAGCTCGAGCTCAAGCTCGACTCGACCAAGTACGAGTCGAGTTTGAGTATTTTACGAGTCAATCTTGAGTAGCTCACGAGCTAACTCGACTCACTTACACCCCTAAGCATAACTACATATGAGGTACGTCGAATTCAATTGATAATATTTTTTTTATCAGTGTCACAGCCGTGGCCAAGGTCAGCGTGAGTGATGCCATATCTTGGTAGCGATCGAGAACCTTTATTGATAGGTTATCATTCTTTTTATCTTCCTAATTTCGACTAGCGTGAGTTTATCTATTTTTTGCATTGTGAACCTGATGATGAGTGAAAACGTCGATTTTCAAAATAAAAAATGAGATGATAGATATCTGCAGTGCGATATGGAGATGCCTAAGACTGGGGACCCTAAAGAAGGAAGTTCGAATTTGGTCAAACTTGGGGTCAACGCCGATCCTAGATTATAAACCACTATCAGAGGTGTCGCCATCTCCAAAAAATCAAAGACTCTAAAAAAAATTAGGGTCTATTGAATGTAGTGAGATTTGGAACTTGAGAGATGTATTAGAATCTGAGGACGAGGGCTTCGATTTGGGGTTTGACAGTACTGAAGACACCAATGGTACATTTGCTGAGGGTGACAACATGGTTGTTGATCAAACGGAAAACTCAGGTGAGAAAGTCGATGGTTCTGACAATATGGATGAAATTGCAGATGGCTCCCATAGATTTTTAGGGTTCAAGGCAGAAGCAGTGTCGTCTACAATCAACTAACGATATCTAAAATATTTAATACGGTCTTACGGAGTCAATTGTTAGCTGAAAGTGAGGGTCCCAAAGTCTTCGGAAAGAGCTTGTTGGCCACCACAGGACTCCGTTGCATTTTACTCTGATGTTTTCAAGAGAAGAGTTCGATTATCCTTACATAACTTCTTTAGGAAGGTCGCAGCTAGCTATGGGATTTCTCCAGCCCAAATTTCTCCCAATGGTTATCATCATATGATGGGTATGCTATTGATATAGTATGACCTAATGTTTGGTGAACCGACATTGGAAGAATGACATTCATTGTATAGATCAGTAAAGTGTCAGGTAATCCGGGCCTCTATTGCTTTACTATATTTGAACTGGCTTGTGTGTTTTTCTCCATTAATTTATGTGGGATAGTATTTCACTTGTTCATTGCCATTTTTAACTATCTTCAATTGTTTCTTTTGTAGTATTTCTTGAGAAACTCACACTGTAGGGTGTCTCACTTGAGCGGATTGAGATAGCTCTCAAAGTTCCCGAAGCCTATCATTCATTGAATACTTTGTGAGCTAGAAGAACTATTAGTGACATCATGATTCCCCCTCGTAGTGCTCGTACCCTCCTACTCAAGGAAATCAAAGCTAGGGGCGATGAAGTAGCAGCGGCCTATCTGTGAAACAGAAACAAAAAGAACACCGTAAGAGCCAAAGACCATTGGGGGATGACGATCGTTGGACCTCCGATGCTCAAGTCAGGAAAAGAATGAAAAGTTGAATGCGACAGAACACAAAACAAATGAATAGAATATGGGAACTTCGCCATGTGGTTAGATCATCAGCGATGGATTGAGCTAAAGAAATATGATGTTTTTCACGTTCTTAGGGTAAAAGATGATATGATCCTCCCAGGAGTATCAGGTTACAATTGTGGAATTGGGAAAAATCTCGAACCCTAGCCTCAAATGATGTTGAACCATGAATCAATTGAATCCGCAACCCGCTATCAATTGGAAACACGAACTCGAAGATGTAATTGGTGACGCCACAAACAGTTATGGAATGACTGTTTGATAAGTCAATGAAGTCTCGCGGTGTGTGCGTGAAATAGAGAGAATTCTCCAGAGAGAAATTAACTCGCAAAGTAAAATCTATATTATGAATGAACTGTCTTGAATTACAATAGAAACAACCATTATATAGTTGGGCCCAAAATAAAATAATCCATGATTAATATCCTAAGAGAAATAGGAAAATAAAACACAAAACACGCCAATCCGGAACACGCTCCAGTTGGGCGCGACACGGGGTCGTGTTGTAGCTCGCGCTCAGTCCAAAGCCAAACAAGTCACGGGCGCGATCGGTTCACTCGCGCCTCGATGTACCTCCACTCGTGCTGTAGCTCGCGCCCACTGGTACGACCGGCTGCTCGCGTCCTGACTCGCGCCGTAAGTCACGCTAGTCCGTTCTGCAACTCGAGATCACTGTCTTCCACTTGAGCTCGATTTCCTCTCCCTCCATGGGTCGCTTGGACGACTCTTGGCTCCAGACCTCTTGAATGAATCCATTGAGGCTCTCCTTGAACCTCTTAGCTCTGGATCTAGTTACCGGTCTCTCAGGCACCCTAATTGGGTCAAGTCCTTCCTCGACTCGGGTCGTATCAGAAGACAACTTATGGTATGTATGCGTAGTCGCCGAATGAGGAGAATGACCTCCTTTTATAGGTGGAGGTGGCAGCTAAGGTTCACGCGGATCATAGAGGCTGTTGATGAACGTACCGACTCCTCTAAACCCATCAACCCTCTTCCAGATAAAGCAAAACTGCCAGTGTTAATTCAAATTTAAAATTGAACGATTATCTATTGGAAAACTAATTGACCGACGATGCTCAACTTTCTTGGGCCAGCGTAGCGGGTTGACGAAAAATGACCACTACAAGTGTCATTTTAGATTAATACACACAAATTAATAAATTAATTGAGTTACTTAATACAATCTTGTGTGAATACATTACATTGAGTAAGTTAAATATAGATGTATGAATTCATTAAATGAGGGTAAATATGTGAAAATGTGAATTTTCTGTCTCGAATTTGTAGAATGACACTTTTTTGTAATAAAATTTAAATGCTAGAATAACACTTATTAAGAAACAGAGTGAGTATAATTTAACATATTTATTTAATTTAAATTTTTAGTCAAAACTCAGTTATTTAATTTAAAATTTATTTATTTAAAAAATAGTTTTAATTTCACGTGTACCGCTAGTTATTTTACAACGGTGATTGCAACAACTAATTATAAACTCATCTAAATTAAATTATCAACATTAAAAAAAAAGACGAAATACCATTCTCGACTTCTCATTGTCGATGCTGCAGTGCTGCGATCGGCGGTCGGATATGATTAAGACTTTGTTCGTGGAGTGTAGCCTTGCAAGAGTGATGGCCTGGTGCCGTGGTGCGGCCGGCGGAGTCACCGAGTCGACGACTCGTGGAGATGGTGAAGTACAGTCGCAAGAGATGTCGAGATGTCGTGAAGACAACAGCAAATGTCCTGACTCAAGTGCGAAATGGCGGAGGCGTTGCCGACCAACGGAGAGTGAGAGAGAAGAACAACTACGAAGTGGCTAACTGAAGAATTAGGTATTTAGGGGTTGATTGATTTAATTTATATTTCCTAAATATTAAAAAATATAAACAATATATAGTATATACCAAAAATCCAATATATTAAAACCCATAGGTCGATTCGGTGTGGCAGATGGTTTCCAGCCACACCACCGACCGAAATGGGATCGGGTATGCCCCCTCCTCCACCTGACCACTGCACCAACCTCCTAATTCCACCAGACCTGAATCAGCCATATCCTGTCGATTCGATCAGTTGAGTCGGGTTTTGAGTAATGTTTGCTCAATCCTAGCATATGTTGTGTCATTGTGTTTTTCATATTCATATCGTGACACTAGTTACACAAAATGGATCGTGTTCATGTTTGTGATTATCGTGTCAACGTATGACCGGACGCATGAATTGCCAGCTATAAGTAAACCATTACGAAAAAGCTTATCATAAATTATTTACACAAGCCAATGTTCTATAATTATTTCTGTCCCATGGTACTTATAAAATTTACTATATAATTTGCATAAATATAAATATAATAAAGTTTAACTCAGTGTATATAAATTGTAATTTCTAATTATATGGAACACATTAGCCTTTCGCACTTTTAATGTGATAATAATAATTGTAAATAATAAATTTTGAAAGTCGCTGCAATTCAAATGGAAATGTTGAGGTGACAAAAAAATGGGAAAGAAATTTGAGGGAGTGGGAAGTGCATTTCATCCTTTCGTCAGATGGTGGTTTATTTGTGTTATTGCCGTAGAAAAGAGAAAATGCCATTTTTTTATTTTATTTATTTATTTATGTTTATGGTAACCCGCGACCGCTACTAATATATTGGGTAAATCATATTAATGTTTAATAACCTGTAAACCATAAAGGAGAGGTAAATTACACTTAAAAAACTAGGTGTGACAGACTTACACCTAGAGGTGTTAGTGGATCAATTTTTATTTTTATTTTAATTTGTGGATGATTAGATGTTTTTATATAGTTGTATAATTCTTTTTATTATGTCTTATTGAAAAAATTAATTGAATTAAGTATTACTATAGATTAATGTTAGTAGGGGTGTGCAAATGGTTGGTTTGGTGCAAAACCGAGTCAAATTAATAAAATCAAATAAAAAAATTAAAAAAAATTCAAGTGAAACCAACCAAAATAATATATATATATATATATATATATAAAGGAACCGAACCAAACCGTAATTCTTTAATTAATTTGGTTTAATTTTTTATTTAACCGAATTTTCAATGATTATTTTTTTTTTCAAAATAATTATATCTGGAGAACATTTTTACATATCTGGTCGTTCAACATGCGTCGGTGGGTAAGTCTAGTGATTACAAATAACATTAATACTCTAGTTACTTATGAGGATTTAATGATGAATAAATTTATTTGATAATTGATATAATGGGTAATACGATGAAATTAATAGATTTTCACATGTGTATTTTGATTTATTTATAAAAAGAGATAGAGAAATCGTATCACACCTCATTGGGCGGTACATGTACGATTCACTTAATCACTTTAACTTAAACTAGCAATTCACCTGTGCATGGCACGAAATTTAAAGTGCCTAATTGATTTATTATTATGATGTACATAGTATAACAATTTATTATAAGTAGTAATTAATTATATCGAACCAATATGAATAACATATAATTAAGAACATGAAATATATAAAATAAAAATTCATAAAAATGTGTGTATATGGGAATAGCAAATACAAAATGAAAAATATGTAAGAAAATATCCATCATTATCATGAACATATTAACATGCTCAAAGTAATCATCTATGTTTTGAACGAAAAAAAAAGCTCTATAATTGCTTAAGCAAGTGAGAATGACCAACTGCATTATGTATTTGATACAATAAAATGCATATAAATTAGTTTTCAAACTCAATGGATGGTGATATTTCTATAAATAAAACCAATAAAAATGTGATAACATATGAAATTAGAAAAAGTGGTGGACTAATATTAATTGTCTATCATATGATGACAATTAGAGTATTTATGATTTTACAATATTCAACTCGAACACCATTAATCATTATGAATACATGGATTCCAATGTGCATTATCACTACTAATATTAGTCACGACTTGCACATGTCATTGTTCTTATACATGTTTGCATGTCTATTTATATTGTAATAAAATTTTCAATTAATAGCATATGTGCCCTCATTTTAAAAAAATAAATAAATGTAGTAGTTAGTATATGCATGGATTTCCTCCAATTTATTGACTTCGGTCCTATTAATAACAACTAAAAAAAACAATTAGCTTCAACTATTTTTAATGGGTTAATTACCTCTAAAATCCCCACATTTACCTGTTTTTTAGTTTTAAACATTATTTTTTAATTTTTGTAATTATAACATATTTTGAAACTTTTTTGTAAATTAGACATCCCCGGTATTTTGGATTGAATTGAAATTGATGTGGCACCAGATGAGTACACATGTGCATCTAACATGTCACTAAATTATAATTATAGTTATAATTATTAAATTAATTGAACATTTAACATCCGCACAAGAATCGTTTCCAACCCTTTCTCCGGCGACGATAATAAGCCACAACGGCCACGTTTCCGGTCCGACGATAATATGATGTTTAAAACCAAAATGCAGGTAAATGTGGTGATTTTAGAGGCAATTAACCCATTTTTTAAAATGCATTAGCTTCCAAAACTAATTTTAACCACAACTTGCAATTAACTCATTTACACATACACACACATATAGATTTTGGTTCAGGTGAAAATTATATGTTGGTAGAAATGAGAACATGCTTATGTTATTGTAATTTACTATTCAATTAATCAAAATGTTATCAAACCAAAGTTAGATTAAGAAAAAAAATATTATGCTAATAAACATATATTTCCTCATTCAAAAAGTTTTCATCAGCCATCTCATCACACACCACACATTTCGTGACTCAATCCATAATAAATTGATAACACAATCAATCACTCATAAAAAATATATACAAATATACAATATATTACAAAATTTCAATAGAAAGTGTAAATGCAATTAGCATTACTATTGCTAACATCAATAAACTCTTTTTTTCTTGTAACGTGGAAATTCGGCCACTTATGTACGAAGACTTCTTTAAAAAATATTTGATGGATTGCAAAATGATTCAATAGTTTCTTCAAAATAAACAATATATGATATTTTATAAAGCAATATATGCATGCAGTGTATGGTTAAATATTAATGGATGTAGTATGCTATTTTTATGATTATAAATTGACACCAACCTTTTGATAATGAAATGAGAAAATTAAATCATTGATTCATTGATTCCTTTGTGCGATGCAGGTCTCTGATGAGGATTCATACAAGATAAACTAATTGAGATTTTTCATCAATATATATCAAGACATCAAAAGTATAATTGATTCATTACTATCAGATTATTTTTCTTTAGATGTATTCTACTTTGTAACAATAATAAAAAAAAAAATGATTCTCAAATACTAAAACAAAAATTCAACAACACAATAATAAGAAAATAAAATGTAACTCAATATGTGTTGTGTTGCAAACGCTATATGACTCTATTATTTTAGAATATTTTCTTGTAGGGTTTAGTATCAATGCTCCAGATTTGTGATAAAAATGTAATCTTGCGTGTAAAGAAAGGTAGGAAGGAGAGGAAAAAATGGGAGAAGGATTGAGAAAATAGTAGGGAGAAACGGTTAATTCTTTACTTACTTTTCCAACGTACATCATTCCAATATTTATAGCTAAACATTACTGAAGCCCTACCAGCATATACTTAGGCTAAAGTTATAATATGAAATAAAACTGCTTAATGGGCCGAAACGGGTCACTTTTGGGAAATTTAACTACAACTAGCCCACAAGGGCATTGCTCTTCATGCTGACCCGCGGCTTCAACCTTTGGTGCCCGAACCGACAATCCTTTTTCCCCAATTTCATTCTTCTTCATCTCCAAAGCCCTAATTTCAAGACTGCATTTTTCCACTTCCAGCGAGGCTTTAGCTTCGAATCCACCAACCACGACCTTGTCTGTGACATGTTATGTTGCAAAAAAAAAAATTAAATCTTAAAACGCTAGCGAAATAATTGTCCAGTCTACAGTATGATGGATGCAATTATTTATAGCTGAGTAAGAGGTGGTAATTTTAGATATTTTCAAATTTAAATGGTGTAATTGTAGGACAATATATATTGGTTGAATTATCATTTGACTAATTTAATTGAGCACGCATACTGACATACCCCCATTTTATTTAATAATTAGTAATGTTTGGTTAATTGATTATTTAATTAGAGAAATGTTTGACTAAATATAAAAACACGTTCATTTGCTTAAATCTATTTGAAACATTGTATGATAATATTAATCTTAATTTGAATGATATTGTCAACTATATCTTGCTATGATTATAGTCGGATTTTATTTTCGCTAAGATTATGCCCAACTATATACTATAATATAATATATATTAAACATACCTTAAAAATAGATTTATAATATTATAGATATATATATATATATATAATGTATAATTTTATTTTCGTAAGATTATATGCAACTATATTTGAGAATGATTTAATAATTAAATATATATGGGAATGATATTGAAGTCATTGTAGGCTAATCTTAATGCTCTCTCCGTTTCATTATGATTGTTATTTTAATTTTTTATTTTGTGTTAAAATATTTGTTGTTTTATATATTTTCACACTCTCTCAATTTTAACCATATCCAAAATCATATTTTAGGAAAATATAAATGAATAAGATTTTATGTCATATGTGAGGAATTCGTATATTACTCTATAAAATTAATTGTTAATTCTAGATTAAAAAAACTAAAATAACAATCAAAACGAAACGGATGAAATATTAATTTGGATGTAAAGGTATGTCAACCACCATCTTGATAATACAATTGTAGGCGATTTTTTTTTTCCATAGTTAAGATTGTAGCCGGATTATATTATGCTAAATTGAAGATTTAATGGCTCGATTATTAATTAGCATTAATCATCATTTCAAATTTATATTAAGATTTTAGTTTTAATTATTATTTCAATTTTATATTTAGAATTCAATTTATGCTAGTGTGATTTAGACGGGAAAAAGTTAATCTTACTATTTTTAACGACTATCTTACTTTTAGATATAATGTAGATATAGATTATTCAAGTGCTTTCGACTGTCTACCTGTTAGTCTGTCACAAACAAAACAAAGTAAACACTGGATAAATTTAAGTTGTATGCTATTAACAAACATTCAAATGGCATATATATCCCAAACCGCACCCATTATTTACCCTAGGCAAACACTTGCATGCATCATGATGCAGATAACGCTATATGAGATGGGTCAGTTAAACCCGTTTTTGACCCAGTCAACGCGGGTCAACCCGCGCTTTGACCCGGTCAACGCGGGTCAACCCGCTTTGACTGGGTCAACCCATAAAAAAAAATATGTCCAAAGTGAGTATCAACCTTCCTATTAACCCGCGTTGACCGGGTCAACCCATAAAAAAAAATATGTCCAAAGTGAGTATCAACCTTCCTATTAAAAAGTATCACAAAACATTCGAAAAGTACTATCTGTATCATTAAAAAGTAAGGGGTCTGCTAGTTATTTTATATAAGTTTATTTAGTTCAAATTCTGATTTTTTTTCAGTTTTTATATTGCATGTGTTGAGATTAATCTAAAACAATCATCATTCCAAGAATTTGCAAAGGAAAGCAAAACACGAGTTCGGTAAAATAAAAAGTACCTTGTGGTAAGCAGAAAAGTATCAAGTACGATAAAGAAAGATATCAACCTGAGATTAATACTATCATCATTCCAACTACAATAAAAAGTACCATGTGCCACGTGGTACGCCCGTGTGGGGCCACGTGGCCGCCTGAAATAGGCGGAAATAGCCGCTGTTGCACGCAAGTCCACCTCTTTACCCTAAACTAAAGGGCTGGAGCAATAAAATTAGAAATGAAATCACCTCTTACAATCTTTGTAGCATTTCTTGTTCTAATTCTTTAATTTTTTTTTCAATTTTTTGTATTTTTAATTTATTATGATTTATTTAAATTTAAATTTTCTATTTAGAGTTCATTCTTCCCTAATTATGGTATATTAAAAAAAAATTTAATCATGAAACAAGGAATGTAATATGGATAAATACAGGGGATCTGATCCGATAAAATTATAAATTTATAGGTCAAAAGCGATTATATGATTTTTTTTAATAGAAACAACGTACAATTCAATGATTACAACAGCGTATCAACTTCAAAAGACTAGCAAAAGTGATTATTATTATTATTATTATTATTATTATTATTATATTAAAGTAAAATTGTAGGGGTAAAATTGTCATTAAAAAATCAGCTAAAAAATACTTAAAAGATATACTTTCTGCCAAAATTTAGTAAGTTATGTTCGTGGTGCAGTTGGTTGATTGGTTGAAGTTTTTCATCTGCTCTTACATGGGTGTGCGTGTTCGATTCTTGATTCCTTCACTTTTCAAATTTTAATTTTTTAGCTTTCAATTGCAGGCAAATTATTTTTAAAAAACTTTCGACAAATAAATCATTACTCACACATAATAAAATATAATTCATCTATTCATTTCCCAATTATACAGTATATTAATTTTTGTTTCTTTTTTAGCTTTTAGTGGCAAGCAAAAAAATTTTACAAAAATGCCAAATAAATAATTAATTACACATAATAAAGTATAATCATATATTAATCTCCCAATTAAATACTAATATATTATTTTTAATTTCTTTCATAGCTTTTAGTGGCAAGCAAAAAAATTGCCAAATAAATCATTAATTATACATAACAAAGTATAACCATCTATTCATCTCCCAATTATATAGCAGTTTTTTTTTAGCTTTTAATAGCAAGCAATTTTTTTTAAAAAAAAAAATTAGCAATCATTTATTACACATAATAAATTATAATCATCTATTCATCTCCCAATTTTATAGATATGATTTGTGTGATTCGACTAGATAATTTTTCTACTGAAATTGCTTAAAATATAACACACACACACACACACACACACACACATATATATATATATATATACTCTGATATGTATAGTGTAGGTAATCAATTTACACTACATATATCAATCAATTTCATAATGTTTAATGCATATAAACGTGTAAGACCAATCAAATCAATATATGTTCCTATAAATAAATCGTTAATCACAGTAATAATATGTTTAGTGAAAATTATATCAAATACACAATAAGAAAATAAATTGTACATAATTTAAAAATAAAATAAAAATTATTTTCAGTAAAAAATGAATACTCACATTCACATCATTCATATCACTGTATAATTTATTCTCAGAAAAAAAAAGTTCAACTACACATATAATATTTACTCTCTTGGTCAAATAAGTATTTTATGTTTTTTTTAGGTAGAAATAAAAATTTTGTGTTAGTATTTGTGTACGTACAAACCCTTCATTGATCATTAATATTATCATTCCAAAATGATTTGCGCCAAACAAATCATTTATTTAGAACCTAGCTCCATAGTATAAATATTAATTTGATAATTAATTTATATTTATATATTTTAATTTCCAATAATTAATTTTCTATTTGACATTTTTTGTTAAAACAAATAATATAAAATATATTATTTTTTAAAATTAAAATAAATTATTTTTCTAAATAATGTAATGATTCATTCAAATTTGAATTCTAATTTATACTTTTAAAATAAATAATGTCTGTTTGAATTTTAATTCTATGTCAGTGGCTCACATGATTTTTTATTTATTATTTTATAAATTTTGCATAAACATGAGTTCACTTCTTTTTTAAATAGTATTTTTTCGAATACCTTATTTGTTGTAATCTAAAATATGTATATATATATATATATATATTATTTTATAATCAAATTATATATATATTTCAAATGAAAATGGTACTAAAAGAGCTGTGAATATTTAAAATATAATTATATGATCGAAAGTTTGTTTAGACTTTATTAAACTCGATTATAATCAACCGCGAATGTATTTAATAAATAAAACTCAAGCTTACCTCATGATTATGCAACTTTTATATGGATCATTCAAAAATATAATTAAAAATAATAAATAAAATCGAGTGCAGTCATTAACGTATAATTTAAATTTAAATAATCACCATTTCAATTATTTTTTAAATGTATATTTTATTTTAAAAATATACTATTTTTACTGTTATTTGTTTTGACAAAAAAAA
Source organism: Perilla frutescens (assembly GCA_026008535.1). Lineage (NCBI taxonomy): Eukaryota > Viridiplantae > Streptophyta > Magnoliopsida > Lamiales > Lamiaceae > Perilla > Perilla frutescens. The sequence goes on along the minus strand of BRKX01000010.1, from coordinate 24,208,128 downwards.
ATAATAAGATAATTAATTATTAGTAAGTAAAATATTTAGACATAAATTATATATCAAATTAATAATTTTATATTTTCGTATATATATAGGCTCTAAATAGATGTTATTTTTTTACCGACAAAGCTATTTGTGTTTTAGCGGTGGTCAAGGAAATGTATGTAGGTACACAAATACTAATATTAAAGACATATTTGTACTAAAAACATGAAAATGTCTTATTTCACTCTTAAAGTACATATTTGGGTCGTATCTAAACATTTTCCCTTTATTCTTTAAGCTTAAAGTATATAAAATAATTTCCGTACATCGTACGGGATAAATACTAGTTATTATTATTATTATTCCCTTCTAATTTACACACAATATTTCTATTGATTTTCTGTGTTTGTGAGTATTAAATAACACTGCACGACATCCTCCGCTGCTTCTAGACTGACTTTTACTTTTGCCCTTGTTTGACAATCTTATTGATTTGTAACTCAGTCTAGAAGTGTGCATATCAATCACTCAAGGCCATCTTTAATCGTTGTTTTTCCTCTATCTCTATTTTAAAGGAAAATGTAGAATTTGAGCAAAAATATATTCAACCATCAACTCTACAATGTAATACTAGTATTACACCCGTGCGATGCACGGTGAGAAATATACAAGCAATTGAATTATAGTTAAATAATTAATAGAAACAATGAGAAAATGTGTAAAGAATGTAATTTCATATTCAAGTTCATTCTGTAAAATTATTTTACGGGCAAACAACTCATATCAAAAAATAAATCTAAGAGCACAACCCTAAAGCACATTTATGAAAAATATTATACATCTTTGTCATCACCTCCGGATAAGCACACACAGGACAACCGATGGAGAGTTGTCACGATTTGATTATTTCTCAACCATTTCTTTATTTGTAAAGAACACAAAGAACATATCAAACTCCTTTATCTGTCACGAAAATAACAATACTTTCACGATAAATATAACATGTGATGATGTAACAGTTTGTGTTGTCCACAAATAATTCCAACATTTAAATGGCATTTGATGTGCAATATGTTCATAATTTTCTTCCATAATTTAATTTTAATTGTGACGATGAGTCAATATTTAATTCATATAAACAAAAAGAATATAGAAATAAACATGCCTAGAATTTAAGAAAGATAAAATCATTTTATTATTTAGGAATTTATTTTGTTTTAAATTAATGGGTATAGATATACATATTTACATGAATTAATGGTCTAAATAATATGTCCCCGAAAAAATGTTCCAAACTAATGCAATATGTATGAAATATATTTCTTGTATTTCTCTTCATTCCTTGTATCATTTTACTCGATTTTATTGAACAAAGTAGATATATATTATATTGAATGTTATTTTCTTAATTCTTAAAAATCAAACGATGTAAATTACACATCTTACAATCAAAATAGTAAGTTGTTGATTTAGATTTTTTTGGTAGACTCACAAAAATCCGAACAAAAAAAATAATATAACAATTTAGTGATTAATATTGGGATATTTATGTATTTTTGTATTTAATACGTATAATTAAATACATAAATTGTATGCAAATTTTGCATTATAATTTTTCTAAAGTATGATATAAATGACATTAAAACTTATTGAATCATTTGTGCCCTCAGTTTGTAGAAGTATAATAATATTTTAAATAGAGTTTGAAAGTTTAATATATAATAACTTGCAGAAGTATAATACTTTTAATAGAGTTTGTTATATATAATAATTTGAATATGTGGTTAATGCGTTTAATAAGCCTTTTTAGGATTTGTTTTTCATGGTGAATAGAATTTGTTTCATTAATTGTTTGTAAGTACCAATTAATTGATATTTTTCATATGAAGCTCATTTGCTTCCAAATATATTCAAATGACCCACGTACGTAGCAAAGTATTTAAGTTAGATTAAAGATCAAGTTAGATTTCCCATTGCAAAATCATATTGCATATCTATATTGAATTAACGGATGACTCACACGTATCCCAGTGGGGATGACCTAGTGGTGGAGTGAGATTGCCTGGAGACTAAAGATCACGGGTTCGAATCTCCTCAATACCACAGGTCGGGTGTGTGAGTAAAAAAAAAACGGATGACTCACACGTAACAATCTTGCGAATTTCATTCCTCTTAAGAGACTAATTAACAGACGAAAATGCAATAATCCTAAGGTTATATTTTATCTACCAAAATTCATTAATTTAGAAAATGGTAAGATGTGAAAATGAAATCTAAGCAAAATCAACATGAATGTATAAAAACACATAAATCCGAACCATCCATATATATATATATATGTATGTATATATATGTATATGTATAAGGCATAAAGAAGAAGAAGAATGGAGAGTACAGTCTTGTATCAAAAGATATGATATATCTAGTTGCTGATGATTGATTATTTTTAAGGTAATCGATTTACCTTCAAAATTGAAAAGTAAATTTGAAGGAAGATAAAATTTAGGGTGATTATTAATTTGGTTGATAATCTTCATATCTTTATAGTTTTATATCTTCATATACATCTTTACGTTGAAATTTGGAAAAATTGAAGGACCAAATTTACGTTGATCGGGTGTGAATATAGATCAATGGCCAAATCAAATTAATTGACACACACACACACACACACACATATATATATATATATATATCTTTATATATTGATCATATTCCGGTATTAGCTAAAATGTAATCTTATATTTATGTAAAATATAAATATGTTTCATCTAAATCTAAAATGATATATGTATATATGATTTATATATGTACATATACTAAATCAAAAAATCCTCATAGAATATTATGCATACATATTTCATATATTCATCCCTAATATAAATAGATGTGATATATATATTAACCATTTAATTATCAATGGATTCCAAATGTTATATATAGATTGAGAATGATCTAGAGAAATATTGACATATTTAAATATGGTAATATACTCATATTATTGTATCCTTGCAACATAATTGTTAGTTTTACCACTTAATATAAATTATATATTTAACAACAAATTTTGTTAGGAACGTTAATTTTTCTATAATTAATTGATTTTTTATGGAGTTGGGAAAATAATTACTCCTAATTGATTGCATGTTATTTATGGAAATTATTAGATATATTATTAAAAAAAATTCTAATATTTTATTTTTATTTTATATTAACTATTTATATATTTGGTAATATACTTTGGACGGGAAAACTTATGATTTCTATTTTAAGCGACTATCTTACTTTTAGATAATATATAGATATAGATATAGATTTCATTTTTATACTTTCTAATATTAATTTTTTTTATCAAATTATTGTGTAGCATATATTTTTTCAAATATTTTTTTTTAATATTTTATATTATTTAATAATAATGATAAATAATATAATTTAAATTAATTTACAAAACTATATTTTATTTGAACATAAAACCAATACTTACTAATATAAAAGAACAATTATATTATAAAAATGAACTAACATTAGAAGAATAAAAAAATGTAAAATAAAAAGGGTAAAGGGAGTGAATAGTACCCATTTACATGTAAAATAAAAAGGGTAAAGGGCTACAATTCACCCCCTTAAAAAAACATGTAGAAGTGAAGGACCATTGGAAGGTTTTTTTTGGCAAAAACGGGCAGTCCACCTCTAAGGTGGTGCCCGGTTGGAGATGGCTCAAGTTTGTGTATAAGCATTTAGATGATAAAAATCACAATAATTTGTGTCATATAGCCATTACAATATAACTTTGTAATTATTGAAAATAAAGTATCACCTTTAATGATCTTTGCAATTATGATATGCCCAAATATCTTCTTCAATTCAATATCTAAATTCAAATTAATATGGGGTATCTTTGTATTCTTATTCAACACAGTTCCAAATGTGGAGTGTACAATATAAATTTGGTTAATTTTTTTATTAAAATGGTTGGAACAAAATTGGGCACGGTGTAATTGCAAAAATAACTAAATATTCTTTTTTATTTGCAACAATTATAAGATCATGTTATAATTGTAAAATGATCCAAAGATTGTGATTTTTAATGTAAATAAGTAAATAACCTTTTTTTTTTTTCTTGGATGTCGAGGGTAACCCGCAGCCGCTACCGTGGTGCGCACTGGGTAAGTAAATAACCTTATTGTTTATTATGGTTGTAGACTTTAGCTAAGAATGGTTTAATGATGGATTAATTTCTCACTAAATTGAGATTTTTAATAGTATTACATATTTTGTAGAGATATGTTTTTCTTGTTTTTTTTTTTTTTCTTTTTCAGTTTGGAAAAGTCAAAAGGGAAGCGGTGAATCTCGAATTCGATACGCCTCTAACACATGAATCTTCATTATTTGAGTATTCTCCAGAGGACTTGGAGATGTTTATTTATAAACAGATGAACATGAGAATTTTCTCTGAGTTATTCCAATTCCAAATTGTTTGTTAATGAAGCAAAAGTCAGCAGTTTTTGGTTGCTGTTTATATCAAAGTTGTTCGAATAAATTGAGTTAGGCATAATATTTGCATTAACAATTATAGCATTGACCAAAAAAATGCAAATTAAAATAATCGAGTCTGGTGGATCATATCCAACTAGCTAATGGTGCTGTGGTTACCTATTTCCCAAGTATATTTTTTTCTTACATTTAGAAACTGCAATTTCCTTTTTTAGTATGTTTTTTTTTTTAATTTTTTAACCAATTATAATTTATTTATTTTTATTGAATTTTTTTAGTTTATAATATTTAATTAATAAATATATAATCATTTATTTATCGTAGTAGAAAATTTACCTTTATTGCAAAGTAGTTTATTATTTTGATTTTTCATTTGAATATATTAAACTATATTAAAGACATAATTATTTTTTTTATTAGAATATGTTTATATCGTATACTTATTTTTGGCAATGTTTTCATTTTTCTTCAATAAAAATTAAAATATACATAAAATTTTGATTATAATATTTATTTTAAATATAAATAAATAATTATGAAAAATAATAATAAAATGTTTAATTTAATTGTCAAATTATTTTGCTAAATATAATAAAGTAATATTATAAGACATGATTATATGTAAACATATCATGTATTAAATTTTTTGATTCAATGAGAATAGTGATTATCTTATAATGATAATTCAAATTTTAAACCATACCAATTATAAGAATGATCATTTTACACATACGGTGGACTGATCACGTCGACAAAAAAAAATATGCGTGTGAAGATTGATTGATTTTTTTTTTACCCACACACCTAACCTGTAATATTGAGGAGATTCGAACCCGTAATCTTTAATCCTCAAGCAACCTCACTCCACCAGGTCATCTCTCCCGGACGTGCGAAGATTGAAATTAAGTCAACCGCCAACAATATTTCTCCGTTATAAAATATTGGCATCAAAATAATTTTGACTTATAGATGACTTTCTTTACTTTTTAAAGTACTCAACACTCATGTGTCTCATAAAATGCTTATTTTCATTATAAAGGGGTTCGCAATTTTTTATTAGGAAATAGAAAATCAACTGAATTTTTAGACAAAACATCAGTTTTTAATTTTTTCAAATTTTGTTTTGAAGGATAAAATACACTAAAGTTATTAGTGTAGCTGAAAAAGAACGATTACTCCCTACCAATTGCCGATTTATAATTTAATTTGAGACATTAATACCGAAAATGGAAATGATAAAACCAGCCATAAGCAAACATAATTATATATACATTTTTGTATGTATATGTAGAGAGAGAGGAGAGAGAGAGAGAGGGGAGTCCCTCCCAGATCCGCCAGCCCTGTTACCCCTTCCACCGAAGCTTTTTCTAGCTAGCATTTATTAAATTGATAACATTTCTATGAATTTCTCCATCGATTTGGGGCTCTGATTTTCATTTTCGTCGCGGATGGAAAGATACAGGAGAATGAATGATGATAATGACGAAATGGATTTTGAATCCAGAGGAATGGTGGGATCATCATCGCCGTCTAGATCACTGCCGATTTCGTGTCAGCCATCCGATTACATACTGCATCAGATTAGCAAATACGACACCCTCGCCGGCGTCGCCATCAAATACGGCGTCGAGGTACAGATTACTCTTCTGATATTTTGATTGGATAATCATTTATTTTTATTTCTTTCCTATTTCTTATAGTTGGTTGTATTCATTTAGAATTCAGTATTGTGCTAGCAGCCGCATTATTTTGTGTTTTCGTGTACTCGGTTTGTTGTTGCAGGTTTATATATCTAAGAATTACAGTAGCAATATGTTTCTAATTCCGTTTATATTCCTAGAAATGAGCTGAAGACATTAGTTTGTTCCCTTGATGTGTTGGGATAATGCACGTCGATTTCTACTACTTTTTTTCCATGTTATTGTTGAGACTTGTTGTCCTGTTCTCGTACTTATTAGTTTGCAATGGTTTTAAAATTTCGTGTCTTAGTTTGCAAGGTACCATAAAGAACCTTGGGTCATTCCCTTCATTTGTTCAAACTTCGTGTCTTCGTATGCCTTTTTCTTTATAGCTTCTGGGGTTATGAGATAGTTGGTATTTGTCTGATTACTTGGTTTTGGACTGGGATTAGGTGGCAGATATTAAGAGGTTAAATGGATTGGTGACTGATCTCCAAATGTTTGCTTTGAAGACCCTTCGAATACCATTGCCAGGGAAGCATCCCCCATCCCCCACCTTGTGCAATGGTCACGAGACTCAACGGTACTTGGCTTGGCTTTGATTTTCATTTGTACTATACTATTCTGTGCATTCCTTCGATTGAAGTGCCAAACAGGATATTGTCAAAACGATATTCATTGAAATTTTTGTCCTTTGTTCTATCAATTTGGCTTATTAGTGTTTGTCATTGTCGGTAGAATCCTCACAAATTAATTTTGTTCTTTTATTTGATTGGGGTGAATTTAAGTTATTATAAGCTCGATGAAGGAAGAAGCTAGCTATGCTTCTAAATATACTTTTTTTTTCTTGTACTGTTGACATCTACTTTTGAGATTTATGCTACTTCTTACTCCCAAGTTCCTCTATTTGCTTAAGCAAGTCGTTAACTAGTGTTAACATGTTTATTTGGGATGACATAGATCTATGTTTAACTAGTCAGTACCTTCTATATTGTTGACCTTAGGTTTGATTTCAGGGCTGTTCAATGTCATAGACTCATAGTCATATTAGTGGAAAGACCAAAGGGGGGTTTTCTTGTCTTAAAAGAAATTGCACGACAGAGCATCCGATAATAGATTGTTGGACCCTTAGGATCAAAATGGCTTTTGGTTAAAGTGACTTCATTATTTTATAATGATAATGATTGGTTGATTTGGGACATAGGTGTCACAAACTGAAGTCTTCTAGCTTTTATTGTATGCAAATGCAGCTAAGAGTAATTGATGTAAAGTGAGAATTGAACTCTAAGTCAGGGGTCATTTCATAAGTATCTAACCTTTTGATGCAACTCTAACTCAGATCTTGAATCTGGTACTGTTGCATGATATCTCTGATATATCTTTGCTGATATTTCCTCATTTCTCATTGGTGAATAAGCAGTTAATTTTTGTATGCTAATGAATAATGTCCTCTGAACTATTGTCCAGTACATGGCTGCTGCTTTCATTTTGGGTGTTTTTCTCTATCCTACTTATTTTTCAAGCAGTGTAGGGGATTGCATGCATTGACTACTCCTGTGCTGTTAGATTTTGCTAGTCTGGAAACTAAAGGCAGTAATTGAATGTGGGAAACTATTATTTATAATTTTCAAATTAAGCATCAATCAATTGGTCATTTGATTCTGACTTTGAGGCGGTATTATACAAGACCTGTAAATATTTACTATAACATTATATACATGGTTGAGTGAAATTCTGCAATGCCCCAGCACGCCGAGAAAACCATTTGTCTTTACAGACACATATTGGATATTGCCATGGACAGAATTCCTGACATGTAATTATGTTTGTTTATAAATTAAACAAAAAATAAAAATAAAAATTGACAAACCGGATAGCTTGTTGAACACTACATTGGCTGCTCATCTGTGATGTATCTGATACATTGAGTCTTCAACTGAAACTTATTTTTTTTTGGAACACTTGGGAAAAGTAACTTTGCATCATACAAAATCAGTCTTTCTCTTTACATTTCTTTAAGGAAGCCAAAATTCTCTTATTTCTACCCGGATTCCATTGTCTACAATTTATACCTAGTAAGGGACCCTTTCTTTTGTGTTGTTGCTCTTATAGATTTGTTCTTCATTAAATCTTTGTTACATGTATAGTTTTACCATTGAACACTTTTCTTGGTACGGAAACTTTTGTTAAAATGCCAAGTTGTTGTGTTCATGTTGAACAATGTCTGCGCTGCCATTTCCTATCCTTGCATGAGAGCCCGGAGGTGCAAAACATTGAAAAAAAACCAGTGCAGTGTAGAGTTGGAAAGATTTCTAACTGCTTCAAACTTCTGATACTTGTGAATTTTTGTTTCTGATTTCAGATCAGCGTATAATGTGGCTGTGCTTAATTCCTCCAGTTAATAATGTTGTTTCTAAGATGTGGGAGGACGTGCTATTTTCTTAATATCTTTGTTTTGTGCAAGTCGAAATCCTTCTGTCTGGACCAGACAAAATAGTTGCGAGGACAATTATCAAGAGGAGAAAATGGCTGACAATAATGTACCTTTTGCAGGCCAAGGAGCTCTGAGCAGGACCTGTCCTATCGTAGGCATTCCGATTTATTTGATTCGTTTCAATCTTTAAAACTAAATTCTTCTTCAGATCATAAAGCCTCTCCAGCCATGAACAGCTTACGCGGTTATTATGGTCTCACACAAGCAGATCAAATGGCTGCCTCCGGAGGTTTAGAAATTGACCAGAATGGAAGAGCTAAATATCTGGAGGACGGTTCATTTTCCACACCTTCAAACCATCGATTGAGTCATCAAAGAAAATCAAAAAGTGTAGCTAATAATCTAATGTATGCAAATGGGGGTCTGCATGATCCACTCTTGTCACCAGAATCTGAAGATAGTGGCACTAGCAGATGGATTGAGAAGCTTTTAGGGAGGCGTCTAAAGTCTGAAGCTGATTTTACGTCTTGCCCTCCAGAAAAGGTTCTTAAGGAGGAAAACAGCAGTAGCAGTACTATTTCAAGCAGAGGCTTGGCTCTCAGGTCCAATGCAACCTCCCGAGTTGTCTCAGGGGGAGTGGATTCTGAGTCAGGGCTTAACCCGATTCCCTTAAATTTAGGCGATTCACCTCAAACCGACCCTGTCAGTGGAGTACGAAAGTCATCAAGTACATCAAGTTTGCAGGATTCAGATAGTGGTGCATTATCATCGCTATGGCAGACAGCCACATGGACAGATTTTCAGGCTCTTTCTTCTGCGGCCATACCTATCTTTGATGGTCTGCCTAAGCCAATGAGTCGAAAAAACAAAGCCGCGCTTGATTAGTGAGAATACTTTATCCATCACTCTATTATTTTGCATCTTGCAGAAACATTTTTAAACAGAGAGGGACCAGCAAAGACGGGCTGGATTTGAACAAATATAGAGATTTACGATGATTGGATAGGGATACATTACGGTTTTGGTGGAATGTTACTGAGTCTCCACTCTGATGGAGTTGAAGTCAAGTTAGATCCCTAGAATTTGATCATCACACTTGAGGAATGGGAAGAGAAAAAGATTCAGGTATAATTTTTTGTTGTGCTCTTGGAAAATTGCTAGAGCATGTGTACATGCTTCATTGAACATTGATAGATAGCATGTATATTGGATGGATTGGATAGTCACCTATGTTTTGGTGACAAGAAGAAAAGAAAATGATATTTGTACTTATATATTTATGTGTATATTTATATTCTTTCCGCTTTACATTATCTTATAGCAGTGTATAAGTTGAAATATAGCTACTGACTGCATGCACATAGTGAAAGGGCAGTTTTGTAATTTACATATATACATTATTAAGATTATGTTTTGTGGTTCATATGAGAATGAATCTGTACCATGATTTATACTTTGCTCTATTTTTTTTTTTTTTGTTTAAAATTGGAGGTCCAATTTTTATCTTTAAAAAATCAAAGGTCCAATTGAACAATGTTTGTTTTTTTTTGCTTCAGTTTAGGGGGAAATATAAGATATCATAAATAAAAATTAGTGTTAGGATATTCACACTCCAGTATTATTACTCGAATTTATAAATGTGATTACGATTTGTAAGGAACACTGTCGCATTCGTATAAATACAACAGTAGAAGTTCGAATTTCATTAATACTGCTATGTGTGAGTCTGTTACACTTGGCTTTCTAACCCGACATAAAAAATAAAAGCTAAACCATCATTTAAATCCCAAACTATTTACATTTTTTCAAATCTATCACAAACTAACACTTTTATCAATTAAATAGCTAAAATATTAAAAACTAATCAAATCTGTCTCCAGATACATTTTTAGGCAAAAAATTACCTAACGTTTCAGCTAAATATCTGGGTCTTCTTTTTATGTTGTAGCCAAATCGATCATATCTATGACATAATATCTTTATTCTAATTTTTTTAAACTCTTTTCAAGATCTGATTTTGGCCCGAAAATGTATTCGATGATAGATTTGATTAGTTTTTAATAGTTTAGGTATTTAATTGATAAAAGTGTTAGTTTGTGATAGATTTGAGAAAATTTGATGATTTAGCCAAAAATAAAGTGTGAACATATCTTTATAGCCAAGATTGACTTATAAAATTCTTTTATAACCAAAGATTGCAGAATCTTCTTTTCTAATCAAACTTATTTCCATTTACCGTAACACCCTCATTGAAATGTGGGATCGGTCAAAAATTTAAAAAGAAACAGAAATCTTGTATGCAACCCTTGTACATGCCCAAATTCCAAATTTATGTGAAAAAAGGAACAACACAGCAAATTCTTCTACACGGCCAAAAATTAAAGTGTCGTGTACAATGGAAATTGTACACGTTGCTATAGTTGTGTTGTGTTGAAAAAAAATTAACTTGCCTACACGTTGAAATATTAGGAAATTGTACATGACCAACAATGTACACGTTGAAAACAAAATTAACTTGCTTACACGCCGAAATTGTACACGGCCAAAAATGGAAATTCATTTACTTACAAGGGTACAAAAGAATTTGGCAAAAAATAAAAAATTGAAGCTTCACTGTGTACTACACGGTGGCTTACCGTGTAACACGTTGGAAGCCATCGTGTAGTACACGATGAAGCTTCAATTTTTTATTTTTTATTTTTATTTTTTTGGCCAAATTCTTTTGTATGCATGTAAGTAAATAAATTTCTATTTTTGGCCGTGTACAATTTCGGTGTGTAGGCAAGTTTTTTTTTTCAACGTGTACATTTTTTGCCGTGTACAATTTCCTAATATTTCAGCGTGTAGGCAAGTTATTTTTTTTTCGGCGTGCACAATCGATTGCAAAGTGTGTGCCGTGAGCCGTGTACAATCAATTTCAACGTGTACAATTTTCTTTATTTTTTCGGCGTGTACAATTTCAAAGTGTGTGCGATAAACCAATAAAATTGACTTTGACTTTTTCAAATTTTATTAAGGGTATATTAGACTTTTACACTTCTATTTGGTTATAAAAGAATATTTTACAAATTTTGATTAGAAAAAAAATTTACTTTTTGATTATTTTAATTTCTCCCAAAAATAAATACAATAATATTGTCACTTAAAAAAAGGCAAAAAAAAATCATTGCACTATTAAGAATTTTTGCATTGGGTCCATATATTTTACTTAGGCAAAATCATGTACTTTGAGTTGTATGAACATATTATTATATTTAGGCGAAGTAGATGTTAAAGATTGAAATTGAAAAAATGACAAGTATATATACCCGTGGAGGTGGCCCCTGGGTCTATTGGTGAAAAGCGAGTGTTTGTCGTAAAAAAAATCTCAATTTTCAATCTCACCAACACTTTATAGGTCGATTTTGTCGCATGTAATATATATTAATATCTTAAGATATGGTTGATTTTACATGATATTTTATTAATTTTTAGTTAAAGTCAACTAACAAAACTTAAAGCAATTGTTATAGGTAATTGTAATTTGTAATAATATCTTAGTTGTAAATTGTAATACATGCATCGGAAACCAAAACTAAAATTCAAAATATATATCAAGTAATCAAGAAAAAAAAAACCAATAAAATTGTGATTGAAATATAGAATGATTTAAACATGGTTAGCAAATGAAAAAAATTACATAGATTTTGTGGGTTCGGGACCTCTAACCAAATTCTGCCATAGTATAAACAACGTTTGTATAGTACGGTAGGTTGATTAGTGGTTTGATTCGGGTATATAAATGATGTAATACTATAATATTGACATCAAATTTTCTCCAAATATGGAGAATTATCAATCCAGTACCTGAAAGATGAGTAATTTATCAATTTAGGACCCGAAAGATGAAAACTCTCAATCCAGGACCTGAAAGATGAAAATTGTCAATTCAGGACATCAAAAATCACGAATTTTGATTCATTTTTATTTTTTAATTAATTTTAAAAATTTCTTTATTAGATTTAATAGATAATTAATGAAGGAATTTTCATTGAAAATTAATATAAAATTAATTAAAAAATAAAAAGAAATCAAAATTCGTGATTTTTGAGGTCCTGGATTGATAATTTTCATCTTTCGGGTCCTGAATTGAGAGTTTTCATCTTTCAGGTCCTAAATTGATAAATTACCCATCTTTCAGGTCCTGAATCGACAATTCTCCAAATAAGTATAATAAAAAAGAAATAGACTAAAAATAGTATTAACTAAATTCAAACCCTAGAACCTTTAAAGAAGAAAAACCATATCTTATGCTACTGAACTACTGACTAACTTTGTAAACTTTACATAAATAATACATATAAAATAGATATGAGTACATTCGGGCATTATTTTTTAAGGAGGCTCGAGGTGGTTACTTCAATCTATATACTTACATTTTTATTAGAACAAGGTTTATGCAATGTAGCATTGAATTGCATTGTAAAAATTGTAAGAGGCGACTTTTTTTCTAGCTACTTAAATACAGTCTTTAATTAATTTATTTATTTTCATTGTTTCTCGCCTTTCAATTACCCTTTCATTTTGAAATAACGATTTTTAACATTCAAACATTGAAAATACCTCTTAGGCGCATGTTATGACCGTTTGAGCTTTGAAGAGGATTTATGAATGATTTTCATAATTTAATCAATGTAAACAATAATATTGGAAGAAGCTAGAAATATAGTATATTAGTATATATTTATTTTGTTTTGTTGAATGAAATAGTAATTGAAAGTTATGGTTGGTTTGGAGGCAAGCGTGGGATGAGATATAAAAACGTAGAAGCCCAACCGCAATTTGAAATTCCTTCGGATAAGACACAACACAACGCACCCACTGCGTGCAATCAATCTAGAGAGAGAGAGAGAGAAGCAGAGAGAGAGAGAGACTCGTCATCACTTTCACCAGCCACACACTCACTCAACCATGGCGTCTCTTCAGCACCTCTCTTCCTCCATTATCGCTCCCCTGCCGTCGCAACTCCGCTCTCGTTTCCATTTCCGCCGCCGCTGTCTTCTCCTCCCTTCCGCCTCAGCCGCTCGTGAGCCCGAGCAAGCTAGTACTGCTATTACCCGTCGTCAATTGATTAGTGGCCTCCAAGCCGCCGCCGCAGTCTCGCTCTCGCCGCTCGGCCGCAAGGCATTGGCGGCGGAGGACCCGCTGTCCGAGTGGGAACGAGTTACCCTTCCGATTGACCCCGGCGTCGTCCTTCTCGACATTGCTTTCGTCCCCGATGATCCCTCTCACGGTTGGTTTATACAGTAGACTTCATTATTTATATTTTGTCTACTGATTTCGTGCAGATGAAGTGGAATTAGTTAAATTGGCTGTGTGGTTTTATGCAGTAGTGAATGTATGCTGAATTTTCTGTGAATATTACCTGATTGAAATACCAGATTAGAACTAGATTAAGCTCGTGCTGGTTCAACTAGCAAGTATACCAAAGAAATGGCTAATTAAGCTGGTGGAGAATGTAGGAAAGTTCCAACCCCCTTTGATTCGGTTGGTTTGGCAGGTTTCCTATTGGGAACTAGACAAACTCTCTTGGAGACAAAAGATGGAGGAAACACTTGGGCTCCACGTTCCATACCCTCTGCTGAAGACGAGGATTTCAACTATCGGTTTAATTCCATCAGCTTCAAAGGAAAGGAAGGTTGGATTATAGGCAAGCCAGCTATTCTTTTGTACACCGCCGATGCTGGAGACACATGGCAACGCATACCTTTAAGTTCTCAGCTTCCTGGTGATATGGTAACCATCAACTTTCTTTCTTGCCTCACTTCATTTCTTTCCCTCAGTGTGTTTATTCTTCTCCCAAAACTGTGGATCTTTTGATACGCTATGTACTGCATTTCTTCTCTGTGATTAAATCTCATGCAGTTTGGTTTCTATGCATGCATTACACATCATTACTTTCATTTGGAGACTCGTCTGTTTCCAGTTCTTATGATATGATATCTAACTTGGCTACTAATGAGCATGATTGAGGATCCAAGAGATGTAAAATTGATTTTCTTATATTTATGTCCTGATCATCCACTTCGACTCCACCCTACTTCAATAACTGAACATATGACTAAAGCAAGGAATAAAAAAGGAAAAGGTTCAAACAAACCACACGGCAGAGAGGGTGCTTATATGCAACTTTTTAAAACTCAGCATCACTTGGGTCGTGATAGCAGAAGCAGAAACAAAGAGGAGAGACCTAGATTCTTTGACTCAAAGGCCAAGAGAATTTGCTGGGACAAGGCAAAAAAGTTTCCAGGTCGAGATCCTGAAAGATGGCGAATAGATGCAGCTGGAAACATTGTCTGCAAACGTCTCCATACCTGTAATGGCTGCCTCTGCTACGAGTATGATCATATTATCCCTTTTTCGAAAGGTGGTGAGTCTGTGGCTGAGAATTGTCAAATTCTTCAAACCAGGGTTAATAGGTTGAAGTCCGACAAGAATGGTATTGACCAAAGATTGATGGAAGGTTACTCTTGCGACATTAAATTCAGTGATGAACAACTTGACATAATTGAAATGGCTGTTTATGGCAGTGTTATTCGGCCGGGGAGGCAGTGCATTGTTGGGAGTATTAGTTCATTGATTGGGAAATACAGCTCTAGAGATGATACAATTGCATGCAACTCGGCACAGAAATGATCGAGACCACATCTAATTGTGTATTTGATTCAATAAGTCACTACCTATCCCTTAATAAAGTGTATAATCATCTTATTTTGATTTCTGTAATTTCAATTTTTCACTATCCTTATGAAAAGATACTTAATTCATTTATCTTCTGATGCTCTGATTTTATCTCCAGTTGTGCTTAATGTATGTACATATTTATCTGAGTTTATCTAGTCTGTTGGTAGCTCACCGTTAAGCCGTATGCACTAGATCTCAGAAAATGCATTTTTGTGAATGACTATTTATGAGGCAGGACTGGAAGTAGGTACATATAAAATTTTGTGGTTGATGAGTATATTTAGAAGTGGGAACTCCTTGAAACAATTTATATATCGCTATCAGGTCATGTTTCTTCTATTCTACTTCCATCCAGCCACTGCTTTCATTAAAAAGCACTAGACTATAAAATATATCATCAAATTAGGGAGATGCTAAAAGTCCAAGCACCAAGAAGGAACAAAGATACTAGGATTTGTCCACTCTTATGCCTGTCCAAGGAGTGTGCAATGCCAAATTCCAATGCAGTAGACAGGGATTAACCTATATTTTATTGCTAGATTCAGCATTATATTCAACTTGTATTATAATTGGATTACTTTAAGATATAGGATGGCTTTCATCTCTGGTATTTTTTTTGAAATCATAGTCATCAGTCATCATTCATCACTATTACCATTCTTTTCTTCTTGTTGCGAATAGAGAACTTTGTTGGGAATAAATTGTATCTAAGAAGTATATAAATTAACCCGGAAAGCCATCCCTCAATCTAAGCAAGGTGGATATTACTATTTGATTGTTTCAGGTATATATAGAGGCTACTGGAGGAAAGGGTGCCGAAATGGTAACTGACCAAGGTGCAATTTATGTAACATCAAATGGAGGATACAACTGGAAGGCTGCTGTGCAGGAGACTGTTTCAGCTACTTTAAATAGGTTAGTTCCCTCTGAGGTCCTATCTTCATCGTTCTTAGACGTCATGTTCTCTTAGAGATGGTCTTTCATGGAGAGACCACTGTTAGTTTTGTGCTCTTAGTACATTTCTGCACTCTCCCAAAACCTCCTACCTTGTTATAATATAACTACCTTCTATTTAATCTACTCAAACCTTTTCTACTTGATATAAAAAATATTGTGTATCACTATGCTTACCCTATTTTTTTTATATTTTTGTGGGTGGTTTTCTTTATCTGTATTGTATATACTGAGTAGCTTTACAAGTTGAGAAAGGGAGCTGATGTGTTGCCATGAGGTGTGTGTAGTTATCATACCAAAAAAATAAAAAGAATTTCTTTATTTATTTTTTTCTTTTTTGGTCTTTCCGGAGTTTCTTAGCAGAGTAGCTTTTATTTGTATTACTGTCTCAAGATTCTATGCCTGCATTTTGGTTCCACGCATACGAGTTACTAGTGTGCACCGATTGCTGTTGCAGAACAGTTTCTAGTGGTATCAGTGGTGCCAGCTACTATACAGGAACATTTAGCACTGTGAATCGCTCACCTGACGGGAAATATGTAGCTGTTTCAAGTCGTGGTAACTTTTATCTGACATGGGAACCAGGTCAGGTAAGATTCCCTCAGCATTTACAGGCATTCTCTGAATCTGTGATTAAGCTTCTTTTTCAAAAGTCTCTTAGATTGTCTATGCATGAAGTATAGTTCAACTTCTATTGCCACGTTAGTATTCTACTTCTCATTGAGAAGATATAGAAAAGCTTATGATGTTGTTAATGTGTATGTCATGTCTCAGCCATTCTGGCAGCCTCATAATAGGGCTGTTGCAAGAAGAATCCAGAACATGGGCTGGAGAGCTGATGGAGGTCTTTGGCTTCTAGTACGTGGTGGGGGACTTTATCTCAGCAAGGGCACTGGGGTAAGTGACTTTTAGTGTATAGATTATTCTTTTCTCCCAGACATGCTGAAAAAATGCAGTTGTAGATTATTTTAGGGGAAATCCCATAATTTCTTCCTCGAGATGTAACTAGTCGCCAATCTTGCTTTCCTCGCTTATTTTTCATTTTCCATGCACTTAACTATATAAAAAACTATACGCGTGAAAAATTTAAAGTAAATATCACTTCACTTACCCAACTAAAAATAAGTTGATTTGTTGTTTTACTAACTTTTGTCTCTCACTAAATAAAACAAAACATTGCTTTAATCCATTTCAATTCTGAATATTCCTGTTCTGATTCAATATATATCAAAATTAAATTAAAACTTATTGTTTCAGCTCACTAATCCAACGAAAAATGAAGTATTTAATATGTTCTACCTAATTTATTTGCCTGTTTATTTTCCTTGAATGAATAATTAGATCATGTTCTCTTGTTAGTTGATAGTTACTTGGGTCTTACTGCCTCTTGTATCCCTTGACTCTGTTCACTTTAATTTGACATTTGTTTTTAACAATTGTAATCATTCTTGATGTTGTCAGATATCTGAGGAATTCGAGGAAATTCCAGTGCAGAGTCGGGGATTTGGGATTCTTGATGTTGGGTACCGATCAGAGGTATTTCTGAATCTTATAGTGCACATTTTGCATGTTTTATTACTGAATGTCTTTAGCATTTATGAACGAAAGAGATCACTTGCCAGCGATGTTAGTTATGATGATTAGTAATAAAAGTATAGAAAGGTCTAATTTAAATGCAATTATTACTGTACTTCAGTCTAGGCCTGTACAGATTACTGTATATTTCTCAAACATTGTTGACAATCAATCTTTTGCATGTTGATTTCTCAAACTTTGTTGGCAATCAATCTTTTGCATGTTGAGATCAGAACCTATAATTTTTCCAAAGTTTATGCTTATTTAGTGGTACCAATCTTATAGAGAATAATCTAAAGTGTGACTTTTTTCTCTCACTCTATACTGGGCAATTATTATCATGAAAACCAGATATCTCCTTTGTAGCTTTTTAATTAATACACGCAGAGGATTTTGAAGCAATAAAAGTTATTTAGACATTAAAAATTAATTTGTTGGCTTGGTTTTTCGAGAGTTTCTCAAATTTTGCTCAAGTACAAGCTTTCTCTTTTTTCTTGAACTAAGATATGGTAACAACTTGTCTTTGCCAACATCATATTCTATCCCCTGTATCTAATTTATATGCTTCATAAATGTATTTGTCAAATGTTGAACACCAATTTTCCAATAGAGGATAAACAAAATTAGGTCTCATATACCAGCATGCATTCATTCTGAGCACACTAAAGCAAAGGATTTCTATATTAGA
This sequence comes from Perilla frutescens, assembly GCA_026008535.1. Taxonomy (NCBI): domain Eukaryota; kingdom Viridiplantae; phylum Streptophyta; class Magnoliopsida; order Lamiales; family Lamiaceae; genus Perilla; species Perilla frutescens. The sequence goes on along the minus strand of BRKX01000010.1, from coordinate 24,189,599 downwards.
AGATATAGGCATTCCAAACTCATGCAAAATAGTGCCTTTTCGTTGAAGAATTATAGTCTTTGAATACCCAGTCCATCTCTCCTTTCTTCGTGTTTTCCTCTCAATTCATTTATTAAAATCTGGCCTAAAAAGACTTTTTTTTATTAAACATAGAATTCTGATAGTTTAAGGTATTGTTGGACCAGATGCTGTTCTAGAAGTCTGTTATTCACACTGTATCTACTGTTGAGTTTGAAGCATGTTGAACGTTATGTGTCCTTTTCTCAAAAAAAAAATTATCTTAAGACTTGATATAATGTCATCGCAAAATCTACTGGAAAGGGTGCACTGGAATTGTACCGGACCTGTGTGCGAACCAAGGCAGCTGCAAATTATTCTACATAATTAAAAATGAAAGCTAGTGCACTTTAGTTTTTGGAATATTCCTTTTACGATCTCATACCTTCAATCAATACATTTCTATCTTTGATCTGAGAAACTCAATATGTACACTGAAGGACTGAATAACTGTAGCTAATATCTTCTCAACCCGAAGCTAAGCGAGGAAAGTAACCAAGTAACCAGAATGTTTTCAAAGCTGCTCAGAACTCGATAAATCATTTTTATCATATTGCTCATGTTCTTTATGGATCATTCAACATGTTTTAGTAATCTGGATAATGCAACTTGCAGGATGAGGCTTGGGCTGCCGGTGGCAGTGGCATTCTGCTGAAAACCACGAACAGCGGGAAAACCTGGATTCGTGACAGAGCTGCAGACAACATTGCTGCCAATCTTTACGCTGTAAAGTAAGCTCAGTTCTCTTATCAAGTTATTGACTAATACGCAGTGTTCATGTACATTCACCTTTTCTTCAGTGTCTTGGTGAACATTATGAGAGGGGGGGGGGGGGGGAGACTTGCCATTCATTGGCATTACTGTTATTATTTTGTTTATCAACTGTGATTGGATCAGTCACTAGTTAGTGATTCAATTGATGCAGGTTCATAAATGACAAACAAGGATTTGTACTTGGGAACGACGGAGTCTTGCTAAAGTATCTAGGATGAGTCGGCGGCTTGAACGCAGGATGCAGATCGACACGTGTTCTTTTGTTTTGTCACCCATGATCACCAATATTGTATCTCCAATATCAACTGTGAGTTCATCTTATTTATTTCTCCTTTTTTTTGGTTATTGTAGCTGTCTATGTTGATTGAAGTTATACCTACATACATAAAGATGTGGTTCTGATATAGTATTTAGACTTGGAAATACTCATTTGTATATCAATGGAAATCGATGAAGTCTAATTAAAGATTACCCTCATTTTAATTTTTAGGTATGTATATGTTGAATAATTGGTAAATTTTGCTGACTGGTGTGTTATTTTTATGTATTATATGATATATATGGTATTCATTGTATGTCTTTTTCCTAAAGATATTGAATACTATTTTTAATGGCGTGGAATTTTAGTTTTATTTCTTTCTCCTTTGGAATTTGGAATATTTTAATAAAATTTTAAACTTTTTAGAGTATCAACGTCGTCGTTTTTTACACATCATACTCGGTCAAGCCGAGTTAACATTTTGTCACCGTCACAGATAAATTGACGGGTATTAGATTCACGTAACAATTTGATAATTTAGGTATATATTGTTAATTGTTAACCTTTATCATTAGTATTGGTCGATTTAGATAAATATGTATTTTAGAATATCATATTTTACCTTTTTCTTCAAATCAAATTGAGGAATGAGAATGATAGAATGATGAGTTCTACATCTTTAGTCGATGATCAAATACTTTTCAAAGAATGTAAAATCATATTATACCCACTATAATATTAACATCATCAGCTGAGTAATATTATGGTTTTTGGGACATTAAATCGTGCGGTGAATGGTGATAAACTAGAAAGTATTAAAAAATATTTAAATTTGTAAAAAGAACTTGGAAACAAGCCATAACTTTCTCCCCCTTCCATTTAATGCAAAATACGAAATTGGTTTTTCATAAAACCCTAATTTTCATTCCCCTTTCACCCCACCGCCATCCAGCTGGATCTCACACGATAAACACGTCAGCAGTGGGTGTTACTCTACCGTTGAAAAAATCATCTATTTAAATGTCCTACGTTTAGTTCAATTTTAATATAATAATTTATTTACTAAATATATGCATATAATAAATTATGAAAATTAATATGAATTCGAAAAGTGGTGCAAATGTTCTAGTTCTGTATTCTCAATGTCAGTACAAGTATTATGATTGCTTGCATCAATAATTAATATATATTCGTCGGTCAATAAAATAATTTTGATTTTGCACTGTCGCAATAGGTAATTACGTGTCACAATAAGTAGTCGAAGTGTCATAATATATTACTTGAAGTGTCATGAAAGATTTTTTCGATTGATTCGAAACTTTCATTTTTGGACCCAAAAAAGAACTGCAAATATCCGAAAATTAGTTGGGACAGGACACATGTTAGCAGTCGTAGGTGGGGATGCAATATAGAATTACCCGCATAACACGCACCATTAGACCGGCGCGTGGGCACCCGCGGCTCTCACATGTTTCTTCTTCTTCTTCTTCTTTAATTTTTTTTCCTTTTGATTTTTCCCAAAAAAATATATATTTTCAAAATTAAAGTAATTTAATTTAATTTATTTTTTGATCCAGTGACTCGCGAAGTGGACTCGCTCGGCGTTAAAGCGTGATCTCGTGTACTTGCGCTCCATAATTATTTTTTTCGAAATAAATATATACTATAAAATGGAATTAGTGAACCCTGAGATTAAAATAAATTAATTTAATTTTTTTGATCCGACAACTTGCACGGTGCCATTCACCTGATGCTAATGCGTAAACTCATGCACTGCGCTCGACAATAATTTTTTCACAAAGTAATATATAAGTCATAATTGAGATTAATAAACCCTAAAAAATGCTAAAAAATAAACTCTATCCTTCCCCTCCCAAAAAAAAACCTAAAAGAATTATAAAGAACACTAAACCCTAAGAATATACAGACTCATAAACCCCTGGACTTTAAACATTAATTGAGATTAAATAAACTATAATTAAAATTAAATGAACTCGGATTAAGACGACTAGAAAAGTAGCATGTATGATATTTTAATGGTTATGAATGATACATTTTGACGTTTTAAATAATAATACTTTTTAGTGTTATGAGTGATACTGATATTTTTTTTTCAGCCGGGACAGGACGAGTTGACCAGTGTGCCCCAACTAGCTGACCGTCTGATTTTATGTATTTTGAGTTTTCGAAGTCTGACAAGAAATTTTGTGATTTATATAAACTAATTAAATTTAATTAATGATTGTGGAGGCCAACCATGTAATTGCATTAGAGAATTGATTTAATATGGACAATTTTCATGTCCAGGGGTTGGGGGAATTATATGCTACCCCATGGGGTAGTATCTATCTATCACAAAAGACATAATGTGGCATAACCCATGGGGTAGTATAGAAATTCCCGCAGTGGTGGGTCCATGATTGTTCTTTGGGGGTGATACTGATATATGATGGCTCGACTGACTTTCAGGTTTATTTACGCGGTTGAGGCATAATTAATGTTGTTTCACTAATGCATATTATATCTTTCTTATTCCAATAGTACGTGGACACCATTTCACTCTTTTAACTTTTTTTTTTCTTCTAGTTTTAATAATTTAAATTAACATGTAACATTCAAGAATCGTAACTTAAATTCAAATTTCAATCATATTTTTTTATTGTATTATAATCCTTAAAATTTATAACTAGCCCTAATTTAATAAGGAGTTTCTATTTGCACCACCAAAAATACTCTCTGCACCACAAAATAAATTAATTCAAAAATAATTAATTATAAAATTACTTAAATATCCTTATTAAATAAAAAATCAAAATAATTAATAAATTAAATAAATTTAAGAAAGAAAGAAAAAAATCTCACACCGCTTCTTCCCATTCTTCTCCGCCGGCAACAATGGCAGCAATTTTTGCAATTTTTGACTGTATCCGTTGGTTTTCGAGGAAGTCGATCAGTTGGTGTACCTTAAGGCGGCGCTGTCGGAGACGTTGCGGTTGTACCCTTTTGTGCCAGAGGATTCAAAGCATGTGATCGCCGATGACATGTTTTCAGATGGCACGTTCGTGCCGGCGGATCGAATATAACGTATTCGATCTACTCATCGGCGAGGATGAAATTCATTTGGGGAGATGATTGCCTGAAATTCAAGCCGGAGAAATGGTTGTCGGAAGACGGTAAGACAGTGAAATTGTCCCTGTAGCTAAAGTAAAGTACGCTATGATGATCCAGAGAACTTGCCGAATAAGTCTTTTCTTATGATGAAGCTTCATTGGTACCAGACTCTCCCCCAGTTGCGGAAATAGCAAAGATTTCTTCGTACAGAAGTGTTGCCCTTCGTCTCGGCCTTCACTCTGAGATCACACTTTTCGTGATTTCATTCGATGCGAAGGATCAATTCCAGTTCATGGCGTTCAATGGCGGCGGTGGAAGTCGTCAACTTAGTGGCGGCGGCGGTGGAAGGTTGGTTGAAGTGGCGGCGGCGGCGGCAGAAGGTTGGCTGAACGGGTGGGGAAGAAGAAGGTGGTCTCGACGGCTTGGGGATGAAGTTTTTTTTTTAATTAGATATTTTTTAATTTTTAATTAGGTTAAATTAATTTAGAAAATAAATTAATTTTAAGTTTAAAATAAAAGAATATTAATGTAAATGTGGGTGGTGCAAAGAGTAAAAACAATAGTGCATTGAGCAAGTGTGGTGCAAAGAGTAAATGAAGTGGTGTAAATAGAAACTCCCAATTTAATATTTAACAAACATTAGATTCATTGAAAGTAAATGAAAAGATATCAGTACGATTGTAATTTAAAACATCCCTATATTTCTACATAAAAATAGAAAAGAGAATGAAAAAAAATGACATTCAATCATAATTAATACATATTAGAATAAATAAAGTGTATATATCCATATAAATAAATATGTATCAAGCCCAACACAGTTTTATATTTTTGTAAAAAAAAAAAAGTGGCAAAGCATGGCTTTGTCTTAATCTTACTTACGATAACTATACGTGTGATTCTATTAACAAGTAACAACTCTCATTTTTCTCTTTATAATCCCAAAAATTAATTGAAATCTAAATATTATTTTTGTAGACATTTTTGTCGTTATAACTCCAACCACTTAAAAACAATAGAAAAATAAAACACAATCCTCAATGTATAACCCCCTACTACTTAAAACTTATATATCTAATAAGAATAAAATATAACCCCCATTAATTTATTACCCCTACTATTTTAAAACTCTAAAAAATTTTAAAAATATGTCCCCCATCTCCCCACCCATTCAACGTATAAGGAGGTGATTGGTATGATAGAATAGAATTATGTATGAATGCAGTGAGAGTTTGAATGACTGAATTGAATGACGATTCTTATGATTGGTATGTCTGCGGAATGAAGAACGGAATGAAATATCAGTTTTTTTTATCTTATATAATGAATATTTTATACAATTTCAATTTTTCTTATAATAATTGAATAAAGTGTGCGTAGTAGCTAATTAATATCAAAACATGCCTTAGTTTATTTTTTATATTTCTAAACACCAATTTTCTTTTTCTTTTTGTATATGATTTTTTCTAACTTTTTAGCAAATTATAATTTATTTATTTTATTGAAAATTTTTATTATTCATTAATAATTTGTATAAGTTAATAAGAATATTTTCACTACATAGAAAAAATACTTTAACGTTCAATTTTTCATTTGATTATATTAAATTATATCAAATACATAAATATTTTATATTTTATTATACCATATTTTTATGTTATATTTATTTCGGTATCACTTTCATTTTTCTTCAATAAAATTATAAAAGCTATCAAAATTTGATTTTGACATACATTTTAAATTAAATTTTGAAAATAAATAAATAATATAAAAATAATTAAGAAATAATAATACTAACAACAACAACAATAATAATAATAATAAATTATTTAATTTATTTTTCTAAATATGATAAAATAATATTATAAGACATGATTATGTATAAATATATCATATATTATTTTTTTGATCATTGAGAATGGCTAAAACCATAGGGGTGGGTGAAATGGTTATTCCTCTTTCTTTGGGAATAGGGATTCCATCAGAAATGATGATTTCCGATTTTGAACCATACCAATCGCTAGAATGGGAATGATCATTCTATTCCATTCGACCATACCAATCACGTCCTAATAATAACTGTAAATTGTAAATTGAACTTGTACATATATGTGCTAGGTTTCAGAGTATTTCAAGAGAGTTTGAATTTAAAATAAAAAATAAAATCCATATTGAATAACTAAGGCAACAATGTGTATTTCTCTATAAAACATTAACAGGCCATCAAATAAAATTCACTGAATAATTCATTCCTAATTAAAAAGCATTAACAGGATGCATAAAGTATTTTATCGTCATGATCATATACATGTTCTTGAACATTTAATACATAATTTCGTGAAGAAAACAAACAACAAAGTCAAATACTTATTTTTAGGTAAAATCTATCCCTGTGTAATAGCCTGCAATTCACACATGGGAGGTTGGTTAACCACACTTGACAAACCAGACGTGATAGGTGTGCACCTATTGGTGTTTTGTCTATCCCTGTGTAATAGCCTGCAAATCACACATGGGAGGTTGGTTAACCACACTTGACAAACCAGACGTGATAGGTGTGCACCTATTGGTGTTTTGCCTATCCCTGTGTAATAGCCTGCAAATCACACATGAGAGGTTGGTTAACCACACTTGACAAACCAGGCGTGATAGGTGTGCACCTATTGGTGTTCACACATGGGAGGTTGGTTATAGCCTGCAAATCACACATGGGAGGTTGGTTAACCACACTTGACAAACCAGGCGTGATAAGTGTGCACCTATTGGTGTTCACACATGGAAGGTTGGTTAACCACACTTGACAAACCAGGCGTGATAGGTGTGCACCTATTGAGACCTTTGGTCGCAAGATAACACCACTCCACCATTAGGCCATGCCCAATGGGACAGTCAAATACTTATTATTTTTTTTTTTGGATGTCGAGGGTAACCCGCAGCTGCTACCGTGGTGCGCACTGGGTAAACCCCGCCCCTGTGTAATAGTCTGCAAACCTATACAGGGGAGGTAAACCACACTTGGCAAGTCAGATGTGACAGACTCACACCTAGTGGTGTTGGTGGTGGGTCGAACTTGAGACCTTTGACCTCAAGAAACACCACTCCACCACTAGACCATCCCCAAAGGACAGTCAAATACTTATTTGAGTCTATGAATTGGTGCAGCCCTAATCAAATTTAAAGTTTTAAACAATTTCATGGCTTTTGCAAATGCAGCAATAGCAATATATTACAAGTTAATTAAATGAATCACTTGACACTATATTCACCTAAGGAATTTCACGAGTCATGACTGATTGAGACGCTTGTTCCCACAATTCATAAATCAATCCTGAATCCACAATAATTAACCAGATTGAAATGCTCCAATATTTATGCGGCATCGTTAATTTGTAAGACATGACAAATTTCTAAAATACAAAAAGTTGGTTTAATATTTTTAGTTTGTTGGAATTTTTTTAGTAGCTGTGCTATAGGGTAATAAATTAATGGGGGTTGCATTTTATATAAGTTTTAAGCAGTAGGGGGTTGGTTATATATTGGGAGTTATATTTTATTTTTCTATTGTTTTTAAGTGGTTGGAAGAGGGGGTTATAAGAACAAAAATGTCTATAAAAATAATATTTATATTTTAATTAATTTTGAAGATTGTAAAGAACATACCGGGAATTGTGAATAGAATTTGCCCAAACTATGTATAGAAAAAAAAGTTTGGATTGTGTATACGCCACTGCTCCTGTGGGACAGTCTGAGTCTCGCTAATTTATTTTTTTTTTCTTAAAAATATATACTCTAAAATGGAATCATCGCTATCATACAGTACACTCACAATGTTAATGCGCGGACTTGTGCACCGCACTTGATAATTATTCTTTCAAAATAAATATATACCTTCAAATATAATCAGCGAATCCTAAAGTTAAAATAAATTACTTTATTTTTTTTATTTGGCTGCCTGTGTAGTGCACTCACACGTAAATACAAAGTGAGAATAAAAGGTAGCGCGTACGTCATTAATTTCTTCCAAAATTTAAAGCAATCATAATTTTTTTTAATCGAATTTACGTAAAAAAATATTTTTAAAATATTAATTACATCAGCATGTTCGGACAAAAAATATAGACGAAAATGCAAAACACTCATTTTTCATGCATATACAATCTTTAAATGAAATGAAATTCTAAAAAATATTTACAAACCCTAATTGTAATTAATAAACATAATTTGGATGTAAAAACCCTAAGTAGGATGAGAAAAAATAATTAAAATTGAATAAATACATATAAGGCAAATATCAGGCTAATACCTCTTAGTGCTTAGACTGATACTTTTCAGTATCATAAAGTGATAATTTTAATGATAATTTTTTTTCGCAGGTTATGAAGCGGATCGGGTTGATCCATGGCCAACCTGTTTGACGGTAAGGACCCGTCAGACGTTCTTATGGAAGCATTTGATTTGTTTAAAAGTGTTTTGAGAGTGAAGAAAAACAAGATTGTACCAAAATAAAATAGTAACAATTTATTTATAAAAATACATATTTGAATCGCGATTGTTCAACTTTACAACAACAGTGTTCCTTAAAAAAAACTTTACAACAACAATGATACTCAAATTTACTATATAAAAATATTATTTAAGTAACGACCGATTGCTTAAACGTTTACTCTTATTTTAAAGAAAACATAAAAGGATGAAAACTCTCAATCTAGGACCCGAAAGATGAAAATTCTAAATTTAGAACCTCACAAATCACAAATTTTGATTTATTTTTATTTTTTAATAATTTTTTAAAAAAAATTAATTAGCTTTAATAGATAATTAATGAAGGGATTTTCTTGAAAATTAATATAAAATTAATTTTAAAAAAGAAGAAAATTCGTGATCTTTAGGTCCTGGATTGAAAATTTTCATTTTTCGGGTCCTGAATTAAAAGTTTGCATCTTTCAAGTCCTAAATCGATAAATTACCCATCTTTCGAATCTTGAATTGATAATTCTCCTATAAAAAATGATAAACTCCGTCCACGAAGGTTCTCAAGCAAATTAAGTAAATTGTAGGACCTGTATTAGTAGATGAGTATCTAGAGATGTCCAATATATCACAATATGACATTCTAAGGATATATAAACTACCTCAAATTAATATGCACATTGAATGAGCTATGGTGGACAAAATATTTGACAAGTTTTTGTGTTTTGAAAGAATCTTGTAAATTAACAAATATAAAAAAAAAACTACGATTTTTTAACAAAAAATAAACATGTTTTAAAATTAAAATAAACAAAAGTAATTATTAAGAAACTCAGATATGGGAAAAAAATAAAAAGAAAAGAAAAAAGGAAAGCAAAAAAACACGAATTAGCGAAAAAAAGCGGAAACCCTATTATAAAAGGAGGCAGTAGGCAGAGACAATCAGACGCCCTCTAAAATATCTGCTGCTCCGCATTAAACCCTAATATACTTTTTAGGGTTTTTGCGAATTTCTTCTCCTTTCTTTCACTTTCCTCGGCCGCTCCCTTTCTCATCTTCTATAATGGGTAAATCCTCCAAGAAGGTTGCCGCTAAGGTGAGAACAGCGATTGTATGCTGCATACATCTTCAATAAATTCATTTGCTGTTGTTTTTTCTGATTAATTTTGTTTGATTTTCTATTTTAATTTTCTGTAGGTTGAATCAGCTGCTGTTGTTGCTGCTCCCACCAAGCCCTTGAAGAAAGGTTTCTTCTTTAATAGATTTTTGTTATCGTTATTTGCTGGGTTTCTCTGTTATTTTACGCGTTGTCGGATTTTATGCGGTTCTTTATTGGTGTTAGTTTTGATTAGAGTTTTATGATTTGTTTGGAGACTAATTTATACCGTTTAATTATGTTTGTTTGTAATAGGCAAGAGGGAAGCAGAAGAAGTTATTGAGAAAGCAGTTGTGAGTGCTAAGAAGCAGAAGGTGGAAGAAAAGAAGAGCGTTGCCAAGAATGACAAGAAGGTCGTTAAGAAGAAGGTCGAGACCTCGTCCGAAGAGGACTCTTCAGAGTCGGAGCAACTTCCCAAGGTTTAATATTTTCTGATAAGATTTCACTTTGTGTTAGTTTATAAGAATCTGAATGATTTTTCATTTGTATTTTTATCTTTTGAAATATTTTAGCTTCTGTATTATATAATGTCAATGCATTGATTTTGTCAATATAGTAACGTTATATTCATGTTGGTTGGCCAGACTAAGGCACCTCCTGCCAAGAACGGGCATGTCTCCTCAGATTCAGAGGAGGAAAGTAGTGGTTTAGACGACGCCGCAAGTGCACCTAAGAAGGCCTCTGCTGCTGCTGCTGCAAAGAAGGCAGCTCCCAAGAAAGTTGAATCTGACTCTTCGTCTGAAGAAGAGAGCAGTTCTGATGAAGAGGTTGCTGCAACTAAGAAAGCCCCTGCTGCTGCGGCCAAAAAGGTCCCTGCAGTTGTTGCCAAGAAGAAAGATGAATCTTCTGACTCCGAAGATGAGAATAGTTCTGATGATGATGAAGCTGTAGCAAAGAAAGCACTTGCACCTCCAGCTAAAAAGGTCACTGCAGCTGCTGCGGCCAAGAAGGAATCTAGTAGTGATGATTCTGATGATTCTGACGATTCTGATGAGGAGGTGGCACCTGCAAAGAAAGCTCCTGCGGCTCCCGCTAAAAATGGCACTGCTGCTGCTATAAAAAAGAAAGCAGAGTCGAGTGATGAAGAGTCCTCTGATGAGGAGACCGGTTCTGATGAGGATGTTGCTGTGGCCAAGAAAACTCCTGCAGTCACTGCTGCTGCAGCCAAGAAGAAAGAGGACTCCAGTGAGGAAGAAAGTAGTTCCGATGATGAAGTAAGTGCATCTCGTCGGTTTGTTTTTGCTTTTGATTGTGCAATTAATTCTGGTAGTTGCTGTTTTTTCTGCTTGCTACCAGTAAGCAGCCTTCTTTGTTATGATTTTCATTACCGTTTTCTTCATTCTGCTTGATTCTATATAATGTTCCATGTCTAGACATTTTAAAGCGCAGGGTCTGGTTTGTTATTAGATTTCTTGTGTGTAATATATATTTCTGGTTCCTTATTCTTTTGCCTATGTTTTCCAGGAAGTGCCCAAAGCTGCTACACTGAAGAGGACCGCTGTAGATGCCAAACAAGTAATGCTCCTTTTCATTGTTTCTCAATAACTTATTCCAAACCCAGTCTGAAAACAACTCTATATTTTGATTAATTTTAGAAGATACATATTTTTGATGTGTAAACTAATCAGTAATACTCATCTGCAGGCAAAGAAGGCAGACTCTGACGATGACAGTGATGAGAGTTCTGAAGAAAGTGATGATGATAAACCTCAGACAAAAAAGATCAAAAGCCAAGTATGTTCATGTTATCTTTTTATTACATCGTTTCATTGCAAGGCCTTTATTGGGTCTGATTATGTACTGACTTTCATGTTTTTAGGCTGTGTCAAAGAAGAGCAGCAGCTCCGATGAGTCGTCTGAAGAAGAAGACTCTTCAGATGATGAAGATGAAAAACCTGCCAAGACTCCCAAGAAAACTGTAAGTGCATGGTCCTTTTATATTCCATGATGTATGATTGATGTACCTATCAATTCTTTCATGCATTGGTTTCTAACAATGTTTATGGGGCTTTTATTTGGTTATGCAGGGTGGTGATGTTAAAATGACAGATGTTGCAAAAACCGTGAGTGATTTTTCTCTATGTGCTTAGTGCAATTCTGCTTTCATAATCTAAATGATGATGACAACTTATTTAACGCAGAGCTCATTGCATGGTGATTGAAGTGATTTAACTGTTTTTTAGGATATAAACTTACTGTTTAACTTTTTAAATTCTGCAGCCTGTGACCCCTTCCACACCGAAGGAGCAAACAGGAGGCTCAAAAACTCTATTTGTTGGAAACCTTCCCTTTTCTGTTGAGCAAGCTGATGTGTGAGTTCCTTATTCTCAAATTGTTAATTGATTATCCTTCTTGGAAGTTATTTGATGAGCGTTCTTAAATTCAGGGAGAACTTTTTCAAATCTGCTGGGGAAGTTGTAGATGTTCGCTTTGCTATGGACCAAGAGAATTCATTCAGGGGTTTTGGTCATGTTGAATTTGCTACTGCAGAAGCAGCAAAGAAGGTATAACTCTTTCGGCAGCATATTGTAGATTTTCTTACTATCATCTTACTACATGTAGCCCCCTTTAATATGATTCCTATAAGCCAACTTTTTGCTGTGTGCAAACTGTCTGGTGATGTCTTTCTTATCACCACATCATTTTTGATCCATTGTCACTTGGTCATATACAAAAGCATGCCAAGAGACTAAAATATAAATATTCAAAAGTGGATGCATTAGGTTCACATCTGGATGCTGGCTTTTGCTTAATAAGCATTACCCTTTGTGTTATTTTGTATCTGCACACCTGCATCAGAAAGTGAATTGAGCAGCCTTGAGTTTTTAGAGCCTGTGCAATTCAGCATCCTAAGTTGGAAATCTACATCTTCATTAGCATTTTTTTGAATGCTTGCTATAATTATTTTCATGTGGAACATATGTAGGCACTCAACGAATTGAATAATCAAGAGTTGCTTGGTCGTGCTGTGAGACTTGATCTTGCAAGAGAGAGGGGAGCTTTCACTCCGAATACTGGGTATGGCTTGTTTTTTTACCTTTTGTACTTTCTACTTTCTTCAGTTATAGTTAGTTCTAAGGTAATAAGTTATTATGTTTTGTAGTGGCAGAGATGGACAATCCTTCCAGAAGGGAGGTGGTCAGGGGCAAACAGTTTTTGTTCGTGGATTTAGCACATATGATGGCGAAGACCAGATTAGGAGCTCCCTGGAGGAGCATTTTGGTGCTTGTGGTGAAATTACAAGAGTTTCTATCCCGAAATCTGAAGACGGTGGTGTTAAAGGGTTAGTCTCTCTCTTGTCTTTCTGTTCTGTTGCTTATAGAAAACTTGCCTATCCACTCACTGAGTCTTTCTTTTATGCTTGTCTTGTTACAGTATTGCTTACATAGATTTTAAGGAATCAGATGCCTTCAGTCAAGCTTTGGAACTAAATCAATCCCAACTTGGAGAGAGTACCTTGTATGTTGATGAGGCTAAGCCCAGAGGTGATAGTGCCGGTGGTGGTGGTAGAGGACGTGGTGGTCGGGACTCTGGTAGTGGTAGATTTAGTGGTGGGCGTCGCGGTCGCGGCCGTGACGGTGGTCGTTTTGGAAGTGGAGGCGGTCGTTTTGGCGGCGGCGGTGGTGGTAGAGGACGTGGAGGCTTCAACAAGCCAAGCATGGCTACACCCGGAACTGGTATGTTTTTATTACTTGAGATTACGTTATTGTCATTTTGCAGAATGCCTCCTCTAACATGACGTCGTCGTATGCTTTGCTTTGCAGGAAAGAAAACTAAATTCAACGATGAGTAGTCTATGCCGGAATCAAGGCGCTCGGGCCACTTGGGTTTTGGCTTAATTTTGTTTAATTTTTTGGTTTTAAATTAAATATTAAGTTTTGGATGTGAAACTGGATTTTTATGAATGGGGTTGGACCCTCTGATCCTTTTATGCTCAACAAATTATTAAGTAGCTTATTTTTATGTAATGTCGTATTTTATTGTTTTCCCTATTACTCATTTATTTATGTCTTTTGCCTCTATTTACCATTTATTTTCATTATTAATGCAATGTGTGAATGCTGATTACATTGTGCAAAATCAGTAACTTGCCCAATTACTTGAGAGAAAACATCAATTTTATTTTAACTAATTTAAATTATAAGGGAAGATCAAAGGTATGGGTTCGAGAGTGCCTTTTTTTACTGTTAGAATTAGGATGGAGTCGATGCTTTTAGTTGCATATTTGGCTTTTCTGGTCCCTATTTTTCATATTTTATTTTCGTCTTTATTGCCCCATAAGTCAACTGTTAACTTCAAAATTGTTCCGGATGTTAATTTTTGGAATTAAAGTCAAAAAATAAAATTGGTGACAACAAAAGTTGAGAAAAATAAAATAAAATTCAGGACAAAAAATATAAATATTGAGATTGAAAAATGTGTAGATTGAAAATATGATTAGATATTTTATAAGAAAATGAATTTGACTCGCATGTTTTATATCGTCTATTACAAAATACATGAATATATGATAGTGTTTTTTGATTTTTTTTTTTGTGCCAAATTTTATTTTTGGACTGGTTGCGAAACTAACATTCCCAAATCCCAAGTGATTGTTAAATGATTTATTAGTTTTGGGATAAAAATAAATAAATAAATACAATTAGAGATAAATAATTCAAGAAAATAATTTTTGGCACAAAAAAAGTGAGATATGAGACAAAATGTTTTTGACCTATGAAATAATTAAGTATTTGAAAATTAATCTTCCAATTTTTTTCCCTTCTTATTTATTTATTTATTTGCCTTGAGTGACACATGTACGTATTTCCGAATATCTTATTTGGGAGATAGCACTTGAGATCTTTCAAAAGAGCGGGAGGTTTCATTACTACTTTAAGATTCACATTTTTTCTAAGCAAAAGATTCACAATTATAAATTGTTGATGAATCTGAGATTGACCTGAATTTACTTTGAATACATGTTTGAATCACTCAACCCAAACAACAATAGAGCAGATAGTTGCCAACAACATATATAAAAATGGATTTATTTTATTTTATCATCGACCCACCAGATCAAATTCTCTGTACCCTCATATTATATCCTATGTGCCATAATTATTTTTTTTAAATTAATATTTTTAATATACTCTAATTGAAAAATGATGAATCCAATTTATTTTTTAAATTAAACTAAATCATAATATATATATATATATATATATTTAAAGTTGACACATAGAATGTTATAGAGAATGACATAGGGAATTTGAATTATCGACCCACCCATGGGGAAATATATATGTTGCAAATTTAGAATTATTATATTTATTATTTAGTAGATGATACACAAAACAATGTAATCTTCCATACGTACCGCGACTACCGTCTACGAAACGAGAACAAACTGAAATAATAAGTTTGTATTTTCATCCTAGAATTTGAACACAATTATTTATTTGACTAAAGTCTTATCCATTAAATAGTTTGTAACCTTTTTTTACAAGATAAATAAATAAACGTATACGTTAAAATTTTGGCCACATGCCTAAACCAAAAGTTCTATATATATATATATATATATATTTATTTACTATCTATTAAATTATTTATTAAACATACGTAGAAATAAATAAAAAATTAATTACTTTCTATAAGTAGGACTCATCCTAATTATTTAGGGGCCTGAGTCGATGTTAAACAGGAGGCCCCTGTTTTTCATTTTATAATTTAATAAATATATAAATTGAACAACATACACCATATGCAAAAATATTTATATTATGGTTTAAATACAATTCGCCTAACAGTTTTAGAAGCATAAGTGTGAATCAAATTTGTACAATCAAATTCCTCAACGATTTCTTTCTCAATTGACAACATAGCTAGTCCATTCAACATTTCTTGTGATATGGTTGATCAGAGAAAAGTTTTTATGATCTTCAACTTTGAGAAACTTCTTTATGTGCTTGCTACTGTAACCGTATCAACAACAAAGTTTTATAAGCAATGTAAGTATTTGAGAATCAACCATCCATTTTTTTTTCAAATAATCTACAACATCAATTGCAGATTTTGTTTCTCTTGGCAAATAATAGTTTAAGAATGCTAACTCCGTAAACAAATCATCCGTATCGATCAGAACAACCTTTGTTTGTCATAGAATTTTTGAGGTTTATGCAAGATTTTTGTAAGCTTTCATCGTGGCCACATTGTAACCTCTCCAAATTGAACAAAAAACCAAAAGTTTCTTCATACTTCTTAAACTATGTAAATCTGAAATCTATTGAAGAACCATCTTTATCAACTATATAAAGAAATAGTCAAATTTGAAATACTGGTTGAATCCCCATATCACTTGCCATTTCTTTAGCTCCATTCATAGCCCTATCAAAACTAAAATTTTTGAATTTTTCAAGGAATGAAGTAATTCCCTCCAAAAGTTTGATAGCAACATCAATATCTATGTTTTCATATTGAAGAAATATACTCACTATGTTGATCATATGTAACAACTTGTACCAAATTATCACACTAAGCAAGAACTCGAAATTTTCAAATTCATATAATGCTATGGATTCCACGCGCTTCACGCTTTATCTTAGAATCGTTTGTATATTCTAACAAGTAACGCAAATCCATTTTTATTTGCACAATTTGCTCCTTTAAATCTCTCACACTCTCAACATGACTTTTCCAACGTGTTTGTGACAATAGCTTAACTGGTAAACTCTTCACATCTTCTTTAAAGCTATCCACCGTTTGGTAGAAGATGAGAACAATGTATAAATGCGTTGAATTACTCCAAAAAAATACATAGCTTTGGGACAAGAGTTCGCCATATCATACAATGTCAAATTTAGACTATGACAACCACAAGGTGTTTGTTTTGTATATTGGATAGCTTATTTTTGTATACATTAAATAATATTAAGATGATATAGATTGAATAATTATTACAATCAATGTGTGCATTTAATTATTATTATTATTATTATTATTATTATTATTATTATTATTATTATTATTATTATTATTATTATTATTATTATCTTCACGTTTCATATTCTTGTATTGTGGATGATATGGTGTAGGTGAACACACACTAAAGATCTTGTATTGTATTAAAAAAAAGCCTTCACGTTCCATATTCTTGTATTGTGGATGATATGGTGTAGGTGAACACACACTAAAGATCTTGTATTGTATTAAAAAAAAGCTCACAACTTAGATGGTTTTGAACCATCTGTACACTGTAAAATAATCTGATTGTTAGATTATTTTAACTAACATATTATTCTAGTACACCGGTATGTGTATTGAGGAGGATCACAATAAGATACCGTTCTCTGTTCTGACCTTAAGTGAAAGAACAAAAATCCACATAATTCGAGTTCTTAACCCATATATTATTGATGGACATATATTGTATATATGTTACATTGACCGCTTTGATTTATCAATGTGTGAGATTTTTTTATAAGGTCAACAATTTTGATATTTTGGGTAGTGACGTTTACATATATGACGGGTTGTGTATTATATATGGCAACATTGTCCTGGTGCCCTAGATTGATGATGCCCTCTTGAGGAAGCACAAAGATCATGGAAAATCCTGTAGACAGAATATTAATTTATTCATACATGATAAGGAAAAAGGGCAGTACTACTCTCGGAACAAGATATTAATTAATTATAGCTGTTAGAAGCCTACATAATTAATTAATGAACATTATATCTTAAACATGGGAAATGACTGAATTAAAGGAGAAAACATATTCGTAAATATGTATTAAATTGGTAGGTTAGTATTATTTCTTTAGTGGAAAAAAAAATAATACTTAATTTATTTAATTATATCCTAGTTATGGATATTGAAAATTAAATAAATTACCAAACCAATTTAATATTCTTCTAGATCCATGTTGTAGCCCAATATAACCATAATGGGCTGAAAATAGAACAAGAGTTGGAGACCTAAACCCATTAAGGTTTGGAGACATACTTTTCGAAAATCACCTTAATAAATAAGGGGATTATTTTCGAAAATAACACAAGTAATACAACCCTCTTTTATGTTCTCTTGATTCCTAGAATTTTCATACAGTCTAATAGTTTGTAGCCTATCCTACACCTAGATAGGTTTGGAAAAACAGTAGAAGATCAAGAAGTAGAATATTGGTGCTGTGGAAATTTCGAACATCTAGCAGAGGAGATTCGCTGTGCTCGTGTTCTCCATCAACAACATGATTAGATCTTTAATCCCGTGATCAACCCAACAACGACTCTAAGTGATAATTTCGATAGTTACTATATTCTGCATTAATAATTTCGAAATTGAACTTGAATACTAATTCAATATAGGATAATTAATATCACACATAAAATTATGATTTACATAAGCATGTAATTAATGACATCCAAATAGATTCTGTGACGGGTTAATTCGAAAACCTCAACACAAGGAGTGTAAAAAGCTCTTGGATTTATCTCAATTAATCTTGTCTGTACACCTCTATATTTTCCGCTCATATTAGATCTATTGTCATATCCCTGACCTCAAATATCATCAATTTCAAGCTCAAGATTGATTAAATCATTCTGAATATGAATGAAAAATCCAAGTCCATAAGTGTTATCCACTCCTAAAAATTACACCCAATATTATTCTAATTTCATAGAGTTTTTTGAATCATCCAAACATCGTATGATAGGAGACATTTGCTCCTTGTGACTAACATCATGAGTACAATCTAGAATGACTGAAAAATATTTTACAGTTTTAACCTTCGTGAGTATTTTTTTCTCACCTCATCCGCCAACATTTGTATCACTTTATTTTGGATTCTATTACCAAGATATGTAACATGAGTCTCATGGTCCTTCATACGCCGCAAATTCTCTTTCATTACTAGATAAAGCTTAGCAATCATTTCAACCATTTGTAAAAAAAAAATACCATTATTTTATGCATAAAACTTTTCACAACTTCTTCGAAAAGCCAAGTTATTTTTTGTTAAACTTTGAATGATAACTATTATTCTCTATAACACTTGTTTCTAATGTTCTCTTTCTTTGAGTAGTTGTTCTTGTGCAACCGCATCAATTGTCTTTTTCTTTGTTAATCTCTGTTCCAACTCAAGTTAGCTAGTCATACACTCCATATGCTTGTTACTTGCCTCGTGAGCTATTAGACAACGACCTTGATTATGCCAATCATTATATCCTTCACCAACAAGCTGACTGAGTTTAGCATTTTTTGAACAACTTGCAACAAAAACTAAAGATCTTATCTAAAAAGAGAATAAATATAATAACCATCTTTTGCTAATTTCATCGCCATTTGGTATGATCCTTTTGTAGTGAGATCCATTGAAATGTCTTTTGTAGCTATCTTTAGGAAATAAGTAATCGACATGTCTCTTCAGGCCTCTTTCGCCTAGGAAGTCACTTTTTTCTAATCAATGTTGTTCCACTTTCCCGAATCATCAAAACAATCTAAACTTTTTTGTTGC
This sequence comes from Perilla frutescens, assembly GCA_026008535.1. NCBI lineage: Eukaryota > Viridiplantae > Streptophyta > Magnoliopsida > Lamiales > Lamiaceae > Perilla > Perilla frutescens. Next base: position 24,170,275 of record BRKX01000010.1, on the reverse strand, counting down.
ACAAATACATCATCTTCCTCATTATTAGTCAATTGATCATCATTGACATCAATTACAAGTTCAAGCACCACTTCATCATTATTTGAACCTTCACCAATCAATTTTTCAACTTTTTTTGCACTCTCTACGCCTCTTTTTTGTTGAAACTAGAGTATTTATTTATGTTACCTATTTGACTCTTGATCAATTCTTCTTCTTCTTCTTCTTCTTCTAATTTTTGTTTTCTTTTTTAATATCCGGACTTATGCTTGCGATTCATGATTCTAATATATATATATATGAAATATATGAGACTATTAACCAAATCAAACAAACAAATTGAAATTCTCAATACAAATACTGTAAACAAAACAATAAAATAAATTGCCGATTGTTGGCTCCAAAGTCTTGCAATCTTCACCGTTGGCTAGTTTGGATTTAGGATTACAAATTGAAAACGAAGCAGAAGAAGACAAAGTGGGCGACGACTCTCACACTTTGTACCGTTAATGTTTTTCTATTATTTAATAATTTTATGTTGTTTTAACTTTTAGGCCAAATCATCATTTATATCCCAAACTATTTCTCTTTTCTCATATCTATACCAAAATATTTTTTAATTAAATACCTATACCATCGAAAAACACATCAAATCTAACATGAGAGTAATTTTCGGTACTAGAAAAATGACTATACACTTATGTGGATTTTTTTAAAAAAAAGTATTGAATCAGAGATTACACATCATTTTTCTTTAATTTTATTATCTATCCCAATGAATTAAAATGAGAGATTGACCAGTCCTCAACCTTAATTCTCTCATATTTTTCACAAATCAGGATTCCAAAGTATTCCCAACATCCCCATTATGTGAAGAAATAAAATATAAGATTATGGTCCATATCCTCTCTATCACCGCTTGGTCGCGCCGAATTAAGTTGTCCCAGTATATATATATTTTTATGTAAAATCATTCTTAAAGTTTGAGAGTAATAGTTTAAAGATTATTTTTCAAACTACTCATGGTCATTTGCTTTGGGCTTTAGGATCGTGATGATTTTTTAATAGATTAGGTTTCTATAGGTGATGTAGTTTTTTACATTGATTTTTTTATTATATTAGAATTTTTTCAAGGAATAGAGGAGTGGGGGAGAAGCAATTTTAGTAGAGACCGTGAAGCAATATTCAAATGGTGTTGTTATAAATAAATTTTCAAGAAGAGAATAAGTTGATGATGCAACAAATTTCGAGTTGATAATTGTATTTTTTTAGAGTAATCTTCGTTAGATTGATCGAATTCAAACATCAAAATGTTCGCAAGAATGTCATGTCTCTTCTTTAATAATAAGAATTGCACTTTGCCCCATAATTAGGTCATACATTGTGTGTAGAGAAGCCATCATGATATATAGATAGATAAAGATCACTCCAATTAAGATATAACAATGCTTGTTAATTAAGAGATTGGTGCAATTAAGTTTATATAGAAGAAAATTGCAATGATTGTCCTTTATATATTCACTAACTTTCGCGTTAAGAGGTGGTGAAATAGGCTTGTTGAAATAATGGTTTCACATTTTATTTAATTTGTGCATTTAAATATAGAGTCGCATTTGTGGAACCATAACAATTGCATGAAAACAGTTGAAAAAAAGGTATTAATCTACATTGCATAGACAAGCTTTGAATCTGATTACATTGCCACAAAATCATCCCCAATACCAAAATGCTCATCTACATTCCACAAAAGTCATCTACATTGCCATAAAAGGTTCAAGAAAAAAAAATATTTGTCCACAAAAAACTTGGAAGTAGAGATGCCATTAAGAAGCTGGAGTTGGTGTACAACTATAATTCACTCGAGACATTTGACAATTTTCTTGAACTTGTGCAGGACTCACATTTCTTCTATTCACCTGCCTTGATCCTCTAGAGTAGACATTCCAAGCTCCATTACCATGTATAGAAGTTTGCCTCACTGAACTCTGAACTCCTCAACTCCTTTATTTGGTCTTTCACGTTTGCCCTAAGTTGCCAAATATTAGTAATAGTAAGTGCAACGGTTATTATTAACTATGAAATAAAATTTACCTTAGGCTTTAGTGGAATACTTGGGACTTTTTAATTTCCTTGTATGTTCTTGTGTTGTGGCCAAATTGACTACATTTATGGCATGACACCTTTATTCCAGCTTTTGTCCACTTTTTTCTACCCGATCTTTTCTTCTATTTTTCTTTGGTCATCCAAAGAAAAATATTCAGGGGGAGGGGAGAGTATAGGAGGTCCAGGTACATATTCCCAATCAACCCATTACTGGGTGTCAATGCATGATTATTATATGTTACTATGCAATTCGATCTATGGTAGAAGACATGGACATATCTAACAAGGTCATCCCTAGAGTGAAATATGCATGCAAGAGCATGGCAACATGGAATACCTGTCAACATCCACCATCTGCAACTGCAGTCTTTACTATCCAAGTCTACTATGTACGAATCACTATCCATATAAACATCATACTTCCTTCCAAGAGCAGGAGCTTACTATAATGACTTTCATACGTTTCTCTAAATTTTTCTAGAGTTTCTACCCTAGATCTGTAACACTTTTGATCATCAACAATTATCCCATAAGTCAATTGGACATCCCTTATAATGCCATTTACCTCGTATCTTGGATTTATCTTCAATGTAGGTAATATTTGCTAGCTATTCACTATTCGTTTGTCTATTGCGGAATGCTTTGAAACATTTTTTCACTTTTCAAAGTTTTAATGACACGTGTAGGCTCTCCATTCAACTTGCTAGCATAAAGTCTCCATGGGCAACCTGGTTCACAAACAACTTCAAGTTTCCCTCCCTGAACTTTTTCAATTTTATATCATGTCTATTTAATATTGCTGACAACCTCATTATCTCCTAACACTCATTACAATCATTGAACACATTCTGACTCAAAAGTTAGACTTTGATGGTCACAATTCTTGGAATAAAATTTGGGCATTCTTACTTTCTTTCGTATAATGAACTCTGCATCTTCATTTGAGTCCAAGGATTCTTTAGAACTCTAAGAATTTTTATACTCTATCTAATTACCCTACACATCATATTCTGTGTGATAAAGGAGACCAAGAGATGTTGCTTGAGGCTTCAATAAATTGACTCCTTAAATTTCTCTTGCACTGTCTCGATTATTTCTTAGTTTTTTTCTTGCTTTGATAAACTCTTCATCCTCTAATGAAAATTCACTATCTCCCAGTTCATATGAAGTTCCACTCTAAAAAACTAAATGCTCACATTTATTCTTACCACACACTTCATTCCCAACATCAACATAACGTTTCAGTTTCAGTAAGAGCCTAAATGTACACTTTCAAGCAATTAAACGACATAGTAAAATACAAGTTCAAAGTACCATACAAATTCCTTTCGTCATGAAAAATTAATATTTTTCCGGTTCATTCACATCTCTAAAGGCATACTTAATAGCACTATGATACCCCCATGTTCTTCACAAATGATTCAAAATTTTCAAAAGTTATACGCTCTATATTAATATCATCATCTGATTCAAATGTACCTCAGATATATTGATTATCACTCTTAAATTTACCACCATGGTGAATTTCATATCTTATCTGACCATAGCAGATATCCATTGTGCAAAAGGCTAAAATATGAAAAAAAATTCAATATAAAAATTACCTTAAATTAATTATTAATTCTATAAATAAAGTAAGTATCCATTATTTAAACCATAATTAGTTCAAAAATTAATTTTTAAACTATTAATCTCAAACTTCAAGAATGATTTTACATAATTTTTTTTTACCTTTGATGACTTCAGTGTGGCCAACCACCAACAATATAGATTTGTCGTCAAGCGGTGATAGAGATGATATGTACCACAATCTTAGATTTTTTTTCTCATAATGAGGATGCTGAGAATAATAGTTTAGAATTCCGATTTGTGAAGAAAGAGAAGAGAATTGGGGTCCAGGAAAACATAAATCTGTTGTTTTAATTCATTGAGATAGAGAATAAAATTAAAGAAAAAAGATGTGTAATATCTGACTCGGTATTTTTTAAAAGAAAAATCCACATAAGCTTACAATCATTTTTCTAGTGCCAAAAATTACTCCCATGTTAGATTTGATGTGTTTTTCAATAGTACATGTATTTAATTGAAAACGTGTTAGTTTGGGATAAATATATGAAAAGAAAATTAGATTAGGATATAAATGATGGTTTGACCTAACTTTTAATAAAAAAATATGGTTTAAGTTTAAATAACAAGAATTAAATATTAATAGTAAAATTAGGGTTTGATTTTGAGATATTAGATGACAACTATTTATAACAAAAAACAAAAAAATGGATTGCGATAGTGTTGTTACTTGTTTATAACAAAAGGAAAATTATCTATTTTAAATAACAAAAATGAAAAAAAAATGTTGCAAACGTGCAAGTAAGAAAGAATTCAAACACCCGTCCTCCTCAACTTTTCTGCAGAGCTTAACCACCGGGCCAATTTTATTTCTAATACATATTTACAACTATATATATATATATATATATATATATATATATGAGTGGGTTATAATGAGTACCGTGTTTCATGTGAGAACTATGCTTATTTATCATGATTTTATAGCTCATCTTATGTTAGTGCTATTAGCACTAGCACTAAAATACAACAAGATAAGCTATAATTTTTTTTTAAAAAAATTAACAGTGAAATATAATAAAGTAAGCTATAAAATTGATAAGGATGTGCAAGGCAATGAAGAAGATGATCCGGAGCTGCAGTTTAAAGGTCCTATGACGCGTTTGCGAGCTAAGAAGTTGCAAGCTTATTTACAAGCTTCTATTCATCGCAAATTCGAAATGCATGAAGATGAAGTGAAGGGCAGCTCGAGATTGATCACCATGCTATCCATTAATGATGAAGAAGGAAGCATGAAGACGTGAGAAGAAGAATGACGCCATTTGGACGTGTGCATGAAAAGTTATACGCGTTTGCATGGGAAATCGGGAGATGCTATTTTTCATGCAAGGGTGGCAAGAATTATGGGCCACGAATTTATCCATTTAATTCAGCCCATTGGTCGAGTATTTGGGTCCAAGATGGCGTGGAAATACAAGCCCAAATCCACTTTGGGATTTATCCTTATCTAGTTAGATTTAGATAGATTTTTCTTATCTTATTTTTGGTATCTTTTGATTTTATCCTAGTTAGATTAGAACTAGTATTTTTCGGCCTTATCATGTTATCTAGGCCTTAGATTTTCGTTCCTAGTAGCTATTATAAATAGGACTACTATGTTACATTCAAAAGTTAGACAATTGCAAGTAATAAATAATTTATTCTCAATCTGTCTCCTGATCTTCTGTTGATCGAAACTTTACCAAACAATTCTATTGATTTAGCAAACCAATAGTCTTATTCAAGTTCTTCAGGGTGCATTCAAGTACTTGGGAGAATTGCTATCCGGAGAAGTTAGACGTGCGCGTTCGAGTTATCAACCCGGGTTCGTTCGATTTAGCCAATCCACAACACTATTACGCCGCCACCATCACCGCCTATTCCGCCGTCCACTGCCGCTATCTCAGCTTTCACCGCCGTGTTCCCATCCTTCACAAGTTGTACCAAGTGTCCAGGTCAAGTCCTCAATCGTGTTCGAATTTTATAGTAAGTTTTATCCTGTTTTGAGTCGGATTGATCCCATTATTTTCTAGCTGATGTAGTTCGTTCTTGAAGTCTTCCGCGTGCATAAAACTCGTGTCTTGGATACATTGTCCGGATCACATCAAAAATCCAGTAAATAAGCATCATTCCTAGTTCTCATACAAAGATTGATCTATTTGAACCAAATCCTATATATATATATATTATGAAAAAAATTGGGGCTCCTAATTTTTTCAGATTTTTCACGGCATGAGGCGACCGACTCACTTGCCCCATACAAGGAGCGACCCTACTCATATAAGCACAAGTGATCTCAAAATCTATAATTCTTTAAGCTTTTTACAATCTCAAAATTTATGTTATAACTTGCACTATTACAATTCCTTTTACATTCTATTATTATATTGATAATTCTATTTAGAACAAATTGTTCTAGCACAATAGTAAGATAATTATTTTAAATGACTAGATTGTCCTTATTATACTATTTATTTTAAAAGAATTTAAAATTTAAAATTTCTCTCTCTCTCTCTCTCCATTAATTTATGTTGCTCTCTCTCTCTCTCTCTCTCTCTCTCTCTCATTTAATATTGAACTATAATTCTTAAATTATTCACTCATTACCCCAATTTGTGATTATTTGATTAATAAAAAATGTTTCTTAGACGATAATTAAATTTTTGACTTTATTCAATTCATTGTCTGACCAATGATGAGTTCAATTCGGTATTATAGATCAAAAAATATTTCTTAGAAGATAATTAGACTTTGAACTCCAATTCTTTAATCAATTTATGATATTTAATTTAAATTAAAAAAATATTTAAAAAATTATCGATTGTGCATTATGAGAAAATTAAACAAATATATCATATATGAAAATATCATATATTTAATAATATATAATCCATTCATAACATGTTCATATTCTTAAGTCAAATTTTTCATTGACATTTTCATCAAGTAAAAACAATATCATAACTATTATATGACACTTATATATTAGAAGTAGAATCGTCAGTGGTGTCGATAATATCAATCAATGGAATATTTTTAGCTTGTTCATCCTTTATATTTTAAACCATCTCAAGTTATAGATCTTACAAGTTAGACAACGAAGGCTCATCTAGCAAAATTTGGCGTGGCTGGTCAGTTCCAAAATTCTTGACTTCCCTTGTTAATAACTCTTTAATGTCATTCTTAAGATCATCAAATTATTTCCTCAATGAGCTATATAATGACTCTAATGAGGCTAGTAATGGGAGACACTTCCCACTCACGTTTCTTCCACTTGAATGATGACAGTGGGGTTTGAGACATCTGTAAGATCTTCAATTAATGTTATCGAATTACTTTGGTTATGAGTACTTATATACTACACAAATGATTTTTGACTATACAAGTGTTTAATTATCAATTAATATGTAGAGTTAAATGTACAAGAAATATATTTAATTTTGTGTATATATTAGTAAAAATATTTATGTGAAATTGCAAATTTGAGTGTGATATTATTATTATTATTATTATTATTATTATTATTATTATTATTATTATTATTATTATTATTATTATTATTATTATTATTATTATTATTATTACTACTACTACTACTACGCAATTGCAAATTTGAGTGTGATATTTAAACAACTAAGAATTAATGTTATTTATATAAATAGTATAATATAAGGACATATAATATGATTTGTATGTATATGTATTGTTATCATTATCATTATAATTATTAAATCATGCATAATTAACTACAAGTTGTATCAAGTTAATCTAGATTGAACAATCCTTTTAATTAAGTCATCGACCTAGTTTAAAAAATTTATTTGACATGAAATATCTATTAAAGATTTGAGGTAAATTAATCTTGTAAAATTATATCTTATTAGCAATAGTACCAAAACATGCATTTGGATTGACTTGCTAATAATCTAACCAATTTAGATTCTTAATTGATAATATGTGTTTCAATAATATTTCCTAAAAAAAGTACCAAAACATACTAAAAATACATTAGAGTTTTATTAATTTTGAGCCTGAAAGATATGATATTGGTTCTAAACTTGATAAATGATAACCATCAAATTATAACTTGATTATTGAATTTAGCTAAAAAATCAAATGAAAATTCAATGCAAATTTATTCACAAATTATTTAAGTATATTGGAGTTTTATTATATTTAGAGCTTGGGACATAGATTATGAACGGTTCAATTTGGATTTTTTAATAATTTTTGTTAGTGTCATGTTTTGCAATATGTGTTTATCAAGTGTTATACTTTGCACTTGCAGTATTGATTGATTGTCATTGATCTTTATGACATAGAATCATTACTAAGTATTTGGTTTTTCTAAGTACAATTGTTGTTTTGGACAACTTTCGTAAGAATGTATAAGAACGTGATCTGAACTTTATGAAGATAACTCATGCATGAAGATTGGATTGAGATAAAGACGGTTGTGCATCGAGACACAATTGAGATTATTCAACACACTGAGTACTGCCAACTAGCTTGAGTGATGGCCAGAAGTTAGTTTGTGAACATACAAGACATGGAATAAAATCACTATACGTCTCCAATATTACAAATCAATATATATCATGTATATATCACAAGAAATAATTAATCGAACCACAATAACATAATTCCTCCTAAAAACTTCATTTTATGGAATAATTTTATTCCATCATGAAAAGTCACACTTTCTTCACGTCCCTTTCTTAAATATCAAATTGTCATAAAAAAACCTCCAAATTTAACCCAAAAATTAGGCAAAAATCAAATGAAATCATCTAATCCATATGTTTTGATCAAATTAATTGGCATGTCCCATTTTGAATTTTATTACGGGATCCTCTTCTTTTTGTCATTAATCTCAATTTCTTGTGGTTTATTTTAATTTTACAATTTCATTATTGCTATTATCACTATGATATTTAATAATATTAATTTAGGAAATAAAACACAATTTAAATAATTGGACACTAATTGTTCATATTAAAAGATGCATGGGGTCTTCTCCAATGTCAATTTCATTTTTTTGTTCCACTACTTCAAACACACGAAAGTGTTCAAAAAATGTATAAAAAATAAGGAAAAAACTTAACATTAACGATAAAAACTTAAATCAATTAAAAAAGGGTGACAAAATTAAAATACATAGAATGCATCATCATCTAATCTAATAATACATAAACTAAATTAACACGCTACATATTAGATCAGATAACTATTCACTGTTTCCACATGCATGCATGCAAAAGAACCACAACTACAAAAGTTCAAATTTCCCACACCCATGCAGCGTCCAAAAGATTCATACAACACAACATACATACAATAACAAACAACAACGTCCGTCCATCGGCAAACACACAGTCTATTCGGTTGGGAATTTAAGGCCTAAATCATACAATTCAGAGCAGTAGATTTTCCGAAAAATACTACAATGATCGTGGTCAATCATGGAAACATCATGGCCGGAAATCAAACACTCCATGAATTTCAATGACATAATGCCGCAATCAGAACCATTCGACTGTTGGGGTGCCTTCTTAAGATCTTAACATCCCACACATCGCGCATAATAGAAGTCATCTTCTTTTTCAGATATCGGCGTGTCAGCAAACCCACGAGACCGTCTTCACCATATTCAATAACAATTCATCCATCTTATTCATCCTCGACCTCCTCTTGCACATAGAGTCATAAACCGTGATCTTTTAAGCATCAAAGGAAATCTCGTAGCAAACCCAATGGTTGCCTTTCAGATACGCAATCCCAATGACCTGCCTTGCTCAAACCCACAACATGCCCCCTTGTCTCGGAAAACTCCCTCTCACATATCCCATGACCAGATGGAGAACTTGGCAAAAGTTAGGCTATTGGAGAATGCTCTATTTAACAAGAATCTAAATTACAACAACATATATCCTGAAATGGGCAATTAATTTAACTCAAACAAAAATTGTTATCGTCGACAGAATTTCCATCGATGTCCACTCCTCATTGAAATGATCAATCTCGCGATTCGACTTGAAAATGAAGAGGTTGATTAATGTATCCACATTCTGCATGAAACAAAAAATGTATGGTCGTTAGTGTCCATTGGTGCAGAGACGGAGCAATGAAATAAGTAAGTTAAAATTATGTTGTTCGTGAGCCACCCTTGGCGATCCAAAATGGTAATAAACCACTTTGCTGGCACCACCATCATACTCTGGGTTGGCAAGGGAGTTTCTATAGCCCTGAAACAATGTTGTAGATTTAGCGTACCAGGATTGAAATGCACATCCATACAATATCTAAAACAAATCAGTTAATTTATTCATAATGCATAAATGTTTACCACATCGCCAATTTGATCGACATCGTCAACAAATCTCATCAGATCATCATACTGGAAGTATTGCATCGTCATCCACCTCAACATATGTCGGCGCAATACTTCACCATATAAGGTATAATTTCATAGGCCCAACACTGTAGGGCTAATACAACGTCGTATGCATCATAGGCCATCTTCTTCTTCCGCGATTGCAAATTATCAATGATTCATCGTCTTGAATGTGTAGCCATCACCATATATTCGTAGGATACTCTACCCCATGCATGTGCATTGAAAATCTCCATATCATCGATAAGATGAAGATTCTTCATTTGAATGTTCTTATTGTTCTTATCACGAATCATCACAACGGTGTAGAGAACATACAACAGCGCCAACTTCAAACACAATATCGCCCAAAACTAACTTTGCACTCTTGTATGAGAGCTTTACTTATATCACAGAACTTCAAATTAGGCTTACTCAGAAAGACATCGTGGTGGATATTCAATGACGCAGGGGGCTTATACCACCCATCAAATTTCGAACCGCAAACCATTGTGTATTCCACTTGACCAAATTCAAACACTTTGTCATGAATAGTGAATCTCAAAATCCCATCACCCTCAGACTCCTTATTCAAACAATTCTTAATGAGTATGTGATATAATTGTCCTTGAAATTGTAAATCCTTGATATCAAAGAAATGACCAAAGCATGAATTCTTAAGTCTCTTCATATTTTCATCATCAAAGAGGGTTTTCATTTCCTCTAGCCACCACAAATGGAATCTCACAGACACTAAAGCACCTAATGAATTGACTAGAACAATTAGGGGTCGCTTGGTTCAAATTCTTTAATGATGATAACAATGGATATCATTGAAGGATCAATCACAATGAGAATGGTAATTGCATTGTTGTCGCTTGGTTCGATTATGGAATGATTGTTATTGTGATATATAAGGCTTGGTTCGTTTCAAATTCATCAATAATAATAATAATAATAATAATAATAATAATAATAATAATAATAATAATAATATAAAATCGGAATGGTCATCAAAATAGTAACCCGCTCATTTTCCCGCCAAAATACACCTTCCGAATTTAGTAAGTTTCTTATATAATTCATATTTAATACTATTCTATATTTTGGCTTTAATTAAAATCATATATCATATATATGAATAATGAATTACATATTAATTATTTTTAGTTAATCTTAGTTTAATTTTATATATAAATGACATATTGTTATATATATTGTATATCGTTGGATAAATTATTTTATGAAAAAATATAGATTTTTGTATATGGAATATATGTATTATTATCTTTTAGGCAAAATATATGTATTATATATATATATATATTGATTCGAAATTTGTAATATAGGTAAATATAATTGGACGATTTATGTATATATGAAAACTTACACTAATTATCTTTATATATATATATATATATATAAAAGTTCGACTAATATGTGTATATATATATAAATCGTCCAATTATGATTTTAATTATAAATTCATTAACGCAAAGATTGCTTTAATTTAATCTTTATTAATCATTCAATATTGCAGCCATTATATGTATATAAATTAATATAATCCACCAAATATATATTGCGCTAATCATATCAAATCTTATTAATTATATTAATTACATAATAATATCATTCTATGTTGTAGAGTCTATAAATTATTTATGGCAAAACATCTACACACCCATTTGAGAAGAAACATACCTTCAATTTTTTTTATATTTACTATGAATCTGAATATAAGCTGTAATGTTTAAATTAATGTGTCAAATTTCATATTGGAGATTTGAGATTTAATTTATTTAACTTTTGTTGTTTTGGCATGCTTTAGCTAGGTGGAAGCATGTTGAGATTTTGGTGCTTTTAATTATTATCTAATGGGGAATGAATCGCGCGACTTCAATCTCATGCTACAGTTTTTGTGAGGAGATAGACTTTGCATTGGTAAACAATCTACATTGAAATTTTTTAAAAAGTCATCGGAGTGTTTCCTGTTATCAGAGATAGATTAGATCCATTTTATTTTAATTATTATTCATTGAGGTAAGACAGATATATATCTTGATCATGTACAATGACAATTGAAATCTTCTTCCATTTTCTAAGTAATTTTGTATAAAAAATCTATCATGTTCAATTCTACTTTCTTCTTATTTTTAGATGATTGATAACTTACATTAATTTATATAATGTTTGACTTTCATTCACTTGTGTATTATATACTTCCATGTGTTGCTTCCAATTTATTGTTCTATATGTCGAAAATATATGTAAAATTTGAAAAAAAATTCATGGGGTGTTCATCAAATGATAATGGATTTGATAAACATGGCTTTTGTATGCATTTAAGTGTCTATTGGGATGGTATTTAAAGATTAATGCATGCATAAGTTGGTGTTTGATTTTTGTTTCAACTTTTCTCATGCATTTTCATGTTTTCTTATTTTTATTGTAGTTTGAGCTAGAAAGGGATACTTTTAAGACCCAATTCAAGGGAGAGAGAAGCTAGAAAGATAGAGAATCGAGTTAGAATCATTCTCCAACTTGAATCGGTTTGATTGGACGAGAAACGAATAAGAACGAAGCAAAACAGTGGAGGGTGCCGAATCTGCCGAGACATCCGCCGGCTCGGCGGATTTACCCACAGACCGGCGAATTCTTCACAGTAGCTCGGCGGATATCCCAAAGTGTCTAGAGAAATCCGGTGACCTAGCCGTCGATCGGTGGATTTGGCCGCCGGTCAGCGGGTGCGTCATTATGGGTCGCCGGTTCTTCCGTGAATTGCTATTTTTCATATTTTTAGCCCGTGAACTTACCTTTTGGGCCGGATTTTTAGTACTTAGTATAAATAGGGTTGTTAGGAACGAAATTGAGAGCTTCTTTTCATTCTTTTTAAGTTTTATTTTAGATTTCATAGCGGCAAGACATGAAGATTCAAGATTGAAGTTTTATGCCTTGAATTTCTCTACGGTTTTTCTAACCTTTGTTATTTAATTATGTTTCTTTATTCTTTTTTTTTTCTTTTAGATTTAATTATGTGAGAGTAGTTCGTATAATTAATTCTAGGGATTGTAGCATGTATGAAATTATGTATTGATTTAATTATTCATCAATTGTCCTTCCTATAATCGTGTTCAAACTTTCAAGTTTAGATTTCTCATGCATGATTAAGACCATAGTCATTGTATGCTAGCTAATTAATTTGAGTCCTGGCGGAGATAATTAATTAGTGGGATTAAATTGAATGGTTTGATGCACGTACTTATAATCTGTAGGAGATTTTAAATTTGTTGATCAATTGGGAGTTAACAATTAATCTAGAGACGAAAGTAATAGATAAATTGTTAATCTACTTTTACCTTAAGACATGTCGAAGATAGGTAATTAGAATTCTGATCCTCCACCGATAATTGGATTAAATTGGAAGTTGATAAAATTAGATTAATATATAATAGATTCATGTGTATGCATTTCCTAGGATTAATTATTTTATTTATTTGATAAGTTTACGTTTTTAATTTCGTTCGATTTGTTCGATCTGATAATTGAATTTAGTAATTTATTTTTAATTCTCTACCTAGGAATAGTACACCAAAGAAATAGGTAGCCTGGATAATAAAGAGTTGTTAGCTTAGTACTCAGTGTGATCAATAATTCAGTCCCTGTGGATATGATACTCGATTCATTTGCTATATTGCATGACCTGTGTTAGTTGCAGTTAATTGCATAAAATATAGTGCATCAGAATTACAACTCCATAAATAAATACACCATTTGTTTCGTTTTGATTGTTGTTTTAGTTTTTTTTTTATCTAGAATTAACAATTAATTTTATGGACTAATATACTCATTCCTAATTATATATAACATAAAATCTTATTCACTTATATTTTCCTAAAAATAAGACAATATTTTCTCTCTTCATATATTTTTAGGATTTGGGATAGGGTTAAAATTGGAGGAGATGGTGTGAAAATATATAAAACAATAAATATTTTAACAAAAAAAAAACTAAAACAACAATTAAAACATAACGGAGTGAGTATATATACATATACATGTATATATAACAATGACATACAAATATATAGATCAATATTTTAATTTTAGTGCCACAATCAAATTAAAAAAAAATCACGCTTCAAATAATTTTCAAGAATCAAATTTAATACAATTTAGTAATATAATCAAACAACAATTTAAGTAAGTGTGATATGTTAGTTAATTCTTTTGTATTACTGCCCACAACTTTACCATATATTTTTTCTATTTAAAGAAATCACTATATATTCTATTTATGTTGATGTTATAAATATTAAATGATATTCATATTTAATAATTTAGCGTTTTAAGCAAATTTGAGAATTAAAATAAAATAAAATATCATACACCAATTCATTGATGAATACATTAAACAATACACCACTCATATTAACCAAAATAATTAACATATCTATATGCTAAACTTAAAAAGTTGTCCAAATAATAAATTAAGTAAGTTATTTTATTAAATTTTTTAATAATTAAAACAATTCAATGAATTGTATTTTTTTAATTAGTGAGTAGGGATTAATACACTATTATGTTAAGCTTTCAATAATCTTATTTTCTTATTTTTTTATTTATTTTCTTATGTCATAGAAGCGATAAAGAAAGTAATTTTTTTAAATTAATATATATATATATATATATATATATGTTGGGTATCAATGGGAAAACTACTAGGCCAACCATAAGCCCTAAGTCAGGGAAAGGGAAGCGGCAAAATAAAAGTAGGGCATCGTTCCTTAGAGGTTACATTCCATAGTGAGGTCTACTTCGTAGACAAGGCTCGTTCCGTACTTGACTTACGAGCTCGTGTAGTACTCACCCCTATCTCTAATCTCTAAAGGGGCTTATGCACTCCACTCATTATCTACTAAACGAGCGTTGGAGCGAGCGAGCGAAGCCTGAAATCAGACACATTAAAATTACCTTCTGGGGAGGTCCGTTTGATATCCAAAAACTGCTCAGCAACAGTCGGACAAGTGGGGAATGTTAAGAGGTGGTAGTGGTAAGACTCCTGTAGCTAACTTGTTCTTTATTAATCAATGGAGTAACTCTTTCTCTAACTCATCAATCAGTAGAGAGTGATGCACCTAAGTGTATCACGAATGCCATAGAGTAGCTGCTTGTTGTTCCCTGTAGTTTCCCCTCCTTCGTACTCCAAAAAGGGAGGAGGTGGGGGAGCGGCTAAAAGAATAATTGAAGAATAGCAGGGGACTAAAGATGCTCTAAAGTCCCTGTCCGATCATTCCTGAATCCTATGAGGGAATGGAGTAAGGACAATACCAATCTTGTAGCTCTGAGTTGCTTGTCCCGACTATTCATCCGATGAATAGAGTAAGGGACAACCTTGTTGCAGCTATGAGCCCAGAGCTACGAGCTGCCTATTTCCTTGTCCAACAAGGAATAGAATAACCTCTTCCATAGAAACAGGTAGTAACCTAACCTTTAAGATAAGAATTTGTTCAAGGCGGGCCCTATGGATGAAAACATGGTCTCTCTGGATCCCATTGGATTTCATTCAGAGGAGGAGCCATATAAAGATCGTATTGATTCTTATCAAAGAAAGACAGGATTAACTGAGGCTGTTCAAACAGGTGTAGGTCAACTAAATGGTATTCCCGTAGCAATTGGGGTTATGGATTTTCAGTTTATGGGGGGTAGTATGGGATCCGTAGTCAGGGAGAAAATCACCCGTTTTATTGAGTACACTACCAATCAATTTCTACCTCTTATTATAGTGTGCGCTTCGGGGGAGTGCGCATGCAAGAAGGGAGTTTGAGCTTGATGTAAACGACTAAAATATCATCTGCTTTATTTGATTATCAATCAAATAAAAAGTTATTGTATGTATCAATCCTTACATCTCCTACTACTGGTGGGGTAACAACTAGTTTTGGTATGTTGGGAGATATTATTATTGTTGAACCAAATTTTGGGGAGGGTTCCACCCTTTCTTCCATCACCGGCAGCCGGCTCCGATCGTCCCTCAAGGGACAAGAGATCGATTCAGTCACAACAAGGCCCAGGGAACCTTAACACGATAAGCTCCTTCGCAACAGCGACCAATGCACACCGAAGACCACAAAAGGTAAGAATAGCAGCCCTCTCACCCCCACCGGCAACACCATACAAGCACAAAGCTTAACAGTTACCCACGAAGAGTGCTCACAAAGAGCAAAGGAACAACCCATGAAGAGCAAGGGACTTAGTAGATCAATTACAGAGAGAGAGATATATATATGAAAGAGATGATTGAACAGTGAATGAATCGAAGGGTCATGTTGGAATCAGAAGTGGGCAATCAAAATTGGGCTACCAATTAATGAGAGCAATGGGCCAGGTAAATGGGCCTAATTAGATGGGCCAAATTACACAACAATCTCCACCTTTTGGCCCAACAGTGTGCATTGATCTTCGACAGGAATATCACAGGTATCATCATTACATTTTGTTTTCACTTCTCCTGCAAGATCACAAAGACAAGAGGAGAATATAACACAAAGTTAGAACATATTACTGAGATCAACTATATAAAACACACAAAGTGCAGCAAGATCACAAGGAGCAAAGCTCTTCCTCAAACTGAACTATGTTAACAAAGAACCAACACGGCTCACACAGAGCAATCCCAATTCACACAGAAAATACAACAACAGCTCACTAAGAGCCCTATAATAGATCCAGATTCACTAAGAATCACAACACAACTCACTGAGAGCAAAAACAGATTCACTAAGAATTATCTATAGATCACAAAGAGCACAAGAACAACAGATCCACCTTACTTGGAGCATATACCAGAGAGAGCAGAAAACAACACAATCACAGGACATCACCATGATCATCAACAACATTAGCCTGAGCATCAATATGTTGATTCTTATCTTTAGGTTTCTTACAATATTTAGAATAGTGACCCGGTTCACTACATCTATAACACTTTCTGTTATTATGTTTAGAACTGGAATTATTATTTTCACTCACATATATAATATTATCAGATGGAGTTTTAGCACCTCGACCATGCTTTAACTCCATTTTCTTACTTTTTAACCCATTAACAACAATGTCAAAAGTAATATCATCTCTTCCATATTTAATTACAGATTTAACATCATTATAAGCTTCAGGGATAACATTTAGCAATAGCAGTGTAATCATCAATATGCTTATCACCAGACATTTTAATGTCTTGAACAAGCTTATTGAAATCATCCAGGTTAGCATCCATATCATTGTTCAAGTCCAGTTTATAATTGAAAATTTCTTCAAGTAAAAACATACGACTTGGAAGAGAAGTCAGATTATATAACTCATCCAATTTATCCCACAATACTTTGGCAGATTTAATAGTACAGACTTTTCTTAACACCGAATCTGACAAATTCAACATGATGGAAGACAAAGCATACTCATTCATCTCAGATTTCCTTTGTTCAGTTTCTTTTTCATTATAATTAAGATCAATGGCTTTAAACACCTTTTCTTTAATCAACACGAATTTCATTTTCCGTTTCCATAGATTAAAGTCAGTTTTACCATCAAAGGGGGCAAGAATATATTGAGATAAAGGGGCCATGGCAGCAAGATTTAATGACACAGAGGAAGTTATGGAGGATTTCCCAGTTCACAACACAGTTTAGACTGTGGTACAGGGGGTCACTCAAAGCCCTCAAGATCACATCAAACTTAAGACACGAAGCAGAAGCAACAGAGAGAATCAGAGACCAGCGGAAGCACAGAGAGGAGACAAACTCAGAGCCAGGAACAAAAATACCCAAGAATCACGAAGATTCACAGAAATCATAGAGATTCAAAGAGATCACACAGATTTTCACTATTTCAAGATGAATCACAGAGATTTCCCTAAAAAACACATAAACCCTAATTTTGACTAAGGGTTGAAGGTCAATATCAGTGTAGAAACCCCCGCAGTTGGGGTTTCCGATACCTCACCGTTCTCAAAAAAACCAAGGCGGTCGGATGGAGCCGATGGGCGACGGAGGGTGCCCGACGAGATCCCCCGTGGCTTTGATACCACTGTTGGATATCAACGAAACACGCTGGGGAGGGTTCCACCCTTTCTTCCGTCACCAGCAGCCAGCTCCGATCGTCCCTTAAGGGACAGAAGATCGATTCAGTCACAACAAGGCTCAGAGAACCTTAAGACGATAAGCTCCTTTGCAACAGCGATCAATGCACACCGAAGACCACAAAAGTTAAGAACATCAGCCCTTTAACCCTCACCGGCAACACCATACGAGCACGAAGCTTAATCAACAGTTGCCCACGAAGAGCGCTCATAAAGAACAAAGGAACGGCCCACGAAGAGCAAGTGACTCAGTGGATCAATTACAGAGAGAGAGATATAAAAGAGATGATTGAACAGTGAAATCATCGGCTTCATTTTAAAGAAGCAGAAATGCATATATTTAAATACACTTTACTTGATCCACCTTACTTGGAGCATATATCTGAGAGAGCAGAAAGCAACACAATCACAGGACATCACCATGATCATCAACAACATTAGCCTGAGCATCAATATATTGATTCTTATCTTTAGGTTTCTTACAATATTTAGCATAGTGACCCGGTTCACTACATCTATAACACTTCCTGTTATTATGTTTAGAACTGGAATTATTTTTTTTCGCTCACATGCATAACATTATCAGATGGAGTTTTAGCACCTCGACCATGCTTTAACTCCATTTCCTTACTTTTAACCCATTAACAACAGTGTCAAAAGTAATATCATCCCTTCCATATTTAATTGCAGATTTAACATCATTATAAGCTTCATGGATAACATTTAGCAATAGCAGTGTAATCATCAATATGCTTATCACCAGACATTTTAATGTCTTGAACAAGCTTATTGAAATCATCTAGGTTAGCATCCATATCATTGTTCAAGTCCAGTTTATAATTGAAAATTTCTTCAAGTAAAAACATACGACTTGGAAGAGGAGTCAGATTATATAACTCATCCAATTTATCCCACAATACTTTGACAGATTTAATAGTACAGACTTTTCTTAACACCGAATCTGAAAAATTCAACATGATGGAAGACAAAGCATACTCATTCATCTCAGATTTCCTTTGTTCAGTTTCTTTTTCATTATAATTAAGATCAATGGCTTTAAACACCTTTTTTTTAATCAACACGAATTTCATTTTCTGTTTCCATAGATTAAAGTTAGTTTTACCATCAAAGGGGGCAAGAATATATTGAGATAAAGGGGGCCATGGTAGCAAGATTTAATCACACAGAGGAAACTATGGAGGATTTCCCAGTTCACAACACAGTTTAGACTGTGGTGCAGGGGTTCACTCAAAGCCCTCAAGATCACATGAAACTTAAGACACAAAGTAGAAGCAATAGAGAGAATCAGAGAGCAGCGGAAGCACAGAGAGAAGACAAACTCAGAGCCAGGAACAAAAATACTCAAGAATCATGAAGATTCATAGAAATCACAGAGATTCAAAGGGATCACACAGAATTTAACGATTTCAAGATGAATCATAGAGATTTCCCCAAAAAACACAGAAACCCTAAATTTGACTAAGGGTTGAAGGTCAATATCAGTGCAGAAACCCTCGCGACTGGGGTTTCTGATACCTCGTCGTTCTAAAAAAAACCAAGGCGGTCGGATTGAGCCGATGGGTGATGGAGGGTGCCCGATGAGATCTCCCATGACTTTGATACCACTATTGGGTATCGACGAGACACGTTGGGGAGGGTTCCACCCTTTCTTTCGTCATCAGCAGCCAGCTTCGATCGTCCCTCAAGGGACAGAAGATCGATTCAGTCATAACAAGGCTCAAGAAACCTTAACACGATAAGCTCCTTCGCAACATCGACCAATGCACATCGAAGACCACAAAAGGTAAGAACAACAGCCCTCTAACCCTCACCGGCAACACCACACAAGCACGAAGCTTAATCGATAGTTGCCCACGAAGAGCACTCACAAAGAACAAAAGAACAGCCCACAAAGAGCAAGGGACTCAGTGGATCAATTACAGAGAGAGAGATATGAAAGAGATGATTGAACAGTGAAGTCATCGGCTTCATTTTAACGAAACAGAAATGAATCGAAGGGTCACGTTGGAATCAGAAGTGGGCGGTCAAAATTGGGCTACCAATTAATGAGAGCAATGGGTTAGGTAAATTGGCCTAATTAGATGGGTCAAATTACACAACAATATATATATATATATATATATATATATATATATTAAAGAAGTTGTTTGTCACTAAATATCTGTTAAGAAATAGAGATATTGCCATTTTTATTAATTTATTATACTCTAAAACGACATAAATTAAAATGTAATTGGAATTAGTAATCAATGTCCCACTAATATTTTAATTTTTTTAATTAATTTATTATTAAATTAATCAGGTATTTGTATAAATTGCACATTATACAAGTCCAAATATTACAAGACCATTTTTTGATTTAATATATTTATTTATCAATAAAGTGCTCATAATATATGTATTTGTATTATTTAAATTTAAAATGTGTCAAACCGTGTATTGTACAAGAGAAATATTAGTAATAATAATAAAAATAATAAATAAATAACAAAAATAATTAATAAAAATAAATATAATAATAAACAATTCGGATTGCCCAAGACTGACTTTGCACTCTTGTATGAGTGCTTTGAACTCTAGATTAGGCTTACTCAGAAAAACACTGCGGTGGATATTCAACGATGCAGAGGGCTTATACCATCCATCAAATTTCAAACCGCAAACTGTCGTGTATTCCACCGGACCAAATTCAAACACTTTGCATGAATAGTGAAACTCAAACGCATGTCACCCTCAGACTCCTTATTCAAACAATTCTTAATGCGTATGTGATATAATTGTCCTTGAAATTGTAAATCCTTGATATCAAAGAAATGATCAAAATATGAATTCTTTAGTCTCTTCATGTTTTCATCATCAAATAGGGTTTTCATTTCCTCTGGCCATCACAAATGGCATCTCACAAACATTAGAGCACCTAATGAATAGATCAAAACACTTATAGTATTTCAATTTCAAGATTAATCTACGATTTCCACTACGGCTATACCCTACCTATCTTCATCCACAATATTTCAAGAACACGGTAGTAGGCAGAATCAAAACCAAAAATTAAACAAAAAATTAGAATCATACCTTGTCCTGAACTCTTGCCAATCGATCTCTCTGGGATCAACATATTTTGCTTCAAATCTTCACAAATTCCAGACGCACCAAATATAACTGTGTAAAACGCTTCAAACCCCAAATCAGAGGAACTAAAATGACAAATGTGTAACAATAAATGGAAAATGAGTTCATACCTTTACCTAAGTTATAAATCCGTGATTTGTGAGATGGAAGGACCTTCTAATCAGCGTCAACTACCGTGGCGGTTGCATCGATTTAACTGGGTACTTCACCGACAACACAACCACAAAAAGCCCATCGCCAACGAAAGGAAATGACTCTACGCACGCTGCAAATGACTCGATGTCAACTCGAGCTTCAAATGACAACTGCTTCTATAGAGGAGCCCCCACTTCTCAAGTGGTAACTGTGTACTTTCACCGATAGCATAGCCAAATAAAGCCCACCGCTGATGAAAGGACACGACATCCGATTGTAGAGGGCTCAACGATGAGTCAAGTTGTAAATGACATCTGCTTTTGTGGAGGAGACGCAGCTTCTCAATTGTTGTGTTCTTCGATTTCAAACGTCCAAACACGCTCCTCACTCTTTCTATCAATGCTTTTGAGGGGATAGATCTGCAAGCCACTACTTTTGAAGATCCACACAGTAGCGCCTCGAACCACAGGAAAATAATAATCATGGTGGATCATATGCACCGATACGCAAATATATTTCCATAGGAGCAAAGATTGTTATGGAAACTAACAAATAATATAAGCCCAATCTATAAAATAAATTTTAAAATGATCTTATGTTATCGTATGCTTTTGTCGATGTTCGTTTATGATTCAGTTAACTATATATCAAGAAAATGATAGTATGTCGCTGATAGGATATTATGTGCATGGCATGGACTTTGCCTCGAAAACCATAAAAGACTGACAAAAGTTGGAAAGAAGGGGTTGTAAATTTGACTTTTGGGTTCTTCATTTAATGTGTTTCTATTTGCAGGGTGGGGGGAGTAGCTCCCAAAAGTGGGAAAATAGCCTAACTCAACCATGATTAACCTTTATTTTCTGTTTTTCAATTAATTAAATTATGCAATTGACATGTGGCAAAAATCTAGAAGGGGGATGCAATGCGGGGTTTCTAGCATAGACTTAACCGTAAGTTTATTTGGAAATACTAAAAACTGAAAATTGATATTGGAAATAAAAACAAACAAGACCTTAAATTCTACTTTTATTTTTTAAAACAAATTCATTGTACTTGGGAATTGGTGTAGAAAATGGGCGATGAATTTGTAGCGCCCCGATCCCGAAAGATCGTGAAAATGGACGCCACGGGGGTGGGAATTAAGAAGCGGGAAAGAAATGGGGTAATTAAATTAATGACGGGGTGTTAATCCAAAAGGATTAATGTTTGGAATAAAATTTAACAACCGAGTATGCCAAAGATAGGTTATGCCTTCTGAAAAATTAGACAGCATAACCTCTGTAACTAGAGCGAATCCCCATTTATAATGGCTTATAAGAGAAGAATGGAAGCCGTAACAATTCAATAAGCCCTTTCATAGGCCAAACGGAAACAAATAACCAGATACCAACAATCAATAGGCTCATTCATAGGTCGACAAAAGAAACAGACACCAATATGCTGAACAAATGAAGCCCTTCCATAGGCCAAAATGAATGATCAAATAGACATAACGAAAGACGGGCTTCCTCTCCTTGGAATAATTATATAGCTAAGCATATGATACATGTTAACTAGGAAGTCAACAAATGTTCAGAATCAGAGAAGTATAATCATATCAACAAAATACCAAGATCAGAGTTCTTAGCATTTAGCAAAAGAATACCATAAGTGCGAAAGCTCAATTCTGAACAGAATACTAATAAAAAGGGACAACAGAAAAATATGTAAATCATAATAGCCCATATCTCAGCCTCGTCACCTTCACGCTCCAGCCTACTGACCTGAAAATGTTTTAAAAAATTTGGGCTGAGTACTAATGCACTCAGTGGGCAAGTTTTGACAATTCAAGTTATGCAAAACATTTTGTTAAAGTAATCTATCTGTGTTCATGCATGTAGTGAAGCTTAGGAGGTTTAAAAGTTGGAAGCAACCTAAGTTCACCAAAACATTTTATCGTGAAGCGCTTAAGAGTATAACCCGTCACTGCCCGCAACCCAAACTACATCACCAGCGCATAACATTGAGTATGGCCACAGTATACCCAAAGAGTATAACCAATAAGTGTTTCATTTTAGTCTCACCGACAAGGAGTAGGGCAGGACAAATAATGCATGCATACTGTAGCTACTCACATTGACACAGCGTTGGTTTATGAGACTCCGACAACATACAGTAGCATGTAAATATTTAACACAGATAGTCACATATGCAATTTTAGCAAAGCAGAGCTTAATAACTCGAAAGATACAATTTGCAAAGATAGTATAGTATAACCCACCTTTCTCGGGATTCTGAAAAGCTAACTCCTGAAGAATCAACCCTGATACTCTTTCTCTAGCTCAGCTGGTACTACAGAAGGTAAACTTTAACTTAGGATAAACGCTATATTTCCGGAAATTAATCTACTATAAGCGGAGCTATAATTAGTTATATTCTATTCTAAAATAGATTGCGCGACTCTAGAGACCTCGAATAATTTCGACGAAGAAGAAAATAAATTCCAAAACGTTATTCTTGCTTTACTAGGATCAACTGATTTGATAGAGGTCTCTTTCCAAAACTTGTCATTTATCGAAATTTTACCAAATCTACGCCACAACACTTTTTAACCGATCAAAAATTACGAAAATATTCGGGGACGGTCCTAAACATGCCAAGACTAAAGTTTGAGAGTTTTAGAATTTTTCGATAACACATGACTCCAGTATAAAAATAACTGCTTAAGTTGAATAATTGAGATTATTCAAAACTCGTCCGAAAATTACGAAATTCGACGGGCGCATAGGAAATAATTTTTGGAGCAACTTTCGAGAAGAAACTTTTTCGATTTGACGACCCAAAATGGGTGAAACGGGGCAAAAACGTAACTGTTCGGCGCCCCTCTACTATTCACGTTTTCCGGCGTTTTGGCCGGTTTCCGGCCACCGGATAACAACCATATCAAAAGACGAAACGTAGAGCACATAAAGATACACGACATACTAAAATTTCAGTTTAAAAGGATGGGAAACGAATCGAGACGAGGCTGCGCAACGTGGCAGTCACGTTGCCGTTTTCCGGCAGCTCCGGCGGCGCTCCGGCAACGGCGGCGGCGGCGGATGGCAGCTCCGGCAGGTGGCAGCTGCTGCTGCTGCTCTCTCTCTCTCTCACTTCTCACTAATCTCTACTCTCTCTCTCGTAACATATATATATATATAGCTTGGGGATTGGAGATTAAGATCAATGGGGGGCGGTGATGGAGAGATAAGGATGAGGATGGTTATTTAAATATTTTAGAATATTTTGGGATAAAATATTCGGATATAAAATACTGATAAATTATTTTTTGGATTCGATTTAAGTTACTTTAATTAATGGTGAGGTCCAAATAACCTTCGACATAAAATCCGAAAATACTGGAAGGTCCATTGGCTCGAGTACTATTGAACCAACTTGACTCGGGGTAAAGAACGAGTCATCTTGATGGAAAACGAGAAAAAGATTCTCTTTTAAAAAAAATAAGTTATTATTCCACACAAGGGACAAATAAAGTTTCCGAGCGTTCAATTGACCTCAGAATGAAAATCCGGGAACGCCAACGAATTCCTTGAGAAATTTTATATAGGATAGGCTTGAAGAAAAAAGGCTTGGGTCAACACACGAGATTTCGCAAATTTCTAACGATCGCACTCCTACGAAAAAACACTATTCATAACTTCTTTAAACGCGTTTTAAATCACTGGGAACTCAAACGACTTCAGATTCAAAATCCGAAAGCACCGGCATGCTCCTTGAGTCATCGCCTTTTAAACATGACCAAAATCGGCTGCAACTGAACTGGAATCGAAATTATCGAAAAGACGATTTCAAGAAAAACGATCCTAAAAACGCGGCTTAGAACCGAAACATCTTAATTATGCTCAAAATTTCTCTTAATATTTCCTAATTAAAATTAGGAATTACTTAATCATATTCTGAAAATCTGGGTTGTTACAGAATTTTATGCATTATTGATCATTCATACATGAAAATGAGGAATGGTTTTTTAACTAAAATTATATGAAGGGTGATAGTGTCTATAAACATAAATTTTTGTATTTAATTTGGTAAAACACAAAATAGTGTAAAAGATTTTTCGGATCAAAATGTATTTTTACGGATCCATTCTCTATTTTTCCTCTCATTCTTCTCTTCAGAATTCGATCTTTCAAATGGTCTTTGAAATATTCAGAGTAAATTTGCCTATTTGATCTTCTTGAACTTGTTGCTTGAATTTTGATAATGTTAACCGAGGGCCAGCGACCTTGATTTCAAATTGAACATTGGATTTGAGGTATTGGAAATTTACAATGCCATCTGGATGGTTGAGAACCTTGATTTCGGATGAAAAACGACTTGAATTTTGTTGAACGCCTTGAATGTAGGAGAGAACTTCGTAGAAAATTTTTCTCCAATAGCTCTTCAATTCTGACTTTCGGTGTGATTTTCAACTAATATGAATACCCTATTTAGTATTTATAGTTGTAGGTAAGAGTATCTAGTTGATGTTTATCATATAATGATATCTTTATTATTTAAATATTTTATCTAATTTTAAATTTCATATAATTCCAAAATTAAACAAATATATAAAAATTAATAAAAATATTATTTATAATTTTATAAAATTTCACCACCTACGGTGTCATTTTATATTAAAATTCTATTAAATTCTACATTTATATCGGCACAATTTGTGCCATTTACACTGTCCTTATTATATTAGTGCGCATGGAGCGATTATGTTTCCCAAATATATGCGTAACACAGTAAACGCGAAGACAATTTACTTTTTTGGAAATTAAATGCTAAGTTTCTAGTTACTCTTAAAGTCATAAGCTTTACACTTTTTTAATGATTAATTACCTCTAAAATCACCACTTTTACCCACTTTTTGATTTTTTAATATGGCTTCTTAATTTTTATAATTTCAACATAAAAATTGATTATTATTATTTTTTTTGGTAAATTAAACATCTTTTTTTTTTGTTCTACTAGAAGTCTGGAATTCCAATTTTTTATTTTGTGTTTTGTGGGATTTTGCGTTGGTTCTAATTAAATGACGTAGTATAGGACATGTCAGTTGCAGAAGTGACGCATTCGGTGTCATGTCAGTTTCAATTACATAAAAAAAAAGAGAGATATTTAATTTACAAAAAAAAGTTCAGTTTATGTAAGTAATGATTTGGTGTTTGTTTGCTACTAGAAGTTTAATGAAAGATAAAAATAAATATAAGACGCAACTCATAATTGATCTAATTGTGCATTTAATTCTTGTTAGCCTGAAAATGCCTTTTAAGGGTGAAATTTAATGAGTAGTTTATCTTGTAAATGTTTCAACGAGTCTCCAAATATTTTTAAATTTTGTGTTGGAGTTTTAACGAATCATATGGGTCAAAAGATGTATTTTCAAAGATTTAATCGGGCTTCAAAAGCATTTTAGTAGATAAAAAATAACTGATATTTTATATCCGCCACAAGCTTTGAAAAGCTATAAATAGGGTTTCAGAATTTCATTTTATTCGTATTTGATGTGAAATAAATATCAATAAACATTATTTATTTATTTTGCATTAATAAATTTACTTATGCATTTTTAAGTTTAATTAATGTTTATTATGATATTAGTTTGTACTAATATATTTTGTATATTTATACACACACATACAAAATAGTTCAACCGATCGAACTATTGACTCAATTGATTAACCAGTATACGTTTCATTGATTTTTTATGAGATTAACAACTTACATTTATAACATATGTCATTAGTGAGGGACTAAGCAAAGAGGCAAATAGACAATTTTGTGTGAAATCGTTTTATGGGTAAAAAAAATTCGTAAAATGAGTTAATATCCTAATTCAAACACAAATTAAAATATAAAAATAAAAATATATACCACTAAAATTGAATTTAAATCCAAATTTTAACTTGCAAATTTTGATCCAATTTCACACAAATTTTCGTGAAAAGAAAATAAAATATGATACCTCATACCTGGATTCAAATCTCGGTCTAGAAAATATTAATTTAAAATTATAGTACTTTTCAGTTAATTCGTTTTGAAATATACATCCAAATAGAAAAAAAATAATAGAGGAATAGCAACTGTCGAAATATTGGAGCAGAGCATTTTCCGGGGGCGAGTGGAGATCCCCTACATGCACCGGGATTCATTCCTCTCTCTCTCTACACACACTCCATCTGTAATTCTGTATACAGACAGCCCTCTACGTATACCTCCTACTCTTTCGATTCATTTCCTTAGTGTACATAGTTTGTGCATGATGAGGAAATTAGAAAAAGAGAATGTGATGGAAGGCGGTGATGGCGGCGGCGGTGATGAGGTGGCGTTGGAGAGGGCTTTCGAGGAGATGCCGGTGCCTCCATGGCAGAATCAGATCACCATTAGAGCGATGGTGACGAGCCTTGTTTTGAGCCTTGTGTTTAATGTAATAGTATGCAAGCTCAATCTCTCCACCGGCGTTATTCCGTCTTTAAACGTGGCGGCGGGGCTTCTGGGCTTCGCCGCCGTCAAGGCTTGGACCGTTACGATCGAGAAGTGTGGCTTTCTCAAGCAGCCCTTCACCAGGCAGGAGAATACTGTTATACCGACTTGTGTTGTCGCCTCATCTGGCATTGCTTTTAGCAGTACCTCTCTCTCTCTCTCTCTCTCTCTCTCTCTCTTGTTTCCTAATTAATGTACATACTCATCTGTAAAAATGATAAATTGACGGTTTATATATGAAATATTCGTTGATTTTGATAAGGTGGGACAGCTAGTTATCTATTGGGGATGAGTCCAGTAACTGCATCTCAAGCAGACACTGGAAATACTCCAATAAATGTGAAGCAAATCTCTCTTGGTTGGATGATTGCTTTCGTTTTTGTTGTTAGCTTCGTTGGCCTATTCTCAATAGTCCCCCTAAGAAGGGTGGGTATGCCATTCCCATCTCTAATCCATCATCATCAATTTTATCATTAATTATCTTGAATTTCATTTCAGTTGATGATCTTGAAATACAAATTGACATATCCAAGTGGGACTGCCACAGCCTACCTCATCAACAGCTTCCACACTCCCAAAGGAGCCAAGCTAGCTAAGTATGTGTGTGTGTTTGTCTCTATATATAGAATAGATCATGTGATTGTTCATGATTTGATTTTATCACTGTTAATTTGCAGGAAACAAGTTTGGGTGCTTTTCAAATCATTTGTGAGTAGCTTTTTATGGGCTTTCTTCCAGTGGTTCTTCACTGCTGCTGATGGCTGTGGCTTTAGCAGCTTCCCCACATTCGGTCTCCAAGCCTACAACCGCAGGTTGGTTAGTTACAGTAGACCATTTCATCGAAATTAAACCTGCATCTTATACATACATATATAATTAATCAATGCAGATTCTACTTTGATTTCTCTGCTACATACGTGGGAGTTGGGATGATATGTCCTTACATGGTGAATGTATCACTACTCATCGGAGCCATCATCTCGTGGGGCATCATGTGGCCGGTGATCGAGTCCAAGAAAGGCGATTGGTACAGCGCAGACATACCTGCAAGCAGCCTTCATGGCATCCAAGGATACAGAGTTTTCCTTGCTATTGCAATAATACTCGGAGATGGTCTATTTCAAGTGATTTACATGGTTGTAGTGACACTGAAGAGCTTCGTACAACAGCTGCTGCAGAAGACTGATGCTCACAATGAGAGTGAAGAAGGTGCCTTAGTAGATTACAACGAGATGAGGCGAACAGAGTTTTTCTTGAAAGACCAGATACCCGACAGCGTAGCCATTGGTGGCTACGCTGCACTGGCTTTACTCTCCACTTTTGTAGTCCCTCTCATCTTCCCTCAGCTAAAGTGGTACCAAATCCTCGTAGCCTATGTATTTGCTCCGGTTCTCGCCTTCTGCAATGCCTATGGCTGCGGCCTCACGGACTGGTCTCTTGCATCCAACTATGGGAAGCTAGCAATCCTTGTGTTCAGTTCTTGGGTGGGGTTAGATCATGGTGGGGTTCTTGCAGGGCTGGCCTCGTGCGGTGTGATGATGAGCATTGTTTCGACGGCCTCTGATCTTATGCAGGATTTCAAGACAGGCTACCTCACCCTCTCCTCCCCTAGATCCATGTTCATCAGCCAAGTATATGGCACAGCTATGGGGTGTGTTCTTTCCCCTATGGTGTTCTGGTGTTTCTACAAGGCCTACAGCGTAGGGGACCCGGAGGGCTCGTACCCGGCCCCCTACGCCTTGATGTACCGTGGCATTGCCCTCTTGGGAGTGGAGGGCTTCGACTCACTTCCCAAGAACTGCTTGAAGTTGGTGGTGGTGTGTTTCCTTGCTGCTTTGCTCATCAATCTGGTGATCAAACTGTTGAGGGAGTATGAAACCAAGTATAGGATCTACCGGGTTATCCCGAGCCCTATGTGCATGGCCATCCCTTTCTATCTTGGAGGATACTTTGCCATTGATATGTGCATTGGGAGCTTGATTCTGTTTGTGTGGGAGATGAAGAACAAGAAGAAGGCGTCCGACTTTGCTCCGGCTGTTGCATCGGGGCTTATATGTGGTGACTCTCTGTGGGGGATTCCGGCTGCGATATTGGCTCTGGCCGGAGTCAAGCCTCCAATTTGTATGAAGTTTTTGTCTGCCAAAGCTAACAAGAGGGTTGATTCGTTACTAGGCGGCTGACTTTCATGGTTTTATTCAACAAGAGTGTATATAGAGATAGTGATTGTTAGTGTGTTTGTTATGTTTTTTTTTAGAAGTTAGTTTGTTAGAGGTAGAATAGGACAGTTTTTTAATTGAATTTGTGTGTTCGAATTTGAACAAGATTTATTTTTTTGGGTATTGGTTCTATCTATCTGTGACCT
Organism: Perilla frutescens; assembly: GCA_026008535.1. Lineage (NCBI taxonomy): Eukaryota > Viridiplantae > Streptophyta > Magnoliopsida > Lamiales > Lamiaceae > Perilla > Perilla frutescens. The sequence continues at coordinate 24,139,915 of BRKX01000010.1, read as the reverse complement.
TCTCGTGTCTGTTTCACACTTTCACTCGATTCGACTCACTTACACCCATTTTTGTGGCCTAATATGCACGTGCTCGATTCAATTCACTTACAACCTTTCTCGTGGTCTAAGGTGCATGTGTTGGGTTCCCTCTCGTGTCAGTTTCACTCGATTCAACTCACTTACAACCCTTCTCGTAGCCTAAGATGCATGTGTTGGGTTGGGTTAGGATTTCTCAACTCATAATTTTGGTTGGCTTTAGGGTGTCCACAATGGGCTCAAAATTCACAGCTATAAAAATTAAACCAATTTTGATTTCCATTGTGGCAAAGATGACATGGCAATTTTTTTAAACCAACTATGAGCACTTGAAGCTGGTTTAATTCAGCAAAAGTGTAAGAAAAATTGAGGCCACCACTTTTTTTTTGTCGGCAATCAAGAAAAATTGGTTTAACTTTCTCCATCCTCTCCTCTATTCCTCTCTCCTCCCTTCCCTCTTCTCTCTCCTCCCAATCTCAAATTTTATTTTGTATGTCAACGATAAAAAATAAAAATTCTCTATAAATAAATCATTTTATTTGAATAATTCATCACTTTTTCATTTCTCTTCTCTTCTTATGTGGTTATATCATAATCTTCAAAATAATTGATAAATACGGTGGATCATTTCCAAAATTTTTTTAGTTCATCAAATACACAAAGCAATTCAAGTTCCGAAAATTCTCAAACTCATTCTAGTCGTAATCCCCAATATTCTCAATTTCCTTATCCTACTAATCAAAATTCTCAATTTTCTCAATTTTCTTATCTTAGTAATCAAAATCTCCAATCTTCTTAATTTCCTTATATGCCACCAGTGGGGAGTCAGTTCATGTCATCTATGGGGAGTCAATTCATGCCACCAATGGGGAGCCAATTCAAACCGCAAGATTATTTTGCAGCAATGGGAAGTCAATTCATGCCACTAGCTTCTCAACAATTTTCACCTACAGCAAACCATCCATCAAGCGAATCCCAACGATCGAGTGTAGGTCCGATAGGGAAGAAACATCACCAATGTTGGGCTCTCAATTTCCACCACACTCTACACAAATGAGATTCTCAATTAATCTCAATGATGATGACGATAATGATGCGGAAGGCCTTGGTTGGAGTCATACAAAGGCCGCAAAAGTTAGATGGACAAAAGAGGAGGAGACTCGTCTTGCACAAGCACGGAGCACAATTAGCAATTCATCAATAAAAGACAATGCACAAAAGAGTAAGGATTTCTGGTAAAAAACGGTCATGTACTACAATGACAATCGGCCAGCTAACACTACTGCTAGAGGATGAGCGGTTGTTAAAGCGCACCATTATTATGTAATGCCGGATATTACCAAATTTGCAAGATTTTACAATAATTTTTACAGTAATCGAGCTAGCGGATAGAGCGACGATGATATTTTACAGGATGCAATTGCTCAGTGGCACACCGAACACCCAAAGAAAGACTTCAAGTACATGCACGTATGGAGGGTAATGAAAGATTTAGAAAAATGGGCTCCTCAAACAATGGCGAATTGTGCTAACAAGAAATCGAGACCATCAGAATCTGAAGAACATACTACAACAAATCTAGATACAAATATTGATAGTGAAATACGACCTCGTCCAATTGGACAACAAAGAGCAAAAACCAAAACCAAAGCTAAATCCTAAGAAAATGAAAATATGCCACAGATAACTGAATTTGAAAAATGGGATAAACTTGAACGATATCAAATGTGAAAGTTTATCATGAAGCATACCGAGATGAAGCAAAGAAAAGATGAGCACAAAAAATGGGGATATGAAATCATTATGAAAGATACGAGTGGAATGAGGGAGATATAATTTGAATGGCATCAGAAAATGGTTGAAGAAATTCTTGCGAAAATAAGTTAAAGTAGATATTTATTAATTTGGTGTATCATTTATTATAATTGTAATACATTTTAAATGATATTTTTCTATTATTCTTAAAATAATTTTCGTAATTTTATGGTAAATTTTTGTATTTCATAGAAATTTATTAAATTAAATATTAAAGTGAATAATGCAAATAAATAAATATATTATAGTATATGAAATATGTAGTATATATATGATGTGTAGTAAGTAGTGGGACCAATATAGAGTTATTTTTTGAGTTTATGATTGTGGATATTGGTTTGAAATAGTTGGTCGGTTTAAACTTTTGATGTGGCGCTTATATGACAGTATTAGAGTTGTTTTTCTGGATTTATTGTTGCAACCACCTAGGGCTAGGAAAAAATACCGTCATACCGTACTTATCGTAGCGAAAAAAATACCGAAATACCGAACTTTAAGGTATACCGATATTTTCGGTAAAGTATGATACCGTACTGAGATTTTTCGGTAAGGTAATGGTATAGAATTTTAAAAACCGAGGTATATCGGCGTATGCCGATACCGATGGTATATCGAATTTTTAAGGTATATACCGTTAATTCAGTATATACCGTTAGTTCGGCATATACCGTTGTACCGATATATACCGTAGGTGCGGTATATACTGTTAGTTCAGCATATACCGTTGTAACGGTATATACCATTGGTGCGGTATATACCATTAGTTCGGCATATACCGTTGTAACGGTATATACCGGTATACCGTTATACCGGCATATACCGCACCAACGGTATATACCGTTACAACGGTATATGCCGAACTAACGGTATATACCGGTATATTTGTGATATTATATAAATATATGTATATGTGAATTATAGATACTTGATATATAATACTTAGTAAATATGATATATATGTAAATATCTAACACTTATAATTAATCTTATGTTATACTTAATGTATAGTAATGATAATTAAATGTGTTCTTAATTAATACTTAGTAAATAATTCTTACAATTTCTAAGTAAAAGGTTTCAAATTTGTAAAATTTAGTAAGTTTATAATATTTTATACAATTTATATTAATTATAAAAACATGATTGTTATATAATACTAGTAAATATGTTATACATTTATAAATATCTAGTAAATTTACAATATTAACACTTATAATTAATCTTATGTTATACTTAATGCATTGTAATGCTAAGTGTGTTCTTAGTTAGTATATACTTGATTACTTTGTGGACCGAGTACAAGGGAGTGATCGCAATTGATGAGGCACAAAATATGCAATTTGAGTGTGGTAACAAGGATGATACTAGTACCGGTCTTGATCTTTGTGATGAATTGTTCAATGATTTGGACGCACAAAATGAAGAAGAACAACTTCAAGAGATCCATAATGAAGTAGATAAGTACTTAGCCGATGATATTGAAAAGCGATCCAATTCATCTTTCAATCTTTTGGATCGGTGGAAAGGAAATAAAACTAAGTACCCAATTGTAGCACCCCGATCCCGAAAGATCGTGAAAAAGGACGCCACGGGGGTGGGAATTAAGAAGCGGGAAAGAAATGGGGTAATTAAATAAATAAAATCTAAACAGAAGACGCAGAACAACCAAACATGTTTTTTTAATAACATATACTTATTCATAATACTAAGATCGGAGTTTTTAGCATTTAGCAAAATAATATCATAAGTGTGGAAGCTCAATACTTATCAAAATACTTACAAAAAGAGACAACAAAAAAAATATATATAAGTTACAATAGCTCATTTCTTAGCCTCGTCACCTCCACGCTCCAGCTTACTGACCTGAAAATATTTGAAAATATTTGGGCTGAGTACTAATGCACTCAGTGGGCAAGTTTTTACAATTTAAGTTATGCAAATTATTTTGTAAAAGTAATCTATCTGTGTCCATGCAGGTAGTGAAACTTAGGAGGTTTAAAAGTTGGAAGCAACCTAAGTTCACCAAAATATTTTATCGTGAAGCGCTTAAGAGTATAACCCATCGCTGCCCGCAACCCGAACTACATCACCAGCGCATAAAGTTGAGTATGGCCATAGTATACCCAAAGAGTATAAACAATAAGTGTTTCATTTTAGTCTCACCGACAAGGAGTAGGACAGGACAAATAATGCATGCATACTGTAGCTACTCACATTAACACAACGCTGGTTTATGAGACTCCGACAACATACAGTAGCATGTAAATATTTAACACAGATAGTCACATATGCAATTTTAACGAAGCAGAGCTTAATAGCTCGAAAGATACAATTTGCAAAGATAGTATAGTATAACCCACCTGGATAGAAGATAAACTTTCAAATTTTGGGTTTGTTTTGCTCGAGTTCTGCTAGCTCTTCTATGCCTACAACAACCAGTCTTAATTTAGTTTTGTCAAACAACCAAATTAAAAAAAATACTCAACTCTTAGATTTCAATTATTTTTCCAATTAGAATTTTGTATTTTATTAATTAGAAATATTTTATACTACATTCCCAATCAAGGATTAAATAATTAATGTTTAGCATACATATTTACATAGAATATATATACGATATTATGGTTTTTAATCCAATATTATAAAACACATGATCTGACTTGTATCCAATAACCCTAAAATTACAAATCAAATTATTCTCATTCCAAATTGATATTTTATGTATTTTCCTTCTCATAGCAACAATAGTATGAATATTAATGTTCTAATAAATCTACAGTATATATATATATATATATATATATATATATATATAATATAGAAGAGCCACAAATACTAGCTAAAATATTAAGTTTATAATTCTTTACATATGTTTTGAAATATTATTGAAACATTTACATCAAGTATCAATTTCAGCCATAAAATATATAAGAACACAATTAAATAAATTTAAAGCTAACCTTAAATTTGTTTTGTCTTTATTTCACCAACATATAGCCCTCATATTTCCTAAGTTGCTTTAATGTAAAATTATAGTGAATAATGTGATGAATAGTTTTATAACCCACCGCCTCACCCTATTAATTTTAGTTATATTTTTCCTTAGTCACAATTAGGATTTTTCGTAGTAACTATCTTAGCATAATTGATATAATTCTACAATGTGATAACCTTAAAATGTGCCAAGTGTCCCTTACGTGTATTGCATGCACATTTTCAATTTTTCTTTGATTTTATACAATTGGCATAATTTAAACCAAGTAGCTATAGTTAAATATAATTAGTACACAACTAGGGTTGGTTAGCATGAATCTATGTATACCTATATATTCGACATTTATAAATCTAATTGGTTGCCAAATAAAATATTAATATATTTAGATAGAATTATATTTATTTAGCCAATTAATTATAAGGGCTTGGATATATATTCTAAACACATGATCTTTTAATACCCTAAGTGATAATAACAAATACCTTTTAGGTTTCTTAAAAAAAATGACATCGGGATTTATAATAAAAATACAATAATGTATTAAAGTATTTTTAACCTACTCAACAAGCATACTTACCTAAAAAAAATTAAAACTAAAAAAAATACAAATAATAATTAAGGGTCTATTTAACCTACTCAACAATCATAGGCTATTATTTTAATACTTAAAAATTTTGGATATTTCAATTATTCTAACTATTAAATATATATATATATATATTCTTAATTAAATTTAGATATAAAATTTTGGGGTATTACACCAATGCTTTCATTAGTTGCCAAAGATATATTTGTTATTCCAAGCTCAACGGTTGCTAGTGAATCCACTTTTAGCTTGGGGAAAAGAGTTGTTAATCCTTTTAGAACAAGCTTGAGCCCGAAAATGGTAGAGGCATTGGTGTGTACCAGTGATTATCTAAAAGCAGAGGACTTCAACTTATATAAAGATCCAACCGATGATGACCTTGAATTATACAAGGAAATTGAAGAAATTGAAAAGTGTAAGAGTTTCTTTATTTATTAAAGTTTAAATTTATATAATATATATTCATTATATTAATCTAAAATAAAGTGGATTATTAATTTTTAATGATTCTTTTACAGATGCAAATGGCAATCAAGATGGCACTCAAACTTTCTCTACCGTTTCCACTTAGTGTTTGGTGTAACTTGAAAAGTAAGATTATGTTCTTATATATTTTATTTTTTCATTTTGTATGTTGTAACTTGTAACTAAAGTACTAATATAATTGTTAATTTTACAGGTTTCTTGAGATTCAAATTTGAAGATTGTATTAGTTTTTGGGAAACATTCTAGACTCGGTTTATTTTTATTTCTTGTATTTGTTGAGATATCACTTGGTTGTTTTATTTTAATTGTTGCATTGGAGTGTTAAATTTGAATTATTATATCTATTTTGTTTTATTGGACTTTAATTATCGTGACATGAAGATATTTATTTTATTTTGTTGAATTTTGATCGTTATTAGGAGTGTTTCATATATTTTGAGTAAATATATGAGATATATGATATATTCTAGGATGGTATGATAAGGTATACCGATGTCGGTAAGGTATACTGATATTAGTAAGGTATACCGATGTCGGTAAGGTATACCGATATAGTAAGGTATACCGATATTAGTAAGGTATACCGATGTCGGTAAGGTATACCGAACTAAAGGTACGGCAAAGGTATGCCATTTGTTTCATACTGAACGCAAGGTATACCGTTGGAAGGTATACCGAACCTTAAGGTAAGGTAATGGTATGAATTTTCTCCATATTGTACAGGTAAGGTAAAGTAAATGTACGGAAAAAAAAGTACGGTATACCTTACTGTGCCACTGAACCACCCTTAGTGGCCCATGGGCCCATCCATCTCATTGACACATTTTGACATGTCTAGTTTTGTTTTATCAGAGCATCTCTGATAATATTTTTTCATTTAGAGATATTTTATTATCACATCATCGTCGCATAAAAATAAAATATCTCATATAATATATATACACATCTATATACACACAATACGTATAAAAATAAAATAATAATAAAAAGCGGGTGCAAGAGAGCATGTGCAAGCGATGGGTTGCCGCTCATGCCCGCGCCCACTCTGCCACTTGCGCTTGGCTAGTGTTGGATCCAGATAAAAATAGTTGGGGATTAATGTGTATGTATATAAAAAAAAATTGTTATCATTGATGAGGGAGTCGGAACCCACCAACGACAAAAAAAGGCATAGAAAAAATATATATTTTGTTGGCGTTCTTTTTCATCTTCTTATTCGTGCGTGTTCTTTTTGGATAATGACTATGACTATTAATGAAATTCCTCTAAAATGAAAAATAGAAAGAAAATATATTATGTTTTGAGTTAATGATATGTGAATGAAAGATTCATGTTGGCATATATAAGCTTGAAAAGAGTATCAAAGGGGATCCTACTACAATTAGTGGTGCATAGTTGTGCTCTTTTAAATTAATAACAACCTTTTTAATTTAAGTTAGAAAAAATGTAATTAATTTACCTCATCAAACGACGCATGAGTCCTTCCGTAATTAAAGACCATGCAAAGAACTTGTAGCATTCATGCATAACATATGTACCATTAATTATGAATACCACAACATCTAAATCGACCGTGGTTTGAACACGGAGAAACACTACCTGGTCTTCTAATTTCACACAATCTTAATCACAATTTAAAGCACCGATAATAAATTAAAATTGATTGATTTCAACAATCGTACTTATTAAGTTGCATTATAATTGATGGAATTCATGACTAAATAAGTAAATTTACAATGACAAAAGATATCTCGAGCTTTTTTTTTATAAAAAAATAGTGTGGATTTCAATTTAGTTCAGATTAACTCTTGAGTGATTTTGATAAATCTGAATTGGACTTAATTTGCGTTTGGGAAAGGGTAGTTCTATTCACAGCCCCCATATTTCTCAATAAAGCCTCCATAATTAATTAAAATATAATAATTATTTTGTTAGACATAATTGCCCTTATAACCCCACCACCTAAAAAAACCTAGCAAATTAACGTTAGATTAATCTCATTTAAAATCTGCAGACAAAAAGGAAAAAAAAGGCCAGAGCTTTCACTCTTTTTCATTATTTTGGTTTGATTTAAAAGTACTCAAATAAAATTAAATTTATTAATAGTCAATTAAAATTGAGAAATATTAGGTTAATTTTCACGTTTCAGTTTTTCTTTTCCCAATCCAATTCCATTCAACCAATCAACAACATTTTAATTTAATGTCAAAATCATTTCAATGGAAGAGAAGCTAATCTTTTTGTCTAACTATGCAAATTACTATTGAAACTTCTTCACCGATCTTCTAAAAATAAGAAAATTTTCATCATAGAAAAAGGTTACCCATTACTGTTTTCTTCAAATTCAAACATATTTCTTCAATAGAAGTTATATTGTTGTAGAGAGTGTGGCAAAATCTCAACCTCCATCATGACGGAATAATATTTGAAGTTAGCGTGGTGATGATCTTGAAGTTGCAAAAAAAATGGAAAAGAAAGTCAATGCTTCAGATTTTTTTTTTTTGTTTGCAGATCTTAAATGAGATTTTTTTTAAAGTTATAAACGTGGTTGGTGGCTATTCTCAGGAGATTTATGTTAATTTGCTAGGTTTTTTTTTTTAAGTGGTGGGGCTATAAGGGCAATTATGACCAACAAAATAATTATTTATTTTAATTAATTATGGGGGCTTTAAAGAGAAAATTGGGGGTTGTGAATAGAATTACCCTTTGGGAAATTCTAGACACAAGGTCTGTTTTACTTTTTATAGCCCACCAAACGAATTAAAAAATTATTACTCCCTCCGTCCCAGTTATATAGTGTTACTTTTTTTGAAATTTTAAAAAATTAAACATTTAAGTTTTTAAAAGTTGTAAATCTTAAATGTTATTTCTTCAAAAAAAAGAGAAACATTAATTAAAATTGACTAACTTAATTTGCATGTAAATTGAATTTGATCAATTCTATTGATATTCATTGTATTAATGTATTTGCACTCCATGAAAAAAAAAAAAACTCTTTTTTTTTCGTCTTCCATGTATGTATGGTTTTTGGCGCATAGTTTTTTTTTAAGAAAAAGAATGAAATTTTGGCACAAAGTTTATAAAAATTTAAAATTGAATTTCATAGGAATTTTGTAGGATGTGAGTGATCGTGTGATTTTTGGAGATTTTTTTTTATAGTTTCAATAGTACAAAATCTTTTAGACTTTTAGATATTGTTAGTTTTGATTTATACCATTACTTGTATATTTTGTTTATTTAAAAAAATACATTAAAGTTGAGCTAAAATATAAGCGTTATTAATTTTCGTTAAATAAGGGTAAAGTTGGAAGTTTAGCTTTTGTTTCTTGTTTTCATAAATATTTTTAATTTAGGTACGAGTAGAAAAGCGACTATATAATAGGGACGGAGAAGTATTATTATACTAGACGATTTTGCCCACATAACCTCCACTCTTTAAAATCCCTAATTAAATAAAATAAAGCATCCAGTTTATAGCTAGCCCCCACCCTCCATTGAAAAAACATGCATGCGATATTATTGTTCCAACAAATTTTCATCATGTATTTTATGTTCTTTTTTCTCAAACTATGCTTGGTTTTTATGTAAAAGGTTCATTGATTTGACTAAGACGATGTTTATTTGGATAATTTTTGTTCAAATATTACTGGTAATTATTTCAAAAATAATATTACATTATGAATTCGAATAAGTAAATCTGAGTTTACAAAATTACAGTTATGGTTCTCCATGATTAGTTACACTTGCAGCAACAAATTCAAAAAATTCGAAACAAGTTTAGTTAACAATAAACTAGAAGGAAATGGCATTGTTCTTGTTCATTTAGATTGCACACCGCAAAACTCGGGCTTAAGGTTATCTTCAAAATTTTTAATTTTTTTATGAAGAAGTGTCTCATTTTATTTTTAGGATTCTAAGTGTCGGGGCTACAAGGGCAAAAAAGATAACAAATTAATATTTACATTTTAATTAAAAATTAGGGGCTATGAATAGAAAAATAGGAGTGGTGTTTAGAATTTACCTTTGTTTTTTAAGGAGAAATAGACTTAATTACTATGGCATCATTTGAAATCCTCGAATCATAATACAATTTAAAGATTAGATAGCATCACATTTCATGTATATATATCACTAATTAATAATAAACTATATATATCGAATCAATTATAATAAAATCTTTCTTGGTTGGGTTTAAAGAAAGGTACATTTAATTAAGGATGTGACTCATGAGAATCCCTCTATAACAGTAGTTAATAGTTTGCGTTTTTTTTGTGCTATTTTGTTTTCTGAGGAGACATAATTAAGTCTATGTTTTGGACATTAATTAGAAGATGAATGACGTATTAAATACGGGATCGATAAAAAAGGGAAAATGTGTGGTCAACAAGACTTTAGATTGAATAGAAACTAAATAAAAGTTACCACCACACTTAATGATCCATGTAAACATATTGGTAAATAAATTAAATATATATAGAAACTATTCTATATATTAAAACATCCCAAAAATAAAAATAAACCTATATGAATGAGATGGAGGGAGTATGAATTTTTTATAAGAGTATTTAGCCCTTTAATTTGGTCACTTTTACTTAAAATCATAAAAAAATATATAATCAGTACTATTCTTCATAATATAAAAGGAACAAAATTAAAGAAAAGTAAATCGTGTCCCTTGATCTTGCTCTAATTATCATAAGGCCATGAAAAAAACTAATACAAATTTGGGAAACTTAAAACTAAAAAAATCATGAATTTCCATCTAAAAATTACGAAAAGCCTGATTAAGAACGCTTTAGTTGTTTATTAAAAAAAAACACCTTATGAATATCACAAAATGTATAAACATTAATAAAATGTAAAAAAAAAAAAACAAGAAAAGGGAGAGTTATGATAAAACGTGGCCACGTAGGAGACTATATAAGTATATATATGTATTGTTTTTTTTTTTTTAATCTTAGAGCTAGTATTTTCCACCTATGATGCACATATAAAATTTTAAAAACTTTGAAACATTATATTATAACAATATTTTAATGAGGTGCACTTGCATGCAGCACCTTTTATTTCCAGTAATTTCAGGTGGGCACGTGGCCCCACGCGCAGGGGCGGAGCTATGTTGGGAATTTTTTTAAAAAATTAGATTTAATATAGTAATTTAAATATTTAATTTAAAATTTTAATAAGTTTAACAAATTTTAAATTTCATGCATCATTTATATGCTACTAAGTGCCCTTATATATTTTTCATTTTCATTCTTTATTATTAACTTTATCATATGAATTTAAAAATTAATTAATATTTACTTAAAATTTACATATACTCACTTTAAATTCAAACATAATTGGTTTCTTCATATTATATTTAGTTCTATGCTTGTGTGTTTTTTATTTTTATTTTATTTTAATGCTCAATTTGGGTCTTTTAAAGTTAATTTTTAGTGCCTTTATGCCTTATAGTTTATTTTTTTGATTAAATATGTTTAGTTATATGTTCTAACTATAAGAGCATTATTATGACACACAACCAATTTTAAATGAGAAAAATTTTATTTGGATACGTAACTAATTGAAAGTTATTAAAAAATGATGTACAATGATATAATTTTGTTAGCCAGTTGATTTCTTAATGTTAAAATATAATTAAAAATATATTAATTTTTATCAAAAATATTATACATTAACTTATTATTATTTTTTAGGGTGTATGTTATTGTAAGTTGGCCCTCCTGGATAAAAATCCTGGCTCCGCCACTGTCCACGCAGGCGTGCCACATGGCGCCCACGCGCCCGTCTTTTTTTTTGCGATTTTTTAATTTTTTTTATACCTGTTTTTATCATACTTGATACCTTTTTTCTTACCACATGGTACTTTTTATTGTAGTTGGAATGATGATAGTATTAATCTCAGGTTGTTACCTGTCTTTATCGTACTTGATATTTTTCTTTTTACCACATGGTACTTTTTATTTTACCGAACTCGTGTTTTGCTTTCCTTTGTAAATTCTTGGAATGATGATTGTTTTAGATTAATCTCAACACATACAATATAAAAACTGAGAAAAAAAAAATCAGAATTTGAACTAAATAAACTAGTATAAAATAACTAGCAGACCCCTTACTTTTTAATGATACAGATGATTTTCGAATGTTTTGTGATACTCTTTAACAGGAAGGTTGGTACTCATTTTGGACAGTTTTTTTTTTATGGGTTGACCCAGTCAAAGCGGGTTGACCCGCGTTGACCGGGTCAAAAGCGGATTTGACCGACCCGTCTCATATAGTGTTATTTGCATCATGATGCATGCAAGTGTTTGCCTATTTTAATAACAATTCATAGAAATAATCATACAATAAATTTAGATGGTATTTAATTTTTTTCTTAATATATAATTAATGTAGTAACAATTTGAACCAACTATCAATAATTTCAATTTTTATTTTATACATACATTGATATTTAATTAGACTGTCAATAAAAAAATTAATGATTTTTTAATTAGAAAATATTATTCAATAGATTTACAGTATTCATATTGATGTATTAATTAAAATAAATATACATATACAATCTACCTATATATCTATATAACACCTATCTATATTTACCTTGATTAAATATACAATATTGGTGGAATAGAAAATATTGAAAGATTAATATTCTATAAATACGTAGAATATATATCCATGATATATATAATATAATGTTTAGAACAGAATATTCAATATATATAATCTATAAAAGAATATATAGAATATCATATCTGTAAATAATATTTAGGTTTAAATTAGTAAAAAAAAAAAAAGAATTACTAATGAATATACTAATTTTTAACATATGTATGTGAAATATAATTAAATAATTAATTGATTTTCTTTTTCTAGTAAATGTGAGACAGAGCCAGCTAGAGTGGATTGATATGGAGATCCCATACGTTTTGAAATCCCGTGATTCATTCCATTATCATACTTCTATTCCTACTCTTTCTCTAATTCTACACCAACCAACGCTAGCTTCTCTCCCCTCTTCTCTCATATATACATACATACATATATATATATATATATATATATATATATATATATATATCTGTACACAGCCATATTCTACCGCCGACTCTTAAGTCTTAATCTCGTCTGTGAAAAACATCCACCTTTATAGATATATATATATATATCATCGTGCATATATAGTTGTGCTGGTACACGATGACGAATGAAAAGGAGATTACGGAGGAGGCCGGCGATGGTGGCGGCGATGATGTGTCAGCGCTGGAGAAGGCTTTCGAGGAGATGCCGGTGCCGCCGTGGCACAAACAGATCACCGTTAGGGCGATGGTGACGAGTCTTGTTTTGAGCGTTGTGTTTAATGTGATAGTTTGCAAGCTCAATCTCTCCACCGGTGTTATTCCGTCGTTGAACGTGGCGGCGGGGCTTCTGGGTTTCGCCGTCGTCAAGGCTTGGACCGTTACGATCGATAAGTGCGGCCTTCTCAAGCAACCCTTCACCAGGCAGGAGAATACTGTTATTCAGACTTGTGTTGTTGCCTCATCTGGCATTGCTTTTAGCAGTACGTCTCTCTCTCTCTCTCTATATATATATATATATATACACACACACACACACATATAATTAACTATGATAATTTCTAGTATTTGATTATTGATTTGCACAATTTTATTTGGGTTCAATAACATTCACCAACTTTGAATGAATTTACAATTTAAACATAAACTCTTAAAATATTATTTTAATTTGTAGCAAAATAGATACTTTTATAAAATTTTGATGATTGAAAAACTATCAGTGGCACAATAAAAATCATCAATCAAGAAAAAAATTTGGAATTGTTAAATTTGTTACGAATCAAAAGTTTGAGTTATTATAGCAACCTTGTAAAAGTCATGTTTAAATTGTAAATTGTGTGTGAATTTTTTAGCAATTAAGCGGTGTTATTTGTAATGTTTGAGTGGCTTATGATGATATATGATCAGGTGGTACAGCTAGTTATCTATTGGGGATGAGTCAAATAACAGCATCGCAAGCAGAGAGTGGAAATACTCCAATAAATGTGAAGCAACTCTCTATTGGATGGATGACTGCCTTCCTTTTTGTTGTCAGCTTCGTCGGCCTATTCTCAATTGTTCCCCTAAGAAGGGTACGTACGTATATGTATATGTGTGTCATCGATCTCTAATTATCATATATTATATTATTAAAACTGAAGAAATATTTAATTAATTAGGTGATGATCTTGAAATACAAACTGACATATCCAAGTGGGACCGCCACAGCATACCTGATCAACAGCTTCCACACTCCCAAAGGAGCCAAGCTAGCTAAGTATGTGTGTGTTTGTCTCTATATATAGAATACATCATGTGGTGATTCTTGATTTGATTTTAATAAGTTATGGGTGTTAATTTGCAGGAAACAAGTTTGGATGCTTTTCAAATCATTTGTTGGTAGCTTTTTATGGGCTTGCTTCCAGTGGTTCTACAGCGCTGCTGATGGGTGCGGTTTCAGCAGCTTCCCCACATTCGGTCTGCAAGCCTTGAGCCGCAGATTCTACTTCGATTTCTCTGCTACTTACGTGGGTGTGGGGATGATTTGCCCTTACATGGTTAACGTTTCTCTTCTCATCGGAGCCATCATCTCCTGGGGAATCATGTGGCCCTTCATCGAGTCCAAGAAAGGCGATTGGTACCGCGCCGATTTATCTGCAAGCAGCCTTCATGGCATCCAAGGATACAGAGTTTTTCTTGCTATTGCAGTCATTCTTGGCGATGGCCTTTTTCAAGTTGTCTACATGATTATACTCACAGCCAAGAGTTTCATACAACAACAGACTACTACTACTACTGCTACTAGTGATTCTTCCATAGATTATAACGAGGCTAGACGAAAAGAGTTTTTCTTGAAAGATCAAATACCAGACTACGTAGCTATAGGTGGCTACATTATTCTGGCTATCATCTCAACATTTGTAATGCCGGTGATCTTCCCTGTGCTCAAGTGGTACCAAATTCTTGTAGCCTACGTAATTGCACCGGTTCTCGCCTTCTGCAACGCCTACGGCTGCGGCCTCACCGACTGGTCTCTTGCATCCAACTACGGCAAGCTAGCAATCCTGGTGTTCAGTTCTTGGGTGGGGTTAGAGCACGGTGGGGTTCTTGCAGGGCTGGCCTCATGCGGTGTGATGATGAGCATTGTTTCCACGGCTGCTGATCTGATGCAGGATTTCAAGACTGGCTACCTCACCCTCTCCTCCCCTCGATCCATGTTCATCAGCCAAGTCATTGGCACCGCCATGGGCTCCGTGCTTTCGCCTCTCGTCTTCTGGTTCTTCTACAAGGCCTACAGCGTAGGGGACCCG
Source organism: Perilla frutescens (assembly GCA_026008535.1). NCBI lineage: Eukaryota > Viridiplantae > Streptophyta > Magnoliopsida > Lamiales > Lamiaceae > Perilla > Perilla frutescens. The sequence continues at coordinate 24,124,639 of BRKX01000010.1, read as the reverse complement.
GAGGGCTCGTACCCGGCCCCCTACGCCTTGATGTACCGTGGGATAGCCCTCTTGGGAGTGGAGGGCTTTGATTCTCTCCCCAAGAACTGCTTGAAGTTGGTGGTGCTCTGTTTCTTTGCTGCTGTGTTCATTAATTTGATGATTGAAGTTTTGAGGAAGTATGAAACCAAGTATAGGATCTACCGGTTTGTGCCGAGCCCTATGTGCATGGCTATCCCCTTCTATCTTGGGGGATACTTCGCCATTGATATGTGCGTTGGGAGCTTGATCCTGTTCGTGTGGGAGATGACCAACAAGAAGAAGGCGTCCGAATTTGCACCGGCGGTTGCTTCTGGGCTCATCTGTGGTGACTCTTTGTGGGGAATTCCGGCTGCCATTTTTGCTCTCGCCGGAGTTAGTCCTCCCATCTGCATGAAGTTTTTATCCGCCGCCGCAAACAAACGGGTTGATTCCATGCTCGGTTAGGTGGCCGCCTCGTAGATTCGTAGTCGATGCTTTTTTTTTTTGTAACTTACTATTACTATTTTTTTTTCTGTTTTACTTTTTTTTAGTATGATGTAGATGGATTGAATTAATTTTGATTTGGAATTTGTAAATAGATATGGTGTTTTAATTTCTTTGTTTTCGTTTAGATCCTTGCTGCGGGTGAATCAGCTCGTTTTCTTTTTCTTTTTCTTTTTTCGTTTTGGTTTTTTTTTTTTTTTATGATTTCAAGTTGTAGATGGATTGAATTAATTTTGATTGGGGATTTGTAAATAGATACGGTGCTTTAGTTTCTTTGTTTTGGTTTAGATCCTTGCTGCAGGTGAATCAACTCGTTTTATTTTTTACACAATTTGAAAATGGTGAATATGCATCTTACGTAATTCCCAAAAAAAAATTATAAAAAAAAAATTGTGTTTTCTTCTAGCATATCAAGTTATAACTAGTTTTTAAAATATGATAGGAAAGTCTTATCGCGAGTCTGAAAGATAGGTTTTTTTTCCTAATAATTTTGATGACTTTTCATGTATATATTATTAGTTTTATTGGTGATTAATTTTAAAAAATGAATTGAAATATATACTTTTTTAGCCTTAGATTCATTGTATCGTTTTTCGGGTTCGGATGATCTTCTTTTTAACCTCAGATTGATAAAATATCATTTTCATTATATAATACAGTAAAAAATTCATAAAAAAAAAACACATTAATAGTTCCATAAATTGATAAAAAAATGTATACATTTTTAAATAATTGAATACTTGTTAAATATATACACGCCTAATATCTAGTAAAAAATAAATTAAAATTAACGTTTGGAGATTTAAAAAAAAAAAAAAAAATCAAGCATCCATCTATTTTCTTTCTTGTTCTGTCTCAGCTTGAAATGTGTTGAAGACTCAAATTTTGAGAATATATGACCAAAAAAGACCACCAATAAAAAGTTAATTTAGCTAATAGAAGCATAAACCTATTCTTAAACGAAAGGTTGCAAAACCTTTTCTTCTTTAGTGTTTTGGAATAAAATCTTAATGATTTCAAGAATTGCTTGCTAATTCAAAATTGTTTTTACAATATCATATAATACTCATTTTGTAACAAGTCGGAATGAAAGCCTAAAAATTATAAAGAAGTGTTTCCATTTGATCTCCAAAATAGTCTCACTCTTTCAATTACAAATTAAATACTCGACGTCAAACCTACTCATGAAACCACTCTCTTCAAACATTAACAAAATTAAAATTTATGTAAAAAGAAGAGCTCCTAAATTTATGAGACATACTGGTTTCTTTATAAATATCAGTATTTCTCCCGTATATTATTTTACGTACTTTTAATTTAAAATTTAATGATTATTGATATGTTTATTATAATAGCAATCGTATAAAATATATAATGATCATATCAAATGATACTTTATATATATAAACACACACCATTATATATTCGATTTAAAAAAATCATAAAACAATTTTATAATATTTTTAAAAATTAAATTTTAAATCACTCATTTATTTTAAAGCTACCTTGTAATAATATATTAAAATGTTCAAAAAGTCATGACTACTTCCAACAATTAAATAATATCATTTTTGGGAAATAATATTTTTATCCCAATATATATGAACTATATTTAAATATATTTCATAATGTAACCCATCAGTTAATACTTATATATAATGTATATAACTAGCATTACCCGCCGTGCGATGCACGGATAAAAATTATAAATATACAAGATTTTATAGCAATATTTTAATAATAATTCATAGAAATAACTATAAAATAAATTTAGATGATATTAAATTTATTTTGTTAGTAATATTGTAAAAATTCAAATAATATATAATTGTAAATTTTGAAGTATTTCTACACACACATGTATAATAAGAGAGATCTATGTAAAAAAAAAAACATAATTCTAATGGTGATGAAGTTATGATTTCATGCATCAATGTACATAGATAGATTTTTTTGGGTTCTTATACGTAATTGTTTCAATTTTTTATTGATTTATTTTATGTGACTAATGTATAGCAATGCCTTTTCAATTGGATTCAAAAAGGTTGAATGGCTTCGAACAACAAAAAATAAGAATCTCTTTATAATTCTTTTAAATATCAATGATAGTTTGATTAAATTATAACATAATACATGCCGATTATACAATCTTTGAAAAACTTACAATTATTATATTGATACATAACACAAGAAGATATTATAAATAACAAAATTTGATACCAAATTATAGCCTACACTTAAACTAATTTTGTACGCTAAATTTAAATGCTAGGAAAATGGGCCAATCTTGATTTTTTTTCCAATGTCGTCCACCGCTAAAAAGGTCAAAAAGAAGAAAAATATAAAAATACACTTTCCTCCACCATCTCCACAATCTTCAATCTCCTATGCCCATCTACACTAATTTTGATCATATTTATTCATCCTAAAAAAGTGAGGTTTATATTTTCATAGTACGAAAATAAATTGATAAGATGTCTATAAAAATGCATAAGATAAATTAAAACTAATCACTTATCATTCTAATGCAAATAAGAAAGATTGAAAAAATAAAATTATAAAAAAAAATAATTAAAAACTAAGAATCCTATTTTTTTACTCACATAACACATTGCATATATATACACACACACACACACACACACACACACATATATATATATATATATATATAGAGAGAGAGAGAGAGAGAGAGAGAGAGAGATTGGTACATTACAAAATATTATCTACAATAAAGAATTAAAAATCGTAGCCTAGTACGTAAAAATGAAACTGACATAATAAATTTAAAGAAATTGTGACAGCTCATATGAAGTAGACAATAAATATAGGGTGATCATCTTCTTTTCCTCTCACGATTCTTCCATCACTCAATAATTTTAGCATCAATATTTATTATATGAATCCTTCTCTCTTCTTTCCTGTCTTCGTTATCTCAACTAAATTCTCGTCAAATTATGTTCAGTGTCCGAAGAGCCAAACAACATATAAAAAAATGTAAGCTTGTTTTAATATATACCTTATCAGTCCAACCCAAATTGTTGAGTTGGATCAGAGTACTTCAACGGCATAGAGAGATATTGGTTCACAAATTTACCACAAAAAAATATGACCATTATAATTCATAAATATGCATGCAAAGAACAGTACCTACCAACATTTATATATGAGCTAAGTGATTAGTAGAATAAAATGGAGTGGTTAACAACAAAATCAACACAATTTATTATAATTTGTATAATCTACATAATTCAAGTAGACTGTATAATTGGTGATAGACTTGTAACAAATTAAGCATGTTTATTAGGTTGATTGGCAGTGGTTATAATGAGTTAATTATAAGGTAAATATATATATGGACGATTGCATATTAAATGTACGTAATGGGTACATTAAAAATAATTACACAAAAATATAAAAAACTATATTTAATAATTGATGATATATTATATATTTATGTATTCACATGGTTAAATTTATCAAATATTTAATTGAATAGCTATATATTAAATGATATATAATTTAAATTATGAATGTATGTATTAATTTATAAATACAAAGATATTAATTAATTTAGGTAGGTTTATGACATTTATCTAGATATCTATATATACTTAATATAGTATTCGGTATATTTTTTTTTACCGAATTAATTGTCATATCTCATTGTTTAGAATGAAGATAAATTATTACTACCTATAATATCCGATATTTCCGTATTTGCTAAATGTGAGCTGTAACTATATAAAAACAAAAATAAGAGATAAAAATATGAAATTTCACCAAGACAACTAATTATTATTATTATTATTATTATTATTATTATTATTATTATTATTATTATTAAATGAGTAATTAATTTAAATAATGAATTGTGTATTAATTGCGGATTTTAGGGTCTAGATTGGATTTAATGTCATTAATTAAATGTATTGATAACTAATTAAGGCAAATATTGAATTGATTAAAAAGTAGTTTACCGAATTTGATTAGAATAAAGAATTTAATTTACATTTGTAGTTAGATGAATTAGAATTTTAAAAAATCTCAAATCATTAATCAAAGTATTGATATATGTGATTGAGGCAGCATAATGAAATCATAATGTATCTCTGCATTAAAATTAAAATTACAAATAATAAAATATTGTATTAGGACAATATATTTAAAATTCAAAAGAAAATCTAGTAAATTAAATAAAAAAATCAATCCAATATACACAATTTGAAAATATAAGTTGGTAAATCAAGCAAATTATTTATAATCGAGAGGTATTCACCCAAAGATCAACTTCAAAGTAAGAAAATGATTCAAACTACAAATAACAAATGATAAATATAAACCACTACTAAAAGTAGCTACAATAGATGATTACGATACAATCGTTATAGCTATAAAATATTTAGATGAATACAAAACTATTTTAATTTATTTTTACAATAACTCAAAATTAAATTGTATCGATTTTTTCTAATCGATGTGCGGATAGATGATAATTCTTGATCAAATGAACTCCAAAACTCTCAACCAATGATGAATAGTGACATCTCCTCAAGATTTTGAAGTAATTATGCTATTCTCTACAACATTATATTAATTAAAAAAAATCAAAAATCAAATTACAAAATAAGAATATTGGAAGAAATAAATAAAGCAAATCATCAAAAATGCATGAACACACAAATTGGAGTTAACAAATTGTGATATAACAATTTGGTATTTATAGGCATCAAAGATACACACATTTTGAATTGAACGTGCACACGAATATGGTAATTATTAAAATATACACAAATTTATTAATCAAAATTTATTGTAATCAATAATAATAAGTGCAATTCAAGTGTATTCAAAGAAAATGATACATTTATTATAAATTAGGGTATTTGATTTCTAATCACAATAATTGATATTAATTTATAATTTGCAAACTATGTGGTAATATATATATATATATATATATATATTTATACACAAATTAAACTTGGTATAATCTTATATATAATGTATATAAAGATTTCCATGTATCATAAGAACTGTTCATTGTTTCATAATTTTGAAAAATACTTTTAAATATATACACATGTATATACTGTACATTTATGGATAATATAAAATGTGTATTGTGTTCGAATTGTATATAAGTATAACAATACTAACACATATATTTATGTATATTGTGAATCATTTTTTTTTCAACTATGTATCAATTAATTAGTTCTTTCATTATTGAATTAACTTATAGGTTAAATTACTGTTTTTGTAAAATCATATAAACAACTTAATATTACTCTACAATAAACACTAATAATGTATATTTATTGACATGAAAAATAATTTAAAAAATATAAAACAAAAAAGAACAGAAACACAGCCGGCCAAAATTGAAATATCTACATAATAAAAAAAAAAATCAAAACTATAACTATTAATAATAAAAGGATTCGGCCAATATTTTGTCAGTAAGGGAAGAATTGACACAACCCAAAATATATAAAATGACGCAATTTTCAATTTTAAATTTTTAATATTCAACTATAGATTCTAAAAAAAAGTTCAATTATAGGAAACTATAAACCCTATCTCCTATAAGTCTCCACCATCTTTTCAACTTTCGTCGGCCAAAAAACTCTGACCGAATTATTCATCTTATTCTTCTAGATTTTTCCAGACCTTTTTGGTGTAACAAAGACGACATTTGAGTCGTGTTTGGTCAACTCTCGAACTGATACCGCAAGAATCAAGAAATAAAAATGTGTCAATATTACCGGGGGGAAAAATGGCTTCAAACATATTGTCATAAATTCAAAGTGAATTTGGGACTAATTGAAGTACATGATTTCTTTGCCAAATTTAATATGAGAACATAAACATGTGCGCGGCTCTACCAATAATTTATAAGCGCCATGGAAATACTTTCCTTTTATAAAAAAATTGAAAATAAATTGTAGAATATCAACGGTGCAAGTCAGTAATAATTACAGAATACAAAATGATTGCCATTAATGCTGGTTTTAAAAATAATTGAAAAGAAAAAAAAACTTAAATTTCTAACCAAAAGTGGAACAACAACGTGAATGGTTGCCTTTAAAGATGGTTTTAAAAGTAATTAAAAAGAAAAAAGCAATCTCCAAAACAAAAAATAAAATAAATGAAACGTGGATTCAGCAAATGATAAAAACAAAAAGAGGGAAATACTATTTTAGCCACTTAAAGTTTTAAAAGATTTAATTTAGTCAGTAAATTTTAAACATATTTAATTTAGTCACTTTGGATCATTATGCCCCTCTGACCTGAAAATATATATACGAATATGAATTTATTTTTTGAAAAAAAAAGTCCCCAAATCTCGAAATTTCCCCCCTCCTCCCTCCCAATTTATCTCCCCAAAAATTTGAACGTGCGTTTCGATGGGCAAGACGTAGCAGAAGACGAAGACGAATTCGATTAGAGGTGGGAGAGCTTCTTTGCCCGGCGGTGCATGCGGGGACGAACTGGAGTGGAGTCGATTTTGATTTTGCTGACACAGGGTCCGCGGAAAGCAGAAGACGGTGTTCAACAGCAAAGTGTGAAACGTGAACTACATTCTCCTGTAGTCTAATTTCAAAGGTATCTGTCTCACCTCATTCACATTTTCGTAATGAATCGAATCCCTTGGGAAAAATATATAATGTTCTTAATTGCGTGTTGGGATGTTCTTAATTGCACGCTAATGTTCGCGCGTAGATGAGTTTGCGCGCGAGGACTTACACCCCGACAATATTGCGCGCTTGTGGATGCGCGCGTTTGATGTTACGCGCACGACGCCGCGCGCAAAGTGGACGCAATGGTCCGTGCATGGCGGCCGTTCACCGGGCGCGCGCGCGTCGGAGAGCGGTCATGCGCGTAGGGCCTCCGCCATGATGCGCGCATGTAACTTGTGCGCATATATTACGCGCAGTATATTTTTGTTCCGCACAAGATTAACTGTCGATATACGTGCAACATCGCCATTGCGTCCGTCTGTGTAGATGTGTATCGGCTTCTATGCAATGACTATTAAAATCCTTAGATAAATCGTTAGGCAAATTCTAACCAATAACTTATGCTCGCACGCTTGCATCTTCCGTTCTTTAATTGACACCGGCAACATCATCGGCATATGGGTGTACAACATTGCCATTGTTTCTGTTTCAATATTTTGTGTATCGACATCAATATGACACCATTAAAACTGTGAAACATACAATTGAAAACCTATTCCCCTACTATTGAATTGTCATTCAACACAGAGAGTCCACAGTTTTACGTTAAATTGATTGAGGTACTCTTATATATGCATTTGTATCTCTCCTCGTACAGATGGCCAACAAAAACATTGTCTTGCATCACGGTGGGTTTTGGCGAGGCAACACTTACATAAATGGGATTGAAGAATATGTCCATGTTCCATCGGGTGGCATGACGTACCCTCGCTTATTCGACGAAGCTGTTGGGATTGTTGGTGATGATCCAAACCTTTATAAGTATGCTATTTCTACTCTGATGTTATCCGCCGATGATAAAATGATTCGTTTTAGGATTAAAAATGATTCAGACTTGGATCATGCTAACAGTGTTCCCCCGTTTTTGAGATTATACGTTGAAACCTTTGATAAGGCAGCACCTACACAAGCGCAGCACCGATTTACTTTACCAGCCCATAATAGCTTTGTGGGATTATTGCATTCCCAAAATGTTTGTCCACAATCACACGCACATGATAATACAATTAATAGACGGACCGAGGCTGAAATAGTGCACCGTGTGGAAAATTTTTTCTATGCCGATGATACTGTGGGTGTCGAAGAGGATAATGTGACACTTGATCATGACGAGGAGCGTGTGAATGATGAGACCAGTGTCCGCAGCAACGATGACAATTTCAGCGCTGACGAGCGGTGCAGAACGTATGATCAGGGGAATGATGAAACATATTATGATGATGACGGGGAAGAAGTACATGCTGATGAAGAGGCTGATGACCTCGACGGCTGCTGTTGAATGTACTGAACACCCGGCCCGCCAAGTGTCTCCAGGTGTGAATCAAACGATGTGCAGGACGATGCTTTCGAGGTATCGTGCGGACATGGGCGGCAGTGGATCATCCCAGGGGCATTGTATCAAGCGGCGCTCCCTTTGAATGATTTGGGTATCAATTTGAGTGTTAATACCCGTGATACACTTTGTTTGGGCGCTACCTTCTCTAGTAAAGATTCAATGATAACTTCTTTGGGATTGTATCATCTTCTGAATCGAGTGGAGTACAGGATCGAGCGTTCCTCAAAGACTCGGTTTTCTGTTCTCTGCAGGCACAAAGAGCGCTGTACGTTCTCAATGCGCGCTTCAGCTCAAGGTGAACAGTGGAGGGTTTTCCAATGGGACGTGCCCCATTCATGTCAGGAAGATTTCTGCGACAATGGACAGCGAACGATTGCATCCAAAATTATTGGCGCATACTTTGCTCCGGATTCACTGGACGAGGGGAAAGTCCTAAAGCCGAAGGAAATGCAGATGAAATTGCAGAGGGAGTTTGGAGTTAGGGTGGATTATACTCGGGCGCTAGCATGGAGAAATCATGCAATACGAATGATATACGGTGATAGCGACAAGTCTTTCCAGCTATTGTCGTCGTACTTGTATATGCTGGAACAGTCTAACCCCGGTTCAGTTGTAGAGCTGTAAACAGATGCAGTGGGCCAATTTGAGTACGTGCACATGGCCCTTGCTGCTTCAATAAATGGCTTCGCATCCCATGGCCGCCCTGTGATTATTGTGGATGGTACTCATTTGAAAGGGAAGTACAAAGGGATTATGTTTGTCACTGCGACAAAGGATGGAAATGAACAGATTTACCCGCTTGCAGTTGGCATTGGGGACAAAGAGAACGATGCAGCATGGATTTGGTTTCTGCGACAGCTTAGGAGGACATATGGCTGCCGTGACGACATGATGTTTGTTTCAGACCAGCACAAGAGCATAAAGAATGCTGTTGCAGCGGTGCATCCAGGAATCGCCTATGGAATTTGTGTCTACCACTTACAGAACAATATAAAGAGGTGGGGCGCCAATGTGGTGGCCATGTTCCAGAAAGTGGCCAATTGTTATCGTACTCAAGAATTTGAAAAACACATGAGGAACATTTCGATTGCCTCCGAGAATGGTGTATACAAGAGGTTACTGGATGCAGATCCGATCCGATGGGCACAGTGTAAGTCACCGGTCCGTCGCTACGAATTTATGACCTCTAATTGTGCTGAGTGTTTGAATGGACGACTTCGTTGGGTGAGAAGGTTGCCGGTATGCACTCTATTAGAGTGTGTACGAACATTGATTGGTTGCTGATTTTACGAGCGACGTAAAAATGCTCTAGGGAGGTCACATCCGTTGACGCAGTACGCCGTTGGTGAGGTTGCGAAATCGATTGAGCAGGGTAAGACAATGACTGTTCAGCCCATTAGCGCCATGAAGTTCAAGGTTACAAGCGGAATGAAGCACTACACCGTTGACCTTTTGGTGAGAAAATGCTCGTGTCTCGAGTTCGATCTTAATCTCATCCCCTGCCCCCACGCAGCTGCAACCATCAGGTCAGTTCTTAAACTCTGAAGTCTCATCTTACTTGGTAGGCACATGTTTTCATACAAAATGATTTATCATTGCATCCCCTATTCATTTGTTCGATGACGATGGCCTAATCGAGTTACGTCTGTCTTACAATAAAGCAAACCAGCATCCATATGCATATGTGAACAGCTATTACAGTACCGAGAACCTCGGCAAGATGTATTCGGCAGAGGTGTTTCCGGTTGCCCATCATAACGAATGGAATATACCCCTTGAAATGGCCAGTAGGTTCGTCTCAGCACCTCCTAATCCGCGACAGGCCGGCCGTCCACATATGAGTAGAATCCGATCAGCAAGTCAGTCATCATCGGGAGGGCGTCGAGTTAGAGCTAGATGTGCTAGATGCGGACAAAGTGGGCACAACCGAGCCAAGTGCACAGAGTTCATTCCCATTTCAGAAGGTTCGCAGGTTGGTAGCAATGAATTTGCTGCATCAAATACCATCCGTGCACGCAGGCTGCACCGATGTGGCATATGCCGTGGATCTGGGCATACTCGGACAATCTGTCCGAACAGGGGCCCTTAATTGTTGAGTTGTAACATCTGCATGTATTTGTATCATTGGTTATCTGGATTAAAATATATATTAGTTGAGAGCAACAGGAATGGTTTTGGTTGGAATACATGTGGGGACTGTATCGGCATATGGAGCTTTCATGCTCGCCGAGAAAACCTTTTATGAGACTAGTGGATCGGCAGTCATGATATACACTAGACCATGTATGCGTGTTCAACTAAACTGGTGTGAGAGAGTATGTAATGTACGGCTCGGAGGAATGTGGTGACTGCACCTTTCCGAGTCGTTACTGGATGCGCGTAGAGAACAACGCGCATAGACAACGCACGTTGTAATCGAGCGCAAATACGGAGCAATATGTGTAGCTTATCGGCGAGGTCGGTTTTCGCAATCGCCACATAATCGACTTTCGAAAAGGTTTATCAAAATTTCAGACATGTAAGCGTCTTCCCAAATCGAACGGTTCCACGTGGTTATGGGTGTTGTACGAACTGGAGGGGGCTGCATGATGGGGTCTTGTAGAAGTTATTTGTCCGATTGGACGGAACGCATGGTCGTTGCATGTCAGTTGCGCTACAGGCCTATGCAGCAGGCCTAGGGTGACCCCAAATTCAGCATTTAAAATCGAGACTCATGTTGCTGAACCAAACAATGTATCGCCAAATTTAGTATTTATAATCGAGCATTAATCGCCTTAGGTATATTTTTATTGCCCGATAAGTTATGCATTAGAATACATGTTCATATTTCCATAAATACGGGAGTAACGATTGAGAGGGGCTTGGTTGAGCATATTGGCCATGCACTTATCCGAATTGATTCGCAATGCGCGGACAAGCCAACGCGCTAGCAGCATGCGCGCATATCTCACACGCATGTCCACTTCAGCATGCATGTACTGCTGATTTTCTGAACCCACATGCATGTCTTTTTTTTTTTCCATTGAACTGTCAACTCGTGCACCCCACGTTTTTCTCCTGTACAAAATTTGAAAAGTCGTGTTATGATTGATCCTAATCGCTGTACACATTGAACTGTCGCTTTCCCAACTTGCATGCGCGACAACATCAAAAGCTGAGCTCAACAGTGTTGTATAGTGCTGCCAACAACTGTATGCATTATGCTGTAGTGTGTTTTTCTAGGTGGTTTACCAGTTGTTGTCTGTGATATGTGTTGTCCTCGCATGTGTTCCACTTGCATTATATTACTTCCCAACCCGCCTAAAAACAAGTCCTCCTCATATTGTTTGAAACCCTGTCACGATCTTCGTAAACATCTTCACCCGTTTTCTTTATCCCGGCGTCTAGGCCGGTTCTTGAAGGATTTTTGGTTGTGTCGAGATTCCGGGGTAAAGAAAGCGGGAAAGAGGTTTACGAGATTGGAGTTCGTAAATGAACATTGACAGTCCCGCTAATGTAACACCTGATTTCTAACGTCTCTCTCCTCTTTACCCATATTTGTGACCTTCTTCCGAGTTACGTTAACATCTTAGCCGTCCTTCTTAAAATCGTAATTGGGTTGTACACATCTTCTCCGGCTTCTTCGGAGTTGAAAGTATGTCGATGTCAATGTTTCTCGAATGTTTGAAGGTTTCGGCTCCGTGGGAACGGATAAGGTGTTTACGAAACCCGCTTCTACTGCAGGTGTTGCTAGTGCAAGATCTAATATGTCAAGTCTCCTCCTAATACTATTCTCCAATTTTACGTTCGTTTCGTGGGTGGATATCAAGCATAAGGCACGTGATAGTTGGAGAAGAAACCGAGGAGGAGGGATGACCACTTTGGATGTTGTCGATTCAGCTGATGTGTTGCTTCATTCTTGTGAATTAGTTAAAGTTGTTTATGGGCTTCTGTAGCCTTCTCCTTTAACATGAAGCGGCATTCTAGAGCGAACGCTGGTCCCACGCGCAGGAGCCGCGGGCATGCGCGCGTTACGAACCTGCGCGTAGTATACGCGCGCAAGGCTCTGCTCTCGGCGCTTCGTATCGGCGGACCAATTTTTAACACTCGCACTCAATCGGTCTGCATCAATACTAGGGCAGTTAGTTACCGCAATGGACGTTACATGTTCATAACATATATTATATTCATTTGCTTGCAAAATTATTCTATGCTTGTAATTATATCAATCTTTCTATATGACTGGTCATGACATCCCAGTCGGCCGACAATCGGGTTGAACGATGAACAGATCGGCAGTATTGTTTTTAATTGCCACACACATAGGTAAGCCGTAATCTGACCATGTATCCATAAAATGTATTGGTCGATTGCGAAATCGCGGCCCCATATCATTCGGAGGCGACCAGCCGCGACGATCAATAGCCGTATAAAGCTTACGCGCAACATAAGCGCGCGCAGCCTGTTCCGTGTATCGGCAGCCTCACCATTCACTTTCGTCCCCTTATTGTTTTATTACTAACCATATCGGCAATGTCATTATGAAGTTAATTATACATGAATTCCCACCGTGAGGACAAAGTACGCCCAATCAGAAAATCCGGGTGCGCTCTAATGAGGGCGTTCATCCAGTGTACACTCACTGAACCTGCATCGGCAAACCTTTTTTTTTTAAGTCGTCAAATATTCGCATTACGCTCATCATGTATCGACCACCAGTAAATCATCACCAAATGTTGAATATTTCGCGAATACTATGTGAAATCATATGAAATCGCTTTTCCAAAATGCATCAAAGAGTGGTGCACGCCAGCATACGCGCGCGCAGGTTTTGCGCAGTTGGCAGCATACGCGCAACACCTTCATGCAGATATTGCGCGCAATACATCCGCGCAAAGATCAACACTCGGCACAGGGTATCGGCATGCTCATTGTTTAAATTAGCCGCACAATATTACAAATCGCCACCGATACCGTTTGATATAAAAGTGTATCCTAACGGATATCATACTCCATTACATAAAGGGTGTCAGATGGACACCACGCTATGTAGCTGTTATGTTAGTAATCACATGCATCCAAAATAAATTAAGGCGTGTCCTACCAGTCGCTTCCTACATACACAAGTCTTCAGTCTTCGACACTCCGCTAGAGGTCTTTAATAACTAATACAGATATATTAATAAATACAAATAACCTAATGCTGTCCGCCCCTCTGTGGCATCTGGCTCATGGTGGAAAACACTACCGCTGCTGCGTGGCCTTATTTCGCTTCCTCCTCGCCTAGTTCCTTTGTCAACTGGAAAAGTGCAGCGGTGTAATCATTGCAATATCGGCCACATTTTGTCGGATCAATCACATGAATGGGGACACCTGCACAGAGGCACTCTAAAACCTTAAGAGCCATAATGCTGCAGTCATGGCTGTTGGTCTGTTGTGGGGTGTCCCCATTGCTCACCACCGGTCATTAATCCAACAAAGCAGCGGCTGGCGGTTGACGTTTCCTCCAGAGGCCTGCCTTCTTGCACGCACTAAGGATGTACCTGGAGATGGTGGTGAAATGCCTCTTTACATCATCCCATCGCCTAGATCAAAATTAGCTATCGTAGACCGTGATTGACTACTGGTTAAGGTCAATAACGTAGCACACCCAGTGATCATCGTTGACATTGCCAATCCCGTAGACCTTCTCCACCTTAGCCCACGGCCTCTTCAGCATCCTTGGACTGGTCCCCAGAATGTATGGTACCAGAGTCCCGACAGCATAGCTCGCTTCCCCTTTCTGGAGTGTGCCCTGCAAGCAGTGGTGGCATGGGTTTATGATTATATGCTAAATAAAACTAAAGAAAAAGCTTCAACACGTACCCATAAATATGTCTCAATCACCGCCCAATTGTCGGCGAACGTGTTAGGTGCGCGTTTAACCTTGCTGAGAACTAGATTCAAGAGTGCGTCGATGTGCTAACAACGCAAGACCATAAATAAGTCATATAAGGGGAGTATTGCATCATGTTTAAGCATACGACATGTAATATTAAGAACGTACAGTGGTGTTCAACCAACCATAGCGCTTGCATAGCCCTTCAAACCATGGGGTGGGGTCCATAGTAGATCATGGTTAGGCAGCCTCACTTCAGTCTGGCTCGAGCTGTCATAATAATGGATACACCAGTATCACCATAAACAATCTGGATAAGTTGTCTAATATATGCGTTGAAACATTTACAATAACTTACTATGGGAGTTTTCACTGCACATTGTACCATAGCCTGAATTCTGCAAGTGATGGATTGGAAACTGGCTCCATCATGCTTGGGTCATGACTTTTGGGGGCAACCACCGGGTTCTCAGCCTAATCAGGCATAGCGGCATCGACAATATCTTCCAGGCTTGCAGCTCCCGTCCCCGTGGGTTGGCTTGGACCTTCGGCTGCGGCCTCAGCTGCAGACTCTGAGACACGCGATGCCTCTGCCTTTCCCTGCCCCAAAAATGTAGCCAAGGTGACGCCTCAAGTGTCATCTATATCGGCGTTCGTATCGGCGGGCTGCGAGTCGATGCCAACTCCATCGGCTGCCTGGTGGGAGGATGACTCGCCAGCATCCTTCGTAACATCCTCATTCTCACTCCGTTCTTGGACAGAATTTGTCTCAGAATCCCCCGATTCCTCCATGCCTGAGCTGGAATCGTCAGAGGCTTCTGCCTCAGTCTGCGCGGATGAATCTTCATCATCCATGTCACCGGCTTCCTCTTCGGCCTCTCCCTCTTCTGGTGAACTCTGATTGTCGCCATCTTCTTCCTCCGAATAGACAGAAGCCTCCGTATCGGCGTTCAACTTCCCCTCACCCTCCCTCGGTGACCTGGTCTTATTAGAGTCTTCTAACTCTGTATCAGCGGTTGACTCCTCCTTAGCGCGCATAGCCTCATCCCCTCCCTCAGACTGGGCAGATGTACCAACAACATGCTCTACACCCTCTGTGGCCGGCTGTGAAGCAGGCTCATTCGCCCCCATCCCCATGCGGGTCATATGAAGTCCCAACAATATGCACATCCTCGCCCCCAGTGAAGTGCCCATCACCAGCTCTAAACAGATCAGATCCGACGTGTCAATGGCCATCTTTCACCAATCGATTCAGATTAAGCTGCATCGCTGCGACGTTGTCTGCTATCCTTGCGATATTGTTGCAGAGATCATGCATCACCGACAACATATCCTATGATTCACAAGCATCATTTGGCATAGAGTAGCTGTGTAACCATTGAAAAATTTATTTTCAGTCAAGGAAACATGTGGGCGGGAAACCTTACCTCAGAGTTTGCGCACAGTCTGGACAAGACATGAGAAGTGGAATCATCTGGCTGGCTGCTTCGGGTCCTTTTGCCAGGACGGCTCCAGGGGCTGGACGTCGACCCATCCAACTTTCTCTTACCCTTCACATAGGCACCATCTGTACTGATTTCATCATCAGAGCTATCAAGGCAATCGTCAGACGATCCATAATCGTCCACGGCATCTCTAAGCGATTCGATGCTTTCTTCGAATTCATGCAGTCCCAGCTCAAGTAGGATGGGCTCCTCCTGCGCGATCGTTTCAAGCGGCCGCTGTAGAGGGTGCAACTGACACAATGAGATAAGACTGTAAATGTAATTAAGATCTTTTTCAAACCATAAGTGAGTAGAAAACAGATTACCTTTACTTCACCGTTCTTCTTAGAAAAGAAGGGCCTCACTTCGTCGTATATGGTTGTCATATTCTTCGGGACACACCACCGAAGCATCCTTGGAAACACATCACCTTCAGCGCCAACTGATAGAGCATAACGATTCGCAATCGATGGCATTATCTCATACAGCCATGCCTGAACGGGATATAGAAATCCGTATACATCAATGGCCCGCCTCCCATCCTTTCTTTTGGCACGAGCCAGACAGGACCTGGCTTGCTCCATGCTCTTTATCAGAAACTCATATGTAACTTTCCCCCACGGGAAGTTATTAAACCTCTGCACATCATCAACCACGTGCATATACTCCAGTGTGACCCCCTTCGAAGTACGATCCTTTGCCAAGAGGATCCCATAAACCACGAGTAACAAGGCAAGTTTGTAAGATGTCTCTGCTCCAGCTTGTCCGGCTTTGTGCGCGGCCTCAAGCTTCTTCTCAATATCAACGAAATAGAGTGGCTTTTTGTTTTTGAAAACTTCACTGTAGAAAGCAGAAGTGGATGGTGTCTCTGTGTCGCCGGCTAGCCTGAGGCCCGTCATTACTGCAAACTCTTTCGGTCCAAACTCCACAATGTCGCTGTTGATCTTGAACGACAGCCGCATTCTGCCGAGGGAGTGCCTCTGTAGCTTCTTCAACAGAGTGCCAAGGAGTTGGCCCTGACAGATGAATTCTTGCTGTTGAAATAAATGGCCAAAGCACGACCCCTTCATCTTTTCAAAGTTTGCATCATCCAGGTTGTCTCAGATCGTATTTAACACAACTAAATCGGACCTTCTCGAGAGCAGCACACCTACAGCAATTTATAATCAATAGCATATGATCCACAGCTGCATTGCACATTAAACCCTAATCCGACCCAACATAAACGAGTGACCCAAACTCTAGACCACATTTAAACCAAAAATTGATGGGCAAAATGTTATCAGCGGAGAAGTTCGAAGTGCAATTTGTAGAAAATAGACAAATTAGGATGAACCTTTGCCGGATCCCTTCGCACGCATTATTTACCGCTGGTGTTCACAAATATCGAAGTTAAAATGGAGCAGTGTGTGAAGCGCACAAACTTGGAGCCAGAGTCGCCGGAATGTCAGTGCTCGTCGACGCTTTCTGTATTTGGGTTGAAGAGGGTTGAGTTTGAAAATGAGAGGGAGTATATTTTCCTAAAGTAGGAGATGAATCGGTGGTTTTTTGCGCAAAAAAATGCAACTGCTCGTCTTTAAGAATCGTGTTACTCAAACGCTATATCGCACTTTATTTAATGAAAAATAAACCGCCAAACCGTCTCAAGTCCAAGCAATCCTTTAAAGGTCAGAGCAACTTTAACAAATTCATTTCATTGAAAATTAATCTTTCCAAAAATTATGAAATAAAATTGGAAAAATATTTCCTCAACTACTGTAGCAAATAGGGACTGAATGACGTCAACAAATAGAATTCATTGGTTATGCATAAAAGTCCGGCCCAGCTATACAAATATACATGCATCAAACAAATTCATTGACACTTTCCGACTACACATCGCCGGAACACAAAGTTAAAACACGACGTAATTGGACTCTTTCTGACTCTCCCCGTGGTCTCGATTCCAAAATATTATAGTCGATACATTCACGATCCTCGTGAACATCTTAGCTTACTAACCCGCGCAGCCTCTCTGCGCGCAACAATTAACCACACACTCCCGATCACCGACAACTAAGTTAATCAACATCGCCACCACATCGACCGCCTCAATAGTCCATCGGCGCCTCATATAGTACTTGTATCATAATCTTTTGTGTATTGAATTACAAATTTACATTGAAAATACGGGGAATTCTTACTTTATACACAAAAACCCCAAGGGTATTTGACCCTCATTGCGCGTGCCAAACGCGATCGGTGCTTAATTATTTGCCATCCCCTAATGAAAGCGGCACCGATGCTACCTCACTGAGTGGGTCGGCAATGAACCAGTCAACATCAAAAATTTACGTAGAAAGGTTCTGGCTTCCCAATGACTGGCCCATGGCCGTAAAGGGATTACGTGCGTTTCACTGTGCGGAATTTATATGCGCATATAAACGACCACGCATACATGACTCATTACTCAAATTCGAGCGATTTAAGTTGTCCAATTGATTCGCACGTGCTCACGAGTATACCTGCTCCGACCGCATACAACCCCACATCCCCAATTAAAAAAAAAGGAAAAAAGTAGATTCCCGATCCCCCTCCTTGAAAATTCACCCACAAGACCACGCATTTATTGTTACTGATTTAATTTTATTTTTCAATTTGGTTTTTGATTTTTGCCGCCACTGAAATGGTTTGATATTCTTCCGTGGGTTTGGGAAAAGTTGCTCAGAGGCATACATATAAGGTTTATGACAATAAAGACTTTACATATCATATTAACATAAGCTTCAAATGCAACATGGAAGCATTCACTTAAAGAAAACGACCGCTGCAACCAACATTAACACCGTAAACACGAGTTTCACCCACTTTCTAAGGGCTACAACCTCTGCATCCATGTGTTTCAAACCTCCTGCCATCATCATCATGCATTCAGCCATTTTCCTCATATCGTCAGTGACGTCCTCTGGCGACATCTTGAACTCAGAGCTGTGGGACTCCCCCGAGTTTTCTTGAGATGGACACTCGTCAATCCACCTGAAAAACTTGCAACCCCCTCGCAAGGAATTCGGACACGTATAAAAATGCCTCTCTCTGCTATGTGGACGTTTGGAAATATAGGTGCGCACGGGCTTTTGACAATCGCACACCAGGAAATATTTGTCACCCCTGCTGGACGATGACTCGGACATTGTTTTCTTTGGATTGTAGATGCAACCTAACTAAATGTGTAGATGTATATGTGTGTATATGTGTATATATATATATATTTATAGGCGTTCAATTCACGTAGGTATGATACATAAATGCATTCCAGTGGGGTTTGAATTTTCCCTCCATTTTCCCAAAATTCTCGCTAAATCACTGTACCGAAAAAATGACACTTTTTGTCACTCCCACCAAAATGCTGGGGGCCTACAATCACATTAACACTTTAAGAAAAAAAACATGACAATGGGGATCAACTTGGCAGTTAACTCACAAGTAACCATGCTATCTAAATATCCGCTGCATCTTCACTCCGGCTCGGAGTCGCTGGACTGAAACGGTCCCCAGTCATCTGGGTTCCTTATATGGGACTCCCCCTCATCAAACAGCGTAGCCAATGCCCGATAGTGTGGATCACCCTCATCACGGTATACTGCAGTCAGAGGATTCATCTGCAAATATATATAAATAAGAAATGTCAGCTTGAGAACAAACAAAAAAAACAACTATCTCCGGCGCATACTGATCTGACCTCCTCTAATCGCTTCCAAGTCTCCTCCGGCGCATAAAACTTGTTTTCCTTACATTTTCAGAAGAACTCTGAAGGAGTGTAGTCCCATAGCAACTTCAACGTCGCGTATCATACAGCGAGACCGTACACATGGGACCTGTACCAATCGATATCATTCTCTGGCGTCGGTAGCTCCGCATTGACGATTTCCATGACATTGGTTATGGCCTGGATGTTGTCGCCGTAACCAACTTTCCCCTACACTTTTGATCCAGAAGCGCATTCACGACCCGGGCTTCCAGTTACTCTGTCCACCGAGAGTCATAGAAGTAGGTAGATTGCGGCGGCGCCATTTTAGGATTTCCCTCGAGTGTTTTCTTTCAAGGCAAAACTAGAGTTAAATATCCCAACTCCTCACCCGACAAGTCATTTAAGACCCTGTCGATTAAGTTTACTCTGGTGAAATTATAAGTACAAAATTTAGCATTGACAAAAAGTGAACCATCATCAATTCAGTCAGTTTAGCTTCACTTCCAGTGTTTTCATTATTAAAAAATAGTTACCATATTCAGGAACACCGACAGCGGCTTTCATTTGCATTCAGCGCGATTATCAAGGTTGGAAAATGTCATTGCGCGCACAAGTGCTCGCGCAATCCCAATCATCGTCAAGGCCCATCGGCAACCTCATGAATTGACATCGGCAGCACCTCAGTCCCAAAACATAGTGGTTCGGCTAATAGTCTATAAGGTTCTAAGAGTATATTCATGCCGTGAGATATTATTTAGGAGGACGGAAGCGTGATTCAAGTGGTCAGACAGAGGAAAGAACCTTTCCAAGTCGTGAACTGAATTGCGCGCGACTACATGTGCGCGTATCTTGCTTCATTCATATCCGCGCACCACCCGGCGTGCATCGGCATTGATTTTGTATCTACCGACACCAATTCGGCACCGTAAATACATTATCGGCATTTACGTACTTACTAACGAAACAAAATTTCATTTCTCATGGAGTCGGAGACTATACGAATTCCACTCATTTCGATGGACATCACAAATTCCAGTTACAACACTGACGGGATTGCGCGCGTTACAAAGCGCAGCGTCTGCGTGCGCGCTAGTTGTCGGTGCACTCTCCCTGTTATTGGTGTGGTATCGTTTGGGATAATAAAATAATCGTCGTACTGTTGAGCAGTATACAGGTAATACAAGACACCGAGATTCCATTCTTGATTTGACAACACACAATGCATCATTCTTTGCACTATCTTGTTGCGCATGGGCTTACTATTCATACATGATTGATGCACGCATCCTCCATGGAATCTCGCACAGTCTTTTTCCAGGCCTTTCAGTCCATATTATTGTATGCATTAATTAACACAATGAGGTTCCTATAAATAATCACCTGATTGGTTCAGTAAATCAATGTTCATCAGCAATTGTCCTCTCAACAAGCTTACCCAAAATCCTCGACAAAACATGGTCCCCCATACGATCAATCAGAATGACACCTTCTATGTTGCTCCATGGACTCACCACCGCGAGGCCCTGGTACTGTCTCTGCTATAGGTAGAGAAACGAAAGCACAAGTGGGTACCCGGAGAGCACGACGCCAACAGGAAGTGCCTCCCAAAGGTCAGAGCCATCATGAAAAAATATCATGATGTTGATATCCCGCTAGAGGCTTATGTGGCGAAGGTCAGGGAGTAGAACAACCGGTACTATGCCTTCAACTGGCTACTGTCACAGACCAGCATACAGTACCACGAGCGTCTCAACTACGTGAACACCTCTCGCGCCAGATGGACTGACTTGCTGCTGGTAATTTCTCTCTTGTTTTATTACTGTATGAATGCCCGTTGAGCTTTGTTCTTCCTATCGCATCATGGGTATTTATTCCGCCACCATTCAGAATGAATATAATGCTTAATTGTGCGCACCTTCAAGATAACGGATTTGTCCAGCACTACATGGATGAGGGGGAGGTCAACTAGGAAATGCTAAGAGACCTCTTCCGTGTGGTCATCAATCTGGCCTCCAATACCGCTTCTTACCACGTTCCGACACCTGACAACTCTTCTGAAAACTCCTCCGACGACGACGGTGGAACCAATCGGCGTGAGCCGTCTAGCTACTACGCTAGTGCCGCTCCTAACGCGGGCGGATCTCAAACTGGTGAGAGTAGCTATGCTTGAAGCAGATGCTTGGATGAAGGTGTGCCGATGGTTGTCCGAAGGTGGTCGATGGTTGTCCGGTGTTTCCACCCCTCCCCTTGATGTTGCACCCCCCTCTCCGTTTGTGTGATGTTTTTATTTTGAACAATCAGCTCTTTCTTTGGTATTCCTCTGTATTTCCTTTCTCCTTTTTTATATGGCACCTGTTCATCGCCGCCGTATCTGTTTATGTTATGAAATGGTTTTCTAATGCTGAGCTGGCGTCTCTGTCTACATCTATGTTGGTGTTTTTCATGTTTGTTGTGTATTAGGATTTATCATATGCTTCCCTTTTTGTACACATCAACAATGCACGCTCGACCTTCGACCCTAGCGACCACGGTGCATAGTTGCGCGCGCGTGCGAACAATTTCTTATTGCACACTTCTTGGTGCGCGTATATGACTACACGTTTGGATACAACGCACATTCACCGACCCTGAGTTGCGGCGCGCCACAGGAACTACGCAGGCCGGTTTTTGCTTGTTTCGTAATAAGAAGTAACATAGTAAACATTAAACGGTAGAGTCTAAAACCTGTATCAACTTCACCGATGACAGATACATTTACTCCGATCGTCGGCCGATCCCAAATTCATGCACCTTTCAACATTCAACAATGGGTGAGGTTCATGTCGATACCATTGCATGAGTATGGCCCCATGCATTACAGTTTGCATCAATAGGGACATCCATATTAAATTATTACAGAGTTTTAAATACTTAAGTGCAAGTCAGACCAGATCCCAGGTGTGGCCGATGCACCTTTTCCGGTGCCGATCATTTGCTGATTACTGTAAGTTAGTTGGCCTATGCGGATATGACAAAGTAAGCTATCGGGCATTGTTAAAATCACCTACATGTGTAGACCACATATTCACACCACATGTTGCATCGACGCATATGCGCAAAATGTGTTTTGCTTGTGATCCGTTTAGCCGTCCTCCAACGTAGAGCACGTTCGGCAAACGTCTTATACAAGCAAAGAGTGTATAATTACACAACATTCGGATTGAATTTATACTATATCATTCGGACGGCAACAACGTGCTCTCATCCGTGCTAAATCTCCACACAGTTTGTGCAACATGCTTCTGGCACTTCTTCATATCCTCCTCTATTTCCATGTTGCTTTGCTCATCCGATAACAAAATTTCCACGTACCGCAGTGCAAACAAACCACAACTGACATTGTCCTTCTGTTTGTACGGATTTATTTTGAGAGGCCTCCAATACCACTGGGCATACCTCGGTTGGAGCACCTATCTTTCATCCCAGAATCCGCAGTATTTCAGCAATTGTGGCAAGATGCGCAGCAGTGGAATGAAATACTCTTTCCAGCATCGTTCGAGGTCCTCTGTCCACACGTGCTGTTTAGGGTCGAGCACCGTTAAGGCATACCTTTTGAAATCCACCAAGCATACTACCCAATGCCCTGGTAAATGAACGACGAATCCAAGCTGCATAAACACGTACGTAGTGACCCTTACAGTTCAACAGCCTTTAGGATTACCCATTCAAGTGAATACACTGCAGAATTTATTACCTTGTCATAGTCGTACCAAGGTTTCAAAGGACCCTAACCAGAAAGCTCTCCAGACACGTATTCGGATAGACCGGCCAGGTCCTCAGCCGAAATTACTTCTTCAGTTTCTGCACCAAGCTTGGACAGGTCTTCTCCCTCAGGATGGTATTTGTTGAACACATTATGAATGACTGCCTAAAAAGATACAAGGACAATTGAGTGCACTATACAAACAGGATAGTTATTTATTGCTTAGACAGCAAACATTTAGAGTACTACGATAACAAGAGCGTACCATGAATCCAGTCGAGGTTAGAACGGTGTCTTTCTGATAAGTTCGGCACTTCGCAAAGCTGGGATCGCTGTGCAGAACGGCGAGATAAGCATCGATATGACCCTCAGACAACTCCGCCATCGGATTCAGGATTTCAGTAAAGAATTCCGTTGAAACACCATATCCTATGCCCAAATTCCTACTGCAGCCAGACATCAACCCATCGCACACATCAACAATTGCATTCTCAAAGGAAGTTAGAAACGCAATTAAGAAAATACATTAACTATCACTCACAGGCCCTTCGCGTTGTTCACTCTCCATGTCTTAAAATCTACAAATTGCTTCTCGGTGGCAGGCTATCACCGTGCGTTGTAGAAGTCATCTTTGAAGGAATTGCACCTCTTTCCACGACCGGGGGAAATAGACCTGATGTCGTAGGAGTTGTCTCTGTGGGAATTACACCGCTTTCCACGGCTGGTTCTGTCCACGACTGCGGGCTACCAGATCCCATTCTTTCACCTGCATATGTCGGCCGAGCTCCGGCTGAATCGAACGATAGTCGGCTATGCCAAGACATCGTGTCTTCCACCTCTGACGTCTCCCGTGCACCCCAATCTTGCGACTGCCGGCAGGGCCATGCGCTGACTGCCCCCGTACTCTTCGGGATAGGCCAACCGCCACTCTCATCCCCTGATTATGTGTCTTGCGGGGGGTTCCAACCCCATTTGAATTCAGGTGGTTGCCATCCCCAGTCGTCCTGAACTACAAGAACAAATTAGTTGTTAATTAATATAAATTTTCACCGTATATACTATATGCAACCAATGTGAACGCACATGTCTGCTATCATGTTCATTGGATCTCTCGGGACTTCCCTCTTGTTTGGAGGGCTGCGGCAGAATTTGACAAAGCCAACTCTGCATTCTGTCCATCACTTCCTGAGCCGCACGTTGTGCTGCTAGCTCAGCCACAAGCTGTGAGGCTTGCTCAGCCGCTAATCGAGCAGCTCTCTCAGCCACATCATGACACTCCCTCATAAATGACTCTTTTTTCTCTCATGGACATCGGCTGAGTTGTGCCAGGTTCCACTGGCCTGCAGGAAGGTCCAGGTTGCTGTCCACATTGGTCCAAACTTTCCATATTCAACGACTCATTGCCTTCGGAGGTGTTAGTAAAGAAGCGATCGTCTGCAATGGTGCTCGTATTCTGTTCAGGGTTGTTGGTCAACAGCTCGTCTGCTCGGGTGTCCGTGAACGGTACCTCTGCGGGTATAGGGTTGGTTGCCAGACCAGGGAGTACTGTCCGGCCAGGTAGAGTTGCCTCAGCCGCCACATTCGGTCATTTTTTAGCTGCACGGCATGGAAAAGCATGTTGCAAAAGAAAAGGACCTTGTTCTATGCTCTTCCAATACTGAGAGGCACTTTCGAGGTCCGATGGTTTCAACTTGCAGAACAGCTGTATTCAAAGAATGATTGAACACATGAGTGATAGTTTTTAAAAGTCGAATGAATGAAGGAACGTTAAATGGAACGCTCTGAATGATCCACACCTGCCATCTGATGTCTTTCAAATCACAGTTCTTGAATTTATACAAATACCGTAACACTCTCGGCGTAGCATCGGATGATGCAACACCACCACAAGTCTCACCCAACAGTGGGACAGCACAATATATCCATGCCTGCGTCAAGATAGTGTATACAAAGTTCTGAGTTCACGTGAATTTAACCTATTGCAAAATATCATATAATTACAGTGAAATCACAACTACTCAAGGAATTAATCTCAGCATACCGTGAACGCTAGTGAGAATCCATATATGTGGTAGGAATCTCTTACGGCATCTTCCTTCCGCACCGTCGGGATATTGTTCAGGTAATGCAACAGTCTTTGGTATGAGTAGCTGCCCCAAGGAAATGATTCCCATTTTTCTTCGTCCTCAACCAACATCCACAACCAATCAGAAATGTAATTTCCGGAGTCCAGTCCAAACAACACACCACTGACAAACAACACTTTGGCAGCCTTCAAATAGTCCTTCGAGTCATCCCCAAGTCCACTTTTCTCATTGAACTTCTTTCTCAGAGCACCCGGTGTTATCGGCTTTTTCTATAGGACCCGACCGTAGAAGTGGGATGATCTAACCTTGTGCACTTTATGTGGATCAAAATTTGAAGGGCCGAAATTCAACCCGCATATCAGAGCATATTCAAACCGACTGAATCTAAACCTTTTCTTCCCTATCTGAAACCATATCTCAGTCTGATCACCTCCATCCTTCACTATCTCGCGTGTGAGGAAGTGGTGGACTGCTTTATTGCATCGATCAACCTTGCTTGGAATCTGCAGCAGCTTATCAAAACACGAATCTCGGAATCTGGCAATTAAGTCATCACCATAACCAGTTAGTACATCTTTGATCTCAGCAATATATGTCGTGCGATCGTGGTTGCTGATTGTGTAGTTACTATTTCTCATTTCCGGCCTTTTCCATTGTCACTCATCCTACGTATACGATAAAAAAAACTGCATTAATGGAACATAGATCAAACGAATGTTGTGTTAGTGCGCGCGTAAGATTTAAGCACACTTATATCCGATGCAATGGAATGTCGGCCAAGTGTCTGCCGATATGATGATCACAAGTCGCATGGCGATGCTTGCCCTCACTGCGCGCATATTATGCGCGCAATGGTCCTGCGCGACATTTACCTGTGAGCAACACGACAGCGCGCCAACAATATAACATGCGAATGCTTAGATGGCTAACGGATATGTAATAAATTCTTGACTAATATTGCATTTATGTGTGTGCGAATACGGATAACTTTGTGGCGTTGCAATGGAATGCTGGGCAAGTATCTGCCGACAATCAAAAGCAAGAGCCAATGCTAGCCATTACTGCGCGATAATCTTTACGCGCACCAATGCCGCGGGGCTTGGCCCTGAGCGGATTGCCCAGCACTGATGTGCGCACGATCCTGGCACGCACAACTCGTGCCACAGTTGTGGCTCGAGCCCTGTGCCCACAGCTGCTGCTGCGCGCAGGGACCATGCGCGCACAAGTGCTACGCGCCATGTCCCTGCGCGTCTGCAACCACAACTTAAAACTTCAAGAGCCATGCGCCTACAAGGGTTGCGGGACGCAATACCCATGTACGCACAGCCGCTGCTGCTCTGCAACCAACGTGCGCACAAACCGACTGCGCGCATAAATTGGTCGCGCAGCTAAGAACATCAAAATTTGCAGATTACTGTCTACATCAAACATAATGCAAAATAGTCCGTTTTTTGAAAGACCCACTTCAATTAGTATATGAAGATACCTCTAACGCAGGCGCACGTCTTCTCTTGCGCGAAGGAGCCTCTTCATGTCGTTCTTCTGTGTTTGACATTTTCCGAGAATTTGATCTTCAAGACAGAAAAATTACACGGATATGTATCTATTAGAAATCTCCGATTTAAAGCAATAAGAAGGCCTACCCAGAAACCTAAAAACCTTGCAGTGCGCAATTGCCCAATCCATTCAAACACACAAATCCTATGATACTGAGTTTCCGACACAATTCTCACCTTGGGTCGACAGTAATGTACCAGTTGCCAGAAATAATGGGAGCCGGAGATCACTGTGGAGTGTAGCAGCGACGGGAAGAATCGAAGGGAAGTGCATCGATTTTGGGAGGGAAGATTCCGGCCGAATTTGCTTTCTGAAATTTAGGAGGGAGGGAGAGGTGATTCAATTTTTTCTTTTTGGCTTTTTTTTAATTCATGGTTAATAGATGAAAGGGGTAATCTGGTAAATTTGGCCAAATAAAATATGTTTAAAAGTTACTGGCTAGAATAAATCTTTTTAAAGTTTGACTGGCTACTTCCATGCATTCCCACAAACAAAAAATATATTGATAACAACAACATTCGATCGAACCTGGACGGACAAACAAACCATTTGTTACGTAAGTACATAAACTACCACAATACAATACCAACTTAATATAAACTTTAAGAGGAAATATTTTAAAACAGTTTTCATTCATAGTTTTTTATATGATAATTTTACCCTTACGATTTTATTTTAATATATGTACTAGTATAGTAGTATTTCCCACGTACAATGTACGTAATTAATTTATGACATTTAAGTTTAAAATTAATTGATATGCCTGTTGTAATAATAATAATAATAATAATAATAATAATAATAATAATAATAATAATAATAATAATAATAATAATAATAATAAATTAGTATATTATTATAGGCCATTAGGCTAAGAGTAAAGGATATGCACTTATATATAAATATAAAGGACAAACATTGTCCCCTTGTGGATGATCTAGTGGTGGAGTGGTATTTCTTGAAGCCAAATGTCTAAAGTTCGACCCACCACCAACACCACTAGATGTGAGCTTGTCACACCTGGTCTGCCAAGTGTGGTTGCGCACCAGCCGCGGGTTACCCTCGACATAAAAAAAAAAAGGACAAACATTATATTTGCATCAATATTATATAAATTGTAGATGATACAAATAATATAAATTTGACCAATAAGCAATTTCAAAAAAAATCAACACAATGATATGAAGGGAAATAAAAACAATACAACAATAAATACAATATACATGTCTTTACCTGCTAACTTTATTCACATTTAAGATATTTATCAAACACCAGCTCTTCAAATCAATCTATAGTAGAAAAGCTGGAAATCGTATAAAAAATAAAATTTATATATTTTACAGATAACTTTTCGATGCCATTATTGTCTTAACTAATTTTTTTAAATAAAATTAGCATCAATAACCATTAATAACCTTGAATGGAAGGTAATATTATGAAGTTAAAATGGGATGCCATGAATTGCATTAAATGGAAAAGACTAAAAAAAAAAAGATAAAACATTATTAAATAGAAAATACCAAAAAAAAAAAAAGACAAAACAACTATCAGGGCGCATCTTAAATGGATCGAAAACGGGCCTTCAAAAATTGCAACTTCAGCCGAAATGACTACTGCCAACTGCGCTACATAGACAAATTTATAAAATTTCCCATGGATTTTATTTTCTACGGTTTTCTCTAAAATTTTTTATTTATAATTTTACCCCTCGATTTTGCTTTAATATATGTATAGATAACGAGATAGATAGATTACTACAGAATCTCAAGCGGCTCACAAGATAATTTGATAATGTAAAAATGGTGATGTCTCGAGTTTGAGACTTCCCTCTCGTGTCCAACTCAATTTTTTAATTTTTTTTTTATATCCCATAATTCAAGGGGGCAAAATCTAAATCGGACTTAACATATCGAAGGCCGAAAATAAAAGGTAAGAGTTAAGGGTCACGTAGTCTTTCCACTATTCTAAAAAATTCACATGGTCCCCTTTTCACTATTTAATTCATTTAGCCCCCTCGACTTTTTAAAATGACTCACATTACCTTTCTTATGGATGAAAAATTTAATACCATTAAGAGCATCCCCATTGGTCACACTTTTTAGGTACAAAACTAAATTTTTGTACTAAGAGTTGGTACAAACCACCGTGGCACAAATTTTAAAAGAAGTAAAAGTAGAAAATGGTACATCTTTATATATATAAAAGTAAGAAAGTATGCCATTTTAAGAAACTCAGTTTTTCCCGCCTAAATGAAATTTTCAAAAATGGAAATATTTATTAACCGATTTATAATTAATTTTTGTTTCAAATAAATCAACTTATATAATTTAGATAATAATAAAAAAAATATCAATTATAAACACCATTAATTCATAGGGCACGAAAATCCCTATAGAAAATAAAGAACTTTAACTAATAAATTAATCGACCGTTTTATAAAAATTCAATCAAATGGCTGGCGTGATTCCATGTTTACATGTTTTAAGTATGGAAAATTTAATTTTAAAGTTATGCAGCTAATTAACTCAAATGACCGTTTCTCAAATTAAATTAATGATAATTCCAATCAATTAATGTATTGATTATTTTATTCTATAATAACACCATTTAAATATGAAATTATCCAAAAGTATCACTTCATACCCATCTATAAATAGTTGAACCCTATCAATTATTCTCCAACACACATTATCTTATACAATTGCTTAGCATTCTAAGATTTCATGTACAATTTTTGCAATACCACAGAGTTAGAATTTATTTTCTTATATATTGTTGTAAAAAAATATACAATGACACATTTGAATATGTATTTGTAATTTACTGACATGATATAGATTTATGAAAAATCTTAATTGGGTTGTCTTTTCTCCATCCTCATCAAGGACATGTGTCGTACCAAGGAATCAACGATATTATTTCGTAGCTCCATCAAACATTATTCAAAGGAGAAGTGGTTGCATTTTTTTATTATTTGACTATACTATTTTTTTTCTCACTATTATAAGTTGCAAAATAAAGTTGTGAGTTTAATTAGTTTCGTTCATTTCAAAGAATAAATTTCCATTTTTATGTTATTTGTGTTTAATTTTGTATTCTAGGAAAAAATGGGATAATAATATCAAAATAATATTTTTGGGATAATAATGTCACAATTAATAATATCCTTATATACAATAAAATCAAAATATTGTTGTATATTTTTATATATTTAGTACTTTTTAGTCTTATTATTTCATAATATTGAGAATTGTAACATATTATCATCTCTATTTATTGTTCATCAAGATATATACAATTTTCCTTTTAATAAAAAATTAATACATCTTAATGCATGCATAAAATTATTATTATTATTATTATTATTATTATTATATATTTTTATACAACAACACACAATTGGACAAATTCTTCAACAAAAAATATATATTATATATACCCGTACATTCCACACAAAATATACCCCATTCATTCCTCATAAAATAGTCAATTAAATTTCG
Source organism: Perilla frutescens (assembly GCA_026008535.1). Taxonomy (NCBI): domain Eukaryota; kingdom Viridiplantae; phylum Streptophyta; class Magnoliopsida; order Lamiales; family Lamiaceae; genus Perilla; species Perilla frutescens. Next base: position 24,094,102 of record BRKX01000010.1, on the reverse strand, counting down.
TCAAATAGATGATGTCTTCTGCTTCAACTTTTTAAATGCATGGATCGCTCATACATATGTCCACCGTACTTATTTTTTCATTTGTTTGTGTCATAAATAATTTGCATCTCATTTTTTATTCTTTTAGACTACTGATCAACGAGGTCATAGATTTTGTTATAGAAAGTTTATGTAGTTAATTTGTAACTTTATTCTATATGTACTTTGTAAGTCCCTTATTATTTGTTTCGATCACAGTTGTACAATATTTACTTACAGAATCAACTAATATTTTTCACAAATTTTTAGCAGTATGTAATTCATTTTTTTATGATTTTGTATGTAGTTAAATTATTGAATCAAACATGCACTATTATTTTTAATTACTGTTAGTTTCACCCGGTAATTAAAGTTTTCTCATTTTGTAATAATTTATCCAGTTAAAACATTTTCAATATGTTCTTACAATTCATTTCACAATTTAATTTAGTTGATTAAAACATTCTGAGGATAATGATTTCGATTAGGCCTCTTCTTGACAATGAAGTATATATTTATGAATTTATTTATTTTTGTGTGAATGATGTACATTTATTTTGTATACATTCTTACATAATAATTATTCACTACCGACTAGAAATCTAAGAAGAGGACATTGACCACTGCCGACTCATACTGATTATTCATCGGCTTTTAAAGCCCTAACATATTATCAAATTGTCAATCATCGGTGTTTTCGGTTCATTTTCTCTACGTAATTAATTGTAGTATTGATCAACATTTTATAATAATATAATTTAATATATTCATACCCGTGTGCAGTGAGATGTAAAATTATATAATGTTGAAGATGGAGTTTGAGATATTTTCTACAAATAAAAGAGATGATGACGAAACATTAATCACATTGTGGAAGGCTACTCAAGTCAACACAATTTTCCCTTAATGATGTCATATATATCCACTTCACACAGTTTGGAGGGATAAAGAAGATGTAAAATAAAATAATTTTCTTAAATATTTTTTATGGTGTTGTGTCATTTTCTTCTTAATTTTTCTCATTATACCTCAAATTACAAATGATTTTAATTATGTTTGTGATTAATTTCAGGCAAATCAATTATGTTTTTTAATTTTATTGGACACAAATGAAAAGTGTAAATTTATTCATGGGCATGGATTGTGTGTCGATAAAATATAGAATAAACTTGAATATATATATATATATATATATATATAACATTATATTTTTTTACATTTTATAATTACTTATATTAATTATTTTATTGTAATTTAATTATTTTATCTGCACAAACTATTTATTATAAATCATTTATATATTCTCACCGTGCATCGCACGGGATGTAATACTAGTATATATATAACAGAAAAAGGGGGAGAGAATGTGCATGTGGGTCCAATTTTTCCTCTTATTATAAATGTTTTTTTTTTTTTTTTACTTTCTTTTGCCAAACTTTTCTTCCTTTTTCTTTTATGTGAAATTTCATTTCTATTCTTCTTCATAAAAAAAATGCAATTCTTTTCTTCTTTTATTGTTTTTTTTGTATCTTCATCTTCTTTTTTTCGTTAGCATTTCCTTCTACATTTTTATATCGTATATTATTTTTTTATCTACTAATTTAATTTATGTAGGTTTTAAATTCTTACCAAATGGGAAAAAAAATCATTAAATTTTTTTATTTTAATTATAAATAAAATCTAAAATAAATTGAAGATAAATTCAGATTCAATTTAATTTAATAAATTATTACTATAACATTACTAAATGTACAAAATACACAAATAATAATTACAAATTATAAATTATCACATATACATTTAATAAAAACTCATACAATAATAATAATAATAATAATAATAATAATAATAATAATAATAATAATAATAATAATAATCACATATAGATTGAATTAAGAAAAAATGAGTGATATAATGGTGAGACCCTCAAGATTAATGTATGTACCTAAATGATTGTGGGTGAGTAAGTATTTAAAAAAGTTGGTACATAACTTTTGACATGGCAGTGACGTGGCGGAGTTATGTATCTAATTTTGGGTACACCATTGATGATGCCAACATATACTAACACACATGTTTCTCACACACTAATAAGGAGGTGATTGGTATGCTAGAATGGAATTACGTATGAATGGAATGAACTTAGGAATGAAATGAGTGTCTGAATGGAATGATTATTCTTATGATTGGTATGTCTACGGAATGAAGAACGAAATGAAATATATATATTTTTTTATCTTATATAATGACTATTTTATGTATTTTAAAATTTTCTTATAATTGAATAAAGTGTGCGTAATAGCTAATAAATATCAACACATGGCTTAATTTATCTTTTATATTTCTAAATGTCATTTTTCTTTTTTAGTATATGATTTTTTCTAATTTTTTTAGCAAATTATAATTTATTTATTTTATTGAAAAATTTTATTCTAAAATATTTAATTAATCAATGTATAATAATTTGTATAAGTTAATAAAAATATTTTTGACTTCATAGAAAAATACTTTAACATTTCAATTTTTCATTTGAATATATTAAATTATATCAAATATATAAATATTTTATATTGTATTATAACATATTTTTATGGTATATTCATTTCGACATTACTTTCATTTTTCTTCAACAAAGTTATAAAAGCTATCAAAATTTGATTTTAACATATATTGTAAATTATATTTTGAAAATAAATAAATAATATAAAAATAATTAAGAAATAATAATAATAAATTATTTAATTTGATTTTTGATTTATTTTTCTAAATATGATAAAATAATATTATAAAACATGATTATGTATAAATATATCATATATTAATTTTTTTGGTCATTGAGAATAGCTAAACCCATGGGGGTGGGTGGGAATGGCTATTCCCCTTTCTTTGGGAATAGGAATTCCATCGGAAATGGCGATTCCCGATTTTGAACCATACCAATCGATGGAATGAGAATGGACATAGGAATGACCATTCCATTCCATTCCACCATACCAATCACGTCCTAATATTTTTTCGCATACTTTTATATACAATTTTACAATTAACGAAAATTGCAATAAATTAATAAATTATGGTTAATATTTAATAAAAAAATAAATATCCACATTGCCCCCTCTTTGACTATTTGATTCATTTAGCCCTCGACTTTCTAAAATGACTCACATTGTCATTTTTATGGATGAAAAATTTACACCATTAATAAACACATACTAACACACATTTTCTCACACACTAAGATTTTTCATATACTTTTACACACAATTTTACAATTAACCAAAATTGTAACAAAATAATAAATACACACAATATATTAATAAAATACATAACACATGATAATAATCATATGAAAAAAATCAATATTTATAATACACACACACACATATATCGAGATAATTTATAAAATTATTTTGAATTTTGAAATTCGATGATTCGATGATGAATTCTACAACAGAGACTGAATCTTCATTTATGATGATTTAATGTTTTGAAAAATGAGCAAGATTTATGAATTTCAGATTTGCTTAGATTTTCATCTTCAGAAGTCATTATATAGTGATATTAATTAATTGATTTGTGAGTTCGTTTAACCATTTAAAATGGAGTTGAACACTGTAAGGGCAAAAAATGGGGAAATTCGATGATGCTCTTGCATGCATCATACCCGAATTCTTAATTTTTTGGGAACATTAGTGGCGATATTAGTAGATATTAATTATATTGTTCCCGATTTTTTCACCTCCTGCTATGTAAATGAGTGAACGAACGACACCCCTCCAACATTCCTCACTCTAATGTCTTTTTTATTTGTCTATACAGATCAACAGTGCCCAAACTCATAACGAATTTGATTTTAGATTTTTGCATATACAAATGTAAATTTAAAATGCGTGGATGCTAGTTTTTAGATTAACATCATTTTATAAATGATCTTAATATATATCTATATATATAATTTTTCATATTATTATTATTATTATTATTATTATTATTACTATTGTTATATGTTAATTAATTTATTATATAAATTTTTGGGTATTTATTATTTTATTAATTATTAATCATAATTTATTAATTTGTTGAAATTTTAGTTAATTGTAAAATTGCGTGTAAAAATATGTAAAAAATCTTAATGTGTGATAAAAATATGCGTTTGTTAATAGTGTTAATTTTTTTATCCATAAAAGGGGTAATGCGAGCTATTTTAGAAAATTGAAAGACCTAAATGGATCAAATTAGTTACAGAGGGGGTAATGTGAGCTTTGAAAAATAGTTGAGAGGTTATTTGGTCCTTAATCTTAAAAAGTAATTATAATAGCCTTCACATTTCAATTTAGAGGCAATGGAGGAAAGTAACCACATGGAATTTTTTAAAACTTTTTTTAGCCATAAATTTTTAAAATTACTTATTTTGTCTACAGTTATCAAAATACCCCTTATTAATATATTTGAATATTTACAAAAAAAAATTATTATTTACTACTCTTTCTCCTCTCTCTCTCTCCCCGCCGTTCTCTCATCCCTGCTCCACTGACGTGACAGAACACTGATGGATCCGATGGAAGTCGGCAGAGACTGACTTGCAATGACCTTGCTGTGAGATGGTTTTATGTTGCTGGGTGCAGAAAACTTAAATTAGAGGGGAGGTGGGGCGAAAAGAGAACCGTTGAAAGAGTATGCAATGTTGCCGGAAAATTGGTATCAAGTTCATTCCTGCGCCCCACCTCGTCGCGAAATACACCGCGAAACTCTACATCTGTTTGTTCGATTGGAATAGTTGAAAGCTAGCAATAATTAATATGGGGTTTAGAAAAGTAGAAGCAAAATCTGAAAACTCCACTCCTCCGGAGATCCCCGCTAGGACTCTGTTTGCCCCCGCTGTTGCCTCCTTTCCCCTCCATCATCAGCATGAATTTCTACAAAAATGGGTGTCCTTTCCTCCTCCTACGACGACATCTGAGCTTAAAGGGAATCATGGAGACATCGAGATGAGAGGAGAGAGGAGGGTGGTAGTGACAGTGGCTATGGCTATGGCGGGCAGGTCTGAATTGATGGAAGGGGGAGAGGCTCTGACGGGTGGAGGTCTGAGCAGAGAAGATTTTTTTAATTCTCATTTTTTAGTTTTCATTTTTTTATTAATATTCTTTTTACTAAGGGTAATTTAGTCCAGAGTGACTATAATAAATATGTTTAAAATTTAGTGGTTAAAATAAATTTTTTAAAAATTTATATGGCTAAAAATAAAGTTGGCTCTTTCAATTTATAAACCCCCAAAATAAATTAAAATTACAAATGATTTTAGTTGAGTTTTTTAGCCTTGTAAATTTAAAAAAACTGTGTCTAAATAAATTTTAAGAAAGTGATCAGAGGAAAAAGGTTAGCGTACGTAGCCATTGATTTATTTGATGTCGAAGCCCACTGCTGCCCTCAGAGTCTCAGACCATTCCTAACAACAATCCTGACCAATTGATTACTACTAGAATACAAAAAATTGGAAAAAAAAAATGTTAAATTAATTAATTGATCTCAATCGATTGGGACATGGATTGATAGAATAATCTGTTTTTTAATCGGTCTCTCTTTCAATGTATATTCTCTCTTCGCCATATGACGTTATTTGATTTGTCAAATAGATTTTTATTGGATATAATTTTATCTTGTTATTATTATGGATAATAATGTATTAAAAGAAATATAAAAATTATATTATAATTGTATTTTTTTTTTCATTGTCTATAAAATGAGCCTAATATTAACGTACTTTGAATCACACTAAAAAATTAATCTATTCTCACTTATTTTCACTTATTATTGAGTGTATAGTTTAATTTAAGTGTATGATAAATATTATTATTATTGTTGTAATTAATAATTTAAAATATAAAATACTTTTGAACTTTGAAAGATATAATACATTTTTTATATATATAATAGATAATTAAAAATAATCAAATAAAATAAATTATTTTGAATTGTAGATGATTATTGATAAATTGAAAGATTGTGAATTTGAATTGTTGACTTGATTATGTATGTGGGGAAATAAGGGGAAAAAATTAAAGTAGACAAATTTAGAATAACTTTTTTTTTTAACCAAATTCTATAACCAATTCTTTTCTACTAAAAAAAAAGTGTAAAAGTCTCATATACCTATACTTTTTGGAAAAGTCAATCTCTTTTTTTTTTGTCTTATTTGTTTAAACTTTTGCCTATATGGCAGATTTTTTTTATTTTAAAAAAAATGACAAAATATGGCGGATTGAATGTTGGGAGAGGAGGTTTGGTGTCTTCACATTAAAATTAAATTGGTAGTTGAAATTGACCTGCTTGCATTAAAAGTATTGAATACACATGTTGGTTGTAAAAAAAAAACTAACGCCATTCACAAACACAAGAAATTAACGTCGAGCCCCGCAAATTTGTTTGAGAAACAACATATCCCCAAGAAAATTAAGGTGCTTTTTTTTTTCTCACCGTGAAGTTATTCGAAATTATTGGGTTTAATGTCCTTATAAAATTTAAATTAATTTATCCGTAATTTATGATAATTTCATAATATTTGTATTAATAGTTATTGAAGTTCTAAGAAAATATTTTTTGTAATGTTTAAAGAATATATATGCATAGATGGTTGTAGATTTGCATATTTTGTGATAGATTAACATGAATGTGTAGATTTGGATGTTTTGTAAAGATTAGCATAAACGTGTAATATTTTGGATATTCAGCATTTTCGTGACAACATTGTCACAGTTCAAGTGATTTCGTGACAATATTGTCACGAAATCACATGAATTCGTGACAATATTGTCACGAATTTCATGTCTCGTGACTATAATATTCTCTCGAACATATTGTCACGAATTAAATCCTTTCGTGAAAATAAATTATCACGAAATGTATTCTTTTCGTGTCAAAATTTTTATTAAAATAAATTTTAATTATTGTCACGAAAAGGCTTGAACCGTGACAATATTGTCATGAAAAGACTTGAACCGTGACAATATTGTCACGAATTATGTGCTTTCGTGACAATATTTTCATGATATTATTTATTTTTTAAATTACTTTAATCACTATTTATTGTTGATTTGCAGATGTCTTGGCAATGTATTGTTGTCCGACATAGTGGTAGATGGGAGAGATCGGAATATGTGGATGGTGAAGATCAGCTCGTGCACCTCCCATTTGACAATTTATCTCGTGATAAATTGGTAGAAGAAATTCACGATTTTATGGAAACATCTCCAACAAGTGTAAGTTATACACTGAGTTATTTGACGAGGTCATTGACAGGGAGGACACTAAAAGGACTTTTGAAAATGAATGTTGATTTAGCTTATTTAGTCCATGAGTAAGATGAGCCCATTGTATACGTTACCGAGAAATCAATTCAGCAAACTCCAATAGTAATGCCATCAAATGATGATAACGATGACCCAATTGGAAATGATAGTCTTGATGAAAACTATGAAGTGAAGTTTGTCGTAAGTAAATTACTGAATTTTGTGAATGGATTCGCAAGCCAGGGCATATCGACGAGTTCGTGAATATTCTCCAGCATGGTAGGCCTCATAACTTCTCATCCGAGGATGTTGCTCCTGATGTTGAGGCTCATAATGTAGAGTTTCCTCCCCTCGGACATTGGTCAATTCATGTGGCCCATGTTGACGATGCACTAGCAGTGGTAGAAGATGACCCATGCTCGACTGATACTGATGCACTAGCAGTGGGAAAGACTTTCTTGGAGAAGAAAGATTTGGTAATTATTGTGGGAAAGTGGCATATGCAGCGTCAAATGGAATATTCGGTGTCACGTTCCAGCAAAAATCGACTCACATTTATTTGCAAACAGAATGAGACTTGCCCTTTTAAATTAGTGGCAAGTGCTAAGGGTGGCTTGTGGATGGTGACTAAATTAGAGGATAATCATGCATGTCGGTTGGACCTGACACGTAATGCGCCACAAAAGTTATCCTCTCAGGTTATTGCTGATTTCTTTAAGGAGAGAATCATAGACGAGGGTTCTATCCTGAGGCTGATTGCTGAGCGTGTCCTTAACGAAATCCTTCAGTCTCTGCAGTGTGTCCTATTACGGGACCGGGACCGGGATCTGGGGACAAACTTTCTGAACATGTCCTTAATGAAATCCTTTAGTCTCTGCAGCGTGTTCTCATTTTCCTGCCTGCGTGCCCTCTCGCGCTCCTCCTCGTACTGTCTGCATGCCCTCTTACGCTCCTCATCATGATCTTACATAATACGGAGCATCTCCATGCCTGTTTGACGCGCCACGTCTCGCATCTGCCCAACATGCTTACAACACTGGTGATCCTCACTAGTACTAGACGTGGGGGTGGACAATTTAGGACGTCTGTCTCTAGGGCGAGTCTGTCATCTCCTAGATGAATCAACTGCATCCATATCTGCACAAGTACGGGGAATGCAACCCACAGATCGCCTAGACTGAGAGGAAGTTCTGGGAAGAGAGGGAGCTCTTGGGGGAGAGGGAGCTCTCTGCTGATGGGCTCTAGCCAGCTCTTGATAAGTGGGCTTTATCCTCTTATTGTGATGTGCCTCATACGTCACGCTCATACAATCACCGAGCAAGACACTTCTGTAATATGACGTGGCCACCTCATGCTCACTCGGCTCTAAATATATGAAACATAATTGCTGCAAATGGTAAAGATTGATTAGAAACACTTCTGATAATCAATAAAACACACATTCTTTAAAATAAATGCTTACCTCATCAGAAAACAACGTGCCAAAACGTGCAGTCTTCGTCTTAAAGGTCCATTTCAAACACCTGGGCAATGCAGCTGCTGATGAAACTTGTGCACAATGTACACCAAGTCGAGGTAAAGCTCATATGCCCACACCTGTAAAATAAAATATTGATCAAATTATATTTAATAAAATAAGATTATAGTTAAGATCGTGACAAAATTGAGATCATACCAGTAAAGACCACACTGGTCCATAGAAATGATAAGACAATCTTTGCTTTTCCTCTGTCTTCTTGAATTTTCTTCTCAGTTCCACCTAGAGCCGGCAATTTTGACCCGGCCCGGCTCGCATTTCGGGCCGGGTCGGGCTAAAAAAATTAGGCCCGGAAGAATTTCGGGCCGGGCCGGGTTTCAAAATTTTTAGCCCGAAATAATTTCGGGCGGGCCTGGCCCGGCCCGAAAAATGGAAAAGGCCCGAACGGGCCAGGATTTTTGGCCCAAAATGCCCAAAAATACACTAGGCCCACGGGCGGCCTGACCCGACCCGTCTTTTCTGGCCGGGTTGTGTTGGGGTTTTTTCGAATTAAACCACCGCATGACCATTTGGTTGTTCATTAATCCGTGTTCATGCAAATCATAATTTTATGTAACATGCATGTTTATCACAGTCTAATCAAAAAGCATGCAAAGCAGATTCGATTCTAATAAAGCGGAAGACATAGAAAACGAATCTACTTACAAATCGATAGACGGTCTGTGGACAAGATTAAAGATCTAATCTTGCTGTTGAATGAGCACAGTAATGGCGCCACCTATGACCTCAAAAACGTGCACCACAGTATTCCACTCCAAGATCTTCTGTTGTATTCCCGGACTGTATCTAGATTCAGAGTGGGCTGAAATCTACTAGATAGAATTGTGAAATCTATGGATAACTTTGAGAGACTAAGAGGGGCTGATTTCCTATGAATAATTCATCAAAATTTCATGCCCCCCTCCCCTTATATATAGGGAGGGGCGAAATTTCATGTTCCAGCCCTAATGGGCTTGGGCCTCTATCTCAAGTTCAATATCCAGTCCACTATCAGTCAATTGGGCTACAACAGGGATCTAGAAGAATATTAAATTGGCCCACTAATTTATTTAATATCCAATATCCAATAAACCTAGGATATAATTAAATAAATTAAGTTTTACTTTTATTCCACTAAAGAAGTAAAACTGACCTACCAATTTAATACATATTTACGAATATGCTTTCTCCTTTAGTCCAGCCATTCCCCGTGTTTAAGATATAATGTTCATTAATTAATTATGTAAGCCTCTGACAGCTATAATTAATTAACATCTAAAACCTTGAGTAGTACCACACAAGCTTTATTCATGTACGGAATAAATTCCACCTGCAGGGTTTCAACATGAACTTATGCTTCCTCAAGAGAACATCATCAACCTGGCGCACCAGGACACAGTGCTCATGCATACTGCTCAAGACATCATGTATACATTGTTATTACCCAAGATATCGAATTCGATCTACGAAAAGATCTCACCCATTGATAAATCAAAGTAATAAACAACACACACATATGCTCGCCAATATCACATGAGTTCAGAACCCGAACTCTGTGGATCTTTATTCTCTCAGTAACTGGGTCAGAGACAGAGAATAGTATCCTATCGTGATCCTCCTCAATACACTAACCAGTGTACTAGAATAATCAGTTAGCCAAGATAAACTAACTTATCAGATTATTCTACGGTGTACCGATGGTGTATTCAGGACCATCTAAGCCGTGAGCTCTTTAATACAGTACAAGGTTCTAATGATATGATCTTTACCGTGTGACTCCCCACACCATATCATCTACAATATAAGTATATGGAACATTGCATAAAATAATTATAGAACATAATCTAAATGCAAACAGTGACTGCAATAACTTTCATTTCATATCATCATATCATCAGAAAAGTATACAAAGACAAGTCTTCCAGTATACAAAACTAACAGGCTGGGCCTAAAAAAATCAGCCTGAATCGATTTCGGGCCGGGCCGGACCTCGAAAAAATTAGCCCGAAATTTTTCAGGCCCGGCCGGGTGGCCCGATTTGCCAGCCCTAGTTCCACCTCACTAGACGGTACCAAACTCATATAATGCTCCAAGAGACTGAATGCATAAGCGCCCCATGGAAATGAGTTCCATCGATCTTAATCCTCGACTAAGACCCATACCCAGTCATCTATCATGTGTATCTGATCATATTCCAATATCATGGTGTGCAGGAACAACACATTGACGACCATCACGTAATCCATAACGTCATCTCCTAGGGAATAGGTCTTAAACCTCTCAAGTAAGTCTTTCACTCTCAGAGGTGTCTTCAACAACACACGATGATAAAATGAGGTCTTAGGAATCTCATATGATGCAGACAGATCAAAATCAGATCCCCCAAACTGCAATCCAATCACTAAAGCAAACTCACTATGAGAAAACTTAATGTTGGTTTCTCCAACCCGAAACCAAATATCGTGCTCCCATGCACCATCAATGATCACCTCCCTACTCAACAATGCGTGTATAGCATTATTACAACTGTTTCCACCCACAAAATCTATCAAATGACCAAAACACCAATCTCTCCTAAAATGTTCGATTAATTTGGGCCCACTATTGATCACGTGCAATACTTCTTTAATTATACTCATATTGTCCTTCCAATATAAATTGATCCCGCAAGTGATGTACTGTAAAGCCTCTCTTCTCCACACCCATTCACGCTATTTTTTAAACAATAAACAAAAAATTATCGATAAATAATGAAAAGGGATAAGGGCCAAATTGGCCACTAAACTTATGTGGGGGGCTCAATTGACCCACTACAACTTTTTTGGGCTCAATTGGGTCATCGTGTTGTTAAAATTGGCTCAATTGGGCCACCGCATGATGGAGCCCGTACGGGCTCCGTTAAGTGCACCTAAAACGACGTCATTTTGCTTATTTTTTACCCGACCCATAACCCGACCAACCCCTAACCCTACCCACTCGTCCAAACTCAGGCCAGGGAGATCGGGAATCCAGTTAGAGGCTTGACGAAACAGTCTCAGGGAACTTTTGGGCCATCCCTAGGTTTAAAGGGAGAAGATCCTCCTCCGATTCATCCCCTGACAAAGCCGAAGCAAACGAGAGTAGATCCGCAGGAGCAATCGAAGGTAAGTTTTCATCATCATGGCTCTCTTCATCTGATATTTCAATTAAATGCTCCTCTCCCAACTCTTTTGCTTCTGGAGCTTCTACTTCTTGTTCATAATCTGAAATTTCTTGGGATTTGTTGGATTTTTTATTTTTGGTTTTGGTTGGAGGCTGTATGTGTGATTCTGGGGATGGAAGTTTGTGGGGAGAAATTTTGGGGGTGTAGAGGAAAAAGAGGAGAGTCGAGTCAGATGGTGATGATTGCTCTGAGTCCGGCGACTGCCCCGGTGAGGTGACGGGATCGAGAGGAGTGGGGAAAGTGTATTTGGGTGTTAAGATTTGTTTGTTTTGAATTTTTGAGACCTGGTAGTGATCCCAAAAGGCTTGAGAGCTTGATTGGAAAGGTCAGGGACATGGAAGTGGAGATTTGAAGAATCTGGAGCAAAGGGGAGATGACTGTGAAGAGATGGATTTTTTGGGCTGTGATCTGTTGTATTAAAGTTGGGAAAAAAAATTGAGTTTGGGAGGAGATTTTTGTCAGAATTGAAGCTTGATAACAGCTCTGTTTTGGTGCTGGGATTTTGTGTTTGATTTTCTGCAATGTCAGGTTGAGATTTAGCAAGGGATGCTGATTTTTTTGGATGCTTTTTTTTTTTGCAGATTTGGATGCAGATGATTGTGCAATTTTTGCCAATTTTTAGTAGATATTTTGGAAGGGGAGGTCGGAATCTGGGCAGCTAGCCCGGCAGATTGTGTAGTTTGGATGAATGGGTAGGGTTAGGGATTAGGGGTGGGTCGGGTTATGGGTCAGGTAAAAAAATAAGCAAAACGACGTCGTTTTAGGTGCACTTAACGGAATCCGTTAGGGCTCCGTCACGCGGTGGCCCAATTGAGCCGATTTTAACAACGCAGTGGCCCAATTGAACCCAAAAAAATTGTGGTGGGTCAATTGAGCCCCCCAAATAAGTTCAGTGGCCAATTTGGCCCTTATCCCTAATGAAAAATAAAACAAATATAATTAAATTAAATCTAATTTGACATGATATAGATATCTACATGCTGAAAATTCACCAAAGATTAAGAAGAAGAATTAATTATGACATAAAAAATGCAAGCGCAGCTGATTATACAAAAAAAAAAAACCGTGAGAATATATTTACACGAAATCTGTTTTCGTGTAAATATATTCTCACGACAAGACTTCTTGTGATAATATATTAACACGATATCCTATTTCGTGTTAATATATTGACCCAAAAACTATTGGTTCGTTTTTTGTTCAGAACATATATTTCGTGACAATTATTTACACGAAAACAGATCTCGTGTAAATATATTCTCACGAATTTTTTTTATATGAAAACAGATTTCGTGAGAATTATTTACACAAAAACAGATCTCGTGTGTATATATTGTCACGAGATCATTTTCGTGAGCAATTTTTCTCACGATATCAGCAACAAATCCAGATTTCACAGGGCAAAAAAAATACTAATCGAAATCCACAAAATTCAATCTATTTCACAACTTCCCAACATTCAAACATATTCTCATATTCTAATTCACAAAAATCAACAATACAATACGAATACAATTCGAACATATTATCTGATTTAAATTGGCAAAAAAACACGAATTGGATTCCACATATTTAAATTGACAAAAATTCGACATGAAATCGACCGCCTAAATCATGAAATCATTTGAATTTAGAACGTTAACCTGTTGAAATTCGACAGCCCAAGGCTCCAAATTCTCCATGGCTCGAGATCTCGTGAGTGTTCTTCGATTTCGCGATAAAAATTAGGTGGTTTTTGTGAGTTTCTTCCAGATTTTCGTGAGTTTTTTTCCCCTTATCGTAAGTTTTTTGTTGTTAATTTCGTGTGTATTTTTTTTTGTTGTTCTCCCTTTTCGTGAGTTTTTGCCCGTTAGGTTAGAATTCGTGTGTATTCAAATCCCATCTCACAACTTAGTCAAATGAATATTTTGACTGGACCCACCATTTAGTAAAGGTATTTGAGACAATGATAAAAGGTTTGAATAAAAAAGAATAAATTAAAAAAAATGGGCTAAAAAAAGAAGTTATCTCATATTTGATTAGTTGCATCCATTTTATTTTATTATTGTAATAGATTTGACTCGGTAGATTGTCCATGGGTTAGTGTTATATAAATTCAAAATTCGACCGTTAGTAATTTATTCGACCAAACGCTCTCTCCACTCTCCCTCCCTCTCCCTCTCTCTCTCTCTCTCTCTCTCTCTCTCGTCTTTCTCAACTCTTTTCCTCCGCCGCTTCTTCGCTGTGAAACTCAAGTTCCTGCTACATTATTCTCGATTTTTACTGCTTACTATTTTATCGTTCATTTCATCTGTATTTTTCTCAAACTTTGCGATGGCTAAACGCGAACCTCCCGAGAGAGCGTCGGACCGCGAAAAAAAATGGGATACAATTTATAACGCGTTTGTGAAATTGACCCAGAAACTGGTGAGTCACATCCAGATTCTTGAAGAAAGAGATAAACATTCTCTCGGAGTTATTTATCAGGTAAAAAAATCTCCTCCTCGATTGTGTGAAGTCTAATATATTCTGTCGGAGTTTTACAATAGGGTTTTCTGTATCAATTGCTAATGATTGGGGATTTTCGACGCAGATGAAAATGGAGAAGAAAGTTGATTCTTTAAAAGCGGAACTTATTTTGGGTTTGAAGGAACGGGAATCTATCGTTTACAAGCATAGATATGGTTAGTTTGTCCTGCCCGATAATGATTTTACCATTATATTTTCTATTTCCTTTCAAAATTACTTTTTTATGTTTGGAAGCTACATAGTTTGAAGCGACATAACAGTTTACTAGAGCAATTTCATTCAATAAAGTCCAAGATTCAAGAATTGATCTTTTTGCTATTTTTTCAGTCAATTTTCTTTTCACTTCTTATTGCAACATTGTATATTTTCGCTATAAACATTTTTTTGCAGAATCTATAAATTTATTTTCATAAGCCCGGTTTTTTGCAGACAGGCCCCAAGTCCATCAATATCTGTAGGTTCCAATAATTGGCAATGGCTTTTACTTTATTGAAGAAGTGTCATAATGTTTGGAAATATATAGTTCTGATTTCTTAAATTGGTTGGACGAGTTCAGTGAGGGCTTTTGCATCTCTATATTATTTTGTCTTCCAAAAACACTTTCACAAATAACTGATGTGGATGGTATATTGCTTCTTCAAGAGGCCGGACTGTGTTTCTGTAGAGGTTAACAAAATGCAAAACAATAAAAAACCCATAAGGTAAGCTCCGCATGTAGTCAGATGCTTATTCTGATAAGCTCTTCTTCACCCTCCCAGTTAAAGCTGTTTTTCAGTAACATGGCATTCATACCAGATTTTTTTCCTCGTTCTTTATCTTATCTTTTTATCTATTTTCTGTGAAATGTAGAGAATGCAGATAATGACTTGGCTGACTTCAGTGAATGGTGTGGCTATCTTGCGCAGAAATGTTCGGGGCAAGCTGTACGTTCTATACTTTTTTACATGTTCTACGGTTTACCCATGATATAAATGTATGCGTAGGTACTTTTTGTTCAAAATTTTCTTGTAATTTTCAGGATACATCAATTGATGTTAGTAATAAAGGGGAAAGCTCGCGGAACAAGGCACTTCAAGATGAGGTGAGGAAGCTGAAAAGTGAAATTGAGAATTATAAATTGGAGAAGAACTCTGAGATTTCAGTTCTCTTGGCGGAGAAGAATTTTGTTTGGAACCAGTATAAAGAAATGGAGAGCAACTTCACTGAACAATTAAGAAAGAAATGTGATGAAGTTGAAAATGCAAATGAAAAGGTTCATATACTCGTGGGCAGGGCAGAGGAGATACAGAAATCAAATGAAAAGTTAAGGGCCAATATCACTAAGATGGAATCTGAATCAGTTCAAAAAAATGAGGAAATCTTCAAGCTTATGATGGAAAATGAAATCTTAAAATCCAGAACAGGGTCAGCTTCTACATTACTGCGCCCCTGCCGGGCAGAGGCTGCATCATCTTCCAGGCGAGGCAAGAGCAGTGGTACCACTCGTGGAAACATTGCAAAAGTGAAGAAAGAATCTGATCCTTCACAAACTACTGAGAAGGTATGTTGATGATCAAACCTTGTTTATGTGGATTGTGGCATACAGTTCTCAAACATCTTATGAGTCTTGCATAGCATAGAACTAAATGCAAATGTCATGTAGGAACTTCATTGATGATATTGCAAGCATGTTGTTGTTTTGTATCCTTAGGGCATTAACCGCGTTATGATGGTTTCCCTCTACAATTCTGTGATCTGATGATAAATGGTGGTTGGTTTTGGCTTAGTATGTCAAAGTGAATAATTTTCATACCTTTCTAAAAATTTAATAACGAACGAAACAATGCCAAAAATAATTGTTTCACAAATTTATTTCACACCATGTGACTTTTTTCTTATTTTTGGTTGCTGAGATCCTGATCATGAATGAAGAATGAATGTTTTGCTAGACTCAGATAAATGAGTTTTAGAGTATGATCACTTGTAAATATGATGAGAATTTATTTGCTGCTGCTATATATGGTGTTTTTGCTGTATGGAAAATCCAGTTGACCCCATTAGGTATATATTTCAATAGGATCTCTAATTTGGTGTTGTGGTTTTGCTGGAAAAGTACCATACGTGGCAAGAGAATAACATAGTGTTTACTGAACGTGCTGCTCTTATAGGACTGCGATTGTGACATTTAAATTACAAATTTTACAAACTTCAATGGGTAGAGAATAACATAGTGGTTACTAGAATTCCATTGTTTTATGCTCTTCATCTGCACATTTTTACAACTCGATTGAACTAAAAATGAATGTTTCCAATGCATACTTACATAGAATTGAGTGCTTAAAAAAGTACTAGTGAGATCTTGGGTTATTGCTAGGAATAAGATTGTCAGAAGTTGTAGCAGGTTTTGTGATAGATAAGAGAGTATTGCTGTGTGGAGGGTGGATCAATAAGGAGGTTTGAGACTGGAAATCATGAAAAACTCCCATATTAGAGCTATTGTCTAAGGAATCTTGCTTTTATTTTCTTTAGGAAGGAATCTTCATTTTCATAATTCAGAATCACATAAGAATTTTTTCTGATGGCTGTAACGGATACTTGGCTTCTGCGGCCTTTTTCTAAATCCTTTTCTTTTCCTAGAGTTTGCTAAACTTCCCGCAACGATTTCATGAGAAGTCGCTTTTCACTGAGTTTTATAATCTCATCTAGTAATGAGGGTTCAATGCTAAACATGTAATTCTACAGATGACTCGTATGAAGCCAAGTGCTCATAAGTCAACCGGAGGAAAGGCTCCTAGAAAGCGACTCGTGATAAAGGCCACTCTCCCTGTTTGACCCCTATCTTTGCCACTTAGAGATCCATGCATGCACAATGATTTGTTAAAAGCACTGAAAGTAGTCGAACAACACCTAACGTCTACCGAGTATGTTTCTGTCTCTGTGTCTCATCTACTCCACCCTCATTGTTCTATTGTACGCAATATTCTATCGTAGTGAAGACCAATAAGAAAGCTAGCAAAATTGTTTACTAGTAACACTGGACAACTTTTGAAGAAGTAATTGGTAGTTAAATGTGTAAGTGAGTAGGAGTTGGATGCTTGTACGGTCTGTGTGATTCAGGGGAAGCAAAATCACTTTCTTTTCTTTTGTTTTTTAAGTTGTGTTGGGATTCTGTGTCATGGCCGATGTGTTGTTACATGAACATGTTCGGATGGAGAAATGAATCGTTTCTTCACGTGGGTTTGCAGGGAAGAAGTAGCAGCTCGAAGAGAAAAGCTATTGATGTTATTATCATCCCAGATACTCCGAAACTCTTCACTTCCTCCTTTAAAGTTCCTAAATTGAAGAAATAGTTTGACCTTCATTTGCAGCTCCTTCTGGTTTAGTTATTTCTATAAGATTAGCTGGGTACATATATAAGCCTGTGTATGCTAAGATTAGCAATTTGTGTATGCTAGTTATTTTATTTTTCATTACTTCAACACTCTTGGTGCTAGTTTGTTTAATTCACTTAACCTTTTCTAGTTTTCATGTATAGTTCTTGCACCTGTTGTACTACAATATAGGAATTCATCTCTGAATTCTGAGATGTTCGTTCCACGTGGTATTTATCACAACTAGTCAACGTGTTGTATCAATTTGCAAGAATAGATAGTTATGTAGTTTGCACTTTGCACTCCATAAACATGTTGCCTTTCAAACTAAATTGTGAATGATTGAAAATAACACCCCGCAAGAGGAAGATTTGATCTCATGCCCCCGACCCAATGCGCTTCTTTAAAAGTAGACAATTAAAACACTAACTTTAAATTTATGTGTTATTTAACATTCTCAGATTTTTTTATAAAACAAATTGACTTTCAATTCAACATACAATTTGCTAGTCTCTTCGAGCCCGTCATGACTTGATCATTAATTTTTGAAAATGACGTCAAAGTGGTCACAATTGTATGTTGAATTAAAGGTCAATTTGTTTTATAAAAATATGGGGATGTTGAATAACGCAAATTCAAAATTTGTGTTTTAATTGTTTACTTTTAAAGTTCATGTTAAATTTACAACTAAGTTCAAATTCATGATTTTTAAGGCAATTAACCCTTATTTATTCGATACAAAATTATATTTAGCAGTAAAATTTATTTTTTTGACTTTAAATATTTCAGCCTTTAATTTTTTCTAGTTCTAATATTTTTAATTATCATTTAATAATTTCTCTAAAGTAATAAATAATTTGTAATATGTAATGTTAATTTGATTGATCTGTAGTATTAATGCGACATGTTTATGTATCCAAATTCCAATTTTTCCACATTATTTTATTGTACGTTAACGTTATATTTTGTAGGAAGTTGGCAACATATTTAGGTCCCTCTACTTTCAAAATTTTCTGAATTAGGTCCTGTACTATAATTGAGCAAAATTAAGTCCCTCTATTTTCATTTTTTAAAACAGTTAATCATAATTAAATACATAAATTTTGACACGATTTGTAATTTGACTCTAATTTTGAAATGTTGCAATTAAAACATAAACTTGTGATTTTTTGCCAAATAGACATAATTTGCAATAATATGAAACTTAAATACTATATTTCATATCGATCTTATTAATGAAATTCAAATCATGATTATGCTTTATATCTATAAAATTTTACAATATTTCGTGTTATATATCCATTTTTTGTTCGTTGAAAAATTTGGGAGTGTCTATCTACAAAAAAAAAATACAAAATTATATTTTAATTGTAATGCTTCAAAAAGTTTATAAAAATTTATGTATTTAATCGTAATTAAGTCCATCCATATTCAATTATTTGAGCGTGAAGTACACGCCTGCTAGATGACAGTGAAATAAAAGATACTTGACACAGCCCACAATGATATATGCGTATTAAAAGTCAGCATATCTCTCAATTACATAATAATAATAATAATAATAATAATAATAATAATAATAATAATAATAATAATGTCTGAAATCCCAGCAGTCGTAAATCTCTTGAAGCAATCCCAGCAGTGTTATTTGAACTGTTGTTGCGTTTTGTTTGGAATTTGTTGGTTTGAAATCGGAAAAGTCTATTACGCACTCGGTGCATTTGCACTTCCTCAAATCCACCATACACGTGTCCATTGCTTTAAAATTAAAAAGAAAAAGTAAAATACACACGTATTGCGTTTTAAAATACTCAATAATGTACGTATATGACTTTTTATCTATTAAGGCACTTATCTAATATATTATATCAACAGTTAATTTTTGGGAATCCAACTGTGGTGCGTGACAACTAGTTATTTGCTATTCAATTATATTACTTCAATTAATATTGAATTATAAATGTTTTTCAATTATTATTGAATTATAATCTTCAATTAATTATTTATATTTCCAAATTACCTTAATATATAACAAAATAGGGAAATGATTTTGTTATAAATGTTTGATAAAATATAATTTAGTTGTCTTTAGTATTAATTTGTTTCTTAATTTTGTTTATATCGGACACAAACGTCGGCTGTTACTTAAATGATTTATTAGTCAATAATGGCTTGCATTTTTATATCGGTAAATTATCTTAATATTACACATTTAATTTATCATGTTATACAAATATTGGTAAATAGTAAAATATATATGTTTCGTGCATTTCACTTTTTTCGTTAATATAACACAAAAATTATTGTTTTTTAATGTGCTTCTTTTCAAAATCCAAGAAGAACAATAAACACCTTTTAGATTTTGAATTCATTGAAGTTTAAATAAAATTCAACTCTTTTGGTGATTTTTTGTAGTGGACATAAATGTTGGTAGTTATTTGAATAGTCGATTACTCAACTTTTTTTTTTCATATTATGTATCTGCAAATTAATTTAGTATTACTAGATTAATTTACAATTGTATACATGTTAATAATAGAATTATAATTATTCCGAAATCAAATTGAACTACTTTTTTACTACTTTTTTTTTTATTTCAATGTCGGATGGTCTTATGAAGTAAGATGTGTAATGTATTCATCAAATTATCAGCATGTCAATTTCTGAAAAATCAGTCACGTGTGTTTCTTTAAAAATAGATTGAGAATTGTTTTGTAGTTTATAAACATTTTATGTGTTTGTGTTGAAATCACATAAACACTGACAATTAAATTATAAGCTGCACTACTTAATAATATTATGTTGTGGCACCATAGTACATAGTGTTTTATCGTACAGTTTAATATGATACCACATATAAATATAATTCAATATTAATTCATATAGTTGAGTTGCGACAACATATTACATTATATATCGTATATATTTTGTTCCAATTGTATTTTACAAATAAATAAATAAATTTATATTTTCATACTTAAATTTATACTTGAGACCATGGTTATATAGCCTACACTTTAGACTTTCAGGCTCCTCATTCAGTTTCCATATTCGACCTTCCATTGAGTAGTAGTCTAGCATCGAATCGGAAGCTGTTTCAGGAAGTTGTTTCTGAGACATGGGGAATCGGAAGTTGTTTGAAGCATGGGGAAAATGCAAAACCTATTGCTTAAATATATAAACTTTTCAGCAGCAGCTTTTCTGGGATTCTGCTCCCAACCTACCTTAATCTATACATGACAGAAAATTATACGCTACCCCCCGGGTAGTGCCTTAGGGTTTAATATTTTGACAAGTGTCCCATAAAGTTGATATCCATACTTTTATTTTTCCTTAGACACTCCAAATCTCTTATTTTTTTTCTTTACTAAACTTAATACTTTTATTTTAACCTTTTTTTTGTGAGAATATAAATTAAATGGATTTCATGTTTTATTTTGTTACGTAAAAATAAACGTAATTTTGTTAAATTTAATTATGTTTAAATTAATTAGTTGAAATGTGCAAAAATAAGGCGTTTGAAAAATAATTTTTCCATATCGGCACATACGTCGACAACTATGTTTTAGTTATTTTTATGAAATATTTCGTATCGGCAAATTTTTTATTGTTATTAAAAAATTATGTTATGGGAGAAAATGACATAGATTATGAAATATTTTGGTTTGAAAAATAATTTTTCCATATCGGCACATACGTCGACAATTATGTTTTAGTTATTTTTATGAAATATTCCGTATCGGCACATTTTTTATTGTTATTAAAAAATTATGTTATGGGAGAAAATGACATCGATTATGAAATATTTTAATTTGAAATATTTTTAACATTTTTTTTGTGAGAATATGAATTAAATGGATTTCCTATTTTTATTTTGTTACGTAAAAATAAACGTAATTTTGTTAAATTTAATTATGTTTAAATTAATTAGTTGAAATGTGCAAAAATAAGGCGTTTGAAAAATAATTTTGGCGTTTGAAAAATAATTTTTCCATATCAGCACATACGTCGACAATTATGTTTTAGTTATTTTTATGAAATATTCCGTATCGGCAAATTTTTTATTGTTATTAAAAAACTATGTTATGGGAGAAAATGACATCGATTATGAAATAAATTAATTTGAAATATTTTTAACATTTTTTTATGAGAATATGAATTAAATGGATTTCCTGTTTATTTTGTTATGTAAAAATAAACGTAATTTCGTTAAATTTAATTATGTTTAAATTAATTAGTTAAAATGTGCAAAAATAAGGTGTTTGAAAAATAATTTTGGAGTTTAAAAAATTATGTTATGGGAGAAAATGACATCGATTATGAAATATTTTAATTTGAAATATTTTTAACATTTTTTTTTGTGAGAATATGAATTAAATGGATTTCCTGTTTATTTTGTTATGTAAAAATAAACGTAATTTCGTTAAATTTAATTATGTTTAAATTAATTAGTTAAAATGTGCAAAAATATGGCGTTTGAAAAATAATTTTGGCGTTTAAAAAATTATGTTATGGGAGAAAATGACATCGGTTATGAAATATTTTAATTTGAATTCCATTATCATTTTAGAAAATGGGTGAGAGTGGAGATATAAAAAAATAGAGTGAGAGTAGAGATATGAAAAATGGGGTGGAAAAAACTTGAAAAAGGCACTACCCGGGGTGGCGTATAATTTTCCATACATGACCTGCTTCAGATGATGTCACCCCATTGTATTTCGGTTGGGGCTTTGAGATGTAGCCACGTGTAAAATATTTTGGATAAAAAATTAATAGTCAAGCTTGGCCCGGGCGAGCATTTTGAATCGGAGTCATGATTAGCTTGTGGATGGAGTGCTGGTCCATTACATTTTCCGTCATCCACGGCTGATTCGATGCTGCGACCGGTCGCATTACATACCACGGTTGGATCGACGACACGTGTTCTGTTTTTTTTTGTTTAACTCTGGTTTATTTTTTCTGTTTATAATATAATTTAGTCAACTATCGGCCATTGACCGGAAAAATACCTAGCAGTTGATAATAACGCCGGATTCATAAATTGAAAATGGATTCACTAGGAACGGATCTTGATTCCTGAAATGAAGGGGCGGTAGGGTGCAGATCCCCTCATCGGCGGTCCCGATTGCTTAGCCGGATAAAGGAATTGATGTTCATCATTGGATTGTTACTGTGGATGTGCTTTATATTGTTTCGAAAGAAAGCGAGATGGCGCCCTAATTTTAGATGTTTGTCAATTTTTTCTCCTCGCCAGTTTGCTTTGGGTTGGCCGGAGTTGCCATTTGGTATCGTCATTTTTTCTGGTCTCCAATTTGAAGATTGTGATTCACCGGAGTTGGGATTTGGTACCCGCGGTGTTCGGAAGCTGTCGTCGTGTTGTTGTAGAAGAAGGTATGTCCTCTTGAACAGCACAACTTTAAGCTCTGAATGGATCCTGTTTGTCTAGATTTTTATCTTTTCCTCTGTGGGTTATATTATTTTACGTGAGTACCGAAATTTTTTTTATACTGAGATGAATCATTGCGGCTGTTTTCTTGGGATGGAATGGTTAATTATTGTTTCTTTTGTCGGTGAGAAGCTATATTAGTTGTAGGAATGGATTTGTGAATTTTCAGACGACTATTGTTGTCGGGCTTGACGTGAATTAAATGGGCAGTTGTAATCTGTTGTTTACATGAATTGAATTGGATTTTGCGTGATATAATTAATTAAAATCTGGAGTTTGCATTCGTGCGGCGTAGCTTTGTTTGCGGTTGACCCACTGAAAGCAAGGTTGAACCGGTTGGCAGCAATCGAGAATCTTCTTTGTTATGGATATCGATCTTAATCTGTCGCCGTCATATGTTGATGATGGTTCTGTGAAGCCTGAGATGTCACCTTCAAGAGGTGTGGATGATGCAAAGTCAGGGGATGCGGTTGATGATTGTTTCGACGGAGCTACTGAGATGTGTTGTGCAATTGAGAGGAGGTTGGAGGCCGGTAACTTGGTTGAGGACATTGATGAGGCTTATGTCCTGTATTGTGAGTGTGCACGTTATAAGGGCTTTAGCGTAAGGAAAGGTTGTCAAAAATACTTTGATAATTCTTCCGAAATGCGGATGAAAGTTTTTAATTGCTCATGTGAAGGTCTGCCGGATATGAGAAGATCAAATAATAGGCTCGGTGTTTATAAAAAATAGGTTACCAGATCGAACTGCAAAGCCAGGCTTCGGTTGTTGCGGCAACGAGATGGTCCATGGAGCGTATCTGTTTTTGAGAAGGTACACAATCATGAATTGCTGAGACCAGATCAAAGCTATTTACTGCGCTCTGCACGTCAACTACGAGGGGCCAAAAGATCTATTTTGGAAGCTCTTCACTCAGCTGGCATACCCATCACTCGTGCTTGTAAGTTCTTGGAGCGTGAGAGCGGGGGTCGAATGAACGTTGGATTCACTCGGACGGATGCATACATTCATCTTCGTCGCAAGAAGGCTGAGACAAATGTAGAGAATGGAGATTCAAATGCGCTGCTACAATTTTTTATGGAGAAGTCAAACAAAGAGCCTTTTTTCTATTGGAAGGTCCAACAAGATGCTGAAGGTAAGTTGGTGAATTTTTTCTTCCGTGACTCTCGGTGTGCCATTGACTACGAATACTTTGGTGATGTAGTATCTTTTGACACTACATATAAAACCAATAAGTACAACATGGTTTGTGCACCTTTCATTGGTGTCAATCATCATTTCCATAACGTGATGTTTGGCTTAGCTTTCTTGTCCGATGAGACGACAGAAACATTTGAATGGTTGTTTGGTGCATTCCTTGAGGCCATGTATGGAAAGGAGCCTGAGGTGATCTTCTCAGATCAATGTCAGGCACTAATGAATGGCGTGGACTACACATTTGAAACTGCGGCGCATCAATTGTGTCAATGGCACATTAACCAGAATGCGCCCTCTCATTTTGGTTCTTTAAATGGTAACTCTGATTTCAAGAAGTTATGGAGCCGTTGTATGAATGGCTGTGAGACTGAAGATGAGTTTGAGGAAGTTTGGCAGCAACTTATTGAGAATTATGCGCTCGCGGATAATAGATGGTTCACTAACATGTATAATTTGAGGAGTAGATGGGCGTCAGTGTTCACAAATGACCGATTTTCAGCCGGTATGCATGCTATGTCTAGGAGTGAGGTCACTAACAGAATCCTAAAGGACTTAGGTAAAAGGAGCAATACACTTTATGAGTTTGTTGTCCGCTATTGTCAAGTGCAGAATGAATGGCGTGATCGTGAGAATGCAGAGGATGCTCTTTGTCGAGGTATGCCTGGCCAATTCCTGGAGGAAAACCCCTTGCTAACACATATTGCAAAGGTTTTCACTCGCAATATCTACAAAATATTTGAGTTGGAGGCTCATCACTCCATGAATATCAAAGTAATTGAGCATCCCGACTATGCTTCGGAAAACTTGTTGTTCCGAGTGAGCTCTGGACCTAATTCTCACCGAATTCGGGGTGTTTCTTTCAACCAGAGAAGCGACGAAGTTTCATGTAGCTGTCGCATGTGGGAATCGAAGGGAGTTTTCTGCCGGCATATATTCAAAGTGCTTTATTTGATGAATGTAGATGTGATGCCTGAAAAATACATACTTAGAAGGTGGACGCGGGATTGCAAACGAAGATGCGGACCTGGTCTGAGGAATCCTTCACAGATTGTTGATGATAATCTGACTGGCCTGGTATTCGTGAATAGTATTATGAGGTTATCTTACGACATGGCCTACGAGGCTAAGGGTGATGCAGGCTGCAGGTCTTGCGTCCACAAGTGTTTGTGGAGGTTGCGGCAGCAGATGATAAAAGAGCGAGAGCTGGAAAGTAAAAGGTGCGGAATAACTAACAGAGATGTAGCTGGTGGTGTGAAGATGATGAGGAACCCTGCTGTTGTGAAAAGTAGGGGCAGGACAGTGCGTCGAAAGTGGAGGAATTCAAAATGAAAGGAAATAGAGGAGGTCTGTTGTATCAATAGTTCCAAATTTAGTTATAGGCCATTGTAGTTTGGAAATATTAATTAGTTTCTTTGTTGATTTTGGGCTGCAGTTGCAAATGACAAAGAATCAAGTCCAGTAAGCCTGAAAAGCGATGAAGCCGAAAAATCCTTCAAGGAACCTGATCGTTATTGGCCCGAATTCTGTGAGGTATGTTTACTGAAGTTTAGTAGCTTGGATGAGTGCACTCTTATGCAATAGACATGGTATTACATGAAATTTCCTTGTTTTATGTATAGGAGTTTAACTCCCAGCTGTCGCAATCATTCCATAATTCAAATTTGTTTTATGAGGATAATGGACATTCTAAGGTGAGTTTGCATTGTTGGGTTGTTGCTTACTTATTTTTGGAATAGTACATGATATTGTGGCATAGTATGTTATAATATTATGGGAATGTAGAGGGTTTTTTTTTACTGTCTGATTTTTGTCATTTCTTGCAGGTGAACAAGGAAAGTAGATTTGACAATGCAATGCCTTATGTCTGGCTCTGAATTTGGTCATGGGCTATGGACTTTGGGCACAAATTTTTTAGACAACTTAGATTTATGTGTATTGTACAATTTTTTTTTACTATTACACTTGTGACATTACAAATTTACAATGATTGTTTGTTTCTATAAATTTAAGCATATGTTATGCGAAGTAAGACGACGAAATTTGAATGTATGGCTGGTCCCAATCCAATTCCGCAGGATACAGTTTTTTTCCGAGGGCTGTGGACTCGGGACCTTGAAAGCCATGTTCTAACAAAATTGGATTTTGAGCGTTGGAATCAGAATTGGATTGTTGGAGACCTAGAGAACAATAGGCAGTGCCTCCGTCTTGTAATGGAGAAGGTAAACCTGGAGAGGGGGCTGAATCTTTCATTTGCAGCCTATTTGGAAAAACTGGCTGAATGGGAAGATCGTTTCCTCGACTTCAAGTACTTGATCTCACGCCCTGATGTGCAGTATTACCCACAGCTTAATCGAGTAGAGGCCTCCGCTGAAGTGTGGACTGAAATAGCAAGGGTAATATGGCCTCTATTTTTTTTTCCTATCTTTATCTGTATTCGTTAACGGTGTAGTATAATTTCTTGCAGAATCGTCCTTTATTGCTTGTTTATAGGCCAAGGGGTGAACCTTGCTGGGAGCAGCTGCGAGTCCTTTTCTGAGATGTTATTGAATTATCAGATTCACAATCAGCTGGAGTCGAGCAGAGTGTGGATGCATCTCACAGTCACTGTGTGAGCGAAGTTGTGAATCAATCAAGCTCAAGTGCTCGAGGCAACAAAGCCAACAAGAGCCCTTCCCGCTCTCATAGCTCCCCATCGCAACAACATTCGTCCTCAGATAGCTGAAGCTAAGGAGCAACAAGTCTATGTATTTACTTATTATTAAGTTTAAGGGCTGACCTGTCCCTAGGGAACCTATGTTACTACTACCCTGTATTCGGTCAACAAATAAGTTAACCTCCATTACAAATAAAACAGGGGCCCCTGTTCTGTGAACTATCATTTTGTCATTTAGCAAATGGATTCTTCAACAATTGAGATGCTCTTTATCTCTATTTAGCCCCTACACGGACATGATTTTTATGAAGCTATCCAAGTTCTCCTTTCACAAATAATAAAATGAGGTGTGTTATTCCTTTTTATGACTGCCTTTGGACTAGCGAACTGGAGAGCCGATTCATTGCAGCCGCGATGGCCGCCAAGAAAGCTGGAACGTGGCAGGTCTGGCCTAATTGGCGCAACCGGGCTTTCGTTGAGCAAATCACGCCAATTCTAAATACTGAATTCCGTCTAGCCCTACCAGCACAATTCTACGCAGAGAAGGTAGAGCTCTTATTCCATAGACAAAACACATTTCAATTTGTTAAAGGTCACTATGGCGTCTACTGGAATGAGCAATCTAACGACGTAGTGATGGACGATGAGATCTTCTCAGGACTGGCTACGGTGAGTGAACTGTTTCCTTATAAATGAGTTGCTCAGGTGATCAATTATAAACAAGGACCTGACATATATAATCCTTGTGCAGTTGAATTAACTCTACCACTGTAGTATGTACTACACAGGTAGGATAATGAAAATAATATAACATTTCATTATAAACGTACTGTGTTACTACTCAGTATGTGTACAATCCTTTATTTCTTTGTCATTTATATTCTTCATGTTTTAATTAGGAAATTAGACAAAAAGGTGAAATATGTTCATGAACGTGTTGAAGTTGTGAGAAAATAGGTTAATTTCCCGGCTAAATGCACTTTATATAAGTAAAAAATCAATATTTATGAATTAATTTGGCATTTATAATATATAGTTATTCGATATTAGAAAATCAATATTATAATTTTGCTTATTTTGAAAAATACTAATTTTTAAAAAATACTAATTTAAATTTAAATTATCATTTATTTTATTACAGAATACTGGATTTTTCAATTTTCCACATTTTATCTATAGACACCACTTTAAAAGTCAGTTATATCATTTCATTATAGGAATAAATTTTAAAACTGCTGCAAAAGAAATTTTCTTTTGTGATGTTTCCCATCCCTGACTCTGATCTTCCATAGTATAGACTCGACGCCCTCTGTTGCCATCACCTTTCTTCCTAACCTGCCGTCTTCGATTTTTACAAAGAAAATAAATAGAGGAAGAGGTGCGAAATGGATATTAGGATAAATGGAGGGAAATTAGTGTTGTAAATTGTTTCATATTCGATTCGGTATTCGACTCGACTTCGAATAAGTTTTTTTTATTCGTATTCGATTCGATAAGATATTCGCAAATATTCGACTCCATATTTTTAAGTGTATTATAAACATACAATACAATTCAAAACACTATTCGATTCGATTCGAATATATTCGATTCGCAATTTTGAAGAATGAGAAATGGGTTTGTACGCTGTATAAGGGAGAATCCGCTATTGGGATTTTTTTTAATTTTATTTCTTAATTTAGTTTATATAAGTCTATATATATATATATATTGTATTAAGTCATCTCATTTGTCGGCCCTTTGGATATTTATATATCAGAATCCATTATATATATGTGTGTGTTTATATATATATAAATATATATATATATAAACATAAATGGAATCGAATATATTCGAATATCGAATCGAATATCATGATTTTGAGTTTGAATTTGATAACTAATCGAATCGGAAAACAAATTTGAATTTGTATTCGCATCACAAATTTCCGAATTCGAATATCAAAATATCGAATCGAATATCGAACTGAACCAAAATTATTTACTTCGTTTACATCCCTAAGGGAAATGTGAGAGCAAGTATGGGGGCAATGCGGCGGGTGGGGTCATTGCGTCATTCTGTTGGGGAATTTTTTATTTCCTTTTTCACTAATTTAACAATTTTTAAATAAAATTTATGGAAATTAACGATTGTTTATTTTTAAATTAATTTTAATAGTGGTGTGTAAAGGAAAGTTAGTGACGTATTTAGACACCGCTATTGATTAAATATATTTTAAAATCAACATCCGTATACAAAATTTTAAATTAAATATATATAAATTTGGAATGGTTGAAACTCGAAATTTATTAATTGATCTTATAATTTTCATGTTATATTATTTTTAGATTTTCAAGTTATCATATTTAAGTTTAAAGATGTTTTAAATAGTTAAAACTGGTATATTTTATATCTAAACCAAAATATTATCCCACATTGAACAACAAGGAAATAATAGGACCATATATTTCACAAACATGATAATAGTGTGTCATATTTACTCCACATATGAACATTTATATTAAATTGAATTATAGCATGATGGAAATGATATGAGCTAGATACTATATCAAGTAAGTGTTGTCAAAGTTCTACTGAATAGGGTAATAATATTGTTAGACATGTCCTGGATAATCGTGAATACTCATAGGTCAATGAGCCGAATCGAGTCGAAAATCTCCAGGTCTAACTTCGGTTACGTTCCGTTATATTCGTCTCGAGATCAATCTCGGACATGGGAGAGCTTTTCGCTTACGCATTTTATCTTCAGTACAAGTGCGCCAGTTCCAGTAAGTGAAATCTCGAGCGTTCGTTATCGAAATAGAAGTGTACCGATTATCAATAAGTAACTTGTAAAAGCTTGATTAAATCTATACTATATAGAAATGTAAAGTTGCAATAGCAACAGAAAAGTTTTCCCTCGAAAAACTAACAAAATGTTCAAATCAATAATAGTAGTATTACATAAAAAAAGCCAAAAAATGTGAATTATTGTGGGTTGCCTTACAATTCCTAAATAATAAATATAATCATATATTTAATTTCACTATAACCGATTCATAACTAAAATCACTTATGCATTTTTTAACTCCTAATCAAAAAATTCTTATATAACCTATGATGGCAATGAAACTACGGGCAAACAGCCAACTTACTCGGTTATATGTTAGCCGTCTCCAATTCATTTTTTTATTAAAATTCTCCAAAACTTTCTTTCTATTATTTTGCTTATTTTAATATTATATCCAGGATAATGCAAGTTTTTTCTTTTTTTTTTAAATACCTTAGAGCCGAACTGAGTAAATTTGGTGGGCCGATTTGTGAGAAGCCCATTTTGCCTTTCTCCATTTTACAAATCACCAAACAAAACCTTAGGCCCATCTAATATTGCTAATTCCCACGGCCCAACAAAATAAACTATGCGACCCCAACAAATTAAGCGAAGCAAGCCCATTGTTTGTAATTATAAAATATATTGCCTCGGCCCAGCATAAGCCCAGACAGACATAAACATAATAATCTTGTCCACATATATATAATGCATGCATACATCCAATATTATGCCCTAAGGTTTTAAACCTAATAATTAATTTGTCTCATCCTTAACAAAAGGTCAATCCTAATTAATACATATTATGCCTAATATTAGTCTGTCCAGCAGATTTAATTAACCACTAACAAAGCTAGAATGTAGAAAGTAGTGTTTGTTGTGCATGCAAAAAGGAAATTATATATACTACGTCCATGCACATCCATCACCGAAAAAATCAGCTCAAAATGTTAGCCCCCAACTTCTGTCATCACTCCGGCGCTGGGAATTCGAGGCCCAGCTCATATAATTGGGCACCGTAACTACGCCTAAAAATGCCACACCTCCCTGGGTCGATACTTGTGAGCGGCTGTCCACAAGCTAAACATTCCAAGAACTTCAGCGCCATAATTCCACAGTCGTAGTCGTTTCCTTGCTGCGGAACCTCCTTGTTGGATTTCAACTCCCACACTTCTCTCAATTCCTTATGCATCTGCTTTCCCTCCCATATATGAAAATAACTACAAAGCCACGGAATAAATCGAAGCATGTGCTCGAACTGCTCGCTGACCTTAGCCCAAGTATTTTCTCCCCGCATTGAGTCGAAGATCGTCACAGACTGGGACTCAAACTCAATAAGATAACAGACCCAGTGATTTTTGTTCACGTTCGCCACACCCATCACTTGCCGCAATTCCACCCACGGCAACCCGCATTCCCTCGGCCACTTGCCACTAATGTAGTTGTATAAACTGCCCGTTGAGCCGTTGAACTCTCCATTCCGCAGCATTCCCTAATAAATAACCATAATATTACTGCCACTGTTCGATTTCATTCATGATAGCTAAATTACCAACTGAAATAAAACTCACCGTGCCCAGAGCATCAATCACACCCCATCCAGTCATGAAACAATCCTTTGAGCGTTTATATTTGAATAGGACCAAATTGATACAAGCATCGATATGCTATCAAGGAATAACAATTAAGACCAACATTCATACATGTTAAAATAATAGATAGGTTAGGGGAAATTATTGATCTATGCTTACTTCATCAGCAAGCCAATCCCTTCTGCCCCATAGTGGCTTAAACCAAGACGCCCTCACCCTGGAATTGCTTATGATCGGCAATGGAGTCACAGGCTTACTGCAAGTGTCATAAGCGTTTAAACCATCATCAAAATTGCAAACTTCCCTAACAAAAAAGAGAGAGCAGGTTAAAGAGGACAAACAAACTCACGGCTCCTTATTTACGGCTGCGCGTTGCCAATCGTCAAATGCTTTCGCATGTATGTGTTTATATGCTGAATCAAACGGATCATAGTTCTTGGAATTGGACCCAAACAGTTGGCGCGCAACCGATTTGGTGGCTGATGCTCGCACAGATTTAGGTGTTGACTTCAGCAGAGACTTACAAAAACCCGCATCTTCCTTCTCATCTACTAATTTACGCTCTTTCGAGATCTTCACCTCAGTTTCCCTCAGCCGCATGCTGGACCTCATCGGTGGTCTTTCTGGCGGCGAACTCGTTCCACAACCTATTATTGTATCAGGATTCAAACCCAAACCCAGATTAGACCCGCCAAGGTCATCTGCAATCTTCTCCTCTCCATCCATCGCCGGATCTAGAAACACTTCCTCAATTAGTGAATTCACACAAGCCATGTCAACTAGGATCTCTTCATCACCATCACTTGCTGCATGCTCTTCTTCTGATTCAGCCCCAACTGCATGCTCCTCCTCATGGGCTACAGCACCAACTCCCGCATCATCATCAACAGCTTCTTCCTGGCCCTCACCCTTCCAACAACATTTACACCGTCGCAACAAACTCTCAATACCATCAAGTTTACGTCCGATCACCTTCAATTGTGCATCTATTTCCTGAAGAGTGACTTGCAAGAATACATACAACTTCTCAGCAGAATAGTAACCTTCGCATTAAAAAATAACAGAAAAATTACTTACATTACTGACGACCTCTTCCGCTGCACATTCATTGGACCTATTCATGACAGGCTCTTTCCTCTTCGACTCGGCACTAGAATCAACCAAATCAATCTTCTCCTTCCCTTTCGCAGACCGAAGCCTATCTTTAAGGCAATCTGCAGCAACCTTCATCTTCTTGGTTTCAACAACTGCTGCTACTTCAACCGCCTTCCGCTTCAATGGAGGGTTCACATACACCTTTGGCGGCGAAAGGTGTCTCTCTTGCAACCCCAAGCATTGGAGATGTTCCCACTCTTCCCTCGATGGTCTCATAATCCGCTGCCAATAAAAAGCAACCTCAATCAGTCAACATTTAGAGAAGAATTAACTATTGGATCGTAACGATGAAAAAAAAGACACTAACCCGACGATCATCGAACTCTGCTGCAAAGTAACCCATCAGGTAACCGCGAGGATAGAATTCATCAACCCTCCAACGCAACATTCTGGGGAATTTACTTATATTTTGCTTCACAACAATGGCACAGTCTCGACCTAAATCAGGCATGGTCTCGTATGCCCACGTCTGCATCGCCAAAACAAAACCAAAGACGTCGTAAGCCATCTTCTTCTCCTGCCTGAGCAAATTATCAATCAATCCACGACGGGAATGCGTGGGCCTAACAAGGTAATCATATGAAACCCGCCCCCAAGGAAAGTCTTCGAAACTCTTCAAATCATCGGCTAGGTGCATGTATTGCATCTCGATTATTTTTCCTTGCAATCTCGGGGCAAGACAATGGCAAAAAGAACAAACAGGAATGCTAATTTCAAGGACAACAACGACCGCCCTCCGCTCTTCCCGCATTCCTTCCGAAAAGCAGCCTCTATATCACTAAACTTAAGGCTCGTACGATTAGTGAACAATAAACTATGAATAATGGACGACTGGGGAGGCTCAACCTTGCCACTAAATTTCAAACCCGTTAGGAGAGCGAACTCTACCGGCCCAAACTCGAACACCCTGCCGTTAATGTTGAAACACAAACGGCTCTCCATCTCCGGGATTAGGTGATTTCGAATGAGTATGTGGTACAACTGCCCTTGAAATTGCATGGGAGATACATCAAATAGATGGCCGAAACAAGATTTCTTCAGACGCTGCAAATTATCACGACCTAAATGCTCTTCCACCTCTCTCAGCAAGTCAAAGTGACACCTTAGAGAAACCAGCACTGGTCCTAGCATAAAAACATCACATAAACAGAAAAAATTCACACCCAAGTACTGCTTCTAGGCGAAGTTAATGTAGTAAGCTACATAATGAAAACAACAAAAACCCATAACATAACTCCACTAACTATAACTAAGGAAAACCCTGACACAGCATCTAACTTTAGGGAAAAAAAAATAACTCAAGAGATGCAACTTAAGTTTAGTTGCTAAATAAACCCAGCAATGTTAGGAAACCAAGCAGACCAATCCCAACAAGAACTCCACAAGATCAAAACCATAGATTAACATCTAACTTTATGGAAACAAAAAATTATACCCGCCTTATGAAGGAAATAACAGAACACCCAATTATGGAGTAAAAACAATCAAGCAAAACCCTATCTCAACACCAAACAGTAACAAAAAATAAAAACAAAAAATATCCAAAAATCATCTCAAATAATGGATTCTTCAGAATACCTCTGCCGCCGGCCGGCTTCACACGTCGCCGCTGCCCCATTTCAAGTCAAAAACCCTCCGACGACCTCACCTAATACACGAAATCTACACAAATCAGAGAAGAAATTGGCAAAATACTATCTCGCAACTAACTACTACAAACCCTACTTCACCAATCAGAGAACCATCTCAGACTTCAAGTAAAAAGGGAAAGCAGGGGAATGACGTAACGGGAGATGTATATTTAAAAGGTCCAAACGGCCGTCTTACCTACTAACCCACCGGTGGTGATGCTCTTCAACCTTCGCGTCGATTCTCGCTGGTGACAGAACGATTCCAATCGACACCGCACCCTTTCGTTTTTTTACTCTCTCTTTCTCTCCAAATTCTGAAGCTCATCCAAATGAAGTAAAAGGACGCATACCTTTACCTTTACATACCCGAGACTCCTCGGTTTTCGCAATGTTACAACCCGCCGCGTCGATTGTCGTTCCTTTCCCATTCTAATACAAATTAATGACATATTAAACTCCGCCGATCACATGAAAGCATCTGAAATTCACTAAGAAATAATACATATCTTTGCCGATCTCTGTTGCGCAGTAATCGCCTGAAAAATAAGAATGCCGATATCGGTGGACGATACCTTCACACCACCTCGAGGCGCGGGAAATCTGCATCCTTTTTGACTTTTTTGACCTTTTGGTGTACTTTATGTACTGTAGAGGAAGGTTCTAAACTAGGGTTTCTAATTAACCCAATAACAGTGCAATCGGCCAACTTGGCAAAAAAAAAAAATTACTGCCACGTGGCGTCGATCCAACCGTGGTATGTAATGCGACCGGTCGCACGATCCAGCGAACCATCATCCACCATACCACTGAAACATTCCACGTCATCCATGTCAGATTTCGCAGTAGTAGACCAATTTTTTCAAAGATGTTCATCGCCTCTTCAATACATCGTACATCATTTTATTTCAACTTCTATTATTTACGTGGGATTTAGTTAACAATGTGTATATATAATTATTCTTAATTATCCTGCAAATCTGCAATTATGGCTAAATATTCCTTAAATATTGATTTCAATGTATATATAATGAGGTCTGTAGCCAAAATTTCCCCTAAACAGTGACATTAAAATTTATGATTAAAACTTAAAATGCATGAAGATATTATATGAATATATTATATAGATTTACTATAATTAAAATATTGAATTCATGTATTTGAAATCGATTTACACCACCTAGAAAATTAATTCAAATAATATATAAAAAAATAGTTTTACTTAAACATACTACAAAATCTAATGTTCAATTATGAAACTCCCACACAATATTTTTTTAAAGTTGAGATCGAATACAGTGTTTGATCTAATTAGTTTAACAATAAATACATATTTGAAGTTAAATATCTATCAGTTCCTAATAAAAAAATATTTAAAATCTAAATTTTAAAAAATATAAATATATTAAAATTTCAAATATTTAAATTCAGAATTTTAAATATATTTAAGTTTGTAATTTTAAAGATATGAAAACTAAACAATTAAAGCTTATACTCCCTTCATCTCAAAAATATAGTCATCCTCCCTTTTTTATACATAATAAGAAAAATGGTAAATTGTCTTTAAAATCATGAACTTTATGTATTATTGTAAATTAAACACAAATTTTAAATGTAAGCAATTAAGACATCAATTTTTAATTTGAATGTTATTCAACATTCCATATTTAATTTTTTTGAAAAATGTATTGAAAACCACTATTTTTTTAATGTTGATTTTTCTAAATGTATTTTTAAAAATAATAAATTCATCCTTTTGTATGCGGATATTTTTTTCCTTATTCTCCCATATTTTGTTGTCTACCGCTATTATAAAAAATAATTTTAGATTTTGTAGATTTTTTTTATTTCTTTTATGTCTACTCTACACTTTTTTTATTTTTTTGTATGTCTAATGCTACTCTTTTTTTTTTTTAATAAATTTTAATTTTATATCTACCATATTTGCTCTATTTTTTTATGCATGCTATACGTCTTTTCTTTTTTATTTTTTTGTTCTTCTAATTATTTTTTTTATGTATACTCCAATTCTGTATTAATTATAGATCTCAACATTTTTTAGGTGCAATTGCATATTAAATCTAAATGAGCTAACAAAACATTAATATACTACCAAAAAATTATCATTGTAATCTAGAGACTATTATTGTAATGATAACATGAATCAGTATAATTTTAAAAAATCACAATGTTGATGAACGTTGCTTTTTGTAAATTAATATGAAATTTCAATTTTAATATTATTATTTATTTATAAAAAATTGAGGATGCTAAATAATATTTAAATTAAAAGTTGTGTTTTAATTGCCTATTTTTAAAGTTCATGTTAAATTTGCAACTATACCCAAAGTTCATGAATTTTAAAGCAATTAACTCTTAAGAAAAATCATTTAAGGCCCGTTTGGTTAACAGGAAAGTAAATTTTTTGGGAATGTGATTTGTGGGAACGTGAGTTTGAAGAAGAAATGATTACTAATAGAATTTTTATTCTATGTTTGGAACATAATAAGAAAATTATCAGGATTCTCGTTTCATTATTGTATTAAATTTAAACTAGTAGAGAACTAAATACCTAAAATGTATATCTTATTTCATAGTACCAATAATTTATAATTTTAAATTACGAACAATATAATGTATAATTCTACAATCTCAATTTGCAAAAGTACAATATATATATATATATATATAGAATGAAAATTATTATTTTAATTTAAATAAAATGATATGACTGAAAAAATCAAAATAATTATTTCATAATTTTGGGGTGATATCGTTATGATCAATTAAGCTAATATTTTATTGTTTATACAAGCATTTGTATTGAATTGGAAATCAAAACTATCTATATTAATAATGGTATCGTCGTCATTTAGTCTGCAAAGTTGCCAAAAAATGAAATTATTGGAATTTTGATAGAAACAACAAAAGATGATTGATAAAATAATGAAATTTTGATTATAATTTTGTCTAAAAAAAAAATCCCATTTTTTTAATTTCTCCTTCCATTATTAAACTTTCTATTTTTTTCTATTTTACTCATTTTTTTTTTTGTTGAAATAATTTAATTCAAATTTTTTATTAATAAAAAAAGATAATAAGAAATCTAAAAATTTTCAATCTTCAAAAAATCCATTTTTATTTTTGGATTTAAAAAATGTGAATCCAAACTTAATAATAATTTATTAGAAATTAAATAACAATTGATGAAAAAAATAAAAAAATGAAACCATCTAACACAGATCTAAAAAAACAAGAAATAAGAATACCTACTTAGACTAGGTATTTCCATTCAAGGAAAGCTGTACAATTTTTATTGTTTTGAGAAATATGTTTCATTTGTATAATACATAAAAAATGAATCAAACACAGTAATATTGAAATAAGGAATTATACTTTCCCAAGTCAGATTTCGTACCAACCAAACGAAACCTTAATGTGCTTGGAAAAGTAAAAATGAATACATTTTTCTTACTATACCTTAATGTATAGATTCAGAGGAGAATGAATATTAATTTCAAAGAATATTAAATAGGTGTATATTAAGAAAAATGAAAATTTAATGCCTGTATATAACAAAAATGGATTATAATTTGAGGACGAACGAAAAAGAAATAAAAGACTATAATTATAGCACATAAAAGGAGTATATTTTATTTATTTTACTAAATTTGTCCCACATCGAATAACTAACAAATATTATTTTGAATGAACAAACTATAAATTATGAGGCTCAACAATATTACTCCTACAACTTTCTATCTATTTCAACTAAGATCAAGTACAATGTTTGATCTCGCATTGAAAATTAAAGAACATTACTCTACTTGAACATATTATAAATTCTAGTAGTCCATAATGAAACTTCATGCCTTTCTTGATCTTTTAAATTGAAATCGAGTATAGTGCTCGATCTTAACAATGTAATATTAAAATAAATATTTAAAAATTTAGTTTAAATATCTATTAGTTTCCTATTAAATATATATCTGAAATTTAAAATTTAATTTTATACTTTTAAATTCAATAATATAAACATATAAAAAAATTCAAATAAAAATATTTAATTTTGAAATTTTGAATAAGTTTGTAATTTCATATATACGAAACTTGTATGTTAACAATTAAATCTTATGTAGTTTAAGTTTTTCAATAAATTTATCTCATATTGAAGATCTAACAAATATTATTTTGAATGAATAAAAACTAAGTGTGAGGCATAACAATAGTATTTCTACAATTTTCCTGTATTTCATCTAATAATCTCAATTGAAATGTTTGATACTACATTGAAAAGTGAGGAGTGTTGTTCTACTTGAACATACTATAAACTCTAATAGTCAATTATGAATTTTTCATACCTTTCTTCACCCTTTAAATTGAAATTGAGTATAGTATTTGATCTCGGTTAAATATTAAAGTATATATTTTAAATATTTAGATTAAACATTCATCAGTTTCTTATTAAATATAAATTTGAGTACACACACACACACCTAATTCAAATAAATATATTTAATTTCAAATTTAAAAATGCATATAAGTTTGCAATTTTAAATTTACGAAACCTAAACTTTAAACAATTAAATTTTATATATTTGTTTTTTTCCCTTAAGTTATACCACATCGATAACTAACAAAATTATTTTGAATGGACAAACTTTAAATTGTGAGATCCAACAATGGTATATCCACCATTTCCAATTGTTTATTTGAGATCAATTGTTATATTTTGATATTTGATGATTTTTTGGTTAATACAATGAAGATGAAGAATTCGTGATTTAATCTAAAATATGAATGACCAATTTTCAGTAATTATATTTAAAAATTATAAAATTGCATATATACTGTAATTACAAATTGCATTCTAGGCTTATAAACTTAACAGTATAATTTATGTATCCAAGTAAATCAAATAAAATTAAGTTTGTATATGTTGTAAGGACTGAAAAATAAAATAAAAAATAAGAGATAGTATCAAAATATACATTTAAACGGATACTGTAATGACAAATTTGATTCCATATTTATAATTGTTTTATCTTTCAAACCTCTCCTCAACGCAAGGTAGCAATCCCATGTGGCAAAAAATGTTACCCATTAAACATGTAACATTTGCATTGGGAGGATGGGGTAATATTTGACAAAATTTAAATAGGTAGCATTAATGCTACTTGGTACAAATTGAAGTCCACAGCTTGGGGGAGGGTGAAAATGTGGGGGCCACGTCTGGAAATGGCAGACATTCCATTTCTCTTCTCTTTTCACTCATTTTCTCTTTCCTTTTTTTTTCTCTTTTTTTTCCATTTTTCCTCAAGTATATGGACACATAGTCCTGACAATAGATTTTATATATATGAAGATAATCAATTACAATATTAATTGATTAAATATACACTCACATATAGAATTACATGTTGAAGTAATTACATTTTTCAAATTAGTATTTAAAATAAATTTACTAAAAAAAATATTGAATTAAATTAAGTAAATTTATTAATGCATTAGTTTTATTATGTAATGAAAATCATAATAAATTTTTTTATTTATTAACAATTAATTTTATTTTTATAATTATTAATGTAATTATATAATGAAAATTATAATACAAAATTTAATAAATAAAAAATTTCAAATTAAATGTGTGTTTAAATAAATAAAATTTTCAAATTAGTATTTAAAATAAATTTCAAAAAAATATTATCATATTAAATTAATATATATATATATATAATGAAAATCATACATAAATTTTTTATTGAATTCATAATATATAAATAAAATGAGTGATATAATAGTGGGGTCCAAAAAAATAACAATTGTATCCGGATGCATTGGAGATTTTTGGGTAGCAATTTAGTGAATTTGGTAGTTTTTGATGTGGCAGTGACATGACAGTCATTTGTACCTAAAATTTGGGTATAGCACTGGAGATGCCCTATGTGTGAATAAAATATAATGATATAGATATATGTTTTTAAAGCATAAAACAAAAAATGATTATATAGTAAAACCTCTATACAGTAATATTGTTGGACCAGAGAAAAATATTACTATAGGGAGGTTATTCTTATATAGAGTTTACATATAAAAATTATTTTTTTAAAAAAATTAATATATATTATGCAACACTCGGAAATGTCCATTCATATTTTAAAAACACATGAATTTAAAAGGTATATAAGTGCTTTAACTGGATAAGACATCATTTTATGAATTAGGCAAGAAGTGCAAGGTGATAATTCAGAGGATGATAGTGTAAAAATAGAAAAAGTCTCATGTTAAGAAATTTCAAGCATGTTGGACAATCTGGAAATGTTTTGGATTTAATAAGAAGGTGATTGCGTTGAAGAATTACTTCGAACGCGCAAGGTGATTTTTTAGTATTAACCTAAAAAATTAAAGCATTATCATAGGCAACTTTAGATAAGTATTTCATACAATCTTAAGTTTTAATGTGACATATGTAGTTAAATAGTTCTAGATATTTTATATAGATATTTAAATATATATTTAAAATTTAATACTGTTGGAACCGTTATGTTCGATATTTATCTATGTTATTATTTTGTCTTTCTTTGTTTTATTGTGTGTAGGATATGGTTGAGAAGTTTTTGTCACATGTGTTTGACCGAGCCATAAGAGATAAAGATGAAGATTTGGTTGTTCATATTTTCATGGGATAATCTTGCTTGAGGCGCAAATCTAGCAATTAATGGAGAAGTGGAGATCGTGTTTATTGCTTGGAGTAGAGATCAAGATTTTAGTTGTGTATAAATAGGATTCATATTCATAGTTTAGATATACGAGTCCAGAGAGCATTTTACAGATTGTATAGATCGAGTTTTTCATATTTTCATAGAGTTTCTACTAGATTTGGTTAAGACAACTTTAGTCTCAACTTTCTGTGAAGGAAGAGATAAAGTGTCTTAAGGTTTAGTTAGCATTTGTCTAGTAGTGTTTTGTAATTCACATATTTTATATAGTGAAGATTTTGCCCTGAGGCACTTCACGAGGTTATAGAAATATAATCTCGTGAAAATTACAATCCGTTGTTCTATATTTAAATTTCCGCTGCGTATGCAAAGTTGTCTCAACTTTGGAGCCAATTTTGATCACAACTCTGTCAAAACCGAGAGTTCGGTTTCTTCAATTGGCATCGAGAGCAGACACTTGATACACTAAGTGGTGATCCTGTTTTCGTAAAGCACAATGGATTGCACGAACCCGTTGTTCAACAAACCCCCAGTTCTAGATAGCATGAACTATTCCTTTTGGAAAGTTCGGATGAGAGCATGCATCAAATCGATTGATGCAAGAGCATGGCAAGCAGTTCAAAAAGGATGGGTACACCCCAAGACCGTGGATGCTGAAGGTGATGTATGTCGCACTCCTCAATCTGAATGGACCAGAGAGCAAAATGAAGAAGCCACGTTCAACGACAAAGCGCTTAATGCGATTCAATCCTCCCTAGATGTTCAAATGTTCAAACTCATAAGGAATTGTGAGACGGCTAAGGAAGCATGGGATATACTCCAGCAGCATTGCGAAGGTGATATTGGAATTAAAGAATCAAGGCATCGGATTCTCACCACGATGTTTGAAAACCTGAAGATGGAGGAGGATGAAACCGTTGGAGATTACTGCAATAAGCTGCTTGAGATAGCTAACGAGTGCAATGATTTGGGTGATCCAATCACTAATAAAAGGTTAGTCTCAAAAGCTTTAAGGACTCTAACATCTCGCTTTGACATGAAAGTAGTCGCAATTGATACGGCTTCAACTACTGGATCTCTGGAGTTCACCAAATTGATGAATGACCTGAAGACGTATGAGATGGAGTTGAACG
Source organism: Perilla frutescens (assembly GCA_026008535.1). Taxonomy (NCBI): domain Eukaryota; kingdom Viridiplantae; phylum Streptophyta; class Magnoliopsida; order Lamiales; family Lamiaceae; genus Perilla; species Perilla frutescens. The sequence continues at coordinate 24,051,886 of BRKX01000010.1, read as the reverse complement.
AGAAAGGTGGACCGTCCAAGAAAAAGGGAATTGCCTTAACAGTTGGGGAATCTTCAAAGGCAACGTCAGCCTATGATGAAGAAGAAGATGAAGACCTTGAAGAAATTCATGTAAAGAATCCTGACTTTGCTCTTATCACCAAAAGGCTGAACTCTCTCATTCGTGCCACCAAAGGAAAACAACAGAAGGGAGGTTCTGAACAGCGCAAACCTCGATTTGATCCTTCTAGATCTCTGGTTCTTTATGAACGTATAACCTCACCCGGAAAAGAACCAAAATTTGTGAAACGTGCTGCTTCAGACCATTTTAGGCCAACAGAAATGAAGGACTTCGCCACCGTTCAGTGCTATGAATGCAAAGGTTATGGACACTTTGCAAATGAGTGTGCCAATACCTTCAGAAAGCTGGGAAAACCTGTAAACTTCTTATCCCTTAGCGACAGTGAGCTGGACACCTCTGGGATTCAAGTTGAAGAAATCCCAGATGACGCCCAGATTGAACATGCATCCTTAACTGCAGTGTGTGAAGATCCCACCGAAGTTGAGATAACTTCGGATAGGTATGATGAATCATATTATGAGAATCTTTTTTATTTTAATACTGTTGTGACTGCAGCAGGGGATGTTGAAGAGGAAGTTACAGAGGAAGAAACTCTTGAGTTATTGATGAAAATGCAAGAACTTTACAAGGACTTGTATTCTAAGTGGACCAAGCAGTGCAAAGTTGTGGAGTCACAAAATGAAGAAATCACGTTGCAAAAGACGACGCTAACAAAGCTGGAAGCCATGTTGACCAGGAAGGATGTTGAGTTAGACAATATGAAAATTAAACTCAATCATGTTGATGAGACCTTCAAAAGACTCAACACTGGTACATCTAAACTTGATAAAGTTCTGGCACAAACACAGGTAACTTCACATGGCATTGGCTATGATAGCAGTGTGAAGCAAGCTTTCACACAAATCATGTCTACTCATGGAATACCGTTTGTTAAAGCCAAAGAGGCTCCCTCCACCTCTTCTGTAAGAAGGAAATGTAGGAGGTACATTTGTCACTACTGTTTTCTTCCGGGTCACATCAAACCATTCTGTCACAGATTCTTGCAGGAACATCAGAAGGAGATGCATCTGAGGAAACAACTGTCAAATCCTATTCTAGTAGGCAAAGGGAATAAGTCCAAGAAATTGGTATGGAGACCCAAAGTTACCTCCACAGTTACCTGCCAAGTGGTCTTCACTGCATCAACTGTTGATAACTCAACAACTTGGTACTTTGATAGCGGGTGCTCACGTCACATGACGGGTTCTAGATGTTACCTATCAAACTATCAAAGAGTCAATGGTAGCGAAGTAACCTTTGGTGGAGGATCAAATGGCAAGATTGTGGGACGCGGTACCTTGGACAGCCCTGGACTCCCAAAACTGGCCAACGTATCACATGTTGAAGGGCTAACTGCAAACCTTATAAGCATCAGCCAACTCTGTGATGACAACTTCAGTGTCATCTTTGATAAAGAAAGGTGCACTGTGATGGACAGCAATGAGAATCATGTGATCTCAGGGGTAAGATCTTCCAATAATATCTATGAGACCAACAGAAACAGTTGTCTAAGTGCGCAGGTGAATGAGGTGCAACTTTGGCATCAAAAATTGGGACACACCAACTTCCGTAACATGAAGAATCTCCAAAGGCTAAATGCTGTTCTAGGAGTTCCCAAGTTGAACATCTTAAGTCCCAGTCTTTGTGGAGATTGCTAAAAGGGAAAACAAGTCAAAGCTTCGCACCCTGTTGTGACAACTTCTGAGAGACCTTTCGCAACTCAAAGCTGCTTCGAACTACTCCATATGGACCTTATGGGACTAGCTGAAGTCGAAAGCCTTGGAGGTAAATGGTACTCTTTTGTCATTATAGATGACCTCTCTAGATATACTTGGGTGAAATTCTTGAGAAATAAGGGTGAAACATATGACACCTTCTTAGAGTTATATGCTACGATCAAAAACTTTTATCACGCTTGTGTAAAAAAGTTAAGATCCGATCATGGGAGGGAGTTTGAGAATATTCATTTCCTAAATTTTTGCTCTAAAGAAGGGATTCATCATGAGTACTCAGCCCCAAAGACACCTCAGCAAAATGGTGTCGCCGAGCGAAAGAATAGGACTCTGCAAGAGATGGCTACTGTTATGCTGCAATCAAAGAAGTTGGCCAAGCAATTTTGGGCTGAAGCCTTAAACACTGCATGTCATGTAAGTAATAGAGTAAATCTGAGGACCGGAACCACCATGACGTCATATGAGATTTTGAATGGTAAAAAGCCCAACTTGAAATACTTACATGTTTTCGGTTGTGTGTGTTACATTTTGAATGATAGGGATTATCTTTATAAGTTTGATCCCAAAAGTGACAAAGGTGTTTTCGTCGGGTACTCTCTCAACAGTCATGCTTACCGTGTCTATAACCTCAGAACCAGAACGGTGATGGAAAGTGTGAATGTTAGGTTTGATGATTTGGCCAGTCTTTATACTCCTGTTGATGATACTGATGGTTTGATTGAGATACAGGGTAGAACAAGTGACACAGAAGTGGAAGAAGGAGTGCACCCTGAAGTTGAGCCCACTTCAACGGCAACCGAGAATACACCAGCCAATAAACCAGAATCTGATCATAAGCAAGAAGATCCAGATATCCCTGTACAAGACAGTGCAAGAAGGGACCCACCGAAAAGAATTTGCAAAGATCATCCAATAGACCAAGTCATTGGAGATGTTAACGAAGGGGTCCGAACAAAAGGGAAAGCAATTGCCAACTACAAGGAAATGGTAAGGATGATGTGTTTATCATGTGTCATACATGAAGTTGGCACGATTGTGTTCTTGTCCATGATTGAACCTAAGAATGCTGCTGAAGCCTTAAAGGATGAATTTTGGATTAGTGCAATGCAAGCCGAGTTACTTGAGTTCGTGAGGAACAAAGTCTGGACACTCGTGCCCAGACCTTCTGGAGTAAATGTTATTGGAACTAAGTGGATATTCAAAAATAAAACTGATGAATTTGAGAATATCATTAGAAATAAGGCTCGCTTAGTTGCCCAAGGATATACTCAGGTAGAAGGCATAGACTATGATGAAACTTTTGCTCCGGTTGCACGAATAGAGTCGATTAGGCTTTTATTTTCTATTGCATGTTATCTCAACATCACTCTTCACTAGATGGATGTTAAGGCAGCTTTTCTCAATGGAGTTTTGGAAGAGGAGGCATATGTGGAACAGCCCAAAGGATTCGAAGATCCAACAAAGCCCGATCATGTGTACAAGCTACACAAGGCCCTTTATGGACTAAAGCAAGCTCCTAGAGCTTGGTATAGTCGGTTAACCAAATTTTTGCTTGATTTTGGTTTTTACAGGGGATATGCGGATAGGACACTCTTTCTAAAAAGGGAGAACAACTTTCTAACGATAGCTCAAATCTATGTCGATGACATAGTATTTGGGTCAACAAGTGAGAAAGCCTTAAAAGAATTCGTGGAAGCCATGTCTACCTCTTTCGAGATGAGTATGGTTGGGGAACTTAGCAACTTTCTCGGACTTCAAGTCAAGTAAAAGGAGAACGGAGTGTTCGTCTCTCAGACGAAATATGCAAAGAACCTTGTGAAGAAATTCGGTCTGGAAAGTGCAAAACACATGAGAACCCCTATGAGCACAACGGAGAAACTGTCAAAGAATGCAGTTGGGGCTGAAGTTGACCCAACTTTGTACAGATCAATGATAGAGAGCCTCCTGTTTCTGACTGCAAGTCGGCCAGATATCATGTACAGTGTGTGTGCATGTGCTCGATTTCAATCATGCCCAAAAGAGGAGCATTTGAAAGCAGTGAAAAGAATCATACGTTATGTCGCTGGTACTTCTGAACTTGGACTTTGGTTCACAAAGAACACTTCCACAGACCTAGTCGGGTACAGTGATGCCGACTGGGCTGGAGAGACCGATGACAGAAGGAGCACAAGTGGTGGATGCTGCTATTTGGGAAACACCTCATTTTATGGCATAGTAAGAAACAAAAATGCATTTCACTATCAACAGTCGAGTCGGAGTATGTAGCTGCCGGGAGTTGTGCCACACAATTGATATGGTTGAAGTCAATGTTGGATGACTATGGTCTAGAGAGCAACCCCTTGGTGATGATGTGTGACAATACAAGCGCAATCAACCTTGCCAAAAACCCTGTTCATCACTCAAAGTCGAAACATATCCATTTAAGGTATCATTTTATTAGAGATTTAGTTGAAAAGAAGTTATTAAAGTTGGAGTATATTAGTACAGATGTTCAACTGGCTGATATGTTTACTAAAGCTCTAAGCTATGAGAGATTCTCGATCTTGAGAAAATCTCTTGGCTTATGTATGATGTGATACCGAATGTTGGCCCGACTGTTGTCACAACTTTTGGTATATCATAGTTAACTGTGAAGTTGAGTAGATTCGAGGATGAAAAAGCCTGTAAAAAGTGAAATCATGATCGTTCTTATAAAACCGTATAACTAGGTCAAAGACCTTTGATAAGTGGCTTTTATAAGATTCTCTTGGCTATTCATCTATTCACCATCTGTTCATCTTCTTGATAAGTTTTCTATGATGTATTGAAAGTGTTCTGATTTTGATTTATCCTTTGACAACAGTTGCTCAACAAAATAATAAAAAAAAAGGAAAAAGAAAATTTTGTTTTGAAATTCAGTTGAATGTATCTGATGTATCTGGAAGTGTATCTTACTCCTCCTTTAATATCTCATTTTGACTATATCTTTAATGATTTTGACTCCTAAGAAGCCAAACAGGTTTGCTTCAGTTCTTACCTCATTGTTCTCGGTTCTTCACAAAATCTATGCTTCAAATTGGCTACCTACCTCTAACACGACTATTGTGCCTTTTGATCACGTGTGTTTGATGTACAAAGTTTTCAAAGGGGAGAAAGTGAACTTAGGGCAACGGATCTTCAACTCCATATCCGAAGTTGCCATGACCAAATCAAACAAAAAGCTCATTGTCCCTTCCCTGATATTCAACATGCTGGTTGATCAAGGTCTTAAACTCACCAAAAAGGATGTTCTCTCAAATAGGCTGCCTTTACAGACTCTCCAACAAGCTTTCCTTGCTGACACCCGCACCAGAGATCTTCCCTGGATTGAAGTGACTGACAAAGATGCTCCAATCGAAGAAATCTATTGTTCTGTTCCTGTGTTTATTTTGCAGGAACAAATTCATTTCTTGACGGAGCAGATCACAATCTTTTAGAGACAGCGGCGTGTGCTACAAAGGTTTCTTTCTTTCCAAAAAGGGGAAGATGAAGGACCAAGCTGTCAAGGAGGAGGTGCAGGCCAAGATGAGGATGAGGAATGAAGGCTGCAGTCTGTTGCAGTAAAATTCTTTTTGTAGATGGAATGAAGGCTGCAGTTTGTTGCAGTAAAATTCTTTTTGTGGATGGAAGAATTTCTGAACAACTAATATTTTCCTTATGTTTTGTTTTGGTCTCTGAACAACTAATCCATCTGTCTGCTGAAGTTTAGTTTTCTTAAAACCTGAAGATGGAGGAGGATGAAACCGTTGGAGATTACTGCAATAAGCTGCTTGAGATTGCTAACGAGTGCAATGATTTGGGTGATCCAATCACTAATAAAAGGTTAGTCTCAAAAGCTTTAAGGACTCTAACATCTCTCTTTGACATGAAAGTAGTTGCAATTGATACGGCTTCAACTACTGGATCTCTGGAGTTCACCAAATTGATGAATGACCTGAAGACGTATGAGATGGAGTTGAACGAGAAAGGTGGACCGTCCAAGAAAAAGGGAATTGCCTTAACAGTTGGGGAATCTTCAAAGGAAACGTCAGCCTATGATGAAGAAGAAGATGAAGACCTTGAAGAAATTCATGTAAAGAATCCTGACTTTGCTCTTATCACCAAAAGGCTGAACTCTCTCATTCGTGCCACAAAAGGAAAACAACAGAAGGGAGGTTCTAAACAGCGCAAACCTCGATTTGATCCTTCTAGGTCTCTGGTTCTTTATGAACGTAGAACCTCACCCGGAAAAGAACCAAAATTTGTGAAACGTGCTGCTTCAGACCATTTTAGGCCAACAGAAATGAAGGACTTCGCCACCGTTCAGTGCTATGAATGCAAAGGTTATGGACACTTTGCAAATGAGTGTGCCAATACCTTCAGAAAGCTGGGAAAACCTGTAAACTTCTTATCGCTTAGCGACAGTGAGCTGGACACCTCTGGGATTCAAGTTGAAGAAATCCCAGATGACACCCAGATTGAAAATGCAGCCTTAACTGCAGTGTGTGAAGATCCCACCAAAGTTGAGATAACTTCGGATAGGTATGATGAATCATATTATGAGAATCTTTTTTGTTTTAATACTGTTGTGACTGCAGCAGGGGATGTTGAAGAGGAAGTTACAGAGGAAGAAACTCTTGAGTTATTGATAAAAATGCAAGAACTTTACAAGGACTTGTATTCTAAGTGGACCAAGCAGTGCAAAGTTGTGGAGTCACAAAATGAAGAAATCACTGTGCAAAAGACGACGCTAACAAAGTTGGAAGCCATGTTGACCAGGAAGGATGCTGAGTTAGACAATATGAGAATTAAACTCAATCATACTGATGAGACGTTCAAAAGACTCAACACTGGTACATCTAAACTTGATGAAGTTCTGGCACAAACACAGGTAACTTCACATGGCATTGGCTATGATAGCAGTGTGAAGCAAGCTTTCACACAAATCATGTCTACTCATGGAATACCGTTTGTTAAAGCCAAAGAGGCTCCCTCCACCTCTTCTGTAAGAAGGAAATGTAGGAGGTACATTTGTCACTACTATTTTCTTCCGGGTCACATCAAACCATTCTGTCACAGATTCTTGCAGGAACATCAGAAGGAGATGCATATGAGGAAACAACTGTCAAATCCTATTCTAGTAGGCAAAGGGAATAAGTCCAAGAAATTGGTATGGAGACCCAAAATAGCTGTTGTGAAATAATGCATCTCTGCCAAAATAATGCATCTCGGCCAAAATCTCAGCCAAAATCTTGTTTTCACTCTCCAAGCTTGAATTTTTCTCCAGGAAGAAGTCTGTTCAATCTGAAGCTTTTTATTCTATCCATTAAAATAAGAGCAGACTATAGTTTTATAGCTAGTATGCACTATGGTATTTTTTATTTATTTATTTATTTTTAATATTCTTAATTTATATTTAATAAAAATCAATTTAATTTTATAGTATTTATAATTTGATTTTTTTTTTAATTTAATTGAATAAATATTATATTATATATATTACATATATATATTTTTAATACGCATATATATATAGAGAGATAGTATATATGTGTGTTATTCAAGAGAGAAGAGAGACAAAAAGGTGAAAGAGAGAGTACAAAGTGCAAAAGAAAACAAAAAAAAAGAGAGAGGAGAGAGAAGAGGAGGATACAAAGGGGAGAGAGAGAAGTGTGACCCACAGTCACATTCATAGATTAACGTAGGTTGAGAGCATAATCCCAAAAATGTTACTGCCGAAAATGTCTATATTTAGCAATAGGTTTTGCATTTTCCCTCTGCTTCAAACAGCTTTTTCGAATCCCATGTCTTAGTAACAGCTCTTCCCATCCTTCTCTCAAAACACCATGTCTCAGAAACAGTTTTCCCATGCTTCCTCTCAAAACAATAATTAAGAGCATTCACTCTATATAAGAAATGGTGAGAGATATCGTTCTCAAACTAAAACCTCACTCTCATTATTTTCTTACTTGGACGAAACATGAGTCCTCCACGACAGTTTGGAAGAGGAAGAGGAGGCATGAATCAACCACAGCAGGCTGCAAGAGGAAGAGGAGGACAGCAGGTGGTCGCAAGAGGAAGAGGAAATGCCGGAGGACCTGGACCAAACAACGAAAGAGAGAGAGCACGGGGTAGGTTTTGGATCACCACGTCTGACGGACGTAATTTTTTTAAACAACTAGTTTTTACTGTATAAATTTATCCTCTTCTCTGATTTCATCATGTTTAATTTTTCTGGGGAATATAATGTATGGGTTGTATTCTTATTTTAATGGATAGAATAAAAAGCTTCAGACTTCTTCCTGGAGAAAAATTCAAGCTTGGAGAGTGAAAACAAGATTTTGGCAGAGATTTTGATCTCTGTGGCAGAGATTTTGGAGAGATTATGACAGAGATGCATATTTGTCAGTATACACCAAAACAAGATTTTGGCAGAGATGCATTATTTCATGATAGCTATTCTTCTTCCTTTCATTTAATTACCAAGAGACTTTTTTAGCATGGTAAAAGGAAAAGTCTATCCTGAACTAAGTTCATTTGCACTTAGGTAAATCCACCGTACACGTGGTCTCACTTAAAAAAAAAAAAGCAAAATACACATGGTAGGTATTTTTAAATACCAATTATTGTACATATATCACTTTTTACCTATTAAAGCACTACCATATATCAACGGTTCACTTTTTACTTCAATTAATATTGAATTATATATGTTTTTCAATTATTATTGAATTATAATCTTGAATTAATTATTTTATATCTCCAAATTACCTTAATATATAACAAACAAAATATGGAAATGATTTTGTTATATATATTTGATAAAATATAATTTATTTGTCTTTAATATTATTATTTTTTCTTAATTTTTTTTTGTATCGGACACAAGCATCGGTTGTTACTTAAATGAATTCTTAGTCAATAATTACAAGATTTTGGCAGAGATTTTGATCTCTGTGGCAGAGATTTTGGAGAGATTTTGGCAAAGATGCATATTTGTCAGTATACACCAAAACAAGATTTTGGTAGAGATGCATTATTTTATGACAACTATTCTTCTTCCTTTCATTTAATTACCAAGAGACTTTTTTAGCATGGTAAAAGGAAAAGTCTATCCTGAACTAAGTTCATTTGCACTTAGGTAAATCCACCGTACACGTGGCATCACTTAAAAAAAAAAGCAAAATACACATGGTAGGTATTTTTAAATACCAATTACTGTACATATATCACTTTTTACCTATTAAAGCACTACCATATATCAACGGTTCACTTTTTACTTCAATTAATATTGAATTATATATGTTTTTCAATTATTATTGAATTATAATCTTGAATTAATTATTTTATATCTCCAAATTACCTTAACATATAACAAAATATGGAAATGATTTTGTTATATATATTTGATAAAATATAATTTATTTGTCTTTAATATTATTATTTTTTCTTAATTTTTTTTTTGTATCGGACACAAGCATCAGTTGTTACTTAAATGAATTCTTAGTTAATAAAAACAAGATTTTGGCAGAGATTTTGATCTCTGTGGCAGAGATTTTGGAGAGATTTTGGCAGAGATGCATATTTGTCAGTATACACCAAAACAAGATTTTGGTAGAGATGCATTATTTCATGACAGCTATTCTTCTTCCTTTCATTTAATTACCAAGAGACTTTTTTAGCATGGTAAAAGGAAAAGTCTATCCTGAACTAAGTTCATTTGCACTTAGGTAAATCCACCGTACACGTGGCCTCACTTAAAAAAAAGAAGCAAAATACACATGGTAGGTATTTTTAAATACCAATTACTGTACATATATCACTTTTTACCTATTAAAGCACTACCATATATCAACGGTTCACTTTTTACTTCAATTAATATTGAATTATATATGTTTTTCAATTATTATTGAATTATAATCTTGAATTAATTATTTTATATCTCCAAATTACCTTAACATATAACAAAATATGGAAATGATTTTGTTATATATTTGATAAAATATAATTTATTTGTCTTTAATATTATTATTTTTTCTTAATTTTTTTTTGTATCGGACACAAGCGTCGGTTGTTACTTAAATGAATTTTTAGTCAATAATATCTTGCATTTTTATATTGATAAATTATCCTAATGTTACAAAATTAATTAATCATGTTATACAAATGTTGGCAAATATTAAAATATATATGTTTCGTGCATTTCACTTTTTTTATTAATATAACGCAAAAATTATTATTTTGTAATGTGCTTCTTTTTCAAAATCCAAAGAAGAATAATAAACACCTTTTAAATTTTGAATTCATCGCAGTATAAATAAAATTTAATTCTTTGGGTGTTTTTTTTATAGTGGACAGAAATGTTAGTAGTTATTTGAATAGTCGATTATTCAACTATTTTTCTTCATATTTTGCATCTGCAAATTAATTTAGTACTACTAGATTAATGTACAATTGTATACATGCATTGTCAAATATTTAATAGAATTATAATTATTTTTAAATCAAATTGGACTACTTGTTGACTTTTTTGTTTCAATGTCAGATGCTCTTATGAAGTAAGATGTGTAATGTATTCATCAAATTAGCATGTCAATTCCCGAAAAATCAATTATGTTTGTTTTTTTAAGAAGGTTGTAGATTGAGAATTATTTTGTAGTTATATAAACATTTTATGTGTTTTTGTTGAAAACACATAAACACTGACAATTAAATTATAAGTTGCACTAATTAGAATAATCGGTTGTGGCACCATACTACATAGTGGTGTATCGTACAATTTAATATGATACCGCATATAAATATAATTCAATATTAATTCATAAAGTTGAGTTGCAACAACATGTTATTTTATATATTTTTTTCCAATAGTATTTTACAAATAAATAAATAAATTTATATGTTCATACTTGAATTTATACTTGAGACCATGGTTATATAGCCTACACTTTAGACTTCCAGGCTAATCATTCAGTTTCAATTTTCGACGTTGAATTATCGTCAAAATTGTTAATTAAGTCTCGAATACAAACATTCACCTTCGATTTTCTTTCTCGAATTACTCCATCATTTGACATTCAATTGATGAATTGAGAGTACCCTTGAAAAACTCATGATTAGAGCTTTTCAACTTTACGACATTGCACAATATTATCACCAAAATCACTCGGAATTATATTGTAAGAGTTTTTCACATTTAATGAACATTAATTACTAACGAAAGAAAATAGATTTTTACAGAAGTGCTTTTTTGCACTAGTTAAAATAGTGTCTGAAGCCAATTGGATTGAGCCATAGTTTAAGTGTGTAATCGAGACTGGGGCAATAGTTTAAGTTTGTTTTTATACTCTATCTCTTACTAAAATTTCTTATTTTCTTATAATAAATAAATTTAATTAGAGTCTTTAATATACTTATCACTAATTAGAATATAAAAATATAAGTATTATGAAGTTAATATTTTAAAAGGTAAATTCATTTAACGAGTTGAGTAGTGGTTTGGAAACAAGCTCGACCCGACCTTTAACAAGTCTTACGAAATGGGCAAAAATAAATTTTTAATCTAGTCGAGATCCTAGTATAAATTTTTATTTTACCAAAACTAGAGATCATTTGATTTTTTGGGAGAGATAAAGTTTTAGAGAACACCATTTTATAGAATTATATACATGAAACGTATAAAAACATAAACACTTTAATATTTGTCAACATTTGCATAATATTACAAATTAATTTTGTAATATTATGAAAATTTATCATTACAAAATTACATCCCATGATTGACTTACTGTACATTAATTTTATTTCATTTACTTATAACTTCGATCGTGATTATCTTCATTAACATATACTGAATAAATAAATTTCATATATGCCAACATTTTTTTATTCAAATAATTATATTTTGTAACAAAAATATGATTTGTCAATAAAATAAAATAATATAGATGTTCACTAATCACCCAGTTAACTAACTATCGACACTTGTGCCCGATATAAAAACTAATAAAAAAATAAACTTTGAGCCTCTTGTATTTTCAAACGTATAATTTTTTTTTGGGATAATTATTTTCCAATTATGTACGTGTAAATTAATAAATTATTTTTATTATATGTTCAATTAGTTTTCAAATGATTTATTTACGTCTTAAATTGGTTCTAATATATTAGTTTTCTACACAATAAGAAATAATATAAAATAATATTCTAAATGTTAACAAAATTACTAATAGGGGCCGTTACACTTCTCAATAACTCACCGTTTAAATTTTGTGAAAAAATTTAAACAGAAAATGCAACTACACATCTAATTCAGTAGGTAAGTAGCACAAAAAGTAAAAAGGTATAAATGCACAATGATTCAGATTGAAAAAATAAAAATTGAGCGTATTTTGCTTCTTTTTTTTCTATTTATGTTGGACACTTGGCGGCAGATTAAACCAAAGTGCATTTGCACTCAGTTCACGATAAACTCATCCTTTAAAATCGATCTTATCTCATATTTCAACTTTTGTTGCGTGTTGTGTTTTGGAATTTTACAAAATAGATTTGCGAAATGGTTTAAGAAGTGTGAACCATGGTCTATTTGCAAAAATGGAAGAATTTTGCTTACAACATAAATTACTTGAAAATACATTCGGCTTCATTGAAACTCAGGGTGGTCATAGTGGGGATTCTTCACCGAGTGCCAAGAAGCTGAAAGTTGAAATACGTGCATTGTGGTTGCCACTCTGCCCAGTTTTCAAGAAATGGGATTCTTCATTTGGAACTAGTATAAACAGTAAAATGTCACTTTCATGGTCATGGGACCCACCACATGTTGTTGTCGGCAACGACAATCTGATTTTCAAGAACTACTATATATGTATATATTTACATATGATGTGTATAAGTGGGACCTCTTAGAAGTTACTTTTTGAATTTTCCATTGTGGAAAAATTATATTAGATTTGACTTTTCCATTGTGGAAAAATTGTATTAGAAGTTGGTGGATTTTAACTTTTGATGTGGCGTTGACGTGGCAATGAAGAAGTTGGGTTCTGGACTGCAACCATCATCATAAGTCCAACACTCTTCACAATGTTTCACCTTATCCAACTCCCAAGAAACCTAATTAATCTTGTATCCCACCTCGACGATTGTTTAATGTCCACACGCATTCAATCAGTAATCTCTACTAGCAAACGGTCATATTATATTTGTGTTATATCCTCTCTCAAGTCTCAACTCTCTATAAATAAGAGAGACTCAAACTGGATGGAGTTATATGTGTGGGCAACCAACAATTAAGAGAAACAAGTGTCTGTCCGAATATATATATATATATATATATATATATATATATATATCACCTTCACCTTACCCGTCCTTGTCTCCACCTTCAAAACTATCACGAAACTCTTAGATCAATCTCCTGTACTGAAGAAATGTTTGTAAGGGAATGGAACATATATTGATTGATTCAAATCGTAACATGCTTCTACTAACGTGCAGATCATTGGGTAACATGGCAGTTCTACGTGAAAATGAACGGGAAATCTCAGCTTCTCTCTTAATTGATGATTGCTTCCTTTGCAGCAAGCCATCTTTAAATTTAACGACATATATATTTAAGCCATTTTTCAATATATAATTGTCAGTTTGTCTCTTTTCTCCTCACAACAAAATTGTTATCAATTTTTATACCAACGATTTCGCTCGTAGTATACGATTGACACTCTCAATTAGTGATGTTGGGTAAAACATAAGTTTTGATGATATGTCACAACCACAAACAGTTGTATGAAATCAAGAATCAAGTAAGCAAAACAACTGAAAGTCAAAACTGAAAGCATCAGTTAAGTTGTTCCAAGTCAACTAAAAATCAACGACTAGAAAATTAACAACCGAAAGCTAACAACCGAAGGACGGACAACTGAATAATGCATATCTCAACTGAAAGGCACCAAAACTGAAACTAAATGACAACTATCAAAAAGTCAACCCGATCATTCTATCAACTCAAGGTTGAAATAATTGAAACCCAAATCAGTTACTTGCCCTAAGCGATCCTCAACTAATGATATAAGCAAAAGGTCGCTGCTTTGAAGAACCAATGATAGGATGACAAATGGATGGAACAACTCACATACCTATTTTCTAGCAAACAGTCATATTTTGCTATCCACACCTCCGTCTCTCTATAAATAAGGAAGACTTAACACTTAAAGGATATATATATGTATATACACAAGAAAGCAAGTAAGCAAGCACAAACAATAAGCATACATACATGAAAACTAGAGACTACAAGGACTCACTACCTGCAAGGCAAGCATAAGCAAACTAGTGATAGAATCACAATCAAAAGCTTATCCCTCCTTGAGAGTAGAATAGCAAATCAGTTTATTGTATGTCTTTCACTCAGTTTATAGATCAATCAACTTTTGATTGTTTAAGAAGCACATTCAGTTGATAAGTTCAAGAATAACTCTTGAAGATCGAAAGAGATTTAAAATCTTGTAAAAATTTTAATAGTATCTAACTTTTCATCAAAGTGTGAGTTGCCGCTAAAGAAACTGCTGCCGCAATAGCAAACTACCGGAAACTGTAAGTGTGAGAAGTCGACCGGCTGAGGTAATCGTGTCTATGAAGTCATTGTTACTAGGTTCAACAACTGATTTTTATATAATTTGTAATGTATAGCCTCAAATTATATAGTAGATATCCCTTCGAGAATAAGGAAGAGAGGACATAGAAGTTTTAGCTTCAAACCTCTATAAATCCTTTCGTGTTGTTTACATCTTTGTTTATCGTAAATTGCAACACAAACTGCTACGATATCAAGCATCTCATACTCAACTAAAAATACAATCTTGACTGCTTGAAATAGTACAGATCTGTTAACGAGTCAGGGCCCAATTTATTCCACACTTTATAGTAATTTTTTAAAATAGTTTATTCAACTCTCATTCTAAATTCTATTAAATTCGTTCAAGACCAACAAGTGATGAGAGAGACATGCGATCAACTTCAATGTAGGTAAGCCCATCATCCCTGCCTACATATTCAAAATTTTCCCATTGACTACCATGTCTTCCAATCACACTTTGTCAATATGCCATTTGCATGCAGTCATATATGAAACCATTATTTTGTTCATTAATTTTATTTAATGCTTGTGAATTTTTCTTAATGCCCGTAAATTTTCCTTAGCACTGGAAATATTTCACGAGCGATTATGAGAAATTTTAAAATATTATTATTTTTATTAATAAGTAATGTCTGAAATTGTTACGGTTATTAAGAAATACTATAAAGATTTAATTTTTCTTGGTGTCGCAAGTAATGTCTAAATTTGTTACGATTATTAAGAAATACTGTAAAGATTTAATTTTTCTTAGTGCTCGCAAGTTTGTTAGGAGCGATTATGAGAAATATTTCCTTAGCGCTGGAAATATTTCACGAGCGATTATGAGAAATTTTAAAATATTATTATTTTTATTAATAAGTAATGTCTAAATTTGTTACGGTTATTAAGAAATACTATAAAGATTTAATTTTTCTTAGTGCTCGCAAGTTTTTCTTAACTCCCGAAAATTTTCCATAGCGCGGGAATGATTTCATGAGCAATTATGATAAATTTAATTAAATTTGTTCCGATTTTTATTAGTAAATGGCGTTCGAATTTCTTACGGTTATTAAGAAATACTATAAATATTTAATTAGTATAAAATACTTCTATCGCTAAGGAATTACTTCTTTAGCGCCAGTAAATATTCATTAGCGCTGGAAAGAATTCACGAGCAATTATTAGAAATTTTCAAATTTAAAAGTGCTTATACATATTCTTACTATTAAACACATGTAGTTCTAATTTTATAAAACAAAATAGTTGAAAAAAAAATTACCTCCAAACTTTGGTCGGGATCAGAATGAGAGAAAAATTAGTGTGTGGTTGGTGAATAGAAACACTAATGTCACACATGTAAATGATATTTTTTTAGATTGCATGTGAATTGTTGTTTTTGTACTTGTTAGATCATGTCATTTTTTTACTTTTTTGCAGGTGAGGAAAATTAAATAAAAATAAAAAATACAAACCTACTTGTGTCTTCGTAATCAGGGGATGGAAGTTTGGTCAACACGCTCGACAACCTTTATCCCAAATAGGGTATGTCATTTGTTTTCCAAATATGTACTATAAGAGAAAATGGAGCATAATTTCGTCAAATTAAAATTAAAAAGCTATGTGATAAAATTTTTTTAAAACACTATACTTGTATAGTCCACACCCGTCCGAACAAGTGATAATGAGGTCCACATTGAACCCTCGTATTCCGTATCAGATTGATGTAGTGCATAAGCTCTTGGTACAAGTGGGACTCCCATGGAAATTTTATTCCATGCATCTTCATCATTGACCAAAACTCATATAAAGTTGTGGACTATCATTCGCTTGTCCATCGTATGCTAAAGCAAAGAAATATAATGCTATAGCTGGTGCCACCTTCAAATAATCATCGCGGTCTTTTATCTTACGATTATTGGATTTTGTATACAACATTTTGATACGGTCAATTAATATGCGGAAGCAAGAACGAACATATGTCAACTATAAATGATGATTTAATCCAAACACCAACTGAATTTAAGAGTATTAATATGACCAACAATCTGACCTAAAAAAAACAATTAAATTCGAACAAGAATTAATCTCAAAACAACCCCAAAAACTAACGAATTAACCCCAAATTGACGCAGACAGAAACCTAGGCAAATTAACTCCGATTGAGCTTAAATTTTAACCCAAGATACAATCTGAAGTTAGGAAAAACATATCCAAAAATCAGCCAATTCGCATGAGTGGTTTGTGTTTTGGCTCGGAGGTCAATTTTCAGACTAATTAGGGTTTGAAGATTGGTGATCGGCTTGAATTGATATAATCTGGACTTGGACGACTTTATGGACGATTATGGTGATACTGGGATGGTTATGGAACGTGTATAATGGTTGTGAAGGTGTGGAATGACGTGGTGGTGATGAAAAATGAAAGATAGGATTGTGAATCTTACCCAAAACGAACCTCGAATCAACACGAACTCAGAACGCGCCTATGGAGCAATCTTCGTGGCTTGACTCACCCGGATACTACTGAATATCACGAACGAGTCAATTGATTTCAAATTTGAAGTGCCAACAACAAATTCTATCAAGAAACTATCGATGCTTTGAGACAAGTGAATAGCGATATGCTGTTTTTGATTCAAACAAGTCTAATGAATAGTATCAATGAAAATAGCTTAAATACTAGACTGATTCTAAGCTAGGGTTTGAAAATTACAAGGCCTTGGGTTTGGTAATTTCGAACTGGGCTTAAAATAAAATCCTTGGTCCAATATCACCTAAACAAATTGTGGTAATTGAAATACTAATTAATTAAATAAATAACGACATAAATCTGCCTGAAACCGTAGGCAAAACCGCATGCGTTTTGGAGCAGATTTTCGGCCCTTGTTGCTTCTCCCATCATCAATCTTCAATACTTGTCAAATTTACCAACTTGCATTGTTTGAATTTAACTCCATCGTCTTCCAACTTCCTCAGTGCTAATCCCGATCTCATCACATTTGGAGCAAGATCGGTTGCCCTCTACGAACTCACTGGTAGACTCCAATATCTGATGGATCATGATAAAAATTGGCAAGCACCATTAAATATAAGTGGCTTCCTTCTTTTTCTCTATTTCTTATTCTATTTCATGACTACTCCAACTTTATGTTTATTTTTCTACTATACTACGTTAGCTAAATTTTCTATATATTTTTTTTCCAACAAAATATAAGCAGGTTGAGCCATCATCTTTATATATTTCTACAAAAATTATAATTTACAAACACCCAAAATCTAGAAAGAAACGTAATTTTTTAAATCTAGCTAGAAAGAAACGTAACTTTTTTTTATGAATACTAAGTTGTTTTTATTGTTGGTGAGACGAACCACAACAAGACTTATTATGGCTTCCGGGCGCCATTTTTTATTTTTATGGCTAGAAAAAGATTGAAATGGTGAGAAGGAAAGACAATGGCAAGAAGAGAAGAGAAAAGAAGAATGAAGGAAAGAAGTGGAAATAAAGAATTGTGTAAAGGAATGAAGTGTGATAAGAAAAGAAAAAGGAAAGAATAGCATAATTTTGTTTTTGAATCTTGTATTCATGTGTCTGGTCACTAAAATATGTAAGAGGCATGCCTTAGCTGGATTAGAATATTAGCAATTATCATTTTTAAATAATACAATAATAGATTATGGTAACGTCATCTGTTTATTCTCAGCATATAGGATTCACGGTAAAAAGCAAATGTACAATGGTGAATATAAGTTTCATACTATACGAATTCCATTTCTTCGATTATAATGTAGAATAGATTATTTTATTTTTTTTATCTAGAATTAACAAATAATTTTATGGAATAATATACTGAAAATCACTACTCTTCCTAATATATGACATAAAATATTATTCACTTATATTTTATTAAAAAGATAATATTTTCTCTCTCCATATATTTTTAGGGTTTGGTATAAAGTTAAAATTGGGAAAGAGAATGTGAAAATATATAAAACAACAAATATTTTAACATAAAATTTTAAAAAAAAAATTAAAACAACAATCATAATGAAATGGAGGGAGTATAATAAATATTTTTGGATATATATACAAATTAAATACCAACCCAAAAATTCAATGATCTATATGCAAAGTATAAAATGAGACATTTTTTTTTTTGCAATATAATAAGAATACTTTTGAATTTTAAATTTCTATAAATAACATCTACAGAAATAGTTGTATGTTGGGATATACCAAAAGAATGTATATATAATTTCACAATTTATTTGATCGAATTATATCTTGCACATTATTAGTTGTAAATACAAAGATGTAACATTTTAGTTAATATTTTTGCCAATTTAATCAAACAAAAAGACAAATGCCAAATTACATACAACAAATGCTGTGCATTATCATGAAAAAAAAAAACAATATATAGATTAGTAAAAGTTTAAATATTGAATCAATTAGCAATTTCAATGTTTACGCGTGTTTCGCCATTAATTCTTTCTAATTTTAGATGGATAATTTTCTTCATGAAAACTTTAAATATGGACAATTTTAATTGTGTGTAACTTATTTTATGCTGCTCGGATTTTTAAGTGGAGGAGTTGTGGGGTGAAAATATCGAATCAATTTGAGACTGCTTTCTAAGGTTTATACTTAGAAACGTGTTAAAATGTATAATAATCATTTGTTAATTTTATGTGTTATTTATTCTTTGTAATTTAATTATGCATTTATGGTATTATTGTTTATTAACATAATAGTATAATTAAAATAGGACAATACCATTATTTACAATAATTGTAAATCTATACATATATTAAAGCAAAATCGCAGGGGTAAAATTGTCATAAAAATAAACCAGTCAAAACATTGTTAAAATAGAATTGTTTTTTAAAGCTTAAATGAAGTAAGCCTCTAGATCAATTGGTTAGCTGTTGTTGATGCATTTTTGTGGGCTAGGGTTTGATTCCTCTTCCAAACCATATTTAAAATTTTAACTTCTTTTTAGATTTTTTTAAATAAAAAACTATTACCAAAATATTTATAAATAACAATTAACAACCGTTCACATCTTTAATTTTTAAAATTTTTGAAATAAAAATATCATTCAAATTTAATAATTCTCAAGGAAAATATTTATATATCTTTCTTAATTCTACTACCACCTATGGTGTAAACATTCATATTTTTAACTTTTTAATTTTTTTTAAAATAAAAAATATCACCAAAACATGCATAGATAACAATTTAGAACCATTTACATCTTTAATTTTTTAGATTTTCTAAATATACAATATCTACAAAACATAACAAAATATGCCCATAGAAAATATTTAAATTTTAATTTTTTTTAAACTCTAATACTCTCTAATTATTGTGTAAACATTCATATTTTTAACTTTTTAGATTTTGTTAAATGAAAAATATCCCCATTCAACATATTTAATTTTTTAGATTTTCTAAAAGAAATACCATCAAAACATAACAAAATGCCTATCTAAAATATTTGAATTTTCATTTTCTTAATTCTAATACTATTTTTGGTGTAATTAAATAACTTATTATATAATTAACAAGGGTTTTGAATGGCAACTGTTTAAATTTTTATTTTTTTAAAATCTAATATTACTCATGGTTAAACAAATGGACAAGAGGTTTTAATGAGAAAAAAGAAATAGATAAAAGAGGTCAATTCGTTCAAAACAGAATAATGAAAAAATAAAATTTAAAATTTTATTTATATTTAATTTTAATTAATATACTTTTTATGGCGTGGATGAGATTTTATATTGTATTTTGTGCAACAATATGCGCTACACAATTAAAGTTATTAATTTTCTACAAAGTGTGATTTATGATTTCATCCGCTTATTGTGTAATCAAAGAGACTCATAAATTATAATCAATGAGAGCTTTTAAATAAAAAAAAATCGGAAAAAAAAACACCCAACAAAGAAAACTGATAAGATGGTAGAAAGATATAATAATAATAATAATAATAATAATAATAATAATAATAATAATAATAATAATAATAATAATAATATGTGTTTAATTGTTGACATTAATCATTCAAAATCATGAAAGATTTCAACCAATTGATTATACATTCTATTAATTAAAAAACTAATATCATATGTATTAATAAATATTATCTATTTATTTTAATGATTAAAAAATAAACCATATTGAAAAGTTATACACATATGCCATATAATATAATAATAAATTAAAATATTATTATTATTATTATTATTATTATTATTGTGGTATGAAAACTATTCATTTAAATTTATATGTGTCCGAATAAAGTATATTTAATATGTTAATCTATAGAATAAAGAAACTATTTTATTTTGTCTATCAAAAAATAACATTACTATGTGGTATGTGTTAATACACAATGTGTATATAAATCTCTAATTGACCCAGTTTAAAAACATAAAAAACATTCTAAACAAGTTTATGAATATATTTGAAAAATCACAAATATAATTTTATATACGTGAACTACCATTTGATAAAGGTATAATCATTTATCATTATATACTAATACTGTTGCAACCAGCATTTCAATTATTATCAAACTTTAAATTTAAAATGTGTAGTCAGATTTCCGTACATCGTACGGGAGATATACTAGTTTTGATTAAAGTTGTACTGTACTATATTTTTGCAATTAAGCATTAATTATTGGGTGAGTTAGAATGAATCCGAATAATAATATATATAAATCCGGACGAATGTCGCGTATCTAGGAAAGTTGTGTCAATAAACATCGCGCGATCGTTTATTTCGGTAACACTTTCATATTTCAATCCCCCATTTTTTTTCTTTTTTTGAGGGAAAAAATCAAATTTCAATCCCTAAATTAAACTACTGTCTTGTCTTCCTCACCAAAATCAAACTGCGAAACTCTGATTCGGATACATACATATGTGCGTATGTATGAATGATTTTAATCGCACTGGTTTGCTGTTACCGCTGCTGGCGGCGGCGCTGGCTCTTTTCTCTGCTCACACTGTATACTGCGACGGCGGCGGAGATGCGGAGGTGCAATGGCAGATCCTGACTAAATTAAACTACTCCACTCAGATTCGCCTCCATCCTCGCCTCCTTGTCCTCGTCACCGTACCATGTAATTGATAGTAATAATTTCTGTATGCATTTCTGTGGACGTGCTTAATTGGATTTGAACCTAATGAAACGCTTGAAACGTGTGATAGAGAGTTTGATGCCTCAGTTATTTGTTTATGTTGATTTGATAAAGGAAAATATGAGTTGCTGATTGAGGTATAAGTGAACCGCGGACAAACCTGTTTGCTCTGGACATAAAGTGGTGTTTTTTCCCTCTCCCACGGAGCATAGCTAATATTGAGTTCAATTACTAGTTAATATGTTATCTTGAAGTGGTGTGGAACACTTCTACTGTTGGACAATGAGTAAAAGAATGGGTGATGGAAACGTGTGGTAATATTTATAGTTTCAGCTGTAGAAGTCTCTCAAAAACGAAAAAAGAAACATTTTAGCTCTAGTGTTATGTTATTTTCTTGTAGTTTTGAGGCAAGTTTTCACCAAAATCCATATATGTGTGTTTACTCCAATGGCGCTATAATTTAATGTGTTCTCTTTTTTCTCTTATTCCCATGTTCTATCTTTAGCATTTTCCCTGACTTCAGCCATTGTGCAGGGTCTGGTGAGTCGCGGTCCCTTATGAAGGGATTGGCTCATGCAGTTTCCAATGATGAAATGGGGCTTGGAACCTTAAAACTTATGGTCTTATACAAAAATGTGGAGGGAGTTTTGGCCGATGCACTTGGTGCTGCTGATGGAATAACAGTTTTTTACTACCATAATTCGCTATCGTATAAATATTGGGGAAGACTTCGAGTCCAGAACATATTGCTCTCTGTGCATTATGTTGTGTCTCTTTCTCCTGACAAACAACCTCTTAAATCTTTAAGTACTGCAGAAGAATTAAGGGAATTCCTTCATTCAAGTGACAAGGCAGTACTTCTCTTTGAGTTTTGCGGATGGACTCCAAGGTTGGTGGCCATGAACGAGTCTATGAGTGGAAGTGATCAAGGTGTGTTATGTCAATATCCTAAATTTTCTTTTTTTTGTCCTCTACGTTCCTTACTTTCCAAATGTAATGGGAGGACTTTTGAACACTCTATTTATTTACCAACTGAAGGCCTTCCTTCATTTTGCTTTCAAATTTTGGAGTATTTGCAAAGCTCCCTTGATAATGATCTGCGTGGTCATCTCCCAAATAATCCTTTCCGTAGAATGAAAGAAGCATTTGAATCTACCAGTGTGTCTTGATCACGTGAAATAAATAAAATAACATAACAACCATATAATGATTCTACATGTACGATTCTAACAGATGTAGAACTAATAAATCATTCAGGAAAAGGTTTTGGTGGAGCGAACCTCAACATGGAGGACAATGGAACTCTTGTGGGCGAAGAGAAGGATAACAGGAAGGTGGATGGTAGTTTCTTCATTCTCAACTTTATGACATTCACCAGAAGTGCATGGAAAATATATTTGATAGGTAAAGAATTTTTGTGTGAATAGGGTATGCAGGATGACATGCTCAGCTGTGGTAGTGACAATGGTTTGTGTGGAACATCTTGGCTGAATCAGTTTAGCACTGCAAATAATAGTCTTGTGAAGGAGGTAGAAAATCTAACAGTTCGTGCTGGGGAATCCTGCTCTTTATTTGAGTTGAAGCAATATGAAATGTTCTTTCAGAAGTTTATTGGAGTTGCTAGAGAGTTCTTCTTACCTCCTGAGAAGTATAGATATGCTGTGGTTCATGAAAGATCACTCCTTCCATTGCTAAATGTTGAAGAGCCGATTTCAGGGTTGGTGACTGTTCACTTTTCCGGATGTCCCAGTTGTTATCAGGCTCTCAAAGAAGTTGATGATCTAAGAACTGTTCTGCAATCCCAGCCCTCACCTGTTTCAGAGGTAAGTTGTTTTAAAAATATCAGCCCTAACTTCTTGGATTTTTAAAAAATATCAATGGTTGCACTATGCCTTTAAATGCCAGAATTACTAAAATGTTTGAATGTAATGCGAAACAGCTTGCACTGTGTATCAATTGGACTGTCACTTGAAACTAGAGATATCACAATTCACAATATCAATATTTTTTCCATTAGTTTGCCTTCCCATTCCTTATTGAAAGGAAAAAATCATTCTAGTGCCCTTAACAACCTTAATCCAGCTTCACAGGTAGAGAGTCTTAGCTAACATTAAAGTCTATCTTCCTATAACATTATGAATATTTTCTCTTGGAAAAAAAGTTAAATCACTATTTGATGGTCCCACTTTTTTAGTGGCATGGGAGAAGGGGATGCTAATGAAGTTAAATCATTACCCATTTTCTGCTTTTCCTTTTCAAAGGGAAAGAGAATAATCTTCCTGTGAAATGGAAACTTTATTAGGGAAAATTGAAAGTGGCCACTATGGATGAGTGAATTATTATTCTGCTAACTTTATAAGAAAAAATAGTTTTTTCAGGCATGGAATTTCCTATTATATTTATGTGTTACATCTCATGTTTTACTGTCACCAATTCACACCACATGTATTGAATACCATACCACTGCATTGGGATTATAAATTTACACATGAAGAGTATTGATGAAATGAAACATTAGACGTCGCATGAAATCTAACAGAGAAATCATGCAATCCTTCTTGGTGTGTCTTGTGTCTCTAATAACTGTGGATAACTAGCTATTTGGAGAAACTTTGTGAGAGAGCTGATATTCGGTGGGGAATTCAAAGTGAGGATTGGTCTCCAATTAGTCAGGAACAAAAAGATTTACTAGAAAAGCCTTTTTCTGAGGAAGATATAAGACAAGCTGTGGCCCACTGTGGTAGTGAATAGTGATAAGGCCCCAGCTTTTGATTGATTTTGCCTGGGTGATTTTAGGAATACTAGAATATTTTCAAAAAAGATTTAATGAAGTGATTCAAGAATTTAGCAAGAGTGGAGTTCTAAATGGAATTACTAACCGCAACATATATCTGCCTAATATCCACGGAGGAGGAATCTTTGAAATTTAATGATTTCCAGCCCATTAGTCTGGTAACTAGTTTATAATGTGACTAGAATAAAAATTAGGAAACTAAAAGAAGAGCAAGGGATGAAAAAACATTAGGGTATTTTACTATGAATGTGGCTAGATTAAAAAAAAATATCTTATTCTCATTGCCTACAAAGGAACATGTTCGCAACTGCTTATGTATTTTCTTACTGTCTTATGCAGCTTGAAGATGATCCTCATGGAGCTGAGGCAGCTTTGCCTGCAAAAAGGCCTTCAATGCTTCTTTTTATTGATAGGTCATCTAACTCAAAAGAAATAAGAAGGGAGAGTCAGGAAGCTCTGAATGCTTTTAGAGAGTTGGCAAAACACACACAGATGCCAAATCAGATCCGTGGACAAGCCATTACGAGGCCTGACAAGACATTGGAAACTAATCTAGCATCATCACGGAGTACTCACAAACATCCAGGACTCCAGCGTTTTGCATCATCAGAAAAAAATGTCCTCAAGGATAAGATGTCTATAATGATCGTGAATGAGGGCCAACAAGTTACTCTAGAAAATTTGGATCCCAATTTGCAAGGCATGTCTGTGCATGAGATCTTAACTTATGCACTCAAGAAAAAAGCAGAGCTTAAACTAAGTTCACTTGCAAAGGATGTAGGATTTCAACTTTTGTCCAAAGATTTTGACATCAAGGTTGCAGAATCTCGACAATCACATAGTGAGGACCAGTCCAACGTAGTTTCAGGAGAAACACCTGTGGAAGATGGTCATGAAGGTGCTGATATAGATAAGCAGCATATACCAGCTGATGGGTCTAATAGATGGCGTGATGTGGTACCCAATCCTCCTGATGTTGAAAATATTATGTTGGAAGGCAAAGAAGATGGTAGAAACAGCTTGTCATTTGCAGAACCTGAGCACAGTGATGATAGTTTAAGCATTACATCTGATAGTGCTCAAGGTTGGAGTGTAGGGGAGACAGTACACTCAGGAATGGAGGAAAATGAACAACTGACAAATTTTAATGGCTCCTTTTTCTTTTTTGATGGCCAATTTAGATTACTTGAAACTCTTACTGGAGGATTAAAGGTTCCATCAGTCGTCATAGTTGACCCAATTTCTGAGAAACACTATGTCTTAGATGAGCAGTCAGCTTTGAGCTATTCTTCGCTATCTTTATCTGTTAATGATTTCCTAGCCGGGAAGCTTCATCCATATCTACAATCATCTAGTATAGTTCCTAGCCCGAGAAGTGCTCAAAGACCACCATTTGTTAATCAGGGTTTTCATGAAACAGATTCTATTCCCCTTGTTACAACCCATACTTTTTCTGAGCTGGTTCTCGGCAATAAATCTGATCCCAGGGATTCTGCTAGTCCTTGGGGTAGGAATGTATTGGTTCTTTTCAGCAATAGCTGGTGTGGGTTCTGTCAGAGGATGGAATTTGTTGTTCGAGAAGTGTACCGAGCTGTTAAGGGTTATGCTTATATGAAGACAAATAGTTCGAGGAAAGAGAAGTTGGTACTGATGGCAGGTAAGAAGTTCATGGTTATGCTTGTGATATGATATTTCTCAATATCTTTTTAAATTTGGTCTTCGTCATGCAACTTGATGTTCTTTTGTCAAAAAATATTTTTCATAGCAGTCCATTTTTAATCTTTGAAACATCATTGGGTGGTAAATTCTGCAAAGGCAGTGGTTCTGATTTAGTCAGTAGAGGTATCCTTGTATAATGATGATGATGATGATGATGATTGATGCCACTGTTCCCAAAGTGATTTGATGCCTCTACAGGTTTTTTAAATAATCTTAGAGTGAAGTGGCAAGATTGTGAGAGGGAGAGAGACTTGGTCTGAAGTGATGTGGTAAATCCTTGGTGATTGAGAAATTTAAAACCTGTTGTTTCTTTTATGTATGTTTTCAGTGAGTAAGAACTTCCGCTAATAGATGTTAGTTTATGCAAATTGGTGGGTTGGAATTTGGCCTTTTCTCAGTAGATGATGAATTTTTTGATCGAATTTGTGTTTTTTGTACCTGCTATAATATAACTTGATTAACTTCTAGAAGTGAAACATTGTTTTCAGAGGATGTTCTGAACCTTGATGTTGGAGTTCCTGGGGTTGATTGTGCTTGATGGAGGATTTTTTGTCGTTGCATGGAGGGAAGATGTTTCGTATATTAGCTGTAGGATATCTGATATGGAGAAAAAAGTGTTCCATATAAAGGAATTCACACAAACAAGTGGCTTGTCACTAATTAAAGACTTCGTCGTAGAAAGGCTGATCTAACTATGGACTACCATCAAAACATTTTAACATTATAGATAAAAACTTAAGAATACAGGAGTCCTTGGCAAAGACCAGGGACTTGAACTGAACCAAACCTACCAAATTTCCTAAAACACCTCTATCTTTAGAACTCCAGAACTAAACATTGTTTAGGTGGAAGAATATCTTCTTTCATAGGTCATTGTAGGACTCATGTCTGACAATTGCCAAACAAATATAAATAAATAAATTATTATTATGGTTTTGCATTGCCAAATCTCTTCATTTAATAATACAAAGTCTCCTATTTTTACAGGCTAACATGCCTTGGAAATTCTTATTCTTTTGTTCATATATAGTTGTGGAATTTTAAATGTTAAAAAAAAAATACACTGCACTGAGTGAACCAAATACTTTGATGTGGATCTGTAGGTTATTGCTCACTTCACTGATGTGTTTACCTCCGTAGTCTCATTTCGTTTATTATACACCTTCCTATGGTGTCTATTATGTTCTTTTAAGTTATCGTATAAAAGTTGTGCATATAAGTCATCTGCTCAGAAGTGCTAGTTTTGATTGTTCTAATGTTTACTATGTGCTGATTCTGATCATTGACTTAGATTTGTTGCAGAACATGTTCTTGATGAGCTACTGAAGCTTCCACTTATTTATATGATGGATTGCACGCGGAATGATTGTGGCTTCATCATTAGACCAATACAGGTGTGAGTTACAGGATTATACATTTATGTGTGTGCACATAGCAGTCAGCACATGTGTTGGTGTTGTGTGTGTATCCACTGCATCTTGACCTTTTATAGTGAGAATTGGCTGTGAATATCAGTCTCAAATCCCAAATTACTGGAGCTTACGAATTTGATATTAGCTCTAGATATCACTTTTGTTTTTAACATTTAACCTTTATTAAATATTTTATCTTAGGAAATATTTTTGTCGTGAGGAAGAGGTTAAGGAGTTAAGGAAAATGTGGCGTAGATTATTTGTTAACTTAGGTTTTCAGACACTGTACAAAAACCTGGAAAGTTGCTACTAAATTGTTTAATAAATGTTCAAGTTCTATCTTGGTTATCCAAACTCTTGAAATCACAGTTTATATGAGGTTGTAGGAGGCTATAACGCCTCCAATATCTAGGAGGCTATTCCTTACTCCGTTGTACCTTGTATATATCTAATGGGTTTAGGTACAATATTTTTCTCTTTTGCTATGTATGGGAATGGAACTATTGATGTTAGATATCCCCTTCCGGTGGCAAATTGCTAAGTTTTACTGCATATGCTGGCCGTGCTCATGGTGCAAGGTTCGGCAGTGCTTGAGGTAGGAGGGATACTGGGTCGTGCCTGGGCACATTAGAATGGACTTAATGTCATGTAAGGAAAAAGTCTAGGCTTCTGCTGATATCTTGATTAGCTCTTGGTATCTGATTCGAGTTGAGACCGACCGACTTTACAAGCCTTTTATTGTCATTTTGCAACTCACAGCTTTTTGCAATTTTAGTTGATCATATTTTGATTGTAGCCTTGTTGGTTTGTCCACCTGATGTGCTTAAATTTGCAGAGGGAAGTTTATCCACTTTTGCTGTTATTTCCGGCAGAAAGGAAGAATGACACTGTATCTTATGAAGGAGATGCTGTGGTATCTGATATAATCAAGTTTCTGGCTGCTCATGGTAGCCATGTAATGGATCTTATCAGGAATCAAGGTAATTCTAAAAATATTGCTGCTTTTTTCTAAGAACTATTCTTCTCCGCCTGTATGTTCAAACTCAGATAAGGTATTTTGTCATGCAAATGTTGATTCAGCTTCTGGGGTGCCTAATATCCTTTCGTGGGTTAGGTTTTCTACATGAACAGAACTCTGTCAAAGACAATCTACCGACTAGGAGCTTGCACCATGAAGTTCTACTCAAAGACCTAGTGCAAAAGGTTGCAGCTAAGTACAAGATCAATGCTCAACTACCTTCAACTTTACAGGAAAAGCCTCAGTTGTCTCCTGGTTGTCTTCTAAGTGCAACAGAGAAGCTTCTGGATGTTCACCCTTTTGATGAATCGAAGATTCTAATAGTGAAAGTGGATGAAAGAAGTGGATTTCGAGGTCTGATAATTAATAAACACATTAGTTGGGACTCTCTTGAAGAACTTGGTGAAGGAAAATTCGAATTTTTAAAGAAGGCGCCCCTTTCTTTTGGTGGTCCTGTGATGATGCGTGGAATGCCTCTTGCTGCGTTAACACGCAAATCTATTGAAGGCCAGTCCCTCGAAATCCTGCCAAACACCTACCTCATTGATCAATCGGAGACACAGAGCCTACTCGAAGATATAAGAGCAGGAAACCAATCTGTAGATGATTTCTGGTTCTTTCTGGGATATTCTAGCTGGGGATGGGAACAACTATTTAATGAGATTGCTCAAGGTGCTTGGAATGTAAGCAAAGGCGATTTGGATCATTTAGAGTGGCCATGGAGGTGATACACGCTAGTTGCATTGTGCTGCAGCAGCAGCTATAGCGTCTGGTTCCCGACATACTGAAGATTTTGACGCTGCGCCAAAGTAGTCAGAAGGTGAACGCGACCTTCGGGCTGGTGTTTTGTCGACGAACTTTTTAATCAGCTCTAAAAATGGCTTCAACATTGAGTTATATGATATTTGGGTTTGCTCCTCAAAGGGAAATTTGTTTCTATTGTCTGCAGCCATATATCCTTTCTGAATTTCAGCACATTTATATCCTGCTGGATTTTTTAGCAGCCACGTGCTTATTATTTTTTTGGCGGGATGAGTATTTGAATTTTTAATTTTCGGAACTCAGTCAACGGAATCTATCTCTATATTAAAGTAAAATAAAATAGTAATAGTAAAAAAAAGAGCATTCCCTCTAAAAAATAAAAAAAAGAGTTAAATAAGCGACAATAGTATTAGGCTACCACCATCGGTGATACTGGATGTCATCAGAGAAAGTGATTTTTTTTTAAAAGAAAAAGCCACGAAAACGGATGACTTGAGGCTGTTTCCCGCCTTTGAGGCGTGGCCCCAGTTACTTCACACGTGGCATCCTTTAATTATGTGCCACATAATTTTATATACATTAATTTAAAACATACATATTTTATATAATTATTAAAAATTAAAAAATATACATATACTAGGTTTTTTTTATAAATAGAGTCTAATATTGATACGTTTTTATAAACAATTAAACTCTCTTTTTTTCACAAATCATCCCTTTACAAATTCTTAATATCACATTTCTTCTTCGTATAAACTATGAATCTAAATCACCCAATTTATATCATGAATCCCAAATTTTTTCAAACTTTGAATCTTATTTTCACCCACAAATTTTTTCAAATTCAGAAGATTAACAGAGTTCTCAATATTACCAAAATTCTCAATTCTCAATTTTCGCCAAACCTCACTCAAATTTTTTCATCCGAAGAAATTCCTACTACACAAAACATCTCTCGCAATTTGTTTGGAAATGTTCAACACCCAAACCAAAATAAAAAAGGAGCAAAAAATGTAAGTTGGTGCGTGAAAGAAGATTTATGTCAGCTTGGATCCTCGTTAGCACAGATACTATGCGCGGTAAGAATCAAAAGAAACTCACAATGTGGTCACATGTGCATCAATTGTATCACGAAGCTCAAACAGAAAATTCAAACGAGCTCAACCCTTGAAATATCGAATCAATGAAAGGTCGTATGAAATGACTTAGTGAAAATGCTGGCAAGCAGTTTAGAAGAAGCGAATAAGAGGAAAAGAAGTGGAATGAGCTAGAAGGATATTGAGATTGAAGTTCATACAATTTATGAAGCAAATGGTAGTAAATTTTAAGACTTAGTTGTTTATAATGATGTTATGAGTAAACATCCAAGGTGGACTGCATCATTTCATAATGATGCAACATGGCTTCGTCCTGAAGATGAAATGGGAGATGATGAAGAAAGTGGTGACAACACCAAAAGATCAAGGACTGCTGAAGACGGGGATATCATATTCCTTCAAATCCAGAAACTCCAACTGCTGGAAGTTCGACTATTTCTCATCCAACATGTAGAAATAAGTAAAAAAAAATAAAGGAAAATATAAGACAACACAATATGGATCTAAAGTTGCTGCAGAACTTCGTGCATTGAGGCTCACCAGAGACAATGAAAATGAATTAATTGCTAAGAAACTCAAATTGGAGAGCTAAAAGCTACAAATGAATTCCTTGAAGATGGAAAAAAGAATGTTGAGCACATTATTGACGAGAGATCACTTATTTCCAGAAGATGGAGAGGTGAAACGCTGACTAATTGGCATTGTATTTGGGCAAAATTAAATTAATGTTATTGTAATTATGGGACGTGTTTGTAATTGTGAGGTGTCTTTTCCCCACATATAATTAATGTGTTTGTAATTGTGAGGTGTATTTTCCTCACATATAACTAATGTGTTTGAAATTGTGAGATGTCCTTTCCTCACATATAATTAATGTATTTTATGTATATTCATCACTCTTATTTCTTTTCCTACAAACCCGCATGCATATGTAATCATGTAAAAGCAAAGCTAAGTCTAACATGCAAAAGTAAAGCTAACATGATTCATATGCCTTGTCAATTTATCTGTAAAAAATCACATGCACATGTCTCATTATTTACATTATTCTCATATAGGTCTTGTCAATTTATCTGTAAAAAATCACATGCATCTGTCACATTATTTGCATTGGATTCTTATATTTTGAAATAAATTATTTTTCTGATATATTCACATGCTCTTGTCGAGCATAAGTACATTGGATTCTCATTTATCTCATTAATTATGTTTTATTTTGTTTTAACTCTTGTAATTTTCATTTTGTTGTCAAGTAAATTGTGAATTTATAATTGTATCAGATTTTTTTTGTAATGATGAATTCAAAAACTATATCTAATAAATTAATTATGATTTTTTAAATATAGTGAAAATTATTATTAATAATATGTTATTAAAAAATAAAATGATAAATATTTTATGTAGATTGGAAGAAAGAGAAATTAATATTTTATTTGAAGGTTAGGTGAATGAGTGTCACTGATTGAATGCAAATTTTAAAAGATTAAGGGTTGTGGATGTGGAGGAGAGAGAAATTAATATTTTATTTGAATGTTGAGTTTGATAAGTGTCACTGATATGAGTAGTCTTAGAGGAAAAAAAATCCCTAAAAAATTGAATTATTGTGAATTGTGCCTTACAATTCCTAAATAATAAATATAATTATGTATTTCAGTTTCAATATAACCAATTCACAATTAAATTCACTTATACATTTTAACTCCTAAACATAACTTTTTTATATAACCTATAAGTTTTTTAAATGAATGTAGAAATAAATGCGTGAAATATATTTGTATGTATACAATCACCATATCCTATAAAATAAATATTAACAAAACATAGACGGATAACATAAATCCAAATAATATGCTACTTTCTGAATTTAATCAAAGCAGTATGTTAGTATAAACACTTATCGTGTAGGCAAATGTGCTTATAATAGATTATTAATTACTTCCAAAAATTAAAAGAGAAATATTGCCTGTATTACATCACCTCATATATAATTGTACAATGCGCGTGAGTAAATCTAGTGATATTAATAAGGTAAAGTCTCTGTCCCGGAGGGGATAGCCTAGTGGTGGAGTGAGGTTGCTCGGAGGCCAAAGGTCATGAGTTCGAACCTCCTCAATACCACAAGTCGGGTGTGTGAGTAAAAATAAAATAAAATAAGGTAAAGTCTCTTTCCCTAAAAAAAGTGAAGTCGCTTGTCGGGTCGCATGAAATCCAATCCAAACTAGTGAATAATTTTTTTTTCACATAGAGAATATTCTTTTATTGAAAAATATAATCTGTAACGCTAAGAATTTATTTGTCCGGTACTTAATTTACATGTGTTTATTTTATTTCAATTATGACTTATTTCATTTCAATTATGATTTATTACATCTAAATTAGAATTTATTAAAATATAACTAAAGTGTATTACATCTCAATTAAGATTTATTACATTTCAATTAGAGTTCATAATCATTTTTTTAGAATTTAATTTTCTTTAGAGTTTGTATATTTATGAAAAAAGAGTGGTTTGTGTTTTCATCTTTATTTCTTCATTTGAACATGTTCATGCGACATTTTAAATAAAAGAGTATAAAAAGACCTTTAATTTTTTATATATATTTTGAATAAATTTGATTGAAAATGAAAACATGTTGGCCGTTTAAAGTTTTGGAAAATTTTGACGATGTGATCGTTGTGTTTTTTTTTTTAAAGATTCACACCCCCAGCCGCCGGACAAACACAAAAGTAATGTGCAGTCATCTAATGGTAGACCATTCCAACATTAGT
Source organism: Perilla frutescens (assembly GCA_026008535.1). Taxonomy (NCBI): domain Eukaryota; kingdom Viridiplantae; phylum Streptophyta; class Magnoliopsida; order Lamiales; family Lamiaceae; genus Perilla; species Perilla frutescens. The sequence goes on along the minus strand of BRKX01000010.1, from coordinate 24,018,729 downwards.
GTTGTTTTGGTGTATTAAGTACAACCCTCTAACAGGGTGTGTAAGATGAGCTTTCGCACAGGGTCTCATAAATTTTAGGGTTTCAATTTTATTTTATTTTTACTTCTATTTAATATACTTTATATATTTTTTAATAAATTAAATTATCTCTATTTCCCCCTCTTTGCAATAATACCTAATACAAACATCTTGATTTCCAAGTTCCAACTTCCAACACAGAGATTATTTCCTCTTCAATTTTGCAACTTTCCATCTTCTTTCTTGATTATCCTTTTAATTATCGTTATACTTTTTTCTATGAAAAAAACTTCTATCTTTTTCATGAAATACTTATATCAAACTCCAATATTCCTTCACAAACCACACTTCCGAGTCTGTTGTCACTATAATTTTATAATTGCAAAGTTTTTCTTTTATTCCATGATTCCCCCAAAGGTCAAATCCCCAATGAGTATTTTCTTAAACCCCGTTCTTTTTTTTTTCAATTTTTTTGTTTGAATGATTCAGAAATCTGAATTTAATTATCCGCTTGAGCGAATTGATGGAGATTTCTATTATCTACATGAACAAAAAAAATTTCATTCCTTGATTCTGATTTTGATTCCTTGAACGAATATAGGCCCCCTGATATTTTGAAGTTTTTGAAAGGTAATACAATTGTCACATATAGAATTTTATTGACTATTTCTGTGACTGTTGCATCTGCAGAAATAAGCTTTTCAAAATTGAAGTTGTTGAAGGTATATCTATGTTTCACGATGTGACGAGAAAGACTTAATGGATTGACGATGATAGCCATAGAAAATAATATTTTGTAAAAGATTGAATATGAAGATTTGATGGATGAATTTGCTTCAAATAGTGCTAAAAGAGTATCACTTTTTATGTAAAATTGTAGAAAATTCATATTTGTTTAATGTAGTATTGAGAATACTATCAACGCTGTAAATACTATTATATTATATTTATTATATATGGACATTACTTGTTCCCTACTATAGGGTTTAGTTTCTAGCCCTATATATATCTTATATTTTTGTGTAGATCAACACATCAATGAATAAAATAAACCGATGAATAAAATCATCTTTCTTCCCCCAATATTCTATGTTCTTCTATTTTATGTTATTTACTTCTTGAGTATGATTTTGGAATTCGATTTATGTTATTTACTTCTTGAGTATGATTCTGGAATTCAATTTACAACACGTTATCAGCACGAATCTCTAACCGATTCGATTGTGTAACACCCCGGTCCTGAGGATTAAGACGAGGACACTACGGGAAAAATAGAAGGAAAAATGTAGCATAATCAAAAATCCAGAGGGTCCTCTGTAATGTCCCGGTCCCAAAAGGAATAATAAATGAGGGTCGGGGTGTTACTCAAAAAGGAAGTACTATTTATGATAATCAAATGAAATGGCTTTAGAACAAGAATAGGTTATATGCCGCAGAAATTTGGGCAGCATAACCTCTGTAATTGAAAGAAATCCACGTTTTTCAACATATCAACGAAGTCAAATGATTCAATCAAGTCAAAAGAATGCCTATTCATAGGCCAATCAAATTCAAATAGAATCCAACAATTTATAAATAGGATTCTGACTCTTCAAATAAACAGGACCTCTTCATAGGTCACAACAACTAAGACCCATCACTAGGCCAGAAGCAAATAAACTATTTTATGTCCCATTCATAGGACAGAAGCAATTAATCAAGATAAGACCCATTCATAGGTCAACTCAAATATGACCAACTCATAGGTCGAAAACTGTAATGAAATATGCTTGGATTTATGAAAAGAAATGGGGCTTTATTTATCATGATTCAATTAAGGTATACAATTCAGATAAGCCCAAAATATAAATACAGATAATGGAAAGCAAAACGCAAAAGCCCTTCCCGTTTCTGCAAACCTTTACTTCTCTTTGGTACCATGTAGCTCCTTCTGTCATCTACTGCACTCTATGACATGTCGCTGATAGGAAAAGGGAGGGGTTACCTCACTAATTCGAGGAGAGTGTACCAGGGATTACCTAGCATTGACCCTGAGTATACCAGGGGTTACCTAGCATTGACTCCTTATAGGGATACTCAGATCATGTGTATGTGCAGGGGTTACCTCACAGTGACACCTTTAGTGATTAACATCACAACTGCAAGAATCACAGTTCCTGCTATCCTTTGCTCTATGTTCTCTATAATGCGCGTAATATGACATAAGCACAAAAACTATGTCATCCTCTTAATATAGCAACTATGCTAACCTTTAAGTCCTCTAGCAAACTTAGTTCAATTATGCATCCTATTTCTTAAACGGAAACCATTATTTAACTTGAGTTTAATACTAAAAGCACAAGCTAAAAAAGTACAACTCATTATACACAAGTATAATCAATACACAATAAATATTTAATATACTGTAACTTTAAACTATGACTATTAGACTTTAAATATAAACTCTAACCTTAATCTATATACTATGAACTTTAAACTCTACACCTTAACTTTTAATCCATAGACGTTAGTTATGACAAGGCATAATCTATTCTATTTAATTATGTCAAAGCATAATCTATATTCGCTTATTGTGATAAATCATAATCTATATTCTCAATAATTATGATGAAGCATAATCTATGTTCTCAATAATTATGGCAAAGCATAATCTATATTCTCAATAATTATGATGAAGCATAATCTATGTTCTCAATAATTATGGCAAAGCATAATCTATGTTCTTAATAATTATACAGCAGTATAATACTATGTTCTCATTAATTATACAACAGTATAATACTATTACTCTAGCAGAGACTTGAGCAGATAATTCCTCAAATATTTTATTTGGATATTCCAACTATGACTATCACATTTATGAGTTAATAACTCAAATATAGATAGGTTTTGCAAATAAACCCACCTCGATTAGATCAACTCAGGTGATCAAACTTCTCGATATTCATCCATCAGCTTCTCTAACTGGCTCAACATGTCCGAAATGAGACATCCGAAGCGGCGGCACGACGACGACGATTTCCGGCCATCCATGGCAGCGGCGGCGGCGGTGGCTCTCCGGCAGCCTTCCGGCGCTAGACAGCTGCTCCCGCAACAGCACCCTTCCCCCCAAATAAAACTTAACCTGGGCCCGCATGCGCGATTTACTCGGCGCATGCTCGGGTTTCTCTCGTTTGTCAACACGAACGAGAGAGAAAGAGAGAGAAGAGAGAAAAATGAGCAATTGGAGATGAATCCAAGGCCTCCTATTTATAGGAAAAAGGCTTGTCTTCTCGGATAAGCCACTCTGGGTATAAAATACTGATAAAGCGTTTCCGGATTCAATTAAAGTTGTTTTATTCGATGTCGAGGTCCAAACGACCTCAGACACAAAATCTGAAAATATTGGGAGACTCATTGGCTGGAGTACTATTGAACCAACCCAACTCGGGATGATGAGGAAGTCGTCTGAAGAGAAATGAGAAAATATTCTCTTTCAAAAATTACTTTTACTATTCATTTCGACTGACAGATTTTGCTCCCGAGCGCTCGATTGACCTCAGATTGGCAATCCGTGAACGCGAACGGATTCCTTCGGTCATTTCCTATAAGATAGGCTTGATAGAACAAGTTTCAGATCAATAAGGAGGATTTCGTAAATTTTTCGAATCACGAACGCTCGCATAAATTACTATTCACAGGTTTTCCCTTTACGATTTTTAATTCCGGGACTCCAGTAGAGGTCAGAATAAAATTTTGAAAGTGCCAACAACTTTCCTTTAGGTCATTACATTCTAGAAAAGACCAATATTGACTATCTTTCGGAGATAAACGCAAAATCTCATAATCGATTTTCACATAAAATACACGAAAAGGTCGCGACTTACATCTATTTTACTTTATTTTAACTCCAATTATTTTCTTTAGTCTTCTAAATAAATTTAGAGAACTCTCTGAAATTCTGGAATGTTACAGACTACACCCCTTAAAAAAAAATTCGTCCCGAAATTTACTTCCCCTCAAACAGAGGTCTGGATACTTTTTCAAGAATCCACAGCCTTACTGGAACCATATTGGTTCAAAACCTTTACCAGATTTACAACTCTAGACCTTACAGCCTAAAATAGCCTGAGGCCTTTCTTTATGGATTAGTTCTCACTTAGAACTATTTCTTTTCCTTTGGTAACATGTATTTATCTCAAACACATATTTCCATAATATTAGGACATGAGACATGCCATGCACGACAATAAGGTCAAGCATCAAAGCCGACCTTTGGTCTATGTCTTTATCCTCTTCGAGGATTTCCAATAGGTTCATCGAACCTTTTGCTTTAATCTCTTAGCGAAACGAACTCTTCCATTGGTTGAAGATACCTTTGAGAAGACCATATCTTCAACCTGGAACTGCTAATCATTCCTTCGGTCTTTCGAGTCCTTTCTTGGTAGCCGAGCTATCTTAATGAACTTTGGTCGATCCTTTATCTTAGCTATACTTTCTTTACTTTCAATCGTACATGTAACCATCTTTACCCGCATACTATACGTTCCGAGTCTTTATTCACCTTGATCAAACTTTGCCCATTGCCTTGATTGATCGGTAGCTCGCAACTATTTTCGTACCAGCTTTATCTTGTACATCTTCACTTTAACTATCGTATGAGACAGTTTATCATGTCTTTTGAAATTCGTGCTTCGTTGCAGCTCGAACGACTCGCAACTATAAGGAAGGGGATTACTTATTTAGTCTATGTTCAAAGTGATTCTTAATAAAAGATTACTTAAAGTTCAACCTATATTAAAGCTTCTATTGTCTATGTTATTTCTAAGTTCAAAACCTAGAAAGGCATTTAACTTCTATAACGCTTCCTCAGGTCTTCCGAAATTCTGTCATACATTCATCATCTAGTTGTGACGTCTGGACTTCTATAATGCTTCTTTGATGATTCACAATTAAGGCAGACATCCCTCACTGCTTGGAACTTCTTTAGCTCTAGATGTTTGTCTGTAGTGAAACTCTTTCTTTTCTTTCGGGTTGCACAGGACTCATCTTGTGTCAACAGGCCCAAAGGACCTGACATTGCAATGATGCACCTTTGATAGTTACTTCCTTCATTGTACCAGCTTGCCTGAGATGACTATACTCGTCTAGTCTGATGGGCTAAACTCTTGCGATCAATCTTTACAATTTGTAGGACTTTCTTCAAACGGCAAAGCTTCTTCTCTCTAGCATGATTCTCGCGTAGTGTGAAGGGCTCACCCAACCACACACCTCTTGAGCTCTCTAGCTATGGAACTTAATTCAAAAAGCTCTTTTAATCTACAAGGAAAACTTAGAATTCTTCTAAGTTCAAGCATCTATAGTCAATGTTCTTGACTAAGCTCTATCTTTAAATTATCTATCCTTGATCCTTTACCTTAGTCATTTTCTATCCTCAAAATCACAATACTTTCTAGCAGTAGATTGTCCTTTTTCCCAAAGAGAAGACTTTTAAATCAAAATGAAGGTTCCAACAATAACCAGAAGATTTTGATATCGAAATGATTATATCTTTAAAATCCTTTTTAAAAGAATGACTATAAATTAACTTTTGCCTTTTAAAACAACTTTAGACCATCTTTTGGATTCATCCAAAATTGCTTTCACTCTTTAAACTTTTAGATCTATGACTTACTTGAAATCGACATTCTTTAATTTTCCTTGCCTTGCTCAAAGCTCACTTATGAATAATTTACCATTCACCTGTACTTTAAAAAGTTATACACAATTAACCAAATCTTTTAAATTTTTCATACCTTTGAACTCTGTTGAGGATGCGAGGTGATGATGTATTGTGGGTTGTTGTGTAGGAATCCTTTAAGAATATAATTCGAATTCACATAATCACTTTAAGCAAACAACTTAAGAGACAGGTCGCAGAGTTGCAACCTGCTCTGATACCATTCTGTAACGCCCCGGTCCTGAGAATTAAGACGGGGACACTACGGGAAAAATAGAAGAAAAAAGATAGTATAATCAAAAATCCAGAGAGTCCTCTGTAATGTCCCGGTCCCAAAAGGAATAATAAATGAGGGTCGGGGTGTTACTCAAAAAGGAAGTACTATTTATGATAATCAAATGAAATGGCTTTAGAACAAGAATAGGTTATATGCCGCAGAAATTTGGGCAACATAACCTCTGTAATTGAAAGAAATCCATATTTTTCAACGTATCAACGAAGTCAAATGATTCAATCAAGTCAAAAGAATTCCTATTCATAGTCCAATCAAATTCAAATAGAATCCAACAATTTATAAATAGGATTCTGACTCTTCAAATAAACATGACCTCTTCATAGGTCACAACAACTAAGACCCATCACTAGGCCAGAGGCAAATAAACTATTTTATATCCCATTCATAGGACAGAATCAATTAATCAAGATAAGACCCATTCATAGGTCAACTGAAAAATAAACAAAATCCAAGACTCAACCAAATATGACCAATTCATAGGTCGAAAACTGTAATGAAATATGCTTGGATTTATGAAAAGAAATGGGGCTTTATTTATCATGATTCAATTAAGGTATATAATTCAGATAAGCCCAAAAATAAAACATAGCATGCAATCATACTATGGGGCAACTGTATCAGAGTTTAAGCGGAAAATAATGGAGTAATATTGTATCACATAACAACATACTCATGAGCAATACATTAGTCTGAATGAGACAACCAGGCACGATCAACCCACAACAGTACATCGAGTCATCACCTCCAGCATCTCAATCTGTGAAAAATATTTTGAAAAGATTTTGGGCGTGAGTACCAAAGTACTCAGTGGGTTAAACTTTTAACTCATTCTTTAATAAAAACTGTAGCAGAATATCCAAAATATAAATACAGATAATGGAAAGCAAAACGCAAAAGCCCTTCCCGTTTCTGCAAACCTTTACTTCTCTTTGGTACCCTGTAGCTCCTTCTGTCATCTACTGCACTCTATGACATGTCGCTGATAGGAAAAGGGAGGGGTTACCTCACTAATTCGAGGAGAGTGTACCAGGGATTACCTAGCATTGACCCTGAGTATACCAGGGGTTACCTAGCATTGACTCCTTATAGGGATGCTCAGATCATGTGTATGTGCAGGGGTTACCTCACAGTGACACCTTTAGTGATTAACATCACAACTGCAAGAATCACAGTTCCTGCTATCCTTTGCTCTATGTTCTCTATAATGCGCGTAATATGACATAAGCACAAAAACTATGTCATCCTCTTAATATAGCAACTATGCTAACCTTTAAGTCCTCTAGCAAACTTAGTTCAATTATGCATCCTATTTCTTAAACGGAAACCATTATTTAACTTGAGTTTAATACTAAAAGCACAAGCTAAAAAAGTACAACTCATTATACACAAGTATAATCAATACACAATAAATATTTAATATACTGTAACTTTAAACTATGACTATTAGACTTTAAATATAAACTCTAACATTAATCTATATACTATGAACTTTAAACTCTACACCTTAACTTTTAATCCATAGACGTTAGTTATGACAAGGCATAATCTATTCTATTTAATTATGTCAAAGCATAATCTATATTCGCTTATTGTGATAAATCATAATCTATATTCTCAATAATTATGATGAAGCATAATCTATGTTCTCAATAATTATGGCAAAGCATAATCTATATTCTCAATAATTATGATGAAGCATAATCTATGTTCTCAATAATTATGGCAAAGCATAATCTATGTTCTTAATAATTATACAGCAGTATAATACTATGTTCTCATTAATTATACAACAGTATAATACTATTACTCTAGCAGAGACTTGAGCAGATAATTCCTCAAATATTTTATTTGGATATTCCAACTATGACTATCACATTTATGAGTTAATAACTCAAATATAGATAGGTTTTGCAAATAAACCCACCTCGATTAGATCAACTCAGGTGATCAAACTTCTCGATATTCATCAATCAGCTTCTCTAACTGGCTCAACATGTCCGAAATGAGACATCCGAAGCGGCGGCACGACGACGATGATTTTCGGCCATCCACGGCAGCGGCGGCGGCGGTGGCTCTCCGGCAGCCTTCCGGCGCTAGACAGCTGCTCCCGCAGCAGCACCCTTCCCCCCAAATAAAACTTAACCTGGGCCCGCATGCGCAATTTACTCGGCGCATGCTCGGGTTTCTCTCGTTTGTCAACACGAACGAGAGAGAAAGAGAGAGAAGAGAGAAAAATGAGCAATTGGAGATGAATCCAAGGCCTCCTATTTATAGGAAAAAGGCTTGTCTTCTCGGATAAGCCACTCTGGGTATAAAATACTGATAAAGCGTTTCCGGATTCAATTAAAGTTGTTTTATTCGATGTCGAGGTCCAAACGACCTCAGACACAAAATCTGAAAATATCGGGAGACTCGTTAGTTTGAGTACTATTGAACCAACCCAACTCAGGATGATGAGGAAGTCATCTGAAGAGAAATGAGAAAAGATTCTCTTTCAAAAATTACTTTTATTATTCATTTTGACTGACAAATTTTACTCCCGAGCGCTCGATTGACCTCAGATTGGCAATCCGTGAATGCGAACAGATTCCTTAGGTCATTTCCTATAAGATAGGCTTGATAGAATAAGTCTCAGATCAATAAGGAGGATTTTGTAAATTTTTCGAATCACGAACGCTCGCATAAATTACTATTCACAGATTTTCCTTTTACGATTTTCAATTCCGAGACTCTTGTAGAGGTCAGAATAAAATTCTGAAAGTGCCAACAACTTCCTTTAGATCATTACGTTCCAGAAAAGACCAATATTGACTATCTTTCGAAGACAAACGCAAAATCTCATAATCGATTTTCACATAAAATACACGAAAAGGTCGCGACTTACATCTGTTTTACTTTATTTTAACTCCAATTATTTTTTTTTAGTCTTCTAAATAAATTTAGAGAACTCTCTGAAATTCTGGGATGTTACAGATTGAGTGAATATTGGTGATGTGCCCTAAGAAAGAATCGTGTCTTTCCTGAAAGGTAACTTCTAAATTAAAATTATGATATTTGGTTCGTTGATACGATGAATTGCGTGATTTTCGAAAAAGTAACGAATTACATAATCTAAAGTTGAAATTATGTCAAATGAAATTCTTTAATCATCCAATATATGTTGCCGGTTTCAATTTTTCAATTTTTCAATTTGATAATCATGAATTGAAATTTAAAGTCGACTTGTGATACTCTATTGCTTGTTGGTTTCGATTTTAATTTCATCTTTTTCTTTGATTACGATTGTAGGCGGCAAAAATTTAATATTATATATAATATTTTTATTGATTTTTATATATTTATTTAGTTTTGGAATCTTATGAAATTCAAAATTAGATAAAATATTTAAATAATAAAGATATTATTATGTGATAAACATCAAGAGTCTTTGGCAACAAATAAATATCTTTTAAAAGACATATATCAATTTCCAACAGCCAATGAGATAGTGCCACATCAGCCTTAGATCTCTCTCCCTACAACTATAAATAGGGCCTCCATATCAGTTGAAAAACACACCAGAAGTCATTTGAAGAGTTCAAGAATTTGAGAACTTCCATAAGTGAAATTCTCTCAGATATTCAAGGCGTTCTTGTGACATTCAAAGGCGTTCTTCACCAAAATCATCCCGAAGACGGCGTTTGATCCACAAGCAAAACCATTTGAAGAGTTCAAGAATTTGAGAACTTCCATAAGTGAAATTCTCTCAGATATTCAAGGCGTTCTTGTGACATTCAAAGGTGTTCTTCACCAAAATCATCCCGAAGACGGCGTTTGATCCACAAGCAAGACCATTTGAAGAGTTCAAGAATTTGAGAACTTCCATAAGTGAAATTCTCTCAGATATTCAAAGCGTTCTTGTGACATTCAAAGGAGTTCTTCACCAAAATCATCCCGAAGACGGCGTTTGATCCACAAGCAAGACCATTTGAAGAGTTCAAGAATTTGAGAACTTCCATAATTGAAATTCTCTCAGATATTCAAAGCGTTCTTCACCAAATTCATCCCGAAGACGATGTTTGATCCATAAGCAAGGCAGTCAAAGGCGTTCTTTATCAAATTCATTCCAAAATTAGCGTTTGATCCGGAAATAAGATGTCGGCCCTCCGAGTTAACGTTATCAAGACTAAAGATCAAGTCAAAGAAGATCGAGGACACAAATCGTCCCCGAAAACTTTGAAGGTCAAGTTCAAACAACAAGTCCGAGAAAAACAAAGTTACAAATTTAATCTGAAGATTTCAAAGACCGTTTGAAAATCAAGTTTTGAAGAGAAGAATCAGAGGAAAAATAGAGATTGGATTCGTATAAATACTTTTGATCCGAAATCATATTATTTGTACACATTTTGTTTTACCAAATTAAATACAAAATATTGTGTTACAAATTTTGGCATGCCCAGTGGGACAATCTCTACCTCTCATCTCTTCTCTTCACCAATTTTCTCAAGCATCAAGATGTCTATAATTTTGGAAGAACAAATTGCAAATTTGACGAAACTTGCTGAAGGACTTGCCAAGCGGATACAAGAATGGGATGCTCAAATCTTGAAATTGAACAAAGAAATGATTGTTGATTTTGGTGGCGAGCAAGCAGATAAAGATAATGAAGCTGAGATATCTGCAAAGCTACGTGCCAACAAAAGTGAAAAATCTACAGCCAAAGAAATTGAAATCTCATCTGATGGCTCAATACAAGTTGATCAACTCAAAAATTTCATACTGAAGACAATCAAAGATAAGTCTGGAGAGAGCCATAAGTCACTCTGGACTTACAACAAGCCATATACTCCAAGAATTAACAACTTAAAGATGTCAGATGGCTACCAGCCGCCAAAGTTTCAACAATTTGATGGCAAAGAAAATCCAAGACAACATGTGGCTCACTTTATAGAGACTTGTAATGATGCTAGGACATACGAAGATCACTTGGTAAAGCAATTCATTCGTTCTTTAAAAGACAACGTGTTTGATTGGTATACCAATTTGGAGCCAAATTCAATTGATAGTTGGGGACAACTGGAGAAAGAATTCCTTAACCGCTTCTACAGTACTCGAAGGACAGTTAGCTTGGTTGAACTCACAAATACAAACCAACAAAAAGAAAAGTCCGTCATCGACTACATCAACCGTTGGAGAAACTTGAGCCTGAATTGCAAAGATCAATTATCAAAAACTTCAGCAATTGAGATATGCATACAAGGCATGTGATGGGGTCTTCAATATATTTTGAAAGGGATTCAACCAAAGACCTTCGAGGAATTGGCCACAAGAGCTTGCGACATAGAGTTAAGCATGGTCGCAAATGAAGTTGAAGGACTATCAATGCAAGAGCCCAAGAACTTTGAAGAAGAGCAAGAAAAAAATGATGATGGCAAACCTTTTGAGGAAACTCCAAGTGAAGAAGATTATGAAGAAACGGCTACAAATCTCATCAATGGCTTATTTAAGTCTTCCAATACATGTTACATTCCATGAAAAGAGAACAACGCTCCTTGATAAGAGCCTAAACTATTTTCAAAACTCCTTGATAAGAGTCAAAACTATCTAAGATTTTCAAAATGCAATGCTCGTCGATAAGAGCCTAAACTATCTTCCAAAGCTCCTTGATAAGAGCCAAAACTATCTAAACTCTTCAAGAAATACCAAGACTCCTTGACACGAGTATAAAATGTCTACAAAGTCAAATTCAAATCTAAGACTCCTTGACACAAGTATAAAATGTCTACAAATTCAAATTCAAATTCAAGACTCATTGACACGAGTATAAAAGGTCTACAAATTCAAATTCAAATTCAAGTACTCATGGACACGAGTATAAAATGTCTACAAAGTCCAAATTCTAGTTGAAGGCTCCTCGATATGAACATAAACTATCCAAGTTCAAGAAAGCTCTCTGATACGAGTATAAACTATCCAAGTCAAAAATATGGAAGGCTCCCTGATACGAGCATAAACTATCTAAATTCAAATTCAAATTGAAGGCTCCTTGATACGAGTATAAACTATCTAATAAATTCAAATTGAAAAACTCTTGAATATGAGTATAAACTATTCACAAGTTTAATTTCAAGAACTCCTTGATACGAGTATAAACTATCTAATAAATTCAAATTCAAGACTCCATGATACGAGTTTAAACTATCTAATCAGTTTTCGAGACTCATTCATTTCAAATGACAAGTCATCCATGAACAAGTCTCGAGGGAGCATTTGTAGGCGACAAAAATTTAATATTATATATAATATTTTTATTGATTTTTATATATTTATTTAGTTTTGGAATCTTATGAAATTCAAAATTAGATAAAATATTTAAATAATAAAGATATTATTATATAATAAACATCAAGAGTCTTTGGCAATAAATAAATATCTTTCAAAAGATATATATCAATTTCCAACAGCCAATGAGATAGTGCCACATCAGTCTTAGATCTCTCTCCCTATAACTATAAATAGGGCCTCCATATCAGTTGAAAAATACACCATAAGTCATTTGAAGAGTTCAAGAATTTGAGAAATTCCATAAGTGAAATTCTCTCAGATATTCAAGGTGTTCTTGTGATATTCAAAGGCGTTCTTCACCAAAATCATCCCGAAGACGGCGTTTGATCCATAAGCAAGACCATTTGAAGAGTTCAAGAATTTGAGAACTTCCATAAGTGAAATTCTCTCAGATATTCAAGGCGTTCTTGTGACATTCAAAGGCGTTCTTCATCAAAATCATCCCGAAGACGGCGTTTGATCCACAAGCAAGACCGTTTGAAGAGTTCAAGAATTTGAGAACTTCCATAAGTGAAATTCTCTCAGATATTCAAAGCGTTCTTGTGACATTCAAAGGTGTTCTTCACCAAAATCATCCCGAAGACGGTGTTTGATCCACAAGCAACACCATTTGAAGAGTTTAAGAATTTGAGAATTTGAGAATTTTCATAAGTGAAATTCTCTCAGATATTCAAAGCGTTCTTGTGACATTCAAATGCGTTCTTCACCAAAATCATCCCGAAGACGGCGTTTGATCCACAAGCAAGACCATTTGAAGAGTTCAAGAATTTGAGAACTTCCGTAAGAGAAATTCTCTCAGATATTCAAAGCGTTCTTGTAACATTCAAAGGCGTTCTTCACCAAATTCATCCCGAAGACGACGTTTGATCCATAAGCAAGGCAGTCAAAGGCGTTCTTCATCAATTCATTTTGAAATTAGCGTTTGATTCGGAAACAAGGCGTCGACCCTCCAAGTTAACGTTATCAAGACTAAAGATCAAGTCAAAGAAGATCGAGGACACAAATTGTCCCTGAAAACTTCGAAGGTCAAGTTCAAACAACAAGTCCGAGAAAATCAAAGAGACAAATTTACTCTGAAGATTTCAAAGACCATTTGAAAATCAAGTTTTGAATAGAAGAATCAGAGAAAAAATAGAGATTGGATTCGTATAAATACTTTTGATCTGAAATCATATTATTCGTACACATTTTGTTTTATCAAATTAAATATAAAATATTGTGTTACAACGATTAAACAATATTGAAAATTATTTTGTTGCTTAATAGTTTGCTCATGCACGTGAACAAAGAAGTTGTTATAAGACATTGCATAATCATCATTTTGAATATTCTTTTATTCGTGAGTATTATATTTTTGATATTACAACAAAATTTCTACTCAAAATTACACCTAGACTCAAATCTGGAAAATGAGCATATTCTTATTTTAGCCATGTCCAATAGGCAATGATAATAATATCATTTTTTTTAATCCCATTTAAAGCCAACTTTTGTTCAACGACGAATGTGTACCTTAATTATTAAGACAGTCATTGAAGGACTATTTCGTTAACGAAATAAATAACATTAGTTTTTTTAATTTATCATTTTTATTGCTGTTGAATTGGATATTAGTGTTACACTTTATTACTTAATTTATCGAATATAGAAAGAGTTATATGACCACATATGCATTAAATTATAATTTTGAATGTCACTATGAATTTTTCTTGAAAGTGCAAAAGATGAAATTGGTATATGTTCATTTTGTTCGTTTGTAAAAGCTTTGATTATATTATTTAACATAGTTTATGTAACGCCCAGTCCCACTAGGACCAAAACGTCACCAAAAGACATGCATACATGCTTACGTGATAAATATTTTTCAAGAAATTAAATTAACTTTATAACTAATTTATAAACGGACAGCACCTCAACTTAAAAATGTTCAAACTAGTCACCCAGGTGCTTTCAAAGTCAACTTTCAACAAGGCTTTTCAAAATCACAAACTCACATATAACCAAATTATGACCTGTCAACAAGAAAATACACATAGCCAATCAAGTCACTCATTCAAAAACTCCACGGTCAACCCTTATATACATTCAAAATATTTGTATATACAGTTAAAATTGACCACAGAGGTAAACAACTTTCAAACTTAAAGGTTTTGCAGAGTATCAACGAAAGCATTTAATATTTAATATACAAACATAAGTTTAAAGATGGTTTTAAGCAAAAATCATACAAGGGTCAACCATTTAACCCACTCCAACAGCTCGCCCTCAACCAGCTTGATCTCCAGGACCTGAAAACATTTGAAAATATTTGGGTTGAGTGCCAGAAAACACTCAGTGGGCATTTTCATTCGTCCAAGTCATACTTTCATGCTTTAAAATCAATCATAAACATACTTTATAACATAGTTTACTCTTCTTTATTGGATGAGAGACCCGATGTGATCACATGATACTTTACGGTTACTTATCTAGACATTTAGTCACAAAGTAAACTGTCTTGCTTGTAAGTCGGAATTCCTCTATGCATGAAGTCTCAACACATCCAATCATTGCGTAAACAATGCTATTAAAACATTTAACATGCTTTTTATGGACGAATTTAAAACATAGTTGTGAGTTATAGAAAAACCCACCTGGATGATCTCAATAACAGTGCAATTTATGCGTGAGATGCTATTACGCTTTCAGCTCGTCTCGACCTATAAAATTAAAATCCTAACTTAGAATCCTGAAATAGATCAATAAAGGTAATAACTTAGATCCTAAATGACTTAAATAAGAATTTCCTATGTCTTGGGATCATTTAGAATTAAAATGGAGTCAAATGGGCGATTAATGCGCATTTGATGGAATAGATCAACTTGGTGACCCTGATTGAGAAATTATCGGACTTTCTAGACTAAATATGAGTGGATAAAGATGAATCAAATAGAATTCAATGGCTATGAAATTTGATTTAGCATTTAGGAGGGAATTATAATATTTAGAATTCCTTTTGAGGCAAAATATAACATTTGAAAATTATAGAATTAAATAACATTTTCTAAGAATTCTAATTTAATCCCCAAATACTAAACTAGAATTAAATTAAATAAATAGGTAAATAAATTTGAAATCAAGAAATAAATCTCGTAATTAAAGGTTAAAAGAACGTAAAAAATAATTTTAATCCAATAGTTGGGTTAATTAAATTTCGCCGAAAGAAGTGGCGCATGATAGCTAACAAACAAATTTTAGTTTATTAGGCTTTTCGAGCATGACCTAAGCTATATTTATAGCCTATTTGCCAAGGAAGAAGTCTAGATACAAATTTCATTAGGCTTGTCTATAATTAATATAGTGAACAAGGATATCAAATTAAAAAAAAATGGCCAAAGAGCCGTGAATTAGATTGCTTACCTTCAGCTTGATTTTTTTCCACTTTTGATGTAATTCTCCCCCCTATTCTCCAAGTGATATATATGTATATATAGATTGGTATGTTCCCTTGGTTCACGTCCAACACGTATACAACAATTAATACACTAACCTATTTCTATTGTTTCCCAAATGGCCAAGTTTAATTGGTTAAATTTTTTTTTTTTTTTGATCAACATAGCCGAACCCCACATATATATATATATATATATACAAACAACATATATATATTAGTATTACACGTGCACTTACATGTACACTAAACCATTTAAACGTCTTTACAAATTACCAATTTTGATTGGTTTTAATTTTTATTTTATTTATTTATTTATTTATTTATTATTATTATTATTATTATTATTATTATTATTATTATTATTATTACTACTACTACTACTACTATCTTTTTCCTCTTGCAAACACACGTATACCCTATACACTTACTCAACTAGGAAATTCTCCAAATGGCTAAAATTAATTCATGAGTGAACATGGTTATCCAACAAAAAAAAATTCATTACTTTATTTATTCTTTAAAAGGTCTAACAATAATATGTTTATTAAGGTATTGTTGAATGTGGGCTTGAGTAAATGGATGCAAATTGAGCCTTAATTGGGCCAAAAGTGGATTGGATAATTGGACTTGAATTTATAATAGTGGTCATGGTAGAATAAATTTGGCTCAAATTATCACATGAATTAAATTTCATTGAAAACTCAAATGAAGTCCGATTTAGATGATCTTGATATCAAAACGATCCCAATAATCTCTATTTTTATAATATATATTCTAATATTAAGTAGAAAACTCAACTAAGGTCAAGACTTCTTAATCTTTTTGTGTCTAAGCCCATAATTAACTAGCCAAAATAATTTGGATTCTAATTTCATGAAATTTCTAGCTATAAAATAAATTTTAAATACTATATTTTTCTGGGGTGTTACAGTTTATCTTGACATTATTTGGAAAACATATATTATATATGCCTTAGCATTTACTCGGATTGATTTCATGATTGATATATAAATTCATGGTTATGCATGGATTCATTTTTATTCAATTATCTTTTGCATAATTGTGAGATTTTTATTTTACTCTATCCAGTGGATATTATATTGATTCTCTCTATTTTTAGTGAAATATTTTAAATTATAATACTACCTAAAGGGCAAATCATTAATCTTTTAAGCCATCACCATGTAAATTCAAACTTGATGAAAAATATCATTTTCTTCGAAAAAATTATGCAATCCCTGAAGGATATTTCAATTCAATCATTTACAACATTTATATTACTCAGAATAACACTTTTGAGGGGAGACTAATGAATTATAAAGTTCCCCTAGAGATTGTTGAAATTGAATTATAATACTACTTGGTTTCAAAGTTATTGTTGAAATTGAATTATAATACGACTTAGTTTCAAAGTTATGGAACATAACTAGCTCATGTCAATTTGCCACTAGTAAATAAGACTAAATGGTGATGTCAATAATTACTTGAGCATAACTCGATTATTTTGATGACATAATATAATCTTTCTAAATTAATATTTGTTAAATATTATATCTAGCGATCTCAATTTGAATATTACTTCAGCTGAGTTTCAAAAGTTATCAAGGTTATGTTATACCTTTATTCAATAAAACGTTTTATGTTGCAATAAATTAAAAATTTAAAGACCCAAAAATTTGAATTATGGCATGAGTGTTCGGGTCATCCCCTTTATATTAGTGTGTGAATAACAAAAGAAACACTTCTCATCTGTGAATTATTTCTATCACCACCAAAACGTACTTATATTAACTCTAAGGAAAAGCAAAGAGTAAAGTTAATAATTGAATCAATTTATAAATTAGTACGTTGATTTTATAATTATTTATCAACATTAGGGGGAGATATGACTGAAATAATGCCGATAATTTTTTGTTGAAGATTAATTTCACATACTACATGAACTGGAAGTTTAATGTATTATTAACTGCCAAAAGTTATCATACTGGAGTTATTATAATATATGTGCATTACAAACAGTGGAAGTTCCACATATATTTGAATTACTCAACGCCAGAAGTGAGAGAGTTCATTGATGCTAGAAGCAAAAAAAATATTTGAAATGTAAAATCCGCAGAAAATAAAATTAAAAATATGCAATAACTCCTAGAACCTCCTGAAGTGGATTGTCCTGAAGACGAAAATCTTAGTATATTTGCACGTGCGCTAAATAATCATAATACTGAGATTGCAGAACAACCAGATTAAAATATTATGGGAAATGATAATGATCTGGTTAATATTAACATTGAAGGTACCATATATTTTATTAATATGGGAGAAACTTATAACATAAATATCATAGTTGTCGACAACATATTTACCTCTACAATTACTTTTATAATGATAATTTGGATCCAAAACTTAAGATGAAAGCAGATTGCCTGGAGCATTCTGATTATGTAAAATGAAAAATAGCAATTGAGGTAAAGCTCAACCCACGAAACAATTATTGTCCCAGCAGGACACAAATAAGCATTTCTATGAATGAGAAATGACAAAATTAACAAAGTGGTGAGACATACAAAGAGGTTGTAGCTTATGGATTTACACAGAAACCCATATTTCATAAATTATATTCTCCTATTAACAATGACATTACATTCCGCTACATAAAATAAATGGCAGTAATTTTAGCATTGGATATGCAATTAATGGATGTTGTGACTGCACATTTGTATGGGTCATTGAACGATAATATTTATATAAAAATCCTGATGGATTTAAAATTTCTTGTATAACATCGCAAGAAAAGTTAACTCATGTCTAAAGATGAGTATTTGAAATACAAGACTTGGATAATACCAAGTATTGTCTCGATCTGCAGATCGAGAATCACCCGATGTGATTTTATGCACCAGTCAACCTACTTTAGAAATGTTTTTGATATTTTATTTATGAATAATTTTATTTAGCACACTTATATTTTTGTCAGATCACTTGAAGTGAATGAATATTTATTTAAACTCAATATTGATAAGAGGATATTTTGAAACCAGAAGTTTCTTACAATATTTTATCTTGCAAGATTACCTGGCCAGGTACCGTATTTATAAATAACTTGCTAGCAAGATTTAGTGTTGTTCTACAATGAGACACTAGAATGCCGATTACTATATCCTCCATTATTTTCAAATTATAAATATTATTTATTGAAATAAACAATGGCATGGCATTGGTGGACTATTCAAATGTGGCTATATGTATGATCCTTATATTGTTGTATATATCCATTTTGGACCATTGAAAGATTGTCGCATTATATAAACACCTTAAAAGAATGTTTTCTATTAAAGATACTTCACACTTTACATTTATGATTTATGTGGTATTGCGACGAGTGATATTATCCCCTATTGTCTATTAAAAGATAATGTATTTATGTTGCACAAATAAATAGTAGGTTTGTTAAAGATTAACTGATCCACATGAACTCCTGAAGAGTTGTGAAATTTAAAATTTGCTCCAATGATTGTAGTTTTGAGGGGGAGCGATATTTCAAAACAATCTAAAAGATTAGGCCCTGAAGATCAGACCCTGTAGGTCTACATTATGCCCTGAAGGCTCAATGGTTGTACTCTTTTTTCCTTACTAAGTTTTTTTCCATAGGTTTTCTTAGTGAAGGTTTTTAATAAGGCAACTAATGCAACACATAAATATACATATGTCATGTACTCTTTTACTCGACTGATTTTTTCCATTGGGTTTTCCAGCGAGGTTTTTAACGAGGTATGAACGTCACGTCGTAATGTCCAGGGGGGGTGTTATAAATATATTTATTATATATGGACATTACTTGTTCCCTACTCTAGGGTTTAGTTTCTAGCCCTATATATATCTTGTATTCTTGTGTAGATCGACACATCAATGAATAAAATACATCGATGAATAAAATCATCTTTCTTCCCCCAATATTCTCTGTTCTTCTATTTTATGTTATTTACTTCTTGAGTATGATTCTGGAATTCGATTTATGTTATTTACTTCTTGAGTATGATTCTGAAATTTGATTTACAACAAATACAATATTTTGAATTTTTAGTCTTTCTAACAATATTACTTAATTATAAAAATTATAACACTTTTTTTTTTATTTTAGGGCCTAATTTTTATTATTTGCACAAGGCCTACAAAAGGGCAAAGGTCCAAAAAAGCCCCTAAGCTATTTTAAAAATCTCATTTAAACACTTATTTTTTTTTATCCATATAAACACCTAATTAAAGTATTTAAAAGGGTGCAAACGCACCCTTTACTAATAATTTGAGTTAACGACGTCTCTACAGTCAGAAACACGATCTTTTCCACTGTATCTCAATTCTCTCCAATTTATCTGATATCGATTTCTGTTTCAAATCCTAAACCTTCTCGGAATTCACACCGACTCTTAAATCTCCAACAAAAATTATATTTTTTTAATCAAACAAATTGAAAATCAGAGTTTCTAGTTGTAGATTCATCTTCGTTGAATCCTAAAACTTCTCTGAATGTTGCAGATACATGGCTTCATCTTCGTCAAATAGCTCTACATCATCTAGAAAAGTGACAAGTATTGATTTCAAAGAGGGTTGTGGATTTTGCAAGTTTGATGTTCAAGAAGTGCTATGGACTTCATGGACTTAACAAAATCTGGAAGAAGATTCATATATTTATGCTAGAGATGTTTATAATAAACTTCAAGTTATGTTTGAGAAATCTTAAAAGTATGAGAAATATTGAAGTGGACAAGGTGGATGTGAAGTTGAAGAAAACTTATTTTGTTATGGTAGCGTCATGATTATTTCTAGTGGTGATTGTTAAGTTTTTTCAATGTATGTATTTGTTGAATATTTAGATGGTTTGTGTAGGCTTGTAATTGTCAAATTATTTAGAAATATATAAAGTGAAATGGAGTTGTTAAGTCTAGATTGATTTCACATATTTGTTCTGCAAATGGATGATTCAGCTGATTCAAGTGATAGGTTAATGGTTGACATAATAATTTCATGCAAAATTGGAGGTGTTCTTGCTTTTGTGTTTTCATTTTTTTCTTTTAATATCCATAAAACACATGTAGTGAAAAAAATGGGGAAATGATTTTCCCATTTGCAACTCTGTGAACTTATGGTTGAAGTTATTTGGTTTGTTGCTAGCTTGATTCCTAGTTCTCAAATTATATCCTCTCAATCTTACTTGCACATTTCATAGTGTCTGTATAAGTAAAATAAATAAGGTAGGAAACTCTATGATATAATCATCTTTCTAATTCTTTGTACATGGGAATTAATTCAAAATGTGTATAACATGATATATACAAAACATTTAATATGATATGAAATAAGTGACAATACGTAGAGAATTCAAAATAGAGAAATATAGATCTCATGATCCAAATAATATGAAAACCAACATAAATCCTTTTTTCCAGCTGGCTTCAGTAGAAATAACCAAATCAAAAGGTGTAGCGCCCCGGTCCTGAAAGACCGTGAAAATGGACGCCACGAGGGTTGGAATTAAGAAGCGGGAAAGAAAGGGGAATAATCTGATTAACAAAACCTCAACAGAAGACTCAGAATAACCAAACATGGTTTTTTTAATACATATACTTATCCGAAACACCAAGATCAGGGTTCTTAACGTTTAACAAAAGAGTAACATAAGTGCGGAAGCTTAATCCCAACAGAATATTAACAAAAAAAGATAATGGAAAATAAGTAAATAACAAAAGTCCATCTCTCAGCATCATCACGTCCACGCGTCAGCCTACTGACCTGAAAATGTTTGAAAAGATTTGGACTCAGTGGGCAAGTTTTCACAATTTAAGTTATGCAAATCATTTTCTAAAAGTAATCTATTTGTGTCCATGCAGGTAGTGAAACTTAGAAGGTTTTAAATTTGAAAGCAACCTAAGTTCACCAAGACATTTTATCGTGAAACGCTTAATTGTATAATCAGTCACTGTCCGCAACCCCTACTACATCACCAATGCGTAAAGTTTATGAGTATAAACGATGAGTGTAACCAATGAGTGTTTCATTTTAGTCTTTCAACAAGGAATAGAGCATGACAAATAATGCATGCATACTGCAGCTACTCACATTGACACAACGCTGGTTTATAAGACTCCGACAACATATAGTAGCACGTAAATTTTTAACATAGATAGTCACATATGCAATTTTAATAAAGCAGGGCTTCATAACTCGAAAGATACAATTTGCAAAGATAGTATAGTAGCCCACCTGATTAGCTAATAATAGCTGAAGCTTTTACGATTCTTTTAAGAGTCCCCTAAGTCCGATGTTCCGGGTTTTGTCCTACACATAAAGACTAAGACTTAGAAGCGTATCAAGTCAAATCCCAAATCATGACCTAACTAATTAAAATTTTAAGGTACAAGGTTTTATGCCCATGGAATTAGTTGATGAAATTGATAATATAGGAATTTAAGAAATCATAGAATAATCTAAAGTTAAATTTTGAATTTTCAAATATAGAAAGAAAAAATAATAATATAAGGATTAGAGATGTAAAAAATAAAGACTAAGACTTAGAAGTGTATCAAGTCAAATCCTAAATCATGACCTAACTAATTAAAATTTTAAGGTACAAGGTTTTATGCCCATGGAATTAGTTGATGAAATTGATGATATAGGAATTTAAGAAATCATAGAATAATCTAAAGTTAAATTTCGAATTTTAAAATATAGAAAGAAAAAAATAATAATATAATGAGGATTAGAGGTGTAAAATAAAAATGAAATTAAGGAGATTTGAACCCCTAACCTCTAGTGGATTAATACAAGCCTTTAACTGTAGCGCCCCGGTCCCGAAAGACCGTGGAAATGGACGTCACGGGGGTTGGAATTAAGAAGCGGGAAAGAAAGGGGGTAACCTGATTAACAGGATCTCAACAGAAGACTCAGAATAATCAAACATGCTGTATAATAATATATATACCTATTCATAACACCAAGATCAGAGCTCTTAGTGTTTAACAAAAGGATATTACAAGCGCGGAGACTTCATTATCAACAGAATAATTAACAAAAAGAGACAATGGGAAAGTACGTAAACAACAAAAGCCCATCTCTCAGCATCGTCACCTCCACGCACCAGCCTACTGACCTGAAAGATATTTGAAAATATTTGGGCTGAGTACTAGTGCACTCAGTGGGCAAGTTTTTACAATTCGAGTTATGCAAATCATTTTATTAAAGTAATCTATCTGTGTTCATGCAGGTAGTGAGGCTTAGGAGGTTTCAAAATTTAAAGCAACCTAAGTTCACCAAAACATTTTATCGTGAAGCGCTTAAGAGGGTAACCAGTCACTGCCCGCAACCCGTACTACATCACCACGCATAAAGTTGAGTATGGCCAAGTACACCCAATGAGTATAACCCATAAGTGTTTCATTTTTGTCTCACCGACAAGGAGTAGGGCAGGACAAATAAAGCATGCATACTGTAGCTACTCACATTGACACAGCGCTGGTTTATGAAACTCCGACAACATACAGTGGCACGTAAATATTTAACACAGATAGTCACATATGCAATTTTAACAAAGCAGAGCTTAATAGCTCGAAAGATACAATTTACAAAAATATAATAGCCCACCTGGATAATAGATAAGCTTTCAAATTCTGAGCTGGTTTTGTTCAGGTTCTTCTGCTATCTCTAAGCCTACAACAACCAACATTGGCTTAGTTTAACTAAAGGCCCCTATTAAAACTCAATCTCTAATATTTATTTTAGTTTGGCTTATGCTACTATACTATACTTTGCATTTTTTTCATAAATCATTAATTTGATCATTTAAATTTGCATTTATTCCTAAAATATCAATTTACTCTTAAAATCACTATACTAATATTCCCAGTTAATACCATTATTTACTATGATCAATTTAAAATTATTAAAGCATAATAAAATTTATTGAAAATTTACACAATAGGGTTGTATGTTACATAGTTCAAAAAAAAATAAGTTTTACATATACTAGAGATAATATACATTATTTAGGAAATATTATAAATTTAAATAATTTCAAACTTATAGAATATGTATGATAATTCAGTTAATGAAAATATTGGTGATCAAATATTACAATATATCATTCATGATTAGCACTAAAAATAAATAAATAAATAAATAAATTGAATATGAAATTTAGGAGAATTGTGTAATCAAATGTTGTATTCAATTATCTTCTTATTTTAGTATTATTATTTTATATTTGAGTAGGAATTGAGATTCTACATTCATATCCCATAATTTGGATTTCTTAAATAAAACTAATAGAGAATTATAAAAGATTACCTGATTTTCGGTCGGCTAAGTATTAAGATAACTAATTAGAGGTTGTATGTAGATATGGGGTGGTGTTGAGAAATTAAAGTGCTGTGGATTAAATCTCTCAAGTGTAAAAGAAGCTGGAATACCTAACCTTACTTAAAATTTGGCATGATTAAATTTTAATAGCAATAGAGGTTCGAATAAAATATTTAAAATAACTAATGAGTCATCACTTGCTTTAATCTTAATTTGACACATAAATTTGTTAAAATAACTTTATGACACGTATGGCAAGAAGATCAATGTCAATTCAAATTGAAATATACATATACTTATATATATTTACACGAAATAATATTTTCTTTATTATTATAAATAAATAAATGTTATACATACAATATATATATATATATATATATTTATCACAATAAATCTATTATGCTTAGTAAATAAATTCTATTTAATCAAATTAAGTGCATATCTAGGGTTCTAAATTAAATACGAAAATATTCTAAGGTATTTCCAACACACTCAACGGGCACACATCACCTAAAAATGTGACCTAGAAGGGCCTGTTTTCTTCCCTAGGTTATCCTTATGGTTAGTATATGCTGTTTATATATATTTTTTTTAATACCAAGAAGATTGGATATTACACTTATTCTAACTATTAGATATATATTTCTAATTAAATTTAGATAATAAAATTTTCGGGGTATTACACTCCTCCCCCCTTAAAAGAATTTCGTCCCGAAATTCACGTACCTTCGAATAACTCAGGATATTGCTGTCTCATTTTGCTTTCTAGTTCCCACGTTGCCTCAGTTCGATCATGATGATTCCATTGCAC
Organism: Perilla frutescens; assembly: GCA_026008535.1. Lineage (NCBI taxonomy): Eukaryota > Viridiplantae > Streptophyta > Magnoliopsida > Lamiales > Lamiaceae > Perilla > Perilla frutescens. Next base: position 23,993,798 of record BRKX01000010.1, on the reverse strand, counting down.
AAGCACTAATGGAATTTGCTTGTTTCTTAGGACTTGAACTTTCCTATCAAGAATTTCGTGGGGTTTCTCCTCATATGTCATATCAGAACGTAAAATCAACTCACTTTCTTTGACAACGTGTTCTGGGTCAAACACGTATTTCCTGAGCATTGAAACATGATATACATCATGAACTTGTGACAGGTCTAGCGGTAGAGCTAATCGGTAAGCTACCTCACCAATTCTTTCTAATATCTCGAATGGACCAATAAATCTTGGTCTCAGTTTGCCTTGTTTTCCGAATCTCACAACACCCCGTGTTGGAGATACTTTTAAGAAAACTTTTTCACCAACTTGGAACTGTAGGTTCGTCCTGCGCTTGTCTGCATAAGCCTTCTGTCTGTCTTGCGCTTCTTTCATTCTTACTCGAATTTGGTCGATCATCTTGACAGTGGTTTGCACGATCTCTGGACCCAAAATTTTTCTTTCTCCAACTTCATCCCAGTATAGAGGCGATCTGCATTTGCGACCATACAAGGCTTCATATGGTGCCATTTTTATAGTTGATTGGTAGCTGTTGTTATAAGAGAACTCCACCAAAGGTAAAACGTCTTCCCAACTTGTGTTTCCGTCCAACACAACTCCTCGTAGCATATCCTCCAGAATTTGTATCGTCCTTTCTGATTGACCATCTGTTTGAGGATGAAAAGCAGTGCTGAAGTTCAGCTTCGTTCCCATTACTTCTTGAAGACTCTTCCAAAACCTTGATGTGAAGCAAGTATCAGGATCTGACGTGATAGAAACTGGAATTCCATGTAGTCGAACAATCTCCTTCACATAAATTTGCGCCAACTTGCTTAATTTCGTTGTTGTTTTGATTGGCACGAAATGTGCTAATTTGGTCAATCGATCTACGATGACCCAGACTGATGAGTTTCCTTTCGCTGATCGCGGTAATCCTACCACAAAATCCATCGTTATATGCTCCCATTTCCATTCTGGAATTTCCAACGGCTGCAATAACCCCGAAGGTCGTTGATGTACCGCTTTCACTTGCTGGCATGTTAAACATCTTTCCACAAATATGGCTATCTCTCTTTTCATATTATTCCACCAGAAATATTGCTTCAGGTCCTTGTATAGCTTTGTGCTGCCTGGATGTGCCACGTAGGGAGTATTATGAGCCTCTCTCATAATTTCTTGCTTCAATGTGTCATCACTGGAAACGCATAATCTGTCACGGAACATTAAAGCTCCATCGTTATCTTCCCTAAATTCTTTTGGTTCGCCCGCTTTGACTCTTTGTCTTATCTTTTCTAATCGTTCATCTTTTTGCTGAGCTTCTACGATTATCGACCGTAGTTCTGGTTTGTAGAGCTTGGTGCAAACACCAACTCTAATTCCATCTTTTCTATTTCTCTCACAAGCTCCTCCTTATTTGTCAGTAGATATCCCATCACTCCTTGTTTCTTTCTGCTCAATGCGTCGGCTACTACATTTGCTTTCCCGGGATGGTAGTGAATCGTGCAGTCATAATCTTTCACTAACTCTAACCATCTTCTCTGCCTCATATTAAGCTCTTTCTGTTCGAAGATATACTTCAAACTCTTATGGTCAGTGTAAATCTCGCATTTCACCCCATAAAGATAATGTCTCCAAATCTTAAGTGCATGTATGACGGCGGCAAGCTCTAAATCGTGGGTTGGGTAGTTCAGTTCATGAGGTCTTAATTGTCGCGAAGCATATGCTACCACCTTCCCATTTTGCATCAGCACGCATCCTAAACCCAATTTAGACGCGTCAGTGTATATCACGAATCCTTCTACTCCTTCTGGCAAAGTTAAGACTGGTGCAGTTGTTAATCTTGTCTTTAGTTCCTGAAAACTCTGTTCACACGCATCAGTCCACTCAAACTTGACCTTCTTCCTCAAAAGTTGTGTCATTGGCCTTGCTATCTTTGAAAAATCTTTAATGAACTTCCGGTAATATCCTGCTAAACCGAGGAAACTTCTTATCTCATGAATGTTGGTCGGTGATTTCCACTTCTTCACTGCCTCAACCTTTGCAGGATCCACCTTGATCCCCTCTACTGACACAATGTGTCCGAGAAACATTACTTCACTTAGCCAAAATTCACATTTGCTGAATTTGGCATATAACTTTTCTCTCCTTATTGTTTCTAACACTAGTCTTAAGTGTTTCTCGTGTTCTTCTTTATTTCTTGAGTAGATCAATATGTCGTCAATAAAGACCAACACAAACTTATCTAAATATTCATGGAAAACCCGATTCATTAAATCCATGAAGACTGCAGGTGCATTTGTTAACCTAAAAGGCAACACTAGAAACTCATAGTGGCCATATCTTGTTCGGAATGCAGTCTTGGGTATGTCATCTTTTCTTACTTTAACTTGATGATACCCAGATCGTAGATCAATCTTGGAAAAGATTTTTGCACCAGTCAACTGATCAAAAAGATCATCTATCCTCGGAAGTGGATACTTGTTCTTCACTGTCAACTTGTTCAACTCCCGATAGTCGATGCACATTCTCATAGTACCATCCTTCTTTTTGACAAATAGAATCGGTGCTCCCCAAGGCGATACACTGGGTCTTATAAAACCTAATTCCAATAATCCCTCTAGTTGCACCTTTAACTCTTGTAACTCATTCGGTGCTAAACGATATGGGGCTTTGGATACCGGTGCTGCTCCCGGTTCTAGGTCTATGGTGAATTCTACTTGTCTGTCTGGCGGCAGACCTGGCAAATCATTTGGAAATACATCTTCATAGTTCCGTACCACTGGTACCTGACCCACTGTTAAACCTTCTTCTTTCTTGCTTACAAGGTTTACTAGAAACACTAGACAATCTCCTTTCTGTAACAACTTTACAGCCTTCAATGCTGAAATGATGGGAATTATATTTCCCATTTTTGCTCCATAAAACTTTACTTCTTCCTCGCCTAACTTCTGAAATATTATCTCTCTCTCGTGGCAGCGTATTATTGCACTCTCCTTTGTTAGCCAATCCATCCCAAATATAATGTCAAAGTCCCGCATCTCAAGAGCATAGAGATCAGTTATGAAATTCTTTTCACCTACTACCAAGTCTAAGTTCTTACAAACACAATCGGCTAAAAGTGTTTGCCCTGAAGGAATGCTTACTGCTAGGGCTTCTTCTGCTAATTCTAGTTCTAGATTAAGACCTTTACATACATCTCTAGATATGAAAGAATGTGAAGCTCCAGTATCAAATAAAGCAAGCACAGGTATATTACTCAAACTAATCATACCTGCCAAATTTCCAGGGTTCCCAGCTGCATCTTGCTGGTTGAGAGCATACGCTCTGGCTTATTGTGGTGCACGAGGACCTTGATTCTGATTTTGCTGAGGTCTGGGATTACTTCTATTGTTGTTGTTATTCCCTCGACCTCCTCCACCTTGTGGTCTTGTATTTCTCATGTCCTGTCTGAACTGTGGCCTCTGCTGCTGTTCTTGTGCTCCAGAATTCTGTTGGCATTTATTAGCATAATGCCCCTGTCGACCACATCGATAGCATTGGACACATGGTCCAAAGTGATATCTGTTACAAGTTGTACACAATGGTGAATTCCCTTGATAGCCCTGAGATTTTGGTGCAACATTCACTTGCCCTGCAGGCCTTGGTCCAAAGTTCCTTCCTCCTTGATAGTTATGCTGAAAATTCTTCCCTTGATAACCTCGTTGTGGTCCATCCCACTTCCGTTTTCCCTTCTGATCCCCAGCTACTGGTTGAGATGGTGAAGCCTTTGGTGTTCCTTGCATTGCCTCAATACTAAGTGCCCAACTCAGTATTTGACCATAGTTTACTTCATCCTTTCCGATCAGTGCAGTGCCTATTTCCGGTTTCAAACCCATGCGAAATTTTTCAATCCTCTTTGCTTCTGTGTCTACGGTCTGTGGTGCGTATCGAGATAACCTATTAAACTGCAAATCATATTCTGCGACTGATTTGCTCCCCTGTTTGAGATTCCAGAATTCATTAGCCTTCTGATGCTGATAATGAGCCGGTATGTATTTTTGATATAAGATCGTCTTAAAGTTATCCCAAATGAACACTTCCCAATCTGCATCAGATATTGTCCTTCGAACTGACTCCCACCAGAAATCAGCATCATCCACAAGTTGATACAGGGCACAGGCCACCCTTTCTTTATCACTACAATGCAAAAACCCAAATATCTTTTCAAGTGCTCGAACCCAACGTTCGGCTGTGAGTGGATCCCCTTCTCCATTGAAAGTTGGGGGGTTATGGCGTCTGAACTCCATTTCAATTTGTGGTCCCTGACCCTGCGGAATATTCGGTACTTCCGGTACCGCCAAGTTCACATTTCTTGGTCTTCCTCTTGGCATTCTGTAACTAGTCAAATCTCCAATCGATCAACACTTGCGTAAAGATTTGAAAAGAAAATAAAAATAATAACCACTCATCTCGTAAAGAAAATGAAATATATATATGCAAAGCCTTCCAAAAATATATACACGATATATATATAAATCCAAAAGATATCCTGAACAGAACTTTTATATAAAAGAGTCGAGTACCACACATACATCATCTATACATCTGCCAAAAATATAATATACCGTCTAGTCCACTAAGTCAAAAAGAGGCTAACTACCAAGTGCCTCATGTCGGAACGGTCTTATAACAACGACAACGTTTCCGACTAACAAAAGCTACTGAGCTAATGATACAACAAAATGTCAGCGTCAGTATATACTAAACTACTCAAACTACTACAACTAAACATATATCTATGGAGACGACGGAATATACCAATGCCCTGGACGCCCCTCCGCATCGAAATCACGTCGAAAGTGGAGCGTCATAGATCCATCAGTTACTTCCATAGGCTCCTCATCGGGATTCTTCTCCGGGTCCTCTTCTGGGTCCTCCTCTGCGATGGGCTCTAACTAGGTTCCAGATGGACCAGCCTCATCATCATGCGATGCTACCGTGATAAGTGGCGACTGTGGTGCAGGTGGTGCTGAACGATCCATCTCGATCGTCCTCTCCACTGGTAAGACCGATGTAAATGGTACTCTAAACATATCCATATCCTCCTCCACTATGGGTAATTGTGGAGCCACACATCGTCTATCTGCCCAAATTCGTAGCACATAAGTGAAGAATCTCGAGAAATAGACTTTCTCTGCAAAAGTAGGCGGAGATCTCTCTAAGAAAATATCAGCAACTTTTGCAGCCCATGGTCTCCAAGCTTGAGGTAGTCCAATAATATATCTCGCCGTAGCCTCTACCTCTGTAATACCACCGATACCCGAGATGGTCATCCATAAAGTCACAAAACGTGCAGTGAACTCTGGCACATCCTCCCCTGGTCTACTGATACATACACGGAACCTCTCTATCCGCTCATCCATCGTAACACGAGTACGACACCTCTTTCGAGGTCTCACCTGCCATCCCGCCATCTAATTAGCACAACTTCTCAATCAGCCTACGCTCAAACATTTTCACAAATTCTTACAAGTTCAGCCTAAGTTCAACAACTACAGGCTAAGTTCATCTTAAGTTCTCAAACTCCAAGTCAAAATACTCATCTAGAGCACAAACATCAAATACAAATCAACTATCAATGTGTGCAATCAACATATGTCAATCATTCATAAGTATGCCCACAGGCTTATTTCAAACCAGTATGCTATCACCATAGCAACAGAGTATGCAATCAGCGTAGTTAATCAGAGCATGCAATCAGCATAATAATCAATCTTTCGAGGAATTCCCGTCAACACGGCGAATCCTAATCTTTCATCAATCTTTCGAGGAATTCCCGTTAACACGGCGAATCCTAATTTTTCATTTTCAGACATACTTAACATTTCAACATATAATGCAAACTTTTAAAAACTAAAATTTGCATAAAAATACGCGTACCTTTTAAGCTGTTGCGTGAGTGACAAGCTGAGGGCTTATATAATATCACACGGAATTTCAATGAAAGACGAAATAAGACCCAGCAGGTCTGCAACTCTACTACAGAGTTGCAAACCTGGCTCTGATACCACTCTGTAGCGCCCCGGTCTCGAAAGACCGTGGAAATGGACGCCACGGGGGTTGGAATTAAGAAGCGGGAAAGAAAGGGGGTAACCTGATTAACAGAATCTCAACAGAAGACTCAGAATAATCAAACATGCTGTATAATAATATATATACCTATTCATAACACCAAGATCAGAGCTCTTAGTGTTTAACAAAAGGATATTACAAGCGCGGAGACTTCATTATCAACAGAATAATTAACAAAAAGAGACAATGGGAAAGTACGTAAACAACAAAAGCCCATCTCTCAGCATCGTCACCTCCACGCGCCAGCCTACTGACCTGAAAGATATTTGAAAATATTTGGGCTGAGTACTAGTGCACTCAGTGGGCAAGTTTTTACAATTCGAGTTATGCAAATCATTTTATTAAAGTAATCTATCTGTGTTCATGCAGGTAGTGAGGCTTAGGAGTTTTCAAAATTTAAAGCAACCTAAGTTCACCAAAACATTTTATCGTGAATCGCTTAAGAGGGTAACCAGTCACTGTCCGCAACCCGTACTACATCACCACGCGTAAAGTTGAGTATGGCCAAGTATACCCAATGAGTATAACCCATAAGTGTTTCATTTTTGTCTCACCGACAAGGAGTAGGGCAGGACAAATAAAGCATGCATACTGTAGCTACTCACATTGACACAGCGCTGGTTTATGAAACTCCGACAACATACAGTAGCACGTAAATATTTAACACAGATAGTCACATATGCAATTTTAACAAAGCAGAGCTTAATAGCTCGAAAGATACAATTTACAAAAATATAATAGCCCACCTGGATAATAGATAAGCTTTCAAATTCTGAGCTGGTTTTGTTCAGGTTCTTCTGCTATCTCTAAGCCTACAACAACCAACATTGGCTTAGTTTAACTAAAGGCCCCTATTAAAACTCAATCTCTAATATTTATTTTAGTTTGGCTTATGCTACTATACTATACTTTGCATTTTTTTCATAAATCATTAATTTGATCATTTAAATTTGCATTTATTCCTAAAATATCAATTTACTCTTAAAATCACTATACTAATATTCCCAGTTAATACCATTATTTACTATGATCAATTTAAAATTATTAAAGCATAATAAAATTTATTGAAAATTTACACAATAGGGTTGTATGTTACATAGTTCAAAAAAATAAGTTTTACATATACTAGAGATAATATACATTATTTAGGAAATATTATAAATTTAAATAATTTTAAACTTATAGAATATGTATGATAATTCAGTTAATGAAAATATTGGTGATCAAATATTACAATATATCATTCATGATTAGCACTAAAAATAAATAAATAAATAAATTGAATATGAAATTTAGGAGAATTGTGTAATCAAATGTTTTATTCAATTATCTTCTTATTTTAGTATTATTATTTTATATTTGAGTACGAATTGAGATTCTACATCCATATCCCATAATTTGGATTTCTTAAATAAAACTAATAGAGAATTATAAAAGATTACCTGATTTTCGGTCGGCTAAGTATTAAGATAACTAATTAGAGGTTGTATGTAGATATGGGGTGGTGTTGAGAAATTAAAGTGCTGTGGATTAAATCTCTCAAGTGTAAAAGAAGCTGGAATACCTAACCTTACTTAAAATTTGGCATGATTAAATTTTAATAGCAATAGAGGTTCGAATAAAATATTTAAAATAACTAATGAGTCATCACTTGCTTTAATCTTAATTTGACACATAAATTTGTTAAAATAACCTTATGACACGTATGGCAAGAAGATCAATGTCAATTCAAATTGAAATATACATATACTTATATATATTTACACGAAATAATATTTTCTTTATTATTATAAATAAATAAATGTTATACATGCAATATATATATATATATATATATATATTTGTCACAATAAATCTATTATGCTTAGTAAATAAATTCTATTTAATCAAATTAAGTGCATATCTAGGGTTCTAAATTAAATACGAAAATATTCTAAGGTATTTCCAACACACTCAACGGGCACACATCACCTAAAAATGTGACCTAGAAGGGCCTGTTTTCTTCCCTAGGTTATCCTTATGGTTAGTATATGTTGTTTATATATATTTTTTTTAATACCAAGAAGATTGGATATTACACTTATTCTAACTATTAGATATATATTTCTAATTAAATTTAGATAATAAAATTTTCGGGGTATTACATTAACCACTAGGCTAGAGATTAGTAAAGGGAATTGAACCTAAGACCTAAGATTATTTAAAGTACATGTTAACCACTTAGCTAAACAAACATTTTTGAAAATAATTCAGTTTCAATATTAATTAAACTAAATTGCAGAATATTTGACATTAAAAGAAAAATAAAATAAAAGGAAGAACTAACACATACACATGCACACAACACACAATTCACGCACACACCCACTTCTCAAATTAAAGACAATTCAATTCTCTCTCAAAACCTCAATTCTCCTTCATAGTACACATGTGCACATTTATTCCAAAATGTTTTAATTCAAACAAAAGAAAGAGAATTATACTCCTTTTTATGCTTTTGGAGACAACACACATTTTTTTTAAAAAAAATCACACTACCTTTCCTCACCCTCAACCAATACATGTATGTACAGTGACTACACACACATTTCTCAATTTCAAAACAATGATATGTCTCTCTCTTTCTACTGCATTCCATTAAAATAACCAAAAATTCTCATTTGTCTTTTCTCAATCCAAAATAAAAACCCTGCAAATTCAAACCTAATTAAATAAACATTAATATAAAGTCAACCATTTTTCTCTTTCTCTCTCTCTCGGAACCCATCTGCACAAGTTAAAGCCACTTCTTTCTCTCTTTCCAAGCCATCTTCACGTACACACACACCATCTCAGAAATAAAACAATACTTTATCTCTCTACTGTAAATATGCATTTTTACAATCAAGTTAAGTAAAATCAAACTCCTTCTCTATACTCTCTCTTGAAACTGCAGGAACACAGCACACACATGACACACATAAATTCCATTTTTTTCTTCCCAATATTTGAAAACAAAATTCCATATTCTTCTCTCTTTTTGCCAAACGTCGGTCTCTCTCTCACACACACATTCACGAGTCATCTTCAAAATTTTTACCATTTTACTTTACACATGCAACATTGAGCTAACTTATTTTTGGAAAAACACAATAATATTTCCACTAAAAATTAAAATAAAACAACAATAAAAGATTTGGGAAAAATTCCAAATAATATGTTTTCTTAAGATCAAACTTGAAATTAAACCTTCAATACTTCAATAATCACGAAAATAAATATGGGCAAGAGATACAAAAGTAAGAGATGAAGAAGATGACCACAAATTCCCACTGTTATCCTCACCGATTAACCGAGTGCAAGATAAGACATAAAAGAAAAGTAAGGAGAAGTAGGTTGTATTTTGTTATGGCCGAAAATAATTTTTGGGGAAGATATATGAATAATAATATTTGAATAGTCTAGGTGATGATAAGCGTTACCTTGTGTGTCTTGTGCAAAATGTGACACCTTGACAAGTCCAAATTCTCTCGTATTTTTGTGTCTTTTTCTCGTTCTTTTGTCCTTTGTTTTTTCTGTTTTTTTAGTCAGAAAGAGCCAGAATGGGCACAAGAGGCAGCAGGAGGCAGGAGAATCACTTCTAGAGGGCACAAGAGTGCCAATGATACCCAGATGGGCAACAACTTCTCAGCGGAAAGCTCTCTCTCGAGCCTGGCGGAAATCGCCCACCATCCCAGCAAAAGCTGAAGGAGAACTTTGTGATCGTGCCCACAACAACCCCAGAGTGATTGAGAAGAGAAGGAGAGGAGACTGGGCACAAGGAAAACTAACGCCAGCTACAGCAGGAGCAATGCACCCTAGCCGCCGAAGGAAAGAGGAGCCGCGGAAGGCAAGTTGACACTTCCAGAAGGATGCTCGGCTCTACAAGAAAAGTTGTTATGTCTGCGCAACTAGGGCTAGGCAAGTACAGAATCTGCGACTCAGAATCTTCTAAATAAGGAAAGAATCTGCCAGATATGGAAAACTTTGGGCATGGCGGCTGCGTATTGGGCTGAAGATCCCCGGCCTATCGGAGAGTTTACCTAGTGTCTTTTTACTCCTATATAAGTAGATTTGATGGCAGAAAACAAAGACAGCTCGAATACACAATTAACACCTTTTCTTTTACGCATAGACAATTTACTTTTATGCACTAGTTTATTTTCTTCAAATCCAGCGTTGGTGTTGGATTTCTTTTGCTAATTAATATAAGTAAGTTTTTCGTTTATATTATGTTTTGTTTTATTCCTTTTATTTATTATTATTGTTCTAAGTGTAGCATAAGTGGCTAGACTCGTTATTCCGGATTGAACAAGGAGAAGAACTTAATGAACACGTAAGAACCGTGAGGCTTATGCGCATAAACTATGTGAATCTGGTTCCGTCGTGTAGTCATTTTCTTTGTTGCATTATATAGCAGGCTAAGCTAGTTAATCGTGGCTGATCACTCGTTAATTAGAATTGTGCTCACTACCTCTATAAATGGTCAATGAATTGTAGCTGTGTGTTGGTCATAAAGGGATGAGATGCATCACGGGTACTGAGGGCATAAGAGAGATCTTTGTCTAGGTAAATCTGGGTCTGTCTAGCTCATAATGCTGCTTTGTTGCTTACAATCATATGAGAGATCGGGGTTGGGTAACAAGTTAAGGTTTAGGGGACGAGAGATCACCTCTAGGCTAAACTGAAAGGATAGATTGGGTACGTTGAGAGAGATCCGGTACCTTTAACCAGATAATTAGGTTCGCATAAGTAATCAGCGTGTCCATGATCGGAAAAGTGTTTGTTAAGTTCGACATCTGTGTTCTAATTCGGAATACGTTACTACTAATATTTTCCTTTTCTGTTTTCTTTTGTTTTGTTATTTTAATTTACAGTCTTTACATACAAGTACGGAGACCACAACAATCCTCAAACATTTTGGAAAAGTGACACTGAAGATAGGATTCGCAGCTCCTCATGAGATTGACCCTTACTCACATAAAGCTTGGTACGCCTTGTTGTAGGCATAAGGATAACTCTCTCTTGAGAATTATTCTGACCGCGAAACGACCACGCGTTAGAATTGGCGCCATTGCGGGGGAGTTGGTTCTTGAAATTCTATTTTCCAACTTGTTAGCCTGGCCGGTGGATGCCCAATACCTCTGAAGGAGATTGCTCGTACGATCCAGAACCTGAGAAAACTCTGAAGAGGAGGAGAGCAGAAGCACGGAGGGCACAACAAGCAGAAAGACTTGCTCGTGAAAGAGAACTGGAGCAAGAAAGAACACAACTGGAAAGGAACAAACAACTGAGGTTAGCCCCAATGGCTGAAAAAGAAGGAAGGACGTTGAGGCAGTTAGTCTTTCCGACTAACATGAATTTACGTCCTATGGGTATAACACTCCCAGCGATTACTGGAAGCTGGGAGTTGAAGGCAAGTTTCATCTAGATCTTGCCCAAATACCATGGGATGACTGGAAAAGACCCTCAGAGACATATTCAAGATTTCGAGATGGTGTGTCAAACTCAACCTACGGATGGGGGAAATGAACAATATGTGCAGCTTGTCTCATTCCCGTTCACTCTTCATGACGGAGCACGAGACTGGTTATACACCCTGCCAATTGGCAGTATAACCACTTGGCACAACTGCAGCAGAAATTCCTGGAGAAATATTTTCCTGCATCCCGAGTCCAGGAGATGAGGCGAAGAATTGGAAGTCTGAAGATGGGCATAAATGAGAGTTTCTATGACTACTGGTGTCGATTCCAGAGCATGTTGACAAAATGCCCACAACACCAGATCATAGATCACGATCTGATCCAATACTTTGTGTCTGGGTTGAGACCACAGGACAAGATCATTGTCAATGCTTCATGTGGATGATCTATCCTGAACAAGCTACCAACTGAAGCCTTCCGAATCCTAGCAGAAATGGCTGACGAAAATAGAGATAAAAGTGTCGAGGGCACAAGGACAATTCTAGACACTGGGAAATCAATGCACCTTGAGGTCAAACTGGAAAGGATTTTGGACCAGATGGAGAAAGTGATAAACCATACTGGGGCACCAAAGAAAAGAGTGTGTGGAGTATGCAATAGCATGGCCTATTTCACCGATGAATACCCTACACTACAAGAGGAGGATGTCATTGAAGTCAACTCTCTTGGTGGGCATAACAACAACAATAGGCGATATGATCTCCACTCTCAAACATACAATCCTAGATAGAGGGATCATGAGAATTTCAGATGGAAGAGGAATGATGCCCACCAACTAGATTTCCCACCACCACCGCCGAGGGCACGAGAAGAACCCAGCCTGGCCGAACTAGTCCATGCCATGGCTAAAGAAAATATGAAGTCACAGCAGGAGAATGAAAGGTTCAAACAAGAGACAAGGGCTGGTCTGCAACATGTGAGCAAGTAAATTTCCCAACTAGCTCAAGATCTTGCCCAACTGAAGGAAAGAAATGGACAATTACCATCTCAGGTGGTAAATTCCCAAGAACAGGTGAACGCTGTGACCACAAAGAATGAAGACGAAGTAATAAAAGCTGAACTAAAGGGAGACACTGAAGGCGTAACGAAAGAAGAAGAGCGGACACAGGAAGAGGTTGCGGAGCCCACAAGGCAAGAAACAAAGAAGAAACCTCCCTTTTCTGAAAGTTTTGCTCATGACAGAAAAGACGAGGAGATGAAGGAACTTCTCAAGGTCTTTCGAAAAGTGGAAATCAATATTCCACTACTGGATGCAATAAGGTAGGTTCCTCGTTATGCCCGTTTCCTAAAAGAACTGTGTACCAAGAAGGTACAATTTGAAGATGATGCGAGACTTTTTATGGGAGAAAATATCTCCGCAGTGCTACAAAAGATGCCAAAAAGAAGTGTGAAGATCCTGGCATGTTTGTCATACCATGCATAATTGGGAGCAAAAAGATTGAAAATGCGATGCTTGATCTCAGTGCATCCATAAATGTCATGCCCATGGCGATTTATGAAGAATTGAATCTGGGACCACTCAAGGAGACAAGGGTGATCATCCAGTTGGCAGATAGATCAAATGTCTACCCCGAAGGTCTAATAAAAGATGTCTTGGTGAAAGTGGGGGAATTGATTTTCCCAGCAGATTTCTATGTCTTGGACATGGGCAACACGAAACCATCTACATCCGTTCTACTGTTAGGGAGGCCTTTCATGAAAACTGCTCGCACCAAGATCAATGTCGATGAGGGCACGCTGACATGTGAGTTCGATGGTAAGGTAGTTGTGTTCAACATCTATGAAGCCATGAAGTACCCACGAGATCCGGAGTCAGTTCACTGTGTGAACCATTGCTATGCCCAATCACAAGCCATTTTGGGTCACATGAACAACCAAGAACCTCTGGAACGGGCATTGCAAACTGGGTTAACTGACTACGATACCCTCGATGAAGATGAGGATACCAAAGATGCCATCATGATGTTGTACTCTCTTGAAGAATTACCGCATGGAGTGGTGGATTTCAATTTGCCCACAATGACTCAGACAGACAGGATGCTTCCATCGGTGCAGAGGGCACCAAAGCTAGAATTGAAGAATCTCCCTGACCACTTAAAGTATGCCTATCTTGGGGAGAATGAGACATTACCAGTTATCATAAGCAAGGGACTGAACCTTGTTGAGAAAAACCGGTTATTGAGATTGTTACGAATATACAAAAAAGCAATGTGATGGACTTTGGCCGATATCAAGGGTATAAGCCCTGTCGTATGCATGCACAAAATTCTCCTAGAGGACGATACCAAATCTGTGCGGGATGCCCAATGCAAACTGAACCCCACAATGAAGAAAGTCGTGCTGAAAGAGATACTCAAGTTGCTGGATATGGGGATCATCTACCCCATTTCAGACAGCAAGTGGGTGAGCCCGATTCATGTCGTGCCCAAGAACTCAGGGATCCAGGTGGTGAAAAATGAGAAAAATGAGCTTGTGCCCACAAGGCTACAAAATGGATGGAGAATCTGCATAGACTACCGGAAGCTCAACACTATCACAAGGAAGGATCACTTCCCGTTGCCGTTCATAGACCAGATGCTGCAGAGATTGGCTGGAAACAAATTCTTTTATTTCCTTGATAGATATTCAGGCTACATGCAAATTGTAGTGGATCAAGAAGACTAGGAGAAGACTACCTTCACATGCTCATTCGGCACATTTGCTTACTGGAGGATGCATTTTGGGCTCTGCAATGCCCCGGGAACTTTTCAACGATGCATGATGAGTATTTTCTCAGATCTTTTAAAGAATTACATCGAAGTATTCATGAATGGCTTTACAGTCTACGGGAATTCATTTGATGCATGCCTCGACAACCTTGAAAAGGTGCTAAAAAGATGTGTGGATAAGTGCTTGGTGCTAAACTATGAAAAGTGCCATTTCATGGTTCGTGAGGGGATTGTTCTTGGGCACGTCGTTTCAGAGAGAGTCATAGAGGTGGATAAAGCCAAGGTGGACATCATCGAAAAGCTACCCTACCCCACTACGATGAAGCAAGTTCGTGGTTTTCTTGGGCACGCTAGGTTCTACCGGCGATTCATCAAAGACTTTGCAAAGATTGCTCAACCAATCAAGGCATCTTTTGCAAAATGATGTGCCATTTGTCTTCGACGATGCATGCAAGGAAGCCTTTAACACTCTAAAGAAGAAGCTGGTTACGGCACCCATCATTCAACCTCCAGACTGGGGCATGCCCTTTGAAATAATGTGTGATGCTAGTGGATACGTTGTAGGCGCAGTGCTTGGACAAAAGCGGGGTAAAGAATGCCATGTGATTTACTATGCTTCCAAGACATTGAATCATGCCCAAGTCAACTACACTACAACTGAAAGGAATTGTTGGCAGTAGTCTTTGCCTTTGAAAAATTTCGATCCTATTTGCTCGAAGCTAAGAGTGTTGTTTACACCGATCACCTGCATTGAAGCACCTGCTTGCAAAGAAAGAATCGAAACCAAGGCTCATCCAGTGGATACTACTACTGCAAGAATTTGATTGGGAGATCAAAGATAAGAGTGGAGCTCAAAACCAGGTAGCCGATCATTTGAGTAGAGTACTCAATGAGAAGAAAGACATGGCGCCCATCGATGAGGCTTTTCTAGATGAGTATCTGTTCAATCTCAAGGGCACAACACTTTGGTACGCTGACTTAGTCAACTTCATGATCTCTGGAGAATTGTCGACCAGACTCTCGACCTACCAAAGGACCAAAATCAGAAATGAGAGTCGATATAATGTATAGGACGAGCGCATACTATGGAGAAGGTGTGTAGACCAAATTATCAGACGATGCGTGCCCACAGAAGAAGCTAAGAGCATTCTAGATCACTGCCACTCCGAAGCATATGGAGGGCACTTTGGTGCAAAAAGAACTGCAAAAAAGATCCTTAATTGCGGATTCTTTTGGACATCACTTCACAAAGATGCTTATGAAGTATGCCAACGATGCCCACGCTGCCAGATGACTAGAAACATCTCCAAACACAATGAAATGCCCATGGTACCTATCATGCCGGTAGAAGTCTTTGACGTTTGGGGGATTGACTTTATGGGACCCTTAACAAAATCCAATGGACATCAATACATAGTTCTGGTTGTGAAGTATATATCGAAGTGGGTGGAAACAAAAACAACTACCACAAATGATGCTCGTGTAGTCAAGAAGTTCCTGAAGTCTAATGTATTCAGCAGATTCGGTGTGCCCAAAGCACTAATAAGTGATTAAGGATCCCACTTCTGCAACATGATCATCAAGAATTTGCTCAAGGAATATGGAGTGAGACAAAAGGTAACTACTGCATATCACCAACAAGCGAATGGACAAGCTGAGGTTTCAAACCGTGAAGTCAAGTCCATACTTCAAAAGGTCGTGAACCCCAATAGCAAGAATTGGAGTTTCAAGCTAGATGATGCCTTGTGGGCATATCGCACTGCCTACAAAACTCCCATTGGGATGTCCCTGTTCCGCTTAATCTATGGGAAGAATTGTCATCTTCCAGTTGAGATTGAACACAAGGCCTTTTGGCCAATTCAAAAGCTGAACATGAAGCTTGATAGAGCAGGGATCGAAAGAAAACTCCAACTTCAAGAATTGGAAGAGATGAGGCTGGAAGCCTATGACAATGCTATTCTCTACAAGAAAAGAATGAAAAGAACCCATGACCAACTCATTCACCACAAGCCGTTTGAGCGTGGGCAAAATGTTCTGCTATATAATTCCAGACTGGAGCTATTAGGAGGAGGACTCAAGTCCAAATGGTCAGGACCTTATAAGATCCAGACCGTGTGCTCAAATGGAGTAGTGGAATTATTTGATTCAAGTACTGGAGAGACATTCAAGGTTAATGGCCAGCGACTAAAGCATCTCAATGAACCAATGGTTTCATCTATAGAGGCTCTTGGGCTCCAGCTCGTTGAGCCTATGTACATGTAAACCTAAGGAGCGTCGTGCCCACGATAATAACTGAGGCGCTGACTGAGAAGCAACCCAGGTTTATTTGTTTTTTTTATTTTCTTTTTTTATGTTTTTCGTATTTTATTTATTTCCTTTTGAGTGTTTATTTTTGTCATGTTAGTCTAGGAATTAGATTTCACGGCTGTATTTTGGTTTTGGAGTATTTTAGGAAATAAATTCAGGTGAATTTTTCATGGAAGGAAAGAATCTAGCCAATTTAGATGCTTCCAGTATGGAGGGCACTAGCAAAGGCAATTCTGAAAAATTCGGGATCTCTCTGCCCCCGTGGGCACAGCACAAGATTCCGTACAAGAAAACCCTAGAAGCCCAAAAGTCGTCTGACGGGCCTGTCACATCAATTCAAATTGAGTGGCTAGGGTGAATCCAAGTATTAAACCCCAACCCTTCCTCCTCAAAATTCACTCGCCATTTTCACCTAAAATTTTTAAAAAATTACAACCTCTTCTCTCTCTCTAAAAACTCCCTCTCTCAACCGCCATAACCACGATCACCATGGCCCCCAAAACTCACGCTGCCAAGTCTATAAAGAAGAAGGTGGAGTTCACCCCTTCCACTTCACTGGAAAACTCCAGGGAGACCACCACCGATGCTACTGCACCAACCAAGCTGTCGAGCACTGCCGCCATGAACATTCAACCTCTCGCCATCGTTGAACCACCGCCTTCACCTGTTTCCACCCATGAGTCTGAGAAGGTTGACGAGCCTTCTCTGAAAATTGTAGAGGAAACCGCCGACGAGATCGACGACCAAGAGGAGGCCAGCATGCAGCAAGATGTGACTCCTGAGCCGATGCTGGAGCACACTCCTGAGCCCTCTGCAACTGAAAAATTGAAGAAGGTGAAGAAAGAGAAGGTCGCCACCGCTAAAGCTAAGTCACAGACCTTGAAGAGGAAGAAGCAGCCGTCGCCGATGCTGTCGAAGGACGATGAAGCCGATGAGGAGGCTGAGGAAGAAAAAGCTTAAAGCAGTGAGGAGTCGCGAGCCCATAAGAGTCAGGATGACCAGTCTCTTTCTCTGAAGGAAGCTGCTGAGTGCATAACAGATGCGCCCTCTGTATCTGCCAAAGGGAAAGGGAAAGCTGTTGCCAAGCCGTCTACAAAGAAAGGCAAAACTATAATTAGCCCAACATCTAGAAAAGTCATGCCGAAAGGAGAAGGTGTCTTGCCCACAAGAGAGATCGTGCATAGCAAGTCCATCCACTTCGTCTCGCTTGCTGTTTTGGGCATCGAGCGAGAGGTAAGAGAACTCTTCTCTAACATTGGGTGGTCGTTTTTAATTGAATGGGACTGTTTAACTTTTCCTAAGTTGGTCTATGAGTTTTTACATGATCTGTCTGTGAAGAGTATGGGGAAGGGAGGTACTTCTGTAAAAATTTCAAGTTTAAAATTTTTGATAAAAATTTCAATCTTTCTGCTGATGAATTGAACATGGGTTTGGGAATTGTTTCATTTTTAGATCTGAATGATGATGATTATAAGTCTAATGTTGTCATGGTGCCCACGGATGAGAATGTGGAGAAAAAGTGGGCTGAGTTAGGTGACGGTTCCAAATTCAAGTCTGGAACCAGCAAGGGATACATGCTTAAAAGCAATGCCCTTCGCTTTTGTCACCGAGTGCTCACCTACAACTTCTTTGGCCGGAAAGATAGCTCCAACTCCATCACCAATTAGGAGTTGTTTGTCCTCTGGTGTATGGTGCACAAGAAGAGGATAAACTTTGGAGCTGTGGCCATCGCCCACTTCAAGGACACTGTGGCCCATTCTAAGAATCGCATCTCCTGTGCCCAACTGATTACCCATCTTGCTGAAAGAACTGCGTTTATTGATCTTTCATCTACTAATCTGTATTGCAATCATGTTGAGTTGTTTGATTTGAACTGCTTGAAACGTATGTTGGATGTTTTTGACGATGAGGAGGGGAAACCCGTGTTTGGTATGCAGAAGCTAGAAACTTCAAGTAGCCTTAGTTTTCATTTGAATGTAGGACCAAGCAAGAGGCCCTCGAGGGCACAACAGCAAGAGCCAGCAGCCACCACCATCATAGCCAGACTAGACCGATTAGAGACCGCCATGTTCGCTTACTTCAAGCACGCCAGATTTAATTATCCGACCCCCTCTGATGCCTAAACTGGTACTTTTCCCTTAGGTTAGATTTTTGTTTTTTGTTTTGTTTTTGTGTCTGTTTAGGTGTCGCCCATTTCTCACACTTTGCTTAAGGAAAAGTGTGTGGGTGTGGGCATTAGGAGTCTTTTGTTTTTATGTCTTTGTTTTTGTTGTTTTTGTGTTTCTGTTTTGTAATTAGATGACCTCAGTGTGTGGATAGGGGGGCCCTCTAATGTTTCGTTGAGTTTGCGGTTAGTAGGATAACCTTCTCGCGCCTACTTTGCCGAAGGCAAGTGTGTGGGTGGGGGTTACTCTGCCTTCTTTACGTTTTTTTAAGTATCAAGCATGTGTAAATATTTGAACTTAAAAGCATGGAGTCTAGGGTCTTGTGACCATAAGGCAACATATTTTACTGTATTGTCATTTCAGCATACCCATGCTACTCCTTATATGATGAATGAACTAAGTACCTTGTGAGGAATTGAGCCTGAATTCACAATGCATGTGCTATTTCTTTCTTGTATGATTTCTGCATTTTTGAATTTAGGAGAACTAGAACTTGCTTTTGCTCTATTCTGAGGTCACAAGGAATTTTGGATATGATACTGAAATGCTTAGGCAAATTTTCTTTCTGAGCCCACAAAGCCAAATAAAACCACCTTGAATATTATCCCTTGCAGCCCTTTTTGAGCTGAAAATGAATAAAGCCCTGGTCATATTCTTTCTTGGAAACCACAAAAAAAGAGACCATGGGCATGAGGGGAGGATAAATCTGGTGTGTTACAAGGCATAAAATGCCAAGAGAAAGAAAGAAAAAAAAGAAGAAAAAAAAGGGGGTCAAAATAAAAAAAATGACAAAGAAAACCCCAAGAAAATAAAAGTATAAAAATCCCACAAGATAAAAAATCTGGGCATGTGCTTAAATAAAATGGGCACGGTGGCAAAGGCCAGTAAGAGTCAAAATTAGTCTCCCAAAGGGAAAATTCGACTAAAAACTGAGCCAAGATCAAAATATTTTCTACCTTAAACCCGAAGCCCCATTACAACCTTAAAGACCTTAGCATAAGTATGTCTATTATACCAACAGTGGTGGAGGAACAAGATCAATTGCAAACCTATAGTGACCCTCGGTTCAATTATGTCTTTCCTTGAGCGTAAACACTTAGCCAAAAACACTGGAGTGAGGAAAGCATGAGCGAACCAATAACTTAGTCATTTTGATTTGCAGTGGGCATTATGTATGTTTTACTATTTATATGTTGTTGAGTGTGATCAGGTACCTAAGTCTCTATGCCCGCAAGGGATTTGCTTTTACATGTTTGATTAATTTGTCGTTTCTTTATCTTGAGTCTGTCTTTTTCTCCTTTTGTTTTCTATTTTTTTGAGCACGTTGTACCCACATACTTGAAGTCAAGTATAAATAAAGTGGGTGGGTGTGACAAGTCCAAATTCTCTTGTATTTTTATGTCTTTTTCTCGTTCTTCTGTCCTTTGTTTTTTTTTGTTTTTTGAGTCGGAAAGAGCCAGAATGGGCACAAGGGGCAGCATGAGGCAGGAGAATCACTTCTGGAGGGCACAAGAGTGCCAATGATACCCAGATGGGCAAAAAATTCTTAGTGAAAAGCTCTCTCTCGAGCCTGGCGAAAATCACCCACCATCCCAGCAAAAGC
Organism: Perilla frutescens; assembly: GCA_026008535.1. Taxonomy (NCBI): domain Eukaryota; kingdom Viridiplantae; phylum Streptophyta; class Magnoliopsida; order Lamiales; family Lamiaceae; genus Perilla; species Perilla frutescens. The sequence continues at coordinate 23,973,400 of BRKX01000010.1, read as the reverse complement.
TGAAGGAGAAGTTTGTGATCGTGCCCACAACAACCCCAGAGTGATTGAGAGGAGGAGAGGAGACTGGACACAAGGAAAACTAATGCCAGCTACAGCAGGACCAATGCACCCTAGCCGCCAAAGGAAAGAGGAACCGCGGAAGGCAAGTTGACGCTTCTAGAAGGATGCTCGGCTCTACAAGGAAAGTTTCTATGTCGGCGCAACTAGGGCACGACAAGTACAGAATCTGCGACTCAGAATCTTCTAAATAAGGGAAGAATCTGCCAGATATGGAAAGCTTTGGGCATGGCGGCTGCGTATTGGGTTGAAGATCCCCGGCCTGTCGGGGAGTTTACCTAGTGTCTTTGTACTCCTATATAAGTAGATTTGATGGCAGAAAACAAAGATGGCTCGAACACACAATTAACACCTTTTCTTTTACACATAAACAATTTACTTTTCCGCACTAGTTTATGTTCTTCAAATCCAGTGTTGGTGTTGGATTTCTTTTGCTAATTAATATAAGTAAGTTTTTTATTTATATTATGTTTTGTTTTATTCCTTTTATTTATTATTATTGTTCTAAGTCTAGCATGAGCAGCTAGACTCGTTATTCCGGATTGAACAAGGATAAGAACTTAATGAACACGTAAGAACCGTGAGGCTTATGGGCATAAACTGTGTGAATCTGGTTTCATCGTGTAGTCATTTTCTTTGTTGCATTATACAGTGGGCTAAGCTAGTTAATCGTGGCTGATCACTCGTTAATTAGAATTGTGTTCACTACCTCTATAAATGGTCAATGAATCGTAGTTGTGTGTTGGTCATAAAGGGATGGGATGCATCACGGGTACTGAGGGCATAAGAGAGATCTTTGTCTAGATAAATTTGGGTCTGTCTAGCTCATAATGCTGCTTTGTTGCTTACAATCATATGAGAGATCGGGGTTGGGTAACAAGTTAGGGTTTAGGGGATAAGAGATCACCTCTAGGCTAAACTGAAAGGATAGATTGGGTACGTTGAGAGAGATCTGGTACCTTTAACCAGATAATTAGGTTCGCATAAGTAATCAGCGTGCCCATGATCGGTCAAGTATTTGTTAAGTTCGACATCTGAGTTCTAATCCAGAATACGTTACTACTAATATTGTCATTTTCTGTTTTGTTTTTTTAATTTACAGTCTTTACATACAAGTATGGAGACCACAACAATCCTCAAACCCTTTGGAAAAGTGACACTGAAGATAGAATTCGCAGCTCCTCGTGGGATCAACCCTTACTCACATAAAGCTTGCCACGCCTTGCTGTGGGCACAAGGATAACTCTCTCTTGAGAATTATTCTGACCGCAAAGCGACCGCGCGTCACACCTCAAAATCATTTGGGTTTTACATAAAGTTGGGCTAAATTCATGGTCTCCCAACACTAGTTATAGGGCTTAACTAATTATATTTTTCTAAGGCCCACTACAGAATATTGGATTTAATTAAAAATATAAACTATACTATTTATTCTAACTATAAGATTTGCATCTTTAGTTAAATTTTGGATGATAAAATTTTGGGGTATTACATTCCTCCTCCCTTAAAAGAATTTCATCTCGAAATTCATGTACCTTAGAACATCTCAGGATATTGTTGTCTCATTTTGCTTTCAAGTTCCCAGTTGCTTCTGTTCGATCATGATGATTCCATTGCACAAGTACCAATGAATTTTTTTTACTTCTTAGAACTTGAACTTTTCAAGAATCTCGTGAGGTTTTTCCTCGTACGTCATATCAGAATGTAGAACCAACTCACTATTTTTTATAATGTGTTCTGGGTCAAACACATATTTCCTGAGCATTGACATGTGATATACATCATGAACTTGTGACAGGTCCGGTGGTAGAGCTAGTCGGTAAGCAACCCACCAATTCTTTCTAGTATCTCAAATGGCCCAATAAATCTTGGTCTCAATTTGCCTCACTTTCCAAATCTCTTAATGCCCCGTGTTGGAGATACCTTTAAGAAAACCTTTTCACCAACTTGGAACTGCAGGTCTATTTTGCGTTTATCTACATAAGCCTTTTGTCTATCTTGTGCTTCTTTCATTCTTGCTCGAATTTGGTCGATCATCTTGACAGTGGTTTGCATGATCTCAGGACCCAAAAATTTTCTTTCTCCAACTTCATCCCAATATAGGGGCGATCTGCATTTGCGACCATACAAGACTTCATATGGTGCCATTTTTATAGTTGATTGGTAGTTGTTTTTATAAGCAAACTCCACCAAAAAAATTGCTTCAAGTCTTTGTATAGCTTCATGCTGCATGGATGTGCAACGTAAGGAGTATCATGAGTCTCTCTCATAATTTCTTGCTTCAGTGTGTTGTCACTAGGAATGCATAGTCGGTCACAGAACATTAAAGCTCCATCACTAGCTTCTCTAAATTCTTTTGGTTCGCCCGCTTTGACTCTTTGCCTTATCTTCTCCAATCGTTCATCTTTTGGCTGAGCTTCTATGATTCTCGATCATAAGTTTAGTGTGGCTACCACTGCGGTTATCACACTTTCTGTAAAGCTTGGTGGAAATACTAACTCTAATTCCATCTTTTCTATTTCTCTCGCAAGTTCCTCCTTATTTGTGAGCATATTTCCAAGCACTCCTTGTTTCTTTCTGCTCAATGCATCAGCTACTACATTTGCTTTCCCAGGATGATAATGTATCATGTAGTCATAATCTTTCACTAACTCCAACTATCTTCTCTACCTCATATTAAGCTCTTTTTGATCGAAGATATACTTTAAACTCTTATGGTCAGTGTAGATCTCGCATTTCACCCCATAAAGATAATGCTTTCCAAATCTTGAGTGCATGAATGACTGCGGAAAGCTCCAAATCATGGGTTGGATAGTTCAGTTCATGAAGTCGTAATTATCGTGAGGCATGAGCTACCATATTTCCATTCTGCATTAGTACACATCCCAAACCCAGTTTACACGCGTCAGTGTATATTATAAATCCTTCCATTCCTTCGGGCAAAGTTAAAATCGGTGCTAAACGATATGGGACTTTTGATACTGGTGTTGCTCATGGTTCTAAGTCTATTGTAAACTCTACTTGTTTGTCTGGCAGTAAACCTGGCAAATTGTTTGGAAATACTTTCTCGTATTCTCGCACCACTGGTACCTGATCCACTGTTAGACCTTCTTCTTTCTTACTTGTAAGGTTTACTAGAAACCCCTGACAATCTCCTTTCTGTAACAACTTTACAGCCTTCAACGCTGAGATGATGGGAATTATATCTCCCATTTTTGCTCCATAAAACTTCACTTCTTCCTCGCCTAGCTTCTAAAATATTATCTCTCTCTCGTGGCAGCGTATTGTTGCACTCTCCTTTGTCAACCAATCAAATCCGAATATAATGTCAAAGTCCCGCATCTCAAGAGCATAGAGATCAGTTGTGAAATTCTTTTCACCTACTACCAAGTCTAAGTTCTTACAAACACAATCGGCTATGAGTGTTCATCCTGAGGAAATGCTTACTGCTAAGGCTTCTTTTGCTAATTCTAGCTCTAGATTGAGACGTTCACATGCATCTCTAGATATAAATGAATGTGAAGCTCCAGTATTGTAACACCCCAGATTTTCAGATAGAGTTTAAAGGATTATTAAGAGTAATTAAGAAGTTAAGGAAGAAGTTTAATTAAAGATTAAGAGAAGTCAGATGTCAGTCATGAGTTTAGGAATCATTTTTCCATGAAATCGTCTTTTTTGAAAATTTGATCTTAAATCAGTTTTGTTCGATTTTGAACTTTTTGGAAAGGTTTTAACTCAAGGAGTATGCCGGTGTTTTCAGATTTTAAATCTGAAGTCATTTGAATTACCGGTGATTTAAAACGCGTTTAAAGATGTTGTGAATAGTAAATTCTGTGAGCGTTCGTGATTTGAGAAATTTATGAAATCTGAGTCTTGTTTTTTCAAGCCCCTCTTATGTATTTTGACTCAAGGAATCCGTTCGCGTTCACGGATTTTCATTCTGAGGTCAATTGCTCACTCGGAAATTTTATTTGTCCCTTGAAGTGAATAGTAAAGTAGCTTTTTAGAAGGAATCTTGGCTCGTCTTTCTTCTGACGACCCCGTCTTCATCCTAAGTCAAGTTGGTTCAATAGTACTTGAGCCAACGAACCTCCCGGTATTTTTGGATTTCGTAAACAAGGTCATTTGGACCCAAATGTCAAATAAAGCAATTTTTAACCGAATCCGGGGTAACTATTGCAGTATTCTTGCACTGCAATGGCTTCCTCCGGAAGCCAAAATTTACTCCTATAAATAGGAGGCCCTCCCTTTTACTTTTTCACTCCTCTCATATCTCATTTTCACTCTCGAGAAAAGGTAGAAGCTCGTGTTGGGGAGCGCTCTTCATGAGCGCTCCCCCGAGGGCAACGAGTAAAGTGGCGAGGAAGGAGTGTGGTGAGAGAATGTGCTAGGGTGCCGTTGGGGCGCAGTGGGTGGCTCTGCTGCAGCTGCAACTCGACGAGTCATCGAACTAGTCACATTCCTTCGACGCACCCGACCCCGTACATTTTATATCGTCAACCTCAAATAATTTTATTTTCACTTTATTTTCCACTTTTATTTCGTGTTCTTCGCATTCTTCATGGAAATTGCTTTTATTTTCTTAAATTCCGCCTAGATTAATGTTTCAATTTTGTTATAGTTAAATCTATGCATGTCGTTTTATGATGATTTAAATTATTGAAGTATGTTCGTTTTAATTTTTCAAAGTGTTCTTCGTGTTCGTCGAAAAATCGAAGAACACTGAAGAACCCAGATGAAGATCACCCAGAAATTGGGTAAGGGGTGGGGCCACGACCGCGGGCGTGCCGCCGCCACACAGCAACCCCCTCGGCCAAACAACCCGCGCGAGCGTGCCATAAAGCGCCGGCGTGGGGGTGGCGCAGCCACAAGGCGCGGGCGCGTGGGATGCCGCCGGCGCGCGGTACCCTCCCCCTCTCCTGTGTTGTTCCACGCAGGTTTTTTCAGCTATGTTCATACCCTCTTTTCGAGCCTTTCGAGTTGTGTTTTTCCAAGTTAATCCCGAGTTATTTTCAAGTTTAATTTAAGAAGATTTTTGAGTTATTTCAAGTAAACTTTTCAAGTAATTCTCATCTAAAATTCGAGTATTAAAATGTGAATACTCCAAGTAAATTCTTCTCGAATGTTATAAAGTCATTAAGTAGTGCAATCTGTATTTAAGTCTTAGATTAAGGTCTTTGGGTTAGTTGTTGCTATTTCTCGTTCTAGATATTCGATTTCTTCGAAGGGGCCACTAAGTCGATGGTTCAACTTTTGTAGGAGGAATTGCGCCCAGTGAGAACCCAGAGATGGATTATAAGCCTTTTTCCTCATTCTCTGCTCAGTGATCAAGGTGGGTAAATCTATACTTTTTTCTAAAAGTTTGAGCTAATGAGCTCTAGAAACATATATGTTAGGGCAAATGAGATATCCAATAGAACACTTTTGCTCTGCCTGATTGGCCTCTGTGCAAAGAAAGTAAAGAAAGAAAGTTATCGAGCTTCCAAGCATGATTTAATCATGATAAGATTGTTAAGCACAATTTATGCTAGCATGAGATGTTAGAATTGCTTTAATTGCAATCGATGTTTATACGCATCTATTTCCTCGTATTTGAGTGTTGGTTTTTGCTAAGTCTATAGTACTTAGGGATGCCTTCTCAGATGAGAGAAAATCCCTTGTAGGCCAAGATCCTGTTCAGTTGAGAATTAGCCTAGATGATTGCTCTAGGTTTGATAATTCAAGTAAGTTAAGTAAGGAAAGTTAAGCTTAAGATAAGGAAGTTAAGAAAAACATAATCTTACTATAACCAGGACTCGAGCTCAAAAGTTGTGATCTTTGATAATTTTCAGCGAGTCACTGCTGGGTTAATTCCCTCGCAAACTCGTTGGGATATTTGAGGTAACCCCTCTTCTATCCTACGGCATGCCCGAAAGTACAGTTGACATCAGGTTTGAGCCAAGATTGGGCCCAAAAGAAAAGAAAAGGTTTTACGGGTATAGAGAGGGCTTTTGCGTTTTGCTCTCTATATTTTGTCATTTGATTATTGGATATTCTCAAAGTTGTTGAAGAGTTTTTGTAAAAACCCGTTGAGTACACTAGTGCTCACACCCCCTTTTTCAAATATTTTCAGGTTGAGATGCTGAGGTCGTTGGTGGTTGTGGATATGGGTTGGCTATCAAGTTTTTGCTGTAGTATAAGTGTTTACAAATCCCACTATAATTCTGCTACTCTGATGCATGTCATCTAAATTCCGAACATATTCTCTATTTCAATTTCTATGAACAACAAGTCCCGAAATGATCTTATTAATACAATAATGCATATCTAGTTATATTCCATCTTATATATTGGTGTTTGTTTAATTATTTAAGCTCCGGACGAGCATACATATTCGGATTATTTGAAGCCCTTGCTAATCGTATTCTTCAATAATATTTCTTTCATAGTCAAGTAACCCCGTTTAATTCATAATAATCTCTTAATAACACCCCGTCCCCATTCATTAATTCATATCTCAAGACCGGGCTGTTACAAGTATCAAATAAAGCAAGCACGGGTATATCGCACAAACTAATCATACCTGCCAAATTCCCAGGGTTTCTAGCTACCTCTTGCTGGTTGAGAGCATACGCTCTGGCTTGTTGTGGTGTCCGGGGACCTTGATTCTGATTTTGTTGAGGCCTAGAATTACCTCTATTGTTGTTATTATTCCCTCGACCACCTCCGCCTTGTGGTCCTGTATATCTCATTACCTGTCTGAACTATGGCCTCTGCTGCTGCTGATCTTGCATTCCAGAATTCTCTTGGCATTTGTTAGCATAATGACCCTGTCGGCCACACCGATAACATTGGACACATGGCCCAAAGTGATGTCTGTTACAATTTACACACATTGGCAAATTTCCTTGATAGCCTTGAGATTTTGGCTGAACATTTCCCTGCCCTGCAGGTCTTGATCCAAAGTTCATTCCTTCTTGATAGTTATGCTGAAAATTCTTTCCTTGATAACCTTGTTGTGGACCATCCCACTTTCGTTTTCCCTTCTGATCCCCAGCTGTTGGTTGAGATACCGACACCTTTGTCATTCCCTGCATTACCTCAATGCTAAGTGCCCAACTCAGTATTTGACCATAACTTGTTTGATCATTTCCGATCAATGCAGTGCCTATTTCCAGTTTCAAACCCATGCGAAATTTTTCAATCATCTTCTCTTCTGTGTCTACTGTCTGTGGTGCATATCGAGATAATCTGTTGAACTGCAAATCATATTCGGCCACTAATCCACTCCCCTGCTTGAGATTCCAGAACTCATTGGCCTTCTGATGCTGATAATGTGTTGGTATGCATTTTTGATACAAGATCGACTTGAAGTCCTCCTAGGTGAACAACTCCCAATCTGCATCGGGTATTGTCCTTCGAACTAACTCCCACCAAAAATCAGCATCATCTACGAGTTGATATAGTGCACAAGCCACCATTTCTTTATCGGTGCATTGCAAAAATCCAAAGATCTTTTCTAGAGCTCGAACTCAACGTTCAGCTGTGAGTGGATCACCTTCTCCATTAAAAGTTGGGGGATTATGGCGTCTGAACTCCATTTCAATTCGTGGTCCCTGAACTTGCGGGTGATTCGGCACCTCAGGCATAGCCAAGTTCACATTTCTAGGTCTTCCTCTTGGCATTCTGCAACTAGTCAAATCTCCAATCGATCAACACTTGCGTACAAAACTCAAAAGATAACACGATTTATAAACAGACATCTCATCATTTAATTAGCACAATTTCTTAATCAATCTATGTTCAAATAATTTCACAAGTTCTTACAAGCTCAGCCTAAGTTCAACAACTACAGGCTAAGTTCATCTTACGTTCTCAAGTTCCAAGTCAAAGTACTCATCTAGAGCACAAATATCAAACATAGATCAACTATCACCATATGCAATCAATATGTACCAATCATTCATAAGTATGCCCCAAGCATAGTTAAACACGTTTCTCACATGTATGCAATCAAATCAGCATTATTTTTAAAACAAAAACCTGTATGCTCGCAGGCATATCGCATTCACAAAATCAATACGCTGTTAGCACAAGAATCAATCTTTCGAGGCATTCCCGTCAACATAGTGAATCCCAGTTTTTCGTTTTAGACAAACTTAACATTTCAACAATTTATGCAAACTTTTAAGAACTAAAAACCGCATAAGACATGTGTACTTTTTTGCTGTTGCGTGAGTGACGAGTTGAGGGCTTATATAATATCACATGGGAATTTAATAAAAATGAAATAAGTTGACACAGTAGGTCTGTAGAGTTGCAAACCTGCTCTGATACCACTTTGTAGCGCCCCGGTCCACGGGGGTTGGAATTAAGAAGCGGGAAAGAAAGGGGAATAATCTGATTAACAAAACCTCAACAGAAGACTCAGAATAACCAAACATGTTTTTTTTAATACATATACTTATCCGAAACACCAAAATCAGGGTTCTTAACGTTTAACAAAAGAGTAGCATAAGTGCGGAAGCTTAATCCCAACAGAATATTAACAAAAAGAGATAATAAGAAATAAGTAAATAACAAAAGCCCATCTCTCAGCATCGTCACGTCCACGCACCAGCCTGACCTGAAAATGTTTGAAAAGATTTGGGTTGAGTACTAATGCACTCAGTGGGCAAGTTTTCATAATTTAAGTTATGCAAATCATTTTCTAAAAGTAATATATTTGTGTCCATCCAGGTAGTGAAACTTAGAAGGTTTTAAATTTGAAAGCAACCTAAGTTCACCAAAACATTTTATCGTGAAGCGCTTAATTGTATAACCAGTCATTGTCCACAACCCCTACTACATCACCAACGTGTAAAGTTTATGAGTGTAACCGATGAGTGTTTCATTTTAGTCTTTCAACAAGGAATAGGGCATGACAAATAATGCATTCATACTGCAGCTACTCACATTGACACAATGCTGGTTTATGAGACTCCGACAATATATAGTAGCATGTAAATTTTTAACACAGATAGTCACATATGCAATTTTAATAAAGCAGAGCTTAATAACTCGAAAGATACAATTTGCAAAGATAGTATAGTAGCCCATCTGGTTAGCTAATAATAGTTGAAGCTTTTACGATTCTTATAAGAGTCCCCTAAGTCCGATGTTCCGGGTTTTGTCCTACACATAAAGACTAAGACTTAGAAGCGTATCAAGTCAAATCCTAAATCATGACCTAACTAATAAAAATGAAGTTAAGGTACAAGGTTTTATGCCCATGAAATTAGTTGATGAAATTGATGATATAGGAATTTAAAAAAACATAGAATAATCTAAAGTTAAATTTCAAATTTTAAAATATAGAAAGAAAAAAATAATAATATAAAGAGGATTAGATATGTAAAATAAAAATGAAGTTAAGGAGATTTGAACCCTTAACCTCTAGTGGATTAATACAAGCCTTTAACCACTAGGCTAGATATTAATTTCAAAAAATAATGCAGAATAATTACTAATTAAGACAGATCATTTAATGCAGAAAATATAGAGATAAAATATGTAAAAATGAGAGTAAAGGGAATTGAACTTAAGACCTAAGATTATTTAAAGTATATGTTAACCACTTAGCTAAACAAACATTTTTGAAAAAAATTCAATTTCAATATTAATTAAACTAAATTGCAGAATATTTGAAATTAAAAGAAAAATAAAATAAAAGGAAGAACTAACACATACACACGCACACAATACACAATTCACGCGCACACCCACTTCTCAAATTAAAGACAATTCAATTCTCTCTCATAACCTCAATTCTCCTTCATAGTACACACGTGCACATTTATTCCAAAATGTTTTAATTCAAACAAAAGAAAGAGAATTATACTCCTTTTTATGCTTTTGGAGACAACACACATTTTTTTTTTAAAAAAAAAATCACACTACCTTTCCTCACCCTCAACCAACACATGTATGTACAGTGACTACACACACATTTCTCAATTTCAAAATAATGACATGTCCCTCTCTTTCTACTGCACTCCATTAAAATAACCAAAAATTCTCATGTGTCTTTTCTCAATCCAAAAAAAAAAACCCTGCAAATTCAAACCTAATTAAATAAACATTAATATAAAGTCAACCATTTTTCTCCCTCTCTCTCTCTTGGAACCCATCTGCACAATTTAAAGCCACTTCTTTCTCTTTTTCCAAGCCATCTTCACGTACACATACACCATCTCAGAAATAAAATAATACTTTCTCTCTCTACTGTAAATATGCATTTTTACAATCAAGTTAAGTAAAATCAAACTCCTTCTCTATACTCTCTCTTGAAACTGCAGGAACATGACACATAAATTCCATTTTTTTCTTCCCAATATTTGAAAACAAAATTCCATATTCTTCTCTCTTCTTGCCAAATGTCGGTCTCTCTCTTATACACACTTTCACGAGTCATCTTCAAAAATTTTACCATTTTACTTTACACATGCAACATTGAGCTAACTTATTTTTGGAAAAACACAATAATATTTCCACGAAAAATTAAAATAAAACAATAATAAAAGATTTGGAAAAAATTCCAAATAATATGTTTTCTTAAGATCAAACTTGAAATTAAACCTTCAATACTTCAATAATCACGAAAATAAATATGGGCAAGAGATACAGAAGTAAGAGATGAAGAAGATGACCACAAATTCCCACTGCTATCCTCACCGATTAACCGAGTGCAAGAGAAGACATAAAAGAAACATAAGGAGAAGTAGGTTGTATTTTGTTATGGCTGAAAATAATTGTTGGGAGAGATATATGAATAATAATATTTGAATAGTCTAGGTGATGACAAGTGTTACCTTGTGTGTCTTGTGCAAAATGTGACACTTCAAAATCATTTGGGCTTTACATAAAGTTGGGCTAAATTCATGGTCTCCCAACACTAGTTATAGGGCTTAACTAATTAGATTTTTCTAAGGCCCACTACAGAATATTGGATTTAATTAAAAATATAAACTATACTACTTATTCTAACTATAATATTTGCATATTTAGTTAAATTTTGGATGATAAAATTTTGGGGTATTATAAAAGGTTAATTCAGATACATAGAATTTAATATGTTATGAAATAAGTGTCATATTAATCTCTGCACTATAACATGACAAGAAAAAAGCTTGCTTTCCAGTTACATAGTAAAACAGATTCATCCTTTCTTAGCCCACTTATTATCTCTTTCTTGCTGAAGTTGATTGGTGGTCATGGATGACTTCCTTTTCCAATTTAGTCTTGAAGTTGTTTCCTTGATCTTCTATTTTGTAGGTCAATAGCCAGCAATTGCAGAAATCAGGTCCAATTTTATTTGTTTTCTTTAAAAGCCACTGCCCAAGTTATTAGAAATATTTGATCTGCTCCATCCTTCCCAACAACAACAAAAACTTGACCCTTAACAACCCCTTTTAAGTGACACCCATTTAAACTTATAAGTGGTCTACAATCTGTCTTCCAACCCCTCTTTAATGCATCAAAATAAATGTAAAGCCTTCTAAATAAAAAATTTCCATTCATTCAGAGACTTTTCACATAATTCTAATTCGGTTGTGGTACCAGGATTGATCTTTTTTATTTTATCTACATAGACACCTAAGTATGCAAGCTCTACTTTGTAACTCACATCTAACTTATTCAAAACAAACTTTTTTATCCGCTTACATTTGGATTTAGTTACATACTGAAATTACACACCTTATGTGAATGGTATCTGTTTGTAAACGTTCACAAAAAAGTTCACGAACGTTGTAGGATAAAATTTACAATAATGTTCAGGAACGTTATAATGAACTTTAAAGTAAATTGCAGAATGTAAAGCATACAACAGATTGGTAACCTTGTTCGATCAACTGATCTATGTTAGTGGGACTTGTCAAATCCATGATAAACAATCCACTACTCCGATGTATCATTTACTTGGGATCTTACATGCAGCTGACCTCACGTCACTCAAAATCCTTTCTACCCAAACACCCTCTTTCGTTGGATTGAACTATGAGCTCCTCACAGCTTAGATTTCTATCTATCTAGTTCCCACATGTATTCTCTCCCAATAACTCCTTAATAGTGTATGAAAAGTATTTCAATACACGAAGACTGAAACACTATTCTCTAGCCTAACAATGACAACCAAAACCTATGTGGCTCTTAAACAAATTAGAGCTCTTATACAGATGTGTATTCAATAGTTCATTGTGTGTTTCGATGTGTGTTCCTAACAAGTTTGTATCCCAGACTATTTATAGATGAACAACATAGCCTTAACAAGGGAACATAAGTCCTAATCTTAATCGGAAATGAATAAGAAAACTTTCCTTATTGAAGCCGAAACCTAGGACTATCCATGTTAGGATATCTTACATCTTTATAACTCTGCCTTGACTTCAATCACGTGCTCTTCAAGCTGGATAAAGCATCTTCTAGAATGATCTTTGAATCTCTTCTTGGTTTGGAAAACTTCTAACAACTTCAATGATCTTAAAAAAACTGTCTAGAAAAAGGATGTCCATGCAAATATTCACGAACGTTGCAATGAACATTGTTGATCTTGAACCTTCACTTCAGGTAGCACATCGGAATGTCTTGTATGTTCACAAACTAACTTCTGGTTATCACTCAAGCTAGCTGGCAATACTCAGCATATTGAATAATCTTAGTTGTGGCACGATGCACAATAGTCTTCATCTTCAGCTCAATCCAAACTCTTTAATTGAGCTGTCTTCAGGAAGTTCAGATCACGTTCATGTACATCTTTATGAACGTTATCCAGAACAATAATCATATACTTGGAAAAACCAAATACTTAGTGATTATTTAATACCATACATATGAATGGCAATTAATTATTGTAACAAGTGCAAAGTATAGCACTTGATAAATAAGCTTAGCGTGCAGCATGACACTAGTAATCCACTTTGATTGTGTATCATTGTTTAGTGTCAAGCACAATACTAACACATACAACTTCATTTCTTTCCCTGCTGCATACTTCAAATCTTTAGCACTTGCTTTTGAATTTCAAAGATCTTTTGATTGAATTTCCTTGCCAAAAACTTAGTAGATGCCATCGGATTTTTCGCATCTCTCAAACATGTATGTTGGTCATCAAGCCTTTTAACTAGCAATCCTCCATTTTTACCATCTTGTGATATGAACAGATGAAATAGACATCCTTCAATTTTACACTTGACTCTACTTCTCTTAGGTTCATTTGGTCTCATGTTCAAAGGGGTGCCTTTTGTTACACTATACCTAGCTATAGCAAATCTATTTTCATGAGCATCACCAAAACTCATCCCTAACACAAAATGAGGGTTATTATCATCTACATTATATTTAACCCTTCTCTTACTGTGATTAATTAAGTCAAAGTCTATGTCATCTCTTTCATAATCACTAGACAACCCGTCTGATTCAAATTTCGTGTTCCTTTCATAATCATCATCTCCAAAGTCTAAGATATAATCTACATCACTATGAACTTATTGCAAAATTTCTCAATCTCTATCACCTACAATACAACTCCAAACTACTTGCCAACTAGACAAATTAGATGCATAACAATTGACAACAACCGAGTCGCTTTTAAGCACACTAGACTGTGTATTTGAATGGCCAATATCTCCATCTTCGAAAGGATAAATATGTATATTGCACTTTTCAGTACAACCTATGATTACTTTAATCAAGTCATTTAGACCACCATCACCTTCCATAACCCTCAAACCATCATTCAATCTTTCCTTCGGCATTAAATAATACAATTTTGTGATATTTGACAATCATAATTCTTCCCTATATTTTTTAAGCATATGGGTGAATTGGAGGAAGTCAATATCAATTTTTTGTTCTATCTCACAACCTTCAATTTATGACATGTATGGTATTTGCACCCATTTACCCTGAAAGTGATACACCAAATTAACAATTTCAGTATCCATGTCTACTAACACCCAAACCCAAAAAAAAACAACCAATAAAAAAACAAAAAGTTAGAAACAATCTACATAATTAATTTGCTGTAATTATTTAAATAATATGACAACAAACGAACAAAAATAGTTATTTATAAGCACTAATTTATGAGAAATGTAGTCGTTCCAATTTTAAAACTGATTAAAGTTCTTCCGACAACAACTTCAATTGTTTATTTAACAAAATAAATAGCCGTGAGAAAAAAAATTATCACCTTTTGTCGAATTTCAATATCACATATGGTCCAACACTCCAACAACAAAGGGTCCACGAATGTCTGGTCATCAATGTATGAATTGAGAACTCGAGATTTAGGGTTTAGGCGAAAAGAAGTCAAAAATTGGTGAGAAATTGAAATGTGAGAAAAGAAACCGTGTTTGAAATTATGTGGAGACTTCGTTAATTCAAATTGTTACTAAATGGTACATTTGCACCCTTTTAAATATTTTAGGTGTTTATATGGACTAAAAAAATAAGTGTTTAAATGAGATTTTTAAAATAGTTTAAGGACTTTTTTTGGACCTTTTTCCCCTAGCTACAAAATGATTGATACGGCCTTGATTAAGTATATGCAATTTTCTATATATTTAGGGCTTGTTACCCGTATTAATAACCCAAGCAATCCATTTTTTCGGTTAAACTGAGGAATATTTTTAGTTTTATGAAGGGAAAAAAATATAGTTTTATTGTAATATATAGTTAGCCTATTTGATTAATTGAGTTTGTTCAATTCTAAAATTTTAGTGGTACAATTCAGTTTATTTGATTTTCTACGATGAAAATTGAATTTGTAACAATCAAACCAAGATAACTTAAATATGAATTTGGGTTGAACCCCATACCCTTCCCTTCACGAAATTGATGGATGATCATCATAGCCCACCTGGGTTTATTCTACCTTGATCGATTGTTATTTGTTAAAAATGTTAAGTTCATTGAATTAATAAAAAGAAGTCAATCAATACTTAGTAGGATTGAAAGATGATATAATTCTGTATTTCATATTCCTTAGCATTACTCGTGCTTTTTTATTGGGGTTTCGAGATTTTAGTTAGATTCGAATATTAAATATACGAATTGTACCACTCAACGAAGTAGCAAAATTTTGGAATAGTATTTTTTATTTTTTTTTTGTTAAAATTTCATAACTTATATTCTTTTATAATAAAAAAGCTGTGCAAAAGTCTTTTTTTTCCCCTGAAACTATACATCAATTTTTTTTGTAAATATTTACACAAAAAATCTTTAATTCGTGTAAATATTGACATGAAATTTCAATTCGTGTAAATATTAACACGAATATCACACGACCACCGACTGCTGATCATAGATGTTGCTGAACTAGGCGGCGGCGGCGGAGGAGGACGACAAGGAATGCAACTTGAGCAAGAAGTTGTGGATGGCAGCAAAAGATTTCTTGGAAATTGTTCCAATTGGAATGAAATCAGGGATTTATGATTTGGGGATTTCTTGAGAATTGGAATTTGTTGAGAAATTATGAATTTTGGCTTAATTATGTCTAAATTCTCAACAAAAAAGGCGCACGTGAATGGCTTGTGAACACAGCCCGTTAATTATTTATAAGGACGTTATGGGACAAAAAATGAGCGATTTTTTTAAATGGACAAAAAATGATATTATTTGGACGAAAAGCGAACTCAGATATGTCTCGTGGGGCCAAAATTAAAATTTTCTTAAAAATCTATCAAATGACCAAAACATTACCCCCTCCTAAGGGCATCTCCAGTAATTCTATCCAATTTCAAGTGTTATCACTGCCACATCACTGTCATGTCACAAAATATCTATTTATTATCTATCTAACATATTTCTCCTCAATCATTCTACCTAAAAGTAACTATTAATGGGTCCCGCTATCATATCCACTCATTTATCTTTTATTATATCTTATTAATTCCTTCATTTTATACATAGATCATTACTTTACTTTCATATTTAGATTTAAATATATATATATATATATTAATTAATTACTAGATTAATTTTAAAAATAATCCCCAAAAAGTTGAGCAATATTAAAATTAAAACACAAATTAGAATTAAAATAAACTATTATTATTACTGAAAATTGTAACAACACAAAATAACAAACTTATATAAAATAGACAATATGATAAAATACAAAATAAACAAACTAAGAACATAAATAATAATAAACTCAATAGTATAGGAGTGCAATCCGATAGTATAAATAGATAGCACAATAATATATGAGTGCAATATGATAGTATATGAGTGCAATCTGATAATATAAATTAACATATCAAAATTGATATCTATTTAAAGAGAATGAAAAAAAATACGAATTTTACTATTTTTTTATTTGTGTTAATGTATTATTAAAAAATATGAATTATCTATTTATCCAAATAAAAATATTTCATAAACATCATATACATCCATTTATATTTTATTATATCTTATTAATTCAATTATGTTATTTGAATTACATAAAAAAATATTTCATAAAAAACTTACTTAAAAAAATTACAAAAAAAACATAAAAAATAATTACTAAAAAAAATTACATATATATGCAAGCACAATCACTCTCCAAATGTATATAAAACACACACACATACACATATATATATATACACACACAGCCATAAGTGGAGGATAAATAGAAAAGAACGAAAAAAAAAAAGAAGGAAAGAGAGGGTGGAGACAGATTCTTCAACATGGGGCCCCGCCACATTTTCCCTCTATCAGGCCGGATCTCTATCTATCTCCATTTTCTCTCTCTTCCCTCTATCCAATCCCCACACTCATTCTACCTTTATCCACATCATCATCTACCATCCAAAATACATCCATTGTAGATGCTCTAAAATGTAATCGCTAGGATATGTGCCCCCATCCAAATTTAATACTTTATTAATATCACATATTATATCTTCCCAGTACAAATTGATAGAGCATGTGGCGTTCTGCAAAAACTATCTCCTCTACAATCAAGAACACTATTAAAAAAAAAATCAATAATTTAAGAAAAAAATCAATTACACACATAAGTAAAATAAATAAATAAAAAAGTAACTTAATTTCATAATTTAATAAGTTACAACACATTTAAATATCTCGTATTACACAGTGTATTCACACAAAATCACGAATATAATTGGTGAGAATATATGCACGAATTCATAGATTCGTAACAAATTCACGAATTTATGAATTAATGAGGATATTTGCATGAATTTGTGAATTCACGTGAATAGACTGCGCACAAACTGATGACAAAAAATTCACTAATGTTATGTAATCGAGTATTTAAGTGTGTAAATCAACTATTTGCAACATTTAAACATTGTACGTACGTTAATTAACAAATCTACACAGCAAGTCATCCCAGAGAATTAAAAAAATGATTCTAATTTTTTATAATCAGAAGCTTCAATATCTTCCATGGTGAATAGTCAATGTCATCGACCTTGTGAGTTTCGTTCGTGAGAATTGCCTTTCGTAAGGATTATTTTTGTTTCGTGAGGATTGATTTTATTTCAGGAGGTTCTTTTCTTTGTGAGGATGGTTCTCTCTTTTTTTTTTCCCTTGAGGATTCTTTTGTGAGTAGAACGATGAGTCAAAGAAATATTGATCGGCCCACCATTTTTCACAAGGATATCCATCTATCTATTTGTACATATATTAAAGCAAAATCGCAAGGACAAAATTATCATAAAAATAAATCAATTAAAATTGTGTTAAAAAATAATTGTTTACTCAAAATTTTTAAAAGAAAACTTGTAGTGTAGTTGGTTGGTGAGTGTCAATGCACCCGCACGCAGGGTTCAAATCCTCCTTGCATATACATATATGCATTTTTTTTTTTACTTTTTAGATGTTTAAATAAAAAAAATATATCACTCCTCGAACTCATTCTTTTTTCCCCCTTTTTAGATATTTAAATTAAAAAATATCACTAAAACATTTATATATAACAATTAACAACCATTCACATCTCTAATTACTAATTATTTAGTTTTTCTAAAAAAATATAATTAAAACTTAATAAAAATGCCCATAAAAATCTTTATATATATATTTTTTTTTATTATACTACTACTTATGATGTAAATATTCAAATTTTTAAACTTTTAGAATTTTTAACATAAAAAATATCACCAAAACATGTATAGATAACAAATAACAATCATTCACATCTTTAATTTTTTAGATTTTCTAAATATAACATATCACTAAAATATAACGAAATTAAATACGCCAATGGAAAATATTTAAATTTTTATTTTTTTAATTCTACTACTATTTATGGCGTAAACATTCATATTTTTTAACTTTTTACATTTTGTTAAATAAAAAATATCACCAAAACATGAATATATAACAATTGACAACTATTCACATTTTTTATTTTTTAGATTTTCTAAAAATATTATCACCAAAGCATAACAAAATGACCATCGAAAATATTTGAATTTCAATTTAATTTTTAATTTTTAATATTACTTTTGGTGTAATCAAATGGCGTATCATATAATTAACGGGCATTTTGAATGACAACCAAATTTTTATTTTTTTAATTCTAACTAGTACGCGGCCCGTGCGTTGCACAGTGGCAGTAAACCAGTATCTGACCCGTGTGCATTGCACGATGGCAGTGAATCGGTATGTGACTCGTCCGTTGCACGAAACGAAATTAGTTAAATTTAATATTATTTTATCTTTTAATGTAATTTTAGTAATATTATTTTTTAAAAGGGTATAAAATTTATAAAATATTTGCATAATTATAAATTTTATGCACATAGGTATTAAGACAATTTTGATATGACATATATATGATAAGTAATCATTTAGTTGTTAACATTTTATACTGATATTAATTCCTCGTTAAATTATATACACTTAAAAACCATAAATTATGAACATTATAAGTAAATAATAAAAAAAATGTACTTAAGTTTACAAATTTTAAAATACTTCTCTATACACAACATTTGTAGTGGTATTTATATCATTATCATCAAGTCAGATGTCATACATATTGAAATAAAAATAATATACCACCTTTATTTTTAAAGAAGGGAGTTTCTGTTTGCACCCCCATTTTTACTCTTTGCACCATAGCTTCTCTATACACCCCCTTTTTTACTCTTTGCACCCCTAAAATTGACTATAATGCCCTTACTTAAAAAAACATAAAATCTGAAAATTAAAAGCATAAAAAAATCGCGTTCCGTTCGAAATTGTGTATTCGAACGTTCTGAATATGTTCGAAGTCTTCTGTTCGAGCATAATGGATATGTTCAAAGTCTTGCGTTCGAACGGTACTTAAAAAAAATTCATGGAGTCCGTTCGGAAATTATTTTTCGAACATGTCATGTTTGTTCGAAAATCAATTTTCGAACAAACATGGTGTGTTCGAAAATTAATTTCCAAACGTGACTTATTTTAAAAATTATGTATGTTCGAAAATAAAATTTCGAACAAACACGATGAGTTCGAAATTTCATTTTCGAACCACACTTAATTTTTTCTTTTTGAACAAAGGGCATTTAAGTAACTTCAAAACTATTTTATTTTTTCTTTTTTTCTTTTGGGGTGCAAAGAATAAATATGAGGGTGCAAACAGAAACTCCCTTTAAAGAAATAATTATATGCCTAAACTTGCTATCAATATTTACTACACTACCATAAAAAAAAAAACAATAAGCATTTCTTCAATTCATATGTAAATATATTAAAATACCGAAAATCACATACTTATTTTATATTTTAAAATATAACTGCTCAAATAATGGTTTTGTGTCCATCAATTATAGGAATTTTCTGAGTAACAGCAGGAAAAAGAACTATTCCAATATATCTGATAATGTAAATTGACAATATTGCCCTCAAAATCAGTAAAATATATGAAAATGCCCTAAAATTAGCGGTAAAATTGGATTTTTTATGTTTTTATATATAGTATAGAAAATTGGATTTTTTTTTTCTGTTTTTCTGATACTCGGGTGACCGCGCGTGGAGCCACGCGTCTGGCTGTTTTAGCGGGTTTGGAAAGATTTTTTAGATGAATTTGAATTCTATTTGACCCGTTTAACGCAAGAGACCCGTTAAACAATCTCATACAAGTTTTTATAAAAAAAAATGTTATTTCTATCTATGGTAGAAAGATACACAATTATAAAATAGTAGTAGTGTATTTGGTGGTATTGTGGGAATTCAAGCGTCAAGCCATTCAAATATTTGTTTGTGTTGACACGAATTTTATTTATTTGGCAATAAAATTGATACGAAATTTATGTGACCACCAAAACAGTTTATAGAATTTGCGGAAGCAGTAAGGTTTCCCGCCACCGTGTTCAGGAATCTCAAAAGCAATGGCGGCACCTCCTGCCAAAACCCTAATGGACTTCTTCCAGCAACCGGCGGCAAAGCGCCTCAAGAGAGTCTCTTCTCCTCCACTCAGCCCCCTTTCCTCCCTCAAGGACGACGCTGTCGCCGCTTCCTCCATTTCGCCGGAGCAGCAGCGGAGGATCCAATTCAATAAAGCCCTCGCCTTGTCCAAGAAAAACCTCAAACTCTGCTCTGATAAAGTCTCCAAGGCAGTTGCAACAGGTCATTTCATCATCTGCTTCTCATTTCATTTTCAACTCAACACGAGTTTATGTATTCGTTTATTCCACTTTTGTTCATCAACATTGTTGATTTGATAATTTATTTTTCTTTTTTGTACTTTTTGGAACTCTCTGCGGATTTTCTTATTCTTATTTGTTTACCTTTTGATCATTAATGCTTACGTATGAAGGAGTTACACTCTGTAGCTTGACGAACAATAATTCTCTTTTTGTTCATCAACATTTCTTAGTGCTTTTGAAGTATATGGAGCATGGAATGTGCAATTGGATGACATAGCGACAGAAGACATTTGATTGGACTTGGCTGTGTTTTGCTGCAAAAGCCATGATATATGAAACTGTACTAATTCGGTTTGGGTTAAATATAGGTTGCGTGTGGATTCTATAGGACATGTCTCCCACATACAGCCCCATTTTCCCTTTATTTTTATCTTTATATGAAATGCTTACTTGTGTTACATTTTCGTGTATTGCATGTTCAGAAATCTGCAAAATACTCTATTTGTTTATAGCTTATAATTTAGTAGATTGATGCATATTATGCAGTGTTAATATTGACTAAAAATGCATGTCCTCGTTTTATTTGGTTAATGAAGGAGTGGGGTATGTAAAGTTGGAGGAGCTACTGGTGGAGGAGACCTGGTCAGAAGTGCTATCTGGAGAGCTGCAAAAACCTTACGCAAAAAAGTTGTGTGAATTTGTGGAGAGTGAAATTTGCCATGGGAGCACACCAATTTACCCTCCTCAGCATCTGATTTTTAATGCCTTCAATACCACTCCGTTTGACCGTGTCAAAGCTGTTATTATTGGACAGGTAAACAATGTGTGTGCCTTAAAAAGTGAATCTCAAAGTAGTTCCAAAATGGAAAATCAAGAAATATCAAGAAAAAGTAAAAATGAGAGCTGATGCTAGAGGCACTGTCTTTTGTATGTTGTTATGAGTATTATCGTAACTATATGACATCTTTGTTTCTAGGACTGCTCTTTCAGATTTGTTCTAAATGTGAAATGATGAACCTTGTCTCATTATTTTAATCTTCTGCGGTTGATGTTGTATTCATCATCTGGCTATTTTCCTTTTATTATGCCGTTGATGAAAGCACAAAATTCTTATTATTGACCCTAATATGATACCTATAATATCCTAATCATTTTACTCCCTTGCAGAGCAATATGTCTCCATTTGTGAAATGATTAATTTTTTTTTACTTTAATTTCCTCAGGACCCATACCATGGACCAGGCCAAGCAATGGGCCTCTCTTTCTCTGTGCCTGAAGGCATCAAAGTCCCATCAAGTCTTCAGAACATATATAAAGAGCTTCAGCAAGATTTGGGATGTTCGATTCCATCTAATGGGAACCTTGAAAAATGGGCTATACAGGTAATATAGTTGCATTGCATCCCCTAGATCTTGTTCCCATTTTCCTCTTATTATGTTAGCATGTCTGAAGCATGCATCTGTTCCTCTTTGCATTATAGTCTATTCTTGGCTCTTATATTTTGTAACCTTAAAAACTTATGTTGATGTTGTTATCATCATTATAGCCACATAAAACGAGGTAATGCATTATCCAGTGTGTTTGAGGCCTCTTACATTTTAAGTTTCTGAAGATATTTGAAGATATTCCCCCGAGGTTTTTTTTGGGTTTACTGAGTTGCAGAGTTGACAGGTTGTAATTATGCATTTCATTCTGAGAATACATGCAAGTACATAAGATAAGGTGCTTTCAATGGGGTGTACGACTTCAAGAACACCCATGAAAATTACAGTTTATGGTTGGAAAATAGGGCTATTTAAAAAAATTCCTGCTCTGGATACGTGATTTTATTTTCCTAAGGTGGCTCTAAATATAGCAGGCATGTTGTTTCACTTTTCTGATTTGTTTATCTTTCATTACCACACTGCATCAGAAGAACAGTTGGTTCAATGCATGAGTTTTTGGCAACACAGATGTTAACTCCCTTTTCTATTTCTTTTACATGTTATAGCTGAATAAATTGAGCAAAAGAATGTCTCTTTTAAAGAAGAATGAATTTTAGAACCAATGAGTTCATGAAGTGCATAGAGTCAATGCTAAGCAATGCCACAACACCAACATTTATTTATCTTATATATGCGAATAAACCCCAGATGAAATTATTATATCTAGTTTGCTTCTTGCATCAAATGTTTCACTTGACTAACTACTGTAAACTATTATTTTTATTCTTGTTTTTATTTCCTAACTACCATTCAATTGAGTGCATATTAATTTAATCTCCTCGACAAATGACTCTGTTGTGTTGATTTCAAGGGTGTCCTGCTGCTAAATGCTGTTCTAACAGGTATGCTCCTATCTTCATCTTTCATGCTAACAGAGCCCCAGTTAAGTGTAATTTGATAGGCTCATATGCATAAATTTTATGTTTATGGTTGGGATTCGTATAAGGTACCACCGCTGATGTTTTTTGTGTGTTAGATGATTATATATTTAAGTTGGCACAATCATGTGTTTTGTAGGTACTAATAACAAGACATGGTCAGATTGTGAGGAAACTGTTGTTATGCTTATTTTCATGTGTTGGTTCTTGTTGTTTTGGGTATTTAGCTGCCTATTGATATATTGTGTTGGTCCTCTGGATTGAAAAGAGACTGTTATAGGAAATCTTACTTTTTCTTTCTTTTTTTTTCCTGAGTAGACTGCATACAGTGTATTCAAATTGACTGGTCTTACATAAATGCCATCCTAACTTATTTGCAGTCAGACAGCAACAGGCTAACTGTCATGCCAAAAAAGGGTGGGAGCAGTTTACGGATGCTGTAATTGGAGCAATTTCACAGAAAAGGAGAGGAGTTGTTTTTCTCCTTTGGGGGAACTATGCTCAGGCCAAATCCCGGTAATTTATTTCGTGATACATGTCTAAATAGTGGTCCAACATGGTTCTATGAATAGTTTGTTTTAATTATTAATCAGCAAGAGATATGTCTATGATCATTGATACTGACAGTGTTTTGATCAGAGTTTACATCTAAAGTTTTGTGGCTCTCATTGAATCACTTCATTTCAAGTTGTCAGCTGTATATAAAGCTGAAATTTATTTGATTGTTACACTACCAACACGGCCTTATGAATTAAGCTGGGTTTATTTCCAGAATTTTGGCAGAAATTCGTTCCAAGTCCTCCAATTAATTTGACCTTGCAAAATGTAATTGCTAACTTCACCCTGTTTCTAACACTGGGAATAATTTAACATAACTATATGTAATTGCTGACTATTTGAAAGCATACTCTTCTAAATTATCCTATGAAAAGCAATCTGTGCTTAACATGTCAATGGATTTATCAAAACAGATAAAGGATGGTGATCTATGATTGAAGTTTGCAGACTACTTCTTCCCTTCGTTTGGCCTCAGAAAGTTCTGTTAAACTGTGTTTTGGTTGAAAGTTGTGTTGAGCAAAGAAAATGCATTCCTAATATACAAGAACCATCAATTTACTGAAATAGGTATCAGATTAGGTATATGACACGTTTTGTTGAAATTTGTTATGCAGTTTGATAGACGAGTCAAAGCACTATATTCTCAAATCAGCACATCCTTCTGGTTTATCTGCACATAGGGGCTTCTTTGGATGCAGGTGAATTGTCTTGATTGCATGTAATTGTTAAATTTGCATAAGGTACATCGCTCCAAGGTATATGCGTATTTCAGTATCATCAGATTGCTTTTTTTACTTTGCCATTGAAACTTGGGGTGAGCCAAGTGATTTGATTTTCTCAAAAAGGGAAATTTGAAAATAAAAGGGGAAGAGTAAGTGAAGCATTATTCTAAATCATGCCATTATAGCATAATGGATCCAAGACTTGCCATTTTCCAAATGTTTTGTGATGGAGATGCTAGAATATATTTATGAATGAAGATGCTCTTGCTCATATGATCTTTCACTTGTTCAGTAACAAGTTGTGCATATCATTGTTTTGATTGCAAGTTATGAATATATTTGGATTTCATTTTGTGTCTTCCAATCTGGTAACATATATTTAATTGGCAAAAGAAGTGTGAGAAAAGTAGTAATTCCGGTTTGTATTGATTGGCACAGGCACTTTTCGCGAACAAACGAGATATTGGAGAAAATGGGAGTGTCTCCAATAGATTGGCAGTTATAGTGCAGCAGAAAGGCGTTCCCATATTTCTTTTTGTCATACTGTCTCTCATCTGCTGAGGCAAGCCTTTTAAATATCATATGTATGTATAGTTAATTAGTTATCAATTAACTTTCCAAATTCCAACCCTGTTGCTAGCTAGAGTTGATCATCTACTACTTATCTAATGCAATGCCCAGCATTAGCATTAAGCATGCATGCATGTAGTTTCCACCGTGAAAATGGTTCTTATTTTAGATTATCTATCATATTCATATCATATGCATGCTGCTACTTATTCTTTGACTGCAGTGTAGTTTATGAGTATTGCCATGATCTAGCAAAAGTAAGCTATAAGCAGATGCAGAAATACTACTAGAATTAGCTGGATGTGAAGAAAGTTGAAAGATTAACGTTTAATGACTGCAACCATTAACATCATATATGCACAACACAATGTGGGTATTAATTACATTTATACGGCTATCTTGAAGAGAAAATGATAAAAAAGGGAAAGTAACTGGTCTAACCCTGAAACCCTCTGGCAGCCAAGAAAGCTTGCAAAACCATGTTTTTTTCCTCAGCATTACTAAATGAACCTCTCCTCCCATGACCTGATGTTTATATCAATGTGTAAAACAGAGAGCATATTACTAAGAATCGTGATATTACACATTTATACATACCCATATGTACATAATGTGCAAATCTGTGGTGGATACATTTTGCACAAAGCATAGCATTTACTAGAAAAGAATCCATTTTATCGCCATTTGGTAGATGTAACCAGCTTGGTATGTAAAACTTGCTAAAAGAAGGTATTAAAGTAAAAGGAAAAAAAAAAATTCCTACTCCCTTTGGTCCACTTTAAACCCATTCTAAGAACGAGCATTTTCCTATTGCACGGTGACGCTCTTCCCCAAGAATTCACTACTGGTCAGAGTTACTTCATCATCATCTGATAGAGATGAATTACCTACAAATCTGGTTTATCATCTTCTTTAGGGAAGAGGGAAATGTAAAGAGAGTTCACAACGGCTCTTCAGAGTCAACAAAGTAAGGTCCCTTGAATCTTATGTGTTTGAAAATCAAAATACACGAAAACTGCTTAAGGAAATAGAACTACCTTTCCTAGTCCTGTATAAGCTCGATCCACTTGTACTGGATAAATCATCAAACTAGTATCCTAGAAAGATAAGACACCTACAGCTCTAAAAGTGCAACACTTACTTGATTTCAAATGAATTCTCAAAATTACCTAAAGTCTATTCCTAGCAGAACTCTTAGGGGCTTGATGCTTTGATAGGGACTGTCACTAAGCACTCTATATTATAAAGAACTCCATTAAATTGGGGTCCTTGAAGGGCCTTGAGAGAATTCAAAGAAATTCTGTTTTAGAGAGGTCAAAGTTATTATCATTTCCCAAATAAAATGGGTAGCAAATGGCTTATTTGTGGTCCAAAACATGTGCCCCTATTAGCAACTGCACAAAAAAAAAATCATAGGAAAACAAGAGTAACTAAAGATGCTAAAATTAGGACTCACCAGGTAGTATCCACTCAAAATCCAACTCAAGCAACTTTTGAACACTCTTCAATTGCTCTGAAACTGCCAAGCAAGCAAGATGGAGAGAAAAAAAAAACATCTTGTGAAGAGTGTCAACAAATCCTTCAAAAGGAGGCATATACTATAATGATGTGATGTCAAAGACGAAAAAACTGTTTCTGTAAGTGAAAGCTAAACAGATAGAAGCATCCTCCCTATACTCAAAAGAATTAGTCAATTTAGATAAAAAGTCATCACCATAATAGACCAAACTGGGTAAACATAAATTGTACATACCTGAAAACCAATTGTATCGATCTAATATGCTCCATCCAAATTCATCCATCAAAAGATGGTCACCAGTAAAGAGCACCTTCCTAGTTTTGTCAAGCAAGCAGACAGATCCCTGTCATTGAAAACAATGAAAAGTAAGCAATTCTGGCTGAGTTGAAGCCACAGTATTTCAGGAAAGATAGCAGTAGTTGATCGAGGAAGACAATATCATCAGCAACAAGAGAACATGGTAGTGAAATTGATTATTCACAATAAATCTACACACTCTTAACAACTATACAAATGATCAACTCACTTTTGTGTGTCCTGGAGTGTGTATAAGTGTGACATCACTGCCAAGGGTCCACGGTCCATTTCCCTCTAGCTTCATCTCCACATCAGCTGTAGAATCACATACCTGGTGATGTTACCATTGAGATGAGTTTCAATCTCTAAATTCGAAACCACTATACTTAGAGAGAAGTGTAAATTTGCTACCAGACATAAAACTAAAAAGATAAGCACAACACATTAAATATAGTTATCTGACGTATGGCATTAAAAAAATTAGAGAGAAAAGGATCAGAAATGGATGGTTGAAAAAATAAGTAGAAGTAGCCAAAAACATGCTGAGAGTCTCCTTTCTTTAAGACCTAAATTACATTTTGACCGGATAAATAATCAATCCTCCGAGTATAAAATTGGCTACCTATACTTATCAATACGTCAAAACACAATTATTTCATAGATTGAGGCAGTATTGATGTTTATTAAAACACATTCTAAAACCCAAAAAATCATCAGAAAACCCAAAGGGAGGACCAATGATGTACTCTACAAACATATTACAGAAACTCTGCAGTCCCAAACTCACATAAAATAAATGTTTTTCACAAACTTAAGTAAAATAAGAATATTTCAGCACAAAAACCAATGAAGTGAAAAGACAACTGTTGAGCATATTACAGATTATGTATGAAGTAAATATAACAACAAATTTTAACAGAAAAATTTGTTAGAAGTAAACAATAGCCACTGTAACAAATCGGAATCAATCTAAAATGAAGGCACGTGCAGAAATCGGAATCAAATTTTAGTGCTTCCTCTTTTGTTGCACAAATACTCACCATAATCTGTCATTTTATAATGGCATCTCCATTATCTAATGAAATTCCTTGGAATCTTACATTTGACCGAATAATTCTCCACTTTTAAGAGGACCCATCTAGAGATCATGGATGGAATCATCAACCCAATATCTACGTGTGGTGAAGCAAGAAAGCCATGTCTATTCTATGGACATCTTCAGTATAAGAACTAACTAAATACTGGGATGTGAAGAATGAAATACCAGAGATGTTCTTCATTTTGAATACTTTTTATCTCTTCCACACGCTTTCTTGTACAGTACTAATTCATTTTTATACTAAACAAATGAATGACAAAGCCTTGCCATGCTGAATTTCAAATAG
The DNA here is from genome assembly GCA_026008535.1 of Perilla frutescens. NCBI lineage: Eukaryota > Viridiplantae > Streptophyta > Magnoliopsida > Lamiales > Lamiaceae > Perilla > Perilla frutescens. Next base: position 23,945,312 of record BRKX01000010.1, on the reverse strand, counting down.
TTTGGTCCTCTAATAAGACATATCACTTATAGCTGCAATGGTTGAGGTAGCATCCTTGCATTAATATGATGTCCAACACAGGTTGTTCTATCTTGCCAGTATTCTGTTTTCACTTCATTAAACTATTATGTCTGTATCTAGCCTGCTCCAAGATTCCAAAGATGTTACAAATGAATCTACAACAAGTAATTAAGTTACCACTATACAAATATCCAATTCATCATGATTTCCAAGAAAAAGGTGGACATGTGGATGTGGGTGTGGGTGTGGGTGTGCGTCTAAATATTGTTCAAACTGGTTTGAAAAGTTAATTATCTTACATCTTCTGAATGAAGAATCCTAGCACAACCCAGCTCCTTTGACCACTTATCATGATCTGCAACATCATCCCTGAAAGCAAAAGAAGTAACCACAATTATATGAGAAATGTTATCTATGAATGAATGGGTACTCATATTTTGCATACTTGTGGGTAAGAAACATGAAGCGAGCTCCACCCATCTTCTTGATATTGCTGGCCAGTCTCTCTGTGTATCTAGGGCTACAAATTAGAAGGAACATGTATATTCATTCCGCTTTCAGAGAAATTGTGGACATAACTGAAATTGCATTTCGAGAGCGTATAATAATGAAGATCTAGTGCCACAACAGGTGAGATTACCTGTCTATTAATATATTCCCTTCGGGTCGTTGAATTAAATAGGATGTTGCTCCATATGATTTTTCAGAGTGGTAACCACAATGGTATACTCCCTGAAATCAATGAGTAAGTCACGAGTAGAAAAACAGAAGTCGTCCAGCTTATATATCAAAGTAGAGTATGTTAATTATAATGACGGACATATAAAAAATATAATGATATTAACAAGACGGGTTTTCACATTGCTACTTAATCCCTTAATCCCAAAGTGAGACACTTTGTATCCATAGAAAACTTCAATTATGAATTGTCTAAAAGTCAAAGAAGTTAAACCATCAGCCATGGTAACGAAACTTCACATTTGATGACACTGCCATTTTTTTGCTTCTATATGCAAAAGTCACACCGCTTCAATCTGTTACTTCGTTAGTCACAGCACCTTATCATCAGCTTGCGGTCCTCAGATAACAAAGACCAAAACTATAAACCTACTATAGACGCAGGATTTGTACAAGTAAGCAAACACAGACATTTGAATATTTAACTCTTTTTTTACATGAAAAAACCTGAACTCTCCTTAATTAGAAACTTGACTAGGCACTTGGTACAAAAGAATCTGATTTGAGACGCAAATTAGCTTTTGGGTTAAAAAGATATTATGTTTTTTCATCAGTGTTCTGTGCAGATGTGATCAACTAATTTAAGGAAATCATAATGAAATTGAAAGTGGTATGTGATATGCTAAATCAAGCCAACCAGAAGAACTGGTCGTGATACTGCATCATCTTGAATTTGTACAATCTACCAATACAATCCGACCAACCATACATAAAAATATTAAACTATACATATGTCAGAACACAGAACTCGGGACTAAACTACACAAGTAAATCTGTAAGTATATAAATATACCTGAATTTTATGCTCATCAATTGGACTCGGGAACATTTTATGAACTGCTAAAATATCACGAGGGGGCTGTTCTGTGCGGATTGAGTTTGTTGGACACGAAAGTAATGCCTTGAATCAATTCACACACAGTTAAGATTAATATGAAATTATGCATGGCATAATTACTTAATGAAATTAATCCAATGATGATCATAACAAGCGCATCAAAATAACAGTTGATGTTGAAACACTCTTTCTGTTACAATATCCCAAATCGATTTCACATGAAAGTGTGGAAGGGTATATAAGTGGGGGTCAGCCCTTTACCTTTGACCATGGCTTTAGGTTAAGTTAGGGCTCCCTATCTTATATGCCTAACAATTTGGTCCGACCTGCCGAATTTGGGCGGGCTGCGGAAAGGGGCTACCCAATGGTGGGCCCAGGGGCTGCCACCCGGAGTGTGCCGTCCGTGGACGTCCGGTTTGAAAGGGGGATGGATTGTTACGATATCCCACATCGATTCCACATGAAAGTGTGGAAGGGTATATAAGTGGGGGTCAACCCTTTGTCTTTGACCATGGTTTTGGGTTAAGTTAGGGCTCCCTATCTTATATGCCTAACACTTTCTCATTGATTTCAGATGCACCTTAGTCATGAAATCTCTATATACAGTGAAACATTAAGTTACATGCCCCACTAAAGATCTCACCTTTTGACCCATGCCTTAGCAATATCTATGTTTACTGCCAACAAGTTTTACTCTAAGGACTAGGTGAGAAAGAAGTTTTCTTGTGGATATTAGTAAATGTAATTTAGTCACCCCTCAATTCAGCTGGTATACATTTTCAATCTTGCCATGTGGTTGTCATTTTATTTAGCTCTTCATAAATTGAATTTTTAATAGGGTTTAAGTTGCATCTTAAGTCTCCTACTTATGCAACCAATACAATAAATGATTTCCAGTTTCTGTGTTGAAATTTAAAATCCTATGTATAGATTAACTTCCTAACACAACATAGGATAAGAGAGGACACTGAGTTTCACTGATAACACTTGATCCGCCATTACCTCATATTTGCAACATCGTTATTTAAGCATTCTAAACTCCATATTGTTCGCATTAGTGGATGACACCTTTGTGATTAATTTAGACAGTCAAATGAGATTCATAAGTTCTACGATCAAACACCTCTGATATTTAACAGAACATATGTTTGGTTTGAACTTTCTTGACAGTCAGCAGAGAGAAGAATACCTGAAGAGCTCTCATTCTCTCTTCATGGCATGATGGCTGTTTAAATACTGCAGACATGCCATCCTGTCGGTTGAATATTTCCTGAAATAATTGATACATTGTAACCAACAAAAACCATGTATTTTTACTCAATAAAGCTAAAAGAAAATCATTTCATTGTAATGGTCAGGTTCATGCATCTCTGCAGTAGAAGTGTAGTTTCATCATGCACAGATGTCTTTCCTTTTCATACTCTTCTCCTGATTTTTTCTGCTACATTGAAGATTTTTAGTCCTACTAACAATGTACAACTGCCATCCTATAAGTTTGAATAGCCCAGTCTAAGATAGTGTTACGCATTCTTTGGGAAATCTATTAAATGTAACCTTAAAAGGATAGGTATCAAAACAGAAACAAATGTTACTAATAATATCCATCCACGTTTGTCATCAGTGACAATATCCAGAATTAGATTGTCAACATTTCATTATATCAACTTAAAACATCCTCAACTAGGAGAAATAAATCACACAAAATACAACCATGCTCCAATACTTCATTCTCAAAGAAAACACAATCTCTGGGTAAAGGATTTTATTCATTTGTTTCCCACTAGTAACCCTGAAAAGAAATGAGGCAGACAACCACTCGTGCAAATGTTCCTAATCAATAATCATGATCCAAAAAAGAAAATGAGGGTTAACAATGGTGGCCAAGATTACTATGGTTTTTGCGGTGTGGTGTGTTGCAACCCTTGTGTGCATGACTGTGTGTCCTTTCTCGCTGTGTGGTGCTGGCATATGGTGGCCTAAAAGGAACTTTATAAGTTGATATATTCCTGTTAATGCTACATACACGACCACACTCCCAGTTGAAGCATGATACCCTACTCCTTACATCTGTGAGCATTCAGAAGAAATGAGACAGAGACATTTAACAAGCACTGTTTATCTCATTACTCAAACAAATTAAATCATATGAGTTTGCATGCCCATATCTAGCGTGAAGCTGGAAATATCCTCAGAATTGTTACCGGAGCCATCCAACGACAAGTGTCGCAATCTATGCATGTGCTATCTGCAACAAATACATCATATTCAATTCTATGTTACATAAGCTCGACTTATCAGGAAAAATAAAACCAACAAGAGAAACAATAAGCCTCCACCATTTTACAAATGAAAACACAACTCGCTATTCTGTCAGTAATGTTAGGATGTGAATGATGTTTGCTAAGGGACCGAATAAGCTCCAAACACGATAAGCTCATGCAAGTGCTGCCTGTGATCCTCTTGTTCTGGATATAGCTCGTTTCACATATTATCAACTTCAAAACATCTTTTTTCTTTTTTGAAAGAAAACAGGTTAATTGTAATTTTAATCACCACCTTTGACCAAATTTGCAATTTTCATACAACTTTTGAAACGTTGCAATAATAACTTCACCTTTTGATTTATAGCAAATTTGATACCTCCAATTTTTTCGGAGGTCAGAAATTTGACATGGCTCAAATAGGACGGATCCATCAACATACTTTACAAGCTCGATTTCACATTGGATTTTTTACCGTTCGAAAAAAGTGGGATGTCGAAATTGCTACATATCGAAAGGTAGTGTCATAATTTCAATGTTTCAAAAGAGATGTCGAAATTGCAAATTGGATCAAAGATGGTGATTAAATTTGCAATTAACCAAAAAACAAAAGGTAAAATGTAAATATTTTACGCTTTAATCTTGAAACAATCTACTTACATGACACATTAAATAATAGCACACGGAAATGATTGATTATATCTCCTACACAACACAAGAGTCAAGATTCATTCGAATACAGTGCTTCTTGACTGTAGGTAGCACTGATTAAGGCAACGAAATTAACAGTATACATAGAAGGAAAAAATTCAGCTCTCTTTTGTATATAAACAGTATAATTTATAAGTGATGTGAAATGGAGATGCAAAAGTGCGAACTCAAAAGGAAAGAAGCATATATAAGATATGAATTGGTACCGACGAACAAGTCTCCGTCGACATTTTGCGGGCGCCTAACTCTCCTACTCTTCGAGTAAGTGCTGGACGAAGCTTTGATGCGCAAAATCGAATGCGTGAGCCCCGCCGCCGCCATTTTCGTATAACAAAACGATAAGCGAAATTGCAACCGTCGAGACTGATGAAGGTCCTTTCTTTTTTAATGTAGTAAATTTGGGAGTTTATCTGATAATCCGCGAATATGAGATAATATGTAGTATTAAATTCAGTTAAAAAATTTTGGGTCAAATTGTCCTCGGATGCTAAATCCACACCCATAATGACACATGTATTTTATCTGATAATATGTATTTTGGCAAAGTTTTCACCACACTTGTGTACCGACTTAGTCACACGCCTCAATTTCATCTCTACTCCCAATTTTGTGCTAACATTAAAATTATATATTATTATTAATATTTTTTATAAGAATAAAATTTTTTATATTATAACTAATCACAGTTAATATTTATTGCTAAAAATTAAATTTTTTTAAAAAATATGTACTTTAAGTTTGGAATAATTATTCCCAAAAATCAATTATATTAACTAAAAAATGAAAATTAAATATTAAAAAATAATTATAAATCCTAATTAGGTGGAATAAACCTCAAATAAAATTGTAAATTATATTAAACATAAATAAATTAAAATTGAAGAAAAAAAAAAGAGAGAGAAATAAATAATTTGAATTTTGGTACACGGTAGACACACACAAGTTGGAACTAGAAGATCTCAATTCTCAAGTGCAAATTCGTAGGTCAACCCGTCCAACTAAAAAAAATATCATAAATAATAATATCTTATAACATAAAGTATCATCTCTCGCTTTTATGAATTCATTACATCTCAGCTAATATTCAATAGGTTTATTATTCTCAATTAGAATTTATATTTAATTCAAAAAAATAATAATTATCAAGCGCAGTGCACGAGCTCACACTTTAACGTCGGGCGAATGCACTACGCGAGTTTACGGAGATTTTTTTTAATAAACTCACTTATATTTTAGGATTCACTAATTTCATTTTAGAGTATATATTTATCTCAAAAAAATTAATTATAATCGCAATGCACAAATCCACACATGAGTATCAGGCGAGTGCACTACGCAAGTCTCCACATCAAAAAAATTAAAACAATTAACTTTATTTAATGGGTTAATTTTTGGGGAAAAAAAAAAAGAAAATATAATTTTTTTTAAAAAAAAAACTCTGGCTCATAGCATACACGCGTGGCCCATGTGTCGTCTGATTGGATGTTTGGTACGTTCTTATGTATCGAAAACCATTTTTTATATTTTTGTTGGTGTTTGATTGTGTATAGACTCAAGTACTGACTTGTCCTACATATAAATTGTGGTTCATAAGACAATCTAACATAATATTTATAAAGATAATAAGGAAAAAATAGTTCTTTAGTTAATTTGGTTTGTTCAATTTCTTACTAATACTAATAAATTTCAAATTTGATTTGTTTGGTTCTTTAATAATATTAGTAAGGAGTAGTGATTTTCAACCAGATTCTGACTAATCAGAAGCTTTTATTATTTTTAATAATTAATTAATTTAATTAATAAAACACTAATTATTCAATAAATTTACATTGATGCCCTCCATAATAATTAGGGTAACTCTATATGCGCTTCAATTCAGAAGAAATTGAAGATGGAAAAAAAATAAAGAAGTGATGAAAAGAAAGAAGATGAAGCTGCGCCCCTTTCTTCCAATCCGTTTCTGGAGTGATTTTAATAATTAATTACAAATCACTAATTTCATGACAGAAAGATAATATAGTAAAAATATAATATTTAATAATTAACATGATTAATTTATCAATAATACAGTTTTATTAATCATCAAAAAATTAGATTCTGGCTGGCTAGCATTATTCTTTATTAAACAGGGCATTTACAGTAGTCACGAGTGTTGACTAACTAAATTTGGAATCACCGCCACAGTATAAAGTCTACGAACTACGATAATTAGCAACATTACTTTATTTTCAAACCAATTGAGTTATTCTTCGGGAACTATACAAACATTAATTAGATAGCTTTATTACATTTAAAAATAAATAAAAATTCACGCACAATCACAAACAAATTTATTGGTACCTGTAGATTTGCACTGAAAATTATACCAACTGCAAATTCACTTTATTTAGGATCTAATAAACTCAATAACATACATTCTTCGTGCTATAAAATATAAATTAGTCCACTATTCTTGTTTGATTGATAAATATCGAACACTTACCACATTAACACGTGAATTTATTTATTGTATATTTTCTTATAATGCCCCTAATTAATGAATGGTCATTATTGCTTACAGTTGAAAAAAAGAAGTAAAATTTTACATCCTAACTAGACTAATTATTATTTCTTGATTCGTTCGAATATAGTTCGTACCTTATTTAATTTGTACAGACGTAGACATTAAACTAAAACATAGTTGAAGCAAAACCGGGTCCAAATTCCAATTCCTAAACTGATGCGTGTTTTAAGAAAATATTGTAAACTTCAAACAATACTAAAAAAAACAATAACCTTTCACATTCTCACAAAAATGTCATATAATATAATTTCTGGTGTTGAATTAATGATAATGCCGAACTCGGACATAATTTGCGACACCAAAAATTCAAAAACCTTGATATTTCTTTCTATTTATTGAAGTTTGAAGGTTAAAACATTTTTAGAAGGAGACGAAAGTTGAACATATATTTGACCATTTAGAAAGTAAAGGAAAATACGCAAGCACAGTGGTATGTATATCTGTAAAATACGCAATTAATGAGAGAAAATATACTAAATATAGCATTTAGAAATGAAATGTGATTAACATAAGGTTGGGCAAGCACAAAAACCTCCCCAAACCCCAAATTGGGAAATTCTCCACTGCAGTTTGCACAACTTTGAATTCGCCCTTTTCTATCTATCCACAATTCCACATACATATATACATATGCAGCAGCTGTGTAGCTATCACAGAGAAGTAAAATAATGATCGATGGTGACGATGATGATGCCTCAGCATCAGAATCACGGCAATCCTCCTCCGAATTCCGCCGCCGTCGCTAGTATTAGATCCCCCCAGAACCACCGCCTCCCTTCTCCGTCTCCCCTCTCTCTCGACGCCCCCTGCAGAGTTCGCCTCGCCGACATTTTGCCCTACGATGGAGCTCCCATGCCTCCCTACTTGAGGGCCGTTGACGCCTTGTCCGCCTCCCTCATGCGCCACAACGCTGCCGTCATTGAGCTCTCCTCCGACGACGCTGCCTTGCTCCGCTGCGCCCTCGAGTCCGCCCGCCTCTACTTTCGCACCAGGAAGGCTGGCCGTGGGGTTTATACCTACAGGGCCGGAAGGTTTTCTTTCTTTTTTTGCTTATATTATATTATTGATGACTGTTTATTTTCATAGTTGTTGTTGAAATTTGTTTATTTGGGGGGAAAATATTAGCAAACTGAAGTAGGAAAGAGGAAATAGTTGTTAGCTTGTGTTATTCGTGGGACTGTATATAAAGCTTGTATTATACTGCTTTGGGAAGTCGTGGAGGTTCCTATATGCGAGCTCATGATAACTACCCTGGAGTGATTTATATGATTCTGTTGAGATTTTGAGTGCGCTGGAAGAATTATCAGCATGATTAACCCCGTTACAATTTGGATTTCGTGATTGCTGTATCTTTAAGAATGGAGGTATGGCGAGCACCAAACTGGATCCTCTGGTCCGGGCAAGAAGCCAAGAACAGATTTTAAGATGTGTAAATTATCGAAAGTAAAATGTCCGGAATTGGCTCAATTACTGTGAATTTTATATTCAGAATCCTTTTTTTATTTTATTTCACTAACAAAATCTTGTTTCATATAATAAAAAATAAAGTTTATGCTCTAAGATAGCTACTGTCTGGGTATCTTCAAATATGCTTTTACTTATATGTCGACTGCTGGCAATTTTGTTTTTTTGTTTCATTTTCTGAAATTCATATACAATGTTAATTCTTATATTAGTTGTTCGCTTTCCAAGTTTGCATTCTACAAGTATATAAGGTTAATTTTTTCTTTTTTTTTCTGAGAAATACAATTATATATAATTATTCTCCTGTTTCGTAGTAAATTCAGTTGTCTCTTTGTAATTTTCTGAATGTTGGTTTCCATTTGGTCATGTTCATCAGACAGTAAATTCTGTTTGTGTTGCAATTGACATATCACATATCAATATTCCCAATTTTGCTCAGGCCCCTGGAAGATGTAGATTCATCGCCACCATGCATGGCTGACATTTTCAGGTGCATGGGAAAGGCAGCTCGTGCTGCTTTATGTGCTATAGCTAGACATCTTCGTCTGCGAAGCGAGTAAGAGTAACCCTCCCCAACAACACCCCCCCCCCCCCCCGCCCCTTTCTTCTGCAGTTGTTTGCGTCACAGTAATTCTTTTGATTTTCTATTTCTTGCTTAATATTGACTTCTTGGAACCATTTTATTTTATGCAGTGTCTTCAATCACTTGCTTGATGATAGCCCATTGCCTGCTAGTGAGCCATCTTCATCGATTCTTGTTGCGACTTTTTCCCAGATATCATCTCAACAAGGAAAAAGTGCTACTGTGGGAGGGAAGCTTGCTTCAAGTTGTGAAGTGGAAAAGGGTCTGTTAATGCTGATATCCTGTGATGCTCCTGGACTTCAGGTATACTTCGTATCTTGAATATGCTAATTATGATCTGTTCTTGTTCTGGAATCTTTCATTCCTCTGTTCAAATCAAGATGTTCTCTTCTTGTCTATGAATTATTCATTCTTCGAACCATAGGTTTGTGATCCCAATGGGCGTTGGTACCAAGCAGATGTCAGCTTGTCTCCCGGGGACCTTTTGCTGCTCACAGGAAAGGCTCTCAGCCATGCCACTGCAGGACTTCGACCTGCTGCGTCCTATAGAGGCATTTCCGATAATCTTCTGATCTCTCCAAGTGGTGGAAGGTATATATCCTGGAAGATGCTTTGTTTGTCACGTGTAATTTTTTTTACTAGAGGGCTGACTTTATTTATCCAGGACATCACTGGCATTTAGGCTCATGCCACAAAGCAATGCAATTTTGGATTGTCAACCGATTGCTGCAGCTGGGCATGTGATTTCTCAAAGCTATATGCCAATATCCGTAAGCCAGTTTATGGATGATCTTTGCACCGAGGAAGAAGTATTGTGTAACCATACTGATTATGTAAGCACTTCTCTGAGGACTCTTTGATGCAATTAATTTTGTGTGCCAAATGACTTAGTTCAGTTACTTCTACCTTACCTAATTTTGATACCTCTGGGCCAATTTCTGGAAGATGACATCTTTGAGCATAGCATGTGATGATATCTCGATATCTCCTATTCTCAGATTGAGTCTGCTTCGACAGGTACCTGCAGATAATTTGAATAGGGAGCCATCATTGAGGAGTGTTCTCTCAGATCCCTTATCGTAAGTTAGATTGCCTTGCGTTAAATCTGTTTCTTTTCATTATGTCTCTGGTGGTTCATTTGATATAAAACATTTTACTTGTCTATTATGTTGTCTCTAACTCATCAATATCTCCTTTTAATTAATTTTCCTTTTCCAAGCAATAAGTTAGGAAGTTGTTGTATAATACATTACACATGAGATAAGAAAAGAATACTCCCTGGCCATTTTCAGAATTTCAGTTGCAGTAGAACACTTGGTTGTTCAATTCTGATTGCTTTCATTACCAAATCGTTCAGTTGGGGTTTCCTGAAAACTGTTAGTGATTCTTTTTCTAGATGAAATATACAATTTACTTTGAATCAGTAAGCTGATGCCCCCACCAGCCTTGCAGATCTCAAACCATAACTGCCAGTTCCATTCTAGGTGGCTGTTCAAATAAATATGGTGACCAGTTGTATGTTCTACCATAACCTTCCAAAGGATGCTGGGAAAAGAAATAATATTGATGTGTCTCATTCTCTTAGTTCTAGTTTTGGCTTGTATGAAGTTGCTAAGTACTTCATGGTGGTGACAAGGGAAAACCTGAAACTCATGTTCATCTTCATAAAGGAAACTGGATAATGTTAAGTTAATTAATAGCTATCAAAGAGGACCACGGTCATTGTTAATACAAATCTCGCTGCTCTTAGATTTGCTTTGACATGTATCCAATGAAATACAGTACATTTGTTCTCCTTCAAGTTAATCTGTTTCTTGTAATAAAGCGTGCAAACTATGGTACATTTTCAGAGGTGCAGCTATTTTTCAAGTTGCAATCTCTAAAATCTCAATCAGAAACAACAGATTTCCAGAAAGCCATTTTTCTTTCATCCCAGGGACCCCAGCAAACTTCCCCACGAAGACTACTTGTGTTGATATCTTCTGAACCTTGATTTCTTGATTTTTTTTTTTGCTTTAAAGTTCTTCAAAATTGTTGATATATGATACAAATACACATTTTGCCCTTACTTCAACAAGGCACTGACTGTCTTTCTGGTTGCTCCTAAGCTCCAGGATATGCTATGCACTTTGGTGCACCTTGGATCCATAATAGCTGTGATTGTACACATGCACCCCATAAACATTTTGTGTCATACTAAATATTTCATTAGTCTATCTATAGCACAGTTCTTGCGGGGATATTTTGCTTTCACTATAATATATCTCCATTCTAAATTTTCTGTTTGAAATCGAGGATTCTCCAGTGGCGCTTTCCTTGAGGATGCTATGCTAGTTTCTTGTGGACATTCATTTGGTGGTCTTATGCTGAGAAAGGTCCTTGAAACAGTAAGTGGAGTCAGGGCACAATCTTTAGGTCTCTTATCTCTCTCTTTCTGGGATTCTATGTGTGAAACCTGAAGCATCTGTCACTTGTGAGTTGCTTGTGTTATGAAGTTGCAGTCACAGCTTAAAGTAAACGACCATATACGGGGCATGCTGTATCATATGTGGCATATAACTAGTTTTTGATGTATGTCTTGAATGAAATTCTATTGAAGAGGCACTTATTTTTTCAGCAATATGTAGCTAGGTGGCCTCATAAGGCTGCGCCTAACTCATAACAGAAGTCAGAGGCTCAGAGCAAATCTTTATGAAATTGCTCACACTTCTAATTCTTAGACGAGGATGAGTGACAATCTTTATTACTCCATGGATATGAATCTAATGAGAGAGCAGCTGATTTTAATTTACTTTTTGGTGGGCTCTAATCCAACTGAGCACCTTATGCATATGCAGATCCATCTACCAAAATCATAGATTACAAGATATAAAGATCTGAGTACACAGATTTTGGATTAACTCTCATTTCCTTTAGGCTTCCTGACTGAAATTATCAAATAGGCTTACAAAACTAATAACCTCGTATTGTTTCCTGTTGTTTTCTTCTGAAAACTGCATGCTTATAAATATTTGGCTTGTGCTTATGAGTTGTGACTAAGTTTTTCTGCCATTTCAGTCCAAATGCACGCTCTGCAATGTGGAAATTGATTCTAGATCTTTGATCCCTAATCACGGTAATCTCTCTCTCTCTCTCTCTCTCTCTCTCTCTCTCTCTCTCTCTCTCTCTCACAGACGCACATGGAGAGAATAAAAAATAAAAAAGCAGTCTGGCATATTGTCTGAACTTTCTTTACTTTAGCCTGTTCATGTTCTTTGTTGCTTATGGCGATGATATCCTCTGATATATATCTACAGCTTTGAGAGCTGCCGCTTTAGCTGTCAAGCAAGAGGATGATCGCAGACTATTCCATAATGCAGCTCAGCGGAAACGCAGGAAAGAAGCAAATGAGCACAGGGTAAACTTTGTGATTGGTTATCTGCTTCAATAAGTTCATCTTATCTGCTTCAATAACTTATGTGTACAAAATACTGAAAACCAGTGTTCCATATAAAAGAACATAACTGGTCAGAACACTCTATGTCACATGACATTATTGTTCTTATGTGTGGATATGTGTTGTCATAACATGTCAATAAGCTGCTATTGTATGAAATTAATTATGGATACTTCCATCTAATTGCTACATTACCATTCCTTTCCTTAGTTGAAGTTTTCTTTTTTTTTTTTTTTTTTATTATTGTAAAACCCATCCACTTTTGCCCCCTCATAAACCTAAAAGAAAGTAATGACTTCAACTACTTGTCTGACTTGACAAACATAAAAAATTAGTCAACAATGAGTTTATCAATGTCTTCAGGTGTCTTAGTAATACTTGTAAGTTGTAACTACCAATGGATATTTTTGATATTTTTACAGTCGAAACATATGTCTCGTAAATATTTTAGATGCAAAATTTTGTAGGATCATTAGTATAAATGTAGTTTTGCCCTCAACTTTTGGATATTGAAAATGAGTTTTGTTTTTTGAGTTTTTTTCTTTGTCCATCTTTTCCCATGTGTCTTGTTGTAAATTTCTTGGAATTTAGCATTATTTGCATTAACCCCACCATGCTTCCCAAAAAGAAAAATTGGCAGAAATGGGTTTGTTATCCGATGCTCTTTTTCCCCACTCCAGGAAAATGGTGATATTACTATAGAAAATGGGTCACAGAGAGGTGTACAATATCCTTTCTCAGTTAATGAGAAGGTTACTATAAAGGTAAACTATTTCATTTTCGCCTGTAATCTTTCGTTTTATTTGAATCACCATATTGAAGTTACCATGCAAATACTACGCAGGGCAACAGGCGGACACCTGATAAATTTGTCGGCAAGGAAGCTGTGATAACTTCACAATGTCTTAATGGCTGGTTAGTTGCATAGACTCACGCCCTACAAGTGATATTGATTTATTTTTTACTAGACTAGAAGCTGAATGACTTATCATCTCAAATACTCTGCAAGGACCCTAATTGAGTGCATAAAGTTCTGCTGATTGTTTGTGCTGATGCATTACTGCATTTTATGAAGGTATTTGCTTAAGATCATCGATAGTGGAGAAAATGTTCGCCTGCAATACCGCTCCTTGAGAAAAAATCCGAGTTCCAACGATTCTGAGGACAGGTGTGTATCTGAACCAGTTCAGAGTAGCAGCTGATAGGCCAACATTTGATTTTTTGGGATATAGCATGCAGGAATATGTCTCGTCTTGCCTTCGACACTGCATATGATATGATACATAGTAATTATTTCATTGAATGCTGTAGTTTAGAGTTAGAGATAGGAAAAAAAGGGGAGTAGAAGTCTCGTAGCGTTGTGTAGCTCCATGTATTTTGTTTTCTGAAGATGAACAGAAAAATCCCACCTTCTTAGTGTAAAATTGATCACAATTTCACAAAAAAGAAAAGAAAACGAAGATCGCTCCTTCAATTTGGTGATATGAATGAGAGGATGCATTTCAAAATTTTCATCATTCTGCTCACTTTTTTTTTTCTCCGTTGAATCATGAATTGATATAGTAGTAGTAGCATTAAAGAATAATTTACAAACAAGATTACAATTTCATCTCGAGCAAATACATGTTGATGTTGACAGCAAGAAGATTATGTTTCCAGAAATAGCAAACAAATGAAAAAAAGAAGCAAAGGTATGTATAAAAATGTATGAGTTAGCACAATCTGGGAAGTGGTCTGTTATGTTGAGGAGCAAGCTTTACCATTCTTGCCATCTGACCCTTCATCTCTCTGCACACTTTCTCCAGCTCCACCACTCTCCACTGCATCCTCTCAAGGTTTGCCTTCATCTCTTCCTTGTCTTCGACCGAGCTCTCCGTTTCATAGTTATGACTGCTCTCGTCGTTTTTGTACAGCACCATCTGATGGTTCTTGCCTGAATCGACACCACCATCACCATCCACCGGCTCAATGTTGGAACCTTGCGAAGCCAGTGCTTGGATTGCGATTCTTGGGGGGATTCGCGGGTTCTTTGCCAGGTCTTTGCAGGCTTCTAGGCTTAGCTTCTCGTAGTTCAGACATCTGCACAATCTTGATCTCTCCTCCAGGGAAAGAGAGGGATGAGCCTGCAGCCATAAATATACATCAATTTTTAACCCAAAAAAAAAGAAGATAAAAACACTCATATTTTGAGCTAATTTAGTACAATCTCTACTGCATACGTGTATTAATTTGTCAAGCCCAGTACAAGATGAAATATTAAATTAAAACAGAAATCTCAAAATTTCTTGATATGACTAAGCATAGTGAGAGTCACAGATACATCCAATTTATCGAAATCATCCAATAAATAAGAAATATGTAACGATGTTGTCTTTATTTATGGAAAAACCAGGGTAGTTTTTAATGTTGTGGGCTCCTATACCTATCCTTCACGGCATGCTAACTAATTTTTAAGCCTATTTCAAGATATCACACACACACACACACGTGTCGAGTGATGCTATTTTATTTCGTGAATACATTTCATGTGTGTATTTATAATATTCTCCGTTACTATATACAAAACCTGTTTGGATGAATGTGAGGGAGACTATAATAATATATACTATTATGATTACTTTTTGCAGTTTAGTTGTAGACTTGTAGATACAAGTAGATCATTACCGACCATTACTTTATTAACTGTTGGCAGTTTATTTAATTGGTGGACGACAAAAAGTTATGAACATGAGTCATGGAATATTAAGCCTTTTGTTTTGCGTAGATAATGACAATTAGTACTGTCTTAACAGTTGTAGGATTCACAGGCAGCTATAAGCACTACACACAAGAACATAGGACAAATGTCTGTACATACATATATATATATATATATATGTATATATAAATGTACATGCAAAATACATCCTGGCAGAGAATAATTAGCACTACTCTAAAGCTTAATCAGACATTTCTCACCACATAATTAATCAAAGCTTAATCCTTAATGAATGCCATAAACAACACAAGCCTAATGTTTGAAAGAAGAGAAGGGCCAGATATTTGGGAAAACTCAACCAATTCAATTGGTTTGAAATAATTGCGGTCAAATTCAAAGTCAGAAAAAGTTGTCTAGTGTATCAATTTCATGCATTTGTTTTTGCCCCCCACCATCCCACACCATTAATTCATTATCTCTGACTCTACATCATGAATAGTGAAAAATAAACAGGGAAAAAAAAGAAAAACAGAATGATTGATGAATGAATTACCTGAATATACACATCAATTGCTCTATAAACTTGATCAAAAGAATCCCTTGCAGAATCAGGCAAACTCTCAGCAACAGCAAGAAACTTGGAGATTTTAAGGGCAGGATCAGGGCCAATCTCTCCCAGATACAAATCAATCAATTCCCCAACTTTCTTGACCTTCTCCAAACACATCTTATCATAGTGAAGCACAAACAATCTGATCAATCTCACCACAAAATTAACATCATACACACACACACCTCCATTGGCATTGGCATTGGCCCCTCCACACACCAGCAAGTCATCGAGCTTCGCCTGATCCAGCATTCCTCCGATCATCCTCTCCAACGCTCCCCGGCTCTCCCGGCTTATCCCAAAGCTTGCAACAAGCTTCAGGACAGAAAACAGCCCTCTGCAAGAGAAGGCAGTCTTCCCCATCAACACCACCCCATGCACCGCCGTGTCGGCCAGCCCGCCGTAGTCTGCCGTCGAAACATGATGCCTAATGCTGCCCCCATTAGAGTGCTGGAGGGCTGTTTTTAGGTACTGCAGCAGAAACCTTGTTAGCACTAGATTGCTGTTGTCACTCCCGAACGACCCTAATTGCTTCAGAAACTGCTCTATGGTTCTTGGGCTCAAAATTGTCAAATCTTGAAACCACCACGCCCATGATTTCCTTGGTGAGTTTAACCCCAAGCTACGAGCTGTCTCCGGCGAGGAAGAAGACGAAGACGATGAAACAGACAGGGAATTCACATCGGAATTCTGCGCAATCTTGGCTAGCAATGAGCACATGAGCTTCTCAATTAAGCCGCATGAATCTGCGTAATCGAAGAAAAGCTCGCTGCTTTTGAGGCTGGTGAGAATATCATTCCACGACCAGTAGAAAATCCCTTCCAGAAACTTCTCGGTTTGTTGCAAAAGATTCGATCTTGATGCCTTTTCCGACATGCCCAGAAAAACTGCGCAGCAATGCAGCAACGAAACATTGGAAACTGTGATGGGAATGGTGCCGTTGTTGTAACAGAATCTTGAAACCAGCTCGAAGGCGGCGGCGCCGCCGGGAAAATCGTCGATGTCGATGCCGGAGCTCCTGATCTGGGTTCTTCTCTTTTCTTGCTTGATTATCTTCCTTAGTTTCCCCGAATACTTGGATAGAACCATCTGCAGATAATGAAGGAATTAAGTCGGTAAAATAGTTGAAATAGTTTCTTGAATTCATACACGCACACATTTATGGAACATGGTATGATGATGATGATGATTACCTCGGAGAGGAAGAATGTGTGTTGGCCATTGATGTGAATTTGCAGATCGCACATTTCTGACATGGTGGCCATTAAATGATTTCCTAACTAGTAGTAAAATGTGATGTATGTATACCCACAAATATCAATATATATATATATATATATATGTGTGTGTGTGTGTGTGACTGCTTTTTTTTTTTTCTGCAACATCACGAGCCAGTTAAGCTGTGTATGGTATAAATATAGAAAGTGATGCCATTTATGACAGTCTTGACGTTTGTTTTCGGGTGGCTCTACTCTTTTTTTTTTTTTGGTTTCAGTGCCAAAAAAACAAAAGAAAAAGAAAAGTCCTTTTGAGATAGGGATGAAGTTCTTGCTCATCAATTTGTGGCTTCACTTGCAAATCATAGTGGATAACATGATTCGTGTTGGGAATAGATGCAATATGCCATGCTAGCTATTATTTCACAATCATAATTGAGTTGTAAATTAAAATAATCAATTCAAGTTGCTCTGAATTTATGTTTCCTACTCAAAACTTTGTAAAAATTGATAGGGTGTTCTTATTTTTATTATAAGTTACGTGGAAAAGGTAAATCACATTTTGAAAATTACATTTGATAAGCTCACGCATAGCTAGTGATTTGAACTCGAAATCTTTAATTTGAAACTACACCACCGCATTACTAGATTATTTCCAATGGACAATAATATGCATTTTTATAACATATGCAAAGCGGGTACAATGAATAGAAAAGAAAATGTAGGGAAGTTTGTCTCATGTATTAGACAAATTCTGCAGGTCAAGAGGGGTTGAAGTGTAATTGCAAATTTCCTAGTCACCCACCATCACATTTATTTTGTTCACTTGCTTTGTTTCTATGTGGAAAAGCACTTCTTGAACATGTGAAACTAGAGGGGCCCTTTAATATTTCTTTGGATTTTTGGACTCCATTTTCCAGCTTCATACTTCAAGATATTGCCTTTTTTATGCTAAACTTGATTAAACATCATTCTCTTGATTAATAGTGATTTATATAATTATTAAAAATATGATTTGTCTTTGTTTTACTTCCATTTAGTATTCCGTGAGGTACTCTATTACGTCTTAGATTTATTATTCTATCTTATTTGGATTTATTCAAAAATGAAAGTTTGATCTTGAGAACACATATACCATTCTACAAGAAATATTTTTGAAGCAATCATTTGAAGAAAATTGAACCATACTTGTTCTGCAATTCGGGCTAATCATCATTATTAATGTTAGTTGCGTGCATAGTGATGGTATCATATATGATATATAAATTAGATAATATTTCAAAACTATCCCATTGCTTATACATTTGTACATAAATAATCCTGCCTATTGATATTTTTTTTATAAAATGTATTAATTTTATAACAAATATGTCATTCAACGAAAAATCAGATCAACAAAAGCTAATGAGACTCACCAGAGCTTACATTAATAAAATAATCAAACTATTTTATACACTCTTATGTGAATATATTAAATGAGTTAAATATAAATGTTTGAAATGCATTACGATAAATGTGAGAAAAATATGAATTTTCCACATCGATGGTGTAGAATGATTGAATGACACTCTTTAATTTGTGAAACAAGACAACTATTCAGAAATGAAGGGATGATTACTTTTTGTAAATATATGCATATTATATATATATATATGTGTGTGTGCGCGCGCGCGATGCCATCTGTATATAATAAAGTTATTGTTTTTAGCAAATATAGTAAATAATGACATTAACTTATATAACTTTACATATGAAATAAATATATGTACACATTACACATGGCTGTAAACGAACTGAATCGAGCTGAACACCCTGATATTCATGTTCGGTTCGTTAAGGAATATTCAAGCTTTAGCTCGAGCTTTTTCCTCTTATCTGGTTTTTGATTTTCGATTCATGAAGAAGTTTGAGTTGTCTTCTCGGTCGCCCACGTCGTCGGTGTCTAGGTGGTCTCCATGGTCGTGGATGGTAGGTCGACGGAGAAAATGGAAATTAGGTGGTGTCGATGCTCGCTGGACTGGATGGTGGTTGTGGGATCTTTGGAGCGACGATGGTGATGTAGATAAGGGTGGATTTTTTTCTAATTTTTTATTTTATAGGAAAAGCAATATGAATGGTATTTAGGTCATTTTAAAATTATTTTATTTTTACTTTTTTTTGTGGTGCAAAGAGTAAAAGTTGTAGTGCAA
Organism: Perilla frutescens; assembly: GCA_026008535.1. NCBI lineage: Eukaryota > Viridiplantae > Streptophyta > Magnoliopsida > Lamiales > Lamiaceae > Perilla > Perilla frutescens. The sequence goes on along the minus strand of BRKX01000010.1, from coordinate 23,925,983 downwards.
ATAGAAGCTCCCATCATATATACTAAGAATGTCCAAACTAAAACTATATTGGGTAAAATGTGTAATTTTAATTTTGTAACAAACTCATTTGTGTTTTCTTAAATATGCACTACTTCCACTTTTTAAAAAATTTACCCTAAATACCCTTATTCCCGAAGCAAAATTTAAGTTTTCATGACCAAGTAAATGTGCAATTTAAGGTTAACTACTAATCCGGAGTTCAAAAGAAGATAACTATCAATTTAGCACATGAAATCCTCTATTGCATTATTAGTGTGGCATCTTCGTGTTATGCTATTAAATATATAATTTTATAATAATTTTTGTAAAAAAATAAAAATTATTTAATATTACAATTTTTAATTAGGGTTCATTTTTCCCGATTAGGGTGTATAATTATTTTTTTAATATTTACTTATTACTTTTTGAATTAATAATTCATTATTATGGTGGTTTTTTCATAATTAGAATTATCATTTTTTAATAAATTTTTCTTGTTAGTAATGTTGATTTGGATCCATTATGTTATAATTAATTTTTATTTTTAAAAAAATATTATAAAATTATAAATTTAATAGTGTAGCACGAATAATATCAGTAGATGATTTCATCCCTCAATTCCGACCCTCAATGATTAAAACCATCAATCTCGCCTCTTAAATCATTTATTTTGGTTCTTGTTTATTTTTAATCTAATTTTATATTAATTTTGAGGGAAATTTTCTTCACAAATTATCTATTGAATTTAATAAAAAAAATTATAAATAAAATAAGAATGAAAATAAATTGTTTTTAGGCTTAAATTGTAAAATGATAGTTATCTTTGATGTTCTAAATTGAAAAAACTCATGAATTGTTCCACCGACCATCTTCCATTCTTAAATTCATCTCAATCCTACATAATTCCCTTACCATCAATCTTGTACGTGTATAAAAATTGGGAGTTTTTAAATGCACCATCAATTTTACTTTTTGCACCATATCTATTCTATGCATTACCAATTTTACTCTTTGCACCACCAATATTGACAATAATGCCCTTCGTCTAAAATATGCATTTTACTTAAAAAAACTTAAAATCAAAAAATTAAAAACAAAAAAACAGTTAAAAAAACTTAAAATTTTCTACCGCCGATCTGTAAAACTAAAAAGAAGTAACAGTCCATTTTCTACCGCCGATCGCGTTCGGAATCGAGACGAAGGGAATTGTTTGACATTGCTAGGGAATTTCGTTCTAAGGCTGACAACTTCGAAACAAGATTCATGGAATCGAGACGAAGGGAATTATTAGAATGATTGAATGCTAGTTTGAGTTGATTGTGCGCAAAAAAAACGAGGTTTTGAGCGAGTTGTTGAGTTGATTTTTTTCCCATAACGCATTTCGTTCGGACTTTATAGTTCGAACTTGTATGTTTTGTTCGAACTCAATAGATCGAACATAACTTAAACAATTTTTTCAAGGTGTTCGAACTCAAGATGATAGTGCATCTGCTACATTCCATCATTTTGGGAACTGCATCTATTGAACATGATCTTGCGATGATTTTTGTATCTCTAATTTCTCCGATGATAGTGAAGAATGTTTTTGTTGAACTAGGATCTAGTGGGTTATTATAGGCTGTCTCCTACATTTTAGTCCTTGATAAATTTTTGTCTCTTTACATTTTGTGCCTGGCTTTTATTTTCTGTTGTTGGGCATGTTTGAATTTAGTGTTTTATTTCTTACACGTCCTCTTAATTTGATTAGTTTCTATTCGTTTCAGGATTGGGAGGATGGCCTGTGTGAGAGTGATGCAGATGGATCCTTTTTGCTTGAAAACTGGAACAAAGATTTACGACTTTTTGCTGAGGTGAAGATGGTGGCCAGCAATTGCTTCAGGTTTAGATTTATTCATAAACATGTACATCTACATTTGTATGTGGTTCAATAACTAGGATTGATCTTTGTTTTGTAGCTCTTTTTGCTTCATGCTGAGTCATAAGCTGCAATCAATATCCGGAAACAATCTTTCTCAAAATCTGCAATGTCTTGATTCTCTTAAAGCCCAATTAAGCCAATTGTTCGGTTCGAGTTTACAAGTTCGAACACTTCGAAAGTGTTCGATTTTTTAATTTCGAACATAACTGTTTTGTTCGAACTCTGTGAAGAATGTTCGGACTGTATTTCTCGAACAAAACGCGATAACAGGTCTAAAAAATCAGCGAAAACTCATAATTTAATTAGTACAAACTAATCAAAATGACTCACATTGCTATGTTCTTCATTTTCATTCTGTATTGTATCTCTTTCGATATTTCCCACCACAATTGCACAAGTTGAATCTAGGTTGTTGAGTGAAATTGTGTTCAATACTCCTATCTTTTTTTAGACGTTTAGATCTTTTTGTTTTTGTTTTATTTTTAATAGGTTTAATAATATGTTTTCTATTGTTTTAATTTTTATTTTTTTTATTTTATTTTGTGGTGCATTGAGTACAAACAACTAAAAAAAGGATAAATAAGTCATTTCGTATTTATTTTATTTTTCATTTAATTTTTTAGTGGTGCAAAGAGTAAATTAAGTGGTGCAAATAGAAACTCCCATAAAAAATAGCATCATCGAATGAGAATGTTGGAAAGAACACCAACCAATAGAGAGAGAAGTCGGTACGCGAATTTACATGACAAAGAAATGGGAACAATTGAATCCCGCTTCACTAAAATCTGAACAGCAGTTCTGCACTTCTACCATCATATGCATGTCACTACACATATTCGTCTAACAAATTACAGAGTAGTAGTTTTTGCAGAAGAAAAACCTCGAAAATCAACAGGAGTTCGCCGGAGATTGATCGAGCCGAACGCGAAAAGAAGCACACTTACATCTGAATACAGAGATGGAGGAGCTCCGGCTTCTGTCACAATAGTAGTCCTCCCAAAGCCTACATCCATTTCCATAATGCCATCATCTCGTCCAGTTGCATCCCCACCGTTTCTCCTTCCAGCATCTCAACATGTAATGTACAAATCACAGTAGGTGAAGAAAACCACAGATTGATCCAAATCCAGACAATTTCCATTATCTAACTTGCCTTTCTGGTGAAGAAGCCTGTTGTCTGATGTCCAAGAATCGCATGTAAGGTATCAAGGAGCTCTCCCTAAGGGGCCTTCAGTTACCCCTGGGATGTGCTTTTGGATCAGAATTGTGGCTTCGACCAAGATGTATTCCTCGGATGTTTAAAATCCAAGCGACCCACTGTCGTGCTCTTGACACTGTTGTTTGAGGAGATTGTATGGTTAGTTTCAATTAAATCTTCTAAAAATCCAAACAAACCATTAGCATGCAACAGAGGCAGGCACATAAACATAAACTTAGGCATCTGGGAACTAAGTATATAACTAATTGGAGGCAAAACAGCACTCTGCTGAATTATACATTTTCTGACTACTCATGTGATGACTGCATTAGCCGGAATGCATTTAACTTAATCTCATGCTACTGACTTTGTACTTCACAATAAAGGTGCAGGGCAGCCATTCAAATCTCTAAACTTGTACATTAGAACAGGAAGCCAGAAAGCGGGATGAGTAAATTTGAATGTTTCTTCTATAATACCATGTAGTTTCTAATAAACTGAGCTCTTCCGCATAACATATAAGCAACCACCAAGTAGGAATTAGTAATCATATTCACAGGTCATTAGATCATGCCGGAACAACTAAGTAACTATTGGATACAATCAGATGATAAAATGACAACTATGTGCATAGGCAAGCAAGACACATGCAACTTCAGAGTGGCAGTGCAGCTAAGTGACCAGAGAAAACTGAGATCACCATAAAAAGCAACCACATAAAAATAAATTGAAAAAAGAAGTGCATGTACCTGTTTCATACGCCATGCACAATAGTGCCTTATTTTTTAGCAAATATGAATAAAAGAATTTGAAGTCAAGCCCTGAAGAGCGTCATCAAAATATAAACCACTTGAAGGGTTATAAAGCAAGCTTCAGTCCAAGAATAATGCTTCCAAATAGTCATCAACATATGCTAAGCATGGCCAATGATCAGTTCTAATCCGGACCAGAGTTGAAAATTCACGAATCTCCATTTGAAAAAGGAGATGGAATCTTGGTGGAAGAAATATCAAAATGTGAAAGTAACCGATATTTCTCCTACTAGTTGCAATTGGAGTCTCGCCATCATCTTCTTCATCACCAAAGTACTTGAGATAAAGGGCCCCTCTAGCACTAGTTGGTGAACAAGTTATTTCTAATGAAGAATCTGAACTGGAATCCTTCCACACCACGTCCTTTATCATACCCCCAGCTTTCACCATATCAATAAGTGGTTCACCTATGACACAAACAACAAAAGGTGCCAGGTGTTGTTCAACAGCTTCAACCAAAGTTGTCACTGGAACTTCAAGAAGTTTAACCGATCGTGTCCCACTTATAGCAGCAACCCCTTTTCCTCCTTTCAGGACAAAGGTTTCTCTACCGGTGCTAGATGCTGTCTCGCAGGCCTCCCATAATGCATTGAATAGATTCACATAATAACTGGGTACATCATCTTCACCAATGTCATCTGGAAGAATAGCTCTGAGGAACATGTCCTCAATCCCCACAGAAATGCTATGAAGCTGTCCTTTGATTACCTGACCATCATCTGCATTAGTTTCGATGAAAACATCAACCAGACCAGGCATTGGTTCTCGTGGCTCAAACTCTATACACACAAGAGCTTTGATGTTCTCTTCTTCTACATGGCCATTCTCCACAGGAACGATAGCTAATGAATCAGCTTGGCTCAAAGGTTTGTTATTTTTAGGTGGTGAGCCAAGAAGGAAAGGAATATGAAATGAGGAAATAGTTCCATATGGTGCGGAAGAAGTGAATTTAAGCACTATAGCATATAGGGCAGGAAGTTGGTCCACTTGGTCAAATGCATTATCTGCTGTATTTTTGTCCCCTTTATCAACCAATGGCTCCGACTCAAATCTCATATTACAGGAAATCTTAATCTTGAGCCCTGGCATATGTCTATAATCAGGAATAGATAAAAAATGTCTTCTCAGTTCATTGACAATCTCAGAAATTTTTGCATCCATTACGCGTAAAGGCCCCTTTTGTCGATGAGTCAATTCACTTTCTAAGATAATATCACTGCTCATAGTAATCTCAAGGGCCTGTTCCTCGCCTGCTGGTTCATTATCTCTGATGCCTCCAAAAAAACCAGGTACGTCAGGATTGGCCCCAAAATTAGGCAGGGACAAGGACCATGACTGCTTCACTAGTAATGGCATTGTGCGTTCAATATGGATATAAGAAACAATACTACTAGAATTCTTAAGATCAGGTAAAGATTGAGGGGACTGAAGACTAAAGAATGAGCCAGAATGAGTAGATGGAGATAACCCAGGCAAATGTTCCCCTGTGTTCAGGATGTGCTTGAGCTTCTTTCCAGGTATACCAATAAGCATTCGCAGGTAAAACCTGAAATACACCATGAAAATCTCTGATATTGCAAATACAAGGTGCAAAATAAAACAACTTGCTACACAAGACCAAAATGTTTACAGAGATCTAAACTTAAGCCATGTTAGACTGATCTTGAATAGAAGAAGTTTATAAATTGTATTACGCAAAAGTATGCGGTGAGATAGGCCAAGGAGACTGTAAGGTGTACCTGGCACTGTCACGAACCTCCAGATCAGGAAAGAAAAGACAAATAGAGGCTAGAAGATGAGATAATCCAGTAAACAAGCTGGAGCTATGATGGTGAACCAGCATTGTTCGACAAATGCCCAGAATTTTACTGCCGTGATGCCAAGATCTAAACCCATTATCAGGACCATGTTTCTCTACAAGAAAAACCATGAATCTCAAAAGGAGGTTTAACAGACCACTGGGTGAAACTTTGTCATTCTCAGAAATTCTCTCAAATATGGGGAAGTAAGATCCCAGGCTATAGTCTTTTTTGAGTTTCGGAAGCAGATATGTATCTAGTGTTTTAAGAAGATGCTCTCCCAACCAGCGGTGTTTGTGGCATCCCAATAAGCGATCAATGCATGCAACAACTACTGGAACCAATCCCTTAAATTCTGAAGTTGAGTCCACCAGCATCTTCTGCAGATGAAAAAATAAATGATACCATAATGCATAAAACTTCACTCAGTTCTTGCCAATGGTGAAGATCAAAATGTAAGGTTAAATGCAAGAAGGTTATCTGAGTCAGAGATGCCAAAACTTTCAAATAAATTAAGTAGCGTGCAGTGAGAGTCATCATTTCTTCTACCCAAGTGAAAATATAAAGAACTACAACTAGACAACTAAAAAATTAACTTCTTGGATATGTGAATATGTGATCATTCTTGTTCCAATGCTAGCAAACAATGAGCAATATAAATCATGAAAGACACTAAAAGATGTTCTGAAATTCACTAGCAGCACTCAAAATACATACATGTGTGTGCATACATTCACACATGCAAGATTTTACATATATATGATAATGATTAGAGGCTTTTAAAAATATTATTATAGGGGAACAGAAAGATGCTTTTGGGTTAAAAAACTCTTGGGGATTAAAGACAATCTCCCAAAATAACACATTAACACCAAACATTGCATCAAGTCCTCAACATGCATGCAAAAGTAATGAATAGCTGTAATTCTACAACATAAACAGTGGATGCATAGATATTAGATACATGAATATAAGGCATTTCCACTGGCATATCACAAAAGAATTCCTTTTGCAGCTATTAAGGCATAATGATAATAAATTTATCCATATTCATAACTAATAAAAGATTTTTTTTTAAGTTGGTAACTAATAAAAGAATTACACCAACGAGTGCTTTATTATGACTAAGGATAGTTGAGATTGACTGCCCAATATGCATAGTAGTAGACCCACTTCAAGCAACTAAATGAGATGTAAAACTGGTGAAAATTGCAGTGCCTTTTTTTAATGGACAATTCAGAAGGAAAGGAACTGGGTTTAGTCTGGTAGCTACCAGGATTGTAGTATATATGTATGATATGAACTCCCAATTGCATAATAATCAGGATTGTACTTGAAAAGGGGCTAATGAGGAATTGAAAAGTCAATCACACATCTACAGCATCCTATTTGCAACCTCTACTTAGTCTTTCATATATTAAGCATTCTATGAGCCCAGCAGAAGGCATTCCTGAATCACAATGTTAAAGTATTCCATACATGATACAAGCCATACAAAAACTATTCTACAGTAATTTATGGTTATCCATTACATCTACTTCAAACCAAAAACTAAAAAAAAAAGAAGAAGAAAAAAACAATTACAAAGATTATGAGCTTATAACTTTCATTACAAAAAGGCTGTCATACTCGACTGGATATTGCGTCATAGGCAAACACTCTAAAGAGTAACGGCATCAGCCATAATGACCTCACTTTAACATCTTCACTAATATTAAACATATAAAAAAATCTACAGCAATTAGAGCAACCACTTAACAGAGCCTAGAAAAGCTAAAGATATTTAAAAGAGAGCAAAGACCCTAAGCTATAACAATGCACATACCTGTAAGGTGTCAAAAATGTTCGACTCAATAAGAGCAGCAATGGAAGAAGTAGAACCATCAGAATGTGGTGATCCACCGATCAGAAACTTATGGAAGGTACGAAATGCCACTGCAGTTTCCGTGTTCCATGGGGGCAGCCATTTGAAAGCTGATACGGAAACAAGACCGTCTTTGAATAGCTTTACTTCATACACCTCCTTATCCACCTCCACTCCCTTGACAACATTTGCATCTCCAAGATTAGACAGCAATTTAGAGCAATACGCAAGCAGGTCAAGCTTCAAGGCTTTCATAGCTAGTGAATCAAATATTGTAGGATAAAACCTTAAGCTCATATCCATTATGCTTCTCTTTCTAGCCTCATCCTCTCCAACTATCAAAGCAAAGAAGCCCAACGCCCAGTGAAGTGCCAACAACCTAAAAACCAAATGATGATGGGATTCTTTCGACAGTAACAATAATCTTGAAGCAACTTCAAATTCTTGTCCCTCAAAGGAATCCAAAAACTTCACATACATTCCCAAGAAAATGTGGCAAAGCAATGGCTTGAATGTGTATAGCAGCCATGAGAACTGCACTCTCAACAAAGAAGCCTGAAGTTCCAGTTCTTCAGCTAGAGGAATTATGGCAACCATAAACTCCACTAATCCAAATGAAGTTAAATACTGAGGGCACTCGAGCAAAAATGCAACCACTTTCCTCAACTCTTTGTAATAAATCTCCTTCTCCTTCCACGCGAAATCTAACCCAACTCCGTCAATCAAGAACTGCGGGAGGTTGAACGGGATCAAAGGGATCGTAGCATTACTAATCGACGCAATACTATTCTCACTCGGCTTCAGCTTCACGATATTGAGTACAGCTGTGGACAATAACAGAACATACCATTGCGAAACGTGCGTGCGCTCGCTGTGGCATAGAGACCACAAATGGGGAGCAATTTCAGAGAGCAAGCAGGGGAAAGCGAGCTCCAATTGCCGCAAACACTCGCACGCGACGCCCCGCGTGTGGCGATCGAGGCCGTGATTGGGGCGATTGATGATAGTCAACAACAGCTCAACGAGGCCGCAGAGCGAGGCGCCGCCGCCGCTGCTGAATTCATCGTTGTCGTACAGCGATGTGATGAAGACGGCGGTGGTGGAGATGAGGAATTGGTCCTTGAGAGCGAAGGGGTCGCTGGGGGACTGAATGACGGTGCGGAGGGCGTCGAGGAGGCGGAGTAGGAGAGACGGCGGCGGAGAGGAATCCTCGAGCGAGTGGTGCTCGAGGAAAGTGAGGATGTGGAGCTTAAGTTGGATAGGGATGTCTTTGCGGAGGAGGGAGGAGAGACAGAGGTCCGGCACAGATGCCCCGCCGGTCCAGCGGTGGAGGCGAAGGGGGCCGTCGAGATTGTATTCGTCGATTAGCAAGTCCCATTCCGGCGGAGAGAGGGGTTTCGGCGGCGTTCCGGCCATCGGTCTGTATCATAAATTCCAATTCATAATCCCCTTTTCTTTCCGATTAGTATTATTATTATTATGCACGTCTCTTGGAATCCGGTGAATGGTGATGCCAATTACAAAAGGCCTCTCCTCAACTCAAATTGTTTTTCTCTCTCTCATTCGTTAATTAATTATTTTGTCTTTTATTTTATTAATACTAGTCTTGCGATTATTGAAATTAAATTATTAAAAACAATCCATATTATAAGTTAGGGGATGATTCTCATGTAAACCATTCATGGTGTATAAACTGTAAATCAATCTCTAACCACACATCTATTAAAATTCAATGATCAAGATTTGGTCAAAGGGGCGGTGACATTTTTGTAAATAAAAGGAACTTCAAAAAAATGGGGTGGTAATTTGATAATTTTCGCCTCAAGGTCAAATTTGTTAAAAAAAATAAGGACTTCCAGGACGTATGCTAACGAAGAGACAATCATATGCTAACGAAGCAGTATGACTTCATGCACAATACGTAACTTTAAATGCAAAATTGATTTCGTTATCAAATAATTAAATGAAGAGTTTAGTATGGTTGGAAAGCTAGTCAAACCTACTTCTCAACAAAAAAATAATTTCAATAACATATTAATCATGGACAAAGTTATGCTTGTTTGATTGAATGTTATTAGTTGCATAATTTTGGCTCCAATCTACTGTATTATTGTTTCGTTAGCATTATGAGATATATTTCTTCAGCATTATATAATGCTTCTATTAGCATGCAACAATTCTAATAGAAGTAAATGATGAAATGCAATAAAATTAAATTATAGAATCCTGAAATTTATATGATAAATATTTGTAACAATATATAATACTTCTGCTAGTATACGTCAATGCTAATATTATTATGATGTTGTCATATGCTTTATATAATTCTACTGCTAGCATTATCATATGCTTACAGTAGCATATGACAGTGCTAACAATAACATTAACATTTATTTATGAAAATAAATATTTTAGTATTCACTATTATTAGTTTTCGTTTATATTATCATCGCATATATGAAAAATACATGATTCTGTTAGCATTACTATAATATTTTCATTAGCATATAGCAATGCTACATTAACAATGCATTTTCACTCTCATACAAAAAATATCTTAATGTATTGATCGTTATCAATATATTATTTTTCTTTAGCAATATGTTATTATTTCGTTAGCATTATACTAATAAAATATTAGCATATGAAAGTAAATATTTTAGTATTCGCTATTATTAATATTCGATTATATTTTCATCACACATAGTATGAAAAACACATGATTCTGTTAGTATTATTATAATATTTTCATTAGCGTATGACAATGCTAATAACTTTAGCAATGCATTTTCATTCTCATACAAAAAAATATCTTAATGTATTGATCGTTGTCAATATATTATTTTTCATTAGCAATATGTTATTATTTCGTTAGCATTTTATTAATAAGATATTAGTATTAGAAATCCAATGTTAAAACGTCTTAATACATTAATATATGTTGTTTTCTATCAATATACTGTTCTTCGTGAGCAATATGTTATTGCTTCATTAGCATTATAATAAATCAATATTAGCATTGAATAATTGTATGGTTCGTTCTACATTAAATGTACAAACTACCTGGAAAAAAAAAATTACAACAAAAAACAACAATTAATACAAGCCAATTCAGCTTATTTCAAATTTAGATTTCTTCATCTAAAAAAAGAGGCACATATGCCTCATAAAATTGAGTTGGAACTTGCATCATAATATTATAAGGTCAACATTTCAAAACATCTTACTTAACATACATAGAAATGTTCCTTAGCACAAATATTTTCCCAAACAAATTCTTAACATATGCAACAAAAACATAATGCTAGCGACAAGTCGTAATGATATTAACAAATAAACCATATCATACCAACATCATATTATGTGAATAAAACTATCAGAAACATATATATTGATTATTCAAAACTGATTTTCTTGTGAAATAATTAAATGACAAGTTTAATCTGGTTGGAAAACTAATCAAGCCTACTTTTCAATAAAAAAATAATTTCAAAAAAATATTAATCATTGACAAACTTATGGTTGTTTTATTGAAGGTTGTTAGATGCATTATTTGGCTTCGATCCACTACATTATTGTTTCACTAGCATTGGATAATGCATTCATTTAGCATTACATAATGCTTCCGTTAGCATACGACAATGCTAATAGAAGTAAATGATGAAATGTAATAAAATTAAATTATTGAATTCTAAAATTGATGTAATAAACTCTTATAGCAATATATAATGTCTCCGTTATCATACAAGAATGCTAACAATATCATTTGACAATGCTAACATTATAATGCTATTGTCATATGCATTACGTAATTCTACTGTTAGCATTATCATATGCTAACAGTAGCATATGACAATGCTAACAATAGCATTAACATTTATTTATACTAACAAATATGTTAGTATTTGCTATTATTAATATTCGTTTATATTATCATCATATGTAGTATGAAAGACACATGATTCTATTAGTATTATTGTAATATTTTCATTAGCATATAACAATGCTAATCTTAGCAATGCATTTGCATTCTCATATAAAAAATATCTTGATGCACTAATGTATTGTTTGTTGTCAATATATTGTCTTTTATTAGCAATATGTTATTATTTCGTTAGCATTATAGTAATAAGATATTAGCATTGATAACCAATGCTAAAATGGCTTAATGCATTAATATATATTGTTCTCTCTCAATATATTGTTCTTCGTTAGCGACATGTTATTACTTCATTAGCATTATAATATAACACTATTAGCATTGAATACCCGTGTCATACAAATTCAACATATAATAGATTTCTAGCATAATTCAAACAATATGCTAATGAAAATTAATATTAGTTCATGCTACATTAAAAGTACAAAAGTACCAAAAACACCAAAAATAAACGGAAAAAGACTATAACAAAAACTAAAGATACAAGCCAATTTAGCCTATTTAAAGCCTAAATTATTTCATCTAAAGAAAAAAATAGATGCCTCATAAATCTTTCAATGGCTTCATAGAAGATTTCATATCTCGGTATGTCTATTTTAGTCTCTAAACCATGAGCCCTTGAGTTGGCACTTGTCATCAAAATATTACAACATCAACATTTAAAAACATCTTACTTAGCTAACATGATTATATTCGTTAGCACGAATATTAACATATACAACAAAAACACAATACTAACAGAAAAATATAATGATGCTAATAGATAAACTGTATCATGCTAACATCATACTACGCGAATAAAAATACCAAAAATATATATACTAATTCTTCAACGAACAATTAATTAAATTTAAATCTGAAAACACAAATCATCAACAAAAACATCTTATCTGAATAAAACGCATAGACACAACAAGAAAAACTAAAAAAAAAAAATCAGATGACTTCCGAAACTCATAAACAATACATGTTAAATCCATCAAATCTAAAAAAAAAAAATGGAACACTAAAACAATGATGGTATACAAATATATGGATTACAAAAATGATTGTGTGAGAGATCTACACAAAAAAAGGACAATTCCAGACGAGTTTCAATCACCTGTGTTTTTTCTATTTTTTAGATTTTCATTGCCGCTACACTATTAGAATTGAATAACTGTGTTAAGTGAATACAACATATAATAGATTTCTAATGTAATTCAAACAATATGTGAACAAAAATTAATATTAGTTCATGCTACACTAAAGGTTCAAAAGTACTTGAAACACCAAAAATAAAAATAAAAAGACTATAATTGTAACACCCCGAAAAAAATATAGTATTTACATTTATTTTATAAGTTAGAAATTTTATGAAATTAGAATCCAGAATTTTTTTTTGGACTAGTTGATCATAGTCCTAGAGATATTGCAAGACCAAGAAAAGTCTCGACTTTAGTTGAGTTTTCTAATTAATATTAGAAATCATATTATAAAAATAGATATTAATGGGATCATTTTTGGTACCAAGATCATCCAAATCGAACTTTATTTGACCTCCGAATGAAATTTATTTCATCCAACAATTTAAAATCAATTTATTTCTCTAAGCCCAATTAATTACCCACGTCATGCCTCTTTATTTATGTCAATTTCAACTATTTTATAATTAAAATACATATAGGATATATCTATTGTTGGGCCTATTTAATTGGAGAAGAGAATAAATTCATATCAATTATTAAGTTCATATGGAAAGCTTGAAACATTAACTTACTATTGTCATTTGGAATCCATTTAACAAGGTAAGTGTACATAATGTACACGTGTGCATATATATATATATATATATATATATATAAATAGGTTTGCTTAGTCATGTATATATATAGGCTTGCCTATTCATATATCTATACTTAGGTATACATGTAGATTAGGAATGTGTATATATATATTTTGGGAATTAGAGTAAGGTGAGAGAAATATAAAGAAAAAATGTAAGAAAGAGGAAAGTATAATTAGAAGTAAGATTGGAAGAAAAATAAATTGAAGAAAGAAAATTGGGAGAAAAATTAAGGTGAGTTTCTTAGCACCAATATCTTGTTTCAATTTAAATTTCAATTAGTCCGACTATTCTAATTTTATAATTCTTATGACGGGATAAATTTATTGTTGTAAGCTCTATCTCCATATTTTCTAAATTTTAATCCAATACTAATTGATTTATTTAATTTCAGGTTTGACCATAAAATATTAAATGAACCCAACTCTCAAATTTATATTCTTCCCGTTCTAATTTAATATTTACTAATTAAATTAACATTTATAGAAAATGTTATTTAATCTTATAATTTCCAAATGATATATTCTTCCTAAAAGAAATTCGAAATATTATAATTCCCTCCTAAATATAAACCAAACTTCTTAGTCATTCATATCCATTCATTTTGATCTAGAAGGTCCGATAATTTCTCAATCAGGGTCACCAAGTTGATCTAACCCGTCAAATGCGCATTATTCGCCCATTTGACTCCATTTTAATTTCAAATGATCCCAAGGCATAGAAATCTTTAATTAAGTTATTTAGGACCTAGGTTATTACCTTAATGACCTATTTGAGATTTCTAAGCTAGAATTTCAATTTTATAGGTCGAGACGAGCTGAAAGCATAGTAGCATCTCACGCATAAATTGCACTGTTTATTGAGATCTCCGGGTGGGTTTTTCTATAACTCACAACTATATTTTTAAATTCTTCCATGAAAAGCATGTTAAATGTTTTAATAGCATTGTTTACGTAATGATTGGATGTTATGAGACTTCATGCATAGAGGAATTCCGACTTACAAGTATAGACGGTTTACTTTGTGACTAAATGTCTAGATAAGTAACCGTAAAGTATCATGTGATCACATTGGATCTCTCATCCAATGAAGAAGAGTAAACTTGCTACAAAGTATGTTCATGGTTATTTTCCATGATTTATGTAGCATAACAGTTTTTAAGTATGAAAGAATGACTTGGATGAATAAAAATGCCCACTGAGTGTTTTCTGGCACTCAACCCAAATATTTTTCAAATGTTTTCAGGTCCTGGAGATGAAGCTGGTTAATGACGACCTGCTGGAGTGGGTTTGATGGTTGACCCTTGTATAGTTTTTGCTCAAAGTCATATTTAAACTTATGTTTATATGTTAAATATTAAATGCTTCTGTTGATCTCTGAAAAACTTTTAAGTTTGAAAGTTGTTGACCCAGGAGGTCAATTTTTGATTGTATATACAAATATTTTGAATGTATATAAGGGTTGGCCGTGAAGTTTTTGAATGTGTGGCCTGTTTGGTTATATATATTGCTTGTTGACAGGTCATAATTTGATTATGTGAGTCACTGTTTTTGACAAGCCTTGTTGGAAGTTGACTTTGAGAACACCTGAGTGCGTGGTTTGAATATTTTTAAGTTGAGATGCTACTCGTTTATGAATTATTTATAAAGTTAAATCAATTTTTTTAAACTGTTTATTACGTAAGCATGTACGCATATTTTTGGTGACGTTTTGGTCCTAGTGGGATTGGGGCGTTACAGGTTGTATCAGAGCGGGTCTACGTGATTATAGGCCTGTGATGTTTTCAAAATTAAAATCTTTTGAGTACTGTGATATTGAAATGGTTACCCATAACCCTGCAGCTATCGTCTACGCCAAGCTTACTCCGGGAAGGTACTAAAGTTCATGTTTTAAATTTCTTCAGTGCTCTTATGAAAAGTATATGTATATAATTTTAGGCATGATATACAAATGCAAGTGATCTCAATGTGTGATTTAAAGCATGGTGAAAAGTATGATTTATATAGCATTGTGAAAGTTATGTTTTACAAATCATGTTTACCGGTGTTTTCATGTCAAATCCAGTTGATGCATAAACATCATATGAGCTAGTTTGAGATCAGAACTTTGCTAGATTTGAACATAGATACATTGAACATAAGTATATGGTATGACCTTGGAGCTTCTTTAGCTCACTGGAATTTTATGATCTATACGAATCTAAGTGCGCTGTATCGTTGCATTAGAATCTTGTAAGTGTATTTGACGATCATAGAATTTATGATATGAAGTACGTATATAAGATGCCACCAAGATGTCAAGATAATCAGCACAAAATCCACCATAAGAAAATACGACACATGTCATTGCTCAGTTTCAAACGTACGACCTCTGACCTTTAACGGCCAGGGTAAACTGACTAAGATTGAAGAATGGCTACGAATGATGGAACGCACATTCGTATACATGGTGTGTACTGACTCTCAGCGCATCGCATGTACAATCTTCTAGCTCACTAGTGATGCTGATCATTGGTGAAAAATACATAAGAGGTCAATGACGCCTGAACAATTTGCGAATATGACTTGGGAGGATTTCAAGCAAGCTATTATGCAAAAGTTTGTTCCCATGTGCAATCGGGATCATAAGGAAACTGAGCTCTTACATTTAACTCAGGGAAATATGACCGTAAATGATTATGAATGGAATTTCAATCAGCTGCTAGGTATGCTCCACTACTTCCAGCCATCTTTCATACATCTCCTTGTATGTCTTGACAAGTTTCTCTTGGCTAAAGTCTTCATTGTCTAACTCATCATCTTCTGCATTGTTGAAGAGATCCTTGAATTCTGAGATTTTTGCTATAAAGGCAATAGTTTCTTCATCTGAATCATTGTTGCCTTCATCAGAGTCATTGTCACTGAGAGAAGCATTGTAATTCTTTTCATTTTTCTTCAGTGTGTTTGCACACTCAGCTTGAATGTGCCCAAATCCATCACATTCTTTGCACTGAATTCCTCTTATGAAATTTGAAGTTTGAAACTTTTTCTGCTCATTGCTTGAGTTTCTATTTTGCTGAGAATTACCAATGGTTGTCTTCTATTGTTGGCCCTTCTAGAAGATTGCTTATTGACTCTTTTTAACATACGACTGAAGTTCTTGGTGAACAGGATCATATTATTTATTATATCTACAGTTTTTGCTTCTATACATGTTCAGTTACATCTTCTGAGACTTCAGTTTTAAGAGCAATACCTCTCTTCCTTGAGCTACTGTCTTCATCTTCTAAGTTCATCTCAAATGTTTTTAATGACCCCATCAGCTCATCAAGCCTCATACTCTTGATATCCTTGACTTCTTCAATTGCAGCAACTTTGTATGCAAACTTCTTTGGAAGAGATCTGAGAACCTTTCTTACAAGCTTCTCATTGTTGATAGGCTCACCAAAAGCAAAACTCTCATTGGATATGCTTCTCAGTCTGGCATTAAACTCACCTATGAACTCAGTATCCTCCATTTTGAAGGTTTCAAACTTAGAATAAGGTTTTGAAGCCTTAACAACCGTACTAAACTAGTCCCTTCAAAGGTGGTTTCCAGAATATCCCATACAGTGTTAGCAGTCTCACAAGTTGAGATTAGGCTGAATGTTTCAAGATCAACTGCAGAGAATATATCATTGAGAGTTTTAGAGTTAACATCGTACCAGTTCTTTTGCGGCATAGTCCACTATCATTCTTCAATCTCCACCTCCTTTCCTTCCATAGCAACAGTTGGCTTTACCTATCCTTCAGTGACCTTTTTCCATGCAAGCTCATCTATTGATCTCAGAAATGCCCTTATCGTTGTTTTCCAGTAAGGATAGTTGTTGCCTTCAAGCAATGGTGGTCTGATCATAGATTCTCCTTCTTTGATTGAACTCATAGCTTGAACTCAACCAAAACCCTTGTGTTCTTTGATATTGTCATACAGATCATGACAATATTGAACATTTTAGTGCGCATGGCACTAACAAAAGAAATTATAAAAACTTCATAGTGCACTGTGTCCGTGACATCAGATCATGATACGTGGTTCACGTCTAAATTTTGGCAAAGCTTACAAAATGCAATGTGCACAAAATTGAATTTTAGTACAACTTTTTACCCACAGACTGATGGAAAGTCTGAAAGAACAATTCAAATCCTAGAGGATATGCTCAGGGTTGTGGTCATGGATCTGGGAGGAAGCTAGGAGGAATACTTGCCTTTAGTTGAATTTGCTTACAACAACAGTTTCAAGCGACCATTGGAATGGCGCCTTGTGAGGCTCTATATGGTCGAAGATATAAAGCACCACTTTACTGGGATGAAGTTGGTGAAAGAAAAAATTTAGGCCCGAAAATTTTATAGAGAACTGTCGAGGTTATTGACAAAGTGTCCAAGATCGACAGAAAATGTATGTAGATAAAAAAAGGAAATATGTACAATTTCAGGTAGGAGATAAGGTGTTTCTAAAGATATCTACTACAAGAGACATTGTGTAGTTCGGAAAGAAAATAAAGTTGCGACCTAGGATGTTGGGCCATACGAAATTCTCGAACGAATTAATAAAGTTGCCTATAAGTTGGCATTACCGCCAAAGTTAGGAAGAATTTATGACGTGTTTTATGTTTCAATGCTTCGAAAATATATTTTCGATCCAAGTCAAGTCGTAAACCAGGAAGAAATAGAAGTAAATCTAGATGTGACATACGACGAGTTTTCTATAGCTATTTTCGACAGAAAAGTCTAAAATCTGCGACATAAAGAGCTAATGATTGTGAAAGTTCAATGGAGCAGACACGGACAAGAGAAATCTACATGGAAACTTGAAGATCAGATTCGGGCAAAGTATCCAACTCTTGTCATAGCAAGTATATTCAATTTCGGGGACGAAATTTTTTTTAAGGAGGGGAGGATGTAACACCCCAAAAAAAAATATAGTATTTACATTTATTTTATAAGTTAGAAATTTTATGAAATTAGAATCCAGAATTTTTTTTGGGCTAGTTGATCATAGTCCTAGAGATATTGCAAGACCAAGAAAAGTCTCGACCTAGTTGGGTTTTCTAATTAATATTAGAAATCATATTATAAAAATAGATATTAATGGGATCATTTTTGGTACCAAGATCATCCGAATCAAACTTTATTTGACCTCCGAATGAAATTTATTTCATCCAACAACTTAAAATCAATTTATTTCTCTAAGCCCAATTAATTACCCACTTCATGCCTCTTTATTTATGCCAATTTCAACTATTTTATAATTAAAATACATATAGGATATATCTATTGTTGGGCCTATTTAATTGGAGAAGAGAATAAATTCATATCAATTATTAAGTTCATTTGGAAAGCTTGAAACGTTAACTTACTATTGTCATTTGGAATCCATTTAACAAGGTAAATGTACATAATGTACACGTGTGCATATATATATAAATAAGTTTGCTTAGTCATGTATATATATAGGCTTGCCTATTCATATATCTATACTTAGGTATACGTGTAGATTAGGAATGTGTGTACATATATTTTGGAAATTAGAGTAAGGTGAGAAAAATATCAAGAAAAAATGTAAGAAAGAGGAAAGTATAATCAGAAGTAAGATCGGAAGAAAAATAAATTGAAGAAAGAAAATTGGGAGAAAAATTAAGGTGAGTTTTTTAGCACCAATATCTTGTTTCAATTTAAATTTCAATTAGTCCGACTATTCTAATTTTATAATTCTTATGACGAGATAAATTTATTGTTGTAAGCTCTATCTCCATATTTTTTAAATTTTAATCCAATACTAATTGATCTATTTAATTTCAGGTTTGACCATAAAATATTAAATGAACCCAACTCTCAAATTTACATTCGTCCAGTTCTAATTTAATATTTACCAATTAAATTAACATTTATAGAAAATGTTATTTAATCTTATAATTTCCAAATGATATATTCTTCCTAAAAGAAATTCGAAATATTATAATTCCCTTCTAAATCTAAACCAAACTTCTTAGTCATTCATATCCATTCATTTTGATCTAGAAGGTCCGATAATTTCCCAATCAGGGTCACCAAGTTGATCTAACCCGTCAAATGCGCATTATTCGCCCATTTGACTCCATTTTAATTCCAAATGATCCCAAGGCATAGAAATCTTTAATTAAGTTATTTAGGACCTAGGTTATTACCTTAGTGACCTATTTGAGATTTTTAAGCTAGAATTTCAATTTTATAGGTCGAGACGAGCTGAAAGCATAGTAGCATCTCACGCATAAATTGCACTGTTTATTGAGATCATCCAGGTGGGAATTAGAGTAAGGTGAGAAAAATATCAAGAAAAAATGTAAGAAAGAGGAAAGTATAATCAGAAGTAAGATCGGAAGAAAAATAAATTGAAGAAAGAAAATTGGGAGAAAAATTAAGGTGAGTTTCTTAGCACCAATATCTTGTTTCAATTTAAATTTCAATTAGTCCGACTATTCTAATTTTATAATTCTTATGACGAGATAAATTTATTGTTGTAAGCTCTATCTCCATATTTTTTAAATTTTAATCCAATACTAATTGATCTATTTAATTTCAGATTTGACCATAAAATATTAAATGAACCCAACTCTCAAATTTATATTCGTCCAGTTCTAATTTAATATTTACCAATTAAATTAACATTTATAGAAAATGTTATTTAATCTTATAATTTCCAAATGATATATTCTTCCTAAAAGAAATTCGAAATATTATAATTCCCTCCTAAATCTAAACCAAACTTCTTAGTCATTCATATCCATTCATTTTGATCTAGAAGGTCCGATAATTTCTCAATCAGGGTCACCAAGTTGATCTAACCCGTCAAATGCGCATTATTCGCCCATTTGACTCCATTTTAATTCCAAATGATCCCAAGGCATAGAAATCTTTAATTAAGTTATTTAGGACCTAGGTTATTACCTTAGTGACCTATTTGAGATTTCTAAGCTAGAATTTCAATTTTATAGGTCGAGACGAGCTGAAAGCATAGTAGCATCTCACGCATAAATTGCACTGTTTATTGAGATCATCCAGGTGGGTTTTTCTATAACTCACAACTATATTTTAATATCATTGTTAAAGCATGTTAAATGTTTTAATATCATTGTTTACGTAATGATTGGATGTTATGAGACTTCATGCATAGAGAAATTCCGACTTACAAGCATAGACGGTTTACTTTGTGACTAAATGTCTAGATAAGTAACCGTAAAGTATCATATGATCACATTGAGTCTTTCATCCATTGAAGAAGAGTAAACTTGCTACAAAGTATGTTCATGGTTATTTTCCATGATTTATGCAGCATAACAGTTTTAAAGCATGAAAGAATGACTTGGATGAATAAAAATGCCCACTGAGTGTTTTTTTGGCACTCAACCCAAATATTTTTCAAATGTTTTCAGGTCCTGGAGATGAAGCTGGTTAAAGACGACCTGCTGGAGTGGGTTTGATGGTTGACCCTTGTATAGTTTTTGCTCAAAGTCATATTTAAACTTATGTTTATATGTTAAATATTAAATGCTTCTGTTGATCTCTGCAAAACTTTTAAGTTTGAAAGTTGTTGACCCAGGAGGTCAATTTTTGATTGTATATATAAATATTTTGAATGTATATAAGGGTTGGCCGTGAAGTTTTTGAATGTGTGGCATGTTTGGTTATATATATTGCTTGTTGACATGTCATAATTTGATTATGTGAGTCACTGTTTTTGACAAGCCTTGTTGGAAGTTGACTTTGAGAACGCCTGAGTGCGTGGCTTGAATATTTTTAAGTTGAGATGCTACCCGTTTACGAATTATTTATAAAGTTAAATCACTTTTTTTAAAGTGTTTATTACGTAAGCATGTACGCATGTTTTTGGTGACGTTTTGGTCCTAGTGGGATTGGGGCGTTACAATAATAAAAAACTAAAAATACAAGCCAATTTAGTTGATTTAAAACCTAGATTCTTTCATCTGAAGAAAAAAAATTAGATGCCTCATAAATCTTTCAATGGCTTTATAGAAGATTTCACATCTTGGTATATATATTTTAGTCTCCAAACCATGAGGCCTTGAGTTGGCACCTATCATCAAAATATTACAATGTCAACATTTAATTTAAAATCATCTTACTTAGCATACATGAGTTAGCAGAAATATTAACATATACAACAAAAACACAATGCTAACAGAAAAATGTAATGATGCTAACATATAAAATATTAACATTGGATAACCAATGCTAAAACATTTTAATACATTAATGCATATTATTCTCTGTCAATATATTATTCTTCGTTAGCAATATGTTATTACTTCATTAGCATTATAATAAAACAATATTAACATTGAATAACTGTGTCAAAAGAATACAACACAGAATATATTTCTAACGTAAATTGAACAATATATTAACAAAAAATAATAATAGTTAATGCTACATTATAGGTACAAATTACCTGAAACACAAGAAAAAAGAAAAAGAAAAAACTATAACAAAATAACTAATAATAATAACCAATTTATCCTATTTCAAGTCCAGATTTCTTTATCTGCAACAAAATGCTCAGCTGTCTCATAAATCATTCAATGGCTTCATAGAAGACTCACATTCTGACATAACTATTATACTCTTCATATCATCAAAACTTGAGTTGGTACCCGTCATCAAAATATTATAACTTCAGCATTTAAAAATATTTTACTTAGCATACAGAGCAATATTCGTTAGCACAAATATTAACATATACAACAAAACATAATGCTAACTACAAAATATAATGATGCTAACAGATAAATTGAATCATGCTAATATTATACAACACGAACAAAAATTCTAAAGACATATATAGTGATTCTTCAACCAACAATTAATCAGCGTCAAATTTGAAAACATAAATTACCAACAAAAATTATTTCTAAAAATTAAGAACACATATTCAATAAAAGCAAAAAACTAAAAATACAAAAAACATATATACCAATTATTCAACCACCAACAACAAATCTGAACAAAAAAAACACATAAACGAAACTCAAAAGTTCAAAAAAATTATAGAGGACTCTCGAACCTCATAAAATATATATTTATGTTGAATCCATCAAATCCACAATAATTGAAACTCTAAAAAAAGATGGTACACACATAGAGATGAGTAAAAAAAAAATACCAGATTGGTCGTGATTACGTGAGAGGAACTAAAATACAAAAAATACAACTCCAGACGAGCTTCAATCGCTAACTTTTTTTCCTCGTATTCAAATCTCCATCCCCATTACCATTGTTGGATTTCTTCATGTGGGTAGAAGGCGACGATATCGGAGAGAGAGAGAGAGAGAGAGAGAGAGAGAGAGAGAGAGAGAGAGAGCAGATCTCTGGTGGAGAGAGAGAGCAGATTTACTTACGGAAGAATGGAGAAGAAGAAAGAAAATAAGAGTAAACCCTAATTAGAATTACTAAATTACATAAATAACCATGCTTCCATAAAATTAGCTAAATATTACAAAAATGCCACCTTGTTTTGTATTTCATCTTGACCGCTCATTTTTTCTAGATGGATGGTGAAAGATTGGTTTATAATTTACACACTAGAAATGGTTTACATTTGATCCATTCCCTTATAAGTTAAATATCGATAAATAATTGAAATTTAATAAATACAATATTATAAATTTTAAAATATGTCTATGCATGTAACATTTGTAGTGAACAGTGGGGGCCTGCGAGTACCCTCGTCAATTCCATTGCTTCTTACTATTCGAGACAACAATATATAACTGTTCAATCTCTCACTCATTCCCACACAAAAAAAAACAATGAGAAGGTATTCCGTGCAACAACCCTTATTTAAGACTATTTGCGGCAGGCGCGTGACGCCACGCGCTGCGCGTGTTTTTTTTTTGGCCGATTTTTTGCTTTTTTTTATTTTTAATCCGATTTTTTCTTTGTTCCTTTTGTTTTGTTCCCCAAATATTTATACCCTAAAATAATATTAGTGAACCCTAAAATTAAAATAAATTGATTTAATTTGTTTGGAATGAATATGAATGTATATCCTAAAATAGAATTAATAAACGCTAAAAATAGAAAATAAACCCCTATAAACACCCCAAAAAAACCCTAAATAAACCCCTACCCCCCCCCAAACCTTAAAAAATAAAATAAATCCCTAAAAACACCCCCAAAAAACCCTAAAAAAAACTCCTAAAAAAAAATAAACCCCTAAAAACACCCCCAAAAACCCCTAAAAATACAAAATAAACACCTAAACCCACCAAAAAAAAAAAAACCCTAAAAAAACCTTGAACCTTAAAAACCATGAACCCCCAAAAAAATTCTGAATTCCTAAACTCTAAACATTAATTGGAATGGAAAAAATCACAATTTGAACTAAATAAACTAGTATAAGATAACTACCAGATGCCTTACTTTTTAATGATGTAGATGATACTTTTAAAATTTTGAGTGACACTTTTTAATATTACAGTTGATACTGATTTTACCGATTTTTTTGTGCGTTGACCCGCAGTTTGACCTGACCTGTCTTAAATATAATAAGCCTTATTTACAACTGGTGCATGAAAGTTTTTGCCAAAAACAATATATAATTTTTTATTAGAATCATTCTATTTTATATTTAAGCATGTCTATAGTTCCAATTTCAAATTAAGAATTGTAAGGAGTAGAGAGGTTTAGATTCGAAATTGGAGCGAATTCGTCCGGTTTGGACAATTTTAAAATTGTACAAACAAGTCCTGTCCTATGATGAAAGGGGTTAGAATATATACGAATTTGGCTATACTTACCTCAAATGGGCTTTGTACAATAATTTTTTTTTATATTTTAAAAATGTATTACAATGATTTTTCACATTCCTTTGCAACCAATAATCGTAGTAAGTAATACCACTTTTTTGGACGGTGTAGCTAGAGAGGCTTGATTAATTAGTCAATTTCTTCTAAATTTTATTTCCCAGCACCGACCACCATGAAATCATACACAAGTGTGCTATTTATTTATTCTAAATAAAAACTACCTCGAACACAAATGAAAAGAAATTGAATGAATTGAGGAACATAATTGAAAATCGGGAGTCAAGACAAACATAAATCATTCGTAATTCACACTTGTGATTTTGCATTTAGCAAGTCACAACTCACAACACAAGAAGGATTAAAAATAAATGTTTTCTTCTTGCGCCAATGAATGGTAGAATGGTTTTTGTAGAATTCATACATTCATACGCATATTTTCAGGGAAAAAAGAAGAAGAAATTTTTATTATTTCAGTTCAGAAAACTTATTTACAAAATGCTTGTTTCTCTTATTTATATCAAGGAGCGCAGCTCGATCACTTTTGTCTCACATAAACACACAAACTAATCTACGGCTAGAAAGCTAGATCGATGGATGCTTCTTATGAATTAATGTCATCATGGATTGATGATGATGATGATGTGACGTTCCTTAGGAAGGCTGCAGCTAGGGAGGGAAATAAGTCCTGAGGCAATGACTGCAAGAGTTGCATGCCCATTCACACACACAAGGCAGGTATGCAAGGGAATGAGGGATCTTCAACAATTTTTGACAAAAATACGATGGGACTTGTAGATGCGATATGTGTCATGGGCATTCCTAATATTTTAATATTGAGCTCGCCGTTAAATAATGTCTAATTTAAGGATTAAGGGTTGGTCTCCTGTGCACAAGATTGATGGGCCGGTCCATTAGTCCGGAGCCAGCCCAATCTGAAAAATCAGCTCAAGTTAAAAAAAAAATGTAAAACGGGAAAAACAGAAAAGAAGAACCCGAACCCGCAGCTCACATTGCTAAAATGTCATATATGTCATGCTAAAACATCATAAACGCAATTATGTGAGTTATAGTTAATCATGCTAAAATGTTATATAGGTGGTGCTAAAATATCACATACACCATGTTAATATAACGCAATTATGTGAGTTATAGTTAATCATGCTAAAATGTTATATAGGTGGTGCTAAAATATCACATACACCATGTTAATATAAATCTAGAGGTGCTCTGTATAAAAAATATGTCTGAAAATTGATTTTTCTATTTTTCATCTTTTTTTCAAATAAACATATGCAATATATGAATCTTAAATGAAAGAGTACTAAAAGATCTTTAATTTGATATATGATTTTGTTAATCTGTAACTCATATCAACATTTACTATTAAACTACTCTCATATTAGTATGGTATATATGACATTTCAGAAAGTCTTATGTGCACCTGAATAATATTAGAAATGATACTTTTTAGAATTAAAAGTGGTTTTTTCATGAAAGATCTAAAATTTTAATTGGAATGAAATAAACTCTAATTGAGATAAAATTAACCCTAATCGGGTTGGAATAAAAACCTTAAAAATGAACATTTTATATTTTTCATCCATATTTTATTTGGAGTACCTGAGGCATGCGACATCATAAATGAAAGAACATGAAAAAACATTAATTTGATCTATTATGTGAAAAATATTGCATTCATAACGTTTTTATCTGAAATTACTCTCTTATTAACATGACGTATATAACATTTTAACATGAGAATAATATGTAATTTTTTTTATTTAAGTAGAAGAGTCAAAGAATAATATGTAAATTTACTCTTAATAAAATGTGTTGTCTGTTCATTTTAGCATGATTATATGTTCATATTAACATCACATTATTTTTATTTTAGCATGACGAAATTACATGAGTATAAGAAAACACAACAATTATTGAATTATCATATATAATACCTAATTGGAATGCAACTGAACTTTAATTGAGGTGGAATAAACCCAAATTGGATGAAATAACACTAATTGAATGGAATAAACCCTAACTGCAATGAAATAAACCATACAAAAATTAATGTTTTATATTTTTCATCTATGTTTTCTGAATAAACATATGTATTTAAGATCTTAAAGAACATAAAAAGCTTTAATTCGATATATTATATTTGGTTAGGCAAAACAACCAAGTAATCGAGTTTTGATGAGATGTCAAAACACTCTAGATGATGTATCAAAACACTCGGAGTCAAACTGAGCTTAAGCCTTTCCCGGAATTAAACCGAAGATGATGAAGAACTCAAGATAAACTGAATGTCAAGTTGGAATTGAAGGCCAAGGCAATCAAACTGATAGCCAATACAACCAAACTAAAGGCCACGACAACCGAACTAAAGGCCAAGTCAATCAAACTAATGGCCAAGATAACCAAACTGAAGGCCACATCAGCCGAACTGAAGGCCAAGTCAACCCAACTGATGACCGAATCAGTTGAACTGAAGAGTCATTTAAGTAATGAAGAGAAAAATGACTCTAACTGAACTACGCAGCTAGGCTCGAATCCAAGGCCAGTGGCTGCACAAAAAACTGAGTTAATGCATCTCAAAAATCAACTATGAAGCAACGAATATAACGATCTCACAACGGCTATCTACACCAATAAGTCTGTGGATCTCTATGGGGCCAGCCACAACCAACGGACAAATTCCACTCTCCTATATAAGAAAAAGTGGAACTAAAAGACGATAGACTTTTTTATGACTTTTGTGCTCTAAAATTTTCTCGATCAAACAATTGCTCTCTTAGACTTTCAAATCTTAAGCAAAAAGAGATATTGCTGAAAATTCAAGAGTCCACCTGAGGAGAAAAGTGATACACATCCATGAGTACATTCAAACTGCAGCTACAATTCAGCTGAATTCCTCCTCAATGAAGCACGGCAAAGCATCAACACTCGCTCAATCAAGTAGCCCAATCAGTTGATAACCTCTGTTCAAGATCAACCATCTTGAAGATCGAAAGTGATCTAAAACCTTAAAAAGACGACAATAGCACCTAACTCTCCAACTAGTGTGAGCCGCCGCTAAAAGTAACTGCCGCCGCAATAGCTAACTGTTGGAGATTGCGAGTGTGAACTGTCGACCCAGCTGAGGTAACTCTGTAAAGAAACTCATTGTTACCAGGTTCAACTAATTTCTATTCATTGTATAATTTGTAAAGTGAACTCAGATTATATAGTGGATTTGTCTCTTTTATGAAAGGAAGAGAGGATGTAGAAGTTTTAAGGCTTCGAACCTCTATAAAATCGATTGTGTGCTGTATTGCTTTCATTTTCTTAAACTGCTTACCTCTTAAAATTGCATACAAGCTCACACAACTTGCATCTTTCTCAATCAAACTGAAAATAGACAAACTGACAGAAGTCAAACGAGTCAAAGGGCCCTTGAAGTTTTCCGCATTTGTGTACAAATTTTGAATTCAGTTTATTCACCTCCTCTAAACTGACCATGACTCGTCCGGGACCAACAAGCGGTATCAGAATGTGTGACTCCCATTCATCATCACCACCACCACCATCACCACCGTACCCCGAAGCTCGCGATCACCGTTCATCAATGAAAGGACGAAAACATCATCAACGTAGTGGCAGCTAAAACACGAGATTCAAATCAAACAAATCTGATTCCAATTACTTTTGCTCCAACTCGATATATTTGAAGGTAACTTTCAAAGATTTAATCCAATCTTTTTAATTGTGTAGATTTGAGTTCTCAAATTAATTTTGTGTATTCCAACACTTGCATCTTAAAAAAATAGGGGATTTTTATGCGAATTTGAAAATTGGAGTTAACGAAGCTATTGCTTATGATGGATGAAATTGACAAGAATATGGAAGATAATACAGAAGCTCTTATCATAATAGATGATTATGAGAATGAGCCAATGCCTATACGAGCACAATTTAGAGGTAAAATTTTTACATAAACTGTTCATGATATAACCAAACGACTTTGATAATGTATAGTATTTTAATTGATACTTTCATGAACATTATGTGATACTTTAAGCTTGTCTGGATCTCTAATAAAATACACAAAGAACAATCAGTGTTGGTGAGGTGATCGAGAAATATTATGTATACTCAAATGAAGGTGTTAAGAAAAATGGCGAAGTTGGTAACTCTAGCAATCAAGATCAGACTACTTTTCAAAAAAATAACATCACGTGTACAGATTGCAAAACATTATTAAGGGTGAAGAAAAATTATGATAGAATCCTTAAAGTGATTGATCATAATGAAGAGCACAACCATGAGATAATTAAGAATTGAAGATGGACAATGCCCATGATATATCATGTTATATTGTTCAATTCTATTTTTTCGAATTGTTCACAGAGTGAATTTCTATTCTGGAGAAAATTATATAACTTGCACATGCAGGAGATTTGAGGAATATGCATTGTTGTACTCCCACTGCTTGAGGATAATGGATGGGAATTCAGTCAAAGAAATACCAACTTGTTATATTCTGAAAAGATGGACAAAGTTGGAAGTGCACTTGATCAAAATATAGACATGATACATTTCAATGCTTGGAGGCATAAGATGACTAAGAACTACTACACTATACTTCTGAGAGCCCAAGCTAATGAAGAAGCAAAAAGAATTGTAGAAGATGGATCTAAGAGAAATATTTGAGGGTGTTGAGGCCGTAACAACTACGCCGAATTTAATCGAGGACACGGATGTGTCCACATCATCCGTAAGCATATTGGACCTTGCAAAAGCAACAACCAATGGGGGAAAAGAATTAATGGGCAACTTGAGAAATACAGAAAAGAAGAAGAGCAATAGTACAACAAACTCAACTCAATTGAATGAGTTTGGATCCAAAACTCCCAACCCTCATTTGTTTTAGATAGATATCAGATTGATACCAGTCTTCAATATAATTGATACTTTTATACTAAATGAATGATACATTTTCTATTTATATGACTCATATCTTAAATTCCCTTTGCTGATTCTTGGATTGGAGATTCTTCATTTTTTAAATTTATTTTGTGATGTTTTAACAGTTATATTTGGACCAAAATGTTGATGACAATTTATTATGCTGGAATTTTATGATTTCGGAATACTATTATAATGTAATTTCATTTCTTAGACATTCATTTATGACATTTTTTTTCTTTAAGTTTTCAATATGAAAATAAACATCTACTCATTGGGTGGAACATGATACGTTTTTATGATTCTTAAATTAAAATTACATTTGTTTACTAAATGATATGATTTGTATGTCAATTAATACATTTAGGTTGAATAAATGATGTACTCACTGGATAAGAATTAATTGATAGCAAGATAGAATTCAAGTTATGTATGCTTAGAAATACCAACCCAGTGAACAAGTATTACATATGATTCAATAAATTTTTGTGTGCTTGATTGGGAGTAATGACATGTGTGAATAACCGATCAAGTGAAGTGCATGCTCATTATGTAACGCCCCGGTCCCGAGAGACCATGGAAATGAGCGCCGCGGGGGTGGGGTTTAAGAAGAGGGGAAAGAAAGGGGATTTTGAGGATGATTATCTATGAACGATTCCAAATTAGTTCAATAAAAGAGCACGATCATCGTAACAAATTCAGAGTTATATATATATATATAACCAAAACATGAGTTTTTGCTTTTGCGGAAGCTATGATATATCAAAAGAAATAATACAATGATCAAAGATTAAGACGAGCCAAGACAACGGGTTAGCTACAAAAGTACACATATAAGCCCCATCACAGCTCATCGTCTCCACGCTCCAGCTCATTATCCTGAAAACATTTGAGAAAATATTTGGGCTGAGTACTAATGTACTCAGTGGGTTTTCTGAAAAAATCGAGTTATCAAAAGCATTTGATAAAATAATTATCTGTGAGTATGCAGATGAATCTTAGAAGGTTTTGTAAAGGGAAATGCATCTAAGTTCATCAAAACGTTTTACATGAATGTGTTCACCAGTAAACCTTGAAGTGAACCTTGATCCATCAGTAAACCCTGAAATGGACCCACTCACCAGTAAACCCTGAAGTGAGCTAAGTACGACACCCGCAACCACCACTACATCATCATGTGCAATTACCGAGTAAACCCTCAAGGTAATTAAAAGTTCTTTTAGCTGAGAACAGCCAGGGATTGGGTGCGACTCAAACCAAGCAAGACTGTAGCTACTCACATTGACACAGCGCTGGTATATGAGACTCCGACAACCACAGCAAGCAGAACGAATCATTTTACACAGATAATCATATATGCACATTTGTTTCAAAATGAGCGTAATAACTCAAACATAGCATTTTGAGAAAGATAGTATACGCCCACCTTTTGACTATAATAGTCGAAACTTTTCAGTTTCTACGGAATTGAGCAATACCACAATGATTACGTCTTACGGCAAATGATCTACAAATATCAAAATTCGTCTTAGAACCTCCACGAGGTCAAGACTCTCGCAATTACATAGTCTCACATAAATGAGAATCAATCATATCATAGTCCTATGGGAGTTTATTAAAACAAAAAGACCCTTTTAAAACACATTATCTCATTCGAGAATAAATCGAATACTTGGCGTGCGATTATAAACGACACAATTTAAATCCATCATTAAAACTGATCTTAGCTCAAGGTTCCTCACAACCCTAGCTACTAACTGATAAGGACACTCCTTAGCATCATCCAAGGAGCTAAAATATCCTTTTAAAATTGATTTCGAACAAGGTGATTTGAAAACTGAAAATTTGTTGAGCAATCTGCACAATAGCTGACTTTGATGATTTATCAAAATTTACTCAGGAAGAATTAGGGACTGTGCCCTATACTGTTGGAAATCCACAGAAGTATAAAATTTTACAAAATTTACAGTGACTCAATATGATAACTAACGAAAAAGTTATAGCCGATTTACTGGAAGGTGGCATAACTGCCACAAATTTCCGAAACAGAACACATGACCTGACTTTGGAGATTTTTCACAATCGACTCAAGACGAATTAGAGACTGAGACATATACCATTGGAAAGCCACGAAAGTTTAGTTTCCGGCAAAATTTACGGTGTCTCAATCCGACGTATAACGAGAGAGTTATGTTCGTTTTACCGAAGGGTGGCAAAACTGTCGACCCGCGCGCGCGAATGCGCGAACTTAAACGAAACTCCATAACAATTATCATACTCGATACACAAGCTTTTACCACATCAAAACACATCTCAAAACTCAACTAACATGCTTGCACATAACCAATTCATTTCTAAATCATTAAACATCATTTGAAACACCAAAATCCACACATATAATTCTTAAGCTTAAATATATCATCATTTTCGAAAATACCTTTGTACAACAATGGAGAGAAGCTTTAGGAGGTTGAAGATGGTTGGATGAAGCTTTGATTATGGCTGCAACTTGAAGTCCTTGCCTTACTTTCTCTCAAAAATTTGTGTGGAAAATGAAGAAGTGAATGGAAGAAATGAAGAAGAATGGTGAAGAAGAAATTTCCATTTGCTATTTGGGAAAGGGGGAAACGTGGGAGGCATGGGGAAAAGTGATGGGAGGTATGGCCTCCCATGACTTGGGAGTTGACTAGGCAAAATACCGGATTTAAATACCGATTGTTCGGTTATCGTGATATTTTTCGTCTCCGAAAAAATCCCAAATTGGACCAAAACGGAAGAAATAATTCATTGATTTTAAAATCATAGATTAAACACATTTTCTTAAATATTTTAAATACGCCAAGTGACACAAATCAATAAATCGATTAATACTCATATTAAAATATATTTCGATTCTCATCGATACGACACATTGCAAGTTCGGTTAAACCACCGAATTACGAAAATTTTAAAATGACGCGACTCCTATAGTCTATGATTACAATTAATTATATACAAAAAGGTTCGGGGCACTACACATTATGTCTATGTTATGGTATGTGCCTTAATAAGCAGCGTAATAACAAACTATTAATTGCCCACCATTGAAAAATTAAAGATTAAAGTTGGGTTACAAGAATCAATGAATATATATAGAAGAGATAATAAATCAATTTCCCTAAAACACACTTTTTTCCCAATTAATAAGTTTAAGTATTTTAATTTGCAGTTTTATTTGCTTTTAGTTATTTTTCCCTCTACATTTGTATTTAGAGTCTAGATATTAATTACGTACTTGCGTTTGAGAACATAGAAATTGCAGTCTCTGTGAGATACGATATTCTTACTCGCCTATGTATTGCAATAATGTTGTGCACTTGCGGTCACTTATTTATTAATAAATAGTGTGTCAGGTATCCAGACCGAGTATTTCTGCTAGGCCTAGTACTTTAGTTGATGCATTTTGACTGTGAGCCACTAAAGTATCAGTGCACTCTCAGTTTGATGGTGTTAGTTGTGGCCCATTTGGCATTTGTGAATGTTGATCGCTGCATTTCTCGGAGGTTTCCACCATTGAACTCGTCTCGGGATAGAGCCTACTGTTGACGGTTAACACCTATGGTTTATCAACATTGTCGAGATTGTGAGTAGTTTAGAATGTTATTTACTTTAATGTGGTGTACTATTGTAAGTGTATATATAAGAATGTTATTTTTTTTATTTCATGATGATTTGGATTTATTAGAATGTTATTTATTTTTATTTCGTGATGATTTGGATTCATTAGCATGTTATTTACTTTTAGTTTATTTAAAATTTAAATAAAAAAGGAAAATATTTTTTATATAATTTAATTTAAATAAAAAAAGAAATAAAAAAAACATATCACATGTTTCAATAGACATGTAACACGATAATTAAAAAAACAAAAAAAACATACCACACGTTAATTAAAAAAAACAACGTGTAACACGTTGAATAACAACATGCTGCACGATTGTCCAATGTATCATACATTACCAACCTACGTGTTACACCTTTTTTATTATTTTTTTACATTTGGAAACAGGAGTTGACTGCAAATAAGGCATGTTCACGCCTTATTTGCTAGCCATCCAAATCATCACTAGATTTATCCAAATATCATTCAAATAAATCTAAATAATCACCAAACTCAAATAAATCCAAATTATTACCAATTAAATCTAAATATCATTCAAACAAATTGAAATCATCATTGAACCAAATAAATTCAAGTAATTACCGATTAAATCCACATATCATTCAATTAAATTCAAATCACCTTTCACGATCTCCCAATGGGCAAGTTCTCCTGGAATGGCCGATTTCTCCACAAATCTCACATCTTTTGTATTCACATTGTCCTTGGGCCGTACTTGTTATGTACGGCACCATAATATTTTGAACATACTTTTTATCTTCTGGTCCTCACGCTTGAACTTTCAATCGATGAACGATATCGTTCTTCTTTTGGTCATGTTGCTTGGAGAACAGACAAAAAAGGGGGATCTTGAGAGATGCTTGTTGGAATAACACAGTACATTCATCATGGTGTGGCACTGAACACACATGATCATAATATGTAAGATACAAATTGACCTGTTTGTAATAATACTCAACATAATCATACATGTTATGTCCAACACTCATGTTATAATAGTTAAAAAATATTAATAATAGCCGTAAAGAATAAACGTTTTGATGACACATTGAAGTGTTTTAGAGGTAACGTATAAATACTGTTGCATGGGAGCAGGACATCTGATCTAGCTGAAATTCTCCATAATTACACTTATGATGTTGAAGGTTCATCACAAAACTCATGTCAACATCTACTACTTTATAAAGATATACAGTGGTTTGACGAACAGCAAAGTAACGACTCTTCTTGACTTGTTTAGAGAGCTTTCTTCAGCCACTTCTGTGATCATGTGATCTCTTAATACCATCAACTCCATTCTCTGATCAAACCACCTCTCGGTCACACTCCTCATGGCCTCAATAAGTGGACATATATACGCAACCTTCTAGGCTTCTAGCTTATAGCAATCGTGTATTGAAATATTCAACTACATTAGAGGTTATGGACGCACGGGAGATTGAGACCGTGCCTAATAATCAACCCCTATACTCAATAAGCCTCTGTAGGCAATTTCATTCTTGGCAATCATTGACATATACTTCAGAAATGTCTCATGTCTAGCAACAACTTTGAACATAGAGATGAGATGTTTGTCGTGCCTGGCATTATTCTTTACTATGTGATAACAACAAAATACGTGGTGGGCATCTGGGTACACTCTAGCAACCGCGTTCTTGATACTTTGATGTTGGTCTTACACAATCACCAAATCATCTCGTGTTCCAAAGTCGATTCTGAAGCGCTCCAAAAACCATGTCGAAGACTGGTCGTTCTCAACAGGACCCACACCAACAAGAAATGGAAAACACTTCTCATTCCGGTCCTTCATGACGGTGATAAACACAACACCCTTATTATTACCATTCAAATGGGTACCATCAACAACGTCAGCTGGCCGCAAACACTGTCTAAATGCTGATATGAAAACTCCTAGGACGATAAACATGAATTTGAAATGATGATCATTTTTCGTCTGCACATCATATACTATTCTAGGGTTGTTGTCCTCAACGTGTGCAGATATACATGGAACATCTCGAGAGAGTGGTCATGACTATCGTAAACCATCTCTATAGCAAGATTCCTAACATGTAGAGAAACATCATACTCGACCTCAATACCATGCTCCCTTAATAACTCCGCAATCATCGTTGTAAGATTCAACACAACACCCTCGTATCGTATTTTCTTTAAAAATTAATCAGCTGTACCTTCGAAGATATTTTTCTCAGAGCATGACATGTCAAGTCGAGCTGACACATGATTATCCTGAAACTTTTGCACTCTTCACAAGATGTCATTTTCTTTTACATATAATCTGAAGGGACATATATCTTTCCTTTTACAAATACATTCCATTCAACTCTTAGTCAAATGTCAAACATAATACTCCACTTAACACGGCATATGTCAATTTTCAATAGCAATTGTTAGATCATCTTTCCTCAAGAATGTCTTTCCAACATCAAAAGCCTCATTGTCCAACTTAGATGGATTATCGTGCACGATTGGGCTATCATCATCAATATGGCCCACTAGAATCAACCAACGACTGACAGACAGACCCTCTATACTGGGACCTTCGAGATTAGGAATAATTCAGATGACA
This sequence comes from Perilla frutescens, assembly GCA_026008535.1. Classification (NCBI taxonomy): domain Eukaryota; kingdom Viridiplantae; phylum Streptophyta; class Magnoliopsida; order Lamiales; family Lamiaceae; genus Perilla; species Perilla frutescens. The sequence goes on along the minus strand of BRKX01000010.1, from coordinate 23,890,610 downwards.
TGTTATGAGGACCACCATGCTCGAGAATGAACACAAACTCAACAAGATGTCCCGACTCACGAATCCATTCATAGAATTCAACAATTTGATTGCGTCGTAGTTCACTCTCATAGCTCACATCTTCATCTTTATACTCTTCAGCAGATGACTAATCAAATTCATGATCCAAATCATTTGTATCAACAAATGGAGGCACTGCACTTGTTGTTGGGATTTCTTGGATACTCTTCTGTATAACATATACAGTATGGCTCATCTTGCTCCTGAACTAAGTAAATTGAATCAACATTTGTCTTATAAGCTTTTTCAATTTTCTTTTGTTACCTGGCCTAATCAAATAATTTAATGTATAGATAACATTGGTCAGAGATGACTCCAAAAAATTGTGAATCTCTTGTATCAAGTCATCATGACATAACCAATTGAATGAAAGGTGCACGAATTGATCTTCACCATCCAAATACTATAATCTCTCCCATTTGCCACTGTGTTGTATAACCACACGTCAAAATATCTGCATATCAAGAAACATTTCATTCCGTATGTTCAGAAAACAAAATGAAAAAAAAGGAAAAAATATGTTACACGTTCAAGAAACGTGTACCACGTTTTACTAAACATGTCGCACATTCATAGAACGTATAACACGTTTTTTACTTCATTATTTGTTTCTTTTCACAACAAGCCACCTTTCACAGTTGCTAATCTATCCAAATGGATGTTAATTTACATGCTAATCTACCCAAATAACGTGCATTCTACAACACAGTCCTTTAGAAAATATAAATTTAACATATGCGTATGAAATGTCATGTTTTAAATAATGTAATATCATATTTGAAAGGACGATTAAGATTTGTCACAAAAATATTTCCAAAAATCATAAACTTTAAACAAATTAAATCATATATCTTTTTAAAAAATTGATAACATACCTCATAATATTTTTTCTCTTTTGGACTATCCCCTCCCAAATTTCTCTTTCAAACTATCTCCTCCCAAATGTTTCGAGCAAATACAGAACAAATTTAAACAAAATTTTGACAACTTCGATTCGATTATAATAGGTACGTGTATTGTGTTTGGTGTGTGATATTTAATATATTTCATTTAAAACTCAACTACCAGAAGATTTTCTTTAACAAAATTTGTCAGCAAGTACAATAATGACCTCTACATTCTCCTTAATTTTTTTTTATTTTCTTTTTAATTCTAAATGAAAAAAAAAAATTGGAACATGTGTGACATGTTTGAGATTTTTTTTTTAAATCCTAAATACAAAAGTAAAAAAATATAACAAATTGCAACATGTCACAAGTGTGGAGATATAATTTTTTTGTTTTAATTCTAGACGATTACAAAAAAAAGGATATGTTGATTGTGTGTGGATTTAATTTTTTTGTTTTAATTCTAGATGATTTTAAAAAAAAAAAAAAAGACAAGCTATGTTGATAGTGTGTGCGCGCGCGCGCGTGTATGTAACATGTTGATTGTGTGTGCACATGTAGTCTAGTGTGTATGTGTGGTCCCGCATTTTCATTTGACTTTTTTAAACTTTGAGTAAAGGTAAATAAGACTTTTGCACTTCTCTTTGGTTAGAAAAGAATTGATCCGCGTTCTTGATTAGAAAAGAAGTTTACAACTTGCTTTTGGTTATTTTAATTTTCATCCCTTTATATTATAAGATAAAACATACGCCTACTTTTAAAATTTGTAATTATATCCTTTCCTTCCAAAATAAATATAAAAGACTCTTTCTAATTGGGATTTATTTTCCTCAATTTTTTTTATGGGATTTACTTCATTTTTTCATGAAAAAATATGAATGTTCATTTTAAGCCTTCAAACAAACTTTTATACTATATTAACATCATTAAAAATGTCAGTTTATTATGTCTATAACAACTTCTTTTTTTTTCACTCACATACCCGATCTGTGGTATTAAGAAGATTCGAACCTATGATCTTTGGTCTCCAAACAACCTCACTCCACCTCATCCCCATCGGGACATGTCTATAACAACTAATTAATGTACTAGATTTGCGTTTAATTTTAATGACCATTACAAGACCGTGTAATAAAATATGTAATACGACTTAACATATTTCCATTCGCATGAGTTGTCATCCTACATAGGAATAGCTAGGTACTAAAATCAGCAAATGATATTGAATACGTATTAGTCTTTAATTAACTTTTTTTAGAACCTACTAGTATATCACATGTGCGATGCACAAGGATATTATTAAAAAATTATTTATGTACAATAATAAAATTATATTCAACCATGAGCTTTACATATAAATATATGAATTATATCGTTTGAATTATAAATTACTTATGTATTTTTCATTATTTAAGAAATCAACCATGGCGGCTCTAGCCATGCCGGAAACACTCAAGTTGGTTGTAAAATCGAGAAGGCAAAGTCCTCGCTGCCCAGATGGTCTCGACAGCGATTAATCGGTTAATCAAGCATGAATAATTTTTTTAATTTTTTAAAATATTTTTGTTTAAAATATGATTAAATAAAAAAATTGAGGTTTTCCACTCTTTTTATACAACAACCTACATCCCAATATTTCAACTTACAACCAATGTGGGATGTAAGAAAATTAGAAAAAGTTGTGGAACTAATTTGAGGTTTCGATTTAAGATTAACCACTCTTTTATACAACCCACATCCCAATATTTCAATCTACAACCGATGAGAGATGTAGGGTAAGTGAAAATTTAATATATATAAATAGTAATATGTAATAATATATTGTAAAAATAAAAATAAAAATGCTTAGGAGAAGACAATCTAAATGGAATTTTATTTGTTATTATATGTAACTTTATGAACTCACTTGTGGAGAAACAAAACATCATATGTAACTTTATGAACTCACTTGTGGAGAAACAAAACATCATAGTCCCTATGATTGATATGTAACTTTAGAACTTCACAAATGTATGCATGCGCGCACACACACAAATGAGGAATGATAGAAAAAAATATACTTTTATTGAAAAAAGCAAATACATTATCTTTAAATATTTTAACTCATTAAAAGATTTTGGATGTGGATGTTGAACTTTTTAATATATTTAATTAACTTAAAATATTTTAAATTAATATATTTAAAATATTTTATTATATTTGTTTAATATATTTAATTCAATTTTAATTCAAAATTATTTAATTTCTAAAAATTTAAAATGTATCGTATTAAGTTGATAAAATCAAATATCAAATATTATACTTGATCTCAATTTGCAGAGATCATTGTTGGGTCTCACAATTCATAGTTTGTTCATATACAATACTATTTCTTTGTTCTTCAATGTGGGATAAATTTTGGTTTAAAATTAAAATATATAAGTTTTAACTATTTAAAAGATATTTAAAGTTGAAAACTTAAATATCTAATATTAAAATGATAATATCAATACATCTCGAGTTTCGACCATTCAAAATTTAAATATATTTAATTTAAAAATTTGTATGCGGATCTTGATTCTTTAAAATATATTTAATCAACGGGTGTTTCTAAACACGCCACTAAATTTTCTTTATGCGCCACTATTAAATTTAATTCAAAAATAAATAATTATTAATTTACATAAATATTATTTTTAATTTTAAAAATTACTTAGAAAACAAATGAAATAAAAATAAATAACTCCGTTCTTCTCACCCCAATGACCCCACCCACCGCATTATCTCCATAATTGCTCTCTTTTTTCCCTTCATTTATGCTAATCTTCATTTCTCTCATCTTCCACCATTTATTTTCATTGTAAGAATTGCCCATGAAATCAAACGTGTGTATTGATGTCGTATATTTTTTAGGCTTAAAAATTAATTTCGTTAACTTCTTCAATCATATGATTTGTCACATAAATGTTTAGAGAAATACTTATATCTGATTGTGAGGTTTAAATTTGGAACATGGTGTTAACTGTTAATGATATTACTTTAAAATCTGGTGACATTGAAGGATTTGTCAGAATATTTTATAAATCTGAAAAAGGATTTTGTCAGAGTTGGAATACAGTGTTGACGGCAACTATGTCTTTCTCTATTTTATTTTGGAAACAAAAATTACTGGGGAAGAAAAGCGAAGGTGGCAAGTGAGAAAAAAAGGTGACGGCGATGGAGGACGTCGGGTCTGTGGTATGGTGGGGAGAGAGTGAGAGTGGAGAATATTTTTTTATAATTTGTTTTGAGTTATTTTTCTAATTTATTTTCATAGTGAAAGGATAGAAATGATTTTTATTGTGGTGTGTAAAGATAAAATGTGAAAATACGAAAAAAAAAATATGTGATGTATAAAATAAATGTGGTGTATAAAGAAAAAAGGGTGTTGTATATAGAAACACCCTTAATCAATTAAAGAGTATAAAATTTTAATCAATATTTTAAAAATATTTCATTTGAACTATTTAATATATATAATTCAATTCAAATCTATAAGTTTAAAATATATTTAATATTTAATATTAAAATGATAATATCAAATATCTAAATATTAGACTTGGTCTCAACTTAGAGATGAACAAATGTGGAAATATCATTGTTGGGACTAACAATTTATAATTTGTTCGTGCATAACAATATTTGTAAGTTTTTTGATGTGATGATTTTTGTTTGAAAAACTAAAAGTATAAGTTGTAACTACATGCATACTATGGGAAATGTAACATGATAAAATCTCAACATTATAAATTTAGATTTTGTTGTTCGTTTCACAAATTGAGATTATATTATTGTGTTGGTTGTTTATAAGATGAAAAAAATATATACAAAATATTTTTTAAATTCATGATTGATCTTAAATATGACTAATCTCATTAACATATTAACCTAATAACCAATGAGCTTAAAATCCAAATTTTTAATATAATATTGTATATTTTCCACAGTAAGATTAAAATATTTGTCAAAATAAAGTAAAAAATGATTTGCAAATGAACAACTAATGATTTTTATCAATCCTAAAATTGATTAAAACAATGAAACAACCAACATATATAGTTCTTCATACTTAATTTCAATTGCTGATTGGTGTGTTTCACCAGATCATTTGTGATGATAGTTCAGTGTAAAAAGTAGAATGCTTTCACATGTAGAAGTCATGATACACAATTTGTTCTATTTTCCTATTCTATATCAACATAAAATAATCATCAAATTCAAATTAGATTTTTTGCAAGTCTTTCTGAACATCATTTCTAAACTATGTACAAAAATACAAAGTTTGCATATGTTAGCTATATGTTTGTAGCATGAATTTTTTTTTTTAAAAAAATCATTCAAGCTAGCCGGCCTTAATTTAAACATCCAATAACGTCGGTATGCAATTCATTTCTTTAATATTACAATCTGCAAAGCAAAAATTTACATAAAAATATACATAGGATATTAAATTAATAGAAATATATTTCTGTGTCAAATGTAGATTATAACACACACACAATATATATATATATATATATGTGTATGTATCTTATAATTTTGGAATGATACTTAAGATTGAATAATATATATGTTTCGGTACACTTTAAATATGAATTCCATTAGAATAAAATACAATTTTGCAAGCAGTCTTTAATTAATTAAAATATATCATCTTGATTAGTAAGTGCTCATTGTATTTTTTAGCATCCCATAGACAATGATGTATTTTCAAGATAATTAATTTTTTTTTTTATGTACAATACAATTACACATGTATGTATTAAAAAAAGTCTAATTAAATAAAAATATAGATTATGTTATCCGCAACAACAATAATAATAAATAATTAAATAATCATAATCCTAATCCTAAATCATCAAAATCACGCACATATATTCTCATGCAAGTGAATATGGACAACACCTTGAGTTTCCCTTGTGACGATCACCTTCTACATCTTGACTTGTTTTTTCTTCAGAGCTCTTCTTCATACTCTCCAACTGCTACAGAATTTGAAAACACCACCAAAATTATACGATTACAACCTCAATTATATGTTAATTCTTTGAATTAAAAAATCGATAAATTAATTACACTAATCAAATTATATGACAAAATGGTCTAATACTGAATGAGAAACATCGCACAAGCCCTTAAGCTCGTTCATAGTATCGAAACCCAAAAATAAATAATCTACAACTGAAATGTATTCCATGAAATAATGCAAATAAAAATTCTCTGTGTGTTTTTTTCTCTTCCAAGAAAGTTTTGAATGATAAACAATGAGTTCAGAATACAACTATTTATAGAATATTGAAACTTCGTTAAAATTATAATTCAAAATTTCAAATTTGAAAAATTGAATTATTCATAAATGCGAATATATGAAATCAATGAGATTGATATTTTGATATAAGTATATATAGAGCGATTTGCCTCAATTAACTCTATCGGCATATATATAACGTTATTTAAGTATCCATCAATATTTTAAAACCCGGACCGGATATTGAACCGGTCAATTTATTGGGTTACGATCACTGGTTCGACTGATCGAACCGTATTAAAAAAACCGGATAATTAATATTTTTATATTATATATATGTGCATACACATATTCAAATTAACTTAAATTAAAATACCAAGGTAAACATTATGAAAAAAATTGAATCTAGATAAATCCATATCCCAGTGTTGTACTTGGAACCGTTCCTCTCTGCCCACACACGTATCTCTATACGTTTTTTATTTTTTCAATCTCCAATTGCAAATAATCTCTCTCTCTCTCTCTCTATGCAGTCCACGGGATCACAACTCTCTTTTGTCTCTCCACTTTTCTCTCTCTTCACCCTTCTCTCTTCGACTATTTCTCTGCCACTGCACCTCTCTTCTCCACTTCCCTCTCTCTCTTTCTCTTCATCTTGCACCCAGCCATCTCTCTTTTGTTTCTCCATGTGCACAGTGCACCTGGCTCCGATCTTCTTTCTCTAAGTTTGTCTTTCTCCGCCGCTCTCTAGCAGACTCGCACCTCCACTCTTCTCTCTCTAAAGAAATTAATTTTATAGTCTCAACACATTCATTGTCTCTCTCTATCAGGTTTCTCAAAGTTTCGATAATTTTTCTAGGGTTCTTAATCTCTATATTTTCTTTTCTATTTTTCTGTGTAGAAATCCTATCTAAAAAAAAAGCAAGAAAAGAAAAACCGGATTACTTGGGTCACTGGTTTTCCGGTTTTACCCCGATTTTCAACGGTTCGCTGCGGTTCTTATGCTAGCCCACTACAGAGCATACCCGGACCGGTCTTGAGAACGGTTGGTGGTTTAACCGAGCCAACCGGCCGGTCCGGTTTGGATTTGAAAACACTGGTATCCATAGATTAACTAAAAATTATCCAGTATCCATATATAAAAATATAACATATTAAATTGATGATATGTGTACGTACAATCTATATATGTGTGTACATTCTAATTAGCTAGCATTAATAAATGACACAAATATATATATATATATATATATATATATATATATACTACCTCCGTTTCATAATGTTTGTTGTTTAAGGGTTTTTTTTTAGTTTCAAAATGTTTGTTGTTTTATATAATTTGACATCCTCTCTCCCAATTTTAACCCTCTCAAATCCTACAAGATTTTTTGATTCTAACTTACCTATAATATATGAAGAGAGAAAAATATATGGAGAGAGAAAATATTGTTATTTTTTAGGAAAATATAGATGAATTAGATTTTATGGCATATATATAAGGGATGGGTATATTTGTCCACGAAATTAATTCTTAATTCCAGATAAAAAAAAACAAAACAACAAACATTATGAAACGGAGGTAGTATATTATAATATGGAGATTCCGAATTTGATTGGTGCAATTATTGGGTTAATTACATATAGAAACGTGTGTTGATTGATTAGCATTAATCAAAATATTAATGTATAAATAATTAGATAGCTAGATATATGCAATTTTTTTTCTCTATATATATATGTATGACATATGTATATATCCATATACAGATATATATATAGCGTATATCATACATTAATTTGGTATATGGATATATTCTTGAATTCATATGTATCCATTAATTTGCATATTTATTATCCATAATGAATTTTTAATTAATTTATTTATTAATAAAAATACTTTTAATTAGTTAATATTATATTTCCCTTTTTGGCAAGTGTAAATGGGTGGGAAAATGCTAAGTTACTATAAACGGAATAACTACTTACTTTTATATATTATAAGACTAGCAATTCTCCCGTGCGATGCACGAATAAGACATGTATAATTTTTTTATTAAAATATTATATATAAAAATTATTTGTCTAATTACAAATACAACTAATTCTCAAGCTAAATATAAAAAAAAATGTTGAATGAAATATAATATTTACATACTCATAGTATTACATCTCAATAATCTTAGCTTTATAGTGAGGTGGAGAATGTATAAAATTAAAATCATTAACATAAATTACAAAATAATTCATGTTCATAATATGAATCAACAACAACAACGCAATCCTTTAGAAAATTTGCAATTACAACATTGACCGTGAAATGTCAAATATATAATAGTTCTTTAGTTTCTTAAAATTTTTCAATGTATAATAGTTATTTAGTTTCTTGTGTTTATCAAGCACAATTATATAAAGTCATGATGTACGTATTTATGTGAAACAAAATAGTAAACAAACATAGAAATCAAATGATAAAATAATATATATAGACGGATTATTCAAACTTCAATAAAAAAAATGAAACTGATAAAAATAATCAATGATCCACATCAAAGGGCTATATTTCAAATTTTGAATTTTAATTTGAATTTTAAATTCCGTTTTAATAATCGTTGAATTTTAAATTTCTAATGTTAATTTCCATTTGATGTAATTAATATAAAAAGCTTGTCATTTTAGCATGATAGAATCAACCATCTATATATAATAAAAGTAATAACTACGAAATTATATGTTTATTTCAATTTAATTAAATCAATGTATATAATTTTTTTGGATATTAATATGGTAATCTTAGAATAATCAGGTACAAATTGATTACTGAATTTAATAATTAGACACACAATTAAATGTTAAATGAGGATTACAAAAACTAAATGTGCAATCTATATTTTACAAATTTTGAACTTGACTATTGTTGCTCTTGAAGAGTTAAATATAGTTAAGGCAACCTATTGTTTATTTTATCAACAAAGAACAAAGATAAGTATGTTTCCATCGTTAAATGTCGTTAATTTGTAGTCCAATTAATTATCGTCCACCAATTAGAAAACATTACTAAAAAAAAATTTGGATACGGCTATTATTCCTATGATTTTTTTTTTCTTTTTTGCCGGATTCAATTCCACATTTTAAAGGGATGATCATCTCAAAATCAATCTGATGAGAAAGTTTCTCTACAATTTAGATACAAATTCACCTATTTACGAAATTTATTGGGCATATTTTAAAAACAATTCAATAAATAAATTCGTCAAATACCCTTTTTTCTTTGCCATTACATTCCCCTCTACTACTTACGCTCTATACAAAAAGTTGATAACAATTTTTTTTTCATTTGAATGTTTGCATAAAAAAAAAAAATCTACTCCAAATTATAAGTTCTGAAAATTCTTATATTTTATGACCATAAAAAAAAAATACCCTGCTCGTTGAGTTAACTACAATAACAATTCATTTTGTAGATTATTCTTTTTAAAAATCTACAGATAAAAAATAAATCACAACATATCATTATTAAAAATTATAATACTAATACAAAAGGAATTAAATATGAATTATAACTATTCTTACCAAAGCTTTAAAAGTTAATACTGAAATATGTTAAATACGTTTTTTCGAACAATTTTAAATATTGATCGAATAATCCACATCCATCATCATCTTCTCGCATTCCATCGACACATTGATATATTTGTGTCCTCCTACATATTCCAAAGAAAGGAACCAAAATAGCATTGATGAAGTTCTACAATAGATTATATTTAATGATGAAAAACTAAGATTGAAAAACATAAATAAATTTAATATCAAACTCAACAGTATTGAATCCAAAAATTAGAATTGGCATAATTATATTCTTAAACAAACGAATTAAAAATAAATAATAATTAAAAAAATGAGAAAGGCAAACATCTTAAAAGAGAGATTTGAGAGAGAGAGAGATGAGTGTAGGCAATCAAGACATATTTCTCAAAATTTCGCAACACCGAGTATGATAATTTATAGAAACGGTATATCACTACCTCACCCTTCTCTCTCTCTCTCTATATATATATATATATAAATAAAATTAAAATAACTGTCATCTCTCCCTACAGATATAGTTATAGAAACATAATCAATAGCTCGTACAATTATAGAAACATATTTAATTGATTTGCAATCTATAATAATATAGATTACACACAAACAAATCAATCAATCACATATACGTAACACACACCATTTCTAATTATAAATTAATGCAATTATTTTTAACATATAGATATCCAATTTATTTAATTTTGGAAATTTGCATGGTTGATTATGTGTGTATATACTCTGTTATACGTACTATATTTTCATTCTATATATTATGCATAAAATAAAGTGTAAATGGATAAAAAGAGGCAAAACAAAATAGTAATTGGGAAAAAAAAAAAGATATAAGGCTATAGGAGTTATTTGGGCAATTTGGAGTGTAAATGTCTACAATACCCCTATGACACACATGTCCCCACATTCCAACCATTGTGTGTAAGTGTACTATTTACACTTTTAATAACTACCCAATAAATGCACACACCTAACATATAAAAATCCAATTTCATGAATTTTAGGGTTAGGGTTAGAAAGTGCCACACTCTAAAACAACAAAATTTTTAAAAATGAAAATAAGCATAACGAAATTTTTTTAAAAAATAACGTTAATGCACGTAACGAAATTCTTTTAAAAAATTGACCTTCCACTAACGTTATGAAAAAGAAAATAAGCATAACGATTTTTTTTAAAAAAAACTAACGTTAATGCACATAACATTAAATGAACATCAATCAATTATTCATTTAATATCAATCAATTATTCTCTCATTTTTTCGACCAAAATGAGGTAGGTAGAATGAATAAATATGTATTTGTATAGGTAGGTATTAGTTGACCCAAATTAAATTAAATTTAATGCATTTAATTTTGTGTAATAGAGGTTGGTAGCGTAATATGCATATATTGAAGGTAGGGCGGAACATCCAAAACAATAAAACACAAAAAATGTCGATTCACTTCAAATAAAAGAGAAGAAATATATTGAGAGGTTGATCGAGAAGTTTTATGAACGAAGCAACGTCGTCTTCATCAACGAACGGGCCGAGTAGAAGTTCCTAAATTTTGAAAGGTATGTTTCGAGCTTATTTCTTCAAGAAATCTAGAATTTGTTTTAAGTTTAGGCTATCTGATTTTATGTTTCTATGTTTCTACGTTGATTTTAAGTTTAAAAGCCATAATAATGATATTATTATCATTTACAAAAGCCATGATAACGATTATTGAAAAGCCATGATAACGAAAGTTTTAAAAAGTCATAACTAAAATTAAAAGCCATAATAACGATATTATTATCATTTACAAAAGCCATGGTAACGATTATGTAAAATCCATAATAACGAAAGTGTAAAAAAGACATACCGAAAATTAAAAACCATAATATCTGTCGTTATTTTTTTAACAATCGTTATTGTCATTTATATATAACAACGATTATTTAAAAAAAAAGCCATAACTAAAATTAAAAATAACGTTTGATTAAAAATAACGATTTATTAAAAGTAATAATAATGTATTATTTAAAATAATAATAACGATTGTTTAAAATTTATAATAATGATACTTGAAATATGAATAACGAAAGTTTAAAAAAGCCATAACGAAAATTATAAGCCATAATAACGATATTATTATCGTTTACAAAAGCCATGATAACGATTATTTAAAAGCCTTAATAACGAAAGTTTATTATGGAAAACATATCGAAAATTAAAAGCCATAATATCTATCGTTATTCTTTTAACAATCGTTATTATCGTTTATATATAATAACGATTATTTAAAAAAAAGCCATAACTAAAAATAAAAATAACGATTGATTAAAAGTAATAATAAAGTATAATTAAAAATAATAATAATGATTGTTTAAAAGTTATAATAACGATAATTGAAATTTATTAATAACGATTATTTTATAATAATAACGATTGTTTAAAAGTTATTAATAACGATTGTTTTATAATTAAATTTTCGTTATGTTTAAATTTATTTTTCGTTATGTATAAATTTAATTTTCTGTTATGTATAAATTTAATTATCGTTATTCTTTTAACAATCGTTATTATATATAAATGATAATAACGATTATTTAAAAAAAAGCCATAACTAAAAATAAAAATAACGATTGATTAAAAGTAATAATAAAGTATAATTAAAAATAATAATAACGATTGTTTAAAAGTTATAATAATGATAATTGAAAGTTATTAATAACGATTGTTTTATAATAATAACGATTGTTTAAAAGTTATTAATAACGATTGTTTTATAATTAAATTTTCGTTATGTTTAAATGTATTTTTCGTTATGTATAAATTTAATTTTCTGTTATGTATAAATTTAATTATCGTTATTCTTTTAACAATCGTTATTATCATTTATATATAATAACGATTATTTAAAAAAAAACCATAACTAAAAATAAAAATAACGATTGATTAAAAGTAATAATAAAGTATAATTAAAAATTTAATTTTATGTTATGTATAAATTTAATTATCGTTATGTATATACTGAATTTTCGTGAGGGCTTATTTTTGCATATCGTTATGGTTAAATAGATTTATCGTTATTTTTCATTTTTTGTTATGTTTAAAATTAAGTTTCGTTATTGTTAAAATTTTCGTTATGGTTCGTTATGCTTATTTTTGAATATTTTCGTTATGACAGATGGTTAGACATCGTATTATTGTATGACATAGTGGTCGATGGGAGAGAGCTCAATACGTAGATGGTGTAGAGGAGCAAATCATCATGTCATCGGATGGTTTCTGTTTTAGGTCACTAATTAGAGAGATTCATGAGTTACTGGAGACCAATCCCACATCTGTCGAGTATCAATTATCGTGGATGTCGAGCACCAATAGTGGCAGACAGATCAAGACAAGACTGAAAGATGATGCAGATTTGCTTGACTTGCTCCACGAACAGAGCTCAGAGATGGTTGTGTATGTTGTTCAAAGAGGCTGCAGCAGCTCAAGGGTCACACCTGACACCATGCCAGAAGACAGAGATCCGGTTAGAGATGAGCAGAATGTTGATGACGATGCAGGCCCGCACGAAGGAGAGGAAGAAGAAGAAGTCGACGAAGAAGAAGAGATGCCCTCTACTGATGAAGATGAAGAGGAGAACGACATATCGACCTTACTCGAATCATTGTATACGGAGTTTTGTGGTTGGATTCGTTCGACAGGGAGTAGAGGACGATTGATGGGTATGATGGGAGGAGCAGCCTCATCGAATACTAGGTCTGAGGATGTTCCTGAGAGGGTCTTGAGCAATTGGGTTGTTCCGCTTGCCAATCTCGACATTGCTAGCCCACTGGATTGGGCTGAGCTTTCAGCAGCACATACAAACACACTTTACAAGGGTGCTATTTTTCGTACGAAGGATGATTTGGCCCTAGCTGTAGGACTCTATCACATGCAGAATCAAGTGGAGTATGTCGTGTATCGATCGAACAAGACACGACTGGTCTACATGTGCAAGCATGGCAGGGAGTGCCCGTTCAGGCTGTGTGCTATTGTGGATGGAGTTGTTTGGAGAATCTACAAGTTCAACTCCACTCACACTTGCCACATGGATATGAGTCGCATTGCTCCACGCCAGGTGCCTGCACGGGTCATTGCAAAATATTTTGCTCGCAAACTGGTGGATGAGGGGGTTGTTCTGAAGCCCAAAGAGATGATGTCTGAGCTTTTACGCGAGTACGGGATTCAGATCGATTACAGTTTCACTTTGCGCTCGGGGAACATTGCTATTGAGATGATTTATGGAGACTATGATAAGTCATATGCGCAATTACCTGCGTTTCTGCACACGGTGCAGCTGCAGAACCCCGGAACATTGTATGAATTTTTAATGACCCCTGAAAATCAGTTCCAGTATATGTTTTTGGCACTCGGACCGTGCATCAGAGCTTTTCAGGAGGGTTCACGACCAGTGGTCGTGATTGATGGGACACAATTGAAGGGGAGGAACAAGGGAATTCTGTTTGCTGCTGTGACGAAGGACGGGAATGAACAAATATTACCTATTGCAATCGGTCTCGGTCCGATCGAGAATGATGATTCTTGGAAGTGGTTCCTGAGTCGGTTGGATATCACTCTGGGGGAGACTGAAGATCTCCTCATTGTGTCAGATCAGCACCAGAGCATTAAGAATGTTGTCGCAGCCGTTTTTCCAAAAGCGGCACACGGTTTGTGCTATTATCATTTACAGAACAAGATGGCGAAGCGTGGTGCCCATGTGATTGCCATGTTTAAGGAGGCTGCTTATGCCTATCGTACAAACGTATTCCAGAGGCATATGTCAGCATTGGAATTGGTGAGCACCCCGGCATACCAGAAGCTTTGTAGAATTGGTCCAGAGCATTGGTCCCGATCGCAGTGTCCCGCACGGCGTTTCAGCTTCATGACATCTAATGCGGCTGAGTCACTCAATGCCCGTCTACTATGGGCAAGAAGATTGCCTATTTGCTCAATGCTTGAGGTGTTCAGGCGTATTGTCGAAGAATGGTTTGTTGAGCGAAGGGCTACAGCACAGAGTTGGGATCACGTGTTGACTCCCGAAGCTGTGAACAAGTTATCGAAGAATGTTGAGCATGGACGATGTTTTCCCGTTCGATGCACGACATTAGCACACTTGTGGAAAGTTGAGGTTGGCAGGGAGTCATTCATGGTTGATCTTCAGCATCGTACCTGCGATTATCGTGAGTTCGAGCTGGATTTGATCCCATGTAGCCATGCTGCAGCGGCGATCAGGTACACAACTTTCATGTTTTTTTTGTTAAAAATCCATTTGCTTAACCATCATCATTTTTAACTATGTTTTTTTTTCACACATAGATTCTCCGGTGGACACATATATGATTTTGTGGATAGGTGCTACAAGACAGAGACTGTAGTCAGCATGTACGATTCAGTGATCATGGGCTTACCAAGTTCTGAAGAGTAGATTTCGCCACCTTATGGTTCACCAATTGTGCTTGCCCCAGTGATTAAAAAACAAGCTGGTCGTCCTCGGATGTCAAGAGCTCGAGGAGGTGTTGAGGCATCATCTAGCTCGCGAAGACAGGTTTGCACTAGATGTCATGGCTCTGGTCACAACAGAAGAGTGTGCACAGCCCAGATCCCAATTGGTGGTGTGGACTTAAATGCACCTCTAGAGGACGTGCCTACGGATAGTGTACGTAGGAGAGCAAAGAAGAAATGTAGTGTTTGTGGTGAGACGACGCATACCCGTCCCAGGTGTCCGACTAGACAGACTACCGACCTAGATTGATCAAGTCTATATTATTGTGTTGTATCCTGACTTTGATTGTTGATTCGACCCCACTTTGTTTGAATTAGTTTAAAATCATGTGTGAACAAACATATTTCAATATAACAAATGAGGAATGTCAAATACAATACATATATAGAAACCAGTGTCAATAACGAACTGCCGATCGGCGTGAATAACTAAGTGAATAGATCCTCCGAGCTACATTCTGACGGTATCTTGAATATCATTTTGACTGATGTCAAGACTAGGGGATCCAAACAACAAACGATCCACATACATCATAGCATAAACGCCACAACTAGTACTGTCGAACTGCAGAAACTGCTCTTGGATAGACTTGTCCAGCGTCATGGCATAGCAAGCTATAACTGGCCTACTCCGACCACCCCAAAAACCAGATACCGACAAAAGGCGTGGTAGTAGACGAAGGAGTGGTATCAACTGTCGATCACGCTTCAACGACAACTCCTTGTTCTCCGGGTCATCCATCTGGAACAATAATGAGTCATACAACTCAACCTTCCAAGTCTCGAAGCAGATACGGACAGTGACCCAGTGAGAACCTCCAACATTGCATATCATGATCGCCTACATATACAATAATACTTAACGGATGGGTCAAAACATATCATTATAAATAATATGATAAGTGTAATTGAAAGATCACTTACATATTGAGCTCTCGCCCACGGAATCTCATAGATACCACCTTGACCTTTGACTACATCCCGTAAGGCTTCAAGAGGCTCCCACTCCAAATATCTGTCAGGTCCATACTCATCTCGACACTCAGGGTCTTTAGGATGAAGCCCTTTCCATGCTGCTTGCAGGGCAAGCTGAAAAAACATATAAACAAATTAGTTAAACTGACAGATAAGATAATTGAATATAAAAATCTGAATTTGGAACTTACAAATAAATATGGAGAACAAATCACAACGTCACTCCTGTGTGCTCTGTGTAGTCGTCGCTTCACCTCAAGCAAGAAGTGATCAACCATCTCTGCATCAATAAGCTCTGTACAGTCCTCCACCCGCTCAAAAAATGCCTGGGGGAGTACTGAATGGTTCGCCAGAATCTGGACACTAGCACCATAGCCATGCTGTCTGAACTCCGAGTATCCAGCCTCTACCAGACGCCGATCATGCGCCTCTAGTAGGTCAATGATAGCTGCTCAACCAGCAGACGACGTCCCTGCGGATGACGGATCAGCGGACGACCGACCAGCGGATGACCGACCAGCAGACGACCGACCAGCAGACGATCTACCTCTAGCTCTACCCCCTCTCGTACGAAGGGTCGTGGCCTATCTGGGAGGTGTGGGCTCTCTGAGAGGAGGCATAGGATCTCTGGGAGGGGACGAGTCGTCCGCTCTGGGGGGCGTGGTCTCCCTGGGGGGAGGTGTGGGCCCTCTGGGAAGCGGGGTGGGCGATCTACGCAGTCGATCCTGAATGATGTTCTCTATCCGCGTAGAAAATGTATCAAACATCTGTCCCACACGACGCATCACTCGGTCTTCTACAGCTCCAGCAACGACATCAACAAAGCGACCGAACCAGCTATCAGACGACTCCCCCGGACATTGCCCCGGCATCCTCATCTCGGGCTCTCTACTCCTCTCCTCCTCAGTCCTCCTAGGCCGCTTAGCTCTTGATGCTCGAGGAAGGCTCACTCTATGATCTGACAGACCATCCTCATCCGAGGTCCTCTGACCCACCCCCTGCTCTGAGGGTCTAACACCCTCATCCGGCTCATCAATCAATCGATGCTGTTGTAGAGCCTGCTGCTGTGTAGTCCGGGTACTCCTACGAGGCCGTGATGGGCCCACGACGTCAGAGAACCTAGTACATGTCCTCGGGATCACACGGCAAGCCACGTTAGTGAGTAACTTCTTCTTGGAGGGCGCTCGAGGTGCGACATACCTCACACCCAGTACACTCTCTCCCTCCGAACTCTGAAAGTATGGTCTCTGAAGCTCATCAGCTGATGGCACCATCAGTTGGATATCCAACTGCATCAGAGTATTATCCATGTCAATATTAACACACAAATTTAATATTCTAAATTATTTATATAAAAAAATTACCTGTCCATCAAATAATCTAGAGAAATCAGAGCTCCGGGATGAAAATGACCACTTCAAGCAGCGAGGTGTGGTCAACTGGCCTCCAACGACGCCCAACCGACGTCCAAGCTCGGGGAAAACCTCACAGGTCCATGTCTGTAAAACAAATTGTCATATCTTTTGATTAAAATATCAAGTAGATAAAACGTAAATTTAACTAATTACCTGAACGGTCCAAACAGGTCCATACCAATGATACGCTCCATCCTTCTCTCCGCCCATAGCCCGTCGAACTCTGGGGATGAGACTGATAAAGTGCATCAGCATCTGAAATGTGTAGCCCCCCCATGGAAAAGAATTCCAAGCATCAGCATCTTCCACCAGGGCCCACACCCAGCCATCAATCGGGCGTGAGGGGTCATTGCAAAATAAGATCCGATACACGACCAAGATGTTCGCAATCTTCACGTAGTCTGGAGGGTGATTGGGTAGCCTCTTAGCTGTGAACTTATCATACATCTGTGTCACAGTCGTCTTTTTCCCTTCAAATAATCGGTAAAAGATGTCGTTAGACAGAATGGGATGAGCCGCATTCGGATCGAAGTTCGACGGGCCGAACTGTAAACCTGACACCAGTGCAAACTCTGAGGGCCCAAAGCGAAGTGTGGTTCCATTGACATAGAACCAACACTCTCTACCCTCGCGTGCAGGATCCTGGACACGCACCTCGCGACAGATCAAGGCATGCATCGCCTTGCGTGCTATACTACCCCCCTAAAGTCCAAAAAATGTCCAAAACATCCAGATCTAAACATCTGGATCGTAGCCTGACCACCAAAATGCTCTAAGACCTCCCTAATATTCTCTATTAGCTCTAGCTTCATGTACATCAAAATATTTGGCTTCAACCTCTGGAGGAGGCGTCTAATCCACTGAATCTAAAATTAAATTTACAATACACAATTAGATAATAATTAAAGTTTTATTATTAAATTATTATTATGTTAATTTTACATTTAATCTCAAATTTAAATTTAAAGCTACGTTATTGTTAATTATTTGTATTATAATAATTATTATTATTATTTGTTATTATAATAATTATTATTAGTGTTAAAGTTTTATTATTAAATTATTATTATGCTAATTTTACATTTAATCTCAAATTTAAATTTAAAGCTACGTTATTGTTAATTATTTGTATTATAATAATAATTATTATTATTTGTTATTATAATTATTATTATTAGTGTTAAAAAAGTGTTATTATTTATATTAATTGTTTTTTTTTACTAATAGTATTTATTATTATTATTATTATTATTATTATTTGTATGTAATTATTATTATTTGTATTATAATTATTATTATTATTATTATTATTATTATTATTATTATTTGTATTATAATTATTATTATTAGTGTTAAAAAAGTGTTATTATTTATATTAATTTTTTTTTACTAATAGTATTATAATTATTATTATTATTATTATTATTATTATTATTATTATTATTATTTGTATGTAATTATTATTATTTGTATTATAATTATTATTATTAGTGTTAAAAAGTGTTATTATTGATACTAATTGTTTTTGTTATTTTTATTTTTTACTAACAGTATTATTTACACTATTATTATTATTATTATTATTATTATTATTATTATTATTATTATTATTTTAACCATAACGATTTAACTATTTAATAAAACGATTTAACTATAACGATTTAGTACAATAGGCATAACGATTTAGTACAATAGGCATAATGATTTAACTATAACGATTTAGTACAATAATTAAAAAAGCAATAACGATTAATTAGAAATAGGCCATAATGATTTCATAAAGTTAGCATAACGATTTAATAAAATTTACTTAACTATTAATTAAAAAAGCCATAACGATTAACTAACAATACTCATAACGAAACTAGCATAACGATTAACGAATTACCATAACGATTAATTAACGAATGTAATAACGAAACTTTTAAATTAGCATAATGATTAACGATTAAATACTCATAACAAAAGGCCATAATTTTTTAAATTAGCATAACGATTAACGATTAACGAAAGGCCATAATTTTTTAACGAAAGGCCATAATTTTTTAAATTAGCATAACGATTAACGAAAGGCCATAATTTTTTAAATTAACATAACTATTCAAATTACCATAACGATTAATTTTTAAATTAGCATAACGATTAACGATTAAATACTCATAATTTTTTTTCAAATTAGCATAACGAATAACGAATGTCATAACGAAACTTTTCAAATTACCATAACGATTAATTAAATAGTCATAACGAAAGGCCATAATTTTTTTTCAAATTAGCATATCGATTAACGAATGTCATAACAAAACATTTCAAATTACCATAACGATTAATTAAATACTCATAACGAAAGGCCATAATTTTTTTTCAAATTAGCATATCGATTAACGAATGTCAAAACGAAACTCATAACAAAAGGCCATAACAAAATTTTCATAACAAAACTCATAACGATTGGCACAAATTGGCACAACGATTTAATTAAAAACTCATAACGATAACTGTAAATGACCATAACGATAACTGTAAATACTCGACTAACCTCTCCCGCTTCGGCTTCAGACGGTCGGTCTACATCTTCACGTTGTTCCTCCATCGTCTTCACGTCGTCGTTATGATTAAATAGAAATATCGTTAGGGTTGGGTTTGGTAGAATTGTCGTTATAGTTAAATTGAAATTTTTGTTAATGTTGAATTTAAATTTTCGTTACATATAACTATTCGTCTAACCTCTCCCGCTTCAGACGGTCAGTCTTCACGTCGTTCCTCCATCGTTGGTCGGTCTTCAACGTCGTTCCTCCGGCGAACAAGTTGATGTTTTTTTTTTCTTTCACAGAATGGTAGAGAGAGGAGTAGAAAGCAGCGAGGGTGAAAGACGAGAAGTGAGAGAGAGAAAGAGAGTAAGAGAGGTAGTTACAAGAATTAAATACCGATATTAATGGAATTGATTCCACAACCATATCTTTTTTTTCAAATTGAAATCGAGTTTCGATAGACCATTGAGAGATTTTGTTCCAAAATAAATCTTTTATTCCTTTTGCATGGAAAGTACAAAATTGTGTAAGATACTTTTCAGAAAAGTGGGGAATATATTCTGATTTTATTGGTCAAATGTTCAGATATAGTACAAATAGGGTTGTAAACGAATCAAATCGGATCAAATATCTATGTATTCGATTCGATTCGATTCGATTTGTTGCATATTCGATTCGACTTCGAATATTTTTTTTGATTCGTATTCGATTCGATAAGATATTCGCAAATATTCGATTCGATTCGAATATTCGATTCGATTTTTAGGTATTAGGTATTGGGATTATTTTTGTTTAATTTTGTTTCTTAATTTAGTTTATATATATATATATTGTATTAAGGTCATCTCATTTGCCGGCCCATTGAATTATTGAATATTTATATATATATATAAACATAAATCGAATCGAATATTTTCGAATATCGAATCGAATATCATGATTTTGAGTTTGAATTTGATAACTAATCGAATCGGAAAAAGTATTTGTATTTGTATTCGAATCACAAATTTTCGAATTCGAATATCAAAAAATCGAATCGAATATCGAACCGAACCAAAATTATTTGATTCGTTTACAACCCTAAGTACAAATTGTCTATATAACTCCTACACCCTTAAAATTTGTCCAACTAAATAAATTTTAAAAATAAATTGTCTATATAAACTTTTCTCCCTAAAATAAATATATTTCTATACATAAAAGTGTACGTATGTGTATATATATTATTACCATCACATCACATTTAATACAATCATTATGTATAGACAATAATTTAATTTTTCTACCATATATAGTAATTAACAGTGGCAATTAAGTCTCCTAATTAATTATCTCCTCCATACATATTCTATAAATTATATATACTCCATATATATATATAGTACTTCAGTTTCGGCAAGTGCAAAGTCGGAGGGATTTAGTATATATTTGTGTTAATTAAATAAAAACATAAGAACCGTTTAGTATATAAACATCAATTATAACTTGCATGATACCATTTATAAATTAAACTTATTAAATTAGTGTGTTATTAAATTATTAAAATACCCTTTTGTAATGGGCGGGAAAAATGATGCCGAAGAAGTGTGTTATTATATATATATATATATATATAGATTGGTTTTTATTATCATTTTTAGAGTGTATTGGTTTTTATTATTTTTTCCCCAATAGTTAAATCCTCATAAATACCTACGTCCAAGTATGGTAATAGGAGTAAGGCACTGAGCTTAGACATTATAACTTAATATCAAACATTCAAACGTTACGTATATAAAAAATTTAATATGAAAACTGCCTTCTATTTGGTGGGGGTCGAACTGTAGGGTCTAAGAAAGTGTTAGCAAAAAAATAAAATAAAAAAATAAGAGGGTATTTGGTTAAACCGATTTTGAATTGTTGATTTTTTTTTTTTTTGAGGAAAGATTTTGAGTATTTTAGAGTTTGTAAGATGTTTGGTTCTATTTTCAAAAATAAATTATTGGGTATATATTAGAGTTGTTGGATTTATAAAAATATTTATAATCAAAGTTGCAATTATAATTACTAAAATAGAAGACATATATAAGCCAATAATTCTTTTTCCTCTTAAAATGTGGATCACCTTAATATTATCTGAATTCCTTATAAACTGCTAATATCTTATTTTACGGACAATTTTGGAACACCAATTATCCCATACACTAGGTGCACCGTGTACATTAAATGGTCAATGTTGTTGATTCAGTTAACCCGCAAAAAAAATGATGACATATGTATAGCTGTCAAATCCTTTCTCGACCTGAAATTCGGGTCAGGTCGGGCTGCCCGTGGGCCTAGGGTAATTTTTCATTTTTTCACTGGGTCGGACAATGTTTTTTTCAGACCGAGCTGGGGCAGCCCGAAAATATTTTAGGCTTAAAAAATCGTGGCTGATGAGCCGGGCCAATTTTGACACCTCTAGACACAGGTGATGCTTTTTAAGCATGCATGTAATATTTTTTGAATTTTAAGTGGTACTTTTTAGTAGGGTTGTAAATGAACCGAATCGAGCAGAAAATCCTGATGTTCGAGATCGGCTTGTCGAACTTCTTTCCTCTTGTTCAAGCCCAGCTCAGTAAATATTTATCATGTTCGAATTTTGCTCGAGTTCGGCTCATGAAATGTTCAAAATTTTTCTAATTGAGCATGAGCTCGAATGATTGAAAAAAGGCTTGTTTTATTTACATATTCGAGCTCAAGTTCGAAAAAAAAGAGCTTATGCATTTTTCCCATTTGAGATATTTATAATATTTATGAACAAGTTCGATTAAGTTCGAGTTCGAACATATTCGTTAGTTGGCTGAGCCGAATACTACTCTGTTCGAGCCCAGATCGATAATTTTATTGAGCTTAATTCAAGGTTTGAGCTCGGCTTATTTAGAAAATATATAAATTTTGAACTAGCTTTTTTCGAGTTGAGTTCCGAATTGCTCGTGAGTGACTTTGTTCATTTACGGTCCTACTTTTTAGTATCACAGTTGATACTAACTTTGACAGTTTTTATTTTTTATTTTTTTCTGGCCGATACTTATTAAGGACATGAGTGATACTCTTGAGCTTGTGAGAGGCACTTTTTAGTATTACGGTTGATACTAATTTTATATTTTTTTTTGCGAGTTAACCGAGTCAATGTGCGATTGTGCGTTGACCATCTGGTGTATACACAAGATCACCCCCGGTCCCTTTGGGGATGGCCTAGTGGTGGAGTGGTGTTTCTTGAGACTAAAGGTCTCAAGTTCAACCCACCACCAACACCAATAGGTGTGAGCCTGTCACACCTGGCTTGCCAAATGTGGTTTACCTCCCATGTGTAGGTTTGCAGGCTATTACACAGGGGCAAGGTTTACTCAGTGCGCACCACGGTAGCGACTGCGGGTTACCCTCGACATCCTTAAAAAAAAAAAAAGATCACCCCTCTTTTAAATGGTTCGTGTACACTTTAAACCATTTTATAAGTTCTAAATTCTTATTTTTTAGGTGTGTTTATTAAAATATCAAGAAACATTAGAAGCTAAATTTGATGTACATCCAACTTTTGACTTCAATTTCTAACACGCAGATATGGTGTTTATTTTTATTTTTGGAAAAACTCCCATAAAAAAATGCTGAAAAGGGAAACAATATATATATATATATATATATATATATATATTTGTATTTATTTTTAATTTGATTTCTTCACTCGATTTATAAACACTCTGTCTCTGCACTTTTATTTGGCTATAATTAATCAAGGTATTGTATTTTCATATACAAAAAAAATTAAGCATTATACATATTAAGCTTGAATCATCAAATTTTGTAATCAGTCGTGGAACACAGTGACCCGATTTTAATATGAATCAAAATACAAAATTTAAAATTTCAACATATATAAAAGTGACGTAATCCAAATTTTACATAAAAACTAAATTAAATAAATACAAAAGCTGCACCTTAACAAATAAAATAGCCTAAATAGGTGTAAATAGTGATCGAGAAATAAAATGTAAAAATATTTATAAAATTATTAGGTTACAAATGTGTATTTTAAATTATCTAAATTCCTTAATAATACAGTTGGGAGTAAGCGCGTCTGCTCCGACCCACGTGACGATATATTAGTTAATGCTTTAATTCCACATGACTAATTGACTGCAAACTATATTCAAAAACAGTGGTTTACACGTTTGCCTAACCACAAATAATAATAAAAAAAAAACATTTATTGCATTATTTGATATTTCCAACTTGTAATCAAACTCAAATCTTTTATTTTTTCCTTCCAAATTTGATGTTTTAAAATACATGATCTATACCCCAAAAAATACTCATTTTCTTTTTGGCGTAATAGCAAAAAAGGGGGGTTGAACTTTGATTTTGATAAATTCTTTCAAATTAAGTGAACTGGTAGTTAATTAAGTTGGGAATCGAAAATTTTCATTTGTTACAAAAATGGAAATATCTTGCACTAATAAACCTTATTGAGTTGTACCAGTACAAGTGATGTGTTTATCTGTTTATTCATCAAAATATAGATTATGCAAAATTATGAATTTATCATAATTCTCTCAATTGAAAAGATTAAGACAAGTTAATAAAATTTATTAATAATTGAATTAAAAAATTCAAATTTATTTCGCCTTTGCTTTTTCAAGTACACTAGAAGTTGCATGCTCGTGTGTGTGAGAGAGAGAGAGAGAGAGAGAGAGAGTCCGTATGTATATTATATATATGCATGTGTGTGTTTGCATTTCTCATTTTTTGTGTCCCCAATTTATCTGGAATTGAAAGCTGGTCCTTGAATTTGATCAAATTTTCATGCCAAAATCACAACTCAACTAAAATTCGTGAACTACAATTGAAATTTATTTAAACCCTACCCCACCCAATCTTGTCGTATTCTTCATCATCACCACCACCGTTTACGACTCAACTCACATTTTGTTGCTCAGGATTTTTCTTCTCAGGCTTCCTTTAAAACCGAAATCTAAGCTCAAAAACAAGGAAAAAAAAAGGAAACGAAACTCCCTTTTGCTGATTCTGCTAAATTCATTCATGTTTTCCAGTAATTCGTCTGCTCGTTTTCCATACTGGCCGCCTACAATTTAATGGTTTTGCATTCGGCTGCTTCGAACACTTCACCTCTTTGCTGTGATTTCTCACAGAGAAAAACCCTATATCTGCCCCAATTACCCCTTTTCAGTTTATGCCCTTGCGCTTCAGATTCTCATATTTGCCGATTCCGCCGTCGGAAGAGAGGCGCACTAGTTGAAAATGTAAGATGGGCTCTGTTCCAAGCGAAAGCCTGCATCAATGGTGGAAACACGCACCACCATTTCGGCGGCGCCGCTGCCGCCGGAAGGGGCGCCAGAAACATAGTCTTGAAGCGGTTTACTGATGAGGAAGAGTTTAGTTATCCTTCTTCATCTGATTCAAGCATTAACGCTAGTAACTATTACAGCACGAGTTTTGGGGAGGACCCTATTGTAAATAAGCTGAGGAGTCAGCTTGGGGTCATCCATCCTATTCCATCTCCGCCTATAAATCGCAGTATTTTCGGCCTTTTTGCTTTCTTCTTTTTTGTGGGTGTTGTGTTTGATAAGGTTTGGACGTGGAGAAAGACGGACGATAGGAGCAGTGACAGTAAGCCGGGGAGTCGGCAGAAGGTGCCGACGGGGCTGTCTGTGTTTCTTGAGAAGGATTTGCAGAGGAAAGAGTCGGTGGAGTGGGTGAATATGGTGTTGGGCAAGTTGTGGAAGGTGTACAGGGGTGGCCTTGAGAATTGGATCATTGGATTGCTGCAGCCTGTCATTGACAATCTAAAGAAGCCGGATTATGTGGAGAGGGTGGAGATCAAGCAGTTCTCGTTGGGCGATGAGCCGTTGTCTGTTAGGAGTGTTGAGCGCAGAACTTCTCGTCGTGCTAATGACTTGCAGTGAGTTTCCCCCCTTGCAATACATGTTAATTCACTCTATTATGAGACAATTTTGGCATTTGATTATGAAAATGGGCGAATGCATATGTTTCTCGTCTTTTAGACTTCTTGTTGTACAACTACCAAGAGTACAAAAAGTAGTCTGAACGAATGAATATGGTGATTTATGAATTGCATATGGACCCCCTCATTGCAACTAATAACCAGAAACAAGTGACATGCAAGTTTTGAAATCGGAAATTCTGATGTGTTTCTGTCTTTTTTGTACCTATTGCAACCAATTAGTTTGAAATGCTTTGTTAGCGAGGAATAAGAATTCTTCTAGCACTAGTACATGTAGTACATGTTACCATCAGAATATTCCTTGCATTCAGGAAAAAAAAAAAAAAAAAAAAAAAACTTGGAGAATCTTTTTGGTGGAATTAGTTGATTAATGGCGCTCTTTGATTCATTATTTGAAGAACTTATAAAGTTCACTTAAAGGTCAGATTTCATCCAAAATTAGAATTAGTTTGGAGAAAAAATAGCCCTTTTTTTTTGTTGCCAGAAAAATCTGGACTGTCCTGTCCTCCATGAAGTTCAATCACATGGAGAAATTATGTTTTGAGTGAAAATTTTGGAAGACCGTAACTGGACCTCTTCCCATCCTCCCCAAATAAAAAGGAATCATTTTCCTCTATTTGCAGTCTTGAAGACCTAAGAATAAAGTTGTTTTAGAATTAGCTAATAAACCTTTTGCATCTCCATAGAGAAGCTTCTCAAGATAGATAGGGAGGTAGGAATTTCTCAACCATCCTCATCTACTCTATTACAAACATAAAACACAAAATTTGAGTTAAAACTAGCTAGTAAATCTTTTGCATCTCAATGTAGAAACTTCTCAAGATAGATAGAGATAGCAGTATTATCTCAATATACCATGCTCAATAACCCTTCATTTTGGGAGACTGATATAAGAGCTTATTTGCTTGTGGGTTCTTTTTAATCTTTAAGTCCAACAAATGTCGATGTAGATATGTATGACATTTAGTGTATTGTAGAGCACTTTCAAAGATGAGGCTTGATTGATATTACAACGAAGCAAAACTGTAATGAAGATCAAACAACATTGGGTGTTAGTTTTTCACTTTTCACTTAGGAGAATTTGATCCTGTAGTTTCCATGAAGAATAAATTTTTCTGTAATTTCATCCATTCAATCTTTTTAGGATTTGAAAACTAGATGAAGTTGTAATGAATAAAGTTCATATCTATCATCCATAATCCATGCAGAATGGACCTGCTGGTGGTGGAAACTTGTAGAAGAACCAATTTGTGAAATTTTTCTAAAATATATTGCTCTGCTTGATACTAATTCATGATGCATGGTGTTTCAGACCAATTCTGCACCGATATTGGTAGGATTTTGCATGCTTGATATCTATCTTTCTCAACTCTGATGAGTTACAGAAACTCTACTTAGGTTTGTATGTGCAATCTGAGAAGAGATGGATGAATAAGAAGAATCCTTTAATTATTTCTAATGATTTATCAACAAAATTTACCCAGCACATGAGTAGTTATTGCATGTTGCAAATATATTTCACTCTTAATGTATATAGGTGGTAATATCTGTGTTGAAATTAGTTTTTCTTTTCCTGGTAAAAAGATATCAGATAGGCCTCCGCTACACTGGTGGTGCACGTATGCTTCTGCTTTTGTCGCTTAAATTTGGCATCCTTCCCATTGCTGTGCCAGTCGGTGTGCGAGATTTTGACATTGATGGGGAACTATGGGTTAAATTGCGACTTATACCAACAGAGCCGTGGGTAGGAGCTGCATCGTGGGCCTTTGTTTCTCTTCCAAAGATAAAGTTTGAGTTATCGCCATTTCGCTTGTTTAATATCATGGGTAGGTTATTTCAGATTCTGCATTGGCTTTCTCTCAATAATGGCATGTGGTTAGAGCATCATGAACTACTAGTCTACTTGCAAAAAAAAAAAAAAAAAGATCAATGTGAGGAGCGAACAAATACTTGAAAATCACTAAAAAAAGCTGAAAAAGCAATATGGGGAGAAGATATTCTTTGCTTTATAACCTATGAAAAATGTTTACTCATATGAAAACTGGCAATGTGGACTCTGTTAAGAGTTTGCAGAAATGTTAAAGATACAGTTTCTTAGACTCAGGACTGGATTGACTTCTTTGCAAAATCGTGCTATAACAAAGAAAATACAATTTCTTGCTTTGAGATTGTAACAGTCATTGGTCAACATGGGATAAGATCAAAATACATAGAATGTGATTGTACTAGTAATTTCTAAGTAATGGAAGTAGAATGTGATTGTACTAAAAAGTCACTCTCTTCTTCATGTCTTGATGTTTAATGAAGCTTTCTAATCTGCTGAAATGACTTTGATCTCATTTGATCCAAGCTCTAGTTACATAATGTTTTTGCATAATTCTTGCAGCTGAAACTATTTTGATTTTATAAATCAAAACCCTTCTAACTTTTGTATCTAATGTTGTTCCATGTGTTGGTGCTGGGGGAAATATTCAGCGATACCTGTCCTCTCCATGTAAGTGATCTTCTAGATTTTCTTGAATATTGTCCATCTCATCTTTATTTTTCTGTTTTCAATATGCCATTTGACTATTCTTTCATTTTATGTGTTTATGGCTATATGTTTTGTAATTCCTGGTTTCTGCAACATTCATTCAGATCCAACTGGCTTTTTTTTTTTCTTTTTCCTGAAATGCTGAGTTAAACACTTGTACAGGTTTTTGACGAAACTTCTCACTGAGGACTTACCAAATCTATTTGTGCGTCCAAAAAAAATAGTTCTAGATTTTCAGAAGGGAAAGGCTGTTAGACCTGTTCCAAAGGACTCCAAAACTGGAGAAACTCAAGAAGGAAACAGTAACTTTGCTGGAGAATTGTCCGTGACGCTTCTGGATGCCCGAAAACTTAGTTATATATTCTATGGTATGAATTTTACTCATTCCAATTCTAACTGTAATGTTTCAATGCTTCTGTTAGGCTGTTGCTAGCTTTTAGTTAAATATTTCTGCTAGTCTTTGGTGATGCTTCTGATTTATATAGATTTTTGTATGCAGTATTAGTCACAAAATTCTGTCCCATAATTTTACAGGCAAAACAGATCCATATGTTATTCTAAGATTGGGAGATCGAGTTGTACGTAGCAAAAAAAACAGCCAAACTTCAGTCATTGGACCACCTGGAGAGCCAATCTGGAATCAAGTGAGTTCTTTAACTGTTCTATATCTGATGTGTTTGGTTTCATGTTGAGGAGCTCTCGATCAATTACTGATATTCAGTTATTTACTTCTTACAGGATTTTCACATGTTAGTTTCTGACCCTCAGAAGGAAAAATTATCGATTGAAGTAAGGGACTCTCTTGGATTCACAGACTTGACTGTAGGTACCGCTGAGGTAAGACACCGTAAATTTGCAAATATACATGTATGCTTGTTATAGGATATTATAAATATTTAAACATGGGGAAAGGGAATTCCACTTTCTACTTGGAAATTGGCATGCCTCAAATCAGAAACTAAAAAACAACACTGATATCAATCAGTCATATAATAGGTCTTTCCTTGTTCATTTTGTACCAATCTGTAGTGGTTTTTGTTTTTGTAGGATGTTTAAATAATTTAGTTTTTGTACATTGCCAAACTCCCTTCTTCTTTACCAGTAGTTGTTGTCTCTCAAAATTCTTGAAAGTAAAATCGCGCCTTCAAGGAGTTGAAAAAATAGAAGGAAATAGATTGTTTAGGCCTGATTTGCTTTCCGTACTATAATATACAAACAATAGTATATAAGAGCAACTCCAATGCTCCACCAAATATTACACCAAATAAGAATATTCTCTTGAAAATTCCATTTTGTCTTATAATTGAAATATGAATATGCTTAATGATTTAATATTTTTTTTAAATGATAATTATTCAAAATTAATAACTATTAATTATGTACTTTAAAAAAATATATTAAAAAATTATATACTATTAAAAAATTATAACATATAATGTGCTTGAAATAATAAAAGTACTTTAAACGTTCATCAAACTCTTACAATTAATGAAAAATATTACGAGACTACAATACTTCTGAAAATACATATATTTGGTCTCAATGCTCAAAATTAGTATATTTTTATCATTTATATTCCACCAATGCATTTCGAAGCGCAATGTGAGCATCTTTGTTCTTGATTTCTCTATATTGAGCAAGAAATTCGTCGAACCAAACACTAAATTAATTGTGCTTTTATCGAAATTATTTATTTATTCATTTAGATGATTTATAATTAAAATTAAGTGAATATATAATTTATAAATTAAATTAAATTCATTAGATATCCATTTAATAATGATTTTAAATTAAATTTATTCAGCAACAATTTGGTGCGGCACCAAATTCTGCACCATTTGGGGCAGAATTTGGGACAACATTGGAGTGAATCCCTGCCCCAAATTGATGTTTTAGTCCAGCATTGGAGTTGCTTTAAGTAGGGATATTACAGCCATTTGATTTTATATGGATATCCACCATTAGCCAAAATACTCATGAACTGTCCAGAAGGAAACCTTATTTAAGTGAGCATTCAATTCTCCTATTAAGGCTTTGTTCATAATGATGATGGAAATTATTAATATAATTCCTTTGAAATACTCTTTGCAGGTTGATCTTGGATCTCTAAAAGATACAGTTCCTGCAGACAGGATAGTTGTACTTCGAGGAGGTTGGACTCCATTTGGAAAGGGATCGGCTGGAGAAATCCTGCTGCGTTTGACATACAAAGCATATGTTGAGGATGAAGAAGATGAAAAGTCTGAGAAAGTATCGACAGATGCTGAGGCATCCGAGGATGACTTGTCTGATTCTGATGAACGGGATGTCACAATTTCTGAGAAACTTGCAAAGGAATACATAATTGCACCAGATAAAGAGTCTTTCATTGAAGTTCTAGCAGCACTGTTAGTAAGTGAGGAATTCCGAGGCATAGTAACGTCAGAAACTGTGAATACCAAGTCTCCAGATGCTGGAATCAATAACGATGCATCTGAACCAAATGACCCTACTTTTGTATCTGGACAACAAACTCCAGTTAACGATTCTGGTAGTTCTCGAGGTACTCTTCTATGAATAGCCAAATCCTTAAGCCAAATCCTTTCCCTGGTGGTTTTTTTCATAAATTGATTCACTTTTCCAGAATATGTTGTTAATACAAAAGCCACTGGGCGCCTCTAATTTTCAGGATCAACTTTATTTTGGCTTGCCATTGTTACAAGTATCACAGTCCTTATAGCGATGAACACGGGCAGCTCAAGTTTGTTCAATCCTTGATGTGAGTGACCTGTCATTACTGAGGGACCACTATATGCTTCTTAGAAATTCTGATAGTTAATTGCTGTCTTTTCCTGTAGGAACCAACCATGGAAGCTCTATTCGATGCTGTCTTTGTTATTCTTTGTGTAAGGTAACGTGTTATTGATGAGGATGATATCCATTTCCTCATTCCTATGTTTCTTGAAGTCCAATAATCTTACTATGCAAACTTCTGAGCATACAATCATGGTTTATGCCACAAATAATAACTTAAGCATGAACAGTTAGAAAAGTCCTGGGAATGCGAAATATTGTACCTTCTTCTATTTATTTATTTTTTAATTTTTATGTCAAGAACTTGCCTAAGGAGTTTGTGTGATTGATGATATTGTTGTCTCTACACCTTTTGTGTCACAGGCTGGTGAA
This sequence comes from Perilla frutescens, assembly GCA_026008535.1. NCBI lineage: Eukaryota > Viridiplantae > Streptophyta > Magnoliopsida > Lamiales > Lamiaceae > Perilla > Perilla frutescens. Next base: position 23,858,666 of record BRKX01000010.1, on the reverse strand, counting down.
TTTTTTTGCATTGTGATTATCATGGAGGCAGATGAAGTTTCGGAAAGGTGGTGCCACAGAAGAGTGCAAGGTGTAGACTGCTTTCCTTTTGCTAAATCCATTGTTATTAGGTTGAGGAGATATGTTCTTTTCGGCGGAAATTTTTTTTGGGCCATTCTATAGCTTAGACATTCACACTTTATATCACTAATTGTTTATAGATAGCAACCACATGAACATTCTTAATGTTAAGGATATCCATAATACACAAATTATGCATGCAAAATACTGTATAAATGTGTTCCAAAATCACAGTTACGCATCTGATTATTTCGTACCTTTCTCATATTCAAGTGAGATTCGAGCAATCTGAGAAAATAACATGAGCTTTCTTGCCTGCTAATATGCAATGCTAAAATTTCCAACGTTTTTTTAAACAAATGTTTGTTTCCTGGGGCTGTGAAAAGAGGGGAAACTATATTTTAGGTTAACACAGACAGCCCTTCTCTATGCTTCAGTGGACTTAAGAGTTCAATTTGTATAATTTTCATAGCGTTACTGGAAGATATGATAATCTTTTGGTAATATATTTAAATTGAATCATAACTAGCTCACCAAAGTCTCCTCACCTGAATGTAAAAAAATACTGACTAGGAAGGTGAAAAGCTGCTTGAGGAATGAGGAAGACATTCAACAAGAACAAGCAACTATTATGCAGAGAACTAGCACAGATGCCTTGTAGGATAGGGACGGGACGGGACATGACGGCCTTCCTCGACTCTGCAAAATCACGAATTTGGCATAACTTGATATAAAATTTCTTCGTACATCCAACACAGAAGCAAGATTAATGGTTCAAAGATAAACAATCAATTCCTTTGATGGAGTTGAGTTTTTTGAAAATAAGTTTTTTTTGTTTCGGGATGTGATACCCACCAACTGCCAAGACTAGTAGTAACAACTTGGCCCATAATTTCTGCTCCATTTTCCTTATATTATCACATTGACATTCTTAGCAGCATCACAATTCACCACCACATGTTCAATTCCCAAAAAGATTGACCAAGCCATCGTTTAGGCATTCAGCTACAAAATTTGCCAAATGTGATCATCCAAAAATCCAGATCCAACAAGATACTAGATATCTTAACGAGCTCCTAAAAAGTCAAAACCAATTCTGAATCCATTAATGCAATGAGAACCAGTCTTTGGAGCCTCCTATTCTGCAAAAACAGCATAAATAACCAAAATTCAGCAAACTGAAACTATTATAAGATCATCACAACAAATAATGTCTTTACTGCTAATTCTAAAAAAGGTGACAAATCTAAAGTAACTATATCAGCAAAGCACTTCTGGAGAGTTGTACCAAGATGATGGTGAAATGCAAGACAATGAATATGCGAAAATGTTCCAACATCAAATATAACCAAGTAACTCCTAAAGTACAGAACTAGCAAATCCAGTTTAGACAAATGCTACATTATTGTTTGCAAATCTATAAACCTTAATGCCAGTGCAGGAATTGATTGAAAGCTTACAGAGATGGCAACAAATAGATAGTTCTTGCAAGCATCCGCCATAGTGAATGTGGTACCCCGTACTGGCATTATTACTGCGGATGATTAAATTGAACACCAAACTGATGTTGAAAGTCATGCATGTATCAAGAAATGTTAATTTTCCATGACATTTTTTCTCAACCAGCATAATGCAATCTATGACTGAAGAACAACCTTAGACTATATAATGGGAACACTGCTAAAATATATGGTAAAGAGTTAAAACTGTTTAAGTTCCAATAGCTCTACTTCATTATCAAGCCTATTACTGATATAATGCTTCAATACAAAATAAAAGAAAAAAGTATTTAGCTGGCATTGGCCTATCCTGAGAAAACATGGGTAGGCCACAAGAGGGTCGTCTCATTTAAATGAGTATAGTATTTGGAATGCTCAATGCCACTGTAACGAGATATCTGTGCACCAAACTGAATGCTGCAAACTAATAAATTTATAACGACCTAGGCTGGTTAAAATTAATATCGAAATAGAACTGAATCAACTGATGCATAATTGCCAATAATAGAAGTGACCGAAACAATAAATCAAATCACATACAAGGTATACAGTTGGAGACTGAACGAAGACTAAAACATGTTCATACTAAAACGAAGGATCTGTGTAATTTGAGAAAATCTAGTCTTGGATGACTGTAAAACTTTCAATACCATATTCATACTAAAAATGAAGTCGGGCGAAAAAGTGGTAAGGTGCAGTATACAAATTACACGTACTAAAACAATATGAGTGCACACATTTTTAACGTATTTCTTTTAGCTTCAGATGTAACCTGCTGTTTTAGCTCAGTCATAGCCTCGTAGGATAATTATAATGATATTTCAAGGGAAACAGTAAAAAAACAGCTAATGTTTACGGTGAACGCCGTACTCCAAAAAACAAACTAAACTTTTGTCCGGATAGCATCTGATTTCCATTGAAATATTGAAGATGATTGTGTGAGAACACATAGATCATTAGCGATACACAACAATGTTTGTACTTTGTACTTCTATTCATTTGTGTAATCCAAGTACTTTACCTATGTCAGGTAGCTAAAACCTAACTCCATCAATAATCAGACAAAAATATGCGACATCCTTATAGATTAGTCAATTCCTTTTTTATCCGTCATGACCCATGACATCATTTTTTTTTTGGCGCGGGAGAGGAGCACTATGTAATAATCAGCAGGCTGCAAAAGTTTGAAGGCAAGACGCTATGTGGCAGAAGAAATACAAGCAAATAGTCCACTTAAGTGTAACAAAAGTTAGAAATGTACAGCATAAACGTTGGATTATTATTTTTAACCAGCACAAATGTATCAACTCATAGAGAGAATCACATGATTATGCATATAATCATCCAGAACAATAGAAATAACAACTACTGCAACCTATCATGGCCATACCAGTTCAGAAATCAACATACTGTACTTCCGTCATTTCCGTTGGAGGCGACCCTGAAAGTCCCTCTTCATCAAATCAAGCCTTTTAAGCTCCAAGTGATGCGCCTCAGCATTGAATTCCCTCCACTTCTCTTCGAGCTCCTGTGCATTCTCTCGCCCAATCATAAAACAATTCTTCTTGGCAACCATGGGATACCCAAAGATGTCAAATGATGCACACAATAGTGGGTATGAAGACTGAAAATCCTCAGCGCTAATCTTCATCTCCTGTTTTTGGTTCGCTGGAATATTGTCTTCTTCATGATGGTCATCCACTTGTTTCCCTTGTTTAGCTAAATCTTTCTTTACCTCATGCCCATCTACTTGTTTTTGCTTTCCAGTTGTCACGTCTTGTTCTTCATACTCATCAGCTCGTTTCCCTTCATTCATTAACTCTTCATTTTCATCATGCTGATTCACTTCTTTCAAAGACTCTTTCTTCTCAACAAGCTCATCCACTTCTTTCTGCTCACTAGCAGTCTTGTTAGCTTCATCACGCTCATTCAATTGTTTCCGTTTCTTCTTTTTCCTCTTTCCTTCACCAAACTCATCAACTCGCTTTTGTTTGCTGGGTATCTTGGTTGCCTTATCATACTCGTCCACTTGTATCCCTTCCTTCAGCAACTCCTTCTTATCATCAAGCTCATCCACTTGTTCCCCTTTCCTCGTTTTCTTGTTTCCTCCACCATGCTCATCGACCATATTCCTTATGCTCAGTATCGTGTTTGCTGCATCATGCTCATCCCCTTCTTCTAACAATTCTTTAATCCCATGTTCCTGCTTCCTGATTTTCTTGTTTACTTCACCGTGCTCACCCAATTGTTTCCGTTTCTTCGTGCTCTTGCTACCTTCATCAATCTCGCTCGCTTGCTTCCGCTTCTTCACATTCTTGCTTCCTTCATCATTCTCACTCACTAGTTTCCTCTCTCTCGTTATATCATCGGCCTCCTCATCCTCATTCTCAACCATTTGCCCCTTCTCCGGCGCAATGCCTGTCTCATCTCCCCACAACTCTTTCGACAACTCAAACACAGCCGATTCATGGGGGTCCGAGAGATCAAGGTGGCCCCCATTGGCTCTTTCCCAGTTAGCATAGAACTTCTTCTTGAGCGCACGGATCTTCTCCGACACCTGAATTTTCGTGAACTGATTTCGAAGATCACCCTTGATGAAGTGGTGAAATTCAGCCCACTTGTTGTTTTTGCCAGTGACCCAGAAAACCGCGAGCCCTTTGAGCAGCGCAATTACATCATCCCTGCCGAATACTTTTGAAGCAGGTGCCTTCCTCTTCTTGTCGCCGCTGGGTTTTTGGGACGGCATGATAATGAAGCCGGATGCAGATGGGGACGAGCATGCAGACCCGTTTTCAACAGTTTCGGGTCCTAACGGTATGAGCGGCGTAATGAATTTGGGTTTCTTGGGCGGTACAAGCGGTGGGGCGGCTTCTTCTGCTGATTCGCTGTCGGAATCAGTTTCTTCGTCGGATTGCTCTTCGGCTGCGTAATTTAGAGTTCGTTCCTCTTCTTCTTGGTCTCTTCGTTTACCGGAAATTAGGTTTTTGGTCGCCATTAGAGGAGTGAGAAAGTTTCGAAGTCTGAACACCGTTGCGCGTGAGTTGTGTGTGTGTGTGTGTGCGAGAGAGAGAGAGAGAGAGAGAGAGAGAGAGAGTGGACTGGACAGTCTGGACTCTCGAGGTCTTGGCGGAGAGCTGGAAAGCCTTTGCCAATATAAATAGTGGCTTTTCAATATATGCATACAGATGAATAAATAAATATAATTAAAATAGTGGAAATAAATAAATGTAGACAAAAGTAAATAGTGATTGGAAAAAAAAAAAATTAAAAACGGATAGTTTGGTGGGTAATTTGTACTATAACATACTTGGTTTTCACACCTAATTATTGGCTCAGTGTATTTTTTGTTAGGGCATTATCAATCAATACACAACCCTAAACCTGAAACCTTAATTTTCAAGCCTCGATTAATTAAAAAAAATCACGATTAAATAAAAGAAGGCATCGATTAATTTTCAAGCAACCACGATTAAATAAAATGAAGGTCTCGATTATTCAAAGTTAATTGAAGTCTCGATTAAATGAAATGAAGGCCTCGATTAACTTTGAATAATCGAAGTCACGATTAAATGAGATGAAGGCCTCGATCATTTTATTTAAAGTTAATTGAGGCCTTCATCTCATTTAATCATGGCCTCGATTAACTTAGATTGTGACAAGGTCACGAATAAATGAAATGGAGGCCTCGATTAAGTTTAATTGATTGTGGCTTATTTTAATTGTTATGAGCAGTCACGATTAATGAAGGCATCGATTAAATTGAATGATCCTCGATTAATTTTGATTAATCATGGCTTTTTTATAAATTGATTAAATTGAATGATCCACGATTAATTAAGATGAAAGCCTTGATTAATTGAGATGAAAGCCTCGATTAATTGTGGCTTTTTGTATGATCCATGATTAATTTAACAAATAGGCCACGATTAATGTTTATAAATAATTGTGGCTTTTTTATGATCCACGATTAATTTTACCAAAAAGCCACGATTAAATTGATTGATCCACGATTAATGGAGGCAATGTATTACATTAATTGTTGATCATTCAATTTAATCGAGGTTCATTAAAACTTAATTGAGGGTTTTTTTGTTATGAGCCAAGATTAATCGTGGCTTTTATTGAATGCATTTATTTCTTATTTAAGTGAGGCAGTTACTGATCTCCATTAAATAAAAAGAAGGGGAAGTTACTGAGCTTCGTTAAATAAAAAGTAGGGGAAGGTAGTAATTTGTTGACCTAATTCAATACATGATTTTATTGTTGTGTACGGAGGTAGGTAATTTTTTTGAATAAATAGACAAGAACACTCGGGCTTATTCACAATACAATAAAATTTAGAGAATTTTTTTTTGGAACAAGGGGAGAATTTTTTTCCTTTGGAGCAAGAGTGCTAAAGTTTTATTCATCACGAAGAAAAGCAATGCTTCGTTTCCATCATTTTTCAAAGGTACGTTTTGTACTGTCCATTTTTGTGAAATTCTGTTGTAAATATTTCTTGTTTTGATTATATTGCATATGTGTTGTTAGAAAATAGGTGAGAGAGAGATTTGCATGTCATAGTCTTTCACTACATTAATAGTAGACTTTAAAAGTTAAATATTATGTTAATCGTGGTTTATTATGTTAATCGAGGTTTATATTATGTTAATCATGGCATTTGAAAATAATCAAGGATAATTTAAACTTAATCGTGGATAATTTAAAATTAATCGTGGCAATGTTTAAACTTAATCGTGGAAAATTGAAAATTAATCGAGGCTTGTTTAGAAATAATCGTGGCTCTTTGTAAAATTAATCGTGACTTTTTTTAACTTTATCGAGACCTTATTTTAAATTAATCGTGACTTATGAAATTAATCGTGGCAATGTTTAAACTTTAATCGTGGATAATTTTAAATTAGTCGAGGCTCCTTTTATATTAATCGAGACTTGTTTAGAAATAATCGTGGCTATTTGTAAAATTAATCGTGACTTTTTTAACTTAATCGATGCTCATTTTAAATTTAATAGAGGCATAATTTAAATTATAATTAATCGAGGCATAGTTTAAAATTAATCGAGGCTATTGTAATTAATTGAGGCTATTATAATTAATCGAGACATTTTTAAATTAATCGAGATTAATTTTAAATTAATTGATGCTCCTTTTAAATTAATCGATGCTTGTTTTAGAAATAATCGTGGCTATTTGAAGAGGAGACGAGATGAAGCAAGAGATGAGTCGAGACCCAATTTCTGGGTTGCATCAAGTTTCTTTTCTTGTTTTTATCTTTATTTTCTTTGAGATGATTTAGTCCTTGCACTATATTATGTTAGGCTAGATTATTTTGTATTTTGCGATTGAGATTATTTGGGTATTTATACATTTCTATTTCTATTGATTGTTTATGGCCATATTTCATTTCTTGTGCTTTATGCTATGTACGTGTGTTGATTCATTGATCACTAATTTACACAATTTTATCTACTGATTCATGATTGATGCACTATTTATTATGCAATTAACTGCAACTAACACAGATCATGCAATATAGCAAGTGAATCGAGTATCGTATCCACATGGACTGAATTATTGACTACACTGAGTACTATGCTAACAACTTTCTATTATCCAGGCTACCTATTTTTTGGGTTGAATTAATCCTAGGCAAATAATAATCCTAGGCAAATAATTAAAAATAAATTACTAAACTCAATAATAAAATCAAATGCAAATCAAACAAGATTGAAAACGAAAGCTATCAAATAAATAAAATAATTAATCCTAAGGAATGCATACACATGAATCCATCATATATTAATCTAATTCCATCAACTTCCAATTTAATCCAATTATCGGTGGAGGATCAGAATTCTAATTACCTATCTCTACCAGGTCTCAAGGTAAAAGCAAATCAACAATTTATCTATTATTTCCATCTCTAGATTAATTGTTAACTCCTGATAGATCAACATATTTAAAACCCCCTACAGATCACAAGTACGTGTATCAAATCATTCAATTAATCCTACTAATTAATTATCTCCGTCATGACTCAAATTAATTAGCGACTCAAATTAATTAGCGACTCAAATTAATTAGCTAACATACAATGACTATGACCTTAATCATGCATGAGAAATCTAAATTTGAATGTTTGAACCATATAATTGGAAGAAAAATTGATGAAGAATTAAATCAATACATAATTTCATACATGCTACAAACCCTAGAATTAATTATACGAACTACTCACACATAATGAAATCTAAAAGAAAGAAAGAATAAATAAACATAATTAAATAACAAAGGTTAGAAAAACCGTAGAGAAATTCGATGCATAAAACTTCCAATCTTCAAAGTTGAATTCCACAGGTGTATCTCGACTGAAAAGTAAAAAAGAGAACTCTAAAATAATGAATAATGTCCCCCAAATTTCGTCCATAACAATCCTATATATACTAGGTATCAAAAATCCGGCCCAAAAGGTAAGTTCATGGGCCGAAAACAGATTCAGAGGTAAAAATCGGACAAATCGCCGACCCAGAAGTGAAGACCCGCCGACCGGCAGCTGGATCAGCGGATTCCGCTGGAGAGAACCGCCGATCAGCGGTTTTGTTCGTCGGTTGGTGGATGTCTCGGCAACTTTGACCCCCGTTCCACTGTTTTGCTTCGTTCTCACTCGTTCTTGTCCGATTGACCCGATTAAAGTTGCAGAATGACCCCAACTCGATCATCTATCTTTCTAGCTTATCTCCCAACTGAATTGGATCTTGAAAGTATCCTCTTTTTTTGCTCCAACTTCAACAAAAATAGCAAAACGTGAAAACACAAGAGAAAAGTCAAAACAACAACCAAAACACCAACTTAAGAATGCATTAATCTTTAAATACCATCCAAATAGACACCTAAATGCATACAAAATTCATGTTTATCAGTGATTCGAGAAATGAGTCTCAATAGACGAACCCTAGGTATGAGACACCTATGTTGATAAATTCGAGAGAATTGAGGCTTAGTGTGAGGCTTGAAATCTTATGAGCTTTTGGTAAATATCGGAGATGGTGAACCTAGCATTTACCCTACAAACTTGAGCGTCTCGAGAGAGAGCTCATGATGCATTAGAAATTATCTTAATGAAATTTGACATCACGAATAGACATTCAATAGAATCAATAGTACTAAGTACCCGAATAAATCAATCACAAGAGTACCTCTACCTTTATGTTTCATTCTCTATTTATTTTCCCGTTTATTTATTTTCTTTAATTAGTTTAGATTAGTTAGTTTCTCTTTTTATTCGTCGTCTAGATAATAATCAAGATTCGATGTCATTGTATGCATAATTAATTATAATTAGTCTATGTGGATACGACACTTACTCACCACGGTCTACACAGTCCCGTTCTCTTGCGGATTGTGCTAAATTTTGGCCGATCAATTAGGTACGAGAGGTAAAGTATCATATGATCTTATCATTAGTTATGAGGTCAATTATCATGAGATATGCGGTGAAGTATCATTAGTTATGAGATGAAGTATCCTTAGAAGTAATGTGAAATATCATTAACTATAAGATGAAGTATCTTTACGTATGCGATGAAGTATCATTCACTCGGAGATGATATTATTTATGATTAAATACTAATTATCGAACTTATAATAGAAAAGTATCATTAGTTATGGGGTGAAGTATCATTAACTATGAGACAAAGTAGCATATGATATTATCATTAGTTATAAGAACAAACAAGTATCATTAGCTATAGAGTGAAGTATCATTAAATATTAATTACTCCATCTGTTTCACAATATGTGTCATCCTAACACTTTAATTTCATTTCACAAAAAGTGTCATTCTACACAATCGAGGTAAAAATTTCACATTTTTCTTATATCTGCCCTCATTCAATGCATTCAAATAACCATATTTAATTCATTTAATGTATTCACATAAGAGTGTATAAGGTAATTTGATTATCTAATTAATATCTTTATTAATATGTGTGCATTCATCCAGAATGATACTTATTCAGAAATAGATGATGTATTGAAGTATGATAGCGTTTGTGTAATGGTTCTCATTTTGCTTACAAGAATTCACATATGATAATTATAACCATCAATGTAGCACAATCAATCACAAGTATTCGTAGAAGACAAGAAAAAATCTCATCAATAAAGGCGATTAAAAAAAATCAACAACTCTGCCAATTAAACAAATAAAGAGTGAATTCAATCTCTAGCTCTGAAATCCCGATTTCAACAAGGCCTACCGCCTACATCCCACTCCAAAAACTAATTAAATGTTTTTCATCTCTCTTCTCTCAATTCCCTTTTCTACAAATGACTCAAAACTTTACCACGAACTGATGTGTGTCAGAGCCACTAGCAAGTAGATCTTTGCACGATATGACTTGAGCTTGTCCGATCACCTTATCTAGATTCTGTTGACGATGACAAATATTGAAGATTTAGGGTTTATGTTGGCGAAATTTAAATTGAACAAGTAGAAATAGAAATTTGGGAAAATATTGATTTGACGCTGGAGGTGGCGCAAGGAAAAGAAGTGAAGGGTTTGCAGCGGTGCCGGAGGGTGTCGTCGCTTGTGGTGATGGTGGACCGGTGGTGGAGGTGCTAGAGCAGTTGAGAGATTGTGTTTCTGAAATTTTGATTTGCGTCCATTCTATTGTGATTTTTCATATTTTTTTTTATTTTTTTATTTACAAAATGGATCCAGGTCAGGTATGGGCCAAGTTTGAGATATGTCTAACATAAGAAATTCATTAGACGGTATCACATGAGTGTGTCTCATTTTGTTTTAACATGGATCATCTAAGTAAAAATAATTAGAAAAAAAATAGAGCTCTTGGACACTATCACCAAATGTCCTATCAAATTTTCCTTGGCCTTTTACATCTATTATTTTTTTCTTTCTTAGAAGCGAGTCACATATCTAGCATTTTTAATGAATTAATGTATTAAAATTTAATTTAAAATTTTTAAATTGGCGAGATAACCCGCACGACCTAATGGCATCCGTGGCCCACCAAAATTGGACCTCTTGGCAAGTTGCAAAATTAGAAAGTCCACTCTTTCTGTGTAGCTTAACATATTCTAATTTGACAAATCTAATCCTGCATTTATTTCTTCAAACGCAATCAAAATATAAATACTAAAGCTTTCACGAAATAAAAAAAAAAAAAACAAAAGTAACAAATGAATTCGGGTTGCCTCTTCAATTGAGGATTTCTTCAATTCAAGGTTCTACACTTTCTATGACTGGTTGCTACATGTAATAATAAATTTTGTAGATGAACATCTTGATGACAACTTTCGTCCTTGTTCGATTATTAAGTAAGGTCGTTATTTGAATTTCAAAAATTTCATTAACACAAACACTTGCATGCACTAAGTGTATATAAACTTATTTCAGATGGACAGATCAAAAGTCACGGTCAAACTGCAAACAAAATCTGATCAAAATAAGTGTCAACTGTAATACTGAAAAGTATCGCCCGGAATTCCAATAGTATTATATGTATCTTTACAAAATAACGGCTTTGCTATTTATCTTATAAGAGTTTATTTAGTTCAAATTGTGATTGTTTTATATTCCAATTAATGTTTAGAGTTTAGAAATTTAGAATTTTTTTAGGGTGCGTTAGTGTTTTTTTGGGATTCATGGGTTTTAAGGATTTTTCTTAGTATTTTTAGAATTTTTTTAGATTTTTAGGTGTTTATTTTGTATTTTTTAGAGTTTATGTTTTTTTTAAGGTTTATTAATCTCAATTAGGGGTTAAATTAAAGTTGAAAAAATTAATAGTCGAGAGCAATGTACGAGCTCACGTGTTAGCATCAGACAAGTGTATTGCACGAGTCACCGAATTTCAAAAAAATCAAATTAATTCACTTTTATTTTAGGGTTCACTAATTCCATTTTAGGATATATATTTATTTCAAAATTATGTTTTTTATTTTATTTTGAATTACCGTTTATATTTATTTCAAAAAATTACATTAATTATTGAGAGCATTGCACGAGTCGTCGGATTTCAAAAAATTTAATGAATTCACTTTAATTTTAAGGTTCACTAATTCCATTTTCAGGTATATATTTATTTCAAAATTAGGTTTTTATTTGTTTAAAAAAATTAATTGTCGAGCGCAATGTACAAGCTCACACATTAGCATTGGACGAGAGTGCATTGTGTGAGTTGTCAGATTTTAAAAAAAATAAATTAGTTCACTTTAATTTTATAATTCACTAATTTTATTTTAGGATATATAATTTTTGAAAAAAAATATAAAAAAGCAGAAAATCGTAAAAAAATTAAAATAAAATCCGAAAAATAATAAAAAAAAAAGCAAAAAAAGAAAGAAGAAAAAGCTGATAAATAGGCGTAGATATGGGCTTATGCACCCAAGTGTTTTTTTTTCTACTCACACACCCGACCTGTGGTATTGAAGGGATTCGAACTCGTGACCTTTGATCTCCAAACAATCTCACTCCACTACTAGGCCATCCCCACGGGGACAAGTATTCATCTTTCTTTAATATGTTGTTTGTTTGAAAAAAGCAAAATGCCGAAAAATAGAATGATTACTCGTCATTCAGATACAAAATATATTTATTTACTATATCACACCTTTAATAAATGATATTAATTTGAAAACCTTATCCTTCACAAGTAGTAATTACAACTCTAGAAATTTGAGAAATTTAGACGCTGTATAGAATTAATATTACACTACATTAATAATTGCTTGTCGAGGTCACATCTTGTCACAAGTCATGCTATACATATCGACATATTAAATTAGAATTTTCATACCCATTTAATTATTTCAATGGATGTGGAAAGAAAAAGCGGATTGTACACTTCACGGTGAGATTCGAACTTGAGACTTTTGACTTCAAGATAAGACTACTAAATCATCTTACAAATGAAGTGCACTAGATGAACATTTCAGGAGAATAACCATCCCTCGCATATTTCATTTGTTATTTAAAGGATTAATTGTTAAATAAATTATCATATTTTTATTATTTTATAAATTAAAGACCATATTTAAATTTAGTAAATTATAACATCATGATGTTCTAATTTGAATAAGATTAAACTTTTTTAATTTTTTCGGTCAATTAAATATGATGTTTGATGTGTCCGATCTATAAATCATGTTGACATCCATGTCAACACACACGTGTAACAAATGATTTTGTTATTGTTATTTTCACATTTTTTTTTGTTGAGAAAATTATTTTTTATATAATTTTTTGTTTCTAAAAGAGAAAAGATATTGAAAAAATTAACAAAATTGATGTCGTTTGGTATACATGTGTGCTGACGTGGTTACCAACACGACTAATAGATTAAACACGTCAAATTTAACTGGCCGAAAAATTGGGGATGCTTAATCACATTCAAATTCAAATTGGATGTTATAATTGACTAAGTTTAAGGGGGTGTATTCAATTCAGATTTTATTAGATTTTAATGAATTTTAAAAAGTCCATGGATTTCTATGGATTTATAAAATTCATAGACTCCACATGGAGTCTCCCAACTCCACATGGAGTCTCCGTGACTTTAGGTAGGGATTTCAGACCGATTATAATGGATTTGAAATCCGTCTTGCTAGTGCTCACCAGAACACAACGATCGTTGTATTGGGGATAAAATTGAACCCAACGACCGCTGAAAGACAGCGACCACTAGGAATTAATGTCGGCTGGTCCCAGCAACCGTTGGACTCCAGCGGCCGCCGAGAATGAGTGAAATTGAAATTGAAATATTATGATTTGATTCAGTTAATGGTGAAATTCAAATATATAGCTCCTCGGACAACAGGTTTACAAGATTAGCTGATATCTTATCAATCTGATCCAGCATATATAGCAACCCTTCATAACTCATGTAGATTTTGTCAATGGGCTCCTAGTGTACTTACATTGCTTTGGACATTTTCAGAGCTAGATCCCAAGATTTTCTCTCCATAGGCACCCAGTCCACCCCTTATGAATCCGGAGCTTGCACCATAGAATGCATTCCCAACAGGATTTGGTTGTGCGCTATTAGGTGGTCTGGGTACTCCAGACTGTGCTCCAAGATTATCATACATCTCGTCAAGAATCAGGGAAACCTGCAAGGATTTTAAGGAAATAAGCGATGGAAAGGGTAAAGAGGGACACTTGACCACCCATTTACTAAACCATATACTTCCTTTATTGACAAACATTGATTATACAAGATGCATGCACAAAGTTTTAGCTCTGATTATATATCTAAACATGCCCCTCTCATTAATAGTGCCCATCGCATGCATATATAAGCAACATTGGAATAGAAACATCTAACAGCTAGTAGAGATACGAGCAAGATCAGTTAATTAGTAAACGGAAACAACAGATGGGGATGAAACTGAGAATAGTTTTAGACTCAATCTACTCCTAGAAGATTCAAAAGACATAGCTAGACTTTTATATCTTCCAGGGCTAGAAATTACTAAAAAATATTCCAATTATAATAGCTTATCCCTTCTCATTCACAATACCATCTAAATAACTAGCAGCTCATACACATAACACCATGAACACACTTTCACATACATAAATTACACAGTAATTTTATTTGGCGTCGTAATTTAAAGTTTTAAACAAAATCCTGCACACTTTCATCAAGAAGCTTCCTCAGTCGGCAAAGTAAAAAAATCGAAGAAAATTCATTTAAAACATTCCATAAAATGGTGGGATTACACACGTTAGTCACTAAACGGATCAAATCTCTTCAATTATTTCCATAAATTTGACGATTCACATACTAATGACTAGGACACTAGACATCAATCACAATTTAACAACAAATGTTCAATCACGAGCGGCGATCTCGTGAAAACTCCATATCCAAATTTAACATATCCTAAAATCATATAAATAGAAGAATGAAACATAAGAAAATGATACCTCCAATCAAATCTACAACGATTTCTCTCCGCCGGCGAGGATAATCGGAAATCAGGCGATCGGCCGTGCGCGTAAAATGGAAGAGTCGGATGGTTTATTTGCTCGAATTTTGATTTTTGAGGACCGACTTAAGGCCAGCGCCGGCTGGACCTCAGCGGTCACTGGGAACCAACCGCCTTATTCCCAGGGACCGCTGGAGTATCCTCATCAACTACTCCAGCGGCCACTGGAGTCAACCGCACGCTGGGTGCTTGAATTCAACTCCCGCTGGAGTACACCGCGCGCTGGGTTTTCCAAATTAATGAAAATCTCGTGTGCAGAGGTCGGATTTCATCCTTTGTATTTTTAACGTGATTTTGAGGTGAAATCCAATAGAGTCAATGACTTTTTAAAGTTCATAGATTTTTTAATACCTCCAGATTTTAAAAGACTTTTAAAAGTCTGGATTGAATACACCCGGATTTTAAAAAACTTTTAAAAGTCTGTATTAAATACACCCGGATTTTAAAAGTCCTTTAAAATCTTACATAATCTGAATTGAATACACCCCTAAGTGTTATCAAATTTGCAAAGGGAAATTCTATTTGTACTACAAAATTTACTCTTTACACAAAAAAAAATTTCAAAAATATTTCATTATAAAATTACTTAAACATCCTTATTACAAAATTCAAAAAATTAAATAAAAATTGAAAAAAAAGAAAAAAAAAGGAAAGACTTGATTCTTCTTCTTCTTCTTCGGCGAGATAGAAAAGCATATGCGTTCTTCTCCGGTGAGACGGCAAGCGGCTTCCCTCCCCTCCACCGCCGTCGTTGCCACCACTCCCTCCGGCGAGAAGACATAATCGCCGTCAAGGAGTTGAGTTTTTTTTTTTTTTTTTTTTTTCAGAGATTTTTCAAATTAAAAAAAATTGAGAGCTTTCACATCGCACAAATCGAGAGGGAGAAGAAATAGCGAGAAAGGAGGGTGGTCGGTGAAATGGCCAGAGGTGGACTTGCCAGAGAAGAAAGGCGGAGTGCGTGAATTTTGTCAATCCAATTTTATCTTCTCCAACTATAGTGGTCGAGGTTGGAACTAGGTTAAGTGATTGTTGTCGAGTCGAGTCATCTAGGCGGTGGTTGTCGATGGCGCTGGAAGAAAGTAAGGCAGAAGGCAATTGCTAGAAAAGGATGAGTTGCAGACAAGTAATAGAAAGTAGTGCACATGGTAAATTTTGAAGTGTAAAAAATGGGTAAAGTGCAAAGAGTAAAAACTATAGTGTAAATAGGAAGTCCCTTTGTAAAATGGTAGAAAAGTGGCGAAAGTCGTGATTTATCAATAATTAAGCCTTCTTTAAAAAAGCATATATAAAACAAAGAAATTTTAGATTCGGTAACCACAACTTAATTAAAAGAAGAAATATAGATATGCAACATGGCTAATTTATTTGAAAAAAATAGCCAGTTGATGGATTTATATAATTATTTAACTCATGATATGATATTATTTTCTCTCACAAAACTTGCCTTCATGGTCTAGTAGTTATATAAGAGAAGTCAACTTTTACATATTTTGGCTACAAATAAATAATAGACCGTGGAAATTTTTGTTTTTGTCTTATTTGTGGAATTTCACTATGAAACTTCATGGTTCCACAAAAAAAAAGAAAAAGAATAAAAAGGAGGTCCACTCAACGGCAAACTAAATTATTCTCACACAAAGATAGATATTTTCACACAACATTGAATAAGAAAACATTAATAAGAATACAAGTATACATCTAAATTAGTCAAAAGTGATTGTGCCATATATATTACTTAATAACAAATTGGATCCACTAAATTAAATCTCAATGAGATTGTGAATTTTGGAACGTGCACAATAATAATTCTGTAGTCCCGGTAGGGATGACCTAGTGGTGGAGTGAGATTGCTTGGAGGTCAAAGGTCCCGGATTCGAATCTCCTCTATACCACAGGTCGGTGTGTGAGTAAAAAAAAAAAAAAAAACAATAACAATTCTGTATGCAACTTCAATTCCAACATAGGATATGCGATTTTCTAAATTTTTGAATCCTGAATGATAAAAATAAAAGAGTTGGAGAATTTTGATCGTTGTGGTTTACGTCTCAAGTCTGAACGTTCATTTCCCGCCGTTGACCCAACCATTACACACGCAAATGAATCCGCCATTAAAATTCTTCAAGCTCACCTTCTAACAATCCCCTGCAAAAAAAATGTCTTCTTCCAACTGTCTTCTCCTTTTCTTCTTCCTTTTCACGCTCTCTTCTTCTCAACAACCCCCCACCCCCACCAACATCTCCGTCTTCTCCTCCTCCATCTCCCCATGGCGGCCCACTCAGAACCAAACTCTCCTCTCCCCCGACGCCACCTTCGCCGCCGGATTCCTCCCCTCTCCCGACTCCCCCGGCCTCTACACTTTCTCCGTTTGGTTCCACGACGTCTCCTCCAACCACGTCGTTTGGTCCGCCAATCGCCGCTCCCCTGTCTCTGCCGCCGCCTCTCTGCTCATTTCCCGCTCCGGAGAGCTCCGCCTCGTTAATTCTTCCGTCAACGGCACAAATCTCTGGCCTTCTCCCGCTGTCAACGGAAGTGGGCTTTCGCTGAGTCTCAACGGTAATCTCGTTTACGGCGATTTTCAAAGTTTTGATATTCCCACCGATACGATTCTTCCTAATCAACAAATAAATGGAACCACGCTAGTTTCCAACAACGGGAAGTATATGTTTGATTCTATGCAGCTTGTTTTCACTGGTAGGAATGATAGCTATTGGAGAAATCTTGGAAATTTCACATTCATGAGTTTGAGTGATTTGGGGGTGATGGTGTATGGTACTAATGCTATGTATTACGCCTCGGATTTCGGGGTTAAGAAGTTGAGAAAGTTGAGCCTTGATGATGATGGCAACCTTAGGCTGTATAGTTATGATCTGAAGTTGAGTCAATGGATTGTTAGATGGCAAGCTTTGTTTCAGTTGTGTTCGGTTCATGGCACTTGTGGTGCAAACTCTATATGCATATATGATGCTTCAAATCTCTCCACTTCCTGTGTTTGCCCTCCGGGGTATAGCAAGTGGCCCAATGACTCGTGCCAGTTGAAGATCCCGTTCAAAAATTTGGGGAACACCAAGTTTCTCAAGCTGGATTTTGTTACTTTTACGGGTGGATTGAACCAAAGTGACATCAAGACTACTAACTTTTCAACTTGTGAGGCACAGTGTTTGGCCAAGTCGGATTGCTTGGGGTTCATGTTTAAGTACGATGGTTCCAATTTCTGTGTTCTGCAGCTGGGGAGGATGGTTGATGGATATTGGTCTCCAGACACGGAGACGGCCATGTTTTTGAGAGTTGATGCGTCGGAGACTGATGTGACGAACTTCACTGGCATGACCACTTTGATGCAGACCGTGTGTCCGATGAAGATAAGACTCCCTCTGCCTCCAGAAGAGTCTAGGACTACAACGAGGAACATTGTGATTGTATGCACTCTCTTCATAGCTGAGCTACTTAGTGGTGCATTCTTCTTTTGGACGTTCCTCAAGAAGTACATCAAGTATAGGGACATGGCTCGGACGTTTGGGCTTGAGGTCATGCCTGCTGGTGGACCGAAGAGGTTCAGCTACGCTGAGCTGAAGGAAGCCACCAAAGATTTCTCAAATCCAATTGGAAAGGGTGGTTTTGGTGTTGTTTACATGGGAAAGTTGAGCGATGGGCGGGTGGTGGCCGTGAAGTCGCTGAAGAATGTCACTGGTGGCGATGCTGATTTCTGGGCGGAAGTCACAATCATTGCAAGAATGCACCACCTCAACTTGGTGAGGCTGTGGGGATTCTGTGCTGAAAAGGGCAGCAGAATTCTGGTGTATGAGTATGTTTCTAATGGATCACTGGATGAGTTCTTATTCCAAAGTGTTGATGAGGAAGCAGTGGAGAGGGAACAAGGCGTGGAGCTGGTCCTAGGCTCGAAGAAGAAGCCTATTCTGGATTGGAATGTAAGGTACAGGATCGCGCTAGGGGTGGCAAGGGCCATAGCCTACCTACACGAAGAATGCTTGGAGTGGGTGCTGCACTGCGACATAAAGCCAGAAAACATACTAGTGGGGGAGGATTTCTGCCCGAAGGTGTCAGATTTCGGGCTGGCTAAGCTGAAGAAGAAAGAGGACATGATCAGCATGTCAAGGATTCGTGGGACACCGGGGTACATGGCACCAGAGTGGACTCAGCCTGAGCAGATAACTTCCAAGGCTGATGTGTACAGCTACGGATTGGTGCTGCTGGAGATCGTGAGTGGTTCGAGAAACTTCTTGCAGCTGGACTCCAAGGTGGAGAGTGACCAGTGGTTCCTGCCAGGGTGGGCATTCGACAAGGTGTTCAAGGAGATGAATGTGGAGGACATTCTGGATCACCGGATCAAGCAGGGGTACGATAGTCGGGCACATTTCGACATGATAAATCGGATGGTCAAGACTGCAATGTGGTGCCTGCAGGAGAGGCCCGAGGCTAGGCCGTCCATGGGGAAGGTGGCTAAGATGCTTGAGGGGACTGTGGAGATCACTCAGCCTAACAAACCTAAAATCTTTTACTTGGATGACTAGTTTTTGTGTGTTTGTGTTTCCTATATATGTTGTATGTTGTTTTATTATGTCTTAGCCTTGCTCATTTGAGAGTTGCCAAATCAATCGCATGTTGCATTCATGCAATTCATCATCTAATTACTCATACTTTGATTTTGAATTTTCACAAATCACGAGTTTTTCTTCTACTTTTTTTTCTTCAATTTTATTTTTATGTGATTTAGTTTAATTTTTTGTGATTATTTTTTGGGTTCACCCCACCCAATTAGAGTTTATAATTATTCTTTAATATTTAATTTTCAATTTTCAATTAATAATTCATTATTATGGTTGATTTTTTCAAAATTAGGTTTTATAATTTTTTAAATTCAATTTTTTTGTTGATAAATGTTGATTATGGTTATTTATGTTATAATTAGTTTTTAATTTATAATAAATATTATTAAAATCATAAATTTAATGATGAAACACGGAGTGAAACACGAAATAGTGTAACAGGAAATTTCAACCCTTTTTAGACAGTCACTCTTCCTTACTGTATTTCCGGTTTGAACATTACCTCAAATTCTATGCATTCTGACTTCGGCTTTTCTCCTTAATAATAATAATAATAATAATAATAATAATAATAATAATAATAATAATAATAATAATAATAATAATAATAATAAATACAACACAATTCAGTAATTCACTAATATATCTAAGTCTCAAAAGATGACCGTAAATGAAGTCCCTTGACGGCATATTTCAACCACCTTTCCAACCATTTCTCTAAAGTATTAGATTATTTAATTCATGGATTTTATAACGTGTTTTCAATTTTACATTTTGAGCTTGATTCGACCTTTAATTTTAATTTTAAAATTAAATTTCAGGACGTAATTATTAAAATTTTGAAAGATCATATATCAAATTATAAAGGATAAATATCTTTGGAATGATTGATTAACAAGAATGTCATGATGTTTAAAAAATTATAAAAATATTTTGAACTTTTAACATTTTCACAAATTTAATCTCGGATAAATTTTTTCGGTGTCTGATTGTGGCACAACTTGCTCGGATCTTGAATGAAAACTTAGCCAAATTAAGAAAATGACATGAAAAATGACACGGTCCATATCAACATATTGTGCTAAAATAGCACGCGTTATCCCGACTATCGAAAATTTACTATAGTGCTAGATATGTTAAAGTGCTAAATGATGATGATATTTTTGTAATTTTTTGGAAATAGGGTCATTATTATTAACCACCTTAAAGGTGAGATTAAAATATGATATTTATTCGATTGTAAATAATTGAAATTGGGCTCTCTCTAGTATTGGGCCATCAACAATCAATAAAGCCCAAATGAAGGTGGATTATATTTGAGAAGTTCCAGAATAACGTAGAGTCATTCGCCACGCCCACGCGTTTATAGTTGCAGATCATCAGCGGTTGTTTGTGCATATCAAAATTCCTCAATCTTCTTCTCTGCAGCAAACGCTTTTGAATTCAATCTTGAGGGAGAAATCTAGAGAGAGAAGGACATGGCTCTGAATCCTCAGCTTTTCCCGAATGGGATGCCGGTGCCCTTCGTCAACGAGATGTTCGTCTTGGCTAGAGACGGCGTCGAGTTTGAGATCGACAAGATCCCCGGGTTTCTTTCTCATCTCATTACTCTCTATTATATTGAATTCGGACCAATTTTGTTTCCGCTTGAATTGTTGTTATGTTTGTTTGTTTTTTGGTGTCTTTTTTTTTATCGATATTCGTCCCAGTTATTGGCATGATCGTCTTATTTATTAATAAGATAGCTTGTTGTATGGAATTGGCAATCGTTTTCACGTGCTCTTATTGTTTAGGAGTTGAATATTTGGGTTCGTACTGGTAGAAGTTTTAAGATTAAGATTCTTTCGTTCAATTCAAGCTAATGTGGTTAAGGCCATGGACTCTTCTGTCTTTTTTAATTGATAATCCCTAAATTGGTTTCCTTTTTGGGCTCGTTGCATAACTTTGTTAATCTAGTTGCAGATACATGGTTTTCGTAGTCAGTTTCACGAGTTGCAGTGCATTTTACCTTGGAAACTCCGTTGCTGCTAAGCTGTCTCTCTTCCCAGTACTCATTGGAACAGTTTTTAGCTTAGATATTGTTATGCATCCAATGCAGGGAAAGATATGCTTATCTTTTTATTTGGGAGTCATAATCATTGGCATTTTCCTTTTCTTCCACTTAATCTTTGATGGGAAGTAAAGTTGTTATTAATTTTTTTTTGGGGGGGGGGGGGGGCGGGGGGAGGGCTTGAATTAATGCAGATAAAGTACGATTAGAGTAATACTTATGGCTAAGTGAAGAACAATAAGATATGAATTGAATTGAGGTCATCTTCTCTCACAGTTCAAAGCAGCAAACTGGTGTATTTCCAGATAATGCTCTATTTCTGTGCTTCTGGGTTTGAATATGGAGGCTTTTTCTGTAGAGAACCATGTCATTTCAGAATAGAACTCGAGAAGATAGGCCACTGATTTTGTTGTTTCTTAGCATAATGTTTTGAGACTATGTACCCCTGTCTCCAAATTTTGAGATACAATTTTTATCAATAACTCTGGTTGTGCCTGGTTGATCTATCATTGCCTCATGCTGTTTGATGCATTGACTATTGAAAGCTCCCGCACCATTCATTTACTAATTGTGCCAACTTGACATCTGAAGCAAGAATGATATATTTGAGGTTTACAATTACAAAAGCACTCAACTTTCTTGTTTCACGTTTGCAGGACTCAAGGTGGAACAGTTAAAGCAAAAGGAACTATTTACTTGTCAAATATTCGCATGGTTTTTGTTGCTAAGAAACCTGTTGGGAATCTTGTAGCATTTGATATGCCCCTGGTATGTACAAGTTCTACACAGTTTTCCTGTTTTGACTAAAATGCTCAAAGAACTGTAAATCTATCAGCACATATATCCACGGCTTGCTGGGATATCCTATTTTGTGTTAAATTAATATCGGTTGCTATTTTTGTCATAAAACGACAGTTTTGATGTTTCTCTGTTATCTAGTTATTTTAGTTATAATTTTTTATCGTTCTCAAAAAAAAAAAATTATAATTTTTTATCAGTTAGGGGAGGGTGGAGGTAGTGGGTTTGGAGCAGAATTTCACAAAATTTTGTGGCATGATAAGGGAAGAATGATATTTGATGCCTGAACATAACAACATAAGAAGGATTATCTACCCTGATTTTGACCATTAAACCCCTTCAAGTGTGATGTCGATATTGGACATTGTACAGTGGCATGACTGAGCTTAGCTTACTCATTCTTTCTCTTTCCAGTTAATATATAACCCTCTCCCTAATACCTCCTTCCTCACTACTTCCCTCCAGGATTCACTGCCAAAAGTTCATTAACTTGTTTGTTACGCACCCTAGTTATTGACTCTGTTAATTTTGGTAGGAGACACATATCAACCTTATCTTCATATGTTGTTCCTGGACATTTCAGTTTCGGGGATTTCATTAATTTGCAAAACTTATGCCAAAAAAAGCCTGTTAGAGCTGCCCGGGGAAATGTTTAGCTACTTTATTTCTTTTTGGCTGGTGGAATTTGGAATTTTCTTGCTCCCTATGAAAAGTGGGAATTGGTACGAGACTACGAGTCAATAAGTCACATCACTTGACAGTAATAGTTTATGAGTTTTGGAAGTTCCAAGATATCTGATCAACTTGAAACTGAAATGAAATAGGGAAGGACGAAAAAATTGTAAGCAAGGAACGTGATAAAGGGCTAGATTGGTTAGTGGAAATATGTTTTGATGAATTCTGTTATTTGGTACATGCATCTTCCTGCAAATATGTATCCGTTGGAGGATGAGGGCATCTAAGGATGGATTTTGTGGCTGTATAACCACAATTCTCATGACATTTGTCAATATATTTCTCCTGTAGAGGTTTTATTGTCCTTTGAGATGATTGCACTTATTTCAACTTGGAATTTACAATGCAGCTCTATGTTCGTGATGAGAAATTCAACCAGCCAATTTTCTTCTGTAACAACATTGCTGGCCATGTGGAACCTGTAAGCACGAAGAACTTATGTTTCTGATCTGTTGTTTTACTTGAGGGGTCTGGTTCTGAACTGAAGTTTCTGCTGCGATTTCCAGGTTGTGCCCGATAATGAGCATAGGGCTCTTTATTCAACTCATTCTTTTAAGATTCTGTTCAAAGAAGGCGGTTGTGGAACATTTGTCCCACTCTTCTTTAACTTGATTGGTTCTGTCAGACATTATAACCAGCATGCTGCAGCACAGCCTCGAGTGGATCCTCTCCAAGCATCACAAACTCCTGTCGATGAGATGATGAGACATGCGTATGAGTTCCTCCTATTACTCTCTTTCTGTGTGGTTTCTATACATCATTTTCTGCTAACGACGGAAAGAATTCTATCTATTTTGCAGATATGTTGATCCTAGTGACCCAACTAGAATTTTCTTGCAGCAGCCAAACCAAGAGTCTCAGTTGAGACGCCGCACATACCAGCCTCAGAATACTGAAAACTCAATGTGATCCTATATATTCACTTGTTCAACTCATGCTTGGAAGTCTTAATGTAATATAAACCTTGGTTTTATTTGGTTGCTCACGTGTCTGAAAATTTATTGTTGCAACAGACATGTAACGTTAGAAATCTGGCGCTGTATGTATGATCTGTTCATTTCTTTTTATCTTGATATCGAAATGATGCACAGGTGACATGACAAGCATTTGTTTACCAAGTGTTTCCCTCCCTTTCTTTGAACATGACAATATCAGGAAAATATAAATGGTTTTGACACATGCAATTCATGAGGCGACGCGGTGCACGCCTCGCCTCAACCATAGCTGGTAAGCAGTCATATAGAATGCATCATAACTCTCAGGCACAGCAGACCACCTGAAGTGCTTCCTAACCAGGCATAAGTTCTGATAGAGGTCAAGGTACGTCTGCTCGGGCACTGAGGTTATGACGTTTTTCAAACGTGGAATGTCTTGTTGGTTAACTATTATCGAAAACTTGCTCCAATCAAGTATATTAGCAAATGGGAGATCGTAGTAATTTGATATGAGAACAGGTACACAACCGTAGTGGATAGCATCCACAACTCTGGCTGTGTTTACCTCGTACCCTTTGATGTGGAGGCAGTATCTGCTTCTCCTGAAGCCTTCCTCATACGGCATCGAAGAATGCCCGGAGAATATACTAAACGAAGAATCATTCCCCCATAGATTGATCACCTCTTGCCGAGCGCCTGAGTTCTGAACTCTACCGGCGAAGAAGATGAGTTGGGTTCTGCATAAAATGAACTGCATTTCACAATCTTGAAAATACTGCAATGTAATGTAGTATGAAGTAAGGAAGGTAGCAACTGAGACGCACCTCTGATTCGGAGGGTTCAAGGCTTGGCGGTCGAGGCGGGGCCAAACTTGCGGCAGTGGTATGTCTTTGTGTGGGGTGTAAAGCCTCTGGAAATAGCTTGATGAGCAGGTTATCTGGACGGCATTGTTGTGAAGACCGGAGTGTTTGGAGGCCGCCTCTCGGCCGACTGAATGGCAGCAGACGAAGAAGTGATCGGCCCCTCCAGAAGCGTTCCAAAACTCGAACTCAGAGCTGATGTTGGAAACATAGTTGGCAACAAAGGTGGAAATGGATGACTCTGAATGCACAAGGGGGTGATTGCGCATGGCGTTGATTGAGAAGGGCATGAAGAAGAAATGTGCCTTGTGGGGGCGTTTGGTGACAAGGGAACTACGCAGCAGAGACAGCTTAAACGCGTGCTCGCTGTAGTAGTTCCCGATTTTGGGATTGAGGGGGTCGGGGTGGGGGAGGAAAATGCGAGCAGAAGGGGATGATTCATTGCCGACGAAGGCATCAGGAATAGGATACACAAAAACCCTGAACTTGCTTAACATCTCTTCATAATCTGCACTGAATGTTTCCCAATTGTGGTAAGGGGTAATTGTTTTAGTCCGTGTGTGCAATGGAGGGGGAGATGAGCATGATCCACAGTCCTCACGGCTTTCTTTGGGCTTCCGCCGAACGTCGAGCAATGAGTTGTGCAATAGAATTTGAGGGCGCAGCGACAAAATTGTTGAAGATGTAATCAAGAGGACGGCAAGGGGTGAGATTATCATGAAATATGCATTCCAACATTTTCTCAATGGAAGTCTTTGCAGCCTTACTCTGCCTAAGATAGTCCGCAGAGTCATCTCTCTCTCTCTCTCTCTCTCTAAGACAGAGTTGACAGAATGGACAGGACTTCTCTAGACCCACGTTATTCAATGCTTAAGAGTTAAATAAAATGGTTTCCTGCTTCTGGAAGCAGAATGACGTTAATCTTTGAATGAGAAATTTGATTTGACGAGGTACTCCAAAAATTAACAGCATAAACTCAGCCATGGAAAGAAAGAAGAGAATCATGAAATAAAAGCTTAGCACAAATTAAGCAAAGAAAATAAGATGAAAAATTGTAGCAATCTATAGGAGCATTGAATTCCTTGGGTGGAGAAGCAGTGCAGAGAAATGAGGTGGAGCATTAAGTGGAAGTGGGGCACTTACATCTTGAAAGGGCAGGCGGCGGCGGCGGCGGCGGCGGCGGAGAGGATTACAAGTTACAGAGAAAGAGGCAGGAGGTAGTTGTGGTGGAATAAAACTGTTAAAAGCAAGGCAACCTGAGTTAGTGAGATCAGCGGAGGAGAGAGAGAGCGCCTTGGTTTGTGCGTCATTCCATTAATTATTCTGTTTTTATATAGACTAAATATTCTTGAGTCACATCTGATTCTCGAATGTTGGTAAATGGTAATAGTACTGTTGGGACGGTAGATATTGGTTAATAGTATACATACACGGGGCATCTTGTAATGGGAAGAATATATTTGTCACAATGGTTTTGTATCTAACTATTTACAAATTCATACCAATATTTCAAAATCTTAATAAATTTATCTTCAAGTTTGATCAAATTTGACCTGGACAACCGAGGCCGAGGGTGGGATGAGTAGAAGGTGGTTTGAATTTCCAGTTAAGTATGTTTAAAGGGGAGGGTAAATAAATACTTCAAAAAAATTTTATGAAAATGGGCCCTCAACTTGTTCTTAGGTGAGCTGAAATGATACACCTGGTTGTACACATAATCAGCTTTCTAGAGGTTGAAGCCGATTCAAAGAAGGCAGTTATCGGATTAAGACCATCTCCGATCAAGCAACTCAAATTTAAATTCATTGCACTAAACATACTATTAAATAATAATTCATCCACAACCAATAAACTAATTCTCAAACTCAAAAGAATATTCCTTCTTATGCCACTTTTTTTTTCAATAATACCCACAAATTTACAAATTGAACCTCTTATTTTTTTTTTGTATATTCATGGAACATCTAAGGTAAATAATTATTAATCAATAATTTCTTACAAAATAAAATATTACTAGATATCTTAATTTTGAAGGGCTATAACAAAAAAAACTTATTGAACGAAATATTTATTAAATAAGAGAAAATTACAAACTTGAGAAGAAAATTACATTAAAACTCATTCGTACACAAATTTAAAGCAAAGTAGAGTACATGATCATTCAAGTCTCAGAATTAGTATACTTCTTCCACATATAATCAATTAATGCACTCTGAAGTGCACTATGAGCAACTTTATTCCTTATTTCTTGATACCTTGAAATGAATTCTTGAAATTTGACATTTTCATTCATTACCATTTTGACTTCCGGAGGTAGTGTCTCTAATACAACGTCAATTGGTGCACTAAGATCACATTCATCATCAATTATCATATTGTGCAAAATTATACGTGCCGTTAGATATCATGCAACACTTCTTTTTTCCAATAACGTGCCGGTCCTGCTACAATGGCAAAATGAGATTGGAGAATGCTTAATGCATGTTCCACGTCTTTTCTACATACTTCCTGTTTAGTAGCAAAATATTTTTTTTTCGGAGTACGTATATCATGAATTATTTGCACAATAGTAAACCATTTTGGATAACATATTATCACCTAAATAATAACTAATATTATATTATTTTCCTTGAATTACATATATAATGAGCTGGAGGAGAAATACATTGAGTGAGATTTGAAAAAAGATGAGATGACTCTAACACGTTAATATTGTTGTTGTTCCCTGGCAAATCGAAATAAGCATATCATATCCAAAGATCATAATCCGCCATAGCTATGAAAATAATTGTAGGATTTCCACTGGGATCTGCATATTGTGCGGCCCATATAGTAGGACAATTTGTTTCACTTCCAATGTATGCAATCTAAAGTATTCAACATTCCTCAAAACCCACATTTTTTTACCAATGTAGAGTAGTCTAGCAATATCATTAGCAGTTGGTGTCCTCAAGTATTGAGCCACAAATATATCTACTATTGCTTGACAAAATCTCTTCATGTGTCTCAATTGCAATGGACTCACCTATTTTAACATACTCGTCTGTGGCATTGATGCTAATTCGTATGCTAACATACGAAACACCGCAGTCATTTTTTGTAGAGATGATAATCCAAGTCTACCAGTGTGATTCGGTCGTTATTGAAAGTAGTGATCATGATTTGTACTGTATCAACAATACAAAGAAATAACGAGCGAGACATCCAATATCTCCCACAAAACATGCTCTCATTGTACAGTGAAGTATATGCAAAGTAATCATTTACAATATATGATAAGAAACTTCCCGATCACGACAAATGGTGTTATGGCCTAGAACTGAACCACCATATATTGCTTGGTTGTTCTGCTGATTGAGAATGTGTTGGATCATTGTGTTGTTATTATGTTGTCTCTGACTGATACTATTTATTATAATCTCATTTCCAGATCATCTTCTGAAGATCATGAAGATGAAGATGGTATGTTGAAATTCATTTTAAGAGATGAATAAATTTGAGAGAGAAATATGTTATAATTTTGAGTGAGAGAGTATGATACACATTAAGATTTGAGATTGTGTAGTCATTTTCATATTAGAATGAGTTCAAAAATATAAGAATCTTGTAAGAGTGTAACATTGTGTAGTCACATTATATGATAATAGGTTGGATGGGTTGAGAAATGTGATAATCTTGGTTAGGTTGAGACATTGTGCAGTCATTTTCATATCACAATGTGTTGAATGAATTTATAAATGTGAGAATCTGATAAAAGTTGAATAGGTTGAGAAAGGTGATAATCTTAGTTAAGGTGTGGCATTATGTAGTCATTTTCATGCTAGAATCGTATTTAATGAACTGATAATTATGTGAATCTGATAAGAGTTGAATGGGTTGAGAAACATGATAATCTTGGTTAGGGGCTGGCATTGTATAGTCATTTTCATGTCAGAATGTGTTGAATGAATTGATAAATGTGAGAATCTGATAAGAGTTAAATGGGTTGAGAAATGTGATAATCTTAGTTAGGGTGTGACATTGTGTAGTCATTTTCATAGCAGAATTATATTGAATGAATTAATAAATGTGAGAATCTTGTAGAGTGATATTGCATAAGTACTTTGTATCGTAATAAGACGAACATGTGTAGAAATTAATTTAATCTTGTGAGTGTATGATATTATATATGCAGTCACATTATTATATAATGGGTTGAAGGGGTCGAGAAATGTGAGATTCTTGGTTAGGATGTGGCATTGTGTAGTTATTTTCATGTCAAAATTGTGTTGAATAAATTGATAAATATGAGAATCTTGTAAAAGTGGCATTAAGTAGCTTATTTGTATCATAATCTTGTGTATATAAATAGAGATATGATTTTCTACTTGTATTCACAATCTCATATCTACTATCTTTAATTTTCTACAAATAAGAACGTTTGCTCGTAGTTCTAGCTATAAGACTACCATTATCAGCGACCGGGCAAACACTCCAATCGGGCAACCACCTTTAATATTCAATTAATTTCTCTATCTTCCATATCACCATTATTTTATCCAACCCAACCACATACGATTTGATAGTTTATCAGCAACCACCCCAAACACCCAACCACAACATTATATATTATTTTTTATTTTCTTTTATTAATAAATATAATATAATTAATAATAATTAAAATAAATAATAATTATTATTGAAAATGGTAATAGCATAAAATAACAAACTTTTATAAAATAGACAATATGATAAAATACAAAATAAACAAAACAAGTACATAAATAACAATAAATCGAACATGAATTGAAATAAACAAACGATGATTAAAATAGATGAAAATGGTATCTATTTATAGAGAATTTAGTAAAAATGTTCTCTATTTATAGAGAATGAAACATACGAATTTTGATATTTTTTATTTTTTTTAAACTTATTAAAAAATATATGCATTATATCTAGATATCCAAATAAAATTTACATATCCAATAAAATAGAGACAAGTCTCCAAATAAAATTTATCTATCCAATAAAATTTAGATATAATAGATATATTTATTTTTAATAATCATTATATCTACATATCCAATAAAATAAAGACAAGTATTCAAATAAAATTTAGATATAATGGATATATTACATTTTAATAATACATAAAAAAATACAAAATACAAAAAAAAAAAAAAAATAAGAGATGAGAGAGAGACCAGCGGTCTGCTGGCCTCCCTCGGTCGAACACCCCAAACACGCCATCTCTTTTTTTTTCTTCTTTTTTTCCATGTTGGCGGCCGACCGTTCGGGATTTTAGAAACCGATAAAGGTAGTCTAACCACTGAAGTTACATAAATCATGCAGATATGAACATGTTCTTAATTATGTACATGTACATTATGAAGAACATGTAAGGTCAGAATGATAAATCAAAAGCAAGTAAAATGCATGAGATTGGTAACCCTGTTCGATCAACTGATCTACGTCAGGGGGACTTCACAATTCCGTGAGAAATAATTCACTACTCCGTTGCAAGGTTACAAAGGCTATTACACGATGATCTCCTATCACTCGACCCCTTTCCTACACTCTACAACCTCTTTCGATGGACTGAATTGTGAGATCCCCTCACAACCTAGACTTGCTCTAGTTCCCACAATTCCGTGAGAAATAATTCACTACTCCGTTGCAAGGTTACAAAGGCTATTACATGATGATCTCGTGTCACTCGACCCTACACTCTACAACCTCTTTCGATGGACTGAATTGTGAGATCCCCTCACAACCTAGATTGCTCTAGTTCCGACAGGAAATTTCTTCCGAGACTTTTCGAAATGTGTATGAAAGAATTTCAAACACAGACTAGACACACAATGATCACAAGGATCAAACATAGTCTACTCGAATACTATATGCTTCAAACTTGAAGTCTTTTAGACTCTCTAACTCTTGTGTATTCGTAAAACCTCTTTCTTACTAACTAGCTTGATTCGCAGGATATTTATAAACACAAGACACATCCTAAACAAGGTAATCAGAGTGTCATATTTTGAATAAAACTCTAAAAGGAAAGTTTCTAGTTTAATTCGAATCTCAACTAGTTAGAATCCTTCCTTGAATATAACTCGCCTTCTTCCATCTTGATCTTCATTTTTTAAAATTGAGAAAGAACTAAAATTTTTATCAATAAAATAAATAAACCATTTAAAAACTAATTAAACTGAACATAAGATGCATTTTCCATCAAAACACGGGTATGGAAGGGGGGCAAAAAACTAAAATTAACAGATTGGAAGTTAAGAGGTATAGTTAAGAGGAAACATAGACATTTATTGGAAGTTGCTAGGGCTCTGATGTTTGAAAGTAAGTTGCCTTCTTCTTTTTGGCCATATTCCATTTTGCATGCTACCTGGTTAATTAACAGATTGCCAAGTGTTGTTCTAGGTTGGGTTACTCCTGTTGAAGTTCTAACTGGGAAGGCACCTACACTGGAAGATCTTCACCCATTTGGTTGTCTGGTATTTAGAGAAAATACATTACCCTCCAAATCCAAATTTGATAGCAGAAGCTTTCAATGTGTGTTTCTGGGGCATGCTCCCATGAATAAAGGATTTCTCCTATATGATCTCACAAAATTGGAGGTCTGTGTTGCTAGAGATGTTACTTTCTTTCCACAAATGTTTCCTCTACAAAGAACCCAATCTCCTCAGTTACCTTTTTCCAGCTTCTCAGATGATTTAACCAGGATATCTCCCATTGAGATACCTGTACCAGGATCTCTTATTGCTGAAGCCTCTTTACCCTTAAAGTCTACACCCAGCATTGATTTTCCTTGTGCAGAGTCTTCCACACCCTTGGTGGATTATTCTCAGGATTTAACTTTTTCCGCAGCACCTCTCCATGATTCTGCAGATCATCATCCTTCACCTAATTCTCCTGTTGATTCTACATTCCTTCCACCAGCTCCATATACACCTCTAAGAAGAAGTTCTAGGCTCAGAAATCCTCCTCCTTATTTGGAGGACTATGATTGCACCTTTGCTGACTCTATTCTCCCACAAACTCTTACTCATAGCCTTACCCCCCATACCTTCCCTTACATTATCTCATCTGTGTTCTCTTCTGATTACACATCATTTCTTATGACTATGTAGACACTCAAAGAGCCTGCTTCATACACAAAAGCTTGCAAATCTGAAGAATGGGTTAAGGCTATGCAACAAGAACTAGATGCTTTAGATGCAAATCATACTTAGGAAACAGTGTCTTTGCCACCTGATAAGCATGTTATTAGCTCTAAATGGGTCTACAAGATCAAGCTCAAGTCTGATGGCACCATTGATAGATACAAGACCAGATTGGTGGCTAAAGGATATAATCAAGAATATGGTATAGATTACCAAGAGGTTTTTTTCTCCCGTTGCTAAAATGGTGACTGTTAGACTCATGTTTACCTTGGCTACTCAGTATACTTGGCATATACATCAAATAGATATTAACAATGCCTTCCTACATGGGCATCTTACTGATGAGATCTACATGTCTCTCCCTTAGAGGTACAAGAAAGGGGATCCTGGCTCAGTCTGCAAGCTAGTTAGAAGTCTCTATGGCTTAAAATAAGCCTTCAGGGAGTGGAAACACGAATTATGTAAGTTCTTATTGGCTGTTGGTTTTCACCAATCTGAGCATGATCATTGCTTATTCTTGAAAGAGATTGGGATAGGTTTTATTGCTTTACTTGTCTATGTTGATGATATCATGTTGCTCAGTTCCTCTTTAGATCTTATCACTGAGGTTAAACACTCTCTTCATCAAGAGTTTACCATCAAGGATCTGGGGAAGGCTAGGTATTTCCTAGGAATAGAAATAGCTAGATCCTCTTCTGGGACATTTCTTTGCCAAAGAAAGTACACTTTGGACCTTATAGATTCTGTTGGGCTTTTGGGAGGGAAATCTGTTCAAACTCCCTTAGAACCAGGAGTTGTTCTGCAATAGGAAGGTGAATTACTATCAAATCCTGATACCTATAGAAGAATTATAGGAAAATTACTTTATTTGGGGCTCACACGACCTGATCTGACTTATGTTGTTCAACAGCTCAGTCAGTTTGTGCACAAGCCTACCAAGGCTCACTGGAATGTTGTTTTGCATGTCATTAGATACCTCAAAGGAAGCCCTTCTCTAGGACTGCATTACAAAGTTTCACAATCCTTTCTTTTAAATGTGCATTGTGATACGGATTGGGGGTCATGCAAGGACACTAGAAGATCCCTTACCGGTTATTGTGTTTTTATTGGTTCTTGCTTGATCTCTTGGCGCACTAAGAAGCAAGATACTGTCTCTCTTTTAACCGCAGAAGCGGAATATCGAAGCCTTAGCTTCACCACACATGAGGTTTTGTGGCTCACCTATATGTTTGCAGATTTTGGTATTTCTCTTCTCCTACCGATTCCTATACATTGTGATAGCAAAGCCACCATTCGGATTACCCAAAATCAAGTCTACCATGAGAGGACAAAGCACCTCGACATAGATAGTCATTTTGCTCGATTACAATTCAAAAAGGGTGTGATTTTGCCCGTTTATGAGCGTTCCCATGATCAGTTGGCGGATATCTTCACTAAATCGCTTGCTGGTCCTCGTTTTAGGTTTCTTATATCCAACCTCAACCTCGGGGATCTTCACCAGGTTGAGGCTGAGGGGGGATGAAGAAGTTCTCTCCATGCAGCTCCATGCAATGGCCGTGAAGATGTCTGCATAGGATCAGTTCTTACTACTCCACGTGGCATCATATCGTGGGGCTTGCATGAAGGACCACACACAAATTGTACAGCAGCCATCGATCTATAGCCGAAATGGATCGAGGCTCTATCATTGTAGATTCTATAGAACAGTTACTTGCTTTCTTGTATAAAAGGAAGAAGCACAATATTCTGTAGTAGTTTTTTGATGAAATAAAAAGATACAATTTTCTCTCTATAATTTTTCTACATTTTTATGATTCATGCATAATTTCATGTGAAATTCTACAGGAATGAAAAATAATTTAAGCTATGAACAATAGTTTTTACCTGAAACTAAACAATTCCGACTTCCACTCGTAAAGTTACACAATTGATAACTGTATCAAGAAGCAATATTACATTAAAAAAAGGGAGGAAATTAAAAATAACCAAATTTAGAATACCAAATTCTTTTCTAACCAAGGTTTCTGAGAACTTCTTTTCTAACCAAACCCAAGATCAAATGACTATCATGCCCTCAAATGATTATCTTTATATTTATTCCTAGAATGCCACTTTCAGGATCAAACGGAAATAGTCCATTATGACCATATCAGGCCCATCATGCTTCCGTAAATCAAATACATAATACTATAAACCAGATTTATACCTTTTTGACCGGAATACTGCCGGGTATTTTCATCGGGATTTTACGGCCTCACCAACCACACAATCGCAACCTATGGTTTCCAGCGACGAACTCCTTCAGTAACACACAACACAACCCACGTTTGTTTGCTACACGGGGTGTAGAGTAATTTTCTGGTATATAGTACATATTTATGATGAACACAAGAGATGAGCAAAAGCCTGGATTTTATTTAGGAATAATAATACATTTATTATAAATAAGTAAATCTCCTTTAGGGAGGAGACAAACTTGTTTAGCTACACATGGTAGCTAGAATCCTCACCACGCTCATAAACTAAGAACACTCAAAATATTATAACTATTACAATTTTTGAAGAAAGATAAGAAAATGTTCGATGATCCTCTCTTCCTCCAGTTTCTTGTTTTATAGAAGGGGGAATCCTTCTACTTTACCAACTCCATTATTTAGCTCTGCAATTCACATGAGTAACCCCTTCTGCCGACACTCTCTTTTGAATTAGTGGTCAGGCCCGGTTCCTTTATCCTCAAGTAAAAGTGGTTGTGGGTGGAGGTACCTACAAATAATGGCACCATGTGCCTCTTGTGTTGGACCACTCAACTTTTGTCATTTGGTGCTAGTGGCCTCTTCTTTTGGTTTACATGATCTGTGATCACATCTCTCCACATTCCCTTGTCGGGCAGATACTTTTTTGGTGGGTCTCTTGGCATCCTTGTTTTCGGCATTGGATGCTTATCATCCCCCGCTCGCTTTCATTCCATCCTTGGACGGAACCCTTTTCCGAACTCTGGCTCCTTCTGATTCTGGCAATCCGAGCATACTCGATTGTCCCATTGCCCAAAATGAGCCATGTTGCAGTACTTGGGATGGGTTTCTTTGCCCATAGCAAGCTTGCTCTTCCATATCAAGGACCTTTTCTTCTCGAACAGATCCTCAGCAAATCTCGTTGTTCTCCCTGTCATGGTATTTAACAGGAATGACCCATTCGCAGAATTGTGGAAAAACTTGAATGGGAACTTGACTTTGTCCATCTCAGTGAGACAAACCCATAATCCCCATGCTCACCTAGTCGATATTTGATCTTCTGTAATGGAGGCGATTAGTGGGATTTCTTCAGATGAGGTTCTGATATCACCCAATTTTCTGGAATCTAGCCTTTGAAGCCTTATGTAGTGAAAGGCCTCATGATTCCCTTTCCCTACTGGTTCCGGAGCAGCACTGATGAAGTATAGCTCAAGAACATCTCCTCGGCTGAGCATATCATTGTTAGCCTAGGACTCTTGCACGGCTTCCTGTATCCACTTTGGTAGACACTTGATTTTTGGGAAGCCTGGTGACATGGTCTGAATTGAAGCTAATGCCCCAAAGTCATACCATTGCTTGACTTCGTGTGGATTGGTTCCTGGTAAAATCCACACCATTGGGTACTTTCCAGAGAAATTCCATCTTCCGGGTAGCTATTACTGACTCAAGAATGTCATTAATCCCTTTGTAATTAATGACTAGCCTTAGTTTACCTCTTTTAATCTCACCATGATTCCTTACTAAGAATCCGGGGCTGTTGTATGGCGAATTCCCTGGTTCAATCAGCTTGAGATCAAGGTGTTCTTTGATGATTGCTCGTATATCCTTTTGATCTTTGATGTTCATCAGGATAGGCTTGTATCTAACGAACTCAAACTCTTTTCCAGCCTTAACCTTCAAGGTTGCTTTGAGTTAGTTCTTTCCCCACCAAGCTAGCGGATTTTCATTATAGTTTCTGGCTATCTTCCGCTTGATGTCTTCGAGGGATATCTTTGCTTCTTCCTTAATATCCTGATGTGATATTAAAGTAGTCTTGAGGATTTGGATCTCTTGTTCTTCAAGATCCTTTTCTCTACGAAAACTCAGAACTACTTCTCCGAATTTTCTTTTGTCCTACATTTTTGGGTGTCGAAGATGTCCTTTATCACCGTGATTACTACGAAATTGTAGTGGCATTTGTCGATTGAATGCCCCTTTTAGCCGCTGGACAATGATCTTAGGGTCATAGATCGTCGTAAAGATCAGTCTTCGATTGGTATTGTCCTGCGTATACTTTTTGAACATTTGTAGGAAATTATTTCCTAGCAGGATGTCTACCCCTGTATCATGAAAATAGATTGGTGGAGTTTTCACCTTATACCATGATGTATCTCCTGCTCCTCCAATCAAAATTTCCGACTGCTTTACTCCTTTTAATAGGAGCAAAACTCTTTTCAAGAAATCTCTTCCAGCAATTGGATTTAAATCCTCTTCTAATTCTTCTGTGAAGATTCCTCTTTTTGCAGTACAAATTCCTGCTCCTGAGTCGATATAGGCTGCAAAGTATTCAGCCTTATACTCTTCGTATAACATCCCTACTGAGATGTATATGAAGAATGGGCTAGTCATACAATCACCAGTTGTTTTCCATTAAAGGTGATCATCATCCCATCTTCCTTCAGCTCCCACGGCTTGAACCTTTCTAAGAAGTCAAGTCCTAAGATTAGGACTCCTACTTCTCTTCCTGCTCTTCCTCGTACCTCCATTGTCATAGCCTCTATATCGAGAGTTCCCTTATAGTGGCTGATTTCTGGTTGTTGTAAACCATACAAGACGTCGCAAGAGAAATTATTTTCCCATCTTGTACAGTTGAATCTTGTATCGATCTCTATCCAACCTTCTGGGCATTTGATTTTTATTTTAACTTGCCTGGGTCGCCTGAGATTTCCTTGGAAACTTGCTCTTGAGGACTGAGACCATGGCTCTGTCACAATCCTATCTCCTTGGAATGACAGTCTTTTGCCTTCCAACTTGAGGCTCTCATTGTATTTCAACAATGGTTTGTCTCCCACTCGAATGTTTATCTCTCTTGGTAGTGGCATTTCTGATCTGTCTGGATGGATTGCTTGTGCCACCTTTGAGAATACGTCTAGTATCTCGATAAACTGCTTTCCCAGAAATAAATCTGTGTGATGTGAATTGGAAAGCGCGTAAGACACCTGATATGTTAAAGAAAATGGACGATTTCCCTCATAGCTGATATCCTTTCTTTTGAAGTATTGGTACAACGTCAGGGCTCGACTGAAATCTCTATCTTTTAGATTATAGGATATCTTCGGATATATTACCCCTATAATCTGCTTGGCACAGAGATTTCCCGATATAGTTCCTAACAAGGAATCTCTGTTATTTCTGATACGCTTATCGCATATTGCAATATCAATGGGCGTATCAACACTTGCGGGTAGTGCAGATTTGAGCACTATCTGGACAGCCCCGATGTGGATCCAGGATATGGTATCCTTTATCTCTGGCCTCATCCTCCCCAGCTCTTCTTGAACTTCACTGTATGGAATCAGTTGTAGCTCAACTTGATTCCCTGTAAGCTCTATAGGAAGCGACATCTCTCTTCTGGTAATCTTATAGATTACATTGTGCTTCCTGCTTTTCAGACTAAAATTGCGGAGCAATTGATCAATCTGTCCGGCTGAAAAGCCTTGATATTTTTGGATATTAAGGCTCTTGTTCATGATTTTGTCGATCATGCTTTGTGAGATAGTGGTTTGACTGGAATATCCAGTTTCGTCCACTTGCTCTTGATGGAAAACCTCAGCTCCAGTCTGATTCAGAGTCTGATCTCCCATCAATACTTTCGTTGCTAAATACTTTTTCTTCTTCGTATATACTCTCATCTAAGGGTATATCCTCAAATTGGTAGACTTGTACCAAGTCTTGATAGTAAACCGCTTCCTTGATGTCTGGTGCACCTTCGAAGCTTTTGACTCCTCTCTTTTCCGGACAATCTATCGAAATATGTCCTCTTGCACCGCAAGTCCAGCAGTTGCAATCTTTAAAACTTTCATTTGCCCTCGTATGGGCTCTTCTGAAAGTTTTTCTCGTGGGAGTTCGACTTGATGAACTTTGTGATGTCCTGTCTCTAGAAGGACCCCTTCTTTGTCCAGATTTGTAAAATCTGGCCTTTTGCCTGGTCCATCTGCTCCTCGGTTTCCAGGTCCTTTTTCTTGAGAATTCTTTTTTGGCATAAGGATGAACTCTGTGTTTCTTGTTCTTCCGTGGCCTTTGAGATTCTCCTCCAA
The DNA here is from genome assembly GCA_026008535.1 of Perilla frutescens. Lineage (NCBI taxonomy): Eukaryota > Viridiplantae > Streptophyta > Magnoliopsida > Lamiales > Lamiaceae > Perilla > Perilla frutescens. Next base: position 23,820,688 of record BRKX01000010.1, on the reverse strand, counting down.
TGATGGTCGGCAGATCATTGGCTGTGCAGTCAAGAGGGGAATATTTATTCATCCTCTTTAACCTCTTGTAACTCTTTTGCAGAATGGCCTGTTGTTTAGGTCCAAATTTACACTTATAATTTCCGGTTTATGCTCACTAGACACTACTAAGGACCACACCCATAATTGGACGGGGTCAATTGTAGAAGCAATGAGCTTAACCCGAGTCGATCTCTCAAGGAATACTTTATGTGAAAGAACTATCTATAGGCTACACATGCTTTCGACAAAACAACTAAAATGCAATCTAAACATTCTAATACGGGGTTTGATGAGGATTATGCTACAAATTGAAATAGACAATAAACAAGGTGATTAAATCCAAAACACAAATAAAATCGAGATTAAAGGAAACAAGTTTGATTAAGGTATTAGGGTGAAGATTCTCTCAATGGTTTTATCACTATGCCTAAGTCAAGTTGATAATGTTGTTCTCACAAGTATGATAGACCCTTCCAATTAGTTTAACTTCAATTCCTGTCACCGTCTATCCGTTAAACCTCTCTTAGCTATACCGTACATGTAAGATTAACATATTAGGTTTAGGAACCCCATCCACCTAACGTTGAAGGAACCAAATTCGGGATTTAGAATCACAATCAAGACTCCTCTAAATCCTAACAATGCTCAAGTAGAGATCAAGTACTCTCACATAATAAGTACGATTCCAACAACAACAACAACCAACAAGAATAAGCATAGATCAAAAACCAAATCGATCTTCTACCCCCTAATAGTAAGATTAGCCCATAACCATGCTCAAAACACCACAAATATCATAAGAGGATGTCATCTCATAACCAAATGAAAATAACAAAAGCTTCTACAATATTCAATGTCTTTCACAAGTTTGGGACAAACCCCTACAAATCATCCAAAAACTAGAAAGAAAATACCACAAGGAAAACCTTCCAAACGAGCTTAGCTTCCGCGGATAGCTCGAAGTCGAGTTCTTCTTGTTCTTCCTCATCTTCCTTAGTCTGCTTTCCTCTTGTCTTCCTCTCTTCCTCCTCTCTTGAATGGTAGTGGTGATGGTGAAAAATGGTGAGAATTAGTGTGTAGAGATTTAGTGTGTGTATTGTGTGTGTAGAGAGAAAATGAGGTGGTGTGTTGGAGAAGATGATGGAGTGATTGAGAGTGAATTCAAGTGTGTGGAATGATTGATGGTGTCCCCCCTTTTTGATCCCCAAAATCCAATTTCATAAGAGAGAGAGAAGAGATCGTAAGGGAGAGAGAGAAGCTATGGTGAGATGATTGGTGAGAGGAGAGAGGAAAGGTGGTGGTAAGGTGATGGTGATGGACATTAATTGTGAGAGATTTGGGGGGAGGATTTTGTGGAGAGAAAGTCCACAAAGCTAGGGTTAGGTTCAATAAATACCTACTTCCCTAGTATTTAGATTAGATTGACCCCAAGCTCTAAAATCCCCATGCAAAAGGAATGGATGATGAAGGGCATTCATTTTGGTCCAAGATGCCAAGAGGGAAAGGGAAAAACAAGTGCCAACAAGGCGCTGATCGAGAGGGAAGCACCAGCCTGCGCGCCCGCGCGGCGCCGCGCGTCCGCGGGGTTCAAGAAGGTCGCGCGCTCGCGGGGCTCCCGCGCCCGCGGGGTGCCTGCGCCGAGAGCACCCTCGCGCGGTCGCGGGACTCGCGCGGCCGCGGGGTCTTGGGCGCCTGAAGTTGCGCGGCCGTGGGGAGAGCGCGGTCGCGGGGTTCACTTTTCATACGGGTTTATCTTTTCCGGCCAATCTTCGCTCCACGCTACCTTAGTACCTAAAAATCGAGATTTTCCGAACAAAAGCTCAAGTTTTTTCAAAACTTGGCATAATCCACCATAGAAGCAACCAGTGAAGAAATTCACACGAAAACACGAAATAAACGAGAACAAGAAACTAGAAAATAACTTATAGAATATGCAAAATTATGCAATAAAATGACACAAATAAATACTAAACACCTGTCCGCACTATTCAGTTAGCTTTTGTTTGACAAAAGACATTATCCTCCCAACATTGTCAGGATCTCCTGTAATGTATTCTTTAATGAACATTTCCTTCCAGGGACTCGGGAACTTTGTTAAGAAAATCTCTACACATACCCTTTCATCCACATCTGAATTCCATTGGTAGATGTGGTATAACTTGAAGAATTGGTCAATTGACTCCTTCTCTATGTTGTTTAGTGTCAGATTTAAAATAGCCTGAGAATAATTCTTCCTCTTTTCGAAATCTGCACTTCCGAAATTGTCTGCTCCCAAGAAGGTGAGTTTAAACCAGAAAGCCATTCTATCCACGATATCCGTGTATGAGGTTGGCTCTAAGGTTTCTTCTTTGACTGCTGGTGCAACTCTTGACCATAACGTTTTGGTTGCACCCAACAAACTCATCTCTAACAGCTTGATGAATCCCTCCTTTTCTAGATCCAACGTTCCTGCTGCTATTCTCATCGATGATGACCAATCATCAATAATCATATCGATGTCCTTGAAGTCAATATAGTCGATATTGAGCATGAGTCCATACGGATGTATGGGATCAAGGCTCGTTCTCCCGAGAGGCGTATCTCGGAACTTAGGGATTTGTTTCCTCACCCTAGTTCCCGTAAGATTGTTCATATTGGGCCTCTCTCTCCTGTGTTGATCTCCAACATGAAAGTCCTCGCGGGCTCTCATGAGAACGTCTAGTGCTGGGCCTCTTTCCTGTTGTTGTTGGGCTGGTGGCACCTACGACACTTGTTGTTCCGGGGGTACCTGATGGTATCACGAGGGATTAAAGCCCCATCTCATGTATTCATCTTCAGATCTACTATCTTCATATTGGCAAATGACTCTGCCAATTCTTGTAGATCTTCCAATCCTATCCTTTCGAGGGACGTCATTCTCTGATTTATCTTAACAATTGGCAAATCCTTTCGTCCTTCGATTTCTTGGGTTCTTCTTTGGCCTTTGGTGTGAAATTCACTTTGCCAAAGTTGATGGGTTTCCTTATACTAGAACATGTCTGATTTAATTCCAGTGCCTGGATCTTCTTTTGAATTTCTAACAAGATGGTTAGAATTTCATCTTGTTTTATTGAAATTCGCCTTACTTCTTGTGGTACTCCATACGTGTGATTTCCGTAATTTTGTACCGTCTTCTGGATCTCTCGTAAATCCTTCGAGATTTTAGATGTGTCTACCACGATCTCTTTGAATCTAGGAGTTATCTCGTAGTTTCTTTGTCCCATCAACCGTGGTTTTGGTGTGCCATTTGTTGATGGTTTATTAAATCGCATTGTAGCAGATTATTCACCATTAACAAGTTCATTTGAGCTTGTGTTTGGGAAAGACACTGCTCTATTTCCTCCAAGCTTGACTCCGATAGGAATCTCTCTTCGTATTGGGCTTCCCAGTAGATAGCCTCTCCTTGTGACTTTCCTCCAGTTCCTTCAAAATTTGAAGGTACCTTCTGAAATAAAAACATCTCGAACAAATGTTCGGATCCATATTTTCTGGGTGTCTCCTCCGTTAGGATATTACTTTTAATAATAAATAAAATATTATTCCTAAATAAAATTACCTAGGCTCTGATACCATTTTTCAGGTAAGTGGCAACTTAGAATAAATCAACGAATAAATCAAATTTATCACAAATCAAATAGGACACTTTCACAAGTGTCTTATTAGACTCAGGTCCTTCAAGGCCAAAATGATCCTAAAAAATTGGATTGGCTAGAAAAGAATATACTACAGACTTTAACTAGTAAAGAATTTCGTAAGTTAAGATTGGTTATAAACATACATTCACTGAAAAAAAAAACAGCAGCTGCAATGACGGCCACCTCGACAAATGACAATCAATCAATCAATCCATTCGACCCAAATTGATAATAACAAAAATATCAGGGGCTAAAATAAAATTATTCACGGATATAGGGTGAGAAATGCAAAACGCAGAAACAAAAGGGTACAGAACTGCAAGATCAAAAAACCAACCACCAGCTAACAAGAAAACCAGTGAATTTCCAGTTTTAAAGGCGACGCCAATTGTCTTCTTACTTGAGCTATGGCGAACTGTATATGGACGGCGACGCCCCAAAGAACGGTTGCTCCTCCCGCCGCAGACTCAGTTTCTTCCCGGAGTTTGATACGCCTCTGCAACTTATCTCTTACGCGAACTCTTCGCCCCTCCGTCGTTAGAAACACTGGCTCACCCCGTCGTATCGGAATATGTTGCAGTTCGGACGGCAGAGGCGGACAGAACCAAACGGAAACAACCGGAATTCAACTTTACAGAGACATCGAGAGGTTAGACCTAATTTTGAATTCGATTCTGTTGTATCGTATCGTTCTTTCTTTTGCGGCGTCTGATCAACTATATATTATTCGTTCCGTGGTGTATTTTTTGTGGTTGAAGTGTGAGATTATTTGATAAGACTATTGTAATTTTTTATTTTTTTTGAATGAAGACATTGATCGGAAATTGTGGGATTGGGGAATGTAGAACTCTGAGGGACGGAAGCAGAGAACACGGAAAGGAATAAATCACTAAATACTGATATATTATGAATATTCTTTTGTTCTTCGAATGCTCATGGTCTCAGCTGACACAACTAATATAAATTAGATTTTATAGAGAGGAGATCGGGATGTAGTTTACCAAAATTCTTCGAGGTTCCTCATCTCAGTGATCTGTCCACGATTTTCAGACTCGTTATGCCAGGAATCGTTCTCAGTCTTGATGGTCTTCCATTGTATCGTCAATTCTTTTGTTGTCTGAAGTCGAATCTCATTGATGCCTTTCTGCTTGTTTTCGCCGGCTGTGGATTTGGAGCATGCACTAGACTGAGGATAGATTTATTTATTGATGTTGGAAATAACGCAATTGGAAAAGAAAATTATTGCCCGTCTATAGACAGATTCAGAATCCCTCAACTTCTATTAATGTTTTCAGAAGTCCTGTTATCGTCATGAGCTTCAGTTTTTGTAATCTCGTATGTTTGAAAACCTGAACTATAAATTCTGAAATTTTGCTTTATGGGAATTGGGAAATCATCCTCAGCCACTCAGTCACTTGACCTCTTCAATTGTGTGCGCAATTTTTTAGGTCAATTATTGAAGGAATGGGAGTGATTTTTTTATTTTATTTTAGTTTTGGTGTGATCCCCTCAGAGTTGGTTTAATAATTCTTTCTATGTGCTTCATTAACAGAGTACTTACGGAAACCGTGAAGCAATCTCAAGAAGGTTGGGGTGGTTCAGGAGATTGGAGTGAAATTGAGGTATATTGTACTTTGTCTGACTCAACATCTTCCAAATTTGGTTTGAGAAAGTAACCAATTAATCAGTTTTCCTGTTTGTTTAGGTGCTGCTTCTGTGAATATCTTCCAGCTATAGCTGAATGGATCTTATTAAATTCATTTTAGATGTTTCGTTTTTTGTTCATTTCTAATGTGCTCTGTAAAAATATCTGAAGTTGTGAGTTTACTTTTTGGTGCCAAGAATATTTATACTCAAGGAGTTGTTGCATATACTATCTAGATGAATCTTTTGTGTGTGTGTGTTTTGTTTTTTAGGGAAAGATGAATCTTTTGTTAGATGCTCTGTATGGTGTTATGTTTTTGTATGGTTGTTGAAGACTTTGACAAATTGCTGATAAAATTTTTGTGAATGCTCCAGGGTGCATGGGTATTGAGACCAAGAACCTCCAAGTTAACGTCAATCATACATTTTATTGGTGGCATATTTGTGGGTGCTGCCCCACAGCTTACTTACCGCTTGTTCCTGGAACGTCTTGCTGATAAGTGAGTTATTTTACCGACAAAAATGTGTTAATTCTTTAATTTAATCAGCAATAGCATGTATTGTTTATCATGATATGTATTTGTGAAATATCTTTCCAGGAGTTTTTTTTTTATTGATGTAACTTCTTATGCCTATTGCTTTCAATTTGTATAGTTTCTGCCAAACTCCCCTACTTTGACTCAGAAAATTGTGTTTTTTGACCAGGAAGCTGTACTTTTGTTTTGGATTTTGCATCTCAAAGCTACCCTTTCTATATTAGATTTATATACTTTTTTCTTCGTTTTTTGTTTCTCTTTTCATTTTTCTTTTCTTTTTTCTCTGTTGGGAAGTTTTGGTTGTGGGAATGCTGGGTTAGAAGTAAAGAGAAAAGGGTAGGACATGTGTAATTCACTGCATGCAAAATCACTAAAAATGTGGAAATATTACTGTGCTTATTGTTCATCTTGTCAATCAGGGGTACATTGGTTATTGCCACACCTTATGCCAGTGGTTTTGATCACTTCCTCATTGCTGATGAAGCGCAATTTAAATTTGAGAGGTGTCTACGGACCCTCAAAGAATCAGTAAGTTGGACTTCATATTTGTGGAAGTAGCTGCAACCAGTTTGCTATCTGTTTGTTTAAATAACTTTGTTGCACAGATTGAAGATGTTCCCTCTTTCGGGATTGGTCATTCGCTGGGATCCGTTATTCATCTTCTGATAGGTTGGCTTATTTGCTTTATCTATGATGCTGAAGTTGGGGATGCTTGGCATCAACTTATAACTTCTTGTCTAATTATCAGGCTCAAGGTACGCTGTACAGAGAAGTGGAAATATATTAATGGCATTCAATAACAAGGTACTGTACAATTAATTGCTTGGTGTTTTGTCTACAAAAGGTTGATTTTCATGTGGCTAATGATGCCAACTCAGGATATGAAAATATAGTAAACAATCGAAGTTTTTTGCTGCTGCTTCTTTTCCTTATCATTGTGTAGTTTTTAGGTTAATAAAGGGAATGTTAACACAAGGAGATTGAATCCTCATGTGATCCCATTTTCAGAATGATGCACTGTTTGCTTTTCAAGTCATGGCAGAATTGACTAAATGGTTGCTTATTACTTTCAGGAAGCAAGCTTAGCAGTTCCATTATTTTCACCAGTCCTGGTTCCAATGGCCCAACGATTTGGACCATTCTTATCACAACTAGTGTCATCACCAACCGTTCGTCTTGGGGTGAGATTTTAAATTACACCTACCTGGCCTAATCTGTTGTTAATAAATATAGCAATCTATCGCACAATTATCTCTTTTCAAGGATGCCGCCATAGTGAGCTTCCCGGCCTAGACATTGCATTCTATTTAGAATGACGACTATTACGATGAACAGTGTGTTTTAGTGTGTGTGTGAATGTTTTGTAGGCTGAGATGACAAGGAAGCAGTTTGAGAACCTTAGCCCTGCCATTTTGAAGCAAGTTCTGCCTCTGGTTGAGCAGCTTCCTCCATTGTACATGGACTTGGCCAATGGGAGGGAAGAGTTTTCCCCCAAGCCAGAAGAAACTCAACGATTGGTAAATTCATTTCGACTTCTAACATATTTTCCAGACCAAGTTCGTTGATATAATGTTTACATGATCGTGCATGTGACAGATCAGGTCATACTATGGAATCTCGAGGAATCTATTGATAAAATTCAAAGATGATACGATCGATGAAACTCTGAGACTAGCCCAGATCCTCAGCTCAGAATGTGCTATCAGTTCGATGCTGGACATGTCAATTCGTTCCTTACCTGGTGATCACGGTCTCCCGCTACAACAAGTACCACCTAATCTAAATTAGAGCTATTTAATTTAACACAGATTATTATTATTATGGCATAATATCAGAGTAAGATTTTGAAATAAATATTCAGGTCTTGCCGGATGTTCCTCCAGCAATGGCAGACGCAGTGAATCGTGGAGGAGAGTTCTTGGCAACTCTTACAGCAGGTACACCATGGGAGACAGTTGCCAAAGAATTCAGTCCAAACACCGGCGGGATTTTCCGTACTGAAAATGCAAAGGAAATCGACCTGCTTGTCGATGTGATTACAAGCTGGATTGCCTCCAACGCTGCCCCTAAGCTTTTAAAGCCATAAACTAGAAAAATAGCAGAGTGAAATAGTGCATGTACATGCAAATTTCGTGAAAGCTGCATGACAGCAGCATGTTACAGGTAAAAACTATCTCTTGTATCAAATCTTTCATCGCTAGTCTTCTAGTCAAAGGTAAAACTCCAAAGTGTCAGCTACATACTTCTTCCATGTAAAGTTACATCCAAAGGTTGTAGATACAGAGCAATTCACTATCAAGTATCACCTGTAATTCTTGGCTCACACAATATTTGTTCACCAGACGTGCTCTAAATATCTCAGAAAGCCTCCAACAAATTCCACATCGACTTGCTATTTCCTTTTTTTGGTGAAATTTTTAAGTTGAGTGCAGAAAGGACTATAGGACCTTGTAAAGGCAGCTACATTAGTTAGTATAACAAGGGAATGAGTTTGAGCATGACAGACTTTATCCAACGCCTGCACAGCAAGTGAAGCACCAGCAAGCCCATTTGTTATGTAGAAGCTTGTTTAGCCTGTCATATTTCAAATTCAGACAAAATCTTATTTTGGTAACTTGATTTGAATCTACACTCCTACCCTACTCACCTTTTCAAGCTTTCCAAGGAAAATGAGCTCGACTTCTTTACGAAGATTTTCCGTATCCACAGCAAACTCTTTAAAATTATCATCGAGAGTCAACTGCTGCAACTGTTGCTTCATCCTCCCCAATGCCAAATCCAGTTCACATATCTCTTTCAAGACAAGAGCATCAGTAGATCTTAGCATCAGCAATCTCTTCACTGCATATAGGGCCTGAAATACTTGGAGCAGACAATATACATGACTAAATGGCCAAAACAACTACTTTTCGAATTCAGTAAAGACAAATGATGCATTCGACCAGGTACCCAAGTCACCATTTCATGCACACTCTAGAACTCTAGATAATGCGTATCATACAATTGTGCCAAGCATGCAATAGGTGTGCCTCATTGCAGTTTACGTGTGTCATATATCATCAACAAATAACAGAAGATTGGAAGCCAATAGCTGATTCAATAATCAGATATTATACTGATAAAAGGACAATTAAAGACCTTTTCCTGCAGATCAAGGTCTGCTGATGCCATTAGATCAACCACAGATTTTAACAATATGTGATTGCTGAAAAAAGGCAGTTCCACGTCACTTCCGCTTTGCAATTGACACTCAACAAGATCAGCCAGGAGAAATATGGACTTCCGGTGTAATCTGATATCAATGCTAGAGTTGCTCAGTATTGTCTGCAAGACAGTATAAAAAGTAATTGCAGATTAGAGAGAAAGCAAGATGTGTGCCACTGCTCAAACGTGTTATATCATCCTTCAGTGTTTTCACCTGAAGCATCAAATCTCCAGCTTCCTTATAAAATAACTGTTGCCCCTCAAGATTATTTCTAATCAGTGCTGATATAGCATATAATGCTTTTGTGGCCTCTTCAACGCATTCAGAGTGTGCCATCTCCATTAACTTTGCAAGTGTTCCAAGTTCCAGGATCTGATATTTGTGCAAATTTCAATATGCATTCTACAAGTCATGGGGGTCCCTCCATAAAGGAATTACAGAGGTTCTGGAGGAAAATAAATAAATTCAAAAACACACAAACAATTTTGCCATTGCATGCAAAAAGTAAATGACAAACCTGGTTCTGAACAAAGGGATTATTTTGGCTGGCTTTCCCAAGAATCCATGCAGAAATAGTTCTTATTTCTGTGTTTGAATTGTTAAGGTCCTTTATGACTGCAGTGAGTCCCCCAAGTTTGTGCAATTCTGGCAATAAAACATGTTTTTGTGTGCCTTAAGTTTGTGCACGAAACAATATTCGTTCTTTTCACTTTTACTTACGAAAAGAAAACAGCCCAAAAAGTAGAACAGTTGAGCGAAAACAAATACAGGATCAGATTACATTCAAATGTTTTATTTCTTTCCCAATGATCTTATGAAACTAGAATGCATTTTTATCCCCCCATCCCCCCCCCACCCCACCCCACCCCACCCCACCCCACACGCACAACATATATCATCTCACTTGAAGAACTTATCTAGCATTAATAATCTTCAACCCGGGGATATTTGTAAGAATCTAAAAACTCATCTTTTCAACCCCCATCTAAAAAACTCTATATCAAGACAAATAGGCTAAGGATATTGTTGCAAGTAAGAAGCATATTCTTTCAATGAACAGTTTGTGCACTAATTCTTTGATTTTCAGTTTCTCAGCAAAACTCAACTGATCATCTCATGCAAGTGAATTCTAGTAATTGAACTTAAAAGGTTCGCAAGATTAAAAAACTCAACCTCGGAAAACCAAAATGATAATCTTGACGAGCCATAAGAAACTTTGTCTTACTACGAACCAATGTTATTTTTCTTTCTAACTCTTCTTCTTCCTTCCCATGTATTACCATTTTAAAGGTGACCTTTTACTATTTTTTTTCTGGGGTCGTCTGGGGGACTGTTCTTCATCCTATTTCAAAACCTCATTTCTTCTTGTTCTGATTATCCGATATGAGCACCATCAATTCATTTGTGTGTTCCCTAATTCTCTTGGTGCTTCATTAGTTGTTCAATACATTGAGAAAATCGGTAATTGACCACAACAGTACTATTTCAGCCCTTTAATGTCTTCTCAAGCTTTACATTCATCTACTAAAAATACCAAATACACATTTAAAAAGGACATTCACAAAGAACTCACTTGAACCCAGTATTTTATGCAATAATGACCACTTTAAAATTGGCAATATGATAGTTGTGATAGTTCTGTAGATATACTCTATTGTAAAGACAGAAGACTACACATACCATTTGCATTGTCTATTGGCTCAACAAGTATCAGGAGCTCCTGAAGTGCACGACGCCGGTCATCCAATGATAATGACAGGTTGTTTAAATCATTTATTGAAATTTTCATCAACTCTGCATCTGATGGCATCTTTAATTTCTCCATCAGTTCCTGTGCAACCATGCGAAAAGAAACAGAACATAGGACTGCTATGACCAATATACAAACATAAGAAACATAATAGAGTTCCCACCAGAAGCAATGGCATGGCATCAGTGTACTAATTTAGGTTGACCGGAAACTGTAATTGGTTAAAAGTGAAATCACATATAATGTTTTGATGAGGAACAGAGTTAGACAACAACGGGACAATTAGGTAAATTATATCCACATGACAAGAAGAAATAATTAATACAAGTTGGACAGATGCGCATCTCAATGAGATTGAGATGCAGATGTTGTACCTTCAATAAACACAATCATAACACGATGTAAAAGCCTCACCGAGAGGAAACACCAGAAAATTGGAGAGAAACAAGTTCAAGAAGAACCAAAAAGGAGATCCTGATGGATCAAGGGAGTACTTGTAGGCATCACCACACAACTTTAAAATTCAACAATAGTTAATAACTTACCTAAGGATCTTTATCTGACAAACTTAGGTGATAACTTCAACAAGGTTAACATATTAATACTACGCTGTAAAATATCATTGCAAATGTATAAGCAATTTTCAGAAGAAATTACAGCAGAATCTAGAGTAGCTACCAGCTAGCAGTAACAAATGCAGCACAACATTATATAATTCAATAAAAATAAACAGGATTTTTGTCTGGACGAACTACAAACCTTACCTTAATTTCCATCTGCCGTTGCTTCAGCTCTTCAGCAGAAAGCCGATCGATGTCTAATGCAGCTTCCTTTAACTTCTTTGGATCTGAATGGCCTGCCTCCATTGAAAAGATATATCACATTATTCTTTTACACAACCCGTTCCTGCTAAACCAACTACACTGAAAAAATCTTGAGAGAGAGAGAGAGAGATACCAATAGACCACTGTAACATTCCCTCGAGGGTAGAGAATCCGCCGTCCAAATGGCGTTCCTCCTCCTCCTGGACAGTAGCAGAGCCCTCCTCTTTCGCGCTGGACCAAAATGCCCCTAGCGACGCCGTCTTATTTTCGCGCTCAGCAACCGCCACCGCCAGAAACACCAGCAACGCCGCCGTGATTGAGATTGAAATAGCTCGCCGCCTCATCTCTGCTAATTTTTCTATCTATTCAATTACTGATAATCAGCGATTGTTGAATTCCTATATTCGACTTTCGTCTTCGTCGCTGATTTGCACAATTGACGGAGTGGGGTTTTGGGGTTCTAACAATTTGCGGCGTTTCAGTTAAAAATTGATGTTGGAGTTGGAGAGATTAAAAATGGAAGTTGCTGCACACTACAATATTTTCTTCTATACACTAAAAATTAATTGAAAATTAATTAATTATTAATTTATTTAAATATAACTACTAAATAATCTAATAAATTAATAAATATAATTTAAATTATAAACCAATAATAAAAAATTATGATGAAATAACACCTTCCTCAAAACTCAAGAATCAAGATCGAATACCCTACAACAAAGCTATTTTTCTTACTTCATCCTCTCCTTCAGACCCTAGCCGTTCTCGAAGCAATATTTTTAAAACTGAACCGAACATTGAGCCGGTGAATTTATCGGGTCATCAGATCACTGGTTCGACCGGTGGAATCATTTTTAAAAAATCGGATAACCCGGTATATCATATATATATATATACATATATATGTGTATATACACAAAAAATATAATAAAATTATATAAATTAGTATCATGATAAATATATTAAATAAGTTTAAAAATACACAATTTATATCAATGCAAAGAAATAAAATATTTAATTTATTAATAGTTATTACATAAGTTAAGTAGTTAAAAGTATAAATTTATAAAAATAAATATTGAACATCAAATACTAGATTTTTAGAAAATATATAATTAAATGTCAAATAATTAAATATTAATTTTAATGACAAATAATACTACATGATAACAATTAAAAATATTTCTAATCATTATTTCACAATCCACTACTTTAGATATTAGATATTCTCTTCATTTATTTTAATTTAAAAATATTAAATTAGATATTGTTAAATATTGATTTTAATTATATGATAAACATTGATTTTAATGAAAATGAAGATTAGTTATTTTAAATTTATGCATATATATATATATATTATATTCAAATAATAATATAAGAGTGTGTTGGCTTAGTTGGTTGAGCACATTGTATAAAATTATACAATTTTTCCTTTAAGTCACATGTCGAAGGAATTCAATTAAATTTGGAGAACATAAAAAAATGGGCCGTTTTGACCCGTTCGCACTAGATCAGATGTGACTCGCAAATACTATTTGGTGTATATTTGTCCTATTTTATCATAGGAATTTAGTATTTTTAGTACGTGTTTTTCCTTTGTTTCGTGATGTTTTTATGTTGTTTCCTTCACTTTTGCTCTTTTGGTGAGTTGGGCCAAGTTTGTGCAAAACTTGAGCTTTTGTGTCAAAAGCAAGATTTTATGGCCTAAAAGTGGCTAGGAGGAGAAGCTCTCAAACTGAAGCTCCAGCTTGTTGATAGGTCTTCAATCACCCGCTTCGCTAAGCTGGTCGGGGGTCTCGCTGCCCAATCAGTGAGTCGAGAAGGTCAAGGGGGGCGACGTCCCCCTTGTTTGGGGGTCCGGGGGGTGGAGACGCTCCTGGCCCGATGGTAATGGACCAAACTAATGGTCGGGCTCAAGTCACACCCAAAACTGATCAGTTTTGGAGTCAAACTGATGGCTCCAAACTGAAGAGAAAAGATGGGAGCTACAACTGAAGAACCAAGAGCTGAGCTGGAGGAGAACTGAAGATTTCAAGCTGGAGCCAAGAGAAGCTGGAACTGAACTTGAACCACAACTGATGGGATCAGTTGAAGTCTCCAACTGATGAAGGCCGACTGAAACTGAACCGGAAGCCAACTAACGTGCCAAACTGAAGAAAAACCGGAAGCTGGAGCTGAAAGGCCCCGCCGGCGCACAGACTCCCGCGGTCGCTCTCGGGCACTCACGGCGCAGCACCCCTGCGGACGCGCGACTACCGCGAGCGCGCGGCGGCCCAACCTATGCGGGCGCGCGGTGCCCCGCTGGCACGCGGCACATGGCTCTTCAGCCCCGCGAGCGCGCGGCATGCCACTGGCGCGGGGGTGATCAGCCCAGCCCCTCGATCAGTTCTCAGCCGCAATCAGTTTGCTCTTTTCGATCAGTTCCGGCTTCAGTTTTCATCAGTTTTGATCTTTAATGCTCTCCACCCACTTGGTCAGCTGGAGGATTAAATGCACACGCTTCTAGCTTGAAGCTAGGAGTATGAGGAGTTTAGGGAACCATCAAGCAATAACTCTACCTCTTGCTTTTCTCTCTCTTCACCAATAAATCATCCACCATCTCCATTCATTCACACAATCACACACGCTTCTGGGAGGGGGGAATTGACAACCTCCATCTCCCAACACACCAGTTCGCCTCTCCATCACTTCACCATCCACAAACACCATCGTTCCAGAGAGAGAGAGAAGAGGCGGAGAAGAAGCAAGGAAGCTCAAGCCCAAGGAAAAGACACTAGAGAAGGAATCCGACTTCAAGCTGTCCGCGGAATCTAAGCTTGCTCAAGGATCTTATCTTTTGGTATTTCTTTCCTTAGCTTAGCTTATTTGTGGGGATTTGTCTCAAACTCTCGAGACAACAAGTATTGTAGAAGTCTATATTTTGTTTATCTTTCGATTTATGAAATGGAAAGCTTTTATGATTGTTGTATTGTTTTGAGCATGATGGGCTAAATCTTAACATTAGGGGTAGATAATCGATTTGGTTTCAATCTATGCTTGTGATAGTTAGTTGCGTGTTATTGGAATTGTGCTTGTTTATGTTGAGTACTTGGCCATTACTTAGCATTGCTAGGCTCTAGATGAGACCAAGAGGAGAATCTAGAGCCCGATTTAGGTTCCTTCAATGTTAGGTGGGCTGGGTACATAAGCCTAATAATAAACCTTAGGTGGACTGAGTACATAAACCTAAGTGTTAATCTTGTGCATATAATATAGCCGATGGAGGTTTAACGGATTGGCGGTGACAGTAAATGAAGTTAAATCACTGGAAGGGGTCTATTGTACGTTTAGGATTACCATAGTCAAACCAAGCTAGGAGAGAAACCAATGAGAGAATCTACACCCTAATGCTCTTCCCACAATCTTTCCCTTAATCTTTGTTATTGTTGGTGTTTCTAGATAATTTTACTTGCTTTATTTAGTTTAGACAAACCATTCAATCCATGTTTAGAATGTTTAGGTTGTATTTTAATTCTTGTGCTTGTTCACAATTGTAACGTGAAAAGACAATCGCCCAGACGAAGTTTTCCTCGAGAGACACGACCCGAGTTAGCTCTCCGCCTTACAATCATTCCTATCCTCTTACGGGTCCAGATCGAAGTAGTTGCGTAGGACAAACCGGAATCAATCAAATACACATACAACTGAATCGGACTAATGACCGATTTGCGATTAAACCGATCAAACCGACCGGTCCAGTCCGATTTTCAAAACAATGTCTAAAATGTTATAAAAATTCATTTGAATGCATATACTGGGTCAGATGTGACCCGCAATATACATACAATTGTATCGGACTAATGGCCGATTTGCGGTTAAACCGATCGAACTGAACGGTCCAGTTCGGTTTTCAAAACAATGTCTAAAATGTTACAAAAATTTATTTGAATTAAGATTTATGATAGAAATAAACTATGAAACACGAAAATGGTGGAAAAATAGATAATGTAAGTGATTTGCATCATATTTTTCCGATTAGCTAGTCAAAAAACAGTCTGAAACCCTTCACAAAATGTCGAGAATAGTTTTTTGATCATATTAAGCGTGCTTCAAAAATATATTTTGACCAACCCCGGCTAACTGCAAATTCTAAGACTAAGATGATGGCTCCCCACAATTCAGCCTCAAATGAGAAGCCCACGCTCAAATCTTCATGAAAATAAGCTAACACCGAGTCCATATGATTCCTAAATACCCCTCCACATGTCAATTTCCTCGGACCCATCAGTATTAATCTTGATCCAGCCCCTTGACGGTGAACTCCAAATAACCGAAATAATATATTTTGGTCGTGCCACCTGACCATTAACTCCCGTCTTAAGCACAACCAAGAGATCAACTACCGTATTACGTAAAACCAAGAGATCCTAACTTTTCCAAAACCAAACACGCTTCCTTCCAAGCAAGTTGTGACCCATGCAATAAGAGCAAACGTTAATTGCATATATCCATCATAAATAGCTCTATTACGAGCATGCCAAATACCCAAAATCAATGTTATAACACCAATGCACCAAAGAACCACATGCGGCTGAAAGATACCAAAAAGAAAACCCCATACCTCTCGAACCACAGAACAACTCCAAAATAAATGATCAAAATCCTCATCCTTTTGTCTACATAACACACAAATGAAAGGACTGCAATAGCCCCAAATGCGCACTTTATCCATTGTTGGAAATCGTCGCAAAATAGCCCTCCAACAAGTTATAGATTGTCTAACTTGAATGGCTCGATGCCACACCCACTTATCTTATCTAACTTCTGCTTGATGTCTGCGATTACACAGTTTAGCAACCTTTGTAGAAATGGCCCCATGCACCGACCTTCGCCAGTGTCTTTTATTTTCCAACTGCGTAACAGGCATCTGCAACACCTCCCAAATAATATCCAGGAACAACTCAATAAATTTTCCCGTTAATCTCCATATGCCATCCCACAAATAATCGGAGACCTGATCCATGAACGTGGGGTGTAGCTCGTTTGGAATGGCCAACCTATCAACTAATATATATTCGAGCAATTATCTAGTCAAAAAAATGGGGAACGTTTATGGATCGGGTTAGCCAGATACCATTGCCTAAATAATTGAGAAACCTTAGTCAAAAGGGATATTTCGTCCATAACTCACAGGAGAAACCCTCTCTCTCCACAGCCAAAGCAAGTGATCAACTTAACCCCTCCGTTGCCAACCCAAACAACAAATGGGAGATTAGATCACCCTGTCTAACACCTCTCAAGCAGCTAAAATGTCCATAAGATGTGCCATTTATGAGAATGGAAAAGTGAGCAGATTACAGAATATGCTTAATCCAAGATATAAACACCACCAAGAAATCAAGCAAATCCAACACCTTGTCTAAAAAGTACCAACGAAGAGTATCAAATTCTTTATGGATATCCACTTCAACGCCACATTATTACCCTTTTTCGTTCTATTCAAATTATTTATCCATTTCGAGGCCAGAAGAATAGCATCATGAATTTGATGACCGGATATAAATCCAAATTGATTTGAAGACATAATAGAAGCCGCAATCACATTTAGCCGATTTGCCAAAATTTTAGAAAAAATCTTGAACAAAAATTACCAAGCACAATTGGGCGATCTATCTTAACCTTCACTATAGTTTCCTCCTTTGGAATTAAAACCACAAAGTTATAGTTTTGCTCCGAAGGAAAGTGACCAAACTTGAAGCATTCCTTTACCGCATGATAGATATCCTCGTTAATAATTTTCCATGTGGCCTGAAATTTTTTTGCATTATAACTATCAAGCCCATTGCACTTTTTGTATCTATAGAAAAAAAACAACAACCCGCATCTCTTCTTTATTAGGCATCTTAATGAGATTCCATGATTGCTCATCAGAGACTAAATTTGGGATAATGCCCTCCAGCCAATCCAACTCCACTCCCAAACTATTTTCAAGGTTGAACATTGTAACACCCCGTATTTTTGGATTATAGTTAAAAGTTTTCTAAATTTATTTAGAAGGTTACAAAAAAATTATTGGAGCTAAAATAAAGTAAAATAGATAAAAGATGCGATTTTAGGTATTATTTAAGATTGAAAAAAAAATAATAGTTGGAATATTTTTGACGCGTGGTCAATAATGATTTTCGTGAAAATAGAACGACTCGAGAATTTCAATGGTACTTTTAAAATTTTAATTAGAGGTCAAACGAATTCCTGATAATATTTTTGGTAAAATAAATAGTAATTTTTTTATTCAATTTAAAAAGGAATCTTTTCTCGTTTTATTATCAAATGATATTTTCGGCATATTATTTTGAATTGATTTAATAGGAAATAATCCAATGAACCTCCCGGTATTTTTAGATTTATAATGCAAGATTAATTGAACTCCAGGTAAAATAAAGCAACTTTTAGTTGAGTTAAAAAAAAAAAACATTTCTTCAATATCTAATAAAATATTTATAATTTTCCCCCATCCTTATCATCATTTCCCATTTCATCTTATATTAGAGAGAGATAGATTCGAGACGGTGAGAGATAGATGAAGGAAAAAAAAAGAAGAAGAGAGAGAGAAAGAAAGTGATAAGAGGGGAGAGAGAGAATTGAGCGAGAGATAGAGTAGAGAGAGAGAAGAGAAATCCGAGAAAGAGAGAGAGAAGAGAGAGAGGAGGGAGTTGCCGCTGCAGCTGCCGACCACCACCTGTCACTGCCACCGCTGGAGCGCCGCCGAAGTCGCCGGAGATGCTGCCGGAGCAGCCGCAACCTGCCGGAAAATGGCGACGTTGTTTCCACATTGCGCGGTCATCGTATCGGTCCATTTCTCGTTCTTTTTAGCCCAAATTTTAATATGTCGTGTATTTAAATGTGTTCTACGTTTCGTATGTTGAACGCGTTCCCGTCCGACGGCCGGAAACCGGCGAAATCGCCGGAAAAACTGAAATTTAATAAAAACGCCGATCAGTCACGTTTTTTTCCATTTTGACCCGTTTCTGGTCGTCAAATCAAAAATGTTTCTTCTCAAAAGTTGCTCGAAATAATATTTCCTATATGCCTGTCGAATTTCGTAATTTTTGGATGAGTTTTGAAAAATATCAATTATTTAATTTAAGCAGTTATTTTTGTACCGGGAGCATGTGTTATTGAAAAATTCTAAAACTCTCAAACTATAGTCTTGGCATATATAGGATGGTCCTTGAATATTTTCATAATTTTTGAACAGTTAAAAAGTGTCGTGGCACAAATCTGATAAAAATCGACTAAAATGACAAGTTTTGAAAAGAGACCTCTGTCAAATCGGTTGGTCCCAATAAATCAAGAATAATATTTTGGAATTTATTTCCTTCTTTGTCGGAATTATTCGAAGTCTCTAGAGTCGCGCAATCTATTTTTGAAGAGAATATAATTAAATAATAGCTCGAATTTCAGTAGATTAATTCCCGAAAATATAGAGATTATTCTGAGTCGAATATCGACCCTTGTAGGACCTGCAGAGCCTGCTAGGATTAATAAAACTATTTTCGAAGTTATTGTGCCGTCATGTGCTCGTCATCCAGATGAGTTATATTTTTCTCAAATTATGTTCAGCTAATAAGCTCAACTGTTTATCAACTGTATAACATGAATATCTGTATCAAAATGATTTAGCTCACTGTTCGCGTTCGCCAGTATCCTACGAAAATATTGAGTGCTTAACTAGACTCGAGTTCGGATCCTTAAAGCTTTGGGACCGTATACACTATCCTTTATTAGACAGCTGGGCTGGAGGACGTGTATATAAGTTAAGACACTGTAGGAAGGGACAGTTGAGATAGAGAGTGCAAGTAAGGTTAAAAGAAGCTTTGTATACATGGAATGCTTTTGAGATTTGAAACCTTTCCATTGTTATACTTGTGTGGATACGATATTCATATTTATAAAATGATTGTGAACTGTTTAACAAAATTTGCCCACTGGGTACATTAGTACTCAGCCCAAATCTTTTCTAAATATTTCAGGTTGAGAGGCAGGCTGGAAGATGACGGAGCTGAGGCCAAGGGCTGGCTTTTTGTTATATGCCTGCTCTTTCTGTGTTGTTCAGAAATCTTAGATACTCTAAATTAATTAAGTGTTTGCAAACAAATTTTACTTGAGTTGTGCTCCGCGCTTGTTCCGTTCACTCTTATATAACTTGTCTTCAATTGTTTGAAGCATGTTATGATTTCAGCATTATGCTATGATGTTCCTTTACAATTATTTGGTGGGATAAGTTCCCTTTGATGATTGGTAATTTATTCAGGTTCTTTCTAAACGCCTTAGAGCGTGGTTTAATTCCAGTTACAGAGGTTATGCTGTCCAAATGTTTGGGGCACTAACCTTATTCCTTCTGAACACTCTCATGGGTGGTTCTATTTCAGTTACAAAGGTTATGTTGCCCAAATGTTTGGGGCACTAACCCTATTTCTATAATTATCTTTATGCAACAACCCCTTCCCCCTTCCCCCAGTAGCGCGTCGGTCCCTTGTCACTACTCTTCCGGGATCGGGGCGTTACAAACATGCTAGAATAATAAGCCACAATATGATCTGCAACAATCTTCATATCCACTTCCAAACGGTTCTCAATCATCAGTGAAGACAAAGTATTTATAGCTCGAGCAAATTGTCGAGCCCTATGAAAATAAGTAGAATTTATGTCCCCATCATTAAGCCACCTAATATGACTTTTCTGTTGCAAGAGCTTCGACTAAGACAATAGCTTCTCACTAACTCAAAGTTGAATATCCATTTCCTCTTCCAACAAAGTTGAGGAATAGCTCTCTTTAGAAATCTTATCTTGAAGCTCACTCAGCTCCTCTTGCAAACCCGTGAGATCTCTCTTCACATAACCAAAAGTATTGAAATTCCATGATTTATGAACCAATTTCAGATGTTTGAGCTTGTTCATAACTCTTCTAATTCTGCTCCTAGAATCCTCAAAATAATTCCAAAACTCCTTCATTGTATCAAGAAATGTAGGATGCTCTGACCACATCGACAAAAAGTGGAAAAGATGAGGACCTCCTACACTCTCATTCGAAAAAAACAACACAAGAAGGGAGTGATCCTAGATGATTCTAGGAAGAAGCATCGTTGAAATATTCTCTCAATTATTATGAAAATTATTAGAAATAAGAGCCCTATCCAACCGACTCTCCACATGCTCTGGAAGAAACCTTCTACTAGACCACGAACAGAACAAACCGGAGGAAGGGACCTCCAACAGGCCAATCACATTGATAAATGATTAAAAATCAAGATAAGAAGCCTTGTTAACTAGCTTGGAGCTCACACGTTCATGCGCACCACTTATCGCATTAAAATCCTCCAGAAAATCACTAAACCATCAAATTGAGCCAAATCAGTCCAGAGGGTTCGTCTGGTAATGTACAAGCTGCATCCATGCACAAATGCAACAATTCCCAACTTATAATCCTTTTTTAAAGAAAGAACAACATGTTAAGCATAGAAAAAAATGACAACATGTTGAATATAATGTGCTGTAAATATCCAAATGTTCGAACCATGAGATTCTCTAACATTTTGAAACACCTGGACCAGTTGAAACTCCATCCAATATGGTTCAAAATGCTTAGTAAACCTAGCTTTAGGTTCAAAAGTTCCCACCATATCTGGTTTAATTGCAGTTAGCACATTGATTTTTTAATATGCCACAAGATGATTCATTGGCTATCCCGCATATATTCCAAGCGAGCAAATTCATCACTTAAAAAGTAGGAGAGCAAGAAATACGAGCTCCCTTTTTAGAGACACTTGAAGTCCTCGTATCTTTATCCACCAAGCCCCACTTTGTGGTAATACGATCTATATTTTTCATTGCATCCGTCTCAATAGGGGCCACCTCAAAGTTGGAAATAGATTTCTCAACCGCCCTTACCTTGTCAGCTTTGGAATGTAACTCCTCTATTTTGCCATCAATAGTAGACTTGAGAGATCCCTCCCTGTCCATTTCCAGAGAATTTCCCTTCTTAGAAATGTTATCTTTACCTTCTAGCCTAGACGACTTTTGAATTGGCTTAACAAGTTGAGTTTTTTGCATTTTGTTTTTTCTTTAGACAGTTATTCCACTTATATGCACCCATGCCATATATGATCTAGGCATCATAGGCACCTTCTCCGATATAGGCAATTCTCTAGAAGGATTTGCAGCACTACTGTCCACCCATTGTTCACTTTCAGCGGAAGAAGACTTTTCCACCATAATTTTCCCATCAACATCCTTTACTGAGGAAGAGGACTCCTCCACCGCAACTCTCTCTATGAAGTCCTCTCCATCGGTACATTCTTTCTCCCCCTCAACTTCCAAGAGAGAAAATTTATTCTCCACTTGAATTCTCAGAACCACCCCTTTGCCGCACCATGGGAAATGACCGACTCTACAATATTCTGACTATTATCAATCTCAATCTGATCATGAGCCCTAGCAAATTCATCCATATCATATGACTTCAAATTCTCTATAGGCACTTTCTTCTCACTCGTACCCTGTAAATTCAAATTTTTATTAGGCACTTCCCTCTCAATAGGTTTTTCAAAAATCACCCTACTCTCCCTTTCATGTGTGGTCTTCTTACGACATTTGGCAGCCGCATGACCCACCATTTGACAAATACTACAGACTGGAGGAAGATTTTCATAATCCAAGTCAACAAAAATTGAAACATCACCCTAAACTCTACAATTGTAATGACATGTCAACTTCAATGAGAACACGGGCAAAATGACTAACCGAGCCATTGACATAATTTCCATCAATTTTCAAAGGGGTACTAACAGATTGCGTAATCTATGTCAAAACTTCCCTAAGCCAATACTCAAAGAGTAGTTTATACAACCTGACCCAAATTTGTGCCAAAGATGATTGCACCTTGTATGGGGAAAAATCAGGAACCCAATCCCTGATACAAATCAAACTCATCATGATATTCCAAACTTATGAAGCCTTCACCTTTTGTTGATCATCCTCATATGAGAAAATAACGTATAATACCCTTTGCCCAAAGGAACTAAATTCCAAGGGGCCAAAGTAACCAAAATCTTACTCAGTGTTGTTTGCAGTTCAGATAAAACCCAAGGTTGATCTCCTTTCGAAAACATCAAATGACTTATCAGAACAAATTAAAACTTCTCCAATTGTGCCTGATAAATATCCTCCGGAATAGTGATCGAGCAAAAATCCCCACGTTTAACAGGTTGGATCCTTGAAAGAGACGTGCTGAATACTTCAGGATGACGAGGTATGGAATTCCTATTGACAGCTGACACACAAGAACGACCATGCAGAGGCGGTGATTGTTTTTTATTCAAAACCCTAGCCTCCAGATTAGGGTTCCGGAGCTGCCTATCCAAAGATCGTAAGGATTCTTTGGTGATATTTTCCATCGACTGTGAGGATCCAATGGAGGGATTTGATATACTATTCAGATGAGATACCTAAACATGAGAACTGGGCAACGAAGGTGGCGGAGTGGCGAACATGGCTTAATCAGAAATCATAGATAAGAAGAGAGAAGAGAGCATATTGCTATCAATCAAACCAAAATTAAAAAGTTCGCGAATATAGACATTTTTGGTGGAGAAATTCGAACACGGGTTGACATTGACAAAATTAAAGATGAAAAAGAAATTTATTACTGAAAAAAATAAGAGTTTGGGAAAAAAAAGAGTAGTTTGAAAGATTAAAATGTAAGTAAAAATAAATAGAACATGAATAAAAGAATAAGAAACAGACGGACAAAAAATTATATATAATCATATAATAGAAAACAAATAAATGAAATAAACGAAAAATGTGCTGAGGAGGAGTAGAACACACGTGCACAAAATAATGTATACAAAAAATAAATGGAATTTAATTGAAACTTTTTTTGTGGAGAAATCGGATAAAATATTGTAGACCCGTGCCGACCAATTCACCAAGTAGCAAATAAGCAAAACATTTTGGAAAAATAATTTAGAAATTTACCATGTGAAAATGCAAAATGAATGCAAAACAAATCACAAACAAATGGTTAAAATCATAAATTATTATATATAGCTTGTGGTGTGGCCCTTTAATGCGGCATATATGTATTGTATTTTGTCAAAAAAGGATAAATTAATAAATTTTATATACCTACGTAAATCAATGGAACACTAAAAGCAAAGGACAAACTTAAGCTATTATAATATGCCATTTAGCATCACATCAAGATCTCATATTTGGTATTTATTTTTTAAAAACATTAGATTAGGCAGTTAAATTAGGTCACCGTTTTCTGAGCCAGATTATTTGGCCTACCATCTGCGATCCTAATCGATACGTGGATTCGAATTATACATCCCCACCTTAACGATTTTTTTTTTTTTTTTTTTAAATTCATACCCAGATCAAATTACGAATTCAAAGGATTAATTATGATTAAATAGATAAATTTTAATATAATTTGTAGTTTAGACAAAAAATTTGAAATGTTATAATTCGAACACAAACTTTTTTTTTTTGTGAAATAGATTCAATTTGTAATAATATGAAAAAATCAAATATTATATTTCATACCGATCTTTATTATGTTAATGAAATTCAAATTATAATTAGGCTATATATCTATGCACTTTTACAATATTTCATGTTATATATATGTTCTTCTTTCTTTGGAAAATTAATGCTTGTTTTGCAAGAAATTGCAAGATTGTGTTTTAATTACAACATTTCAAAATTCATATCTAAATTGTAAAATATATAAAATTTTATGTATTTAATTGTAATTAACTCTAAATTCAAACACCAACAAATTATAAATGTATTAGTATATATTTGAATTCGAATTTTGATTTATAAGAAGATCTCACGTATATTTTTGTCGGGTTTTTATATTGAGGAATATAACATTCGATCCGATTAAACCGATGGCGACAAAATTATAAATAAAGCGATATGCACAAGAGTCTTGGACCGAGGCTGTGTTATGAATAAAATAACCGATCATTAAATGAAAGATCCAGTAGCTTCAATTCATATATGTGTAACACAAATTCCGAGTATTTAAATTAATAAACACCGGAAAATCGTACAAAGAAAAGATTTTGAATTGAAATTACAATCTGTGGTTCGATTCTCTATCTAAATCTTCTGATACTTCTTTTCAGGATTTTGTTCATCATTGTTCTTCGAGATCTTCAAGTTGTTCTTGCTCTTCGATCTTCAGGAACTCGATGCTTTGAGGTTTATAACGTCGATTCGAAGGATTTTTATCTTGCTTCCGAATCAAACGTAGCTTTTAGGATGATTAGTTGAAGAATGCTTCGAATCTTCAAGTTGTTCTTGAGGATTTGAGGTTGATAACGCCGATCGGAGGGCTGAGCACCTTGAATCCGGATCGAACGTCGAGTTTAGGATGATTTCTGGCAAAGAACGCGAAGAACATCTTGAATCTCCAACTTGCACGCCTTGAAGATTGAAGAGAGCTTTCTCTCACGAATCCTTCTCCTAACTTGAGCTCTTGAAGTTGTGTCGTTTCCTTAGGTCAAGCCCTCTATTTATAGGAAAATGAGGGTGTATTAGGGCTTACATGGCATCATTCTATTGGTGTGTTTATTAGGGCTTACATGGCATAATTGTGCCCTATCCCCTTTGTGATTCTCTACAACAATGTGCCCTTTTTCTTGTGTGAGCTCGTCATGTGTCGCATTTCCATTGGTCGAGATTTTTCCACATATTGAATACCAATTTATTTATTTAATTTAGGAATTAAAATTCCTAAAATATAAATAAATGATATAATTTAGATATTTCAATTGTTTAATTTCCATGTGTCACCATTTGATTGGTGATAAAAATTCATTTACTTACAATATGTCTCTAAACCCTTATCTCTATATATTATGTCACTGAGATTTCCAAACTTTTTCCATTTGCAATTATCAAATCTATAGCTTCATTCAATAAATTATATTACTAAATGCCCTAAAACTCTAAAAGTAGTAATAATATTTAAATGGTATTTATTAAGAATTGAATAATCATAATCACATAAGTGATTCGTGACTGAAATTTTGGGTGACACTAAAAATTCTATTTTCTAAAGATGACTCTATTCCAGAGAAGCTTGTGCACTCTTTCCTAAATCGCGGACATGTATTTTAATGGGTATGGTGATGATTGGAGTTCATTTGTAAACTATGTACCAATTTTTATTTTATATTTCTGCTTTAAATTTTCTTCTTTAATTGCGAGTGGAAAACACTCCTAATTGAATTAAAGTTGTTCCCTAACCAGAAAGATATTCCTCTTTTGTGAATACAAAACATACTTTTTCTAGTTATCTCTAAAGATATTTTCCATGCGAAATAAAAGATAGAAATATAGACGAAGATGGTTATGGATGGCTAAAGGTACAACACATGTTCTCTACTTTTCTATATTATTATTTATTCCAGCATAAAAGATTTTATTTACCGTGATACACGTATAAATTATTCTCATTATTTTTTTGAGCGGGGAAATGGTTGAGCGCTGAGTCTTCAATCCGAAATATCTCACACTTATGCATGGATCTTCATAAATAAAATTATTCTGAGCACAAAATTGTATGATAGGGTGAAAAAAAAGGAGTTTAAATGCATGTGCATAATATCAATATTTCTGTCATTTGAAAATGGGAATTTTTATTGTGTCACTGCTGATTTTACTCTTTGCACTTCAGTTACTCAATGCACTACAGATTTTACTCTTTGCACCACACATATTTATATTAATACCCTTCACTCCAAAAATATTTTATTTTACTTGAAAAAAAAAATAAAAAAATATTCAGAAACACAATTTCAAACACGTTCACCTCTTGTTCGAGAATATTAATTCGAACGACTCCTATACTTAGAAAAAAAAGTTGGTTCGAAAACTAAAGTTTGAACAATTCTCATTTGTTCGAAAACTAAAGTTTGAACAACTCTCATTTGTTCGGAAACTAAAATTTGAACGACATTTAGAAAAATTCAGTATGCAAGGGTGAGAAAATATTTTCCGAATGAACTATGTTCGAAAATTGAAGTTCAAACCACTCCAATATATTCGAAAACTTAAATCCGAATGTCCTGAACTTCGTTTTCTCCAAGTACTGTTCGAAAAATAGAGTTCGAACCACTCTAAAATGTTCAAAATTTTCAGTTCGAACGAATCGCGATGTGGACCAAAAAACCCACTACAACACGTTCTAAACTCGATTATTTTTTTATCAATACACCTATACTAGCATCTAATATTTCTAATAAACTATTAGAAGTTGATGAATACTTTGATTAATTTGTTTTATTTTTTTTTTTAATTTTAAATTTATAGTGTATTGAGTAATTTTTATCACTGCTCTCGAAAACATGTAAGCGGTGAAAATTGTGATATAAAAGGGGGTCACTGTTTCTCTTTCGGCGAAAATTATAAGCATATTCTTTGATTATATTCGATTTAGTGTGCGTGTGAAATTATCTGTGGCGGTGCAGTTGTTGGCTTAAAGTCGGTCGGGAAATGGATTCACCCATGTCTTCTTTTATTAAATTATTTTGTACATGTACCACCTTTAACTAATTAAATATTGGTAAATATTGGTTTTGTTTGTACCTACTCTTCAAGATCATTATTCCAATTTATCTCCACCATTTATATTTATTTAAAAACAACGCCACTCGTACACTTAAAAAATATGGAACGATTTGTCGTGTTGCGAAAGGAAGCAATATTAATAAAAGTATATGTTTAGAGAATTTATTTGTGGATACGCACAATTAGTCTCTCTACTTAAAAAGTCTACTTAATTATATTACGCACTAGACCATGTATCTATTTCAGGGAGGGTGGTTTCAATTATTGAATGATTGTTACATGTATTTTGAAAATCTTATAAATACTCATTAAAAGAGAGTTATAATAATCAAGGAATGTTTTAAATAGGATGTTCCGTTCTATCTTCTCTTCTAACCATTTGAAAATATCATAATTCATGTTCACTAAAAATGAGTTGTAATGATTAAGAAGTATTTAAATTACACATGATAAAAATCTAACAATTGGAATATATAAAATGGAATACCGTTTTAAAATAAAGATGATCATCTATCTATAATATATGTGCGTGTTTTTCCTTTAAATCTGATCATTATTCTGATATAAAACATGAATTAGGTGGAACATCATGCATGGTGAGTCGTGCAATCAATATCATACCAGATATATATTATTATTTATTACATTAAGGTGATTGAGAAATTTTCCCTACTAGTTAATTTATATATGTACTTTCACAATAGAATGCTAGCTATATACAGGTGATTATCAATTCTTACATGTGCGGGTATTAACCGGGAAAATTGTATTATAGCATGGGAGTACTAGTGTCCCCGTTCATTTAGAAATATCTCCGAATTTGGAGATTTGTGTGAAAATTTATCGTACAAAATGTATAATACACGTATAAAATTAAGTAAATTAAATTGTTTACACGTATTTATGTCTATATATATATATAAACTGCTTATACAGTAACATAATTTTTATAAGAGTGACGAATACCGACAAAAATTTCATGTAACAAAAATTAATTTTAATTAATTCCATTATAGTCGTATCGCGCATAGCACACAAATTAATAGCAAGTTTCATTTTATTAGTTAACGTATGCTTTAACCATCAAAAGAGGCCAAATAACTTATATTTCCATCCTCTCAAAAAAAAAAAACCTTATATTTCCATGGTGATAAAAATGACTATTTTTTTTACTCACACACTCGACCTGATGGTATTAAGGAGATTTGAACTCTCCAAATAATCTCACTCCACCACCAGACCATCTCTACCGAGATATAAAAATGACAATTTTAATTTTTCCCGCACGCAAAATTATATACATATTTTCCATTTGCTAAACTATTCCAATTAAAAAGAATAGTGATGTCTATAACCAAGATTTGATTTGGTGTGACACACCTGCTTTTTCCTCGTGGAAACACTTTTCCCGGGTAACTATTTAGGTAAATCCGGAAATTAAATAACGCATTTAATTATGACTTGTGAAGTACTGCAAAATGTTTATATTTATACCCGTAACTGAATATAACGGTTTTTTTGGCTTCAAGGTTACCGCTTTTCAATAATTTCAGTTATTATATTTTTTTTTATCATAACATATTAACATGCATGACCAAAAATTTCTCAAAAAAAAAAAAAAAAGAAAAAAAAAACTTTAATTCTTTTGTTTTAAATGATAAATTATACACACAAGGATATTATTATTGTGGATGCAGATTTAAATTCTGATCTGATCGTTATAAGATAAGCGTACGTGTCTGATTATGGTTAAAAGCCTATGAACTTTCAATTAATACTCCGTTTTAGCAATTTTCAGAAATAGCCAATTTCTTTTGATATATATAAAAAAAATTGGATAAATGGAATTTGAGTATATCATAAGGCACTGGTAACGTATCTTTTTTGCAAAATGCAGAGATAGATATATAGGAGAGAGAGAAGAGGAGAGAGAGAGAGAGAGAGAGAAGGCAGTGGGTGGCCACTGTCCACTGGCCATTCCAAAAAGCCACCCACCCTTACGTTTCTTGCTCTTCTATCCTTTTGGTAATTCATTACCCAATTCCTTATTAAACCAAACAATTCTTTTATTCTTCCATGATTCGAGTCCTTTTCTCTATCGACTTTTATTCAAAGTTGACAAGATTTTCAGCGGCAATATAAATTATGCAATCCTTCTCCACATAGGCGATATTTTCTTAGGTTTCGGCAGTTGTTTGATCGGGATAGGATTTTAGAGTTTGAAAAGGATTGGATTCGTAGCAAAAAATATAAATTTTGAATCGAATATTAGAATGGTGGTTTATTGGATTTTAGCGCGAGAGGAAAATTGAGATCGGAGCATTGGTTGATCATGGCGTCGTACAAACTCATCAGAGACGGCGGCGATGAAGTGACATTGGATTTGCGGTCGAAGAATTGCGCTCTGCGCATTGATGGCGGGGGGCATGGCGGCGGCGGTGGTGATGTTGAGACTGCTTACCTCAAAAGCAATACGCCTTCTCCTCGGTTGAGGCAGTCGAATTTCGGCGGCGGCAATGCCTCCTCCAAGTGCACTCTGCCGTCTGGTCGCCTTGTTTCCCTCGACGTTTTTCGCGGCCTTACTGTTGTGGTAAATTACTGTAATTGTATTTTTTCTTAGTTAAACGTGTTTGTCGTGATTGCTTGTTTTTATATCCCACACGAAATAAAAAGCGAAAGCGTATCAAGGGTGGAATAGTAGGTTTATGAAACTTTCTAATTTTTGGAAATTGTTTATCCTAACTTTTAAGGTAGATTTTGTTCCGTACAGTGGATTGCCTTATTTCGCATCAAGTTTACGTAATCACGTTCTTTGCAGTTGAATAATGATGCTTTACTACTTATGTGGAGAAATTTGAAGGGTGGTTTAGAAATTTAAAATATGCGTATGATGAAACTAGCATGCTCAAAACTTATCTTTACGCAATTTAAAAGTACAGTAAAAAACTGTGGTGAAATACAAGTGCAGTGGAGTTTTTTCCAACTTTACTCTTTTCTTTAGCTGGAATCCTAGGCGAAAACAGGACATGTTGAGTTGTAACAACTAAGAATAACAAAAAAAATTAGCTGGTTCAAGAAACTTGAGAAATGACTATCTCATTTGATGGCTAACTTGTTCGGTTATCTCAAATTGATGTGGTTGTATATATCATGCTTACTGCTTTATCACATTTACTTGATGATATATTCGACCAGCAGCATGAGAATGAGAATAATTACTGTAGTCTTGTGTTGCAGTTAATGATCATTGTCGATGATGCTGGCGGATTTATACCTTCTATCAATCACTCACCATGGAATGGGTTGACCCTGGCAGATTTTGTTATGCCATTTTTCCTCTTCATGGTTGGTGTCTCTCTGGGACTTGTATATAAGGTACTTGCCATCTACTGCTTCAATGAAGAAAATAATTGTTGAGTATTTCTTACATTTCCAAATCTAGTGATTACATACGTCTTCATTGATCTGGCCATCTGTTTAAAGCTTTTTGCATCTCATTGAGCACATCCTACTTTGTTTTATTTATTTATTTATTTATTATATACTAATTATTTTCAATTCAACCAGAATATGGTTTGCAGAGTTGCTGCAACCAAGAAAGCAATATTCCGAGCAGGAAAGCTTTTGATACTGGGGATTTTTCTACAAGGTATTAATCTTTTCCACTTTGTACCTATAAGAGATGTTCTGTAGGAGGAAGTTTGCTGATATTCGTTTATTTGTACTCATTGCTATATTCTTGAATTTCTCATATATTAGGTGGCTATTTTCATAGCCTTAATAACCTGACATATGGAGTGGACTTGGAACAGATCAGATGGATGGGCATATTGCAGGTATGAAAATGTGAAATTAGATCCAAGTTATTGAATGAGTAATTTATTGTTAAAAATTGTGGATAACTTCTTTATGCTGCATATAGGTCAAATATTATGGATAACATTTTTTTTCCCCAATTGTTTTGCTCTTTTCAGAGAATTGCAATAGCATATTGGTTTGCAGCAATGTGTGAGATTTGGCTTAGAAATGACGAGAAAGTTGATTCCAGATTATCTTTGCTTAAGAAATATAAATGGCAATGGTAAGCTTTATATGCTCACAAAATTCATGCTATGTAGTTAGATAGATCTATCAAATGGATAAGATAGTGTTTTGCTTCCTTGCAGCACGTCGTTTATATTCTGATTTCCTTAAGCACATCAATATCTACCATTTTATGTTATAATTCTAGATTTTCCTTACAACTTCAGGGCCATGGCATTGATGCTTACTGCAGTATATCTTCTGATGTTATATGCTTTGTATGTTCCTGATTGGGAATACCATATTCCCGCCGGAGCATCTTCCGGAGCTGAAGTATTTAGGGTATGTGGTTGATTTCACGAACTCAGAAAATCTTACGACTGGAACTAATATTTTGTGATTATTATCAAGCAGTGTTTTTTTTTTTTGACAATTTTTATTGCTTTGAAGCTAAAATGTGGTGTGCGAGGTGACACGGGACCTGCATGCAATGCTGCTGGAATGATTGACCGTGCAGTTTTGGGTATTCAGCGCTTGTATCGCAAGCCAATATATGCCCGAACAGAAGTAATTTCTACATCCTACAAACTTAAGAACTCGCATTCTCTTGCCAGCTATATTTTGATTGTTTGGTTCTAAATGTTACTTCTCTTGGCAGCAATGCAGTATCAACTCACCAGATTATGGTCCACTTCCTCCTGATGCTCCTTCGTGGTGTCGAGCCCCTTTTGATCCAGAAGGAATTTTAAGGTTTCTTTGCCTCTTTGCACTTATATGGACACTGTTGATGCATAGTTTTAGCACATGATCAAACTTCTCTGCCTGCTACTACTTATTTAATGGATTTAATTGAACAGGGTTGTGATGCATAATAATACAATCCTTTCATAAGCAGCAAGATCTAACCACTTACTAACCACATTCTGTATAATTTTGTAGTACAGTGATGGCAATTGTCACATGCTTGCTAGGTTTACAGTATGGGCATGTTATCGTCCACTATAAGGTAGAACTCTTCCTTGGCATGATTTTGTCATTGAGTGATGTGTTGTGCCTCATATGTATGTATTGATCTTACTCAGGATCACAAGAAAAGACTCTCTCTCTGGTCGTATCCATCAACGGGCTTCATGCTCCTGGGACTGCTTTGTCACATCTTAGGTAAGTTCTTAGCTTCATTCATTGTCTAATAACAGTGGATTTAGCTTACACCATTAGTGATATTTTTCACTTGTTGATCCAGGGATGCATATAAACAAGGCTCTATACTCGGTCAGCTATACGTGTGTTACTGCAGGCGTTGCAGGGATTCTACTCGCTACAATTTATCTAGTGGTGAGTTGATTATCCAACAACGTGTATTATCCCTCACAGATGACACACACACACACACACACACACACACATATATATATAGACTGAGTGTGGCCTAATATTCCAGGTAGATGTGCATGGATGGAGGCGGTTTACTGCATTGCTCGAATGGATGGGAATGCACGCGTTGCTAATATATATTCTTGTAGCATGCAATATCTTACCTCTTATTCTACAGGGGTTTTACTGGAAACATCCCCATAACAACATTGTGAGTGTATATATAGCTCTCTGAGATGTGTGATGATTTCATATGTTTTCTTTCCCTGACCGCATTTTGTTGATACAGCTAACGTTGATTGGAATCGGGAAGCGGAATTGAATGAGCAGCTGAGCTCTGCTCATTTCTGCAGGTGATCCAACTTTTGAATCATCTGTATTTTTTCATAGAGACCGGCTGTGCAGTGCAGCCATTTGTGTGGATGCAATTGCAAGCACGCGCGTTCCAAATTCATGTATAAACACTTGATATACATACATACATACATATGTATGGTATAATCAATGAAGTGAAAGAAATTGGAAATCAGCTCATCATCTCGAATTCATGTCTTCGTTTCCAGTTTTTCCTCGTGTAGTTAAAAAGTTAGAGGAACACTTGTTTCTAACACAAAGGAATTGAAGAGAGAGAGCGAGAGAGAAGGAAAGCATGCGCCAAATAGACAATCAATGGCTGAAAGATTTCATGTGTAATTAGATGCCAACTAAAAAACCAAGCGAAAGAAATCCGAAATTAGCTTATAGTTTACTCTGTAAATGAGATACACCCACGCTAATACTAATCATTAATCAGATATATGAATTTGCATGAATTTATTTCCAATCTCTCAAACACACACACAAAAAAGCACAAGCCAATCATGCAAACAACAGCAAACCCAATTAATTAATTAATTAAGCTCAGCTGAATCAAGGGGGATTGACGTAAGCCAAGACGCTGTAGACAGTCTGAATAATGGTGAGGGCAAAAAGGAAGACGGCGGCGACGACGGAGAGAATAGCCCAGGGGTTAGTAAAATAGGTGTGCATGAGGTTAGCCCTCCACTGGTGCCATGGCTGCTGGCAGTAAGCACTTACCTGCTTGTGAACCTGGTCGAGGCTGCTGTCGGGATCGAGGGTGATATCCATCGACAGCGAGTTGAAGAGCTTCGCCACCGCCTTATCGCTGCCGACGGCGTTCTGTATAATCCCGCACGAGTGCAGCAGGCTCACATCCCTCGCGCTGTCGATGATGTTGTCCATGAAAAATATGTAGGCCGTGACCTCGTTCCCCGCCCCCACGTGGAAGCGCTCGAACGCTATCAGGTTCAGGTACAGCGACTCCAGCGCGTCATCCACCACGATCAGCGGCAGCTTCAGCACTCCGCCGTGGAATGAGATGTCCTTCAGGCTCCTCGACCCGCTCCGCCTTATCCGGATCCCCGCCTCGTTCAGCTCCGTCGCTGAACGGATTATGTCGTCTCCTCCTCCGCCGTGCTCGCTGTCGCCCCCGCCGCCGCCCTTGGTTTTGTGCTTTTTGGCGCGAGGCTCGTCGAGGAGCAGGCTTTTGCGGTAGATGTCCAGTATGTGGAGGCAGTGGTTGAATTCGTGGAGGTTTTTGTGGGGTACGTTTTGTTGGAAGAATTTCAGAATCCGCTTCGTTAATACATCCCTGCCCTCCTGTTCATTGCTTTCTCAATCAATCACTACCATATTCTATCCCACACTTTTAATCATATTTCGTTAATTCTATCTCAGTCTTCAAAAAATATGATATTTTGTTAATTCTATCTAATTCTGGCAACATATGTATTTGACGTGCCTTGCCGGAAGCTTATGTGTTATTTCTGTAAATAAAAAGAAATTATGTGAAAACGTTTTATTTCCGGGCATGACTTCAAAAATTATAAGCTTAATTTCCGCGAGCCATGTCACATACTTGAAGTCAGAATTAGCTTCTGAGATATAATTGAAAAGGAAAAGAAATTAAAGGTTGTGATATAAATTATAATTTTTTGAAGGTTGATTGAGATATAATTGAAACATTATCAAAAATTTGGGATATAATATGGTATTAATCCTCATAAAAACTAAGATATTGTATGTATAGGTTTTACGAAAAATTATGAATTAATACCCCCTTTTGTTCCGATTATATAGTTCTCTTTTATTTTGAGGTGTTCCAATTATTTAGTGCCACTACTGTAAGTAGTGTTATTTTTAATAGGAATGTACAATTACACCTTTAGGTTTTGGAAATTAAAAAAAAAAGAGCATTTAAGTTTTTGAAAGTTATAACTCTTAAATGTTATTTTTTCAAAAAAAAAAAAAAAGAAAGAAAGATTAATTAAAATTGACTAACTTAATTTGCATGTAATGTGAAAAGTGAAAAAATTAAAATAAGTTTATCAAAATTTAAAATTGAATTTCAAATAAATTTTGTAGGATGAGACCGTGTGACGTTGGGAGAAAAATATATTTGAGTTTCAAATGTACAAAATCTCTTAAACTTCCAGTTATTGTAAGTGGTGATTTGTATCATTAATTGTATATTTTCTTTATTTAAAAAAAAATACATTAAAGCTGAGCTAAAATATGAGTTATAAATTATAATTTTCATTAAATAAGGGTAATTTTGAAATATATATTTATTTTAGTCAGTAAATTTTAAACATATTTATTTTAGTCACTTTGGACAAAAATATCCCTATGCGCGCTGGATTCAGTGCGCAGTGCGCGCGCACATCAACAGTCCGACACCTGCTCAAAGCACACCCGAGCGCAGGTCCCGCGCACTGAGCAAGGGCAATATAGTAATTCTGGCTAAATAATATATATTTAAAAATTAATGGCTAAATTAAGTTTTTTAAAAGTTTGACCAGCTAGTTTTACCCATTTCCACTATTTTTAATCTACGTGCAAGTAGAAAATGGACTATATATATATATATATATAATCGGGACGAAAGGAGTAGTAATTTTGATAAAGTTGTTATGCACATAAATACAACAATGTAGTTATGTAGTAAATTAATTATAAAAAAATGAAAAATCTACAATTATTATTTAATTAATATGCTCTAACGTTTCGATGATAATTTTTTTGAACCTCGATCCACCTATCAAAATTAAAACAATAATTGATAAACATAATGCAGATAATAAAGAAAATTGAACTGTAGTAATCTAAAATTGTCAAAGAAACTATAAAAAAATATCCTACATTTAAAACTAAACTAAGTAAAATCATTTTTTTTTTTCCAATTCTCAAGTTAGACCTAAAGTCAGAAAGAAAAGCATACATGATATTATGCAACAAAAATGAAGTTTAAGGGAGTATATTATAAATTTAATACTATTAGTTTTGACTTTTGACAAGATACACTTAATTTTTTTGGGATGAAAATATGACTCTAATTAGATCTCGATAAGGACATATAACTTTTTTAAAATAATAATAATAATAATAATAATAATAATAATAATAATAATAATAATAATAATAATAATAATAATAATAATAATAATAATAATAATAATAATAATAATAAGTAATTGGGGGTGTATTAAAATTTGTGTTTACCTGGAGTGAGTTGTCATTTTGAACAGCAACAAGTGTTTGAAGAACGAGAATGGGCAGCTGATTCTCGAGCATCAACATGTCCCGCTTTAGATAAGGAACAATGTAGAGCTTCCCATGGCTGCTGAATATTGGATCATTAGCAGCATAATCTTTCAGATCATTACTCCGAGGCGGAGCTTCATTCTGCGCCGCCATCGGAGCCGGAGGTCGATGGGCCTGAGCAGAGGTTGAGGTGGCGGAACGCAGTATTTCCAAGATGAAGCAGCCGTCGACAATCATCAGCTCCAAAAAATTGTCAGTATCGTGGTGCCATTGGAGGTTGAGCTGATCGTAGGCATGTTTGAGGTCGTCGGCGATGGGGGCGAAGGCCTCCACGTAGGTGTGGAGGGGTTTGTTGGAACGCTTGAGGAAGTGGAGGAGGGCGCGGCGCTTGTGAGGCTCCATGGCCTTGAGGTTATCGTCGTCGTGGTGGTAGGGGCCGAAGGAGACTATCTGTGGCTTGTAAGCGCGGCGGTTGATGTCGGTGACGGAGGCCGGAATTCTGTAGATTGATCGCTTGCTCCACTGTGCTGACTCTTCTGATGTGTTTGCTAGATTTTCCAAATCCTTGTTGATGCTCACCACCCATTCTTTGTCTTCCATTATCTGTACTGATCGATACTCCAATGGAATTCTGTATGTTAGTTTGATTGTTAGTATATACTGTATGTAGTTATATATATATGTACTCTCTCTCTCTCTCATATAGTCATATACTCATATATATATATATGTATAATATTCCCTGTTTGGAACAGAACAGGAAGGTGTGTTCTTTCCCCACGGTTGAAGCCATCTATCTGTTGTCTTACTATTTTGCAGATTTGGGCATTCCTTTCTTACATCCTAGGATTAATTATCAGTTTTGTGTCTTGTTTTCTCAAGTCAAGAGAGATTCTTGTTTGCTTTCGAGTAGATTAATGATTGTTATCTGTAAAGATTTGAAGCTATGTGTGGGTGTGTGTGTGTTTTACAGTTGTAAGAATGTTTTAGTGAGTTGAGTTCCTTCCCTAGCCCAAAGTAGAGAACCACATGAAGTCTTCTTCTAACAAAAATGTGTGGTTTGAGGGAATTATGAGGTGAGATTATTTTAGAGAATAATGATTAAGCATTCCTTGTGTTGTCGTCGAACATGAAATTCGAATCGTGGGCTCAGAGGTTTTCTCCATATGCCCTTTATCTAACATCAGGGTTCAACCCACAAAAGCTTTAAAATAAATATATAGAAAGCTAAAGATTCTGTTGTGTTATGTTTCCTAGATCTTCAACTAAATTGAAACTATGTGCTTTCTTTACTTTGTTGGGTTTTTTTTAGCATTGAGTCCTGTAAAGACGAGAGCGACTATCTGAAAAGTAAAAACTACTTATCTACTACTATATAAAAATAATTTTATTTTACAAAATTTCATTTACCTATTATGGCCATATTTTAACTTTAATTTAAGAGTATTAATGTAATATAATATAATATAATATATTTATTTTAAGATGATGATATATCATATTAATTTTCATATATATATATATATAATATTATTTAAATATAGTAACATATACTAATCCTAGGTTCTAAATATAGTGAAATGGATACAACTAGTCAGATAACAAATGTTTTTTTAGCTAACTTTTTTAATTCATGCTTTTTTTATTCAAATTTTTTGTAATTCTCTCAAATACCCTTACTAAAGGGTGGGCCCAGTCAACATATTCTTTTTGACTCATTTTTTAAAACATAAAACCTAATTTTGAAAAAAAATTCTCACGAACGCATGAGATCCCCTTTGCTTTTCTTTCTCGTGATTCATTCATAATAGACACGAAGCTTGGTGCAAAAAAATTCTCACGAAATAGCATTCTCGTGAAAATCAACCAATTATTGTCGTGAAAAAAATTCTCACAGAGTAGCATACTCTCGAAAATCAAGCAATCATTTTGAAAAATCCCATCAACGTTGAAGCCTCCGTGATGAGGACGAAGACATTGAGCCATGGAAAATCTCGATTCGTGGGTTGCTGCTGATTTTCAACAAGTTAGAAGTTAGAACACTGAATTCATTTTTTTGTTGTTTTGAATATATGTCAATCAATTTTTGAATATATGTCGATAAATTTAGATGATTTCATGAAACTATATGTCGATCAATTTATGCATTCCTATTGTGGAATTTCTTGAATTAAGACGTTAGAATATGTTTTAATGTTAGGAAGTAGTGAAATCTATCGAATTTGGTGAATTTAGATTCATGGGTTGCTGTGTAGTTTGTGAATTTTATAGCATAAATGGATGAAATATATTCCCACGAAAATCAGTTCTCATGACAATTAATCTATACTCACGAAAACACTTTCGTGTCTAAATATT
Source organism: Perilla frutescens (assembly GCA_026008535.1). Classification (NCBI taxonomy): domain Eukaryota; kingdom Viridiplantae; phylum Streptophyta; class Magnoliopsida; order Lamiales; family Lamiaceae; genus Perilla; species Perilla frutescens. The sequence continues at coordinate 23,782,061 of BRKX01000010.1, read as the reverse complement.
CTCACGAAAAGAGTTATCACGAGTAAATATTCTCACGAAATATATTTTCATGACTAAACTTTAAATCGTGAGTATTTTGACACGAAACTTTAAACCGTGAGCATTTTTACCACGAAATAATATTTCGTGAGTATTATTGCCACGACAAGGAGAAATCGTGAGTATTTATTTTCATGAAATATGATTTCGTGAGTATTTATTCGCACGAATTAAGTTGTCGTGTATATAATAGTTTGGTTTGATAATTCATCGTGCTTGCATTTTTTATATGATAATTAATTCTTCTCCTTATGTACGTATCTATAGCATGAATAATTAGATTTAATTTAATTATATTTGTTCATATTTGTTTTATTTTTTCATTATTTATTGATATTTTTTATTGTTTTAAAAAAGCATTCTTGGGTGTGGAGAATGGAGGCTTTACAGAACATCACTTGCGGAATCAATTTATATTGGAAGGACAACATTAGAGTGATTAAAGAAGTATTAGAGGTGATCAATATCGGGCCCGGATCAACAGAACATTTTAGGAGATATTGGTGTTTTGGCCATTTGGTGGATTTTGTGGGTGGAAACAGTTGTAACAAATGCTTTACACGCATTGTTGAGTAGGGAGGTGATCATTGATGGTGCACGGGAGCACGATATTTGATTTTGTATTGGAGAAACCAACATTAGTTTTTCCCCTGGGGTGTTTGCATTAATGACTGGACTGCAGTTTGGGGGATCCTATTTTGACCCATCTTCATCATATGAGATTCCTAAGACCTCATTTTATTATCGTGTATTGTCGAAGACACCTCTGAGAGTGAATGACCTACTTGAGATGTTTAAGACATATTGCCTAGGAGATGACGTTATGGATTACGTGATAGCCGCCAATGCGTTGTTCCTGCACAACATGATATTTGGATATGATCAGACGCACATGATAGATGATTGGGTATGGGTCTTAGTTGAGGATCGGCATCGATGAAACTCATTTCCATGGAGCGCTTATGCATTTAGTCTTTTGGAGCATTGTATGAGTTTGGTGCCGTCTGCAGAGGTGGAACTGATAAGAAAATTCAAGAAGATAGAGTAAAAGCAAAGAATGTCTTATCATTTCTATAGACCAGTGTGGGCTTTACTGGTATGATTTCAATTTTGTCACGATTATAACTGTAATCTTATTTTATCGAATATAATTTGATCAATATTTTATTTTATAGGTATGGGCATATGAGGCTGTACCTCGACTCGGTGTACATTGTGCACAAGTTTCATTAGTAGAGGCATTGCCTAGGTGTTTGAAGTGGACTTTTAAGACGAAGACTGCACGTTTGGGCACATTATTTTCTGATGAGGTAAGCATTTATTTTAAAAAATGCGTGTTTTATTGATTATCTGTGTGTTTCTAATCAATCTTTACCATTTGCAGCAATTATGTTTCATATATTTAGAACCAAGTGAGCATGAGGTGGCCACGTCATATTACAAACGTGTCTTGCTCGGTGATTATATGGGCGTGACGTATGAGGCGCAACACAATAAGAGGATAAAGCCTACTTATCAAGAGTTGGCTAGAGCCCATCAGCCGAGAGCTCCCTCTCCTCCTAGATCTTCCTCTTAGTCCAGGAGATCTGGCAGTTGCATTCCTCGCACTTAATTTATCGGTGATGTATACAATAGGCTCATCTTGCTCTTGAACTAAACGAGCTAAATCAACATCCATTTTCAAGAGTCCTTTTAGTGTCCTCCTTGTCAATGACCTCGTCAAATAACTCAGTGTATAACTTACACTTGTTGGAGATGTTTCCATAAAAGTGAATTTCTTCTATCAATTTATTACGAGATAAATTGTCAAATGGGAGGTGCACGGGCTGATCGTCACCATCCACATATTCAGATCTCTCCCATCTACCACTATGTTGGACAACAATACATTACCAAGCAATCTGCAAATCAACAATAAAGACTAATTAAAGTAATTTAAAAAATAAATCATATCGTGAGAATATTGTCACAGAAGCACAGAATTCGTGACAATATTGTCACGAAATCTAGACTTCTCGTGATAATGTTTGAATTTTTTTAAAATATTATCGCGAAAGCAACAAATCGTGACAATATATTGTCACGAAAGGACCGTATTCGTGACAATATTTTTGAGAACATGTTATAGTCACGAGACACCAAATTCGTGGCAGTATTGTCACGAATTCATGTGATTTCATGACAATATTGTCACGAAATCACCTGAACTGTGACAATATTGACACGAAAATATTGAATATTCAATAAATTATGCGACGATACCAATCTTCACAAAACATTCAAATCTACAAACTCACATTAATCTACCACAAAATATCTAAATATACAACAATATATGCATATGTGATCTTCAAAAATTACAAAAATAAAGATCTTATAACTTCAATAACTATTAAACACAAATGTTATAAAATTAATGTAAATTACGGATAAATTGCTTAAAGTTTTATAATGACCTTAAACCCGACTAATTCGAACAACTTGACGGTTAGAAAAATAAAAAAAAACTCACCTTAATTTTTTGTGAATATGTTGTTTCTCCAACAAATTGTTCATAATCAAGAAACTAGTAGTAGATTAGAGGGAAAATCTAAATATTGTAAACAATGCAATCCAAAGGATACAACCACTCATCAAAAAAAAAAAAAAAAACTACACTATGTGATTTAGTTGAAAACTTAAAGTTAAATCAAGAAGAATATCGGTGATGGAGTTATACTCTACTCACATGCAAGGAAATAAAAGAAACAGTATCACAAAGAAGAAAATCAAAGATTGCATTGAGATTCTTATCACTGAAACAAAAGGAAAGAAGAAAAGTTCATAAAGCATGACGATGAAAAAAAAATCATAATATATATTTACATCCTTTATCAACAGTACTAAATACTTATACAAATTTATATGCAATGACTTTTTATAGCATATAATATTGTGCATTTTATTTTATTTTACTTTATATTTTTGCTTTATTATGCTTACTTTTATTGATTATTTTATAATTATTATGTCTGGATTATACATTCAATAAATTTATTTTTTTAATAGATTTTATAGAACTAAATAATTGACAACACATGCAACACACGTAACGTACTACGCTAGTAATTATAAATATGGGAGTATAGAAAGAAGAAATTAAATTTGTTAGGAATATAATTTGTATTGCAATCCCATAATGTTCTGTTGCAAATTGCAATGCAAGTGGTGCCCTTAATTGTGTTAAAGTGCTGGACCTAACTCCATGGGAATTTAACCAATTAATGTCACATTATTTTGGATTTTACCATAATATTAGAAATACAGAAAAGATAGGGGATTTGTGCTGGTCCCGGCACCGTCGCTAGATTTGGTGCACTTTTATTAAATAGAAATACTTTTCTTAGTTATATACTATATGAAAATGAAAACGATACAACATTTCAACTTTTCCACAACCCATGAAATGATGGGCCCATGTGGTGAACAAATTCAAATCAGCATCAACACGACGCAGACGCTGCTTCATATTCAATATTCATATATAAATAAATCAGAGCAAACAAATAGTTTTGAGATAAAATCTCAAAGGGGAGAGAGAAGAAGTGACACCTAAACAAGATGATCTAGTACAAAGAAAACAATGTTGAGCTTCACAAGCTGATCAGGCTGTCTCTGTCTCTCTCCCTCTCTCTCTCTCCCAATATATGTAGTAGTAATTAGCAATACATAGGCTTATACATCCACGGATATATAAATATCACTCAACAAGTAGTAGTAGTAGTAGTTGCTGTGAAGCATCATATATAATTCATAGGCTTGGAAGAAAGCACATTAAAATTTATATGTCCCTGTCTCTCCTGCACTCGGGTGGAGGCGTGGGGTACCTGGTCCGATCAGTGCAGTAGTTGTAGATGGTGTGTTGGCTACGAACCCAACGTAGCCGACGCCATTGCAAAGCATCAAGATCTTGAAACTCCTTCTGATCCCACCAACGCTTGCCCTGAGAGTCACAGAACTTGGCCTGAACCGAGGCCTCACACCCGTCAATGTGGAAGCCCCGGTATGAGGCCACAAACGGGGCCTTGGACCAGTCCGTCTTCTCCAACCCGCCCCTCGTTGCCCAGTCATCTGCATTCCACAAGCTCGAGTACAGCTTCATTGGCTGGTTGAATGGAAACTTCACCCCCAAATCCTTGCTGTTCTTGAACACCCTAATTGGCACATCGTCCACATAGAATCTGCACGTCCCCACAAATCAACAATCATCATATTCATGTCTCACCTTGCTTTATGACAAAACCCACCATCATATTAATATGTGCTAATAATACTTTTCTACTACTACAATGTGCATTGTGTCTAACTGTTTACGCTTTCTTGGAGTTTTTTCCTTAAAAGTTTGGTAGATGAAATGGAGTAAAGTCAAAAGGTGCACATGGTCCCGATTAGTTAATTAATTGAATCCAACCAGCAAAATATATGAGGGTAGATAGATACACATGGAATGGAAAGCACATCTATTAATTAATGTTTATTATGTGAGGGATTTAAATAGATTCATAAATCGACTAACCGAATCTTGTTGGCCCCCCTTAATTTCACATGCCATACACATTTAAGTCAAAAATGAGTTGATAAATTAAGTCCGGAGTAATAGTAATAATACCATTACAAATCAAGAACACAGAACCAACAAAATTGACTTCTTTCGACTCTTGCAATCTACAGATTCAAAGTCGGTCAACCAATTTCTCTAGTCTCTCGAAAATGTTCAATGAGGCACTGTATTCTATATAGGTATTACTCAATCAAGTCGATAATCAAATAAAAGGAGCAAAAAATATGTTAATATTTATTGAAATGGACTTACACAATCTGGTAGAGATTCCACAAAATGGAGTAGGTGTGGAAGTCTTTGGTTGGATCAAACCAGAGATAAATTCTTTGCTCCTTGTCACCTTTGCCGCCAGTGTACACATTTGTTTGCAGAATGTAGGGCTGCCCAGTTCTATTCCCCAAGAACTCAAAGTCTATTTCATCATGCTCTGAGTTTTGGGAAGATAGCTGCACAAATCCAAAATTATAATTACAAAAATGTATGTATATATATATATACATACCTAATTAAAACTATATATACAGCTAGCATTCACCGTCAAAAGAGAAAAATAGGCATTGAGAGAAGAATAATAAGAAATGGTTTGTGTTTATTCCGAGAAAAGGGAGTAAATATTCAGAGCCAATAGATGAGGGGGTAGAAAAAGCAAAGCATTCTCACATAGAAAGCAGTAACAGTTCCAGCAGAATCTCCACCAACTAACTTCAAATGCATACTGAAATGCCCAAATAGGTAAGAACCCTTGGATTGAAATCCAGTACCTAGACCAACAAACATCAACATTAGCATTAGTTTCTCTCTCTCTCTTTCTCTCTCTCTGAATAGTGAATAGTGAATATTGATAAACAGTTAGTTACCAGTGTACTTGTCTAGAACGAGCTGGATCTCAGAGCCACCATTCAAGTATCTGATGTGGTCGAAAGCCCAAGTGGGGACGTAGTTTCTGCCGAAGGGAACATCGATCGCTTTTCTTGGAGCAGCAGCCAATGCTCCGGCGAGGAGCATCACCAATCCAAATGACAAACTCCACAAGTAGTGAGAAGCCATGTTTCTGCAGAGGGAAATGTGGATGAGTTAGAGAGAGAAAACAAGGGTAAAGAAGAGGAAAGCGTGTGAAGACATAAGAGGCATTCATTGCCTTGAGAGAGAATGAGAGAGAGAGAGAGTGAGATATCTCGATGGTGGGAAGGAGAGGGTGCAGGGGAGGCTCCTTATATAGGGCTATGGGGCTTTGGTTTTCCTAGGTAATAATAATCAATGAACTAACTGCTGCTATACAATTTTTAATTGTGGACTGTGCAACAAAAGTTATGTGCCCCACTCCCACACTCTACGTTACATTTTAACTCCTCTTTATTGCTTTAAAATATATAAATTTTAATGGTGTTTTTGGTATTTCACGTGTTTTAAAAATGTAGTTTAATTTATAACATCAATTTAACATTTGTTTGATTTTCACATATTTTCAAATTTCGGTCAATTAAAGTTAAAGTGGCTATCGGAAGTTTTCATGTGTACATCTACATGAATATCAAATTATTTTAAAATACACGAATTCTTTTATTGATTTTGATCGGATTAGAGTGTCATAATTTGAAAATTATGAGAAAACTCAAATAAGCGCTAAGTTAATGTTATTAAAATAACGCTTTTTACAATACAAAAAAAAATAGTCTTTAGAGACAAGATTATTGGCGACGACAAATGTCGTCACTAATACTAGACTTTTAGTAACGACAAATATCAAATAATTTAATATAAACTTAAAAGTTAGAAACAACAATTATTGTGAAACGAACCAATACTTTTTTTTAAAACATGTCGATTTTTAACCACTCAAAACCTGGTAGCCAAAAAAAATCTTGGAAAAAACAGTACACTTTTCTAGTAAAGGAAAAGATCTCGTGTGTATATATTATAAACATACAAGGTGCTGCAATATATTTATTTTTGCTGAGAAAAAATATTATTTAATTTTGACTGCAAATATTCACCACCACATTTTGAAATTGCTAATTTTGGTAGATTAACTACTGCAAGACCTTTCGATTCTGATTATTACAACATAAAATAATATTTTTTACAATTAGAATATACGGGTAAAATTCAGTATATTAAATCGAACGTAGTGGTTCCTTTGTATCATGATAAGCATTATATAAAATACGCACGGGTTGAACCTTAGATTAATTCCCATTGTCGTCTAAAAGCAAAAAAAAAAAAAAAGTGTAGATGTCGTGATAATAGAAACAATTAAAAATAATATTAAGTTAATATCTTTTTTTTATATAATTACGTTTTGATTTTTTTTTTTAGAATTTTTCTTTTTTTTTTTCAAACGTTTAAAATATATACTATTAAATTGTTGTATATATGTATTTATCACCGGCTTATCATGTCCAGCAAACGAATATATATATAAACCTCATGTGACTCTTCGAATACCCATTCATTCATTCCCACGAACCAATATTATGTATCCTGCACTGCTATTTTTGCAAGAACTGACAGAATCTGGGCCTCCACATTTTTGTTTTGGTTGATTTTTTTCTTCTTTTAATTTTCATCCAAGTTCAATAATTCTACTATTTTCTCCGAACACACACACACTAATATTTTATGATTAATTTCACTCTATTTTTGGGTTTTTTGAGTAATTAAGGACTTAGTATGACTTAGCAATACTGGAATCCGGGACTTACCCGGATGGGATCCTCTATTCCTGATTTGGTGTTTCAATCTGTATTCCACGATTAAATTTATGAAATTTTCTTCCATTTTTCATCAATTTTAATTTATTATGTTTTAGTTTAATTTTATGATTATTTTTAGGGTTCACCCCACCCAATTAGGATTTATAATAATTTTTTAGTATTTAATTGTCAAAGAAATGATTATTATAGTTGATTATTTTAAAAATATGATTTATAATTTTAAAAAAGTCAATCTTTTATTGATAGATGTGACTAGGTCTATTATGTAATAATTAATTTTTATTTTTATAATATATATAATTAAACTTGTTAAATTAATCGTGGAATACGAGTTGGAGCATCGAATATGGAATAGAGGATCTCATCCCAGAACGGACTTACCAGATCTAATCTACGTTCTAAAATTTTATTAACTATTTAACAAAACCGACCAATTTTTATTAGTTTGAAGACATTGAACTCCTATTCATATGAATGATTATATAACGGGCCATTGAATATTATTAGTGCAAAAACATATTGAAAATCAATTACTAGTGTTCTTATATATATGAAGTTGGAAATGCGACATAACAATTATCTAGAATTCAAATAAATTTATAACTATTTGTTTAATTCAGCTATACTTTTCAACGATGGTACTTAAACTTTATCACACGATTTTTTTTTTTCTTACAAAGCCAATCCAAATAAAAATCCACGTAAACTCCATCCATTAATTACGTCAACAAATAATGATGATCGTCAGACAATAACACATGAAAATGGAAGATATATAATATTCTTGTACTTTCGGATAAGATAAGAATATTTAGTTCCTAAACAACAATATATTACAAATTAATCCTACCTTAAATTAAATGACTGGAACAGTTGAGAATTAAAACTCTAACTTTATAATCAACTTAATAATAAACCCAAAATATAAAAGATTACTATTTTGGAGTGTTTATATATATTTATAGGCATATCTATATATAGGTCCTATTAATATACATAATTGCACTGCCGTTGTTTATAAAAGTTATATTTTATGTATATCACAACTTAAGATAAGGGTACGGATCCCAACCTCAACTAAAAAAATTAAAAACAAATTGCAACTTATAAAAAATGCTTGAAAGATATTATCACACCTCTATAATAGTTATTAGTTATTGATTTTTTATATTACAAAACTTGGTATGAATCTCTGATCTTAAGATTATATATATATATTTATATTTCGATGTAATATATATTACCAGAGATTTTTCTTTCGATAGTGACAAATATTAAATGGGGGGAAGGGGTTATTTTCCGAGGAAAAGGGGAGGAAAATGAAAGAAGCAAATAATTAGTTGAGCCTGCTGTATGTATTTTAAATTTGTGACACATCTCGAATGTTATGCTTATCGAGAGAATATTGCACATTTAATGTCCAAAACAAATAATCTACAACTAAAAAAAGAGCTACGCGATATAGAGCAAGACACTTGTCCTTATTCGAAAAGGAGAAATCTCTGATGAATGTAAATTATCCAATTTCATCTTCATGAAATAAATAAATAAATAAAATGGAATAATAGGCCAAAATAATTAAAACAGAGACCAAAATTTTGGCAGGGCATGGGGAAACGGGCCGAGAGGGCCCGCACACGGCAGTCGGCACCACCCAATTCCATGCTTTGCTTGTCGGGTGTGGAGGGACCAGTCACAATCCATCAAATTCTACGGTGGCCCGAATCTAACTTGTTTTTACTAAAAAAAGTAGCAATTCGTCTGCGCCAGCCCGCTTTTCACAACGGGCGGGCCGGGTTGTCTTTTCCGATGACTATCCGCGGCTCCATTATTTCAATTATTTTTATTTATTGTTGTTACAATTATTATTGTACTGCTCTACTTGAATTTTTTCCACCTGTTCACCGTCCAAAACAAACACCACATCACTGCGTTTTTTTATTTTGCTAGCTGAATAATCAAATTCAACATATTGTTTTAGTTTTACGAGTTAGGAAATTAAATATTAAATTGTAGTTAAAGCTGTCATGTTATCTATTGCTCCATACAGTGACAGTTTAGTTGGTTTGAGTTATTTATTAGTGTAGGCTATAGCAAGATTGTTGATTCAAGGAATAAAAAAGAGTTTGTTGATTCAATTTTTGGTTTTCGAAATTATGCAAATTTTGGTGACTTTTATGATTTTGTTTTGTGAGATTGCTCACAAATCAAGGCATTCTCTGTGTTTTATTTTCACTGCTGCGCTTGATAAAAAAAAAATTAAAAATTACCTCAGATGTTTTATTCAGTGAGTTCGGCTCATTTTTGAGAAATTTTATTAGAATGTCAGGTTATTAACGAAGAACATTTCGCCTTCCCCAATTAAAAATTCTTTATACCTCCTCTAAAGAGGGAAGTAAGAGAAACTCAAATACGCAATCAAAATATTGTTTTGATGTAAGTTTTCATTTTCAAATCTGGATCTAAATTGGTGGAACGCTCAATCAAATCATGCCCCGAATTGGGATATGATTTAATGTTGCATCAAATTAGTGCTCATGATCCCATATCATTTAATGATAGTTTATTATTTAAAATAATTATTGAATAACATAAATTATCATGTCATTTTTTTATCGTTGTTTCGTAATATTTTTTAACAAATGTAAGAATTTTATTATAATCTAAAGTAATTTTACGTTTGATAAATTTATTCTGAAATTAGTTATGAGGTAGTTTAATTGTGATTACAATTTTATAATATTGTCCCACTAAATCTGGAGCCTTCTAGGTTAGCATAAATTTACCTTCCGAATTTTATGTAATCAATCAACTAGATTTCCACCCATGCGATATATGTAGAGGTCCTATTTCTGCATAGGTCCAAAAACTAGGCCCACACCCATTTGAAGGTTTAAAGAACCGAATAAGATCGACGCCTCATTATAAAATGTTTTCGAGGTCCATACCTCGAAGTCCACCTCTCGAGGTTCATGCCTCGAGGTTGATACCTTAATCCTCGAAGTCCAGAGGTCTAAAAACGGGAGTCCACGATTGAACAGACTCAAGGAGAAGACTGGGTCAAAGTATCCATTGAATATAGCCATGACCCCGTCAAAAACCTTAAAAGGGATAAATGAGGATCCCTAAAGTATCGGGATTCAGTTAGTATCTCACCAGTATATATATGTTCTTCATAAACGACAAAAGGGAGGAGAGACAATATACACACAACACTCGCAACTTCAATCAAATCATAGACATTCATCGCACAGCTCTGCAAGCAACATTTACACAAGGCTCCATAATAGCGAAGCTCGACCCCCCTCTTTTACTAAATAACTCTTATAATTCCACAATTAATTCATTTTATCTTTACTTAATTCAATTCTGACTTGAGCGTCGGAGTCCGTTCGATTGTCAACCCTGGACGATCCTTCAGTTTCACGTGTTTTCTTTGTCTTGTAGATCGCCGGAACCTGAACTCGAAGTACGATTAATTGTAGAGATTTTTTGACCTCTACAGTTTGGCGCCCACCGTGGGGCTCCGATCGATCACTTCAAAATGACGAACAACAACCGAAAGGATGTAACGATTGTTCCTCAGGAAGCCCGAAAAGACGGGGCAACTATGACCCCTTCGCCTGAAGGCGATGGTGATGTTTCACGGCTTCTGCGTTCGATCCAGCGTCAATTGGATACCACCACAGTCGAACTCGCAACGATCAGAACCAAGAACTTGGCCTTAAAGGCTAGAGTCGAAGCTATTTCGCAACCAAACCTTTTCCCGAACGGATCTACACGAACTCAACTGTCCCCACTCTCACGGACCCGCATGTCAAATGAACTCCGAGAGCAGGTACTTCTGAACTCGACACATGAATTAACTAACCATCTCAATTCAGGTACAAGCAAAGAACCCGTGCTAAAGGGCAAGGGAAAAGAAGATTTCTCCATAGGACCCCCTCCCGGGTTCAAAGATTATGAACCTAGAACAGAATCCGAGATCGAGAAAAAGATCCAATGATTAGAAGACATATTAACCCAAATACCGGGAGTCCCTACTCCTATTAGAAAGACTGTACCAACGAGCTTCGCATACTCCCCGTTAACTGACGAGATCAGCCTCGTAGAGATGCCCCTAAAGTTCACCTTCCCAAGCATGAAGCTGTTTGATGGCGCATCCGACCCCGACGATCATGTTGCCCAGTATAAACAAAGAATGTTCACCACTATGATACTCCGACATGCCCGAGAAGTCAGCATGTGTAAGGGCTTCGGATCCAGCCTCGTCGGCCTAGCACTCCAGTGGTTTATCAACCTCCCCAACGGAATGATTTCGTCATTCGCTCAACTTAACGACCTCTTTGTCGAACTGTTCGCCAGTAGCCGAAAGATCTAAAAGTGCGCCGACGACCTCTACACGGTCGTACAAAGGTCGGAAGAGCCCCTACGAAGCTTCATCGAAAGATTTAATAGAGAAAAAGTATCGATCCCCAACTGCAACGTCGATACCACAATCTCAGCCTTCAGAAAAGGCCTTAAGAAAGGCTCCGACCTCTACAAGGAGTTAACCAAATACCCCTGCAAAACAATGGAAGACGTGTTTGCTAAAGCCTGGGCCCAAATCAAATGGGAAGAAGACAAAGCGAACTCATCTAGATCTCGTACTAGGAATGAACATCCAAGAAAAGAACAAAGAAATAATAGGACATATAGATTCAAAATGGATCCTTATCTATGAAACCCGCGATTCGATCTGCAAACACAGGCAAGGTCAAGACCCCCAGGGCGATAGAAAACTCCCAAAGTACAGCCTCTGCATATCATCTTCCGAAGCAATCCTAGCCCTCAAGGGACTCGGTCAGAGCGTGAAATGGCCCGCAAAGATGAAAGCCCCATACAACGAACGTGACAGGAGCAAATTCTGCGAGTTCCACAATGACCATGGACACAAGACAGATGAATGCATTGCCCTGAGGCTCGAAGCCGTGGAACTCTTAAAGTGAGGATATCTTACCGATCTCCTGACTCTCAAAGGAAAAGAAACCTGGTCATGAAGAAAAAGTAAAAAAGAAACGCAGCCGTCCGAACCCCCGCGGGTCGATCGCACTTTGAACTGTATAACAGGAGGTTCGGAAGTGAGCGGAATCTCACAGTCCTCAGCAAAAAGATATTATCGCTCGATAAAATATAATGGATACATCCCCAGACATGCTAAACAAGCTGACCTCGTCACCCTCAATTTCACCAACAGAGAAGCTTCCGATCTCTCACACCCTCACCACGATGCACTAGTCATCTCCTTATTAATTTCTAACTGTTTGATTAAGCGTGTTCTCATAGACAATGGAAGTTCTTCTGACGTGGTCTTTTTTAGTACCTTGAAAGGCATGTAGGTGAAAGAAACCGAAATCGGTAAAAGGTCAACCACCCTAATCGGTTTCAGTGGAGAGCAAAAAGCCACAATCGGTGAAATCACACTCTCCACCTATATCGAGGGAATGGATATCTTCACCAAATTCCAAGTAATCGACGCCCCCTCAGCCTACAATGTCATAATGAGGAGACCTTGGATCCACGAACTCCAGGCGGTGCCGTCAACTTATCACCAGCTCCTGAAATTCCCTACACCCTGGGGAGTTAGTGAAGTCTGAGGTGAACAGATAATAGCTCGAGAGTGTTACGTCTCCACCTTCAAACACAAAGAAGCTATGAAGGTCAATCAAATCGAGGTCGGATCATCTTCAGTCAGTACTAAAAATCGTAGCTATGAAGAACCCAAAGTGGAAGACCTCGATGAAGTCCAAATACATCCTGATTTCCCTGACCATAAAGTACAAATCGGATCAAGGCTCACAGCAGAAATATGAGAACAACTAATAAGATTCCTGTTGGTCCCGGGACAAGTCAGCATCAGTTTAAAGGGGGGGTGAATAAACTGATTACAAAACTGAACTTAGATGCGGAATATTCAGGGCCCGTTTTAACTCGCAAAATATTATTCGTGCTATATAGAGATCGATTGAGAAGATCTGCTAGCTCGGAGTGATATGTGTGCTTATAGTGTGCAGTTAAAACATGCAACTTGAACTGAAATTTAAAGCAGAGCACACAAGCAGTTTATAGATATTCGAAGCTCAACTTCTACGTCCTCTCTTCCTTCCGCGGAAGGGCGATTCACTATGCAAGTGTAAAGTTCCTTTATTACAGTTACACAGTGAAGATAGCTGCTGTCTCGGAAGCTGCACTCTCAACTTCCTCAGCTGGTAGGTCGACAGCTCACACTTGCGATCCCCAACTGCTCACTGGAGAGATAAGGTGCTATTGCCTGTCTTTTCAAAATTTTAGATCTCGCTCGATCTTCAAGAGTACGGTCTTGAAACTGATATCAACTGGGTTGCTCCTTTGTGCGTCTGTATCTGAGGGGTAGTTGATCACTTAAGCACGGTGACTAAGAGAACAACTCTGGCTGGAAATCTTCAACAGCTAGCTTGAAGAGCGTTAAGGCTCATTCTCATCAGTTGGAACTTTTATTTTTCTGAGTTCTTTGAGCGTGAGGCTTTAGTGCTTCGGTGAACGACTTCGTGGAAAGACTTAACTAAAGTGCTCTCCAAATTCTCAAAAGTCCCATGGTCTTCTCTGGGGTAGCTCACCTTTTAAAGACAGGTGAGTTGGTGACCGCTGGTGATCACTGTTGGATCATAAATGATAAAGCCAGTTGCAAGGCTTTCATTTAATGGGGCCGTTGGGATGCCATTCCTCTTCTGACGAGCTTTTGCTTCAAGATCTCGGTCAAGATCTTTTTTGGCTTATCTGAATTTTAGTTGTGGCTCCCTTCTTGATCTTCAGTTCGGAGCTTTGTCTGGCAGCTGGAATCTTCAGTTCCTTTGTCTGTCAATTCTGCGTGTCCCTTGACAGTTTGGAAAGCTTCAGTTGAGATCATCTTCAGCTGGCATTTCTGGGCTTGGGCTTGATGCCTTCTGAGCTCCAGTTTGCTTCTGCTTCAGCTGGCAGTTTGAACCAGTGTTCTTTAGCTGGTATTTTGGACTTGTGTCCTCTCAGCTTGAACTTTCATGGACTGGTCTTCAGTTCGGTTCTAGAACTGGTATGTGCTTCAGTTCTTTTCAGCTGGAACATCTCTTCAACTAGTGGCGGCCTAGAACTGGTATGTGCTTCAGTTCTCTTCAGCTGGTGGCGGCCTAGAATTGGTATGTGCTTCAGTTATCTTCTCTTTAGCTGGTGGCGGCCTAGAACTGGTATGTGCTTCAGTTCTCTTCAGCTGGAACATCTCTTCAGCTGGTGGCGGCCTAGAATTGGTATGTGCTTCAGTTATCTTCTCTTTAGCTGGTGGCGGCCTAGAACTGGTATGTGCTTCAGTTCTCTTCAGCTGGAACATCTCTTCAGCTAGTGTCGGCCTTGAACTGGTATGTTCATCAGTTCATCACTTCAGCTGGAATATCTATTCAGCTGGTCTCGACCTTGAATTGGTATGTTCATCAGTTCATCACTGTAGACTGGTGGCAGTTGATACCTTCTCTCTCGGGTACCTGCAACTTCCAGTTTACCTTGCTAATTGTTCTAGCAAGCTACAGTCTTCTCTTTCTCTCTATTCTTCTATCATTTTTCACACGAATTGATCATATCTGTTGACTTTGACAGCTTTGACTCTGTATGATCATCTTTAGTTTTCTGCTTGATTTCTTTTCAGTTCTTTCAAGGCTCTTTTCATATTTTGACATATTTTGATATCTCATCAAAACCCCTCGTAAGAAAAACCTTGATAGTGTTTCCTAATAATTTCCTCTTTTTTGATGATGTCCAAAACATGGCAAAATTGAGCAATGATGGAGGAACTGATTGAGAAATTTTTGAGCTATGTAGCAAGGACACAATCAAGCAAGAAAACTTATAGCTAAGATTCTGCTTATGTAAACTGATTAGATATCTTTCAATCTACAACAATTTGTTTTTCTTTTCCTTTTTTTTAGTTTCTAGCTCTTCAGCTGCTGCGCTTTGTCAGCTGGTATCTCATCTCCTTCTTCACCTATTCCACCAATTGCTAGGCTTTCCTCTTTCTCTGGCACTAGCATTTTTCCAGACTTCTCCCCAGACTTCCTCCTGAGACAAATGTCCCTGGACAGCTCCCCAATCTTTCCCCTTGAGGCTGATGCCTCTCTTCTTTAGCAGTTTCTACAGTCCTCACTACTTCCCCTTGAGGTTGTACTTTCTCTTAAAACTGCGAGGGTTCCCTTTGAATCTCATCCCAGAGACTTAAAAACTGTCTTCCATCATCTTTCTCCTCAATTTCTTCAATCTCTTCCCCCTTTTTGGCATCATCCAAAAGGGTGTACATGTGTAGATCGAAGGATGGAATGGGAACATGTGGTAACAAGCTGAAGGTTGTAGCTAAGTTACCTTTAAATAGGGAAAGGAATGACTGTTCTCTTCGTGGTAAGGGTAGCCACTTTAAAGCTTCTTCAGTTGTCATGAACTGCCATAGATCTGGCAGTGGAGGCTGAACTTGATATTCAGTTGTCATCATAGCCAACCTTGGGAGTAGTTATTCAGTTGGAGGTGGGTGGTTGAACATTATAGGTATGGATGATAAGTTGGATGGCTCTACAAATGGCAGTGGAGCTGCGGCAGGTACTCCATTTCAAATTCTGTTGATCATTAAATCCATAATCTCTGAGAGAGTGGGAGTGGCCATTGATGGATGATTCATTTAGTTTCTGCTCCAGTGTCCTTCTTGACTCCAGAAAAATCATCCCTTCATGTCAAGCAGTGTAAACATAACTGCTTCATCAACATGATATCTCCAGAGTGACCATCTGAGATATCTTCACAGTTGATTGAAGAGATCGGAGTCGTATCTCTCGATAAGCTGAAATCTACTGAGTAGATCAGCGAGATTGTTATTGAAGCTTTCTTCAACACCATCCATGTAGTTGGTTTCAGCTGGTGTAGACTCAGCTGGCGCAGTTGATTCTGTTGTCATGTCTTCATCTGACATGAGCTGTTTTCCTCGACTATTTGAAGTCGGTTTAGTCGCAGTGGAGGGGCCTTCTTCTGTAGTGCGCTTCCTCCTTGATCACAGGACAAAAGGTTTGAGATTCTTTCTCTTTTTGACAAAGATTATGGGGAGATAATCTCTCCTGTCCAGCAACTTGCCTCTCTGGTTGTGAAGTTGGATCTGATCAGTGATAATCATGCTGATTCTGTTGAGAAACCCTGGTTTCTCTGTGAATGTTCCAGTTTAGTGGTCAAACTTGACCCTGCGAACATTTTGGCGTAGCTGTGATAGCACATATGATGCCCAGTCAACTTTACATCGGTTGTAAATGAGTGCCATCAGGTGAGCATTGTCGGTGCTGAAGCGAGTATAGTCCAGATTGTCTTTCAGACAATGGATGACTATATCTTGGAGTTGGATGAACTCCGCCTGAAGAGTATCCTTTAGTCTGTGAGAGTAGTCATGATGCTTGACTCCTAGATTCGTCCATTGACGCCACAATTCTGTATGATTTGGCATAACTATTACGTCTGCATGTTCATCTGTTCTAGGAAGATGGAGAGACTTCATCACAACTTCCTTGGTGATCACGATCGGATTTCCTCTGACTATTGAGATTATGTTGCCATCTTCTGCAATGTCGGAGAAGATAAAGAATTCAGCAACTGCTGTAGGAAAGCATTGTCCAAATCCTGGACCTCGTGTGAGAAACTGGAAGAGTCCAGTTTCCTCCGCTGCTGAGATTAAGCGATGGAACAAATCAGGCTTAAGTCTCTCCATCATGTAGTCCAGTTCTATGAACTTGTCTCTTTTGAGGTTGAGGGCAAGTCTAGCTGGGTCAATGTATTGAGCGGACAGTTCCATTCTGTGATAGAATGTTTGAGAGAGAATGAATGAAGTAGAGAGAAAGATGCAAAGCAAATGCAGTGAGGGTTTGAGTTTGATCTGAAGCTTGGATCAATATCCCCTTGGCATTTAAAGAAGCTTTGCATGCATGTACTTCGAATTATACTCGAGTACACATCAGCTGATCTATTTAAATGAATTTGACTGATTTGTAGCTGGCATAAATGAGATGAGTATCTCAGCCGTCAACAAGTTTAGCTTCAATTTGTAGATCAGCGGTTGAGATTTCATCCAGTTGGAAATGGGGTAGTTTCCATAAATAGCAAATATTTTGTGCAGGATTTTGCTATTTATATCCCTCAGGCTATCAACTCACTTTCCACTTTAGTGATTGATTTTGCTCAGTAGCATTTAAGGCTTGCTATCTTGAGAGATCTCCTATTTGAAAATAATACCCGTTAGATCACGATGGCATTAATAAGATGAGGAATAAGTTTAAAAATTCTAATCAATTTAAACTTTTCCTTGGCAGTTGGTGTAATACCCCGGAAATTTTATTTTCTAAATTTAATTAGGAATATATATATATATATCTAATAGTTAGAATAAGTGAAATATCCCAAAAATTTATATGTAAAGAATAGTTTATGTTACCCTTAAGAGTAAGCTAGGAAAAAAAAAAAAGACTGTTATAGATCCCTTTCTAGGTAAAGTAAATCGTTTAGTAGATTAGAGATACCTAAAATATTCTTGTATTTTACTGAGAATCCTAGATACGTACATATATTGATTAATTAAAATTTATTTTGAATGCAACTATATTTAATTAGTGTCACATAAATATATACATATGTAATTAAATAATATTTACATATATTTTGGAATAAAAAATAAAAAACGTAATATATATAGTATATTATATTTAGATATGTACACTTTTCCTTCTAGGATTAGATGTAAATTTTATTTAAATCATGATACACGTGTCATTAAGAAGAAGAAATAGCTAGGCTTATGTGTCCTCAACATATAATTGCAAGTGTGACTCATACTCTTTAAAAATTTAAACAATTAGAAAATGTAATTGTAGTCAATAAAATTTGAATATCATTAAGCCATGTTCTCTCACATCATATTCAAAGGAAAAGGGGTTCTCATTAACAAAGTAGGTTTCGGTAAGATAATTTTTGTTTTCATTCTTAATTTAGTTTAATTTATAAATTCAAAATCTTAGATTATGATTGCAAAATATTAATGTCTAATTTGTATTCTAACGTGAAATGTAAATCCCTCAATTTATATTTATAGCATATTATTATTATTATTATTATTATTATTATTATTCTTATTATTATTATTATTATTATTATTATTATTATTATTATTATTATTATTATTATTATTATTATTATTATTATTATTATTATTATTATTATTATTATTATTATTATAGAGAATTCAAACCAATTCTATTCATGTTAATTAACCTTGAATCATATGTTAGAATTTGGATTCATTATCTCTTATTAACATGAGAACATTTATTAGAGTTATATATTACTTATAACAATAATAGCCAATATATATATATATATATATATATATATATATATTAATTTCATTTGCCTCTACCCGCAAAGATGGATACAAATTTGGTAGATTTAGATTTATTGGCCCTTTGAGATGTTTATTCTTATCATTTAATTGATATACCTGATTAAACAGCTTAAGTATCACTTCACTGAACTAAGTAAAATTTAAATGAATCTGTATCATATTAGAGATATAGTTTATATATGGGTCATTTAGTTAAATTAAGCAAATGCTGGTTATTGTAGGCCTAGAAGAGCTAGCAGAACCTGAGCAGAACCAACTCAGAGATTGAAAGATTATTTGTGTTACAAATTTATCATCTAGGTGGGCTAATATATATTTGCAAATTGTATCTTTCGAGTTATTAAGCTCTGCTTTGTTAAAATTGCATATGTGACTATCTGTGTTAAATATTTACGTGCTACTGTATGTTGTCGGAGTCTCATATACCAGCGCTGTGTCAATGTGAGTAGCTACAGTATGCATGCATTATTTGTCCTGCCCTACTCCTTGTCGGTGAGACTAAAATGAAACACTTATGGGTTACACCCATTGGGTATACTTGGCCATACTCAACTTTACGCGTGGTGATGTAGTACGGGTTGCGGGCAGTGACTGGTTACTCTTAAGCGCTTCACAATAAAATGTTTTGGTGAACTTAGGTTGCTTTCAATTTTAAAACCTCCTAAGCTTCACTACCTGCATGAGCACAGATAGATTACTTTAACAAAATAATTTGCATAACTTGTATTGTAAAAACTTGCTCACTGAGTGCACTAGTACTCAGCCCAAATATTTTCAAATATTTTTCAGGTCAGTAGGCTGGCGCGTGGAGGTGACGATGCTGAGAGATGGGCTTTTGTTGTTTATGTATTTTCCCATTGTCTCTTTTTGTTAAATATTCTGTTGATAATGAAGTCTCCGCGCTTGTAATATCCTTTTGTTAAACACTAAGAACCCTGATCTTGGTGTTATGAATATGTATATAATATTATACAGCATGTTTGACTATTCTGAGTCTTCTGTTGAGATTTTATTATTCAGGTTACCCCTTTTCTTTCCCGCTTCTTAATTCCAACCCCCGTGGCGTCCATTTCCACGGTCTTTCGGGACCGGGGCGCTACAGTTGGGCTACCCCGTCCAACTGATGACTTTTTGGTGAACTAATGATGTGGCAACTGATCGATCAGTTCTAGTCATTTCTTCTTCTTGGCCCTTGGGACTGATTCATCACTGAACTGATGAGATCAGTTGTTGAACTGCTGGATTATATCTCAGTCAGTTTTCTCTTCTTAAGAGGCCAAACTGGATACTCTTCACTGCTCTTGTCAGGACAGTTTGACCTCTTTATTTTGCAGACGGATCCAACTCCTTCAGCAGGCTTCTCTGGTCTTGCTTTCTTCACGGATTGACTCCGGTGCTTAGCTTCAGCAAATGTGACCCTTCGCCTTCTGTTCAAGTTCCTTCTTGAGGATGACTTGTGCTGAACTTTCTGCAAGTTCAGTTGGGCGGCTGTCTTGTGGCTTGAAGCAATCAGTGGGGTGACATATCTCTTTGATAAGAGATTGGGTGATGTGGCAGTGTTTTCATCATCACATAGTCGACTCACTGTAACTGGGGTGAGAGGTGACTCTCGCTGCTCCTGTGCAGTTGCAGGTTCAGTTGGTCGATTAGGCTCAGCTAACTGATTTGGCAGACTTCCAAAATTTAGTTTTCTGCGAGCAGGGCTGATTGGGCAGGTCTCTTACTACTTGGCTCATGCTTCTTCATGAGCCTTGATGTCACTTCCTAATTCGGAAAGTAGGGCAGTTGGAGGAATTTTCTTGGTCAATCTATGACTCATAACCCTCTGTACTTGCACGATAGTTAGAGGGAATGGATTTGCAGACCCTATCCATTTCAAAATCCAAACTTCTTCTCTTTGCCAAAAACTTATGCCATGATAAGCAGTGATCAATAAATGAGACTGGATGGACATTAAGTGTCTCCAGTTGTACCAGTAGAAGTACCGGTTTAGCAGCTTAAAAAGCTCTTGATCTTACTTGGCCACTTATGCAAATTGAGTAAGAAGTAAATTTGTTACCTCTTTTTGTACATTCTTGGCTGCATATTCACCACTATATAAAGTGCGAATATCTTCTTCCGTCAATTGAATGAGGAATTCCGATGAATGGAATAAGCTCATCTGGATCGGACCAGTCTTGGAAGTCCGCTGTTGATCCATTCTTGGAGACTGATGATAGGACGGCATTGGCAGTTGAGGTATTTGAGGTTGTGGCATTTGTGTTGCCAATTTCTAGCCTTTTCTTCTTGAGTGAGTGCAGATGAATGCTTCATCTCTTGGGAATCCAGTTTGAGATGAGGACTGGTAATGCATCATCATTTGGCAGCTTCAAGATGTCTTCAATTATCTTGCTCATTCTGAGAACAAGTCCTACCATGGACTCAAACTTCCGTGTTCTCTTTGAGTTGAAAGCCTTGAGAACTTGACGTTTGAGTTGTGAGAATACAAACTCTGCCCAGTTTATCTCGCGTCCTTCAGCTAGGTATATCATCACCTTGTACCTCTGCTGGGTAAGCTGTCTTAAGGCTTCCAATTGCTCCATACATCATCTTGTTTGTGATGTTGAGCAGAACTCCATACTTTGGTCTTAGATCAGTTTTAGCAGGTGGGGGTCTTCCACCTTCTCCAGTATGGTTCAGCTGCTTCACTCAACTCTTGAACGATTGCACCTTGCCTTGGAAGTTGAAAAACTTTAGCAACTATTCTTTCAGTTATCTTGATTGGTCGGCCGTGGATAACTGATGTAATCTCCTTACCATCAGCACTGATTTGTGCTTGGAGAAGAAATTCACACACCTGACTTTGTCTGAAGAATCCAGGTGGTGTTTTCAGGTAGTGAAGAATCCCTGTCTTGTGAAGAGAAACACGCAGGTTTTGGCTGTTTGAATTTTGAAGTATATCCTGGAATTTCTTCTTTTCAAGGAATTTATCTCTCATCATTTGTTTCTTGAAAGAGCTGGGGGAACTAAGTAATTCTGACATTGAAGAAAATTTTGGCTAGAATTCTTAAGAGAGATGAGAGAGAGAGAGAGAGAGAGAGAGAGAGACTCTTTGAAGAAGATTGGGAAATGAGTATGTCTCTTCTCTTTTTGCAAGGGAGAGGGACTAGATCTGAATTGATTTATGAGTAATGAATGAATACTCATATATCTTTGAAAAATTTGGGTCCCTTGCTTTTGTTTGTTTGTTTTAAATGCCTTTGTCAGATTTTCAACGGTAAGAATTTAAGTGATTTTGCTGACTTGGTATTTTTATCAATAAAATATTTATTTTATTGATTAAAAAGAGTTACAGAGCTTAATTACAAGAAGAACACTTAGAGGTTCTAATCAGCAAAGCTTGATCAGTCTCTAATCCTTGTTGTGCTCTGTCTTCTGCCTTTTAGCAGGTGGCTCACCAGTTTTGTCGTGGCTGGATGGTGTGGCTGCAACTTGTTGAGCATTCAGTTGATCTTCCAGCTTTTGGATGAGCTCTAAGTGAAGCTTTAGCTGCTCCTGAATGCTGCGAAACTGCTCTTCGTGCTGATCTGTGCACTGAGCAATGAAGCTTTCTGGTTGCTTCTGGAGCTGTATTTCTGTTGCTCTGTTTTCATGGAGGATGAGACCTTAAGGTGGTAGTTCATTATCTTTTGATATGGCTTCATCTCTATCTTTTGTTTCACTTAGCTCATCGCAGGGGATTGTCCTGGTCTGTTCAGGATTTCCCAAGCTCTCTGTTTCGCCATAGCTTTTCTCTGTTGGTGGCAGCACAATTTCTGATGTCTGCTGGTTTGGATCTTTGTACACCACCATGGCCAGTGAGCATGTATAGCCTTGAGGCTGTTCTTTAATCAACTGATTAGTTAGAGTTTCCAATTCTGGCACCTTATCAACATGATCAGTTATTGTTTCTTTAGAACTAGGTTTATGAGTTGCTTCATCAAGAGGTATTTGGACTGTAGAATTATACTGAGATATTAGCTTGACTTGATCTGCAAATAGTAGTTGGCACTCGGTTTCATTCTCAGTTTCTTTGATAGATTGAGCTTCTTGAACTGGCTCTACAGTGGAAGCATCTTGAGATTCCTCTTGGTTCCTTTCAGACTCAGTTGGCCTTTCAGTTGGCCCTTCAGTTTGACCTTTTTTTGGTCTAACTGGTGAATTTAGCAACTCTTCAAACTCCAAGTTAGTGATGTACTTGTGAGTTTCTTCAGTGGAAGGTACTCTGTGCTCTGGAGAGTCTACAATGATGTTGATATTGTCTCCTTCTTCTTGAGGAGTTTCTTCAGGCAGTTTTGAGTTTTGACACTTTGCAGTGGATCTTGATGTTGAAGCTTCAGTTGTTGCTGGTTGATCATGAGTTTGTTGATTTTGTCATTGAATTCTTCCAGCACCTTGTTGCTGTTGTTGAACTCTGATTTTGTAGACTTCATTTAGAACCTAGCACTGATGTACTTGGGGATTGTCCCAGAGTTCTCTTTCTTCTTGAGTTTGTAGTGCAGGTAGTTCAATCTTTGACCAAATTATAAGATCATTCGTAACTTCAGCCAGTATTTGTTCTCCTAGCTTTGAATGGCATCTTCGAAGATCCAGCATTCCTCTTAGCACACCAATTGGGTTTTGTTCAGGGCTTCTTTGTCCTGCCCATTGTATGCTCCATTTTTCTTTTCTTTTCCAGAAACTCATTCTATGTAGAGCTGTCAGAAGAAAATGGGTCTCTGAATTGAGACAATGTCTCCATAAGTACCAGTAGTAGTACTTTATAAAGACTCTGTGCAGCTCTTCAGAATCTGCCACGAATTTATGAAAGTTTTTCATGATGAACTCTGCTACTTCTTTGTCGGCTCTTTGCTTTGCCATCATTGCTTCTGAGTGAGCTCTTCTGTTTCTAGATTTCTTATCCAATGAAGGGCATATCATTTTGAAGTAGTCAGCTTCAGAGCTTTTTGGTGGGACTCCTCTATGTGGCACTACTGATTCCAGAGTCGGTGCCATTTCAAATGCCTTGATGCCAAGAGGGGGTAGCTTTGGTGGAAATGGGAGTTCAGTTTCTTCTTTTCTTTACCTCTCCTTCTTGGATTGTCTAGCTCTATTTTTGTTTTGATTTGATCCCTTTGTTGCTTTCTTGTTACGAGATGTTTCAACTGTCTCTGGGCTGTTTGTGATGAAAGCAACCTGCTGTAAAAGTTGAGCCCGAATTGGTGTACCAATCAAACGATAGTGTAACAGCCCGGTCCCGAGATAGGGATTAACGAATGGGGACGGGGTGTTATTAAGGGATTAATGAATAAAGTCGGAAGATTTACAAAGGAGTTTAAGAACAAAGATATGCTTTAGAAGATAGGTGGTGATGCTCGGGTTTACTTGGGTTAAAAAGGAAACATGCTTAAGCGGAATGAAATGGCTAACTAATCAGATACCAACAAGTATACACCCCTTCATAGGTCAGAACGAATAATAGATATCAACGTGAATAAGCCTCTTCATAGGCGAACAGAAGTCATACTCGAGAAATGGAGATAAACATAATATGTATCTTATAAATGTTTAATCATGTATGGGGATATTCTTAGAGTCTTGATGATCATAACATAACTTAAACAGAATTAGAAGAGTGTATCAGAGTAGCAGAAACATCATGGGATTTCAAACATAATTCAGATAATAGCAAAACAGTCTTGGCAGCCAACCCACATCCACAGCCACCAACATCCTCAGCATCTCAACCTGAAAACATTTGAAAAGAGGGGGCATGAGCACTGATGTACTCAGTGGGTTTTAGCAAAAATACTTAATAACTTCAAGATATCCAATAATTAATAGATGGTATATGGAGAGCAAAACACAAAAGCCCTCTCCATATCCGTAAAACCTTTTCTTTTCTTTTGGGCCCAACTTGGCTCCAACCTGATGTCAACTGCACCCTTAGGCATGCCATGGGATAGAAGAGGGGTTACCTCAAATATCCGAATGAGTTTGCGAGGGAAAAACCCAGCAGTGACTCCCTTAAGAGTTCTGAACTTAAATCCTGCCTAAGTGAAATGCTAAGTTCCTTTTTTCCTTAACCTTACTATCAAAACCAATCCTAGAGCACGTCTAGGTACTAATCCTTTGATATAACAAGATCTCGGCCTATAAGGGATTTTACACTACCTAAAATAAAGAAAATCCTTAATCTTCAACTGTACGAGCTTTAACAAGCATAAACATTTGTATACGAGAGATAAACGTAAATAAATGCGAATTGTAACTAAGACAATTCTAAATATCTCATGCTTAGTATAAACAAAACTTAAACATATCTAGCATCTATATATATTCTAAACATACTAGAGAACTCAATTATAACATAATATTTCCCTTTCCTTTCTTCCTTGTACAGAGATCAATCAGGCAGAGCAAAAATGCTTTATTGGATATCTTATTTGCCCTATATGCTTCTAGAGCTTATTAGCTCAAACTTTAGATGAGTATAGATTTACCCACCTCGATCACCGAGCAGAAGATGAGGCAATGAGTTGATGATCCTTCTTCGAATTCCCATGAAGTTCACTTCCTCCTGCAAAAGTCGAATTATCGACTTAGCGGCCCTCTGCGAGGAACTAGCTAAAACATGGAATTAAATAATACTCATCTTATATATTTTTAATTAGGACTTAATCATGGATAGCACAACTTTATGACTTTATAAAGATACAAGAAGGATTTATTTTAATTAAGGAACTTCTCGACTTGTTTTCTCAATTTTTAGACGGAAATTAAATTTGAATAGCTTAATTGAATTAAATCAGGAATAAATTGAATGTTTCTCTAAAATTTAAACTTGAATATAGCTTGGGAAATATCATGGTTTGAAAAGCTCCAAAAACTCGGGAAGAGGGTACAAAATAGCTGGAAAAGAAACGACAAAACACAACACGGAGAAAGGGGCGCTGCGGCGCATACGGGCGCCGGCAGACTGCCCCCCCGCGGGGCACATAAGCGCCGGCAAGCTCCCTAGCCCCGGCAAGCTCATGGCGGCTGAGGGGGGTGCAGCGCGGTGGCGCACCCCCTCCCTCGCGGGGCTCTCTCCCTTTCTCTCTCTTCAGCCCAATTCTGGGCGATCTTCAACTGAGTTCTTCGTGTTCGTTGATTCTTTCGACGAACACGAATAACACTTAACCCAAAATTTCTTAAAAACAACATACTTCAAATTAACATGTAACAACATGCTTTAACTTAAAAAGAATTTTGGCATCATAACGACATAAACACGATAATCCTCCTTAATAATTAGAATAACAATGACATCTCTTAAATGTAGTTTTGAACGGAATTTATCGGAATAAACGAGGCTAATATTAAGAATAATAACGACAGGAATAAAGTGAGAAATATAACGTAAAATTTATTATCTTGGAACTTCAATAAAAATCGAAATACAATTTAGACGTGCAATAATGAAGAACGCGAAGAACGTAAGAACGGAAAGTAAATGCGGAATTTAAAAGATGGAAAAGAAATGGAGTCGAGACCGACGAACAAAAATGGACGGGGTTAGGTGCGTCGAAGGAATGTGGCTAGCTCGGCATCTCGTCGAGTCACAACGGCGGCAGAGCCGCCTGCTACGACCCAACGGCGCCCCTAGCACATTCCCTCACCGCATCCCTTCCACGCCACTCCGCTCGTCGTCTTGAAGAACACTCACGAAGAATGCTTTTTACTTTGACAGAACTTCCTCGGCTTTCAAAGCTTCTCACCCTCTCGATTTAGAAGTAAAATGGATGAATAATGAACAATGAAATGCAAAGGGGTGGCCTTTCTATTTATAGGAGAAACTTTGGCTTCCCTTGGAAGCCATTGCAGTGCGGAAATACTGCAAAAGTTACCCCGGGTTCGGTTAAAAGCTATTTTATTCGATGTCGAGGTCCAAATGACTTCAGACATGAAATCTAAAAATACCGGAGGACTCGTTGGCTCAAATACTAGTAAACCAACTTGTTTCATGAAGAAGACGGGGTCGTCTGAAGAGAGACGAGCAAAGATTCCCTTTTTGGAATTACTTTTTACTATTCACTAAGACTGACATATTTTACTCCCGAGCGTTCGATTGACCTCAGAATGGAAATCCGTGAACGCTAAAGGAATCCTTGAGTCATTTTTCATAAGAGGGGCCTGACAGAACTGGACTCGAATCAATAAGGAGGATTTCGTAAATTTCTCGAAACACGAACGCACGCAAAAGTTACTATCCATTTACCTTTTAAATACATTTTTCATCACCGGGAACTTAAATGACTTCAGATTTAAAATTCGAAAATACCAACATACTCCTTGAGTTAAAACCTTTCTAACGAGACCACGAATGGTCATAAAAGAATTAAGATTATATTTTCCGAAAATACGATTTTCACGAAAACTGGCTCTTAAAGTCGTGACTGACATCCAACCTTAATTAACTTTATTTAAATTTCTTCCTTAACCGATTGATTAACATTAACAATTATCTTAAACCTTATCTAAAAATCTGGGGTGTTACATCCTACACTCCTTAAAGAAAATTTCGTCCCGAAATTTACTAACCATGATAAGCGATATCAGGGTACTTCTTGAGCAGCTCAGATTCAAGCTCCCAGGTTGCTTCTACTGAACCATGGTGATTCCAGATTACTTTCACAAGATCGATTTTCTTGTTTCTCAGCTTATGGATCTTTCGATCCACGATGGCCTGAGGCTTTTCTTCATAGACTAGTTCCTCATTCAGGACTATTTCTTTTTTGCTAATGACGTGCTTTGGATCATCCACGTACTTCCTCAACATTGAGGCATGAAAGACGTCATGAACGTTACTCAAGTTGGGTGGTAAGGCCAACTTATAGGCTACTTCATTTACCTTCTCGAATATCTCAAAAGGTCCAATGAATTTGGGCCTTAACTTGCTTCGTTTGCCAAAACGAACTATTCCTCTTGATGGGGATACCTTCAAGAACACTTTATCTCCAACGTTGAAACTGAGCTCCGTCCTTCTCTCATCTGCATAGGCCTTCTGTCTATCTTGAGCCTCCTTGATTCGTTGACAAATAAGCTCGATCTTCTGGATAGCTTCCTGGACCATTTCAGGTCCGAGTATCCTTCTCTCTCCAACTTCGTCCCAATACACGGGCGATCTACACTTCTTTCCGTACAGGGCTTCATAAGGGGCCATGCCGATCGATGACTGGTAGCTGTTGTTATACGCAAACTCTACCAAAGGTAGTAATTCCTCCCAACTGCTTCCTTGATCAATGACTACTCCTCTGAGCATGTCTTCCAGAATCTGGATAGTCCTTTCGGACTGACCATCTATTTGGGGATGGAATGCCGTGCTGAAATTGAGCTTTGATCCCATTGCTTCTTGTAGGCTCCTCCAGAATCTTGATGTAAATCTTGTATCACGGTCCGATATAATCGAGACCGGCACTCCGTGCAAACGCACGACTTCCTTTACGTATAACTAGGCTAATTGATCTAGCCCATCCGTCATCTTAACAGCAACAAAATGTGCCGTTTTAGATAATCGATCAACGATTACCCAAATAGCGGTATTCCCCCGCTTAGACTTTGGCAAACCTACGACAAAGTCCATATTGATATGATCCCACTTCCATTCAGGAATTTCTAAGTGTTAAAGCAAACCAGAAGGTTTTTGATACAAAGCTTTTACTTGTTGACAACTTAAACACCTTTCCACGAAGATGGCTATCTCTCTTTTCATGTTATTCCACCAGAAATTCCTTTTGAGGTCTTGGTACATCTTGGTGCTTCTGGGATGTGCTGTATATGGCGTGTCATGTGCTTTGCATATGATTTCCTTTTTTAGCTCTTCCTTGTCTGGTATGCAAAGCCTTCCTTTAAATAAGAGCGCGTTATCGGCGGCTTCCGCGAAATCCTGCGAGCTATCAGATCGTGCTTCTAGTCTTTTCTTTTCGAAAAACTCGTCTCCTCTCTGAACTTCAATTATCCTTTGCCTTAGGTCGGGCTGAGCGACTATCGTGGCAACTTGGGCTTGAATGGTTTCGGGTGGTGTTAGCACCTCGATCCTTAACTTCTCGAATTCCTTCCGAAGATCCTCCTAGACTAGAATGAGTCCTAATTCTGTCTTCTCTTTCCTACTTAGGGCATCTACTACCACATTTACCTTGCCCGGATGGTAGTGAATTGTGCAGTCATAATCCTTTACAAGTTCTAGCCATCTTCTCTGCCTCATGTTAAGATCCTTTTGTTCGAAGAAATACTTCAAACTCTTGTGATCTGAGAAGATCTCACACTTAGCTCCGTAGAGATAGTGCCTCCAGATCTTCAGCGCATGAATGACTGCTACTAGCTCTAGGTCATGCGTAGTGTAGTTCTGCTCGTGATTCTTAAGCTGTCTCGATGCATAGGCAATCACCTTTCCTCTCTGCATCAGTACGCAGCCTAACCCTTTCGTCGATGCATCTGCGTATACCACGAAATCTTCATTCTCTTCTGGAATGGCAAACACTGGGGCTGTAGTTAGCATCTTCTTCAAAATTTGGAAACTTTCTTTGCACTCAGGTATCCATTTGAACTTGGAGTCCTTTTTTAGCAATCGCGTCATGGGCTTGGATATAGTCGAGAATCCTTCGATGAACCTGCGATAATATCCAGCGAGTCCTAGAAAACTTCTTATCTCGTTCACGCTTTAACATGCAACAACATGCTTTAACTTAAAAAGAATTTTGGCATTATAACGACATAAACACGATAATCCTCCTTAATAATTAGAATAACGATGAAATCTCTTAAATGTAGTTTTGAACGGAATTTATCGGAATAAACGAGGCTAATCTTAAGAATAATAACGACAGGAATAAAGCGAGAAATATAACGTAAACATTATTATCTTGGAACTTCAATAAAAATCAAAATATAATTTAAACGAGAAATAATGAAGAACGCGAAGAACGTAAGAACGGAAAGTAAATGCGGAATTTAAAAGACGGAATAGAAATGGAGTCGAGACCGATGAACAAGAATGGACGGGGTTAGGTGCGTCGAAGGAATGTGGCTAGCTCGGCATCTCGTCGAGTCGCAACGGCGGCAGAGCTGCCTGCTATAACCCAACGGTGCCCCTAGCACATTCCCTCACCGCATCCCTTCCACGTCACTCCGCTCGTCGTCTTGAAGAACACTCACGAAGAACATTTTTTACTTCGACAGAACTTCCTCGGCTTTCAAAGCTTCTCACCCTCTCGATTTAGAAGTGAAATGGATGAATAATGAATAATGAAATGCAAAGGGGTGGCCTTCTATTTATAGGAGAAGCTTTGGCTTCCCTTGGAAGCCATTGCAGTGCGGAAATACTGCAAAAGTTATCCCGGGTTCGGTTAAAAGCTGCTTTATTCGATGTCGAGGTCCAAATGACTTCAGACATGAAATCTAAAAATATCGGGGGACTCATTGGCTCGAATACTAGTGAACCAACTTATTTCGTGAAGAAGATGGGGTTGTCTGAAGAGAGACGAGTAAACATTCCCTTTTTGGAATTACTTTTTACTATTCACTCAGACTGACAGATTTTACTTCCGAGCGTTCGATTGACCTCAGAATGGAAATCCGTGAACGCCAATGGAATCCTTGAGTCATTTTCCATAAGGGGGGCCTGACAGAACTAGACTCGAATCAATGAGGAGGATTTTATAAATTTTTTAAAACACGAACGCACGCAAAAGTTACTATTCATTTGCCTTTTAAATACGTTTTTCATCACCTGGAACTTAAATGACTTCAGATTTAAAATCTGAAAACACCGACATACTCCTTGAGTTAAAACCTTTCTAACGAGACCATGAATGGTCATAAAAGAATTAAGATTATATTTTCCGAAAAGGCAATTTTCACAAAAATTGGCTCTTAAAGTCGTGACTGACATCCAACCTTAATTAACTTTATTTAAATTTCTTCCTTAACCGATTGATTAACATTAACAATTATCTTAAACCTTATCCAAAAATCTGGGGTGTTACATCCTACCCTCCTTAAAGAAAATCTCATCCCGAAATTTACTAACCATGATAAGCGATATCAGGGTACTTCTTGAGCAACTCGGATTCAAGCTCCCAGGTTGCATCTTCTGAACCATGGTGATTCCAGATTACTTTCACAAGATCGATTTCCTTGTTTCTCAGCTTATGGATCTTTCGGTCCACGATGGCCTGGGGCTTTTCTTCATAGACTAAGTCCTCATTCAGGACTATTTCTTTTTTGCTAATCACGTGCTTTGGATCAAACACGTACTTCCTCAATATTGAGACATGAAAGACGTCATGAACGTTACTCAGGTTGGGTGGTATGGCCAACCTGTAGGATACTTCATTCACCTTCTCTAATATCTCAAAAGGTCCAATGAATCTGGGCCTTAACTTGCTTTGTTTGCCAAAACGAACTATTTCTCTTGATGGGGATACCTTCAAGAACACTTTATCTCCAATGTTGAAACTGAGCTCCGTCCTTCTCTCATCTGCATAGGCCTTCTATCTATCTTGAGCCTCCTTGATTCGTTGACGAATAAGCTCGATCTTCTGGATAGCTTCCTGGACCATTTCAGGTCCGAGTATCATTCTCTCTCCAACTTTGTCCCAATACAGGGGCGATCTACACTTCTTTCCGTACAGGGCTTCATAAGAGGTCATGCCGATCGATGACTGGTAGCTATTGTTATACGCAAACTCTACCAAATGCAGTAATTCCTCCCAACTGCTTCCTTGATCAATGACTACTCCTCTGAGCATGTCTTCCAGAATCTGGATAGTCCTTTCGGACTGGCCATCTGTTTGGGGATGGAATGCCGTGCTGAAATTGAGCTTTGATCCCATTGCTTCTTGTAGGCTCCTCCAGAATCTTGATGTAAATCTTGTATCACGGTCCGATGTAATCGAGACCGGCACTCCGTGCAAACGCACGACTTTCTTTACGTACAACTGGGCTAATTGATCTAGTCCATCCGTCATCTTAACAGCAACAGAATGTGCCATTTTAGATAATCGATCAATGATTACCCAAATAGCGGTATTCCCCCGCTTAGACTTTGGCAAACCTACGACAAAGTCCATATTGATATGATCCCACTTCCATTCAGGAATTTCTAAGGGTTGAAGCAAACTAGAAGGTTTTTGATGTAAAGCTTTTACTTGTTGACATCTTAAACACCTTTCCACGAAGGTGGCTATCTCTCTTTTTATGTTATTCCACGAGAAATTCCTTTTGAGGTCTTGGTACATCTTGGTGCTTCCGGGATGTGCTGTATATGGCGTGTCATGTGCTTCGCACATGATTTCCTTTTTTTAGCTCTTCCTTGCCTGGTATGCAAAGCCTTCCTTTGAATAAGTGGTTTTATTGAAGGCTTCTTGACGTCCAGCATCTTTCCAGTTGTCGTAGATCTCTAGTGGATCAATTTCCACTCCTTCTAACCTTATTCCTTCAGTTGTGAGATGGAATATTCTTCGTAGTGATTTTGGGGTGATCTCTAGTTGTACTCCTCTCACTTCTATTGTGATTCTATCACTGTGAGCTTTTGAATTTAGATAGAATTCACAGACAGGTTATGGATGTATTTTGGTCGGTGTGCTGCATATGAACTCTTGCAACCCAACTTGGTTGATTCTAGAAATGATGAAATTGCATAGAGGAGAGTTTGAGCACTTTGTTCTAAAACCAGTTTCATGGAGAAACTTTTCTCTGTAGAGGCTCACTTGGAACTTATGAGATGATTCACCAGTTTCTCTAAAGTTGAACTTTCATCGAACAGTTTGGGTGCTTTTCTTGACCATAGAGATTTTTATGGGGATTTTTTGGGCTTGGCTGTTGATTGAATTTTCTCAGTAGAAGGTCTTGGGTAGTTTCTAAGTTCTGTGAGATGTAGAGTGAATCTTGGATCAGCAGGGTAGTTTTTGGTGATTCAGTTATTTGTTGTGAATCGACGATTTGTGATATTTCAATGCTCTGGTTTCAACGGTAGACTAAATCAGTTGCTTGATATGAGAATTTATCCGTTGAGAGTAAATGAAGAGAGATGGAGTGGGTCCAACAGTAACAATTGTGATACACGTCATTTTACCGTTCCACTTGATCAAGGTAAATTCAAAGTTATCTGTTTGAAGTTCTCTCTTCTGGTGCTTCCATGTGACTTTGAGCTGCTAACGTAATCAGATGATTTGGCTACATCTGGCAATCTCCAGTTGGCATGATCCGCTTCAACTGAGATATTTTCAGTTCAACTCTTCCTTATGCTGAGTTTGCTTCCAGCTCTCTCTCTGGTGCAACTGCTAGTTCCAGCTGATCACGAGCTGTTTTCTCCATCGCGAACTAATTGAGCATCTAATTAGTTCTAGCCTTTTGATTTCTCAGCTTCCACGCTTCTCATCAGTTTACAAACTTTTTAGCTTACGTTTTGTTTTAACTGATGATATGAACAGTTTTAACATCTCTTGGTGACTGAACTGATGCACCTTCAGTTTCAGTTTCTGCACTTTTTTTTCTATTTTTTTTTTATTATTAGCCGGGATTGCCTTTTGCATTCTCCCATTATTTTCTTGATCATCTTCATCTTGTGATGCTAGGTCCAATAGCCTCAATTGGATACATTGCTTGACAGATTTTGCTTTAGGGTCTTTGTGAAGATGATGTCAACTATCTGCCTTTCGGCGGCCAATTCCTATTGTCACCATGAGCTCTGTCGCTCTTATGGTATGGCCATTTGGCAGGCCAGTCATAGTGAGAGATTCTCGGTTCATTTCTTGAGTCCAGATACTCATTACACCGTGTTGCGAAATCCATTGGAGTGAACTTCTCCAGAGGGATCTGAGAATGTTGACGTGCTTGATATGGCATTGTGGGCATATTTCTTCTTGGGTCAACTTCTCTTCCAGGTTGACTTCCTGGATGTCTTCGAGGATGGGCTAGCTTATCAGTTCTCTCCTGAACTGATGCCCTATCCTGATGAGACTGCGGCCCAAACTGAGTATTTCTCCTTAATTCAGTTGGTCGGTCAGTTATGTTCACCATAGGCCGAATTTGAGGTTTGGGCCTGTGAAAGTTTGGTGATTTTTATTGAACTGACTGTCTCTGATGAGCTTGAGGTCTTGGCTGAACTGATGACCTCTGTTGATAGGCTGGATGCCTTTGCTGAGCTGGTGGCTTTTGCTGATAGGCGAACTGCCTATTTTTAGCCTTTGGCCTTCTTTGAGATGGCTTCCTCTGCCAAACTGATGGCTGGACTGCGTCTTTCAGTTGGGAGGATTAGCTGGACCTTTTAGGCGGATTTGTAGGGATCTTCAGTTCCCTCGTCTTCGGTCTCTTCAACTGGTTGGGTTGGTGCAGGTCTGACAAAACCAGAAAGTGTTCCTTCTTGAGTGGTTTGGATGACTGCCTTTCCTTTCTCCGAGGCAGTGTACCTATTGTATCCTAACCCTATAGTACCAGTTTTAACTCTTTGATGGCTTAGAATCTCATCAAGAGTTTGAGTTCCCTTTTTGAATTTGAGAGAAATCCTTTCTCTCTCATGGAACTCTTGCCATAGCCTATCATTCTCAGCTATTAGCTCATCAAAACTAAGCTGCAACTTATCACATTTAGGTGACTGAGCCTCAAGTGATTTAGTCCTATCACGATCACTTCTCATTCTTTTGGCCTCATCTTTTAAGTCATCATTTTCTTCCCTCAGTTATAAATGCATGCTTGTAATAGAAGCTAACTGGTCCTCTAGCATTCTTAGTTGTTCATTTATTTCATTGCTAGTAATGGAAGATTCATGAATGTGATAAAAAGGGGTTGAGGAGTTGCTGGTGCTAACCTCTTCTTCGTTGTCAGCCATGAGGCATAACAATGCCTCTTCTTCAGAGCTATAGCCATCAGAATCGATTCCTGATGGATAATCTGAGTAATCCAGGATGGCGTTCTCTGAGTTGGCCATCATAGCTTTTCTTTTGAAAAAGCTTCTCTTCACCTTGGCCTTCTTATCTTCAGGAAGCTCTGGACACTCATACCTATAGTGTAGTACCTTACAAGAAAAACTGCTTCTTATGACGACAATGTGAGTGACAATCATATTTTCGTCACTAAAAACACATCTTCAGTGACAAAAATCCACATCGTCACAATCATATTTTATGTTGTGAGTGTTTATCGTCACTAGATAGTTTGCGCCAAATTATGTTGTTGGCGGGGAGGTAGTGACAATCATATTTTCGTCACTAAAAATACATCTTTAGTGACAAAATTTAATCTTGTCACAACAAAATATTAATAGCGATAACTTTATATGTTGTGAGCATTTATCGTCACTAGATAGTTCGCGCCAATTTCTGTTGTTGGCGGGAAGCCAGTGACAATCATATTTTCGTTATTAAAAACACATCTATAGTGACAAAATTTCATCTTGTCACAACAAAATAGTAACAGTGACAATTTTATATGTTGTGAGTATTTGTTGTCACTAGATAGTTTGCGTCAATTTATATTGTTGGTGGGAAGCCAGTGACAATCATATTTTCGTCACTAAAATTACATCTATAGTGACAAAATTTCATCTTGTCACAACAAAATGTTAACTGCAGTGACAACTTTTTATACTACAAGAAAATTAACTTTTCGCCACACATAAAATTTGTGGTTATTTAGTTACACTTAATTAGAAAATATGCGGGTGAATTATCTTGATAATTTTCATTACTAATTGACATTTAATAAGTGTTACAAAATATTTTTAATTACATTTATATTATTTTGAATAAAATAAACGCATTTATATTAGCTACACATAATAACTAATTATGTATATGTGTGGTTAAATACAAAAAAATACAAAAAAATAAAATCGACTCTCTCTTGATTTAGGTTTGCACTACTGATTAATATTTTTTTGCCTTATATGGGTATTTTTTGGCTTATATGGTATATTACAACATTTAATTATCATATACGCCAAAAAATACTCATATATTAATAGCACAGAACCAAATTTAAGAGCCACGTAAGCCTCAATATATTTTAGTATTTAATTAGTTTTTTATATTTTTTTTCTCTATATATAAATATAAACGTATTGTGTAGTTGGGGTGTCCACTCCTCTATTTTGTTATAATCTTATCTCTCTATCCTTTTCCTTTTGAGATAAAATCTATTGAACTTTAATTAAATTGATAAAACTAAATCTAGTTCTGTGAAAAAAAAAAAAAAAAAACTAAAGCAATGAATGTTGTAAACTTGATTGTAGCCATAACATATTGGACGAACCATTAAATTCGATCAAATTTATAGGGTTTAGTTGTTTGATTAAACTATAACTCGTGATTGATAATTTATTAATTAAGTTCCTATGGAACTAGATTCCTCAAAAAAAAATAAAAAAAAATAGTAAGCACCCAACTGGCCAACAACCTTACACCCTTTTTTGGGAACAAATTTCATTTTAAAAAATAATGATATCAAAGGACTACAACTAATCACCCAACGACATTAAATTATAATTAATCCTCTTTTCTATCCAAAATATACATATAAGAAATAATAATAAATGGACTAAAAACCCTATTGGCTATAAATTAAAATCACATCTCTTTCATTTTAGTCACAAACAAATGCTAGTGATTTATCTCTAATACCATAAGTATATATATGTATGTATTTATGTATACTAGCATTTCTCTCGTGCTATACACGAAACTATCATATATCTATTTTAAATTTAAATCATATGAATATAAATAATTTTAAAATTTATGATTATTATTACATAATAACAAAAATATATCCAATGAATGACATAGTGAGTAATAACATAAAAATTAATATTAATACTAACTTCGTAGTCCAATTTTTGTAATTATTAATTTATCATTTCGTTTTTATATATACAATTCACTCATAAGTATATTTGTGTATGTATTTTTAAAATAGTATCAAACACAAAAATATAATTGAAAGTGAGACGATTGTCAATATTTATGCATTTAATTACTTATATATATGTGTGTGTGTGTGTGTGAAATGAAGCCTTTTTTCATCTGTTCATTGTTTCTCTAGTGAAACAATGTCATTTTGGGATTGTTTTACACCTCTGTGTTTCTTCCTTCTTCACCAAATTAAATAGAAAAAAAAATGTCATTTATCATTAAAATAAATAGCTTAAAATAATAACATGGATAAAATAATATTTGAAATGAATTTTTATAAACTAATTCATTAAATTGAAATTTAATTGGTTATGACTAGAAATCAAATTTGGAATAATAATAATAAATTCATATTAAAAATTTGATTTAGAAATTTTAATTATGGGTTCTTAAGGTGATCACAAATTAATGAAATGATAACATCATAATATATAATTTATGAAATAAATTAAGTGAATAACATTGATTAGTAATTTCAAATAAAAAAATTAAAACTAACAGATAATGCAATTCAATCATGATTCATCATTAATTTAAAATTTGCGATTGATTATAATGAGTACTACTCTCCATGTGAGAATTAGGAACATATCATAACCTTTCAATTTATATTGATTGATGGTTGAGATTAAAATTGGGAAATATATGATAATTATAAATTTAAAATATAAATTATGAATATAAAAATATTAGTGTAATTAGTGATATGGAATTATCCAATTAAATCTCATATCCCATTTTCTCTCTCTTTTCATGTTTTAGAAATTAGGGAAACAAAGAAAAGCTATATAATCTTGTTAATTAAATAGTGGGAGGATGAAACAAAAAAA
Source organism: Perilla frutescens (assembly GCA_026008535.1). NCBI lineage: Eukaryota > Viridiplantae > Streptophyta > Magnoliopsida > Lamiales > Lamiaceae > Perilla > Perilla frutescens. The sequence goes on along the minus strand of BRKX01000010.1, from coordinate 23,744,472 downwards.
TTGTAGAACTCCCGATAAAAACAGCTGATGATGAACTGATAATTTTTTTTATACACAATAAACATAAAATCATGTAGATAGTGTAAGGGATAAATAAGGAAATAAAAATAAAAATAAATCATGGGATTGAATTATAAAAATAATAGTATACCCATACCTAATTTAAAAACATTATGATTAAAATGAAACATTAAATCTCAATCTAAATCTGCACCATTAAATTTGATAGATCTAACGACTGCAAATAGTTCTCAGTTCTTACCCAAAAGATGAGTTCTCATTTAAACTAAATCATTTAAAGGTGATATCAATTTAATAAATATATAATCTAAATTAAAATTTCTAATCACTCTTTCAAACATAACTCCCTAAGTTAATATTAAATTAAAGAATATAAATATTATAAAATATTTTTTAAAGAAATATATAAGAAATTAAAAAATAAAGTAAAGAAAGAAAAAAAGAAAAAAAAAACTTACCGATACAATATCTTTAGAATTGTGTTTTTGTTCTTAATTTTTTTTTCCCATAGCATTAGTTAATAACACAGACATTACCGAATTTGCTTTTATTGATTATTTTTACATTAAATGTAATCTTGTTATATTTTAATTTCTTGTATGCATTATTTAAATTTTTTATTATTGTTTAATATGTGATCCAAAAAGGATGATGTTACTAGTATTCAGGGTAGATTAACGAATGCTGATTAAATCATCATTCATATCCTAAATTATTTTCATTTTCTGAACTTGATTCTAAATTACTATTTTTATCAGTTATATACCTAAACTATTAAAAAATAAATTAAATCTATCATCATATTAATATTTGTATCACTTAAATACATAAACTATAAAAAAAATATAATCAAACCTATCACCAGAAATATTTTTTGGCCAAGATCGGATCTAAAATTAAAAAAATAGAATAAATATATTATGTCATAAATACTACCTCCGTTTCAAAATGTTTGCTGTTTTGTTTTTTTTATCTGAAATTAAGAATTAATTTTGTGGACAAATATACTCATCCATCATATATGCCATAAAATCTAATTCATCTAAATTTTCCTAAAAAATAACAATATTTTCTCTCTCCATATATTTTTCTCTCTTCATATATTATAGGTAAGTTAGAATCAAGAAATCTTGTAGGATTTGAGAGGGTTAAAATTGGGAGAGAGGATGTCAAATTATATAAAACAACAAACATTTAAAAAAAAAAAAATCTAAAACAACAAACATTTTGAAACGGAGGTAGTATAAGTGATTTGGCCACGACACAAGAAAAAGACCCCAAGTATTTATCGAAACATTGAATATGACCTGAATGGATATGTATGGAAAAGTTATTATAAAGTTTCTATTTCCAAATATATAGATGACATGGGACCAAATTAAAGAATTATATATATATATATAATGATTCCGAAGACTGTTAGGTTATATTTATATGTAAATTAGTGGTGAATATAATAAAAACGATGCAAAATATAAAAAATCAATAATTAAATGTTTGATAAATCTTCTTATTTTTAATCGTTACTCTTTACATGAGAAATCATATATTTTTTTAATTAGCAACAAATCAAATGAAATCAGGATATATCATAATTCATAAGCTATATTAAATAATATAATATTCAATAAAAATATATTATAAATAATTATAAAGGGGAAAAAATAGCAAATGCAGCACCGGAATAATTTCTTTAGCGAATCAACCAACCCGGGAAACTGAATAGTGAAAAGTTCAAACTATGCGGGAAATAAATTGAAAATACCACTACGCACGTATACCCGCTCCCGATATATCCTGAAACCACCCATGGCCTCATAAGGTATTTCTGACCTTAATTAGTTCACGATATTGTCATTAGAGATGGGTCTAGAATTCTGCACTCTCCATAGCCAAATCAGTCTCCCTCTCTCATCTCTAATATGAAGTTTCACCAATTTCTCTCAAACTTTTGTGATTTAAAAGTAAGAGTTCTCTTATTTTTTTAAAATTTTGATCGATATTATTGTTATTTTGCAGAATAGATATTGTGAAGCTACTGCTCTTGCTAATTACAGATGCATGACAAACGATTCAAAGCTATTTCTACCGCCAGTGGTCGCAATTGGGGCATATTCGAATTCTTTTGGAGTGAGTTTGCTCATGTGAAGCCAAATGAGTCACGATCTGCTGCTGTTGAGTTTGAATTCATATAATTTTTATTTATTTTTTACTTATTTTGCCATTATAAAATAGAGAAAATTGCGAGACTCATTGGAGGCTATTGAAGAGAGTAGCCATTAGTGGTACCACTATTTTTGTAAGTTATTTGTTTTGGTTTTGATTAAAAAAAAACACCATAGAACATTGTGCGAATTATGATGAATTAGGTGGTAATTCAGTTTCTCAATTTTCATAATTGATGTTTAATTGTGTTTTTCATTTTCAGAATTACTACAATTTGATTTATTTAAGTTTATTGCTGAAAGATATTTTTTGATGATATCTATCTCATATGTTTTTATTGTCATCTTAATTATTTGCAGGAGTTCATCAAATAACAAAATGCTAGAATGTAGATCTCACCAGATTGTGCATTTCGAGATTTACTACTTTCTTTCTTTTCTTCACAAACGCAGTCCTGCGACTCATCTTATGCCAAAGATATTTTTGCAGACTTCACAATTCTTCAAACCATCTCTGTGAGTTCAAGTCGCTGCTTAAGCTCATTCCCCAAATCAGCAGGTCCACAAAGTATGAGTTAGAATTATAGTGAATAGATTTCGGAATAGTTTAATTAGTTTGGTTTCAAGTATGGTCAATTAGATTGATTTGTAATTTTAGTTTTTAAATTGCTCTGTTTATTTATATTATTTAGGTTTGTACCTAGTGATTTGTAATTCCATATTAACTATTTATTTCAATAAAAATGGGTTGATTTCACATGGATATAATTTTTTAATATTATATTTGTAGGAAAAAAATGAAAATATTATCATTATTGAGGTGACGAGTAAAGAATTCTCTTTTGCAACTAAATAATTAAAAAGTAGTGATAATAATTTATGTGACTCTAATGCAATACTTTTAGTCACTAAATTAATAATTTTTTATCGTCAACAATCATGCGTGACTAAATCCTTAATATTATAGTGACGAGCATTATTGGCAACTATAAAATGTTATTTTAGTAACGATAATAGCGTGTGACAAAATTATAAAGTTTTAGCGATGATTATTACATGTGACTAAATTGCTGAGATTTAGTGACAATTATCCAATGTCACTAAACAGTTGAATTGTAGTGATGAATATTACATATGACTATAAATTTGACATATAGTAACAATAACTTTACGTGACTAAAACATTATTTTTAATGACAAGAATATCTGTCACTATAACTTAAGTTTAAGTGACAATTATTTTACATTGTCACTAAACTTTTAGTGTCAATTCCTATAGTGATGACATAGTGACAAACACTAAAATTGTCACTAAGTAGTTTTAGTGACTGCTTTTGTATATATAATGACAATAATTATCGTGACTAAACCTCATTTTTTTTGTAGTTGCTTGTGGCAATGGAAGCATTCTCCTATGCTTCTGTTAGCTGCCCTGGGTTGTTCGGCAGACGGTTGATTTCTCTCGCCTCTGGGCTCATCATCAGTTTGAAGTATAACTGATGGTTGATCTCTAATCCGCTTGAGCTTTTCTAGCAGCTTAGCAACTGACTGGATTTGATCATTAATATCTTCAGTCAGGCTCTCCTTCTTCTCCACTGCTTCTCTTCTGCGATCAGTTGAGCCACTTGGTTGTTCTCTGACTTGAGAACTTCTAGGCCGGAAGACATTTCTTCCTCGAGTTTCTCTAAACCGATTTCTTTCACCGTAGAAGGCTGCATCCTGGGCTGATGATGTGGATGCTTCTCTTTTCGGTTTAGGCTATACTCGTGAGTCTTAAGAGAACCAAAGAGTTCTCTTGGGGTGATGCTGGTCAAATCTCTTGACTCTTTTGCAGCAATCACCTTCATATCCCATTCCTCGGTGAGATTGTCCAAAATTTTGGAGTTCATCTCACTGTTGGGATATGTTCTTTCCAGATTGTTCATCTCACTGATAATGCCTAGAAATCTTGTTTCAAGGCTCGAGATGGTCTCATCTGAGTGCATCTTGAAGGACTCATATTTTTCGACTACTAGCTAGAGCTTGTTTCCTTTGATAGCTTCGGACTCTTTACATAGATCTGCAAGTAAGTCCCATATCTCCTTGGCAGTTTTGCAATTCTTTATGTCCTTCATGCAATCTTCATGTAGAGTTTGGAACAACGCGGCTTAGGCCACGAACTCTGGGTTCTTCAACTTCTTCTCTTCACCCGTGAGAAGATAAGTTAGCTTCGGGATCCTTGCTGGTTGGTTGACATCAGCAACGTGGGCTTCATTGTCCATCATAATCGTGATTGGACCATCCTCGATAACTTCCCACATATTTTCGTGGATTGAGCAGAGATGCGCCATCATTCTCCTGCTCCAATTATCTTAGTTCTCAACTGAAAAGATAGGTAGCTTATGGTTTCCCATAGCTTACAGATTAGCACAGATGACTAGATCTGATTCAGTTGATTTGCAGAAATGGTTGATCTTTAGAATTAACCGCTCTGATACCACTTGTTGGTCCCGGGGCGAGTCAAAATCAGGTTAGAGGGGGGGTGAATAAACTGATTACAAAATTGAACTTAGATGCGGAATATTCAGGGCCCGTTTTAACTCACAAAATATTATCCATGTTATGTAGAGATCAGTTGAGAAGATCTACTAGCTCAGAGTGTTGTGTGTGCTTATAGTGTGCAGTTAAACCATGCAACTTGAACTGGAATTTAAAGCAGAGCACACAAGCAGTTTATAGAGGTTCGAAGCTCAACTTATACGTCCTATTTTCCTTCCGCAGAAGGGCAATTCACTATGCAAGTGTAAAGTTTCTTTATTATAGTTACACAGTGAAGACAATTGCTATCCCGGAAGCTGCACTCTCAACTTCCTCAGCCGGTAGGTCGACATCTCACACTTGTGATCCCCAACTGCTCGCTGGAGAGATAAGGTGCTATTGCCCGTCTTTTCATGATTTTAGATCTCGCTCGATCTTCAAGAGTACAATCTTGAAACTGATATCAACTAGGTTGCTCCTTTGCGCGTCTGCGTCTGAGCTGGGGTAGTTGATCACTTAAGCACGGTGACTGAGAGAACAACTCTGGCTGGAAATCTTCAAGAGCTAGCTCGAAGAGCGTTAAGGCTTATTCTTATCAGTTGAAACTTTTGATTTTCTGAGTTCTTTGAGCGTGAGGCTTTAGTGCTTCGGTGAACGTCTTCACGGAAAGACTTAACTAAAGTGCTCTCCAAATTCTCAAAACTCCCATAGTCTTCTCTGGGGTAGCTCACCTTTTAAAGACAGGTGAGTTGGTGATCGTTGGTGATCATTGTTGGATCATAAATGATAAAGCCAGTTGCAAGGCTTTCATTTAATGGGGCCGTTGGGATGCCATTACTCTTCTGATGAGCTTTTGCTTCAAGATCATGGTTGCATTAACTTCAAGATCTTCTTTGGCTTATCTGAATTTCAATTGCGGCTCTCTTCTTGATCTTCAATTCTGAGCTTTGTCTGGCAGCTGGAATCTTCAGTTCCTTTGTCTGTTAGTTTTGCGTGTCCCTTGGCAGTTTGGAAAGCTTCAGTTGAGATCATCTTCAGCTAGCGTTTTTGGGCTTGGGCTTGATGCCTTCTGAGCTCTAGTTTAATTCTACTTCAGCTGGTAGTTTGAACCAGTGTTCTTTAGCTGGTATTTTGGACTTGTGTCCCCTCAGCTTGAACTTTCATGGACTGGTCTTCAGTTCAGTTGCTGGCGCTTCATCAGTTGAACTTCAAAACTGATACGTCTTCAGCAAGGGTTCTTCGAACTGGTGCTTCATCAGTTGGAACTTCATTCTTCAGCTGGTATTCTTTAAGCTGGTATTTTTCATCAACTTGTACCTTAGTCTTCTCTTCAGTTGGTATGTTCCTTCAACTGGAATATCCTAAGTTGGTATTTCCTTCAGCATGGATCTTTAGACTTGGTACACTTCTTCAGCTGGTATTTTCTTCAGCTGGAATATCTTGAGCTGTTATTTTCTTCAGCTCATGATTGTCCTCTCTTCGGCTGGCAGTCTTCATCAGTTGATGTCATCGTGGACTGGCATATTCATCAGTTCAAACTGATGTGCTCTTCAACTGGTATTTCTTCAGTTGGGAATGATCTAGAACTGGTATGTCCCTCAATTCTTCTCTTTCAGCTGGTATTCTCTTCAGCTAGGATCTTCTTTTGACTGGAACATTTCTTTTGCCGATATTGGACTAGAACTGGTATGTGCTTTAGTTCTCTTCAGCTGGGACTTCCCTTCAGCTGGTGGCGTATGTGCTTCAGTTCTCTTCAGCTGGGACTTCTCCTCAGCTGGTGGCAGCCTAGAACCGGTATGTGCTTTAGTTCTCTTCAGCTGGTGGCGGCCTAGAACTGGTATGTGATTCAGTTCCCTTCAGCTGGTGGCGGTCTAGAACTGGTATGTGCTTCAGTTCTCTTCAGCTGGTGGTGGCCTAGAACTGGTATGTGCTTCAGTTATTTTCAGCTGTAACATCTCTTCAGCTGGTGTCGGCCTAGAACTAGTATGTGCTTCAGTTCTCTTCAGCTAGAACATCTCTTCAGCTGGTGTCGGCCTTGAACTGGTATGTTCATCAGTTCATCACTTCAGCTGGACTATCTCTTCAGCTGGTTTCGGCTTTGAACTGGTATGTTCATCAGTTTATCACTGTAGACTAGTGGCAGTTGATACCTTCTCTCTCGGGTACCTGAAACTTCCAGTTTGCCTTGCTAATTGTTCTAGCAAGCTACACTTCTCTTTCTCCCTATTCTTCTCTCTTCTTTCACACGAATTGATCATATCTATTGGCTTTGACAACTTTGACTCTGTATGATTATCTTTAGTTTTCTGCTTGATTTCTTTTCAGTTCTTTCCAGGCTCTTTTCATATTTTGACATATTTTGACATCTTATCAAAACCCCTTATAAGAAAAACCTTGATAGTTTTTCCTAACAATTCCCCATCAAGCATCAAGACTGTTTTGCATGGTCTTTTGAAGACATGACATGTATCGACCTCTCATTTATAACACATAAATTGCAGGACGATCCAGACAAGACCCCGGTGAAATAAAAAAGATAAAAGTTTATCACCGAACGAAATAAAATTGTGGATGAAGAGGTCAATAAGCTACTCGAACATGGACACATTGGAGAAGTAAAGTACCCCGAGAGGCTAGCCAACGTCGTGGTATTAAAGAAAAAAATGGCAGTTGCAAGCTCTGCATAGACTTCACTGACCGCGATCAAGCCTGCCTCAGGGACTCATTCCTCTTGTCCCGCATCAACGCGCTAGTAGGCACAATAGATGGAGAACGTTACATTTAAAATAGTATCATTTCTAAAAACCTTCAATGTCATTTTTCATTTTATGGTTATACCTTTTTAAGATTTGTTTACTAACTTGAGCGTCATAGTAACTAACAGAGTCTCAAGCACAGGGGTCCCAGTCCCCCTGGGGTCGACATGACCCCAACCATGATAACTTCGAACTCAACGTCGAGAATAACACTTAACTTTTGAAGCTAAATTGAAAGAACCCCGATACTCAAATCCATGAATTCAGAATATAAGAACGATTCCTGAATCCCAATTATGGTCCCAAAAGGTACTCTCGAAACTATCATTACTTATTTTACCTAATCATTTTTCTACATGTATGTGCCAACCTCTGCAGCTTATATCATTTCAAAGGTGACAAGATAAAGCGGAATATGTAACATGGGCACACATAATAGCAAAAGGATCAAAACATCGAAGTTAAAAATTAGCAAAATGCCAAGTTGTCCAATTGTCTGCATGAAAGGCAACTCAAAAAATATTTACATATAATTGTTTGTTTCAAAAGCACAATAAAAAGTTTGTTCATAAAGAAGAATAAATCTAGGCCTCATCCCCGGCCTTGGCACGACCATCATCCTCTGCAACTCTGCCCTCTCCTTGAATCTCCACCTCTTTCTCGACCATGACGTTGGTCTCAGCAACACGATCACCCTTTGGTATCTCGACGTCCTCTTCTGCTTCAAGGAAAGATAGATCGAGATCTGGTATTTTGGCTTTAATGGCCTCGACCACCGCCGCTTCACCCTCCTGGTAGAAGGCCTCATTGTAAGGTTCGAATTCTGCAAAATTAACCCACTTGTCGAAGTCAGGGGCTTCATCAGTTGCTGCCCCAGCCCTGAGTGACGCCTCAAGTTCCTTCACCTTCGCCTCAGAGATCGCCAGCTTCACTAAAAGCTCCTGCTCGGTCCTCACCTGAAGGTCGAGGCTCTTCTCTAGTTGAATTTGGGCCCCCGCTACCATCACCCTCGCCTTGTCCCTCTCAACCTGTAGAGAGAATTCTCGAGCCGCCATGTCCCACCTCTCCCCGGCGATCTTCTCAAGCTCTTTAGATAGCTCGACAACTGTCTTCTCAAGGCCCTCTTCATAGTTAGCAAGACGCCCTCGTAGCATGAATTGGCTATAAAGGACCTGAAATTGAAAGCCAAGCATGTTTAAAAAAAAAGAGATTATATTTAGCAAGTGCTCGTAGAAGATACCCGCGACAGTTGGTCAAAGGACATATAAGCTTGCTGCTTGAGGCTTTCCTTCTCATAGTCCTCGGGCATGCCTTGGCTAGCAATGGACTTTTGAACTTCCAAGATGAAGGGTCGAAGAGAACCCCTTTTGAGCTCGGATCAGAAGAGGTCTGGCGGGAGGAACGCACGGCCTCCACATTGATGATGTCGCAGGGGGTGGAAGGCAAAGCTACCACAGTGAGAATAGAGACATCGTCTTTCGACTTCTTAGAGGGAGAAGGACCTGTAAGCCTCTCTTCTGAAGGCTTTTTCACACCTAAAGGTGAAGACTCGTCTCGCTTGGCAGCTGCCAGGGCTTTGACTTTGGTGTTCGAAGGCCTGATCTTCAGCTTCGCCATTTCACCGATCAAGACTCGACCACCGCGGACCGCTTCGAACTCTCTAGGTTCGTCGGAAAGAAGGAAGGCTTCCTCAATATGAGTGGCTTCAGTACCAGAAGGGTCACAATGCGTGGGAAAGCCTGTGCAAGACAAGAAAGTCGTAAGCTTTGAATAAAAGTAAGAGCATAAAAGCTCGGCTCGTAGAACTTGGCAGGTACAATTTCATCAGAAGAAGTCCGAGCGGGTACAAAGACGAACTTTAGCTTCCAGTCTCCTGAGGAAGAGTGCAGGCTCGTTATCAGAGGGGGCCGATCCCCCACCCACTTTGTGAAGTAATAATAACCAGACTGCCCCTTGTTGGCCACTAATCGGTAGACCGCGTGCCATTCTCCGATGCTGGGTTCACGAAAGCCTAGCTTCTTCCACAAATAATACATGCCCAGCTTGTGGAACCACCCAATCGGGGTAATCTGGGCAGGAACTATACCGTAAAAATGTGCTATCTTCGCAAAGAAGGGGTATATGGGAAGCCCGAGCCCCTTCTCCGCCACCAATGTATAAAAGGAGGTAAAGCCCAATGGAGTTCGATGGGTTCGATCAGTGGGGCCGGGAGATTGAACCTCTATACCCGTGCCCGACACCGGCAATGACGTCAGCCTCTTCAAAAGATTGTCGTTTACCTTGGGAGCGATCTCTGAGGCTTTGAACCTCTCACTAGCCAATTGAATTTCCCGAGCTTGCTGTTTTTTCCCTTTAAGCTATTTTCCCTTCACCATCATTGTATCATGCTTGCTAATCACCGACCACCCGATTGTCCGAGGATAGACGGCCGACGGTCTCCTCTTCCTCCCCTTTCCCCTGACTTTAACGATCACGGGAGAGTCAGAACTCTCTGATTGCCTCAACACGGAGCCCTGTTCTACCTCATCACCTCTGTAACTCCTCATCTCCTCAGCTTTAGAATCCTCACTCGCACTCATTGTCGATTGAAGGACATTTGAACAAACTAAGCAAGAATTGATCAAGCAAGGTCTATATCTGCCTAAAAATTTGGACCCCAGAAACAATGGTCACCCTCCAAGAAACTCCAAAAGTCCATAAAATTGATAGAGTTACCCAGAAATCGACAATATCTCCCAAAAACCTAAACCCTAGTAAATCTAAAAACTACCGCAGATTCTTCAAAATCCCAAGAAATACCGAAAAAAACTACTAAATATCCTTGAAAATTCCTAAGACTTATGAAGAATGCTAAAGCTACACAACCATGGCATGAAACGATTAAAAGAGGAGGAAGAGACGGGAGGGTAATCTGGAAACCATATGGTGAATGGAGTCTGAAAAGTCGGTAAACAACCGTGGCAAAGAGCCCTCAAATAGTGTAATAAGTGCGAAGATGGCGGCGGAAAGAACGGAGTGAAAATATTTCAAGAGATTTTTTCGGTAGTAAGGAATTTTTCGTGAGAAAATTCAGTTATGGAAGGAAACTGTTGAAATTCTAAAAAGTGATTGAAGAGGGAACAATTTTCTCCTCGATATTTGAATTGCAAAACAAAGATAGCATGATCTGGACACACGTGTCCCCATCTAATGGCCAGGGATAACCTAGGGAATGGGAAAAGTAGAATCCGTACCTAAGGACTTGCTCCCTCAGGACCTGTCTTAAGGTCTGGAGCTCCACGAGGTCTGCTCTCACGACCTCTTAAGCTCCCCCAGGACCTGCCTTCAGGTCTGGAGCTTCACCAGGTCTATTCCAATAAATTCATGAACTTTCCCGGACCTATCTTAAGGACCAGAATTCACGGAATGAGATTTTCTTTCAAAATATAGGGTCCCTCTAAGGACGCATCTTCAGGCATTGGTTTAAAACCGAACGAGAATTCAGAATCTGCAAACATGGAAATAAATCGAAATAACACCGAAATTCATTACCCGATCCTTGAAATACAAGAATCAAGTAATGAGGAGCTAACTGTAGAGGTCCTATTTCTGCATAGGCCCAAAAACTAGGCCCACACCCATTTGAAGGTTTAAAGAACCGAATAAGATCGACGCCTCATGATAAAATATTTTCGAGGTCAACACCTCGAAGTCCACCTCTCGAGGTCCATGTCTCGAGGTCGATACCTTAATCCTCGAAGTCTAGAGGTCTAAAAGCGGGAGTCCACGATCGAACAGACTTAAGGAGAAGATTGGGTCAAAGTATCCATTAAAGATAGCCATAACCCCGACAATAATCCTAAAAGGGATAAATGAGGATCCTTAAAGTATCGGGATTCAGTTAGTATCTCACCAGTATATATATGTTCTTCATAAATGGCAGAAGGGAGAAGAGATAATATACACGCAACACTCGCAACTTCAATCAAATGATAGGCATTCATCACACAGCTCCGCAAGCAACATTTACACAAGGCTCCATAACAGCGAAGCTCGACCCCCTCTTTTACTAAATAGCTCTTATAATTCCGTAATTAATTCATTTTATCTTTAATTAATTCGATTCTGACTTGAGTGTCGGAGTCCGTTCGATCGTCAACCCCAATGGTTCTTCAGCTTCACGTGTTTTCTTTGTCTTGTAGATCGCCGGAGCCCGAACTCGAAGTAAGATTAATTATAGAGATTTTTTTGACCTCTACAGTATACGACTACATTTATGATCTCAAACTCAATTACATATTTAATATTAATGTCACATCTTCATATTTTATACATAATTAATATTTTATTTAATAATTTTATACAATTTTTTATATGTCTAGTTATCTTTTCTTTTATATGAGATAATTACCATAGCTGTCAAAATCGGCCCAATCCGATTTTAGGCCAGACTGGGCTATGAATTTACAAGCTGGAAATGATTTCAGGTCGGGTCGGCCCGAAAAACATTTGGTCTGAATGCCCAGTGAAAAAATACACATTTAACCTTAGGCCCACAAGCGGCCCGATCCGATTTTTCGAGCCGGAATGGCCTTAGTTTTTTAGGCCTAAAATGGTTCAGGCCGGACCGACCCAGGCCACTAAAAAAAATGGCTCATGGGCCTAGCCCGATCCATTTGACAGCTCATTAACTAATATTCTAAATCTAAAAGGAGTTAAGTTGACAATCGATAAAAGAAATACTTGATTGATTACACAAACATACATGTGTATAAAAATACACATTATATTACAATATATTTCAAATAATTAATAAGCTACTACAATCAAAATATTATATTATAAATTATGCAACACTTGTTTGTATACAATGTTTACTGTAACATTTGTTACATTATCATCATCTTTATAAATAAAAACTTTCAAACCAGCATGATTTGTGACTCGTGAAACAACGTACAATTGAATGTGATTAAAAACTTATAAAAAACATATGTGAATAAAGATTATAACAACTTATGTTTCATTATAAAGGCTTTTATGTAGATTTGTTAGATTTAACTCTTTAGAAATTAATGATTATGTTTTATGTAAAATAAAAGTAGTAAAAAGAATGTTAATAAATATATATCTAAACATAAAATTTCAATTTAAGAAACTATAATAATGCAACCTATATATCTTATGTATATATCAATGTAGCGCCCCGGTCCCGAAAGACTGTGGAAATGGGCGCCACAGGGGGTGGAATGAAGAAGCGGGAAAGAAATGGGGAAACTTCTCAACAGAAGACTCAGAATAATCAATCATGCTGTATAATAATATATACCTATTCATAACACCAAGATCAGAGTTCTTAGGTGTTTAACAAAAGGATATTACAAGCGTGGAAACTTCATTATCAACAGAATACTTATCAAAAAGAGATAATGAGAAAACACGTAAATAACAAAAGCCCATCTCTCAGCGTTCTCACATCCACGCGCCAGCCTACTGACCTGAAAATGTTTAAAAATATTTGGGCTGAGTACTAGTGCACTCAGTGGGCAAGTTTTTACAATACAAGTTATGCAAATCATTTTTTTAAAGTAATCTATCTGTGTTTATGCAGGTAGTGGAGCTTAGGAGGTTTTAAAATTGAAAGCAACCTAAGTTCACCAAAACATTTTATCGTGAAGCGCTTAAGAGTATAACCAGTCCTTGTCCGCAACCCGTACTACATCACCACGCGTAAAGTTGAGTATGGCCAAGTATACCCAATGAGTATAACCCATAAGTGTTTCATTTTAGTCTCAACGACAAGGATTAGGGCAGGACAAATAATGCATGCATACTGTAGCTACTCACATTGACACAGCGCTGGTATATGAGACTCCGACAATATACAGTAGCACGTAAATATTTAACACAGATAGTCACATATGCAATTTTAACAAAGCAGAGCTTAATAACTCGAAAGATATAATTTGCAAAGATATAGTAGCCCACCTGGATAATAGATTTGCTTTCAAATTCTTGATTGATTTTGCTCGATTTCTGTTATTTCCTCTGACCCTACAATAACCAGTTTTGGCTTAGTTTAACCAAATGGTCCCTATTAAAATTCGATTCCTAATCTTCCATTTAATATATATATATATAATCAACTCTTATTATTTGATTAGACATTTAAAATAATAGTTATCTCACAAATAAAAACTTTAATTCACTAATTACTATTGGTACATAATTAAATCCATTACCTCAACTAATATAATATATCATATTTCCGTAGAACCATAATATTTATACTACTAACCTAATCTTTAAATATATATATATATATATCTCATAACTAATATTCAAATTGGAAAGAAGTGAGTATATAAATTTTTAGATAGTAGAAATATAATCTGAACATGTAATTAAATTTCATAACCTATATATTTAAACCGACTATTACCACAATATTCTTAAACAATTTCACCTCAAATAAAATCAAGAAAATAAATCTTATTATTATTACCCTTTTTTTCCTTTAACTCCGATCCAAAAATTGATATTTCAAATGGCCTATTTTGAATGTTTGAGGTCCTTAATATTATTGAAAATTTAGATATGTATATAAATTACATGAGTTGAGCAGATAAAGAAAAAAAATTAAAATTGAAATTAGTTCAAAATCATGTCCTTAATTGCAAACCATAGGACATATGATTAATCTGTGCATGAGTTATGTGCATAATAAATCATTAATTGCCATTTGAAGACATATGGTAGTGCGCTTGATCTTCCTAATGTTTAGCTTTTGGAAGAAGGACAATGGCATCAGGTTGATACTAGCCCCCACGTCACATAAGGCTTTACCGGTATGATCACCTCCTATGGTGACGGAGATGGTAAAACTCCCAGGATCCTTAAGCTTAGTTGGAAGCTTCTTTTGAATCAGAGCACTGCAATTCTCTGAAAGGTTCACGGTGGCATAATCACCCAATCTTCTCTTCTTGGATATGACATCCTTAAGGAACTTGGCATAACTCGGCATTTGCTGCAAGGCCTCCACCAGAGAAATGTTAATCTGCACTTTTCTAAATATCTCCAAAAATATGGAGAACTGCTCATTTACTTTCTTCTTCTGAAACCTTTGAGGATAAGGAATGGGTACCGTAGATGATGCGGGAGTGGGCTGAGGTGGCACTGGCAGTGACACAGGACTGTCGATGGCTGGACCGAAACTGTCTGGATCATCTTCTATCTTCTCAGATTCCTCATCAGCAGTCGGTACAAGTCTTGGATTTTTCGGTCCTTCATAAGAAGTCCCACTTCTCAGCTGTATCGCCTTGCACTATTCCTTGGGATTGATAGTTGTATTGCTAGGAAACTGACCCTGCTAATGCTGATTACCGACTACTGTGGCTAACTGTCCCAGCTACTTCTCAAACATCTTCATTTGAGTTCCCATGGCTCCAACGGCATTCTCAAGCTTCTCAACTCTAGATTGAGACTTTCCCATATATTTTTTCATCTTGCCCATGAAAGCCATCAGAAGCTCATTCATTTTCGGCTTCTTATCTTCATCAATCACGCCATTGGTCACTAAAAAGTCCGGTGGTGGTTGCAACGCGGCATTGGGATTCCCATAAGACAGATTGGAACGGTTACCTTGGTAAAATTGATTTCCATCTCAGTAATTGTTATTATTCCCATAACCCATCTGATTGATATAATTCACATCCTCCGTTGCGTTCCTTACAGGAGTTTCTGTGCCCGGTCGTGTCATAACATCGAATTGGTTGGTAATGGTGGCATTCAGAGTAGAAAGTTGGACGACCAGCTTAGAAATATGATCTGTATCATCGACTGCTGCAGCCCTCTTCATAATATTCACTTGACGATCATTGGTCCACTGATAACTATTGGTAGCCAAGTCTTCAATGATAGACACGACTTGATCATGTCCTTTGTTGAGCAAGGACCCATCTGCCGAAGCATCCAGAAATCTCTTCACCTCCATGTTGCATCCGTTGTAGAAGATGCAAACCTGATGATCAACCCCAAATCTATGATTGGGGCACTTCCTCAGCAACTCTCAAAATCTCTCCCATGCTTCGTATAAATTCTCATCCTCATATTGGTGAAATTGAGTGATTTCACCTTTCAGCTTCAGAGTTATACCTGGAGGAAAGAATTTGTGGAGAAACTTGTGAGCTAAACACTCCCAGCTATCCACTGTACTAAGATCCAGTGAATAATACCAATCCTTGGCAGCATCCATCAGAGAGAAAGAAAACAGGCGGAGTCGAATAGTGTCATCCGAAACCCCGATCATCTTAATGGTACTGCAAATCTCCAGGAACTGTTGTAGATGTGCATTCGGGTTTTCAGTTTTGAGCCCTCCATACTGGTGCTGTTGAACCATGCCTACCAATCCCATCTTCAGTTCAAAGTTATTGGTATTGAGTCCGGGACCGGGAATATGACCATGATTGAGCACCGGTGTAAACATCTGATTTATGGGTATAGGAACCGCCTCTCTTGCAGCCTCTTGCTCTTGCATTCGGTGCTGTATTTCCTCCAACTGTCTCTGCAGTTGCCGCATTTACTCAACTGTAACAGGTGCTCCATGTTGATCTGTCATTTCTCTCCTTCTCCTTCTAGCATTATTATGCCGAGTAGTAGCTTCAATTTCAGGATCAAAAGTCTGTAATGGCTCCCCTTTTGATCTTGTGCTCATACACAACCTGTAAAAATAGAAGAAATAAAATGATATTTAAACAGGAAAACAAAATAAAATATAAAATAAATTCGAATAATAGTAAACAAAGAAATAAATCCCCGACAACGGCGCCAAAAACTTGTTCGGTATTTTAATTTCACCTAAACTGCAAGTGTACAGTGAGGTTTCTAGCATAATAGTGAACAAGGTCGAATCCACAGAGACTTAAATTCTACTTACTAGTTATTCCATCTATCCTAACTCTGCTATCTAGACTATCCAAAGTTTAGAGATTTTAACAAATGAAATAAAACAAATAAATAACTCGCAAAACTAAATTCACAGCAGATAAAGTTGCAGAGAAGAAATATCAAGAAGAAATGTGCATTCTAGGATTGAACAATCATCAGATAATCCATCTTATTAACTAATCCAATAACTATGCCTATGTTGGGATTTCAGTCACACTAGAGCAACCACTTAGCTATTCAGAACCTCTTCTCAGAGAATTAAGAACATTGATTACACTATAAATAACAATGTCTCCATTCATTATCTAAAATGCAACTCCTAAATGATCCATGGGAATAAAATCTCTCACCAGTAATCTCAACTCTCTCGAGTGTTATTAATTACTATATTAATTATTCTATTCTAGTGTTGAAACTTCTCTCTCGATTTATGAATCAACACAACCAATTACATCAATTAATAGCCAATCAATTGACATAAACAAATACAACCTAAGAATAATTAAAGTGCAATAAAAATCATAGACATAAAATTGGAATTAATTATAAGATTTCATAAATGAATCATGAGTCAACCATAGAATGCTAGGGTTTAGTTGTTCATAATGAAATAAACAAAAGAAATCAAATTCAGGATGTTCATGGCTAGACAAGAATTAAACTAAATAAAACCCGGAAGAATAAATCTGTCTCTAATCTTGACTTGCTTGAAATCCTCTGGCGTGTTCTTCATGATGCTTTTTCTCCACAGCAAACCTCTGTTTCAAACTTAGGGTATAATTATTGATCTCTGATTTTCACCCAAACAGAGTCCTTATATACCAAGTTAGGAAAAAACCCAAAAATACAGTGGAAACTCGGAAAAGCCCGCTTCATTCATGACCAGAGCCATGACCCACACGCCCGTGAATCAGCCCGCGAATCCACGTGGCGTGAAATTCGCGGTCTTCACCTTATTCACGACTGGGGTTGTGAATTTTCTTCTTCTGTACCCCTTCCTTGTCGCGACACTGCAGTGGTCTACTCACACTTATTCGCGACCCTGTAGTCGCGACCGGGTCACGGGTAGGCTTCGTGATTCTCTGCACGGTTGTTTCCATCCCGTTTTTCTTAACCATTCTCTTCAGGTACTCTCTTAGGACTCCACTTTTACTTTAACCCTTTAAAGCATCCAAAATTGATGAACAACCCTGCAAAATACAACAAGAACGACCAACTCCCAAGAACTTGGGAAACTCGAATAAACTGAGATAAAACATATTTAATTTATACAAAACATGACACAAAACTGCACCGAAATTAGTGTAAAATCTCAGTTTATCAACTCCTCCAAACTTAGAAATTTTTTTGTCCTCAAATAAAGAAACAAAACCCAAAATAGGAACAAGACAAATTATGCACACAATCCACAATCTAGCACATAGGACCTCAAGAATTAAAGAAACGCGCAAGTTCAACATTCAAAAGCCCGTCACATCCCACACATATGCTCTCGAAACTCAACAAATACAATTAAGCCAATGTTCTTCTCGGGTGTGTGTATATCTCTCAACTCTCACAAGTCACATAAATCAAGGTAAACACTCATCGAATGTCAATCATGCAGAAATATCAACCATAAGCTTGCATTCTTGCTCAACTCATCAAATGACATCATGCCGGAATAAAGAATCAAAAAGGACTTTTAAATAGGTTGTAATGTAAGCTTTGGGTTGGGGTTGGAGATATATGGCTAAAGTGACTAAAAGATTTGCCAAAAATTACAAAAGTTTACAACCCTCTCAACTCATTTCTGGGAATTTGGCCAAGAAATCACATCACGACTGCTCTTGATACACACAATGTATCAATTGGTGCTTTTATCCTGAGCTCAAAATGGAAGAAGGAAAAGCAGAGGTTCTGAAATTAGAAAATTGGGAACAATCATTTCAACAGTTGCAGGTGTTCGTTGACGAGCAGACTACCAACCAAACTCTTAAATTTCAAGATGTGTTGAATGCGATAGAGGAGATGCGATCCATGATGCGCGTCTTGACACAGAATAATCCAAAAGCAGTGAACCATTGATAAGACGTATTTTACTTGCTTTTATTGTTATCTTTTGGTGTCATTTCTCCTAATTAATTGACATATACTTGTGTATTTTGGAAGAATGATGTGTTTGTTGAGTTGTGTAGGGATGTAGTACAAAGTTGGAGAAAATGGCAGGTTTTTGGTGCAAGAAGAAGCTGAGTGAAGAAAGATCAAAATTTGAGTCTGACAAGACCAGGCCGTAAGGGCTTTCCGCTGGAAGGACTGGGCCGAGAATCCGGAAGCTAGACCTGTGCGCGTGAATTTGGGCTGGAGCACGAGTTTTTACACAGCCCATGGCCTGGACCCAGCTGCAAGGAGTCCCACCGCCTCTAGAAGTCTTTGTTTTGGCAATTACCTAATTTAGATAGATTTAGGATTCTCTTTCCATGCTTAACTATTTTAATTAAGGATCTTATATATAGATTAGGACTTATCCCATTATTAGGGGGGTTGGACATTATTATTCACGCACGCCGCAGCAGTAGAGACGCAATTCCAGCAACTTTTATTTCATCTTCTTCGCTGAATTCATCATGTACTACTCGACAATATTTTAGAGGTTTGCTTTGATTATGAAATCAAGCTAAGTTCTTTTTATTCCAGTGACAACTAACGAAGCCCTGGCCTAGCTAAACTGTGAGATCTATTTGTGCTTTTATCATTCAATTAATTTGCATGCATTTGTATTTCGAGTCATTAATTGTTTCGATATTGCTAGATAGTTGCAAATATTTAGTGAGTCAGAATTAATTAGTAGTCAATTAAACCGGCTATCCGTAATTGTGGTTTAAGTTTGATTAGTGGCGAAATGGTTCCTCTAGACTTTAAGGCTGTCGGCTCATTAAACCTATAGAGGGTCTCTTACGGTTGTCAGTCGATTAGAGAAATAATTGGTGAAGCGTCTTAATAATTATCGAGAAACTACGGAAGAATTAGGCTGCGTCAGTAAGCGTCTTTGGTAGTTATAACTGATTTGTATGTTTTAATTGAATTAATCTTTGCGTCGAGGATCAGTTTAGGTAAGCTAGGGTGGAGTTAATTGGAATCCGGAATATTTTTTCTCGTATTTTAAATCCGTTCATTTTGTTAAACCGTGCATCTGTTATTTATTTATTAATTTCATTTATTTTGTTAAAATCACAAAACCCCCTTGAAAGTTTGGTCCTACGGATTGGAAGTATAGAGTAATTCTCGTCGGTCCCTTGGGAGACGATCTCGCTCATCGCTGTACTCTGCAGTAAGGGCTTACCGACGGAAGTCGGGACATTTATTTTGGGTGAAAACGATGCACCAAATTTTGGTGCTGTCGTCGGGGATCGGTTTTTAAGCAGTAATTATTCTTATATTTTCAGTTTGTATTTTTTTTCTTTATTTTTTTTGTTTTTACAGTGCATGACTCAGTCCTCACAAGAAGAAAAGCTAGTGTTTGATCCAGAGCCAGAGAGAATTTTACAGAAGTTGAGGAAAGCCGCCAAGGAGTCTAAGGAGGCTCTCGAATCTGAACAAAGCACTCTTGGTATTGATCAAATTTTCGACATGGCCAATAATGAAAATCCACCAAACCAGCAAGGCCTTGCCGCAGGTGGAGCTCTCATCAATGCCAACGTTGCTGATCCTGAGCCCGAACCTGAGCCTCTCATCAGGGAACTCGGCTGCCTTCGGAGCAATAGACCCATCTGTATCGTGCTGCCCCCGATTGCCAACAATGCAGAGATCCGACCTGCATTCATCCAAGTGTTACCGAAGTTTGGTGATCGGCCAGGAGAGAGTGCACACAAGCATTTGTCTGAATTTGATCTCGTGTGCTCGACTTTAAGACCTACAGGTTTTACTGCTAATAACCTAAGGTTACTCACTTTTTCTCACACTTTGCAGGGAAAGGCAAGAGATTGGTTGTTTGATTTGCCACCGGAGTCCATCACTACATGGGCGGAATTAGAAGGACAATTCCTGCGAAAATTCTTCCCTAAGACTCGAGCTGCAAATCTAAGGATGGTAATCAGTAGCATCAAGAAAAAGCCGAATGAAAGCTTGGCCGAATACTGGGAACGATTTTAACAACTTTGTCGCAAATGCCCGGACCATGGGTTCACTGATTATCAACTTCTGACTAATTACTTTTACCGTGGCATGTCTTCTTTTGATAGGAAAATTATTGATGCTGCCAGCGGAGGATCTCTCACCAACAAAACCCTCGCCGAAGCCAAACAGCTCATCATTGACATGGCTTTTGGAGGACAGCAGTATGAAGAGGAAGATGAAGGTAGACATCGGCCAGTAAGGGCACTCGGCCGAGCTGAAGGGCCGGGAGTGAATGAAAAGATAGATGCTCTTACTTCCCTAGTCCAAGGCCTTGTTGTGGCGCAGACAAGGCCAAACCGCTGCGGAGTCTGTTCCAAGAACGGACACTTCACTGACGAGTGTCTCAATTTGCAAGAGCCCTTAACTGAACAAGCTTGTTATGGATCCGGTGATGCATAACAAGATGCCATGAGATGGAGAAATTATGTCCCGTACTCAAATACGTACAACCCCAGCCGGAGGGACCATCCTAATTTCGGCTGGAGGCAGCAAGATCAGAAGATACCGGGAGTCTTGTCTCCAAGGCCACCGCATAATGGTCCATATGGACATACTGACAAGCCTGCGCCCAGCATGAGTGAGATCATGAAGAGTCTCGAGCAGAGCACAAGCCTATTGAACAGTCTAGCGCAGAGCCAAAAGGCCTTTCAGCAGGAGACACAAGCTGCCCTGGGCAGTATGGGCATGCAGATCACGCAGCTCGCCACATAAGTGAACAAATTGAAAGGGAATCAAGGGAAGCTGCCTTCCCAAACTGAGCAAAATCCACGAGGGACGTCAGTGCTGTGACCCTTCGAAGCGGCAAAGAATTGGTTGAGGTTGAAATAAAGAAGAAGAAAGACAACACGCGGTGTGGGCAAACTGCAGAAGCTGAAGACAGACCAATCGTAGAGGGCAAACAATCTGCTGCCCTGTTTGCCCTACTGAGGTACAAGTTCCACCTAAAATTTCTAACCCTATTAATACAGCTCATTTTCCTTCCAGGTTATCAAGGCACGAGAAAGAGGAGGATGAGAAAGAGATCTTCGAGCTTTTCAAGAAAGTCGAGATCAATCTACCATTAATTGATGCTATCAAGAAAGTCCCTAGATACACGAAGTTCTTGAAAGAACTATGTTACAAGAAGATAAGATATGGGAAAGATGCAAAGATCAAGGTGGGTAAGACTATTTCAGCCGTTATTCAACGGAAATTACCTCAAAAATGCCGAGATCCATGTATGTTTACCATCCCTTGTATCATTGGGAGCAAAAAGGTAGAGAAAGTTATGTTAGACTTAGGTGCATCTATCAATGTTATGCCATTCTCTGTTTACAAGGAATTACAGTTGGGTCCTATGAAAGATACTCGAGTCATCATTCAGTTAGTTGATAGGTCCAACGCATACCCTAGAGGTGTAGTAGAGGATGTCTTAGTTAAGGTGAATGAGTTGATTTTTCCTATTGATTTCTACATCATTGACATGGATGATGCATTGTCTGCAGATAGATCATTAATTCTGTTAGGTCGTCCATTCATGAAAACAGCACGAACCAAGATTGATGTAGACAAGGAATGCTAAGTTTCGAATTTGATGGGGATGTTGTCACATTTAATATATTCGAAGCTATGAAGCATGTGGAGGACCCTGAAGCTCTTTTTATGGTTGATACTATCGATTCCATTATTGATGATTTTGTTGAGCATAATTTCAGGGATGACAAATTAGAGCGTGTACTCTTTAATGGAATGCCCAACCCCACTACAGATTCGGAGGAACAAAGGGCAATCCGCGAGATAGTCCAGCAGCTGTACGCAGCCGAGGAGTTTCCAGCCAGAAAGCTGACAGGCCGTTTGCCCTTACCGACCAAATCGGAGCCATTTTTACCATGTCATGTGAAGGCTCCCGTACTAGAGCTGAAGGGGCAAGAAGCAAGGTTGGTCGAGCTTTTGAAAAAACATAAAGGTGCGGGGATGGAAATGATTCCTTTCGACAAGGGTAGATCTACTACCTCCAAAATTGTCTCATGATCGATTTCTACTTGTGTCGAGCCTCGGACGTTAAATAAGGGCACTTCTCGGGAGGCAACCCGGGCTTTAATCACTTTCTTTCATTTTATTTTGTTTTTCTTTTTTCATTTAGTTGTTTATTTGTTTCCGTTTGAAAAAAAATCTAGTCCAGCTTTTTCATGCAGGTACCTCTTCTAAGCGTTGTCCCTACCCTTGCCGAGCTCATGGAGTTGTTTGACCATTACACACCAAGCTGGACCACTACACTTGAGCATTGTCTGTATGCCCCTACTGACCGTTTCGCGCCTTGATTGCTAGTTTGCCCTCTCTGCCCTTTATGCTTTTATTTTTTTTTCATTCATGTTGTGTCCATTTTGTTGACTCTCTTTCTTACACAGTGAGGATACTGTGTTGTCTAAGTGTGGGGGGGAGGTAGTTGCTGTTTTTGTGTATTGATTCTTTTCTAAATCGAAACAAAAAAAACTTTTATGTTTTACTTATTTTTGTTGAGTATTGGCTGCTTGAGATTGAACAATACAAGGAGGAAAGGTTATAGCATGGATTATCTTAGTTTGTTTGATTGATTCTCTTATGATTGGATTGTGCTAATGCTCGTATGTGTTCTTGGAAGATGAAATGTGCAACTTGATCAACATTTGGTGAGCCTTCGTAAATGTGAGATTTGAGCCTCTTGAGCATGTTATATATATAGAAAGCTCAATTTTATTCTTTTGCTGAGTGTGTTGGACTTGAATGCTGAATTTCTGATTTGCCTTGTTGCCATGATCATACTACTTGTGAGTTTTCTTTTGCATGAAAATGATAAAGGCATATAGGATTAACCATTGCTTTGGCGTGAATAAATTATCCATACCTGACACTACCCCTTAGTGAGCTCGTTTGTGCCTCAATCTTTTCTTTCTTGACACCACTAAATATTTCAGCCTTAGCTTGTTTTGGCCTGCTCTTATCCCTTGGAAGCATGTGAGTTATATTGGATTGTGTTGAGATGAGTTCGAAATTTACTTGAAAGAATAGTTGGTGCTAGAAATTGAAGAAAACTTGTGAAAAAACTCATGTCCGACTCCTAGAAAAAGAAAAGAGAGAGAAAAAAGCAAAGCTTCGAAAAAAAAAAGAAAAAAAAATGGTCCGTATGCCCATACTGGACGTGGAGGAAATCGGGTTGTACCCGATTAAAGTTAAATTTTGTTGCCCTGTATAGCTTTGAAGACCAGCACTTAACTTAGAATTGGTGGGATATTTGAGAAGTTGCAGCCAAACTTGATTAATGTGTTCTGATATGCTTACATGCTTTCAACTTATTTAAGCCACTTATCCAAATTATCCTACCTAAGTACCCTGCCCCATTAAAACCCATTGAAAAGACCTTTTGATTTGTGCATAGTTCTTACTTGCTTGGTTATGGTTTTGACATATGGGAAAATCTATGTTTGAAGGCATCAAATCAAGACTTGAGTGAATTTAAATATGTCCTTACCTTCTTTTGAGAGAAATTGAGCGAATCTTGGTGAGGCAGGATTGAGTTGCACGTTTTTTACTTGAATGAAAAGCATGTGTTTATTTCATGAAACAAGAGAAGGGTTAGTGGATTGTGGTTGGTTGTGTTGTAATCTCAACTTTGAGTATTTTCAGTTAAAGCAGCCGATGCTTGACTTGTCATTTTCTGTTTTTATTTTTTAGTCTATTTTCTGTTTAGATATGCTCGAGGACGAGCAAGGTTTAAGTGTGGGGGGATTTGATAGGACGTATTTTACTTGATTTTATTGTTATCTTTTGGTGCCATTTCTCCTAATTAATTGCCATATACTTGTGTATTTTGGAAGAATGTTGTGTTTGTTGAGTTGTGTAGGGATGTAGTACAAAGTTGGAGAAAATGGCAGGTTTTTGGTGCAAGAAGAAGCTGAGTGAAGAAAGATCAAAATTTGAGTCTGACAAGACCAGGCCGTAAGGGCTTGCCGCTGGAAGGACTGGGCCGAGAATCCGGAAGCTAGATCTGTGCGCGTGAATTTGGGCTGGAGCACGAGTTTTTACACAGCCCATAGCCTGGACGCGACTGCAAGGAGTCCCACCGCCTCTAGAAGTCTTTGTTTTGGCAATTACCTAATTTAGATAGATTTAGGATTCTCTTTCCATGCTTAACTATTTTAATTAAGGATCTTATATATAGATTAGGACTTATCCCATTATTAGGGGGGCTGGACATTATTATTCACGCACGCCACAGCAGTAGAGACGCAATTCCAGCAACTTTTATTTCATTTTCTTCGCTGAATTCATCATGTACTGCTCGACAATATTTTGGAGGTTTGATTTGATTATGCAATCAAGCAAAGTTCTTTTTATTCCGGTGACAACTAACGAAGCCCTGGCCTAGCTAAACTGTGAGATCTATTTATGCTTTTATCATTCAATTAATTTGCATGCATTTGTTATTCTTTGTATTTCGAGTCGTTAATTGTTTCGATATTGCTAGATAGTTGCAAATATTTAGTGAGTCGGAATTAATTAGTAGTCAATTAAACCGGTCATCCGTAATTGTGGTTTAAGTTTAATTAGTGGCGAAACGATTCTTCAGAACCAGGGAGAATAGCAATCTTAATTTAACGGTCCTGCGTCAGAGTCTGTTAATTATGAATCGGGTTCTTCTAGACTTTAAGGTTGTCAGCTCATTAAACCTATAGAGCGTCTCTTACGGTTGTCAGTCGATTAGGAAAATAATAGGTGAAGCGTCTTCCTGATTATCAAGAAACTATGGAGGAATTAGGTTGCGTCAGTAAGCGTCTTCGGTAGCTATAACTGATTTGTATATGTTAATTGAATTAATCTTTGCGTCGAGGATCAATTTAGGTAAGGTAGGGTGGAGTTAATTGGAATCCGGAATATTTCTTCTCGTATTTTAAATCCGTTCATTTTGTTAAACCGTGCATCTATTATTTATTTATTAATTTTATTTATTTTGTTAAAATCACAAAACCCCCTTGAAAGTTTGGTCCTACACACTGGAAGTATAGAGTAATTCTCGCCGGTCTCTTGGGAGACGATCTCGCTCATCGTTGTACTCTGCAGTAAGGGCTTACCGACGGAAGTCGGGACATTTATTTTTGGTGAAAAACGACGCACCAACCATCAAGAAGATGACAGTAGGGTTGCAACTGCAGCACAACATCTACGCACAAATTTCTTTCGAATCGAGTTGCCCAATTTCGGCGGGGATGATGCCACAGGTTGGTTGTTTTGAATTCTAGAATATTTTGACTTTCATGAAATTCCTAAAGAGCAGCGATTGAGAATTGTGGCTTTTAACCTCGAGAGAAAAGCTTCAGAGTGGTACCAGTGTATGAAAACTAACAACTTGTTGACAATGTGGGAGGACTTCCTCCGTGCGGTGGGCAAGCGATTTGGCCCTTCGCAATTTGAAGATGCAGTGGGATAATTATCGAAGCTATCTCAACAAGGAACAGTAGTTGAATATCAGACTAAATTTGAAGGCTCGTGAACAAAGTATTAGGATTATCAGATGAAGTGCTAACATCAATATATGTATCAGGATTAAAGACCAAGATTCTACGGGAATTACTTATCTCTAAACCAGCCTCACTCATGGATCCATTTGAATTGGTTCAGGTATTTGAGTCGAGATATTTTGAATTTCCACAAGTAACTCACGCACAGAATAAGTGGTCTCCAAAGAACTTTAGCAGTGTTGTCCGACAACGCATTATGGGGGGAAATAATTCCTCTCCAATGATGAGTTTGGGTAAAATAACACATGATTACAACCAAATCACCATGGAGTTTGATTGAGGCAAGCGATGAGTGGTTATTCAAGGAGTGGATTCCTTAAATAAGAAATGTGTCTTTCCATCAATTTCAAGAAATGCTAGCGAAAGATGAAGTGCAAGGCCTCTACGAGTTTATAGCTAAACCCGTTAGAGAAGAGAAAACTGAATCTGCTAACCCACTAGTCAATGACAGCGTACCAGATAAGGTTCAAGCGGTATTAATGAAGCATAATCGAGTTCTACAGGTACCCACTAGCCTACCACCTAAAAAAAGTTTTGATCACCATATTCATTTACAATCAGGTATTTACGCTATTAATGCACAGCCATATCGCTATCCCCACTTTCAAAAAGGAGAGATCGAGAAGCTCATTAAAGAAATGCTGGACCAGGACTTATACAGAGGTGTCAAAGTCCTTTCTCGTCACCTGTCCTCTTGGTCAGAAAAAAAGATGGCACATATCGATTTTGTGTGGACTATAGAGCATTGAATGTTGCTACTATAAAAGACAAGTTTCCTATCCCCACCACCGATAAATTGTTCGATGAGTTAGGTGGAGCTGCAATATTTTCTAAATTGGATTTGCGCTCAGGTTATCACCAAATTCATGTGCAAGAGGATGATGTGTTTAAGACGACATTCTGAACACATCAAGGACATTATGAATTTGTTGTCGTGCCATTTGGATTGACAAATGCACCATCAACCTTTAAAGCAGCCATGAACAACTTATTGGGCAAATTTCTAAGACGGTTCTAGAGATGCCCACGGTTCCGGTTCCGGCCGGTTCCGGTTAGAAACCGCCAGTTAGGCGGTTCCGGAACGGCGAAACCGGAACCGCACCATGCGGTTACCGTTGACGGTTCCGGTTTGTTAACCGGAACCGCCGGTTTGGACGTCGGGCGGTTTTGGCCGGTTACCGGCGGTTATCCGGTTAACCGCCGGTTTTCGGGTTTTTTTTTTTTCTATCTCTCCGAACTTGAATTGACGATTGGACGAAAAACTACTAAGTACTAAATCGATAAAATTACTAATTTACAAGTTAAAACCTAAGAAGTATGACAAAACACAAGTTTATTTGAATTTTGATATTATTATATAATTTTATTATTATAATTTATATCTTACAATTTACAAGTTATAAAACTTACAAGTTACAACTTACAAGAATATTGAGAATACAATTTAATTTATCAAATTACAAGTTACAAAATACAAATTGTAAATTAATCAAGCTATGAGAATATGAAATTACAATTAACAAATTTACAATTTACAATTTACAAATAACAAGTTACAAAATAAAAATTGTAAATTAATCAAACTATGAAAATATAAAATTACAATTTACAAATTTACAATTTACAAATTACAATTTACAAGTTACAATTTGAGCTAATTTAGAATTTAGGAATTATGGGGGAAAAAGAAATAATTGAAATTTGGGCTTGCACTTCATATGAAGCTGCCTACGTATCCCTTACCTTGGAATCAAAGCCCTCGTAGTTCATTTTACCTTTTTTCCTTGGCGAGTCTAGAATTCGAAGTCGTCGTCCCAATCATCTCCGGTTTGGCTCCCTCCTTCGGCTTCACTCTCCGAGCCAACTTCAATGAGCGGGCCATCCATCAAGTCATCCCAGCGGTTCTCTTGCTCTCTTAGGTCGGCTTTGGACTCGTCCTTCAACATCATTTGAGCTTCGAGGTGATCCGGTGTCAAATTTGATCTCCGTTCGTCCAACATGTAACCGGATTCACTGAAAGCTTGCTTGACCGCTACCGTTGATGTCGGGACTCCAAAAATCTCCCTTGCCATAATTGCAAGCAAAGGATACCGCTCTTGATTTCGGGACCACCACTTGAGAACATCATAATCGTTGGGACCTGCATTTTCATCATCGGGGGGCACAACGGGGTCTTGCAAATACATATCTAATTCATTTTGACTATGCCTAGTATTTCCTCTACCGTGGAAAAAATTTTGGAATTCTTGTAAAGCACTACCACGTGAAGATGAAGTATTTAATCCTAATGAAAAAGAACTACTAGAACCTGAAGAACGACTGGTTGGACGAGTTATACTATCAGCATATTTTAACTCATATTCTCTATAAAGTGAATATATAGACTCATAAATTTCTGTTTTAATTTCTTCAGCAGTTGGCACATGTATATCGGGATCGAAACCTGTAAAACCCATAGTAGACAAAAACTTGTAATACATGTCAATCATATCGTTAGTACCACTTAGTTTAAAAGTAGGATCCAATATTTTTGCAACCAAAAAAATATTAGGCATATGATCAAAATATTTTAGCCATTTTTTTACCATGGCTAGAATCATATCTTGCAAATCGGGTTTATGACTACAAGTATTAAATTTTGCAGCAATTAAACAACAATGATACATAAATTTGCAAACAGTAGGGTAATACACACCGGATAAATCTTCTGTTGCATATTGAAAAACTTGTAAAAGCTCCATTAATTCAATACAATCATCCCAATATGAAGATAATAAAATAAACGATTCAATATGCGTAGCAAAAAAAGAACATAATAATTCACGATATTCAAAAGTTGCAGAAAGCATTTCATAAGTAGAGTTCCACCTATTAGGCACATCTAAGTTAAAAATTTTAGGATGCACACCAGCTTCCCTACAGAATTTTTCCCACCTACGTCTAACTCTAACTCTACCATGAATATAATCTACAGCATCACGAATAGGTTGAATTGAGTTATTTAATATTCTAAGTCCATCTTGAACACATAAATTCAAAATATGAGCAATACATCGAGTATGAAAATATTTACCATGCAAGGTTGGATTACATGCTTGGATTAATTCTCTAATACTAGCCGTATTAGCACTCGCATTATCAAAACCAATAGAAAAAATTTTATCAAGCATTTTAAAATGATTGCAAATTTTAATAATAGCCTTAGCAAT
Organism: Perilla frutescens; assembly: GCA_026008535.1. NCBI lineage: Eukaryota > Viridiplantae > Streptophyta > Magnoliopsida > Lamiales > Lamiaceae > Perilla > Perilla frutescens. The sequence continues at coordinate 23,715,190 of BRKX01000010.1, read as the reverse complement.
ATTAGTAGCACTATGTTGACAGTTAAATCTACGAAAAGCAATTAAACGTTTATTTAAATTCCATGAATAATCAATCCAATGCAATGTAACAGCAATATAATGACGACGGATAAATTTATCAGACCAAATATCAGAACAAATAGCAACCCTATAAGGAATTTTACTAATAACACTTTTCAATTTCGTCTTATATCTTATATGCAATTTTTCAAGGGTCCTAGTCATAGTCATTCTAGGTATTCTTTGAGCACCAGGATTATAAGCAGCTTTCATACGACATTCAAAATTCATGCTATCGGCAAATTGAAGTGCTAAAGATTCTTCACAAATAAAATAACACATTTGTTCTCTAGAAACTAGAAGGTCAAACCTAAAGAGTTGGGATGAGTACGGCGTACCTTCACCTTGGCTTTCGATATTTTGACTGCTTACCGGTTGGAAGTTGAGTTGCGATTGAGCTTGAGCACGTCCAAGTTCGACTTGATGATTGTTGGCGATGTGTGACCAATACGTCCCATAGCCTCCTCCAGTGCGAAATTTGTATTGCTTCGGACAATAGTTGCAATACAAATCAAACACGCCCGCTTCATTCTTCCTTGCTACCTTTCGGAAATGAATAGTGAAGAGAGCAGATTTTAGTACCGTACTTCTTGTTGGAACGGCCTCCGCCTCTTCCGTGTCGAGATCGATGGATGGATTTCCGCTGAAAGCACGAGATTCTTGAGATCGTTGTAATTCTTCAAACTGGATCCATCTTGCCACTTCTTCGTCAACTTCCATTTGAGAAGTACGATTGTTGTAAAAACCGCCACCACTTGGATCATGGTAGAAACCGCCACCACTTGGATCGTTGTAGAAACCGCTATCGGCTCCGCCATAGGGATTCATATATTCTTCAGGTTGTTGTTGTTGAAATTAAGGCGACGTCGTATCAGCATCATCAGAAATATGTACTCCAGAATGAGTACGACGACGACGACATGGAGCTTCGGAACTATCAGCAATAGCTTTGCCTTTACCCTTATCGGCTCGGCTACCTCGGCTAGACATGATGATTAGGGATGAATGGATGATAGAAAATGAGTAGAATTGTAGAAATGAAAAAATGAAGAAATGGAGATATTGAGAGATTGAGAGTGGAGACTGGAGAGACTAGAGAGTAACTTCGTAAAATTGTAACTTGTAAGAAAACTTGAATATGAAAATGATATTACTAGAATAGTAGAATAGAGAGAATTTGAGTATAGAGAGAGAGATTGAGAGTTTGGTGTGAGTTAAAATGGTGGAGGAGATGGGGTATTTATAGGTGAAAATTGGGGAGTGGGGGGAAAAATTTAAAATTTGAATTTGAAAAATTTTGAAAAAAAAAATGGCCGAACCGTCGATTTTGGAGCCCAAACCGGCGATTTTCGGCCAAACCGGCGGTTTGTGCTCCAAAACCGGTGATTCCACGTCAGCGATCCGCCTCCATGCGTTCCTAGCCGTTGATCGAGATCACGCGGATCGTGATCTCGACCGTTAAAAAAAAAAAATAGGACAAATCGCCGGTTAACCGCCCCAAACCGGCGGTTTCTAACCAGCGATTTGAAAAAAAACCGTCCGCCAAACCGGAACCGAACCGCCCTATTACGGTTTACAAACCGTAACCGTCCGTACGGTTCCGGAACCGTGCCAAACCGGCAAACCGGCGGTTATAACCGCCGATCCGGTTTTTTTTGGGCATCTCTAGACGGTTCGTCGTAGTCTTCTTTGACGATATATTGATTTACTCAAAAGGCATTGAAGAACACTTGCAACACCTGGATTTGGTGTTGAATTGCCTGGAAGAAAATCAATTTTTTTATCAAGGTCTCCAAATGCTCATTTTGTCAAAACTTCCATTGAGTATCTTGGCCATGTTGTTGATTCACAGGGTTTGCAAGTGGATAAAGGCAAAATCAAGACCATGATCCGTTGGCCGGTTCCTTCAACAGTGAAAAAGCTCCAAGGATTTCTTAGGCTCGCGGGTTGCTATCGGCGCTTTGTGAAGAATTACTCTGTGATTGATGCTCCTTTGACATATTTATTAAAGAATCAAGAGTTTAAGTGGAACAAGAAGGCTAAAATGACTTTCACTCAACTCAAAGAGGAAATGACTAACACCCTAGTGTTATGATTGCCCAATTTTGATTTGACATTTGTGGTTGAAACGGACGCTTCCACATCGGGTTAGGGGTAGTCTTGATGCAAGAGGCTCATCCGATATCCTACTTCAGTCGAAAGTTGGGACCGCGTGCTCAAGCCTTATCCACCTATCACCGTGAGCTGTTAGCTATTGTCGAAGCAGTTCAGAAATGGCGTCAGTATCTGTTAGGGCGATCATTTGTTATTCGGACGGATCAAAGAAGTATAAAAGAACTGCTTCAGCAGGTTGTGCATACCCCGAATCATCAAAAATATATTCTGAAATTGCTTGGGTTTGACTTCAAGATTGACTACAAACCTGGAGCGACCAACTATGGTGCTGATGGACTCTTTAGGCAGTATGAAGGAGAGTTAAACCCATCTTCTTTGGCCCTTTTAGCCTCAAGTTCTACCCCGGATCTGGTGGCATGGATTAAAAGAGGGAACTAGACCTCGAAAGAATTGAAGCACTTGCATGAACAATATCAGCAGGGTAAGCTCTCCGAAGCTTATAGTATTCGAGATGGGGTGCTGTGTTTTGGTGGAAAGTTTTTTGTGGGGTCTAATCCAACCCTTAAGGATCGTATATTGGATGAGTTTCACTCGATGGCTACGGCAGGACATGGTGGAGTTAAACGCACTTTGGTTAGGTTGTTAGTGAATTTTTACTAGCCTGGGCTTCGTAAGGATGTGGAACGATTTGTGTTTGAGTGTGTTACTTGTCAACAAACTAAGATTTTCCACTCAACCACTAGGAGGGCTCCTACAGCCACTACCAATTCCCACTCGGGTCTGGTCTGAAATTACAATGGACTTTATTGTGGGACTCCCTCTCTCTCAAGGTTATTCAATTATCCTCGCGGTAGTGGATCGACTGTCAAAGTACGCTCATTTTGGAGCGTTATCTGTACCTAATTCTATCTCTAAGATGGCAAGTAGAGTTGTTCATTGATATGATTGTTAAGTTGCATAGATTTCCTAGCACTATAGTGTCTGATCAAGATGCAATCTTTATGGGTAAGTTTTGGACATCGTTATTTGCATTGAGTGAAACAAAATTGCATAAGAGTATAGCCTATCATCCTCAAACTGATGGACAATCAGAGGTCGTGAATCGAGGATTGGAGCAGTACCTACGAGCATTTGTGAGCAAGCAACCTAAGAAGTGGAAGAGCTATCTGTGTTGGGCTGAATTTATTTACAACACCAGCTACCATTCCACAATTAAAATGACGTCGTATCAAGCTCTTTATGGCCGTGAACCTCCTACCTTGCTGCCATATGAGCCTCACTCTAGCAAAATACAAGCAGTTGACAACTTACTCCAACATCGGGATGCTCTTCTTATGGAATTACGGGTGAATATTGCTCAAGCTCAACATCGAATGCGTCAGAAAGCTGAGAAACATCTTCAAGAGCTTGAATTTTCAATGGACGATCGAGTGTTGTTGCGTCTTCCAAATTACCGACAAACATCTGTCGGTCGCCGACTTTGTCATAAGCTTTCTCAGAAGTATTTTGGTTCGTTTGAAGTGGTGGAACGAGTGGGGGCTGTTGCATATCGCCTCATGTTACCGCCGAGTTCCAAGATTCACCCTGTCTTCCACGTCTCACTCCTGAAGCCAATTCGTGGTGAGAAGGTTGAAGCTAATGCTAGCCACTTACCTGCATTTACCGAGTATGGCCAACCCGTGCTGAAACTCGTCCTCATTTGTGATCGACGTACTATGTTACAAGGAGGAAATCCGATCAATGAGATCTTTATGCAATGGAAAGGCCTGACACCAGAAGATGCTACTTGGGAGGACTTGACGGCGATGCTTCACGAGTATCCTAACATTCACCTTAAGGACAAGGCGGATTTTCAAGAGGAGAAGAATGATACGCCAACGACAATAGAGTCCGAAGCTTCTATGGTGAATAGCCGAATAGGACGACGCGTGCCCTCAACCCGTGTTAAGAAGTTGTCGCCAAAGCTGAAAGATTATGAGCTCTCGTTCAAGGCAGCAAAGAAGTCTCGTGCACGCAGGCTTTGATTGTGTAGTTAACGTGCTAAACCTTATTAGTATGCTAAGTATAATTAATTAGTTTTATTATTGATAGCTTGCAAGGGAAGAGTGCAACAGTACTGTGTCTTTTGCTAGAAGCCTAGAACAGTAACTAGTAGTCCTTTTTATATATTGATGTATCTGAGAAGCTAGAGTATCTATCCATCCAAAAAATCAAGAAATCAAACTCCCTTCTGGGAATTTGGCCAAGAAATCACAACACGGCTGCTCTTGATACACATGGTCAGGGTCGATCCTAATGATTTAATATATTTGGATTTATGATTACAAATTAAACTATATATATTTTTCATCTTATAATATTTTTAGATTTAGAATTACAAATAAAAAAAGGGTGTTTCTGTTTGCGGGTTGTAGGTGTAAGCCCTTTTAATATAGACTTAGATTTAGAATTTAAAAAAGAGTTGGTAAAAATAATTAAGATTTAAGATTTAAAAAGATAAAAAAACCTTGTAAAAATTTAGATTTGGGATTTATAAAGAAAAAATTGGTAAAAATGCAGCCCTTTTAATATAGATTTAGATTTAAGTTTTTTTTTTTTTTAAAGACTAGTAAAATAATTTGGATTTAGGATTCGAAAAGAAAAAATTAATGGTAAAAATTTAGATTTAAGTTTTAAGATTTTTTAAAAAAATACTGTATTTGGTGAAGCTTAACAAGAGAGAGAGATGAAAAGGAAAAACAAGGCCTTAATTTAATTATTTAAAAAGAAAGAAGAAAGAGGTGTAGAGAAAAAACAATGCGGAGAGATAGAAGAAAAGATGGAAAACATTGATTTAAAAAGAAAGAAAAAAGACTCTGCTCGCCTCTAAAGGGAATCGATCCCTTACACTCTTTAACCACTGGGCCAACATGACATTTAAAATAATTTAACAACCATTAATAAATATATTATATTTTAAAAAATTTAGAGCCCCTAATTTTTTCGAAATTTTTGGGGCCTGAGACGACCGACTCACTCACTTCATGCAAGGAGCGGCCCTGCACACAGTGTATCAGATGGATTGATGTTAGCGGCAAACTGGACTACTGTAGCTTTTAGCTGGATGGTTTTTGAGCTCTTTTTTTTTACCTTTTTTTTTAGAATATAGTCCAATTTTTTAAAATGAATAAAGTGTATAAAAGTAATTTGATTTTGATATGCTAGGAGAAACTTCTTTTTTATTTTTAGTGACAAGGGATGAGAAGTCCTAAACTAACAACATGCAAATTAAACATAAAAGATAAATTGTAAAAAGAATTATGTACCATTAGTAAAATGTAATTTGAATCTGATATTTTTTTCCACAAACACCTCATCCACCGATCAGCCATCCTCAAAGAGGTCAACTTATGATTACAATCAATCTGCTCTTTCTTTTAAAATTAAAAAAAAAAAAAAAAATTGAGTAACCCGTAATCACTGAGTGAACTTTATTCATGTACAATATAAATTACGCAGAAAATATTACACTTACAAAATTAAACGTGTCAGACTCACGTTTAGAAGTGTTTGTGAATTAAACTCCAAATCTTGAATCCCAAATTATATCAGTCCTGTCCTAATTCATTCATTTCAAAGGTGAGAGAATGTGTTTGCTTTTCATATACCGAAAAGGAAGGGAGAGGATAGAGATTAGAGAATATAGTCATTGGAGGGGACATATTACATAGGGAGTGAGGAAGGTAAAGTTGAATACACAGTGTTTAAAAAGATTGGGGTAAAGTAATTAAGTAAAGCCTCTCTCTCTCTCTCTCTCTCTCATCTATATATCCATTTTTCACATGACATGTGCCTTCTCTGCCTACACTCTCAATATGTTTGCACATGACCTCCTCTCTCTCTCTCTCTCTCTCTCTCTCTCTCTCTCTCTCTCTCTCTCTCTCTCTCTCTCTCTCTCTCTCTCTCTCCAGTGGTTAACTTAACTGTATCGGTTTTCTTGATATTTATTCCAAAAAATTATGAATTTATGATCAAGATGTGATTGACTTGGCAAATCTCCCACAATGTGCATGGATTATTCAAATATAAAACTGCTATGCTACATTATGATCATTTCTTCATCAGGTTGACCTATTTCAACACCACTCGTGTTTGTTATATAATATTCTTTGAGAAACTCAATAATAGACGTAAGAGTGTAGGCACATTGTTTACTTTTACATAACTCAAACTCAATAATATACACTCGACAACTGAATATGTGTTATTAATTACATTATTTTATTTATGATTATAATTTAGTGGGGGAGTACAAATTTAAATTTTATAATTTATTAGCCATTAGTTTTCAATTAAGAATAAAAATATTTTTATTTATGGTGTAATAAAATATAACGACTATTTAAGAATAAAGAAGATGACTTTTACAAGTTATTAGAATAAATATTTTCTGTTCATATAATATCGATTTAATGCTCACACCTGATTTTTGTTCAATCTTTGTTCATTTGTATGGATTTTGAATTTTAACTAATTGTAAATTTTAATTATTAATCAAGAAAATTATAGATGGCATTTTAAAATTTGCTATCTTTTTTTTTTGCTAACAAATATATTTTATTGGATTAATTGCAAAAAACTAAACAACTTTATTATAATTTAATCATATTCTTTTTAATTTTATGAGTATTGGTAACACATTTTAAGTTTGTTGCAATTGGATGTGTGGCCCCTAAATCTCACGAAATTAAAGTGAGAGTAAGTCATGAGTTTGAATCTCCTCAATATCATAAGTCGGGTGTGTGAGCAAAAAAAAAAGTGAAAGTAAACCAAAATTAGACTTATAAATCTCAAGTGTATTGGTTGGGGATGTCATATATATTTCATATAACAAATGATAAAATAAAATATGCAAAATTTTAAATAGTGATTTTGACTTACTAAAAGTTGTTTCTAGTTAGTAACTTTAAAAAAAGATGTTTCCAGCCATTTAATTGTACAAAATACCCTCTGTTGTGCACCTTAAAAGTGCAATATTAATATAAATTTGTATTACTACACACTACATTAAGTTATGTAACCTCAATCTAGTAGTCGTACAAATTTATATTGTTGCACGACTATACTAGTTGTGCACCCCTCCCCCCATCCCAAATTCATGTAATTAACTGTGTAAATTTGTAAATATTGCATGAGTGCATTCAGTCGTGCACCCCACTTATGTAGTAGAGTCAATTTGTATTGTTGTACGACTGCATCTCATTCGTGCACCCCAATAGTACACCATCCAAATATCTCTTTTTTAAAATGAAGGGTAATTAGTCCCGGTGGGGATGCCCTAGTGGTGGAGTGAGATTGTTTAGAGACCAAAGATCACGGGTTCGAATCTCCTCAATACCACAGGTCGGGTGAGTGTGTAAAATAAAATGAAGGGTAATTAAGCATATTCATTGAAAAAGTGGTTAGAAACAACATTTTTAAGTTAATGGCTGAAAACGTGGTGTTACTAAGTGGAAATGATTAATATTTTCCTATATTATCACAAAAAATATATTTAAATTTAATTTTAGTTTAATTTTGTCAAAACCATAGGCCATGCATCAAGTTGCAATAATCTGACAGTTCATTCATAGAATTGATAAAATTAAAATACAGAACTATGATTAAGTTAGAATGTACTCAAAAGATTTAGAAACAAGTTCAATTTCTTAGACTTAAATAGACTAGGCCAGAAAATAGTCAACATGCATATTGAATACAAATCACTAATGTCTTGCATAATTATTTTTAATGCAATTAATTTACCTATATTTTTTGTGATTTGGTTGAGTATATAGATGAAATTACGATTCAATGTTTATGTGCACGAATTTAACAATATAGGCATGTACATGTATAAGCATGTAGTACACAAGGGATGTTGTTGGGTAAGAGTCATGTGGGGTGATTTATTAAATGCTGCAAATATGTAACTCTAATCTAACTCATCAAAACCAAAAATCATGTGCTTGTGTGCATCATCACAATTCACAAACCCCAAACTTCAATTTCTCTCTCTACTTTCTCTTTCATCACTTCAATTTTTCTGGCAATTGCCATTATTTGAAGCTTATTGAGCTGTCTTTCATTAATGCTTGCTCAATTATTAATCACAATATATATATCCAACCTGCAACAGGCCAACAGCACATATTATTTCAATTTTTATCTTTAAACACCCACCATACTGACACACACTACACCCTAAATCAAGTTTCGCTAAAAATAATAATATCCATGTTACGTATCAAATTAATGCTTAATAAATAGTCAATAATTCATTTGGAAAATAATCCCAAATCTTTTTAAATTAATAATTTGTTGTTTCAAAAAAATTAAAATTAAAACTCCTCAATATATATATATCTGAATCAAGAAAACTATTAATAATTAATTTAAGTTTCCCAAATTAAATGGGATTTATATCTGTGCAATAAATAGTATCCACGGTTTGTCCCACTTGGCTAAAATATACAGACGAGAGACAGAGTTCTACTCAATAATTTTATTTCAATAAGTTTCGTATGACTCATGAGATATAATATCATATTTAATTTGGGATAGTCATTTTTTATTCTTGCTTACAGTTCCCCGTTTAGAGCGTTTGAATTTTTTTTTTATTATACTTAAAGAGTGTTGCATTTTGCTATTTTTAAATTTGATTGATATAATATAATGAAATTAAGTATGAATGAAATGAACTTAGAAATGGGATGAGAGAATAGAAAGATAATTCTTATGAGTGATATGTCTACGAAATGAATAACGAAACGAAATATTATTTTTTAATCTAATATAATGAATATTTTATAGACTTTTAAATTTTCTTATGATTGAATAAAGTGTGCATAGTAGCTAATAATAGCACCACGTACCTTTTTTTTTTCTAAACATCTTTTTATTTTTTAGTATGTGATTTTTTTTTCTAATTTTTTTAGCAAATTATAATTTCTTTATTTTATTGAAAACTTTATTTTAAACTATTTAATTAATCAATATATAATAATTTGTATAACTTAATAAAAATATTTTTATTTCATAAAAAATAGTTTATCATTTCATATTGAATATATTAAATTATATTAAATACATAATTATTTTATTTTGTATTATAATATATTTTTATGTTATATTTATTTTGGCATCACTTTCATTTTTCTTCAACAAAATTGTAAAAAATATCAAAAATTGTTTTTAACAATATATTTTTAAATTATTTTTTGAAAATAAATAAATAATATAAAAATAATTATGAAATAATAATAATAATAATAAATTATTTAATTTGATTTTCAATTTATTTTCTAAATATGATAAATAATATTATATATTATATATTAATTTTGGGGTCAATAAGTATGGCTGAACCCGTGGGGGTGGGTGGAATGACTATTCCCATTTTTTCTTCTTTTGAAAATAGGGATTCCTTTGTAAATGGTGATTCCTAATTTAAATTATACCCGTTATCGAAATGAGAATGAATATAGAAATGATCTTTCTATTTCATTACATTTCACCATTCCAATGAGGTCATTGGGAGGTTAATTTTAATTAACTTGTTATATCAAGTAACTTTGTGATGGGTATAATTTTAGTTGCTGTATGTGTGTGTGTGTTTCTAAAACGTGTTCATAATATAATGCTTGATCTTTTTAACATTGCAACTTAAGCTACTTAATTGTTTTGAAATGATTATAAAATATATATAATAGAAAACAGATGTGACTGAGGTACATTTTGTCAACCGATCGATTTTTTAAAGTTGAAAGTTAAGATAAGATTATGACATTATAAAAAAAATTATAAACCAGTGCTTTTATTTCTAGAATTATATGCATTATTATATTTTATATTGTTGTAAATTGGCCCTAAATAAAATTCTTGGCTCCCTAAATGATATTGTTGCATTTTATCAAGGACTTCCACTTATTTAACTTGAAAAAAAAAACAGAGGTAATGTTGTTCTAGGTTGCCGTAGTGATATCCCGTTGGCCGTTACGCTCGTAACCGTAACTTCGGGATCTCTCCACAGACTCTAAAATTAGAAATAGTTCCTCCATGTGACCAACTCATTATGAGAGAGAGAGAGAGAGAGAGAGAGAGAGAGAGAGAGAATCAGAGTTACCATTTAAAGAATTTGTAGTTTAGGTTGAAACCATTTTCTATTTCGGGCTGGAGGCTCAGCTGCCCCAACAGCAAGATTCAAGCTGTTGTGCGTTGTAAGGATTTTAGGATTTTGAAAATTCGTCGAGGGACATTTTTGTTTAAAAAACAGATCATTATATTTTATTTTATTTTTGGTAAATATCAATATTTTTGGTTATTTCTGTGAAAAAGATGGATACGAAAGGAATAGTTTTGTAATTGCCCATACGTTTGGGTTATTCTTACTGACAAAATGCAAACAATATGTTATTTGGATGCTTTCATCCTTTTTGTTAGTGTTGTATCATAAGAATAAATAATTTTTTTGGAGATACAAAGCAATAGATATGACACAATAAAACAATGTTTTTCGAGATATGAAGTAAAATTCCGGAACACGTGATATTAACAAAAATGTCACCTCAATTTTTATTTTTATTTTTTGTATTTATATATAAAAGTGGAAATTGTCATAACTAGTTAAATTGTGAAAAATAGATATGTTATAAAAAAGTTTACACCCCATAAACTAATTTGATGTGTTGGACAAATATACCCTTGAAGCTCTCACATCCATATCTTGAAAATTGTGTATGACATTGACACACATTTGAGAGAACAAGGCCATAAATCACATGGAAATGAAAACAGAGCTCTTTAGTAGTTCAGTTTGTAGCTTATTCATATTATCTAATTAATTATCCTATTAAGGATCTCCCGGATTCTCCGGACATCTCTCCCCATATTTAACGCAATTATTATCAATTGTAATATTGTAATTATATTATAGATCATTCTCTTTGTATTATATATATCATCACACAATCAATACACAATATAACTTTTCCCCTTAATATTTGAGTTTTTATATGGTATCACACGTTCTTTTCTCAAGAGAACCCTAAATCGATCCTAACCCTAGCTTTTCTGCAGCCAAGCCTCGATCTGCCATAACCTTCCCCACCAACGAGCAGACCGCCATCGTCACCCCTGCTCCTGCGCCAGTCCCAATCAACATCGCGGCGCACCACAACCTCCTCATCACCCTCACAACCAGCAACTTCACGTCGTGGAGAACGCACCTCACTGCCCCCCTCGACGGTCTTAATTTGCATGGCTACATCACCGGCAAAATGCCTCGCCCTGACGCCGCGATGAATCCGGCTGGATCAGCCCTCTAGTTTCGGCAAGATCGGTTGCTACTCGCCGTCATCCTAGGCTCAGTCTCGCCGGATATTCTGCCACTTCTTTCCACCACTGCGACATCCTCCGACGCGTGGGACACCCTCAACCGTGCTTTTGCAAGCACGTCACGCGCTTATGTCATGCAGCTGAAGAACTCGCTCACCAGAGTCTCTATTGGATCCCGCTCTATCAATGAGTACGTAAATTCCATTAAGGCCATCGCCGACGAGCTCAGCCTGATCGACACACCCATATCAAACGACGATCTTACCCTCTATCTCATCAACGGATTAGGGCCTGCATACCGAGACATTGTGAGTTCTGTCCGAACTCGCGACATGCATTTTCGCTTCGAGGAGCTTCGTGATCGGCTCATTGACCACAGTTATATCTCAAACAAGCCGATGACAACGCCGCATAGCTGGTTGCTATTGCCCACGTTGCTCAATCCTCTACCAATTAGAATCACAACAATGGTCTGGGTCGCTCATCTTCTGGTGACCGTGGTGGTGGCTATAACTCGAACTGTGGTGATCGCGGCAGCTATGGCAGAGGCGGAGGTCGTCATCACGACAACATGAATAATTCTTATCCCAATAATCAACAGCCTCATCAGCAGTACAATCCCCAACCGCAATATTCAAGCATTATCTGTCAGCTCTGTGGCTTTCAGGGCCATACCGTGCTCACATGCCGTCGTTATCAACCGTCGGCACACATGGCACAGTCTCCTACTTATGCTCCTAACCTCAATAATTGGGTCATGGACACTGGGGCGTCTCACAACATCACTCATGATCTTGGTAATCTCTCAATCCACTCTGAATACGACGACACTGATAAGATTCAGATAGTCGATGGTAATGGTATGCCTATTACTCACTCTGGTCTTTCTCATATTACTACTCCGAACAATACATTTCAATTATCTGATGCTCTCTGTGTTCCACGTGTTGCTCGTAAACTTATCTCTGTGCATCAATTTACCAAGGCTAATGATGTTTATGTGGAATTCTTTTTGTATTATTTCTTTGTTAAGATCTATTCACGGGGGCGGTGGTGGACCGCGGCCTGTTCAATAAAAGCACTTACAATCTCGCTACTTCAGTTACCAGTTCTGTACCCAAGGTTGCTGCTTTTGGTGTATGCTCCAGTCCTCATCGTTGGCATGCTCGTCTTGGTTATCCCTCCCATCGAACAAGCTCAGCTGTTTTATCTAAGTTTAATTTGCCGATTTTGACTAACTCAAGTAATTTTCATGATTGTGTTTAATGTAATGTGAGTAAATCTCAAGACTGTCATTTGGTGTTTCTTCTTTTACTGCTATTGGACCTTTGGATTATATAGATGCCGATGTTTAGGGCCCTTCCTCTACTATTGCTATTTATGGTTGTCATTTCTTTCTGCTTTTGGTTGATCTTTACAGTCGCTATTGTTAGGTTTATACTCTCACTGCCAAGTCTCAGGTTGTCACTATTTTTCATTAATTCCGTACTTTGGTAGAGAAATAATTCCGAACTCAAATTCGCCACTTCTACACCGACAATGGTGGTAAGTTTTTGGCCTTGAGACCCTATTTAAATGAACATAAAATTTCTTGGTTATCAACTGCTCCACACACATCTCAGTAAAATGGTATCTCTGAGCGACACAATCATCATATCTTGGAGATTTCCCGCACCTTGCTCCATCATGCTCGTCTACCACCGTGATTTTGGGCCTTAGCGGTTCAAATAGCCGTCTATCTTATTAATCGCACTCCATCTCCTACCACCGGCAATGATAGTCCATTTGAGGTTTTATTTCACAAGCCTCCTAACTATCTCAAACTACGCATCTTTGGCTGCATCTGCTTTCCTTTGTTGCGATCCTACAACATTGGCAAGCTGGAATCCCCATCTAAACCATGCATATTTATTGGCTATTCCACCAGCCAGAGTGTTTACAGATGCTTTGGCCCCTCCACCGGTCGTATCTTCGTTTCCAGACATGTAAAATTCTCTGAATCAACTTTGTGGAATTTTAAAAATTCTGCTCTTCATGATAGTGACAGGTCTAAATTCTTATGCATCACTGACTCTCCTGTGCCACTCGTTCCCTTTCTGAATATTGTGTCTGTCATGACTCCCGCCACCTTTGCGCCGCCGTCACCTCAGCCGTCGCCGCCACATCGGTCGCCTCCTGGCCCCTCACCATCGACCGATGCCGCGCCGCTGCCACCTCCGGCACCACGCAATCCACAGCGGGAGCGCTCTCATGCCATGCACACCCGGGCCCTCAATAATATATTCCACGCAAAGCGCCTCTATACAGCATCTAGACACCCTATCCCGGACGACTCTGAACCTACATGTTGTGACAGAATATGATTATTGAGCATAAAACAAACAGAAAACGTAAAATAGACACAGATTTACGTGGTTCACCAATTTGGCTACGTCCACGGGCAGAGAGGAGAACATATTTTATTATGTGGCTAGGTTACAGATTACAGATCTCAAAGACCATATATATAGCACTGAGATAAAACATTAATTTTGGGCTCCGTCCAACTCAGCGAAGCGGTAGATTCAAGACATATCAACAAATCTCCACCTTGACTTGAATCTTCCTTACAGATGCATCATTATGATGCCAGATGAACAGACTCCTCCTTTCTACCTCAGATTTTCCCTCCTTGGGCAACTAACAGCTTGTGACGTTTAGCAAGTCCAAACAGTGTCGAAACTTGCTATGTGGGACCGGCTTGGTGAACATGTCAGCAGGATTATCAGCAGTACCTACTTTCATCACACCTTGATTCTCTGCTCATTTCTGAGAAAATGATACCTCACATCAATATGCTTGGTCCTCTCATGATGGACCTGATCATTGGTCAAACAGATTGCACTCAAATTGTCACAAAACACAGTAACTTGATCATGATGTAAACCAAGATCACCTACAAGCCCTTTCAACCAAATTCCCTCTTTAGCAGCTTCTGTTAGTGCCATATACTCTACTTCAGTTGTAGACAGAGTAATTGTAGCCTGCAAAGTTGTCTTCCAACTAACAACAGAACCACCAAGAGTAAAGACATAACTAGTCATAGATCTTCTACTATCAACATCTCCAGCATAGTCAGAATCAGAATAACCAGCCACAAAATCGTGAGCATCACCTCCATAAATGAAACCAACATCAGACGTACCTCTGAGATAATGGAAAATCCTCTTCACAGCTTGCCAATGCTCCTTTCCAGGTCGTCCCATGAACCTGCTGACAACACTAACAGCATGTGCAAGATCTAGTCTAGTGCAGACCATAGCGTACATCAAACTCCCTACTACATTAGAGTATGTGACTCGAGACATATACTCCCACTCAGCTACAGATTTCGGTGCATAATCAGAGGATAAATGAATATTTGCAGTACTTGGAGTATCAATAGGCTTGTCGGTAGACATGCCAAATCTAGACAAGATTTTCTGAATGTAACTATTCTGTGACAAGAAAAGCTTCTTCTTTTCTCTTTCCCTATATATCTCCATGCCTAGAATTTTCTTGGCAGCACCCAAATCCTTCATTTCAAACTCAGCACTGAGCAGATCCTTCAACTTCTGAATATCAGACTTGGACTTCGCAGCTATGAGCATATCGTCCACATACAGAACGAGATAGATCATGGAACCATCATCAGCTTTGTTGTGATATACACAACAATCATACGGACTCCTGTTGTATCCCAACTGGATGATGTAACTATCAAACCTCTTATACCACTGCCTTGGAGACTGATTTAGCCCATATAAGGACCTCTTCAACTTGCAAACATAATCTTCCTCTCCCGGAACCTAGAACCCCTCTGGCTAAGACATATAGATATCATCTTCGAGCATTCTATGTAGGAAAGCTGTCTTCACGTCCAGTTGCTCAAGTTCCAAATCCTGATGTGCAACCATTGCTAGTAACACTCTGATGGAAATGTGTCTGACTACTGGTGAGAATATCTCATTATAGTCAACCCCCTCTTTTTATGTGAACTCTCTTGCAACTAGCCGAGCTTTGTATCTCACACCCTCACCAGGTGTGGTTTCTTCTTTCTTCTTGAATATCCATTTGCAAGTAACAATATTTCTCCTCTTAGGTCGTTTGACCAGCTCCCAAGTCAGATTCTTGGCAAGTGATTCCATCTCTTCTCCCATTGCAGCGAGCCATTGGGCCGACTCTCTACCTGTCACAGCCTCTCTGTAGGTGGATGGTTCACCTGCAGATGGTTCTTCCTCTTCCACCTTGTCAGCGACTTGTAATGCATAAGTCACCATATCCTCAAAACCGTACTTCACAGGAGGCTTCACACCTATTCTCCTAGCTATATCAACCGCTATGCTTGTCTGGTGAGCTACTGGATGAACATCTGAACTTGTACTTTCAACAGTAGTATGTTGATCTTCTCCACCTTGGAGTTGTGATTTACTCTCATCGAGAGTGACTTGCAACTCCACCTGTTTATCAACACTACTACAATTTTCTGCACCACTAGACTTCACAGCGGGGTTAAGCATCGAATTCTCATCAAAAACCACGTTCCTGCTGAGTATAACTCTATCCTCTGAAGGTGACCAGATTCTATAGCCCTTAACTCCATCCCAAAAACCAACAAATATACCCTTCTTAGCTCTTGGCTCTAATTTACCTTCACTAACATGATAGTAAACAGTGCAGCCAAAAATCTTCAACAGTGAATAATCTGCAGGTTTATTAGACCATACCTCATAAGGTATCTTGCAATCAATGCCAGTGTGAGGACCATGGTTGATCAGATAGCAGGCCGTGTTTACGGTTTCTGCCCAGAACTTTCTAGCCAAGCTAGCATTCGATAGCATGCATCTCGCTCTCTCCAGTAATGTCTGATTCATGCGCTCTGCCACACCATTCTGCTGTGGTGTATGTCAAATAGTATGGTGTCGAGCAATCTCTTCATCCTTGCAGAAGTCATTGAACTCAGACGAACAGAACTCCAGGCCATTATCAGTTCGCAGTCACTTGATCTTCTTCCCAGTCTGATTTTCTACCAATGCCTTCTACTGCTTGAACCTCTTGAAAGCGTCACTTTTGTGTTTCATCATAATTACCCAAGTCATCCTTGAGTAGTCATCAATCATAGACACAAAAAATATGTGGCCTCCAATAGACTCAACACGTGACGGACCCCAACAATCCATATGAATGTAGTCAAGAGTCCCTTTGGTCTGATGAACTGTCTTCTTTGGGAACTTGCTGCCATGAAGCTTCCCAAACACACAATGTTCGCAGAATTCAAGACTCTGCACTTAATGCCCAGAAAGAAGATCTCGCTTTGACAAAATCTGCATCCCTCTTTCTCCCATATGACCAAGCCTCATATGCTACAGCCTGGTCATATCCATGGTCTGAACTTCGGATGATGCAACATCAGCAGAACCTGTCACAGTGGAACCTCTCAGATAATATAAGGTACCACGTTTCAAGCCTGTCAGAACCACCTTTGAACCTTAACAGACATACATAACTCCACCTTCACCTTTGAAACTGAAACCCTTGCTGTCAAGGAGACTCAATGATATCAGCTTCTTCATCATCTGTGGAACATGCCTGACTTCATTCAAGGTACAGAATATCCCATCATGTGTCCGTATCCTGACTGAGCCAATTCCAACCACTTTGCAGACAGCACTGTTGGCTATGGAAACATTTCCTCCATCTATCTGCTCATAGGTCGAGAAGAACTCCCTGTTAGGACAAATGTGGTATGATGCCCCAGAATCAAGAACCCACACATCATTACGATGTGACTGTCCAGCTGCAACCAAAGCCAGATCTTCTTCAGAATTCGTATCAGTTTCTGCCACAGCTGCAGAACCGCCGACACCCTCTTTCTTCTCCTACTTTCTCTTCTTCTTAGGACAATCATTCTTCCAGTACCCAGGTTCTTTACAGTAATTGCATATGTCTTTGGGGTTAGGACCATTTGAACCTTTATGGTTCAACTTCCCATTTTTCTTCCCAGATTTCTTTTATCCTTGACCCACAAACAGCCCCGATGCCTGATTTTCTATGGCCGAGCCAGTTGCCTGTTGACGGTCTTCTTTGCTGTGGAGGGCAGATCGAACATCTTCCAGAGACAAAGTATCTTTCCCAGTAATAAATGATTCAACAAAATTCTCATACGATTCAGGCAAAGATACTAATAGAATTAAAGCAGCGTCCTCATCTTCTACTTTAACATCAATATTACGCAAATCTAGCAAAATTTTGTTTAATTTGTCTAGATGATCCCGAAGGGGTGTACCTTCCTGCATGCGTAAACGGAACAGACGTTGCTTCAGAAGCAACTTGTTGGTTAGAGACTTCATCATGTAGAGGCTCTCTAACTTTTTCCAGAGACCATCGGCAGTTTCCTGATCAGAAACTTCAATGATAACATCATCAGACAGACATAACATGATAGTCGAGTGGGCATTTTCTTCTCGGGTATTCCACTCTTCTTCATCTACATCCTCAGATTTCTTCTTTCCAGATAGCGGCGCCCACAAACCCTGCCGCTTCAGCAGAGATCGCATCTTGATTTGTCATAAACTAAAACTATTTCTCCCGGTGAATTTGTCAACCTTTACGTTGAAAGCAGACATTCCCGATCAGCTCAAAAAACCCTAATAGTGCGGAAATCCCTGATCGAAATGACCAGGCTCTTGATACCAATTTGTTGTGACAGAATAGGATTATTGAGCATAAAACAAACAGAAAATGTAAAGTAGACACAGATTTACGTGGTTCACCAATTTGGCTACGTCCACGGGCAGAGGGGGGAACAGATTTTATTATGCGGCTAGGTTACAGATTACAGATATCAAAGACCATATATATAGCACTAAGATAAAACATCAATTTTGGGCTTAAAGCCCAAAACTGCATATCGTCCAACTCAGTGAAGCGAGACCCCCGTCCAACTCAGCGAAGCGGTAGATTCAAGACATATCAACACTACCTCTGTGTCCTAGGCTCTTGCTTCCAAGAACTGGCGGAACGCCATGGCCGAAGAATTCACAGCTTTGCAGCGCCATGGCACTTGGGATCTTGTTTTGCCGCCCTCTAAAGCGAATATTGTCGGCTGCAAATGGGTTTTTCGCATTAAGCACAAACCAGACGGCATTATTGAGCGCTATAAAGCCAGACTCGTTGCTAAGAGATTTCACCAATGATACCGCATTGACTTCAAGGAAACCTTCAGTCCGGTTATCAAGCCCATCACCATCCATACAGTGCTAACTTTAGCTCTCTCTGCTGGCTGGACACTTAAGCAGCTGGATGTCAACAATGATTTTCTCCATGGCACCCTCACCATGTCTGTGTACATGCAACAGCCACCAGGTTTTACTGATCAAACCCGCAAGTCTCATGTCTGTCTACTCCAGAAATCTCTTTATGGACTTTGTCAGGCTTCCCGGGATTAGTACCTTACCCTTGGTGCTTCTCTCAAACAGTTTGGTTTCACTCAATCCCAGGCCGATACTTCGTTGTTTATCTATTCTCAGCATGGCATTCGTTTCATTGTCTTAGTCTATGTCGATGACATTGTCATCACTAGTTCTCATAATGACCATATTCGACGACTTCTGCACCACCTCCAGTCCAAATTCTCGGTCAAGGAGTAGAGAGATCTCTCTTACTTTCTCGATATCGAGGTTGCTCATTGTCAGGAGGGGCTTTTTCTGTCCCAACATAAGTATGTCATTGATCTTCTTTGCCAACATCACATGGATGGCGTGAAACCAATTCAAACACCAAGCAATCCCAAGGCTTCCACTCCGCTTACTCATGTCGATCCAACAGAATATCGCAGTGCCATTAGTGGTCTCCAATATCTTTCCTTCACTCGACCTAATATTTCCTTCACAGTTAACCGCTTGGCATAATACATGTCTTCCCCATCCAGCTCCGATTGGGTTGAAGTCAAACATTTGTTTAGATATCTGAAAAGCACTCTTCATCACAGTCTTCTTCTCCGTCGATCTGCGGATCTCCACCTCACAGCATACTCGGACTCAGATTTCGCTAGCGATACTAGTGACTGCAAGTCCACCTCCGCTTACATTGTGTTTCTTGGAGGTAATCCCATCTCTTGGCGATCTAGAAAATAGACGGGCGTTGCTAGATACTCCACTGAGGCTGAATACAGGTCTTTAGCTTCTGCTGCTGCTGAGGTTATTTGGACCACTCACCTTTGTCGAGAACTATCTCTTTCCCTTCCATGAACCCCGCGAGTTCTTTGTGACAATATCAGTGCCACTCACCTCGCCTTGCATCCGATCCAATATTCTCGGATGAAACATATTGCCGTTGATGTTCACTTTGTTCGTGATCTTGCCTCTAAAGGACTCCTATCGGTGGCTTATGTTAGCATTGTTGATCAGCTCGCGGACTTGCTCACCAAGCCTCTTCCTCAAACACGTTTCAAGGCCCTTCATTCCAAAATATCCATTGCCAATGGAACGTCTATTTTGCGGGGGCATATTAAGGATCTCCTAGATTCTCCGGACATCTCTCCCCATATTTAACGCAATTATTATCAATTATAATATTTTAATTATATTATAGATCCTTCTCTATGTATTATATATATCATCACATAATCAATACAAAATATAACATTTCCCCTCAATATTTGAGTTTCTATATATCCAATTTATTATCTAATTAACTAGCAGTTTATATTTTTAAATAAAATTAAAATTAGAATGAAAAAAAAGAGAAAAATGATTGATTGAAATTGATATGGTTCAATTCGAAGATTTACCAGTTAAAATAATTTGCAGTTCAATTTGAAATTTTAGATCAAGTATTATAGTATCAATTAACAATTGAAATAAAATATATTCTACTTTTTAGCTATATTTGAATATTAATTTATATAATTAATCAAGAAATTTATTACCTAATTAATTCATATGTTATATTTTTAAATAAAATAAACATTAGAATGAAAAATGAGAAAAATTGGTACCCTTCGGTAACCTTCACTAATTTTTAAATATAATTAAAATTTGAATTAAAAAATTGAAATATAATTAAAATTTTCTCTCTCTTTGGTACCCTTCGGTAACCTTCACCAAAGGTACCAATTTTCTCTCTCTTTTTCTCATCCCAATTTTTAAATATAATTAAAATTTGAATTAAAAAAGTTTTTTAAAAAAATCAGGTATGGTGTATACCTAAGTAACCTTCCACTATAAGAAAAACGCGATTTAAAGACGGATTTAGCGATAGAATAAAATTCGTCGCTAGATTTACGACAAATTAATGACGGATTGTGATTGAGAGTTTTAACGACGGATTAACGACGGACGGAAAAATTCATCGTTAAACATTGAATTTAATATTTTTCATTTTATTTTTTTAAGGTAACGATGAATTTTTCCATCGCTACGTTAAAGACGAAAAAATCCGTCGTTAAAAATTAATTTTTTAATTTTTAATCTTTTTAATCTTAGCGACGGACTAACGGCGGAATAATTCCGTAGCAATTTTTTTTTAATTTTTAATTTCCCAATTAATACTTAATTTATGAATTTGAAATTATTTTTTTTTAAATTTTGATTTTTTATTTATTTTTTTTAATATTTTATATTATTTTTTAATACTTTTAATTTTTCAATTAATAATTAATTATGAATCTTTTTAATATAAATAATTTTGTATTTATTTTATATTTTCAAATTTATTTTATTTTTTAATTTTTGATATTTTATAATTTTTTTAAATATTTTTTATTTTTCAATTACAAATTAATTACGGATCAGAATTTTTTAATATTTTTATTTTTTTTACTTTTTCAGATTTATTTTATTTTATAATTTTTAATTTTTTTATTATTATTTATTATTTTTAATATTTTATATCTTTTGTTATTTTTAAATTACTAATTTATGACTTTTTTATAATTTTTTGTTTTAATAATTTTTAGGACTTTATAATTTATATTATATAATTATTTAATTTGGAAATAAAAAATCAATGAAAATAGGTTTCGTGTGTGTGTGTGTGTGTGTATATATATATATATTAGTTGTATATTTTAATGTAAATACTTTCTAGCCTACTTGGTTAGAGCTTCAGGGCGTAAGGTCATTGACCCTTGTTCGAATCTCTTGGAGGCCGAATTTCGTTGAATTTTGTAGTGTTCAATGAAAACTTGGTACCCCTAAACGAGGGATACGTACTAAGTTTGTAATTTATTTTAGGGTATTTCTATATACACCACTAAACTTGTTAAATACACCACTATTAAATTTAATTTAAAAAAAATAATTACTAATTTACTTAAATACCCTTATCAATTAAAATAAAGTTGTTTCATTTAATTAAACGGTTATGAGATTTCCATTTTCCTTAAGCAACATGTTGGAGCCCTTCAATATTCTTCCACTCAAGGGCGCGTCCCTAAGCGACGACATGTCTGTTTCCGACTGGAGGAAGAGGGTTTTGAGAGAAAGTTGTAAGCTTTCTTATTATTGAGGTGGGGTGGTGGGTGGAGAAGTGGGAGAGGTGTAGCGGTGGGGGAATGGGGGTTTTGGATTTGGATAAGAGGGTCAAAGTGATTAGCAAGAATTTGTGGGTTTAGGGATGTTAACAAGAGGGAATGAATTCTTGGAAATCAGTGCTAGAAACATCTCTTGCTCCACCTTCTTGGCCCTGCTTATTCCACACCCTCTGCTTGTCCGTGTCTGTGTATTAGAGAGAGAACTCTCTTTTTTTTTCGAATTAGTTTAAATTGTTTTTTTTTTAATTAAAGTGTACAATTGAAAATGAGTGTGGTGTATGAAATAAAATTAATGAATATGTTTTTAAGATAGTGGTGTATTTAGTAAATGTGGTGTATTTAGAAAATTTAGTGGTATATAAGCAACACCCTTATTTTATGGTTCAATTAGAAGATATACCAATTGGAATAAATTGTAGTTCGATTTGAAAATTTAGTTTGAGTATTACAATATCAATCAACAATTGAAATAAATAAATTGTAGTTCACTTTGTAGCTATATTTTAATGTTAAATTGTCTAATTAATTAGCCAATTTATTATATAATTAATTCATTGATCATATTTTTAAATAAAGTTAAAATTAAAATTAAAATAATGATAAAAAAAAATGGTTCCCCTTGGTGAAGTTACCGAGGCGCACTAATTTTTTCTCTCTCTTTTTCTCAATATAATTTTTTAATATAATTAAAATTGGAATGAAAAAAAAGAGGAAAAAAATTTGGTGCCCTAGGCAACTTTCAGTTAAAATTGGCAAATACAATCCTCTGGTCCACTTTTCTTTATTTCATTTGGCATCCCATTTTTATTTTTATTCGATTTTCATCAATTTCAATTTGTTATCGCTTAGTTTAATTTTATAATTATTATTTAGGGTTGATTCCACCCAATTAGAGTTTATATTTATTTTTTAATGTTTATTTCTTATTTTTTAGTTAATATAATTGATTAATATGGTTGATTATTCCAAAAGTAGGGTATATGATTTAAAAAAAATATATTTTTTAGCAACAAATGTTGATTATGATTTATAATACTATAATAAAATTTATTATTGTAATAAATATTTTAAAAATATTAAATTTCATAGTGGGACACAATAGTGAGACATGAAAAGTGGACTAGATGATTTTATCCCTAAAATTCGGTACCCCCGGACAAGGGTACCGAGTTCATAATTTATTTTATTTATTGAAAAAATGTTCCCATTGCTTTTCATTTGTATTTTGGTTATTTGGCCAAATTATTATCTAATCAAGTTGTTGAATATATTTTTAAATAACATTAAAATTATAATGAAAAAAGAGAGATGAATAATTAATTGAAATCGAATATGGTTCAATTCAAAGATTTACCAATTGGAATAAATTTGAGCTCGCTTTAAAATTTTAGTTCGAAGATTATAGCATCAATTAACAACTGGAATAAAGTGTGTTTCACTTTGTAACTATATTTGAATATTAAATTGTCTATTTAATTCATAGATTATAAAAAATAATCAAAATATAAATTAAAAGTAATTGATATATTTTATCAGCAAATAAAAGAAATTATAATATAGTCGGTACCCCCGTCTAGGAATACCAATTTTTCATTAAAGGTTGTGTAGGGGTGCCAAAAAAAATATATTTTTTCATTTTAGTTTTAATGAAATTTAGAAATTAGATTGAAAAAATACAGAAAAAATTTGGTACTCCTCGGTGAGGGTTAGAAGGGGTACCAATGCTTTCTCATTTTTTCCCATTATAATACTATGTTATTTAAAAGTATAAGTTATGAATTAATTAGGTAATAAATTGGCTAATTAATTAGATAATTTAATACATATTCAAATATAATTGCAAAGTGAACTTCACTTTCAAATGTAACATTAAAATTTCATCATGTCTGTTAATTGCTTTTATTTGTTGATAAAATTTATTTATATTTTTTCAATTACATTAAAGTTAGAATGAAATTTCAATTTGGACAAAAAATAAGGAAATATTATTATTATTATTATTATTATTATTATTATTATTATTATTATTGTTGTTGTTGTTGTTGTTGTTGTTGTTGTTGTTGTTGTTGTTGTTGTTGTTGTTGTTGTTTAAAAATTTATGGATATATACAACATAATTATATGTATATTTGTAGATTGAGTAGTGATTTTCAGCCACATTGTGGCTATCCAGAATCTTTTATTTTTTTATAATTAATTAATTTAATTAATAAAACATCAATTATTGAATAAATTTACATTGATGCTCTCCACAAGAATTAGGACTAATCCTCTAATTAATTTCCGCTTCTAAGGAATAATTACCGATCAAATATTTCCCAAAAAATCAGCAACATGATTTGGGACAATATTTTCCAAAAACAAAAACCTTCAGAGGTTGACGTTCTTCTACCTTTCAGAAACTTATCTCTAACGTTCTTCTACCAGCAATACTCTACTACACAGCTAAAAAAATTATGATATGGAAAACGTTTTAGAAGAACAGTTCATGTCTATATTCGGACCCGATCACAAAAACGATGATATTTCAACTGATGTATCAAATACACATACAAATGAATATGAAAAGAATGTTGATGTAGAGGAAGAAATTGGAGAAGCATCGAAATATGATGATGAAACTATTCAACAAGAACCTCAAACTAACATGGAGTTTGAGAGTAGAGAAAGTTTGTTCGCATCGTACCAAGCTTATGCAAAGAGTAAAGGATTTAGTGTCATTTATAGAACGGCTCGAAAAGGTAATGGGAGTGATGAACTCAAGTGTCTTGTGATTTGTTGCGACAAAGCCCGAAACATAGAAGTGAAGAAATCTACGAAAAAAATTAATTAGTGTGCTCATGTGAATGCTATTAAACAAGATAATGGCTTTTGGAGGGTGTCAACTGTCCACTCAATCCATAATCATGAACTTGAACCTTCGATGTCAATTTTTATGTCGGCTTATCGGAGTTTGTCAATCAACATGAACAGACAACTTGAAGGAAACGATATTGCAGATTTAAGGGTGTGTAAGAATGTAAGATTATTAGAAGTTCAAGCCGGTGGTCCACAAAATGTCGGATGTAGAACTTGAGATTGTAGGAATTTCATTGATAAGAGAAGAAGATTGCAACTTGGAGAAGGAGATGCAGAAGTTATCCGTACGATTTTTATGAGGATGCAGCAAAAGGATATGAGTTTTATTCATTTAATGGATATAGACGATGAAGGTAGACTGCGAAACGTGATGTGGATTGTTCGGTATTTATTTTCACCTAAACTGCAAGTGTACAGCGAGGCTTATAGGATAGTGGTGAACAAGAGTATCGTATCCACAGAGATTTAATATTTAACTAACTAAGTACTAGAACTTAACTCCCAAATGCTATCTAGACAACCGATTAAAGTGCTTGAACTAATTAAAGTACTTAAACATATAATATAAATGGAAACACAGAGAAGAAAGAGTAAAGAAGAAACAACGAAGAAAGACGAATTCTAGAGTTGGAGAATCCTTATCTAATCCATTTATTTACTTGTTTCATCACACACCTATGTAGGGACTTAAATCTAGCTAGAACAACCACAATTATACCTTAAACCTTCTCTCGAAGTGCCTAAAGCGTGGATCACACAACTAGTATTAACGTCTCCGTTCAATGCCTAGCATGCAACTCCTAATGGCTCCCAGGGTTTATTGTTCTCTCAATTAACCTCAACCCTCTCGAGTGTTATTGATTAATGAGTTAATTACTCCAGATCACGTGTTAAAACTCCTCTCTCGATTTATGAATTAACACATCAAATTGTATCATTTAGTGATCAGTTAAACAATACAGATAAAAACAAGAGTAATCAAAGATCAAGATAAAGTCATAGGAAAAATCATAAAACCAATAAAATAAACTTCATAAACAATTCATCATCCAACCCTAGAAAACTAGGGTTTAGCTATCCATATAAATATAGAAAACTAAAATCCAACAAGAAATCATGTCTAACAGAAATAAAGATAAATAAAACCCGGAAGTAATTATTCTGTCTCTATTCTTGCTTGGCTTGAATCTCTTGGTCTTGCTCTCCGTGTTCTTCTCTGCAACTCTCTATCTCTGTGTTTAAGAGAGGAATATAGTGTGTGTTGTTGTGGTTTTTGGTGTTATGGTAGGGTTTTTGATCTCCTAATTTTCGTGTTTGAGGAGGTATATATAGTGTTGGAAGTATCCCAGTTGAAAAAGGAAAGAAAACGGGCCAAAATAGGCCAAAAATCGGACTCCCAGGGCTTCGTTCGCGACCTCGCTCGCGACCGGGTCGGTCGCGGGTGTGGTCGCGAGTCCACGTGGCATTTTCCTGCCTACTCGCGACTGGGAGGGGGGTCCGAAGAGCAAAATTCGCGACTCTCCCTGGTCGCGAGTCCACGTCAGCTCCGGCAGCCTCTCACTGTTTTGCTTCGTTCTCACTCGTTTCTCGTCCGATTGACCCGATTCTTTTTTCAACGCGTTCCTAACTAGATTTCCCATCTTTATAGGGTGTTCCCACACTCATTTGAGGTCCACAAAAAAAATGGCATTAATTCCCTTCACAATGAACAAACACGTGACATTGCACAAAACATAGAAAACTATGCAAAACTCAACACTTCATGCATGCAATGCCCATCAAATACCACTCAAATGTACCTCAAAATACATGTAAAATATGATGTTATCATGGATTCATCCTAGGAGCAAACCTGCATATGGAGATTTTCACGATGTTGTAAGTTTTGATACAACTTATCTTGTCAATCAGTATCGGATGCCTTTTGCAACAATGGTAGGCGTTAATCACCATAATTAGTCAATACTATTGGGTTGCGCTTTGCTATCACATGAAGATGCAGAATCTTTCAAGTGGTTATTTATCAATTGGTTGGAAGTCATGGGAGGTGTTCAGCCTAGGGCAATGCTAACAGATCAGGCTAAGAGCATAAAGATTTCCTTAAGAGAAGTTATGCCCGACACAATCCACTGATTCTGTTTGTGGCATATTATGTCGAAAACTGCACAAAAGTTTAAAGGGGCGACTAATTTTTCCAATGCAATTAAAGAGTTCAATTCCATGATTTATGGAAGCCTCATCATAGCTGAATTTGAGGGTATGTAGGATAAATTCTTGGTGGAAAATAGACTCCAAAATAATAAGTGGTTAAGTGACTTGTATGTGGAAAGACAAAGTTGGGTGCATGATTACCTAAATCATACATTTTGGGCGGGCATGGTGTCAAAACAGAGGAGTGAATCAATGCATGCTTTCTTTGACGTATACATCACATCAAGAAGTACACTGAAAACATTCGTGGAACAATACAAAATTGCGATTGGGGATATGATTCATAGAGAAATGCAAGCTGACTATGAGTCAAAGACCAAGATCAAAAAATGCATTTCATCTTTCAAGTGGGAGGAGCAATTTAGAAAAGCATAGACGACTAATATATTTGAGATATTGCAGAAAGAGATCATGTTAATGTTGCATTGCAATGTTAAGTAAGAAGTCTCTAATGTGTTGGGAATTGAGGTGTACGCAGTGCTTGAAAAGGGTGCTGAGCATAACCGGCAATGCACCTACACGGTGGAGTATAGGTCGAATGAAAAGTATGTCCAATGTAATTGCCGAAAATTTGACTGCAGGGGAATTCTCTGTTGTCATATTTTGAAGGTTCTAGCTGTGAAAGATATTCATGTCGTAAATGAGAGATATGTATTGAGAAGATGGCGAAAGGATGTTTATAGACATCATTCTAGTATATTCTTCACTGGTGGATATCCACATATGACCGATGAGTATAAGAGGTTTCAGGAGATGGAACGAGCTTTTGTTGAATGCACTGATTTGGCTTTTGAATGTCCAGATAAAATGAAGTTCATCGAACAAATGTGCAAAGATATGAAAGAAGAGTTAATGAATTAGACTCCAACTACAACAAATAATTTGAGTGCTTCATTTGATACGATGGGAAATTAGAGTGTGCATCCTTGTACTTTATTGAATCCACAACCAATTCGCCCTAGAGGAAGACCAAGAACTAATCGAATGAAATCTCCCATAGAGAACAACACAAATTCGATTGGTTCTGATGGAGGTAGAGGCAAAGCTAGAGGTAGAGGTAGAGGTATAGATAGAGGTAGAAGAGCCGGTTCGAATCTTCAGGATGAGCAAGTTGTCGGGGCACAAGGTAGTTCAGTGCACTAGTTGTTTTATCTAGTTTGTGTTAGTTTGACTTTTTTCAATGTTGAATTTTCTGGTTTTGTGTTAGTTTGATTTTTTTCAATGGTGAATTGATTTTTTTTTCAATAGTTTTGTATTAGTTTCTGGTTCTGTTATCTGCTGTTCACTGTATGAATTTATAAATATTGCTGCTAAGTGTGAATGTACATGATGAAAGAATTGTGCCTATTTTATAATCTGCAAAATCTGATTAGTAAATACATCTTGGTAATCTAAGATTTTTAAGTGTGTGAATTGTTGTTAGCTTGCTGCACTACTGACAAATTTCTGTTTAGCTCCAATTAATTTTTGTCTTTTTTAGCAGATGTTTCTTATCCTCACACCTTAACATGCATATTATTCTTTTGATTCTTTTTCCTTGAACAATGATCGTATCTGTGTGTGTGTGTGTTATTGTGATTTTTGTAACTTGAATGTACTTTGGATGTCAAAAGATTATAAACTCTCTTGTACATCTCTGACTGGGCACTTGTCTGTTGTTTATTATTCCCCCATCTCTCTCTCATATGTTTACTGATCTTGCAGCATCTTTATATCGTTGAGCGCCTCAGCGTCCCATATTATTTGCGAAAAGGCAAGCATTGTACGGTCGTGTCTGAGCGCTATATTTGTCTCTCTTTTATATCTCAACAGGGCACTCCATATTTCCAAAATACAATGGTTATATTTATTTTCTAGGCGATCCCCAATAATAATCTTAATTTTGCAGTAAATGATATTTCTTTTATATTTAATATATTTTCGCTTAACCACTAATTTATATATCCACAAAACTCATCGAATGGTGATATGATTAAGCAAATTTATTTTATAATAAAAATATTTTGGAAGCAAAGAGGCGAATGGCAGGAGCACATGTTTTTCTGCTGCCAAATCTCAGGACAATTGCTTCTGCAGGTTCAAATAGAAAAATTCTGAGGTAAGGGGCAGTTCGCTTTTGATTAAAGAAATATATAAAACAAAGCATCAAATATGAATATATTCATCCAAACTGTTAATAAAATGGTACAAGCACATTTTGGCGTTTCATTTCTTTGTATGTACACGCCCTAACCCTGTTCTGTAAGTAAATTTTAAAAAGTGATTATGTACAAAGACGAGCACCGCAAACTCCTCTTGAGCAATTTTCAGCAATGCAATCATCTCTACATCTGCATAAACAAGTTTTCCAGAGCACGATAAAGAGTGGCTGCGGCAGGAGGCTGAGGTAATGAACCAACAAGGATTTCTGATGCCCTGAGTGATTGGTTACCATAAAATCTGGAATTCTCTCAAGTTCGAGTTGTCACCACAATTCCTTCAAGAGAGCACCTAATAAATGCAACTACATTGCAAAAACCAACAATTTTAGCCATTAACTTTGATAGTTGTTTCAAATAATTGCCACGCAAAATATAATCTTTCATCTGTTTGATCTTTCAACATCACCAGCCGAGAGGAACATATCAAGAACCTGTGGTTTGATCAATCAATTCTGGCATATTATGAAATAAAAATTTTCCCCCCACCTCCCCCCACTAATGTAATATACAACCCATATAGGAATTTTGAAAACTAAAGTAAATCCCATCAACCATATGCCCTAATCTTTATCTAATTCCACATTAACAAAGGCAAGAACCATTCAAGCATCTGAGACCTCACATTTCTCAAAATCAGATAAATAATTTGCTAAATGCATAGATATTGTAGCACCCTCATTTCATTATAAAAACGCCACTAAAAATCTCTTTTATTGTTCATCTAGTTATAAAACTATTCATACTAGTAAAAATAATGCGGAAGCTTTTTAAAACTAAAATAAAATCAAGAAGGCATCAAAGTATTCATCTATACCAAGATTTCAAACATGATAACATAAATCTATCAAATATCATTTAACATAAAAAAAGAACTATAATTTATGCCCAACCATGACTAAGTTTCAAGTTAACAAAATGAATGTAAATTCACCTATTCGGGACACAGCCCGCAATAGTCTAGGCAAAAATATTATATTAGAGTCATATTCTCATACCACCTATAGTCATAATCAAAAAGTTAGATTAAGGTCCACGTTCATTTGTCCAAAATACTACAAAAAAACATGATAATATTAGCAGGGAATATATAGTCAATTGGGAGAATTTGGCGGTGATCCCTAGCTGCTCCGTCCCTCGATTCCATAGCCTGAAAAATATCAACATAAATAGGGTGTGAGCATGTAAACATACTCAATGGGGAATACATTGCAAGCAGTTATAACCAATTGTGTAATGCATTATTCAAATGAACACATAAACTTAGTTGATAAAGTGAGACTAGACTCAGTCCCTTGTGGACCTAACCCCTTGTGGGCCTACCCCTTGTGGGCAATCAAAATCCTTAAATTCAAACATTTAAAAGAAATCCCATGTTTTTACTTATCCTGTACCAGTTTTAGTAAATCGTCCATATCTCCTCAACTAAAATTCTAAATCAAGAAATTCCAAGTTCTGTATAAGCCTAAGACATATATCTACAAATGTTCCTCAAATACACATTCCCAAATTTTGACATTAAAAGGTCTAAAAAGTCGAGTTAAGTGAACGAAATTAATCTGTTCGGAAAAACTGACAAGCTTCGGTAAAATGACTTTAACTTCATCTACAAAATTCGTATTAACCTGATTCAAGCTTCAAATGAAAGCTAAGAAGATAACCTACAACTATGATGTGCTCTAGATGTCCAAAAA
The DNA here is from genome assembly GCA_026008535.1 of Perilla frutescens. NCBI lineage: Eukaryota > Viridiplantae > Streptophyta > Magnoliopsida > Lamiales > Lamiaceae > Perilla > Perilla frutescens. The sequence goes on along the minus strand of BRKX01000010.1, from coordinate 23,684,147 downwards.
CAACTAGAAGAAGTCAGAATTTCAATCAAAGTAGGAGTATCTGCTACCTAAAAAAAACATATTTGGATTGTATGTTTTTCATTTGATTTATAGAATTAAATCATCATGTTCTTCCATATTAAAGCACTTATACATGATATTTATCAGAACCCCAAGCTAAAAAATGATATAAAAATTAACCCATGATCACACTTTCAAGAAATTAAAGGAGATAAATCTTGGTATGCTACAAAAACCTAATTAAGAACACTAATTCCTCCATTAATTGTTGCTTCTATGAAACTCTCATTACCTCTACCACCAAAACAACTCTACTTCCTTAATCATTCAACAATCACCACCCCCATATCAAAGGAACAAGAAAAGGAAAAAGGGAAAGAAGAATTACCTTGCTTGGGGGAAATCCGACGGAAGTGATTTAGAGCTAGCGTAAGTGTGGATCATAAACTCGAGATTATAATTAGAATGTGTAATCGTAGTTGCACTTTGGATCATAAATTATAAAATTCTACTAATATACAATTAGAATTTGTAATCGTAGTTACACCTTGGATCATAAACTCGGGATTATAATTAGAATTTGTAATATCGAGGCACTATTGATCATAAATTATATAACATTATACTATTATATATAAAGTTAGAATTTGTAATCGTAGTTGCACTGTGGATCATAAACTCGAGATTATAATTAGAATCTGTAATCGTAGTTGCACTTTGGATCATAAACTCGGAATTATAATTAGAATTATTAATATAGAGACACTATTGGTAATAAATTATATACTATTATATATAAAATTAGAATTTGTAATCATAGTTGCACTGTGGATCATAAACTCGAGATTATAATTAGAATTTGTAATATTGGAGCACTATTGATCATAAATTATATAACATTCTACTATTGTAATTAAAATTTGTAATTTTAATTTGTAACATTTAAATTTCCGGTAAATTAATTTCTAATTAAATTATAAATTAGTGTATAAATATGATTATCTATTTATTTATTCAATTGCACAATCTTTATAAAATCTGGAGATTTGTATTAATATATCTTAAAATATCCTCTAAAAGCTTATTCATATATCTTTTCCAATTACTCATTTGTGAAAATATTTTTTCCATATACCTAAATACCAATTGATCTTTCATCTTCATAATAGATGATGGCGGTAAAATTGATGCACTATAAATATGAAGAGTATAGTGCACTATAAATCATAAATTAGAATTGGAATTAGAAAACTCGAGATTATAATATTGAAAACAAGTCCTTCAACTCTAGCCATGACAGAGAGAACTCCTCCCACAAAAAACTATGCTGCAGCAAAAAAATTCACACCAACCAAGCGTCGCCAGTCCTTGGAATGGATGATTCCTCCATCTCCCTTGAGTCTCGAAATACTTTACCGGAATCTCCGTGAAGAACACAACACAATGAAAACGGAGATTACTCACTTATTTGGTCGTCTTTTGTTTACCATGGACGATGAATATTTGACGGATCTGCTTCTGGAAAATTTCCCTTTCACCAAGTTGTATGAATCATATCTTGAGATCAAAAAGTCAACTAACAATGATGAGGGAACTTCCAAGCCAAATCCTCTCATAATCATCCCTGACTCATCTTCAAGCGGTGTTTAAATTTTCAAGAATTCTGTGGTTTTCAGCTCTATTTTTCATGAATGTTTAATTTATGTGTTTTAATTTCATTTTAAATATTTTTCGTTTCTTATATAGACCATGGGACCCCTTTTGTTATGAAATCTATCGTATCTTCTTTATGTTATTATCTTCATATCTATTGTTATTAATTCATATATATGGAATCAATAAATATGTCAAAACCGTTTATGGACTTGTTTACAGACTTCCCGAGGTAGGCTTCAGCAGTTTCCTTCATCTTAGTCAAAACAATAGCTTGGTGTTTCCAGTTAACTGAAATACAAAACATAGAATTCTGTAATAAAATTATGTGTCTTAAGGTGCCTAATGTCATTAAATTGCATAATTTTCAGAAAAGGCTCTTAAGATTTAAGGTTACTGCATCCATAAACAAATGTTCATTCATGAAACATTACATAGTTTGTCTCCTCAAATTTAGGAATTAACTGGCATCTTCAAAGAACAAGAAAACTATGTACTGCAATCACTGTAATCACCTATCCTTCTCAACAAATTGGACCTCACTGAATCACCTAGCACAACCTACAGTAAATAATCTAAGAAAGGAAAACTGGAAACAACAAAGCTCATCAATATGATAACCAAGAAACCATTTTTACCCACACAAATAATAGACATTTCACCACAAATACAACAAACATGAGGGAAGAGAAAATGAAATAAAATCAATCAAAGATAATAATTTGCAGACTTCAATTGCATGGAATCAATAAATATGTTCTTTGATTAACTAAAAAATAATAATGAATTGATGGGCTCGATAAGAATGTTGTGTAATTAATGTTATACATTAAATTTCACAAACACTATTGTAATACAAGGATGAGCCAGAGCACCAAACATAAAATTACAAAATAAGAAAATTCCATTTATTTACGCATCCACACATTACATGTAACACCCCGGAAAATATAGCATTTCTATTTATTTTAAAATTAGAAATTTCATGAAATTAGCATTCAAATTATTTGGGCTAGTAATTAATCATAGGCCTAGAGACATTATAAGACCAAGAAAAGTCTCAACCTTAGTTGAATTTTCTAATTAATAATAGAAGGGATAAGGGCCAAATTGGCCACTGAACTTATTTGGGGGGCTCAATTGGGTCACTATAACTTTTTTGGGCTCAATTGGGCCACCACGATGTTAAAATTGGCTCAATTGGGCCACCGCGTAACGGAACCCTAATGGGCTCCGTTAAGTTTTGCCAAAACGACGTCGTTTTGTTCATTTTTTTACCCGACCCAATGCTAACCCATACCCTGACCCACTCTCAATCCAAAAATCCGACCCAAACTTCTAAAATCCACAAAATATCGAAAATTTAGGGATTTCTTGATTCCTAATTCTGCAATTAGGGTTCTTAGGAAAATCCCCAAAATCAAAAATTCCACAAATCCCCCCACCATCCACAATTTCGGGATTTCAAATCCCTAATTCAAGAAAAATCAAGGCCATATTTCACATTGGATCAATCCTACGCCGCCCAGCTGCGTACGAGGTGCCCGCAGTCGGGCGGCGATCAGAACCTCTTCCCGTTGGACTTCATCTCTCCGGAAACCTTTGACAATGCCTACTTCAAGAATCTACTGAGCTTCATAGGCCTCTTGAATTCCGACCAAGTTCTCGTCAACAAGAATCAAGAATCGCTCGAGCTCGTGAAGAGGTATGCTGAGAGCAATGTAGTTTGTATAATTAATGGTGAAGATGGGGAACATCTCTCCATTAACAGGCGGTAAATGAGAGATCAGGAAGAATTGCAGGAAGATGAACTCTTAGAAGAATGCATTTTTTTCATTTCTCTCTCATCAAGAATTAATGAGTCATATATGTTGTTGTGTTTGATAATTTGATTTGTTTTTCAATCTTTGTTATTCTATTTATTGTCTTTCACTTTCTTAATTTCTCTTGATTATTAGGAAATTGTATTGTTGTTTGTATATGAGGGTTACTGCAGAATTAGGGATTTGAAATCCCCAAATTGTGGATTTTAGAAGTTTGGGTCGGGTTTTTGAATTGAGAGTGGGTCGGGGTATGGGTTAGCATTGGGTCGGGTAAAAAAACAATCAAAATGATGTCATTTTGGTTCACTTAACGGAGCCCTAACGGACTCCATCACGCGGTGGCTCAATTGAGCCAATTTTAACAACGCAGTGGCCCAATTGAGCCCAAAAAAGTTATAGTAACCCAATTGAACCCCCTAAATAAGTTGAGTGGCCAATTTGGCCCTTATCCCATAATAGAATTTATATTATAAAAACAGACATTAATGAGATCATTTTGGTACCAAGATCATTCAAATCCAACCTCATTTGACCTGTCAATGGAATTTATTTCATCATACTCTTTGAATTAGTTTATTCCACAAAGTCCAATTTTATTAATTCAAGCCCAATTAATTATCCATTTCCGGCCCATCTATTTGTCCTATTTCTAACCATTTCATAATCCATATATGTATTGTTGGGCCTATCCATTGGAGAATCCAAGAAGGAATAAATTTATATCAAATGTCTAAGTTATCAATTTAGATAAATTTAAAATTTTACTCCAATCTTACTTCACCAATTGAAAATTATTAAATAGGGATTAGTGTCATGTTTAAGCATACGTGTAGTATATTTATTCTATATATATATATATATATATATTGCACACACATATTATATATATAGGTGTGGTTATATATATATATATATATAAATATAATTATGGATAGATATGAGAGACCAAAAAAGAAAAAAAAAAGAAAATAATAAAATAAAATATTAACCAATTGAGATTGGTCATTTGGAAATGTATTAAAAGAGATTAGTGTACATATAGCACACGTGTACAACACATATATATGTTGTTTGTATATATATAATATAAGATATTAGTGTTCGGCTATGGTTAATCAAAACTAAAAAATAAAAATGAAATAATAATAAATAAATTTGTTAATTTGGATAATTTTGCGCAATTGCCACCATTTGGAAATGTCTTGGTAGGGATTAGTGTACATATTAGGTTAGGCACACGTGTATATGTGTGTGTAGGAGTATACATATTATATATATATATATATATATATATATATATATATATATATATTATATGAGATAGATTAATTTTGGGGGGAGAGAGAGAGATCATGCAAAAGAAAAGAAAGAAGCGATCAAGTTTTTAAAAAAGTGAAGAAAATCGAAAAGAATGAGAAGAAAGAAAGGGGTGAGTTTCTTTGCACCAATATTTTGTTTCAAATTAGATTTCAATCGATTCGACTATTCTAATTTTATAATTCTTATGATGTGGTAAATTTATTGTTGCAAGCTCTATCTTCATATTTTCTAAATGTTAATCCAATATTAGTTGATCTATTTAATTTCAGATTTGGCCATAAAATATTAAATGAACCTAGCTCCCAAATTTATATTCCTCCAGTTCTAATTTAATACTTGGTAATTAAATTAGCATTTTTAGAAAATGTTATTTAGCCCTAATTTCTAAATGTTATATTTTTTCTTAAAAGAAATTCTAAATATTATAATTCCCTCCTAAATGTTAAATCAAACTTCATAGCCATTGAATTCAGTTTGATTCATCTTTATCCATTCATTTTGGTCCAGAAGGTCCGATAATTTCTCAATCAGTGTCACTAAGTTAATCTATTCTGTCAAATGCGCATTATTCGCCCGTTTGACTCCATTTAAATGCCAAACGATCCCAAGGCATAAAAACCTCTTATTTAAGTTATTTAGGTCCTACGTTTTTACCTTGATGATCTATTTTAGAATTCAAAGTTATGATTTCAATTTTTATAGGTCGAGACGAACGAGAAGCATAATAGCATCGCATAAAAATTTCACTACACTTTGAGATCATCCAGGTGGATTTTTCTATAACTCACAACTATGTTTTAAATTCGTCCATGAAAAGCATGTTGAATGTTTTAGTAACATTGTTTACGCAATGATTGGATATTATGAGACTTCATGCACAGAGGAATTCTGACTTACAAGCATAGACGGTTTACTTTGTGACTAAATGTCTAGATAAGTAACCGTAAAGTATTCATGTGATCACATTGGGTCTCTCATCCAATGAAGAAGGGTAAACTTTGTTATAAAGTATCTTCATGGTTATTTTCCATGATTTATGCAGCATAACAGTTTTAAAGCATGAAAGTATGACTTGGACGAATATTAATGCCCACTGAGTGTTTTCTGGCACTCAACCCAAATATTTTCAAATATTTTCAAGTCCTGGAGATCAAGCTGGTTGATGACGAGGTGCTAGAGTGGGTTTGATGGTTGACCTTTATGTGGTTTTTGCTTAAAACCATCTTTAAACTTATGCTTGTATGTTAAATATTAAATGCTTTCGTTGATACTCTACAAAACCCTTTTTTTTCAATTTATTGACTTCAATATAGAGATATTTTTTTCACAATTGAAGTGTATTGAGTTGCTTTTAGTTGGACCTCCAAGAACCTTGCTACTGCTGTTGGTGTACCAATTGATGTATTTACTTTGGTGGAAGCCATGGCCGAGAGTGGAAAGGCCGGAGTTAGCAGTGGTAACTCCAAAGAGCTTCTAGCAGGTGACGAGGATGGAGAGAGATCAGTAGCATCTGTTGAAGATCAACAATTTTGGCAGCATGGTGCTGGACCGGATTCACAATACTCTCAAGGTAAACCCCGATTTCGGCAAAAACCGAGAACTGTTATAGCTTAACACAATACGTATTGGCATGACTAATCTAACGAGCAACACGATGTCTGTCACAGATGTTCTACATACGTGATCCCTCATACGATAAATCACTCCAACAGTTGCAAAGCTTTTTGGGTGGCCTAGTTGCAGAGGAGAAGCTCGAATTCAGAGATGGAATGTATTTCTTCATACTCAACAAAACCTTTAAGTTTGAAAGTTCCTGATCCCAGTGGTAAATTTTTTTATTATATATATAAATATTTTGAATGTATATAAGGGTTAGCCGTGAATTTTTTGAAAATGTGGCTTGTTTGGCTATATATCGTTTGTTGACAGGTCATAATTTGATTATGTGTGAGTCTGTGATTTTGAAAAGCCTTGTTGAAAGTTGACTTTGAGAACGTCTGAGTGCGTGGTTTGAAAATTTTTAAGTTGAGATGCTTATAATGGCTGAATCTATGTGAAAAAGATGTCGGAAATGGGTTTGGTGAGTTACAAAAATTAAACCACCAAGAAAATAGTCGAGCTTCGTTTAGGAGTTTTAGAGATCTGAATTGAGAAATTCATGATCCTAAAATCAACTACATAATTAGAGAAAAAACATACTAAAATTTCAGAATTTATGAATGAGATTTAAAGGATGAAAATGGTAAAATACGACTGCTACACTAATGATAAAACTTACAGCTAGAAACCCCAATTTTGCATGTCTTCAATTCTGACTTTCCATACACCAAATCGAGCGATTCCAGTGGCTAACATCAACTACGTGAAGAGAGGAATAACATATCAAAATTTCAACTATGTTGGTGGAGATTTGAAGGTCGAAATATACAGAATACAATGGTTGCTGCAGCTTGGCAGAAAACTGCGACCACTGCAATGTTTGCCTTTGTTCTCAACCATATGAGAACCAAATTGGATGGTTTCTTGTCTAACATCATCTACGTCAAAGTGGGAAGCTCTCTGAAAAATTTCAGAATTGTTGGTTAAGGTTTGAGGGTCGAAAATAGAAGAGAATGAAAGGTTGTTGCTGTTGGGGGAAGAGAGAAGCCAAAGGTGAGTAGAATGTGGGAGAAAGTTGGGCTCTATCTCATTCCCTCTATTTGATTCAGCCAATATCTTTGATGAACATGTGTAGGACATGCATCAAACTAGGTGGAGTAGATGATTACACTTGGAATATACTTGTCATGCATGGTGACACATGTAGCAATGCATGGTGACACTTGGAGAAAGGTAAGATTGACACTTGGAGCATGGTAGGGTTGAGTGGTGGTAATCAATTTGTGATGTATTTTAATATGTGGTATTGGATTGAAATAAAGAACGAATATCATTTAATTGAAAGGTCAAACGAACTCTATTTTTTTAATGAAATTAACGACCACATGATTATGAAAAGATTTGTAACTCCTAGTCAAAGACGAAACAAATTTTTGGAGTTAGACATAAAGTGGTAGGATTTTATTTTAGGAATAAAATTACGGTCTTTCAATAATTAGGATACACAAGATTACGAATGAAAAATACTCATGGAAATATCTCGTCACGAGGAACAAAATATGTGATCGAGAAAGATTTAGAGGACAACATGATTTTAAGAATAGAATTGAGCCAACTTTGGGAGTCATTTTCTCTATATTTGGAATTTTCTAAAATCATTTCAAAGCATCATATAATCAATACATGTTTTCTATACGGTTGAAGTAATTCATAGATTTATTTTGGGACGGGGTGTTACAAGATCTAGGTGAACTTTCTTATGCTGGAAGAGTTGCACTTAGAAAAATGAAGGAGTTGATTTGCCAACAGATAAAGACAAATGTGCAAACTGTTAGTAGCTTAGCACTAAACTGTTTATTAAGTGTTGTATCTTGCACTTCTTGTAGTGTTTGATTGTCATGATCTTTATGACATTAATCAACACTAAGTATCTGGATTTCCAAGTACTAAACATGATATATTGGACAACGTTCATAAGGATGTCCAGAACGTGATCTGAACTCAATAAAGACAACTCAAGCATAAAGACATGATTGAGTTGAAGATGAAGACAATTGTGCATCAAGATTCAACTGAGATTGTTCAACACACTGAGTATTGTCAGTTAGCTTGAGTGATAGCCAAAGGTCAGTTTGTGAACATACAAGTATTTTCGTTGTGCTACCTGAAGTGAAGGTTCAAGATCAACAATGCTCATAGCAAAGTTCGTGGAACGTTTGCATGAACATCTTCTGTTCAGATTATTCTTCCAAGATCATTAGAAGTTGTTCGAAGTTTGTCAACCAAGAAGAGATTCAAGACCGTTCTACATTTCCTTAATATGACCATATACATATCCTCAATTTTTTTTTATAAAAAACATTATATACATGTGTATTTTTGATGATTTTTAAAAAAATCCAAGCGGTGTCAGTGCGGTTGGCATTGAATCTTCCAGAAAAGTTAGCAAACTTAGCCCATGTTTATTGTGGGCTAGGTCACCTCAACCCATTAACGACTCCAATTACAACTAGTCCATGGTTGGTCCAATATTCGATTGCTAGTTTAAGCCCAATTTTCATAAGTGCTGAAGAAATCTAGGTGTGAAATTGTGAATGAAACATTTTTTTAATATTTGGAGATTTATTATAAGACCATCTAACGAATTGAGTTAGACGAATTTTATTTGACTTGGGAAAGTGGCCCCTCCCTTTTTTTCATTTTTTTATTTTTCCTTTTGAGTGGTCTTACTCCTCTTTTTCATTTTCTTTTTAATTTAGCTTATTTCTCAAATTCATTCCGAGCAGTTGCGGAAAATGGCTACTAATTCTTTGCCCGAGGCTATTCAGAGTAAGGATAGAATTAGTCATCTAATTTCTAGTAATATGTCTAAAACTAAGGGTGCTTATTGATGTAATTTTTCTTGGTCTGTGACATTATGTTCAAGCGGTACAGTTTTTCCGCTTTTTTATAATAGCAATCCTGCTGAGGCTCTGACCCCCAGAGTTCTTGGTTTTTTTTTTTTTTTCCTTTTTTATCTATTTAATTCATTTGGGATGAGCATGTTTGGAGTTGGAAGAAAACTTAAGTACTAAAATTGCACAATGAATCCACACCAAAATGGTGCTATACATTGGAGATGTTCTAAGCCAAGGAGATCGTGGTAACAGATACGACAGCATATATATCCTTAGCAAAATACATACTAGAGAAACTCAAGATATATACGCAGTTCCAAGCAAACTTAGCAGCATAATATTCAATGAAGAAGAAACAAAAATTCTCAGACCAGCAACATAGTGTGGGAGTCATTTCTCGAATATGATCCAACTCCACAAACATTTACTCCTGAAGATGTGAAGCTAACAATTGACTTCATTTCATGTAAGCCTACAACAACCAGACTCACGAGTCTTTCATCAACTTTCAGCACGAGCAAACTAGAACAGTGCAGAGAACCACAGTGATAGATACTCTCAAGAACAAACCCAAAGGACAGCTATAGACTTAAAAGCTTTAAGTAGAAACTAGAAACTCAATCCAGGCAAGTAAAAACTTCCATAAAGATACATCGAATAGCAGAAGCAATGATCAGAGTTGCATATATGTGGGACAGATGAGAGAAGAGGAAGAATGTTCCAGAACACGCCTTCTATTTCCACTAATGATATGCCCCTACTGTGATCTTCTACAATTTACAAATATAAAGACATAACCTAAAAATGTGAACTTGAATGACATTTTTGCACCAGAAAGAAAGAAGAGAGCATTTCCTTGTCATGTAAGAAAGTTTACTCAGACAGGATGAAAATCTCAAGTTCTCTGATTACTTGCATCAATTGGAGTTCAGTTACAGGGTCACCATCAATATATTGTTCTTCTAATTGTTTAGCACCATTCTCCAGAAGAAGAAGAAAAAGTAGAAAAACTAGCCCATCAATAATGCCATAACGAAGCTGGTTCCAGTATATATTTATCATTTTCATGATTACCTCTAGCTTGAATGATTATAATTTATAATTGATAGAGAATGGCCAAGCAAAATTGACCATAATTAACAAGTACGTATGAACTTAAGCTAACATGCATTTATTTTCCCTTCAGCCCGTTACTTTTCATATTGACTGGCTCTGGACTTGTTGTCTTGGCGTCGGAATGGTCATTTACGGTACAAGGAGAGTCATCAGCTGTGATATCACTTGAATACTTTTTTATCCTCAATGATATAAGAATGCTTGATGAGATCCCAAGAAGAGGAAAGACGTAAGACCAAACCTGAGACTTCTGGGAGCCAGATGCTGAACCTACAGCAGCACTGGCAAGGCTGCCAATTGACGTGTTCTGCAAGATCATGGGGAGGCATCCAATGACTGTTGGAAGCAAGAAATCTACCAGAAACCCAACATTAGTCGCAGCAAGTGCATAGTTTATGACATAAGACGGTACAGGTGAGAATCGAGCAAGAAGAACAAACTTCCATCCATCCCGCTCAACTCCCCTCGACAACACATGAAAGTACTTATTTTTCTGCACCCATTGAGCTGCAGATCCAGAACTTTTAAAGACAAGTCTGCCATGAAAACACAGATGAAAGCAGATCAGATTGGCAGAAAATTTATATAGAAGCACCCAGATACAGACAGATTGAAGTGTAGACAGCAGCTGCTAAATATGATGTACATTCTGAAAAAGGTTAGCACGAAAACGAATAGTAACTTTGTGAGCTTCTGCCACTAACTGAAATTTTCTTCCTTATATTTCTTCAATCCATTGAAGTAGAAGATACTACAAAATATCTTACATGGGCAAGTAGGCAACCATAAAAACAACGGTAGACACGTCAAGAAAATATATGATCCGTTCCAAACAGCCAAAGATGCATTGTTTCACTTGAAGAGTGGAGCATTCAGACAATGCTCTATTCGATGACCATGTGATGCCTTGCTTTTTCTCTAATTACCACAAGCTATACAATAACAGTTCACAGATGCCTCAAACCTCTCTGCGTAAATCAAATATATGATAAACCGATGATAGTCCCAGTGATGAAAAATACACACCATTTATCTTCTATCTCACAACATAGAATTAGCAACATAACTTGAAGACTTTTAGCGAAGAATCACACCACCATCAAAAGTTCAAAACCAGAGCTCGAATTTGAAATCCAATTACGAACATTGCAGACAAAAAAGGCAGGCAAAGTAGGTGTGAATTATTCTCCAGCTAGTTTTCTTCAATTAAGATTTTACTAGTCAATTCTAAAGCTTTATTAACACAAACAGCACAAACTAGCAATGCAGCTATTCAGTCAACTCGTTTTCTTCATCAGAACTGGAAAACATCAATCAATCAAGCTAAAATTACTATAAATTACCATAATGCTACAAATATCCGAAGTAGTAACAGCACAAATTAAAATTAAAAAAAAAAGGATTAAAAATTGGGGAAACGAGATAGGAGGAGTTGCCTGCCAATCCAGAAGGAGAGAGAAGCGCCGAGGACTTTGGCAGAGAAGACGCACAAAAGCGCCGGCAAAAATCCGAAGAGCATCGAAGCTCCAGCCTCGAAGAAGACGGCGTAGGGGAGGCAGAGCGCCAGAGTGAGCGTGTGGATTCCGACGTAGGCGGGGATCGCCCAATGCCCTAAGTGATCGGACATTTCTCTCAGCCATTGCATCACGGCGGTGTTATCCCATCCAAATTGCTTGCCTACCTGATTCCTCATAACCACCGCAACGGCCAGAGCAGCTACCGCCGCCGCAGTCCCCCATCGCCGGCCCAATAATCCCATTTTCTGGCGTCCTGTTCTTCCTTTGTTTGTATCCTCCTTTTGGGGTCAGTGAATGTGCGTGCACGGCTGCGATGCCGTGTAGCCGGGGCGGAGTCGATGCACTTCTAAACCAGGTTCTTTTTTTACGATAAACACCCTTTAATTCTTAGGAATTACAGATTAGACTGCATACTTGTGAAAATAGTGCCAGAAAAGCCCTTCTGTTACCGTCCGTTACCGTTAATAAACGTAGTTTTAGACCCTTTTTCTAATAGTGCCAGAAAAGCCCTTCTGTTACCGTCCGTTACCGTTAATAAACGTAGTTTTAGACCCTTTTTCTTTTTTCTTTATTGCGGTGAATTACAGATTAGACTGCATACTTGTGTTGCTGTTTTGGAGTCCCGTTATTTGATGGCCTAAACAGGGCAGGGCGGCTTATATATTTTTTGAAGTTTCTTTCATAATTTTAAATTTATATTTATTTTTAAAAAGTAGATGAAATTATAAATTAATATAATGATAATTAATTATGATTGTAATTAAAAATATCAATAATTTGTGTTTGTGATGCTAAATTATGTTTTAATATAATTTGGTAATGAATAAAACATATACGATGTTATAAAATTTGAAAATATCAAAACTGATGTAATGTTAAAATAATTTGAACTTTAGAATCCTTATGTTCATATCTAAATATTATATTATAGATATAAAGATTAATAATTTGAAAAGAAATATAAATTTTGATTTTTTTTTAAAGAGGCCATCGGGCAACCAACCCGCAACCCGTTGTAGGGCATGTTGGGATGGAGGTTTTTAGGTCTGTGCCCGCCTAAGCCTGTCATTTGAGGCCGTGGGTTAGCCCGCCCCACTGACCATTTTGAATAACACTAGAATTTTCTATCTTGTGTGAATTTTTTTATTTATTTTTATTTTTTAAAATCTACCTTTCCTTCTCCCAAGTCATGATTCATGGATTTTACCCCAAAAATATACACAATATTTGCGGTATATAAATGTTACTTCATATGTTCCCATTCTCACAATCATAATCTCTTTTCTGGACTGTCCTAAAATTATACTCTAATTTTTATTTAGATTATATTAAAACATTCTTTTAAAAGTATAATCATATTCAATATTCTCTTAAATCTGCAATTTGCATTTTACATAATAAAGGAAGTTTGACCAAAAGTGATTTGCTGACTCATTTTCATTTTTGTTCTTGTAATCCATGTTGGATTTTGTTAGCACTATCAGCAATTTTGGATGAAATTTTAGCTGGATGACATATCTTCAATGGACATTACTACCGTGTATGTTTAATCCGTATATGTGTAAAAATATATATTAGCTTTAGATGTTTTATATATATATTTAATCTACATATGTGTAAAAATATATGTTGGTGTGTGAAAAGATTTGAGAGTGTGAGTAAAATAATTGTTAGTATGTGTTTTTAATGAACATTACTACCGTCATTAATGGAATGAGTAACGGAGGGAGCAAGTGATACACTTAAAAAAATGTTCGATGAATTTTTAGTCGAAAATTATTTTGTAAGCAAAGTGTTCATGAGAAAATAATTAGATGATCAATTTCCATATATATAATTAATTAAATAATATTTCTTTATTTATTCTATAATTAAATTTCCAAAATTAAGTATGATACATATTATACTGATTGAAGTTATATATACATCAATTTAAAGCTTGATATTTACATTGTCATCAAATTAACTTTTGATTGCTCTGAATCCCATAAAATCAAATTATATTTCACATTAGTCAATAAAACTTGAGTGAATTATCTTTTTTACTTGATGTATTGATTTACTGAAATTTATTTGATTCACGTTTAGTTTGTATTTAGTTTTTTTTTTAGTAAGATTATCGAGCAAATATGGGTAACCATTTTTTTTTTGCAAAACTTTATTTCTTACCATGACATGCGACTATGATTCTTATTCGCAAATACTCCTATACATAAGATGTACATCAGACGGTTAACGTGTTGACTCGATCAAAGCGTTGACCAAAAATATTGTGAAAACGGGTGATACTTTTTAGGGATACAACTGATACTTTTTTTTTAATTTTGAATGATACTTTTTAGTGTTTCGATTGATACTGGTCTTAACAGTTTTTTTCTTTGTTTTTTTTTTCTGGCCAATACTTTTTATTGATACAAATTATACTTTTGGGCCTTTGAAATAATACTTTTCGGTATTATGAATGATACTAATTTTGACAGATTTTTTGGTCAAAGTATTGACCGGGTCAACATGCGTTGACCCGGTCAACGCGTTGATCGTCTGATGTACATCTTATGTACAGGAGACTTGCTCATTCTTATTTGTCAGTCTAGATTGTTACACAAACAAGTTTTCTCTTTTTAGATGCTCTTATGTTTAACATATGATTGTGATGAACTTTTTTCTTTATTTGTTGCTTTATATTTATTTGAAATTCGTAATATTATATGCTTTATATATATATATATATATGCTCTCATATGCAAGAGTAAGCTATCACACATATATAATTTTAAGTTTTTTCACTCTTATAAAAAATTGCTACCAAAATAGTGTACATATTAGATAATTTAATTATTGCAAAACTATTTAAAAAAAAGTTATTGCAAAACTAAAATATTTTGCTATGAGGTTCTCGATCGTATATATTTTTCTAGATTACTGGGATATCGAAACCTATCTCATGTGAGACTTTTTACAGAAAAAATTATTTCCAGTCATAGTTAATATTATATGTTGTTATTTTCAAGGGATAAGGCCCAAATAGGCCCCTGAACTTATTTGAGGGGAACAATTAGGCCCTCGAACTTTTTTTGGTCTCGATTGAGCCCCTAAACTTTTAATTTGGGTTCAATCAAGCCCCTCCCTCACACATCTCACAAACGGCCGTTAGTGAGGGCACAAAACGACGTCGTTTTATACAAAATAACGTCGCTGTGTATAAAACTAAAAAAAAAAAAAACCCGCACCACCCGACCCGCATGGCCGCCCCAAAATGCTTCAACCCGCCAAAATCTTCAATTTCTTCCGCCTAAATCTTCAATTCTGATGCTAGATTAGAGTGAGAGGCTGCAGCTGAATTGTTCCCAAAAGAAGTGAGGAGAGACAGGAGCAGACAAAGATGATGTGAGGAGGAGGCTCTCGACTGGGAATCCTTGTCCAAAAATGATCGGAGGGCTAGAAGGTTGGGGGTCGACGGCATAATGGGGTGGGGGTGTTGCAGTCACTGCGGGAGGGGAAGAAAGGCTAGCAGATGGCGGTAAAAGGGGCTGGGAGGTCGGGGGAGGTGTGGGCAGAGGCTGGGGTCTGCCATTAACGGTTTGGGATGAATTTTTTTGGAGTTTTGAGCCCGGAATAGTGATAGTTAGAGATGAGGGTTGGGTGGTAATTGCAGACGTATGGGAAGAAAGGAGAGGGGTTGCCGGAAGTGATGAGGCCGGCGGTGAGAGCCCAGAAGATGGCCGGCTCGATTCAGGTATTGTTGCCGGCGGGAGAGATAAGAGAGGGATGGAGCCGTGGCTTTGGGAGTCAAAAGAGGCAGAATCCGACGAATTGGATGCCGTCGGAGCTTGGCCGCCTGGAGAGAAGTCTTCGCCGGTGCTGGGGAGGTGAGATGGTTGAGACCCGTCAACTGTATCCGCAATAGGAGAGAGAGAGAGAGAGAGCGGGTTGAGAAGATGGACAAGTGGGTTTGGGTACGCGAGTCGGGTGGTGCGGGTTAACCCCTCTGGTGCGGTTTTTTTTTTTTAGTTTTATACAAAACGACGTCATTTTGTATAAACGACGTCGTTTTGTTTGAGAAGTAACGTCCGTTTGTGGGGTGCCTGACGGAAGGGCTTGATTGAGCTCAAATTAAAAGTTCAGGGGCTCAATTGAGACCAAAAAAAGTTCGAGGACCTAATTGTTCCCTCCAAATAAGTTCAGGGGCCTATTTGGGCCTTATCCCTATTTTCAATCGTAGTGGTTTAATGTTTTAATATGTGATAAATATATTAACAATAGAATTCATGTACCATTAACATTGTGTAAGAAAGTATTTCATTTATTATTATTTTTTTAGGAAATTATTATGATTATTATTATTATTATTGTTGTTGTTGTTGTTGGTCTATATGTTTATTTTTTTATATTAAAATTTTGAATCAAAATACAATTTAATTCTATTAATTTTAGATCAATATAATTATATATTTTTCTATTTATGATAAATCTTATATTATATACACGAATAAAATATCTAATATTCGTGCATCGTACGGAACATGTGCTAGTTTATATAACAAAATGATAGTTAAGGTATTTTTGGGAAATTATTGTTAGTATGAGATATTTTTGAAACAAATGCGACAATTTGGGATATATTGGAGTATTTGACCAAATAAAAATAAAAACCTAGGAGATCAATTAGCACAAAATCTAACGGCTAAGATATCAATAAAATACAAATTTCCTAGTTATATATATTACTTTTTTGGGAGGGAATATAAAATACAATATGTTAATATACAGGTTTTTATTTTCTGATGTTTTGTTTTTATGGGCCTATTCAAAGTCAGCCAGCCCAATAAACAGAACTCAGCCTAACTTTTTGGGTCCACTTTTTTTGTCTTAACTTCTGGCCTCAAACTCAAAGTCTTAACCTTTAGGTGGAGAATTTAAATGTGAAATTCATTGATATTAAATTTTGACTTTAATTTGGTTATTTAGTGCCACAATCAATTGACAAAGACAAAAAAATACTGCAGCTTATGTGTTAGCTATAGGTGGGTTGGGGGGGGGGGTGGATCTATAATGCATGCAGGTATTTACTCATACCGATCACGACTGAGTGAGAGTAGAGACACATTTTCCCTTACTTATTTTCTCGTTCATCAATTTTCTTGTACATCACTCAAGCTCCAATAAAATTTATATATCTATCAAAATGGATCCGGGTATCAAATCGTGTTGACTAGCAAAAAAAAATTACTAAAAAACAGTATCAATCTTAACACTAAAAAGTATCACTTAAAATTCAAAAAGTATCACTTGTATCCTTAAAAAGTAACGGCTCTGGTAGTTATCTTATACGAATTTAATTAGTTCAAATTATGATTTTTTCCATTCCAACTAATGTTTAAAGTTTAGGAGTTTAGGATTTTTAGGGTACATAGGCTTTTTATGTTTTTTTTAGTATTTAAAAAAAAAAGATTTTTAGGGGTTCATTTTGTGTTTTTTTGGGGTTCATGTTTTTTTGGGTTTATTAATCTCGAATATGGGTTATATTTATTTCAAAAAAAATAAATTCATTCACTTTTATTTTAGGGTTCACTAATTAAATGTTATGGCATATATATATTTATTTCAATTTTTTTTTCAGTTACAGTTTATATTTATTTCAAAAAAATAAATTAATTATTGAGCGCAATGTATGAGCTCATGCGTTAATGTCGGGCAAGTGAATTGCGCGAGTCGCGAATTTTTAAAAAAAAATCCATTCACTTTAACTTTAGGGTTCATTAAATCAATTTTAAGTTATATATTTATATTTATTTCAAGAAAAAATAAATTAATTCACTTTAATTTTAGGGTTCAGTAATTATATTTAAGAGTATATAATTTTGGAAGAAAAACAAAATAAAAATTGAAAAATTGAAAAAAAATTAAAAAAAAAAAATCATGGCGCGTGTACCCCATGCACCGCACGTGTGGTACACATGCCCGATATGGGCCATTTTTTTACCGTTATGCTTAATGGGTCTGGGCCAGTCTGAGGGGCCGAAGCCCATTGACACACTATTTATTTACAAATAAGTGACCACAAGTACATGATGTTATTGTGATGCGGATCGAGTTGGGATGATTTCTGATCCGATTAGACTGCCGGAAGGTCCAGTGACAAGATTGAGATTTTAAAGATTCAAAGAGAACCTCAATTGATTCATTCATGAAGTCTGGAGCTAAGAGATAACCAAGCGACCAGTGAAAGGAGCAAAATCTGAGCACAAGTGGAAGACATTGATCTCGAGTTGCAGCGTAGTTGCACGCAAGTTGCATTGTGCTGGAGTGTGGGTGACCGGTCGCGCCAAAAATCACAATGTGCAGCTCGAGTGAACTGCACCGATACAGCATGGGATTTTACTTTGGTCTGGGCACGAGGTGCAGCATGATTGAGGGCGTGAGTTACCCCGTGTCGCTCCCTGTACGGACATTAACGAATTTCCAAATTTTTATTCTTTTATTTCCTAGTTTAATTGGGAGATTAATTAGGGTTGTTTATTTTTGGTCCCAACTATAAAAGGGATGTGACTTATTATTTTCAGAGACAATAATGTGAGTTATTTCTTTCTAGAAAATTTTCTGAATTTCACGCACACACTGTGAGTTCAAATCAACTTATCAAACAGTCATCCATATCTGTTTGTGAAATCAATACCGTTAATTTTAGGTTTGTGTTTCCAATCATCATCGAGTCACGTCGTTCATCATCGTGGTTCTTCGTCGTTGTTAAACTAGGGTTTGGGATCTTCCATCCAATCAACCGTTATAACATGATACTCCTGGGAAGATGCATCAAGTAGTATCAATGTTTCGGCTTTGTATCAAGTTCCAATTCTATCCGTAATTTAATTTTTGTTGAATCATCCTTTTTTCTTGCCTATAAAAAAAAAGAGGAACGAAAATCAGCACAAAAAAATCGCTGATTAAAAAAAAGAGTTTTTTGACGGAAATTTTTTCTGCATTTTCGTTACATTTTGAATTGTTATTTGTGTTCCCGAGAGCATATATATTGTTCGTGGAGAAGTCAAAATTTTTTCAAAAAAAATTCGGCATTATTGTGGTGTTCTTGAGATAGGTCTTTTGGATTCTATTGACATTGATTGTGATTTTAGTTAACTCTTTGGACAGAAATTGAGTGGTAAAAGGTTAGAGTGTGTGAGATTAATAGAGCGACAATAGCCGAGTTGAGTGATACACGAGAGTAAATACATGAGGTGTGAGATAAGAATTTTGTTAGGATTCTATTGTTTTTTTTTTCTTAGTTCTTACTTCTCATTTGTATTTGTTTTATTCTTTCCGTCTACATTGGTATTTTTAGTTGAGTAAAAAAAGAGCTTCTATTATTTAGCTTCCTCTCTATTAAAGTTAAATATTTTATATTTTAATAAAAGTGACGTCCCTTTTTTATTATTGTTATTATTTTATTTTATGAAAATTGGGGCGTGACATTTAGTATAAGGCTTCTCATGATTAATAAAGCTTCGTTCTATACACACAAAAGAAGATGGAGAATATGATAGTTCAAATATTCAGAGCTAAGAAATTATCATTCTGTAACCAAACTAGCAAATTTAGTTGTACATATAACAGTTAACGGTTGTGATTCAATTTGTGAGACAACTAATTAAGCAACAAGTGTAACATAAGAAATTAATAGTACATAATAGATATATTAGCATCAAATCTAAATAATTAATATACAAAATCAATAAAAAAAATATAGCAAATGTGTGAGAGATTTCGGGTTTGATCCCCAAATCTCCCATTCTCAAGTAGAATACGATAAATAATAAATTTATAGTAAATAAGCACTCCAATACAATAAGATAAGTAATAAAGTTATAACAAATAAGCACTTTTAGCTAAAAAAGAAGAAGATAAAAGCATAAAATAAAATCTTAAATCTCGGCCTTTAGTTTTCAGAGATCTAAGGACTATGATTAGTTTCTAGTTCTTACACCAAGCATTATCACACATTTGAACTATATATATATATATATATGCACTTAGTTAATTAACATATTTGTAGAAAGCAAAGCATATTCGAAGAAAATCTTTTCATTTTATTTTTGCCAAAAATCAGTTATAGAATGAGAGATGAAGTCTTATTTATACAAAGATAATGCTTGCTATCCAAGCTAAGGGAAAACACAAAAGAAAACAGATCGACAGTTAGGAAGCTTGATCCATTTTAGCTTGCATCCAAGGGCTAGGAGTGATTGCGTAGTGGTCCCAATCTCCCATGCATGTAGGAAATGACACGTGAAAGATCTTCTTATTTGTCTGCTTTCTCTAACGTGAGCATAGCTTGATAGACGTTTGCATGTGCTGCTGTGTGAACCTGCCGTGTTGCTGCATGTGCTGCATGAAAGTAAATAGCGAGCAAGAAAGTAAATATCCAGAATTCAACACCCCCCTCAAATGAAGACTGGTGAATATCACCAAGTGAAAGTTTGGATAAAAGATGTTTGAATTGAGGGCCGCCAAGTGACTTAGTGAAGACATCAACAAGTTGAGACTGAGAAGGAACATAAATAGGTAGAACAAACCCTCTTCTGTAGTGAATGCGACCAAAATGGCAATCAATGTCCAAGTGCTTTGCCCTTTCATGAAAGACTTGGTTTTTGGTTATCTAGATTGCAGCCTTATTGTCACAGTAGAAAGTAAGAGGGAGGGGAATAGAAACATGTAGATCTTGAAGAACATAAGAGATCCATAATAGCTCTCTAACAGTGAAACTAAGACATCTATACTCGGCCTCCACAGAAGAAAGTGAGACAGTAGACTATTTCTTGCATCTCCAGGAAATGAGACACTCACCAATGGACACACAATACCCTAAAATAGACTTTCTAGAATCACAGCATGTGCCCCAATCTGCATCACAGAATGACTGAAGTACAAAGGTAGAAGAGTGTTTGTAAAGCAACCCAAGAGAAGGTGAACCTTTGAGGTATCTGAGAACATGAACAACAGCCTCCCAATGAGCCTTAGTAGGACAACTAACAAATTGGCTAAGTTGTTGTACTGCAAAATAGAGGTCTGGCCTGGTAAGATCAAGGTAAAGCAGTTTCCCTACAAGTTTCCTGTAAGAGTCAGGCTTAGGTAAATGCTCTTCCTCTTGGCTGAAAAGTGTGAGGCCTGCTGGCAGAGGTGTAGGAGTAGACTTGCATTCCAACATCTCAGCTGTGGATAATAGATCAAGAATATATTTTCGTTGTGAGAGATATATTCCTAAATGGGATCTGCCTATTTCCATACCCAAGAAATAGGATGCCTCTCCTAAGTCCTTAATAGTAAAGGCTTCATGCAAGGAAGCCTTGACTGCAGAAATTACACTTAAGGAGGGGGCAAGCAGTAATATGTCATCAACATATACTAGCAAGGTAACAAACAAAGATCCAGCACCTTTAGTGAACAAGCAGTTGTCATACTCAGATTGAACAAACCCAATGGAGAAGAGAAGCTTACAAAATTCTTGGTTCCACTCCCTTGAGGCTTGCTTGAGGCCATAAAGGCTTTTCTTCAGCTTGCAAACATCTCCCTTAGTGCCATTTGCATAACCCTGGGGTATATCCATATAGATTTCATAAGTCAATGTGTCATGCAAAAATGCATTGTTAACATCAACTTGATGGACAAACCAAGAATATTGGGCTGCCATGGCAAAGAAATGTCTGACAGTTATCCACTTGGCAACAGGTGAGAAAATCTCATTGTAATCAATCCCATATTCTTGGTTGTAACCTTTTGCTACTAATCTTGCTTTGAATCTTTCTATAGTACCATCTGATTTCAACTTAACCTTGTACACCCACTTGGAACCAATAGCATGTTTTCCTTGAGGTAATAGAACTATATCTCATGTCTGATTCTCCTCCAATGCCAAAAGTTCTTTATTCATGGCCTTCTGCCACTCTTGGTATTGACAGGCCTCCTTGTAGGTATCTGGTTCCTTTAAAGATTGTACACTCATTAAAAGAGCAGTGTAAGTAGGAGTTAATTCCTTGGATATGTGATAAGGAAAAGTGATTGGTGCAGCTTTAGGCCTTTGTAAAGTATGATTACACTCATAATTGTGCAGATAAGATAGTAACTTCCTTACCCTAGTGCTTTTCCTTGGCTCCTGAAGTAAAGGTGACTTATGAAGAGTATCATTCAGTGTAGACTAATCATCTTTCTGTTGTGCAGAATCATTCAATGCTGTAGAGGGAAACACCAAATCAGTAGGTGAGGTATGAGGAAGAAGAGAATGGTGATCTAAAGAAGCATCTGAATTATGAGGTATTTGGGGAGCAGACAGTGGTACGGGATTAGATATGTGTATATGATCAAAAGAGGTAAAAGGAAGTTCATGGATTGTATTAGTTTGTAAAGGAAAAGTGATGGGAGAAAAATTAACATCTCTGCTAACTGTGAGAGAATGAGAATCAATGTCATAAAGGAGATAACCCTTTTGATGGGGAGCAATCCCAAGAAATATGCATTCTGAACTCCTGGAATCAAATTTGGCTTTGTGAGGAAGAGTGTTGGCTTTAAAAGCAAGACAACCAAAAAGCTGTAAGATAGTGAGGTCTGGAGTACTTCCAAACAAGACCTCATAGGGTGAAATCCAATTTAACACTCTACTAGGTAGCCTGTTAATGATCCAAGTGGCATGTAATATAGAATAACTCTAGAAGATAGATGGTAAATTACTTCAAACATCAGAGCCCTGGCAACCTCCAATAGATGCCTATGCTTTCTTTCAACAGTCCCATTCTATTGAGGAGAATAAGGATATGTTCTCTGGTGCAAGATTCCATTTTCAGCAACTAATTGTGCAAATTTGGAATTCAAGAACTCGGTGCCATTATCTGTTCTAATAATGTGAATAAAAGCTTGAAATTGAGTTTTTACCATCTGCAGAAAACTCTTCACTATATGCCATACATGTGACTTTTGTTTGAATAGGTAAGTCTAAGTTGCCCAACTGTGATCTTCCACTATTGTAACAAAGAAAGAAGTGTCTAACACACTGGGCTCCCTATATGGTCCCTAAATATCCATATGAATTAAACCAAATAAACTCTGATTTCTTCTTTGCAACAAAGGAAAGGGAGTCCGTTGTTGCTTGGCCTTATGACAGACTCTGCAAGACTGCAATGCTTCCATATCTTCATCTCTAATCCTTTTATGAGATAACAAATGCTTCATAGTAGTGTGTGAAGGATGTCCAAGTAGCTTATGAATATCTAGTATAGTGTCTGCTTGAGGTATGGGAAGAGCAGCTAACTGTGCTTGGGATTCATGTGGGAACACATATAAGGATCCCTTTAACTTGCAAATACCTAACACTTGATCAGTAGTTTTCTGTTGAATCAGGCAGTGGGTTGAAAGAAACTGAATTTTCACATTCAAATCCTTTTGCAAGCTGCCCTACAGATAGTAAGCTGTGTGTAAACTCTAGAGCAAAAAGAACATTGTCCGGGTGTATCTGATCATTGATTATTGCTCTACCTGTGAGATAGGCCCATAGGTTACTCCCATCTGGAGATAAATTTGTAGTGGAGTTTGCAACTTCTTAAGATCAGTTAATAAGCTCAAGTGACAACACATGTGTGTGCTGGCCCCTGAGTCAACAATCCATTCTCTTCTTTTGACATTATCAATCACCCCAAAGGCATAATGGCCAGAAATCTCATGAGCAGAAGAACCTAGGTCCACCTCAGCTAGGTTGACATTGTTGAGCTCTCTGTCTCCTTCTACTCTTTTCTTTAAATAGGCTTGAAAATGTTTGGTAATTTCACTTTGTATGAGTTTCCCAAAATCACCAAAAGCTTCTATCTCAGTGAGTTTAGTAGTAGGAACTGGAGTATTAGAGGTGTTTGATAAACTGTCATGTTGATCCAACACACAGTGTGCTCGATTATTTCCTTTTTCTTCCTTGAATTTGTGGTACCACTCAGGAACTCCAATCAATTCAAAACACTCAGCCTTAATATGTCCAGTACCCCTACAGTGCTCACATTTGAGCTTAGACTTCTCCTCTTTTGTCAACCTCCTTTTGAACCTATCCCCTTTAAAAGTATTCTTTTGATTATTCGAGTATAAAGCACTCTGATATGTACTCTCTGTGAACTGCAGAGAGACATTCACTTGCTCCTCGACTTGGAGAAACATTTCATACGCTTGACTCAACGTAGGCAATGGTTCCAAAATCAATATTTGTTGCCGAATGCTCTCATAGTATTCATTTAAACCCATCAAGAATTGCATCATTTTCTCTTCTTCATTCTCTTTCATACTATCAGGTGCAGCTTCACACGTACAAGCTCTAGAATTTTTCAATAAAGATAAATCATCCCATAAGCTTGATAGATTGTTAAAGTAAACCATTACTGATTGATTATGCTGCGTGAACGTAGCAATATCTCTCCGCAACTTATAAATTCTCGGTCCATTTTTCTTTCCAAAATGATGCCGCAATTCATCCCACAATTCTCTACACGTCTCATAGTTATGAAATCCTCTAGATATTTTTTTTTGTCATGGAATTGGTTATCCAATTAAAAATAATGTAACCAACATGCATCCACTGCCGATAATCTAAAGAACCTAGTGCTGGCTTAGGTAATGTTCCATCAATAAAACCAAGTTTGTTCCTAGACAAGAGCCCTCTTTTGACAGCTCTACACCAAGTATGATAATTTTTTCCATCGAAGAAGTCGGTGGTAACATACATACCAGGAGTTTCACTAGGGTTGATGTAGAGCTCGTCATTTGCCAACAAGCGATTGTTGGTAATTTTCGTTGCTCGATTACCTCTAGAAACATGCTCTAATTGATGACTACCATTATGGCGTAGTGGAGTTGATAGTAAGAGATTATCACCAGGTGGTGGAACCGGTCGTTGATCATCCTTCACACCACTGGATTCACCGGAGAAATTAGGTTGAGTATTAGCTGTAAAACCTAATTCCTCATCTCGAACGTTCTTCCAGGAAAAATGCTGGTTCTTTTTCGTCATTTAGCTGTAGATTTTGCAATTTCGCAAAATAGAGATCAAATTTATAGATCAAAATTAAGGAAACATCAATCGGCTAAGAAGACCTCGCTCTAGATACCATGTAGAAAGCAAAGCATATTTGAAGAAAATCTTTTCATTTTATTTTTACCAAAAATCAGTTACAGAATAAGAGATGAAGTCTTATTTATACAAAGATAATGCTTGCTATCCAAGCTAAGGGAAAACACAAAAGAAAACAGATCGACGATTGGGAGGCTTGATCCATTTCAGCTTACATCCAAGGGCTAGGAGTGATTGTGTAGTGGTCCCAATCTCCCATGCATGCAGGAAATGACACGTGGAAGATGATAGAGAGCAGCGCAGCGCATTATCTTTTATTTCTATTTGAGTTATTTAAATTAGTTTTGATTATTTACTTTAGTTTGGGTCTGGCCCACTTATGCATGGGCTTTAGGGTTAGGGTTTGCAAGTATTATTTATTATTTATAGGTGATATTATCTGGAGAAAAGGGAGCAGAACTTGGGATTTGGGATGGTATTTTCTACCGTAGGGATTTGGGACGGTATTTCTACCGTAGGCCTCTGTTTGAGGAGTTCTTTTTTAATATATAGTTCGTATTTCCTGCATCAATCACCTTTACTCTATCAAATTGGTCCGACCTGTCGACGATGGTGACTACTCGGAGCACCGAATAGCGCCTGGAGGGATTAGAGAAGGTGGTTGAAGAACTTTCTACCACTCTACAGGACTTTTGCGTACACCAAGCTTCCACAAATGCGAAACTCGATGCCCTTCTAAAGAAGTTATCAATTTCTACTGATGGTACCGACAATGCATCGAGCCCTGAATCTGGGCCTGATCCGACTGCTCCTCTTCACGTTCTTCAGAAGATGGACCTTCCTGGCTTTGACGGCTCTGATGCCCTAGGATGGCTCGCACGTACTAATCAATATTTTCTCGTTCATAACACACCGCATGAGCAACGCTTGAAGCTATCTCTGATTGCCATGTTAGGCCCAGCCATGTCTTGAGTGCAACTCCTATTACGCCGCTGCCCGACGTTGACTTGGGCTCGTTTTACCCGCGAGCTCCTGCTACATTTTGGGGAGAGCTCAAAAATTAATGGGTACGAGGCGTTGGGCGCTACAAAACAGGTCGGGTCTCTGGAGGACTACATTGCCGCTTTCGAATGTACGGTGGCTCAACTTCCAGATTTATTAGATGACCAATATCTGGGTTTTTTCCTAGGAGGCTTGCAGCACCAGCTTCGCATGCAAATGCAAGTAGCTACTATCACCGACTACTCTGCCGCTGTGCAAATGGCACGAAAAATTGCCCATTCAGACCAGTCTTCATCGTTTTTGGCCCGTCCATACTTTACAACCAGCTCTTCCTCGTGGCCCTCCTATACTCCGCAACCCACATCTGGCGCTCAGGGTACCTCTCCACAGCCACCTCAGCCACAATTTCCTATTTCCCCCACAACCAATGTTGCGGCTTCCCGCAACCCACGTCGTTTCTGCCATATGACTGATGAGGAGTACCTAAAACACAGAGCTGCTGGAACGTGCTTTAAATGTGGTCTGAAATTCGGCCCAACCCATCGTTTGTCCCCCGAAAACTCTCCATGTTCTAGTGGGGTGCCATGACAGCGATCCGATTGTCGAGGAGGATGTTATTGGGGACTTTCCGCCAGACTAATCTCTTAGACTTTAGCCTTGAGGACAAGGATGTTTCCACCAGAGGTGCAATTGATAGAGAGCAGCACCGCGCATTATCTTTTATCTCTATTTGAGTTATTTAAATTAGTTTTGATTATTTACTTTAGTTTGGGTCTGGCCCACTTATGCATGGGTTTTAGGGTTAGGGTTTGCAAGTATTATTTATTATTTATAGGTGATATTATTTGGAGAAAAGGGAGCAGAACTTGGGATTTGGGACGGTATTTTCTACCGTAGGGATTTGGGACGGTATTTCTACCGTAGGCCTTTGTTTGAGGAGTTCTTTTTTAATATATAGTTCGTATTTCCTGCATCAATCACCTTTACTCTATCAGAAGATCTTCTTATTTGTCTGATTGCTCTAGCGTGAGCATGGCTTGATAGACGCTTGCATGTGCTGCTGTGTGAAGTTGTTGTGTTGTTGCATGTGCTGCATGAAAGTAAATAGCGAGCAAGAAAGTAAATATCCAGAATTCAACTATTCTATAGACCACTTTGTCATTAGCTAAACAAAGCTTACTCATAAATCATAATATCTTGTGGAAGTGTGCAACTAACTTATGAAATTTAATTGAAAGTGGAGTTAACATAATAACTAACCAGCTTATTATAATCAGAAAACTGATTTTGCACTCACATAAAATTTATACAAAATCTAAAAAGAACAGCTTAGTTTATTTTGTATGCTAAGAATTTGTGAATGAGGTTATATAATCCTTTGAAAGAATTGTATAGAACGACCAAAAAATGAAAATAAGATTTTTATATAGGTTCAAAGGTAATGATGTAATCCTTCTATATATGTCGTCTATTTTTTGAATGAGAAGATTAATGTTCACTGGTTAATTTGTATTGAGCATATAGATTCTCATGGATGAGAGTTTCAAATGAATCTCTAACTAGATTGATCAAATTGATGATTATTGAACTGACTTGATCAAGATTCTAGAATCTTTGTCTAGTGGAGGTGTTTTGTCAGTTTTTTCATGCTATGACTCTTCTATCCTAATTGTTAAATCAAGTGATATAATTGAATTGGATATATTATCTAAATCATACACAAGATATGGCTATATGACAAGTTTTCAATCTTTATGTCTTTTTGCATAATCAACTCCCTACTCAAGTCCCGAACGAAATCTTACGCAACCCGAGTTTTTCTTTCATTTTTTTTTTTTCGATTTTAATTTCTTTGGTTTAGTTTAATTTTACACTTATTATGTATGGTTTATTATATCCTATTATGATTTATAATTATTTTTTAATATTTTTAAATGCTAAAAAATAATTATAAACCCTAATTAAGTACATTGAACCTAATTGACGAGTGTAAAAAATTAAACTAAAATATAAGAAATAAAAGAAAACTAATAAATTAGATCTCGTTGAAGGGTGTGTAACACAATTATGTTGCAGAGAATTTTGTCTACTCTAGACGTAGAAGGCTACACTAATTGATAATTTGATAGAACATATTTTATATCCAAAATCATTTTCAAGAGTTTCAAAAAATTATATTCAAGAACAACTTTAATCTCACAACATTTACTGATAACTCCTATAGAAAAGATTGGCTCAAACTCATTTAATTTCATATAAAATAATAATAATAAGATCAAAATCAATGATAGGCAAGCCAAAAGAATTGGTGGGGTAATGTACTAATAAATAAATGGGAAAATAAGGCGGGAAAAGCGATTTCAATTGAGAAAAGGGTATCTTTGAGAGAAGATGGGGCCTGATTGGACCAAAACCAAACATTTGTATGATTAGTCAAAGTAAAGCCCCTATTTTTGAACTTATAACCAAACGTGACCTTCCATTACTGGAAAAAGCTCATCATTTCTTTATCATTGACCGCTCGCTATTCTATTTCTATGTAATAATTCCCATCGATAATTGTTGGCATTTTATTATATCATTAAATCAACTCTATTTGCACGTCACACCCTAAACCTTAAGCTATTACATTGCACACCCTTCAAATAGGTCACATTTCAATTTGCACCCTCCATTAACACGAATTTGGATGATTATCAATTTAGGGCTAGAATCTATTCACTGTCAATCCATAATCTCATTCATGAAAATGGTCAATATAACGCTCATAAAATTATGTATTTTAATATTTTTTTTCATTTTATAATTATTTTTAATAAACTATTTATTAAATTTAATTGATAATTCATAATTGTTTTTTGAAAATTAATCTAAAAATAATTAAAAACTAAAATAAATCAAAATATATGATTTTTTTAGTCTTATATTGATAGTTTTTATATTTCATATCCGAAAGAAATAATTTAAAATTAAAATAAATCAAAATACATGATAGTTTTTTAGTTTGTAAAACTAAACTAAAGCACACGATATTGAAATAAAAAAAAATTTAAAAGAAACTAAAAAAATCGAGTGTACGATGGAGAATGCAACACAAAAGATGAAATAATAAAATACTTATTTGTGCTTCGATCTTTTTTCACATAAATTAAAAAGGAATAAATTGGAAACATGTTTGTGCTTACAAAATTTTGTAGATTGAATATTGCAGTTTGTTTTCTTCTAGTTACTATAAATTTGTTTAATCTGTTTAAGAATATTTTGGAACTCTCAGTTCCAGAAATTGTTTGCTTAAAGACCTTGTAATTAAACAATTCTAATGATTTTACATCACTTTTTTCAGGTATAGATAAACAGTTACAATAAACTTTGCCTACCACTTTCTTAAAACAAGTATTATTTTTTTCTCAATAAACGTATCTCAATCTTTTCAAACATAATTTGACAACTGTACTAATTTTCAAGAAAAGTTGGTCTCCTATATACTTTTGATTTATTTGATATATAGCGAGGAGATAAATAATATGCTCGATAATGGATATTACCTTAATAGCATGCATAATCCTCTATTACACATTTTGTGTTACATTCCCTATTGCATACTCTTTTTTTTCCTTTGATTTCAATTTTTTATGCTTTTGTTTAATTTTACACTTGTTATTTAGGGGTTCATCCTATCCAATTAGAATTTATAATTTTTTAATATTTAATTTTTTTAAATAATCAATTAATAACTACAAATTGAAAATTAAATACAAAACAAATTATAATACATTCTAGTTGGGTATGATGAATCCTAAATAATAAGTGTAAAATGAAACTAAGGGGGGTGTATTGGTTGTGGATTTCATTGGATTTCATTGGACTTTTAAAATCCAGGTGTATTCAATCCAGACTTTTAAAAGTCCAACGAAATTCTGGTGTATTCAATCCAGACTTTTAAAAGTCCAATGAAATCCTGGTGTATTCAATCACGACTTTTAAAAGTCCAGCAAAATTTTGAGGTATTCAACAATCCAAGGACTTTAAAAACTCATTGATTTCGTTGGATTTCAGATGGATTTCACGTGAAAATTATGAAGGATGAAATCCAACCTCCAGACACGAGATTTCGATGGATTTGAAAAATCCAGGGAGCGTTGTGACCCAGCGGCCGGTGGGTACACGAAATTGGGACTCCCAGCGGTCGTTCGACCCAACGGTCGCTGGAGTCGCTGAGGATGGCACCTCAGCGGCCGCTGGCTTCCAGCGGCCGCTGGGTTTAAGGCGGTGATATCCCAGCGGCCGTTGGGTCTAGCGACTGCTGGGCCTGGCATAATCCGCTAATAAATATTCGTGCACGGTCTCTTTTTTCCTCCACAATTTCTCTACGAACGGCAGCGGCGGCAACGATTAGAACGGCAGCGGCGACAACGATTATTCCCTAGCGGCGGTGCCTACAATCTTCGTCAGGTACTCTCCATACTATTCGATTATGATTATTATTTTTAACTCGTGTATTCATTAATTGTCTTGAATTACTCTCTTTTGATTTTGATATAATTTGACTGATTATTGAATCATAGAAAACTACTATATATGGTGTTATTATTAATGATAAGATGATTAATAGTGTATACAACATATTATATTAGTATTATCATGGGGGACTCACAACAAGATTCGAAAAAGAGGACATCTTATGAACCTTGGAGTAAGAAAGAGACTGACCTTCTACTAGAACTTATGGTTGATGGTGCGCATCGCGGATGGCATGATAATAGTGGCATATTTAGCAAAGCCACTGTGGAAGAAAGAATACTTACTGTGTTTAATGAAAGACTCGGGTGTAATAGGACCTACAGTAATTATCAAAGCCGGCTCAAATGGTTTAAGAGTCGTTGGATCAGTTATTCGAACCTGTTGAAGTATAGTTCTGGTTTTGGATATGACGACAATATGAAAAAATTCACGGCTACAGATGAAGTGTGGGATGCGTACTTATCGGTATGTATCATATTGGAAAAAAATTATTATTCAATATTTTTATTCAATTAATAAAGTGAATTAATTATTTTGATTTTATTTTTTTATAGTCTCACCCGAAAGACACACACTTGCGATATGGAGATACCACTGATTATGAGGATTTGAGGATTGCGGTGGGTAATGGTGTTGCCGTCGGAAGAAATTCAATTGGGTTGGGAATTGCTACTGATGCAAATACATTAGGAGAAGATGAAAATAGAAATGCGCACATAGAAGATTTAACGTTTGATCCTGAGAATGATGCGTTTGTCGCACTATCACAAGATGAGCAACCGCCGTCTAGTTTCACACCACCTTCTGGGCAGCCTGAAGTGACTAAGAGCTCCACTCAAAGACCGAAGCAAGCCAAAAGAAGTAGAACTCAGTATGAAGCAACTTCTGGCTCTAGTGAAAAGATCTTGGATGAGGTGAAAACATAGTTTGGTGAAGTTCACGGTCTCTTACTGAAAAGAGATAGCGAATTGGAGAAAAGAGAAAAAGAAAGATCGTACACTACATGGGATGCAATCAAAGAGATCCCAAATTTGGATGCAGACACTCGGATTAAGGCATTTGACTTGCTTGTCATGAAGTCCCAAAAAGATGGTTTTTTGAAGATGAGTGTTGAGGAACGAGCTCAGTGGATAGCTTACAAGATTAAGAAATAGGGATATTTTGTTTCATATTTGACATACTTTGATGTTGATTTATTAGTATTTCTTTGGATGTCTTGTTAGAATTTATGTTGATTATTTATTTGATGTTATGAATTATGTTTTTTGATTATATAATATGTTTGGTTTATTCGAAATTAACATTATGTTTTGATTATATAGCATGAAAAATCATGAAATATTGGAAGAAGAAATTGAAAATGAAGAGATGGAAGAAGAAATTGATGAGGAAGAGGAGACAGAATTCTATGAAAATGTTAAGCTCTTGCTATTGACAGCGAAGACAGTGTTAACACTATTAGGGGAAATTGATATGATGCGTCAGCATATAGAACGTTCTTTGCAGCGACGACCAATTACGAGAATTGGATATCATTTTGTTAAAGATATGATTGAGGGAGATCCACAAAGTTTTCGACAGTTGTATAGAATGTATTCTGATGCGTTTCTGAAGTTATGCTCTATCATAAGAGATAAAACGCCTCTACAAGATACAAGACACATATGTGTTGAAGAAATGGTGGCAACATTCTTGATCATTGTCGGGCACAACGACAGATATTGTAATGTTCGTCAAAGATTCAGTCGTTCTCATTTTGCCACAAGTCAAAATTTCAATAAAGTATTAAAGGCATTGAACATGATAGCACCGGACATGATGGTTAAGCCGTCTATACAGACCCCAGCTAAAATTCAGGATTGCACAAGATTTATGCCTTTTTTTAAGGTATGTATCATTTATTATGTATTGTATTTTTTACGTTTTATTTGTTTATATCTTATCTTGACTTTATTTTAGGATTGCATCGGAGCTATAGATGGAACTCATATTCCGACAATGATAACAGGCCGAGAAGTAAGCAGTTTTCGTAATCGTCATGGTATGCAATCACAGAATGTTTTGGCAGCTTGCAACTTTGATTTGCAGTTCATGTATGTGCTAAGTGGATGGGAAGGTTCAGCACATGACTCCAAGCTTTTAAGTGATGCATTATCTAGAACAAATGGCCTTCAGGTGCCGCAAGGTATGTACCATATTTATAATTGTGTGTTTTTTTAAATAGTGTAAAGGCATCTATTTGACAAATAATGATAAAATTATTTTGTTGTAGGTAAATATTTTCTGGTGGATTGTGGATTTGCTAATAGACGTCAGTTTTTAGCTCCATTACGTGGTGTTCGATATCATTTAAAAGATTTTGGTGGTCAAGGTCATCACCCCAGAAATGCAAGTGAATTATTCAATCTCCGTCATGCATCGTTAAGGAATGTGATTGAGAGGATTTTTGGTGTCTTCAAATCTAGATTCACAATTTTCAAAACGGCACCTCCCTTCTCATTTCAAATCCAAGCTGAATTAGTTTTGGCTTGTGCTGGTTTACACAATTTTCTCCGAAAAGAGTGCCGCTCTGATGAATTTCCAGTGGAATATAAAGGAGATGAAGATTTACCACCACCTCCTCCAGAAGAAGAAAATATGGAATGGCTATCTCAAAGCCAACTACAACAAAGAACGGAAGTTAATGCATGGAGAATGAGCATTGCCAATGCTATGTGGAAAGCGAGGCCCACGTATAACGGTGATGGAAATGATGATGAAACCGAAGATGAAAATGCTGAGTAATATTTTTTTTAAATGACTATGAAACATTGACTATAATTGATATTTTATAAACAATTTGTGCTTATTGTGTTAAATTTTTATAACGAATTTGAATAACACATTTTTTATAATTGTTGTGTTTTTCTTCCACAACTTGTGTATCCGATGAGTCATCATACTTACGTAGTAGACATAAAAATAGTTGAAAATCCATATGATTAAAAAATATTTGTGTAAAAAACATAAAGTCCAACGGCCGCTGGGATCCAGCGGCCGTTCGGACGGCCATAATGCAAGCCCAGCGGCCGCTGGGATCCAGCGCGCGCTGGGAATATGGGACAGAAACATTCCCAGCGGCCGCTGGGCTTGGAGTATGGTTTTTTTTTTTCGCTGTGTGTTATATTGTACAATGTTTACGTTGATATTTGTATTCTTTTTTAACACTTTATGCACCATTCAATCATCGTACTAAAGAAGTAAAATGAAATGAAAAATAAACATAATCGAGATAAACATTGTTCACAAACATATTGTTCAACAAAATAGAAAACACACAGTTTAACAAAGTAAAAAACATTACAGTTCAACGACAGAATTAAAAAGAAAAACCCAAACAATGGCAGTTGGGTCCTCCACCTCCGGCATTTGCCTTTCTCGAGCGATCACACCTACATGATTCACAAACACCAAAGATCAACCAAAAACCAACAGTAAACATAAACATTTATTCAAACAATCAAAATATAATCCATGAAATGCAAAAAACAAACCATTAATTGTCAGGTGGTGGATGTGGTGGCGGATAGAAGGCAGTCCAAGCATCCCACTGAGCCTATAAGGATGCAATTTGTGCATCCTGAGCGTCAAATCGAGCGTTCATTTGCTGGGTATGCGCATCAAATCGGACGTTCATCTGTTGGGTATGCGCCTCATACCCATCGTGGATTTGCTGCCTCAGTGATCCAAATGATGCGTCGATATGCTCCCGAAATGACATCAAATCATTCTGGAATCGCCCATAATAATCTCCGGACATTGTATGAGGTGGCTGCTCAGGTTGCTCTTCCTCTTCCTCCTCCTCTTCCTCTATCTCCTCATCTTCATTACCACCTTCATCACCACCAGTGGACGGGCCGGCACCAGAATCACCTTGACTCTTGACAAGCAAATCATTTGTGTGCCTGCTTACACATGGCCTCTTAGCAGGAGGTAATAACGTGAATCGATCTTTTATAATTTGAGCACCTTTTAGCTCACTGAAATCGATCGAATACGGCCTGATTTCATCATGCCCCTCCTGATAACCCGTCGTGGCACTGAGAACGCCGAAATTATGTGCCAATCCTGTCACAATAGGAGCAAACGAAGGATGCGTGCCTGCACGAGTCTGCATTTGCCTCATAGCCGACCAAATGAAGTTTGAAATGCAAACTTTTGTGCCCCTCAACGCACAACACAACAAATACACCTCATTTGCGTTCACTTTATTCGCCTGCTCTTTCCCAGACACATTGTAAGCAAGGAATTTGTGCACAATTGCCAATACCGCGTCTTGAATGTACCCATTCGACTTACCCGAATTATTCCAATTATCAAACCCAGTCAACTCACGCCAACCCGCTTCCACACTAAACGAATTGGGTCTCCCCCGTTCGCCACCAGTAGGAAATCCAAACACAGTTTTCATTCTAGGCAAACTAATTTGGTAGTCTCTCCCGTTCATCCTAACCCCAAGCTTCTTGTGTTCATCAATCACATACATAGTAGACAAAAATTCATAGCACAAGTCTCCATAACCAGAATAATCAACATGCTTAGCATAATGTTCTAACCCCAAAACCTTCAAATACTTCGTCACTTTTGCAACAATTTTTAAATCTTGCAACAAATCCCAATCAAGATAACGAGGCATGGTAACCATAGATTCATTGAATTTTGTAAAGAGTTGTCCCTCCCATTCAGTTTTTAAAGGAAATGGACATTCGTACCTCGTCGTGAGGTCCTCCTCTTCGACTTCTTCGTGTGCATCGATGTTGGCATTCTTCGTGCGAACCATGATTGAGAATGTGGTAGGTCGAGGGCTTCCAACGGTCGGTGGAGCGGTGGCTGGAGTGCAGGGCAGATGGATTTGAGAATTTTTTTTTTGCGTTTTCGCGTATGAAATGAGTTTTAGGGCTGTTTTGCCCGATTTGGGGCTTTCTGCCCATTTATACTATTTATTCCCAACGGCCGCTGGGTGCCAGCGGTCGTTGGCTTTGTTCGACTCGTACCCCAGCGGTCGTTGAGGCCAGCGATCGCTGGGTTCTTTCGGCTCGTCACCCAGCGGCCGCTGGCTTCCAGCGGTCGTTGGGTTCAATTTTTTTCCAAACACCACGATCGTTGTATTCCAACGAGCGCTGGGTAGATGGATTTCAAATCCATTGAAATCGTTCAAAATCGGTCCCAAATCCATACACGAAATCCACCAGACTCTGCGTGGAGTTGGGAGACTCCATGTGGAGTCTATGGATTTATCAAATCCATAGACATTTAAAACTCCATCAAAATCCAACGAAATCCACATCCAATACACCCCCCTAAAACATAGGAAAATGAAATCAAAGAAAAAAAAATTGAATACACCAAGATTTCGTTGGATTTTTAAAAGTCTGGATTGAATACACCAAGATTTCGTTGGACTTTTAAAAGTCTGAATTGAATACACCAAGATTTCGTTGGACTTTTAAAAGTCTGGATTGAATACACCAGAATTTCGTTGGACTTTTAAAAGTCTGGATTGAATACACTCGGATTTTAAAAGTCCAACGAAATCCAATGAAATTTCAATCCAATACACCCCCTAAAATGATCAAGTGTGCAATATGAAATACAATATCAAATGTGTTAATAGAGGATTTCAACTGCCTTAAAAGCCATTAAAAAAGCAATTATAGAAATTTCCACAAAATTTGATTTAATTATAAAAATTTCCACAAAATGAAGTTTATAACTTCTCCAAAAATAGCTGCAAATGTTATTTCTAACGCAGAATTTGAAGAATTAGTGCTCCGACATCTGCAGAATAATCGACTGGGAAATAAGGATGGCTACAGTGTTGTTGTATTTCTCCAGCAGCACTGTAGCATTTGCTGCATCACTATTTACATTTTTTTTTATCTTATCCTTTTATTTATTTATTGAAATATTGAAATACAAAATTCTATATCAAATTAAAATGACTTCAAATATTCTAATTCATAGAATTAGAAAAAAAAATATGTAATTTGTGTTTTTTCTTTGCAATTTTATTGTGTTTTTTTTTCTATGTAGCAATACTATTAAGTTTTATAAATTATATATATATATATATTAGCAAAATTAAGATTAAATAAATACATAAAAATGGAATATTATGGAATATTTATTTTTAGTGCAACATTTAGAGTAAATTATTGGAGATGAAATGCAGATTCTGCTGTATAATAGAGTTGGAGGGGCT
The DNA here is from genome assembly GCA_026008535.1 of Perilla frutescens. Classification (NCBI taxonomy): domain Eukaryota; kingdom Viridiplantae; phylum Streptophyta; class Magnoliopsida; order Lamiales; family Lamiaceae; genus Perilla; species Perilla frutescens. The sequence goes on along the minus strand of BRKX01000010.1, from coordinate 23,647,368 downwards.
GTGAAATAAAGCAAATTGTTGGAGATTATCTAAGCATCACTAGTTCACTTGCTTTAAGTTAAACCCTCAAATCCAGAGGCAAAATGCAAATAATACATGGGAGGACTATTTGCACTACAAAATATATTATTTGCACCACAAATTGAATTAATTCAAAAATAAATAGTTATAAAATTACATAAATATCCTTACTAAATAAAAATTAAAAAATTAATAAAAATAAAATATTAAAAAGAAAAATAAACCCTCATCTCTCCTCCCGCCTTCTGGGTTCTCTTTCCTCCGCCACCAATTTGCAGACGCCACCTCCCGACGTTGTCCCTTCTTCTCCATCCCCTTGTTTCCTCTCCTTTCCTCTCCTCTGTCATTTATGCAAAAAATAAAGTTAAAGATCCGTCGTCTTGAAAATGAAAACTGAAAACCTACTATTTGTCGCCCCTCAATCAAGTTTCGGAGCCATTTATCATGCATATAGTTTGTAAACAAAAGTTTTGAACATGTGAGTTTGATTTGAAAATCAATTTTCAAAAATGCAGCTTTAGTTCGAAAATATATTCTTTTGAAACTATTAATCATATTCGAAAAAGAATTTTTGAACCAAAGTTGAATGTTCAAAAATTTCAGTTCAAGAAGGTTATGGATGGCAACTTCAAAGTTTGGGTGAAGTTCAAAATTTGGGGAGAAAAATGGGTGGACTTTTGGGGCGGGGAGAGGAAACTGACGAGGGGGTAATTCTGGAGCAGACGGGGGTGAGGGGCGGCGGCGGCAACTGGGAGGGAGGGATGCGGTAGTGAGTTGGGGAATGGGGAAGCAGAAGATTCAACTTTTTTAAATAAAGTTAAATTATTATTTTTAAGTAAAAGGTAAATAAGTAGTGTAATGTGGTGCAGAGAGTAAAAATTGAAATGAATTAAGAGGATAAAGTGCAAAGAGTAATATTTGTAGTGCAAATAGCAATTCCCATAATATATACTCCCTCGTCCCAATAAGATATGGATGTTTTCTTTTTTTGGATGACTTAATATATAGGTTGGTCTTTATATATATAGCTAATTTATTAATACATACTCCTATTTAATATGTTTACATTAAGGGGTGTATTGGATTGGGATTTTGATGGATTTTAAAGGACTTTAAAATGTTTATTGATTTTATAAATCCATAGGACTCCAAATGGAGTCTCCCAACTCCACGCAGAATCTGGCGGATTTTGTGTATAGATTTCAGATCGATTTTGGACGATTTCAATGGATTTGAAATCCTTCTTTCCAGCGATCGATGGAACACAGCGATCACCGGACCCGGAAAAAAATAGAACCCAGCGACCGCTGGAGCCACGGTTCGAACACATCCAGTGACCACTGGCACCCAGCAGCCGCTGAAAATTACAATTTAAAACGGTCAGAAAGCCCCAAATCTCACAGAACAGATCCCCAATTTCACAAAACAGGCGAAAAAATCCTTCTTTCCCAAAATTCGATCCAGCCACCACACGCCTCTAGCCGCCACTCGTCTACTCCGTTCGAAGCCCACCCCTGTTGCCAACACACAACCATGCCTCCTCGCATAAAGAATCCCAACGTTAGGGCACATGAAGAAGTCGAAGATGAGGACTTCACGATGAGGTACGAGTGTCCATTTCCTCTGAAAATTGAATGGGAGGGTCAACTTTATGCAAAATTTAACAAGTTTATGGTTACCATGCCTCGTTATTTGGATTGGGATTTGTTGAAAGATTTAAAGATTGTAGCAAAAGTCACCAAGTATTTGAAGGTTTTGGGGCTAGAACATTATGCTAAGAATGTTGATTATTCTGGTTATGAAGACTTGTGTTATGAGTTTTTATCTACTATGTATGTGATTGATGACCACAAGAAACTTGGGGTTAGGATGAACGGGAGAGACTACCAAATTAGCTCGCCTAGAATGAAAACTGTGTTTGAGTTTCCTATTGGCGGGGAACGGGAGAGACCCAACTCGTTTAATGTGGAAGCGGGTTGGTATGAGTTGACTGGGTTTTATAATTGGAGTAATTCATGTAGGCCCATGGGTACATCGAAGACCCAACATTGGTAATTGTGCACAAATTCCTTGCTTATAATGTGTCGGGGAAGGAGCAGGCGAACAAAGTGAACGCGAATGAGGTGTATTTATTGTATTGTGCGTTGAGGGGCACAAAATTCTTCATTTCAAACTTTATTTGGTCGGCTATGAGGCAGATGCAGACTCATGCAGGAATGCATGCTTCGTTTGCTCCTATTGTGACGGGGTTGACACATAATATCAGGATTCTCAGTGCTACGACAGGGTATCAGGAGGAGCATGATGAAATCAGGCCATATTCGATTGATTTCAGTGAGCTAAAAGGAGCTCAGATTATTAAAGATCGATACACGTTATTTCCCCTGCTAAAAGGCGATGTGTGAGCAAGCACACAAATGCTGAGCTTGCCATGCGGCAAGGTGATGCTGATGCCGGCCCATCCAGTGGTGGTGATGAAGGTGGTAATGAAGATGAAGAGATGGAGGAAGAGCAACCTGAACAATAACCTCCTCCTACAATGTCCGGAGATTTCTATGTGCGATTCCATAATGATTTCACGTCATTTCGGGATCATATTGACACCTCATTTGGATCACTGAGGCAGGAGATCCACGATAGGTTTGACGCGCATACCCAGCAGATAAACGCTCGGTTTGACGCACAAGATCAACAAATTGCATCCTTACAGGCTCAGTGGGATGTTTGGACTGCCTTCTATCCGCCACCACATCCACCACCTCAAAATTAATGATTTATTTTTTGCATTTCATGGATTATAGTTTTGTTAACTACATTATCTGGTGTATGTTAATGTTATGTTTGATGTTTAATGATATGTTTGATGATTTTTGTACTGTTTGGATTGGTTGGATTTTTGTTGAATTTGTACTGTTTGGATTGTTGTTGGGTATGTTGTAGTTATGAGTTATGTGTTTTTTGCATTATGTTGATTTTGGGTATTTGTGTGTTGTGTAGGTATGCTCGCTCAAGGAAGCAGGAGGCCCGAGGCGGAGGGACCCCCAGTCGCCATTGCAGCCACTGGGAAAGAATCTGTCCAACTTTCCCAGCCGCCGCTGGGAGCCAGCGCGCGCTGGGCTCATGCTTCGACCGAGCTTCCCAGCGGCGGCTGGGGTGCAGCGGCCGCTGGCCTTTATCTTTTTTTTTTTTAATTTTGTTGTTGAACAATTTGAAGTTTGTTTCCTATTTTGTTGAACAATTGTTTGTTAATAATATCTATTTCGATTATGTTGATTTCCCATCTTGTTTTACTTGTTTAGTACGGTGCTTGATTTATATACAAAATGTTAAAGAAAAATACAACAACGATTAAAAAAATTATTATCCAAATTGTATATAAAAATTGGACACAACATGCACAAATTGTTGATAAAATAACAATAAACCATAGTCAATAAAAAAATAAACTGATTACTCATCATTCCTACCTTGTGTCTCATCATCTTTATTTCCATCGCCGTTATACATGGGCCTCGATTCCCACATAGCATTAGTAATACTCATTCTCCATGCATTAGCTTCCGTTCTTTGTTGTAGTTGGCTTTGAGATAGCCATTCCACATTTTCTTCTTCCATATCGAGAGGTGGTAAATCTTGATCTCCTTCATATTCCACTAGAAATTCATCCGAGCGGCACTCTTTTTGGAGAAAATTGTGTAAACCTACACAAGCCAATACTAATTCTGCTTGTGTTTGAAATGAGAATGGAGGTGCAGCTTTGAAAATTGTGAATCTGGATTTGAAAACACCAAAAATCCTCTCAATCACATTTTTTAACGATGCATGACGAAGATTGAATAATTCACTTGCATTTCTGGGGTGACAACCTTGACTACCAAAATCTTTTAAATGATATCGAACACCACGTAATGGAGATAAAAATTGACCTCTATTAGCAAATCTACAATCCACCAGAAAATATTTACCTACAATAACACAATTAAAAGATTTTTGTGCATTAGTGACCTTTTCACTATTTAAAAAAAAAACAAAATTATAAAATATGGTACATACCTTGAGGCACCTGAAGGCCATTTCTTCTTGATAATGCATCATTCAAAAGTTTGGAATCATGTGCCGAACCTTCCCACCCACTTAGCACATATATGAGTTGCAAATCAAAGTTGCAAGCTGCCAAAACATTTTGCGATTGTATACGATGACGGTTACAAAAACTGATCACTTCTCGGCCTGGTACCATTACCGGGATATGAGTTCCATCTATAGCCCCGATGAAATCCTAAAATAAAGTGAAGAAAAGATATAAGAAAACTACAATGTTTGAAATACGTTACATAATAAAGGATCCATACCTTAAAGAAAGGCATAAATCTTGTGGTTTCCTGAATTTTAGCAGGGGTCGCTGTAGACGGCTTAACCATCATGTCTGGTGCTATGGTGTTCAATACCTTTAAGGTTTTGTTAAAATTTTGACTAGTAGCGAAATGAGAACGACTGAATCTTTGACGAACATTACAATATCTGTCGTTGTGCCCGAAAATGATCAAGTTGCCACCATTTCTTCAACACATATGTGTCTTGTATCTTCTAGATTTGTTTTATCTCTTATGATAGAGCATAACTTCATAAACGCATCAGGATACATCCTATACAGCTGTCGAAAACTTTGTGGATCTTCTTCAATCATATTATTAACAAAATGATATCCAGTTCTACTAATTGGTCATCGCTGTAAAGAACGTTCAATCTGCCGACGCATCATAGCAATTTTTCCTAATAAGATTATCACTGCCTTAATTGTCAAGAGCAAGAGCCTAACATTCTAGTAAAATTCTATCTCCTCTTCCTCATCAATTTCTTCTTCCATTTCTTCTTCTTCTATTTCTTCTTCCAATTTTTCATGATTTTCCATGCTGCATGTAAAAAATATGAACGGAGTCTTGATTAAAGACACTAAAATGAATATGTTAAATAAGAAATACATTCATATGCATCCAACTTAAATCAACAAATAAATAAAATAATAATCAAAAAATATAATTCATAAGTTCAAATAAATGATCATTATAAATCATAACAAGACAACCAAGAAAATACTAATAAACCAACATCAAAGTTTGTAAAATATGAAGCAAGTGATCCCTATTCTCTAATTTTGTAAGCTATCCAATGAGCTCGTTCCTCAACAGTCATCTTCAAAAAATCATCTTTTTTGGACTTGGTGTGAAGCAAGTCAAATGTGTTGATCCAAGTGTCTGCATCCAAATTTGGGATTTCTTTAATTGCATCACATGTCGTATAAGATCTTTCTTTTTCTCTTTTCTCTAGTAGGCTATCTCTTTTCAGTAAGAGATCATGAACTTCCCCAAAAGTGTTGGATAGTTTTTTCATCTCTTGCATGATATTTTCAGTAGAGCCAGAAGTTGCTTCATACTGAGTTCTACTTCTTTTGGGTTAATTTCTTCTTTGAGTGGAGCTCTCAGGCACTTCAGGCAGCCCAGAAGGTGGTGTGGAACCAGATGGTGGTGGCTCATCTTGGGATAGTGCGACAAACGCCTCACTTTCAGCATCAAACGTCAAATCTTCTATGCGCGCATCTCTATTTTCATCATCTCCTAATGTGTTTGCATCAGTAGCACTACCCAACCCAATTGAGTTTTTCCCTACTGCAACACCATTTCCCACAGCAATTGCCAAGTCCTCATAATCAGGAAATTCCCCATAGCGCAAGTTTGCGTCTTTCGAGTGAGCCTATAATCAAATAAATAATAAATGTATTAATTCAATATATTACTTAAATAAAAATATTCAATAATATTATTGTAATATGATACTCACCTCTAAGTACTCATCACATACTTCATCTGGAGGCGTGAACTTTTTCGCAATGGGGTTAAATCTAAAACCAGAGCTAAACTTCAAAAGGTTTTGATAAGACATCTAACGATTCTTAAACCATTTGAGCCGGCTTTGGTAATTGCTATAGGTCTTATAACACTGAAGTTTGTCATTAAGCACAGGAAGTATTCTTTCTTCCACAGTGGTTTTGCTAAAGATACCACTATTATCACGCCATCCCCGACGCGCAGCATCAACCATAAGTTCTAAGAGAACGTCGGTCTGTTCCTTAGTCCATGCTTCATAGGATGTCTTCTTTTTCGAATCTTGTTGTGAGTCCCCCATGATAATACTAATGTATTATTGTGTATAAATCATTAATCATCATAATATAAAAAAAAACATATATATATGTTTTTGGTGCTTCAATAATGTGTACCAAAACAACGGCAAAACAAGAATTCAAGAAAAATGTACAAAAGTTTATTTCTTCATGCAATAAATTCAAAAAAAACAAAGCCAAATCCATTCAATAATGAATACACGAGTAAAAAAAAAAGTAGTGTAGAGAGTACCTGAAGAATATACTGGAGTTAAACACCTCAGAGTTACCGCTTGGAAAATAATTTGTGGAGTAATGGAAAAAAAGAGGCTGCCGCGTGTTATTTATATTTGATTGGACCAAGCCTAGCGGTCGCTGGGCCGCAACGGCCGCTGAAAACAAGCCGTCTTACTCCCAGCGACCGCTGGTATCCAGCGGCCGCTGGAGTACCATGGTCGGCAAAGCCAGCGGCCGCTGGGTTCGGTCGACGACTGGGGTGCTCAATTTTCACTCCTCACCGGCCGCTGGATTACACCGCTTGCCCAGTTTTTCAAATCCATCAAAATCTCGTGTCCAGAGGTCGGATTTCATCCTTTGTATTTTTAACGTGATTTTGAGGTGAAATCCAATGAAATCCATGACATTTTAAAATCCATAGATTTTTTAATACACCTGAATTTTAAAAGACTTTAAAAAGTCTGGATTGAATACACCCGAATTTTAAAAGACTTTTAAAAGGCTGGATTGAATACACCCGGATTTTAAAAGACTTTTTAAAATCTGGATTGAATACACCTGGATTTTAAAAGTCCTTTAAAATCCATCAAAATCCCAATCTAATACACCCCCCTAAGTCTTAATTCATTATCAAGGAAATAAATAGGGACATATTAGGAAGTATTTTTATTAATTGTCTTTCCCAATCTTTTTTTTAATTCTTGTGAAAATCTCAATTAACCTATCTTATTGGGATAGAGAGAATATATAATAACAATATAGGGTAGAAATAATATTTCAAGATCCCAAATATGACGTGGATTGCCATATTATAATGTCAAAATCTGAATTATTAATGCGGATGAAAAAACCTTCAAGAATCCGACGTTTCACGTCACATTTGGAATCCCGAAATCTTGTTCACATCCTATATTTGTTAAAATATTCAAAAAATCATTTATTAATTTGCAGTTTTTGAAAGGTTGGGATAAAAATCTCACCGAACCAAATATTAAGTATTAAAGTATAATTAACATTAATTATATGTGTGTTTGTATTAATTGTAAAAAAAATTAACCATTGAAAATTCGACACGATATGTTGTTCTTTTTCCACGAATGGATGATTGGGTCATGATGGGCTCGAAGAGACGGACAAAGTGACTATTCAATTTCAAACATGAATCACTAAAAAAATTGGAAAATTAATGTTGAATTACATTGAAATTAAAAAATATTATCGTGTAGAATTATAACTTTGTGAGAAAATGGTTTTTTTTTTATTAATATTTAACCATATACAATATTATTATACATGTGTATAGAATAGAAAGAGCAAAATAAGTGTTACCCTATTTGTTGTAGGTTGAATTAGAGGCTTACATGAATGTAGGTCCATTTTACCTCCATACCCCCACATTGTTTATATACACATAATCTGCAAATGCATACTATGGTCTACGTAATACAGCTGTTGTTGGTCACCTATTCCAAATCAAAACCTTCGTATTTATTTAAATTCTATAACTCAACCCCACCCACAACTCTCACACATTTCTTTTATAACTCTCTCTCTCTCTCTCTCTCTCTCTCTCTCTGCTTGATGAATTCAGAGCTCAAATAATTGAAACCAAAATATATCGATCACTGAATAAAATGGGAATGAGCCGCAAGATTAATCGGATGATGGTCGCCCCTTTCCCGCGGTGCTTCCACCGCATCTCCTGCGCGCACCTCCCGCGGGAGGGGGAGGAGGACGGCGGCGGCAGCGGCAGCAGCGAGCGGCGCCGCAGCAGGACCGGCGTGATCAGGCTGATAAAATCGGACGGCGGCGTGATGATCTACGAGCGGGCGATGAGCGCATGGGAGCTAATGGAGGAGTTCCCGAAGCACATGGTGTGCCGCTCCGACTGCTTCTACATCGGCCAAATGACCCCCGCCCTCTCCCACCACGACCGCCTCCAGCCCGGCCACAACTACTTCCTCCTCCCGGCCAACTTCTTCCAGTCGGCGCTCTCCTTCGCCACATTCCTCCGGTGCCGCTCCGCCGTGGCGGGGCCGGGGCGGCCGCCATTCGAGCTCGAGAAGACCCCCTCGGGAGGGCTGAGGGTGAAGGTGACCGAGGAGATGATCCTCCAGCACCAGAAGGAATTAGAGGCGGCGGCGAAGATGATTAAAGTTTGCACGACGCCGCAGCTGCGGAAGGACTACGAGCTGCTCGTGGGGCGGCGCCACCACTGGAAGCCGAAGCTCGATACCATAGCCGAGAAGAAGGGGAAGAAGAGTTTGAGAAAGACCAAATCGAATGTCGTCTGAATCTCATTAATTAATTTAGATTTTAGTTTTTTTTTTGTTAGAGAGGGGTATATTTTGTTCATGGTAGCTAGGGAGGGAGAAATAGCCATTTTAATTACCAAGGATTCAATTAATCCATATACAGTTGGGAGTTTGCTATATTTTTGTTTCTTATCTATTTTTGCAACAATTGATTGATTATACAGTAATTGAATACAAGAAATAATTCTCATATTTGCAAGTCGGAAATTTTAGTAATTCTTTTGCGCAGCTAGCACAAATTGGAGATTAAGAAATTTGTTTGGTTATAGACGAAGAAGAAGAGGCAGCATGAGCATGAACATCAACATCAACATCAACATCAGCATCAGCTGAGAATGGAACAGGAAAGCTAACTGTTTGTTTTCCATGTGCTTCAGGTATACACTATACAGTGAAAGAAAGGTAATCAATTGGTGCAAGAAAGGTTAAAAGCTAGCGATGTTTCAAATGGATAACCATTCATTAATGGATGAGATAATCATAGTCATCATAATTTAAAGGGGATTGGATGTGGAAGAGAGGTGTAGGTGGGATCTGTTAACAGGTTTCTTTGATTCAAATACTAATATTCTTTCTAAGCATTACACTTAATGATAATTAAATAAATAAATAGATTGGATAATGATAGGGCAGAATATATTGGAAAAAGGACAAGATAGGAGTCAAATGGAGTCAGCTTCTGGATCTATTCAAAATGCTCCCTTCCTCCCGCCCCAAACCAAATTCTTTCTCACGTGCGCTGCCAACACAGACCCCTCGGCCCCCCCTCCCTTTCTTTTCTCTTCTCTTCTCTCTCTACCCACCAAATAATTGTACATTACTTACAACTAGTCTACTATCACTCTATTTAATATATTACACGTGATGTGTTGTGTTTACGTTCAACTTATATTTGTCAAATGCTTTCATACAAATTCGTATTTCAATTCAATGTAACCGCTCATTTTTTTTTATTTTTTTTTATTTTTATTTTTTCTAGCTCCAAGTTTTTGACTGGGAAATATATTTTCGTGCTGGAACATGTCAGCCTTTTATATGCGAAGAAATTTGACTGCATTTATTATATTGGGAGAGTGAGGTTTTGCTGACAAAATCATTATTATAAAACAATGCGTTCGTTATTCATTCATCTTCATCATCTTTTGGAGTATGAAAAATGTGCGGAATTCAAGATTCAAAATTATTGCACGTCACACTAGTATGTGAATGTGACTCTGCATTCAGCCCAAAAACTATGTTACAATGGACTGAAATATTGCATTTGATCATGTCAGAATTTAGGTATTCGAAACGTGAAATAATTTCCAACTTAGGAGTTAGGACAACGTCCACGGATCATTATACCAACGATTTCATATTTAGGCCACACCAACAACATCCCTTATCAACTTTCTTTCTAAGCCAAAAACTGAAATGATTTTGGGAATCGTATGTTATAATGTGAACACAATAATTTTAATAAGAGCCCGGCGTGACATAGTCTTTCATATTGACATCCTCGATAAAAAAAAATATTATCTCAAAATACATTAGTGGCCAAATCGATGCCTTATAATACCTCGTGCTTGATCCAACTCAAAGTTTGCATTAGAGAACTCTGTGCTGTCGAAGAAAGCTTTCAGATCACTAATTCCGTAATCAAGTGCCTGCATTCACAACGTATTCTACCTCAATTACCACTGTTTTACTTAATCAAGGATAAATTCTCAGTGAACCAAGGATAAGCTGAAACTGAATTGAATTCAATCTACCTTGCTTTGAAGTTCTTCCACTTTCACATCGACATGAGAGAGGTTTGCAGAAGAGCCAGTCGAAATTTCTTCAAACTGCAGGGTGTCCTTCACAAGTGCTCGAAGAAGATGCAAAACTATACCATTGAAGTCCTTTTTGAATATCATATATCTTTTGAAGCTCTGCAACAAGTTTTCAGTTATTTTCAGTTCATACCCTATAAACAAGACAGGCTTTGCTCGAAACAGATACACTGAAGATAATTGTAATTCAGGCACCAAAGATTAACAAGGGAAAGTTAAGTTAGATTATTTGAGTTCTTAACAGCACTAAATGGCAGTTTTTTTTGTTTTTTTTTTTTGTTATGCTTATCCCTGCCGCATAGGAGTCATCAATGAACTCCAGGAATCTAAATTAAGGTGTAGTCATCCTCAAATTGGGACTAAATGCTCAATCAATGTTTTGAAAAACTGATAAATGGGTCCTTAAGTACCTTCTGCAAGGCTTTCTGCACACCGAACTTTTGGGTTGAGATAAATGAATCCAGCAGAACTCGAATTGCCATGTCCACATCCTCTTGAATGACATGTTGTCTGAGATGCATTCTAGCATGGGCTTCAGACATCCGTATCATTGATTCTATGTGTCTCACTGCAATGGGAACTCCTTGTCCATGCTACAGAGAGAAAAAGAAGGGACCATTTCAGTGAATCAGTCTGCAAACTCATGTGCAATTTATGAGGGGAACCACAAGTCCAAGTTCTCTTACTGATGATTCTCTTCTTAGTTCAGCATAAACCTGCGTAAGCTTGTCTAAATCTGCATCATGCAACCTTGGAAACACATTCAATTTGGCATAGGTTAGATATTTCTTCAGCAAGTCCTGGGAAATTATCTGCAGAAAAAGAAGTGTTATTACAGACCATAATAATATATTATGAGAGATTGGGGGTGGTAACAAGAGATAGGATTAAGACCTCTGGATCTGTTTGTCCCGTAGAAGCTTGGCCTTCATCCTGTGAATTGTTCACAGACCTATCATCAAAGTTGGAACCTTTGGGCTGTGATTTGTAGTGACTATCAACTACAAATTGTGCCAGCATCTCATCAATCACTGGGTCAACCACATCCTGCACATATCATATAGTTCACTATTAAAGAGCTACTGGAATACAACAATTACAAGAAAACCATTAGACTGATACAAAATTCAAATAAAAAATAGACCTTGACGACACAGAGAATATCAAAGCGCGAAACAATTGGATCAGTGAGTTCCACATTTTGTGAAAATGTCTTGGAGGAATCATATCTGCAGACAATGTACCAGAAACATATCAAGAACGGCACGGGAGAACTAAAATGAAAAGCTAATTCACCAAAAAAGCACACCCTCCCTTTCCTCCGGACAAAGTAAATCAACTTCCTCATGTTTTCTTTTGATAGTTGATAGTATAGAAATGGGGGAAAAAATACACACACACACACACACACACAAGTGATTTTGCAAAGGTTTCCCATGAGGTCTGTACGAACTAGGAAAAAGTTTCCCTCAAGGGAGGGTGATATAGGATGCAAAAATCCAAAAACATATTAATTCAGTTGCCTAAACTACACTTTTAACTGTATGTACCTTCCTCCAATAGGATTTGCAGCAGCAATTACAGAACAGCGGGCCTGGAGAGATGTGACAATCCCAGCTTTTGATATGCTAATACTCTGCTGCTCCATTGCTTCATGAATGCTTACTCTGAATGGCAAAGATGTTTATAATCAGTGCATGTATAAATCAAGCAGGCAAGCATTCAAAATACAACTACCAACCTGTCCTGATCATTCATTTTGTCAAACTCATCAATAAGACATATCCCTCTATCAGCCAAAACAAGTGCACCTCCTTCTAGAGTCCATTCCCGCGTGACTGGATCCTTGTGAACTGCAGCAGTGAGTCCGACAGCTGAAGCTCCTTTTCCAGTAGTGTAGACAGCCCTTTGTCCAGTCTTCTCAGCATACCTAATAGGTTTTTCTACACTATTAGACTATTTATCACACAAAAGCAAGACCTTCAAAGTACACCTATATTAGCTTCATCTCAATCCATTAAAGATGATGAGAAGCTGTAGCTAAAAAGGTTAATGGAGAATCTGGAATACACAGTAATCTAAACCATCCAATCAAGTTGGATGGGTTGTTTTTAAAGTTTTTTGGAATTTTGAATTCTCAATTCCTGCAATTAAAACATGCCAGAAAGTCATGCTTACTTTAGGAACTGGGACTTGGCAGTTCCAGGGTCACCAAGCAGGAGTACATTTATATCTCCTCGTAGACGATGCTTTCCTTCCACATTCTTCTCCTGGCCACCAAACATGGCAAGAGCTATTGCAGTCTTTATGTCCTCGTGGCCATAGATGGATGGGGCTATTGACTTGACAATCTGAATTGTTAAAAAGGAGAAACCAAAAAAGTAAAGGAACATGTTGCAAATCAATTAGATGGACAAAATATGCAGTCAATTAACACTGGATATACCCTTTCTCCAATTCTTGGGTCTTTCGCCAACTTCTCAATTTCTTCTTTGTCTTCTTGGGTCAACTTGTAAGCTGAAAAGAGGTCCTGTTTCTTGGCGACATAATTTGCTTCAACCACAGTGGCAAAGACAGGAAACCCATTCTTTGTATTTAGAGACAAGTCAAAGTTGTTGGTATATATGCCAGTCACCTCCTGGATTATAGAAAATGACATGTTAATTAAGTCGAGAGATTATGAGCATCAACTTAAGAGAATAAGAAATATAAAGTTCATGATGCCAAAGACTTACTATCTCTTCTCCAGGTCGAGCACAATCAATGAGATCATTCAAGAGTATCACTTCCTTGTATCTCGGTAGTCGACCAGCAGGAACGATTCCAGGACTTTCTTGAAGAGTAAGTTTCTGGTAGTTCCTATATATTGTCTGTTGCAAAGGAAAAAACATTAACTTAGCGTAGATCTCAGATGCATTTAACAGAAACAAGGAGTAGGAGAATATTTACCTGTTCATTGTTAACGGTAAATGGTCCTTTTGATTGACACTCTGGACAAGAACCAACCTTTACCTCTGAATACGAATTCTGGACAAAAGGCCCCAGAATTGCTCCGCATTTATTACAATCGTATTTAACTTGCTGGAGCTGGGGAAAGACTCCAGAGCGTCGAGTGACAACTCCACCAATACGAATCATGGTGTTCAAATGTATCTGCCTGCAGAACATAAATGCCAAGCAAAATCTCAGTAATCATAAAAAAACACACAAAAATGTACCAAATTTCAAGTGCATTACCTAATGTTTCGTATCTGATCATACACAGGCAAGTTAGTGATGCGCACATAGATTTTTTGATGAATTTTCTTGTAATTTGGGTACAAGTCAAAAACAAGCTTATTGGCAACTTCTTCCATAACCTCAAGGACAGACTGTGGCGCATCCGCAAGCCAGATTGCAATGTTGGGATGCATAAAAATGAATTGTTTGTAATCAATCTCGAGGCTACACTTGTTAACTACAAGAAGAATCAATAAGTTATTATACAGGGATGGATTTTCACTTGAAACAAGCATTTGTAAGCAACTCTGATAGAATCAATAAGTTAATATACAGGGATGGACTTTTAATGAAAACAAGCATTTGTAAGCAACTCTAATAAAATCAATAAGTCAATATACAGGGATGGACTTTTAATGAAAACAAACATTTAGAAACAACTCTAATAGTACGTCTAGCCTACACATGAGGAAGTGTCTTACCCGAGACCATTTCATTTATCTGTCGTAGATACTCAAAGTCTTCATTCTCACTCTTTGGTTTGACATAAGTCAGCAAAAACTCCTTGAATTTCTTTCCAATGAAACGTCTCACTTCATCCCTAGTAACCCACTCTCTGAGGGTTCCCTGAACCCTATACATTGCAAACTCAGCTTCGTCGTTCTCCTCATCCTATGGTAACAGCCAAATGATGATCAACTTGTGTTTATAATTGGCAAAATATTCAATGATAACTACCAAAAAGGGGAACTTAAAACTAATCTAAGGGAAATTCATACGTCATAAGGGTCATCATCTGTCTGATCAGTCATGGGAACATCATCCCTGGAGTTGCCTCGCTGCGATCTACCTGGAGAGCTAGCCATTCCATCAGTATCATCAGGAGTAGATGGAGGCCTAAAGTCAGCTCTGGTTCGTTTTGATGGCCTGTAGCTTTCATCATCAGTATCTGCAACTCATAGTTTAGCTTTTTCAGTCAACGGAGAGATCAAACTCGCAGATTTTTGGCAGCAAAGCACATCGTTGTACTAATACCATTAAGATGGGATTTTTTTTTTAGATTCACACAAATATCGATGTGAGGACTTGCACAACAATCCCTAAGGCTCTTTCCAAATAATTCCGTCAGATCATTCTTGCTTATAAAAGTTCTCAGTTGTTTTACTCACAACACATTTAGATCAGAATGCAATAAACTGCCTCCATTCGAAGTGCTACATAATCTAAACGTGTCACGATATAATGACGATACAATGCATATTAATTTCATATATCAGAAAGTAGAAACGGTTTATTAGAATAAAAGGAATCCAAATTGAGACCTCAAATGGCGGAATAGGGAAAATGAAATAATTACGGACCTTGATCATGAAGAAGCTGCGGAAGCTTGCGCTGAGAAACGCGAGCTTCTTTGGCGTCAAGTTCGACCTCCGCAGCTCTGCGGTCGGCAATAATCTGGTCCAAATCCCTGTCGTCCTCTAGGGAATCGTCAATCCCCATCCTTTCGTATTGGTCGTGCTCGCCCATCCTCCGATAATCACTACAACCATCGGCATCACCATTAGTCAAAGCAGAAGGTGCCAGATCCCGCTGTGAAAAGACTATAGAGACATCTGACGATGAATGATAAGACTTACTCCATGAAATTGTCGTTGAAAAGGTCCTCTCCTTCTTCCTCCTCCTCGTTGATGTCTTCAACTTCGACGTCGTCTCTGATAATCTCGGGATCGACGGAGGCCTCATCGTCGTCGTCGGTGTAATTCTGGCTGGTGTTGAAAGGCAACTGGTCGGTGTTGAACCCGGCAGAAGTTGGGGAATCGGGTGTGGAAGGAGGAATCGCGTTCGCCGCCGCGCCGTCGCCTCCTGATCTGGATGAATCATCGTCTCCCGCCATCGTCGCTCTGCAGAAGTCTCGCTGTTCAGTTTGCGTGAGAGGAGTGAGAAACGGTTCGCGATTAGGGCATCCGCATTTCCTTTTATTCCGTTAGTTTTGGCGGGAAGTTTTGGCGCTAAAATGGGGGAGTTTCTCTAGGGCTCGGGCGCATATAGACCCAAATGAAGGCCCGGCCCATTCTAAAGTGTGAAATAGTTTGGGCTCATGGTGATATGGCCATAGTCCAATCACATCTAGTCGCTACAAGAATAATTAGTACGGTCATTTTATTTTTCTTGAGAATTCTTAATATATATATATATATATTAAGAATAATTAGTACGGTCATTTTATTTTTCTTGAGAATTCTTAATATATATATATATATATATATATATATATATATATGGTTCATAAATTATTTCCTTAAAAAAGGTAAAACTAATTTTTATTTTTCATCTTATTAATTTAAATTAAATTACTATATCTTTACTGAACTAAAATACTAAATACTTGGTCCATTTGACAACGGGAATTTTAGTCAATTCAATTAATATGATGATAACATGTCACAGCATATATATGTGTGTGTGGATTTAATTTTACGATTTTTCTTTTATATATCACTAGTATATCTCCCGCGCAATGCTCGGAACTATTTTGTTTTATATAAATTGAAAAATTAAGAGCAAAACTCAATCATTATTAGATATATATAGAGTACACACACAAATGTATATAAGTGTGAATATGAAAATATTAAAATAGACTAAAAAACTAAACTATATTTTCACACACACACATATATATGATTATCATAATTATTTGAACGCATGAATAATTTCATACCATCTTGGAATAGATAATAATTCCAACATACTATAAAAAATATCACAAATAATTAATTTATTTGAGTTATGTATGTTGTGATCATTTTTTTTTTAATTATGAAAAATATACATATTTAATTAGACAATAAGAAGATATATTTTTCGTCGATAGGAAAATGAAATAAATAAAAAAAACCATACTAATACACTATAAAGATTTCGACTGTTTCAATCTTGATCAACACGCATAACATAAGACCCATACTAACTCCAAATAATATACTCCACTCAATTTGATCTTTCTTTTTTGATGGACACTTTGGTCTTCTTATGTTTCACCGAGCAAACTACATCATCTGAATTATGATGCATCCTAATAAGTGAAGTAATGAAACAGTAAAAAAATATTCAAATAGAAATTAAATGAATTAATGTTTCATATGAGAACAATTTTCATTTGCACAATTGGCATGGTTTCCCCAAACTAATAATAGAATACCAAGTTTTCATCCACAAACTCAGATTTTGCCATAATGGAAAATAGACAGATTTGGTCTATATTCCAATAAAAAAGAAATTAAAACAATATGAATGTATTAACTATACTGCAAAGAAACCATTTAAATTTTATAGAAAAATAGCTCATCCTCATCGAATTCGGTTGACCCGTTAAAAGCACGTATATGATGGTAATGCATTGTCAATTATTTGACAATCTCGGTTATAAATATGGAATCTGTAATTGGTTGTATTGTAATTATACAAATAATAAATATAAAAAGATTTGAATTGTTAAATTTATTTCTTTTCAAGTAGCTAATGGTGTTCAATATGCAAGTACATATAAAAAAAAAATGCATTCATCAAAATTGAATGGGTGAGTTTACTTTAATTTTTGTATGCAAGTAAACCATAAAAAGGTTGATCCCATATCTTACCAAGCTAAAGAATGGAGCCACAACATTGTGTTTATATTTGAAGTATTTCAGGAAAATATTTACAAAGACATTCATTAGTGATAAACAAATAATTGCAAACAAATACTCAAATGGGTAGATACAAATGAGAACCTACATAATTTATTATTTTTTCGGAAGAAGCTGATATATAGCATGCTACACTATTTTAAAAAAAAAAATCTTTTTTTAGGTACTTAATTAAGCATATGAATGATGCTTAACGTTATATATATATATATATATATATATATATATATATATATATAGAATTTGAATGGTTTTCATTACAAAACTACATGTATGAATTATTTGCATCTCATTCCTTAAAAAAAAACTAAAATCAATGAGAAAATTTAGTTTAGATGAGAGATTTGAAGAGTTATTTTTCATCAATTATGAATAGTCCAATTACCCATGTTAAAATATTAAATACATCGTGGAATGCAGAAGTGCGTTTTATTAATTTAGGTTGTGAAATAAAATAATGGATGGAATTAATGATGTGAAGATGTGAATTAGAAACTACAATTTATTATAATTAATTTAGGCAGCAAATTAAGTCAACACAAAAAATATGAAATTAATCATGTGAATTGGGAAATTTGCTATTTTCGAAATCTTACAAAATTTGCTTCGTTTTAAAAAAGTAAAAAATTTGCTTCGTTTTAAAAAAGTAAAAAAAGTATGTGCTTACAAAATTTGCTTCGTTTTAAAAAGGTAAAAAAATTTGCTTCGTTTTAGAAAAGTAAATAAAGTATGTGCAGAGTAAAGTAAATGTTGCAGGCAAAAGGTTTCGAACATGCAACCTTTAGAAGATGAGAGACAGTGCCAACTGATCTATTTGAGATAGTTGTGAAAAATTTCACAAGTAATTTATTTAGTTTATTTTATTCAATTATTTTTAATTACAATTTTGCCCTTCACGATTTTACCTTAATACCACTGTTCGGTAAATTCTTAACCTAACTGCAAGTGTACAGGAAAGCTAATAATATAGCAGTGAAGAAGGTCGATCCACAGAGACTCAATATCAACCACTAATTATTCTATTTATCCTACGGCTGTTATCTAGACTAAATAACTTAATGAGTGTGAAATTAACTAGATTAAACAATAGAATCAAATAAACCACCATAAGAAATGAAACAAGTAAATTAATATATGAATAAATCAGAAGAACAAACGTATCCTATGGTTGATTAATCAACAGTTAATCCACCAGTTATCTAACTCAATCTCATGCCAAAATTCCGATTCAAATCATGCTAGAGCAACCACAAATATATCCACAATCTCTTCTCAGAGCAATGCAAATAGGGGTGAGCAGACTGCTGCCCGAACCCGACCCGCCCGACCGACCCGACATGATTCGGTTGGTTCGGATCGATTGATAGAGACAGACGGGTCGGTGGTCGGTGGCGTGAGGAGCAAACCGACTGGCTTTCGGGCGGTGGTCGGTGGCGTCGCCGGAACCCGACGGTCGCCCTGAACCGACCGAAGAAGAGATATGTGTGTTCATATATATATATATATATACATATATATATATATATTCTGATTTTAATATAGGAAAATTTAGAAATATAAAAAATTATTCAATCCTAAATTGATTTTGGATGTCGTCTTCTTCTTTTGCGCCGCTCAATCTCACTGTGATACAGTCTCTGAATCAGACTCTCATCTCATCTCTCTCGTCTCTCACTCTCTCTTCTCTTGCACTGAGCCACCATCCCCAACCCCCGCAGATAGTCGCCGACCGCCACAGTTCATCCCTCAGAGACATCGATGTCTCCTGCACTAAGCCACGGCCACCACCGAAGACAACAACCATGACCACAGCGCTGCAGCTACGAGCCGACGACAATGAAGTGATGAACAACTGAACAAGGTTTTTTTTTAATGTTGAATGCTGATAATTGATATCGGACACCGACCGAAACCGACCGACACCGACCAGTCGGTGGTCGGTTCGGTTGACAGCCAGAATCGGGCGGTGGTCGGTCAGAAACTTGTTGGCTGATTGGTTAGAACGGTTTGAGGGATGGCGGTCGGTTTTTAACCGACCCGTCTGATTGCACAGCCCTAAATGCAAACGTTGATCACACATTAACTAATAACGTCCCCGTTCATTACCTAACATGCGATTCCTAAATGATCACAAGGTTAAAAGCTCTCTCAAATAATCTCAACTCTCTCGAGTGTTATTAATTACTGAGTCAATTATTCCGGATCTCGTGTTAAAACTCATCTCTCGAATTATGAATTAACACATCAAATTGCATCAATTAATGGCCAGTTAATCAACACATAATAAAAGCAAGAATAATTAAAGCATGATAAAAACCATAGACACAAGGATTGAATTAAATAAAAGGGTTCATAACTGAATCATAATCAACCCTAGAATACTAGGGTTTAGTTGTTCATAGTCAAATAAACAACACAAAAGCTAATCCAAAAATCCATAGTAAAACGAGAATAAAAATCTAATAAAACCCGGAAGTCAATTCTGCCTCTAATCTCGTAAAAATCGAATCCTCAGAGCCCGTTCTTCACGATGGTCTTCGTTCGTCTCTTTTCCGTGCTCAAAAACTTGTGGTAGGGTTTTCTTCCCCTAATTTTCGTGTCTTTTTTCCTTTTTATACTAAGTACGAATTTGATCTATAGTAGGAAACCACAGCTTAAACCGTCTTGAAGATTTGCGAGCTCGCTCCCGAGCATGCCGGTCGCGACTCGGGTCATGACTCCACATGGCATCCAGCTGTCATAATATTCGTGACCGCTACTAATATTCGCGATCGGGTCGCGAATTTTCTAAAAATGACCCTTGTCTCTGTCGCGATCAAACAGTGAATGGCCTTTGCTGATTCGCGATCTCATTCGCGACTCGTGATTTTTACTCTGAATACCCCAGCCTCTGTCGCGATTCGACAGTTGATGGCCGAGGTCTTCACCCGCGAGCTGCCACGTGGACCACGGTTCTCGGCCATTTTTTTCACGTATTCTTCCGGGACTTCCATACTTCGTTCAATCACCATCTTTCCAAGTACAATTCCTGCAAAATTCGCACAAGTAATACCAAACTTCCAAATGCATGAAAACACGAATAAACTGAGATAAAACACACCATAACCAATTCAAACTCGACACAAAAGTGTATCAAAATCAGTGTAAAATCTCAGTTTATCAACTCCCCCAAACTTAGAAGTTTGTTTGTCCTCAAACAAAGAACAAGACTCAAAACCAAGGACCAAGACAACTCATGCATAAAATTCACAATCTAGCAACAACAACATCAAGAAATAACGGATGGGCATGCTCAAAATACACAGGTCCTTCAACTCACGCACATACATTATTGAAACTTAACAAACACACATAAAGCCAATGTTCTTCTCAAGTGTGTGTGTTGCACTCAAATCTCACAAAATGTGTATAAAGGTAAGCACTCATCGAACATCGAACACGTGAAAACATCAACCATAAGCTTGCACTTCTTCCCAAACTTATCAATCGAAACTATGCCGGAATCAAAGATCAAATAGGTCTTTAATTAGGTTGTAATGTAGGCTTCGGGTTAGGGTCGGAAATATATGGCTAAAGTGACTCAAAACTCTGTGAAAATCACCGAGATTCACAGCTTCCCGACTCAACTCTACCATCCAATCAACTCACCCCTTTTTCAACACAAAACAACAATTAGACTTTGTCTAATTCACAATTTCCCACACAACCACAATTTTCTTTAGACTCTTTGAGTCTTCTCATTTTTTCATATCATTGACATCCCATATTTATTCTCTTTTTTTATATTTTTTTTCTTTTCTTTTTCTTTCGGGATGTCAAATCATTCATCACATTCAAACCCATTTCACCAACTGCAAAGTCAATCAATACACACCACATTTCTCCCCTTTCCAATCCTCTCATAGAAATTTTCAACCATAACAAACGGGATTTCCACAAAAAGGCAATTAGGCTCAACGGGGCTCACAAATGGATTATGTAAACTTGGAACCGTGATTGGGTAAATGGCTCGAGAAAAGATGATCTAAAATCATTTCTTCATTTTCAAACATATTCAAAACACAAGTAGGGAATCATGCAAGTTCTAGTGACATCAACACATGCCGACCAACACACATCAATAAAACAATAGGTATAACACCCTTGGCTCAAAGGCTCTCGGCTAAACATTGGTCTCAAGCATGCTCATCAAGTTCAACAATACACATGTGATCATATCCAAACTTGAGCAAATTAAAACATACATATCCCCATCTATATCAATCATCATCACCAAATCACAAATCATAAGCATAAATCAATCAAGTTCCTCACTCAAAACAAGACTAGAGTAGATAAAAAACAAAATTTTCCAGGTTTTGACGACTCGAAACAAACTAAACAACTAAACAACTAAAAAGAAGAAACTAAGAAAGCACTAACTAAAAATGCAGGTAAAAGAAACAAACTTGGTCGAGACATCGTAAGCGCACATCCCCCCAAACTTATTCAACACAAAGAGGAAGAATAAGTTTGAAGAAAGACGAAACGGTGTCTCAACCACTTACAGCGGCTCAGGATGACGGGGGCAGTCGATATGGCGGGTATCCGTACGGCATGTACGGATACATATGTGGCGGCATCTGCCTCTGCTGAGACTGAGACTGGGAGCGGCCGGAAGATGTGGGCTCATGGTGCTGGGATGGCCCAGACGGGCCGGCGCCAAAGAATGGGTTAGGGTAGTAGCCGGGTGCCGACTGCAGGCCCCTAACCGCATCTCTAATCTCATGTACCTCCCCTCTCATAGCGTGCACATCTGTCTGCAACGTCTGGAAGGCATTATTCATAGCACCGTAGTTTGTGGTCAAGGTGCCAACGGCGTTGTTCATGGAACCAATGGCCGTGTTCATGTTGGCCATCATTTGGGTGATGGAGTCCCATTGATCTTCACTCCTCTCATCCCTTGTCCGTGTGTGGCCCCGACGTTCAGCTTGAGCAGACGACTCTCCCATATGAACATGCCCTTGAGCCTCAAAGACTTCAAAGTTAGTTCGGCCCTCATTTGCAACTCCAGCAATCGCTTGCCGATGAGCCGGTGAATTCATCAACCAGTTTCGAGTGTCAGTAAGATCCGATACTGTAGTGAGTGGCCTATTGGGCAACGGAAAACAGTGAAAACCGCGTAAGTGCAATAGGAACCGATCCGTGCGAGTGGCCAGCATCCGAGAATTTCTCAAGGTGGTCAGATCAATGAGGCGAGTCTCAGGGAGGGGCCCATAGCGGTTCAGCGGGATGCCAAAATGTGCGGCAATGGGCGTAATCATCCCACCAATCTCAATTGCGTTGGTAGCCTGAGTGGATTGCCTCTTGAGCTGCTGCGTCAAGAATGTGGCAAAGTTGAGGTTGTGGGCACTCAACATGCAGTAGAGAAACAAGACTTCGGGTGAGCGCATGCCGGATGTCTCATGGCGTGCCAAGACTGTCGATACGAAAATCTTCTGAAGATACCTGAAGACTGGGTTTGGCATCATGGACGCTTTGACTCTCTTGTGATCAAAGCGAGTCATCTCCGTCTGGAGTTGTTGCCAAAACGCCTCAGCTGTAACCGGGAAGCCATTGAAAATGCCACCTGGTGGCACATTGAATATGTTGTTGACTTCTGCAGCTGTGAGGATGCGCGAGACCCCGCCTAACTGGAACGTCATCGTGTGTGGGCCGCGCATTGTAGACGCTTGTACCTCCAAAGTACTCAAGAACTCATACACAAGGATAGGATATGTCGACCATCCACCGGCCAAGGCGTGATTCCACCCGATTCGGTTGATGAGGCCCCAGACGTCGTCATGGATTCCCAGAGCCATAGTGGTCGCAGCACAAGGATATCTGGTAGGATAAATATTCATCACGGTAAGACGAGCCCAGGCTCGCTGCTGCTCCTCCGTTTGTAAGCGGATCCCATACCTATGTGGATGGTAGAAGGGTTCCATCCCTTCTTCATCATCATCAGCTAACTCGGGCTCTAATTCCTCAACAACATCATCCTCATCAGACCCTGGTTCATAGTCCTCGTCCTCAGCACTGTTGTAGTCGTCCTCTTGTTCATTCGACTGGCCATCTTCCTCGGACTGGGACCCGGCCTCGGACTCCTCCTCTTCTGAGTGGTACTCCTCGTCCTCTGGATTTTCTTCATAATCGCGTCCTTCATCTTCAAAGGACGAAGAGGAACTAATGACCCGTTGGCGACGTTCGTGAACCATTGGGATGTCTGCAAAAGAAGTTCCAATCAAAACCATACTATGCAAACAAACACCACAAGATGAGCATGGCTCCCCCAAACTTGCTTAGAAGCAAGTTTGAACTACATTATCCCCCATATTCAACTTATAAGTGTAAACCACCACCACATCAAAGCATATCCTCCTTCAACACAAAACAACATCACAACACAATTCAACCCATCTTATGGACAATGAAGACATGTTGAAAGCAATGGAACCAATTCTCTCATTACCCATAATTCCACACATAGACCAACATCAAGTTAACAAGTTCAACACCACTTATGAACAAAATTGAAAGAACAATGGGTGCATGCTTGTTGGATGAATTCCACAACATAAGTATAGCCCCCCCCCAAAAATCGCAACTCAACAAGATTGAAGCTAAATATGCATTCGACTTCATGAACTCATAAAGTTGCAGCAATGTGGGAAGCATAACATCATCAATTTCAAATTAAATCAAGGAATTCATCAAAACCCCTAAAATTTCACTCCATAAACCCTAAACATGGATTTGACAATTGAACCATGGATTTTACACAAATTAGGTGAAATTCAAACCTACATAAGATGGGTAATTGAAAAAAACGGGTTTGAAGTGGAGAAAATGTACCTTAGATGTCGGATTTGAAGACAAAATTTGAGTGTGTGCGTGTGTGTGTGAAGAGCGTGTGAGGAGAGTGAAGAAAAGAGAGAAAAGAGGAATTAAAAACCAGAATCTGCGTCGCCACGTCAGCACGAAATTCGCGACCTCGCTCGCGACCGCTACTGGGGTCGCGAATTTCCTTCAGTCGCCTGTGGAAAATTCGCGACCCAGTCAGCATCCAGTTAGCACTGGACGTCCACGTGGATTCGCGACCGGTTGAAGATTCGCGACTGGGTCACGACTTTTACACTGGTGAACCCCCTCTGTGTCGCGACTTCACAGGGTCTTGGCTGGGGGTAATTCGCGAGGTCGCTCGTGAGTTCCCACTCGCGACTCGGGTCGCGAGTTCCGTTTTGTGCACCCCGACAAATTTTTCTCCTCCAACCTCGTGCTGTACTTTTTGAACTCGGACCACGAACGTGATATACTAATAATAGAGCACCCAAATAAAGGTTTACAAACCCCAATCGCAACTTTCTTTGCGTATGCCTAACGTGTGAAATAAAATCCACATATTAAAGTTTATTTGGGTTACTCGATTCTTTGTACACCCACTTCGTGGTTCTCACCTGCATAACTCAGCAAAAAGACAACAACACAACAAAAACAAAGAAAATAAAACAAAACAAAACAAAAGAAAACTGTTGGGTTGCCTCCCAACAAGCGCTGCATTTAACGTCGACAGCCAGACGACCTTTTTCAGCTCAAGGCTCCAACAATTTAATGCTGGAGATCTCATGGCGCTGCTCCGGACTGTAATATTTCTTCACTCGATGAGCATTCACAGTGAAAAGCTCCCCCGTTCTTGACAACAGTTGAACTACTCCACTGGGAAGAACCTTTTTTATCACAAACGGACCCAACCATTTTGACCGTAGCTTACCTGGAAACAACTTCAAATGAGAGTTAAACAACAGAACATTATCACCAGGTAATAACTCCCTTTGAACAATCATCTGGTCGTGGAATACCTTGGTGCGCAATTTGTAGAGCATCGAATTCTCGAAGGCCTCCGTCCGAAATTCATCAAGTTCATTGAGCTGGAGCACTCTTTATCCCCCGCAGCCTTGAAATCAAGGTTCAACTGCTTGACTGCCCAATAGGACTTATGCTCCAACTCCACCGGCAAGTGACACGACTTCCCGAAGAGCAACTGATATGGAGACATTCCTAGAGGCGTCTTGTAAGCAGTCTGATATGCCCATAATGCATCATCCAGTAATAAAGCCCGATCCTTCCTATTGGTGTTCACCGTTTTGTCAAGGATTTGCCTTATCTCCCGATTGGCCAATTCAGCTTGTCCATTTGCTTGTGGGTGATACGGCGTGGTGACCTTGTGCTTAATCCCGTATTTTGCCAACAATGATTCCAATGGCTTATTGTAAAAATGTGTTCCCCCATCACTTAGTAGAGCTCTTGGTGTCCCAAAACGAGAGAACAATTTCTTTAAAAAGCTTATGACAACTCGAGAATCATTCGTAACTGTTGGAATGGCTTCGACCCACCTCGAGACATAATCCACGGCTAGTAGAATGTACTGAAAACCGCTAGAAGAAACGGGGAATGGGCCCATGAAGTCAATGCCCCACACATCAAAAAGTTCAACCTCAATGATGTTCGTGAGAGGCATCTCATTTCTCTTGGAAAGCCCCCCCATTCTTTGGCATTTGTCACACTCCCGGGTGAACTCATGGCAATCTTTGAACAAAGATGGCCAATAAAAGCCACATTGCAGGATCTTGAAGGCAGTGCGGTTGGCTGAGAAATGGCCACCGCTCGGCGAATCATGGCACTGCAAATAAATGGGCCTCCACTCTTCTTGAGGCACGCAACGGCGAATAACGGTATCCGAGCATCTCCGATACAAGTATGGATCATCCCACATATAAAACTTCACATCATGGAAAAATTTCTTTTTTTGATGTGAAGACAAGTCCGGTGGCGGCATACCGGCAGCAAGAAAGTTAACAAAATCGGCAAACCAAGGAGTTTGAGATTTTACCACTAAAAGCTGCTCATCCGGGAATTTATCATTTATAGGCACATGGACATCCTCGCCATCCACGGGATGCTCTAGATGAGATAGGTGGTCCGCAACCACATTCTCGCAACCCTTCCGATCTCGAATCTCGAGATCAAATTCCTGCAGCAACAAAATCTAACGGATTAAGCGAGGTTTGACATCCTTTTTGTCAAATAAATACCTCAGCGCAGCATGATCTGTATAGACAATTGTTTTGGCACCAATTAAATAAGCACGAAATTTATCAAAAGAATAAACAATGGCTAAAAGCTCTTTCTCGGTGGTCATGTAATTGACTTGTGCCGAGTCTAAAGTACGACTGGCATAGTAAATCACACGAAACAATTTGTCTCATTTTTGGCCCAAAGCTGCGCCTACAGCCACATCACTCGCATCGCACATGATCTCGAACGGCTGTGACCAATCCGGAGTGATCAAAATGGGTGCACTCACCAACGCCTTCTTTAAAGTCTCGAAGGCCTGTAAACACTCAGCAAAGAAGTCAAATGCAACTGATTTTTCTAATAAATGGCTAAGTGGCTTAGCTATTTTAGAAAAATCCCGGATAAAACGCCGGTAAAAACCGGCATGCCCAAGAAAACTTCTCACAGATTTCTCATTGGTTGGAGGCGGCAGCTTTTCAATAGCAATGATCTTGGCACGATCGACCTCCAAACCTGCAGCGGACACTTTGTGTCCCAACACTATACCATCTCGTACCATAAAATGACACTTTTCCCAGTTTAAAACTAGGTTGGTATCCTCACATCGCTGCAACACTTAGGTTAGATTGGATAAACAGTTATCAAACGAATTTCCATACACAGAAAAATCGTCCATAAAGACTTCCATAATATTCTCAATCAACCCATGGAAAATAGCCATCATGCATCTCTGAAAAGTAGCAGGCGCATTACACAATCCAAAAGACATATAGCGATGAGCAAAAATACCATATGGACATGTAAATGCAGTATTTTCTTGATCCTTAGGAGCAATCATGATTTGGTTATATCCAGAATAGCCATCAAGAAAACAATAATACTCATATCCGGCTAATCTATCTAACATCTGATCAATGAGGGGAAGAGGAAAATGGTCCTTCCTAGTGGCAGCATTCAAAATGCGATAATCAATGCACACAGTAGCAATCATTTCTTTTCCTTCATCCTCAACCACAGTCATGCCCCCCTTCTTAGCCACAACTTGAGTGGGACTAACCCACTCACTATCAGAGATAGCAAAAATGATACCGGCATCAAGCAATTTAAGCACCTCTTTTCTAACTACCTCTTGCATAATCGGATTCAACCTACGTTGATTTTGCACACAGGGCTTATAATCATTCTCAAGTAAAATCCTATGCATGCATATAGACGGACTAATCCCTTTCAAATCAGAAATAGACCAACCTATAGCACTTTGATATTTTCTCAACACACGCAAGAGGCTATCCAACTGAGAGTCAGAAAGATAAGCAGAAATGATTACCGGTTTAGTTTCGTTTTCACCTAGAAAAGCATACTTGAGATGGGCAGGCAACGACTTCACTTCCAGCTTCTTTGGCACAACCGTCTCTCCATCTTTAGCTTGCTCTTTTTCGTCCCTTAAGGGAAGGAACTTGGAGCCCCGCCTTGGAATTTCCTGCAATGAATTTAACTCGGTAATAACATCAGATAAATCCAAATCATCAAGTGTAAACTCATTTGAATCAAAATAAGAATGGAACAAGGCATATTCCAAAGGCTCCCTCGACTCCATGGAACTATCCATGTCAAAGCATGAATCCACCACTTGAAGCACTTTGCAATCTTCAAGTTGTTGAGCATCTGCATTGTCATGAAATTGCATGGCCTTGAAAAGAGAAAAAGTAACACTTTCGTCATTGACACGAAGTGTTAATTCCCCCTTTGCCACATCAATCAACGCCTTGCCCGTGTTCAGAAACGGGCGTCCCAAAATGAGTGGAACCTCGGAGTCGGCCTCCATATCTAGCACCACGAAGTCAACGGGAAAAATGAACTCGTTGACTTTCACCAACACATCCTCAACAATCCCCCGCGGATGTGTCACAGATCTATCGGCCATCTGAAGACATATGGTGGTGGGCTTGATCTTCCCAATGTTGAGCTTTTGGAAGAACGACAAGGGCATGAGGTTGATACTGGCTCCCAAATCACAGAGAGCCTTCCCAGTATGATCACCTCCAATGGTGACAGAGATAGTGAAGCTCCCCGGATCTTTAAGCTTAGCTGGAAGCTTCTTCTGAATAAGAGCACTGCAATTCTCAGATAAATTCACAGTGGCATAATCTCCAAACTTCCTCTTCTTCGAGATAACATCCTTGAGGAACTTAGCATAACTCAGCATCTGCTGTAAAGCTTCTACCAAAGGTATGTTAATGTGTACCTTTCGAAAAATCTCCAAGAACTTGGAGAATTGTTCATCAATCTTTTTCTTCTGGAACCGCTGTGGATATGGAATAGGGGCTGTAGACGAAGCAGGAGCAAGTACCGGCTGAGGCGCAGGCGGCGCCGGTTTCGGTGTCTCTGTGGGCCCATCAGTGCTCGGATCCGGCCTATCCTCTATCTGTCCATCTTCATCATTATGAGTAGGTGCAAGCCTTGGATTTTTCAGTCCTTCATACGAAGTCCCACTCCGTAGCTGAATGGCCTTGCACTGCTCTTTCGGATTCACAGTAGTATTGCTAGGAAACTGACCCGGCTGGTGCTGATTTCCCACCACTGTAGCCAATTGTCCCAACTGCTTCTCAAACATCTTCATTTGTGTACCCATGGCTCCAACGGCATTCTCTAGCTTTTCCACTCTATTCTGGGATTCGTCTATGTATTTCTCTGTCTTGCCCATGAAAGCCATCAAAAGCTCATCTAGCTTTGGCTTCTTTTCCTCATCTATCACTCCATTAGTCACTGAAAATCCGGGTGGGGGCTGCAGTGCGGCGTTGGGATTTCCATAAGAAAGGTTGGAGCGATTACCTTGGTAGAATTGATTTTCACCTCGATAGTTGTTGTTCTCATAGCCACGCCGATCTACGTAATTCACATCTTCCATAGCATTGCCTACAGGAGGCTCGGCATCCGTGCGAGTCAAGGAGTCAAATCGACTGTTGATGGTAGCATTCAACGTCGATAGCTGGGCGGCCAGCTTGGCAATAGGATCAGTGTCTTCCACAGCTGCCGTTCTCTTTATGATCTTCACTTGGCGATCATTTGTCCACTGATAACTGTTTGTGGCCATGTCCTCAATGATCGATACAGCCTGCTCATACCCCTTGTTAAGTATGGATCCACCTGCTGAGGCATCCAAAAGCCTCTTCATCTCCATGTCCAACCCATTGTAGAAGACGCACACCTGAGTATTGACCCCAAATCCATGGTTGGGGCATTTTCTGAGCAGCTCACGGAACCTCTCCCAAGCTTCATATAAGTTCTCATCATCATATTGGCGAAACTGAGTGATTTCGCCTTTCAGCTTCAATGTCAATCCCGGAGGAAAGAACTTGTGAAGAAACTTGTGAGCTAATGTCTCCCAAGTATCAACTGTGCTTAGATCCAACGAATGGTACCAATCCTTAGCAGCATCTCGCAGAGAGAACGAGAATAAGCGAAGTCTGATAGTGTCATCAGATACACCATTCATCTTTATAGTGCTGCAGATCTCCAAGAACTGCTGGAGATGCGCGTTGGGATTCTCCGTCTTGTGGCCCCCATACTGGTGCTGTTGGACCATTCCAATCAAGCCCGACTTCAGTTCAAAATTGTTTGCATTGATTCCTGGGCCTGGAACACGACTATGATTCAGCACCGGTGTAAACAGCTGATTGATAGGCACCGGGGCCGCTGCTCTGGCAGCTTCCTGAGCTCGCTCTTGCTCACGGAATCTCTGTTGTATTTCCTCCAACTGTTGCTGAACTGGCGCATCTGTTCAGTAGTGACAGGTGCTGCTTCCAGATCCGCCATCTTTCCCTTTTTCTTTCTTGCGTTCTGACGACGAGCAGTGGCTTCGATCTCAGGATCAAAAGGCTGAAGTGCTTCTCCTTTCGATCGTGTGCTCATACACTACCTACGAAGTTACAGAAAACAAGAAAAACTCAAAACAAATAAATAAAAACAATGTCTAGATTAACAATATAAAATAAAATCGAATAATAGCAATCAAATAAATTGAGCCCCCGGCAACGGCGCCAAAAACTTGTTCGGTAAATTCTTAACCTAACTGCAAGTGTACAGGAAAGCTAATAATATAGCAGTGAACAAGGTCGATCCACAGAGACTCAATATCAACCACTAATTATTCTATTTATCCTACGGCTGTTATCTAGACTAAATAACTTAATGAGTGTGAAATTAACTAGATTAAACAATAGAATCAAATAAACCACCACAAGAAATGAAACAAGTAAATTAACAAATGAATAAATCAGAAGAACAAACGTATCCTAGGATTGATTAATCAACAGTTAATCCACCAGTTATCTAACTCAATCTCATGCCAAAATTCCGATTCAAATCATGCTAGAGCAACCACAAATATATCCACAATCTCTTCTCAGAGCAATGCAAACGTTGATCACACATTAACTAATAACGTCCCCGTTCATTACCTAACATGCGATTCCTAAATGATCACAAAGTTAAAAGCTCTCTCAAATAATCTCAACTCTCTCGAGTGTTATTAATTACTGAGTCAATTATTCCGGATCTCGTGTTAAAACTCATCTCTCGAAATATGAATTAACACATCAAATTGCATCAATTAATGGCCAGTTAATCAACACATAATAAAAGCAAGAATAATTAAAGCATGATAAAAACCATAGACACAAGGATTGAATTAAATAAAAGGGTTCATAACTGAATCATAATCAACCCTAGAATACTAGGGTTTAGTTGTTCATAGTCAAATAAACAACACAAAAGCTAATCCAAAAATCCATAGTAAAACGAGAATAAAAATCTAATAAAACCCGGAAGTCAATTCTGCATCTAATCTCGTAAAACTCGAATCCTCAGAGCCCGTTCTTCACGATGGTCTTCGTTCGTCTCTTTTCCGTGCTCAAAAACTTGTGGTAGGGTTTTCTTCCCCTAATTTTCGTGTCTTTTTTCCTTTTTATACTAAGTACGAATTTGATCTATAGTAGGAAACCACAGCTTAAACCGTCTTGAAGATTCGCGAGCTCGCTCCCGAGCATGCCGGTCGCGACTTGGGTCGCGACTCCACGTGGCATCCAACTGTCGTAATATTCGCGACCGCTACTGATATTCGCGACCGGGTCGCGAATTTTCCAAAAACGACCCCTGTCTCTGTCGCGATCAAACAGTGAATGACCTTTGCTGATTCGCGATCTCATTCGCGACTCGCGATTTTTACTCTGAACACCCCAGCCTCTGTCGCGATTCGACAGTTGATGGCCGAGGTCTTCACCCGCGAGCTGCCACGTGGACCGCGGTTCTCGGCCATTTTTTTCACGTATTCTTCCGGGACTTCCATACTTCGTTCGATCACCATCTTTCCAAGTACAATTCCTGCAAAATTCGCACAAGTAATACCAAACTTCCAAATGCATGAAAACACGAATAAACTGAGATAAAACACACCATAACCAATTCAAACTCGACACAAAAGTGTATCAAAATCAGTGTAAAATCTCAGTTTATCAACCACATACTGAAATATAATGAAATTAAGGTAACAAACAATAAAAACACATAAAAATAATATTTCAATGCATAGTCGTCAAAATAAAAATTAAAAAAATCAAGCATTTGTTGATTACAAAATACTCCTCACGTGACCATTGGAATCCACATTGCTACCTTGGCATGGATGAATGCAAGAAATAAAAGTAAATAATACTACAAATTACAAAATAAGATACTCTGGGTGGACTATATATTACTCTCTTTTTTTTATTCCAAATAATATAAATACGGGTCGTATATAATAAAAATAATATTTATACACATTACTCGTATTGATAAAAAGAGGGGAGGGGTCAAGTAATTGGGTGGAGCATCTGTTGATGCCTCTTGAAGGAAAGCAGCTTCTGCAAACGCATCCGCTTGTGGAATTTGGTTATGAACAAATCCGCAACCTCATCGATCTCATCTTCAAGATTGAAGCTCTCTCCCTCCTCCTCCTTAGAATTCTTCACCATATCTATGGCCGAAATCGACGAATTCGGATCGTCGAGCAGCTCAGCCAGCTCCTGCTCCTCCTCCTCCTCGAACAACGAGTGCCTTAGATCAGGATACTTATCATCACCGTCGAATTCTTCAACCGTTTCACCTCCGTCGACATCGCAGCTGCCAACTCTGCAGCAGCTGGCGGCGGCGGCCTTGTTGTTTTTGTTGTAGATGACGATGGCCTTACTCAGATCATCATCATCAACAACATCAACATCATCATCATCGGCGCGGTGGCGGAACATGCCGTCGACGGCGTGGTTGATCTTGGCGGAGATGGCGGCGATGGAGAACTTCTTCTTGGTGGAGAGAAGCGTGAGTGATGTGAGCATGAGGCGCGCTTTCATGGCGTCGGCTTTGCTTCTCACAGCCATGCATTTAGCTCTGGTCACGCAGCTCACCATAGATGCTATCTGCTTCAGTTTTGAACCTAATTTCCCCTTCATCATATCATTAATACTAAATCTTCAAATTCTGCTACTTAATTAGTTTCAAGTAATTAATATAATCTCAACACTCTCTCTGATTTAGACTACGTCAATATATATATATATATATAGATGTGCATGTCAGCATGTGTGTGGGGGTGGGGGAGTAATGGGGGGGGCCAAGCAAAAAAAGATGTGAGAGAGCACTTTTGTTTGCTTTTAGTTTCTTAATTTATGTCAGAGGCATTTGATCTACTTTATAAAAGTGAAAAAGCAAATGAGGTTAATTTAGAAAGTAGAAAGTTCAACGATTCTTCCTACAAATTTATACACCAGAATAATTATTAAAATTTTGATTCATGGGAGGTTAATTAATTCAGCGAAAGTTTTCTTCGACTGTAAGGAAATTATTTTTGGGTAATTGAGAATGGCCGAAATTCATAGGACTTAATGAAGGACGTCTATTTTACTGAGAACAAAGATTTATTCCGGAACGATGATTTCCGATTATAAATTATACATACATTTGATATAACGAATGAACATATAATTTTTGAAAACTATATGATGATAATCATGGTAATCATCATTTATATTATTATTATTTTTGAATTAATTTTAATTATAAAGATGACTCATATTATGACACAATCCGAGTAACTTGGGTTTTGACCCTAATTTTTTTTATAGAGATTTGTAGTGTAGACGGAAACAAAGTGTTGATACGCACGAACCCGAAGGCGCAACACTAGTACGGCTGGTTCATAAGCCCAATTCATTTAAATGTGGAGGTTGTAAGGAGAAAAATATGGGTGGTAGATAGAATCGATCACTCCTTGAATATTTGTATTATGTTGCTCATTAAATAATAAACGAACTTTTTCTAACATTAATATTTCGTTTTAATTGAGCTCAAATTAAAATCGGTGCTGAGTTGCTTAAAGGGTAAGAAAAAGAGAGTTGGGTGAAAGTGCAGGTACGACATTAATTTTAGAGTGGAGAAAGGAGTGTTGGTGTCATTGTTCCACAAAAGGAATGAGATGCATTCCAATTATTACAAGCATGTATCAATTTAGAAAAGCTGATTTGGGCGAAAGCAGACACATAATAAAGGTACACTCAACTTTTAAGCATGTGAGTAAATTAGTTTACAATCCCTAATTTATCACTAATTTGCATTATTTCGCCTTATGCATTGTGAGATTAGCACCAGGTTTACATCTTTTATTTTATTTTATTACATTTTTTTATTTTTTTTTTGTGTCGCCCGCCTACTTGAATGTAATGCATACTAAAATATCGTCCCTATTTTGTGTTATATTTAATCAGCATAATAAACGAGACGCATGCATGTGTGTACTACATGAACCATATAGGTCTATCATAATTTAATAAATAAATTGAACAACACTCCATATTCAAAAATATCTATATGAGGAGGTCTCCTGTCTAGAAGTCCCCCCATGCGACGTCATTAGACGGGCGCGTGTGCGTCACGCGCCTTTTGTTTTTTCTTTTTTCTTTTTCTGTTTTTCGTGTTTTCCTTTTTTTCTGCTTTTCTTTTGCTTTTTTCTGTTTTTCTTTCTTTTTTTTTTTCTGATTTTCTGTTTCTTTTTTTTTTTCTGTTTTTCCACAAATTAAAGTGAATGATTTAATTTTTAAATTCGGCGACTCGCACAATGCACTCGCTCGACGCTAACGCGTCGGCTCGTGCATTGCACTCGACTATGAATTTAATTTTTCGAAACAAATATAAATAATGATTGGGAAAAAACATACACTCTAAAAACACCCCAAAAAATCCCCTAAAAACACAAAATGAACCCCTAAAAACACCCAAAAAAAACAAAATGAACCCCTAAAAACACCCCAAAAAACCCCTCAAAAACACAAAATATACCCCTAAAAATACCCAAAAAAAACCCCTAAAAATACAAAATAAACCCCTAAAAACACCCCAAAAAACACAAAATAAACCCCTAAAAACACCCCAAAAAATACAAAATAAACCCCTAAAAACACCACCAAAAAACACAAAATAAACAAAAAAAAAAAATCCTAAAAAAAACACACGAAATAGTACTATTTAGTGTTCAAAATGGTGCTATTGGTGGCGAATTTATTATTATTTTTTTTGGCGGATCGCGGGCGGGTCGGATCGGGTCGTCTGGTAGGCCGACCCATACATCATGATGCACAGGAGTTATGGCGTATCTATATTGTGGTATAAATACAACTTGTCAAAAGTGTGAATTAAGTTTGTACATGATTGTACAAATTTTTTAGAAATTGCAGAGGCGTAGGCTGGTAAATCAAACTAATAAAATTTATTTAGGTAATAAGATTCAAACCCTTGCCCGCTCCCTCTTTCTCTATTTCAAAATCTCTTACCATAGGCCAACTTCACATTTGAAATATTTTTACAATTATATATATATATATATATATATATATAATTTGGTTCAAATGAGGACTAGTGCTTCGTGTAGGTATGTGAGAACAATACTCGTTTATTATAATTTTAGTGCTTTTCTTACTGTATTTTGATACCATTTTTTTAATATTTTTCTTATTGTATTTTAGTGCTAAATATTTTAGCGCTAAAATAAAATATGAAAAGCACTAAACTTACACTAAACAAACCCGTTCTCATGTTCCCACACCAAGATTAGTCCCTATTATAATATAACCAACCCCTATATATATAATACTAGGAAAATTTTGGGACTCCTAAATTTTTTGTAATTCTTGAGGCCTCATGCAAGGAAGTGAACCTGTGGTATACATATATGTCTTTGCATGTAATATTTATACGTACTGAATATGTGAATTTAGATTTATAAATAGTTAGATATGTTAATTTGGATATATATAATGATAAAAAAAGAATGGGGAATTTTGATAACTATAAATGTCAGTGATTAATTTTGTGTGCAACTGATTTGTTTTATTGTTTTTACAGAGATAGTAGTCATGAAAAATACTTTAAAACGATTTAAAAAAAAAATCAGAGTTAACTAAGGTTGATTCTAACTGATGAGAGTTTAATTCATAATTATTTTTTAGTATTTGATATCTTCAATTTTAGTGACGATTAGTTGATAACCAAGAAATATAATTTTTAAAATTTCAATTTATTAATATTTAAAATTAAACTAAAGCACATGAATACAAAACAAATAAAAAATTAACATATTTGATATCGACAAAATGACAAATAATGTAAGTATGTAACACGGTTTGCTATTTGGGAGTTCAATCGGTGGTTCCCTCGATTTTTTCCTGATTACTAAGCTGCTAAAATTAAATGACTCGCCCTTCCCATTAAAACAATATAAAATAATTGACTCGCCCTATTATCACTCGTAGGCCATAGGGGGCCAAATAAATCATCTCAATTTTGAAGCTCAACAAGATCGCGTAAACCATCTTATCGAAAGATGAGTTACTGAACTTACTGTGCATCGCACGAGTCCATAATATTCTCCCTTCAAAGTTCAAAATGAGAGAGAGAGAGAGAGAGAGAGAGAGAGAGAGAGAGAGAGAGAGAGAGTTTATATCATTTTATTTTTATTCCCCTTAATTTAAATTTGTAATGTTGATATGGGATGTGAAAAAAATTATAACAAAATACGTGATGTGGCTACCATGGCGGAAAATGTGGAGAGGGGGTACACAATCTGAATCGAAGCAATATATTCACAAGTAATAACAACAATGTCATCATGTATGTCTGACCCTCTTTCTCTTTCTCTCTCCCCAGCTCACAGATTCAACCAAAAACAAACAAAAAGATAATCTTTCTGCAGGTCGACGCCGGAGCACCGATTGAGTGAGGAGAGTTGATTCAATCCATGCTTCACTATCACATTACATTCTGTGAAAACCAAGATCAGTGGATTGCTTCGTCATTTTTGGCCTTCGCCTTCCGGGCCTCAGAATTTGGTAATCCATTTTGATTCGATCGATTCCCGTTTATGGTTTCCTTGAATCCTCATATGTTGAATATTTCAGTGTTAATTTATTGGATTTGATGCCATACATAATGTGTGTGTGTGTGTGTGTGTCTTGTTGTCAGATGGAAGGCTGAGAAGAAATCTTGTTTGTGTGGAGTGATTCTATGGAGTTCCTCTGTTAGTTATGCAAAATATTAGATACTATTGATCATGTATTCGCCTCCATTGCACCGCCTCAAAGCTGCTGATTCCGGCCCTCCACTACGTGTATATCAAGTCTGGAAAGGGAGAAATGTATGTTGCATTGCTGTGTTTTTTCCCCTTATTATAGACCTAAATGATATGGAGATCGATTGAGATCAGTATAAAACTGGGGTTTCCAAATGAGTAAAACAACACAACTTATAATCTTGTTTAGGTTTGTTTGATGCATTAGAAGAGTTGCTCGACAGCAAATTAGTTGACGTGTTTTGTCCATACCATGTTCACAATTCATGTTAGTGTTCATGGTTTAACTACCAAGACTCTGTAAGTCATAATACTTAAGCAGTTGATAACTCATTACCAACTTCACTGTCTATCTATGAGTGTGTGTACTGTAGAATCCGAGGCGAGCTTACTTTTACAAATACCTTGCAGAGATTCCTCTTGGGAGGCAGAGTTGTATTTGGTCCGGACGTGAAGTCTATCTTCCTCACATTGTCCCTAATCCTGGTTCCAGTGATCTTGTTTTGGGCGTTTGTTGCCAAAAGCCTTATTACTTTATTTTCCCATGGAGGGGGAATTATTCTCGTAGTTTTCTCTGTTTTATTGACTGCATATGTGAGTTCTTCTTCTTCTTCTTCTTCTTCTTCTTCTTCTGTTCAATAAAATTTCTTATATATGTACATTTCATCTCATGCTATTGTTCGTTGATGTTGGAAATACAGAACAATGGGGAAACAAACACATGAACACATTGGAGTTAGATAGATAGATAGAAAGATAGATAGCTACACATTTTTCTTAGTCACTTCGAAAGTAATGTTTGAAGAGAATCAACTCTGCATATATATATACTGATGGCCGGTTGCAGTACAGTATATATATGTACGACTTTCTTATTTAGTTTGTCTTTGCAGATCCTGGTTCTTCTCTTTCTGACTTCTGGAACTGATCCCGGGATTATTCCCAGAAGTCCACAACTTCCGGAGCTGGATGATGATAGCTCCGGCATATCCACAGACTGGGGTGGTAGCCAGAGCAGTGCACACGGTATGCCATTGACGAGAAACGTAACCATCAATGGGATATTTGTGAAGGTAAAGTATTGTCAAACATGCATGTTGTATCGGCCTCCACGATGCTCCCATTGCTCAATATGTAATAACTGTGTCGAGCGTTTTGATCACCATTGCCCCTGGGTGGGACAATGCATTGGAAAGGTCAGTGCCTTGCTTCTTTCCACCACTTGTTCTTGCAACACCACTACGTTTGTAAGAACAATTCTCTAGTGAAATTAACCACCGATGAATTTATGGGTGAATGCAGAGGAATTACAGGTACTTTTTCATGTTCGTGTCGTCTACAGCCCTTCTGTGCTTGCATGTTCTAGCTTCGTGTTCAATAAACATCATGAAGATAATGCATAAGGAACGCTGTGACATGTTGAAGGCTATCGAGCGGTCACCTGTTTCAGGAATCCTCATCATGTATACTTTTGTCATCTGCTGGTTTGTTGGAGGCCTCACGACGTTTCACTTATATTTGATTTCCTCAAACCAGGTTTTATTTTCAATTGCTAGCTATATTTTGCTTCAGTCTTTTTCTTGATAATGCAATTATCATATCCCCAACTAGCTTGTGATCGATGCATTGTTTTCAATTCTCCACGTACGTACGTATGCAGACGACATATGAGAATTTCAGGTATCAATATGATCGAAAGATGAATCCTTACAACCTCGGAGTTGCTAGAAATTGTGTGGAAGTGTTCTGCTCTAAGATTCCCAGTTCCAAGAACGACTTCAGGGCAGTGATCAAAGCCAATTCACCAGTTGGTTTTAAGCCCTCTTTATACACAGCCCCGACAAGGGCCGTGGATGTAGAGATGGGAAGACGGCAGCAGGGTGTTGGCGGTGATGATTTTGAAGATATGAGGGCCCGAGGTGGGGGATTAGGCAGATTGGAGAGATGTAGCACCGGGCCAAGACGCGACTGGAACGAGAGGGGCAGCAACATCAGCAGCACCGAGCCAAGACGCGACTGGAACGAGAGAGGCAACTGGAGATGATCCCTACCCCTAATAATTGAACGCACATACATGCATGTATCTTCATTGGATTCAGTAGTGATGTGCATGAAATTGGGCTTGTTTATGTTCTTGTACTGGTAGAAGTAGGGTAGGGCATTATTAATCAGATTAATTAGGAAGATTCCTTTTAGATTTCTTTTCAATATCATATATCTGTGTTCGATTTTCATCCGTTTTAATTAACCTTATTGGCATTCATCAACAATCAACATTAGGTAGTATTTTGTAGTGACTATGAAAATTGAAATTGTTAAAAGAGTTGCTCATGCAACTTACAGAAAAATTAAACTTCTACCATTGGGAATGCATATTCTGTATGCTCTGCCTCATTGAACCTAATTCAGAAGCGTCTTGTTCTTCGTCTCCATATTTTCTCTTATTGGAGTAATTTGGAGGTGCAGCAGCCACCCCTAAGAAATCAACAGTCATTTTGTCTTGGTCATGGATGGAGTTGTCATTCATGAAAACAGATAGATCGTATAAGCCCATGTGTGCATTAATGTCAGCTGTAGAAGAGCCTTGTTGAAGCTTGTCAGAAGCATTCCCGCTTCCATTGAAATAGCCTGTGAATCCTCTGAGAAGAAAGGGAGAGAGAGAAGAAGCATCACTAGTTTTAGAGCCCATTTCTGTAGCCTTCTGCAGCAATGCAGTGGCAGATGTGTAAGCAGCAGCAGAGGCGTTGGAGTTGGAACTCAGAGCTCTTGCACTGTAAAATGGATCCCCATTAATCAAGGAGGAGGGGTTGTTAACAATAACAGGTGCGGACATGGACAAATCATGAGCTTGTCTCGGCAACATTGCTCCACTGGCTGCAGCACTCTGGCTGTGGCTGGTCCTATAATTCTCCTCGCTCAGGGCATCACAGAATGCTCTGTGAGTCACGAAACTGTCCTTCCTGCACCACAAATTAATTAATTAAACGGGACGAGCGAGGGAGTCTTGTGTGGGACCGTCTCGTCTCAAAATGAAAAAACAAACCGGGAGAAAATGGTGCCACAATCGCAGCGGTATTCGCGAGTGCCGCAGATCTTGGCGTGGGCCTTCCAGTCGGACTGGACGGCGTAGCGCTTGGAGCACTTGTCGCACTTCCATTTCTTCTCGCCGTGCTTGCGGCAGTAGTGCTTCTTGATGCCGGTGAGATCACCGAGGGCCCGGCCCGGATTGTGGTGGACGCAGTTGGGCTCCGGGCACACGAACACTCTCTTCCTGCAGGCTTCACTGCTGTTTGGTCTTTGCTTCAGCTTCCATGGAAGGTTGTGGCCTCTTCTGTGCAGCTGCAGATTCTGATCGCGTTGGAATCCTTTGTGGCACACTTCGCATATGTATCGGTTTGTAGCCATTAGAGTTCTTGGTGATAACGCCACTACCTCTGCATCAGGATCTGATCCATATATATATATACATCCATCCAGTTTTTGTTTTTTTTTTCAATGAATTAATGAAAGATATATAATGATCGATCGAGTTGTAATAAAAATATTTAGAAAGTATGAAGTGCAGAATTGGAACTTGCCAGGATTCCCAGGGAGATTGCGTTTCTTCTTGAGGGGGCGAGAGGTTCCATCAGCATCTGCAGCAGTTTCGTCGAAAATGGAGCTGCTTTGGAATTGGTCGTCGTCTTCTCCAAATTCCTCAACCACGAAATTGGACATCATCATATATATTTACTCCAATTTTTGCATGCTTACTTCATTCCCAGGAGGTGGAGATCCAGGTTATTTATACCCTCACTAGCAGACAGAAACAACAACAAATTGCATCCATTCAATAGAATAATAATTTAATCATTCTCATTAATCATATATTCAATATCAGATCTATGCCATCCAAATCAATTTCCATATAATTAATTCAACTGAGAGAGTTTTATCGATCGATCAATCAAATCGGTCAGGTATATTGGATTAAACAAAAATTCACGTACTTCTTTTCTTTTGATTTTTTAAAAAATATTTTTATGTTAATTTTAGAGTCCTTTATTTATTATTTATGAAATTTAATAAATAATTGCAATATTCTAAAGGATCGAAATGCATGATTTTTAAAAGTCCTAAATTGATTATTTTTATTTTTCAGGCACTTGATTTATATATAATCTGTGTTTTGGGTGTTCTGAATCCATGGAACTTGTTAAAAGAAGATAGAAAAAAGAATGGCCATCTGTAGTTGTAGTTTGTCCGTTTCCCATTTACAGTTAGAAAATGAGCCTGCAGCTGGAAGTTCCTATTCCTCTCCATGCAGAGAGAGAGAGAGAGAGAGAGAGAGAGAGGAAAAGACGTGTAGGACAAGTACAAAGATAAACATCCTCAAAAAGAGACAAGTAAAGCCTTCTGAAGGAGTATTTAATGCCAAGTCTTGCGTGATGAGTAATATCAATTTGTCTCGCTTACTTTGTTGTCTAGTTTAAATGCATCTCAAAACACACTCCAAATTCCTCTTAATTGACTCGATTTCATTTGTGTTTTTCTGCAATATTGATAAACAACTTCAATAACATCATTTATACATCTATATTGAATTCGCTAACATTTTTTTTTTCTCAACTTCAAATAAGTTCATGATAATTTAGGGTTTAATTGCTTTTAGAATCTGGGTAAAATGCACTAAATTCGGTGTGTTATCCAAATCTTACAACAAATCCGATTCTATTTTTGAAATTTTACTATACTTTTGTATTCTTACAAAATATGCATAGCTTTCATTTTCCAATATTTTCTCCAAAATACCCATATGTAAAATTAGGAAAGATGCAAGACAATCCCAAACTTAGGGGGGTGTATTGGATTGAGATTTCGTTGGATTTCGTTGGACTTTTAAAATCTGGGTGTATTCAATCCAGACTTTTAAAAGTCCAACGAAATTCTGGTGTATTCAATCCAGACTTTTAAAAGTCCAATGAAATCTTGGTGTATTCAATCCAGACTTTTAAAAGTCCAACGAAATCTTGGTGTATTCAATCCAGACTTTTAAAAGTCCTTTAAAATTCTGCGGTATTCAACAATCCACGGACTTTAAAATGTCATTGATTTCGTTGGATTTCAGCTGGATTTCACGTGAAAATTACAAAGGATGAATTCCGACCTCCAGACACGAGATTTCGATGGATTTGAAAAATCCAGCGAGCGCGGTGTCCCAGCGGCCGGTGAGGAGTTAAAATCGGGCACCCCAGCCGTCACCCGACCCCAGCGACCGCTGGCCTTGCCGATGATGGCACTCCAGCGGCCGCTGGGTGCCAGCGGCCGCTGGGATCAAGGCCGCTCGATTCCAGCGGCCGCTGGGTTTAATTTTTCTTACCAGATACACCGATCGTTGTGTTCCAACGAGCGCTGGCGAGATGGATTTGAAATCCATTGAAATCGTTCAAAATCGGTCCGAAATCTATACGAAATCCGCCAGACTCTGCGTGGAGTTGGGAGACTCCATGTGGAGTTTTGGGAGACTCCACGTGGAGTCTATGGATTTATAAAATCCATAGAAATCCATGGACATTTTAAAATCCAACAAAATCCATCAAAATCCCAATCCAATACACCCCCCTTAGAGTAGAGTCGTCAAAACGAGACAGTCCGCCCCCGCCATCTTTTAGACGGTAGGACTCTTATTTTGAAGCCCCTTTTTTTGGTGGACCCGGGCGGGTAAGCCGGTGATGGGGCGGGCTTTGGCGGATAATATCCCAAATGTTTGTAACCTAATTGGGTAAGACTAAGACTCTAAGAGTGCGCCGCTCCCTCTTCTTCTCTTCTTCACTTTAAGACTTTGCACAATCATATGTAGGAGCGGAGGAAATTTGCTAATTTGTGTCATGAAATTATTTGGGCTGGTCTTTCACCACATGCATCATGCCATTATGTGTGGATATTGAAACGAGGAAAGTAAAAATGATGAAAGTAAATGTGCTTGTAGTGTAATTGCTGTCAAGACTCCTCTCGTAACCAGATTATGAAGTGGTCCGTGACATTATTTCACATTAACTCCTCTCATGCTCTACCTTTATTTTCACTCTTACCATTTCCATGCTCTCTGTTAGAATTCATGTCTACTTCTACAATTTGGATTAAATTATATATATTTATTTCTTTCACTAATATAATTAACCTTTCACGTGAGTACTTGATTATGTCGGTTGTTAATTTGCAGGGTAATAGTTTTCAAGATTAAAAAAATAAAAAAAAAATAAAAGAGAAAGCCTGTGGGCTTGCCTGCCAACCCATGGGCTTAAGCGGGGGCGGGTGGGACCCTGTGTTTCTAGGCCCGCTCCGCTCTGCCTCGCCAACCCGTTCTGACAACTCTAATTAAGAGGGTATTTAGGGATTTTTTTTTTGAAAAAGAGAAGTTGTGGAGATTTTTTTTAAGACAAAAGGCGGTCTGGTGCAATCGAAAACATATGAGGGTTTCATGTAAAATTTTAATAATACGAAGGGTTTTTGGTGCATTTAACCTATAAAATAATGGGCTTTACATAATTTTATACTTTTAACATGAACTTAACATTCCTGCGCCTAAAATACAAATTTAATTATTTTTACAAATTTAATATCGATTTGAAATTGAAATCGAATGTGAATGTCGGAGAAATACACATGGCCAGGTTGTCCAGCCATTTAAAGCA
Source organism: Perilla frutescens (assembly GCA_026008535.1). Taxonomy (NCBI): domain Eukaryota; kingdom Viridiplantae; phylum Streptophyta; class Magnoliopsida; order Lamiales; family Lamiaceae; genus Perilla; species Perilla frutescens. Next base: position 23,603,492 of record BRKX01000010.1, on the reverse strand, counting down.
ACTCCACTTGATAAGTCAATTTATTTCGTATTTTTATGGGTATTTTGTTCGTTATAAATGTCTTTTTTAGTCTGTTTGGAGTCGAAAAAATCAGGTTTGGGGTTAAGGGCACTTCAGAGGTCGAGTCTGGCGAAAGAGGCATTTTGCCTAGTATTTCAAGCATAATTCAAGTCATAAAAATCATTTAGAGGCACAGCGAACTTCTTCAGCATTCATCTTATATTCGGAAGACAGAATGGGCATATTAGAGATAGATGAAGCTGATTGTATGATGACATGCCCACATTGCTCGTGCATACTCGACCTGGGGCTTGGACTGGGCACATGCGAAATTTTCGGGGAGTTATTGAATCAAGATAAGAACAAGAGGAAGAGATCAATCTGAAAAGATGTGGAGTTGAGATGGACTGCTGGATGCCTGGAGATAAAGAGATAAAGTCAATCCCTAAAAAATAGATATTTGATCAACAAACTGGATAAGGCTTATCCAGATGGTTGCAGAGGGCACGCTGGTCTAGGAAGGCAGTTGAAGACCCCCGCTTGTGGGGGAATTTGAATTTTTCGAATTGTATCTATATAAACAAGTTTATTCTGGAATGTAAGTGAGGAGGCTAGAAACACTACAATTTCACTTTAGTTCTAGTTTATTTTGCATGCTGCCAAGGCAGCAAAACAATTTAATAGGCCTTATGCCATTGGGACTTAGGATCTATTCATGTTCTCAATGTTGGAGTTGAGTATTTTGCTTATTTAATTCAATAAGTTTCCATTTAAATTATGTCTTTCATTTATGCAATTTTAGTTTTATCTAGCATGTTTGGTTAGATCCTTAATTATGGTGTTTGGATAATAGAATTGGTTTAAGTATAAAACTGGACTTGTAAGGCCGAAATGAGCTTATTAATGCATGAAAAGTTTATGCCGATTCTTGGCCTTGTTCCATATGAGTGTGTGTCTGAAATTTCCAATGTGGCTGATCACTCGTTAGACATAGAGGGCACACCACTATTAACTGAATTGACAAATCATGACTGTGTGTTGATTCATATATTAATAAGGGAATCGGTGGATTGTTGTGGGCACACAAGGAATCGGTAAACACAATAAACTTGGGTTCATCTAGGGCACACTGATGTCTATTCATTTACATCTCTTTGGGGAATCGGGGGTGGGTGATAGATTAGGGGTTTACTTGACAAGGAATCGCTTTTAAATAGAGCTGTAAATGAGCCAAACTACTCGCGAGATACTCGGGTATTGGCTCAAAAAAAGTTCGCTCGAGACTGGCTCGTTTGTTAAACAAGCCGAGCTCGAACCTGCTAAACGAGCTAGCCATTTTCTCAAGCCGAGCTCGCGAGCTAACTCGGCTCATGTGGTTCTTGAGCTTTTTAACGAACTGTCTCGCGAACCGAATCGCGAGTAGTTAAACGAGCCGAACTCGAGCCTGGCTTGCGAGTACTTAAACGAGTCGAGCTCGAGCCGGGCTCGCGAGCTGTCTCATGAGCCGAGCTCGAGCCGGGCTCGCGAGCTATTCGATTTAGAACTCGAGACACATACTATTTTTGTAATTATTAAAATATTATTTATTTATTGTAATTTTTGTCAAATTAATACTTCTCATTAAAAATTAAACGAAATTAATGGTATTAACTATTAAACTAATATTATTAAAATTAAGAAATCAATGATCAAGAGTAATGATTATATACACAAACATACAAATTAATGAACTATATATATAATATAGTTATCTTATTTACAATTCTAAATAGTATAGTAGTATGATAAATAATAATATGAAATATGAAATGATATTATATTAATATTGTCGAACTTAAGAAATTGAACGCTCAATAATAAATATTAAGTAATAAGAGAAATTAAGATTGATATTTACAAAATAATATTTCTCAATTCATTAATTAATAAATATGAAATGAAATCAATAATATTAATTTAATATTATCAAAATTAAGAAATATGTTGTTTAACACAAGAGTAGATGAGTAATAAAAGAAAAAAAAAGAAAAAGAAGAATCAACAATATATAGTACATAATATATAGATTATAGTCCATCTTAGATTATTAGTTATAACTTACAAGAATATAAGTTATAAATTATAAATTTATAATGCGTGTAAAGTAATAAAGGAAAAAAAAAATTATGATTAATATTAACAATTTGACAAAATAATACTCATTATTAAATATTAAACACATGAAATGTAATCAGTGATATTGAACTAATATTATCGAAAGTAACAAAATAATAATGGAAAAGGAAAATTAACAAAAATTAAAATTAATTAAATGTTCGAGAGTAACAATATTCTTAGCATCAATGTTATATAGTTAATCTTAAACTATAAGTCATATATATTGCCGTCCATCAATTAGTATTCTAATATATAGTCAATATTAGTTAAACTGTACATAGCAATAAAAGAAAAAAAATAAAATTCACAAAAATTAATGCTAATATTGACAAAATAATCAATCTCAATTCATTAAATAAGAATGAAATGAAATAAATGATATTGGAAATATAATAATTTCTCAAAAATTTCTTATCAAAATTAAGAAATCAAGTTCAAGAGTAACAATATTCTTATTTCTTATCAGTTAATTAGCACCGCTGTATAGTTAATCTTAAATTCATAGTTATATATACTATTTACATTATAGTACGTGGTTTATATAACTATAGTTTATATTAGTTAATATGCACATAATAATAATAAAAAAATTAACAAAAAGTTAGACTAACATTAAATAAGCTAAACTAAGAATAATAATTAAAAAGTTAAGAATTAATAGTCTCTTAAATAATATAGAATTATTAATTTATAAATTATCTTAATGTATTGTAATAGGATATGATTTATGAGTTGTGATTCATGATTTATAAATCTTACGACACACACTCGATAACTAATACACACACATAATATATATTCCCTCCGTCCCAATAGCAAAGTCCTCCTTTTTATTATTTACTCTCTCTATTTTAATAGAAGAGGACCTTGCTATTGAGACAGAGGTAGTATATAATATATATATATTATATAAGTAATAGACATACAGTATAAATTTAAAAATATATAAAAAATTAGAGAAATGAAAAAAATATCAATATTAATAAATAAGTAAATGAGGCGAGCTCGAACTCGAGCTCGAGTTCGGGCTCAAATTTTAAATAAACGAGCCGAGCCCGAGCTGAGCTTGATCTCGAGTTTTTTCTGTCGAGCCAAGCTCGAGCCCGAGCTCACGGATACTTAAACGAGCCGAGCTCGAGCTCGACAATACTCAGCTCGACTCGGCTCGTTTGCACCCCTACTTTTAAACCTAAAATGAAAGGACAAATAAGGAGACGCAGAGAGGAATCTGGTCTCTATAACTGGGTGACTTAACATGGATGAAAATCGTTGTGCCCATGATCGAGTAGTTTTGAACTTAACCAAATTCTAGTTCAAATGCCGGAACCTTTATTATTTGATATTTTCTTTAGTGTTCTTTTTGCAGATTTAATTTCTCATAAAGTGACAACAAACCAACCCCCTTTTGTGATGTGTTACTCGAAGGTGAAATCACAACAGCTCTCTGTGGGATCGATCCGTACTCATGAGCTAGTTACGCTCGCTGTGGGCACTAGAGCTACAAATTCATTTTGAGCGCGAAACGACCGTGCGTCACCACTTTAGATAAAATAATGAAGTTTACACGTTCTTTGATTTTTAACATGAACTTAAAATTATAGCAAAAAAAAAAATACTAACTTAACAACTTTTGTAAATGTAAAATCGATTTCAATTTCAATAAAATTGAAACTAGGTTGGTTGTCGGTCTACAAAAATTAGGCATGGGTTGGATTTTTTCCCATGATATATATAATTGTTGTGCTAGATAGATTTTCAATTTCAATTTCGCGAAAATGGAATTGATGTTTAATTTGCAAAAGTTGTTAGTTTGTACTTTTTGTGCCACAATTTTAAGTTCATGTTAAAAATTTGAATATGGGTACAATTTGTGTTTTTAAAAATAATTAACCTTAAACAACGCTATTCTTAGTTGTCAAAATACCAATTCACATGTATTTCTCCGATATCCGCGTGTTAGTAATTTCGCTTGAATTGAACTCGATTTTAAAAATTTACAAATGTTGTAAGTTTATGTTTGTTGTGAAATATTTTTAAATTAATGTTCAAATCCAAAAAATGTGTAAAGTTCATGATTTTAAAGCAATTAATCTATACATTGAAGTGTGAAAAAACATAATCTACGAATTTTAATCATTTTGTTCTGCTTTATGCTCCTAAGTTTATTCTTATCAGATTGGAGAACAGTTAAAACAAAAGTAGTAAATATTGGTAAACAATTTTATTAATCAACATACTCTCGAGGGACTTCAGTACCCAAAGTTGAAGAATAGTCACTACAAGAAATTTGCGTTTTAACGACGAACCTTAACGATAGACACGTTTCCGTCAGTGTTTACGACGGACTAGCGATGGACGGTTCGTCACTATCATTTTTAGGCTTTTAAATTGACGAGAATGATTCGCGCCTAAGCGTAACGACGGATTAACGACTGATTTACCATCGTTAGTCCTAACGACGGATACCGTAACATTATTTTCAGAATTAGTTAATTTAAAAATATAAATTTAATGACGGAATATATCCGTCATTAATAGTTCTGATTATTTAAATAATTTTAAAATAAATAGCCAACGATAGAATGTGTCCGTCGTTAGCATTATCCGATTTAATAAATTAAAATATTTAAGTTTAACGATGGAACAGATCCGTCGTTATATTTATTAGATTTAATTAATTAAAATATTTATATTTAATTTAAATTAAACATTAACGACAGATTATGGTCCTTCATGGAATATATTGAGGATACCTACACATATATGATTTTCTTCTTTTGACGCCCTTTCTTATTTAGGAAATCTTCGATGAACTATTAGCTAGCCTACCCTAGCTACTCCACGTCTTCACTTATGATCTCTATCAAGATCATGTACAATTTCGCATCCAATTCCCTCTAAGTATTTGGTGACAAAATATCAACTGTACTAGATTATCATATTGAAAGTTTAAGGAACAACTCTGAAATGTAAAGGTCACGAAACTACATCAAGAAAACTAATGAGCTACATCTTGAGTTACACCTCTTCATCTTGCACGTAGAGGTCCTCTTATATGCCTTGAAAATTTGAAAACAATTCCCTAGAGAAGCTTTCCTTGTAGATCGTCAAGTCCAAATTTGCATAGAACTTTCTTTGTTTGAATAGAGATATTCCATATTGAATTGAGGGTAAATATTCAATGCAATGTCTTCAAGGAATAGGCAGCAAGACATTTCTTCTTGATCCAAATTGTTCATGGAACCAAATCAACCCATAGAAGGAAACTGTAAAAAATTCACAAGGTAGAACATTGCCTGGAGCACTTTTGGGAACACTTCATCAATTTCTTTTAACAACTCAACTCTGTATTTCTCTTTCAGCACATCAGATCAACACTTGTTTCTTAGACAGTCCCACGAACAAATATATTGCCATAAATATATGAGAACAAATGTGTGTCTGTAAATGAGACTAACAATCCCCCCATTTGACATTTAATTTGGAAATACAATCCCATGATGAGCATAGAAAAGTCTTTGCTAAATCACAGATAAGAGGGTTAGATGATCAAATAATAAAAACAACTCATTAAAAAAATTGTGTCGTCTTCCCCTTTATATTAATAGTGTTGTCCATAACAACTTGATGAACATCTTCAACAAAACTCACGCATTTTACATCAAACAGATGACAAAAGCATGGGTCCCTTTATCTGTTTGGCTATAACTGGTCCAATATCCACATGAGGTTTGTTGGTCCCGGGCGAGTCGATATCAGTTTAGAGGGGGGGGTGAATAAACTGATTCAAAAACTTTTACTTTAGATGCGGAAAATAGGCCCTATGACTCGCTTGATGAAACTTATCTATGCACAAATTTGATAGTCAGTTGAGACAGTTTAAGTGCAGCTTGTGTGATGTTGTGTGCAGTTAGAGATATGCAACAAACAATATAGTACATCACACAAGAGATTTATAGAGGTTCGAAGTTTCAAACTTCTACGTCCTCTCTTCTTTCCGCAGAAGGGCAACTTCACTATATAACTTGAGTTTCTTTACAAATTACACAATGAAGGACAGTTGGCTGAACCTGGTAACTGCTCGCTACCTCAGCTGGTCGATGGCTCACACTTGAAGTCCCTAACTGCTCGCTAGGAAGGTAGGTGCTATTGTCGTCTTTACAAGGTTTTAGATCTCTTTCGATCTTCAAGAGGTTAGTCTTGAACAAAGGGGTATCAACTGATGTGCTCCTTTGATTGAGCTAAGTAGGTGATCGTTGAATAGCTGGAACTGAGAAGGCTGCCCTGGCTGGATCGTCAATAGCTGGCTGGATGTATTGATTCAGTGAATTCTTCTTCTCAGTTTGACTTTCGCAGTTTCTATCAAACGTTGCACTTGAGCTTGAGTGGGAGGGAGAAAGAAAAGCTCTTAGCTTGTATGTGCGAAGGTTGGCAAGGTGTTATGGTTGCAAAGAGTATGCGAAAAGTGTTTAAAACTCTGATTCACCCGTCTTTTATAGAGGAGTGATTTTATGACCGTTGAGCTCCATTGTCCATTTGATCAGAGGCTCTGTTGACTCATCAATGGCAGGTGGTCATTAATGATCACTTGGATCATTTGGTTGAAGTAGCCGTTACTCTACCACTCGATCTTCAGCTCAGTCAGCTGATTACCAGAACTGATCAGTCAGCTGGTTCCCAAAACTGATCAGTCAGCTGGTTACCAGAACTGATCAGTCAGCTGGTTTCCAGAACTGATCAGTCCCCTGATTCCCAGAACTGATCAGTCAAACATATTAGTTTTTCTCCCAAACTGATTCTTCAACTGATTCACTTCATCAGTCAACTGATGAGCTTCAGTCCGGAACTGATTAGCCCAAGCTAGGACTGATTTATTTCAGTTCAACTGATTCACCTCATCAGTTAGCTGATGAGCTTCAGTCCGAAACTGATTAGCCCAAGCTAGGACTGATTTATTTCAGTCCAAACACCAAGCTTTCATCACCTCAAAACATCTCAAACTGGACTACACATGCTTGCACATAACCAACTAATTTTCTAAACATTAATGTCATTTAAAACACCAAAAATCCACACATATACTTCTTAAGCTTAGATCTGAAAATATGTGACTAAAAAGCTCATGGTTTTCGAAAATACCTTTTCAAAATAACAAAGGAGAAGAGTTGGAAGAAGCTTGAAGGAGATGAAACGACTGAAACAAAGCTTCCAACGATGACGCCAGAAACCTAGCGGTGAAGAGCGGATGAAGGATAGCTTGAGCTCTCCTCAACAAGGCTGCAACTTCTTACTTCTACCACTCTTTCTCTCTCTCTAAAATTTGTGTGGGGAAGTGAAGATGAAGTGGAGAAGAAGATAGGAAAGACAAGTTGTTGATTTCATCTCTCCATCTCTTTCGAAAACTTGTGCAGAAAATGGGGATGAAATGGAGAAGAAGAAATGAGGAGCTGCTGTGTTTCCCCTCCCTCTTTCTCGAAAATTTTATGGCAAATGAAGAAGTGAAATGAAATGAAGAAATAAGTTGGATACCTTGCCCTTTTCTCTCTCTCAAGCTCTACGTAAATGCTTGGGCAAGGCTTTACCATTAAATGAGAGTAGGCTAGGCTGCAGATTTCTCCTTTTTCCCATTAGACCAATAAATGCCACAAGAGCTTTGGTAGATTGGCAAGGAAGTGACGAAAAGTCTTCCCAACTTGGAAAAAAACTAGTTGCTAAAATATCGATACTAGGGGATATCTAATTCACTCTATTTGAAATGCTCTGCTTTAATTATCTGAATTTAATACTTGCATGACCGGAGAATATATGATTCTCTCAGTCCTAAAAATATTTATCGGAATATCTAATTCATGATAAACACACACCGCAAACTTAAAAGAATAGGAATTGAATTTATCTGAAATTATAATTTCGGCTTTTCACAACTAAAAAGAGGATTAAACCCTAACTGAAATAATTAATTCACCTATGGGAATTAATTGATCTTGAATTCCATGGAACCTAACGGATACTTTCGACCTTAATCTGACTGGAAATTACTATACTAAATAGTAATTGCAACAATTTACTGTAATTAAGCAGTAATTAATTTACGGGGTATTACATTCCACCCCCTTAAATAAATTTCGTCCTGAAATTTACATATCTTAGAGAAACAATCCTGGGTATTTTGCTTTCATCTTATCCTCGAGTTCCCATGTCGCTTCTTCCTGACCATGGTGACTCCACATGATCTTAACTAGAGGAATGGACTTGTTCCTTAACTCCTGGACCTTTTGATCCAAAATGGCTTCTGGTCTCTCTTCATAAGTTAGATCTGGATCTAACTCAATTTCACTGTGCTGGATTACATGCTTGGGATCATACACGTATTTTCTTAATTGGGAAACATGAAATACGTTATGAACATTACCAAAACTGGGTGGTAATGCCAATCTGTACGCCACTGCGCATATTCGCTCAAGGATCTCGTAAGGTCTTATAAAACGTGGTCGTAACTTTCCTTTTATGCCGAATCTTATTATCCCCTTGGAAGGAGATACTTTCAGAAAAACCTTGTCTCCTATTGCAAATTGTAAATCTGTACGATGATTATCCGCATATGACTTCTGCCGACTCTGGGCTTCTTGAATCCTCTGACGGATTTTTCTAACAATTTCAATCATTTCTGACACTGAGTCTGGCCCTAGAATCCTTTGTTCACCCACTTTATCCTAATAAAGTGGTGATCGACACTTTCGCCCATACAACGCTTCGTAAGGCGTCATATTAATGGTTGCTTGATAACTATTGTTATAAGCGAACTCGATTAACGCTAATATTTCCTCCCAGCTTTCACCCCTGTCTAGGACCACTGTTCTCAACATGTCCTCTAATATTTGGATGGTCCTTTCGGACTGTCCATCCGTTTGTGGGTGAAACGCTGTACTGAAATTGAGTTGAGTTCCCAACTCCTTCTGCAAGCTAATCCAAAATCTTGAGGTAAACTTTGAATCTCTGTCCGATGTTATCGACACCGGAACACCATAAAGGCGTACAATCTCTCTTACATAAATCTGAACTAGCTTATTCGATCCATCCTTCACGCGGATCGGGAGAAAATGAGCTGACTTGGTGAGCCTATCAATAATGACCCATATGGCCGTACTCCCTCATCTTGACTTGGGTAGGCCTGTCACAAAATCCATCGCTATGTGTTCCCACTTTCACTCGAAAATCTCTAACGGTTGTAGCGCACCATAAGGCCTTTGGTGCAATGTCTTAACTTGTTGACATGACAAGCATCGCTCAACATAGGAAGCTACGTCCCGTTTCATTCATTCTCACCAGAATTTTTGCTTCAAATCCTGATACATTTTCATACTTCCCAGATGTGCTATATACGGAGTATCGTGAGCCTCGCTCATGATCTCATTTCTGAGCTCAACACAGGGTGGAACACATATCCTATCTTCATAAAGGATAACATTATCTGATGCTTCCTTGAAGCTTTCTATTTTTCCCGATCTGATCTTCAAGTGCATCTCTTCCATGGTCTGATCTTTTCTCTATGCCTCAATTATCTTTTCGCGGAGATCTGGTACAGCTACTAATATTGCCACATGACACACAATCGTCCCAGGTGGGTAAACCACCTCTAGCTGTAAGCTTTCAAAATCCCTGATGAGTTTCTCCTCCTGATTGAGGAGAAAACCCAATCTGCTTGTTTTACGACTCAAGGCATTCACTACCACATTAGCCTTACCTGGGTGGTAACTGATTCCACAGTCGTAGTCCTTTACTAATTCAAGCCATCTGCGCTGTCTCATATTTAAATCCTTCTACTCGAAAAAGTACTTCAGACTCTTGTGATCTGTGAAAATCTCACACCTAACTTCGTATAGGTGGTGTCTCCGGATTTTCAAGGCATGCACTATTGCTGCCAACTCTAAGTCATGCGTAGGATAATTCAACTCATGAATTCTTAACTGTCTGGACGCATATGCTATGACTTTACCTTCTTGCATTAGGACGCAGCCTAATCCATTCTTGGAAGCATCCGTGTAAATCATAAATTCTTTATCACTAACTAGAATGGCTAACACTGGAGCAGTTGTTAATCTTTTCTTAAGCTCCTGAAAACTAGCTTCATATTCTTCTGACAACTGATACTTGATTCCCTTTCTTAACAATTGTGTCATTGGCCTCGCTATCTTGGAGAATCCTTCTATGAATCTCTTACAGTATCCAGCTAATCCCAAGAAACTTCTGATTTCATTAGGAGTAGTTGGAGACTTCCATTCTTGTACTGCCTCTACTTTAGAGGGGTCCACTTTGATTTCTTCTGCTGACACAATATGCCCAAGGAACATTACATCCTTCAGCCAAAATTTGCACTTACTGAATTTGGTGTAAAACCTTTCTTTTCTTAGTGCTTCTAACACTGTCCTCAGATGTTCTGCATGATCTGATTCATTCTTGGAATAGATGAGAATATCATCTATGAACACTAGGACAAACTTATCTAAGAATGGATGAAACACCCTATTCATGAGATCCATGAATACCGCTGGGGCATTTGTCAATCCGAACGGCATTACCGTAAACTCGTAATGACCATATCGGGTTCGGAAAGCTGTCTTGGGTATATCTTCTGACTTGATCTTTAACTGGTGATACCCAGACATTAGGTCAATTTTTGAGAATACACTTGCCCCCTTGAGCTGATCAAAAAGATCATCAATCCTTAGCAACGGATACTTGTTCTTCAATGTCAGCTTATTCAGCTCACGGTAATCTATGCACATCCTCAATGTGCCATCCTTTTTCTTCACAAACACAACTGGTGCTTCTCATGGTGACGCACTAGGTCGGATAAAACCTAGGTCTAATAACTCATGAAGTTGAATCTTGAGTTCTTGTAACTCTTTTGGGGCTATCTTGTACGGAGCTTTTGAAATCGGAGCCGCTCCCGGTTCTAAATCTATTGCAAACTCGACTTACCGGTTCGGTGGCAATCCTAGCAATTCTTCTGGAAAAACGTCTGCAAACTCTTGCACAACTGGAACATCTTCCATTTTCCTCTCTATATCATCTATTTTGTTTAGATAAACCAGGAAAGCTTGATTTCCTCTCTTGATCATCTTCTTGGCCTGCAGTGCTGAAATCATTGGAGTGAACTTTCCCATTTATATGCCGTGAAAACTTGTTGGTTTTTCTCCTGGAACTTGGAATGAGATCTTCCTTTCGCTGCATAGGATCGTGGCATGATTTTCTGACAACCAATCCATTCCTAGGATTACGTCGGTATCCCACATCGGTAGGACACTAAGATTATCAGCCTTAATCCTAGTTGTTCCCAAGTCTATTTCTATGTTCGAGCAAACATGAGTTGTAGTCATGGTTCCACCAGTTGGTGTTAAAATCTTTTTCTTATGACTAGCTTGTTCAGTTTTAAACTCTAACTTATCACAGCATGCTGATAAAATAAAGGAGTGCGATGCTCCAGTATCAAATAAAACAACTAAAGGAATGCCATGAAGTTTGCCCATACATGCAAGATTTCATTTCTGCTTCCCTTTACCGGAGAAACTGGGGTTCATTGCATAAGACCTGGGATTTCCTTGCTGCATCTGCCTCTGTTGTTATTATTGGGGTTGCTGACTCTGTTGCCCCGATGCCTGCAGGGCCTTTAGCTGCTGAGGGTTTCGTCCCTGTTGTGCCTTCGGGTATTGCCTCGCATAGTGACCTTCCTGGCCACAGTTATAGCAACTTGTGTTTCTGGCCTGACATATGCCTTGGTAGTGTTTGTTGCACCTTGGGCATAGAGGAATGCTGGGTTGTGATGGCGCAATTCTTCCTTGAGCAGGAGCACTCTGCTGGCCCTGCTGCCTATTTCCCCGCCAAGGCTTTTTGTAGTCTTGGTTCCTGTTCTGGTTACCTCCATCATTCCACTTTCTCTTCCCTTGGAAGTTCTGTGATGGAGTCCTGGTTGGTGCTGGTGCTGAAGTAGGTATTGGAGTTGATACTGGGGCCTTTCTTTCTTCAGGCATTACTGCATCGATATGCAATGCGCTATTCAATGACTCGGCATAGGTTAGGTCTTCCCGACTTGCCAAAGACATGGCAATCTCATGCCTCAGTCCTGATCTGAACTTAGATGCCATCTTCTCATCAGTATCTACCTGAAGAGGTGCATACCGTGATAACTCATAGAATACTCGCTCGTACTCTGTGACGGATATCTTCCCCTATTTCAGAGTATGAAACTCTGTTTCCTTCTTGACTCTGAACGTCTTAGGAATGTATTTCTCATAGAATCCAGTTTTAAACTGATCCCACATGTAAGCATCAAGCTGCTCCGGAGTCATAGTTCTCCTTCTAGACTCCCACCAGAAATCTGCAGATCTGGTTAACTAGAATGCTACATAGGAGAGTCGCTCCTAGTTATCACAGCGGAGGAAATTAAAAATCCGCTCCAACACTCGGATCTACGCCTCAGCATCGGCCGGGGTTCCTGCCCCATCAAACGATGGAGGGTTCTGTCGCAGAAAAAACTTCTCAATTCTGCGCTGTGGAGGTGGGAGAGGTGTCTGCTCTCTTTGTTACTCGTGTTCTTCTTGTTGTTCTTCCTCCACTCTTTCCTGCCTTCCTTGCCTTGGAGGTCTCCCTCTAGGCCTATTTTGTCTAACGGGATTCGCATTCGCATTCGCATTTCTTCCTCGTGCTGCTCTGGGTGGTACCATTCTGCAAATTATAATTTTAATTTATAATCAACAATTAGGCCACTACCTACTGCTGCACAATAACTCATGCTTTAACAAATCCTTAACATATCTTGAGCATAACGCGTTGAACTCTGAAGCATAATCAACAACCCTTCTAGTCTTATATATATATGCATCAGGAAAATCACCTCCAACGAGGTCTTACAAGTACATTTCCTAATGCATGGGTTCTGCAAAAACCAGCCATGCCTGGACGACAAAATACTTACAAGCTACGCATTCCTGTCTCAAAAGGTGGGAATACCTAAATCCCAAGAATGGTCCTCTAGGGAACACATTCAACTACTGAAATGTACATAACAAAATAGATAGTCGTCCTGATACAAAATACACTATCATAGCACAAAAGCTAAACTAGTCAGACGAGCTACTGGCCGACCAACCATCCTGGATCTCCTGAGGGGTCATGCCCCTCCTCTGCCTGCGAATCCTCCGAGGGCTCTTTCTCTGACTCCTCTCCTACCACCAGTACTAGACGGTCTGCAGCTGTTGCACCTCTCTCCTCAGCTCTCTAGCAGCGCACCTTATGCACAACCTCTATGGTCCTCTCTGGAGAATCTGCCACCGCCTGACGCTTCTTAGGAGGAAGCTCGTCATCTGCGTCTTCTAAGGCTGCTCGTGTCACTCGTGAAGGTCTAGCCTCCTGATCATTCTTGCATCCTTGATGGGGCAGGAGATCAGTGTCCAGCTATACTACTGGCTCTGGAGGTGGTGCTGCTTGTGCCGCAAAAACGGAAGGGATAAAATGGTCATAAACTCTCCTATGTGGCTCATCCCTGAGAAGATAGTTGTGCATCTAAGCAAATGGGCCTAGAGGAGGTACACGCTGGGTAAGGTACTGATGCATGAGTAGGGCGATAAACTCAGGCAAATTCGCCATCAGCTCAAAAGTCTGAGAGTGCTGGCATATGTAATAGTATGAGGCCTCTGTCGCCCATCCACGCCACAACTGTGGAAGCACTCTAAGCAGGCGATGAATACCCTCCACATGACTGAGCCTCGCATGCAACCATAGCTCGTGGTAGCATGACAAGAACCCTGCTAGGGTCTCCCCGCACTCTGGCTCACAAGTCCTGAACCAAAATATATACTGTGCTACGGATATCGGATGGGGTACACTCTTCCGTGCCGTACATCTCTGTCCCGCCATCTGAGATATAAAGGAGAATTCTCATGAGAAACTCATTTATATAGATACGCCTAGAAGTATACATACAACCGTATTATGACTCTTTGAACTGATATACTAAACTAAAATGGTAATTCTAACCTCTCCTAAAACTTAAAGGGACTAATAATTTCCACACTCAAAATCATACTGAAATGAGTTCTTACTGATGAACTCTTTGACTTAGTACAATTCTAAGTCTATTTTCGAGACGTTGACTCGAATATTCTTAACTCCTTTGAACATTCCCGACCAACTCTCGAAACATCTACTGGAAAATCTTGAACTCTTAAACTCTATTCCAAGGCGCTAGCTTGAAATAGAAAACTTCTGGCTACTTTTCAAGTTTCTAACTTGAAAACTCTGAACCTACTATTTGAGATGCTGACTCAAATACTGAAGTTTTACCTCAAGATGCTAACTCGAGATATAAATTTTTGAGGTTACCCTTTTCGAGATGCTGACTCGAAAAGTAAAATATCTGAAGGATCTAGTTCGAGACGCTGACTCGAACTAAAATTTTCAAGATTCTATCTTGAAGGTTTCTGGACTGATTTATTTGAGACACTGACTCAAAATAAATTCAGCTCGAGATTTCGAAACGCTAATTCGTAAACCTTTAAAATGAGGACTTGATGCATCAGCTACTGGAACTGAAATCCCTGATCATAATGCCTCCTAAAACTGGATCTGATTCTGAAACTTGTCTTTTTTTCCTTCAAGTTCTTGAACTTGTTGAATTTCTTCATCAGGTTTCACCGACTGAGTCTTTACTTAGTGAAAGCCAACTTAAAGGGAACTAAGGCAATCTAGATTCCTCTAAATTCCTCTATGTTCTCTGAGGCTTAAATTCATTAAGCAACCTGACTTATCTGAAGTCTGATCGTGTAAAAGCCCGACTTATCTAAAGTCTGACTCAATTGAACTTTGCAATTATCTAAACTGCATTACTGACATCTGGCAACCTCGGGTGCCTGCTTAACTGTTACATTGTGAGCTTGCCTTAATAAATAAAAATCATTGAAACTCTTTTTAAACATAAAAGGGCTTTCAAAACTTTTTCTGATGCAAAACTTTTGCCAATATCTGATTGGTCTTAAAACTTTTGCCAATATCTGATTGGTCTTACCATACCATTATCTGAATGGTCTTACTGAAAATTTTGCCAACATCTGGATGGCCTGATCTGAATACTTTTATAAAAATCTCACCATTTATCTAAATGGCTTAACTGAAAATTTTTATAACTTTGCCATTATCTGAATGGCCTGAACTGAAAGATATTCAAAATCTTACCATTATCTGAATGGCCTGCTTGAATACTATAATTTTGACAATCACATACCTTTCTTTCTTTAGTTGAGACTGATGTGAGGGAGTGCTGAATGTTGTTAACTGATCACTGAACAGTCTAAGGAACAATCTTACACTTAACTGAAAGAACTTAGAGCTCAGAGCAAAAACGCTCTGATACCACTCAGTCACAACCCCAAATTAATATCTGATTAATATGAAGTGGTCAGGCACGACTCGATCCCAATGAAGGATGGATCAAGGCGCGAACCGGAAATAATTAAATAAAGGAATGAAGTACTACTATTTGGGGTTAATTGATACCAAATAGTAGTACTTAATTGATTATCAAGGTATTGGACTCGTCCGGAATCAAAAGCTGAAATATTAGACTTGTTATATAGCTGAGTTGCGGAAGCAAAAGAAAGACAATAATAATAATGATAATAATAATAATACAAGGTCATCTGAGCCTTGTACCAAAAAGAACTCCACTCTCAGCACTTCTCCCTTCCACACCAGCTCAATCTGCACATTTAAAAACAAACATGTAGGGCTGAGTACAAGGGTACTCAGTGAACACATTGCCAAAAATATTTACTGAATTGAACACTGATTTTCTTGTCATGCATCTGAGTAAACACACAGGGGTCTTATCTAAAAAGGTCCTATATTTTACTAAATCACTTTCTGTTTTTGAGCGCTCTTTTCTGTTATATGATCATCCATATCCCACTGAAAGTCGAGGAATAGCTCCGCCCAGCCTTTTCCACGAACGTCGGGGAATAGCTCCGCTCAGCATTTTCCCTCGAACGCTTAACACAACTAAATGTCGAAGAATAGCTCCGCTCAGCTTTTTCCACGAACATTTAGCATCGTCGATGTCTTAGTCAGGAATAGCTCCGCTCAGCCTTTCCCCCTTCCTAATATCACCGACTTAAGTGTACACTAACCTCGGTTAACACGCTAAGTTAGCACGAGGCCCGATCGATTTAAGAGTTAGAAAGCCCCTTGCGAGCTAACTAAATACAGATAAGGATATCATACAAAACAAAACATTTTATGCATGACAATAACTTATTTGCATCAGAAATAAATAACTTCAGGTGAGTAAAAACTCAAATCATTATTTGGACTAAGAGTCCGTTGAAAAGAAAGCCCACCTTTCACCGATGTTTTAAACGGCAGCTGCTAATTCTTCACAGGTCTTATCCCTTGCGGATCTGCTAGCGTTCAATATATAAAAATATACTTAGCATGTCGATCCTAAAATTGACAGGACTCAACACGACACGAAGGCCTATTAGGGTCTAGTATCCGTTCTAGATTTTTCTTAGCTTAAGGGTTAATCTCGACCCTAGTTCCAAACCACATAAAGACATTTATCGACATCATTTAAGGTATCAAAAATACCTTAACATCATCACAACTAGATTCTAGGAACAAAGTCATCAATAAGTTCGTAGACTAAACAACGTTTTGCACAACGTCTATCTTTGAAAAAATTTCTGTTTTGACTCACTAAGGTGCAGGGGACAAGCCATACACCGTTGGAAAGCCACGGAAGTCTAGTTTTCGGAAAAATTGACGGTGACTCCAGATATTAACTAATAAAAAAGTTATGACCGATTGACTAGAAGGTGGCAGAACTGCCAGAATTTCTGAAAACGAACTCGTGACCGGACTTTGAAGATTTTTCACAATCGATTCAGGAAGAGTTACAGACTAAGCCATATACCATTAGAAATCCACGAAAGTCTAGAATTTTTAGAATTTTACAGTGGCTTAAGATGATAACAAATGAAACAGATATACCCGATTTACTGAAAGGTGGCAAATCTGTCATGAATTTCCGAAAGAAAACACATGCCTTGACTTTGACGATTTTTCATAATTTACTCAGAACAAATTAGAAAATGAAACATATACCATTGGAAAGCCACTTAAGTCTAGTTTCCGGAAAAATTTACGACGGCTCAATACGATGTCTAATGAGGGAGTTATGCTCGTTTTACTGAAGGGTGGCGAAACTGCCAAACCAAGCTGCGCAGCGCGCCATCTGCGCGAACTCCAAACAAACTCCGAATCAGTCAGCTGATTTCCAGAACTGATCAGTCAACTGATTCCTAGAACTGATCACTCAGCTGATTTCCAGAACTGATCAATCAACTGATTCCCAGAACTGATCAGTCAGCTGATTACCAGAACTGATCAGTCAGCTGGCTCCTAGAACTGATCAGTTAGCTGATTCCAAGAACTGATCAGTCAGCTGATTCCCAGAACTGATTAGTCAAACATATTAGTTTTTCTCCCAAACTGATTCTTCAACTGATTCACTTCATCAGTCAACTGATGAGCTTCAGTCCGGAACTGATTAGCCCAAGCTAGGACTGATTTATTTCAGTTCAACTGATTCACCTCATCAGTTAGCTGATGAGCTTCAGTCCGGAACTGATTAGCCCAAGCTAGGACTGATTTATTTCAGTCCAAACACCAAACTTTCATCACCTCAAAACATCTCAAACTGGACTACACATGCTTGCACATAACCAACTAATTTTCTAAACATTAACGTCATTTAAAACACCAAAAATCCACACATATATTTCTTAAGCTTAGATATGAAAATATGTGACTAAAAAGCTCATGGTTTTCGAAAATACCTTTTCAAAATAACAAAGGAGAAGAGTTGGAAGAAGCTTGAAGGAGATGAAATGACTGAAACAAAGCTTCCAACGATGACGCCAGAAACCCAACGGTGAAGAGTGGATGAAGGATAGCTTGAGCTCTCCTCGACAAGGCTGCAACTTCTTACTTCTACCACTCTTTCTCTCTCTCTAAAATTTGTGTGGGGAAGTGAAGATGAAGTGGAGAAGAAGATAGGAAAGACAACTTGTTGATTTCATCTCTCTCTCTCTCTCTCTTTCAAAAACTTGTGCAGAAAATGGGGATGAAATGGAGAAGAAGAAATGAGGAGCTGCTGTGTTTCCCCTCCCTCTTTCTCGAAAATTTTATGGAAAATGAAGAAGTGAAATGGAGTGAAGAAATAAGTTGGATGCCTTGCCCTTTTCTCTATCTCAACCTCTACGTAAATGCTTGGGTAAGGCTTTACCATTAAATGAGAGTAGGCTAAGCTGCAGATTTCCCCTTTTTCCCATTAAACCAATAAATGCCACAAGAGCTTTGGTAGATTGGCAAGGAAGTGACGAAAAGTCTTCCCAACTTGGAAAAAAAACTAGTTGCTAAAATATCGGCACTAGGGGATATCTAATTCACTATATTTGAAATGCTCTGCTTTAATTATCTGAATTTAATACTTGTATGACCGGAGAATATCTGATTCTCCCAGTCCTAAAAATATTTATCGAAATATCTAATTCATGATAAACACACACCGCAAACTTAAAAGAATAGGAATTGAATTTATCTGAAATTACAATTTCGGATTTCCACAACTAAAAAGAGGATTAAACCCTAATTGAAATAATTAATTCACCTATGGGAATTAATTGATCTTGAATTCCATGGAACCTAACGGATACTTTCGACCATAATCTGACTGGCAATTACTATACTAAATAGTAATTGCAACAATTTACTGCAATTAATCAGTCATTAATTTACGGGGTATTACAGGAATTCTAACCTGGGGGGACGAAATGTAATAATCTTAGTTTTGGGGGGGCAAAAAATAATATTACAATACAAATAATATTAAATTTATATTATAAATTATATATACACATATAAAAAAAAATTGGACAAAATTTGAGGGGGGGCGGGTGCCCCTACCAGTCCCCCTAGGTCTGTCCCTGTGTTGCGTTAAAACCCATCCCTCAACAGTGTAGCTTCAAGTAGCGATATTGTATTATTTTTCTTTGGCAAATTCTTTCATGCATAATGTATGACCCAATGCAGGTCCATACACCCATCAGATGAGTGGGCCGCACATGGGTTTAGTAGGGTCAACCCACTTCACCCCACCCACATCTAAAAAAAAAATCACACCAGAAAAATGTATCACTCATTCCACAAAAAGTATCAGTCGTAGCCTTAAAAGTATCACCTTACTAGTTTAACTATACGAGTGTATTACATCCGAATTATGGTTTAGTAGATGTAAATTTAGGTTTATTATTCCAAATTAAGATTTCTTATTCCTAATTTGGGTTTAAATTAATTCACTTTAATTTTATGGTTCTCTAATGCCATTTTAGGGTGTATATTTATTTCAAAATTAACATTTATTATTCTCAATTAGGATTTATATTTGTTTGAAAATTAATTTTGAGTGCAATGCGTGAGCCCACACGTAATGTCGGGCGAGTGCATTGTGCGAGTCGTCTGATTTCAAAAAAATTAAATTAGTTCATTTCAAGTTTATGGTTCACTAATATCATTTTAGGGTATATATTTTTTTCAAAATTAGAATTTTTTTTTCTAACCGACCTAGGATCGTATATCTTGTGTATGAGAGACATGTTCTTTTTCCTCATTTTTTTATATATTTTGTATTCTATTTTCTTTTCCATTTCCTCTTTAATTATTTATTCTTTTTTCTTTGAAATGTTGAAATACAAAATTGTACATCTTATTAAAATGTTGAAATTAAAATGACATTAAATAAGAATGCACATATTGTTTTGTTTTAAAGTTGAAATTAATGATATTTAATAAAATTACATAATACGTTTTATATTTTTAATGTCATTTTTATAAAATTAAGATTAAATAAATATATACAAATGAATATTACAGAATATTCATTTTTATAAAATGAAGATTAAATAAATATATACAAATAAATATTATGAAATATTCATTTTTAGTGAAGAGTTTAGAGTAGACTATTAAAAATGAACTATAAATTTTACTGTATAATAAAATTTTACAGTGATGGATGTACATCTTGTGATCACGTGATGTAGAGTCGAGGTAATTAATTTGAAAAATAATTGACCGTATTAAATAGATTTGGAAGTAATCGAAAATGTGGCTCGACATGATGTCCTTTTCTTCATCATTAATAGTTTCATAAAGGGTTGGTATCAACAAAATTTGGGTAAATTTATTTAGAGTGTGCTTCTTTGAAACCAGATTAATATTTATTTTTAGAGACACTTCATCTGAGAGCATCTAACGAATTATAAATTATTAGATAAATCTTATATTTGGTCCGGAAGGTGGTCTCTCTCCCTTTCTCTCCAAATTTTATTCATTTTTTTTTTCATTTTTTACAAATATATATTTAATTTTTTGAATTAATTTTTTTATTCATTATCCCGTGTAGTGCATTCGTTCGATCCTAACACTCGATAATTAATTTTTTAAAAATAAATATATACCCTAAAATAGAATTAGTAAATTCTATGAGATCAAAAGTTATGAGTTCGAATATTCTCAATGCCACAGATCGAATGTGTGAGTAAAAAAAAACTCTAATATGACGGGACCTGACATGTAAAATTGAAAGAATTGGTTTCCAAAATTCCTGTTGTGGTATCGGGCCCGGCTGGAGGTTCACTACTTGCTTTCCGGTCTCTTGCGGTCCCACTCACAGCTGCTCACAGCTGCTCAGGCAGCCAAGGAACTCGGAGGAAGGAGACTTAGCTAATCTTAGAGTGGACGAAGCCTCAGACGTTAGATCTGGAGGATCTAAGGAGTTTCTTCACAGGCTTGGCTCACACAAGGATAGATCTGCACATAGTAACCAAACATAGGTTAGATCGGGCATAAAATACAGAGATCTGAAACTCTGAAGAAAGCAGCACAAAAATATAAAGAAGAATAAAAGAAATCAGAGATTTAGAGGTGAGAAAATGTGTCTCGGGGACACAGGTGGGCTCAGATTTTTCCACGGACGACGACAATGGCGTTTCCGGCGACTAATCAGACCCAGACCACAAGGGGATGGTGAAACGATAGGCTTGAAGCTCTCACGGGTTCACTCAACTCACAAGCTACTCTGCCTTTCTCAACTCACAGGCCAAACAGGGATCTATGGTCAGGATTCCGGCTAGAGACACCGAGAAGACCAAGCAGAGAAGGCTTAGAGAAGAGAGATCAAGATTAGGGTTTGTATTTTGTGTGTGAGGCTTGAGAGAGAAGAGGAGTGTAACATCCCAGATTTTCAGAGTTTATTTAGAAAATTGAAGAAATTAATTAGAGCCTTGATAAGGATGTTTCGGTTCTAAATCGCGTTTTTAGGAGTTATTTTCCGTAAAATCATCTTTTCGAGAATTACGATCCGAGCTCAGTTATAGCCGATTTTGGTCATGTTTGAAAGGCGTTGACCCAAGGAGCATGCCGGTGCTTTCGGATTTTGAATCTGAAGTTGTTTGAGTTCCTAATGATTTAAAACGCGTTTAAAGAAGTTATGAATAGTGTTTTTCCGTAGGAGCGCGATCTTTAGAAATTTGTGAAATCTCGTGTGTTGACCCGAGCCTTATTTTTTCAAGCCTACCATATAGGAAATTTCTCAAGGAATCCGTTGGCGTTCTCGGATTTTCATTCTGAGGTCAATTGAACGCTCGGGAATTTTATTTGTCCTTTGTGTGGAATAGTAACTTTATTTTTGAAAAGAGAATCTTTTCTCTTTTTCCTTCAAGATGACTCGTTCTTTACCCTGAGTCAAGTTGGTTCAATAGTACTCGAACCAATGAACCTTCCGATGTTTTTGGATTTCGTGAATGAGGTCATTTGGACCTCGCCATCAAATAAAACGCCTTTTAACCGAACCCGATATTTTTAAAGCAGTGTTGTTGCACTGTAGAAGCTTCTCGGGGAAGCCATAATTTTGGCTATAAATAGCAGCCCCTCCCCCTTCATTTTTCTTGCACCTTTCAATTCTTTCACCCCCATTTCTTGAGAGAGAGAGTAGAAGTCGTGTGAGGAGCGCTCTTCGTAAGCGCACCTCCCAGTTGAGAGAGGAGTGGAAGATGGGGCCGCCGGGGCGCAAGGGGACTGCCGGGGCGCATGGGGTGCCGCCGCGGCGCATGGAGGGCCGCCGGCGCGCATCCCCCCGCCGCGGCGCATGGGCCGAGCCAGCTCCAGCACGTTTTCGTGCGGAGGCCATAACTTTCACATCGGTTGGAACCACGAAGCCCATGAGTACTCAAATCGAAGATCTTTCGAAGATCTACGTCTCTGAAGTAGCCAATAATCCGGAATCTCGATATTTCGAGTCAGAATTTCCGTCCCCCTTTTGGTAACTTTCGAGTGTTTAAATCGTTTAAATTCTCGCGTTTTAAGTTATAGTTAAGGGTCGAGGGTTTAGATATCATTTCAATATATTATTAGGATCTTAAATAAGGTTTCAAGTCATTGATTGACTTTTGTAAGATGAGGTGAACCCCAAGGAGGCCTGAGGAAGGATTTTCAGCTCGTTGCTTCGTCTACGTGCTCGTCATCGAGGTGGGTGGTTCTAAACTAAGTATAAGGTTTGAGCTATTAAGCTCTAGAAGCATGATAAGGCAAGATAAATATCCAATTAAAATATTTTATGCTCTGCCTGATTAGTCTCTGTATATGGAAAGGAAAGGAAAAGAAAAAAAGGAAGGAAGTTATAGCATGATTTTGTTAATTGTTATTTGAGCTCTTAATTAAGTAAATGATGTATGTTTTGATATGTTGTAATATCTTATAGTTGATTTATAGACGATCATAATCATAAGTTAAGTTTGTTATTGATATTATGATTGAGGAAGGTTGTTTAAGTGAGTAATGCCTTGTAGGTTGATTATAGTATTCCCTTGTGACATTAAGGTTATAGCCTTTATTAAGGAATGCAGTCTAGATGTTTCAACCTAGGTTATGATTTATGCTAGTATGATTTAGCATCGATGCTTTGATATTAAGGTTTGAATGTGAGAATTCAATATTGAGGATTAAGTATTAAGGATTTAAGGTTAAGGATTTGATATTGAATATTATGATTCAATTATTGTTAAGCAAGTTATCAAGCTCAAAGAACAGTTTTATTACATTATCATGTCGTGACATTCGTGTCACTAATGTTGTATTATTTGATAAAGTAAAGGGAGTCACTCCTGGGTAATCCCCTTGCATACTCAGAGGATACTTGAGGTAACCCCTCTCTTATCTTAAGGCATACCTAAGGGTGCAGTAGACAACAGGTTTGAGCTAGGAAGGCACCAGAAAAGAAAGAAAAAGGTTTTGCGGATATGGAGAGGGCTTTCGCGTTTTGCTCTCCATATACTGCCAGTTATTAATTGGATATTTCCAAAGTTTATCAAGAGTTTTCTCATAAAACCCCATTGAGTACATTAGTGCTCACGCCCTCTTTTTCAAATGTTTTCAGGTTGAGATGTTGAGGCCAGTTATGTGTTGTTGGTGGGGTTGCCTGAGTTGTTTAAGTTTCCAAGTTGTTACTTTATGGTTACATGATTCTCTTCCGCTATGTTTCTGCTAACTACTCTAAAATCTGGTATTTAGTCTTGATACATATAACTTGATTCTTGATAATAGCATGTCTTAAATGTTATGATTCCTAAATAGTAATAAAGTCTTGAGAAGTTGAAGCATGTTCTTGTGACATACCCGTTTATGCCTTTATTGATTCTGAGTTATTTGAGTAGTCATACTTGTTGAGCATTTCGGTATCTATTCATTCTCAGTTGACTTATGAATGAATCTTGCATGCTTGTAATTGTTGTTCGCCTATGAAGAGGCTTTTTCTTTCAAGCATGATTCTGCTCATTTCCAGTTAATCTTAAGTTATCTTTTTGTTTCATCCTATGATTGGGATAGTATGATTTATTTGACTCCGACTTATTAATGAATCCTTGTCGTTGTGACCCACGAAGGGGTCTTGTTTATTTAAAGAGTCGAATTCCTATCTGCTTGTCATTGGATTCTATTTAAATCTCGATTGGCCTATCATATGGCATTCTTTTGACCCGATTGAATCCTTTGACTCCTTTAATTCGTTGAAGATGATAGTTCTTCCAAGTCATGAAGTTAAGTTGCCTAAGTTTTTGAGGCGTTAACTTAGTTTAATTCTAAAAACACCCCCCTGGATTTCAAATTTTCGTGTTATTTTTACGCACAACCTCATCCCCATCCTCGGGATCGGGCTGTTACAAGGAGTGAGGTGCCGCTTTTGTAAGCGGATTAGGGTAGTAATTTAGGAATATTATGTTTAGTTATATATGGGAAGCACCAGGTCATGGGCTAGGGTTTAGAGTTTAGGGCTTCAGAGTTGGGCCAAAAATAAAAGGAAGAAGGTGAGAAGTAATTGGGCCAGAACAGAAAGAGAGCAAATTGGTCCAACTATCCACATATCCACCTTTGGCCCTATTTGGTCTTTTCTGTCACCATGAAAACACCTGCCAAAGACTGAGATTATCATCATTGCCTTTATTTTTACTCTGCCTATCACACAGACAGGTAAGAGAGGGTGGGAGAAATGCTATGCGCATTAATCCCAGTCTCAACACAAGAGACCAACCCAGTAACAGGTCTCCAGTCATTCAATGACCTTCCTTGAATAAGTTACAATCTAGTACAAATACCAACAGAAGGGAAATAACCATTATTTGAATAGCCCTCAGAGGTAGGCTAGGTATCCAGGCATGAAGCCCAGACAGCCCATCTTCCCTCATGGGTCAACCCAAATCCATACTCAAGGATCTCTTATAGGCCATCAACTTTGCAACTAGAAGGCACTTGGTGCCCATATCTGCAGGGTTAAACTCTGAGGCGATCTTATCAAGCAGCACATCACCTTTCTCAACTATATCTCTGATGAAGTGGAATCTTACATCAATGTGTTTAGTCCTGTCATGAAACACAGGGTTTTTGCATAATTAGATAGCAGATTGGCTGTCAGAGTATAATAGAGGTTTATCATCAATGAATTTAATTTCAGACAAGACACCATGAAGCCAAATAGCTTCTTTCACAGCCTCAGTTGCAGCAATATATTCAGATTCAGTAGAGGACAATGCAACAATACTCTGCAGTTGTGATTTCCAACTTATACAAGCACCACATAATGTAAACACATAAGATGTTGTTAACTTTCTTTGATCTTTATCATTTGCATAGTTAGAGTTAACATATCCCACACAATTTACACCATTAGCAGATTTAGAAAACATTAAACCATTAGATAATGTGGATTTCAGGTATCTCAACAACCATTTTAAAGCCTCCCAATGAGACATCCAAGGATTAGCCATGTATCTACTTAAACATGAGACAACATAAGCAATATCAGGTCTGGTGCTAATCATAAGATACATTACAGATCCAATAGCATTGACATAGGGGACACTTTGCATTTCATTCATTTCAAATTCAGTTTTGGGGCATTGATCTTTACTGAGCACAAAATGAGATGCAAGGGGCACAGAGACAGGTTTGCAATTCTCCATATTGAATTTCTGCAAGATTTGTTCAGCATATGTAGTTTGATGTAGCACAATAGTGTGTTTATTTCTATCTCCGTCAATATTCATGCCAAGTATTTTCTTTGCATCACCAAGATCTTTCATGTCAAAATTAGCGCATAGACAAGTCTGAACATGCTTAACAATTTTCAAGCAGGGGCTAATTAATAGCATATCATCCACATAGAGCAGAAGGAACACATGCACATCTGATTGCATATAGTATAAACAATGATCAAATTTACTCCTGGTAAAATTCAGACTTTGCATACATTTGTCAAATTTAATATTCCATTGCCTTGGGGATTGTTTCAGACTATATAAGGATTTTTTCAGCAAGCAGACATGATTAGGATGAGTTTTATCAATGAAGCCCTCAGGTTGATACATATAAATGTTGTTCTCAAGATCACCATTTAAAAAAGCAGCTGTAACATCCATCTGTTTGAGTTCCCAATCAAAGTGAGCAGTCAAGGCAAGCATAATTCTCATAGTTGTGAATTTTACTACATGAGCAAAGATTTCATTATAGTCTATGCCTTCTGTCTGAGTGAAGCCTTTTGCAACAAGTCTGGCTTTATATCTGACATTATCAATTTCTTGCTTTATTTTATATAACCATTTGCATTCAACCACAGAACAGTTTTCAGGTTTTTCAACAAGTATCCAGGTGTTGTTGTCATGCAAAGATTTCATTTCACATTTCATGGCAGCAATCCATTTTTCAAATTCAACAGAGCTAACAACCTCTTTATAATTTTTAAGCTCAATTTTATCCACATTGTTGAAGACATTAAAAGCATATAGAGATAAATTATAATCATCATGTCTTGCAGGAACTCTCACATTTCTCCTAGGTCTGTCTCTAGCAAGCTGATAGTTTTCTAAGTTCACAAGCTCAGATTTATGATCAGATTTGTTCTCAGGTTTAGTTTCAGAGCTAGCACTCGTATCAGTTTCAGACACATTCATATTATCAGAGAGGTTAGATTTATGATCAGATTTGTTCTCAGGTTTAGTTTCAGAGCTAGCACTCGTATTAGTTTCAAACACATTCATGTTATCAGAGAGGTCATTCCCAGATTCATTATTAGAAGCAGAGTCATTAGCATCAATATCATCAATCACATGATCAGGTAACATGAGGAAACATAAAATTAGGTAAATTCTCCACCTCACTTGGAGCATCAGAGTGTGAGAATTCAAGTAAACAAGGAAAATGAAGTTCATTAAATGTAACATCTCTGCTTATACAAGTTTTAAACCCATGCACTTCTTTATCCCAAAGTCTGTAACCCTTAACCCCTTCAGGATATCCAAGGAATATGCATTTTCTGGCCCTAGGTTCAATCTTACTCAATCTCTGATGAACATAAGCAGCACAACCAAACACTCTCAGATTAGACAGGCAAACAGGTTTATTCCAAAACACAGATTCAGGTAATTTTCCTAGCAAAGGAACAGAAGGAGATCTATTTATCAGATAGCATGCTGTCATCAAAGCCTCCCCCCCAGAATTTCTTATCAAGACCTGAACCAGCCAGAAGGCTCCCAACTCTCTCAAGGAGAGTTCTATTCATCCTCTCTGCAACCCCATTCTGTTGAGGATTATATGGCACAGATTTATGTCTTTTAATACCCCTGTCAGAGCACTAATTATCCATTGTAAGATTACAGAATTCAAGACCATTGTCAGTTCTTAAACATTTAATATTTTTCTTAGTCTGGTTTTGAATTTCAACAGCCCATTTTAAAATTTTTTGAAAAACTTCATATTTATTTTTCATGAGAAAGACCCAAGTATTTCTGGAGAAATCATCAATCACAGACAGAAAGAAAACATTACCACCATGAGTAAGCTCCTTGGCAGGGCCCCAGACATCAGCATGTAGGTATTCAAGTATTTCAGAGCTGACATGCATTCTAGGATAGGGAACAGAAGCAGGAAAATGCAATTTATGTTGTTTTCCCATCAGGCAAGGTTCACAAAATGGCATGCTTGTCACTTTATCATTTTTAAAAGCACCAACTTTATTCAGAATATCAAGACCCTTGTTACTCATGTGTCCTAGTCTAACATGCCAAAGAGCAGTCATATCATTATGCACCACATTAGTTACAGGAATAGGCACAGAGACAGCTTGCACAACATATAAATCACCCTTTCTGGGTGCATTGAAGTAAAGCATGGAGTCCTTTTCAAATCTGAATCTCAAGTAGTTCACAGAACCATCAAGCATTTTATCAGCCATTTTAGACACAAAAAGTAAGCTAAATTTCAATTTAGGAACATATCTGACATCATTCAGAGTGAGCATACTTCCATTTTCAAATTTCAAGCATATATCTCCTTTTCCAACAATCTCATAGTGTTGCCTATCAGCCAATGCAACATGACCAGTAGTACTCAGATAATGCAAGTTGTGAAACATGTGCTTGTGAGGAGTGGCATGAAATGTGCAACCAGAGTCAATTAACCATTCATTTTCATGCACATTTTTAGAAATAACATTGGTGTAATTGATGAATTGAAAATCATATGCAACATGAACCATATAAATGCCATCTCCTTCAAAATAATCATAATTCACTGAATCTTTATGCACATTATTAGCCTGGTTTGCACTATCATAAACATGATTTGCATAATGATCATAATTCCCATATCCTTTGTTCTTTTTAGGCATTTTGCATCTATTAGAAAAATGGCCAGGTTTACCACAATTCCAACATATTTTCCTTAGTTTCTGATCCATATTGTGGTTATGAGCATGATTAGGAGCAGACTTGGATGCATGAGCATGATTATGAACATAATTTGATGCATGGTTGTGAACATAGTCCTGATTTATATGCTGATTTTGCCCTAAATGCATGTTTCTCCTATGTCTTTTAGCAGCAAGCACACTAAGATTCTCAGGATTCAGAGATTTAAAGCCATTATTAGGGTTTCTGTTATTGTTCACATACATGATCTCATTATGCAGAGGTTTTGATTTCAATTTTTTTTAGCTCATTTTCTTTAGCTTTCAATCCAGTCACAATCATATCACAAGTAACCTTAGACCCACCATATTTTAGAGCAGATCTGACTTCAGAAAATGACTCAGGGATAGAACCAAGCAAGATTTGAGATGCATATTTTTCAAGAGTGTCATCACCAGCAAGTTTCAAGTCTTGCAGCAGTTTACTAAATTCATCCATATTTGTATCAATGTCTTTAGAAGCGTCCATTTGATAATTTATAAATTGATCTTGCAGAGCATAAACAGATTCTTCAGAAGTAGCAGTGTAAAGAGAATTCAAGTTATCCCATAAATCCTTAGCACATCGATGATGAGAAACTTTTCTAAGCACATTACTACTCAGATTTAATAAAATTGTAGCTCTGTCACTGTCATTCATCTCATGCAACTTTTCATTATCCACAGATTTGTCAATTTTAGTATAAATAGCTTTGTGAATCTTTTCTTTTGTCAGATTACACTCAATCCTGGTTTTCCAATCCTGAAAATCATTTTTACCATTAAAAGGGGCCATGAGAAGGTTGTTCATGATTACAGCAGACACAGAAACAGCAGAAAAACAGAAATCCACCTTAAACAGAGCAGGGGACCATAGCAGCAACATTACCAGAAACACTCAGAAGGCTAAAACAGCCCTCAAGAACAGAGAAAACCACCACAAACCTGAATCAAGTGCACCCGGGGGATAGAGTGTTGAGGCTATCCCAGTTCTCAGCACAGATTAATCTGTGGAGCAGGGGATCACTCAGAACAACCCCAAAACTTGAATTCAGTCAGCAATAACTGACTCCAAAACACAGTGTCAGACCTCAGAAACTCCAATACCACAGAGTTTCACACAGATTCCAACAAACACACAAAATAGGAATCACACAGGCAAAAGCCATCAAGATCAGGCAGATAACAGCCACAAGAACAGATTTACACAGAGATTGCAGCCAAAGACAGACAAGATCACAAAAGACCCTTAATGACCCCCTTTCCTAACTCTGCTATCCGGACAACTCGCACAAGAAGACCCACATGGGAATCCAGATAATCCGGACCGTAAGCAGAGGGTTAGGATGGCTTGGAATACCAATGGAGTGATTAAGCAAGGTGGAAGCAACAAACAGACATGATCGCAAGATACCACACAGAGTTTTAGGGTTTAGAGGTAATACCAGAGCCGATTCTCCCAGGCATGGGAGAGGCCGGACTTACCTTTTCCGAGCCCATTGGGGGCGAATCGGCACGGCCCTTACCGGCGGCAGGGTGAGAGGGATGGAGGCAGAAGAGTGCCCCCGGCCAGGTCACCGTCTCTCTGATACCACTGTTGTGGTATCGAGCCTGGCTGGGGGTTCACTACTTGCTTTCCGACGTCTTGTGGTCCCACTCACAGCTTCACAGGCTTGGCTCACACAAGGATAGATCTGCACATAGTAACCAAACACAGGTTAGATCGGGCATAAAATACAAAGATCTGAAACTCTGAAGAAAGCAACACAAAAATATAAAGAAGAATAAAAGAAATTAGAGATTTAGAGGTGGGAAAATGTGTCTAGGGGACACATGTGGGCTCAGATTTTCCCACGGATGACGGCTATGGCGTTTCCGGTGACTGATCAGACCCAGACCACAAGAGGATGGTGAAACGATAAGCTTGAAGCTCTCACGGGTTCACTCAACTCACAAGATACTGTCTTTCTCAACTCACAGGCCAAACAGGGATCCATGGTCAGGATTCCTGCCAGAGACACTGAGAAGACCAAGCAGAGAAGGCTCAGAGAAGAGAGATCAAGATTAGGGTTTCTATTTCGTGTGTGAGGCTTGAGAGAGAAGAGGAGTGAGGCGCTGCTTTTGTAAGCGGATTAGGGTAGTGATTTAGGAATATTAGGTTTAGTTATATATGGGAAGCACCGGGTCATGGGCTAGGGTTTAGAGTTTAGGGCTTCAGAGTTGGGCCAGAAATAAAAGAAAGAAGGTGAGAAGCAATTGAACCAGAACAGAAAGAGAGTAAATTGGGCCAACTATCCACAATTCCTAGCAAACATATCTTGGAATCAGGAGTCTTGCAATTTCAAGTTTAATAAACACCACTTAGTTTTAAATTTTAAATTATTCATGACGCCTAAGCGACAATGTTATTGTGACGGGGGAAAGCGGGTATGCGTGATATTATATACTCATTATCTTGAGAGTTAAACTTAAATTTGGTCAAAACAGCTCGGTATTAACGATATTCATGGTCTCTATCATGTGAAGAAATAGGGTTTCTCAAAATTTATGTTACAGGTTCATCACCATGAAAGAGTGTTGTGATTCATTTTGGTATGAAATAATAGACTATCTACATATTCAAAAAATGAGATGTGATTAGCTTCGCATGTTTTTTCTAAACACAAGATTTATATTTGCATATTATCCGTTTCAAACATAGTTGTCAAAATTTTATTAACCAGTACAAGATTTTATAATTAAAATTCAAAATTGGTAAACAATTAATGATTCTATTTAGTATTTTTTTTTTTTGAGTAAATGATTTTATGTTTAGTTGTTTAGGCCTAAAAGATATAATCATTTTTAGCATATTGTAATAGTTATTTCATAAAACTTAAGCTCACCCTAATTAAGAAATTAAGAATTCACAAATGAAATATTTTATAATAATGATTGACAACTTCTAAAAATGCAATTTTTTTATGCAAATTTAATTTCTGCACATGCATTTTATATTAAATAATTACAAACGTGGTTAAATGGACTAATGTCTTTATATAAACATTAAATGCTAGAAGATTTGTATATATTTCTTTAACTTTGTAGCTTATTTTGTCCAATACTGTGTTCTAATTTTTATTTATCTTCAAACACAATAAATTAAAATAAATTTTAACACGTCTAATATATTCTAAGTTATCATATATATATATATATATATATATATATATATATATGCATTCTTTTAGAACTAAAATTTTCGATGAATTCGATTATTTTTTTCGGTGCATCTGAGTACATGTAGCAGGGGGATTATGGATAATGGTAAAGAGAAACAAAAAGTCAGAAAATAAACTTATCAATTAAAAATTTAGTTAATTTTTTGTGTATGAAATTGTCACGGTACGTGGAAGTGACTAAAAATAGTGGAGATTTCAAATTGTTACACATGTGCACATAAATGACATAAAATACTCATTAATTACTTATTCATGTATTTTTTTATCTTAGTAGAACAAAATTTAGATATTTTATCTATATGTACAATACCATATTATTATGTGTTTGAAAAAATAAATTGTACATACATATTTACTTTTTTACTAATCACATAATCTATTATATTCTTAGTGACTTTTTTATATAGTTTATTTGATATATTTAAATTTTATATTTACTTTTTACTCTATAATATATTATGTTTTTAATTTATAAAAAGTTAACATTCGTGCAACTCACGTAACATATACTAGATATCTTGAAAATAAACTTAAATTTGATCAAAACGGCTCGATTTTAACGACATTTATGGTCCCTATCATGTGAAAAATACTTGACAAATCTCTCAATCTCTCTCTCTCTCTCTCTCTCTCTATATATATATATATATCTCTCTCTCTCAATTAATCAGGGAAACATGATTGTCCCTAAAAAAGAAAGATGATTGACAAACATATAAATTTCTGAGATTAAGGGGGTATATTCGTTTGAGATTTGGATGGATTTTAATGGACTTTTAAAATCCGGGTGTATTCAATTCAGACTTTTAAAAGTCCTTTACAATCCGGAGGTATTCAATCCAGACTTTTAAAAGTCCTTTAAAATCCGGAGGTATTCAATCCAGACTTTTAAAAGTCCTTTAAAATCCTGAGGTATTTAAAAATCCATGGACTTTAAAAAGTCATTGACTTCATTGGACTTCAGCTGGATTTGATGTGAAAATTATAAAGGATGAAATCCGACCTCTGGACACGAGATTTCGATGGATTTGAAAAATCCGGTGAGCGCTGTGTCCCAACGGTCGGTGAGGAGTTGAAATCGGACACCCCAGCCATCACCCGACCCCAACGGCCGCTGGCTTTGCTGATGATGGCACTCCAGCGACCGCTGGGTGCTAGTAGTCGCTGGGAGCAAGGCCGCGGCTCCAGCGGCCGCTCGGACCAGCGGTCACTGAATTAGCTCCACCTCTCCTCCCAGCGGCCGCTGGCTTCCAGCGGTCGTTGGGTTCCATTTTTTCCCAGGCCCACCGATCGCTGTGTTCCATCGAGCGCTGGAAAAAATGATTTCAAATCCGTTGAAATCGTCCAAAATTCATTCAAAATCCATACACAAATCCGCCAGACTCTGCGTGGAGTTGGGAGACTCCATGTGGAGTCTATGGATTTATAAAATCCATAAAAATCCATGGACATTTTAAAGTCCAACAAAATCCATCAAAATCCTAATTGAATACACCACCCTAAATCAATTAACAACCTCAAATCAATTAAATTGTTTATATATAATAAAATCAAGAAAAACGCTAGACGTGGTCACTGGTCCGTGCTCCTCATCAAATCGACGATGAACATCGCCGACTATTTCATGAGCTAACCATTACCGGCAAATTCGGCGACCCCAAAGTGTGGCAGATGTATCCTCTATGTTGTGGTATCGGCCTGGCTAGGAATTATACTTCTTATTTCCCTACCTCGTTTGGTCTCACTCATGGCTACTCAAGTAGCAAAGAACCTTATTTTTGCTATTACAAGCTTTTACAGACTTTTATAGACTATTACAGAGAGAAGATGGACGACTGCAGAAGCCTCAGAGGAGTAGATCAGGAGAATCTACGAAGATCTTCACAGGCTAGGCTCAATACTTGGACATATCTGCACAATGGAAGCAAGTACATTAGATCAGAAAGATAATCGCAAGATAAAATCAAGAACAGAAGTGAAATAAAGCAATCAGAGATAAAATCAGAGAATTAGCGGTGGGAAAAGTGCACAAAGGCACTGTGGCTCAGATTTTCCCACTGGCGGCGGCGATGGCGGCTCCGGTGACTAAATCGACCCAGACCAAGTGGAAGGGGATGGTGAAACGGACAGCCCTTGAAGCACTCACAACTCAACCCTCTCAAGAAGCCACACAGCCTTTTACACTCATAGGCCAACAGGAAATCACGGTCAGATTTCCGGCCAGAGAAACTGAGAAGTCCGGCAGACAAGAGAGAGAGACAGAGAGAGAGAGAGAGAGATTTTCAGATTAGGGCTCAAGATCGTGTGTGAGGCTTGAGAGAGAAGAGAAGAATCTAGAGAGATATAGAGGCGGGGATCACATTGGGAATATGAAGCGATTAGGGTGAATTAATTAGGGGACCGGGTAGTGGGCTAGGGTTAAGGGTTTTGGGCTTGTGGGCCAAAATAATAAAATCATAAGATAATTAATAATTCGGCCCAAAAGATAAATTGGCCAATATCAAAATTTCCACCTTTGGCCCATTTGATCTTTTCAGTCACCATGGAGTCACCTGCCAATACTTTGAGTTTATCATCATAGCCTTTCATTTTTACTCTAAGTTCATCACAAAGACAGAACCAGAGAAGGAGGAATAGATGCTATGCGCATTTATTCCAGTCTCAACACCAGAGACTAACCAGAAATTGTAACAAGTCTCTGGTCAGAAAAAACTTGACCATCACAGAACATGTTACACCTAGCAACAGTACCAAAATGAAATAACCAGAGGGACACACTTCCCTTTGGGACAATTTGAACATCCAGACCCAAGGCCATGAATGCTCTTCATTCCCCCTTTGTTCAACCCAAATCCATATTCAAGGATTTCTTGCAAGCAACCAGCTTTGCAACTGGGAGGCATTTTGTGCCCATGTCTGCAGGGTTGTACTCAGAGGGAATTTTATCAAGTAGAACTTCTCCTTTTTCCACAATGTCCCTTATAAAGTGAAATCTTACATCTATGTGTTTAGTTCTATCATGAAACACTGGGTTCTTACAAAGTTGAATTGCAGATTGACTATTTGAGAATAGCATGGGTTTATCTTCAATAAATTTTATTTCAGATAAGACTCCATTTAACCATATAGCTTCTTTTACATCTTTTGTTGCAGCTATATACTCAGACTCAGTTGTGGACAATGCAACAATGCTCTGTAATTGAGACTTCCAACTAATGCATGACCCACAAAGTGTAAACACATAGGATGTTGTTGATTTTCTGTGATATTTATCATTAGCATAGTTTGAATCAACATAACCAACACACTTTA
The DNA here is from genome assembly GCA_026008535.1 of Perilla frutescens. NCBI lineage: Eukaryota > Viridiplantae > Streptophyta > Magnoliopsida > Lamiales > Lamiaceae > Perilla > Perilla frutescens. The sequence goes on along the minus strand of BRKX01000010.1, from coordinate 23,568,419 downwards.
CTCCATCAGGGGACTTAGAGAACATTAAACCACTGGACATTGTGGATTTTAGATATCTAAGCAACCATTTCAATGCCTCCCAATGAGGCACACCAGGGTTTGTCATGTACCTACTCAGACATGATACATCATAGGCAATATCTGGCCTAGTGCTAATCATTAGGTACATAATAGACCCTATTGCATTTGCATATGGAACTTCAGACATTTCTTTCAAATCAGAATCACTTTTAGGACATTGATCCTTACTAAGAAAAAAGTGAGAAGTGAGAGAAATTGAGTCAGGCTTACTGTTTTCCATATTAAATTTTTTCAAGACTTGTTCAACATATGCAGACTGATGCAAAACAAGAGTATGATTGTTTCTATCTTTATCAATGTTCATACCTAGAATCTTTCTTGCATCTCCAAGATCTTTCATGCTGAAATTATCACATAAACAAGTTTGAACTTTCTTTACAGTTTTTAGACAAAGACTGATTTGAAGCATGTCATCCACATAAAGAAGGAGAAACATTAGCACATTAGACTGCATGTAATACAGAAAGTGATCAAACTTGCTCCTAGTAAAATTCATGATCTTCATGCAGTTATCAAATTTTATGTTCCACTGCCTAGGTGATTATTTTAGTCCATAGAGGGACTTTTTCAGTAAGAATACATGATTAGGATGTGTTTTATCAACAAAGCCCTCAGGTTGTTTCATATAGATGTTATTTTCTAGTTCTCCGTGCAAAAATGCAGTAGTAACATCCATTTGTTTTAGTTCCCAATCAAAGTGAGCAGTTAAAGCTAGCATGATTCTTACTGTGGTGAATTTAACTACAGGGGAAAATATTTCAGTGTAATCAATGCCTTCTTTTTGTGTGAAACCCTTAGCAACTAATCTTGCCTTGTATCTGACATCATTTATCTCTTGTTTTATTTTAAATAGCCATTTGCACTCAACAATTGAACAATCATCAGGTTTTTCAACTAGAATCTAGGTGTTGTTATCATGCAGAGATTCCATTTCACAAGTCATGGCTTTTATCCATCTATCAGATTCAGGAGATGAGACAACTTCTTTGTATGTCTTGGGTTCAGTTTTATCCACATTATTAAACACATTGAGGACATACAGAGATAGGTTGAAATCATCATATGTGGATGGCATTCTAATGTTTCTCCTAGATCTGTCCCTAGCAAGTTAGTAGTTATCAAGGTTTATAGGTTCAGATTCAGGCTCAGAGTTACTTTCATGCTCAGATTCAGAATTATCAATATCAGAAACAGTCATGTTGTTTGACACATTATTTTCAGATTCATGATTGGATGCAGAATCATTAACATCAATATGATCGTTTAAGATTGTATCATGAGTATGCACATTAATCTCAGGGAGAGTGGGGGGAAGATGATCCACTTTAGAAGTAACAGGGACAAACATGAGATCAGGCACATTCTCCACCTCACAGGGAGCAGTAGAAGGTGATAATTTATGCAGGCAAGGGAAATCAAGCTCATTAAAAGAGACATCTCTACTTATGCATGTTTTGAACCCAGACACGGTCCTATCCCATAATCTATAACCTTTTACCCCTTCAGGGTACCCAAGGAAAATGCATTTCCTAGACCTAGGTTCAATCTTACTGAGCTTCTGGTGTACATATGCACTGCATCCAAAGGTTCTCAAGTTTGACAAACATATAGGTTTATTCCAGAAAACACTTTCAGGTTGTTTTCCCAATAAGGGAACAGAGGGGGATCTATTGATCAAATAACAAGAAGTCATTATGGCTCCCCCCCCCAAAAAAATGCTTGTCAAGGCCTAAGCCAGCTAACAAGCTTCTGACTCTTTCAAGAAGAGTCCTGTTCATTCTCTCTGCAACCCCATTTTGTTGGAGGTTGTAAGGCACTGACTTGTGCCTTTTAATTTCCATTTCAGAACACAAGTTATCCATTGCATGGTTACAAAATTCCAAACCATTATCTATTCTTAAGCACTTAATGTTTTTATTTGTTTGGTTTTGAATTTCAACAGACCATTTAGAGAATTTTTCAAAAACTTCAGATTTATTTTTCATTAAGAAAACCCAAGTTTTTCTTGAAAAGTCATCAATAACAGACAAGAAAAACACATTTCCACCATGTGTGGGAACCTTTGCAGGACCCCACACATCTGCATATAAGTACTCAAGTATTTCAGTGCTGATATGATTTTTAGGATAAGGTACAGATGCAGGGAAGGGCAACTTGTGTTGCTTTCCCATTATACATGGCTCACAAAAAGGAATGCTTGACACTTTATCATTTTTGAATGCACCAACTTTATTTAAAATATCAAGTCCCTTATTGCTCATGTGATCTAACCTAGCATGCCATAAAGCTGTTTTGTCATGATGCACAACATTGGAAATTTGAACAGGCACAGAGCATGCAAGCACAGCATAGAGATCTCCTTTTCTTGGAGCATCAAAGTAAATTATAGAATCTCTTTCAAATTTAAATCTCATGTTGTTTACAGATCCAAAAAGTATTTGATCAGCCAATTTAGATACATAAAGCAAGTTAAACTTCAATTTGGGCACATATCTTACATCATGCAAAGTGATCATGCTTTCATTTTCAAATTTTAAGCACACATCTCCTTTACCAGCAATTTCACAGTGTTGGCCATCAGCAAGAGCAACTGTTCCTGATTTTATAAAGTGCAGGTTGTGAAACATATGTTTATGAGGTGTGACATAAAATATACACCCAGAATCAATCAACCATTTAGATTCATGCATATTCTTTGACACGACATTTGTAAAGTTTATGTATTGAAAATCACATATATTGTGAACCATATAGATACCACCATCATCATGATAATCATAATCTTCATCTTTATAAACATGTTTGCATGTTGGTCAAAATGCATCACATTATTGGCATGATTATTCCCAAAACCTTTGTTTTTTTTTGGTTGCTTACACGTGTTAGAAAAGTGACCAGGCTTACCACAATTCCAATAGGTCTTTCTGGGCTTCATATCAGAATTTTGGTTTTGGGGATGATGGGCAAAATTTTGATTTCTGACAGCATGATTAGAGGAGCTTTGAGAATAAATCTGAGCAAGGTTATGGTGTCTAGCATGAGGGGGATGATTGTGAACAAATTTTTGGCCTTTTTCAAAGTTCATTTCCCTCTTGTGTCTTTCAGCAGCTAGAACACTAAGGTTTTCAGGATTAATCCCATTAAAGGGCCTCCTATTAATGTTTCTATTGACATAAAGGATTTCATTTTACAGGGGCTTAGAGTTCATATTTTTTATTTTATTTTATTTAGCCTTTAGCCTAGACACAATCATCTCACAAGTGACTTTAGATCCCCCATACTTTAATGCAGATTTTACTTCAGAAAATGCCTCAGGGATTGCACCCAGAAGAATCTGGGGAGCATATTTTTCAAGTGTGTCATCCCCAACAAGTTTTAAGTCTTTTAAAAGCTTATTAAAATCTTTCATATTAGTATCCATATCTTTTGCAGAATCCATTTGAAAAGTCATTATTTGATTTTGTAGAGAATAGACTGATTCTTCAGAGGTAGCAACATACAAAGAGGTCAAATTGTCCTACAAATCTTTTGCACAACGATGGTGAGACACTTTCCTGACCACAGCACTACTTAAATTCAACAGGATAGTGGCCCTAGCACTAGCATTCATTTCTAGCAGGTTTTTATCAGTTTCATCTTCATCAATTCTTTCAAAAATGGCATTTTGAAGTTTTTCTTTAGTTAAAATACATTCAATTCTTGTTTGCCAGTCACCAAAATCGTCCTTTCCATTAAAAGAAATAGCATTTAAGGAATTCATGATGCTAGACACAGAGGGAGCCAAAAAATACAGAGTCTACCTCAATTAACACAGCAACAACACTTTTAACAGCACAAAACCACCCAAAACTTAGGAGGAGACCTCCACAGGCACTGAATCAAGTGCACAAGGGGGATTTAGTGCTAAGGCTAGCCCAGTTCTCAGCACAGATTGATCTATGGAGTAGGGGATCACTCAGGACAAACCCAAAACCTGATTTAGTAGGGCTAATAACTCTTAAACAGAGTTAGTCACTGAGAACTCAAAAAAACTTGAGAAAAAACCACACAGATTCCAATAAAACCAGGAATCAGGAGATCAAATATCCACAACAACAGACAAGAAAATAGCCAATACACCCAAAATATCACAGTCAACACTACAATAGACAAACAACCCTTAAAACCCTTCTGTTACACCCTACTCTATTTTGCTAACCGGGCAACCCGCTTTGAGAAAACCTATAGAGGAGTCCAGACGGTCCGGTCCGTAAGCAACAACAGAGGAAAAGCTTGGAATGCCAAGATGTACACAGAAAAAAGTAAAGCGGAAGCAGAGAAAAGAGACAGGATCGCACGATACACTCAGGGGTTAGGGTTTGAGGAAATATACTAGAGCCGATCCTCCAAGGCAGGGGAGGGGTCTGTTTTACCTTTTCGGAGCCCGACGAGGGTAAATGAACACGGTGCGGCCCTTACCGGCGGCGAGGTAAGTGAGATGGAGGCAGGAGAGTGCCCCGGGCCAGGTCACTTGGCTCTAATACCACTATTATGGTATCGGCCTGGCTAGGGATTACACTTCTTGTTTCCCTACCTCGTTCGGTCTCACTCACGGCTACTCAAGTAGCAAAGAACCTTATTTTTGCTATTACAAGCTTTTACAGACTTTTATAGACTATTACAGAGAGAAGATAGACGACTGCAGAAGCCTCAGAGAAGTAGATCAAGAGAATCTATGAAGATCTTCACAGGCTAGGCTCAATACTTGGACAGATCTGCACAATGGAAGCCAGTACGTTAGATCAGAAAGATAATTGCAAGATAAAACCAAGAACAGAAGTGAAAGGAAGCAATCAGAGATAAAATCAGAGAATCAGCAGTGGAAAAAGTGCACAAAGGCACTGTGACTCAGATTTTCCCACTAGCGGCGGTGATGGTGGCTCCGGCGACTGAATCGATCCAGACCAAGTGGAAGGGGATGGTGAAACGGACAGCCCTTGAAGCACTCACAACTCAACCCTCTCAAGAAGCCACACAACCTTCTACACTCATAGGCCAACAGAAAATCACGGTTAGATTTCCGGCCAGAGAAACTGAGAAGTCCGGCAGACAGGAGAGAGAGAGAGAGAGAGAGAGAGAGAGAGAGAGAGAGAGAGAGAGAGAGAGAGATTTTCAGATTAGGGCTCAAGATCGTGTGTGAGGCTTGAGAGAGAAGAGAAGAATCTAGAGAGATATAGAGGCGGGGATCACATTGGGAATATGAAGCGATTAGGGTGAATTAATTAGGGGACTGGGTAGTGGGCTAGGGTTAAGGGTTTTGGGCTTGTGGGCCAAAATAATAAAATCATAAGATAATTAATAATTCGGCCCAAAAGATAAATGGGGCAATATCAATACTCTACATTATAAATTTGGTCATGATTTTAATTATGGTGATGACTGTAGCCGAGAAAGTTGTCTTTTTTTCACTAGCGATGACTTATGCAGGGAACGCCACCATTGTTTGTAAATTATTGTTTGTGCTTTTGTTCATCACCGTTAGAGAAAAATCTAGACTTCAGAGACAAAACAAAGAGGCAGAGCCCATTCCCATTAATGTTTCTCAAATAGCCATAGACGATCTTGTTAAAGTCCATGAATCCTAAATAACAAAACCAGAAATTTACACTATTCTACAAGCCCTTTTAAGCACTGATGTGCTAAGTATGTTTCTTGCAACGTCTTGTGGCTTAGGATTGAGCTGAAACGCCGTCGACAACCTCAGATACCCTCATAAAATAGTGACATGAAAACATTCATCTCACTACTGTTAGTGTCGTTACATGGAGGGTTTAACTTGGGTGCTTTGAGCTATTTTTTAAAAGTCTGAGGATCTATTTAGGCCAAAAATTAAAATAAAGTCATATTTGAGCCTTACCATATAGTTTGGACTTTGGGGTCCAGATTGACCCATTTACCTTCTATATATATATACACAATATTAAAAAACAAATATATAATAATAATGGGTGCGAAATCTAAAAAGGAAAAATTCTAATAATTGATTCCAAACCTTAAAAATTCTCTTCTTCATTATGTGTAACACTCTGACTCTATGCTACACTTTTAAAATTATTAATTTTTATTTCTTTTTTTCTTCGATTTCAATTGATTGTGCTTTAGTTTAATTTTACACCTTTTAATTAGGGTTCACTTTTCCCAATTAGAATATATAATTATTTTTTTAGAAGATAGTCATTTATTAATTAAAAAAATAAAATTAAATATTGAAAATTAATTATATATCCTAATGGGGAAAAGTGAACCATAATTAACAAGTGTAAAATTAAACTAAAACACAACCAATTGAAGTCGAAGAAAAAAAAAGGGAATAAAAATTAATAATTTTATGTGTAGCATAGAGTGTTGTACATAATGTAGCAGAAGATTTCATCCGATATAAGTAATTCTATATGACATCCGTTGTGCCAAGCCTATATATTTTTCAATTTATTAGATTTAGTTTAATTTAAAATATTTTTTTATACTTCCTTCCTCATTCTATAGTTTGAAAATCTTACTACAATATTCTTCATTTTACTATTTTGTTTCGTTTTGTAGTCTCAAGAAAATAAAAGAAACAATGTTATGTTTTTGGGAAAAGAGCCAATCAGGACCTTGAACTATATGACAAGGTTCAAGTATGATCTTGTTTTCATTTTTAATCTAAGTAGACCCTTTAACTTTAAAAAATAGTTCAACTAGGACCTCCATTCCCCCTTCCAAACTAACGGACAAAGTTTCCATCCATTTGACTGTTTGGGGCTTCTGTCTAACTGTTGAAATACATTTTTGGCTGGAAAAATGTGAGAAAATCCCCAATTGAAAGAACACAAACTCTAACATATGAAATCCACAATTTTTTCCAAACATACGGGATTATGAAATGAGTTCTTAATTTCGAAAATTTGGGGACTGCCACACGTGAGTACCCATAAATGATTTATTTCACCTACAAAAATTGAAGAAGACGAAGGCGAGGAGAATGAGGCCTAATTCATATAACTCGTCTGTGATTTTTTTTTTGCGTTGAACCCAAATTAGGAATTCATGATGCTTGTGAAGACGTGGTTCGTGGTTCGTTCTCCTCATCTGATCGACGATGAACTTCGTCAGCTATTTTATGAGTGAACTATCATCGCCGGAAGAGTCGCTGACCCCAGAGTGTGGCAAATGTATCGCTACATATGCATCGGAGTGAATTCACAATACTTTGCCATCACTGGCGCGCTCATCACCTCCATCAAGAACTTCTTAGAAAGCCATGGAAGCATGATTAGAGAAGCTTCATCAAACTGAGTGGCGCGATCCTCATGCAAAGCTACTTGGTCGTCTACAACAATGTTGACAAAACGCCGATCCGTCTCAAATTATTTGTGAATAATTGTATCTTCGTTTATCACCATTAGAGAAAAATCAAAGCTTTGGAGATGAAACAAAGTATCATTATTGCTCCTCAAATTAAATAGCCATATATAGGCAATCTTGTTAAAGTTCCAGAATCTTAAATCAACAAACCAGAAAAGAGTTTAAGAACAAGTAATTCGTCATGTTTGGCGAATATATTCTTGAATAAGCAAAAAAAAGTGTAAGATCACACTCTTTCTACGAGCCCTTTTATGTAGTGATATGCTAATTCTAATGTCTTGCAACCTTTATGGCTTAAGATTGAGCTTAGCTGTTGTCGACAACCTCGGACAAATCAAAGACTCATTAGGATACCCTCAGAAAATAGTGAAAACATTCGTTCACTGCTATTACTGACTTAATGCCGTTAGTTGGAGGATTCAACTCAGGGTCCTATTTGAGCCATTTTTTAAGGTTTGGGGGTCTATTTGGACTGAGAATTAAAATAAGGTCCTATTAGAGCCCAACCATATAGTTTAGCATCCTAGTTAACCCTTTTTCCTTTGTTTTTTAACAAGTGTGTGGTGGTGATGCATCGATCATTTTATCAAGTTTGGTTCGAACACTCTAATCTCCATCATTTCTCAAATTTATATACCGCTCTATCTCTCTCTCTCTCTCTCACACACACACACACACACACCTCACACACACATGCATATATATATATATATATATCACCCCTAATGTGTAAACTGTAAACCAATCTCCCACCACAAATCCTTCAAAATTCAATGGTCTAGATTTGGTCAAAGAGCGGTGAAATTATTATAAATAAAAGGAACTTTAAAAAACGCGGTGGCATTTTAGTAATTTCCACGTCTAGGTCAAAATTAAAAAATAAAGAAAAATAGCGGACTTCCAGAATGCGGGCTAACGAAGACACATTCATATGATGACGAACACAAAATCATATGCTAACGAAGCAATATCACTTCATTCACAACACCTAAATTTAAACACAAAACTGGTTTTGTTAGGATATTATTAAATGACGATTTTTATATGGTTGGAAAACTAGTGAAGCCTAATTTTCAACAAAAAATAATTTCAAAAAAATATGAATCGTGGACAAAATTATAGTTGTTTGATTGAAGGTTGTTAGTTGCATCATGGCTTCAATCCATAACATTATTGCTTTTGTTAGCATTGTGTATTACTTTTCTTTAGCATTACATGATACTTATGTTAGTCTACGACAGTGCTAACAGCAACAAATGATAAAATTCAATAAAATTAAATTGTTGAACTCTAAAATTGATGTGATAGTAATATAACTAATAATGATACTAGCGAATCATCTGTCATATGCTAACAAATCATGCTTAATTGAGATGGATGTTATACATTGATAATACACATGCAATATTAAATACATATGATTATATTACCAGATATAATTATATTACATTAGGATTATTATAATATTTTAGTTAGCATATGTCAATGCTAACGTTAACAGTGTATTAGCATTCTCATATAAAAAATATCTTAATGCATTAATCATGTATTGTTCATTGTGAATATAATTGATACTAATGAAATATTTGTTATATGCTAATGAAACATATCATAATTGGGATTAAATAAACATTTATAGCAATATAATTGATATCAGTGAATCATATATTAATTGAGATGTAATAAACACTTACAATAATATAATCGATGCTAATGAAATATTTCGCATATGCTAACGAAGCATTTGTCATATGCTAATGAAACATATTTTATATGCTAACGAAGCATACCTAATTACGACTGAATAAATCTTTATCGCAATATAACTGATGTTGATGAAACATTTGTCATATGCTAGCGATACATATGTCGTATGCTAACGAAGTATTTTGAACTTGAATACGCGTGAAAAATGAAACTCTTGTATTTTTCGTCCATATTTTTCTAGATAAACATATGCTTCACTAATCTTAAATGAAAGAGGATTACAAGACCTTTAATTTGATATATTATTTATGTTAATCCGATGAAAAATGAGCAAGTTATGATCGTTTGAAAATTTTAAGAATTTTTTAGATGCTGAGTCAGCATGATATCAGCTTTTTTTTCAACAAACCGACGGAAATACCCCATAGACTGAAAAAAGTTGCGAAAATTACAAAATTTCCACCGATTTTTTCTCTAAATCTTGACCGTGTATTTTTTTAGATAGATGGTGGGAGATTGGTTTATAGTTTATACACTAAAGATTGATTTAATTTACATTTGATCCATTCTATATATATATATATATATAGGGAATGTTTCATTTGTAAACACTCCCTTAGTGTGTAAATTGTGGATTCATCCTATCCATTAGATTTGTTAGATATATGACTTGGATCATTTTTAATGTACTTAATTTTTATATTTACTTCATATAGAAAATGGCATAGTTGTCCTCATAAATTAATTAACTTCTCTTAATATCTTTGAATTGAATCCTTAATTACGTTTTTCCATAATTCAATAATCCATTATCCAAAATATTTGATTTAATAATATTTGTAATACATGATGCTATAAATTTATTATTGTTTGTGCTTTGAATTTGCATGTTTTCATAATTATTAATTTATTTTTAGTTAGTTATCATGTATACTCTTTTTTTCAATATGTGGTGCTATTTTGTGGACTTGTAATGCTTTCTTTTGTATTTTTGTGTGGATGTTATTAAAACATGACAATAATCATACATAAAAGCATTACAAAATAACAAAATAAGCATTTTGGATAAGAAAAGAAGAACCTTGATATAGCATATTACGACAATAATAATACATAAAAGCATTACAAAATAACAAAATAAGCATTTTGGATAACAAAAGAAGCACATTGATATAACATAGTATGACAATAATCATACATAAAAGCATTACAAAATAACAAAATAAGCATTTTAAAGTCTAAAAACAACATAAGAATTTATGTCAATAATAGTTTAATTTTATATAAAAATTTAAAAAAGAGCATCAACCAAATTAAATAATAACATCGTGTATAATTAAAAAATTACAACTTAAAAATAATATGACTCCAACAATCAAACATAGAATAAAGTCAAATGATGCTCTTAATAAAGAAATTGATGCATGTAAATGTACAAAAATCTCATTGATACGAATCCGGAGCTTTAGAAAATGAAAACAAATATTTGCTTATCGGTATTTTCAATTAGAATATTTCGTGTGTGAGTAATTGTGAGTAGTGGCGGATTTAATTATCATAATAAATATGCTAGAATTGTGCAATTAAAACTCCAAAACGTAATTGTACATAATTACCCTTAAGTGCATCCACAATTTAAAAAAAAAGCTTTCTCATTACTTTCTCTCACAATTAATAGTAACCACCGATTTGAATGAATTGATGGACATGATTGATCCACAATTTATACATGAGGACTATGTTTACATGCTAACCCTCATATATATATATATATATATATATATATATATATATATATAGTATAGAGATCAAATGAGAACCAATGCTCTGTGTAGGAACTAGGAACTAATATGGAGCGTTGGATCAATGATTTTCTAAGGTTCAGATCAATCTCAAAAAAATTAGGTCAAAATGCAATATCTTAAGAATTATATTAAGTTGAGGGTATATGTGTCATTGTAATGCATATTAAAAATTTACAGTAAATATATCTCTTCCATATATAGTGGGATTTACATGGAACGGTTTTTTTTTTTGGACGGTTTTCATAAATAATTTTTTTACAGAGTTGTATCTATCGATGTTTCATATATTGCTTGCGTTCTCTTACGGTTGAAGAATTCGTTCCGGATAATTTTATTGTCGGCTTCCACAAGTTCTTACTCCATCGTATATTATCATCACTCTAGTCATTGTCTGATTATGGAAGATACAGATATTATGTTCTCAATTAATGTATCTTTGTAGGTGTAGAGATATGGGTGGAATCTGGTACAGACGCGTATTTCTGACGTTTAGCAAACTTTTTATGCATAATTAGCAAATTATATATATATATATATATATATATATATATTAATAGCAAATCGGGAATATTTTTATGTACAAATACGATTTTTTTTAAATGGTTTCAATATGCTTTACATGATACTGAGATGTTCGCAGACTATGGGCATTTCATATTTATTATAGACGATAGATTCTTTTCGTAGTTGGTTGTGGAATTTATGAAGTTATTAAAAAAAATAGTTAAAATGGCATGAATTGTTGTGTGCAAATGTAACAGCCCGGTCCCGAGATAGGGATTAACGAATGGGGACGGGGTGTTATTAAGGGATTAACGAGTAAATTCAAAAGATTAACGAAGAAGTTTAAGAATAAAGGTACGCTTTGAAGATAGTTGATGATACTCGGGTTTACTTGATTAAGAAGGACACATGCTTTAGCGGAATAAAACGGCTAACTAATCAGATACCAACAAGCATAGGCTCTTTTATAGGTGAAAGGAAATCACACTCAAAAAGCGGAAATAAACTTAATATGCATCTTATATATATGTAATCGTTTGGGAATATACTTGGAATCTCGAATAATCATAATAGACTTTGAACGGAATTTAGAAAGAGTTAATCAGAGTAGCAGAACACATAATGGGATTTCAAAGAAACTTATATAATAACAAAACAATCTTGGCAGCCAACCCACATCCACAACCACCATCATCCTCGGCATCTCAACCTGAAAACATTTGAAAAAGAGGGCGTGAGCACTAATGTACTCAGTGGGTTTTTAATGAAAACTTCTTTAATAACTTGAGAAATATCCAACAATGAACTGGCGGTATATGGAGAGCAAAACGCAAAAGCCCTCTCCATATCCGCAAAACCTTTTCTTTACTTTTGGGCCCAACCTTGGCTCAAACCTGTCGTCAACTGTACTCTTAGGCATGCCATAGGATCGTAGAGAGGTTATCTCAAATATCCGAACGAGTTTGCGAGGGAAAAACCCAGCAGTGACTCCTTTAGTGATTCTGAGCTCGTATTCTGCTTAAGTGGGAAGCTAAGTTCATTTCCTTCCTATTCTTACTAGCAATACCAATCTTAGAACAATGTCTAATGCTAATACCTCAGTACTACATGATCTCGGTCTACCAAGGGTCAAAGCTACCCTTATCAAGGCAAATCCTTAGTCCTTAATTATGCGAGCTTTTAGCAAAGCATAAACATTCAAATACGAAGGATTGAACGCGGATAAACATCGATTGCAAATAACGCAATTCTAAACACCTCATGCTAGCATAAATTGTAAATGAACAATTCTAGCATGATAACATTAACCTTCCTTACTTACTTAACTTAGCTCGCAAAACCAAGCCTAGAGCAATCATCTAAAGCTAATTCTTAAATTGAGCATGATCTCGGCCTATAAGGGATTTAACGCTACACTAAGAAGGCAATCCCTAATCCTTAACTATACGAGCTTTAATAAAGCATAACATTCAAATACGAGAAAATGAACGCAGATAAGCATCGATTGCAAATAAAGCAATTCTAAACACCTCATGCTAGCATAAATTGTAAATGAACAATTCTAGCATATCTAAACATACTTGAGAGCTCACTTAACTTATACTAATCTTCCTTTACTTTATCTAACTCAAATAACAATTCAACATAATCATGCATATAACTTCTTTTATTCCTTTCTTTTCCTTGTACAGAGATCAAACAGGCTGAGCAAAAATACTTTATTGGATATCTCATTTGCCCTAACATGCTTCTAGAGCTTATTAGCTCGAACTTTAGATGAGTATAGATTTACCCACCTCGATTACTGGACAAAAGATGAAGCAACAAGCTGAAGATCCTTCCTCGGGCCTCCTCGGGGTTCACCTCATATTTATGAAAGTCGATCAACGACTTAGAACCTTATTCGAGCTCCTAATAAGACATCGAAATGATATCTAAACCCTTGACCCTTAACTATAACTTAAAATGCGATAACTCAAAAGATTAAGGCATCCGAAATTACCATAAATGGGGACGGAAAATCCGATTCGAAATATCGAGATTCCGGACAAGTGGCCACTGCTACCTCGTAGATCATCGAAAGAGCTTCGATTTGAGTACTCGTGGGCCTCATAACTCCAACCGAGGCAAAAGTTATGGCCTCCGCACGAAAACGTGCCAAATCTGCCGCAGCAGACCCCCGCGACCGCGGAACTCCCCGCGCCCGCGGACCTCCGCGCTCGCGCACCTCCGCGCGCTCACGCACCGCCCTGGCCGAGAGGGCACCCCCGCGACCGCGGGATCCTCCGCGACCGCGCCACCTGGGCGATTTTCGGCGGCGGAAATTCCTCCTCCGCTCCTCCGCGCTCGACTCGCCAAACAAAAACTACTCGTCTCGGAGGTGCGCTCACGAAGAGCGCTCCTCGCTCGACTTTAGAAATGGAGGTTGAGAAATGAAAATGAGCAAGGATGAAGGGGAGGGGGCTCCTCTATATATAGGGGAAAACCAAGCTTCTCCGAGAAGCTTCTTCAGTGCAACAACACTGCTTTAAAAGCATCGGGCTCGGTTAAAAGGCGCTTTATTCGATGTCGAGGTCCAAATGACCTCAGACACGAAATCCAAAAATACCGGGAGGCTCGTTGGCTCGAATACTAGTGAACCAACTTGATTCGTAAAAAAGACGGGGTCGTCTGAAGAGAGACGAGCAAAGATTCCCTTTTTGGAATTACTTTTTACTATTCACTCAGACTGACAGATTTTACTCCCGAGCGTTCGATTGACCTCAGAATGGTAATCCGTGAACGCCAACGGAATCCTTGAGTCATTTCCCATAAGACGGGCCTGACAGAACTAGACTCGAATAAACGAGGAGGATTTCGTAAATTTCTCAAAACACGAACGCACGCAAAAGTTACTATTCATTCATCATTTAAATACGTTTTTCATCACCGGGAACTCAATTGACTTCAGAATTAAAATCCGAAAACACTGGCATACTCCTTGAGTTAAAACCTTTCTAACGAGACCATGAATGGCCATAAAGTAATTAAGATCAAATTTTCCGAAAAGATGATTTTCACGAAAACTGACCCTTAAAGTCGAGACTAACATTTGACCTCAATTAATCTTAATTAATTTTCTTCCTTAACTTCTTAATTATCAATAAGAATCCTCTAAACCTTAATTGAAAATCTGGGGCGTTACAACAAAATAAGAGTGTATTTTTTTCACCAAGTTCTTAATCCATCGTATATTATCATCACTCTCGTCATCGTCTGATTATAGAAGATACATGAATTATGTTATTGATTAATGTATCTCTGTAGGTGTAGGGATATCGACATATTCTGTTATGGACGCGTATGTCTGACATTTAACAAATTTTGTCGTCATAATTAGCAAATTATAGATATGTTAATAGCAAATCGGGAATATTTTTATGTGAAAATATGATTTTTTTAAAAAAATTGTTTCAACGTGCTTTGCATGATATTGAGATGTTTGCAGACAATCGACATTTCATATTTATTATAGACAATAGATGATTTTCGTATTTGGTTGTGAAATTTTTGAAGTTATTAAGAAAAAAAATAGTAAAAATGGCATGAATTGTTGTGTGCAAATTAAGAATGTATTTTTTTCCACAAGTTCTTACTCCATCATATATTATCATCATTGTCATCATCGTCTGATTATGGAAGATACAGGTATTATGTTATTGATTAAAAATATCTTCATAAGTGTATGGATATTGACAGATTTTGTTATGGACGCGTATGTCAGACGTTTAGAAAATGTTTTATGTATATATAGTAAATTATATATATGTTAATAGCAAATCGAGAATACCTTTATGTGAACATGATGAGTGGCATTTTGGCACAATATTTTGAGGTTTAAATGAAGTGAATTGAAGAGTTTTGCATGTGTTTTAACCCAAATTGCGCTCTTAAACTTCCTACTTGAGAGTTTTATTTCTTGTTTGAGTTTTGCAGAAACTTGTGGATGAATAAATGAATTTTTGAGTGATTCAATGTCATGGGAAGATAGAGGATCGAATTGGGAGCACGGTGCAAGTTGAATCACCTCAATCGGACAAGAAACAAGAGAGAATGAAGCAAAACTGTGAAAGGTATCGGAGCAGGGCTGTAGGCGCGACCCGAGCCAGCCCAGCACCGCGACCGCCGCTCCGTGTCCGCGGCTGATTTTCCACCACCTGCAACGCGACCCGAGCCAGCATCCTCCACCCGGGTCGCGCCTCCCAGCCCCGACACGAAGCCGCAGGGCGCGACCGGCTCCGTGTCGCGCCCGTGTGTCACGTTTTCAGATTTTTCATCTTTTTTCCCCCATTTTTGATTTTCTTTTAATTCTTTTATTCCTCCACTATATAAACTCACCCCAATACAAAATTAGGTCATTCCATTCCATCCTTAGCCACTTTTAGAGAGAGAAATACTTGGAGAAGAAGAGAGAAGAAAGGGAATTGAAGATTGGGCAAGAAGAACAAAGTTGAAGCAAGATTTGAAGGCCAAAACATCCATCCGGGTTCTTTTGTTCTTTAATTTTGTTAAAATCATGTTCCTTCTTGTAGAGATTTTGGTTATTCATGTAATTATGAGAAGCTAAATCTTTGATACTCTTGGGTGTTGGTTTTATTTGGATTATGAAATATAAATGATATTTATTTTGGATGTTTAATGGTTCTTGATTATGTTTTGAATTCTTGTTATGTATGGGTGTTATGTATTGTTGATTGGTGAGAACTAATTGATAATTAATTATCATGATTATGTATGTTGATTCAAAATTCGAGAGATGAGCTTCAACATAGGATCCTAGAATTCAAAGAGCAATTATTAATAAAATCGAGATGTTTGAGATAGTTGTTGAGGCATAGATCCTTGGTGCTCTTGGTAAGCACACTTAAGTATTAGTTGGAGATAATAATCCTATGCATGTGCCCCATATTCTATATGCTTCAAGAGAAGATATAGAATAAATTTGTGATCGCCTTGGTAATCTTGAATTGGAAATTAAGCATCCATTATAATTAGATTTTGTGTTAATTAATCCAATAAAACCAACCCCGAGAGTGTTCATTTCCTTAATTGCCCAATTTATTTGTTAATTGCAATTATTTACTTTGCTTTATTATTTAGTTAGTTTCAAATCAAACAATTATCCATTTCGTTATCTAGATAACAAATAGGAGCCGATGTCATAGTACGTGCTTATTTAAACTTTCTTTTTCCCTGTGGATTTGACCTCGTTTCACCATGTACTACATTTACTTGTTCACTTGCAAGTTGATTCGAGTTTTAAAACTAAAATTTCACACATCAGAACATGCGATTTTTTTATGATAGGATGGTCTTTTGTGTTTTTTTAATGGTTTCAACGTGATTTGCATGATATTGATATGTTCATAGAGAATGGGCATTTCATATTTATTGTATACGATAGATGCTTTTCGTATTTGGTTGTGGAATTTTTGAAGTTATTAAGAAAAAAAATAGCGTATGCATGATTACTTTTAAAGTATGAAATTATTTATAGCATATTATATACTTGTGTATAGCATATACTGTACGTGCTTATAGCATTATTTTATATAGCAGGGATTAATGCTGATTCAGTTTTGGGTCCTTGTGGAAGCTACATACCAGAATGTAATCAATCTTTGAAGCCATTTGTTGGTCAGATGTTTAAAAATCTCGAAAAAGCAACTACCTTTTATCGGGTTTATGGTCAAGCATGTGGTTTCGATATTCGGCTTGGATCGAAAAAAAAGATGGTTGGTGTTATTATTTGGAAGTATGTGGTATGTAATGGTGAGGGGGAAAAAAATTCACTTCTAGATGAAGTGAACAATGATGATGAGGAGGAGAAGAAGATGAAGAGACGTAGAGTTTCAAGAAGAGTGAATTGTATGGCTCGTTTGGTTGTAAAATATGTTGCAGAGTATGGTTACACCGTGACTGTTTTTATTGAAGAACATACCCACACATTAGTTTCTGATCAATTTAAGAAATATTTGAAGGCTAACAGGAAGTTGGGGTTTGTTCATCAGAATTTTATTTTGGATTGCCACAGAGCAAATATAGGTCCGATGTCATCTTATCGACTTTTTAAAGAAGTCGTGGGTACTTATAATGATGTGGGATGCACTGGGAATGATTATAGAAATTTCTCTCGTGATCTGTGTGCGTATATTTCCGGGTGTGATGCGCAAATGATGTTGAATACTATGTTCATGCGGAAGGAGTCATCTGATGCATTTTTCTTTGACTACTCTGTAGATAAAGATGACAATTTAAAAAGTATTTTCCGGGCTAATCCGATTTCCAGACGTAACTATGCTGTTTTTGGCGATGTTGTTTCGTTTGATTACACGTACAAAAAAATAGGTATGTTTTTAGCAACATAATGTTATGTTATTAGTAAATGTTTCACATTTTATTAGCAAATTTCATATAGCGTATTATTAGTTATTATAATTAATTATAATGCCGTTAATTGTATTTTTTAATATGGTGGTTACATCAGATGTGAGATGATTTTTGCACCATTCACGGGCAAGGACAACCATGAAAAATGTGTCACGTTTGGTGCTTCTTTGTTGTCTGGTGAAAATCATGAATCATACGTGTGGGTATTTGAGAAGTTCAAAGAGTGTATGGGTGGATCTCCTCGAATGATGTTCACATAAAGGTATTCCCGATTTGCTATTAACATATATATAATTTGCTATATATACATAAAACATTTGCTAAACGTCTGGCATACGCGTCCATAACAGAATCTGTCAATATTCATACACTTATGAAGATATTTTTAATCGATAACATAATACCTGTATCTTCCATAATCAGACGATGACAACAATGATGATAATATATGATGGAGTAAGAACTTGTGGAAAAAAAATACATTCTTAATTTGCACACAACAATTCATACCATTTTTACTATTTTTTTTCTTAATAACTTCAAAAATTCCACAACCAAATACGAAAATCATCTATCGTCTATAATAAATATGAAATGTCGATTGTCTGTGAACATGTCAATATCATGCAAAGCACGTTGAAATAATTTTTTTTTTAAAAAAAACAAATCATATTTTCACATAAAAATATTCCCAATTTTCTATTAACATATCTATAATTTGCTAATTATGATGACAAAATTTGTTAAACGTCAGACATACGCGTCCATAACGGAATATGTCGATATCCCTACACCTACAGAGATACATTAATCGATAACATAATTTCTGTATCTTCCATAATCAGACGATGACGAGAGTGATGATAATATACGATGGATTAAGAACTTGGTGAAAAAAATACACTCTTATTTTGCACACAACAATTCATGCCATTTTAACTATTTTTTTAATAACTTCATAAATTCCACAACCAACTACAAAAAGAATCTATCGTCTATAATAAATATGAAATGTCCATAGTCTGCGAACATCTCAGTATCATGTAAAGCATATTGAAACCATTTAAAAAAAATCATATTTGTACATAAAAGTATTCCCGATTTGCTATTAATATATAGATAATTTGCTAATTATGCATAAAAAGTTTCCTAAACGTCAGAAATACGCGTCTGTACCAGATTCCACCCATATCTCTACACCTACAAAGATACATTAATTGAGAACATAATATTTGTATCTTCCATAATCAGACGATGACTAGAGTGATGATAATATACGATGGAGTAAGAACTTGTGGAAGCCGACAATAAAATTATCCGGAACGAATTCTTCAACCGTAAGAGAACGCAAGCAATATATGAAACACCGATAGATACAACTCTGTAAAAAAATTATTTATGAAAACCATCCAAAATAAAAAAAAAACCGTTCCATATAAACCCACTATATATGGAAGAGATATATTTACTGCAGATTTTTAATATGCATTACAATGACACATATAGCCTCAACTTAATATAATTCTTAAGATATTGCATTTTTTACCCCATTTTTTGAGATTGATCTGAGCCTTAGAAAATCATTGATCCAACGCTCCATATTAGTTCCTAGTTCCTAGTTCCTACACAGGGCATTGGTTCTCATTTGATCTCTATACTATATATATATATAGGGATGGGATCTGGTGAGAACCGGTCACCAGGTGGGAACCGGGAACCGATCCCATCCATCTATTCCGAAAAATGAACGCACTAGATGAAAGTAAATTTTCGGTGGCAATTTTGTAATTAAAACGAAAATCTTCAATTCACGCGTCTCATTAAGGGTAGAATTGGAACAATTGACTTTTAAAAAAAGTGACATTATCATGTTTTGAAAAAAAATTTAAAAACTTTAAATGATCATAATTTATTCATTTTTAATCCGATTTATGCAAATCTTATATCAAATTAACGCTCTTTTCATACTCTTTCATTTAAGATCCATCTTGCATATGTTTATTGAAAAAAAATAGATGAAAAATACAAAAAATCATTTTTAGGCATAATTTTCACATAGAACAACCCCAGATTTATATTAGCATGTTGTATACAACATTTTAGCATGACCTATATAACATTTTAGCATATTGTGTAATACATTTTAGCGGGTGATATTATGAATATATTTCTAACAGTTTTATATAAATACCTACACCTATATAGATACTACAAAATGAAAAACACGAGTTGATAATAAAAAAGAAAAAAGAATGAGAAAATGAAGCAACGAAAGAGATGACTGACAACTAAGAAAGAAAATGCGTAAATATTTTCCAAAACAAGATAAACTTTATGAGAGTAAAATATATGCTGCAATTCTAAGTGCAGAAAGTAACATACAAATTTAGCCTCCTACTTCGCTTATTTTAGCCTCATTAATTTCTCATTTTAGCATGTGTTGATAAACAAAATATGGAACGATGATTTCGTTGGAATGAAATACAATACACCCAATTTGGGGATAGTGAACCCTAATGGAAATCTCATAATTACTAATTGAGATCAGATGAGCCATAATTGGAACGTAATAAACCCTAATTGGGAATGGTGAACTCTAGTGGAAAATGTCATATCAAATTTAGCCTCATACTTCACTCATTTTAGCCTCATTCATTTCTCATTTTAGCATGTTCTGATAAATAAAATATGGAACAATGATTTCATTGGAATAAAACACAATACACCTATTTGGGAACAGTGAACCCTAATAGGAATCTGATAATTACTAATTGGGATCAGATGAACCCTAATTGGAACGTAATAAACCTTAATTAAGAACAGTGAACCCTAGTGGAAAATGTCACAACAATTATAGCCTCCAATTTCGCTCATTTTAGCCTCATGCATTTCTCATTTTAGTAGCATGTGTTGATAAATAAAAATGGAACGATAATTTCATTGGAATGAAACGCAATACACCCTATTTGGGGACAGTGAACCCTAATGTGAATCTCATAATTACTAGTCGGGATCAGATAAGCCCTAATCGGAACGTAATAAACCATAATTACTGAACTCAGAAACTGCCCAAATTCAATTTGAGCCTCCTACTTCACTCATTTTAGCCTCATGCATTTCTCATTTTAGCATGTGTTGATAAACAAAAATGGAATGATGATTTCATTGGAATGAAACGCAATACACCCTATTTGGGGACAGTGAACCCTAATGTGAATCTCATAATTACTAGTTGGGATCAAATGAGCCCTAATCGGAACGTAATAAACCCTAATTGGGCACGGTGGACCCTAGTAGAAAATGTCACATCAATTTTAGCCTCCTACTTCGATCATTTTAGCCTCATATGATTCTCATTTTAGCATGTGTTGATAAACAAAATATGGAACGGTGATTTCATTGCAATGAAACACAATACACCCTTTATGGGGACAGTGAACCCCTACTGGGAATCTCAGAATTACTAGTTGGGATCATATGAGCCCTAATTGGAACGTAATAAACCCTAATTGGGAACGGTGAATCCTAGTGGAAAATGTCGCATCAAATTTAGCCTCATACTTCAATCATTTTAGCCTCATGCGTTTCTCATTTTAGCATCTTCTGATAAACAAAATATGCAGTAGGAATCTGACAAGGTATTTAACCTCATGCTTCTGTTATTTTAGCATCATATTCTAAACAATAACCGTGGTTAATAAAACTTAATAGTAATATAATTACTGCAAAGAAAATGTTATAAACACTTTTATTAAAAATCATATATATTCTTAAAAATGAATGTGTTGAAAACAATTCACAAGCATGGTAAAACATGATATTAAACTATGCCCAATCACTATAATAACATCAAGCTGGACAGTTCCTAGCATCATGATCTAACAACTTGTAGCAATTGCTGCATATTCTGAGTGGTTTGTTCTCCTTTCTCTTCGTTGCCTCCTTCTTAAATATCAAATGACTGTCGCTATCTTTTGTTTTAACTGGAATAGGTGGAAGAACAACAACTTCAAAAGGGACACGTAAACCGTAGTATTGCTCAAATATCATCATCTTGCTATGTGAAGTAGAACCCTCCATATCACCGTATGAGTAATCTTACTATGGTCACTTCAAACAAAATAAACTGACACGTTAAAATCAAAAAATTATAAACTGAACAAGGTAAAATAATAATACAATCACATCAAGAGATGTTCAGACACACAAATTAATTTTTAACATTAGGTATGTACCATTCTAGCATCATGCAACATGCATTTTAGCACCAAAGTATTCTAATATTTACATGGTGTCTATAACATTGTGTAGTCGGATCACAAAACACACACAAAAGAAAAAAAAAAGCAAAGCATGGTTTGTATGGCATGTTTCACAGAGTGCAATAGAAATAAAATTAAACCAGCATGTTATCATGCTATAAAACATATGTGACCACAGGCTAAAATGACTACATTAATAGGCTAAAACATATGTGATGATAGGCTAAAATGAATACATTAACATGCTAAAATAAATAAACAGATCAAATTAATACATATTCTGTGTATTCTCATACATACTAAACCCTAGAATTCCTAACAATTAGAAAATAACTGATATTTTTCTCAAAAAAAATAAAAATTGATACAACCCAGATCTGAACGACAAAGATCAAATCAATCAAAAATATCGAATCTTCGTAACAAAACGATGAAGCCATAAACTAAAATAAGATGAGAAATAAAAATCATGAGAAGAAACGAGAAACAAATCGACATATCAAACTGCTAAAATAAATTGAAAAAAAACACATACATGAAGTCACCATAAAAAAACAGCGCCGCCGATGAACTCTACGAATAACAGGGTAGAATTCTTGCGATAAAAAGAAAGCAGATGCTGAAAAATAATGAGAAATCAAAAGGGAAGAAGAAGAAGAAGAAGAAGAAGAAGAAGAAGAAGAAGAAGAAGAAGAAGAAGAAGAAGAAGAAGAAGAACGACGTAAATCAGCGAGAGAGAGAGAGAAAAAAAGGGAAAAAAATCTGAAGAGGGAAAGTTGAAGATCTGAATTACTATATTGCCCCTCCTTCATCAAACTTGCCAAATATTACAATTATGCCACCACCCCATTCACTTAATCTGGGCCGTCCAGATTGAACCAATGAAGGGAAATGATTGGTTCCTAGTTCCCACCTAGGGGAAGGGTTCTCATTTGATCCCTTCCCTATATATATATATATATATATATAGGATATGGTTCATATGAGAACACCTTGTTGGTGTGAGAAATGAGAATACATCTTACACCATCCAATTTAATGATCCAATGGTTGAGATTTAAGGTGACAATTTCGTAACTAATAGGGCAAAAAATAATGAAGAAGGGCTATTTTCGACCAAATCCATTAAAATTGATGATGTCAGTAATTAAAAAAAAATCTTAAAAACTTTAATCGACCATAACTTCCTCGTTTTTAATCCAATGCACACAAAAAATATATCAAATTAAAGCTCTCTTCATGCTCTTTCATTTAAGATGTCGAAAGGCTATGTTTGGATGAAAAAATATGAACGAAAAATAAAAAAGAAATTTTTTTACGCGTGCCCAAGTTGTAAATGCTTTCGTTAGCATATAATAATTCTTCGTCAGCATTATGATAACATATGAACGTATGCTAATGAAGCATTTGTCATATGCTAACATAATATATTCGATGTGCTAATAAAGAATTATCATAATGCTAACATAGTATAAATTTATTAGGGTTTATTAAATCTCAATTATGGTTTATTTAATCTCGATTATGGTTTATTCCATCTAATTATCATTATTCTTTTGAAATTTAATTTTTTTTATAGTTCTTAATTGATTATTATGGTTTATCCTATCCAATTATAATTTATAATGTATGTTGATAGAGTATTGTCATATGCTAACATAGTGTATTCGCAATGCCGACGAACCAAAATTATAATGCTAACGTAGTACAAATATATTATTATTATTATGATTTCTTTCAACTCATTTAGGGTTTACCACATCCAATCAATGTTTATTTCATCTAATTAGGTTTATTTCATCCAATTATGATTTTTTCCATTTAATTAGGGTTTATTAAATCGAATTAGGTTTATAATTAATTTTTAGAATATTTTTTTCGCCAACAATATTTGAAAACTTTAATTAGCATAACTATAATGCTTTGTTAGCATTATGATAATACTTCGTTAGCATAACGATCTGTTATCAAATCCTCCGCGATTTTTATAAGAATTACCAAATTACAGTAATACCCCCGCGCGAAAAACTTTTCAGATATTACAAAATTGCCACTGCCTTTTTCATCAAATCTGGACCTTTGATTTTTAATGGATGTGTGGTGTGAGATGTGTTCTCATTTCTCACACAAGAGGTTATTTTTATATAACCCCACCCCTATATATATATATATATATATATATATATATATGAATCATTCATTTATGAAAATGCAGATTACACATTAATATCTGACCTCTTAACAAAAATATTCGGACCTTTTAAATTTTTATGAAATCTATTCAAAGGTCAATATTTTTCAATTAAGAGTATTACAGTGCTTTGCAACGATCATTTTATCAAGATTAGTTCGAACACTCTGATCTCTATCATTTGTCAAATTCACACACACACACACACACATGTATGCAAGAATCATATAATTAATTTGTGAAAATTAGCCGAATGTGTAATTTATGGATAAATCTTATCTATTAGATTTGTTAAATAGATGATTAGGATTAATTTAATTTTAATTGCTCATTTATAGTTATTTTATTTATGTTATTTTTACGTTTCAGAATACTTAAGTTGTTATTTCATAATGCTTTTCTTCACATCTACTATGTGTATAAGTTAATTTGGGGAGAAGAATGACAAATTTTTATGTTGTTTTTATATTTCTAAATGCTTAATTTCTTATTTCTTAATATTTTTTCCACATCGAAGATACTCATAGAAATTAAAAATAATGATTTGATATAATTCACCTTAATGCATCTACAAAATATTTTTCTTAATTTTCCTCAAAACTAATAATGACTATTCATTTTATTTGTTATCTTGTCAATATTGATAATATAAAACTCAAATAATTATCTCGTCATTATAAAGCTACTGTTTTGTTTTTTTAGCAACATTGATGAGAGAGAGAGAGAGAGAGAGAGAGAGAGAGATATGATGGTGTAATGGTATAAATTGTATATTATCTGTAAGTATATTTCTTCGTAGTTATTGAGATAGAGCTAAAAGTGAGCGTTGCAACTAATTATTTTGTTGAGCTTCAGCCAGAAAAGCAGCAGATTTTCAGCTCAGAATCTTTTTTGGCAGTCCTCAACACCAACCCAAAAAACTTTTAATCTCCACATTTATCAATATTTCAAAAGTATTTTGCTTGCGTTTAAAATTAAATAAATCGTCGGTACGTACGTATAATGATTTGTTGTACTTCTTTACATGAAAAAGGCAATACAACATTTTACCTATCCTTTATTCCACATTTGGTGTTCGAACATGTATTCCACGATCAAATTTGTGAATTTTTCTTCCATTTTTTCATCAATTTTTATTTATTATGTTTTAGTTTTTTAAGGTTCATGCACCCCACCTAATTAGAATTTATAATTATTTTTAGTATTTAATTTTTAAAGAAATGATTATTATGGTTAATTATTTTAAAAATATGATTTATATTTTTTT
Source organism: Perilla frutescens (assembly GCA_026008535.1). NCBI lineage: Eukaryota > Viridiplantae > Streptophyta > Magnoliopsida > Lamiales > Lamiaceae > Perilla > Perilla frutescens. The sequence continues at coordinate 23,542,787 of BRKX01000010.1, read as the reverse complement.
AAATTCCAATCTTTAGTTGATAAATGTGACTAGATCGATTATGTTACAATTAATTTTTATTCTTGTAATATCTCTATTATTAAACTTGTAAATTCGATCGTAGAATACGGGTTGGAACACCAAATGTACGTAGAATAGAGGATCTCATTCTCATCCCTTTACCAAATGCTTATCAAGTGATTCAAATTACAAATATTTCAAATTCCCTATCTTTTTTTTTCATACCATAAAATTTTATGTTAATCAAATTTATCAATATTAGCATAAAATATTGCAATTTAAAATTAAGCCTTTTCGTTTATGATAAAATATTTATGTTAGGCACCGTGATCTTTGGTGGTCATCGACCGTTGCAAAATACTTTGTTTGGTGGCGCATTCAAAATGAGTCTGTGAAGCTGACCCAAAACTTGAATCGAATGGGTCAATTCAACTCAAATCGGCTCAATTATAATTTTTAAGTTCGCTTTCGATTTATTAAATCAAGATAGATTTTATGTTCGTATATCGATCATATTATATGTATTAGTGAAATGAAATATTAAAATATAGCAAGAAAATCGAACTCGTATATATGGATCTCGAGTGAAAAGCATGCTATGTCAAATTAATTACCCGTTCAATTTTCACGGATTCATGTTGATAAATAAAATGAGACTGTCTAATGGGTCTCCTACGATTGACGGATCTTAACCCGGATTCGAGTTGGATAAAATATATAATTAAAAAATAAAATGACTCGAGTATCACTAGGTATAAAGTAAAGTATCAAAGTCGTATCACTAACGTAACTGCGAAGTGAAGTATCATATTATGCTCCACTTCCGAGTTAATGATACTTCACATGACAGTTAATGATATTTCACCAGATATATATCTAATGATACTTCACTTAATAATTAATGATATTTTGCTAAATTTATATCTAATGATAATTAACTTTATAGTTAATGATACTTCATTTTATAGGTAATGATACTTCACATCATAGTTAATGATACTTCACTTAATAGTGAATGATATTTCGCCAAATTTATATTTAATGATACTTCACTTTAGAGCTAATGATACTTTACCAGATATATATCTAATGATACTTCACTTAATAGTTAATGATATTTTGCCAAATTTATATCTAATGATACTTCACTTTATAGTTAATGATACTTCATTTCACTGTTAGTGATATTTCACACATAGTGATACTTTACTTTATACCTAGTGATATCTGAGTGGTCGCGCGTAGAGCCCACACGCCTGACTGTTTTTTAGGGTTTGGACGGGTTTGGAAGGATTTTTTGAGCGAGTTTGGATCCTATTTTACCCGTCTAACGCAAGAGATCGACCCGTTAGACGGTCTCATACAAGTTTTTATCAATTTTATTTAGCCTATAATGTTAGCTTTCCTCCTTTCACATACGGTACTAAATTATACATAGTACTAACGAAATGTTATAATCAAAGAAAACATTAATACTAATTAGAATATAAAGCCAAAAATAATAATTTAATTTGATTCGATCAGTTGTACTAATTTAACTTTTGACCTCTTTAGTTACGAGGTATAACTAACCTCATTAATCATTAAAATATTGTCTTCCCTATCTTGGAATCGACAAAGTTGGAAGAGAATCATTATATTTCTAAAAATACACACGACAAATGCAGTGAGGTTTCGTCTTTAGCATCCATGCACGATATTGATTCACGGGTTGTGATGAATAAATGAACGAGCAAAAATATAAATAATATTAAAAAGAATGTGTAAAAATTAAAAACATATATATACAACTATTTGTTTGATTGTTTCAGTAGGGCCGGAGTCCAGTTTAATGTTTTCTCGTAGATTTAAATGCAACTACTCTCTCCCCTAAAAAAAATGCAATTTATCACTTTTAATTGAAGGCAAAGTTTAATTGAAAAAATAAATTAAAAACAAACAAGATCTGATATGAAGTACTTATTTATTAATACAAATGAGATCCTCTAATTCACTTGGTGTTCATAATGAATTTTATTAGTTTTTCTTCAAATTTAATTTATTTTGGTTTAATTTTTAGTTATTTGGAATTAATTTATTCCACCTGATTAGGATTTATATAATTATTTTTAGCATTTAATTTTCATATTTAAATTGTTAGGGTTGATTATATTCCATGATTAGGGTATACTATATTTTTTTAAAAGGTTAATTGTTAGCAATAAATGTTAATTGGAATTGATTATATTATAATAAATTTTATTTTTATGATAAATATTATTAAAAATTAAATTTGATAATCAAATACAAGAATTGGGAAATTAATTAGATATTCGAGGATATCATCTATTATTAATTTCACCACTGTATTATTACATTAAATCACATCATAAATGTTCGAATCGGTGAAAAACAAAATGTGAAATAAAAATGCAATGGCTAGCCCCGTTCCATGCTTACATGCATATACATATAAAATTATTTATATAAATATATACTTGAAGTGCCTATGTAAAAGATGCGGGGGACAAACATAAGGTTTCTCCTCCTCGGAAGGTCCAGCTTCTGGTGGCGTGGGTGGTGGTTGCGTCGGCGGCGGAGTCGTCGTCGGTGGTAGCGGCGGCGGCGGAGGGTTATTAGTGCTTATCGGCATGGGGTCGAGGGCGCCGTTTACGCTATCTTCTGGCTGCAAAATGAAGATCCAAATTGCATTGAAAACATAGATTTAACTATTTAAGAGAGTGTGCAAAGAAAAATAATGAGAGAGAGAGAGAGAGAGAGAGAGATTTGTACGTATTCATCATGTGAGCTTGAGCTTGAGCAGCTTGATCCCATTGAATTTTGTTTCAAATGTAGATTGAAATAGTATTGTTTCGAGAGAGAGAGAGAGAGTGTGTGTGTATTTGCTGTTGGGAGAGAGAGAGAGAGAGAGAGAGAGAGAGAGAGAGAGAGAGAGAGAGAGAGAGAGGAAATGATGATAGGAATATGAAAGTAGTCCGATGGCATAAACTGCAAATGTCGGTCCCTATTTATAAAGGAAACGAGTGAAGCGTTGCAACAATATCATCAAAACTTTCAACCAGTGGATTTTTTTTTTTGTCATTCTTTATCTTTTTTAGTTGGGAAATGGATGTAGTAGTTCCAACCCCCTGCCCAATTAATTTTCTATTACACTTTTTCGTATTTCACTCCATTTGTTTACTATTAAATCTATAATTTTAATAATATTTATTATAAAATAAAAATTAACTATAACATAAATAATTATACTCAATAATTATCAATCGAAAAATGAATTAAAAAATATATATATAATTGAATTTAGAAATAATTAACTATAATAATGAATTATGAGTTGAAAACTGGAAACAAAATATTAAAAAAAAAATACTCCCTACGTTCCATTTTGATAGACTGGTTGAGATTTTTTACGGGAATTAAAAAAAGATTTGGATAGGCAATTAATCAAAAAACTTCCTAATATATTCCTATTTAATTCTTTAACGGTGAATTAATGTTTAAAGTAAATATATTAAATAGAGGTATATATTAGTAAATTAGCTAAATATATATAAAAACATGCTTATATATCGGGATATCTCAAAAAGACAAATAAGCTTATCAAAAAGGGACAGAGTGAGTAATTAATTATATACACTAATTGTGTGGAGAGAACCTGAAAAATAATATTAAAATTAAACTAAATCATAAAAAAAATTTGAAGAAAAAAATAAAATAAAAAACTCTTAATTTAAAAATGCAACACGTAACACAAGGGTGGAATACGAAATCTCATATGCCCCTTGTTTTTTTTTTTTTTTTTCCCGCAATACTGAACACCAGCCAAACAAATAATCTTTTTTTCTTCTAATATTTATTAATGTTTGAGAAGGTTTTTCTTGTATGGGTTGGACATAATGTGCTGGTTTACATAAGAAATTATGAATCACATTTTACTATAAACTTGTCCGCATTTAGATTGTAAAGTCTTTAATATTCGGGTTTTTTTTTTTTCAAATTTTAAAACTTTTACTTAGAATTATCATTTTCGTAAAATATTTGGCCTAAAATTAAATTAGGTTTGTTTGTCTTTTCTAAAATAGTTATTTCTGTTACGTACCACGATCTTTGTCTAGTTCGTTGGCCGTTACAAAATATCATAATCCTATCCTAATCTTAATATTCTTAATATATATAAAAATAAGTAGTTATGTCATTAATAGAAACCTAACATTTTCCCACTTAAAACAACCTTCCAAAATTTTAAGTTATATTATAATTCATATTTATTATATTAAATGTTATTTTAATATAGTAGTTTTAAAATCCTATAAATCGAATGTGTGTGTGTGAAAGATATATTTATGAATAATGTTTTTAATTTAAACCTCAAAAATTATTCCCATATAATATATTATATTTTCATATATTAACGTAACTAACTACAATAACTATATTCGACTAAATAATTAGATAATTAATACTTAATTAACTGGTTACGCCTATTAAAATAATATTTCATATGTAAACTACATTATTTTATATCTATTTTTTTTTTTGAAGATATCATCAATTCTTCTGTTTTCTTCGTCCTTTTTTTCCATCAAATTAAGATAGATTGTGTGAAAAGGGCATGGAATTGTGGTCAACGCATCATAGTTCATAGATATTCGGTTCGTGGGGCATCTCAGACGAGTAGCATAAAATGTTAGATATTCACAAATTGAGACTATAGGATCTCTACTCCTAAAAAATCTTTTCAAAAAGCAAAGTCTTCTTTTGGGCAATAATATATATATATATATATGTATCATCGTGCGTCACATTAGATGTAATACTAATTTAATATATAATAATACTTTTTTACAAGATAATTTTTTATACGTGCAAATCGTCATACGTTTTAAATGGCAGGCGAGCCGGATGAGAGATTCTCTATTCTAGTTTAATGTTTCATCTTATATTCCAACTATTGAATTTAAGACATGTGTATTGAATTTATTTTAATGAATCATTATTTAATTTTTTAAATACACATATTGTAAATTCAATGAATAAAATACAAAATTGAAATATAAATGATCTCATCCGCGGGCGAGGTACCTACGAGTGTGTGAAACTAATTAAATTGAACTGATCGATTTTAATTCAGTTAAATTATTTTTGAAGTTCAGTAGTTTACGCTCGATTAAAAAGTTCGACTAATTTAAATTTGTTAGGTTTTTTTTTTTTTTTTTTTTTTTTTTTTACGTTTTTCTCTAACTTAATTGACTTCTCTTTAGAAACAAATTAACTAGCTAGTTTGTTTTTTTTTTCACTAAAAAAATACAAAAATAGTTTGGATTCAAACTGAACCCCGACGATTCACAACTGATTAATTAATTAATAACGGGTATATATGACTTCCATAATTTTACCTATTTTAATTTTTTTTTTTACACTCACACACTCAACCTGTGGTATTGAGTAGATTCAAACTCGTGACCTTTGGTCTCCAAGTAATCTCACTCCATCACTAGACCATCCCCACCGGGACTTTTAAAATATTTATGTTAACCATATGTTTTGCTTTTTTTTTTTTATTCACTTTAGGAATTTCACAATTAAATCATAAACCGTTAGGATCGGCCAGTCAACTTCCGCTGTAACTCACCATTCTTTTTTTTGAGTAAAAATTGTTATAGTGCCGTGTGTGAGTGTGTATATATATGTACATTCATCGTGCGTGTATATAATTATATATACAAAAAGTGGAAGAAGACGACAACAGTTTTTTAATAAGATTGGGTCATTTTTTCAGGGAGTTTCTGTTTGCACCCCCATATTTACTCTTTGCACCCTAAAGAAAAAAAGAAAAAAGAAAATAGTTTTGAAGTTACTTAAATGCCCTTTGTTCAAAAAGAAAAAATTAAGTGTGGTTCGAAAATGAAATTTCGAACTCATCGTGTTTGTTCGAAATTTTATTTTCGAACATACATAATTTTTAAAATAAGTCACGTTCGGAAATTATTTTTCGAACATGCCATGTTTGTTCGAAAATAATTTCCGAACGGACTCCATGAATTTTTTTTAAGTACCGTTCGAACACAAGACTTCGAAGATATCCATTATGCTCGAACAGAAGACTTCGAACATATTCAGAATGTTCGAATACACAGCTTCGAACGGAACGCGATTTTTTTTATGCTTTTAATTTTCAGATTTTATGTTTTTTTTAAGTAAGGGCATTATAGTCAATTTTAGGGGTGCAAAGAGTAAAAAAGAGGGTGCATGGAAAAGCTATGGTGCAAAAAGTAAATATGAGGTGCAAACAGAAACTCCCTTTTTTCAATGAGATCGAGTTGCAAGTTATTACATAAATAAATTAAAGTAGAGATGAATTCTACATATCCCAACTATAATATTAGATAAACTTCTATTTAAATTTTGATTTAGGTTGCCTTTATGGCACAATCTGGATTCTGTGTGGTGCAATAATCTTATTAAAAAAAATCTGATGAAATTAAGGAACTTTTCGTGTGTATATATATATTTTTTTTTACTCACATACCCGACCTCACTCCACCACTAGGCCATCCCCACTGGAACAAGAACTTTTCGTGTTTTAACTTTGCGATTTGCCAGTATATACATTACATAATTGTTGACCTACTTTAATTTATTTTTTATTTGTAGATTTCACACAACGAAAATTTAGTTGATGATATATGAAGTGCAGATTATGCGGATTTATATATTGTAATCCAATTTGTGGGTTTTTGTTTTAAATATTACGGTGCTGGATAAATATAATTTAATTTATTATTTATTTAAATAAATTAAACTTAATAAATATAGGACTAGAATCATAAATTTTATAACTTACCAGTATTGCATCATCTTTATAAGGGGGAGTGATCGGAATTCAAAATCTCATATATTGTCATTCTCTCGACTAAAAACTGAAAATAAACATATAGGATATATATAGATGGGGTATCTCCACCGGATCGGACTTGACAATCAGGCGATTTGGAATTTATTTTTTGGAAATTGATTTGTGTATTTTTGTAATTATTATATTTGACACTATTTATGTAAGAATTATATTATAATAAATATTAACAAAATACCATGTTATATTAGTATAAACTAACATATTGCTTCACTACTCAACTTAATTATTTGTGTATGTTTTGAAGTATATATAAAAAATCATTATACTATATATTTATTTCTATTTTTAATTGGTTATAAAGCACTTGAGCAAATATGAAAAATATATTTAGGCTGAAAATTATTTTCTTTCTAATGTACATATAATTTTTTTTTAGAAGAAATCAAAACTTAATTAAATAAAAACTCATTCAGCTAAAGGAACGTTCAACATAATATTATGAGCTGGCAGAGCACCGGTATAAAAAAAAAAAAAAAAAAAAGAGTTGCAAGAAGCAAGCACAGTTAGATCATGAACAATAGAGTTCGCCGTTCGTCGAGCCCAAGTAAAAATAACACTCAAAATGGACCGGTTCTGTTTTGACTGAGTTGCAAACTTCACCAATGTAAATATATCTTCCTTATCACTTTGGAGACGATGGTATATATACCGATTGGCAGTCAGTCTCTAGCATGATTTTCCGTCCACTATATTCTCAAGCTAGGAGCAAACCTTCCTGACATATTATACCTTCGGCGAGCTCTGGATTAAAATTGGACACCCACGTTTACATCTTGACACCACAACCTGGCAAGCATCATTACGAATAATAATTCTGAAACCAGAGTTGCCTTTGTTTCTGCAAGCAACATCCACAATAACCTTCCATATTCCAGCTGGGGGTTTTTCCCAAGATTTAATTTCCGCAATCGGGCAATACAACTTTTCCCAAGTATGAGAGAGTGTAATCTCATTAAACAAGCTCACAGCCTTCATCATGCATACCTGTTGCAGTAGAATGGAGTTTTGGAAAACTAGAAGGTTGCGCTGCTTCCAAATGCACCACAGCAACACCACGAAGAAGACATGAACCTGCTCTTCTTCATTTTTTGCATAATCCTTTGAAACCATTCCCGAATAGGAAGCCCCTTCTCAATATAATCATAGCGCGGCTGAATAGGAGAAATTTACCACATATGAGATCATTTGTAAACATAGATCTAGTACGTAGTTATGGATCAATCTGGACATTTAAATTAATTAGATGGAAGGATAATTTTCTAAAATAATTTACGAATCAGTTAGACCATTCTTGTGGATGGTTGAGATTTGTCAATAATTACATACTAGAACTATATTTACATATTAACTCACACCCACACACACACCCACACACACACAGTATATAACAAGCATTGTTTTAATTTTATTTTGGTATTTCAAAAGGTTAATTAACAAAACGTATATATGATTATTCAATAAAATATTCTCTTTCATTCTTACGCTAACTGGAACTTTTATATTATTAAAGTCTCATAATTTTGTTTTGGGGAAGTCTTCAAATTATTGTTTTGTTTTGCCTTTTATTTTTATTTTTAATATAGTCAATCTCTAGACTATTTGTTAGGCCTCAAGATTTCAAAAATGCACTTTCCTCTTTCAATACAATGACATTTGCCGACTTGCTTATAATTTACACTGTTACAGTTCAATAATTCACTAGATTTGAAAATCATGGAGTGCTATGTTCATTGAACCACGTGTCGTTCACATGTTTTTTTTAGTGTTTGTTTGCTTTTCTTTTCCTTATTTCTTCTGAAAAGTGTTAGTCAGCTCTCTCTCTCTCTCTCTCTCTCTCTCTCTCTCTCTCTCTCTCTCTCTCTCTCTCTCTCTCTCTCTCTCTCTCTCTCTCTTTATATATATATATATATATATATATATATATATAGGGAGAGGATCAAATGAGAACCCTCCCCCTAGGTAGGAACTAGGAACCAATCCTAGCCCTTGTGTAACACCCCGTATTTTTGGATTATAGTTAAAAGTTTTCTAAATTTATTTAGAAGGCTACAAAAAAAAAATATTGGAGCTAAAATAAAGTAAAATAGATAAAAAAAAAACCGCGATTTAGGTATTATTTAAGATTGAAAAAAAAATTTATTATATTTGAAATATTTTTGACGCGTGGTCAATAATGATTTTTGTAAATAGAACGACCTGAGAATTTCAATGATACTTTTAAAATTTTAATTAAAGGTCAAATGAACTCCTGACAATATTTTTGGTAAAATAAATGGTGATTTCTAGTTAATTTGAAAATGAATATTTTCTCGTTCGATTATCAAATAACATTTTCGGCATACCATTTTTAATTGAATCAATAGGAAATAATTCAATGAACCTCCCGATATTTTTAGATTTATAATGCGATATCAATTGAACTCCCGGTAAAATAAAATAATTTTTAAATCGAGTCTAAAAATATTTTATCAGTATTTTATATCCAAAAAATCCTACCCGATATTCTAAAGTTTATCTACACCTAGCAGGCCCCCCTCATGTTTATCTCATCCCAACCCTATCTATATATATATATGTGATCGAGAGAGAGAGATTAGAGATTGGGAGAGAGAGGGAGAGAGAGAGGGAGAGAGCTGCACCACCACCACCACCACCACCACCACCCTACTGACCAGAGCCATCGCCGGATTCAGGCCGCCGTCGCCGGAGCAGTCGCCGGAACCGGCCAGCCCATCGCCTCCGCGCAGCTGTTGCCTTCTGACGCCTCGTTTCGGTTTGTTTCTTCTCTGATGAAGCTGAAATTTTAGTATGTCGTGTATCTTTAAGTTCCCTACATTTCGTCTTTTGATGTCGTTGTCGTCCGATGGCCGGAAACCGGCCAAATCGCCGGAAAACAGAAACTGCTACCGGCGCCGATCTGCCACTGTTTTCTTCAGTTTTCGGCCCTTTCGGGTCGTCAAATCGAAAAAGTTTCTTCTCGAAAGTTGCTCCAAAAATTATTTCCTATGCGCCCGTCGAATTTCGTAATTTTCGGACGAGTTTTGAATAATCTCGATTATTCAACTTAAGCAGTTATTTTTATACTGGAGTCATGTGTTATCGAAAAATTCTAAAACTCTCAAACTATAGTCTTGGCATATATAGGATGGTCCTTGAATATTTTCATAATTTTTGAACAGTTAAAAAGCGTCGTGGCACAAATCTGATAAAAATCGATTAAAATGGCAAGTTTTGAAAAGAGACCCCTGTCAAATCGGTTGGTCCCAATAAATCAAGAATAATATTTTGGAATTTATTTCCTTCTTTGTCGGAATTATTCGAGGTCTCTAGAGTCGCGTAATCTATTTCTAAAAAGAATAAAATTAAATAATAGCTCGGATTACAGTAGATTAATTTCCGAAAATATAGTAGTCGTTCTGAGCTGAAGATCGATCCTTGTAGGATTTGCGTGACTTACGAGGAAGGTGAAGGATTGAATCTCGAGATGGTTAGAGCATCTTAGCCTAGGGGAACCAGGGAAGGACTTCTGTATGTATAAGGTGGGCTATACTATATCTTTATAAATTGTATCTTTCGAGTTATTAAGCTCTGCTTTGCTAAAATTGCATACGTGACTATCTGTGTTAAATATCCACGTGCTACTGTATGTTGTCGGAGTCTCATAAACCAGCGCTGTGTCAATGTGAGTAGCTACAGTATGCATGCTTTATTTGTCCTGCCCTACTCCTTGTCGGTGAGACAAAAATGAAACACTTATGAGTTATACTCATTGGGTATACTTGGCCATACTCAACTTTACGCGTGGTGATGTAGTACGGGTTGCGGGCAGTGACTGGTTACACTCTTAAGCGCTTCACGATAAAATGTTTTGGTGAACTTAGGTTGCTTCCAACTTTTAAACCTCCTAAGTTTCACTACCTGCATGAACACAGATAGATTACTTTAATAAAATGATTTGCATAACTTAAATTATAAAACTTGCCCACTGAGTGCATTAGTACTCAGCCCAAATCTTTTCAAACATTTTCAGGTAAGTAGGCTGGAGCGTGGAGGTGATGAGGCTGAGATATGGGCTATTATGATCTACATAGTTTTCCGTTGTCCCCTTTTATTTTGGCCTATGGAAGGGCTTCATTTGTTCAGCATATTGGTGTCTGTTTCTTTTGTCGACCTATGAATGAGTCTATTAATTGTTGGTATCTGGTTATTTATTTCCGTTTGGCCTATGAAAGGGCTTATTAAATTGTTACAGCTTCCATTCTTCTCTTATAAGCCGTTATAAACAGGGATTCGCTCTAGTTACAGAGGTTATGCTGTATAATTTTTTTCGGAAGGCATAACCTATCTTTGGCGTACTCGGTTGTTAAATTTTGTTCTAAACATTAATCCTTTTTGGATTTATGAAGGTGAACAGAAATTTAGATGATGTGCACAAGAATTTTGTTTTGAATTGTGCTAGAGCAAACATAGGTGCAATGAGATCTTATAGGCTTTTAAAGGAAGGTGTTGGGAGCTATTCTGATGTAGGTTGCACTGGAGTTGATTTCAAGAATTATGCTCGTGACTTGAGAGCATACATTCATGGGGCTGATTCTCAAATGGTATTGAATAAGTTTCATTTAAGGCAACAATCACATGTTGGGTTCTTTTTTAAGTATTGTGTTGGCAAAGAGGACAAACTGACACGCATTTTTTGGGCTGATGCTCTGTCAAGGAGAAATTATGCTGCTTTTGGTGATGTTGTTTCGTTCAATTCAACATATAGTTTGAACATGTATGTCATGTTTTCTAATTTTAGCATCTTTGGGTATAGAGTTTTAGCATTATCGATATACCCTTTTAGCATTCTGTTCTAATTTTAACATTATATATATAAATTGAGGTATAACATAGTTTTAGCATCTCGGGTATAAAGTTTTAGCATTGTGTATATAGCATTTTAGCATTCTGTTTCATATATGTTACCATTGAACCCATGATGTATTTTATTTCTTCCAGTAGTACTTAGTGTTTTCTCTTTTGTTTTAATGATAGGTATAACATGATATTTGCTCCTTTTACTAGGAAGGACAACCATGGTAAATGTGTATGTTTTGGTGCTAGTTTGTTGTCAGGTGAAGATAATGAGTCGTATTCTTGGGTATTTGAGAAGTTTCTCAAATGTATGGGGAATTCTCCTGGTATGATAATCACTGATCAAGACCCTGCATTGAAGATTGCAGTAGAACAATCTTTTCTTGATTCTAGGCATAGGCTCTGTATGTGGCATATCATGATGAAGGTTCCTGAAAAGGCTCCTCGTACGCTGAGGAAAGATGAATCATTCATGAAGAGATTAAGTGATGCTGTTTGGTCAGATTACAATGAACTTTCAGATTTTGCTTTGAAATGGAATAATATCATGGTGGACTATTGTTTGACTACTGATAGTTGGTTCAATTCTATTTTTAGCATTCGAGAATATTGGATTCCTGCCTATTTTAGGGAACTACCAATGAGTGGTCTCTGTAGAACAACTTCAATTTCAGAGAGTTCTAACAGTCTATTCAACCGCTACATCAATTTCAGATCAAATCTAGTTGAATTTTTTATGCATTTTGATAGTGCTATTGATGCACAGATACATGCATATGATATGCAAGAGAGTCTTGACGAATCAACCGTTCCAATAACAAAGACTCCATTGGAAATTGAAAAACATGCAACTAGTATTTACACTTCTGAAATATTTAACAAGGTGCAAGAAGAAATTGTGGCTTCGTGTTTTAAATGTAATGTTGTAGGAATTAATCACTGTGATTTTGGGCTGCTGTATGATGTTGATGATGTGAGTAAGATTACTCACACGGTGACATACAACAAAGAAGAAGATATTGTTGAATGTAGCTGTAAGAAATTTATTAGGGATGGCATATTGTGTTCTCATGTTTTCCTCTTGTTAAAGCATCTGAAAATAGTTTCAATACCATCTAAATATATTGCTTCCCGTTGGACAAGAATTGCATTAGTTAAGCATATTCATGGTGGTGGTGTTGAGGTATTTGGTAAATCTATTGTCTCGGATAATAATAGGAGTTTGCTAAATCAGTTGTTTTCAGAGTTTTATTCTTGTTTGGGCTATGTTGAGCGTGATGTGGAGAAGATGAATTCATTTTTAACTGGCTTGCAGAAGTTGAAAGCATTGTTTCAGTGTGGTGATATGGAGGGTTCTACTTCACATAGAAAGACAGTCATGTTTGAGCAATTCTACGGTTTACATGCACCTTCTGAAGTTGTTGTTCATCCACCAATTCCAGTTAAAAACAAAAGGTAGCGGCAGTCGTTTGATATCTAAGAATGAGGCAAGGAAGAGAAAGGAGAACAAAACACCCAGAATGTGCAGCAATTGTCATAACTTGTCAGATCACGATGCTAGGAACTGTCCATTTTGATGTTATTATAGTGATTGGGTATAGTTCAATATGATGTTTTATCATGTTTGTGAATTTTTTGCAGTAAATTCATTTTGAACAATATATATGATTTTTAATAAAAGTGTTTATTACATTTCCTTTGCAGTAATTGTATTACTATTAAGTTTTATTAATCACAGTGACTATGCAGAATATTTTGTTCATGAGAAGATGCTAAAATGAGAAATGCATGGGGCTAAAATTATTCAAATAGGAGGCTAAATTTGGTGTGACATTTTCCAGTAGGGTTCACCATTCCCAATTAGGGTTTATATGATCTCAATTAGTAGTTGTGAGATTCCCATTAGGGTTCACCATCCCCAAATAGGGTATATTGAGTTTCATTCCAATGAAATCATCGTTCATGAGAACATGCTAAAATGAAAAACGTATTAGGCTAAATTTGGTGTGACATTTTCCAGTAGGGTTCACCATTCCCAATTAGGGTTTATTACGTTCCAATTAGTAATTATCAGATTCCCATTAGGGTTCACTGTCCTCAAATAGGGTGTATTGCGTTTCATTCCAATGAAATCACCGTTCAATATTTGTTTATCAGAACATGCTAAAATGAGAAATGAATGAGGCTAAAATGAGCGAAGTAGGAGGCTAAATTTGATGTGACATTTTCCACTATGGTTCACTGTTTCTAATTAGGGTTTATTACGTTTCAATTAGGACTCATCTGATCCCAATTAGTAATTATCAGATTCCCATTAGGGTTCACTGTCCCCAAATGGGGTGTATTGCGTTTCATTCCAATGAAATCACCGTTCCATATTTTGTTTATCAGAACATGTTAAAATGAGAAATGAATGAGGCTAAAATGAGCGAAGTGGGGGGCTAAATTTGATGTGACATTTTCCACTAGGGTTCACCGTTCCCAATTAAGGTTTATTACGTTCCAATTAGGGCTCATCTGATCCCAATTAGTAATTATGAGATTCTCATTAGGGTTCACTGTCCCCAAATTGGGTGTATTGTATTTCATTCCAACGAAATCACCGTTCCATATTTTATTTATCAACACATGCTAAAATGATAAATGAATGAGGCTAAAATAAGCGAAGTAGGAGGCTAAATTTGTATGTTACTGTCTGCACTTAGAATTGCAGCACATATTTTGCTCTCATAAACTTTATCTCGTTTCGGGAAATATTTACGCATTTTCTTTCTTAGTTGTCAGTCATCTCCTTCGTTGCTTCACTTTCTCATTCTTTTTCTTTTTTATCATCAACTCGTATTTTTGATTTTGTAGTATCTATATAGGTGTAGGTGTTTATATAAAACTGTTAGAAATATATTCATAATATCACCCGCTAAAATGTATTACACAATATGCTAAAATGTTATATAGTTCATGCTAAAATGTTGTATACAACATGCTAATATAAATCTGGGGTTGCTCTATGCGAAAATTATGCCTAAAAATGATTTTTTTATATTTTTCACCTATTTTTTTCAAATAAACATATGCAATATGGATCTTAAATGAAAGAGTATGAAAAGAGCTTTAATTTGATATAAGATTTGCGTAAATCCGATTAAAAACGAATAAATTATGATCATTTAAAGTTTTTAAGAATTTTTTCAAAACATGATGATGTCACTTTTTTTCTTCCAATTTTACCCTTAATGAAACGCGTGAATTTAAAGTTTTCATTTTAATTACAAAATTACCACCGCCCTCCTCCACTTTATTTGTTTAATCTGGACCATCCATATTTTCAAATGGATGGATGGGATTGATTCCCAGTTCCCACCTAGGAACTGGTTCTCACCAGATCCCATCCCTATATATATATATATATATATATATATATATATATATATAAATATATATATATATATATGCTGTATGCGATAGTAAAATTCAACACAGAAAGGACGCAAACATTTCATATTGAATTCTTGTAACACGATAATATCATATATATATATATATATTAGTTATTTATTATCATTAATTTTAATAATTTAATAATTTTATTTATTTATATATTTTTGTCAAAATCTGTTTGGTTTGGATAATAGGATAAATAAGATTGATTGAATTATGTTGGATTGCATTGTTCATGGATTCATAATCAAGTGTTTGAATTCTTTGATTGTGAATTTTATGATTTAGGATAGATGGTAGAATTATAATTAAAATGTAGGAAAATACCCAAATTGCCCTTCACAAGGTTTTTATTAATAGGATTTTTACGTTGCAATTATTTTTTATTCAAAATCTTTATAAATAATTGCAATAAAATTATAATTGATCTTATTAAAAATTTATGAAATAATTGTTAAAATAATCAATAAACATTCGTGTTTAAATTTTAGAGAGATGATACATCTTTATTCTACGCCATTAAAAAAATATAATAATAATAATAATAATAATAATAATAATAATAATTATAATTGGGGGTAATTTTGTAATTTTGCTACCGAAATAAGGGACGCATAAGTAATCAACCCAAAAATGGATTGATGAGTCATCACTTAATTGAGTGATATAAACTGGGGCTGGCAAAAAATACCGTCATACTGGAATACCATCCATACCGTACCTAAAAAATACCGAAGATACCGATATTCACGGTATACCGATTTTTCGGTAAGGTATGATACCTTACCGGAATTTTACGGTAAGGTACCGATATGAGTTTTTAAAAATTAAGGTATACCGGCGTATACTGAAAGTTTGGTATACCATCATATATCGGTTTATACCGTCATATTGTACCACGGTATATGCCGAAGTGAAGGTATATACTGTTATACCGGTATAACGGTATATACCTTCACTTCGGCATATATCATAGTGCAACGGTACATACCGTACTTCAAATTTAATACACACACACACACATATATATATATAGATATATATGTTGAGTGTTGTATGACATTGAGGTTCAATATTGCACTCGATGTCAGACAAACTCCCTGTGACATTGTCTATGATATAGTCGTAATTAATCTTATCCTTTCCTAGTTTTATTTATTATTTTAATAAATAAAATAATTTTATATATCTTAAAATATATGTGTATATCCACGAAATTGATATTTCAAATAAATGGATATATACATAATTAGATATATTATTTAAAATAGAGTTTGACAAAGTCAAAACTCTATCTCCTATTTTTTAGGTCTAGCGGTTTTTCTATTTATTTCTTTTTCTTTTTCAGAAAATTATATTTGCTGGATATTTAGAAAAAGAGCATGAACGTGGGGAAGCTTTCAACTACGCCTTGGAGGCGGTTTCTTCCATATACGGTGAAGTCATGGAGAGGAGCGGTTATCGTCAACCCATGTTCAAGAAAGAGAAATCGTGGACCTTGTAGGATTCAAGTGAAGAGCATATTTAAGAAGCATGGTCAACACTTGAAGACTTATTCAAGCTCAATCCATTTTCTGCTGTGTGAAGATTGAAGAAAGCTTGAGTCACAAACTTAGTGTAGGTTTTGTTCTTCATTACTTCTTCTATCTTAATGTTTGTTGTTGTTCAATCCTTTCATGGAATAGATTGTACAAATTAGGATAGATAGCAAGGTTGTGAAACCTTTACTAGTTTGTATATAAATTGACGGGATGTCAATTTGTTTGTTTTAGTTTGTATACAAGTTGACGGGATGTCAATTTGTTTGTTGTAGTTTGTATATGAATTAATGGGATATCAATTTATATGCTTTAGTTCTTTTTAGTGTTAGACTAGATTAGAACTTGTAAATGTTGTTGTAGTGTTGAGAGCCTTCACGTCTAACATCGACAGCTTGATAATTTTTACTCATAGTAGTATAATTTCACCCTGTGGCAATCACACACATGTTGTGTGTGATTTAAAATTATATCTTATATTATTGCGCATTTTATTTCTTGCATATTTGTGTTAAGATAGTTGTGTTAACTGTCTGTAACATTGAGTTTGACATTACGAATCTGTGTCTAATTTCAGTGTTTGTGGCAACAAATTCCAACAAGTGGCATCAAGAGCCGGTACTTAACACACTAAGTATTCGATCTTTGGTTTGTTGACTCACTGAAAAATGGATATTTAGATCAATCAGTGCCATCCTCCGGCATTGGATAGTAATGACAAGAATTATGCTATGTAGAAATCGCGCATGAAGATGTATATCAAGTCCATCGATGAGAGAGCTTGGTTGGCTGTAATTGAAGAATGGTCTCCACCGAGGATGGAAGGACCGAATGGAGTGTTCATTCATACTCCGGAGACTCAATGGACTAATGATGATCGAATCATTTCCAACTTCAATTCGAGGGCACTCAATGCTATTTTTGTTTCGGTTGATGTTCCGTTCTTCAAAATGGTGTGTAATTACACCACGGCATATCAAGCATGGAACATACTGCATGAACATTGTGAAGGATCGACCAGTGTACGACAAACAAAGCTTAGGCTACTCACTTCCAAGTTCGAAACTCTGCGAATACTAGAAGATGAGACTATCTCAATGTACACTAAACGATTGTGTGAAGTGTCAAACGAATCCACAGCTCTCGGATGTCCGATCTCAAACGAAAACATGGTTAGCAAATTTCTTCGCACACTTCCGGAGAGATTCAATATGAAAATCTCAGCAATTGAAGAAGCTCACAATGTATCAAACATGAGTTTGAGTGAAGCAGTGAGCATTCTACTCACGTTTGAGATGAATCTTGAAAACCAGAAATCAAACAACTCCTCCAAATGAATTGCACTTCAATCAGTAACATCAAGTTCGGATGTTCAACTTGATGTTGAGAACAATCAGGAGATTACTGATTATGAACCCCTGAGTGTTGCACTGCTTACCAAGAAGTTCAATACCCTTGTTCGGTCAATGAAGAGAGGTTCGCCAGCCTTCAAACCACGTAGATTGTTTGATTCTTCCTCATCGACATCATCTGGATCAACAAAATCTTCAAAGTCTCCAGATGTTGCAGTGAAGGACATTGACTCAGTTCAATGTAGAGGATGTTCTGGTTTTGGACACTATGCCAATGAATGTCCTACTGTCCAAAGGAAGCAGAGAAGAAATTACAGTGCTGCCATGTTAAGCGACGAATTTGGTGATGAAGAAGCTGAAAAATAAACTGTTTTGTTTGTAAAAGTCAATGATGTCTTAGATGGAATGATTGACCCTTTAACTAACATGGATAGTGTTGATTATGACTATGATACTAGTCTTGATCATATGACTCCAGATGTTCCAATCAATGTTATGGAGAATGTTTCACAAGAAATTTCTGACATTTCTCCAAATACCACTAACTGGTATGAAATGACATTGCTGGATGAGTTTTGCAACACTGCTGAAGTGCCTTAGGTGGAAGAAGACAAGTTCGAGGTCAGCCACCAGGAAGCTCTACAACAATTGCACAAGGTTGTAGATGAAGTTTGTGTCCAATGGACTGAACAATCAAAAGAATTTGGGATTCTTGTGGAAGAAAACCAAACTCTAAAGCAACGAGTACTGGACCTTGAGATTCGACTCACTAGAAGTGATCTTGAGCTGAACAAGTTGAGAAAGGAAGTAGAAGCTGCCTCGAAAACCTTTCGACAACTCAATCAAGGAACATCTACTCTAAACGAGGTTCTGACATTGGGACAGACCACAAAAGCAGGCTTGGGATATACATTGAGTTCATCAATGTCTATCTCAAATCCTATCAAGTTTGTCAAAGGAGAAAGCTCTAAGGATGTTCCAGTCAATGTTGACGGAAATGTGAAACCGAATGTCAATGACAAATCCAAAGAGAAGAAATTTATTTGTCATTATTGCCAAGAGCCTGGACATATCAAACCTTATTGCTTCAAATATCATGATGATATAGCAACAGGAAAGATTGTTGTAGAAAATTCTTCTAAACCTTCCAAAAAGAAGAAACACTCAAAGAAGGCAAATATCTCGTGCAACGTTGTCTAAACATCTCTGAAAGCCAACATTGCTGGTACGTGGTACTTTAACAGTGGGTGCTCATGGCACATGACAGGAAATTCTAAGTTTCTCGATGACTATACCACGACAAGCAAAGGAAAAGTTAGTTATGGTGGAGGAGCACAAGGCAACATAGTAGGAAAAGGAACCTTGAATGTCAAGAACTTTCCCAAGTTATGCAATGTGC
Organism: Perilla frutescens; assembly: GCA_026008535.1. Taxonomy (NCBI): domain Eukaryota; kingdom Viridiplantae; phylum Streptophyta; class Magnoliopsida; order Lamiales; family Lamiaceae; genus Perilla; species Perilla frutescens. The sequence continues at coordinate 23,523,290 of BRKX01000010.1, read as the reverse complement.
TTCATGTCGAAGGTTTAACAGCAAATTTGATCAGCATAAGTTAACTATGTGATGACAGTATGCATGTCAGATTTAGTAAGAACACCTGTGAGGTTTTTGATAGCGATTATAAATGCATTATGTTCGAAAGTCGAGCATTGGATAATTGCTATCATGCTGACAAGAACGAAAAATGCAATGTTTCAGTCAATGTTGACACTCAACTCGTACATCAAAAACTGGGTCATCTCAGCTTTCGAAGTTTGAAGAAACTAATTGAAGCTGATGCTGTTCGGGGTATTCCACTTCTGAAGATTAATCTTGATGTTGTTTGCAATGCATGCCAAAAAGGTAAACAGGTGAGAGCTTCACATAAAAGTTCCTCAGTTTGTCAAACCACGAAGTGCTTCGATCTGATTCACATGGACATCATGGGTCCCGCTGACACCAAAAGCATGAGTGGAAAAGGATTCATTCTGGTGATAGTTGATGATTTTTCGAGATTCACATGGGTTGAATTTCTTCAAGAAAAATCTGAAGCTTTCAGGATGTTCAAGAAGTTCTACAGGTTGGTGTCAAGACAACATGAGTCCAACATCAAATGCATTAGAACAGATCATGGGCTCGAATTTGAAAACTCAATGTTTGAAGAGTTTTGTGAAAAACGAGGCATCATTCATGAGTTTTCTACTCCGAAGACACCTCAACAGAATGGGGTGGTTGAGAGAAAAAATCAAACTCTCCAGGAGATGTCAAGAGCAATGTTACAAGCTCAACGGTTGTCCAAGAAGCTATGGGCTGAAGCAGTTAACACTGCTTGTCACATCGGGAACAGAGTGATTCTTCGCCCAGGTAGAACTGTTATACCGTATGAACTTCTGAAAGGAAAGAAACCCAATTTGAAGTACTTTCATGTTTTTGGATGTGTATGTTACATCCTGAATGATAGGGATCATCTGGGAAAATTTGATTCCACAAGTGATAAAGGGATTTTCTTGGGTTACACATCTGACAGTCGTGCTTACCGTGTGCTTAATCTTAGGACAAAAACAGTCCAAGAATCAATTAACATTGTTTTTGATGACCACACAGGTATTACTTCAAAATCTGAAGAGGATGATGTGATTGATCTTATTGAAACAAGTGAAATGTCAAGTGATCAGACCGGAAGTGATTATGAGAACAAGACATCCACTGAGAATGCCAAAGTGAATGTTCCACAAAATGATGAAGCTTCAGTTAAAATATCAACTCCAACATTCACGTCAGACAGTGAAGACGATCAGGTGATGACTGCAGAAGATAAACCAAGAAGAGATCCTCCAAGTCGAATTCGGAAGAATCATCCAGATTCACAGATCATTGGAGATCAATCCGAAGGAGTTCAAACTAGGAGCAAGAATTCTGAGGAATATAAAGAAATGCTGAAACTGGTATGCATGTCTTCCTTAAATGTTTGTATGTCAAACATTTGTTTTCTGTCTAACATTGAACCAAAAAACATTAACGATGCACTTAATGATGATTTTTGGATCAATGCTATGCATGAGGAACTAAACCAGTTTGTAAGGAACAATGTATGGGAATTAGTTCCACGCCCCAAAGATAAAAATGTGATTGGGACAAAATGGATTTTCAAAAATAAAACGGATGAGTCTGGCAATGTTGTCAGAAATAAAGCTCGTCTAGTCGCTCAAGGCTACACCCAAGTTGAAAGGGTAGACTTTGACGAAACTTTTGCTCCTGTTGCAAGGATTGAATCCATTCATCTTTTATGTGCAATTGCATGTCATGTGGGTTTTATTTTACATCAAATGGATGTTAAAAGTGCTTTCTTGAAGGGCTTTCTCAATGAAGAGGCATATGTCGAACAACCTAAGGGGTTCGAATGTCATGAGAAACTATTGCACGTTTTTAAGCTAAAAAAGGCTTTGTATGGTCTCAAACAAGCCCCTAAAGCATGGTATGCTAGACTGACCGATTTCTTGCTCCAAATTAGTTTTGCAAGAGGTCAAGTCGATAAAACATTGTTTATTAAGAAAAATAAAAAACATATTACTGTTGCTCAAATCTATGTTGATGACATTGTTTTTGGTTCGACTTGTACTAATCTGCTCAAAGATTTTGTAGACTCAATGTGCAACACGTTTGAAATGAGCATGGTTGGAGAGATGAACTATTTCCTTGGTCTACAAATCAAGCAAGATAAGGATAGGATCTCCATCTCTCAAAGCAAATATGCTAGAGGATTGGTCAAGCGTTTTGGATTAGAGAATGCTAAACCTATGAAAACGCCTATGGGATCATCCGAAAAGTTGAGCAGAGATGATGTTGGTAGCAATGTTGATTCTACCATGTATAGAGAAATGATAGGCAGTTTATTGTACTTAACAACTAGTCGCCCTGACATTATGTTTAGTGTTGGTGTTTGTGCGAGATATCAATCTCAGCCTAAAGAATCTCATCTTAAAGCTGTTAAAAGAATCATTCGCTATGTTTCTGGCACAATTGGGTTTGGTATTAAATACTGCAAAAGTTCTAACATTCATCTTGTAGGATATAGTGACTCGGATTGGGTAGGTGATGTCGATGATCAAAAAAGCACTAGCGGAGGCTATTTTTATTTTGGCAACAATCTGGTTTATTGGTCGAGTACGAAACAAAATTGTATCTCACTCTCCACGACCAAATCAGAGTATGTTGCTGCTGCTAGTTGTTGCTCTCAACTGTTTTGGTTAAATCAAATGGTACTAGACTATGGTCTGACTAGTCCTTCTTTGACATTGTTATGTGACAATGTTAGTGCAATTGAAATTTCGAAGAACCCAGTCCAACATTCTCGCACCAAACACATTGACATCCGACATCACTTTATCCGAGATCTCATTGAATGAGATATCATCAAATTGGAATACATTCCTACAGAGAATCAAGTTGCAGATATTTTTACTAAACCTTTGGATTTTGAGAGATTTTCTTCCCTGAGGAAATCTCTTGGAATGTGTGTCTGTTAGTCAATATTTGACATCCTGATGTTAAAGTCAATGTTATGATCTTTGACATCAGGTCCTGTAATTCTGAAGATAATAAAACTATGATACGATGATATGATTTTCTATTATGAATCAATTCATGCGAATTTATTCAATCATGACTCGTCTCAATTTGTTTTATTTATTTTCAGAATTTGTTTTCTTTATTATTTTTATTATTTATTATTTATTGTTTAAACAATAGATAATTGAAACATTGTTGATACGCAGATATACTTATCTGCATATCGTATGATATGATAAGAGAGAGAGAGAGAGAGAGAGTGATATCACTTTCATTATTTTAATAACAAAAAGTGATTTTGTCTTTATCTTTTTTTTTTCAAAAACCCTCTCTCTCTCTCTCTCTCCCTCTCCATATCCGATTCACTTTACTCTCTCTCTAAGCGATTCATCTTCTCCGCATCTCAAATTTTTTTCTCTCTCCTTTTTCATCCATGGCGGACCAAAACCCTAATCACTTGCAAGCCACGATGATGATGTTGCAGAAGATGATGGAGCTCACAAAAGGATCCCCATCATCAGGCTCAACACCGGCTGCTGTAGTACAACCCCCACTCTCTGCAACATCGACACAGACTCCTGACATTGCTCCACCAACTGCTCAAGCTGAAGTAGCAACAACAAATGTCACTGAGCCTTCATCACCAAAGGCGACGCCAACTGAAGTCGAGGCTCATCCGAATCTCATTATTCCTCCTGGAACTGAGATCCTAAACCCTATGCCGATCAGGATGAATGTGCTTGGTGATTCCACAAATCCAATCGACCCGGAAGCCACTTCTCACCTACAGTCTCTGTCAAAGATGGCGAAGACTTCTCCACCGATAAGGAAATTGAAGCGTCTTTACAGTGATGCAACTGACAAACCTGAAGTCGCCTCCTCCAAGAAGGTGAAAAAGGAAGGGTCTAAGGCTGCCTCCCGGTCGTTGCGAGATGAATCCGACTCCACTGGTGAACAAGTTCCTGCTTCTCCTCCTACTGATGTCACACAAAGTGTCAATCCTACTACTGAGCCCTTTGACGAGGATTTCAACACAGATGAGGACTCTCCTCTTGATGTCACACAAGCCTTCAGTAAGATTTTCTATTCTGAAGAGGCTAAGAAATCCCATGCTCTTTATATTAAGAGAACTCTTAAGGTTGAGAAAATGATAGATGTTCTTAGCTTTAAGAAATATGGGATGGATGTGTTTCTTAAGAAGAGAAGTTTGTGAAAATCTGTTACGTCGCTGATGTCATATGATCCTGATGTTATTCATGAATTCTATGCTAACATCACTTCTGATATGGGAGATCCTACTAAACTGTGTTTTGGAACTGTGTATGTTAGGGAGAAAATCTATAAGTTTTCTCCTAATGTTATTAACACATTTCTTGAGTTGGGCAATGAGGACACAATCATGTCTTTAGATTTGATTGATGATGTTGTGAATGTTATTACTGGAGGTTTGGTTCCAAAATGGCTCAACAAAGTACCTGCTTCTAAGATAACATTCTTTTACTCAGTGTTATACAAGCTTGCAGTGAGCAATTGACTGCCCACATCAAATGCCTCTGTCATCACAGTTGGTCAGGCCATTCTCCTGTACAAGATAGGAAATCAGCTTCCTTTCAACCTTGGGGAATACATTTTTGATGCTACTTTGAAGGCTGCGTCTAAATCAAGTTCCTCCAATTTGCTTCCTTTCCCATGTTTGATCTATGGATCCTTAAGAGCCAAGGGTTAAAGGAACACAAAAAGAATGTGATGTCCGAGCAGTCTTCCATCTCTATAATGAAGCCCAAGGGGAATGATGACAGGATCATTGATCTTCCCTATCCTCATGATGCTGCTAATCCAGTGCCACCTTCTACCGAAGGTACTCCTGCTCCTTCCCAATCTGATGTCTATCTTGATGTTGCCTCCACACCTGCTATTCCAATTGTCATGATACCGCTGGAGACTCTTCAACATCAAATTGCACTGCTTGATCATGTTATTGGTCAACTCACCAAGGCTCGAGATTCTCTTCTGACTCTCCTTTCTACACAAAAATGGGGAGTAGATGATGATGTTGATGTTGATGATGCGGATGCTGGACTGAGTGTTGCTGGTCAAGCAAAGGGGAGAAAAGGTGCAGCCAAAGGAAAGATGAAGATGACGTAAAGCTTAGTGTTTAAGCTTCTGAATTTTAAAACTATTTTTTTTGCTAAAAATAATTTTTAAGGTTTTCTGTTTATGTGTGTGTTGGACACACGGTTTTGGTATGCATTTTATGCATATCTTTTTTTTTTGTTGAATGCAATTTATGATTGTGTTCTTGATTCTATGTGCTTTTTCAGTTTTTGATATTCGTGACATATCATTATGATTAGGCATATTGAGTTTTTTTTTTAGATATTGAATGATCAATATGTCTTGATTATTGTGTGTTGAACGTTGAGTTCAACATTGATATTCTGTGTTGAATGTTCAGTTCAACATTGATATTGTTGTATTGAACTTTCTGTTCAACATTGATTTTATAATAGGATATGTTCCTATTATATGATGATCTAATTAAGGGAGAGTAACCCTTAAGGGGGAGATTTTAAGATCTCCATTTTCCACTGCGACTCTAATTGTATAAAATACATTGAGTTGTATGTTTTGTGCAGAAAGGCTAAGATTAAGGGGGAGATTGTTGAGTGCTGTATGACATTGAGGTTCAATGTTGCACTCGATGTCAGACAGACTCCCTGCGACATTGTCTGTGATATAGTTGTAATTAATCTTATCCTTTCCTAATTTTATTTATTATTTTAATAAATAAAATAATTTTATATATCTTAAAATATATGTGTATATCCACGAAATTGATATTTTAAATAAATGGATATATACATAATTAGATATATTATTTAAAATAGAGTTTGACAAAGTCAAAACTCTATCTCCTATTTTTTAGGTCTAGCGGTTTTTCTATTTATTTCTTTTTCTTTTTCAGAAAATTATATTTGCTGGATATTTAGAAAAAGAGCATGAACGTGGGGAAGCTTTCAACCATGCCTTGGAGGCGGTTTCTTCCATATACGGTGAAGTCATGGAGATGAGCGGTTATCGTTAACCCATGTTCAAGAAAGAGAAATCATGGACCTTGTAGGATTCAAGTGAAGAGCATATTTAAGAAGCTTGGTCGACACTTGAAGACTTATTCAAGCTCAATCCATTTTCCACTGTGTGAATATTGAAGAAAGCTTGAGTCACAAACTTAGTGTAGGTTTTGTTCTTCGTTCCTTCTTCTATCTTAACGTTTGTTGTTGTTCAATCCTTTCACGAAATAGATTGTACAAATTAGGATATATAGAAAGGTTGTGAAACCTTTACTAGTTTGTATACAAATTGACGGGATGTCAATTTGTTTGTTTTAGTTTGTATACAAGTTGATGGGATGTCAATTTGTATGTTGTAGTTTGTATATGAATTGACGGGATGTCAATTTATATGCTTTAGTTCTTTTTAGTGTTAGACTAGATTAGAAGTTGTAAATTTGTTGTAGTGTTGAGAGCCTTCGCGTCTAACATCGACAGCTTGATAATTTTGTACTCATAGTAGTATAATTTCGCCCTGTGACAATCACACACATGTTGTGTGTGATTTAAAATTTATATCTTGTATTATTGCGCATTTTATTTCCTGCATATTTGTGTTAAGATAATTGTGTTAGCTGTCTGTAACATTGAGTTTGACATTACGAATCTGTGTCTAATTTCAGTGTTTGTGGCAACAAATTCCAACAATATATATATATTTGCATATCTATAATACAATATTTAGTAAATTTATCATAAAAGTTATGTTTTGGTATTTAATTTAATACCTAAATTATAACTAATATTGAATTATTTAAATTAAATGTAATAAATAATAATCTTCTATTTTTTCGATCAATAAAATTAAAATTTAAAATAAATAATCAATAAAAATTGAAATATAATGATGTATACGTAAATTACAAGATATAAAATTATTTCAATGGAATAAAAGATAAATTAAATTATATAATGCATAATAATCTTTTATTCTTCTTCAATTTTTAAAATTAAAAGTTAACAAGAATGATTGAAATGATTAAAAGAAAATGAGATATATTATATAGAAATATAATACGTAGTTTGTTCATCGTAAAAGTTCATAAACATACAATATTTAATATAATTTAATAATTAAATTATAACTAAAAATCAAACAATGTGAAATCAAATGTAATAAATAATAATTATATTATTTTTCAATCTTTAAACTATAAGTTATGATGAATGGTATAAACATTTTAAAGAAAATGAGTTATACTATTCAATAATATAATATTTAGGCCTTAGTATGTTTATTATGAAAGTTTTGAAAATTATTAAATTTCATATAATTTAATACTTAAATTATAACTACAAATTCATCAATTTGAAATCAAATGTTATTGGTAATCTTTTATTCTTTTTTAAACTTTAGACTAAAAGTTATGTCGAGTAGTAAAGAAAAATATACTAAAATGAATATTATAATACTTAGTATGTTTATCATAAAAAAATATTATATTTCATATAATTTAATACAAAACTCCTAACTAAAAATTGAACAATGTGAAATCAGATGTAATAAATAATAATGTTATATTCTTCTTTATTCTTTAGACTAAAAGTTATGATGAATCATCAAAAAAATTAAAATAAAATGAGATATGATATAGAATGCTATAATACTTAGTATATATCCATCATAAACATTTAGGAAAATATTGAATTTCCTATAATTAATACGAAACTCCTAACTAAAAATTGAACAATGTGAAATTTAATGTAATAAATAATAATCTTATATTATTCTTTAATCTTTAGACTAAAAGTTATGATGAATTATTGAGAAAATTAAAACTAAGTGTATTATTGAAGTGTATTATTCAATCTATTTATGTTTATATAAATGAAGTGTATTATTGATTAATGTTTCTTTATGTATATATTTTCTTACTAAATATTTTTTAATATAACTATAATTTTGATATACCGTGAAATATTGTTGGTATGGTACAGACCGAAATATGAGTACAATAAGGTATACCGAAGTAAGATATACTGAACTAAAGTACGGTAAGGTATACCGAAATAAAGGTATGGTAAAAGTATGCATTATGTGTCATACCGAACTTAAGGTATGCTGGAGGTAAACGTACGACAATGATATGATTTTTGTCATACCGTAAACTAAGATAAGGTATGAGGTATGACAAAAAAAAATAAAGTATGCTAGAGGTGGCGGTTTTGAGGGGGAAGTTGTGTGTATGCGTGAATTATTCGATATGGTGGAATAATCCGAGGTTTATTTTGTGGGTGATGGAGAAATACGGGGTGGAGAAATCTTGGACTAAAAATTTCGACAGAGTATTCACCTACTAGCTTATCACTCCAGCCTCGAAGCATATGTATATTGAGGCCCTTGTGTTTTTACAACAACGGTGACATTCTACTTAACATGTTATGTAAGGAGGATAAATTTAACTTTTTATGTAAGCTGGATAATGTGGGGTTATTCATGTACAAAAATGGGGGAGCTCTACTAGAGAAGATTGTGGGTGATGTTGATCGCGCCGAGATTCGTGGAGGATTTATATATATTGAAACTCTTGTTTCCCCCTTAACTCATGTAATATGAAGTATGTCTGTAGGACGAATTAATTTTTTCACTTCATTTTTCTATTCTATAAGTAAATTTCATAATTGTAGCAACACAGTGAATCTCATCTTGTGGGGTAGAAACACTTTTATAAAATGGCTATTTAATTTATTCTTGCTTAATTTTTATTATTGTCATATAAAATTCTTGCTTAATTTTTATTATTGTCATATAAAATGGGACATGCTGGTTTTGCAATTTAATTTACGGCTCTTGTCCGTCTCCATGTGAGCATGATAGCTCACACATCTCTCAGAGCAGAAAGTACCAACAGTTGGTACTTTGAAAGTGGATGCTCAAGACATATGACAGATGACAGTGCAGTTGTGAGAGACTTGAAAACCTGTTTTTGATCTATGCCTTGATTTCGGTAGTGAAATTGTAGTACTCTGAGTTATGGCTTTTAGTGATATCAATAATGCTTCTTGGCCACACTATGGCCGGCCATAACTTTATACTTATGGTATACTTTCATTACATGGTAAGTTTTCAATTTAATCCTTAATTAGTGATTAATAATGTTTTACTATTATATTCTTTCGATTAATTTTAGAAAAATTTGACTTTTTAATTTTAAAAATTTAAATCATCCACAAAATCTCATTAAAATATGAAATATCCTAGCTAATATTATTGAATCGAAAATTGAATTGATTTGGTGTGCATTTTTTATTCAAAATCTCATTAAATTATGAAAGATCCTAGCTAATGATATTCTATCAATTAAATGATAGAAAATTGAATTGACAATCATTTGAATATATATATATATATATATATATATATATATATATATATATATATTATAACACACTCATGCAATCCACTTTTTCCCTCCCATTTATAAGGATATTTTAGATAATTAACAATACAATAATTTAATAAATATTTAATTTAATGTTACATGCAAATTTCTATCATTAATATTTTTATATTTAATGCAAATTCTGTGCTACTAAAATTAACATGTGTTTATTCATTTATTCTTAATAAATTCCATTAAATTCTATATAACTAATTAAAATATTATCATATAATTATGTTAATCACGTCTATACAAAATAAATTACATATCCTACAATTAGTTTAGTCAATTTACAATGTAAACGATCTTCAATTACGTTAATCAAGCAATGTAAGTTTTAATAATAATAATAATAATAATAATAATAATAATAATATGTTTACTAAAATTAATATGTGTTTATTAATTTATTCCTAATAAATTCCATTATATTCTATATAACTAATTAGAATATTATCATATAATTATGTTAATCACGTCTATGCAAAATAAATTACATATCCTACAATTACTTTAGTCAATTTACAATATAAACGATCTTCAATTACGTTAATCAAGCAATGTACGTTTTAATAATAATAATAATAATAATAATAATAATAATAATAATAATAATATGTTTACAAAATTTTATTCATTTCTATTTATGTGAAGTCTTTTTTAATATAATTACATTTATTTCTATTTTTTTGCTATCTTTTTTATCTGATTTTTATGATGTTGCAAATTGAAAGAGTGGTGGTCGTGATTGTTTGAAGTAATCATTTTTATCATATTATATATTTTCCCTTTACCATTGTCTTTTTCTTGATTTTGTTTCACACACGCAAGTGCACACACACATATTAGCATATATATATATATATATATATATATATATGTGTGTGTGTGTGTGTGTGTGTGTGTGTGTTCTTAATCATTAGGATGATGAATTGAAAGGTATAAGATGAAATTGGAATAAACTATTGGGAATTCTTAAGTTGTATTTGTTATTTATATTAGTGCTACAATATTATCACAATAATTATTTAATGTGTATTTGTTAATTGAATTTTATATTTTAGGAGAAGGTCAATTTGAGCCAATTGATTCAATTATTTTTTACAATAGCGAGATCACCCAAAAAGTTTCATCTGGATGATGTGTTTTTTAATTTGCGAACTTTAAATTTTTAACCTTTTTTCTTCTAAATTTTTTCATTTTGTAATGGAAGATCTCTCTATATAGTTTTGAATACTAAAGAATGTACGTTGGGATGATGTGATTTTTTTTACTGTATGCAGTGAAATTTTTAATCTTTTCATTTGATCATCCACATATTTCTTTTGACCAAGATATATATTTGTGGGCCACTACATTGGCGTATTGAATGTATTTCGTTTTATTTTTAGTCATATTTTGCTTTTCTATTCATATTCAAACTAACATAAATTACTATGGTATTCTATTAAAACATTTAAACAAAATTTACATCAATTGGTTGCATAAGCTTATGAATAAAATTTGAAGTTACTTTGAACAATAGAATTAGTTTTCCAAGAGCATATGAGCAAGTGTATCAGTTTTGAAATCATTATTTATGCTTTTATATTCAACTATTCGGAATTTCAATTTTTTAGATTTTCTTCATTGTTAATTATTTGCATGTTCTACAAAAATCATTTTCATATTTAAACAATCCTTCCAACTTTCAATAGTATATATTTATATTTAGAAATTATTTGCATTTTTCAACATGCATTACACCTGTGAAGTCAGCAACAAAAAAAAAACACATTTTTAGGAAAAAAATCAAAAATTTACTTATTAATTGTCCAAAAAATATTCTCTTCCTTCAAATTAAAGAATTATATTTTCTATCTTATTTTCATCCTAACTTATAACATACAAATTTAATTTGAATAATTTTTCATATCATTTTTTTTTTGTTTTTTAGATGATCGACCTCCATGTCTGCCATAATATAATTTATGATATTTTAGATAATTATCTGTTCTCTTTAAAGTTTTATTTTTTTAATTATTTGATCAACGTTTCATTAGTAATTTTTAATAAATTGGTTCAGTTAAATAGCAAAGAAGTTAGCAACTTTGTTAGTTCAATTAAATAAAGACCAATTACTGAGATCAAATAGATAAGTAGAGGGAGCTATTAAAACAATAAAAATTTATTCAGAAACCTCTCAAAATGTAACTAGAAAATACAGGAATTTGAGAAAATGTATTATAGAAGTAGAATGATCTACTAAACAAAAAAAATGTTGAAGGATCTATTGAAACAAAATGTATATAAAAGTTTAGCGACCTAAGAATGAATTAACCCAAAAAATTATTTTAGAAAAACGCTTACTACTTTTGCCGCAAACCATTGTAAATAATTAAATATCCATTATAGTAATATCTTTTCGAAAAATCAAAATAACTTTGATTTTTACTTCCTTTTTTAATTATTTATCAATTTAATATATGTATAATTCATAATATTGTAATGCATTTTATTTACATGTGTTCATAACATTATTTACTAGTCTTCAATAAATAAAACTGATGGAAACAAAACATTGTAGATTAATAAAGTGCACACAATATATTTATTCCTTACAAGTTCAATACAAGGATAATTATTTAATTCATATTGTCTTATATCTAGGGGTGTGCGAATGGTTGATTTGGTGCAAAATCGAGCTAAACAAACAAAATCAAATAAAAAAAATCTTAAAAAAATTCAAACCAAACCAACAAAAATAATATAGATAACCGAATCAAACCAAACCATAATTTTTTGGTTAGTTTGGTTTGGTTTTCGGTTTAACTGAATTTTTAGTGCTTATTTTTATTTTTTCGAAACAATTATATCTAAAGAGAAGAACATGTACTTAATAGATGACAAACCATATATTAAATAAGTAAATATTTTAAAAATTCTATAACTAGAAAATTGAACAAAATATTTGAATTACTAGTATTATTTAGGTATAAATACTTTTTAAATTTATTAATTTAGATATAATTAATATTAGAATTATAAATCATAAATTATAAATATAGTGTGTGTGTGTGTGTATTTTGGTTGGGTCGGTTTTCACCAAAATATTTTTTACTTAAATCGAAACCGAACCAAACTATATTTTGATTTTAATATTCAAAACCAAACCAAAATTAAAGAAAAAATGATCAAACCAACCGAACTAAATAACTCGGTTTGGTTCGGTTTTTTAGTTTTGATTCGATTTTGCACACCCCTACTTATATCCAAAAATCACTATACAATTCAAATATTTTTTATACTTCAGTTTTGTAAAAATTATTTATTTGTATTCATAAATAATTTATATTATTCAAACCTAAAAGGCATAAAATGATCTCCGTGCATCGCACGAGAGAAATACTAGTATATATATACTGCTCCCTACGTTTCGTTTTGTTTGTTATTTTAGAATTTTAATCTAGAATTAACAATTAATTTTTAGACTAATATATCCCTCCCATTTATATTACATAAAATCTTATTCACTTATATTTTCCTAAAAAGTTGAAATTTTTTTATCTCTCCATATATTTGTAAGGTTAAATTTTAGAGAGAGTATGTCAAAATATATAAAACAACAAACATTTTGAAACAAAAAAAAAAACCTAAAACAACAAACAAAACGAAACAGAGGGAGTAAATTATAAAATATTATGGTATAAATATCTCTATATAATAATTACATGAAGTTTTTAAAAAATATATAAATGAATAATGAAATTATTTTTGCCACATCAATATTACAAATAAAATAAGGAACTTATGTATAATGGATTACAAATGATTTTGCCATATTATATTACAAATCAAAAAATATAATTTTTTACGGATTCAAATAACTTCTCTTAGTTTGGTTTGTCGGAGTGCTAATTGTGTGGCACATGGTTTAGCTAGGGTTGTGCGTGATTGTTCAAGCCCTTATTGTTGGGTTGAGCCTCCGTCTTTTGTGGTAGGCCTTCTCGATAGTTCATGTTCTTGTGCTTCTTAATAAAATATGAGTATTTGATTGTAAAAAAAAAATTAACAAATGATTGCACTATCAATTCAATTTTCGGTCATTTAATTGATTGAATATAATTAGCTAGGATCTTTCATAATTTAATGAGATTTTGAATAAAAAATGCACACCAAATCAATTAAATTTTCGGTAACAAATTGATTCAATATTATTAGCCAGGATATTTCATATTTTAATGAGATTTATGGATGATTTAAATTTTTAAAATTAAAAAGTCAAATCCTTCTAAAATTAATCGGAAGGTTATAATAGTAAAATATTATTAATCACTCTAGTGATATATAGGTGGAATTGGGAAGATGATTACTCACGTGGCGTACATTTGACCATTTTGATTATCTTCACATGATGCTTATACTACGTTCTTTTTAGGAAATTATTGATGGTTATCCAGGATAAGCTTAGGGCTATTCTTCTTTTATTGGTTGTTACTGTATTCGTTAACTGTACCCAACAAAGTTCACAAATTAAGGAAATTTGGGAGGTAAGGTTATTATCATGTCTTACTAAATCTCTTTCTTGGTAATCTTACTCCTGAAAGAATAGTATTTGACAGAAAACAACTTTTTGATAACTTTTGTTGGTAGTTGCTACTTGCTAGTTGATGTCTGCTCACTATTTGCTTAGATTTTATAATTTGGTTTCCCCTTTGAGGGAGAAAAAATAATTAGAACATTCGCGGTAAGGATTAGAAATTAGATATCTCATCTCCGTGTCAGGTGTGCGTAATTTTGGTATATATAAGTATACCTTTTAGGTTAAGATAAGTGGAACCCATACTAGGTTAGTCAACTTTTTATTGCTAGACTATTGATTAAAAAAGATCACTAATATGCGAGAACATAAATTAAAGGTTATTAACAGAAAGTCAGAAACCATACTTTGTAGGGTTCATGTCTTGTGCCTATATCTTTGTTGGACGTACATAAATATGATGTTTTAGTATTGCCTTGATTCAGGTTGAGCAGGTGCAAGCAGGTCTAAAATCACTCTGAACTGGTCCCAAAAGGCAATAAATCAAATTAACTAAGAGCAAATTTTGCTAACTTTGAAAAGTATGAAGATGAGTGAACATACCCAATAATTCTCTCTCATTTCTCACTAACTAGTGCATTCCATGACTTATATTATTAAATTATAAAGGCTGATTTGAAATCATCTCTAATACAGGTTATGTTGAGAATATCAAATTTTGATCTAAAATAATGACCAAATAAAAGATCCTGAATATGAGGAACAACCTAAACACATCTTTGAAAGTGGGCCACATTTATATGTTTTGTGTTGTTATATAATTAGTACATATGTCATATGTGAACATTATCCTTTGTCTTCGCAATAACTTCTTTCTTGGTGCTTTCAGAGCTTATACTTATATTTGTCTCTGTTTAAATTTAATCTGTCTCTTACTGTGCTGCATTATTCTTTGTGCTTTTGCAGGATGTGGAGGGTATGATGTCAATCTCTGTTGAGGCTGCTGCGACACATAGTTCTGTGATAACAGGGAACTTATCAACACCTACGAGGTTGATATTTCTGTGTGCTTAAATATTTTTTGCTAATTATTTAGATATCAAAAGCTAAGCTATTGAATTTGTTCCGTCACAACAATAGAGGGAATTTAATTTTATCAGAGAGCAACAGCAAAGGGAACAGGACTGAAGATACCTCGCCCTGAAAGGGGAAACGGAAAAGGATGTGCTGCAGATACTCACAGTAAAGATGAAAGGGTTGATGAGTATTCTCTAGGAACTTGCCGTGCTGCTGGCTGCTGCAACAAACTGACCAACTTTTTAGTAGTAACCTCTGTTGGTGTCACATAATTTTAGGACCCTTCTTGCTGATCTTAGATGAATCTATAAAAATCCACAAAACAGTAATTAATGACACAAAAACTTAAAATATAAAATCAGTTAAATACTCAGATTAAGTATTAAATTAATTTATTTCGACGACAATTGTCGATGCAAAAATAGATACTATTACCAGAATACACTATGATTTTACTACTTTTAAGCTGTTGAATTTATCTTCTTTTATGAGAGCAGATGCAACCTGTGTAACAATTGTATCAAAGTCAAATAAACACGTCTATCTCTATTAGTGCAGGGTTATACTTTCAGTACCTCTCAGGAAAGTTTTTCACGTGTATTATTATTCCTTGTAATGAATATAAAATCATAGCAACAAGCATATTTTCATAGGAAATACTATTATAATTATCAGCTGATTATTATATGATGTTCAATCAACAGTAATTTAGTTAAATTTATATCTTCACTAATTGTGCATGTCGACAAAGAGGTTATCCACAAACTAAGCTTCGCTGATTATGAAAGAAAGTTTGATCAGATACCTCACCCTGAGGATTTCATTGCATCAGATTAAGTCTACTGAAATAAAAAAACTACAGAAGTATAAATTTACCCTAGAGAAGACAATACAACGTATTCAAATAATAGAAAAATATGGAATTCTTTTACCAACTATATGAACTACAAATCTCAAGGAAAACAATACCAAGTTCAAGTCTGATTCTGAATTCTTGATTCCTACCAATAAAACCTATCAAGCATATTCCAAAAAGCCTCACATTTTTCTGTCTTCATACCCAAATATCACCAAAAGAATGACTGTATCATTGAGGGTCTCAAATAACAACAAAACTAATCACAATTTGAAAAACTAAATACCAAATTCAATATGGAATCAGAAATACCAATACCAAGAGCAATTAAAATCGAGAAAGGTTCGATATTTCACCTAAAACCCACAGTTAAAAAACACCAAATTAAATAAGGAATCAGAAATTGTAACACCAAGGGAAATCAAAATTGTGAAAAGTTCAAAGCTCCTATTTTCTATATGAAATTAACATAAAAAAATTAAGCACCAAAGTTCGTTCCCTTCAAAGCATGAATTCATCTGCCTAGTCAATAAGCATGTCATATAACTCAATAACCTCATTTCCACAGATTTCCAAAGAAACCATACCTGCATCAATTAACGTGGAATCCACATCACCAAGAACAGAACGTGCTCTCCAGATCGACGAATGCTTCACCGCAACAGATTTTCCCAATCCCGTGTGAAAAAAGGGTTGCTCCTCCACATTGCTTCTCCCTTTCTCCAATAACTTTGAAGACCCTCCATTTTTCCCAGCCAAAAAAAAAAAAAAAAAAGTCAATGTCCAACATCAAGCTAAATATATGGATAAATTTTGCGAATTAACAAAATATCGACATGCCTATGAGTAACAGATCAGCCATGGAAAGGAGGGGACGAGTGTGTTCAGCCACAACTTCAAAAAAAATTCTATCTGGAGCTGTTGACCGGTGGTTTCCCACCGGTAATCGGTCCGGTCGTCGGAAAATATCCGCCACATCGACATTCTTAGTCGACACCTAGGGTTTAACTTTTTTCTAATTTCAATTTGAGAAAAATGTAAAGGAATTGTGGAATTCAATGAGTGAACTGAATTGTGGAGGACGATTACCAGAGCATGAAGAGTGTGAAGTGCTTGTGGAGGTGTTTCTCGATCTACCAATTAAGAGTGTCTTTCCTTCCGTGCTGCTCGTTGATAACAACAAAAAGGAGAATGAACGCTGGCAACTGAAAGGGAGCGAGCTGAGCGACGATTGAGAGTGAGGTAGCGATTAGAAATTGGGAGTTAGGTAAATTGAGCGCTTTCATATTTGGGCTAAATTCAAAGTGTAAAAAAGGGTAATAGACAACGGTTCTTTCAAATCTATTGTCAATTAAATTATAATTGGTGTGAATTGGCAACAGAGTCAACACAACCCTTGTCTATTTCGACACTAACAACAGTTAATATCTGAACGTTGTCTAAGGTCATCTCCAACAGTTTACTCTATTTTACAGCACCTCTATCTCTATTATACAGCATGGTCTTCACTTCATCTCCAATAGTTTACTCTAAATTCTACTCTAAAAAGGAATATTCCATAATATTCCTTTTTATATATTTATTTTAATCAAGATTTTTCCAACAAAAATAACTATTAAAATTTCTAAAACCAAATAATAATAAAATATGGAAACCCTTCATCTTCCCGGTATAAGTTCAAAGGTCAACACATTACTCATACCGAGCCAAAAGGAACTGTGGAACATCTAAAAGCAACCAGGTACTGAGCATTGCGACTTCACACACAGGCTGAAGGACAGCCTACAAAAGGAGTTCATCCAATTCCTGCATATAGTTATCCACTGCCTCCGAGGTAATCTAGACTATATACATTTCAGTGCAGAAAATGCTCATTTGATGACACTCATTCACTACCGATGTAAGGTAGACTGGGCATCGTTCGTGCTATCACAACTCCACCGCAATGTTCAAAGAGCTCAGTTTGACCATCAAACGGGCACATTCAAGGAGAAATTGGGAGTTATCAACCTGTTAAGCCGGATCATCAGTGATCAAATCCAAACTCCTCTACTTTATGGCGAGTTGTTGGACATGAGAGATTTTCTCCCCACAGTGTTCAACAAAAGAAAGAAAAACTTGAAGCCCTTCGGCAAGATCACAAAGAAGCCGCAAGTTGATGATAAGGATGACAAAACTCTGATTGAACTGACATACATCAGTCGAGCAAAGCGTCCCGTGTCAGAAACTGACACGATGAGTGAATCAACTATGCCAGCTGACTCCCAACCAGCTGCCACAAGTTCAGCGGATGGTATTGAAGACAGCTTCAATGAAACTCTTGAACATTTACTCTTCAGCAAGTTCAACATCATTGAGAGTTATAACTCCTCTCTCTTTCAACAACTGAAGAGATATCTCCGATGGCACCTCTGGAGATTTCAATTTGATGAAGCAGTCATGTTCCAACTACTTGATAGAAAGGGAAGACATTTCTGGAGTTAAAAAGGCAACTCGAACCGGAATTGGATGAATAACCCCTTCACAGCATCTCCAATAATTTCAGAGATAATGGATTCGATGATTCAATGGATCCAACACTGAGTTCCAGCCAAAGCTCTTCTACATTTTAACGTGCCATCCAACTCATCCTCCACTCCACTGGAGTATATCCACCCACCTCCAACTGAAGAACTCTTCACGAGTTTGGCTGCGTTAACAACTGAACCTCAAGCTCTATCTCCACTCTCGGATTTATGTCAACTCATGCCAATAGAAGAGGCATCAAACTGGCTATCCTCGACAACACCACAACTGCCATACCCCTCCTCATATGAAGGTAACCTTGCAACTACCTTTAGTTTACTACCAACCACACATCCCTATACCATCATTTGATCTTCAAATATACACCTTTTTGGATGATGCCAAAAAGGGGGAAGATGAGAATATTGAGAAGAATGATAGAAAATTCTTGTGTCTCTGGAATGAAATTCAAAGGGAAGCCTCACAGTTTCAGGAAAAGTACAGCCTCAGGGGGAAGAAGTAAGGACTGTCGAAACTGTTAGAGAAGATAGGCATCAACCTCAAGGAGAAGTTTGGGGAGAAGCCTGGAGAAATGCCAGAGAAGAGAGACATTAGTCTCAGGGAGAAGTCTGGGGAGATATTTGGAGGAATACTAGAGAAAATAGAGAGTCTAGCAACTGGTGGAGAAGATGAAGCTGAAGGAGAGGTGAATGCATCTGAAGAAGAGAAGCTATAAACTAAAAAAAACTGTTCTAGATTGAAAGAGATCTAAATAGTTTATACAAACACAGTTTCGTAGCTATGCAAAGGTTTTCATTTGCTTGAAAGTGTGTCATCTATACACAATATGAAAATTTCTTAAATCAGTTTTCCATCATTGCTCAATTATGCCAAGTTTTGATAACATCAAAAATGGGAAAATTGTTAGAAAAAACTATCAAGAGTTACCTAATCCCTATTGAAGTTTTGATGAAATGTCAAAACGTGTCAAAAAGCTTTGAAAAACTGAAAGAAAATCAAGCAGAAAACCGAGATTGATCAAACAAAAGATTGATCTAAACCAAGCCAAAGAATGATCAATCCAAAAGAAAAGGAAAAGGAAATAAAAAAAGAAAGAAAAGAAAAGAGAGAAATCCAGCCAAGGGCTGAGAAAAAGAAAGCTTGATTGCTAGATCAGTTAGCAAGACAAACAAACTGAAATTACAGGAACTGACAAGTTCAAAGTACCAATTGAAGCACTTCAGTCTATAGTTCATGAGCTGAAGAAAGTGCCAGCTCAAGGCACCAGTTCAAAAGTGCCAACTGGTCATCAGGATCAAAATGAATTCCAGCTGAAGAAACAAAATCAGCTGAAGAATGTACCAGTTTAAGGAACGGGCTGAAGAATATGCCAGCTCAAAGAAGTACCAGCTGAAGACTGTACCAGTTCAAGATACAAGCTGAAGAATATGCCAGCTCAAAGTACCAGTTCTGAGAATATCAGCTGAAGATACACTAGTACAGAATACTAACTGAATAGGCACCAGTTCAGTATCTAAACTGAAGAAAGTACCAGTTCAAGAAGTTCTAGCTGAAGGGACATCAGTCCAAAGTACCAGCTGAAGAAAACACTGGTTCAATACTACTAGATAAAGAAGACCAAACTGGAGCTCAGAAAGCATTAGGCCAGAGCCCAGAACTACCAGCTGAAGATAGTCAAAACTGGAAGCTTTTAAACTGCCAACAAAATGTGTAGAACTGTCAGCTGAGGAAATATTCCAAACTGAAGATCACAACTGTCAGCTGAAGCCCAGAACTGATGATGAAGACAAAAGCCGAAACTGGAATTTAAATTTCTAGAGCTGCCAACATGAAGATCTTGAAGTTAATGCAACCAAGATCTCAGAGTAAAAGCTTGTCAGAGAACAAAGGCAGCACAATGGCTACTTTAACAAAAAGCCTCTCAACGTCTTTAACAAATCAATGAATCATTTATGATCATTTATTGATCTGCAAACGATCACAAGACACTCTCCTATAAAGGATGAGTAATACGACTTATGAACAGACTTTTGCAAACTAAAGAGACTTTAGCAAAATCTGAGAAAAGACTCTTTCAAACTAAAAAGAAAAAGGAGTTATCTCTGCTAAAGAAAGAACAACTTTCAAAGTCAAAGCTCGAACTCATCCGCAGCAAAAGTCCCAACTGAGAAGAAGAAGAAGAAGAAGAAGAAGAAGAAGAAGAAGAAGAAGAAGCACACCACTCATCAAGCTAGCTGTCGAAGAAGTTCAGCCAGAGCCAGCTTCTCAGTTTGAAGATTTACACCAATCAACTACCCAGCTCAAGCCAAAGGAGCACACCAGTTGATAACAGTTTCAAGACTGAATTCTTGAAGATTGAAAGAGATCTAAAACCTTGTAAAGACGGGCAATAGTACCTTATCTCTTCAGTGAGAAGTTAGGGATTGCAAGTGTGAGTTGTCGACCTATCGGCTGAGGAGGCTACATTCATTGGATCGTCGTTTCCGGGACAACACCACTTGAAAAGGAGGTCGTGACTCGTAAAGTCACCATTTGCCAGGTTCAACACATTGTCTTCACTATGTAACTATAGTAAAGAAATTTTACACTTGCATAGTGGATTGCCCTTTTCAGTAAGGAAGAGAGGACGTAGAATCTGGATTGACTTAAGCATGGCTACTGGTGAAAAGGTTTCCTCATAGTCGATCCCTTCTTTCTGAGTATACCCTTTCGCCAATAGTCTTGCCTTGACGGTTTCAACCTTCCCATCAGATCCTCTCTTGCGTTGGTAGACCCACTTGCATCTAATAGGTTTTATCCCATTAGGTGGTTCTACAAGCTCCCAGACTTGATTGTGATCCATAGATCCAATCTTAGACTCCATTATAGATTTCTAAGAATCTGCATCGTTGTTTTGCACTACTTCATCGTAGTTCTTAAGATCTAATTTATTTAGTTCTTTAGAGAAATCCAAAGATTAGCCCAAACTAATGAATTTATCGGGTTGGCGTACAACCCTCCCACTGTGACGAGGAGGTGTGCAGTAATTGGCGGTACCTCTTCTTGTACAGGAGGCGTAGGTTTTGAATTCCTTTCTTGAAGCTCCTCAAGAACAATGATGCTCCTGGGTTTGTGGTTTATCACATAGTCTTCTTCTAAGAATCGGGTATTAGTGCTCACAATAACCTTCTGATCCTTAGGACTATAGAATAAACCTCATTTTTTCCCCTTGGATACCCAACAAACAACTTAACATCAGTACATGGTGCCATCTTATCAGTTTCTTTGTCCAACACGTGTGCTAGGCTACCCCAAATCCTAACATGAGCCAAACTGGGCTTTCATCTAGTCCATAGTTTTGTGGGTGTAGCAGGAACTGATTTTGATAGCACCAAGTTAAGAATGTAAGCTGCTATTTCCAGGGCATATCCCCAAAATGAAATGAGCAACTCTTCATAGCTCATCATCGATCTAATCATCTCTAATAAAATTATGTTCCTTCTTTCCACTACGCCGTTCTGCTATGGAGTGCCAGGCACAGTCAACTGGGATGTAATCCCATTCTCTACCAAGTAATCACTAAATTCACCTGAGAGGTACTCACCACCATGATCAGAATGTAGTTATTTGATACTTTTACCTGTTCGTTTCTCAGCTTCCGCCCGAAATTCTTTGAAAGTTTCAAAGCATTCAGACTTGCGACGTAATAGGTATATGTATCCAAATCTTGAGTAATCATCAATAAACGTGATGAAATACTCATGCCCTCCTCTAGATTGAGCTGATATAGGGCCACATAGGTCGGAGTGAATCAAATCTAACACCTCTTCAGATCTATTTCCTTTGACTTAAAGGGGGTGCTTAGTCATTTTACCTTCCAAACGGGATTCACACAAAGGGAATGATTCCAAGATCAATAAAGACAGTGGTCCATCATTTAAAGCCTTTGTATCCTCTTAAGGTTAATATGATTGAGCCTAAGATGCCAAATATAGGTTTAATTCAATTATGAAGCCTTTGCATAGAATTAAGAATATAAAGATGTCCATCCAATATGCCAGAACAGATAAAATATTTACCACTAGTGATAACAACCTTACTATCAAAAGAAACAGAATATCCATTTAAAAACAACTTAGAAACAGAAATAAGATTCCGCCTAAAATTCGGCACATAAAGACAATCTTTTAAAACTAAAGTTCTATCACTACTGAAAGGTAAAATAACATCTCCCACTGTAAAAACCACCACTTTTGTAGCATTGCCTATGTAGATGGTAATGTCGTTCTCACTCAGCTGTCTTTTTATCAAGAACCCTTACAAAGACATGCAAACATGATCAGTAGCTCAAGTATCTACTACACATGACAGGGCAGAACAAGTAGCTAAACATGTGTTCTACAATGAGAGAGTGAGACGTACCCTTCTTCTTCCTCTTGTTGGGGCACGCAGACTTCCAGTGTCCCTACTGACCGCACTTGAAGCACTTTATTTTGGACTTGAAGTCCTCTGAAGGAACTGTGGCCTTAGCTTTCTTCCATTTAGGCACCACATTTGCAGCCTTTTCCAGTGTGTACCTCTTCTTCTTGACACCAGAAGAAGATGCTCAGTTTTTATCTATGTGTGCCTCTGAGTTTCCTCTTTGAATGAGCTCGACTACCTGAAGATCCATGAGCAGTTCTGATAAAGTAACATCTTTCTTTATCATGTTAAAGTTCAGCATAAACTGCTCAAAATTTGGTGACAGACTATGAAGCACGATATCAATTTAAGACTCGGCGTCCACATCACCACCTAAGGTCTTGATCTCCGATAGGTAACTCATCATCTAGAGAACGTGATCCCTAATTGGAGTGAAATCTGACATTTTTGTGTTCATCAGTTTTTTCATCGCCAAGTGCCGAGCGATTCTGGTAACCAAAGAGCTCCTTGAGATTGTAAGTTATGTCATAAGCAGTCTTCATCGACTGATGTTAATGTTGTAGCACATTTGATATTGAAGCTAGAATGTAGCAGTGCATCATCTCATCAACTCTAACCCACTTATCATAACTCGCTCTCTGCGCTTCACTAGATTTCTCATCTGGCTTTTGTGGGCATTCCTCATCAAGTACGAATTTTAAATTCTCAGCAGTGAGGACAAGGTTTAAATTTTGAAACCAATCATTATAGTTTTCACTGATGAGTTTGTTTTCTTTAAGAATTGAGGACAGGTTGAGAGTGTCATGATGATATAATAACTGAAAAGTAAACATGCGGTACAGTCACAACCTTTAGGATAAAAGAACATATAATTTGAAATCCTCAAAAAAAATTATATGCATATCCACCGACATTTTAAAAATGTTTCTTACAAGCCACGATAGTGTGGACGTTTATAAAATTCATTTTTAAACATGTATTAACCTTTAATTTACCTCCAATCAAAGTTCCTTATGACAAGTAAATTAATAATCAGAAACCACCACGATCATGTAATCATCTAATTAATAAGCCACGATAGTGTGGACGTTTATTAATAAATTACATCTATTGTTTAACACCATTATCTTCACCCCAAAGATGCATGTTTCAAATTTCACTGCTCCAGATGGAGGAGTCAGTTAGTTCTAATAGTATCTTATAGTTCTCTATTAAGAAGTTTAATTTCTAGAGATTCAGTGATATGACACATCCGATATGCAGGAAGACCTATTGTCAATGCGCATGCCCATAACTTCTCAATTAAACTAGATTAATGGAGACCGTTTGAGATTTCCACATACTTCGGTATGTATCTCTCCCATTTAGTTATTTAAGATTGAGGTTTCATTTTTATCCCATTTCAAAACATGGAAACATCACATAAAATGATAAACATACATTGCATGCTAAACAATACAACAAGTATAGTAATTAAAACCAACTATCATGGCTTATATCTCATGTTGCATCATGAGATAAAACTTGGAAAGACAGCTCCGGAAAACTGGACATCATAGCACCGCCATCCACTCCTTCGCCTCGTCGAAACCCTAGCTCCAATTAGGGTTTCGGGACGTGTTCGGAATATCCTTTCTTTAAGGGGCTGCTTCTCTTTCCTTCTTTGAGTCGATTTTCTATCCTTATTCAATATAGAATATCTATTCCAAAAGGAAAATACTAATATATCTAGAATAACAAGGAAATAAAAAAACAACTCAATACTTAGTGATTTTCGAAAATCACTACTAGGGCTAACAATTTTAATTTTTCTATTACATTAAAACAACATAATAAAATAAAATTCTTAGACCTAATCCATAGATTTTCTCATGGATCAAAATCACGTAACCAAACCGGCATATGGCCAACATACATTCAGCAATAGATTAAAACCATACATCACATAATGTATGGAGCCATGATAGTTGGTACCACCTGCAAACAATAACAGTCTACAAATACAACTACCAAAAATTACATGATAAGCATAAAATATCGCATGATATCTACACATGATAATTTTCAAAAATTGCATTAAATTAAATTTAAAATTTCAAAAAATACCATGAGATATAATTTGGAAATTAATATAATTATCTACAAAATTAAATCTCACTATACTTCAAAAATTACCTTAAGAATAAATTTGAAAATTAATTAAAATTATCTACCAAATTTATACCTTAAATTTTCGAAAACCCCTAATTTAATTAAACTCCGAAAAACCCACTCTGATACCAGTTGTTAGAGTTTTTCCGAATTGAACCACCATAGGATATAATTGGTTACTCATTAATTCTAATGTCATGCATATCATATTTTGTATGTTCATATGAAGTTAATCGAACCAGGTTGAATCAACATGCATAGCGAATTTCGATTCTAATAAAAGTGCAAACATAGAAAATGAAATTCACATACATATTCAAGACAGGTTGCGGACAAGATTAAAGGTCTAGTCTTATTGTTGTATGAATGTATGATCGACGCCTCTTAGCAATTCCAGTCCTTGACGGTGTGTACAGTCGATAATTTGAGAGTTGTCTATCCTCAGGTTGGTCGTTTGGAATCAGCCCCACTTTTGCATAACGACATATCAGCGAATACAATGCAAGTGTTCCTCCTGCACTTACACACAACACCAACACAATTAATCTAATTATTTTGGATTTATTCATTTCAACATATAATATATATAATCAATCATATTACTAGTTCAATTTTTCTTTAATTTGCATCGTTAAACTTATAGTAAATAAGTATAGTGCACAGTTTAATTTGTATGCCACAGTGTACATTATATAATAGCCAGTCCCGAAGCCATACTTAAATGTGCAAATCAATTTTAGCATATTACATCAAAAAATATAATTTATTACAAGACTATAATTTTATTTTATTGTTTTTATTTTAGTCACATATGTGTTACTTCAAATTGATAAAAATAAATAGTAGATTATTTTAAACATGTGCAAAGTACGTGCAACTTTCTAGTTTAATAGAAATATTTTCATATTTGATAAAATAAGTTTCAACCGGTGTATTTTACATTTTAAAATATCTATGAATAATGATATTAAAATATTTACACTTAATAAGATTGTTGAATATCTTTTTAGTATATATATTTTAAGCATGATCAAAGTGCGTGCATTTTTCTAACATAATATAATATATGCTCTAATAAAATAAATTTCGTGTATTATTTAATAATAATTATATTATAATATTTCATTTTATTAAAATTATTAAATATATTTTTAGTGGGACTATTTTAAACACGTGCATCTTTCTAATGTAATAAAAATATTCACCTATATGTTTGAAATTTATTATTGATGATAATTACATTACACAAAGAGGGTATTATAGTGAATGTGGATAAATTAAATACTTTTTTTTAAAAAATGGTAAAAAAAATAAATAAATTTCAAATGGTTATTTTCCCATGTTGACTCATTATAAAATAGGTACTTGTAGTTAAAATTCAATAATTGAGCAAAAAAAATTAAATCTCAGGGGCGTTTTTAGTTCTAATAAACACTTCAATCAAATAATTTCAAATCATCCATTATTTCATCCATACGCTTGTTTACACTTTACATAATTGTTGAGGCTGAAACCTCGATCATGAAGTTACACATGAGAAGATTCAATTATTTGCCAAAGAAAAGGTAGAAAATTCATCAAACATATATATAATATCCACTATATAGTATATGTATGTGTTGAATTAATTCAGAAATAAACATATATATAAGCATATTTTTTTAAAAATCCCTTATCATCTATGAAATAAACTCATAAACTCATATCTCATATGTCATTCCAACCCTAAGAAGCTTGTTCCGAGGTATTGCCAGTACTTTCTCTCCCTGTCTGAAATTCTTCCTTAGAAAACTGTAAGCATAATTTATCACAAACTTCTTCAACAACGACGCTTCTTTCTTCGCCACCACTTCTGCCTCCCCTATCAAGTAAAACACGCCTTTTTCCATTGCCGCATCCACCGCCTGTATCTCCTCCTCTGCGCCACCGATCCGGATCCTATTCGAGGAATCCGCCGATCTCACTACAGCATTGAAGGACTGGATAGATCCCGATGACACACGTGGCGGAACAAGATCCTCCACGTGGACTGTCGAAGCTGACGATTTCCTCACCTTCCCATCGTTGCTAATCAGACCGGATTGAGCAACGGTGGATAGCTGTTGATGATCATCGGCTTCCAGCATGAAATGCTCGTGCCTGATGAATTGTTTGAGATTCTCGATGATCTGCCTCTCAAACTCCTTGGGCTCTTCAATTACATCCTTGTATCCGTATCTAACCACACAACGAAACAACTTGGCCTCTCTAGGCTCAACCTGGCGGAAGAGGAAGCGCTCCTCCAATGCAACTTTGCTGATGGGAATGGACTTGATAGAGACGAAGATGATGACGGAATGAATGGAGGGGATGTTGGAAATAAAATGGGGAAACATCGGTGGGATGCCCTGCACCAGTTCGGAGTAGAAGAAACCGATTCCGGGGAGTTTTTTTATGTCCTTGTCCTTGGCCAAGTCATGCACGTAGCCCGCGGAGACCTTATTTTGCAGCTCATAAATGTAACGTTGCTGGTGGGCGAAATGCCACACGGCCATCATTATCATGAGTGCCAGTGACAAGGCTAACGGGAGATACCCGCCTTGAGTGAACTTGTAGAGCACCGATGAGAAATAAACCATTTCTATGGACATGAATACAATGAAGAATAAGGAAATCCACCAGATTTTGGTCTTCCATACCATGAGCATGATCAAGGTTAGCAGCGATGTGGTTATCAGCATCACAGCAACCACGGCAATACCTGTACATATATAGTAGCAGATCCAAGGATGTGATCATATATGTATGTAAATTAATTAAAATAATATATATATATATATATAGAATTAGATTAGTTTTGTTAGTTACCATAAGCGTTGCCTATCTTCTCTGTAGTCTTGAAACCATACGTAACTATGACGCATGCGATCATGAGAAGGTAGTTGATCTCAGGGATGTAGACTTGGCCCTCGTATTTAGTAGAGGTGTGCACAACTTTAACCCTTGGGAAACAGCCCATGCTGAGTGACTGAGAGATGATGGCGAAGGCTCCAGATATCATCGCCTGGCTCGCGATGATAGCTGCAGCGTTAGCGACCACGAATGTTGGCCAATATATTTTATCTGCAACTAAGCAAGCCACCGTCACAGATCGATGAATAAATTAACTAAATATATAAGTTATATATATTAGATATTGATCATTATTTTTTTATTCATATTAACTAAGTTAATTTTATCTATCTAGCTCGCCTGGTATGGAGTCATAGAATGTGTGGCCTATGTGCTCTGGGAACTTGGAAAGATATGCAGCTTGTCCAGTGTATGCCGCGAGCAAAGAAGGGAACACAATTCCAGAGAAACTTATCTGCTCCATCACAAATTATATAAATTTAATTATATTAAGTAATGAAAATGAATGAATTGAATTAATTAAAATTGTATATTAAACTTATTACTTGGACAGCAGGTACATTGAAGTGGCCTAGATCAGCAAACATGGCTTCGGTACCAGTGATGCAGAGAACTACTCCTCCTAGAGAAACCCATGCTTCCTTTCCATTTCTAGTGAAGTATTCCATGATGTATTTAGGATTGAAGGCTCGCAACACAGTCACATCGTGTTTGAACAAGTTGTACAATCCAATCCCAGATATTAGCAGAAACCAGGTACACACTGCCGGAGCAAATGCGTACCCGATTTTGTCCGTGCCGAAACGTTGGACCATGAACAGAATGATCAATATGGCTATGGAGATGTACACAACAGCATCTGCACGTACATTAATAAATTTATTAATTAATTAATTAATTAATCTAGCTAGCTATACGTACCTTGGTTTTGTTTGAGGCCCTTGATTCCACCAACAGCAGAAAGAACTGAGATACAAGGAGTGAGAACGCCATCTCCAATGACCATGGAAGTTCCAAGGATTGTAGCGAGGAAGAGCACAATCTTAGCAGATATGGTTTTCTCCAATTTATTTTTTATCTTCAGAGCTCGACGGAGCTGGTTTGACGGCGTGTCCAGTCGATAATTTGAGAGTTGCCTATCCTCAGGTTGGTCATTTGGAATCAACCCCGCTTTTGCGTAACGACATATCAGCGAATACAGTGCAAATGTTCCTCCTACACTTGCATACAACACCAACTCAATTAATCTAATTATTTTGGATTTATTCATTTCAACATATAATATATATAATCAATCATATTACTAGTTTAATTTTTCTTTAATTTGCATTGTTGAACTTATAGTAAATAAGTATAGTGCAGAGTTTAATTTGTATGCCACGGTGCACATTATACCATAGCCAGCCCCGAAGCCATGCGAGAAATGTGTTGCATATGCAGGCTCGTTTTTTCCATAAGACAAGTGAAGCGGGGGCTCATGCCCCGAAAAATTAAGTCCCCGAGTTAACATTTATCTTATATATATAAATCCACCTCATACTTAAATGTGCAAATCAATTTTAGCATATTACATCAAAAAATATAATTTATTACAAATTTATTACAAGACTATAATTTTATTTTATTGTTGTTATTTTAGTCACATATGTGTTACTTCAAATTGATAAAAATAAATAGTAGATTATTTTAAACATGTGCAAAGTACGTGCAACTTTCTAGTTTAATAGAAATATTTTAATATTTGATAAAATAAGTTTCAACCGGTGTATTTTACATTTTAAAATATCTATTAATAATGATATTAAAATATTTACACTTAATAAGATTGTTGAATATCTTTTTAGTATATATATTTTAAACATGATCAAAGTGCGTGCATTTTTCTAACATAATATAATATATGCTCTAATAAAATAAATTTCAACAAGTGTATTATTTAATAATAATTATATTATAATATTTCATTTTATTAAAATTATTAAATATATTTTTAGTGGGACTATTTTAAACATGTGCATCTTTCTAATGTAATAAAAATATTCACCTATATGTTTGAAATTTATTATTGATGATAATTACATTACATAAATGATACATTTGAATTTATTTTTTTGAAATATAAATAGTATATTTGTTTATTATTTGAAATAAAATTATTGTCTAAGATCTATATTTCTCATACATATTGTGACGATACATTTGAAATAAATCAACCAATAAAAAAAGTGAGAGAAAATTAAAGTTGACAATGAAAATAAAGGTATTTGAAAAAATAAATAAATATTAATTATAATGAATCATTAAATTTTTCATAAACACAATATATCATATTACAATATTATTTAATAGTGATATATTATACTAGCTCAATTTTGTAAAAAAAAAAAACTTTATTATAGTCATAAAGGATGAGTCAGGGCACCATTTTCATATTTGAACAGGGCACCTGAAATCTCAAATCCAATCCTATTTATCACATACACCAAAATATACATATAAATATATATGCACACACACGTACCATCACCATTGTCATTAGCCCACAAAACGATGAAGACGTATTTGATCAAAGGAACCAAAATAAGGGTGTAAATAATGAGGGAGAGGATGCCGATGATGTCGTTATTGTGTTTAATCCCGTCGTGGAAGCAGCTATCGTACACGTACAACGGTGATGTCCCTATGTCTCCGTATATTATTCCGATGCTTTGGAACGCTAGGCTCATCGTTCTATTCCAGCTACCCTGTAACATAACGTAACTCCTTTCATCTTTAATTACCGTAAAAGTACGTATATACCAACAACACTCATATAGCACATTTTTATTTCAAGATGTATTCCGAATTAAGTTCTCGATTCTAACTCAAAGATTAATCATTACTTCAGTTCAAGTATAATTTATGGACTTGTCATATCATATGTATATGCATGTGATGGTAATGCATCCCCTCCTTCTGCAACTGACAAGTGTCATGGGGCCCGTAAATTTTTTATTATTTACAAGTTTTTTTTGTCAAAAACAAAAATTTCATCCGACCGAAAGTCTCTATCGTGATATTTCAACTAACATATTGTGACACTTCGATTACCTATTGTGATAATCTGAAATCAAAATTATTTTATCGGCCGATCAATAAAGATCAAAAATAGTAAAAATTGGTTGAAAATAGTAAATGGGATGTATTACATCCCCTCCACCATAGAATTTACCTTACATGTGATATATGTCATGTGTAGCTAGAGTCAAATAAAAGAACCATGCCATAATTATAAGTGCATATCGTCAATTAATTATATGGCTTAGGTGTAGGATATTATTAAGATTTCTCTATCAAATGATTCATGTTTCAACTTCCGTATTTTGCTTTGTGCAGTCAAGTAACGAAATTAAAATAAAGGGACGAAACAAAAAGGAAAACCTTAAATATATAATGATATTCGTAGATCTCGATGAAAAGCACTTTCATATTTATAAATATATAATATTTGAGTTTTGGACCCAATATAATCCGCATATATATATACTATGTCTATGTATATATAATCAAAATATATAACAAGGAAAGATAAATTATAATTAAAAAGTGGAAGATAGACCTGAGAGGAGGCATGATGTGTGGGCTTGAAGGAAAGATTTCCGGCCTCCATGTTGAGGGAGTCGACGCGTCGGAGCCTCGCCCACGAGACCTTTCTTTCCTCTATATTGCTCTCATTTTCACGAGTCGCCGCCACGGCGCTGCCGGTTGGTTCTTCCGCCGCCGTTTCTGTCTGTTGGTGGTGCGTCTCCTCTGCCATGCTAAATATTAATTAATGTTTTCACTTTCGATCGATGGTGTGAGTAGCGGTGGTGGTGGTGGGTTTTATATATAGGGTGGATACATGAGAGTCAAACCTTCATTATATATCATTAATTTAAATACAAGATCCAACGTTAATTTCATTTTGTGGATTTCCAGGTCTACTCATCTGACGTGCCCTTATTTTATGTGTATTATTGGTGCTCTTCACTATTTAGGATCTATTCTATATTTCTTTTCTAACCTCCACCTAATCGATCTCAATAATCTTTTTTTTTCCACCGTTGTCCCTCGTCTTGTACTTTGCAATACATACATACATACATACATACATATATATATATATATATATATATAGGGGTGGGGTTATATAAAAATAACCCCTTGTGTGAGAAATGAGAACACATCTCACACCACACATCCATAAAAAATTAAAGGCCCAGATTTGATGAAAAAGGCGGTGGCAATTTTGTAATATCTGAAAAGTTTTTCGCGCGGGGGTATTACTGTAATTTGGTAATTCTTATAAAAATCGCGGAGGATTTGATAACACATCGTTATGCTAACGAAGTATTATCATAATGCTAACGAAGCATTATAGTTATGCTAATTAAAGTTTTCAAATATTGTTGGCGAAAAAAATATTCTAAAAATTAATTAAAAACCTAATTCGATTTAATAAACCCTAATTAAATGGAAAAAATCATAATTGGATGAAATAAACCTAATTAGATGAAATAAACATTGATTGGATGTGGTAAACCCTAAATAAGTTGAAAGAAATCATAATAATAATAATATATTTGTACTACGTTAGCATTATAGTTTTGGTTCGTCAGAATTGCGAATACACTATGTTAGCATATGGCAATACTCTATCAACATACGTTATAAATTATAATTGGATAGGATAAACCATAATAATCAATTAAGAACTATAAACAAAAAATTAAATTTCAAAAGAATAATGATAATTAGATGGAATAAACCATAATTGAGATTAAATAAACCATAATTGAGATTTAATAAACCCTAATAAATTTATACTGTGTTAGCATTATGATAATTCTTTGTTAGTACATCAAATATATTATGTTAGCATATGACAAATGCTTCATTAGCATACGTTCATATGTTATCATAATGCTGACGAAGAATTATTATATGCTAACGAAAGCATTTACAACTTGGGCACGCGTAAAAAAATTTCTTTTTTATTTTTCGTTCATATTTTTTCATCCAAACATAGCCTTTCGACATCTTAAATGAAAGAGCATGAAGAGAGCTTTAATTTGATATATTCTTTGTGTGCATTGGATTAAAAACGAGGAAGTTATGGTCGATTAAAGTTTTTAATATTTTTTTTTAATTGCTGACATCATCAATTTTAATGGATTTGGACGAAAATAGCCCTCCTTCCTTATTTTTTTCCCTATTATTTACCAAATTGCCACCTTAAATCTCAACCATTGGATCATTAAATTGGATGGTGTAAGATGTGTTCTCATTTCTCACACCAACAAGGTGTTCTCATATGAACCATATCCTATATATATATACATATATATATAGGATATGGATCATATGAGAATACATGGTTGGTGTGAGAAATGAGAATACATCTCACACCACACATTATGATGAAATCTAGGGTCCAGATTTAATGCAAAATTCGGTGGCAATTTTGTTATTTTGCCTAACTTTCCAGCCGCCAGGGGCTTTTAAGTAATTTAGTAATTATGTTATTTTATATCAATTTATATTTTGTTACCAAAGCTATCGTTGATTTACCATATCTCTTTCGGATTTCACGAGATCGTCTTCCTCAATATATTCGTTTGATTTGGATCGGTAGTTTCTATGTTATTTGGTTGCCACGATGTATTTGATGGATTCACCAGGTATGTTTTTTTTTAATTTTATTGTGCGATCGGTAGTTCCTGGATATGCTCGTCAATCTATTGAGATTAGCGAGTGATCCTTGTGTTTTGATTTTCTGGTTATCGATGCAGTTTGCTATCTGATTTTGATTCGCTTTGATGTTGTGTTTATTAGTTTCTGCAGTTTTTGGAATTTTGTAAAATAGTTAGATTATGTTAGCATGATAAATTTTGTTATTATGCTGATTGAGAATGCTATATATGCTAAGGATGCAATTTTATGTTTTGCATTGTTAAGTGGCAGAATTTGATGCAAATCGAAGATAATTAATAATTTAGTATTTGCTGATCAAGAATACATTATATGCTAACTATATATATTTTTCTATATTTTGTTGTTAAGTGACAGAGTTTGATGCAAATCGAATATAATGAATAATTGAGTATTTGCTGATCAATAATACATGTTATGCTAACTATACATATTTTTCGAATATAATGAATAATTAACTATTTGCTGATGAAGAATACATTATATGCTAACTATATATATTTTTCTATATTGTATTGTTAAGTGGCAGACTCGAAGTCAGTTGACGATTGTTCAGATACTAGTATAGTTATATCTCCTGGTTTGACGCAATACTATGTACCTAGGTGTGATTCTTCTGTCAAGCCAATTGTTGGAATGATGTTTAATAATATTTTGGATGGTATAGAATTCTATAGGCGTTATGCGGCTCGTTGTGGATTTGATGTTCAAAATTCTACTGTTATAAGGTCTAAAGATGGTACAATTACTTGGAAGTATATTCTTTGCAATCATGCTGGTGAAAAGAATGCAGCCGTGGATCGTGATGCTAATGTTGATGGTGTTATGGATAAGAGACGTAGAGTTTCTAGGAGGGTGCGATGCAGGGCATGTATAGTCCTTAAGTTTAGTGGTATGGATGGATATTCAATTCACTCTTTTGAAGAACGTCACTCACATC
This sequence comes from Perilla frutescens, assembly GCA_026008535.1. NCBI lineage: Eukaryota > Viridiplantae > Streptophyta > Magnoliopsida > Lamiales > Lamiaceae > Perilla > Perilla frutescens. The sequence goes on along the minus strand of BRKX01000010.1, from coordinate 23,488,669 downwards.
CTTTAGTCTGTGATAAACATAAGGGGTTTTTGAAGGTGAATAGAAATATAGGACATGTACATCAGAAATTTATTTTGGATTGTGTTCGAGCAAATATTGGCCCAATAGATTCTTATAAACTATATAATGAAGTAGTTGGTGGGCATTGTAATATAGGATGTACAAAGACTGATGTTAAGAACTTTACACATGATCTAAGGGCTTACATTGTTGGTACAAATGCTCAAATGGTGATTGATAATCTTTTTAAGAGGATGGAGGTGTGATCTGCATTTTCTTTTGAGTATTTAGTTGATGAGGAAGATAAGTTGAAGCATATTTTTTGGGTAGATCCGATTTGCAAGAGAAATTTTATTGTATTTGGTGATTCTGTATCATTTGATGCTACATACAACACAAACAGGTTTGTAATTTATTTATTTTTTGATTCTTAAGTATAAATGACTTATATAATTATGTATAGATTTGGTTTTGTTTCTGAATGCTAATTAAGTGGTTATATAATGCTGATGAAGTGGTACAGAAATGCTAAATATTAGTTTTGTTTCTGAAGACTAATTGAGTGGTTCAATAATGCTAATGTAGTTGTACTATAATGCTAATGGAATGGTTTAACAATGTTGCGATAGTTTCATTTTCATGCTAGCTAGTTGATTTTTTTTTTTAATTTTTAATGTTGTGTTTGTATTCATTGAATAGGTATAATATGGTGTTTACCCCTTTTACTAGGAAGGATAATCATGGGAAGTGTGTTACTTTTGGTGCTGCTTTGTTGTCAAGTGAGAATACAGAGTCATATTGTTGGGTTTTAGAAAAGTTTAAGGATTGTATGGGTCGAGCCCCTAGTATGTTAATAACTGATCAGGACCCTGCATTGAAGAATACTGTGAAATATGTATTTCCTGATGTTAGACATCGGTTATGCATGTGGCATATCATGTTGAAATTTTCAGATAGGCTCCCTCTTCATTTGAAGAAGAATAAATCATTGAGGCAACAAGTAAATAGGATTGTTTGGTCTGATGTTATAGAGCCTGCTGTATTTGAGGAAAAATGGCAAGAAATCATGTCTGAGTTTGGTTTAACTGATATTGATTGGTTCAAGTCGATCTATGATCTTCGATATAATTGGATTCCTGCTTATTTTAGGAATCATGCATTGAGTGGGTTGTGCAGGACTACATCAATTTCTGAAAGTGCCAACAGCTTTTATGGCTCCTTTGTGAACTCCAACTGCAATCTTGTTGAATTTTTTATGAAGTATAATAGTGCAATTGAGGCTCAGAGGCATGCATATGCTGAGATGAATAGTTATGATGAATCAACAGTTCTTTCATTGCAGACTCCAATTTTATTTGACAAACACGCTGCGGCTGTATACACTACAAATATTTTTGTTAAGGTTCAGAAGGAAATTTATTCTGCTTGTTTTAAATGTTGCATTATGAGCATAACTAAGAATGAACCTCAACTGTTTTATGATGTTAATGATGGAGATGGGATTTTTCAGGTTGTATATGATAGTGTTGAGGAAACAGTTGTGTGCAGTTGTTCAAAATTTGTTCGGGAAGGGTTGCTGTGCTGTCATATATACATATTATTGAAGGATTTGAATGTAGATAGAATTCCTGATAAATATGTGGTTCGTCGGTGGACAAGGTCATGTTTTGATTCTGTGAATGGATGTTTGACGGATTTGGTAAGTAGTTGTGATGTAGTTGATGAGAATAAAATGAAGATTAACACATGCATTTCTGAGTTTTATGCATGTATTGGTGTTGTTGATGGTGATGATGAAAAGCTCTATGCTTTATTACGTTGTGTTCGGGATTTTAAAGAATTTTTAAAGCACAAAACTTCTGAACAAGGAATTGAGTCTGAAAAGAATAGAATGTTTTATAATTTTTATGGTTTTTCTTGCCCTACACAAGTAGATGTGTTGCCGCCGGATGTTGTCAAAACTAAAGGGAGTGGTAGCCGATTGATACCAAGAGCTGAGAAGGCTGCTCGGGAAAAGCAAAAACCTTTAAGAACATGTAAGAAGTGCAATAAAATGTGCAGGCATGATTCTAGAAATTGTGGCAAAGTGAAGGACTAATGCTGATCTATAAGGCTTGAGATGTTAATGGAGGTATATAATTATGTTGATTAAGTTTTATGTATATTGAATTTAATTTATTTGTTCTAAATCAGGAACCCAATCTTATTTATATTTTATTTATTCTTTGCAGGTACCAATCTATTGATGATGAAGATGTTCGAAACATTAGTTTTGTTAATAAAATAAGTTTTAGTTGAATAACTCATTTATGGGGTATATGAAAATGTTGAATTTGGTGGTTCTTAATTTTCAATTGGATTTTATTTTTTTATGTTGTGAGAATGATGAACAAATTGTTTCATTTTTAATGATAGAATAAAAATTTAATGGTCTTTTATGGTTATTTTTAATGAGAACTATCTCAATGCATATAATTATAAGCTTTATTTTTACCTTTGCTGGTTTGTGCTGACGAAGCTTTATGGAATTGCTGATATAGGTATGTAGTTTTACAAACGAAGCATGATTGTCGTACATTTGTTTCTTTTTGGATAACATTATTGCTAGAAAAAATAATTGATAGAAACAATTAGTACTAGAAAATATCTTTATCGACATAAAAACATGTATATATATGAAATTTATAAATATGAGCAACAAATCAAAGCATAGTCAGCACAATGGCACAACTATATCAGTGAATCATCAAATCTTAATCAGCACAAAAACAAAGCTTAATAAGCACCAAGACTTATATATATGAACATCAAGTTAAAGATTCTTTAGCAAAAACAAGTAACTATATCAGCGAGAAATGGAATCTTCAACATCAACTGAAAGCTTCGTTAGCACAAGACATTACTATATCAGCGAAACTTTAAAGCTTCATCAGCACAATCACATTACTATATCAGTGAATCTGTAAAGCTTCATTAGCACAAAAATATATATATATATAATATCAACAAAAAATATTGATATTTGTTAGCATATCCAGACAAACCTTCAACATGTTTGATCATTGACATATACAAAAAACAACTACCTAAGTAGTTATCCTACAGAATAATGTCCTAATGCATCATGGTAGCAAATATACATATGCTGGGAAACATTGTTTTAATGTGATAGTAGTTAAGCAATATATTGTTTTAATGGATCATAGAATCATTCATGACTTCTGTTTGTTGAGATACAATCATGCAACATCAATGGGACCATCCCCTGAAGATTCTCTATAATAGAATTCTGCCTTTTCTGCATTGTCGGTCTTATGAATGTTGGTGTCAGAATTGAGGATAGCGGTGCAGTACTTCATCCTCAGATACCTCATCTATTTTGCAGACTTCTTCTTCAGCCATGTCTTGCAATTCTTCACCCCATTGCCCATGTATGTCTCCATATGTCGAAGTACATACACCCCACAATCACTCTTGTTCTTCTCATCTCTCCAGGCCATCTGCAGATGTTGTGATGATGTAATATACCTCTTGATCTCCTTTGATCTCTGAAGTAACCCAGCTTTCTTAGTGTATTCAATAAAGTACTTGATCTGTAAGTATAGTCAATAAAACTGTAAGTATACAAATAATGTTACAGTGGTTATGAAATATTTAAGTATGAATTACCAGCAGACTTGGAATATCGCCATATTTCAGTTTCAGTCCATCCTTCTCTTTCTCCATGGCAGTTGAATTATCTATGATGACTGATTCCATGTCTTTCAGATCAATACAGATCAAGAAGAAGTGATTCATTTAGTATATTGGGAAGAAAAACTGCGTATATGTTTTGCCAGTATTAGTTGCTGATATGAATAATGTTTGAGATTAATGAAATTTTTAATAAGATCATACCATTTCAACTTCTGACAGTTTTACCCATGGGAATGCATTCACTTCATTCTTAACTCTGTCTATAAATTCACTCATCCTTCTGGTTGCATTCCAAGTATTGGGGGGGTCGACAATTGTGTTATTCTATATGTCAATAACAACATATTAAAACTTAATGATTTTAATGGAAATAAGATATTGATCTTTTGAAGATAAAATATTTTGCTTACACATGGGTAGGTTGTTAAGTAAAATCTATATCGAGAGTCCTTTGATCGCACACGTTCATTATGGTTCAACACCGTACTCCAAACATCAATAACTGCATAACTGATGTAAGTGTCTGGTGTTAGAGTCTGCAGTTCACCTCTGTTAATCATGACTCGTCCATCAGAGTATAAAATCTCCTCTCTGCATGTATGTTAATATATTATTTTCATTTCTAATAAATGTTAAATAATATCATATTTACATTTTTTACCTCTCGTTGTTTCATCAGTCTTGTGAACCACCCAGAAGTAGAGTTCACCCTCAATCTTTGACATTGTCTCCCTCACATCGACAGTCCTTGATATGTATGGTGACATCAATGCTTCAGATGGCTTCATCAAACCCCTGGCCCTTGTTTTGATATGGGAGTGATCTTCGACAACACTCTGCTTTAAATTAAACAATTATTTAAAATAGTAACTTTTTTGTATTTTGCATGCTAATGAATAAATATAGAAATGCTGACTATAAATGGTGTGTTACTGCTGCATTCGATAGTACACATAATATAATGTGTTTTATGTGTATGCTGATGGAGTGAATGTTTTATGCTAATTTAAGTGAGAAATAATGCTAACAATGCTTAAAGTTTTGTACCTTTCCCTTGCGCTTGTATGTTGCCATATTTTCTTTCAAGCTGCCCTCGTCAGCTTTCTCTATCTCCTCCACAGTCATATTCTCTTTCAAGTTGCCCTCGTCAGCTTTCTCTATCTCCTCCATAGTCTCTGTCTCCTCCACAGTCTTTGTCTCCTACACAGTCTTCTCTTTCTGAGGTACATGATATTAGTTTGTCATATAATAAATACAAGTTAATTTGTTTATATATTTGTATCTACCTCTGTTTCGTCAGGAACACTAGTTTGCTTCTGGCTATCATCATTCAATTCTTCTCCCTAAATGATGTTTTAAAAGGTGTCATATAAGAAGTGTGATATTTAATTAAATTTAAACTATTTTAATGTATATAGTATTACCTCGCTCTCAATCGGCCTCTCTAATTCCTGAACAACTCTAGCTACATTCATCACCTTCTGTCAATCATCATTATCATCTGGTGTTAGGCCAATGCCAAGGCTGAAGCTGGGCATGTCATCTACGTTCCTTTCATATGCAGCCCTCTTAGCAAGTGTCTTCTCAATCTCTTCTATTGCTGTGATGCGTTCTGGGTTGGACCAGAAGTCATCATCATCCTGTGTTGATTGTGATTGTTCTTTTGTAGCTACTTCAGGAGGTGTTGATAACATAGGCTTTCGCAGAAGAAGATTCTGCACTGTCTCTGATGTTTTCTTGAAAAATAGATTTTCAAACATGTTGTTCGGTGCTCCTTCAATCAATCCTAGTAGTCTTACCATGGCATCTGTCATGATCCTCGCTGTATTCATCATCGCATCTGCGTGATCAGCAGCAGTGGCAGGTGGTTGCCTACTCTCTGCATGTGTTACATTGCTAGGACCTGGCTCATCAGTGGCCTTTACAGGTGGCTTTATCTCTTCCTCAGCAAATATGTGTATGTTATCATTGATGTAATCAACCATACCGTATCGTGGGCATGGGTATCCTCTTCCAAAACCTCCAACCGCTATCTCTTCTGACTGTCTCATTATTAAATCTGTAAATGTCCACCCGTCGAATGCTGGCAGAGACCTTGGGATTTCTCGATTGAACGACTCCACTCGGTCCACATAAAACACATGTTGAATAAGATAAGAACAAGTAAATGAAGTTATGTTGGATTTTGATAAAATATGCTAACAAACAAGTAGATGAATGCTAACGTAGATGTAGAAATATGCTAACATAGATGTATAAGGATGCTAAAACTTATTTTTTTATGCTTACCACTAGAAAGAGGATTGGCCCTGTGAAGTATCTGTGCTTGTGTTGTTGCCACTTTGTTGTAGTGTCCACCAAGCACCTCACAACATATTCACACCAGTCATAGTTGATTACACTGTCAACAACATCAAAGTAATGCAAAAGCTGGGGGAAAAGATATCCATTCCCTGAACTCTCGACGAGACAGCTTGTAAGCAGTACCATGAACAGTCTTCGGAACCACTTCCCACCATCAAGTTCAACAAGTGTCTTATCATGAACATTTGCAACTGAAATTCTATTGTATCCTTTGCCCATTTTATCCCTGAAGACATTTACAAAATTGCATGGTTCACTTCTCTTCATCTTTACTATCTTTCTCGGTCCTCTTGGGAATCCAAGTATAACACGTACATCCTCAGCATCAAAATGCAGCCTTCTACCATTGTTTAGTTTTATCTCTCTGCTTTGTGTATCAAGGTTTTCCAGCAACCAATAAGCAAGCTTCTGCGGTACTGCATTGATTCTGAATTTTAGTATGCTTCCAAAGTCTAATTCTTCAACCGCTTTCTTTTGTTCTGGGTTCATTTGCTCTACAGCATGAGCAAGAGCTTTTGGAGGCATCCTCATCTTGAGACCAGGTAAACGCTTACTGAGTCTTGAATTATCTGATGAATTATCATCACTGTCTTCGCTGCTTGTGGCTTCATCATCGGCATCATCTGCAGTTTGTGTTTGATCTTGTATTTCCTCCTCTGGAGCAACTTCAACTTGTTTTTCATGTCTTTTTTTCGTTCTTCTTTCCTGTGCAATTAGCTCTTCTATATTTTCTTGATCTTCCTCTGTTGATTTTCGTTTGCTTTGATCTTCTGCAAATAATAGTAGAAATTATAACAATTAGTAACAAATAAAAGCTTTGTTAGCTGAAACAAATAACTATATGAATAACAGTATGAAAGACTCATCAACACACATATATGCATATGTAATGCTAACGAAAGCCATAGTGAATGTTAATTATGTACAACATCTATGCTCTATTCATTATTTATTTAAGAATATGAATTTATACTCAAAATGAAACAGAATCAAACAGTTGCAATTATGTATATGTAATGCTAAGGAAAGCCAGACTCGATGCTAATGGTGTACAACATATATGCTTTATTCATTATTTAATTTAATATTATGATTTTATACTCAAAATGAAACAGAAACAAACTGTTATATATATGTAATGCTAATGAAAGCCAAACTCGATGATGATGGTGTACAAAATATATGCACTATTTATTGTTTAATTTAAGATGATCAATTTATATTCAAAATGAAACAGAACAAAACAGGATTAGTTATGTATATGAAATGCTAACGAAGGTCAGGCTCGATGCTAATGATGTACAAAATATATGTTCTATTCCTTATGTTTGGTTATCATTCAGGAGGATGGAATTTGTACTCAAAATTAAACAAAGAACAAATTACAACTTCAAATTAACCAGGAGAATGAACTTCTACTCAAAATCGAAACTCTCTGCATTTATTTAGGCATATCATCAATGTCTACTTTGAATTAAACGGATAGAATGTAGATTCAAAGTGCATGCTAATTATTTCAACTTTATTCATCTTTCGCGAAAAATTGAACTCGAATGAAAAAAATTCTCGATTAATTTCTGTAATATTACCTTTTTTCGAAGTTTGAACAATTTTTTTGCTTCCAGCCATAATTTCTTCACGAGTTTCTGCTTCTTCGTTGATTTTCTTCCACAGCAATGTCGTCTTCTTCGTCGATTCTCATTGTTAATAATGAAAACCCTAGATTTGAATGTTTGGTTTCTCGGTTTTTGTTCTTCTTTTGCGTCTGTGAAGAAGTTTTCAGTTTTGAAGGGACGTGACTCTATTTTTCATGATTATAGCTATCGTGTGTTAATTTTTTAAATTTGTTCCGAAAATACCCTTACTGAATTGGTGGTTTTTTTCATATGTGTGTTATTTACAGTTTTGCCACCGGGTGGTTGGATTGATCTAGACCGTTTATTTTGTATGGATTTGTGGTGTGAGATTTGTTCTCATTTCTCACACAAGGGGTTATTTTTATATAACCCCCACCCCTATATATATATATATATATATATATATATATATATATATATATAGGATATGGTTCATATGAGAACACCTTGTTGGTGTGAGAAATGAGAACACATCTTACACCATCCAATTTAATGATCCAATGGTTGAGATTTAAGGTGGCAATTTCATAAATAATAGGGCAAAAAATAAGGAAGGAGGGCTATTTTCGTCCAAATCCATTAAAATTGATGATGTCAGTAATTAAAAAAAATCTTAAAAACTTTAATCGACCATAACTTCCTCGTTTTTAATCCAATGCACACAAAAAATATATCAAATTAAAGCTCTCTTCATGCTCTTTCATTTAAGATGTCGAAAGGCTATGTTTGGATGAAAAAATATGAACGAAAAATAAAAAAGAAATTTTTTTACGCGTGCCCAGGTTGTAAATGCTTTCGTTAGCATATAATAATTCTTCGTCAGTATTATGATAACATATGAACGTATGCTAATGAAGCATTTGTCATATGCTAACCTAATATATTCGATGTGCTAACAAAGAATTATCATAATGCTAACATAGTATAAATTTATTAGGGTTTATTAAATCTCAATTATGGTTTATTTAATCTCGATTATGGTTTATTTAATCTCGATTATGGTTTATTCCATCTAATTATCATTATTCTTTTGAAATTTAATTTTTTGTTTATAGTTCTTAATTGATTATTATGGTCTATCTTATCCAATTATAATTTATAATGTATGTTGATAGAGTATTGCCATATGCTAACATAGTGTATTTGCAATGCTGACGAACCAAAACTATAATGCTAACGTAGTACAAATATATTATTATTATTATTATTATGATTTCTTTCAACTCATTTAGAGTTTACCACATCCAATCAATGTTTATTTCATGTAATTAGGTTTATTTCATCCAATTATGATTTTTTTCATTTAATTAGGGTTTATTAAATCGAATTAGGTTTATAATTAATTTTTAGAATATTTTTTTCGCCAACAATATTTGAAAATTTTAATTAGCATAACTATAATGCTTCGTTAGCATAACGATCTGTTATCAAATCCTCCGCGATTTTTATAGGAATTACCAAATTACAGTAATACCCCCGCGCGAAAAACTTTTCAGATATTGCAAAATTACCACTGCCTTTTTGATCAAATCTGGACCTTTGATTTTTGATGGATGTGTGGTGTGAGATGTGTTCTCATTTCTCACACAAGGGGTTATTTTTATATAACCCCACCCATATATATATATATATATGTATATATGGATGGGATCTGGTGAGAACCGGTCACCAGGTAGGAATCGGGAACCGATCCCATCCGTCCATTCTGAAATATCAACGCGCCAGATTAAAGTAGATTTTCGGTGGCAATCTCATAATTACAATGAAAACTTTAAATTCACGCGTTTCATTAAGGGTAAAATTGGAATAATTGACTTCTAAAAAAAGTGACATCATCATGTTTTGAAAAAATTCTTAAAAACTTTAAATGATCATAATTTATTCGTTTTTAATCGGATTTACGCAAATCTTATATCAAATTAAAGCTATTTTCATACTCTTTCATTTAAGATCCATATTCCATATGTTTATTTGAAAAAAATAGATGAAAATACAAAAAATCATTTTTATGCATAATTTTCTCATAGAGTAACCCCAGATTTATATTAGCATGTTGTATACATCATTTTGGCATGACCCATATAACATTTTAGCATATTGTGTAATACATTTTAATGAGTGATATTATATTTATATTTCTAACAGTTTTATATAAACACATACACCTATATAGATACTACAAAATACAAAATACGAGTTGATGACAAAAAAAAAGAAAAAAAATGAGAAAGTGAAGCAACGAAGGAGATGACTGACAACTAAGAAAGAAAATGCGTAAATATTTCCCGAAATGAGATAAAGTTTATGAGAGCAAAATATGTGCTGTAATTCTAAGTGCAGACAGTAACATACAAAATTAGCCTCCTACTTCGCTCATTTTAGCCTTATTCATTTCTCATTTTAGCATGTGTTGATAAACAAAATATGGAATGGTGATTTCGTTGGAATGAAACACAATACACCCAATTTGGGGACAGTGAACCTTAATGAGAATCTCATAATTACTAATTGGGAGCAGATGAGCCCTAATTGGAACGTAATAAACCCTAATTGGGAATAGTGAACCCTAGTGAAAAATGTCACATCCAATTTAGCATCCTACTTCGCTCATTTTAGCCTCATTCATTTCTCATTTTAGCATGTTCTGATAAACAAAATATAGAACGATGATTTCATTGGAATGAAACGCAATACACCCTATTTGGGGACAGTGAACCCTAATGGGAATCTGATAATTACTAATTGGGATCATATGAGCCCTAATTGGAACGTAATAAATCCTAATTAGGAACGGTGAACCCTAGTAGAAAATGTCACATCAAATTTAGCCTCCTACTTCGCTCATTTTAGCCTCATTCATTTCTCATTTTAGCATGTTCTGATAAATAAATATTGAAGGGTAATTTCATTGGAATGAAACGCAATACACCCTATTTAGGGACAGTGGACCCTAATGGGAATCTGATAATTACTAATTGGAACGTAATAAACCCTAATTGGGAATGGTGAACCTTAGTGGAAAATATCACATCAAATTTAGCCTCCTACTTCGCTCATTTTAGCCTCATTCATTTCTCATTTTAGCATGTTCTGATAAACAAAATATGCAATGACAATCTGACAACGTATATAACCCCATGCTTCCGTTATTTTAGCATTATATTCTAAACGGTAATTATGGTTAATAAAACTTAATAGTAATATAATTACCGCAAAGGAAATATCGTAAACACTTTTATTAAAAATCATATATATTCTTAAAAATGAAAGTGTTGAAAACAATTCACAAGCATGGTAAAAGATGATATTAAACTATGCCCAATCGCTATAATAACATCAAGCTGGACAGTTTCTAGCATCATGATCTGACAACTTGTGGCAATTGCTGCACATTATGAGTGGTTTGTTCTCCTTTCTCTTCCTTGCCTCCTTCTTAGATATCAAACGACTGTCGCTACCTTTTGTTTTAACTGGAATAGGTGGATGTACAACAACTTCAGAAGGGGCACGTAAACCATAGAATTGCTCAAACATCATTGTCTTGTTATTGCTCAACCATATCACCATGTGAGTAATCTTACTACGGTCACCTGAAATAGAAGAAGCTGGCACAATAAAATCAAAAAATTATAAACTGAATGTGGGGTATCCGTGCCCTGCCGGGGTTCACCAACTTGGTTCCCGACTCAACGGGGTCAGCCACACGGTTGCCTAGGCTTCGACAAGGTGCACAAATGAGTTCCTCTCTCTGTCTGCAACACAGCAACAATTCTGTTCTACTACAGCAGCAACCACACAGTTCGTATGCTTCAAGAACCAATTTGACGGGTTGTAGCTCATTTGCAGATTCTGGCCGTCAAAAAGGAGGCGGCAGTTGTCTTGCTATGCTGCTGCAATTTAGAATAGGGGTTAATCAATTAAACAAGAACATAATCAAGCTCTCAATATATAGGAATCGATCTATAGGAGTAAATATCAATATATGTATCTCTGCAATGCAATATATATATATATATATATATAATGATATATATATAATTGTAAAGAGAAGAATGAAATAGAGCAGATAGATAGATGAAGAAGGGATTGTAAAACTCCAGCAAACGATGGCAGCAGCAGCATATCTCTCAAGTCTTCTTCTCCGTCGATCAGTCGATGCTATGTGGAGCAAATCCTGAAGAAATTTAATATGGAAGATTGTAAACCTGCTAACGTGCTTCTTACTTCTCATTTTGTGTTAAGTAAGGATCAGTCCCCAAATACTGACTCTGAAATGTTTGAAATGCAAAATGTGCCTTATGCCAATACTATTGGTTATGTGATGTACTTGATGATTAGCACGATGCCTGATATTGCTTATGTCATGTCTTGTTTGAGTAGATACATGGCCAATCCTGGTTTACCTCACTGGGAAGCACTTAAGTGGCTTCTCCGGTATTTAAAATCCACTGTGAAGAGTGGTCTGACTTTTGGCAAGTCAACAAATGGTGTGAAATGTGTTGGTTATGTGGATTCAAACTATGCAAATGATAGGGATAATAGGAAATCCACAACATCATATGTGTTTACTTTGTGTGATTCGTGCATTAGTTGGAAATCTTAGCTTTAATCAATCGTTGCTTTATCTACAACTGAATCTGAATATATTGCTGCAACTGAAGCTATGAAAGAGGCTATATGGTTAAATGGTGTATTGTCTGAGATTAAATTTATTGATGATAAGCCTATAGTCTATTCTGACAGTCAATCTGCTATTCAACTTTGCAAAAATCCCGTGTTTCATGATCGTACTAAGCATATTGATGTTAGATTCCATTTTATTCGTGATGTTGTTGAAAAAGGGGAAGTGTTGCTTGATAAGATCCCCTCTGAATTTAACCCTATGGATATGGGCACTAAGTGCCTTCCAGTTGCAAAGCTAATGTCCTGCAAGAGATCATTGAACTTTGATCTGGGTTAAATTCTTCTATGTGAGCTTTATGTGATGGTATTCTAGTCTTGTGGTTGGATACCTTATTTGTTTTATGTGTTTTTTCTCTACTTGTTTTTGTGTGTTGGTTAGTTTTTCCCGTTAGTACTGTGCTAGGTTGCATCTCAGTCAAGGATAGTCATCAAGTGACTTGAGATGATTTGCAAAAGGGTTGGTCTCTAGTGTTGAGATTGAGCTCAATACGCATAGTATTGTTCTCTCCCTCTCTTGTCTTGTCTTCGTGATAGACGAGAGTAAGAATAGGCGATGATGTTATCCATGTTAAGGTGTGCGGTGTTTTCTTCCTTGGCGACTTAATAATCAGTGGGCCAAAGGTGGAAATGTGGAGATTTGTTGGCCCAATGATCTATTAAATGGGCTATCTAATTATTTGACAGCCCATCTCCCTAATTTAACCCAAAATCCCTTATTAGCCCAAAATCACTAATTATGCCCTAATCACCTTCTCCTTCACGTTATATCTATCGATGCGCCTCTACTGCTTGATTAAGCTCGAAAATACACTTTGTTGAAGGGGGTCTGCTATTCCCGTTCATTTCTCCTCGCCGGATTCCTGTCGATTGGTTTCCTGTTGGCGTTGAGTGAGTGCAAGCTTCGTGAGAGAGGGTCAATGAGATGATGCTGATTTCTACTTTTCACCGCTCGTTTCTGATATATTCTTGGCCTGTTGTTGAACGGTTTGCATTTGGATTCCAGTGATCGATTATTTTTGCCGGAAGTCGACGCCGCCGCCGCCTATTGGATCCTGAGCCAATTTTTCCTTTTCTCAATTATCCTATTCTCTTCTATTTTGATACATATATATATATATCTATTTTTCCTTTCTTCGTTATATTTACAGCTATATATATTTTGCTGGGTTTATAGATATATATACTACTTGGAATAGCTACATTCATACTCATATTCATATATCTATATTTAGGGAGAATATGCATTTATCGTGTGTTTTAATTGATTAACGTCTCCTATTTTTTGATTTATAACAACACAGACAGAGTATCGCCGGAGGAGAAAACATCTTGCTCTCGTTGCTGCTGGACTTAAGCGCTGTTCTGCAGAAGAGGAGCGTCCCTGCGTCGCAGCTGCTGTAGTGAAGGGCAGAGAGGTTGGCCATAACACAAGAGTGGATTTTGCTCTATTTCTATCAATGTTCATGCCGAGAATCTTCCTAGCATCACCTAGGTCTTTCATATCAAAATTATCACAAAGGCATTTTTGAACATATTTCACAGTTTTAATGCAAGGAATAATGAGCAATATATCATCCATATATAAAAGTAAGAACATGAGAGTATCAGTCTCCATAAAATATAAACAATGATCAAATTTGGAACGAGTGAAGTTCATGCTTTTCATGCATTGATCAAACTTAATATTCCACTACCTAGGGGATTGTTTCAAACCATATAGGGACTTCTTTAGCAGACACACATGCTCAGGTTTGTTTTTATCAACAAAGCCCTCGGGCTATTTCATATAAATATTGTTTTCAAGTTCACCATGCAAGAAAGCAGTAGTAACGTCCATTTGCTTAAGTTCCCAGTTAAAGTGAGCAACAAGAGCAAGCATTATTTGCACAATAGTGAACTTAACAACAGGAGCAAATATCTCATTATAATCAACTCCTTCCTTTTGTGTAAAACCTTTTGCTACTAATCTTGCTTTATACCTCACATTATCAATTTCATGCTTGATTTTAAATAACCATTTGCATTCAACAATAGAACAATCATCAGGCTTTTTAACAAGTATCCAAGTATTGTTGTCATGCAAAGATTTCATTTCACTATTCATTACAGCAAGCCATTTATCAGATTTTACAGCTTCATAATAAGTTCTAGGCTCAAATTGGTTAACATTGCTAAATACATTAAATGCATATAAAGACAGATTATAATCATCATATTTAGCAGGTAATCTCACATTCCTTCTTACCCTATCTCTAGCAAGTTGATAATTGTTCAAATTCTCAGGTTCAGGAATAGTCTCAGTTTTATTTTTAGAGCTAGAACTAGATTCAGAATCAGACACGTGCATATTATTAATAGGCTCATCATTAGCCTCATGCTCAGACACAGACTCATCCACATTATGATTCTCAAACTCATGCTCAGTGACAGGTAAATAATTAGACACATTTTCAGATTCAGACGGCATATGAGGCACATTCTCCACCTTATCCTCTACCTCACTTGGAGCAACAGGTGGAGCAAGTATAAAATCAAACAAATTATTATCCAAATTTTCCACCTCACTTGGAGCAACATAAGGTGAGGATTCAGGTAAATAGGGAAAATCATGCTCATTGAATATAACATCACAACTAACACATGTTTTAAATCCAGGCACACTTCTATCCCATAATCTATACCCTTTCACACCTTCAGGATATCCTAGAAACACACACTTCCTAGCTCTAGGATCAAGTTTGCTCACTTTCTGATGAACATATGCCGCATACCCAAAGACTCTTAAATTAGACAAACAAACATGCTTATTCGAGAAGACAACTTCAGGCATTTTACCAAGTAGGGGCACAGATGGAGATCTATTAATCAAATAAGTAACAGTCATGAGAGCTTCATCCCAAAAACGTTTAGACAAACCAGAGGCAACAAGTAAACTCCTAACTCTCTCAAGGAGAGTTCTATTCATTCTCTCTGCCACTCCATTTTGCTGTGGAGTGTAAGACACAGTTTTATACATTTTAACAACTTGATCAAAACACCAATTATCCATAGCATTATTACAAAATTCAAGCCCATTATCAGTTCTAATGCATCTAATTTTCTTTTTAGTTTGATTTTGAATTTCAACAGCCCACTTAGAAAAATACATAAACACATCAGATTTGTTCTTCATTAAAAACACCCAAGTTTTCCTCAAAAAATCATCAATAATAGACAGGAAAAAACTGTTTCCACCATGGGTGGGCTCTTTGGCTGGGCCCCAAACACCCGCATGCAAATATTCAAGAATTTCAGAATTAACATGCTTCCTAGGATAAGGCATACTGACAGGTAAAGGAGTTTTATGATGCTTGCCCATAACACAAGGTTCACAGAAAGGAATAGCAGACACTTTATCTTTGCCAAATGCACCATTTTTATACAAAATTGAAAGACCTTTATTGCTCATATGTCCTAGTCTAGCATGTCATAATGCATTTTTATCTTCTTGAATCACATTAACAACAGACAGAGGCACAGACTCAGCATGGACAACATACAAATCACCCTTTCGGGGAGCAATAAAATAAAGCACTGAATCTTTCTCAAATTTGAATCTCAAAGAATTCACAGAACCATCAAGCATCTTATCAGCAATTTTGGACACAGATAACAAATTGAATTTCAATTAAGGCACATATCTGACATCACTTAATGTAAGCATGCTTCCATTTTCAAATCTCAAGCAGATATCACCTTTTCCTTGAATATCACAATTTTGACCATCCGCTAGATACATGTCCAGGATTTATATAATGCAGGTTATGAAATAGATGCTTAAATGGAGTGACATGAAAAGTGCAACCAGAATCAATGAGTCATTCATTATTTGAAACAGATTTTGACACAACATTAGTGTAATTAATGAACTGAAAATCATATGCATCATGTACCATATAAATACCATCATCCTCATACACATTATTAGCATGCTGTTTAGGCTCATAATTCCCATAACCCTTATTTCTTTTCGGTTGCTTGCATCTAATAGAAAAATGACCAGATTTACCACAATTCCAACATGTTTTCCTAGGCTTCTGGTCAAACGTATTATTCTAAGCATGATTAGGAGCATGATTATGATTTTTAGCATAATTCTGATTATGATGTCGGTTTTGCCCTAATTTCATATCTCTCCTATGTCTTTCAGCAGCAAGCACACTTGGATTCTCAGGATTCAGAGGTTTATTGAAGCCATGTGGAGGATTTCTATTATTATTATTCCTATTCACATACATGATCTCATTATGCAAAGGTTTGGATTTTAACTTTTTAAGCTCATTTTCTTTAGCTTTCAAACCTGTTACAATCATATTACAAATAACTTTTGACCCACCATATTTCAAAGCAGATTTGACCTCAGAAAATGACTCAGGAATGGCACCTAATAAAATTTGCGCAGCATATTTCTCATGCGCATCATCACCAGCAAGTTTCAAGTCTTGAAGCAGTTTATTAAATTCATCCAAATTGGCATCAATATCTTTTGAAACATCCATTTGATAATTCATAAATTGATCTTGTAAAGCATATACTGACTCTTCAGAAGTAGCAGTATATAGAGAATTCAAATCATCCCACAAATCCTTAGCACATCGATGATGAGACACTTTCCTAAGAACAGTACTACTCAAATTCAATAAAATGGTAGCTCTAGCACTATCATTCATATCATGCAACTTCTCATCATCCACAGATTTATCAATTTTAGTAAAAATCGCTTTATGAATCTTTTCTTTTGTCAAATTGCACTCAATTCTAGTTTTTCAATCCTGAAAATCATTTCTGCCATCAAAAGGCACCATATGAAGGTTATTCATGATTATATGCAGCCAAAGAAGCAGCAAGAAGGCAAATAATCACCCAAAAAACAGAGAACACAATAGAAAGCTCACAGAACAGGAAGATAACACTTCCAAAGCACAGAAACAAGTATACCCGGGGGATAAAGTGCTGAGGCTAGCCCAGTTCTCAGCACATATTTATTTGTGGAGCAAGGATTCACTCAGGACAACCTCAAAACTTATTTCAACAGCAACTGACTCAAATACTGGAGTCAGTTTCTCAGAAACTCACAAAACTTGAGTTTCACCAGGTTTTCACCACCAAACACAACCAAATACTCACAGAGTAAGAAAAAACACAAGAGAAAAAAAGTAAAACCAATCAATCAACACGAAAACTTCCGACGAACCCTTCACTACACTTGCTATCCAGGCTACTCGCACGAGGAGACCCACAAGGGAATCCAGATGAACTGGACCGTAAACAAGACAGTTAGAGCAAAGAGCTCTAAAGCGTGGAATGCTAGGATTCGCAGGAAGCTAAAACACTCAAGAGATATATCAAAAAACACAAAAGAACGCGGAAGCATGGTATAGGATCGCAAGATACCAAACAAACAAGCAGAGATACACCAAATATATATATTCGAAGCAGGATATCTCAAACTTTACCTAAAAATTCAACAAGAAATTCCAGATTCTCCCAAATCGACACAAATAAACAAAGTTATCACAAATAACCAAAAATCTCAAATATTCTCCAAAAAACAACACAAAACTCCAAAAAATTCTCCCAAAACACCACCAGACTCCAATAATCTCCCAAACTCCACAACACCAAGCCTAAGTTCTAGGGAGCTTAGAGTTTCACCACTTTACCAGAGCAGATCCTCCCGGAAAGGGGAGAAATCTGACCTACCGGGTTCCTTGCTCGTCGGGAGCGAAACGGCGCAGCCAATGGCGGCGGGGTGCGCTGGTGTGAGTCGGAGAGTGCTCCGGCAAGGGTCCCCGTGGCTCTGATACCACTATGGGGTATCCGTGCCATGCCGGGGTTCACCAACTTGGTTCCCGACTCAACGGGGTCAGCCACACGGTCGCCTAGGCTTCGACAAGGTGCACAAATGAGTTCATCTCTCTGTCTGCAACACAACAACAATTCTGTTCTACTACAGCAGCAACCACACAGTTCGTATGCTTCAAGAACCAATTTGACGGGCTGTAGCTCGTCTGCAGATTCTGGCCGTCAAAGAGGAGGCGGCAGTTGTCTTGCTATGCTGCTGCAATTTAGAATAGGGGTTAAACTATTAAACAAGAACATATTCAAGCTCTCAATATATAGGAATCGATCTATAGGAGTAAATATCAATATATGTATCTCTGCAATGCAATATATATATATATAATGATATATATATATATATATAACTGTAAAAGGAAGAATGAAATAGAGCAGATAGATAGATGAAGAAGGGATTGTGAAACTCCGGCAAACGATGGCAGCAGTAGCGTATCTCTCAAGTCTTCTTCTCCATCGATCAGTCGATGCAACAATAGTGAAGATGATCGACCTCTCTGCCCTTCACTACAGCAGCTGCGACGCAGGGACGCTCCTCTTCTACAGAACATCGCTTAAGTCAAGCAGCAACGAGAGCAAGATGTCTTCTCCTCCGGCGATACTCTGCATGTGCTGTTATAAATCAGAAAATAGGAGACGTTAATCAATTAAAACACACGATAAATGCAGATTCTCCCTAAATATAGATATATGAATATGAGTATGAATGGAGCTATTCCAAGTAGTATATATATCTATAAACCTAGCAAAATATATATAGCTGTAAATATAACGAAGAAAGGAAAAATAGAGATATATATATATGTATCAAAATAGAAGAGAATAGGAGAATTGAGAAAAGGAAAAATTAGCTCAGGATCTAATAGGCGGCGGCGGCGTCAACTTCCGGCAACAATAATCGATCAGTAGAATCCAAACACAAACGGCTCAACAACAGGCCAAGAACAGATCAGAAACGAGCGGTGAAAAGTAGAAATCAGCATCATCTCATCGACCCTCTCTCACGAAGCTTGCACTCACTCAACGCCAACAGGAAACCAATCGACAGGAATCTGGGAAGGAGAAATAAACGGGAATAGCAGAGCCCCTTCAACAAAGTGTATTTTCAAGCTTAATCAAGCAGTAGAGAAGCAGCGATAGATATAACGTGAAGGAGAAGGTGATTAGGGCATAATTAGTGATTTTGGGCTAATAAGGGATTTTGGGCTAAATTAGGGAGATGGGCTCTCAAATAATTAGATAGCCCATTTAATAGATCATTGGGTCAACAAATCTCCACACTGAACAAGGTAAAAAATAATAATACAATCACATCAAGAGATGTTCAGACACACAAATTGATTTTTAGCATTAGGTATGTACCATTCTAGCATCATGCAACATACATTTTAGCACCAAAGTATTCTAATATTTACATGGTGTCTGTAACATTGTGTAGCCGAGTCACAAAAACACACACACACAAAAGAAAAAAACAAAAAAAGCAAAGAATGGTTTGTATGACATGTTTCACAGAGTGCAACAGAAATAACATTAAACCAGCATGTTATGATGCTAAAATATATGTGACGATGGGCTAAAATGAATACATTAACATGCTAAAATATATGTGACGACAGGCTAAAATGAATACATTAACATGCTAAAATAAATAAACAGATCAAATTAATGCATATTCTGTATATTCTCGTACTAAACCCTAGAATTCTTAACAATTAGAAAACAACTGATACAACACAAAACTGAACGAAACAGATCAAATCAGTCAAACATAAAAACGTAAATACAAAACTGTAATGAATTCCAATAGAACGAACTGTAAAATCAATGCAGATACAACGAATTGCAAAATTAATCAACATTAAAATTTCAAAACTGAATCAAACAATGCAAAATAAAAACCATACCTAGAGTCTCCATCGAATCACAGATGTAGAAACTTCACGACAAATAGATAATTACAGAAATAAAAGGATGTCGAGAAATAAAAAACGCGATCCAAACGCAGATTAGGAACGATGAAGACGCAGAAGACGAAGTAAATTAGAGAGAGAGAGAGAGGGGGGGGAAGAGAAGAGAAGAGAAGAGAAGAGAAGGGGAATGATAATTAAATACGGGAAAAAAAATTGAAGAATGAAAGTTTAATTACTGAATTACTATATTACCCTCCCCTCCAATAAAGTTGCCGAAAATTACAGAAATGTCACCGCCCATCCACTTAAATCTGATTTAATCTGGGCTGCCCAGATTAAGTCAAACAAGGACTAGGATTGGTTCTTAATTCCTACCTGGGGGAAGGTTTCTCATTTGATCATTTCCCTACACACACACACACATACTCCAAGTGCGTGATTTATCTCTTATGCAGTTTGTAGTTTGTAGACTATTGTATAAAAAAAGATTTGCATAGTGTGCGTTATCAAGTACTAGTTACGGGTAACCCTCAACGTAAAACAAAACGAAATTACTAATATGCATTCAATATATAGTTACAATATCATTTCTATCTCACTCATATATACTTTTAAAATAAATATTAATAATTTTTGCTTAATAACTTTGTAAACATGCTTTGATATATGCAATCCTTTTTTTTTTCGGGATGAAATTCTCTAGTTCGAAGAGTGTGTCTCAACTGTGTCACAATATTAAAAAAATAGGTATTTTTAATAATGTTTATAATAAATATAAAATTTATTATATTATAACCAACCCTAATTAATATTTATTGCTAAGAATTGAAATTTTAATAAATTATATACCATAACTTTGGAATAATCAATTATATTGTCTAAAAAATGAAAATCAATTTAAAAAATAATTATAAATTAAAATTCTAACTGGGTAAAATAAATTTTAAATAATAATGTAAAATTAAACTAAACTAAAGGAAATTAAAATTTAAAAAAAAATGAAAGAAAAATAATATTTTTAATGTTCAGACACGAATTGAATATACACTTTGAACTAGAATATGTGATGTGTTTTTTTTTTTCTGGTAAATAATTTATTTTGTTGCTGTACATAAAGGATTGGTGTCTATATATAGCTAGTCTACACATTATAACTTAGGGTATGGTTGGTATGATAGAATAGAATGGGAATGGAATCACATTCCCACGTCCATTCCCATTCCTATGACTGGTGTGAATTTTTCAATAAGGAATGGTCATTCCCGAAGGAATCACATTACCATGAATATAGGATTAGTTGTTACTCCCACTCTCATGGTATTATGTATTCCTGATTATCAAAATAAATTTTATTTTTTATTTTGCAAAACTATACTTTATTTTTTTGTATTTATAAATGAAAATCTCATATTTTTATAAAATATTTTATTAAAAAACAAATTAATGAATTTTTTTTTAAAACTCATTAATAATTTATTAATGATTCATAAAATTTTGTAATAGGAATGAAAGGAAATAAAATTTAGTATGGTGTGATAAAATATATAAACATATGAATAAAATGAAGGAGATGAAGGATAAATCATAACCCACTTGTTATGAAAGGATATGAATCCTTCAATTAGTCCTTATTTACAAGGAAAAATATGTAAATATTTGTGTTATACACATTCATTTCAACAAAACTTTGTATAATTTTAGCCTTGCATTAGTGGGATATCCCTATCATCCAAAGTAAACAAAGCCTTAGAGTACAAATGATTTTGTAAAAGAACACATTGAAAATAACTTACCCTATTTACATGACATTTTAATTCACACTCACTATATATTCGCTATCAACTTCTCCGAAAATTAAGTATCATCATCTAATAATGTCAATTAATGCAATTATAGCATTAATAATCAATTTAATCCGTAAAGATTCCCGGAATTTTCGATTAAAAACGAGGTTTTCTGGAATTCATCATTATTCGTGATTTGTTTTTTGAAGATCTGTTTTGTGCAGCTTAATTTTGTTTTCATCGCTAACAAAAATAGGCATGTTTACATAAGTGGAACAAAAGTTGATGTAATTGGTTTTAGTCTCGCACTCTTTTTTCTTTTAAATTTTGTATATATTTGAATCCTCAAATAATCGATTGTTTAATTTATTTTTCAAAAAATAATTGGGTTGTTAATCATACTAAATTTCCACTCGTGGCTATGCACATGATCATTTATGGTTTCAAATCTATTACATTTCTAATGTAAGTATTATATCTTCACATTTTATAAGTAATATTTTAATTAATTAGTACCATATTTAATATGTACAAGTACATTATTTTATATGAGACAAATCTTATTTTGAATCTAAAAATAGTTAATTAAGTAGGCAATTGGCAAAAGAAATACGATTGTTGGATATACATTCATACATATGTATATACCTACATATTATATTGTGATTATAATATAATTATATAATATATTTCAATTATTTGCACAAATAATTAATAAACTACTATAAATGTCGGCCTTGCATTGCTCAAATTTCTTTAATCGTAATTAATGGATTGCACATTTATCCCAAGTGATTTATTTGTATGTTTATTATGGCTAAAATGCTAAATACTCTCAATTATATGGATTGAAATCATTAACGCATAGAAGGACACATGGGGATGGGATCCTCTATTCCAGATTTGATGTTCCATTCCGTATTCTACGGTCGAATTCACAAATTTAATAATAGATCGATATTGCAAAAATAAAAATTAATTATAACATAATCGACCTAGTCACATCTATCAACAAAAGATTGAAATTTTAAAAATTATATATCATATTTTTAAAATAAACAACCATAATAATCATTTCTTTGAAAATGTAATACTAAAAAATAATTATAAACCCTAATTTGGTGAGGTGAACCCTAAAAATAATCATAAAATTAAACTAAAACATAATAAATTAAATTTGACGAAAAAATAGAAGAAAACTTCATAAATTTGATCATGAAACGCGGATTGAAACATCAAATCTGAAATAGAGGATCTCATCCGAGTACACGTGACACTAGACGGACTAAAAAAACTTGAGACATTCCAAGTACTATCAATGTGTTAATCATAGAAAATGGGTAAATGTAGTTGATTTTCTAAAGCGAAATATTGTAATAAATTTGTATCATTAATTAATTTTGCATATCTATTATTTAATTACCATTTTAATGTGTTCACTTTTTGGAAATAAAAATGAAAAATACAAATATTTTCATCAATTAAGATTTATTGACCAACAGAAGGATTAAAATATCATTATTTACCCATGTCCATATAGAATTTAAAATTGACATATATTGATCGACATTATGAATATTATATTTCAGAAATCTAATCCGAGTAACTATAATACGTAGATAAACTATTAATTTATTTGTCATAGAATTGATAATAAAATTTTGAAAACGACAAAAAGTTATATTAAAAACGATTTATATGTTTACACAATTGAACTTTTATATCCAAATACAAATAATAATAAAAATTAACAATCAATATACTATGTAACCCTTATTTTTTTTAATTTCAAAATTTTTGGAATTTGAAATTACATTAAGCAGGTTGATTTTGGACGGAATGATTTTGAAGTATTTAATTGAGTGGCCTGACTATAAAATTCTTAAAATACTGTGTGGACAACTTTTCAGAAAATAAAATAAAATAATTCGAAATTAAATTTTGTATGGCAATTATCATGTAATGGTTTTGGGAGAAAAAAATTACCGTGGAGATAACTCTATTTTATATAAAAGTAGTGATTTTCAGCCAGATTCTAGCTAGCCAGAATCTTTTATTATTTTTAATAATTAATTAATTTAATTAATAAAACACTAATTATTCAATAAATTTACATTGATGTCTTCCATAATAATTAGGTCTAATCCTCCAATTAATTTCCGCTTCTAATGTCTGCTAAAAAAAATCCGCTTCTAATGTCTGCTCAAAAACAAATCCGCTTCTAATGAATATTACCGATCAAATATTTCCCAAAAAATCAGTAATATTATTTGGGACAATTACAATCACTAATTTCATGATAGAAGGCAATATAGTAAAAACATAACATTTAATAAATAACATAATTAATCTGTTAATAATATAATTTTATTAATTATTAAAAAATCAGATTCTGGCTAACTAGCATTATTGTTATATAAATATATAGATAGATATAGATTTTTAAATGGAATTGTTTGGTATCGTCAAATCCTTTGTTTCCTTTCCCTAAAAATAAAAATAAAATAAATCCTTCGTTTCCTTGTGGTGGTTTGTCGTTTACAAGACATACTTTATGATATAATAATTTTGGTTATTAATAATTTATTTATGGAATATACCATATCCTAGCTAGCTAGTTAGCCTAGTTGCGTGAGTTGTTGAGACTTGGGAAAAGTAATGGTATAGTGTAAGGACAAGTAAAAATAATTACTTATAATTAATTTTAAAAAACAGACAACCAACCGTTTTTTTATTTACTCTTGATCCACTGCAAAACTAGCTCTAATGTCACGCTGTGTATCTGTCAAGATTATACAATAGTAGGTACATGTATATTAAATTATATATAACGTTTTGTAACACAAATTTTTATATTTAATTTAGTAAAATAAAAAATGTGTACAATTCAGATGATCTTTGAATCAAAATATATTTATACAGATCCAATCTCTATTTTTCTTCTGATTCTTCTCTACAAAACTTGATTTTCAAACGGTCTTTGAAATCTTCAGAATAAATTTGTCTCTTTGATTTTCTCGTACTTGTTGTTTGAACTTGGCCTTTGAAGTTTTCGGGGATGATTTGTATCCTCGATCTTCTTTGACTTGATCTTTAGTCTTGATAACGTTAACTCGGAGGGCCGACGCGTTGTTTCCGGATCAAACGCTAATTTCGGAATGAATTTGATGAAGAACGCCTTTGACTGCCTTGCTTATGGATTAAACGTCGTCTTCGGGATGAATTTGGTGAAGAACGCCTTTGAATGTCACAAGAACGTCTTGAATATCTGAGAGAATTTCACTTATGAAAGTTCTCAAATTCTTGAACTCTTCAAATGACTTCTGGTGTGCTTTTCAACTGATATGAAGACCCCTATTTGTAGTTGTAGAGAGAGAGATCTAGAGCTGATATGGCACTATCTCATTGGCTGTTGGAAATTGATATATATCTTTTTGAAATATATATACTTGTTGCCAAAGATTTTTAATGTTTATCATATAATAATATCTTTATTATTTAAATATTTTATTTAATTTTGGATTTCATAAGATTCCAAAACTAAATAAATATATAAAAATCCATAAAAATATTATTTATAATATTATAAAATTTTGTCACCTACAAATGCCCCCTCGAGACTTGTTAATGGACGACTTGTCGTTTGAAATGAATGAGTCTCGAAAATTGATTAGATAGTTTAAACTCGTATCAAGGAGTCTTGAACTTGAATTTAGTAGATAGTTTATACTCGTGTTAAGGAGTTCTTGAAATTAAACTTGTGAATAGTTTATACTCATATTCAAGAGTTCTTCAATTTGAATTTATTAGATAGTTTATACTCGTATAAAGAAGTCTTCAATTTGGATTTGAATTTAGATAGTTTATGCTCTTATCAGGGAGTCTTCAATATTTTTGACTTGGATAGTTTATGCTCATATCAGGGAGCTTTCTTGAACTTGGATAGTTTATGCTCATATCGAGGAGCTTTCAACTTGAATTTGGACTTTGTAGACCTTTTATACTCATGTCCGTGAGTATTTAGATTTGAATTTGGATTTGTAGACAGTTTTGGCTCTTATCAAGGAGCTTTCCTGAACTTAGATAGTTTATGCTCATATCAAGGAGCTTTCAACTTGAATTTGGACTTTGTAGACCTTTTATACTCGTGTCCGTGAGTACTTGGATTTGAATTTGGATTTGTAGACATTTTATAATCGTGTCAAGGAGTTTTAGATTTGAATTTGTAGACATTTTATACTCATGTCAAGGAGTCTTGAATTTGAATTTGTCTTTGTAGACATTTTATACGCGTGTCAAGGAGTCTTGGTATTTCTTGAAGAGTTTAGATAGTTTTGGCTTTTATCAAGGAGCTTTGAAAGATAGTTTATGCTCATATCAAGGAGCGTTGCATTTTGAAAATCTTAGATACTTTTGACTCTTATCAAGGAGTTTTGAAGATAGTTTAGGCTCTTATAAAGTATCATTGATTTTTTTTTTTTATATAAATTGTGACATGTATTGGAAAACTTGAATAGGCACATGGTGAGATTTGTAGCCATTTCATCATCATCATCATCATCATCATCATCATCATCATCTTATTATTATTATTATTATTATTATTATTATTATTATTATTATTATTATTATTATTATTCACTTGGAGATTCCTCAAAAGGTTTATCCCCATCATTTATTTATGGCTCTTCTTCAAAGTTGTGATGCTTTTGCATCGACATTTCATGAACTTCATTTGCCGCCATGCTTAACTCCATATCGTAAGCTCTAGTGGCCAATTCCTCGAAGGTCTTTGGTTGAATCCCTTTCAAAATATATCGAAGACCCCAACACATGCCTTGGATGCACATTTTAATTGCTGAAGTTTCTGATAATTGATCTTTGCAATTCATGCTCAAGTTTCTCCAACGGTTGATGTAGTCAATGACGAACTCTTCTTTTTGTTGGTTTATATTTATGAGTTCAACCAAACTAACCGTCATTCGAGTACTGTAGAAGCGGTTAAGGAATTCTTTCTCCAGTTGCCCCAACTATCAATCGAATTTGGCTCCAAATCGGTATACCAATCAAACGCGTTGTCTTTTAAAGAACAAATGAATTGCTTCACCAAGTGATCTTCGTATGTCCCAGCATCATTATAGGTCTCTACAAAGTGAGCCACATGTTGTCTTGGATTTCCTTTGCCATCAAATTGTTGAAACTTTGCTAGCTGATAGCAATCTGGCATCTTTAAGTTGCCAATTCTTGCAGTATATGGCTTGTTGTAAGTCCAGAGTGATTTATGGCTCTCTCCAGACTTGTCTTTGATTGTCTTCAGTATGAAATTTTTGAGTTGATCAACTTGTATTGAGCCATCAGACGAGATTTTAATTTCTTTGGCTGTAGATTTTCCACTTTTGTTGGCATGTAGCTTTGTAGATATCTCAACTTCAGCATCTTCATTCACTTGCTCGCCACCAAAATCAACAATCATTTCTTTATTCAGCTTCAAGATTTGAGCATCCCGTTCTTGTATTCGCTTAGCAAGTCCTTCGGCCAGCTTCGTTAAATTTACAATTTGTTTTTCCAGAATTATAGACATCTTGATGCTTGAGAAAATTGGTGAAGAAAAGAGATGAGAGGTAGAGATTGTCCCGTCGGGCGTGCCAAAATTTGTAACACAAATTTTTGTATTTAATTTGGTAAAACACAAAATGTGTACAATTCAGATGATCTTTGAATCAAAATATATTTATACAGATCCAATCTCTATTTTTCCTCTGATTCTTCTCTTCAAAACTTGATTTTCAAACGGTCTTTGAAATCTTCAGAGTAAATTTGTCTCTTTGATTTTCTCGGGCTTGTTGTTTGAACTTGGCCTTTGAAGTTTTCAGGGAAGATTTGTATCCTCGATCTTCTTTGACTTGATCTTTAGTCTTGATAATGCTAACTCGGAGGGCCGACGCCTTGTTTCTGGATTAAACACTAATTTCGGAATGAATTTGATGAAGAACGCCTTTGACTGCCTTGCTTATGGATCAAACGTCGTCTTCGGGATAAATTTGGTAAAGAACGCCTTTGAATGTCACAAGAACGCCTTGAATATCTGAGAGAATTTCACTTATAGAAGTTCTCAAATTCTTGAACTCTTCAAATGACTTCTGGTGTGCTTTTCAACTGATATGGATGCCTTTATTTATAGTTGTAGGGAGAGAGATCTAGAGCTGATGTGGCACTATCTCATTGGCTGTTGGAAATTGATATATATCTTTTTGAAAGATATATACTTGTTGCCAAAGACTTTTAATGTTTATCATATAATAATATCTTTATTATTTAAATATTTTATTTAATTTTGGATTTCATAAGATTCCAAAACTAAATAAATATATAAAAATCCATAAAAATATTATTTATAATATTATAAAATTTTGTCACCTACACGTTTATTTTTAATTCACGTACTACTAAAAATTTAGGTTTACGTGTTTAACCAGTGTTACATCTGAGTGTTACACCAGAACCTTTTATGTGTATTTTATTCTAAATCTATGAGAGATCAAATAAATTTAATTGGATGTATAATATATTTTGCAATTATCTCCATCAAATTATTAGAAAATGCAATATTACGAAAGAAATAATTATATATAGATTTTAAATACAATAAATTCAAAATTAATTATAAGTTGCCTGGGCAATTTTTCTAGTTTACACATAATATTATAGAGCAAAGTATGGGTCAAATTGTACTCAAACTATATATCTAATCTCACATTGCATGGATGCATGGATGGTTGGGGGGCAATCGCATGATGAGAGCGTCTAATTAGCCACAAAATTTATGCAAATTTTAATTAACGAAAAAACTTGTGGTGTTAAATGTAAAGTGCGAATTTGATATATTTTGAATAGTTGAAAATGGCGATTGTACTTTTGTAAATAGTTTAGGTGTGGATTTAGAATTTTGGACCAAAGAATAGTTAAAACGTTTAGGCGGAACTGAACATGTAGTTTGAGTGCTTCTTTAGCTCTTTGCGCTATATATATAATATATATACTCCTGCAATTATTTATTGAAATAAATTTATTATCAATTCATTTTTGTTATTTTACACCTCAAACTGTACTTCGTTACATGTACTTGCCAATTGTTTAGATTTCGATATAGTGAGGTCTAAAAATTGTTCGGAATTGAAATTTATGATATATTATAAATTGTACGTACGCAATTAATTTACTGTGGAAAGTCAAAGACGAAATAATTAGCATTTCGTTATCAACTTAGCCCATCAATTATTTGCTATAAAAAACACTAAATGATATGAATAAAATAGTTTTGTTTAATGAAAATAATGGTGGTGATCAGGTCATGGTGGCAACAAATTAAATAACTACCGTTTCTTGTTTTACCACTATGAAAGAAACACGATGGTTGAAACTTAACCTAATAATTGTAGTAATATATTGCATATAATTTGACTTCAGAGAAATCAGCTATTCATTATTTTAGTTGAAGTCAACTATTCATTAAATTAAGCCACTCTATTCCCACATTTCATTTTAATACTATTTGTTGCTAAGTTGTTAAGGAGGAAAGTGGGGAATAATCTGATTTCGTGACACCTTATGATTAATTATTAATTGACTGTGTGTGTGTGTGTTTAGTTAGTTGTTGACATAAGTATTGAAAGATGAATATGATTATGAATAGTCTCGAAAATTAAATTCTTATTGGCAGAAACAAAGTCGGGAACAAAATAGAGCTTACACAACCAATATTTTTACTTCTTCTTTTTTTAAATTTGAAACTGCAAGCCTTTTTTTATTTTCTTCAACAATAAAGCATTATTTGCGAAGTCTCACCTCCTAGTGCCTGTTGTATTATTTTCGCAATTTATTTTTTTTTAGAAAAAGAGATCGGATATATTAAAAAAATTGTTTTCACATTTGAATATAAATAGAATAAATATTGTGTGAGTGTGTCTGATGAATTCAATCAGTTTTTTTAAATATAATTAATTAGTAGCAAATGTTTTGTTTTGATTTATTTCAATGTTGAACTTGGTTGATTAATAATTTATATTTTATACCGTTCAGTGCCAACCACTTTTCTGAATTGGTTTTATTAATTAACCATTATATTGAATATTATATTTTATTCACTTATTTTTTTAATTTACTAATTTTAATATACGTAGCTTCCCTTTTTTTATATATAAATCTACAATACCGTACTTTTGATGAGTCTAATAAAAAAAAAAGGTAAACTAATACACTAGGAAACAAATAGAAATGACGTGTTTCGAGGAGATTCGTTTTGATTGGTCTATTTAATTATACCTCGTATTAATAAACTAAGAAAGAGAGAATCTAACTAAGAATAAATTTCTAACCTTACTAATTAATTTCCAATAATTAAACAGTTAGATATTCGTTTTTTCAGCACATCACACGTATGGGCCGCGGAGTTGAAATTGCCTTTGTCATTATATTTTTATATTTTTTGTAATTATTTTCCCTTTTCTCATTAATTTTGTTTTAATTCAAATACGTGACCTTACCAACTCAGAAAGAACAAATTGGTAGTAATTATAAGGATAATTCTATTTAGCACAAATTGTGCCAGCACAAAAGTAGAAAATTAATGTTAAATGACTAGACTGTCCTTATTGGACTATTTAGTTTTAAAAAAATTTATATTTTATATTTCTCTCTCCATTAATTTATGTTGCATCTCTCTCCTATCATTATTAAATGAACTCTCCAATTCTTTCATTAATCATTTATTAACCTATTTTGATTATGATTGTTTGATTAGTAAAATAACGTGTCTTATAGAATTTCATTCTCGCTTTCGATTCATAGTGCACAACTCCTCTCACTACATAAAGCTTCAACAACCACTGATTATTTTTCAAATTGTGCTTTTATACGAACTCATTATATTCCATTTAGTCTAAAAATTCTACTGGTCAGCCCAATTTAATTATGACTGTTTGATTAATAAAAAAAGTGTCTTATAATATAATTAACTTTATGGCTTGATTTAATTCATAGTATCACAATGAGTTCAATTTTATTATATATCAAAAAATATTTCTTAGAAGATAATTATACTTTGAACTCCAATTCTTCAATTAATCAAATGTTTATTCAATTTATGATTACTTGATTAAAAAATATTTAAAAAATTATCAATTGTACATTATGAGAAAATTATTATCGGTTGCTTCATCATTCATAAGGCTATCATTTTCACTCAAACCAAATAATTGCTCCATAATATCAGCATCATCCATGTTCACTAAAATAACTAGTGTTCTAATGTGTTTTTTTTATGTATATATATTTTCTAAATTATTTTCATATTCATGTTCAAGTAGAAATATTTATTTGAGTGGTTTAATTTTTGGTTTTATTTTTTTAGACAAATTCATTGTATTTGGGAATGGGTGTAGAAAATGAGGGATGAATCTCATGCAATATTAACCATTAATGCATTCACATTACATAGTTGGAAATTGTGTAGAAAATGATGCATAAATTTTAATCAAAATTATATCAAGGATAATAATGTCATTTAACATTGAAATTTTATTAAATTTTACATTTGTGCCGGCACAAATTGTGCCATTTAGCTCTGTCCTTTTTTTTTAAATCTAAGAAGTAAGAACTACACACCTGTATCTATATTAGAATAATTTTCTTACAATATACACGTAAAAGTAAAAAAAAAAAATCTGAATGTTCTATGAATTTCAGCTTTGCTATAATTGTATTTTGGAGTTAATTTCAAGTAATTATATATATTAAAATATTTGTTTGTTTATGACCAATTACTCATGCAACTATTAAAATTTAAAAATCATAAATCTATATACCATTAATTTAATTCACTAGTGACCCGTTAATCTATAAGCGGCTTATAAATTTTGAGATTTCAAATCTGTTAATTAATTATATAATCAACAAATGATGGGATTGTCTTTCTATTTCTTATAAAAAGAATGGATTTCAAAACAGATAATCACATTCTCAATTTGTATAATTCAAATATAAATCTAAAATGTAAGATCTAGAGAACGTTTCCGAGCAAATTTTAATGAGGAGTTCAGAATCACAATGAAATAGGTATAAGTTCATAATTAATCACTCGGTATTAAGATTAAACATATTCCATAATTTTTAACTTAAGTTAATATCCATTTTCTCTTCAACATAATTTGAAGATGTGATTAAAATTAAATCAGCAAAAGATCTATATGGTCTAATCTTATATAAAATGTGCCAATGCATTCACATTGATGGTCTGAATAAGATGGCCACATTCTATATGTTCTTGGGCCGTACTAATTAATTATGTCGCATCTTAATTTAATTTATCACAAAGTTTTTTATCCACGATATTAATCATCATGTGTGTAATATTTTGTAAGTGGCTCCTAGCTCAGATAAGAAATTCCAAGTAAACAGTCGATTAAATATCAAATTTTTTAATAAAATATTATATAAAAATAATTAATTCATGTATATTTATGTTTTTTAGAACACGTTTATATTTATGTTTTGCACCATGTGCTAATTGATAAGTCTAAGGTTCATGATGTACGGTCATTGAGAACTCTTGCATAACCAGTCTTCACAAACTCACTTGGTAAAACTCATGCCTTTTAATTAAATTAGTATTAATCCAATAAACCTAAAACATTAATGAATTCATGCAGTATATATATTGTTAAAAAACACATTGTTATCAAAGAAGACGTACCGTCATTTCTTGGAGATGTCATCAAGCGTTTTCCAGTTATTATTGATGATTTAGTTGACTTCTTCATGTTTGATAAGAAACGTGCATTAATGTTCGCAATCAATAGCTAGATTAATGAGAAAATACGCTCATATATAAGTACTGAAGTAGATCGACATGCAAATCCGCCCGCATATATCACTCCATAGTTTCGAAGTAGCAATTATGCAATATTAATTAGTTAAAGATAGTTGGGGTGATGTATAAGTGTAAAATTAAATTGCACGGATCTTAGAACTTCATGATTTTTACATTCAATATATAAATCAGAGTACTGGCCTTGATAAGTCATAGCTTAATTCGATGATTATGAAGAAATTGGTTTCTCTCCATTCACCGTATCAGAGTACTGGTCTTGATATAAGTAATAGCTTAATTCGATGATTATGAAGAAATTGGTTCATCTCCATTCACCGTTTTCCCTTAAGTACACAGAACGTCTTTTAGATGATAGAGAAAATATAATTTTATTTTTTCTTTTATCAGTAGGGTGAGATGATCAGTTTCAAATACAGTTATATATATACACGTTTTATCAACATAATATTTATCATGAAAGCACATTTAAATAAATATGACCAATTTATCAGATAAACATTAAACTATTTAAATTATATAATTAAATACTTAAATTAATATAAATATATTAATATCTTAATTATTAATGACACATGGCCATTAATAAATCTTACAATAAGTATTGAATATCATTTTGATACGGACAAATTTATAAGGTATAATTTGATACGGATAAATCATCTTGTTCTGGATTTTGCGGGAACAACTTTGGGCGCATGCATGTGAGTTAATATTTCCATATAATCTTTATTTTATTTTTTGCATTCTCCTATTAATTCGTATGGTTTTCAGACTGTAACAATTAACAACACACACAGTACACAGACTTTTTTTTTAGTTTTATGAAAAGACTAACAATACAGAAAAAGACATGACAAAACATCTCTCAATTATTAATACACATAGTATAAAACCCTCTCTTTTTTTTTTTTTTTACTTTTCTCAATTATCGAAAGTACTTTTATTTGACATCTAATATAGTTTAACAATTTTATTAGGTCATTTTTTCGTACATGGTGCATGGCGGATTATCAAGAACTAGTATTTCTCCCGTGCTATGCATAAATAATTATAATATTTTAAATTTATAATATTATGATTATTTTTAATTCTATATGGTGTGTATGATTATTTCTAAATTCTATATGTTGTGTTCAATTTTTAAAAATTAATAAAATGATATGCACACACATTAATTAATTAATTAGATAAGAAATCAATTTTGTTTAGTTATGTCAGATAAAAAGAAATTAAATTTTAGGAACTAAATGAAAATCAAACAACACAATTTTTTAAATAGAAATATTTGTCCACGATTAAAGAACATTTGATTTCTATGAATACATGACATGCATAAAAAATATAATTATTTAATTATTTTAAATGATGAAATTGAAATAGAAAAACAATATATTATTACACATTATGTTATACTTATGTGATTGTCATCATCATCATCATTATTATCATCATCATCATCATCATTATTGTACAAATGAAAAATATTTTTAGGTGACAAAAGTAGAGTACTACAAATATGTGCATAAAAAATAAAATAAAAAATATTACAAATCTCAAATTTTCAAGTAAAAAAATAATAACTAAGATTGAAAAAAAATGTTAAAAAAAAACAGTTGTAATTTAAACTGTCGTGAAAAAAAATAGAAGTAGAAAGTAAATATCATTACTGTTGTCTATTAACTCAAAACTGTTGTCTATTGTGAAATATCTGTTGTCTAAAATATAATTATTAAATCATGTGATAGACAACGGTTTACACTAGACCCGTTGTCTATCACACAATTTCGCCTTAATATATGTATAGATAGATGACTTCTTTGTTAATGTTGTCTAATATATAAGTACTAAATCTCATATTTGCAGAGTGATGTGAGGTTTTATTTAAATTCAAATCATGCTCACAATTGGACAACTAAATTGTAGTACAAAATGAAATGTGGTTGAATCTATATGAAAAAAGAGAATTAATTAAATTAGCATGTATCATGACATTGGCTCCTATTTGTTATCTAGACGACGGAATGGAGATTTGTTTAATTAAGAACTAAATAAACGAGCAAAGAAAATAAACTAACAATTTAACTAATGAGCTACGTAATCAAAAGAAAGAATACTCTAGGGGTTGGCTCATTTGGATTACTTAGTACAAAATCTGGTTCTCTAAGATGTTCGACTCACAATTCAAACTTACAAAAATGATCATTCAAGTATCATAAACCTCCTCTCGGAGTATTTAGAAAGTGGGGTACACAACTAGGTTCATTGTCTCCAATTAAATCATAGAGTGTACTTACCTAAAGCACAAAAAATTTCAAACCATAACAATTATCCATAATCTCTCGATTTAGGTGATAAATGCCATTTAGATTCTTAGGATCCTATGTTGAAGCTCATCTCTCAAATTATGAATCAACATACATAAAATAGTGGAGGAATAAATGGATTAAAAGAAAATAAAAAATGGGAGAAAAGGACTAAAAATTGGAAAATCAGTGCACGGGACGCAACCAGGAGGAGTTCGCATTCCGAATGAAGAAAATCGAGATTCAGAAGGTCCTGCAACACGAGATTCGGCTCTCGCTTTAGGATCATGTCTGCGGTGCTCTGGGGCGCGACCCGTAGAAGATTGTGTTTCCGGGTCGCGCCTGGAGAGAGACCCAAAATGCAACCCCGAGGAAGTCACGTTCAGGGGTCACACTTTGAGCGCGTCTCCGGCAGCTTCCACGATTTTGCTTTATTCTCACTCATTTCTCAAGCGATTGACCCGATTCAACTTGTAATGTGTTCCTTATTCGATTTAATATCATTCCATGGTCTTGAATCCTTCAAAGTTGCATTAATTAATCTTCACTTTCCTGTACAACTCAAACAAGAAACAAAACTTCCAAATAGGGAGGTTAAACGATCAAATTGTGTTAAATCACGTGCAAAACTCTTCAAATCACTTCATTTAACCTTTAAAATGTTGTGCAAAAACACCACCATACCAGAAGGAAAGAGAGTGTGTACCCTCAACAAGACATCTATATTCAATCGATCCTTTTGCAAAGTGTTGTTCGGGTGAAGATTGCGGTGACTTCAAATTGTTGTGAACATTGACTTTGAATTGAGTCAATGGAGATCATAGCAGACTTTGATTTCAAATCAAGGGGTAGAGAACACAAGAAATCAGGGTCTAGATAATTACGGTTTGGATCTTGAATTTAGGGAAGTGGAAGAATACATTGTGATCTGTGACTTTGCATGTTTATATACATACACATTGGAACCTGATCGGATATAGGCTAGGTCTTGGATCCATTTAGTGATTTGTAACCCGTTATGCGGTCTGATATAAGTCTTTACCATAAAATATTATTTAGTAAATTGAATTTAATAATAAAAAAAAAGTTTTCAAAATTAGAAATGACCGCGGGAAAATATTTTTGACAATTATCATATTTTAAATAGATAAAGATTTGGCCACATATTATCGCTTGGTGAGAGAAATATGAAGAATGATACCATTTAGTAATTGAGAAGGAGATTGGTCATTGGACAAACCTAACTTTTGATCATTTCTAATTATTAATATCCAAAAAACAATTTACATTTGTTCATATTTTGAGGCCAAAGGTCTCAAGTTCTCAATCCCACCAACACCACTAGGTGTGGACCTGTTACACCTAGCTTGCCAAGTGTGGTTTACCTCTCCTGTGTGGTTTGCAGGCTATTACACAGGGGCGGAGTTTATCCAGTGCGCACCACGATAGCGGCTGCGGGTTACCTTCGACAACAAAAAAAAGTTTCTTAAGCACTATGAAAGAATTAGATCTATAAATTAATTCGTTATTTCATAATTAACACATTGTAATACTACAAAAGGTTTTTATATATATATATATATATATATATATATATATATATATAGGATGGATCAAATGTAATATTACTCTAGTGTGTAAATTAAGAATTAATCATATCCACTAGATCTTGTTACATGTACGATTAGGATTAGTTTTTATTTTATTTATATTTTATATTTATTTCATGGACAAGGTCATTTTTTGCATGCAAAATTAATCAAAATCTTAATAAATATTTAAACCCTTAATTCACATGTACGATTAGGATTAGTTTTTATTTTATTTATATTTTATATTTATTTCATGGACAAGGTCATTTTTTGCATGCAAAATTAATCAAAATCTTAATAAATATTTAAACCCTTAATTCACGCCTTTTTCATTTTGCAATCGGCGGTTTTAAATATTTTCATTATCAAACGTTTGTGAATTTAGTTTAGCATAATTATTAATTCATTAATTGATATGTAATGAATGATTATCTTATTTTTACTTTTCATTCAGTTTTTATTTAAACTAGTTTTGCACCCCGTGTGATGCACGGTAATCATTGAATTTAATTGGAATAGTTAAATACAATTCATATACTAAGTTTATATAATAAATAAATAAGTGAAGTGATAAGTAGAATATTATGGGATGATTTTTATTTTTAAACAATAAAATAATATATTAGGATATATAAAAACCCCTTTAACATCATTTTTTTCTTTCGTTTTACATCATAAGTTTGAGTTTGGTTTCTTTAAATTCATTAGTTCTAATATATTCTTTCAGACGATCAAATGTAGTCAAATGTGTTTTGATTGACTTAAAAAAATATTAAAACTAATAATATGACCGTATGTATATGATGTTGGTAAAAAAATATTTGTGACTCAATTCATTTATAAAAATGATTAAAAAGTCGATGAAAGCTATACCATTTTCTTTAAGGAAAAAATTATGAAACCTGTGACTTTTAGAATTATATAATTCTGAATAAATAAATAAATAAATAAATAAATAATAATAATAATAATAATAATAATAATAATAATAATGAAAAAAGAAGAATGATCACCTCCAATCACAATGGTGTTCAATTGAACATCATTAAGAAAATGCTCTCCTATTATTATGCAACTGGTTAGAATAAACAACATTTATAAATTACAGTTATATGTGTAAACAATAAATAAGAAATATTATATTTTTAAATTGACAAATTATTAGCAAAATTAGCATTTGATTCATGAAAAAGAAAAATTCTTCACAACTATTTATGAAAGAAGAGGTTCTTCACTCGTCAACAATCATGATAATTCACAATTCAACAATTTCAATAAAAAATAAATATTAGGAGTGAAGACAGAGTTCTAAAAGTGAGATGAGTAGAGACAAAATTATGAATTAAGCGTAAGTTCGAGGGATGGAGTTTTCTGAATTAGTATCGATCAGAACGTGAGTTTGAGCGGAGAGAGAGAGAGAGAGAGAGAGAGAGAGAGAGAGAGAGAGAGAGAGAGAGAGAGAGAGAGAGACTGCACGGTTGCTCCAATAAAAAATCAAGATAGCTAGTCACCATTCAATTGAATTGTGGCAGACAACCTCTAGCCTCCTCTTGTAAGCCATTATTCATCGAAGAAGATAAATCGGGAAATGTCTTCGTCTGTTTCCTTTGGAATTTTATGAATAAAATTTTCCAAGAAAGATAACTGATTGAAAGAAAGGAAAATAAATCTATGGGTGCAGATAGGGTTCTAAAAGTGAGATGGATAGAGACAAAATTCTGAATTAAGTGTAAGTTCGAGTGATGGAGTTTTCTGAATTAGTATAGATCAGAACGTGAGTTTGAGCGGAGAGAGTGACTACACAGTTGCTCCAATCAGAAGTCAAGATAGCTTGAGTCATCATTCAATTGAATTGTGACAGACAACCTCTAGCCTCCTCTTGTAAGCCATTATTCACCGGAGAAGATAAATGGAGAAATGTCTTCGCTTATTTCCTTTGGAATTTTATGAATAAAATTTTCCAAGAAAGATATAACTGATTGAAAGAAAGGGAAATCAATCTATGGGTGCAGATAGGGTTCTAAAAGTGAGATGGATAGAGACAAAATTATGTATTAAGCGTAAGTTCGAGAGATGGAGTTTTCTGAATTAGTATTGATCAGAACGTGATTTTGCTCGGAGAGAGACTGCACAGTTGCTCCAATTAGAAGTCAAGATAGCTTGAGTCATCATTCAATTGAATTGTGACGGACAACCTCTGGCCTCCTCTTGTAAGCCATTATTCACCGGAGAAGATAAATATGAAAATGTCTTCGCCTATTTCCTTTTGAATTTTATGAATAAAATTTTTCAAGAAAGATAACTAATTGAAAGAAAGGGAAATCAATCTATGGGTGCAGACAGAATTCTAAAAGTGAGATGAGTAGAGATAAAATTCCAATTAAGCGTGAGTTTGAGGGAGGAAGTTTTCTGAATTAATATCAATCAGAACGTGAGTTTGAGCGGAGGTTTCTGATTAACCGCAAATGAAAGGATTAACTTGTAGGAAGAACATGGATTTTATGGTTATTTTTCGATTTAACTTTAAAAATCTACTTCATCCTCCAGATATATGCTGACAATAAATTGACCACATTGCCCTCAAAATCAAAGGCAAAATTGGATTGTGCTTAAAAAGTTACGAAAATGCCCAAAAATTGGTGGTAGTTATGAATGATAGAAATTGTGTTTTTATAAATTAGTAGTATTTCCCATATGCGATGCACATATTTAATTTTTTAAAATTATATACAATTTAAATTATACTTTATAAAATAAAAATAATTTTAGTATTTAAATAGAAATCATGTAAAATAAAAATTATTAAGACACAATTTTTTTTTGAGTGAATATTAAGACACAATATTGAGATATGGAGAATATAGTGCATAACCAATTATTAGCAAAATCTTTTTTTTCAATGAAAAAATAGTCAATTATTTTTTTTTTTTTATACATACATTTATTTTATGATTTAAATATTATATAAACATACATAAATCTATTAAATTATAGCACATATTAAAATATATGGTACAATATAGAAATTCAATTGTGTATATTACTACAAATGTGAACTTTCACTGCTCATAATTCTTTATTCGTGATTAAGCATTGTTTTATTCCAACATATATGTTGATTATACTTACCAACCCAAATAAAGATAAATATGTTTTAAAAATAAAAGAATGTTTCAAATAATGCATACCTTTTTCGCTTAAAAAAATATTGTATTTATATATAATAGTATTCAAATTCTCTTCATTACAATTTTGACGTCCAAAAATGAATTTCATCTGTACATGAGTATTTTATTAAATATTTTTTTACATAGATATGAATTATTACACGTTTTAACACAATTAATCATGTTTTAAAATGTAATTATAAAACTTTTATTTTTTGGCCACATGATTGAAGACATATAAGTTCTCTAATAAAATAATATGTTGGAAAACTGATTGGTTAAAAAATATAATTGTTAAATTGAAGGATTATACCAAGTAAGAAATTGTGTCAAAATCAATTCTTGACAAACTTGTAACTAAATATTTCATGTTTTCTTGTCACAAGTTGAAGCATCATAGGAGCGAATTAATCTCAATTTCATTGCCAAATTCTTCTAATTAATTTGATAGTTACTATTAGAAATGGTGCTACATCAGATGTTATCAACACTGTTGATAACATTATCCTTAATGTTATACACGGTGTGTAACACCATTCCGACAACCTTGACCGAAACATTACGTATAGTAATCTTATCATTTCCTAGTTTTTAGGATTAATTCTTTTTGAATTAATCTGATTAATTTATCTATCTTAATTAAATATATCCACGAGATTTGAATTTAAAATAGTCGATATAGGTGGTTAAGATAGTGGATAAACTTAATTTTGAAATGGTCAAAATTAGTTCCTACTTTTAAGGAACCACTATTTTCTATCCCCACTTTGTCTAACCGCCTTGCAGAGTCTGAATGTCGGAAGACTGGTTTAGCTCCCTTAATATTGTAGATTGTGTGAGAGTGGTTAGCTGGTAATGGTTGCAAAAGATGTAACATGGAAGTCAATGTTGCGTCTAATGTTGTTCCGTCTTTTCTGTAACATCAGTCTGTTCCAGACTGATAATCTTTTCATTTCATAATTTTTAGAATCAATTTATTTTAAATTGATTTCATTATTTTGTGATTTTTATCACTGATTACTTCCATGATTTTACGGATAATTTAGTGGGTGAAAATATGTTTAAATCATGGATTAAAACTAACTTTGAATCAGTCAAAGTTGGTTCCTATTTTTTAGGAACCATGATGTTTTCTCTGTCTTTGAATAACTATCACGGGTAGTGGAGCAGTTATCCGAAGTTGAAAAGAGTGTGACAAGAGGACATGATCTGGAGAGCAGTTCCCTTTGGACCATTACTGTTGAGAATGATGTGTTCCAGATGATGTTATCACTTTGATTGATAACATCGAAGTCAATGTTATATCGAATGTGTTCCGTCATTCTCGTGACATCGAGTACAACTCTATAGAAGTTAATCTTATTCCTCTTCTATATTTTCAGATTAATTAGTTATAATTGATCTGATGTATTATTGAATCCTATCTCTTTATTATTCCTATGTTTCTAGTTGATTTATTCTGAAGGGATAAAGAGATAAGCTTCAAACTTTTAGGGTTTTGACTTTGTCAAAATAGTTCTTAATTTTAAGGAATATTTCTCCACTACCTTTGGGTTCTAACGTGTGTCTGCAGGTTGAAGACTTTGTGGGCAGTTATAAGAGTAGTGGTGAGTGGATTCCATGATGTGGAGACGTGTTACAACGAGTGTTGCACGTAACAACGACTTCAACCTCAATCGGTGGACCTAAAGTTTAATCTTGTTATTTCATATTTGTTAGGATTAATTTATTTTAAATTAATCTGATTATTTTATGATTTATATCACATTTTATTTTCCACGTATTTAGGGATTTATTGGTTAAATAATTCTGGATTAAATTGTGGATGATGTTTGATTTTAACTTGTTCAAAATCTATTCTGAATTTATAGAGACGTAATGTTCCCACTCTCTCTTGGACACTAACCGTTGCAGGTGAACGTGAGTCACTGGAGTAACTGCCACTATTACATGATGTTAAAGAACGTGTGTTCCGCAATGCAGAAAGGAGTTATTCAAGTCCACTACAGCAATGGGAAGTGGAAGGCGGTTGATTCAAGTCCACGACTCTTGAGATCGTGGAACAACTGCTAATACAAGATGGATGGAGTATTTAAGGTCTCCTTAGACCTTGAAATCATTTACCCAACCTGAGATGTGCTGCTAAGAAGAATTCAGAGAGATCGAAGGTTGAGTCCAGTGTCTACTGGAACTGTCAACATTCACATCGACATCTCCCTTATTGTATGGATCAACAAAGGTTTGTATCCTTGTTGTGTTTGTAAGGTGTAGATTAGATTGAATGTTGCGAGTTCTTCCAGTAGATGTTGTTAATTTATCTACCTAAGTGCTAGGTAGTGATTTTTACAGGGG
Organism: Perilla frutescens; assembly: GCA_026008535.1. Lineage (NCBI taxonomy): Eukaryota > Viridiplantae > Streptophyta > Magnoliopsida > Lamiales > Lamiaceae > Perilla > Perilla frutescens. The sequence continues at coordinate 23,446,392 of BRKX01000010.1, read as the reverse complement.
TTGTCTGAGTGAGTGAAGCGAGGACAATTTCTATTATTTTCATAGAGATTATTCAAGGGAGTGAACCGAGAATTATCTCTATGTTGTTTTATCTTTGATGGAAGCAGGTTATCACCGTGATTTGTGAGAAGCTCAGAATCTTGCATCTAGTGTCATCTCTGAAATCCAAGACATCTTCCCAGACATCGGCCTAGCGTCCCAATCAGCTAGAGACTTTCATTCCAGTTGTGTGTGTAGGTTAGATAGTCAACTTTGAGAGTCTAGGATTTAGAGTGACTTGTTGTAATCTATCTAAGTGTGTAGATAGGTTTGTTTTGAGTGATTATTTGAGTGAGTGAAGCTAGGATAGTCATCTATATGTTTTATGCAGTGTTGTCAAGAGAGTGAACCGAGACAACATCAGCATTGTTATTTTTATTACTTGTGATAGTGAATTTCGCCCTGAGGCAATCACATACCGAATGTGTGTGATTTAAAACTATCTTTCACACAAGTTGCTTTAAATTTCCGCTGCATGTTGAAGGCATGGTGGTTAACACTGGCTTCAACATCAACTCTATTATCTGGACGTTAACATTTTACACAAACTATTTTTTACTTATGTTTTAAAGTTATTTTTGTGTAAACTGTTCTATAAATTTCCTGTGACAATGTTGTTGGTAAAGTAAGTAACACTGAGTACAACATTGTATATAACTTTGCACGTGGTTTTGTTTTTCACAGTATTTGAGGCAACAAATTCTAACAGTTACAAATCGTGAACAACACTAAGAACTGTAAATTTTTTTATCTCAAAAAAAATATATTAAAACTCAATAAGTTGGACAATAATAGAATGATATCGATCAATGTTTCTATTCAGAAATATTTGGTATGCACAATAAAAAAAATTAGGAATGATCATACCCAACTTTAGTTATCCACATCTAAAATTGAATAAAGAAAAATTTAAGAAACTCATGATACAATCTGAAGCTTATATATAATAGTTTAATCAAAATTGAACAACTTAAAAATTGAACAAAATCTTGAGTCACCTAGATCTCCTTGTCAATCTTGGATTGTTGCTTGCGAAGCGCACACCTACTTCTTTATCAATCTCGTACAGTCTTCTATTTTTCATACTCCACAACTACTGCGGGATATGTAGGCTTGTACTTATAATACATACAACATAAAAAAATAAACAAAATCAATAATAAACATCACAAGAGCACTCAAAATCATTTATAGAAATCAATATACTAAAAAAAAGAAGAGAAAATCACAACATAATAAAATATTTCATGAAATAATGTAGATAAATATAGTTGTTATATATAGTTTCATTCAAGAACGATTTAATTCGTGTGCTCTCTAAAATACAACTATTTATAGATTAATAAATTTTCACATAAATCGATAGAATAAAAAAATTAATTCCACAACCAAATTTATGTTAATATGCAATAATGCTAATTGATTAGTTTTATAAAAACTTAACCGCAAATTGAATAAATTTTGCTAGATTAGTGAATAATTACAGCTGCAAAATTAAATGAATATTTATTATTGAATTAATAATGTATAATTTACTATTAAATTAAATCATATATGAATCTTAACACATTTTGATTTATATATATATAAAGATATATTATTTGTATATTATATTAAATATATACTGATGTATATGTATATATGTATTATATGAAGATGTTAATTACATTATTTTGAATGTAGATGTTTAGTTAATTAGATATATTAGATTAGATTATATACACGACTCAAGATATTATATTTTTATATATATAAAGATAAAGATAAAGATAAATAAACTATTACATATAGGATATATTGATATACACACACATACACTATTACATATTATATTTTGTCATTATAACTTATATTAAAGTATATATATTAATTATGATATGATATTATATTATATAAGATATGAAAATATGATATATATATATATATAATTAAATTAATATATATATTTAACGAAGTTACTATTCTGGGTAGCTGCGTTTAGGCGGGAAAATAGGAGGGTTGCTATTAATAGGACCGTTCTGCTTTTATATATATAAAGATAAAGATTAAGATAAATAAACTCTTACATATATGATATATTGATATATACACACACATACACTATTACATATTATATTTTGTCATTATAACTTATATTAAAGTATATATATATATATATTAATTATGATATGATATGATATTATATAAGATACGAAGATATGATATATATATATATATAATTAAATTAAGATATATATTTAACGAAGTTACTAATCTGGGTAGGTGCGTTTAGGCGGGAAAATAGGAGGGTTGCTATTAATAGGACCGTTCTGCTTTTATATATATATAAAGATTTTCATTTATACTAACTAAATGATTATCATAGTGTAGTTTTTTTTATGCTTTTATTTTTCATAAGATTTAATTGTAGTAATGATTTTTCATTTAATTTTTTATTTAATATTAATGAATTGTTATAATAATTAATAATTTATATTAATGAATAAATACAATATTTTTTAATTTCTAATATATTTTTAATATTAATAAATTGTTATATTTTAGCAACATCAAAACAACAATTTCATTTATTCCATATATAGGTAATACTAAACATTACAATACCAAATAAAAGCATCTCAGATAATGAAAGAAGCAATATCATATAACCTACTAACCTAGTAAACCATTAATCATATATTAAAGCATTATAAAATCACAAAATAAGCATCATAAAATCTAAAAATAACTTGACGATTTATGTTGACATCAATTCATTATTATTTATAGTCTTTCATACATTATTAATGCTAATTAATATTTCATATTAACAAATAAATACAACTTTAATTTTATAATTCATTTTTAATACTAATGAATTATTATATTTTGACATTATTAAAGTCACAATTTTGTATTCCATATATGATTAGTACAATATATTAGATTACTATAATTAAATTACAAGCATCTTAGGTAACAAAAGAAGCACCACGAAATAATCATGTAAGACACTAATCATGCATTAAAGCATTATAAAATAACAAAATAAGCATCACGAAATTAAAAAATAACGTAACGATTTATGTTGACATCAAATGACCTACACATATATTAATCAAATAAAAAACCTTAACATTTATAGTATAAAAATATCTAGTAGCATAAAAATAGCATAACAATATATTATGACACTATATATTTTTTGCAATAATTATAACACAAGCAATTCATTATTAGTTATAGTCTTCCTAATATTAAATTGATATATCATGGAGTTATATATATATATATTTAAGATCAATTAAATATAAAAAATAATATAAGAAAACAGCTATATATGACTCAAATTATCATGTATAATTCTCAATTTTTATGAAGAAATCATCTTTTTTTAGAGACATAAGGTTTTAATCTTGGCCTACCAAGATTTTCAATTTTAAAATCTTTTGTAAGTACGTAATTATTGCTAGGAGAAAGATTTACTTTCCTATAAAATTGCTTGAATTATGGTATCTGCAAAGAACCTATAAACATAAGTTTACATGATTGCCCTTTAGTGCCCCTACAAATTAATAAAAAACAGTATTACTACTATCACCTCTAATTAATAATAACTGTCGATTTCATAGATTAATGAATCAGATTAATTCCTAATTTACACACTAGGGACCTATATTCATGATAACTCTCCCCTGTGTGTGTGTGTGTGTGTGGTTTAAATAGGTACTAGGATTTGGTATGAGAAATAGAGATTAATTTCAGCCCTTAGATCTTGTTGAATGGACAGATGAGATTCAATAATTACCCCGTGTATTTTTGGTAGTTTCTTACTATTCTAAAAGGATAAGGGTAATGGAGTAATTTTACCAAAATATGAAGAGTTCTACTGATATGCAAATCTTATAACTTTTGTTTTAAGCGGTTTTTATTTAGAGAATTAGCCACTAACCAACTACTCACACGATTAATGCATCAGTTTTATTTGGAGAAACTGATCTCTACCTGTCTTTTACAGTATATGTTAGTCTTCTTCTTGAGAAAAAAACAACATACAGTCGATAGTGAAAATTAAAATTTTAACATTTTCTTAACAGTGACCAGTGTTGAAGCTGATTTTAACATTTCCTTAACAGAGATAAATAGACGTCTCAGAATAGAAGTTGTCTTATTCAGATGAAGATCAAGATGCAAGAAGACGAGTTCTATTCAAGGATGAAATTCTAACTAGGGTAGTCCAAATCAAACTAGGAAAGTTTCCTTGTTAGAGTTTGATTTAAATTAGGACAATCTGATGATCTTGTTTAGGCTATACTCTATTCTTATAAATAACCTAGGGAATTAGACTAGTTAGGGGACGAATGCACAAGTTTTGATTAGATAGTCAAAAGACTTCAAGTTTGAAGAATTAGGCATTCGACGTTGTTAGACCATATTAGATCTTTAGATCGATATTTTTCTAATCAGTGTTTGAAACTTTTTCATTCTCTTTTAAAGGAGTCTTGGAAGAGATTTCTTATGGGGAACTAGAGAAAGTCTAGATTGTGAGGGGATCTCATAATCCAGTCCATCGAAAGATGTTGTAGTGGTGACATGCTATTTATTAACAAATAATCGTAACACAAGTGCACGATGTGTTTGCAATATATAGGTGAGCAAGAGTATCGTATCCCACAGAGACCATTACTTCCCAGTTCATAAATACAAGTACTTAATTAATATATAGACACTGAATATGTAGATAAAAAGAAAATGAACTAAATAACATAGTGTTAGAATTTGTTACCTGAAACAATGTGAAATTCGAATGTAAATTGTAAAGTTAAATGAAATGTTGAAGCTAGTGTTACCACATTACCTTCAATATGCAGCGGAAATGTAAACAGAACTTTGCACAAAATAAATTTTAAATCACACTCCTTACGGTGTGTGATTGCCTCAAGGCGAAATTCACTAACACAAGTGATAAAACAAAAACAATGCAGATGTTGTCTCAGTTGACACCCTTGACAACACTGCATAAAACATACAGAAGACTATTCTAGCTTCACCCACTCGAATAATCACTCAAAATAAACCTATTTAAACACATAGATAGATTATAACAAGTCACTCTAAATCCTAGACTTCTCAAAGTTGACTATCTAACCTACACACACAACTGGAGTGAAAGTCTCCAGCTAATTGGGATGTTATGCCAATGTCTGGGAAGATGTCTTAGATTTCAGAGATAACACTAGATGCAAGATTCAGAGCTTCTCACAAACCGCGGTGATAACCTGCTTGCATAAATGATTTTAAGGTCTAAGAAGACCTTAAATACTTCCTCCATCTTATCTTGGCAGTTGCCTCACGATCTTAGATGATTTGGACTTGAATCAACCGCCTTCCACTACCCATTGCTGAAGTGGACTTGAGATAACCATCTTCCGCATTGCGTGGAACACGTTCTTCAACATCTTACAATAGTAGCGGTTACTCCAGTGACCCACGATCTCCTGCAACAGTTAGTGTCCAAGAAAGAGTGGGAACATCACGTCCCCTACAAATCCGGAATAGATTTTGAACAAGTCAAAATCAAACATTATCCACGTTTTAATTCAAAATAAAATATCTAATAAATCCCTAAAAATATGGAAAATCATATGTGACAAAAATCACAATTTATTCAGATTAATTTAAAATAAATTAATCCAAAATACTAGGAAAGGATAAGATTAATATTCCGAGTGTTATACTCGATGTGATGAGAATAACGGAACATCATTAGATACAACATTGATTGCGATATTATCAAACGAAGTGATAACATCATCTGGAACATGTCATACTCAACAATCTCCTCATTAAGCTTATCCTTTCTGCACAAAACACAAAGCTCAATATATATATGATTAGAGCCGCAGCGGAATACGAAAAATATTGGAGTTCAAAAACTCCCCCTTAAGGTCTGCTCCCCCTTAAGTTATTATCTGTAAAGCAATATACAAAGTTAGTGGGTATAATCCCCTATACAGTAGTATACAATAAGTTGGGTATTTACCCCTGTACAGAAATACAATATTGAGAGCATTCTCAACATAACAATCATCACATATTTTAAAACATGTGAACACAATCACAATGTTGAAATCATTTCTAACACGAAACATCATATACTATAAGATATGTGAGAAACATAATATTAATGTTCAAATCATTCTCAACATAAAAGAATCACACATTAACATATGTGAACTGAATATATATAGCAAAATCATCAACTCATGCTGATGATTAAAAACCAAATTATCTAAAGATATCCAACCTTGGATACCTTAACAGCAAATGTGTCCAGCACATAAAAAATAAACAAGGATGTAAACACATCCAAAACAAACTTGTGTCCAGCACAATACATAAACATGAAATTAAATTGTTTCTTGGCCACGAACTTCCCAGCCTTCTCAGCTTCAACAACCCCAACATCTTCATGAACACCAGTACCAGCAAGAGCTACATCTACTCCCTTTTTTGTGTAGAAAGAGTTCCTTGAAGTGCTTGACGAAGCTCAATGATTGCATTGGTGAGCACTGTGCTTTGATGAATCATTGAATCCATTTGTGATATATAGGAGTTTAAAACCTGCATAGAAATTGTCATCAAGTGCGAGGAAGCACTTGTTATATCACTTCCTGAAAGAGGAGGAGAGAGTGCACAATCTGCAGCAACATCCTGCCCAACATCCCTTGATGCAGCAGTTGAACTTCGACCAAAGATGTAAGGGAGATCGATCACACGATCTTCATTCCCTTTAGGCTTGATGATAGAGATAGTTGAGGTTTCAGTAACTATCTTTTTCTTGTTTGGCTTCACACCTTGGTTAACCAGGATGGCATAAATGAGGCAGGGAAAAGGTAAGATGCTGGTGGTGTTCGATTTTGCAGCAGCCTTCAGCATACAATCAAAATATAGTCTCCGAGGTTGAAGGGGATTTTTGTTCCAAGCTTGAAAAGTAAGAATGCTTGATCCACAGTGAGGACTGAAGAGTTGGTGGTTGGTAATCAATTACACAGTTATTTTGTGTAAAACAGAATAAAAGAAAGTAAGCTTAGAAGTAGAGAGCTTGTTAGTCCACTTTGTTACCAGACCACCAGTGATGATCGACACCACATCATCAATTATGTCAAGGCTAACAACATCAGAACCATTGCTAAGACCTAAAAACTTGTTAATGATCAAGGGGTTAAATGAATAGATCTTATCCCTCATATAAACCTCCCTATACTTGCTCTTTGTTTTATTACCCATCTCAGGAGACATGTTTGCATAAAATTCAGCAACAACATCAGGCTCAAAAGAAGATAATGCAGTGACAGATTTCTAGAGACCCCTCTCTTTCAAGAAAATATACATCCCATACTTCTTAAAACTAAGCACATCTATTTATTTTTCGACACATGTGGGACGAAGAATAATAGTTTTATGAATTGATTTAGCATGCTGAGAGTAGAATGTCTTACTGAATACAGAGAAAACATCATGAGGGAAACCTGGAGGATAGACGGGTTCAGAGTCAGCAGAATCAACATCTTCTTTGACATCGGCTGAATGAGTTGGGGATGGAGAGACTATATCTTTGGCTGTACCGGGGGAGACCATTTCTTGTAAAGAGGTGGGGGAGAGATCCTTCTTCTTAGGGACAGATGTAGCTCCCTTTTTCCCTTTCCCTTTCGAGGTTTGTCCTGAAGTCATAGACTTGGCAGGAACATCGTCCTCTGGCATGGCGGAGATAGGCTTCTCTTGCTATTCAACATCGGCTTCCATATCATCAACAACTTTATCTGGAGAGATTTCAGGGGGATTTGCGTCTTGATCGGACTCATCCTTCAGGGACCTTGCTGGTTTTTCCTCCATTTTCAGAGTTCTTCTTGTATTTTTGCTCGAATCCTCACCGGTCTCTTCCTTGACATGCCCTTATTAGCCATGAAGTCGCTTCGACTTGCGAGTAGGGCCGCTCTTCTTCTTCTCGGCAAGAGCTTGAGTGTGTAGCTCTAGATCTAGGTCGATAGGATTTTCCTCAGCACCAGGACTTATGTACTGAAGAGGAGTGGGGTTTAGCACCAAAGTGGAGTCAGAAACGTCTGTTTCCTCCATAATAGTATCTGCATGCTCAGCCGGAGGAGATGAGGGTTTTTCAGACTCCAATTTAGGTCCTTCTAGAGTGAATTCGGCTGTTGTAGTTACTGCAGGAGTGGATGTAGTGGAAGGAGTGACAGTTGATGTTCCAGCAGGACCAGAGGCGAAAGATGGTGTGTCCATAGTTTTCTCGAACAATTGCTTCATCATCTCATATATTACAGATAATTCTTTGGGATCCGACATTGATGAACTGAAAAAGCTTTGAGGATGAGAAAAGCAGGAGTGGGAGATGAAAAGGCTTCGAAAAGAAGGAATGAGAGAAATAAAAACAAAAGATCTCAAATTGAGTTGATATACACTTTCACCCTCAAAATTTCGAACTGCCTAATGTCACATCACCCACTTTTTTATTTCAAAAATATTTAAATATTTAGAAATAAGTGGATAGGGATACACCTTATCAATTCAAGTACTTATCACAAAAATTCAAAAAGTGTATCTTTATGGGCCCCAAAATATTTTCTTTTTTTATAAATAAATAAAATAAAGAGACGAAAACCACACATAAAAATAATATAATTCTATGCATGTATTTTCTGAAGAATATGGTTTCTCCGCAATCTTGGCCACAACATTAGCTACAACATTGACGAACAATGAATGAAATAGACCTAATTTTCTACAATTTACCTTTTTAGGGTCATGGGCATTTCATTCAAAAACACAGATACAAAATTTCAAGTAGCTGGTTTTGTTAGATTTCGAGCAGATAAATCATAATTTCATTAAGTAAACCTTGAATTATACTTAAAAGAAATAAAAATAAAAATAAAACATAAAAAACATAAAAAAACAACTGATGTTGATAGAAAAACAAACACACACCAAGTTCAACATCAGTAAACAAAAAGAACTATTCAAACATAGCACATTCCAAGAGACTTTCTCAAGGCAGAAAATCTCTCGAAATCAAGGGGCTTGGTAAAAATGTCCACTGTTTGATTCTCAGTGGATATGTACTTGATATTTATGATCTCCTTTTCCACCAAGTCTCTGATGAAATGATGTCGAATGTCGATATGCTTAGTGCGTGAATGTTGAACAGGGTTCTTGGAAATTTCAATAGCACTTGCATTATCACACAACAAAGTAAGTGATGAGCTTGTCATGCCATAGTCCTTCATCATTTGGTTCAACCACACCATCTGAGCACAACAACTAGCAGCTACAACGTATTCGGATTCAGCTGTTAACAAGGAGATGCAATTTTGTTTCTTGCCTGACCAAGAAACCATATTGCTCCCCAAAAAGAAGCAACCTCCGCTTGTACTCTTCCTATCATCAATATCTCCTACCCAATCTGAATCACTGTATCCAATAAGCTGGTGTTTGTATCTTTACAATACCTGATTCCAAAGTCGACTGTACCAGCAACATATTGAATTATTCTTTTGAAAGCTTTCAAGTGAGACTCCTTGGGTTGAGCTTGGTATCTAGCACATACTCCAACACTGAACATGAAATCAGGTCTGTTGGCAGTCAAGTAGAGCAAGCTTCCAATCATTCCTCTATGGATTGTTGGGTCAACATTGACTCCAACATTGTCTTTGCTCAGTTTTTCAGAGGTTCCCATTGGTGTCTTCATAGTCTTTACAACTTCAAGTCCGAAGCGCTTGATCAGATTTTTGGCATACTTGTTTTGGGATATAAAAATCCCATCTTTATCTTGCTTGATTTGGAGACCAATAAAGTAGGCCAATTCACTGACCATGCTCATTTCAATTGTGCTGCACATTGCATCAATAAACTCACTAAGGAGGTTAGAACAAGTTGATCCAAACACAATATCATCAACGCATATTTGTGCAATAGTGATGTGTTTGTGAATCCTTTTGATAAATAATGTTTTATCAACCACGCATCTTGAAAAACCAAAGTCAATTAAAAAATCCGTAAGTCGAGCATACCAAGCTCTAGGAGCTTGTTTAAGCCCATAAAAAGCCTTGTGTAATTTCAGCACATGGTTCGGTTTTTCAGACATTCAAAGCCTTTTGGTTGTTCAACATATGCTTCCTCATTCAAAATGCCATTCAGAAAGGTACTTTTGACATCCATTTGATGCAATGTAAACCCAATGTGGCAAGTAATGGCGAGAAGGAGACGGATAGACTCTATTCTAGCAACATGAGCGAATGTTTCATCATAGTCTATTCCTTTTATTTGTGTATAACCTTGAGCCACTAGCCTGGCTTTGTTTCTAACCACATTTCCAGACTCATCAGTCTTGTTTTTAAAGATCTATTTGGTTCCAATTATATTTTTATTTTCAGGCCTTGGAACCAATTCCCACACATTATTTTGAACAAACTGAATCAGCTCATCATGCATTGCTTCTACCCATAATTAATCTTTTAGTGCTTCTTTGACATTTTTAGGTTCAACACTGGTTAGAAAACATGAAATGGACACAAGGTTAATAACAGATGACATGCACATATGTTTGACCAATTCAGCAACATCGGCTGAGCTCTTTGTTCTGGTTTTGACTCCTTGAGATCCATCACCTATGATTTGGGAGTTAGGATGATCTTTTTTTATTATCCTTAGAGGATCACGTCTTGGTTCATTCTGAGCCAGTGGAAGTTTGTCATCATCGCTTTCAGAGGAGGAGTCTGAGTCTCGTGTTCGAGGTGATGTTGATCCCTTTGCTGAGGGAGAGGAAACATTGGATTTGACATCAGGACTTCTCGTAGGACTTTTGACAATTCCACTTGACTCCTTATCAGTAATGTCTGGATCATGGAGAAGAAATGATACATCATTTTCCTCAGTTCTTGTTGCTAGTCCTGCAAGATCATCAAAAACAACATTGACATATTCTTGCATAGCTTTAGTTCTTAGGTTAAGAACATGATATGCTCTGCTATTTTGAGCATATCCCAAGAACAATCCTTTGTCACTCTTGGAATCAAACTTTCCAAGATAGTCTCTGTTGTTTAGGAAATAGCAGACGCATCCAAACACATGAAAATATTTGAGATTTGGCTTTCTTTCTCTTAGAAGCTCATTAGGAGTCTCCTTTCTTCCTGGTTGAAGATAGACTCTGTTCTTGATGTGACAGGCTGTGTTAATAGCTTCAGCTCACAGCTTCTTTGAAAGTCATTTAGCCTGTAACATTGCACATGACATTTCCTGCAGAGTTCGATTCTTTCTCTCCACTACTCCATTTTGTTCTGGAGTTTTAGAAGCTGAATACTTATGGAGTATTCCTTTCCTTTCACAAAATTCATCGAATGCAACATTCTCAAATTCTCTTCTATGATCTGTTCTTACGCATGCAATGTTGGTGTCAAATTGCAGACACATTGTGCGGCAGAATTTTTTGAAGACTTTGAACGTTTCAGCTTTTTCTTGCAGAAATTCAACCCAAGTATACCTTGAGAAATCATCAACAATGACAAGGATGAAACTCTTACCACTCATACTCTTTGTATCGACTGGTCCCATGATGTCCATGTGTAAGAGTTGAAAACATCTTGTTGTTTGACAACCACCCAGGCTTTTGTGAGGAATTTTGGTTTGTTTTCCCTTTTGGTAGGCACCACATACAACATCATGATCAACATTCAGCTTTGGTAGTCCGCGAACAGCATCCAACACAGTCAGCTTTTTCAAATTTACCATGCTCACATGACTGAGTTTTTAATGAATCAACTTTGTTTCATCATTTACAATTATGTTGCGGGTTTCATCTTGATCAGCATGGTAGCAATTGTCAGATGCACGGATACCAAACATTATGCATTTATCGTGTTTGTCAAACACTTCACAAGTGTTTTTATCAAACTTAACATGTATACCATCGTCACACAGCTGACTAATACTGATCAAATTGGCCGTCAATCCTTTAACATGTAGGACATTCTGGAGCTTAGGAAAATGTTTGATATTCAAGGTACCTTTTCCAACAATGTTTCCTTGAGCTCCTCCTCCATAGCTGACCTTGTCTTTGTTGGTAGTGGTGTATTCTTCAAGAAATTCCTTATTACCGGTCATGTGTTGAGAACATCCACTGTCAAAGTACCATGTTCCGGCAATGTTAGCCTTCAAGGATGTGTACACAACATTACAGGTGTACTTCATCTTTTTGGACTTCTTAGGATTTTTGTTCTTTGATGTTGTTCTCCCAGTTGCAACATCATCATGAAATTTGAAGCAATGTGGTTTGATATGTCCAGGCTCTTAACAGTAATGACAAACATACTTGCGCACCTTTGAGCCTTTATATTACTTCTGATCATCATCTTCAACATTGTTCCTTGTTGTTGTGCTTGAGTTGTTACCTTTCACAAACTGAACAACATTGTTGTTTGAGAAAGACATGGAATATTTATTGGAGAATCCCAGTCCAGCTCTGTCTATCTGTCCCAAAGTTAAAGCTTCATTTAGGATATTCATACCTTGATTCCACTTCTGAAATGTTCTTGAGGTGTCCTCCACTTCCTTCTTTAGTTTGCTGATTTCAGCATCACTCCTGGTAAGTCTAATTTCCAGACTTACAACATTTCCTCTAAGAAACTGATTTTCTTCCATGAGAAATCTCAGCTCTTTTGATTGAGTTGTCCATTGAGAGAAGACTTCATTCACAATATTGTTGAGCTCTTGAAGGGAGGTAGTGGGTCGTTCTTCATGTGGATCATCATCTCTGATTTCGGAAGCATGACTGAACTCATCCAGAAGAGTCATTTCATACCAATTCGTAGTATTGGGTAAAATCTCAGTAACTTCTGCTTCAACATCTGGAAGAACTTCATCTTCAACTTCACATTTTTCAATGTCAAGTTGGTCAAGTTCATCAATATCATTCGGAGCATCAATAATCTGATCATCTTCTTCCATGACATTGATAAACAACACTCTCTGATCTGAATCATTTTCAGCATCAGAATCATCACTAAGAACAACATTAAAATTATTTCTTTGTCTTTTTCGTGCTGTTAGACATTAATTTGGGTAATGTCCATACCCAGAGCATGCTCTACATTGAACTGAATCAATATCTTTCTATTAGTCCCGGTGCGACTTTGTCAGTTTAGAGTGGGGGTGAATAAACTGACTTCAAAAACTTTAAAACAGATGCAGAATAGATAGGGCCCTGACTCGCTTTTGAGATTTATCTGTGCTGACTGATCAATTGAGAGAAGCTGACAAAGGCTTAGTTGGTGAGCTGATCAGTTTTCAACTGATAGCTAGAAGACGTGGCTGAAGCTTGTCAGTTCAGTTTGTGTGTGTGAATGTGTGCAGTTAAAGAACTTGCAACTGCAAGACTGGAAAACAGTAAGAACAGCACACACAGAGCTTTATAGAGGTTCGAAGCTTCCTGCTTCTACGTTCTCTCTTCATTCCGCAGAAGGGCAATCCATTATGCAATAGTAAAGTTTCTTTATTACAATTACACAGTGAAGAATTCCTGTTGGACCTGAAAATAGCACCCTTCAACCCGAGCGCGGCCTCCTTTCCAACTCTTACTGTCCCGGAAGAACGGACCCGTCGGTACACGCTCTTCCTCAGTCGGTTTCTAGGTCGACAGCTCACACTTACTGGTCCCAACTGCTCGCTGAGACTTTAGGTACTATTACCTATCTTTACATGATTTTAGATCTCGCTCGATCTTCAAGAAGGCAGTCTTGAATCTGTTATCAACCTAGAGTGCTCCTTTCTCTTAAGCTGGGTGGTTGATCTTTAAGGGACTGTACTGAGAAGCATTGCTCTTGCTAGAATTCTGCGTCAGCTTAGCAGCTTGCTTGACTTGAAGCACGCCTTCTCAATATGAGACTTTTCACACTTTGAGAGTATTGAGCTTTGAGCTGTAGGGAAAGAAAGAAGATAGCTTGTTCTGTAAAATAGCAAAGTTAGATTGGTGAAAGTCTTGGACAAAATTGATTTCACCCTCTTTAAAAAGATGAGTGAATATTGACTGTTATGAATGGTGATGTTCAGAAATTGGTGCGTCGTTTTACACCAAAAATAAATAACCCGACAGCAGTCAGTATGCCCATACTGTACAGAACAGTGACGAGCAAGATCGTCTCCCAAAGGACCGACAAAAATTATTCCAAATTTCCAATCTGCAGAAACCAAACTTTCCCAATGAGTTTTTGTTGTAAAATATCAAGAACAAAAATAAAGCAAATAAACAGAGAGTAGTGTTTTAACAAATTATAAAAGGTATTTCGGCTTCTAATTAACTCCACCCTAGCTTAATTATACTGATCCTCGATACAAAGATAATTTTAATTAATTCATGTAAATCAGTTATAGCCACCGAAAACGCTTCTAACGCAGCCTAATTTCTCCTTAGTTACTCGATAATCAGGAAGACGCTTCACTAATTATTTTCCTAATCGACTGACAACCGTAAGAGACGCTCTATAGATTTAATGAGCCGACAACATTAGACACTAGAGAAACCCGATTCAAAACTAACAGACTCTGACATAGGACCATTGAATTAAGACAGTTATTCCCTCGATTCTGAAGAATCGTTGTACCACTAATTAAACTTAAACCACAATTACGGATGGCCGGTTTAAATGGCTACTAATTAATCCCGATCTACTAAATATGTATACCTACCTAGCAGAGTCGAAATAATTAATGACTTTAAACACCGAGAATAATAGATACATGCAATTAATTAAAATAAATAAAACATTTAGATCTCACAGTATAATTATGCCAGGGCTTTGTTAATCTTCACCGGAATAGAACGAGTTTAGCTTGAATTCATAACTGGATTCGAACTACAATAATTGTCTGTGGAAAAATAGCGATGAAAATGAATGAAATAGAAGAATAAAAATCTGCTCTCCCGCGTCTCTGCTCTGCTCTAGCGTGAATCTGGATTGGAATTATATAATCCTAATCTATCTTCTATATCCTTAAATATAACTGTTTAATTAAGGAAATAGAATCCTAAATCTAATCTAACTAGGAAAGAGATAAATATAGAGTCCAACAATGATAAAATATCCATCAAATCGCGTCCAGGCCCAAAAAACGTGAGTAAACCCGCGCTCCAGCCCAATTCCGCACGCGCGCAGGCCCAACAGGTAAATTCTCAGCACCCCTTCCAGGCAGTATGCCCATACGGCGTGCTTTCTAGACTCTCCAGATTTACTTCACTTTTCTCGACTGCAAACTCTCCATAATCTTGAGCAATTCCTTCATATATGTGTTAATCGCCTGCAATCATTCCCAAAACACATTTTCTTCCACAAAACACGATCGTGAGGCAATTAACATATCAAAACAATAGCAAAAATGGCCCAAAATATGTATGTAAATATAGCCCAATCAAACCTACCCACACTTAGATAATGCTCGTCCTCGAGCATATCTAAACAGAAAACAGACTCAAAAATAAAAACAGAAAACGACAAGTCAAGCATCGGCTGTTTCAACTAAAAATACTCAAAGTTGAGATTACAACACAACCATCCACAATCCACTAACCCTTCTCTTGTTTCATGAAACAGTACACATGCTCTTCATTCAAGTCAAAAATATGCAAACCAATTTTGCCTCACCAAGGTTTGCTCAATTTCTCTCAAAAGAAGGTAAGGACAAATTTAAATTCACTCAAGTCGTGACTTGATACCTTCAAACATAGATTTGTCCATATGTCACAACCACTACCAAGCAAGTAAGAACTATGCACAAGTCAAAAGGTCTTTGAAATGGGTTGTAATGGGGCTAAGGTGCTTAGGTAGGATAATTTGGATAAAGTGGCTCAAATAAGTGAAAACATGTAAGCATATTATAACTCAATCACAGAGTTCTTTAGCTACTTCTTCAGATATTGTAATATTTCCCAAGTTGTGTGCTAATCTTCAACAGTACAGGGCACCAAAAGAAAAATTAACTAAGTACAACCCCTTATTTCCTCCATGTCCTTCCTACTCCAGTATGGGCATACAGACCATTTTTTTCCTTTTTTTTCTTTTCTTTTTCTTTTCTTTTTTTTCCTGAAGCTTTGCTTCTTTCTCTTTTTTTTAGGAGTAGGACAGGAGTTTTTTCACAAGTTTTCTTCAATTTCCAGCACCAACTGTTCTTTTAAGTAAATTTCGAACTCATCTCAACACAATCCAATATAACTCACATGCTTTCAAGGGACAAGAGCAGGCCAAAAGGGCTAAGGCTTAATTATTTAGTGGCTATTAATCAAGAAAGAAAGGATTCAGGCACAAATGAGCTCACTAAGGGATAGTGTCGGGTATGGATAATTTATTCAGGCCAAAGTAGTGGTTAATCCTACATGCCTTTATCACTTTCATGCAGAAGAAAACTCACAAGCAGTATGATCATGGCAATAAGGCAAATCAAAAATTCGGTAATCAAGTCTGACACACTCATCAAAAGAATGAAACTGAGCTTTCTATATATATATGACATGCTCAATTCTCACATTTAAGAAGGCTCACCAAATATTGATCAAGTTGCACATTTCATCTTCCAAGAACACATACGAGCATTAGCACAATTCAATCATAAGAGAATCAATCAAACAAACCCAGACAATCCATGTTATAACTCTTTCTCTTTGTACATTTCAATCTTAGACAACCAATACTCAACAAAAACAAGCAAAACACAAAAGTTTTTTTTTATTTAGAAAAGAACCCGACACAAAAACAGCAATCCCCCCCACACTTAGACAACACAGTGTCCTCACTGTGCAGGGAAGAAGAGAGCCAACAAAACAGACACAACATGAATGAAAGAAAATAAAAACAAAGGGATAGAGAGGGCAAACTAGCAATCAAGGGGAGAGACGGTCAGTAAGGGCATACAGACGATGCTCAAGTGCAGTAGCCCAACTTGGTGCGTAATGGTCAAACAACTCCATGAGCTCGGCAAGGATAAGGGCAGCGCTAGAAGAGGAACCTGCACGAAAAAGCTGGACGAGATTTGGTTTTTTTTTTACAGAACAAGTAAGCAACTCACTGAAATAAGAAAAATGAAATAAAGCAAGAAAAGCTCGGGTTGCCTCCCGAGAAGTGCCCTTATTTAATGTCCGAGGCTCGACACAAGTGTAACTCGATCACGAGGTAATTTCAGGGGTAGCAGATTTGCCCCTGTCAAAAGTAGTCATCTACATCCTCACACCTTTATGCTTCCTCAAAAGCTCGACCATCCTTGCTTCTTGCCTTTCAGCTCCAGCACTGGGGTCTTCACATGAGCTGGTAAAATCGGTTCTGAGTTGGTCGGTAAGGGCATACGGCCCATCAGATTCCGAGTTGAAAATTTACTGGTGGTGTACAGCTGCATGATGACATCTCGAATCTCCTCGTCTTCATCTGTTATTGCAGCAGTTTCAGTCAGCCCACCAAAGAGTACATGTTCTAACCTATCTTCTCTGAAATGATTCTCAACAAAATTGTCAACTAACGGGTCAACAATATTAATCATATACAAAGCTTCAGGGTCCTCAACATGATTCATAGTTTCAAAAATATTAAATCTGACAATATCACCATCAAATTCAAAACTAAGCATGCCTTTATCAACATCAATTTTTGTTCTTGCAGTTTTCATGAATGGTCTTCCTAAAGAATTAAATATCTATGTGCAGAAAATGAATCATCTATGTCAACAATGTAAAAGTCCACAGGAAAAATGAAATCATTAACTTTTACAAGAACATCTTCAACTACACCTTGAGGATATGCATTTGACCTATCGGCTAACTGAATGATAACACGAGTTTCTTTCATAGGCCCTAATTGCAATTCCTTATACATAGAAAAAGGCATAACATTTATGGATGCGCCTAAATCCAGCATGACTCTTTCAACTTTCTTACTGCCAATGATGCAAGGAATAGTAAACATACCAAGATCCCTACATTTTTGTGGTAATTTTCTTTGAATGACAGTAGAAACATTTTCACTCACTTTAATCCTCACGTCTTTCCCATATCTCATCTTTTTAGCACACAACTCTTTCAAGAATTTTGCGTACCTGGGAATTTGCTTAATTGCATCAATCAAAGGCAAATTGATTTCTACCTTCTTGAACAGCTCGAGGATCTTCTTATCATCATCTTTCTTCTTATTTTGAACCAACCTGGAAGGAAAATGAGCTGCAATCAGTGGGTTAGAAATTCTAGTTTCAGCTTTTACCTCAATATGGGCAGACTCGGTAACAAACTATTCTTCTTCTGCACTGGAATTGTTTTCAGTCTGTGCAGTATGCCCTTCCTGCGTGTCCCTTTCTTTCTTAGCCTCCAATTCGACCAACTCTTTCCCACTTCGAAGGGTCACAGCACTTACATTCACTTTTGGATTCAATTCAGTTTGGGATGGGAGTTTGCCTTGATTCGCCTGCATCTTGTTCATTTAAGTGGTAAGTTGGGTGATCTGTGTGCCCATACTCCCCAAGGCGGCCTGCGTTTCTTGCTGGAATGATTTCTGGCTCTGTACCACACTGTTCACAAGTGCATTGCTCTGATCCAGACACTTCATAATTTTACTCATACTCGGTGCAGTACGATCGGTATGGGCATACTGACCACCATGCGGCTGTCTCTGTGGTAAAACTCCAGGTGTATTTTGATCGGGCTGTCTCCAGCTGAAATTTGGGTGATCCCTCTAACCTGGATTGTAAGTGTTTGAGTATGGATCATAATTCCTCCATCTCAGGGCATCTTACTGTGCATCACCGGACCCGTAGCATGCTTGCTCGGTTGGAGAATTTTGCAAGGTAGGACAAGCATTAGTGAAATGGCCATTCTCCGAGCAGACTCCACAGCGGATATTTTAAGCTTGCGCCACAGCTAGACCTCGAACCAGAGAAGTCAGAGCATCGATCTTCTCATTGACACCAGAGCTCTCAGCTCGTTCAATCCCTTTCACAGGTCGATACCTATCGTCATCCTCATCTTCATACTGTTGACCTCCAGAGACCATGTCAATGATGAGTTGTTTTGCCTCGGCCAGTGTCTTGTTGGTAAGAGATCCTCCACTAGCAGCATCAACAATTTTTTTGTCAAAAGTAGACATGCCACGGTAAAAGTAGTTGGTTAGCAATTGATATTCAGAGAACCCGTGGTCTGGGCACTTGCGGCATAATTGTTGGAATCTCTTCAGTAGTCGGCTAAACTCTCATTTTGCTTCTGTTTAATGCTGCTAATCGCCATTCTTAGGTTTGCAGCTCTAGACTCCGGGAAGAATTTGCATAGGAACTGCTCCTCCAATTCATTCCAGGTGGTAATCAAACCCGATGGAAGATCAAATAGCCAATCTCTAGC
The DNA here is from genome assembly GCA_026008535.1 of Perilla frutescens. Lineage (NCBI taxonomy): Eukaryota > Viridiplantae > Streptophyta > Magnoliopsida > Lamiales > Lamiaceae > Perilla > Perilla frutescens. The sequence continues at coordinate 23,426,942 of BRKX01000010.1, read as the reverse complement.
CCTGCCTTGCAAAGTATGAGAAAAAGTTAGTAATCTTAAATTATCAGCAGAAAAACCTTGAGGATGAAGAGTAGAGCAGACTAGATCAAATTTGGCTAAGTGTTTGTGTGCACTCTCTCCAGACAAATCGCCGAACTTAGGTAAAACCTGAATGAAACCAAGTCGTATTTCAGAGTTATTTGCAATCACAGGCAACACGATGTAAATGGGCATATTGTTTATGTGACGACCCAACTCTCTGATTGGTGGTTCAGGTTCAGCCGCATTTGCGAGAATTTGATTCCCGTTATTGGCCATGTTTTCCTCAAACAATCGATTAAGATCAAATGTTCCCAGATCAGATTTGGAAGCCTCCCTAGACTCCCTGGCAGCTCTTCTCAACTTATGTAAAGTTCTCTCCGGCTTTGGATCAAAAACTAGCTTTCCTTATTGTGAGGATCGAGTCATGCATTGTAAAAACAAAACAAAACAAAACAAAGAAAAAAATAGCAAACTGAAAATATTAGAATAATTACTGCTTAAAAACCGATCCCCGGCAACAACACCAAAATTTGGTGCGTCATTTTACACAAAAAATAAATAACTCAATAGTAGCCGGTATGCCCATACTGCACAGAACAGTGGCGAGCAAGATCGTCTCCCAAAGGACCGACGATAATTATTCCAAATTTCCAATCTGCAGAAACCAAACTTTCCCAACGAGTTTTTGTTGTATAATATCAAGAACGAAAATAAAGCAAATAAACAGAGAGTAGTGTTTTAACAAATTATAAAAGCTATTTCAGCTTCCAATTAACTCCACCGTAGCTTAATTATACTGATCCTCGATACAAAGATAATTCTAATTAATTCATACAAATCAGTTATAGCCACCGAAGACGCTTCTGACGCAGCCTAATTTCTCCTTAGTTACTCGATAATCAGAAAGACGCTTCACCAATTATTTCCCTAATCGACTGAGAACCGTAAGAGACGCTCTATAGATTTAATGGGCCGACAGCATTAGACACTAGAGAGACCCGATTCAAAACTAACAGACTCTGACACAAGACCGTTGAATTAAGATTGTTATTCCCTCGATTCTGAAGAATCGTTGTACCACTAATTAAACTTAAACCATAAATACGGATGGTCGGTTTAATTGGCTACTAATTAATCCCAATCTACTAAATATATGCACCTACCTAGCAGAGTCGAAACAATTAATGACTTTAAACACCGAGAATAATAGATACATGCAATTAATTAAAATAAAAAGAACATTTAGATCTCACAGTATAATTACTCCAGGGCTTTGTTAATCTTCACCGGAATTAAACGAGTTTAGCTTGAATTCATAACTGGATTCGAACTACAATAATTATCTGTGGAAAAATAGTGATGAAAAGGAATGAAATAGAAGAATAAAAATCCGCTCTCCCGCGTCTCTGCTTTGCTGCAGCGTGAATCTGGATTGGAATTATATAATCCTAATCTATCTTCTATATCCTTAAATATAATTGTTTAATTGAGGAAATAGAATCCTAAATCTAATCTAACTAGGAAAGAGATAAATATAGAGTCCAACAATGATAAAATATCCATCAAATCGCGTCCAGGCCCAAAAAATGTGAGTAAAACCGCGCTCCAGCCCAATTCCACGCGCGTGCAGGCCCAGCAGGTAAATTCTCGGCAACCCTTCCAGGCAGTATGCCCATATAGCGTGCTTTCCAGACTCTCCAGATTTACTTCACTTTTCTCGACTGCAAACTCTCCACAATCTTGACCAATTCCTTCATATATGTGTTAATCGCCTGCAATCATTCCCAAAACACATTTTCTTCCACAAAACACGATCGTGAGGCAATTAACATATCAAAATAATACCAAAAATGGCCCAAAATATGTATGTAAATATAGCCCAATCAGAAATCACCGGCAGTAATGTAATGCTTGTAGCCGTTTGAAGCTCTTTTAATGAACTAGCCGTTTTGACTTTAATATTCTCTGCTCTAAGATCATCAGGATCTTCTAAAGATTTCCCGATAAGATCTTCATTTACTGCTTGTTAGTAGGAGCAGGTGATTCGGCTATTTTTTTGGACATTCAGCTGACGGGCTCTCAGCTTTCAGCTCTGAGATTGTCCAATTGGCAGATTTTCAGCTGCCTTGAGCTTCTATCATGATATGGTCTAGTTCAGCTGACTCATCAGCTAAGCTTAAAAGCTTTCATTTCTAGACTTATCAGTTGGCTACTGATTGAGCTTTTACCTTTTCTCTCTAAACTGATCTATGGTCAGTTGAGTGAAGGCTTAAAACATTTAGAGTTATTTTACCAGTAAACTGATTTGATCAGTTTAGGATGAGCTCTGACTGATCTTTGATCAGATCAGTTTCAGCTTTCAAGCTGACTCTATTCATCAGTCTTTCCTGGATTTTTGCTAAGACTGATGATCAACTCATCTGTGGATGCCTACCAGTCTCTAAAGTTCTCTTCCCCCTTTACAGCTTATCTCAAGCTTTGAAGAGTTTACTCTGATTGGTCTGATCAAGGCAACCTGTAAGCTGGTTGACCATGCTTCTGAATAGCTGTCTCTCATCTCAGCTCGAAGTTTTATTTGGTCATTATTCTTGATTTCCAGCTTATCATAACCTGCAGTTTTTCATTAAATCATCACACATGTTTTGACATTTCATCAAAACCATCATTTGGGATTTTCTCAACAATTTTCCTATAACTTTCCCAGTGTCAGCATCTTTCTTCTTGACATTTGATCTTCCAGAATTTGATGTTGATGAGGATAAAGAGTCAAACAGCCGCTGAGGTTTGATATTTGGGGGACTTTTCATCATGGACCGAACAAGTGAGTTGAATTTCCTTGTTAAGAGTGCGACACTCAGATTTTCTTTCTCGTTGATTTCCTGAAGACCGTCAACATCATCATGAACATCAGATGATACAGTTGTTGTTTGGAGAGCAATTCCCCTTAAAGTTAAGTTTGCTTTCTTGTTTTTCAGGTTCATCTCAAATGTTAGCAGGATGCTGACCGCTTCACTCATGCTCATGGTTTCCACATCATGTGCTTCCTCAATTGCAGAAATTTTCATATTGAATCTTTCTGGGAGAGTTTGAAGCATCTTGCTAACCATGTTCTCATTGGAAATTGGACTCCCAAGAGCTGTCGATTGATTTGAGATCTCACACAATTTTTCAGCATAAGATGAAATAGTTTCATCTTCAAGCATGCGTAGATTTTCAAACTTGGATGTGAGCAGCCTTAGTTTGCTATTCCTCACACTGGCAGAGCCTTCACAATGTTCTTAAAGAATGGTCCACGCTTGATATGTAGTAACACAGTTGCAAATCATCTTGAAGCATGGAACATCAACTGAAACAAAAATTGTATTCAGAGCGCGAGCATTAAAATTTGAGATTGTTCTCTCATCATTTGTCCATTGGGATTCTGGAGTTAACACAAAATCACCATTTGGGCCTTCCATCCTAGGAGGACTCCACTCTTCAATAACTATCATCCATGCTCTTTCATCGATAGATTTGATGTAAATCTTCATTTGAGATTTCCACATGACATCGTTACCACCATTGCTATCTAGAGCAGGAGGACGACATTAATTAATCTGAATATCCATCACAGATTTCAAGCAATACCGGATCAAGTACTTAGTGTGTCAAGTACCGGCTCTTGATGCCACTTTTTAGAATTTATTGCCTGAAACAATGTGAAATTCAGATGTAAATTGCAAAGTTAAATGAAATGTTGAAACTATTATTACCACATTACCTTCAACATGCAGCGGAAACGTAAACAGAACTTTGCACAAAATAAATTTTAAATCACACTTCTTACGGTGTGTGATTGCTTCAAGGTGAAATTCACTAACACAAGTGATAAAACAAGAACAATGCTAATATTGTGTCGGTTCACACCCTTGACAACACTGTACAAAACATACAGAGGACTATTCTAGCTTCACTCACTCGAATAATCACTCAAAACAAACCTATCTAAACACATAGATAGATTACAATAAGTCACTCTAAATCCTAGACTTCTCAAAGTTAACTATCTAACCTACACACACAACTAGAATGAAAGTCTCCAGCTGATTGGGACACTAGGTCGATGTCTGGGAAGATATCTTGGATTTAGAGATGACACTAGATGCAAGATTCAGAGCTTCTCACAAACCACGGTGATATCCTGCTTGCATAAATGATTTTAAGGTCTAAGAAGACCTTAAATACTTCCTCCATCTTGTCTTGGCAGTTGCCTCACGATCCTAGATGATTTGGACTTGAATCAACCGCCTTCCATTACCCATTGCTAAAGTGAACTTGAGATAACCATCTTCTGCACTGTGTGGCACACGTTCTTCAACATCGTGCAATAGTAGTGGTTACTCCAGTGACCCACGATCTCCTGTAAAAGTTAGTGTCCAAGAAGGAGTGGGAACATCACGTCCCCTACAAATCCGGAATAGATTTTGAACAAGTCAAAATCAAACATTATCCACGTTTTAACTCGATGTGACGAGAATAATGAAACATCATTAGATACGACATTGATTGCGATGTTATCAAACAAAGTGATAACATCATCTGGAACATGTCATACTCAACACTTAGAATAAAACACGAGAAATAAATTACTAGGCTTAAATAGATGTATGAAATCTAGGCTTTAGGAAAATTGGATTTATTATATCATTTATCAATATTCATTAATTCTATCAACCCGACTTATATCTTTGATCTATCAATGGTAGAGGGTCACTAGTTTGTTATCAGACTACTTTTTAAGGCATATACCACAACATAGATATAATGAACATGTACTTCACTGCGGTCGGTTCTTCACACATGTCATTACTCTTAATCTAGCACACGAATATATATTCAATCCTATGTGATACTTGTTTACTTGGTCGGTCATTCCAAGAACACATAATCTGATTTCTATCTTTCCATCACTAATTCTTCTCTGGTTTGTACTTCAAATTAATGACTAGCATGCATAAATGGTGATCAAGCATTCATACAAGATATAAAATAATATATAGAAATCAAACCCCAAGAGATAGCAAGAAGAAAAGTAATCAAATCATATTATAAAATTCATAATATCCAATCCCTAAAACCTAGCTATAAAATTAGCTAGATATGAATAAATTAACAAATAAAACTAGAGTATAAGTATTCATGACAGAATAGATAAAAGAATCGAAAAACAATGAATAATCCAGTAGTCTCGTCTTCTCTGCAGTGGCATTCCTTCTCTAGGAACCTTTTCATGTCATCTTAAGTAGTCGGCAGCTCTCTGTCTTCTCTCTAGTGTATTCTAGTGTAAAATTGTAGAATGGGGCATCATCTCAACTTGTTAGGTGTGTATCAAAAATAAGAGCTTATATATCTAGGTTAAAAACCCTGAATTGGAGTGAAAAAATCGCATTCCCGCTGATCCATACATGTGGGTCAACCTAGAGCCCTATTTTTACATAGGGTCGACCCACCATTTGTAAATTACACTAGGCCGGGTCAACCGACATTTTTCAGGTCAACCCAACCCTTTTTTGCACTGGGCTTCGGATCTCTTCAGATTTTGATCAATTAATCCAGTCCATTAGGCTTTAATTAAGTATTTAATTAAGCCCAAAAGTCTAATTAAATACATATTTAACTCCTCTTGTCCATATTCACTTGTTTTGCTTCAAATATGCAATGAAATCACAACAATTACTGCAAAACTAGCAAACACATCAAAAACTCCAAATGATAACAATATGAGCTGAAAAGCTATATAAAATACATAACTTCATATAATAAATAGCATCAATTCATATCCAAAAGTTGTGTAAAATACACACCTTTCCAACCCCTTCATTTATTCCACTGCACACATTGATAACATTACATTGCTCATTCGAGTTCACCTCTGTATTGCTCGGGTATTGGCCTTTTTACTACTGGCTCCCAATGATCTTGGCCATCTGACCAATTTGAATCTCCATAGACTTCAATTGAGCCCCCATGTTAGTAGTGAACTTGTTGAAGACTATTGTTAGGTTGTCTACCTTTGCAGTTTCAACATCCATTCTATGTTTGGTGGCAGTCATAAAAGAACCCAAAATAGTCTCTAAATCCGGCTTGGAGGATTCATTTATGACTCCATCTATAGTGGAGAATCCGAGAGGCAGCTGCTTAAAGTTATTGGGATTCCTATAACTCAGCTTATCATTGTTCCGCTGTTTAAACTGGTGATATGGATTTCCTCCTTGATTTGAACGAAAATTGTTGTTGTAGCCTCATCCTTGCATGTAATTCACATCTCCCGCTTCATCTTGGATGACAACTACTTTCTTAGGCACATTCTCTACTAGGGCCAAGCTATTCCTTGTCAACAGTGTAATTGATTTGGCCTTAGTTGACATCTGAGCTGTCAACTCCTTCAGATCATCAGGAGACGAGATCTCGGCCACCCTCCTAACTGAGTTCCTCTAAGATGGCCACTGAGCACTGTTTGCAGCCATTCTCTACAACAAATCCATGGCCTCATCTACAGACAACTACAACAGTGCTTCTCCTGCAGCTGCATCTATCCGGTCTCTCGTGTGCTCCATCAAACCATTGTAAAAATAGCAAATCTACTGGTTTGCTCCAAATCCATGTCATGGGAACTTTCTGATAAGGTCTCTGAACCTCTCCCAAGCTTCATACAATGCTTCTTGATCAAATTTCCGGAACTGGGTGATCTCGTTCTTCATCCTCAAAGTCTTGCTTGGTGGACAATATTTGGAAATGAATTTCTTGCATAGCTTCTCCCAAGTCCTAGATGTGTCTGCTTCTAATGATTGATACCACAGCTTTTTTTATCTCGCAGTGAGAATGAGAACAAATGAAGTCGAATAACATCAGCTCCTACTCCATTCATCTTTATCGTCCCACAAACTTCGAGAAAACTGCGCCAAATGTGCATGTGGGTCTTCTAGTGCTCCACCACCAAATTGGTTCTGTTAAACCATTGAGATTAGAGCTGGCTTGAGAAAATTATTTGCTTCAATAGCCGGCATCCTCAATCCTGCATAGTGTCCAGTGACGTCAGGCTCCAAAGCCTGTTGAATGGGTGGTAGGACAATGGGTGGTTCTCGTTACTATTATTGCTGCAGCAATGTCTTTAGCACCTCTATCTCTCGACTTATAGCAGCCATCTCTTCTTCCTTGGTGACTGTCATTTTCTCAGCTCGAATTATCTCTACGTTCATGCGTCTTGCATAAGCCTCGATCTTAAGATCTGGTAGTATTAAATTTGATGTACCCTAGACCTCAAATTCATATACTATCTGCTAAGCACCAGAACAAACAAAACACAGTAGAAAAGAAAAGAAAATAAACCAAATAAAAGTATTGATAAAATGAAAATACAATTTAAATTATAGTTGAACAATCATATCAAATATTAGTTAGAATTACGCTAATCCCAGGCAATGACGCCAAAAACTTGTTCGCTCTTTTGTTTCACTCAAAAATGACTCACAAGTGTACGAGGTAAATAGTAGCAAAATAATAGTGAGAACATATATCATATCCACAGAGACTAGCTGTGTAATTCAACTAAGTACTCAGTTTAACTATTCTACTTTATCTAGATAACTGAATCAAAGTTTTAGATTGTAACTAAGTAAGATTAAACAAAATTATAGAATTAATTATTAGAAAGAATAGGAATACAAAAGAGCAACCGAAAAATCTAGGAATAAAAAAGGATTCTAGGGTCTACACGCCTATGGAATTTATGATTTCAATTAACAGATAATTAAACCAAATTTAATTCCTAAATTTACAGGAGAATCACTAAATTATCTAGAGCCTCTCTCTCAAGTAAGTTCTAGAAGTAGATTAAACACCAAAAATCATCTCTCGATCTCAAGTTATTGTTTAACACCTAAATACTTCTAGGATTTATTCTCCTCACGATAACCTACCAATCTCTTGATCTAGCAAGCTCGTGTTATGCATTTCTAATCCATCAACTAATTAACCTCTCTCGAGTGATAATTAATTAACTACACGTGTACATTTGATGACCAAATAAATTCACAAGACAATTAAAACAAGGAAGCATAAAGAAAATGAATAATAATATTAACTGAAATCATAAGAATCCATATTTATGTTCAAAACCTAGAATCTCTAAGTGTTTAGCCTCTCATCATCAAATTACAATCTATATAAAATAAAGTGATAATCAAAGTTAACATGATAAACATGAATTGAAAATCTTAAAGACAACTTATACCGAGATGTGCTACGTGGTTCTCTGTCATCTACCATAGGGTAAAAACTGATGCAATTTTTGTCCAAGAAAAGCCCTTAAATAATAGAGGGAATTGAAGCCCACAGAAGAAAGTAGAGTCCGGTCTAAAAAGAAACTCATTGAGTATCGTCGAAAGGAGCACGGTTTGTGCTCTTGGACATAAGAAATTTATCACCTTGCCAAGAGAAGAGCACGAGTCGTGCAATAGAGAGCACGGTTCATGCTCCTTTACCATAGTCTTGAAAAGTGTTGTATTTTATTAGCACGGTTCGTGCTATTTTTCTAACACCTGACACCCTTTACTGTTTTGCTTCCTTCTCACTCGTTTCTCATCCGATTGACTTGATTCTCCATCTTTTTAGGCACTTCCAAGGCTTAATTTAGTCTCATAAAATAAAGGACATCAAATCCCTTCAAAATGAGCACACACGTGACACTGCACAAAATATGGAAAACTAAATGCAACTTGTCAATTTATGCAGGCATTGCTCATCAACTACCATCTAAATGACCCTCAAAAAGCATGTAAACAATGGGTTTATCAAGACCTTTTGATGAGTGTGTTTATTATGTACATTGGTTGGTTAACTTAGGTCTTATGCAAACACTATGGTCTGATTTGGTTATTGGAATTCTAAGCGTAAACAAGTCCCTACACATACATAGAGAGAAAGTGAGCAAAGTGAACCCCGCATGTCATTTATCTATTGTGACCATGTGCATTTTTAATTCCAAACACTGCTATCATGTTTAGACCTCGTTATGCACATTATCAGATTACTGCATACATGCTTGTTGTGTCTTTTCTTTTAAGTCTGTAATTTATCTTTTTGAGTTCTTAATTACAATCATACTTGAGGACAAGTATAGTTCAAGTGTGTGGATGTGATACAGACTTAATTTCGTGTCTTTTTACCTTGTCTTTTTACTTATTTTTAGTATTTTTAGTCATATATAGATTCGTATTAGGGATAAAGTATGACAGGAGAGAGAAGAAGCACGATTGGACTCATTATGGGCTTAACCAAGATGTCAATTCGATTTAGGGCAGAAGGAGGATGCTAAAGCTTTGACAATCTATTGCGAATTAAGCATGAAAGTTCAGCAGCAACCTCCATCCAGATTACGTGGGTCCACGTGTGCAGCAGTTCCGAAGCTTGGGGAGGTCAGTTCAGAAGTGGAGAGAGAAAATACAAAGAAAGGGATTAATGGATAAAGGAGAGAGAAGATGATGGAGCAAGACCCTTACAAATCAGCAAACATGACCGTTGGTGATGAAGTGGTTTTCCCCTTCAACTGATTCATGCCCTTGTGTGGGCTGGGCTGGGCCAAGTTGGTGCCAAACAACTATAAATACTTATTCATTTCATTATGCAAAAACACTTATAATTCCCGCATTTTATTTCATTTAGCAAGATACAATTTAAGTTTTTGTACTTTAGTTTCTGAATATTGTGCACAACAGTAGGTGGTTTGCCCTCAGCTGATGCAAGTACCTGTTTTTGCCCAAAGCTGGAGTTTGATCCAGTCTCTAATCTAGTTTGTTTTCCTTTTACTATGTGTTGTTTATTTACTTTCTCTTTGTTTATTAATATGTTGTTTGGCTAAGTATTCAGTGTTCAAGTTGAATGTGAATAGGTTAAGGTAGAAAATATGCATAAGGCTTAATGTACTTAATTTACCTTGAAATGATTCCAAACTTCATTCTGGGTAGAACGTTGACATGGTAATAGAAAGATTAGGTCGGTCGTGTAACAACCCGGTCCCGAGATAGGGATTTACGAGTGGGGACGGGGTGTTATTAAGGGATTAATGAATGAAGTTGGAAGATTTACCAAGAAATTTAAGGATCAAGACATGCCTTAGAAGTTATATGGAGATGCTCGGGTTTACGTGAGATAAGAGAAAACATGCTTAAGCGAAATGAAATGGCTAACTAATCAGATACCAACTTGTTAGGCTTCTTTGCAGGTGGACGAAAGTCAGACTCAAAAAACAGAGATAAACATAATATGCATCTTATAGGTATTTTAATCGTTTCTGGGGAGATTAATCATAGAGTCTTGCTAAACATAATAGGATTTAAACAGAATTGAAAGGAGTGTATCAGAGTGGTGGATCACAGAGTGGGATTTCATGGAAACATTAGATAATAGCAAAATAGTCTTGGTAGCCAACCCACATTCACAGCCACCAGCATCCTCAGCATCTCAACCTGAAAACATTTGAAAAGAGGGGGCATGAGCACTAATGTACTCAGTGGATTTTAGCGAAAATGCTTTTATAACTTCAAAATATCCAATGATTAATAGATGGTATACGGAGAGCAAAACGCAAAAGCCCTCTCCGTATCCGTAAAACCTTTTTTTTTCTTTTGGGCCCAACTTGGCTCAAATCTGTCGTCAACTGTACTCTTAGGCATGCCATAGGATAGAAGAGGGGTTACCTCAAATATCCGAATGAGTTTGCGAGGGAAAAGCCCAGCAGTGACTACCTTAATAATTCTGAGCTCAAATCCTGCTTAAGTGAAAGCTAAGTTCCTTCTCTTCCTATTCTTGCTAGCAATACCAAGCTTAGAACAATGTCTAATGCTAATACCTTATTACTACAAGATCTCAGCCTACAAAGGGTTAAAGCTACCCTAACAAGGCAATCCTTAATCCTTAACTATACGAGCTTTAACAAAGCATAAGCATTCAAATACGAGGAAATGAACGCGGATAAATATCGATTGCAAATAAGCAATTCTAAACACCTCATGCTAGCATAAATTGTAAATAACAATAATAGCATATCTAAACATACTTGAGAGCTCATTTAACTTATACTAACTTTCTTTACTTTATCTAACCCAAATAATAATTCAACATAATCATGCATACAACTCCATTTATTCCTTTCCTTTCCTTGTACAGAGATCAAACAGACTGAGCAAAAATACTTTATTGGATATCTCATTTGCCCTAACATGCTTCTAGAGCTTATTAGCTCAAACTTTAGATGAGTATAGATTTACTCACCTTGATTACGGGATGGAAGATGAGGCAACGAGCTGGTGATCTCTCTGAGTATTTCTCCGAGGCTCGATTCCTCCTACAAGAGTCGAATCGTCGACTTAGAAGCCTTCTTCGAAGATTTCTAATAACATGGTATTAAATAACACCCAACTAATATTTCCTTAGCTAGGACTTAACATGGATAGTACGAATTTGACTTAATAAGGGTCCGAAAAGGATTTATTTTTATTTTTTTTGGAATTTCTAGACTTGATTTCTAAATTTTTAGACGGAAAAGAACTTGAATGATTTTCTCGAAATAAATCGGAGAAGCTTGAAAATATTTTTAATTTAAACTTGAGAATTGCTCAGAGAAACATGACTCGAAGAAGAACTCGAAAAATTGGAAGGACGAGCGTCGGACAACACGGGGGGGGGGGCGTCGCGCGCCGGCGGCACCCCGCGCGCCCGCGCAACCTCCGCGCCCGCGGGGTCCTGGACCGAGGGAGGCGTCGCGCGGCCGCGCACCCCCCACGGTCGCGGGACCCATTTTCTCTCTCTCCTGGGCGATCTTCAACTGGGTTCTTCGACTGTTCTTCGTGTTCGTTGATTCTTTCGACGAACACGAAGAACACGAAAAATGCTATACCCGAAATTTCTCAAAAACAACGTTCTTAAATTTATCATGCAACAACATGCTTTAACTTAAAAATAATTTTGGCATTATAACGGCATAAACACGATAATTCTCCGAAATAGTTAAATATGGCTTGAACGGATTTTCAACGGAATAACGAGGTTAATCTTCTTAGAATAACAATAACAGAATTAGAATGAGAAATACAACGCACAAGTTATTATCTTGGAATTTCAACAAAAATTGAAATGTAACTTTAGACGAGAAATAATGAAGAACGCGAAGAACATAAAGAACGGAAAGTAAATGCAGAAATTTAAAGACGAAAAAGAAATGGAATTGAGACCGACGAACGCAAATAGACGGGGTCAGGTGCATCAAAGGAATGTGGTTAGCTCGGCGTCTCGTCGAGTCGCAACGGCGGCAGAGCCACCTGCTACGATTTTAATGGTGCCCATAGAACATTCCCTCACCACATCCCTTCCACGCCACTCCACTCGTCGTCTTGAAAAACACTCACGAAGAACGCTTTTTATTTCGACAGAACCTTCTCGGCTTTCAAAGCTTTTCACCTCTCGATTTAGAAGTGAAGGGAAAGAGTAAAATGAGCAAGAAAAGTTAAAGGGGTGGTCCCCTATATATAGGAAAAGCTTTGGCTTCCCTTTGAAGCCATTGCTGTGCGGGAATACTGCAAAAGTTGCTCCGGGTTCGGTTAAAAGCTGCTTTATTCGATGTCGAGGTCCAAATGACTTCAGACATGAAATCTAAAAATACCGGGAGACTCGTTGGCTCGAATACTAGTGGACCAACTTGATTTGTGAAGAAGACGGGGTCGTCTGAAAAGAGACGAGCAAACATTCTCTTTTTGGAATTATTTTTTACTATTCACTCAAACTGACAGATTCGGCTCCCGAGCGTTCGATTGACCTCAGAATGACAATCCGTGAACGCCAACGGAATCCTTGAGTCGTTTCCCATAAGAGGGGCCTGACAGAACTGAACTTGAATAAACGAGGAGGATTTTGTAAATTTCTCAAAACACGAACGCACGCAAAAGTTACTATTCATTCTTCTTTTAAATGCGTTTTTCATCACCGGGAACTCAAATGACTTCAGAATTAAAATCCGAAAACACTGGCATACTCCTTGAGTTAAAACCTTTCTAACGAGACCACGGATGATCATAAAATAGTTAAAATCACATTTCTCGAAAAGACGATCTTCACGAAAACTGACTCCAAAAGTCGTGACTGACATCCAACCTTAACTATCCTTAATTAAATTCCTTCTTTAATTAATTAGTTTCTATTAACAATTCTCTAAACCTTATTCGGAAATCTAGGGTATTACATCCTACCCCCCTTAAAGAAAATTTCGTCCCGAAATTTACTAACCATGATAAGCGACATCAGGGTACTTCTTGAGCAGCTCGGATTCAAGCTCCCAAGTTGCTTCCTCTGAACCATTGTGGTTCCAGATTACTTTCACCAGATCGATCTCCTTATTTCTCAGCTTCTGAATTTTTCGATCCACGATGGCTTGGGGCTTTTCTTCATAGGCTAACTCCTCATTCAGGACTATTTCTTCCTTGCTAATCACGTGTTTTGGATCAAACACGTACTTTCGTAACATTGAGACATGAAAGACGTCATGCACATTACTCAGGTTGGGTGGTAAGGCCAACATGTAGGCTACTTCATTCACCTTTTCTAAGATCTCAAAAGGTCCGATAAATCTGGGCCTTAATTTGCTTCGTTTGCCAAAACGAATTATTCCTTTTGATGGAGACACCTTCAGAAACACTTTATCTCCAATGTCAAAACTGAGCTTCGTCCTCCTCTCATCTGCATAAGCCTTCTGTCTATCCTGAGCTTCCTTGATGCGTTGACGAATGAGCTCGATTTTCTGGACGGCTTCCTGGACCATCTCGGGTCCAAGTATCCTTTTCTCTCCAACCTCATCCCAATACAAGCGCGATCTACACTTCTTTCCATAAAGGGCTTCATAAGGGGCCATGCCGATCGATGTCTGGTAGCTGTTGTTATAGGTAAATTCTACCAAAGGCAGTAACTCCTCCCAATTGCCTCCTTGATCGATGACAACTCCTCTAAGCATGTCTTCTAGAATCTGGATGGTCCTTTCAGATTGGCCATCCATTTGAGGATGGAACGCTGTGCTAAAGTTGAGCTTTGATCCCATTGCATCTTGTAGGCTCCTCCAGAATCTTGATGTAAATCTTGAATCACGGTCCGATGTAATCGAGACCGGCACTCCGTGCAAACGCACAACTTCCTTAACATACAACTGGGCTAGTTGATCTAGCCCGTCCGTCATCCTAACAGCAACAAAATGTGCCGATTTAGATAATCGATCAACGATTACCCAAATAGCGGTATTTTCCCGCTTGGACCTTGGCAAACCTACGACAAAGTCCATATTGATATGATCCCACTTCCATTCAGGGATTTCTAGGGGTTGAAGCAGACCAAAAGGTTTTTGATGCAAAGCTTTCACTTGTTGACAACTCAGACACCTTTCCACGAAGGCGGCTATTTCCCTTTTCATGTTATTCCACCAGAAGTTCCTCTTGAGGTCTTGGTACATCTTGGTGCTTCCGGGATGTGCTGTATATGGCGTGTCATGTGCTTCGCACATGATTTCCTCTTTTAGTTCTTCTTTGCTAGGCACGCAAAGCCTTCCTTTGAATAAGAGCGCGTTGTCGGCAGCTTCCGCGAAATCTTGTGAGTTATCAGTTCGTGCTTCCAGCCTTTTCTTTTCAAGAAACTCGTCTCCTCTCTGGGCTTCAATTATCCTTTGCCTTAGGTCGGGCTGAGCGACTAATGCGGTAATTTGAGCTTGAATGGTCTCGGGTGGTGTTAGCACCTCGATTCTTAACTTCTCGAACTCCTTGCGAAGATCCTCCTGGACTAAAATGAGTTCTAACTCCGCCTTCTCTTTCCTACTTAGAGCATCTGCTACCACATTTGCCTTACCTGGGTGGTAGTGAATCATACAGTCATAATCTTTTACGAGTTCTAGCCATCTTCTTTGTCTCATGTTAAGATCTTTTTGCTGGAAGAAATACTTCAATCTCTTGTGATCTGAGAAGATCTCACACTTAGCCCCGTAGAGATAGTGCCTCCAGATCTTTAGCGCATGAACGACCGCTGCTAGTTCCAAGTCATGCGCCGGGTAGTTTTGTTCGTGATTCTTAAGCTGTCTAGAAGCATAAGCAATCACCTTTCCTCTCTGCATTAGTACGCATCCTAATCCTTTACTTGATGCGTCTGCGTAAACCACGAAATCTTCATTCCCTTCCGGAATGGCTAAAACGGGGGCTGTGGTTAGCATCTTCTTCAAAGTTTGAAAACTTTCCTCGCATTCGGGCGTCCATTTGAACTTGGAGTCCTTTTGTAACAATTGCGTCATAGGTTCGGATATAGTCGAGAATCCTTTAATGAATCTGCGATAGTATCCAGCGAGTCCTAGAAAACTTCTTATCTCGTTCACACTTCTTGGAGACTTCCAGTTGCTTACAGCTTGAATCTTGGCTGGATCCACCTTGATTCCTTCTACCGAGATTATATGACCTAGAAACATTACTTCTTTGAGCCAAAACTCACATTTGCTGAACTTAGAATAAAGCTTTTCTCTTCTTAAGGTTTCCAGCACCACTCTTAGGTGTTCCTGATGTTCTTCCTCATCCTTGGAATAGATGAGAATATCATCTATGAAAACTAGAACAAACTTATCAAGGTACGGGTGAAAAACCCGGTTCATTAAATCCATGAACACTGCTGGGGCGTTGGTCAATCCGAATGGCATTACCACAAACTCGTAGTGCCCATAGCGAGTTCTAAAAGCGGTCTTAGGGATGTCCTCCTTTCGGATCTTCAACTGATGGTACCCAGATCTTAAGTCTATCTTAGAGAAGACACTTGCTCCTTTGAGTTGATCGAAGAGATCGTCTATTCTTGGGAGAGGGTATCGATTATTGATAGTTAGCTTAATGAGCTCTCTATAGTCGATGCACATTCTTAATGTACCATCTTTTTTCTTTACGAACAAGATTGGAGCTCCCCAAGGCTACACACTAGGTTCGATAAAACCTAGGTCTAGTAACTCTTGCAGTTGAACTTTGAGTTCTTGCAACTCCTTAGGCGCCATTCTGTAGGGGGCTTTTGAAACTGGGGCGGCTCCTGGTTCCAACTTGATAGCGAACTCCACCTGTCGGTCTGGAGGTAGTCTTAGCAGCTCCTTTGGAAATACGTCGGGGTATTCACTTACGACTGGAACGTCTTCGATGGAAAGCTCTCCTTCCTCCTTCCTTATTAGGTTAACTAAAAATGCTTGGCAGTTGTTCTTCCTTATCATCTTGATGGCCTTCAGGGCGGATATCACAGGGATTTTGGTTCCTAGCCTTGATCCGTAGATTTTCACCTCGGGTTTCCCGGGTGGTCAAAACGTTACCTCCCTCTCAGGGTAGCTTATGGAGGCATTAGCTAAGGCTAACCAATCCATTCCTAGGATTATATCAAAGTCCTGAATCTTTATCACATAAAGATTTGACTTAAAGTTTTCCCCTTCTATGTTCAATTCTAGGTTAGAGCAGACCTTCCTAGACATTATTTTCTTTCCAGAGGGAATACTTATTTTAAGAGCATTCTCGGCATTCTCGGGTTTAATCTTCAGTTTCTTACAAACAGACTCAGCTATAAACGAATGCGATGCTCCTGTGTCAAAGAGAGCTAAAACTGGCGTCTCGAGGAGGGTAATCATACCTGCTAGATTTCCTGGGGCCTTAGCAGCTTGCTGCTGATTGAGAGCATAAGTACGAGCTGGCTGAGGCGGCCTTTGTCCTTGGTTGGACCTTTGATCTCTTCCTTGGCTTGGTCTCGGGTTCATTCCCGGCCTTTGACCCTGAGGTCCTCCTTGCTGCAGTCTGGGCTGGTTTCCAGGGAGTTGCTGAAGCGGTTGCGGGTACATGGGTTGTTGGGGTGTTTGGGATCGTCTATTATTTCCCCTGGGACACTCTATCTTGAAGTGTCCCTCTTCACCACAGTTGTACCACCCAGTTAGATTTGCTCGGCAGACTCCAGGATGCATTCTTCCGTACTTTTGACACGGCCTAAAGCTAGGGGCGTTGCCAGGCTGACTTCGAGGCACCCCTGACTCTCGGCTCTGCCAGTGGGGTTTCTTCCTTCTGTCATCCCTTCTTCCTCCTTCCCACTTCCTTTTTCCCTTTGGATCATTAGATGACTGAGAGGGTTGAATCTTCTGAGGAAGGACGGCCTCTATGCTCAATGTTTTGGCTAAGGTTCGGGCATAAGACATGTCTTCTTGCCCAGCGAGGGCTATGCCAATCTCGGATCTGAGTCCTTTCTTGAACTTGCGTGCTTTCTTCCCATCTGTGTCCACTAGATGTGGAGCGTGCCTTGACAATTGGTTGAATTCTCTATCGTATTCTGACACTGTCTTGTTTCCTTGCTTTAGATTCCAGAACTCCATTTCTTTTGCCTCTCGGTAACAATCCGGGATATACTTCTGATATAAATCGTGCTTGAAATCCTCCCAACTATAGTCTTCCCATTGAACCGGGGTTATGGTCCTTCGAACGGACTCCCACCAGTAGTCTGCATCCTCCGTTAACATAAAAAGAGCGCAACTTAGTTTCTCTCCTTCAGAGCAAGCTATGAAATCGAAGATTCGTTCTAAGGAGCGAACCCATTTTTCGGCATCCATTGGATCTCCTAAACCATTAAACGATGGAGGGTTGTGTTTGAGAAACACACTTTCGGCTCTTGGAATGGGGTTTGGGGCTTGCTCAGGTTCGTTCTCGTCCTCATTCTCGGCTTGACGTCTTCGAGGCAGCATTTCTAAAGAACTAGATATTAGCGAGGTTTGATTAAATTTACACAGAGCAAGAATGCCTTTTGATAAGGTATTTTAATTTGCACAAGATAGATCAAACAAGACGAAAATTTAGACGTCATTTAAGCATGATGGGAAAATTACCTCATTTTAGAGGACTTTGGCATCGATATAATAAATTATGGGTTACAACCGGAATAGGGCAGTCTTTTGTAAAATTCACTGCCACTATTGGGTTTAGAAATCTTAAAGCATTTATTACATATTAGAGTTTTGGTCAGAACGGATATTAGATTACAAACAAACAGATGGATTAGATATCTAGGTGTTCTAACAGCAACACCTCCTACACCTCCTTCCCATGCTTAATCATGAGCCGGGCCCTTACCATTTTCCTTGCATGGCGATCCTACTTCCTCTTCGCCTTCTTCCGGGTCCTCGTCTTCTTCTTCTTCGTCTCCAATATCAACTGTTTCCGGGATGGTGAACTTGAATGTCCTCATGCGTACACTCCCTTCAGGATACTGATGGGGCATACACTGTCCCAGACCCTGAGAAGTGGACACAGGGGTCCACTGGTTCACTTGAGGAGTGCAGGAGAATAGGGACTCGGTGTGGTTCATGATTCGGACATTTGAGGGTCCTGCTCATGTGGTTCCTTCGTCGTGAGGACGTGGCGCTTGAAATCCAGGGGGACTGTTGAGGGTCGCCCTTTGCAGTTCTAGCTCTACCACGAGAGAGGGGTTTTGCTCATCCGCTTGCTGCTCAGCTAAGGCGTGCACGTGGCCATACTTCGATACCCAACGAGCCATTAAGGCTGACGAGAATTCCATCAGATTTCCGATTTCAGCGTACGTCTCGGGATCGCGGGTGATCGTGCTTTGCAGGATACGGTACATTGTAGGCCTCCAAGCAGGTGGTGCATGCTTACACATGCGGATGCTCGTTTCCAAGTCGGATACACTTCCGGGCTCCCCTCCGTAGCCATTTGCCCAAGCCCACCTTTCGAGGTATCTCGCCATGTAGGACAACAACTGTTCGTTGCCATTCCAAGTTTCTCTTCTGAATCTATCAACTCTCTCTTGCATAGGGCGAAAAAGAGGCACGCTCTTCCTAGCTGTCGAACGACGTTTAACCATCTAGAAGAGAATAACTTAATCAATCTAGATTATAAAAGGGAGACCTAAGGTCCTCCTAATGTCTGGATTAATCTTGCATGCTTAATTTCCTTTTATGAAGCAGTTGACAACTTTTATAAAAAATTTGGTGCCCAAAGTTCTTTAAACATGCGTTGTTTACCTTTTCTTTTGAGTCAAAAATTCGAGAAATGATTTTAAGCCATTTTGGGATCGAGAAATCTTTTCACAAACTTTCCATCTGGGAAATCATCTTACCCGAACACCTTTTACTTGGAAATTCATTCTCACGGTTTTTCTCTTGTCCATAAAACAGGTATGCTTGCTCAAATCTTTTCCCTTCCTGTATTCCAAAATCATGAATCCAACATCCAAAATTTCTATACTATCATACCTTGATTTTTGGTTGAGAATGCGAGAGTGATGGCGAGCTGTGGGTTGCTGCTTTAACTTATCAGAGAACAACTTATACTCACATAGACTTATTAACTTATTTCGACAAAGAGACAGGTCTGCAGAGTTGCAAACCTGCTCTGACACCAACTGTAACAGCCTGGTCCCGAGATAGGGATTTACGAGTGGGGACGGGGTGTTATTAAGGGATTAATGAAGTTGGAAGATTTACCAAGAAATTTAAGGATCAAGACATGCTTTAGAAGTTATATGGAGATGCTCGGGTTTACTTGAGATAAGAGAAAACATGCTTAAGCGAAATGAAACGGCTAACTAATCAGATACCAACTTGTTAGGCTTCTTTGCAGGTGGACGAAAGTCATACTCAAAAACAGAGATAAACATAATATGCATCTTATAGGTATTTTAATAATTTCTGGGGAGATTAATCATAGAGTCTTGCTAAACATAATAGGATTTAAACAGAATTGAAAGGAGTGTATCAGAGTGGCGGATCACAGAGTGAGATTTCATGGAAACATTAGATAATAGCAAAATAGTCTTGGCAGCCAACCCACATTCACAGCCACCAGCATCCTTAGCATCTCAACCTGAAAACATTTGAAAAGAAGGGGCATGAGCACTAATGTACTCAGTGGGTTTTAGCGAAAATGCTTTTATAACTTCAAGATATCCAATGATTAATAGATGGTATACAGAGAGCAAAACGTAAAAGCCCTCTCCGTATCTGTAAAACCTTTTCTTTTCTTTTAGGCCCAACTTGGCTCAAACCTGTCGTCAACTGTACTCTTAGGCATGCCATAGGATAGAAGAGGGGTTACCTCAAATATCCGAACGAGTTTGCGAGGGAAAAGCCCAGCAGTGACTACCTTAATAATTCTGAGCTCAAATCTTGCTTAAGTGAAAGCTAAGTTCCTTCTCTTCCTATTCTTGCTAGCAATACCAAGCTTAGAACAATGTCTAATGCTAATACCTTATTACTACAAGATCTCAGCCTACAAAGGGTTAAAGCTACCCTAACAAGGCAATCCTTAATCCTTAACTATACGAGCTTTAACAAAGCATAAGCATTCAAATACGAGAAAATGAACGCGGATAAATATCGATTGCAAATAAGCAATTCTAAACACCTCATGCTAGCATAAATTGTAAATAACAATTCTAGCATATCTAAACATACTTGAGAGATCATTTAATTTATACTAACTTTCTTTACTTTATCTAACCCAAATAATAATTCAACATAATCATGCATACAACTCCATTTATTCCTTTCCTTTCCTTGTACAGAGATCAAACAGGCTGAGCAAAAATACTTTGTTGGATATCTCATTTGCCCTAACATGCTTCTAGAGCTTATTAGCTCAAACTTTAGATGAGTATAGATTTACTCACCTTGATTACGGGATGGAAGATGAGGCAACGAGCTGGTGATCTCTCTGAGTATTTCTCCGAGGCTCGATTCCTCCTACAAGAGTCGAATCGTCGACTTAGAAGCCTTCTTCGAAGATTTCTAATAACATGGTATTAAATAACACCCAACTAATATTTCCTTAGCTAGGACTTAACATGGATAGTACGAATTTGACTTAATAAAGGTCCGAAAAGGATTTATTTTATTTTTTTTTGGAATTTCTCGACTTGATTTCTAAATTTTTAGACGGAAAAGAACTTGAATGATTTTCTCGAAATAAATCGGAGAAGCTTGAAAATCTTTTTAATTTAAACTTGAGAATTTCTCGGAGACACATCCCTCGAAGAAGAACTCGAAAAATTGGAAGGACAGGCGTCGGACAACACGGTGGGGGCGTCGCACGCCGGCGGCACCCCGCGCGCCCGCGCAGCCCCGCGCTTGCGCAACCTCCGCGCCCGCGGGGTCCTGGGCCGAGGGAGGCGTCGCGCGGCCGCGCACCTCCCGCGGTCGCAGGACCCATTTTCTCTCTCTCCTGGGCGTTCTTCAACTGGGTTCTTCGACTGTTCTCCGTGTTCGTTGATTCTTTCGACGAACACGAAGAACGCTATACCTAAAATTTCTCAAAAACAATGTTCTTGAATTTATCATGCAACAACATGCTTTAACTTAAAAATAATTTTGGCATTATAACGGCATAAACATGATAATTCTCCAAAATAGTTAAATATGGCTTGAACGGATTTTCAACGGAATAACGAGGTTAATCTTCTTAGAATAATAATAACGGAATTAGAATGAGAAATATAACGCATAAGTTATTATCTTGGAATTTCAACAAAAATCGAAATGTAACTTTAGACGAAAAATAATGAAGAATGCGAAGAACGTAAAGAACGGAAAGTAAATGCATAAATTTAAAGACGAAAAAGAAATGGAATTGAGACCGACGAACGCAAATGGACGGGGTCAGGTGCGTCGAAGGAATGTGGTTAGCTCGGCGTCTCGTCGAGTCGCAACGGCGGCAGAGCCGCCTGTTACGATTTCAACAGTGCCCCTAGCACATTCCCTCACCGCATCCCTTCCATGCCACTCCGCTCGTCGTCTTGAAGAACACTCACGAAGAACGTTTTTTATTTCGACAGAACCTTCTCGGCTTTCAAAGCTTTTCACCTCTCAATTTAGAAGTGAAGGGATAGAGTAAAATGAGCAAGAAAAGATAAAGGGGTGGTCCCCTATATATAGGAAAAGCTTTGGCTTCCTTTGGAAGCTATTGCTGTGCGGGAATACTGCAAAAGTTGCTCCGGGTTCGGTTAAAAGCTGCTTTATTCGATGTCGAGGTCCAAATGACTTCAGACATGAAATCTAAAAATATCGGGAGACTCGTTGGCTCGAATACTAGTGAACCAACTTGATTCGTGAAGAAGACGGGGTTGTCTGAAAAGTGACGAGCAAAGATTCTCTTTTTGGAATTACTTTTTACTATTCACTTAGACTGACAGATTCCGCTCCCGAGCGTTCGATTGACCTCAGAATGACAATCCGTGAACACCAATGGAATCCTTGAGTCGTTTCCCATAAGAGGGGCCTGACAGAATTGAACTTCAATAAACGAGGAGGATTTCGTAAATTTCTCAAAACACGAACGCATGCAAAAGTTACTATTCATTCTTCTTTTAAATGCGTTTTTCATCACCGGGAACTCAAATGACTTCAGAATTAAAATCCGAAAACACCGGCATACTCTTTGAGTTAAAACCTTTCTAACGAGACCACGGATGGTCATAAAATAGTTAAAATCACATTTCTCGAAAAGACAATCTTCACGAAAACTGACTTCAAAAGTCGTGACTGACATCCAACCTTAACTATCCTTAATTAAATTCCTTCTTTAATTAATTAGTTTCTATTAACAATTCTTTAAACCTTATTCGGAAATCTGGTGTATTACAGGTCGCTACTCTTAGTCGAAATATTATTTGTGTAAGTCAGGGTGGAAGTAGGGATGATCGTGTCCTGATGAGTCACTAAGTAATAAAACAGACACCAAAGCTTGGAGAATGAAGTATGGGTAGATCTTGTAGGCACACCGAGGATGTGTCCATGTTCTAGTGTTAGGTCTCTCAGATTAAATGCAACCCTTGTAACACATCTGTGTGTGTCTCTTCTTTGGTGCTTGGGTAGTTAGGGACTAAAAGTTATCGCCCGTATCACTCATAATTGGGGAGTGTAAGTCACCCATAATTGCTTCCTATAACTAACTAATCAAATCAAGGTACCTACTTAGTTATGCCCGGGATTGCATGCATGTTAGTCCTGGGCAAGTAGATATCAGTTTAGAGGGGGGGTGAATAAACTGATTAAAACTTTTTACTTTAAGTGCGGAATAACAGGGCCCTTTGAATCGCTTAATGAAACTTATCTATGCACAGACTTATTGAACAACTAAGACAGTTTAAGTGCAGCTTGTGTGAGATTGTGTGCAGTTCAAAGATATGCAATAACCAAAATAGTACAGCACACAAGCAATTTATAGAGGTTCGAAGTCTCAAATTTCTACGTCCTCTCTTCCTTCCGCAGAAGGGCAACTTCGCTATATAACTTGAGTTTCTTTACAAATTATACAATAAAGGACAGTTGGCTGAACCTGGTAAATGCTCACTACCTCAGCGGGTCGACGGCTCACACTTGAAGTTCCTAACTGCTCACTAGGAAGGTAGGTGCTATTGTCGTATTTACAAGGTTTTAGATCTCTTTCGATCTTCAAGAGGTTAGTCTTGAACATGGGTTATCAACTGGTGTGCTCCTTCGGTTAAGCTGAGTAGTTGATCGTTGTGTAGCTGAGACTGAGAAGACTGCCATGGCTGGATTGTCAACAGCTGGCTGATTATCTTGACTCTGTGAATTTCTTCTTCTCAGTAGAACTCTCGCAGTTTCTATTAGATACTGAACTTGAGCTTGAGTGGGAGAGAGAAAGAAAAGCTCTTGCTTGTATGTGCGAAAGTTGTGCAGGCGAAGGATTCTTCTTGGTTCTGCTTGAGAGAGTTGAGAGTTCTTAGCGTTCAACCTCTTCTTTTTTTGAACTCTGATTCACTCGCCTTTTATAGAGGAGTGATTTTATGACCGTTGAGTTTCATTTTCCATTGATCGGTGGCCATATTGGCTCATCAATGGAGAATGATCGCTTTGAGCTTTTGGTTTGAAGTAGTCGTTACTCTACCAATCGATCTTCATTAGATATTTAATTCCAGGATCTTCGTTGAAGCATTTATTCCAAGATTCGGCAGTTTGAGCAATAACCTCCAAGGTTCTCTGGCTTCAATTTTCTTGGCAGCTTTGAGTTCCAGTTGACAGTTCTGGACTTGTCAACTGAGTTTGACTATTGCTCCACTTGGCAGTTTTTAGCTTGTCAGCTGAGTTTGTCTGTTGCTCCAGTTGGCAGTTTTAAGCTCATCAGCTGAGTTTAGATGTTGCTCTAGTTGGCAGTTTTAAGCTCATCAGCTGAGTTTGGCTGTTGCTCCAGTTAGCAGTTTTAAGCTCATCAGCTGAGTTTGGTTGTTGCTGCAGTTGGCAGTTTTAAGCTCATCAGCTGAGTTTGGTTGTTGCTCCAGTTGGCAGTTTTAAGCTCATCAGCTGAGTTTGGCTATTGCTCCAGTTGGTCATCGTTGGATATTTACTATCTTCAGTCTAAACTGATCTCTTATCAGTTCCCTTAGTTGACTTAGTTGTCAGTTTGTTTCAACTGTTCATCATCTTGACTTCTCAGTTCAGTTGACTTTCTGACGTATCCTTCAGCTTGCTGACCATACTCTTGATTAGTTGACTTTGACTTTGCTTGATATTTTTTTTGATGATGCCCTAGATTAATCAGCTTCAATCTGCAACTTGAATTTCAGTCAGTTTTTCACAAATAATTTTGACATCTCATCAAAACCTAATCTAGGGGTTCCTTGATAGTTTTTCCTAGCAATTTCCCCCTTTTTGATGATGTCAAAACTTTGTTGATGATGATGGAAAAAGCTGCAAATGTAGCAAGTTTGCTTAAGCAGTTTCAGAGCAAATTCATAGCAAATTTGAGAGAACATTTGATTTATAATTTTCATTCAAGTATCATAGCATTTGTCATTCATGCTGTTATTCAGGTATTAACGCATTTAAGATATGCATGAAATTCAAGTATTAGAGCAATTTAGACTTCAAATTTCAGCGCATGTTCTCATTCTTTCATTTTGGACATGCTTTCATTCCAGTATTAGAGCATTTTTCATTCAAGCATCAGAGTATTCAACCATGTTTCATTCAAGTAATAGAGCATTATCAGAGCATTTAAGTTAATTATACTTGAAGTAACAGAGCATGAGTATTATAAGCATGGTCAAAATGTATATTATATATATTCACTTTAAAGCATGTTGTATTTTCAAGAGTAGTTAAAACTACGAATCTACTCCCTGAAAGTTGCTTCTTTGCTCCTTTTCTTTCTGCTCGACTCTCCTTTTTCTTGAGCTCCTTGCATCCTCCATGCTTCATCCTGAAGCTGTTCTTCCCCCTCATGATGAATTTCTCTTTGAATTTGATCCCAAAGAGTTAAGCATCCATCATCTATATGTTCTTCTTCCCCCTTTTTGGCATCATCCAAAAGGTGGAATGGATCGTATGATGGTAGTGGCAAGCTTGGCAGAAAGGTGAACGCAGTTGCCATATTGTCATAATGAATTAAGAGAACTGAAGGAATTTGCATGGGTGAGGAGAGCCATGCATATGCTTCTTTAGTTGTCATGAACTGACCTGGAGCAGAGGTGAGAGAGACTGCTTGCTCTCTGAAGTTCATCGAGGCCAAGTTGTTGAAGATCTCATCGATTGAAGGGATGAGTGGATCATCAATGAAGGGTGAGCATGAGGAGTTGGCCGGTTCATTGTCAGGGAGAGGAGCATCGGCTGGTATGCTCAGCTGGATTCACTTAATCATCGAATCCATTATCTCTAAAAGCGTAGGTGGCGAGGAGATTGGATGATTCATCCAGTTTCTACTCCATGTTCTTTCGTTGATCCAGAAGGTGGAGCCATGGGTGTGGATGAGGTGGAACATTATTGACTCATCCAATTGATATTGCCATATATGGTACTGCAGGTACCGTCGCAGTTGGTCGAACAGAGAGGAGTCAACAAGACCGAAACAGCTTCTCCGCTGATGGTCTAGAACTGCTTCAAACTCAACCTCAATGGGGTCACGTTGGACTGACGGTAGAGGTTGGGAGCTGGCTGATATTGTAGGCCGATCACTCAGCCTTGAAACAGGTTCGCTCTCAATCATCAGCTCTCTTTCGTCAGAGGAGCTGACTGGTGCCTCCAAAGGTGCCTTTCCACGATCTGAGTTGGAAGACCCTTATCGACGTGAACGCTTGGGGATCGGATGGCCGTAGATAGTGGGGAGCATGTCTCTTCTTTTAAGTTGTTCACCATTTGGGATGACCTCATCAAACTGGCTTTGAATGATATGGCTTATGCGACTCATAAACCCGATCTTTTCATGAAAAGAGCCAGTGGATGGGTTATAGGTCGTTCGCTCTACATTAGCTCGCAGTTGAGCAAGGATGAAAGAGGCCCAGTCGACTTTACATCTGTAGTATAGAGTGGCTGTGAGATGGGCTTTGATGTCTGAGAAGTGGACTGTCTCAAAGTTGCCATGTAGGATATGACCGGCGATATCCAAGAGTTGGAGGATATCATTTGGCATACTCTCCTTCAGCCGATGTGAACAGTCATAGTGGTTGATGTGAGAAAGCTTCCAAGCATCCCATAGTGCGTATTTGCAGGGCAATTACAGGGTCATAACATCTGGACCGTCACCTGGAAGGTGAAGAGTAGACATCATCGTCTCTTTCGTCATTGTGATCGTCCTGCTCCGGACGGTAGAAATGATGTTGTCGCCAGAGATCGTTACATTGTAGTAGAATTCCGCAACATGATTGGGTAAGTTCTTGAGTAGCACTATCGTCAAAAATGGTAGCAGCCCAGTTACCTCTAATGGCCTATAAATCCTTTTAAAGCTTTCGGAGCCGAGGCGTGCGTTAAGATACTCTAGACTTAGAGTTTTGTCTTTCTTCAGCTACTTAAGAAGTAGATTTGCGTCGACCATCTGAAATGGGGGGCTTCATATCTGCAAAAAGATGCTGTTTAGTTTAGAGAGCAAGTGTTTAGGAGAGAGAAGACTTTAGCAGATGATCAAAGCAAGAGACAGAAAGGATTTGCAGATGATCGGAGCCTTCATCTCTGTGCACATATTTATTTAACTTTGCATGCAGGAATCGAGGGCACTTGATTGCTTTTCTTAGCTGATTAGCCATCTAATTTGATGGAGGATTACATCTCAGCCGTTTGATGAAGAAGTAACTTTATGATCTTGTGGCTGAGAAGTAGCTTCACTGAGAATGGGGTAGTTGCCATAAATAGCAAAATATTTTCTACAGATCTTGCTATTTATATCTCAGTAAGAAAGTATTTTCTTTTTCAAGTTTGAAGAGTTGATTTAATATCAACGCAGAGATATTAATTGCAGCATTGTGAGATAGAACCCTATTTTCAAATTGTAACCGTTTGAGTATAATATAAGAAATTTTATAATCGCAGCGGTAAATAATGTAATTATGATAAGCTTTGAAAAATAAAAACTTATCCTGATTCAGTTAAGATACAGTCCAACTGATTTGACAGCTTTGACGGTTGGATGATCAGTTGAGGCTTGCTTCTCAGTTATCGCTAAAGAACTGGCTGAAGTGGAAGCTGTATTTGAACTAAATTGATCAGTTGGTTTGATCAGTTGCTTGGCTCTTAGTAGACAGTTTCCACTTCTTGAAGGGCCTAGCTGGACTGGCTGCACTGTTTCATTGGGATGCAGTTGTGGTCTTTGGCAGTTCAGGCCTTGCAGTTCTCCGGGCTTGGTGAAGATGAAGCTGGATGGCAACTGACGACTTTTTCATCCTTTGACTAAGGGATTGGGAAGTTCCCTTTGACGATGATCGAAACTGATCATTTTTCATAGGCAATGGCATGCCTTTTGAGCTAGATGTGAGCAGTGGAGTGACATTGCTTTTGGATAGGAGGTTTGGTGATGTGGCAGTGTCTTCATCATCACTATCGCTCCCGTCAGCACGCCTTGGATTCTTCTGGGTATCCACAGCTTCAGTTTGTGATAGATGTGGTTCTATCATATTAACGACCGGTGGAGTTTGTCATGAGGGCTCAACTGACTGACTTGATAGATTATCAAAGTTCAATTTTCGACAAAGTGAGCCAGTTGGGTAGTTGACTGGATGATCTGCAGTTCCAACTGCTTAGGGCACGATGCTAGTCTTGATTTCTGCTAATAAGGCGGTGGCTGAAATCTTGTTGACAATCCGGTGACGCATGATGTGCTGGACTTGCACAATGGTTGGAGGAAATGGATTTTATGAACCTATCCATTTGATGCTCCAAGTTTCTTCTCGCTGCCAATAGCTCATGCCGTGAAAGACAGTTAGCAGAAAATGAGACTGGATGGACATAGAATGTCTCCAGTTATACCAATAGAAATACCGGTGGAGTTGTTTGAACAACTCTTGGTCACGTTGTGCAACAAAGGCAAAGTGATTGAGAAGGAGATTGGTCACTTCCTTTTGTGCACTTTTGACTGCATATTCACTACTATAAAAAGTGCGAATATTCTCTTCAGTCAGCTGGAGAGGAGGGCATGTACTTCTGAAGTAGTCCGCTTCGTAGTTTGGATGAGGGATTCCAATGAATGGAATAAGTTCATCTGGATCAGAGCAAACCTAGAAATTAACTGGCGATCCGTTCTTAGATTTTGGAGACTGAACGGCGTTGGCAGTTGAGTTGCTCGATGAGTGGTTGCCTGTCTTGGCTTTGGCTTTTCTCTTTTTCTTTAGCGACTGAAGATGAGTTGTTCCTTTCTTGGGAATCCAATCAGAGATAAGAACTGGTAGTGACTCATCATTTGGAAGCTTCAGCAGGTCTTCAAGGATTTTACTCATTCTTAGAACAAGTCCAGCCTTGGACTCAAATTTACCAGAGTTCTTTGAGTCAGAGGCCTTGATGACTTGATGCTTGAATTGTTGGAAGACAAATTCTGCCCAGTTCGTTTGTCGCCCTTCAGCAAGGTGAATCATAACATTGTATCTCTCTTGGGTGAGTTGACTCAGGCTTTCAATGGCCCCGAACATCATCTTGTTCATTATGTCAAGTAGAACTCCATACTTGGGCTTCAGGTCAGTTTTAGCGGTTGTAAAACTGAATTGCTTGTCGCAGGTTGAAGCTTTCCATTTTCGCCAGTACAATTTTGCAGATTCCTTTAGATCTTGAACGGATGGACCTTCCTGTGGGAGTTGGAACACTTCTGCAATTGTCCTTTCAGTGATTTGAAGCGGTCGTCCTTGAATCACTGATGACACTGTCTTTCCATCTGTAGATAATTTTGCTTGAAGCAAAAATTCACTCACCAAATATTGTCTAAAGAACTTTGGTGGTGTTTCTAGATAGTAAAGAATTTCTGTCTTGTGAAGATTGGCCAGAAGGAGTGGGTTATTTGATTCATTTAGAATCAATTGAAATTTCTTCCTATCATGAAATTTATCTCTCATAAGTTGTTCTTTGAAGGAATTTGAAGATCTGGATAATTCGGCCATCTTTAAGGTTGGCTGAGACTTTGGGAATTTAAGATCTTTTGGGAGAGAATTTTAGAGGTTGTAGAAGGAGGGGGCTTTTTGAGAGGTTTGAAAGAGAGGGGCTGTTTATGAGTGTTGGGACAGGCTTATGGATCTATTGGTTGGAATGGTACTAGCCTCTGGTCTCTTTTGGTCGTTGGCAATTAATGACTTCACACGTGTCATTATTTTGCAACGGTCAAAATTTCAAAATAAATGTGAGGCTTAACATTTATTTGAAATAAAAAGAACTTTTATAAATATATCAAAAGATATAATTACAAACTGATTAACAAGAAGTACACTTAGAGCTTTTCTAATCAGGTTTTAACTTGATCAGCCACTTAGTCCTTCTTGTGATCAGTTTTTCTTTTCTTAGCCATTCTGGATCTGTTTGGCATGTCCTCATTGGAGGAGACTTCCTCTGAGCTTTCTATTCCAGTGTGTGCTTCCAGCTGTAGGATTGATTCAGAGAGCAGCTTTACCTAGGCTTTCATGTTTTCAATCACTTTCTTGAATTGTTTTGACGCCTTGCTTGATTGCTGCTTCATTGTTTGTTTGATACTTCATTGAGTCTTTTCTGCCTTTAGCTGATGCTCTCCAATCTCTTGATCTGCATCCAGCTGATGCTCTCCAATCTCTTGATCTACATCCAGCTGATGCTCTATCCAGCTGATGCTCTCCAATCTCTTGATCTGCATCCAGCTGATGCTCTCCAATCTCTTAATAATTAGCAACTGGTTTATCAACTATTTCAGATTGAGTTGGTGAAGCTGCTTTCTGCTCAGTTTGACCCTTTCTAGAGTCCTTTTTATTATCTCCTTCGGTTGATGACTTGTATCCCTGAATCATGCGAAAGATATCATCTGAGTCGGAGTTTGATTGAACCTCTGACTCCACCATTGTAGCTTTTCCTTTACCCCTTGTTATTGGAGTAGATGAGATTAGCTTCTGCCTCAATTTTGGTTGAGATTCCCTGATCGTTAGTGGAGATAGAGCACTTGTATTTATTCTGGGGATAAAGTCGTTAGGATCAATCTGTTGAGGATGGGTCTCCTTAATCATCTCATCAGGAAGGAGATGCTCCAGGATGGAGCTTACTCTGTTGAGAAAGTTTATCTTTTGTGGAAAGCGCTCTGAGCCTTTGGTTCCAGTTTCCACATTGTCTACAAGCTCCTTTAACTGTTGAAAGAAGTGTAGAGACCAGTTGACTCTCTTTTCTTCCTAGATTGCATTGCTAATTCTGTACTTTATTTCTAACATGCTGGATTGATCTTCACAAGATGCTATCATCATCCTTGCAGCCACTGCTGCTAGTACTTGAAATTCTTTTCCAAAGTTGAACACAGAATGGTTGATGTGATATCTTCCCTCAAACTGAATTGTTGCCCATCTGTCGTAGCAGTCTTTGGCATCAACTTCTATTTCTTCAACATTATCTCCTTCATCTGGGAGATCAAATACCCTTTTTAACACTGATGGAGTGATTGTGATTTCTTGCCCTCGAACCTTTGTTTTAAATTCCAGAGAGTTCTCTGTGCTCGTTGAGTTGAGAAAAAACTCGGCAACTGCCTCCGGGTATGTCTGAGTGGGTATACCCTCAGTAAATATCTTCAGCCCAGAATTTTCAATTGACTGAATGATTCCTTCACAATAGCTGGGAATGTTGGAGAATTTCCTGAAGTTGTCTCTGCTGAGTATCTTGTCGTGATATAGATCTTTGCAGAAGATTGTTGAGTCTTCTCTGGTGATTTTGAAATTGAACTTCCTTCGATGAGGATTGTTTGAGAGAAGAGTCATGATTTATGAAGATGTTATTTTGGGGGTGGGAAGATAATCTGGAAGGCTTTGAGCTCTGGAAGGAGATGATATATGGATAGAAAAGGATAGATCTTCAGTAAAAATCGGAAAGCTTATCTTGAGAATTCAGCCGCCTTCTTTATATAGAGAAATTGGGATTCATCCAACGATTGTGACATTTGGTATACCCAATATTCAACGGTCGGATTAACTCAATCGACCCGTCGATTGGTCTTTAGATTCTGTCTGTTGGGGATAAATGAAGGAGGAGAGAGAAAAAGTTCAACGGTAATATTTGAGTGACACGTGTTTTTACCGTTTCTAATATTGAAATTTGAACTTATCTTTTCTCTCTAGCAGCTTCTCCTTGGCTTGAAACTGATTACGTCATCAGTTGGCTTCCACTGTAACTGATGATCCTTTTGATCAGTTTCAACTGAGATGTCTTTTCATCAGTTCAGAATTGGTCTTGACCATTTAGGCCTTTGTTCAGATGCTTCCCAGTTCAGCTGTTTTCCTTCAGTTGGTCTTTGAACTGACATCTCCTTTTGATTTGACTCCAGTTCCTAGTACTCCATCAGTTTGATCAATTTACAGCTTGTGTGTTCTGCATAACTGACTGGATCATCAGTTTGAACGACTAAACTGATGATTTAGTTGAACTAATGGAGTAAACTGATCATCTCCAGTTTACTTTTCTCTTAGCAGCTTCTTGCCGTTACTTCAAACTGATGGCTTTTGTGGCCAACTGATCAGTTTCTCACCTTTTTTATTCAGTTTCTCTCTTTAACTGGAGTGGTCCCTTGGTCTTTTTCCTCCAGTTTATCATCTTCATCCTGTGATGCTAGCTCTAGCAGTCCCAACTGTATGCATAGCTCCATAAACCTTGCTTCAGGTAATGGTTTGGTGAAGATGTCAGCTATTTGCTTCTTAGTGTTGACATATTTGATGCATATGTCTTTCTTCTCGATGTGATCTCTGATGAAGTGATGCCTTATGTCAATGTGCTTGGTTCTTGAATGCAGAACTGGATTATGAGATATCGCAATTGCACTATTGTTGTCACAGTAGATAGACACTTCTTCAGTTTCAACTTTGTAGTCCTTCAACTGTTGCTTCATCCGAGTATCTGCGCACAACAACTTCCAGCAGCTACATATTCTGCTTCAGTTGTTGACGTGGCAACTGAGTACTGCTTCTTGCTAAACCAGGATATCAGTTTGCTTCCCAGAAACTGACATGTTCCACTGGCCCTTTTTCTGTCGATTTTGCATCCACCAAAGTCTGAGTCTAAATAACCAATTAGGCTCAAACTGTCATCACTGGGATACCATAGTCCAAGATTTATGGTTCCTTTGAGATATTTGATAATTCTCTTAGCTGCTTCGAGGTGGCTCTTCTTTGGATTAGCTTGAAACTGTGCGCATAGTCCGACTGAATAAGAGATGTCTGGCCGGCTAGCTGTTAAGTAGAGTAGCGACCCAATGATTTCTCTGTAATATATTTGGCTAACTGATTCTCTTTCTTCATCGAGAGTTAGCTGAATTGATGTGTTCATAGGAATCTTGAGAGTTTTTCCTTTGCTTACTCCAAAATTTTTGACTAGCTCCTTGGTGTACTTCGCCTGGCTGATAAAGATTCCATCTTTCAGCTGCTTCACTTGGAGTCCTAGGAAGAATGTCATTTCTCCCATCATGCTCATCTCAAATTCGCTTTGCATCAGTTGAGCGAATCGTGTGCGTAGATCTTTACTTTTTGATCCAAAAATCATGTCATCCACATAAATTTGAACCATTAAGATCTCAGTTGATCGTTCTATCCGGAATAGAGTTCGATCAATGACTCTTTTTTGAAACCCATTTTTCAGTAAAAATGTTGTTAGAGTTTCATACCACGCTCTAGGAGCTTGCTTCAGTTCATATAGGGCTTTCTTCAGTTTGAAGACTTGATCACCAATTTCAAATCCTGGCGGTTGCTCGACATATATGTCCTTCTTGAGCATTTCTTAAAGAAAAGCACTCTTGACATCCATCTGGTAGACTGTGAAGTTGAAGTGCGCTGCATAAGCTAGGAACAGTCTGATGGCTTCCAATCTTGCAACTAGCGCGAATGTCTCATCAAAGTCGATTCCTTCACTTTGTGAGTATTCTTTGGCTACCAGTCTAGCCTTGTTCCTTGTGATCACTCTTTGTTCATCCAATTTGTTGCGAAAGACCCATTTTGTACCAATGACCTTCTGGGTTTTTGGCCTATCAACGAGAAACCATACGTCATTTCTTGTGAACTGGTTCAGCTCTTCTTGCATAGCTATGATCCAGTCAGAGTCTTCTAAGGCTTCTTTGACATTTGCTGGTTCAGTTTGAGATATGAAGCATGTAAATAATGCATGCTCAGTTGAACTTCTGGTCTGGACTCTACTTCTTGGATCACCAACTATCTTGTCAGTTGGGTGGCTTCAGAACCATTTGGGCAAGGTAGCTTCAGCTGGGTCCTCAGCTGGCTCTTCTGTGGTGACTTCATCAGTCACTATTTCATCAGCTGGTTCAGCATTTTCATCAGTTCTTCCCCTTGTTTCAGTTGTGGGGTTTGTGGTCTCAGCACGATTTGTGTCTTCATTAACCAAGTTGTTCTCAACTGGTATTATGCCAGTTTCATTGCCTTCTTCTAGTAAAACTTCAAACCGCTCTGGAACAATGTGATCTACATAGTCCTGCGAGTTCTCAGTTTCACTAGGTAGTACTTGAACTGATGTGTCTATTCTTTCTTTGTTCCTGTACTCATTAGCAAATTCATTAAATACCACATGACATGTTATTTCCACAACAAGAGTTCGTTTATTGAACACTCTATAAGCTTGTGCGTGAGGTGAGTTATACCCAAGAAATATACCCTCATCAGCTTTAGCACTAAAAGCTTTCAATTGAGTCTTGCCATTGTTGTGAATATAACATTTACAGCCAAATATTTTAAAGTATGAGATAGAAGGCTTACGGCCTTTGTACAGTTCATAAGGTGTCTTGTCATGGGCTGCTACAATGGTACTTCGATTTTGAGTGTGGCAAGCTGTGTTGACTGCTTCAGCCCAGTACCCTTCAGCTATGTTGGCATCAGCTATCATTGCTTGAGCTGCTTCTTTGAGTATTCGGTTACGCCATTTGGCTACACCGTTCTGTTGTGGAGTTCTTGCAGCTGAGTGTTCATGAATGATTCCATGCTGGTTGAGAAAACTGATCATGTGTTGATTCACAAATTCAGTTCCATTGTCGAAGCGAATCCTTTGAACTGATCTTTCCTTCTCAGTTTGTAATCTTCTGATCAACGTCGTTAGCTTGTCATAATTTCATCTTTACTCCTCAAGAATTCCACCAATGTATATCTTGAGAAATCATCAACTACTACGAGAGTGAATCTTTTGCCCTTTGGAGTTTGTAGTCTAACTGGACCAAACAAATCCATATGTAGCAGTTGAAGACAATCAGTTGTTCCTGGTGGGTGACTCTTATTCTTGAAGGATGACTTCACCTGCTTCCCTTTTTGACATGGTCCACATACACCTGTCTTCTTGTATATTTCCTTGGAAAGCCCCTCAACTAACTCTTTCTTGGCTAGATAGTTGATTGTTTTGAAGTTGAGGTGATTCAGTCGTCGATGCCATAGCCAACTTGCTTCAGTTGATCCTTTTGAAAGAAAGCAAGCTTCTGAGTAGCCGGTTGACCAGTCAACAATGTACATGTTTCCTCTCTTGATGCCAGTTAGCAAAATTACTCCAGTTGACTTGTCTCTTATGTTGCAGGAGTTTTTGGTGAAGTCAACTGAGTAGTCATTATCACACAGCTGGCTGATGCTTAGTAGTTTGTGTTTTAGTCCATCCACGTGGGAGACTCCATTCACTACTACTTTTCCCTTGACTACGAAGCCTTCTCCAATGGTTCGGCTTTTGGAATTGTCTCTAAATGTGACAAGTGGGCCTTTGATTTCTTCATAACCGTCAAGATCTTCTTTGTCTCCGGTCATGTGCTTAGAGCACCCGCTATCTAGATACCAAATGTCTTTGGCTTTCTTCGTAGATAGGATGCTCTTGTCCTGCAAGGAAAGGATTAGCATTTAGGGACCCGTTTTATATCGGGTCCTTGTTGATTCATCAAGCTTTTTGGAATCCAGACTTGCCAAACTTTTGTCTTCTTATCATTCAGAGATCCAACTGACTTGGATCGCCTGATCTGTTTATATTTTTCTATTAAGACATTTATAAGTGTCACAATAGCTATGCTACACTAGGGGTAATGCCTTAAGTGGCACAATAGATCTATTGTGCCACTTAGGGTAATACCCATGGGGTAGCATAGTATTTCCCCTGCAATCACGAATCATAAATTCATATCAACACAACTCGCTTGTTTTCTTCTTCTTCGAAAAAAATAAAAATAAAAAATGGGAAGAATAAAAGCTAAGAAAATAAAGAACTGACACAAGTTGATTGTAGAGAGACAGGGTGGTCCGTCGATGCAAAGCCATTTGTACATTTGGAGTTCGACATCATTCACTGGTACACCCCCATCAAGAAAATCACGATCACGCTCCCAATCGGGCAACGACCTTTGTAACAGAATTAGTCATACCACAAATTAGTTAATAGGGTTAATGGACTCTAATATCACAATATTTTCATTTTTTTTTTTCACACCATGTTTCAATTTTTGCAATAATATCAAAATTTTATCTTTTTTGTTGGAATTAAGCCATGATAATGAAAAATAATATGACGTGACCTAAATTTTTACACATGTGCATTCTTAATACGATGTAGCATAAATTAAATTAGAATGTCTTTCTCATGCGATGTACGGATGTGATATGTATACTTTTATTCGTTAGAAATTATAATTATGAAAAATTTCATATAATTATTACAATAAAATAAAATTAATTTATAATTTTCTGAATTATAGAAATTTTCGTATTATTTATTTTTTTTAAAATTATAATATACCTTTGTGTTCACTATTAATTTTTGATGTGACATACATTAAACTAGAATATCCCCCATGTGATACACAGTGGCAGACTCAGAAAATTTTCTTTGGAGGCGCTGGATCCTGTACGTATAACTCGCACCATACTTCTATTTACTAGCTTACACAATTAAGCAAAAATAGTAAGATGCTATGGATGATCACCAACTTTTTTTGCATTTAATTTTCTTATTTTATACTCGTGTTAAT
Source organism: Perilla frutescens (assembly GCA_026008535.1). Lineage (NCBI taxonomy): Eukaryota > Viridiplantae > Streptophyta > Magnoliopsida > Lamiales > Lamiaceae > Perilla > Perilla frutescens. Next base: position 23,390,445 of record BRKX01000010.1, on the reverse strand, counting down.
GAAACAATGTCGTTCACTAATGTGTTTTTTTTCTTAGAGAAACAATGTCAAAAGTGATGTCGTTCCACATCTAATGCAGATAGTTTTAATCAAAATAAACTGAGCTGTCAAATATGAATGCGCAACCCCAGTCACAATCCACAATTAATATTGAAATTTAAAGTTCACAGTTTTTAATCTATGAAGACACTAGTTTAAGTTTCAAAAATTTAATATTGAAAATAATAATTTAAGTTGAAATTAACAAAACATATATATCAAACACCAAAAATTGAAATATAAATATACAATTAACAAAATATGATTAATAAAAATAAATTTATCCCAAATAAATTAAATATAGTAAACATCACAAATATGAAATTTTTAAGTTCTAAAGAAAGAGATGCAACAAAAAAAAAAGAAATATAAATAATAAATCAAATAACTGGTATTTTGAAAGAAAAAAAATACAAACTACATGTGTTAAAATTTATTTGTTCCGATTTTTCTAGTGTCACGAGGAAATTATTTTATCTTTCTAAACTTAAAAATGATGTTTGGACACAAGTTTAACTAATAAAAGCAATCCATAGTACTTTTAATATTTCTTTCACTTTATTTTTTTTTCACTCAATTAGGAATTTCTCCAAATACCCTTAAAACTTCATCTCCCCCAACTTTCCATTGACTTTTTTTCCTTGTAACTACTTTTCCTGCGCAGAAAAAAAGAAGACATCAACCATCCTCATGAACTCCTTCATTTCTTCTTCTTACTTACTCGCAACCCCTTTTTCTTTTCCTCTGTTTCCAGCGCTCGGCGGAACCGCGAAGAGGGGTTGAAGCACGAAATAATTTGGCAAGACCTTACAAAGTTGAGGTAATTAGCCCCTGGATTCGCCACTGGTGATGCACATATGTGATATGTATAATTTTATTTGTTAGAAATTATAATTATGAAAAAATTTAAAAATTATTACAACAAAATAAAATTATTCCATATCAGATTAAGAGTGCGCATGTGCAAAAAATTTAAACAACCTCAAATTAATTTTCACCCTATGGCTTAATTGCAACAAACATATAAAGTTTTGAAATTATTACAAAAATTGAAATTTTGTGTGAAAAAAAAAGATGTAAAGATTGTGATATTATAGTCTATTAACCCTAGTTAATATATACATGTTGTATGTATTGACATTCAATACTTTCGAGTATACTGCATTCGGGTAACTTAAAACATATTTGATGCCACCTCAAATGGGAAAACAAAATCATGGTGCTGTATTATCAAAACGCTGAGAGCATTCTCAATGGTGTACCCAAAATTGGGTACATAAATCCATCACGTCACCATCGTATCAAAAGTTATGTATTAATTTTTTTAAATACTTATTTACCCACAATCATTTAGGTACATACAATTAATCTTAATCGTGAGGGTCTCACCATCATATCATCCATTTTTTCTTAATTTATCTTCAATGTTTGTAGATGTTTCACTTATATATTTTCTTATATATATATATATATATATATATATATATATATTTATATAATCAAACAATCCTTAATAAATTTTATGTTTTATTTATATTTTTAAATTTTATATATAATTTAATTCATAAAAACAATATTTTTATGTTTATTTAAATTTTAAATATTAACTTAATTTATAAACAAATTAATAATCAAGTCATCAAATAAACACAATGATATTTTTATTGATGCGAGAAAGATAAGTACAACGATGGAAATAAAATACAACCGACATATTTAATTAAATATCGAAATGCAAACACTTAATAAATAAATAAATTATTAAAACTATGATTGTCTTATCAGGCCCAAATATGCTCAATCAAGGTTGCTCAAAGTTTGTGATGTTATTTCTTATCTCATAATCCAGTCTCTATATTGACTCGAGTTGTAAAATCAATTGGGCTCCTTGTGTAGCATAATTGTCCGCATTGTTGTTAGAATCATCTGACTCTGACCACTCACGTGATGCACTTCCCCATCTTCAATTATCATATTATGAAGAATAATGCAAGTATACATGATGTCTTTTAAATTATTTCGGTACTAAAAACGAGTTGGACCTCTAATCATTGCCCACCGAGCTTAAAGTACCCAAAATGCCCACTCGACATCCTTTCTTGTAGATTCTTGCATTTGCTTGAACAACATTTTCTTGGGCTCATAAGTACAATTAAAGCTCTCCTCAAAAGATGTCCATTCTTGATAGACTCCATCTGTAAGTACTCTCTCGACTCTCGTATATTGTCTACCATTCACTGTAAAATTAATTGTCGGTGTTTTTCCTTATGACACTTCATTGAATAAGAGTGATTGAGCAAGCACATTGAAATCATTATTAAGATGTAGGTGACAGACACTTTCCGTTAATACAGCTGAGTTTGATTTTCTTCAAACTCGGTACATGCCTATGTACCGATTTCTTGCGCAGCTTCTTTTTACATACCTCCCACATCGGTTTGTACCCAAAATGGGTACAAAAGTTATTCATACAAAAGTTATGTTTTATACCTTAACAACTTAACCGATGAGGACGCTCTAACAAAATAACAAAATATCACTGATAAAGATTATAATGTCAAACCCAAAGAAACCACCATCATGTGAGATACAAGATACTGTACAAAAAAGGAAAAAAAATGCATTACTTGATCACCATATCTAACCATCACATTTAACATATACAAAAATCTAAGCAAGTCAATTCGAACATGTGAAAAGCGCCACACAAATAAAATGTTTAAAGTATCAGATAAGAAGTGTTCAAATCCATCCTTTTTCCCAGCTAGTTCAGACTTCAGAGTAAAGGTTTGGAAAACTATCATTTCTGTATTGTTCAATAATAATAATAATATAATAAAGACAGATAGACATAAAAAGGCTCAATAAATTTAGTATCACCAGTCAAAATGAAACCAGTTTCCATCACCAAAACAAAATAAGAGCAGGTCAAATTACATGTTTGCAACCAGAGACTGATGGCATGATTTGTAAAGTAATGAGGTTAATTTCTAATATCAATCTCTCCTATAACTGCAGTAACATCAAAAGCCTACTGGAAACTTGTCGTATTCATATTCAATGAGCAAACACAGTGTCATTCCGCCTGGGAGGTCTATCAGGAACTAAACCGGGCTTAAACTTGGAAGCCTCGTGCCTCGCAAGCTCTGGAGGGACAGGACTGTTGCTCTGAATCAGCATTTGCTTGAGATCATAGAAGACGTCCGTGTCGTACAGAGTCAAGAATGTTGAAGCTATACCAGTTTTTCCAGCACAACCTGTTCTTCCAATACGATGAGTGTAAGCTTCAATATTCCTAGGCATGTCATAGTTTATAACATGTGCCACATCAGGTATATCAATACCACGCCCGGCCACATCAGTTGCCACTAAAATAGTATATCTCTTAGTCCTGAAGCCTTCAAGGCTTATTTTTCTCTGGTCTTGAGATATCCCACCGTGCAATGTGGTCACCCGGTAACCATCTTTCTCTAAATTTTTAGCAACAGTGTCAGCAACCTTCTGTTGGTTTTGTATACTAGAAGACCTGTCTCTTGTATACATTATTAATAATGGTTTTGTGATGATATAGAATGAATACAATTGCAGTCACTGTTTACATTTAAATTGTTATATTTACATGCATGTTCACTATACTTACATTGTAGATGATATGTTGTGGGTAAACACATGGTTAGATCATATCATCGGTTCCTTGTAATGTATTAAAAGGCTCATGGTCTAGATGGCACTGAACCTGCTATCGGTACACCGTAGAATAATCTGATAGTTAGTTTGTCTTGACTAACTGATTATTCTAATACATGGGGAAGTGTATTGAGGAGGATCTACTTAGGATTCTATTCTCTATTCTGACCTTAAATGAGAGAATAAGAATCCACAGAGTTTGGGTTCTTAACCCCTATATGTTGGCGAACATATACGTATAGTGATTGCAGCTTTGATTTATCAAAGGGTGAGATCCTTTCATAGGATCAATAATCTCGATATGTTGGGTTGTGACATTTACACTTATGATGGGTCGTGCAATATGTAGGGGCACCGTGTCCTGGTGCGCCAGGTTGATGGTGTCCCCTTGAGGAAATGCAAGTTCATGCTGAAACCCTGCATGTGGAATTTATTCTGTGCATGAGTAAAGCTTGTGTGGTACTACTCAAGGATAAGATATTAATTAATTATAGCTGTCAGAAGCTTACATAATTAATTAATGGGCATTATATCTTAAACACAGGGAATGGCTGGATTAAAGGAGAAAGCATATTCAGAAATATGTATTAAATTGGTAGGTCAGTATTATTTCTTTAGTGGAATAAAAATAATACTTAATTTATTTAATAATATCCTAAGTTTATTGGATATTGGAAATTAAATAAATTAGCAGGCCAATTTAATATTCCTCTAGATCCCTGTTGTAGCCCAATATGACTTTAATGGACTGGAGATAGAAAAAGAGATAGAGGCCCAAACCCAGTAGGGTTGGGACACTGAAATTTCGCCCACCCCCTTATATATAAGAGGGTGGGGGACGAAATTTTAAGCATATAGATCAGCTCATCTTGTGTTCTCTTTATCTCCACAGATTCCATATCGATCTAGTAGATTTTAGCCCACCCTGAAACTAGATTCAGTCCGGGAATACGACAGAAGATCAAGGAGTGGAATTTCACAGTGGGCGCCGATCATCATCATACACAACAACAAGATTAGACCTTTAATCTTGTCCTCCACCTGTCGTTTGATTTGTAAGTCATTTTTCGATTCTATGTTTTCACTTTAGTAGAATCGTTTAAACCGGATTTGCATGTTAATTAAACTCAGTTAATTAAAACATATGAGATGTATGAATTTATGATCTACATGACATTAGGATTAATGAACATCCAATTAGATCCTGCGGTGGTTCAATTCGAAAAAACTCCAACAACTGGTATCAGAGCGGGTTTTGGCACTGTTCTAGATTTAATCCTAGGATAAATTTGAGATACATGTTTAAATTTGATGAAAAATTTATGGTGCTTAAATTTTCAGATTTAAATGTATATGTATTTCGATTTTTTGTGTTTTTAAACTTGGATGAATTTTTGATGTATTTCGAAAATTCTAGTTTTGGAGAACATTGTGATTTTCGATCCATACCTAATTAGATTTGGAATGGTTTTTGATGTTGTTAAAATTTCCAGATTTAATTAGTGTAGGTTTCGAAATTTTATAGATTCAAATTCGAATACAATTTTGATCTTAATCGAAAATTCGAATTTGTGTTAATCTATGTAATTTTTGTCCATAGAATTATTAGATTTGGAATAGATTTTTGTTAAGTCAAAATTTCCAGATTTAATAAGCTTAATGTTCGAAAATTTTGAGCATCAAATTTTCAAAAATTTGATGTCTTAAGTTCCCTAATTTTTGGTGTTAAATTTTCGGTCATGTTAGATAAAATTGGAGAAGATTTTGATGAAAATCAAATTTTCAGATTTATCTAGTATGTGGTTTCGAAAATTTGGGTGTTGGATTAAGATTTGATATTATTTGATATATATCTTAATTTACCTAATTTTAATCTAGATAGATTTGAAAATAGAATATTAAATTTGGAAGAATTTGAAGTGGATCAAATTTCCAAATTTATTATTTGGTAATTTTCAAAATTTATTGATTAAATATTGGATAAGGTGATTTTGGATATATACAAATAATTATCAAAATCCAATTGTGATAAGATTTTAAATTTGGATAAGTTTTGGAAGATTTTGGATTGGAATCAAATCTCCAAACCTTATCCTTGAAGATTTAGATTCTTATGGATAATATTTGGATTAGATTTTTTATTTATATCAATATATCCAATTATTATTTAATTAGGGTGGCTAGAAAATATTAAATAAATTTGGTGGATAATTTTAAATAATTTCCAGATTTATTTTAGTAATATTTTCGAAAAATACAAGTTATAAATTGGTGGATAATTATTTTAATTTCCAATTTTTATCTTGTGGATAATATCAAATTAATTATTTTTATTAATTGAAAAATTAGAATATTATTTAATATGTCATGTTTGGATATCATATGTTATTTTATGCTAATCATGTAATTGTGATTGTTGGATTTGTAGACTGACTTGTTTGCAGGATTACCGACTATCATGGCTCCTTAATTATGTGATGTATGTTTTAATTTATGTTGAATGTATGATGGGTCGTATGCCGGTTTGGCTACGTGATTTTAATCCATGAGAAAATCCATGGATTAGGTCTAGGTTTTATTTTATGTTGTTTTAATGTAATAGAAATAAAACTGTCAGACCAAGTCATTGAGTTGTAATTTTATTCTAGATATATTAGTTTTTCCTTTAAGGAATAGATATTCTATATTGAATAAAGTTTGAAGATCAACTCAAAGAAGGAGAGTAGTACAGCTCAAGAAATGAAGTATCACTGATTCACGTCCTGAAATCCTAATTGGTGCTAGGATTTTCGGCGAGGCGCAGTGATGAGGGCGGCGGCCATGCCCGAGGTTCCGGAGCTGACTTTCCAGTTTTATCTCATTCAGCAACATGAGATATAAGCCATGATAGTTGGTTTTTATTATTATTGCTTATTATGTTGTTTGAAGCTTGCAATGGTGTTTTATCATTTTATGTGATGTTTGCATGTTTTACAATGGGATAAAATGAAACCTCAATCTTAAATAACTAAGTGGGAGAGATTCATACCAAAGTATGTAGAAATCTCAAACGGTCTCCATTAATCTGGTTTAATTGAGATGTAATTGACATGCGAGTTGACAATAGGTCTTCTTCCATAACGGATGTGTCATATCGCTGTTATCTCTAGAAATTAAACTTCTTTATCAAGATAGTTGTAGAACACTACTTGAACAAACTGACTCCTCCAACTGGAGCAGGGAGTTCGAAATAGTGGACTTGGTGCTAAGATGATGGTGTTCACACTTAGGTGTAATTTATTAATAAACGTCCACACTAACGTGGCTTATTAATTTGACGGTTACACGACCGTGGTTATTTTCGACTATTAATTTACTTGTCATAAGGAAATTTGACTGGAGGTAAATTAAAGGTGGTTTTACTTGTTTAAGGATGAATTTTATAAACGTCCACACTAACGTGGCTTATAAGAAACATTTTTAAAATGTCGGTGGATTACATATAATTTTTTGAGGTATACGATTATATGTGAGTATCCTAAAGTTTGTGACTGTACTGCATGCTTACTTTTCAGTTATTCTATATCATCATGGCACTCTCCAACCTGTCCACTATTCTCAAAGAAAACAAGTTAATCGGTGAAAATTACAATGATTGGATTCGAAACCTTAATCTTGTTCTCACTGCGGAAGGACACAAATTTGTACTTGAAGAGGTATGCCCTCAGAAACCAGATGAGGGTTCTGACGAAGCTCAAAAGGTTGCATATAATAAGTGGGTTAGGTCTAATGAGATAGCGCGCTGTTACATTCTGGCATCTATGTCGAATGTGTTGCAACATCAGCATGAACCTATGAAAACTGCTTATGATATCATGTACAATCTTAGGCAGCTCTTCGGTCATCAGAACCGCTCAGCACGCCATTTGGCAATGAAGAAGCTAATGGATGCGAGAATGTCTGACTCCACACCTGTTAGGGATCACGTTCTCACGTTGATGGGGTATCTGGCTGAGATTGAGACCTTGGGTGGAGAGCTGGATGGCGATTCTCAAATTGACATTGTTCTTCATAGCCTGTCCTCGAGGTTTGAGCAGTTCAGGCTGAACTTTAACATGATTAAAAGGGATGTCAGCCTGACTGAACTGCTCATGGATCTTCAGGCAGCTGAGTTACCTCAAAAAGGAAATCCGGAGACACACCTAGCTGAAAATAGGGCGTCTTCTTCCGGTACTAAAAGGAAGAAAAAGAACGCACCCAAGAAAGCTGTAGAGGGGCGCCTAAGGTGAAGAAGTCTAAGACTAAGATTCCTCCCGAGGAATTTAAGTCAAAGACAAAGTGTTTCAAGTGCGGCCAGCCAGGTCACTGGAAGGCGGATTGTCCTAACAAGAAGAAGAAAAAGGATACGTCTCAATCTCTCATCGTTGAAACATGTTTAGCTACTTGTTCTACTCAGTCATGGGTAGTAGATACTGGAGCTACTAATCATGTTTGCATGTCTTTACAGGGGTTCCTGGCAAAAAGACAGCTGAGTGATGGAGAGATTTCAGTCTACATGGGCAATGCTACGAAAGTGGCGGCAGTTGCAGTGGGAGACGTAACCTTATCTTTTAGTAGTGATAGGATTTTAGTTTTAAAGGATTGTCTTTATGTGCCTGGTTTTAGGCGAAACTTGATTTCAGTTTCTAAACTTTTTATGGATGGATATTCTGTTTCTTTTGATAACAAGGTTGTTATCTTTAGTGATAAACGTTTTATCTGTTCTGGCACATTAGATGGACATCTTTATTTACTTAATCCTATGCAAAACACTACGCAAATGCATTTACTGAATACATCGGTCATAAACCCTAACAAACGAAAAGAACCTTCGGAAATGAATCAAACCTATCTTTGGCATCTTAGGCTCCGCCATATTAACCTTAAACGGATACAAAGACTAGTAAATGATGGGCCCTTGTCTTCATTGGTCCTAGAATCGTTCCCTTTGTGTGAATCCTATTTGGAAGGTAAAATGACCAAGCGACCCTTTAAGGATAAATGGAATAGATCTGAAGAGGTACTAGATTTGATTCACTCTGACTTATGTGGCCCTATGTTAGTTCGGGCTCGAGGAGGGTACGAGTATTTCATTACATTCATTGATGATTACTTAAGGTATGGATACATATACCTGTTACGCCGCAAGTTAAAATCCTTTGAGACTTTCAAAGAATTCAGAGCAGAAGTGGAAAAACGTACAGGTAAAAGTATCAAATCACTACGGTCTGATCATGGTGGTGAGTACCTCTCGAATGAATTTAGGGACTACTTAGCAGAGAATGGGATTACATCCCAGTTGACTGCGCTGGGAACACCACAGCAGAACGGCGTGGCGGAGAGAAGGAACAGAACATTGTTAGAGATGGTTAGATCGATGATGAGCTATTCAGATCTGCCTATTTCGTTTTGGGAATATGCTCTGAAAACAGCAGCCTATATTCTAAATGTGGTTCCATCAAAATCAGTCCCATCTACGCCCACAGAACTTTGGACTGGACGAAAGCCCAGTCTTGGACATTTTCAGATTTGGGGTAGTCCAGCACATGTGCTGGATAAGGAAGCTGATAAACTGGCACCACGTACGGATGTTAGACTGTTTGTTGGATATCCCAAAGGAACGAAAGGTGGTTTATTTTATAGTCCTAAGGATCAGAAGATCATTGTGAGTACCAATGCTCGATTCTTAGAGGAAGACTATATAATAAATCACAAGCCAAGAAGTGAGATAGTACTCGAGGAACTATGAGGGAAAAATTCGAATCTGACACCAACAGTACAAGAAGAGGAACCACAAATTACTGCACAACGTGTCACAGAAGTACAGGAACTGCCTCGTCGCAGTGGGAGGGTTGTACGCCAACCTGACAGATTCATTGGTTTGGGTGAATCTTCGGATTTCCCTGAAGGACTAAATGAATTAGATCTTGGGACCTACGACGAAGCGATCCAAGACAAAGATGCAGATTCTTGGAAAATTGCAATGAAGTCTGAGATTGGATCTATGGATCACAATCAAGTCTGGGAGCTTGTAGAACCACAGGATGGGATAAAACTCATTGGGTGTAAGTGGCTTTACAAACGCAAGAGAGGAGCTGACGGGAAGGTTGAAATCTTCAAGGCAAGATTGGTGGCAAAAGGGTATACTCAGAAAGAAGAGATCGATTATGAGGAAACCTTTTCGCCGGTAGCCATGCTTAAGTCAATTCGGATTCTCTTATCTATTGCCGCTCATTTGGATTATGAAATTTGGCAGATGGATGTCAAGACAGCTTTCCTGAATGGAAGTCTTGAGGAAAACATCCACATGAAGCAACCAGAGGGTTTCATTGCTAAAGGCCAAGAGCACTTAGTGTGCAAGCTTAAGAGATCCATTTATGGACTTAAGCAGGCGTCAAGGTCTTGGAACATCCGGTTTGACGAGGTTATCCAGTCATATGGATTCGTGCAATGTCCGGATAAGAGCTGTGTGTACAAGAAGAGTGACAGAAACGTGGTGGCTTTCCTCGTGCTATATGTTGATGATATCTTACTTATTGGAAACAGTAAGAAAGTATTATCTAACATAAGGGTGTGGTTGTCCAAGCAGTTCGATATGAAAGATCTAGGAGAAGCCGGACACGTCTTTGGCATCAAGATAATTCGAGATCGCCAGAAAAGGATGTTGTGCTTATCCCAGGTGACATATATCGACACAGTGCTAGCTAGGTTTAACATGCAGGATTCCAAGAAAGGTTTTATACCTTTCAGGCATGGAATTCATCTATCCAAGGATATGTGTCCCCACACACAGGCTGAGATAGATGAGATGAAGGACGTTCCATATGCTTTGGTTGTGGGAAGTCTTATGTATGCTATGCTATGCACTAGACCTGATATATGCTATGCAGTCGGCATGATAAGCAGATATCAGTCTAACCCTGGACAAGGTCACTGGACTGCGGTTAAGAATATACTCAAGTATCTGAAAAGGACTCGAGATTATATGCTGGTATACCGCTCTGATAGTCTAGTGCCTTTGGGTTACACGGACTCAGATTTTCAATCCGATAAAGATCAGAGTAAATCTACCTCAGGCTATGTGTTTACCTTGGGAGGCGGAGCCATTGCATGGAGGAGCATAAAGCAGAAATGTAGCTGAATATGTAGCTGCCTCTGAGGCTGCAAAAGAGACCGTCTGGGTCAAGAGCTTCTTGTTGGACTTGAGCATGGTTCCTGATTTGCCTAAGAGTATCACGGTATATTATCATAACTCGGGTGCAGTGGCAAATTTGAAGAAACCCAGAGCCCATAAGGCAAGTAAACACATAGAGAGAAAGTACCATCTTATACGAGAAATCGTTAAGAGAGAAGATGTGGCAGTGGTCAAGATTGCATCTGAGGACAATTTAGCTAATCCATTCACGAAGAGCCTTCCAACTAAGACCTTCTACGGTCACGTGGAGAAAATGGGAGTGAGATGCAGACCCGGGGTTGCCGTTTGAGATTTAAGTTAGAGTTGGAGAGTTAGCCAGTTTGTTTTATATTTGAAAGACATGCTTCAAGTATAAGTGGGAGATTGTTGGTTTTGTATACTAGAAGACCTGTCTCTTGTATACATTATTAATAATGGTTTTGTGATGATATAGAATGAATACAATTGCAGTCACTGTTTGCATTTAAATTGTTATATTTACATACATGTTCACTATACTTACATTGTAGATGATATGGTGTGGGTAAACACATGGTTAGATCATATCATCGGTTCCTTGTAATGTATTAAAAGGCTCACGGTCTAGATAGCACTGAACCTGCTATCGGTACACCGTAGAATAATCTGATAGTTAGTTTGTCTTGACTAACTGATTATTCTAATACACGGGGAAGTGTATTGAGGAGGATCTACTTAGAATTCTATTCTCTATTCTGACCTTAAATGAGAGAATAAGAATCCATAGAGTTCGGGTTCTTAACCCCTATATGTTGGCGGACATATACGTGCAGTGATTGCAGCTTTGATTTATCAAAGGGTGAGATCCTTTCATAGGATCAATAATCTCGATATCTTGGGTTGTGGCATTTACACTTATGATGGGTCGTGCAATATGTAGGGGCACCGTGTCCTGGTGCGCCAGGTTGATGGTGTCCCCTTGAGGAAATGCAAGTTCATGCTGAAACCCTGCAGGTGGAATTTATTCCGTGCATGAGTAAAGCTTGTGTGGTACTACTCAAGGATAAGATATTAATTAATTATAGTTGTCAGAAGCTTACATAATTAATTAATGGGCATTATATCTTAAACACGGGGAATGGTTGGACTAAAGGAGAAAGCATATTCAGAAATATGTATTAAATTGGTAGGTCAGTATTATTTCTTTAGTGGAATAAAAATAATACTTAATTTATTTAATAATATCCTAAGTTTATTGGATATTGGAAATTAAATAAATTAGCAAGCCAATTTAATATTCTTCTAGATCCATGTTGTAGCTCAATATGACTTTAATGGACTGGAGATAGAAAAAGAGATAGAGGCCCAAACCCAGTAGGGTTGGGACACTGAAATTTCGCCCACCCCCTTATATATAAGAGGGTGGGGGACGAAATTTTAAGCATATAGATCAGCTCCTCTTGTGTTCTCTTTATTTCCACAGATTCCATACTGATCTAGTAGATTTCAGCCCACCCTGAAACTAGATTCAGTCCGGGAATACGACAGAAGATCAAGGAGTGGAATTTCACAGTGGGCGCCGATCATCATCATACACAACAACAAGATTAGACCTTTAATTTTGTCCTCCACCAGTCATTTGATTTGTAAGTCGTTTTTCGATTCTATGTTTCCACTTTAGTAGAATTGTTTAAACCGGATTTGCATGTTAATTAAACTCGGTTGATTAAAACATATGAAATGCATGAATTTATGATCTACATGACATTAGGATTAATGAACATCCAATTAGATCCTGCGGTGGTTCAATTCGAAAAAACCCCAACACCTTCTTCGTGTTAACAAACACAATAGCCGTCTTATCACCAAGTTCATCAAGTAATCGTCTCAGTCTATCCATTTTATCATTCTCCTTTGTCATAACAACATGTTGTGTAATGAGGTCGGTTACCTTTCCTGCAGTGCCAATATTGACAACAACTGGATTTCTCAGGTACTTCCTTGCCAGCCGCTCCACAGCAGGTGGCATGGTAGCAGTGAACATATAAGTGATTCTGTAAATCTTTTTATCGTCGAGCTCTTCATCCTCATTCTCTGGTTCCATGTTACTTGAAGGCATAGCATCCAGTACACCAACGACTTGTGGTTCAAAACCCATATCAATCATACGGTCAGCCTCATCAAGGACGACATAATTACACTGGTTCAGGACTGCATACCGTCTCTCCAAACAATCAAGAAGACGTCCAGGTGTAGCAATCACAACTTCACATCCCTGCCTAATCCTAAACCCTTGTTCTTCTATGGATTGACCACCAACAATATAAACAACCTTAATTCCCAAGTAATGATCAAATTTGTCGGTCTCATCCTCAATTTGCTGCGCAAGCTCTCTAGTAGGTGCCATCACAACAGCGTAGGGTCCCTCAGCCTCATTATCCTCACTTATTGGAGGAAGTCTAGTAATGTAAGTGAGCATAGAAAGAACAAAAGCAGCAGTTTTACCTGAACCAGTCTCAGAAATCCCAATAACGTCTCGCTGCTGCAAGCCCAGCGGAATGGCAGCCATCTGAATGGGTGACGGGGTCTTGTATCCAGCCCTCTTAACCGCCTTCAGCAACTTGGTACTCAACTTGCTCTCCACCCAGCTCCTCATAGGGCGAGGAATCCTAAAACCCTTGTAGGAAATGTTGAAATCTTCCCTGAAAATCCTCCAATCTCTCTCAGTCATTTTCTTGAGCTTCTTCTCAGACCAATGGCGATCTACCCTCATATCAAACGTATCATACATATCTGCAGCCTGCTCCTTCTTCTTCTGCGCATTAGCTTCCTCATGAGTCTCCTCAGTGCCATCTTTCTTGCGAATCTTGTCCCTTATATCCTTTTCGTTCTTAGTAGCCAGCTTCTTATGTTCCCTCCGGTCCATCCCTGCACGAAACCCGCGCCCAAACAGAAGGTGGGCCTCGTGAGGGTTCTGGTAGAGCGAATTCGTATCTCTCGAAGTATCCTCGGTGTTCTCCCAATCGAAAGAGAACCGGAACTTCTCACTGGGCTTAATGACCCTCTTCTTAGGTTTTTTAGACCCTAAATACTGTTCTTTAATAGCAGAGAGCTCAATCTCCCGCTCCCTCTCGGCCAATTTCTCCGACCGGGCGCGCTCCCGGGCCTTCTGCTCGTCCTCGCGTTGTCTTTCACGGTTCCACCGCTCAGAGTCCCGCTCCCTATCGCGTTCTCTCTCACGGTCGCGCTCCCGCTCCCGGTCTCTGTTCCGACGATCGCCGTCGTTGTCACGTTCACGGTCACGGTCACGCTCGCGGTCACGGTCACGGTCTCGGTCTCTGTCGGCGAAGGAGGCTGGCGGTTTAGAGTCGTGGCTGCTGTTATCTTGGAGAAGAAGCTCGGAGTGGCATTTCTGCTGCGCCACTTCTTCGTGGCGGCGTTGAAGAGCGAGCTTCTGCCGCTCCTCTTTCGTGAGAAAGACGGGCTTCTTTGTCCCGTCGAGCTTATCCACAACGTCGTCAACTGTTCTCTTCATTCTTAGAGTATGATTGAAACTGAATTGAGGATTTAAGGTTTCTACAACAAATTGGGATTGCTTGGGAGATTGCAGGAGGGGATCGAAATGCGAAAAAAATCTAATCGAATTGTGCGTGTTTTAAGGGAGTGGATTTTAGCTGCTAGATACTGGATTGCATATGGTTATATAACTCTTGTCCCCATAACCAGGCCCAATAATGGGCCCATTTAGTAAATATGGCCTAATTGATTTCCTTTAGCTGGTTGCAACTTGCAATGTAAAATGAAAAATATTCAACTTTTTAATCACCACATCAGCGCCCCACGAAAAAAATAAAATAAAAAAGATACCAATCTATCCCTGTAATGCTAAAATTAAAAAAATAATTTATACAGGATCCCCCCACATGTTTAGGAACATATTTTTTATATTTTTATATATTCTATTTATTTACAATATTAACTTTATATATTTAATTTAATTTAGTTTTAAAACATTTCATAATTTGAATTAAAAAAAATTATAAAATTGAATAATAATTAAAAAATATTATTCAAAATCATAATATTATAATGTTACAATAATACTAGAACATAATCAATAAATCATTACAAAAGTTGAATCAAAATATTGCAACGGTTATTTACTACACACACATGTGAATAGGTTGAGGGAATGAAAAAAAAGAAAGAAATAAATAAAATGCTAGTGGGGACAAGAAATAAATATAGCCCCACCTAATTCTTCTCTTTCATTCCCAAGCTGGATTAGTTGATCGCGACTCGCGAGTCAAGTCATTGAGAGTTGTGTATTGTAGTGGGTAATTAGTTGATCGTGGCTTCTTCCAAGTTGGGAAGAAGCCATGTTGCGTGTACCCTTAGCCGGTTTGTAATTGTCTAGTTAGTTAAAAAAATGTGATAGGTTGACATCTAAAAAGTGTTTGTGTTAGGGGTGGTAATTCGTGTGTGTCGGGTCATTAACGGATCGACACGCTAACAACACGAAACAATAAGGCCAAATACGAACATGATCTCTTAAGAATCTGCTCGACACGAACACGACAAATATGATTTCTTATCGTGCCAACACGACACGATAGAGACACGAGAAGAACACGAGCACGACAATGATACGATATAAAATAACTAATAGTACATATTAAATTAAAATTATAATTTAAATAAATAAATTTTAATTCAAATAAATAAATTTTAAATTAAATAATTGAGTTTTAACTTAAATTTTAGATTAAATAAATATTTTAAATTATTATATATAATTAATATATTTATTTATATATTTATATAATATTAACGGGTTACACGAATCCGACACGAACACGACACAAAATTTTCATGTCCTTATCGGGTCGACACGATAAGGACACGAACACGATAAGACTAAATACTAACCCGTTAATTTCGTACGTATTCATGTCGTGTCAAAAATTGTCGGCCCTAGTTTGTGTGATTCGAATTCGATATCCTGAATCTCAAGTTATACTCTTTCATCACTAGAACATTCCAATTCCTAATGAGATTTTTTTATATAGTTTGAATGAAGTGCAATAGAATAAATAAGATGAGAGAATAACATAATTTATATATTTATTTATGTATATATATACATAATAACATAATTTATATATGTATATATAGATATATAAATATATATTGCATGGTTATAGTAGATACTGCACTCTATGTGAGAAATAGGGACAAATCTGATCCCTACAAATATTATTGATGGATGGATGAGATTAAATGTGTATAAAATGGAATTAATTTAATTTGAAATATCTATTAATTCATCGAGGGTAATTCAGTAAATTTATACACTAATTTCATATGAAATTATGCACTAAAAATGGTAGTAGATACGTGTCTATATGATTTCATATATATCCCTAAACAAAAACCCCCAATATATAGAGGAAAAAATTGAAGCATAACACCAATCTAACAAATAGAGAGCGTCGATTCACTCCTGACACACCGTCATTTTGTGTGCAAAATTACACCTGTGGCCAAAGCCCTATAGATGCTTTAATTTATCATCAGAGGCTAGTATAGCACCCAAAGGCAAATATCATCACACGAAGAATGATTAACATTTCTATCTTTTAGTAAATTTTGGGGGTTTGTTGAATTACCGTCACTAATCCTTCCCTGAACTATTCGAAACTAGACAAACAATTAAATAAAACAAGATGGGAATAAATACTATAAAAGAAATGTTCAAGTCAAACATGAATTCAGTTTTGGTAGATGCATTGTTAGGAAAAACTATCAAGGAACCCCTAGATTAGGTTTTGATGAGATGTCAAAATTATTTGTGAAAAACTGACTGAAATTCAAGTTGCAGATTGAAGCTGATTAATCCAGGGCATCATCAAAAAGGATATCAAGCAAAGTCAAAGTCAACTAATCAAGAGTATGGTCAGCAAGCTGAAGGATACGTCAGAAAGTCAATTGAACTGAGAAGTCAAGAGGATGAACAGTTGAAACAAACTGACAACTAAGTCAGCTAAACTGGGGGAGAAAAAAGTCAACTAAGAGAACTGATAAGAGCTCAGTTTAGGCTGAAGACAGAAAGTATCCAACTGGAGCAATAGCCAAACTCAACTGATGAGCTTAAAACTACCAACTGGAGCAACAACCAAACTCAGCTGATGAGCTTAAAACTGCCAACTGGAGCAACAGCCAAACTCAACTGATGAGCTTAAAACTGCCAACTGGAACTCAAAGCTGCCAAGAAAACTGAAGCTAGAGAACCTTGGAGGTTATTCCTCAAACTGTCGAATCTTGGAATAAATGCTTCAACGAAGATCCTGGAATTAAATATCCAATGAAGATCGATTCGCAGAGTAACGGCTACTTCAAACTAAAAGCTCCAAGTGATCATTCTCCATTAATGAGCCAACAGGGCCACCGATCAATGGACAATGAAACTCAACGGTCATAAAATCACTCCTCTATAAAAGGCAAGTGAATCAGAGTTCAAAAAAAGAAGAGGTTGAACGCTAAGAACTCTCAACTCTCTCAAGCAGAACCAAGAAGAATCCTTCGCCTGCACAACTTTCGCACATACAAGCAAGAGCTTTTCTTTCTCTCTCCCACTCAAGCTCAAGTTCAGCATCTAATAGAAACTGCGAGAGTTCTACTGAGAAGAAGAAATTCACAGAGTCAAGATAATCAGCCAGCTGTTGACAATCCAGCCAGGGCAGTCTTCTCAGTCTCAGCTACACAACAATCAACTACTCAGCTTAATCAAAGGAGCACACCAGTTGATAACCCTTGTTCAAGACTAACCTCTTGAAGATCGAAAGAGATCTAAAACCTTGTAAAGACGACAATAGCACCTACCTTCCTAGCGAGCAGTTAGGAACTTCAAGTGTGAGCTGTCGACCCGCTGAGGTAGCGAGCAGTTACCAGGTTCAGCCAATTGTCCTTCATTGTATAATTTGTAAAGAAACTCAAGTTATATAGCGAAGTTGCCCTTCTGCGGAAGGAAGAGAGGACGTAGAAGTTTGAGACTTCGAACCTCTTTAAATTGCTTGTGTGCTGTACTATTTTGGTTATTGCATATCTTTGAACTGCACACAATCTCACACAAGCTGCACTTAAACTGTCTTAGTTGTTCAATAAGTCTGTGCATAGATAAGTTTCATTAAGCGAGTCAAAGGGCCCTGTTATTCCGCACTTAAAGTAAAAAGTTTTAATCAATTTATTCACCCCCCTCTAAACTGATATCTACTCGCCCGGGACCAAAAAGTGGTATCAGAGCGGTTGATTCTAAGGATCAGTCATTTCTGCATATCAACTGAATCAGATCTACTTATCTGTGCCAACATTTCAGCTATGGGAAACCATAAGCTACCTTTGTTTTCAGTTGAGAATTACGATAACTGGAGCAGGAGAATGAAGGCGCATCTCTGCTCAATTCATGAAAATATGTGGGAAGTCATCGAAGACGGTCCAATCATCATCATGATGGACAATGACGCTCACATAGTTGATATCAATCAACTGGTAAGGATTCCGAAGCCAACTAATCTTCTCACTAGTGAAGAGAAGAAGTTAAAAAATCTAGATTTCGTTGCTCAAGCCGCACTATTTTAAACTCTAAATGAAGATCGTATGAAGGATACAAAGAACTGCACAACTGCCAAGGAAATATGAGACCTACTCGCAGATCTTTGCAGAGAGTCCGAAGCCATAAAAGGAAACAAACTCCAACTGGCAGTTGACAGGTATGAATCTTTCAAAATGCAGGCAGAAGAGTCCATCTCAAGCCTTGAAACTAGATTTCTAGGCATCATCAGTGAGATGAACAACCTCGGAAGAATTTATCCCAATTCTGAGATGAATTCCAAGATATTGGATAATCTTACTGAAGAATGGGATATGAAAGTGATAGCTACAAAGGAATCAAGAAATCTAAATAGCATCACTCCAAGGGAACTATTCGGTTCTCTTAAAGCTCATGAGTACAGTCTAAACCGGAAAAAGGAAGCATCGACATCGTCAGCTCAAGATGCAGCTTTCTACGGCGAAAGGACCAGGTTTAGAGACACTCGAGGAAGAAACAACTTCCGACCTAGGAGCTCACCAGCCAAAGAAAACCAAGGCGGATCTTCAACTGAACGAAAAAGAGAAGCAATAGAAAAGAAGGAGAACCTAACTGATGATATCAATGAGCAAATCCAATCAGTTACCAGGTTGCTAGAAAAATTGAAGAGAGTTCAGGATAAACAGTCAGTTCCACCTCAAACTGATAAAATCCCAAAAGTTGAGAAAACTTACCAACCAGCTGAACGGGCAGCTGAACCATTCAGAAGTGGCAACCGAAACCTTGGAGAATGTTTTCATTGCCATAAACAAGGACATTACAGGTTTGAATGTCCAGAACTCCCAGAAGACAAGAAAGCCAAGGTAAAAAGAAGCTTCTTCAAAAGAAAAGCAATGGTCGCAAATCTAGAGAATGCCATGCTGGATGATTCAGACCCACCCACTTTAGTCATACTTGCCCTCAAGTATGTGGGTACAACGTGCCTAAAAGAAAAACAAACAGAAAACAAAAAGAGGAAAAGACAGACTCAAGATAAAGACACGACAAATCAAGCATGTAAAAGCAAATCTCTTGCGGGCACAGAGTCCTAGGTACCTAATCACACTCAACAACATATAAATAGTAAAAACATACATAATGCCCACTGCAAATCAAAATGACTAAGTTATTGGTTCGCTCATGCTTTCCTCACTCAAGTGTTTTTGCTATGTGTTTACGCTTAAGGAAAGACATAATTGAACCGAGGGTCACCATAGGCTTGCAATTGCTCTTGTTCCTCCACCACTATTGGTATAATGGGCATACTTATGCTAAGTTCTTTAAGGTTGTAATGGGGCTACGGGTTCAAGGTAGGAAATATTTGAATCTGGCTCAGTTTTTAGTCGAATTTTCCCTTTGGGAGACTCATTTTGACTCATACTGGCCTTTGCCACCGTGCCCAGATTTTTTTAACTTTGTGGGCTTTTTGTACTTTTATTTTCTTGGAGTTTTCTTTTTTTGTTCATTTTTCTTTTTTCATTTTGACTCCTTTCTTATTTTCTTTTTCTTTTTTTTTCTTCTTCTTTCTTTCTCTTGGCATTTTATGCCTTGTGACACACCAGATTTATCCTCCCTTCATGCCCATGGTCTTTTTTTTGTGTGGTTTCCAAGAAAGAATATGACTAGGGCTTTATTCATTATCGGCTCAAAAAGGGCTGCAAGGGATAATATTCAAGGTGGTTTTATTTGGCTTTGTGAGCTCAGAAGGAAAATTTGCCTAAGCATTTCAGTAGCATACCCAAAATTCCTTGTGACCTCAGAGTAGAGCAAAAGCAAGTTCTAGTTCACCTAAATTAAAAAATGCAGAAATCACACAAGAAAGAAGTAGCACATGCATTGTGAATTCAGGCTCAATTCCTCACAAGGTACTTAGTTCATTCATCATATAAGCAGTAGCATGGGCATGCTGAAATGACAATACAGTAAAATATGCTGCCTTATGGTCACAAGACCCTAGACTCCATGCTTTTAAGTTCAAATATTTACACATGCTTGACACTAAAAAACGCAAAGAAGGCAGAGTAACCCCCACCCACACACTTTGCATTCGGTAAAGTGGGTGCGAGAAGGTTATCCTACTAACCGCAAACTCAATGAAACATTAGAGGGCCCCCTACCCACACACTTTGCCTTAAGCAAAGTGGGTCAGTACAGGGGTCTTCTAATTATAAAATAAAAACACAAAAACAATAAAAAACAACAAAGACAAAAAACAGAAACTCCTAGTGCCCACACCCACACACTTTGCCTTAAGCAAAGTGTGGGAAATGGACGGCACCTAAACAGACACAAAATAAAACAAAAAACAAAAACCTAATATACAGGAAAGAGTACCAGTTCAGGCATCAGAGGGGGTCGGATAATTAAATCCGACATGCTTGAAGTAAGCGAACGTGGCGGTCTCCAATCGGTCTAGTCTGGCTATGATGGTGGTGGCTGCTGGCTCTTGCTGCTGTGCCCTCGGGGGACTCTTGTTGGGACCTGCATTCAAAGGAAAACTAAGGCTACTCGAAGTTTCTAACTTCGGTATGCTAAACACGGGTTTCCCCTCCTCATCGTTAAAAATATCCAACATACGTTTCAAGCAGTTTAAATCAAACAACTCAACATGCTTGCAATACAGATTAGTGGATAAAGGATCAAATAGACGCAGTTTTTCAGCAAGATGGGTAATCAGTTGGGCACAGGAGATGCGATTCTTAGAATGAGCCACAATGTCCTTGAAGTGGGCGATGGCCACAGCTCCAAAGTTTATCCTCTTCTTGTGCACCATACACCAGAGGACAAACAACTCCTGATTGGTAATGGAGTTAGAGCTATCGTTCCGGCCAAAGAAGTTGTAGGTGAGCACTCGGTGACAAAAGCGAAGGGCATTGCTTTTAAGCATGTATCCCTTGCTGGTTCCAGACTTGAATTTGGAACCGTCACCTAACTCAGCCCACTTTTCCTCCACATTCTCATCCATGGGCACCACAACAACAGTAGATTTATATTCATCATCATTCAGATCCAAAAACGAAACAATTCCCAGACCCATGTTCAATTCCTCAGCAGAAAGATTGAAATTTTTACCAAAAATTTTAAACTTGAAAATTTTTGCAGAAGTACCTCCCTTCCCCATACTCTTCACAGACAGATCATGGAAAAACTCATAGACCAACTTAGGAAAAATCAAACAGTCCCATTTAATGAAAAATGACCACCCAGTGTTAGAGAAGAGTTCTCTTACCTCTCGCTCGATGCCCAAGACAGCAAGCGAGGTAAAGTGGATGGTCTTGCTATGCACGATCTCCCTTATGGGCAAGATGCCTTCTCCTTTTGGCATGACTTTTCCAGAGATTGGGCTAACCACAGTTTTACCCTTCTTTGCAGACGGTTTGGCAGCAGCTTTCCCTTTCCCTTTGGTAGATACAGAGGGCGCATCTGTTGTGCCCTCAGCAGCTTCCTTCAGAGACAGAGACTGGTCATCCTGACTCTTATGGGCTCGCGACTCCCCACTGCTTTCAGCTTTTTCTTCCTCAGCCTCCTCATCGGCTTCCTCGTCCTTCGACAGCGTCGGCAATGGCTGTTTTTTCCTCTTCAAGGTCTATGACTTAGCTTTTACGGTGGCAACCTTCTCCTTATTCACCTTCTTCATCTTTTTAGTTGCAGAGGGCTCAAGAGTGTGCTCCGGCGTCAGCTCAGGAATCACATCTTGCTGCATGTTGGCCTCCTCTTGGTCGTCGATCTCATCAGCAGTTTCCTCCACAATTTTCAGAGAGGGTTCGTCAACCTTCTCGGACTCATGGGTGGAAACGGGTGAAGGCGGTGGTTCGATGGTGGTGAGAGGTTAAATGTTCATGGCGGCAGTGCTCGATAGCTTGGTTGGTGCAGCAGCGTCGGTGATGGTTTCTCTGAAATTTTCCGGTGAAGTGGAAGGGGTGAACTCCACCTTCTTCTTTGTAGACTTCATAGCGCGAGTTTTTGGGGCCATGGTGATCGTGGTTATGGCGGTTGAGAGAGGGAGTTTTTAGAGAGAGAGAATAGGCTGTAATTTTTTAAAAAATTTAGGTAAAAATGGCGAGTGAATTTTGGAGAGGAAAGGTTGGGGTTTAATACTTGGATTCACCCTAGCCACTCAATTTGAATTGATGTGACAGTCCCGTCAGATGACTTTTGGGCTTCTAGGGTTTCCTTGTATGGAATCTTGTGCTGTGCCCACGAGGGCAGAGAGATCTCGAATTTTCTGGGATTACCTTTGCTGGTGCCCTCCATGCTGGAAGCATCCATATTGGCTAGATTCTTTCCTTTCATGAAAAATTCACCTTAATTTGTTTCCTAAAATACTCCAAAAACAAAATACGGTCGTGAAATCTAACTCCTAGACTAACATGGCAAAAATAAACACTCATAAGGAAATAAATAAATTACGGAAAGCAATAAAAGAAAATAAATAAAAAATAAATAAACCTGGGTTGCCTCCCAGTCAGCGCCCCAGTTACTGTCGTGGGCACGACACTCCTTATGTTTACATGTATATATGCTCAACGAGCTGGAGCCCGAGAGCCTCTATAGATAAAACCATTGGTTCCTTGAGATGCTTTAGCCATTGGCCATTGACCTTGAATGTCTCTCCAGTACTTGAATCAAATAATTCCACTGCTCCATTTGGGCGCACGGTCTGGATCTCATAAGGTCCTGATCATTTGGACTTGAGTCCTCCTCCTAATAGTTTCAGTCTGGAATTATATAGCAGAACCTTTTGCCCACTCTCAAACGGTTTGTGGCGAATGAGTTGGTCATGGGTTCTCTTCATTCTTTCCTTGTAGAGAGCAGCATTGTCATAGGCTTCCAGCCTCATTTCTTCCAATTCTTGCAGTTGCAGCTTTCTTTCAATCCCTGCTCTATCAAGCTTCATGTTCAGCTTCTGAATTGCCCAAAAGGCCTTGTGTTCAATCTCAACTGGAAGATGACAATTCTTCCTATAGATTAAGCGGAACGGAGACATCCCAATGGGTGTTTTGTAGGCAGTACGATATGCCCACAAGGCATCATCCAGCTTGAAACTCTAATTCTTGCTATTGGGGTTCACAACCTTTTGAAGTATGGACTTGACTTCGCGGTTTGAAACCTCAGCTTGTCCATTCGCTTGTGGGTGATATGCAGAGTTACCTTATGTCTCACTCCATATTCCTTGAGCAAATTCTTGATGATCATGTTGCAGAAGTGGGATCCTTGATCACTTATCAGTGCCTTGGGCACACCGAATCTGCTGAACACATTAGACTTTAGGAACTTCTTGACCACATGGGCATCATTTGTGGTAGTTTCTTTTGCTTCCACCCACTAGGATACATACTCCACAGCCAGAACTATGTATTGATGTCCATTGGATTTTGTTAAAAATCCCATAAAATCAATTCCCCAAACATCAAAGACTTCTACCGGCATGATAGGCACCATGGGCATTTCATTGCATTTGGAGATGTTTCCAGTCATCTGGCAGCATGGGCATCATCGGCATACTTCATAAGCATCTTTGTGAAGTGATGGCTAAAAGAACCCGCAATCAAGGATCTTTTTTGCAGTTCTTTTTGCACCGAAGTGCCCTCTACATGCTTCGGAGTGGCAGTGATCTAGAATGCTCTTAGCTTCTTCTGTGGGCACGCAGCGATGAATGATTTGGTCCGTGCACCTTCTTCATAGTATGGGCTCTCACTTCTGATTTTATTCATTTGGTAGGTCGAGAGTCTGGTCGGTAATTCTTCAGAGATCATGAAATTGACTAAGTCAGCGTACCAAGGTGTT
The DNA here is from genome assembly GCA_026008535.1 of Perilla frutescens. Classification (NCBI taxonomy): domain Eukaryota; kingdom Viridiplantae; phylum Streptophyta; class Magnoliopsida; order Lamiales; family Lamiaceae; genus Perilla; species Perilla frutescens. Next base: position 23,366,134 of record BRKX01000010.1, on the reverse strand, counting down.
GTGCCCTTGAGACGGAACAGATACTCATCTGGGAAAGCCTCCTCAATGGGCACCACGTCCTTCTCCTTATTGAGTACTCTACTCAGATGATCGGCTACCTGGTTTTGGGCTCCACTCTTGTCTTTGATCTCCCAATCAAATTCTTGCAGCAGTAGTATCCACCGAATGAGCCTTGGTTTTGATTCCTTTTTTACAAGTAGGTGCTTCAATGCAGAGTGATCAGTGTAAACAACACTCTTAGTCCCGAGCAAATAGGATCGAAAATTTTCAAAGGTGAAGACTACTGCCAGCAATTCCTTCTCAGTTGTGGTGTAGTTGGCTTGGGCATGATTCAATGTCTTGGAAGCATAGTAAATCACATGACAGTCTTTACCTCGCTTTTTTCCAAGCACTGCGCCCACAGTGTATCCACTGACATCATATATTATTTCAAATGGCATGTCCTAGTCTGGAGGTTAAATGATGGGTATTGTGACTAGCCTCTTCTTTAGAGTGTTGAAGGCTTCCTTGCATGTATCGTCGAAGATAAATGGCACATCATTTTGCAAAAGATGTGTGATTGGTTGAGCAATCTTTGCAAAATCCTTGATGAATCACCGGTAGAACCCAGCGTGCCCAAGAAAACCACGAACTTGCTTCACCGTAGTGGGGTAGGGTAGCTTTTCGATGATGTCTACCTTGGCTTTATCCACCTCTATGTCTCTCTCTGAAACGACGTGCCCAAGAATAATCCCCTCACGAACCATGAAATGACATTTTTCATAGTTTAGCACCAAGCATTTATCCACACATCTTTTTAGTACCTTTTCAAGGTTGTCGAGGTATGCGTCGAATGAATTTCCGTAGACTGTAAAGTCGTCCATGAATACCTCGATACAATTCTCCAAAAGATCCGAGAAAATACTCATCATGCATCGTTGAAAAGTTCCAGGGGCATTGCAGAGCCCAAAAGGCATTCTCCGGTAAGCAAATGTGCCGAATGGGCACATGAAGGTAGTCTTCTCCTGGTCTTCTTGATCCACTACAATTTGCATGTAGCCTGAATATCCATCAAGGAAATAAAAGAATTTGTTTCCAGCCAATCTCTCCAGTATCTGGTCTATGAACGGTAATGGGAAGTGATCCTTCCTTGTGATGGTGTTGAGCTTCCGGTAGTCTATGCAGACTCTCCATCCAGTTTGTAGCCTCGTGGGCACAAGCTCATTTTTCTCATTTTTCACCACCTGGATCCCTGATTTCTTGGGCACGACATGAACCAGGCTCACCCACTTGCTGTCTTAAATGGGGTAGATGATCCCCATATCCAACAACTTGAGTATCTCTTTCAGCACTACTTCCTTCATTGCGGGGTTCAGTTTGCGTTGGGCATCCCGCACAGGTTTGGCATCGTCCTCCAGGAGAATTCTGTGCATGCATACTGCAGGACTTATGCCCTTGATATCGGCCAAAGTCCATCCCATTGCTTCTTTGTATATTCGTAGCAACCTCAATAGCCAGTTTTCTTTAACAAGGTTCAGTCATTTGCTTATGATAACCGGCAATGTCTCATTCTCCCCAAGATATGCATACTTTAAGTGGTCAAGAAGATTCTTCAATTCTAGCTTTGGTGCCCTCTGCACCGATAGAAGCATCATGTCTGTCTGCGTCATTGTGGGCAAATTGAAATCCACCACTCCATGCGGTAATTCTTTCAGAGAGTACAGTATCATGATGGCGTCTCAGGTATCCTCATATTCATCAAGGGCATCGTAGTCAGTTAATCCAGCTTACAATGCCCATTCCAGAGGTTCTTGGTTGTTCATATGACCCAGAATGGCTTGAGATTGGGCATAGCAATGGTTTACAAAGTGGACTGACTCCGGATCTCGTGGGTACTTCATGGCTTCATAAATGTTGAACACAACTACCTGACCATCGAACTCACATGTCAGCATGCCCTCATCGACATTGATCTTGGTGCGAGCAGTTTTCATGAAAGGCCTCCCTAATAGTAGAACGGATGTAGACGGTGTCGTGTTGCCCATGTCCAAGACATAGAAATCTGCTGGAAAAATTAGTTCCCCCACTTTCACCAAGACATCTTCTATTATCGGGGTAGACATTTGATCTATCTGTCAACTGGATGATCACCCTTGTCTCCTTCAGTGGTCCCAGATTCAATTCTTCATAAATCATCATGGGCATGACGTTTATGGATGCACCGAGATCAAGCATCGCCTTTTCAATCTTTTTGCTCCCAATTATGCATGGTATGACAAACATGCCAGGATCTTTACATTTCTTTGGCATCTTTTGTAGCACTGCAGAGATATTTTCTCCATGAAAAGTCTCGCATCATCTTCAAATCGTACCTTTTTGGTACACAGCTCTTTTAGGAAACGGGCATAACGAGGAACCTGCCTTATTGCATCCAATAGTGGAATATTGATTTCCACCTTTCGAAAGACCTTGAGAAGTTCTTTCATCTCCTCATCTGTCTTGTCGTGGGTATGACGCTCAAGAAAGGGAGGCTTCTTCTTTATTTCTTGCCTTGTGGGCTCAGCAACCTCTTCCTGTGCCTACTCTTCTTCTTTCGTTATGCCTTCATTATCTCTTTTTAGTTCAGCTTTCATCACTTCTTCTTCACTCTTTGTGGTCACAGCGTTCACCTGTTCTCGGGGGTTTACCACCTGAGATGGTAATTGTCTGTTCCTTTCCTTCAGTTGGGCAAGATCTTGAGCTAGTTGGGAAATTTGTTTGCTCACATGTTGCAGACCAGCCCTTATCTCTTATTTGAACCTTTCATTCTCCTGCTATGACTTCACATTCTCTTTGGCCATGGCATGGACTAGTTCGGCCAGGCTGGGTTCTTCGTGTGCCCTCGGCGGTGGTGGTGGCAAATCTAGTTGGAGGGCATCATTCCTCTTCCATCTGAAATTCTCATGATCCCTCTATCCAGGATTGTATGTTTGAGAGTGGGGATCATATCGCCTATTATTGTTGTTATGCCCATCAAGAGAGTTGACTTCAGCGACGTCCTCCTCTTGTAGTGTTGGGCATTCATTAGTGAAATGGGCCACGCTTTTGCACACTCCACACACTCTTTTCTTTGGTGCTCCAATATGGTTCATTACTTTCTCCATCTGGTCCAAAATCCTTTCCAGTTTGACCTCGAGGTGCCTTGATTTCCCAGCGTCTGGAACTGTCCTTGTGCCATCGGTACTTTTATCTCTATTTTCATCAGGCATTTCTACTAGAATTCGGAAGGCTTCAGTTGGTAGCTTGTTCAGGATAGATCCTCCACATGAGGCTTGACTATGATCTTATCTTGTGGTCTCAACCCAGACACAAAGTATTAGATCATATCATGATCTGTGATCTGGTGTTGTGGGCATTTTGTCAACATGCTCTGGAATCGACACCAGTAGTCATAGAAACTCTCATTTATGCCCATCTTCAAACTTCCAATTCTTCGCCTCATCTCCTGGACTCGGGATGCAGGAAAATATTTCTCCAGGAATTTCTGCTGCAGTTGTGCCCATGTGGTTATACTGCCAGTTGGCAGGGTGTATAACCAGTCTCGTGCCCCGTCATGAAGAGTGAACGGGAATGAGACAAGACGCACATATTGTTCCTTTCCCTCATCCGTAGGTTGAGTTTGACACACCATCTCAAAATCTTGAATATGCCTCTGAGGGTCTTCTCTAGTCATCCCATGGTATTTGGGCAAGATTTGGATGACACTTGCCTTCAACTCTCAGTAATTACTGGAAGTGTTATGCCCATGGGACGTAAACTCATGTTAGTCGGAAAGACTAACTGCCTCAACGTTCTTCCTTCTTCTTCAGCCATCGGGGCTAACCTCAGTTGTTCGTTCCTTTCTAGTTGTTCTCTTTCTTGCTCCAATTTTTTTTCACGAGCAAGTCTCTCTGCTTGTTATGCCCTCCGTGCTTCTGCTCTCCTCTTCTTCAGAGTCTTCTCCGGTTCTGGATCATATGAGCAATCTCCTTCAGAGGTATTTGGCATCCACCGGCCAGGCTAACAAGTTGGAAAATAGAATTTCAAGAACCAGCTCCCCGGCAACGGCGCCAATTCTGACGCACGGTCGTTTCGCGGTCAAAATAATTCTCAAGAGAGAGTTATCCTTATGCCCACAGCAAGGCATAGCAAGCTTTATGTGAGTAAGGGTCGATCCCACGAGGAGCTGCGAATTCTATCTTCCAGTGTCACTTTTTCAAAAGGTTTGAGGATTGTTGTGGTTTCCGTACTTGTATTTAAAGACTGTAAAATAAAATAACAAAACAAAACAAAACAAGAAAGGAAAATATTAGTAGTAAACGTATTCCGGATTAGAACTTAGATATCGAACTTAACAAACACTTGGCCGATCATGGGCATGCTGATTACTTATGTAAACCTAATTATCTAGTTAAAGGTACCGGAACTCTCTCAACATACCTAATCTATCCTTTCAGTTTAGCCTAGAGGTGATCTCTCGTCCCCTAAACCCTAACTTGTTACCCAACCCCGATCTCTCATATGATTGTAAGCAACAAAGCAGCATTATGATCTAGACAGACCCAGATTTACCTAGACAAAGATCTCTCTTATGCCCTCAGTATCCGTGATGTATCCCATCCATTTATGACCAACACACAGCTACGATTCATCGATCATTTATAGAGATAGTGAACACAATTCTAATTAATGAGTGATCAGCCACGATTAACTAGCTTAGCCCACTGTATAATGTAACAAAGAAAATGACTACACGATGGAACCAGATTCACATAGTTTATGCCCATAAGCCTCGCGGTTCTTACGTATTCATTAAGTTCTTATCCTTGTTCAATCCGGAATAACGAGTCTAGCCACCCATGCTAGACTTAGAACAATAATAATGAGTAAAAGAAATAAAACAAAACATAATATAACAAGAAACTTACTTATATTAAACTGCAAAATAAATCCAACTCCAACGCTGGATTGAAGAACATATAACAGTAAATCCTAAATATCTGCGGGCATAAGGCCCGAGACCTATTGCAAAAAAGTAAAATAAACTAAGTAAAATATAAAGTGTATTGCTTGTTCGAGAGGTATTTGTTTTCTACCATGAGATCTGCTTATATGGGAGTACAAAGACACTAGGTAAACTCCCCGACAGGCCGGGGATCTTCAGCCTAACACGCAGCCGCCATGCCCAAGACTTTTCATATCTAACAGATTCTTCCCTTATTTAGAAGATTCTGAGTCGCAGATTCTGTACTTGCCGTGCCCTAGTTGCGCCGACATAGCAACTTTCCTTATAGAGCCGGGCATCCTTCTGGAAGCGTCAACTTGCCTTCCGCGGCTCCTCTTTCCTTTGGCGGCTAGGGTGCATTGCTCCTACTGTAGCTGGCATTAATTTCCCTTATGCCCAGTCTCCTCTCCTTCTCCTATCAATCACTCTGGTGTTGTTGTGGGCACGATCACAAACTTCTCCTTCAACTTTTGCTGGAATGGTGGGCGATTTCCGCCAGGCTCAAGAGAGTGCTTTCCGCTGAGAAGTTGTTGCCCATCTTGGTATCATTGGTACCCTTGTGCCCTCCAGAAGTGATTCTCCTGCCTCCTGCTGCCCCTTGTGCCCATTCTGGCTCTTTCCGACTTAAAAAATAGAAAAAACAAAGGACAAAAAAATGAGAAAAAGACACAAAAACACGAGGGAATTTAGACTTCTCAATACCGCAGTCATAGATAAGGGGATAGGACTTCCCCTTCATCTATTCTTTGTCAAGATTGCGCACTTTTACGGGGTTGCTCCTGCCCAGATATCACCGATAGGGTGGTATCATATGTTGGGTATGTATTACCTTTGGGATAGTCTAGGGTTTTCTGAGCCCAGCATCGGGGAATGGCACTCCTCATATAGAATAATGTCTAGCCCTGGCCAGAAAGGGTTCTACTATTTTACAAAATGGGTTAGAGAACGAGCCCCTCTGATAAACACTCTCCCCTCTTCATCGGGGGATTGGAAGCTGAGGTTCCTCTTCATTCCAGCTGAGACCTCGACTGATAGGATCTTGTCAGCGGTGTTTGCCGAAGCCCGTGGATCTTTGAAGCTTGCCTTTGTTACTTTTCTAATTTAAAATATAACTGTACCTGACGTCGTATCTTGTGTCTTTCCACAGGTGTCCATAAGCGAAGGGACGCAGTCGGCACCGAGGCCGAGCGAGTCGAAGCTACTTTCTCACTTCTCGAAGAGAATCACCGTTTCGAGACTATTCATCGAGGTCGAGCCTTGCTTGATATGGGAAAGCTGAAGATTTGGCCCTCGAACGATAAGGTGAAAGCCTTGGCTGCGGCTAAGGTGATGAGTCCCTCGTCATCAGGGGTCAAGAGATCTGCCGAGGCCACACCTTCTGTCTCTCTTCCTTTAAAATGGCAGAAAGACCACGCGAGCTCCGAGGCTCCCAATCCCACTCTTCTGCCCCCGTCAGTGATAGACGTCGATGCCCTAGTTTCTAAGAAGGCATCGAAGGGGTCGGGTAGTATCAAGGTGCCTCTAAGGCCTTTTCTCCTCGATGTCCAATCTGCCATCGCTAGCGGCTGTTCTCCATTGGACTTCGAGAAGGATGGTCTGGAGGAGCAAGTTCAGCTCGTCTTCCAAATGTTGTCGAAAGTTTACCTATTCTCTTACATTTGTATTCGTTTAGTATATATATATACACGTATATTCATAATTACCTCTAAGTAAATGCTTATCACTGCTTGGTTCATTGTGTTATAGGCCCTCTTCTGCCAATACCAGCTTCAGGGTCGGATTTCTGGGCATGCTGAGGGCCTCAAGAAGAGGTTAATGGAGCTCTCCGAAGAGCAAGAGAGGATTCCTGAGGAGAGGAGTGATATGGCTGCGGAGAAGTCGGCCTTGATTGTCGAGAGGGATTCGGCACGTGCTTTGGCCGCCGGGGATTAGGGTCAGCTCGATAGGGCTCTGGACCATCAAGCCCATTTGGAGCTAACGAAGGCCTCTCTGAAGTCGGGGCTAGTTGTCTCTGAGGCGCGGGTCAGGGAGCTCGAGGCCCGTCCTGTGGCCTTGAACTTTTCCTCTTTAGTCGACTCTGCAGAGTTCAAGCCTTACAAATAGCTCTTTTACCAGGAGGGTGGCTCTGCAGTGTTTAAGGTGATTAAGGAGATGATGCTCGAGCTTGACCTCTTCTTTCTTGACACTGATGACGAGGCGGACACCGAGGCGAGCAGGGGCCCTACAGACGGAGCCGAAGAGGGAAAGAAAGCCGAAGCTGGGGAGGATGCCGCGAAGACTGCCGCTTCAGAGGGCGAGAAAGGTGTAGATGGCCAGCCCTAAGTTCTTTTTTCTGTATAAAATTTATGAACAAATTACAAAAATTGTTGATGTTTTTGTGGATACTTTATTTTGCCTTCAGTTGGGTTAATCGTGTTTATTGCTTTTATTATTAAGGCTTTTAACATCGTATCAACAGTAGTAAGTGGTAGACGCATAGGCGTTCTTCTTCTCTTTCTGAGGAATATACCTGAGGTTAATTCAGAAAATGTAACAAATGAAACAAAAATGAAGTATAAATGTTATTTTCCTTCGACGTCTGTTTCTGAACTCGTAGGAAGTGAGGGTCGGACCTCCTGGGCTTCCAGCTCTATTGGTTATTCCGATGCCCAAGTCAGTATTTCAATAGAAGAAAATGCTCGAAAAATAGAAGAAATAAACAGTAAGAGAGAAATATGATACTCTTCTTTGATTTCGAGGCTAACTTCTTTCCCCGACTCGTAGGAAGGCGGGGGTCGGAACCCCTGGGCTTCGGGTTTTGTTAGTCACTCCAACGCTCAAGTCAGAAAATAAATAATGACATGTTTGAAATTGAAAAATGGAGCAATTAAGGGAGGAATACGATACTCATTTTTGACTTCCAGGGCGTCTTCCTTTTCTGAACTGGCTGGAGACCGAAGACCTGAATTCCTGGGATTTAAATTCCTTTTTAGACTTCGAGGTCGATTTTCCCCATTGAATTCTTTCGGGGGTCGAGGATTGGAGCCCCTATTCTCTGGTCTTTTAGCGCCTTGGCTTCAAGCTTACTGGGAGATTTGGTTTGGGACCCCTGGGCTTCGGGTTCTTTTAGCCACTCCGACGCCCAAGTCAGTAAATAAACAATGCAATAATAATTAAAAAATAAAGAATTGAAGAGTTCATGGATGATACTGTTTCAAGTGTATGGCATTCCAGCTGTTGGCTATTGAGCGCCCCTCCCTTGATCGGAGTCTGTAAGCCCCGTTTCCTACAACTTTCTCGATCTCATAGGGGCCTTCCAAGTTGGGAGCTAGTTTTCCCGTTCCGCTCTCTTTCGTGTTCTGGAACACTTTTCTTAGCACCCAATCTCTTGTCTTAAATGATCACAGCCTCATGTTTCTATCGAAGTGCCTTCTTATCATCTGCTGGTAGGCAGTGATTTTCATTGCGGCTTTGTCCCGAAGTTCGTCGATGGTGTCGAAGTTGGCCTTGAGCTCGAAGCTATTGGCTTCATCCGGCCATTTAGTTCTTACTGACCCTATTTCTGCTTCTGCTGGGAGGACTGCTTCTGAACCATAGGTGAGGGCGTAGGGGGTCTTTCCTATGGCGGTTCGGACAGTTGTTCTATAGGACCAGAGGACCCCTGGGAGTTGTTCGACCCACTGTCCTTTGTGTTCTGGGAGCCTTTTCTTCAGAGTGTTTAGGATGGTTTTGTTGGTGGCCTTGACTTGACTGTTCAAGGCTGGGTGCCTCGGTGTGGAGAAAGAGAGCTTGATGTTCCAATGACTACAGAAATCTTGAAATTTTGAGCTTATGAATTGGGAGCCATTGTCGGTGACTATTTCTTTAGGGACTCCGAACTTGCAAATTACAAATTTCCACAAAAAACTTCGTACCTCGATGTCTCTTATTCGCGTGAAGGCTTCTGCTTCGGCCTATTTGGTGAAGTAATCCGTCACGACCAAGATAAAACATTTCTGATTCGATCCCCTTGGCAATGGGCCCACGATATCCATTCTCCATTTCATAAATGGCCAAGGTATAGTTGCGGTGTGTAGAGGCTCTGGCGGCATGTGACTCTTCTGGGTGAACCTCTAGTATCTGTCACATTTCTTGGCGTGACTTTTGGCGTCTTTCCTCATGGTTGGCCAATAAAAGCCGGCCATTAATGCTCGGTTAGCCAAGCTTCTATGCCCTGAATGGTTTTTGCATCCACCGTCGTGGAGCTCAGTTAGGATGTACTTTGCTTGGGTCGGGCTTACGCATTTCAAATAGGGTCCTGAGAAAGACTTCCTATACAGGGAGCCGGAAATCATGACGAACTTTGGAGCTTTTGCTTGGATCCGTCTTGCTTCGGTGGGCTCTTCGGGGAGTTCATTTTCTGTTATGAATCTGCACAGAGGGGTCATCCAGTTTGTTTCGACGTCGATGGGTAAGACCTCGGGATCGTCACCCTTCCATACAGCGGGCCACTTGGCGTATAGGACCTGGATATTCTTGTTTTGATTGATCTGTATGGCTGATCCCAAATTAGCCAACGCGTCGGCGTGGCAGTTCTCCTCTCTAGTGATGTGTTAAGCTTCGATCTTTTCGAACTTGGCTGCCATTTACTTTGCAACCGCGAGGTATGATGCCATCCTCGAATCCTTTGCCTAGAATTCTCCTTCGAATTGGTTGATTATCAATTGTGAATCACTCATGATTCGAATCCTTTTAGCTCCTACATCAACTGCCAAGTTTAATCCTACTATAAGAGCTTCGTATTCTGCTTCGTTGTTGGTGGCTTTGAACCCGCATCGGATAGATCTTTCCATAATTGTTCCTGTTGGGCTGGTCAGTACCCTGCCCATGCCACTCCCCTTTGAAGTGTTGGATCGATCAACTTAGAGGGTCTAGTACTTCGAATTCTCATCCTCGGTATTTATTGTCGCTTCTTCTTCTGGTTCGACCTCGTGGGAGAAATCGGCGATGGAGTCTGATAGGACTTGGGATTTTATTGATGTCCGGGGGACGTAGTGTATATCATATTTCCCGAGTTCGACGACCCATTTTGACAATCTTCATGCGAGGTCTGGCTTCCTCAACACAGCTCTTAAAGGGAACTCTGTGACTACTTTTATTGAATGACCTTGAAAATAGGGCTTCATTTTCCTAGAAGCCATGACGAGTGCTAAGGCCAGCTTTTTGAGCTGTGAATATCTGGTCTCGGTGTCTAGCAGTGAGCGACTAGCATAATATACGGGGTGCTGCCTTCCTTCGTCCTCTCTAACAAGCACTGCACTGACAGAATTAGTAGAAACAGATAAATAGATAAGGAGTACCTCTCCGTCGATTGGTTTGGATAAAAGAGGTGGGCTCGAGAGGTATTCCTTGAGGTCTTCGAGGGCCTTGGCACATTCTGGAGTCCATTCAAAGTCTTTGTTCTTTCGTAGAGTCTGGAAAAATGCTCAGCTTCTTTCTGAGTATTTGGATATAAAACGGCTGAGAGCTGCTAATCGGCCGGTCAGTTTTTGGACATCTTTCGGGTTTCTCGGGTGCTGAATGTTTTGAACCAGTCTGATTTGGCTCGGGTCGGCTTCAATACCTCTTTTTGTTACGAGGTATCCCAGGAATTTCCCCGATGTTACTCCGAAGGCGCACTTAGCGGGATTCAGATTCATGTTGTATCGGCGTAGGACTTCGAAGGTTTGTCGGAGGTGCATGATATGGTCTTGAGCTCGCAATGACTTAACTAACATGTCATCGATATATATTTCCATTGTTATTCTGATGAGTTCTTCGAATATCCGGTTTACCAGTCTTTGGTACGTTGCACCTGTATTTTTTAATCCAAAGGGCATAATCTTATAACAGAACATACCTCGGTGTGTGATGAAAGCTGTCTTCTCCTGGTCTTCTTGATGCATGAGGATCTGATTATATCCGAAGAAGGTGTCCATGAAACTCATGAGTTCGTGACCTACCGTCGTATCGACTAGAGCGTCTATATGTGGGAGGGGGAATGAGTCCTTGGGGCACGCCTGATTGGGTCGGTGAAGACTATGCATAGTCGGTTCTTTCTATTCTTCTTTTTGACCACCACAACATTTGCTAACCATTCCGGATAGTGGACCTCACGGATGTGGCCGTTCTTTAGTAATTTGCCTACTTCTTCGTCTACGATTTTGTTCCTTTTCGAGGTAAACTTTCATCTTTTATAGCTTCACCGGGATTTTTTCTAGGTCCACCTGCAATTTATGAGTTATAATGGAAGGGTTGATACATGTCATGTCCTCAAATGACCATGCGAAGCAGTCATGATGTTCCTTGAGGAATGCAATTAGTTGCTCTCTGATGTCTGAGGTTAATCTGGACCCGATCGACACTTTGTGTTCTGAGAGTTCGGGATGAATCTGAACTTCATCGAGGTCTTCGATCTCTGGTTCTTCATAGTTTCGATCTCCTATGCTCGCGGAAGTTGAGCCGACCTCGATGTGGTTGACCTCGATGAATCATTTCTGCTTGAAAGTGGGAACGTAGCATTCTCTGGACGAGACCTGTTCTCCTCGTATTGTTTGAACTCTCCATGGACTAGGAAACTTCATGGCTTGGTGGTATGTCGAGGGTACTGCTTGGAGCTTATGGATCCAGGGTCGTCTCATAATCACGTTGTACGCTGAAGACGCGTCGATCACCTGAAACTTAGTGATGAGGTTAACTCCCTCGATATAAGTGGGGAGTGTGATCTCTCCTAAGGTCGTTTTGTGTTCTCCGCTGAAACCGATCAGTGTTGTTGACTTTTTGACAATGTCCGTTTCTTTCACCTACATTCCTTTCAACATACTAAGGAAGATCACGTTAGAAGAACTCCCATTATCGATGAGAGTTCGTTTAATTAAGCAGTTTGAGATTAGAAGTGAAATGACAAGTGCATCGTGGTGTGGGTGTGAGAGTTCAGATACTTCACTACTGGAGAAGCAAAGAGTGACTAGTTCATCGAGTTCGGCTTCCTTATGGATATTACCTGAATATTTGAGGGATCGGCAGTGCCTCTTTGCTGATGATTGCGACACGTCACTGACCTCTGAGCCTTTGGTTATACAGTTTAAGGTTCTATCGATCCTCAGAGGCTCTGGAGGCTGAGCTTTCGTATGGTTTTCTCTTCGATTCCAGTTCTCCTTTCCTTTCAAAGTCAAGAGGTTGGTCAGGTGTCCCCTTTTGAGAAGCTCGATCACTTCAAGTCTGAGTGCGATGCAGTCGTCCGTTCGATGCCCATGATCATTGTAGAAGTCACAAAAATTGCTCCTATCTCGCTCGTTATCTGGTGTTCTCATCTTCGGAGGCCATTTCACGTTTTGTCCGAGCCCTTTCATCGCGTTTACGGCTTCCGAGGGTGTTATGCAAAGATTATATTCTAGTAGCCTCCTGTCTGGGCACTCGGGTATTCTCCTGTTTCTGAGATCGAACCTGGGGTTACACGGATAGGGGTCTGCTCGATACCTCTCATTTCTGATATGAGTTCTGGACTCCTTGCGAGGTGGATCATTTCGGGGTTTAAGTTTGGATATATTCGCTTCATCTTCTTCCCATTTGATTTGTGCCCACGCTTTGGCGAGGACGTCTTCCATCGTTTTGCACGGATACTTGGTCAGTTCTTTGTAGAGGTCTGAGTCCCTTCTCAAACCCTTCCTGAAAGCCAATACGGCGGTGTCAATGTTGCATCCTAGGATCGACACCTTTTCTCTGTTAAATCGCCCTACGAAGCTTCGTAGGGTCTCTTCTGGTCTTTGAATTACTGTGTAAAGGTCGTCGGCAAGCTTCTTGATCTTTCGGCTACTAGCGAACTGCTCGACGAACAAATCATTGAGTTGAGCAAAGGTGGAGATCAATGAGTTCGGTAAATTTGTGAACCACTGAAGAGCCGGTCCGGACAGGCTACTTCCGAATCCCTTACACATTCTAGCCTCTCTGCTTTGTCGCGGGATCGAGGTGGTGAACATTTTCTGCTTGTATTGTGCTATATGGTCGTCGGGGTCAGAGGTGCCATCGAACTGTTTCATGGAAGGGAAGATAAACTTCGGCGGCATCTCTATGAGGCTGATTTCGTCTGTGAAAGGAGAATCCGTGAAGCTTGTCGGGGCCATCTTAAGGATGGGAGCTGGGACCTTGGGGATTCGAGTAAGCATGTCCTCCAAACGCTTCAGCTTGTTCTCAACCTCGATTCCAGACTGATTTTCAGTACCTTCGAACCTAGGAGGGGGTCCAAGATAAGGGTCGTTGCTGCTCTCTTTATTTATTTGTTGATGTTAGTCCTCGCTAGTACCTGCAATATTTTGGTTAGCAATTTCATTAGCAAAGTTTAAGAGTACCTGTTCGCGTAGGTGGCTGGTCGTTCGGATTCGTGGGGGTTGTCGGGGAAGTCCGTTGGGAACTTGATTTAGAGGGGTGAATGCTTCCATCCGAGCTTTCAGGACTGAATTTTCCGTTTGGATGGCTGCGAGCTCCGCAATGGTGGAGTCGAGTTGTTGATGGATCGCCCGCAACAACTGGGCAATGTCTCCGCTTCCTCCTGCTGGAAGGATTGCGGGCGGTGTCTCTCTCCGATTATCTTGAGGGTTTGGAGTCGTACTGCTTCGGCCGTCGGCAGTCATATTCGATATGGTCGATCATAGCCCCACGGTGGGCGCCAAATTGTAGAGGCTAATTTTCTACAATTAATCATATATCGGATTCGGGCTCTGGCGACCTCTAGGACCACGCTTAAACCGAAGAATATTAAAGATTTTGATCGAAGGTGATTAATAAAAATCAGGTGAATTGAGGATCGAAGCTTGATATTTAGTCTAAGTTCTTTTAGTTGTTGTTAATGCTTGGCCCCATTTCGTTGGTTATTTTCTTTATTATATAGCCTAGGGCCTCACCTTCTCCTCCAATTTTCAAGGGATTTGGCGACGCCGCAACTACTTTCCCGATAATCAAGGGATTCGCCGATCCTCTAGGAATGCCACCTTATCTTCTTCAAGGGTCTTTTGACCACGTTCGAATTATCCCCAACATCCTTTTGACCCGGTCTAATTACTTATCCTTCGACCTCCATGTTTCATTTTTCCCTCTCTTCCTTGACTTTTCCCTTCAGCCTCTAGACTTCGGACCTCGAGGGTTGTCTATTTCGACCTCGAGGCCTTCGGACATATCATTGGGCCTTCGACTTTGGGCTTTGACAAAGATGGACCTCTACAGACGCGCTGGTGGTGGCGACAGCTGGTGTCTGCATGCAAATTGGTGGAAAAGAACTAGTTTCCAATGAAGCACTCCAATTTCCAACAATTGTTCCCGATACAGAAAGAGAGACACAAAAGAACACGATGGTGTCCCCTTGGGGATGGCCTAGTGGTGATATCTTGAGGCCATAGGTCTCAAGTTCGAATCCTACCAACACCACTAGGTGTGAGCCTGTCACACCTGGCTTGCCAAGTGTGGTTTACCTCCCATGTGTGGTTTGCAGGCTATTACACAGGGGTGGAGGTTACCCAGTGCGCACCTCGGTAGCGACTTCGGGTTACATTCGAAAAAAAAAAAGAACACGATGGTTCCTTTTTTTGTTTATTTACTATTATTTCTATTTTTTATGTAGTAAGAATATTTAAGTAGTTTCATAATTAATTATTACTGAATTAATTTATTTTGTGGTATGAAGAGTAAATTATGTTATGTAAATAGTATCTCACATAAGTTTTCATTTTTTTCTTTAGTATTAGTTGATATTTCATTATTATATTATCACATTTTCATCCTTTAAATTAATAAATTGGAACTATGAAAAAAAAGGAATATATAATAAAAGGTATGCCCTATTGCTGATAGGGAATCCAACCCTTGATGATAGATTTAGGCAGGTGTGCGTAAATGGTTAGTTCGGTACAAAATCGAGTTAAACTGATAAAACTAAATAAAAATTTTCTTAGAAAAATTCAAACCAAAGTAACCAAAATTATATATATATATATATATATCGAACCAAACCAAACCATAATTCTTTGATTATTTTTGTTTGATTTTCAATTTAACCTAATTTTTAATGTTTATTTTTGTTTTCTGAAACAATTATATCTAAAGAAAAATAGCATGCACTTAATAGATAACAAACAATATATTAAATAAGTAAATATTTAAAAAATTACATAACTAGAAAATTGAAACTAAATATTAGAATTTTAAATATTATGTAGGTATAAATACCTTTTAAATTTATTAATTTAGGTGTAATTAATATTAGAATTATAAATCATAAATTATAAATATAGTATATATGATTGGTTCGATTTTAACAAATATATTTTTTACTTAAATCGAAATCGAACCAAACTATATTTTGATTTTCATATTGAAAATCAAACCAAAATTAAAGAAAAATGACCAAACTAACTGAACTAAATAACTCGGTTTGGTTCGGTTTTGCATGTCCCTAGATTTAGGGTATCTTTGCTTTGAGAATATACTACTACAATTTAAATGCTAGATAAGTTACCGTATACAATGATGGATAAATTATATCTCACCTCTTTGGGTGGGATACATATCCACAAAATTCACTTTATCACGAGCATAAATTATCAATTATTTTAATATCATACAAAATAAACATAAGATAATTTAGTAATCCACCCCTGTCCATCAAAGTAAACAAAACCTTTGAGAATTCAGTAAATGTGAATTAATTATAATATTTAGGGTGAATATTTATTTGTGGCAATTATCCTTTAATGAAATATAACAATTTTTTATAACAACAAAATTATATCCACTTTGGTAAAACAGTCCTTAAATTAACATTTTATTAATCAATCAAGTAATGCTTATATAAATTAAAAAGATATCAAAATATCTGACATTATTAATTCATAAAGGTTGTATTGTATCTATCAACGCCGCCGTTCGCCGCCGCGGTTCCCACCACCAGTAGTTGTACACAGTACACTCTCCAGCCGTGTATGTAATTTTTCTGACGATTGGGATTCAAATTACCTTCAAGTTTACCCAAAAGATGATTAATTAAGGAGAATTATTATTTCCTCAAAAAGAAAAAGAGAAAAGGAAAAAAAGGAGAATTATTATTCGCAAATATTACGCTGCCAAAGAAAGGGCAGGGAATCTTTTTAGTTTGGCGGGCATAGGGGGATTTTGGCGGTAAACGAAGGGCAGAGTACACGCGTCGCGTTTTCATTGGGTGAGCATGTATGTATGTCGGCTATGATGCGTGGCCATGGGGGCATGTCATGGTATGTGTTTTCCCGCGCTAGCGGAGCTAAAGGGTTTTATTTCCCCCGAATCCCAAATAAAAAAAATACTAAAAAATAAAGGAAACCCCAAACCCCTCCCTCTCTGTCTCTATCTCTTACTACTTTCTCTCTCTTCTTCTTCCTCGCAGAGATAAGGGAGAAGCATCAGCAGGCCGTTGCAGACGGAAACAAACAGCAATTCTCAGCTGAGGTTTTTGTTTTCACCCATTTTGAAAAATTTTCATGCTTTTTTGTTTGTTTATTTATTGACTAGGGTTTTCTTTACGCCTTTTGTAATTTTATGTACTTGTTTGTTTCCCTAAATTTTGTGATATGTGGATTCAGCAGATCGGAGATCTGAAACATATGGCTGAGCTGAAGAAGATTTCAAGCCCTAGTCGTGAGGTTGGTGGAGGTGGAACCACCATTGAAGCTCGATTTGCTCATTTTTGCAAGGTCGTTCCTTTAATTTTTACTTCATTTTGGTCTAAATTATCCCCCTCGTTTTTCTTGATTTATTTTTCCGTCTGCTGCTGCCGTTCTTGTTTCTTGGCCGTAATGTGTGCGCGCGTGTATGTTTTCCCCACTTTAAATTCCCCCCCCCCCCCCGCCCCAATGTTATTTATGACCTTTACTTTAAAGAATTACGTGAGAATTAGTTACTAGTATGCTATGCTCTGTAAAGATTAAAATTTTCACATGTTATGTTTTCGCGTTTCATAGTATCTACAGTTTTTGTGGATGATTCAGATATTTTTTGTTTCAATTGGGAGTACTTGACGTATCATTTGTATTTATTTTAGTTAAAGTTATCATGTCTCACATGTTTGAGTTTTCCTTTGTTGGCATTTATAATTAACGATTGATTCGCTTCTGGCCCTACCTTGTAATCAGAATGATCTACCATTAGACGATGATAACCTTTTGGTGCAAGCAACAAAGCTGTTTGATCAAAGCAAGAATCTTCTGTTAGCCAATGTATCTGCTATTGGAACTGGGACGGTGTGTGAACCCTTTTGCCTTTTTTTCCCATACATAAATAAATATACTCCCGTAACTGACTATATGTTCCCTAGCTGTTCTCTTTTTTTACTGAATTTGGTAACTTTAACTGGGTTCCTATTCTTAAAATGGCACGTGTCATTAATTTCTACTAAGTTGTTGATTTATTATGTTATCAGCTGGATGAAGCAGAACGGTATTGGTTTGCATTTGTTCTCTACTCAGTTAGAAGGCTCAGTGAAAATGTTGGCCCCATAGAGAAGGGTCTTAATTTGTGCCAGATCTTAAGAGCAGCAAAGCTCAAGTATTTTCTTTTTATCTGAAACACCGTGTCTTTTTGTTGGTTATTAGGAAATTTGTAGTTATCGCCTATCGATACTCAGATTTTGTCATTTTGCCTTGCAGCATTGTTGATTTTTATAAAGAACTTCATCAATTTCTGATCAAGGCTGGATCAATTTTGAGTAACCTTTATGGTGAGGATTGGGAGAAGAGGCTTGAGGTACTTAATGATCTGGGATTATCTTACATTTTAGCAGATATGCTATTATTTCAATCAAGTTTTTCATCTCCTCTCTTTCTTTATTTCTTTCCTTTTGGTCTTTGGGGTTGAACCTTATTCCCATTTTATTCCATCAGGCTAAGGAATCACACACAAACTTTGTGCATTTGACCCTCTTGAGCAAGTGAGTTTGCATTTTCTCCTATTTCGCCGTCTAGATGCTATCGCTTCTTATGTAATTTTAGCTTAAATCTCTCAACTTAACTTTTTCTATAATCAAATCATGTTCTTTGGTTCTATATAAGCATTATTAATCTTAGGTGTTCCAAACATCTCCTTTATCTTTCTTATCCCATTCTCTAGGGGATTATATTTTTGGCTAAGAAGCTAGTCAGCTATTCAGGGCTCAAAGTGTCCTAGCTTCTGGAAAGATGTTTCCTGATGGCGTGTATCCTCTATGAAGAGAACTATTTGTGTCAGCCTTTAGTTATTCAAAAGTTAGAAGTATTATAATTATTGCTGCTATCACAAAGTTCATCTTTGAATGCTATTACATGGTTCCCGTACCGACAGAGTTTATTTTTCAGTGCCTAATTTGGTACATAATAATTTTATCAAAATTGGCATTTGAATACGGCGTTATTTGTTTAGCTCTGTACTTTGTAGTTGATATCTACATGAATCTATAGAATTTGTATGTAATTATTATTATTACTGGTCAATCACAAAAGGGGCACAATGCCTACTCAGCCCACTCTCTAATCTAATAGGCAAATAAAGTGGTTTTGATTAATTAGCTATGTACGGTCTACGGTGCCATGATGTCACCCACACACAAAAATAAAAGTTTCCCTGTTTACGTTACTTATATGTTTTGCTGACTTTTGGTGCCAGGAAGTACGAGCGTGCATTTCAGGATCTTTTCTCTATCATTGTTTCAAATGATAACAAGCCATTAAATGTTGCAAATAAATCCGGCAATGGGTCAGATTATTACCGTTTTGGATGGTTACTCTTTCTGGCCCTTCGTGTACATGTGTTCCGCCTCTGCAAGGACTTAGTATCATGTACTCACGGCCTAGTTTCTGTCTTGGTCAGTGAATTTTTATGCTTTAATTTGTGAACGGTTATCGTAGATTTTAGATAGAAGTAAGCTATTATGGGAAGCACTACTATGTGTTTCTTTCAGAATCAAGCAGTGCAAAAAAATGGCAATATCCTAGATTTCCAATACAATTTCTTACTGTCATCAATCTTTTCAAATTTCGTCTGCAATAACATATTTCCCAGAATTTCTCTGCCCAAAAATCCCTGAAACCATGCAAAGAAAATATTTTTATTGATGCTTCTTCAAAACTTAGTTTATTTAGCTAATCTGAAACTTCTTTTTAAAAGAATGACTAACTTTGCTGATTCTTTAATTACAACTGTTCACAGGCAATACTCTTAATACATGTTCCTGCCAGCTTCAGAAATTTCAATCTTAATGATTCTGAACGCATAGGTAACTTTTGCTTACAGAAATATATGTTGTTTTGTAAGGGAAATTTTGTGTAATATATTTGGGTTTTGGGTTGCTGCGATGGTATTGTTTCTTTGTCTGAACTCTGAAGGGTCATTCATCTTTTTTGATACTTGCTTACAGTTATGAAAGCTGACAAGGCTGATCTACTCGCATCACTTTGCAATATGTACGACACTTCAGAAGATGTTCTGAGGCAAACTTTGGAAAAAGCAAACAACTTGATAACTGATATATTGAAGAAAAAACCTTGCTTGGCTACTGAGCGGACACCTGAGAACTTGGAAAATATTGTCACAGGTTAGTTTAAGTTTGCTTGATTTTTATTATAATCTACTTTCAATTGACGTTTTTTGTTCTCATCACCAAATGTAGATGGTTTGATCTATTTCGAAGATTTGATGGATGAATCTTCTTTACCATCAAGTATAAATTTTCTGGAGAAGGATTATGATTCTGCAATTCGAGATATGGATGGATTAGATGAAAGGATCTTTATAAATGAGAATGATAGCTTGCTAGGTTCAGGGAGCTTATCTGGAAGTGCTTTAAACATGAGTGGAATTGGGACAAAGGTTGGTTTTTCGTTAAATTTTCAAAAGTTTTAAAAATCACTAAGTTTGTTGCTGTAACTTTTTTTTTTTTAATTTTAATTTTTATTATGCTTCAGAGGAAAATTGACACAATGTCCTCTCCAACAAAGACAATTTCAAGCCCATTGTCCCCTTACCGCTCTCCAGTACGGCATTCCAATGGTTTTGCTGTTGGTGGCATGTCCAAGATGTCTGCTACTCCTGTCAGTACGGCAATGACAACTGCAAAGTGGCTAAGAACTGTTATTGCTCCACTTCCATCCAAACCTTCAGCAGAGCTGGAGAGATTCCTTCAATCATGTGATAGAGATGTGACTGCTGATGTCACTAGGAGGGCTCAGATAATACTTGAAGCCATATTTCCAAGTAGTGGACCTGGGCAAAATGCAAGCTTGATGGACAACATATGGGCTGAACAACGTCGAATTGAAGCAATGAAACTTTATTTCAGGGTTCTCCAAGCAATGTGCACAGCCGAGTCCCAGATTTTGCATGCGAACAATTTAACTTCTTTGCTTACCAATGAGAGATTTCACAGATGTATGCTTGCATGTTCGGCTGAGCTTGTTCTTGCCACACATAAAACTGTGACAATGTTGTTTCCAACTGTGTTGGAGAGAACAGGAATAACAGCCTTTGATCTTAGTAAGGTGATAGAGAGCTTCATTAGACATGAAGAAACTCTCCCAAGGGAACTCAGGAGGCATTTAAATTCTCTTGAAGAAAGACTGTTGGAGAGCATGGTCTGGGAAAAAGGCTCATCAATGTATAACTCCTTGATAGTAGCAAAACCAGCCCTTTCTGCTGAAATAACTCGTCTTGGCCTGTTAGCTGAACCTATGCCGTCTTTGGATGCAATTGCCATGCACATTAACATGTCAAGTGTGGTCTTACCCCACCTTACGCAAAAGCATGAAAAAAATGGTAAAGAATTTTTGGAGTATTATGTTGTATCAATCTTGAGAAAAGATTATTCTTTAAAACTGATATCTTTGTAAGGCCCAGAACCATAGTTGTTAGGCCATTCTGCTGTTTTGGTAGGTAAATACTAATCGTTTATGAAATGATATATCCAGGTCATAATGGAGATATTCGTTCACCGAAGAGAGTGTGCACTGAGTACCGGAGTGTATTAGTTGAACGGAACTCATTCACATCACCAGTGAAAGATCGCCTCTTGGCCCTGAACAACTTGAAATCTAAGTTTCAACCTATTTTACATTCTGCATTTGCCAGGTATTTTCATCAAAAGTTTTATAGAAGCAAGAAAGTCTAATCTAATATTTGCTATCTATTTACTGACCTACTTATTTTCAGTCCTACAAGACCAAATCCAGGTGGTGGAGGGGAAACATGTGCAGAAACAGCAGTCAATGTTTTCTTCAGCAAGGTATCTTGTGCTACTGTAGCTAATATGTTCTATAAAATTATAAAACCCAGGCTTAGGTTCTCGAGCATGTTTGAAATATTGTTTAAGGAAGCTTCTTAGGTGTGAAAATGTTGTGGATAAATCATGTTAATCTATTTTGCTCAGTCAGTGACTGGAGCTGAGGGTTGAAATCAACCTTTTCTACGGGTCTTGCATACTTATGCACAGGGTTAACTAGTTTCATTTATCCTTTTGTTCTAATATATTCCTGTCAAGAGTTCACTAAATATGTAATGGTGAGCTGCTGTTTCAGTTAGCCATTTGGTGCATTGAATTACTTAAATCTCCTTGAAACATTGCTGGATGTTCAACGTAAAAATTTGGAAGTTTTGAACTCCTCTCTGCATGTTCTTGTATTTATGACAATTTCAAATTATATCTGCATCTGGGTTTATAAACATAAGTTTCCTTTCAAATTATTTCCGCATTTGGGTTTATAAAACATAAGTTTCCTTTTTTTTGTTAATATTTAGATTGTGAAGTTAGCAGCTGTCAGAATTAATGGGATGGTTGAAAGAATACAGCTTTCACAACATGTAAGAGAGAGTGTCTATTGTCTTTTCCAAAAGATTCTTGGACAACAAACAACTCTGTTCTTCAGCCGAAATATTGACCAAATTATCCTCTGCTGCTTGTATGGAGTTGCTAAGGTCTGCTTTTGGTGCTTTAACTGGATTCAAGGGTGATAGTCATCTACTCTTTGCTATTCTCTGACATTCAGTCCTGTATGCAGATTTCCCATCTGAGCCTGACATTCAAAGAAATCATTTTTAACTATAGAAAGCAACCTCACTGCAAACCCCAAGTTTTCCGGAGTGTCTATGTTGATTGGAAAACTCCGCGTCGAAATGGGGTATGTACTTTTGGCTTAACTTCTTGCTTTGAAAATACAGTGAAATTTAAGCATTTCCTTTGTTTTTAAACAGAAAACCGGTCCTGATCATGTTGATATTATAACATTTTACAATGAGATATTTATTCCTGCGGTAAAACCTCTTCTGGTTGAGCTTGCTCCTGGTGGATCAGAGCAGAGTAGTTCTCATGCTTCGGATGCCAAGAATAACATTGATGGTTAGTATTTGTAGCAAGTCAATTTTTTAACCTAATATCCTTGATGACCATTTGGAATTTGAAATTGGAAGCAAATAAACAAGTGGAGCAAGCTTTTTTTTTTCCTTCATGTAGTATTAACATGGGTATTGTTCCTGTCAAATTAGGTGCATGCCCGGCATCACCCAAACCATCCTCATTTCCAAGTCTTCCAGACATGTCCCCTAAGAAAGTATCTGCAGCTCACAATGTTTACGTCTCTCCTTTGCGTTCATCAAAGGTCTGAAAAACATCTCAGTGCATTCATCTCTCTCCCTCCCCCTCTTTTGTGATATTGTTGGCTTTGTCTAGAGATTCTGGAAAGTATGCATATTTTTTCTGCCATCTATTGTCAATCTGTGTGGTTGGAGGTATAATAAAGGAAGGAGATAATGGGTGAGTGGTTGAGGCAGTTTTATTCTGCCGTAGCCAATTCTAATAAAGTTTTAATCACCTCTCTTGTCCTGATTTTTTGATGTCAAATTTCTTAGTCGCCCAAGATTTAGTCATTTGCTTAATCTTTCCTGTTGCATGACTTGGCATGTCAGATCTTGAAGTTAAGTATTTCTACCCCACCCCTTCTGGCAGTACCCGCATTTTACAATTTGTGGGCAAATTCGAGTAGACAGTGATTTTTAAACATGATAGATATACAGAAACACAAATATAGTGTTGCCTACATGTTTCTCTACCTATACAGTGCTGCCTACATGGTTTTGCATATTTATGTTATAGGAGAAACATTTAGGCAAGACCATATCCGTGTTTCTCTATACCTATGATGCTTAAAAATCACTGTCTATCCGAACATGTCCACAAATTGCAAATGTAGGCACTGCCCAAAGGGGTAGAGTAGAATTTCTCCTTTTAAGGCTCCGATCATTATCCATCCAAATACAGAACTTGAGAATGGGATATTAGGCATCCAACCTTTGTTTTTGAATCTGGCGAGTTCTCTTTCGCTTTCTGCGTCACTAACTGATAAATTTCACAGATGGATGCATTAATTTCACATAGCTCTAAAAGCTATTATGCTTGTGTTGGAGAAAGCACTCACGCTTACCAGAGCCCTTCAAAAGATCTGACTGCCATCAATAATCGGTTGAACGGGCCTTCAAAAGATCTGGCTGCCATGAATAATCGCTTGAACGGGTACTTTGGAGTTTGTACCAGTAATATACTGAAGTGCTATATTGATTCTCAATGACACGGGGTGTTTTCGTGTTTTGTTTTCAGAGTTAGATCAGTGAAGAACTCCCTCAAGTTTGATGAAGAGAGCAGCTTGGTCAAAGACGCGGTGGTTGCTGTCAGCCTCCCAAGCCAGAATGGAAACTGTGCATCGCCGTCGCATAAGGCTGTAAAATCTGAGCAGCCAGACTCGTAAAAGTATAGCCTGCTTATTCGTATGCTTTGTAGATAGTAGTAGCTTCTTTTGTCTTTCTTAACTGTGTTTTAGGCCATAGATTAGATCAGGTCATGTGATGGGGGGGTATGATGAGCGGTGAGTTACTATATAATGGCCGCCTCTAACCCCGGGCTGGTATACAGAATATGTGATGGTGGTTTATTTTGCTCTGTAATAAAATTACTTTTTTGCCCTCATTCTTCATCTCCTTTCATGTTATGCCTGCAACTACAAAAATGTTTAAATAGAATTAATTTTCATTTGCAAGTATTCAGACAGGCTCTAGTTCTCTGGGATGAGATTCATTCAAAAAGAGCAACAAGCATGATTCGGTAATCAGCATTCATACTTTCTATGGGTTAGTACCATATTATATCCCAACCCTATTGTGTGTTTTTCAATAATATTCCAACCCTAAAAAAATTATAATTTAATATTTGACATTTATGTTAGTAATATAAATCTATCGCAGTAGCTCATTTTGATAACTGAACGTCATATAAATAGTTGGACGTTGATGTCTTATTCCAATACAAATTAAAAAAGGTGAAATACTAAATTATTATTTGGTCTGATTGTCACTACAAATGACCTCCCCTTAGTAGATTTTTTTACAAGTCAGATACAAAATTGTAATTTTTTGAAAGTTGAAACATCATTAAAAAGAAGATCTTGTGGTAGAATAAGATATTAACCATATTTCTTCTCCTATATACTAAAATCATTTTGGAAGCCCAGCCCTAAATCTTAGTATATTTTTTTCCTTTTTATATTTATACTGCCACAGTGCCACACGTAAACATACACGCTCAATCTAAGAAAACCAAGCTAACTTTTTAGAATATAAATGTCCACTTTAATCTGTATTTGGACAAAATTAAGATTACCTAGAAAAAGAGAAGAAGAAAACATACGATTGTGCTTCTGAAAAAGAGAAGAAAAATACCATCAACTCGAACTCTACTTGACCTTATATAAACTCCATATTTTTCCTCTAAATGGAAGAGCTGATGCAAACAATTTCCCCACGTTTTCCGCCAGTTGACCGCTCGATCTCTCTCCGGCCAAAATTTTCTGTTATTATGACGAGTTTGATTGAATTTGATTTGTCGCCGATGACCTCTCCGATTGAAACCATGCAGTTTGATTCGACATTAACAAACCATTCATTTTGGCCTCCACCATTTCTCCTCTCATTTGAAGCTCCATTTTGATGGTAGATTTCAATTATTTCATGTTCTAATCATTATTCATAGTCTCAGATTTTCTAATCATTATTCATAGTCTCAGATTTTCTTTGGCTGTTCAATGCCCATCTGTGCTTGCACATCTCTAGTCTTTAGTCACATTACATAAGTTTTAATTGATATTGTATTCAATTTATACAAATAGTTGTCGGCACATTCAAACTTATATTCTTGACAGTTTTTGGTGGATATTTTGGACCTCATCTCTAGCTGAACCCTGGGAGGGGAGGTTTGGAGTTGACCAGAAACTAGAATCTGCATCAGAAGGAAGATTCTATGTTTTGGTATGGATGTGTTTTCTCTCATATCTGATGTCAGTTCGTGGGCGAAACAATTTTAGAAATTTCCCATATAAGTTATTCAAGATGGACGCATAATGAGGAGGGAAGGCATGTCTTATCTAGTGAGTTCAGTATGTTCTAATTTGATGGTGATGTTAGTTTTAGTTTTAGTTACTTTACCTCACTAAATGTCTTAATTAAAAAAAAAAAGGAGAATATGATATTGCAGGCATAACATGATTTAAGCGTGAAATTATAGGTCACACAGTGAAAACAAATATTTTCTTCTCTCTTTGACTTATAATGCTATGCTACCATTCTATTTTTGAATGCATTTGTGCCACAGGAGGAAGAAATCCCATGGAAGGCTGACATATTTAGGCTATTATGTACATGACCTCCAACATGGTGGGGGATGCACTAATTTTTCTGTCATTGCTTCTAAGCAGAATAACTATCTTGATGGGTATAATCCTGGAGATTTACTATTTCACCAGCTTATATCTGTAGTGACTGTGTACCACAGAAAACCTAGCAGCACAAAGAGTTGAATTGATTTTGTCTTGAGGAATGTCATGTCTGTTTTGAGAAACTTCCAAGTCCATAAATTTTTCCAAAGATATGTGTATTGATTGCGTGCAGCACTGTTAAATGATCCAGTCTAGACATCATAAATTTCATAATTTGAACAGTGAAAGCAATACATTAAGAGTTACTTTTTCTTGTAGGAAGGGTATCCTGCTTTTTGTGGGAAAGAAGAGATATTGCTCTAAGAAAATAAATATTTTTGAGGCAGTTGATTGTATCTTTGTTGACATGAATCTAACACCCAAAAAGCACATATCGTTCCTGGGATTTTCTCAAGCAACACATTATCGGAAGAGCCTCATTGGGAAGACCCTTATTTGTTTGGAATAGTTTGCACAAACTCTTGCGCTCTGATTCAAGAATTTTGTTTTCTTTACCCTGGCTAATGCAGGTCAGCAAGTAGAATTAACGAATAAAATTTTCAGAGGAAAAAGATGGCAGGAAACTTGAGTGAGAAAGTTGAGGAGCAGATTGGGGGAGCAAAGCCTGCTGACTGAACCTCTGGATGGACCTGGGTGAAGCGGAGCTCGTTCTCCTTTTCCTTCTCATTATATATAAATATTGTGTTTCATGTATAAGGAGTTTGTTTCTGTTCATTTAACATATATGAGGGCATTTCTCTTTAAGCTTTCTACTCTTTTTCTCTCTTGTTCAGAATTTGATATTGATCACTGACTGACTTCTGGTAAGTGCTGTACATATTAATTTGGCTATTCTACACCTTTCAGGAAAGAGATGAATAATTAAAAAGCTAGCCCTGAGTTCTCAAAAGTATATGTTATCCATCTATCCATGTGATTTCCATAAAGAGTTGTCTTTTAATCTGCTCTGAAATATATTCCTACTATGTGAACATTTTCTTAATCTTTTCCAATTTATGTATTAGAACTATCATAAAAATCAGAGCTGATGTAACTCTGGTTTTACATTGATTTGTCTTTGTGAGGATTAAATATACCAACTAATGGTGGTTACTATCCAAAGTGGGCAGTAGGCTAAGTTTTGGTAAATGGCAGATCTGCCCATTCTGGAAGTGCAAGATGTTGTTGTCAAGCATTTGTTAATTGTAGTATGGAATGGAAGAAATTATAAGGAGAAGATCCTATGTAATGTACAAATTCAATTAGGATTTAGGAAAAACAATGTTCACCTTTAGACATTTTCCAGTTTCTAAAGAGAGTCTCTAAGGGTAATTACTGATGAGGTTGTTCTCTCCTAGTGCCATTCCCCCTATTTTATGGTTTAGTGTCAATATGCAATCTTTCTGTTAATATAAAAATTTTACATGCTAATCTATTTATATGCACTGGATGTTAATGTGTGCCAAAGGTTTTAAGTGTTGGAGATATTATTTGCCACTAATATCTCCAACAAATAATATCTCCAACATTAAGCAATGAAATTCTTTCCTGAATGATGATATCTATTTATTGCTAGTATTTTTTTTTTTTTGTTACAGAAAATAATTACTTCTTCCTTGCTCTAATCATTATGGGAAGATGGCAGAATTATTTTCATGAGAAATGAATAGGCTTATATCTAGTAGACTAAAAACTGAAATAGAAAAATACTTTATTTACAACATTTAATAGGATATGCTGAGTTTGCATAAGGATTTCGAGGATTTCAGGCAAGGTTTTTGTTTCTTTATTTTATGTGGCACCTGCAAGGTAGCAATTACTACATTCTGTGCCGATCTTTTTTACCATAAGTATTGTTGGGCATAGAATAATAAATACGTTATTTTGTAGGTCTGTAGATACATGACAGCAGGATTTTTTATTTTCATTGTCACAAACATTATCATTATAGACTTAGTGTTTATTAGTATTCTCTTTTGGGCACATGCCAAGGTGGACTGTGGATAAGAAAAATATTTAGGATTATTGATTTTTCTTTTATTTCCTTGTAAGCCAGATGGTAAATTCAATTCTTTTGCTCGTCATAATTAAGTTCAGTTCCATTATTTATTTTGCCATCGCAACGTTCAAATCTTGAGGCCCTTTTTAAATTTCACCTGCGGCATTAGGGCCAGATGTGCATCCACATTTGAACAGTTGTAACCTAGGGTTTTTTTTTTTTTTTTTTGTAACCAACTTAGAAAGGTGTTTTTATATCTGCTGTCACAATTCTTTTACTCGTCACAATTAAGTTCAATTTTATTATTTATTTTGGGGGATTCACTAGAAACCATTGCAACGTTCAAATCATTGAGGCCCTTTCTAAATTTCCCTTGCTGCATCAGGATCAGATGTGCATCAGGACCAGATGTGCATCCACATTTGAATAGCTGTAACCTGATTTTTTCTGAACCAACTTAGGAAGGTTTTTTTTTTTTTATATCTGCTATCACATCACAATGTGCATTTAATGCAGCCCCCACCAAATTCTCGATGCCGTTTATTTTATTATAATCTGGGGTTTAAATAATCTCATTTATTGATATGAATAAAGAAATTCATCCTCAGAGGCTAGTATAGTGCCCAAAGATAGATATCGTCTCTCAAAGAGTGTTTAACTCTTCTATCTTTTGATAAATTTTCTAGGGATTTGTTTGGAATTACTATCACTAACTCGTCCCTGTATACGTCAAACTAAACAAACAATTAAATAACAAGATGAAATTAAACAATATAAAGGATATGTTCAAGTCAAAATGAGTTCGGTTTTGGTAGATGCATGCACAATCACATAGGTACCTTGATTTGACCGGTTGGTTATAGGAAGCAGTTATGGGCAACTTACACCCCCCAATCCCTTCTTACTGTTTATGCTAAGAGCGATACGGACGGCGACTCTTAGTCCCTAACTACCTAAGAACCTAAGAAGAGACGCATACAGAGGTTTTGCAAGGGCAATAACATTAAATCGGAGAGGCCCAACACTAGAACAAGGACACATCCTCGATGTGCCCACCAGATCTACATATACTTCATTCTCCAAGCCTCGACGCCTGTTTTATCACTTAGTGGCTCATCAGGGTATGAGCGCCCTTACTTCCACCCTGACTTACATAAACAATAGTCCAATTAAGAGTGACCAATTACCTAACCTTGCTATTGCCATGTCATCGTTCTGTTCAAAATGAAGTTGGGAATCAATTTAAAGTAAATTAAGAACAATAAGCCTCATGCATAATTTCTACCTTAACCCATTACATTCGACTTGAACACTTGTTACTTAGCCAGAAAACATATTAAATAACAAAGCAAGAGTAAATAAAATAAACATAATTATGAAAGAAACACGAACTGAATTATCGGCTGGATCCAACTCCAGTTTGGGCAAAAATAGGTACTTGCATCAGTTGAGGGCAAACCACCAACTGCTGTGTAGAATATTCAGTAGCAAAACTGTTGGAAACTAAGTGCGGAAATGTAAATGTTATCGAGTGTGTTTGTAATTGGAATAAAGAAAAGTATTTATAGTTGCTAAACATCCATATCTTGGCCTAGCCCAGCCCACGCAGGGGCATAAAGTTAGTTGAAGAAGACCACTTCAGCACAACGGTCATGCTCGCTAATTTTTAGGGACCGTGCTCCTTATCTTCTTTCTCATTTATCTCTTCGTTCTTCTCTCCTCTATCTCTTCTTTCCTCTCTCCTTTTCTGAACTGATCGTCCCTTGTTTCAGAATTGATGCTTACGTGGATCCATGCTATTTGAGTAGAGGTGGTCGCTAAACTTTCTCGCTAAATCCACAATAGACTTTCAAAGTTTCAGTGTCCTTACTTATGCCCTCAGTTGAGTCAGCATCATGGTTATGCCTTTAAAGGATCTGAACGTGCTCATTCTCCACCTTGTCATACTTTATCCCTAACAAGACTCTATATACAACCAAAAGTATGAAAAAGAGTAAAAAGATAAAGTAAAAAGACACGAATTTAAGTCTGTATCACCAGGTTAAGGCTACACAGGGATCACTTGGGTCCTTTATGGGTGAAGGTGAATCACATACACAAGCCCAAAAGTTATCAAATCAAGAGAGAGAAGCAGAGAAAAGATAGCAGAAGCTCAGGAACGCATACACAGAGAGCAGGAACAATACCCAGAATCATAAAGATTCACAGAAAATCACAGAGATTCAAGAGAAATCACAGAGATTCACACAAAAATAGAAAGATTTAGGAGAAATCACAGAGATTCACAAAGAGTCATAGAAACCTTAAAAACTAAGGGTTTTGGACAATACGAGAGCAGAAACCCCCGCGGTTGGGGTTTCCGACTTACCTCATCATTCAGAGTACCAAGGCGGTCGGACGGTACCGATGGGCAATGGAGGGTGCCCCGGATAGATTCTCCCGTGGCTCTGATACTACTGTAGGATATCACGTCTTGTTGGAGTTTCACCACTTGCTTTCCGTCACTACGCAGTCGGCAGCCGTACGTCCCTCAGGGGACAAGAGGTAGAGAATCGACGGCAACAAAACTAAGGGTAACTTGAGATCGATAACTCCTTCAACAGTGATCAAAGACACACAGTAGACCAAAAGTAAAGAGGGCGACTTTATGTCCACACTGACAACACCACACTTATCACAAACCCACGATTAACCCGCTACTGCACCTAGGATACTCGCATGAAGAGATCCCGACAGAAATCTAGACGAACTGGGATGGTAAGAAAGTATGAGCACAGAGCTCCAAGTATAAAGATTGTTCTAGGGTTTGCAAGAAGAAGAAGAAGAAGATAAATCAAAGAGTGAATGTGAGAGATAATGAACATTGAAGCTGGATGCTTCATTTAAAGAAGCTTAGGAGATCAAGAGTCGTCTTGGGATACAACAATGGGTTGCCTAGGTAGACCGCCAAGGTAAGAAGAGAGTTAGGCCAACATATGGGTCAATATCCCAACACCCCTAATGACTATAAGAAATTTGATTTTCAACGATCCACTCTCTGGCTGTTCATTATTACGATGTCAGCTGACCTTTCAATTTTTTTGCGTAAACGTTATTGCCATTAATTCCATACTTCGTCCTATTTGGAAAGAATTTCTCCTTTTGAGGTTGCCTTTAATACAATCTTCAGGAGATAAATATTCTTATGCTTGCGTATTAATAAATTCAGAACTTGCTCAATATGCTATATCAGCAGGAATGTGGGGCATGGTGATTAATGTTGGGAGAAAGACTTCCGTGCACAAGGTCTTATTTAAGATTGAGTGTGGCAGGCGCGTGGCGTCTATGCACGGGTTCACGCGCGCCAACGCGCAGCGCATGGCGCGTGGGCGTCACGCGCCTGTCAGTTTTTTTTTTGGATGATTTTTTGCTTTTTTTTATTTTTTTATCCGATTTTTACTTTGTTCCTTTTGTTTTGTTCCCCAAAAATTAATACCCTAAAATATAATAAGTGAACCCTAAAATTAAAATAAATTGATTTAATTTGTTTGAAATGAATATGAATTTATATCCTAAAATAGAATTAATAAACCTTAAAAAATACAAAATAAACCCCTAATCCCCCCCCCCCCAAAAAAAACCCAAAAAATACAAAATAAACCGCTAAAATCACCCCCTAAAACCCCTAAAAAACACAAAATAAACCCCTAAAATCACCCCCTAAAACCCCTAAAAAAACACAAAATAAACCTCAAAAATCCTAAAAAAACACAAAATAAATCCCTAAAAAAACCTTGAACCTCTAAAAAACCATGAATTTCTAAACTCTAAACATTAATTGGAATGACAAAAATCACAATTTGAACTAAATAAACTAGTATAAGATAACTACCAGGCGCCTTACTTTTTAATGATGCAGATGATACTTTTCAAATTTTGAGTGATAATTTTTAGTGTTGCAGTTGATACTGATTTTACCGATTTTTTTTTAATATTTTGCGGATTGACCTACGGTTTGACCTTACCCGTCTCAAATAAGCCTTATTTGCACCTGGTGCATGGAAGTTTATGCCTAATGTGGGAAAAGATACCGATATAGCCTTTCCATTAGCTTTCATTTGACAGCATGGCCTGGTTTATGATTTTATTTGTTGAGTATGTTTGATGTCCTGCAATCAAGTTTGCTCAATCCTTTTAAATTCTTTTGGTAGATCAAACATATTTTTTCCATGTAATATTCCCTTTCTCGGACAAGCTATGTGTTCTTATTTGTGGTGATAATTAAAGTTCTAATCTCCTACCCAACCGAAAACGTTATCAGTGATCAACCAAAATCCGAATACATTGGAATCACTTTTTCTCATAAAAAGTAGGATCCAATTTTAAGCAAGTCAAATTATATGGACTCGGTCTTTATAAATGGTGTTACTAAATACACTCCTAAAATTATTTTACACGCCACTAATTAAATTAATGAAAAGATAATAATTTTTGTGATTATTAAAATTCCTTTTTTTCTAACTTTCACACACTATAAAAAAAATTTTACACGCCATAAAATAAAAATATAATAAATATAAAAAAGACATGAAAAAAATGTGTACTCCATATTTTCTACCAAGTCAAAAACATCAAACATGATTTTCAAATTATAATCTTGATACCTAGTTTCTCAAACTTTGGATTCAATTATATTGTGTTTAAATCAATCATGGAGGGTAGAAATGGTGAATAAACAAGTAATGTAAGTGATTTCATAAGCTTTGAAGGATCAATAATCAGATAGATTATATTTATACAAATAATATAGCCTAATCAACCACAACCTTCGATGAATTGAACAATTTTAAAACTTCAATCATTCAAATACTAAATCTCTTATATTGTTAATCTAATCTATCACTCAATGTAAATGCCCCCTTAATGTATGGCACTCACCCATTACTGCCCTTGGATGAGATTCTCTATTCCCACATTTGATGTTTCAATTTGTGTTCCATAATCAAATTTATGAGTTTCATAATAGATATTATGAAAATAAAATTAATATAACATAATTGATTTAGTCACATTTATCAATGAAATATTGAAATTTTAAAAGTTATAAATCACATTTATAAAATAATCAAGCGTAATAATTATTTCTTTGAAAATTAAATACGAAAAATAAATATTAGCCTAATTGGATATAATCAACCATAATTAATAAGTGCAAACTGAAATATCTCAATCCGTGCTAGGCGTGTTTTATATGAATTGCTAACAAGTGTTCTACGATATGTTGGGAACAGACGTAAGAACAGTAAATAAAAGCAGTAAAGAAATGCACGAGATTGGTAACCTAGTTCGATTAATCAACCTACTCTGGGGGACTTCACCCAAACTTGAAGATTCGTTCTCTACTCCTTCATGAAGTGTATTGAGGAACTTACACATACAGGACTCCCTCCTTATGTCGTCCGTTCTTCTTCATGAACTCTTTCATCGAACGAAAGCTGTGAGATCCCCTCACAACTGTGACACTAGACTCCCTCTAGCTACCCACGACTTCAACTTAAAATCTCTCCCGAGATTGCGTACAAAATGGATTAATAAAACCCCTTACGTGTTTCACTCAAAACACTCAAAAGCTAGACTATCACGTTGAACAGTTTAGGGAACAACTTCTAGCTAATACATAGATCACAAACAAAATGACTCTCAAATAATATTCTAAGAAAATCTAAGTAAGTGGGCACTGATTGCTGCAGTAAATCGGTCTTCTTATAGCTTCACTTCAATATTACCGTTGGTCTTCAATCTTCGGTAAATTGGTAAGTGTATAATAGTTTGTGATCTTCCCAAATGTGTGTAGATGCTTTCCTTGTGTAGTAGGGTTATTTTCAGCACGATATCTATACCACAAGACAATCAAATGATCATATCTTGGCCTCCCAAACTGGATTGGCGCAAGATCTTCATATTATGGAAACTGCCATAATTAAACTGTTCCTTGGTATGTCTGGAACATCAGAGCGAATAGTTCACCAACTGTTCTTCAAAACTTGCACAACGGAACTTTTGTCTTCAGGCATATACCCAAGTACACATTGTCTTCTATATCTCGCCAAAACAATCTCTAAGCAATCTTTTGTGCATAACGATGGCACTAACAATCACCCCCTTTGACGTTTATGAAAGACAATACCCATTAATCTGCACAACATATGAATAAACTCCGCAGATAAAAAAATATTAAAACGTGATATTTATAAGAAACTGTTAGACACAATTTCACGAACTCCACCTTAATCTGAGCTGGGGAGTTTTCACCAACATCCACAATCATTATTTTTGCAGACACAGCTGCATTGTCAGGTTGATCAAAAATTATTACAGACCAACAAAAAAAATAAAACGGGGCAACAAGCATCCCTGGTAGAATATTGTTTGTTTAGAAAAACAAAGCTTTTTATCAAGAGCACACACGCTCTTTCTTCATCATCAACTTCCTTCTTCCTCCAACTTCTTTCTCTCCTTCGGCAGATTCTCTCTCCCCCTTAATGTCTGCCATAAATGGCAAAAACACAAAGTATGGAGGCATCAACATCACCCGGAACAGAACCAAGGGTTGTGGTGGCAGAGGGCTGGTCATCATCATCAACAGTATCAGCTCGAGCAGCATCAGAAGGGCCTTCTGCAGTGGAAGATCCTGGCAGATCAAGCGGAGAGTGAAAGCCTAAAGCTCGTGCTCGAAGATCCATCAAAAAGAACTCCAACTCTTGTCTTCAAGTGCGGAAAGTCCTGATGGCTTTATCCAGAAAATTTACCCCTCACTCCAGAGATTGAATATATCTGTCAAAGAAAACAACATTAACAGAAGGTGAAGGAGCAAATCTGCGTGGAACAGATGGAGGCTCAGAGGCAGGATCTTGAGCAGCATCGCCAGAAGGAATGTCACAGACATGTTGGGCGGAGAAGAGCTTGTGACTTATCAGCAGTCACCACATCGTGTTGAGCCATAATGATAGACAAGATCAGACCAGAATACCTCAAAGGCTGCTGGCTTCAAGTAGACTCGGCATGGGCATACACTTGATCAAAGATGATCTGTCCTAAGTTGAACACCTCTTGTGTTCCAACCTTAAACAGCAGCACAACCAACGTCTTGCCCAATGAAGATCTGTGCTTGCTTGGAGCTAATTTTTTACCGTAATTTTGTGACGAATGGAGTACTTCATACTAAGGTCAGATGCCATCAGAGATCTCCCCTTTGGCCACACCAGACAGCTTTCACCCATCAATTCAATAGCGACCTCATCTAGGTCGAGCATAGACTCAGGGACAACAGTATGATCACGCCCTAAATAAGAATTAATGACAGCAGGAAAAAAACTTATCCATTGACGATACAAAAAAATAGAGAATGCGTGATCAGTTGAAACATCTTTAATGGTCTTAGACAGGTTGGCATAAAATTCATGAACCATAGCTGCAACAAATGCAGGAGCATCATAGACAGACTTATTAAGATGAGAATCATGCAATAACTGGACAACACCAGTTCCCTCAATATCAGAAACAACCAAACGATGCTCAGACACAAGATGGCGACCAACAACTAATTTGTAAAGAGATTGATGAAAAATAGATAAAAATTTACACGAATCATAAGAACCTGATTCAGGATCGGAACTGTCAGAGACATCCTTAGGGACAACATCAGGATCTTCTTCCGAAGGTGAGGGGGCTCTGGCGTTCTTCATTAATGGACATCGAGACCCATAGATCAGTCCCAAAATCCTCTCGGACTCACTCTGAGTAACTCTACGAGTAGAGATAGGGGCAGAGGCACCTTTTCAAGAAGATTTCTTTGCAGGGGCCTTTTTAGAAGAACCCTTCTGTGCAGGGGTTTTCTTGGAAGAACTCTTCTGAGCAGGGACTTTCTTAGATGCCTTAGAGAACTGAACCTTCTTTCAAGCAAGTTTCTTTAAAAATCGTGACTTGAGATGAGTAATAGGTGTCTCATCATCAAAATTGGCATCGGCAACAGGGGATTCTTCAAGTTGGTCCCTGGGTTGTAGCTTGGGTTTTACACCGCGAGAGTGAGAAGAGGGCTCTCCTTGAATATGAGCGGGAGGGAAAGACTCTAAGATAGGTGGAGAGGTCTCATCTTCAACGTCTTCAATTTTAACATTTTCTGCACCCTTGGCCTCTTCAAACTGGGCAAGGGTTTCATCAATAGCAGGCGGAGAAACATCTCCTAATGGGACTTGAATTGTGACTATCAGCGAGTCATGAGAAGCAAGCACAAACGACAGCGGAGCAAGGTCAGATAAAAACTTCATAGTGTCAATAGACGTAGCAAATTCATCAATAGAAGATGAATTAACAGCCATGACAGCGGCAATTGAAGCTTCAACAGCTTCAGGATTCTCCAGCGGCGGTGAAGGAGGCTCGGCGGAAACCTTATGAGCAATTTAAGGTTCCTCAATTATTTCAGAAATAGACCCAACAAGAGGAGTTCTAGGAGGAGACGATGTAGCAAGCACAGACTGTGGAACATCTGTGGGAGCAGCATCTGCCTTTTCTGGACCAGTAGGTGCTGGAATAGTTTGTGAAAAAATTAGGGGTTTGGACAATTCCCTTAGAGCTTTCCAAAGATCAGATGTGTTGATCTTTGATTTCTTGAAAAATGAAGGTTTGGAAGAGCTAAACTTGTCCGCTATTGATTTCAGAGGAGAAAAGGAGAAAAAGCTTGAGAGCAGAGGGTTTGAGCAAAAACTTATCAAGAAAATTTGAAAAGGTTCGTATTGCCTTGAATAGTTTCAAAAATTTGATCTCAACCCTTAATTAGAATTTCAAAAAAGGAAATTCACATAATTAACCGTCAAATCCCATAATCATCACACCACTGCACAACATCGGGAAGTGGAAGTGGGCTGGGCATGAAAAATGAGGGCCCACTAGCCGTTACAGTAACCGTTCTAACAATGCTTGCATCTGTCAAGCACACTTGCAGGTACACAATGGAATAGACCATGAAACAATTGGTTATTTCACTTTCTCTGTACATACATCACTGACCAAGACTGTACAGAGATACTTCTCTCAAAGGAGAAGTTTAGAGAACATAAAGTCCCAATGAGGATCTAAGTGTTTCAAATCTTCTACTATCAAGTGCCTTAGTGAAAATGTCTGCAAGTTGGGCATCTGTTCCAACGTACTCAATTATAAGCGATCCATCTTCAACCAGTTCACGAATGAAGTGGTGGCGTATATCTATGTGCTTTGTCCGAGAGTGCTGTACAGGATTCTTTAAAATATTTATGGCGCTCATGTTGTCACAGAATATGGTAAGCACAAATTAAGGCACACTATAGTCGAGCAGCATCTGCTTCATCCATAAGAGTTGTACACAACAACTTCCAGCCGTAATATATTATGTTTCCGCTGTAGACAGCGAAATAGAATTATGTTTCTTGCTGAACCAAGAAACCATGTTGTTTCCAAGGAAGAAACATCCTCCTGAAGTACTCTTCCGATCTTCAGTACAACCAGCCCAATCGGCATCACAAAATCCCACCAAACTAGGGTTTGTATCATAGGAGAACCATAGTCCTAAGTCAGCAGTACCTTTTATGTACTTGATTGTGTTCTTGACAGCCTCCAGATGACTTTCTTTAGGATCAGATTGGTACTGAGCACACACTCCAACACTGTAGCAGATGTCTGGTCTACTTGCTGTTAAGTAGAACAAGCTACCTATCATACTCCGATACAAGGTTTGCTCAACGGATACACTCGCTTCATCTTTTGACATTTTCAAATGTGTTCCCATAGGTGTTCTCTTAGAACTGCAACTCTCAATTCCAAACTTGTTGATCAAGTTTCTTGCATACTTCATTTGTGACACGAAGATTCCATCATCATTTTGCTTCACTTGAAGCCCCAGGAAGTATGTTAGCTCACCTACTAAACTCATTTCAAATTCTGATGTCATATATTTGACAAACTCATCCACCATTCTGTCTGAAACAGATCCAAAGACAATATCATCTACATAGATCTGAACGATGATCACATCAAATTTTTCTCTTTTGATAAAGAGAGTTCTATCAGCTCCTCCACGAACATAGCCTTTCTCGATAAGGAACTTGGTTAGACGTTCATACCAAGCTTGTGGGGTTTGTTTGAGACCGTAAAGCGCCTTTTTCAGTTTGTACACAAACTCGGGATGGTAAGGATCTTCAAAGCCTTTGGGTTGGCTTATAATAACATCTCCGGACAGGTACCCATTCAAGAAAGCACTTTTCACATCCGTTTAGTACAACTTGAACTTCATCCATGCAGCCATGGCAAGAAGTAATCAGACTGATTCAAGGCGAGTAACTGGACCAAACGTTTCATCAAAATCTATTCCCTCAACTTGGGAATATCCTTGGGCAACTAATCTTACCTTGTTCCTGGTTATGTTTCCCTCCTCATCGGTCTTATTTTTGAAGATCCACTTTGTGCCTACCATATTGGCATATTTGGATCGTGGAACAAGATCCCACACTTCATTTCTTTCAAATTGCAAGAGTTCTTCTTGCATAGCTTAAATCCATCGATCATCTTTCAAAGTCTCTTTAACATTCTTAGGCTCAACAGTGGATGTGTAGCACACATTGATAATCAACTCATGATAGTTCTTACAAATTCCTCTTGTTCGGGCCCCTTCACTCATTTCACCAATGATGTCCGATACAGAATGATTTTTCTAGACTCCTTTTGATGGTTTGTAGACATCTGGTTTCTCAGGCCTTGGTTGAGTCAGGTCACTATTTTCATAACTGTCAGGCACAGATACAGGAACATGGATAGGAACATTAAGACTTTCATCATCAATCTGGGTAGCAGATTCTTTCAGATCATCAACAACTATATTTATTGATTCCATGACATTTTTTGTTCTTTTGTTGTAAACACGGTAGGCACGGCTATTTCTTGAATATCCAAGAAAAATGCATTCATCTCATTTGGCATCAAATTTACCAAGATACTCTCGATCTCTCAACATGTAACAAATACTTCCAAAGATGTGAAAGTACTTAACATTCGGCTTCTTCCCTTTCCACAGCTCATAGGAAGTAATTCTGGTCTTAGGTCTGAAGTATACCTGATTGATAACATGACAAACCATGTTCACAGCCTCGGCCCAGAGATTGTCAGGAACAGACTTGGCCTTCATCATGACTCGACTCATTTTTTGAAGAGTTCCATTTTTTCTCTCAACAACATCATTTTGTTGTGGTGTTTTCGGAGCAGAAAACTCTTGACCAATGCCTTTTTCTTCACAGAATAATTTGAAGAATGCATTCTCAAATTCACGAACATGGTCACTTCTTATTCGTACCAAGTTAGTTCATTTCTCCACTTCAAGCTTGAGATAGTTTTTTGAACGTCTCAAAAGTCTCTGCCTTGTCTCTTAGGAATTCAACCCATGTAAATCTGGTATAGTCATCTACACAAACAAAGATGAATTTTTTTCATCCAATACTCTCGGTTTGAACAGGCCCCATCAAGTCCATGTGCAATATTTCCAAGGCATTTGAAGTGGTGATCTTCTTTACAGACTTACGAGAGGTATGGATCTGTTTTCCAACTTGGAATGGACCGTACACCTTTCCTCGATCAATATTCAAATTTGGAACACCAATCATAGCTTCAGTGTTCATAAGTCTCTAGAGATTTCGATAACTGATGTGGCCAAGCTTTTCATGCCATAGATTTGCTTCACAAAGCTGAGATCTGAAACAAGTTTCCTTCATATTGAGAAGGTAACAATTGTCACGCGATATGTTTCCGTCCATCAGGAGAACACTTTCTTTATCCTTGACTAGACACTTATCTCTTGTAAAATGCACAAAGAGACCTTGGTCACACATCTGACTAATGCTAATTAAATTAGCTTTTAGTCCTTCCACAAGCAGTACATCTTTCAAATTGGGCATTCCATGGATGTTCAATTGACCACGCCCAAGCACCCTTCCTTTGACACCATCTCCAAAGATAATAGATTGATATGAATAATCTTTTTGAATGTTGTTCAGCATGCTTGCATTTCCGGTCATATGACGCGAACATCCGATATCAAAATACCAACTGCTCTTTGCATAAATATTGAGAGCAGTATGAACCACATAGTTTCTGTGGTTGTTCCTTGATCTGTTCCTGCTATTATTTCTCCTGTGGAACTGATTAGATTGTGACAGACCTCTTCTTTTCATCCTTCTGAGGTCATTGATGTAGTTTCTGCAATGAGGTCGAATGTGACCTGGTTTTTCACAATAATGACATACAATACGTGTCTTTTAAGGAGACTTCTTTCGCTGCTGCTTGTTATTTGACTCAACTTTTAGTTCTAGAGCTGTTGAATCTTTTGTTCCAGACGTCTGTCCGTGACA
This sequence comes from Perilla frutescens, assembly GCA_026008535.1. Lineage (NCBI taxonomy): Eukaryota > Viridiplantae > Streptophyta > Magnoliopsida > Lamiales > Lamiaceae > Perilla > Perilla frutescens. The sequence continues at coordinate 23,325,952 of BRKX01000010.1, read as the reverse complement.
GAATCTGTCATAGGTATGTATGACCACCATTATATCCAAGCCTAATATAATCCTAAGGACTTTTTCCTTTGGAGAGAATTTCATCCAGCTGGGATGATCCAGAGTTCATCATTTTAACAAGCTTTTTTAGGTGTTGGAGTTCTTCATTCTGTGCTCCTGGACAGTGACAGTTCATCTTTCAGCTTCTTTAATTTAAAAGAAATATCATCTCTTTCTTTGGTGAGGTCTGAGTTCTCTTTCAACAGTTCCTTATTGACTTCAACCACCATGATCCAACTGGAATGCAGCTTTTTATATGCCTCCATAGCTGATTCTTCAGTGAATTAATCATCGTCACTGCATTCTGATGTTTTCTCATCCTCGTTGTCAGGAACAGTTGCAGGCACAAACTCCTTGACAGAATATATTATAAAAGCAATATGATTGCTTACACATTCTTCATCACTTCCACTTTCATCAGGACCATCACTCTCACTTAAGGTAGAACAGTAAGACTTGTTTCTTTCTTTTAAGAGTGTTAGCACACTCAGCTTGGTAATGACCAAAGCTACTGCATTATCTACATTTTACTTCTTTAAGTTTCTCTTCATTAAAATCATCATCCTTCATTTTTCGAGGTTTAGAGAACTTGTTCTTGGCAGAATTATTTTAAGATGATTTCTCAAATCGTCTTGTAAACCTGGAGAAATTCTTTGAAAGCATAGCAATTGATTCTGCAAGGTTGGCTTTGTCAGGAACATTGCTGGGAACATCCATACTGGAACCCGCCTGAAAAGTAATACTTTTCTTTTGTACAGTTTCTTCATCTGTCAGGCCCATTTCAAAGGTTCGTAAGGACCCTATCAATTCTTGCAGCTTCATCTTGCTCACATCTTTGGCTTTCTCAATAGCCGTGACTTTATAGGCGAATGTTTTGGGCAGAGAGCGAAGAACTTTTCAAACAAGTTTTTCTTCAGAAATGGCATCTCCAAGAGCAAAGATTTTATTTACAATGTCACAGATTTTGACATTGAAATCAGCAAGTTTTTCAGCCTTATCCATTATGAGATTTTCAAATTTGGTGGTGAGTAACTGCATCAGTAAGGCATGAACACTGTTTGTTCCTTCATAAGTGGTCTGCAGTATGTCCCACGCATCTTTATCTTTGTCACAAGTTGAGATAAGTTTGAAGACATTCATGTCAATAGCTGAAAAGATTGCATTCATGGCTTTAGCATTCAGCCCCATAACCTGGTAGTCATCATTGTCCCACTCGTCTTCAGGCTTTATATCAGTTTTCCCTTTTTCATCTTTCTTCGTGGGAGGCTTTCAGCCTTCAGTCACCATCTTCCAGGCATGTTCATCAATTGAAATAAAATGAACGCAGTCATTCTGGCATTCCAGTAGGCATAATTATTGCCATCGAGGAGCGGGGGTCGTACTGTTGATGACAATTGAACACAGATTAATAACCCAAGATCACACCTATGAAACCGGTGACCCGCTCTAGTGCCAATTGAAATATCTCAATCCGTGCTAGATGTGTTTTATATGAACTGCTAACAAGTGTTCTACGATATGTTGGAAATAAACGTAAAAACAATAAATAAAAAAACAGTAAAGAAATACACGAGATTGGTAACCCAGTTCGGTTAATCAACCTAATTTGGGGGAGACTTCGCCCAAACTTGAAGATTCGTTATCTACTTCTTCATGAAGTGTATTGAGGAACTTACACATACGGGACTTCTTCCTTATGTCGTCCGTTCTTCTTTACAAACTCTTTCACCGAACGAAAGCTGTGAGATCTCCTCACAACCGTGACACTAGTGTAATATCCTAAACTTTTTAGTATTAAAATAATAGCCTATGATTACCTTAAGGGTAAGCTAGGGAAGAAAATAGACCCTTAAAATTTTTATTTTAGATAAAGTGTGTCGTTGGATGGTTAGCGATGCCCGGAAAATTCTTATATTTTTATTTCGAGACTCCAATGTAGTTTAAAACCTAAAAAAAAATTATTTATTATTATCACTTCAGGTATCAAAAGATCACGTGTTTGGAATATATATATATATCCAAGGTCTAATAATTATCTAAATAAATACAATTTTATATAATGGCTACTCTACTATACATTATTATATTTCAGTTCTATCAATATATATATATATATTATTTTATTTGGGAACTATTAAATAATATAAGTATATATGTACTTACGAGAACATACTAGTATATATAAGATAATTATATATATTATGTACTATTTTGATAGATAAATAGAAAAAGAAAAAGATAAGGATGATTAAGGATTAAATTTTAGGAAGTGCATTTAAAATATATAGATATGTACTTACACAAATGCTAGATTGGTTTGCTTATTAATTGGTATAAAATAAATGCAAGCACAGACAATTATAATATATTTATATGATCATATCACTTGGGATGAGTTTAAAACTTATTGATGCGTGTCGTATGCTAGAGTAAGTAGGGTTATGTGTCCTTAAGTTAGAAGAGAAAGTGGTGACTCTTACTTTTCACAAATATATTAAAATACTAAGAAATTATATAAATAGTGTAAAACCTAGATTGTTAACTTTTACACTTGGAAATCTTATACAAGAAAAAAAAATATGTATTGTCTTCGTGATTAGGGATCCAAAAAGGTAATCTATACCTTTCGTTTTCTTCTTAGTTTAATTTAATAATATTTGAAACCAAGATGTATATATATAAAAACAAATTACATATATTCATATAAATTTGACGAAATTAGAAAGGTAATAGTTTATTTTCTCTTTTCCGCATCCGATTTTATTTTATTAACAGCAAAAAAGGTTTTGATATCAAATATTTATTAATGTATATCAAACTTTAATAGATTCTAGAATTATATTCGTATTTTGCACTTATAATTAGATTGTGTTATTATGAGATTAATTAGCTATAGTAACAAATTAATTTATACTCCATAATATTTATTTGTTGAAGATAACGATAAATTACTAAGCTAGAGTAATTGATGTAATTGTATACAATTAAGGTTAAGCTATTTTTCTGTAAATATTAATTTGAAGATTCAACACTTCATTGCAAATGATTAATCTACTAGGACGTGATGTTTGGTATGTAAAGTATATGATTGTCATAATATGATTTAATTTATAATCTTCATGTTGCATATTTTTCCTTAGTACGTAGTTGTTTTTAAAATAAAGAGATATAACTGAATAATTAGTTGATAAAAGATATATCAAAGAAATTAACTGATTAGTGTACCATCTTGAAATAGAATTAATGATCAGTTAGAAGATAGTGTCCTAGTTAATTAAGTTATACCGTTCCTATGATATAAAAATTGTTTTAATTTAATCTTTTTTTTTAACTTGGAAATGATGTAAAATTAATGGGAAAATATAGGATTAATTAATAATGAAGATTAACATAAAATTTTAGAAAAAAACTTGGGGATTGAATTTAATGCCATGTTCCTTTAGCAAAATTGAGTTAGTTTGTTGTTGTAGGCTCAGAAGAGATAGCAGAATCCGAGCAGAGCCAACCCAGAGTTTAAAAGCCTTTCTGAAAGACAAATCCTTTATCAGGTGGGTTTTTATTATATAAAAATGTATTTCGGGTTATTAAGCCCTTATATTTATAAAATGAATGTGATTGAATATCCAACTCATGACTGTATTTGATGTGCTCTCCTAACTCATGTAAGTCTTACTACTGTTTTTGGTGACGAAACTACAATGGTTCATCATATCGAGCCCCAAGTAAACAGGGCAATGTCCAACCTTAAGCAGCCGGGTTGTGTACACGAACTGACTCATCGTAAGCGTTCTAGGGGAGAGTGGCGCGCAATGATGGAACTAAAATGATTTAGTATAAATGAAAATCACAAATTTTCCGTTTTAAAAGCTTTCTATGATATGCTTAATATATGATCGGATATTATGTTTTATAAAATGATTGTGATGGTTTTTCTCAAAAGCACCCACTGAGTGCATTAGTACTCACACCCAAAATCTTTTCAAATATTTTCAGGATGAGCTGCGGGATGGTGGACGGCTGTGCTAAGGCTGAAGGACTATCTTTTGATGTATATGCTTCTTTTATGGAGTCTAACTCAGAACATGCTTTTTTTGAGTTTGAATAAATGCACTACGTTCTTTTCTGCCTACCCTGATTATTGTTATGGAATGTCCAGTTTTTCCGAATCTTGCTTACTTCCTGCTCCTGACAGGTGAATGCCTGGCATTTATTTACTTTCTTATTCAGACAGGCACAAGTCTGGCTTTATATTATTTTCCATATCAAGGCAAAAGTCTGTCTTTATATTATTCTCATAACAGACGAGAGCCTGACATCTCTTTATTTCATGTATTTGGACAGACACCAGCCTGGCTTTTCTCATATCTAATCTATTAACAGTTAACCTTTGAACTGTTATTATATATTTACATTGAAGTTTGCCTTGATTATTCTTTCAAGGGTTCATCCTAAGAGTCATGGTATTTGGTTTGAGTCATTTTAGACGCTTTAAAAGCGTGTATTGATTCAGTTATAAAGGTTATGCTGCCCAAATTTTTGGGGCACTAACCCTAGTTCTTTGATTACTTCTGTTCAACAACCTCTTTCCCCTTCTCCCAAGTAACACACCGGTCCCCTGCTCTTCTCCCGGGATCGGGGTGTTACAGAATGGTATCAGAGCGAGGTTGCAACTCTGCAGACCTGTTATACTGTCATATTATTGATTGAGTCTAGTTCTCAGTGTAGTCTCTTAATTAATTGTCTGATAGCTCTAGCACATCGTCTACATCGTACTCATCTGCTTCAAAAAGAAAGGTACATGAGTTAAAATATTTTTGAGATTCAATGATATTTATTTATTTAAAAAAGGAAATGTGGATAAGGAACATTCTCCACATTGATGGTATTTATGAAAAGTCGCGCCAAAGATGGTTTCTAAAGGATAACAATATCATTTTGGACTATGTGTCCATATGATAAGAGTTATGAATGAAAGACACTTACTGTCCATGATGGTAAAATTTTTAGACTTTGTGCTCAGATGGTATTGAATGATTATTTGAATAGGACAATATGTCCATTATGTTTGAAATGAAATATGATATTTTAAATGGGAGTATATGTCTATGATATGTTTTTAAAGAAAGTGTGATGATAACAATCGATGCCCTATGATTAGAAATGTTATAATGTGTAAGTGATTGAAATGTGAGAATGTTAAAGTGATGAGAACCCAGAATGCTTATGCAGATGGAATGTGAACATAGAATGATTTATTGAGAATGTGGATGAATATAGCTAGCTATGATTTATTCACATAGATTGGATTTTAAGTTGATGATTGTTAAGATTCTTATGGAACATGGGTTGATTAAGTGTTTTTCCACGTTTAAGATTATGAGCCCACATGGATTGGTTCCACTGAAATGTGTCAATTTGTTATGATCTAAAATTTCAAAAGAATGTGTTATGTCATGTTTGGATTGAATCATACATGAAAGAGGGTTCATGGCAATGCTGTGGTTCGCCTATGATTTAAAAGGAATGTCTGGGACATTTGGATTCGGGTTCAACTGAGAATCTTATGTATGATTTTAAAGAACAGATTGACTAAGAAGGTGGAAACGATTATGTAGTGCCTTGTAGTCTTGAATGTAGAAAGAACTTAGAATGGATAAGTATATTCTTTTAGATGACTTAAGTTATATGGATTTCTAGGAAATCAGTTCGTTTGTATGTGAATTTGAGGAGTATATTGGGAAAATTTTGAATGTTTATCGCGATAGATAGTTCCCTTCTCGCTACACCTACCTATATACATTTCTGATCGAGGAGCAATGACAAGTTCGAGAAAGGATGTCTCAAGTTCGAGGTGACGTATACGATTATCGAGATAACATGCATTGATTTAAGTGGATCGATACCTATTCTCTCTCTCTTCTATTGACTCAAAGGATGATTGATACGACCCGAGCTGAGGAGATATCTGATCCAATCAAAGTACCGGAAAGGCTAGTACCAAGATCAAGATCTAAGAGATTCAAGGAGAGTCTCAGTGGATTTATACAAGGAGTCTGGAACCAAGATGCATCAAGGAGACTCATCGAAGGTGCTGAAGCCGAGCATAGTTGGAGGACAAAGATTACATGTTGGTGTGAGACAGAGGGACGGCGCAGCCCGATTACAGGCGAGGTGCGACCATATATTGAATCAGAGGGGTGAAAAGCACCAAGGGAGGCGCGGCTCAGTTATAGTCACTGTGCGACCAGCGCACTCGCGCCTCGACTCATGACCAATCCCGTGTTGCACCTACACGGGCGGTTCCAAATTTCTAAATTTTGCTTTGTTTTATTTCCTAATTTAGTTGAGACTTTACTTAGGGATTATGTTGATTTTGGCCAGCTATATAAAGCTAAATTCTATGTTCCAAAACACAACTTTCATATTATTTTTAATCTAAACATGAGTTTTTCACTTTTTCTCTCTGAGAGATTTATCCGAGTTTCACAATACAATGTGAAATTCAAATCGACTTATCAAACAGATTCACATTCCCGTTTGTGGCGTCTTCACATCAATCCAAGTTCGTGTTTCCATTCGATAGCGGGTTGTGGATTCAATTAATTCGTGGTTCAACATTGTTGTGAGGCTAGGGTTTGGACAATCCATCCATTCCGTTCATGTAACCTGATACGCCTGAGAAAACAACTGATATCTTTGTCGTTGTGCCGGCGAGGATTGCATCAATGATGTTAAAGAATATTCAAAGAAAGATGCAGAGAAGAACGTATGAAGAGTTATGCGCATCAAGTTAAAGTGGACCAAGGCAAAGTATATGTCTTAGTAAGATTTACGACTCGAGATAAATAGTGTTTTAGCTAGGAATGATGAGGTAGCTGATAAACTAGTCATATTGTTGATACTAGCTAAGGTTCATAACGTGATTGATGTCTTAATGTTGAGGAAGTGTAAGTTGGATCCTATATACGTTATAAAAAATGAGAAGACAGTTCTAAACCAGGATTTTTCTTATGAAGAAAGACCAGAGGCTATTCTTGACCAAAGGATCCAAGAATTACAGAACAAATGGATATCATTGGTTAAAGTCTTATGGAATAACCATGGAAGAGAGGAAGATACTTAGGAGCTTGAAACCAGAATCAAGGAATTGTACCTTGACTTATCATTTGGAGTATATCAAATTTCGGGACTAAATTTATTTTAAGGGGGTAGAATATATATCCCAAACTTTTTAGTATTAAAATAATAGCCTGTGATTACCTTAAGGGTAAGCTAGAGAAGGAAATAGACCCTTAAAAATTTTATTTTAGATAAAGTGTGTCGTTGGATGGTTAGCGATACCCGAAAAATTCTTATATTTTTATTTCGAGACTCTAGTGTAGTTTAAAACCTAAAAAAAGGGAAATTATTTATTATTATTACTTCGGGTATTAACAGATCACGTGTTTGGAATATATATATCCAAGCTCTAATAATTATCTGAATAAATACAATTTTATATAATGGCTACTCTACTATATATTATTATATTTCAATTCTATCAATATATATATATATATATATATAAATATTAATATTTTATTTGGGAACTATTAAATAATATAAGTATATATGTACTTACGAGAACATACTAGTATATATATAAGATAATTATATATATTATGTACTATTTGGATAGATAAATAGAAAAAGAAAGGATAAGGATGATTAAGGATTAAATTTTAGGAAGTGCATTTAAAATATATACATATGTACTTACACATATGTTAGATTGTTTTACTTATTAATTGGTATAAAATAAATGCAAGCACACACAATTATAATATATTTATATGATCATATCACTTGGGATGAGTTTAAAACTTATTGATGCGTGTCATATGCTAGAGTAAGTAGGGTTATGTGTCCTTAAGTTAGTAGAGAAAGTGGTGACTCTTACTCTTCACAAATATATTAAAATAATAAGAAATTATATAAATAGTGTAAAACCTAGATTGTTAAATTTTACACTTGGAAATCTTATACCAGAAAAAAATATGTATTGTCTTCGTGATTAGGGATCCAAAAGGGTAATCTATACCTTTCGCTTTCTTCTTGGTTTAATTTAATAACATTTGAAAACATGATGTATATATATAAAAACAAATTACGTATATTCATATAAATTTGACGAAATTAGAAAGGTAATAGTTTATTTTCTCTTTTCCGCATCCGATTTTATTTGATTAACAGCAAAAAAGGTTTGGATATCAAATATTTATTAATGTATATCAAACTTTAATAGATTCTAGAATTATATTCATATTTTGTACTTATAATTAGATTGTGTTATTGTGAGATTAATTAGCTATTGTAACAAATTAATTTATACTCCATAATATTTATTTGTTGAAGATAACGATAAATTACTAAGCTAGAGTAATTGATGTAATTGTATACAATTAAGGTTAAGCTATTTTTCTGTAACTATTGATTTGAAGATTCAATACTTCACTGCAAATGATTAATCTACTAGGACGTGATGTTTGGTATGTAAAGTATATGATTGTCATAATATGATTTAATTTATAATCTTCATGTTGCATATTTTTCCTTAGTACGTAGTTGTTTTTAAAATAAAGAGATATAACCGAATAATTAGTTGATAAAAGATATATCAAATAAATTAACTGATTAGTGTACCATCTTGAAATAGAATTAATGATCAGTTAGAAGATAGTGTCCCAATTAATTAAGTTATACCGTTCCTATGATATAAAAATTGTATTAATTTATTCTTTTTTTTTAACTTGGAAATGATGTAAAATTAAGGGGAAAATATAGGATTAATTAATAATGAAGATTAACATAAAATTTTAGAAAAAAAAACTTGGGGATTGAATTTAATGCCATGTTCCTTTAGCAAAATTGAGTCAGTTGGTTATTGTAGGTTCAGAAGAGATAGCAGAATCTGAACAGAGCCAACTCAGAGTTTAAAAGCCTTTCTGAAAGACAAATCCTTTATTAAGTGGGTTTTTATTATATAAAAATGTATTTCGGGTTATTAAGCCCTGATATTTATAAAATGAATGTGATTGAATATCCAACTCATGACTGTATTTGATGTGCTCTCCTGACTCATGTAAGTCTTACTACTGTTTTTGGTGACGAAACTATAATGATTCACGATATCGAGCCCCAAGCAAATAGGGCAGTGTCCAACCTTAAGCAGCCGGGTTGTGTACACGAACCGACTCACCGTAAGCGTTCTAGGGAGAGTGGCGCGCAATGATGGAATTAAAATGATTTAGTATACATGGAAGTTACAAATTTTTTATTGTAAAAGCTTTCTATGATATGCTTAAAATATGATTGGATATTCTGTTTTATAAAATGATTGTGATGGTTTTTCTCAAAAGTACCCACTGAGTGCATTAGTACTCAAGCCCAAAATCTTTTCAAATATTTTCAGGATGAGCTGCGGGATGGTGGACGGTTGTGCTAAGGCTGAAGTACTATATTTTGATGTATATGCTTCTTTTATGGAGTCTAACTGAGAACATGCTTTCTTTTGAGTTTTAATAAATGAACTACGTTCTTTTCCGCCTACTCTGATTATTGTTATAGAATGTCCAATTTTTTCGAATCCCACTCACTTTCTGCTCCTGACAGGCGAAAGCCTGGCATTTATTTACTTTCTTATTCAGACATGCACAAGTCTGGCTTTACATTGTTTTCCATATCAAGGCAGAAGCCTGGCTTTATATTGCTCTCATAACAGGCGAGAGCCTGACATCTCTTTATTTCATGTATTTGGACAGACATCAGCCTGGCCTTTCTCATATATAATCTATTAACAGTTAATCTTTGAACTGTTATTATATATTTACATTGAATTTTGCGTTGATTATTCTTTCAAGGGTTCATCCTAAGAGTCATGGTATTTGGTTTGAGTCATTTTAGACTCTTTAAAAGCGTGGACGAGTTTTTTATTCAATTCCAGTAAGTTTTTCCTATTTATCATGTCTTTACAGTTCTTTATAATATAAGTAGCTAGATCTATATTCCGGGATTTGAACTAAAGATTAAGGTTTAACAAAACACTTAAATACTCGTGAGGCCGTGTGGGCACATTACTGCACGATTAGGTTTCTGTCGATTTTTGTTCTTATTCCAAGTGAGCGTGAGTTTAATATAACTAATGTGGCTGATCACTCTTTAGTTGTAGAGGGCACACCAGGATTAATTGGATTAGCGAATCATGACTGTGTGTTAATTAAAACGGTAACTGGGAAATCGGTGGGTTACTGTGGGCACACGAGGAATCAGTAAACACAGTAAACTTGGGTTCGTCTAGGGCACACTGCTTCCTGTTCATCTACATCTCTTTGGGGAACCGGGGGGTGGGTGATAGGTTAGGGGTTTAATAGACGAGGAATCACTTTTAAAGCTACTCTGAAAGGATGAATAAGGAGACGTAGCGAAAAAATCCGGTCTCTATAACTAGGTGACTTAACCGTGTAGGAAAATCGTTGTGCCCATGATCGAGTGAGTGTGAGTTAAACTGGATTCTAGTTCAAGTTCTGGAACCTTTTATTATTTGATATTTCTCTAGTTTCTTTTTGCAGATTTAATTTCATTGTTGTGACAACGATACCAAAACCCCCTTTTTGTGATTGGTGACTCGAAAGTAAGATCGCATCAGCTCTCTGTGGGATCGACCCTTACTCATAGCTAGCTACGCTCGCTGTGGGCACATGAGTATTACAAATTCATTTTGAGCGTGAAACGACAGTGCGTCAAAATTGACGCCATTGCCGAGGAGCTGATTTCCAGTGATTTTACTTTCCAAGCTGGTGTGCCTGGAAGTTGATGCCCAAGAGCTCTTCAGAAGAAACTCTATTGTACGATCCGGAGATAGAGAAGACTTTGAGGAAAAATAGGACAGCAGTGAAGAGGGCACGACGAGCTGCAAACAGACCTCGTGAGCCCACACCACCACCAGAAGATCAAGGAGACACAGGGCACAAGGAGGAAGAACATTTTGAGAACAACCATATCCACAACATGGCCGCACCAAACGGAGAAGAAGACAACCGAACTCTAAGGCAGTTGGTTTTCCCAACTAACATGAATCTGCGCCCGATGGGCATTACGCTCCCAGCAGTGACCCAAAACTGGGATATTCATGCAAATTTCATCCAAATCTTGCCAAAGCTCCACGGAATGCCTGGAGAGGATCCACAAAGACACTTGTAAGATTTTGAGATGGTTTGCCAGACTCAACCATCCGACCATGGACGAGAGGAGTATGTGTGGTTGGTCTCATTCCCTTTCACTCTTCAGGATGGGGCACGGGACTGGCTGTACACATTACCGACTGACGCTGTGACCACATGGAGACAACTTCAGCAGAAGTTTTTGGAAAAATATTTTCCAGCATCCAGAGTACAAGAAATGAGAAGAAGGATAAAGAGCCTGAAGATGGGAACCAACGATAGTTTCTATGACTATTGGGGAAGATTCCAAGCGATGCTGGTGAAATGCCCACAGCACCAGATTACTGAACACGATCTGATTCAGTATTTTGTTGGAAGACCATATGAGAGGACGATCGTGAATGCCTCATGTGGAGGGTCTATACTGAACAAGCAGCCTGTTGAAGCATTCAGAATTCTCATGGAGATGGCTGAAGACAACCGAGACTTCCGCGGAGAGGGCATTCAAGTTGTCAGTGAATCAGAGAGGGCACCACACTAAGACAACAGGATTGACAGATTGTGTGACAAAATCAAAAAGATCTTGTCTGGTGTGAGCATGGCGAAGAAGGCTAGACCCTGTGGAATATGCAAAAGTGTATCTTATTTCACTGATGAATGCCCCACTCTACAAGATGAAGTAGAAGCAGTAAATGCCATTGGTGGCCAGAATGGGCATTCCAGAAGATATGATCCCAATTCCCAGACTTATAACCCTGGCTGGAGAGACCATGAAAACTTCAGATGGAGAATACCATAGGATGGGCATCCTGCACGCCCATTACCGCCGCCATAAGAGAAGAGAAAGCAAAGGCTGGAGGATCTTGTATTTACCATGGCTGAGAAGAATGAAAATTTTAAGCAAGAAACCCGAGCTGGTCTCTCGCACATGAGCAAGCAAATCAATCAATTGGCTCAAGTCATGCACAAGATGGATGAGAAAAATGGGAAGCTGCCTTCCCAAGTTGAAAACCCAAGAGAGCAAGTGAATGCAGTAGCATTGAGGAGTGGAAAAGAGCTTCCGGAGATGGTCAGACCAAGAGAAGAGAAGGACGATGTGCCCTTGGAAGAAGAAGTGGAAAAAATTCCCACAGAGGATGAGGCACAAGAAGCTACACAGAATGATATTGTTCCCATTCTGGAAGTCAAGCAGTCTGCCAAAGTGCCCATTCTAGAAAAGCAAAAACCTCAATTTCCAGGGAGATTGGCACAAAATAGAAAAGAAGAGGAAACCAGGAAGATGCTAAAGGTATTCAGTAAAGGGGAGATCAATATTCCAATGATCGAGGCAATCAAGCAAGTGCCACGGTATACCCGGTTTCTAAAAGAACTCTGCACCAGAAAGGTGCGCTTTAATGATGATGTAAGGTTCCTAGTTGGGGAGAATGTATCGGCTGTGATACAGAGGAAGCTACCCAAGAAGTGTGATGATCCAGGGATGTTCATGATTCCCTGCATTATTGGAGACAAGAAAGTTGAAAAGGTCATGCTGGATTTGGGGGGCATCAATCAATGTAATGCCCCTGTCGGTGTTCAATGAGTTGAAGATTGGACCTTTGAAGGAGACCCGTGTGGTCATTCAACTAGCTGATCGATCTAATGTTTATCCAGAAGGCTTGATTGAAGATGTATTGGTCAAAGTGGATGAGCTTATCTTCCCAGCAGATTTTTATGTGCTTGACATGGGCACAACGACTTCAAAATCTTCAGTTTTGTTACTAGGAAGGTCTTTCATGAAGACAGCTCGATCTAAGATTGATGTGGACAAAGGCATACTGATGTGTGAATTTGATGGGGAAAAGGTGACATTTAGCATTTTTGAAGCCATGAAGCACCCCCCGGATACAGAAAATTGCAATTTTGTTAAACATTTCATTCCCTAAGCCATTCTACTTTATCCATGGTGAGCAGCAGAGAGCCATTGGAATGGGCATTGTGGGATGGACTGACTGACCAGGATGCCCTGGAGGAAGATGATGACATAAGGGATGGAATTATGATGTTGTACTCATTGAAAGAAATGCCATACAGATGTGTGGACTATGGTGTGCCCATTCGGAGAAATGATGACAGGATGATGTCTTCTACTGTTAGAGCACCCATACTGGAGCTGAAGGCATTGCCAAGGCATTTGAAGTATGCCTACTTAGGAGATAATGAGACACTCCCAGTGATAATTAGTGCGGGGTTGAATCAAGCTGATGAAGACCGCCTATTGAGATTGTTGAGGTTGTACGAAGAGGCACTTGGATGGACATTGGCTGATATAAAGGGCATTAGCCTAGCGGTTTGCATGCACAAGATATTGTTGGAAGATGATGCAAAGCTCGTTCGTGATCCACAAAGAAAGCTCAATCCGGTGATGAAGGATGTGGTGCTAAAAGAGATAATTAAGCTGCTGGACCAGGGCATTATATACCCAATTTCAGATAGCAAGTGGGTCAGTCCAATCCATGTTGTGCCCAAGAAGTTGGACATTTAAGTTGTGAAAAATGAGAAATGAGAGCTTGTGCCCACACGACTGCAAACTGGCTGGAGAGTTTGCATTGATTACCGGAAGCTGAGCACGGTCACGCGGAAGGATCATTTCCCACTTTCGTTCATTGACCAGATGTTGGAGAGACTTGCAGGAAACAAGTTCTTTTGTTTCTTGGATGGATATTCTGGATATATGCAGATAGCAGTCAATCAAGAGGATCAGGAGAAAATAACATTCACGTGCCCATTCGGCACATTTGCCTACCGCAGAATGCCCTTTGGCCTCTGCAATGCTCCGGGCACATTTCAGCGTTGTATGATGAGCATATTCCCCGATCTACTTGAGAACTGCATTGAAGTGTTAATGGATGACTTCACAGTGTATGGGAGCTGTTTTAATCGATGCTTGGACAATCTAGAGAAGGTGTTGCAGTGATGTGTGGACAAATGCCTGGTGCTAAATTATGAAAAATGCCATTTTATGGTCAGAGAGGGCATTGTACTGGGCCATGTGATTTTCGAGAGGGGCATTGAGGTCGATAAAGCAAAAGTGGACATAATCGAGAAATTGCCATACCCCACTTTGGTGAAGCAAGTGAGAAGATTCCTGGGGCATGTTGGATTTTACAGGAGATTTATAAAAGATTTTGCAAAAATTGCCCAGCCTATTACTCATTTATTGCAGCAAGATGTCCCATTTGAATTTGATGAAGACTGTAAAAAGGCATTCAATTTTCTGAAGAAGCAACTGGTCATGGCACCGGTTATTCAACCACCAGATTGGGGAATGCCCTTTGAGATTATGTGTGACGCCAGTGGCTACACTGTGGGCACTGTACTGGGTCAGAAAAGAGGAAAAGAAAGTCATGTAATTTACTATGCTTCCAAAACTCTGAATGGGGTACAGTGTAATTACACCACTACTAAGAAGGAGCTGCTAGCAGTAGTTTTTGCATTCGAGAAGTTTCGGTCCTATCTCTTGGGAACGAAGAGCATTGTCTACACAGATCATAGTGTCTTGCGGCACTTGATGGCCAAGAAAGAGACAAAGCCGAGACTGATTAGATGGATCCTGCTCTTGCAGGAGTTTGATGTTGAGATAAAAGATAAGAGTGGGGCACAGAATTTGGTAGCTGATCATCTGAGTCGAGTACTGAATGAAAAAGGCGATGAAATGTCCATTACGGATCATTTCCCTGATGAGCATCTGTACTCAGCACGGGGCACACGAGAGCCCTAGTATGCAGATATAGTAAATTATTTGGAGTCAGGAGAGCTGCCAATTGGGTACTCGAGGTACCAAAAGAATAAATTGAGACATGAGAGCAAGTTTTATGCATGGGATAGTCCTATTCTATGGAGGAGATGTGCTGATCAAATCATAAGAAGATGTGTCCCTGACAATGAAATTGAGGAGATTTTGAAGCATTGCCACAACTTTGCTTGCGAAGGCCATTTCGGACCAAACCGAACAGCAAAAAGAATTCTAGACTGTGGGTTCTTTTGGCCCATGATTTTCAAGGATGCCCACAACGTATGCAGGAGATGTGATCAGTGCCAAAGAGTTAGGAACATCACAAGAAGGAACAAAATGCCCATGACACCCATCATGCCAGTGGAGATTTTCGATGTTTGGGGAATGGATTTCATGGGACCCCTCGCAAACTCTAGGGGGAACCATTACATTATCCTGGTAATGGACTATGTGTCCAAATGAGTGGAAGCCAAGGCTACTCCTACCAATGATGCAAAAGTAGTAGTCGCATTTCTGAAATCTCATATTTTCAGCCGGTTTGGTGTGCCCAGGTCCATCATCAGCGATCAATGAACACATTTTTACAACCAAACCCTGGAAAAATTGTTGAAGAAATATGAGGTGAATCACCGTGTGACAACAGCCTATCACCCACAAGCGAATGGTCAAGCTGAAGTCTCAAATCGAGAAATTAAAGTCATTCTTGGGAAGGTAGTTAATCCAAGTCGGAAGGATTGGAGTCAACATCTGGATGATGCCCTGTGGGCATACCGAACTGCTTTCAAAACTCCAATCGGGATGTCCCCATATAGGATGCTATTTGGGAAATGCTGCCATCTTCCGGTAGAGCTGGAACACAAGGCACGATGGGCACTCCAGAGACTAAACATGGATAAGGATGCAGCAGGGCATGCCAAAAAATTTCAGATTCAACATCTGGAAGAAATGAGGATGGAGGCCTATGACAATGTTGTTCTTTACAAGGAAAAAATGAAGAGGCTCCATGATCAAGTGATTAGAAGGAAGAGATTCTCTCCGGGGCAGCAAGTTCTTTTGTACCATTCAAGGTTCAAACTCATGGGAGGGAATCTAAAAACCAAGTGGGTTGGTCCATTTGAAGTGTACGCAGAATGCCCCAATGGAGCAGTTGAGCTGAAGTATCCAGATACTGGAGGGCGTTTCAAGGTTAATGGCCACAAACTGAAACCTTACCTGGGGCACACAGACCAGGATATCAGAGTGGTCTGGCTCGTGGAGCCCATCTATATCTGAATTGGAAGGTGTCGTGCCCACGACAGTAACTAGGGCGCTACTGGGAGGCAACCCAGGTTTTTAATTTATTTTTTTAGTAATTTTAATAAGTGTTTTTCTGATTTATCAAACTAGACTAGGAGAGTTTTCTATTATCTGTCTGAAAAAAAAATGCAAGATGTAATTGAGGATGAGAGGAGAGCAACCCTATTTATTTTATGCCGAAGGCAGACCCTTCGAGCATTCTGTTTTCAATTTCTATAGGGACAAATAGCGAAGACACCAGGCGGAAGGGCACAGCAAGAAGAAAATGGTGCCAGAATGACCATAATGATGTTGGATAGCATGGAGAATGCCTGTATCAGACTGTTGATACCCTCTTGAGGAAGATTGAGCAAACCATCACTGCATACTTCAATATATTGGGTTCACTTACCCGACATCCGTCCCGAACTAACCTGGTTCAATTACTTTTCTTTTTATTTTTTTTATGTTCTTTAATTTTCATTTTTTTAGGTGTGAATGCTGATTACGCAATTAATTTGAAAAGTTGGATATTGAAACGTTGTGCCCACACGGATTAACAGGCTGCATGTTTTATTTATTTCGTGTCCGTTTCTTTTCTTTTTCCTTTTGTTTTTCTTTTTCTGGGTTCTTCGTACCCCATGCTTGAGGACAATCATGACTAAAGTGTGTGGGTGTGATAAGTCCATTTATTTCGTATTTTTCTGAGCATTTTAGTCACTCTAAATGTCCTTTTTAGTGTCTTTTACGTCGGAAAAGAACCAGGAAAGTGGTTTGGGCATGACAGGAGTGAAATCTAGTGAAAGAGGTATTTTGGCTTTTAATTTAACTGAAATGGATGAAATGGGCATATCAGATGAAAATCGACTTGAGCAGAAGATGTTGTGCCCATAGTACTCGCGCAGATTCAGAGGAGGCTATGAAGAGGGCATTCCCGGAAAAAAGCGGGATTCTGTTGAAAGAAGATAAAGTTGGCATGGAAACTTGATTAATTTCGAAATCTGAATGAAAGAAGGGAAGGTTGTTCGTAGATGGACTCTTGGGAAGCAATTTGGAAGATAAGGATGGCATTCCTAAAATATCGGGATTCATTCCACCACCTAAGGAAGATTCCAGCGGGGCATAGCGAATCCGGCAGATATTGAAGACCCTCATTTTTTGGGGATTTGAATTGATCTTTGTACTCTTTTATATACTAGTTTGATAGTTAGAACAAAAACACTTCGTACCCTATTTTTTCTGCACTTTTATTTTCTGCAATTAGTCTAGTTTTAGCGCTGCTCCGGTAGCAAGACAATATGGGGCCTTATACCCACAGAGGTTAGGATTTATATTTAATGTTGTTGTTGTTTATCGTTGGTGTTGGACGAGTTTTTTATTCAATTCCAGTAAGTTTTTCCTATTTATCATGTCTTTATTTTATGTCTTTACAGTTCTTTATAATATGAGTAGCTAGATCTATATTCCGGGATTTGAACTAAAGATTAAGGTTTAACAAAACACTTAAATACTCGTGAGGCCGTGTGGGCACATTACTGCACGATTAGGTTTCTATCGATTTTTGTTCTTATTCCAAGTGAGCGTGAGTTTAATATAACTAATGTGGCTGATCACTCTTTAGTTGTAGAGGGCACACCAGGGTTAATTGAATTAGCGAATCGTGACTGTGTGTTAATTCAAACGGTAACTGGGAAATCGGTGGGTTACTGTGGGCACACGAGAAATCAGTAAACACAGTAAACTTGGGTTCATCTAGGGCACATTGCTTCCTGTTCATCTACATCTCTTTGGGAAACCGGGAGGGTGGGTGATAGGTTAGGGGTTTAATAGACGAGGAATCACTTTTAAACCTACTCTAAAAGGATGAATAAGGAGACGTAGCGAGAAATCCGGTCTCCATAACTAGGTGACTTAACCGTGTAGGAAAATCGTTGTGCCCATGATCGAGTGAGTGTGAGTTAAACTGGATTCTAGTTCAAGTTCTGGAACCTTTTATTATTTGATATTTCTCTAGTTTCTTTTTGCAGATTTAATTTCATTGTTGTGACCCCGATACCAAAACCCCCTTTTTATGATTGGTGACTCGAAAGTAAGATCACATCAGCTCTCTGTGGGATCGACCCTTACTCATAGCTAGCTACGCTCGCTGTGGGCATAGGAGCATTACAAATTCATTTTGAGCGCGAAACAACAGCGCGTCAAGCCTACATACCAAGAGTGTAGAGGAGGAGCAGCGAGAGAACATATTCCATACCCGATGCTATATTCTGGATAAGGTATGTAGTATGATCATCGATGGAGGGAGCTACACCAACGTAGCAAGTGTGGTGATGGTGACCAAACTGGGACTTCCGGTTTTGAAGCATCCGAAGCCATACAAGTTGCAGTGGCTGAATGACAGTGGAGAGGCGAAGGTGAACAAGCAAGTTCGAGTTTCCTTCATAATCGGAAAGTATGAGGATGAGGTATTGTGCGACGTCGTGCTAATGCAAGCTAGGCACATCCTGTTAGGACGTCCGTGGCAATATGATCAGCGAGTGAAGCACGATGGCTTCACCAATAAGTACTCATTTGTACTTAATCAGAAGACGGTGACACTAGCACCTCTTACACCATCCCAAGTGTATGAGGATCAAGTGAAACTACAGACGGAGACCGACTTGAGGAAGAAGGAAGGAAAAGGAGAAAAGAATGGAAAGGAGATTATCCACCATTTCTATTTTGCAATGGCTAGTGATCTGAAGTGGGCCGTGCAAAACGAGCAGCCGTTGTATCTGTTGATCTGCAAAGATGTGCTTTTGAACACTAACCAACTTAACCAATCTTTGCCTAGTTTTGTGATATCTCTTTTGTAGGAATACGAAGATGTCTTTCCCGAAGAGATGCCACCGGGTCTACCACCAATTCGTGGGATCGAGCACCAAATCGACTTCATTCTAGGTGCCACCTTACCGAACCGGCCCGCTTACCGGTGTAATCCTGAGGAGACCAAAGAGCTAGAAAGGTAGATTCATGAACTGTTGGACAAAGGCCAAGTACGGAAGAGTTTTAGTCCTTGTGCGAGTCCTGTTCTACTCATGCCCAAGAATGATACTTTTCTGAGGATGTGTGTCGACTGTCGAGCCGTCAACAACATAACGGTAAAGTATCGACACCCCATTCTCCGATTAGATGATATGCTAGATGAACTGCATGGTGCTTGTGTGTTTTCTAAAATTGACTTGAGGAGTGGGTACCATCAGATTAGGATTAAGGAGGGGGATGAATGGAAAACGACATTCATAACTAAATTGGGATTGTATGAATCATTGGTGATGCCGTTTGGATTAACTAATGCTCCTAGTACTTTCATGCGTTTAATGAATCATGTTTTATGAGCTTTCATAGGTAGATTTATCGTGGTCTACTTTGATGACATTTTGATTTATAGCAAAAATGAAACGGAGTATGTTGAGCATTTAAGATGTGTATTAGATGCTTTGAGGAGAGAACAGTTATATGATAACCTTAAGAAATGCACCTTTTGCACAGATAAGATTGTGTTTCTTGGTTTTGTTGTTAGCGCAAATAGTGTATAGGTGGATGATGAAAAAGTTCGAGCCATTAGGGAGTGGCCGACCCCCACCACTATTGGAGAAATCCGGAGTTTCCATGGGCTTGCGAGCTTTTACCGGAGATTTGTGCCACACTTCAGCGGCATAGCAGCACCCATAATGGAGGTGATCAAGAAGAATGTCGAGTTCTACTGGGGAAAAGAACAAGAGAAGGCGTTCAACACGCTTAAGGAAAAATTAACACATGCCCTAGTACTTTCTCTACCTAACTTTGCTAAAACTTTCGAAGTTGAATGTGATGCTTCTGGTGTTGGTATTGGTACAGTGTTGAAGCAAGAGGTTCAACTGATTGCATATTTTAGCGAGAAGTTGGGAGGGGCGACATTGAACTATCCGACATATGACAAGGAGTTGTACGCGTTGGTCCGAGCATTGCAAACATGGCAGCATTGCCTATGGACGAAGGAGTTTGTGATCCACACTGACTATAAGTCCTTGGAGCATTTGAAAGGACAACACAAGCTGAATAAGAGGCATGCTCGTTGGATGGAGTTCATCGAGACATTTCCCTACGTCATCAAGTACAAGCAAGGAAAAAAAATGTAGTAGCTAACGCACTTTCTAGAAGGTACACTTTGCTTGCTACTCTAGATGTTAAGCTACTTGGTTTTGAGAATTTGAAAAGCTTGTATGTGGGAGATGATGACTTTGGAGAAATTTATAGTACATGTGAACAATCTGGTAGTAGCAAGTTTTATAGGCATGATGGATTTCTGTTTAGGAAGAACAAATTGTGTGTGCCTAATTGCTCTATCCGTGATTTGTTATTGTTGGAAGCACATGGTGGTGGATTGATGGGGCATTTTGGTGTTGCTAAAACTTTGGCTGTTTTGCATGAACATTTTTATTGGCCTCATATGAAACGTGATGTGGGAACGTGTCTGTGGTAAGTGCATTACTTGTCGTCAGGCTAAGTCTAGAGTTCAACCACATGGTTTGTATACTCCTTTGCCCATTCCTACCTGTCCTTAGATTGACATTTCTATGGATTTCGTGTTAGGTCTGTCTAGGAGTAAGCGTGGTAGAGATTCTATTTTTGTGGTTGTTAATAGGTTCTCAAAAATGGCACATTTTATCCCATGTCACAAGACTAATGATGCATCCCATATTGCTGATTTGTTTTTCAAAGAAGTTGTTAGATTGCATGGCATGCCTAGGACTATAATGTCTGATAGAGATGCAAAGTTTTTAAGCTACTTTTGGAAGACATTGTGGTGTAAATTAGGTACTAAACTTCTGTTTTCTACTACTTATCATCCACAAACTGACGGTCAGACCGAGGTAGTTAATAGAACCTTATCTACACTGTTGCGTGCGTTAATTAAAAAGAACATTAAAACTTGGGAGGAGTGTTTGCCGCATGTTGAATTTGCATATAATCGATATGTTTATTCCGCATCCCAATTTTCTCCATTTGAAGTGGTTTATGGTTTTAATCATATTACTCCTTTAGATTTAATTTCTTTACCTGTGCACGAGTATACTAACCTTGATGGCGAAAAAAAGGCTGATTTTGTTAGATAGATTCATGAGAAAGCACGGGCAAACATTGAGAGGCGCACTGAGCAGTATGCCACGAAGGCCAACAAAGGACGAAAGAAAGTTGTGTTTGAACCTGGTGATTGGGTTTGGTTGCATATGCGGAATGAGAGATTTCCAGCCCAACGGCATTCCAAGTTACTTCCAAGGGACGATGGGCCATTTCAAGTGGTGGAGCGCATCAGTGACAATGCCTACAAGCTGGATCTTCCAGGTGAGTATAATGTCAGTACTTCGTTTAATGTTGCTGACTTGAACCCTTTTGATGTAGGTGATGAGCTGGATTTGAGGACAAATCCTTTTCAAGAGGAGGGGAATAATACGACCCGAGACGAGGAAAGACTTGACCCAATTAGGGTTCCTGAAGGACCGATGACAAGATCCCGAGCTAAGAGGTTCAAGGAGAGCCTCAATGGATTCATTCAAGAGGTCTGGAGCCAAGAGTCGTCCAAACGACCCATGGAGGGAGAGGATCCCGAACTCAAGTGGAAAATGGTGATCTCGAGCTGTGGAACGGACTGGCACGAGTTACAGCGCGAGTCGGAATGCGAGCAGCTGGTTGCGCCAAAGGGCACGAGTCACAGCACGAGTGGAGGTGTGAGAGAAGCCGGGCGCGCCCGAGACACTACGAGCTATGAGACTGGCGCGACCTGAGGCGTGAGTGAACCAGTCACGCCAGCCACGTGTTGAGCTTTGGACTAAGCGCGATTCACAGCGTGACTGACCCCGTGTCGCGCCCATCTAAGCGCGTTCCGGATTGGCGTGTTTTTATGCTTTATTTTCCTATTTCTCTTAGGATTTTATTTTTGGATTATTTTATTTTGGGCACAACTATATAAGGGTTACGTCTATTGTAATTCTGGACACATTATTCAATATAAAAATTTTTATTTTAGCGAGTTATTTCTCTCTGGAGAATTCTCTCTTTCTCATGCACACACCGTGGGGCTTCACGACTTATCAAACAGACAATCCATCACTGTTTGTGGCGTCACCATCAATCGAGGGTTCGTGTCTTCAATTGATCGCGGGTTGTGGATCCAATTGGTTCGTGGTTCAACATCGTTGTGAGGCTAGGGTTCGAGATTTCCCCCAAATCTACCATTGTAACCTGATACTCCTGGGAGGATCGCATCACGTGTTTCACTCAAAACACTCAAAAGCTGGACTATTACGTTGAACAGTTTAGGGAACAACTTCTAGCTAATACATAGATCACAAACAAAATGACTCTCAAATAATATTCTAAAAGAATATAAGTAAGTGGGCACTGATTGCTGTAATAAATCGGTCTTCTTATAGCTTCACTTCAATGTTACTATTGGTCTTCAATCTTCGGTAAATTGGTAAGCGTATAATAGTTTGTAATCTTTCCAAATGTGTGTAGATGCTTTCCTTGTGTAGTAGGGTTATTTTCAGAACAATATCTACACCACAAGGCAGTCAAACAATCATATCTTGACCTCCCAAATTGGATCAGCGCAAGATCTTCATATTATGGAAACTGCCATAATTAAACTGTTACTGGGTATGTCTGGAACATCAGAGCGAACAGTTCACCAACTGTTCTTCAAAACTTGCACAACGAAACTTTTATCTTGAGGCACATACCCAAGTACACATTATTTTATATATCTCACCAAAACAATCTCTAAGCAATCTTTAGTGCATAACGATGACACTAACATAAACTTAAAATAGATCACAATAAATGAAAATTGATAAAAAAATGAAAGAAAAATTCATAAATTTGATCATGGAATGCAAGTTAAAATATCAAAAATTTGATTTTTCAAAGAAGAGTTATATGATTCTTCATGATTAGTTACACTTACGAATAAAGAATTCAAGAAATTATAAACACATTAATGAACAAGAAGCTATAAACATATATCATTATTTTTGTTCATTTAGATTGCCACATTGTGAAGCTCACCCTTTATTACTTTCAATATATATATATATATACATACATGTATGTATATATATATATATATAATATAAATAAGAGACAAATACTTTCATGCACAAGGTGCATATAACGCTTATATCAGATGGGCAGGTCAAGTTCACGAGTCAATCAGTAAAACAAATCCCGGTAAAATCAGTATCAACGGTAACATTATAAAGTATCACTCAAAATTCGAAAAGTATCTCCTGTATCATTAAAAAGTAAGGGGTTTGCTACTTATTTTAGGGGTTTTGAAAGTGTTTTTAAGGGTTTATTTTGTGTGTTTTAGGGCTTTTGGGGGTGCTTTTAGAGGTTTATTTTGTGTTTTTAAGGGGTTTTTTTGGGGTGTTTTTAGGAATTTTTATTGTGTTTTTTAGGATTTTTTTGGAGGTGTTTTTAAAGTTTTATTTTGTACTTTTTTAGGATTTATTAATTTCATTTTAGGGTATAAATTTATATTTATTTCAAATAAATTATATTAATTCACTTTAATTTTAGGATTCATTAATTTATTTTAGGGTATAAATTTTGTTGGGAAAAAAAATTAAAAAATTCACCAAAAAAACAAACGGGCGTGAGGCTCATGCGTCGCGCGTGGGCGCCACGCACCGTCAGAAATAGGCGCACATACGGCCGTTGCATGCAAGTGCTTCTCTAAATAAGATTGGGGGCAATGAATCTTTATTTCATTTAATATTTTTAGGGCATGCTTACTTTGAGGACTCGTTTGCTAGGGGTGATAAGGGGTTGATAGATATCTACGACACCCTAATACGTTGTTTGGTTCAAAGCTCAAAGCCCTTTATTAAGTAAGGGCCCAGTATTTCTAACAAAGATCTGTAGGATTCAGTAGGATTCTGTATCCCACCTCCTAGGTGGGATGTGTAATACAGAAGATCATTATTATAATTATTGAACTAAATTGCCCCACTCCATATTAATTAATGTCTAATAATAAATTCTCTCTTGTCTAATATAAGAGGGTATTTTTGGAATTGTAATTATATGAGAATTTTAATACTTCCAACCAAACAATAGATTATATATGTATATATTTTATAAATATTTTAATACATTCAAGCAAACATGATATTGATACCTAATATATCAAAGACATCCTAGTCATAGATATCATACGTTATCTTATCATGTTTAGCAAACGAACCTTGAGGATATACAATTTGAAGGATAAATAGATTAGAGAATGAGATGATGGATAAATCATATCTCACTTCTTTAGGTGAGATACATATCCCATAGATAAGCACTCAAAGCTCATTTTATCATGGGCCTTGAGTTATTAATTATTTTAATATCATGCAAAGTAAAAATAGGATAGCTTATTAATACACCCTTATCCATCAAAGCAGAGGAGACATTAGGGTTTTAAGTGTTGAGGGTAAAACTAATATTTACATTTTAATTGGTGAAGAGAAGAAAGGGGTGTGCTTAGAATTCCTTATTTTATAGTGAGAAATCAGGTGCGACTCTACAGATTGCAGCATAAGACAGCGAACGAGAGAGAGAGAGGGAGAGAGAGAGCGCGCGCGCCATGGCAGACGAGGACTACGAGATGGACGGAGGGTTCGTATAATTTTCAAATTTTCTAAATTTTCAGTTTTCTACTCACCGTAAATCAACCAAAAACTTTTTATTTTCACAATTAGGGTTTTAGTCTGGGTTTTAAAATCTCATATAACAGAAACCCTTGTTTTTCAATAGGTACGAGGATGAGCCACTCGAGCCTGAACCCGATGTGAGTCTAATATTTGATTTCATTTCAATCTTTCTTTGTTTATATATAAATAATAGTTTTTTCTAACTGTTGTTAATTATTTTGGTTTCATTATGTAATTTTGACAGGAAGGGGCAGAGTTGGAGGAAGAGACCAACAACGAAGACTTACTCGACGCTGTCGAAGGCGATGGCGATGACAAGCAGGAGCAAGAGCCGGTCGAACGCCCTCGGAAAACGTCCAAATATATGACAAAGTACGAGCGGGCGAGGATTTTGGGCACACGGGCACTGCAGATTAGGTTCGGCTTTCTATTTTCTAGTGTTTTCCAGTCTTTAATTATTTTTCCATTTTTCCTTTTCATATTAAAATTGTAAATGTGCTTTAGTGACTTTTGGTGTGTGGTTTGGCAGCATGAATGCTCCTGTGATGGTGGAGTTGGAGGGCGAAACGGATCCATTGGAGGTAAAAAGTTTGATAGATATGTGAAATGTAGAAAAAAAAATTCTTGTTCTTTGAATTATTCTTTTTGCTAATCTTAAATGGGTAAATTATTGATATGCTTTTGATTCGTGGCTGAGTTGAAGGTAAATTTTTTTAGATCATTGGTTAGGGGCCATGTTTGGATTAAACTTAACTGAAAATATGGTATTTTGAAGGGTTGGAATTGTTTGCTGGCTGATGTTTTAAATGATATGTAACTAAATCTTAAGAAATATAAAAACTAAGTTCTGATAAAGGTTAAATTCTTGTTATAAATGTAATAATTATTTGTGAAGCGGACGTTGGATTTTTCAAAAATAATTTGAGTAAGGTTAGGGAAGATGTAATAAAAATGATGCTTTTGAAGATGAAAAGAAACTATGATAAGGTGGAGTTTTGCTGACCCTTGGTATACTCGAAGAAAATTGAAGTACTGTTAATAGGTTGATTGCTTTCCATTTTTTCGCAATAGAATGTAACATGGTCATTACTTGAGGTAAGTTCCTGCTGCATTTACTATTTACTGTAATTTGATATTCTGATTCTTGAGTTTGTGTCCGGATTAGTTATGTTAGAGATCTGTATTATAAGAACACACACTGATAAAAAGCAATGATATAGCTATTCATAGCAGGTAGTGTATCAGATGATAAGGTGAACAGTATGAAGCATTTAAGCTGATGGAATTACAGTTGCTGAATTGAATGTGGATTTTGTAGTTCTTTGAGTGCTAGTCTTCATGCATGTTATGTGATTGAGTTCAAAAACTTTGGTTATTGGACAAAGTTCATACTTCTGCAACATGTTTCATCTTCCTCTGAAATTGTTATATAATGATCTAACCAAGGTTTTAAAAGATGTAATCGGGAACTGAGGTGTTTTCCCAAAGCACCGCGAGGCATAAGCCTTATGCCTCAACAATGAAAAGAAAATATAAAAAAAAAATCATAAAAATCATAAATTCATACCACAAAACATATAATTCCATAACAAAACACATAATCCCATAACAAACACAAGAACCAAATCCAACAAACAAAAGATCCAAGTCCAACAAACACATAAAGGTTTTTAAGTCTTAAATCATAATCCAAATTAGTACAATTTCCAAGTCTAAACTTAAAGATTCAAAGCTCCAAGAATTTTTCAAAGTCCTCTTCTCCATCCTCATCATCTCCATCATCTTTCTCATATTCCTCCAAATCCTCATCCACCAAGCTTTGGACATATTTTTGCTGTCTGCTACAGCTTGGTCGCGCCGCTGAGTCCAGCCGTGGACCGACGTGCGCTGCTCAGTCCAGCAGCTGAGGAGTTGAGAAGAGATGGAGGTGTTGACAGGCTGGTTATGTTTTCTGCTTTTTTCGCATGTTGCGACTTGCGTATTGCTCAGATTGAGCAATTTAGAGTTTTTAATTGTTGTGGGCTTGTGGGCTAATTTTTTTAATGTTTAATTAGAAGTGGGCTAGTTGGTCAAAGCCCAAAAGAGTAAAAAAAACACCCAAAATGTTTAATTTACTGGTTCAATCAGAGGCGCACTCCTCTCACACCTCGGCGCAAAACGCCTCAAGGCGGCCCGCCTCACCGCCCATCCGGGGCGTGGGTATCAGATAAAATGGCTGAGGTGGCGCCTCATATGTGTTTTTTCACAGGCCTCAAGGCGCCCCTCGAGGCGTACGCCTTGACCAATTTTTAAAATGATGGATCTAACTCGGTCTGTTATTTGGGCTGGATCAAGGAAGTTGTAGGCTTTGAATTACTCATTAGGCTATTGTAAATATTTAAGTTACTCAATAACTGATTTAGATTGCATAAACCAGTTTCCATCTCTCGTCCTTGTTCTGCGGCTTCTGTCATACTTTTCTATCATGTGAAGCTATCTTCGTTGTTCCTCTGTTTCTGTCTCCATTTGATGCTATAATACATGAGAAACTCGAAAATCTTGAATTGTACTGAATGTTTGCCAGTGGCAACCTTGGTAGTTTCTTTGAACTTTCTACTTGAGGCATGGTTGGGCATATATTTGGAGAGCATCACAATGTTCCAGGATTTGTATTAATTGTTATTGCAGTCTTTATCTGAGAGTTCTCCTTTTTAAAGCAGTGAACGTCGTTAACCTGGTTTCTTTCTTCTGTCTATTATTTGATCTATTCTTCATTCAGATTGCAATGAAAGAGCTGCGTGAGCGAAAAATACCTTTCACAATTCGTCGTTACCTCCCTGATGGAAGGTAAGAGTCACTCTCTTCTTACATGTATGTTTTTTTTCAAGGCTCTCTTTGTTGGGATATATACCCAAACTGTATAATCTTAATGGGATATAATGACAGCTATGAAGATTGGGGAGTGGATGAGTTGATTGTGGAGGACTCCTGGAAAAGGCAAGTTGGAGGCGACTAAGACGATTGTTTTCTGTCTGAATTATGTTTCTTTGTAGAGCAAGTCGCATATTCTTATCGAGCCTCGGAGCAGCTTGTGCGAAAGTAGGATGTTAATCAAGAAACCTTGGACTAAACTATGAAATATGTTTTATGTAGTCGATGCCTGTGTTGGAGCTTACGTCTATGGTTTATTATTGAATTTTTCATCTTCCGCCTGCTGTTGAAATATTGCTGGTTTGTCTATATGGTGATTGGTGAGAATCTCATTTGGTAATTTTTTAATATGTCTAAAACGTTAATTACTTTGAGGAGCAATTCAATCAAAATGTTTTGTTTTTTTGTTAAAAATAAATTCTTTGTACCCCAGTATTTTTTTTTTTTAATTTTGGAATAGAAAAGGTTGTTGCGATGTTAAGCTGGTATTCTAATGTTTCCTTGAGCTGAATTTGTAGTGCACTGGAATAAATACATTGAATTTATTTTGATTTCGTTTCTTGTCAAAATTTGTTGGGATGTTAAGTTGGTATTTCTACTTCTATTTCTGTAAGGAGAATTCAATTGGCCTAGCTCTCGATTTTAATCATCTACTGCATGCATTATATTTATACAGATTGGAGTTATAGATGAAGAGGAAGCATGCAATGCATCCTGATGCTTTCAATTCTTGCTCTGGTTTCCAGAAGCATAACAATTGGATCATCTCCAAGACCTGCATGCATGTTTCCAATACATCCATATTATATATATACACACTCTAGAAAGAACTTATAATATAGGCAAATATTTACATGCACAAGGTGCATATAAGGTTTATTTCAGACGGGCGGGTTAAATTTATGGGTTAACCTGCTTTGATCTGGGTCAACCCGCAAAAAAAAAATCCGGTAAAATCAGTATCAACACTCAAAATTCGAAAAGTATCACTTGTATCATTAAATAGTAAGGGGTCTTCATTTATCTTAGGGGTTTTTGGGAGTGTTTTTAGGAGTTTATTTTGTGTGTTTTAGGGTTTTTTTGGGGGTGTTTTTAGGGAGTTTATTTTGTGTTTTTTGGGGGGTGTTTTTAGGATTTTTTTTTATTGTGTTTTTTAGGGTTTTTTTTAGGGGGGGGGGGGTTAGGGTTTTATTTTGTGTTTTTTTAGGATTTATTAATTCCATTTTAGTGTATAAATTTATATTTATTTCAAATAAATTATATCAATTCGTTTTAATTTTAGGGTTCACTAATTTTATTTTATAGTTCACTAATTTTATTTTATAGTATAAATCTTGTTGAAAAAAGAAAACAAAGAAAGAAAATTGAAAAAAAAAATTAAAAAAAAAATCGCCAGAGAAAAAAATAAAAAAAAATAGACGCGCGCGTGGGCACCATGCGTCGTCTGATATAGGCGTACACACGCGCCTTATGCACGCAAGAGTTCCTCTATAATATAAAGCACCATGTGCATATACATTATATTGCTATATTGGGTTTATAAATATTATTATATCATTTGTATATTAGATTGGAAATATAGATATGAATTATTATATTATATTATGTGAAAAAGAATAAAAAATAAATGCAGGAAAAACTGACAAAAAAACATGTTTTGATGATGATAGTTTTATATTTTAGTAACATACTGTATGTGAATTAACAATATGTCATTAATTTATAAAACTAAGGTTAACTAAACAAATAATTAATACGTAATTCATCATTCACATGTATGATCTTAAAATCAATATGTAGAATAATTTTAAATATGATAAATTCAGAATGTGCATTTTGGCGGGAAATGAGAGTGTTTCTATTTCTAGGACTATTGAACTTATATATATATATATATATATGGTTGGGTTTCAGAAGGAACCACACTCTAAGTGAGAATCGAGAACCAATCTCAACCATATATTGCTCTGATTTGGACGGCCGGATCTGTTCTAAAATAAATAAATAAAAAAGCGGTGACATTATTGTAATATTTTCGAAGTTCGCTGCCCCTGAAACTTACAGAGGGTAAAATTGGAAATTTGAAACTATATGTATTTTCAAACGTTTGCAGACAAAAAGCTTTCTTCCCACCATAACTGCTCGAGCTTCCTCACGCGAAACCATACCAAAAAATCAAAAAACCGGCGAAATTGTTGAATTCAACCGTTCAAATCGACCGAAACCACCTAAGAACATTAAAATTCCGATCAAAAATCATGAATCCTCAAGGTAATATATCGTTCTGTTTTATTTTTTCAAATTCTGTTGGATATTACTTTTAGTTTATAAAAATACATTTTACACTATATTATGATGATTTAGGATTTTCTTTCATGTTTTTTTAGCATACCAATACTTCCTCCGGAGACATACAACCCATAATCTTTACGAAAAATATGTTCTTTTTATTGCATGTTAATTTTTCCATTTCATTTTGTACTGTTAATGATGGATAACTTGTATAAACATGTTAAACCTAATAATGTTTGCAATATATATGTGATTTACGTGTATATTTTTCAATTTAGGGTTTTAGCATTCTCATTCTCCTATTTTAGCACTATCATGACTTATTTTAGCACTCTCGTTTTATTTTAGCACTCTCGTGATTTATTTTAGCATGACACTTGTTTCAAACATTAGCATGAAACACTGTTATATGTTTGTTTAAATTTAGCATTCAGATTATCTTTTTTTAGCATTGTAATTGATTTAGGAAATTTCATTTTTTGTTTCTTTTTTGTAAAACTAACACTTTTGTCTATCTGTGATTCAACTGCACATTTTCTTGATTTTAGCACTCTAGTTTATAGTTTTAGCATTGTGATGTCATATTTTAGCATTCAGATTCTGTTCTTTAGCATTGTAATTAGGAGTTTCATATTTTGTTTCTTTTTTTGTAAACATAAAACATTTGTCCATCTATGATTCAACTGCACATTTTCTTGATTTTAGTACTTTAGTTTAGAGTTTTAGCACTGTCATGTCATATTTTAGCATTCAGATTCTGTTCTTTAGCATTGTAATTGATTTAGGAGTTTCATATTTTGTTTCTTTTTGTAAACATAAAACTTTTGTCCATCTGTGATTCAACTGCACATTTTCTTGATTTTAGCACTTTAGTTTAGAATTTTAGCACAGTCATGTCATATTTTAGCATTCAGATTCTGTTCTTTGGCATTGTAATTGATTTGGGAGTTTCATATTTTGTTTCTTTTTTGTAAACATAACATTTTTGTCCATTTGTGATTCATCTGCACAATTTCTTCATTTTAGCACTCTAGTTTAGAGTTTTAGCACTGTCATGTCATATTTTAGCATTCAGATTCTGTTTTTTAGCATTGTTATTTTTGTCTACTTAACAGTATTATATAAAAAAAATTACAGGTGCTAAAAGGACTGAAGAAGGTGAAACTAGCATACACAAAAGAGCAAAAATTGCCCCGAAGATTGAAGATAATAGACTTATTGATAGATATAACAGATATCCATTATTACAAGCAACAACATTGTCATCAACTCTATCACAGGCTGTGATGCAAATGAATAAAGCACAAGAGGAAGCAGTGAGACAACTGGGGTTCTGCAGCATTCTTTACTTGAATATAAATCATTTCCCAGAAAGGATGAACTATTGGCTGCTCGAAAACTTCGACCCAGTATCAAGAGAACTTCAACTGCTCGAAAACTTCGAAAATTGGAAGAAGCACAATCTGCACATTTATCAATTCACAACTAAAATCACATTAATGCATAAAAAAATATTCTAAGATCATATAAAAACAATTCACAGTACTCGTAAAACTAGCTAACAACAGTGCTAAACTAGGTTACAATAGTGCTAAAATAGTTCAGAGCAGTGCTAAACTAGTTTACAATAGTGCTAAAATATAGTTCACAGCTTATGTCAGGTAAAAAAAGACACAAAATTTAGAAAAATGGTTCTCTTCACATAAACATGCTTAAGTTTAACCTGTCGACTTCTATGCAAATATTATTTTAATAAACTTCCATCTATTAAATGAATTTCTATAAAGAGGAAATTAGTGGCAGCATCAAGCATGATTCAATATGTTTTTTATGACTACAGAAAGTTTAGATACTCACTGATGGATGCAATGTGATAATAGCAAATATGAAAATGTTACAGTAGACTTTGCAATGATAACAACAGTGCTAAATATAGTTCACAGCAGTGCTAAAATAGTTCACAGTAAAGAATAGCTCATTAGCTTCGTCAACCTAAAACAGTGCTAAAATAATTCACAGAAGTGCTAAAATAGATTACACAAGTGCTAAAATAGATTACAGAAGTGCCAAAATAGTTCACAGTAGTGTTAAAGAACATGTTAACAAAATGATTTTCATAGTACTCATTTCTAATCACAATGTTGTATTCATCGTGAAAAATACTCTATTAACGAGACATTCTTATGATACTCAATCTGTTAACTAAATTCACAATGCTAATAATTCATATTGTGATGATAATAAGATCGATCTACATATATACAGAAAATCAAAACACACAATATGAAGCCTAAAAACGCATGCTGATCGTGAGAAACTCAAAATAACAGCTTAATCAGCTTCTCCAACCTTGTCGAACAAGTCTAAAACAAACGGATAAAAAAAATCGCATGAAAACTACAGAATAAACATTTTTACCCGACATGTTCGTCAAATAATAGCGAACAACAAAAACTCCAGCAAAAAATCACGTGAACACCGATTAGGTTGAATAAATTTCGAAGACAATCGACTGATAATTTCGATTACATAAGCACAAAAGGAATTTGATATATACAAGGAAAGATATTTCGAATGGAAAACGAATTGCAGACCGAGAATAGATTCATTCCAAATATGACAGAATTCCTAAATTACTAAAATACCCTGGGTTCATTAAAAAGTCTAAAAAATTACAATAATGCCACCATTTTTTTTAAAATTTTGATCTGATCTTGGTCGTCCAAATCAGATCTATATGTGGCTGAAATTGGTTCTCGGTTCTCACATGAAAGTGTGGTTTTCACATGATCTCATCTATATATATATATATATATATATATAAAGATTAGTAAATTATAAGAACATGTTGATAGTTGATTCTATAATATATATTCACAGTTCTTGCATAATTATTAGCTTAATCTAGACCTTGTTTATTACTTGCCCGTTTCAGAATATTTGATGTTTTAGTCTTTTCTATAAAATTAAGAAGCAAAAAATGTGATAATTTTTTTGACCTTGACGCAAAATGTTATCGCGTTTTTTGAAGTTCATTTTATTTACGGTAATGTCACCACCTCTTTAATCAAATTTGGACCTTGTGATTTTGAAGGATGTGTGGATTTTATATTGGTGCACACAAATCAACGAGGGAATTCAGTAACTCATGTACATGTTCAATTTTAAATTGGAGAACGAATAGAAACTCTTATGTATTCGTATCTCTGTATGATTTTGTACTGGTGCATGAATGGAAACCCTTGTATATTTGTGTATATGTAATATTTTGCATTGGTACACAAATGGAAGCACTTGTGTGTTTGTGTATTTGTTCAAAATTGAACATGCACACAAATAAACAAATGATTCCAACTTGTTCACCCATGCATTAGTTTAAAAATGAATAATTATACGATTTCATTCAATAGGTTCAGTCATAATTTGTCTAGCCGTTAACAAATGAGTTGATACACGAATGGGCCTAATGGTACATTCGTGCATTATTATAGAAATACATCATTACACGAGTACATGAATGAATTTACTCATGTAATAACTAATTTTTAAACTGCTACATAAATGAACAATATGTTTCGTGTACCCTTAGATCTATTATTTATTATATTAGTTTCACTATGTTAGTATATGTGGCTATTTAAGAAGTTGTCCCTACACACGCACGTACGTGCATTTGGTTTGAGTTGAGCGATTTAGAGATTGAATATTACTCATATATACTATATTTATTTAATTTGTTTATCAAGTCTAATTAATGGTCAAATTCCAATGTACATTAAATTCACAGCAGACATTAATTCTTCATTCTCTATCATATATATCAAGAGTCATTTTCAGTTCAGCAGTTACATAGCAAAATGATTCGCAAAAAAAAAAACAAAAAACCATTCAATGCATTATATTATATAAGCTGATGGCATTACAATGTAGAGAGAGAGAGAGAGAAATATAACAATCGAAAACACACACATGGATTCTAATAAATCATTAAATCCAACAAACCAACACAAATTCCCCGACAGCCATCCATTTTGTTTAATTAATATTAATATCGCAGAATAATAATAACCAAAATCCCAAATATGAATGATCAGTATTCAGTACCACCCAAACGCGCCGGAGAAACTATTTCTGCCGGCGTCTATGGATTCGTCCAAGCCGAAATACGCCCCTCCGACGTCGTATGGAGCCGCTGCCGCATCCATGCTCCGCCGCTGCTCCGACAGCTCAAGATACCTCATGTCGTTCAGAACCCCGTGCCCCATTTCCGACAGCACCGGCGGCTCCCCGGAGTAGCAGCTGCTCGTGATGTCCGGCGGTAGCGGAGGAAGCTCGGTGACGGCGGGCTGCGGCCGGTACTGAAACTGATTACTACTTCCCACCTGCTGCTGATCGTAGGAATTCGCGTAGCTCTGATTATTCCACGCGTCACCGGTCAGTTGAAAGCCAGAAAACTGGCCGGAGTTGAGCTCGCTCTGGCCGAAGAAGAGCTGCTGCTGGCTGCCGGAGTTGTGGTCGGAGCTGTGAGAGTCGACGAAGAGCATGGAGAAATCGTTGCGCGTTTCGTCGGGGGAGATGATGGATGTGACGGAGGAGCCGGGTGGCATGTCGGAGTAGACAAAATTGGTTCTGGCTCTGGAGCCACGCATGGAGCGTGCCGCCCTGTCGTAGGCCAGCGCCGCCTCCTCGGCCGTGTCGAAGGTGCCCAACCAATGCCTTTCTTTGGTGGTTGGGTCCCTTATCTCAGCCGCGTACCTGCCCCACGGTCGCCGCCTCACGCCGAGGAACCTGTTTGTGGATGACTCGTGCGGGCTCTGCGGAGGCTGCTGGGTCCCTTTCCTTTTGGTCTTCGACGGCGAAGGGGCGGCGCTGCCGCCTGACTTGTTCATGCTATCCATTTCGAAATACTACGTACGTACTATATAAATCGCAGATGGATGAGAATTATAATAGCACTGACAGAGATACAGTTATGATCAGTTGTTGGAAAGTGAGATTTCCTGACAATGAGCAGAGTAGAGAGAGAGAGAGAGAGAGATGGTGTTTTCAATTAATGTTTGAAGTTGTGAATTGAGTCGCTTTGTTGTTGCTCATGATTTTCTGGGTGCAGCGCTTGGAGAGTTTAAATAAGGAGGGTCGTCAACACTCAGCAGTAGTTGTGTTTAAGCTTTTGATATATAATAAAATAATAGAAATGGATTGAAGAATTTAGTAATATAAAGTGGAACATGGACCTCCTTAATTAAACAAATTGGATTGATCATCACATGCATCATTATTAGCCATATGCATCTCTGAATCCAATGTCATTATATATGCTAATCCATCGCTCTTTATTTATTTACACAAATTAAATCAAACATTAATATTAATATTCCTCCAATTATTAGATTGGACGAGATTAACGATTTTGGAAGTATCAACGTGCTCGAATAATACCTCGAAAATCAGAGGACGACGTACCCGTTTATCAACACTGACTTCTGCATTCATTTCTAATTGCACATTAATTGTATAGGAAAATGAAGCACTATCAATTAGATATAAATTCCAAGATTTTGGGCATTTTTTAGTCATAAAATTATTAATTATAGTCCGTATATAAAGAAAAGAAATAACGTGCATAGATTTTTTTGATCGATCGATCTTTCTTGGCATGTGAAGCTTGATATATTCTTAATTACTCTAATCATAGGACTGATTGCAAAAGGTCTTAGCTAGTATCATATAATCATGATGGTTTGATTATTAGAAGAAAAAAAAAACATTATAAGCATAATTAAGCATGCATTCTCTCCTGAGAGATTACAACTTTTTGCACGTCTAAAAGAGGACTGCAACTTCATAATTGCTCAATTCTAACTATGTGATTCAATTATGATTTGAATCGGATTGCTAGCAATCATTGGGCTCACTGCCCTAATCATTCTTGTATGAGGTTTCCCTACTTCAAACCATTTATATTTTGCTTATCATAAATCGTAATGGCCTTTTCCCGCTTATCATAATGATGTGATTGGGTGGCTTTCTTTATATATTTTCATTTTAATTTTATTACCACCAAATAGTATCATTTGACGTAATGGTCATTAATTAGAGGTCACCGTCTAGTCAAGAAGCAAAATTAAATATACTAGAAATATTGAGACATGCATAACATCTAATCATACGCGGAATTCTATGCTAGTCATGACCCACATATAAATATTTTGGGTAAATTCAAATAGGCAAAGTGATTTAATTTTTAAGCATACATATATGACACCGACTACACTTAGAGAAACACAAATATGGTTTTACATACATATTTCTAAGCATATATATAAAAATATACAAATAAGAATATCGAAGGGGTATCATATAATTTCTCCAATCATATATATCATGCAATACAAACAATGGAATTGATAGTTGGGTAGGTTCATTTGCTAGAAAAGCAATGGTGATCTTGTCCTATTTAGTAATTAAATAAGGCATTTCTTGATGGCATACATAGACCTTCAAACAAGTAGTCTTGTTTCTTTTTACCATCCAAGAAGAATCAGAGAGAGTTTGCAGGAAGATTACATGTGTAAAGATAAATTAATGTTGAGTTTAGTGTTAATTAAGAATTAAGAAAGCATGTTCAGAAGAAAGAGAGTCCAAAATAGAAACTAATTTTAATTTGTAGTAAGAGGAAAGAGCAAAACTGGGGCCTTTTTTGATTAATAGTGGAAAATTATTATGGGGGAATATGATAATCAAAGCCATGTGCATCCAATTTATGGCAAAAAAAATTATCATTATTTGAAATGGCATGTTCCTCTACTTTTCTCCTAATCCAAATACCATGTATTGGGCTTACTTTTTCTTGTTTGTTTTTCTATTTGTTTTCAAGGTTGAATTTTCATGAGATTAAGGCATAACCCCTGGATTTTCTTGATATCTAAACCAAAACATAAAACAAGAGATCAAAAAAGGTTAATTGGGTTCCATGTGATGGGGGGGAACCTACACATTGTCTTTTACTTTTTAAAAATAATTCAATAAATAAATAATTGCTGGTACTACCTAACACTTAGCCCAGTCACACACGAACACTTTACATGGGTAATTTTTTAAAATTATGGGTTTGGATCATGCATTCACACTAACTACTAACTGTGTGAGATTCAGACAAGGAATGCAATAAATTAATTTTATTAGGATTGTGACAAGAAATTATGGTTGAGCAAGGACAAAAGTTAGCTACACTATAATATGTGTGTTGTGTGTGTGTTCAACATCCTTTGAGATTTGAGAACAAATTAATTAAGGAGGGTGGAATCACTTCCAATAATTGAATTTTTTTTGTTCAATTTTATTAAGATATATCACATTCTTCATTTATATTTTTGAATAAGTGGTCTAACCAATCACAATTAAGACAATGTAATTAATTACAGAATAAGTTGAATTCAGTCTAGCTAACATGAACAGCTATATTTTTTTATAAAGTTTTTTCTTTAATTTTTCCCATTTTGAAATTAAGGAATATATAAAAGTTGAAAAGGGACAAATTGATCAAGACCCCTGTTCAGGTTGGATTTGTCTTTGTTGATTCTTGATTTGAGCTGAACCCATTTCTCAGCAAACATGCATGAGTCAAAGCAATCAATTTCACAAACATTAGATTATTGTGGTCAGCCCAAAAATTCACCAGCATATGGTCTCAAAAGTGAAAATTTTCTGCCCAAAAATGCTCGAAAAGATTCATTTTAATGTTGTTTAAAAGTGGAAACATCATGTATATTTCCCAAATTTGGGGGAAAATGTTTCGTTGCTATCCAGCTTAATGCAGTTAGTTTCTTCACTCGTAGTCTGTGAACGAACAGGAATCTCCCAATTTTAATTTACCTCACATTTTTGCGTATGAGATTATTGTTCCATACTTTGAATTTGTCAAATTAATATCACTTGAACTCAAAATAATCTACTTTTAATTAACTTGAGTTCAAGTTTCCTAAATAAAAAATGAGAAACAAATTAAACATTATTTGATCGATCGCACTTCATACATACTGCAGCTAAGCCCGTAATTAATTCGAGAGTGCGTTCTAATTAAGTCCGTGCAAAAGCATGTAAATCACACTAGAGAAGTAAATCGCAAGACAAAGTTTTAACTCTATGTTGATAGGATTTGCTTCTTTTAATTGTTCATCGATCAAACTTTGGTGATTACCAAGATATTCAAACTAGCTTGAGACCAAATATTAACAAAACAAATGATTTTGTAATATTAAAATGTACATGGAGTTCTTGATTCTGTAAATTGACTCGTTGATAGTCCTCAATTTTCAAATGTTTGCATGTGCTTGCAAAAAAGTGGAATGCAAGCATTAACTAGGAAGATGCACCTACTTAGTAGCAATAGCATCATCAATATATATAGATACCCCCTTCACGGATTGACCATATATCTTATTCAATCAATTATCATACACAATCTTTGTCCACTTAATTTCAATTATCTACACAATTTATTTTTTTTAATTAATTTATTTAGTTTTCCTACTGTTCTGCCACTCAGTTTTATTCTCGTATGTTCCTTGAATTTGATTTAATTTCAGTTGTGATTAGAAAGGAATTAATTATGTTGACTAACACAACCAAATGTGGTTATGTTATGACGGATCTTCGTTCCATGTCGTATTTCATTAATGATGTTATGTTGTAAAATACTACTACACATTTACATATTAAAAGGTTAAATAGTAGGCAAAGAAAGGAAAACCCTAACTTAATTTGCAACATTCTAGCACTTGACCAATTCTAATAAATTCGTTATTTGTCCAATTAGTTGTGGTCAATTTGTCAGACTGACTCTCATTTTGCCCTAAAAAAGGAAGTCATTGCCATTTCTATTTGTGTAGGTTCTAGAAGAGGAGAATTTGTTGGACATGATATCACAAATTACACATAATTTCACTCAATTGAGGAATTTATGACTTAAGTAGCTACAATATTTTGCTAAAATATTTTCGTTTTATTATTTCTTACAACTCTCTAGTGTATTAGTTTTCGATATACATTTTTTGAAATTATACTAGAAATCCCAACGTAATGGAACTACCGGAAGGAGAGAAGTCGGAATCGTGCAGTAGATGCAAACACACAAAATGACTAGCTAAGAAATAGAAATGAAGTAATAATCGAAACCGGGATAATTGACTCTTTTCAATGCCTCCAATTTGCCTTCTCCATTTATATATGGTTCGATAGAAATTCTATGTCATGTGATGACACACTACACCTTCTCACGTACATTATAATAATTTTTAAATAATGCACAGACACTTTAAGAAAAATAAGTGGGATCATTATTTAAAAAATATTAAATTATGTATAATATGTGAGGGAATATAGTGTGTCATCACATGAGATAGAGTTTTTCCTTGTTGGAGACAAAATGAAGTAAGAATTGGGGAAGTGGGGCCAAAGAGACGTGGAAAAGAAAGTGTTAAAAGGCGTGATAGTGTCCTACTGAAAACGTGGGTAAGACTATTAGTGTGTGTTTTGAGTTACTTTTGTAAATGTAAAGGATTTTGCGGCTATGAAATTGGCACATTTGACTATGGTTTGTTTTTCCCCATTCCCAAAAAAAACTTTAGACCAGAAAAGAGAGAAAAAAAAACTAAAAAGACAATTGTGTTTTGAGTAAAATGTGTGCACGTGAGGAGAAGACACCCATAAATCATAATACAACTCTATGTTTACCTTGGCACATGTCTACACTCTAGTGGATAAGATGTATAATCTACTCCCACAATGTCCTAATAACTAGAAATACGATTTGCTTCATTTAGAAGGGTGAGATTAATACGAATCTCAATTCCCATTTTTTATTCGAAAAAATAAATAAAAAAGTATTAATTTGATTAGTTTTGCTCATTGAAATTAGTTAAATATACGTAGAGTTAATTATCATATATATAATACAATATTGATCATCGTACGTAATTTATAATTATAACACGATTTTTAAAACATTACGACTATGACATTCTCATGTTTTCAGAAATTTTGTCCGACGTGTATTGCTAAAACAAGGTCGTTTTACCAATGAAACGATGTGGTTTTGTTGTTCAAAATTTGTGAAGGATATTTGGTGCCAATTATTGGAGTTGTAAATATTTTTTGTACTAAAATTGCACTTTATGTTTTTCGAAAAAATATGTATCAAAATAGTGCAGACCATTGGAATTGGCATCAAGAGCCAAATAGTTCAAATTAAAAAATAAAATAACATTAATTAATATGTGTAAATTATAATTTAATTCTTAATATTTAATTAGACATTTTATCAAAAGTGACTTAATCTTATAATAATTACAAATTAAGTCCTACCTTTTCGTATTCTAACTCGAATGTCTTCGAGTCGATTTTCTGTCAATTTGATGTTGACTGGATTGTCGAAATCCTAGGTGGATATTTATTTAAAATAAGGTGAAAATGACTCATTTTCTAAATCACCAAAAAGACGTCATTTAGATTCTGAAAAAAAAAATTGCTTTGTACTCTGAGTAAAATATTAGAAGCACTTGCACACTGGCGGATCTGTGTGTTAGCAGGGGGTACAAATAATTAATTTTTTTACTAGTTATATATACATATATATATATATATATTACATATTAAAAGAGAAGAAAATGGTAGATGAAGTTACATGTGAAAATAAAATGTTAAGTAAATGATAGGCAATGGGTCTTACTTCAAAAAAAATGAACCAACCAATCACTAATTAGTCTGTTTTACTCATCTGTAAATTTGATACATATAAATATAGGAACATGCATGCTATTCAAATTTTAAATCTATTAAATATAATTCAATCACCAATAATATCTTTTTTTAATCTAAAAAACAAAATAGTTTAAAGATTTTACTAAATGATTGTTTGGGCACTTTTCATTAAGAATTATGTTTTTCTACAATTTTATAATGATGATATCATAAATCGCTTTCAAAAAATAAAGATTCATATGACCTAATTGAACTTGTAGTTTTTATTTGAATGCTATATATTTTATTTGTTAATTTCACATTTATGATTGTATGATTTTAAAAATTGAGGAATATTTATTTATGTATTTTTATAATTATATATGGTATCCCAATTTTAAAATTATGAATACGTCAATGTTTGCACAATGACGTCAAAATAGTTGAGAAACACATCACAATTGCATACATGTGTTTACATAATTTGAACTATTAAAAAAAGAGGAAAATTGAAATTTGATGTTGTTGTCGGTTTTAACATGTTATACATGTTAAAATTGCAGTGTTAATACTTTCTTTATATTATTTAATTTTATGAAAAAATAATTATTCGGAGTTATAATTATTTTAGAGTTGGCATTCCCTGCAGCGGTCTCATTTAACACTAAGACGCGCGCCCAAGCGCTCGTCTTTTTTTTTCGCTTTTGCTGGCAGCTTTCCCTTTTTTTTCATTTTTCTGGCTTTTTTTTTTACCTTTTCTTGTCTTTTTTTTTTCAATTTTATTTGTTCCCCAAAAATATATATCCTAAAAAAACATTAGTGAACCCTAAAATTAAAATAAATTGATTTAATTTGTTTGAAATTAGTATTAAATAGAATTAATAAACCCTAAAAAATACAAAATAAACCCCTAAAAACACCCCCCAAAAAACCCTAAAAAACACAAAATAAACCCCTAAAAACACCCCCCCAAAAAAACCCTAAAAACCACAACAAAAAACTCTAAAAAATACAAAATATACCCTAAAAAAACCCCCTAAAAAAATAAAAAAAAAAAACCCCTAAAAAAGCATGAACCCTAAAAAAACCCCTAAAAAACATGAACCCTTTAAAAAACCATGAACCCTAAAAAAACTCTAAACTACTAAGCTATAAACATTAATTCGAATGGAAAAAATTACAATTTGAACTAAATAAACAAGTATAAAATACCTAACAGACCCCTTACTTTGTAATGATACAGATGATACTTTTTGA
This sequence comes from Perilla frutescens, assembly GCA_026008535.1. NCBI lineage: Eukaryota > Viridiplantae > Streptophyta > Magnoliopsida > Lamiales > Lamiaceae > Perilla > Perilla frutescens. Next base: position 23,283,746 of record BRKX01000010.1, on the reverse strand, counting down.
ATTTTTGATGATACTTTTTAGTGAGAGTGTTGATACTGATTTAACCTTTGTTCTATTTTTTGTGGGTTGACCGGGTCAAAGCGCGGGTTTAACCCGACCTGTCTTAAATAGCACTATTTACAACAGGTACATGGAATTGTTTGCCATTATTTTACTTGTCAGTATTCTAGATGGGAGTAACTGAGACACTGAGTACGTATGTCATTTTTTGCAAAAATAAAAATAAAAATATACAATTGAAGATAATTGGTTATACAGTGGATGTAAGAAAATGAAAAAAGTATTAAGTTGTGCTATATGAAGACACTAGAGAGAGATGAAAAAAGTTGTGTGCCGACTAAAATAGAAATGAAAGTCTAGGGGTGGGCAAAAAATTGACAAAAATTGAAAACCGAATCGAACAAATTCGGTCTATTTGGTCCGGTTCTTTCAATTTTTTGATCCAGTTTGATTCTTTTTTTAAAAAAAAAAAAATTGATCATCGGTTCGGTCCGATCCTGCAGACAACAGACCGAATAGACCGAACCTTTTTTTTATTATTAATTTTTTAATTTTTTAATTATTAGACCGAACCTTTTTTTTATTATTAATTTTTTAATTATTATTTATTGGATACTTCGGATGTTTGTATTATTATTTGTTGATTTACTTTTTTATACTCCCTACATCCCAATAGCAAGGTTCCCTTGCTAAGTATTATAATCAAAAGTAATATAAATTAAGTGGGTCCACTTTTAATTAGGACACTAATTATTTCCTTTTTTGGTATGAGACTTTGCTATTGGAACATTCCAAAAAAGCAGGAGGAACCTTGCTATTGGGACAAATGGAGTATTAGTCATAAATGTTTATTTATGATGTTAGTTATAAATTTGTGATATTAGTTTATTATTTAGGCTATTATTTCCACGGTTAGTCAAACTATTCAAAATAAAAATAAAAAAAATAGAAAAATTAAACCAGACCGAACCGAACCAAACAAATTCAATTCAGTCCAGTTCGGTCCTCCCCTTAATTCGGTTCGGTTCGGTCCTAAATATTTTCCAATTCGATCTATTTGATTTTATGATTTTTTAATTATGACACACGAAATGTGGTACAAATGAGCACAGGAAATCTGATCCGACCACACTCTCTATTTCAATTGATCACATCAATATTTTAGATGAAAACAGCACAAAAAATTCGTTTAATGATGCAATTTGCAAGGAGAGCATTTTTAGATTATGCAATATGCCAAAAATAAATTGTTTCAAAGTGCGAACGAGGTGTAATTCAAAAGTGTAAGTTACCCTAAATTGTGTGTTTTTTCCTAGAGGGGTAATTTAGTTTCGCATTATTTGAATAACGTAAATGAAATCACATGAGTTGTGATGATGATAATAACATATCACTAACATATATCACCCTAACATTAAATTCGCCGCAATTACTCAACATTCCTACATTCCAGTGCATGTTATCAATTTAGAATTCTATCAAATTAATCTATTAATCGGATTCCACACACACACACACACACACACAAAAACAATAACTATTCCACAAAACAGCTGGTATCACAAGACCCTAAAAACACAGCCAATACATACCATTTCTCTAATATATCTTCATTCCAGAAAATAGCCGAGACTCACTTTTGGCTGGTAACAAATTCTACAGCAACTCAAGCACACCAACATTAACTTTCCAGAATAAGGTAGCTAAATTTTCTATGTAAGCCACAACATCAGTTGCCAATTGTCCATGCTTTCTAGAGGTAAGAAAGTGTACCCCACAATTACAGAGGCAAAAAAAGCAAATTCTGGACTTGCTGAAACACTTCAACAACATTAGTAGAGGAGTACATGGAAGTGAAAATTTGTTTAGGTGGCAACCAAGATCCTTCAATTCTTTTGAAAGGGAAAAATCGAAGAATAGGAGTTCAACAGGTATGGTTGTTGAAATCTACATCATATTCAATGTAATCACAATCATGGATGCCAAGCCAAAACATTGAATAGACAAGGCTTTCCCCGACCAATTTCCACAGAAGAACCAGCATCCCACTTATTAGTTAAGCACACCAAGTCAAAACAGAATAAACTCTGAATTATGGAGGTTCAAGACTAGCAACTTTGCTTTTATAAGTAAGAATTAAACATTTGTTAAATAAATATCTTACATGTTCCTCTAATAACCCTGAAATCAGACAATGAGTTCTAGAGCAAATCCTGGCATCCAATATTTTCTAGGTCATGTCTAAAAAGTATACAACAGAGCAGTGCTTGTCATGTCTAAGCCATGTGGAACACAATAACTTATAACAACTGTATAGCAAACTGTAGTCAGCAATCAATACCTCGAAAGCAAGTAAATGTCAAAAACTAAACAATTAACAAAGCAAAACTTTAAAGACTCATTATCAAATTGCAGAAATTAAACCTGGATAACATAACATCAGAGTTACAGTCAACCTGTCCAACAAATCAAGAAAACTGAAAGCGGGATCATTCAACCAAAAAAGTCCTCTCATTCATATATAATCAAGAAACAGACACCAACTATCATTTCCTAGGACTCGAGAATGCAAAAGAAGACATAAACAAACTAAATCAGTCACCCTTTCTTCTGAAGGAGCAGCCCTCCGTAAGCCGGGCACGCCCACCTGTCGGTTGGCACAGCACTGTTTGGCAGTTGCCGCACACGACAACGGTTTGAGAATGGCTAAACACGGTGGTTCTGTACATACACACAGATAAGCATATCTCAATAAAATCAATATATTTTCAAGCATCAAATCATCCATATCCTGAAACGTTATGATTCAGTTAAAAGCGAATAAAACTTACATATTAAAGCAACCCTGACACTTGACATCCTACAATCAAAACGAGTAAATCTATAAGCAAAAAAAAAAAAACCAACCGTAACAGCGATAAGAATCAAATCGTAAAATCTAACAAATAGTACCATGAAGAAAGAGTTCGGGGATTGAACGAGGCGCTTAAGCTTGTGCTTCCTCTTCTCAAGCTCCGCCGGTGGGTTGAGCAAATCGTAATCGTTTGATAGAACCTATTTACGAACATCAATTTTATCAAATTATTAGGAAAAATCGGTAGCCATAAAACACAGAAATTCATAATAACTGCTAAAATATATAATTAAGCTCACCATTTCTGTTTCTGAAGATTGGGTCGCAAACTGGAGAAAGGGGAAGACAGCCTCACACGCAAAGAGCTGAAGCAGTCGACCGAGAGGAGGAAACCCTAGGGTTTTGTGTTCTAATATATATATATATATATATATATATATATATTCCTAAATTGACACTCCAAATTCTATTTCGCAATTCTTCTATTTCCATCACAACAGTGAAAATTAAATTAAATATATATGTATAATTGTACCACGTAATAATACATCTCTAATACAATGCCCATTATATACTTATATAATCAAATTAAATTATAGGAGTCCTATGGTGGAATTGCAATCGAAGACTAAAAAAATATTTTAAATTTTCGAAACATATGAAATCATTTAACCCCTTTTTTTAAATTGATCTATTTTTAATATAATTGTTGATATGTCTTGAATCTACCGTTTCGCTGAGTTGGATGGGGTCTCGCTGCCCGATTAGCGAGTCGGGGGGTCAAGGGGGGCGACGTCCCCCTTGTCTGGGGGTCTGGGGGGTGGAGACGCCCCCGGCCCAACGGTATGCAGTTTTGGGCTTTAAGCCCAAAATTGATGTTTTATCGCAGTGCTATATATATGGTCTTTGAGATCTGTAATCTGTAATCTAGCCGCATAATAAAATCTGTTCTCATCTCTGCCCATGGACGTAGCCAAATTGGTGAACCACGTAAATCTGTGTCTACTTTACGTTTTCTGTTTGTTTTATGCTCAATAATCCTATTCTGTCACAACAAACTGGTATCAGAGCCTGGTCGTTTTGATCAGGGATTTCCGCACTGTTAGGGTTTTTTGAGCTGATCGAGAATGTCTGCTTTCAACGTAAAGGTTGACAAATTCACCGGGAGAAATAGTTTTGGTTTATGGCAGATCAAGATGCGATCTCTGCTGAAGCAGCAGGGTTTGTGGGCGCCGCTATCTGGAAAGAAGAAATCTGAGGATGTAGATGAAGAAAAGTGGAATACCCAAGAAGAAAAGGCCCACTCGACTATCATGTTATGTTTGTCTGATGATGTTATCATTGAAGTTTCTGATCAGGAAACTGCCGATGGTCTCTGGAAGAAGTTAGAGAGCCTCTACATGACGAAGTCTCTGACCAACAAGTTGCTTCTGAAGCAACGTCTGTTCCGTTTACGCATGCAGGAAGGTACACCCCTTCGGGATCATCTAGACAAATTAAATAAAATTTTGCTAGATTTGCGTAATGTTGATGTTAAAGTAGAAGATGAGGACGCTGCTTTAATTCTGTTAGTATATTTGCCTGAATCGTATGAGAATTTTGTTGAATCATTTATTACTAGGAAAGATACTTTGTCTCTGGAAGATGTTCGATCTGCCCTCCACAGCAGAGAAGACCGTCAACAGGCAACTGGCTCGGCCATAGAAAATCAGGCATCGGGGCTGTTTGTGGGTCAAGGACAAAAGAAATCTGGGAAGAAAAATGGGAAGTTGAACCATAAAGGTTCAAACGGTCCTAACCCCAAAGACATCTACAATTACTGTAAAGAACCTGGGCACTAGAAGAATGATTGTCCTAAGAAAAAGAGGAAGCAGGAGAAGAAAGAGGGTGTCGGCGGTTCTGCAGCTGTGGCAGAAACTGATACGAATTCTGAAGAAGATCTGGCTTTGGTTGCAGCTGGACAGTCACATCGTAATGATGTGTGGGTTCTTGATTTTGGGGCATCATACCACATTTGTCCTAACAGGGAGTTCTTCTTGACCTATGAGCAGATAGATGGAGGAAATGTTTTCATGGCCAACAGTGTTGTCTGCAAAGTGGTTGGAATTGGCTCAGTCCGGATACGGACACATGATGGGATATTTTGCACCTTGAATGAAGTCAGGCATGTTCCACAGATGATGAAGAAACTGATATCATTGAGTCTCCTTGACAGCAAGGGTTTCAGTTTCAAAGGTGAAGGTGGAGTTATGTATGTCTGTCAAGGTTCAAAGGTGGTTCTGACAGGCTTGAAATGTGGTACCTTATATTATCTGCGAGGTTCCACTGTGACAGGTTCTGCTGATGTTGCATCATCCGAGGTTCAGACCATGGATATGACCAGGTTGTGGCATATGAGGCTTGGTCATATGGGAGAAAGAGGGATGCAGATTTTGTCAAAGCGAGATCTTCTTTCTGGGCATAAAGTGCAAAGTCTTGAATTCTGCGAACATTGTGTGTTTGGGAAGCTTCATCGCAGCAAGTTCCCAAAGAAGGCAGTTCATCAGACCAAGGGGACTCTTGACTACATTCATATGGATTGTTGGGGTCCGTCACGTGTTGAGTCTATTGGAGGCCACATATTTTTTGTGTCTATGATTGATGACTACTCAAGGATGACTTAGGAAATTATGATGAAACACAAAAGTGACGCTTTCAAGAGGTTCAAGCAGTGGAAGGCATTGGTAGAAAATCAGACTAGGAAGAAGATCAAGCGACTGCGAATTGATAATGGCCTGGAGTTCTGTTCGTCTGAGTTCAACGAGTTCTGCAAGGATGAAGGGATTGCTCGACACCATACTATTCGACATACACCACAGCAGAATGGTGTGGCAGAGCGCATGAATCAGACATTACTGGAGAGAACAAGATGCATGCTTTCGAATGCTGGCTTGGCTAGAAAGTTCTGGGCAGAAGCCGTAAACACAGCCTGCTATCTGATCAAGCGTGGTCCTCACACTAGCATTGATTGCAAGATACCTTATGAGGTATGGTCTAATAAACCTGCAGATTATTCACTGTTGAAGGTTTTTGGCTGCACTGTTTACTATCATGTTAGTGAAGGTAAATTAGAGCCAAGAGCTAAGAAGGGTATATTTGTTGGTTTTGGGGATGGAGTTAAGGGCTATAGAATCTGGTCATCTTCAGAGGATAGAGTTATACTCAGCAGGAATGTGGTTTTTGATGAGAATTCTATGCTTAACCCCGCTGTGAAGTCCAGTGGTGCAGAATATTGTAGTAGTGTTGATAAACAGATGGAGCTGCAAGTCACTCTCGATGAGAGTAAATCACAACTCCAAGATGGAGAAGATCAACATACTACTGCTGAAAGTACAAGTTCAGATGTTCATCCAGTAGCTCGCCAGACAAGCATAGCGGTTGATAGAGCTAGGAGAACAGGTGTGAAGCCTCCTGTGAGGTACAGTTTTGAGGATATGGTGACTTATGCATTACAAGTCGCTGACGAGGTGGAAGAGGAAGAACCATCTGCAAGTGAACCATCCACCTACAGAGAGGCTGTGACAGATAGTGAGTCGGCCCAATGGCTCGCTGCAATGGGAGAAGAGATGGAATCACTTGCCAAGAATCTGACTTGGGAGTTGGTCAAACGGCCTAAGGGGAGAAAAATTATTACTTGCAAATGGATATTCAAGAAGAAGGAAGAAACCACACCTGGTGAGGGTGTGAGATACAAAGCTCGGCTAGTTGCAAGAGGGTTCACACAAAAGGAGGGGATTGGCTATAATGAGATATTCTCACCAGTAGTCAGACACACTTCCATCAGAGTGTTACTAGCAATTGTTGCACATCAGGATTTGGAACTTGAGCAACTGGACGTGAAGATAGATTTCCTACATGGAATGCTCGAAGATGATATCTACATGTCTCAGCCAGAGGGGTTCCAGGTTCCGGGAGAGGAAGATTATGTTTGCAAGTTGAAGAGGTCCTTATATGGGCTAAAGCAGTCTCCAAGGCAGTGGTATAAGAGGTTTGACAGTTACATGATCCAGTTGCGATATAACAGGAGTTCGTATGATTGTTGTGTATATCACAACAAAGCTGATGATGGTTCCATGATCTATCTCGTTCTGTATGTGGACGATATGTTCATAGCTGCGAAGTCCAAGTCTGATATTCAGAAGTTGAAGGATCTGCTCAGTGCTGAGTTCGAAATGAAGGATTTGGGTGCTGCCAAGAAAATTCTAGGCATGGAGATATATAGGGAAAGAGAAAAGAAGAAGCTTTTCTTGTCACAGAAGAGTTACATTCAGAAAATCTTGTCTAGATTTGGCATGTCTACCGCTAAGCCTATTGATACTCCAAGTGCTGCAAATATTCATTTATCCTCTGATTATGCACCGAAATCTGTAGCTGAGTAGGAGTATATGTCTCGAGTCCCATACTCTAATGCAGTAGGGAGTTTGATGTACGCTATGGTCTGCACTAGACCAGATCTTGTCTTGCACATGTTGTTAGTGTTGTCAGCAGGTTCATGGGACGACCTGGAAATGAGCATTGGCAAGCTGTGAAGAGGATTTTCCATTATCTCAGAGGTACGTCTGATGTTGGTCTCATTTATGGAGGTGGTGCTCACGATTCTGTGGCTGGTTATTCTGATTCTTACTATGCTGGAGATGTTGATAGTAGAAGATCTATGACTGGTTATGTCTTCACTCTTAGTGGTTCTGTTGTTAGTTGGAAGGCAACTTTACAAGCTACAGTTACTCTGTCTACAACTGAAGCAGAGTATATGGCACTAACAGAAGCTGCTAAAGAGGGAATTTTGTTGAAAGGGCTTGTAGGTGATCTTGGTCTACATCATGATCAAGTTACTGTGTATTGTGACAGTTTGAGTGCAATCTGTTTGACCAAGGATCAGGTCCATCATGAGAGGACCAAGCATATTGATGTGAGATATCATTTTCTCAGAAATGAGCAAAGAATCAAGGTGATGAAAGTAGGTACTGCTGATAATCCTGCTGACATGTTCACCAAGCCGGTCCCACATAGCAAGTTTCGACACTGTTTGGACTTGCTAAACGTCACAAGCTGTTAGTTGCCCAAGAAGGGCAAATCTGAGGCAGGAAAGGAGGAGTCTGTTCATCTGGCATTGCAATGATGCATCTGTAAGGAAGATTCAAGTCAAGGTGGAGATTTGTTGATATGTCTTGAATCTACCGCTTCACTGAGTTGGACGGGGGTCTCGCTGCCCGGTCAGCGAGTCTGGGGGTCAAGGGGGGCGACGTCCCCCTTGCCTGGGGGTCCGGGGAGTGGAGACGCCCCCGGCCCAACGGTATGCAGTTTCGGGCTTTAAGCCCAAAATTGATGTTTTATCTCAGTGCTATATATATGGTCTTTGAGATCTGTAATCTGTAACCTAGCCGCATAATAAAATCTGTTCTCCTCTCTGCCCGTGAACGTAGCCAAATTGGTGAACCACGTAAATCTGTGTCTACTTTACGTTTTCTGTTTGTTTTATGCTCAATAATCCTATTCTGTCACAACAATAATTAAAATGAACTGCCACGAATAATACAATATTCATCATATTTGTAATTACAACATGATTTTTAAAACATTGTAAATATAAAAGATTGGTTAATTATCAGTATTTCATATGATAGATAAAAATTATCAACATAGAACCTAGATAGTTGAAATTATCAATCCAATACAAAAAAAAATACAAATTTGATTATAATTTTTTTTAATTATTATTTGATTTAATTGCCCACCTTTATACAAAAAACTAAACTTACTCATCTATATAATATATAATAACAATAGCGCATTCGCAAATAGAAATTGAATATTTTCCCACCCATACGAAAATGGAAAATAATATTTTATATTACCTAATTATTTATTTTTCATTTAAAATATTGAATATTAGTATATTCTAAATATATGATTATATATTTTCATAAATACTAGATTGCACGCAATTAATCATGAGTACTACAATTAGTGGGATATGTGTCTACATAATTATATATATCTAATGTATATATATCAAAAGACCACAATTGCATTAACAATTTTTTTTCCAATTCTTAATATATATATATATATATATATATAATTAGTTACGGTAAATATGTACACTTTTTTATATGTGTGTGTAAAATAGCGATCTATCAATCTATATAAATATTTAACATAATTACATATATTTGTGAGTATTATTTTTTATAATAATATTAATTGATTGAAATTCAAACAAGTTTCAAAATACGCATGTTTAAGTTTTTTTTTTAACTTTTAAAAGGTCATTTTCTCTTTAAATATGAACAGGATTGTCATTGTACATATTCTCTGATAAGATTATTTTGTTTTCTATTTTATAGGATTAAAATTTTTAGCTTGGTATCACAAATCAAAACTTTGAAAAGAAGGTAATATTTATAATTGTATTACTTCAATTAATTTTTTTTTATACAATGTTTGCATCTTTTGCATAATAAAGAATTTTTTTTTTATCTCTCTTATGTTGTTATATAATGCCCACTTTGATTTTGTTATATTATAAAAAAAAATGATTTTTTTTGGTGGAAGTGGCGCTCTTAGAGTTGGAAAAGTAGTAATGCCAAATGTTGCAAATAACAATCATTCCACATTGAATTTTAAAGATAATTATTCTGCTTTAACATATTATAAATTATAAAGGTCAACAATAAATTTCTCACCCCTCACATTTTTCTTGATCTTTTAATTTAGACTTGAGATTAAATATAGTGTTTGAATTAATCAGTTTAATATTTAAATTAAAATTTTAAATTACGTATAATTTTTGAATGTTTTTGAATTAAATATGCAAATCAATATCGGATCCACACAAATCAATTAATCAATTAATGTATACTATTAATTTATAAAAATGTTTAAATTTTTTTAACTTAAATACATTTAACTTATCAAATTTAAAGTATTAATTGATAATGATAATTTAATGTTAAATATTTTAAAATTTTGAAATTAGCATATATAAGTTATCAACTTTAAATATATTGTAAATAGTTAATGTAGAGGCTAATTTTCTACAATTAATCGTATATTGGATTCGGGCTCTGGCGACCTCTAGGACCACGTTTAAACCGAAGAATATTAAAGATTTTGATCGAAGGTGATTAATAAAAACCAGGTAAATCGAGGATCGAAGCTTGATATTTAGTCGAAGTTCTTTGAGTTGTTGTTAATGCTCTCCTTTTTCTTGATCATCTAACGCCTTTATATATATAGGATAAAGTTAAACCTTCTCTTCCGATATCCAAGGGAATTGACGGAGCTACAACCACCTTTCCGATAATCGAGGGATCCGCCGATTCTCTGGGGATACCATCCTATCTTTTCAAGGGTTTTTTACTACGTCTCAACGTCTCTTTGACTCAGTCTAATCACCCGACCTCGACCTCGACCTCTATGTCGCGCCTTTCCCTCTCTTCCTTAACTTCCGTCTTTACACCTCTAGGCTCTAGACCTCGACGGCTAGCTATTCGGCCTCGCAGCCTTTAGACGCAAATGGGCCTTATCTTTGGGCCAAGACGAATGCGGGCCTCTACAATTAGCCCCTCATTACTTGGTGCCCAGGAGTCTCGGGGACCATGTAATGAACATCGATGCATTGCTTAAGGAGACGATTTCCAACGCTCTGCTTCAGGAAGAGGGTCTATAAAGCCCCGAGTTCGAGGACGAATCAATCGATATTGGTTAATGACCATAAAGCCAGACCTCGAAAAGCTCCAGACCTGAAGGAAGGTCTCGGGGAGCTGAAAAGGTCGTAAGGGCAGACCTCGAAAAGCTCCAGACCTGAAGGAAGGTCCTGGGGGAGTTGAAGAGGTCGTGAGAGCAGACATCGAAAAGCTCCAGACCTGAAGAAAGGTCCTGGGGAGCTGAAGAGATCGTGAGGGCAGACCTCGAAAAGCTCCAGACCTGAAGAAAGGTCTTGGGGAGCTGAAGAGGTCGTGAGGGCAGACCTCGAAAAGCTCCAGAAATCCAAGGGCAAAGCAGTCTTTTTAGACCCCATCTCTTTTTTTTAGCGACTTTCTAGATTCTCCTATAACCCTAGCCTTTCGATCCTCGAGATATGTGGCTCTGATTTATTCGCTTTTTACATTTTTACGAGATTTAAACACAGATTGCCCAATCCTTCCCTCCTTACTCTCATTCGAAAACGCCAAAGTTCAGATTTGACTAATCCAACTCCTTTGAAGGTTCTGTCTACAAATTTCTCTCTGAATCTCGCGCGTCCCCATTCTTCCCGGAGTCCAAGAATCCACTGCGCCTGAAAGACTTACAAATTTCCAGGTTACTCCCTTAATTCCTTCTTTCGTTTTCTTGAGGATTTTTAGGCTGATACTAGTTAGGGTTTACTTTAATATTTAGAGAAAACGGAGATTTAGGCTTGGTTTTATGTGGATCTTATATAAATAGATTTGGTGGAGGTTCTTGGGAATATTGTCGACTGTTGATAGTGTTTTATCACCGACGAAATAGGGTTTAAGTAGGAGGTAAGTTCTAGGGCAGGTTTTCGGTGTTTCTGGGCGATAACTTGCGATTCTTAAAAGGATTTTTTACCGGCGACCGTCGATAGATTCGTATTCCTGCTAGGATTTTTAAATATCATAAGTGTGTAGGGTAGTGGCAATTCCGATGAGAGGACCCGTAGCTAGGGCGACGGTGCTGAGACGGGCGAGTCGGAACAATCTTCCGGCTCCGTCACTGAGTCTATTACAATCATTACCCCTTTGACCAAGCATTATGGAGAGAAATCTTCTCATTCTGCTATAATTCCTCGCGTTGGTGGAGGGTCATTGGTCAGTCGCCTTAAGGCTTCGAAGATGGCTACCAAGAGACCTGTGGATAAGACGAAGAGACGAAAATCCGAGGCTGTGGGCTCTCCTTCTTCGAACGAGGATTTCAAGGCTGCTGAGATCGCTCCGCAAGTTGGGGATGACTTAGTGAAGAAAGTGACCTCTCCAGAGCATTCGGGGTCTGGGGTAGAGATCCATGTCCCTAGGCCTTCTGATAGAGCCAATAGACCCCCATCCGGCTTTACTGCATTCTACACCTCAGTCGTCGATAAGGGGGTAGGACTTCCCCTTCATCCCTTCTTTGCCAAGATCGCGCACTTTTACGGGGTTGCTCCTGTCCAGATATCACCAATAGGGTGGTATCATATGCTGGGTATGTATTACCTTTGGGACAGTCTAGGGTTTTCTGAGCCCAGCGTCGGGGAATGGCACTCCTCATATAGAATAGTGGCTAGCCCCGGCCAGAAAGGGTTCTACTATTTTACAAAATGGGTTAGAGAATGAGCCCCTCTGATAAACACTCTTCCCTCTTCATCGGGGGATTGGAAGCCTAGGTTCATCTTCATTCCAGCTGAGACCTCGACTGATAGGATCTTGCTGGCGGCGTTCGCCGAAGCCCGTGGGTCTTCGAAGCTTGTCTTTGTTCCCATTCTAATTTAAATTATAATTGTATCTAACGTCATATCTTGTGTCTTTCTACAGGTGTCCGTGAGTGAAAGGACGCAGTCGGCTCCGAGGCTGAGCGAATCGAAGCTGCTTTCTCACTTCCCGAAGAAAACCGTCATTTCGAGACTGTTCGTCGAGGCTGAACATTGTTTGATATGGGAAAACTGAAGATTCGGCCCTCGAACGATAAGGTGAAAGCCTTAGCTGTGGCTAAGGTGATGAGTCCCTCATCCTCGGGGGTCAAGAGACCGGCTGAGACCACACCTTCTGCTTCTTCTTCCTCAAAACGGCCGAAAGGCCTTGCGAGCTCCGAGACTCCCGATCCCGCTCTTTTACCTCCGCCGGTGATAGACGTTGATACTCTGGCCTCCAAAAAGGCTTCGAAGGGGTCAAGTAGTATCAAGGTGCCTCTGAGGCCCTTTCTTCTTGACGTCCAGTCCGCGGTTGCTAGCAGCCGTGCTTTGTCGGACTTCGAGAAGAACACCTGGAGGAGCAAGCTCAACTCACCTTCCAAATGCTATCGAAGGTTTACCCGCATTTTTACATTTGCACTTGAGTCTTTATATATAATGCATGTTTTATGACTATTACTAAGAAAAGGTTTGTTATTGCTTGGTTCGTGGTGCTGTAGGCCCTCTTCTGCCAATACTAGCTTCAGGGTCGGATTTTCGGGCATGCTGAGGGCCTTGAGAAGAGGTTAATGGAGCTCTCCGAAGAGCAAGAGAGGATTGCTGAGGAGAGGCGCGACATGGCCGCGAAGAAGTCAACCTTGGTTGGTGAGAGGGATGCGGCATGTGCTTTGGCCGTCGGGACTTAGGGACAGCTTGATAGGGCTCTTGATCACCAAGTCCAACTAGAACTGAGGAAGGCCTCTCTGGAGTCGAGGCTAGCCGTCTTAGAAATGAGGGTCAGGAAGCTTGAGGCCCGTCCTGCGGCCTTGGACTTTTCCTCTTTAGTCGACTCTGTAGAGTTCGAGCCTTACAAAGAGCTCTTTTATCAAGAGGGTGGCTCTGCAGTGGTTGAGGTGATTAAGGAGAGGATGCCCGAGCTTGACCTCTCCTTCCTTGATGCTGATGATGAGGCGGACACCGAGACGAGCAAGGGCCCTACAGATGGAGCTGAAAAGGGGAAGAAGGCCGAGGCTGGGGAGGATGCCGCGAAGACTGCTGTTTCAAAGGGCGAGAAGGGTGTAGATGGCCAACCCTAAGTTCTTTTTTCTGTATAAAATCTATGAACAAATTAAAAAAATTATTGATGTTTTTGTGGATACTTTATTTTGCCTTTAGTTGGGTTAATCGTGCTTATTACTTTTATTATTAAGGCTTTTAACATCGTATCAATAGTAGTAAGTGGTAGACATGTAGGCATTCTTTTTCTCTTTCTGAGGAATATACCTGAGGTTAATTCAGAAAACGTAACAAATGAAACAAAAATGAAGTGTAAACGTTATTTCCCTTCGTCATCTGTTTCTGAACTCGTAGGAAGTGAGGGTTAGACCTCCTGGGCTTCGAGCTCTATTGGTTACTCCGACGCCCAAGTCAGTATTCCAATAGAAGAAAATGCTCGAAAAATAAAAGAAATAAACAGTAAGGGAGAAGTACGATACTCTTCTTTGATTTCGAGGCTGACTTCTTTCCCCGAACTAGCAGGAAGGCGGCGGTCAAAACCGCTGGGCTTCGGGTTCTGTTAGTCACTCCGACGCCCAAGTCAGGAAACAGATAATTACATGTTTGAAATTGAAAAATGGAGCAATTAAGGGAGGAATACGATACTCATTTTTTACTTTCAGGGCGTCTTCCTTTTCTGAACTGGCTGGAGACTGAAGACCTGAATTCCTGGGCTTCGAATTCCTTCTTAAACTTCGAGGTCGATTTCCCCCATTGAATTCTTCCGGGGGTCGAGGATTGGAGCCCCTATGCTCTGGTCTTTTAGCACCTTGGCTTCGAGCTTACTAGGAGATTTGGTTTGGGACCCCTGGGCTTCGGGTTCTTTTAGCCATTCCGACGCCCAAGTCAGTAAATAAACAATGCAATAGTAACTAAAAAATAAAGAATTGAAGAGTTCAAGAATGATACTGTTTCAAGTGTATGACGTTCCAGCTGTTGGCTATTGAGCGCCCTTCCCTCGATCAGAGTTTGTAAGCCCCGTTCCCTACAACTTTCTCGATCTCATAGGGGCCTTCCCAGTTGGGAGCTAGTTTTCCAGCTCCGCTCTCTTTCGTGTTCTGGAACACTTTCCTTAGCACCCAATATCCTGTCTTGAATGATCGCAGCCTCGTGTTTCTATCGAAGTGTCTTCTTATCATCTGCTGGTAGGTAGTGATTTTTATTGTGGCTTTGTCCCGAAGTTCATCGATGGTGTCGAGGTTGGCTTCGAGCTCGAAGTTATTAGCTTCATCCAGCTATTCAGTGCTTGTCGACTCTATTTCTGCTTCTGCTGGGAGGACTGCTTCTGAACCATAGGTGAGGGCGTAGGGGGTCTCTCCTGTGGCGGTCCGGACAGTTGTCCTATAAGACCAGAGGACCCCTGGGAGTTGTTCGATCCACTGTCCTTTGTGTTCTGAGAGCCTTTTCTTCAGAGTGTTTAGGATTATTTTGTTGGTGGCCTCAGCTTGACCGTTCGAGGCTAGATGCCTCGGCGTGGAGAAAGAGAGCTTGATGTTCCAATGACGGCAGAAATCTTGAAATTTTGAGCTTATGAATTGGGAGCCGTTGTCGGTGACTATTTCTTTAGGGACTCTGAACCTACAAATTACAAATTTCCACAAAAAACTTCGTACCTCGATGTCTCTTATTCATGTGAAGGCTTCTACTTCGGCCCATTTGGTGAAGTAATCCGTCACAACCAAGATAAAGCATTTCTGATTCGACCCTTTTGGTAATGGGCCCACGATGTCCATTCCCTATTTCATAAATGGCCAAGGTATGGTTGCGGTGTGTAGAGGTTTTGGCGACATGTGACTCGTCTGGGCGAACATCTGGCATCTGTCACATTTCTTAGCGTGACTTTTGGCGTCTTCCCTCATGGTTGGCCAGTAAAAGCCGGCCGTTATTGCTCAGTTAGCCAAGCTTCTATGCCCTGAATGGTTCCCGTATTCGCCGTTATGAAGTTCGGTTAGGATGTATTTTGCTTGGGTCGGGCTTACGCATTTCAAATAGGGTCCTGAGAAGGACTTTCTATACAGAGATCCGGAAATCATGACGAACTTTGGAGCTTTTGCTTGGATCCGTCTTGCTTCGATGGGCTCTTCAGGGAGTTCGTTTTCTGTTATAAATCTGCATAGAGGGGTCATCTAATTTGTTTCGACATCGATGGGTAAGACCTCGAGATTGTCACTCTTCCATACGGCGGGCCACTTGGCGTATATGACTTGGATATTCTTGTTCTGATTGATCTGCATAGCTGATCCCAAATTAGCCAACGCGTCGGCGTGGTGGTTCTCCTCTCTGGTGATGTGTTGAGCTTCGATCTTTTCGAACTTGGCTGTCGCTTGCTTTGCGACCGCGAGGTATGATACCATCCTTGAATCCTTTGCCTGGAATTCTCCTTCGAATTGGTTGATTATCAATTGTGAATCACTCATGATTCGAATCCTTTTAGCTCCTACATCAATTGCCAAGTTTAATCCTGATATGAGGGCTTCGTATTCTGTTTCGTTGTTGGTGGCTTTGAACCCGCATCGGATAGATCTTTCCATAATTATTTCTGCTGGGCTAGTCAGTACCACGCCCATGCCACTCCCCTTCGAAGTGCTGGATCCATCAACCTGGAGGGTCCAGTACTTCGAATTCTCATCCTCGGTGTTCATTGCCGCTTCTTCTTCTGGTTCGGCCTCGTGGGAGAAATCAGTAATGAAGTCTGATAGGACTTGGGATTTAATTGATGTCCGGGGGATGTAGTGTATATCATGTTCCCTGAGTTCGACGGCCCATTTTGACAATCTTCCTGCGAGGTCTGGCTTCCTCAACACAGCTCTTAAAGGGAACTCTGTGACTACTTTTATTGAATGGCTTTGAAAATAGGGCTTCATTTTCCTGGAAGCCATGACAAGTGCTAAGGCCAGCTTTTCGAGCTGCGAGTATCTGGTCTCGGCGTCTAGCAGCAAGTGACTAGCATAATATACGGGGTGCTGCCTTCCTTCGTCCTCTCTAATAAGCACTGCATTGACGGAATTAGTAGAAATAGATAAATAGACAAGGAGTGTCGCTCCGTCGATTGGCTTAGATAAAAGAGGTGGGCTCGAGAGGTATTCCTTGAGGTCTTCGAGGGCCTTGGCGCATTCTGGAGTCCATTCGAAGTCTTTGTTCTTTTGTAGAGTCTGGAAAAATGCCCGGCTTCTTTCTGAGTATTTGGATATAAAACGGCTGAGAGCTGCTAATCGGCCGGTCAGTTTTTGGACATCTTTCGGGTTTCTCGGGTACTGAATGTTTTGAACCGCTCTGATTTGGCTCGGGTCAGCTTCGATGCCTCTTTTTATTATGAGGTATCCCAGGAATTTCACCGATGTTACTCTGAAGGCGCACTTGGCGGGATTCAGCTTCATGTTGTATCGGCGTAGGACTTCGAAGGTTTGTTGGAGGTACATGATATGGTCCTGAGCTCGCAATGACTTGACTAACATGTCGTTGATATATACTTTTATTGTTATTCCGATGAGTTCTTCGAACATCCGGTTTACCAGCATTTGGTACGTTGCACCTGCATTTTTTAATCCAAAGGGCATAACATTATAATAGAACATACCTCGGTGTGCGATGAAAACGGTCTTCTCCTAGTCTTCTTGATTCATGAGGATCTGATTGTATCCGGAGAAGGCGTCTATGAAACTCATGAGTTTGTGACTTGCCGTCACATCGACTAGAGTGTCTATATATGGGAGGGGGAATGAGTCCTTGGGGCACGCCTGTAACAGCCCGGTCCTGAGATAGGGATTAACGAATGGGGACAAGGTGTTATTAAGGGATTTATGAATAAAGTCAGAAGATTAACGAAGAAGGTTTACATATAAAGATATGCTTTGAAAGATAGACGACGATACTCGAGATTACTCGATTAAGAAGGAAACATACTTTAGCAGAATAAAACGACTAACTAATCAGATACCAACAAGCATAGACCCATTCATAGGTCAAAGCGAATAAACAGATATCAACGTGAATAAGCCTCTTCATAGGCAAAAGGAAAATATACTCGAGAAGTGAAAATAAAACTTAATATGCATCTTATATATATAATCATGTCTGGGGAATATTCATAGAGTCTTGATAATCATGATAGAACTTAAACAGAATTAGAAAGAGTGTATCAGAGTAGCATAACACATAATGGGATTTCAAAAGAACTTAGATAACAGCAAATCAATCTTAGCAGCCAACCCACATCCACAGCCACCAACATCCTCAGCATCTCAACCCGAAAACATTTGAAAAAAAGAGAGTATGAGCACTAATGTACTCAGTGGGTTTTAACGAAAACACTTTAATAACTTCAAGATATCCAACAATTAACTGACGGTATATGGAGAGCAAAACGCAAAAGCCCTCTCCATATCCGTAAAACCTTTTTTCTTTTCTTTTTGGGCCCATCCTAGCTCAAACCTGATGTCAACTGCACCCTTAGGCATGCCATAGGATAGAAGAGGGGTTACCTCAAATATCCAAACGAGTTTGCGAGGGAATTAACCCAGCAGTGACTCCGTTAACAGTTCTGAGCTCAAATCCTGCTTAAGCAAAATGCTAAATTCCTTCATTCCTTAATCTTGCTAGCAAAACCAATCTTAGAGCAACGTCTAAGGGCTAGTCCTTTAATATAGCATGATCTCGACCTATAAGGGATTTAACGCTACCCTAACAAGGCAATCCTTAATCCTTAACTATACGAGCTTTTAACAAAGCATAAACATTCAAATACAAGGAGATGAATGTAAATAAATACGAATTGTAACTAAAGACAATTCTAGATATCTCATACTAAGCATAAACAATACTTTAACATTTCTAGCATTTCTAAACATTCTAAACATGCTTGAGACCTCAATTATAACATAATATCTTCCTTTCCTTCCTTCCTTGTACAGAGATCAATCAGGCAGAGCAAAAATACTTTATTGGATATCTCATTTGCCCTATATGCTTCTAGAGCTTATTAGCTCAAACTTTAGATGAGTATAGATTTACCCACCTCGATCACGGAGTAGAAGATGAGGCAACAAGTTGATGATCCTTCTTCGAATTCCCACGAGGCTCACTTCCTCCTACAAAAGTCGAATTATCGACTTAGAGGCCTCATTCGAAGATTTCTAACTAACAACATGAAGTTAAATAATACCCAACTTAAATACCCTTAATTAGGACTTAAACATGGATATCACGACTTTACGACCTTATAAGGTTTCGAGAAGAATTTATTTGAAGAACATCACATCCTGATTTCTCAAGTTCTAGACGGAAGACAACTTGAAAAGTTTACTCGAAATAAATTGAAAATAACTCGGATGCTTTTTTCTAAAATTAAACTTGGAAATAACTAGAAATAACACGACTCGAAAAACTCGAAAACTCGAAAAGAGGTTACGAAAAATAGCCGGAAAAATCAGCGTGAAACAACATGGGGGAGGGAGGGCGCCGCGGCGCACCCCTACGCCGGCGGGCACCCCCGGCCGCGGCGCACCCCTGCGCCGGCGGGGGCCTGCTGGGCCGGGGGGGCGTGGCGCGGCGGCGCACCTCCCTTCCCCGCGGCGGGGCTCCTTCTTTCTCTCTCTTCCGCCCAGTTTCTGGGCAATCTTCATCTGGGTTCTTCGTGTTCGTTGATTCCTTCGACGAACACGAAGAACACTTTACCAAAAATTTTAAAACATACACCAATAATTTAAATTAACACGAAACGGCAAGCTTTATTTTAAAAAGAATTTTAGCATTATAGCGGCATAAACACGATAATCCTCCTTAATATTTAGAATAACAATGAAATCTTAAATATAACTTGAATGGAATTAAACGGAATAACGAGATTAATTACGGGAATTAATGACAAGAATAGTAACGGAATAATAACGAGCAATATAACGTAAATGTTATTAACTTGGAACTTTAATAAGAATCGAAATACAACTTAGACGGAAGGTAAACGAGCAAAAATGAAGAACACGAAGAACATGAAGAACGAAAAGTAAATGCGGAATTAAAAGACGGAAAAATAAATGGAATCGAGACCGACGAACAAGAATAGACGGGGTTAGGTGCGTCAAAGGAAGGTGGCTAGCTCGGCGTCTCATCGAGTCGCAACGGCGGCAGAGCCACCTGCTATGACCCCACGACGCCCCTAGCACATTCTCTCACCGCATCCCTTCCATGCCACTCCGCTCGTCGTCTTGCGGAATACTCATGAAGAACGCCTTTTACTTCGACAGAACTTTCTTGGCTCTCAAAGCTTTCTCACTCTCTCAACTTGGAAGTGAATGGATGGTAAATGAGCAAATGAAAGCAAAAGGGGTGGTCCCCTATTTATAGGAGGGAGTTTAGCTTCCTTGAGAAGCCATTCCAGTGCGGGAACACTGCAAAGGTTACCCCGAGTTCGGTTAAAAGCTGTTTTATTCGATGTCGAGATCCAAATAACCTCAGACACGAAATCTAAAAATATTGAGAGACTTGTTGGCTCGAATACTAGTGAACCAACTTGATTCGTGAAGAAGACGGGGTCATCAGAAGAAAGACGAGAAAAGATTCCCTTTTTTGAATTACTTTTTACTATTCACTCAGACTGACAGATTTTGCTGTCGAGCATTCGATTGACCTCAGAATGGAAATCCGTGAATGCCAACGAAATCCTTAAGTCATTTCCCATAAGAGGGGCCTGACAGAACTAGACTCGAATCAATGAGGAGGATTTCGTAAATTTCTCAAAACACGAACGCACGCAAAAGTTACTATTCATTCATCTCTCAAATACGTTTTTCATCACCGGGAACTCAAATGACTTCAGAATTAAAATCCGAAAACATCGGCATACTCCTTGAGTTAAAACCTTTCTAATGAGACCACAAATGGCCATAAAAGAATTAAGATCACATTTTCTGAAAAGATGATTTTTACAAAAACTGACCCTTAAAGTCGTGACTGACATCCGACCTCAATTAACCTTATTTAAATTTCTTCTTTAACCAATTAATTAACTTTAACAATCTTCTAAACCTTATCCAAAAATCTAGGGTATTACAACGCCTGATTGAGGTCGGTGAAGTCTATGCATAGCCGGTTCTTTCCATTCTTCTTTTTGACCACCACGACGTTTGCTAACCATTCCGGATAGTGGACCTCATGGATGTGGCCGTTCTTCAGTAATTTGCCCACTTCCTCGTCTACAATTTTGTTCATTTTTGGGGTGAACTTTCATATTTTCTGCTTCACCAGAATTTTTTCTGGGTCTACCTACAATTTATGAGTTATAATGGAAGGGTCGATACCTGTCATGTCCTCAAATGACCATGCGAAGCAGTGATGGCGTTCTTTGAGGAATGTAATCAATTGTTCCCTGATGTCCGAGGTCAATCTGGACCCGATCGACACTTTGTGATCTGAGAGTTCGGGATGATTCTGCACTTCATCGAGGTTTTTGACATCCGGCTCTTCATAGTTTCGATCTCCTACACTCGCGGAAGTTGACCTGACCTCGATTTGGTTGACCTCGATGAATCATTTCTGCTTGAAAGTGGAAACGTAGCATTCTCTAGACGAGACTTGTTCTCCTCGTACTATTTGAACTCCCCATGGACTAGGAAACTTCATGGCTTGCTGGTATGTCGAGGGTACTGCTCGGAGCTCATGGATCTAGTGTCGTCCCATAATCACGTTGTACGCTGAAGGTGCGTCGATCACCTGAAACTTTGTAAGGAGGTTAACTCCCTCAATATAAGTGGGGAGTGTGATCTCTCCTAAGGTCATTTTGTGTTCTCCGCTAAAGCCGATCAGTGTTGTTGATTTTTTTACGATGTCCGTTTCTTTCACCTGCATTCCTTTCAACGTACTAAGAAAGATCTCGTTAGAAGAACTCCCATTATCGATGAGAGTTCGTTTAATTAAGCAGTTTGAGATTAGAAGTAAAATGACAAGTGCATCGTGGTGTGGGAGTGAGAGTTCAGATACTTCACTACTGGAGAAGCTGAGGGTGACTAGTTCATCGAGTTCGGCTTCTTTAGGGATATTTTCTGAATATTTGAGTGATCGGCAGTGCCTCTTTGCTGATGATTGTGACACGCCACTAACCTCTGAGCCTCCGGTTATACAGTTTAAGGTTCGATCGATCCTCGGAGGCTCCGGAAGTTGAGCTTCCGTATGGTTCTCTCTTCGATTCCAGTTCTTCCTTCCTTTCAGAGTTAGGAGGTCGGTCAGGTGTTCCCTTTTGAGAAGCTCGATCACTTCAAGTCTAAGTGCGATGCAGTCGTCCATTCGATGCCCATGATCATTGTGGAAGTCGCAAAATTTGCTCCTATCTCGCTGGTTATCTGGTGTTCTCATCTTCGGAGGCCATTTCACATTTTGTCCGAGCCCTTTCATCGCGTTTACGGCTTCTGATGGTGTTATGCAGAGATTATATTTTGGTAGCCTCATGTCTGGACCCTCGGGTATTCTTCTATTTCTGGGGTCAAATCTGGGGTTACGCGGATAAGGGTCTGTTCGATACATCTCATTTCTGATATGAGTTCTGGACTCCTTGCGAGGTGGATCATTTTGGGGTTTAAGTTTGGACAAATTCGCTTCATCTTCTTCCCATTTGATTTGTGCCCACGCTTTGGCGAGGATGTCTTCCATCGTCTTGCACGGATACTTGGTCAGTTCTTTGTAGAGGTCTGAGTCCCTTCTCAAACCCTTCCTGAAAGCCGATACGGCGGTGTCAATGTTGCATCCTGGGATCGACACCTTTTCTCTATTAAATCGCCCTACGAAGCTTCGTAGGGTCTCTTCTGATCTCTGAATTACTGTATAAAGGTCGTCAGCACACTTCTCAATCTTTCGGCTACTAGCGAACTGCTCGACGAACAAATCATTGAGTTGAGCGAAGGTGGAGATTGATAAGTTCGGTAAATTTGTGAACCACTGGAGGGCCGGTCCGGACAGGCTACTTCCGAATCCCTTACACATTCCGGCTTCTTTGCTCTGTCGCAAGATCGAGATGGTGAACATTCTCTGCTTGTATTGTGCTATATGGTCATCGAGGTCAGAGGTGCCATCGAACAGTTTCATGGAAGGGAAGGAAAACTTCGGTGGTATCTCTACGAGGCTGATTTCTTCTGTGAAAGGAGAATCCGTGAAGCTTGTCGGGACCGTCTTACGGATGGGAGCTGGGACCCCGGGGATTCGAGTAAGCATGTCCTCCAGACATTTTAGCTTGTTCTCAACCTCAATTCCAGGCTGATTTTCGATACCTTCGAACCCAGGAGGGGGTCCAAGATAAGGGTCGTTGCCGCCCTCTTTATTTATTTATTGTTGTTGGTCCTCGCTAGTACCTGCAACGTTTTGGTTAGCAATTTCATTAGCGGAATTTAAGAGTACCTGTTCGCGTAGGTGGTTGGTTATTCGGATTCGTGGGGGTTGTCGGGGAAGTCCGTTGGGAACTTGATTTGGAGGAGTGAATGCTTCCATCCGAGCTTTCAGGACTGAATTTTCCATTTGGATGGCTGTGAGCTCCGCAACGGTGGAGTCAAGTTGTTGCTGGATCGCCCGCAACAACTGGGCAATGTCTCCGCTTCCTCCTGCAGGAGGTTTGCGGGCGGTGTCTCTCTCCGATTATCTTGAGGGTTTGGAGTCATACTACTTCGGCCGTCAGCAGTCATCTTTGATATGGTCGATCAGAGCCCCACGGTGGGCACCAAATTGTAGAGGCTAATTTTCTACAATTAATCGTATATTGGATTCGGGCTCTGGCGACCTCTAGGGCCACGTTTAAACTGAAGAATATTAAAGATTTTGATCGAAGGTGATTAATAAAAACCAGGTGAATCGAGGATCGAAGCTTGATATTTAGTCGAAGTTCTTTGAGTTGTTGTTAATGCTCTCATTTTTCTTGATCATCTAACGCCTTTATATATAGGATAAAGTTAAACCTTCTCTTCCGATATCCAAGGGATTTGGCGGAGCTACAACCATCTTCCCGATAATCGAGAGATCCACCGATTCTCTGGGGATACCATCCTATCTTTTCAAGGGTTTTTGACTATGTCTCAACGTTTCTTTGACTCAGTCTAATTGCCCGACCTCGACCTCTATGTCGCGCCTTTCCCACTCTTCCTTAACTTCCGTCTTTACACCTCTAGGCTCTAGACCTCGACGGCTAGCTATTCGGCCTCGCAGCCTTTAGACGCAAATGGGCCTTATCTTTGGGCCAAGACGAATGCGGGCCTCTACAGTTAAGACTTTTAATTTTTGAAATAAAATTTATCCCCATGTCAAAGAACTAACAAATATTATTGTGAATGAACAAATTATAATTGCGAGACCCAACAATATTTTTCCATCTTTCTTGCCCTTTCAATTGATATCAAATACAAAAGGTTTGAATTAACATTATTAAAAATTTCATATAAAATATTTTAAATGTATTAAATTATTAATTTTAAAAAAGTAATTAAGTTAATTAAATGTATTGAAAAAATCAAGATACACATAAATTTTTTAAATTAAATATATTTAAATTTTCTAAATAAATGTATTAATTGATTTTATAAATTTATTATTAAATAGTTTTAAAATTTTGAAGCTAAAATATTTAAGTTATCATTTTTAAATATATTTTAAATAGTTAAAACTTATATATTTTAATGTTTAAAATAAAATATAATATTATTGTACATGAACAAATTATAAATCATGAGACTCGACATTTGACAATGGTCTTCTCACCTTTCGTGATCTTTCAATTGAGATTAAATGTAACATTGATATTTCACTTTATCAAACTAATACTAAAATGTATTTTAAAATTAAAATGTTGTATTAAATATATTAAAAGGTTGGAATAAAATAATTTAAATATATTAAATTAACCGAAGAAGGGGGTTCGAAGAATGTTTTTTCAAACCAAAAAAGGGATTCGAATTGTAAAATTCCAACAAGGGTTGAAGTCTTCAGAATTTTTGAGGGGATGGGAGATTAGCTAGGTACTTATGTCACTGTAGTTTGCAGATCGACCATTTTGTTCTTTCTTTTTCTTTTCTTTTTTGCTTTCGGTGAATGGTTGATAATTATGCTTAGCTTTCTTCACTTTTATGTTAGATTCATGGTTGTGGACATGTTGAGATGGAGGAAGAGGGAGAGAGATAGTGGCTACACCGCTGTAGGATGGAGAAGAAGGGGGTGGGCGAGCAGTGGAGAAGAAGACGTGCATTTTTCTTTCCTTTTTTTGTTTCCCTGCAGTTGGGTTCATGAAGTTATATGTAATAACATATAACAATCTATTTCAAAAGTCAAAAATATAATTACAATCCATTTTATATGAGTTGATGGTTTTTATTAATTTTATAAAGTTTGAAGAGGTTATTGACGCATATTATATAAAAAAAATACACAAATAATTTATAATTCAATCGATATAATTCATATTTTTATTATTATATATAAATTTTTTTTAGTAATATTCATTGTGCATCACACATGTGGTGTGCTAGTTTTATTATATATATTTACTGTATACCTAATGTTGCCAAAATACCCTTAATGATCAATGATTCTCATCACTTTTCATCAAATTTTCACCAAATTACAAGAAAGCGAGGTATGTGGCCCGTGTGATGGGATTTGCTAACGTGGCATCAATCAGCATGCATGTATATATATAGGGAATGGATCTAGTGAGAATTAGGTTTCATGTGAGAACTAAGAATCAATTCTCACCATTTAATTCGATCAAGATCTATGACCTAGATTAAAATCTTTATGACGTGGCATTATCGTAATAACATGGAAATCTACTGCCTCTAAAGCTTAGTAAGGGTAAAATCAGAATATTTTGAAAATATATGCATATTATAATTTGCAGAGAGAAGCTCAATCACCATAATTGCTCCAGAGAAAGCTTACTCACACAAACCAACGCGGAGAAATCGAAGAGAAAAGTAAAACCAGTTCAATAGATTTTTTGAATCTTCCGAAAGAACAACAACACCATCGAAAAGATTAAATTTTTGAACCATAAAAGATGAAAAATTAAGGTGTTATATCATTCAATTTTTTTTCCATATTCCGTTCATTTGTTTTTTGTAGAAAAATGACTTAACATTCTATTGTGATGATTTAGTAGTTTCTTTCATGTTATGCTAGCATAACAATACTTTTTGAAACATACAAATTCTAATCTTGAACAAACTTTGTTCGTATTATTTCATGATGATTTATCAGTTTCATTTTGTTCTGTTGGCGACAGGAAACTTGTATGAATATGTAAAAACCTAGCACTGTTGGCAATGTATGATTTATATATATATATATATATATATATTCAATTTACAGTTTTAGCACTGTCATTTCTAATTTTAGCATTAGCATAACTCTTGTTAGCATTAGCATTAATGCCACCTCCAATGCTGGACCAAAACATCAATTTGGTGCAGAAATCCACTCCAATGTTATCCCAAATTCTGCCCCAATTTGGTGCTGATGGGTCCCACAACATTTAATGAATTATTTTATTATTTAAAATCATTATTAAATAGGTTATTTAATAAATTTAATTTAATTTATAAATTACATATTCACTCAATTTAAATGATAAATCATCTAAATAAATAAATTCAATAAAAGCACAATTAATTAAACATAATGGATAGAATGAAGTCCCACATATTACAAATTACTAAAAATTACCTTAAAAATACACTACAAATAACTAAAATTATTTGAAAAAACACACATTACAAATCATTTCTAGATCCTCTAAGATAATTATAATATTGACCGAAATCGTTTGAAGAATCTTCAAACTCATGTTCTTCACCTCCGGATTGATTGAATTGTGAAAATTCTCCTTGATGAGGAGACGATTGAGATTCACGAGCTTGGTTTCTTTTTTGTATGATTATAATTTGTTCACTACGAATGTATTAACGTGTAGTGGGATCGGGAATAGAATCCAAATATTGACTCCAATTGTTGAAGAGCCAACAAATGATAATATTCGGTTCAATGAATTTTTAGCTCAATATAGAGAAATCAAGAACAACGATGCTCATATTGTGCTTCGAAATGCATTGGAACATATGTGGGAAAAGTATACTAATTCTGAGTATTGAGGCCAAAATATGTGTATTTTCATAAGTGTTGTAGTCTTGTAGTATTTTCACTAATTGTAAGTATTTGATGATCATTTAAAATACTTTTATTATTCCAAGCACATTATATGTTATAATTTTTTTAATAGTACATAATTTTTTAATAGCATATATTTTTTTAAAGTATATAATTAAAAGTTATTAGTTTTGGAATCTTTAAGAAAAAAAATCATTAAGCATATTCATATTTCAATTATAAAACAAAATGGAATCTTTAAGAAAATATTTTTATTTGGTGTAAAATTTGGTGTTGAGCATTGGAACTATAAAAAAAATCTAGTGCTGAAATTGCACCTATTTGGTGCAGAATCTGCACCAAATAGGTGTTTAGCATTGGAAATGCTCTAACACCCTCTGTTAGCATTGTGGGCAATTCTACCATTGTTGGTAATGTGTGATGTATCAGTACATTTTGTTGCTTTTTATCGTTATCGTTTACATTTTTAGCGTTGTCATTTTTAATTTTAGCATTGTCATTTCTAATTTTAACATTAGCATAACTCTTGGTTAGCATTAACATTAGCCCCCATATTAGCATTGTTGGCAATGCTACCACTGTTGGCAATGTGTGATGTATTTGTACATTTTGTTGCTTTTAGCATTATCATTTATAGTTTTAGCATTGTCATTTCTATTTTTAGTATTAGAATAACCATTTATTAACATCAACATAAAAAACTTGTCATGACATTATAAACCAATCAAGAAAAAATGTTGTTATAGTTTGTTGAATTAACACTATCATGTCAGATGTTAGCATTATCATTGTCATTCTTAGCATTAGAACACATATATGTCTGAAAAAAAAAAGTTAACATGAACATTATAAACCCAAGACATGACACATTTTGTGGTACTAGCATTATCATTCACTTAATTGGCATCATCATATATCATTGACACTATTGTTCACTACTTTTATCTTTATCATTCAATTATGTTCTTAGCTTTGTTATTTTGTTTATTAACAGTATTGTATAAAAATCTAGGTGTTAAAAGAGCTACAACAGATGAAAGTACAAGGAAAATAAAAGCTAAAACTGCTCCCACTCATCAAGATGATATGAACAACATGATATTTTACAAATATCCATCATTGCAAATAAAATTCAAACAACCCAGTAAAAAATCCAAAGTGGTGTCAACACAATCTGCAGATTAAATAAGACACAACTAATCACGCTAATGCTAAAATTTATATCTTCGTCGATAATGCTAAAACTAGTCATAGTAATGCTAAAACTAATTACAGTAATGCTAAAAAGATTCAGCTCAAACAGAATAAAATTTCTAAATTATAAAAATACCCCAGTTCGTTAAAATAATCTTAATATTATAAAAATGCCACCGCATTACTGAAACTCAGGTACAGATCTTCACCGTCCAAAAATTGAAGATCTACAGCTCTAATTGGTTCTTAATTCTCACATGGGGCTCCGGTTCTCATTTGATCCATTCTCTATATATATGTGTACACACACACACAAACCATCAATTTAGGCTCTCAAATATAAAATTTATTATTTTTATATTTCATAAAATAATTATAATTTAAATTTAATATAATCTATATAATATATAATAACAACACCGCAACCGTATATAGAAATATTCGTTTTCCCGCTCATTTGCACTTTCTAAAAAAGAAAATATAACATTATTGATTTAAAATATATTTTCATTAATTATTTAGTTAATTAGAAATGCATAGTTGTGAGTAAATCCGCTATTGTTTAAATGTTTGCCGAAAATATTGATTTTATGTAAGGTAATTTCCACCTACTATGTTGGATATTATATTTTATATAATATATATAATTTTATTTTATATAATGAGTTGTAGAATTATATATATTATATACACTAAAATACTAGCGAATAATTTTTTTTCTTTATAAAATGGATTATAATATATTTAATTTCAAATATGGTTTCTATAATATATTAATATTAATATATTATTATATTGTCTTATATAACTTAAATGTCGTTGGGGTACTTTATATTTCAACTTTATGTTCTATAATATTATATATATATATATATATATAAGAAATTGTGTTAATATAGTCTATAATATTATACATATCTACACATATTTATATAAGATATAATATCCTATAATTTCGCTAATCAATCTACTAGATATGATCAATTTTCATATATTGTTATTACCTATAAAATATATAATATCTAAAATTATGTAATATTAATAACATACTACCTCCGTTTCATAATGTTTGTTGTTTTGTTTTTTTATTTGGAATTAAGAATTAATTTCGTGGACAAATATACTCATCCCTTATATATGCCATAAAATCTAATTCATCTATATTTTCCTAAAAAATAACAATATTTTCTCTCTCCATATATTTTTCCCTCTTCATATATTATAGGTAAGTTAGAATAAAAAAATCTTGTAGGATTTGAGAGGGTTAAAATTGGGAGAGAGGATGTCAAATTATATAAAACAACAAACATTTTGAAACTAAAAAAAAATCTTAAACAACAAACATTATGAAACGGAGGTAGTATATAATTATATATACTATCCATATATAAACGAAATCGTCAATACCTATTACGTTAATCAATTCTATAATTACATATGATATATTATACATACATATAAGGTATAATAATCACATATATATATATATATATTCATATTTATTTTATGTATCTATATACATACATGTAAAATAATAATCCTCACCTTATAAATAGAATAATACATCTTATAAATTTATGGTAATAAAATCAATCAAACATTAATACAATCAATCTATATATATTAATTGATTTGCGTTGATTATATAATGGATTGTTTTAGCTGAAAAGTTAAAAAGTGGCGGTACTATATATTTAAATGGTAGATGGTCTTCATTATATACATGCATATCTTCTTCGTACTCTTCGTCCTAATGTAATATTTCAAAGTTTTCAAGTAGCATTGTTTGATATGTTCGCTAAACATTATAGTTTCTATGAAAACAAATTTGTAAGCAAACTTTTTGTCACGTAATTTATGTTTTATTTCTACTTCTGCTTAATATTCATTTGTATTCAATATCCATATTTTATAATCATAGTCAATTTAGACTTGAAATATACACATTTTGTTTTGAATTTTGATTCTTACGAATATAATTAATTTGTGTGTGCAGTTGTGATTAAGTTTATCACTTTATTGCTTATATTTTATTATGTGTTATTCCAATTTTGCAGTAATATATATGATTAATTAAAATCAATTAATTACCGTTTTTAACATTGGTACCTATTGTTTTTCATCAAATGAAGTGATTGTGCTTCTTCTATAATGAACGAGTATTGGGTGGTGACCGATGAATAATGTATTTTGTTAATGATAAAATCATCCAATTGACTAAAATCTATATGGTATACAATAATAAATTTATTTTTTATATTTTACTGTAAATATAGTTCGAGTGATATTTATAAGCGGAATAATTCTACTTAATTAAATAATTAGTATAAATATTATTTTCGTTTGTTACTTTTGATTTAATCCTCGTTGTTTCAATAGATATTTAATTGATTAGAAATCACAATCAAACAATATGGAATATGTGGAATTGAAGATAGGCAATTTTAATTTTAGATTCAGCACACTTTCCTTTTTAATTATTACCATATAGAGAATGGTGTATCATGACTTAAAATAGGTGATAAGTATTTTGATTTATGTATTATTCTTTCCATTTCACAAAAAGAGTCATTATGACACTTTGATTTTGTTTTATAAATATTGTCATTCTATACAATTGAGGTGGAAAATTCATATTTTTTTACATTTATCCTCATTTAATATATTCAAACATCAATTTTTTTAACTCATTTAATATATCCATATAAGATTGTATTAAGTAATTTGATTATTTTATTAATATATGTTCATTTATTGAGAATGACATTGTGAAATGGATTAAGAAGTTATTTTTTCTATCAAAAGTTACTCAAATGAAGGTTGAATATATTTAATTCACGTGAGTGCAAGCCCCATTTTTTTTATCATTTACTATGTAACCAACGTATTAATTTTTCTTTTTCGTCATTTATAACATTCTATTTTAACTTTGAATGTATATATATATATAAGAGTATCTATCTATTTTTATCCTTTCGAAAACGCAAAATTATTTACTTACTTATATAGCATCGAAAAAGATCTAGCCTCTGTATCAATAATTTTGGGTTGGTAATATTATTTGTGTTGTAATTAAAAAGTTTTAAAAAGTACATTAATTAAATTCTTAAGTTAAAAGTTGACGTTGTAAAATTTAGCACAAACGTCACTGACTTATTATGTAATTGACCCTATAATGTATGTCTTTTTTTCTCATATGCGTTGTTTAATAATATTTAATTTCAATTTGAATTTTAAAATAAGAGAGGGGCAACATTATAATGTATTTAATAATATTTATCATAAAATTTATAATAAACGTTCGTATGACCACTACACTATATCACATAACTACCTATCTAAATGTGTAGTTTAAATATATATAATGTATGATGAAATTACACGATCAACCATAGATGAAAATATTATAATGAATGCATTTCATTTTTTTTTTAAATATGTTCAAATGTGTTATATTATATATATATATATATATATAAATTTGCTAAACATATAACTTTCTATAATTGTATAAACATAATTTTTATATTTAATATTTACCGATATATTTTATCAATACAAAAATAACAAATTCCACATATACAATAAAATGAAACCTGAAGTTTATTCATCATTTTTTTAAAAAAAATTTACCTAAAATTTTAAAAATGAAAACTTTGAAATCATCTTTGAATTATTTTTATATATAAAAAAGCACATAATAACTTATATTTATGTCGAGGGTAACCTGCAACAACTAAGATATTTGGAAAATTAAGTATAACAAGTTCACGTTTAGCGGTGTTTATGAGATCAATTACACCACTGCACCAATATGTCGGGTCAAGTGGACAACTTACCCTTTTTTTAGTTGAGGGATGTTGGTGGGGAACAATATGTTTCGAATCTAAAACATCTTCTTATTACACAAGGGTGCTCCCCAGAAGCTAATATAAAATTATCTTTAAGATCTATAGTATTTGTTTAAACATTTTTTGTTATATTTCTTTCATAATAACAACAATAATAATAAATATCTTATATCCATGCATCGCACGGGCGAAATGCTAGTTTAAAATATAAACATCACACGTAAGAGATACTACTTATCAATTAAAGATTCAAAAATCAATTTTTCAAAAAAAAAAAACTTTTAAAAAATCTTCATTAAATTTAAATAACATTTATGTAGGAAGGTGCTAGGGTTGGGGGAGGGACGCCCGAGGTGGTTAAAGGATAACCCGTTACCATTTTTTCTGTTATTTGAGTAATGGATAAATTATTTTTTGTGCATGTTCTTCAATTTGGACAATTTTTTTCAGGGTGTTGCTATTTACATCTCAAGTTTTACTTTACATATAAAAAAAATGCAAAAATAATGATTTTTGAAATGGCTAAAATTCCTTTTTTTAATTCAACACACCACAGTAATTTCTTTCAACACCATAAAAATTAAATAATATAATAAATATAAAAAATGAAAAAGAAAACGTGGGATTCATTCTTTTGCTGACCAAGTCGAGAACTTTCATGGATGGGTGGTTGCACCCTAGTTTCTCAAACTTTTAATTCAACTACGTTGTGTATAAATATATCATGGAGGGTGGAAATGATAAAGAAATGAGTAATGTAAGTGATTACTACTGTTTGCACCGAAATTTTTTGTTTTTTCGCAAGTTATATCGAGTTTGCATATTTAAATCGTCAAAAGAGGTTCATAAATTACAGTTTGAACGCCATAAAGGAGGTTCAAAAAATTATTTTCGAACCTGTAATACTAGGTTCACAAACAAGTTTCTAAACCCACCATTATGGGTTTGAAAACTTATTTTTGAACAACCTTCATGGCGTTCATAAATATGTTTTCGAAATCCCATTATTGGAGTTCAAAAATAAGTTTTAGAACCGACTTATTTGCATTAAAAAACTTGTTTTCGAACCTCTATAGTCATACAAATGACATTGGATGAGCGTTATCCTGCTACATTCCTGCCACTATTCTTTGTGCCTTCAACTATTTTCAAATGCGTTTTCATGGTCTTCATGAAAATAGGCGAATCCAAAAATCTGAACCACTACATTCGAGTATGTTTTTCTTTCTTGCATGAAAAGAATATGTCAACATATACATTGTACTCATTATTGTTTTGTTTTTTCAATTTCAGGTTTCTCTAACTCTTAGTTACCCAAATCCCACTATTACACTTTAGTGGAGAAACAATCGAAGTGATTGCTCAATTGGGTAGAGAAATCTTGTTACTTCCATGAATGTTGTAATATACAATAATTGATTGGTCAACTTCGTTGTATTGTAATAGACTATTTGTGTGTTTGGTTGATTGAACAACTTCGTTGTATTATAATAGACTATTTGTATTTAGCTAAATTGTACTAAACATGTTAAATTTGTATTATTTGGGTTCAAAAACCTGGTTATGAATCAATTTCTTTAGGTTCATAAACATGTTTCTGAACCAACTTCTTTAGGGTTCATAAACATATTTAAGAACCAACCTCTTTAGGTTCAGAAACATGTTTATAAACAATAAGAAACATTAACTTGCACTTGTGCATATTATACACAAAGAATAATAACTATATAAAATAATAATATCCCATAAAATTTGTGCTAAGATCTCATAAACGAAATAAAACATAACATAATATCACATAAAAACTGATAAACGAAATAAAACATAACCAAACCACATGAAAACGTCTCCTCGCAGTATCTACTGAAAACGTCCCCTGGACTGAGCCTGAAGAAATAAATACTCGCAATGGTTCTTGTGCAGCTCGTTTAGCTTCATAACATTCAAGGGAAGTTTGTCTCTTGATGGACGCAGTGGGTCTCCTCCGAGAAATTGAAGCTGAAAGATTTTACAAGAAGCGTAAGTACAATCCTAACTCTGAAAAAGAAAATCACCAAGTTTCTGAACCATCTTAAGTCCATTAGATAACAATTTTTTGAACTAACTTAAGTCCATTCGAAAATAAATTTTGGAACACCCTTAAGAATGTTTGAAAACTTATTTCCAAATGGCCTTAAGGGCGTTCAAAAAATTATTTTTGAACAGACACTAATAAAATCGAAAATTATAGATAGAACGTGGGACTGTCAAGAATGATTTTAAAATCAAACAATTAAACAACTAAATGTGATGGTATCAGGCATAAATTCAGTGTAGGTAAGGACTTTTACAACATCTTGTAGCATTTTAACTAAGTTATTTAACAAAATAGGAATTTAGTTCAAAATTTAAAAATAAAATTTCGCAAAACAACAACAAAGAAACTTACCACCGCATTCCATGGGGTTCGAAAATTGACGATTTGACATTATTGTGGGAGGCTTGAAGATTGGTTTCAGTGTTTGGGTTCAAAAAATTCCTCCAATTTTCCGTTCTTTGGGTTTGAATGAACACTACATTCCTTCATTCATTTTGTTCCTTTCATTGGTTCAAATGAACACTCCAATTTTTTTTTTAATTAATAACTAAAAATGGTGATGTGTAAAGAAAATTTTAAAAATGTTGATTTTTAAGTTTTTTAAGTTGAAGGTACGAGAGTCTTTATTGTGGTGTATAAAGAAAAAAATAAATAAAAATTATAACTTTTATGTTGTGTAAAATCATTGTGGTGTATAAAGATTTTTTCGTGACGTGAATAAAAACACCATTTTTTATTGAGGAGTTATTCAATTTTATGTTATTCGAATAACGTAAATGAAAATATGTGTGTACAAATAACGTACAAAAAAAATATAATCAACTCCTTTGTAAAGTTATGGTAAATTAATAATATTTTCGTTGTGATGATGAAATGAAATTATTCTTAAGTTCAATAAGAAGTTAAGTTCTATTTTCTTTTAGTAAATAGATTTTAATATAGTTCTATGAAAATAAGCAATTTTGTACTAGAAAACAGTAATTGTATGCCTCTAAACTAAGAATAATATGAATTTTCAAATGATTTGTAACAAAAACTAATCAAATGATTTATTTATAGAATATAATATAATAAAATAAATTAGAGAAGAATAACTTTGACGAGCTCATGAAGACAGAGACAGTGAAGTAGTGAAAGTGAACCATCAAACTTGGTAATGGCCCCACTTTCAACGAATCGAACGGCTATCCTTCTCTCGAACACGTCACGTATGGTCAGGATGACCGTTATACCCCTCTAAATATTAATTTTTGCATTTCATTTTTTTCCCCACTCGATTATGGATTAACGCCCTCCAAAAAGTCTCAATCAGAGCTCAGGCTTTGACTCCCTTTCTATTACTTACTCCGATCCGATCACGAAACTATCGCCGCCGCCGGCCAAAATGCTGCCGCCGGAGCTCCAACCCCGGGCATTCCGCCCTTACATCTCCCCCTCCTCCAGCGCCCCCTCATTCGCCACCACCTCCTCCTCCTCTTCCTATAACGGCGAGCAAAACCCTAACCCTAGCCCTCCGACATCCTTATATTACGGCGGAGCCGCTGGAAGCAGCCGCCGTTCCAGCTCCTCCATGAAGAACTCTCGATTCACCCCTTCTTCATTCGTCCACAATGCCAGAATCGCCGTCGCGCTCGTCCCGTCCGCAGCCTTTCTCCTCGACCTCGGCGGTGCTCCGGTCGTCGGCACCCTTGTTGTCGGACTCATGGTTGCTTACATACTCGATTCGCTCAATTTCAAATCCGGCTCCTTCTTCGCCGTCTGGTTTACCCTCATCGCCGCGCAGATTACGTTCTTCTTCAGCTCCTCGCTCTACTACACCTTCAATTATGTTTCCATTGCTCTCCTCGCTGCCCTAACTTGTGGATTGGCGAATTTCCTAATCGGAGTTTGGGTTTCGCTGCAGTTCAAGTGGATACAGATCGAGTACCCCACCATCGTGCTCGCTCTTGAACGCCTCTTGTTCGCATGTGTTCCGCTTATTGCTTCCACACTTTTTACCTGGGCAACTGTTTCTGCGGTTGGTATGTTGAATGCTGCTTACTATCTCATGGCTTTTAATTGCATTTTCTACTGGCTGTATTCAGTTCCTCGTGTATCCTCCTTCAAATTGAAGCAAGAAGTGAATTACCATGGAGGTGAGGTCCCCGAGGATAGTTTCATTCTTGGCCAGCTTGAGAGCTGTCTGCATACTCTGAGCCTTTTGTTCGTTCCTTTAACATTCCACATTGCCTCGCACTATTTGGTTATGTTTTCATCCGGTGCTGCTATCTCCGATTTGTTTCTTCTTTTCTTCATTCCCTTTCTGTTCCAACTTTATGCATCTACGAGGGGGGCATTGTGGTGGGTTACTAAGAACGAGTACCAGTTGCAGAGCATTCGAGTTGTCAATGGTGCTGTGGCTTTAGTTGTTATTGTTGTATGCCTGGAGATTCGTGTTGTTTTCCATTCATTTGGGCGGTACATTCATGTTCCACCGCCACTGAATTATCTGCTTGTTACCATCACAATGCTTGGAGGAGCATCTGCTGCTGGTTCTTATGCCCTTGGTATGGTTTCTGACGCATTCAGCTCATTGGCATTCACTGCGATGGCGGTCACTGTCAGTGCTGCTGGAGCAATTGTTGTGGGATTTCCTATACTGGTATGTATTTTTCTGATCCAGTTACTTGCAACTTTGGTTATCCAATGTTGCTACATTCCTTCTGTAACTCCTTGCTTAAGGTAACTTCTGAGTTCTGACTGTAATTGTTGCTCTTATCTGACATTTGTTTTGAGAACTTCTATGGATTCATTACATGCTTGTCTACTGGTGAAAGGAAGTATCTTCTTCAAAATGAATGCATATATTTTCCATCTGTGTTTTTAACTGAATTCCATGCAATTTTCGTGCTTTGGTGGTGATGCTATATGCTGACTAGTCGCCTTAGAAAATTTGTGTCAGATGAGTTTCCATTAAATATTGACGATTCTCAGATTGCCCAGTGTTAAGTTAACTATTATGAAGGGGACAAAGACTCCCATAAGAAGGTTATCTAGAAAATTCTTGAAGAATGTACGACGGAAATCATGCCCACCCGCACCATGCATGCGAGTTTTAAAAGCCACCAAGTCTTGGATCACTGTGTCAGAGCATGTTTTCTCACCATTATAATATAACTCTGAGGTTGAGCTATCTAGAGAGTTACAATAGGATGTATACATTTCTGCCACCAAATATTGAACCAACTATGCTATGCTCTTTTTGGATTATATAGCTCCAAGCCTCCAAGTGGTGCTCTTGATTCTGCCACCAATTATCGGCCTTATGCTTTCTCTAACAAGTGGTGTTTTGTCTAACAATTCAATGATTATCAGCACCTTTTCTGCCATGCCATGTTGAATCTATATTCTATAACAAATTCAAGAAGCAAATTTCTTTCGGTCCTCCTTTGATTATCTAGCCATTGAACCTCTTTTTGGACATAGAAAGAGAAAGATGGATAGAAAATAATTTTGAGATGTAGTCAAATCCATTTGTTTTAGTGATGAAGTTTCTGCCTGAGTTCAAAACACATTCATATCTCATTGGTGTAAATAATCATTCAGTATACACTCATCAATGGCAGACTGGATTTCTCAGGTCTAGATATCTTTGATTGTGAACAAAATGGTGGCTGATTTGGATAGGTATTTAGATTTCAAAATAATGGTTAGGTCAGGATGTGATTGCCAAGACCTTATATGCTGAAGTGTATGATTGATCCATTTGCATACTATGTTTTATGCTTTCTTAGTATTTTCAGAAGAATAGGCCTAGTAGGTTAGTACCCCTATATTCTGTTTTGCAGTGTCCTAAGAACAGAAAACAATATGGAAAAACTTGAGAATTATTAATTGGAAAGTGGGAAGACTAATGTACATTGGGGTCCACATTTATCTTCATGTTGTATTCCTTTGAGGCATTCAGCTCAAAGTATCTTTTTTCATTTTACAGTTCCTTCCGCTCCCTTCAGTAGCTGGATATTGTTTGGCTCGTTTTTTCACAAAGAAGAGCTTGTCATCATACTCTGCATTTGTTGTGTTGGGGAGCTTGATGGTTGCTTGGTTCATGATGCATAACTATTGGGATCTTAATATTTGGATAGCAGGCATGTCACTGAAATCCTTTTGTAAGCTTATAGTTGGCAGCGTGCTTCTGGCAATGGCAGTTCCTGGATTAGCTGTTCTTCCTCCACAATTCCGTTTCCTGACTGAAGCCGGATTGATCGGCCATGCACTGTTGTTGTGCTATATCGAGAACAATTTTTTCAACTATTCAAACGTGTACTATTATGGGATGGATGATGATGTGATGTACCCAAGTTACATGGTTGTCATGACTACTTTTGCTGGTCTGGCCATTGTCAGGAGACTTTCTGCGGACCGGAGAATTGGATCGAAGGCAGTTTGGGTTCTTATTTGTCTGTACTCTGCAAAGTTATCTATGCTTGTTATGGCTTCCAAGGCTGTGTTGTGGGTTTCAGCTGTTCTATTGTTAGCAGTATCTCCTCCATTGCTGCTTTATAAGTACTGGCAAAACCTTTTTCCTATTGTTAATGTTGCATCCTTTTTTCGACTGAAACTTAATGGGTCTGGTTACTTTGCAGGGATAAATCGAAATCATCAGCCTCAAAAATGAAACCTTTTCAGGGTTATGCACATGCTGGTGTAGTTGCTCTGTCAGTCTGGTTTTGTCGTGAAACAATCTTTGAAGCCCTTCAGTGGTGGTTCGGAAGACCTCCATCTGATGCCTTGCTTTTAGGCTCTTGCACTCTCTTGACAGGCTTAGCTTGTATACCTATTGTTGCGTTGCACTTTTCCCATGTCATGGTACAGTTCTTTATTTTTCTTCTTCTTATTATTATTATTTTAATTTTAATTGCATATTCATGTATTTTCCATGATTAATTTTGTTCCACATCAATAGTTAAAGTTACTATCCTAAGTGTTGCTAATAATTATTAATTTGATTTCCATTATGAGCAACCAATTTGAGACATCATTTTACTGAATTTTTTAATTAGATTGAGGGCTTTTAGTTTTTTTTATTTCTATCTAGTTTCACTAATGGACAGGACCAATTGTGACTTGTAAGTACCCATCAATCCATGTTACCTGGCATATGTTTACATGGATTATTTAGATACCACAATTTATCATCATATTTACTTACTGCTCATATGGTGTGATATTGGTTGTGGCTAACTGGCTAGATTTAGCATCAAAAGATTCCTTACTTGAAAGATTAATGTTCTCTCTTGCATTTTCTGTTACTTCTAAGAGGGTATTGCTGATTAGCATGCGTGCTTAGCAAATTTTATTTTAATTTTCACTAACTGAAGATTTCCCATTTTAATTTGCAGGCTGCAAAGAGATACTTGGCGTTGGTCATAGCAACTGGTCTGCTATTCATCCTGATGCAGCCACCAATTCCACTAGCATGGACTTATCACTCTGACCTAATCAGATCTGCTCGTCAATCTGCTGATGATATTTCCATATATGGCTTCATGGCTTCGAAGCCTACATGGCCATCGTGGTTGCTTATTGCAGCAATCCTTCTCACTCTGGCTGGTGCCACCTCCATTATTCCCATAACATACATTGTTGAGTTGAGAACATTTTATGCCATTGCTGTGGGAATTGCTCTTGGCATTTACGTATCTGCGGAGTATTTTCTTCAGGCAGCAATTTTGCATGCCCTCATCATTGTCACCATGGTCTGCACGTCAGTATTTGTGGTTTTCACTCATTTACCTTCCACTTCTAGCACCAAGGTCTTGCCATGGGTGTTTGCTCTGATTGTGGCCCTATTTCCGGTGACATATTTACTGGAGGGTCAGGTGAGAATTAGCAAGACTTGGCTAGGAGAGAGTGGAGGTGAAGATATGGCTGAGGAGGACAATAAGATTGCAACATTACTTGCTGTTGAGGGTGCGAGGACATCTCTTCTTGGTTTATATGCTGCAATCTTTATGCTTATAGCACTTGAGATAAAGTTTGAGTTGGCTTCACTTATTCGTGAAAAGTTTGTGGAAAGAGGTGGACTTCGACACAGTCAGTCAGGTGAAAACAGTTCAGCTACTGTTCCTCCTAGATTGAGATTTATGAAGCAGCGCAGGGCCTCTACTATGCCAACGTTTACCATAAAAAGGATGGCTGCAGAAGGAGCGTGGATGCCTGCAGTTGGTAATGTTGCCACTGTAATGTGTTTTGCAATATGCTTGATCTTGAATGTACATCTCACCGGGGGATCAAACCGTGCAATATTTTTCTTGGCGCCTGTCCTGTTGCTGCTTAACCAGGACTCAGATTTCTTCGCTGGCTTTGGTGATAAACAGAGATACTTCCCTGTTACTGTTGTTATCTCTGCCTACTTGGTCCTGACTGCCGTGTATAGTATATGGGAAGATGTGTGGCATGGAAATACGGGATGGGGTGTTGATATTGGTGGACCTGATTGGATCTTTGCAGTGAAGAATCTGGCACTGCTTGTACTGACATTCCCAAGCCACATCCTTTTCAACCGTTTTGTTTGGAGCTACACGAAACAGGCTGATTCAAGGCCGTTGCTTACGATACCCCTTAATCTGCCACCAGTGTTAATGACGGACATAATGAAGATTAAGATTTTGGGGCTTCTTGGAGTTATATATTCCTTGGGTCAGTATCTAATATCCAGACAACAATATCTCTCAGGGTTGAAGTATATTTAGACAGGTGTGGTTGAATGTGTTATTGAGAATTTTCAGGTAAAAATTGCAAGTTTGACGGCTAATTTACCCTCCCTTTTTGTTGCTTAATTGGCAAATGAGATTTTGGTAAAGGCTCTCAGGTTGCATGCGCTGGAAGCAATTGTATGGAAGATAATACATGAAAATTACGTGCTTCTTGCTTGTAATTTGTATTGAGTGACGTAGATTGCTCTGACCAACTCAACTTCAGTTCAGATGGGAGAAAGGAAAGGTTCAATTCAATTTATACAAATACAATCAAGAGAATTCCATTTACAGGACCTGTGTCTGACTCTGTGTGATGCCAAACAACCATGTGGTGATTTCCCTCCCCCTCCCCCCCCCCCACCCCCTCTCCACTCTTCTTTTGACTGGTTTTGGTTGTGGTGCTTCTTTTGACTGGTTTTGATTGTGGTGGTGGTTGGGTGGGGGGAAGTGGTAGTGAAAAATAGAAAGAAAATAGGAGATAGTAGATGGATAGATACCAATCATACCACCGGGAATTGTCGAAAATTTGAGCTTGCTTGGTGGTGTTTCTGGAGAACCCTCGCTCTTTTATGACTTTTTTCCGACAAGAAGATATATGATTAAGTGATCATTCTCTCATGTTCACAACTTCGTCCATCTAGTTTACTCCAGATGAAAGCTACAACAGAGTCATATTTCAGGTTAGGGGTCTGATAATTTTATTTTATTAAATTGGATGAAAACTATAAG
Organism: Perilla frutescens; assembly: GCA_026008535.1. Classification (NCBI taxonomy): domain Eukaryota; kingdom Viridiplantae; phylum Streptophyta; class Magnoliopsida; order Lamiales; family Lamiaceae; genus Perilla; species Perilla frutescens. The sequence continues at coordinate 23,242,492 of BRKX01000010.1, read as the reverse complement.
GGTCTAAACTTAATTATGTACCAAGAGCTCTAAAAACAAGGTAAATTTCATATTATTCCATTGTGTTTTTCTGAAAGAAAAAAAAAAACCAAAAAACCAAAAAAACAACCTTGTGTTTAATATAGTCCCAACTTCCTAGTGTTAATGATGAAATTCATCCTCCTCTCCCCAAGTACAGTAACAATTTAACGTCGATTTTAACATTTTTCCCCAATATAACTGTAACACCGCAAAATCAATTATAGAGGCCCAATGAATTTTTCTAGAGCCCAAATGTTTAAGTTGAGTTTATTTTATTAAAAGGCTCAAATGATGGGCTTTCTAGCCCAATTAAAATTTTAATTATTTACGGCCCAATTATTATCTGATCGAGATGAACGAATATATTAGACGTTAGTGCTCGTCGATACGAATCCATAGAACTTGGTTTCATTGATATATGAATTAAATTGACCAAAATATGATTTAATTTCTAAATTAAGTCCTAATTTAGGGTTTATTGAGGAGGGGTATAAATACCATTCACTACTTCATTAAGCCTCATTTGCACCCCTTTCAAATTGGATCAGCCCCCACCCCTCTCTCCCCTCTCTCTCTCGACTCCTTCCCTCTCTTCCACCACCTCCGCCGGTCGCCGCCGCCTCCTCCACTACGGGAAAAATTTTCCGGCGGAATTTTCGACATGCAATATCATTTTTGGAATCTTCTTTTCTTCCTCTATATGATTCTTAAGTTATTTTTATGATTTATCTATGATAAGGCCTCCGATTTTCGGATCTAAAAATGGAAAAACCACTAGCTTTTGAGAAATTTGTTTCTACTATCTCTCTATCTTTTTCGGAGCTTTTGAACTATTCTTGAAATTCTTAGGGATGTTTTATTATGTTAAATAAAAATATGTTGGAAAATTTTAAGTGCATGTATGTGGGTTTGTGTAGATTGACGAAAATAAGTTGAGTTCATGTGGTTTAATGGTGGATTAATGAGAATGATTTTGTTGATAGTTGTATATATAGATATATGCTTATAGAAAATAAAATAGAAATTGATATATGTTCAACCCCAAATTTTGGGTGTGTGTGAAGTGTTTTGGCAATGTGTGTGTGTTCTTATAATTTTTTTTTCTTTTCTTTTCTTTCTTCAAAATATACATTCTAGAAATATTATTAATTAAAAAGTTTAGTTGATAATTTAATATAAATCTCTATTCTAATGGATAATCATTTAATTTTATATGCAAAGGTCTAAGGTTCAAAAATACATGAAATAGTTATTATTTTAATTAATTCATGTACTTCCTAAGTTATTTAATTTAAAACTTGTTGTAATTTTCGAAAATCATATCTTGTTTAATGGTTGATTTAATAATGATAGGTCTAATGTTCGAATCTTATGAAATGCATTTTTAAGACCTATTTTTAATGTTATGCAACCTTATTTAATTAAAAGCATGCCTTGTATTTCGAAAATCAACAATGGCCTAATGGTTGAGGTACACAAATTAATATTGAGAGGTCTATAGTTCAATTATCATTGGAGCAGTTTATTTTTTTAATATATGGGTATATTTATAACCTTATTGTTGTGGTATCGCCTAGCTAGGGCTTACACCGCTTGCTTCTCTACCTCTAGCGGTTCCTAACACAAGCTACTCAAGTAGCGTGAACCAAGAATACAAGAGATTACAATATATTTCAACAGTAGATGCTAAGCTAGGGTTTCTTCGAGCAGCAACAGCAACAGCCTCAGAGAGGAAGGTCAAGAGAACCTTCAAGGTTCTTCACAGGCTCTGTTCCTTCAGATCTGCAGAGAAAACAAGTAGACAAGTGAGATAACTCAGCAGAGGAAGCGGGGAGGCTAGGGTTGAAGGGGGCGGAGGGTTTCTGCCTCTCTCTCTCACAACACTCTCCTCCCAAACACTCAGCGGCCAAACAGGAGCCGATGAACAGAACTCCGGCCAGAGAAACTGTGGGAGCGAGATGAGAAGATCCAGAAAGAGAGCTAGAGAATCTGCAGTTAGATTGTGTGTTCTGTAGTGAAGAGGATGAGAGTGGCGATTGGTATTATAGATGCTTCTAGAGCATAGGAAAGTGACAACAACATTAAGGCTGATTAATGAAGCAAGTAGACCGTCACTTAGGGTTAAGGGTTTGGGGCTGGGCCGGGTAGATAGATTATTTAGTAATGGGCCAAAAAAAGGACAAATGGGCCAATCCCAACATTTCCACCTTTGGCCCTTTTGGACTTTTTCTGTCACCAAGGAAGAGGACCTGCCAAAATGAAACACACGAGATTATCATCATAGCCAATTATTTTTACTCATGAATGCAACACTAAGTCACACTAAGAGAGGGAGGAAGAAAACACTATGCGTGTTTGATCCAGTCTCTACCACGCGAGACCAACCCAACTTACAAGTCTCTGGTCTCAAAAGATCATTGACCACTAGAAACTTGTACAAATCTAGCTAAGAGTACCATGGTAAATCACCAACTTGAGGTCCCAACGGCCTCAGAATAAGGATGGGTCTTAGAAACACAGATTTAACTGTGAGAGCCCATCTCAGATCCCATAAGTATTAACCAAAGTCCATGTTAAGGGACTTCATGCAAGATTCCAGCTTTGCAACTGGTAGGCACTTAGTGCCCATGTCTGCGGGGTTAAACTCAGAGGGAATTTTATTCAACAACACTTCTCCTTTCTCAACAATGTCTCTTATGAAGTGATATCTCACATCAATGTGTTTAGTTCTATCATGAAACACAGGGTTTTTACATAGTTGAATTGCAGACTGACTGTCAGAAAATAACATAGGTTTATCATCAATGAAACCAATTTCAGACAGAACACCATTTAACCAAATGGCTTCTTTGACAGCCTCAGTAGCAGCAATATACTCAGATTCAGTGGATGATAATGCAACAATACTTTGCAGCTGAGATTTCCAACTAATGCAAGACCCACATAAGGTAAACACATAAGATGTAGTGGATTTTCTGTGGTCCCTATCATTTGCATAATTGGAGTCCATATAGCCAACACACTTAACACCATCAGGAGATTTTGAGAAAGTTAGACCACAAGAGGCAGTGGATTTCAAGTATCTTAACAACCATTTCAATGCTTCCCAATGAGGCATGCCAGGATTAGCCATATATCTGCTTAGGCAAGATACAACATAAGCTATATCTGGTCTAGTGCTTATCATCAGATACATGACAGATCCTATGGCATTAGCATAGGGAATATCAACCATTTCTTTTAATTCAAAATCACTTTTGGGGCATTGATCTTTACTTAACTGAAAGTGGGATGCAAGAGGAATAGAAACAGGCTTGCATGCATGCATATCAAATTTTTTCAAGACTTGTTCAACATAAGGAGACTGATGCAGTAGTAAAGTATGCTTGTTTCTATCCCTATCAATGTTCATACCTAAAATCTTCCTTGCATCTCCCAAATCTTTCATATTGAAGTTGGCACAGAGTTTAGATTGGACATGCTTCACAGTCTTCAAGCAGGGACTTATTAGCAACATGTCATCCACATATAGGAGCAGAAAAACAAGCACATGAGATAGCATATAATACAGGCAGTGATCAAACTTGCTTCTACAGAAACCCATGCTTTTCATACAATTATCAAATTTAATGTTCCACTGCCTAGGTGACTGTTTCAAGCCATACAGAGATTTCTTCAATAAACAAACATGATCAGGGTGGCTTTTATCAATAAATCCTTCAGGCTGTTGCATATAGATGTTGTTTTCAAGTTCTCCATGCAAAAAGGCAGTTGTCACATCCATTTGTTTAAGTTCCCAATCAAAATGAGCAGTTAATGCAAGCATGATTCTAACAGTGGTGAACTTAACAACAGGAGCAAAGATTTCATTATAGTCAACACCTTCTTTTTGTGTAAATCCTTTTGCAACAAGCCTAGCTTTATATCTAACATTATTAATTTCCTGTTTTATCTTAAATAGCCACTTACATTCCACAACAGAGCAATCATCAGGTTTCTTAACTAAAATCCAAGTTTCATTATCATGCAATGATTTCATTTCACACTTCATGGCATCAATCCATTTTTCAGAATCAGGACAAGTAACAACAACTTTGTAAGTTTTAGGTTCAGCTGATTCAAGATTATTAAACACATTGAAGGCATAAAAGGATAAATTACAACCATCATACCTGGAAGGGGCTTTAATTACCCTTCTAACTCTATCTCTTGAAAGCTCATAGTTATCCAATTTTATTTGCTCAGAATTATGCTCATGCAGAGACTCAGAGGATTCAAAAACATTCATATGATCAGAAGCATTTGAAGCAGAATCATCAGCATTAATATCATCTTGATCATTCATATTATCATGCAAGTCATGATCAATGAGAGGGGGAGGGTCCACCTTAGACAGATCAGGGATAAAGGTAACATCAGAAGGTTTCTCCACCTCACAAGGAGCAATAGAAGGTGAGGATTTCATCAAACATGGAAAGTCATTCTCATTAAAAGTAACATCTCTGCTAATGCAAGTTTTAAAGCCAGGCAGAGTTTTATCCCAAAGTCTATAACCTTTTACCCCTTCTGGGTAGCCAAGAAAAATGCATTTTCTAGCCCTTGGTTCAATTTTACTTAATCTTTGATGTACATAGGCACAACAACCAAAAATTTTCAAGTTATCAATGCAAATAGGCTTATTAAGAAACACAGACTCTGGTTGCCTTCCTAGCAATGGGACAAAGGGGGATCTATTTATCAGATAACATGCAGTCATGAGAGCTTCCCCCAAAATGGTTTATCAAGCCCAAAGCCTGCAAGCAGGCTTCTAACTCTCTCCAGAAGAGTTCTATTCATTCTTTCTGCAACCCCATTCTGCTGGGGGTTGTAGGGAACAGATTTGTGTCTTTTAATTCCCATTTCACTGCACAAGTTGTCCATAGCATGATTACAAAATTCCAAACCATTATCAGTTCTTAAGCATTTAATTCTCATATTGGTTTGATTTTGTATTTCAGTAGCCCATTTTGAAAATTTCATGAAAACATCAGACTTATTTTTCATTAGGAAAACCCATGTTTTTCTTGAAAAATCATCAATGATTGATAAGAAGAACATGTTACCACCATGAGTTGGAACCTTTAAAGGTCCCCACACATCTGTATGCAAGTATTCTAGAATATGAGAGCTCAATTTTATTTTTGGATATACAGCAGACAGAGGGAAAGGGGACTTGTGTTGTTTTCCCAACATGCAAGGCTCACAGAAAGGCATAGCAGATATTTTATCACCTTTAAAAGCCCCAGCCTTATTCAATATGTCTAAACCCTTGTTACTCATGTGACCTAATCTTGCATGCCATAAATGAGTTTTATCAGATTGGACCAAGTTTGCAGACAAGATAGGCATAGGTTTAGCAAGCACAGAGTACAGATCTCCATTTCTAGGAGCATCAAAATAGTGTACAGAATTTATTTCAAAACTGAAACATTTTTGGTTCACAAAGCCATAAAGCAATTGATCAGCCAGTTTTGAGACATATAAGAGATTAAACTTCAATTTTGGCACATATCTCACATTCTGCAGATTGATCATGCTATTATTCTCAAATTTCAGGCATATATCACCTCTTCCTTCAATATCACACTGTTGGCCATCAGCCAATGCAACAGAACCACACTTAGATAGATTAAGATTTGAAAAGATGTGCTTGTGTGGAGTGACATGAAAGGTGCATCCAGAATCAATTAACCATTCAGATTCAAGCATGGAATTTGACACAACATTAGAGAGATTTATGAATTGAAAATCAGATGCAGTGTGAACCATATACATCTCTCCCCTTTCATAATCAGGCTCATTATTGTCACACCCAAAAAACTCAGGGTTATATTGCATGGTGAGATTAGCATGGTTATTCCCAAAACCTCTCCCCTTCTTAAGCTGTTTACACCTATTGGAGAAATGACCAGTTTTCCCACAGTTCTAACATGTTTTCTTAGGCTTTTGGTCTTGGGGTTGGAAATTTTGGGGTGAGGATCTGAAAGGTTGGTTTCTGGTAGGATAATGGTTTTGCCTTTGAGAATTTTGAGGGATAAATCTGTTATCACAGGAGGGCTGAAAAAAGTTGTTGGATTTATCAATTCTGCATTCCCTCCTATGTCTTTCTTCAAGTTCAGATTCTCTTTTATGCTTTTCTGCATTTAACACACTGGGGTTTTCTGGGCTGAAATCAATATAGGGCCTGTTTTTGATGTTTTTATTCACATACATGATTTTATTTTGCAGAGGTTTAGGACTTAATTTCTTGATTTCATTTTCTTTTGCCTTTAACCCAGACACAATCATATCACAAGTGAGTTTACACCCACCATACTTCAATGCAGATTTTACTTCAGCATACATTTTAGGAATAGCACCAAGCAAGATTTGAGGAGCATAAGCTTCAATTTTATAATCTCCAGCAAGTTTTACATCTTTTAATAGCTTAGTGAATTCATGCATATTTGTGTCAATATCTTTAGAGGGGTCCATTTGAAAAGACATGATTTGGCTTTGTAAAGAATACATATGCTCTCCAGATTTTGCAATAAACAGATCAGTTAAGGCATTCCATAAGTCCTTAGCACTTCTATGATGAGAAACTTGCCTTACAATGGCACTACTCAGGTTTAACAAAATTGTAGCCTTAGCACCAGCATTTAATTTTGCAAGATTCTTATCAGCTTCATGTTCATCAATTCTATCAGATATGGTATCCCACAGATTTTCTTTGGTTAAAATGCATTCAACCCTAGTCTGCCAATCACCAAAATCACCACTCCCATTAAATGGGACATCACTCAGATTATTCACGCTTAACACAGAAATTTCACTTAAAACTCAGAAATTTCACAGAATCACCCAAGATTCACAGAATAATCACCAGCACACAGACAAACATGCAGGAATGTACCAACAACCAGGAAGCAGGGCTTCCACAAGACAGAAAAGGAACACCTGGGGAATCTAGAGCTGAGGCTATCCCAGCTCGCAACACAGATTTATCTGTGGCGCAGGGAGTCACTCAAGTCAATCCCTAACACCTTTTCAGCCACAAATCACCACCACAGACTTATTGCTAAGTCAACAGAAATCCAACTCAGAGGTTTCACAACAATAACAGGATAAGATACAATCAAACAATGAAAACAGATAGCAGAAGACACAACAATCAAGCCCAAAACCCACTGAAAAAGCCCTTTCTTATCTTTGCTATCGGGGCAACCCGCTTTGAGGAGACCCACAGGGGAATCCAGACGGTCCCGACCGTAAGCAACAGATAAGGGGTTGGCTTTGAATGCCAAGGGACAGATCAGAGACAATCAACGGAAGTAATTAAGGCACAAGATCGACACAATACCACATAGGAGTTTTAGGGTTTCAAAGAGAAATACCAGAGCCGACTTTCCCAAGCAGGGGAAAGTCGGACTTACCCTTAGATCGGAGCCCGAGGGGGGCGAAGTATGCGCGGCCCTTACCGGCGGCTGGGTGCTAGGAATGGAGGCAGGAGGGTGCCCCCGGCTAGGCCTAAACCAGGCTCTGATATCACTATTGTGGTATCTCCTAGCTAGGGCTTACACCGCTTGCTTCCCTACCTCTAGCGGTTCCTAACACAAACTACTCAAGTAGCGTGAACCAAGAATACAAGAGATTACAATATATTTCAACAGTAGATACTAAGCTAGGGTTTCTTCGAGCAGCAACAACAACAACCTCAGAGAGGAAGGTTAAGAGAACCTTCAAGGTTCTTCACAGGCTCTGTTCCTTCAGATCTGCAGAGAAAACAAGTAGACAAGTGAGATAACTCAGCAGGTAAGGTAATGAAAGTGACAAGAAAAAGACAGAGAGCAATCGGGAGTGGGAAAAAGGTGCCCAAGACACGGCGGCTCAGATTTTCCCACTTAGATCGGCAGAGGCCCTCTCCGGTGACCGAAAAACAGTCCAGACCAGGGAAGGGGAAGAGGAAGCGGAGAGGCTAGGGTTGAGGGGGGCGGAGGGTTTCTGCCTCTCTCTCTCACAACACTCTCCTCCCAAACACTCAGCGGCCAAACAGGAGCCGATGAACAGAACTCCAGCCAGAGAAACTGTGGGAGCGAAATGAGAAGATCCAGAAAGAGAGCTAGAGAATCTGCAGTTAGATTGTGTGTTCTGTAGTGAAGATGATGAGAGTGGTGATTGATATTATAGATGCTTCTAGAGCATAGGGAAGTGACAACAGCATTAAGGCTGATTAGTGAAGCAAGTAGACCGTCACTTAGGGTTAAGGGTTTGGGGCTGGGCCGGGTAGATAGATTATTTAGTAATGGGCCAGAAAAAAGGACAAATGGGCCAATCCCAACACTTATTTAATTAAAAATCATGCAATTAATTTCGAAAATGAGATGTGGTCTAATGGTTGTAGATTAGTGTTTATATTAAAGAGGTTTAAGGTTTAAATCCCACTAATGGCATCTTTAATATTCATTCTATTTTTCAAAGATTTCTGTTTTATTAAATTAAAGTGTGATGAAAATTTCAAATATAATGTCTAGTCCAATGGTTGCAATCCCAATTTTGTTAAAACTATATGTCAAGGGTTCAAAATCCATTTTTAACATTTTATGTAGGCATTTTATTCCAATATGATTATGAACTATATATTAATAAAACTTGTAAATAATTTTGAAAATGATATTTAGCCTAATGGTTAAGGCATGATATTAATATTTGAGGTCTATGGTTCAATTCTCCTTGAAAACAATTTACTTTTATTTTACTGTAATTAATGCATGCATTACTATATTTATTTAACTAGAACCATGCTTTAATTTTCGAAATTTGTCTTTAGCCCAATGGTTGTATTCTGCATTTTATTGTGATAGGTCAAAGATTCAAAACCTCTAGAATGCATTTTATTTATTTTTATTGCAAGATAATTATGATCTATATTTAATTAAAACTGCTAAATAATTTTCATTTTATTTATTTTTATTGCAAGATAATTATGATCTATATTTAATTAAAACTGCTAAATAATTTTCGAAAATGAAGTTTAGTGCAATGGTGTAAGTTTAATTTCTATCAAGCCTCTTTGATAGATTTTATTTATCCTCTTTTCACTCAAGCATTTATGAGTGTACTTAATGAAAGCAGTTTAATTAATGTTGTATAAATCTTTCTAGCCTAGTGGTCAAGTGCTTATTATTTCACTTATATTTTTGGTCAAGTGTTCAAGCCGTCTTGACTACATATTCATATTCTACGTTTACTTTATTTTTATTTGGTCTATTTTGCTTAATTTAGATTAAATTCGAAATTAAGTGTATGATATAATAAATCAATATTTTCATATTAATATTCTATGATCCTTTAAATCTTAAATTAAGTTTTATAATTTTCCTATGAATCATCTATTTGTACGATCAAGAACTCCGATACATTTTAAGCTAGGATCTCGTTCAACCTTTAAACGACGTCAGGTTATGCTCTTATTTTAGGGACTCAATCCTTAGATCCTTATATACGTTATAGTATATGTTTAGAAGATTGATATGTTATTAAGACATAGTTCGTATGTATAGGTCCTAACCCGATACTCGTTTAGGACGACGATTAAGGCTATTCCTATATTTAAGCATAAGGTTCTAATCCGCGACAACAAGCTTAGGACGAGAAGTCGTGAATAAAGCTTCAGCTAATTTAGCTATAAGGTGGGTTTACTTACCAAAATGCTTTCAAAATTATATTTAAACTTTCGCCCGCTATGAAAAATTATGTATGCTTATGTTGCTCAATGTGGATTGACACGACTCATATGAGGAATTCCGAATATGGCACTTTGGTGCAATTGCTTATGAATATGTTCATGTTATGAATATGTTATAGTTTATATGTGATCACATTAGGGTCGGTCTCCACTATGTCTATTGAGCGTATGATTTATGACATGTCAAATATGGATTTATGGATATTCTTATTGCAAATTATTGGACGAATGTATGAGTATTCCCACAGAGTGTTTTCTGGTAGAGCTATAAATGAACCAAATAGTTCGTGATACACTCGGCAATCGATTCGAAAAAGGCTCGATCGAAACTCGATTATTTAATAAACGAATCGAACTTGAACTTTTTTTCGAGCTCGACAAAATAAATGAGCCGAACTCGAACCTAAGGGTATTCGGCTCGCTAAGTTCGCGAATAGTTTGAATTCGAATATAATCAAGCCCGTTCGCGAACGTGCTCACGAACACGTTCACGAACTTCTATTAACGAATATGTTCGCGAACCCCTAATCGATCAGGATCACGAACATGTTCGCGAACCTATAATCGAACCCTAATCGAGCTTGTGTTAAAAAAAGTTAAAAATATTGATTTTTTATTATCATCAAGGATGGAAACCTGGTCAAAATAAATTCACAAATAACTAACATCACCCTTAACCACTAGGCTAGATCACAATTTTATAAATTTAAAATCCTTTTTTTTATAATCTCGATCAATATACATTTATCATTATTTAAGCATAATATATTAATATAAATTCTCAACATATTATATGTATATACACCTAGTATCACTCGATAATCGATAAAAATAATAAATTGTATTTAATAACTTTGTTAGCTCATTTAATACGTTTACTATTATTACCTTATTATTCATGATTCATGAAGTGCAAAAGATTACATTTTCTATTAATATGATTCATATTTACCGAAATTTAGTTAGACTTATGATTAAATTTTCTATTATGAAAAAATTTACTAATTTGAATATCAATTTATAATCTCAACAAAAAATTATATAAATCAGAGTACAAAACATAATATAAATATATATTCTCAACACAATATATACACACACACACATATACACATCTAATCTAATATCACTTGGTAATTGATAAAACTAAATAAATAATAATTTGTAATTATGATATAGTTGTTAGTCAAAGAAAATTAAACAACATATACCAATATTAACTTTATTAACTCAGTTAATATGTTTACTACTTATTAGTTATTACTAGTTTATTAGTTATTGGTTCGTGAATTACTATAATTCGATCAAGAATAATGGAATATACAAACTTTACAAAAATTAAGATTATCATAAATAAATAAATTATATTTACCAAGATTGAATTTGACTTATGATTAAATTAACTAATTTGTATATTAATATATATTGTCAACAAAAAAATTATACAAATCAAAGTACAAAACATAATATAAATATATATTAATATATATTCTCAACACAATATATATATATACACACACACACACATATACACATCTAATCTAATATCACTTGATAATTGATAAAACTAAATAAATAATAGTTTGTAACTATGATATAGTTGTTAGTCAAAGAAAATTAAACAACATACCAATATTAACTTTATTAACTTAGTTAATATGTTTACTACTTATTAGTTATTACTAGTTTATTAGTTATTGATTCATGAATTACTATAATTCGACCAAGAATAATGGAATATACAAACTTTACAAAAATTAAGATTATCATAAATAAATAAATTATATTTACCAAGATTGAGTTTGACTTATGATTAAATTAACTAATCTGTACATTTTTTTATTATTTATAAAATTTTGTATTTATGTGTTTTTATTTTAAAGGATAAAGAGAGCGGCATCAAGGAGGTTAATGTTACTGAATGTTATCGACTATTGAGATCGTGGATAAATGTTTATTTATATTAATTACGTTATTTTAAGTCACATTTTTCTCTAATTTGGATATTTTGATTAACTTTTGTAGGGTGCTTGGAAATGAAGAACATAGATCAATTTTGGTGGAATGCACCTCGTACTCTTCTTTTGAACTATTAATTATCAAGCTTTTACCGAACTTATTGCGAACTTTTATAGAACTATTTGTGTAACGAACTCTCGAGCTTTTAGCGAACTGTTTGTCGAACTTTTATCGAATTCTTTATCGAACTTTAATCAAACTCTTTATCGAGTCGATCTTGAGCCGAATTCAAATCGAACTCTTTATCGAGTCGATCTCGAGCCGACCTCGATCAAAGTTTTTTTTTATTCGAATCGAATTCGAACAGGAAATCAAAGCTCGAGTCGAATTCGAATTCGAACTTGATCCCAATATAAATAAACGAATCCGAATTCGAACTTGAAGATATTCGACTCGATTCGGTTCGTTTACAACCCTATTTTCTGGCACTCAGCCCCACTATTTAAAAATATTTTCAGGTAATTGATGACGGCATGTGGCAGACGTGGACTAATGTGTATATTTTGTATGGTTGACCATATTCTAGTTTTTGAAATATTGACTCTATTCAGTTTTGGTCAAAAAATATGATTAATTATGCTTCCGCTGTATGTTTAGGGATTATTTAAATATTTTATGGACACCTGTGATCGTCGTGGCTTTGCTGGCATAATTTGAATGTTAAATATTGGATTTTTGACTAGTCAATGTTGAACATGTTTTAATTGGTGGTTCGAAAGGTGTGATTTTAAAATGATAGGTTGGTTGAAAAGTCTTATCTTATGTGATTGGTTGTTGAATGGTAAGCGCCTATGAGCGTGGAATTTATTAATATTTTAAACGAAGTGTTGTCCGAATTTTTATAATTCGAAAAAATGATTTATGTTAGTTTGCGAAAATTTTATTGTGATTTTATTTCATCGTGTGTGTTCCCGTTAGCGCACCGGGCCTCCGGGGTCGGGGCGCTACAATAACATTTTCATATATAAAGAAATAAATATTTTTAAAATAATATAAAGCTTAGGAAAAATTATCACAATAGCAAAAAAATAGTAGTTTAACCAAATATTATAATTTTCAAATAATATGAAATATATTTATATTTAATAAAGGCGTTAAAATTGTCTTTTTGTATAACTAAAATGGTTAAGTAAACACTCTTTTTTGGCAAGTGTGAAATATATATATATATATATATATATATATATATTATGGATTTTACCGTAACACAGGACTTTAGAATATTTATCAGACACATGATTTTTTTTTTAAATAATTTTTCAGAAAAACACAGAAATTATATGAATTTTACCCTTAAAAATATAAAAATTAGAGCCAAGATACAATACACGGCTAATTTTTTCAAAAAAAAAATTACCAAAATTAGAAAATACAATTTTAAAAACTCAAATATACAAGTGAAAACTTCATTTCAATGTAAAAATAGATTACTCGTCTAATGATCCTCGCCCCCCACAAATTTACGTATTAGAAGGTTTTTTGATAAATTAACTTTACGGAGTAATGAGGGGTCCAATGCCCCTGATCCAAAGCTAGATATGTATTTGTATGAAATAACAACAACAAACCAACAACAACAATAATAATACCTATTAAAATATAATAAATGTGTTTAGTAGATAAAAAAAAGGACCTCTTATTTTTTTGGCAAACACTTGCATGCATCATGATGCAAATAACACTATATGAGATGGGTAAATCAAACACGCTTTTGACCCAGTCAACGCGGGTCAATCCGCTTTGACTGGGTCAACCCATAAAAAAAAACCTGTCCAAAGTGAGTACCAACCTTCCTATTAAAAAGTATCACAAAACATTCGAAAAGTACCATCTGTATCATTAAAAAGTAAGGGGTCTGCTAGTTATTTTATATAAGTTTATTTAGTTCAAATTCTGAATTTTTTTTTCAGTTTTTATTAGGGCTGTAAACGAACCGAATCGAGTCGAATATCTTCAAGTTCGAATTCGGATTCGTTTATTTATATTGGGATCGAGTTCGAATTTGAATTCGACTCGAGCTTTGATTTCTTGTTCGAATTTGATTCGAATAAAATTTTTTTGATCGAGTTCGATTCGAGTTTGACTCGATAAAGAGTTCAATTTGAATTCGGCTCAAGATCGACTCGATAAAGAGTTTGATTAAAGTTCGATAAAGAATTCAATAAAAGTTCGATAAACAGTTCGCTAAAAGCTCGAGAGTTCGTTACACAAATAGTTCTATAAAAGTTCGCAATAAGTTCGGTAAAAGCTTGATAATTAATAGTTCAAAAGAAGAGTACGAGGTGCATTCCACCAAAATTGATCTATGTTCTTCATTTCCAAGCACCCTACAAAAGTTAATCAAAATATCCAAATTAGAGGAAAATGTGACTTAAAATAACGTAATTAATATAAATAAACATTTACCCATGATCTCAATAGTCGATAACATCCTAAGTAACATTAACCTCCTTGATGCCGCTCTCTTTATCCTTTAAAATAAAAACACATAAATACAAAATTTTATAAATAATAAAAAAAATGTACAGATTAGTTAATTTAATCATAAGTCAAACTCAATCTTGGTAAATATAATTTATTTATTTATGATAATCTTAATTTTTGTAAAGTTTGTATATTCCATTATTCTTGGTCGAATTATAGTAATTCATGAATCAATAACTAATAAACTAGTAATAACTAATAAGTAGTAAACATATTAACTGAGCTAATAAAGTTAATATTGGTATGTTGTTTAATTTTCTTTGACTAACAACTATATCATAGTTACAAACTATTATTTATTTAGTTTTATCAATTATCAAGTGATATTAGATTAGATGTGTATATGTGTGTGTGTGTATATATATTGTGTTGAGAATATATATTAATATATATTTATATTATGTTTTGTACTTTGATTTATATAATTTTTTTGTTGACAATATATATTAATATACAAATTAGTTAATTTAATCATAAGTCAAATTCAATCTTGGTAAATATAATTTATTTATTTATGATAATCTTAATTTTTATAAAGTTTGTATATTCCATTATTCTTGGTCGAATTATAGTAATTCGCGAATCAATAACTAATAAACTAGTAATAACTAATAAGTAGTAAACATATTAACTAATAAGTAGTTGCATTTTAGGATCCAAGAACGGGGTTGATTTCCATCAAATCTTGGGCACTCTATTTTAGGGATGGGGTTTTTTACCTGCATACGCGTGTGATCTACAATAGCCTTGTTACCAGAATCAGCTGGGTACTGGTAATAAGATCCACTATCAGCTGTCAAAGGGGATGGTGGAGCTCCCAAAATTGACTGACCCTCTTGCGCCCCTTTGCCCTTAGACAAACTTGATAACTGCGATTGTATACTGGTGAGCGTGTGAGTGAGATTATCATACTTAGAGTTAACCCCTTTAAACTGATCATGCATTTGTGTAGTGATCTCTCCTAATTGCTTCTGCAGTTTTAGTTCTGCTGCTTCTCTTTTGGTTGATTCGGTAAGTAATACTTGATCCATTCTTTTCTGTGCTTCTTGCAGTTCTTTCAGGCGCGTGCCTTCAACCATGATTCCAGGAACGTGGCTCGAGATACCACTTGTAGTGGGCAGCTACAATTGTTTATAAGGATTGTTGAATTGTAATTTGATGGTAATAGAATAGATAAGGAGAGTAGAGAAAATGGGGAAAAGATAGAAGAATAGAGGAGGAAGTTGAGGCTAATTTTTCTTATCTCATTCATTACGCCAAATGAGTTTATATATGCACTCATATTGGTCCCACAACATTACAAAATGAAACCCTAATAGTACTATAGATTAAAATATTAAAACTTAGTTTTGCAAATATTAAAACTACAACTCCATAACTCCAAAGCCAGGCCCAAACCCGACGAGCCCACTGCAGAATCCGAACTTGATCGGGGATCCGACCCAAACGCGATAACCAGATCCGCTTCAATCGAATTCCCCTCTTTTAACCAATCTGACACCTTCAAGATCTCATTTTTACCCAAATCTGAAACCTTCAAGTTCTCATCTTTTCCCACTTCGGAGCCTCCTTCTTCAATCTTCAGTCGATCCATAACAGATTATAGGTTCGCGAACATGTTCGTGATCCTGATCGATTAGGGGTTTGCGAACATATTCGTTAATAGAAGTTCGTGAACGTGTTCGTGAGCACGTTCGCGAACGGGCTTGATTATATTCGAATTCAAACTATTCGCGAACTTAGCGAGCCGAATACCCTTAGGTTGGAGTTCGGCTCATTTATTTTGTCGAGCTCGAAAAAAAGTTCGAGTTCGATTCGTTTATTAAATAATCGAGTTTCGATCGTATCACGAACTATTTGGTTCATTTACAGCCTTAGTTTTTATATTGTATGCGTTGAGATTAATCTAAAATAATCATCATTCCAAGAATTTGCAAAGGAAAGCAAAACACGAGTTCGGTAAAATAAAAAGTATCATGTGGTAAGCAAAAAAGTATCAAGTACGATAAAGAAAGGTATCAACCTGAGATTAATACTATCATCATTCCAACTACAATAAAAAATATCATGTGCCACATGGCACGTCCGCGTGGGGCCACGTGGCCGCCTGAAGTAGGCGGAAATAACCGTTGTTGCACGCAAGTCCACCTCTATTTTTTTTATAGCAATTTGATCAACATAAAACAAAAATTTGTGTCGAAACAGGACAACTGGAGGCTGCACTAATAATCGGATACGAATTTGCACTTGATTATTTCTATTGAAGATTTGACGATTAAAGTAAGAAATTGTAGAAAAATATAGAAACAATGTGATAGTAGGATTCAAATTTCACCACTCTTCCCAAGGAAAAAAGGAACTATTGAAAAATATTATCCAATTCTTCAAATATAATAAAGACATTATTGAGATACCAAATTTCATTAAAAATAAAAGATAAAATTTGAGATTCCCATTCCCATTTCTCTTTTCCTTTTCATTTTTTTATTATGTAGACTCTCCATTTCTCTTATAAATTTTGAGAAATTAGATATTTCCCTTTTAATTCAGATAAACAGAAATGCGTAGGAATTGGAAAATATGTATTTATCTCCTTATCCACAATCTACAGTTGAACTTGAATTCATGCGGTACGGTTATGGCATGGTACAACCACTTTCTCCACAAATTACTAGAAATAACTTGTGTTACACTTAAAAAACCAATGGCTTCCTACCTCACCTACGCACTCTTCCTCCTCCTCGTAGCCTCCGCAGCGGCGGAATCCCCCACACCGGCGGCGTGGCCGCTCCAATTCCACTCCCTCCTCTACGTGAACTACAGCGGATCACTCAGCATGATCGACCTCTGGTACGACTGGACCAACGGCCGCAATTTCAACATCGTACAAGACCAGCTCGGCTCAATTTTGTACGATCTCGAGTGGAACAACGGCACCTCCTTCTTCTACAGTCTCGATTCCGCCAAAAAGTGCAGCTCGGCTCAGCTGGAAGTCGGAATTCTCCGCCCTAATTGGCTCGACGGCGCCGAATACCTCGGCCAGGAAACCGTCGACGGCTTTCTCTGTAATGTGTGGCAAAAAGTTCAGTTCATTTGGTATTACGAGGATGTCGTCACCAACCGCCCTGTTCATTGGGAATTTTACACTGGTAATTTTCTGATTTTTTTTTTTTTTTTTGCTTTTCTCCATTGTTATTATTGCTATCAACTTTTGTTGATTCGAGCGATGGATTTTATAATTTGCAAGAATATTATGGCTCGTTGAAGTATGAATTCAGGGTGGATTATTCTTCTTCTGCTATTCGTGTTGTGCACACGCAGGCAGGGTTTAAAATATAATATAATTATGTTTATGGGGATTGGGAAATACAGTTTTTTTTTTTAAATCTTTGACATTCACTGCTTTATTTAAATCTAAATAGGACAAATATACCCTAGCACTAGGACTGTAGGACATCCCTTAGTGAGTCATGCTGTAGCAGTATTCCAAAATTGAACCTTATTAAGCCAAAATCAAAGTTTGCTGTCACCTCTCATGTGAGTTTTTCTTACAAATAAATGTATAGTAAAATGTATTCTTTGGGTATGATTCAGAATAATGTCAAGTAAATAATTCAATATTTATTTAGTTTTTCAAAAAAATCTGAAAATTGTGCATAGTTAATCATAACTTTTGGAATGATAGGACTATTTTTATCCAATTTAATTAAAACCTATTTTTAGTTTGTAATTTATTTTGTCAAGTCATCTATGTTAAATACTGAATAGATTACATAATTGCTCCTAACCAGATTTTCCATTTCATATGAGTTGACAATAATGAGTGAAGGACTAGAAGAAATTTCTTCCTAATGCCATTGTGGGAAATTTCTTATCATATAAATAAATATAAACCACCAACTAAACTAAAACAATAAGTAAGAAATAGCTCTAACAGTCATAGAGCATAATTGGGACACTTAAAGGATGCAATTCGGTGAAATCAGATCATCAGTTTATCCTCACTTCCATACAAAATCTGTTCACCTTGAAGGAAATTGAGGGGGTAGTCTTGTGCTTTTGAGTGTTCATATTTAATATCAATAGTCAACCATGTAGCATCTCATATGTCTACACGGGTTGCTTAACCCTTTCTGTTATGAGGGAAGTTGATTTGGACTGGAGGGAGATGTCAATGCTCTTTGTTTGATTACAGAATTCTATCTGATGCAATATGATTTTTTTTTTTTTTTTATCCCAACAACTGCAGGAAGATCAATCCATGTGATGACATTTGACGTGGGAGCTGTGCTTGAAGATGAGAAGTGGCAGGCCCCTGTATATTGTTTCGAGAAGAAAGATGCTCAAACTGATCCTAGATCCAAGTATAAAGTAGTAGATGTAGGATTCTTGGAACCTCAACTGAAAGGGATTCTGGGAGGGACAATGCAGCTCTAGATGTAGTGTTGCTCATAATACTTCATGAAATAATTTTATCATTTTTGCTGGTTGTCTGAGAGGTACTACTGATCTAATTTGAGCAAGAGCGCCTTCCTTTCTCGTGCATTCCCTGTTTTTTCATGCCTAGGAAGAATTGTCATTTGGTGTCATGTTGTATGTATGAAGGCTAATAATTTAGCTATAATTTATCGGAATATATGATGTATTAGGAGGATATTTTATTGAGGAACATCATATATATTTGGTTATATCTTGGAAGCATGAAAAGAGAATGAGATCATTTCGGGGGGAGAAAACCAATAATAGTAAACTTTAATATTGGAGCTGGAGATACTAATGCTCTTCATATCTGCAGATAATAGATAGAATAGGGCAATGAACATAGGATTAATATAGTTATTGATAGTGGATTTAGAATTGATTGTTTTACCAGAGCTGTTTCTTAAATCTGATATCAGCAACTCTTGGAAACCCAAGTTGCTTGAGGTTGTTAGTTTGTTCTCATGGAGTAATTTTTACTGGTTTGCACCTCTTATAGATAGTTCTGAGGTGTTCAAATGATTGTGTTGTATATCTTCTAATTACTTGGAATGTTCCAAATTCCATTTTAAGTTGACTTGCATGTGACTGTTTAGTGTGTTTTTTTACTTTGTATTTGCTTCCTATACGTTGTCACAAGCATTTGTGATATAATGAAGCTTTATTTTAACCTTGAACAACCCTCATGAACAATGACAATACTTGAGCAATGAAAGTTTCTGTAATGAAGCATTTGACATGTAAATGAGCTACGAAAGTGACAAATCTTTAAAACTCCGGTGCTTGATTGAAGACACCGGCTACAAATTCGTGTACATGAAAGTGGAAGCAAGAAAGCAAACATGATCAGACTAGAGAAACAAATACTAAGGCCCTGTATGCTCCCTGGTGCTTAGTTGCACATTTGGTTGTTCTCTTATCTCATTCACTTGCTTTGCTCTGTACTGATACCTATGTGCTGCGTACAAAAATGCACAGAAATTGACCACACTCATGACTGTGAGAAGCCAGTAGAAATAATCGAAGTGGCCAGTATTTATATTCTGAGACAGCCAAGAAGGCTTTCTTTTCTCTTCATTGCCTGTCAAAGATTTGACAATGTTGTTGAGTATGGTTGCTGCAAAGCAACCAAAACCGCCAGCAACAGCAGCGTATGCAGATCCTATGCTTCTCATGGCATCGGGCGCCTCTTCGTAGAGAAACTCCAGTAATCCCACGATGCAGAACACTTCAGCAATCCCGATCAAGCAATACTGTATGAGCAGCCAGTATGCGCTCAGGTCTTGCATGGGAGTGAGGAAACTGGCCTCATAACCATGTTCTATGGCGTAGTGTCTTCTGTACTTCTCAAAGAGTCCGGCCCATGCCACAGACATGATGGAGACAGCCAAACCGATGCCTACCCTCTGCAGCTGAGAGGCACCATGGGGATGGCCTGTGATTCTCCTGGACAATGGAACAAACACTGAGTAATATAGTGAGAGCAGTAGGAATATGCTGAGCCCGGGAAAGACGGGCATGCATGTTACGGGGAGTTTGAGGCGGCCCATGTGAGTGTTCAATGTGTAAGCCTGCTGTACTGATAGAGTGAGGAACTCAGTTAAGATGAGGTTGAGCATAATGGTGCAAGCTGGAATGGGGACAAGTTTGAGAAGGATTTTGATTTCTTCAACTTGTGTGACTGTGCAGAGCCTCCAGGGGCTTGGATCAACACCATCCTCTTTCAGCTTCAGAGCTGCTTTGTCCAAACACCTGCAGGTTGAAAATGCTCGAAATATCAAAGAGATGGAAATTGGAAGGAAATGAATGAGGTAGGCAGTTAGTTACCTGAAATCATCAGTATGGGGAATCTTGCTGCTACCCTTCACTGCTGATCTTTTGCCCGGGAGCTCGTACAAGCCGACCATCTCGCTGCTCTGGAACGAGGCCTTTCTCTTGCGGAAGGCAGCAACGAGGACCTGTGCAACCCGAGTGAGGGGGCTTCCACCGGGGAGCCTGTGCCTATAAAGAGGAGTTCCCAGAAAGAAAACGAGGTTGGACATGCCCATAGCAATGGCCAATGAACCAAAGGCAGAACCCCATCCATGTTTGATTTGAATGTAGACTACTGCTGTGAATGCCACGATTGCTCCAACAGTGACGGAGAGGTAGAAGAAGTTGAAGAACCTGTCGAGATGATCCTTGTAGTCCCTGCTTCTTTCATCAAATTGATCCGCGCCGAAGGAAGAGACGCAGGGCCTTATCCCCGCGGCCCCAAATGCAGTCACGTAGAGGAATGCGTAGAGGTAAAGCATCTGCCATGGCTTTGCTGGTTCACAATTGCCCAACAGAAGGGCAATCTGATCACATTTATCTTGATTTGGCATCAGCACACTCATTGTTGCACACAGGGTTATTCCTGTTAGACCCTCCAAAACACAAACACATATATATAACCAAGTAAGTATTACAGTTAATTTTAGAATAATCTAAATGTTTGAAAAAATATAATCATATGGCTTACTGCAAGGTAGATCGTGGTGAAGATGGCTATTGTCCAGTATCTACCAAGATAGGCGTCGGCGAGGAAACCACCGAGCACAGAGGATGCCTGCGATATGCCTAAGAAATTGTTGACTGCATTGGCAGAGCTCTCGAAAGGCCGGTGCATCACGTAGAACATAAACGCCACCATGTTCACAGACAGTCCGAAGTAAGCCATTCTCTCCGCCATTTCATTCCCTATAATTAAGAAGAACGCTTTCTTTATGTCATGAATGATGCATGTTTCGTGTTGTTTTACTTAATAGTTGGCTGGAAAAAAAAAACAGATTTACCAAAAATGAAGAAAGCAGCAAGCCAGCCACCGGTCTTGGACACACTAAGCTGAGAGAGAGGCTTTCCGTGGATGTTAACTGGCGTTGCTCCACCGGTGTAGCCGCCTCCCAGAGCCGTCCGCCTGTCGTCGGATTCAAGGAAGTACATCCCGAGCCTTTTTCTCCGGTGAGACGCCGCCGTGTTTGCTTCGGCGCTCACCGGAGTATCAGGCTGGGGTTCAGGTGACTTGATCTCCTTGGCATCCATGCCTGAATGTAAATGATGTTACTTCACAATGCCTTATTGCCGGCTGCCTACCTCATTTTTGCTGGCAGTGAATATAACAATATATATTGAATGCTGCCACTAAATTTGGTATTTCGCTTTCAAACTCTTCATTTATTTGATCTCAGGACTGTTGGAAATTATTGAAGAATGCAACCTTGAAGATGGAGGAGGAAAACACACCTCATTAATGAGGGCTGCAATAATGGTTGGAACATAATCAGAATCTCCTCACACCAAACACCTACTACTGGATTAACCACTCTCTACCATAATGATTACAGGTACGTACACACATCATCATCATCATCATCATCGTCGTCAAAATATTTCCTTCATGATCATGGCACTGTTTTGAATGACTTGAAATGTAAATTTCATTCGGTATCATCACTCTTGAGCAAGAATATTGAAATACTAACATAAATCATTCCAACAGAAGGGTGTAACACCAATTGGTCCATTCACTGTGATGTCTCGTACTCATCAGTGCAATAAATGCATGATAAATGCAATAAAGAGTGATCCAACTACCATGTGGAGCAAGATCCAAGACCCTAATAAATTGATGAAGAAAAGTGCAAGCAAAGCAAAATATGCCAGCATTAATTGTAGCAGCTGAGCAGAAAGTGGTTGGTTGGCTTCAGCCCATCTCCCTTTTTTTGGACTCCAAGACAAAAAGACCCATTACACAGAATCTGAGATGATCCAGTACCCAAAATGCCCACTTTCTTAATTGTTTCTTTTTGCTAAATGTGATCCATTATTTGGAACTAAAAAAAAGCCCACATATGGGTTTCTAATTAGGGTCTGTAAATAATAATAATAATAATAATAATAATAATAATAATAATAATAAATGTAGTTTTACTCTTTGGGGATGATCTAGCAGTGGAGTGATACAAGTTTGAAATCAAAAGCCTCAAGTTCGAATTACACTACCAACACTATGTGTGACATGTAAGTGCTGATTACCCTTGACATAAAAAAATAAAAATAAAAAGGTAATTCTATTCACAGTTTTTTTTCCCACTAGACCCTCAAAATTAATTAAAACACAATTATTATTTTCTTAGATGTTTTTGCCCTTGCAAACCAAAACTCTACCTTTTAAGTCAACTCTACAAATTAAACAGTTTTCCCTTGATAGTGAATTGTGGTTCAAGTCATATATCATTTGAAAGCTACATGAATTTAGTTTCCAACAAAAAAAAGCTAAAAATCTAATGTTTTAATATAAAATTATGATTATTTTACTAAAGTATATTCACAATATTACTTCTATCTGGGAATTAAGAATATTCAACCAACTTTATGAATTAACCTGCTTTATTTGGTAGTGAATTGTTAACAAGTCATACTATATACCATTGGAAAACCACATAAATCTTATTTTTAACAAAAAAAAAAAAAACAAATGGAGCTAAATAATAATGTTTCTCCATAAAATTATGATTATTTTACTAAAGTATGTCGTATTATTAGTTCTATACTATAATTCATAATATTCAATCAAATTTATGAATTAAACTGCTTTATTTGGTAGTGAATTGTTAACAAAGTCATATTATATACCATTGGAAAACCACATAAATCTTGTTTTTATAAAAAAAAAAAAACAAATGGAGCTAAATAATAATGTTTCTCCATAAAATTATGATTATTTTACAAAAGTATGTCCTATTATTAGTTCAATACTATAATTCATAATATTCAATCAAATTTATGAATTAAACTGCTTTATTTTACAATTAATTATTATCTAAATCTGATATCACTCGAAAAATAAATGAATTTATTTTCCAACAAAAAACTAATACTAGAATTCATAATATTCAATCAAATATATGAATTAAGCTGCTTTATTTTGCAATTAATTATTATCTAAATCTTATATCACTCGAAAAATAAATGAATTTATTTTCCAACAAAAAATGGAGCTAAAAAAATAATGGTTCATGTAAAATTATGATTTTTTTTTACTAAAGCATATCGTATACTATTTTTGGATATGCAATATACTGCGCAAGGCGAATTGTGTTTATTTTGTTCAAGTTTGCCCGAGTTTTGATTTATAAAAAATCAAGGCAGCTGAATATATCGAACTAATATATGGTCGTGGGTTTAAATAAAATTAGTATTTCTCCAGTACGTTGTTCGGATTTAAATATTTGTAAATTAATATTTTAAATTTTAATTGTGACCACATTATAATTGAATGAGAAAATATTGTGGTTTCAAATGTACTTAAAGACAAAAACTTATATGAGACGGTCTCATACATGAGACGGATCAATACATGTGAGTTAATGATACTTCACCCATAAATAATGATACTTTACCCATAAATAATGATACATGTGAGTTAATGATACTTCGCCCATAAATAATGATACTCACATGCGGGTATAAATAATGATACTCACATGTGAGTTAATGATACTTCACCCATAAATAATGATCCCCGCATGTGAGTATTGACCCGTCTCATGTATGAGACGGTCTCACCCAAGTCTGCCCCGTACTTAAAATATTTATATGTGATTATACAAATATTATATGATTGGCTAAATACCTTCTTAAGATATTATAATAATTATATTTAACATTTGAAACCAAATAATTATAGATGTAGCATTACCAAACATCACAACATCAATTAAATTAAAAAATATAGTAGCCATAATTATTGGTATTATTCTATTAATATGATATTAATTGAACGAAATATATAAATTGAGTTGTAAAAAATTATTAGGCCGAATATATATAATTTTGTTATATTGTTTTATATCAATTATGTAATCATAATCAAATTTGTGTTAAACGATATATAAAATTGATATTATTTTATGATGCAGCAATCATTTTTTTAGATAGCCATGCACGAAACACTACACACACAATTAAATTTCCAAAATCTTGTCATTGCGTTCGATCCTGACCATATTAGTTTTGAGATAACCACGAAACACTACACCACAATTAAATTTCCAAAATCTTTTAGCAGAAATAATATTTTAAATCAAGTTTTGATTGACTTTTTAAATTATAATTTTACCCCTACGATTTTGCTTTAATATATGTATAGATAGATTAAAAGTTCGGTCTGAATAGAATTCTCGGGTTGAATTGTAACAAGTCCATTTTTGTTCACTTTGATTGTCTTTATGCATTTCAAAATGTATAGATATTAATAAAACTTTTCCAGTCTAAATCTTTCTGCCTTAATTCACCGCAAATATTCATCATGTATAATCAGCTTGGCTATTCTAGTAATGAGGTATGGTAGCTTATTTTATTTTTCATTTTCAGTTAGAATCATAAAAATCATAGTTCGTATTATTTTGGTGTATAAATGTACAGACTGGGGATAATATATATATCTATATATATACACACACACATATAGGGTAGGATTCACATGAAAATCAATCCCCATGTGGGAACTAGGAACTAATCTCAACCACACAATATTTTGATCTCAATGGTCCATATTTAAAGGGCAAATCTCCTGTACATAAGATGTACATCAGATGGTCAACACGTTGACCGGATCAATGTTTTGACCAAAAAATCTGTCAAAATTAGTATCATTCATAATATTGAAAAGTATCATTTCAAATACCCAAAAGTATCATTTGTATCAATAAAAAGTATTGGCTAGAAAAAAATATAAAGAAAAAAACTGTTAAGATCAGTATCAATCGAAACACTAAAAAGTATCATTCAAAATTAAAAAAAGTATCAGTTGTATCCCTAAAAAGTATCACCCGTTTTCACGATTTTTTTGGTCAACGCGTTGACCGTCTGATGTACATCTTATGTACAGGAGTTTTTGCGGATTTAAATAAAAAGACGGTGACATAGTATTAAATATGCGAAAGTCAAACTTACCCCTGGTCAAAGCTGACATCAGCATCCTTACACAAAATTTATTTAAACTTTAACCATCCATAACTTGTTCATTTTTTTATTAGATTAACGCAAATTATATATCAAATTAAAGCTCTTTCCGTGCTCTTTCATTTAAGATTCATTGTTCTTATGTTTATTGATAACCTTGTATTTTGCATGTGTTTTGAGGTTCATTTGAGTGGTATTTGATGGGCATTGCATGCATGAAGTGATAAGTTTTGCATTGTTTTCTATGTTTTGCGCAATGTCATGTGTTTGTTCGTTGTGAAGGGAATTAATGTTTTTTTTTGTGTGAACTTCAAATGAGTTTGGGAAGACCCTAGAAAGATAGGAAATCAAGTTAGGAACGCATTACAAAAAGAATCGGGTCAATCGGATGAGAAACGAGTGAGAACGAAGCAAAACAGTGAGAGGCTACTGAAACCGCAAAATACCCGCGACCAGACCCACAAACCGAGCCGCGGGTGACTGGGTCATGAATCCGGTCGCGAATCGCCTTCTGGACAGCTTTCTGCACGCTCGCGACAGGGGGTGGGTTCACCTTTGTATTATTCGCAACCCCACTCGCGAATTTTGTACTGGTCGTGACTATTTTGCCACGTCAGCGCCACGCGGACTCGCGACCTCACCCGCGACCGACTTGGTCGCAAGCGAGCCCTGGGAGTCTGATTTCTAGCCTATTTTGGCACGTTCTCTTCCCTTTTTCGACTGGGATACTTCCTAAACTATATATATCTCCTCAAGCACGAAAATTAGGCATCACAAAATCCTACCATAACACCAAAAACCAGAACAACACACACCATATTCCTCTAAAAAACACAGAGATAAAGAGCTGCAGAGAAGAACACGGAGAGCAAGACCAAGAGATTCAAGCCGAGCAAGAATAGAGGCAGAATAATTACTTCCGGATTTTATTTATCTTTATTTATGTTAGACATAGTTTCTTGTTGGATTTTAGTTTTCTATATTTGTATGGATAACTAAACCCTAGTTTTCTAGGGTTGGATGATGAATTATTTATGAAGTTTATTTTATTAGTTTTATCATATTTCCTATGACTTTATCTTGATCTTTGATTACTCTTGTTTTTATTTGTATTGTTTAACTGATCACTAAATGATACAATTTGATGTGTTAATTCATAAATTAAGAGAGGAGTTTTAACACATGATCTGAAGTAATTAACGCATTAATCAATAACACTCGAGAGGGTTGAGGTTATTGAGAGAGTAATAGACCCCGAGAGCCATTAAGAGTTGCATGCTAGGCATTGAACGGAGACGTTAATACTAGTTGTGTGATCCACGCTTTAGGCACTTGGAGAGAAGGTTTAAAGTATAATTGTGGTTGTTCTAGCTAGATGTAAGTCTCTACATAGGTGTGTGATGAAACAAGTAAATAAATGGATTAGATAAGGATTCTCCAACTCCAGAATTCGTCTTTCTCCGTTGTTTCTTTTTACTCTTTCTTCTCTGTGTTTCTATTTATATTATATGTTTATGTACTTTAATTAGTTCAAGCACTTTAATCAGTTGTCTAGATAGCATTTAGGAGTTAAGTTCTAGTACTTAGTTAGTTAAATATTAAATCTCTGTGGATACGATACTCTTGTTCACCGCTACACTATAAAACAAATGGAGCTAAATAATAATGTTTCTCCATAAAATTATGATTATTTTACTAAAGTATGTCCTATTATTAGTTCAATACTATAATTCATAATATTCAATCAAATTTATGAATTAAACTGCTTTATTTTACAATTAATTATTATGTAAATCTGATATCACTCGAAAAATAAATGAATTTATTTTCCAACAAAAAAACTAATACTAGAATTCATAATATTCAATCAAATATATGAATTAAGCTGCTTTATTTTGCAATTAATTATTATCTATATCTTATATCACTCGAAAAATAAATGAATTTATTTTCCAACAAAAAATGGAGCTAAAAAAATAATGGTTCATGTAAAATTATGATTTTTTTTACTAAAGCATATCGTATACTATTTTTGGATATGCAATATACTGTGCAAGGCGAATTGTGTTTATTTTGTTCAAGTTTGCCCGAGTTTTGATTTATAAAAAATCAAGGCAGCTGAATATATCGAACTAATATATGGTTGTGGGTTTAAATAAAATTAGTATTTCTCCGGTACGTTGTTCGGATTTAAATATTTATAAATTAATATTTTAAATTTTAATTGTGACCACATTATAATTGAATGAGAAAATATTGTGATTTCAAATGTACTTAAAATATTTATATGTGATTATACAAATATTATATGATTGGCTAAATACCTTCTTAAGATATTATAATAATTATAAGCAAATGGTTATATAATTATATTTAACATTTGAAACCAAATAATTATAGATGTAGCATTACCAAACATCACAACATCAATTAAATTAAAAAATATAGTAGCCATAATTATTGGTATTATTCTATTAATATGATATTAATTGAACGAAATATATAAATTGAGTTGTAAAAAATTATTAGGCCCAATATATATAATTTTGTTATATTGTTATAAATCTCACTGTGCACTTGCAGTTAGGTTAAATAAATACCGAATATTTATTCGAAAATATATTTTTTCATCCATAATAGCGTGATGTTAAACTCAGAATATCATGACAAAATATTCACGATAACATGGAAGTATACATATAATAGCATGAAAAAATATTCATAACAGCAAGAAAAAATATTCATAAAACACATAAATTTTACTCATAATAGCAGTAGTAGTGTTCGTTAATAGTCGGACATTATCTGTTCATACTAGCATGCATATATATTCATATTAGCATGTATATATGTTCATAATAGCATGATAGTACTCTCATTTTAGCATAGTGAAATTTATAAGAATAGACAACGATTTTAAAGTGTTGTCTATATGGTTTCCAAAAATTATGCTCAAATATTACAAGTTTGCCACCCCGCCTTTGACCAAAAATTGAACAAATCTTAGCCATCTAAATCAAAACAATGAATGGATGAGATGAGTTCCTAGTTCCCACATGGGATTTAGGTTCTCATTTGATCCATCCTTTATATATATATATATATATATATATTATTTTGGTGTATAAATGTTCAAACTGGGGAGAATATATATATATATATATATATATATATATATATATATATAACAAAACTAGTACTCCTATTTATAGTATATGCAATAGGAATAGAGGATCACAAATTGATCCTAAAGACCATAAAAGAACGGATTCAAGTCCCTTAATTAACGAGAGAATTGTTGCTCACACCAACAGTTCCTCTCAAATTGATAGGTATATGTCCATCATAGCAAATTGTCAAGTGAGTTGTGGGATATATTAGCGCAAAGCACAAACAACTTTTACTTTGCAAAAGAAAATCGAACAATCATTGCATCAAAATTATGTCTAATGAAGTGACGATCAACTTCTATGTGTTTTGTTCTATGTGTGAGATGTCAATTGCTGCTTTATTATCACAAAATAAAATTTTCTCGTTCTCAGAAAGAAAACCAATCTTCAATAGAAGCCTTTTATGCCAAATTAGTTCGCACAACCCTTTAACCATTCATAGAAATTCAGCTTCTGCACTTGAAAGTGCAACAACTTTTTAAATTACTCATCCAGGTAACTAAGTTTCTTCCAACAAATGTAAAGTATTCTAAGTAGACAGGTGGTCACGCTTGGAGAATTGCAACCATTTTCCGGGAGATGACTAGAGGTATTTAAGATTTTGAATCACAACATTCATATGATCTTCAATCGGGCAATGCATGAATTAACTAACTATGCGTACAACATAAACTATGTTAGGTCTCATATGTGATAAATATATTAGCTTGCCCACCAGACCACCAACCTTTGATATCATCCTTTATCAGTTGGAATTTGATTTGGACTCTCTCTGAGTCGTTGATTAGGAATTATCGAAACTTCAACAACCTTGAAATCTAATAATCCAACTTCAGCTAATAGATTTAACACATACTTTTGTTGAGAACGAAATATCCCTTTATTAGATCTGACAACCTCAATCCCCAATATATACTTGAGCTCTCCTAGATTTTTCATTCTAAATTCTGAGGCCAACCATTCTCGAGTTCTTGAAATTTCTTCTATATTAACGTAGACAATTATTGTTGTAACTTTTCCTTATTGATGCTTCAGAAAAAAAGTGTGATCGCAATTGCTTTGCTGGAATCCATATTTGCTCATTGCAAGAGTCAATCTTCCAAACCATGCTCTAGAAGATTGTTTTTAACCCACACATCATTCTCTTTGTTGAGGTTTCCATGGAGGAATGCGTTCTTTACATCAATTGATGTAATTTCCAATCTAAAATTGCTACTAAATAAATCAAAACTCTTATCATGTTTAGTTTTGCTACGGATGAGAAAGTCAATTGGTAGTCAATCCTATAGGTTTGGGTATAATCTTTTGCCACTAATCTTACTTTGTAGCATTCAATAGACCATTAGCTTTTCATTTGATAGAGAAAATCCATTTGTATCCCACCGCCTTCTTTCCATTTGGTAGGGGTGTTGGAAAATTGAATGTAATAAATTGAGTCGTGACTCATTTTATCCAATTTTCGGTGATTAACGTATTTAATTTTGGAGGAATTAAATAGTGTACGATTGATTTACGTTTGTAGTAGATAATTATAGTATTTTTATTTTCTCAAATCAGATTTTCAGTGAATGAGAAATTAATTGTTTAAGTTGATCACGCGATTGAACATTTATGGAGTGTGGGGAAATGTGTTTAAGACACACATTTAATAATCCCACATTAAATTCTTAACTTAGTTAAGAAGTGTATTTAAGTGTTTAAGCACTTAAGGATAATATATAATGCGGACTTTGGGCCCGCTCGTGCCCGTGTCGATGCTCGTTCTCGGATATTGACAATTGGACTTTGGGTGTACGTGGGCTACTTGGGCCTGCCCCCTACAGTTTGTTAATTTGACTTTGGGTGGACTTTGGGCGTACTTAGGCTACTTGGGCCTGGCCACTACAGTTACAGTTTGAATGTAGATCATGTAACTCCTGACTCCAGTTTGAACGTGGAGCATGTAACTCTTGTGAAATCCCATTTTAACTATAGATACTTGTGAATCATATTATAACTACAGTTTGTTAATTGGACTTTGGGTGGACTTTGGGCGTACTTAGGCTACTTGGGCCTGGCCACTACAATTACAGTTTGAATGTAGATCATGTAACTCCTGACTCCAGTTTGAACGTGGAGCATGTAACTCTTGTGAAATCCCATTTTAACTATAGATTCTTGTGGTTCTAGAGGTTATTATAAAAAACTATGAAAAATAGAAAGATCTCTCTATAGGCAAATTAAATTTATTGCCTATTAATTATGTCATGTGTAAAATAATGAATTAAATATTTTATTATATTTTATTTATATTTTTGGATTAAATTAAATATGATTCTAAGATTAAATAGATATATAATTAATATTTATTACATGGATTTTACTGACTAATGAGAAGCTGACATGTGTCAAATCTGCACAGAAAATAAAATATTTAATATGGAGATCTTCCATATTAAGATAAACCAATAGGATTGCGCCACATAAGCCCTGGGCCCAAGACCACTCCATCTAAGCCCTAAAAGCCCAATTCTAAAT
Source organism: Perilla frutescens (assembly GCA_026008535.1). Taxonomy (NCBI): domain Eukaryota; kingdom Viridiplantae; phylum Streptophyta; class Magnoliopsida; order Lamiales; family Lamiaceae; genus Perilla; species Perilla frutescens. Next base: position 23,211,049 of record BRKX01000010.1, on the reverse strand, counting down.
TTCCTAAATTAAATCCTCCTGCAACTATAAATAGGGGTCTCCATATTATATGAAAACACACCAGAAATTATAATTGAAGAGCTCAAGAAGTTGGAGGAAAATTCTCTACGAAATTCTCTCCAACATTCAAGACATTCTAGCGAGATTCAAGTCGTTCTTCGTGGAAAGCAACACGTTCTTCGTCGGAATCATCTCAAATCCATCGTGTGATCCGGAATCAAGGTTTTCAACCCTACAGACAGCGTTATAAAGTCAAGACATTCTAGCAAGATTCAAGACGTTCTTCGCCAAAGTCATCTCAGATTCAGTATTTAATCCAGAATCAAGGTCGTCGGCCCTCCAGATAACGTCACCAAATTCAAAAAACAAGTTCAAGAAGATCAAAGAGGCAAATTCACTCTGAAGATTTCAAGAACCGTTTGAAGATCACATTTTGAAGAGAAGAATCATAGGATCAAGACAGAGATTATACCGCAATCGCACTTTAAATTTAAAGAAGAAATCTACTTGTACACTTTTCACATTATTTATTCAAATACACGAAAATTTGCACTCTCAGATCTAACCATTCCATTATATTGAAAATTTCAAAAAACTGATCATACTATGATGATAGCATGAGGGCGGTTGGTCAAGTTGGCCCCTATTATCTAGTGGTTTAGGGCATCTCTCTTTCAAGAAGGCATCGGAGATTCGAATTCCACTGGGATAGGGTACTACGAGAGGAAGTTGATCATGGATTACCAATAAGTCTACAAAATGAAAATGGATTCTTCCCCTCTTTTTCCGCCTGACTCTTTGGTCTTAAGAACGCTGGTTTTAAGTTTTAAGAATGAGTGATTGCCTTTTTTCTGGCCCTTACTGCCCAACCTGAGAATAGGCAGCTAATGCGTTCCACTTATTAAACAAGGTTCTATGGTTAGTTTGTGACCCCTGGATGCCGAAGGCACCCTTGGGGTGATCTCTTAGTTCTTACGGGGTGGAGATGATGGGTTGGTCCATGGATTTTTCTTCCTTTTCTTTTGCCGCGTTTTGCTCTAAGGGTTGAAGGATTTACAGCTGCTCTAGACACAATGTGGAGCATATAACTCCTAAGGGAGTCAAGGATCAATGTGGAGCATGTAAATCCTGAGGGAGTCAAGTATCTACAGTTGTCCCTAAACACAATGTGGAGCATGTAACTCTCGAGGGAGTCAAGGATCAATGCGGAACATGGACACAATGAAGGAGTCAAGGATTTACAGCTGCTTCTGGACACAATGTGGAGCATGTAACTCCTGAGGGAGTCAAAGATCAATGTGGAGCACGAACATAAGGTGAAGCATATAACTCCTGACGGAGTCAATGATCAATGCGCAACATGTAACTCACGAGACAAGGTTCTGCATGTGCTCCTGGACACAATGTGGAGCATATAACTCTTGAGGAAGTCAAGTATCAATGTGGAGCATGGACACAATGTGGAGCATGTAACTTCTGAGGAAGTTAAGGATCAATGTGAAGCATGTAACTCCTGGGAGAGTTAAAGATCAATGTGGAACATGCAACTCCTGAGGGAATCTAGGATCAATGTGGACCATGTAAATCATGAGGGAGATAAGGATTTGTAATTGCTCTTAGACACGTGTCGGAATTTGCTGAGGCACCTAAGTACCTGTTGGGATCTACAAAAGCTGGAGGTTATAACTCCTGAAGGAGCTTGATGGAAAGTTGTAACCTCTGGAGATTACACTACCTGGGAATTAATGCCTCAAACCCTTATTGATCCCAATGTGTGGACCACCTGGGAATGAATGCCCTAAACCCTAGTTGATCTCCCACGTGAGGAGTAGTATGACAATTGTGTATTTTACATAACTTTTGGAAATGAATTGATGATGTTTATAATGCTAAGTTGTGTATTTTATATAGCTTTTGTGCTTTAATTGTTATTATTTGGAGTTTTTGATGTGTTTGCTAGTTTTGCAGTGGTAGTTACGTTTTCGTTGGATAATTGAAGCAAAATAGGCAAATGTGGGCATAAAGAGTCGAAGAAGGATTTAATTAGGCTTTTGAGCTTAATTAAATGCTAAATTTAAGTCTAATGGACTGAATTAAATGATTAAAGCTCGTGAAAAAATCTGAAGCCCAGCGTGAAAAACACTTGCGTTGACTCAGAAAGTGTCGGTCGACCAAGCCAGTGCAAAATACAAAGGTCTGGGTCAACCCTACCCAACCCACTTGGGTCAATCCTAGAGTTGTCAAATGGGCCGAGCTGATCTAGCCCAACCTGGCCCAAGCCCAGCCCATGAAAATCATGGGCTAAGTGGGCTTGGTTTGCCCTGATGAAATGGGTTCACATGAGCCCTTTTTTGAAACCCAGCCCAGCCCAGGCTTAGGCCCACCAAAAGCCTAGCTCAGGCCCAGCCCAAGCTCGCTTCAGACCCATATTAGTTTAATTTATTAATTTATTTCACTATATATAAAAAAATATTTTAACATACTACAATTTCAAAATTTAATACAGTACCAAAAAATCATATTACTAATTGTATCTTGTCATATAAATGATAAATAAATTCACTAAATAAAATTATTTAAATTAATGTCATCATTTAAAAATTCAAAGCCCACCTTAGGACCGACCCAGGCCCACATTAAGCCTAGTGTATGGGTTGAGCTGAGCTCATATATATTTTTACTTCATATACAATTTGTTGGCCAGAGTTTTTAGATTGTATAAGTTCTCAAGCTTTTCCCAACCCGCAATCACGGTCTTTTCTTTTGATACTTCCCTCAGAGCTTTGTCTCATAAACACAGAATAATCAAGTTGTGTGCCTTCTCTCTGATCTGGACAAGATCCTCAGTTCTTTCTTTGCCTTTCTCACTTGATTCTTCCTTCTTCAAAGAAACACCTAATCCTTGTTGAATTAGGAGAGCTTTAATCTTCATCTTCCATAGCCTAAAGTCGATCTTGTCTATCAGCTTCTCGATATCAAAACGAGTTGATCCCATTCTTGATTGGTTGCTTCTTCCCAAAGACGGCGCCAATTGTTGGATTCGATCAACAACGCAACACAATTAATCAAGAAATAAAGAATAATGGCTAAGAACACAAGGTTTAGAGTGATTCGATCTTGAGAGATCTACGTCCATGTTTGGTGTTTATTTCTCCTATTTTATCATAGGAATTTTGTGTCTGTTGTATGTGTGTTTCCTTTATTTTTGTGTTGTTTTTATGTTACTTCCTTCACTTTTGCTCTTTTGGTGAGTTGGGTCAGGTTTGTACAAAACTTGAGCTTTTATGTCAAAAAGCAGGATTTTATGGCCTAAAGATGGCTAGGGGGAGAAGCTCCCAAACTGAAGCTCTAGCTCATTGATAAGTCCTGAATCACCCGCTTCTCTGAGCTGGTCGGGGGTTTCGCTGCCCGATCAGAGAGTCGGGGGGTTAAGGGGGGGTGATGTCATCCTTGTCTGGGGTCCGAGGGGGCGGAGACGCCGCTAGCCCGACGGTAATGGACCAAACTGATGGCCAATCTCAAGTCGCACCCAAAACTGATCAGTTTTGGGGTCAAATTGAAGATTCCAAGCTGCAGCTGAGAGCTTGGAGCTGAGCTGGTGCCACAACTAATGGGATCAGTTGAAGTTCCCTGACTGATAAACTGAACTGATGAAGCCAAGAGCTTGGAGCTGCAGCAGAACAACTGAAGAGATGAGCTGAAGTTTCTCAACTGATGAAAACCCCAACTGACGAGAAGAGCACCCAAGACCGGAACTGAAACTGAAAGCAAAGTCAGAAGTAAGAAGCTGAAGCACCCACTCTCGCGCGACTGGCATCACGGCCGCAGCGCACAGCTCTCGACCAGCGCCCCGCATGCACATAGCCTGCAGCCGCGGTGAGCACCTCTCGACGCAGCACCCGCGCGCGCGCGCGGCACACCGCCAGTGTGCGGGGTGCGGTCAGTTTTAGTCCTCCTTGATCAGTTTCAGCTTTTCTTCGATCAGTTCCAGTTTCAGTTTTGGGGAGTTCCATTCTTTAATACTCTCCACCACTTGGCCAGCTGGAGAATTCAATGCACACTGTTCTAGCTAGGAGCTAGGAGTAGGAGAAGTTTGGGGAACCATCTGCCAATAACTCTACATTTTACTTTTCTCTCTCTTCAACCAATAAATCATCTATCTTCACATTCATTTCATAACTCTTCCGACTGGTAAGGAAACTCCATTCTCTCCCAGACTTCACCATTCACTTCACCAACACCACCGTTCCAGAGAGAAGGGAAAAGAGGAGAAAAGAGGTAAAAGAGCTTGAAGCTTAAGGAAGAAGGCACGAGAGAGGAGCCGAACTCCAAGCCATCCATGGAAGCTAGGCTTGCTCCAGGACTTCTACTTTGGTATTTCTTTCCTTAGCTTTAGCTTATTTGTGGGGATTGTCCCAAACTGACGAGACAAACAATATTGTAGGAGTTTGTATTTTATTTATCTTTTGATTTATGAAATGAAGAACTTGTATGATTCTTGTTTTGTCTAAGCATGATGGGCTAATTCCGCCCATTAGGGGGTAGATAATCGATTTGGTTTCGATCTATGATTGTAATGGTTAGTTTTGTGTTGTTGGAATTGTCCTTGTTTATGTTGAGTACTTGGCCACTACTTAGCATTGCTAGGCTTTAGATGAGACTGAGAGGAGATTCTATAGCCCGACTTGGTTCCTTCAATGTTAGGTGGACTAGGTACACAAGCCTAATTGTAAACCTTAGGTGGACTGGGTACATAAGTCTAGGTATTAATCTTGCTCGTATAATATAGCCGATGGGGGTTTAACAGATCGACGATGACAGTAAGTGAAGTTAAGCCACTTGAAGGGGTCTATTGTACGTCTAGGATTACCATAATCAAATCAAGCTAGGAGAGAAATCAATGAGAGAATCTACACCCTAATGCTCTTCTCATAATCTTTTCCTTCGTCTTTGTTATTGTTGGTATTGCTAGTTAATTTTACTTACTTTAATTTAGTAATTTAGTAAAAACTCTTCAAACCCTTGTTTAGAATGTTTAGGTTGTATTTAAATTCATGTGCTTGTTAACAATTGTAGCGTAGAAAGGTAATCACCCGTATTAAGCTTTCCTCGAGAAACACGACTCGAGTTAGCTCACCGCCCTACAACTACCCGTCCTCTTGCGGGTCCGGTCAGTAGTAATTGTGTGTGTGTAGGTAAACCGGACATCAAACAGTCCACTATGAGAAAGTGATTTCTTCTTTATTGATATGTAACACAAGATTACAATGCTTCGCTGTAAATTCACTCAAGAAATAGAATGAAAATACAAACTATGAATCTGAGATGAAACACATGAATATTCTCTCAGATTTTTATCTCTCTCTCGCTGCAAGCTTCTTCTCTTCTTTTCTTACTTCTTTTCTCTCATTTCTGATATGCCCGACCTCAGCTGCTGATCAAGCTATTTAAAACCTTCAATATAGAAAATTGCCTTCAACCGCAAACTCCACGTGGCAATCAGTTTTAACTGTAGATAACTAACCCTAGCTCCTCAACTCTTCTTTAGCAAGGTAGTTAAACTGCAAACTGATCCCTAAGAAGTTTCTCTATACATGCAGCTGCATGAAACTTCTATGCAGACCTCAATCACAAACCGTTGATCAAGAACATATCTGACTGTGAATAATCATTGAATCATGAGCTAGATTTAACCCAAGATCAATAGAAGAGATATAGAAAGAGAAAATAGGGAGGAAAATATACTTTCATTACTTGCGGATGCATACAAAATACTCTCCTTTTATAGTCCAAGGGCTTACATCATATTTCCAACCCTAAAAGCATATGCTAAATCAAACAAGAAAAATAAAACACTTCATAAACTGATTGGGCTCGACAAGTGGGCTGACTTCAATTAACCCAAAAGATATATCCTAACCCAATACAATTACTCCAACCCGGTTCCGGACCCTTTGACCTCATCACCAGCCTTCGTCCTATCGATTAACTCCTCTCCCAAATTTTGATTTCCCATTCTCAATTCAAAATCCCCCTTTTCCCCTTCTTCACCAAACTTTGCAATAATTTCTTGATATCCAATCCGGTTCATGACACCGTATGTACAAATTTAATCTGACTTAATTGTCGTGAATTCGATCTTATTCCATCCTTAACTACAATCTATCTGTACACTTGCAAATTTGACAAGAAAATTAAAACCCGACCATAAGATATAGAGGACGTGATTGTAGAAGATTTTATAATAAATATATGAAATGATGTATGAATTTGGAATAGTATATTTTTATGTTTCCAATTGGAGATGGTATAAGATCAAGTTGGGCAGTTGAACCTGAGTATTTTAATACTTCAAAATTAAAATGCCAACTGCTTAGCCTTGATCTTGCTTCTCACTAATCTATTGATTTGATGGTTTATATATTCTGCCCAAAACAAAATACGGTCACAGGCAGCAGATCCAAAATATAATTATTCACAAATAAACTTAATTAATCACTTCAATTTTCATTTATTTTCCTAATGCAAAACCATGCTCTCTAATTCCCTTTCGGCCCACTGTTTTAACTCTCACAAAAATCCAACGCATCCACTTCAACTTTTCGACCTCTTTTTCATTGCTCCATGATTCTATCCCACGCCAGATTTTTAGGCCAATTCTTGAAATATTAAAATTTATTTCTTAATTTCGTATCAATATCACCGCTCATAATTTTTTATTTCTCTCGTATGACCACTCATATTACATGAATAAGATATAAAACTGCATCGTCTACATATTAAAAAAAGAGAAAATGTAATTTAAATTAGATATATCATCAATATTGGAAATATTGATGAATTTTAAATAATTGGAAATATTGGAAATATCTTGAATTTTAAATAATTATATTCTAGTATTTGAACTTTTAAAATTGTAACAAATTTGGAATATGAGTCCAAATTTCATAACAGAAAAAATGACTTATCACGCGCATGTCACTCCATATCAAAACAACATCATCTTTCGGTGTCATTCTAAATTATGAAATTACTTAAAATTCATAATATTTTCAACATTGTTTAAAAGCTTAAGTTAGGATTTAAGATGAAAATAATATAATATTTTGTTTTTTAACCAAGGAATCCGACCATAAAGAAATAGTCATCGACCAGGGTTTTGATTCCTTATAAAAACCTCCATTTTATGATACTCTTATCACATCTACTAATCAATCTCTCTCCTGTGCCAAATGTGAATGTCTGTCTGCTTTCATTTAATCAACTTAAATTCAGGTATGCTGCTGCCCTTTTCATCACATTCATAAACAAATGTGAAAGGCCTGTCATATCTCTGCAAAAAGATCACATTTTTAGCATTCTTGATTCCTATATCAAAATCCCAGTTAGATCTAAAGATTGTGTTGGCATTTCGATCTCCTTTCTGCAATGTATCAGGATTTAACATTTTCTTGAAATTGCAGACAAATTGGCTAAACAAGAACTCCGGCAGCAATGGAAGCGGCGGAAGCAGCAAAATCCGACGGTAAAATCTTGAATGTGGGCATTCTGCTGGTGGCCACCCTGGTGGCGGCGAAGCTGATATCGGCACTGATAATTCCGAGATCGAAGAAGCGGGTGCCGCCGGCGGTGAGCGCGTGGCCGGTGGTGGGCGGTCTGGTCCGGTTCATGAAAGGGCCGGTGGTGATGCTGCGGGAGGAGTATCCTAAGCTTGGGAGTGTGTTCACTCTGAAACTGCTGAACAAGAACATCACTTTCTTGATCGGGCCGGAAGTGTCGGCCCATTTCTTCAAGGCCCACGAATCCGATCTCAGCCAGCAAGAAGTTTATCAGTTCAATGTGCCCACGTTCGGGCCGGGGGTGGTGTTTGATGTGGACTATTCCATTAGGCAGGAGCAGTTCAGGTTTTTCACTGAGGCTTTGAGGGTTAATAAGCTCAAAGCCTACGTTGATCACATGGTGTTGGAGGCTGAGGTATTCGTCGTCCTTGATTCTTATTCTTCATAACTTATTCCTTCATTTAGTAGCTCTTGTTGGTGTTCTAGTTTCTAACTATGCTTGTGTTTTTGGTACTTGTCTGCATTGCATGTTGTTATGCATACTTGTTTACTGATGTTTTTATGCTTCAAATAGGAAATATGATAGTTGTTTGTAATTATGTGCTTGTTCAAACCATTCATGGATCTTTGATGTAGTAGTTATCAATTGTTGATCATCTTTTGTTTGTATTGGTTTTAGTTATTCTTGATTTTGTTTATGTGATTCTTCATCTGTTCTCACTTAATTTGGTTAGGAAAGTGATTCTTGATTGTATTTCTAGTAGAAACTAAATTCTAATGGTCTGTAATGGATTAAAGCTTCTTCTTCAGATTACTGATTTCTTTGACAAGCTCGAATTTCGTATATCTTGTAGTACTCCACACAGAAGTGGTGAAGTTGTTGAGGATTTATTTTGATGAAGAGATTTCTGATAAGCAAATGGTTATCAAAAAAATTGCAGGAATATTTTTCAAAATGGGGAGAGAGTGGTGAAGTGGACCTAAAATATGAGTTAGAGCATCTGATCATACTCACAGCTAGTAGGTGCTTGTTAGGAGAAGAGGTTCGAAATAAGCTCTTCGACGATGTTTCTGCTCTCTTCCACGACCTTGACAATGGAATGCTTCCGATCAGTGTCATATTCCCTTACCTTCCGATTCCAGCTCACCGTCGTCGTGATCAAGCACGCAAGAAGCTTGCTGAGATATTTGCAAGCATCATAGCTTCCCGTAAACAAACAGGCAAGGCACAGAATGATTTGCTGCAATGCTTCATAGATTCCAAGTACAAAGACGGGCGGCCTACAACTGAAGCAGAGGTTACCGGTCTGCTCATTGCTGCCCTCTTTGCTGGTCAGCACACGAGCTCCATTACTTCCACATGGTCTGGGGCTTACCTCCTCACCAACCCGAAATGCATGTCAGCCGTGGTGGACGAGCAGAAGAAGTTGATGCAGAAGCACGGGAGCAGGGTCGATTATGAGATTCTATCGGAGATGGAGGGTCTTTACCGGTGCATAAAAGAAGCCCTGAGGCTCCACCCTCCACTGATAATGCTTCTACGAAGCTCACACAGCGACTTTACTGTGAAAACCAAGGAAGGAACAGAATACGACATTCCAAAGGGGCACATTGTGGCAACATCACCAGCCTTTGCAAATCGACTCCCACATATCTACAAGGACCCCGAAACCTATGACCCTGATAGGTTTGCTCCAGGGAGAGACGAGGACAAGGCGGCCGGAGCTTTCTCCTACATATCGTTTGGTGGTGGCAGGCACGGTTGTCTTGGGGAGCCATTTGCGTATCTGCAAATCAAAGCAATCTGGAGTCACCTGCTCAGAAACTTTGAATTCGAGCTCCTTTCACCCTTTCCGGAGATCGATTGGAATGCCATGGTTGTGGGTGTGAAAGGAAAAGTGATGGTGCGCTACAAACGCATAGAGCTTCCCCTCAACTGATTTTGCTAGGCTATCTCTAGGTTTGACTAACTGCATATTTCTAGGCCTTGGATCTTTCAGATATTGCTCCTTGTTTCTCTTTCAGTTTTCTTTCTGCTTTGTTCTTTAGAATTGCTGTTTGTGATTCAATTTTTAAGGTGTGGTCCCCTAGTGCTTTCTTCTTATGTTGTTGATGTCATGCTCCATGAGTCTTGTCTCAGACCGTCTAGTACTCATCGTACCCGTCCCTGTAGACTATCTGACACAAGTTTTTGTGTTAATTTGATAGATTCTTCCAAAAGGGTTGAATTTGACGCTAGCGCTCACACTGAATTTGTCAAATTGTTCGACTACTTGTAACATAATAGTGTGAAGTAGAATTGCACAATAGTAGATATCGTCAAAATGCCAAAAAAATTGTCGAAATTCTGGGCAGGCGGAAGTGGGATAAATTGTGCATCTCTCTCAACTTTAAGCTTGGCCCTGAGACATGAGAGAGAAACAGCTTTAGCTACTTCCATTGGGAACAATTTTTAGAAGCTCGATATCGAAGAGGAGAGTTTTATCAATCAACCCTTGGTTCCTCAACACAAAATCCAACGCCCTTTGACCCTGTGATAAAGACTCAAGTGAGACTACTAAATGATTAAAGAGTATTCAACCAGATTTATAATGCAGCAACACTTAAATAAGAGTAAAAACAGTACCGAAAACGTTGTTGGTCTTGGACCTTTCTTGTTGAAGTCATTCTCAGGGTATCCTAGTTCAGGGGGGACAACAATCCTGCAACATTGTCCGAATAGCAGCGTAAGATAGAAGCATTCAATCGACTTCTCTTCACACTACTACTGCGACACTCCAGTTTCAAGATTTTTGCTCTAACATTGTTCCACTGGCACACACTTCACAGAAAATTCACATTGGCCACATCTTGTGTTGCTATTGATATCAACTGTATTACTAGATGCTCGATAAAATATTGACAGATGTTGAAATACAATGGATTGAAGAAAGATATAGCACCTTCGTATGCCACCAAGAGCCATGCCTGATACAGCTTCCTCAAACGCTGGGATGACCTGAAAGATATGCACAGACCAGCAGTGCCGTCATAAAGGTAGACGGCATCCAAAAACGGAACACTCAGCCATCAAATCTAACTTTCAACAGTTATAAATTATAAGATGGAGAGATGCCCTACCTCTTGTGATCCTAATCTGAACTTGTAGAAGTCTTTGTCATCACCCTGTATAAGAAAACATAAGTATAACGCACAAAGAAGAAAAGAAGAGCAAAGCATCAATCAACAATTTACAACAGCATGTGGGACATACAACGAACGAGCCACCCTTTGTCTTGTTGCGAGCTTCAAATATCCGGCCATAATATCCAATGGTGAAACCATCCCAATCGACCTAACATGCATTAGCTGTCAGTTTTGTTCACATTGTTTTTGTTGTGTGAAGTAAAATAATTCCAAATGCCTGATATCTTATAACAAGTACTTTTCTTTTGAACCAGACACTCATGTAGAGAATTTAATGAAATGACCATGGATGATGCACTGAGTCAAATGAGCATCTACTTTAACATACTGATCATTTTTCCATGATAGCCCTCGAACTATTCACTGTTCAAGCATATAAATGATAACGGACTTACAACGACAACTTCTCCTATCTTCGGAGTGGGGCCAGTACCTACTCGCAAGTCCTGAGCAGTTTTACACGTTTGGAGTTAGAAGTAGGAACGGTAAAGGTAGGAAGATGCACAAACTCTAAACAAGAACACACTTCCAAAAAAGTGACCTTATACTGGAGACCTGAATTTGTTTCTGTGTAATCAGGATACCTCATCTTTGTCTTGCCGTAATCCTTTCCACGCAAAGCTGGCACTGTATGCTCAAACAGTGAGCCTACAATTAGTCTTCAAAGCTACTAGGCTGCACATAATAATAACATAATTACTCAAAGAACTGAGAAACACATTCTGCTATCCATAGGAGTTATAAGTACTGTAGACCAACAATTAACCCTTGAGATATGGCGAACCACTAGCTTGTCCTCTAAATTTATTTTCATACTCCAATTTAGACTTTATGCATGATTTATCTGAAAACAGTCTAGTTCAATTCCTCAACACTCCAATATAAGAAAGCTATGATCAACAAATAAGGTATGTCAGACTAAATTGAAGAAGTTGATTTTTATTTGCAAATAAGCATTCTATTTCAGTTGAAAAAAGCTATGATTTCTCTGATGGCTTAAATAACATCTATACACACGCCATAAAGTCTTGGCATTTGGTCAAATCCATTTCCTCACTTCTTTTCTATTTTTTTGTTTCTAACGCCATTTACAATCACTTGTGGCTAGCTCACATTGAAGACTTGTAATCTGATGAATTGATCATGTAGTGGATTGAACGATGGAAAAAATACAATGCACTAACAAGAAGAAGATGAATAAATCATCACACACCTATTTAAGTGGGAGCATATCACCCAATGAATCACTTTGATCTAAAACAATCAAGGTCTTTGTGTTTCTAACAATCAACCCTAATTCAACAAAGTAAAAGAGGTCTAAGTGAACTTCAGCATCCCCAACCTCAGGAACATCTACCGGTTCTCCAAATTCAAATTCATGCTCGATTCACATAATTAATTTTCTTCATGAATTTTCATTCACAAAACTATTAGTGCATAGAACATAATGAAATCTAACGGAGAGAAAGCAGCGGAGATTACTGTCAGCAAATTCAGATGCAATGGAAGCTTCAACATTTTGAGAGTTGACAACCGACGCTGCCAATAATCCCAACGAAGAAATCATCATCTTTCTCCGATCAATCAGAAGCCCTCCACTCCCGTCTTCAATTCAGTGAAAGACAATGATTAAATCGTAACGAATTGGAACTCAAACAAATTGGGAAAAATAGATACGTGAGGAAGAAACAGACCGAAAGAGTTTGATGAGTCGGAAGAACTCCGGCAAACAATGTGCAGGCTCGATACCGGCGGTGGCGGCGGACATACGGCGGAAGACTTAGCCGGAAAATGCTTCGGAAGAGATCCGAGGGCGGAAATTGAGGCCATCATTTTCAGAGAAGTTTCTAGTGGAGTTTAGCAATGTTTCGCGGGAGGATAACGGCCTCAGCTTTTGTTTACCGATTTAACTACTCAAATGCCAATTCTACCCTTTCTTCAAGTACCACATTATATATTGAGAGTTGAGAGACACGCCCATTATTTTGGTTTGTTTGGTATATTTCATATAAATAACTATTTAATAATATTATTGTATATTTGAAATGTTTCCTTGAGCTGAGTCAACTGACAACATCTTTAAAACAAATTAATACTTCATGCATTCTTCCCAAAGTGTTTGATTTATTTTTTAATTAATACTTCATGCATATTTCCCCAAGTGTTTGATATATATATATATATATATATATATATTTCAGATTGAGAGATTAGATATAGATTTGGAGAGTTGATATGAAAACTCAATCAATCCAACTCAATTTTGTTACGACGCTGATGATAAATTTGATCGCTATGGATTTGATCCTGGCAAATGAAGAGAAATTCCCGACAATATGATATGCAATATGTGAGTTTCCACAATTAAATATACTCCGTGGTAACACACATGCGTCTGACACAGTAACACATTTACAAGATATTTAAAGCGTGTAAGCTCTTTTGATCATGTTGATGTTGTGGACATAGAGATTTGGGAGAGGAGGGTTACAAAAATTTTATTTTATTTTTATTTTCATGCTTAAACCACGTCGTTCCATATTTAGGTGGGAACAAACACCAAACATTTTCCACATCATTTTTTTAAATTTGACTAGCCAACTGGTGCCAAAATTTCAATCGGGTTTTACTATAGTTTGTATTAAAATCTGGGAGAACGTCACTTGCTTGTATATAAATCTTATCTTATGTACGTGCCGAAATTTCAATCGGGAGTTGCTGGTTTGTATTCAAATCTAGGATAAGGTCACTTTGTATAACAAGGTGTACATAAATCTCATGTGCATTGGAACGAATGAAATATACGTGCATGACTTTTTTAATGTTAAATTGATATTTTTCAGTATCATCAGTGACATTTTTTAAATCCAAAAAAATATAGTAATCTATACCTATAGAAAAAGTGTGGATGTTTCTTACAAAATATGATTTGTCTATTATGTCCACAATTTGCACTTAATTTAAGGGTAAAAAAGTAATATAATATATTATAATATTTTTTGTAAATATAATATATTATATTTATTTCAATAGTTTTGTTATAATTGAACTCTACTGCATAAAATTATCCCTAATATAAAATATTATAAATAATTATTTGTAAATATTTATTTAATTTCTTACAAAATATGATTTTTCTATTATATCCATAATATGCACTTAATTTAAAGGTAAAATAATAATATGCTATATTATATAATTAATTATTCACATATAATTTATTATATTTATTTCAATAGCATTGTACTATTCCAATTCTTCATTAACATCATATTAATTTTTTACCAAGTATTTCTCTATCATATCAATCATAGCAAACAAAAAAAAATTAAAAAATATAATCCCACAACAATATAATATAGTATATAATTAATTTAGCACATATAATTTATTATATTTAATTTTATAATTTAAATATGAATTCAATAGAATTGTATTATTATAATTTTTTATTCATCCACATGAATTAATTCTCCATCAATCATATAGTCTATATAAATTACGTTCGAATGAAGAGATTGAAAAATAAATGCTTGAATTTATAGAAAAATTATAAACTAACCTAATGAAACTTAAGAAGTTCTCTATCAAAAATCAAGAATTTCTTCTCCATCAATCATTATATACTTAATCATTATCACGTGTAATATATTATATCTATTTCAATAGTATTGTACTACTACAATTCTTCATTCACATCAATTAATTCTCCATCAATTATTTCTTCATGATATCAACCATAGCAAACAAGAAAGGAAAAAAAAACATAATCCTACAGTAATATAATATATTATATAATTAATTATCTACATATAATATATTATATGTTATAATTTAAACATTATTTTAATAGAATTGTACTATTACATAGTTTATATATATTATATGTTATAATTTAAACATTATTTTAATAGAATTGTACTATTACATAGTTTATATAGATTATGCTTTGATGAAATGTCAAATAACTTAAAATAATTAGTCGTGACAAACTCGACTGAACGAATACATAATTATCACAGAGACGAGTTGATAATCAATAAAGATGTCACGTCATCAGTTGTTTATAGCACAACTGATCTATACAAAGATAGAGAAGACGTAGAAGTTTTAACTTCGAACCTCTATAAATCTTATGTGTTGTACATTGCTCTATTTTGATTGACATATCTTAATTGCAACACGTTCATTCAAATAAGATGTCCAGAGTCATATTCACTAACGACTGACTACCACTATTTTATCTTGTTCATTAGATATTTCATCCTCTGAAATTATTATTCTAGACTATCTCAACGATAGTTAGTATAAATCAAGTAACGAGTCAATGTCTTATATTTCCGCACTTTAAATTGAATTTTGAAAAGAGTTTATTGAACCCCCCTTCTAAACCCCATTTGACTCATTTGGTACCAACAAATTACATCCCAACGAAGGAGATTGAAAAATAAAAACTTAAATTTATGGAAAGATTATAAACTAATCTAGCTCATTGTTCTTAAGAAATTATCTATCAATAATCAAGAATTACATCAACATTCAATCAATGATTTGATTAATTTAATATAAGTTATTTAAATAGTTCTTAATAAAAAATATGTAATTTAGTTATAGTAACTACAATGTGTGTGTGTGTGTGTTCTTTTTTTTTTGGATGTCGAGGGTAACCCGCAGCCGCTACCGTGGTGCGCACTGGGTAAACCCCGCTCATGTGTAATAGCCTGCAAACCTACACAGGGGAGGTAAACCACACTTGGCAAGCCAGGTGTGACAGACCCACACCTAGTGGTGTTGGTGGTGGGTCGAACTTGAGACCTTTGGCCTCAAGAAACATCACTCCACCACTAGGCCATCCCCAAGGGGACATGTGTGTGTGTGTGTTCTAAATCATGTTATATGGTGTATGAAAGAAAAATGAAAAAACAAATGGTTCCATAATATATACAACCAAAATGCTAAGTTTTAATTTATTAATTGAAATTAATGTGTTCACTCTCATTCATATGATTAAGAGTAGTTCCAATTAAATTTATTGAAACTAAATTTCAACTTCTTTATTATGGTTGGGCTCAGATAATGTTGACTGCACCAAGAAGACATATTAGATAATATATGTTGAACTATTAGAATATATATCTATTAAAGTGAATGAAGAACACTTAAAATAAGTCCATCATGATGAAGATAAATATAAGAATTGATTAATGTTGAAAATTTTGATGGCTCTATTTTGAAAGTTGCTAGACAAAGGTTTAAAAATATGGTTAATTGTAAAAAAAAAAAAATCACCAACTTTATACGAATTTATAATTTATACATGACTTTTAAAACATTACAATAATAAATGGTTGATTGGAAAAATAAATTTTAAATTATGATTCAAATGTTACCTTTTTCTAGCTTATTAATTTATAATTTGAGAAATTTAGAATATAATATTGGTTGGTTTTATAATTATATATAAAATATTTTATATTAGATTATTCAGTTAATTAAGAATAGCTATTTAAATTCATGGGGGAATGAATATTGCATAATTTTTTGGAATATGGATTATGTTGACTACATATAATCATATGACTGAGAATAAACATTGTCCAATTACTTATAAAAGAATTGAAATAGAAGAATCGAATATTTTCCGCTTAGATTGAACTACTAATTATTTAACATAATTCTCAAACTATTTAGTTAAACATAATACATATAGAACAATAATATAATTCGTAGTTATATGTAGAAGTGTTGTACATTAGGATTTTTTTATAGAATGATATATATATATATATATATATATATATACACACACATACATATATTAGGTGTTTTGGTTGAATGAGAATAATTAAATTCATCGGGTGGAAGGAATTTATATTGCACATATTTTGAAATATAGATTTCCACGAAAATGGTGATTAAACATATCAATCATAAGAATGAGAATGAACATTCTCTGTTAGTTGAGAAAATAATTGAAATTGAGAAATTGAATAATTTTTTGTTAGATTTGTACTACTAATTAAATTAGTTAATCATTAAATCAAGAATTACAACTGAAAGTCAAATTATATTTTTCCGTAAAAAAATTGTAAACAATGTATAATATTTTAAAAATATATTGAAAATGAAATCTTGAACGCATTTTACCACAACAAACTATTAACCAAACTTTGAGATTTCAACATTTCTTTATCATTGAGCAACACATGTTGCTATAATAATGAATTTTTTTTAATCTTTAAACACGTGATATTTATAAATTAAACACATTTTAATTTAGTTAAGTTATTTTTAGTTTTATTTTTCAATGTAATCATTTATATTACAATAAAAAATATAGTATTAAATGTATGTTTGGATAAAATACACATAAAAATAGTTAATATTTTGTGACGTGTGTAATAATTAAAATAGTTCAATCAATTTATTGTATTGTGATATACGTAATTTAATTGATAACATAGAGTGGTTAAAAATATAATTTACTTATGAGATAAACTATGTTAATTGATGTGCGATAAGGTGTTTTGTCATGATAGTAAAAAATCATATAATTAATACTATTTTGAACTCATTAACTTCTTAGTAAGTTTAATTAACTTTATACAGAATTTTTCTGAAATGGATGATGCAAGATTTTATGAACTTATATTAATTAAAAATTTGTATTTTTATTACACGTTAAAGTCAACATAAAATTTGTTGAATAGAATATTTGAATTGTGTAAATACATATATACGTCAACATTCTAAGAATGTTGATAATTTTTGTTAAAAAAAAATCTTGAGAAAGAATACATGCATATCTCTCTCTCTCTCTCCCTCTCTCCCTCTCTCTTATCTTACTGCATTTTACTGTATAATTGCTATTATTTTATTGCTTAAAATAATTTATCACGTAATTGATATAATTTCATTGCATAAGTGGTACAAAGTAATTATGCAATAAAATATTAAAATTATATAATAAAGTCATATATAAGATATATAACCAACAAATACATTAAGTAATAAATTTATATACATTAATAAATAATGAACAAAGTAATTAAATCAACATGTCGCCTTCTTTCACAGTTTCATCAACTCTCACGGCCGTCCATTAATTGATTAATTTTTTTTGTGATCGTCCATTATTTAGTAATTTTTTAAATACAAATATTATAAACATGATTGAGTTTCTCAAACTCCTCTGGTCATTTTTAATCTTTGGGGATCTAAGATATAACGTATCCATATTTCATGTAGCTAATAATTTCTTTCCATAATGATTTCATAACAGTTTTATAATATATAATACACCTATATGAATTGATCTACTTTCATCACGCCTAATTGCACATAATTAAATACCAACCATTGATCAAGAAAAATAAATGTGATTAGATTTATTCTCATTTCTCACCTGAGGGTTCTTTCTCACTATAACCTAACTTTATGTATATATACATATACATATCTGTGTGTGTGTGTGTGTGTATTAAAACAACAAAAATATAAACAAATTAAAAGGCTATAAATTCTGAGTTCGTGTTTGAATAGTTACAATTTAATCATATTTTATGTTTATATTATTTTTTTGATTATTGATTAATCTAGAATTTTCAAATATTATTAAATTTATAAATTGATATGTATGTATATATAGGATATGGATCATATGAGAACAATTTGTTGGTGTGAGAAATGAGAACTCATCTTACATCATCCAATTTAATGATTCAATGGTTGAGATTTAAGGTGGCAATTTCGTAAATAATAGGGCAAAAAATAAAGGAAGGAGGACTATTTTCGTCCAAACCCATTAAAAATGATGATGTCAGCAATTAAAAAAAAAATTTAAAAACTTTAACCAACTATAACTTGCTCGTTTTTAATCCAATGCATACAAAAAATATATCAAATTAAAGCTCTCTTCATGCTCTTTCATTTAAGATGTCGAAAGGCTATATTTAGATGAAAAAATATGAACGAAAAATAAAAAAAAAAAAAATTTACGCGTGCCTAGGTTGTAAATGCTTTCGTTAGCATATAATAATTCTTCGTCAGCATTATGATAACATATGATAACGTATGCTAACGAAGCATTTGTCATATGCTAACATAATGTATTCGCTGTGCTAACAAAGAATTATCATAATGCTAGCGTAGTATAAATTTATTAGGGTTTATTAAATCTCAATTATGATTTATTTAATCTCGATTATGGTTTATTCCATCTAATTATCATTATTTTTTTAAAATTTAATTTTTTGTTTATAGTTCTTAATTGATTATTATGGTTTATCTCATCCAATTATAATTTATAACGTATGTTGACAGAGTATTGTCATATGCTAACATAGTGTATTCTCAATGCTAACGAAGCAAAACTATAATGCTAACGTAGTACAAATATATTATTATTATGATTTGTTCCAACTCATTTAGGGTTTACCACATCCAATCAATGTTTATTTCATCTAATTAGATTTATTTCATCCAATTATGATTTTTTTCCATTTAATTAAAGTTTATTAAATCAAATTAGGTTTATAATTAATTTTTAGAATATTCTTTTCGCTAACAATATTTGAAAACTTTAATTAGCATAACTATAATGCTTCGTTAGCATTATGATAATACTTCGTTAGCATAACGATCTGTTATCAAATCCTCCACGATTTTTATAAGAATTACCAAATTACGTTAATACCCCGCGCGAAAAACTTTTCACATATTACAGAATTATCACCGCCTTTTTCATCAAATCTGGACCTTTGATTTTTGATGGATGTGTGGTGTGAGATGTGTTCTCATTTCTCACACAAGGGATTGTTTTTATATAACCCCACCCATATATATATATATATATATATATATATATATATATATATATATAATGAATATATTTTTAAAATTGACTATTCAAATATAGTATAGTAAAATTCTGCAAACTTCAATAATTAATTTAAGCAAATTAATTAAATTGCGTCCAATGCACGCTTTTTGCTAGTAAATACAAAAATATCTCTATTTTAATTTTTTGTTTCTTTCGATCTAGGATGGGTATAAGATTGTACTCTTGTGTGCATCCTATGCGCAACATAATTTATCAAATCTAGAGTATATGATTGTAATTTGGTTTTTCGAAAAGGTCGTCAAATATCGGGTTAGAAACTAGTATTCTCCCAAAAATATATATTAGATCCAAGTAGCATTGATCACTTGTCAATCGAAATGCAATTTGGGTGGTGATTTTTGCTAGAGAAAAACCGTTTCCTCGAGAGAATGTTTTAATGGAAAGCAACAAACGTAATCGTACACGAAAATATTCTTACAGTCACACACACTCACCGCAACTGACTGGAAAACCAGTCACTTTATTAAGTCACCATTCCACCAATCCGTTTCGTTTACAGGCTCACTAGCTTCAGAGAATTCGCCTTCTCTTGCAGACTGTCCAGCAAGCTATCAAAGCTCTTCTTGAAGGAATCCACTCCTTCCAGCTCCAGTTGTGTTCCGACGAAGCTCCAGTCAATGCCCAACTTCTCAAGTGCACTGTAAATGCCTTCAGCTTCGGAGACATTGGAGTCGATAGTCCTTGCAACAGAGCCATGATCGATGAATGCCAGGAGTGCTTGATCGGGCATCGTGGAAACCTATAAATAAATACCAACAGAGTACGTAAAATTAGATACCAACTGCAAACGGGTCAGCTTGAAAATGGTTGAAAAAGTGAAGCTTTCCCCCGGACCACTAGTGTTGAATGTGACAAAATAGAGGATAAGATGGCTCACTGTGTCTGGTCCGATAAGAGGAGCCACATATAGAGTGTCTGGATAAGCTGGATTCTTGACACTAGTTGAGGCCCATAGAAGCCTTTGCTTCTTGGCTCCTTTCTTCACCAGGGCCTCCCATCTCGGACCCGAGAATTTCTTCTGGTAGAGTTGGTAAGCCAGACCAGCCTGAGCATTTGCAGCCTATCAAAGGAAATAAGATACCGTCAGAAATTATAGGATTTTTTTTTAATCAATACAAAAACTCAAGTGCACCTATTGGAGGTTTTCATATATATCTGAATTACCTTTCCCCGGAGATCCAGTGCTTCTGGTGTTCCAATCTTCTCAAGCATCTTGTCAACAAGGGTATCTACACGACTAACAAAGAAAGAAGCGACACTTGTGACTCGAGAGAGATCACTGAGCCCAGATGCCTCAAGGCCATCGAGGTAAGCATCAATAACTGCTTCATATCTAGCAAGAGAGAAAATAAGCTGCATATATCCATAAAATCGGTATCAGTATAATTGTATATTACTATTAAAGAATGACACCCAATATGTGATCATGTGTTTGGCAATTATTAGCGTTAACAAGACAACACAGGAGTATTTTGTTCATTTGTCATGGATGATTCTCATCAAACATCACAATTGCATAGCATAGCATTACATAAGAGGTTGAACTTCTTACTAGACATGGAAAGATTGACTATAACTTTGAAAACTTCATATTTAGTGGATAACATAGTATGGACAAGCCCATTCTCAGCTTTAAAAAGTTTTTATTTTTATTTTTTAGTGAAACCGTAATAAGGGATTAGGCGTGTTATTAAGTAGATTGATTATTTGCTCACTTCAATTTCATCAGTCTCTTGAAAAGATGTAATGATCAACTTACCGTAACATTAACGCTTATTCCTAGGGAAATGACTTCCTTAATTGAAGGGATGCATGCAGCTGTAGCAGGAATCTTTATGTAGACATTAGAACGATTAACCCATTGATGAAGCCATTTTGCAGCCTCTATTGTATTTTCAGTATCATCAGCAAGTCGGGGTGAAACTTCAACAGAGACATATCCATCACCACCATCTGTCCCATCATAAATTGACTCAAAAAGCTTGCATGCATCTTGGATATCTTTCACAACAAGTTCCCAGTACGCGCTTTCTATGTCTTTTCCAGATTGTACAAGTTCCCTGTAGTAATATAGGAATATAAACTGAATTAAGGAGGAGAATACTTTCAGGTCTCATTCTCAAAACTACAAAATACATGGCAATTTCATTGACGGTGAATCAAGATGAAAAGATTTAGAGGTCAAATAATGACAAACAAAAAAAATTAGAATGAAAAGAAAAATACAGGGATAGGTAATGTGATATAACACAACATCTACCACACGTAGGGTTAGTACCAAGTTAATCATTTATTCATAATACATACTTCACATAGTGCCTCCAGCATCCTGAAATAAGAGCTATGTTAAATTATATGACAAAAGCATCCGATAAACTCAATTTCCTCTGTTAACATCTTGCCACATTTCCTAACGAAATAAACATGTAGAGGAGAAAAAGAATTTACAGGAACCGGCTACAGCAATAGATTCAGAACATCTGCAGCAACTCCGGTAAAGACACAAGATCAATATTTGAATACAAATCCAATCATGTCTCACCTGAATTGATCATTGTATGCACTAGAAGTCGATATTGCTTTCTGGAAAATCTGCAATCAAACACACTAGATTAATGAAAGCCAAAGAAAGAGATTTACAATAAAAATAAAAAAATATTAGTAGACATAACACTTTATTGATTTACGAAACACCAGATCATGAAAGATCTAAGATGCATTAAACAAAATAATATACATTGCATTGACGAAGAAGAGATAGGGCAATTTACCGCTGGATTGCTGGTTACCCCTCTAACTCCACTTTCGATCAACGGAATAAGATCAGTAACTGGACGGCATAGATTATCATACCATGGGCTCTGTCCTTCCTTCTCGTAAAGATCATGCAGAGTAGTTCTCTTCACACTACTCCCATTTCCATCAGTTTGAGAGCATCTCACACTGCCAAATAAGTTCCAAATTTAATCAAAAATGCAAACACATTTGCAAATTACAAATCAGTAAAGTTATAAGCTTAAGTCACATAAATCCTAAAAAATCTCTGTATTCTAATCCTAGTAGATGCAATTACAGAAACAACACATAAAACACAAAATCAAAGACCTGGAAAATCAGCTATTAGTTTCTTTTATCTAGGTGAAACAAACAGCATAAAGGCCGAATCTTGACGAACATCAAACCAAGTGAGAGAGAGAGAAGCGTATATGTGCTTACACCAATGAACCGGTGGTTCTTTGTCTGGCGCGGACACTAAGCTTGGAGGATGAAATCGGGTTCTCGAAAATGACGATTCTTTTGCGAGGAACAACACAGCACATAGGCGGCTGCTGCTGCTGCGATGATCTGCTAAAGCTAGTAGCAGAACTAGCAAAAGTTGAGGCTGAGAGCTTGGAAACGGAAGCCATGGCTGATTGATTCCAACTGTTGGTGAAGAAAATATAAGCAGTAAACAATTCTTTTTCTGGATGGTCTGCTGATTTTATTGGTGGAGCGATACAAATGAAGGTGGAAGAGACATCTAAATTGGGGATTAGGGCTAAATGTAATTAGGCAATAAGTGAGTTGAAGGGTTGTTTTCTGTTTGACCTTGGCTGTAGACGGTATGAAAAGGACGGTAAGTGGAGGGCAATACCGGAATTTAGCATCATAGTTTGGTGAGGGTGGTAGGTGATTTATAGGACTTTCAATTATTTGATTTAATGCAATAGATATTACTAATATTTATCTTTGATATCGTATGACATCACGTGATGCGTATTAAACAAATGTAAATTAAATACTGTGTGTTTTGCTGTTACTTTGGTCGTTATTGGTGGGTTGAGAAATAATTAGTGATTGATCCAAATATCTATAAAACGACGTCGCCATCCAATATTGGCGGCCATAATATTTTACTAATTGCCTACGTTTTAAAATTTAGCGAAGATTGCTTTAACTACATATCATATATACTTTTAATACACGTCAACTATGTATTCAAACTTTATATGTGTAATTGAACAAATATATCTAGAGATATTTTGGGTGTATGTAATACACCGTTTTGACATTATTAAATTTAATTTAAATACATACTATTAAACTTGATGAGATACGTTGAATATAATTATATGGTTAACTGAATGTATTTAATTTATTTATTATATGAATCATGTTGTTTTGCATGCCACTACCTATACTTTACGAATTATATAATGTAGTAAACATTCTGATTGTGATTGTTAGTGTATTGATTCAAAAGAATATTTTTTTTTTTTTTTAAAAGTATTTATTTGGTTTTTTTTTTCAATTAATTTATTTATACATCAATTTCAATGTTGGAAATTTTATTAACATATGCACTAAAAAGTAGGGTAACTCACCGTTTGCATGTAAATTGAATGAGTAGTTCCTGAAACAACATAGTCAAAGTAGGTTGATCATGCAAAATAGGTTAAGCTCTACTATCTCAATAATTGTGCTCTTAAATTTATTTTTTGTGTTGGGATAGAGAATTAGGAATTGAACCTCATTTTCGAGCTTTATAATTATAAAGGTGAACAATACTACTATAAATTATAATGTTGTGGCACTATACTTAAGTCTACTACTATAATCGACGCTACCCATGCGTGCGTAAAATATTTGGACATTATATACATATAAATAAATTTGAAAACTCGATTAATTAACATAATACAAAAAAAAAAAAAAAAAAAAAAAGCAGCACGTGAAGTTGTTTAGGGCAGTAGTTCCAGGGCGCAAACTATGGGCTTGTTCCAGTTATGTCTGGGATCATCTCAGTGACGAATTTCTTTATTTTCATTCTTAAACAATGTAAAATATATTTTTAATCTATTTTTAGTAATAAGCATATATATTCACTCTACAAATGGATTTATATCGAAATTTTATTTTTCATCCTTAGGTATAAATCATTTAATCTATCTCATATCAATTATTTTAATGGGAAAATGTTGTGGACATAAAATTGGATGACGGTATAAGATGGTTTAATCTTGTATTGAATGAAAAGTGAAAAAAATGAGATAAAGAAAATGAGAACGCCGTAACATTATTCCATATGGCTAAATCGTCAAATGATGTTTGCGCATTGTGGTGGACTATATAATTACCAATTAAGTTACTGTATAATTAAAATAACTTTTTTTTTTAGTTGAGAATAAAAAAGATTGGTGGACCTCAAATTCCAGATGTTTTTGGACCTTCATCACTCGAGTTTGGAGAACTAATTAAAATAACTATTGAACCAATATTTGTAGTTGTGATTATTTTTTTACAATTGAGCTAATGTTGTTGACGGAAGAGTCTACGGTATAATGAGTGTAAATACATTCAAATCTAATCTGGCGATACGTGACCTGCTTTAATAAAAGAAAAAAAATTGAAAATACATTGGTTACTGTACAGTTATACAGGAGTCTGACTCCGTGAGCTATTGAGATACTTAGTTATTATTTTTGTGTGGGAAAAATAATTAAATTTAACTAATTTCATAAATAAATTAATATATTCGATCTCCAAATATTCTGCACATACCGTAAAAATAGTTATTTATAGTTATAAAATTGGAAAAGAAGTTTTAAAAAATCAAATTAATACATTTTAAACTGCAAGAGGACCAAACGTTTTTTTCTTTATTATTTTGTATCGGACACAAGCGTCGACATTTTTTCAATGGACAATTTGTAAACATTTTTATTATTTTATTTTATCGGCAAATCATTGTTTTGTTATAATATATAATTACGACAATAAATAAACATTGTCATACATCAGAATTATTTTATTGGAAAATTATCATAGTCTTACGAAATTAATTTATAATGTTATGAAAATATGTATAGTAAACTACACTGTATGAGTTACTTTCATTTGGAAATTATGTAAGACATTACATTATACTAGTTCATTTTTCAATTAAAATTATAATAAATTGTAGTATATAAGTTAATTTCATTTAGTGCCACTTATAATTTCATTGTCAGTGTTCACGTGTTTTCAAAAAAAAAAAACACAAAAATATACAAATAACCACAAATTAATTTTCAGCCTATACCCTTTAAAAAAACATTGTGACTGATTTTTCGGGAATTGACATGCCAATAATTTCACGAAAACATTACATATTTTTCTACATAAGAGCATCTTACATTGAAACAAAAAGACCAATAAATAGTCCGATTTGATTTTGGAATAATTATAATTCTATTTAATATTTGTCAATGCATGTATACAATTGTATATTAATCTAGTAGTACTAAATAAACTTGTTGATACAAAATGTGAAGAAATAAAATGAGTAATCCACTATTCAAATAGGTACCCTCAATTCTGTCCATTACAATAAAAAACCCAAATAATCAAAATTTATTTATACTTCTCTGATTTCAAAATTTCAAATTTCTTTATTGTTCTTCATTTATTTGGAAAAAGAAGCACGTTAACAAACAATAATTTTTTGCCTTATATTAACGAAAAAAGTGCAATGCATGAAACATATTATGATATTTTCATATTTGTCAACAGTTGGATAACATGAGAAATTAATTGTGTAATATTAGGATAATGTACCGATAAAAAAATGCATACCATTATTCAGTAATAAATCATTCAATTAAGAACCGACGCTTGTGTCCGATACTGAAAAAAAAAAGTCACTACAAATTCGTATTAAACACAAGTTAATTATATTTTCTGAAACAAAACATTAACATATTTTATTAAAAATTAAGGTAATTTGGAGATAAAAAAAATTAAA
Source organism: Perilla frutescens (assembly GCA_026008535.1). Classification (NCBI taxonomy): domain Eukaryota; kingdom Viridiplantae; phylum Streptophyta; class Magnoliopsida; order Lamiales; family Lamiaceae; genus Perilla; species Perilla frutescens. The sequence goes on along the minus strand of BRKX01000010.1, from coordinate 23,184,639 downwards.
TGAAGATTCTAATTCAATAATAATTGAAAAAAAAAATCTAATTCAATATTAAATACATAAATATAATTGAATAGCAAGTCATTTGTCACGCAACAGTTCAAATATCAAGAAGAACTGTTCATATGATATATTAGAAAACTGAAAAGTGATACTCGTATAATACATGAGTATTATGTCTGTATTTTAACTTTTTAAAAAATAAACAAATTAGAAAGACATGTGTATGTATGATGGATCTGACTCAATGCATTTGCACTGAGTTCATGATAGACTTTTCTGTTGTTGACGAACTACCCACTATAATGTTGATGTTACATCAACCTATATTCACTCACCCTACCTAGTACCTATTAAGATGTTGAGCCTCGTGCGAAATGAGTTGTAATTGTTTTTAAGCGTTAATTTCCAAAGAACAAATAAAAAGGTCAATTTTGTATGTTTTCATGCTTAATTTGTAACACATCGATTTACATATAATCCGATTTTTTAAAAAATATTCAGAGCCGCTACTTAAGTACTTACACAGTGTAACACAGACAAAAAAATTAGTAGTATATGCTAGTAACAATAAAATGCTTATAAAGATGGGGGAGCCTCTAGGATTAGTGCAAGTATTTTTAGCTTGTAGGAAATTATGGAGCTTATTGGACCAATAGACATCACCTTTTATCTTCTTTTTAGCCTATCAATTTAGTTTATTGTAGTTAGTCTAATATATAGGATGCTAGATTCTTTATTATACAAACTGTATTTCTTCTTTAATTCTCATTAATTGATTAACAAAATATGTATTTTTATGGTACATGATGTCTGTATCTTATAAAATATTGATGAAATTTAAATCATGACGTTTCAGTTACAAGAGCTCATTAGTTCATTAAATACGCGAGTATGACAAACCTTTTTTGGAAAAATATGATATTTATTCTTAAAATAAGATATTAAGTATTAAAAATCTTAAAATGACTAAAATATATACAATATTAATAATCCAAACACTAACAGAATTATGTTTTAAAATGAGTTCCCTCAAAAAAAAAAAAAAATGTTTTAAAATAAGATATATGATCACTATATATCATCTCTGACCAGCCACTAGCTGATTGAATGAACATATATCTTCAAAAAATGATAAGACATTAAAAGAGTTCCAAGATTAGCATCTAATCACTATGATCTGTGATGATTCTTTCATTCTGAAAAATAAAAGTAGGAAGCTGTATTCCTGAAGAGCAGCAGGTGAGCTTGATCTCACCAAGGCTTGAGGTCTCCAAGTGGGCCTGCAGTCCAGTTCAAAGTCTTCTCACCTGGCTTCAAGTATATCCTCCTGTCATGAGGCAGCTTACGCGCCAAGCCATTCAAGATTTGGTGGAAAGCGTCGCCTGATTGTGCGGGCTGAGGGAACAACATTGCCTGTTTCATTGAAGGATTGGCCAGCAGCCTCTGCTTCCTCAGAACTACATCAACCGGGATAGATGTGAGGATTGTGTCCAAGTAGGGGACGTCTTTCTCTGCTACGAAAACCCCTATTTCCTCCCACGGAATAGCATCTGCGAATGGCAGCACTATGTCATCTGCTATGATCACAGGAATGCAACCAAAAATCACTGCTTCCACAAGCCTAGGACTCCATGGAGCCCAACCCAGAGGGCATAGGCAGAATACAGCGCGTTGCATGTCTTCGTAGTATGTGCTTGGGTGCTCTGTCGAGATGTCAAACAGTGGATTGTTCTTGAAGTTCTCCCAGATGGATGCCCTTGCACCTCTGTATATATGTAGATTAAATATTATTGCTATACTACTGTACAATGAAATGAACTACATACATACCATGTTTATATACACGTACGTACCTCGCGTAGTAACCACCTTCAGGGTCGTTGTTGACATCATAGAACAAACCGCGGAAATAGACAAAGATGGATCTTGGTGTGTCTGGAGGAATCAAGTGAGACATAATTTTCTCTGGAGGTGCATATGGAGGTATTGTGATTGAACCTTCATTCAAACAAACATGGTTTCGTTGTCCAAAAGTTTGAACCAAGGTAGAACGCTGAAGCAACGGAAGAATGCCTCTTTTTATAGCTTTCTCTTCCTGCAATATATATACAAATTATAATTATAATGATGTGGATTGGTATCAAATTTGGTATGTTGTAGATATGAGAAAACAATTAAGCAAGAAATAAAAGAAAGTAGAAATACTTGATAATGAAAGCAGGCACCAAAGTCATGAGGAACGAGAAAGAAATGATCAGCTCCTTCAGTTCGATTCCAGTAAGGCCATTTAGAGGAGATGAGCTGCACAGCGCTTCTGATCATTCTAGGAGATTTGAAAGGGAGAGGTAAGCCATTAGGAGCAAGGTCACAGGTTGAGTAAACAGGTGTGTAGAACCAATCTGCATCGTCTGGATCCAGAGTTCGAACAGGGCTGCCTAACAGAAACTGGTGCATAAATATCTCAGCAGCAAACATGTGTGTTAGACATCGCGGATCTTTCTGCAGAATTTTCTTGTTGTATTTGCTTGGAAGTTCGTATACATAGACTTTCAATCTTCCCACTGGATTATCATCCAGAACATCACCAGCACTTCCTACACAATCACCAAAACCAAACCAAACACATATATTTCTTGTCATTTCAATTAACTAGTTTCATAATCATTCAAGGAGAAATTCAATTAAAGGCTACCTGAAATCCTCTCCGTACGGGCACTGCGGCGGTGAATGCCGTCGACGGCGAGAGTGGGCGTAAACAGAGCGACAAGCACAAAAATGGAGATGATTGAAAAGTCCATATTTGGTTTGGTGAGTTCAAAACTTCCGAAAACAACACATATTAATATATTGCATTAATTTACGCAGTTGGGCAGTCGTATTAGGATGTAGGTGAAGAGTTACCTTCTTTCTTCGATCTGCACTTTTCTTCCCATTTAAGACACAATACATATATTTATATTTTGTAATAGCTAGACATTGTATATGAATTCTTGCTGTTGCGTTCTTCAATGGCGACTGATAGCTGCATTTCTTTTGCCGGTTTGATGCCCCGTCCACCTCACCCCGATTGCGTTTTAACTCAATTAATAATTAATATTCCATTCATTTCGTTTTGACTTGTGTTTTAGTTTTTTTTTTTTTGTTAAAATATTTGTTGTTTTATAGATTTTCACACTCTCTCCTTCAATTTTAACCCTATCTCAAATCCTAAAAATATATGTAGAGAGAAAATGTTCTCTTAGTTTTAGGAAAATATAAGTGAATAAGATTTTATTTATATATAAGGGATGTATATATTAGTCCATAAAATTAATTATTAATTCTAGATAAAAAAAAAAAAAAAAAAAAAAAAAAAAAAACTAAAACAACAATCAAAACGAAATGGAGTAATTTTCAAATACATGTACTTGAAAATGTGGTGTTAGTTTGGGAATGTCCAAATATAGATAGACATAAAAAACCTTGTGTGTCATTGTTTTTTACACATAATGATGCCCACGGCTTCGGTTACAAACCAGCAGTTAGCCGGTTCCAGACGGCACAAATTGGAACCGCACCACCGCGCAGTAGTTCCCAATTGCGGTTTGCCAACAGTAACCAATGGTTTGTGTATCCGTTTGTCGGTTACATGATAAATTGTCAGTTTTCAATTTTTTTTAATTTCGAACTTATGAACTATTAAATATTATCACATTATAATTTGCATAATTTAAATAAATTACAAATTTACAATTTAAAAACTAAAAAGCATGACAACTACAAGTTTATTTGATATTATTATATGATGACATTATAATCTACATCTTACGAGAATAATTTGAATAAAAGTTTATTTGATAAATAATATGACATTATAAAATTACAAATTACCAATCAAACATATGAAATTACAAACTTACAAAGTTACAACTTAACATTAAATTACAGTTTACAATTAACAATTTCACTAACTGAGGGGAGAAAAAGAAATAATTGAAATTTGAGCTTGCACTTTAAATGAAGTTGTTTACGTATCCCTTACCTTGGAATTAAATCCCTCATAGTTTATTTTATCTTTTTTCCTTATTGAGTCTAGAAGTCGAGGTTGTCGTCTCATTCGTAGCCGGTTTGGCTCCCGCTCCCTCCTCCATCAGCTTCACTCTCCGAACTAGCTAGAATCAGCGGATCATCCATCAAATCGTCCCAGCGGTTCTCTAGCTCTCTTAGATCAGTTTTTTATTCATCCTTCAACATCATTTGTGCTTCAAGATGATTTGGTATCAAGTTTGGTCCCCGCTCGTCCAACATATAACCATATTCACTGAAAGCTTATTCAACCGCAACTGTTGATGTCAGGACTGCAAAAGTCTCATTTGCCATAATCGCAAGCAAAAGATAGCGTTCTTGATTCTAGGACCACTACTTCAGAACATCAAAATTATTTGGACCTGCATTGTCAATATCTGGGTCTGACACAACGGAGTCTTGCAAATATATTTCTAATTCATTTTGACTACGCCTCGAAGTTTCTCTACTTTGATTTTTTTCTTAAATTCTTGTAAAACAATACCTGGTGAAGTATTTAATCCTAATGAAAAACTACTACTAGAACTTGAAGAACGACGAGTTTGATTAGGTATAGTGTCTCCATATTTTTGCTCATATTCTTTATAAAGTAACTGTAAAGATTCAAAAATATCTAATTTAACTTCATCAGTTGTTGACAAATGTAAATTAACACCACCGTCACCTGAAAAACTCAGAGAAAATAAAAATCTATAATACATATCAATCATGTCATTAGTTTCAACAAGTTTAAATTGGGGATCTAAGATTTTAGCAACCAAAAAAAATTAGGAATATGATCAAATATTTCAATCATTTTTGTATCATAGCAATAATCATGCCTCACAAATCTGGTTTATGACTGCAAGAATTAAATTTAGCAGCAATTAAACAACAATGATACATAAATTTGCACACAGGTAATAAACACCGGATAAATCATTTGTTGCAAATTGAAAAATTTGTAAGAGTCCCATCAATTCATAACAATCATCCCAATTTAAAAATAATAAAATAGATGAATCAACATGTGTAGCAAAAAAAAAACAATTAATAGTTCTCGATATTCATATGTTGATGCAAGCATTTCATATGTAGAATTCCACCTATGAGATTGTAATGCCCCAATTTCACTTTTAATAGAAAAGGGCACATTACTCATGTTTTTCATTAATAAAATAATTTATTAAAAAAACAACGGAAGTTTCAATCATAAATTGATAGTTATTGTATAAAACAAAGTAAAAAATAAAATAAATATGCTCATTTAATCATGCTTGACCATTTGACCACCATCATCACATCTTATTCGCCCACACATCGCCAGAACTCTTGCTTGAAAGGAAATAAAAGATCGTGGTGAGTTCCTTTAAACTCAGTAGGGAGCGACTATTATTCAAACTATAAATTTAACAGAAAAACATGTGAAAAGACTTAATTAATGTAATCTGCACTTTTGCATGAGCCTTTAGGCTCGGTATTTTATAGTCTAAAAGACTCTGTACTTTATAGTCTAGAAGACTTGGTACTTTATAGTCTAAAAGACTCTGTATTGAAATTTACATAACTCATGTACAAATATATAGAGAGGATAACTACACAATTTTCAACATAAAAACTCACATTGACCTTGATCTTGAATAAAGAATTAATTAGATCCACATGTGCTACCTCGACAATCCTAGACGAAGAGAGGACTAAAGAATAAATGGTTTGTGAGGAACTTTGAATGTTTGGTGTGATTTTTATGAATGAGAGCTCCTCTATTTATACTAGAAAATTGAGGATTAATTATGGTAAGGGGAAAATATTGGATTGATTTTTTTCCAAAATATGAATTACTTGGATATGGTAATTTAGGTATAGGGTTCAAACAATGGGCTTAAAAAATTTCTTGGGCTTTGAATAAAATACATTGGACCATGTGAAAAAATAGAGATTGGGCTTAAACCAATATAAATAAATAAATGTAACATTTATTTAATATAACTCGATCATTCATATTAAAACATATATTAACTATTTGGCGCGACTTATAGGATTCAATAATATTATATTTAAGAATAAACTAAAAGTAGTAAAATGCTTTAAAATTTTCGGGGCGCCACAAAGATACATCTAAATTAAATATTTTAGGATGTGCACATTGGTCCTTATAGAATCTTTCTCAACTACATCTCAACCGAACCCTACCATGAATATAATCAATAACATATCAAATAAGTTGAATTAAATTATTTAAAATTTTAAGTCCATCTTTAACACATAAGTTTAAAATATGTGCAATACATCTAGTATGAAAATATTTATCTTGCAAAGTTGGATTACATGCTTGAATTAGTTCTCTTATGCTAGCCATATTCCCACTCGCATTATCAAAGCCAATTGAAAAAAAATGATATCATTCTAAATTTATTTAAAAAGTTTATCATAGCCATAGAAATATTATGAACGGTATGTTGGTAATTAAATCTCTGAAAAGTAATTGAGCGTTTATTCAAATACCATGAATAATCAATCAAATGCATATTAATAGTGATGTAATGACGATGCATATGTTGATAGGACCAAATATCAGAACAAATAGCAACCCTAAACGGTATCTTGCTAATAACACTTTTAATTTGGTCTTATATCTTATATGCAATTTTTCAAGAGTCCTAGTCATAGTCATTCTAGGTATTCTTTGAGCAACAAGATTAGAAGCAATTTTTATACGACATTCAAAATTCATACTATCAACAAATTGAAGTGCTAATGATTCTTCACAAATAAAAGAACACATATTATCTCTAGCAATAAGAAGATCAAACTTTAAAAGTTGAGAAGAGTATTGCGTATATCCACCTTAACTTTCAGCATTAATAATGCTTACCAATTGAAAGTTAAGTTGCTTCTGAGCCTGAACACGCCCAAGTTCCACTTGATGATGATTGGTGATGTGCAACCAGTGTATCCCCATAGCATCCTCCAGTGCGAAATTTGTACTACTTCGGACAATAGTTTTAATACAAATAAAAAATTCCGGCTTCATCATTCCTTGGCACCTTTCTAAAATGAATAGTGAAAAGAGCGGATTTCAACGTCAGATTTCTCGGTTCATTAGGGACCTCCTCGTTGATCTCGAGCTCGCCAGATGGAATTCCACCAGTGTTGTTGTGAGCACAAGATTTTTGATCTTGTTGTTCTTCTTCTTCAAATTGAATCAATCTTGCTACTTCTTCATCATGTTGGATTTGAGCACCTACTAGATCATGGTAAAAAACGTCAGCGACTCCATCTATATAGTCTTGTTATTGTTGTTGTTGTCAAGGAGACTTCGTATCAAGACTATCAACAATATGTACTCTAGAATAAATATGGTGGCAACGATGTGGACCTTTAGAACTATCAGCAACATCTTTGTCTTTACACTTATCGACTCGACTATATCGGCTAGACATGATATGATTTGTGGATAATAAGAGTAAGATTGAAAGAATTTCAAATTTGAGAAACTTGAGAGAGATAAGTAAGATAGCTTGAGAATTGAGAAAGAGTTTGAGAATTGAGACTTGAGAGAGATGGCTTGAGAATTGAGAGAGAAATAGAGTATTATAGACTATAAAGTAAGAATGATATAGAGAGAGAAATTAAGATTTTGGTGTGAATAAAAATGGTGGAGGAGATGGGATATTTGTAGGTGAAAATTGGGGAGGGGGTAAAATTTGAATTTGAATTTTTTTGGAAAAAAAAAACCGCCCGAACCTGCAGTTAGGAGGCGGTTTGTGCTTCCTAATCGTCGGTTCCACGTCATCGATCTACCCCAATCATTTTCAGTTGTTGATCGAGATCATGCGAATCATGATCTTGAACGTTGATATATATATATATATGTGTGGGGGGGGGGGTTTCAAATATGGACTAAGTATTGGTGTGAGAAATAGGAACAAATTTAAGCCCTTAGATACATATATATTAACAGTTGTGATTAATAATTTAGTAAATTATTTGCCCCCTTAATTTGGGGAGGTTTGATCCTATATAATGGGAGAAAGGGTATTGATGATATTTTGCAAAACAAATCGTACTGCTTATTTACTTCCATATCATAAAAGATTATATCTTCCATATATAGCGGTTATTTTTTTTTTTAGATAATTATCTCACTACTCACACAATCTGGGTTTTAAATAGCACATGGTGCACCATGGCGCAAAAGGGCCTTGGTGCCATGGCGAATGGCGCGCGCCACACGTATGTACGGCGCACAAGAAGTACAAAAAATGCAATATAAAATATAATCATATACACCCCCATTTAAATACTCAAAACACAATTATAAATGCATAAATTAATACAAAACACACAATTTAACACAAAACACACAATTCATCAAGCAAGATAGAAGTGACAAGTCTTAAGTTTTAATGAATTAAATATCGTCATTAAATTCCCATTCCCCATCTTCTTCATCTTCATCATATTTGTCTTCATCAATGTCCTATTCCATCTCCTCATCTTCACCAAAGCCATCAATAACATCATCCTCATCTATGAGACTTCTTGAACTTGAACCAATTCCTACATTATCTCTTGATCTTGAGCTTGAACTTGATGCAACACTACTCTTTCCTTTATCACCACTCTTTGTTGCTCTTCTAGTGTCATAAGTAGGCTCATTGGCTCCCATGGCTCTACTAACCACATTCCAAGTCAAATCATCATCCCCAGACACAAGTTCATCAACCTCATTCTCCTCATCCATTTTTCCCATCAACCATTCATTGCTATCATCAATTTCTTCCAATAGAATAGGATTTATGATGTCTTTCCTCTTGTATCGGCGTTGCAAAGCTCGATTATACTTAACATAAACCAAGTCATTGAGCCGAGCTAGTGACAATCGGTTTCTCTTTTTGGTATGAAGCTATAAAAGAATAAAAGTGAGTTAAAATTATAAACTATATTATGTATTGAAATAAAACTATGTAAGTATAGTAGAATAAAATATGACTTACATGTTCAAAAAACACACTCCAATTTCTCTCGCAACCGGTATCACTACAAGTGAGGCTAAGAACTTTTATGGAAAATGATTTAAGGTTGAGACTTGTTGATCCAAAATAAGACCACCAATCAGCTACATTTTAAAAAACCGAATCATTGTTAGTAACAATGAATATAAAAATGTGAAAAATTTTAGAATCAATTAGAAAATGAGAATATAAAATATTACCGGAAGATTTCTTGGTTCTATTTCTAATTGCCACTTCCTTGCCAAATAAACCATATGCATTTTTATAGGCATCCAACTCATCTATGATCAAATCTTCAATATCACTATTCGGAGACAACCTTTTAATGCACTTATACAATCCATCCTCAACTTCTTGACAATTCACTTGCTCAGGATCTTTATAATAGATTCTCGGATTTAGAAAATATCCAGCGGCATGTAGAGGTCGATGAAGTTGGCATTCCCGCCTAAGATCAATAATCTTCAAAGCTTCTTTATATTCTTCTTCCTTCATTTCAAAACTTTTAGCAATAGTCTCTTTAGCTCTATCCATGGCTTCATACATATATACCATCGCTGGTTTCTTATCCCCATCAACCATCCGAAGTACTTTCACTAGAGGACCTACCAACTTAAGAGCATACGCTACATTCCTCCAAAATGAGTCTTGTAAAATATAAGTTGCTAATTGTTTTTCCCCCGCATCCTTTTTCCACTTTGACCCATTTCATTCTTCCGAGGTGACCATCTTCCTCAAATTGTTCATTTGCCTATGATATGAAGCAAGAGTGATAAAAGATGTTCCAAACCTTGTAATCGTCGGTCGATGCAAATTTCTTTTATTCGTGAATTTCCATATCATATTCACAAGAGAGATATAGTTATATGTATAACCATTCATGGAAATGAACTTCTTTATAGTATTCTTGATCATTTCTTTCCAATATCCTCCAACATCAAGTCCAAACAATGTGCGGCACATCGGGTCTAATAAAGATGTGTTCTTTTCTTCATAAGAAATTCTCCTATAAAAAAATGGAAATAAAATTATTTCAATATAAAAACAAATATTCTTAAAGAATATAGAAAAAATGTCCAAAAATTATTACCCGCCTTCACATAATTAGACATATTATCCGTCACCACTTAAATAACATTTGCCTCCCCAATTTCTTCAACAATGCTATCAAGCATTTCGAACAATGTTTTAGAATCTTTCACAACTTCAGAAACATCCAAGGATTTGAGAAACACCGATCCTCTTGGAGAGTTGATGATTGGGGGTATTTTTACCATCTTCTTTTGGGCCATTTTGATATGAATTGATCGAGTTAATTGCCGTGTAATAGTGTTTTGTGGAAGAAAAATGTGTTTTATAAGTGTTACAGGTAATTAACACAAGTTTGGAAGAATTGGCCTATTATTGGTAGAAGTGCAGCCAAGTGAAAGTGAAGTTAAAGCTGGAAAAGTTTACATGTCATGCCGTATGGGCATACTGACCAGAAGGAGTGCAGAGATAGCAGTTTCTGGGCCTGTGCGCGCGAATTTGGGCTGGAGCACGAGTTTTTACATAGCTGATGGGCTTAGACGCGAGTTTCTAGTGTTTTACAACCCTTGGACTCTTTATTTTATCTCTTTCCTAGTTTGATTAGATCTAGGATTCTATTTCCTTAATTAAACTATTGTATTTAAGGATAATATAGATAGACTAGGATTTATCCATCTATACTCACGCCAGAGCAGAGATGTATTTCTCTGCAGATTATTTTGTTCTTCTTTTTCGTTCTTTTCATCATTATTGTTCAGAATATTTTGTAGTTCGAATTCAATTATGACTTCGAGCTAAACTCGTTCTTATTCTGGTGAAGATTAACGAAGCTCTGGCGTAATTATACTGTGAGATCTAATTGCTTTTCTATTTTAATTAATTGCATGCATCTGTTATTCTCGATAATTCGAGTCGTTAATTGTTTCGATATTGCTAAGTAGATGCACATATTTAGTAGATCGGAATTGATTAGTAGCCAATTAAACCGTCCATCCGTAATTTTCGTTTAAGTTTAGTTAGTGGTACAACGATTCTTCAAAATCGAGGGAATAACAGTCTAAATTCAATGGTCCTGTGTTAGAGTCTGTTGGTTTTGAATCGGGTTTCTCTAATGTCTAATGATGTCGGCTCATTAAATCTATAGAGCGTCTCTTACGGTTGTTAGTCGATTAAGGAAATAATTGGTGAAGCGTCTTCCTGATTATCGAAAATATACGGAGAAATTAGGCTGCGTCAGAAGCATCTTCAGTGGATATAACTGATTTGCATGAATTAATTGGAATTATCTTTGTATCAAGGATCAGTATGATTAAGCTAGGGTGGAGTTAATTAGAAACCGGAATGCTCTTTATAATCTGTTATTCGTTAATCTCTGTTTATTTATTTATTTTCATATTTACTTTACAACAACAGATTTCGTTTGGAAAAATTTAGTTTCTACAGATTGGAAATTTGGAATAATTCTCGTCGGTCCTTTGGGAGACGATCTTGTTCGCCACTGTTCTGTGCAGTATGTGTTGGGGTTTTTTCGAATTAAACCACCGCAGGATCATTTGGTTGTTCATTAATTCATGTTCATGCAAATCATAATTTTATGTAACATGCATGTTTATCACAGTCTAACCAAAAAACATGCAAAGCAGATTCGAATCTAATAAAGCGGAAGACATAGAAACGAATCTACTTACAAATCGATAGACGGTCTGTGGACAAGATTAAAGATCTAATCTTGTTGTTGAATGAACTGTAGTTGGCGCCACCTAGCACTCAAAAAATCGACCACCATTGTATTCCACTCCAAGATCTTCTGTTGTATTTCCGGACTGTATCTGGATTCAGAGTGGGCTGAAATCTACTAGATAGAGTTGTGAAATCTATGGATAACTTTGAGAGACTAAGAGGGGCTGATTTCCAATGAATAATTCATCAAAATTTCGTGCCCCCCCTCCCCTTATATATAGGGAGGGGCGAAATTTCATGTTCCAGCCCTATTGGGCTGGGCCTCTATCTCAAGTTCAATATCCAGTCCACTTTCAGTTAATTGGGCTACAACAGGGATCTAGAAGAATATTAAATTGGCCCACTAATTTATTTAATATCCAATAAACCTAGGATATAATTAAATAAATTAAGTTTTACTTTTATTCCACTAAAGAAGCAAAACTGACCTACCAATTTAATACATATTTATGAATATGCTTTCTCCTTTAGTCCAGTCATTCCCCGTGTTTAAGATATAATGTTCATTAATTAATTATGTAAGCCTCTGACAGCTATAATTAATTAACATCTAAAACCTTGAGTAGTACCGCACAAGCTTTATTCATGTACGGAATAAATTCCACCTGCAGGGTTTCAACATGAACTTGTGCTTCCTCAAGAGAACATCATCAACCTGGCGCACCAGGACACAGTGCTCATGCATACTGCTCGAGACATCATGTATACATTGTTATTACCCAAGATATCGAATTCGATCTACGAAAAGATCTCACCCATTGATAAATCAAAGTAATAAACAACACACACATATGCTCGCCAATATCACATGAGTTCAGAACCCGAACTCTGTGGATCTTTATTCTCTCAGTAACTGGGTCAGAGACAGAGAATAGTATCCTATCGTGATCCTCCTCAATACACTAACCAGTGTACTAGAATAATCAGTTAGCCAAGATAAACTAACTTATCAGATTATTCTACGGTGTACCGATGGTGTGTTCAGGACCATCTAAGCCGTGAGCTCTTTAATACATTACAAGGTTCTAATGATACGATCTTACCGTGTGACTCCCCACACCATATCATCTACAATGTAAGTATATGGAACATTGCATAAAACAATTATAGAACATAATCTAAATGCAAACAGTGACTGCAGTAACTTTCATTTCATATCATCATATCATCAGAAAAGTATACAAAGACAAGTCTTCCAGTATACAAAACTAACAGTATGGGCATACCGACTACTGTCGGGTTATTTATTTTTAGTGTAAAATGACGCACCAAATTTTGGCACCGTTGCCAGGGATCGATTTTTAAGCAGTGATTATTCTAATATTTTCAGTTTGTTGTTTCTTTTTATTTTGTTTTTTTTTAGTGCATCACTCGATCTTTCAAAAAAAAAGAAGTCTAGTGTTTGATCCAGAATCTGAGGGGACTTTACGAAGCTTAAGGAAGATTGCAAGAGAGTCTAAGGAAGCATCTACATTTGCACTAGCGTGTTTTGATATCACTCGGCTTTTTGGAGAAGACATAGCTCTCAATCAAGTATCCGAGCAAGAACTTCAAATCAGGGAGTTAGGTCGTCATAGAAACAATCGACCGATTTGCATCGTGCTTCCCACTATTGCAAATAATTCTGAAATACGACCTAGTTTCATTCAAGTTTTACCCAAGTTTGGCGATTTACCTGGAGAAAGTGCACATAAGCACTTAGCCGAATTTGATTTAGTTTGCTCTACTTTACGCCCTCAAGGTTTTTCTTCTAATAATTTGAGATTACTGACTTTTTCTCATACTTTGCAGGGCAAGGCTAGAGATTGGCTGTTTGATCTCCCATCGAGCTCCATTTCCAATTGGAATGAGTTGGAAGAACAATTCCTATGCAAGTTTTTTCCTGAATCAAGAGCTGCAAACTTGAGAATGACGATTAGCAGCATAAAACATAAGCAAAATGAAAGTTTAGCCGAGTACTGAGAGAGATTCCAACAATTGTGCCGCAAGTGCCCAGACCACGGGTTTTCTGAATATCAATTGCTAACAAATTAATTTTACCGTGGTATGTCTACTTTTGACAGGAAAATTATTGACGCAGCTAGTGGGGGATCTCTCACAAACAAGACACTAGCCGAGGCTAAGCAACTGATAATTGACATGGTTTCTGGAGGACAATAGTATGAAGATGAGGATGACGATAGGTATCGACCTATGAAGGAAGTTGAGCGAGCTGAGAGTTCTAGTGTCAATGAAAAGATCGATGCTCTGATTTCTCTAGTCAGAGGACTCGCTGCAGCACACACTCCGACTGGCCGTTGCAGAGTGTGCTTAAAGAATGGGCATCCTACTGATGCTTGTCCTATCTTGCAAAATTCTCCAACTGAGCAAGCATGCTACAGGTCCGGTGATGCGCAGCAAGATGCCCTGAGACGGAGAAATTATGATCCATACTCCAACACTTACAATCCAGGTTGGAGAGACCACCCAAATTTTGGCTGGAGGCAACCTGATCAAAAAGCACCTGGAGTTCTACCTCAAAAGCAACCGCAGGGTGGTCAGTATGCCCATACCGATCATATTGCACCGAGCATGAGTGAAATTATGAAGTGTCTGGAGCAGAGAAATGCACTTGTGAATAGTTTAGCACAGAGCCAGAAAGTATTCCAGCAAGAAACGCAGGCCGCCTTGGGGAGTATGGGCACACAGATCACCCAACTTACCACTCAAATGAACAAGATGCAGGTGAATCAAGGCAAACTCCCATCCCAAACTGAATTGAATCCAAAAGTGAATGTAGGTAATGTGACCATTCGAAGTGGGAAAGAGTTGGTCGAATTGGAGGCTAAGAAAGAAAGGAACACGTAGGAAGGGCATAATGCACAGACTGAAAACAATTCCAGTGCAGAAGAAGAACAGCCTGTTACCGAGTCTGCCCATACTGAGGTAAAAGCTGAAACTAGAATTTCTAACCCACTGATTGCAGCTCCTTTTCCTTCCAGGTTGGTTCAAAATAAGAAGGAAGATGATGATAAGAAAATCCTCGAGCTGTTCAAGAAGGTAGAAATCAATTTGCCTTTGATTGATGTTATCAAGCAAGTTCTCAGGTATGCAAAATTCTTGAAAGAATTGTGTGCAAAAAAAAATGAGATATGGGAAAGATGCACGAATTAAGGTTGGTGAAAATGTTTCTGCCGTAATTCAAAGGAAGTTACCACAAAAATGTAGGGATCCTGGTATGTTTACTATTCCTTGCATCATTGGCAGTAAGAAAGTTGAAAGAGTCATGCTAGATTTAGGTGCATCCATAAATGTTATGCCTTTATCTATGTATAAGGAATTGCAATTAGGGCCTATGAAAGAAACTCGTGTTATCATTCAGTTAGCTGATAGGTCTAATGCATAGCCTCAAGGTGTGGTTGAAGATGTTCTTGTAAAAGTTAATGATTTGATTTTTGCTGTGGACTTTTACATTGTTGACATTGATGATTCTTTTTCTGCACATAGATCTCCGATTCTTTTAGGAAGGTCATTCATGAAAACTGAAAGAACAAAGATTGATATTGATAAAGGCATGCTTAGCTTTGAATTTGATGGTGATATTGTTACATTTAATATTTTTGAAGCTATGAAGCATGTTGAGGATTCTGAAGATTTGTATGTGATTAATATCGTTGACCCGTTAGCTTACGATTTTGTTGAGCAAAATTTCAGGGAAGATAAACTATATCAGGTACTTTTTGGTGGAGTGACTGAAACTGCTGCAACTACAGAAGAAGAAGAAGAAGAAGAAGAAGAAGAAGAAGAAGAAGAAGAAGAAGAAGAAGAAGAAGAAGCTATTAGAGAGATCATTCAGCAGCTGTACGCCACCAGTGAGTTTCTGGCTCAAAATTTGACAGGCCGTATGCCCTTACCGACCAACTCAGAACCAATTGTACTATCTCATGTGAAGGCCCCTGTACTGAAGTTGAAGGGGCAAGAAGCAAGGTTGGTCGAGCTTTTGAAGAAGCATAAAGGTGTGAGGATGGAGACAACTACTTTCGACAGGGGTAGATCTGCTACCCCTGAAATTGCCTCGTGATCGAGTTATACTTGTGTCGAGCCTCGGACATTAAATAAGGGTGCTTCTCGGGAGGTAACCCGAGCTTTTCTTGTATTATTTCATTTTTCATATTTCAGTTAGTTGCTTACTTGTTCTGCAAAAAAAAAAATAAATCTAGTCCAATTTTTTTCATGCAGGTACCTTTTCTAGCGCTGCCCTTACCCTTGCCGAGCTCATGGACTTGTTTGACCATTACACACCAAGTTGGGCTACTGCACTTAAGCGTCGTTTGTATGCCCTTACTGACCGTCTCTCCCCTTGATTGCCAGTTTGCCCTCTCTATCCCTTTCTTTTTATTTTCTTTCATTCATGTTGTGTCCGTTTTGTTGGCTCTCTTCCCTGCACAGTGAGGACACTGTGTTGTCTAAGTGTGGGGGAGGGGGAGAGAAAGTTACTGTTTTTGTGTCTGGTTCTTTTCTAAATAAAAAAAAAACTTTTGTGTTTTGCTTGTTTTTGTTGAGTATTTAGGCTGCCTGAGATTGAAATGTACAAAGAGAAAGAGTTATAACATGGACTGTCTGGGTTTATTTGATTGATTCTCTTGTGATTGAATTGTGCTAATGCTCGTATGTGTTCTTGGAAGATGAAATGTACAACTTGATCAACATTTGGTGAGCCTTCTTGAATGTGAGACTAGAGCCTGTTGAGCATGTCATATATATATATAGAAAGCTCAATTTCATTCTTTTGAAGAGTGTATCGGACTTGATTGCCGAATTTCTGATTTGCCTTGTTACCATGATCATACTACTTGTGAGTTTCCTTTTGCATGAAAATGACAAAGGCATATAGGATTAACCACTGCTTTGGTCTGAATAAATTATCCATACCCGACACTATCCCTTAGTGAGCTCATTTGTGCCTGAATCCTTTCTTTGTTGATTAATAGCCACTAAATAATTAAGCCTTAGCCCTTTTTGGCCTGCTCTTGTCCCTTGAAAGCATGTGAGTTATATTGGATTGTGTTGAGATGAGTTCGAAATTTACTTGAAAGAACAGTTGGTGCTGGAAATTGAAGAAAAGTTGTGAAAAAACTCATGTCCTACTCCTAAAAAAAGAAGCAAAGCTTCAGAAAAAAAGAAAAGAAAAAGAAAAGAAAAAAAAAAGAAAAAAAATGGTGTGTATGCCCATGTTGGAGTATGAAGGACATGGAAGACAGGATTTACAGCAAGTGCGAGTGCACTATTATTATCACACCAGCCCTTGGAAGGGGAAGTGAAAGAGACACCTAATTCCTTGCAGAGGCCATGAAGCCACACCAAATCTGTATAATTATTGGTATGAGCACGATACTCGGTTCAGCACTACTGCAAGAGACGATATCTTATTTCTTAGCATTCCAAATGAGAAGATTGGTGCCAAGATGAATACATTGGCCACTAGTGGAATGGTGATCATCAATGCAGCTCATCTAATCAGCATCTGTAAAGCCTTCGAATTAGAATTAGAGTTGGTAGGTTGAAACCAAAAAGAGAGAGAGAAAGATTCTTGTAGGTATTGAAGAAGATGTTTACATGCAGCCCAATGAGTGACTGTGGGATGGCGCAGGAACTGACTAAGTTTTTTTATAGAGAAGGTGATATCAGGGCGAGTTAAGGTGAGATACTGTAAGGCTCCAACGGTACTGCGGTAGAGGGTATGATTATCAAGTAATGGACCATCAGATTGACAAAGTTTGATTGCAAGGATCATGGGAGTATGACACGATTTGTAGAACAAGAGATTAGTTTTCTCAAGTAAATCATAAATATACTTGGATTTATTTATGATGAATGTAGAGCCATGTTGCATAACTTAGATGTCAAGAAAATATGTAACATCTCTCATGACTTTAAGAGCAAATTTATCATGTAAATCCTGAATAATGTGTTGTACTTTAGACGAGTTGTCCCTAGTGATGAGAATATCATTAACATATATTAGAATAAGAAGAATAACATCAGCAGACTTACAGTAAAATAGGGAGAAATCAAAGGAGGAATGTTGAAATCCAAGATGGAAAAGATAGTTTCTGAGTTTGTCATACCAGGCTCTCGGAGCCTGTTTTAAGCCATATAATGATTTATGGAGTTTGCAGACATAAGAAGGATGGGTGGAATCCTCAAAGCCAGAAGGCTGCACCATGTAGATTGTTTCTCCAAGATCTCCATTAAGAAATGCATTGTTGATATCTATATGTTGAATGGACCAACCCCTGGTGCAATTGAAATGCAGCTTAAATTGGATCGACAATGGCTCACGATGAAACCATGTTAGATTTAAGAGATAGTGAGAGAAAGAGAGAAAAGATATGAGAAAATTTTGTATCTGAATTTCTTAATCCGAAAACTTACATTTTGATTGTACATTGCTTGTATTAAACAACTACAAGAAGAATCTAGAAGCAGAAATTATCTTGAACTAATCTTCTAACTAATAGTTAAACTTCTAACTGATAGCTAACCGCATGCATGAGTATAAACTCACGTGCTCTTAACTTATCCAATAATTAGTGATGTTTTATTTGCAAAACAAAAATTTAGAAAACATATTTGCAATAATTATAACATCATTTTGTAAATTCAAAAAATGACCCAATTGCGAATTTAAATCACCACATTTTTATTATTATTTTCTTTTGGAGACACTTTACAAAGAGCATTGAAGTGAATTTAATCACCACATTTTTTATTCTTGTTTTCTTTCGTGGGCACTTTACGTAGAGTATTGAAGTGAATTTAAATCACCACATTCACTATTCGATTCCCAAAAAAAAAACAAAAAACAAAAAAAAAACAAACAAGAGTAAGTTATAAGTGTACAGTTGAGCTTCTCTAGTCCAAATTTTATACTTTCTCTATTTCATTTTGATTGTTGTTTTAATTTTTTTAACTAGAACTAATAATTAATTTTATGGATTAATGTACCCATCTCTCATATATGGCATAAAATTTTATTCACTTATATTTTTTCTAAAATAGAATTTGGGATAGGCAAATACTTGCATGCACAAGGTGCATATAAGGCTTATTTCAGACGAGCGGGTCAAATTCGCGGGTCAACCCGTAAAAAAAAACCGTTAAACTCAGTCAACAGTAACATTAAAAAGTATCACTCAAAATTTGAAAAGTATCACCTGTATCATTAAATAGTAAAGGGTCTGCCACTTATCTTAGGAGTTTTTGGGGAGTGGTTTTAGGGGTTTATTTTGTGTGTTTTAGAGTTTTTTTGGATGTGCTTTTAGGGGTTTATTTTGTGTTTTTTAGGATTTTTTGGGGGGGTTTTTAGGGTTTTTTATTGTGTTTTTTTTAGGGTTTTTGGGGGTTTTTTAGGGTTTTATTCTGTACTTTTTTAGAATTTATTAATTTCATTTTAGGGTATAAATTTATGTTTATTTTGAAAAAAGTATATCAAATCGATTTATAGGTTCACTAATTTTATTTTAGGGTATAAATTTTGTTGGGAAAATTTAAAAAACAAAACAAAGAAAATCGAAAACAAAAATTAAAAAATCGCCAGAAAAAAAAAAATAGACGGGCGCATGACGTCCACACGCCACGCGTGGATGCGTGTGGGCCGCGCGCGTAGGCGCCACGCGCCGTCTGATATAGGCGCACGTACGCGCCTTATGCACGCAAGAGCTTCTCTTTGGGATAAGATTAAAATTGAGTGTGTGAAAAAATATAAAACAACAAATATTTTGACACAAAATAAAAAAATTAAAATAACAATCATGATAATGAAACGGAGGGAGTATCTCATTCTTGAGCTGCACTAATAAATTTAATATTTCAATAATGTTTATTATAAAAAAAATATTGTTATATAACCAATCACAGTTAACATTTATTTTTAAGAATTGAAATATTAAAAAATTATGAACCCTAAAAATCAATTATATTTGCTAAAAATAGAAATGAAATACTAAAAATTAATTATAAATTTTAATTATGCGGAATAAAACTAAATAATAATTGTAAAATTAAACTAAATAAAAAAAAAGTTAAACTAGAAAAAAAAACGAAACAAAAAACTAATAAAAATAATAATGAGACGTCAAGTAGGGAGAATCTTATTTGATAATTGTAAAACTCCCCGGAAATTGCATACTATACTATCGCACACGAGTGAAATTTACCTAGTGCAAACCCTCAGATGGCAGCCACGGCCAACAGGTTACCCTCGTCATCCAACAAAAAAATTATTATTATTATTATTATTATTATTATTATTATTATTAATTAATAATAATAATAATAATAATAATAATAATAATAATAATAATAATAATAATAATAATAATTGTGCATATCTCAATTGAAGTAATCAACATCAGGTGACAATTGGAAATGAACATAATGGAAACTCTCAGTACAGATATGAATCTTAAAATACAAAATCTTTAAAAAAGGTCAAAATAATGACAGGTAGCCCAGCATTATTCAAAACAAGTAGTGCCCTTTAAGACTGCAGGCCATTCGAGTCAATAAAGATTAAAGGAAGGCTTGAAAGGCAAAACTAACTATTATAAATGAGTATATAATTATTCGTCACCATAATGGCATTACCAATATTTTGGTGTACCACAATCCATCAACAGCAAGTTCTCACCCAACCAGCAACTTGTTCTCTTCCAAAAACGAGTAAGTAGGAACCTCCAGGTTAAATGGTGCAGGCCCTTTGCGAATCCTACCAGAGATGTCGTAATGGGATCCGTGGCATGGGCAGAACCAACCCCCAAAATCGCCAGCATTTGGCAACGGGATGCACCCCAGATGAGTGCAAACCCCAACCACCACTAGCCATTCTGGGTTCTTGACCCTGACAGCATCCTCTTGTGGATCACGAAGGGTGGCAATATCGACACTGTTTGCCAACTTGATGTCTTCTTCAGTTCGGCGCCTGATGAAGACTGGCTTCCCACGCCACTTCACAGTGACGGTTGAACCTGGTTCGATACTAGACAGATCCACCTCAAGGGAAGCAAGAGCAAGGACATCTTTACTAGCAGACATGCTCAAGACAAATTTGAGCACAAGGAGTCGAGCCAATGATGCATATACAAACCTGCCTCCAGTCAAAACAAAGTACGCAAATGCACGTTTGCTGGGATCACCTGGTGGATAACGCTCGTGGTTGTGCTCATCATAGACAATTTTTGAACTGGGATTCTTGATTGCTGCCACTGTAGCAGGGATGTCTGGAACTACGCCTGTCTCCTGCCCTGGTGCAACAGCACCAGAAGAGAACCCTAAAAAATGGGCAGAGGTTAAAATATTATTTCAATCTGTTTGGCTTTCTAAATTATACACGAGGAATGGTTGGAAAAAGCACAAATCCACCAAGAAGCTTTTAGCAATCACTAAATAAATTTGCAGGCTTAATCCACTTATATGTTTAACATATTGGAAATTTGGAATTACAAAGAATTTCAAACTCACAAGACAATGCAGCCAGTAAGTATAGTAGATTAAACCTAACAACCTAAACCAAAGCCTGGAATGCCAATGACATGTGACAAGAAGATGAAAAAGACAGAACAATATAAAACAACTGAGATGCAAGATTTTAATCATATGTATGTGTATATATATATATATATATAGAGAGAGAGAGAGAGATCAATTCAATGAAAACGAATGAGAAACATTTTTCCCCCAAAAAAAAATTGAGAGCGCTAAGAGAAATAAATGTAAGCACCAAAAGTGAGCAAAACCTTTCCGCATACAGTTTGAAACAACCAACTATCCAACACACACAGATGTATACATATAATCATGAAAGATCTGGTCGGTTAATTGCTCCCTTGGAGGACCTTCACCACACACTTAGTGTTCCAATTGAATAACCTCCAAAATAAACTCATGGCTAAGAAGTACTGCCCAACAAGCAAAACTGATAACCTTGATAAAGATACACACTTTGGCGGAGAAGTAGTTCGACCATTCATGACCAAGAAGCATTGATCAAGTAGAACTGATGAGCTTGATAAAGATGCTTTGGCGGAGAAGTAGTTCAACCCCTCCCATTACGGAGCTATATCTTAACACTTAAAAATGTAAATGTCATTTACCTCAATCATATGCTATAAAGAATACAAAAGTACAACCATAATTTCTGCAGAAAAAGGTACAATTTGTAAACCTAATGCCCTTGAATCTAGTAGAGTTCTAAAGGTTAACCGTAGACAAGATTACAGAATATATAAACTACTTTAAGGTTTAAAAAAACTATTAGTTATATTCTTCATTTGAAATTAGTTTCACAGTTGATATTATTTAAAGAATTTCAATATCACATGATCAAGTTACACAATTGGTTCGTTAGGTTTTTCTATAGAAGATAAAAGTTAGCATGAAAATCATTGCCAAAGTATATATGTACTTAAACCAAGACCAGGAAAGCGCACAATACAAGTAAAAAATACCATAGCACGTAAATTAGTATCTGAAAACAATTATATTCTTCTAATACCGGTGACTCGAGATGTCTTAGGTCTAAATATCTATCGTTGATAGAGAAAGCATCTTAATTTCATAAACAGCACATAGGCGGAAATGACAAAATCAGAGATCATAGCGCCAAGATACAACTAACCAACAGAAATAGGGGGAAATCCTATCCAGCAGCTCAATGAAGAGCTAGAGTGAACTTATCATGTCAATCAAAACAAAGGACACCATTTTTTCAGATCAATAGTTCAATCACAAAATAAATGAAAAAAGCCCAATCATGAGCTATTCAAAAAATTATATTTTAAGGCGCGAAGCAAGTCAATCAATCACCATAAAACGTACGCAAAAACACACAAACACCACTTGAAGCAGACAGGAAGGAAATGAATACACAAAGCCCTAGATTTCAAACTCCGCATTTCCACAACCAATCGGATCTTAAAAAAATGAATTGAAGCGAGAGTCGTAAATGAGCAAGGAACCTCTGATCTGATCGGGAAGGGAAAATGCTCGAAGGGGAGAAGAAGCGGATCCGGTACGTCCATCTGAGGATGAATCGCCGCCGACGAACGGGCTTCTAGAGACGAATGAGGCGGACGAAGATTGGCCCGACCGCCATGAGAGGGAAGACAGCCTCCTCCCCGCTACTCTCAGCATCTTTGATCAATAGAGATTTCTCACCTTTCGATTGGATAATTACGGAGGATTTTCGAGCCCTAGTTCAGCCTCTCTCTCTCTCTCTCTTTCTCTGGCTCTCAGGAGAAGGGACAGACAAAAAAAAAAAGAAAAAAAAAAACAAATTTGATATGCCGAACTCAACGACGACGTATTGTTTTTTGTTCAGTGAAAATTGACTATTTCCTAGCCCACCAATTGGGCCGGATCTAGGTCCATTTTAACGGGCTTTCAGAATTTTATTAAGCCCAATTATTTGCAATAACAAGTTATGATAACTTGAAAGTCCATTTCAGAGAGTTACATGTAAATTTTCGAAAATTATGCTCAAAGTAGTTTTATTTCAGGGTTAAATACAAAAATTGGATGAATTTAAGTCTAATTTCCAACTATGTAGATCGATGATGGTCTCGAGTTGAGTTGTGGCCCTAAACTTATTAAATGAAAGAAGTTGGCCCGGATACGTCAGGGCTGAGAATAGGTAGATAGAGTAAATTTCACTTTTGGTCCCATTAGAATATGGTCAAAACATTTTTAGTCCCAAAAGTTACATTTTTGGTCCCCAAATGAATTTTTTTCGACAATTTTGATCCCATATGAATTTTTTTCGACAATTTTGGTCCCATAAGATATTTTTATGACAATTTTAGTCCCATAAGAAAATTTTTTAATAATTTTAGTCCCAAACTAATTGAGATCTTTGGTGTGCTAGACGACACAAATTGATTTCAGATAGAATACATTGGATTTCGGAACGTATATTATTTGTTTTTCATATGAATGAGACACATCAAAATTCACCAAAATTGTTAGTTTTTGGACTAAAATTATTGGAAAAATTTCTTATGGGACTAAAATTGTCAGAAAAATATCTTATGGGACCAAAATTGTTGAAAAAAATTCATTTGGGACCAAAAATGTAACTTTTGGGACTAAAAGTGTTTTGACCCTATTCTAATGGGACCAAGAGTGAAATTTACTCTAGGTAGATATAAGTCGGTACGATATACCAAAAAATTCTTTCCATACTATTTGCTATATTGAAATTTTAGATATGAAAAAATCAGATTGTTATTGTATTGAAACTTTCATTACCAAAATTTATGTCACATAATGTCTACTGATGACGTACCAATATTTTGTTATATTGTACCATACTGAAATTTCACGATATGCTAAAATTATCGAAATTTCATAATATATCGAAATTATCATTATACTGAAAAATTATTTATTAAAAAATATGTGCATTAGTATTTTTATTTTTTCTCAAAATCGAATTTTGACGGAATAAGAAATTAATTGTTGAAGTTGGTCATCTGGTAGAAACATTATTGTGTGGGAAAATGTGATGAGTCACATTTAAGACATCCCACATAAGTTAATTAAAGCTTGTATTTAAATATTTACCTGTTGATTGTAATATCTAGTACATGCGCCTGCCCACTCATGCTCAAGCTTGATCTCAGAATTCAAATCTAGATTATCGTCAATTAAATATGGTGAATTTGGACTTTGCCCAATATCAGTTTTGGAGCTCAACCTGGATCCAGTTCATGAGGGTGTCAGATTAATCTGTGTGCATATATATTCTTCTATTCCATATTTTTTTCATATTTGTGATCTGCCCATCTTCATTTATTTTGGGCAAAACACTGTTTCGGGTCCCCTTATTTATAATTTTTTTCACATTGGATCTCTCTACTTTATTTATGGTAAAATCAGATCTCTCAGTTACCTTATATTAAGGTTTGGGCAAAACAGTGTTTTTGCCTTTATTTTGTAAAGATTCAAGTTTTTTTTTTACTCACACACTCGACCTGGTGGTATTAAGGAGATTCGAACCTGTGATCTTTGATCTCTAAGTAACCTCACTCCACCACTAGGTCATCTCCACCAGGATTTGTAAAGATTGGAGTTTAACACCAAGGCATTGAAATAGTTTTTACAACTAATTCACAAGTATTAAAGTTAAAATAATAATACATACAAATATAATCATACTTTTCAAATTACAAAAAATATAAAGTAGAGGTTAGAGAGAAAAATTGAGACCGGTCTTGATTGCCATTTGCATTTGTAAGAGAAATATTGAAAATCAGTAATACACTTCATGTTATATTAGCATAAATAGATATTACTTAAATTAAACTTAATTAAATAAATAAATTTGTACACTTTTCAATGTGTTCAATTTTCTTATATAAATCGAGGTTATAATAGATTGGATCCTTACAAAAGTCTAAGTCATGTCATTTTAGCCAATCATGAGGGTATCTCGAACGAAAGGTAACATTCTCATGTCACATTTAAATTGTACCAAGTATTTAAGTATAATTTGCACTGTATTATGGATCAATATGGTGGACACATCCTTTAGATGAGATAGCCACGTGGAGTGGAGTGAAGGCAATTTCTTGAAATATGTCTTCTATCCAAGTTAGCGTCCAAGTCATTGCTTAGGTGTAAGAATCTCATGTATCAAGTTTTATATAAATAGTCTAATGTGCTTGTATGTGTGTGTGTGTGTGATAAATTGAGTAATAATATTTTATGTTTATAATATGTTATCAGCAAAAGTTTTGCTCAAGCTTCAAGGTATGTAAAATTTAAGTTTAAATATTGTTTAGAATTAGTCTCAATTTTTATTATATGAATGGCTAATATCGAAAGACAGAAATTTCAAATATTAGATGTTACTGGAAGTAACTATCTAGTTTGGAGGATTGATGTGGAACTACACCTCCAAGGGTTATGGCTTGAAAAAAAACCATAGAAATGTGGATATTGCACTGGCAAACAAAAAGGATGAGACAAATGCTATAATTTTCATACATCATCACCTCTCAAATGATCTGAAAGATGAATATATACAAATCAAAAGGTCATGTGACATATGGCAAAGACTCAATGATAGATTTGGACACGATAGAAGCGTGGTGCTACCTCAAGCACAATATGATTAGCAACATCTGCGATTACAAGATTTTAAATCTGTTGCAGAGTATAACTCAACACTATTCAAAGTTAAATCGCATTTGGCTCTCTGTGGAACAAAGTTGCCAGAATATGACAAACTAGAGAAAACTTTTTCCACAATGCATGTATCAAATGTAGTGCTCCAACAACAATATAGACAAAGACAATTCAAGATGTATTATGAGTTAATTTCGGTACTTCTCATAGCTGAAAAACTAATGAATTGTTGTTGAGAAATCATGATTTGTGACCTCCTAGCTCCCAACGAGTGCCTGAAACATATGCAAGTTCCATCAGAACTGCGGCTAAATTCAAGGATCATGAATATAAGAATAAACATGGAGCCTATAGAGGCAGAGGACGATGTAATTTCCACAAGAGTGCTTGCAGACGTAATCATCCATATCGTCATGATCGAACAACCTAGTCAAGACAACCATTTCAGAAAAAGTTAGAGCATAATAAGATTCAAACAAATAAACATAGTAATAGTGTTTGTTACAGATGTGGAATGACCGGACATTGGTTTAGGATTTGCCGTACCGCTCCTCATCTGGTTGAGCTATATCAGGCCTCGCAAAAGAAAGGAAAAAAAATGTTCAAGCATATATTGCAGAAGCAATTGAGCCACTTTCTATGGTTGAGGCAAATACATCATAAGTTACAAACAATCAAAATTTGAATGATGAAAAATCACTTCGGTTGTCGTATTTCCTAAATGATCCTGATTATGGAACACTAGATGATGATTGGTGGAAATATGCTCAAATTTAGATATTTCATCATGACCTATCTTGTAATCAGTGTAAATATTTTATTTTTTTATGTATCTCGGATGATATATTTTTTTAGACTAACGTTTCGCTTATCTCACTCGGATGATGCATTCCCGAGTTCGTTTTGTAATATTCACATATGATAATAAAATGACTTTTATATATATTGACATTCTATTATTTAATATGCTACAAAAGGGAGAGTATCAAAAAATATGATATTTGTCTTCTTGATAGTGCTTCGACACACTCAATATTAACTAACAAAATATATTTTTCAAGTGTTGCACTATGCGAATTGCAAGTTAAGACAATATCATGCCCTGTTAAGATAATTGATGGTTCAAGAAATGCAACAATTGTGTTGCCTAATGGTACCACTTTATATATTGAAAATACTCTGTTGTCTGAAAAGTCACAAAGAAATATATTAAGTTTTAATGATGTACTTAATAATGGTTACCATTTGGAAACATTTGCTGAAAATAGTAAAGAATGTTTGCGTATTACATCCTATGAGTTGAACAAAATAATTATCCTTGAAAATTTTGAAGCAACAATCTCTTGGTTATATTGTGTTCCTATTCGAACATGTGAGTCAAATGCTACCGCATCATGGAAATTGCTTCATCCTGAAATTTTAGGATTATGGAATGATCGCCTAGGGCACCCTGGAACAACTATGATGCGTAGAATTATAGAATGAACAAGAGGACATCCATTGAAAAATATAAAGATATTGATGTCTAAAGATTACTTTTGTGAATCATGTTCGAGGGGAAAATTTATAACTAAACATTCTATAGAAAAGGTAGGATATGAGTCACCATCATTTTTGCAACATATTCATGATGATATATGTGGACCAATACATCCAGCAAGTGGGTCATTTAGATATTTTATGGTCTTGATAGATGCATCTTGCAGTTGGTCACATGTGAGTTTATTATTCACTTGAAATGTTGTTTTTGCACGCATACTTGCTCAAATTATTAAACTTCGAACTCATTTTTTTTTATTATTCTATTAAGAATATAAGGGTGGATAATGTTGGAGAATTTACATCAAAAAGTTTTGATGAATATTGTGCCATGTTGGGAACTCATATTGAACACCATGTACCCCATGTTCACACCCATAATGGATTGGCAAAGTCATTGATTAAAAGAATCTAAATAATTGCTCGTACATTACTAATGAGATCTAAATTAAACAGTGAAGCTTGAGGTCATGCAGTCTTACATGCATCAAATTTAATTAGATTACGCCCAACTATTTATCATACATATTCCCCAATGCAGCTAGTGTTGGGTATTGAACCAGATATTTCATACTTACACATTTTTGGATGCGTTGTATATGTACCAATTCCGCATCTTCAAAGGACTAAAATGGGGCCTCAACGTAAACTTGGTATATATGGTGGGTTTGATTCCTTATCAATTATCAGATACTTAGAACCATCAACTGGTGATTTGTTTACTGCTAAATTTGCAAATTGTCATTTTGATGAAGTAACATTTCCATTAGTTGGTAAAGATTACAACATTATTGAAAAAGGTAAAAGAGAGCCCCAATGAATCTCTTGTGGAATGAGCCACGTTCATCTTATTTAGACCCACACACATCTGGATGTGAAAATGAAGTAATAAAACTCATTCATTTATAGACATGACAAATAGACTTCCTGATGTATTTAATGATGTTAGGAAAGTTACAAAATCCCATATTCCAGCCACGAATGCTCCAGCTAGGATAATTGTTCCCCAAAAAATATATTGAAATGGATAACAGTGTTCCACATCACAAACATAGTAGACCTTTTGGATCAAAGGATATCGTTCTTCTAAAATGAAGGGGGAAAAACGATGAGCTTACTAACCAGATCAAGAATTCTGAAGTATTCATGAATTGTAATAGTGAAATTTGGAATCGAAACGATATAATCATGGATGGTGTTTTTGTTTTTGAGGTTGTTCAAGTAATTATGGATACTTATTATGATAGTGAACCACATTCAATAATAGAGTGTCGTCAAAGGCATGATTGGCCCATGTGAGAAGAAGCAATAAAATCTGAACTGAATTCCTTACAAAAACAAAATGTATTCGGGCTAATAATTAAAACTCCAAATGATGCCAAACCTGTTGGATGCAGATAGGTATTTGTGTGGAAAAGAAATGAGAAAAATTAAATAGTGAGATACAAAGCTCGAATTGTAGCTCAAGATTTTTCACAAAAGCCTGGAATTGATTATGATAAGACATATTCACCTGTTATGAATATAATCACTTTTCATTTTCTTATTCGTATAGTTGTACAAGAGAACTTGAAAATATGTTTGATGAATGTAGTTACAACTTATTTATATGGTTCACTTGATACAAATATTTATATGAATATTCCTGAATGAATGAAAATATCTGAAGCAAATGTTTCATGTGGTCTATATTCGATCAAATTGCAAAAATCGTTGTATGGATTGAAACAATCTGGTCGCATGTGGTATTGCAGGTTGAGTGAATATCTTATTAAGAATGGATACAAAAATAATCCCATTTGTCCATGCATTTTTATTAAAAGTTCAAATATCGGGTTCGCGATTATCACCGTTTATGTAGATGATATGAACTTGATTGGTACTCCTAAAGAGTTTACCAAAACTGTTAAATATTTAAAAGAGGAGTTTGAAGTAAAAGATCTTAGAAAGACCAAACTGTGCCTTGGTCTTGAATTAGAGCATAGAAATAATGAGATTCATGTTCATCTATCTGTTTATACCGAAAGATTGCTCAAAAGGTTTAACATGGACACAGCCCAACCTTTTGAGCGCTCCTATGGTTATGCGTAATTTAGATCCCGAGAAAGATCCATTTCGACCTAAGAAATCTGATGAAAAAATACTTGAATGCAATTGGAGCTTTCATGTATCTAGCTCAATGTACCAGGCCAAATATCATTTTTGCAGTAAATGTACTTGTTCGTTATAGTACATAACCAACCCGAAGACATTGAAATGGTGTCAAACATATTCTTCAGTATCTTTGTGGCACCACAGACTTAGGGTTATTCTAGTTTAAGGAAACAACCAATGCTGGGCTAATCGGATATGCAGATGCAGGATATAAATCAGATCCGCACAAAGCTCGATCACAAATAGGTTATATGTTATGATATAATGGTACAGCTATATCCTGGCGATCAACCAAACTGACGTTAGTAGCTACATCTTCCAATCATTCAGAGATAATTGCTCTTTATGAAGCTGACAGAGAATGTATTTGGCTTAGATCTGTAATAGCACATGTATGAAATGCTAGCAACTTGAAACCAGTCACAAATACCCCTACAATTATTTATGAAGGCAATACAGCTTGTATATCATAAGTCAAAGAAGGATACATAAAAGACGACAAGACCAGACATATTTCGCCAAAGTTTTTTCATACACATGAGCTTCAAGAAAAGGGAGATTTAGATGTTCAACAATTTCGCTCTTGCCACAACCTTGCTGATCTACTTACAAAATCTTCGCCAACATTTACTTTGAGAAATGGTATTTAACATTGGCATGAGACGCATCAAGAAAATACATGACCAACTTAAAGCATTCGTCATTGATGGGGAGTGAAGATAAGTAGATAACAATGTTGTGTCCAAAAGGGGAGTATTATAGACCAATGTGGTGGACACCTCATTTAGATGAAATAGCCACGTGGAGTGGAGTGAAGGCAATTTCTTGAAATATGCCAACTATCCAAGTTAGCGTCCAAGTCATTGTTTAGGTGTAAGGATCTCATGTATCAAGTTTTCTATAAATAGCCTAGTGTGCTTATATACAGTATATATATATATAAATGATAAATTAAGTAATAATATTTTATGTTTGTGCTCACTGTAACTATATTTCTATAACACACTGCGTTAAATAGTTACAATTCACCCAAATTTTTGCATGTACAAATAATGCTACCCTATAGCATTTGAAATGGTGAGAGGGGACGCCACTCCCGAGTAGGGGTGAGCATTCAGTTTTTCGATTCGGTTCGGTCCCAAAAATGTTAAAATCGAAGAAAATCAAATTTTTTAAAAATAGAACTGATACGATCCGGGATGGGGTGCCAATGATCGAGTTCGCATGTTCGAAAGGTTCTTGCAAGGGAAGCTTGAAAGCACTGAAGGCGCGACCCACACACAGTGGAGGCGCGACCCGGTGCGATTGTGCGCCGACTCAGAGGGGTGAAAAGCATTAAGGGAGGCGCGACCCGCACAGGTCTTGCATGGCGCGACCAACCCACTCGAGCCTCGAGGCGCGACCCGAGTGGCGGCGCGACCAACCCCGTGTCACGCCACTGTACGGACGGTTCTGGATTTGCGAGTTTTATTTATTTTATTTCCTATTTAGTTTAGAACTTTAATTAGGGTTTTGCTTTATTTTGTCTCACCTATATAAGGGACTCGGTACATTATTTTGGAGATAACTTTTGATTATTGAATTTAATATATTTCTCTGCGTGAGATTTGTGAATCACGTATCGTGTCCATCCGACTTATCAAACCGTACATCACAACTATTCGTGGCGTCTTCGTTTTCATCTAAGGTTCTTATTTCCAGTCACTGTTGGGTTATAGGTTTCATATACCTATAGTTCGTCCGTGTTGTGAAGTTCGGGTCAAGGATTCCATTCTCTGACAACCTGATACAAGTCCTAGGGTCCCAGATCGCATCAAGAATCGAACCGAACCGAACTGGACCGAAATATTTCGGTTCGGTTCAGTTTTGAACCGAAATTTTTCTTAAATCTTTTGATTTTTTTTTTGCTTTAAATTGCCTTCATTCGATATAATTAAATATGTACAAGTATGAATTAGCTAATTATTAAGATTCAAGTTCAAAAAATACCAATAAACAATTGAATAAAGTCCATAAAGGTGTAATTCCAACAGAGCGGAGCCGAATAAACTATAAAGTCCAACAAAATTGAGTATTTTTATTGCTAACATATATATAAATTCGGTTTTTCGGTTCGATTCGAGTATTTTTCCTCTGAATCGAACTGAAACTAAAAACCAAATTTTTGTTAAAAAAAAAAATCAAACCGAACCGAATTTTGAAAAAAACCCAACCGAAAAAACCGAACTAATTCGGTTCGGTTCTCAATTTTCGGTACTTTTTGCTCACCCCTACTCCCGAGCAGCGGGCGTGAAGACACATATGTGATAAGAGGTCGCGCGCGGTTGCACCAGTGAGTGGGGTGGGAGAATGATGTGGGTCCTCCCTTACTGCAAATGTTTCCCGCACCATTTCTTCTTCTTCTTTTATTTCCTCTTTATTTTTTTCATTATTTTTCTCTTTTCGAATTTTTTTTCTTCTCATTTTCTCGGTTACTTAAAGAGCCAATTTTTTTATTTTTTTTTCTCTTTCCTTTTGTTTTTTTCAAATTCTAAAGAGCGTGTGAAACCTCAATCTAAATTCAGAATTTTTTGCTTAAAAAATTGTTAATTAACAAACATTATCCTGAAATTTAAAACTTTAAAATAAAATATTATCATATTAAATTAAATAATGTAGTAATTTAATTATATGATGAAAGTCATAAATAATTTTTCATTAGGTTAAAGATGTAAATAAAATGAGTAATATTATAGTGAAACCCCGAAAACATAAAAATTATACCTAAATGCATTGGGAAGATTTGGGTAGCAATTTAGTAAATTTGATAATTTTTTATGTGATAATAATGTGTATCTAAAAATTGAGTACAATACTGGAGATGTCCTGACTCAAGTTGCTTCTAAAATAATCCATTATCCTTTTGTCCAAACTAAAGGCAAGCTCGCTAGGAATCATTGAATTTGGAAGTATGGATATATCTTTATCAATAAGGAATCCGAAGAATGACAATTTCTTATCTCCAAGGTAATAATTGGGCCAAATTCAAAAGTTCAAAAAAGGACGAACTAAGCTTAATTCAAAAGTTTAAGGAACTAATCGGCACAAAATTTAATTTAAATGTGATTGTGCTCCTCAAAAAATATTTTAGGGAGCCAATTGAATATTCTCATCTAATAATCTATACATATATTAAAGTAAAATCGGGTGATAGACAACGGCTCTGTTATAAATCGTTGTCTATCTGATAATTTTGCCTTAATATAAAAACCGTCGTCTATCACATGATTTTGTCCTAATGTATTAGATAACAGTTTTGAGTTAATAGACAACAATAGTGACATTTATTATTGTAAATTTTCTTCTTCTTTTTTTTTTTTTGCATTTTTCATGAAGGTTTAAATTACAACTGTTGTCTTTTAACAAATTTTTACAATCATATATTCTTTAATCGTGACAATGATACATTGCTATTGATAAAATCTTATCGTTTGAAATATTCTAATTCGGTCTTTCTCACACAGATTTTCATTTAATTCCTAAAATTTATTTTCTTTTTATTTGTCATAACAACACAAAATTAATTTTTTTATCTAATTAATTGATATACATACATATCATTTTATTAATTTTTAAAAATTAAACATAACCTACACAGGTGTCTATTGAAATGACAACCACACCAATTGCAACGAGTTAGCTTAATCTGGAATGCTTGTTGTTTGGGAAACTCGCATGCATTCCAATAATTTCGTCTATTCTCATCGGTGGTTTTTGTTAGTGAATAGTGAGACAATTAAGGGTTTCTAAACATAACTCACATTTCGGAAAATAAAATATTTTCATTTAAATTCGCTTATATTGTATTTATTTATAATATGAAGTCCCAATCAATTTTCGATTATATAACTTAATAATATCTCATTATATGAATCTTATAAACATGAAATGTTAAAGAGACAATTTTATGACATATACTACCCCCGTTTCATAATGTTTGTTGTTTTGTTTTTTTTTATCTGGAATTAAGAATTAATTTCGTGGACAAATATACCCATCCCTTATATATGCCATAAAATCTAATTCATCTATATTTTCCTAAAAAATAACAATATTTTCTCTCTCCATATATTTTTCTCTCTTCATATATTATAGGTAAGTTAGAATCAAAAAAATTTGTAGGATTTGAGAGGGTTAAAATTGGGAGAAAAGATGTCAAATTATATAAAACAACAAACATTTTGAAACTAAAAAAAAAACCTTAAACAACAAACATTATGAAACGGATGTAGTATTTCTTTTTCGGAATGTGAGATGTTGAATGATAAACATTTACATGACCTCAAGCTAAATACACTTTCAACTTTCTTAATATACTATATTTTTTCAATTTCTATTTTTATAATAACAAAATATATGTAGTTTGTGAGGTGCTAGTTTATTAATTATTTCAATATTATTATAACGTGTTGGTCAAATAGTCAATAAGAAAGTCGGAAAGGTTAATACGCTTAACGGTTGTAAAATTTATTATTATTCGAGAAGTCGCATTCCGAAAAAACTGCACTGAAAAATATCAAATAGTTAAGAGGAAAGTCGCAGAGGTTTAATTCGATTAACGGTTGTAAAATTTATTATTATTCGAGAAGTCGCATTCCGAAAAAACTTCACTGAAAATACGTTTATTCTGTCTTTATAGCGTAAATTCCACGCGAATTTTTGATTATATGGACCCATAACCCTAGTAGATTTGAGTCATTTTTTGGGTAAAACTTTTTTTTCTTTGGGAAGAAAACAACATTTTGAGAGATTTGGCTTTTGAAATATGGGGAGCTTTGGTTTCAATCATGCACCCTTCTTTGTGTTGTGGGAGTTCGAAGAGAAGGCCAGTTTATTCCGTATAAGACTTCGATTTTATCTGATTTCCTAATATAAAAAAAAGGTACTATATTCTATTTATTTCTATTTTTTTTTTTGTGATTTTAATCGTTTGTATAATTTTAATGATTGAAAATTAGTATTTCATTTGATAATTCTACTGCTGAAATTAATTGCCAGTCTGTCGACCTTACTCTCCAGTCTTAGAAAATCTTAAAACCGACCAAACCTCATATATGTTATTTATAAAAATAAAAATTATTAGTTATTGTTTGTGAGTATTAAAAAATATATTTTTATTCTAAAAAAACAATAATTTTTTTAACAAAATAAACTATTTAGTATGTTATAATAATGAGGTTAACGTCGAGTTGGATCTTGACGGATACAAGGCTCCAAGCCCAACTAATAAACAAATGTCATTACGGAATTTTCTATATCATAGTTTATGTCACTAACAAAAAATACATTTTATAATGTTATACTTTCTTACTTCAATTAAAACAATGTTATACGTTTTAGAAGATAAATATTTTAAATTAAATTGGAGTTGGATAGGATCTAATTTATATCAGTGTTTATTTGCTATTAATACATTTTTAAAAATATAGTAATTATATATATATATATATATATATATATATATGAACACTATTTTAAAGTGTTTTTTCATTTATAACAACTATGTGTGACGAATGTGTACCCTGTTTAGATCTGGATCCTAGCGAAATTTGGCCAATTCTTATTTATACCTATGATTTTGCCCTTTCTTGTTTATATCGATGATTTTGTTGATGTGCTATTTATTTATTTTGAAAAAGAATGACGTGGTTAATTAAGGTTGTCAATTAATTCGCATTTATAATCCACTAATTATCAATTAAACTAAATACTTATAATATTTAACTTAGAATCTATTAGTATGATTTATGTATCTATTCTAAATATTCGTTGGATATTCTCTACTGTAAATTATATTAATGCGAATATATTATAATTTACTGAAAATGTATATATGGTCTGCGTATTACTACTATAAGTTTGACTTATCACGTTTAAGAACTTTTGTTGTGATGTCACTTGTTAGGTGAATGCCTGACCTGCATATTTGTTTTATAGTATTTTATTTGACTGTCTTTTTTAAATAAAAGTCATGGTATATATTTGTTTTTATTTGTTAGGTACGTAAAATCGGGTGCTTACCAAATTGTTTGTACTGTTTCATTATTATTATATATATATATATATATGTGTTGTTCAGTTGGGTACTAGGGGTAGGATAACATTCATTGTGTGAACATAAATATATTATAGCTAATTATTTTATAATGCAACAAATTAATTAATTCTTATTTTACAATTTTCCACATAATTAAGATATAGTAATAACTTTGACAAATATATCACACCCCTCTCCATTTTCATATCCAATTATAATAAGACACATTTATTAATAAATGCAATATGTCTCTCTCCATAATTATTTGATATGGAGAGATCATGTATGAATGCATATCACAAAATTTCAGGAATTTGTTATCCAATTAGTCAGAGAGTCTTGTGTGAGATTGTCTCATAAGTCAAAATTCGTAAAATGTGTCAAGATTCGAATTCAAACAAAATCAAACATCAATAAAATTATAAATGTGTCATTGAATATGAGTTTGAATTTGAATTTTCACTCATCTTACTGATTTTGACCCGTAAAACGATCACATACGAGTTTTTTTTTCTTCTATTGAATTAGTTGTATCTCAATGTAGTTAGTTTAAGGGATAATTACACTTTCACACCTACATTTTGGGTTCTTTTTCAAAATTTAAAAACATTACCCATTTTTCTAAAAATTTTGTAAATCTAACATTTGGTGAATTTTCTGACTCGAAAATCATATGTAATTGATTGTATTTTAATATTTATATTTTCCTAGTCACATTAAAAAATCCTCCAATCAATAAATCTTAAAATACAATCACTTATGTACGATTTCGGGCAATAAAATTGATCAAATGTTAGATTTGCAAAATTTTTGAAAAAGTGGTATTGTTTTGTTAATTTTGAAAAAATTGGCTATTTAAAAAAAACTGAAAATGTAGGTATCAAAGTGTAATTTGTCCTTAATTTAATATGTACTTTTGGTCTATTTAAAAACTTTAAAAGATTAAAACATTAATAGATTTGATTTTATTCATTTTTTTTAGGAAAGATTTGATTTTATTCATGATATTATGTATAAATAATAAAACACTAAATTAAAAACATACGTGGTTCGATGTTATAATAGACATATAGTTTTGTATAAGATAGTGTTGGTATTTTTTATTATAGTTATGTATGTATATATATGTATATATATCTACTAGTAGTGTAATATTAAGTGCAATTTATATATAATACTTGCAATGCGAACGCAAGCCTTTCGTCCAAACTAAAGTCACTTTTGTCTATTATCTTGTTTTTTAAGACTATACATATGAAATTAATAATTTTCGATCCAAATTTTATGATACATTTAAGATTACAGGTAGGCAACATAAATAATTTTGAAATGCACGATCCACACATTAGATTTTTCCACCTAAAAAGTATTGTCTAATTAAAAGCTCGTGTGTTTGGGATTTTGATATTAATGAGATTAGTCGGATTTTTAAAATGGCAAATACACGTTATGATCCATTAATATAGTATACTGTATGTGTATCTATGATGTCACCACTATTAATGCGTCCTCATCCTAAGTTTTGAATCGTATTTGGATGTGTAGATGAGAACACATTAATAGCTTGCTATTTGTAGATTATCAATTATTAGTATACTATTAAATGAATTGGATTATACTCCATATGTAATATTGAAATAATTATCTTTTTAGAATTAACAAGCGGAATTAAGATATAATGACTTTGACAAATACACTATCTTATCTCCACCACATATCAAATCATATTAGTATATATATTTTTCTAATATATGCAGATTTTGTTCTCTTCTTGATAAATATATACTTAAAATTTAAAGATAGTTTATGAAAAATATGTTAAATGACACTTATTTTATTAAAAATTATAAAGTGGCACTTATTTTGACACGAGAGAATGTTATCAGAAAAAAATAAAAAATAAATAGCTCCCATTAGAAAATCACACTTTCTATTACCCTGTGCTTTTCATGACATCGAGTTGTGTATAGTAGGACTTGTTTGCTAGACTCTGTAAGGCGTAATAAGTACTTATGACGACCTAATATTATATTTGCTTGAAAACCAAATCTTCTTATTAGGTAGAAGTTCGATATTTGCTAATCATTTATGCTTAATTACACATCATATCACATCCCATATGTCATTCTGTATGAATACACACATATTAATAAATATATTAATTAGATAATAAAATTACCTTATACACACTTATGCGTGCATTAAATGAGTTAAATATGCACTTGTTTGAATGCATTAAATGAGGACAAACATGATAAAAATGTGAAATTTTTACCTCGATTGTATAGAATAACACTT
This sequence comes from Perilla frutescens, assembly GCA_026008535.1. Lineage (NCBI taxonomy): Eukaryota > Viridiplantae > Streptophyta > Magnoliopsida > Lamiales > Lamiaceae > Perilla > Perilla frutescens. Next base: position 23,146,575 of record BRKX01000010.1, on the reverse strand, counting down.
ATTGTGAAACGAATGTAATATGAAATATAGTAGATAATTATTAAAAATATTATACTAAAATATCCTTAAATTTATTACTTAAAAATATTATTGTAGAATACTCACGTAATAATTTAAGGATGTTTTATAAATTGCAATTTTATGGAGAATTTTAATAAGTCAATCAAACTTTAGATTGTTGATACACACATATTGTAAATATTTTTATACACTTAGGTATTAGATGTTACACGATTAACTATGATGTCTTTTACCATATAAGATATCAATATTGTATTTATTTTAGTGTATTAAAATGTATGCAATATACATGTATTAATAATATATTGTTTGGTTGAATGTATTCGAATTCTCCATAAAATTGCAATTTCTAAAATATCATTTAATCAGTACCATATATCGTGTGAGTATTCTATAATAAGATTTTAATCAATAAAGATTGGGATATTTTAAATTTGTAATCATATATAAATGGTTAGAATATTTTGGATCCTTGCATAATCATGAATTTTAATTTTGTAAGCAAACATAATATTTGAGTGTCTTATATTTTTATTTTGTACTTACAAGATATACTCATTATTAAATATTAACATGTGATATGAAATAAATGATATCAAATTAATATTATCGAAAGTAATAAAATAATAAAGGAAAAAAAAGAAATTAACAAATATTAAGATTAATATTGACAAAATAATAATTCTCAATTCATTAAATAATAAATATGAAATGAAATCAATGATATTAAATTAAATTAATACCATCAAAATCAATAAATAGAATGCTCAATAGTATAAATATGAAGTAATAAAAGAAACTAAGACTAATATTCACAAAATAATACTTCTCCCAATTCTTTAAATAATAAATATGAAATGAAATCAATTCTTTAAATAATAAATATGAAATGAAATCAATGATATTAGTCTAATATTATCAAAATTGAGAAATTGAATGCTTAATACAAGAGTAAATGGTAATAAAAAGAAATGGAAAGAAAATGAAAATTAACAATATACAATATATAGTCCATTTTAGATTCTTAATTATAATTTGTAAATTATAAGATGTATAAAGTAATAAAAGAAAAAATAAATAAAAAAAATCTAATTTTTGTTGCTATGTGTAAACGAGCCGTGCTCGAGCCAAATAAGACTTAAACGAGCCGAGCTTGAGCTTGATGGTATTCGGCTCAACTCGTTTACACCCCTAATTTAAATGTGATATCAAGTTCGTATCTCAATATCTTCATCAATTAGCCATTCACTATATATTTTTAAGTATGCAAAAAAAATTCGTGCTAGACTACATGCGGGTCAAAATCCATTAGACGAGTATTCAGACATACATATATTTCATTGTTATAACTTATAATTGATACCCTTTTCAATAAAATATAGTTACAAAAATGAGACCACCTTTTATTTGAAATTTTAACGGTACTTTCAAGTAAAATAAACATGATATTTTTTAATATTAGAATTGATACTGATCATACAAAATGACGTGAATTCATAGTAAGTATTTCATTGCCATTTGAGACACAATAAATGTGATTTATGAAATTAAAATTGGTAATGGACATAAAGAGAAAAAAATCCTAAAAGTAAAGAAGAGTAGGATCCATTTCCATTGGTTAATCAAAGTGATTTGAATGAGAATTTAGACAAAAAATAGGTGGCATAGATTGTATATTGATTATTGGCGAAAATGGTAAGCAAGAGGGAAAAGAGGAGAAATTGAAAAAATTCAAAAAGTTTCCTGAAAAATTAATTGAGGATTTCAAGTCCGCGCCAAGCCCCCAAATTTATCTCCTGTATTTAAGCGCATACTCCCACAACCAACCACTCACTCTGCTCACCACTTTCATCTCTTTTTTTCTTTATTATTATTATAATAATCATTGTTATTTATTAATCATCATTTGGTCTCAACGATCACTCCCATCTCAATGGCGCAACTTAGCGACCTCCCTTGCGACGGCGACGGCGTGTGCATGGTCTGCAAGCACAAGCCGGCGGAGGCGGAGATCCTCACGTGCAAGACGTGCATCGCTCCGTGGCACATCTCCTGCCTCACTTCCCGCCCCCAAACCCTAGCCGACGCAGCCAACTGGGCCTGCCCTGACTGCTCCGATCTCTCTGCCGTCGTCGCCAAGCCGCCTGTCTCCTCCGGGGGACTGGTGGATAAGATTCGCGCGATCGAGTCCGATGTGTCGCTCACTGATCGGGAGAAGGCGAAGCGCCGGCAGGAGCTGCTGAGCGGGGCAACGGACTCCGACAAGGAGAAGGATGCGGAGAAGGAGATGAATGCTCGTGGCGCTGGGGGTGTTTTGGGGATTTTCGGAGACAAGTTCAACTGCTCCATTTGCATGCAGCTTCTCGATAGGCCTGTTTCTGTACGGTTTTACTCCCTTTTACCCTCTCTTTACTAGCGCTAATGTCTTCCGCTTGTTTGAAATTTTTCCATTTTTGTGCCTGATTTGGGATTTTGAAGCGAATTGACTTTTTGCCACGGCGAAAATGATGAATAATTTGACTTGGTCCGGGCTCTGGCATTTTCATTTGAACGGCGTCGTTTTCGTGCTGTATAGAAGTTTTCCGCTTTTTCTCTTGGCTATTTTGAAACATTTGGGGTTTTCTTTGTTTTGTGGCGCATTCCATTATCTCACCACTCCTTTTCAAACAAAAGCAAATCCCTATTTTATATGCTTACATTTTTTTTGGGGTATGGAAATTCCTTTTATCTTGCAAACATTTATTTGCATGGACTGTTTTTCAAATTTATGAGTTATATCCAAATTCGATGTTCTGCAATCTCTGAACTTGATGCTTGTCTGTTTGAAGTTATTGAATGTGGCTTAGATACTTCTATTGGATGATCAATGCGTTCACATGTGCTATATCGATGACTTGATTTGTTTTATATTGAGATGGAAGAACATTTAAATGCTAATGGTTTCTTTATTAGTTATACGACTGAGCTCCATTGCTATGCAGGCAATTGTTTCCTATGTGTGGATTCAAGTGCATTGTTTTATTATGTAATTAGTGGCTAATGATTTTAATTTCCCATGTAAACTAAGTTCAAGAGTTTCTACAGTCATCATAATATTGTTGATTCTGCTTTCAGACGCCATGCGGTCACAACTTCTGCTTGAAATGCTTCCAAAAATGGATTGGGCAACAACGCAAGAAGACTTGTGCTATTTGTCGTAAGTTGATTCCACCGAAGATGGCAAGGGAGCCTAGAATTAACTCTGCTATTGTTATGGCGATCAGAATGGCCAAAGCTTCCCAACCTGAGCACTCAGTAGGCCCTACAAAGATGTATCATTTTATTCACAACCAGGATCGTCCTGACAAAGCATTTACCACAGAGCGAGCCAAAAAAACTGGAAAAGCTAATGCATGCAGTGGGAAGATTTTTGTCACAATTCCTTCAGATTTTTTTGGTCCAATTACGGCAGAGTACGACCCGACAAGGAACTTAGGTGTTATGGTTGGAGAAACTTGGGAAGACAGGATGGAATGCAGGCAGTGGGGTGCTCACTTTCCCCATGTTGCAGGTATTGGCGGTCAGTCCACCCATGGGTCTCAGTCTGTTGCACTCTCTGGGGGTTATGAAGATGATGAGGATCATGGGGAATGGTTTCTCTACACTGGAAGGTATTTAATACTGCTACCAACAGTCTTTAATTATGTTTAAGATGATGCAAACTTTTTTGTTTCCCACAGAATTTTCTCTTAAGTTAATGTGAAACTGGATGTGTGGTCTGCCAAGACTTACTTTATGGAGGCCCATATTAATAAGTTATCTTGTAGAGTCAGTGTGTGAGTTAATTTTAACTGACGCATGAGGAAATCCTTTCCTGATTGTCCAATTAATTTGTTTTGGTTGATCGCTATCACCGGAAACAGTTGTTGATGACCGTAAGTTAATTATTGCCTGCTAAATATTTTCTTATGTTTGATGTTGCATTGTTTCGTATTGTTAAGGCCTGTCTTAATACTTTACTTTATTGCTGTTTGCAGTGGGGGACGTGATCTTACTGGGAACAAAAGGACGAATAAGAAACAATCTTTTGACCAGACATTTAAAAGTTCCAATGAAGCTTTAAGACTTAGTTGCCGTGAGGGTTATCCTGTACGAGTTGTGAGGTAAGCTGAAATTTCTGTTTGAGGAACTGTGCTAAAACATTGCATATATTTCCTTGAATGTTATTCAGGGTGGGAGCAACTACATGTTTGTATTTGATTTTTCCATCCGCTCTGCTTCCATCTAATGATATCCTCACTGTAAAAAGCCAAAAAAGGAAACCAAACAAAAGGAAAGGAACTACCTTATGGTTATATGATATTGACTAGGTTTGATTGATGTTCCATTGTGATCATTCAATTAAGTGGCTCTTGCATTACTTTGGTGTGCTTATTTTTATCAAGTCGTTTTTGTTAACTTTGTGAATGAATGATGCTACTTGAAGAATGGAAAAGTATCACAGGGACTAATGTTCCCTGTTTTGATAAATCTAGATGTTAGATGATATGGTTTCCAGGTACAATTAAAATTCTTAGTAATGTAATATTTTAGATGCCCACCATTCATTTTCATAGTAGGATACTTTTGGTGCTGAATCATGTTTAGTTGGAGAATGCCAGAATGTCCTTTTTCTATTGTTCTTCGTGTCGTTTAATACTTTTATGCTGGAGAAAGAATTAGACAATAGAACTATATCTTCCACTTGGGAAATATGTATGCAGAATTTTATTTTGTTGCTAGGTGATGGAAATTTTGAACGTTATTAAATCTCTACACTTGTTTACTTACTGAGATAATGTTGAGAAAGTTGTCTTCCGTATGTATGTATGCTTTTTTTTTATCATTTTAATGCACAGCTTAATCTCATAACAAATTTTCTTTTCATTGGTAGGTCCCATAAAGAAAAAAGGTCTTCCTATGCACCACAGGAAGGTGTACGTTATGACGGGGTTTACAGGATTGAAAAGTGTTGGCGCAAGCCTGGCCAACAAGTAAAAATTTACTAATAGTAGAATTTCACTTGCAATTTTTATTTATATCCTCTCACAGTCCACTACTTCCTTGTTGAATTATTTACAGGGATTTCTGGTCTGCCGTTATCTATTTGTTCGTTGTGATAATGATCCTGCGCCCTGGACTACGTAAGTTGTTTTGTCATCACACCACTTGCATCCTCCACAATACTTTTTTCTATTTATATTCTTAAACTATACCCTTTTTGGCTTGCAGTGATGACCAAGGTGACCGCCCGAGACCTTTACCTTGTATTCCAGAGTTGAAGAAAGCTACTGATCTTACTGAAAGGAAAAAGGTTCCTGCCTGGGATTATAATGTGAGAAACCTTAGTCTGGCTAGGTTATTTTATTATTATTCTTGTGAATGTACTAGTGCTTTGTATTTGAGGTGTGCATGGGTCTTTGCCTCTCTAATTCTGTGGGTAAAATTACTATAAGACTCATCTGTCTTAAACTTTTAATATAGGAGGAACAGGGCATCTGGACATGGACGAGACCTCAACCACCAAGTAAAAGGACACCTGGTGATTCTGATAATGAGAAAAAGAGTAAAAAGAAACAAAAAGGTCGGACTGGAAAGGCATCTATAAAAGGAAAGCTTTTGAAAGGTAAATCTTCCCTTTCCATTATTAACGCTGCTTTAAGTATTGCTTTTTTTTTTTTGAGAATTATGGATGATTGCATGTTGAATTGTGGCATGGTAAATGTAATGCAGAATTTAGTTGCCTCATCTGTCGGAAGGTGATGGTTATGCCCCTCACTACTCCCTGTGCTCATAACTTCTGCAAGGCATGCTTAGAGGGTGCCTTTGCTGGTCAAGCTCATGTAAAAGAGAGAAAATCAGGAGGGAGGACACTGCGAGCAAAGAAAAATGTTATGAAATGTCCATCTTGTCCAAATGATATTTCTGATTTCCTTCAAAATCCTCAGGTACGAATATTATTTATTGTTTTGTTGCTGTTCTCTACTTATAGAGAGTTTTTTATCTGGTTGTACAGAGCTGGAGCTGACCATGCATGAGTTACTATGTGCGCAGGTCAACAGGGAGTTGATGAATGTGATTGAAACACTGCAGAACCAGATGGAGGAGGAAAGCTCGAAGGCTAAAGAAGCTGAAGATGGCGTGGATGTGCAAAGTGTGAATTCAAGTGACAATGCTAGTAGTGAGAGCACAAACACGGACATGCAGGAAGATGGTGACAGTATGAATGAACAATCCGACTCTGCTGCTGAAGATAAAGAGAACTGTGATGTGAATGCTGAAATCCAAAAAGTGGACAAGAGTGATACACCTCCAAATGGCACAAAAGCTCGGCGTGTTACAAAGCGAAAGAAACCTTGCAATGATGGTGCTGCTAAAGCTGGCAGACCTAAAAGAACCTGTGTCGGGAAGGCTGGGGCAAATTAGCTCCAGATGCAGGCAAGGAGCAAAGAGGCTATCTCTAATTCGACTTCTGCTTATTGCCTCATCTCCTTCTGTTTTGCAGTAGCTCCCTCCACCTGCGTGGTTAACTTTGGGCTCTGTTATTGTTTTATTTTTTTTGGTGGGTCTTTGGGGAATGAGTAGAATAGTTTATGAACTACATTTTTTTTATTTGGTTTCATGGGTACAATTTCTCTTGGCATGATTTGAAAGAGAAATGCTTTGAAACTACATTTGGATGTGATGGCGTTAACCATCTTTAATCTGTCTTTTGATCATATGCTTATCCCTTTTAAATTAATCCCGTAACATATACAGAAACATACCAAATGCAGTGTCTATTGGTGATTTATACGATACACGCAGAACGTATGTAAACCAACAATAGATGTGCACTGGTATGTTTAGTGCTGAAAACAAGCTGAGCCAAACATTTTGAGGTTCGAACTCGGCTTGAGCTCAATTCAAGCCTTTTTCCTTTTGTTTTGTTTGAGCTTGTCTTAACTTGATACTTGATAATTTGTTAATTGAGCGAAAGCTTGGAAAAAAGATTGTTTAATTTAGGGTTAATGTTTAATTTGTCCTCTAAACTAATTTCTGAGGAGTATCCTGACCCTTAAATTGAATTTGAGTCTAATTAGTTCTCGAACTTTTGAACTTAGCCTAGTTAGTCCCTTGAATTTTTGAATTTAACCTTTAGTTAGTCCTTTGATAAATAATTTTGTTTCGCTTGTTTATAAAAAATAAAAGAAAAGAAAAGATATACAAAATGAAATATTTTTATATAAATAATTTTAATAGTACATAAATTGTCATTATGTGCTCATAGCTGATGTGTTGATACCACGTGGATGAGGGTGTCAACCACTAATTATGTTTCCATATTTAACTCCAAATTAAATTATTCTTAATACTTAATATTTTATAAACCCCATTATCTTAAATAAAAAAATTCCACACCATGGTAATTTAGACTTGTCTTAAATTCGATTTTTAATTGATCTCCGTTATGATTCTCGAAACTAATTGATGTCGCAAACATTTTTTTCCTCATTTTTCATCTCAAACAATCTTTGAATTAACAGAGATTAATTATGAAATTCAAATCACAAATCTCTCAGAATTTTCAAAACAACTGACGTCTACATCATATTTTCAAACAATCTTTGAATAAATTTATTGATCGTATTCTCTATAATTCTTTGAAAACTTTTACAAATTATAATTTTTTTTCTTCAAATATAGTAGTTTAATTAGTTGTTGACTCGCTTGCCCACATAGTTTAATTATGGTCTATATTAACTTGATATATTTTAGGTGTTACTAGTCTACTATAATATAATCAACGTAATATGTATATTATATATAATTTATCTAATATAATATATAGATTTTCATTCTCGAAATTCATATAATATAATTTTACAGAATACATACATGTACATATAAAAGATATGGAGCATTTTCCGGATAGTAGTATTTATAGTGAATTAATTTGATGATAATGTGATTTCAATATATTAATTCATTAATTTATATTTTTCTTCAAATTATGCTAGCTTCCATGATGAAGTTTGATATATATTTGGATATATTGAATGAGAAATGCTCGTATATTCTTAATTTTTTTGGGTGGATAATAGTTATGGACGTTCTATTTTTATTTTATTTAGAAACAAGCAAAACAAATTTTTTTACCTTCAAGTGGCTAATTGGGTCTAGTTTAAAAGTTCAAGGAACCAAATTTAATTAGTTTAAGGGTCAGATGCTCCTCTGGAAATAATTTAGAGAGCAAATTGGACCTAACCCTTTAATTTAACTGTTCGAATTTGAGCTCGATAAAAAGTTCAAATTAAATTAATCCCGTAATTTTCTAAACTTCTCAGTTTTTATGCAGTGATATGATGTGTAATCACTTAGCAGCCGTGCCTATAAATTTCTTTTCTAGATTGAGGGTCTATGTAGAGAAATATTAAGTGTTGTGTCTATTGGTGGTATGTCAATGCATGTAAATCAACATTAGATAATACGTTGGTGTATTATCTACTAGACTATCAAACCATTGGATCACAAAGAAATGCAAAGCAAATATGAAGTAGATTTCTAAGAAGGCACTCATCTATTTTTATTTTTATTTTATTTTTATTTTTGGTTTGATAGACACTAATTTTATTCATGAAAATCAAACATATTGCAGTTTCCTATTTGACAAAAATATTACTCGCCTGCAGCTAATCGGAATCCAGACGATTGTCCTGCGCCTCAAGCCTTTTGATGAGAGCTTCCCTCTCCTCTTGGGGCAATGCATTGAAGATGAAGACGGATTTGTCTCCTATATCATCCTGCAGGACAGACAAACAACGCCATTACAGTGTGCTCAAATGCAGGAGAGCTAGCAGAATCGAGATCGATGCAAACTACAAACCTTGATAGGCTGAGTGAACTTTCTTCCAGCAAAAACTACAAACAGCGCCATCCACACGCCTAACAGACTCACTTTTGTACCTTCATCCATCAACCCACTCTGTACAACCATCAAACCTCCATTATTTCAGGAAAAAAAATCATCAAACTCGTCTACTTAAGTCTCAGGCAGATCTCTCTCTCTCTCTCTCTCTCTCTCTCTCTCAACACACACACAAAGTTATTTAATTAGTGTGAGAATTTTGTACCAGATGCCCAAGCAGAACAGACGGAATGATAAATGTCAATATTCCAGCTTCCAACTTGCCATAGCAAAGCCCTGTCACAGATTACACACACATTATTTTTTTTTTTATATGAAGTTGAATTTGCTGAATCATTCATATTGCTCACAAATTGGAGCTGAATTATTAGTAATTGATACTAGGCATTAACAAATAAATGAAACATCGAATTTGTTGGCAATGAAATCGAAACCACACCTTCCTTGAACACAAGGCCAGTGAGCGCAGCGAAGAGGGGACCGACAAACCATACGGCCGCCGGATTCTCAACAACGTACTCCACCAAACTCTTCCCCGCCGGCTGAGCAAGGGCGGCGTACGCCGCCAGCGATCCAAGAGCACCGATCAGCCACAGCGCCTGGAGCGCGCGCTTGATTTCCGTAACATATATGTGAATCAAATAGAGAGACAGCCCCAATCCACAAGCTCCGACGCCGTAAAACAAATCTAAATTCCTCCCGATCAATTCATACAATTCCGAACCACTACCGTGCAGGAAAGCCGCCGAAGACGCAATCACGAAAGAGGAAGCGGCGGCGACGAGTCCCGATCTGTAGAGAACCACTTCCTGAACGTCGGACGACTCGACTTTCCATGGGCCGTAGACGCCTTGGTAGACGGCGGTTGGCTCCGGCTGTTGTCCGAGCGCTTGGCATTTGACGGAGAGCGAGGAGCGGAAGGTGCGGTGGCGATTGGGCGGAGATGGAGTGGGGCGGAGGAGCAGGGATTTAGGTGAGGGTTTTGGGTATAGATGAAGAATGAGGTTGGTAGAAGTCATGGTTTTGAGGAATATAGTTAACGAATACGAACCAGTCCTACCCGCTAATTTTGGATTAGTAGTTAGGAAAACGAAATTCCGTTTCTCTTTCTCTCTCCTCTTTTTTTTTTTTTTTAAAAAAAAAAATACAAATTAAATCGATTTTATGTGATAATGGTGTGAGCTGGAGAGATGTGTATGTATGTGTTCGGACACGTGTAAGTGAGTGAGTTTTTTCATTTTGGGAAATTATTTTGGACTGCTTAAGGCCCATTTCGAAATGTGGAAACCCAATTGCGAGAATATTTTAGGATAAGGTGTATGTAACTGAATAAAATACATATTTTAGGGGGTACCCTTATTTTTTTTTAATCAAAATACATATTTTAAAAATATAATTTAATTTATTTTGGGATATATATGGTGATTTTGTGGAGATGTTAATTATATTGGTTTCAAATTTTTTTACCTCTTGGCTTGTGCGTTTTTTTTAAGACAATATCATCTTAAAAATTACACAAATGTCTTTAGTATAACAAGATGTAAAAAAATAAATAAATTAAGATCAATGTCAAATTTCGGAAAGATGTCCGATTGGCTACAATTAACATATTCGCAATATCTCCATAGATGTCCTAAATTTTAATTTGGAAAAATATTTTTAAAATATGTATTTTTGATGATATTTAAAAAATAAGGGCACCGCCCGTGCAGACGGCAACGAATGTTCCAACGATGCCGAATTGCCGATGCAATAATACTTAACTAGATGGGCCTTTCTTAATTTGGTAGCCCATTCAAAAGCTCATAAATTGTGTTTACATGAACGCTGAAGCTCTTGATAGTTATTTTTTGTTTTATTTTGTTTTCCCTTGAGGGAAGCTCTTGAGATTTCGGCAACCTTTCTAATTGGATTTCTCTGAGATGACCACTGACCACCGTTTGCAGCCATCCTCTCTAACAATTCCATAGCCTCTTCAGCACACAACTTAAACATAGCTCCTCCTGCAGCTGTATCTATTCGGTCTCTTGTATGCTCCATCAAACTATTGTAGAAATAACAAACTTGCTGATCTGTCTCGAATCCATGCTTCGGGCACTTCCGGATGAGATCTCAGAACCGTTCCCAAGCTTCATACAGAGGTTCTTGGTCAAATTGCCTGAATTGTGTAATCTCATTTTTCATCCCCAGTGTTTTGCTTGGAGGGCAATACTTAGCTAGAAACTTCTTGCACAATTCTGACCATGTTCTGACTGAGTCTGCATCCAAGGATAGGTACCATAACTTTGCCTTGTCTCGCAGAGAAAACGAGAAAAGACGAAGCCTAATGTGGTCAGCTCCTACTCCATTCATCTTGATAGTACCGCATATCTCGAGAAACTACGCCAGATGCGCATTTGGATCATCGAGCGCCCCTCCACTGAATTGGCTCCGCTGAACCATTGAGATCAAACCCGGCTTCAACTCGAAATTATTGGCATCAATAGCTGGTAACTGCACTCCACCAAAGTTTCCAGTAACTTGAGGCTCCAAAGCCTCTCGAATGGGTGGTGGGACAACTGGTAGAGCTTGCTGGTGCTGCTGTTGTAGCAAGGCCTTGAGTTCCTCCATCTCTCTGCGCATTGCAACCATCTCTTCTTCTCTATTTGCCGTCATCTTCTCAAATCAACGCCTATTTTTCTTACTTTGCCTTCTTGTAACCTCAATTGTCGGATCTAAAAATACTAAATCTTTTGTACCTTGAGAGCATGTGATCATGCACCTGTGAAAACTAAAGAAGAATCAATTCGACTAAAATAAATAAAAGTTTTGAAATAAAATAAAATAAAATTCTAGATTAAAGATTCACAGGTAAATCAAATATTAGCCGTTAGATTACTTCAGTCCCCGACAATGGCGCCAAAAACTTGTTCGGTATTTTATTTCACTAAAAACCAACCCGCAAGTATACAGAGTAATTTATAACAAATAATGGTGAGTAAGGTCGTATCCACATAAACTGAATAATAATCACAACTAAGTACCTAATTATCCTATTTCACTTTATCTAGAAACTCATAAATTAATATGGGATTTTGAAACAAATAATTAAAAGAGACAATTAAAATAAATTAAACAAGCTAAAAGAACTAGGAAATTCAAACGAGGGAAATGGATTCTAGGGAAGCTTCATTCAAATGAATTCATGCAAACAATTAATTATTAAACCGATTTTAATTTCAGAATTTATAAGAGCAGTCACAAATACAATTATAACCTCTCCCTTGAGTAAGTTATAAGAGGAAATTAGATTGGAATTATCACCTCTTGGTCTCAAATTAGCAATTAAATTTAAATAGCACAAAAGACTGAAAATTTCTACGTGATTTTTAATCCATGAGAAAATCCATGGATTAGGTCTAGACGTTTTATTTTATTATGTTGTTTTAATGTAATATGAAAAATAAAATTGTTAGACCAAGCAGTGATTTTTGAAAATTACTAGAGTATTGAGTTGTATTTTTATTTCATTCTAGATATATTAGGATTTTCCTTTTGGAATAGATATTCTATATTGAACTAGTAATACACCCGTGCGATGCACAAGGTAAAAGATATATGGATAATTTTAAATAAATAGTTTGTATAAATAAAATTATAAAATTACAGTATAGTTTTGATATTTGCAGAATTGATTGCTTAATTTTATTATTGTATATTATTTAATTATACAGTCGAAAGTTCATCAATCGATCATAATATTTTTGAGTATAGAAATTTGAAAACAAACTTAAACAAACCTCAATCAATTGAAGTATTGTTGAGAACCAAAATTTGAGAACAAACTTAAACAAACCTTTCATAAACTAATAAACTATTCAAAATCCAAAGTAACAATATTATAGTGAGTGTGAATATGAAAAATTATAATTCCAGAAATATCAAGAGCAATGCTTCGAAGAATATGTAGTGATGTTCTGGAGATTAAAATAATTAATTACAAGATAATTAATTATTATTTTTTGGTATACCCTACAAGTACACATCGGGAATTTCAATGCTTGCATCTTCATCATTTGTACCTCCAAGAAGACCATCTCCTATGGCAGCAATCCAATCAGATTTTTTTTGAAATTCAAATGCTTCAACCTCAGAATCAACAGTTTACAACCTCATATTCTTGGTCATCCTTAACACTTGCACATCCCTCCAGATGTAAGATGAATTGATAGTTGCATTTACCACATCTTGTCTTCTACCTTTTGGTATAACAGGTAGAATTTGCCTGAAATCTCCACAAAAAACAATGGTTTTACCTCCAAATGGTTGATGGTGGCTAAATGAGTTCTTGAATCGTATTATATCCTTCAAAGTTCTATCCAGAGCTTCAAAACAATATTTATGCATCATAGGTATTTCATCCCATATTACAAGTTTACATATCACCAGAAGCTCGGAAAGCTTACTTTCTTATTTTATGTTGCATGTAGAATCTTCGTTAGGATTAATTGGGATAGCAAATCGGGAGTGAGCAGTTCTTCCTACAGACAACAGTAAAGATGCTATCCCACTTGAAGCAACATTCAACACTATGTCTCCTTTTGATCTTAATGCATCAGATAATGTTTTCCATATGTTTGTTTTACCCGTACCACCATAACCATATAAAAAAAAACACGACCTGAAACGGTTTGTGTTTTTTTTTTATAATAGTCATACACATGACATTGTTCTTCAGTCAGATTAGCAAGAAGAGCATTATGTTCTGATGTTAAATGTGATCGATCATAACACAATTCATCATTTATCATACTATTACTCATCTGACAAAAATATTCTTCTAAAGGATACGACATCTCTTCGAATTCGCACAGACTGCGACCACACTTTATCAAAATTTTTTCATCTCAGCAAGTGCATAGTTTCTTATATGATCTTGAGTCAATTTTAAATCTAAAATAAAAATAATTTTTTATTGCAAATTATAAATAAATAAACAAACACATAGATATATAAGTATTTTGTAATATATATATATATATATAATGGAGATAATATTAATTTTGCAATAAATAGTATACCTGGATGATTAAGAATTTTGCATTGCCTGTGAAGAATATCATCAGACAAATAATTCCAACACTTCCCCCATATAATCTCCGGTCTTGCCATGAAATTAGCAGTGAGCAAAAATAGTTGTCTTAGTGAATGAGCAGAACACCATTGACTCACTTCAATAATTCCATCGATGTACTCATTATCATCATCTAACAAATCCAATGCATAACACACGTTATGAAATGTCCATTTATGCATCTTATATCTTCGAACGATGTGGATCAGCGTACAATATTTAGAAGAAGTCTCAAATAGTACATCTCACCAGCACCTGGATGAACATAGAAGATCCTATCAATAGAAAATCCTTTCTTCCTTGGAACCCACTCTCGAATCTGTGTTTTCCACACAAACTTGGTTGGAAATTCATAATACGTCAATTTCCTTGCTTCTAGATACTTTTTATTGTCTTTAAACCAAGTGAGGAACATACTGTGACTAACTGACGGATGATTCACAATATTTTCAAGCGCATCGTTATTAGAAAAAAATATCTTCTACTCATTTGGCAAATGAAAACTCAAGTGCTCAACTGGTGGATCTCTATAGTTAATATCAAATCCAAATATTCTCCATAATGCTTTACACGGAGAAACATATTTGCAGTCATAGTACATATTTACCTCATCAATTACTTTAGGTTGAGTTGCATCTTTAGTGGTTCGATAGAAAGAAGCCGTTACCCGATCATTACCCTTACTGATGTACTTAAATAAGTACTTAATAGATTTGGATTGATTACACCATTCGGTATTAATATAAGCTCCATACTTCATCAACAAATATTTATTATGAGGAACAACATATCTATTGTCAAGATAAATGCCATTCTTCATGATCGTATGACCGTTATCCCTCATTTTATAGATTGGGTAGTCGTCCTCGTCAGTAGAAGTCATCTCAATGAATTTTTTCGGGAAGTGTTTTGTACACCTGCCTTCTGACATGCAAGGTGACTCTTTCCTCATACTACCACAAGGACCGTGAATCATGAACTCATGCACGTTGTCATAATACAACTCATCCATAATTTGATCTGGAATTTCAGCAGAAATTATGCGATCTATATCTTCTCTAGTAGGATTTATACCTTCTGTTGCTAAAATTTATACCTTTTGTTGCTAAAAAAAACAAAATAAGTGCATGTGGGAGGCCTCTTTTCTGAAACTCAATAGTGTAAATAGCTGTATTGTTGTAAACATTACAATGTATTAGTGTATAAATTAATTTGTTAGTGAAATATATAAAAAATAAAATAATAAAATATATATTATTATAAATATACCGGCACGGACAATTCCGAATATTTTATTACATCGAATATCTTTCATTAACTCATCTAGCTTCATTTTAAAAACACGACAAAGTATGTCGGGTTTATCTCCCGCCTTCAATCAACGTTTTTCTTGATATCTCACAACCTCAGGACATTTAGGATTACATGTAAATGTTATAAATAAATTTGGATAACCTGTCCATTAGCATATAGCCATTGCATCTTGATAACTCTGTATCATGTATCGAGCACCTCCGGTGAAGCTAGACGGTAATATGATCCCTTTCCCTCGAGTGACTGGATCATTCTCTCCATTTACTAATGCTTCATGCAACTCTTTAAACATATCACAACGCAATTGTGGCTGATTGAATCGAATATAATTCAATTTGAAAGATTCTATCATTGTATAAACATCGACAATAAATTGCTGAAATAATCTTCTCGATGACAGTACATGAGTTGTCTCGCAATCTCATTCATGCAAATTATATGTAAAAAACTCTTTGATTCTTACCTTTTTACTTCCACCTATTTCATGCTTTTTTATATCAAACAATAATATGTCTTTTCTAAAACCATCTTCTCCATACGTGAAAAGCAAAGGATATTGAAGTGCAATAAAAGAAGGACGTGTTTCATAAATACGCTTTAGTACACCATTTTTAGACTCAACCGATATATCTCTAACACCAGATTATGTATCAAAATCTCCGACGATTAATGCAGTGATTTCTGATATAGACGGTATAATTATATGTTCTTACATCTGCAGCCCTATGTCTTATCAGCTTCAACTTCAAATTTGTACATTTAGAATTTTTTAAGGTCTCAATTCCTCTACAATTTCTGACTGGATACTGCCAACATCTCTTGGGTTATATATAATAACTAAAATAATTACATACATTTCAATGTATAATAATATATCCCTAACTTAATTTACCATACTAACCTGACAGATGATATTCGATTTGACACTTCATAATCCGTGTCATATATGTAAAGTTATGCAAATCTTGGTATTTCACCGTCGTCGGGCAATAAACTACCTATTCGATGATAGTTTTGGCCGCGCATATTCTAAACACTGGTGGAGATCCACCTTTGTTTATAGTAGAATCTACCTTGCCACCCATAGATGTGAAACTGAACATGCTATTAAAGGAACAAATATTGTCTAGAAAATGTTTGCTACTTGGATGATGTCCAAACATCAAACCATTCAACATTTAGGTTGATTTTTTTAGTTTAGGAAGTATAAATTTGCCACTTGAACAACAAAATGAGTGTGTAGGGTTTCTAGACTTGTATTGCTTCTCTTTTCTTTCATTATACCAAAACAATGCACCGCAATACCCGCAAGTGTAATTAGGATCTCCAACATCCCAATAAGCTGCAAAAAATATTAGAAGCTTTATTGTGACACATTCTTTATTAATGAAATAATATTTGAAAAAAAAAATGAAATTTACTGATTTAATTTTTTTAAAATTAAAGCATATACCAAAATATTTTTAATTAATATATGAAGGAGAAATATTATATTGAAATAATTGTATAATAACCTAGTAGGTGGATATATATATAATAAACACAATATTCATAACTAAATTAAATATTAACATATTTGAATTTTTGTAAAAAAATAGAGCAATATAATAGTAATAAAATTTTGTATACCATTAGTTGGAGAAATGGGTGTGGAAACACTAAACATTCCAGTGAATGTGCATACATTCAAATCTTGATTGTTATACTGAGAACATTGCTGCGATGGAATGTCGTTCATTAAGTCGATAACCATTGAATCATTAATATTCACTTTTGATGGAATAATATTTTTTTCTGTCAACTTCTGAATCCGCTTCTTTGATTTTTGAACTGATGCAAAATTTTTTTCATTAAAAATAAATAGATCTCAATATAAATAAATAAATTACATATGATCAAATTTAACAAATAATAAAAATTAAACAATGAAAGAATAAATAATGTTGTGATACCATTAGTTGTAGGATCTGCTATTGAAGAACTATAGATTTTTGTGTCTGTCCCAAAATCAAACTCTTGATTGTAGGCCAAGATTTTTTTAGGCACACCGATAGACTCCGAACAAATATCCGATGAAATGTTGTTTGTTAAATCAATCACCAACGACTCATCAATAGGTATAGAACGAACATTTTCTGATGAAACCAAAATATGTATATGCGAAAATAAATAACACATATCTTTTAAATATTACTTAAGTTTTTACATATAATTTTTATTATAAATACAATAAATGCATGTACGTGTCATCAATAAAACAAATAATACACACACACACACACACACATGGCATCCCAATACTGTGCACATATCATTTTCTTATTTTTTTTAATGGGTTTGTTTAGGGAAAAACATAAACTTTAGAATATAGTAATAAAAAAAAGGGGAACAAATATGTACAAATATCACATTATAATGAATCTAAATCCACATATATATATTTTTTAAATCCATATAATATTTTGGATGATTTGTTAAAACAATGCATAATAGTTTAATATAATGTTTAAATGTTTAATATAAGAAATAAGTTATATATTTTGTAACTGCTTAAAATTATAGCAATTGGAAAACATACCATTTGTAATATCTTGTAACGGGATCCTCTGCCAAAGAATTGGTGATTGTTTATGTTCAATTTCATCGATTGTGAGATGCGTGTGATTAATAGATGAAGAATCAAATGATGAAGAGGGCAATGCACATACGTCATCTGTAAAAGTATTAAATGATAATGTAATTATAAACATATTAAAAGCTTAATATATAAATACATCAATTATAAATTTTTTGGGAATATGAGATAATAAAGAATTACTCTCTGCATAACACAATCAGATAGAAAACATGCAAGTATAATGCATGACATCGATGCGATCAAACTTAAGCCAAAGTGAGGCGAAATTAAGACATTCGGTACCAAAATACATTAATATATTAAAATTTATTACAATATCTACCCAGTTAAACTCCTTAAAGAATATGTATAGATGTAAATATTTTTAATATCTTAATATACACACACACTTTAATGACCTACCTAGGACTTTTCTTCTCTTAAGAAATTTCGAGTTGGATGAAATGAAGGCGGCCAACCTAATGAGCAATGGATTCCATCTAATAAACCATGCAATTTTTTGTGTAAGCATTTTAGCAAAGATTTTTATTTCACATAAATACATACATATACATTCCAAATTGGATATATATATATATATATATATATATATATAAAGATAAGAGAATACTTATTGGAATTTGACTTGATTGTCAACTTATGCTTATACCTGTAATTTGCAAGAATAAGGAGAATTGATGTGTCAAAATATGGTGTATTAAGATGCGAGTCATGTATCAATGTAAAATAATAATAATACAAATACAAACTACTTGTAGTGATCTATAAGATTTTAGTTTCCCTACAATCTAATCTCTCTAAATGTATTTAAATGAAAATAAAATAATCAAAGAACTGCTAATTCATTCAGATCGACTAAGTGTCTTATAAAAGGTAATTTTTATTCTTCTGTTAGTTTAATTAATTTTATAAACTTCAAAATAATTGGATACAAGTATAAAATGTCTAAACTATGTATTGAAATATACAATTTGAAATTAAAGCCCATAATTTATATATAACACATAATATATTATCCATTTTGTTTTTCATGATATTTCATACTAAAGTTATTAGGGTGTCACGGGACACTTTAGATATGAAATCCCCCTCCCACCCCCAACAACATTGCTTGTTTACTAAAATTATGATTCAGGCGAAAAACATTAAATCGATGTATTGCACTATATTGTTATTGAATAAAGTGAATTATACCGAAGCTGTAATAATTTTGTTAAGATGAATTAAGATGTCATAATATGTGAGGAAACATTATGGACAATCGACAATAAAAAGACAACATAATCAATACATTAATCGTCTTAAGTTAAATAAAGAGCATGAATATAAAAAACCAAATGTAAAATTAATGACATCTTAAGAATAAATCATCCGCAATATATGACTAAACCGGAAAAATTGTAACGAAACAAATAAGTGGCATTTGAAATTTGTCCGAAAGAAACCAAAATGCAAATAAAATAAAATTATATTGTCTCAAAGTACCACATATTAAGTAAAAAAAAAAAAAATCATTCCTTCTCCAACTTAACCATAATTTTCTTCTTATCCTCATTGATGATGGATGAAAATTGATCATCCAATTTTCTTTTAACCAAACATCCATCAAGATTTGTGTTGTATGATGTCGTTGTTGAGGAAGAACAAACAGAGCGGCCCGTTGAACACATCTTCTCATCAACCCTACCAATGATATCTGTTAAAATGAAAATAGTTTAATATAATAATATTATTAAAAAATCAAATTTAATATAATAATATTATTAAAAAATCAATTTATAAAAAAAAGTATTGAGCATTGAATTACCAAATAAGAATGAATCATCAAACCATTCAACATCATCAAATGAGATGAAATCATGAAAGCTATATAGAGAAATTGGAAATTAACGATCACCACAAAATGCAATATGAGTTAAATATGTTGTGTAGAATTTAAAGTTGTGATTGGTTCTTTTCAGTGTTCCAATGTTAGGTACAATCATAAAATATAAAATATTGAAAGACATACACGGCATGTTCATTAATATCAATTTTTAGCCTATCAATATCTTTCTTCGGTACAGTGCCACTGATTTTAGCACATTCACGGTCATGAAAGACGATTTCTAAATCACTCTTGTGTGAAATTTTGATAATCCTAACAACACGGAATTTTAAAAGTAAAATTTTATTCGAATGACCAACATGATTGATATGATTGACACATGTTTGAAAAATATTCATATTTAATCGGAGAATGAAGAATCAAAGAAATGAAATAAAATTATAGTGATTTTGATGTACACCTTTATAGGATATTTATACTATTGAAAACCTTGATTACATTAAAATTTATCCCAATCATCTCCCATCTTTAAAGAAAAACATTTAATTACATTAAAACTTATCCCAATCATTACATTAAAACTTACCTCAATCATCTCCCATTTTAGAGTAAAACTTTATGTAGTTGATTTCTAATTATGATTAAAAGAATTAAAAGAGTTGACGGAATAGCATTGATTGACTTAATTGGAATACATTGATTAATGATTAATATTATGTATGTATGTGTATATATACTATTAGGATTTGATAAAATTGGATCAAACACTTAATCAAATATAAATAATATTTTGAAAATCCAACATCAATTGATTATATAATATTAATTATTAATTATCTTAATATATATAATTATAAATAAATCACTATATCTTATATAAAGATACGATGATATGATTAATGAATTATAACACTAATATTATTTATTCATTCTGAATATATCATCCATATTAAGTTAATTATTCATTCTGAATTACGAATGTAATGCAATGTAAATTATAGTCCTTAATTTAATGATTGATAACGGCTTGATTTAGTTAATAAGAATTGATGAAAGCACCAATTAACTAATTCTTAATATTTAATATTGATTGGTTAATAAATATTTATATATTAATATTTTAATTATTATTTCAATTTTATATTAAGATTTCCATTTCTGGTAATGTGTTTTTGACTAGAAAAGGCTAAGTTACTAATTAAGGCATAACTTCTTGTCTTTATATATATATTAAGATAAGGATAGAAAATCAATTCAAAGAAGGAAAGAAGTGCAGTCGAGTAAATGAAGGACATCCCGAACACGTGCCAAAACCCTAATTGGAGCTAGGAGTTTCGGAGAGGCAAATGTGGAATCAACGGCCCTAAGATGTCTAGTATTCCGGAGCTGTTTTTCCAAGTTTATCTCATGAAGCAACATGAGATATAAGCCATGATAGTTAGTTTTAATTATTATGCTTATCGTGTTGTTTAACATGCAATGAATGTTTATCATTTTATGTGATGTTTGCATATCTTAAAATAGGATAAAATGAAACCTCAAGTATCAATAACTAAGTGAGAGAGATACATACCAAAGTATGTGAAAATCTCAAACGGTTTCCATTAATCTGGTTTAATTGAGAAGTGATGGGCATGCGCTTTGACAATAGGACTTCCTCCACGGATGTGTTATATCACTAGATTCTCTAGAAATTAAACTTCTTAATAAGATAACTGTAGGACATTACTAGAATTAATTGACTTCTCTAATTGGAGCAATGAATTCAAAATAGTGACCATGGGGGTGAAGATGATGGTGTTCACACTTAGGTGTAATTTATTAACAAACGACTACACTAACGTGGTTTATTAATTAGAAGATTACATGACTGAAATGGCTCCCAACTATTAATTTACTTGTCATAAGAAAACTTGACTGGAGGTAAATAAAGGTTAATTAACCTATTTGAAAATGAATTTTATAAACGTCCACACTAGTGTGGCTTATAAAAAATATTTTTAAAATATCGGTGGATATACATATAATTCTTTTGAGGTTTTTCGATTATATGTGTTTACCCTAAAGGTTGTGACTGTATTGCATGTTTATTTTTCAGTTATTTCTATATCGTTATGGCACTCTCCAACTTGTCCTCAATTCTCAAAGCAAACAAACTCATCGGTGAAAACTATAATGATTGGATTGAAAACTTGAACCTTGTCCTAACTGCTGAAGGTTAAAACTCATACTTGAGGAGGAATGCCCTCTGATACAGACTCAATTTAGTGCCCTTTTACTTTGTATTTTTACTTATTTTTAGTGCTTTTAGTTGTATATAAACTCTTGTTAAGGACAAAGTGTGACAGGAGAGAGAATAAGCACGTTTGGACTCATTATGGGCATAACCAAGATGCCAACTTGACTGAGGGCATAAAGAGTATCAACTGCTAAAGCTTTGAAAGTCTGTTGCTGATTTAGCGCGGAAGTTTAGCAGCGAATCCTTCTCAACTGACTTGGGCCCACGTGCACAGTAGTTCCGAAGCTTGGGAAAGTCAGCTAGAGGAGAGAGAAGACGTGAAAGAGAGAGAAGATAAGAGATGGAGCAACACATCCCTATAATTTATGGAACATGGTTGAAGTAGATCTTCTCCAACTAAGTTCATGCCCCTGCGTGGGCTGGGTTGGGCCGAATTGTGGCTTTTCAAACAAGTATAAATACTAGTTAGCTTTCATTTTCGTGGGATAACCAAAAAACACACCCCTTTGAACCGCAAGATATAGTTTATTTTCTTCATTTAAGTTTTCTGGATATTCTGCACAGCTGAGGGCGATTTGCCCTCGGCTGATGCACGTACCTGTTTTTGCCCAAAGCTGGAGTTGGTTCCAAACTTTAATTTAGTTTGTTTTCCTTTTACTATGTGTCATTTATTTACTTTCATTTTGTTTATTAATATATTTTCTGGCTACGTATCCAGTGTTTAAGTGAATGAAAATAGGTTGAGGTAGAAAATATGCATGAGGCTTGGTGTTCTGAATTTACCTTGATCTGGTTCCAAACCTCATTCTGGGCAGAACGATGACATGGTAATAGCAAGATTTGGTTGGTTGCTACTCTTAATCGAACTATTATTTATGTAAGTCTGGGTAGAAGTAAGGGCGCCCGTACCTTGATGAGCCATTAAGTGATAAAATAGATGCCGAAGCTTGGAGAATGAAGTATGGTTAGATCTTGTGGGCACACCGAGGATGTGTCCATGTTCTAGTGTTGGGTCTCTCCGATTTAATATTGCTGCTCTTGTCACATCTTTGTATGCGTCTCTTCTTTGGTGCTTGGGTAGTTACAGACTAAGAGCCACCCTCCGTATCACTCTTAGCGTAAATAGTAAGAAGAGATTGAGAGGTGTAAGTCGTCCTTAACTACATCCTATAACTAACCGATCAAATTAAGGTACTTACTTGGTTGCGCCCGAGATTGCATACCTCTACCAAGACTGAATTCATGTTTGACTTGAACATTTATTTAATATTTTTTATTACCATCTTGTGTTATTTTTATTGTTTATTTAGTTTTGAATAGTGCAGGGAAGGATTAGTGACAGTAATACATACAAATCCTGAAAAGTTACTAAAAAGGTAGAAAGGTTAATCACTCCCCGTGGGACGATATCTTTATTTGGGTGCTATACTAGCCTTTGAGGGCAAATTAAAGCATCCGTAGGGTTTTGCCTACAAGTGTGATTCTTCACACAAAATGATGGTGTGCCACCCTCAAAAGCCAGATGTAATTCTAGTCAAGCGCAGAGAGTTACTTATGATAAGTGAGTTAGAGCTGATGAGAAGACACGCTGCTACATTTTAGCTTATATGTCAAATGTGTTACAACATCAACATTATTCTATGAAAAGTGCTTTTGACATAACGTTCAATCCCAAAGAACTTTTCGGATACCAGAATCGCTTAGTACTGCATTTGATGATGAAAAATCTGATGAACATGAAGATGTCGAATTCAACTCCAGTAAGGGATCATGTTCTCCAGAGGATGGACTTTATGTCGGAGACCGAAACCCTGGGTGGTGATTTGGATACTGAATCTTAAATTGACATCGTGCTTCATAGTCTATTATCGAAGTTTGAGCAGTTCAGACTGAACTTCAACATGATAAAGAAAGATGTTATTTTATCAGAACTACTCATAAATCTTCAGGCAGTCGAGCTTATTCAAAAAGAGAATTCGGGGACACAGATAATTGAAAATAGTTCCTTTTCTTCAGGGACCAAGAAGAAGAGATACGAACCTCAGAAGGCTGCAAATGTGGCGCCTAAAACTAAGAAGGCCAAGGCCACGATTCCTCTAGAGGACTTCAACTCCAAGACAAAGTGCTTCAAGTGCGGTTAGTAAGGACACTGAAAGTATGCGTGTCCCAACAAGAAGGGTACGCCTCACTCTCTTGTTGTAGAAACATGTTTAGCTACTTGTTCTACCCAGTCTTGGGTAGTAGATACTGGAGCTACTGATCATGTTTGCATGTTTTTGTAGGGATTCCTGGTAAAAAAAGAGCTGAGTAAAGGCGAGATTATCGTCTACATGGGCAATACCATGAAAGTGGTGGCTGTTGTAGTGGAAGACATTACTTTATCTTTCAGTAGTGATAGAACTTTAGTTTTAAATGACTGTCTTTATGTGCCGAATTTTAGGGGGAACCTTATTTTTGTTTCTATGTTGTTTTTGAATGGATATTCAGTTTTCTTTTGATAGTAAGGTTGTTATCACAAGTGGTAAATGTTTTATTTGTTCTGGCACATTGGATGGACATCTTTACATACTTAATTCTATATAAAACACTACAAAAAGGCAATTACTGAATACATCGATCATAAACCCTAATAAAAGGAAAAACCTTTAGAATTGAATTAAACTTATCTTTGGCATCTTAGGCTCAGTCATATTAACCTTAAGAGAATACACATGCTCATAAACAATGGACCATTCTCTTCATTAGCCTTGGAAATGTCTTCTTTGTGTGAATCCTATTTGGAAGGTAAAATGACTAAGCGCCCATTTAAGTCTAAAAGGAATAGATATGAAGAAGTAC
The DNA here is from genome assembly GCA_026008535.1 of Perilla frutescens. Classification (NCBI taxonomy): domain Eukaryota; kingdom Viridiplantae; phylum Streptophyta; class Magnoliopsida; order Lamiales; family Lamiaceae; genus Perilla; species Perilla frutescens. The sequence goes on along the minus strand of BRKX01000010.1, from coordinate 23,121,658 downwards.
TAGATTTGATTCACTATGACTTATGTGGCCCTATGTTAGTTCAATATTGAGGAGGGTACGAGTATTTTATCACGTTCATTGATGATTACTTAAGGTATGGATACATATACCTATTACGTCGCAAGTCTGAATGCTTTGAGACATTCAAAGAATTTAGAACAGAAGTAGAGAAATGAATAGGTAAAAGTATCAAATCACTGCGTTCTGATCATGGTGGTGAGTACCTCTCAGGTGAATTTAAGGACTACTTGGCAGAGAAGGAGATTTCATCCCAGTTGACTGCACCTGGCACACCACAACAGAACAACATAGTGGAAAAAAAGAACAGAACATTATAGAGATAGTTAGATCGATGATGAGCTATTCAGACTTGCTTATTTCATTCTGGGGATATGCCCTAGATACAACAGCTTACATTTTGAACGTGGTTCCATCAAAATCAGTTCATGCTACACCCACAGAACTCTTGACTGGTCGAAAGCCCAGTCTATGTCACTTTCAGATTTGGGGTAGTCTAACACACATGCTGGATAAGGAGGCTGATAAGCTGGCACCTTGTACAGATGTTAGACTGTTCATTGGATATCCTAAGGGAAAGAAATGTGGTTTATTCTATAGTGTTAAGGATTAGAAGGTCATTATGAGCACTAATATCCGATTCTTAGAGGAAGACTATATGATAAATCACAAACCCAGGAGCGAGATCGTTCTTGAGGAGCTTTGAGGAAAGAATTCGAATCCTATACCATCAGTACAAGAAGAGGTACCATCGATAACTGCACAACGTGTCACCTAAGTACATGAAATGTCTCATCACGGTATGAGGGTTGTATGCTAACCTGAAAGATTCATTGGTTTGGGTGAATCTTCGGATTTCCCAGAAGGACTGAATAAATTAGATTACATGACCTACGATGAAGCAGTTCAAGACAAAGATGCAGATTCTTAGAAATTTGCAATGGAGTCTGAGATTGGATCTATGGATCATAATCAAGTCCCGGAGTTTGCGAACCACCTAATTGGGTAAAACCCATTAGATGTTAGTGTGTCTACAAAAGAAAGAGAGGATCTGACGGGAAGGTTGAAACCTTCAAGGCTAGATTGGTGGTGAAAGGGTATACTTAGAAAGAAGGGATTGATTATGAGGAAACCTTCTCACTGGTTGCCTTGCTTAAGTCAATCCAGATTCTCTTGTCTATTGTCGCTCATTTGGATTATGAGATTTGGTATATGGATGTCAAGACAGCTTTCCTTAATGGAAGTTTTGAAGAAAACATTCACATAAAGCAATCAGATGGATTCATTGCTAAAGGTCAAGAGCACCTGGTGTGCAAGCTTAAGAAATCCATTTATGGACTTAAGCAGACATCACGATCTTGAAATATCTAGTTTGACGAGATTATCCAGTCATACAGATTCGTGCAAAGCCCGGATGAGAGCTGTGTATACAAAAAGAGTGATAGAAATACGGTGGCTTTCCTTGTACTTTATATTGATGATATCTTGTTTATTGGAAACAACAAGAAGGTCTTATCAAACATAAGGGTGTGGCTGTCCAAGCAGTTCCATATAAAGGATGTGGGAGAAGCCAGACACGTCTTTGGCATCAAGATCATTCGAGATCACCAGAAAATGATGTTGTGCTTATCTCAGGTGACTTATATTGATACAATACTAGCTAGGTTCAACATGAAATATTCCAAGAAAGATTTTATACCTTTCAGGCATGTAATTCATCTATCTAAGAAAATGTGTCCCCAAACACAGTCTGAGATAGATGAGATGAAAATGGTTTCATATGCTTCGGCTATGGAAAGCCTCATGTATGCTATGCTGTGCACTAGACCTGATATTTGCTACTTAGTTGACATGGTAAGCAGATATCAGTCTAACCCTGGACAAGGACACTGAATTATAGTAAAAAATATTCTCAAGTACCTGAAGAGGACTCGAGATTATATGCTGGTATACTGCGCTGATAGTCTCATGCCTTTGGGTTATACAGACTTAGATTTTCAATCCGATAAAGATTAGAGTAAATCTACCTCAGACTATGTGTTTACCTTGGGAGACGGAGCCATTGCATGGAGGATCATCAATCAAAAATGCACAGCTTGTTGGGGATTGTGCCCTTAAAGCAATTGTGAATTATTTTTATCTTATTTATAAAAGCAACATTTATTTTTGAATTAATATGCTTCTTATATGCATTTATTTTACATCACAGAAAATCCCTAATTTATTTAATGTTACTATAATCTTAGTATATAAGTGTTATATACAAGAGGATTAAGATTGTGGAAAATAAACTAAAAATGAAGTCCGTGATGAATTTAATTAAAGTATGGGATCTTTAATTAAAATGTCACTAATGCAGCCCGATAACATTATGAATGTGACCATTTTATCCAAACCGTTGATGTGGAGACATCCAGTTAGGTGCATTTATATATGATATGATCATATAGGACTTTGACCGATTTAACTTAATTATTCCTTCAAAATCTGTTAAAGAAAAGGAATATTAAATTAAATCACAAGATGATCATATATGAATCATCTTAATCCCGAGTGATTATAGACTCCTGTTTATTTCAATGTGATTCTTGATTTGCTCGTTAAAGTTTGTTTGCCAACATTCTCTAAACTTGCATTTTAGATTCACATTTGAATTATATAGCTGGGAATGTAATTTATAAATATGGAATCCATTCCTTCTTTTGAGAAGTAGAAAGATAATTCTCTAATTTGTTAATTCTGGAATTGAATGATTTGAGATCTCTAATTTATAAATTGTTTATAAATTAATCGCTCACTGGTGAATTAATGGTAAATGAGGAAAAGAAATAATTGAAGAGGTTAACGGATATTACCTGTCTTCAATTATGAATTATCTATGGAGGATTAATTCATATGAAATGATTAAATCAATGGACTGCTCAAATTTGTAAAGTAAATATGTTCTATAATTAAAGAGAGTGCAATTCTGAATTTTTAGTGGAATAATATCAGAATTAATAAATCAAATAAATTAATTAAAGAGTTTAATTATTTATTCGATTTATTGGAGCTCTTGATTATAGGTCCATGGTCCCCGATTCACCTTCCTATTTTATTGACGGGATAATAATAATATTTAAGTTCCTAAAGTGTTATGAAAAATAAGTTTTCATAAAGTTTGGGCTTATGTGTAAATATTAGTTAATTCCGGGAATATATGATATTTCACATTTTGACTGTGCTAGGAATTAAATAAATATAAGATATTTATATTATTTACATATTAGTAATAATTAATAATTATTAGAGATAATTATTAATTAATTTATTTCCTTATCTACATGATTATGAATCTGTTTAAGATAGGAAACTGATATGTATTGAAATTTGACCTGAATCTGAATATATATTAACATATGTGAGAAGAGTTAAAGCAGCACAAAAAATCCTCTAGCATATAATTCACGTTTGACGTGAATTTTTTAAAAAAAGGAACCAAAAGGAATTGATTTTTCCAAAAGAATCAATTCACGCCATATTGCTTATTAGCGAAATCAAAGAAGTCTGATTTTGTTTTCTCTTCTCCTTTGTGTTCATATATTAAATTCAGTTTAATACCCTTCCAATACTATAGCCTAATTCTATGATTTCATGTATTGAAATAATCGTAGAAAAATTAAGTTAAGAACTTAATAGATTTATATCAGTGCCCACTCACTGCCATTCAAAAGGAGGATCGAATCGGAAGACCGTGGTGTTTACGAGTTTCAAGATTTAAAGGTTGAACGAAGAAGACGAAGGAGATTTAAGAAAAATGTATTTTCTTTATCTCTTTTTTAGTATTAAATAAATTTAATTTGCATGGATATTATATTTTTATATCACGATCTATATTCTGATTTATATCGCTTCCGCTCCAGTTCAATTTGATCGAAAAGACGGATTTTATTCGACACGAAATTATTTCAAACCGGTTTAATTTCCAACAAATGGTATCAGAGCCAGGTTGTTTTGATATAAGAATATAATTCCATGGAATTAAATTTATTTAGAAGTGGGCTATAGGATTTGATCTTATTGTTTGTGATGAATGGATGAATAGATGCATGAATGTTTTTGGATTGATGCCTTAAATTGATTTTTGATAAGATCATGATGTACACCCTTAATTTAAAGGATATAGAAGTTGTAATTTTTATATAGATAGGTTTTTGCCTATCCAACCTTGATTACCCCGCTTTGTAATTTACAATTATCTGTTTAGATTTAGGGGTGTAATTTAAGGCATCGATCTAATTCATCGTTTATAATTTCTTGTAAATTATTTTATGTATATGTGATATATGTGCCATGCATTACTATGTCATTCATGAAACCCACTCCGAGCATGTTTATAATTTTAAAGAGTTTAATATTATGATTGATCTATAAGATAGATTATTATTTTATTTTTTTGTGATGGATGATTTAAATCTTATTTTTATGAAAAATTAGATTTTCACAAAAAAAATTAAAAAAATAAAAATATGGGTACGGCCCATCGGGTTAGCAATCGAATTGTTCGAATTTTAAGATGGACTAATTCTATATTTTTCTTGTGTTTATTATTGTTCGTTTTGGATCATCCTAATTCCTTAATTATTTTGATAATTTAAGGATTTGATTAAAAATTTAATTTTTTTTGTCTAAAAGTTAGATTGTTGAAAATTAATTTTAATCAAATAAACAATACGATTGGTTTTTGTTAAATCATAGGATGTTTTATAACTTAAAAGTTTATGAAACTTTTATTATAAAATTTTGATTAGATAATTTATTTTAATCTAATTGTTAGATTGAAATATAATTATTTTTTAATCAAGCAAACCAATAAGATTGTATTTTGCTAAAATATTTGATGTTTTATAACTTAAAAGTTTAAGAAACTTTTATTATATAATAATGAGTGAGAGAAGGTTTTATGACAATAATACCTATAGTCTCCACTATTGATAAAAGCAAGGTGAGATTTTAGTGACGCCTCGCGACGACTAGCTTTCGTCTCCCTATGGAAGACTTTCACTAAAAATCAATAATCAAGGCTTTGTCTCTGAAAGGATAAGTTTTTGAAATTGAATTCTTAATCTTCCTACCCTACGGCGGCGATTGTGAATTAGTTTTAAAAGACTGAAATAGTGGGTCACACTCATAAAAATATTAATAAACTGTTTGTTAACATTTTTGACTAAAATAAAAGGTGATTAATAAAATAAATGAAGATATGAGATGTCTTGATAATTTATTTTATTAATGGAGATTGTCTCTATTTAATTATCTTTTGATTTGACCTACCCTACGACGGCATATCAATTGTGAGATTAAATTACCTTGGAATTGGTAGGATAAATTGTTATTGCATAATGCATCACATTTATAATTCCTAAAGTACATGTTATGTGATGTTTGTTCGTAAATTTATGTCGCTTTATTTATTTTTCAGCAAAATATCTAGTCCTATGCTTGCACTGCTTCATGAAAAATTATTTGGTGACAACTTTGTCAAGTGAAAAAGTAACAATAATATTGCACTCGCATGTAAGAATCTGAAATTTGTTTTGACTCATAATGTTCCGCCTGAACCCCCTGCAAACGTCGCTCGTAATGTACGAGACAATTATGAAAGATGGGTTATGGCAAACAATAAGGCTCGTGCCTATATGCTTGCCGGTATGAATGACGTGCTTAGATTAAAACATGAGAATACAGAGATTGCCCATGATATGATAGAGTCTCTGAATGAGATGTTTGGTCAACCTTCTATTCAATCAAGGCATGAGGCTATTAAGATGGCCATGAATGCTAAGATGAAGAAGGGACATTCAGTGGGAGAACATGTTTTGAACATGATCAATTACTTCACTGAAGCAGAAACCCATGGTGTAACTATTGATAATGGCACCCAAGTGAGTATGATTTTGGAATCACTCTCACCTGCTTTCCTACAATTCAAAAGCAACCATGTGATGAATAAGTTGAATTATACATTAATTAAGTTGCTGAATGAATTGTAAACTTTTGAGGCCATTTCAATTGGAAAGGTCAAAGTAGGGGAGAAAAATGTTGTCGAGATTAAGCAATCTTCTTCTAAGAAGAGAAAAGGCAAAGGGAAAAGTGGAAAATCAAAACAAAGGGAAAATCTTCTTATAAGAAAGTTTCTTATAAAAAGAAGAACAGTTCTTCAAAGAAACCAAAGGGAAAATGTTTCCATTACAGTGAGGATGGACACTGGAAATGAAATTATCCTAAGTACCTCGCTCAGTTAAACGAGAAAAAGAAAGGTAAATTTGATTTACTTGTTCTTAAATCTTGTTTAGTGGCTAAAGATTCTTCTACTTGGGTAGTTGACTCAGGGGCAACTAATCACGTTTGTTCTTCTTTACATATGCTTAGCTCTTATGAAGAGCTCGCAGATGGTTCTTTCACTATGCGAGTAGGCAATGGTGCAGTAGTTTTGCAAGAGCAATGAGAGTTGTTAAACTTAATTTCATAGATAGGAATCTGGTTTTGAACAATGTTTATTACATTCCTAATTTTCGTAGAAATTTAATTTCTGTTTCAAAGTTGCATGAACAATTATTTTCCCTTTCTTTCAGTAATAATGAGATTATTATTTCCAAGAATGGGCGTAATATTTGTAGTGCAAAAGTTGAAAATGGACTCTATTTAATTAAGCCAAACGAACAACCATTGCTAAATGCCGAAATGTTTAGAGTAGAACATCCTAAAAGGCAAAAAGTTTTTCATGATAATGATACATATCTTTGGCATCTAAGATTAGGTCATATTTCACTAGATAGGATAAATAGGCTAGTAAAGGATGGTCCTTTAAGAGAGCTAAATGTTAGCACTCTCCCTATTTGTGAATCCTGTCTAGAAGGAAAAATGACTAAGAGAGCTTTCACGGCAAATGGATCTAGAGCCAAAGAACCACTTGAGCTTGTACATAGTGATATTTGTGGTCCTTTATCCACACAAGCTAGAGGTGGTTTTGAGTACTTCGTCACTTTTATTGATGATTACTCTAGATATGGGTATCTTTATCTTATGCATAGGAAATTCGAAACTTTTGACAAGTTTAAGGAATTCCATGCAGAAGCTGAAAAACAGCTAGGTAAATCTTTGAAGTGTCTTTGATCTGATCAAGGAGGCGAGTATATTGATACCGAGTTGAAAGATTAGTTAATAGAGCATGATATTTTACACCAACTCACAACACCTGACACCCCTCAGCAAAATGGTGTTGCTGAAAGGAGAAACCAGACGAAAATGTGAATTTTTGTAAAAAAAAAGAACCAACAGGAATTGATTTTTCCAAAAAAATCAATTCATGCCATATTGCTTATTAACGAAATCAAAGAAGTTTGATTTTGTTTTATCTTCTCCTTTGAGTTCATATATTAAATTCAGTTTAATATCCTCCTAATACTACAACTTAATTCTACGATTTCATGTGTTGAAATAATCATAGAAAAATTAAGTTAGGAACTTAATAGATTTATATCGGTGCCCACTCACTGCTGTTCAAAGGGAGGATCAAATCGGAAGACCGTGGTGTTTACGAGTTTCAAGATTCTAAGGTTGAACGAAGAAGACAAAGAAGAGTTAAGAGAAAGGTATTTTCTTTATCTCTTCTTTAGTATTAAATAAATTTAATTTTCATGGATATTATATTTTTATATCACGATGTATATTCTGATTTATACCACTTCCACTCCCGTTTGATTTGATCGAAAAGACGGATTTTATTCGATCCAAAATTGTTTCGGACCGATTTAATTTCCAACATAGCTGACTCCACCATAGTGGTGCAGTGCCAAATTCGAAGGAACCCAGAGCCTATAAGGAAAATAAACACTTATAAATAAAGTACTATCTTATCCAAGAGATCATTAAGAGAGGTGATCTGACAGTGGTCAAGATTACATCGGAGGACAACTTGGCTGATCCATTCATGAAGAGCCTGCCGGCTAAGACCCTCGATGGTCACGTGAAGAAAATGGGGGTGTGATGCAGACCTGAGAATGTATTTGAGATTTAGTGTTAGTTGGAGAGTTTATGCTAGTTCTGTTCTTATACTTGAATGACATGCTTCGAATATAAGTGGGAGATTGTTAGTTTTGTATACTAGAAGACTTGTCTTTGTATACACTCTGCAATGTTTTATTTAACGATATATATTGAATATTTATTACAACCACTGTGTGCATTTATTTATGAGTTATATATTTATCTGCCAGTTCTATATACTTGCATCATATATGATATAGTGTGGGTATATACATGGTAAAAATTATATCATCGGATTCCTTACAATGTATTAAAAGGCTCACAGTTTAGATGGTCCTGAACCCACTTCGGTACACCGTAAAATAATAATCTGATTGTTAGTTTATCTTGACTACCTGATTATTCTAGTACACTGGTTTGTGTATTGAGATGGATCACGATAGGATACTATTCTCTATTCTGACCTTAAGTGAGAGAATAAAGATTCACAAAGTTTGGGTTCTTAACTCATATATACTGGTGGACATATATATGTTATGTTAACAATCTTGATATTTTGAGCAGTATCATTTACATATATGATGTGTCGTGCAATATTTATGGTTAGTGTGTCCTAGTACGCCGGGTTGATGATGTTCTATTGAGGAAGCACAAAGTTCATATGAAACCTTGCATGTGGAATTTATTCCGTACATGATAAAGCTTGTATGGTACTACTCAAGGAACAAGATTTTAATTAATTATAGATGTCAGAAGTTTACATAATTAATTAATGGACATTATATCTTAAACATGGGGAATGACTGGACTAAAGGAGAAAGTATATTCACAAATATGTATTAAATTGGTAGGTCAATATTATTTTCTTTAGTGTAATAAAAATAATACTTAATTTGTTTAATTATATCATAAGTTGTGGATATTGGAAATTAAATAAATTAGCAGACCAATTTAATATTCTTCTAGATTCCTGTTGTATCCGAATATGACCCATTAAGGTTGAAAACCTAATTTTTGGCCACTCCCTTTTTAAATAAAGGAGAAGACGAAAATTAGGGCACTAAAAAATCAGCCCCTCTTTTGTGCTCTCTTGATCCCCATAGTATTCACACTTGTTTAGTAGTATACAACCCACCATGTATCTAGACACGGTCCGAGAATACTGTAGAAGATTGAGAAGTAGAATTGCAAGCATTGTGGGTGCCAATCATACCTTCAACAAAAATACAATTAGACCTTTAATCTTGTCCTCAATCCGCCATGAATTTGTAAGTTAAATTTTGGTTTCTATGTTTCCGCTTTTAATAGAATAAAAAATTGAACTTGCATGTTAATTCATTTGGATTAATTATTTACATAAATTGCATAAAATTATGATATACATGAATATATGATTAATGGGCAACCAAATAAATCATATGGTGGTTCAATTCGAAAAACCCCAGCATCTACTTCAATCATTATCAACCAATTCAAAATATTTATAAAATAAGAAAATTTGTGTTGTTCATAATCAAATCGCAGAATCAAATCGAGGAGAGAGAGAGAGAGAGAGAGAGAGAGAGATCAAACTCACGGGAAGGAGAAAGAAAAGAAATCCATATGTTTTAATTAGAATTATGAATTTACACAAATAACCCCACAACCTTAAAATTTGTCAAGAATTACAAGATTGCTACCGAAAATATAAAATAATCTAGGCCGCTCAAATCAACTGGATCTATGAATGATATTTGTTCTTTCTTATGTGGGGCAATAGTTCATTTGATCCATTCCATATGTGTATATATATATATATATAATTGGCAAACTTCTCAACATTCTATAATTAATCATTCTGATGTGGGAAGCTTTATTTTTCTCGGACTTACAGACAGCGATGCATCGCCTTTCTAAGATGCATGCTGATGCAACTGAGTTGGAAGAGGATTTAGCTTTTTATTCTATTTAGTTGAGTTTAATGTTATTTTGAATTTTTGTCATATGTTTCAAGAGGCAAATGGCGTGGCTCATGCGCTCGCTCAGTTTAGCACAAGATGTGAATTCATGCATTTTTGGAATTATATTTTTCCTTTGTGGGTGAGGTACTTGATTGATTAATTAAATACCTTATCTTTTCTAAAAAAAAATCAATATTTCTCAATAATATTTGGCAATTTAGTGCTTTCGGTACTGTAACAGCCCGGTCCCGAGATATGGATTAACGAATGGGGACGGGGTGTTATTAAGGGATTAATGAATAAAGAAAGGAGATTAACAAGGAGGGTTTATGAATCAAGACATACTTTCGGAAAATAGATGATGATACTCGGGTTTACTTGATTAAAATGGAAACATGCTTTAGCGAAATAAAACAACTAACTAAACAGATACCAACAAGCATAGACCCATTCATAGGTCAAAGCGAATAAACGAATATCAACGTGAATAAGCCTCTTTATCGGCGAAAGGAAAATATACTCGAGAAGCGGAAATAAACTTAATATGCATCACTTATATATAGATAACCATGTCTGGGAAATATTCTTAGAATTTCGATAAGCATAATAGAACTTTGAACGGAATTAGAAAGAGTGTATCAGAGTAGCAGAACATATAGTGGGATTTCAAAAGAAACTCAGATAATAGCAAAACAATCTTGGCAGCCAACCCACATCCACAGCCACCAACATCCTTAGCATCTCAACCTGAAAATATTTGAAAAAGAGGGGGCATGAGCACTAGTGTACTCAATAGGTTTTAACGAAAACACTTTAATAACTTCAAGATATCAAATAATTAACTGACAGTATATAGAGAGCAAAACGCAAAAACCCTCTCCATATCCGTAAAACCTTTTTCTTTTTCTTTTGGGCCCAACCTGGCTCAAACCTGATGTCAACTGCACCCTTAGGCATGCCATATGATAGAAGATGGGTTACCTCAAATATCCAAATGAGTTTGCGAGGGATAAACCCAGCAGTGACTCACTTAAAAGTTCATAGATCCTCTGAGCTCAATTCCTGCTTAAGTGAAATGCTAAGTTCCTTCCTTCCTTAATCTTGCTAGCAAAACCAATCTTAGAGCAATGTTTAAAAGCTAATCCTTTAATATAGCATGACAGCCTATAAGGATTTATCACTACCCTAGAAGGCAATCCTTAATCCTTGACTATAAGAGCTTTAATCAAAGCATAAACATTCAAATACGAAGAATTGAATGTAAATAAATACGAATTGTAACTAAAGACAATTCTAAATATCTCATGCTAAGCATAAACAATTACTTTAACATTTCTAGCATTTCTAAACATGCTCAAGAGCTCAATTATAACATAATATCTTCCTTTCCTTCCTTTCTTGTACAGAGATCAATCAGGTAGAGCAAAAATGTTTTATTGGATATCTCATTTGCCCTATATGCTTCTAGAGATTATTAGCTCAAACTTTAGATGAGTATAGATTTACCCACCTCGATCACGGAGCAGAAGATGAGGCAACGAGTTGATGATCCTTCTTCGAATTCTCACGAGGCTCACTTCCTCCTACAAAAGTCGAATTATCGACTTAGCAGCCTATTTCAGAGAAATTAACCTTCTAAAGCGAGAAGTAACGATATCTAACTCGAAGACTAAAGTCTAAGACTTAATTACAGATTGCACAACTTTACAACTTTATAAATTTTGAGAAGAATTTATTTGAAGAACATTACATCTTGATTTCTCAAATTCTAGACGGAAAATAACTTGAAAAGTTTACTCGAAATAAATCGGAAATTAACTTGAAAGTTTTCTAAATTTAAACTTGGAAATAACTCGGGAAACACATGACTCGAAAAGCTCGAAAAGAGGGTACGGAAATAGCTGAAAGAGTCATCACTAGACGACAAGGAGGGCCCCCCCGCCACGGCGCACCCCTGCGCCGGTGGGCACCCCCGCCACGGCGCTAGCGGACGTCGGCAGACACCCCTCTCGCCACGGCGCACCCTTGCGCCGGCGGGGGCTTGCTGGGCTGAGGAGGGTGTGGCGCGGCGGCGCACCCCCCCCGCGGCGGCGGCTCTCTCTTTCTCTCTCCTCCGCCCAATGTCTGGGCAAACTTCATTTCTTCTGGGTTTCTTCGATGTTCGTCGATGGAATCGACGAACACGAAGAACATGAAGAACACTTATAATAATTTTTTTAAAAACATGCTTCAATAATTTAAATTAACATGAAACGACATGCTTTAACTTAAAAAGAAATCAGCATTATAACGGCATAAACACAATAATCCTCTTTAAACATTTAGAATAACGACGAAATATTTAAATATAACTTGAACGGAACTTAAACGGAATAAATGAGACTAATCTCAAGAATTAATAATGAGAATTATAACGACAGGAATAAAGCGAGCAATATAAAGTAACGTTATTAACTTGGAACTTCAACAAGAATCGAAATACAACTTTAGACGGAAGGTAAATGAGTAATAATGAAGAACATGAAGAACAAAAAGTAAATGCAGAATTAAAAGATGGAAAAGAAATGGAATCGAGATCGACGAACAAGAATGGAAGGGGTTAGGTGTGTCGAAGGAAGGTGGCTAGCTCGGCGTCTCATCGAGTCGCAACGGCGGCAGAGCCACCTGCTACGACCCAACGGCGCCCCTAGCATATTTCCTCACCGCATCCCATCCACGCCACTCCGCTTGTCGTCTCGCGGAGTACTCACGAAGAACGCTTTTTTACTTCGACAGAACTTTCTCGGCTTTTCTCTCAAAGCTTTCCCACTCTCTATGAAGTGAAATGGATGTAAATGAGCAAATGAAAGGTAAATGGGTGGCTTTGTATTTATAGAGGGGAGTTTGGCTTCCTTGAGAAGCCACTTCAGTGCGGGAACACTGTAAAAGTTCTTCGGGTTCGGTTAAAAACTGCTTTATTTGATGTCGAGGTTCAAATGACCTCAGACACGAAATCTAAAAATACCGGGAGACTCATTAGCTCGAATATTAGTGAACCAACTTGATTCGTGAAGAAGACGGGGTCATCAGAAGGAAGACGAGTAAAGATTCCCTTTTTGGAATTACTTTTACTATTCGCTCAGACTGACAGATTTTGCTCCTGAGCGTTCGATTGACCTCAGAATGGAAATCCGTAAACGCCAACGGAATCCTTGAGTCATTTCTCATAAGAGAGGCCTGACAGAACTAGACTCGGATCAATGAGGAGGATTTCATAAATTTCTCAAAACACGAACGCACGCAAAAATAACTATTCATTCGCCTTTTAAATACGTTTTTCATCACCGGGAGCTCAAATGACTTCAGAATTAAAATCCGAAAACATCGGCATATTTCTTGAGTTAAAACCTTTCTAACGAGACCACGAATGGCCATAAAAGAATTAAGATCGCATTTTCCGAAAAGACGATTTTCACGAAAACTGACCCCTAAAGTCGTGACTGACATCTGACCTCAATTAACCCTTATTTAAATTTCTTCCTTAACTAATTAATTACCATTAACAATCCTCTAAACCTTATCCAAAAATCTGGGATGTTACAGGTACGGATCGGAATAATTGTGGGCTTTCCTCAATTCTTATCCCTCTTCATTGTAACTTTATCAATATTCAAATATTGCATTATTTATTTAATTATCTTGTTTATTCATTATCAATTTTTGGATAGCACTATTAATTTGGTTATGATGCATAAATTTTGACGTGGGACGGATCTAAATATATTAGTCTACACACCTATCAGACACGCTTTCTTAAAACGACATGTCTTGTGTGCACTACGTGCATGCACATCAGACAGTTAACACGCTAATAAAAAAATCGTTAAAATAAGTATCAATTTTAGTACTAAAAAGTATCACTCTAAAGCCTAAAAATATCACACGCATCCTTAGAAAGTATCGGTCAGATGAGAAAAAAAAAGGTCAAAATCAGTATCAACCGTAACACTAAAAAATAAGACTCAAAATTCAAATAGTATCAAATATATCCCTAAAAGTATCACTTATTTTAACGTTTTTTTGATCAACGCATTGACTGTCTGATGTGTACCTATTGCACAGGAGAATTAACGTTCTTACATATATATATATCTAGTGTTGTATGGTGATACGTGAGTTGTTATTTTATAAAATTTATCCAAAAAGAACTTTATCTTATGTTCGAGGCCAAATACTTCAATTAATTATGAGATTTAAATTAGTTATCTTTAAAAAATGAATTGCATGCTTTGCACCGTCAATGTTGTTGTTGTACGTTGTTCATTGTCGTCGTCATCATCATTACTACTACTATTACTATTATCATTATTTATCGATTTAATATAAAATACCTAGAGCTTTTGCTTCGTTCGCAATAAGTTCATGATTATGAGGCCTATCAAATATGAAATTACTGGTTTTACACTCGCGCGTTGTGTGGTGAAATATGAGACACACTATTTAGTTCAAATTGATGTTTTACGTGTCACATGAATGTGTAGTATTTTGCATCACAAAATTTTTTAATGTCAGTTAGATACATGGAGTGGAATACCAAAATTCTATAAAAATCAATGTTGAATTTGGAAAAATATAGATCTAAAAAATAGGGATAAAACAAAAATAAAATACATAAACTACACATTAATAACTTTCACACACGCACAAGCACACATGTATATTAGGGGCGACAAAATGGGCTGCCCAGCCTGGCCCACCAGACCAACGGTGAAAAATATGGCCGGGGCCGGCCTGAAAGCCATCTGCGAGCCTTAGTGTATTTTTCAATTTTTGGGCTTAGTGGTCCGGCCCATTCGGGCCATTCAATTTTTTTGGATCAACAAAATATTGACAGATGGTTGGGCTTAAAATGTCACACACACAGATATTTACATACATAAATCAGAAAATGATAATGATAATCAACATAGGGAAGAGTAAATGCACTCTGCAAACGGCAAACCAATATATTTATAAGATACAAATAAAAAAAAATGACTATAAAATGTAAATGTTTGCATTTTGGGGTTCAAAAACTAATTAATTTCAAGTTTTTAGGGTTCGACATTTTTTTAGTGCAAAAATTCATAAATTCAGAACAAATGTAACAAAATAAACACTATTCATGATACGACATTATTTTTTAAGAGAGAAATGAATAGTAGTATACTGCATTTTAATATATCGTAATGGATAATAGACTTGCGTGTAAATATAAAATAAGCGCAACTTGTATGCATTGTGCTTTGAACCAAAAATATCACATGTTATTGTTTTCGAAGTTGAAAAATTAAGGGTTTGTTTGTCTACATTTTCAAATGAAAATTTTCCACTTTTACTATTCAAAACACTGGAAACATGTTTGTTTTATTCATTTTTAATTCCAGTTTTCACTTTTTTCAATCCTACATAACCTATTCAATCATATATATATATATATATATCGTTATAGTGGGACCCATTATTTAAATATTCATCAATTCATCATATTCATCTTTTCATCTCAACCACAAATTCAAATTCAAAAATATAATCAAACAAACATATTTCCATTTTCTAAACCTATAACTCTAAACATTAAATCATTCAATATAACAAAATCATTACATTTTTTCAAAAACTAATACACCTCGTAAATCAAATTAAAAATGCTGAAAACTGAAAATTGATGTTGGAAATAAAAACAAACAAGCCTAAAATTTACAGATAGGATTCAATATTATGATCGAGTTTTTCTGAATTTAATCATATCTATCTCAAAATTCGTCAAACCATGTATGTACATAATTTTGTGTCCACATAAATAAGCGTCGACAAATTAAAGACACGTCAACATAGACAATAACTATTTCATTGCAGGGTGGTGCCTTTTTCGCATTCACACTTGGGCACGTTCTATTCTAAATACTTCTCATTAGGCTAAACTATCATATATATATATATATATATATATATATTATAAACTATTTTTATTTTTCTAAATTTATCCCAAATTAATATTTTTATCAATTAAATATTTAATCTATTAAAAAACTAATTAAATCTAATTTCAAATGAAATTTACGGCAAAAAACAAGTCTAAAAATTTGTAAAAAATTAGAATAAAAATCTCATGTCACAGATACGGTCGATTTGACTACAATACGAAAGGAAGATCCAAATATTCAGCCGAAGCATAAAGTGATTTTTGATCGAAAAATGTATTCGATAATAGATTTGATTAATTTTCAAATAGTTTAGGCATTTTATTGATAAAAAAGTGTTGGTTTGTGACATTTCTTTTTTAAATAGAAATAGTTTGGGTTATAAACGATAGTTTACTCTAATTTCTTTCTATTTTTTCAGATTCTTTACTGTAAAATACTATTTCAATACACTCTTTTTTTTTTCTCGTAATAACTTACAATATATACGATAATGACATGAACCATTTTACAATAGAATAATGCTAGCCAGCCAGATTCTGGCTAGCTAAAATCTAATTTTTTGATGATTAATAAAGTTGTATTATTAATAAATTAATTATGTTAATTATTAAATGTTATGTTTTTACTATATTATCCTTCTGTCATGAAATTAGTGATTTGTAATTAATTATTAAAATCACTTTAGAAGCGGATTTGAAGAAAGGGGCGTAGCTTCATCTTCTTTCTTTTCTTGACTTCTTTATTTTTTTTCCATCTTCGATTTCTTCTGAATTGAAGCGCATATAGAGTTGCCCTAATTATTATGGAGGGCATCAATGTAAATTTATTGAATAATTAGTGTTTTAAAAATTAAATTAATTAATTATTAAAAATAGTAAAAGATTATGGCTAGCCAGAATCTGGCTGAAAATCACTACTCTTTACAATAATCCATACCAATAAAAAGACATATTATTTTGTAACATACGATGGAAATGAAAGTTTCACGATGCTGAAATAAAATGTGAGACCTAATTAAGTATGAAAATGGCATAAATGCCGAGGCAAAGAATCAATATTGGGAACTGGGTGTGGCTTGTAACTATCTATGGATGCAAGTGGCCCAAATCAACTTTTTTTTGGGCTTTTGTTACATGTTTAATTTATTTGATTGGTGAGGCCCACCAGACATCTTCTTTTGCATGCGTAATCTTCAAGAGGAGAGACCTATCCTTATTTGTCCTTTGTGTCTATCTTCACATTACACCTAGACTAGGTGGAATTTACCCGTACACACACATTTCCAATTTCCAAACTCATCTATCAATTTTGTATCCGTTGTCATTTAGTGGAATGAATATATAAATATATATCTACATCTTATAATCTAGGGGGAGAAGAAAATAGTGAGGTTTGAACTTAAAACGTTATCTTTTACACTTGATTTTGATTGCTTAGGTATCTGTAAGGGACTATAATAAGATTGTGATTTAATAATTTGTATATAGTTGATATTGAGGTCACATTACGCAACATTTTGGCTGTGAATTGGACAATCGGACTAGTCAGTTCGTACTGATTTGAGTTATATTTCTTTTTATTGGGGGGAGGGGGAGGGGCTAAAAATTCTTGACCATACTCATAACCATTCAGTTTTCAAGTTGAGCCCTTCGGACCAATTCATGTCACCTAAACTTCTAATTTTAATAAATTAACACTAAATATAACATATATTACTATTAATTAATTGATTAATCATTTAAGTTTCAACAATTATAATTTTAGGGCTTAAATTAAATTAAATAAAACATGATTTTTTCAATATTTAACCAAAATACAAAGATAATTAAGCAGTAAAAATTCAGGTCATTGAGAGCAACCCACTTAATTTCAGGCTAGATGTATCGGGCTGTCGGACTATTCGGTTCAGATCAATTCGGGCTAAATTCCTTTCAAGTTACATTTATGACCCTAACCCTTTTTTTATCGCACTATTCAACCTAGCTAACCTATTGGTTTCAAGTTGAATTGACACTCCTACCTACATATCATTCATCAATTAGGAAATTAATGGAATAGTGGAGGCACTAAATGGTTTTGTAATGACGTAGCATTAAGTTATAGAGTTGTTTAATTTAGTTGGTGAGGGAGGCGAACTTATGGTTACAGGCTTACTGCACACCAAAATGAAGTTTATTAGTTGAACTGCAATTTGAAAAATATATACCCTATTCGTCCCAAGTATGTATATATATATGATGACCTAATTAATATTCTATTTTGATGGGGTGTCACAACTCACAATGATATAGTCCAATATGTGATACTATTTTTACTTATTAATATATGCTTTGTAATCTTGAAATTTCACCCATATACGTTAAATTATTGTAACTCAACTTAACTTCATTAAATAAGTGCAATATATGAATTGAAGTTCTGAATAAATTATTCGCTATTCAAAAGAATTCTCAGTGACCTACGTGAGAATTCAAAGTGGACAGTGTAATTGGAACATAGGAAGTCATCAAGCTAAATATATAAATTTCTATATAATTAATTTTGGGAAGGCATATTGTTACATGATCAAAACTAATTAATATTTAGAACTCAAATTAAATAGGAATTGGGCCATATCCAAGTTTCCACACCACAGATTTTCTTTTTTCTTAAAAAGTTAATTTCTTCTTTGTAGCTTTAAACTTTCCAGGTCATGGACTAAGCTTAGCACGCTTGAATTGTTATTACTACATACAAGACTAGCTTTATTAATTTTCTTGTCGACATGGTAACAATCTTTTCAATTAGAACTTTCCAAAGCCCCACTTTAATCATATATAACATATATTCATTAACAAATATACATAGGTTAGTCCCCTATTGTCTATAAGTTAAAAAGGAGAGGAGAATTCCACTTTTGGTCATAGTGGTCCTCGACCTAATTAACTTTCAAGAAATTAAATTGGATTTGACATAACACATAAATATATATAGGAGCTCTCCTATATCATTATTATATATTCTAATGCATGTCATGTCCGGAGTATGTTGCACCGAATTAGGAATAATTCATTTCATCGATACATATCGATCATCACATGCATAGTGAATTAGTGACTAATAATATAATCATACGTCTCTCACTGGTAAAATAAAGACGTATGAAATTTCATACGTCTTTTCTTTTTCATAAAATTCGGCTTCATATTTTTTAAAGATTATTTTTGTTAGGCTTTTTTGCATGCTAACGACTAAGTACTTGGAAAAACCTTGGCCGTCCAATACCAAAATTTCCATGAAAATTAAAGTAAACAGTTTGTAATAAAATAATGCGTGGATCAAACCTTTTCCAATCAACGGTTTGCTTCTACTTGAAGATACTATTATTATGCCATCCTGTTTTGTTACATTATATTTTTTTAATTTCTCCGAAAAGTTTAGAAAGAAATTGTTCTTGCTAGTATATATGTAAATTAATCACATTAATTAGCGAGTTGATCTCTTCCCCTCCCCATATATATATGTGTGTGTGTGTGGATATCAACGGGTATGTATAAATCGAATTAAAGAACACACGTAGAAAGACTACGTTTGGAAGAGAGTTATCAGATGATAAACTATTTGTGGGGGAGGATTTCTTTTTGTATACTTTAAGTTTTGCACTGTAAAAAAGGGGTTTTATATCATACCAAAATGTAATTATATTAAGTTCTTAAAATCAAGTATTATGCAGCTAGCGAAATCAAGATTGGACATGTTTTCCAACTGCGAATCGTGTAAATTAATGTGTGGTGGAAACTTACAATTTGCATCAAATGTAGCATGGAATTATGTATGTATGTATGTATATGTGCGCGCGCATGTGTGAGCACTATTAGATCTCCATGTGCGAACTAATACTAACTAGGCACACTAAGGCAATGTTTGGTATACTGGTACGGATATACCCACATTAATAAAATTTGGATTGCTTTGAAAGATAATTGCATATTAGCTATTTTAATTATGTGTTTGGTTATTAAGATAAATATACTAGACTGTTTCACACATCTGTTTGTTGGTACATTGTTTTATTTGGTAGACTGGGGGAGGGGGCGTCGGATACCTTGTCTAGAAACTGTAACCGAAGGGGGCGTCAGATACATTGTCCAGCCGAATCAGTAAATTACATCCGGACCTCACGTTAGGACCGGGCTTCACGTGAATAAGCAATGGCTACCAAACACACGGTTCTTGCTGGATACCTTTACTTATGCCTTTATCCAGGCTACCAAACATTGCCTAAATAGTATCACAAAAGCAAAACAAATTAAGCAGTAATTAATGTAACATTCAAAAATAATTAAAAAATTATCAAAAATATGAGAGATCGAGAGTTCGATCCCCTATTCCCCCCTCACCAACTACAGAAAAAGCACTAAAATACAATTAGATAAATAATAAATTAATTAGTGTTAATATGACAGAAAATAGCTATTAATACTTTGTAAATAATATAAATAGTCACTTTATAAAAATATAATGATTCTAACCTTCTGGAATGGGAATATACAACAATACCCATAGTAATAATATAAATAATTTATTATTTCCTAAAATAAAAATACCCTAATATATTAACAAAAAAAAATCATGGACGATGATTTCAAAATCTATCGTTCGCACCCTAAAAAAACTGTCTTTCATCATCGTTCTGCGTCAAAGTCTCATAAATCATAATTGCTAGGTTTTTTGTTATCGTCTTCTGTTGAGGTTGTTGCCGTCTACTGTCACTGTTGTTGCTAGAGACAAAAACTACAAGATTCAACTGTCGTTTCTACTAAGGTTCAAATGCCATTATCATTGAACAATCATGGATAATGATTTTGAACAACCTCATCTTCATAATGAACACACGAGTACACGAAAGCGACGACACAGGTAGTCCAAGTTTTGTTCTCGTGCATTAATTCAATAATGATTTAATACACGAGTACACGATCAGTTTAATGTGACAGTTCAAAATAACCCATACATGAAAACACGATTAGGATCATTCGTGTATACGTGCAACAGTTGATCATTAAACTGATACATGATTACATGAGTATATGCCTATTCATGTACTCGTGTACTAGTTATAAAATGCATAGATACACGAGTGTATGCGTTTTCTAATTCATGCCTTCATACAACAATTAAAAATGAGATATTGCATGGGTTCACAAATGAATTATTGCACGAATCAACTCCAATACTCGTGTATCAAAATAAATCGGTTCGTGCACCAAAGAACGTCATTTAATTTTTTTCCTCCCATTCCAAAGAAAGATTCAAAAAACTTAAAAATCTAGATTGATAAAAGAGTACAGATTCATAAATATCATGTACATCATTGTCGCAAAAAAACAATATCAACAAAACTTCAAAAATCCAAAATCGCAACAAATCTCTAATTTTCGGCATTGCAACAGATAATTTATTGCTGAAATGGGGATTTCAGAGAGGAAGAATTGTGATAAGCTTCAAAAATCATAGCTTGATGATCTTCACCAATGATAATTTTGTTTCAATTGATAAAACATAGATTGAAAAATGAGAAAGGTTAGAGAATGATGTTTGCAAAGGGAAGAGAGAGAAAATCATATATTTTTCCTAATAGTATAGATATATGAATATATATATATATATATATATATATATAAATAATAATTCTTAATAATAAATATGGAACTAAGGGTATTATAGTATTTTTTATGATAATGGGTAGAAACATTACTTTTTTAAAAAATGGCTATGTACATTATTTACTAAGTAATGACTATTTAAAAATTTTCCTCCTGATTATACTTCCTCCGTTTCATTTTAATTAATGTTTTTAGAGTTTTTAACTTGTTTCAAAAAGTTTGATGTTTATCATATTTCAACACACCCTCTCTCAAATTTACTCATATCTAAATAGAAAATCTGCATTTGTTAGGGACATACATCTTAATATGTTTGATATGGATGGAAAGAGAGAGGGTACTATATATATTTATCACAATAATTTACATCTTAATTAACATCAATTTAGATAAAATGAAAGCAGCTATAGAGTAGTAATTAATTAAACATTAGTGCATAGCTCTCACACCAAATATTAGTACTATTTCATATTACACGCACATATGCACTAAGAGTCGCAACATTATTTCATGTGCTCAATTGTAGAATTCATAATGTTTCCATATTTCATACAATGTGCATTGATGATATATATATTGATATATAATATGTGTATTATATATGTATAAGATGAAATATTATCAAACTATATCTTCCAAATAATTGATGAGATCAAAATTTTGTCATTTACGCTGTAGTACTGACAAATTTAATCGCATGCAAGCATGTTGATCACCATCTATATTTTGCATCGATCTTATATAATCATAAATGTCGAAAACAATGATCAATATAATGGATGAAATTTAACAAAGTAGTGCTTCACTACTTGATGAAATGATCAAATGCTTTAACAACAATCGGTGATCATTACAATTGAGCCAAACGTAATTAAGCCAATATTACAATAACATATATATATGCTATGCTACTAATTATTCATGCACAAATCATGAAAGACTAAAATTACTGGCTCTCGCAAGAGAAAAAAACTTGCATGCATTTTCTTTCGATATATTGATGAATCCAACATCAACTACTAATTAATTTCACCAGAATAACATAGCTAGACTCCCACACACATTTGATGAATTACATAACTAAAGACGACTATAATTAATTAATAATTAAACCGAATTGAAACTACGCAGCACACTCTACTAATCAATCATCCATTTGGGTTACTAGGATCGTAGTAATTGCCATAGTTGATAAAATCCGAACTAGAATAGCTCCCATACTGAGCTGCATAACTCGACTGCAAATCTTGCTGCTGCGGCGGCGGTGGCGGCGGCGGCGGCGGCAACGATCTGTCAGTGTCGGCGGCGGGGGAATAATCATACCCTAAATGCTGGTTGGGGTAAAGAGCTGAGGTCATATAAGGAAATTCGGCATCGTTGCTGGACAACAATTGGGCATACTGCTGAAGGCCGGGAAAAGTATTATGCAGTAAGGCGGGATCGGTGGTGGAGGAGACGGAGGCGGAGGAGGCGGTGGCGGTGGCGGGGTAGCGCAGCTCGGTCTTGCCTTGAACTCGCTCGGGGAAGTTGAGTTTGGCTTTGGAGCCTTTGAATCTGAGAGCAGCATCATCGTATGCAAGAGCAGCATCCTCAGCTGTGTCGAATGTTCCCAGCCAAACTCGGGCTGCCTTTTTCGGGTCGCGGATTTCCGCCGCCCATTTTCCCCATGGCCTTTGCCTCACTCCTCTATAGTGCTTCTTCACACTTCCTTCAAATTCATATCCATCACTTCATTTATTATAACATTATATACATATATATATATATATATATATATATATTTGCAGTGTTTCATTATGATGTAGTACTAGTACTACTATATATATAACATATATATCGTAGTTTTGCTAGCTAGAGGGCTTCAAATTAGTTTTACTACTTCAATTCTAGAAGAGTAATATAACATTATATATATTTGTGTGTGTCTCCAAAATATCGTACGTAGGAGAAGAAAGGAATTAATCTGCAGTCTCTTATATATCTAAAAGATCGACTAGCTACCATCCATGACAAGTAAAAGTGACAATGAAATATTCTTAATTGGATTTTTTAATTAACTCAACGTCTTAATTAGTATCTTCGGTAGCAAAATTAAACAATAGGGAAAATATATAAATATTAAAGAAAGGATTGGATTTTGGTGAAATGTTTTTTACTAGTAAATGAGCAGGAGACAATTGGCATATATAGGATGAAAAAACGATGGAAAGGGACTAGCATAGACATGCGAATTGAAACATGGAAAAATCATGTTTATGTTTTATATATTAATGGTAGGTGTAAAGGGTTTTCACATATCGATCTCACCCAACAATACAGAAGATCTCGATCAATTAATTCCCACATTTCAAACTAATAATTCCAAGATGTGTCTGCTTGCACTTAATTCATTAATTTATCACGATAGATATTATAGATATATACCACTTGTATGTATCTATAATATATGCAAGATTTGGTAGTGTGGATGGAACCCTTGCCTAATTCCTGTGTGTGTGTGTGTGAGAGAGAGAGAGAGAGAGATCTAGATGTATCCAGAGGAGTGAGATAGTACTTTACGGAAAGTAACATACAATGAATTTGGCTAAAGCACAAAATCTATGCCCCCTTTTTCCACAAATTCTTTTTCAACTCTAATTTCTTGACAACTACGTTCCGCCTTCGTGAAAACGATTATATAATTAACCACAAACTGAATATCAAGTGTTTAAGAAGCGTATAATTAATTGGTTAATTTATCCCTTCACGAGCTAAATGAGAAAATTAATCACTCACAAATTTATAAGAAAATTAAAAAAAAAGGGGGTGGAGGGTTTAATTTAGAGCTAGCTAGCTAGCTAGCACACGTATGAAGTTTACCTTGATCTTGTTGAGTAGTCTCCGGCGGCAGCACGGCGGCGTCTTGGCCGCTATCTTCGCCCAAAATTCTAGTGAGGCCTGAAATCACGGTGGAGGAGTCGGTTTGGCCACCGTAAGCTCCGGCTTTCTGCGGCGATGCTTCCATTGGAAGAGGCCTCTTTCCATGCCTTCGATCCACCTTGCAACTCCTCTTTGTTTTCTTGATTCCTCGTAGCTTGTTTCGTAACAGTAGCTACTAATCTAAATAAATCTAATATTTTTTCATATATACATAAAGATATATGTATATTCCTTTGTATGTATGTGTAAGTATATGTTGCTGTCAAGATCAACTTTGTAGAGTTAGAGCGAGAATTGCGATTGCGACATGAAAGGGTGCCTGCTTGTGTTGTGTGAGATGCAAAATGAAGGGAATTGAAGGAGGAAATAGGGTTGGGAAGCAGGGTTTTTATTAGCATGTGGGCTACCTAGCTTCGTCTTTTTTTTTTTATAAAAAAAATTTAAATTAAATTCCTCCTATTATTATTATTATCATTATCTGCAGCTATTTATTACAACAGTACAAGGCGAATATTGGCGTAACTTTATAGGAAAAAAAAAAAGAAGGGAAAAATCTTGAAAAGGAAAAAAGAGGAACGGAAAAGAGAAGATTTGATGATAGTAAGAAA
Source organism: Perilla frutescens (assembly GCA_026008535.1). NCBI lineage: Eukaryota > Viridiplantae > Streptophyta > Magnoliopsida > Lamiales > Lamiaceae > Perilla > Perilla frutescens. Next base: position 23,096,555 of record BRKX01000010.1, on the reverse strand, counting down.
TGTATGAGGTGAGACAAAAGAAAAGTGTGTATGAAGAAGTAGGAAGACGACATAAGAGATATACATAAGGTTGATTCGATCTGATCAGGAAATGAATATACATACATACGTGTATATATATATATATAATTTGAGATAAAGTTTAAGGTAGGAAGTTATTTCAGATCTGATACCTAAGCTAGATTGGCCATTTGTCTTCATCTTCAAATGCATGCTACACATCTGGTGCTGCTACATACCCTTTTCTTTTTTACTAAATTCTCTTCTATCTATCTATCTATCTATCTATCTATCTATCTATCTATCTATCTCTACATCTCTACATATACATACATACATACATACATACATACATACATACAAGTGTGTGTGCTCTATTGATCCCCTTGTTATTTTGCTACATGTTTTTGTGATATACTTATATGGGTAGAAAGTTAAAAGGTTAAAAAAAGAAAAGAAAGAAAGATGAGATATGAATGCTTTGGGTCAAATGAATAATTAAAAGTAAATCGGCGACTTTAATTAACATGCATGAGGTTGGTGGAAGAACAGACATGAACCCCTATTTCAACTTGGTATTTCATTTTGTATTTCGTATTTAATTAGTTTTTTTAATGGTGAATTATTTAGTTTTTTAAATACACATGTCATACATCCAATGATTAAAATATAGATCTACAAACGAATTAAATAAATATTGCAATTAATTAAATTACTTTGAGATATTTTTTAGGATTTGATTTAATGAAGGACATGGAGAAGATGGGTACCGGTGTTTGGGATTCATTATAATTACATTATATTAATTTAATTATACATGTTGGAGTGAAAGATTTGGAGAACCCAATTCATAACAATTTCATCAAGCTTCTGAGACGATCGAGTTCACGTACGTCATGATGAATTAAAATGTATACTTGAAATTCTTCTTCAATTATATTCCAATTAAATCCTCCAAATCAAATATGATATAATTAATCAATTGAATTTATATATATCCCTTGAATCATATCGTCAAACGATGAGCCAATCAACGTCCCGGTGGGATGGTCTAGTGGTGGAGTGAGGTTGCTCGGAGGCCAAAATCAACATATTATGGATCTCAATAAATAATTTTAGTTCTCTCACTGCATGTCAACTATTTTTCAAGTGAATGGATTTGGAATTCACTTAATTTATATGTAGTCATGTAGAATTTATTCTCTCTTCAAATCTATGCCAAATTACAACTCCATATAAATGGTAAAATATACTACCTCCGTTTCAATATGTTTGTTGTTTTGTTTTTTTTATCTGGAATTAAGAATTAATTTTGTGGACAAATATAGCCATCCCTCATGTGTGCCATAAAATCTAATTTATTTATATTTTCCTAAAAAATAACAATATTTTCTCTCTCCATATATTTTTCTCTCTTCATATATTATAGGTAAGTTAGAATCAAGAAATCTTGTAAGATTTGAGAGGGTTAAAATTGGGAGAGAGGATGTCAAATTATATAAAACAACAAACATTTTGAAAAAAAAAAAAAACCTGAAACAACAAACATTTTGATACGGAGGTAGTATATGCTAAGTAAAGTTGCCACTTGATCCATGGATATTTTTAATTATCTCTCTTTGGTCGTCACTTATAGTCTCATATGATAATTGAAAGTTCTACAAATCGACAGCTCATTCTATGATGTTTTTTTCAAACTTTGTCATTACTTTAATTAGTTCATTAATTAGGAAGAAAAACGAACGAGCATATAATGATCGTGAGATATGCAAGTGCACATAAAACAATTTATTGTTAGATTTGCGTAATATAGAGATCATTTTAAACAAATCGCATATAGTTTAGAATATTTTGGTATATTTTTGTTTTTTATATTATAATATGGGTTTCGATATGTGCCTCTATGAGAACTGTGGGCCTCACTTTAATTATTTACGTACGAACATATATGAAAATCGGATTAGATCTTTGTATTACATTCTGTGTGTTATAGTTAGTTTTTTTTTTAAAATTTTTTAATAAACCTTAATTGGAAAAGAATGAAATCTAAATAAAAAAATTAAATTAAACTAAATTATTATAAATTAAAAAAATAATAAAAAAATGAAGGTTTGACACAGGAGATGCCACATAAAATGTCATAGGAGATCTGATATCTACAGGTTCATTATTTCACATGTTCTATGTTTGTATTTTGGGAGGGGAGTCACTTTTGTGCCTCCCGGACGATGATGTAGTTCCATATTTTGGATGATATACACAGATTGGGGATCCGCCTTAATTCCGGCCCCTATCTGTTAGGGTGCTGATTTAATAATAATAATAATAATAATAATAATAATAATAATAATAAAATTGAAAGTGCATCAAATATACTCAAAATTAAACTTGGAAGTTGGAAATTGCACAGTTTAATTTGGATTTATACGTGCAAATCTCATGACAAATATAAAAGACAGATTTAAAGAAAAAAAAAGAGACTAAAACTATATTTGAAATTTGACACTTTTTATTACACGACTGACTCTATAATTACGTACGAGATTAAAAATACATTTCATCACACCTACAAAATTCTAAAAACTTACTGCAATTACCCTCAGAAATGAGGTTCATCCTTTAAAAATACACTTCACACTACCTTAGATTGAGTGCAATATGAATCGTGATAATATACGTGTCTGTGTGTGTGTGTGACCCTTTTGTCTTTTAATGATCTTTATTTATTATATACGTAATTTATATTGTTAATTAGGGATTATTCATTATTCTAATTTTGCTAAATTTGGTCGTACTAAACTAGCGTTGGATCACGTTTTGTATGTCGACTAATTAATCTCCATTTGTCCCCTCATTGACAAATACTCCATCCACTTCTGTTATTTTAGAATTTTTATCTAGAATTCACAATTATTGTTTTGGATTAATATATCCATTCCTTTCATATCAAATAAAATATTATTCCCTTATATATATTTTTCTAAAAAGTTGATAAAATTTTCTCTTTTCATATATTTGTAGGGTTAAAATTGAAAGAAAGAGTGTGAACATATCTAAAACAACAAACATTTTGACAGAAAATAAAACTCCTAAAATAACAATTAAAACGAAACGGAGGGAGTATGTTTTTTAATTGGTCGAAGTCTATTGGGGTAAAGCAAAGTCAGCACCCGTTTTATTAGAATATAAAGGTCGACCTAACTCAATCCCGATCGATTCTACAATCTACCAGATATAAAGCAAGTACAACATTTATAACATGTAATTATTTATGTCTCGTGTAAAATTATATGATTTACTAAGGACTAGCTAATAAATAAATAATTAAATAATTATAGGCTAAATTATATCAAAATTAATATGGAGCAATTTTATTATATCTGCTATTTGATGTGAATAGCCGAATAGTGGGCTTATGGGAACTGAAAACTCATTACTGTAAAATTGGTCCACACCTTACATAAAAGGTATTCTCTAAAATCCTAGCTATCACAAATGATAGAGAATAAAATAATCTGATTTCCTATTCTTCTCAAGAAATTCAACGGTGCAATTACAGATTTTATCTTGGAGAAAGGAACCCAATATTCTACAGTATTAATTATGTGATTATATGATAATTATTAATTTAAAAATTCTGTAATTTTCACATAAAATATTATAGAAAAGTAGAATAAATTTACATAACAAGCATCGTCTACACTATCACGTGTTTTTGAGAGCACCAAGCTAGGACGAACTTATTAATGTATCTAATTAATTAATTTTTTTTTTATCATAATAGTATAAGTATACGTAGCAGCCAATTCAACTCAGCACTTAATTAATTACCATTTACATTTTAATCCCATATATATATTTGATCCTAACTTAGACAATAGAGATTTTTAATTAAAATTTTCTCGATCTAAAGTTCAATAAATTATGTAGCAGATTAGTGGGGATTGGACACATATTATCCTCAATCACTACAAATAAATCATCTATCCGACTTTTCTCTATCTCATTTGGTGTCTCATTTTATTTTTTATTCGATTTTCATCAATTTTTTTTTTCAATTTGAATTTGTTATGTCTTAGATTAATTTTATAAATATTATTTAGGTTTCATTCTACCCAATTAGGGTTTATATTTATTTTTAATATTTATTTCTTATTTTTAGTTAATATAATTGATTAATATGGTTGATTATTTCAAAAGTGGGGTATATAATTTTTAAATTTTTAGCAATAAATGTTGATTATGATTTGTAATACTATAATAAAATTTATTTTTGTAATAAATATTTTTAAAATATTAAATTTCATAGTAGGGCATGAAAAGTGGACTAGAGGATTTTATCCCCAATCACTACTACAAAAAATTATCTTTAGAGATAATATTATTAGAGACAATATTATTGTTGTCAGTCAAAAATATTTTTTGCGCTGACATCATGCATGTCGTCTCAAAGAGAGCTATCGTTTCTAAAAGTTCATCCCAAATAAATTAAACATAATTTTAAGTGATAACAATGCCGTCACAAAAATGTCACTAGAGACGATATATTGTTACTTAATTAAGTCTAGGGCAAGTCTTCTGTACATAAGATGTACATCAGACGGTCAACGCGTGTTGATTCGGTCAATGCTTTGACCAAAAGTATCATTTGTATCAATAAAAAGTATTGACCAGAAAAAAATAAAGAAAAAAACTGTTAAGATCAGTATCAATCGAAACACTAAAAAATATCATTCAAAATTAAAAAAAGTATCAGTCGTATCCCTAAAAAGTATCACCCATTTTCACAATTTTTTTTATCAACGCGCGTTGACCCGGTCAACTCTTTGACAATTTGATGTACATCTTATGTACATGAGTATTTGCATTACATCTATTATTTATCATCTCTAATATTATTGTATCTAATTAAAGATCAATATTTTTGTTGTGGATAGCTATCATACTCGGCCCCATCCTTATTTTAAGCCATTTAATAAAACATTGAAATATAGCTCATGCATTAGTATCAAAGACTACTTAGTGACGTAATTAGCAGGGTGAGTGAGTTATATATGAATGAAATTTTACCGCACACGTAGTTAACGACTACACTTTTTCATCGTTCACAAGTTTTATTTTTTATTGTAAAAAAAAAAAGTACTCATTTCCTAGGTCAAAACTCTAATTTTAGATTTTATTTGCAAGAATTCTTTGACTGGATGCTGGATCGACTTTGCTAGTTTAGTAGATTAATTAATAATTAATTCAACATTCCACCAGAATTATAATATAATTGAATCTGAAAGCAATACTCAAATATTGAAACTTTTAAGCCACGATATGAAAGGGCCATGCATGCTGTGGTTTTGATAATTTGAAATATAATTAATTAATTCTAACCTTTTGACAAAAACTTAGTCAAAAACAAGAATTAATATTGAATTGAAGATGTTCATTCAGAAATCACCGCCTGCAAGATTGACATTTTTCTATTAGTTTAAGTCAAACAAAAGAAAATGTTGCAACTTTATATATTATTTAATATTAGGAGGATTAGTTATTTTCAAAATATTCTGTGAAGAATAAGAGTGATCTAGCTTATGAATCACAAGTTTTTTTTATGGGGGTTTGAAATTCAAGTGCATGGGTGCATGCAAAGTTTGTGCTGCAGCAGATACATTCATCAGGATGTTGAATCAGCAGTGGTTGAATAATCAGTTATGCAAATGTGTTGAGCGGTTATTTTTCTTTGTGGAAGCCATTCAGTTAGTTTTCTGTAGTCAAGCAGATCAAGATATATATATCATATCTTGATTCAGATTTGTAGAGAGAGTGAAAATCATTTGTAAGTCAATTTCTAAAGAAAATAAAAGTGCTCCCATTTCTGCCGTGGATGTAGATCTATTCCGGATCAAACCACGTAAAATTCTTGTGTGTTGATAATCATTCTTGTTTAGCTTCTTCATTCATAATTATTAGTTCTTGAATCTCAGTTTTTCTCATTCAATTCCTGTCAATTGGCGCCGTCTGTGGGAAGCGCAACTTGATTCAAGCATGGCCTCAAGATTTGAGGTGGAGAAGCTAACTGACAAGATTGATTTTAGCTTGTGGAAGGTGAAGATGCAGGCCCTTCTAATTCAGCAAGGTCTGGGAGACGCACTAGAGAAAAGGAAGCCCTTTGATTCTGGAAAAGAAAAGACAGAGAAATCTGAAGAGCGTGCCCAGATTGAAGCCAAAGCTCGAAGCATGATCATTCTATGTTTGAGAGACAAAGCTCTCCGTGAAGTGGCCAGAGAAACAACTGCTATTGCAGTCTGGGAAAGGTTAGAATCTCTTTATATGGTAAAGACCCTAGCTAATAGGCTTTACATGAAACAGAAACTCTACTTATTCAAAATGGTAGAGGAGAAATCTATTCTCAGTCAGCTTGATGAGTTTAACAAGATCATTGATGATTTTGTCAATATTGAAGTGGATTTAGATGAGGAGGATAAGTCTTTAATCTTGATCTCCGCTCTACCGAAATCTTTTGATAATCTCAAAGACACTCTCCTATTTGGAAATAGGGAGACTATCACTGTAGAAGATGTCCAAATAACCTTGAAGTGCAGAGAATTGCACAAGGTCTCTGATCAGAAACTTGTTGCAAACGGTGGAGAAGGTTTGAGTATCAAGAAGAGAAAATCATCCCAGAAACAAGGGAAGAAACCTTCCCAGAAATCATCAAAGAAAAATGAAAAGAAATATGGTGAAGGATGGGTTGCTCTAGAAGACAGAAAGTGTTTTCATTGCCAAGAACCTGGGCATTACAAGAAAGACTGCAGCAAATGGAAGTTAATGATGTCAAAGTTTGCTCAAGAAAAGGAACAAAGCAAGCAAATAAATCAGGCAAACAACATTCTAGCAGGCCAAGAAGCTGAGTTAGAACCTTGAGAAGCTTTGGTAGTGACCAACAATGATATAAGAAGTGATTGGGTTCTGGATTCTGGGTGCAGTTTCCATATGTCACCAATCAAAGAATGGTTCTCTGAATTAAAATTCATAGAAGGTGGTACAGTTCTCTTGGGAAATAATCATACATGCCAGATCAAGAGAATTGGCAGCATCAAGGTCAAGATGTTTGATGGGAAGGTTAGGCAGCTTACTGAAGTAAGGTTTGTTCCTGAATTAAGAAGGAACTTAATCTATCTGGGAGTATTTGATTCAAATGGTTACAGATTTGAATCTCAGAATGGTAATATGGCTATATCCAAAGGTGGTGCAGTGATAATGAAAGGTGTTAGAGAGTAAGATTTGTATTATCTGGTTGGTAACATAGTCATTGGGCAGTCTCACACAACAACTCACAAGGACAATTCCTACTTATGGCATTCAAGACTTGCTCATATGGGAAACAAAGGACTCAAGGCCCTGTCCAAACAAGGTCTACTGGGAGATGAGGCTGTTACCAGAGTTCAGCTATGTGAACACTACATCTCAGGGAAAGCCAAAAGATTGAAGTTCAATCCTGCTATGCATATAACTGCTGAAAAGTTAGAATACATCCATTCAGATCTATGGGGGCCATCAAAGCAAGAAACTAAAGGTGGTGGCAGGTACTTCATCCCATTTGTTGATGATTTTACAAGAAAAGTGTGGGTGTACATACTGAAGTCAAAATCAGAAGCCCTCATGAGATTCAAAGAATGGGTTGCAGAAGTGGAAAATAAAAATGAGAAAAGAGTACAACACTTAAGGACTGATAATGGGCTAGAGTTCTTATCTGAAGAATTCTGGTCCTTCTGTAAAGAAAAGAAAATCACTAGACACATGACCGTCTCTGGTACACCTCAGCAAAATGGAGTAGCTGAGAGAATGAACCAGACCCTGCTTGATAGGGTCAGATGTGTTTTCAATGACTCTGGTCTTGACAAGTCTTTCTGGGGATAAATAGTTAACTCTGTAGCCTATCTGGTCAACCGCAGCCCATGTTCAGCCATTAACTTCAAGACTCCTCATGAGCTATGGACTGGAGAAGCTGCTGACTACAGATGGCTCAAAGTACTAGGATGCCTGGCTTATGCTCATGTAAAGCAAGGCAAACTAGAACCCAGAGCTATCAAATGTGTCTTTGTTGGATACCCTAGTGGGGTAAAAGGATACAAGCTGTGGTGCCTTGAAGCTCACAAGTTTATTATCAGCAGAGATGTTACATTTGATGAGTCAAAATTTCCTATGAGACAATCTGAAAAGGGAAAGTGTAATGATACTCTGTCTAGGCCAGATATGGTCATGGTTGAAATAGGCATAAGTGATCCTCAGACAAGTCAGAATATACTCTCAAGTGATGAATCAGAAGAAGAAGGAGAGGCTCAACCTAACCTCAGTAGTTACCAACTGACAAGAGACAGAGGAAGAAGGAAAATCAGAAAACCTGTCAGATTCAGCCAATCTGATATGTTATCCTTTGCTCTTTATGCTGCTCTTGAAGTGGAGTCTTTTGAACCAAGAAACTACCAAGAGGCCATCACTTGTGCAGAAAGGGAAAAGTGGCTGATTGCCATGGAAGAAGAGCTCAAATCTCTCAGCAAGAATGAAACCTGAAAGATAGTGCCTAAACCACACACACAAAAGCTTGTAGGTTGCAAGTGGCTTTTCAAGAAGAAGCCTGAGGCAACAAAAGATAGAGGAGTCAGATTTAAAGCAAGGCTTGTAGCAAAATGGTTCTCTCAAAAGGAAGGCATTGACTACAATGAGATTTTCTCTCCTGTAGTCAAACATAGTTCTATAAGGATTCTATTGTCTCTTGTGGCTCAGTTTAATCTGCAGTTACATCAGATGGATGTAACTACAACTTTTTTGCATGGAAAACTAGAAGAGGACATCTACATGAAACCACCTGAAGGAGTGTCGATTGAAGATTCAGACAGGAAGGCATGCAAACTTCAGAAATCCTTATATGGACTCAAACAGTCACCTAGACAGTGGTATCTTTGTTTTGATGAGTTCATTGTGTCACGAGGATTCTCTAGAAGCCTTTATGATAGTTGTGTGTATATCAAAAAAGAAGAAAGGTCATTCACCTATTTGCTGTTGTATGTGGATGACATGCTTATAGCATGTGACTCTAATGAAGGCATCAACAAAGTGAAGACTGTTCTAAAATCTGAGTTTGAAATAAAGGACTTGGGGAAAGCCAAGGTGATACTTGGTATGCAGATAAAGAGGAAAAGAGATGAGGATTCAGTACTGTTGACTCGGTCAACCTATCTTAATAAGGTTCTGTGTAGGTTCAACATGAATCAATGTAAGTCTGTGTCTACACCAATCAAAAGTGGTGTGAAGTTATCTCTGAGCCAAGGAGCTAAAACTGAAGAAGGAATAAAGGAAATGAGCAATGTCCCTTATGCAAGCTGTGTGGGATCATTGATGTATGCTATGGTCTGTTGCAGACCTGATCTTACTTTTATCATGAGTGTACTAAGTAGATTCATGTGTTGTCCAGGAAAGTGTCATTGGGAAACAACAAAATGGGCAATGAGATACCTTAAAGGCACAACTGAGAGAGGTTTGAAGTTCATAAAGTCATCAAAATCTGAAGAAGCTCTAATTGGTTTTGTTGATGCAGATTATGCTGCTAATATGGATAAAAGGAAAAGCTTGACTGGATATGTGTTTACTCTGTATGGAACTGCTATAAGTTGGAAGGCTACTCATCAATCTGTGGTAGCTCTCTCCACCACAGAAGCTGAATTTGTGGCCTTAACAGAAGCAGTTAAAGAAGGGATATGGTTGAAAGGTATTCTGTCAGAATTTGGAGTTTTACAGGACAAAGTTCTTGTGTTTTGTGACAATCAGTCTGTTATTCATTTGTCCAAACATCAAGGCTATCATGAGCGTACAAAGCACATCGATGTGAAGTTATATTTTGTCAAAGATTTGGTAGAGAATGGAAGTGTGATCATCAACAAAATTGATACATTAGTCAATCCAGCAGATGCATTTACAAAGGCCTTACCAGCTCCTAAATTTAAGTTGAGTCTTGGTCTTATTGGGATGAAGTAATCTGAAGAAAAAGGGGTGCAGTTGATAAACTCAGAATTTACATGCGTTTCGGATGTACATTGTACGTATTTTTGGAGTCGAATGCATGTGTTTGTGATTGTTTTGAAGAGTTTTATGTTGTGTTGGTTCAATCACGGGTTTATCGAGTTTTGACAGGAAAATCACCTATTTTGGACGTGTCATGAAGTGTACATGGTTAGCGAATGGAAGGAGTGCTTGAGTTGAGACCGGGAAGGCGAAAACGGGCTGAAAAATCACAATTTCGGAGAAATGCACAATGGCACGGCCCGTGCCGTCGCACGGCACGGACCGTGCCCCGAACCGTAACCTAGAGCGCGATTTTGTCCAACGGCACGGACCGTGCCGTCGCACGGCACGGCCCGTGTCGCAGTGTTCCGGAATTTTTAAATTTTCCTTTTCGAGCTCTATTTTTCCCCAACTATTTAAGATTTCTCTTTGGGCGAATTTCGGACAACTTTTAACCCTATTATTGAGACGGAAGAGTACGGAGAAGAAAAAGAACGCGAAGAACAAAGACAATTCACCCGGTATAAGTTGTTTATGTTATTTTTATTTTAATTTAGACTATAAGTTGTATGAATATTACCGTACTTTATCTAGATTTCTATTTCGTCATGAGCGGCTAAACGTTTATTAATTCTAGGGTTTGCAATTGGTGTTGAAACTATGCAATTAATTTAATTCTGTTATTTTTCCCTTTCGATTATTGTGTTCAAATATTCATGTGCTTCTCTCTCATACATAGATTAGTGGCCATAATTTATGTATGCTAGCTAATTAATTTGAGACCTAGCGGAGAAAATTAATTAGTGGATTGAATGAATAATTTGATGCATGTTCTAAGGAATCTGTAGGAGATTTAACTGACGATTTAGGGAGTTAATAATTTGTCTAGAGACGAAAGTAATAGGCATTTTGTTGATCTACTACTACCTTGAGACCTGGCGGAGATAGGTAGTTATATTTCTGTTTCTCCACCTTTAATCGAATTAAATTGGGAATTATTAGGATTGAGTTATTGTATAGCGGATACATTTGATGTGCATTCCCTAGGATTAATACCTTGTTAATTGTTTGAATTTGTTGAATTATTTTATTTGCATTATTCGAGTTGTCTTGATTTCGATTGGTCTATTTAGTTGTCGTTTAATTTCGTGTCTAGTTTTAGAAACCCGAAAAATTGGTCACCTGGATAATAGTGAATTGTTAGCTTAGTACTCAGTTTGGTCAAGTATTCAGTCCCTGTGGATATGATACTTGGTTCACCGGTTATATTGCAGTGTCCTGTGTTAGTTGCATTATAGTGCATAATAAATTAGTGCATCAACTTTTTGGCGCCGTTGCCGGGGACTGATTTTGATTTTTTATTTTGATATGATTACTAACACTGATTTATCACTTTAGGTAGTGCATGAAAACAAGGTCTACACAGCCACACGTAGATCCTGTTCCAAGTTCCCTTGATCGAGCTCATAGACAGAGGAGTAAGGAGCGTAGACGACAAGAAGCAGAAATGGCGGCCAACAATGAGAATAATGATGTGGAAGCATTAGCTAGAAGGCTCCGAGATATGGAGTAGATATTGGCTCGACAAGTTGCGCCCGAAGAAGAAACAGAACCTCTAAACCAGCTGTATCGGGCTCCGACTGACAGGTACTTGGGCGCTGGATGGGGTGGCGGCATCGCCGCAAACAACTTTGAGCTCCGTTCAACATTGATCAATATGGTGGCTACCGAGCAATTCAGTGGAAGGGCTACTGAGAATCCACATGCTCATCTGGATACATTCTTGGATATTTGTGACACTATCAAGATGAACAGTGTCAGTGACGACATTATTCGCATGAGGATGTTCGTCTTCTCCCTGAGGGATCGAGCCAAGGAGTGGTTCAAGAGTTTGGACAAGGCGTCCATCACTACCTGGGATCATATGTGCCAGGCTTTTCTGGCTAAGTACTTTCCTCCATCAAAAGCTCAGAAAATAATTGCTGAGATTACTCATTTTTCACAGATGGGAGATGAGTCAATTTATGAAGCATGGAAGAGATACAGATATTTGCTGCGATCGTGCCCACAACATGGATTTAGCACCGATCAGAAAATCACTCATTTCTACAGTGGATTGACCAATAACACCAAAAGATTGGTGGACGCCTTAGCTGGAGGTTGTCTGGTGAATAGAACTGCAGCCGAAGCACTAAGAATCATAGAAGAGATGGCAGCCACTAGTTATCAGTGGCCGATGGAGAGAAGACAAACAAGGCCTGCAGCTGCAGTATCTGATTCGGGGATAGATGAACTGAGAGCTGAGATTGAAGACCTAAAGAAGCAAGTTCTAGAAGAACCGTGCGCACACATGGATGTGAATGCAGTACAACAACAAGGCTCTGAATCCTCTGATGTAGAAGGTGTGAATTTTGTCAACCAGAGAAATTACAACAGTGGAAACTACAACAGAGGCCAGCAAGGATTCCAGAGCAACAATATGGCGTATCATCCAAGCAATAGGAATCACCCAAATTTTTCCTATGCTAACCCTAACAACGCCCTGCAACCTCCAGGTTTTGCTGCTCCAACTGCAGGTCCTTCTGAGCCAAAGAAGCCTTCACTCGAAGAGATGATGGGTCAGTTGATAGCTAATCAGAACAGCTTCATCAGAGCCACTGGAACGAAGATTACACAGATCGAGGGAACTGTGAGTGCTCTGTCCAAGCAGTTGAATATGCTAGAGGTTCAAGTGGGCCAAATGGCGAATAATTCATCCACTCAACACAAGCCAGGTCAATTTCCAAGTCAATCCGTGATCAACCCAAAGGATCAATGCAATGCTATTCAGCTGAGGAGTGGAACTGAGTACACGAATCATAAGCATCTACTGAAGGATAATGGAGATGATGATGTGATCGAGATAGTAGATGATGAAGCAGTTACAGCTACAGAGGTTCCACCTACTGCTGTACCAAAAGTGGCACCTGCCACTACTGCAGCCCAGACGATGCCCACTAGTTCAACCGCCCCGTTTCCAACTAGGCTAGCTCAGGCCAAGACTGAGCAGAAGATGGAGAAATTTATGGAGATCTTCAAAAAGGTAAACATCAACATTCCTTTGTTGGATGCTTTACGAGATATGCCTGGTTATGCCAAATTCCTGAAAGATGCTGTTTCTAAGAAGAGAAAGCTGGGCAAATTTGAGACTGTGAACCTATCTGAGGAATGTAGTGCGGTCTTGCAATGGAAGTTGCCTCTGAAGCAGAAAGACCCGGGTAGTTTCACTATTTTCTGTGTGATTGGTGGACGCACTTTTGGTAAAGTGTTGTGCGATTTGGGGGCTAGCATCAATCTGATGCCTTTGTCGATTTTCAAGAGATTGGAAATTAGTGATATCAAACCGACTTCTATTGCACTGCAAATGGCAGATAGATCAGTTACCTATCCGAGAGGAGTTGTCGAGGACGTGTTGGTAAAAGTATAGGACTTCATATTTCCCGTGGATTTTGTGGTTCTCGACATGCCGGAAGACAAGAATATTCGACTAATTCTTGGTAGACCGTTTCTAGCTACATGTCGTGCTTTGATTGATGTGCAAGACGGCCAGCTGACATTCCGAATGAATAATGAGAAGATTACATTCTCCTTGTATGATTCTATGAAGAGGCCACACGAGAGTGCATTTGATGACTGCAAATTGATAGAGTTGGTGGAAGATGAGTTTGCATGCACTGATGTGCCAGTTGCGTTGGAAGACCCTCTGCAGCACTGTATCCGACACTCTATTTTTTCTATTGACACATATGACTCTCTTGATGTTGCATGTGATGAAATTTTGGAATACCCTGCTGTTTTAGATTCTATACAGGAACTTCCACTGGAACCAGTCCAATACTTGGATATTCGAGATCCACCTTCAGAAGGAATTGAACGTTTCGAGACCTCTGCAGCCAAATCGGCACCTCCGCTACCAGTTTTGGAGATGAAGCCACTTCCAGATCATTTGAGATATGCCTTTTTAGGTGAGAATGATACTTATCCTGTGATTGTTTCTGCTTTTCTTTCTGATTCGGAGTTGGATAAGTTGTTGAGAGTGCTGAGAAAATATAAGTCTGCGATAGGTTGGCAAATTTCTGACATAAAGGGGATTAGCCCGTTTATTTGTATGCATCGTATTTTGCTTGAGCAGGATTACAAGCCGAAAGTGCAAGCACAAAGGAGATTAAATCCGGTAATGCAAGAGGTGGTGAGAAAAGAAGTTTTGAAACTTCTAGATGCCGGGATGATCTATGCCATATCTGACAGTGAGTGGGTGAGCCCGACCTAATGTGTTGCAAAGAAAGGAGGCATGACAATTGTGAAGGATGAGAGGAACGAGTTGATTGCTACGCGGCTAGTGACTGGATGACGAGTCTGCATAGACTACCGTGCTCTGAATGCGGCCACACGTAAGAATCACTTTTCCCTTCCTTTCATTAACCAAATGTTGGATAGACTTGCAGGGTACGAGTATTATTGCTTCTTGGATGGCTATTCGGGTTACAATCAAATTATGATTGCCCCGGAGGACCAACACAAGTCGGCGTTTACTTGCCCCTATGGTGTTTTTGCATATCAACGTGTGCCGTTTGGTTTATGCAATGCTCCAGCCACATTCCAGAGGTGCATGATGGCCATATTCCATAGTTTCATCGAGAAAATTATGGAGGTATTTATGGATGATTTCTCTGTCTTTGGTTCCTCTTTTGATAATTGTTTGAAGAATTTGTCTCAAGTTTTGCAGCGATGTAAGGAGACAAATTTAGTTTTGAATTGGGAGAAGTGCCATTTTATGGTACGTGAAGGTGTGGTGCTTGGCCACAAAGTCTCTGCTGCCAGCCTGGAGGTCGATCGAGCCAAAGTTGTAGCTATCGAGAAGTTACCTCCTCCTAGCTCTGTTAAGGCAGTTCGTAGCCTCCTTGGCCATGCTGGATTTTACCGGAGATTCATCAAGGATTTTTCCCAAATCTCCAAGCCTCTGTGCTCTCTGTTGGAGAAAGATGTGAAGTTAGAGTTTGATGACGAGTGCATGGAAGCATTTGAGAAACTGAAATTGGCTCTGGTAAGTGCTCCAATTTTAATACAACCTATTTGGATTGAACCCTTTGTTTTGATGTGTGATGCCAGTGACTTTGCCGTTGGAGCGGTGTTGGGACAAAAGCGGGATAAATTCTTCCGAGTCATTCACTATGCCAGTAAAAGCCTCGACTGGGCCCAGCAAAATTACACCACCACGGAAAAGGAGTTGCTAGCAGTGGTCCTTGCTTTCGACAAATTTCGGGCTTATTTGATTGGGGTGCAAACCATTGTCTACACCGACCATGCAACCATCCGGTATCTATTTGCCAAGAAGGATGCCAAGCCGAGATTGATTCGATGAATTCTGTTGCTACAAGAGTTTGACATGGAGATCAAGGATCGAAAGGGTTGTGAGAATGCCGTGGCGGACCATCTGTCTTGTTTGGAGAACCCAGTGGAAGGAGAGGATCCAAAGTTGCTTATTAATGAGAGTTTTCCAGTTGAACAAGTGCTAGAAGTGAAAGCTGTGGACAAAACTCCGTGGTATGCAGACATTGTGAATTACATAGTAATTCGTGTCATACCCAAGGATCTCAGCTCCTACCAGCGCAAGAAATTCCTCCATGATGTTCAATTTTACTATTAGGAGGAGCCCATTCTGTACAAGCGATGCGCGGATGCAGTGATTCGGAGATGTGTTCGAGAGGATGAAATTAATGCTATCATAGAGCAGTGCCACAGTTCACCCAGTGGAGGCCATTTCGCAGCCAATAGAACCGCCATGAAAATCCAACAAAGCGGGTTCTATTGGCCGCATATTTACCGAGATTGCCATGTGTTTATCTCCAAGTGCGATCGATGCCAACGTGGTGGCAATATTACCAAGAGGGATGAGATGCCGCAGAAGGCGATGATGGTTGTGGAGCTATTTGACATGTGGGGGATAGATTTTATGGGACCATTCCCTAAATCTCGAGGATTTCTCTACATTTTGCTTGCTGTGGAGTATGTGTCTCGTTGGGTGGAAGCTGTTCCTACTAC
Source organism: Perilla frutescens (assembly GCA_026008535.1). Classification (NCBI taxonomy): domain Eukaryota; kingdom Viridiplantae; phylum Streptophyta; class Magnoliopsida; order Lamiales; family Lamiaceae; genus Perilla; species Perilla frutescens. The sequence goes on along the minus strand of BRKX01000010.1, from coordinate 23,080,421 downwards.
CACCAATGACTCCAAGGTGGTGTTGAAGTTCTTGAGGAAAAATATTTTAACTCGGTTCGGCGTCCCGAGAGCTTTGCTTAGTGATGGGGGGTCGCACTTCAACAACAAGTGGCTTGGAAGTTTGTTAGCTAAATATGGTGTGAAGCACAAAGTCACGTTTCCTTATCATCCGCAAGCCAACGGACAAGCCGAGCTTGCCAATCGAGAAATCAAGCAAATTCTTGAGAAGACTGTGGTGTATCGCAAGGATTGGGCAGATCGCCTTGATGATGCTCTGTGGGCCTATCGTATGGTATATAAAGCTCCAATTGGTATGTCTCCTTACCAACTTGTTTTTGGTAAATCCTGTCATTTACCCGTGGAAATCGAGCATTGGGCATATTGGGCTGTGAGGAAGATCAATTTTGAGTTCCAAGAAGCTGGAGTTGAGAGAGCTCATCAATTGTTGGAGTTGGAGAAATGGAGAAATGAAGCTTTTGAGAATTCGTGCATCTATAAGGAGAGGGCTAGCAAATTCCACGATCGTGTCATCAAGCAAAAGGAGTTCGCCCCTGGAGATGAAGTTCTTATTTATGATTCACGATTGAGATTATTTCCGGGCAAACTTAAATCAAGGTGGACGGGTCCATTTGTAGTGTACAAGACAAGTTGGAATGACACCTGTGACTTATTGCGTGCCGATGGAAGCACGTTTGCAGTCAATGGACACCGCCTCAAACACTACTTCCGGCACCCAACGGAAGAAAAGAATTTACGAGTCACACTTCTCAATGATTCATGAGCATCCATGAGGTATCGTCTAGCTAAAGACGTTAAATGAAGCACTTGGTGGGAGGTAACCCACCGTTTTTAGTTTTTTTTTAAGTTTTGCTTTGTTTTGTTTTATTTTCCATGTTGTTTTAGTTATTTTTCGTGTGTTGGGGTTTTTCCCTTTTTTTGTTTTTCTTCTCTTTTCTGCAGTTAAAAAAAATGTATTTCGGCACGGACCGTGCCGTCCAACAGCACGGCCCGTGCCGCTGAGCATAACGCGGCCCAAAACTCTCGGTAGTGATGGCACGGACCATGCCGTCCTACAGCACGACCCGTGCCGCGTACGTTTAAGTTTTCAGGTTTGTTCTCTCTCCCTTTCACATTCACACATACGCAACTTGACAAGAAAAATTGATTTCTCCCTCTCCCATCCTCCTAGGACTCGATTTCTCCCTCTCTTCCTCCCTCCATCTTCTACTCTTGGCCTTGGGTTCTCTTCCACCATTCCAATTGAGGAAATTGCAAGGAAATTTGAATTTTGCCCCAAATTGTGCCCTAGGTCGAATTGTGGTGAATTTCTCTCAAAAGGTATGAAATTTCTCACCCTCTTTCTCTTTCACGTTGCTTGGTGTTGTTTGAAGATGATGGGTAAGCTTGGAATTGATATATTTTGTGATTTGATTCTCTTTTCTCTTTGGAGCTTTTTATCGAACATGTGGCATGCGTGGGGTTTTGATTGAAATTGAAGGTTTTCTCTTATTCTAATGCTTTTCATGCTCTTATGTATCCATCGTGGACTTGGTGTTGTAGTTGAGAGGCATTTGTGGGGGGTGCATGTTTGATTTTGAGGTGGAATTTGATTATTTTTGGTGAATAGAGGAATGAATGGGGGGTAAATTTTGCTTTAGGCTAGCTTTTGAATTTTGGTTGTTGGCCTTGGCCTTGATATTTCCCTCTTTGCATAGGTTAGGGTGTGTGAGTGTTTTTGAAACCGATAGGGTGAACCTTTGCTTTATTTTTTTTTTGTCTATCGTGGGCTTATTTTTGTTCGTTTTAGGTACCACATTATTCCTCATGGCGCCGAGTATTGCTCGAGGTCGACGTGGAGGACGGGGCACGGCCCCCGAGAACCCCAATGACCCACTCAATTTTGGGGTTGTTTTGAATGACTTTGAACATCGTGACCGTTGGGACCGGCTTGTTCAATTGGAGTGTTTTCCCTCTCGTTACCCGGACACTTCCGTGCTTCACGCTCTTGGGTTGAATGATGCTTTTTGGAACCTTTGCCAGTGGGGAGGGGTTAGTTATGTTTTGAAAGGACAATGGCCCTCCTATCGCAGAATGATGTTGGAGTTCTTGAGTACTATCTCGTGTTACAAATGGAGAGGCGCCCGATACCCATCCAGTATTTCCTTTCAACTGGACAATCGTTCCTTCACCATCTCCTTGGAAGATTTGAATGCAATTTTCCACAATGAGTGCGGAAATCCTACCGAGTATGCTTGGGAAGATGACGCCTTCTGGAAGGCTATCACGAGGGTGAATGAAGCTGACCCTGGCTCTAGCTTCTGGCCTCGGACGGCCAAGGCCTCCATGGCCTGTGCAAAGCCGGTAGATCTTCTACTTGTGGTGTGCTCTGAAGTGTCAAAATTTTAATCTGGGGGCCCACATAGCTTCACACTTGAGCCACGCAGCCGCCAAAAAAAACGGCGTTCTCATTTGTGGCGGCATCATCACGCCTATTGCGGAGTATTGCGGGATTGACTTCACTGATTAGGAGGTACTGCCTGGAAATATGGTGATGTCTGTCGAGACGTTGATTAACATGGATGTCATACGCGTGGATCGGGCTGGAAGGTGTTTCTTCACTCAAAAGTCGGCAGGCCATTTTCCCTTACCGAATCGTCATCTGACGAGAGTGTTCGACTGGCGCCACTCCAAAAACTGGAGTATGTCTTCACCGGCCCATCAAGCCGCCATGACCGCGACTCAGCCGGTGTTGCCCTTTCGAGCACGTGTGGTCGAGTTAGCGGATGATGAAGATACTGACGCGGAGGAGGAGGCCGAGCAGTCTACTGGGGATGATGGCGGAGTAAGTACCGGGGGTGCTGACTCGCAGGTGGATACTGATGCCCTCTCTAGTTCATGAGTCGGGGGACGTCGTCGATCTCGCCCCCGCTCTCAGGAGGAGCGCTTGGAGGATGTGGAAGGCCGTCTCTCGTAGGTCGAATCTGAGATGCAAGGACTACGGGGTGAGTTCACCCACATGAACGCACGTGTAGGAGCCATCGACTCGAATGTAGCTACCATGCTACAAATGATGCAATAGTGGGGGTCGCAGTTTCCCCCTCACCCGCCTCCGCCCTGATTCCTGTTGAGGTTAGCGATTCAAGGTTTTCCCGTCCATTTCTTCAAACTTATGCTCGTTTGAGTATAAGTTTGGGGGGGTGGATAGACGTTATGCCTTGAATCCCTGCTCTAAGAATTTCTTTTAATCGCTTTTTGTATTTAGTTAGTCCATTTGTATTAGTTAGGGGTTTAGGCTGTAAGCACGTTTATTGCTTTCTAGTATGATGTCAGGTGTGTGATGGATTGCAGTATTCTCATACTATGTATTGTGATGAATGATGATTGCCAATGATGAATGTTGGGTGGTTGAAATTGATTGTCTTTCTTGAGTTTACTTTGGGCATGATAGGTACAATTGCGACGAATTGCTTGGTTGTCTTGACCTGTGACGGTCCTGTGAGAATTTGACCCTTATTTTCATTTTCTTGAGTGTGAATGCTGGGTTATTGTTGAATGTCTAGAACTTGCCTCTTGTCTGCTCAAGTTTAACAGAATGTTGTAGGATTTTGAGATGAATTAAGGCCATTTTTGTTAACCCTCTTCTTATCTTGTGCATTCTTGGCCAAAATAGTTCAAATGTCCATTGTAAGCCCCGTTGAGCTTTTGAGCCATTTTGTTGTTAGCCAATATAATTCAATCTTGTTGTCAATATGTTTTTGTTCACTCGAACTTGTTTGGTGGGTAGAACATTTGAGGAGGGATGAATTGTTTGGTGAAGTTTGGGGAGGATAATTTGATGGAGTGTGACTTGTGAAAAGGAGTAAGAAATTGGAATTGTCATATGGCGCTTAGAAAAAAAAAGAGAAGATTCAATAAAAGAAAAATAAAAGAAAAAAAAAGAGAAAAGAAAATGTAGCTAAGTGGCCATAGTCATAATTTGGTAATGCTTTTGATTGCATGGTGTTGGAAAAGGAGGAAGAGAATTAGACAAAGTCTAGTTCTACTCGGTTGGTATTGGGGGTTGAGTAGTAAGTGAGGAAGTAATGAGTGTAATTTAGCTCAATATGTCTGATTTAGTCACTTGGCCTATATTTTCCCTACCTTGTCCAAAAGCCTACATTACAACCCAATTATGAAGTCCTTTCTTTATCTTAATTCCACATTTCATTGCATGTAAAGGCGAGATAAGATAATGGGGCAAGCTTATGGTTAGTTCTTCAATATATCCAGTTTTGAGTGCTTATAATTTGCTATCCTAAACACTTGAGAGTGAGTGATACACGAATCCGGTGAGGTCGTTGGTTTAAGGCTAAAGACAAGATAGTAGTTGTGTTGTGCAATAATATTTTTGCTCATTGTGTTCTTGATTTTGATGATTGATATTTGTGATGTCTGAGGCAATGAATTGTCAAACATCCTCTATGTGCTTGAGTTTAATTCTTTCCTTTGTTTGTTCGAGGACGACCAATGACTAAGTTTGGGGGTGTTGATAAACTCGGAATTTGCATGCGTTTCAGATGTACATTGTACGTATTTTTGGAGTCGAATGCATGTGTTTGTGATTGTTTTGAAGAGTTTTATGTTGTGTTGGTTCAATCACGGGTTTATCGAGTTTTGGCAGGAAAATCACCTATTTTGGACGCGTCATGAAGTATACATGGTTACCAGATGGAAGGAGTGCTTGAGTTGAGACCGGGAAGGTGAAAACGGGCCGAAAAATCACAATTTCGGAGAAATACACAACGGCACGGCCCGTGCCGTCGCACGGCATGGACCATGCCCCAAAGCTAACGAAGTTCCAAGTCTCGGTACCAACGGCACGGACCGTGCCCCGAACCGTAACCTAGCGCGCGATTTTGTCCAACGGCACGGACCGTGCCATCGCACGGCACGACCCGTGTCGCAGTGTTCCAGAAGTTTTAAATTTTCCTTTACGAGATCTGTTTTGCCCCAACTATTTAAGATTTCTCTTTGGGCGAATTTAGGACGACTTTTAACCCTATTATTGAGACGATAGAGTACGGAGAAGAAGAAGAACGCGAAGAACAAAGATAATTCACCCGACATAAGTTGTTTATGTTATTTTTATTTTAATTTAGACTATGAGTTGTATGAATATTACCGTATTTTATCTAGATTTCTATTTCGCCATGAGCGGCTAAACGTTTATTAATTCTAGGGTTTGCAATTGGTGTTGAAACTATGCAATTAATTTAATTCTGTTATTTTTCCCTTTTGATTATTGTGTTCAAATATTCATGTGCTTATCTCTCATACATAGATTAGTGTCCATAATTTATGTATGCTAGCTAATTAATTTGAGACCTAGCGGAGAAAATTAATTAGTGGATTGAATGAATAATTTGATGCATGTTCTAAGGAATCTTTAGGAGATTTAACTGACAATTTAGGGAGTTACTAATTTGTCTAGAGACGAAAGTAATCGGCATTTTGTTGATCTACTACTACCTTGAGACCTGGCGGAGATAGGTAGTTATATTTCTGTTTCTTCACCTTTAATCGAATTAAATTGGGAATTATTAGGATTGAGTTATTGTATAGCGGATACATTTGATGTGCATTCCCTAGGATTAATACCTTGTTAATTGTTTGAATTTGTTGAATTATTTTGTTTGCATTATTCAAGTTGTCTTGATTTCAATTGGTCTATTTAGTTGTCGTTTAATTTCGTGTCTTGTTTTAGAAACCCGAAAAATTGGTCACCTGGATAATAGTGAATTGTTAGCTTAGTACTCAGTTTGGTCAAGTATTCAGTCCCTGTGGATACGATACTTGGTTCACCAGTTATATTGCTGTGTCCTGTGTTAGTTGCATTATAGTGTATAATAAATTAGTGCATCAACAGTGCAGCTTCAAGTGGAGTTATTTTTCCCAGTCAGTCAGTAAGGAGCTGTGATTGTGTTTCATAGCTAAAGTGGAGAATTGTGAAGAATAAGAGTGATCTAGCTTATGAATCACAAGTTTCTTTTATGGGGTTTGAAATTCAAGTGCGTGGGTGCATGCAAAGTCTGTGCTGCAGTAGATACATTCCTCAGGATGTTGAATCAGCAGCGGTTAAATAATCAGTTATGCAGATGTGTTGAGCGGTTATTTTTCCTTGTGTAAGCCATTCAGTTAGTTTTCTGTAGTCAAGCAGATCAAGATATATATATATATATATATATATATATATCATATCTTGATTCAGATTTGTAGAGAGAGAGAGTGAAAATCATTTGTAAGTCAGTTCCTAAAGAAAATAAAAGTGCTCCCATTTCTGCCGTGGATGTAGATCTATTCCGGATCGAACCACGTAAAATTCTTGTGTGTTGATAATCATTCTTGTTTAGCTTCTTCATTCATAATTGTTAGTTCTTGAATCTCAGTTTTTCTCATTCAATTCCTGTCATGCTCAATATTTGGAAATCAAGTTATGAAAAGTACTGATACAGTCTTTAGAGTATTTTTAGAGACAAATGCAAAATAAGAATAATATGTGTGGACTAGTACTTGGTATGTACACAACTTATATGAATAGTACCATCTATGTGGTTGGCACATCACTAATTTTTATTATTATTTTTTTTACGTTTATTGTGTTTTAGTTTAATTCTACAATTATTAATTGTGATTTATTTCACTAAATTATGATTATAATTATTTTTTAGAATATAATTTCCACATTTTTAGTTAAAAGATGGTCTTAAAAATTCAATATCACTAATTAGGGGTATATAATTTTTTAAAATTTCAATTCTATACAATAAATCTAAATTATAAATATAAATTTTAATCTATATATATATTAAAGTAAAATCGTGTGATAGATAACAGTTCTGCTATAAACCGTTGTCTATCACACGATTTAACAATTATATTTTAAACAACAGTTTTGAGCTAATAGACAACAATAATGACACTTATTGTTATAAATTTTCTTTATTTTTATTTTGTATTTTTCACGATGGTTTAGATTACCATCGTTGTATTATAAAAATTTTTGCAATCTTATTTATAATTTTTTATTTAAAAATTTGAGATTTGTAACATTTTTTATTTTAGTTTTTTATGTATAGGTGGATAATTTATAGTATTCTACATTTTTTATCTAAAAAAATAGTTTTCATTTGTGTTACACTATAATAATAATAATAATAATAACAACAACAACAACAACAACAACATATAAGTATAACATAATTTGCAATAATTAATTATTTTTCTATTTCAATTTAATAATTTAAAATAATTAAATAATTATATTTTTTATATTTGTCATATATTCAAAGAAATCACATGTTCTTTAATCATAGATAATTATACAATGCTATTTATAAAATCATGTTGTTTGAAATATTCCAATTTGATCTTTCTAATATGGATTTTCATTTAATTCCCAATTTTTTTGTTTGTCATAACTACACAAAATTGATCATATTATCTGATTAATCAATATATGTGCATATCATTTTATTAATTTTTCAAAATTGAACACAACATATAGAAATAAAAAATAATCATACTGTTACAGATCTATAAAAATAATATTTTTTTGTGCATTATCACACAGGAGAAATACTAGTTTACAATAAAAACCGGTGAGTTGGAAGCTACGTAAACGGTGCTCAAAACTCTCTTTTTATATATCTATAAGCGCACCATTATTACGTTGTTAGTTAATTTAATTATTGGAAACATAATAGTATTAATTATAGTCCAAATAAATCCTTAAATTGAATTAGTTTAGTTTTGGTTTAAAAGAAACAGCATCCTGTCTCTTCCGGGCATAATAAAACTAATAATTAATTGCATTAATTTTAGTTTGGGGTAAACAAAAAAGTTATTGATCGAGTAGAAACTTCCAAGTATATATAGTTAATTAAATTAGGTTAGCTCTAGCTATGTAGCTCCAATTATAGAGTTTGAAGTCAAAGATTGAATAAGGGGTGTCAATTGTTTGGCGATCTCGAATATTATTGTTTAATATGGAGGTTGACATTTAAATAATTCGTTGCACACTATATGATAGTATATGTTATATTGTTTAATAAAGAGATTGATATTTAAATAATTCGGTGCACACTATATGATATATGTTATTTATATAATGTTATTTATATATGTAATGTCACAGCTCAAGTACAATGATGACCGATCATGTGAGTTCTAAGAGCTAAAGCTTTTTCCACGTATACCGTTTCTCAACCTTTAATTTCGCTTATTAAATTTAATCATCACTCTTAAGAGTTAACAATGGTCGTAGAATTAATAGAAACGTTGAATCCAAGCGGACAAGGACAACCTAAAAATATCTTTTTTATTTTATTTTATTTTACTTTTTGTAAGAATCAAATACCAGAATGACTCATTAAGGCATCAAATCTTTTATTATATTTGTATATTACACATATCATACTTAATTATCATTAATAATGTGTATTGGTCATTCATGCGTTAAGTAAAATGGATGAAAGCCATTGTGTTATCGAAATTTTCATTACAAAAAATAAGTGATTTACTGACGAAATTAGCGATGGACTGTTACTCTGTCATTACTAGTGATAGAATGCCACTTCGTAACTAGCGATGGATCTAACGACAACTTAAACAACAGACCCTTTTCGGCAGAGTAACGACCAAATTAAAGACAGAACATGGCGCGAATTTTTACCATCAAATCTTAACGATGAACAAACGACGAAAATGTTGTCATTAATGTTAATGATAAAAACATTCCTTTGTTAAATTACAACGTATTATTTTTTAATTTAATTTTTTATTTAATGATGAAATTATTCCATCATTAAAATAAAATTAAATAAATCTGAAATTAATAATAAGTAGTTTTCAATCGTTAATGTTATCGTTAATCCGTCGTTAAATAATTGATAATTAATTTTAAATAATCAATTTTTAACAATGGACAAGACCGTTGTTAAAAATCGAATATCAGATCTAATCTCTTCATATTTCTCCCAAATTTTCCAACCCTAGAAACCCCACACCCCTGTCGTGCCAGAAACCGCCATAAACGACCTCTCTCTCTCGCGCGCGTGCGCGTGTCAATTGTTTGTTGTCGATGTCATCATGGCGCCGAGCTAATCCTCGTCATCACTGCAGGCCAATATCTCTCTCTCTCTCTCTCTCTCTCTCTCTCTCTCTCACCGCTGCAGCCATTCCGCAGTAGCCGGACGACATTGTCATCAACAGCTAATTGGTAGTAATAAAAGATTTTGGGTTTACATGTTAAGAAGATTGACTGTTGTATCAACAACTACATGATCTACTAGTTGGTGATAGTGAATTGGTGGAATGTAAAGTTGTGGCCAACTTCAATTCAAGCAAGTCATTCGGCGTGCGGAGAAGAGACATAAGATAAAAGTGGCCCACAAAAAGATGTACTACTTTTCTCTCACTCCTCGATTATAGAGGTTGTATACATCTAATGCTACTACCAAGGATATGCGATATCCAATTGACTCTCCTGCGTGGAAGCATCTGAACACTTCTTTTCAGAATTTTGCTTCTGAAATATGGAATGTGAGATTAGGTCTTTCAAATGACAATTCTCAACCATTTGGCCAATTGGGTTAACAATATTATTCATAACTTGTTATTATCACGTCATGTAATCTTTCTCCTTGAATATGCATGAATGAATACTTTATGTTCTAATAATACTAGCGACAGGGCTACACAATCCGAAAGAGAAGTTGGGTGAAGTTTTACAACCACTAATATCAGAATTGATAAACTTGTGGGAAGTAGGTGTCCCTACTTATGATGTTTCACTGAAGCAGAATTTCCAGATGCGAACCGCACTAATCTGGATAATTAGTGATTTTCCCATATATTCAATGCCATCTGGGTGGATTACAACTGGAAGACTTGTATGCCCACATTGTATGGATGCTACAGATGCCTTTACTCTATCGTACAATGGTAAGCAATCATGGTTTGACAACCATCGAAAGTTCTTGGAGGCTGATCACCTCTTTCAAAAAAATAAAAGAGCATTCACAAGGAACAAGGTTGTCAGTACAGGAGCTCTAGAAATGAGATCAAGCAAATGGCTGATATAGAGGCATTGAGTCTTAAAAATATCACTTAGTTGAGCGATAATATAACATTATCCAAAGGATACAAGTGTAAAAAGTAAAATATCTTTTGGGATCTGCCCTACTGGAGTTCTCTATTGATTCGACATAACTTGAATTTTATGCATATAGAAAAAATGTGTTTAACACTCTATTAACACTATGTTGAACATTCAAGGGAAGACAAAAGTGACTGCCAAATCTAGAGAAAAGTTGAACAAATACTGCCATAGACCAGAATAAAGAAATGAATGAGAAGACAAGCAAATACCCAAAAGCTTGCTACACACTGGAAAAACATGAGAAAAATGTTATGTTTGAATGGGTAAACTAACTAAATTCTCTGATTTGTATGTATCAAATATGAGCACATGTGGATATGACGAAGCCAAAGATGTTTCGGATAAAAAGTCATGATTGTCGCGTGTTTTTGCAATGTCTCTTTGACAAGTCTAAATTATCTCGTGTTTTTGTGTCTTTTTCTCATTCTTTTGTCCCCTATTTTAGTAGAAAAGAGCTAGTGTGGGCACAAGGGGGGCAAGAGGCAGCAGAATCACATCTGGAGGGCATTTGGATGCCAATGATACTATAGATGGACAACGACTTCTTAATGGAGAGTTCTCTCTCGAACCTGGTAGAAATGCCCACCATTCCAGCATCGCTGAAGGAGAAGTTCGTGATTGTGCCCATAACAATGCCCACATTGGTACGCTGACTTCATCAATTTCATGATCTCTGGAGAATTACCAACCAGACTCTCGACCTATCAAAGGAACAAAATCAGAAGTGAGAGTTGATATTATGTATGGGACGAGCCCATACTATGTAGAAGGTGCGCAGACCAAATTATCCGCCACTGCATGCCCACAGAAGAAACCAAGAGTATTCTTGATCACTGTCATTCCGAGGCATGTGGAGGGAACTTCGGTGCAAAAATAACTGTAAAGAAGATTCTTGATTGCGGTTTCTTTTGGCCCTCACTTCAAAAAGATGCTTATAAAATGTGTAAACGATGCCCATGCTGTCAGAAGACTGGAAACATTTCCAAACACAATGAAATGCATATGATACCTATCATGCCGGTAGAAGTTTTTGACATTTGGGGAATTGACTTTATGGGTCCTTTAACAAAATCTAATGGACATCAATACATAGTCTTTGCTGTGGAATATGTGTCGAAATAGGTGAAAGCGAAAGCTACTACCACCAATGATGCCCGGGTGGTCAAGAAGTTCCTGAAGTCTAATGTGTTCAGCAGATTCGGTATGCCCAAGGCACTGATAAGTGATCAAGGATCTCACTTCTGCAATATGATTATCAAGAATTCACTCAAAGAATATGGAGTGAGACATAAAGTGACTACTGCATATCATCCACAGACAAATGGGCAAGCTGAGATTTCTAACCGAGAAATCAAATCCATACTTCAAAAAGTCGTAAACCCCAATAGCAAGAATTGGAGTTTTAAGCTGGAAGATACCTTGTGGGCATATTGCACTGCCTACAAAACTCCCATTGGGATGTCTCCCTTCCGCCTTGTTTATGGAAAAAATGGTCACCTTCTGGTGGAAATTGAAAATAAGGCGTTTCGGGCAATTCAGAAGATGAACATGAAACTCGATAAAGCTGGAATTGAGAGAAAATTCCAACTTCAAGAGTTAGAAGAGATGAGGCTAGAGGTCTATGACAATGCAGTGCTCTACAAGGAAAGAATGAAGAGAACCCATGACCACCTCATTCGTTATAAACAGTTTGAGCGTGTGCAAAAGGTTCTATTTTATAATTCTAGACTGAAGCTATTAGGAGGAAGGCTCAAATCCAAATGGTCCGGACCATATGAGATCCAAAACGTGTGCCCAAATAGAGAAGTAGAATTATTTGATTCAAGTACTGGAGAGACATTCAAAGTCAACGGTCAACGATTGAAGCATCTCAATGACCTAACAGTTTCATACATGAAAGCTCTCAGGCTCCAGCTCGTTGAGCCCAAATACATGTGATGAAAAGTAATCATTGTGCCCACGATAATAACTGGGGCATTGACTGAGAGGCTGTAACAGCCCGGTCCCGAGATAGAGATTAATGAATGGGGACGAGGTGTTATTAAGGGATTAATGAATAAAGTCGGAAGATTAACGAAGATAGTTTAAGAATAAAGATATGCCTTGAAAAATAGACTATGATACTCGGGATTACTTGATTAAGAAGGAAACATGCTTTAACGGGATAAAATGGCTAACTAATCAGAAACCAACAAGCATAAACCCATTCATAGGTCAAAGTGAATAAACGGATGTCAACGTGCACAAGCCTCTTCATAGGCGAAAGGAAAATATACTCAAGAAGCGAGAATAAAACTGAATATGCATCACTTATATATATATAGATAATCATGTCTGGAGAATATTCTTAGAATCTTGATAAACATCATAGAACATTAAACGGAATTAAAAAGAGTGTATCAGAGTAGCAGAACACATAATGAGATTTCAAAAGAAACTTATACTATAACAAAATAATCTTGGCAGCCAACCCACATCCACAGCCACCAACATCCTCAGCATCTCAACCTGAAAATATTTGAAAAAGTGGGCATGAGCACTAATATACTTAGTGGTTTTTAACAAAAACACTTTAATAACTTCAGGATATCCAACAATTAATTGACGGTATATGGAGAGCAAAATGCAAAAGCCCTCTCCATATCCATAAAACCTTTTCTTTTCTTTTTGGGCCCATTCTCGCTCAAACCTGATGTCAACTGCACCCTTAGGCATGCCTTAGGACATAAGAGGGGTTTCCTCAAATATCCTTACGAGTTTGCGAGGGTTAAACCCAATAGTGACTCACTTAACGATCAAAGATCACGAGTTCTCTGAGCTCAATCCCGCTTAAGTAAAATGCTAGGTTCCTTTCTTCCTTAACCTTATTAGCAAAACCAAACCTAGAGCAAAGTCTAGGAGCTAATACTTTAATATAGCATGATCTCGGCCTATAAAGGTTTTAACACTGCCCTAACAAGGCAATCCTTAATCCTTAACCATACGAGCTTTAACAAAGCATCAACATTCAAATACAAAGAAATGAACGTACATAAATACGAATTGTAACTAATGACAATTTTTAAATATCTCATGCTAAACATAATCAATACTTTAACAATTCTAGCATACCTAAACATGATCGAGAACTCAATTAAAACATAATATCTTCCTTTTCTTCCTTCCTTGTATAAAGATCAATCACGCAAAGCAAAAATGCTTTATTGGATATCTCATTTGCCCTAACATGCTTCTAGAGCTTATTAGCTCAAACTTTAGATGAGTATAGATTTACCCACCTCGACTACTGAGCAGAAGATGAAGCAACAAGTGGATAATCCTTCTCCGAATTCCCACGAGGCTCACTTCCTCCTACAGAAGTCGAATCATCGACTTAGCAGCCTCCTTCGAAGATTTCTAACTACTAACATAAATTTAAACAATACCCAATTTATATATCCTTAAAGAGGACTTAAACATAGATAGCACGACTTTAGAACCTTTAGAAAATATTAGGGATTGAAAGACTCGAGTTTAGAACACGTTTGGAAACAAAACATGGCGGACGTAGCCTGGCACGGGCCGTGCTAGGCCTCAAGGTGAGAAAAAAAACACGCTCAGGTCACTTGGCACAGGCCGTGCCAGGCTAGCACGGTCCGTGCGCGTCCTGGGACGGTCTGTGCTAGCTTGGCACGGTCCATGCCATCAGTCCCGAGGCTTTTATGGGCACTTGCACAGCCTGGCACGGGCCGTGCCCTTTTACAGACCTCAAATTCCTTCGATTGAAGTGTTAGTCGAGGTGTTACTTGGTTGCCTCTCCCTTTTCTCGACGTTTTAAACTTGAAACAAGGCTTAGAACTTTGAATAAAATATAGGAACGATCATGCTTTAATCTTGAAAAGAAAATGACATAATAACGGCATAAACACGAAAATCCTTCTTGAACACTTCAAATAATGATGAAATCTTAAATATAACTTGAACGGAACTTTAATGGATTAAACGAGATTAATTACGAGAATTAATGACCAGAATAACAACGAGAATAATAATGAGTATAACGACGAGAAATATAACAGAGTTGCTATTAACTTGGAACTTTAACGAAAATCGAAATATAACTTTAGGCGGAAAGTAAATGAGTAATAATGAAGCACATGAAGAACACGAAGAATGGAAAGTAAATGCGGAATTAAAAGACGGAAAAGAAATGAAAATCGAAACCGACAAACAAGAATGGACGGGGTTAGGTGCGTCGAAGGAAGGTGGCTAGCTTGGCGTCTCGTCGAGTCACAATGGTGGCAGAGCCACCTGCTATGACCCAACGACGCCCCTAGCACATTCCCTCCCCGCATCCCTTCTATGCCACTCTGTTCATCGTCTTGCTAAAACACTCACGAAGAACGCTTGTCACTTCGACAGAACCTCAACTTTTTCTTGGAACTCTCAAGCTCTCACTCTCTGAAAGTTAGGAAATGGATTTGAAATGGGTGCAAATGAATGGTAGGGAGAGGTGCTATTTATAGATATTGGGTTGGCTTCCTTGAGAAGCCACTCCAGTGCAGAAACACTGCAAAAGTTACCCCGGGTTCGGTTAAAAGCTGCTTTATTCGATGTCGAGGTCCAAATGACCTCAGACATGAAATCTAAAAATACTGGGAGACTCGTTGGATCGAATACTAGTGTACCAACTTGATTCGTGATGAAGACGGGATCAACAGAAGAAAGACGAGCAAAGATTCCCTTTTTGGAATTACTTTTTACTATTCACTCAGACTGACAAATTTTGCTCCCGAGCGTTCGATTGACCTCAGAATAAAAATCCGTGAACGCCAACGGAATCCTTGAGTAATTTCCTATAAAAGAGGCCTAACAGAACTAGACTTGGATCAACGAGGAGGATTTCGTAAATTTCTCAAAACACGAACGCACACAAAAGTTACTATTCATTCATCCTTTAAATACGTTTTTCATCACCGGGGACTCAAATGACTTCAGAATTAAAATCTGAAAACACCAACATGCTCCTTGAGTTAAAACCTTTTTAACGAGACCACAAATGGCCAAAACAAAATTATGATAACATTTTCCGAAAAGACGATTTTCACGAAAACTGACCCCTAAAGTCGTGACTAACATCTAACCTCAATTAACCTTAATTAAAATTCTTTCTTATCTAGTTAATTACCATTAAAAATCCTCTAAACCTTATTCAAAAATCTGGGGTGTTATATCCTATCCCACTTAAAGAAATTTCATCCCGAAATCTACTAACCATGATAAGCGATATCGGGGTACTTCTTGAGTAGATCTGATTCAAGCTCCCAGGTTGCCTCCTATGAACCATGATGGTTCCAGATTACTTTTACAAGACTGATCTTCTTGTTCCTCAACTTCTGGATCTTTCGATCGACAATGGCCTGGGGCTTTTCTTCATATGCTAGGTCCTCATTCAGGACTATGTCTTCCTTGCTAATCACGTGCTTTGGATCAAACACGTACTTTCTCAATATTGAGACATGAAAGACGTCATAAACATCACTCAGGTTAGGTGGTAAGGCCAGCCTGTAGGCTACTTTGTTCACCTTCTCTAGAATTTTAAAAGGTCCAATAAATCTGGGCCTTAACTTGTTTCGTTTGCCAAAACAAACTACTCCTCTTGACAAAGACACATTTAAGAACACTTTATCTCCAATGTCAAAACTGAGCTTCATTCTTCTTTCATCAGCGTAAGCCTTTTGTCTATCTTGAGCCTCCTTGATTCGTTGACGAATAAGCTCGATGATCTGGACAGCCTCATGGACCATTTCAGGTCCAAGTATCATTCTCTCTCCAACTTCATCCCAAAACAAGGGTGATCTACACTTTCTTCCATACAGGGCTTCATAAGGGGCCATGCCAATTAATGACTGGTAGCCGTTGTTGTACGTAAACTCTACCAATGACAGTAATTCTTCCCAACTGCTTTCTTGATTGATGACTACTCCTCTAAGCATGTTTTATAGAATCTGGATAGTCCTTTCTGACTGGCCATCCATTTGAGGATGAAATATCGTGCTAAAATTGAGCTTTGATCCCATTTCTTCTTGTAGGCTCCTCCAAAATCTTAACATAAATCTCGTATCACGATCTGATGTAATCGAGACCGGCACTCCGTGCAAATGCACAACTTCCTTAACATACAGCTCGGATAATTGATCTAGCCTATCCAACATTTTAACATCAACAAAATGTGCTGATTTCGATAATCAGTCAACGATTACCTAAATAGCAGTATTCCCCCGCTTAGACTTTGGTAAACCTACGACAAAGTCCATATTGATATGATCCCACTTCCATTCAGGAATTTCTAAGGGTTAGAGCAAACCAGAAGGTTTTTGATGTAAAGCTTTCACTTGCTGACAGTTCAAACACCTTTCCACGAAGGCGGCTATCTCTCTCTTCATGTTATTCCACCAGAAGTTCTTCTTGAGGTCTTGATACATCTTGGTGCTTCCGGGATGTGCTGTATATGGCGTGTCATGTGCTTCGCACATGATTTCCTCCTTTAGTTCTTCCTTGCTTGGCACACAAAGCCTTTCTTTGAATAAGAGCACGTTATCGGTGGCTTCTGTAAAATCTTACGAGCTATCTGATCATGCTTCTAGTCTTTTTTTTTTAGAAACTCGTCTCCTCTCTGGGCTTCAATTATCATTTGCCTCAGGTCAGGCTGAGCGACTATCATGGCGATTTGTGCTTGAATGGTCTCAGGTGGTGTTAGCACCTCGATTCTCAACTTCTCGAACTCTTTGAGAAAATCCTCTTAGACTAAAACGAGTCCTAACTCTGCCTTCTATTTCCTACTTAGGGCATCTGCTACCATATTCGCCTTGCCTGGATGGTAGTGAATCGTGCAGTTGTAATCCTTTATGAGTTCTATCCATCTTCTCTGCCTCATGTTAAGATCCTTTTGCTCGAAGAAATACTTCAAGTTCTTATGATCTGAGAAGATCTCACACTTAGCTCCGTAGAGATAGTGCCTCCAGATCTTCAGCGCATGAACAACTGCTACTAATTCTATGTCATGCGTGGGATAGTTCTGCTAGTGATTCTTAAGCTGCTTCGAAGCATAAGCAATCACCTTTCCTCTCTGCATCAGCACGCATCCTAATCCTTTCTTCGACGCATCTGCGTAAACCATGAAATCTTCATTCCCTTCTGAAATGGCTAACATTGGGGCCGTGGTTAGCATCTTCTTCAAGGTTTGGGAACTTTCCTCGCACTCAGGCGTCCACTTGAACTTGGAGTCCTTTTTTAACAGTCACGTCATGGGCTTAGATATCGTCGAGAATCCTTCGATGAATCTGTGATAATATCCAGCAAGTCCTAGAAAACTTCTTATCTCGTTCATGTTTCTTGGAGACTTCTAGTTGCTTACAGCTTCAATCTTAGCTGGATCCACCTTGATTCTTTCTACTGAAACTATATGACCTAGAAACATAACTTCCTTAAGCCAAAACTCACACTTACTGAACTTAGCGTAAAGCCTTTCTCATCTATGAAAACTAGCACAAACTTATCTAGATACGGGTGAAAAACCCATTTTATTAAATCCATGAACACTGCTGGGGCATTGGTCAATCCGAATGGCATTACTACAAACTCGTAATGTCCATAGTGAGTCCTAAAAGCAGTCTTAGGAATATCCTCCTTTCGGATCTTCAACTGATGATACCCAGATCTCAAGTTTATTTTAGAGAAGACACTTGCTCCCTTAAGCTGATCAAAGAGATCGTCTATTCTTGAGAAAGGGCATCGATTCTTAATGGTTAGCTTATTAAGCTCTCTATAGTCGATGCACATTCTCAATGTGTCATCCTTCTTTTTCACGAACAAGATTGGAGCTCCCCAAGACGACACACTAGGTTGGATAAAACCTAGGTCTAATAACTCTTGCAGTTGAACCTTGAGTTCTTGCAACTCCTTAGGCGCCATTCTGTAGGGAGCTTTTGAAACTAGGGCGGTTCCTGGTTCCAACTTGATGGCGAACTCCACCTGCCTGTCTGGAGGCAGTCCTGGCAGCTCCTTTAGGAATACGTCGAGGTATTCTCTTACGACTGGAACGTCTTCAATTGATAGCTCTCCTTCCTCTTTCCTTATCAGGTTAACTAAAAATGCTTGGCAATTATTCTTCCTCATCATCTTGGAGGCCTTCAGAGCGGATATCACTGGGACTTTACTTTCCAGCCTTGATCCGTAGATCTTCACCTCGGGTTTCCCAGGTGGTCGAAACACTATTCTCCTTTCAAGGCAGATTATGGAGGCATAAGCTGAGGCTAACCAATCTATTCCTAGGATTATATCGAAGTCCTGAATCTTTATTACATAAAGATTTGACTTAAAGATTTCCCCTTCTATGTTCAATTCTAAGTAAATACGGAATTAAAGGACGGAAAAGAAATGAAAATCAAGACCAATAAACAAGAATGGACGGGGTTAGGTGCGTCGAAGGAAGGTGGCTAGCTCAGCATCTCGTCGAGTTGCAACGGCGGCAGAGCCACCTGCTATGACCCAACGGCATCCCTAGCACATTCCCTTACCGCATCCCTTCCACGCCACTCCGCTCATCGTCATGCAAAACACTCACGATGAACGCTTTTCACTTCGACAGAACCTCGACTTTTTCTCGGAACTCTCAAGCTCTCACTCTCCAAAAGTTTGGAAGTGGATTTCAAATGGGTGCAAATGAATGTTGAGGAGAGGTGCTATTTATAGATGTGGGGTTGGCTTCCTTGAGAACCCATTCCAGTGCAGAAACACTGCAAAAGTTACCCCGGGTTCAGTTAAAAGCTGATTTATTCGATGTCGAGGTCCAAATTACCTCAAACACGAAATCTAAAAATACTGAGAGACTCGTTGGCTCGAATACTAGTGAACCAATTTGATTCATGATGAAGACGGGGTCGACAGAAGAAGGACGAGCAAAGATTCCCTTTTTGGAATTACTTTTTACTATTCATTCATACTGACATATTTTGGTCCCGATCGTTCGGTTGACCTCAGAATGGAAATCCGTGAACACCAACGGAATCCTTGAGTCATCTTCCATAATGGAGGCCTAACAGAACTAGACTCGGATCAATGAGAAGAATTTCATAAATTTATCAAAACACGAACGCACGCAAAAGTTACTATTCATTCATCCTTTAAATACGTTTTTCATCACCGGGAACTCAGAATTAAAATCCGAAAACACCGGCATACTCCTTGAGTTAAAACCTTTCTAACAAGACCACAAATGGCCAAAACAAAATTAAGATCACATTTTCTGAAAAGACAATTTTCACGAAAACTGACCCCTAAAGTCGTGACTGACATCTGACCTCAATTAACCTTAATTAAACTTATTTCATATCTAATTAATTACCATTAACAATTCTATAAACATTATTCAAAAATCTGGGGTGTTACAGAGGTAACCTAGGTTCTTTTTTATTTTTTCTGTAATTTATTTATTTCCTTTTAAGTGTTTATTCTTTGCCATGTTAGACTAGGAGTTGGATTTTATGGCTGAATTTTATTTTGAAGTATTTTAGGTAAGAAATTTTGGTGAATTTTTCGTGGAAGGAAAATACCAAATAAAACTGGACAATTCCCAAGTTCAAGAACACAAGATAAGGCAAGACTAAGAATCCTGAGATATCTTCGCCCCCGTGGGCACAACAAAACCTGGAACAGGAAAACCCTAGAAGCCCAAAAGTTTTTTGACTGGCCTGTCACATCAATCCGAATTGAGTGGCTAGGGTTAATCGGTGTACTTAACTACCCCCTCTCTCTCCTCGAAATTCACTCGCCATTTTTCATCCAATTTAAAAAATTTACAGCTTCCTCTCTCTCCAAAACTCCCTTTCTTTCTCTCTTAACCACCCAAACCACGATCACCATGGCCCTAAAAACTCACGTCTCCAAGTCCTCAAAGAAGAAGATAGAGTTCAGATCCTCTACTTCACCAGAAAGCACCAAGGATACCACCACCGACACCGCTGCAGACCTAAAGCCATCTAGAACCACCACCGTTGAAGTTTAACCATCTGCCGCTATGGAGCAACCTCCGTCACCTGTTTCCACTCGCAAGTCCGAGAAGGCTGAAGAGCCTTCTCTAAAAATGGTAGAGGAGACTACTAACAAAATTGATGAGCAAGAGAATGACAACATGCAAAAGGATGCGATGATCGAGCCGACACTAGAGCAGATCTCTGAGCCCTCTGCAGCCGAAAGATTGAAGAAAGTGAAGAAGAAAAAGGTCACTGCCGCTAAAGCTCCACCGCAGTCCTTAAAGGGGAAGAAGCAGATGTCGTCGCCAGCGTCTGAGGAGGAAGAAATCGAAAAAGAAGCTGAGAAAAGAGAGAACGAGAGCAGTGGAGAATCTCGTGCCCACAAAATCCAGGACGACCTGACTCTTTCCCTGGTGAAGGAGGTTGGCAAGGGCATAACAGAAACGCCCTCAGTAGCTACAAAGGTGAAGGAAAAGGCCCCTGCCAAGCCGGCTGCTAATAAAGGAAAAGCCATAGTCAGCCCCACTTCTGGAAAAATCATGCCTAAAGGAGAATGCGTCATGCCTATTTGTGACATCGTCCATAGCAAGACCATCAACTTCACCTTGCTCACTGTCTTGGGCATCGAGCAAGAGGTAAGAAAACTCTTCTCTAACATTGGTTGGTCCTTTTTATTGAGTGGGATTGTTTAATTTTTCCTAAATTGGTGCATGGGTTTTTCTATGATTTGACTATGAAGTGTATGGGAAGGGTGCTACGTCTGCCAAGGTTTTTAAATTTAAAAGTTTTGGTAAAAATTTTAATTTGTTTGCTGATGAGTTGAACATGAGTTTGGGCATTGTGTCTTTTCTGGATTTGAATGATGATGAGTATAAATCTGTTATTTCTATGGTGCCCACGGATGAGAAGTAGGATGAAAAATGGGTTGAGCTAGGTAATGGTTCCAAATTCAAGTCTGGAACTAGCAAGAGATACATGCTGAAGAGCAGTGCCCTCCGCTTTTGTCACCGTGCTTACCTACAATTTCTTTGGCCGGAAAGATAGCTCCAACTCCATCTCCAATCAGGAGTTGTTTGTCCTCTGGTTTATGTATGTTGCATAAGAAGATGATAAACTTTGGAGATGTGGCCATAGCCCATTTTAAGGACACCCTTGCTCATGCTAAGAATAGGATCTCCTGTGCCCAACTAATAACCCATCTTGCTGAAAAACTGAAACTGTTTGACCCCTCTTCTACTAATCTGTATTGCAAACATATTGAATTGTTTAATTTGAACTGTTTGAAGATGATGTTAGATATCTTTGATGATGAGGAGGGGAAACCCGCATTTGGCATACTGAAGCTAGAAACTTCGAGTAGCCTTAGTTTTTCTCTGAATGCAGGTCCCGACAGGAGGCCCCCGAGGGTACAGCAGCAAGAGCCAGTAGCCACCACCATCATTGCTAGACTAAACAGATTGGAGACCGCCCTGCTCGCCTACTTCAAGCACGTCGGATTCATGTATCTGACCTCCCCCTTGATGCTTAAACTGGTACTCTTTTCCATAGATTAGGTTTTTTTTTTATTTTTTATGTCTGTTTAAGCTGTCGCCCCATTCCCACACTTTTCTTAGCCCAAAGTGTGTGGGTGTGGGTATTAGGAGTCTTTTGTTTTTATGTTCTTTGTTTTTTTTTTGTTGTTTTTGTGTGTTGTTTTGTAGTTAGATGACCCCCTGTACTGACCCACTTTGCTTAAGGTAAAGTGTGTGGATAGGGGGGCCCTCTAATGTTTCATTGAATTTGTGGTTCGTAGGGTAATCCTCTCATACCCACTTTGCCAAAGGTAAAGTGTGTGGGTGGGGGTGACTCTGCCTTCTTTGCATTTTTTAGTGTCAAGCATGTGCAAATATTTAAACTTGTAAGCATGGAGTCTAGGTTCTTGTGACCATAAGGCAGCATATCTTACTGTATTTTCATTTCAACATGCCCATGCTACTGCTTATATGATGAATGAACTAAGTACCTTGTGAGGAATTGAGCCTAAATTCACAATGCATGCAATTAATCTTTCTTGTGTGATTTCTGCATTTTTGAATTTAGGTAAACTAGAACTTGCTTTTGCTCTATTCTGAGGTCACAAGGAATTCTAAGTATACTACTGAAATGCTTAGGCAAAATTTTCTTTCTAAGCCCACAAAGCTAAATAAAACCACCATGTTGTTATCCCTTGTAGCCTTGTTTGAGCCAAAAAAATCTATGCCCTGGTCATGTTCTTTCTTGGAAACCACAAAAAGACCATGGGCACTAGGAGAGGATAAATCTGGTGTGCTACAATGCATAAAATACCAAGAAAAAGAAAGAAAAGGAAAAAGGAAGGGATCGAAATAAAAAGAAAAAAATGAAAAAGAAACCACAAGAAAATAAAAGTACAAAATTCCCACAAAATAAAAAATCTAGGACATGTGCTTAATAAAATGGGCACGGTGGCAAAGGCCAGTAAGAGTCAAAAGAAGTCTCCCAAAGGGAAAATTCGACTAAAAATTGAGCCAGAACCAAATACTTCCTACCTTGAACCCTTAGCCCCATTACAACCTTTAAGACCTTAGCATAAGTGTACCCATTATTCCAACAGTTGGTGCAGGAACAAGAGCAATTGCAAGCCTATAGTGACTCTTGGTTCAATTATGTTTTCCTTGAGCGTAAACACTTAACCAAAATATTTGAGTGAGGAAAACATGAGAGAATCCATCACTTAGTCATTTGGATTTGCAGTGGGCATTATGTATGTTTTTATTATTTATATGTTGTTGGTTGTGATCGGATGTCTAGGTCTCTATGCCCGCAAGGGATTATGCTTGACATGTTTGATTTGTTACGTCTTTGTCTTTGAGTCTGTCTTTTCCTCCTTTTTTTCTTTTAGGCACGTTGTACCCTCATACTTGAGGACAAGTATGTCTAAAGTGGGTGGGTGTGATAAGTCCAAATTCTCTCATGATTTTATTTCTTTTTCTCGTTCATTTGTCCTTTATTTTTTCTCTTTTTAGTCAAAAAGAGCCCGTGTGGGCACAAGGGGGGCAGGAGGCAGCAGAATCATATCTAGAGGGCATTTGGATGCCAATGATACCATAGATGGGCAACAACTTCTTAGAGAAAAGCTCTCTCTCGAGCCTGGCAGAAAGGCCCACCATTCCAGCAAAGCTGAAAGAGAAGTTCGTGATCGTGCCCACAACAAACCCAGTGTGATTGACAGGAGAAGGAGAGGAGACAGGGCACAAGAGTAACTATTACCAGCTGAAGCAGGAGCAGTGCACCCTAGCCGCTGAAGAAAACAAAAGCTAAATAAGGCAAGTCCAATATTCCAGAACGAGGATCGGCTCTACAAGGTAAGTTGAATGTCGGTGACTCTAGGGCACGGCGAGTATAGAATCTGTGAAATAGGATCTTCTAAATAAGGAAAAAATCTGCCAAATATGGAAAGTCTTGGGCACGGCAACTACGGATTTGGGCTGAAGATCCCCCGGTATGTGGGGGAAGTTACCTTGTGTTTTGTACTCCTATATAAGTAGTTTTCATTGCAGAGGCCAAAAATACAATCTATACACTTGAACAAGAAACACACTTTATCATTTTTTTTACATGCATTTTATTTTCTACATTCTTGTCTCGGGCCTTATGCCCGCAGGCAATTATGATTTCCAGTTTTATGTACTTAAATCTAGCATTGGTGCTGGATCGTTTTTCTTATTAATCAAGTAAGTTTTTCATTTAATTATGTCTTTATTTATTTATATTTATTGTTGTTCTAAGTCTAGCATGAGCGGCTAGACTCGTTATTCTGGATTGAACAAGGATAAGAACTTAATGAACACGTAAGAATCGTGAGGCTTATGGGCATAAACTGTGTGAATTTGGTTCCGTCGTGTAATCATTTTCTTTGTTGCATTAAAGTGGGCTAAGCTAGTTAATCGTGGCTGATCACTCGTTAATTAGAATTGTGTTCACTACCTCTATAAATGGTCAATGAATCGTAGTTGTGTATTGGTCATAAAGGGATGGGTTACATCACGGGTACTAAGGGCATTTGAGAGATCAATGTCTAGATAAATCTGGGTCTGTCTAGGGCATAAAACTGCCTTGTTGTTTACAATTATATGAGAGATCAGGGTTGGGCAACAGGTTAGGGGTTAGGGGACGAGAGATCACCTCTAGTCTATACTGAAATGATAGATTAGGTACGTGAGAGAGATCTGGTACTTTTAACTAGATAATTAGATTTGCATAAGTAATTATCGTGCTCATGATGTGTCAAGTGTTTGTTAAGTTTGAATCTAAGTTCTAATCCGGAATACGGTACTACTAATATTTTTTTTTTGTTATTTTACTTTACAGTATTTACATTAAGAAGTGCGGAGACCACAAGAACCCTCAAACTTTTGAAAATAGTGACACTGGAAGATATGATTCACAGCTCCTCATGGGATCGATCCTTACTCTCGTCGCTAGCTACGCCTTACAGTGGGCATAAGAATAAGTCTCTCTTGAGATTTATTCTGATCACGAAACGACTGCGTGTCAAAGAAGATATAAATCAGAGAGAGAGAGAGAGAGAGAGAAGGGTAAAGACAAATATGGAAAAAAAATTGAAGAAAGAAACTTGAATAATCAAATTACTATATTACTCTGCCTTCACTTAAACTTGTCAAAAATAACAAAAATGCCACCGCATCATGCCTTGAATCTCCACCGTCCAGATTGAGTCATTGAGTAGATCAGATAGGTTCTTAGTTCACACATGGGGAAAGGTTCTCATTTGAACCCTTCCATATATATATATATAAGGAATCATTCATTTATGAACATTAACCTCGTGTGTAATTTGTGAATAACTCTTATCTGTTAGATTTGTTAAATGGGTGATTAGGATCAATTTTATTTTAATTGCTCTTATATACTTATTTTATCTATGTTCTTTTTGCGTTTTATAATGCTTAATTATTATTTCGTAGTGCTTTTTTTTCATCTACGATTCTTGTAATTTAATTTGGAGAGAAAAATGATATAATTTGTAATCAAACTCTATCTTTAATTGTCCTCCTATGTATCCAAGTCCTGGATGACTTCTACTAGAACATCCTAATGCAGTCAGAATCTTATCTAGATTCTATGTTCCATTGTTTAGCATGGTGACATATTTCTTGATGGATTTAAGCTCAGAAGACAGCTCAAAATTTTTGTTTCTCTTAATGATGAATGATGTATTTCTTACTTGAAGCAACCTTGATCAGTGCCTCATTTTCTTCAATAAGGCCCTTATTTTAAGACAGATGATCTTTGTTGATCTCCACAATCTTCAGCCATTTTGAATACATCTCTTTGTATATTTTCACTAATTTTTCTTGTAAAAAATCTTCATTGTCTAGATCATCTTCTTCTGCAAGGGAAAAAGGATCTTGATAATCAGATACTTTGGTTGTGAATGTTATGGTCTCTTCATCAGAATCATTGCTACTGTCTCCAGAATCATCTTCACTCAAAGATACATTGTAATTTTTCTTGTTCTTCTTAAGTGTATTGGTACGTTTAGCTTGAATGTGATCAAATCCATCACATTCTCTACACCGGATACCCCTTCGGTGATTATTCTGCTAGGACTCCTTCTGTCACTGTTGGAGTTTCTTTCTTATGATGTACTTCCAGAGTTTTGCTTTCCGTTGTTGAACTTTATGAAGGATTACTTGTTGGCTCTTTTCAACATCCTACTAAAGTTCTTAGTAATCAAAACCATTAAGTTCACTATTTTTGAATCAAGTACGTGAATCTTGTTCTGTATTTTCTCAGGTACATCTTCTGAGACTTCAGCTTTTAAAGCAATTTCCGTCTTCTTCGAACTGTCGTCTTCATCCTCCAGATTGATCTCAAATATTCTTAGGGACACCATCAGTTCATCAAGCCTCATTTTTTTGATGTCTTTAGCTTCCTAGATTATAGCAACTTTAAGCAAACTTCTTGGGAAGAGATCTGAGAACTTTCCTTACAAGTCTTTCATTACTCACAGGCTCTCCAAGTGCAAAAATCGCATTGGAGATGCTTCTTAATCTAGCATTAAATTCTCAAATACTTTCAGTTTCCTCCATTCTAAGATTTTCAAACTTAGAAGTGAGATTTTGAAGCCTTGATAACCTAACTGAGCTGGTACCTTCGAAAATTGTCTTCAGAATATCCCATGCAGCTTTAGTAGTCTCACAAGTTGAGATTAAGCTGAAGGTTTCCAGATCTACTACAGAGAAGATGGCATTGAGAGTTTTAGAATTAACATTGTACCGGTTTTTCTGTGGTATAATCCACTCGTCTTCTTCAATTTCCACTTGCTTTCCTTCTTTGGCAACAATTAGTTTCGTCCATCCTTCAGTAAAGCCTTTCCATGCAAGCTCATCTAATGATCTGAGAAACACCCCCATCCTTACTCATCTATTGATCTGAGAAACACCCTCATCCTTACTTTCCAATAAGGATAATCGTTGCCTTCAAGAAGTGGTGGCCTGACTATGGATCATTCTTCCTTGATTGAAATCATAACTTGAAATAACTAAAATCTTCACACAATTATGCATTCAAGAATATTTGCGTTTTTACTTAAATGACTCGCTCTAGTACCAATTGAAGTTATACAAACTGTGCGGAGATAAAAATATTCATGTACATTATGAATGACATGCACAGTCAGATTATTTAAACTAAAAGTGATAATGAACACAAGAATGGTAGCCATGTTTGATCAATTAATCTATGTTAGGGGGACTTCTCAAGTCCGTGAGAAACAATCTACTATGCCATTGTATGGTTACAAAGGCTATTACATGAAGACCTCTCGTCACTCGACTCTTTTCCTACTCAATATAACATTTTTCGATAGATTGAATTATGAGATCCCCTCACAACCTATACTTTTGCATACGACTACCACATTTTAACTAATTTGATTCACAGGCTATTTATAACAACATGATATAGCCTAAACAAGATAATCCCACTTCAGATTGTCTTTAATTGAATCAAACACTAACAGAGAAAATTTCCTAGTTAAACTCGGACAAGCCTAGTTAGAGCTCTTTCTTGGATAGAACTCGTCTTCTTACATCTTGATCTTCAATCTGAATAAGGATATTTCTATTCTGAGACGTCCATCTTCAATAGGAATCTTCATTACTTTGAAATCAGCTTAGCACGTCCCTTTGGAAGCTTCTGGACAACTGTGTACATGATCATGTGCAGAACACTTGATCAGTACATTCTTTGATCTTCAATCAGATTGGCAGTGGAATGTTCTTCTATCATGTCCACAACATGTTCTTCTATACAGGAAAAATCAAAACCTTTGTATTCTTGATTTTTCATAAGGATTATGATAACCAAAACACTTAGTGTTAAATGATGGCACTAACATGATCAACATAAGCTTTAATATCAACCTTTTAAATGCTTGTTTCTTGGATATGGCTCATCCCTTAGAGGTTACAAATGTCTGCATCCATCTGGCCGTCTCTATATTGCTAGTACAGTGCCCTACAATGAGAAAGAATTTCCTTATCACTATCCTTTTGGATCAACTACCTATACACCTTCTCTTTCTCCCTCATTTTTTCCTCATTTACTTACTTCCTTCTATACTCTTATTGCAGCCTCCTAATTCTACTCCAGTGTTTCCTCACTCTTTTTCTTCTAGCTCAATAAATTTTGCTCATTCATCTCCTTCCGAGTCACCACCTCATCCTCATCCTACTCCTACAACTACACACACTTCATCATCTTCTGTATCCATGTCATCTCCTTATATTCCTCCTACTCACTCCATGGTTATTAGAGAAAAAAATGGTATTTTCAAGTCACGCATATTCACCTCCTCATCATCTCTACCTACTGAGCCACCAAGCATTGATGCTACCATTTAAAATCCTGATTGGTTTGTCACCATGAGTGATTAATTTCAAGCTCTAGAATGAAACAACACTTAACTCTTGGTTTTATTTGATTCATTTATATAACCCATCAGTAATAAGTGGGTGTTCAGAGTCAAAACTAAACAAGATGACACATTAGATAAACTCAAAGCACGACTAGGGTTCATGGTTTTGAGCAAATGACTGGTGTCGACTACTTTGAAATGTTTAGCCCTATTGTCAAGGCTAATATAATTCAGCTAGTATTCTCTCTGGCTGCCTCTCGAAAATGGAGTGTCTAACAGACCAATGTCAATAATGCTTTTCTCAATGGTGACTTGGAAGATACTATATAAATGACTCAACTTGTTGGCTTCATAGATAGTTGACACGCTATTTATTAACAAATAATCATATCGCAAGTGCATGGTGTGTTCGTAATATCTAGGTGAGCAAGAGTATCGTATCCCACAAGGACTAAAGCTTGAATAAATCACAAGACTAAAACACAGATATCTTATCAATATCTAGACTCTAAACTCAAAGAGTGAAAATAATAAATTACAAAATAGAACAATAACATAAAATGCGAGAAATAAACAAAGCACTTAACAAATAATGGAAACGGAGGATTCTAGGGATGATTCGCATACAATGGATCTCGAATTGATTTATTACTTATTTAACATTTTTTAATTCATTAAAGGTGGGAAATCACTAATATGTTATTAGACTGTTCATAGAACACGTGTCATGTCATAACATAGAAATAATAATCATGTACTTCACTGCGGTCGGTTCTTCGCATACGTAATTACTCACAACCTCGTTCCTTGGACTTAAATCCCTATACAACACTTGTTCACGTTGTCGGTCCTTCCAAGCATCACATAAAATGATTCATCTATTTTATTCCACTAATTAATCAGTCACGACTAGAATTTTCCAATTAATTAGCTTTCATTCACATGATGTGGCCATCAATATACATATGAGAAATCCAAACTAGGTAATCAAATACCCAATAATGAATGGAAAATATAAATCAATAAATCAAAATCATTCAATCTATAGTACTTGCAAACCTTAGAATCCCTAGAACAATTTAGCTAGACATAAATAAAATGAAATAAAACGGAGTTTGAATCATCATAAAATAAATGTAAATAACACCGGTAATCCTCTGTGGCATTGAATTATCTTCTACATGAATTCATTCTCCAACACTGTTGAACTCTCATCTTCAATGGTTCGATGTTCCCCTCCGAGTGTAGATGGTACTTGTAGCCTCCTTCGTCTTCTCGGGTTGCATGAAAGTGTATCAATGGTGTATTAGGAGTGTTCTTAAGTGTATGTGGTGTCTCTCTCAAGTTGTGCTAAGTTGATATGTGGAAATTAGGTTTGGAACTCTAATTAAAGATGAAAAACTTGTCAATTCGATAAGATAGGTGCATGGGTCGATTGAAATACCTGGGTCGACCTAGAGAGCTGATTTTATACAGGGTTGATCCAGGTGAAAAAGCGTAGGTCGACCCACCCCTGTGTAATTTGTTCATGGGTGGGTCGATCGAGACTTTATGGGTCGACCCAATCCCTTTTCAAGTCGGGCTTCGGATTTCAATGGGCTTTGATCATTTAATCCACTCCGATAAGTTGTAATTAAGTTATTAATTAGCGCAAGGCCTAATTAAATCATCCATTAGCTCTCCACAACTTCAATTGACCATTTTGTGCCAAATATTCAACAAACCCATCACTTAAACTGCAAAACTCGCAAACACGTTAAAAACACCAAATGATAGGAATTAGAGCATAAAAGCTAGTAAATCACACAATTTCTCAAGATAAAAGATATCAGAACACGTTCAAAAGTTATGTAAAATACACAGCTATCAATAGTACAAAGCCTGACTATGTGTGCAAACTTACAAAGGCATTGCATGGTTTGAAACAAGTCCCTAGGACTTTATATGATAAACTCAAAGGCTTCTTCATTTATGTGGGCTTCAGTCGGTCTACATCCGATTTCTCTTTATTTTATAAGCAAGAGAATAGTTGTCTCACCCTCATTTTGGTTTATGTTGTTGATATCTTAATTACAGGTGATGATTTCTCTATTGATACCCATATTATTCAGCTGCTACATCACCAATTTGCTCTTAAAATAATGGGCGAGGTTGGCTACTTTCTTGGTTTAATTTGGAGGTTGACGTCTTGATTTGGCTACTCTCTATAGAAGCACTATCGGTGCACTGCAGCATCTCACAACATCCAGACTAGACATTGCATTTGTGTAGAAATCGAGCATTCATATCGAGAGAAAAATGAGAAAACTTCTGGAGTAAATCTTCTATTTTATTAAACACCAAAAAATCAATTTACAAAGTAATCATCTGCTTATTTATACATGGAGCCAAGCTCACATTGCTACTCACAAAAGAAACACAATTAGAAAATATCATAATCTACGGTTTGTTATTGAAGATCCATGCAACCAATGTGATCGACGGCTGCTACTTCAAGATCCCTCCTCATGCGGATCGCTGACGTGGCTATTACACAGCTGGTGATCGCTGACGTGGCAAGTGCACAACTTGGCGGCTTGGTGGTCCTGCATG
The DNA here is from genome assembly GCA_026008535.1 of Perilla frutescens. Lineage (NCBI taxonomy): Eukaryota > Viridiplantae > Streptophyta > Magnoliopsida > Lamiales > Lamiaceae > Perilla > Perilla frutescens. The sequence continues at coordinate 23,049,676 of BRKX01000010.1, read as the reverse complement.
GAATCTGCAGGAGCATGAGTATTATCATATGCATATGAGTATTATCAAATCGTAATGCTTCAACACCCTCTCCCCCCGCCGTAAGTTGGGCCGCATGAAGATCGGAGAGGGACAGCTTGGAAAGTAGAAAATGGAGATGCGAGGTAGGCAAGGCCTTAGTGAAAAGGTCAGCAAGCTGGAGATGGGAGGAGACAAATAAAGCACTGAAGAAACCAGATTGATAATACTCCCGAGCAAAGTGGCAATCTAAGTCCAAATGTTTTGTACGCTTGTGAAAAACTTGGTTTTTAGTAATATGGATGGCGGCTTGGTTGTCACAGTAGAGAGACAAAGGTAAAAAGGGTGGAAGATGAAAGTCGGACATCAAGTAAGATATCCAAAGTAATTCACAAACAGTAGCACTCAAGCTACGATACTCGGCTTCGGCGGTGGACATGGCAACAGTTTGCTGCTTCTTACATCGCCAAAAAATAAGAGAATCACCAACAAAAATGCAATACCCGGTGAGTGAACGACGGGAATCGGGGCATGAACCCCAGTTAGCATCACAATAGCCACGAATAGTGAGAGAAGAGGAGGAGGAAAAAAATAGGCCAGTTGATGGGCTGCCCTTGAGATAGCGCAAGACGTGAAGCGCTGCCTCCCAATGAGTGCGCCGAGGAGAAGACATAAATTTACTAAGCTGATTCACCGCATGTGAGATATCGGGGCGTGTGAGATTAAGATACAGTAATCGACCAACAAGCTGTCGATATTGATCGGGCTGACTCATGAGTAGAGAAGAATCATTAAAAAGATGCAGCCCTAGAGGTAATGGAGTGGAAGCTGGTTTGCTGCCAAGAAGGTCTGCAGACTCAATAAGATCAAGAGTATACTTCCGTTGATTAAGATAAGTACCACTGGAACCCCTAGCAATCTCTACACCAAGAAAATAACGAGCGGAGCCAAGATCTTTAATAGTAAAAGCTTGATGAAGAGACTCTTTGAATGAAGAAATTGCACTAGGATCAGGACCATTAAAAAGTATATCATCGACATATATAAGAACAACAAGGAATGAACTACCAGAACCCCGAATGAATAGGCAATGATCATTGGCAGACTAAGAAGAACCGAGACCAAAGAGATGACGGTTGAGCTCATGATTCCATTCGCGGGAGGCTTGCTTAAGGCCATACAAGCTTTTGATGAGTCGACACACCTGATTAGGTTTGGTCTTCAGATAGCCTTGAGGTGGACTCATATAGATTTCATCGGAGAGATAGCCATGAAGAAATGCGTTGTTTATGTCAATCTGTTCCAGCCCCCAGCAATGATAAGTAGCTAAGGCAATGAACAACCGTACAATCACCAACTTAGCTATCGGAGAAAAAACTTCATGATAGTCGACTCCATATTCTTGCTTAAAGCCCTTTGCGACCAATCGAGCATTCGTATCGAAAGAAAAATGAGAAAACTTTTGGAGTAAATCTTCTATTTTATTAAACACCAAAAAATCACTTTACAAAGTAATCATCTGCTTATTTATACATGGAGCCAAGCTCACATTGCTACTCACAAAAGAAACACAATTAGAAAATATCCTAATCTACGGTTGCTTATTGAAGATCCATGCAACCAATGTGATCGACAGCTGCTACTTCAAGATCCCTCCTCATGCGGATCGCTGACGTGGCTATTACACAGCTGGTGATCGCTGACATGGCAAGTGCACAACTTGGCGGTTTGGTGGTCCTGCATGGAATCTGCAGGAGCATGAGTACTATCATATGCATATGAGTATTATCAAATCGTAATGCGTCAACAATTTGGTGTGAACAAACTTAGCCAATTCCCTCATTCTCCAATCTCTACAATCTTCACACTTCCGCTCTTAAGTTCTTAATTAAGCTCAATCTCTCTAGTTTTCTCTCACTATCAAAAGCTCTTAAGCTTCTTTTACAGCCAGTATAAAAAATACCATGTTAATGTATTGCATGATTTAATATATGTGCACATACCTTGGAGATAAAATAAAACATAGGAAGTTTATAAAAATGTAACATAGCCCTTATTAATTTTGGGAAGTTGTGAGAAAATGTTAATTACCCTACTCAATGCCTAAGATATTAAATTCTCTTCTGCTAAAAAAAAAGGAGATTAAATTATCGTTCAACTGGATTAAGAATTAGTAGCTCTGGTCGAAATTTGGAATTCCAAATTAAGCCCAATTTGGAAATTTTGAATTCGAATGCGAAGTTAAAATTTTAATTTATACTATTATAAAGAAAACTATATTAGAAATTATATATATGACTCTTGCATGTGATTCTGTCATGAATCAAACAAATTAATCAAATTGCAATAAGCTCGCACATGAGTCGTACCCCACCCCACAACTTAAAGGTCCTCATAGTCTAACCCCATTTGCCCAAATTGTGTGTGTGTGTGTATGTATATATATATATATATACATACAATTTGTAAATTTTAATCTTCATCAAAATCGATATCATAGTATTACTTTCCAAGAATGTTCACATTATTATCACTAACAATAATGGCTAATTTATCTTGAAATATCCTTAACGTTTTTCTTTTCTTTTTTTCATAAAAAGAATTATATATATAAGTACTTTAGAAGAATCTAACTAATGTGAAAACATGATTTGAAATTAAATAGTTAATGCACGATGGTTGGTCTCTGACAAGAGCCAAAATTATCAGACAAGGTTGATGGATCTGCTGCATATAGGAAAAGTCGCGGTTGGTCAGGTGTTGACATGTGCCTATATATAGAGAGAGAGGGTGGGGGGTGTTCAAATCTTAACCAATTTTTCGTGGGAACTTAGTAAATAATCCAGGTGGCATACTTGTAAATATGGGAAAAATGTTATTTTCAAAATTTTTTAAAAAAGTGACATCATCATTTTATAAAAATAAAATAAAATTTTAAGCAATCATAACTTACTTTTTTAATCTAATTTGTGTAAATAATATATCAAATTAAAAAAAAAATCATGTTCTTTCATTTAAGATTCTGAGCATGTGTTTATTCGAACAAAATCGATGAAAAATATGAAAACCCATTTTTCATGCATATTGCAAGTTGTAACTGTCAAACATTACTAATATGGTACCACAACATTGCTAATATTTGGTATTTATATTTCTAATATAAAACATGTTAACTTTTACACGGTACCTGACTTTGAATGCAAATCTGCTTTCATGGGATAATAATTAAAGAATAAGAAAGCTAGTCAAATTTATTTTTAACATAAAAAGAATTACAAAAAAAAAACATTACTTGTTGAGAAAGTTAGTTGTTTAATTTAAGACTATCAATTCATTGTGAAAACAATAAAAAAAAAATCAAGTGGAAACCAAACCAGCAAAACTTATAACTCATATTACCAAATATAACATACTGGTAATTAATATTCAGATATTAATTACCAGTATGTTACTAACATATTAGCAAATCATTGTTCACATATTAGAAATATATATGTTACTAATATGATGTATTAATGATATTACACTATGTTATATCATGTTATTTTTAATATTATAGCCCAATGTTATGTGAATGATGTTTAAGGCATATCAATTTATATGATGTTGTCATGTTAATAATATGAGTCTCTCTCATATACACATACCTGAAAAGACAATAATTTTAAAACGTTGTCTGTTTAATTATGAAAATTTAGCACGCGGAAACACATAATATAGTTTTTAAATTACGAAAATAACCACCTTTCATTAAGATTCTCATATATTACAAGTTTGCCACTTTATTTTACCTTAAAAAAATGACTAAATTGTGATCATGTGATCTTAATCAAATATGTAGTTTGGATTAATTTCTAAGTTCCCCAATAAACATCTACACACACAAACCATAATAATAATCTTAGGTTGGGGGGGTTGTTCACTTACCTCAATCCCTAGCTACTATCTTTGCACATGCACGAATCACAACAATATCTTTGACTATGACTCCAACGCCTGGCTATATACTTCTACCCCATTATTCATATTTTCATGTGAGTTATATCGAATGCAATATTTAATATTCATACTCGACATATAATTCTATAAATCGATAAAATTTTAATTCTAAACATAGCAACGGTCATGTTTGGAGGTTGAAATTCAGTTCACAATCTTATCGAGTTTTTATCGATCCTTTAAGAAGAAGCAAATTTTAACATATAATTAGAAAATTAGGGTTATTGTAAGCAAAATCATGATACATAAAGTCATATTACAGGACAAAAAAAGGGTAACTAAAAAAAAAAAAAGATAAACGTCCTCGCGATTAGGGGGTGTATGTGAATTGAGCTTACTCGTGATTTGAGATCGACTCGGTGAAAATTCAAAATCGACTCGACCCTCGAGTCGAGCTTAAGTTCAAGTTACTCAGGTAGTTACTGAGTTTGCAAGCCTTATCAAGCTTAATCGAGCTTTAAGACATTTATAAATTTACCCTTAACAATTTAGTTATCTATATATATAATTAATAATTAAATTATTTTTATTTAAAATTAATAAATATAATTTTTTATTTAATATTTATACATAATCAAGTTAGGCCGAGTCGAGTTTCAAATTTTCTTATTGAGCTCGAGTTCGATAAAGTTAATACTAGATTCAATTCGACTTGACTCAATTGCATCCCTACTCATGATCACAGTTTGTTGAAAGTGGTGATTGGAAAAAAGTAATTAATTAAGTATATTTCAAACACTTATGAAAATAGTAATTAATCACATCATGAATATATTTAATTTCTCTTTATTTTGTCGATGGCATAGAGATATGAGGAATAATTGTTGGAGACTTACGATTTGAACAATACCTAAAACCGAGACATTGATTGGAAGTTTGTATGTGTGCGTGTGTGTGTGTGTAGGAGAGTATTGCGTATAAGGTATTTGATCAATCAAGGAACTAATTGAGTTAATGAGTAAAGAATTGAAACGCCCACCCATCGTTTTATAAGATTAATGAAAATATCTACAAATCCGTAAAATATTCAAAATGCATGATTGGACATGAAAGAAAGAGTTAATTAAACATCACTACCTGATATGTTCCGGTGGGGTTGGCCTAGTGATATAGTGAGATTGTTTGGAAACTGAAGACCACGAGTTCGAATTTTCTGAATACCATCAGGTCAGGTGTGTGAGTAAAAGAAAAAAAAAACCATCGATATGTAATATTTGGTCTTTTTACATTTTTATTCCAAAGGTTAAAAAATACCACATCAATGTTTTAAATTTTGAGCATGTCCACATTATAATTGAATGAAAAAAGATTATGGTTCTCAAATATACTCAAAATATTTTATATATCATATGATTGATTAAAGACCTATTTCAGAGATCCTAATAATTACATCTAACATTTGAAAGCATATAATTATATATATGGTTTTACCAATTATATCGTAATATCAGTTAAACTAAAACATGATAATTGGTATTATTTTATTAACTTTTCAAAGAACAAAAATAAAAATATGGTATTAATTGAACAAAATATATAATTTGAGTTGTAAAAATAATTAAGCCCAATATAATTTTATTATATTATTTTATATCTACCAAACAATCATAATTAACTTGTTTTAAACATTATATTTACGGCTATTATTTTTTTTGGTCTAACGATCAATTTTTTAAAATTGTATAGGATTTTTCTTCAAATTTTAACACGACATTTATTTGTTCAGTGTTCTTAGTTACTAGTTCATGTACAACTGTTATTCTATAAAAATAATTAAAAAATCATGTAATTATCGGTAAATATTTAACTTCTATTTATTCTCACCTAATTACTATAAGTACATAAAAAATTACTATTGGGCTTGGCAAAAAAGTACATTATAGAAAAGAAATTCCATTACATATTACATAATAAATTTCAACAATTTAATATAAAATGAAAACTCAAATTTTAAGAGGAAATATATGAGCGTGTCCGCTTTTATTTCGTACACGTCATCTTTATAATTCATCCCTATTAAGGTTGGTGTGAATACCAATTCATTCATCTTTGCCTTCTCAACATGTGCGCATGGAAAGGGGAGTTTTAAAGCACTAAAGGAAATTGTGAACCATGATAAATATGACTAATTTAAATAGTATTTCAATGGGTAATTTGAAGTGTTTTCCAAATAACTTTATTTATTGATGAAAAATAACTATATTTAGAGTAGATAATTTTTGGAATATTTTAATGTGGAAGTGATAGATTGCAAAAGTATAAAAATAAGTCCAAAAAATAATCATGCTACCAATTATAATATTAAATTAAATTGCCGACGGTTATAATATTAAATATTTAGAATTAAGGTTAATTAATAAAATAAATGTTGGAACTAAACGTTATAAAGAAATCAAAGAAAAAATATAAAAAGGTTTCAATATTAAATATAACAAATTACATTTTGATACGTACATTTTTGGGCTCTTTTTTAAAAGGAGTCCACTTTTTTTAATTTAATAAAAAGGTGCCCATTTTTTTAAAATTTTTATAAATCTAACATTTGATTAATTTTACTGCTCGAAAATTGTATGTAATTTAATGTATTTTAAGATTTATTAATTGCAGCTAGGGAAATATAAATACTATAATACAATCAATTACATAGATTTTTCGGGTTGAAAAAATGATCAAATGTTATGTTTTTTTTTTTAAAAAAAAGTGGGTACTATTTTGTTAATTTTCAAATAGTGAATTATTTTTTTGACAAAATATAAGCATCAAAGTGTATTTACTCTATTAAATAAGCAGAAGAATCACTGTTAATTATCAAAATAAACGGTGGATTTGATTATGTACCTAAAAAGATTTAGTAATAAAGGAAAAAAAAATTAAAAGGGATATAAATAAAAAAAAATTGAAAAGGGCAAAGAAAAAAGAAAAAAACCAAAAAGGCCAAAAAAGAGAAAATAAAAGAAAAGGGAAAATAAAAGAAAAAATCTGAAAAGGGCAAAAAATCAAAAACCGAAACAGAACAAATAAAAAAGAATACGAGAGGGGGAGGGGAAGATGCTTTGGTGTTGGGCCTGCCTTGCAACCACGCTTCCCAATACCATTATTTAGTATTTTTTTAATAAAAGTATTATTTTAAGTAAATGTGTCGCTGAATTTTTATGATAATTTTTTCTCTCTGATTTTACATTAAAATATGTATAGATAGATTATAAATGAGAATAATGACAATAAATGGATGTCACCTTTTATTAGAAACACTTGACCCATTATTATTATTATTATTATTATTATTATTATTATTATTATTATTATTATTGTTGTTGTTGTTGTTGTTGTTGTTGTTATTGTTGTTGAACGTGTATTACACTTTGACTGGAATTGTTTAACTGAAGTACAAGCAAAGAAGGAGTAGAAGTAGAACAATTACAATAAACTGGAAATGAACAAAGTAAATTAGGGACTGGAACCGATGTGCAGATTCCGGCAAGCCGAGTCGAGGGGACCTCTCTCCTCAAGACAAATACGCCCCGGCTAGTGCTCACGGTTTGGCGGTTGTCTTTCAAAGATGAAACGGCTTCGTCCTTCCGGCAGTAGCACCACAAGTCCGGTAAGGCTCCAGCGAACTAGACAACGTTGAGAATTGGAAGCTGTGACTCGAAGGAACTCATATGCAACAATATGAAGATATGTTCGTTTATGCAGAATGTAGCATGTTGAACCATGCGGGATGTCCTATTTATAGGCACATCGACAGCTAGGGTTTGAGGGCATTCAAACTAGGTGTTGTAACCCCTCTCCCGACAGGAGTTACTTTCGGTTACTGTCCAGCCCCACTAACTCCACCAGCTCCACGACCCGAGCCCACGTACGCCCAAAAGTCCAATTGGCAGGAGTTACTTTCGGTTACTGTCCAGCCCCACTAACTCCACCAGCTCCACGACCCGAGCTCACGTACGCCCAAAAGTCCAATTGCCAAGATCGTACCAATTGCCAAGATCGAGCCCACGTACGCCCAAAAGTCCAATTGCCAGGAGTTACTTTCGGTTACTGTCCAGCCCCACTAACTCCACCAGCTCCACGACCCGAGCCCACGTACGCCCAAAAGTCCAATTGCCAAGATCCGAGGTCGAGTCGAGACGAGCACGGGCACCGGGCACGGGCAGGCGCGCGCGTGTGCGCGTGTGGGCTTATGGCCCACATCTTTGTGCACTTAATTACTTCACTTAAGTGTTAATACACTTAAATACACTTCTTAATTTGATTAAGAAATCAATGTTGGATTATTTAATGTGTCTTAAACACATTATCCCACACACCATAAATGCCCAATCGTGTGACCAACTTCAACCATTTATTTCTCACTCACCGAAAATCGGATTTGAGCAAATAAAAATACTACGATTATCTACTCACAACATAGAACAATCGTACGATATTTAATTCCTCCAAAATTAAATATCCCGGTCACAAAAAATCTGATAAAATAAGTCAAAACTCAATTTATTAAATCCTAATTTTTAACATATTATTATTATTATTATTATTATTATGAAAAGAGTAATTTGGGACGCAAAAGACAATAAATGGATATCACAATAGACCCCGACGTGAGTCCACCCTTACACTTGTTGAATTGTTGCCACAACTTGGAAGCCTCCCTTTTCTCGTAAAAGCACATCATATGAAATAGTTTAATTTGGGATGAGTGTTCTTGACTCAATTAAATTTTGCATTTTTCTAAATTATACGATATAAATAATAATGCAAACCATAATATAACATAGCATGTAGCCTATCGCCTAAGGTCATATAATGTGGCCTATATATAATTGTTTTTTTTTTTTTGTTTTTTTTTTAACATGTATATATACACGAATCACTTATAAGAATAACATTTCACGTAGAATATATCCCCACCTATGACTTTGGAAAGATGGACTGAAATACTTGAAAATGGAAATTTAATTTGTACATTGAATTACATTTGAATGACTTAGTGTGAGAAATGCAAATGTTAAATAGCTCTACATATATAGGCGTCACAAGCGACGGTTACAAAAATGATTTAATGCTGCCATTTGCTAAAATGAGTACCATATATTACAAATAATAAATTTAGGAATGTTCACATTTAACAAACATTGTAATCGGTCGTCTCTATATGATCATAAAAATATGTTTTACTCAATATATTTGGGCCATTAGATATGGTGTTTAACATGGAAATTTAACTAAACTAACTCTAAGTATGATATGATAGTATTAAATAGCAATACTTCGAGTAAGTGCAAAAGAATTAATAGAAAGATATATAAATATCCAAAGGCATAGAAAAGCAAAGAGATTAATGAAAAAGATAATTAGAAAAGGAACCTCAATATTGACGTAAATATTATTATTGAACTTATGAAGAAAATTAAATACCTATTATTGGATAACTATATATTCATGATATACGAACCATATAATCGAACTAGGAGATAATATAAATCTACTAAATATAATATGATAACCAAGACACTAAAATAAATAAAAACATAATTATATTTGACTATATATTAAATTTCTAGATTCAGAACTAGTAGTATTAAATATAGGAAGAATTAGTACGAAATTATCCAATCCGGAGAATTGTTGATTTACCCAGGGGTGTTGCTATTTGCACCACTAATTTTTCATTATACACCACATTTACTTAATACACCACAATTTTTTAAAAATATCCATTGTTTTTTACTTTATACACCACATCCTTTTCCACTTATATCCCTCAATTAAAAAATCAATTCAAACTAATTATTAAAAAAAATATAGGCAGAAAGCAAAAGGGAATTCAGATTTTCAGCACGGTGAATAATAATCAACTGATGAACTCAGATAGCCGAGAAAAAGAAATTAGCAGCATCTTCAACTAGCAAATGAAACGGAAAATAATCATTTAATTCTGAAAATTTCATAATCATTCAACATATAACAGGGGCCTTGTAAATGTTTTTTTAACAAAGTAGAATTCATTTCATAACCATTAATCATACAATATTAACCTTGTAAGTTCCTGTTCACAAATCAGAAAATAAAAGGGAGGTGCTGAAAACCTCCAGTCTTTTCTCATTGATAAATTTTTCCATTGCTGCGAAACCTAAGTTTTTTATTTTTATTTTTTTCATTTATGAATTATTCCATTCTGCTTCGACTCAAGAGGGATTCCCTTCATTTCAATACATCACACGATCCGACTCAAATAAGCCTACCTAAACATTTGGAATTAGTGTGTTTGAATTGAATTTTTCGAACATGTGTTGTAGCTTCGAAAATAAAATTTTGATTTCGATTCCATATTCCAAAATATTTTTTGAATATAATCAAAAGCTTTGAAAAAGAACCACATTTTCTTTTTGAACCAAAATGTAGCAACAGACATGAAAAAGGAGGCTAGGGCAGTGGGAGGGAGAAATTGAGGGTGGGAAACAGAGAACAAAGGGGGCTAGGTGGAGTGAAGGTTAAGAAGAACACGGTTTACAGAAAATAGAAATGGAGAATTGATGGAAGGGGAGGAGAGATAGTTGGTAGGGAAGAGAAAAAGCAACGATGGTTTTTTCATTTTTTTTTAAAAATTGATTTAATATTTTTTAATTTAAAAGGATATTTAAGTAAATTAATAATTATTTATTTTTGAATTAAATCTAATAGTGGTGTATAAAGAAAAATTAGTGGTGTATTTAAAAACACCCTTTACCCAATTAAACATGCCAAATGCATGAAAACTTAACGATGCATTCTTGATCTAATTATTGTATGATGCTAATTTAATATATCTGAAATGAAAAGGATATAAAATTGGAGAGATGAAGTATGATTGCAGATAATTGTTTATGTCTAAATAGGGAAAAGTCGACAAAAGTAAATATAGATTGGGAAAAAACACCAACTTTTAAAAATAGGTAGTTTTGTAGGTAATTTGTAGCATTAAACAGTTGGTCCCCACATCCAATCATTGGCATAGTGTACTTTTGTCAGGCATTTATCAAACAATGCACAACCCTAAGACTGAAACCCTAATTCTAAATGCCTCGATTATTATTGAGCGAGCATCGATTAATTTTTGGCCTCGATTATTATTTAAAAAATGTCTCGATTAATTTTAAAAAGTGTCTCTATTATTTAGTTAAAAGTAAGGCATTGATTATTTTAAAAAGTGTCTCCATTATTTAGTTAAAAGTAAGGCATCGATTATTTTAAAAAGTATTTTGTAAGAATCCGCGATTATTTTGTAAGGAGCATCGATTAACTATGTAAGGCATCGATTATTTTGTAAGCAGCATCGATTAATTTTGTAACAAGCATGGATTAATTTTGGTAAAGCATCGACTAATTTTTAAGCAGCATCGATTAATTTTGTAAAGCATCGATTATTTTTAAAAGCCTCGATTATTTTTTAAGAAGCATCGATTAATTTTGAAAAGCATCGATTAATTTTTAAGAGTATAGATTATATTTATTAAAATTGTCTCAATTATTTTTTAAAAAGACTCGATTATTTTTTAAAAAATGCCTAGAGGAATGTCATTAATCGTGGACTATGCAATTTAATCGAAACCTTCATTAAAATGAATCGAGGCAATGTTCGTGATGAATATGAAACCATGCCTCCCGCCCCACACGTGCACTATCCGACACGTGCACCTCATACATCATCAAAGCGTGAATCACCCTCTTCTGGACGTCACCACCCCTGTAGTCCAGAAAATGTCCGAAACAGCCGGATCTGAATAGTTGGATGGCGTCGTCACCACCAATCGTGAGTAGTGTGGCTCTGATCAGATCAATAACATTTGGTTGGGCATACACGACGACCGAGGGCCTCAGGCTCCGTAACGGCAGTCTAAGCCAATCAATCTAACAACATTTTCAAAATTACAACTATTAAAGTAAAGTCTTTTAATATTTCATATAAATTGGAATTTCTTAAAATTTAAATTAATCTCAAAAAATGCAATTTTTAATATTAATCGAGGACAATTTAATATTAATCAAGGAATAATTTTAAATAAATCGATTAGTTTTTTTTATTATTAATCGATTAGTTTTTTTAATTAGGCCTCGATTATTTTAATATTTTCAGAAAATGCAATTTTTAAAATTAGTCAAGGATAATTTAATATTAATCGAGGACAAATTAATCGATTAGTTTTTTTTTTTTTTAAATTAATCGATTAATTTTTTTTTTTGAATTAATCGGTTAGTGCCTCCATTAGTTTTTTTTAAAATTAATCGAGGCTTATGATTAAATTAATCGAGGAAGGCCTCAATTAGTTTTTTTTTAAATTAATCGAGGCTATTAAATTAATCGAGGAAGGCCTCGATTAGTTTTTATTTTTTAAAATTAATCGAGGCTAGTATTAAATTAATTAGTTTTTTTTAAATTAATCGAGGCAATTAGTATTAAATTAATCGAGCGATTAGTTTTTTTTTTAAATTAATCGAGGCTTCCTCGATAAGTATTAAATTAAGCCTCGATTGTTTTTTTAATTAGGCCTCGATTAGTATTAAATTAGGTTATTTAAACTTCCTCCATTAGTATTAAATTAAACCTCTCGATTGTTTTTTTAATTAGGCCTCGATTGTTTTTTTTAATTAAAGCCTCGATTAGTTAAGAACTAGCCTCGATTAATTATGAACAAGCCTCTATTAATTATAAACGTGCCTCGATTAATTAAGAACTAGCCTCAATTAATTATGAATAAGCCTCGATTAATTAAGAACTAGCCTCGATTAATTATAAATGTGCCTCGATTAATTATGAATAAGCTTCGATTAATTAAGAACTAGCCTCGATTAATTATGAACAAGCCCCGATTAAGTGTAAACATGCTTCGCTTAAATTAGGATCACGATTATTTCCAAAAACTAATCGATGCCAAAATTAATCAAATAATTAACTAACAATGAACAAATGTAACATCAAATCACGATTAATAGTTTCATGAAGTGTGAAAATTTGAAACCTACTTGCGAAGAAGACGTTGCCAGCTCTTGTCCTTGACCTCCTTCCATCTCCGGCGTCTGCTCGTTCTAGTTCCGCCGGCCGAGTTCCAAGAGAGAGAGAGACGGCGATTTCAATTCGGCAGATTTTGAGCTTTTTTTTTTCAGAAATTGGCAAGAGTGAAAGGGGGAGGGAGAAGAAGTGGTGGTTGGATAAAATGAATTGAATTTAATGCGTTTGAATTTTTTTTTAAAAGAGAGAATTGTGAACGTTGGGTGGTTGGTTTTTCCAAACCCTAATCATAAATATTGCATGTGATTTGAATTTATTACCTTTTTAAGATATTATTATTCTTGTAGATTTTTTACAGATGAAGTACAATTTTTTATGACTTTTCAAATTTTATGGGGCCAAGACAAAGAATTTTATGTAAGATAAAATACACTTTGCCCACATAACACCCTAATTTTAAATCTTATTATTTTTTCCCAAATCTAATTTACTTTTGTCTAAATAAACATTTCCCCCGTTATTTATTTAGATGCACCGATTCGAGAAGAGAATGGATACAATTATTTTATTTAAAAAAAAAATTGAGGGGAGAGAATATATATAATTAGGAGAGAGAGAATGGGTCAAAGTGAAATAAAAGAGAGAAGCCAAATTTGCTGAGGATTTGTCGCTGACTTTAGTGGCCACTGCCCATGCACATTAAGTCATGGTACAAACTAGAAAAGCTGCATAGACCATGACCAAAACCACGAATATAATGTTCATTCATTCTATCTTTATTATATAATAATAACCAACACAATCAATTAGTATGATTTTCGGATCATAAAAAATTAATCAATAATTATAAATTTTTAAAAAAAGTGAAAAATATTTCATTAATTTTTTTAAAAAATAATCCAAAATATAAGTAATCAAATGTAATTTATTCAAAATAATAATACTAATGAAATTCCCAAATTTTCCCTTGCAGTATATCCCCATTCTTCTACAACTTTTAAATATTCTAATAATCTCGTAAGATACATTTGTTTGTTGCAAAATTATTGTCGAGCAGTGGAAGAATTCGATCTTTTGGGTCCATCTCAAAACTAAGTATGGAGGATTGAGATCTTGTGATGTGTTTAAAACACAACATCAATTGTGCTACCCAATAATGTCGTTACGAGATAAAACAACGTTGTTTTCTTCCTAATTTCTGTTACTCTTCCTTCGGGTTTTTTCGAATTTTAGAACATCAATAAGGTGGGTATTGGAAACCAAGTAGTCAGAATGGAGGCTTTTTCCAACACATTTTCGTGGATTATTTGAATAATCCGGAACATAATCTATATGATATTAATTTTAGGAACCCAACAAAAGTTAGTTTGTTGATGTATTACCATTTTCGATTTCCTCCTATCCAAGAAATAAGATTTGTTGTTGCTAATTTTGATGGTAAATTAAGTTGGATAACCCTACTTTGATTTTTTTGCACGAACCAATTTGAAGATTACATTTCGGGGCTATAAAGTGCAAATTTGAGAATTTGATTAGATTTATTATTTTTATTTATTTTTATGGGCAACAATCAGAAATTTGGGCGCGTATTTAGAATTAGAATCACTCATAAAGTATCTAATTAATAAGTTGATATATCCTTGAAAAAAAATTATACACACACACACACACACACACACACACACACACACACACACTGGATTTTCACTCTTGCGATACACGAGATTTTTAATATAAATATTAAATCTTTGTATTTTATAGATAATTAATATCTTAGTTAATAAGTTAATATCATTTTTTATTTGTCAGGTTATCTTTTTTTTTTACATCAGACAATTATTATTATTTCGAATCTAAAAAAAATTAAGTTGGCAATCGTTAATAGAAATAATTGCTTGATTACACACATGTATATATGTATATATACATACACACATATTATATTATAATATAATATATTTCAAATAATTTTATAAAGCATTAATAAACTATACTACAATCCAAATATTATATTATAAATGGGTGATTCTAAATGCCCCACTAGTTTTACTTTACACGCCACAAAAAAATAATGCATAAATAATTAATTTTGAGATTACTAAAATACCCTTTTTTTACTTCAATACACTACACTTTTTACTTTACACACCACAAAAAAGAAATGATATATTAAATTACAAAAATACAAAAAAAAAAAAAACTGGTTCAACAAAAAAAAACGTATAAAATTATTTTGTTTCCATTCCCACCTTTAAAGTATCGTTCGAAAGACTTTTAGGGTTTTACAACATTTCAATTTGAGCACATTGGGATTAAATTAACCATGGAGAGTGGAAATGATGAAGAAACAAGTAATGTAAATGATTTCCTACTGTTTACACCGATTTTTTTGTTTTTCCGTGCGTTCCATCATTGCTGGATACTCTCATCGTCGACAATCGTTCATAAATAACAGTTTGAATGTTGTGAAGGACATTCGAAAACATGTTTATGTATCCCTAACAAACAAGTTTATGAACTAACTTATTTAGGATCAGAAACATATTTTTGAATATAAAAGTAGTTGACACAAAAACATGTTTGTGAACCTAGTGCTTTCTGTTCATAAACATGATTTTGAACAATCAAACATATCTGCTTTGGGATTTTATTGATCAAACTATTATGGTACTTGCATATTTTTACACTTTTGTAGGCATTTACCGGGAGCAGTGTCGATGGCCTAATTAAAAATAATTAGAGTATTTTTTTCTTTGAATGAAAAATAATTTCAAGTATGTTTTTTCTTTGAATGAAAAATAATTTCATTCATATACATTGTACTAATTATTATTTTATTTATTCAATTTCAGGTTTCTCTAACTCCTGGTCACCCATTTCCCCTATTACACTTTAGTGGAGAAACAACCGAAGTGATTGCACAATTGGATGGGAAAATCTTGTCACACCATTTGATGAAAACGCAATGTAGTAGACTATCTGTATTTAATTACTTGAACAAATTCATTGCTTTGTAATTCATTATGAATATTTGGTCAAATTATACTGGACTATTAGTATTTGATTAAGCAAGCATTTTTCTAATAGGACTTCCAGGTTCCACTGTTACCACCTTGTTCATAAACATGTTTATGAGCCTATGTCTTTGACGTTCACAAACATGTTTATGAACCAACTCCTTTGACATTCACAAACATGTTCATTTCTAAAGGATCGAAAATATGTTTGTGGATTAACTGCAAGCTAATTCAAATATATGTTGTTGAATAGTAACAACATGTTTGAGGCAAAAAAAAAAAACAAGCACCTATTTTGATTACTCTAAAACACAGCATTGGCTACATAACACTGCTAATATATAAAACATGTTAGAACATGTCATAATATCAAAATAGCCCCAAATCATCCATACTACATCAAACATGTTAAGATAAAACGGCATAATATCAAGTTATCTGTCATAATATCTAATATCAAAATAAACCATCATAATATCTGATAACATTAAAAACACACATCATATGATCGTCTAAACAGGCTCCCTGGACTGCGCTTGAAGAGATAAGTACTCAAATGCTTCTTCCACTCAACGAATTGCTTGGTCTATTGAAAATGTCCCGTCTGGAGCTCTCCATTGTTCGACTACTGGTTGTAGATACTCAAGCGCAACTCGACCGTCTGGAGCTCTCTGGATGCCACCGCTCAACAAATGCTGAAATAAGATTTCTGTTCGGGAATTTATGTGATAATTTTCTCAGATGAAGGAGTCCAGATCGCCTAATTATATCCTCCAATTATCATTACTTGTATCACACTTCCATTTGAGAATTTTAGCAGTAAGAAAATAGCATTTGAGAACATCTCTTTCTCTACCATCCCAAATAGCAGCAGCCACATGTGTTTTGAAATGGATCAATACCGAGTTATCAATTGGCCCTCCCGGGAATGATGCTCTAAGCAACTCATCGTGGTCATGATTATCATTGGCTCCATCATCAGGATTATCATCTCGACCATCTCTGTCATTAACTTCTTGATTTTCTACCTCCTCTCATACAACTCGAGATGCTTCATTACGTTCACGGATATTTTATCGCCTTGCAGATGCTGTGGGCCTTCTCCGAGAATCTACATATCAAATATTAATAATTTACATACAATCCCAACAAAAAACAACATTCAACAACATCTTTATGAACAACCTGGGTCAGATTCAAAAACATGTTTTTGAATCACTCTGTTTCTATTCAAAAACATGTTTATGAAACAACCTAAACTAGCAGTATACGAATGACATCCTAAATCAAATCCATAAACATGTTTTTGAATCACACTGTTTCCATTCAAAAACATGTTTATGAATCAACCAAAAACAGTAGTATACTTATAGATCACATTCAACATTATCTTTATGAACCACACTATTTTCAATTCAAAGACAGGTTTTTGAATCACATTATTTCTATTCAAAAACATGTTTATGATCCACATAAAACAGTTGTATGTGCATCACATTCAACATCTAAAGCCGATTCAAAAATATGTTTTTGAATCACACTATTTGTATTCAAATACATGTTTATGAACCTCGAATTCAAACAGCGAGAATAATGAACAGCTCGACATTACGATTGAGAGAAAAACAAATCGATAATACTTGTTTAAGATTCAAACTAATTCATCCAAAAGTTCATGAGATTTCATCTTTGAAACATATTATAGAAATTTAAACTAACAAATTGCCATAAAATTCACATAAAATCAAAAAATTACATAAAACCCTAGAACCATGAAAGGAATGAAAATACTTACAAACTTGTTGTATTGGCTCCATAGTTCATGGGCTTTGACTATTTCGAAGATTGAAGTTCAATCTTCTTGAGTATGCTTCGATTTTGGCTCTTGTTCTTCTTCTTGATAGTCTTGTTTGCGTTCCAGATTCCAGAGTGAACAGAGAGGAGAGACCGATTTTCTTATGTTTGGATATCTATCTATTATTTTGTTTTAAATTCAAGTAAATGCTAGATTTTAATTTTTTTAACTTAAAGGATATAATTGTCTTTTTGTGTGGTGTGTAAAGCAAAAATTTTAAAAAAAAAACAACTATTTTTGTGGTGTGTAAAGTAAATGTGGTATGTAAAGTAAAACTAGTGGGGCATTTAGAAACACCCATTATAAATTATACAACACCTATTTGTATACAAAGTTAGTAGTAACATTTGATACATTATCATTATCTTTAAAAATAAAAATTTTCAAACTAGAATGACTTGTGACTCGTGAAACAGTTATGTATAACTGACCATGACTAAAAATTTCTTAAATATGTATATATATATATATGTGTGTGTGTGTGTGTGCGCGCGCGCGCGCGCGCGCGTGTGTGTGTGAACAAATATTATAATAATAACTTATATTTCATTTTAAATATTTAAATTTTATATATTATATAGATTTGTTTGATTTAACTCTTAAGAAAATTGGTAATTATGTTTTATGTAAAATAAATGTAGTTAAAATAAAGTTAATAAATATACATTGAAACATAAAAAATTAATTTAAAAAACTATAATAATCTAGTTTATGTATCTTCATTTTATTTGCATTAAAATATGAGTTATTACACTTTAGTATCCAATGTTGAGCGTTTTTATACTTGTTCCAAAATTTCAAAAATTTACATGTTGAGATCGTACATTTGAACAAATTAATGTTTATAATGCTTTTTAAAAAAATTTGGGACAGAAGTATAAAAACATCCAATATTCAGGTACTAAAAAGTATAATAAACCCTATCAAATATGTTAACTATGATTGTATATCCAATAACATTAGACTATACTTTCTGAAAAATAATATAATAGACTATATGAATTTATAAATATCAATCTCTGTTTCATTTAGTTATTCATTTAATTAGAATGTTAAATTGTTAATTATATCATGTTCAATATAATTAAAAATATTATAAATGTTATATCTACGTATAAAGTATAATTTAACATTCTACCGATTATGATATTTTACGAAATAATTCACTTAATTATTTTATTTAATATATGTTGGTGATTATTTGACATAATAAAATCCACCAAGCATTATCAATCACTTCTTAATATATAAAAACTTACATATTTAATCATTCGTGTAAATAGATTTTGAATGTCATGTATATAAAAAAATATGTTATTGAATGTAAGATAGATAATTTTAAAATAAAAATGTGGATGATATGTGTGTGTGTGTGTGTGAGAGAGAGAGAGAGAGAGAGAGAGAGATGATATAAATAATTTTTTATTTATAAAAACTGTAAATGATTTGATGTTTTAAGATTTTGGATAGAACTTCGTTTTATAGCCGTATATAAATAGATATAGATATATAACAACATCCAAAAGCCCATTTCAGAAATTTTGGGCTTTATAATAACAGCAGCTCAGTTCTTGTAGATCTTGGGCTTTGAAAATTTGGCTTTATTGTGGTCTTTACCCCCATTTTTTGAGAATATATTTTTTAGCTCTGTATTTTATTTTATTTTGGGTTGTTGGAATTGCCGAATTAGGAATGGAACCTTGATGGCTCAGATTTATAACCGTGAAGAATGATACTGAGTATTAAACCTTACTAAGCCTTAAAGCTTGCGGTGAAATCAATATATTTTATTTGAGAAGGTATTTCATGCTGCGGCCGCTATTTCAAACTATTTCAGACGGCGCGTGGGTCCACGCGCCTGTCTTTTTTTTTTTCTTTTTTTTTTTCTTTTTTCTGAGCAATTTTTTTGACTTTTTTTTTCTATCCAATTTCACAAAAAAAAACCTTAAAAAATACAAAATAAACTCCTAAAAACACTCCCAAAAAAAAATTCTAAAAAACACAAAATAAACCCCTAAAAAACCCCCGCCAAAAACCCTAAAAAAAAAAATAAACCTCTAAAAACACCCCCAAAAATCCTAAAAAACACAAAATAAATCCTTAAAAACACCCCCAAAAAACCCTAAAAAAACAAAATAAACCCCTAAAAAAACCCCCCAAAAACCCTAAAAAACAAAATAAACCCCTAAAAACACCCTCCAAAAAACTCTAAAAAACACAAAATATACCCTAAAAAAACCCCTGAAAAACTAAACCCCCCCCCCCCCAAAAAACAATGAACCCTAAAACAAAACCCCTAAAAAACATGAACCCTTTAAAAAACCATGAACCCTAAAAAAACTCTAAACTACTAAGCTCTAAATATTAATTCGAATGGAAAAAATCACAATTTGAACTACATAAACAAGTATAAAATAACTAGCAGACCCCTTACTTTTTAATGATACAGATGCTACTTTTCGAATTTTTGGTGATACTTTTTAGTGAGAATGTTGATACTGATTTAACCATTTTTTTCTACTTTTTTGCGGGTTGACCCGCGTTGACCGGATCAAAGCACGGGTTTGACCCGACCCGTCTAAAATAGTGTTATTTGCATACCCGTCTAAAATAGTGTTATTTGCATCCGTTGCATGGAAGTTTTTGCGATTTTATTATTGTATGAAATGATGAAGCAATAGGGAAATTTCACGCTGCCTCATAGTTACAGGCTTATTACACATGAAATTTTATGTTACATCTTTTTATGTTTCATGATCAAATTTTTTATTTTTTTTCTTTCAAATTCAATTTCTTGAATTTTAGTTTAATTTTACAATTATTAATTATGGAGAGGAAAGAAGAGAAAGATAGGATTTTAGGGTTTTTTGCATCTTGGTGGAAATCAAAGATATGGGCTGGGCTAAATCCTAATGAGGATATCGGTTTTACTATGGAGTGGGCTAAGAAAGAGCCCATTTTGGAAATCAGGTTGTTATACAAGAGGGTTGGGCAGGTTTTTTTTTTTTTTTGACAGGAGGGTTGGGCACTTTTTAATTAGGGCAATTCTATAGCAAAAAAAATTATGTTCATAGCGCCCCATATTTAAAATAAAATAAAATAATTATTCATATATATTGTTTACTTTTAAGATAAATAATCAATGATATACAAACCCATCAATCTAATTATAAACACTACTGCATGTACAAACATATTAATTCATGACGAATTGACCTCAATCATTGTAAAGCCCCAATTTCACTTTAATAGAAAAAGGACGTTATCCATATTTTTCATTAATAAAAATATTTTACTTTAAAATACAGCGGAAGTTTCTAAGCATAACTCGACATTTATTACATAAAATAACGTCAAAAATAAATTAAATTATTAATCGTGCTTGATCACTTGACCACCATCATCACATCTTGTCTGCTACACATCACCCGAGACAACACCTGAAAAGATAAGTAGATTTTGGGGTGAGTACTACTGACTCAGTGGGGAGTGTCCAATTATCCAAGCTATATATCAAACAAAATAATATGCAAATCATAAACTTGTGTTCAGTCCGTAGATGGACCATGTAGCCCCCCGGAGGCTCTGCGTGATAGTTCGAAAGCTCTGCGTGATAGCCCGTAGGCTCTGCGTGTATAGCCCGAAGGCTCTGCGTGTATAGCCCGAAGGCTCTTGTTATGCTGTGACATCACATATATTCGGTAAAACATATAGAGAGGATAATAGGGACAAGTTCAACGTAAAACCCCACCTTGACCTTGACTTGGATATTAATTAATTAAGTCCGGCGCGCCTCCTATAAATTATTTATTGCAAATTAATACAGTGCATAAAGAAATAAAATCATGCGTAATGCTTATCTATGATGCACGCTTTAAAACAATAATCATATATATTGACAAAATTCTTTTAATCCCTTTTTATTTATACATGCTTATAATAACATATATATATATATATAATCATTACATATATAGTTATACATATATATTTATACATATATATATGAAAACCAATCACAATGCAATATATATGTATATAGATATATATATATATACGTACAACACATATATAATATATATATATATCTATCAAACACATTATATATATATATATATATATATATGTATACACATTGGATCATGACAATGTTTAAGAAAACTACACTTACGCTTTAAACAATAAATTAACAATTTATATTAATTAACCTATCATGTACGAAAATCAAAAATATGAAACTAATTAATATGAGAGACCATTCATGACTCTTGGCCCAAAACTCAACCTATAATGGCCCAAACTTGAAAATATTCCCAAAGACCCAATCTGCAAAACAAATGTTAATAGATAATTAGAGCAAAACATCTTCTCTCACTCTCTTCAGCTTACGAGCTGCAGCAGCAGCAGAGGTCTGCTCTTCACTACTCCACCATAAAAATAGCCCTATGATATTAACTCTCTCTTTCTTTCTCATTCTCGTGAGACTGCAACACCACAACCTTTCACCTCCTTCTCCAATCTTCGAACAACCACCTGTGTCTGACTACACTGCCGAACCGAATCGGCGCCGCCGTCGAACATCAGTTTTGCAGTCGATGCTGCCAAGACCCCCAACACTCTCATCCTTACCCGATCCCCCCATGCTCATGCTATGAGATGCAATGCATATGTGAAACATTAAATCTAAAAGAAATTTTTATACCTTCGGAACCTTGAGCCTTGAAGAAGAAGAAACAAGCTATTTTCTTTTCCTTTCGTAATTTTGGTGTGAGGCATAGGTTACTATGAGCCCTCTATTTATACTAGTTGTTTAGGGCTAGAGATGGGGAAAGTGAGAAGACCTAATACTTATCATATAGATAGATGGAGAAGAAGATGATAAGATTTGGAGAGTTTATCAACATCTCCTTACTTGGCGTGGAGAAGAAGGAAGAAGGAGAAAAAAATAAATCAATTACTTACACTATGGGCTTAAGGTTTGGGCTCCATGATAAAAATTAAATGGGCTAGAAAAATAAACTTAGCACAAAATAAAATGTAACACATTAGGCACTTTAATTATAAAAAAATTAAATGCATGCTCATGCTATAAAATTACTATATGCTAAAATGAATTCATGCTTATAAGTTACTTAGGCGCGACTTATTAGACTTAATCAATTAATATCACACATAATAAATAAAATATTTAAAAAAAACAAAAGTAGCAATTTAAATATAATTAGAAAATTGGGTCGGTACAATCATATGGACAGAAAATAATGATTAATCATCAACTTCTCAAGAATATCGAAAGATAACTGATCAGTTTGAAAATAATTATTAAAGTTAATCAACTGCTACTAATAAAACCACACAATTCACTTATATTTTATTATTTCCATTTATTATATAAACGAAAAAAATGAAAAAACTCGCGAATATAGAAAAAGGAAAACAAAGATTAATTTGGTTTGCCTTGCTCCATCATCTTCTTGGGTTATGTTTGATTATTTTGTCCTGCACATTTATCCATCTTTAGAGCGTCAAAAATAATCAACGATAGAAAAGGGAAAAAAATGAGATTAATTGAAAAAAAAAAAAAATTATACATGAGAAATCTGAAAAGTTAAACTTAAACATGTGAAAACTGAAAAGTTGTTAACCAGTTATTTTCTATTCCACTATAACAAAAAATGAATAGAAATGATCAACATAGAAACCGAAAAAATTTTGCTAAAAAAAAAAAAAAAAAAAAGAAACCGAAAAAATTTTGCTAAAAAAAAAAAAATGAAACCGAAAAAATAAGAAAATTTGAAAGAAAAATAAAATGAATGAACAGGATCAACGATAGAAAAGTTTAAAATTAAAAAAAAATTTGAAAGAAAAATAAAAAAGTTAAGAGGTTAAGGGTAGGGGTGGAAATTTGGGCCTCTCGGCCCGGCCTGGGCCCGTTGGGCCAATGGAAAAATTCAGACCCAACCCAAAACCGTTTGGGTCGCTATCTGGCCCAGACTGCCCTCTCACCTAGTGTATTTTTCCAGGTTTTTGGCCCATGTGGCCCGGCCCATTCGGACCATACTCTATTTAGGGCCGCCCCAAAATCATTTTAGGATTAATTTTTTTGGTCCGGTCCGGCCCGAAAAGTGTACTGGGTTTAAATTACCACTCATAGTTAGGAGGAATCCTACCAAAGCAATAGAGGGAATACTGGTTTTATACATGTTAGAAATCGCTTCACTAAATTTTAAAATTTAGTAGGTTCTTTTAATCTAGTTTTAGTGACATTTTTAATTATAATTTTACCCTCACAATTTTATCTGTGAATATATGTATAGATAAATAGATTATATTTTTAATATATAATAACAAAGATTAGATACATTTATTAAAATTTAAAGTTAATTAATAAATCATTAATGAAAATGCAAAAAGATACATATAATATAAGGTCAATTATTAAATTAATCACCACGTTTTCACTCTTTTACAAATTAGGCACCACATTTAATCTTACTCAATTACAACATTACGTTTTAATTAATATCGGCCCTGATACGTGTTTGCCATGGGCAAAGCCAATTTGGGGACCCAAAAAAATTAATATCATTATAACCTAAAAAAAATTATTTTAGCATTTTATCTCCCACATCAATCAAAGTCACGCCTCCTTCTACAGTTCTTCTTAAGTTCTCATCTGAAATTACATAAACTGTATGGAGATCATCATGTGCATAATCATGTTCACGAATATTATGAATAACATGCACAATCAATTTCTTGAAACTTAAACAGTAAAGAACACAAGGATACTAACCATGTTCGATCAATTGATCTACGTCAAGGGACTTCTCAAGTTTATGAGAAATAATCCACTACTCCATTGTATGGTTATAAATATTTTTACATGATGACCTCTCGTCACTCGACCCATTTCCTACCTATTACAACCTCTTTCAATGGACTGAATTGTGAGTTCTCCTCACAACCTAGACCCCCTCTAATTCCCATAGAAAATCTCTCACGAGACTCCTTTAAAAGTGTATGAAATTATTTCAAACACAGACTAGAAAAATAATGATCAAAAGATCAACTCTAATAAGAAAATTTTCCTCGTTTGGCTCGGACTGTTGGGGTTTTTTCGAATTGAACCACCGCAGGATCTAATTTGATATTCATTAATCCTAATCTCATGTAGATCATAAATTCATGCATCTCATATGTTTTAGTTAACCGAGTTTAATTAACATGCAAATCCGGTTTAATCGATTTTACTAAAGCGGAAACATAAAAATCGAAAAACGACTTACAAATTAAACGACGGGTGGAGGACAAGATTAAAGGTCTAATCTTGTTGTTGTATGTATGAAAAACGGCGCCCCACAGTGATATTCCACTCCTTGATCTTCTGTTGTATTCCCGGACTGAATCTAGTTTCAGGGTGGGCTGAAATCTATTAGATCGGCATGGAATCTGTGGAGATAAAGAGAACACAAGAAGAGCTGATTATTAACCTACAAATTTCATCCCCCACCTCCCTATTTATAGGGGAGGTGGTCGAAATTATCAAGCCCTAAATATACTGGGCTTGGGCCTCTATCTCTTTTCCAACTCCAGTCCATTAAAGTCATATTGGGCTACAACAGGGATCTAGAAGAATATTAAATTGGCCTGCTAATTTATTTAATTTCCAATATCCAATAAACTTAGGATATTATTAAATAAATTAAGTATTATTTTTATTCTACTAAAGAAATAATACTGACCTACCAATTTAATACATATTTCTGAATATGCTTTCTCCTTTAGTCCAGCCATTCCCCGCGTTTAAGATATAATGCCCATTAATTAATTATGTAAGCTTCTGACAGCTATAATTAATTAATATCTTATCCTTGAGTAGTACCACACAAGCTTTACTCATGCACGGAATAAATTCCACCTGCAGGGTTTCAGCATGAACTTGCATTTCCTCAAGGGGACACCATCAAACTGGCGCACCAGGACACGGTGCCCCTACATATTGCACGACCCATCATAAGTGTAAATGTCACAACCCAAGATATCGAGATTATTGATTCTTATGAAAGAATCTCACCCTTTGATAAATCAAAGCTGCAAACACTACACGTATATGTCCGCCAACACATAGGGGTTAAGAACCCGAACTCTGTGGATTCTTATTCTCTCATTTAAGGTCAGAATAGAGAATAGAATCCTAAGTAGATCCTCCTCAATACACTTGATCGTGTATTAGAATAATCAGTTAGTCAAGGCAAACTAACTATCAGATTATTCTACGGCGTACCGATAGCAGGTTCAGTGCCATCTAAACCGTGAGCCTTTTAATACATTACAAGGAACCGATGATATGATCTAACCGTGTGTTTGCCCACACTATATCATCTACAATGTAAGTATAGTGAACATGCATGTAAATATAATAATTTAAATGCAAACAGTGACTGCAATAGTATTCATTCTATATCATCATAAAACCATTATTAATAATGTATACAAAAGACAGGTCTTCTAGTATACAAAACCAACACGGACAACCCAAGTTAGAGACCTTCCTTGAATAGAACTCGCATCCTTGTATCTTGATCTCCAATCTGGATAAAGCACCTTCTATTCTGAGACGTCTATTTTTAATAAGAATTTTCTTCTCCTTAAAATCAGCTTGGCACGTCTCTTCGAAAGCTTCTGGACAACTACATACATGATCATGTGTATAACACTTGATCAGTACATTCTTCGATCTTCAATCAGATTGGCAGCGACATGTTCTTGTTCCATGTCCAGAAAATGTTCTTCAATACATGAAAAACCGAAATATTTGTGTTCTTGATTTTGCCATAAAGATCATGACAAAAAACACTTAATACTAAAATATTGTACTAACAATCTCCCATTTTGTCTTTATCTGTTGGCAAATCTGTTCTATGTTTTTCAAGAACACAAACTTCATCTAGAAGAAGCATGTACACCAAAACATACTTATATGTTCTCATGAACATCATGTGATCTTGTTGTTCTATTTTCTTACCAGTATTATCTGCTCTGATGTATTCAATTTCTTATCTTTTTCTTTTGACGACAGTTTAATTTTTTAGCAGAGTTCATAATTATTATCAGAGCAATACATATAAAACAAAAGTTTAAGTAATAAAATAGAGTATCAAAACTTGATATTAAAAAAAATGGATAAGGGCTACAGCAGCTCAAAAAAACATCTTGCAAAACATGGTGTAAGACAGAGAGAAAAATTTACTCCCCCTATTTGCCATAGAGAAAGGCAAAGGAGTAAAGTAGATCAACAAATTACTCTGATTTGTCATAGCCTTCGTCATCATCGCCTTCTGCATCACTTCCATATGCAGACACATCTTCTTCTTCTTTTTCTTCTTCATCACCTCCTTCTTCAGCATCGATAAATACTTCTTCTTGATTGTACTCTTCTGCAGGCTCTTCCTGACCTTGCTCCTCTGTAGCCTCTACATGCTCTTCGGCACCATGATTTTCTTCATCATGCTCCTTTTCTACAACATCCTCTGGAACAGTCTTTGGGAAATCACTTTACGAAGTAGCCACAACTGTACTTGCAAGCCGATACAAGTTCTGAACATTTTCAGGTACATTAGCCGAAGGTGAAGAGAAATCTTTAGGAGTAGAGAGTTCAGCTATTAAAGCCTGAATCTTTACTTTCTTTACAATGTGCTCAGAAATTATCCGAGCATTGTATTCTAAACTATTCTCTAGAAACTTAAGTACGAGTTGTTTCTGAGAAGATTGAGCAGATGTAGCACCACCATCTTTCTTTGATGCTATAAACTTTCCTAACTGTGAGCGCAAATGTTGATCATCAACTTCTGGATTATCTTTGATGACCAAAAGCTTCTTGAGGGACAACACTCTATCTATTTTTGTGGATACATTTTTCTTTTGTTTTTTTATAATATCGTAGATGAGAAAAGGATATCACATTGGTCCTTTCACAAATTCTCCATAATCAAATTTCTTTCATGTACCAATGTGGTAAAGGAACTTTCCTTATTCTTGAGTGACAGCAGCCCTGTGCTTGGTTAGCATCCAGTTGTGAATCATAATCCTAAACAAAGCTTCATACTTCTGAGTGAACTTTGAAGTAGGAATTGTTTGTGGATTATATGGCCATTTGGTATAGACATCCTGAGTCAGTTCTCCGAAAACCATCCCCCTAGTCATCAATCTCTTCCATCTCCCCATCAACGGTGCAACCCAAGAACTCATTGATGAGTTCATGAGAGAAATCCAACATCTTTTCTCTGATAAAAACTGTTAGTGCCACCGTCATGCACTAAGTATTTGTGTTGTTAAATTGGCGAGATATTTTCGACAATGTGTGTCTAGGTATGTCCCACGAAGTTTTGTTTTTCGCTGTGCATGAAAAGAAGAACAGCTGGTGAACTGTTCCAGATTATGTCCCAGACAGAACCAGGGACACTCTATTTATGGCAGTTTCCTTGTTGGAAAGATCTTGCGCCGAACTTGTTTGGAAGGTCAAGATTAATTCGTTTGACTGCCTTATGGTGTAGATCCAATGCTGAATTAACCCTCCTACACTTGGAAAGTATCTACACGCGTTTGGAAGGCCACAAACCTCAATCCACTTACCATATTGGCGACGGATGGAGATCGACGTCAAGGTTGAAGTGAAGTCTATATGAAGACCGAATTGAGGAGCAATCGGTACCACTCATATTTGTTTAGATTCTCTTAGATTGTTTGAGAGTCAGTTTGTGGTCGTTTGTAACTAGTAGTTGTTCTTTAAACAGTGCAACATGATAGACTAGTATGAGTGTTTTTGAGTGAAACACGTGAGGGGATTTTTTATTCCAGTTTTGTACGCAATCTCGGGAGAGATTGTAAGTTGAAGTCGTGGGTAGCTAGAGGAAGTCTATTGTCATGGACTCATGGTTGTGAGGGGATCTTACAACTTTCGGCTAGCGAAAGAGTTCGAGGAGAAGAACGGGCGACATAAGGCGGGAGACTTGTATGTGTAAGATCTTTAATACACTCTTCGAAGGAGTAACAGTCGAAACTTCAAGTTTGGGAGCAATCCCCCCAGAGTAGGTTGTTTGAACCGAACTGGGTTACCATCTCGTGTGTTTTTACTGCTTTATTCTTTTATGTTCTTGCATCTGTTCCACACATATCATAGAACAGTTTTTAAGCAGTTAACTAAAACTCATATAAGCACGGATTACTATTTTTAAATTGGCACCAGAGTGGGTTGCCTGTATTCAGGGTTGATCTTGGGGTATTAATCCGTGTTCTTGTGTTGTTTTGCCGAGATGGATTCGATGAAAGAAGGAGCCTCGACGGTGGTGACTGGAAAGCTCGAATGACAGCTTTCATTCGCTTAATTGATGAGCGTGCCTGGAAGATGGTGACTGAAGGGTGGAAGCCTCCTATCAAGAGGGATGAGAAAGGCAAAGCAGTGCTGAAGCCAGAAGAAGAGTTTGACGATGCTGATTATCAGATCATGGGGCTGAATGCTAAAGCCATGAATACCATCTTCTCTGCAATGGACATGAACGTGTTCAAACTCATCTCCACATGTGACAAGGCAAATGATGCATGGGATATCCTTCAAACTATTTTCGAGGGAACGAGTAGTGTTCGTGCATCTCGTATACAGCTTCTTACTACCAGATTTGAAAACCTTCGAATGGATGAAGGTGAAAAGCTTGCTGATTTCAATGCCAAGATTTGTGACATAGCTAATGAAAGCTTTGCACTTGGTGATGCCATCTCTGAGGAGAAACTTGTGCGGAAAGTTCTGCGATCTCTTCCCAAGAGATTCGCATACAAAGTCACGGCAATCGAAGAGGCCAAGGACGTGGGCAAGATGAAATTACAGGAGCTGATGGGGTCTCTGAGGACTTTTGAAATGGGACTAATAGATGAAGAGACAGTTCAAAAGAAAAGCATAGCTTTTAAAGCCGGCTCCAGTTCTGATGTGCCGAGTAATGTCTCTGACAAATATGATCTGGCCGAGTCAATTGCCTTGCTGACAAAGAATTTCTCAAAATTTGTCAAACGTTATGAGAAGTCTTCACAGAACAATTCTGTCAAGAACATATTTCCCAAATCTCGAAGAACTAAAGATGAAGATCTCGGTGAAGAAAAATACAAGAAGGTCAAATGTAGAGAATGAGGTGGTCTTGGGCACTATCAAGCTGAGTGTGCTAACACTCTAAAGAAGAAGAATAAATCCTATAGTTCCACTCTTAGTGAAAGTGATGATCCAGATAATAGTGGGAGTGATGAAGAATGCATAAGCAATCATATTACTTTCATGACACATTCTCACAAAGAATTTGTGCCTAATTCTGTCTCTGACAGACAGGATGACAAAGTATCTGAATGCAGTGATGATGAAGAATTCACTGAAGAGTCTGCCATAGAAGCATAAAAAAAGCTTCATGAGAGCTGGATCATGGTGGTAAAAGTCAATGAAGGGCTTATGAAAGAGAATGGTGATCTCATTAAAGAAAGAGATAGTCTGTCCATGCGCCTCAATGAGTTGTAGAATGATCTTCAACAATCCAGAAACAATACTCACTCTCAGAATGGTGAACTGCTTCATCTAAAGAAACTCGTCAAGATGATGAACTCTAGATCATCTCAGCTCGATGACATCATTTCTAAAGAAAAAAGTCCACAGGACCATACAGGAATTGGATACACTGGTGGGAAGGTTTTTGACCGTTTCTGTCAAGGACAAACATCTGGAGCGTATGATGAATCTGTTTCTGAATCTGAATTTAAACCAGAGATCAAGCAGCCACAACCTCAAAAATTGGAGTTGTCTGCCACTACTGTGAAAAACCTGGTCACATTCGACCATACTGTAGGAACTACATCAATGATCTCAGATGAATGAGGAGGAAAGGTCTATCTCAGAATGACCTGAATTTCAGTAGACGAACTGTGCAGAACAGATCCTGGAACAATCACATGAACTATGTTGTTCACACTGCCCTCAATATTCATATTAAAAGCAACTGGTACTTTGACAGCGGATGCTCGCGACACATGACTAAAGATACCAGTATGCTGAAGAATATCCAAAAGGATTGTTCTTATCAATCCGTTACTTTTGGAGACGGTGTCAATGGAAGAGTACTTGGCCGTGGTCATCTAAATGTTGAAGGGATGCCCAACTTGGAGGATGTTCTGCTTATTGAAGGACTAAAAGCTAACTTAATTAGCATAAGTCAACTCTGCGATCAAGGCCTCTTGGTCCATTTTACTAGAGACAAATGTCTTGTGAAAAACAAAGAATGTGTGCTGCTGATGGATGGAGACAGATCAAGGGACAATTGTTACCTTCTCAACATCAAAGGTAGTTGCTTCAGAACTTAGCTTGATGAAGCTAACATATGGCATGAAAAGCTTGGTGACACGCGGTCGTTTCGCGCTCAAAATGAATTTGTATGCTCCTGTGCCCACAGCGAGCGTAGCTAGCTATGAGTAAGGGTCGATCCCACAAAGAGCTGATGCGATCTTACTTTCGAGTCACCAATCACAAAAGGGGGTTTTGGTACCATGGTCACAACAATAAAATTAAATCTGCAAAAAGAAACTAGAGAAATGTCAAATAATAAAAGGTTTCGGAACTTAAACTAGAATCCAATTTAACTCACACTCACTCGATCATGGGCACAGCGATTTTCCTACACAATTAAGTCACCTAGTTATGGAGATCGGATTCCTCACTACGTCTCATTATTCATCCGTTCAGATTAGGTTTAAAGGTGATTCCTCGTCCATTAAACCCCTAACCTATCACCCACCCCCCGGTTCCCCAAAGAGATGTAAATGAATAGGAAGCAGTGTGCCCTAGACGAACCCAAGTTTACTGTGTTTACTGATTCCTCGTGTGCCCACAGTAACCCATCTATTTCCCAGTTACCGTTTGAATTAACACACAGTCACGATTCGCTAATCCAATTAACCCTGGTGTGCCCTCTACAACTAAAGAGTGATCAGCCACATTAGTTATATTAAACTCACGCTCACTTGGAACAAGAACAAAAATCGGCAGAAACCTAATCGTGCAGTAATGTGCCCACACAGCCTCACGAGTATTTAAGTGTTTTGCTAAACCTTCATCTTTAGTTCAAATTCCGGAATATAGATCTAGCTACTCATATTATAAATAATTGTAAAGGCATAAAATAAAGACATGATAAATAGGAAAAACTTACTGGAATTGAATAAAAACTCGTCCAACACCAACGGTGAACAACAACAACATTAAATATAAATCCTAACCTCTGTGGGCATAAGGCCCCAGATTATCTTGCTGCCGGAGCAGCGTCTAATTGCAGAAATAATAGGGTACGAAGTTCTTGTGCGTCCTCTTTTCTAACTATCAAACTAGTATTTAAAAGAGTACAAAAGATCAACTCAAATCCCCAAAAAACAGGGGTCTTCAATATCTGCCGGATTCGATATGCCCCGCTGGAATCTGCTTGGATAAGGAAACTTCCTTATCTGCTGGATCTCCGTGCCCACTGGACTCTGATTGGATAAGAAAACTTCCTTAGGTGGTGGAATGAATCCCGATATTTAAGGAATCTCATCCTTATCTTTCAAATTACTGCCCAAGAGTCCATCTATGAACAATCTTTCCTTCTTTTATTCAGATTTCAATTCAGATAGAGCTCCAGCGCCAGATTTCATCTTCTTTCAACAGAATCTCACTTTTTCCGGGAATGCCCTCTTCACTGCCTCTTCTGAATCTGCGCGAGTACTGTGGGCACAACATCTTCTGCTCAGGTCGATTTTCATCTGATATGCCCATTTCATCCATTTCAGTTAATTTGAAGGCAAAAATGCCTCTTTCGCCAGATTCGACTCTCAAAATGCCCAAACCACTTTCCTGGTTCTTTTTCGATACAAAAGACACTAAAAAGGACATTTAGAGCGACTAAAATGCCCAGAAAAACACAAAATAAATGGACTTATCACTTGGCCATGTGAGTTACAGAAACATACAACGCCTCATGAAGACAGTAGCCGTAGAAAGGGAAGAAACCGAATTTAAAGTACTTACACATCTTCGGAAGTACTTGCTATATGTTAAGAGACTGAGAGCAGCTTGGTAAGTTTGAGGCCAAAGGAGATGAATGCATTTTTCTCGGGTACTCGAGGAATAGTCGGGCATATCGAGTTTTTAACAAGAGGACCAAGAAGGTGATGGAGTCTATTAACATTTTTGTTAATGATCTAGAAGAATCTGTTGCCTAGATTGATGAGAAAAGTATTGATGTCAACATTCATGTGCCAGCTTCTGTTCCAGACAGTTCGGAACACAATGACCAGCCTGAGTTGAGGAATGAAAAACTGGATAATTTCAAACCTTCAAAAGGTATGCAGAAGCATCATTCTGCAGCAGACATCATTGGTGATGTGAGTGAAGGAGTTAGAACCAGAGGAGTTCGAAAGAACTATCGTGAGATGATTGCAAATGTCTGCTACACTTCTACAACTAAGCCCAAGAATGTTAAATAGGCCTTATAAGAAGATTGATGGATTCATGTCATGCAAGAAGAGCTCTTGCAGTTCGAAAGAAATGAAGTATGGGATTTAGTTCCATGTTCTAAAGGCGTAAATGTGATCGGGACGAAGTGGATCTTCAAGAATAAAACCGATGAAGAAGGGAACATAACCAGAAATAAGGTAAGACTTGTGGCTCAGGGTTATTCTCAAGTTGAAGGTGTGGATTTCAACGAGACCTTCGTACCAGTTACACGTCTTGAATCAGTTAGGTTGCTTCTCGCCATAGCTGCATGGATGAAGTTCAAATTATACCAAATGGACGTAAAGAGTGCCTTCCTAAATGGGTATTTATCCAAAGATGTTTTTGTGTGTCAACCTAAAGGCTTTGAAGACCCTCACCATCCTAATTATGTGTATAAATTGAAGAAGGCGTTGTACGGACTCAAACAAGCCCCTCGTGCATGGTATGAGAGACTCAGAAAGTTTCTGTTGGAGAAAAGGTATGTTCGTGGAGGATCTGATCGAACACTCTTTGTTAAAAGAGAAAAATCTGAAGTGATCATTGTTCAGATTTATGTCGATGATATTGTCTTTAGATCTGTCTCAGATAGATTGGTGAAGGAGTTTGTCAAAGACATGACATCTGAGTTCGAGATGAGTCTGATTGGTGAGATGACCTATTTTCTGGGGCTTCAAGTAAAGCAAAAGGATGATGGCATCTTCGTGTCTCAAACAAAGTATGTAAGGAATTTGATCACTAAATTTGGCATGGAAAGTTGCAGCCTGAAGAGAACACCTATGGAAACTCACTTGAAGTTAACCAAAGATGAAGTTGGAGTGTCCATTGAGCAAACCTTGTACCAAAGCATGATCGATAGCTTACTGTACCTTACTGCGAGTCGGTCTGATATCAATTACAGTGCTGGAGTTTGTGCACACTACCAATCTGATCCCAAAGAAAGTCACTTGAAATCTGTTAAGAACATAATCAAGTACGTAAAAGGTACAGCTGAGTTGGGACTTTGGTTTTCTTATGATACAAACCCTAGTTTGGTGGGGTTTTGTGATGCAGATTGTGCCGGATATACTGAAGATCGGAAGAGTACCTCAGGTGGATGTTTCTTTATTGGAAATAATATGGTATCATGGTTTATCAAGAAGCAAAATTCAATCTCACTATCTACTACCGAGGCAGAATATATTGCTACTAGGAGTTGTTGTACTCAACTCTTGTGGATGAAGCAAATGTTGCTTGACTATGGTGTCCCACAATCTGTCCTTACCATATACTGTGACAATATGAGTGCAATAAACATTTTGAAGAATCATATTCAGCACTCTCGAACTAAGCACATAGACATTTGTCACCACTTAATCCGGGAGCTTGTTGAAGATGGATCTCTTGTGATTGATTATGTTGCAAAAGAGGCACAACTTGCGGATATCTTCACTAAGGCACTTGATAGTGCAAGGTTTGAAACACTAAGATCCTCCTTAAGTCTTTGTGTTCTCTAATCTTCTCATCTGTGAGAAGACTCTCTATACAGTCTTGGTTAGTGATTTAAGTATAGAGAGTATAAAATGACCATGGTTAATATGGTCTGTGAAATGTTGTACCAATATCTGTCCCGGATAGACTTTGCTATGGAGAAACATTTATTTTTCAACGGCTAGTAGTGCCTTATTTTTCGTACCACGATTGATTCCACTTCCCCATACCAAGCTACGGGGTGATGTGTGTGGAATAAGTGGGTTAAGGAAATTTACTTTTAGAATTTCCTAATTAAGGTTGTAACCTTATTTTTCAAAGAGACAGAATCTCTGTAAAATTTTCAAGACGTTCTCTCTCTCTCTCTGGTGTTTGCTTGTTTTTTATTGTTCGAACTCTAATGGTGGACAAAGTTGTTTCTTCTAAGCCCTCTCAAGCCAAGAAACCCAGAATTTCTACAAAATACTTGCGACGACAGCTTGCGGAGGTTTCACAATTAATTATGTTCTCATCTTCAATCGCCTCTGTCCCTGCTCCTGTGAAGCCATCTGTCGCTTCCTCCAAAACCCTTGCTTCTGTGCCAACATCTGTGGCACCTCCTGCTATTTTGCCGCCTAGGTTTATGTCTGAGACAGATCTCCCTATTCAACCCTCTCCTAGGGTTTCTGAAGGGCCATCCTCTCCGCCCATGGTGTCTGCGGAAATATCGGATGCTTCAATTGCGGCCGTTATAGATAATGTTGGAGGTACTGAAGTCTTCTTGGTTCCTGATGAAGATGATGTCACCGCCTCTGCTGTTGGTAAAGAGTCTACCTCAATTGAGGAATTTGCTACATCTCTTGATGCTCTGAAGTTTGTTCAAGCTCCGTCTATTCTTGCTGCCACCCCTGTGTATAGTGACACGCCCATTGTCACTGTTCAAGTTCCCCTAGGTAAAGTGTCACATGTTGCTGCTGTGAAAACTCTTGACCAAGGTCAAGGTGAAGAAGATGTTGATATCTCATTTTTCGATGACGATTCTCCTAGTCTGAAGACTGATTCTGTTCCACCTTCAATGGCTACCTCCTCCAAAACTCACGGGTCCAAATGCAAGTTAGAGTTGAGAGATGTTCCAGTCAACCCTCCGGTGTTTGATGTTTAAGATGACACGCCTATCGCCAATTTGAAATCAAAGGTGTTGGCAAAGGTTGCTGCGAAAAAGGTATCTTCTTCAGAAACCCCCAAATCCAAGAAAGTTGCTGCTAAGGAGGGGTCTTCATCAAACCCCCCCCAAATCGGTGAAGTTCTCTGGGAAAAAGGCTTTGGCTAAGAAGCCTGATGTTGTTCATGCTCGCTGTGTTACACGAAGTGTGTCTGAGCAGAGGATGGGATTGATGTCGGGATGTCATCGCTCGCTGATGAAGCAAGCCAAAGCTCCTTCCCCCTCTGAAGACGAAGCAGAGGATGTCCCTGAGTCTGTCCCAGACAGATCAGATTCCGATTCAGAGGACTTTGATTCAAGTAAGTTTATCTCTACTTTTCACCAAAATCAATTCAAGCTTGTTGCTGGTCGCTCATTGGTTTCCGAGTGTTGTTTGGTTAAGTCAGATATAGAGGGGACGGGTGTTGATTCTTTGCTGCATGATCTCCGGTTAGAGAAATCTGCTTATTTTGCACCACCCTTTATTGCTGCTGTAATTCATGAATTTTATGCCAACTTGTCCAAGCGCATGCGTGATGCTTCATATGAACATGCTTTTTCTGTCTTCGTACGGGGTCATTGGATTGTTTTTTATCCTATGGTGATTAATGAGTTTTTGGGTCGAGAGAATGTTGTTATACCTGCGCCGGTGTTTGATATGAATGAAGTTGTGTCTGAACTGACTGGGGGGGTCGGTGTGTCTGGCCATCAGGGCGTATTTTGTTAGCCTTGGATTTAAGTGTGAACTACTCAATTCTTCACAAAGTTGATGTTAGAAATTGGTTGCCCAGTACTCATGATTCGACTATGGGCAAACCTATGGCCCTGTTGCTCTATTTTGTGGGCACTCGACGAGGGATCAATCTTGGATTGATCATTTTTGAGAATGTTTTTGCACATGTTCAATCTTCTCATGCCCAGCAACCGGTGGGCTATCCTGGCCTCATCTTTAGCATCATTATGGCCCAGCATGATGTTGCCTCCGCAAATGATGTGTATGCGCCTGTTACGCAGCCTCTAACAATCAGCCACAAGCTCTTTTCATCCCAACATGCTCTGGATGTTCCTGCCCATGATGCTGATGATAGCTCGAGATCTGTGCCCCCATCTGTCCCAGACAGATCTGCTGCTTCTTTTTCTGTCACCTCTATTTTCTTTGACAAGCATAGAAAGTCTCTAGAGCATGAAGTGGTGTTCCTGAGCAAGTCCATTCGGACTTTCAAAACCCGAAAGCAGGAGTTGGAGGCTTTGTTGACTGATCTCCGAGCCTAAGCCCTTGGACTTGCATCGCCGCTTGATGTGCCGAGTGCTCCCTCTGTCCCTACTACTGATAAGCTGGCTGATGTTGATGTTGATGTCGATGATACTGATGATGATGATGCTGCTGCCTCCCCGGTCTGAAGATTGGTGTTTGTTGTTTCTGGCAACAATTAAGGAGGAGAAGGATGTTGGTGAATGAAGGCCAATGTTGGATGGTCTTTTGTTGCTGCTGCTGTGTTGAGCGTGTGCTCATTTTTTTATGTTTGATGGTTTCTGAACAAATAATTTATTAGGGATGCTGTTTTACGCCATTTTATTTTTGTTGGTCTGTACTATATTTTTGATCAACTGATAATGCAGTTCTAAAACTCTGAAACAGTGCTCTGATCATGTTGAAGGCATTCCTAGTTCAGATTCAAAGGGAGTGTGCTTGTAACTGTCTTTGACAGTTTTTTAAATATATCACTCTTTTTGATATATTTTTGATCTGTGAAGTTTATTCAAGTGTTGTGCAGATCGTGATGATAATTTTCGATCATAAATGCCAAAGGGGGAGATTGTTAGTGCCACCGTCATGCACTAAGTATTTGTGTTGTTCAATTGGCGAGATATGTTCAACAATGTGTGCCTGGGTATGTCCCACGAAGTTTTGTTTTCCGCTGTGCAAGAAAAGAAGAACAGTTGGTGAACTGTTCCAGATTATGTCCCAGACAGAACCAGGGACACTCTATTTATGGAAGTTTCCTTGTTGGAAAGATCTTGCGCCAAACTTGTTTGGAAGGTCAAGATTAATTCATTTGGCTGCCTTATGGTGTAGATCATGTGCTGAATTAACCCTCCTACACTTAGGAAGTATCTACACACGTTTGGAAGGCCACAAACCTCAATCCACTTACCATATTAGCGAC
This sequence comes from Perilla frutescens, assembly GCA_026008535.1. NCBI lineage: Eukaryota > Viridiplantae > Streptophyta > Magnoliopsida > Lamiales > Lamiaceae > Perilla > Perilla frutescens. Next base: position 23,011,448 of record BRKX01000010.1, on the reverse strand, counting down.
GGATGGAGATCGACGTCAAGGTTGAAGTAAAGTCTATATGAAGACCGAATTGAGGAGCAATCGGTACCACTCATATTTGTTTAGATTCTCTTAGATTGTTTGAGAGTCAGTTTGTGGTCGTTCCTAACTAGTAGTTATTTTTTAAATAGTGCAACGTGATAGACTAGTATGAGTGTTTTCGAGTGAAACACATGAGGGGATTTTTTTATTCCAGTTTTGTATACAATCTCGAGAGAGGTTGTAAGTTGCAGTCGTGGGTAGCTAGAGGGAGTCTAGTGTCACGGTTGTGAGGGGATCTTATAACTTTCAGCTAGTGAAAAAGTTCAAGGAGAAGAACGGGTGACATAAGGCGGGAGGCTTGTATGTGTAAGATCCTTAATACACTCTTCGAAGGAGTAACAGTCGGAACTTCAAGTTTGGGAGCAATCCCCCCAGAGTAGGTTGTTTGAACCGAACTGGGTTACCATCTCGTGTGTTTTTACTGCTTTATTCTTTTATATTCTTGCATCTGTTCCACACATATCATAGAACAGTTTTTAAGCAGTTAACTAAAACTCATATGAGCACGGATTACTGTTTTTCAAAAACCTTATGATAATCCTCAGAATTAGGATCATCAACATCCTTAGTCAAATTGCATTAAAATTCAGACACAACCAAGAAAATAAACTCGTGTCCCGCTATACAGTTCCCAACAACCCACCAACTTCCAATAAAGAATAAATCCGAGTAGCAAGCAATGTGTCTTTATCTACCTTCTTTTCACCAATCAAGGACATTTTCTTCACCTTATCCCTTAACTCAGCATACTTTTTAGATCAAAAAAGAGAATGTTTGGTGATACATGGCAAGTGAATAATCTATTTATGATGATCAGACTCATGTTCACTAGATTCTGAGTGAACATCTTCAGGTACATCAGCTGGTGGTGCAATTTTCTTGGCCTTCTTGGAAGGACCAGTAACAGCCTTTGACTTCTTCTTCTTTAGAATTGGGACTGAAGGAGGTACAACAACCTTGCTTCGGGTGATAGGTGTTCTGGGAATCGACTTCATAATTGCTGAGGATGACTTCTTCCGAATTGGTGATCCAATAACAGATGGATCGATGTCATATCTGGCACTGATCAGCAGCTTCTCTTGTGATGGTACTGGTGTTCTTTCAATAGTTTCTGAAAAAGAAGTAGTATGAACAACTCCTTCTTCTTCTTCTGGTGTGGCAACTGGAGATCTTTTAATAACTTTCTGCTTACCTTTGTCTCCAGCGATGAACTTGTGCTTTTCTATCAAAGAAATATCATCTTTCTCTGAATGATCTTTTTATACAGGAGTTCTTTCATTCTCGGCAGTTTTCTCAGCAGCATGTACGTTCACTCGCTCAGGTACATCTATAGGCACATGTTCATCAATAGTAGAACTTTTTTTTTACACAAGGACAGATTCGTATGGTGCTGTGATGATCTTTTCAGGTTGAGGGGTAGCAGCCTTTTTTGATTTCTTGGCTGATCCCTTTATTCTTGCCTTCTTTGCTGTGAGTTTCTTGTTGACATTGTAGGTGCTCGTAGACTGCTTGAGCTAGTTTTGAAGAGAGAGATTTTGAGTCTAAGTCTTCTTGGCAGAAGAGATTTCTTAATGCTCCTCTTATTCTTTTTCTTCCTCGTGATATTTTTCAATGAACTCTTCCATTTCATTACTAGAGGACTTGTCTCTAAGTTGTCTCTAAACGGGCTTTTTGTAACTTGAATCTCCTTGAACCTGTTTGTCAAACTTATCTTCCTCATAGAATTGATCCTGAGGTTTTGAATATGTAACTTTCTCGTATCTCATCCTTGGTCTGACAACTTTCTTTGGTCTTATTTAATAGACAGTGCATGTGGATTTAACTTATTTCATACATTTTCAAAGTTGAAAAGTTCAAGTCAAGGTCAAAGTGGGTAATTCGATATGACTCACATTATTATTTACCCGTATTATGCTCTTATGCAGGTTCATAATTATTAACATACGAGTTACATCAATTATTGGATAAATGCTGTCACCACTGAATCAATAACACTCACCTCGAAGCTATTATATTTTTCAGATTGATGATTTACTCTGGAGATGTGTGTGGTGACGTGTGATGATGATCTTTAACGAGCTTTTATTATTTAGCTTCTTCTGTATTAATGTCAAATATTTTATATTTTAAAAAAAAAAATGGCGTCCCTTCATTATTATTGTTATTATTTTATTTTATGAAAATTGGGACATAACAACACATACTATTCACTGACCACATATTTAATTTTTCTCACATTTCTCAGAAGTAAGAAAAAAATCAACAAATGAGAAATAGAAAAATAACAGACCCGTAAAATTGATTCAAGGGTTAGATAATCGGAAGCGACCATCTCAAATTTCATCAAAGATCACGATCCTTCTCTGTTAGAATCGGGTATATTCTAAAATGGTTCCAATGAAAATCGATATTGTGCAGATTTTGTTCTAGAGTTTTTAAAAAATTTAATAACCAGTCACAGGTATATTCTCAAAATGGTTGTAATGAAAATCGATACTGTGTAGATTTTGTTCTAGAGTTTTAAAAAAAATTAATAACCAGTCACGACTCACGACTAACAATGATTTTGTTGTTGTGTAGATTTGGAGCTAAAATATTTGAAAGTTGATTCATTGAAATAAAAATTTACAGATTGGAATTTGGATTAATCGGGTTTTATTGCTCTATCATTATATTTTTATATTTCGATTTCATTATCTGTGTTTTTTTTAAAACTTGAATTTGTGGTGTTCAAACATGTTACCTAGAAAATATCCATCCGGAAATCAAAAAAAAAAACAAGAAGTGATGAGGTGATTAAAGCTCAAAGAGGAGCTCTTGATAATTTTTTTAAAACTAGTTCTTCGGTCGAAGAAGTTGACATAATTGAGAATGAGAATGTTGCTTTGAATGAAATGTTGATTTGAATGAGCATGATGGTGTGAATAAATAAGAAAAACTTGTCATTCTTTGAATATATTTGATCCAAAAATTTGGGATAATATTGATAATAAAACTAGAGATATCATAGTAGAGAAAGGTCCTTTTAAGAGAGAATAATCTCGAGTTGCCTAAAGATGAGTTTCTTAGACATTTTTCAAGTTCTTATTATACAAAAGAATTACCAAATGGAGATAAACAAGATAGAAAATGGCTAGTGTACTCAAAAGATACAAATAAAGTATATTATTTTTGTTGCAAATTGTTTAAATCGGTTCAAAATATTACTTTGTTTGCAAATGTAGGCATGGATGATTGGAAACATCTAAGTGAGAGGCTAAAAAATATGAGAAAGTATTGAGAACTTCAACAATATGAGGACTTGGATTGATTTGAAAATTAGATTGAACAAAAATGAAACAATTGATAAAGAGTTACAAATGCAAATTAAGAAAAAGAAAGAATATTGTAAATTAGTTTTAGTTATAATTATTTTTGTTGTGAAATGTCTTGCTAAGCGTAATCTGGATTTTCGTGGAGATATTGAAAAGATTTATCAAAATAACAATGATAATTTTTTGGGCACTTAAATTAATTAGATAATTTGATTTGGTAACGCAAGAGTATTTTAGACACACTCATAACAAGAAAATTCACTATCATTACCTTAGTCATAAGATTCAAAATGAGTTAATTTCTAAATTAGCCTCTAAAGTTATAAGTGTCATAATTGAAAAAATTAAAGAGGTAAAATATTGTTCGGTGATATTTGATTGTACTCTAAATCCAAGTCACAATGAGCAAATGACTTTGTTATTTCGATGTGCTAATGTGTCAGGTTGTCCAATAACAGTAGATGAATATTACATTGAGTTTTTAAAGTGGATGATACATCAAGATTAGCCCTTTTTTAATGTACTACAATCTACTTTTAGTATCCTTTGAGCTTGATATTGATGACGTGAGGGGGCATGATTATGACAATGGTTTCAATATGTAAGGAAAACATCAAGGTGTACAAAAAAGATTTCTTGAAATAAATCCAATGGCTTTTTATATGTCATGTGTTTGTCATTTTTTTAATTTCACAATATGTGATATGACAAATTCTCGTGTTAAAGATGTATCATTTTTTGGAGTTGTACAACGCTTGTATACTTTATTGTTGGCTCTACAAAAAGATGGAAAAACTTATAAGATCATATTCATCAATTAACTTTAAAGTCATTCAGCAACAAGATGGGAAAATCATGTTAATAGTATTTAAGCTACAATAACTCAACCTAGTGAGATAAGAGAAGCTCTATTTGAACTGTCGAGAATGAGTGAAGATGCAAAAACTAGGAATGAGGCGGAGTCTTTAGCGATTCACGAACTTGAGAATTTTGGATTTTGTTGGGCATGACTATATGGCATAATGTTTTGAAAAAAAAAATTGATTAGCAAAAAATTAAAAAATTACAATACAATCTAAAGATATGCAAATTGATGTTGCAATAATTATTTTTAAATGTTTGATTTCTTACTTTAAATATAAGGAGAGAGGTTTTGAATCAGCCATGACATTAGCTAAAGAACTTGCATCTAAAATTGAAACAGATCATATTTTTCTTAAGTAACGTAAAAGTCACCGGAAGAAACAATTTGATGAAAATTGTCATGAAGACATTTCACTATCTGATGAGAAATCTTTTAGAATCAATTATTTTATTATTGTAGTCGATATTACTATTTCATATTTAAAGAGTAGGTTTGAACAATTGAAAGTTTTTGATGATATTTTTAGTGTTTAATTTTATCATAAGAAGTTGTCATTATTGGATGAGCATACATTGCATTGATGTTGTTGGTTCCGGGCGAGTCAATATCAGTTTAGAAGGGGGGTGAATAAACTGATTCAAAAACTTTTACTTTAGATGCGGAAAACAGGGCCCTATGACTCGTTTGATGAAACTTATCTAAGCACAAATTTGATAGTCAGTTGAGACAGTTTAAGAGCAGCTTGTATGATGTTGTGTGCAGTTAGAGATATGCAACAAACAATATAGTAGAGCACACAAGAGATTTATAGAGGTTCGAAGTCTCAAACTTCTACGTCCTCTCTTCCTTCCGCAGAAGGGCAACTTCACTATATAACTTGAGTTTCTTTACAAATTACACAATGAATGACAGTTGGCTAAACCTGGTAACTGCTCGCTACCTCAGCTGGTCGACGGCTCACACTTGAAATCCCTAACTGCTCGCTAGGAAGGTAGGTGCTATTGTCGTCTTTACAAGGTTTTAGATCTCTTTCGATCTTCAAGAGGTTAGTTTTGAACAAGGGGGTATCAACTGATGTGCTCCTTTGATTGAGCTGAGTAGTCGATCATTGAATAGCTGGAACGGAGAAGGCTGCCCTGGCTGGATCGTCAACAGCTGGCTGGATGTATTGATTCAGTGAATTCTTCTTCTCAGTTTGACTTTCGCAGTTTCTATCAAACGTTGCACTTAAGCTTGAGTGGGAGGGAGAAAAAAAAGCTCTTAGCTTGTATGTGCGAAGGTTGGCAAGGTATTATGGTTGCAAAGAGTATGCGAAAAGTGTTTAAAACTCTGATTCACCCATCTTTTATAGATGAGTGATTTTATGACCGTTAAGCTCCATTGTCCATTTGATCAGAGGCTCTGTTGGCTCATTAATGGCAGGTGGTCATTAATGATCGCTTGGATCATTTGGTTGAAGTAGTCGTTACTCTGCCACTCGATCTTCATTAAATTCCAGGATCCTTGAAGGAGCATTTATTCCAAGATACGCTGATTTAAGCAAGATACTCCAGGAGTCTTCTGGCTTCAGCTCTCTTGGCAGTTTGGAATTTCAGCTGGCAGTTTTTGGATTTCTCAGCTCAGTAACATTATCGTCCCAGCTGGCAGTTCTGAGCTTTGTCAGCTAAGTCTGGCTATCACTCCAGTTGGCAGTTCTGGGCTTGTCAGCTGAGATTGGCCATCGCTCCAGTTGGCAGTTCTGGGCTTGTCAGTTGAGATTGGCCATTGCTCCAGTTGGCAGTTCTGGGCTTGTCAGCTGAGATTGGCCATTACTCCAGTTGGTAGTTCTAGGCTTGTCACCTGAGATTGGCCATTGCTCTAGTTAGATACTGCCAGTCTCTGGCATAAACTGATACTCTATCAGTTTCTTCAGTCTTTGGTCAACTCCTTTCTCCCTCAGTTCAGCTGACTCGGTTGTCAGCTTGTTTTGACTGGTATGATTCATCAGCCAAGTTGAAGTTCAAACTGGATGATGTGTCTTTCAATTTGGGTCATCCTTCAGATCGGTTGACTTTGACTCTTCTAGAGTTCTTCTTTGATGATGCCCTCCTGGGCTGGTCAGCTTCGATATACAGCTTGAGCTTTGTGTTGGGGTTTTTTCGAATTGAACCACCGCAGGATCTAATTGGATGTTCATTAATCCTAATGTCATGTAGATCATAAATTCATGCATCTCATATGTTTTAATTAATCGAGTTTAATTAACATGCAAATCCGGTTTAAACGATTCTACTAAAGCGGAAACATAGAAATCGTAAAACGACTTACAAATCAAACGACGGGCGGAGGACAAGATTAAAGGTCTAATCTTTTTGTTGTAAACGATGATGATCGGCGCCCACTATGATATTCCACTCCTTGATCTTCTGTTGTATTCCCGGACTGAATCTAGTTTCAGGGTGGGCTGAAATCTACTAGATCGGTATGGAATCTGTGGAGATAAAGAGAACACAAGAGGAGCTGATCATTATTCTTAAAATTTCGTCCCCCACCCTCTTATATATAAGGGGGTGGGTGAAATTTCATTGTCCCAACCCTACTGGGTTTGGGCCTCTATCTCTTTTTCTATCTCCAGTCCATTAAAGTCATATTGGGCTACAACAGGGATCTAGAAGAATATTAAATTGGCCTGCTAATTTATTTAATTTCCAATATCCAATAAACTTAGGATATTATTAAATAAATTAAGTATTATTTTTATTCCACTAAAGAAATAATACTGACCTACCAATTTAATACATATTTCTGAATATGCTTTCTCCTTTAGTCCAGTCATTCCCCGCGTTTAAGATATAATGCCCATTAATTAATTATGTAAGTTTCTGACAGCTATAATTAATTAATATCTTATCCTTGAGTAGTACCACACAAGCTTTACTCATGCACGGAATAAATTCCACCTGCAGGGTTTCAGCATGAACTTGCATTTTCTCAAGGGGACACCATCAAACTGGCGCACCAGGACATTGTGCCCCTACATATTGCACAACCCATCATAAGTGTAAATGTCACAACCCAAGATATCGAGATTATTGATCCTTATGAAAGAATCTCACCCTTTGATAAATCAAAGCTGCAAACACTACACGTATATGTCTGCCAACACATAGGGGTTAAGAACCCGAACTCTGTGGATTCTTATTCTCTCATTTAAGGTCAAAATAGAGAATAGAATCCTAAGTAGATCCTCCTCAATACACTTGACCGTGTATTAGAATAATCAGTTAGTCAAGACAAACTAACTATCAGATTATTCTACGGCGTACCGATAGCAGGTTCAGTGCCATCTAAACCATGAGCCTTTTAATACATTACAAGGAACCGATGATATGATCTAACCATGTGTTTACCCACACCATATCATCTACAATGTAAGTATAGTGAACATGCATATAAATATAACAATTTAAATGCAAACAGTGACTGCAATTGTATTCATTCTATATCATCATAAAACCATTATTAATAATGTATACAAAAGACAGGTCTTCTAGTATACAAAACCAACACTTTGGTCAGTTTTTCACAAATAATTTTGACATCTCATCAAAACCTGATCTAGGCGTTCCTTGATAGTTTTTCTTAACAATTTTCCCCTTTTTGATGATGTCAAAACTTTGTTGATGATGATGATGGAAAAACTGCAAGTGTAGCAAATACTTTAAATAGAGTCTTTCAGTCAGTGCACATTCGTAGCATATTGAGACAAATTGGCTCATGATTTTCACTCAGTTATTAGAGCATTTGTCATTCATGCTTATCTTTCAAATATCAGAGCATGTCATATTCATAGCATATTGTGACACATTGACTCATGATTTTCATTCAATTATTGGAGCAATTTTCAATCATGTTTATCATTCATATATCAAAGCATGTCAATTTTAAGAGCAATTTTTGGGCTTATTCATGCTTATTTTTCAAATATCAGAGCATGGCTGGAGTATTAGAGCATGAAGAATTATGTCAAGGTATTCAAGCTTGAAGTAAAATCATGATCAAGGCTTGTATTATACAAGGCTTGTATTATATATTCATTTTGGCATGATTTCAAGAGATTCAAGAGTTAGTAGTTAAGACTACTAGTCTACTTCCTGAATGTTGCTTCGATTGCTCTTTTTTCTTCTGCTAGATTCTCCTCCTTTTTGGACTCCTTGTAGTGTCCATGCTTCCCCCTCATGATGAGTTTCTCTTTGAATTTGATCCCAAAGAGTCATGCATCCATTATACTATTCATCATCATTCTGTCCATCTTCCCCCTTTTTGGCATCATCCAAAAGGTGAAGAGGATCACATGAGGGTAATGACCAATTTGGCAGAAAAGTGAAGGCGGTTGCCAAATTATCATTATGAGCTGTAGGAACTGAAGGGATTTGCATGGGCAGAGAAAGCCATGCATAGGCATTTTCAGTTGACATGAACTGACCTGGATCAGAGATGTCTTGCTCTCTGAAGCTCATGGGGCCCAAGCTAGTGAAGATCTCATCAGCTGAAAGAAGTGGTGGATCACCAACGAAGGGTGCGCAGGAGGAGTTGGCTGGTTCATTGTCGGGGAGAGGGGCATCAGCGGATATACCAAGCTGGAGTCGCTTGATCATCGAATCCATGATCTCTGAGAGCATTGGAGGCGATGAGAGTGGATGATTCATCCAGTTTCGACTCCACGTGCCCTCACTGATCCAGAAGGCTGAGCCACGGGTGTGGATGAGGTGAAACATAGTCGACTCATCCAGTTGGAAGTGCCAGATATGGTACTGCAAGTACCACCGCAGTTGCTTGAAGAGGGAGGAGTCGGTGTCCTCGATGAGACCAAAGAAGCTTCGGAGCTGGTGATCTATAACCGCTTCAAAATCAACCTCAATATAGTCGCTATGGGCTAAAGGTGGAGGTTGGGAGCTGGCTGATATTGTGGGCTGATCACTCAGCCGTAAAAGAGATGCATTCTCCAATAGCAGCTCTCTTTCGTCAGTGGAGCTGATGGTGGCCTCCAAAGGCGCCTTTCCATTATCTGAGCTGGAAGGCCCTTATGGGTATGGACGCTTTGAGGTTAGATGGCAGTATATTATGGGGAGCATGTCCCGTCTTCCAAGTAATTCGCCAGTTGGTATGATCTCATCAATCTGGTTTTGTATGATGTGGCTTAGTCGGTTCATAAAGCCAACTTTTTCTCAGAATGTGTCAGTTGACGGATGAAACATCACTCGCTCGACGTTGGCTCTCAGTTGCGCCAGGATGTAGAAAGCCCAGTTGGCTTGACATCCAAAGTAGAGGGCAACTGTGATATGAGCCTTGATCTCGGAGAGATAAACGATCTCGAAGTTGCCATGGACAATATAGCTGGTGATATCCAGAAGTTGGATGATATCACTTTGCAAGCTCTCATTTAATCTGTGCGAACTGTCGTTGTGGAGCACATGAGGAAGCTTCCAGATTTTCCATAACCCATGTTTGGATGGCAGATTTAGGTTCATCACGTCTGGACCTCTACCGGGAAGGTGTAAAGTGGACATCATCGTGTCCTTGGTGACTATGATCACTTGATTCTTTACAGTGGAGATGATGTTGTCACCGTTGATAGTTGCATTGTAGTAGAACTCGACGACATAGTCAGGTATGTTCTTGACCGGCAACTGTGTCAAGAAAGGAAGCAGTCCAGTCGCTGCCAATGGTCGATAAATCTATTGAAAGACATCCGGGCCAAGACGTGCATTTAGCTTTTCTAGATTTAGAGACTTGTCCTTTCTCATTTTGCGTGTAAGAGCTTCAATACCCACCCGGGAAAATGAAGGCTTCATTTCTGCAAAGATATGAAATTCAGTTTTAGAAATGCAAGAGTTTTGATGAGTGAGAAAAGGTTCAGCAAAAGATCAAATAATAAAGAGAGATTTTCAGATGATCGAAGCCTTCATCTCTGTACTCATATTTATGCATCTTGTGCATGCAAGAATCGAGAGTACTCGATTGCTTTTCTTGACTGATCAGCCATGCGATTTGATGGTTGATTAGCTGAATTAATGATGTATGAATCTCAGCCGATTATCAGTAAATGACTTTATGATCATATGGCTGAGATGAGATCATTTTGAAAATGGGGTAGTTGCCATAAATAGCGAAATATTTTCTGTAGATCTTTCTATTAATAACTCAATAAAATATATTTTCTTCGTCTGTTTGAAGAGTAGGTTTTAAGATCCATGCAGAGATATTAATGACAACTTTGAGATATAGAGCCCCATTTTCAAATTGTAACTGTTGACATATAATATAAGATATTTCATAATCACAACGGTAACAATATAATTGAGATAAACTTTTGAAAAATGAAGACTTATCCTTGGTCAGTTAGGATACAGTCCAATTGATTGATGACGTGGCGGTTGGTTGAGCAGTTGAGTTTGGACACTCATTTGTCATGGCTGAGCTGGCTGATGTCGAGGCTGCAACTGAATTGATCAGCATGTTTATTTAGTTGCTCGGCTTTTCTGTAGACAATTTCCGCTTCTTGAATGGCCTTGCTGGACTAGCTGCATTGCTTGCTTTAGATGCAGGTTCATGTTTTGATGGTCCAGGCCTTTCCGTCTTCTTGGCTTTGCGAAGATGAAGCTGGATCTCAACTGACGAGCTCTTCATTCTTTGACTAAGGGAGTGTGGGATTCTCTTTGGCGATGACTGAAACTGATCATGTTTCTTGGTCAACTGCGCATCTTTTGAGCCTGACGTGAGCAGTGGAGTCACATAGCCTTTGGATAAGAGAAGTGAGACAGGATAGACATAGAATGTCTCCAGTTGTACCAATAGAAATATCGGTGAAGTTGTTTGTACAACTCTTGATCTCATTGTGCAACAACTGTGAAGTGCGTGAGAAGGAGATTGGTCACTTTTTTTTGTGCACTTTTGACTGCATATTCACCACTGTAGAAAGTGCGAATATTCTCTTCAGTCAGCTGGAGCGGAGGGCATGTGCCTCTGAAGTAGTCTGCTCCATAGTTTGAATGGGGTATTCCAATGAATGGAATAAGCTCATCTGGATTAGAGCAAACCTGGAAATCAACTGGTGATCCATTCTTTGATTTTAGAGAGTGAACGGCATTGGCAGTTGAGTTGTTCGAACTTTGGTTGCTCATCTTAGCCTTTCCTTTTCTCTTCCTCTTCAGGGACTGTAGATGAGCAGTTCCTTTCTTGGGGATCCAGTCAGAGATCAGAACTGGTAGTGATTCATCACTTGTGAGCTTCAGCAGGTCTTCAAGCATTTTGTTCATCCTTAGAACAAGTCCGATCTTGGACTCAAATTTGCGAGACTTCTTTGAGTCTGCAGCCTTGATGAATTGATGCTTGAATTATTGAAAGACAAATTCGGCCCAGTTTTTTTATCTTCCTTCAGCAAGGTGAATCATGACTTTGTATCTCTCTTGGGTGAGTTGGCTTAGACTTCCAATTGCTCCGAACATCATCTTGTTCGTTATGTCAAGTAGAACTCCAAACTCAGGCTTGAGATCAGTTTTAGCTGTGGTAAAACTGAATTGCTTGTTGCAGGTTGAGGCTTTCCAGTTTCTCCAGTGCGATTCTACATATTCCTTTAGATCTTGAACAGATAAGCCTTCTTGTGGGAGTTGGAATACTTCAGCAATTAATTTCTCATTGATGCGTAACATCCTTCCTTGAGCCACTGAAGATATCATCTTCCCATCTGCAGATAATTTTGCTTGAAGCAAAAACTCACTCATCAAATTTTGTCTAAAGAATTTTGGTGGTGTTTCCAGGTAGTGAAGAACTCCTGTTTTGTGAAGATTTGACAGAAGGGTTGGATTCTTTGATTCATCAAGAATCAATTGAAATTTCTGTCTGTCAAGGAATTTATCTCTCATAAGTTGGTTTTTGAAGAAGTTTGAGGATCTGGATAATTTGGCCATCTTTGAGGTTGGCTGAATATTTTTGACAATTCAAGATTGTTTGAGAGAGAGAGAGAGAGGTTTTGAGATCTTTTTGAAGGAGGATGCTTTTTGAGAGGCTTGAGAGATAGAGAGGCTTTTATGAGTTTTGGGACAGGCTCATAGATATGATGGTTGGAATGGTACTAGCCTCTGATTTTGTTTTGGTCGTTGGCAATTAATGACCTTGGCACGTGTCATTGTTTTGCAACAGTTAAAATTTCAAAATAAATGTGAAACTTGACATTTATTTGAAGATAAAAAAGAAGTAATCTTTTATAATCAAAAGATAATTACAACTGATTAACAAGAAGTGTACTTAAGGCTTTTCTAATCAGGTTTAAGAGTGATCAGCCTCTAAAACCTTCTTGTGATCAGTTTTTCTTCTCTTGGCCAAAGGCTTGATGGGCTCCTCATCTTCATCCTCGGTGCTGCTATCTGACTCAGTTTCAGTAAACTGAAGTCTTTGTTGAGCTTGCAGCTGCTTGATTTGCTCAGTGTGCAGTTTAACCTGTTGCTGCAGGGAATTAATCAGTTCCACATAATGTGGAGGGAGCTGGACCATGGAACTGCTGGGTTGAGCTATGAACTGGACCGCTCTTGAGTCCGCTTCCTCTCCTTTTTCAGTTCCAACAAGTTCCTCACAAGGAACTGTGTGGGAAATGTCTTCTGTCTCTATAGTGATGATCTCATCATAAATTGACTCTGATGAGGTCTCTGGTGCGGCAGTTTGAGCGACAGCTTGGAGTGCTCTTTGTATTGGATCAATGTACACAGTTATAGCAAGTGTACCTTGATATGTGGATTGTTTAGCCTCTTGAGCTATCTGGTCAGCTGACTGGTCATGTTCAGCTGTCTTCGGAGTTGTCTCGAGGAAAGGAGCAATTTGTGCTTCAGTTTGCTTCTCGGGGAGTTGAGTCTCTTCAGTTGGTTCTTGTAGCTCTTCATCAACTGGGAGGACTGGCAGAGTGGGGGACCTGAGCATTTCCTCAAATTCCAGATCACTAGCTGTGCGCTCATCAACTGCTGGCTCCTCAGGTGAGTCATCCAGAAGATTGATGAAGACGTCATCTGAATGAGGGGTCTCTTCGAATGTTAACTGCCTGGCCATAGATGTTATGGCAGTTTCCCTTGCATTGTGAGCTACATAAGTTTCAGCCCTTTGATGGCTTTTCTGAACTTCTTGATTGAACAGCTCCTGCCCTTCCTTGAGCTGCTCCCGCCTGAGTTTTAGCAGTTCAGTGAGCATCCAGTGTTGTTGAACTTGAGGGGCTTTCCATTGTTGCTGCTCAGCTTGAGTCCAATGAGGTAGCAGTCTGATATTTGCCCAGATAAGCAAGTCATTCATTGCTTCCACCAGTGTTTGTTCAGCAGGACATGGGTGGTTCCTTCGAATGGCCAACATGCTTTTCAACGTGATGACTGGATTTTGCTCTGGAGTCTCCTGTCCAGCCCACTCCATACTCCATCTCTCTTCCCTTCTCCAGAAGCTCATCTCGTGCAGTGTAGTTAGGAGAAAATGGGCTTCAGAGTTGAAGCAATGTCTCCAAAGGTACCAGTAGACGTACCTTTTTAGAGCTTCATACAGAGTAGGAAGTCCAGTCACATCCTCGATGAAGTTCTCAGCTATAAAATTTTAGACTTGTTCATCGGCCCAGCATTTGATAATTTCAGCTCTTGATAGAGCTCTGATGTTCTCTTCTGTTTCGCCTATCGGCGGGCAGGCAGTTCTGAAGAAGTCTGCTCCAGAATCCTTTGGGGGAACTCCTCTGTAAGACACTATATCATCATTCTCAACTGGCATAATATCAATTATTTTGATGTTACTAGAAGGTAGCTGATGAGGAGGTGGAGGCCCTGACTTCTTCTTCTTCTTCTTCCCTTTTGTTTGAACTACTGAGGGCTTCTTCTTTGGCTTCCCAGTTCTTTCCTTGAACTGAACTGGTCTTTTAGATATTACTTCTTCTGGCGAATCAATCAGTGATCCAATGCGAACTTGACGCAGAGGTTTTGCTTGAATTGAGCTTCCCAACATTTGGCTTATTGGAATATTGTCGTCTGAATCTGAGCCTTCTTGCTGAGTTTCAACTGCAATTTCCTTGCCCTTTCTTCTTGATGACTCCTCAGTTTTCTTGGAGGAAGCAGCAGTTGGCTGACTGCTTTTGATAGATATTGGTTTTGCAGCAGACTACCTCTTGCTGGTGACTAGTATAAAATCCATTTTGCCAATCATCAGTTTATCAGTCTCTTCTGTCATGGAGTCAAAGGTTTTCTCCAGTATGATGCTGATTCTGCTTGGATAACACATCTTTTGGTAGAACTCAGTTGCTAACTAGTTCTTCTCCACGATATCCACATACTTCCTTATTTGCTCAAAGAAGTATTGAGCCCAGTTGATGTCAATCCCTCTGATGATTGCCGCACATATCTTGTACTTGTGCTCTGAAATTTCTGAGTGGCTTCTAGTTGTTCCGGTTATCATTCTCGCAGCAATTAAGGCCAGAATCTTATATTCTTCTTGAAGAAGAGACATGAGTGTACTGATTTTGTACACATCCATGCATTCCTTCCGCTTCTACTGGCGGTAGGCTTCCTCTTGATCCACTTGAACATCTTGCACTCGCATTCCGAGGGTTGGCAGATTGAACAGTCTCCCGAGCAGTTCTGGAGTTATGATCAGTTCGACTCCACGAACTTCGGTCTCGATTCTGCCATCGTAGCCTTTTGAGTTTACATAAAACTCAACCACGGCCTCTGGATATATTTTCGATGGATACTCTTCTGTGAAGCTTTTCAACCCACTATCCTTTATCTTTGCGATCAGTGAGTTGCAGAGGGCGGAGTTTGAGCACTTCTCTCTGTAAGCGCCTATATCCAGAAACTTATCTCTATAGAGATTTCTTTGAAATCCTTGTGAAGAAGCACCAGTTCTTCTAAAGTTGAAGTTTTGTCGAACAGCTGGTGCGCATCTATCAGCCATGGTGTTTTTGTTTGGAATGAATGATCAGGGAGAAAAGGATTAAAATGGCTTTGACTGATGTTATAAACTGAGTATATTTTTTTTTAGAGATCTTCGGAACAGTTTCGAGAATTAAAGAATCAAAGATGCCTGAATTCTTTACTGTGCTTTGAGGATGGTAAAAGTAAAAATGAAAATTCAGTCATCCCTTTTATAGAGTATGAGAGGGTTCATCCAATGGTTGTGACGCTTGGTCTCCCCAAATTCAACGGTCGAATTGGATTAATCGATCCGTCGATTGGCTTTTCAATTCTATCCGTTGGGGAGTGAAGAGGAGAGAGAAAGACGATTCAACGGTAACATTTGGATGACACGTGTTTTTACTATTTCCACTAATGAGATTTTTGAACTTATCTCTTCTCTTCAGCAGTTTCTCCTTGGCTTGAAAACTGATTACTTCATCAGTTGGGTGTGACCGTAACTAATGGTTTTTCTGTTGATCAGTTCCAACTAGGATGTCTTCTCATCAGTTCCTGACTGATCTTAACTGCTCAGATCTTCATTCAGCTGCTTCTCAGTTCAACTGTTCTCCTTTAGCTCTTCCTTGAACTGATATCTCCTTTTGAGTTTACTTCAGTTCCTATGACTTCTTCATCAGTTTGATCAATTTACAACTTGTAAGTTCTGCATAACTGACTGGATCATCAGTCTTAGTGACCAAACTGATGATTCAGTTGAACTGAAGGGGTAAACTAATCATTTCCAATTTGCTTATTTCTCAGCAGCTTCTTGCATATACTTCAAACTGATGGATTATGTGGCGAACTGATCAGTTTTTCGTCTTTTTTACTCAGTTTCTCTCTTCAGCTGGAGTGGTTCCTTGGCCTTTTTCTTCCAGTTCATCATCTTCATCATGTGATGCTAGCTCCAGCAGTCCCAACTGTATGCATAGCTCCATAAACCTTGCTTCGGGCAACAGTTTGGTGAAGATGTCGGCTATTTGCTTCTCTGTATTGACATATTTGATGCATATGTCTTTCTTCTCGATGTGATCTCTGATGAAGTGGTGCCTTATATCAATGTGCTTAGTTCTTGAATGTAGAACTGGATTCTGAGATATTGCGATTGCACTATTGTTGTCACAGTAGATAGGCACTTCTTCAGTTTCAACTTTGTAATCCTTCAACTGTTGCTTCATCCAGAGTATTTGAGCACAGCAGCTTCCAGCAGCTACATACTCTTCTTTAGTTGTTGACGTGGCAACTGAGTGCTGCTTCTTACTAAACCAGGATATCAGTTTGCTTCCAAGAAACTGACAAGTTCCACTGGTGCTTTTTCTGTCAATCTTGCATCCACCAAAGTCTGAGTCTGAATACCCAATTAAACTCAAACTGTCATCTCTGGGATACCATAATCCAAGATTTATGGTTCCTTTGAGATATTTGATGATTCTCTTAACTGCTTCAAGATGACTTTTCTTTGGATTGGCTTGAAACCGTTCACATAGACCAACTGAATATGAGATGTCTGGCCGGCTGGCTGTTAAGTAAAGTAAGGACCCAATGATTCCTCTGTAGTAAGTTTGGCTAACTGATTCTCCTTTTGCATCAAGAGTTAGCTGAACTGATGTGTTCATTGGAACCTTAAGAGTTTTTCCTTTACTTAATCCAAACTTCTTGACTAGTTCATTGGTGTACTTCGCTTGGCTTATATGAATTCCATCTTTTAGCTGCTTCACTTGAAGTCCTAGGAAGAATGTCATTTCTCCCATCATGCTCATTTCAAATTCACTTTGCATCAGTTGAGCGAACCGTGTGCATAGATCTTTACTCTTTGATCCAAAGATTATGTCATCCATATAAATTTGAACCATTAAGATCTCAGTTGATCGTTCTATTCTAAATAGAGTTCGATCAATGACTCCTTTTTGAAACCCGTTTTTCAGCAATAATGTTGTTAGAGTTTCATACCACGCTCTTGGAGCTTGCTTCAGTCCGTAGAGAGCCTTTTTCAGTTTGAAGACTTGATCACCAATTTCAAAGCCTGGAGGTTGCTTGACATATACGTCCTCCTTGAGCATTCCTTGAAGAAAAGCACTCTTGACATCCATTTGGTAGACTGTGAAGTTAAAGTGAGTTGCATAGGCTAGGAACAGTCTGATGGCTTCTAATCTTGCAACTGGCGCAAATGTCTCATCAAAGTCGATCTCTTCACTTTGTGAGTAACCTTTGGCTACCAGTCTAGCCTTGTTCCTTGTGATCACTCCTTGTTCATCCAGCTTGTTGCGAAAAACCCATTTTGTACCAATGACCTTTTGGGTTTTCGGCCTGTCAACAAGAAACCATACGTCATTTCGTGTGAACTACTTCAGTTCTTCCTGCATAGCCATGATCCAGTCTGAATCTACTAAGGCTTCCTTGACGTTTGTTGGTTTAGTTTGAGAGATGAAGCATGCGAATAAGGCATGCTCGGTTGATCCTCTGGTTTGAACTCGACTTCTTGGATCACCAACTATCTTGTCAGTTGGATGGCTTCGGAGCCACTTGGGCAACATGGCTTCAGCTGAGTCTCCAGCTGGCTCTTCTGTGATGATGTCGTCAGTTGCTTCTTCATCATTTCTTTCCCCTGCTTCATTTGTGGGGTTTGCGGTCTCAGCACGATTTGTGTCTTCATTGACCAAGTTGTTCTCAACTGGCTTAGTACCAGTTTCATTGCCTTCTTCTAATAAAACTTCAAATCGTTCTGGAACAATGTGATCTACATAGTCCTGCGAATTTTCAGTTTCACTAGGTAGTACTTGAACTGATGTGTCTATAGTTTCTTTGTTCCTGTACTCATTAGCAAATTCATCAAATACCACATGACATGTTATTTCCACAACAAGAGTTCGTTTATTGAACACTCTATAAGTTTGTGCATGAGGAGAGTTATACCCAAGAAATATACCCTCATCAGCTTTAGCACTAAAAGCTTTCAATTGAGTCTTGCCATTGTTGTGAATATAACATTTATAGCTAAATATTTTAAAATATGAGATAGAAGGCTTACGACCCTTGTACAGTTCATAAGGTGTCTTGTCATGGGCTGCTACAATGGCACTTCGATTTTTGTTGGGGTTTTTTCGAATTAAACCACCGCATGATCATTTGGTTGTTCATTAATCCGTGTTCATGCAAATCATAATTTTATGCAACATGCATGTTTATCACAGTCTAATCAAAAAGCATGCAAAGCAGATTCGAATCTAATAAAGCGGAAGACATAGAAACGAATCTACTTACAAATCGATAGACGGTCTGTGGACAAGATTAAAGATCTAATCTTGCTGTTGAATGAATACTGTAACAGGCGCCACCTAGCTCAAAATTTCGACCACCACAAATTCTACTCCAAGATCTTCTGTTGTATTCCCGGACTGTATCTAGATTCAGAGTGGGCTGAAATCTACTAGATAGAGTTGTGAAATCTGTGGATAACTTTGAGAGACAAAGAGGGGCTGATTTATTATGCAGTAAATTTCGCCCCCCCCTTCCCCTATTTATAGGGAAGGGGGCGAAAATTAGATCTCCAAACCCTACTGGGTTTGGGCCTCTATCTCAAGTTCAATATCCAGTCCACTATCAGTCAATTGGGCTACAACAGGGATCTAGAAGAATATTAAATTGGCCCACTAATTTATTTAATATCCAATATCCAATAAACCTAGGATATAATTAAATAAATTAAGTTTTACTTTTATTCCACTAAAGAAGTAAAACTGACCTACCAATTTAATACATATTTACGAATATGCTTTCTCCTTTAGTCCAGCCATTCCCCGTGTTTAAGATATAATGTTTATTAATTAATTATGTAAGCCTCTGACAGCTATAATTAATTAACATCTAAAACCTTGAGTAGTACCACACAAGCTTTATTCATGTACGGAATAAATTCCACCTGCAGGATTTCAACATGAACTTGTGCTTCCTCAAGAGAACATCATCAACCTGGCGCACCAGGACACAGTGCTCATGCATACTGCTCGAGACATCATGTATACATTGTTATTACCCAAGATATCGAATTCGATCTACGAAAAGATCTCACCCATTGATAAATCAAAGTAATAAACAACACACACATATGCTCGCCAATATCACATGAGTTCAGAACCCGAACTCTGTGGATCTTTATTCTCTCAGTAACTAGGTCAGAGACAGAGAATAGTATCCTATCGTGATCCTCCTCAATATACTAACCAGTGTACTAGAATAATCAGTTAGCCAAGATAAACTAATTTATCAGATTATTCTACGGTGTACCGATGGTGTGTTCAGGACCATCTAAGCCGTGAGCTCTTTAATACATTACAAGGTTCTAATGATATGATCTTTACCGTGTGACTCCCCACACCATATTATCTACAATGTAAGTACATGGAACATTGCATAGAAAAATTATAGAACATAATCTAAATGCAAACAGTGACTGCAAAAAATTTCATTTCATATCATCATATCATCAGAAAAGTATACAAAGACAAGTCTTCCAGTATACAAAACTAACAATTTTGAGTATGGCAAGCTATGTTGACTGCTTCAGCCCAGTATCCTTCAGCTATGTTGGCGTCAGCTATCATCGCTCGAGTTGCTTCTTTTAGTGTTCGGTTGCGCCTTTCAGCTACACCATTTTGTTGTGGAGTTCTTGCAGCTGAATGTTCATGAGTAATCCCAAGCTGGTTGAGGAAGCTGATCATGTGTTGATTCACAAATTCAGTTCCATTGTCAGAACGAATCCTTTGAACTGATCTTTCCTTTTCAGTTTGTAGTCTTCTGATCAGCACCGTGAGCTTGTCATATGTTTCATCTTTGCTCCTCAAAAATTCCACCCAAGTATATCTTGAGTAATCATCAACTACTACAAGAGTGAATCTTTTGCCTTTTGGAGTTTGAGGTCTAACTGGACCAAACAAATCCATGTGCAGCAGTTGAAGACAGTCAGTTGTTCCTGGTGGATGATTCTTATTTTTGAAGGATGACTGCACTTGCTTCCCTTTTTGACATGGTCCGTATATACCTGTTTTCTTGTATATCTCCTTTGGAAGCCCCTCAACTAGCTCTTTCTTTGCTAGGTAGTTGATTGTTTTGAAGTTGAGGTGGTTTAGTCGTCGATGTCATAGCCAGCTTGCTTCAGTTGATCCTTTTGAATGAAAGCAAGCTTCTGAGTAGCCGGTTGACCAGTCAACAATGTACATGTTGCCTCTCCTGATGCCGGTTAGCAAGATTACTCCAGTTGACTTGTCTCTTATGTTGCAGGAGTTTTTGGTAAAGTCAACTAAGTAGCCATTGTCGCACAACTGGCTGATGCTAAGTAGTTTGTGCTTTAGTCCATCCACGTGGGAGACTCCATTCACTACTACTTTTCCTTTGACAACGAACCCTTCTCCAATGGTTTGACTTTTGGAATTGTCTCCAAATGTGATGAGTGGACCTTTGATTTCTTCATAACCGTCGAGATCTTTTCTATCTCCGGTCATGTGCTTGGAGCACCCACTATCTAGATACCAAATGTCTTTGGTTTTCTTCATAGATAGGATGCTCTTGTCCTGCAGAGAAAAGGATTAGCATTTAGGGACCCGTTTTATATCAGGTCTTTTTTGATACATTAAGTCTTTTGGAATCCAAACTTGCCAAACTTTTGGCTTCTTATCATTCAAGGAGTCAACTGATTTAGATCGTTTCATCAGTTTCAACTCTCCTTGAGTCGGTTGAATGGTATCTGCATTGAAAGTTAGTGGGATAAAACAATTCAACTAGCACACAATTGTTTTGAGATTTTTGGGCTCTTCTATCAGGCCAATGCCTTGTGTGTTTCCAGTTTATTGGAATGAACCTTTTTTGCTCATTTCTGGAATCTAGATAATCATTATAATGATGATAAGGCTCAAACTGGTTTATTTGATCTCTCCTATAGGTGTTCTGATTGAACTTCTTAGCAGGGTAGGCTTGAGATCTAAACTGGTCTTTCTTTTCATAGTGAACTGATCTGCTAGTTTGCCTTGAGGGCTTTTTATACTGAACTGGTGGCCTTTGTTGGACTGGAGGCTTTGGACGAGTGGATTGACTTGAGTGAACTGAAGGTCTTGATTGAGAACTAGGCTTTAGCTGACCGGGTGTTTTAGATTGGTAGAACTGACCAACCTTTTTAGGCTGGGTCTGGGGATTTTTCAATATTCCCTTTCCTTTGTTTGACTCAGCTGGTTGATCCTGAGATCTCGTGAACCCTTTTAGGATACCCTTGTCACTAGGTTGAGCAACTGTTTTTCCCTTTTCTAGGGCAGTGAACTTGCTATATCCTAGCCCTGAGCTGCCAGTTCCAGTTCTTTGATGACTGAGTATTTCATCTAGAGTCTGAGATCCCTTTTTGAACTTTAGGTTTACCTTTTCTTTTTCAAGGATCTCTTGCCTGAGTTTTTGATTTTCTTCTTCTAGATCAGCAGTTCTCAGTTTCAATTTCTCAAATTCTTTAAACTGAGATTCAAGATAATTTAATCTTTCATGATCAATGCTCAGTTTCCTGACTTTGTTCCTCACTTCATCATTTTCATCTTTCAGTTCAACATGCAAACAGGAGATTGAAGCTAATTGGTCTTCTAGCATCATGAGTTTCATATCAAGTTCATTACTAGAGACAGTTGCTTCATTTATATGATAAAAGGAGGTTTGAGAATCAGATGTACTAACCTCCTCATCATTGTCGGCCATGAGGCAGAATAGTGCTTCATCATCTGAGCTGTAGCCGTCAGAATCGATTCCGGATGGGTATTCTGAATCGTCCAGCACGGCATTCTCACGATTTGTAACCATTGTTTTTCTTTTGAAGAAGCTTCTCCTCACCTTGGCTTTCTTGTCTTCAGGAAGTTCTGGACATTCAAACCTGTAATGTCCTTGTTTATGATAATAAAAACACTCTCCAAGATTGTGATTGCCACTCCTGAATGGTTCAGCTGGCCGTTCAGCTGGTTGGTAGGTTTTTTCAACTTTTGGGACTTCATCAGTTTGAGGTGAAACTGATTGTTTATCCTACTTTTCTAACAACTTGGTAACTGATTGGATCTGATCATTGATGTCATCAGTTAGGTTCTCCTTCTTTTCAGTTGCCTCCCTTTTTCGTTCAGTTGAAGATCTGCCTTGGTTTTCTTTAGTTAGTGAGCTCCTAGGTCGGAAGTTGGTTCTTCCTCGAGCGTCTCTAAACCCGGTCCTTTTGCCATAGAAAGTTGCGTCTTGAGCTGACAATGTGGACGCTTCTCTTTTTCGGTTTAGACTGTACTCATGAGCTTTAAGAGAACCAAATAATTCCCTTGGAGTGATGCTGTTTAGGTTTCTTGACTCCTTAGTAGCGATCACTTTCATATCACATTCATCAGTGAGATTATCCAGTATTTTGGAATTCATCTCTGAATTGGGATAACTTCTTCCGAGGTTGTTCATCTCACTGATGATGCCTAGAAATCTAGTTTCAAGGCTTGAGATAGACTCTTCTGCCTGCATTTTGAAGGATTCATACCTGTCAACTGCCAATTGGAGCTTGTTTCCTTTTATGGCTTCGAACTCTCTGCAAAGATCTGCTAGTAGGTCCCATATCTCTTTGGCAGTTGTGCAATTCTTGGTATCCTTCATACGATCTTCATCTAGAGTTTGGAATAATGCAGCTTGAGCAACGAACTGTAGATTCTTCAACTTTTTCTCTTCACTGGTGAGAAGATTAGTTGGCTTCAGGATCCTTGCCGGTTGATTGATATCAACTATGTGAGCATCATTGTCCATCATGATGATGATTGGACCTTCTTCAATGACTTCCCACATATTCTCATGAATTGAGCAGAGATGCACCTTCATTCTTCTGCTCCAATTATCATAGTTCTCAACTGAAAATATAGGTAGCTTATGGTTTCCCATAGCTGGAATGTTAGCACAGATAAGTAGATCTGATTCAGCTGATCTGCAGAAACGGTTGATCCTTAGAATCAACCGCTCTGATACCATTTTTTGGTCTCGGGCGAGTCGATATCAGTTTAGAAGGGGGGTGAATAAACTGATTCAAAAACTTTTACTTTAGATGCGGAAAACAGGGCCCTATGACTCGCTTGATGAAACTTATCTATGCACAAATTTGATAGTCAGTTGAGAAAGTTTAAGTGCAGCTTGTGTGATGTTGTGTGCAGTTAGAGATATGCAACAAACAATATAGTACAGCACACAAGAGATTTATAGAGGTTCGAAGTCTCAAACTTCTACGTCCTCTCTTCCTTCCGCAGAAGGGCAACTTCACTATATAACTTGAGTTTCTTTACAAATTACACAATGAAGGACAGTTGGTTGAACCTGGTAACTGCTCGCTACCTCAGTTGGTCGACGGCTCACACTTGAAGTCCCTAACTGCTCGCTAGGAAGGTAGGTACTATTGTCGTCTTTACAAGGTTTTAGATCTCTTTCGATCTTCAAGAGGTTAGTCTTGAACAAGGGGGTATCAATTGATGTGCTCCTTTGATTGAGCTGAGTAGTTGATCGTTAAATAGCTGGAACTGAGAAGGCTGCCCTGGCTGGATCGTCAACAGCTGGCTGGATGTATTGATTCAGTGAATTCTTCTTTTCAGTTTGACTTTCGCAGTTTCTATCAAACGTTTCACTTGAGCTTGAGTGGGAGGGAGAAAAAAATAGCTCTTAGCTTGTATGTGCGAAGGTTGGCAAGGTGCTATGGTTGCAAAGAGTATGCAAAAAGTGTTTAAAACTCTGATTCACCCGTCTTTTATAGAGGAGTAATTTTATGACCGTTGAGCTCCATTGTCCATTTGATCAGAGGCTCTGTTGGCTCATCAATGGCAGGTGGTCATTAATGATCGCTTGGATCATTTGGTTGAAGTAGCCGTTACTCTGCCACTCAATCTTCATTAAATTCCAGGATCCTTGAAGGAGCATTTATTCCAAGATACGCTGATTTAAGCAATATACTCCAGGAGTCTTCTGGCTTCAGCTCTCTTGGCAGTTTGGAATTTCAGCTGGCAGTTTTTAGATTTCTCAGCTCAGTAACATTATCGTCCCAGCTGGCAGTTCTGAGCTTTGTCAGCTAAGTCTGGCTATCGTTCCAGTTGGCAGTTCTGGGCTTGTCAGCTGAAATTGGCCATCGCTCCAGTTGGCAGTTCTGGGCTTGTCAGCTGAGATTGGCCATTACTCCAGTTGGCAGTTCTGGGCTTGTCAGCTAAGATTGGCCATTGCTCCAGTTGGCAGTTCTGGGCTTGTCAGCTAAGATTGGCCATTGCTCCAGTTGGATACTGCCAGTCTCTGGCATAAACTGACATTCTATCAGTTTCTTCAGTCTTTGGTCAACTCCTTTCTCCCTTAGTTCAGCTGACTCGGTTGTCAGCTTGCTTTGACTAGTATGATTCCTCAGCCAAGTTGAACTTTAAACTGGATGACGTGTCTTTCAATTTGGATCATCCTTCAGACCGGTTGACTTTGACTCTTCTAGAGTTCTTCTTTGATGATGCCCTCCTGGGCTGGTTAGCTTCGATCTACAGCTTGAGCTTTGGTCAGTTTTTCACAAATAATTTTGACATCTCATCAAAACCTGATATAGGGGTTCCTTGATAGTTTTTCCTAAAAGATGTTATGTTAAATTTTAAGATTCCTAAAATGTAATGATAAAATTGATATTGATGTTGATGATTTATTTTATGAATTGCAAGTGGTACAAATGTCTTTACCAACAAAAATAAATTCAATCAATCAAGTTCTTGAGTTTGTTAAAAGTTTAGATTGTTTTCCTAATGTTTCTATTGCATATAAAATATTATTGACTATTCTGGTTATTGTAGCATCAACAGAAATATTTTTTTCAAAACTAAAATTAATTAAAACATATTTGTGTTCAACTATGTCTCATAAAAGGTTAAATGAACTAGCTATTTTAAGCACTGAACATGAGATATTGGAAAAAAATTAATTTTGATGACCTTATTGATGATTTTGCATTTCAAAATGCTAGAAAGGTCTAAATTATTTTGATAATTATTCGATGTTTATATTTATTTGTATATTTGAAGATGTTGATTGCAACTTTGCAATGATTGAAGAAATTTCAAGATGCTCGTGAAAAAATAGCACCTTTTTTTTATGCTTTGCCATGAGCCCCAAAATATCAGGGTCGACCCTGATTTTAATTTAAATGAGATTAAACATTCTCAATTTTTTTCACTCAATTACGTATGACATGTTCGGTCTATAAACTACATTGACAGCCATGTCAGCACACATGTGTAACAAATGATATCAGTTTATTTGGTGATTAACCATATAATATAATAATAAAATTTAAAATATACTTTTTAAATAAAAAAGTACGATATGCAAAAAAAGTGCAGAAATAAATAATAAGGTTATTAGAGCTCTCAAAACGGGCTGACCGGCTGACAGGGCGGTCCAACCCTGTAACACCCCGATTGTTTTTTGGTGTCTCAAAAATTTTATAAATATTTTATAAAAAAAATATGTGCGTGCAGGTTCATATATATATATACATATATATATATATATCGCATCATCATTTCATTTAAGAAATGCATAGGGATTTTTTTTATTATTAGGTGTTTATTTGTTTTTTTTTTTTTAAAGAATCAACCTGGCAAAGCTCTTAAGCTCCCGTTTTTAAATTTTGAATTTTTGAAAGAATAAGGTTCTCCAAATTTTTCTGCCTTGATTTTCTCAACTTAAACGATGATTAGTTGCTCACTTATCAACTTTTCTTTTGAGATAAGTTTTTTTTCTAGATAGATATATATCAACTAAGACTCCTATACCATATGGGATTAGTCCAATCCACAAGTTTTATATATAGCTTTTCACGCTCTGTAGAGCGGAGAGGAACAAATACATTAGAGTGCTCGGTAGATCTGTTTTCATAGCTGCATCAAGGTTAAAGTGAGAGAATTTTAAATGTACGTGATTTATCATCCTATATGTTTCTACGTGTTGTTATATTGATCGATTATGAGTTTTTTTTCTATATGATGTTGGAAGGGGAAATAAGTCTCTGTCCCTACTACTACGGAAAATAAGTCTCTGCCCTAGTAGAAAAGTTATGTACGTCGGGAGTCAAGTCTCTGCCCCTTCTACTATGAGAAACAAGTCTCTGCCCTAGTAGTCAAAAAGCGCAATTGAATGTTTATGTGATTTATGATTGATGTTATACGTGCATGTTTAAGCATTATGGATAATTGCATGTTTCTTCACTGAGTATATTTTCAATATGCTCACCCCCCTTTTCAGTTTATTGCAGTTGTTCCGGAGGTCGAGCAGTCGTGGAGATTGAATTGACTATGGCAGTAATCTTTTCAAGGCTTCTATCCTAAATAATTTTCTTAACAGCCATCAATAAATTCTTGTAGGAATTTTTCTGTTCAATGGGATTGTTTTCATATGTTATTTTTTTTTGTTTTTTTCCAGCGTTATGCGAATGTTTTATTTCGGAATGGACAAATGGTGTTTTTTTATATATATAAATGCTAAGCTTTATTTATCGATTTATTGATTTATCAATTTACTGCTGGTTGAGGTACTACGTGATGGCAAAGTGGTGTTAATTAAAAGAAACCAATTGATTTTTAATGTTTTAGCTTTGGGTTCCATAAGTGGTAATTAAGTTTCGAATCCTTCCATTATATTAAACTGGAGTGGGATCTTGTTGAGTGTGTTGTGTTTTAGCTGCAAATGGAAAATTGTTTTTGAGAGTTTTTGTTAGACCAGATTTTTAGTTTAATAAATGTATAGAAAGAGATTTAAAGATAATTTATTTTGCTTCCGAAATGTGTGTGTATATATATTTAAGGGATTTTAGTTTGAATCCTAAGTTAAGATGGTAACTTTCGAACAAGGAAATAAAGGGTGTTACATTGTGGTATCAGAGCGGCTCTACGTTCCTGTAGACTCGTTTATATGAAAAAGAAAACGTTTAAAAAAAAGGGACCTAGTCATTCGAGACTCACAGACTGCTTGGACTCCATGGTATGAACTCTATTAATTTTTTTATTTTTTTTGCCAAGTTATTATAGTATGGCTATGATTTATGTAATGCGTTTGTGAAGGATGTCATGTATGAATGCAAGATTTATTTTATTATAAAAGCATCATGTTGGCATGAAACTATGGAATTTTTTTTAGATGGCTAGAACACGAAGGACACCTACCAAGTCTGAATTAAAACAAATGAGTCAGGACAGAAAACTTGAATTGGACAAGTTGCATTCAGTGAAGAAATTAAGAGGAGAATACAGAAATTATGTGTGGAGCAAGGAATGGGGATTTGAGGCGCATATGCAGAGGATTTATTACTTGAGCAATCAATTGGTCAGTTTTGGAGAGAAGATTAGCCACTTCTCAGCCGCCAAGCACCTGATGCAACTTGTACCCATGCTACTGCAACCTATGGCTCAGAAGGCATTTACAGAAGTTTTGGTCGAGAAAGCTAATTTCGAGATCATGATCAATTTTCATAACTTTGTTCATCATCTTTTGAACTCTTGGGATGCCAAAGTAAATGGAGAGAAGAAGCGTAGTCAAGGGTTTTGGAAGGAAGATGCTGAGGGGAATGCATAAAAAGATATCGAAGAGAGCGATGAAGAAAATAATGGCAATCACGCTGAAGAGGACCCCGAGGAGGATTCCGAAGAGGAACCTGATGAGCAAGAAGTGCCGAGAAAAAAATCGAGAATGGAGGATAGCAATGGTGAGCAAAAGAAAGTGACTTCTGAAGAAAACTAGCTAGTCGTTGTTTAGTAGGAGACGCCATTAATAAGCAAATTATGATTCCTTAGTTGCCTAGCTGTTCTTTTATCAAGATTCATAGGATTTCGTTTTCACTACAAGTCTAGTATGCTTTAATGTTTAGCATTTGTTATTTCTCTTTTTCTGAAATAAAGTCAGTTTATTTGAGAACTCTCTGTTAACTTAATAAATTTCTCAAAATTTCCTAAATTCTGAAATTGGTGGTGTAATATTCTAATCATTTTTTTCTTATTATCAGAAAGTGTTTTGTTAAAAAAAAGAAGAAGTTGTTTTGGGACTTATCGTGAGTATATTCGGTGCAAAGTAATTAATTTTTTTTTTACATTCTATTTGCATGGCCCTTGTACCCATAGGAGTTTCCAACTCATTTCTGAAAAAAAAAAAGAGTTTTAAATTCCTTTTGGAAATGATTACAGTAAAGTTAATAACTTTTTTTTAGGTTAAGAAATCATGCCACCCCGTGGACGCCCTCGTCGAAATGTTAATGATGCCGCAAGTGGATATGATGGCGAAACAGCAAGTAACGGGACTGAAGATGATGATAGCAGTAGCAATGGGCCATCGCTGGGAAATACTCAAAGCAACACCGAAGCGAACCAACCGCTCAATGCGAATGGAGGAATTATGATGCCCGACTTGATTGCTACACTGCAAGGCTTCATCCAACAACAAACTCAAGCAGCACTTAACACTCAAGAGCAACTTGCAAATCCACTGAATAGCACGAGTCGGGTTGTGGAACAGTTTCGGCGGTACTCTCCTCCAAAATTCAACAGAAGGAGTGGACCCTTGGAGATGGAAGAATGGTTAAGGGAACTTGAAAGAATTTTTGAGCACATTGAGTGTACTGATGCACAAAGAGTTTCTTGTGTAGTGTTTCAACTCTCCGAGGATACGGGTCATTGGTGGGAGTCATACCGAGGATCTATGACCATTCAAGCTCGACAAGATTTGACTTGGGACAGATTCAAAGAGGTAGTCACCAATAAGTATTTTCCAAGTTCGTATCGTAATCAAAAGGAGGCAGAGTTTCTGGATCTCAAGCAAGGAAGTTTATCAGTCACGGATTATGAAAGAAAGTTCAATCGGCTCTCACGCTATGCTGCACATTTGGTTGAAACAGATGATCAAAAGGCCGATAGATTTTTAAGAGGGCTGCGACCAGAGATTCGAAGAATACTAGCTGCTCAAGGAATAGAGGATTATGGACTAGCTGTTAGATGAGCCCAGGAGGTGGCATCCGGTTTGGAGATGGAGGTGTTACACTCCAAGTATGTGGATAGAAATGGGAAAAGAAAATCGGATCAATATGTCAAAGACATAAATTATAGATTAGAGAAGCAAATGAAGCCTAAAACTAAGCCTGAAGCAGAACCATCGAGGGACAAGCCTCTTTGTCTTACCTGTCGTAAATATCATAAGGGAGAGTGTATGGCCGGCATGGGAAATTGTTATTCGTGTCATCAACCTGAACATAATGCTAAAAATTATCCTAATGGAAAAAGAAGGGAGCAAGAAAGGCAGGGCAACGCACGGCATTTCCAACTTGCTCAGTTTGACAGTAAGAAAAAAAGTTAAAAGGTAACATGTTATTCCCTTATTTGGTTTGTTCCATGCATTTATTTTTGAACATCACATTTATAGGCAAGAAGGTTCAACCCTACGTACTGCATGCTATTTAAGTGGGAAGAAGTGAGGTGGAGAACCAGTATACCACACTCATGTTTTAAAAAAAATCTGATTTTGAAGTTAGGAGGACGTAAGGGAGCTAGCTAGTTCAATTTCGAGGGCGAAATTATTTTTAAGAAGGGGAGGTTGTAACACCCCAATTTTTTTTTGGTATCTCAAGAATTTTATAAATACTTTATAAAAAAAATATGTGCGTGCAGGTTCATATATTTATATATATATCACATCATCATTTCATTTAAGAAATGCGTAGGGATTTTTTTTATTATTAGGTGTTTATTTGTTTTTAAAAAAAAAAAAGAATCAACCTGGCAAAGCTCTTGAGCTCCCGTTTTTGAATTTTGAATTTTTGAAAGAATAAGGTTCTCCAAATTTTTCTGCCTTGATTTTCTCAACTTAAACGATGATTAGTTGCTCACTTATCAACTTTTCTTTTGAGATAAGTTTTTTTTTTTCTAGATAGCTATATACAACTAAGACTCCT
Source organism: Perilla frutescens (assembly GCA_026008535.1). Taxonomy (NCBI): domain Eukaryota; kingdom Viridiplantae; phylum Streptophyta; class Magnoliopsida; order Lamiales; family Lamiaceae; genus Perilla; species Perilla frutescens. The sequence goes on along the minus strand of BRKX01000010.1, from coordinate 22,981,289 downwards.
ATACCGTATGGGATTAGTCCAATTCACAAGTTTAATATATAGCTTTTCACGCTCTGTAGAGCGGAGAGGAAGAAATACATTAAAGTGCTCAGTAGATCTGTTTTCATAGCTGCATCAAGGTTAAAGTGAGGGAATTTTAAATTCACGTGATTTATCATCCTATATGTTTCTACGTGTTGTTATATTGATCGATTATGAGTTTTTTTTCTATATGATGTTGGAAGGGGAAACAAGTCTCTGCCCCTACTACTACGGGAAACAAGTCTCTGCCCTAGTAGAAAAGTTATGTACGCCGGGAGTCAAGTCTCTGCCCCCTCTACTATGGGAAACAAGTCTCAGCCCTAGTAGTCGAAAAGCGCAATTGAATGTTTATGTGATTTATGATTGATGTTATAAGTGCATGTTTAAGCATTATGGATAATTGCATGTTTCTTCACTAAGTATATTTTCAATATGCTCACCCCCCTCTTTTCAGTTTATTGCAGTTGTTCCGGAGGTCGAAGCAGTCGTGGAGATTGAATTGACTATGGCAGTAATCTTTTCAAGGCTTCTATCCTAAATAATTTTCTTAGCAGCCATCAGTAAATTCTCGTAGGAATTTTTCTATTCAATGAGATTGTTTTCAGATGTTATTTTTTTTGTTTTTTTCCAGCGTTATCCAAATGTTTTATTTCGGAATGGACAAATGGTGTTTTTTTTTATATATATAAATGCTAAGCTTTATTTATCGATTTATTAATTTATCGATTTTTTGCTGGTTGAGGTACTACGTGATGGCAAAGTGGTGTTAATTAAAAGAAACCAATTGATTTTTAATGTTTTGGCTTTGGGTTCCATAAGTGGTAATTAAGTTTCGAATCCTTCCATTATATTAAACTGGAGTGGGATCTTGTTGAGTGTGTTGTGTTTTGGCTGGAAATGGAAAATTATTTTTGAGAGTTTTTGTTGGACCAGATTTTTTGTTTAATAAATGTACAGAAAGAGATTTAAAGATAATTTATTTTGCTTCCGAAAATGTGTGTGTATATATATTTAAGGGATTTTAGTTTGAATCCTAAGTTAAGATGGTAACTTTCGAACAAGGAAATAAAGGGTGTTACAAACCCACAAGCCTGAAAACCTCCAACCCAACTCACCCCTACTGTGGGCTGCAGGTTGGGAGGTCGGCGTCTTTAAAAAAATAATAAAAAAATCAAAATTTATATTTATTTTCTAATCACTAATCTTTATATATATATATATATATATGTTAGTATTTATATATGAATATGAACATTTCAAAGTCTAAACTACTATTATAATTACATCAATTTCAATATTTTCAAAATTTATGACATTCATATGTTTTTTTCTTCATTATCAAATTATATTAAAACATGCATTGCTTCACAAAAAAAAATGATTACCATTATTCGGTATGTTTAATTGCAATCATAATTAATCATCAATAAAATAATTTATCATTTCATTATTTTTCAATATATATAAATTTAAAATTATGATTTTTTTTTAAAAAAAAAACATAGACCCGCCCCGCAAAAGCCTAATAGGACGGGTCTCGAAAATAGCAACTCAACCCGCCTATTTTTTGATCGGTACAGACCGACCCGAGAGGCTTGACCAATTTTAACAGCTCTAAAGGTTATGTGGCCACTTTTCTCTAAGTTAGAATAAGCTGAACATAGAGCTGTCAAAATGCCGGGCCGGGCCGGCCCTACCCGGGCCCATCGGGCCACCGATCAAAAATCGGGCTGGTCCAGCCCAAAAATTTTCGGGCTGCAGTTTTCCAGGCCCAGCACAGCCCATCGGGCCGTCGGGCCAAATACCAGCCTGTGTTTTTTTTCTCTCTTATGAAATGAATTCTTGTGAGGATTGTTAATTTGTTATAAATCCAAATCCTACTAGGCATAATAAATATGCAAAATCCAAAATATCAATTACAAAGTAACAAAAAATAAGCAAATTACAATCCCAAACACATTAAAAATAATCAATTATAAATCCCAAATACAACTAGACTTCAAAATTTAAATCATAATCTTCTATTGCATGCTTGTCAATTCATCATTCATCAAGCTCAAGGTCAAGCACATTTGAATCTTTGTTAGATAGTCGTATCTCTTCCACTTCCACTTCTCGCTCTATATTTGAAAATTAAAACATATCATAAAACGGGAAGTAAATAAACTAAAATCAAATTTGCAAGAAAAAAATATATTATTACCTGAAATTTCAGCTTCCTTGAAACCATGTAATCAATTACGAATACAAATGAGAGCTTGCACAGTTTCAGGAAGCAAACAATTCCTGTACTTGTTCAAGATACGTTCACTAATGCTAAATGTTGATTCAGAAGCAACTGTTGTGACTGGAATACTTAATATATCACAAGCCATTTTTGCAAGTCGAGGAAAACGATGCTTGTTCATCCTCCAACATTCTAAGATATCTATGGTACTCCCAACAATGCAATCTTCTCCCAAGTATGTATTAAGCTCATATTCATTTGACTTCTCTTGAATCAATTAGTGTTGAAACCTCTATAATTAAACAAACACAACATAAACAAAAATAAAAAAGTTAAATTAGAATGAAAACTATATATTTAGATATATACATAAAAGTATAAAACGAAATATCATACTTACAGCAAAAGGGTTGGACTTAGGTACTGGATTTGTCTTTGTTAAGCCAGTAGGAAATGAGACTGATGCAACATCAACTCGTTCATATTGACTAAAGAGCTTATACAAAGAGTTCTTTAGCTTATCTACCTTCTCTACATAATCTTGTGGATAAAGTTCTTGAAAGAAAAACCTCATCATTTTCAATTTTGAGCTGGAGAAACCGATTTCTTAAAAAGCTAACCTTTTTTTTCTCTTTCAAATTTCTTGGAGAAACCGATTGTATGACGTGAAAAGCGTGTGCGTGTGACGTGAAATGGCGGCGAGTCGATGACTGGTCTGGAAGAGCGGCAACGCTGAGATGGGGCTGCGGCGCTGCACGGTAGGGTTTGTGTGTGTGACTGGTTGTGACCGTGTGAGAGACGGAGAGGCGTGATTCAGAAACTAAATTGAATTACAACTTACAAGAATTAAATAAAAAATAAAAAAAAATCGGGCCAACTGATCTGGCCCAAAATTTCGGGCTTTTTAGCCCAAGCCTGATCGGCCCACTGGGTCGGGCTTTTTGGGCCTTCATTTTTCGAGTCCAGCCTAGTCCGTTGATCGGGTAGGTCGGGCCATCGGACCGGGCCAATTTTGACAGCTCTAGGCTAAATATAATGCAAAAAATAAATAAATAATTAAATATAAATAACAATACCAGTATATCACCATAAGCCTTTTATATATTTACCAAATCTGAAGGATATACTTGTAATTTCTCCCAAGTCAAATTAGACATTTCTCCAACTTCTTTAAATCTTATCTTGTTGGCCAAAATTAGCACGTGCAATTCATTATGTCAAAATCTTCACTCTTTATTTTATTCCATATCATGGTGCCACGCAAACTGTCTAATAATTGTAATATCTTTCAAATAATAATATGACGGGTGCTACTTCAGCATGTTATGATTTAGTTTTCATTTTATAATATACTTCTTTTTATTAATTATAACTTAATTCTCAATATTTGGATATTTAATATAAATAAAGACCTACTATTTTAATAATTACAATTTAATTATAACTGCTATGATAGAAATGACCCAGCATTTTTAAATTATAAAATAATTCCTAACATTTTCCCTCTTTAACAAAAAGATCATTTGATTTATTTTTCACAGTGGATTCCAATCAACGTTAAATTGCTGAAAAAATCGACCAAAGGACGTATTAGTTAAAAGGGGAATTCTTTTTGTAAATATTAAAATATTGGATTATACATGTTAAAACGTCTCAAAAATTAAAAATTAAATTATAATTATTAATATATTGGATCATTTTATTCAATTATTGAAACGTTTATTTTTATACATATAGTAAACGGGGGACATCTTTTGTAGTATAGGTATATTATTAGTTTATATGTTAATATATACATAAATGAGTGGGAGATTATTAATCTCCTTTTAAAGCAATGAACCCATTTGGTTCCTAGACTTTAGTAGATGAGGATTTTTTATGAAGAGAGTCACCCATAACTATTACTCTAAGCTGTACTGGGTAAATTCTGTTCTACTGTTTTATTCCTAGAGTCTAGTAAAGGAAAACTTTATTTTATTATTTTTTATAATGAGGGTAACCACTACTTATCTACAAAAGCTTGTAAACCACGCTTAAAAAAATCAAGTAGAACAGCTTCACACTTAATATTGTTGATTGAATTCAAGTTCGAGACCTTCGATTTTAAATTATATCACTATATTATTAAATCATCATACACAATGGAACAAACGAGGTTTTTTTTCTCACTATGTTATACCCAATGCAACGAAAGAGGTTTTTTCAGTGAATTTTATTGAGGCATATTTATGACATCACTTTACATACATGTAAAACAATAGTACGATTTAAAATAAATGTATGGAGACCTAGTAAAGAGAGTGTTTAACTTGTAATTCGTGTTTTATCGCAAATATAATTTATGGGCAAATATTAACTAATGCACTAAAATACAAATTAAATTAACTTCAAGTGTTTCCCTTAAAATATGAATATATGATGCACATCTCTCTAAATTAAGTTAAATTTAATGTCTAATTTTTTTTAGAAGGAAAAATTCCTGGTTTATGAAATGAAATTGTATTATAAAAAAGATTTAAGCGCATAATGCAATTCCAAATGCAGTAGGGGGTGTGAAATACGAACACAGAAAATATCAGGGGTATCTCCATAATTATCCATAATAGTTGGGATAAAATAATAATATAATAACTGGGCGCAGGCCCCTACCTCTTTCACTCGCACTGCGTGTTATTGTAGAACTAGTGAGAGAAACAACGCAGATCAACTTTCTCTTTCTAAGGAGATCCACATCTTCTCTCCATTCACTTCTATTCGGTACACTCTCCCCCTTTTCCTCCATTTTTATGCGTATACATGATTTTGGCTACTGTTATTTGTTTCAATTCTTCACTATATTTCGTCTGTCTAGAAAATTTCTTCTTCTTCTTCTTTGTGTGTGTGTGTGTTGTTTATATTTGATCTTATAGGTACTTCATTTTTCAAGTTTTTATTCTGTTGTTTGGGTTTGCTTCTTTTTTTATGAGATGAACTCTTTGTTAACCTCGCCTTGATTTTGGAATATTTTTGGCCGCTACATTGGCAATTACTATGATGCGTTTTGACTAAAGGAGAATTGAGATATGTGGTTTCAAGAATAGATGTGAATTCTTGTAAATTTCTTTGTATAGCGTGAAGAATCATGTGGTGTTTGCTGGTGGGGTGAATTACTAATAAAGGGTGTAGGGTTTTTGTCAGTCTTTTGCTTTGAATTTTCTTTTGAATGTGTTTAGTCTATTTTAGTGTAGTGAATCATTCGTTGAAGTTGTTAGACAAGTGAAATTTTTCTTTTTAGAATTAAGGTGCCTAGTCCTGCTTTTCAATTTAGCACACAGCTCATCATCCTCTTGTACTGCAACTTTTTGCCATTTCTGAAGTCATTGCAAGTTGCAAGTATATACACAACAGTATAAAAGTATTAAATAGACTGATATTGGAGATTTGATATATCTGATGACAGTATATCAATTATATAACTCATACATGGCAAGCACATCGTGCCATTCCTCATCAAGTATATTGTCTGGTTTGTAGCGGAGAAAAGTGGGTTGTTATTCAACAGAGTGTTGAATAATGACTTTTCGTCTATTTCTCACATTTGCGTTGGCCGTAAATTTTGATAATTCATCTGCAAATCTTTGAAATGCTATCTACGCTTCAGGGGTACAGGTGGTTTTCTGGACTTAAAGCCACAAGACCAGCCTGCAACCTTATCGACATTTCTTGAGAAACAGTAAATTTCTCATCCACTGAAGTAAAGATGCAGAATCAGGATGGGCAAGTGGTGGATCCTGAAACGGAGACCATAACATCGTTACCAACCTCTGAAACCAATGACTGGGCGAATTATAGGGATGATGAGGTTATGCAGCAGCAAAATGCCATCCAGGCAGAAGCTGGCAAAATCCCATTTGTTGGTGACAAGGCAAGGAAGCCCCTAATTCCTGGAAGCAATAGTTCCGCTAGATGTGCTATATATAATAAATCTATACACTATAATCCTATGGTTGCAATCAATTGGAAAATTTAATGTGTTATTGATATGTTTGCTTGTTTTATTTTAACCCTGTTGTGTTCTCCAACTGTGAATCTTGCTCGTGCACATAGTTTGATATTATATACATCAGTTTCTTGACAGTTGTGTGATTGTTGGCAGTTGGCACATCTCTCTTCTTATACTGCAGTCTGCTTGCTGCATGAATTTATACATATCTTACTCTGGTTGAATGAAACTTCGTATTGTTTAATTTTTCTGTAAAGAACATTTTGAATGCCTTTGTTTCTCACTACAGGTTTTGGTAGATTTTGTGGAATATCTTATAGGAATCCTAGAACTCAATTTCTTTGGTTTAGTGCTCATTTGGACTAAGATGTAGGAGAGTTGGAGATTTGAAGTCAGTTCCATGTGTTACTTTAATTTTAAATTCTTGGCTTGCATCACTTGTGAACTTTAAAAGTCTAACATATCTTGTATGAGCTATTCAGTATTTCATTTAAATAATTAGCTGATTTTCTTCTGCTGTTGTAGACCATTTATTTAGGTGTTAATATAACAGTTGTGCTCGTATCTTCTTCATTGATTCGTAGTGAATGACTTCCAGAAGTTCAATTGCAGGAGCCTCTCTCATCTTTGTCGGATGAATACAAGTCAGGAAACCCAATTTTGTTGGAGAAAATTAAGGTTTTCTTAATTGTTAGGCACTTTTCTGTTGCATGCATCATATTCTTAGTGCTAGTAACTGTTACATCCTCTGCAGGTTCTGACTGAACAATATGAAGCCATCAGGCGAACACGGGGAGATGGGAATTGCTTCTTCCGTAGCTTTATGTTTGCCTACCTGGTATGTTTGGTTGTATGTATTGTTACAACTTTACATTATCTTCATCCATATGCATATGGACATTGGTGATTTTTCCTGTTTGTACTTTATCTACTGAAAGATTTAGTGATCTTATTTAGGAGCATATTCTGGAATCACAAGACCGTGCAGAGGTTGATCGCATCACAGTCAATGTGGAGCAATGCAGAAAGATGCTTCTCAGATTGGGCTATGCAGAATTTACTTTTGAAGATTTTTTTGCGGTACGTATTAAGTGATCTGAATTGTTTGTTTATGTCACCTTGGCAGTTGTATAACTGAGTCAGTTCCTGATACTTGATAGGTCATGTGTTTGTTAAGCACTCTTTTCTATGGACAAAAAAAAATCTTAAAGAGTGAACATTTTAGTGCTAAAAAATATTAGCACAAACCATTTCTTCCTTCACCTTCCCTTTTAGTAATTTTTAAAAGTTTTCTTTTATGCATAACATTTTGATATCAATGGGTTGCTCTCAGTTACACAATTCGCATGTATTGACGAAATTCTGCAAATAGTCTTGGAGGCTTAATTTTTTGGGGAAAACTATGTGTCCTACCTAATTAATTAACTTCCTGAATATCTACTTATTTTCAGCTGTTCCTTGAGCAACTTGAAAGTGTTCTTTCAGGGAAAGAAGCTTCCATAAGGTTCAGAGGATTTATTGCTTATTTGTGACTTTTCTTGGTTACAACCCACTTTCAGCTTTTCTTCAATGCCTAATATTTGTTATCATGGTCACAGCCATGAGGAACTTCTCCAGAGAAGTAGAGATCAGTCAGTATCTGACTATGGTGAGTAACATTGATGGGACATTTCTAGGGTATCAAGAATGGCATCTTATATATAACATTTGGCTGCACATGATTTCCTGTTTTTTTTTTTTTCAACTGACTATTTGTCTTTGCTAGTGGTGATGTTCTTTAGATTTATTACATCTGGGGAAATAAGGAAGCGTGCAGAGTTCTATGAACCATTTATTCAAGGATTAACTAATACCTCAGTGGAGCAGGTCGGTTTGATATAACTTTCATCATATCTTGTCTCTCTTTTATGCAAGCTTCATTGTTGCATCTGTAACATTAAACCTATTGATCATGAGACCCATCATTTCAGATCAAGCAATTTCCAACTTATTGGTTGGTAGACGAAGCCTGAATTTGCTTGTATAGTTGTATAGATAGGCCTTATGGGATCTGGTGAATAAAGATAGGGTAAAGAACTTGTTTTAGTGTGTTGAAGCTGAAAATAGCTTTTTACGAATTTATACATAGATGTCAATTAGGCTTCACGTAGGACCTTCCTCATTTTTCACACGTTGCCCACCTAAAGTCGCAGGCATCACTCTCAACCGTCTGAACTTTTGTGCTTGAAATCTTCTATCCAGATTTGAAAGTGCATGTATTATTACCACAATTCTGCTGCTGATATTCTTCTTTTGGTGCAGTTTTGCAAATCATCAGTGGAGCCCATGGGTGAAGAGAGTGATCATGTTCACATTACTGCTTTGTCAGATACCCTAGGTGTTGCAATCCGTATAGTCTATCTCGATCGAAGTCATGATGATAAGGGCAGCGTCAGCGTAAACCACCATGATTTCACTCCCGCCGCGCACGATCTCACCGACGGTGGTGTGGCACTTAAACCATTCATTACCTTGCTTTACCGACCCGGTCATTACGACATTCTGTACCCAAAATAACTTGTTTTTACTAGCCACCAATGAGTTGGTGGCTGGTAATGATGGAAGTTTCTTAGTGTGGATTAATTGGGTTGGATGATGACTTTTTAGCTACACCCCAAATGAATCAGGAAAAATGATTGGAAAATGGTAATCAAACCTCTTTCAGCTTTGCTTGCTAATCAGGTGCCAAAAACTTTGGTGGTACATTTCATTGTTTAGTGCTACCGCAGGCCACATTTGCTCTTGAGAAACTATTTCGATAGTTACTGACATTTTGTAAAGGCAATGATGATATCCTAATATTCTTGTTATGAGGAGTAAAGTGAGTTTATTGTCAAGTATTATTATTCCTTCGTTTATTGTGAAAGATATGATTCTTGGAGCTAATTAACCTAAAACAGATGACACCCACTCATTATAAAACAGCGAATGGATTGGAAATTAAAAAAATGTACAAGAAAAGCAGAACAAAGGAAATGGAAAGCGGAAAGTGATGGTGAGAAAAAGGGGAAGAGAGAAGAAAACAGATGCTTAAAAAAAGAAATGATACAACAGAGTCCATCCATCCATCAATCACAACAAAAATAATCTAGCAGTTGTTACTGACTTCTCTTAGCAAATTGCCCAAAAAACAAGAGAAGATAAAAGCAGGGCCAAAAAGGAGTAACAAAATGTGCCAAGAGGGAAAAAAACAGGAATGGCAGTGGAAGCTGCCTCCATACAGCATATTTTGCTCTCGCTCATACAACTCTATACATACAGATCGAACGAAACTCCTCAAAACATCGTCCAAAATTTCGAAGCTCCACAATGTTGCTCCTTGTCACCTTTTGCTATCATATAACCACGTGCCATCAATCAATGATTGTCAATATCACCACAACAATGCTTTTCTCAATCCCAGTTACTACCCCTCTGCTGTTCTTCTGCTTACCACACCTTAATATACAAATAACAAAATTTCAGGTACAATTACTAGTAGGCCGCTTTCAGTTTCTACGAGGTTAGTAGTCACAAAATGTAGGGCAACCGCTCAGTCTGAATCTTTGCCCGAACCAGAAGATGAATCTCCATTGAAGTAATCCTCCCCATTCAGAACATGTGATGGGAGTTCTTGATTGTTTTCCTCGGAGTTGCTGGTTCGAGTTTTGCCAAGCCTTGGTCGGATATTTGGACCCATTGGGAACGGAACCTGCATTGGAAATAGGAGATAAATAACGTTTTTTTTGTTTTTTCTTTTTTGGAGCCCTTTCAAAATGAAATCTTATATTCCAATGTAAAAACCACAAAACCAATCTGCCCCTTTTAAGTGACTAAATTTTATACGTTGAGCCTTTTCACGTCAAAATAAATCCCCATCCACAACCAATAATTACGAAAGCATGATCAGGTAGTAAAATCTTATAAGATCTGTAGAGATTAAATGAATTTTCCACTTCATCCAAGTGGATGCGCAATACATACCTGATCACCTGCATTCGGTCCATCCGTGTGGAAAAGTATAGGGCGGCATCTTTTGTCCTCATTCATCAAGCTTGAATTCTGGAAATGTGCAATGAGAGCAGCCTTCCCCTGAATCCGCGCATATGCCAAAGATGCCACTTTTTCACTATTAAACTTCTCCCACTTCTTTCCATTGAAAGTCTGAAAAAAGCAAAAAGAACTAACTAAAATTCTGCTGTCAATTTAATACCAGCAATCCAGTAATAGTAGGAATATATGGTATACCTGATAAAAAGGAACTATAAGGGTAGGCTCAGTCATGTTTATAAATGCATATCCTACATTGCATTTGTTCTGCAACAAAAAGAAATATGAAAGGATCAAAACAATGTCATTCAGAAACAGGAAAGTAAGTTCCGAAGTAAAATTGAACTTGCCTTAAAATCAATAGGTAAGTAAATGAAATCATAAGTTCCTCTGTGACGTTCATCGATTGCAGCCAAAAGCATCTTTGATGTATACCTAATAATGCAGTCATAAATGAATAAGGAATCACAGGTGTTTAGAGAAAAGGCATAAACTCGAGTGACTTTGAAGATAGATACAAATCCCCAAAGTGAAAAAACCATGAAAAAAAATACATTCATACGTAAAATGAATGAACTATTTCCATGATCTACATAGCCTATTTGGGAAAGTATAACAAAAAAACAAACAAAAAAAACATGGCACCAATGAGATTAAGAGTTGCAGCTTGGATATAAATATGCAACCTCAGAAATTGATGGATTACTGCTTACTTGTTAGGGATGTTCTTTATCATAAGTGTAGTCCGCTTATCATCTCCACGTACAATTCGCTCTAGATCAAGCTCAAACTGTTTTTTGTTGTCAGGTTGACTTGAATTGCAATCATTTCTACGGTTTCTAGTTCGTTCATTAGGAGAATCAAATGAACTCATCATAGGAAGCATTCGGCCTCTGGAAGGAAAAATCATGCACCTCTGATGATGGGGATGTATCCCAATATTTTTAGATTGGATTGGCACGTCCATACAATTTCCACCAGGGCGGGGAAAGAGGTTATGAGGGACAAATTCCAATGGATGTGGGGAATTACCAGAAATTCTCATGTTCCCAAGCGAACCAGGGTGAAATACAGAAGCAGCATCAGGTGACTCCCCTGCATAGGCATGCCGCCTGTCCCAGACAGAAGGGTTGACAGAAGGTGCTGATCCCACATGATGGTTGTTTAGAGGCAGAAGTTGATTCATCATATGAGATGGTGCTCTAGGTACTGCATGCAGCTGTGGGGAATGAGCAGCACCAATACCATTGACAAATGATGGAGAGTTAGGCCATAAAACAGCTTGAGGTTGTTGTGGGTGATGGGAATTACTCCACATGTAGTGACGCCCAGGCGGAGGACAGCTCCCATTTCCAGTGGAACCAAAAACTGAAGAGCACAAGTACACAGCAGATCAGCTAATGTGACAGCTTGAAAGTTATAGGTTAATTATCATGTTAAAACAAAGGGAGGTCCGTCACATTTAATAAACAAATCTTAAAGTGGTGGACTTCTTGTAGTAAAGAGAAGGTGTATGCACAAAAATGCCGGTGTTGTTCAACAGGCTATACAAGAAGATTCACGAGGATGCATACTCTGAACCAAATAAACAAACAGTTGCATGAGGATGAAAACTCGAGCATCGAATTAATTTGTTCTGTCTTCCACTAGTTCTGAAGAAATTACTGATCAGAAAAAAGATCAGGTACAATGTATGCACTTCTCAATTTTCTGCCTCATTCAACAATTTTTTTCTTCTAAAGATGATCAGCCTAGATAAAAGATATAGATTGTGTACCCAGTCGGCAATTGACAAGAAATGAATCAGAAAGGATGCTTAAAGAAAAAGAAACTAGGTCTTTGTAATTATTACCATCATTTAACTCAACTGACTGTCCATTAGAGCTAACTATACGGAATTGTTGGCCATCAATTATTTCTGGTGGTCGAGAAATAATATTTGCAGCTATATTACTTGGAGAACCGTAGGGATGCCCATTTGTCAAGCCATCATGATATTCAGGAAGAGAATGAGGATGAAGATTTGGCGGGCCCTGGAGCTCAAATTTCGGGTGGTTCCGTGGATGGCCAGATTCAGCAATGTTGGATTGGTTTCCAGATTCAACTCTTACTAGAGATGGTAAGCTGTTAGGTACACTAGATGATACACTATGTTGAAGCACATTATCCAGGAGCGGATTAATAGAGCCGCCATTTGTTGAGAGTGAGCCAAGAATTGTTCCATTATCTGTACCAGACAATGTCCCCCCAAGTGAAAGTGATCCTGCTATTATCATTATAACCATGTAATCAATTGTTGGCTAATTCAAAGTCCAGCATCCATCAAAAATTCAGAAACAAAATTACCAGAAAATCCGGTTGACAGGTTATTAGAAGGGCTATGTTGCATCAGAAAACCAGATTCATCCTGCTCCAGTTCTGAAGAAAAAGGCTGCATGAATCTATAATGGGACATATTAAGCTGTTAGCTTCAACAGAAAGCAACATTTGCTGTAGAGTACAGCCAACTGGCTTAGCTAACTAAAAATGCATAAGAAAATTGAATTAAAAGATTTAACTATTTGTATGACTGGTTTCATATATAAATCTCACCAAGAAAAAACATGAAGACTATAGATATGACAGTGGAAACTATATTAAAGACATGAAGTAATGCACCTTTTGGAGCCACCAGGTCGACCTTGTTCAAGATTAATCTGCTTCCCGGCAATGTCACTCCGGTTCAATGCACGAAGTGAAGATTCTGCAGCTCTGATATCATAGAACTCTATAAATTTGTGGTGAGACATGCGTGGAGCCTCACGAATCTGCAACCAAAAAAATAGTTGGTGCTTGATATGAATGTGAACTGGATATTTTTATTCAACTAAGCTGAATTAAAGATTACCTCCTTGATTTCACCATAGGCACCAAAAATTTCACGGAGTTCATCATTTGAAACAGAAGAATCAAGGTTGAAAACCACAACGGTACCCTGATTTACATCCTTTTCTGATGGATTCTCCTGGAACACGTTTTTAGCAAGACAATGCTTCAGCAAATATTGTTTGTATCGTAGATAAGCATTGGAAAAGAAACAAGAGCAAAGCAGGGTTGGAAAACACGGATTTGCAGGAAACCACCTTAGGAATTGAGAAATGTATATCAAGTTTCCGACGCCTCAATGGTTTATTCTGGAGAGCTTTCATTGCATTGCAGGCTGCTCTTATATCATAATATGAGATCATAACAAACCCCCTATGCTTGCATGCAGTATAAAGGGTGCGGATGTCTCCGTATTGCTGCAATTACAGTTTGACAAAATGAACTCACCAGTAAGAAAGCAACCAGACAATTTTTTAGATACAATTTGAAACACTGAAGGTGATAGTTACCTCAAAAAGTGTTCTCAATTCAGAGTCTTCAACATTGCTATTTATATTTCTGACAAAGAGTGTTCTAGAAGGATGCTCTCCAAAAGGGTGTTCCCCGCCATTGGAACCCACAGATATCCCCAACTGATTGTTAGAATTTATATCAGAAAGTTCAGAATTTCTTTGTGAGAAGCTATCTTCTCCAAGTTCCAGTCCTCCAACACTGCTAAACAGGTCTAGATCTTCCACATCTTCCCCATTATTAGTCCGTACAATGCTGTTAAACCCGTCAGTCACACCAGAAAGCAAGTCATCATCATCAGGTAGAAGATTACCAATAGTTTGAGCCTCAAGTTCTTCCAGAGATTCAAAAACCTCTTCTTCCTCATAATGGGAGACAGCAGCAGCAGCGAAGGAGTGACCATATTGACCATTGTTAGATGACAATTTTACTGCAAGATAGAACAGATTAATGATTCTTATCATTATTTGACAGGAGATTCAGATATTGAAACCACTTAAAAATTAATAGACTTGGAGAAAGAGAGTGTACATACAGTTTCTACTAAATAAATCTGACATTGAACTTGAAAAGAGGCCATTTTCATACTGAGCACCCATGAGATTTATTTTATCTCCATCAAAACAATACGGCACAGGCTCAATGTTCGAATGGGTTCTAGAACCCAGATCATGGTCAACAGCGCTTGGCAAGGAACGGCTGACTGTTCTTTCTGCTCCAATAACATGCTTTCCCAACGGATGGTTAACATTTCGACCATGACTGAGATAATATTCAGGAAGAGCAAAACCTTTCCCCAAATGTGAATCCAATGGGATTCTATTTTCATGAGGTGATGAAGCAACACCTTCATTTCTTAAGATCCCATCTAATTTTAAACCTGAAACACATATAACACAAGTTTCAGAAGGCCTCACCGAAGTGGCTATATAATAATAATATCATGACGAGCAATATTATTCTACATAACTACCCCTTTTCCAAAGAGCATGGGTACATATAAACATGTGTAACTTTTTCGTCATAACTACAAAAGCGTAGGTCATGTGTATTAAAAAACTTAAAACTGTGAGGTAAAAACATGCCAACTTGCCTATCTCAGGATGAATACAATAGCAGATCTTTAAAAAGATCCCAAAGCTGTCTTATTATGAAAGTGATACAGAACAAATGCTACATGCCAGAAACTTTAGCATCAATATAGACAGGCAAACTTTTTCTTCCTTTTTTCACAACTAAAAAAAGGAAAAAAGAAAAGTAGAATTCTACTGTGCCTTCATTGATGACAACAATCAAGGGATCATATGCACCCATTTATGCTTCTTACAGTGTTATAAGCTAGCTCCCCCTGCTATTGACTTTCAATTTCTCAATATCTTAAGTCACTTCAATTAAAACTCCTACTCATGCGAACACACATAACTCAAACAGAAACTCAGTGAATATAATACAACCAGATGCATGTCTTTGAATTTAGACAAATACAAAGCCATCTCAGACTCATTGTAGGAAATAAATTTTACTTTAGAGGTTAATGAAGTACTGACTTTACCACATCCATGCCAATATCAATCTACTAACGAGGAGTATTCATTACTACTAAACAATGTCTGCCACCAGTGAGGGATAGCAATTGCAGCAGGAGAACCATAGCAGGCAAGTCTAATTTGCATCAGACATCGACTAACCTCATAAATCACTACAGAATCTAAGCCATCATAGTGCATAAGCTGTAAACTCTAGTCTAAAATCAATGATAACATAAAAGTCTGACGAATGCATAATTAAATGAATTAATCATAGTGAATATTAACTGAAGCTAATACATTTTGGTTTCCTACAACAAAACTGACCAAAATATTCCAAGAACATCATAAAATTTGCTTTATAAAATAACTCGAGGTCATGCTGTAAGATGAAAGATCAGATCCCATAGACCAGCTAAAGTGAATTTCCGGGAAAAAAGGAAAAAGTGATTTTGACATAGACGGATTGCACTATACATGTTCTCATGAAGCATAAAAGATATCCGCATCACCATTTCCCGCCCCTGTTATGTTTTTCTTTTTTATTTCCTTGTTATTAGATGAATACGAGTAATGGACCATCAAGCTTGCATGAAACAGAAGTGTAAAGAATATCATGAATACTCACCGGCATAACCACTCATTTGGTCCTTCTTTACACCAACCTGCCTCTGCAAAGTAAAAAAGCAAGCAATAATGTCTAACAAATCATATGGCAACCAAACCACGTACGATTTTAATGTGAAAATGTAAGATAAAGAGTTATGCAAAGTGTACTGCCAGATTATAGACCTATAACTCTGAATTTCTCTTAAAAGGTTTATTTAACATTGTATGCGCAATCAATACCTCATCAGACAAACACACCTCCTCCGAAAAGAAGGACGAAGGAGAAAAACCACGAGAATTCATCATTTCAGATAGATTAGCTGATCCGTTCAAAATAAATCACCCCTGAGCTTCCACCAAAGCACAAAAACGTCAATTCTCTATGAAAGTAAAGAAGATACCGCTTCAGACAAAACCTGCACGGATAATTTAAAAAATGTTACATCCGTGGGACAGAAAAAATGGAGAACTAGACGCATGAATAACAGCTTGACAAGCCAAGAGAGACACCACAAGCAAAGACAAATAATCTCGTAGTTATAGTCCAACAGTAAACATAAGTGTCTAGCAAATCAAATTTGAAGTTGAAAGTGGAGCAGATTCATTTGAGATTTTCAGTTTGATTAATTAGTTGCCAAAAAATTGTGTCAGGCCACCTATATTTCAACAAAATTCACATGATACCAGCTGCATTTAAGATCTCACAACTTAAAAGGTAATCAATTTTTTTAGCAAACAACGACTCAAATTTCCACATGAAAATTTTCACCTTCTCGAAATCCATTAAACCCCCCAAAAAGAGAATTCTCGAATTGAGTAGATCGAACAAAAGACTAGATTGCCTAAATTTCAAACTCAAAATTACAGAAGAAGAAAAATAAAGAAAGAAAGAAAGAAACAGTCCTCTCGCCCATCAAAATTCAGGTGATTAAACCAAAATTCAACACCGGATCACACAATACAGAGCCTCGGACAACATAAAGTTACAATCTTTGGTCTAAAAACACCAAAATTCTCTTTAGATCAAACGAAAGCCAACTCAAATTTCAAAAAAGAAAAAGGCACGGGAAAAAAAAATCAAGAAACTCACCTGAAAGATTACAGCACCATCTATCAGAAGAACTCAGAACCAAAACAAGATAATACTCGAAGAAGAGAAAAACAGAAACGAGCAGAAGGGAGACGAGAAAGATTTTAAGAAGTTAGAGCAATTGAGGGAGAGACAACAAAGGGAGAATCATCTCAGAATTTAAGAATGACAAGAAAACGGAATAAATTGCGGCAAAAGGCAAGGGTAAGGGAGATTGAAGAAGAGATCTAGGTATCTGTGCCGTGCAAATAACCTCCTTCAAAGCTTCTTCGATGCCTTTCTCTCTCTTCATTTTTTCTTTGCTGTTTTCCCTACATTGCACGTTAACCACATGTATCATCTATCTCTCTCTTTCTCTCTCTTGTTTGAATAATTTCTCTATAAAATATACGTATGAATTCTCTCTCTGTCCGTGTCAGACACCGAATCGGAGTTTTCCTGCTTGCTTTGTCTCTCAACTGCCGCGCTTCCAACCGGAGATGGTGTCACGTTCCGGCGAGGCACGGCGGAGATCCTGATCTCCTCCGCCCGCTCTCGAGCACAGAAAATTATGACACAAAATTTAAGGAGAAATTCGAACTGTAAGAACAGAGAAAATAAAGGGAATAATGTTAGAGAGAGAGAGAGGGAGAGAGAGAGTGGAAAATAGAGATCGGTTTTTATGGAGATTTTGAAGAGAGATAGAAATTGAAAGAAACGAAGAAGAAAAAATAGAAAGAAATATATAATTAGACTAGCGGAGAACAACAATTTTGAGCCAAATTCATTTTCCCTTTTTCTTTTTTCTTTTTTACTTCCCCAAAATAAAAAATAAAAAGAAATTGTTAAATATTATTTGTATTGATGTCTCACTGTTTGGACCCGCAGAAACATAGTATATAAACTGGATAGAATCGGTTTTTATCGTCTACGGCCCACTCTACTTACACCGGTCAGTTTCACCAATCATTGGACCTCAGCCATGGAGATTCAAACTCACCCCTCCATTTTTGCTCTAACAAAACTCCCACCCTTTAATCTATAAATAGTTTCTTGGTTGCTAATTCTACTGATTAATCACATTTAAGATGCTATTCTCTGGCGTGGTTAATTAAATAAATCGTGTTATGCAAATCATCATCTAACTGCATTCATTGTTACAATCGATAATGTTAAATGTGTATTAGATTATGTAAATTAATACCCTGCTATGTTTCATTTAGAGTAATGGGGTTTGAATTTTGTTTGTCGCTGCATACAAACGATTGGTTGGTATTTATTGTTACAACTCAAATACATAAAATCAAATTTAATTAATTTAGCCATAAAGAGCACAAATCTGCAATTGTGCACCTAATAAACATGCAACTAAATTGCTCTTTGCTTTATCGTAGGACATTGGATTAGTAATTATTACAAAGATAAGAAAATTTTGTCCCAATTCAACGGATTTATCAACACAAAGTATTAAATTAATGGCTGAGAAATTTTTAAATGAAGCTCCGAAGTCAAAATAAATATATATAAATATTGGAATGTATTTTTGAAAAAAATAAAAAAATGTAGGTATATTGTAGTAAATGTGGTGCGGTTGGAGACGAAATTTGCCCAGAGCTCGGCCGGTCGCCGTTAAGAAATAAACGGCGTGAAGTGCGACACCCGTTGTAATCGGGTAAGAAACACGCTGGCTGTTTGTTAGTTGGATTGTTATTGGCTCTGGTTTTATGCAATCTTGGGGGATGCGAAAAGACGAAAAAGGGCATGGGGTAGGTGCTCATGCTAACATTAGTTTTGAGGTAATTTAGAGGAAATGTTTAGGTGAAAAGGCAGGTCGACTTTGGGTGAGGACCTAGCTGCCTTTAATTTTGAGTGGGCCTCCAAATATGTGTTGTTTCTAAGATAAGGATTTTTTGCTCCTAATATCATTTTTTTTTATTATAATTCTAATTAAATCAGCCTCCAAACATCAAATATTTAATACTAATATCGCGTCACTACTCAAATTTGTTTTTATTGGATTCAATTTTAGGGAAATATTTTCTACTCATCTTTTTTTAACGGGTATCATTCTGACATTTTAATTTTATTTCACAACACGGTATTATTCTACATTCTTATATTTTACCACATTAATATGGGTAATTTAATTTTGTAGTCACGAAAACTTATATTAATGAGATAATGATTATGAATGTGTGTGTGTGTATACATCATAATCCCAGCTCATGTGGGTATTACCACATAGGTAAGGTGGATGCCCCCTAAACTTATGGAAAACAACTTAAAGAAATGGACATATTTTTAAATTTGGAATTTTAGAATGAACTTAAAATCCACATTGCTCATATATATAGTTCAACTAGATTATTCATAAATCAAAGTAGTTTATTAAAGTTCATTGTGGATCACGATCCACAATGAACTTTAATAAACTACTTTGATTTAGTGATAAAAGTGGCTTAGCTTAGAATCGAAAAATTTTAAGCTTAAACTCCACCAACATCACTAGATTTGAACTTGTTACATCTAATTTTCAAGTGTGTATATCTCTTCTGTGGTTTTCAAGTTGCACAAAAGTGGGGTATGATTGATTGTAGGATTTTCCATGTGATGCGGGTTATCTCGTCGTCCAAAAAAAGTAGTTTATTAAAAAAAAATAGTTAGAAATTATGGTTTCCTTTATCTAAATTACACTATCATAATTTTATTAAAAATAAAAATCGACATAATACTTTAAGCTGCCAATTATATTTTAATATAACCGCGCTAAATTAATTACGCTTCTGATAATTACTTAAGTGGGGATAAAATTTGAAAGTGGCTGCGGCAAGTGGGCCCAGGTAGTCCAAGTTTTTAATTTTGAACTTATTACTTCATGAAAGAGTTTGGGACCGGATTTTTATTACATCGTCATGTTTGTATTATTTTAGTGTTTATTTCTCATTTCTTTCTCCTTTGGAAATGATTTTTTAGAAAATTATAAAAAATGAATCACCCTTTATTTTCTTGTATCAGATCGCATGATTTGTCAAAATGTATCAGACAGTATTCACGAAATATGAATTTAATTAAATATGAAAACTGTCTAATGAATCTTAACTCATCAAACGGTACGTCACAAGTTTTCAAGTAAAATGAATACATTTATAGTTTCCATATGTCGTTTTACAAATATATTTGAACATGAAAAAGGAAAAATTCTACCCAACCGTTGGGCTTGGTTATTTTGATGATTTATATTTTGGTAAATAGATAGTTTAGTGGATATAAGGATTGATGAATCATGTCATCTTTTCAGGCCTTGTTTATTTTGATGAAGAAGGGTGGATTGATAAGTTATCAAACTCTATCTTATGACTCCGTTTAGTTTGGTTAATGAAATAAGATTGATTGGATAGAGTAGGATTGCACTATTCATATAAAAATAATCATATTTTGGATTGTTTGATTCTGATTTTGATGATTTATGATAAATTATCAATATTTTGTTTGAATTGAATTATTATAATTAGATTATATGAGAATACCTAAATTGGCCTTCATATATTTTTTTGTTACCTAATTATGTTTATGATGGGGATAAATGGGTAATTTTATTGTTCTCGAAGATTGGGAGTTGATGGGATAAAAATTATCATCCCAATATTATAATATTGAGGTGATGAGTTGTCAATTAAATGGGTGATAGGAGTCCTGACTCATTATCAACACTGAACTCCTATCATATGCACCAAACAAGTGACTAGGTCTAATAATTTTTCAGTCAAGTCTAATCGAGGCCAATCAAACAAAACATGGCATGCGTTTATTTTGTTTGATATTAAAATAGTGAATAATTCAAAACATGTGATAAATAAGCTTTGAGTGTTTATATGAATGATATATGTCTCGCCTAAAGAAGTGGTATATAATTTATTCATTCTTATTTCACTAAATTATTTATCCACTCAATAATATAATCTCAAAGTAGACAAGATCTTAATGGGATACATATCATCCGTATGAGAACTCAAACAAAAAATTATCATAAGTCTCGAATTATCTAGCATTTTAATATAAAAGCAAGGTAAATAAGGTCTTATGGTAGTATGGTACTACCCACAGTAATGCAGGATCATAAAGATTGTGTCACGTTAGTAATTAAAAAAAAATGATAACATAGCACAATATGTGTGGTACACGGATAGTATCCATGTGGGTATAATGGAATTTCCATATGAGATGGTAATTAAATATAAAATAAAATATATTAGTAAAAATAAGAAGAGGGGAACACATGAAATTTCATTTTGCATTCCCTGTGTTACATTCCGTGTTTCACTTTCAAATTATGAGTTTTTTTTTTTGTATTTTTTCTTCAATTTTATTTTGTTGTAATTTAGTTTAATTTTATGATTGCTTCTTAAGATTCATCCAATCAATTAGAATTTAGAATTATTTTTTAATATTTAATTTTTTCATTTTTCAATTAATAATTCATTATCATGGTTGATTGTTTCAAAATTATGTTTTATAATTTCTTTTATTTTTTATTGATAAATATTGATTATAATTATATAATAATGATTATTTCTTTATTTTATACTTTCTTTGTCCCACTTTGATAAGCTTGTTTTTCTTTTTGGTATGTCTCGATATATAAACATATTTCTATATATATTTAGTTAATTTACTAATATGTACCCCTATTTAATATGTTTACATTAGACATTAATTCAATATCAAATAAATAAATAGGACATATTAGGAAGTTTCTTAATTAATTATTTTTCTCAATATTTTTCTTAATTTTCGAAAAAAAATCTTAATCAATCTTTTAAAATGAGACGGATAGAATAATAAATATTATTAAAATCATAAAATTAATAATAAAATACGAAAAAGTTAAATGGAAAATTTCAAGGCACACGCTGAGAGAGAACTGGGGAATGCAAATATTGTGAAGTAGATGGAGCAGGTTTTCAAGGGGGGAGCGAATAAGGGTACAAAGGCTAATGACACGTGTCGATATGTTAGTGGATTTACTGAATTATCTACTTGACGCTTTTTTGTCAGCAGATTTCGAGACTCATAATCACCTGCCAAACAATCATTAATTTTTCTCTCACTACTTTCCTAATTCGTTTTTATTTTTGTTATTCTCTCGATCCATAAAATACTTCACTTCTTCTTTCCTATGAATTGAGAAATATTATTTAATGTAATTTGAAAAATAAAATGGAGACGTTATTATTTTGCTGTGACCTTATTTAATTTTCTAGAATTTGCTATTTTCAAAATTTATTAGATAGGTGTTATTGAACAAAGAATAATTTTAATTATTTTTAACACATAAATAAGGTTATAATTTCTGAATGTGCCAAAAAGAAACAGAGGACTACTGTGGTGGGAAACATGGGTTATTATTTTTTGAAATTTTATTTGGGAAGGATGGAGTGTTTGGGACTTGGGTTTTGACCTTTCGAACAATAGATAGACGGGATAATCATGATTGTGATGTTAACCATTTAGATATTTCTGAATGGACGTATGGATCAAGTTTTTTTTTTCTTCTTCTAATCCTCATGAGATCACAGTTCCCTTTTGTAGCTATAACTATTACTTTTTCGATTTAACTTGTATGGTCTATCCATACATACATATGGTCTTTTTTATAAGAAAAATATTTTCTAGCCGTTTTGGCAATTTTTCATGGTGAATATCACAAATACCCTCCTCCACATTAGTAAATGTACTGTTGTAATATCTTGATGAGATTAAAAAATAGACGATCCCACTGTTATATATGACGTGTACTCATTAACTTGCAAATATATTAAAAAATAACAATTATCAATTAATTAAGTGATATATATTTTGGACCCTTTAAAAATATGTAACAATTGACCAATGTGAAATTTTCAATTTCCAAAGATGGGTATGCGTTATTGGTAGGTGGGAGTCAAAACTGATAACCAATTAATCTTCTTGGGCAGAAGGGTATTTTTGTTGGAGTGCCAAAATAAAATTCTCCTTGTCAAAGTAGATCGAAAAACCTTTTGTTATTTCAAAATGGTTATTGTTATATGGTATGTGCGTATATATTTGTATTAAATTTTAATTTTTATAAAATCAAAGAAGCAGATAGTTATTAATCACAAAAAGAAGGAGTCGAAACTGCAGTATGAACATAGTAGCTCTTGAAGAAGTGTGAAGCTTTGTGTTCATGTATGTATATGTATATGTGTGTGTGTATATATATATATATACAGAGAGAGAGATTGAAAATAATTCAATAAAATCTCAAAGTTTGCATTATGTCAACATTTTTTTAATGGATATATAGATAATTCGAACTCTATTTTTATCTCATCTCATTTTTTAAATCAGAACATCACTAACATGATTGTTCGTATTAAATGTTCTGTAGTGGTAATTGAAGAAATATCTTATTCATAATCCATGATACATATATATTCACTTCCAAATTAAAGCATATAATGTATACATGCAATTAATTGCTGCACCATTATATAAAATAGAATGCTACACTTTGTTTTCACATTTGTAATAAAACTTGAAAATCTATTTGTACATAAAGTGAACCAGCATATCTTTGGGATATCCCTTTTGAATGCTAATGTTGGATTTGTTTCTAAAAAATGGTAAACAAGTCAAACCATGACAAAGATCATATGTACTCTCTCTCTTTCATTGTAGTTATGTATTTTAATATATATAAATACACACACACACACAAAGGCACATGGTATTCCCTCAATTTCATAAAGATTGATGTTTTAATCTCTTAATTTTATTGTAAATTATTTAATATTTTACACTTTTTAACACTTTTTTTTTCAATTTTACGACTATAAAATCTCATTCATAAATATATTGATTGAGGAAATTAAAGGAAGATATAGAGGCATATATATATATTATAACGAGATACAAGTTAAGACATATTAGGGAGAGAGAATATATTTGTCACATTTTGCAATTTTTAATTTTTGTTGTGAAACCTAAAACATAAATTTTTATGAAATTGGGGTAGTATATATTATATGTTGGGTTTGAAAAACTGATTTATGAATACCAAATACACGAGGTAGGCTAACATTATTCTACCGTGTGTGTGTGTGTGTTCTTCTTATTAAATCTCAATTAAACCTAAACTAACGAGTGAAATCAGAACAACAAACAATTTGTTTCTCAAAAATAGATTTTAATGAATTTAATGAATAGTACTATTTAGAGCATCTTCAACCCACCTCTATTGTAGAGGTGTGCGCTATTGTGAAGTTAAATCTGAAGTTGCATTAAGTGTGCGGAGATACTCATGTTTACAAACATGTACATGTATATTGTTGTTAACATGCAAGGTCAGAAAAATAAAATTTAAAGCAATAAATGGCACGAGGTTGATAACTCTGTTCGATCAACTGATCTACATCGGGGGACTTCACAAGTCCGTGAGAAACAAACCACTACTTCGTTGCAAGGTTACAAA
Source organism: Perilla frutescens (assembly GCA_026008535.1). Classification (NCBI taxonomy): domain Eukaryota; kingdom Viridiplantae; phylum Streptophyta; class Magnoliopsida; order Lamiales; family Lamiaceae; genus Perilla; species Perilla frutescens. The sequence goes on along the minus strand of BRKX01000010.1, from coordinate 22,956,920 downwards.
GGATTATTACATGATGATCTCCTGTCACTAGACCCCTTTCCTACCCACTACAACCTCTTTTGATGGATTGAATTGTGAGATCCTCTCACAACCTAGACATCCACTAGTTCATACAGAAAATCTCTCCCGAGACTCATTTAAGAGTGTATGAAAGAATTTCAAACACAGACTAGACACACAATGATCAAACTTAGTCTAAACCGTATACTAAATGTTTTAAACTTGAAGTCTTTTTAAACTTTCTGGATCTTGTGTATACGTAAAAACCTTGACTTCTAACTAGTTTAATTCTCAGGCTATTTATAAGAACAAAGTACAACATAAACAAGGCAATCAGAAAAGTCCTAAAGTGAATAAAACTCTAAAAGGAAACATTCCTAGTTTGATTCGTGTTCGGTATCTATTTAACCTAACTGCAAGTGCACAATGAGGTTTATAGTGTAGTGGTGAACAAGAGTATCATATCCACATAGATTTAATATTTAACTAAGTACTAGAACTTAACTACTGAATGCTATCTAAACAACCGATTAAAGTGCTTGAACTAATTAAAGTACTTAAACATATAGTATTAATGGAAACACAGAGAAGAGAGAGTAAAGAAGAAACAACGGAGAAAGATGAATTCTAGAGTTGGAGAATCCTTATCTAATTCATTTATTTAATTATTTCATCATACACCTATGTAGGGACTTAAATCTAGCTAGAACAACCACAATTATACTTTAAACCTTCTCTCGAAGTGCCTAAAGCGTGGATCATACAACTAGTATTAACATCTCCGTTCAATGCCTAGCTTGCAACTCTTAATGGCTCCCAGTGTCTATTGCTCTCTCAATTAACCTCAACCCTCTCAAGTGCTATTGATTAATGAGTTAATTACTCCAGATCACGTGTTAAAACTCATCTCTCAATTTATGAATTAACACATCAAATTGTATCATATAGTAATCAGTTAAACAATATAGATAAAAACAAGAGTAATCAAAGATCAAGATAAAGTCATAGGAAATATGATAAAATTAATAAAATAAACTTCATAAATAATTCATCATCCAACCCTAGAAAACTAGGGTTTAGCTATTCATACAAATATAGAAAACTAAAATCCAACAAGAAACCATGTCTAACATAAATAAAGATAAATAAAATCCGGAAGTAATTATTTTATCTCTATTCTTGCTCTGCTTGAATCTTTTGGTCTTGCTCTCCGTATTCTTCTCTGCAGCTCTTTAGCTCTGTGTTTAGAGGATGAATATGGTGTGTGCTATTGTGGTTTTTGATGTTATGGTAGGGTTTGTGATGCCTAATTTTCGTGCTTGAGAAGGTATATATAGTGTAAAAGTATCCTAGTCGAAAAAGGAAAGAAAACGGACCAAAATAGGCAAAAATCGGACTTCCCGGGCTCGATTTGTGACCTCGCCCATAGGGTATTTTCTGCCTGCTCGCGACAGAGAAAGGGTGTCAAAAAAGAAAACCCGTGACCATGGTCGCGGGTAATTCTATTGGTCGCGGGTCCACGTGGCAGTCCGGCAGCCTTTCACTGTTTTATTTCGTCCTCACTCGTTTCTCATCCGATTGACCCAATTCTTTTTGCACCGCATTCCTAAATTGATTTCCTATCTTCCTAGGCTATTTTCAAGGTCATTTGAAGCTCACACCAGAAATGGCATTGAATCCCTTCACAACGAGCAAACACATGACAATGCACAAAATATAGAAAATAATGCAAAACTTATCACTTTATGCATGCAATGCCCATCAAATACTAATCAAATGAACCTTAAAGCACATGTAAAATACGAGGTTATCAATTTGGACTAATCTAGTTTGGAAGTCTTCCTTGAATAGAACTAGTCTTCTTCCATCTTGATCTTTATCTTCAACAAGACATTTTCTATTCTGAAATGCCCATCTTCAATAGGAGACTTCAACTCCTTGAAATCATCTTGGCATGTCTCTTGGAAACTCTCTGGACAACCATGTACATGATTATGTTCATAAACATGATTAAGTACATTCTTCGATCTTTGATTAGATTGGCGGCATAATGTTCATATTATCATATCCAGAACATGGTCTTCAAAACTTGAAAAACCAAAACCTTTGTGTCCTCTGAATTTCCATAAGGATCATGACAATCTAAAAACATTTACTGCTAAATGATGGCACTGACAATCTCCCAATTTGTCTTTATCTGTTGGCAAATCAACATCACATAACATAAATAATCTGTTATACTTCTCAAGATGAATAGCAACACCAGTACACCACATAGCTTAAATAAAGTTTTTAACCACCTACGTCTTATTTCAAAACTTCATCACATTTAGCATTTAGCAATCTAAACTCAAACTTACGAACAATTTCTGAATTTAACATCAATAAAAAAAAATTGCATAGAATTACTACAATAGTCAAGGTCTGTCTCTTGCTTTGATTTTTGAATAAACAATAACCCCATGAAATGAATTACTACAATAGTCATATTTTAGCATTAACAAGTAGAATTCGGGCCACATACATTTTTCGTGTGGACGGTGAATTTCAAATGTCAGAGCTTCTAACCAGGCACCAACTGTGTGAGAGTTAGAGCTATTGAGAAAGCAGCAATTGGTAGCGGCAGAGGGATTGACAGCGGCCGGACATATGTGCTGAGAGTTGAGAAAGCAACATTTGATAGCGGCAGGGATATGCGAGTCGAGAGTTGAGAGTCTTGAGACTAAGAGAACAATAGAGCGACAGCGGCCGATGGGGATATGTAAGTCGAGAGTTATGATTGAGATAGTGAGAGAGTGGGTTGAGACCGAGAGAGCAGTGGCAGTTTTAAGGAGAGACCAGCAGCGGGATAATCTTAGTTTTAGGGTTTGATGCTTTAGGAAAAATATTTGTTTAAAAATCTAAATATATCATAAAAAATTTAAATAGTAGAATATATTATTAAAATTTTAAATAGCATATTATATATATATATATGAATATATAAAATATAAATATATTGTTATTTAAACATGCCGGCCTGCAAGACTTTATGAGCTATGTTTAAGGCCCAAGCCTGGCCTATATATCTAAATAGGCTTATGAGATGGCCTTAGCCCAGCCTCTTTAAGAAATAAACCAGGCTAGGCCAGCTCATAACATGCCAGGCCGAAGGCCCCTGTCTGGTAGCCTAGCCTACTTCCATCCCTAATCAGGAACATTAGCTACTGGGGAGGACAAAACTTCTCCAGATGAAAGCTCAACTATCAAAGCTTGAATCTTCATCTTCTTAGAGGTATGCTCAGAAACCATTCGAGCATGAAACTCCAGAATGTTCTCCAAAATTTGAGCACTAACTGCTTCTGTGAAGACTTTGCAGAAGTTTCAGTAACACCCTTCTTTGATGTGATGAACTTCTTGAACTGCAAGTGCAGATGATGATCATCTATCTCAGAAGTAACCTTGATGACCAGAGGCTTCTTTAGAGACATCTAATGAGTCCATTTATTTTGCATTTTTATGGGCATTTTAGTCGTTGTAAATGTCCTTTTTAATGTCTTTTATGTCGGAAAAGAACTAGAAAAGTAGTTTGGGCATGACAGGAGTCGAATCTAGTGAAAGAGGCATTCTGGCCTTCAAATTAACTGAAATTGATGAAATAGGCAGACGGGAACTTCATCAGTAAGATCTGAATAGAGAAAAATGGTGTGACCATATCAGTAAGGATCGACCTGAGCAGAAGATGTCATGCCCACAATACTCGCGTAGATTCAGAAGAGGCACTGAAGAGGATACAAACGGAAAAATTGAAAGGAGGTTAGATGGATAAGGTTCGCTGGAGATATGATCGAGGTTGAAGATTGCCCACTGAAGATAGGATGATATCCCTAAAATTTCGGGATTCAGTCAACCACCTAAAGATATACCTTATCCGTCCAAATTCTTACGGGCACAAGTGATCCGATAAGCAACTGAAGATTCCCATTTTTAGGGGATTTGATTTGATCTTGTACTCCTTTAAATACTAGTTTGATCGTTGAAAAACAAAGACCATGACTATTTTTTTGCACTTTAATTCCTGCAACTTTAGTTTTATGCAATTAAGCTGCTTCGGCAGCAAGAACAACCTCGGGCCTTATGTCCACATGAAGTAGGTTTTATATTTAAATGTTGTTTTTGTTCAGCATTGGTGTTGAGCACGTTTCAATTCAATTCCAGCAAGTTTTTCTTATTTACCATGTCTTTATTTTATGCATTTACATTTCTTTATAGAATGAGTAGCTAGATTTTTATTCTGGGATTTGAACTAACGATGAAAATTTAACATATACTTAAATACTCGTGAGATCATGTAGGAATATAACTGCATGAATAAGTTTCTACCGAATTTTGTACTTGTTCTGAGTGAGCATGTGCTTAATATGACTAATGTGGCTAATCACTCTTTAGTTGTAATAGGCACACTAGAGTTAAACGGATTAATAAATCGTGATTGTGTGTTAATCCAATGGTAACTGGGAATTCAGTGGGTTGTTGTGGGCACACGAGAAATCAGTAAACACAACAAACTTAGGTTCGTCTAGGGCACAAGGTTATCTGTTTACTTACATCTCTTAGGGAAACTGAGAGGTGGGTGATAGGTTAGAGGTTTAATTGAAGATTAATTACTTTTAAACCTAATCTGAAATGATGTATAAGAAGAAGTAATGAGGAATCCGGCCTTCATAACTGGGTGACTTAATCGTGTAGGAAATTTGCCCATGATCGAGTGAATGCGAGTTAAACTGGATTCTCGTTCAAGTTCCAGAACCTTTTATTATTTGATATTTCTTTTAGTTTACTTATGTAGATTTAAATTCTAGTAAAGTGACAACACAATCCGAATCCCTTTTATGATTGATGACCTCGGCTCTCTGTGGGATCGACCCTTACTCATAGTTAGATATACTCACTATAGGCACAGGAGAACAAATTTATTTTGAGTGTGAAATGACCGCATGTCAGCATCACTCTATCAGTTTTGGTAGAGACATTCTTTTTCTGGTGCTTGATGATGCCGTAGATGAGTGAAGGATAACACATGGGGACCTTTCACAATAGTGGATTCAGCTCCACTGACCAGCTTCCCCAAAACAAATTCTACATAATTAAATTTTATTCCTGTTCCAATATGAAATAGGAGCCTTCCCTGAGCTTGTGTGATAGCTACTATGTGCTTTGTATGCATCTAATTGTGGATCATGATGTGAAATAATGCACCATATTTCTGAGTCAATTTTGATGTAGAAATCGTTTGAGGATTAGAGGGCCACTTGGAATAGACACCATGGGTCACTATCCCCTGGTTGTCTATCTCTTCCAACTCTCCATCAACTGTGCAATCTAGAAACTCATTAATGAGTTCTGGTGAGAAATCCAGCATTTCTCCTTTGATAAAGACTTTGTGAAAGTCTTTTGAGTTAGGATCATCCACTTCTTTAATTAAATTACAATAGAACTCAGACACAACCAAAGGAACAAACTCATGCACTCTCTGCACAATTCCTAACAACTCCGCTTTCTCCAACAAAGAAAAGATACCAGTGGCAAGTAAAATATCCTTGCCAATTTTCTTTTCAGCAATCAGTGACCTTTTCTTGACTTTATCCCATAACTCTACATTCTTTGTGAATCTAAAGAGAGCATGTTTAGAAATACCTGGCAGATGAATGATCTATTTGAGGCGATCAATATTATGTTCACTAGATTCTGAATGAGCATCCTTGGGTACATCTTTGGGACGAGCAGTCTTTTTGACCTTCTTCGATGGGCCAGCATTGGTGTCTATTTTCTTTCTCTTTTGTGTTGGAGCAAAAGATGGTGGAGTAGCAGATGCTCAACTTTGAGTCACTGGTGTTCTGGGAATGATCTTGACAGCTTTAGTATAAGATTTTTTTTCAAAGAGTCTTCTTTTTAACAGGTGATCCGGCTGAGAAAGGATCAATCTCATATCTGGCACTTGCCAACAACTTCTTTTGAGGTGGAATATGAGTTTTCTCAGCAGATTCTGAAGAAGAGCTTGCAGTTTCTTCTTTTTCTTCTTCTAGAGCAATGACCAAAGGTCTCTTGATGACCTTCTTTTTCCCTATATTAGCAGCTATGACCTTGTATTTTTCAATCAGATGAACATTCTCTTTCTCTGAAACTACACCTTCATCTTCTGGTGAAGTCCTTTCCTCCGTTATAGGCTTTTCTGTTGTAGACTTCTCTGTAGCAGGATTTTCAACAACATATACCTCATCTTGTTCAGGTATATTCTCAGGCACAACAAGTTCATCAATAGCAGGACCCTTCTCTTTCTCAAGAGTTTGTACAACAGATGCTGTGATGATCTTCTTCGCTTGAGGAACAATAGTCTTCTTTGATTTCTTGATAGCTGACCCATATGTTCTTACCTTCTTTGCTGCAACCTTCTTACTCACATTGTAACAACTAGTTGTCTTCTTTAACAAGTCATGAAGAGAAAGATTCCGAGTTTTTATCTTCTCTGCATAAGATGTTGCTTCTGGTTCTTCTTCCTCTTCGTCTTCTTCTCATTCTTCATAGTATTTCTCAATCAACACTTCAGTATCTTTGCTAGATGACTCATCACAGAGTTCTCTTTAGACTGGTTTCTTGTAAGTTGATTTTTCTCGAACTTGTCTGTCAAACTCATCATCTTCATAGAACTGATCTTGAGGTTTTGAATATGTGACCTTCACATACCTCATTCTGGATTTGACAACTTTCTTAGGTTTGACAAGTTTTCTTTTGAGTGTCATTAAAAGTAATATGAATAGGTTCTTTGAGTCAAAGGGCAATGGCAGAAAGAAAGAACAAGAGAGATAATCTTGAGCACTTCTTTTTCAACCAATTCTTTGATGAAATGATATCTGATATCAATATGTTTTGTCCTTGAATGTTGAACTGAATTCTTTGATATACTGATAGCACTCATGTTGTCATAATACATAATAGGTATATCATGAGTAAATTCACAGTCTTTCATCATCTGTAACAGCCTGGTCTCGAGGATGGGGACGGGGTTGTTGTGCGTAAAATAGCACGAAAATTGGAAATCTATGGGGTATTTTTAGAATTAAACTAAGTTAGCGCCTCAAGAACTTAGGCAACTTAATTTTATGACTTGGAAGAACTATCGTTTTCAACGAATCAAAGGGTTCAAAGGGTTCAAACAAGTTGAAGGAGTCAAAGGATCCAGTCGAGTCAAAGGAACGCCATATCATAGGCTAATCAAAATTTAAACATAATTCAATGATGAGCAGATAAGAATTTAACTATTAAATAAACAAGACCTCTCATAGGTCATAACAGGTAAGACCCATTAATAGGTCGAAATCAAATAAATCATACTGTCCCATTCATAGGATGAAACAAGGGACAACTCAAGATTAATTGGAAACGAGTAGAATCATGCTTGAAAAGAAAAACCTCTTCATAAGCGAACAACAACAACAAGCATGCAAAACTTATTCACAAGTCAACTGAAAATGAACAGATACCAATATGTTCAACAATAGGACTTCTCAAATAACTCGGAATCAATAAGGGAACAACTGGTATGTCAAAGAAACACGCTTCAAAGACTTTATTAATAACTAGGATTCATAGCATTTAAGACATGCTATTATCAAGAAACAAGTTACATATATCAAGACTAAATACCAATATCAGAGTACTTAGCAGAAACTTAGCAGAAGAAAAATATGTAACCATATAGAGCAACAAACTTGCAACCTCAGACAACCCCACCAACAGCACATCACCGGCCTTAGCATCTCAACCTGAAAACATTTGAAAAAGAGGGTGTGAGCACTAATGTACTCAGTGGGATTTTATGAGAAAACTCTTGATAAACTTTAGAAATATTCAATTAATAAATGACGATATATGGAGAGCAAAACGCAAAAGCCCTCTCCATATCCGCAAAACCCTTTTCACTTCCTTTCTTGGCGCCTTTCCTGGCTCAAACCTGATGTCTACTGCACTATTAGATATGCCTTAGGATAAGAGAGGGGTTACCTCAAATATCCTCTGAGTATGCGAGGGGATTACCCAGCAGTGACTCCCTTTACTTTCAAATGTTCAACTCGGTGACTCGAAGGTCACGACATGATAATGCAAATAAACTATTATTTGAACTCGATAACCTGCTTACTACAGAAGTTATATCCTTCCTTTACTTCCTTCTTTACTTAACATTAACCTTCCTTACTTAACCTTAACCTTCCTTACTTAAGCTTAACCTTCCTTACTTACTTGACTTAGCTAGCAATACCAGGCCTAGAGCAATCATCTAAGGCTAATTCTTTTAATTGAGCATGATCTCGGCCTATAAGGGATTTATCACTACCTTAGAAGGCAATACTTAGCTAAATAATCTTTAGCGAAATCCAACATTCCAAAATAAGGAAATGAACGCGGATAAATATCGATTGTAATTAAAGCAATTCTAAACATCTCATGCTAGCATAAATTGTATATAAACAATTCTAGCATATCCTTAGCTAATTAAGCTTAGCAAAACCCAATAACCAAATACTAGGAAATGAATGGGCATAAGTATAGATTGCAACTAAAGGCAATTCTAGATCTCATGCTAGCATCAATTGTATTAAACAATTCTAGCATATCTAAACATGCTTAAGAGCTCACTTAACTTATAATAACTTTCTTTACTTTATCAAACTCAAATAACAATTCAATAATATCATGCATATAACTTCCTTCATTCCTTTCCTTGTACAGAGACTAAACAGGCAGAGCATAAAATACTTTTATTGGATATTTCCCTTGCCTTAACATGCTTCTAGAGCTTACTAGCTCAAACCATATATTTGGTTTAGAATCACCCACCTCAATGGTGAACATCTCGATAACAAGCACGTAAACGAAGCAATGAGCTTAAAATCCTTCCTCGGGCCTCCTCGGGATTCATCTCCTCTTAGGAAAGTCGATCAACAACTTGAAATCTTATTCGAGATCCTAATGAGACATCAAAATGATATCTAAACCCTCGACCCTTAACTATAACTTAAAGCACGAGAATTTAAACAATTTTAAATGCTCGAAATTACCGAAACAAGGACAGAAAATCTTACTCGAATGATTGAGATTCTGGATGATCGGCCACTGCAACATCGTAGATCTTTGAAAGAGCTTCGATTTGAGTACTCATGGGCCTTGTGGTTCCAACCGAGGCGAAAGTTATCACCTCCATACGAAAACGTGCCGGAGCTGCCTCGACACCATGCGTTGCGGCGGCAAGGTGCGTGCCGGTGCCCCCATGCACCGCGGCGGGGACAGGGGGGGTGCATGCCAGCGGTCTCCCTGCGGCGCGGCAGCCCCCTGCGCAGGGGCGGCCTCAATGCACCAAGGCGCCCCCTTGCGCCGGGCGCGGCCCCGTTGCGTGCTCGCGCGCCTCCTAGCCGAGGGGGCTCCTGCGCCGCCGAGCTCCCTGCTCCGCTTCTCTCTCTCAACTGGGGGTGCGCTCATGAAGAGCGCTCCCCCCCCTCTCTCTCTCTAAAATATACTGAAATGAAGAAATGGAATGAAAAATACTGAGGGGGAGCTCCTCTATTTATAGGAAAAATCAAGGCTTCCTCGAGAAGCTAATGCAGTGCAACAATACTGCTTTAAAAATATCGGGTTCGGTTAAAATGCCCTTTATTCGATGTTGAGGTCAAAATGACCTCATTCACGAAATCCGAAAATACCGGGAGGTTCATTGGCTTGAGTGCTATTGAACCAACTTGACTCGGAGTAAAGAACGAGTCATCTTAAAGGAAAATGAGAAAAGATTCTCTTTTCAAAAATAAAGTTACTATTCCACACAAGGGACAAATAAAATTCTCGAGCGTTCAATTGACCTCAGAATGAAAATTCAGGAACTCCAACAGATTCCTTGAGAAATTTTCTATAGGATAGGCTTGAAAAAATAAGGTTCGGGTCAACACACGAGATTTTGCAAATTTCTAACGAACGCGCTCCTACGGAAAAACACTATTCATAACTTCTTTAAATGCGCTTTAAATCACCGGGAACTCAAACGACTTCAGATTCAAAATCTGAAAGTACCGGCAGGCTCCTTGGGTCAACGCCTTTCAAACATGACCAAAATCGGCTATAACTGAGCTCGGATCGAAATTCTCGAAATGACGATTTTATGAAAAATAACTCCTAAAATCGCGGTTTAGAACCGAAACATCCTTATCAAAGCTCTAATTCATTTATTTAATTTTCTAAATAAACTCTGAAAATATGGGATGTTACATCATCTGCATCATCCATATTATCTGAGTATAGCTACTTCCTGCGGCTATGTATTCAGCTTTAGTAGTTGATAAGGATATGCTATTTTATTTTTTGCTGAACCAGAAAACAACATTATTTTCTAAAAAGAAACAAACACCTGATGTGCTTTTCCTATTATCTGGATATCATGCCCAATCAACATCACAGTAGGCATTAAGACTTGAATTTGTGTCTGAAGTGTACCACAATACATAGTATGTAGTCCCGTTGACATACTTGATGATGTTCTTCACTGTCTTTAAGTGACTTTTCTTAGGACATGCTTGATATCTTGCACAAACTCCTATACTATAAGATATATCCTGTATGCTTGCAGTAAGATAAAGAACACTTTCGGTCATGCTTCTGTATAAAGTTTGATCTACTTTTTTACCTGCATCATCATTTCCAATCTTTACAGTAGTGCCAATTGAAATCCTTTTGTGTTTGGAATTCTCCAGCTCAAATTTAACTAAGTTTCTTGCATACTTAATCTGTGAGATAAAAACACCATCATCTGATTGATTTATCTGAAGTCCAAGAAAATACTTCAGATCCCCAACCAAACTCATCTCAAACTCAGTTTTCATGTCCTTGATGAAATCCTTAATCATCTTGTCGGACTCTCAGCCAAACACTATATTATCATCAACATATACTTGAACCATAATAACTTGTGATTTGTCCTTTCTGATGAATAGTGTTCTATCATCTCTTCCTCTGTTGTATCATTTGCTAACTAGGTATGTTGCCAGTCTCTCATACCAGGCCCGAGGAACTTGTTTCAAACCATAGAAAGCCTTCTTTAGTTTGTAAACATAATCTGGAGAGTGTGGATCTTCAAATCCTTTTGGCTGTGCAATATACACATCACTCTTCTAGAATCCATTCAGAGAAGCACTTTTGTCGTCCATCTAATAGAGCTTGAATTTCATCATGCATGCCATGGCTATAAGTAATCTCACTGATTCAATTATTTTAACACAAGCAAATGTCTCACCAAAGCCTATTCCTTCAATCTACGAATATCCTTGAGCAACTAGTCTTGCTTTATTCCTTGTAATATTTCCAGATTCATCTATTTTATTCTTGAATATCCACTTTGTCCCTACAATGTTTACTCTTTCTGGTTTCTACACTAAATCCCAAACATCAATCTTCTTAAAATGAAGTAATTCATCTTGCCTTGTTTCAATCTAGTAAGCATCCTCCAGAGCTTCTCTAACATTCTTTGGCTCTATCTTAGTTGTGAAGCAAATGATTAGGTTGTTAGGTGCACATATTTAGTATATCAGAATTAATTAGTAGCTAATTAAATCGGCCATCCGTAATTGTAGTTTAGGTTTAATTAGTGGTACATTGATTCTTCAGAATCAAGGGAAGAACAGTCTTAATTTGACAATCCTGTATCAGAGTTTGTTGATTTTGAATTGGGTTTCTGTAGTTCCTAAAACTGTCGGCTCATTAAATCTATTGAGTGTCTTTTACAGTTGTCAGTCGATTAGGGAAATAATTGGTGAAGTGTCTTCCTGATTATCGAACAGTTAAGGAGAAATAAGACCGCGTCAGAAGTGTCTTCGGTGGTTATAACTGGTTTGCATTCATTAATTGAAGTTATCATTGCGTCAATGATCGGAATAATTAAGCTAGGGTGGAGTTAATTGGAAGCCAGAATACCTTTTAATCTGTGAAGAAATCTACATTTATTTAATTACTTTTAATTTTTTTTTTACATTATAATCAAGAAATTCGTTGGAAGATTTGGTTACTTGCAGACTAAAGTGTTGGATAATTCTCGCCAGTCCTTTGGGAGACGATCTTGCTTGCCACTATTCTGGGTAGTGTGGGCATACCGACTGCGTGTCGGATTATTTTTGGTGAAAAATGACGCACCAGCAAGCATTGGATATTTCATCATGAAGTCTCTTTCTGAGTTTGCTTTTGGTGATTCTTTCTTCATTGATATCACCTGACTTCAGTGTAGTTGGATGATCTTTAATCATCTGTCGTGAAGACTTTCTTTGAGTAACACCCTGATCATCTTCTTCACTTTTTGAATCAGAAAGTACATCAGAATGTCCAAACATATCTGTATATACATCATCACCTGTGGAACTTGCAGGATCGTCATATCTGACATTTACAGACTCGACAATTGCCTTGGTCTTTTTATTGTAAATCATGTATGATTTACTTTTTTCTAGAATATCACAAAAACATACCTTCAACTCCACGATTGTTCATCTTGCTCAGATACTCTCTATCATTCAAGATGTAACAGGTAGTTCCAAAAACATGGAAATAATTCACAGTTAATTTCTTCTCATACCAGATTTCATATGGAGTAGTAAGAATAACTGGTATGGGATGAACATGATTATTAATGCGACATGTTGTGTTAATAGCCTCTGCCCAAAACATGGAAGCAACTCCTTTAGCAGTAATCATTATTCTTGCAATTTCCTGCAGAGTTCTATTCTTTCTCTCAACAACTCCATTCTATTGTGGAGTCTTTGGTGCAGAATACTCATAGCTAATCCCATTCTCATTGCAAAAGTCATTGAATGATTGATTCTTAATTTTTTTCCACAATCACTTCAAATCCTAACAATTTGCAAATTCTTGCAGACTAGCTTCTTAAATGCCATGAATGTCTCAGTCTTGTCTTTAAGAAATTCCACCCACGTGAATCTTGAGAAATTATCAACATACACAAAGACATACTTCTTCCCACCAAAGCTTTTAACTGCCATATGTCTCATTAGATCCATATGAAGAAGATCTAAAACCCCTTGTGAAGTTTTATCCTGGACTTCTTTGTACTGAGACCTAATCTGCTTCCTAATTTGACAAGAACCATAGATTTTATCACATTCAACTTTAATCTAAGGGATTCCTCTAACCATCTCTTTGTTGATGATCTTCTGAAGATTTCTGAAGTGAATGTGACCAAGTTTTTGATACAAGATCTCTTATTTTTCTAACGATGTTATTTGACATGTTACTATAATTTGTGCAAGTACATGAAGCTGATAACAGTTGTCATCAGATCTCTTGTCTTCCATGAACAAGTACTTATTCTTCTTTAACACTCTACAATTCTCCTTGGTGAATACAACTGTCATGTCATCATCACATAGCTGACTAATGCTGATAAGATTAGCTTTTAGCCTATCAACCATCATTACCTTCTTCAGCTTGGGCATTCATTTCACAATAAGTTCTCCTTTTTCCATGACTTTGTCTTTCTTGCCATCTCCGAAAGTAACAATGTCTGAAGAGTAAGCTTTTAAGTTCTGCACAACTGAACAGTCTCTAGTCATATGCCTTGAACAACCACTGTCAAAGTACCAGTTGCAACTATTTTCAACTCGAAGAGATGTATGAGCTATCAAACAGTCATATGTTTTTTGTTTGACAGCCCATTGTTTTTTCTTAACAGATTTCTTCTTCTTCTGAGCACTTGGCTTTCTCTGCTTATTATATGAATTCTGAACTGCAAATATTCTTCTCATCTTTCTAAGATCAGTAAGATATTTCTCACAATGTGGTCTAATGTGGCCTTTCCCTTCACAGTAATGGCAGATGATTTCTCTTCCGTTGTCATTAAATCGATTATCATATTTCTTTCTATCTGTAATGTTCTTCTAGCTGTGCTGAACATTCTCATATACATGTGCTGACTGTCTTGAACTTTCTTTAACAAAAACTGTCTTTGTTTGTCCTCCATTATATCCAAGACTTGAATGATTTTTTTCCAGAGTGACATGGACTAGTCAGAATCTTATCTAGATTTTTTATTCCATTGTTCAACATTGTGACAATCTTCTTGATATACTTGAGTTCAGAAGATAACTCAACTATTTTCTTTTCTTGCCGTTGAATGACAACTTTCTGATCTGAATAAGATTTGATCAGTTTCTCATTTTCCTCTACAAGACTCTTATTTGTGAATGAAGAGCCTTGTTGATCTCCACAACTTCCAGCCACTTTGTATACATCTCTTTGTATGTTTTCACAAATTCTTCTTGGCTAAAGTCTTCATTATCCGATTCATTATCTTCTGCAAGAATGAATGGATCATGAAATTCAGAAACCTTGGCTGTGAATGCGATGGTTTCTTCGTCTGAATCACTATTGCTCTCTTCAAATTTATCCTCACTTAGAGATGCATTATAGTTCTTATTTCTCTTCAAGGTGTTGGCACATTTATCTTGAATGTGACCAAATCCATCACATTCTCTGCACTAAATTCTCATTCTTTGATTGGACTATTGATACTACTTCTGATCATTGGTGGAGTTTTTTTTCTTGCACTATGCTCTTCGATGGTTGTCTTCTATTATTGAACTTTCTTGAGGACTGTTTATTAGCTCTTTTCAGTATCCTGCTGAAGTTTTTGGCAATCAAGACCATTAAGTTCATTATATCTGAATCAAGTACATGAATCTTGTTCTATATTTTTTCAAGTACATCTTCTAATACTTTAACTTTCAGAGTAATATCTCTCTTCTTTGAACTGATGTCTTCATCTTCCAGATTTATCTCGAATGTCCTTAAAGACCCCATCAGTTCATCAAGCCTCAAAATCTTGATGTCCTTGGCTTCTTTAAGTACGGCAAGAAAGATAAAAACTTTAAGCAATAAATAGCACGAGGTTGGTAATCCTGTTCGATCAATTGATCTACATCAGGGGGACTTCACAAGTTTGTGAGAAATAATCCACTACTTCGTTGCAAGGTTACAAACACTTATTACACGATGATCTCCCGTCACTAGACCCTTTTCCTACCCACTACAACCTCTTTTGCTGGATTGAATTGTGAGATCCTCTCACAATCTAGACTTCCACTAGTTCATATAGAAAATCTCCCTCGAGACTCCTTTAAGTGTGTATGAAAGAATTCAAACACAGACTAAACACACAATGATCAAACTTATTCTAAACCGTGTACTAAATACTTCAAACTTGAATATTTTTTAGACTTTTTGGATCTTGTGTATACGTAAAAACCTTGACTCCTAACTTATGTGAACCTAATTATTTGGTTATAGGCAACGGATCTCTCTCACTTACCCAATCTATCCTTTCAGCTTAGCTTAGATGTGATCTCTCGTCTCCTAAATCCTAACCTGTTGCCCAACCCCGATCTCTCATATGATTGTAAACAACAAAGCAGCATTATGCCCTAGACATACCCTGATTTACCTAGACACTGATCTCTCAGATGCCCTCAGTATCCGTGATGTATCCCATCCCTTTATGACCAACACATATCTATGATTCATTGACCATTTATAGAGATAGTGAACACAATTCTAATTAACGAGTGATCAGCCACGATTAACTAGCTTAGCCCACTTTAATGTAACAAAGAAAATGATTACACGATGGAACCAAATTCACACGGTTTATGCCTATAAGCCTCACAGTTCTTACATGTTCATTAAGTTCTTATCTTTGTTCAATCCAGAATAACGAGTCTAGCCGCTCATGTTATACTTAGAACAACAATAACAATTAAAAGAATTAAAAGAAGATATAATTTAAATGAAAAACTTACTTATATTAAACAACAAAAATAATCCAACACCAACGCTGGATTTAATAACATAAACTAGAAATCCTAAAGCCTGCGGGCATAAGGCCTGAGACAGAATGCAGGAAAGTAAAAATAATACTAAAAGTAAAAATAAAATGTAAGTGTTGTGTTGCATAAAAGTTGTAGATTGTGTGTTTCGGCCTCTGCCATGAAAAACATATATATAGTAGTATAAAACACAAGGTAACTTCCCCCACATGCCGGAGGATCTTCAGCCCAATCCGCAGCCGCCATGCCCAAGAGTTTCCATATCTGACAGATTCTTCCCTTATTTGGAAGTAGCTATGTCACAGATTCTGTACTCACCTTGCCCTAGTATCGCCGACATGCAACTTTCATTGTAGAGCCGATCCTCCTTCTGGAAGATTTGACTTGCCTTCCGCGGCTCTTCTTTCATTCGGCGGCTAGGGTGCATTGCTCCTGCTTCAGCTGATAATTGTTTCCCTTGTGCCCTGTCTCCTCTTCTTCTCCTCTCAATCACTCTTGGTTTGTTGTGGGCATGATCACAAACTTCTCCTTCATATTTTGCTAGAATGGTGGGTGATTTCTGCCAGGCTCGAGAGAGAGCTTTTCGCTGAGAAGTTATTATCCATCTTGGTGTTATTGGCATTGAAATGCCCTCCAGAAGTGATTCTCCCGACTCTTATTTCCCTTTGTGCCCATTCTGGCTCTTTCCGACTCAAAAATACAAAAATAAAGGTCAAAAGAACAAGCAAAAAGACGTGAGAATTTGGACTTGTCACACCCACCCACTTTACTCATACTTTCCCTCAAGTATGCGGGTACAATGTACCCAAAAGAAAAAAATAAAGAAAAAATAGGAAAGACAAACTTAAAGACAAAGACTCAACAAATCAAGCATGTAAAGCATAATCCCTTGCGGGCATAGAGATCTAAGTATCTGATCACAATCAACAACATATAAATAATAAAAACATACATAATGCCCACTGCAAATCAAAATGACTAAGTGATTGGTTCTCTCATGCTTTCCTCACTCAAGTGTTTTGGCTAAGTGTTCATGCTCAAAGAAAAACATGATTGAACCGAGGATCACTATAGGCTTACAAGTGCTCTTGTTCCTCCGCCAACTATTGGAATTATGGGCACACTTATGCTAAGGACTTAAAGGTTGGAATGGGGCTACGGATTCAAGGTAGGAAATATTTAGATCTGGCTCAGTTTTTAGTCGAATTTTCCCTTTGGGAGACTTCTTTTGACTCTTACCGGCCTTTGCCACCATGCCTATTTTATTCAAGCACATGTCCCAGATTTTTTATTTTGTGGGCATTTTGTACTTTTATTTCATTAGGGTTTCTTTTTCATTTTTTTTCTTTTTATCTCGACCCCTTCCTTTTTCCTTTTCTTTTCTTTTTCTTGGCATTTTATGCCGTGTAACACACCAGATTTATCATCCCTTAGTGCCCATGGACCTTTTGTGGTTAAGAAAAAAAACATGACCAGGGCATAATTTATTTTTCGGCTCAAAGAGGGCTGCAAGGGATAATATCAAGGTGGTTTTATTTGGCTTTGTGGGTTGAGAAAGAAAATTTGTCTAAGCATTTCATTAGTATACCCAGAATTCCTTGTGACCTCAGAATAGAGCAAAAACAAGTTCTAGCTTACCTAAATTCAAAAATGCAGAAATCACACAAGAAATAATAAGCTCATGCATCGTGATTTTAGGCTCAAGTCCTCACAAGGTACCTAGTTCATTCATCATTTAAGCAGTAGCCTGGGCATGCAGAAATGAAAATACAGTAAAATATGCTGCTTTATGGTCACAAGACCCTAGACTCCATGCTTACAAGTTCAAATATTTACACATGATTGGCACTTTAAAAAAACACAAAGAAGGTAGAGTAACCCTTACCCACACACTTTGCCTTCGGCAAAGTGGGTGCCAGAAGATTACCCTACTAACCGCAAACTCAATGAAACATTAGAGGGCCCCCCTACCCACACACTTTGCCTTAAGTAAAGTGGGTCAGTACGAAGATCATCTAATTACAAAACAAAACACAAAAACAACGAAAATAAAAAACACAAAAATAATAGACTCCTAATGCCCACACCCACACACTTTGCGCTAAGCAAAGTATGGGAATGGGGTGACACCTAAATAGACACAAATGGGAAAAGAGAACTAGTTTATGTATCAGAAGAGGTCGGATAATTAAATCTGACGTGCTTGAAATAGGTGAACAGGGCGGTCTCCAATCAATCTAGTTTGGCTATGATGATGGTGGCTGCTGGATCATGCTGTTGTACCTTCGGGGGGGCCTCTTACTGGGTCCTACATTCAAAGAAAAACTAAGGCTACTTGAAGTTTTTAGCTTCGGTATGCCAAATGCGGGTTTCCGCTCCTCATCATCAAAAACATCCATCATTCTTTTCAAGCAGTTTAAATCAAACAATTCAACATGTTTGCAATAGAGATTAGTAGATGAGAGATCAAACAAGTGCAGTTTTTCAGCAAGATGTGTTATCAGTTGGGCACATGAAATTCTATTTTTAGAATGGGCCACAGTGTCCTTGAAATGGGCTATGGTCACAGCTCCAAAGTTTATCCTCTTCTTGTGCACTGTGCACCAGAGGATAAACAACTCTTGATTTGTGATGGAGTTGGAGCTATCTTTCCGGCCAAAGAAATTGTAGGCTAGCACTCAGTGACAAAAGCGAAGGGCGTTGCTTTTTAGCATATATCCCTTGCTAGTTCTAGACTTGAATTTGGAACCGTCACCTAGCTCAGCCCACTTCTCATCCACATTCTCATCCGTGGGCACCACAACAACAACAGACTTATAATCATCATCATTCAAATCCAAAAACGACACAATGCCCAAACCTATGTTCAACTAATCAGTAGATAGATTAAAATTTTTATCAAAAATTTTAAACTTAAAAACCTTGGCAAAAGTGCCACCCTTCCCCATACTCTTTACAGATAGCTCATGGAAAAACTCATAGACCAATTTTGGAAAAATCAAACAATCCCATTCAATGAAAAAAGACCAGTCAATATTAGAGAAAAGTTCTTTTACCTCTCGCTCGATGCCCAAGACAGCGAGCGAGGCGAAGTGGATGGTCTTGCTATGTATGATCTCCTTTGTGGGCAAGACGCCTTCTCCTTTCAACATGATTTTCCCAGAAGTTGGGCTGACCAAGGTCTTACCTTTCTTTGCTGACAGTTTGGCAGAGGCTTTTCCATTCCCTTTGGCAGACACAAAGGGCGTATCTATTGTGCACTCAGTGGTTTCCTTCAAAGAGATAGTCTAGTCATCCTGACTCTTGTGGGCTCGTGACTCCCCACTGCTTTTATCCTTTTCTTCCTTAGCTTCCTCCTCAGCTTCTTCATCCTCCGACAATGTCAGCAACGGCTGCTTCTTTCTTTTCAGGGTCTGTGACTGAGCTTTCACGGCGGCGACCTTCTCCTTCTTCACCTTCTTAAGTTTTTCGATTGCAAAGGACTTAGGGATCCGCTTCGATGTTGGCTCGGGCGTCGCATCCTTCTGCATGCTAGCCTCTTCTTGGTCATCAATCTCTCTGGCGGTCTCCTCCACTATTTTCAGAGAGGCCTCTTCTCCTTTTTCTGATTCTCAGGTGGAATCGGGTGATGAAGGTGGCTCCACGGTGGCAAGAGGTTGGGCGTCCATGGTGGCGGTGCTTGTCAGTTTTGTTAGTGCAGCGACGTCGGTGGTGGTGTCCCTGGTGCTTTCCAGTGAAGTAGAGGGTGTGAAATCGATCTTCTTCTTTGAGGACTTGGAGACACGAGTTTTGGGGGCCATGGTGATCGTGGGTATGGCGGTTGAGAGAGGGAGTTTTTGAGAGAGAAATGGCTGTAAATTTTTAAAATTTTTGGAGTGAAAAGAGCGAGTGAATTTGGAGAGGAAATGGGTGAGGGTTAAATATTCAGATCCACCCCAGCCACTCAATTTGAATTGATGTGACAGGCCCGTCAGAAAACTTGTGGGCTTCTAGGGTTTCCTTGTACAGGATCTTGTACTGTGCCCATGGGGGCAGAGAGATCCCAAATTTCTCGAAATTGCCTTTGCTGGTGCTCTCCAAGTTGGAAGTTTCCAGTTTGGCTAGATTCTTTCCTTCCACGAAAAATTCACCAAAATTTGTTTCCTGAAATACCTCAAAACAAAATACAGTCGTAAAATCCAACTCCTAATCAATTATGGCAGAGGTATAATACATAAAAGGAAATAAATAAATTGTAAAAAATTAAAAATAAGGTAAGAAAAACCTGGGTTGCCTCCCAGTCAGCGCCCTAGTTATCATCGTGGGCACGACGTTCTTTAGTTTCATATGTATGTAGGCTCAACAAGCTTGAGCTCGAGAGCCTTCATAAATAAAATTGTTGGGTCATTTAGATGCTTCAGTCGTTGACCGTTGACTTTGAATGTCTCTCCAGTACTTGAATCAAATAATTCCACAGCTCCATTTGGGCACACGATCTGGATCTCATATGGTCCGGGCCATTTGGACTTGATTCCTCCTCCTAATAGCTTCAGTCTGGAATTATACAACAGAACCTTTTGCCCACGCTCAAACTGTTTGTGGCGAATGAGATGGTCGTGGTTCTCTTCATTCTTTCATTGTAAAGAACTACATTATCAAAGGCTTCTAGCCTCATCTCTTCTAACTCTTGATCTTTGAATGGCAATGGGAAGTGATCCTTCCTTATGACCGTGTTGAGCGTTCGGTAGTCTATGCAGACTCTTCATCCAGTTTGCAGCCTTGTGGGCACAAGCTCATTCCTTTCATTTTTCACGATCTGGATTCCTGACTTCTTGGGCTCGACATGAATCGGGCTTACCCATTTTCTATCCAAAATAGGGTAGATGATTTCCATGTCCAGCAACTTGAGTATCTTCTTCAGCACAACTTCCTTCATGGCGGGGTTCAACTTGTGTTGTGGGTCCCGCACTAACTTTGCATCATCCTCCAAGAGAATTTTATGCATACATACTGCAGGGCTTATGCCCTTGATGTCGGCCAGAGTCCATCACATTGCTTCTTTATATAGACGTAACAATCTCAACAACCAGTTTTCTTCAACAAGGTTCAGTCCTTTAGTTATGATAACCGGCGGTGTCTTATTCTTCCCAAGATAGGCATACTTTAAGTGGTCTGGGAAATTTTTCAATTCCAGCTTTGGTGCCCTCTGCACCGAAGGTAGCATCCTTTCTGTCTGAGTCATTGTGGGCAAGTTGAAGTCCACCACTCTATGCGGTAATTCTTCCAGAGAGTATAACATCATGATGGCATCTCTAGTGTCTTCATCTTCATCGAGGGCATCGTAGTCAGTTAGCCCAGCTTGCAATGCCCATTCTAGGGATTCTTGATTGTTCATATGTCCCAGAATGGCTTCTAATTGGGCATAGCAATGGTTCACAAGATTGACTGACTCCGGATCTTGTGGATATTTCATGGCGTAAAAAATGTTGAACACAACTATCTAGCTATGGAACTCACAAGTCAGCGTGCCCTCATTGACATTGATCTTGGTGTGAGCAGTTTTCATGAACGACCTCTCTAACAGTAGAACGGACGTGGATGGTGTCGTTTTACCCATGTCCAAAACATAGAAATCTGCCTAGAAATTTAATTCCCCCACCTTTACCAAAATATCTTCTATTAGACCTTCAGGGTAGATATTTGATCTATCTGCTAATTGAATGATCACTCTCATTTTCTTGAGTGGTCCGAGGTTCAGTTCTTCATAAATCGTCATGGGATGCACTAAGATCAAGCATCGCATTTTCAATCTTTTTACTTCCAATTATGCATGGTATGACAAACATACCAGGATCCTCACACTTCTTTGGCATTTTCTTTTGTAGGACCGCATAGACATTTTCTCCTACGAAAAGTCTCGTATCATCTTCAAATCACACCTTCTTGGTGCACAGTTCTTTCAGGAAATAGGCATAACGAAGAACCTGCCTTATTATATCCAGTAGTAGAATATTGATTTCCACTTTTTGAAAAACCTTGAGAAAGTCCTTCATCTCCTCTTCTTTTCTGTCATGGGCAAGACGTTCAAGGAAGGGAGGCTTCTTCTTTGTCTCTTGCCTTGTGGGCTTAGTAACCTTTTCCTGTGTCTGCTCTTCTTCTTTCATTATACCTTCAATGTCTCCTTTCAGTTCAGCCCTCATCACTTCATCTTCATGCTTTATGGTCACATCGTTTACTTGTTCTCGAGGATTTACTAGTTGTGAGGGTACTTGTCCATTTCTTTCCTTCAATTGGGCAAGGTCTTGAGCTAGTTGGAAAATTTATTTGCTCATATGTTGCAAACCGGCCCTTGTCTCTTGTTCGAACCTTTCATTCTCCTGCTGTGACTTCACATTCTTCTTAGGTAGGGCAAGGACTAGTTCGACCAGGCTAGATTCTTCACGTTCCCTCGGTGGTGGTGGTGGAAAATCTTGCTGGTGGGCATCATTCTTTTTCCATCTGAAATTCTCATGATCCCTCCATCCATGATTATATGTTTGAGAGTGGGGATCATATCACCTGTTGTTGTTATGCCCACCGAGAGAGTTGACTTTAGCGACGTTCTTCTCCTGCAGTGTTGGGCATTCATCAGTGAAATAGGTCACACTCTTGTACACTCCACACACTCTTTTCTTCAGTGCCCCAGTATGGTTCATAAGTTTCTCCATCTGGTCCAAAATTCTTTCCAATTTAACCTCAAGGAGCCTTGATTTTCCAGCATCTGAACCTGTCCTTGTGCCCTCGGCACTTTCATCTCGATTTTTATCTGCTATTTCTGCTAAAATTCTGAAGTCTTCGGTTAGTAATTTATTCAGAATAGATCATCCACATAAAGCATTGACAGTGATTTTGTCATGTGGTCTCAACCCAGACACAAAGTATTAGATCATATCATGATTTGTGATCTGATGTTGTGGGCACTTTGTCAGCATATTCTGAAATCAACACCAGTAGTCGTAGAAACTTTCATTTATACCCATCTTCAGACTTTCAATTCTTCACCTCATCTCCTGAACTTTGGATGTAGGGAAATATTTTTCCAGGAATTTCTGCTGTAGTTGTGCCCATGTAGTTATACTGCCAGTTGACAGTGTGTATAACCAGTCTCGTGCCCCATTTTGAAGAATAAATGGAAACGAGACAAGTCGCACATATTGCTCTTTCCCCCATCCATGGGTTGGGTTTTACACACCATCTCGAAATCTTGAATATGCCTCTGAGGGTCTTCTCCAGTCATCCCATGGTACTTGGGTAAGATCTGGATGAAACTTACCTTCAACTCCCAGCTTCCAGTGATCGCTGGGAGCGTAATGCCCATGGGACGTAAATTCATGTTAGTCGGAAAGACTAACTGCCTCAGCGTTCTGCCTTCTTCTTCAGCCATCATGACTATCCTTGGTTGTTCTTTCCTTCTTGAGCTCTTTCTTACTCCAGTTCTCTTTCACGAGCAAGTCTTTCAGCTTGTTGTGCCCTCCGTGCTTCTGCTCTCCTCCTCTTCAGAGTCTTCTCAGGTTCTGGATCATACGAGAAATCTCCTGCAGAGGTATTGGGTATCTATCGGCCAGGCTAACAAGTTGGGAAAATGGAATTTCTAGAATCAGCTCCCCGGAAACGACACTAATTCTGACGCGCTGTCATTTCACGGTCAGAATAAATCTCAAGAGAGACTTATCCTTATGCCCACTGCAAGGCGTAGCTAGCAATGAGAGTAAGGGTCGATCCCACGAGGAGCTGTGAATCCTATCTTTCAATGTCACTTTTCCAAAATTGAGGGTTGTTGTGGTCTTCGTACTTCTTAATGTAAATGTTGTAAAATAAAATAACAAAACAAAACAAAGAAAGAAAAATATTAGTAGTAACATATTCCGGATTAGAACTCAGATTCGAACTTAACAAATATCTGACCGATCATGGGCACGTTGATTACTTATGTAAACCTAATTATCTATTTATAGGCAACAGATCTCTCTCACTTACCCAATCTATCCTTTCAGTTTAGCTTAGAGGTGATCTCTCGTCCCCTAAATCCTAACTATTGCCCAACCTCGATCTCTCATATGATTGTAAACAACAAAGCAGCATTATACCCTAGACAGACCTAGATTTACCTAGACACTAATATCTTAGATGCCCTCAGTATCTGTGATGTATCCCATCCCTTTATGACCAACATACATCTACGATTCATTGATCATTTATAGAGGTAGTGAACACAATTCTAATTAATGAGTGATCAACCACGATTAACTAGCTTAGCTCACTTTAATGCAATAAAGAAAATGATTACACGACGGAACCAAATTCACACAGTTTATGCCTATAAGCGTCACGGTTCTTACGTGTTCATTAAGTTCTTATCTTTGTTCAATCTAGAATAATGAGTCTAGCCACTCATGCTAGACTTAGAACAACAATAATAATTAAAAGAATTAAAAGAAGACACAATTTAAATGAAAAACTTATATTAAACAACAAAAGTAATCCAATACCAATGCTGGATTTAATAACATAAACTGGAAATCCTAAAGCCTGCGGGCATAAGGCCCGAGACAGAATGTAGGAAAGTAAAAATAATACTAAAAGCAAAAATAAAATGTAAGTATTGTGTTGCATAAAAGTTGTAGATTGTGTGTTTCGGCCTCTGCCATGAAAAACATATATAGGAGTACAAAACACAAGGTAACTTCCCCCATAGGCCGGGAGATCTTCGGCCCAATCCGCAACCGCCATGCCCAAGACTTTCCATATTTGGTAGATTTTTCCCTTATTTAGAAGATCATGTGTTGCAGATTCTGTACTCGCCGTGCCTTAGTATCGCCGATATGCAACTTTCCTTGTAGAGCCAATCCTCCTTCTGGAAGATTTGACTTGCCTTCCGCGGCTCTTCTTTCCTTCAGCGGCTAGGGTGCATTGCTCCTGCTTCAGCTGGTAATTGTGTTCCCTTGTGCCTTGTCTCCTCTCCTTCTCCTCTCAATCACTCTAGGTTTGTTGTGGGCACGATCACGAAGTTCTCATTCTGCTTTTGTTGGAATGGTTTGCGATTTTCGCCAGGCTCGAGAGAGAGCTTTCCGCTGAGAAGTTGTTGTCTATCTTGGTGTCATTGGCATTGAAATTCCCTCCAGAAGTGATTCTCCTACCTTCTACTTCCCTTTGTGTCCATTCTGGCTCTTTCTGACTCAAAAATACAAAAAATAAAGGACAAAAGAACAAGAAAAAAGACACAAAAATACGAGAGAATTTGGACTTGTCAGTCACCCATTGAGAAGAACTAGTTCTGAAATTTTATCTAAATTTAATTCACCTGTTTCGGCCAAGTACAACTTTTTGGATGTTGATTGTGTTTCTTCTAATGTGAGCCTTGCTTACAGACTACATTTTGGTGATTCTTCTTTTGTTGCTACTCATCCTTTGGTCTATTTATTTACTGATGTTTGGGTCGTGCCCACTATTATAGTTGATGGTTGTCGTTATTTTCTACTTCTGGTTTATTTATATATAACCGTTATTGTTAGGATTACACAATTCATGCTAAATCTCAAGTTGCCACTGTATTTCACCAATTTCATTCTTTAGCGGAAAAACAGTTCCACTCTCAAATATGTCATATCTACATTGACAATGGTGGTGAATTTCTGGCATTACAACCTTATTCACTTGAACATGGCATATGTTGGCTAACTACGATGTCATACACTCCTCAACAGAATGTCATTTCTGAACAATGTAATCGCCATCTTATAGAGATCACACTAGTTTTGATTCATTATCTCATCTTCCACCATTATTTTAGGCCTTCACGGTCTAGATCGTAGCCTATCTCATCAACCGAACTCCGTCACCCACCACAGATTCTGTGAGCCCTTTTGAGATTCTATTCCAACAATCTCCTAATTATCTCAAGCTATGCACATTTGGATGCATTTATTTTCCTTAGCTTTGCCCTTACAACATTGAGAAACTAGATTTCCCTTCTCGGCCTTGTATCCTTATTGGTTATTTCACAAGCCAAAGTGCTTACTGATGTTTTGACCCAGAGTCTAGCTGAATCTTTGTATCTCAACATGTGAAGTTCTCTGAGTTTACATTCTAGAATTTTGACGAATCAGCCCTCCATAATAATGACAGAGATAAATTCTTACACTTGTTCGATGCTTCGACATCGGCACCATCCATTCCTACCATGCCACCATCTTCGGTCCATGATCCTTGACATGTGGTCGATTCATGCTCAAAATAAATTTATTCTCCTATGTCAACAGCGAGCGTAGCTAGTTATGAGTGAGGGTCGATCCCACAAAGAGTTAATGCGATTTCACTTTCAGGTCACCAATCACAAAGGGGGTTTGGATTGTGTTGCCACTTTACTAGAATATAAATCTGCAAAAGTAATTAAAAGAAATATCAAATAATAAAAGTTTTCAGAATTTGAACTAGATTCAAGTTTAGACTTTATTCACTCGATCATGGGCACACCGATCTTCCTACATGATGAAGTCACCCACTTATGGAGACTGAATTTCTCACTACGTCTCCTTATTCATCCTTTTAAAATAGATTTAAAAGTGATTCCTCATCGATTAAACCCCTAATCTATTATCCACCTTCAGGTTCCCCTAAGAGATATAAATGAATAGACAGCCTTGTGCCCTAGACAAAATCAAGTTTGTTATGTTTACTGATTCCTCGTGTGCCCACAACAACCAATTGATTTTTCAGTTACTGTTTAGATTAACACACAGTCACGATTCATTAATCCAATTAACCCTGGTGTGCCCATTACAACTAAAGAGTAATAAACCACATTAGTCATAGTAAACAGATACTTACTTGGAACAAGAACAAAAATCGGCAGAAACCTTTTCATGCAGTAATATGCCCACAAGGCCTCACAAGTATCTGAATTTGTCCAAACCATTATCTATCGTTCAAATCCCGTATATAGAAATCTAGTCACTTATGCTAGACAGAATTGAAAGTACATAAATTAAAGACATTGTAAAATAAGTGAAACTTACAGAAATTGCATTAAAATGTGTTCAACTCTAACGTCGAACTGAAAAACTTCATTAAAACATAATCCTACTTCCTGTGGGCATAAGTCCTAAGATTGTCTTGTTGTCGAAGCAGTTTTGAAACCAATAACTAAATACAAAATTTAAGTGCAGAAATTGTAAAGAATGAAGTATGTTGTTTCTAATTCAGAACTTGTTTAAATAGAGAATATGCTAAATTCAAATCCCCCTCACAGGCAGGAGGTTTTCAATTGCTTATGGTTTAGGTGTGCCCCGTTCAGCTAGTTTGGATAAGCTTTATATTCAGATTAGTTAGGTTAATCCCGATATTTCAGGGATTCTATCTCATCCTCACATGATGATCTCTTCAGCAGTCCTTATCTACTCCAACCTTCTTGAGACTCGATCAGCTCATGTAGCTTTATCTTCTTCCAACAGAATCCTGAATTTTCCGCTTGTGCCCTCTTCACAGCTCTGGTCGAGTCTGTACGAGCAAAGTGGGCATGTCATCATCTAGTCAGCTTTATCCTTTTTTGATATACCCATTCTGTTTTCCTTAGGTAAGGATATCATGTAAGAAGTTCCCGAGTGCCTCTGAAACTTTTACAACGCTGAGATATTTAAGAAACAATTAGGTAAAAAATGCTTCTTTCACCAAATTCGACCTCCGAAATGCCCATTCCACTTCCCCAGTTCTTTTTGACTCAAAACACACTAGAAATGGACATTTAGAAAGACTGAAATGCCCATAAAAACACGAAAAAATGGAACATGAACATGCTTCTTCTTCTCCATTGCCGGCACCACAAACTCCTATTACTTCGATACCTCCACCTATTCCTCCGTCGGTACGCCAGTCTTGTCATTCCCATTCAATGTGCATGCATTCCCAAAACAACATATTCAAGCTAAAAAAGCTTTATACAGATTCTAAAAACCCTACGCCCGATGATGTCGATCCTACCTCGGTCTCTCAGGCCCTTTCTTCACTTCCTTAGCAACAGGCTATAGCTGAAGAGTTTATTATTTTCCAGAATTTTGGTACATGGGATCTCGTTTCACTACCTCCGAAGGCAAACATTGTTGGTCGTGTTGGGGTTTTTTCGAATTAAACCACCGCAGGATCATTTGGATGTTCATTAATCCATGTTCATGCAAATCATAATTTTATGTAACATGCATGTTTATCACTGTCTAAACAAAAAACATGCAAAGCAGATTCGAATCTAATAAAGCGGAAGACATAGAAACGAATCTACTTACAAATCGATAGACGATATGTGGACAAGATTAAAGATCTAATCTTGATGTTGAATGAGCACTGTAGTTGGCGCCACCTAGCTCAAAGTCGACCACCACTATATTCCACTCCAAGATCTTCTGTTGTATTCCCGGACTGTATCTAGATTCAGAGTGGACTGAAATCTACTAGATAGAATTGTGAAATCTATGGATAACTTTGAGAGACAAAGAGGGGCTGAATAATCATGATTCAAATTTCATCCCCCCCTCCTATATTTATATAGGAGGTGGGCGAAATTAATCATCCCAGCCCTACTGGGCTTGGGCCTCTATCTCAAGTTCAATATCCAATCCACTATCAGTCAATTGGGCTACAACAGGGATTTAGAAGAATATTAAATTGGTCCACTAATTTATTTAATATCCAATATCCCATAAACTTAGGATATAATTAAATAAATTAAGTTTTTCTTTTATTCCACTAAAGAAGCAAAACTGACCTACCAATTTAATACATATTTACGAATATGCTTTCTCCTTTAGTCCAGCCATTCCCCGTGTTTAAGATATAATGTTCATTAATTAATTATGTCAGCCTCTGACAGCTATAATTAATTAACATCTAAAACCTTGAGTAGTGCCACACAAGCTTTATTCATGTACAGAATAAATTCCACCTGCAGGGTTTCAACATGAACTTGTGTTTCCTCAAGAGAACATCATCAACCTGGCGCACCAGGACACAGTGCTCATGCATACTGCTCGAGACATCATGTATACATTGTTATTACCCAAGATATCGAATTTGATCTAAGAAAGGATCTCACCCATTGATAAATCAAAGTAATAAACAACGCACACATATGCTCGCCAATATCACATGAGTTCAGAACCCGAACTCTGTGGATCTTTATTCTCTCAGTAACTGGGTCAGAGACAGAGAATAGTATCCTATCGTGATCCTCCTCAATACACTAACGAGTGTACTAGAATAATCAGTTAGTCAAGATAAACCAACTTATCAGATTATTCTACGGTGTACCGATGGTGTGTTCAGGACCATCTAAGCCGTGATCTCTTTAATACATTACAAGGTTCTAATGATATGATCTTTATCGTGTGACTCCCCACACCATATCATCTACAATGTAAGTATATGGAACATTGCATAGAACAATTATAGAACATAATCTAAATGCAAACAATGACTGCAATAACTTTCATTTCATATCATCATATCATCAGAAAAGTATACAAAGACAAGTCTTCCAGTATACAAAACCAACAATCTCCCACTTATACTTGAAGCATGTCTTTCAAGCATAATAACTAATTGGCAAACTCTCCAATCTAAAACTATCAACTCAAACTGCGCTACCGGGTCTGCATCTCACTCCCATTTTCTCCACATGACCATCAAAGGTCTTAACCGCCAGGCTCTTCGTGAATGGATCAGCTAGGTTGTCCTTAGATGCAATCTTGACCACCGCCACGTCTCCTCTCTTAACGATTTCTCGTATAAGATGGTACTTTCTCTCTATGTGTTTACTTGCCTTGTGGGCTCTGGGTTCCTTCGAATTTGCCACTGCACCAGAGTTATCACAGTATATCGTGATAGTCTTAGGCAAATCAGGAACCACGCCCAAGCCCACTAGGAACCCGCGGAGCCAGACAGCCTTTTTTGCAGCCTCAAAGGTAGCTACATACTCAGCTTCCATGGTGGAATCCGCAATGCATTTCTGCTTAATGCTCCTCCATGCGATGGCTCCACCTCCTAATGTAAACACATAGCCCGAGGTAGACTTACTCTGATCTTTGTCGGATTGAAAATCTGAGTCTGTGTAACCCAAAGGTACTAGACTATCAGAGCGGAAAACCAACATGTAGTCTCGAGTCCGTTTAAGGTACTTGAGAATGTTTTTGACCGCAGTCCAGTGACCTTGTCCAGGGTTAGACTGATATCTGCTTACCATGCCAACGACATAGCATATATCAGGCCTAGTGCATAATATAGCATATATCAAACTTCCCACAGCCGAAGTATATGGTACTTTATTCATTTCCTCTATCTTAGACTGTGTTTGAGGACACATTTCCTTGGATAGATGAATTCCATGCCTGTAAGGTATAAAACCTTTCTTGGAATCTTGTATGCCAAATCTAGCTAGCACTGTATCGATATAAGTCACTTGGGACAGACATAACATCCTTTTTTGGCGATCTCGAATGATCTTGATGCCAAAGACATGTCCGGCTTCACCTAGATCCTTCATATCGAACTGCTTGGATAGCCACACCCTAATGTTCGATAACGCCTTCTTATTGTTTTCAATAAACAAGATATCATCAACATAAAGTACGAGGAATGCCACCACGTTTCCATCACATTTCTTGTACATACAGCTGTTATCCGGACTTTGCACGAATCCATATGACTGGATAATCTCATCAAATCAGATGTTCTAAGATCTCGATGCCTGCTTAAGTCCATAAATGGATCTCTTAAGCTTACACACCAAGTGCTCTTGGCCCTTAGCAATGAATCCCTCTGGTTGTTTCATGTGGATGTTTTCCGCAAGACTTCCATTTAGGAAAGCTGTCTTAACATCCATCTGCCAGATCTCATAATCCAAATGAGAGGCAATAGACAAGAGAATCTGGATTGACTTAAGCATGGCTACCGGCGAAAAGGTTTCCTCATAATCGATCCCTTCTTTCTGAGCATACCCTTTTGCCACCAATCTTGCCTTGAAGGTTTCAACCTTCCCGTCAGATCCTCTCTTGCGCTTGTAGACCCACTTACAGCCAATGGGTTTTACCCCATCTTGTGGTTCTACAAGATCCCAGACTTGATTGTGATCTATAGATCCAATCTCAGACTCCATTGCAGTTTTCCAAGAATCCGCATCTTTATCTCGAATCGCCTCATCATAGGTCTTGGGATCCAATTCATTGAGACCCTCTAGGAAATTGGAAGCCTCTACCAGACCAATGAATCTATCAGGTTGGCGTACAACCCTCCAACTGCGATGAGGCAGTTTCTGTACTTTTGTGACACGTTGTGCAGTGTTTGGTGGTTCCTCTTCTTGTACAACCAGTGTAGGATTCGATCCTCCCCTTAACTCCTCAAGGATGATGTGACTCCTTGGTTTGTGGTTTATGATATAGTCTTTCTCTAAGAATCGAGCATTGATGCTAACAATGATCTTCTGATCCTTAGGACTATAAAATAAACCACCTTTCGTTCCTCTCAGATATCCAACGAACAGCCTTACATCAGTATGGGGTGCCAGCTTATCAGTTTCCTTGTCCAACACGTGTGTTGGGCTACCCTAAATCCGAATATGGTTCAAACTGGGCTTTCGTCCAGTCCATAGTTCTGTGGGTGTAGCATGAACTGATTTTGATGGAACCAAGTTAAGAATATAGGCTGTCGTTTCCAGGGCATATCCCCAGAATGAAATAGGCAACTCAGAATAACTCATCATCGATCTAACCATCTCTAACAATGTACGATTCCTTCTTTCCGCCACGCCATTCTACTGTGGCATTCCAGGCGCAATCAACTGGGATGTAATCCCACTCTCTATCATGTAATCCCTAAATTCACTTGAGAGGTACTCGCCACCACGATCAGAACGTAGTGACTTGATACTTCTGCCTGTTCGTTTCTCCGCTTCCGCCTTAAACTCTTTGAATTTCTCAAAACATTTAGACTTGCGACGTAACAGGTAAATATAATCGTATCTAGAGTAATCATCAATGAGAATGATGAAATACTCGAACCCTCCTTGAGCTTGAACTGACATAGGGCCGTATAGGTCAGAGTGAATCAAATCTAATAGCCCTTCAGATCTATTTCCTTTTGACTGGAAAGGATGCTTGGTCATTTTACCTTCTAAACAGGATTCACACAAAGAAAATGATTCTAGTACCAAAAAAGACAATGGTCCATCGTTTATAAGCCTTTTTATCCTCTTAAGGTTAATATGACCTAGCGTTAGATGCCAAAGATAGGTTTGATTCAATTCCGAAGGTTCTTTTCTCTTGTTAGGGTTTATGATCGATGTATTCAACAATTATTTTTGCGTAGTGTTTTCAATTGGTTTAAGAAAGTATAAGTGTCCATCCAATATGCCAGAATAGATGAAATGTTTACCACTAAAGATAACTACTTTGTTATAAAAAAAAACAGAATATCCATCCATAAACAATTTAGAAACTGAAATCAAGTTTCGCCTAAAACCAGGCACATAAAGACAATCTTTCAAAACCAATGTTCTATCACTACTGAAAGGTAAAACAACGTCTCCCACTGCAACAACCACCATTCTCGTAGCATTGCCCATGTAGACGGTGATCTCGTTCTCACTCAGTTGTCTTTTTACCAGGAACCCCTGTAAAGACATGCAAACATGATCAGTAGCTCCAGTATCTACTACCCATGACTGGGTAGAACAAGTTGCTAAACATGTTTCCACAACCAGAGTGTGAGATGTACCTCTCTTCTTCTTTTTGTTAGGACACGCCGCCTTCCAGTGACCTGGTTGGCCGCACTTGAAGCACTTAGTCTTTGACTTGAACTCCTCTGGAGGAATCTTTGCCTTTGGCTTCTTCGCCTTAGGCGCCTCATCTGCAGCCTTCTTAGGTGCGTTTCTCTTCTTCCTTTTTCCACCAGAAGAAGACGCGCCCTTTTTAGCTATGTGGGCCAGAGGATCGCTCTTTTGGAGCAATTCAGCCGCCTGAAGATCTATGAGCAGTTCAGTCAGGCTGACATCTCTTTTAATCATGTTAAAATTCAGCCTGAACTGCTTAAACTTCGAGGACAAGCTATGAAGAACAATGTCGATTTGAGAATCACCATCTAGCTCTCCACCCAAGGTCTCGATCTCAGATAAATACCCCATCATCATGAGAACGTGATCCCTAACAGGTGTGAAGTCAGACATTCTCGTATCTATTAGCTTCTTCATGGCTAAATAGCGTGCCGAGCGGTTCTGATGATCGAATAGCTGCCTAAGGTTGTACATGATATCATAAGCGGTTTTCATAGGCTCGTGCTGATGTTGCAACATACTTGACATAGATGCCAAAATGTAACAACGCGATATCTCATTAGATCTAACCCACTTATCATATGTAACCTTTTGGGCTTCGTCAGAACCCTCATCTGGCTTCTGAGGACAAACCTCTTCAAGTACAAACTTGTGTCCCTCAGCAACAAGAACTAAGTTAAGGTTACGAAGCCAGTCATTGTAGTTTTCTCCGACAAATTTGTTTTCTTTGAGGATTGAGAACAGATTGGAGAGTGCCATTGATGATATGAAATAACTAAAATTAAAACATGCAGTACTGTCACAAAACACGTTTAGGATAAATAGTATATAATCGAAAACCTCACAAAAATTATATACTTTTCCACCGACACTTTAAAAACGTCTTCTATAAGCCATGATAGTGTGGACGTTTATAAAATTCATTTTTAAATAGGTTAAACCTTTAATTTGCCTCCAGTTGAGTTT
Organism: Perilla frutescens; assembly: GCA_026008535.1. Classification (NCBI taxonomy): domain Eukaryota; kingdom Viridiplantae; phylum Streptophyta; class Magnoliopsida; order Lamiales; family Lamiaceae; genus Perilla; species Perilla frutescens. Next base: position 22,923,224 of record BRKX01000010.1, on the reverse strand, counting down.
CCTTACAACAAGCAAATTAATAGCCAGATAATAAACACGGTCATGTAATCGTCTAACTGATAAGCCACGATCGTGTGGACGTTTATCAATAAATTACATCTAAGTGTGCACACCATTATCTTCGCACCAAGAGCACCATTCGAATTTAACCACTCCAGATGAAGGAGTCAGTTAGTTCTAATAGTGTTCTACAGCTATCCATTTAGGAGATTTAATTTCTAGAGAAATCTGTGATATGACACATCTGATATGGAGGAAGACTGATGTCAACGCGCATGCCCATCACTTCTCAATTAAACCAGATTTTAATGGAGACCGTATGAGATTTCTACATACTTTGGTATGAATCTCTCCCACTTAGTTATTTATGTTTGAGGTTTCATTTTATCCCATTATCGAACATGCAAACATCACATAAAATGATAAACATCCATTGCATGCTTCAACATAATAAGCAACAGTAATATTCCAACTATCATGGCTTATATCTCATGTTGATTGATGAGATAAAACTGGAAAGTCAGCTCCGGAAACAGGCTAGGAACCGCCACCCCCTTCACCGCGCCTCGCTGAAAATCCTAGCTCCATTTAGGGTTTTCGGGACGTGAACCGGTGAACCTTCCTTTTTGGTGCTGAACCACTTTCCTCCTTTGAGTTGATCTCCGATCTTTATTCAAAACAGACTATCTATTCCAAAAGGAAAAATCTAATATTGCTAGAATAAAAATTACAACTAAAAAAGAACTCGGTCTAACAGCTTTATATCTATTACATTAAAACAACGTAAAATAAAACCTAGACCTAATCCATGGATTTTCTCATGGATTAAAATCACGTAGCCAAACCGGCATACGACCAACATCCATTCATCATAAACATACATCACATAAAATAAAGGAGCCATGATAGTTGGTAAACCTGCAAACAAACACAGTCTACAAAACCAACAATCATGTATTATATGATCCACATAAAATAACATATGATATTTATGCATGAAATTTAAATAATAGTCGAATTTTCTCAATTAATTAAATTAATTAATTCGATATTATCTACAAGATAAAATTTGGAAATTAAAATAATTATCCACCAATTTTAATCTTGTATTTTTCGAAAATATTACTTAAATAAATCTGGAAATTATTAATAATTATCTACCAAATTTATTTAATATTTTCAAGCCACCCTAATTAAATAATAATTGGATATATTGATATAAATCAAAAATCTAATCCAAATATTATCCATAAGAATCTAAATCTTTAAGGATAAGGTTTGAAGATTTGATCCACTTCAAAATCTTCCAAAACCTATCCAAAATTAAATTCTTATCACCATTGGATATTGATAATTATTTGTATATATGCAAAATCACCATATCCAATTTAAATCACATAGATTTCGAAAATCGCCAAATAATAAATCTGGAAATTTGATCCACTTCAAATTATTCCAAATTTAAAATTCTATTTTCAAATCTATCTAGATTAAAATTAGGTAAATTAAGATATATATCAAATAACATCAAATCTTAATCCAACATACATAATTTTCGATCCACCTTAATAAATACATCTGGAAATTTAATTTTTATCAAAATTTTATCTAAATTAATTTATTAAAATTTCGAAAATTACACTATATTTCACATTTGGAAATTTTGACATTAATCAAAAAAATATTCCAAATTATATACCTAGGTTTCGAAATTTTCAAGAATTAAAAATCTGGAAATTTTGATTCACTTAAAAAATTACCAAATTTAAAATTCTAATTTCAAACCTAATTAGATTAGAATTAGATAACTTTTGATATACATCAAAAATCACCTATCTTTATTCTAATCATCTTAATTTTCGAACCACACTACATTTAAATCTGGAAATTTTAATGTTGATTAAAAATCCATCCAAATTTAATACCATAGTGTCGAAAATTAATAGACAAAATTAGGGAATTTTCATACATCAAAATTTGAAAATTTTGATTCCAAATTTTCGATCACCATGAAGAACAAATTTGGAAATTTGAATAATATCAAATATCATCCCAAAAGCATATCATGGTGGCCGAAAATTCCAAGACTTCAAAATTAGAATTCTCGATTTTTACATCTCAAATTCTTCCAAGTTTTGAATACCACAAAATCGAAACACATGAACAATAAATCTGAAAATTTAAAGAACATAAATTTATCAACAAATTTATACATGTGGTTCGAATTCATGCATGAATTAATTCTAGAACAGTGCCAAAACCCGCTCTGATACCAGTTGTTGGGGTTTTTTCGAATTAAACCACCGCAGGATCATTTGGATGTTCATTAATCCATGTTCATGCAAATCATAATTTTATGTAACATGAATGTTTATCACTGTCTAAACAAAAAGCATGCAAAGCAGATTCGAATCTAATAAAGCGGAAGACATAGAAACGAATCTACTTACAAATCGATAGACGGTCTGTGGACAAGATTAAAGATCTAATCTTGCTGTTGAATGAACACTGTAGTTGGCGCCACCTAGCTCAAAGTCAACCACCACTGTATTCCAGTCCAAGATCTTCTGTTGTATTCCCGGACTGTATCTAGATTCAGAGTGGGCTGAAATCTACTACATAGAATTGTGAAATCTATGGATAACTTTGAGAGACAAAGAGGGGCTGAATAATCATGATTCAAATTTCGCCCCCCCCCTCCTATATTTATATAGGAGATGGGCGAAATTAATCATCCCAACCCTGCTGGGCTTGGGCCTCTATCTCAAGTTCAAGATCCAGTCCACTATTAGTCAATTGGGCTACGACAAGGATCTAGAAGAATATTAAATTGGCCCACTAATTTATTTAATATCCAATATCCCATAAACTTAGGATATAATTAAATAAATTAAGTTTTACTTTTATTCCACTAAAGAAGCAAAACTGACCTACCAATTTAATACGTATTTACGAATATGCTTTCTCCTTTAGTCCAGCCATTCCCCGTGTTTAAGATATAATACTCATTAATTAATTATGTCAGCCTCTGACAGCTATAATTAATTAACATCTAAAACCTTGAGTAGTACCACACAAGCTTTATTCATGTACGAAATAAATTCCACCTGCAGGGTTTCAACATGAACTTGTGTTTCCTCAAGAGAACATCATCAACCTGGCGCACCAGGACACGGTGCTCATGCATACTGCTCGAGATATCATGTATACATTGTTATTACCCAAGATATCGAATTCAATCTATGAAAGGATCTCACCCATTGATAAATCAAAGTAATAAACAACGCACACATATGCTCGTCAATATCACATGAGTTCAGAACCCGAACTTTGTGGATCTTTATTCTCTCAGTAACTGGGTCAGAGATAGAGAATAGTATCCTATCATGATCCTCCTTAATACACTAACGAGTGTACTAGAATAATCAGTTAGTCAAGATAAACCAACTTATCAGATTATTCTACGGTGTACCGATGGTGTGTTCAGGACCATCTAAGCCGTGAGCTCTTTAATACAATACAAGGTTCTAATGATATGATCTTACCGTGTGACTCCCCACACCATATCATCTACAATGTAAGTATATGGAACATTGCATAAAACAATTATAGAACATAATCTAAATGCAAACAGTGACTGTAATAACTTTCATTTCATATCATCATATCATCAGAAAAGTATACAAAGACAAGTCTTTCAGTATACAAAACTAACAGGTCGCAAATATGTTTTTCATGTCAAATGCAAACCTAATGGTTTTCATCGAGCGCTACAAGGTTCGGCTCATTTTCAAAGGGTTTCATCAGTGATACGACATTGATTTTCAAGAAACATTCAATCCTATTGTCAAACCTGTCAGTATCTGCACTATCCTAACATTGGCCTTCTCTGCTAATTGTCCTTTGAAGTAGCTGGATGTCAGCAATGTCTTCCTTCATGAGACACTTACCACACCTGATTATATGTCTCAACCATCGAGATTCGTTGATGATATTCACAAATCCCATGTCTGTCTTCTTCGCAAATCACTCTATGGTCTGCGACAAGCCTTCACGAATGGTATCTTGCCCTTGGTTTCTCCTTCACCACTTTTGGTTTCACTCAGTCCAAGGCTAATGTTTCTCTATTTATATTCCATTATAATAATATACACATGTTGGTTTTGGTCTACGTCGATGATATCATTGTCACTGGTTCTTATCAATCTCATATCTTGCATTTGCTTGCTCATCCGCAATCTCAATTCTCTGTCAAAGATCTTGGCTATCTTTCTTATTTTCTTAGATTGGAGGTCGCTAGCTATAAAGAGGGTCTTTTTCTTTCCCAGCATAACCGTATAATTGATTTGCTTTGTTGACATCACATGGACGATGCCAAACCCCTTCGCACTCTGAGCAACCCATCTGTTGTCGATCCATTGACTCGTGTTGATCCAACATAATATAGAAGTGCGATCAGAGGCCGCAGTATGTTGCTTTCACTTGCCCTAACATCTCATTCACTCTGAATCGATTAGCTCAACGTATATCCTCTCTTTTGAGTCCTGATTAGGCTGAGGTCAAGCATTTGTTTCGCTATCTGAAGGGCATAAATCACCATGGAATTCTTCTTCATCATATTTCCATCCTCCGCCTCACTGCCTATTCAGATTCTGATTTTGCTGATGACTCCTGCGATTGCAAATCGACTTCTGCATACATTGTTTTTCTTGATAAAAATCCTACTTCCTAGAGATCTCGCAAGTAGACAGATGTCGCTCGATCTTCTACTAGGGCTGAGTACCGTTACCTCACCTCTGCTGCCTCCAAGGTAGGATGGATCACACATCTCTTCAATGAGCTACGCATTCTCATTCGGTCCATGCCGTGTCTGCTTTGCGATAACATGAGCGCCACCTGCCTTGCTCTTCACCTAATCCAGTATTTCCACATGAAGAACATTACATTCGATATACACTAAGTTCTCCATAGTCGTGGGTCTACCAGACTCAAACAGGTGAGTTGAGGTACTCACCAAATTCCATGGAGAAGTTGGGATGATCGCATACTAACATGATGAAGTAGTGAATTCTTCTTACGGTTTTTGGAGACACCCTTCCTCCACTTCTCTCCTCATTTCTATTACTTATAGCCAGATAGACTTGGAGATCGCTCAATCCCTCCTCACACCCACACAAATTCAGCTCATATGGCTATAAGTCAATTCTTTTTTTAATTCTCTTTAACCACTCATCCCTTCCCACCGTAGCCCATACTCAATCTAAATCTCGGCTTGGTTTGAATAAGCAGACTATTTTAATCAACTTAAATTTATTAGGCCCTATGAATCATGCCATTTATGACCATACAATATGTTTAATTTCAATTAACATAATAAATAAAAATAATTCATTTATAAATTGAATCAATTTGAATATGAAAAGTTTCTTAAGACAATCACAAAAATTCTAATACTCTAAAAGACAACAAATAACACAAAATACATTACATCGAAATGAAATTACCATAACAGACATAAAAATATAACTTAACACATGCAGTACAATTTATTTTCTAGTAAGGTCCAGGACTGCTTCCAGATAATTTATTTAAAATTTAATATTTCATTTAAAATTATATATTATTTAAATATAATTAAATAATATTAAATATTAAACATAAATATTTGTGAAAACATACATGCATGCTCTTCAATACTTTGATTAAAAAAAATTCAATATTAGAAAATATAGATTTGGTTGTTGGAGATTATATGGCTTTACACTACAATTTCCCTCACAATAATGTAAAATTTACATTTAAATAGGGTAAAGGGTTGGAAATGCTTGGGTGTGCACAATGAATAAACATGTGATTTGGGCATACTATATGTTAAGGAATAATCCTCAAGATTCGATTCTTATACTGCATATCTTTTCTCTCTTCGTAGTCAAGTTATTTATAGTTATCTTTTGTAGGGTTTTCTTAAGTTTTCCCTTGTATAAATACTCTCTGTATTTGTAATAGCCCGGTCCCTTAGGCGGTCATTTTTAATAGGGATGGAGTATTAGGCGTAAAAGCGGAAGGATTAATCGGAAATCTAGGGGGTGTTTCTAGAATCGAACTAAGTTAGTGCCTCAAAAACTTAGGCAACTTAACTTTATGACTTAGAAGAATTATCATCTTCAACGAATTAAAGGGGTCAAGATTTAAATAGAATCCAATGACAAGTAGATATGAATTCGACTCTTTAAATAAACAAGACCCCTTCATGGGTCACAACGACAAGGACTCATTAATAAGTCAGAGTCAAATAAATCATACTGTCCCATTCATGGGATGAAACAAAAGGATAACTTAAGATTAACTGGAAACGAGCAGAATCATGCTTGAAAGAAAAAGCCTCTTCATAGGCGAACAACAATAACAAGCATGCAAGATTCATTCACAACTCAACTGAGAATGAATAGATACTGAAATGCTCAACAAGTACGACTATTCAAATAACTCAGAATCAATAAAGGCATAAACGGGTATGTCAAAAGAACATGCTTCAACTTCTCAAGGCTTTATTAATAACAGAAATTTTAGCATTTAAGACATGCTGTTATCAAGAATCAAGTTACATGTATCAAGACTAAATATCAGATTTCAGAGTACATAGCAAAAACATAGTGGAAGAAAATCACGAAGCCATTAAGCAACAACTTTGGAACTTAGACAACTCAGGAAACCCCACCAACAGCACATCACCAGCCTTAGCATCTCAACCATAAAACCCATTGAAAAAGAGGGCGTGAGTACTAATGTACTCAGTGGAGTTTTACGAGAAAACTCTTTAATAAACTTTATAAATATCCAATTATAAACTGGCGGCATATGGAGAGCAAAACGCAAAAGCCCTCTCCATATCTGTAAAACCTTTTACTTCCTTTCCTGGCTCAAACCTGATGTCTACTGCACCCTTAGATATGCCTTAGGATAAGAGAGGGGTTACCTCAAATATCCTCATGAGTATGCGAGGGGATTACGTAGCAGTGACTCCATTTACTTTATCAAATAATACAACATTAGTGACACGAATGTCACAACATGATAATGCAATAAAATTGTTCTTTGAGCTCGATAAATTACTTAGCAATAATTGAATCATAACATTCAATATCAAATTCTTAACCTTAAATCCTTAATCCTCAATCCTTAAAATTGAATTCTCACATTCAAACCTTAATATCAAAGCCTCAATGCTAAATCATACTAGCATAAAACATAACCTAGATTAAAACATCTAGATTGCATTCCTTAATAAAGGCTATAACTTTAATGCCACAAGGGAATACTAATAATCAACCTACAAGGCATTACTTACTTAAACAACATTCTTCAATCATAATATAACTTAACTTATGATCATGATCGTCTATACTTTAAATAAATCAACTATAAGATATTACTACATATCAAAACATACATCCTTTACTTAATCAAGAGCTCAAATAACAATTAACATAATCATGCTATAACTTCCTTCCTTTCTTTCTTTTCCTTTCCTTTCCTTATACAGAGACTAATCAGACAGAGCATAAAATATTTTAATTGGATATTTATCTTGCCCTATCATGCTTCTAGAGCTTAATAGCTCAAGCCTTATACTTGGTTTTGAACCACCCACCTCGAAGATGAGCACCTCGATGACAAGCACGTGGATGAAGCAACGAGCTAAAAATCCTTCCGTGGTTCTTTTTGGGGCTCATCTCTTCCTACAAAAGCCGATTCATCGACTTAGCGGCCTTCATTGAAGATTTCTAACATCTAACGAGAAATTAAATGATACCTAGCTTTTCCTCCCTTAATTAGGACTTAAACATACATTGCATGACTTTAGAACCTTTATAAAACACGAGGGTTTGAAAGACTCGAGTTTAGAACAAGCTTGAAGTAAAAACATAGCTGTAGGAGCCTTGCACGGGCTGTGCTATGCCTTAAGGCGAAGCAAAACATGCCAAACATTCCGACACGGTCCGTGCTAAGCTAGCACGGTCCATGCAGACCCTAGCACGGGCCGTGCTATCTGCCCAGAAATTTTGAGATTTCACCGAGAGCTCTGCATGGGCTGTGCTATGCCTTGCACAGTCCGTGCTGTCTCATAGCCTTCAAAAACTCTCGATCGAGGTGTTAGTCGAGGTGTTTCTCGATTACCTCTCCCTTTTCTCGATGTTTTAGACTTAAAAACAAGGCTTAGCACTTAGCCAAAACTTAAAAATGAGCATACTTTAAACTTGAAAAGAAATTGACATAATAATAGCGTAAACACGACTATCTCTTAAACTCGACAAAACCTTAAATGCGGAACTTTAAATACGAGAATTAAATACGGAACTTAAACGAAACTTGAACTAAATAATGAGAATAACAACAATAATAATAACAGGAGTAGAATAATAAGCTTACGAAAATGAAAGACGGAAAAGAAACGTGGAAATGAAATAATAAGGAACTTGGATCCGACGTCGATGAAAAATAATGAATGGAGTCGAGTGCGTCGAAGAAAGGTGGCTATCTCGGTGTCTCATAGAGTTGCAACGGCAGCAGAGCCACCTGCTACGACCCGATGGTGCCCCTAGCACCTTCCCCCACCGTATCCCTTCCACGCCACTCCGCTCGTCGACTCGGGGGTGAACTCACGAAGAGACTCCCCACTACTCTCGACTTTCCTCTCTCAAGAAATGGAGATATAAGAAGTGAAAATGAGAAAATTGGAGTGAAGGGGTGCTCCCTGATAAACTGAGATCTTACACTTATTTTCATACACGTTAGTGTTGAGTTTGTGTTGATTTGGGCGTGTTTTATCTCAGTTTATTTGTGTTTTTGTGTATTTGGAAGTTTGGTATTACTCGTTGGTATTTTACAGAAATTATCCTTAAAAGGTGGTATTTGGAAACAAAGCTCGAAGTCTTGGAATTATATGGAGAATAGACGATGAAACATGATGAAATAAAGCTGGAGAAAAGGAGCTAAACTCGCGAGCTGACGTGGCAGTCGCGAGTCAGCCTAGTGAGCAAAAGAACTGTCGAGTCGCGACAGAGGCCAGAGTCTTCAGACGGAAATTCGCGACTCAGTTGCGAATCCACGTGGCGGTCGCGAATCGATTAATGCCCAGACACTGTTTGATCGCTACAGAGAAGGGGGTGAGAAGAAGGAAATTCGCGACTCGGTCATGAATATATGGAGAAGTCGCGAATTCTGCGCCACGTGGTGCCACGTGGAGTAGCGAGTGGAGTAGCGACCGATGTGTTCGGTAGCGAGGTCGCGAATATCAAAGGCGGTGGCAGCTTTTGTTTCCTATTCGGTGTTGAATTCTTACTAAGTATTTAAGGGTTTGTGCACACGATTTTTAGGGGATTGGAACCCTACCATAAGCTTTGAGAGCACGGAAAAGAGACGCTTGAAGACCATCGTGAAGAACGAGCTCTGAGGATTCGAGTTTTACGAGATTAGAGGCAGAATTGACTTCCGGGTTTTATTAGATTTTTATTCTCGTTATACTATGGATTTTTGGATTAGTTTTTGTGTTGTTTATTTGACTATGGGCAACTAAACCCTAGTATTCTAGGGTTGATTATGATTCAGTTATGAACCATTTTATTTAATTCAATCATTGTGTCTATGGTTTTTATCATGCTTTAATTATTCTTGCTTTTATTATGTATTGATTAACTGACCATTAATTGATGCAATTAAATGTGTTAATCCATAATTCGAGAGATGAGTTTTAACACGAGATTTGGAATAATTAACTCGGTAATTAATAACACTCGAGAGAGTTGAGATTATTTGAGAGAGCTTTTAACCTTGTGATCATTTAGGAGTTGCATGTTAGGTAATGAACGGAGACGTTATTAGTTAATGTGTAATCAACATTTACATTGCTCTGAGAAGAGATTGTGGATATATTTGTGGTTGCTCTAGCATGATTTGAATTGGAATTTTGGCATGAGATTGAGTTAGTTAACTGGTGGATTAATTGTTGATTAATCAATCCTAGGATACGTTTGTTCTTCTGATTTATTCATTTGTTAATTTACTTATTTCATTTCTTGTGGTGGTTTATTTGATTCTATTGTTTAATTTAGTTAATTTTACACTCATTAAGTTATTTAGTCTAGATAACAGCCATAGGATAAATAGAATAACTAGTGGTTGATATTGAGTCTCCGCTGTTGGCACCTTGACCACAAACTACGGTGCTATGAATGTTGCCTTCCAGACGTTGCAGACAGATGTGCATGCTATGCGAGGGGAGTTACATGAGATTAGAGATGCGGTTAGGGGCCTGCAATCGGCACCCGGATACTACCCTAACCCATTCTTTGGTGCCGGCCCATCTGGGCCATCCCAGCCCCATGAGCCCACATCTTCCGGCTGTTCCCAGTCTCACTCTCAGCAGAGGCAGATGCCACCACACATGTATCCGTACATGCCCTACGGATACCCGCCATACCGACCACCTCTATCTTGATTTGCTGTGAGTGGTTAAGCCACCTTTTCGTCTTTCTTCAAACTTATTTTCACTTCTAGTGTTAAATAAGTTTGGGGGGATGTGCGCTTAAGGTGTCTTAACCTGTTTTAATTCTTACTTGCTTTCTTAGTTTCTTCGTTTTTAGTTGTTTAGTTGTTTAGTTTGTTTGAGTCTTTAAAACTTGGGAAATTTTGTTTTTTTTTTGTGTTCTACTCTAGTCTTGTTTTGAGTAAGGAACTTGATTGATCTATGCTTATGTTATGTGATTTGGTGATGATGATTGATAGAGATGGGGATATGTATGTTTTAATGTGCTCAAGTTTGGATATGATCACACGTGTATTGTTGAACTTGATGAGCATGCTTGAGACCAATGTTTAGCCGTGAGCTTTTGAGCCAAGGGTGTTATACCTATTGTTTTATTGATGTGTGTTGGTCGGCATGTGTTGATGTCATTAGAACTTGCATGATTCCCTACTTGTCTTTTGAATATGTTTGGCAATGAAGAAATGATTTTAGGCCGTCTTTTCTCGAGCCATTCACCTAAACACGGTCCCTAATATACATATTCCTTTTGTAAGCCCCGTTGAGCCTAATGGCCTTTTTGTTGAAATCCCGTTTGTTATGGTTGAACATTTCTATGAGAGGATTGGAAATGGGAGAAATGGGGTGTGTATTGATGGACTTTGCAAGTTGGTGGAATGGGTTTGAATGTGATTAATGATTTGATATCCCGAAAGAAAAAGGAAAGAAAGAAAAAATATGTTTAAAAAAAAAATAAAAAAAAAAGAGAAAAATACAGGATGTCAATGATATGAAAAAATGAGAAGACTCAAAGAGTCGAGAAAAAATTATGTGGTTATGTGGGGAATTTTGAATTAGACAAAGTCTAAATTGTTGTTTTGTGTTGAAGAAGGGTGTTTAGATTGAATGGTGGAGTTGAGTTGGGAAGCTGTGAATCTCGGTGATTTTCACAGAGTTTTGAGTCACTTTAGCCATATGTTTCTGACCCTAACCTGAAGCCTACATTACAACCTAATTAAAGACCTATTTGATCTTTGATTCCGGCATAGTTTCGATTGATAAGTTGGGAAGAAATGCAAGCCTATGGTTGATGTTTTCACGTGTTCGATGTTCGATGAGTGTTTACCTTTATATACATTTTGTAAGATTTGAGCGAAATACACACGCTTGAGAAGAACATTGGTTTTATGTGTGTTTGTGGAGTTTCAGTAATGTATGTGGGTGATTTGAAGGACTTGTGTGAGTTGAGCATGCTAATCCGTTATTTCTTGATGTTGTTGTTGCTAAATTATGAAGTTTATGCATGAGATTTCTTGTTCCTTGGTTTTGAGTCTTGTTCTTTGTTTGAGGACAAACAAACTTCTAAGTTTGGGGGAGTTGATAAACTGAGATTTTACACTTATTTTCATACACGTTAGTGTTGAGTTTGTGTTGATTTGGGCGTGTTTTATCTCAGTTTATTTGTGTTTTCGTGTATTTGGAAGTTTGGTATTACTCGTTGGTATTTTGCAGAAATTGTCCTTAAAAGGTGGTATTTGGAAACAAAGCTCGAAATATTGGAATTATATGGAGAATAGACGAGGAAACGGGATGAAATAAAGCTGGAGAAAAGGAGCTAAACTCGCGAGCTGATGTGGCAGTCACGAGTCAGCCTAGTGAGCAAAAGAACTGTCGAGTCACGACAGAGGCCGGAGTCTTCAGACGGAAATTCGCGACTCGGTCATGAATATATGGAGAAGTCGCGAATTCTGCGCCACGTGGTGCCACGTGGAGTAGCGAGTGGAGTAGCGACCGATGTGTTCGGTAGCGAGGTCGCGAATATCAAAGGCGGTGGCAGCTTTTGTTTCCTATTCGGTGTCGAATTCTTACTAAGTATTTAAGGGTTTGTGCACATGATTTTTAGGGGATTGGAACCCTACCATAAGCTTTGAGAGCACGGAAAAGAGACGCTTGAAGACCATCGTGAAGAACGAGCTCTGAGGATTCGAGTTTTACGAGATTAGAGGCAGAATTGACTTCCGGGTTTTATTAGATTTTTATTCTCGTTATACTATGGATTTTTGGATTAGTTTTTGTGTTGTTTATTTGACTATGGGCAACTAAACCCTAGTATTCTAGGGTTGATTATGATTCAGTTATGAACCCTTTTATTTAATTCAATCATTATGTCTACGGTTTTTATCATGCTTTAATTATTCTTGCTTTTATTATGTATTGATTAACTAGCCATTAATTGATGCAATTAAATGTGTTAATCCATAATTCGAGAGATGAGTTTTAACACAAGATTTGGAATAATTAACTCGGTAATTAATAACACTCGAGAGAGTTGAGATTATTTGAGAGAGCTTTTAACCTTGTGATCATTTAGGAGTTGCATGTTAGGTAATGAACGGAGACGTTATTAGTTAATGTGTAATCAACGTTTACATTGCTCTGAGAAGAGATTGTGGATATATTTGTGGTTGCTCTAGCATGATTTGAATTGGAATTTTGGCATGAGATTGAGTTAGTTAACTGGTGGATTAATTGTTGATTAATCAATCCTAGGATACGTTTGTTCTTCTGATTTATTCATTTGTTAATTTACTTGTTTTATTTCTTGTGGTGGTTTATTTGATTCTATTGTTTAATTTAGTTAATTTTACACTCATTAAGTTATTTAGTCTAGATAACAGCCATAGGATAAATAGAATAACTAGTGGTTGATATTGAGTCTCCGTGGATCGACCTTGTTCACTGCTATATTATTAGCTTTCTTGTACACTTGCAGTTAGGTTAAGAATTTACCGAACACTCCCCTATTTATAGGAGTGGATTTGGCTTCTCTAAGAAGCTTCTGTAGTTCAAGGATACTGCAAAAGTTTCTCCGGGTTCGGTTAAAAGCTGTTTTATTCGATGTCGAGGTCTAAATGACCTCAGACATAAAATCTGAAAATACCAGGAGACTCATTTGCTTGAGTAATATTGAACCAACTTAACTCAGGATGAAGAACAGGTCATCCGAAGTAAGACGAGCAAAGATTCCTTTTTTTGGAATTACTTTTACTAGTCACTCAGACTGACAGATTTTGCTCTCGAGCATTCGATTGACCTCAGAATTGAAATCTGTGAACGCCAACGGATTCCTTGAGTCATTTTCCATAAGAGGGGCCTAACAGAACAAGACTCGGATCAATGAGGAGGATTTCGTAAATTTTTCAAATCACGAACGCACGCAAAAGTTACTATTCATAAATCCTTTAAATATGTTTTTCATCACCGAGACCTCAAATGACTTCAGAATAAAATTCTGAAAATACCAGCATACTCCTTGAGTTAAAACCTTTCTAAAAAGACCAAAATCGGCCATAATAGAGATAAGATCAAAATTTTCGAAAAGACGATTTTATGAAAATTGACTCCTAAAGCCGTGACTGACATCTGACTTCACTTAAACCTTATAAAAATCTCTTCCTTAACTTCTTAATTACTCTTAAGAACTCTCTAATCCTGATTTAAAAATCTGGGGCGTTACATTCTACCACCCTTAAAGAAATTTCATCCCGAAATTTACTTCTCCTCAAACGGAAACCTGGATACTTTTTCAAGCACTCAAAGCCTTACCGAAACCATACTGGTTCGAAACCTTTACAACTATAAACCTCCTCTAGCCTTTGATTCCTCTTTCCCTTTCTCAAAACTTCATCGATCTCGAAAAATAAATGACTAACCCTAGCTAATTGGGCACTTCCTTGGATGGATCCTTCGCATGCTTTATTAGATTCAAACTCACTTTATCTTCATCTTTAACTTCTTGATGCTTGACTTCCTCTTCTTCTTGGGGGCATACTTCACGATGCACCTCTATCTTTAATTCTCCTTGTAGTCTTCTCTTTTCCTCGTAGCAGTAGTCTGACTTCATGGATTATACTGGTGGTCACCATCACTTGCAGGCGTAAAGATCGCATGTCTAGACTTTGACTGCACGCTCGGAACTTACTTCCCAACATTTCTTAGATCGCCTTTAAACATAATGAGTGAGAAATTACTTAGAAACGCGCGTCCTAACCTTGGGGAATACTATCTGGCGCTACTTGGATTCTACTTCCTATTAGGAATTACCGCCTCTTATTCTTTCAACGATGACTAAAGAATATTGCTATATACTCTATGCTCTATTCTAAGATCCACACTCGAGTTCTATGAGTGGGATTAAAGGAAAATAAATGCCTCTGAGTGAGGGCTTTATTTGATCAACAATTCTTTAACAAGATCAAAAGCTAGAAAGGATATAACATTAGGTTATATATGCCAAAAATTTTGCATTTTCAGAGGACTTATAACTCGAATGGTCTTTGTTCATAACAAAGATATGGAAGAAATCAACGGTTAGCAACTTAGAACTGTGCTGAAATATTTTCACAAAGGTGACAGCATAGCCTAACAAGGAAGTGCTATTACTGAATCTTGATGATCAAGGAATATCATCCAAAAAGATTACAAGTTATCTAAGAGGATATGATTGAAGAAATTTCAAATGATATAAATGAAGGATTTCAAATGATATGAAGCTATTGAAGAAAAATTGATTCAATAAACATGAGAATGAATAAATAGACTCATCAAAACTTCCTATCATAATGAAACTCTCAATCTATCGAACACTAGGTTTATCTTCTTAACGATCTTCTTCGCATTTTCTCTTTCTTTCTTGAGCATCACGCACTTTCTTCTTCTTTACGAGGCTGCTATGAAATAGCACGAGTCGACTGGACTCAAATGGCTGCGCTTGGCTAAGAAAGAGACATCCGGGGATCTTTTCCTATCAATTGAAAATGATACGACTAAGCGACTTAATCTATGGAACCTCCTGGACTCAATACAACTTGACTTGAATGTCTCCTGGAAGCTTAGTAGAACACTGACATATCTTCAAACTTTCTTGGCTATAGTCATAATGATAATCTTCATCTTCATTAATTGGTTTGAAGCAAGCGATAACTCTGGGCATTGAACGCATCATGACCTTGGATATCGATCAATTGAATCAATAATATTCTATCAAAGGAAACGAATCTTCATTCCTTGTAAACGTGATTGGATCTTCAGACGAGACTTCTCTTGAGTTGAAAGCTCGTGTAGGGATTTCTCGAACTTGTATTAGATCCGCAATCTAATAACTAGCCTTTAACTTGACTGTTCCACTTCTTGCTTCTGGCTTTAACTTCATAGCCTCACTCTCACTTCTGCTATCTGACCCCTTTAACCTTCTTACGAACATCCTTGTGATAAAATTGTTCTTTTAAACAACTCTACTTAACTTAGCTCCTTGAGAGGAAACTTACTCAATCTAGGTTCTTAAGATAACCTAAAGGGAATCCTAGAATTCTCCTTAATTCAAGCTCACTATAGTCTATGTTCTAACTATATTCTTCTATGCCTCACTTATCCTCTACTTATTCTTAGATCCTTTCCTCATGTGCAGTAGACAAACCTTTATCAAAGAATATTTTTAAATCAACTTTTCAAACTTTATAACTCAAAAATTTTGACGATCTAAAATGACCGATATAATTTGAGTATTTGCAGAAAGTAATATTCTGAAAAGATTTGCTGCTTGCTCGAGTCTATAATGACTCAAATTCTTTAAAAGCATAGATCTAGAACTTACTTCAACAAGTTACACTTTAAACTTTGGCAATACCAAAAATTTTATTTCATAAAGAAATAATGTTCGATTTTAAAAATCAACTAACCTTGCATTTGCTCAAAGCTTTTCTCCTTTATCCTGTAATTTCAAAAAGTTATACCAAATATAATCAGAATACTTTAACTCGATCATATCTTAACTTTTTGAAGATGCGAGGGTGATGATGAGCTGGGGTTGCTGATTAATACCTTTGAACAATTCAATATTCACATAAGAGTTCACTCAATTACTTCAAGAAGAGACAGGTCTACAGAGTTGCAAACCTACTCTGATACCATCTATAACAGCCCGGTCCCTTAGGCGGTCATTTTTAATGGGGACGGAGTGTTAGGCGTAAAAGCCGAAGGATTAATCGGAAATCCAGGGGAGTATTTCTAGAATCGAACTAAGTTAGTGCCTAAAAAACGTAGGCAACTTAACTTTATGACTTAGAAGAATTATTGTCTTCAACGAATTAAAGGGGTCAAAGGATTCAATCGAGTCAAAGGAACGCCACATCATAGGCCAATCAAGATTTAAACAGAATCCAATGACAAGCAGATATGAATTCAACTCTTTAAATAAACAAGACCCCTTCGTGGGTCACAATGACAAGGACTCATTAATAAGTCGGAGTCAAATAAATCATACTATCATATTCATGGGACGAAACAAAAAGATAACTTAAGATTAACTAGAAACGAGCGGAATCATGCTTGAAAGAAAATGCCTCTTCATAGGCGAACAACAATAACAAGCATGCAAGATTCATTCACAACTCAACTGAGAATGAATAGATACTGAAATGCTCAACAAATAAGACTATTTAAATAACTCAGAATCAATAAAGGCATAAATGGATATGTCAAAAGAACATGCTTCAACTGCTCAAGATTTTATTGATAACAAGAATTTTAGCATTTAAGATATGCTATAATCAAGAATCAAGTTACATGTATCAAGAATAAATACCAGATTTCAAAGTACTTAGCAGAAACATAGTGGAAGAAAATCACGTAACCATTAAGCAACAACTTTGGAACTTAAACAACTCAGGCAACCCCACCAATAGTACATCACCGGCCTATCATCTCAACCTGAAAATATTTGAAAAAGAGGGTGTGAGCACTAATGTACTCAGTGGGGTTTTACGAGAAAACTCTTTAATAAACTTTATAAATATCCAATTATAAACTGGCAGCATATGGAGAGCAAAACGCAAAAGCCCTCTCCATATCCGCAAAACCCTTTACTTCCTTTCCTAGCTCAAACCTGATGTCTACTGCACCCTTAGATATGCCTTAGCATAAGAGAGGGGTTACCTCAAATATCCTCCCGAGTATGCGAGGGGATTACCCAGCAGTGACTCCCTTTACTTTATCAAATAATAAAACATTAGTGACACGAATGTCACAACATGATAATGCAATAAAACTGTTCTTTGAGCTCGATAACTTACTTAGCAATAATTGAATCATAACTTTCAATATGAAATCCTTAACCTTAAATCCTTAATCCTTAATCCTCAAAATTGAATTCTCACATTCAAACCTTAATATCAAAGCCTCAATGCTAAATCATACAAGTATAAAACATAACCTAGATTAAAACATCTAGATTGCATTCCTTAATAAAGGCTATAACTTTAATGCCACAAGGGAATACTAATAATCAACCTACAAGGCATTACTTACTTAAATAACATTCTTCAATCATAATATAACTTAACTTATGATCATGATCGTCTATACTTTAAATAAATCAACTATAAGATATTACTACATATCAAAACATACATCCTTTACTTAATCAAGAGCTCAAATAACAATTAACATAATCATGCTATAACTTCCTTCCTTTCTTTCTTTTCCTTTCCTTTCCTTATACAGAGACTAATCAGACAGAGCATAAAATATTTTAATTGGATATTTATCTTGCCCTATCATGCTTCTAGAGCTTAATAGCTCAAGCCTTATACTTGGTTTAGAACCACCCACCTCGAAGATGAGCACCTCGATGACAAGCACGTGGATGAAGCAACGAGCTAAAAATCCTTCCGTGGTTCTTTTTGGGGCTCATCTCTTCCGACAAAAGCCGATTCATCGACTTAGCGGCCTTCTTCGAAGATTTCTAATATCTAACGAGAAATCAAACGATACTGAGTCTTTCCTCTCTTAACTAGGACTTAAACATGCATTGCATGACTTTAGAACCTTTATAAACATGAGGGTTTGAAAGACTAGAGTTTAGAACAAGTTTGAAGCAAAAATATAGCTGCAGAAGCCTTGCACGGGTCGTACTAGCCTTGCACGAGCCGTGCTAGGCCTTAAGGTGAAGCAAAACATGCCAAACTTTCCAACACGGTCCGTGCTAAGCTAGCACGGTCCGTGCAGACCCTAGTACGGGTCGTGCTATCTGCCCAAAAATTCTAGGATTTGGCCGAGAGCTCTGCACGGGCCGTGCTATGCCTTGCACGGTCCGTGCTATCTCACGGCCTTCAAAAACTCTCGATCGAGGTGTTGGTCGAGGCGTTTCTTGATCGCCTCTCCCTTTTCTCGATGTTTTAAACTTAAAAATAAGGCTTAGCACTTCGCTAAAACTTAAAAATGAGCATGCTTTAAACTTGAAAAGAAATCGACATAATAACGGCGTAAACACGACTATCTCTTAAACTCAAAAAAACTTTAAATGCGGAACTTTAAATACGGGAATTAAATACCGAACTTAAATGAAACTTGAACTAAATAACGATAATAACAACAATAATAATAACAGGAGCATAATAATAAGCTTACAAAAATGAAAGACAGAAAAGAAACGCGAAAATGAAATAAGAAGGAACTTGGATCCGACGTCGACGAAAAAGAATGAACAGAGTCGAGTGCGTCGAAGGAAGGTGGCTAGCTCGGCATCTCATCGAGTTGCAACGGCGGCAGAGCCACCTGCTACAACCCGACGGCGTCCCTAGCACCTTCCCCCACCGTATCCCTTCCATGCCACTCCGCTAGTCGACTCGGGGGTGAACTCATGAAGAGACTCCCCACTACTCTCGACTTTTCTCTCAACCTTTTCACTCTCAAGAAATGGAGATGTAAGAAGTGAAAATGAGAAAATGGGAGTGAAGGGGTGCTACCCTGTTTATAGGAGTGGATTTGGCTTCTCTAAGAAGCTTCTGCAGTGCAAGGATACTGCAAAAGTTACTCCGGGTTCGGTTAAAAGCTGTTTTATTCGATGTCGAGGTCTAAATGACCTCAGACATAAAATCTGAAAATACCGGTAGACTCATTGGCTTGAATACTATTGAACCAACTTAACACAGGATGAAGAACAGGTCGTCCGAAGTAAGACGAGCAAAGATTCCTTTTTTTTGGAATTACTTTTACTATTCACTCAGACTGACAGATTTTGCTCTCGAGCATTCGATTGACCTCAGAATTGAAATCTGTGAACGCCAACGGATTCCTTGAGTCATTTCCTATAAGAGGGACCTAACAGAACAAGACTCGAATTAATGAGGAGGATTTCATAAATTTTTTAAATCACGAACGCACGCAAAAGTTACTATTACTAAATTCTTTAAATATGTTTTTCATCACCGGGACCTCAAATGACTTCAGAATAAAATTTCAGAAATACCGGCATACTCCTTGAATTAAAACCTTTCTAAAAAGACCAAAATCGGCCATAATAGAGTTAAGATCAAAATTTCCAAAAAGATGATTTTACGAAAATTGACCCCTAAAGCTGTGACTGACATCTGACTTCACTTAAACCTTATAAAAATCTCTTTCTTAACTTCTTAATTACTCTTAAGAACTCTCTAATCCTGATCTGAAAATCTGAGGCATTACAGTATTTGGTGCTATGTATCAAGAAATATAATCAATATTTCAAACATCTACATGGTATCAACCCTATAATACTCAAACGAGTCTCACTATACAGCCATGGTTGCCCCATCCTCCGCGCCGTTAGTCACCATTAACATCGCATATCAAGCACCAATCAAACTCACCTCCACCAACTTTTGTGGATGGAGAATGCAGTTTCAAACAGCCTTAACAGGCTACAATCTACTCGGCTATGTTGATGGTATCAGTTCCTGTCCGATGTTATCCTCCACCCCTACCGAAGTCCTCACCTCTACCGCTGCTCGTCAATCTTGGATCCGACAAGATCAAGTAATCCTTAATGCCATTGTTGGCTTCCTCTCTTCATCGCTGCTTCCCTTAATCGCCACTGCAACCACATCGAAGCAAGCATGGGACATTCTCCATGCTACATATGCTAAACCATCTCATGGTCACCTTATACAACTTCGGTCAGCCCTTGATCATCTCACGAAAGGCACCAAGACTATCTTTGAGTACATGATTGAAGTAAAAACTTTAAGTGATGAGCTCCTCTTACTCAATGCTCTCTGTGATGTTGATGACCTTACTCTCAAGGTACTTAATGGCCTTGATGACGAATATCAAGGTCTAGCAGATGCAATCAAGGCCAGAGATACATCCGTCATGTTTGAAGAACTACATGAAAAATTAACACTATGAGAAGCACAACTCCTCTCTGCTGCACCGTGCTCATCTGCTCCCGTGACGGCAAATCCTGCTGCCAAATATTCATCTCATCCTCATGTTCCAAATCATAGTCTTTTGCCACCGACCTAGTCTCCTCAATCTCGCCATTCCTTCAATCATCCTACCAATTCTAAAAGACAACATCGCCCTTACAAAGGCTTCGATCAGTTATGTGGTGAGCAAGGCCATACTGCCAAGCGATGTAACACCTTCACTTTCTCTCGCTCGGCTACTACTTCTCAGCAATCTCCCCCGCCTTCTCAGATGAATATTGCTTCCATCGTTGCTCCTTCTACTGCAGAATGGTTACTTGACTCCGGTGCCTCTCATCACATCACCAATGATCTCCACAATCTCAGCCTCCATTCTCACTACTCAAACTCTGATGGTTTTGAGATTGGTGATGGTACTCTCCTACAGATCACCCAAACAGGATCATCATCCGTTTCCTGCCCTTCTCATAAATTTTCTCTGCATGATGTTCTCTATGTTCCCTTTATGAAGAGGAATCTTATCTCTGTCTCTAAATTTTGCCTCTCTAATAATGTTTCAATTGACTTTCTCTCTTCTTCTTTTATGATGAAGGATCCTCAGACTGGCTCGATTCTCCTAGAGGCAAAAGCTAAAGATAGAGTGTACTTATGGCCTACTTATTGTAGCCCTCTTACCTATTCGTGTGTTTCTACTACTTTTTCAGTCTGGCATGATCGCTTAGGCCACCCCTCTAATAAAGTCATTCAATCTCTTGTGTCCTCTAGTCTCATTTCATTGTCATCTAGTCATTTATTTCCTCAGTCCTGTGATGCTTGCTCATGTAATAAAAGCACAAAATTACCATTTAATAAATCATCTCTTACGAGTCATTCTCCCTTACAGCTTGTGTATTCTGATGTTTGGGCTTCCTCTATCTCTTCTGCTAATGGTAGCAAGTACTATGTTATTTTTGTCGATCACTTCACACGGTATATTTGGTTATATCCAATGCATAAAAAATCCGATGTTCTTATGATGTTCGCCAAATATAAAGCTCTAATTGAATCTTACTTTAAATGTCATATTATTCAACTCTATACCAACAATGGGGGGAATACATCGCTTTAAAATCTTTTCTTGCCGAATTAGGTATTCCTCACCTGACTTCTCCACCTCATACTCCCCAACACAATGGCTTTGCTGAACATCGTCATCGCCATATTGTTGAAACTGGCCTCATCTTATTACATCATGCCTCCCTACATTTGTCTTTCTGGCCGATGTTTTCTCCACTACTATTTTTCTAATCAATTGCATGCCGAAAGCTAACATGTCAAATGTATCATCTTACTCAAAATTGTTTGGTAAAACTCCTAACTATACAAAGCTTCGTGTGTTTGGCTGCTTGTGTTACCCTTGGCTTAAACCCTACTCATCACATAAATTTGATCTAAAATCTCGTCTTTATGTCTTTATTGGCTATTCTCTCTCACAAAGTGCTTATCACTGTCTTGATCCTAGTTCTAATAGTGTTTGTGTGTCTCGCCATGTTTTATTTGTTGAGAATTCATTTCCCTATGCCAAACTATCAGCCCCATCTTCATCATCCCTCCCCGACTCAACTCCTCACATTCCTGATCCTGCATCTCTCGTCGCTCCTCCTGTGCCAATGCCACCAGTTGCTCGAGCTCCTAATCCCATTACAATTTCTCCATCCGAGTCACCACCGATTCAGCCCTCGCCATCTCTGAATACTCACTTTATGATCACTCATTCCAAGAACAATATTTTCAAGCCGTCCACTCGATTCTCTTGTACTGCTGTGTCTACTAACCATTCTCTTGAACCTACATGTGTTTCACAGGCTCTCAAAGATCAACTCTGGCGGAAAGCTATGTCTGAGGAGTTTGTGTTAAATGGTACAGGCCTTA
This sequence comes from Perilla frutescens, assembly GCA_026008535.1. NCBI lineage: Eukaryota > Viridiplantae > Streptophyta > Magnoliopsida > Lamiales > Lamiaceae > Perilla > Perilla frutescens. Next base: position 22,900,547 of record BRKX01000010.1, on the reverse strand, counting down.
TTGAAGAAGAACTAGATAGGCAAGAAAGATTAATTGTATTTGTATGTTATAAAGAAACGATTACAGTTCTCCTTTAAAGGAGATGTTTTGTACAATAAAAGGAAATAGATCAAATTGAATCCCTAACTTCCCGGAACTATTTTGGGTCATTATTTCTTCTTGGTTCTTTCCTTCCAACACTTCCCCTCAATTTAAGTGGTGATGTCACCAACACTTAACTTGTGAAGAACCTCCGCAAAGCTTTAAGAACTAACTTCCTTAGTCAGAATATCCACCAAATGGTCCTCTGAACGTACAAACGGAAGCTCAACAACCCCACTTTCAATCTTCTCTTTGATGAAGTGTCGATCTACTTCAACATGTTTAGTTCTATCGTGTTGAACTGGATTCTCCGAGATACTGATTGCTACCTTATTGTCACAGAATAATTGACTCTTTTGAGACGGTGGGAAACCAATCTCGGTTAATAACCTTCTCAACCACAAGATTTTCGTGAGCCCACTTTTGATTCCTCTGAATTCTGACTCGGCACTTGATAAAGCAACAATTTTTTGTTTCTTACTTCTCCATGTGACCAGATTTCCTCCAACAAACATGAAATATCCTCATGTAGATCTTCTGTCTACCAGATTTCCGGCCTAATCCGCATCTGTGTATGCATAAACATCAAGATTTCCTTTTTTCTCAAGTAGTATACCATAACCTATTGTACCCTTAAGATAGCGAACAATTCGTAGAGCAACCTCCATATGGTCCATTTAAGGTTTGTGCATAAACTGACTCACGATTCCTACTGCATAAGAGATATCAGGTCGAGTTTGGGATAGATAAATCAGCTTTCTGACTAGACGTTGATATCGTTCTCGATCTGTTAGGGAAGCTCCTTCAAGAATCTGCAGCCTATGATTGACCATAATTGGTGTCTCTGTCGGTTTACAGTCCAGCAATCCAGTCTCAGCCAATAGATCCAGGATGTATTTCTTTTATCGCAAGAATATACCCCTTTTTGATCTCAGAACTTCGACACCAAGAAAATACTTTAGTGTCCCAAAATCCTTCATTTTAAACTCTCGGAACAAGTTATGTCTCAACTTCATGATTTCTTCAGTGTTATCTCCTGTGATGATCATGTCATCCACATAGATGATTAAACATATCACCCGGTTAGCTTGCCGTTTTAAAAACAGGGTATGATTAGAGTTACTCTGTTTGTACCCTTATTTTACCATAGTATCTGTGAATCGCCCAAACCAAGCTGTTAGTGACTGCTTTAGACCGTATAAGGTTTTCTTCAGTCTGCATCATTCCCCATTTATATATTCCCCCGAAAAAACTGGAGGTGCTTCCATATACACTTCTTTCTTCAATTCTCCATGAAGGAAGGCATTGGTTATATCAAACTGGTGTAGAGGCCAATCTCGATTAGCTGCAATGGATAGTAGTACTCGTATAGTGTTCATCTTAGGAACCGGAGAAAAAGTTTCTGAATAATCAATCCCATATGTCTGAGTGTAGCCTTTTGCTACCAGTCTTGCTTTGTATCTCTCAATGGTACCATCTGGCTTCCGTTTGATGGTGAAAACCCATCTGCAGTCGACAGGTTTCTTTCCTTTTGGCAACTGGCATTTTTCCCAAGTGTTATTTCTCACCAGTGCACCCATCTCTTTTTTCATTTCTTCTCTCCAACATTAATGTTCCATTGCTTCTTCGACAGTCAATGGAATATTCTCTTCTCTTAGGAGTGATGCCTCAAAAGCTTGAGCTGAGGTAGTTAGATGACTTGTAGCACTATCTTCAACGGAATATCGAGATCTTCGTTTAGTATGTTTAGGAGAATACCTCTTGGGTGGAACTCCTCTGTTCCGCCTTGGAGGCAACACATATCTTCCAGCCTCCGTACTCACTTTTGTGCTCCCATCATCAAGAATAACTTCATTACCCGTCTCTTTATTACTATTTTCTCCTTCCAATTCATTAGTATCAGTATTATAGAAAGAACTAGTATTGTTACTATTGTCATTAGAAGTTTGTACCTCAGATATCCAGGAAGGTGAAGACGTTTCAGAAGCATGATCACCCAGGACTATGGACTGCATTATGTTTGGAGATGTCTCCGCGATGTTGTTAATTTCATCTGTTGGGTCAGTTTCCAGAATAGGAGCTGAGAAGCTTGGTTGTGGTATCGAAAGCCAACTTAAGGAGTCACTAGGTTCTAGACTCTCCCCCTGACTCCTAAGATGGTGGAAAAATACTCGTTTTCCAAAAAATCACAGTTCATAGTGGTGAACATCCGACGGGACTTGGGATCGTAGCACCGGTATCCTTTCTGAGTGATACCGTAGCCAACAAAGACACATTTGATGGCACAAGGAGAAAGTTTATCACGGGTATGTTTAGGAAGATGGACAAAGACAGAACAGCTGAACACCCTAGGTTTAAGGGTGAGAGGAGTAGGGATCTCAGCTTGTGTGGACAAGACTTGGAGAGGAGTTTGGAGCTGTAAAGCCTTGGTAGGAAGCCGGTTTAAGAGATAGACCGATGTTGCAAGGACTTCCGGCCAGAAGTAATTTGGTGTTCTGGAGTCAAGCAACATGGCTCGGGCCATTTCAAGAAGGATTCGGTTTTTGCGTTCAGCAACGCCATTTTGTTCTGGAGTATGGGGACAGGTGGTTTGATGAACGATGCCATGATAACTAAAAAATTGAGACATCTTAGAATTAACAAATTCGCCCCCATTGTCAGAGCGGAGAACCTGAATAGATTTTTGAAACTGAGTTTTGACTAGAGCATGAAAATGAGTGAATTTAGAAAAGACTTCGGACTTATTTTTTAAAAAATAGATCTAAGTCATCCTAGAACAGTCATCTATAAACAATAAGAAATATTGATACTCGGGTCCCCCAATAATGGGTGCAGGACCCTAAATATCAGAATGAACAATAGAAAAAATGGAATTAACTCGTGTATTATTGAATTTAAATGACTGTCGGTGGCTTTTGGCCAAAAAACAAGTGTCACAATGTATGTCTCTAGAAAGAACAAGGTTTGGAAACAACAATTTCAGATAACTAATAGAAGGATGCCCTAACCGACGATGCCAAAGCCAAGCCTCCCGGTTACCAGGCCCGTAAGTCAGCATCGCAACACCTTTTAGAGCTATCTCATCCACATAGTATAGTCTATGTCTCTCAGTGCCATGTACAAAAATATCCCTCGTCCGAATATCCTGTAACAAACATAAACGAGGTTGCATGAGCAAAGTATAATTTAGTTCTCGTGTAACATGGCTAACAGACAAAAGCTTGTGTGATAGAGTCGACACAAGTAAACAATTAGACAATTGAAGGGTGGGAGATAAATTGATGGTGCCGGCTCCTTGAACCGGTGCAAGTCCTCTATTTGCAGTCTGAACAAAAGATTTCCTGGGTGTTCTTGGTTCAACAATATCTGAAGGATCAAAGGTCATAGTGTCGGTGGTACCACAGTCGAAAATCCACTGTCTATTTTTTTTAATACCCACATCGAGAACCGTGCACACTTCTGGATAATCTTCAAGGACCTGAAAAGGGTTAGTACAAGATATGGGGTTGTTGTGTAATTTCTCAAAACTGTGCTTATGTATGGGGCGCTGATTACAGTTTGTCATAGTTGGGGGACCAATTTGTAATATCCCTTCCTTATGACTACCTTCATTATTTGGAAACCTAGCCGCCGATGCACTTGTATTCGCCCTTGCTATGGAGTTCGCTTCTGCTACTCCAGACTTCATGTCACCGGTCGCTGCCTCGGCGTTGCCTGTTCCGGCATCGGTAGCCCGGTCAGTGGCGACCGTGGTGGCGACGCCTCCTCCTCGATTCTGAGCATGTTTCGGCTGTTTGGTTTTCTTTGTGTCATCCCACCAGTCGGGGTATCCAACGAGCTGAAAACACGATTCTCTAGTGTGTTTCTTCATTTCACAGTGCGAGCATACTAACTTGGACTTATCGTCCTCGGTTGAACGAGCTCCTTTTCCTTTGTAGCCTCTATGAGGCCTGTCCCGAGCCGCTAAGTCAAGACCGATGCCCGATGATGTGTCACCTTGATCTCCGGTGACTGCCGGCCGAAGGATTCGGTCCCTGGCGGTCTCCCGACGTACCATTCCATACGCCGTCTCAATTGAGGGTAGCGGTTCTCTCTTCAAGATCTTCTTTTTAACATGTTCATACTTGTTGTCTAGGGCTAGGAGGAATTGGTACAACCTCTGTGTCTGGACAATTCGATTATATATCTCTATGTCTTTAGAACACTCCATTGGTTTAGGCTCTTTTCTATCAATTGTCGTCCAAATTTCCTGCAGTTTTGCCCAAATCTCCTCTAAAGTATGTTCTCCCTATTTGATTGTGTTTGCCTACCGGTGCAGATCAAATACCTGTAACGAATCTGTTCCACTGCCATAGGTAAGTGCTAAACTCTCCCATACAGATTTAGACGTGGGATGTTTGGATACTGCATTGATAAGATGTGGTTCCATATTCTGCACCAACCAAGTAAAGACACATTGGTCGTCTTGTTCCCATCTTTTGTACCCTGGATCGCTTGTTGGAGGGGGACTGGGGTCTCCGGAGATATACTGGGATTTACCCCTTACCCCAATGGCTTTTTTCATCAACACTGCCCATAGAGAGTAGTTATCTCCGCTAAGCTTGAATCCAATGTTCAAGGATTCGGTGTTCAGTTGAGGGTACTGCAACCCAAGGCTATTTTTGTAATAGCCCGGTCCCGAGATAGGGATTAACGAATGGGGACGGGGTGTTATTAAGGGATTTAATGAGTAAAGTCAGAAGATTAACGAAGAAGTTTAAGAATAAAGGTACACTTTGAAGATAGTTGATGATACTCGGGTTTACTTGATTAAGAAGGAAACATGCTTTAGCGGAATAAAATAGCTAACTAATCAGATACCAACAAGCATAGGCTCTATTATAGGCGAAAGGAAAACATACTCGGAAAGCGAAAATAAACTTAATATGCATCTTATATATATATGTAATCATGTCTGGGAATATTCTTAGAATCTCGAATAATCATAATAGAACTTTGAATGGAATTTAGAAAGAGTTAATCAGAGTAGCATAACACATAATGGGATTTCAAAGAAACTTATATAATAGCAAAACAATCTTGGCAGCCAACCCACATCCACAACCACCATCATCCTCGGCATCTCAACCTGATAACATTTGAAAAAGAGGGCGTGAGCACTAATGTACTCAGTGGGTTTTTAATGAAAGCTTCTTTAATAACTTGAGAAATATCCAACAATGAACTGGGGGTATATGGAGAGCAAAATGCAAAAGCCCTCTCCATATCCGCAAAACCTTTTCTTTACTTTTGGGCCTAACCTTGGCTCAAACCTGATGTCAACTGTACCCTTAGGCATGCCATGGGATAGAAGAGGGGTTACCTCAAATATCCAAACGAATTTGTGAGGGAATTCACCCAGTAGTGACTCCCTCTAAAAGTTGTGAGCTTAATTTCTGCTTAAGCGAAATGCTAAGTCCCTTACTTCCTTCATCTTGCTAGCAAAACCAATCTTAGAGCAACGTCTAAGGGCTAGTCCTTTAATAAAGCATAATCTTGGCCTATAAGGGATTTAACGCTACCCTAACAAGGCAATCCTTAATTCTTAACTTACGAGCCTTAACACAATATAAACATTCAATACAAGGAGATGAACGTAAATGAATACGAATTTCAACTAAAGACTATTCTAAACATCACATGCTAAGCATAACAATACTTTAATATTTCTAGCATTTCTAAACATGCTCAAGAGTTTAATTAGAACATAATATCTTTCTTTCCTACCTTCCTTGTACAGAGATCGATCAGGCAGAGCAAAAATGCTTTATTGGATATCTCATTTGCCCTATATGCTTCTAGAGCTTATTAGCTCAAACTTTAGATGAGTATAGATTTACCCACCTCGATTACTGGACATAAGATGAAGCAACGAGCTAAAGATCTTTCTCCGATTTCCTATGAGGCTCACTTCCTCCTACAAAAGTCGAATCATCGACTTAGCGACCTCCTTTGAAGAAATTGACTATCTAAAGCGAGAAATAATGACATTTTACTCGAAGACTAAAATCTAAGATTTATTTACAGATTGCACGACTTTACGACTTTGTAAATTTCGAGAAGAATTTATTTAAAGAACATCTCGACTTGATTTCTCAATTTTTAGACAAAGAATAACTTGAATAGATTACTCGAAATAAATTGAGAATATCTTGATTGCTTCTCTAAAATTTAACTTGAAAATAACTTGTAAATAACACGACTTGAAAAGCTTGAAAAGCTTGGGAAGAGGGTACGAAAATAGCCGAAAACAAACGGCGGAAAAACAACACGGAGAAAGGGGCCGCCGCGGCGCACATGGGCGCCGACGGGCTCCCCCCCGCTGCGGGGCCACCTTGCCCCGGCGGGCTCCCTGCCGCCGCGGGGCCACCTTGCCCCGACGGGCTCCCCACCCCCGGCGGGCTAGGCGCAGCCGAGGGGGGTGTGGCGCGGCGGCGCACCCCCCCCCTCCCCCCCCCCCGCGGGGCTCCTTTTCTCTCTCTCTCTTCTACTGGGTTTCTTCAACTGAGTTCTTCGTGTTCGTTGATTCTTCGACGAACACGAAGAACAATTAACCCGAATTTTCTTAAAACCAAAATACTTGAAATTAACATGCAACAACATGCTTTAACTTTAAAAAGAATTTTGGCATTATAACGACGTAAACACGATAATCCTCTTTAAATATTTAGAATAACGATGAAATCTCTAAATACAGCTTGAACGGAATTTAAACAGAATAAACGGGCCTAATCTCAAGAATAATAACGACATGAATAAAGCGAGAAATATAACATAAACTTTATTAACTTGGAACTTCAATAAAAACTGAAATATAACTTAGACGGAAGGTAAACGAGCAATAATGAAAAATGCGAAGAACGTAAAGAACGGAAAGTAAATGCGGAATTTAAAGATGGAAAAGAAATGGAGATCGAGACCGACGAACAAGAATGGACGGGGTTAGGTGCGTCGAAGGAAGGTGGCTAGCTCGGCGTCTCGTCGAGTTGCAACGGTGGCAGAGCCACCCGCTACAACCCAACGGCGCCTCTAGCACCTTCCCTCACCACATCCCTTCCACGCCACTCCGCTCGTCGTCTTGCAGAACACTCACGAAGAACGCTTTTTTACTTCCACAGAACTTTCTCAGCTCTTACGAGCTTTCCCACTCTCTATGAAGTGAAATGGATGAAAATGAGCAAATGAATGCAAAGGGGTGGCCTTGTATTTATAGGAAAAGCTTTGGCTTCCAACGGAAGCCACTTCAGTGCAAGAATACTGCAAAAGTTACCCCGGATTCGGTTAAAAGCTGCTTTATTCGATGTCGAGGTCCAAATGACTTCAGACACGAAATCTAAAAATACCGGGATACTCGTTGGCTCGAATACTAGTGAACAAACTTGATTCGTGAAAAAGACGGGGTCGTCTGAAGAAAGACGAGCAAAGATTCCCTTTTTGGAATTACTTTTTACTATTCACTCAGACTGACAGATTTTACTCCCGAGCATTCGATTGACCTCAGAATGGTAATCCGTGAAGGCCAACGGAATCCTTGGGTCATTTCCCATAAGAGGGGCCTAACAGAACTAGACTCAGATCGACGAGGAGGATTTCGTAAATTTCTCAAAACACGAACGCACGCAAAAGTTACTATTCATTCATCCTTTAAATACGTTTTTCATCACCGGGAAGTCGATTGACTTCAGAATTAAAATCCGAAAACACCGGCATACTCCTTGATTTAAAACCTTTCTAATGAGACCACGAATGGCCATAAAAGAATTAAGATCAAATTTTTTGAAAAGTTGATTTGCATGAAAACTGACCCTTAAAGTCGTGACTGACATCTGACCTCAATTAACCTTAATTAATTTTCTTTCTTAACTTCTTAATTATAATTAAGAATCCTCCAAACCTTAATCGTAAATCTGGGGTGTTACATCCTACCCCCTTAAAGAAATTTCATCCCGAAATTTACTAACCATGATAAACGATATCAGGGTACTTTTTGAGTAGCTCGAATTCGAGCTCCCATGTTGCTTCCTCTAAACCATGAAGGTTCCAGATCATCTTTACAAGATTGATCTCCTTGTTCCTTAACTTTTGGATCTTTTAACTCACAAAGGCCTGGGGCTTCTCTTCATAGGCTAAGTTCTCATTCAGGACTATCTCTTCCTTGCAAATCACGTGCTTTGGATCAAACACGTACTCTCTACATTGAGACATGAAAAGACCTCATGAACATCACTCAGGTTGGGTGGTAAGGCTAACCTGTAGGCTACTTTATTCACCTTTTCTAAATCTCAAAAGGTCCAATAAATATGGGCCTTAACTTGTTTCGTTTGGCAAAACGAACCACTCATTGACGGAGACATTTACAAGAATACTATCTTTAATGTCGAATCTTAGTTCCGTTCTTCTTTCGTCTATATAAGCCTTTTGTCTGTCTTGAATTTCCTTGATTTGCTGATGAACAAGCTCGATCTTCTGGACCGCTTCCGGGACCATTTCTGGTCCAAGTATCCTTCTCTCTCTAACTTCGTCTCGATACAAGGGCAATTTACACTTTCTACTGAACAGGGCTTCATAAGGGCCATACCGATCGATGACTGGTAGCTGTTGTTGTACGCAACTTTTATCAATTACAGTAGCTCCTCCCAGCTGCTTCTGTGATCGATGAATACTCCTCTAAGCATGTCTTCTAGATTCTGAATAGTCCTTTCAGACTGGTCATTCATTCGAGGATGAAAGGACGTGCTGAAATTGAGCTTTCATCCCATTGCCTCTTGTATACTCCTCCAAAATCTTGACGTAAATCTCATATCACGATTCGATATAATCGAGACCGGCACATCGTGCATTATGCACAAATTTCCTATCATACATCTGGGCTAATTGATCTAGCCCATTTGTCATGATAACAGCAATGAGAGGTGCTGCTTTCGATAATCAATTCACGATTACCCAAATAGTGGTATTCCACCACTTAGACTTTGGTAATCCTACCACAAAGCCTATACTACTATGATCCTACTTCCATTCAGGAATTTCTATGGGTTGGAGCAACCAGAAGGTTTTTGATGCAAGGCTCCACTTGTTGACAAATCAACACCTTTCTACGAAGGCGGCTACTTTTCTCTTCATGTTATTCTGCTAGAAGTTCTTTTTGAGGTCTTGATACATCTTGGTGCTTCCGGGATGTGCTGTATGTGGCTTGTCATGTGCCTTGCACATGATTTCCTCATTTAGTTCTTTCTTGCTTGGCACACAAAGCTTTCCTTTGAATAAGAGCGCTTTATCGGTGGCTTCTGCGAAGTCTTGCGTGCTATCTAATCGTGCTTCTAGGCTTTTCTTCTCGAGAAACTCATTTCATTTCCAAACCTTAACTATCCTTTATCTCAGTTCAGGATGAGTGACTATCGTGGCGATTTGCTACTTAATTGATTGCAGGTGGTGTTAGCACCTCGATTCCTAACTTCTTGAATTCCTTATCGAAGCTGCTTTTGAACTAAAACGAATCCTAACTCTGCCTTTTCTTTCCTACTTAGGGCATCTGCTACCATATTATCCTCGTCTGGGTGGTAGTGAGTCATGCAGTTGAAATCCTTTTCAAGTTCTTAGCCATCTTCTCTGTCTTATGCTAGGATCATTTTGCTTGAAGAAATACTTTAGACTCTTGTGATCTTGAGAAGAGTCTTACACTTGGCTCCGTAGAGATAGTGCCTCCAGATCTTTAGCGCAAAAACAACCTCTGCTAGTTCTAAATCATGCATGAGGTAGTTCTACTTGTGATTCTTAAGTTACCTCGAAGCATAAGCGATTACCTTTCCTCTCTTCTTCAGCACGCATCCTAATCCTTTTCTCGACGCATAAGCATAAACCACGAAATCTTCATTTTCTTCCGAAATAGCCAATCATCGGGCTTGTGGTTAACATCTTTTTTCTTGAAACTTTTCTCGCACTCGAGTGTCTACCTAAACTTGAAGTCCTTCCTCAACACTCGCGTCATAGCCTTAGCTATTGATGAGAATCCTTCGATGAATCTACGATAGAATCCCGTAAGTCCTAGAAAACTTCTTATCTCATTCACATTCCTTGGAGACTTGGAGTTGCTTGCAGCTTCAATCTTAGCTGGATCTACTTTGATTCCTTCTACTGAAACCATATGACCTAGAAACATAACTTCTTTAAGCAAAAACTCACACTTACTAAACTTAGCGTAAAGCCTTTCTCCTCTTTAACTTCTCCAGCACCACCCTTAGGTGCTCTTGATGCTCCTCTTTGTCCTTCGAATAGATGAGGATATCATCTATGAAAACTAGCGCAAACTTATCTAGATACAGGTAAAAACCCGGTTCGTTAAATCCATAAACACTGCTGGGGTATTGGTCAATCCGAATGGCATTACCACAAACTCGTAATGCCCAAAGCGAGTCCTAAAAGCAGTATTAGGAATATCCTCATTTCAGATCTTCAGCTGATGATACCCAGATCTTAAGTCTATCCTTGAGAAGACACTTGCTCCCTTAAGCTTGATCAAAGAGATCATCTATTCTTGGGTGAGGGTATCGATTCTTGATGGTCAACTTATTAAGCCTTCTATAGTCGATGCACATTCTCAATGTGCCATCTTTCTTCTTCGCAAACAAGATTGGAACTTTCTGAGGCGACACACTAGGTTGGATAAAACCTAGGTCTAATAACTCTTGCAGTTGAACCTTGAGTTCTTGCGACTCCTTAGGCGCCACTCTGTAAGGGGCTTTTGACTGGTCCAGCTCCTGGTTCTAAACCGATAGTGGATTCCACTTGCCTATATGGTGGTAGTTCTGATAGGTCCTTTGGAACTACGTCTTCAAAATTTTCTTGTGCCTGAAATGCCTTCTATTGCAAACTCTCCTTCCTCTTTCTTCGTTGCAACCGCTTTTCGATGGTATTCTGACTTTATAGCCTCTGCTGGGGATCACCATCACTTGCAGGCGTAAAGATCGCATGACTGGACCTTAAACGTAAGCTCAGAACTTATCTAACGTCATTCTTCAGATTGCCTCTTAATACTGGACGAGCTGAAAGATCACTTTTAGAGATTCGCGTCCTATTAGAAGGGCGCTAACTATCATACTTAGATTCTTCTTCCTATTTGGGACTACTCCCTCTTATTCTTCCCAAGGAATATTGCCTTATACTCTCTACTCTAATCAAGAATCCACACTCGAGCTCTATGAGTGGGAGCAAAACAAAATGATTGCCTCTGAGTGTCTCTAAACCTGGTCCTTTCACTGTAGAAAGCTGCGTCTTGAGCTGACGATGTCGATGCTTCCTTTTTCTGGTTTAGATTGTACTCATGAGCTTTGAGAGAACCAAATAGTTCCCTAGGAGTGATGCTATTTAGATTTCTTGATTCCTTTGTAGCTATCACTTTCATATCCCATTCTTCAGTAAGATTATCCAATATCTTGGAATTCATCTCAGAATTGGGATAAATCCTTCCGAGGTTGTTCATTCTACTGATGATGCCTAGAAATCTAGTTTCAAAGCTTGAGATGGACTCTTCTGCCTGCATTTTGAAAGATTCATACCTGTCAACTGCCAGTTGGAGTTTGTTTCCTTTTATGGCTTCAGACTCTCTGCAAAGATCTGCGAGTAGATCTCATATTTCCTTAGCAGTTGTGCAGTTCTTTGTATCCTTCATACGGTCTTCATCTAGAGTTTGAAATAGTGCGGCTTGAGCAACGAACTCTAGATTTTTTAACTTCTTATCTTCACTGGTGAGAAGATTAGTTGGCTTCGGAATCCTTGTCGGTTGATTGATATCAACTATGTGAGCGTCATTGTCCATCATGATGATGATTGGACCGTCTTCGATGACTTTCCACATATTTTCATGAATTGAGCAGAGATGCGTCTTCATTCTCCTGCTCCAGTTATCATAATTTTCAACTGAAAACAAAGGTAGCTTATGGTTTCCCATAGCTGAAATGTTAGTACAGATAAGTAGATCTGATTTAGTTGATCTGCAGAAACGGCTGATCCTTAGAATCAGTCGCTCTGATACCACTTGTTGGTCCCGGGCGAGTCGATATCAGTTTAGAGGGGGGGTGAATAAACTGATTAAAACTTTTTACTTTAAGTGCGGAATAACAGGGCCCTTTGACTCGCTTAATGAAACTTATCTATGCACAGACTTAATAAACAATTAAGACAGTTTAAGTGCAGCTTGTGTGAGATTGTGTGTAGTTCAAAGATATGTAATAACCAAGATAGTACAACACACAAGCAATTTATAGAGGTTCGAAGTCTCAAACTTCTACGTCCTCTCTTCCTTCCGCAGAAGGGCAACTTCACTATATAACTTGAGTTTCTTTACAAATTATACAATGAAGGATAGTTGGCTGAACCTGGTAACTGCTCGCTACCTCAACGGGTCGACGGCTCATACTTTAAGTCCCTAACTGCTTGCTAGGAAGATAGGTGCTATTGTCATCTTTACAAGGTTTTAGATCTCTTTCGATCTTCAAGAGGTTAGTCTTGAACAGGGGTTATCAACTGGTGTGCTCCTTCAATTGAGCTGAGCAGTTGATCGTTGTGTAGCTGAAACTAAAAAGACTGCCCTGGCTGGATTGTCAACAGCTGGCTGATTATCTTAACTCTGTGAATTTCTTCTTCTCAGTAGAACTCTCGCAGTTTCTATTAAATGCTGAACTTGAGCTTGAGTGAGAGAGAGAGAGAGAGAGGGAAAAGCTCTTGCTTGTATATGTAAAAGTTGTGCAGACAAAGGATTCTTCTTGGTTCTGCTTGAGAGAGTTGAGAGTTCTTAGCGTTCAGCATTTTTAAACTCTGATTCACTTGTCTTTTATAGATGAGTGATTTTATGACCATTGAGTTCCATTGTCCATTGATCGGTGGCCCTGTTGGCTCATCAATGGAGAATGATCGCTTGGAGCTTTTGGTTTGAAGTAGCCGTTACTCTGCCAATCGATCTTCATTGGATATTTAATTCTAGGATCTTTGTTGAAGCATTTATTCCAAGATTCGGTAGTTTGAGCAATAACCTCCAAGGTTCTTTGGCTTCAGTTTTCTTGGCAACTTTGAGTTCCAGTTGACAGTTCTGGACTTGTCAGCTGAGTTTGACTATTGCTCCAGTTGGCAGTCTTGAGCTCGTCAACTGAGTTTGGTTGTTGCTCCAGTTGGCAGTTTTGAGCTCGTCAGCTGAGTTTGGTTGTTGCTCCAGTTGGCAGTTATAAGCTCATCAGCTGAGTTTGGCTGTTGCTCCAGTTGGCAGTTTTGAGCTCGTCAGCTGAGTTTGGCTGTTGCTCCAGTTGGCAGTTTTAAGCTCATCAGCTGAGTTTGGCTGTTGCTCCAGTTTGGCAGTTTTGAGCTCGTCAGCTGAGTTTGGTTGTTGCTCCAGTTGGTCATCAGTTGAATACTTTCTGTCTTCAGTCTAAAACTGATCTCTTATCAGTTCTCTTAGTTGACTCTTTTCTTCCTCAGCTTAACTGACTTAGTTGTCAGTTTGTTTCAACTGTTCAACTTCTTGACTTCTCAGTTCAGTTAACTTCTGACGTATCCTTCAGCTTGCTGACCATACTCTTGATTGGTTGACTTTGACTTTGCTTGATATCCTTTTTTTTATGATGCCCTGGATTGATCAGCTCCGATCTGTAGCTTGACTTTCAGTCAGTTTTTCACAAATAGTTTTGACATCTCATCAAAACTTAATCTAGGGGTTCCTTGATAGTTTTTCCTAACAGAAATAATCATTAAGAATGCGTCTCTCTACCAATTTAAATATTTTGATGCCAACTTGGTTAGATTCTTCATCATCTGGGACAACAAGGTAATATTTCATGTGTTCGATTGCCACTTGAACACGCTGAAACATTGAATTAGTGTATACCTTTTGAAATTGTGCCTCCCAAGGATATTGTGTCGTACACACATAAATCTTGTTCTTTGAATCAAAGTCAGTCATAAAATCCTTCGAAATCTTACTCCCCATGGCCATCTCATATTGTTCCATAAATTGTATTAGCGAACACCTTGAGTGAAGAAACACATCAAAGTAAGCATGTATCCCCTCACTTCTTTGTGTAGAAATCATTCTAGCCCAGAAGGTATGGTTCAAGTAAATCGGAACCCAATTTTCCTTTCATTATACAAGTCTTGAAGCCATTTGTTGCTTTCAAGATGATTTCTTACAAGGAACTTAATCCACCTCATCTCAAAGGTCTTCATATCAAGATTATCGTACACAATCACTTTTCATTCATTAATGACTTTGTTATAATCAGGCACAAATCTAAACTTTATCGATAACTTTGCCATAATATACTAAATGCAATATCGATGAATAGTGTTCAGCATAATATCCTGCAAAGCTAGCTTTATACTTTCACACTGATCAATTATGATATATGTAGGATGAATCCCACCCATTGCCTGAAGCCAATTCAAAAAAACCCATTTGAACAATGCTGCATTTTCGTGTATAGCCAAAGCACATCATAACAAAATGTGTGATACCCCGTCCCTTTTTCTAAATTATGAATTATAATTTTTGGAAAATGGTTTTGAAATTGATATTACTTGAATATTAATCATGTGAGTATGTTTGTATTATGCCGTTGATTTAATGCAGGTTGTTCTACTTGAGCCGATACGTCACAGTACAGTGATGTTATACTGAGTGTATAACACAGTTTGAATTTTAATACTAAAGTGTCGAGTTATATGATAATGAATGCGTGTTATTGCATTGAGTTTTGTTTGCCAAAACCTTAAATACCCTAACGTTGAGTTGATCGAGGGGCGAAGCGCCCCGATGGGGGCTAGGGGGCAACGCCCCCTGCTTTTTCGGTGTGTATTAAAAGTGTTTCGAAAATCTAAGTCGTGTTAAATGGAGTTGAAGATGTTCGGGAGTCGAAATAGAATCGGGGGTTGAATGGGGCACGCCGCGCACCCGCGGGGTGGTGCGCACCCGCGGGGCCGTGCGCGGCCGCGGGAGGCTGCGCGCCCCCGGGGCATGGGCAAGGCGCGCGCCCGCGGGGTGTGCGCGCTCGCGGGGAGCTTGGGCCGAGAGCCCCCTCGCGCGGTCGCGGGAGGCGCGCGGTCGCGCGGGCTGGGCCGGATTTCTATCTATAAATACCACACTTATTCATCTCATCTTCATTTCTTCTCTCTTTTGGGCGATTCTTCCACCATATCTCTCAAGAGAATTCTTCAAGTTTTGAGTGGATCCTTTCATCATCCTCCATCAACCAAGGTAACTTCATACCCTCTTCACCTTGGTGATTAAAACACCATTTTTATGTTGATTGGAAACTAGGGTTCATACTCAAAAATTAGGGTTTTCACTTTTATTGATTCTCTTGTTTTGACATCTCAAACATATGGTTTATTTACCTCCTTGAGGCTATATGTGAAGTTATATCAAATTCCTATGGTTCATTGTTGCTAGGGTTTGGATTTTTGCCCTAATTTTCCTTTGTTTTGTTGAGAATCATATGGAGGTATTGTGATGGTTGCTTGGGGTTGATTTTCATGTGTGTTAGAGCCCTAGGGTGAAGATGTTTGTATTTGAAATGTTGGGTCTAAAGGATTTAAATTGAGTCAAGAGTATGTGGTTTAAATGGGTGCACGTAACGTGTTCGATTAAATGTTTCAAAGAGCTTTAACGCATATTTTAAGTCCAAAATCGTATTATGAGTTAGTTTATCCATGATTGTGTATGTGGAATATGTTGGAAGACTTTAAAGTAAAGTATATCATGAGTTTGGTCTAAACTATGATTTAATTGTGTAACTCGACATCTAAAATGAAAAGAGGATTAAAAAGGTGCTAGGTGACGTGTTGTGGCTCGAGGTGGACAACTTGTGGGCAGCAAAGGAGTATTTCAAAGGTTGAGAAAGATTTGAAAGCGTCTCGTAAGGTGGGGTAACTCTAAACTGTGAACACGTGTAAGGTTATAGTTATTGTTGTGCTTTGATTGTATAATTATGAAGGGTCTTCGGACCAGAGATAAAAGAGATCTTTCGGGGTCGACAAAGAGACCCTTCAGGGCAGAGATCCTTTGGGATCGAATATAGACCTGTTAATGTCCTCCCTGGGGGGTAGTATGTCTGCGGGCATCCCTACAGGGCCAAAGATGTTTATTAACGGGGGCATCATGATGTTTAGACCCTACGGGGTTGAGACTAGTCTCCACAAAGTAAAAAAAAGTCCATATGTTATATTTTCACTTGTGCAATTGGCTATAACTGTTTACAGTGTTTCCCACTGAGTATGTTGTTAAATACTCACCCCATTCATTCAATGAATTTCAGGTTGAGGAGTCGAGGCTCGAGTAGGAGTGTTGTGAACACAAGAGAACCCCCACAAGATTGCGTTTACTTTTCATGCCTTTGAATACGCATATTATGATAATTTTATTGATCGACCTATTTATCTTATGATTAACGATTGTTGGGAATGGGATTAGCCCGATTTTTATAGTTGTGATTGTATTTAACTTGATATAACATGTCAATGTTTTAAAGGCGGGTCAATTGACCTAGGAGCCTACGTTGTGTAAAAATAAGTCATTGAATTCCTATGCTATGTTTGTTAATTTAGGGTGCTAGACGGGCGGGTTGTCTAAGACCTATGAGCCCGATAGGTTAGATGATTGTATGAATGATGTGGATGGGTTTATTCTATGCTTCCGTTAAATACGATGATGTGTGACATGGTGGATTATGATAGGTTGCATGTTATAATTGTGGAAGAAAAATTTATATTCGGAATTATGATGTTATCCCTCATTATGCTGTTTGACCTTAGCTTCCGCTCAATTTATTATGAGAACGCAATGCATGTAAATGAATTATTTGTTAAGTGACGTGGCCAAACGGAGTAGTTTGGGACGTTATAAGTATGTTAAGTGACGTGGCCAAATGGATTAGTTTGGGGCGTTACAAAATGGAATGCTCGTGATGATTTACGCCTATAAATGCCGCAAAGGGCATTTGGTGCCTATTGATGAGGTAGGTCTTATCAAAGCTCACTGCGTCATTCAAGTCTTGGTAAGCTGCTTGACTTCTAAGATGAATCCACAACACATTACGTAGTCTACCCTCATCATCAATATCCATCAAATGATAAAAATTTCCATCTATTTTTTAAGTCTTATGAAAAAACTTCTGACAATTTCTGCAGCTCCCTCTCCTAGTCTGATTCTTCTTCGCTCATCAATGAAATTCCTACAGTCTTTTGGGAGACACCCTAAATTTTCAGGACCACCACTGTAAACCTTTAGTAATCGTATATTCTTACTAACCCTGATACCTGCTCTATCATTCGCTTCCAATTATCTCTTCAAATGGACAAACAATGTCATATGTGATAGCATTAAAATTGAAAAATGTAGGTCAAGATCATGATTGTGGTCTAATACCATTTTTGAAACAACCCAATAACCATCCATTTTTCTTTTCACATTAAGTCTAGCTTTGCAATCTACTCTCTTGGAAGAGATGTGCGATGTTGGTTTTCCGGATTTACAACATACAAAAAGAGTATACTTGTATTCATCCTCACCCAATTTGCGACTCGTTCTTTTCAGAACCCTAAAATCCGCAAGTGTAGCATGCTCTTGATACACATCAAATAGGCTATCCAAAGTAGTATATTGCATACCTGTTCGAGGTCCCGTTTCAACATTGTTACTTCCGTCATTTGTATTTTCTAGCTGCGTATTGAAATCTTCATAAGTTCCTTCATATGCCCAATCATCAGGCTGTGCATTGAGATCGAACTCATTCTCAGTAGTTCCTCCTTAGGTGTGATTAGTTTCAACATTTCCTCTTTGGGTGTGATTAGGTTCAACATTTACTCCTTCAAATTCATTCCCGGGATCTTCTCCAAATAAAGTATAAATCAATTCAGATTCGATTGGCTCATTTTCCATTTGGATTTTTTTCTGATGTACAAAAATAATATTTATTTTTGTTCAGACGAGGGTTGCTGGTGTCTGTAGGGTTTCATGCATATTTGGCGGGTACAAATAGCGGCAGTCAGAAATAATATCGCTTTCTTCTTACACTAATTATTTTGTTTCAATCAATACAAGTTGGGGATATTAAATCAGAGCAAGAGGAGTTGGATTAATAGGCGCCTCTTAACAGTAATTTACCTCATAAAATAAGTAAGGGCAGCATAGTAATTATTTATTATTAATTTCTTTTAAATTTTAATTATATTATTTCTGGATGTCTAAAATCTGGACACAAAGCAATGCTCTTAAATAAAATTGTTCCCTAATGATTGTCTCATTGATATTATCATTCTACTTTATTCAACATTTGTCCTTTTCTTGTTAATATCGCCCAAAAGAAATAAGACTTCATAATTACCTAATTTGGATTGAAAACCAAATTATGATATACTTAATTAATTCCAAATCTCACATCTGAAAAGCTCACAATTGGAATATAATTTGCATGTGATGATAAAAAAAAATCAAGAGTTGTAACATAATTTTTTTATATTTTATTTGGTAAAACATAAAATAATATACAAATAAATTAATTTTCGGAACAAAATATTTTTACGGATCCAATCTCTATTTTTTCTCTGATTATTCTCTTCAAAATTTGATCTTCAAACGGTCCTTGAAATCTTTAGAGTAAATTTATTTTTTCGATCTTCTCATGCTTGTTGTTTGAACTTTAATAATGTTAACTGGGGTCAATGACCTTGATTCCGGATTAAACGTTGGATTTGAGATATTGAAAGAACATTGGATTTGAGGTTATGGAACTTTATAACGCCATCTGGGATTGAGAATCTTGATTTGCTGGAGAGAATTTCGTAGATGATTTTTCTTCAATTTTGATTTCTGGTATGATTTTCAACTGATATATAAACCTATTTATTGTTGTAGAGAGGGGGATTTAGGGCTGATGTGGCACGATCTCATGACTCTTGAAAATTGATCTATATGTTCTCAAAGATATTTACTTGTTGCCAAATAAATTTGATATTTATCATATAATAATATCTTTATTATTTAAATATTTCATCTAATTTTGGATTTCATATGATTTCAAAAATTAAATAAATATATAAAAATTAATAAACATATTATTTATAATTTTGTAAATTTTCGTTATCTACAAGCTCATGTAAGTTGAATGGTCAGATCGATATAGAGCTCAAAAATTTACAATTCTTAGAGACCCAAAATTATTTTTGTACTTATACAAATGTGTGTGTATAAATTATGTAAAATGGGGAGACTACGCCTTACGTTCAAAACCTAAAGAATGCAAAATTTGCGTTCAAATGTATAAATAAAACTAATTTTCTTTCTGTTAAGATTTAGTTGGGTGCCTTGTAGGGTGAATACTGTCGTTCATCAGCTTGCTCAACGTGCTTTACGCTTTCATTCTCCCCATGATGATTCGGGCATGCTTCCGGTTTGTATTAATCTTTCGGTCAATATTTGAATTAATGATAGTTTCTTTCCCTAAAAAATGAAAAATCTGAAATTGATTTTAACAATGAATCAAAAAATCTTAAGAAACGCATTATTAAACCAAAACAATTTTGAAAACGTTTTCAATAATATAATTAATATTATGAATAGAAAATAATATATATAGTGCCAATATTCAGAATATTCCTCAAAATTATCCCTCTACACCAAACGAAAAAAATAAAGCGCCTGACTCTAGAGATGCCGATTTCAAATCGGACCGGCGGTTACAAGCCGTCGGTTAGCTAGCCTGTTTCCGACGGTTTACAAATTGCCGGGAACCGTAACCGTCACCAGGAAAACGCCGGTCCGGTTCCGGTTTGGGGATGTCGGGATTCACAAACAGCCGGTTTCTAGCCGGCAGTTTACTTTTTTTTTTTCAACGGTCGAAATCACGATCTTCGTAATCTCGATCTACGGCTAGAAATTAAAGGAGGCGGATTGATGAAGTAGAACTGGCGGTTTGGGTGCACAAACCGCCGGTTCAAAAGATTTTTTTTCAAAAAAAATCAAATTTCAAATTCCCCCCACTCCCTAATTTTCACCTATAATTTTGTTAATTTATGAAATTTATAATGTGATAGTGTTTAATAGTTGGTAGTTCATCAGTTCGAATTAAAAAAAAAAATAGAAAATCGGCGGTTAACAGGACAAACGGCCGGTTACGGTTTGAAAACCATAACCGGCAATCAGGGGTAGCGGTTCGGTAACGGTTTGCGCCGGATAAAACCGCCTAACCGACGATTTGTAATTGTAACCGGTGCAAGCCGTAATCGTGGGCATCTCTACCTGATTAGGAAAAAAAAACTTTAATTTTCAACCTTTATTTTTATGATGTTGACTTTCGCAGTGTACGTAGTTTTTCTTTGGTCTCACCTTTTACTTTCTATTTGTTTTTGCTTAATTAACACCACATATTGGATATAGGTATTAGGGAGTCTGTTGTGATATTTTGGGGTCTATAACAAAACGAAAAAAGAGAGATCTTAATTTTTTTTTCAATAATATTTTAAAATTTCTTTCATTATTGTGTTCATCAACTTAAATCTTTAAAAATGCGATCAACACATACAAATATACAAAAATATATAAGTATTGAATAATTATAAAAATAATTTAAATCTTCTAACATTTGAAAAAGAAAATCATCGATAAAGTTATCAAAATAAAAAAATTTCAATATCTCATCTCACTGCTTCTCAAAGAAATATTCTCATTCTCAATTATATCAACTTTTTTGTTCACTCTTTTATTCCACAAGTGCACACTACAAATTATAGTAAAGCATGTCGTGTACTCGATGAACTATTTAATCGTATTAAAAATGGCATGTAAATACTTTTAAGACATGTGCGTGCTTCATTAATTAAAATAATTTTGGATTGCTGCAATTAAAATTACTAAGGGATTATTAGACCAATTCAGCCATCTATTAAAATTAATTGATTAATTTTGCATGTGTCCCCAACTCCCCATGTTATGTGGCTAATGTACCAATCATATAGAGTTAGTTACAATACATGTGTTAACGAAGAAGTTGACTGAAAATGAAAACAGATTAAAAAAAACAAGAAAAAAAAAATTACATTCCCTTCAATATTGGGCAGCCTGTGTAGAAGAAAAAAAATTGGTACGTAAGAAATATGATGAAGAAATTTGTATCTTCCAATTTATCGAACACACACACACACACACACAGATATATATCGTATAATACGTATTATGAGTGTCAAAATTAGTGTTTCTAATAAGAAGACCGATGGTCGAATTATTATCTTTTTAACACAGAAAAATAACTATATTTTCATTTAGTTATATAGATAATTATTATTTCTAATTATCGGAAACAAGAAAAATACAAGATTAATAAAGTCCGTAAAACAATAAAGTTTAAATTTGAGATGATTAAAAATACTTGCTTCAAAATATTAAGTTTAAATTTAGTTAATTTAAAATAATGAATATAATAATAACAAAGTTAGTCGTTTGGGCTGATTTTAACAAGCTCAATTTAACTTTTTTTGGCTTCCTGTTCCAAACAAACTTAACTTAATTACCATCTACTTCCAAATTACGAATATATATATATAGAGAGAGAGAGGAAGGATCAAATGTAAATATGATCCTAGTGTGTAAATTAGGAATTGATCTTATCCCTTGAATCTTGTTACATGTATGGTTAAGATTAATTTTTATTTATTTTATACTTTATATTTATTTTGTAAAAAAGGTCATTTTTGTCCTGCAAATTAATTAATATCTTAATAAATCTGTCTTTCCTTAATTAACGTCATTTCCACCTTTTCAATATTTGTGCAGCCGTATATTTTCAAAATTTTCACTATCAAACATTTGTCAATCTAAAATTAGTGAAGCATAGTGATTATTTTTATTTATTTATGTAATGAAATCTTTTATTTCATTTTATTTTATTTTTCATTCATATTATTGTAATGATTATTGTAGTTTTCATTTAGTTTTTATTTTTCAAAATATTTACTTATCACAATGATTATCCCAATGATTTTTAAGTTATTCTTTATTTAATTTATATCCTAATGAGATTAGGGGATTTTCATGTCTTCAATTTAAATTAAGAAAAAAATAGAAATGTTTTTTTATAATTTTAATTCAATGTGAAATTTGAACCGAATATTAATGTTTTTTTAGTGATTATGCTTAATTTGTTTGTTTTGATGCTTTAATAACTAATTATGTTAAGTTCTTATATAGTTGTCTTTTGTATATTAATGCTTTTTTTTATTGTATTAATGCTTTTTTTGTTATAGGTAATGCATCATTGAATTTTATTGTGAATTTTTAGCTCATTTTATTATACTTATTTATTCCAGCATATCATTAATGTTTTTATTTTTTTGAAAACATAATTTATTCTCTATTTTAATTCAATTTGTAGTTTTATGGATTATATGGATTTATAAAATTAGTAAGATTTTTTTAATAAATTAAATTTAGAATTAAATTTGAACATAATATTAATTTTTTTTGTGCAAATGCTTGTTTTGGTTTTTTTGATGCTTTATCAACTGATTATGTTAAGTTATTGTAAATTCGTTTGTTCGATATTAATGCTTTTTTTGACTGAATGAATGCTTATTTTTATAAAATTCTCACAATACCAAATCAATTGGCATTAAATTCCTCACCGATATGTAATGTGATTTCGCTGTGGTTTAGTTGCTTCAAAAAAAAAAAAAAAAAAAAAAAAAAGAGCTCACGAATATATTTTCTTGATTCATGAATCATAATTTCGTGGATGGGAATATTATGGAAGGTATAATCTTCCTATTTAATAGGCGCTGAAATTGGGAACCCAAAAATCAAATATGCTAAAATTCATTTTTACCCTTATGCCACAAAAGTCAAATAAAAATGGGTAGGTTTTCAACAATTTTCTAAAATAATCTAGACCGTTCAAATCACTAAATAAATGGATGTGATTAATTCCTAATTTACACACTAAGGACATATATGCATGATACATATATATATATATATGTATGAGAGTTTCGTGATCAAAATTATAGAGTTATTTTAACACACTTGCCTTTGGTGTAGTGGCTTCTGTTGCTTCCTAGGAATTATGTTGGACGAAATAGTCCGGGTTCGAAACATTAAGCCAACTAATGATAATTCATTCGTAGATATATTGCGAATTTAGGATTGAAATATCACGGATATATCGCAGATATATTGCGAATTTTGATATTGCGATACGGATATGGGGGAGAATATCTTTTTTCCCGGGTATCGACAAAATATCGCAATATATCGCGATTTTTTTTATATTTCTATAATATATTTTTATTTTTATAAAATACTTTTAGGTGTTCAACATAATTATTTGAGTTGCAATATTCTTTGTTTTACAAAGACACTCACACTGTTAAAAATTATATAAAAAAAAGAAGCCCGAGAAACCAACGGATGTCTTAGAAACAAAAGTGAGATCCACCAGCTTTATTTTTTCGTGACGAGAAAAAAGGACTTGCTAATCGTGCTGCAATTGTTTCCCAATCTACTATGGTCCCATGTAAATCTTTTACTTAATATTTTTAAAAAGTGTCTGTTTAAATAATTTAAAATCATGTCTTCAATGAACAAATATGCATTGTATATTTATTGGTGTTTGGTAATGACAATTGAGTGGTGGGTAATGTATGGTCATCGGTTAGAGATTTGACTGTGCGAATATTATCAAAATGTATATAGAGGTCAAAATGTGCATCAACAAAATAATTTGGTCAATGGACATTATCCAATACATGGTGAAGTTATTGGAATAAATTAAGAAATATATCAAAGCACAAGTGCATAATTATATCCAGAATTACTCTAATGTGATGAGTTAGTATCAATATTGTTCCAAAATTACTCTAATATGATGAGTCAGTGCCAATATTATTTGGAACAAGATGACATTTTATCTACTATATTTGAACCTCATAGATTCTCATTTTGATATTAATTGTACTTTATAATGTTTATTTAGTTATTTTATATTGTATTATGTATTATTTTGTCAAATGTATTGTCTCAGACAGTATATATATAATGTATTATTCATATGTTTGCTTTCAAAATACAATTTCATCAAAATTTTGAGTAGAATATGTGCATAATAATATGTTATAATAGTTCCTAAAATTGCTTGCTAAATTTCCAAGATTTTAAGGTAGTTTTCGTCATTTTTTTCAATTTTCTGCGATATCGATATATCCGGCGATATATCCATAAAATTGAAATTGCGATATATGGTACGATAGTGATATTTTCATCCTTGAAAAGTATATTAATTTTTATGAAAATGTATTAGCCCAGTTGGTTGGGCACATGGTACAAATGTATATAATTTTAGCACATTGTACAAAATTATACAATTTTTGGAGGTGCTACTTGTAAAAATTTATATTTTTTGTTCGTTTCCCACAGACGGCGTTTCAGTATTAAATTTCTTTGAATGACCCCATGGCGAATAGGGTTTCAATCAACGCGGAAGTCTCACCGCTGATGCATGGTCGTTCTTTTACATCGATTGTTAATACGAACTTACTGCCTAGATTCCCAGATGTTTTCACAACATCACTGAATCGTATTCAGCCAATTAAGCGTGGAGAATTTTCATCGATTTCAATCCCTGATGATTTGTATAAATCGCAGTTGGAGAAATTTTAATTTTCGCTGATTGGGCGATTGATGCTATCAAAGGGGGATAAGCCCTGGCCTTTAAAAGATTTACATGTCAAGCTTTCGCAAATTTGGGAAACAACGAGTTCGTGGCGTCTGATCTCTCTTGGTAAGGGATTCTTTACATTGCAATTCACTTCAGAGGTGGATCAGCGTAAAGTCCGATCGTCGCAGACATGGAATATTAAACCTGGGGTTCTACGGATTAGGGAGTGGGTGCCAGACTTCACTCCATATAAAATTCAATCATCCTTGGCGCAGATTTGGGTTAGGGTTTACAATTTGCCTTTTAAACATAATGAAGTTTTGGTTGGGATAGCTCGAGTTGTGGGTACTCCACTTAAAATTGATGGGAACTCGGTGCATAGAGAAGTTAGGTATTTTGCTCGAATTCTCATTGAGACTGATTTATCTCAACAACTGCAGACCTCAGTGATGATTGATCGGGGAGAGGCGTCTTTCTTTGTGGATCTTGATTTTGAGAATATGCCACCGCTTTGTAGTGCGTGCCAGGTTGTTGGGCATTTGGTATCAAAATGCAGAAATGTGAAGGCTAAAGATGGAGAAGAATGGGTAATCTATACAAAATCTACGTCAGAAGTGTCTAAGCCAGAGCCAAAAGAGGTTTGGATTCAAAAAGAAGGTTCGGATGTAGAGAAGGGTTCAGAGCAGATGAAGGAGGGGGCTAGGGTGGAGACGTCAGACCATGAACCGATGGTAGTTGCTAATAAGTTTGATATTTTGCAAGCTCAAGATCTAGAGAAGGAGAATAATGATGAGGGGTTAAATTCGGTAACGGTAGAGGATGTGTCGGCGAGTGAGCATGAGTTCGTGAATAATTGTGAAGAGGACAATTCGCTAATAGTTGAGAATGCGTCAAAAAGTGACCATGAGCCTTCCGTGGAGGAAGACGATGGTAAGGAGGTGCCCGGGATTGAGAGGGATCAATCTCCAGCTGTGCAGGTGCGAGAGAAGCAGGGTATGAATGCTGAAAATTCTGCAATAATGAAGCGAAAGAACAAAGCAAATAAAACGCATCTTCCGGTGAGAAAATCATCTCGGTTGGTGGGAAAGGATAGAGGTACTTTGCCTAGCAAGGACGGTTCTTCATCTGTAAACCCACAAGAAGGCTCGCTTAAATCTATAATTGATGGTAAAATTGATGAGCTACGTTCCCGAGCAGAGACTGTACGAGCGGATGGGAAAAGTGTTTCAAATTTTGAAGTAAGGTCTACTGACTCGGTAGCATTAAAAAATATGTCAAAGATTACAACTGAATGGGGTCTTGTTGACCAAGAGGTTGACGACTCTTATGTTTCAAAATCAGGGGATAATGTCCCTTCTCCTTCTTTCTAATTGATGAATTTCATTTCATTCTGGAGCCTAAAACTCGCTTCACTAAGTGATTTAATCATTTTTGGAGTCACTTGCAGATGCTTCTCTTATTTCAGAATGTTAGGCTGAATAGATCTTCAAAGATTCGGATTTTGGTGGCTAATAACATTCAGGCTGATGTGGTTTTTTCTTTGGATCAATGTGTGGTGATTTCTTATTCTAAACATAATTATGCGAGGACTGTAGCGTTTGTTCATAGGAGTAATTCATATATTCTTCGTCGTAAGCTTTGGGAAGATTTGGCTAATTTTCATGGGAAATTTAGATGCTTGGGGGACTTCAATGCTCTTAGAGGGATGCACGAGACGACGAGCTCCAAGATAACAAATAGAAGTGCATGTTATGAATTCCAAGATTTCATTGATGACCAAGGTTTCATTGATGTTCCTTCTTCGGGCCTTTTATATTCTTGGGCTAGATGATGTCTACTACCTAATCATGTTGAAAGTAGATTGGACAGAGCTTTGGTTACACAAGATTTCAGAAAAAGTTGGGACTCAGTTTCAGCAATATTGCTGCCGCATATATGCTCAGATCATTGGCCGCTCGTTGTGAGGTGTGAGTTGGAGGAAGGGAATAGGCCTAGGCCCTTCAGATTTTTATCAATGTGGACGGAGCATGAGAAATTTCTGTGTGTGGTTCGTGATTCTTGACAGGAGGAGGAGACAGTGAAAAGCAAGATTCGCATTGTGATGAACAAGCTGAAACGTTTAAAACCAGCTCTAAAAGAATAGAATTCACATTCTTTTGGCCATGTCAAATGTGATCTCATGTTCTTGCAAAAGGAACTAATTCTGATTCAGGAGCAAATTGCTAAAGAAGGTTATTCTGATTTGCTGATGGAAAAAGAGGCGAACATCTAGTTGCAAGTTAATCAAAAGCTTTCGGCACAATCAAGTCTACTACAACAGAAGAGTAGAATCGGTTGGCTTAATGATGGAGACAGGAGTTCTGCATTTTTTCACAAGACATTGCAAAGCACTCAGACCAGGACAAAATTGTCTTCTCTCTATATTAATGATAAGTTGATGGTTGATATGGAGATTGTTTCGGGGCATGTGGTGGATTATTTCCAAGGCTTGTTCAATGGTCCTAATTTACAACCTCCGAACAATGATTGGTTAAGGGAAGTGATTCCATGTCTCGTTACTCAGGAACAATCAGAGGATTTAATCAAAGTGCCAACATTTGAAGAAGTGAAGGGAGCAGTCTTCTCAATGGATGTGAATAGTGCAGCTGGCCCAGACGGATTTAATGCTAAATTTTTCCAAGCCACATGGGAGATTGTGGGGGTGGATATTTACAAGGTTGTGGTTGAATTTTTTAAGTATGGTTATTTTCCTGTAGGTTTTAATTTAAATTTTGTGGTTCTTATCCCAAATGAGAAAAATGCGAGCAGAGTTCAAGATTTCAGGCCTATTGTTTTAGGTAATTCCCTTTACAAAATCCTCTTAAAGATTTGGGCTAAAAGATTGAATAATGTTGCAGCAAAGATTGTTTCCAATCAACAATTTGGGTGTATTGAAGGCAGACAAATTCATGACGCAATTCTACTGGCCTCTGAGAGAATTAACAGTATGAATAGACCGGGTAAGGTGAATAATTTAGCACTTAAGGTTGATATTCGGAAGGCTTTTGATACCTTGCAATGGGACTTTTTGGATAAGGTGTTGGAGTTATTTGGTTTTCCCTTGCAATTCCGTCAATGGATCACTCACATCCTTAAATCGGTGAGATTGTCAATCCTTATTAATGGAACACTTAAAAGATATTTTGGTTGCATTTGTGGTGTTCGACAAGGTGATCCTCTCTCACCTTTACTATTTGGTATCGCAGAAGAGGCTCTCAGTAGATCCTTCAACATGGCTATGTTGAGAAAAGAGTTGGTTTCCATGAGTTATGGCTGTAACATGATGTTCCCTACTCATATTCTTTATGTTGATGATGTGATTATTTTTTGCAAAGCAACATGTGGGAATATAAAATTGATATATGGCTTGTTGAATAAATATGTTAGATGCTCTAGTCAATTCTGTAACCCGTCCAAGTCTAGATCCTTTTTCAGTAAAGGGGTCGCTCGTGCAGTCAAAGCTAAAGTGGCAAGGGAGTTAGGGTTCGTGAATGGATCCATTCCATTCAAATACCTTGGTGTGCAAATTTTTGAAAATTCTCCAAAGGTTGTCGTGTTCCAAGAAGCAGCAGACACTGTTCTTGCTAAATTCTCCAAATGGGAGGGTCGTCTCTTATCGATAGCTGGACATGTGTGCTTGGTAAATTCGGTGATTACAAGCTCTATCCTGCACTCGATGCTCATTTATAAGTGGCCTTCATCCTTAATTACTACTATTGAAAAAGCATGCAAGAACTTCATTTGGATGGGAGATATTAATGTTGCTTCTCGATCGGGGGTTGCTTGGGAGAGAGTTTGTGCTTTAAAAGAGGAGGTCGGTCTTCAAGTGACGTCTTTAATACAGTTGAGCAAAAGTTTTGCGATGAGATTGGCATGGAAGGTGCTTACTAATTCAGCTGAAGTGTTCTCTTTATTCAGACATAGATATCTCAATTTGTCTTGCCATGTTATCAACAAAAAATCTGGATCATCTATTTAGTATAATATTAGAAGAAAGATGGCAGACTTGGTGGAAGGGTCGTATTGTATTATCGGGAACGGCCATTCAACTCTTTTTTGGTTGCATAATTAGTTGGGTTATAGACTTGTGGATAAGCTCCAAATTCCACCTTCGGCGCACAAATATTTACATGATTTGGTGGTAGATTTCCTTCATGAAGGAGTCTGGTTATTCAGGGAAGATTTTGGTCTTTCATTTCTGGAGGTAATTTGGGATATCTTGCAGACGCTGATTATGCAAAGAGAGGATGAGAGGGTTTGGAAGCGATCTGTTCATGGAGTGGTGACGGCAAAAGTTGCTAAGCTTTGCAATAGAACGCATTTTGCTTCAGTTGGGTGGGGGACATGGTTATGGCATCGTTCCATCCCATTTCTCCGATCTATTATTTGTTGGAGAGCTATCCTTGGCAGATTACCGACCATGGAGAAGACTCGTCGTCTTGGTTTTATTGGGCCATTAATCTGCAGCTTATGTAGAAGGGAAGAGGAGGATTTTGATCATCTTTTTCAAGGCTGCTCGGTGGTGAAACAAGCGTGGCAATGGTTGTTTTCTCTTTTCTGGATTGAGTTGCTAGAATTCTATTCTTTTTTCGAGTTGATTTCATTTGGTGTCAAATGTGAGTTCAGCTCGCAAGTCTCAATTATTTGGAGGATTGGCGTGATAACCCTTGTTTGGAGCATTTGGCATATGAGAAATAGGGTTACCTTTGATGATTTCAAACCCTCATATTTTGGTTTGATTGCTTTGATCAAAATAGCTTTGCGGGAATCGGATTGTATTAAAGCTAAGATGGGGTTCATGCATAATAATATGGAAGATCTTTGCATCCTTAGAGCAGTATGTGTCAAAGGACGTGTCCAGAGACCGAAAGTTTTTAAAAATGTGATATGGTCTCCTCCTCTGCGGGGTTGGGTGAAGATCAATTCGTATGGCTCTGTGTTGGGAGCACCGGGTTCTTTGTCATGCGGTGATATTATTAGAAACCACATGGGGTCGGTTTTGATGTGTTTTCATGAGAAGTTGGGTGTGGGGTTTGCTTACGAGGAAGAATTACGGGGGCGATCTTAGCCTTGGAATATGCAATCAGTAGAGGCATGCATTATATTTGGTTAGAGGAGGACTCAACTTTCGTGGTCACTATGTTTGCTAAGGAGCAGTCATTAATTCCATGGCATATTAAAGCTCGGTTGTTAAGAATTGTGTGTTTACTTCAAGGGGCACAGTTCAGAATCTTGCACATTTATCGGGAAGGAAATCAGGTTGCAGATAAATTGGCAGCTAATTCTTTTTCTTCGGGCTAGTGGCATCATTCGCTACCTGAAATTAATGCTTTGGTGGAGTCAAACTTCTTTGGTTGTGGTTATTTTAGGCTTTGTGATAAAGACTAAATTCTATTTTCTTTTGTTGGTGATTTATTTTATATTTTTTTTTTATTCTTTTGTAGGTTTGATTCTCATCGGTGTTGGATGAGTTTAGTTTTGGTGTTGTAACATTGTTTTATTTTCTTTGTTGGGGTAATAATATTCATTTCATTTGAAAATTATAGAGATGAAAATGTCAAATAATACATTATAATAAAAATAATAGTGTTGAACACAACAATGAATACTTTTGTCAAATAATTATAAATCAAGTTTCAATAATATAGTTTTTTATTATTTTTATATTTCTAAGAGACGGAAATATGAATCAAATTACAACCACCATACTTAATTAAATTTAGATCTAGCAAAACCCAACAAGAATGTAGATAATTGTAGAACTGAGAATTTTGCTCAAGGTGGTCCAACTAAATAATAATAATCTTGATAAAGTCATTATATTGACGCAATTATATGTAAATAATAAAAATTTGAATTTCTCATTCTTCTTGCCCAATCTTCAATTCTCTTTCTCCTCTCTTCTTCTTCAAGTATTTCCCATTCTAAAAGTGGCTAAAGGTGGAATAGCTTGACCTAATTTTGAATTGTGGTCGGTTTATATAGTGGAGGAATAAAAGAATTAAAAGAAAATTAAAAATGGGGAAAAAAGATGAAAAATCGGGAAATTAGTGCACAGAGCGCGACCACGGAGATCGTGTCTCCTTCTTCTGGCGCGAGTCGCGCCCGAGACTGATTTTTAGGGCCGCTGTGTAAACATCCACTCGTCACTGCCCTGGGTACGCGTCGCGCCTCATCTGTGCTCATCGAGTCATGCCCATCAGCGCGAGCGGGTCAATCGCGCCGCAGGGGTCGCGCCTACAAGCGCGACTATGGGTTGCATCTCTACCCCTACTACGACACTTTTCAGGGTTTTACTTCGCTCTCTCTCGTTTCTTGTCCGATTAAGGTGATTCAACTTGCAACATGCTCTCAATTCGATCATCTATCTTCCCATTAAACTGATTTCCTCAAAATATCATTTATTTATCCTCCATTTTCTGTACAACTCAAACAAGAAATAAAACTTCCAAGTCGGGAGGTTAAAAGCGCAATTTGGGTTAAAACACATGTAAAATTATTCAATTCACTTATTTAAACCCCAAAATGTTGTGCCAAAATACCACTCATCCCCCAAACTTAAAAGATTGTTTGTCCCTTAACAATGAAGAAAAGAGAATAAGGTTTAAATGATGAAATGCGGATAAAAGGATAGAAATTGCTTTAGAGATTCAAAACACATTTTGTGCATTCAAGCATGATATTCAAAGATCAATAAGTCTTGACAAATTATACAATGCATGGCCAAAAGAACTTGTAACCTCTCTATGATATAAGATCACTCATCACTCAAATGTTTAAGCTATAAGTGTATACACTCAAAATCAAGTCATACGAGAAGTCTATCATAGGATTGTAATGTGTCTATTCTCTCCATTACCTATATGTGCTTTCAAACAAGAATTATTAAGGACTTTTTCAAGGTTGTAATGAAGGCTCTTTGGTAAGGTGGGGATTGTTTGGCTAAGTGACTCAATTAAGAATTAATCCTCAATAACCCAAATTTACATACTAACCAAGTAGAACTATGACGCACTATTTATTATGCAATTAACTGCAATTAACATAGGTCACTGTAATATAGTAAGTAAATCGAGTATCGTATCCACATGGACTATAAAATTTGACCACACTAAGTACTAAGCTAATAGGTTTCTATTATTCATGCTACTTAATTCTTGGGGTGATTTAATCCTAGACAAAAATCTAAATCAAACTAAAATAAATAATTAAGAAAGAGACAAAACGAAATCACAAAACTAAAATACTTAAAAGAGTCAGACAATCAATTAAAAGATTAATCATATGGAATTCATACACATGTGTTCGTTATGTACTAATTCAATTCTAACAATTCCCAATTTTAATCTGATTATTGGTGGAGGATCAGAAATATTGGTACCTATCTTCGCCAGGTCTCAAGGTAGTCGTGGATTAAAAAATTAACTATCACTCTCGTTTCTAAATTAATTGTTAACTCCCAATAGATCAACATATTTAAAACCTCTTATAGATCATAAGTACGTATATCAAATCATTCAATTTAATCCCACTAATTAATTATCTTCATCAAGACTCGAATTAATTAGTTAGCATACAATGACTATGGCTTTAATCATACATGAGAAATATAAACTTGAATGCTTGAATACAATAATCAGAAGGGAAAAGTAACAGAATCAAAATCAATTCATAAGTTTAACATGTTTACGAACCCTAGAATTAATAGAGTTCTAGCCACTCATCATAGAACTAAAATCTAATAAAATATAAATTACAAAAGTCATAGCGAAATTAAACTAAAAGTATAAAACAACTTATGCTGGAAGTTTAAATCTTCAATCTCTGTCTGTCTCTATCTTCACAGCTATTCTCTGCTCTCTTATAGGGTAAAATTGTGTATTTTTTTTCCAAGTAAGAGCCTTAAATAGTTGGGACAAGTTTGGATGGATTTTGGAGTCAAATAAGGAAAGAGGTAAAAAAATCTGCCCAAAACCGAATCTTCACGCACGAGCCGTACATTGAGGATGTTCTAGTGCACGGGCCATGCGCCAAAAACTGAACGATTTCACCTTAGTCGAGCACGGTCCGTGCATAATAACATCACTTTCGCACGGGCCGTGCGCGAAAATCTGCCGCCCGACACTCTTCATCGTTTCGCTCCGTTCTCGCTTGTTTCTCATCCGATTGACCCGATTCAAGTTGCAACGCACTCCTAGCTCGATACTTTATCTTCTTAGGTACTTTTAAATCTTAATTTCATCTCATAAAATAATTGACATTAAATCCCTTCAAAATGAGCAAAAATGTGACACTGCACAATATATGGAAAATTATGCGCAACTTCTCAATATATGCATGCAATGAACAAAAAGTACCATCCAAATAGACCTCAAAATGCATGAAAAGTCCATATTTATCAAAATACACAAGCACTCTTCCACCTTCCAAGCTTCACAAAATCTCAAAGTCTAGAAATTTATCATGATAAATAATATTACTCCCCTTTCTTGCTCTTTCTTTTCAATGATAAAAATTGTGAACACATCATTTTTTTTCTTTTTTTCTTTTTTTTTCAACTATTCTCTCTCTCTTTTTTTCAAGGTGTTCATTTTATAAAAAAATTATTGTGAGAGCTAAGAAGGGTTATTTGGCAGCGTGCTCCAAATACTCTAAAATGTACTTTTCATTTTAAGTACTACAAATTTCTCATAAGCATTAATTCCTCATCACTAATCATTCCTAACCTAAGGAAAAATAATAAACTATGGTCTCATGGCAAAATAATAAACTATGGTCTCATGGCTCAAAAGGTCTAACAAAGGATTTATAGAGTTGGAATGGTGAAATTTGGATAGAGTAGGCTAGACAAAAGATGACCTTAAATCCTTTTCGAGTCATCAATCACACTATTGCAATCTCCAGTTGGACACAATGCAAGTTCTAAAGACAATTCAAGTATGCATGATACCACACAAGCAAGGAAAAGATTGTAAAAATAAAGCAATATGTGGCTCAAAATCTCACGTGGACTCAACCAAGATCAAGAGGCAATACATTTAAGAATTTATCAAAGCAAATATCAACAAATCATAACATGCTTTCATGTCATTTTTCCAAATAAAACCATCTCATCATAAGTAACATAACAACGCAATCCACACTTCAATCATTTTCAACCACAAGTCTCCACAAGATCAAAAATCAAATCTAAAACCACCGGTTATTGAAAGCAAGTAAACGAGCAAACAAACTAGAAAATTTAAAATTTCACCAAAATTTTAATGCAACTACATGTAATGCAAACCAACAATAAATAAAAAGGAGTCCAAAATAACCATACTTCTCCCTCCCCCAAACTTATTCGGAACAAGTACCAATAAGTTTGAAAAAGAAGAAGTGGTTTATTTTGGACGGACTTACAACCGTCAATGTGGGCTTGGTAGCACTTGACACCGCCTTAGAACTCCTTTTTTCTTTCTTTGAGGCTTAGAAGTCAAATTCGGATCAAAGATCATATAATACTCATTGGACATCTCCTTTTCTTTCCTCGCTTTTATGTTCTCAATTTGTGGCTTTATCTCTTGGACCAACTTGAGTTCTTCAATACTCTTAAGCTCATCATCTTTTATAGCTTCTCTCCTCATGGAAATGGAAAACATGACTCTTGACTCATGCACTTGAAGGATAAGCTCACGTTTCTCTATATCTATCAATGCTCTCTCGATGTTAAAAAATGGCATCCCCAAGATAAGAGACACATTTTTGTCCTCTTCCATATCAAACACCAAGAAATCAATTGAGAAGATAGATTTATCCACTTTCACTAGCACATCTTCTAAGATTCTCTTCGGATAAGTCAAAGTGTGATCCGCCATTTGCAAGAAAATACTCGTTGGCTTGAGCTTCCCAATGTTGAGTTTCTTGAAAAAAGAATGAGGCATGAGATTAATGCTTGCACCAAGATCACACAAGGCATTCCCAAAGAACTTCTCCCCAATACCACAAGGGATAATGAAACTCCCCGGATCCTTGAACTTTGGTGGCAACTTCCTTTGAATAATTTCACTACATTCCTTCTTGAGGCTCATAATCTCATGATCCTTTAACTTCTTCTTATTTGCTAGCATTTCTTTAAAAAACTTGGCATAATTTGGCATCCTTTCCAAGACTTCCACAAGTGGGGTATTCATGTGAATTTTTCGAAACATCTCCAAAAATTTGGTAAATTGTTCCACCATGGTATCTTTCTTCAATCTTTGAGTGTAAGGTATGACAATAGGAACGGGAGCTAGGGGTGCCAATAGTGGCTTACTTGAAGCATCTTCACCCATTTTCTTTGTTTTTCCTTTTTCATCATCTTTTTCACTTTGGGAATTTTCACATTCAACTTCCAAAAATTCATCACATAGCGTTTTTAACCCATCAAAAGTTTTCAAACTCATCACGGATATAGCTTTGCATTGCTCCGGGCTTTGTTGAGGTCGTTTTCCCACTACAACCTCCAATCTATACATCCTCTTCTCATTCATTCTTGTTCCAATGGTATCCACCCGTGCTCCTATCATGTCCATCTTACTTTCAAGCTTCTCAAAGCGAACTTGGGACTCTCCCATATATGTCTCCATTTTACCCACAAATGTTGTCAAAAGATCATCCATCTTGGGATTAT
Source organism: Perilla frutescens (assembly GCA_026008535.1). Lineage (NCBI taxonomy): Eukaryota > Viridiplantae > Streptophyta > Magnoliopsida > Lamiales > Lamiaceae > Perilla > Perilla frutescens. Next base: position 22,865,054 of record BRKX01000010.1, on the reverse strand, counting down.
TTTCATCATCAACCATGTCATTTGTTATGGTAAAGTTGGGTGGAGATTGGCAAGCACCATTAGGATTATCATAAGGAACATTTGAATAATGTTGTCGGACTCCTTGAGTGTAGTGATTTTCTCCTTGAAAACTTTAGTTTGGGTGGCCATTGTTGCTCCATTGCTCGACATATATCATCGCTTCAACTCCTTGGATTTGCTCATTCCTTGACCTTAATAAAGAATAGGTGATGGCTTCAATCTTTTTATTGAAAATTATTATTTGGGCCGTCAAGATTGACAAAGATTTGGCTTCGGATGTAGGAGTCACCTTCCTCAAGTGTTGCACTTGTTGTCTCTCCTCGGGCCATTGATAAGAATTCGTGGTCATGTTCTTGATAACTTTCATTGCATCATCGGGCCTTTTTCCTAACAATGAGCCACCCGATGCGGCATCTAATAGTCTGTTCATGTCTTGATTGGTTCCATTGTAAAATATGCACACTTGGTGGTCGATACCAAACCCATGAGTAGGGCACTTCCTCAACATTTCACGAAAGCATTCCATGCATCATTAATACTCTCATCATCTCATTAGCGAAATTGTGTGATCTTATCTTTTAACTTCAACTTCAAACTCGGAGGGAAAAATTTATGTAGAAATTTTGAAATCAAATCAGCCCATGTTTCAATAGATCCGACTCTCAAATCTTGATACCATGTTCGTGTTTTTTCTTTAAGAGAAAATCGAAAAAGTTGGAGGCATATTGCGTCATCTGGGACTCCATTGAGCTTCACAGTCCCACACACTTCTAGAAATTGATCAATGTGCTCATTTGGATCTTCATCGACTCCTCCACCAAATTGATTTTGTTGTATCATTGAGATTAATTCGGGCTTCAATTTAAAGTTATCGGCTTCAATTCTTGGCCCATCCATCACTCTTTTATTTACAATGGGTTGGAACATGTTTCTAATGGGTGGTTGTTCCACTTGAACCCGAACATCTCGTTGCTCATTCAATCTTTGTTGCATCTCCTCAAATTGTTGTTGTAGATGACGAACAAGACCTTTATTTTCATCTCCCATGACTATTTCTCTTTTCTCAATCTCTTTTTGTAGACGGGAAACAATAACCTCACGTTCAAGGAGTGCTCTCCTAGACTGTGTGATCATGCACCACCTTCAAAGCACTACTAACAAAAAGTGAAAACCAAAAATAAAGCAAATATTCTAGATTAACAATAATAACCTTATCACAATAGCACACATTTAAAACACTAATTCCCCAGCAATGACGCCAAAAACTTGTTGTGTAGAATTTAGTTTTAAAACTCGAATCAACTTGCAAGTGAACAAGAAAATGTAGTACATGGTAATACGAGGTCGAATCCATAGGAAAAAAAGAAAATTAAATAAGCATGTACTATGACATCGGCTCCTATTTGTTATCTAGATGACGGAAATGATGATTGTTTGATTTAAAACTAACTAAACAATAAAGGAAAGTAAATAATTGCAATTAACAAATAAATTGGGAACTAAGGAAAGGAACACTCTAGGGGTTGGTTTTATTGGATTACTTAACACAAAATCTAATTATAATAGATGATTAATTTTCAATTCAAGATTACCAAGACGATCACTAACTTATTCTAAATCTCCTCTCGAAGCATTTAGAACGTGGGGCACATGCATATGATTATTATCTCTAATTAATATCTAAGTGTGCTTACCAAGAGCACCAAGGATCTCTGCCTTAACAACTATCTCAAACATCTCGATTTTGTTGACAATTGCTCTTTTAATTCTAGGTTCCTATGTTGAAACTCATCTCTCGAATTTTGAATCAACATGCATAATCATGTTATTTAATTATCAATTAGTTCTCACCAATCAAGAATACATAACACCCATACATAACAAGAATCTAAACCATAATCAAAAATCATTAAACATCCAAAATAAACTTCATTTACATCTCATGATCCAAATAAAACCAACACCCAAGAGTATCAAAGATTTAGCGTCTCATAATTACACAGGTAACCAAAATATCTACAAGAAAGAACATAATTTTAACAAAATTAAAGAACAAAAGAACCCGGATGGATGTTTTGGCCTTCAAATCTTGCTTCAACTTTGTTGTTCTTGCCTAATCTTCAATTCTCTTTCTCATCTCTTCTTCTCCAAGTATTTCTCTTTCTAAAAGTGGCTAAAGGTGGAATAGCATGACCTAATTTCGAATTGGGGTCGGTTTATATAGTGGAGGAATAAAAGAATTAAAAGAAAATAAAAAATGGAGAAAAAGGGATGAAAAATCAGAAAATTAGTGCACGGGGCGCGACCACGGAGGTCGCGCCTCCTTCTTCTGGGGCGGGTTGCGCCCGAGACCGATTTTTAGGGCCGTTGTGTAAACATCCACTCGCCCCTGGCCTGGGTATGCGTCGCGCCTTGTCTGTGCTCATCGGGGTCGTACCCATCAGCCCGAGCGGGTCACTCGCGCCACAGGGGTCGCGACTACGGGTAGCGCCTCTGCCCCTGCTCCGACACCTTTCACGGTTTTACTTCGTTCTCTCTCATTTCTTGTCTGATTGAGGTGATTTAAATTGCAGCGTGCTCCCAATTCGATCTTCTATCTTCGCATTGAATTGATTTCCTCAAAATGTCTTTTATTTATCCTCCATTTTCTGTACAACCCTAACAAGAAACAAAACTTGCAAGTTAGGAGATTAAAAGCGCAGTTTAGATTAAAACACATGTAAAACTCTTCAATTCAATTCACTTCATTTAAACATTAAAATATTGTGCCAAAACACCACTGATCAATGGCGTAACATTAGCTCGCATACCATAAAAAATATAATTGCTACGGACAAAATACCTCGAAACAAGTAATATCAAATACAAAACATAATTGAAAAGGATATACCACATGATAAACAAAAAATGATAAAAGAGTTTACTCAAGCCTACGTCTTCGGGCACCACCACAACACAACCTCTCATCTACAAACTAAATTACAGCTTATGCAAAATATTATCCATAACTTAGGAATCCTAAATATATAATTATAGATAAGAAACACAACGTAGTACACTAAGTACAAACAGCCTTATATACTTTATAAGATAAATATTCTAACAATTGCTTTCGAACCGACATGAGACAGAAGCAAACCAAAGAATGAGACAAAATTCAACAACTAACACTTATAAGTTACAATTATTGAAGTAATCATGTAATAAATTATGCAAAAACTATTGCAATCAAAATTATTAGTAATTATTAGTAAGTATGGCTTTAATTAATTTAAATATTTAAATGAACATATCTTGGAACCGCCAATCACATTGTGAAAAGTGAAAACCAAGTAATCATTGATATTAATACAACATGAAGGATGTTATTTATTATTTATTAGTTTTCACTCACACACCCGACTTGTGAGTTTGAGGAAATTCGAACTCGTAATCTTTGGTCTCCAAGCAATCTCACTCCACCACTAGGCCATCCACACCGGGACCATAAAGGATGTTAATTTTTTTCATGTTTAAAAAAAAAAAGAATTAAACCAATGTAAGTAACTCACGATTCACAAATAAACAAAAGTAATTATAAATAAATAATAAAAAGTATCGCGTTTATTTTAATGAAAATTACCGCTAAAAAAACAAAAAAGTGGTGATATTTTTATAATTATTATTACATTTTTTAGATTGAAAATGTATCACTTTCAATACTGAAAAGTATTATAAATTTTTATCTGACTGATGCAATTTGGTACACCGAGTGTACCCAGATTTTTGCCAATTAAGTTGTATTGACTATGTGTAATTAAAATTTAGAGTTTAACGTGAATAAAAGTAGTCAATGGTTGGTAGTCTTCTTATCCATCAATATGTTAAGACATTGTTTGGGCTGCCCGCCTCTATGCTCATTTGTGTTATATTTTCTCAGTCAAAATATATATATATTTTTTATTTTTTTAATATATTCTAATTGAAAAATGAGTGAACCTTAACTAAATTTAAAATTAACTGAAATCATAATAAATTAAGATAAATAAAAAATTGAATAAATAAACAATAAGTTGGTCACATAGAATATAGCAGAAAGTGTCACAGATGATTTGAAATCGGTAAAAGTTGGCCTGAAAATGAAGTACCTCTAATATTCTATATCTTATTTTCTTAAAATGACTCTTGCTATTTTTGAACGGATTTTAATGATCATATAATGTATATTCAGATCCCCTATCTCGATGCAACAACTACCTACTCCGATCACATGTTAATTAAATGAGAATGAGTATTTGCGCTGCAAATTTTACTCTTTGTACTTCACTTACTCAATATACTACATATTTTTTATTGAAAATTAAAACTAAATTAGTAATACTACATGTATATATAAATTTTTGTGCCCCTATAATTTGGGATGCCCTGTGCGGTACACCTCGAGCACGCCTTCAGGGCCGCACTGATTATGATGGTTTTCAATTTGTGCTATTCCGAATTTTATGCAAATGTTAAAAAAAAAAAAAAAAGTAAATTACAAAAACTCTAGATTATAAAATATTTTTGCTTACGGATTTGAGTTAGTTTAGGCAAAATGGAATCTAAATCGAAGTTGAGGTTGATATCAGATTTTGAGCAATTTAATATAGCATATCATGAAATTTGTACGTTAGCGTCTAACTCCCTTTTATTTATTTAAGTAGAAACTAACACAAAATTTATATCCAACAAGGCTAAAATATAAAAAGAAGAAAAACTGTTTATAAAGTAATATATTACTCTCTATGTTTCGTTTTATTTATTGTTTTAGATTTTTTTATCTAAAATTAACAATTAATTTTGTGGACAAATATATTCATCCTTCATATATGTCATAAAATCATATTCAATTATATTTTCCTAAATAGAGTTTGCGATAGAGTTAAATTAGAGAGAGAGTGTAGAAATATATAAAACAAATATTTTGACACAAAATAAAAAGCAAAAACAACAAATAAAACGAAATGGAGGGAGTACTAGATAACTTAATTGTTAATGGCGGTAAAAACAAAGCTAGATTAAACATTTATTAAATAATAGAAAATTACATCGTTTATTATTGTTATCTTGTTATTTGTCATGTATTTTATTTTCAGTAATCCAAACGTGTTTTTTTTTTAACATTGGCTATGTAATTTCATGGTATATGGTGAATTCCTATTTTCATTTTCGGGATATGTTCTTTATTTTAGTGTCATTGTTATGATTTTAATTTATATGTAAATGTTATAAATTTAACTTTTATGTAGTTCTTCAGTTTTAATTATTCTCATATAAAAAAAATAAACACATATAAATAAAATATATAAATAATAAAAAGAATTAATAATACAAAATAATATCAATAACTATTGTAAATGTGTTGGGAAATTTTTGATTTCCTAAATAATCTAAATATGGGTAACATATTTTTATGCAATTATATTTGCTATTTAAATAAACTGTGAACTTAATTAAATGGTTTTAATAAGGTAATAGTCCATGGGCAGCATGATTGATATGGAATTGATGAGTGAATACCAACTACTGTTCTAATTAGGATTTTATGGGTGCCCTAGTTAAATAGTATATATAGCCCCCTTGGTTATGGTCCCAACACACTAAATCGAACGCAGTTTTTACTTCTCCCCATCTTGAAGAAAAACGAATGTCCCATAGAAGGAATAAAGAGATTTAGTTGAGGAAGACCATAATACCAATCCCCTGTTCGTGTTCAGATCTAAAGATTGTTTATAAAGGTATTCCGCATCAAGATTTTCAATTTCAATGGATTCAGGTATTCCTATAATCTTTGACACTCTAGTGCGACGTTATGTCCCTAAAATATTGTATTTTCTAGGATGGTTGAATTTATATTAAGTGATCTATAAATTCCTACAAGTGGTATCAGAGCAGTCATCGACTGCTAGATTGTTGGGACACATGGAATTCAATTTTGGTATTATGTTCATCATCATGTTCGGAATCATATTTGATTAATGTTGATCATTTGTGATTAAATATGATTGTTGCATGAATATGTGAATAAATGTGGATTATTAAGAACATATATTTTGGGTTCTCAGTCTATGGTGAATCTATGGATTCAATTCCAGTTTAATATTTATGGGCTTACATTATTTGGGTTTGTTTCTCCTAATTTTTTGAATTATTTGCAATGTTATATTCAAAATTTTGGGATTTTGGGGCCTTGTAGTTAAGGCCAAATTCTGGCTAACTTTGATGATAATTTGGCCAATTGATTGTGGGGTAGTGACGGGATCGGTGATATGAGAATGTTGGTATATGTCTCAATGTCCAATTCCCCTAAAGCCGATGTTTTTTCACCGAGAGAAAAGATATATTGCTCGTTGTTCTGCGAACACGACAACATCATTTTTCGGCCAAAATCAGATAGATTTGGCTGCAATTATGGTCAATTTAAGGCTGGATTTTGTTTCTCTTAAAGAGATGAACATTTTGGTGTATGGTTCGACATCCGATTCCATCTGAAAGCGGCGATTTTTGCCGGTAAAGTTCAGAAATCGTGCAACAGCAGCAGAGCCAAATTACAAACGCGATTCCCACCACACCAGACGTCTGATTTCAATGTGTGACCTACCGTTGGAAATCTCTTTGAGTGTAGAACACATTATGATGTGATCTTGATAGATGATCGACACCAAATGAATATACACGCGAAAGACTTAGAATCGAACACGATAGCGGTGAAAGGATTCAATCCAATGAATAATGATGTTGTTGGTGTATGGGACAAATTTGATAAAGAGAATGAGTATTTTTGTGTGTTTTTAGCTATATGTGCTATTTAGCTCAAATCGGACACGTATAAGAACTGAATTTAGAACTAACCTGGAAATGAATCTAATGACTTGGAAAAATCTTAGAACACGTGTAGGGCTGGGAAAGGGATGATACGGACGTGTATGGTGAAGGGTTGGAGTAGATAGGATAGATGGAATGGATTAGTGATGTGAAAACTTACCCGATGTGAACCCCGATTCTTTGATGAAGCGAAATGCACACCTTAAAGCAACTTCTCGGATTGTTGGTGAGACCACCCTAGAACTGAAGAACTAGAACGATACCCTTGATAAGACTAAAGAGATGCCAAACTCTAAAGATTTGATAAATTTCGAACCAACAAAAGGTTAGGAGACAATGTGATTTAATTCAAAATATCCAACAAAGTCTAAAGCATAATAGAATACAATGGTATCCTATATATACTAAGGGTTGACGAAAATAACTAAAGAAAATTACCTAAACTAGAATTCTAATTAAGAAAGAAGTTCCCATAATTAAAACTCTAATTACCTAACTAAAGAGACCTTCTAGAAAATCCCTTATTATAAAAAATGAAAATAACATTTAAATAAATAAAATCTGAATAAATAAAACAACTAACTAATTAAAATACTATGGATAAAAAAATCGAGATCATTAATTAAATTAAAGGATCCGATTCAAGCTGCCATGCACGTCGCCTCTCTCACGTCGACTCCATGCAATCTCCATGCATACGTGATCTTCTTTATTCATGCATTATTCTTCAAACCTTGATCTTCAATCTTTAATTGTTAACAAAGTAACAATCTTGGGGCTACTCTCAACCCCTTCATCTTCAAACTTCTTACGTACAAATGTTTGGAAATATCCTTGCAATTGTTTTGCTCAAAGTCGTGTAATTGGACCTTGTAATTGCAGCTCTGGATTTGATTCTTTGATGCTTGTCATTGTTACACCAAGATTACCACTGCAATTAATTGTTTGCCCATAGATGAAGATTAATGTTGTACTCGATATCTTGATATGGGCCCCTAATTTGGACTGCATGCTTACTAATCGGAGATCGGAGAATGTGGAGATCATTGGGTTCTCTGATTTTGATTTTATGGGATGTTAAGATAATGGATGATTCACTTTAAGATATTTGTTTACATGGGTTGGAGTTACTATTTCAGGGAAGTATATAAAATAGACGCACGTAGCTTATTCCATCATGATTGTGGAGTTCATCATTTGTTTTGAGATATCCAATATGTCATACTTCACTTCAAGAACAACATAAGTGCTATGGTATCGAAGTTTATCGACATTAAGTTTTTGTTGTTAAGGAGAGAGTTCAGAATGAATAGTTTTTGTAGTACACATAAAAACAAAAAATATGCTAGCAGGTCCACTAACTAAAACATTAATACATAAGGTCTTTTATGAGTATACTATTCATATTGGTGATATTTTTAATGTTACCTTAGTTCAGTGGAAGTTAATGTTCCATGTGATACTTCAGTTTTGGATTATTCATATTTCTGCAGAATAAAGTTGATGGTTTTGATTTCATTCTGAATTCACTTATGTTTTCCAGATGTGATGTTTTGCATTGCATTTATGGATTTATCTCATTAAAGACTAAAGTTGGACCAGTTGGAAATAGACATGATAAGATCATTGCATGTAATTTCCATGCTACTCACGATATGTTATCTATGTCATTGAGTATATTAGTATGGTGATTATCGGGGTTTAATCACGAGTTATAATGTGGTGAATGACGTGGTAGTTCCATTACTAGTATATGAGATGGACCGAATTTTTAAGGCGTAGTCTGCAAATAAATAACATGTGCGCAACTATAGAAATCTTTGATATAATTGTTTTCGGTATAATATGCAACCCAAGTGGGAGATTGTTAGGAAATTTTTTATTTCCTAAATAATCTAAATATAGTTAACATATTTTTATGCAATTATATTTGCTATTTAAATAAATTGTGGACTTAATTAAATGATCTTAATAAGGTAATAGTCCATGTGCTGCGTGATTGATATGGAATTCATGAGTAGATACCAAACACTGTTCTAATTAGGGTTTTATGGGTACCCTAATTAAATAGTATATATAGCCCCTTTGGTTATGGTCCCCAACACACTAAATCGAACGCATTTTTTACTTTTCCCCATCTGGAAGAAAAACAAAGATCCCATAAAAGGAATAAAGAGATTTAGTTGAGGAAGACCATAATACCAATTCGCTGTTCGTATTCAGATCAAGTTCAGATCTAGAGATTGTTCATAAAGATATTCCGCATCAAGATTTTCAATCTCAATGAATTCAGATATTCCTATAATCTTTGACAATCTAGTGCGATGTTATGTTCTTAGAATATTGTATGATCTAGGATGGTTGAAATTATACTAAGTGATCTATAAATTCCTATAAAATGTATAAAACATGAAGGGTTAATTTGCAATTTCTAAGAGAACATAAAGTTTATTTGCGTTTGGTTTGGATTTGTTAGAGGAAATACGCAAAAATAGTATATAGGAGAGAGAAAAAATCAATTAACATCATTCTGCAGTTGAGTTTGCAGTTGGATTGGAGAGAAAAACCTCACTGTAAAATGGGATTTGCAGTAACACTGGAACTGCTCTAAGACCATCTCCAACCCAAATACTCAAATTCAAACTCAAAATGGAGTAAGTGTCACATCAAACACTAATTGATCTCCAACCCACAAACCCAAATCCAACATCAAAAAGAATATTCTTGGTATATTCCACCTTTTACTATTTATCATGTTTATTTCAATAACACCCACATATTTATCAAAATTTATAAATTGAACCTCTTTTTTTTTTTTGCTATTTTGCAATATAAAGAATACATTTTCCCAATAATTGCAGGCAATTTCTAACCATGGAAATTATAAATTGTCAAAATTTATAATGTCTATAAATTTCTAAATTGAACCTCTTATTTTTTTTGTTATATACACAACAATGTATTAAATTTAATTATAATTATATAATTCTTTACAAAATTAAATATTAAATATGAATAACCGCAAAAAAATAATTTCAACATTTATTAAAATAGAAAATTACACGACGTGTGAAATTACACAAAGATGAGAAGAAAATTACATTAAAACTTTGAACGAACGAAAGATGAGAAGAAAGAATTAAGAAGGACTATTTTGCAATTTCAGATTCTTGAAAAGTAATATGGAGTCATGAATAGTGCATCTCCATATTTGGGTATATACTATTCACATTTGAAGTTTTACAGCAAAATGATGTTGGATTTAGAGGTGGGTTGGAGCATCTTATTAACTCCAAATTGAAATTTGGAGTTGGGTTGGAGATGCTCTAAGACATTGAGATCATGTTCAAGTTGTAATGACTCGGTTTTTGTATTATAATTTGTATATCACAAGGAAGGAAACAAACAAACTCTAAGCGATGAATTTGGCTTCGAAAATATTATTCGCCACAACTCACGCACTCCATCACTAGGGGCGATAAATTTCGAAGTTTCGAATATTGGCAAGAAGGAAAATCTATGTTCTTGTGGTCTCCTACTAAAACGTGCGTGGATTTTTCATAAAATCATATTTATCATATTGGAGTATAAATTGTAGTGTACCGATTTTTATCCGTCTTTATACTTGTAATTTGTGTTACTCTAGCTAGCTACAATTAAAAAAAAAAAAATCAGTTACTCGAATATTAAAATTGAACTTGCATTATCTATCATTGTATCAAATCATATAAATATATATATATATATATATATATATATATATATATATATATTTAAAAGAAAAGATGGAGAAAGGATTGAAACAATAATTCAACAAACTTTCCCCTGCAGTAAGAAATTGTACCGTGTTTTTCAGTACACATTAGGTTTGAAGTCACATGTTCAGCTTCCAGAAGAAATCGCATTTAGATAATGGAGATCTCACCTTTATACACGCTTTTTCCCACCCCAAATTTTTATGTTCAGAAATGTTTTCCCAGAGAGGGAAATGACGACTGTAAAAATTAAATAAACAGCATTTACTGATTGAGAAAGTGGTATTTGGAGATCCATTTTGGATTTTATTATTTATTAAAGATAATGCTAATTTATTTACCACTCCTGTGTATTGTTACGCCAACTAGTGTTGGTATTGCGATTGGGTCCCCACTCTCTTTCTCTCTCTATGCGTACATTTTAATGTAGTGAGAGAAAATGAATTTTACAGTGGCAGCTCTAACGGAGTAACCAATGATATAAGAGTAAGACAAAATAATTACGGATCTGGACCAATGAAATGAGAGGAACTTTTCAAAGGCTTCATTTGGATCTTATTCCACATGGTATAAATAATTAAATATAAGACATCAACACTTTTTTTTTATTCCCCACATTAAAATGATCAACTCTTTAACTATAAAGTGAGTTCAAAGCTTAGATCTTTGAGAGGGACTCATATACTATAAACTATTTATCTACGTTAATGGAAGATGTTTTTTTTAATGTTATATTTATAATTTTATCCGAAGAAGTTATGTTGGAAAATTATTAAAAAATATACAAGATCAAATATGTGTTATTAACAATAACCTTTTGCTAAACAAAATCCTCAAATTTGAAATAAAGAGCTAGGGTAAATTCATTAAACCTGGAAAGAGAACCCCTTGTGCTAAAATAATTGTTCAAAAAATTTCATTGCATTTTCATAAATTATACTATTATACCTTCTCTTTTTATTTTTTTTTATTTTTTTTAAGTTGAAGAGGGAGAATTGAGAATTGAATCTTGGGTGCGGTCTTTTCCATTAGATAAGTTAAACAACATATGTTAATTGTCTCGGTGGGGATAATCTAGTGGTGGAGTGAGGTTGTTTGGAAATCAAAAATCACGGGTTTGAATCTCCTTAATACCATCAGGTCGAGTGTGTGGGTAAAAAAAACATGTGTTAATTCTCTTTGTAATATAACCTTTGTACCCTTTGAACTTTTTTTTGGTAAATTGTTAATTGTTGTTTGAAATATGATGTGATTTTTTTAAGGGTGAAAATTTTAGCCTAAATGTATTAGAGTAGCCAGTAGGAAAGATTATGTAAAAAATAAATACATTAAATAATATTCAATTTTTTAGCTAATTAACGTTTAATATGTTTTTGAGACTTACACGCTAGTTAATTATATGGTTTATTTGGTTTGGAGACATGCACGTACGTTAGTTTTGTATGCATTTATTATTCTTATTTCCCACCTGCTCTTATACATATCTACATTTTTATTATGTAGTTTTTTCATCATTGCAAACCATTTCCGTTTAAACCTCGACCCTTCTTGTTTTATATAAAGAAATAAAATATACAGGATTAATCTATGTTCGGTTTAGTTGGTGTGACGCTAGTTGATTGATTACTCTAACGAGCTATAATTTTCGTGAAATAGCCTCCTAAACTTTAAAATTGAATATATATATATATATATATATATATATATAGAGAGAGAGAGAGAGAGAGAGAGAGAGAGAGAGAGAGATGAACGAGAAAAACTACAACCACAATTATGTTGAAAATTAATTTGTTAAAAACAAAAATATACAAATAGGGTTAAGGGCGGCCACATAGCCCCCTCGACTATTCTACAAGGGTCACATTGCCACCTCTTTGACTATTTGGTCCATTTAGCCTCCTCGACTCTATAAAATGGTTCACATTGCCCCTTCTATGGATGGAAAGTTAACACCATTAACAAATACACACTAACACACATTTTTTACACACATTAAGATTTTTCACATACTTTTTACTTATAATTTTACAATTAACCAAAACTGCTACAAATTGATAAATTATGGTTAATAGTTAATAAAATAATAAATATTCTGAAATTTATTAAATAAATTAGTTAACACCTAATAATAGTAATAGAGTATGAAAATTTAAATATATATATATATATATATCAAGTTCATTTATAAAATTAATTTAAATTTTAAAATTCGATGATGAATTCTACAATATATATATATATATATATATATATATATATTAAGTCTTCATTTATGATTATTTAATATTTTGGAAAGGAAGCATGATTTATGAATTTCAGACTTACTTAGATTTTTCATCTTCAAAAGTCATTATGTAGTGAAATTAATTGATTTGTGGGTCCGTTTTGCCATTGAAAATAAAGTTGAACACTTAATTGCAAATTTGAAATACACAGATGATAGTTTTTAGATTAAAATAATTTTATGAATTATCTCAATATATATATATATGTATATATTATAAATAAAGAAATTTTCATACTATATTATCATCATTATTATTATTATTAAGTGTTAATTAATTTATTAATAAATTTCAGAGTATTTATTATTTTATTAACTATTAACCATAATTTATTAATTTGTCGCAGTTTTGGTTAATTGTAAAATTATAAATAAAAAGTATGTGAAAAATCTTAATGTGTGAGAAAAATGTGTGTTAGTGTATGTTTGATAATAATGTTAACTTTTCCATTCATAGAAGGGTTAATGTGAGCCATTTTATAGAGTCGGGGGGCTAAATGGACCAAATAGTCAAATAGGGGATAATGTGACCCTTGTAGAATAGTCAAAGGGGCTATGTGGCCCTTAACCCTATATAAATATGACAAAAGTCAATCGAGTGATCAATTAATATATGTAACAAAAAAATGTATTTTTGACCATTGACACTAAAATTGTCTAGAAGATAAATATTTTTGCATGCATTTTGTTAACCAAAATGATTGTTTACATATTGCCACAATTAATTTTAAATTGATGGGTAATTATATTTTATGTATTGACGAGTACTTTCTGATTGATTAATGGCCTTTCGGAATAAATAATGTCCCAAGAAAAGAGAATAGCGACAAAGAGAGGAACCAAATTAAATTTGAGTTGCGGCAAAATGTATACAACAATGCTTTTTTCATCAATTTAAAAGGCAAAAGTAAATATATACTGTATAAACAATGCTTTTCTTTTCATAAACATAAAGCGACCTATGATGAGTACTGCTCCACCCAAATTTACTAAATTAAAACAACAATTAATATTATTTGAGCTCACATTCCCATGCTCTGTATCAAATACTATAAAACTATACTAATTAATTCGTTTACAATATTTAAAATCCTATAATAATTTCTATAATGTAGATAGCATTATTTAATCTTACTCCAAATATTAATAAACTTTGTCAGGGAGAGAGTGATCAGAATTGCCAGAATGACAAGTAACATTACTGTCAAATGTCAATTGACTGACATTTTAACATAAATTACTACTGGACATTTGAAAATGACAAAAATAATTAAGTGATGGATTCCACACTTAATTGAGATGACCTTCATGTAACTGAGTGATGGATTCCACTCCTCCCGTATCAATTACGACAGATGTTCCTATTCCAATTATTGAATTAATCATGTGTACATAATTAATTATGGATAGTACGTTAAAGATGTTAACAAGCAAAATTAAATAATGAAAATCAACAATATCATTGATTTTTTTTTTCTTCTTTTAGTGCATATATACATGATAGAGATGAAGTGCAGATTCTACGGTAATGGAAATGCTCTTAACGAGATAAAGACTATCTAACTCTGATCCTTCAACTGAATTATGTTTAAGGATGAAAATAATCTGCAGATCTTTAATCGCCAAAATCCAAAATAATTGCGGTAAATATTAAATATATTATGTTGTTATAGCTACAAGAGTACCACCTGCAGACCGCACATATTGTATCACGTCAATAATTTAAAAAAAGTTATAACGTACGTAGTACAATATGTTGAATCCAAGGGAGTAAAACCCAAAGGAGAAGGGTAGAATTTTGGAAGTAAAAGAGAGGAGGATGATTGGAGCAAAGCATGTGGGTTGCAATGACAGGATATATGATCGAGATGAAGATATGTAGTTGGTATTTATATTTTTGATGAACGGCCGTAGGGGTATGCTCAAGATTCTCTCCTATAACTATTCGTATTCCTATCTATAATATATAATATCTATCTCATCATCATATCCATAATTTTATTGCACCATGCCTTTTTACTTTCACGTGCTATTCCTTTTTAATGCTATTATTCCTCATAATTTCCGGACATGGACATCTCTAATTTCTTCTATATATGTATATATATATATAGCTTCTCTATTTATTTTTCTGGCCAAATTTGCTGGTTTTAATACTATCCATGTGTAATTATGCGAGCTTTTGTTCTATATAAGACGTTGAGAAAAGGAGAGATGAATTTTGAATTAAATAGAGAAGCTATATATATGTGTGTGTGTGTGTGTGTGTGTGTGTTTTAGACAATCTTAATTAGCTAAGCAAGTTAAATGTTGTTAGATGCATGTTGTTGAGCCTGATGAAATCGATGACGTAATTATATATGACCGTATTAGAAAATTAGCGGAAATTGCAACCAATTGCTTAGCAAGATAATATATTTTTTTTAGGGAATTAAATTGTAATATTTAAAAACTTGTCCAAAACATTTTCTTTTTGGCGTGTGTAATAGCACTTGAGATCCTCTAGTCCCGAACTTGTATGTGCCAATTGTGTACCAAGTCTCAAAAATATTACTTTTTCTTTTATTTTTTTCTTCAATTTTAATTTCATTTTGTTTATTATAAATTTACATTATTATTTAGGGTTTATCCCACCCAATTAGGGTTTATAATTATTTTTTAATATTTAATTTTCACTTTTTAGTTAATATAATTAATTTTTGGGGATAATTATTCCAAACTTAGGGTAAATAATTTTTTAAAATTTTAATTTTTAGCAATAAATATTAATTATTATTAGTTATTATATAATAAAGTTTCTTTTTATAAAAAAATATTATTAATAATATATAATTTTAATGTTGACACACGGTTGGTACACAAAATTGAGACTAGAGGATCTCTACTCGTATAATAGATATCTATCCATCTATGACAATATATTAAAACACATCCATAAGTCCCTGTACTTTTAGTTGTTATTTCGACAGATCTCTGTATAATTTTTTTGTTTTAATAAATCTTTTTACTTTTATATTTTATTTTAATATGCCCTTTTACTTTCTATAATTTATATAATTCAATTCTTATTTAACGGAATTATTAATTTTTGTTATTTAACCTGCATTCCAATTATTAAAAGTGACCAATTAAACTTCAATAATAAAATTAAAGAAAATAAAATATCCAAAAAGAGAAACCAAATTGGAAAAATTGTAATAGGCCATCAACGATTTAACTAGGTAGTGAGGTTATTTGTTCTTTTTTTTTTTTAATTTGAAAAATAGAACTAGAAATTAAAATGCTTGAAGTTTTGATCGGCAATAATGATTATGAAGCAAAAACTCTTTCCTGACGTTCAGGATTCGGAGTTCCCACGAATTTGCAAGTTTTTGCTTATTAAAAAAATATACTAAAATCTTTTCTTTTTTGTTTTATATTAAAAACAGAAAGATATATTAAAGAACATTTCCCTTTGATTTCTCTTTTAGTTTTTTTTTTAATTTTATTATTGAGGTTTGTAAAAAGGACGGCATATTATAAAAAAATTCCCTTTGATTTCTAATTAAGATTTTTTTCCTTTAATTTTATTATTGAGGTTTAATTTTCTATTTTTAATAAATGATTTATGGCAAAAATTTGCATGCATCATGATGCAAATAACACTATATGAGACGGGTCGGTCAAAGCCGCTTTTGACCAGGTCAACGCGGGTCAACTCGCGCTTTGACCCGGTCAACGCGGGTCAATCCGCTTTGACTGGGTCAACCTATAAAAAAAAACTGTCCAAAGTGAGTACCAACCTTCCTATTAAAAAGTATCACAAAACATTTGAAAAGTGCCATATGTATCATTAAAAAGTAAGGGGTTTGCTAGTTATTTTATACTAATTTATTTAGTTCAAATTCTGATTTTTTTTTTTTCAGTTTTTATATTGTATGTGTTAGGATTAATCTAAAACAATTATCATTCCAAGAATTTGTAAAGGAAAGCAAAACACGAGTTCGGTAAAATAAAAAGTACCATGTGGTAAGAAGAAAAGTATCAAGTACGATAAAGGCAGGTATCAACCTGAGATTAATACTATCATCATTCCAACTACAATAAAAAGTACCATGTGGTAAGAAAAAATGTATCAAGTATGATAAAAACAGGTATAAATAAAAAATTAAAAAATCGCAAAAAAAAAGACGGGTGCGTGGACCCCACGCGCCGCGCGTGGGCGCCACGTGGCATGCCCACGTGTGGCCACACGCCCGCCTGAAATAGGCGCACGGACGCCCTGTTCCACGCAAGTGCACCTCATGATTTATAGGTTAAATAACGGAAAAGTTAACAACTATCTTAGTTCCGTCAAATAAGGATTGGATGATGTCAATTACAAAAGTAGAAGGACATCTTAAAATAAAATATAGAAGTAAAAGAATTTATTTAAATAAAAAAATATATATAAGGACTTATCAAAACAAAAACTAAAAGTACAAGAACCTATGAATGTGTTTTATCTATATAGTATAGGAATCAGAATAACCATTTTTGTCTCCTTTAAGGCAAATGACTGAACATGATCTTTCATCCCTTAATGTTCTTTAAATTTTACTAATTATTTTTAATGAGTGATTTATGAAAATTTTAATATACAATGCAAAAATTTGATGATTGAAACATAAGATAAAACATTATTTTAGAATAAAGAATCTCGCATTTGCATGTTTATATTAATCATTTTTAATACAAAATCCAGATTTACTTGAAACAATGCAAATAATCACTTACTATTAGGGATATCAATTGAGTCAACTCATTCGATTTCGGGCTTATACTGTTAAAAAAAATTTCGGACTGTAAATTCTTGGCCCTAGCCTTAACCCTTCGATTTTCGGGCTAGCCCATCGAGTCGGCATGTTAACAAATTTGTTCCACATGTAGAAATTGTATCTTGATAATTCTAAAAAATGACAACCATCTCTTATTTTTGAAATAAACAAACACACGAAATAATAAGATAAAATGAAAAAAATATGACAAATAGAAAATTTCATTAACATCAAAATGCATCAAATAAAAGAAATCAATAGTACATGAAATGACAAATAACAATAATCTTCAATCATAATTTGTTCTTCCAAAAATAACAATTTCAAATTAAATCATAAATCTAATCATAGCTCAATCTTCGATCCAATTTGAACTACAATCTTTTTCTACTTCAACAATAATATTTGAAGCTCCTTTAATATCGCATGAAATTTCCTGTTACACTTTCTGTGTTACACTCCGTGTTACATTTTTAAACTATGAGTTTTTCTTATATATTTTTTTCTTCAATTTTACTTTTTTTGTGATTTAGTTTAATTTTATGATTTTTTTAGGGTTCACTCCACCCAGTTAGGGTTTATAATTATTTTTTAATATTTAATTTTCAATTTTCAATTAATAATCCATTATTATAGTTGATTTTTTTCAAAATTATGTTTCGTAATTTTTTAATTTAATTTTTTTGTTGATAAATATTGACTATAATTATTTATGTTATAATTAATTTTTATTTTATAATAAATATTATTAAAATCATAAATTTGATAATGTAACACAGAGTGAAACACGAAAAAGTGTAATAGGAAATTTCAACCCCTTCAATATCGTGTTCGATTTCATTTTAAAAGTCTTCATCATTTATAAAAGAAATAGCAACGTTGTGATAATATACAATTAAATAATTTAAAGCATGATACATAATAGCTAGCTAGTCAACATAGATATGAGAATATAAAATAAAAGGGTAAAAATAATATAATTAACATCACAAACTAATAATATTCGAGTAATAAAGGAAAAACAAAAAGTACATTTCATGATAATAATGTTTAACCTTAGTTTATTCTTTCAAAACTAATAATTTTAAATTACATCACAATAACTATGCTCAATCATCATTAATTTAAATATTTACATTATTTTTCTAGTTCAATGACATTTGATGCTTCAATTCAACTACATAATTACGTATATCTCCGTATTTTTTCCTCATCTATTAAACAAACAATAACATTAGAATGTATATACGTACAATTAAATAATTGAAAACATGACAAAAAAAATATATAATTTTAATACTTTATAATTTCAATGGTATCTAATAAAGGGATAACGAGATGATGAAAGATATTTTTTCTAAAAAAAATGAAATAATAAAATAAATTAAAGTGAAGGGTCTTGATATTCAAGAAGCAACAAATAAACAAACAAACATGTATTCTCAAACTTCAATAACAAATTATCACATATTCATTGATAAATTCATGAATGTATGTCGTAAATGAAAGTATAACATTTAAGGAAATTGCATCATTGAATGTAACTCATTTACTATTGGTTGTAGTTTTAAAAATTCATAACTCTTAGCATACTTTAAATCTGTGAATGCATAATATATGTATGGAAAAATAATTGCGTTAGATTTTCAGTGCAGTTGACCGTTTGCGAATCAGATTTTTCTAGAAAAAAGTTATGATCAAAACAATAGAGGTTGTCCGGTCCAGCCCGATTGGCCCACCAACCCGACCAGTAACTATAGTAATTACAGTAGTTACTGCTTTTTGGGATGAAAATGTAACTACGGACCTTATGAAATTTATGATTTCTTTCTTGTATGTATCTTTTTCTCATAACATTCCAAGTTATAAATATTCATGGTATATATAATCAATAAATTATGAAGGAATTAGACGATTGCATGGAGAATTGACAAGGTATACCATTCATTCGCTTTGAAGAGATAAATATTATTTCTTCACCCAATAACATTAAGATGTATTTGAAATTTTGAATGCAAATATCTATATATTCAATGAGATGAAAGAACAACTCCCATTTGCACGATTTCTTATTAAATGGATGCCAAATCAACAAAAACCACTTGATTTCACATACTTCCACGCCAACATTGACATAAAATCATACAAATATGATTTATACATAATTTTAACTTCAAGTATGACCCATGAGAGCATTATCGATGAAAAAAAAAACAGATGAACATCCAAATTGAAATTGAATACGACGTATGAAATAGTTAAAGAATATAAACATGTGAATCATTAAGAAAATATGAAGAAGATGAAATATGAAAGATGAACGTGTGAATCGTGAAGGAATTAGAAAAGGTGAATAAAAGAATAATAATAAATAAAAAAAATGTGGAAGCAAGAAAAAAAAAATTAAGATGGAAATTGTTAAAACAAAGCCCGCCTATTATTTTCTAGATTACGACTACTTATCTAACAGCAAAGTAGAGGATCGAGGAATTGTGCTTCTTTGTTGTTGTTTCACACGCCCCCTCAAGTAGGACAAAGATGGTTGTAAGTCCAAGCTTGGAGATCATGGTAGGAAACATTGCACGAGAAAGAGACTTGGTAAGAATATCCGCAAGTTGCAACTGAAAGCTGATATGCGTGGGTTTCACCAAACCAAGGAAGAATTTTTCATGAATCGTGTGTCAATCTATCTCAATGTGTTTAGTTCTTAATGAGACCGGGATTAGCACTGAGGAATTGAATCCGGAGTTACAGCTGAGAAGAGAAGTTGAAGATGGTGTGCCAATCGTCCATATTAAAGCAATTGAAGATCAAGTCTTGGATGTTGGTACAGAAGCTAATTACACATTAGGCGTGATCACACCTAAGCAGTTATCTGCGACTTTTGATTAAAAATCGGTTTCCCTTAATTTAATTATGGGGCTATGATTTTAATCTATAGTTTTTATTTAATTTTAGTCATTGGTATTAGTTATTTTAGTTAATTGGACTATTAATTTAGTTGTGGATTTTATTTAATTAGCAGGTCCAATTATCACAACTTGTTTAAGTGATATTGGACCCAGTAGTTTTTTTAAATTAGCCCAGTTCGAATTTTAAGCCCAAGACACATGGGATTCTCGTTTCCTAGGTTAATTATTTAGGGATTTTCGTTCCTATTGTTGCTTAGACTTGTTTGAATGAAAATACAACGTATCGCTTTCTCAACTTGTCTCAAAAATCAATTGTTCTTGTGTAGAGTTTGATCTTGGTGAATTCAAACTTGAAATCAACCGTTTCGTTTGGATATCCAGTAGTATCTGGGTTAGGCAGCCACGAAGATTACTCCATATGCGCGTTTCGGATCCTTATAGGTCCGGAGTTCATTTCGGGTAAGATTCACACTCTATTTTCATTTTTCATTGTTCCACCTTCGTTCCAGCCACCACCACGCCTCCATACTCATCCATAACTATCCTAGCATCGCCAATTTAATCCATAAAGTCGTCCAAGTCCAGAAATAATTTATATAAGCCGTTCCAATCCTAATTAAGCCCTAGAAGTTAGAAAAATGACCACCAAGACAAATTAAAAACCACTCTTGCGTTTTGGCTGAATTTTGGATATGTTTTTATTAACTTATGATGGTACCTTTTCCTAAAATTTGAGCGTAATCCGAGTTTGTTTGCTTAGGTTTTCAGTCTCGTCATTATTTGGATTTTTCGGGTTAATTTGTGTTGTTTTTGGTTCAATTCGTTTTTGAATTAATTCATAGGTTTAGGTCAGTTTATTTGGTCATATTTAGGTGTTAATATAGTAGGTATTTTAGGTTAAATCAATTCTGAAAGTTGACGTGTGTTTCGATATTTGCTTCCGCGTATTGTTGGTCGTATCAGTTCTCTCATAGAAAGCAGGATTGGAAGTGATATAAATAGCTACCTTATTATCACAAAATAGAGGAACTGGCTTGAGTCGTTGAATTACAAAATCCTTGAGTAGTGATTCTGTCCACATGATTTCACAACAGGCTTGAGCCATGACTCTGTATTCGACTTCTGCGGAAAAACGAGAACTAGTATCTTGTTTCTTGGAACGCCATGAAATCAAAGAGGAACCTAAGAAAAAACAATAACCCACTACAAATTTTTAAGTATCCAGACATGCTTCCCAGTCAGCATCTGCGAACATGCCCAATTCCTAAGTGTTCTTCCTAGAAAAGAAGATTCCAAGACCTGCTGATGATGCACTATTTTTTATGCACTTAACTACAACTAACATAGATCATGCAATAAAGTTAGTAAATCGAGTATCGTATCCACAGGGACTGCAGTTGTGATTTACACCAAATACTAAGCTAACAAGTTCTTATTATTCAGGTTACTCAATTTCTCAAGTGTACTATTCCTAGACAGAAAATTAAAAATAAACTATTAAACTTAATTAGAAAATCAAATGTAAACCAAACAAGACTAAAAACGTTAACTATAAATTAAATAAAATAATTAATCCTAGAGAATGCATACACATGAATCCATTATATATTAATCTAATTCCATCAACTTCAAATTTAATTCAATTATCGGTGGAGGATCAGAATTCAAATTACCTATCTGCTAGGTCTCAAGGTAAAAGTAGATTAACAATTTATCTATTACTTTCGTCTCTAGATTAATTGTTAACTCCCAATAGATCAACAGATTTAAAATCTCCTATAGATAACGGGTATGTGTATCAAATTATTTAATTTAATCTCACTAATTAATTATCTCCGTCAGGACTCAAATTAATTAGCTAGCATACATTGATTATAGCCCTAATCATGCATGAGAAATATAAACTTAAAAGTCTGAACACGATAATCGAAAGGACATTTGATGAAGAATTAAATAAATATATGATTTCATACATGTTAAAAACCCAAGAATTAATTATACGAACTATTCACACATAATGAAATATAAAATAAAGGAAGAATTAAGTAAAGAAATTAAAAGATATAATTAAAATTGTAAAATATTAAAAGAACTGTAGATGAATTATGTAAAATAAAACTTCAATCTTCAAAGTTATAGAGGAAACATCCGTCACGCTGCTATGAAATCTATAATTAAACTGAAAAATAATGAAAAGAAGGTCCCAAAATTCGTCCATGAAGAGACCTTAAATAGCAGAGGAAGTTGAAACCCATAGAAGGAAGGAAAGCCCGGTCCAAAAAGAAATCCTCCAGAAGTCACTGAAAGGAGCACATGTCGTGCTCTTAATTGCATAAAAATTGCGCGGTTTCGCCGAGACAGGAGCACGGTCCATGCTCTTCTTCGTCACTATTTAGTGTTTATTTGTGTTGTATTATTGTAGGAATTTTGCATGTTTAGTAAGTCATTTTCTAGTATTTTTAGTAGGTTATGTGTGGATTTTGTGTGTTTAGGCTTCACTTGTTGCTCTCATGGTGGAAAATGCCAAGTTGTACAAACTTGAGCTTTTATTTCCAAAAGTAGAGATTTTTAGCATTAAGGTGGCAAGATTACTGAACTTGAAGTTTTTGCTATAGAGGAGAAGCGAATTGATGGACCGAACTGAAATTGCGGGCCAAACTGATGAGGAAAATCCGAACTTGAACTGAATTTCGAAGTTGGAACACGGAGACGGAAGACCCAGCGTCCTGCGCGCGCGCGCTTCGACACAGCCCTGCACCCGCGCACGCGCCTCGGTAGCTGTCCGCGCGCCCCCGTACGGAGCGCCCCACGCGACCGCGCATTCCACCTCTCGGCCTTTCGACCCCCGCGGGCGCGCATGGCTGCGCCGGCGTGCAGCGCGCACCTTTGCGCGGTCGCGTGGGGTCTCTGCCCAGTTCCGCCACCTCCGATCAGTTTTAGATCAGTTTTCCTTCCACTCATCCTCTTTCTTCCTTCCATCAAGCTCACCCCTTCAATTTTCTTCACATGGCTAGCTTGATATAATTTAATGGGTAAAGACTTTTGGGGGTAATCTACGTAGTAGGGATATAGGGTTTAATTACCATAATAAGCTAGTTTTGGCTTTTGGTCTCAATTCTCCCAACCAAATCTTCCACAAATCTCTCTCATTAACTCCTCTCTTACCATCAAACCTCATATCAACTTTCCCTCACCCCTCACCAACCGATCCCTCTCCATATCTCACCTCTCCACTTGACTTTGGATACACCATTTTTTATCACTCACTTCATCTTCTCCAACCATTCATCTTCTCCATTTTTCTCTCTACACCATTTTCCTTCCCCATCACCATCACTCTACACATTTTCTCCACCATTCTTCACCATTCTCACCACCTTTCAAGAGAGGGAGTCAAGAGGAAGACAAGAGATAAGCAAGCTCGGGTTGAAGAAGAAGAGACGAGAAGAAGTCCCAACTCCGAGCCGTCTGGGAAAGCTAGGCTCGTCAGGAGGTTCTTTCCTTGGTATTTTCTTTCTTAGCCTAGTGGATTTGTGGGGATTTGTCCCAAAACTATTGAAACATTGAATATTATAGAAGTTTATCTTATTTGAATTTGATTATGAGATGATGAACTTATATGATATTTGTGTTGTTTTGAGCATGATGATGGGCTAAATCTCTACATTAGGGGGTAGATAATTAATTTGGTTTTGATCTATGCTTGTGATGGTTGGTTGTTTGTTGTTGGAATTGTTATTATCATGTTGAGTACTTGATCACTACTTAGCATTGCTAGGTTTTAGATGAGACCGAAAGGAGATTCTAAATCCCGACCAAGGTTCCTTCAACATTAGGTGGATTAGGTTCATATAATATAGCCGATAGGGGTTTAATGGATAGACGGTGACAGTAATTGATATTAAACCTCTTGAAGGGTCTATTGTATGTTTAAGATTAATAAAACCATCTTGAAACAAGCTAGGTGAGAAACTAATGAGAGAATCTACACCCTAATGCTCTTATCATAATCTTTTCTTTCGATCTTAACCTTGCTATTACTTGTGTTTTTATTATTTAATTTTCTTATTTAAATTCCTTAGTTTAAAGCAATCCTCAAATCCTTGATTAAAATGTTTAGGTTGTATGCATAGCCTAGAAGATAATTGCCCATACGAAGCCTTCCTTGAGAGACACAACCCGTGTTAGCTCACCACCCTACAATCGATCCCGTCCTCTTACGGGAGTCTGGTTAGTCAAATTAGTTAGCGTGTAGCAACCCGAAAATTACATCAAACAGTCACCCGACACACTTCACCGTTTTACTCTGTTCTCGCTCGTTTCTTATCCAATTGACTTGATTCTTTTTGCAACGTGCTCCTAACTTGATTATATATCTTCTTAGATACTTCTAAAGCTCAATTAAATCTCATAAAATAATTTTTATTAAATTCCTTCAAAATGAGCAAAAACGTGACACTGCACAAATTATGGAAAATTATGCATGCATTGATTATTAAATACCATCCAAATAAACACCAAAATGCATATTTATTGGTTGATGCTTTAACGCACTTTAGAATGCATTGAGCCGTCATATGATGCTGATCACATGGCTTAGCAATAAACTGACTCAACTTGTAAACAAAAAAATATATCAGGTTTGTTGGGAAAAACTCTCAAGGTAACTCAACTAGTGGTTTTGATGAAATAACAAAACATGCAGAAAATTTCTATGAAAAACTGCAGGAAATACAGGCTAGAAATTGGGTTGATGACCAAGTAAGACTCCAAAATTCAACTCAGCTGAAGCGAAAGTCAATCGCTTTGGAGCATCATTAACCAACTGAAAAGGATGTTTCAAGCAAATAGAAGTCAACTGATCAAAGCTGAAGACTGAAAGCATCCAACAGATGAGTAACCATCAGCTTAGTTGAAAGCTAAGAAAAGTTGATGAGACAAGAGCTAGCTTGAAAGCTCAAACCTACAAAAAACCAAACTGAACTGATCGACTGACAATTAAGATCAGTTAGCTGGGAGAAAAGCTCAGAGGAAGAAGCCAACTGGAGTCCAGAGCTGAAGCTTTAATCAAAGCTAAGTTATCAAAGTCCAGAGCTGAAGACTAGGGCAGCTAAGGAATTGCCAATTGGACGATCTCAGAGCTGAAAGTCGAGACAGCTGAGGACTTACCAGCTGAAGTCCAGAACTGATAGTCGGAGCAACTGATACCTGCCAAGCAGTTATTGAAGAACATGATAAGAGATCTTGGAGCAGAAGTCATTAAATCTAGAAACAGCTAGTGCAATCAAACCTTCAACGACTACATGAATTCAACTACCATCGATGGATCAACTGAACCAACGATCGGTAGAACCTAACGGTCACAGAGATCACTCAACTATATAAGAAAGTGAATCTCATTCTGATCAAGACTTTCGCCAATCTAACTCTTGCTATATTTGCAGATATTGAGCTTTCTTTCTCTCTCCCCACAGCTCAAAGCTTAGACATCACAAGTGCGAAAAGTCCTAACTGAGAAGAAGTGCTTTAAGTTCCAAGCAAGCAGCTAGCTGTTGAAGAAATCCAGCAAGAGCCAAGCTTCTCAGTTCAAGCTACTCAAAGATCAACTACTCATCTCAACTCAAGGAGCATTCAAAGTTGATAACAGATTCAAGACTGTATTCTTGAAGATCGAGAGAGATCTAAAATCTTGTAAAGATAAGAAATAGCACCTAAAGTCTCAGAGAGCAGTTGGGACCAATAAGTGTGAGCTATCGACCATCATCGGCTGAGGAAGGACGTACTGACGGGTCCGTTCTTTCGGGACAACACCACTTGAAAAGAGAGCCACGCTCGAGTGAAGGGTGCCATTTTCAAGTTCAGCAGTTTTCTTCACTGTGTAACTGTAATAAAGAAACTTTACACTTGCATAGTAGATTTCCCTTCCGAAGAAGGAAGATAGGACGTAGAAGCTGAGCTTCGAACCTTTATAAATCTTGTGTGCGCTGTACTTTCTGCTTAAGCTTTTGCATATACATACCTGTACACAATCGCACACAAGCTGCACTCATAAGCTAAGATTTCTATCTCAACTATGAAGTGCACAGATAAATTTTCAAAGCGAGTCAAAGGCCCCATATATTCCGCATAAAGGTTTAAGTTTTTGAGTCAGTTTATTCACCCCTCTCTAAACTGACATCGACTCGCACCGGGACCAACAAGTGGTATCAGAGCGGTTGATTCTAAGGATCAGCCATTTCTACAGATTAACTGAATCAGATCCATTTATCTGTGCTAACGTTTCAAGCTATGGGAAACCATAAGCTATCTCTTTTTTCAGTTGAGAATTATGATAACTAGAGCAAGAGGATGAAGGCTCATCTATGCTCAATTCATGAGAATATGTGGGAAGTTATTGAAGACGGTCCAACCAACATTATGATGGACAATGAAGCCCACATTACTGATGTTAATCAACCAACAAGAATCCCGAAGCCAACTCATCTTCTCACTAGTGAAGAGAAGAAGTTGAAAAATTTAGACTTTGTGGCCCAGGCTGCACTATTCCAAACTCTAGATGAGGATTGCATGAAGGACACGAAGAACTGCAGAACAACCAAGGAGATATGAGACTTGCTTGCAGATCTATCCAAAGAGTCCGAGGCCATTAAAGGAAACAAGCTCCAACTAGCGGTTGACAAATATGAGTCCTTCAAAATGCAACCGGAAGAAACCATCTCAAGCCTTGAAACAAGGTTTTTAGGCATAATAAGTGAGATGAATAATCTGGGAAGAAGCTATCCCAACTGTGAGATGAACTCAAAAATTCTTGACAATCTTACAGAGGAATGAGATATAAAAGGAATTGCTATCAAAGAGTGAAGGGACTTGAATAGCATTACTCCCAGAGAAATGTTCGGATCTCTCAAGGCTCACAAGTATAGCCTGAACCGAAAGAGAAAAGCATCTACGTCATCAGCTCAAGATGCATCCTTGTACACAGAAAGGAATCAGTTCAGAGAAGCTCCAGAAAGAAATAGCTTCCGACCAAAAGGTTCACTAACCAGGGAGAATCCAGAAGGATAACTGACTGATCGAAGAAAAGAAGAAGCCGAAAAGAAAAATATTCTGACTGAAGACATAAATGAGCAAATCTAGTCAATTACAAGATTGCTGGAAAGGCTGAAAAAAGTCAGAGATCAACAATCAGCTTTGCCTCAAGCTGATGAAGCTGCTAAAGAAGAAAGAAGCCAACAACCAGCTAAACAGCTCAGAATGGCCAACCGAAGCATAGAAGAATGCTTCTACTGCCACAAACAAGGATACTTCAGATATGAGTGTCCAGAGCTCCCTGAGGATAAGAAGGTCAAAGTGAGAAGAAGCTTCTTCAAAAGGAAAGCTATGATCGCAAATTCCAAAAATACCGTACTAGATGATTCAGACTACCCGTCTGGAATCGACTCTGACGACTATAGCTCAGATGATGAAGCTCTACTCTACCTCATGGCTAACAATAAAGAAGAGGTTAGTACAACTGATTCCATAACCTCATTCTATCACATACATGAAGCTTCTATTTCTAGAAATGAACTGGATGAACAGTTAAGAATTCTAGAAGACCAACTAGCTTCTATATTAAGCATGCATGTTGAACTGAAAGATGAAAATAATGAGCTTAGAAGTAAGGTTAAAGAGCTAAGCATTGATTAGGAAAGAATGAAACTTCTGGAAGCTCAGTTAACTGAAATTGAAAAGCTTAAGCTGAGAAATACTGAACTGGAAGCTGAGAATGAAAAGATCAAGCTAGAAATTCTTGAGAGAGATGAAATATCTCTCAAATTCAAGAAAAGTTCTCAAACTCTTGATGAAATTCTAAGTCATCAGAGAACTGAAGCTGACAACCCAGGGCTAGGGTACAATAGGTTCACTGCTGCTAAAAAAGGAAAGACAGTAGCCCAAGGCCATGACAAAGGAATCCTAAAACGACTCACATGGTCAGCCCAATCACCATCAGCTGAGGTATCCAAAGTAAAAGGAATTCTGATAACACCTCCAACTCAGTCCAAGCGCCTCAACTTTCCTTCTCTGCCGAGGCCATCAGCTCACAAATAGCCAGTTCACCAAAGGCCTCCAGCTCAGCTAAGATCATCAGTTCAACATCAACAAACTTATCAGCCTAGACCATCCGTGCGGTCTAAACCATCGGCTTATTCAAGGCCTACCTTTCAGCAAAGACCATCAATTCAAACAAAGCCATCAACTCAGCTGAGACCTGCAACTCACTCACAAGCCTACCAATAAAGGCCACCTGCACCTCAAACTGGGAGATCTTTTAACTCCAGGAGAAACACTCAACCCAGACCATTTCACCCACAAAATCCCAACCAAAGCTTCCATGGAAAAAGAGCTGAAAGCTCATTTTGTTAGTTTTGTATACTGGAAGACTTGTCTTTGTATACTTTTTTGATGATATGATGATATGAAATGAAAGTTATTGCAGTCACTGTTTGCATTTAGATTATGTTATATAATTGTCCTATGCAATGTTCCATATACTTACATTGTAGATGATATGGTGTGGGGAGTCACACGGTATGATCATATCATTAGAACTTTGTATTGTATTAAAGAGTTCAAGGCTTAGATGGTCCTGAACACACCATCGGTACACCGTAGAATAATCTGATAAGTTAGTTTATCTTGACTAACTGATTATTCAAGTATACTTGTTAGTGTATTAAGGAGGATCGTGATAGGATGCTATTATCTGTCTCTAACCTAGTTAGTGAGAGAATAAAAATCCATAGAGTTCGGGTTCTGAACTCATGTGATATTGGCGAGCATATGTGTGCGTTGTTTGTTACTTTGATTTATCAATGGGTGAGATCTTTTCGTGGATCAATAAACTCGATATCTTGGATAATAACAGTGTATGCATGATGTGTCGAGCAGTATGCATGAGCACCGTGTCCTGGTGCGCCAGGTTGATGATGTTCTCTTGAGGAAACACAAGTTCATGTTGAAACCCTGCAGGTGGAATTTATTCCGTACATGATAAAGCTTGTGTGGTACTGCTCAAGATTTTAGATGTTAATTAATTATAGCTGTCAGAGGCTGACATAATTAATTAATGAACATTATATCTTAAACACGGGGAATGGTTGAACTAAAGGAGAAAGCATATTCGCAAATATGTATTAAATTGGTAGGTCAGTATTACTTCTTTAGTGGAATAAAAGTAATACTTAATTTATTTAATTATATCCTAAGTTTATTGGATATTGGATATTAAATAAATTAGTGGGCCAATTTAATATTCTTCTAGATCCCTGTTGTAGCCCAATTGACTGTTAGTGGATTGGATATAGAACTTGAGATAGAGGCCCAAACCCAGTAGGGTTGGGGAACTGTATTTTCGCCCACCTCCCTATATAATAGATGGAGGGGGGGACAAAAATTATGTGTTATAATTCAGCCCTTCTTTGTCTCTCAAGATATCTACAGATTTCACAACCCTATCAGTAGTATACAACCCACTCTGTATCTGATACTCAGTCCGGGAATACAACAGAAGATCTCGGAGTAGAATACTGTGGTAGTCGATCACTGTGAGAAAAGGGGCGCCTGTTCCTGTTTTATTCAACAGGAAGATTAGATCTTTAATCTTGTCCTCAGACCATCTACCGATTTGTAAGTAATTCGAATCTATCTTTCCACTTTATTAGATTCATTTTGCTATACATGTTATTTGTGCTAGATTGTGATAAACATGCATGTGATATAAAAATATGATTTGCATAAACGTGGGTTAATGAACATCTAAATGATCCTGCGGTGGTTTAATTCGAAAAAACCCCAACAATTGGTATCAGAGCGGGTTTTGGTACTGTTTTAGGATTAATCCAGGCATATTTTCGACATATATATTTAAATTTGATGTTAAATTTATAGTTCTTAAATTTTCACATTTAAATATGCATGTATGTCGATTTTATGGTATTCAAAACATGGAAGAATTTTTGATGGATTTCGAAAATTCTAGTTTTGAATTGTGAAGAATTTTCGATAGTCATAAGATTAAATTTGGGATGATTTTTGATGTTTTTCAAATTTCCAGATTTGTTTTATGATGGTGTTCGAAATTTTGAGATCAAAATTTTCGAATTCTGATGTCTAAAAATTCCATAATTTGTTTTCTAAATTTTCGATACCTAGAATTAAATTTGGATGGATTTTTGATCAAGATCAAAATTTTCAAATTTATTTTGAATGGGTTTCAAAAATTTAGGTGATTAGAAAAAGGATAGGTAATTTTTGGTGTATATCAAAAGTTGCCTAATTCTAATCAAGATAGGTTTGAAATTAGAATTTTAAATTTGGTAATTTTTGAAGTGGATCAAAATTTTCAGATTTATTTTTCTTGAAAATTTTGAAACTTATACTATATTATTTGGAATTATTTTTTGATCAAAATTTTCAAATATGAAATATTGGCTAATTTTCGACTTTAGTAAATTAAATTGGAGAATATTTTGATAAAAATCAAATTTTCAGATTTATTTATTAATGTTGATCGAAAATTACATGTGTTGGATTAAGATTTGATATTATTTGGTGTATATCTTAATTTACCTAATTTTAATCTAGATAGATTTGAAAATAGAATTTTAAATTTGGAAGAATTTGAAGTGGATCAACTTTCTAGATATATTATTTGGTAATTTTCAAAATCTATGTATTTTAAATTGGATAAGGTAATTTTGGATATAGATGAATAATTATCAAAATTCAATTGTGATAAGGATTTAAATTAAGATAAGGTTTGGAAGATTTTGAAGTGGATCAAATCTCCAAACCCTATCCTTGAAAGATTTCGATCCTTATGGGTAATATTTGGATTAGATTTTTGATTTATATCAAGATATCCAAATATTATTTAATTAGGGTGGTTCGAAAATATTAAATAAATTTGGTGGATAATTTTAAATAATTTTCAGATTTATTTTTGAGGTATTTTTGAAAAATACAAGGTTTAAAATTGGTGGATAATTATTTTAATTTTCAATTTTTATCTTGTGGATAATATCGAATTAATTAATTTAATTAATTGTAAAATTCAAATATTATTATTTCATGCATAGATATCACATGTTATTTTATGTGGATCATATAATATGATTGTTGGATTTGTAGACTGTGTTTGTTTGAAGGTTTACCAACTATCATGACTCCTTTATTTTATGTGATGTATGTTTATGTTGAATGGATGTTGGCCGTATGCCGGTTTGGCTATGTGTTTTTAATCCATGAGAAAATCCATGGATCAGGTCTAGGTTTTATTTTACGTTGCTTTAATGTAATAGATATAAGGCTGTTAGACCAAGTTTTTGAGTTGTAATTTTTATTCTAGCAATATTAGATTTTTCCTTTTGGAATAGATAGTCTGTATTGAATAAAGATCGGAGATCAACTCAAAGAAGGAAAGTAGTACAACACCAAGAAGGAAGGTTCACCGGTTCACGTCCCGAAACCCTAATTGGAGCTAGGGTTTTGGCGAGACGCGGTGAAAGGGGGCGGCGACCAAGCCCTGTTTCCAGAGCTGACTTTCCAGTTTTATCTCATCAATCAACATGAGATATAAGCCATGATAGTTGGAATATTAATATTGGTTATTATGTTGTTGTGAATCATGCAATGGTTATTTATCATTTTATATGATGATGTTTGCATGTTCTTAATAATAGGATAAAATGAAACCTCAAGCATAAATAACTAAGTGGGAGAGATTCATACCAAAGTATGTAGAAATCTCATACGGTCTCCATTAAATCTAATTTAATTGAAAAGTGATGGGCATGCGCATTGACATCGGTCTTCCTCCATATTGGATGTGCCATATCACAGATTTCTCTAGAAATTAAATCTCCTAAATGGATAGCTATAGAACACTATTAGAACTAACTAACTCCTCCATCTGGAGCAGTTAAATTCGAATAGTGATCTTGGTGCGAAGATAATGGTGTGCACACTTAGATGTAATTTATTGATAAACGTCCACACGATCGTGGCTTATCAGTTAGATGATTACATGACCGTGTTCATTATCCGGCTATTAATTTGCTTGTTGTAAGCTAACTCAACTGGAGACAAGTTAAAGGTTTATAACCTATTTAAAAATGGATTTTATAAACGTCCACACTATCGTGGCTTATGGAAGACGTTTTTAAAGTGTCGGTGGAAAAGTATATATATAATTTTTATGAGGCTTTCAATTATATACTGTTTATCCTAAAGTTTGTGACTGTACTCCATGTTTTAATTTCAGTTATTTCATATCATCAATGGCACTCTCCAATCTGTCCTCAATCCTCAAAGAAAACAAACTCGTCGGAGAAAACTACAATGACTGGATTCGTAATCTTAACGTCATTCTAGTTGCTGAGGGACACAAGTTTGTACTTGAAGAGGTTTGTCCTCAGAAGCTAGATGAGGGTTCTGACGAAGCCCAAAATGTTGCATATGATAAGTGGGTTAGGTCTAATGAGATATCGCGCTGTTAGATTCTGGCATCTATGTCGAATATGTTGCAACATCAGCATGAGCCTCTGAAAACCGCTTATGATATCATGTACAACCTTAGGCAGCTCTTCGATTATCAGAACTGCTCGGCACGCCATTTGGCAATGAAGAAGCTAATGGATGTGAGAATGGCTGACTCCACATCTGTCAGGGATCACGTTCTCATGATGATGGGGTATCTGTCTGAGATCGAGACTTTAGGTGGAGAGCTGGACACCGATTCTCAAATCAACATTATTTTTCATAGCTTGTCCTCGAAGTTTGAGTAGTTCAGGCTGAACTTTAACATGATCAAAAGGGATGTCAGCTTGACTTTACTGCTCATAGATCTTTAAACGGCTGAATTGCTCCAAAAGAGCGATTCTCAGGCCCACATAGATGAGAAAGGGGCATCTTCTTCTAGTGGAAAAAGGAAGAAGAGATATGCACCTAAAAATGCTGAAGATGCGGCGCCTAAGATGAAGAAGCCAGAGGCAAAGATTCCTCCTGAGGAGTTCAAATTGAAGACTAAGTGTTTCAAGTGCGGCCAACCAGGTCACTGGAAGGCGGTGTGCCCTAACAAGAAGAAGAAGAGAGGTACATCTCACACTCTGGTTGTAGAAATATATTTAGCAGCTTGTTCTACCCAGTCATGGTGTAACAGCCCGATCCCGAGATAGGGATTAACGAATGGGGACGGGGTGTTATTAAGGGATTAATGAATGAGATGAAAGATTAACAAAGAAGGTTTGAGAATAAAGATATACTTTTGAAAGATAGGCGATGATACTCGGGTTTACTTAATTAAGAAGGAAACATGCTTTAGCGGAATAAAACAGTTAACTAATCAGATACCAACAAGCATAGACCCATTCATAGGTCAAAGCGGATAAACAGATACCAACATGAACAAGCCTCTTCATAGGTGAAAGGAAAATATACTCGAGAAGCAGGAATAAAACTTATAATGCATCTTTATATATAGATAACCATGTCTGGGGAAATATTTATAGAATCTCGATAATCATAATAGAACTTGAACGGAATTAGAAAGAGTGAATCAGAGTAGCAGAACACATGATGGGATTTCAAAAGAAACTTATATAATAGCAAAACAATCTTGGGAGTCAATCCACATCCACAGCCACCAACATCCTCAGCATCTGAACCTGAAAACATTTGAAAAAGAGGGGGCATGAGCACTAATGTACTCAGTGGGTTTTAACAAAAAAACACTTTAATAACTTCAAGATATCCAACAATTAATTAACGGTATATAGAGAGCAAAACCTAAAAGCCCTCTCCATATCCGTAAAATCTTTTCTTTTCTTTTGGGCCCAACCTGACTCAAACCTGATGTCAACTGTACCCTTAGGCATGCCATAGGATAGAAGAGGGGTTACCTCAAATATCCAAACGAGTTTGCGAGGGAATTAACCCAGCAGTGACTCACTTAAAAGTTCATAGATCCTCTGAGCTCAATTACTGCTTAAGCGAAATGCTAAGTTCCTTCCTTCCTTAACCTTGCTAGCAAAACCAATCCTAGAGCAACGTCTAGAGACTAATCCTTTAATATAGCATGATCTCGGCCTATAAGGGATTTAACACTACCCTAACAAGGCAATCCTTAATCCTTAACTATACGAGCTTTAACAAAGCATCAATATTCAAATACAAAGAGAAATGAACGTACATAAATATGAATTGTAACTAAAGACAATTCTTAAATATCTCATGCTAAGCATAAACAATACTTTAACATTTCTAGTATTTCTAAACATGCTTGAGAGCTCAATTAAAAATAATACATCTTTCTTTCCTTCATTCCTTGTACAGAGATCAATCAAGCAGAGCAAAATATTTTATTGGATATCTCATTTGCCCTATATGTTTCTAGAGCTTATTAGCTCAAACGTTAGATGAGTATAGATTTACCCACCTCGACTACTGGACAGAAGATGAAGCAAGGCTAACTGGGCATCTTTCATATTGGCGCAGCTTTGACATCATGTAAAGCTTGCTGAGATTGACCCACACAATGGCTCTTTCAAAGCCAAGGTAGGGTTTGCCAATTGCCTTAGCCATTTTATCCAGGAGTAACTTGAAACAGTTATTCCTGGTGTGCCAAAAGAGATCTCCTTCCGACCATTTATGTCCGCAAAAAGCAGTATGGTAAAACTGGTCGCCTAAGGAAGTTGAGACCTCAGCTTATGGAGGACCACAATCTAACTAAAGGAAAAGAGCCGCTCCTTGTAGCTGATCCTCCAGCTGACGCAGATCAGTCTATGAATGATAGTGACTCCTTCACTTACTTGAGTGATGAGTCAACTGCACCTGTAAACAATGAGCCTCTACACATCGCTGACCCACACATTCTGGAAGAAGGCTTTTATAACAGCATTGACCATCAGCTGAAAGGTTGTTTTGGTCTCATTGAGGATCTTCACCCCTTTCTCTTTGAGCAGCTCAGACGATACTTCCAATATCATTTCTGGAGATTCCAGATGGATGATGCCACCATGCTGAAAATGGCTAGGAGAAGAGGTAACTCATTTTGGATTGCGGAAGGAAACTGGAGCAGGAGTTGGATGAACCATCCACTAAGCACACCTCCAACTGTCTCAGATATCATGGATTCCATGATTAAGAGGTTTCAATGCTCGGTGCCTCATGACGCACCCCTTCCAGACAACAAGCCCTCACTGTCCTCCACCACTCCTCTGTAGGAGGACATACTTTTCACCATTGTGGATGAGCCACTTTTCAACCATGCATCAGCCTCTCCTTATAAGTAAGATCTCTTTTCTCTCTCTGATCTTGCCCAACTGATGCCAACTGAGGAGACATACTCATGGCTGTCCACTCCTAACTCTGCACCCCAAGCTCCCCAAATCACCGATAATTTACTGGAAACCTCCTTCTCTCTTTTGCCACAATTATCCCTGCCATCTAATGAGCTCCTTTAGCTTACTCTTTTGGATGATGCCAAAAAGGAAGAAGAGAATGTTGATGATGAAAATGATGGAAATGGTGATTTAACTCTTTGGGATGAGATCCAAAGAGAAGTGTAGCTTCGGGGGGAAGCTGCTTGTGAGGGGGAAGTCCAATTTGAGCAGCAAGCATGGCAAGCTCAAAACTTGTTTTAGACTTGGGAGAATGCTCAGCTGGAGCAGCAGCAAGAATGGGGTATTCATAGCATACCGGACATCTCTCCTTGAAGATATGAGAAAGGAGAATCAAGCAAAAGAAGACGGAACTGATTGGTGAACAGTTCCTGTTGAAGAAGGAAGTCCAAAAATATCAGTTCTTGATATTTTTCCTCTCTCTTTCTCTCTCTCTCTCTCTCTCTCTTTCTCCTTTACTTCCTTACAATTCTTCATCTTTTTTGCTCATCAATTCTTAAACATGCTCATTGCTGATAATACAAATATGTTCTGATTATGTGCTCATACTCTAATCATGCAATTATGTTTTAATATCCATGCTCTGCATACTCTGATAATGAACTAAAGCTGCATGAAAATCAGGACTAAACAAAATTGAGCTATGTTAGAACTAAAGAAACTAAAGCTTTCTCAAGCTGTGCTAAATGAGTATCATTATCTTTAAAGGTTTCAATAATCATGGTACAAATTATGTTAGCAAAAGCCTTGATATCTGAAAGACAAGCTTGTTAAGCGTTAATACTCATCTGAATTCAAACACTCATGAATATCAACTAATAGCTCTTAAAAGCTCTGATACCAAAGGTGGTACATATACTCTGATACCAAAGATTGGTAAACACAAAGATAGCTCTGATACCAAAGATTGGTACAAGCTCTGATATTCATGAAAGATAACCTCATACAGTTTTTCCATCATCAAACTAACTGGTTTTGGCATCATCAAAAAGGGAGAAATTGTTGGGAATAGTTGCAATAACTATCAAGGTAGCCCAAGTGATGGTTTTCATGAAATGTCAAAATATATGGAACAGTTCTTTGAAAAACTGCACGTTATTCAGGCTGGAAGTCGGGAGTAATGACCAAGTAAGACTTCAAATCTCAGCTCAGCTGAAGTGAAAAGTCAATCACATTGGAGCATGGTCAACTAGCTAAAAAGAATGTCTCAACCAAACCAGTTAAAGTCTACTCTTCAAAGCTTAAGAAAAGCTACAACAGGAAGAGACTGGAAGACATCCACAGATGAGTATGCCATCAGTTTAGCTGAAAGTCAAGAAAGACTGATGAGGAAAAGAGCCAGTTTGAAAGCTCAAGACCAAACAGAACTGACCAAGATCAGTCAGTTGGGAGAAGAAGGCACAAATGAAGCCGACTGGAAATAAGAGTTGAAAGCTCTAAAGCTTAGCTGTCGAAGTCTCAAGCTGAAAGCTAAGGCAGCTGATCTAAGGCATTCTAGGACTGAAGCGTGAGGCAACTAAGGAACTGCTAACTGGACAATCTCAGAGCTGAAAGCCGAGATAGTTGAGACCCCATCAGCTATAGTCCAAAACTGATAGCCGAAGTAACTGCTCTCCGACAAGCAGTTAATGAAGAATCCTGACAAGAAATTGTAGGAAGATCCTGACGATCCTGGAGCAGAAGCCATT
The DNA here is from genome assembly GCA_026008535.1 of Perilla frutescens. Classification (NCBI taxonomy): domain Eukaryota; kingdom Viridiplantae; phylum Streptophyta; class Magnoliopsida; order Lamiales; family Lamiaceae; genus Perilla; species Perilla frutescens. The sequence continues at coordinate 22,827,315 of BRKX01000010.1, read as the reverse complement.
AAATTCAATGGCTAGTTCATTCAAGCTTTAATGGCTATAAGCATTAAACTGCCATTGGTGGAATCAACTAAACCACCAATCTCAACGGTCACTGAGATCACTTATCTATATAAGAGAGTGAATCTCATTCTGAAAAAGAGACTTTTGTACAAGACTTTCGCCAAAACTAATCTTTGCTACATTTTGCAGAGCGAGCTCTTCTTTCTCCCTCCTCACAACTCAAAGCTTAAATCTCTTAAGTGTGAAAAGTCCCAACTGAGAAGGCGTGCTTCAAGTTCCAAGCAATCATCTAGCTGACGAAGAATTCCAGCTAGAGCAAATCTTCTCAGTTTAAGTTCTTCAATGATCAACCACTCAGCTCAGTCTAAGGAGCACTCCAGGTTGATAACAGATTCAAGACTGTCTTCTTGAAGATCGAGATAGATCTAAAATTTTGTAAAGATGGGCAATAGCATCTAAAGTCTCAGCGAGCAGTTGAGACTGGTAAGTGTGAGCTGTCAACCAGAAACTGGCTGAGGAGGAGCATACTGACGGGTCTGTTCTTCCGGGACAACAACAGTTGGAAATGAGGCCGCGCTCGGTTTGAAGGGTGCCATTTTCAGGTCCAACAAAATTCTTCACGGTAAAACTGTAATAAAGAAACATTACACTTGCATAGTGGATTGCCCTTCTATGGAAGGAATAGAGGATGTAGAAGCAGGAAGCTTCGAATCTCTATAAGTCTTTTGTGTGATGTACTTTATGCTCTAAGCTTTTGCATGTTCTTAAACTGCACACTATAGCACACAAGCTGCACTAACAAGCAAAGCTTTCAAGCTATCAGTCTCAACTGATTAGCTCACAAGCTAAGCTATTGTCAAGCTCTCTATCTTAACTGATCAGTGTATGGATAAGTTTTCTGAAGCGAGTTAACGGCCCCATATTTTTCGCACAAAAGCATAAGTTTTTGAGTCAGTTTATTCACCCCCTAAACTTACATATACTCGCACCGGGACCAATATCACCCATCAAATCCCTCACCCTAACTAGGATTTCTATCTAGCTAGGGTGAATAAGGAGCTAGAGCTTGAAGATAGAGCAAAAAGAAGAAGATTCAAACCAAGGAGGAGTCGAGACCCAACTTTCGGGTTGTTTCAAATTCTTTTCCTTTTTTTTATTTTCTTTGAGATAATGTATTTCTTACATTGTATAGATGTGAGGTTAGATTATCTTGTATTTTAAAAGATCAATCATCCTCTTAGCATTTTTCCAATCTAAAATTGTAGGAGGACCATCTTCAAGATCAAGCTTAAAATACGGATCTTCAAGTTTAAATCGTTCAAATACCTTCATGTATTGATGAACAACACTCAACATCAAATAAGTGGAATTCCATCTAGTAACAATATCAAGACACAACATCTTCTCGTACTCAATAGATTCAGTCATACAACAATCTCTAAACCTTCTCAATCTAGTAGGGGATTGTCTAATATACTTGACCACTTCTCTAATCCTATTAACTGAGACATTTATATCTTTTAATCCATCTTTAATAACTAAAGAAAGAATATGAGAAATGCTCCTCATATGTAGATACTTTCTCTTACAAAAAGAAGAACCCCGAGAAGTAAGTTTTCCTTTCAAGTAGGAAAGATATGTGTCATTTGATCCGACATTGTCTACAGTCATAGTAAAAACCTTTGCAATCCCTCACTCACGGATACAAGAATCTAGTTGTTTACCCAAATCCTCACCCCGATGACTTTCAATTGTACAAAAATTGATAATCTTTTTATGAAGATTCTAATCATTATCAATGAAGTGGGCAGTGACACACATATAATTCAATTGCTGAATAGTAGCCCAAGTATCTGTAGTAATACAAATTGTTTGACCCGATGTTTTGACATACTCAACCAATATCTTCTTTTGAATTTTGAATTTAGGTTGCAAGTTAGTCACAAAGTCTCTAAACCCTTCTCCCTCCACAACAGAAAATGATTGTTCATCTATAATAAGCATTTGAGCTAGTTTCTTCCTACATAACTCTTGATCAAACTTCCAAGTAGTTAGACTACCAACACCTATAGACTCATTTCCATCACTTTGAGGTTGTAAAGATAATTGAGATTGTTTCAAATGGGAATGGGTTGGATTTTGAAGACATGACTCCATGTGACTATTAATTGAGCTAGTTCCATTTTTCCTTGAATCACAACAGTAAATCTTACCACAATAATTGCATTTTCCCTTCATTGCCCCTTCTTCATCAAAAAATGTAGTGAAGTGGTACCACACTCTCGCCCTTGGAGTTATAACTTTTTTCTCTTAGCCTTAGCACTTTAGTTGTTGTGGAATTTTTTTGGCTCGGTGCCGGTGATGCCATTTCTAAGTCATTTCAGGTAGAATTTTCCATCTTCTAACTTTGAAATTAAAACCGAAATAGACAACTAGTAGCAATCAGTAATTGGTAGACATGAATGCTAGATTATAAGTTGAGACTGAAACTGAAATAGACATAGGTTGTTATACTAGATTATTTTGATAATGAGGCATTGGTAGACATGAATGCTAAAGAAAATAGTATGACAGAATGTTGATTAATTTCATACATATCAAAATATATTCAGCACAATTCATCCAAATAAATTTAGACATGCCCCGGAGAGCTACTAACCTTAACATTAAAAATCTCTAAAATTAAACATCAAATAAAGAAACTATCAATTTTTTTCCACAACCGCAACTACAATTACCAATTCCTACTCCATCTAAAAGTTTTAAAATACAGTCAATGGCTAAATCAAGGATGAAAATAATTTAAATACAAACAACGAATAAATATTCATCCAACCATGACATAAACAAAGTAAGTTATGGTGATTCGTTGTATCAAGTACAATGGATTCAAATAAAACAATATGCATCAATCTAGTTCAAGATTTACCTCACAAGCCCCACTACCTTGAAAATCTACTTTAGATACTTGTCAATCTTGATGAAAATCCTTGGAAATTGCCGCAACAGTTGGCCTAGAATCTGAAACTCCGCTGTGAAATCTAGATGGACGGAGGAATAAAGAAAAGGCAGAGGGGTTGAATAATGAAGATGGAGAGAGTGCAGATGTGGAAATGAAGGGTAGGGGCCATGGAAGATGATGAGTCGACGACTGGGTCTTCGGGATTTTAGAATTAGACAATAGGGTTTTTATTTTTCAGAACTCAATTCATAATTTCAGATTATGTGTGTCGTGTCACTATTAGTGACTTAGTGTTGAAGACTTGAATCAATTCATTAAATCATTTTTGCCAAATTTATTGGACTCAATTCCCAAATGTGTTGAATCAATTCATTTAATTTAGATAAGTGTATTGGACCTCAATTCTCAAATGAGCTATTACCATTATTTAATGTGATGGGCTTAATGGGGCTCAAATTTAATACTATTTATCTTTATCGGTTTGGTTCGGTTATCTTCGGTTTAGGAGCAGCCAAACCGAAACCGAATCGATTAAAAATCGATTTTGAAAAATTGAAACCGAACTGAATCGAGATTGAAAATTATCAAACCGGAATTTCCACTATAATTATGAAACCTACCATGCCATTATACACAAGCTCTCCCATCTGCGCGCTTTCGAACCCATACCGACTCTCTTAAATAAATTATGCAACTCACGAATTAGATGCAATGAAAATTTATTCATCATACTGATTCGGTATTACGGTCTTGCCAGCAAACCAAAAGAGGCGATCAAAATATTTCTTCAAATTAATGATTTTAGAGTACAAAGGTTAGTTCGATCACTAAACACTTTATTAAATGCTTTAGTTCAGAACAAGAAGTATGATATTGTTGTTAGTTTTGTATACTTTTTTGATGATATGAAATGAAAGTTATTGCAGTCACTGTTTGCATTTAGATTATGTTCTATAATTGTTTTATGCAATGTTCCATATACTTACATTGTAAATGATATGGTGTGGGGAGTCACACGGTAAGATCATATCATTAGAACCTTGTAATGTATTAAAGAGCTCACGGCTTAGATGGTCTTGAACACACCAACAGCACACCGTAGAATAATATGATAAGTTAGTTTATCTTGACTAACTGATTATTCTAGTACACTCGTTAGTGTATTGAGGAGGATCACGATAGAATACCATTCTTTGTCTTTGACCCAGTTTCTGAGAGAATAAAGATCCACAGAGTTCGGGTTCTGAACTCATGTGATATTGGCGAACATATATATGCGTTGTTTGTTACTTTGATTTATCAATGGGTGAGATCTTTTCGTAGATCGAATTCGATATCTTGGGTAATAATAATGTATACATGATGTCTCGAGCAGTATGCATGAGCACCGTATCTTGGTGCGCCAGATTGATGATGTTCTCTTGAGGAAACACAAGTTCATATTGAAACCCTGCAGGTGGAATTTATTCCTTACATGATAAAGCTTGTGTGGTACTACTCAAAGTTTTAGATGTTAATTAATTATAGCTGTCAGAGGCTGACATAATTAATTAATGAACATTATATCTTAAACACGGGGAATGGCTGGACTAAAGGAGAAAGCATATTCGTAAATATGTATTAAATTGGTAGGTCAGTTTTACTTCTTTAGTGGAATAAAAGTAAAACTTAATTTATTTAATTATATCCTAAGTTTATTGGATATTGGATATTAAATAAATTAGTGGGCCAATTTAATATTCTTCTAGATCCCTGTTGTAGCCCAATTGACTGATAGTGGACTGGATATTGAACTTGAGATAGAGGCCCAAGCCCAGTAGGGTTGAGATGATTAATTTCGTCCACCTACTATATAAATATAGGAGGGGGGACGAAATTTAAGTCATAATGATTCAACCCCTCTTTGTCTCTCAAAGTTATCCACAGATTTCACAATTCTATCTAGTAAATTTCAACCAACTCTGAATCTAGATACAGTCCGGGAATACAATAGAAGATCTTGGAGTAGAATATCTATGTGGCCGATTTTTGTGGAGATACGGGGTGCCAACTCTGTGTTCATTCAACAGCAAGATTAGATCTTTAATCTCGTTCTCAGTCCGTCTGACAATTGTAAGTAATTCGGATCTATGTCTTCCGCTTTATTAGATTCATTTTATATGATTTTGTGCTTGACGTGATAAACATGCATGTGACATAAAATTATGATTTGCATGAACATGGATTAATGAACAACTAAATGATCCTGCGGTGGTTTAATTCAAAAAAACCCCAACAACTGGTATCAGAGCGGGTTTTGGCATTGTTCTAGGATTAATCCAAGCATGAAGTTCGAATTACATATTAAATTTGATGATAAATTTATGGTGTTTAAATTTTCAGATTTAATTGTCATGTGTTTTGAATTTTATGGTATTCAAAACTTGGAAGAATTTTTGATTGAATTCGAAAATTCTAGGTTTGAGTTGTGTAGAATTTTCGGCCACTATAGAATAAGGATTTGGGATGATATTTGATGATCTTCAAATTTCCATATTTTATTTCATATTGTTCGAAAATTTGGAAGTCATTTTTTTCGAAAATTGATGTGCTAAAATTCCCTAATTTGTTGTTTTGAATTTTCGGTCATATGGAGTTTAGATTGGATAGATTTTTTATCAACATCAAAATTTCCAGATTTAATTCCTAGAAGGGGTCGAAAATTTGAGTGATTAGAATGGGATTTGGTGATTTTTGATGTATATCAAAAGTTACAAAATTCTAATCTAGATAAGTTTGAAATTAGAATTTTAAATTTGGTAATTTTTGAAGTGGATCAAAATTTTCAGATTTTAATTCTTGAAAATTTCAAAACCTATAGCTATATTATTTGGAATATTTTTTTGATTAATGTCAAAATTTCCAAATGTGAGATATAGTGTAATTTTCGACATTATTAAATTAAATTTGGATGAAATTTTAATGAAAATTAAAATTCCAGATTTATTTAATAGTGGGGATCGAAAATTTGGGTGTTGGATTAAGATTTGATGTTATTTGATGTATATCTTAATTTACCTAATTTTAATCTAGATAGATTTGAAAATAGAATTTTAAATTTGGAAGAATTTGAAGTGGATCAAATTTTCAGATTTATTATTCTAGTGATTTTCGAAAATCTTGGATTAAGATTGGATAAGGTGATTTTTGGATATATACAAATAATTATCAAAATCCAATTGTGATAAGAATTTAATTTTGGATAGGTTTTGGAAGATTTTGAAGTGGATCAAATCTTCAAACCTTATCCTTAAAAATTTAGATTCTTATGGATAATATTTGGATTAGATTTTTGATTTATATCAAGATATCCAATTATTATTTAATTAGGGTGGCTTGAAAATATTAAATAAATTTGGTGGATAATTTTAAATAATTTCCAGGTTTATTTTAAGATATATTTTCGAAAACATCAAGATTTAAATTGGTGGATAATTATTTTAATTTCTAATTTTATCTTGTGGATAATATCGAATTAATTAATTTAATTAATTGTAAAATTCGAATATTATTTAATATTCATGCATAGATATCATATGTTATTTTATGTGGATCATATAATATATGATTGTTGGATTTGTAGACTGTGTTAGTTTGCAGGTTTACCAACTATCATGGATCCTTTATTTTATGTGATGTATGTTTATGTTGAATGAATGTTGGCTGTATGCCAGTTTGGCTACGTGATTTTAATCCATGAGAAAATCCATGGATTAGGTCTAGGTTTTATTTTACGTTGTTTTAATGTAATAGATATAAAGTTGTTAGACCGAGTTTTTGAGTTGTATTTTTATTCTAGCAATATTAGATTTTTCCTTTTGGAATAGATAGTCTGTATTGAATAAAGATTGGAGATCAACTCAAAGAAGGAAAATGGTTCAGCACCAAGAAAGGAAGGTTCACCGGTTCACGTCCCGAAACCCTAAATGGAGCTAGGTTTTTCGGCGAGGCGAGGTGAAGGGGGCGGCGATCCAGCCCTGTTTTCAGAGCTGACTTTCCAGTTTTATCTCATCAATCAACATGAGATATAAACCATGATAGTGGGAATATTACTGTTGCTTATTATGTTGAAGCATGCAATGGATGTTTATCATTTTATGTGATGTTTGCATGTTCGATAATGGGATAAAATGAAACCTCAAACATAAATAACTAAGTGGGAGATATTCATACCAAAGTATGTAGAAATCTCATACGGTTTCTATTAAAATCTGGTTTAATTGAGAAGTGATGGGCATGCGTGTTGACATCGGTCTTCGTCCATATCGGATGTGTCATATCACAGATTTCTCTAGAAATTAAATCTTCTAAACGGATAGTTGTAGAACACTATTAGGACTAACTGACTTCTCCATCTAGAGCAGTTAAATTCGAGTAGTGATCTTGGTGCGAAGATAATGGTGTGCACACTTAGATGTAATTTATTGATAAACGTCCACACGATCGTGGCTTATCAGTTAGACGATTACATGACCGTGTTTATTATCCGGCTATTAATTTGCTTATTGTAAGGAAACTCAACTGGAGGCAAATTAAAGATTTAACCTATTTAAAAATGAATTTTATAAACGTCCACACTATCGTGGCTTATAAAAGACGTTTTTAAAGTGTCGGTGGAAAAGTATATAATTTTTGTGAGGTTTTCGATTATATACTGTTTATCCTAAACATGTTTTGTGACTGTACTGCATGTTTTAATTTCAGTTATTTCATATCATAAATGGCACTCTCCAATCTGTCCTCAATCCTCAAAGAAAATAAACTTGTCGGTGAAAACTACAATGACTGGCTTCGTAACCTTAACTTGGTTCTTGTTGCTGAGGGACACAAGTTTGTGCTTGATGAGGTTTGTCCTCCACAGCCAGATAAGGGTTCTGACGAAGCCCAAAAGGTTGCATATGATAAGTGGGCTAGGTCTAATGAGATATCGCGCTGTTACATCTTGGCATCTATGTCAAGTGTGTTGCAACATCAGCATGAGCCTATAAAAACCACTTATGATATCATATACAACCTTAGGCAGCTATTCAGTCATCAGAAATGCTCGGCACGCCATTTTACAATGAAGAAGCTAATGGATGCGAGAATGTCTGACTCCACACCTGTTAGGGATCGTGTTCTCATGATGATGTGGTATTTATCTGTGATCGAGACATTGAGTAGAGAGCTAGATGGCAATTCTCAAATCGACATTGTTCTTCATAGCTTGTCCTCGAAGTTTGAGCAGTTCAGGCTAAATTTTAACATGATTAAAAGGGATGTCAGCCTGACTGAACTGCTTATAGATCTTCAGACGGCTGAATTGCTCCAAAAGAGTGATCCTCAGGCCCACATAGCTGAAAAAGGCACGTCTTCTTCTAGTGGAAAAAGGAAGAAGAGAAACGCACCTAAGAAGGCTGCAGATGAGGCGCCTAAGGCAAAGAAGCCAAAGGCAAAGATTCCTCCCGAGGAGTTCAAGTCGAAGACTAAGTGCTTCAAGTGCGCCAACCAGGTCACTGGAAGGCGGCGTGTCCTAACAAGAAGAAGAAGAGAGGTACATCTCACACTCTAGTTGTGGAAACATGTTTAGCAACTTGTTCTACCCAGTCATAAGTAGTAGATACTAGAGCTACTGATCATGTTTGCATGTCTTTACAAGGGTTCCTGCTAAAAAGACAGCTGAGTGAGGATGAGATCACCGTCTACATGGGCAATGCTACGAGAGTGGCGACTGTTGTAGTGGGAGATGTTGTTTTACCTTTCAGTAGTGATAGAACTTTGATTTTGAAAGATTATCTTTATGTGCCTGGTTTTAGGCGAAACATGGTTTCAGTTTCTAAATTGATTATGGATGGATATTCTGTTTCTTTTGGTAACAAAGTAGTTATCTTTAGTGGTAAACATTTTATCTGTTCTGGCACATTGGATGGACACTTATACTTTCTTAAACCAATTGAAAACACTACGCAAAGATAACTGTTGAATACATCGATCATAAACCCTAACAAGAGAAAAGAACCTTCAGAATTGAATCAAACATATCTTTGGCATCTAAGGCTAGGTCATATTAACCTTAAGAGGATACAAAGGCTTGTAAATGATGGACCATTGTCTTCTTTGGTACTGGAATAATTTCCTTTGTGTGAATCCTGTTTGGAAGGTTAAATGACCAAGCGTCCTTTCCAATCAAAAGGAAATAGATCCGAAGGGCTATTAGATTTGATTCACTATGACCTGTGAGACCCTATGTCAGTTCAAGCTCGAGAAGGGTTTGAGTATTTCATCACTCTCATTGATGATTACTCTAGATACAGTTATATCTGCCTGTTACGTCGTAAGTCTGAATGCTTTTAGAAATTCAAAGAGTTTAATGTGGAAGTGGAGAAATGAACAGGCAGAAGTATCAAGTCACTACGTCTTGATCATGGTGGCGAGTACCTCTCAAGTGAATTTAGGGATTACATGGCAGAGAATGGGATTACATCCCAGTTGACTGCGCCTGGAACGCCACAGCAGAATGGCGTGGCGGAAAGAAGGAATCGTACATTGTTAGAGATGGTTAGATCAATGATGAGTTATTCTGAGTTGCCCATTTTGTTATGGAGATATGCCCTGGAAACGGCAGCCTATATTCTCAACTTTGTTCCATCGAAATCAGTTCCTGCTAGGCCTACAGAACTATGGACTGGACAAAAGCCCAATTTAAATCATATTTGAATTTGAGATAGCCTAGCACATGTGTTGGACAAGGAAGCTGATAAACTGGCACCTCGTACTGATGTAAGGCTGTTCATTGGATATCCGAGGGGAACGAAATGTGGTTTATTTTATAGTCCTAAGGATCAGAAGATCATTGTTAGCACCAATGCTCGATTCTTAGAAGAAGACTATGTTATAAACAACAAACTAAGGAGTCAAATCATCCTTGAGGAGTTAAGGGGAGGATCGAATCCTACACCGGTTGTACAAGAAGAAGAACCACCAAACACTGCACAACATGTCACAGAAGTACAGGAACTGCCTCATCGCAGTGGGAGGGTTGTACGCCAACCTGATAGATTCATTGGTCTGGGAGAGGCTTCAGATTTCCCAGAGGGTCTCAATGAATTGGATCCCAGGACCTATGAGGAGACAATTCGAGATAAGGATGCGGATTCTTGGAAAACTACAATGGAGTTTGAGATTGGATCTATGGATCACAATCAAGTCTGGGAACTTGTAGAACCTCTAGATGGGGTAAAACCTATTGGCTGTAAGTGGGTCTACAAGCACAAGAGAGGATCTGACGGGAAGGTTGAAACCTTCAAGGCGAGATTGGTGGCAAAAGGGTATACTCAGAAAGAAGGGATCGATTATGAGGAAACCTTTTCACCGGTAGCCATGCTTAAGTCAATCTGGATTTTCTTGTCTATTGCCGCTCATTTGGATTATGAGATCTAGCAGATGGATGTCAAGACAGCTTTCCTAAATGGAAGTCTTGAAGAAAACATCCACATGAAGCAACCAGATGGATTCATTGCTAAGGGCCAAGAGCACTTGGTGTGTAAGCTTAAGATATCCATTTATAGACTTAAGCAGGCATCGAGATCTTGGAAAATCTGATTTGACGAGGTTATCCAGTCATATGGATTCGTGTAATGTCCGGATGAGAGCTGTGTGTACAAGAAATATGACGGAAACGTGATGACATTTCTCGTACTTTATGTTGATGACATCTTACTTATTGGAAACATTAGGAAGGCGTTGTCACACATTAGGGTGTGGCTGTCCGAGCAGTTTGATATGAAGGATCTGGGTGAAGCCGGACATGTCCTTGGCATCAAAATCATTTGAGATCGCCAGAAAAGGATGTTATGTCTGTCCCAGGCGACTTATATCGATACAGTGCTAGCTAGATTTGGCATGCAAGATTCCAAGAAAAGTTTTATACCTTACAGGCATGAAATTCATCTATCCAAGGAAATGTGTCCCCAAACACAGTCTGAGATAGAGGAAATGAAGAAAGTACCATATGCTTCGGCTGTGGGAAGTTTGATGTATGCTATGCTATGCACTATGCCTGATATATGCTATGCCGTTGGCATGGTAAGCAGATATCAATCTAACCCTAGACAAGGTCACTGGACCGCAGTCAAAAACATTCTCAAGTACCTTAAAAGGACTCGAGATTACATGTTGGTTTTCTGCTCTGATAGTCTAGTACCTTTGGGTTACACGGACTCAGATTTTCAATCCGACAAAGATCAGAGTAAGTCTACCTCAGGCTATGTGTTTACATTACGAGGTGGATCCATCGTATGGAGGAGCATTAAGCAGAAATACATTGTGGATTCCACCATAAAAGCTGAGTATGTAGCTGCCTCTGAGGCTGCAAAAGAGGCTGTCTAGCTTCGCGGGTTTCTAATGGGCTTGGGCGTGGTTTCTGATTTGCCTAAGACTATCACAATATACTGTGATAACTCTGGTGCAATGGCAAATTCGAAGGAACCCAGAGCCCACAAGGCAAGTAAACACATAGAGAGAAAGTACCATCTTATACAAGAAATCATTAAGAGAGGAGACGTGGCGGTGGTCAAGATTGCATCGGAGGACAACCTGGCTGATCCATTCACGAAGAGCCTGCCGGCTAAGACCTTTGATGGTCACGTGGAGAAAATGGGAATGAGATGCAGACCTTAGCGCGCAGTTTGAGTTGATAGTTTTGATTGGAGAGTTAGCCAGTTAGTTTTTATGCTTGAAAGACATGCTTCAAGTATAAGTGGGAGACTGTTAGTTTTGTATACTGGAAGACTTGTCTTTGTATACTTTTCTGATGATATGATGATATGAAATGAAAGTTATTGCAGTCACTGTTTGCATTTAGATTATGTTCTATAATTATTTTATGCAATGTTCGATATACTTACATTGTAGATGATATGGTATGGGGAGTCAGACAGTAAGATCATATCATTAGAACCTTGTAATGTATTAAAGAGCTCACGGCTTAGATGGTCTTGAACACACCATCGGTACACTGTAGAATAATCTGATAAGTTAGTTTATCTTGACTAACTGATTATTCTAGTACACTCATTAGTGTATTGAGGAGGATCACGATAGGATACCATTCTCTATCTCTGACCTAGTTTCTGAGAGAATAAAGATCCATAGAGTTCGGGTTTTGAACTCATGTTATATTAGCGAACATATGTGTGCGTTGTTTGTTACTCTGATTTATCAATGGGTGAGATCTTTTCGTAGATCGAATTCGATATCTTGGGTAATAACAATGTATACATGATGTCTCAAGCAGTATGCATGAGCACCGTGTCCTGGTGGGCCAGGTTGATGATGTTCTCTTAAGAAAACACAAGTTCAAGTTGAAACCCTGCAGGTGGAATCTATTCCTTACATGATAAAGCTTGTGTGGTACTACTCAAGATTTTATATGTTAATTAAGTAATATAGCCGTCAGAGGCTGACATAATTAATTAATGAACATTATATCTTAAACACGGGGGATAGCTGGACTAAAGGAGAAAGCATATTCATAAATATGTATTAAATTGGTAGGTCAGTTTTACTTCTTTAGTGGACTAAAAGTAAAACTTAATTTATTTAATTATATCCTAAGTTTATTGGATATTGGATATTAAATAAATTAGTGGGCCAATTTAATATTCTTCTAGATCCCTGTTGTAGCCCAATTGATTGATAGTGAACTAGATGTTGAACTTGAGATATAGGCCCAAGCCCAATAAGGTTGGGATGATTAATTTCGTCCACCTCCTATATAAATATAGGAGGGGGGATGAAATTTAAGTCATAATGATTCAGCCCCACTTTGTCTCTCAAAGTTATCCACAGATTTCACAATTCTATCTAGTAGATTTCAACCCACTCTGAATCTAGATACAGTCCGGGAATACAACAGAAGATCTTGGAGTAGAATATCTATGTGGCCGATTTTTGTAGAGATGCGGGGTGCCAACTCTGTGTTCATTCAACAACAAGATTAGATCTTTAATCTTGTCCTCAGACTGTCTGACAATTGTAAGTAATTCGGATCTATGTCTTCCGCTTTATTAGATTCGTTTTACATGGTTTTGTGCTTGATGTGATAAACATGCATGTGACATAAAATTATGATTTGCATGAACACGGATTAATGAACAACCAAATGATCCTGCGGTAGTTTAATTCGAAAAAACCCCAACAATTGTGTACCTTATGTTCAAGAATTGCAGAAAAAGGTTCGAAATCTTGCCCAATGTGTTTACTTGCAATATATTATTGAAAGCGCCGTGTAAGAAGGATGATGTAGAAGGTCCAGTAAAGGTGTTAGATAAAATGCCCTGAATAAGAATGGTTCCGAATGTGGTGAGTTATCATGGTGATATGTTGGGGCGAAGAGATTGTTCAATGAGCTTTTAGATTAGGGTTGGTAGCTAAATGCGACTACATATACATTTCTGATGGATGGATTTTGTAAACTAGGTCAATTTGTTGATGCAACAAAAGTGATTTTGGAGTATAAAGGTCAGTTCGATCGTTAAATACTTTATTAAATGCTTTAGTATGATACTGTGTACCTTATTTTCATAAATTGCCAAAAAAGGTTTGAAATCTTGCCCAATGTGTTTACTTGCAATATATTGTTGAAAGTGCTATGTAAGGAGGATGGTGTAGAAGGTGCAGTCAATGTGTTAGATGAAATGCCTGAAACAAAAATGGTTCTGAATATGGAGAGTTATACTACTATTATGGCAGGGTATGTGGACCGTGGTGATATGTTGGGGGCAAATAGAATGTTCAATGAGCCTTTAAATTGGGGTTGGTTTCCAGATGCAACTACATGTACGATTTTGATGGATGGATTTTCTGAATTGGATCAGTTTGTTGATGCAACAAAAGTGACGAATAAGATGGTGGCAAATGGAGTTGAGCCAAAGGATGTTACATACGGTGTCATGATTGAGTCACTATGCAAAGTGAAGAAATTGAGAAAAGCGGTCAATATGATTAGTGATATGCTTGACAATAATTATGTACCCAGCTGAGCTTTATGTTGTAGGGTGATAGATGTCTTGTGTAGGGAATGAATGGTCGAGAAAGCTTGCAAGTTGTGGAATGTATTGCTAGTGAAGAACTATACTCCAGATAATGTGATATTAAGCACGCTTATACATTGGCTATGCAAGGAAGGGAAAGTTTGGGAAGTGAAGAAATTGTTTGATGAGTTTGAGAGGGGTTCTATTCCTAGTGTTTTGCGTATAACATCCTTATTGCAGGGATGTGTGATAGTGGGGACTTATGTGAGGCTGATAGGTTATGGGATGACATCGTAGAAATGGGATGCCTTCTAAATTCTTTTATTATAACCTACTGAGGTACAAAAAGGGTTTTACTGAGAAAGGGATCAAAATCTTTGAGGAAATTTTGGATAGACGGTGCTCTCCAAATGAATCAACTTACTCTATCTTAATTAAAGGACTTCGCAACTCTAGTAGTGTACGAGTTATGTTAAATGTTCTTTGTGTTGCCGCCTCTAATAAAGTGGAGGTCAAATCTGATTCTTGGAGAATTTTAGTGAATAAATTTGTCTCTTATCGTGATGACATAAGCGTCTCTTTGGAAAGCATTTGGTCCAAAATTATGGCTTAAGTTTTTCCTTGTCCATTGTGTTTGGATGAATACTTGGAGGGTCAATGATGAGGCAAATTTCTATTTTTCGATTCAAATTAAAATGAAATTTTAACGAATAAACATGAGTCGATTATCAAGCTATTTGATTTATTTTTTAGTCCTACCCATTCATGACAATATAGAGCAAGCAGACTATTAATAAAGACAAAGACGCATAGACTTAGGGGGCTTGGAATTAAAAAAAAAAGTACGTCGGAAACTTACTTTTGTGCACTTTAAAATAAAGGAAGATGCTAGTAAAGCTTTGGCGTGTACTGACAAGTCCAAATTCTCTCGTGTTTTTGTGTCTTTTTTTCATTCTTTTGTCCTTTATTTTTTCTATTTTTTGAGTCGGAAAGAGCTAGAATGGGCACAAGGGGCAGCAAGAGGCAGAAGAATCACTTCTGGAGGGCACAAGAGTGCCGATGATACCCAGATGGGCAACAACTCCTCAGCGGAAAGCTCTCTCTCGAGCTTGGCAGAAATCACCCACCATTACAGCAAAAGCTTAAGGAAAAGTTTGTGATCGTGCCCACAACAACCCCAGAGTGATTAAGAGGAGAAGGAGAGGAGACTGGGCACAAGGAAAACTAATGCCAGCTACAACAGGAGCAATGCACCCTAGCAACCAAAAGGAAAGAGGAGCCGTGGAAGGCAAGTTGATGCGTCCAAAAGGATGCTCGGCTCTACAAAGAAAGTTGCTATATCGGCGCAACTAGGGCACGACAAGTACAGAATCTGCGACTCAGAATCTTCTAAATAAGGGAAGAATCTGCCAGATAGGGAAAGTGTTGGGCATGGCGGCTAAGTGTTAGGCTGAAGATCCCCGGCCTGTCAGGGAGTTTACCTAGTGTCTTTGTGTAACACCCGCCCCAATAAAATAAATGTAAAATATAAAGTAACGTAAAAATGTGGGAGAGTTGTCTCTTTGTAAAATATAAGAATGTACTTTTCTATTAAAAAGTGTTAAATATTAAAAATTTAGATTAATATGTGGTGCAATTAAAATGATCGATAATTATAAAATATAATTTACTGAAGAGTGTAAAGAAATTATTACTTTCTTTGTAGAAATATTCTAAGAATATCTAGATAAAATTTGAATACAAACCTATAACCTCTAAGCGGAAAAATATAATAATAGAAGCCTTTGCCCTCCTCACAGGTCGTCATCCATGTATACACTTCTCAGGACTTGTCAGAGCTTTAAACATTCATGCATCGATGCACCACACGTTATCAATTTCACCTACAATGCATGAACTACATGAGGTAAAGCTCAGTAAGCCGAAATCATGTTCATGTATGTCCACGGACACTCACAACGCATATGTAATATGCAACACTACCACAAATGTCAAATACTCGTGAATAAAATCCTTTTATGCCATCTCGAAAGCATTTTCAACGTTTAGGAACTTGGCTCCCTTCACCAGACACCAACATGAGTCATGAGCTCATAATATAATCAATATTCACTTGGCCAAAATGTGATTAGTGCACTCATGTGGCTCATCCTTCCTGGACCCAAGGGACACGCCCCCTGCCTGTTCCCTTTGATCCCACATGAAAGTCATCCCACATCAGCCACTCATCACCTCAAACGTGCAGTCGAAGTGGACCATCCTCCTTGGACCCCAAGGGACACGCCCCCTGCCTGTTCCCTTTGATCCCACATGGAAGTCATCTCACTCGAGGCACAAATATCAACACAGCACAACACGGGTTGGTGGTGACCAATCCCAAACAAAACATTATCTCTCTCTGAAAACCATTTCATGCATGCAACCTCGATAATATCTACATGACGTGCATGTATATGCTCGTGCTCATGTACAAGATATTCAATGCAACACAATACAATATCACATATATATATATATCACATCAAACAATCATATAATATAACATAATAATATATAATAAATAGTAAACACATATAGTCAAATAATACTATGTTCATGCATTGTAGTTGAGGATGGATTTCTACTTACCTCGAGTCCAGAGCTTACAATATTTGGAATCTTAATTTGTTTGCCTTCTCAAGAGAATCTAATTAAGATAGAATGTAAATTAATAACAATTGATACAAACTTAATTATAATTTACTAATTATTATGAGATCTAACTTTAATAGCAAATAATGTAATATTATAGCATATACTTTTATTACGATAACAACTTGTTACCTTTTTAACTAAACTGAAGGAATTAGTTAAATAAAATTATGCTAAACCCTACTTTAATTAATTTAAGTCAAAATTACTTAACTAATGTAAATTACGAATTAATAAATGTCGAACTACTATTACCGACCAACCAAGTTTTAAAACACAAGTTCTAATTCTAATTCATATGGCCTATTAAACAAATGGATTATGATTGTTCATTTCCATGAATCACATAATAAGCCTACGATTTTCCTTCTATTTTATACATATATCCTTATTTATATGACAATGATATTATTTATTTAGTTATAAATATACTAACACAAGTAATCCATTTTTAACTAATTAATTCTCAAACATAAAATATAATCCATCTATTATTATTAATTAATATATAATTAAGACTATTGTTTAAACTAAATACACATAACAAGACAAACTATTAACTATAGGATAAAATATAATTATCTCTTTATTATTGCTTATCCATATGATTGAGTGTGTGTGTGTGTGTGTGTATATATATCCATTTATATAACATATTATTTATAGTTTCGATATATATTTAACACTAATTTTATTCATGACATATAATTTCTCACAAGTTATACATGTTGTATAATAAAATTACACTGTAACTTATGTAACTTTCATATTTATTAGATTTTATACTAATTCATCTAGCAAATAAAATATAACATAAACATATATACGCAAGTTAAATTGGCATATATTTCTATATAGATTTAATCGGCATGTAAATAAGCATATAATAATTATATAAAACATATATCAAGATAACTATTGAGTATTGAGAGGGCCGCGTATTACACTTTGTACTCCTATATAAGTAGATCTCATGGCAGCAAACAAACAATCTACACACGCCACATACATTTTTATTTACTTCTATTCCACAATTTAATTTTCTGCAATAAGTCTCGGGCCTTATGCCCACAGACACTTAGGATTTCCTGTTTTATGTTCTTCAATCCAGTGTTGGTGTTGGATTCTTTTGCTAATTAATATAAGTAAGTTTTTTGTTTACATATGTTTTGTTTTATTTCTTTTACTTATTATTATTGTTCTAAGTCTAGCATGAGCGGCTAGACTCGTTATTCCGGATTGAACAAAGATAAGAACTTAATGAACACGTAAGAACGGTGAGGCTTATGGGTATAAACTGTGTGAATTTGGTTCCATCGTGTAATCATTTTCTTTGTTGCATTATACAGTGGGCTAAGCTAGTTAATCATGGCTGATCACTCGTTAATTAGAATTCTGTTCACTACCTCTATAAATGTTCAATGAATCGTAGCCGTGTGTTGGTCATAAAGGGATGGGATGCATCACGGGTACTGAGGGCATACGAGAGATCTTTGTCTAGGTAAATCTAGGTTTTTCTAGATCATAATGCTGCTTTGTTGATTACAATCATATGAGAGATCGGGGTTAGGTAACAAGTTAGGGTTTCGGGGACGAGAGATCACCTCTAGGCTAAACTGAAAGGATAGATTGGGTACGTTGAGAGAGATCCGGTACCTTTAACCAGATAATTAGATTTGCATAAGTAATCAGGGTGCATATGATCGGTCAAGTGATTGTTAAGTTCAAAATCTGAGTTTTAATCCGGAATACGTTTACTACTAATATTTTCCTTTCTTTGTTTTGTTTTGTTTTGTTTTGTCTTGTTTTGTTATTTTATTTTACAGTCTTTACATACAAGTACAGAGACCACAACAATCCTCAAACCTTTTGGAAAAGTGACACTGAAGATAGAATTCGCAGCTCCTCGTGGGATCGACCCTTACTCACATAAAGCTTGCTACGCCTTACTGTGGGCATAAGGATAACTCTCTCTTGAGAATTATTCTGACCGCGAAACGACTGCATGTCAGAATTGGCGCCGTTGCCGGAGAGCTGGTTATTGAAATTCTATTTTCCCAACTTGTTAGCCTGGCCGGTGGATGCCCAATACCTCTACTAGAGATTGTTCGTATAATCCAGAACCTGAGAAGACTCTGAAGAGAAGGAGAGCAGAATCACGGAAGGCACAACAAGCAGAGAGACTTGCTCGTGAAAAAGAAGTGGAGCAAGAAAGAGCACAACTGGAAAGGAATGAACAACTGAGATTAGTCCCGATGGCAGAAGAAGAAGGAAGAACGTTGAGGTAGTTAGTCTTTCCGACTAACATGAATTTACGTTCCATGGGCATAACACTCCCAGCTATTACTGGAAGCTGGGAGTTGAAGACAAGTTTTATCCAGATCTTGCCCAAATACCATGGGATGACTGGAGAAGACCCTCAGAGGCATATTCAAGATTTCAAGATGGTGTGTCAAACTCAGCCTACGGATGGAGAAAAGAAACAATATGTGCGTCTTGCCTCATTCCCATTCACTCTTCATGACGGGGCATGAGACTGGTTATACACCCTGCCAACTGGCAATATAACCACATGAGCACAACTGCAGCATAAATTTCTGGAGAAATATTTTCCTGCATCCCGAGTCCAGGAGATGAGGCGAAGAATTGGAAGTCTGAAGATGGGCATAAATGAGAGTTTCTTTGACTACTGGTGTCGATTCTAGAGCATGTTGACAAAATGCCCACAACACCAGATCACAGATCACAATCTGATCCAATACTTTGTATCTAGGTTGAGACCACAGAACAAGATCATTGTCAATGCTTCATGTGGAGGATCTATCTTGAACAAGCTACCAACAGAAGCCTTCTGAATTTTGGCAAAAATGGCTGACGAAAATAGAAATGAAAGTGCCGAGGGCACAAGGACAGTTCCAGATGCTGAGAAATCAATGCACCTTGAGGTCAAACTGGAAAGGATTTTGGACCAGATGGAGAAAGTGATGAACCATACTAGGGCACCAAAGAAAAGAGTGTATGGAGTGTGCAAGAGCATGGCCTATTTCACCGATGAATGCCCAACACTACAAGAGGAGGACGTCGCTGAAGTCAACTATCTTGGTGGGCATAACAACAACAACAGGCGATATGATCCCCACTCTCAAACATACAATCCTGGATGGAGGGATCATGAGAATTTCAGATGGAAGAGGAATGATGCCCATGGAAGAGGAATGATGCCCACCAACCAGATTTGCCACCACCACTGCCGAGGGCATGCGAAGAACCCAGCCTGGCCGAACTAGTCCATGCCATGGCCAAAGAGAATGTGAAGTCACAGCAGGAGAATGAAAGGTTCAAACAAGAGACAAGGACTGGTCTGTAACATGTGAGCAAGGAAATTTCCCAACTAGCTCAAGATCTTACCCAACTGAAGCAAAGAAACAAACAATTACTATCTCAGGTGGTAAATCCCCGAGAACAGGTGAATGTTGTGACCAAAAAGAGTGAAGAAGAAGTGATGAAAGCTGAACTGAAAGGAGACACTGAAGGCATAGTGAAAGAAGAAGAGCGGACACAGGAAAAGGTTGTGGAGCCCACAAGGCAAGAAACAAAGAAGAAGCCTCCCTTTTCTGAACGTCTTGTTCACGATAGAAAAGATGAGGAAATGAAAAAACTCCTCAAGGTCTTTCGAAAAGTGGAAATCAATATTCCACTACTGGATGCAATAAGGCAGGTTCCTCATTACGCCCGTTTCCTAAAAGAGATGTGTACCAAGAAGGTACGATTTGAAGATGATGCGAGACTTTTCATGGGAGAAAACATCTCTGCAATGCTACAAAAGATGTCAAAGAAGTGTGAAGATCCTGGCATGTTTGTCATACCATGCATAATTGACAGTAAAAAGATTGAAAATGCGATGCTTGATCTCGGTGCATCCATAAATGTCATTCCCATGACGATTTATGAAGAATTAAATTTGGGACCACTCAAGGAGACAAGGGTGGTTATCCAGTTGGCAGATAGATCAAATGTCTACCCCGAAGGTTTAATAGAAGATGTCTTGGTAAAGGTGGGGAAATTAATTTTTCCAGCAGATTTCTATGTCTTGGACATGGGCAACACGACACTGTCTACATCCGTTCTACTGTTAGGAAGGCCTTTCATGAAAACTGCTCTCACCAAGATCAATGTCGATGAAGGCACGCTGACATGTGAGTTCGATGACTAGGTAGTTGTGTTCAATATCTATGAAGCCATGAAGTACCCACGAGACCCGGAGTCAGTCCACTCTGTGAACCATTGCTATGCCTAATCTTAAGCCATTCTAGGCCACATGAACAACCAAGAACCTCTGGAATGGGCATTGCAATCTAGGTTAACTGACTACGATGCCCTCGATGAAGATGAGGATACCAGAGATGCCATCATGATGTTGTACTCTCTGGAAGAATTATCGCATGGAGTGGTGGATTTCAATTTACCCACAATGACTCAGACAGACAGGATGCTTCCATCGGTGCAAAGGGCACCAAAGCTAGAATTGAAGAATCTCCCTGACCACTTAAAGTATGCCTATCTTGGGGAGAATGAGACACTACCGGTTATCATAAGTAAAGGGCTGAACCTTGTTGAAGAAAACCGGTTATTAAGATTGTTACGTATTTACAAAGAAGCAATGGGATGGACTTTGGCCGATATCAAGGGCATAAGCCCTGCAGTATGCATGCACAGAATTCTTCTGGAGGACAATGCCAAGCCAGTGCGGGATGCCCAACGCAAACTGAACCCCGCAATGAAAGAAGTCATGCTGAAGGAGATACTCAAGTCACTGGATATGGGGATCATCTACCCCATTTCAGACAGTAAGTGGGTGAGCCCGATTCATGTCGTGCCCAAGAAGTCAGGGATCCAGGTGGTGAAAAATGAGAAAAATGAGCTTGTGCCCACAAGGCTACAAACTGGATGGAGAGTCTGCATAGACTACCAGAAGCTCAACACCGTTACAAAGAAGGATCACTTTCCATTGTTGTTCATAGGCCAGATGCTGGAAAGATTGGCTAGAAACAATTTCTTTTATTTCTTTGATGGATATTCAGGCTACATGCAAATTGTAGTGGATCAAGAAGACCAGGAGAAGACTACCTTCATGTGCCTATTTGGCACATTTGCTTACCGGAGAATGCCTTTTGGGCTCTGCAATGCCCCATAAACCTTTCAACGATGCATGATGAGTATTTTCTCAGATCTTTTGGAGAATTGCATCGAAGTATTCATAGATAACTTTACAGTCTATGGAAATTCATTCGACGCATGCCTCGACAACCTTGAAAAGGTGCTAAAAAGATGTGTGGATAAGTGCTTGGTGTTAAACTATGAAAAATGCCATTTCATGGTTCGTGAGGGGATTATTCTTAGGCACATCATTTCAGAGAGAGGCATAGAGGTGGATAAAGCCAAGCTGGACATCATCGAAAAGCTACCCTACCCCACTACAGTGAAGCAAGTTCGTGGTTTTCTTAGGCACGCTGGGTTTTACCGGCGATTTATCAAAAACTTTGCAAAGATTACTCAAACAATCACGCATCTTTTGCAAAATGATGTGCCATTTATCTTCGACGATGCATGCAAGGAAGCCTTCAACACTCTGAAGAAGAGGTTGGTTACGGCAACCATCATTCAACCTCCAGACTGGGGCATGCCCTTTGAAATAATGTGTGATGCCAGTGGATACACTGTGGGCGCAGTGCTTGGACAAAAGCGAGGTAAAGAATGTCATGTCATTTACTATGCTTCCAAGACATTGAATCATGCCCAAGCCAACTACACCACAACTGAAAAGAAATTTTTGGCAGTAGTCTTTACCTTTGAAAAGTTTCGATCTTATTTGCTCGGGGCTAAGAGTGTTGTTTACACCAATCACTCTACATTGAAGCACCTACTCGCAAAAAAGGAATCGAAACCAAGGCTCATTCGGTGGATACTAATACTGCAAGTATTCGATTGGGAGATCAAAGACAAGAGTGAAGCTCAAAACCAGGTGGCCAATCATTTGAGTAGAGTACTCAATGAGGAGAAGGACGTGGTTTCCATCGAGGAGGCTTTTCCAGATGAGTATCTATTCAATCTCAAGGACACAACACCTTTGTACGCTGACTTAGTCAACTTCATGATCTCTGGAGAAATACCGACCAGACTCTCGACCTACCAAAGGAACAAAATCAGAAGTGAGAGTCAATATTATGTATGGGACGAGCCCATACTATGGAGAAGGTTCCCAGACCAAATTATCAGACAATGCGTGCCCACAGAAGAAGCTAAGAGCATTCTAGATCACTACCACTCCGAAGCATGTGGAGGCCACTTCGGTGCAAAAATAACTGAAAAAAGATCCTTGATTGTAGGTTCTTTTGGCCATCACTTCATAAAGATGCTTATGAGGTATGCCAACGATGCCCACACTGCCAGATGACTAGAAATATCTCCAAACGCAATGAAATGCCCATGGTGCCTATCATGCCAGTAGAAGTCTTTGACGTTTGGGGGATTGATTTTATGGGACCCCTAACCAAATCTAATGGACACCAATGCATAGTTCTAGCTGTGGAGTATGTATCGAAGTGGGTGGAAGCAAAAGCAACTACCACAAATGATGCTCGTGTGGTCAAGAAGTTCCTGAAATCTAATGTGTTCAGCAAGTTCGGTGTGTCCAAGACACTGATAAGTGATCAAGGATCCCACTTCTGCAATATAAACATCAAGAATTTGCTCAAGGAATATGGAGTGAGACATAAGGTAACTACTGCATATCACCCACAAGCGAATAGACAAGCTGAGGTTTCAAACCGCGAAGTCAAGTCCATATTTCAAAATTTCGTGAACCCCAATAGCAAGAATTGGAGTTTCAAGCTGGATGATGCCATGTGGGCATATCGCACTGCTTACAAAACACCCATAGGGATGTCTCCGTTCCGCTTAATCTATGGGAAGAATTGTTATCTTCCAGTTGAGATTGAGCACAAGGCCTTTTAGGCAATCCAAAAGCTGAACATGAAGCTTGATAGAGCAGGGATCGAAAAAAAGCTCCAACTTCAAGAATTGGAAGAGATGAGGCTGGAAGCCTATGACAATGTTGTTCTCTACAAGGAAAGAATGAAAAGAACCCATGACCAACTCATTCGCCACAAGCCGTTTGAGCGTGGGCAAAAGGTTCTGCTATATAATTCCAGACTGAAACTATTAGGAGGAGGACTCAAGTCCAAATGGTCAGGACCTTATGAGATCCAGATCGTGTGCCCAAATGGAGCAGTGGAATTATTTGATTCAAGTACTGGAGAGATGTTCAAGGTCAATGGCCAGCGGCTAAAGCATCTCAAGGAATCAATGGTTTATCTATAGAGGCTCTCGGGCTCCAGCTCGTTGAGCCTATATAAATGTAAACCTAAGAAGCATCGTGCCCACGACAATAAATGGGGCGCTGACTGGGAGGCAACCCAGATTTATTTGTTTTTTTAATATTTATTTCCTTTTTTATGTTTTTCGTATTTTATTTATTTCCTTTTGAGTGTTTATTTTTGCCATGTTAGACTAGGAGTTGGATTTCACGGCTGTATTTTGCTTTTGGATTATTTTAGGAAACAAATTCAGGTGAATTTTTCATAGAAGGAAAGAATCTAGCCAAATTGGATGCTTCCAGCATAGAGGGCACCAGCAAAGGCAATTTCAGAAAATTCGGGATCTCTCTGCCCGCGTGGGCATAGCACAAGATTCCGTACAAGGAAATCCTAGAAGCCCAAAAGTCATCTGAGGGGCCTGTCACATCAATCCAAATTGAGTGGCTAGGGTGAATCCAAGTATTAAACCCCAACTCTTCCTCACCAAAATTCACTAGCCATTTTCACCTAAAATTTTCAAAAAATTACAGCCTCTTCTCTCTCTCTCTAAAAACTCCCTCTCTAACCGCCATAACCATGATCACCATGGCCCCCAAAACTCGCGCTGCTAAGTCCACAAAGAAGAAGGTGGAGTTCACCCCTTCTACTTCACCGGAAAATTCCAGGGACATCACTATCGACGCTGCTGCACCAACCAAGCCATCGAGCACTGTCGCCATGAATATTCAACCTCTCGCCACCATCGAACCACCACCGTCACTTGTTTCTACCTGTAAGTCTGAGAAGGTTAACGAACCTTCTCTGAAAATTATGGAGGAGACGGCCGACGAGATTGACGACCAAAAGGAGGCCAGCATGCAGCAAGATGTGACTCCTGAGCCGATGCCAGAGCACACTCCTAAGCCCTCTGCAACTGAAAAATTGAAGAAGGTGAAGAAGGAGAAGGTCGCCACCGCTAAAGCTAAGTCACAGACCTTGAAGAGAAAGAAGCAGCCGTCGCCGACGCTGTCGGAGGACGAGGAAGCCGATGAGGGGGCCAAAGAAGAGAAAGCTGAAAGTAGTGGAGAGTCGTGAGCCCATAAGAGTCATGATGACCAGTCTCTGTCTCTGAAGGAAGCTGCTGAGGGCACAACAGATGCGCCCTCTGTGTTTGCTAAGGGAAAAGGAAAAGCCTCTGCCAAGCCGTCTGTAAAGAAGGGAAAAACTATGGTTAGCCCAACATCTGGAAAAGTCATACCAAAAGGAGAAGGCGTCTTACCCACACGGGAGATCGTGCATAGCAAGAACATCCACTTCGCCTCGCCTGCTGTCTTGGGCATCGAGCGAGAGGTAAGGGAACTCTTCTCTAACATTGGTTGGTCCTTTTTCATTGGATGGGATTGTCTGATTTTTCCTAAGTTGGTCTATGAGTTTTTCCATGATATGTCTGTAAAGAGTATGGGGAAGGGAGGTACTTCTGCAAAAAATTTCAAGTTTAAAATTTTTGGTAAAAATTTCAATCTTTCTACTGATGAATTGAACGTGGGTCTGGGAATTGTTTCGTTTTTGGATCTGAATGATGATGACTATAAGTCTGCTGTTGTTGTGGTGCCTACGGATGAGAATGTGGAGGAGAAGTGGGCTTAGTTAGGTGACGGTTCCAAATTCAAGTCTGGAACCAGCAAGGGATACATGCTGAAAAGTAATGACCTTCGCTTTTGTCATCGAGTGCTCGCCTACAACTTCTTTGGTCGGAAAGATAACTCCAACTCCATTACCAATCAAGAGTTGTTTGTCCTCTGGTGCATGGTTCACAAGAAGAGGATAAACTTTGGAGCTGTGGCCATCGCCCACTTCAAGAACACTGTGGCCCATTCTAAGAATCGCATATCATGTGCCCAACTGATTACCCATCTTGCTAAAAAACTGCGTCTATTTGATCCTTCATCCACTAATCTGTATTGCAAGCATGTTGAGTTGTTTGATTTAAACTGCTTGAAACGTATGTTGGATGTTTTTGACGATGAAGAGGGGAAACCCGTGTTTGGCATACCGAAGATAGAAACTTCGAGTAGCCTTAGTTTTCCTTTGAATACAGGTCCCAGCAAGAGGCCCCCGAGGGCACAGTAGCAAGAGCCAGCAGCCACCACCATCCTTGCCAGACTAGACCGATTGGAGACCGCCCTGTTCGCTTATTTCAAGCACGTCGGATTTAATTATCCAACCCCATTTGATGTCTGAACTGGTACTCTTTCCCCTAGATTAGGTTTTTGTTTTTTTGTTTTGTTTTGTGTCTGTTTAGGTGTTGCCCATTTCCCACACTTTGCTTAAGGCAAGTGTGTAGGTGTGGACATTAGAAATCCTTTTTTTTTTTTTTATGTCTTTGTTGTTTTTGTGTTTTTTATTTTGTAATTAGATGACCCCAGTATTGACCCACTTTGCTTAAAGCAAAGTTTGTGGATAGGGGGGCCCTCTAATGTTTCATTGAGTTTGCGGTTAGTAGGATAACCTTCTCGCACCCACTTTGCTTAAGGCAAAGTGTGTGGGTGGGGGTTACTCTGCCTTCTTTGCATTTTTTTAAGTGTCAAGCATGTGTAAATATTTGAACTTAGAAGCATGGAGTCTAGGGTCTTGTGACCATAAGACAACATATTTTACTGTATTGTCATTTCAGCATGCCCATGCTACTGCTTATATGATGAATGAACTAAGTACCTTGTGAGGAATTGAGCCTGAATTCACAATGCATGTGCTACTTCTTTCTTGTGTGATTTCTACATTTTTGAATTTAGGTAAACTAGAACTTGCTTTTGCTATATTCCGAGGTCACAAGGAATTTTAGGTATGCTACTGAAATGCTTAGGTAATTTTCTTTCTGATCCCACAAAGCCAAATAAAACCACCTTGATATTATCCCTTGCAGCCCTTTTTTAGCCGAAAATGAATAAAGCCCTGATCATATTCTTTCGTGAAAACCACAAAAAAAGACCATGGGTATGAGGGGAGGATAAATCTGGTGTGTTACAAGGCATAAAATGCCAAATGAAAGAAAAAGATAAAAAAAGAAAGGGGTCAATATAAAAAGAAAAGGAAAAAATGACAAAAAAATTCCCAAGAAAATAAAGTGCAAAAAGCCCACAAGAAAAAATCTAGGCATGTGCTTAAATAAAATGGGCACGGTGGCAAAGGCCAGTAAGAGTTAAGATGAGTCTCCTGAAGGAAAAAATCGACTAAAAACTAAGCCAGATCCAAATATTTCCTACCTTGAACCCATAACCCCATTACAACTGTAAAGACCTTAGCATAGGTATGCCCATTATACCAACAGTGGTGGAGGAACAAGAGCAATTACAAGCCTATGGTGACTCTCGGTTCAATTATGTCTTTCCTTAAGCGTAAACATTAGCCAAAAACACTTGAGTGAGGAAAGCATGAGCGAAACAATAACTTAGTCATTTTGATTTGCAGTGGGCATTATGTGTGTTTTTACTATTTATATGTTGTTGAGTGTGATCAGGTACCTAGGTCTTTGTGCCCGCAAGGGATTTGCTTTTACATGCTTGATTTCTCGTGTCTTTGTCTTGAATCTGTCTTTTCCTCTTTGTTTTCTATTTTTTTTTCTTTTGGACACGTTGTACCCACATACTTGAGGGCAAGTATGACTAAAGTAGGTGGGTGTGACAAGTCCAAATTCTCTCATGTGGTTTTGTCTTTTTCTCGTTCTTTTGTCCTTTGTTTTTTCTGTTTTTTGAGTCGGAAAGAGCCAGAATGGGCACAAGGGATAGCAGGAGGCAGGAGAATCACTTCTAGAGGGTACAAGAGTGCCAATGATACCCAGACGGGCAACAACTTCTCAGCGGAAAGCTCTCTCTCGAGCCTGGCAGAAATCGTCCACCATTCCAGCAAAAGCTGAAGGAGAAGTTTGTGATCATTGTTGGGGTTTTTTCGAATTAAACCACCGCAGGATCATTTGGTTGTTCATTAATCCATGTTTATGCAAATCATAATTTTATGTAACATGCATGTTTATCACAGTCTAATCAAAAAGCATGCAAAGCAGATTCGAATCTAATAAAGCGGAAGACATAGAAACGAATCTACTTACAAATCGATAGACGGTCTGTGGACAAGATTAAAGATCTAATCTTGCTGTTGAATGAACTGTAGTTGGCGCCACCTAGCACTCAAAATTTCGACCACCACAGTATTCTACTCCAAGATCTTCTGTTGTATTCCCGGACTGTATCTAGATTCAGAGTGGGCTGAAATCTACTAGATAGAGTTGTGAAATCTGTGGATAACTTTGAGAGACTAAGAGGGGCTGATTTCCAATGAATAAATTCATCAAAATTTCGTGCCCCCCCTCCCCTTATATATAGGGAGGGGCGAAATTTCATGTTCCAGCCCTATTGGGCTGGGCCTCTATCTCAAGTTCAATATCCAGTCCACTTTCAGTCAATTGGGCTACAACAGGGATCTAGAAGAATATTAAATTAGCCCACTAATTTATTTAATATCCAATATCCAATAAACCTAGGATATAATTAAATAAATTAAGTTTTACTTTTATTCCACTAAAGAAGCAAAACTGACCTACCAATTTAATACATATTTACGAATATGCTTTCTCCTTTAGTCCAGCCATTCCCCGTGTTTAAGATATAATGTTCATTAATTAATTATGTAAGCCTCTGACAACTATAATTAATTAACATCTAAAACCTTGAGTAGTACCACACAAGCTTTATTCATGTACGGAATAAATTCCACCTGCAGGGTTTCAACATGAACTTGTGCTTCCTCAAGAGAACATCATCAACCTGGCGCACCAGGACACAGTGCTCATGCATACTGCTCGAGACATCATGTATACATTGTTATTACCCAAGATATCGAATTTGATCTACGAAAAGATCTCACCCATTGATAAATCAAAGTAATAAACAACGCACACATATGCTCGCCAATATCACATGAGTTCAGAACCCGAACTCTGTGGATCTTTATTCTCTCAGTAACTGGGTTAGAGACAGAGAATAGTATCCTATCGTCATCCTCCTCAATACACTAACTAGTGTACTAGAATAATCAGTTAGTCAAGATAAACTAACTTATCAGATTATTCTACGGTGTACCGATGGTGTGTTCAGGACCATCTAAGTCGTGAGCTCTTTAATACATTACAAGGTTCTAATGATATGATCTTTACCTTGTGACTCCCCACACCATATCATCTACAATGTAAGTATATGGAACATTGCATAGAACAATTATAGAACATAATCTAAATGTAAACAGTGACTGCAATAACTTTCATTTCATATCATCATATCATCAGAAAAGTATACAAAGACAAGTCTTCCAGTATACAAAACCAACAATCTCCCACTTATACTTGAAGCATGTCTTTCAAGCATAATAACTAACTGACAAACTCTCCAATCTAAAACTATCAACTCAAACTGCGCTACCGGGTCTGTATCTCACTCCCATTTTCTCCACGTGACCATCAAAGGTCTTAGCCGCCAGGCTCTTCATGAATGGATCAGCCAGGTTGTCCTCAGATGCAATCTTGACCACCGCCATGTCTCCTCTCTTAACGATTTCTCGTATAAGATGGTACTTTCTCTCTATGTGTTTACTTGCCTTGTGGGCTCTGGATTCCTTCGAATTTGCCACTGCACCAGAGTTATCACAGTATATCGTGATAGTCTTAGGCAAATCAGGAACCACGCCCAAGCCCACTAGGAACCCGCGGAGCCAGACAGCCTCTTTTGCAGCCTCAGAGGCAGCTACATACTCAGCTTCCATGGTGGAATCCGCAATGCATTTCTGCTTAATGCTCATCCATGCGATGGCTCCACCTCCTAATGTAAACACATAGCCCGAGGTAGACTTACTCTGATATTTGTCGGATTGAAAATCTGAGTCCGTGTAACCCAAAGGTACTAGACTATCAGAGCGGAAAGCCAACATGTAGTCTCGAGTCCGTTTAAGGTACATGAGAATGTTTTTGACCGCAGTCCAGTGACCTTGTCCAGGGTTAGACTGATATCTGCTTACCATGCCAACGGCATAGCATATATCAGGCCTAGTGCATAGCATAGCATACATTAAACTTCCCACAGCCGAAGCATATGGTACTTTCTTCATTTCCTCTATCTCAGACTGTGTTTGGGGACACATTTCCTTGGATAGATGAATTCCATGCCTGTAAGGTATAAAACCTTTCTTGGAATCTTGCATGCCAAATCTAGCTAGCACTGTATCGATATAAGTCGCCTGGGACAGACATAACATCCTTTTCTGGCGATCACGAATGATCTTGATGCCAAGGACATGTCCGGCTTCACCCAGATCCTTCATATCGAACTGCTCGGACAACCACACCCTAATGTTTGATAACGTCTTCTTACTGTTTCCAATAAGCAAGATGTCATCAACATAAAGTACGAGGAATGCCACCACGTTTCCGTCACATTTCTTGTACACACAGCTCTCATCCGGACTTTGCACGAATCCATATGACTGGATAACCTCGTCAAATCGGATGTTCCAAGACCTCGATGCCTGCTTAAGTCCATAAATGGATCTCTTAAGCTTACACACCAAGTGCTCTTGGCCTTTAGCAATGAATCCCTCTGGTTGTTTCATGTGAATGTTTTCCTCAAGACTTCCGTTTAGGAAAGCTGTCTTGACATCCATCTGCCAGATCTCATAATCCAAATGAGCGGCAATAGACAAGAGAATCCGGATTGACTTAAGCATGGCTACTGGCGAAAAGGTTTCCTCATAATCGATACCTTCTTTCTGAGTATACCCTTTTGCCACCAATCTAGCTTTGAAGGTTTCAACCTTCCCATCAGATCCTCTCTTGCGCTTGTAGATCCACTTACAGCCAATGGGTTTTACCCCATCTAGTGGTTCTACAAGTTCCCAAACTTGATTGTGATCCATAGATCCAATCTCAAACTCCATTGCAGTTTTCCAAGAATCTGCATCTTTATCTCGAATTGCCTCGTCATAGGTCCTGGGATCCAATTCATTGAGACCCTCTGGGAAATCTGAAGCCTCTCCCAGACCAATGAATCTATCAGGTTGGCGTACAACCCTCCCACTGCGACGAGGCAGTTCCTGTACTTCTGTGACACGTTGTGCAGTGTTTGGTGGTTCCTCTTCTTGTACAACTGGTGTAGGATTCGATCCACCCCTTAACTCCTCAAGGATGATGTGACTCCTTGGTTTGTGGTTTATGACATAGTCTTCCTCTAAGAATCGAGCATTGGTGCTAACAATGATCTTCTGATCCTTAGGACTATAAAACAAACCACCTTTCGTTCCTCTAGGATATCCAACGAACAGTCTTACATCAGTACGAGGAGCCAGCTTATCAGCTTCCTTGTCCAACACGTGTGCTGGGCTACCCCAAATCCAAATATGGTTCAAACTGGGCTTTCGTCCAGTCCATAGTTCTGTGGATGTAGCAGGAACTGATTTCGATGGAACCAAGTTAAGAATACAAGCTACTGTTTCCAGGGCATATCCCCAGAACGAAATAGGCAACTCAGAATAACTCATCATCGATCTAACCATCTCTAACAATGTACGATTCCTTCTTTCCGCCACGCCATTCTGCTGTGGCGTTCCAGGCGCAGTCAACTGGGATGTAATCCCACTCTCTGCCATGTAATCCCTAAATTCACTTGAGAGGTACTCGCCACCACGATCAGAACGTAGTGACTTGATACTTCTGCCTGTTCATTTCTCCGCTTCCGCCTTAAACTCTTTGAATTTCTCAAAGCATTCAGACTTGCGACGTAACAGGTAGATATAACCGTATCTAGAGTAATCATCAATGAGAGTGATGAAATACTCGAACCCTCCTCGAGCTTGAACTGACATAGGGCCGCATAGGTCAGAGTGAATCAAATCTAATAGCCCTTCGGATCTATTTCCTTTTGACTGGAAATGACGCTTGGTCATTTTACCTTCCAAACAGGATTCACACAAAGGAAACGATTCCAGTACCAAAGAAGACAATGGTCCATCGTTTACAAGCCTTTGTATCCTCTTAAGGTTAATATGACCTAGCCTTAGATGCCAAAGATAGGTTTGATTCAATTCCGAAGGTTCTTTTCTCTTGTTAGGGTTTATGATTGATGTATTCAACAGTTGTCTTTGCGTAGTGTTTTCAGTTGGTTTAAGAAAGTATAAGTGTCCATCCAATGTGCCAGAACAGATAAAATGTTTACCACTAAAGATAACTACTTTGTTATCAAAAGAAACAGAATATCCATCCATAATCAATTTAGAAACTGAAATCAAGTTTCGCCTAAAACCAGGCACATAAAG
This sequence comes from Perilla frutescens, assembly GCA_026008535.1. Lineage (NCBI taxonomy): Eukaryota > Viridiplantae > Streptophyta > Magnoliopsida > Lamiales > Lamiaceae > Perilla > Perilla frutescens. The sequence continues at coordinate 22,794,904 of BRKX01000010.1, read as the reverse complement.
ACAATCTTTCAAAACCAAAGTTCTATCACTACTGAAAGGTAAAACAATGTCTCCCACTGCAATAGCCGCCACTCTCGTAGCATTACCCATGTAGACGGTGATCTCGTCCTCACTCAGCTGTCTTTTTACCAGGAACCCCTGTAAAGACATGCAAACATGATCAGTAGCTCCAGTATCTACTACCCATGACTGGGTAGAACAAGTTGCTAAACATGTTTCCACAACCAGAGTGTGAGATGTACCTCTCTTCTTCTTCTTGTTAGGACACGCCGCCTTCCAGTGACCTGGTTGGCCGCACTTGAAGCACTTAGTCTTCGACTTGAATTCCTCGGGAGGAATCTTTGCCTTTGGCTTCTTCACCTTAGGCGCCTCATCTGCAGCCTTCTTAGGTGCGTTTCTCTTCTTCCTTTTTCCACCAGAAGAAGACGCTCCTTTTTCAGCTATGTGGGCCTCAGGATTGCTCTTTTGGAGCAATTCAGCCGCCTGAAGATCTATGAGCAGTTCAGTCAGGCTCACATCCCTTTTAATCATGTTAAAATTCAGCCTAAACTGCTCAAACTTCGAGGACAAGCTATGAAGAACAATGTCGATTTGAGAATCGCCATCTAGCTCTCCACCCAAGGTCTCGATCTCAGATAAATACCCCATCATCATGAGAACGTGATCCCTAACAGGTGTGGAATCAGACATTCTCGCATCCATTAGTTTCTTCATTGCCAAATGGCGTGCCGAGCGGTTCTGAGGACCGAATAGCTGCCTAAGGTTGTACATGATATCATAAGCGGTTTTCATAGGCTCATGCTGATGTTGCAACACACTTGACATAGATGCCAAGATGTAACAGCGCGCTATCTCATTAGACCTAACCCACTTATCATATGTAACCTTTTGGGCTTCGTCAGAATCCTCATTTGGCGTCTGAGGACAAACCTCTTCAAGTACAAACTTGTGTCCCTCAGCAACAAGAACTAAGTTAAGGTTACGAATCCAGTCATTGTAGTTTTCACCGACAAGTTTGTTTTCTTTGAGGATTGAGGACAGATTGGAGAGTGCCATTGATGATATGAAATAACTGAAATTAAACATGCAGTACAGTCACAAAACATGTTTAGGATAAACAGTATATAATCGAAAGCCTCATAAAAATTATATACTTTTCCACCGACACTTTAAAAATGTCTTTCATAAGCCACGATAGTGTGGACGTTTATAAAAAACATCTTTAAATAGGTTAAACCTTTAATTTTCCTCCAGTTGAGTTTCCTTACAACAAGCAAATTAATAGCCGGATAATTAACACGGTCATGTAATCGTCTAACTGATAAGCCACGATCGTGTGGACGTTTATCAATAAATTACATCTAAGTGTGCACACCATTATCTTCGCACCAAGATCACTACTCGAATTTAACCGCTCCAGATGGAGGAGTCAGTTAGTCCTAATAGTGTTCTACAGCTATCCATTTAGGAGATTTAATTTCTAGAGAAATCTGTGATATGACACATCCGATATGGAGGAAGACCGATGTCAACGCGCATGCCCATCACTTCTCAATTAAACCAGATATTAATGGAGACCGTATGAGATTTCTACATACTTTGGTATGAATCTCTCCCACTTAGTTATTTATGTTTGAGGTTTCATTTTATCCCATTATCGAACATGCAAACATCACATAAAATGATAAACATCCATTGCATGCTTCAACATAATAAGCAACAGTAATATTCCAACTATCATGGCTTATATCTCATGTTGATTGATGAGATAAAACTGGAAAGTCAGCTCCGGAAACAGGCTTTGGAACCGCCGCCCCCTTCACCGCGCCTCACCGAAAATCCTAGCTCCATTTAGGGTTTCGGGACGTGAACCGGTGAACCTTCCTTTTGGTGCTGAACCACTTTTCTTCTTTTGAGTTGATCTCCGATCTTTATTCAATACAAACTATCTATTCCAAAAGGAAAAATCTAATATTGCTAGAATAAAAATTACAACTCAAAAACTCGTCTAACAGCTTTATATCTATTACATTAAAACAACGTAAAATAAAACCTAGACCTAATCCATGGATTTTCTCATGGATTAAAATCACGTAGCCAAACCGGCATACGACCAACATCCATTCAACATAAACATACATCACATAAAATAAAGGAGCCATGATAGTTGGTAAACCTGCAAACAAACACAGTCTACAAAAGCAACAATCATGTATTATATGATCCACATAAAATAACATATGATATCTATGCATGGATATTAAATAATATTCGAATTTTACAATTAATTAAATTAATTAATTCGATATTATCGAAAGATAAAAATTGGAAATTAAAATAATTATCCACCAATTTTAATCTTGTTATTTTCGAAAATATCACTTAAATAAATCTGGAAATTATTAATAATTATCCACCAAATTTATTTAATATTTTCAAGCCACCCTAATTAAATAATAATTGGATATATTGATATAAATCAAAAATCTAATCCAAATATTATCCATAAGAATCTAAATCTTTAAGGATAAAGTTTGGAGATTTGATTCCAATCCAAAATCTTCCAAAACTTATCCAAATTTAAAATCTTATCACAATTGGATTTTGATAATTATTTGTATATATCCAAAAAATACCTTATCCAATTTTAATCCATAAATTTTGAAAATCACAAGAATAATAAATCTGGAAATTTGATCCATTTCAAATTCTTCCAAATTTAAAATTCTATTTTCAAATCTATCTAGATTAAAATTAGGTAAATTAAGATATACATCAAATAATATCAAATCTAAATCCAACACATCCAAATTTTCGATACACATTAATTAATAAATCTGGAAATTTGATTTTCATCAAAATCTTCTCCAAATTAATTTATTAAAATCGAAAATTACACTATATTTCACATTTGGAAATTTTGACATTAATCAAAAAACTATTCCAAATTATATAGCTATATGTTTCGAAATTTTCAAGAATAAAAATCTGGAAATTTTGATCCACTTCAAAAATTACCAAATTTAAAATTCTAATTTCAAACCTATCTAGATTAGAATTAGGCAATCTTTGATATACATCAAAAATCACCAAATCCAAATCTGACCATCAAAAATTTCGAACCTATCCAAATTAAATCTGGAAATTTTGATGTAGATCAAAAATCCATCCAAATTTAATTATAGTGTTCGAAAATTTTAACACAAAAATTAGGGAATTTTTAACACATCAAAATCGAAATTTTGAACACCAAATTTTCGACCCCTATGAGAATTAAATCTGGAAATTTGAAGAACATCAAATATCATCCCAAATTTAATCCATAGTGACCGAAAATTCTAGTGCCATCAAAACTAGAATTCTTGATTTTTACATCTCAAATTCTTCCAAGTTTTGAATACCATAAAATCGAAATACATAGCCAATTAAATCTGAAAATTTAAACACCATAAATTTATCATCAAATTTAATCATGCAATTCGAAATTTATGCTTGGATTAATCCTAGAACAGTGCCAAAACCCGCTTTGATACCAGTTGTTGGGGTTTTTTCGAATTAAACCACCGCAGGATCATTTGGTTGTTCATTAATCCATGTTCATGCAAATCATAATTTTATGTAACATGCATGTTTATCACAGTCTAATCAAAAAGCATGCAAAGCAGATTCGAATCTAATAAAGCGGAAGACATAGAAACGAATCTACTTACAAATCGATAGACGGTCTGTGGACAAGATTAAAGATCTAATCTTGCTGTTGAATGAACTGTAGTTGGCGCCACCTAGCACTCAAAATTTCGACCACCACAGTATTCTACTCCAAGATCTTCTGTTGTATTCCCGGACTGTATCTAGATTCAGAGTGGGCTGAAATCTACTAGATAGAGTTGTGAAATCTGTGGATAACTTTGAGAGACTAAGAGGGGCTGATTTCCAATGAATAAATTCATCAAAATTTCGTGCCCCCCCTCCCCTTATATATAGGGAGGGGCGAAATTTCATGTTCCAGCCCTATTGGGCTGGGCCTCTATCTCAAGTTCAATATCCAGTCCACTTTCAGTCAATTGGGCTACAACAGGGATCTAGAAGAATATTAAATTGGCCCACTAATTTATTTAATATCCAATATCCAATAAACCTAGGATATAATTAAATAAATTAAGTTTTACTTTTATTCCACTAAAGAAGCAAAACTGACCTACCAATTTAATACATATTTACGAATATGCTTTCTCCTTTAGTCCAGCCATTCCCCATGTTTAAGATATAATGTTCATTAATTAATTATGTAAGCCTCTGACAGCTATAATTAATTAACATCTAAAACCTTGAGTAGTACCACACAAGCTTTATTCATGTACGGAATAAATTTCACCTGCAGGGTTTCAACATGAACTTGTGCTTCCTCAAGAGAACATCATCAACCTGGCGCACCAGGACACAGTGCTCATGCATACTGCTCGAGACATCATGTATACATTGTTATTACCCAAGATATCGAATTTGATCTACGAAAAGATCTCACCCATTGATAAATCAAAGTAATAAACAACGCACACATATGCTCGCCAATATCACATGAGTTCAGAACCCGAACTCTGTGGATCTTTATTCTCTCAGTAACTGGGTCAGAGACAGAGAATAGTATCCTATTGTGATCCTCCTCAATACACTAACTAGTGTACTAGAATAATCAGTTAGTCAAGATAAACTAACTTATCAGATTATTCTACGGTGTACCGATGGTGTGTTCAGGATCATCTAAGCCGTGAGCTCTTTAATACATTACAAGGTTCTAATGATATGATCTTTACCGTGTGACTCCCCACACCATATCATCTACAATGTAAGTATATGGAACATTGCATAGAACAATTATAGAACATAATCTAAATGCAAATAGTGACTGCAATAACTTTCATTTCATATCATCATATCATCAGAAAAGTATACAAAGACAAGTCTTTCAGTATACAAAACCAACAATCATGCCCACAACAACCCCAGAGTGATTAAAAGGAGAAGGAGAGGAGACTGGGCACAAGGGAAACTAATGCCAGCTACAGCAGGAGCAATGTAACCTAGCCACCGAAGAAAAGAGGAGCCGCGGAAGGCAAGTTGACGCTACCAGAAGGATGCTCAGCTCTACAAGGAAAGTTGCTATGTCGGTGCAACTAGGGCACGGCAAGTACAGAATTTGCGACTCAAAATCTTCTAAATAAGGGAAGAATCTGCTAGAGATGAAAAGTCTTTGGCATGGCGGCTGCATGTTAGGCTGAAGATCCCCGACCTGTCGGGGAGTTTACCTAGTGTCTTTGTACTCCTATATAAGTAGATCTCATGGCAGCAAACAAACAATCTACACACGCCACATACATTTTTATTTACTTCTATTCTGCAATTTAATTTTCTGCAATAGGTCTCGGGCCTTATGCCCACAGACACTTAGGATTTCCTATTTTATATTCTTCAATCCAGTGTTGGTGTTGGATTCTTTTGCTAATTAATATAAGTAAGTTTTTCGTTTACATTATGTTTTGTTTTATTTCTTTTACTTATTATTATTGTTCTAAGTCTAGCATGAGCGGCTAGACTCGTTATTCCGGATTGAACAAAGATAAGAACTTAATGAACACGTAAGAACCGTGAGGCTTATGGGCATAAACTGTGTGAATTTGGTTCCGTCGTGTAATCATTTTCTTTATTTCATTATACAGTGGGCTAAGCTAGTTAATCATGGCTGATCACTCGTTAATTAGAATTGTGTTCACTACCTCTATAAATGGTCAATGAATCATAGCTGTGTGTTGGTTATAATGGAATGGGATGCATCACGGGTACTGAGGGCATAAGAGAGATCTTTGTCTAGGTAAATCTGGGTCTGTCTAGATCATAATGCTGCTTTGTTGCTTACAATCATATGAGAGATCGGGGTTGGGTAACAAGTTAGGGTTTCGGGGATGAGAGATCATCTCTAGGCTAAACTGAAAGGATAGATTGGGTACGTTGAGAGAGATTCGGTACCTTTAAACAGATAATTAGATTTGCATAAGTAATCAGCGTGCCCATGATTGGTCAAGTGATTGTTAAGTTCAAAATCTGAGTTCTAATCCGGAATACATTTACTACTAATATTTTCCTTTCTTTGTTTCGTTTTGTTTCATTTTGTTATTTAATTTACAGTCTTTACATACAAGTACGGAGACCACAACAATCCTCAAACCTTTTGGAAAAGTGACACTGAAGATAGAATTCACAGTTCCTCGTGGGATCGACCCTTACTCACATAAAGCTTGCTACGCCTTGCTGTGGGCATAAGGATAACTCTCTCTTGAGAATTATTCTGACCACGAAATGACCGCGCGTCATGTACCCATATGAGGTAATGAATCGGTTAACTTGCTCAATCTTTATCTCTTATAGCATCTTAGTTTTCTAACCTTTTCCCATTGGGCTGATAAATTATATTATGATTTTGTAGTAAGATTAGACAAGGTTATATCTATTGAGTATGTCATAAAGGATGATGAAGATAGGGGCCCAAGATGAGATTATGGAAGGTGTGGATCTGGTGCTTTCCGGAGGTCACCCAGTCCAGTATACTTCTGTAGTCGATTACGTTTAGATTCTGCAAGGACTCAAAGACTAGATTATGGTAGGTACAGTGGTCTTTCATATTCATGGGCTAGGAGTCGTGATCGTTCGTGGCATCGAAAGTATATATATGTTTACAACTTTTCAGTTTATAATCATAGTGTCCTTGGATCTTTGATAGATAAACAAATTTATAATAACTTCAACTGAGATAGGATTGCCTCATGTTGGAATTGTTTACATATATGTGTTACTGATAGAATTGTCTTTTCGAGTGTATATCTACATCATATTATTTACATTTCTTCATTTTGTCCATTTTTATAGTAGGTCAAGAACATGATGAGAGAGGAGGGGGTAACCAGTACAAATGGATGTCTATGCTCTAGATGTAATATCATGTACAGGAATTGACCAACCTGTTTGCAATCTGAATGTGGATTTTGTTGCTTTCATGACTTCAGCCACTGGGGGTATATTATAATGGTGGTATTGTTCTGATGTGGAGATTAGAGAGATTTAATATGATCTATCTTTTCTATTTGTGCGAGTGTTGCAACACTCAATGATCAAGTATGGTTTTAATTTTATTTTAGATTATGCAAAGCTGTCAGATGTGGACTTTTCGCTTTAATTTCTTTAAATTGTTTTGAAAAATAATTTTTTTAGGCATGTGTTGATGATGTGTAGAAGCTGATTGAAGCGGCTTGTGGTCATTTCTCAGGCTATAATTAGTATAAAAAATAAGCTCCATACACAAAAATAAAATAAAACCCATACTTGATCATTGAGTGTTGCAACACTCGCAGAAACAGAAAAGATAAACCATATTCAATCTCTCCAATCTCCATATCAGAACACCACCACCATTATAGTATACCCCCTAGTATCTGAAGTCATGAAAGCAGCAAAATCCATATTTAGATTACAAACAAGTTGATCGATTCATGTACATGATATTACATCTAGAGAATAGACATCCATTTATACTGCTTACTTCCCTCTTCCCTCATCAAGTTCTTAACCTACGGTAAAAGATGACAAAATGAAGAAATCTAAATAATATTATGTAGATATGCACTCGAAAAGCCAATTCTAATATTAACGCATATATGTAAACAATTCTAACACGAGTCAATCCTATCTCAGTTGAAATTATTTTAAATTTGTTTAACCATCAAAGATCCACGGACACCGTGATTGCAAACTAAAAAGTTATATATAGATATATACTTTCGATACCTTGAACGATCACAACTCCTAGCCCGTGAATATGAAGGACCACTGTACCTATCATAATCTGGTCTTCGAGTTCTTGCAGAATCGGGACTTAATCGACTATAATGGTATGCGGGACTAGGTGACCTCCGGGAAGCACCAGATCCATGTCTTCCATAATCTCGTCTTGGGCCCCTATCTTCATCATCCTTTATGGCATACTCAATAGATATAACCTTGTCTAATATCTTACTACCAAATCACAATATAATTTATAAGCCCACTGGGAAAAGGTTAGAGAACTATGATGCTATAAGAGATAGAGATAGAGTAAGTTAACCGATTCATTACCACATATGGGTGCACTCCAAAGCTTCCTTGGCATCTTACTTTGTTTTAAAGTGCACAAAAGTAAGATTCCGACGTGCTCTTTTTTTTTTTTAATTCCAGGCCCCCCTAAGCTCTATACGCCTCTGTCTCTGACTGCAGTCTGCTTGCTCTATATTGTCATTAATGGGTAGGACTGAAAATCAAATCAAATAGCTAGATAATCGACTCATGTTCATTCGTTAAAATTTTATTTTAATTTAAATTGAAAAATAGAAATTTGCCTCATCATTGACCCTCCAAGTAATCATCCAAACACAATGGACAAGGAAAAACTTAAACTACAATTTCGGACAAAATGCTTTCCAAAGAGACGTTTATGTCATCATGATCAGAGATAAATTTATTCACTAAAATTCTCCAAGAATCAGATTTGACCTCCACTTTATTAGAGGCGACAACACTAAGAACATTCAACATATCTGGTACACGACCAGAGTTGTGAAGTCCTTCAATTAAGATAGAGTAAGTTGATTAATTTGGAGAGCACCCTCTATCCAAAATTTCCTTAAAGATTTTGATCCCTTTCTCAGTAAAACTCTTTTTGTACCTCAATAGGTTATAAGTAAAAGAATTTGGAGGGCATCCCATTTCTACGATATCATCCCATAACCTACCAGCCTCACATAACTCCCCTCTATCACACATCCCTGCAATAAGCATGTTATACGCAAAACACTAGGAATAGAACCCATCTCAAACTCATCAAACAATTTCTTCGCTTCCCAAACCTTCCCTTTCTTGCATAGCCAATGTATAAACGTGTTCAATATCACATTATCTGGAGTATAGTTTATCACTAGCAATAACTTCCACAACTTGCAAGCTTCCTCGACCATTCCTTCCCTGCACAAGACATCTATCTTCCTACAACATAAAGTTGAGCTGGGTACATAATTATTGTCAAGCATATCACTAATCATATTGATCGCTTTTCTCAATTTTTTCACTTTTCATAGTGACTCAATCATGACACCGTATGTAACATCATTCGGCTCAACTCCATTCGCTACCATCTTATCCGTCACTTTTGTTGCATCAAAAAACTGATCCAATTTAGAAAATATATCCATCAAAATCGTATATGTAGTTGTATCTGGAAACCAACCCCGATTTAAAGGCTCATTGAACATTCTCTTTGCCCCCAACATATCACCATGGTCCACATACCCTGCCATAATAGTAGTATAACTTACCATATTCAGAACCATTTCTGTTTCAGGCATTTCATCTAACACCTTGACTGCACATTCTACACCATCCTCCTTACATAGAGCTTTTCACAATATATTGCAAGTAAACACATTGGGCAAGATTTCAAACCTTTTTCGGCAATTTATGAACATAAGGTACACAATATCATACTTTTTGTTCTGAACTAAAGCATTTAATAAAATGTTTAGCGATCGAACTGACCTTTATACTCCAAAATCACTTTTGTAAATCGGCCAAGAAATGAGCGAGAACGAAGTAAAATCGTGGAAACTGTTGGAGACGTGTTCCAAGCGCGACCTACTCAGGTCGCATTTCAGGCTTCTTCCAGGCCCGACCCGGAAGTGCGACCTTCTCCCGATTGTGCCCCAAAGCAATGGAAAGTGCAATCCAAAAGTACGACCCTTTTTTCGCATTGCAGAGGCTTCTGAACCTCGATTTTCTTCATCCAAAATGTGACCAAGAAGCACGACCTCCTCCCGGTCGCGCCCGGAACGTAAATTTTCCACTTTTTGGTCATTTTCACCCATTCTTGATTTTCCCCAAATTTCATTTTTGTTTATCTACTATTTATATAGCCCCAATGAACGAAAAAAAGGAAGAACAACACACACAACACAACATAAGCCTCCATCCCCTCCAAAACTCTCCCAACACAAAAAACCCTTCTTCCCTCTCCCATTTTCACATCTCACCCATTAAATCCCTTACCCTAGCTAGGATTTCTACCTAGAAAGGGTGAATAAGGAGCTAGAGCCTGAAGATGGAGCAAAGAAAAGAAGATTCGAACCAAGAAGGAGTCGAGACCCAACTTCCGAGTTGTTTCAAATTCTTTTCCTTGTTTTTTTATTTTCTTTGAGATAATGTAATCCTTACATTGTATAGATGTTAAGTTAGATTATCTTGTATTTTGAGATTGAACATATTTTTGTATTTATGCATTTCTATTTCTTTTGATTGTTTATGGCCCTATTTCATTTCTTATGCTTATGCTATGTATAGGTGTTGATTGATTGATCACTAATTGACATAATTTTATCTATTGATTCAAAATTCGAGAGATGAGACTCAATAGACAAACCCTAGGCACGAGGCACCTTTGTCAATAAATTCGAGAGAATTAAGGCTTAGTGTGAGGGCTTGAAATCTTAGGAGCTTTTGGTAAGTACATGTGTAGGATTCGATCGAAGACGGTGAACCTAGCGTGTATCCTACAACTTAAGTGTCTCGAGATAGAGCTTATGATGCATTAGAGATTGTCCTAGTGAAATTTGATACCACAAATAGACATTCAATAGGATCATTAGTGCTAAGTACCCAAAGAAATCAATTCTGAGAGTACCTCTACCTTCATGTTTTCTTCTCCATTTATTTTCATGTTTATTAATTGCTTTCCTTAGTTTAGATTAGTTAACCTTCCGTTTTTCCTATCGTCTAGATAACGATTGAGGTCTGATGTTGTTGTACATGCAATTAGGTCTAATTTAGTCTCTATGGATATGATACTCTTGTTTGCCATGTTTGTTATAATTGCACCGTACACTTGTGGTATAGTTTTAGTCGAATTAAAAGGTCAATCAGAGAACACCCCCTATCTAACATTTTCTCAAAGATTTTGATCACTTTCTCAGTGAAACCCATTTTGCAGAACACTTTAATCAGTAGGTTATAAGTAAAAGAATTTAGAGGGCATCCCTTTTGTTAGAATTTGTTGCCTGAAACAATGTGAATATGGATGTAAATTGCAAAGTTAAAAATAATGTTGAAGCTAGTGTTACCACATTGCCTTCAACTTGCAGCGGAAACGTAAATAGAACTTTGCACAAAACAAGTTTTAAATCACACTCCTTACGGTATGTGATTGCCTCAAGGTGAAATTTACTATCACAAGTGAAACACAAAAACAATGTTGATGTTATCTCGGTTCACTCCCTTGACAACACTGCATAAAACATACAGAGGACTATCCTAGCTTCACTCACTCGAATAATCACTAAAAAAAAACCTATCTAAACACACAGATAGATTATAATCAGTCACTCTAAATCCTAGACTTCTCAAAGTTGACTATCTAACCTACACACACAACTGGAATGAAAGTCTCCAGCTGATTGGGACGCTAGGCAGATGTCGAGGCAGATGTCTTGGATTTCAGAGATGACACTAGATGCAAGATTCAGAGCTTCTCACAAACCACGGTGATAACCTGCTTGCATCAATGACTTTAAGGTCTAAGGAGACCTTAAATACTTCCTCCATCTCGGCTGGGTAGTTTCTCCATGATCCTTGATGAGTTGGATGCAAAACTACCGCCTTCCACTACCCTTGCTGAACTGGACTCGAGATAACCGTCCTTTGCATTGCGTGGCACACGTTCTTCAACATCGTGTAACAATGGCGGTTACTCCAGCTACCCACATTCTCTGCAACGGTTAGTGCCAAAGATGAAGTGGGGAACATCACATCCCTTGAAACTTGGAACAGATTCTGACCTAGTCAAAATCAAGCATAATCCACATTTTAATTCGAAATAAAATATCTAATAAATCCCTTAAATCGTGGAAAATGATATGTGACAAAAATCAAAATTTATTAAGATTAATTTAAAATAAATTAATCCAAAATACTAGGAAAGGATAATGTTAGAGCTCTGAGTGTTATACTTGGTGTGACGAGAATGACGGATAACATTAGATACGACATTGATCGCGATGTTATGAGCGAAGTGATAACATCATCTGGAACACGTCATACTTAACAATCTCCCCCTTAAGCTTATCCTTTCTGCACAAAACATAAAGCTCAATATATACATGATTAGAGCCGCAGCGGAATACGATCAAAAATATTGGAGTTCAAAAACTCCCCCTTAAGGTCTGCTCCCCCTTAAGTTCTACTCCCCCTTAAGTTTTTATCTGTAAAATAATATACAAGGTTAGTGGGTATAATCCCCTATACAGAATATACAAGGTTAGTGGGTATTTACCCCAATACAGAACTATACAACATTAGTGAGTATTTACCCCTGTGCAGAACTATACAACATTAGTGGGTATTTACCCCTGTACAGAAAAACAATGTTGAGAACATTCTCAACATAAACAACACATATCTTTAAGTTATGTGAAAAATAAAATATTAATGTTGAAAGCATTCTCAACATAAAAACATCACATATTAATATATGCGAACACAATATATATAAAGCAAAATCATCAACTAATGCTGATGAATAAAACCAAAATATTTAAGGATATCCAACGAGGATACCCAACAACCAAAATAACATATGTCCAGCACATCACAAACCAACAAGGATGTAAACACATCCAAAATAAAATTGTGTCCAGCACAATACATAACCAAAAAATTAAATTGTTTTTGTCAAAGAAAAATCATATTTTCTTCTTTCCCTTTGCCTTAGCCACGGACTTTCCAGCCGTCTTTCCTTCAGCACCATCATCACCAGCGGCAGCATCTACTTCCCTTTTTTTTGTAGAAAGTGCACTTCGCAGAGCTTGGCGATGTTCAACCATAGCATTGGTGAGGACTGTGCTTTGATGGATCATAGAATCCATCTGCTTGATAAAAGAATTTAACACCTGCACAGAAAATGTCACCAAATGTGAAGATGCACTAGCTAATTCACTTTCAAATTGTGGGAGAGAGAGAGCGGTCTCTATTCCAACATCCTGATCAACATCTCTGGAGGCAGCCGTGGAACTTAGAGCAAGGTTGTAAGGGAGATCCATCACTCGATCATCATTCTCTTTTGGTTTGACAATTGTGATAGTTGATGTTTTAGTGACTATCTTCTTCTTGTTTGGCTTCACGCCTTGCTCAACCATAACTGCATAGATGAGGCAGGGGAAATGAAGGATGATGGTGTTGTTGGTCTTTGTAGCAGCCTTCATCACATAGTCAAATATGTAGTCTCCGAGGTTGAAGGGGATCTTAGTGCCAAGTTTAAAGAGCAGAAATGCTTGATCAACAGTGAGGACTGAAGTGTTAGTGGTAGGTAACCAATTAAACACAATAATCTTGTGTAAAACAGAGTATAAAAAAGTAAGCTTAGAAGTGGAAATTTTGTTTGTCCACTTGGTTACCAATCCACCAGTTATAGTCGACACAACATCATCAATAAGATCTAGACTAACAACATCATTGTCATTGCCTAGACCCAAGAACTTGTTGATCACTATCGGATTAAACTTAAACACATGACCATGCATATAAATTTCTCCATATTTGCTCCTTGTATAGTCACCCATATCCAGAGACACATTGGCATAGAATTCAACAATCACATCAGGCTCAAAAGTCGACAGAGATGAAACAGCTTTCCACAGACCCCTCTCTTTCAAAAACACATCCATGCCATACTTCTTAAAGCTTAAGACATCAATTTGTTTCTCAACACGCACATGATGGTTGCACATAATTTTGTATTGAGCCTTAGCATGCTTAGAGTAAAAGGTTTTACTAAAGGCAGAAGTAACGTCATGAGGGGAATCTGGTGGATAGACTGGTTCAGAATCTTCAGACTCAGCATCATCTTTGACATTGCCTGACTGAGTAGGGGAGAGAACATCTCGAGCAGTGCCGGAAGAGACAAGATCATGAGAAGAGTTGGGAGAGGTTGTTTTCTTCACAACCTCAGAAGAAACTTCTTTCTTAACAACTTCAGAAATCTCTGAAGCAGTTTCTTGTTCAGCATCCACTTCAATATCCGCAGGGGCTTTAATGGAAGAGTTCTCGGGAAGATTTTCTTCATCATCAGACTCATCCTGTAAAGACCTCACCAGTTCGGTCTCCATCTTCAGAGTTCTCCTAGCTTTCTTGCTAGTTTCTTCAATCTCTTCCTTTTCAGTGTCTTGAGAACTGTGACGCCTCTTAGATTTACGGGTTGGCCCGACCTTCTTCTTCTTGCTGGCAATAGCTTGAATGTGCACCCCAAGATTAGGATCTATGGGGTTTTTTTCTTCTCCTAAGAGTACTCGTTGAAGTGGTGTTGGATTGAACACTTGAACCCCTTCGGGAATTTCAGCTTCCTTCATCGGAGTATTAGTTTGTTCGGTCGGAGGGGATGAGGACTTTTCTGACTCAGATTTTGCACCTTCCTCACGCACTCCAAGTGTTACAGTGACTGTGGGGGTTGATGTTGAACTTCCAGCAGGAACTGAAGTTGAAGATGGAGTGCCCATGGTTTTCTCCAACATTTGTTTCATCATTTGAAACATAGTAGCTAATTCATTAGGATCCGCGATGGATGTTCTGAAAAAGCTTGAGAGAAAACAGAAGAAAAGAAAAAAATAGACAAGATGAAAGGAAAATGAAATGACTCGATGGAGAGAGAATGAGTGAGGGATTTGAATTCAATATATGGATGTCAAGATCCCTCAAATCTCGGAACTCTCCAAAACCATCACATCAAGAATAAATAATTAAAAAATTAAAAAATGGATTCGTGGATAGGGATAAACGAAGGTGTACTTATCACCAAAGTACAATTTAGAGATATTCATGGGTCCCTTAAACAAATTTGTTCCCTTTTTTTTTAAATATAATAATAAACAGAAGGAATACACTCACAAGACAAATATAATTCTAGGCATATAATTTCTGAAGATTATTGTTTTTCTGCAATCTTGGTCACAACATCAGCTATAACAAAACCAAATAGTGAATAGACCCAACTATAAAGCACTTTATAGGATTACGGATAATTCATTCACAAACACAGACATGGAATCTCAAGTTGCTGATTTGTTAAATAGAAGCAGAATTACAATAATTTTATTAATTCAGCCTTGAATTATACTTAAAATAAATGACTAAAATAAATAAATGCAAATGAGGTAAACAACTGATGTTTGATAAAAAAACTCACATCGAGTTCAACATCAGTAAACAAAATGAACTTAATTAAATAGAACACATTCCAAGAGACTTTCTCAAGGCAGAAAATCTCTCGAAATCAAGAGGCTTGGTGAAAATATCCGCTGTTTGATTTTCAGTGGATATGTATTTGATGTTTATGATCTCCTTTTCCACCAAGTCTCTGATAAAGTGATGTCGAATGTCGATATGCTTAGTGCGTGAATGTTGAACGGGGTTCTTGGAAATTTCAATAGCACTAGCATTATCACACAACAGGGTTAGTGATGAGCTTGTCATGCCATAATCTTTCAACATCTGATTCAGCCATACCAACTGAGCATAACAACTAGTAGCTGCAACATATGCCGATTCAGCTGTTGACAAGGAGATGCAATTTTGTTTCTTGCTTGACCAAGAAACCATATTGTTCCCCAAAAAGAAACAACCACCACTTGTGCTCTTTCTATCATCAACATTGTCTGCCCAGTCTGAATCACTGTATCCAATAAGGCTGGTGTTTGTATCTTTACAATACCTGATTCCAAAGTTAACTGTACCAGCAACATATCGAATTATTCTTTTGATAGCTTTCAAGTGAGATTCCTTGGGTTGAGCTTGGTATCTAGAACATACTCCAACACTGAACATGATGTCAGGTCTGCTGGCGATCAAGTAGAGCAAGCTTCCAATCATTCCTCTATACATCGTTAGGTCAACATTGACTCCAACATCGTCTTTGCTCAGTTTTTCAAAGGATCCCATTGGTGTCTTCATAGGCTTTGAAGCTTCAAGCCCGAAGCGCTTGATCATATTTTTGGCATACTTGCTTTGGGATATGAAAATCCCATCTTTGTGTTGCTTGATTTGGAGACCAAGGAAGTAGGCTAATTCGCCGACCATGCTCATTTCAAATGTGTTGCACATTGCATCAACAAACTCCCTAAGGAGATTAGAACAGGTGGATCCAAACACAATATCATCAACATAGATTTGTGCAACAGTGATGTGTTTGTGAATCCTTTTGATAAACAATGTTTTATCTACCATGCCTCTTGAAAAACCAAAGTCAATTAAAAACTCGGTAAGTCGAGCATACCAAGCTCCAGGAGCTTGTTTAAGCCCATACAAGGCCTTGTGTAGTTTCAACACATGGTTTAGTTTTTCATGACATTCAAAGCCTTTTGGTTGTTCAACATAGGCTTCCTCATTCAAAATGCCATTCAGGAAGACGCTTTTGACATCCATTTGATGCAATGTAAACCCAATGTGGCAAGCAATGGCAAGTAAGAGACGGATAGACACTATTCTAGCAACAGGAGTGAATGTTTCATCATAGTCTATTCCTTCTACTTGAGTATAACCTTGAGCCACTAGCCTAGCTTTGTTTCTGACCACATTACCAGACTCATCAGTCTTGTTCTTAAAAATCCATTTAGTTCCAATTATATTTTTATTTTCATGCCTTAGAACTAACTCCCACACATTATTTCGAACAAACTGAATCAGCTCATCATGCATTGCTTCTACCCAGAATTCATCTTTTAATGCTTCTTTGATATTTTTAGGTTCAACACTAGATAAAAAGCATGAAATGGACACAAGGTTAATAACTGATGACATGCAAACCTGTTTGACCAGTTCAGCAACATCGGTTGAGCTCTTTGTTCTGGTTTTAACTCCTTGAGATTCATCACCGATGATTTGGAAATTTGGGTGATCTCTTTTGATTCTCCTTGAAGGATCACGTCTTGGTTCATATTGAGCCAGTGGAAGTTGTTCATCATCGCTTTCAGATGAGAAGTCTGAATCTATCTAGTGTCTGGGGTGATGTTGATTCCTTCACTGACGGAGAAGAAATATTGGTTTTGACATCAGGACTTTTCATAGGACTTTTGTCATTGTTACTGGACTCCTTGTCGGCAACCTCTGGTTCATGTAAGAGAAATGACTCATCATCTTCTTCAGTTCTTGTTGCCAGACCTGCAAGATCATCAAACACAGCATTGACAAATTCTTGTACGGCCTTAGTTCTTAGGTTAAGAACACGATATGCTCTGTTGTTTTGAGCATATCCCAAGAACAATCCTTTATCACTTTTAGAGTCAAACTTTCCAAGGTAGTCTCTGTCGTTCAGGATGTAGCAGACACATCTAAACACATGGAAATATTTGAGATTTGACTTTCTTTCTCTTAGAAGCTCATAAGGTGTCTCATTTCTTCCTGGTCGAAGATAGACTCTGTTCCCGATGTGACAGGCTGTGTTGACAGCTTCAGCCCACAGCTTCTTCGAAAGCCCTTTAGCCTGTAATATTGCACATGACATTTCCTGCAGAGTTCGATTCTTTCTCTCCACTACTCCATTTTGTTCAGGAGTTTTGGGAGCTAAATACTCATGGAGTATTCCTTTCCTTTCACAAAAGTCATTGAATGCAGCATTCTCAAATTCTCTTCCATGATCTG
Organism: Perilla frutescens; assembly: GCA_026008535.1. Classification (NCBI taxonomy): domain Eukaryota; kingdom Viridiplantae; phylum Streptophyta; class Magnoliopsida; order Lamiales; family Lamiaceae; genus Perilla; species Perilla frutescens. Next base: position 22,777,153 of record BRKX01000010.1, on the reverse strand, counting down.
TTCTGACGCATGCAATGTTGGTGTCAAATTGCAAATACATTGTACGGCAGAATCTTTTGAAGACTTTGAATGTTTCAAATTTTTCCTGTAGAAATTCAACCCAAGTATACCTTGAGAAATCATCAACAATGACAATGATGAAACTCTTACCACTCATACTTTTTGTATCGACTGGACCCATGATGTCCATGTGTAAGAGTTGGAAACATCTTGTTGTTTGACATCCACCCAGGATTTTCTGAGGGATTCTGATTTGTTTTCCCTTTTGACAGGCACCACATACAACATCATGATCAACATTCAATTTTGGTAGGCCGCGGACAGCATCTGACACAATCAGTTTCTTCAAATTTACCATGCTCATGTGACCAAGTTTTTTATGAATCAACTTTGTTTCATCATTTACAGTCATGTTGCAAGTTTCATCTTTGTCAGCATGGTAGCAATTATCAGATGCGCGGCTTCCAAACATTATGCATTTGTCGTGTTTGTCAAATACTTCACAAATATTTTTATCAAACTTGACATGCATACCATCGTCACATAACTGACTGATACTGATCAAGTTGGCCGTCAACCCTTCAACATGTAGGACATTCTGAAGCTTAGGAAAATGTTTGACATTCAGTGTACCTTTTCCGACAATGTTTCCTTAAGCTCCTCCTCCATAACTGACTTTGCCTTTGTTTGAAGAAGTGTATTCTTCAAGAAACTCCTTATTACCGGTCATGTGTCAAGAACATCCACTGTCGAAGAACCATGTTCCGGCAATGTTAGCCTTCAGTGATGTATACACAACATTGCATGTAACCTTCATCTTTTTGGACTTCATCGGATTCTTGTTCTTCAATGTGATCCCTGATGTTTTTTTCCCGTTTGCAACATCATTGTGAAACTTAAAGTAATGTGGTTTGATGTGTCCCGGCTCCTGACAGTAATGGCACACATATTTTCGAACCTTTGAGCCCTTACATTTCTTCTGATCATCATCTTCAACATTGCTCCCTGTAGACATGTTTGGGTTGTTCTCCTTTACAAATTTCACAACATTATGATTTGAGGAAGTCATGGAAACTTTGTTTGAGAATCCCAGTCCAGCTCTGTCTGTCTGTCCCAATGTTAAGGCTTCATTTAGGACATTCGTTCCTTGATTCCATTTCTGAAACGTTCTTGAGGTGCTCTCCACTTCCTTCTTTAGTTTAGTGATTTCTGCATCACTCCTAGTGAGTCTAATTTCCAGTTGCACAATCTTCTCTCTAAGACACTGATTTTCTTCCATAAGAAATTTCAGTTCTTTGGATTGAGATGTCCATTGACTGCAAACTTCATTCACAGCATCACTGAGTTCTTCAAGAGAGGTAAATGGGCGTTCTTCCTGTGGATTAACCTCTCTGATCTCAGAAGTATGATTAAACTCATCCAGTAGAGTCATTTCATACCAATTAGTAGTGTTGGGAGAGATGTCAGTGAATTCATCTTCAACATCTGGGAGAACCTCATCTTCAATTTCACATTCTTCAATGTCCAGATCATCAAGTTCATCAATACCATTCAAGGCATCAATAATCTGGTCGTCTTCCTCCATGACATTGATGAACAACACTTTCTGATCCGAATCATTTTCAGTATCAGACTCATCACTGAGAACAGCATTAAAATTATTTCTTTGTCTTCTTCGTGTTGTTGGACATTCATTTGAATAATGTCCATACCCAGAACATGTTCTATATTGAACTGAATCATTGTCTTTCCCAGTGTCAGCGACTTCCTTCTTGACATTTGATCTTCCAGAATTTGATGTTAATGAGGATGAAGAGTCAAACAGCCGTTGAGGTTTGATATTTGGGGGGCTTTTCTTCATGGAACGAACCAGTGAGTTGAACTTCTTTGTCAGTAGTGCAACACTTAAATTCTCTTCCTCATTGATTTTCTGAAGACTGTCAACATCATCATGAACATCAGATGACACAGTTGTTGTCTGGAGAGCAATTCCCTTTGAGGTTGAGTTTGCTTTCTGATTTTGCAGATTCATCTCAGATGTTAACAAGATGCTGACCGCTTCACTCATACTCATGGTTCCAATATCGTGTGCTTCTTCGATTGCAGAAATTTTCATATTGAATCTTTCAGGCAGAGTTCGAATCAACTTGCTCACCATGTTCTCATTAGAAATTGGACTTCCAAGAGCGGTAGATTGGTTTGAGATCTCACATAATTTTTCAGCATAAGATGAAATAGTTTCATCTTCAAACATGCGCAAATTTTCAAATTTTGATGTGAGTAACCTCAGTATGGTCTTTCTTACACTGGCAGACCCTTCACAATGTTCCTGAAAAATGGTCCATGCTTGATATGCAGTAACACAATTGCAAATCATTTTGAAGCATGGAACATCGACTGAAACAAAAATCGCATTCAGAACGCGAGCATTAAAATTTGAGATTATTCTCTCATCATTTGTCCATTGAGATTCTGGAGTTAACACAAAATCTCCATTCGGACCTTCCATCCTAGGAGGGCTCCATTCTTCAATAACTGCCATCCATGCTATTTCATTGATAGATTTGATATAGATCTTCATTCGAGATTTCCACATGACATAGTTACAACCATTGCTATCTAGAGCAGGAGGACGACATTGATTAATTTGGATATCCATCACAGATTTCAAGCAACACCGGATCGAGTACTTAGTGTGTCAAGTACCGGCTCTTGATGCCACTTGTTAGAATTTGTTACCTGAAACAATGTTGAAGCTAGTGTTACCACATTGCCTTCAACTTGCAGCGGAAACGTAAATAGAACTTTGCACAAAACAAGTTTTAAATCACACTCCTTACGGTGTGTGATTGCCTCAAGGCGAAATTCACTATCACAAGTGAAACACAAAAACAATGTTGATGTTGTCTCGATTCACTCCCTTGACAACACTGCATAAAACATACAGAGGACTATCCTAGCTTCACTCACTCGAATAATCACTCAAACAAAAAACCTATCTAAACACACAGATAGATTACAATCAGTCACTCTAAATCCTAGACTTCTCAAAATTAACTATCTAACCTACACACACAACTGGAATGAAAGTCTTCAGCTGATTGGGACGCTAGGCAGATGTCGAGGAAGATGTCTTGGATTTTAGAGATGACACTAGATGCAAGATTCAGAGCTTCTCACAAACCACGGTGATAACCTGCTTGCATTAATGACTTTAAGGTCTAAGGAGACCTTAAATACTTCATCCATCTCGGCTGGGTAGTTTCTCCACAATCCTTGATGAGTTGGATGCAAAACTACCGCCTTCCACTACCCTTGCTGAACTGGACTCGAGATAACCATCCTCTGCACTGCATGGCACACGTTCTTCAACATCGTATAACAATGGCGGTTACTCCAGCTACCCACGTTCTCTGCAACGGTTAGTGTCAAAGATGAAGTGGGGAATATCACGTCCCTTGAAACTCGGAACAGATTCTGACCTAGTCAAAATCAAGCATAATCTACGTTTTAATTCGAAATAAAATATCTAATAAATCCCTTAAATCGTGAAAAATGATATGTGACAAAAATCACAATTTATTAAGATTAATTTAAAATAAATTAATCCAAAATACTAGAAAAACATAAGGTTAGAGATCCGAGTGTTATACTCGGTGTAACGAGAATGACGGACAACATTAGATACGACATTGATCGCGATGTTATCAGCGAAGTGATAACATCATCTGGAACACGTCATACTTAACACCCTTTCTACCATGTCATCCCATAACCTGTCAATCCCACACAACTCCCCTCTGTCACACATCCCTATAAAAAGCATGTTATACATCAAAACACTAGGAATAGAACCCTTCTCAAAATCATCAAACAACTTCTTCACTTCCCAAACCTTTCATTCCTTGTATAGCCAATATATAAGCATGCTCAATATCACATTATCTGCAGTATAGTTCTTCACCAGCAATAACTTCCACAACTTGCAAAGCTTCCTCAACCTTCCTTTCACAGCATAAGATATCTATCACCCTACAATATAAAGCTAAGTTGGGTACATAATTATTGTCAAGCATATCACTAATCATATTGACCGCTTCCCCCGATTTCTTCGCTTTGCACAATGACTCAATCATGACACCGTATGTAACTTCATTCGGCTCAACTCCATTCACCACCATCTCATTCGTCACTTTTGTTGCATCAACAAATTTATCCAGTTTAGAAAATCCTTCCATCAAAACTGTACATGTAGTCACATCTGGCAACCAACCCCGATCCAAAAGCTCATTGAGGGGCTAATACCCTTTATATTGTCCATACTCCATCAAATGGCCTGCTTGTTCCTTTTTAGCATGGTGACCAATAGGTCCTCCTCTTCTTTTGTGAGCCCGACAAAGATAATCGCGAGCTTTTTCTCTTTTTTCTCCAAGTACACATACTTGAGGTGAGTGGGAAGTTCCTTAAGCTTAAGTTGTGGTGGAGACCTCGACTCTTCTTCTTCTGTAGCTAGGATCTCCATCAAGCCAAGGCTCTCTACTAGGAGGAGATCCATCTCTTCTTCTATCAACTCGTCACCCTCAGACTTGGGGCTAGTTACTTTCAAGGAATCTTTCTCAGACAAGGCTTGACTCCCAATTTTTTGGCTCATTTTCTACAATAAAACCTTCTCGAATAAGGCATAAATAGTATCAATGAAAGAACAATTTTCCTCCAAAGAGGTAATGGGAATAACTTTGTTTTCATGCATAGAAAAATACACAGTTTCCCCCAACACAGACATTTTCAAAGTGCCATTTTTTACATCAATGAGGGTGTTAGTAGTAGCCATAAAAGGTCACCCAATAATAGTGTGTGATCTTTCTCTGTTTCTTGGACATCTCCCATGTCTAAAGCCACAAAATCAACAGAGATAATTAAACCACCCACTTTTACTAGAATGTCCTCTATGATTTGTCTCGGATATCTCACAGACATATCTGCTAATTGAAGGCACATTCTAGTTGGCTTTAAGTTACCTAGCTCAAGTTGTTTAAAAATAGAGTAAGACATCAAATTAATTTCAGCCCCTAAATCTAGCATTCCATATGCTTCTTTTCCATTTCCTAAAGGAATTTTTAAATGAAAGCTACCTGGACCGCAGAGCTTGGGGGTTAGTTGATGTTGCAAGATTACACTTGCTACCTCGGACACCATAATCTTCTCGTCTTTCGCAAACTTTCTCATCTTCTAGGCCAATTCCTTGAAGAATTTCACATAAGCCGGCATGTTTCAGATGACGTCGAGAAGAGGAAGGTTAATATTCACTTTGGACAAGAGTTTGTAGAACTCTTGGAATTGGGTGCCTTGCTTGACATTCCTCAACCTGCTTGGGTAAGAAATTGGAGGATTGTAGGGGTTGGCAGCTTTGTGGAGTACGGACTCCTTTTCTATCCCACGATTTTGCTCGGACTTTCTTTCTTCAAGTTGGGGAGCCTCTCTTTCTTCATCGACCTCCTTGGTTAGGTTGGGTTCCCTAACTTTGTTGTCCATCACCTTTCCCCCTCTGAGAATAGTGATTGCTTGAGCTTGCTCAGGTTGGCTCAGCAGCTTCCCTAGTTAGATTTATTTTTCCAAGTCTCTAACGGTACCGACAATTTGACCAACTTAGGTCTCGATTCGCTTAACTGAAGCTTCAACAGACTCAAATCTTTGTTGAGTAGCCTGCATAAAAGCTTGCAGAGTGTCTTACAAAGAAGGCTTTGCAAGTTGGTTCGATTGGGCCGAATATTGTTATGGTCTGGGATACTGTGGAGCTTGGCCATCTCCAGCTTGTTGAGGTGGAGGCGGTTGTCGAAGTGGCTGAGGTTGTTTCCATGAGAAATTTAGATGATTTTTCCATCTCGGATTGTATATTTGGGAGTAGGGGTTGTATTGTTACCGAGGTTGGAAACCTTGTAGAGCATTCACTTGCTCTTAAAGAGCAATAAATTATGCCTCCTCACTGAAGCTCGACTCAACCTGCCTTTGGCACATATTGGCTCCATGGTCACATTCTCCACATGCTCCACATGTATCAACATACATAGCTTGCTGAGGTGGTCTCTCGGATGTTCTTAGCATCTCCACTTATCTAGTTAGTTCGGCTAACTATCTCGTCACATCATAACTAGGGTTAGATTCATTCACAGAGGCTCGTTTTCCCTAGCACTCTTCTGCTGAGATGTGGTAGCCATGGTCTCAAAGATGTTAGAGACCTTCTCTGCGGTATGACCACCAATATCTCCTCCTGCTGCATTATCCACCATGTATTCAAAATTCTGTGAAAGCCCATAATAGAAAAATTGATTTAATAGCTTGGGCGCCAAATGTTGATGTGGGCATTGTTGTTGAAAACCTCTGAAGCGATCCCACGCTTCATGAAATGCTTCACCCAGAGATTGGGCGAAGGTAACAATATGAGACCTCAACTCTTGAGTCTTCTGGTTGGAGCAATACTTGGCCATGAACTTCTCATACACGATATTCCAATTTGCTAGTGAATTGGATGGAAGAGACATAAACCATGTCTTAGCGCGATCCTTCAAAGTGTAAGGAAAGCACCTCATTTTAAGTTGATCCTCGTTCAGGCCTTGCAAAAGAATGGTCTGAACTACAGCATAGAACTCCCGGATGAAATTCAAGGCATTTTCAGCAGACATCCCATAGAATGATGGTAGTTGACCGAAGTGGATGTTCTTCAACTTGTAGTTTCTCGCGGCTTCTCCTAGAACGATGCAAGAAATCAACACCCCTATCACTGGGTGGGCAAAATCCCTCATGTTCCTTGCCGCATTGGCATTATTGGTATTGTTGGCATTGTTGGAGTTATTTGCATTATTAACATCCATTTTTACAATTTGAGAGTCGTCACTCGAAGAGTAAGCTTCACTCGAACATCCTTCTTCCCAATTGGGCACTTCTATCCGTCTTGGTCCGTGAATGTTATTGAAGACGGGGGACTAATCTCCTATTGAGACTCCGTCAACCTAGCATACACAAACATAAACATGAAGAGGAGATCACACGCAGCTGTGAAAGAATTTAATAACACTAACTAAAAATAACAAAAAAACACGGAAAATATAAAACGAAAAGAAAAAATACGCCTAAAGCTTTCCCCAGCAATGGTGCCAAAATTTGTTCGATCAATATACATACAACTGTTACGAACCGATCTGCAATAGAACGGGGTCGATTATAGGGTGGTAAGTCAACCCAAGTCGTACTCTCGAGGAAAGCTTAACAGGGCGAATATCCTTTTCATGTTACACGCATGAATTTAAAGACAGCCCTAAACATTCGAAACCAATAACTTGAAGGGTTTTGAACTAAAATCTACTTAACCAAAACAAGGCAATAACAAGCAAACGATGAAGGTAAATAAAATGATGATACAACGGACATTAGGGCATAGATTATCTCCTTGGTTTCTCTCCAAGCTTGATTCAAGTTAATTTTGTTAATCTTAAACATACAATAGACTCCACCAAGAGGATCAACTTCAATAGCTTTCGTTTCAATCTATTAAACCCCTAAGGCTAAATTATACAATCAAGATTAACAATTAAGCATGTGTTTCCAGTCAACCTAATGTTGAAAGAACCCTAGTCGTGTAGTAGAATCTTCTATGGATCTCATCTACTACCTAGCAATATCAAATATTGGCCAAATAATCAATATAAACAAGTTCAATTGAATCAATGTGAAATCAACAATCACAAGCAAGGATCGAAACCAAATCGATTATCTACCCCTAATGTGTGGGGATTAGTCCATCATAATGCAAGACAACCGACAAGAATGACACTAGTTCTTCATCACAAATATCAAAAGATAAATAGAATACAAACTTACACAAATCTTGTTTGTCTCGACAATGTCATGGGACAAATCCCCCAAATGCAAAATGAGAGAATAGAGATGAAGAAGAGAGCAACAATGTTTAACAACTGAGAGATGGATGAAAATCGCGCGAGAGAGTGAGAGCTAGCGTTTCTATCTGAAGATATCCTCGATATCTTTGTTAGATCCCCAATTTTCCTTTTATAGAATCCGCAAACTGTAACATAGAAATCTCTATCCAGCGGTCATTGGAGGGGCAACGCCGGCCGAGTGTGTGAGAACACATAGGGCCAAAGTCGGCTGAGCACCCAGCGTCAGCTGGGCATGGAGGCCCAGCGCCGGATGGGTGGCTAGCACCCATTGGGGCCTCTTTGTCGAGAGGTGGTCCCAGCGACGGCTGGCCCCGGTCCGTGCTTGCTCCGGTGCCTTCAGTTTTCAGCTCCAGCTGGATTGTTCAGTTTGAGCCATTAGTTTGGGTGTCTCCAATTAGCCTTCAGTTTGGAGTTTCCAGTTTTACCACCTTTTATACCATAAAATCACTGATTTTGAAGCAAAAGCTCGAAGTCTACAAAACTCTGGCATAACTCACCGAGAGATCAGATGTGAAGCTAAGAACACCAAAACAACACCAAAACAACACAAAAATAATGAAAACACACGCACTAAAGACATAAAATTTCTACGAGAAAACGTCACAAATAAACACTAAACATGACGGTGTATGATTTGAGGAGTTCGGATTTGGATGTTAAGCTGGAGATGTGCTGGTGGTGGACAGTGGATGAGATGGTGGAAAATGGGAAGGTGTCGGCGGTGATGTGGCGGAGGGAGTGAATTTTCCGATGAACTAACATGGTTAAGCTTTTTAAGGCCAGGAGAACTGGTCTTCACCGTGGTCAAGCTGTTGTTTCTGCTGCTATACTTGATTATAATTAAGCTTGCTTAGAATACTATGATTCCATTCGACCACCTACTAATTGATTTTTCTAGAATTTCATTTGTCTATTCAAGCATGTTGGACTCGATCACCTAGTATGTTTCCTTTTTTTTTGTTTTTGGGATTATCATCAAGATTGTGTATGTTTCAACTCCTTTCAGAATTTTTCAGGTTTCAATAAAATTATCATCATACATATATATTCTTTTAAATTCCATTCTTTCTTGGTGATGAGATGACGAGGCACCTCTAATATATAGAGGTCAAATAAATTCGTAAGACGAGTCAAGATATAGATAAATTAATTGGATGAATTTTGATTAGTGACACAAGTTTTTGTCCTTGATGATTTATACCATGCAATCGTAAGGGATTTAAATATGTCTGAATTTAATAATTATTATAAGAAGATTGAAATATATCCATCGGTATTAATTTCTTGCAATTATTCTTCACTTATATCATGGTTAATATATACATGATAGGTAGTTTGGACTTAATTTAAAGGCTAAGATATTCATGACCCTAGTAAAGTCAAATCAAAATATATGAGTGTTATGATTATGTACAAGATTCACACCAAATCTTAATTCTTCGCCTTTCTAGCAAATCATTTAGCAAATAGTATATATAGTTTCAAAATTTACGCTTCAATATCTAACATTTTTTCACTTTTGTTTTATGTTTCAAAAGTTACACTTCAATATCCATTGTTTGAGAAATTAGCAATTATATTACTAATACAAATTTTCGGTGTCCCAAGACTTGTTCATAATTATACATTGATCCTTAACATTCATATTATTAGTGCAATTTAGAAACTTTATGTCATAGAATTCAAGTTTTCTCCTCTATACTTTCAAGAAATTGCAATGTAGACCTCTGATCCCTAAATAATATAATTATATGTTAGACTCCAAAATGACCTTTGATCCATCAGGGAAAATTGACGAAGAAGATTGATATGGAGAGAAGAAAAAAATTGCAAATTCATTTTTTTTAGAGCATGACTTCCGTGCATAAGCCCTTATTTAAGGCGAGCGCGTGGCGCCACGTGCGCCCACATGCCCGTCAATTTTATTTATTTATTTTTTTCTGGCAGTTTTTTTACTTTTTTTTTCATTTTTTATCCGATTTTTTCTTTGTTCTTTTTGTTTTGTTCCCCAAAAATATATAGCCTAAAATAACATTAGTGACCCCTAAAATTAAAATAAATTGATTTAATATGTTTGAAATGAGTATGAATTTATATCTTAAAATAGAATTAATAAACCCTAAAAAATACAAAATAAACTCCTAAAAACACAAAAAAAAACCCTAACAAATACAAAATAAACCCCTAAAAACACCTCCCAAAAACCCTAAAAAATACAAAATATACCCTAAAAAAACTAAACCCCCCCCCCCCCCAAAGACCATGAACCCTAAAAAAAACACCTAAAAACATGAACCCTTTAAAAAACCATGAACCCTAAAAACACCCTAAACTACTAAGCTCTAAACATTATTGCGAATGGAAAAAATCACAATTTGAACTAAAGAAACTAGTATAAAATAACTAGCAGACTCCTTACTTTTTAATGATACAGATGATACTTGTCGAATTTTTGGTGATACTTTTTAGTGGAACTGTTGATACTGAATTTACCGATTTTTCTTATTTTTTTGCGGGTTAACCCGCGTTGATCCGGGTCAAAGCCCGCTGCATGAAAGTTTTTGCCTTTTTTTATCAATGGATTTTCCAAATTCCATGTATAATATATTGACAACTCATACATTTAATTGTAATTAGTTATAGTAAGAGTCATTTTCTTAAAAAAATGATCGTACGTGATATAAAATGGCACTTTTTTTAAAAAAAAAGTAACACAAAAATTTGTGTCAGATGGTGTGAGAGGGTCCATTTTATATTTCACACACAAGTACATGGATATATGAATATAATATCAAAATTCAACTTTGAGAAAGAGATCGTCTTATGGATTTTGATTTATTGAGTTGGTCCTCTAAATATACAAGTGCAAAGGCCTAAATGAATGTGATATATTCAAAAATTGATCCAAGATTATGACGGGCTTGAACAATGTAGCCCAATATTATAATATGCCCAACATTTGACGCCTACCAAAATTATATTTATTTGGAAATACACTCCGACTCTGCTGCCCCTCTCTCTCTAGAAATCTCTAAAACCCCAGTCCGGAAAAAAAAGTTTAAACCCAGAAATGGCGATGAGGGTTGCGGCGACGGCCGCTATTTCCGCTCATTCTCAAATGGGAATGGGATTAAAGGTCCCGTGCTCCTCTTTTTCCAGTTTTCCGTTAAATGTACCACAGACTAAGCTCGAGAAGCCTCCTCCCACTGAACCCTCTACCAATCTTTTCGTCTCTGGTATCTCTCTCTCTCTCTCTCTCTCTCTCTCTCTCTCTCTCTCTCTCTCTCACACACACACACACACACACACACACACCGGTGGTCATTTCTTACCGACTTATTTACGGAGTAATACAAAATTTGGTTCGAATTTTTGCCATGGGTTTTATTGATCTATAGCTTTCTGTAAAAGAAGTTCATTTAATTAGTGCCTTTTATCTAATTAAGGGGAATGGTTCTTTGAGTATGTGTGGGAATATATAAGTTTTTATCATTTTATCTGTCATCTAATACAAAGTCTATTTCGTGATGTTTGCTTCCACGTAAAGGTTGTATTGGTATAGACTTATAGAAGCATATTTTTGGCATATCAATACTTCTATTTCTTAGAGGATGAAACTCAATTAGTTCACTTTTAATTAGTGATCTTTACACACTTTTTACTTTGTTGTAGCTGCTCATCTGAGTACAAAGTTAACATGAATATATGATCATTTACTCATTATGGTCCTTTATTCTCCATTGCATTTTGATATTGTTTACAATCCATGATTCGCTGTGATTTTCTTATATGGTAACATAGCCTTTTTCTGCTATGTTAATTATTCAATTAAATGGAATATGGATGATTGATTTTGAACTATACTTTTCCTAAGTTCACTGATTCTATGTTCGTCTTACTTACAATAAAGCTTGTGGGAGTTTTTTGCTTGCTTTTTGCTTATATTGTAGTCATAATTATTAAATGCACAAAAGGCTCCTGCTGCAAAAATATTGGTAAAAATTGTTATTAGACTAATATGCTTATTACCTATTATAATATTATAACCATTAATATTCAAAAATTAAACAGGGCATAACAACGTAAAAGCACCCGAGAAAACCAAAAGTTCCAACTTTCAAATCTGCACACATAATGTACTTTGAGCTGTCTTCAACTCTTCATCAGAACATAATTAGTCAAAATAGTTATAATCAAGTTCAAGATCCTTTTTGTCATCATCAAATTCTCCAACTTTCTCCTCTCCCTCATATTCTTTACTTTTTAAATCCATTTTCTTTTATGATTTGCAGGACTTAACAATCATACTACTACAAGTGAAGGCCTTCGCGATGATTTCACTAAATTTGGTGACGTGGACCATGGTTAGTTTAACCTTCCAATGGCATATTATGAGCACTTTTTTGGTAAATACACTCTAGCTTTAGGAAGCTGGTGTTGAATGGCATTTTGGAAATTATATGATATCAAACATCTTTTGAGGGTTCACATAAAAATAACAGTTTATCTTTAGATAGATCAGCCAATCATAATTATGCTTATTAGTTTCTCCACATACCTATTAGAAATAGACCCATTCAGCTACTTATTTGATAATTCTTAGTGCTGAAAATTGACGTGTATAAAAAGATATGTTTCTGAAAATTGAAGGAAGAAGATTTGCATTTCCTACTGAATTGATAGAATGAGTGAAATATCTATGGAGACAACCCTTCAAGAAAAAGACTAGAAACTTACCCAAATATTATGCACTTAGTAGGGCCTTTAATGAGTAAACCATAACAAGGTAGGGTGTAATAATATCCACATATTGATATACGTTTACCTAGGAGAAAAATACGTTTATCGATGAGCACTTGGCTTATTTTGACATTGGTTAATTATAGTAAAAGATAATAATGCAACCAATCACATATATTTACAAAATGACACTTTCTGGTGCTGATTCAAACCCACGATGCGCTTTAAGTATCAATTGAGTTAATATCCCTTGTGTTTAAAGCACCTCATTTGCAAACAACCAACGATTCCTGCACAATTCTTGGGAAAGGGACACATTGGGAACACAATTGCACTTAGAATGAGGAAAAAATAGATGACGAGACATGTTAAGTTATTTTAGAGCCCCTCAAATAATAATCAATATGTTTTAAAGAAGTACACATTCAATAGACATAAGAGTGTGCGTCTGAGAGAGAGAAACAGGAGAAGGTCAACGAAGACAAATTGAGTTCAACATAGCAAGAATAATGACAATGGACAACGAAAAGGAAGTTTAAAGGGCCATCAGCTATATCAATATATACCAACATATAATAACCAATCTTTGCTTTGTGCCATTTGATTAGTAGAAAGAAAGACAAGGAAAATGTTGAAATTGACAACATAAGTTCACATAATACAAACCAGTTCCAAAATATAAAACTTTCCACAAGACGCTCTTTATTATCTTCAGCTTCACTTGGACTTAAATAATATATAAACTAGATTGCATTTAGTAATTGGGTGGAGAATCTTGCAAGGGAAGAGATAAATTAGTACCCAGTTATTGAGTTTCTTCAGATGAATAATAGGGCTTGCTTCTCCTTATTCAAGCGTCTGATTCGTTATTGCACTGTAATGATCACACACCTTCCTTGCAAATATCTTAGTGGTCTCATACTCTAAAAATGGTGCATCACCTAACAACATCAAAAGCCACTTAATTAATATACAGTTATTGAGTTTTTTCAGTTTCTTTTTTTTTAAAAAAAAAAATATTAGTTTTAATTGGAGATTCTTAATTGATACCTTTTCATATTTGGGGTTTACAATTAATTTTAGGTTTTAGTTAATTATATTAATTAGGTTTAATTATTCTATAATTAGGTTTTATCATTTTTGTCTATTAATTTGGTTTTCAGTTGATCCTATGAATTAGGTTTCATGATTTATCATTCTTACTTTACAACCATAAAAGAAAATAAAATCAATTGCACCGATTTGTGTAGCCCGAATAATTAATAATTTAATTATCAGTTATAAATGAGGTTAAATTTAATGATTATTTCCAATACATATACACGGATACTGCTGAAACAATATATATTGTTAATCTTGTACAATAACATAACCTCTATCTATATAACGTAATTAATGCATTATTAAGATTTACGGGAGTATGGGACATTGGACAAAATAATTATTTATTTGCAATTATATTAATATTCATATCATTTTATATGAAAGTTAATAATTTTAGCAAAAATATTACTCCATATAACTTTCGAATTTGGAAAGATTTGGACTAGAAAAATAAGATTTACTATTTATATCGACTATCTTGCTTTTAAATATAGTATATTAAAATTCTAAAAAAAAAAAAAAAAAAACTGATCTACTAGTATGTGTAAATATTAGAAATTTATTTTCAGACAATTGTTATGCTTTGTGGGAGGAACCATAGTTTTATTTGTGTATGTAAAATTAAAATGTAAATGGCATTGCAGGGTGCCCTTTTTTATTAAGTACATTGCATAAAACAATTATAGAACATAATCTAAATGCAAACAGTGACTGCAATAACTTTCATTTCATATCATCAGAAAAGTATACAAAGACAAGTCTTCCAGTATACAAAACCAATAGTCCTAAGTAGTGACTAGTGAGCATAAACAGGTAATTATAAGTGTAAATTTGGACCGCGAGACACCTTTTTTATTAAGTACATGTTCTGGTAAAGCCCAAAAAATTTGAAAGTCTTCACATTGTTTGAATCATACCAATGATAGATGTCTTTAGATTATTTCAAACATTTTTTGTGATTTTATGATTTCCATAATAGGATTATTGATCTAGACTTCCAAAAACTATGCATTTAGATTCTTTTGTTTTTTTAATTATTTTAAAATAAATTTACTATTAAATTAGATAATTAATAAAGAATGTTTTGTTGAAAAGAATACAGATCAATGGGATAAATTATATTTTCGTCCTTGACAAAATAATAAAATAGAGGAAAAAGATTACTACGGTTAACTCTTATAATTTTTATATTTTTTTAAAGTACTGTAATAAAATTAGTGAATGCATTAATATCACATTTAAGTATAATTTTGATATAACTAAAAAAACCCAAAAATAATTTTGATATTGATTATATCCCAATTATAGGGGCCGAATAGGGCCCAAGGCCAAGCCCGTCTTCTAATGTAGCATTTTTATTATGAAATGGCGAGTTCGAATTTGAGAGACGACATAGAAAATCAGTGAAGCTGCGGGGAAAAGGGAAAAAGAGAAAATGATAAAATACAAATATCGGAGAAGATATTGGTGATGGAAAAGCTTAGAATGTTTGTAGCCCAAGAGCCTGTTGATGTTTGTAGCCCAAGAGCCTGTTGTTGCCGCTTCCTGCCTCATCGCCGGACGCCGGTGTCGGTCAGTCTCATTACTTTTTCCTTGTGATTTAATCGCGTGGATTTGGACTCCAATTAGATGTTCGAACATAGTTGAAATTGTTATCCAATACGCATGTAATTAGCTGATTTCCTTCCTCGTTTTCCAAGCCCTAGTTCTCACTTGAGGTTAATGAAATAGGGGAATTTTAACTAGTCCTGTTCAGCAATCACAACAGCCACAAAACATAAAATGTATGAATATTATTTGGTACATCGAATTCAATTTTATATGGTAATTCAGTCGTGGGATTCTCTCTGTTACCCAATTTAGCAAATTCGGAGAAATCTCTTGCCATCTGGTTGATTGTCTCTTATATGCTAAAACTTGTGTAATGGTGTATCATCACGCTTGAACTCCTATGTGCTTGTTTATGTGTGAATGGATGATGGACTAACTGAATATTCTCTAACCATTATAGCTTCCAAAAATCAAGCTTGACACACTAGTTCTCTATCATGTTTGTAACTTTCTGACTGGGACTTGTTGATTTCCCTTTCCCACGTATGTTTTACCTATTTCCTCGGCATTGCGCATGATTTGAGTATGTAGTAAACGGATGAAATTGTTAGCTTTTAGGAGAGTGGGATGTATCTAGTGAAGGCTTCGCATTGCAAGAAGATGATGTTTTTCTTATTGAAAGTGAAGTGTGTAATGTAGATGTATTTTAATTTTGACAAAAACCATATGCTTTCTTCATGTTAGGTCATCGGAAAATTCACTCTCTTCGCCGCATCACCGCCGCAATCTTCCCATTCTCCACCATCTCATCCACTGACCACCACCAGCACATCTCCAGCTTAACATCCAAATCCGAACTCCTCAAATCATACACCGTCACACCCCCAATCAAACCCTGGCCACAAAAACTCACCACCAAACGTCTCTGCTCCATCATTTCCCAACAGCAAAATCTTGACCTCGCCGTCCAAATCTTCCACTACGCTGGAAATTACCACCCAAATTTCCACCATAATTACGAAACCTACCACGCCATTATCCACAAGCTCTCCCGCCTGCGCGCTTTCGAACCCATACCAGCCCTCTTAAATGAATTACACAACTCACGAATTAGATGTGGCGAAAATGTATTCATCACGTTGATTCGGTATTACGGTCTTGCCAGCAAACCAAAAGAGGCGATCAAAATATTCCTTCAAATCAATGATTTTGGAGTACAAAGGTCAGTTCGATCACTAAACACTTTATTAAATGCTTTAGTTCAGAACAAGAAGTATGATACTGTGTACCTTATGTTCAAGAATTGCCGGAAAAGGTTCGAAATCTTGCCCAATGTGTTTACTTGCAATATATTGTTGAAAGCGCTGTGTAAGAAGGATGATGCAGAAGGTGCAGTCAAGGTGTTAGATGAAATGCCTGGAATGGGAATGGTTCCGAATTTGGTGAGTTATACTACTATTATGGCATGGTATGTGGATTGTGGTGATATGTTGGGGGCAAAGAGAATGTTCAATGAGCTTTTGGATCGGGGTTGGTTGCCAGATGCGACTACATATACAGTTTTGATGGATGGATTTTGTAAACTGGGTCAGTTTGTTGATGCAACAAAAGTGATGGATGAGATGGTGGCGAATGGAGTTGAGCCGAATGATGTTACATACGGTGTCATGATTGAGTCACTGTGCAAAGTGAAGAAATCAGGGGAAGCGGTCAATATGATTAGTGATATGCTTGACAATAATTATGTGCCCAGCTCAGCTTTATGTTGTAGGGTGATAGATGTCTTGTGTAGGGAAGGGAAGGTCGAAGAAGCTTGCAAGTTGTGGAAGTTATTGCTGGTGAAGAACTGTACTCCAGATACTGTGATATTGAGCACGCTTATACATTGGCTATGCAAGGAAGGGAAAGTTTGGGAAGCGAAGAAGTTGTTTGATGAGTTTGAGCGTGGTTCTATTCCTAGTGTTTTGACGTATAACATGCTTATTGCGGGGATGTGTGACAGAGGGGAGTTGTGTGAGGCTGGCAGGTTGTGGGATGACATGGTAGAAAGGGGATGCCCTCCAAATTCTTTTACTTATAACCTACTGATTAAAGGGTTCAGCAAAAATGGTTTCGCTGAGGAAGGGATCAAAATCTTTGAGGAAATGTTGGATAGAGGGTGCTCTCCAAATGAATCAACTTACTCTATCTTAATTGAAGGACTTTGCAACTCTGGTCGTGTACCAGGTGTGTTGAATGTTCTTAGTGTTGCTGCTTCTAATAAAGTGGAGGTCAAATCTGATTCTTGGAAAATTTTAGTGAATAAATTTGTCTCTGATCGTGATGACATTAGCGTATCTTTGGAAAGCATTTTGTCCGAAAATGTGGCTTAAGGTTTTCCTTGTCCATTGTGTTTGGATTAATTCTTACTCTAAGCAGCACTGTATCCGGCCCATACCATAGGATACTGTGGTAACGTTACCACTGGCTATCCATGTTGAATTTTTGTAAATTCTGATTTTGAATTCTTTGTGAGAGTGAACTACGTCAAACGAAACGTAGTCTTGATTTGCATAATTGATTGATGGTGGATATCCCTTCACCTCTTCCCGCCCCCCCCCCCCCCAAAGAACATATTTTGAGCAGATCAACCACAAAAATGCTACACTACTAATAGTTATTGGACCCATTTTTGAAGATCGTGATTAATTTTATTTTATTTTATTTCCCTAGCTTGAAGAGGTATATATGTGTCTATGCATAGATATTGCCTAGGTTTTGTGTGCATATATTGCATTAATAGAGTTTTGTAGACTTAAATTCGAACCGTCAAAATTATGGGGTTTTAAGATGATTAATTAGAATGGAAATTAATTATATATAAATGTGTTGTATTTATGAGTGCAATTGGGAAATATTTATTTAATTATTACGGTAAGTTTAGTGATTCTGGACTGTGAGGAAAATGCGAATATGTTTGTAAGGAGTAAGATTAGATTGGCAGAGTCAAATTATTATGTAATGAATTTGCAAAGCTAAATAATGTCGTGACTAACTAGAGTAAGATTAGATTGACTGATCAGTTTGATCACGAATTATATATTCAGATAATTTGATTTTCTAGTAATGAAATTGGGTCAAAGTTTGATTAATCTAATGAATTCCTTAACGATTTGAAGTTCATGACTAATTTATACTAATAAGTTTCATGGACTTAAAATCAGTTATGAAAGTTCAACAATTCATTTTTTTTAAGATAAGACTCATGCAGACGATACTTAATATCAGTGTGTTTTAGATAATTCGAATTGAATTCAAAATTATGAGTTCAATTATAAAATCACCTACTTCACAAGTGAAACCACTACAAATTAAAGGCTAAAGTTTAGCAATTCACGTGAACTCATTACATACATACGACCAACATTTTGAAATGTTATTCTATTTATGCTTGTCAACCATTACTATAATTAATTTGGTGGGTTTGATTATATTTGGAGAACAAATCATATAGTCCAATATAATTTTATATTTCACTTTGGTCAAACAAACAAATTATGTACTAGATGTCCCGGTGAGGATGGCCCAGTGATGGAGGGAGGTTGCTTGGAGAGCAAAGATCACGGGTTCGAATCTCCTCAATACTACTAAGTTGGGTGTCTTGAGTATTAAAAAAAAAAAAACAAATTACGTACGAGGTCTTAGCAATTATTTATTTAGTCGATATTTTTATAATGCCACTAATAAAATGGAATTAATATGTAGGTTAAACTAGCATACCACTCGTACAGTGAATATTATTAAAAAAATATTTATGTATAATAATAAATATATGAATTTTATCGAATGCATCATAAATTACTTGTGTATTTTTCAATAGAATATGCATCAATAACCTTTTCTAACTTTATAAAAGAAAAGACCATTGACTCATAAGATGGATTGTAATTTTATTTTCGATTTTCTGAACGGATTGGTATATATTATTTCATGTAACTTCATGAACCCAACAGTAGAGAAACAAAAAAGGAAGTAAAACTATACGTCTCCTTCTCCATCGCTCGGCCCTCGCCCACCCCCTTATTCTCCATCCCGCAGAGGTGCAACCATTGTCTCTTCCATCTCCCTCTATTTCAGCACATCTACAACCACGAATCCAACATAAAATTGAAGAAAACTGAACATGATCATCAACCATTCACAAAAAGCAAAAAAAGAAAAAAAAAAAAAAGATGATCCGCAAACTACGACGACCATGGTTAAACACCCTCCCCAAAAATTTCTAAAAATTGGACTCTCGTTGGAATTTTATAGTTCTAACCCCTTTCTTTAGGTTTGAAAAAAATATCAAATACTCTTATTTGGTTAACTAAATATATTTCAATAATTTTATTCCAACTTTTTAATATATTTAATACAATATTTTAATTTAAATATATTTAATATTTAATTGATAAAATCAAATATCAAAATATTATATTAGATCTCAACTGAACCATGAAAGGTGGAAAAGACTATTTTTGGGGCTCGCAATTTATAATTTGTTCATGTACAATAATATTATATTTTATTTCAAAAAATAAAATATATAAGTTTTAACTAATTAAAATATATTTAAAAATGATATCTTAAATATTTTAGCTTCAAAAGTTTAAAACTTTTTAATGATAAATTTATAAAATCCATTAATACATTTATTTCGAAAATTTAAATATATTTAATTTAAAATTTTATGTCTATCTTGATTTTTTAAATACATTGAATTAATTACAGTTTTTAAAATTAATAATTTAATATATTTTTATAACATTTTATTTTGACTTTTTAATTATGATAATTCAAAATTTTAATTTTAAAATATTTAAATTCTATAGATTCAAATATTACAATTTATCTTAATTGAAAAACCGAAAAAGGTAGAAAGACCATTATTGAGATTCACAATTTATAGTTTATTCATGCACACCAATATTTGTAAGTTATTTGATGTGGGACGAATTTTGTATGAAAAATAAAATATTTAAAAATTTGTACATATTTACCCTAATTAATTACATAAATACTAAAGAATGAAAAAAAAGTTTGTTAATGTAATTGTGGTCTTTTAATGTATATACATTAGATATATATAATTTTGTAGACATATATTCCCTACTTGTAGTTCCCATAATTAGTTGCATGCAATCTAGTATTTATAGAAATATATAATCAAATATTTTGAATATAATAATATTCAATCTTTTAAATGAAAAAATAAATAATTGAGTAATATAAAATATTATTTTTCAATTTTCGGAAGGTGCAAATGTGCAGGAAAACACTAAATTTCTATTTTCGGATTCGGTTTTATTATTATATATTTTATAGATATCGATGTTACAACCAAACTAAATATTTTGAATTTGATTTCAATTTGACCAATACTTCCTCTGTAAATTTTTTTTTGCCGTTTTAGGTTTTGTAGCTTATAAATAATTATTTATCATTTTACATATTTACTCTCTCTCTCTCTCTCTATATATATATATATATATATGTGTGTGTGTGTGTGTGTAAATTAGGAATTAATCACATCCATTTATTTAGTGATTTGAACGGTCTAGATTATTTTAGAAAATTGTTGAAAATCTACCCATTTTTATTTGACTTTTGTGGCATAAGGGTAAAAATGAATTTTAGCATATTTGATTTTTGGGTTCCCAATTTCAGCGCCTATTAAATAGGAAGATTATACCTTCCATAATATTCCCATCCACGAAATCATGATTCATGAATCAAGAAAATATATTCGTGAGCTCTTTTTTTTTTTTTTTTTTTGAAGCAACTAAACCACAGCGAAATCACATTACATATCAGTGAGGAATTTAATGCCAATTGATTTGGTATTGTGAGAATTTTATAAAAATATATTAAGCATCCAATTTATTTTAATGTATATCTAT
Organism: Perilla frutescens; assembly: GCA_026008535.1. Taxonomy (NCBI): domain Eukaryota; kingdom Viridiplantae; phylum Streptophyta; class Magnoliopsida; order Lamiales; family Lamiaceae; genus Perilla; species Perilla frutescens. The sequence continues at coordinate 22,755,882 of BRKX01000010.1, read as the reverse complement.
AAATATTGTTTTTTAGGTGGATCAATTAAAATTTATTAGGAATTATTTTCAATTTTTATAATATGAAATAATGCTAATTTTACATTCATGATGCTTTAATTGTGTTTGATAATGCTAGTTTAGTGCAATTGTGAATTTGATAGTTTTAATATTTATTAGAGTTTTATAGGGATACAATTCATGATATTCAACTATGTTATAATCATTTATGGGTGATGTTAAACAAGATTATAGTATAATATATTTGTCTGTGCTAATATGACATTATGTGATGCTTTAATTGACATTTGATGATGCTAGTTTAATGCAATTATGAATTTACCAATAATTCATGATAAATATACAAAATCAGATAATAAAGCATTACCAACAACAAAATAAGCATTCATTCAGTCAAAAAAAGCATTAATATCGAACAAACGAATTTACAATAACTTAACATAATCAGTTGATAAAGCATCAAAAAAACCAAAACAAGCATTTGCACAAAAAAAATTAATATTATGTTCAAATTTAATACTAAATTTAATTTATTAAAAAAATCTTACTAATTTTATAAATCCATATAATCCATAAAACTACAAATTGAATTAAAATAGAGAATAAATTATGTTTTCAAAAAAAAAAAACATTAATGATATGCTGGAATAAATAAGTATAATAAAATGAGCTAAAAATTCACAATAAAATTCAATGATGCATTACCTATAACAAAAAAAGCATTAATACAATAAAAAAAGCATTAATATTCAAAAGACAACTATATAAGAACTTAACATAATTAGTTATTAAAGCATCAAAACAAACAAACTAAGCATAATCACTAAAAAAACATTAATATTCGGTTCAAATTTCACATTGAATTAAAATTATAAAAAAACATTTCTATTTTTTTCTTAATTTAAATTGAAGACATGAAAATCCCCTAATCTCATTAGGATATAAATTAAATAAAGAATAACTTAAAAATCATTGGGATAATCATTGTGATAAGTAAATATTTTGAAAAATAAAAACTAAATGAAAACTACAATAATCATTACAATAATATGAACGAAAAATAAAATAAAATGAAATAAAAGATTTCATTACATAAATAAATAAAAATAATCACTATGCTTCACTAATTTTAGATTGACAAATGTTTGATAGTGAAAATTTTGAAAATATACGGCTGCACAAATATTGAAAAGGTGGAAATGACGTTAATTAAGGAAAGACAGATTTATTAAGATATTGATTAATTTGCAGGACAAAAATGACCTTTTTTACAAAATAAATATGAAGTATAAAATAAATAAAAATTAATCTTAACCATACATGTAACAAGATTCAAGGGATAAGATCAATTCCTAATTTACACACTAGGATCATATTTACATTTGATCCTTCCTATATATATATATATATATATATATATATATATATATATATATATATATATCTTAACCTTATCAAATCTTTACAAAATCTCCTACTTTTAATACACGGAGAGAGTCATCTTTATATTTTTAAGAAAATATATCTTAATATAATTTTATTGGGACAGATATAATGTAATACATTATGTGGCTAACTACATTTTTTATGATTCCCAACAAAATCGCTAAATTTCCAATCATCTATCTAATGTGAGATGCATAATTTTGAAATTGTATAAAATAAGTGTGCATTGTTGTTAGATTGTACAAAATCTTGAGTTGTACATAAAAGAGATTGTGAAAGACCTCTTATTCAAATTTTGTAAAATCGAATCAAATTTAATGTTTTAGCTCTTCATCCTGGACACACTTTCACATATTTTCACTCTTTTTGAGCAATGGTCAGAGAAAATCCATTATCTGCAATGATAATGGATTTGAATCTATAATTTTATCTATCTATATCATTTACCATAAACACTATATTATTCACAACTATTATGTCGTCATGGCCGCGTCCAACATGAAGACTCAATTCTGTTATGATTATTTTTTGCTTAGAATCTCACCGCTTCAAGTAATTAAAGGATTAGTTTTTCATTTTTCAAATCTACAAATAAAATAGGACCATGAATTAGAGAAAAAACTGTCAGAAATGAGAAAATTCCCACAATGAAAATCCATAAATCACTATCCCATGTGGGTTATTACCCGCAAAAGACAGAAAAAAAGAAGAAAATTTCATTAACAAACAATGCGTATCAGGTTTCAGTATTATTGGTTCATATGTAAAAACCGTAACAAACAAAAAAAATGTTTTCAAATAACTTCAGAAATATATTCAAAATATTCTTTTAATTTACTGCAGAATTTGGAATGTTAAAATTAAATCCTCATTGCAATAGCTATTTATATACAATATTGTCTAACTATGCAATCATTTGAAAAGAATTAAAATTTTAGAAAATCTCACATTTGCGTAAGATTTAATTATAGAAACTTACTAATATGCTTGATTGAGAAGATATATAACATTTTTTTAGAGTATGAATTAATGTAAATATTTTTCAGCTATAATTAATAATAATTTTATATTAAATTAACATTGGACTTAGTATAAATTTAATTTTTTTGAATAGCCAAACGAATATATATTATTTATTTAATTTTGAAGAGTATAATTACTTGATTTAATTAGTAGATAGCACGTTTTCGGGTATCAACCTAAAATATGTATACATACTAAATAATTGTATATTTATATATGGTTTATTGGAATGATGTACAATATAATACTATATCCTTGTATTAATTAGTGTGCTTAATTAAGGTAAATTATAAAATAATTTAAGAATATAATATATATTTCATATATGTACGTAGATTATCTATAAATTTAATTCTAGATATAGAATGTCATTTAGGCGGAAAAAATAATAATTTCTATTTGCGGATGCGGTGTTGTTATTATATATTACTAGCAAATTTCACCTGTGCGAGTATCATATTATAAAATTTTATAATATTGATTAATTTAATGTGAATAAGTGATTTATACAATGAGACAATATATAATTGCTAAAATATTTTATGTTTGGACAAAAAAATTATGACAAAGAAATCAAATATATGTAAAACTTAAAAAGTCACAAATTTTGGAATACTTCTATTTTTTTAGTTGGGGTCAGGAAGGAGAGTGATGTATTTTGAACTTGAAAAGCATTCATCATTCATCATTAATTTATAATTAAAATCATCATTGTCAAATTCTATAAGTTACACACACCATTTATAATATCGGTCAAATTCCATTTTGATACCTAAAATTTGGACTCTTTTTAAAAAATAACATATCATTTTAAAATTAACAAAAAAACAACCACTCCTCCAAAAGAAATTACAAATATAACATTTTATCAAAATTTCGGCCAAAAAATCCTATGTATTGGATTGTATTTTAAGATTTCTTCATTGGAGAATTTTACGTCGTTGGAGAAAATAAATATTAACAATCAAATATGTAGGATTTTTGGGCCAGAAAATTGATCAAATTTCAGATTTGCAAAATTGTTGTAAAAATAGATATAGTTTTGTTAGTTTTGAGAAAATGTATGTTATTTTTATAAAAGGAGCCCAAAATGTTGTATCAAAGTGCAATTTAAGAAAGTATAGTTTGGTCCTTTTTTTTCTAATTGAATCCTTGTTCTTTGTTAGTACAATAAAATAAAATATTTGTACTTTTTTTATTTTTTGTAAAATTAGATTATTTTGTAACTCACTATTTGCACGTTAATTAGTTACACACATCTGTAGTTGAGAGTGAAAATAAAAATAAACTTGGCACAAATATTATATTTGTTATAAATAATTATCTTAATCGAAAATTCTCTCATTTCTCAACTGGGGAAAAAATGAAATTCCTAGTTAATATACTGCAAATTTAAGAATCTTCTAGCATTTTGTTTCAAATTTGCTGGTTTCAAATTTTTTGTAGTTCATTTTAAATCTTTTAACAGTCCAGTTTTGCCTGCATATGAATTTTAGGGTTTGTATTATAGTCCGAAAAATATGACTTAAAATTGTAGTAGTAAGTATATATTTTTTTCTAAAATTCAAATATGTACGTGAAAATAGATAATTAAGTGTGTAGAAGTGATTGGCCACTGATTAGATGATAAACCTTTGAGAATGAATTCTACAAAATCATAACTTTATTGTTTTTATTATACATATGAATGAACATTAATTATTGATAGTGTTTCAATATTGCAAATTAAAAATGAAATTTCATGTAAATATATTGTATAAATAAACGCCAGAAGAATATGTTATATAAATTCAAAGTCCAAAAACGGACTATCGTCAATATCCACTTTCAAATAGACATATTTTGCACATCAATAATAAAATATGGAAGAACCAAAAAAATGTCTAAAGATTTCCTAAGCGCATAGATCTTTGCCGGCAATTAACAACAATTAAAATGAAAGTTAAATTGTCTTAGATCAATTCCCCATAGTTATGATAACATTATTAAATATTTGCAAATAAAAAAAAACATCCCAACATATTAAAAAAATTATATATATATATATAGGGGTTGGTTATAATAGGAACTGAGTTTGGTGTGAGAACGTGAGAACGGGCTTGTTTAGTGTAATTTCAGTGCTTTTCTTATTTTATTTTGGTGCTAAATCATCTAGCACTAAAATACAATAAGAAAAACATTAAAAAAAAAATTAAAAAATTGCATCAAAATACAGTAAGAAAAGCACTAAAATTACACTAAACAAGCCCGTTCTCACGTTCCTATATGAAGCACTGTTCTCATTTGAACCAAATCCTATATATATATATATATATATATTTGTGTGTCTGAAAATCGAGAACCAATTCCTATCATCCAATAATCTTTGCATCAATGACCCAGATTTAAAAATTGAGGCGGTGACATAATTGTAATAAAGTCAAAATTCGGTGCCCCTGAATCTTGGTAAGGGTAAAATTGAAAATTTTGAAAATATATGAATACTCAGAATTTACGTGTATATTTTTCAATTTAGGGTTTTAGCATTGTTATTTCCTATTTTAGCATTGTCATGACTTTTTTTAGTATTGTCATGACTTATTTTAGCATAACTCTTTTTTAGCATTAGCATAAGAAAATATCATCGACATTGTAAAAAAACCATGAACAAACACTGTTATATGTTGTTGAATTATCAATATAGTGTAACCACTATTAGCATTGCAATCTCTCATTTTTAGCATTAGCATAATCCTTTATTAGCAATGTGATTTAAAACTTGTCATGGTCATTACAAACCAACAAATGTGATTTGTGGTACTAGCATCATTGTTAACTATATTTGCATCATCATATCTCATTTTAGGATTATCATTAAATTATAAAACACAATCATGTTAATAACTAAATTTAATGCATTATCATTAAAGTAAATAACTTATTAACAGTATAAAGAACTATATTAGCAGTACATACACTCTTATTAGCATTATCAAACTTTGTATTAGAAATGCAAAAAAGAATATCAACTAGTGTATAACATTACAGAAAAGAATATTAGTAGCATTAATAAAAAATTAGTATGAAAAGTACGAAAAAAATTATAACTATTTCTTCCCGCAGTTCCTAGAATCATGACTGCATTTTTTGTTACACTTCTTGCAGATCCTTAAAGGTTTCCTTTTACATCTGGCGTTCGCATATTCTTTTGATTTTATACGACTTCCACTACCTTTAGTCTTTACAAAGTCAGGTGAAAGCACCTCAACTTCACTAGGTGCAGACAACCCATAAAATTAAGAAAATAATTCATACAGTCCTTAAATTTCTGAAGAACCCAAGAATAAGATTCAACATCCTCACCCGACATTAAAGCAGCTCCAAAGGTGACAAGCCGCCCATGATTGTCCTTTCCAGTAAAGGGTGCAAAAATCATTGAATATCTGCCAACATATAAGTCTTGTGTGCTGTACTTATTGCTCTAAGCTTTGCATGTTCTTTAACTGCACACTCTAGCACACAAGCTGCACTGACAAGTTAAGCTGACCCCTCAAGCTATCAGTCCTAACTGATCAGCTCACCAGCTAAGCTCTAAGTTAAGGTCTCTCTCTCAACTGAATAGTGCACAGATAAAATATGGAAAACGAGTCAGGGCCCTAAATATTCTGCAATCAATTTAAGTTTTTGAAGTCAGTTTATTCAGCCCCCCCTCTAAACTGACATAGACTCGTACCAGGTGCAACAAGTGTTATCAGAGCGGTTGATTCTAAGGATCAGCCATTTCTGCAGATCATTTAAATCGGATCTGTTTATCTGTGCTAACGTTTCTAGCTATGGGAAACCATAAGCTACCTCTCTTTTCAGTTGAGAATTATGAATTATGACAACTGGAGTAGAAGGATGAAAGCTCATCTATGTTCCATCCATGAGAATATGTGGGAGGTGATTGAAGAAGGCCCAATCATCATTATGATGGACAATGAAGCCCATATCATGGACGTCAACCAACCGGCCAGGATCCTAAAACCAACACATCTTCTCACAGGTAAGGAGAATAAGTTGAAGAATCTAGAGTTTGTTTCTCAAGCAGCACTTTTCCAAACTCTAGATGATGACCGCATGAAAGACACAAAGAACTGCAGAATAGCGAATGAGATTTGGGACTTGCTTGCAGATCTGTGCAAAGAGCCCGAGGCTATCAAAGGAAACAAGCTCTAGCTCGCAGTTGACAAATACGAGTCTTTCAAAATGCAGTCGGAAGAAAGCATCTCGAGCCTAGAAACAAGATTTCTTGGCATATTAAGCGAGATGAACAACCTAGGAAGAAACTATCCAAACAGTGAGATAAACTCAAAAGTTCTTGACAATATCATAGATGAATGGGATATGAAAGTAATCGCTATTAAAGAGTTAAGAGACTTAAATAGCATTACTCCCAGAGAGTTGTTTGGATCTCTTAAGGCTCATGAATATAGCCTGAACCGAAAGAGGGAAGCCTCTACTTCCTCTTCTCATGATACTTCTTTCTATGATGAAAGAAATCGGTTTAGAGAAGCCCGTAGAAGAAACAATTTCTGATCAAGAGGCTCACCTGCCAGAGAGAATCCTGGGGGATCGGTGACTGATCGAAGAAGAGAGTCAACCGACAAAAAGGAGATCCTGACTGAGGATATAAACGAGAGAATCCAGTCAATGACAAGATTGCTGGAAAAGCTGATGAAGGTCAGAGATCAACAATCAACTCAACCCCAAGCTGACGATGCTGCTAAAGGAGAAAGAAGCCAGCAGCCAGCTGAACGATCAACTGAACAATTCAGGGTGGCTAACTGAAATATAGAGGAATGTTTCCACTGCCACAAGAAAGGGCACTACAGATTTGAGTGTCCCGAGCTTCCTGAAGACAAGAAGGACAAAGTGAGGAGGAGCTTCTTTAAAAGGAAAGCTATGATTGCTAACTCCGAAAATGCTGTCCTCGATGACTCAGACTACCCATCTGGAATCGACTCAAACGGATATATCTCAGATGATGAAGCCCTACTTTGCCTCATGGCTGACAAAGATGAAGAGGTTAGTATGTCTGATTCAATAACTTCTTTCTATCACATAAATGAAGCTTTGATCTCTAGGAATGAACTGGATGAACAGTTAAGAATCCTATAAGATCAGCTAGCTTATGTATCAAGTATGCATATTGAACTGAAAAATGAGAATGATGAGCTAAGAAGCAGAGTTGATGAGCTAAGTGTTGAAAATGAGAAACTGAAAAGTCTCGAAGCTCGGTCAACTGAAATGGATCAGCTGAAGCTGAGAAATGCTGAACTAGAAGCTGAGAATGAGCAGCTTAAGCTAGAAATTCTTGAAAAAGAGGAATTAACCCTCAAATTCAAGAAGAGATCCCAGACTCTAGATGAAATCCTAAGTCATCAGAGAGTTGAACCTGAGAGTCCAGGGCTGGGATATAGCAAATACACTGCCGCCGAGAAGGGCAATGCAGTAGCTCAGAGATGTGAATCTGGAATCCTAAAAGGGTTCACAAGACCAGCTTATTCCCTCCCAGTTGAGGAATCCAAAGACAAGGGTATCTTGGAAACTCCTCAAGCTCAGCCCAGAAATCAGGCTGATCAGTCGAGTAGGACAACTCGAAGATAGTCAGTCTTTCAAAGGTTTGGTGCTCAGTCAAAGCCACCAGTTCAACATAGATCAGCTAATCAGTCCAGATCTACTGCTCGATCAAAAGCTCATTCAAGGCCAAACTTTCAACAAAGGCCTCCAGCTCACTTCAGGTCTTTAACTCAACCAAAACCTGAAGCCTACTCAAGGCCATCCTATCAGAGAAGGCCATTAGTTCAATACATGCCACCAGTTCAGCAAAAAGCTACAACCTCTTCTAGACAAGCCTATCCTCAAAGGCCAGCTGTGCATCAACCTGGGAGTTTCTCAAATCCCAAGAGAAATGTACACACAAGATTGTATTATGCACGACATCATAATCCAATCTCTCTGGAAGAATTTACTCTAAGTGACTTTACAACCAGTATGATGAGTACTTGAACTCAAGGGATCAACCAACAGTCAATCCCAATCATAACTGGTTTGGAAAACGACCATCCCTCAAAGGCCAAAAGGCTCAAAGTCAAAGGCCTATCAAAAAGTGGCCAAGACAAATAGCAACAAAGTCACAAGATGAAAGGATATTAGTTGAAGTCTTTTATCCTAACACTCATCGGAGGTACAGATCAATAGACCCAACTCTCAGTCAAAGAGTTACAAGGAGTCCAAGATTGATCAGGATATCTAATTCTAAAGGATCTCTTAATCAAGAAAGCCAAAAGTCTGGCGAATGTAGATTCCCAAATATTTGATTAACCTCTTAGGACCCGATATTATACGGGTACCTATAACCTGACCTTTGTTTTGCAGGAAAAGAGCATCCTATCCAAGAAAAAGATCAAAGATACTTGGTATCTGGATAGCGGGTGCTCAAAACATATGACCGGAGACAAGAACGATCTCAACGGTTACAAAGAGGTTAAGGTACCACTAGTCACTTTTGGAGACAACTCAAAGAGCTGAACCATTGGAGAAGGGTTCATGGTCAAAGGGAAAGTTTTCGTAAATGGCGTGTCACATGTTGAAGAACTGAAGCACAAGCTGCTAAGCATCAGCCAGCTTTGTGATAATGGGTACTCAGTCGACTTCAGCAACAACTCATGTGATATAAGAGACAAGTCAACTGAAGCCATACTCCTGATTGAAATAAGAAAAAGCAACATGTACGTTGTTGACTGGTCAACCGGATATTCAGAAGCTTGCTTTCTCTCCAAAGGATCAACTGAAGCAAGCTAGCTATGGTATCGACGACTAAACCATCTCAACTTCAAAACTATTAACTACCTGGCCAAGAAAGAGCTAGTTGATGAGCTTTCCAAAGAGATCTACAAGAAAACTGGCGTCTGCGGACCATGCCAGAAAGGAAAGCAAGTGAGGTCGTCATTCAAGAACAAAAGTCATCCTCAAGGAACAACTGGCATTCTTCAGTTGCTACACATGGACCTGTTTGGACCAGTGTAGCCACCTACCCCTAGAGGCAGGAAGTTTACTCTTGTTGTAGTAGATGACTACTCAAGATATACCCGGGTGGAGTTCCTAAGAAGTAAGGATGAGACTTTTGATAAGCTATATTAGTGCCACCATCATGCACTAAGTATTTGTGTTGTTGAATTGGCGAGATATGTTCGACAAAGTGTGCCTGGGTATGTCCCACGAAGTTTTGTTTTCCGCTATGCAAGAAAAGAAGAACAGTTGGTGAACTGTTCCAGAGTATGTCCCAGACAGAACCAGGGACACTCTTTTTATGACAGTTTCTTTGTTGGAAAGATCTTGCGCCAAACCAGTTTGGAATGTCAAGATAGTTTTGTTTTACTGCCTTGTGGTGTAAATCCGGTGCTGAATTAACCCTCCTACACTTGGGAAGTATCTACACACGTTTGGAAGGCCACAAACCACTTACCATGTTGGCGGCGGATGGAGATCGACGCCTATATGAAGACCGAATTGAGGAGCAATCGGTGCCACTGTTATTTTGTTTAGATTCTAGTGTTAGAATCAATTTGTGCTTGTTTTTATAACTAGTAGTTGTTCATTAAAATGTTCAACGTGATAGACTAGTTTTGAGTGTTTACGAGTGAAACACGTGAGGGGATTTTTATTCCAGTTTTGTACGCAATCTCGGGAGAGATTGTAAGTTGAAGTCATGGGTAGCTAGAGAGAGTCTAGTGTCACGGTTGTGAGGGGATCTTACAACTTTCGTCTAGCGAAAGAGTTCGAGGAGAAGAACGGACGACATAAGGCGGGAGGCTTGTATGTGTAAGATCCTTAATACACTCTTCGAAGGAGTACCAGTCGAATCTTCAAGTTTGGGAGCAATCCCCCTAGAGTAGGTTGTTTGAACCGAACTAGGTTATCATCTCGTGCGTTTTTACTGCTTTATTCATTTATGTTCTTGCATCTGTCCCACACATATCACATAACAATTTTTAAGCAGTTAACTAAAAACATTTAAGCACGGATTACTGTTTTTCAATTGGGACCAGAGCGGGTTGCTGTATTCAGGGTTGATCTTGGGGTATTAATCCGTGTTTTTGTGTTGTTTTTGCCAAGATGGACTCGATGAAAGAAGGAGCCTCGACGGTGCGACCTCCGCTCCTTGATGGCAATAATTATGCCTATTGGAAAGCTCATATGACAACTTTCATTCACTCAATTGATGAGCGTGCCTGGAAGATGGTGACTAAAGGGTGGAAGCCTCATATCAAGAAGGATGAGAAAGGCAAAGCGGTGCTGAAGCCAGAAGAAGAGTTTGACGATACTGATTATTAGATCATGGGGCTGAATGCTAAAGCCATGAACGCCATTTTCTTTGTAGTGGACATGAACGTGTTCAAACTCATCTCCACATGTGATAAGGCAAAGGATGCATGAGATATCCTTCAAACTACTTTTGAAGGAACGAGCAGTGTTTGTGTATCTCGTATGCAGCTCCTCACTACCAGATTTGAAAACCTTCGAATGGATGAAGGTGAAAAGCTTGCTGATTTCAATGCCAAGATTTGTGACATAGCTAATAAAAGCTTTGCACTTGGTGATGCCATCTCTGAGGAGAAACTTGTGACAAAAGTTCTGCGATCTCTTCCCAAGAGATTCGCATATAAAGTCACGGCGATAGAAGAGGCCAAGGACATTAGCAAGATGAAGTTACAGGAGATCTAAAGATGAAGATTCCATTGAAGAAAAACAGAATGAGGTCAAGTGTAGAGAATGTGGTGGTCTTGTGCACTATCAAGCTGAATGTGCTAACACCTTAAAGAAGAAGAATAAATCCTACAGTTCCACTCTTAGTGAAAGTGATGATCCAGATGATAGTGGGAGTGATGAAGAATGCGTGAGCAATCATATTGCTTTCATGACACATTCTCACAAAGAACCTGTGTCTAATTCTGCCTCTGACAGACAGAATAACAGTGTTTCGGAATGCAGTGATGATGAAAAATTCACTGAAGAATCTGCCATAGAAGCTTACAAAAAGCTTCATGAGAGCTGGATCATGGTGGTTAAAGTCAATGAAGGGATGATGAAAGAGAATGGTGACCTCATTAAAGAAAGAGATAGTTTGTCCACACGCCTCAGTGAATTGCAAAATGATCTTCAACAATCCAGAAACAATTCTCACTCTCAGAATGGTGAACTGCTTCATCTAAAGAAGCTTGTCAAGATGATGAATTCTGGATCATCTCAGCTCGATGGCATCCTTTCTAAAGGAAAAAGTCCGCAGGACCATACAGGTCTTGGATACACTGGTGGGAAATTTTCCGATCATTTCTGTCAAGGACAAACATCTGGAAAGCATGATGAATCTCTTCCAGAACCTGAATTTAAATCAGAGATCAAGTAGCCACAGCCTCAAAAGTCACAGCCTCGAAAGAGTGGAGTTGTCTGCCACTATTGTGAAAAACCTAGTCACATTCGACCATACTGTAGGTACTACATCAATGATCTCAGAAGAATGAGGAGGAAAGGTCGATCTCAGAATGACCTGAATTTCAGAAGGTAATCTGTGTGGAATAGCTCCTGGAACTATCATAGGAACTATGTTGTTCACACTGCCCTCAATATTCATGCAAAGAGCAGCTGGTACTTTGACAATGGATGCTCATGACACATGACTGGAGATGCCAATATGTTGAAGAATATCCAAAAGGATTGTTCTTATCAATCCGTTACTTTTGGAGACGGTGTCAAGGGAAGAGTTCTTGGCCGTGGTCATCTAAATATTGAAGGGATGTCCAACTTGGAGGATGTTCTGCTTGTTGAAGGACTGAAAGCTAACTTAATTAGCATAAGTCAACTCTGCGATCAAGGTCTCTTGGTTCATTTTACTAGAGACAAATGTCTTGTGAAGAACAAAGAATGTGTGCTGCTGATGGATGGAGACAGATCAAGGGACAATTGTTACCTTCTCAACATGAAAGGTAATTGCTTCAGAATTCAATTTGATGAAGCAAACATATGACATTAAAAGCTTGGCCATGTGAGTTATAGAAACATGCAACGTCTCATGAAGACAGAAGCTGTGAATGGAGTCCTGAAGTTTGATATTAATTGTAGCAAAATCTGCGGACCGTGTCAAGTGGGAAAACAGATTCATACATCACATAAATCTGTGAAGAAGATTACCACCTCAAAAGCTTTGGAGCTGTTGCATATGGATTTGATGGGGCCTGTTCAAACTGAAAGTATTGGATGGAAGAAGTTTATTTTTGTGTGTGTGGATGACTTCACACGATTCACATGGGTGGAGTTCCTTAGAAATAAGGGAGAAACTTTTGAGACGTTCAAAAATCTTTGTCTCAAGCTCGAAGTCGAGAAAGCAACAGTTGTGATGAGAATTCGAAGTGATCATGGTCGTGAATTTGAAAATGCTTATTTCAAATGTTTTTGTGAAGAAATAGGTATTGCTCAGGAGTTTTCTGCACCAAAAACGCCTCAGCAAAATGGTGTTGTTGAGAGGAAAAATCGGACTCTTCAAGAAATGAGCCGAGTCATGTTGAAGGCAAAATCTGTCCCTGACAATCTATGGGCTGAAGCTGTGAATACAGCATGTCATGTTATTAATCAGGTGTATTTCAGACCCAAGACAAGAGTTACTCCCTACGAGCTGTGGAAAGGGAAGAAACCAAACTTAAAGTACTTTCACATCTTCGGAAGTACTTGTTATATGTTAAGAGACCGAGAGCAGCTTGGCAAGTTTGATGCCAAAGGAGAATAATGCATTTTTCTCGGATATTTGAGAAATAGTCGGGCCTATCGAGTGTTCAACAAGAGGACCAAGATGGTGATGGAGTCCATCAATATTATTGTAGATGATCTGGAAGAACCTGTTGCCCAGATTGATGAGGAGATTGTTGATGCCACAACGCCTGTGCCAGCTTCTGTCCCAAACAGTTTGGAACACAATGATCAAGCTGAGTTGAGAAACGAGAACCTGGATAGCCTCAAACCTTCAAAAGGTGTGTAGAAGCATCATTCTGCAGCAGACATCATTGGTGATGTGAGTGAAGGAGTTAGAACCAGAGGAGTTCGAAAGAATTATCGTGAGATGATTGCAAATGTCTGCTATACTTCTACAACTGAGCCCAAGAACATTAAAGAGGCCTTACAAGATGATCGATGGATTCATGCCATGCAAGAAGAGCTTTTGCAGTTTGAAAGAAATAAAGTATGGGATTTGGTTCCATGTCCTAAAGGTGTTAATGTGATCGGCACGAAGTGGATCTTCAAAAATAAAACTGATGAAGAAGGGAACATAACCAAAAATAAGGCAAGACTTGTGGCTCAAGGCTATTCCCAAGCTAAAGGTGTGGATTTTGACGAGACGTTCGCTCCAGTTACTCGGCTTGAATCTGTCAGGTTGCTCCTTGCCATGGCTGCATGGATGAAGTTTAAATTGTACCAAATGGATGTGAAAAGTGTCTTCTTAAATGGGTACTTATCTGGAGATGTGTTTGTAAGCTAACCCAAAGGCTTTGAAGACCCGTACCATCTTGAGTATGTGTACAAACTAAAGAAGGCCCTCTACGGTCTCAAACAAGGTCCACGAGCTTGGTACGAACGGCTTACCAAATTTCTTCTAGAGAAAGGATACGTTCAAGGTGGAGCTGATAGAACTCTCTTCATCAAGAGAGAAAAATCTGACATGATCATCGTTCAGATTTATGTTGATGATAATGTCTTTGGATCTGTCTCGGACAGAATGGTGAAAGACTTCATGAAGGACATGACTTCCGAATTTGAGATGAGTCTTGTAGGTGAACTAACCTACTTTCTGGGGCTTCAAGTGAAGTAAAAGGATGATGGAATTTTTGTATCTCAAACGAAATATGCAAAGAACATAATCAGCAAATTTGGTTTGGAGAGTTGCAGCCTGGAAAGAACTCCGATGGGGACATCTTCAAAGATGTCAAAAGATGAAGCTGGTGTTGCCATTGAGCAAACCTTGTACCGGAGTATGATTGGGAGTCTGCTCTACCTTACAGCAAGTAGGCCAGACATATGTTACAGCGTGGGAGTTTGTGCTCGCTACCAATCTGAACCCAAAGAAAGTCACTTGAAATCTGTCAAGCACATAATCAAGTACATAAAAGGTACTTCTGAGTTGGGACTTTTGTTTTCCTATGATACGAACCCTAGTTTGGTGGGGTTTTGCGATGTAGATTGGGCAGGATGTACTGAAGATAGGAAGAGTACCTCTGGGGGATGTTTCTTCCATGGAAATAACATGGTATCATGGTTCAGCAAGAAACAGAATTCTATCTCGCTTTCTACTGCAGAGGCAGAATATATTGTTGCTGGAAGTTGTTGTACCCAACTTTTGTGGATGAAACAAATGCTGCATGACTATGGTATCCCACAGTCTGTCCTTACCATATACTGTGACAATATGAGTGCGATAAACATTTCAAAAAATCCAGTTCAGCACTCACGTACGAAGCACATAGACATTGGTCACCACTTCATCCGGGAGCTTATTGAAGACGGATCCCTTGTGATCGAGTATGTTGGAACAGATGCCCAGCTGGCGGACATCTTTACAAAGGCACTTGATAGTAGAAGGTTTGAAACACTAAGATCATCCTTGGGTCTTTGTGTTCTCTAAACTTCTCCATTGTGAGAAGACTCTCTATACAGTCTTGGTCAGTGATGTATGTATAGAGAGTATAAAATGACCATGGTTAATATGGTCTGTAAGTGTTGTGCCAATATCTGTCTCGGACAGTTTCTGCTTTGGATGAATGATTACTTTTCAACGGCTAGTAGTGCCTTATTTTTCGCACCACGATCGATTCCACTTCTCCACACCAAGCTGCGGGGTGATGTGTAAGGAATAAGTGAGTTAAGGAAATTTCCTTTTAAAATTCCAAATTAAGGTCTTAACCTTATTTGTTCAAAAGAGACAGAATTGTTGCAAAATTTTCAAGTCGTTCTCTCTCTATGGTGTGTGTTTGAATTTTGCTGTTCAAACTTCAATGGTGGATAAAGCTTCTTCTTCTAAGCCTTCTCAAGCCAAGAAACTTAGAATTTCTACTGAAGACTTGCGACGACAGCTTACGGAGCTTTCTCAACCAATTTTGTTCGCACCTTCAATTGCGTCTGTCCCTACCGTTGTGGAGCCTTCTGTCGCTTTCCCCGAAGCTCCTGCTTCTGTGCCAACTTCTGTGACACCTTCTGTTGTGTCGCCACCTAGATCTGTGTCTGAGACAGATCTCACTGTTCAACCCTCTCCTAGGGTTTCTGAAGTGCCATCCTCTCCGCCCATGGTGTCTGCGGAAATCTTAGATGCTTCTATTGCGGCTGTTATTGAGAATGTTGGAGGTACTGAAGTCTCCTTGGGTACTGGAAAAGATGATGTCAACGCCGTTGCTGTTGACGAAGAGCCTACCTTTATTGAGGAATTTGCTGCATCTCTTGATGCTCTGAAATTTGTTCAAGTGCCAACGCTTTCTGCTGCTGTTCTTGTGTATAGTGACGCGCCCATTGTCACTGTTCAAGTTCCTCTTGGGGAAGTGTTACCTGTTGCTGCCGCTGAAACCGTTGTTCATGATCAAGGTGAAGATGATATTGATATCTCCTTCCTCGATGAGGAGTCTCCTGTTCATGAGGATATTCCTGTCCCTCCTCCAAAGGCTACCTCCTCCAAAACTCGCAGGTCCAAACGCAAGTTAGAGTTGCGAGATGATCCAGTCACTCCTCCGATGTCTAATGATGAAGATGACACACCCATTACCAATTTGAAATCCAAAGTATTGGCCAAGGTTGCTGCGAAGAAGGGTTCTTCTTCAAAAATCCCCAAATCCAAGAAATTTGCTGCTAAGAAGGGGTCTTCATCAAAACCCCCCAAATCGGTGAAGCCCTCTGGGAAAAAGTCTGTGGCTAAGAAGCCTGAGATTGTTCCTGCTCGCCGTGTTACATGAAGTGTGTCTGAGCAGAGATTGAGGTTGATGTCGGGACGTCGTCACCCGCTGATGAAGCAAGCCAGAGCACCTTCCCCCTCTGATGAAGACGCAGAGGATGTCCTTAAGTCTATTCCAGACAGATCAGATTCTGATTCTGAGGACTTTGATTCAAGTAAGTTTATTTCTACCCTTCACCAAAATCAATTCAAGATTGTTGTTGGGCGCTCGATGATCTCCGAGTGTTGTTTGGTTAAGTCCGATATAGTGGGAACGGGGGTTGACTCTCTGTTGCATGATCTTCGGTTAGAGAAATCTGCTTATTCTGCTCCTCCTTTTATTGCTGCTATTGTACATGAGTTTTATGCCAACTTGTCCAAGCGCATGCGTGATGCTTCCTATGAGCATGCTTTTTCAGTTTTTGTGCGGTGCGCAGCCTCTGACCATCAGCCATAAGCTCTTTTCATCCCAGCATGCTCCGGATGTTCCTACCCGCGGTGCTGATGAAAGCTCGAGACTTGTTCCCACATCTGTCCCAGACAAATCTGCTGCCTCTTTTGCTGTCACTTCTATTTTCTTTGACAGGCATATCAAGTCTATGGAGCGTGAAGTTGTGTTTCTCAGCAAGTCCATTCGGACTTTCAAAACCAAGAAGCAGGAGTTGGAGGCCTTGCTGATCGATCTCCGGGCCCAAGCCCTTGGCCTTGCCTCACCACTTGATGTGCCGAGTGCTTCCTCTGTTCCTGCTGCTGATAAGCCGGCTGATGCTGATGCCGATGATACTGCTGCCTCCCCGGCCTGAAGTTTGGTGTTTGTCGTTTCTAGTAACAATTAAAGGGGAGAAGAATGTTGGTGCACAAAGGCCACGGTTGGATGAAGGATGGTCGTTTTGCTACTGCTGCTATGTTGAGCGTGTGCTCATGTTTTTATGTTTGCTGCTTAACAAATAATTTATTGGGGATGATGTTTTACCCCACTTTAATTTTTGTTTGTTGGTCTGTACTATATTTTTGATCAACTCACAATGCAGTTCTCTACTGCGAAACAATTCTCTGATCATGATGAAGGCACTCCCAGTTCAGATTCAGGGGGAGTGTGCTTGTAACTGTCTCTCACAGTTTTTAAATATATCACTTTTTTGATATATTGTTGATCTGCGAAGGTTATTCAAGTGTTGTGCAGATCGTAATGATAATTGTCGACCATAAACGCTAAAGGGGGAGATTGTTAGTGCCACCATCATGCACTAAGTATTTATGTTGTTGAATTGGCGAGATATGTTCGACAAAGTGTGCCTGGGTATGTCCCACGAAGTTTTATTTTTCGCTGTGCAAGAAAAGAAGAACAGTTGGTGAACTGTTCCAGAGTATTTCCTAGACAGAACCAGGGACACTCTATTTATGGCAGTTTCCTTGTTGGAAAGATCTTGCGCCAAACCAGTTTGGAAGGTCAAGATAGTTTTGTTTTACTGCCTTGTGGTGTAAATCCGGTGCTGAATTAACCCTCCTATACTTGGGAAGTATCTACAAACATTTGGAAGGCCACAAGCCACTTACCATGTTGGCGGCGGATGGAGATCGATGCCTATATGAAGACCGAATTGAGGAGCAATCGGTGCAACTGTTATTTTGTTTAGATTCTAGTGTTAGAATCAGTTTGTGGTCGTTTTTGTAACTAGTAGTTGTTCATTAAAACGTTCAACGTGATAGACTAGTTTTGAGTGTTTACGAGTGAAACACGTGAGGGGATTTTTATTCCAGTTTTGTACGCAATCTCGGGAGAGATTGTAAGTTGAAGTCGTGGGTAGCTAGAGGGAGTCTAGTGTCACGGTTGTGAGGGGATCTTACAAATTTCGGCTAGCGAAAGAGTTCGAGGAGAAGAATGGGCAACATAAGGCAGGAGGCTTGTATGTGTAAGATCCTTAATACACTCTTGGAAGAAGTACCAGTCGAATCTTCAAGTTTGGGAGCAATCCCCCTAGAGTAGGTTGTTTGAACCGAACTGGGTTATCATTTCGTGCATTTTTACTGCTTTATTCATTTATGTTCTTACATCTGTCCCACACATATCACAGAACAGTTTTTAAGCAGTTAACTAAAAACGTTTATGCACGGATTACTGTTTTTCAAGCTATCAACATTGATCAGAAGACTGCAGATTGACAAGGGAAAATTAGTTCAAAGGATAAGATCCGACAATGGAATTGAGTTTGTTAATCATCAAATGATCAATTTCCTGAGTGAACTGGGAATCACTCACGAACACTCAGCTGCAAGGACTCCTCAATAGAATGGCGTAGCTGAAAGGAGAAATCACACGCTAAAGGAACCAGCTAGAGCAATGATACTAGATGCCAACATAGCTGAATGCTATTGGGCAGAGGTAGTTAACACAGCCTGTTATACACAGAACAGAAGTGCCATAGTCATCACACATAACAAAACACCCTACGAGCTGTTCAAGGGTCGTAAGCCTTCTATCTCTTACTTTAAGGTATTTGGCTGCAAATGTTACATCCACAACAATGGCAAATCCCAACTCAAAGCCTTCAGTGCCAAAGCTGATGAGGGGATCTTTCTCGGCTATAATGCTCCTCATTCACAAGCTTACAAAGTGTTCAATAAGAAAACACTGATTGTGGAAGTAACATGTCATGTGGTATTTGATGAGCTTACTGATGAGTACAGGAACAAGGAGAAAAACTGTACATCAATACAAGCCTTGCCTAGTGAAAGCCTGCTGGACTTGTTGATCACGTTGTCCCAGAGCAGTTTGAAGCTTCATTAGAAGATGGCATTGAAATTGATTCTAGACCAGTTGAAGACAACTTGGTCAATAAGGACACAAATTGTTGTGAAATCTCAAACCCCATAACTGAAACAAGGGAATAATCAGTGAAGACGATGAACAAGCCGGAGCCAAGACAGCAGCTGACGGACTAGCCGAAGAATCAGCTGATAGACCAGCCAAAGAATCAGTTGATGGAGCAGCCAAATGATCAGTTGAAAGAACAACTGATAAACCAGCTGAGGCTACAACAGAAGCCACCATACACAAATGGCTCCGAAGCCATCCAGTCGACAAAATTGTTAGCAACCCAAGAAGTAGAGTCCAGACCAGAGGTTCAACTGAGCATGCTCTCTTTACATACTTCATATCGCAGATGGAACCAGCCAACATCAAGGAAACACTAGAAGATTCAGACTGGATTATTACGATGCAAGAAGAGCTGAACCAGTTCACAAGAAACAATATCTGGTTTCTTGTTGACAGGCTGAAAACCCAAAAAGTCATTGGGACTAGATGGGTCTTTCGCAACAAAATGGATGAACAAGGCGTGGTCATGAGGAACAAGGCCCGACTGGTAGCCAAAGGGTACTCTCAAAGTGAAGAAATCGACTTTGATGAGACATTTGCACCAGTTGCAAGATTGGAGGCCATCAGATTGTTTCTCACCTATGTAGCTCAAAACAATTTAAAGGTCTATCAGATGGATGTGAAAAGTGCATTCTTGCAAAGAATGCTCAAGGAGGATGTGTATGTCGAGCAACCTCCAGGATTCAAAATTAGAGATCAAGTCTACAAGCTGAAGAAAGCTCTATATGGCTTAAAGCAGGCGCCAAGAGCTTGGTATGAAACCCTTACAACATTCTTGCTAAAGAATGGGGTTCAGAAAGGAGTCATTGATCGTACTCTATTCAGAATAGAATGATCAGCGGAGATCTTAATGGTCCAAATTTATGTGGATGACATAATTTTTAGATCAAAGAGTAAAGATCTCTGCACTCGATTCGCTCAACTGATGCAAAGCGAATTCGAGATGAGCATGATGGGAGAAATGACATTCTTTCTAGGACTCCAAGTAAAGCAGTTAGAAGACGGAATCTTCATCAGTCAAGATAAATATACCAAAGAGCTTGTCAAAAAGTTTGGAATTGAGAAGGAAAAAACTCTTAAAATTCCAATGAATACTTCAGTGCAGCTGACCCTTGATGAAGAAGAAGAATCAGTCAGCCAGATGCACTACAGAAGAATCATTGGATCCCTACTCTATCTCACCGCCAGCCGACCAGACATCTCCTACTCAGTCGGACTGTGTGCAAGGTTCAAAGCTAACCCGAAAAAAAGTCATCTCGAAGCAGCAAAGAGGATCATGAAATACCTTAAGGGAACCATAAATCTTGGGTTAGGGTATCCCAGAGATGACAACTTGAGTCTTATCGACTACTTAGACTCAGACTTCAGAGGATGCAAGATCGACAGAAAAAGCACCAGTGGAACGTGTCAGTTTCTTGGGAACAAACTGATATCCTGGTTTAGCAAGAAGCAGCACTCAGTTGCCATATCAACAACTAAAGCCGAATATGTAGCTGCTGGAAGCTGTTGTGCTCAAATCCTGTGGATGAAGCAACAACTAAAGGATTATAAGGTGGAGACTGAAGAAGTGCTAATCTACTATGATAACAATAGTGCTATTGCAATATCTCAAAACCCAGTATTGCATTCAAGGACAAAGCACATTGATATCAGACACCACTTCTTCAGAGATCACATCGAGAAGAAAGACATATGCATCAAATATGCCAACACGGAGAAGCAGATAGCTGATATCTTCACCAAGCCATTGCCAGAAGCTAGATTTGTGGAGTTGTGCATCCAACTGGGATTGCTTGAACTAGCTTCAATGGAGGATGATGATCAGCCAAGAGGAGGAGTGAAGAGGAACACTCCCACTGAAGATGAGAACTGACTCAAAATGGCATCAGTTAGTTAAGCTTTAAAGCTTAAACTGATGAGACCAAATCAGTTCTGAAGAAATGGCGAAGGCTAAATGGAAGCTGAAGGATGAAGATGAGTAAACTTATCACAGAAGGCATCAGTTCTAAATCAGTCATGTTCAACTGATGAGAGCAGTTGAATCCAGAACTGACTGATAAAAGCAAAGCTTGAGATGAAGGAAGCAACTGAAAAGCTTAGGTAGAGCAAAGCTGAGAAGACAGCTCAAATATGACGAAACAAGGAGTCAACTGAAGAAACTCCAGCTGGAACTGATCATTCCAAGCCAAGAAAATCATCAGTCGCAAGGCCAGCTAATGACGTCAGCAACTCAATGCCACGTGGAGACTGGAGGAGGGCCACAATCAGATAAGTTCAAAAGTTGAATTTATTACTGAACGGTAAAATAACGTGTCATTTCAATATTACCGTTAGACTCTCTCTCTCTCTCTCTCTCTCTTCTCATTAATTCCAAACGGATAGATTTTGAACAACCTTTCAGCCGACTCTTCAGCATCAATTGATCAAAGCCGTTCAGATCAATCAAGACTAAACTCTCCTGACCGTTAGATTGAGATTATCCCTCATCATAAATAGCTTGGCTGAAATCTCGAAATTACTTTTACTATCTCATTGACTCTCTGCCTTCATAGCTTCTCCCCTCTCCAAAAGAACAAACCCTTAATCGTTCTTAAGCCCTCCTTTTCTCTCTCAAAAAGCTCTTAATCTGAAGACATGGCCAAAACCCAGCCTATCGTATTAGAAGAGAGTTCAACTTCAGAATGAATTGAGAGGACTCATCTACCTTTTGTGACAAGCTGCTCAAAGACAAATTTTTCGAGCCAACTATGTTCTCTGAAAATTACGAGCACTCAGAGCTTAGTGGAGAAATCATCGCCAAACTGTTTGATGCTCAGCCACAGGTGTTTCTCGAAGCCGCCCCTTCACTCGTATATTCAGAAGTAGTAGCTGAATTCTTCCTCAACTTAGACGGCTACAACAGAGAAGACTTCTTCACCACGAAGGTGAGAGGCCAGGAGTTTACAGTGACAGCTGAGCCACTAAGGACAATGTTCAAACTTCCAATCACTGGGCCAAATCTTGAAGACATTCACTCTGACTCTGAGAGTGATTACAAACTATGGAAACGAGTAGATGAAACTTCCAAGTTCAAGAAAAATCACTATATTTCCCTCTTCAAAGAGAAATATCAAGTATTGGGCTTGATAGCTTCCAAGATAATCGTTGGAACGACATGAAGCAGGTCGGAAATGTCAGAACCTAAGTATCAAATCTGCGCAGCTATCATGTATTAGATAAAGGTCAACTGGGCAAAGTTCTTCTTTGGACAACTCAAGAGATTTGTCGACGCCTGGGAGAACAATGTTGATGACGTGAAATTCCCTCACGGAATGTATTATCTCAACAGAATCAGCCTTATTCTGGAAAAGCAACTTCCAGAATTGATGAAAGAAGAGACTATCTTTTCAACTATCACATGGTAGGACTATATACCAAAACCACGAAGCAAATCAATCTCCATCAACGAACCTGCTCAGTCCAAGAAGAACACTGCTTTCAAAGGAAAAGGGAAGAAAGTAGTAACCAAACATCCAAGAGGAACTTCAACAGACTCAGAAGATGATATTCCTTAGTCACAGAAATTTGGTACACCAATAAATGTCCAACTGCTCAGAACTGTAGATGCCAGATCTCTATTTCGGTCAATTGAGGCTGAATCATCAGCTCAACCATCATTTAGAAGAACAAGAAGGGTCATTATTATAGAAGATAGCACATCAGTTCACGCCGAGTCATCAGCTAATCAAGCAAAGAAGATATAGCTGAAGAAGAATTATCCAAGCAAGAAGCATGAAGGCCTGTCACTCGGTCAGTTCAGAAATTGACTGATCAACTCAACAAGAAAAGAACTAGGACTTCAAGGACCAGAAGAGCTCAAAGCCCTATTCCAGAAGGCAGAGATGAGGATTTCGGACACCAATCTCTTGCCGACATTGGACTATGTGCAGATCCAAGAGACATCATTCCATCTCTAGGAATCCCTCACAAGGGAGCTGGAGCAGACTACTTTCAATTCACATGTCCTCTCATGTCTCGAACCAAAGATAACATTAAAACATATTCAAAGGGAGAGAACATTCGAAACTGGGCACTGGAACAAACCAACCAATATACAGCTCCACACTTTGCAGTAGAATTAACTAGTTATGAAGAGCTCTATAATACCTTACTGAGGTATGTCTAATGGTTCCTCTGGAGACACGTTTATAAAGCTGACATATTCCTTATGCTTATGGGATTTCATGGAATGAGCTTCTGGAAGCGAGAAGAACAATGGAGCTCAGAATGGACAAGTACCAAAAATGCTTGGGCAACAAAGAGAAACGAGCTCAAACAGCAGCTCCATATTCGTAAACAATGTGCAGATCCGTCAGAAGGATCAATGTTCAAGGTCATCGAGGAAGTAAGCAAGCTGAAAGGAATACAACTTCCCGCTTATCCTGATGAAAATGAAGAAACGAAGTGGAAAAACATCAGAACGAAGCAGAAATTACTTTTTGAAGAACTGATGAAGCATCAGTCAAGGGATCAAGCTGGAAGCCCTTCTTGAAGAGAAGAAAAGACTCCGATGGACGACATCATTGATGAAACAGCAAGAGAACTGCAGTTTGGAGAGCCTCCACAAGTCGACGAACATGAAATCAACATTCCTGACTCCCCCGCCATACCAGGAGCTGCAAAAACTGCTGAAGAAAGAACTGTCAGTGATGGGGAGTTTGATGAGTTACTCAAATCACCAGTTCAACCAACAGAGACTGATCAACATCTAGCCATATCCCACCTAGCGGAGGAACCAGTTGAACCCTCAGCCATTCGTGAAGAAACTCCTGTTGCCCTAACAGAGCCCTCTCCTCCACCAGCTGATGATCAAATCCTTGCTGAAGACACAACTGATCAGACAACTCAGCTGGAAGTTCATGCAGAAGTACGAGATATAATAATCTTTGCTAATCCTATCCAAACCGCACTCCAAGCTCAGGCTCAAGCTAACCCTAAAACTCCTTCTGAATCATCAAGCCACAATGATACTATTGATCTGGGAGATGCAGATCAGTTAGTGGCCAAGTCAGTTGAGCAAACTGTAGATCAGTGCAAGACAGTTCCTTGTAAGGAACTTGAAGCTGCTGAAGAAGGAGATGAAGCATCATCGAGAGGGGATGATCTGCAGCTGACCATTGTAACTGATCAGTCAAGTCCCTCAGGGACAATTCAAATTGACGATTAGTCCAGGAGATCACCAGGCCAGCTAATAGCTCAACAAGCAGAGCTACTTCAGAGTATTCCACAACAATTGAAGTGGCATGAGAAGCTGATCAGGAAGCTTCAAGCCCACACCGGACTCCAATTAACTGACGGTGAGTCATCTAGCTCTGATGAAGGGGGAAGTAGCCTCATTGTGCCTGCCACCAAGAGAAGAAGAACTGAACACAAGGAAGACTAAGAGCCTGATCAAGCGAAGCTGATTCAAGACTCTTTAGTCACTGTCTTGTGATTCAGTGTATTCAAAAATTCTCTTTTGAGAAATAAAAAAAATTATCCTTTCAAAATAAATGACAAGTCAGCATTTATTTTGAATTTTTGACCGTTGATAAAACAATGACACATTTCACAGTCATTAAAAACTCAACGATTAAAAAACAACAAGGGGTTGTTTAATTCTTTCAACCAACACAAATTTATGAGTCATTCCTCTCACTAATAAATCCCCTTGCTCAAAAATTTTGAGAGAATACAGAAGAAACAATTCACATACTGTTTCAAAAACTATCTTAAAAAGAAGGAGTATTCTCTCTCTCTCTCTCTCTCAAAAAGACTTCAATTCAAGATTAGCCAAAAATCTTCAAAAATGGCTGAATCATTCAAAGCTCTTACTTCCTTCAAAGAGCAACTGTTGAGAGATAAATTTATGGAAAGACAGAAATTTCAATTGATTCTTAAAGAATCAAACAACCCATTTCTTCTGGTCAATCTCCACAAGACTGGAATTCTGCACTACCTTGAAACTCCTCCAAGATTCTTCAGATAAGACTTGGTTGGTGAGTTCTTACTTCAAGAAAAGGTATCTGTAGATGGGAAGGTTATACACTGTAACACCTCAGATTTTTGGATAAGGTTTAAGATAATTGTTAATGTTAATCAATCGGTTAGGGAAGAAATTTGAATAAAGTTAATTCTGGTCGGATGTCAGTCACGACTTTAAGGGTCAGTCTTCGTAAAAATTGTATTTTCAGAAAATGTGATCTCGATTCTTTTATGGCCATTCGTGGTCTCGTTAGAAAGATTTTAACTCAAGGAGTATGCCAGTGTTTTCAGATTTTAATACTGAAATCATTTAAGTTCCCAGTGATGAAAAACGTATTTAAAAGGTAAATGAATAATAACTTTTGCGTGCGTTCGTGTTTTAAGAAATTTACGAAATTCTCCTCGTTGATTCGAGTCCAGTTCTGTCAGACCCCTCTTATGGGAAATGACTCAAGGATTCCGTTGGCATTCACAGATTTTCATTCTGAGATCAATTGAACGCTCGGGAGTAAAATCTGTCAGTTTGAGCGAATAGTAAAAAGTAATTCCAAAAAGGGAATCTTTGCTCGTGTTTCTTCTGACGACCCCGTCTTCTTCACAAATCAAGTTGGTTCATAGTATTCGAGCCAACGAGTCTTCCGGTATTTTTAGATTTCGTGTCTGAAGTCATTTGGACCTCGACATCGAATAAAGCAGCTTTTAACCGAACCCGAGGTAACTTTTGCAGTATCTCCGCACTGCAATGGCTTCCAAGGGAAGCCAAAGCTTCTCTTATAAATAGAGGGCCACCCCTCACCATTCATTTGTTCATTCATTCTATCCATTTCACTTCCGATAGAGTGGAAAAGCTCGTGAGAGCCGAGAAAGTTCTGCCGAAGTAAAAGAGCATTCTTCGTGAGTGTTCTGCAAGACGACGAGCGGAGTGGCGTGGAAGGGACGCAGTGAGGGAAGGTGCTAGGGGCGTCGTTGGGTCGTAGCAGGTGGCTCTGCCGCCGTTAAGACTCGACGAGATGCCAAGCTAGCCACCTTCCTTCGACGTACCAAACCCCGTCCATTCTTTTTTGTCGGGCTCGATTCCATTTTCTTTCTGTCTTTTAAATTCCGCATTTACTTTCCGTTCTTCATGTTCTTCGTGTTCTTCATTATTACTCATTTACTTCCTCTTGAAGTTGTATTTTGATTTATTGAAGTTCCAAGTTATAGCATTCTGTTATATTTTTCATTATTATTCCCGTTGTTATTCTCATCATTATTTCTAGTAATAGTCTCGTTTATTCGCTGAAGTTCCGTTCAAAGTTTATACTAAGGATTTCACCATTTATTCTATTTATTCAAGAGGATTGTCGTGATTATTTTTGTTGTTATGTTGATTTCTTTTTAAATTAAAGTATGTTATCTAAGAAAATTTTCGAGTGTTCTTCGTGTTCGTCAAAGAAATCAATGAACACCGAAAAACGCGGAAGATAAAAATCCGCCCAGAAATTGGGCGGAAGAGAGAGAAACCATGTGCCGCGACCGCGGGGGAGTGCGCGGTCGCGCTACACCCCCCTCGGCCCAGAAGCCCGCGAGCGCGGAGGGTTCGCGGCCGCTGGGTTGCGCGGGCGCGCGGGGTGCTGCCGGCGCGCGGTCTCCTCCCCGTGTCATCCGACGCTGATTTTTTCAGCTATTTTGTACCCTCTTCCCGAGTTTTTCGAGCTTTCCAAACCATGATATTTCCAAGCTATATTCAAGTTTAAATTTTAGAGAAACATTCAAGTTATTCCCGATTTAATTCGATTAAGCTATTCAAATTTAATTTCCGTCTAAAAATTGAGAAAATAAGTCAAGAAGTTCCTTAATTAAAATAAATCTTTCTCGGAGCTTTTTAAAGTCATAAAGTCGTGATATCCATGATTAAGTCCTAAATATATAAGATGGGTATTATTTAATTCCATATTTTAGCTAGTTCCTCGTAGAAGGCCGCTAAGTCGATAATTCGACTTTTGTAGGAGGAAGTGAACCTCGTGGGAATTCGAAGAAGGATCATCAACTCATTGCCTCATCTTCTGCTCCGTGATCGAGGTGCGTAAATCTATACTCATCTAAAGTTTGAGCTAATGAGCTTTAGAAGCATATAGGGCAAATGAGATATCCAATAAATCATTTTTGCTCTGCCTGATTGATCTCTGTACAAGGAAGGAAGGAAAGGGAAATATTATGTTATAATTGAGTTCTCTAGTATGTTTAGAATATATAGAGATGCTAGAAATGTTGAAGTTTTGTTTATACTTAGCATGAGATATTTAGAATTGTCTTTAGTTACATTTCGCATTTATTTACGTTTATCTCTCATATACGAATGCTTATGCTTGTTAATGCCCGTACAGTTAGAAATTAAGGATTTCCTTATTTTTTTTTAGGCAGTGTAAAATCCCTTATAGGCCGAGATCTTGTTATATCAAAGGATTAGTACCTAGACGTGCTCTAGGATTGGTTAAGGAAGGAAGGAACTTAGCATTTCACTTAGGCAGGATTTAAGTTCGGAATTCTTAAGAGAGTCACTATTGGGTTTTTCCCTCACAAACTCGTTCGGATATTTGAGGTAATCCCTCTTCTATCCCATGGCATGCCTAAGGGTGCAGTTGACATCAGGTTTGAGCCAAGTTGGGCCCAAAAGAAAAGAAAAGGTTTTACGGATATGGAGAGGGCTTTTGCGTTTTGCTGTCCATATACCGTCGGTTAATTATTGGATATCTTGAAGTTATTAAAGTATTTTTACTAAAACCCACTGAGTACATTAGTGCTCATGCCCTCTCTTTTCAAATGTTTTCAGGTTAAGGTGCTGAGGATGTTGGTGGCTGTGGATGTGGGTTGGTTGCCAAGACTATTTTTCTATTATCTGAATTATGTTTGAAACCCCATGATGTTTCTGTTACTCTGATACACTCTTCTAATTCCATTTAAGTTCTGTTATGATCGTCAAGACTCTAAGAATATCCCAGACATGATTAAATATTTATAAGATGCATATTATGTTTATCTCCGTTTCTCGAGTATGACTTATGTTCGCCTACGAAGAGGCCTATTCACGTTGGTATCTGATTAGTTAGCCATTTCATTCCGCTTAAGCATGTTTCCTTTTAACCCAAGTAAACCCGAGCATCACCACCTATCTTCTAAAGCATATCTTTGTTCTTAAACTTCTTTGTAAATCTTCCGACTTTATTCATTAATCCCTTAATAACACCTCGTCCTCATTCGTTAATCCCTATCTCGGGACCGGGCTGTTACAGATGGTATCAGAGTGGGTTTGCAACTCTGCAGACCTGTCTCTTTGTTTAAGTTAAGCTAAAAGGTTTATGTGAATATAAGTTGTTCTTTGATAAGTTAAAGCAGCAACCCACAACTTGCCATCACCCTCGTATCCACAACCAAAAATCAAGGTATGATAGTATAGAAATTTTGGATGTTGGATTCATGATTTTTGGAATACAGGAAAGGAAAAGATTTGAGTAAGCATACCTGTTTTATGGATAAGAGAAAAACCGTGAGAATGAAATTCCAAGTAAAAGGTGTTCGTGTAAGATGATTTCCTAGATGGAAAGTTTGTGAAAAGATTTTTCGATCCCAAAAAGACTTAAATTCATTTCTCGAAATTTTGACTCAAAGAAAAGGTAAACAATGTATGTTTAAAGACTTTGGGCACCAAAATTTTTATAAAATTGTCAGCTGCTTAATAAAAAGGAGCTATGCATGCAAGATCAATCTAGACGTTAGTTTGATCTCAGGAGGACCTTAGGTCTCCCTTTTATAATCTAGACTGATTAAGTTATTCTCTTCTAGATGGTTAAGCATCGTTCGACAGCTAGGAAGAGCATGCCTCTTTTTCGCCCTGTGCAAGAGAGAATTGAGAGGTTTAGAAGGGAAACCTGGAATGGCAACGAACAATTGCTGTCTTACATGGCAAGATACCTCAAAAGGTGGGCTTGGGTGAATGGCTACGGAGGGGAGCCCGGAAGTGTATCCTACCTGAAAACATGTATCCGCATGTGTGAGCATACGCCACCTGCTTGGAGGCCTACAATGTACCGTATCCTGCAAAGCACGATAACCCGTGATCCCGAGACGTACGCCGAAATCGGAAACCTGACAGAGTTCTCGTCAGCCTTAATGGCTCGTTGGGTATCGGAGTATGGCCACGTGCACGCCTTAGCCGAGCAGCAAGCAGATGAGCAAAACCCCTCTCTTGTGGTAGAGCTAGAACTGCAAAGGGCGACTCTCAACAGTCCCCCTGGGTTTCAAGCGCCACACCCTCACGGTGAAGGAACCGCAGGAGCGGGACCCTCTAATGTCCAGATTGTGAACCACACTGAGTCCCTATTTTCCTGCACTCTTCAAATGAACCAGTGGACCCCTGTGTCCGCTTCTCAGGGTCTGGGACAGTGTATGTCCCATCAGTATCCCGAAGGGAGCGTCCGCATGAGAACATTCAAGTTCACCGTCCCAGAAACAGTTGATGTTGGAGACGAGAAAGAAGAAGATGAGGACCTGGAGGAAGGCGAAGAGGAAGTAGGATCGCCATACAAGGAGAAAGGGAAGGGCCCGACTTATGATTGAACATTAGTAGGAAGTATAGGAGGTGTTGCTGTTAAAACACCTGATTGTCTGATCTATCTGCTATTTGTCTGTATTTCTGATAACCGTTTAATCCGCTTAAACCAAGAATCTAATATATAATATATTTGTTAATTTTCTAGACTCTAATAGTGGCAGTGGATTTTCCAAAAGACTGCCCTATTCCGTTTGTAATCCGTAACTTATGTTATCGATGCCAAAGTCCTCTTAATGAGGCAATTTTCCCCATTATGCTTGAGTGACGTTTAAATTTCCACCTTGTTTGATTTATCTTGCATAAATTAAAGATCTTATCGAAAAGCATCCTTGCTTGTGTGAATTCAATCGAGCGTCGCTAATATCTAGTTCTTTAGGATGCCGCCCCGAAGACGTCAAGCCGAGAATGAAGATGAGAACGAACCCGAGCAAGTCCCAAACCCCGGTCCAAGAGTCGAAAGTGTGTTTCTCAAGCATAACCCTCCATCGTTTAATGGCTTAGGAGATCCAATGGATGCTGAAAAATGGGTTCGCTCCTTAGAGCGAATTTTCAATTTTATAGCTTGTTTGGAAGAAGAGAAGTTAAGTTGTGCTCTTTTCATGCTGACGGATGATGCGGACTACTGATGGGAGTCTGTTCGAAGGACCATAACCCCGGAGCAATGGGAGGACTATAGTTGGGAAGATTTTAAACATGACTTATATCAGAAGTACATCCCGGATTGTTATCGAGAGGCAAAAGAGATGGAATTCTGGAACCTAAAGCAAGGAAATAAGACAGTGTCAGAATACGACAGAGAATTCAATCAATTGTCAAGACATGCTCCACATCTAGTGGACACAGACGGGAAGAAAGCACGCAAGTTCAAGAAAGGACTTAGGTCCGAGATTGGTATAGCCCTCACTAGGCAAGATGACATGTCTTATGCTCAAACCTTAGCCAAAGCCTTAAGCATAGAAGCTATTCTCCCTCGAGAGAAAGTTCAGCCCCCTCAGCCATCTAACGATCCAAAAGGAAAAAGAAAGTGGGAATGAGGAAGAAGAGATGACAGAGGAAAGAAAACCCACTGGCAAAGCCGAGAATCAGGAGTGCCTCATAGTCAGCCTGGCAACACCCCTAGCTTTAGGCCGTGTCAAAGGTGCGAAAGGATGCATCCTGGAGTCTGCCGAGCAAATCAAACTGGGTGCTACAACTGCGGTGAAGAGGGGCACTTCAAAAGAGAGTGTCCTAAAGGAAACAACAGACGATCTCAAATACCACAACAACCCATGTACCCGCAACCACTTCAGCAACTTCCTGGAAATCAGCCGATGTTGCAGCAAGGAGGACCTCAGGGTCAAAGGCCAGGAATTAACGAAAGACCGAACCAAGGATGAGATCAAAGGTCTAACCAAGGGCAAAGGACGCCTCAACCTGCTCGTACTTATGCTCTCAATCAGCAGCAAGCTGCTAAGGCCCCAGGTAATCTAGCAGGTATGATTACCCTCCTCGAGATGCCAGTTTTAGCTCTTTTCGATACTGGAGCATCGCATTTGTTTATAGATGAGTCTGTTTGTAAGAAACTGAAGATAAAACCCGAGAATGCTGAGAATGTTCTTGAGATAAGTATTCCCTCTGGAAAGAGAATGATGTCTAGGAAAGTCTGCTCTAACCTAGAATTGAACATAGAAGGGGAAAGCTTTAAGTCAAATCTTTATGTGATAAAGATTCAGGACTTCAATATAATCCTAGGAATAGATTGGTTAGCCTCAGCTTACGCTTCCATAAGCTGCCCTGAGAGAGAGGTAGTGTTTCGACCACCCGAAAAACCCGAGGTGAAAATCTACGGATCA
Organism: Perilla frutescens; assembly: GCA_026008535.1. Taxonomy (NCBI): domain Eukaryota; kingdom Viridiplantae; phylum Streptophyta; class Magnoliopsida; order Lamiales; family Lamiaceae; genus Perilla; species Perilla frutescens. The sequence continues at coordinate 22,724,125 of BRKX01000010.1, read as the reverse complement.
AGGCTGGGAACTAAAATCCCAGTGATATCCGCCCTAAAGGCTACGAAGATGATAAGGAAGAATAGATGCCAAGCCTTTTTAGTTAATCTAATAAGGAAGGAGGAAGGAGAGCTTTCAATCAAAGACGTTCCAATCGTTAGAGAATACCCCGACGTATTCCCAAAAGAGTTGCCAGGACTGCCTCCAGACAGACAGGTAGAGTTCGTTATCAAGTTGGAACCAGGAACCGCCCCAGTATCGAAAGCCCCCTACAGAATGGCGCCTAAGGAATTGCAAGAACTCAAAGTTCAACTGCAACAGTTATTAGACCTAGGTTTTATCCAACCTAGTGTGTCGCCTTGGGGAGCTCCAATCTTGTTCGTAAAGAAGAAGGATGGCACATTGAGAATGTGCATCGACTATAGAGAGCTCAATCAGCTAACCATCAAGAATCGATACCCTCTCCCAAGAATAGACGATCTCTTTGATCAGCTCAAAGGAGCAAGTGTCTTCTCCAAGATAGACTTAAGATCTGGGTATCATCAGTTGAAGATCAGAAAGGAGGATATCCCTAAGACTGCCTTTAGAACTCGCTATGGGCATTACGAGTTTGTGGTAATGCCATTTGGATTGACCAACGCCCCCGCAGTGTTCATGGATTTAATGAACCGGGTTTTTCACCCGTATCTAGATAAGTTTGTTCTAGTTTTTATAGATGATATCCTCATCTATTCTAAGGATGAAGAGGAACATCAAGAACACTTAAGAGTGGTGCTGGAGACGTTAAGAAGAGAAATGCTTTATGCTAAGTTCAGCAAGTGTGAGTTTTGGCTCAGGGAAATTATGTTTTTAGGTCATATCGTTTCGGTGCAAGGAATCAAGGTAGATCCAGCCAAGATTGAAGCCGTAAGCAACTGGAAGTCTCCAAGAAGCGTGAACGAGATAAGAAGTTTTCTAGGACTCGCTGGATATTATCGCAGGTTCATCGAAGGATTCTCAACTATATCCAAGCCCATGACGTGATTGCTAAAGAAGGACTCCAAGTTCAAATGGACGCCAGAGTGCGAGGAAAGTTTCCAAACTTTGAAGAAGATGCTAACCACAGCCCTCGTGTTGGCCATTCTGGAAGGGAATGAATATTTCGTGGTTTACGCAGATGCATCGAAGAAAGGATTAGGCTGCGTACTGATGCAAAAAGGAAAGGTGATTGCTTATGCATCAAGGTAGCTTAAGAATCACGAGCAGAACTACCTTACGCATGACCTAGAGTTAGCAGCAGTCATTCATGCGCTGAAGATCTGGAGGCACTATCTCTACGGAGTTAAGTGTGAGATCTTCTCAGATCACAAGAGTTTGAAGTATTTCTTCGAACAAAAGGATCTTAACATGAGGTAGAGAAGATGGCTAGAACTTGTGAAGGATTATGACTGCACGATTCACTACCACCCAGGCAAGGCAAATGTGGTAGCAGATGCCCTAAGTAGGAAAGAAAAGACAGAATTAGGACTCATTCTAGTCCAGGAGGATCTTCGCAAGGAATTCGAGATGTTAAGGATCGAGGTACTAACACCACCCGAGACCATTCAAGCTCAAGTCACCACGATAGTCGCTCAACCCAACCTAAGGCAAAGGATAATTGAAGCTCAGAGAGGAGACGAGTTTCTAGAAAAGAAAAGACTAGAAGCACAATCTGATAGCTCGCAAGACTTCACGGAAGCCACCGATAACACGCTCTTATTCAAAGGAAGGCTTTGTGTGCCGAGCAAGGAAGAACTAAAGGAGAAAATCATGTGCGAAGCATATGACACGCCTTATACAGCACATCCAGGAAGCACCAAGATGTACCAAGATCTCAAGAAGAACTTCTGGTAGAATAACATGAAAAGAGAGATAGCCGCCTTCGTGGAAAGGTGTTTAAACTGTCAACAAGTAAAAGCTTTGCATCAAAAACCTTCTGGGTTGCTTCAACCCTTAGAAATTCCTGAATGGAAGTGGAATCATATCAAGATAGACTTTGTCGTAGGTTTGCCAAAGTCTAAGCGGGGGAATACCGCTATTTGGGTAATCATTGATCGATTATCTAAAACGGCACATTTTGTTGCTATTAAAATGACGGATGGGCTAGATCAATTAGCCCAGTTGTACGTAAAGGAAGTCGTGCGTTTGCATGGAGTGCCGGTCTCGATTACATCGGATCATGATATAATATTTACATCAAGATTCTGGAAGAGCCTACAAAATGCAACGGGATCAAGGCTCAATTTTAGCACGGCATTCCATCCCCAAACAGATGGCCAGTCCGAAAGGACTATCCAGATTCTGGAAGACATGCTCAGAGGAGTAGTCATTGATCAAGGAAGCGGTTGGGAGGAATTACTGCCTTTGGTAGAGTTTGCGTATAACAACAGCTACCAGTCATTGATCGGCATGGCCCCTTATGAAGCCTTGTACAGAAAGAAGTGTAGATCGCCCCTGTATTGGGACGAAGTTGGAGAGAGAAGGATACTCGGACCTGAAATGGTCCAGGAAGTTGTCCAAAAGATCGAGCTTATTCGTCAATGAATCAAGGACGCTCAAGATAGACAGAAGGCCTATGCAGATGAGAGAAGGACGGAGCTCAGTTTCAACGTTGGAGATAAGGTGTTCTTGAAGGTTTCCCCATTAAGAGGAATAGTTCGTTTTGGTAAACGAAGCAAGTTAAGGCCCAGATTCATTGGACCTTTTGAGATATTAGAGAAGGTGAATGAAGTAGCCTACAGGTTAGCCTTACCACCCAACCTGAGTAACGTTCATGACGTCTTTCATGTCTCAATATTGAGGAAGTACGTGTTTGATCCAAAGCACATGATTAGCACAGAAGAAATAGTCCTGAATGAGGACTTAGTCTATGAAGAAAAGCCCCAGGCCATCGTGGATCGAAAGATCCATAAGCTGAGAAACAAGGAAATTGATCTTGTGAAAGTAATCTGGAATCACCAAGGTTCAGAAGAAGCAACCTGGGAGCTTGAATCCGAGCTGCTCAAGAAGTACCCTGATATCGCTTATCATGGTTAGTAAATTTCGGGACTAAATTTTTTTTAAGGGGGTAGGATGTAACACCCCAGATTTTTGGATGAGGTTTAAGATAATTGTTAATGTTAATCAATCGGTTAGGGAAGAAATTTGAATAAAGTTAATTCTGGTCGGATGTCAGTCACAACTTTAAGGGTCAGTCTTCGTAAAAATCGTATTTTCGAAAAATGTGATCTCGATTATTTTATGCCCATTCGTGGTCTCGTTAGAAAGATTTTAACTCAACGAGTATGCCAGTGTTTTCGAATTTTAATCCTGAAGTCATTTAAGTTCCCGGTGATGAAAAACGTATTTAAAAGGCAAATGAATAGTAACTTTTGCGTGCGTTTGTGTTTTGAGAAATTTACGAAATCCTCCTCATTGATTCGAGTCCAGTTCTGTCAAGCCCCTCTTATGGGAAATGACTCAAGGATTCCGTTGGCATTCACATATTTTCATTCTGAGGTCAATCGAACGCTCGGGAGTAAAATCTGTCAGTCTGAGCGAATAGTAAAAAGTAATTCCAAAAATGGAATCTTTGCTCGTGTTTCTTCTGACGACCCCGTCTTCTTCACAAATCAAGTTGGTTCACTAGTATTCGAGCCAACGAGTCTTCCGGTATTTTTAGATTTCGTGTCTGAAGTCATTTGGACCTCGACATCGAATAAAGCAGCTTTTAACCGAACCCGAGGTAACTTTTGCAGTATCTCCGCACTGCAATGGCTTCCAAGGGAAGCCAAAGCTTCTCTTATAAATAGAGGGCCACCCCTCACCATTCATTTGTTCAGTCATTCTATCCATTTCACTTCCGATAGAGTGGAAAAGCTCATGAGAGCCGAGAAAGTTCTGCCGAAGTAAAAGAGCGTTCTTCGTGAGTGTTCTGCAAGACGACGAGCGGAGTGGCGTGGAAGGGACGTGGTGAGGGAAGGTGCTAGGGGCGCCATTGGGTCGTAGCAGGCGGCTCTGCCACCGTTAAGACTCGACGAGATGCCAAGCTAGCCACCTTCCTTCGACGTACCAAACCCCGTCCATTCTTTTTCGTCGGGCTCGATTCCATTTCCTTTCTATCTTTTAAATTCCGCATTTACTTTCCGTTCTTCATGTTCTTCGTGTTCTTCATTATTACTCATTTACTTCCGCCTCAAGTTGTATTTTGACTTATTGAAGTTCCAAGTTATAGCATTCTGTTATATTTCTCGTTATTATTCCCGTTGTTATTCTCGTCATTATTTCTAGTAATAGTCTCGTTTATTCGCTGAAGTTCCGTTCAAAGTTTATACTAAGGATTTCACCATTTATTCTATTTATTCAAGAGGATTGTCGTGATTATTTTCGTTGTTATGTTGATTTCTTTTTAAATTAAAATATGTTATCGAAGAAAATTTTCAAATGTTCTTCGTGTTCGTCGAAGAAATCGACGAACACCGAAGAACCCGGAAGATAAAAATCCGCCCAGAAATTAGGCGGAAGAGAGAGAAACCATGTGCCGCGACCGCGGGGGAGTGCGCGGCCGCGCAACACCCCCCTAGGCCCAGAAGCCCACGAGTGCGGAGGGTGCGCGGCCGCGGGGCTGCACGGCGAGCGGGGTGCCGCCGGCGCGCGATCTCCTCCCCGTGTCGTCCGACGCCGATTTTTCGAGCTTTCCAAACCATGATATTTCCAACCTATATTCAAGTTTAAATTTTAGAGAAACATTCAAGTTATTCCCGATTTAATTCGATTAAGCTATTCAAATTTAATTTCCGACTAAAAATTGAGAAAATAAGTCGAGAAGTTCCTTAATTAAAATAAATCTTTCTCGGATCTTTATAAATTCATAAAGTCGTGCTATCCATGATTAAGTCCTAAATATATAAGATGGGTATTATTTAATTCCATATTTTAGCTAGTTCCTCGTAGAAGGCCGCTAAGTCGATAATTCGACTTTTGTAGGAGGAAGTGAACCTCGTGGGAATTCGAAGAAGGATCATCAACTCATTGCCTCATCTTCTGCTCCGTGATTGAGGTGGGTAAATCTATACTCATCTAAAGTTTGAGCTAATGAGCTCTAGAAGCATATAGGGCAAATTAGATATCCAATAAAGCATTTTTGCTCTGCCTGATTGATCTCTGTACAAGGAAGGAAGGAAAGAGAAATATTCTGTTATAATTGAGTTCTCTAGTATGTTTAGAATATATAGTGATGCTAGAAATGTTGAAGTTTTGTTTATACTTAGCATGAGATATTTAGAATTGTCTTTAGTTATATTTCACATTTATTTACGTTTATCTCTCATATACGAATGCTTATGCTTGTTAAAGCTCGTACAGTTAGAGATTAAGGATTTCCTTATTTTTTTTAGGCAGTGTAAAATCCCTTATAGACCGAGATCTTGTTATATCAAAGGATTAGTACCTAGACGTGCTCTAGGATTGGTTTTGCTGGCAAGGTTAAGGAAGGAAGGAACTTAGTATTTCACTTAGGTAGGATTTAAGTTCGGAACTCTTAAGGGAGTCACTGCTGGGTTTTTCCCTCGCAAACTCGTTCGGATATTTGAGGTAACCCCTCTTCTATCCCATGGCATGCCTAAGGGTGCAGTTGACATCAGGTTTGAGCCAAGTTGGGCCCAAAAGAAAAGAAAAGGTTTTACGGATATGGAGAGGGCTTTTGCGTTTTGCTCTCCATATACCGTCGGTTAATTATTGGATATCTTGAAGTTATTAAAGTATTTTTGCTAAAACCCACTGAGTACATTAGTGCTCATGCCCCCTCTTTTCAAATGTTTTCAGGTTGAGGTGTTGAGGATGTTGGTGGCTGTGGATGTGGGTTAGCTGCCAAGACTGTTTTGCTATTATCTGAATTATGTTTGAAACCCCATGATGTTTCTGCTACTCTGATACACTCTTCTAATTCCATTTAAGTTCTGTTATGATCGTCAAAACTCTAAGAATATCCCCAGATATGATTAAATATTTATAAGATGCATATTATGTTTATCTCCGTTTCTCGAGTATGACTTATGTTCGCCTACGAAGAGGCCTATTCACGTTGGTATCTGATTAGTGAGCTGTTTCATTCCGCTTAAGCATGTTTCCTTTTAACCCAAGTAAACCCGAGCATCACCACCTATCTTCTAAAGCATATCTTTGTTCTTAAACTTCTTTGTAAATCTTCCGACTTTATTCATTAATCTCTTAATAACACCCCGTCCCCATTCGTTAATCCCTATCTCGGGACCGGGCTGTTACATACACATAGTGATTCAAGAAAAATAACTCCATATCACTGAAAGAAAGATTGCAGAAATCTTTCAATTTCCCAGAAAGGGTTCCAGGGTTCAAGATCTTAAAGATTCAGCTGAACTATACTGGAAAGAATGGCGCACTTCAACTTGCAACAAGAAATTCAATTTACCATAGCTAAGACTGATCGGAAGCCCGAGTATAGAGTTATACTCGATGTCACGGACAAAATGATGTTCAGCGCCATTGGAAGCTTGAGTCAATTAACTCAAGAAAGATACAAGGTAATGATACATCTTGTTGAAGGATTGGAAGTAAATTGGACAGAATATGCATTCTCCCAATTCAAGCATCAAGTCATAAAAGTTGCTGACTCAAAGAAGACTGAAAAGTTTGAGTCCAAAGTAGGACTTGTTTTGCGAATGAGCAAGCTCCTGGAAGATATGTTGAATCTTTCAAATGATAACGCGCTACCAGTCCTCATCTCCGACTGGATTCTCAATTTAACACCCCAATCCCGAGGATTAGGACGGGGATGTTATGGGAATAATAGAAGGAAAAAGGTAACATAATCCAAAATCCAGAGGATCCTCAGTAATGTCCCGGTCCCAAAAGAAATAATAAATGAGGTCAGGGTGTTACTAAAAAGGAAGTGTTATTTAGAATAATCAAATGAAATGGCTTTAGAACAAGAATAAGTTATATTCCCTAAAAATTTGGGCAGCATAACCTCTATAATTAGAAGAAATCCACGCCTTTCAACGTATCAACGAAGTCAAATGATTCAATCAAGTCAAAAAAATGCCTATTCATAGGCCAATCAAATTCAAAACATAATCCACCAATTAATAGATAGGATTCTGACTCTTCAAATAAACAAGACCTCTCCATAGGTCACAACAACTAAGACACATCAATAGGTCAGAGGCAAATAAACTATTTTATGTCCATTCATAGGACAGAAGCAATTAATCAAGATAAGACTCATTCGTAGGTCAACTGGAAAATAAACAGAATCCAAGACTCAACCAAATATGACCAACTCATAGGTCGAAAACTGTAATGAAACATGCTTGGATTTATGAAAAGAAGTGGGACTTTATTTATCATGATTCAAATAAGGTATACAATTCAGATAAGCCCCCAAAAAATAAAACATAGCATGCAATCATACTATGGGGCAATTGTATCAGAGTTTAAGCGGAAAAATAATGGAATAATATTGTATCACATAACAACATACTCATGACTAATAATTCAGTCTGAACAAGTCAGCAAGACATGATCAACCCACAACAGTACATCAAGTCATCACCTCCAGCATCTCAACCTGTGAAAAACATTTTGAAAATATTTTAGGCGTGAGTACTAAAGCACTCAGTGGGTTAAACTTTTCACTCAATCTTTAATAACAACTATAATAGAATATCCAAAATATAAATACAGATAATGGAAAGCAAAACGCGAAAGCCCTTCCCATTTCTACAAACCTTTACTCCTCTTTGACACCCTGTAGCTCATTAATTATACAACAGTATAATACTATTACTCTAGCAGAGACATAAGCAGATAATTTCTCAAATATTTATTTGGATATTCCAACTATGACTATCACATTTACGAGTTAATAACTCAAATATAGATAGGTTTTGCAAATAAACCCACCTCCATTAGATCAAATTAGGTGATCAAACTTCTCGATACTCATCTGTCAGCTTGTCTGACTGGCTCAACAGGTCCTACAAGGTCAAACCTTATTTTAGGACTACTACTCTAATTTTCAGAACTGGACTTTAATTTAATTGGAGCTTTTATTCACTTTAATTATATTTCAGCTAAGAATGCACGACTCTAGAGATCTCGTACAACTTCAACATAGAAGAAAATAAATTTCAAAATATAATTTCTGATTTAATGGGACTAAAAGATTTAACAGAAGACACTTTCCGTAACTTGCCATTTTAATCAAATTTTACACAGCTAATCTCGATTGCATTTTTCACTTGTCCAAAAATTATGAAAATAATCAAACATGACCCCACATATATCTTTATTAAATTATACAATTTTCGGAAGTTTGTGAAATCACATGCTCTAGTTATAAAAATATTCGTCCGATTAAAATAATAGACTTTAATCAAATCTTATCGGAAAATTATGAAAATTGGCAGTCCTATAGGAAATAATATTTCGAGCAACTTTCTAGTTCAAACTTTTTCGATTTGACGATCTGAAATGGAAGAAAATGGGTAAAAACTGAAACTGATCGGCGCCCCTTTATTTTTCATGTTTTCCAGCATTTTCGCCTATTTTCAGCCACCGGACGACGACGCACTTAACATACGAAATGAAGCACTATTTAAAATACACAACATATTAAAATTTCAACTATAAAGGATGAGAAATGGACTGAAACGAGACATCAGAAGCGGCGGCGCAACGGCGGCACGAAGACGGTGATTTCCGGTCATCCACGGTAGTGGTGGCGGTGGCGGCTCTCCGGAAGCCTTCCAGTGCTCGACAGTTGCTCCCGTAGCAGCACCCCCAAATAAAACTTAACCTGGGCCCGCATGCGCGATTTACTCGTCGCAGGTCCGGGAACGAGAGAGAAAGAGAGAGAAGAGAGAGAAAGGTGCAATTGCAAATGAGCCCAAGCCCCCCTATTTATAGGAAAAGTTGAGGTGGGGCGGGTATAACTTTTTTGGATATAAAATACTGATAAAGTGATTTTCGGATTCAATTAAAGTTGCTTTATTCAATGTCGAGGTCCAAACGACCTCAGACACAAAATCCGAAAATACCGGGAGACTCATTGGCTCGAGTACTATTGAACCAACTCGACTTGGGATGATGAGAGAGTCGTCTGAAGAGAAACGAGAAAAGATTCTCTTCAAAAATTACTTTTACTATTCATTTCGATTGACAGATTTTGCTCCCGAGTGTTCGATTGACCTCAGATTGGCAATCCGTGAACTCGAACGGATTCCTTGGGTCATTTCCTATAAAATAGGCTTGATAGAACAAGTCTCAGATCAATGAGAAAGATTTCGTAAATTTTTCGAATCACGAACGCACGCGGAAATTACTATTCACAGGTTTTCTCTTTACGATTTTCAATTATGGGACTCTTGTAGAGGTCAGATTAAAATTCTGAAAGTACCAGAAGCTTCCTTTAGGTCGTTACATTCCAGAAAAGACCAATATTGATTATTTTCCGGTGGCAAATACAAAATCTCATAATCGATTTTCACATAAAATACACAAAAAAGTCGCGACTTACATCTGTTTAACTTTATTTTAGCTCCAATTATTTTCTTTAGTCTTCTAAATAAATTTATAGAAACTCTCTGAAATTCTGGGATGTTACAGACTACACTTCTTAAAAAAATTTCGTCCCGAAATTTACTTCCCTTAAAACGGAGATTTGGATACTTTTTCAAGAATCCACAACCATACTGGAACCATAATGGTTCAAAACCTTTACTAGGTTTACAACTCTATGTTAGCAAGATCACAGCCGATCAAAGCCCAGAAATAGCTCCACGAAATCTGCAAAATCAAATCAATAAGGATTAGGACCATGTTTAGTTCTTTCCTTAAATATGTTCTCGTGTACTATACATAGAGGTGGTATAGCTTTGTAACAGATACACAGAAAATATAGCCTTCTTTTTTAGCACAACAACAATATTTCAATTATGTTCAATATCTTAAAATCTTCATGGTATCAGAGCAGTAGCGGTCCTTAAACGGATCCTGCTGTTCTGCCTTCATCATATACCAGAAACAAACCTGAATCACCATGGCTGGTGAGGACGAGCACTAACTGAATACCCAGACGCCACTACCCGGGGCTGAGGCACTGGCACAACAATTAGCAACTCTCCTACGACAAATGAATCAACCCAGCAATACCGAAACCCAGACTCAAACCACCAAAAGCAACCAAACTCAATCAGTCACCGTTAGCATCAAGTTGAATGAATTCAATTACTCCCTTTGGTCCCGTATGATGCATCTAGCTATCGGTGGGAGGGGTTACCTCAACCATATCACCGGCCATCCTCCTCCCCCCGAAACCACAGACCCCACATATAACAAATTGTACCAAAATGATCTAACGGTCATTTCCTGGATCATTCAAAACATGGAGCCAACATTAACAAATAATTATGTGCAATTCAAAACAGCAAGAGGACTCTGGACAGGGCTAGCCACTACATACAGTGTCGGACGGGATTCTGCTCAAGTGTTTGAGCTCACAGTCAAGGCCACCAGTCTCAAACAAGGACAGGGGATGATCGAGAACTTCTACAGTATTCTACAGCGAATATGGGCTGAAATTGATGAAAATCATTCTAACCCTATGGAATGTGAAAAAGATATTCGTACATACAATCGAATTCAATCAGAAACCCGACTCTTCCAACTTCTTGCCGGAGTGAGCGAAAAATACGAACCTGAGCGTAGGAACGTGCTGAAAATGGAGCCTTTACCGACTGTGGAGGCAGCATACACCCTGATTCACCAAGGAGCAGCAAGACGGGGGATCTGGGGCACCGACAGAGAAGATGGCGGCGAAACCCTAGATCGTGAAATTAGGAGCGGCTTCACGGTGGTCACCAATCCACAGTCGGAGGAGGCTCTTGGAATGGCGGCGAGCGGGTATCGCCCTTCAAATGGGTCAGCTCCACCCGTCAAGAACGGTGGCACATCATCCCGCGAGAAGATCGATAAATCAAAATTAAAGTGCTCCTACTGTGGAATGTCTAAGCATACCAAGGAGATATGTTTTCGACTCATCGATTACCCGGAGTGGTGGGAAGACAACCACAAACCAAGAGAGGGTCGAGGAGTTGGGGGCAAGAGCACAGCCGTCACCGCCAGAGTGGACAACTCAGCGGTCGCCGACACTCGCAGCGGCGGTGATGACACAGGAACTGCTGAAAGAGGTCGGGCAGAAGAAGTGGCGGAGATGGCAGCCGCTAGGGCTTTTTCAGTGGATGAGATCGCATATGAAGGTACAAGGTCGGGTTTGATAATAACCGACCCTCATTTCTCCCTCATTAATAATAATGAAAAACTTTTATCTTATGCTTGTGTGGCTAGGGAGAGCCCAATGGAATTAAGTAACAGTGATGTGGCGAGACAGAGCCAAATAGACTTTAAAAAGAATGATGCCTGGATTTTTGACTGTGGAGCCATGGACACGATGACGTATGATATATCTGATATTTGTCACCTGTCACGTCCGCATAAAACTCATGTTCAAACTGTAAATGGGACTCTTACTCATGTCATGGGAGTGGGAACAGTTGCCATTTCTCCCACCTTGACCATTTTCAACTGTTTACATGTTCCTGGCTTGTCTCATAAATTACTCTCAATAAGCCATGTCACTAAGGAGCTCAACTGCACTGTTTTAATGCACCCCACTTTTTGTCTCTTACAGGATATCCGGATGGGGGAGATTATTGGGCGTGGCACTGAACGACAAGGACTGTATTACATGGATGAGATTGCTCAAAAAGGCACAGCGATGCTGGCTCACGGCACTGCACTCCAGGAAGCTTGGCTTTGGCACCGTCGGCTTAGGCATCCTTCTACTGGTTATCTTAAGCTTTTATTTATTAAGTTGTTTAGTTCTCAAACCTTGTTTTGTGAGACTTTTATTTTAGCTAAAAGCCATCGACAGAATTTTAAGCCTAATCATACTCGTGTTACGACGTGTTTTTCTTTAATTCATGCGGATGTTTGGGGCCCTGCACCTATTGAAGGAGGTCAAGGGTTTAATATTTTTTTATATTTATTGATGATCATTCGCGTATGACATGGGTGTATTTTCTTAAACACAAATCGAAAGTTTTTCCAAGTTTCTCTCTTTCTTTACCATGATTAAACACCAGTTTCATACCACTATCCAAATTTTACGATCTGATAATGGGGGGAATTTGTTAATTCTTCCATGACCAAGTTCTTTCAAGACAATGGTTTGATTCACCAAACAACGTGTCCTCATACCCCTGAACAAAATGGAACTGCTGAAAGGAAAAATCGGATAACTCTTGAAATTACACGTGCTCTCCTTATTGAATCTCGTGTTCCCATCCATTTTTGGCCTGAGGCCATTGCTACTGTTGTTTATCTTCTAAACAGGTTACCTACCCGTAGCCTTGCCCTCCAAACCCCTCTCCACTGCCTCTCCCAGCAAACCTCGATTCCTTCCTCTCTTACCCTCACGCCTCGTGTCTTTGGATGTTATGTGTTTGTTCAGATACCCAAACACGAACGATCCAAACTCGATCCGTGTGCCCTCAAGTGTGTTTTTGTTGGTTATGGTATTAACAAAAAGGGGTATCGCTGTTATGATCCAAAATCTCGTCGCATGTTCACTACTATGAATTGCGACTTTCTTGAATCTGAATTCTTCTATCATCACCATCTTAGTGGTCAGGGGGAGATTCGTATCACTATTGACCCACTAAGCTGGTTGCCAAATCCAAATTCGCCTGATGCGGTTCCAAACGAGACAGTTAGCCATACCACTAAGCATATTTCAGAATCGTTGCCACAGTCTTCAAAGTTTGATGTCACAACCCAAGGACCTCCTGATGTGATACCCGAGGTAAGGGACTTGGAAAGTATTGATACTACTGTTTCTCCTATTTTTCCTAACTCTGATATGTTAGAGGACAGAAATTTAAATTTGAGAGAAGATAGGGAACAGGTGGTGGATACAGAGACAGAGAATACAAATTCAGAAGACACGGAATGATATGTTTTGCCGCCAAGGAGTAACAGGGGTGTTCCTCCAAAACGGTATTCTCCGGAACGGATCACGAAGAAGTCCAGATATCTGGTCAGTAATATTGCTCAGGGGAGCCTTTCCAAAATGGCCAATGCATTCCAAGCTGCCGTGTACGAAGAAGAAGAGATTCCGAGAACAGAAGAAGAAGCATTCCAATCAAAAAGGTGGGCAGATGTAATAAAAAGAGAAATGGATGCCTTAGCCCGGAACAGCACATGGGAGATTTGTCATCTACCCCAAGGGAAAAAGCCAGTTGGGTGCAGATGGGTATTTACTATCAAGAGGAAGACAGATGGGTCAATTGAGAGATATAAGGCCCGATTGGTAGCTAAGGGGTACACACAGACCTATGGAATTGACTACTCGGAGACCTTCTCTCCAGTTGCAAAAATGAATACTGTAAGGGTTCTCTTCTCGATTGCAGCAAATCAGGACTGGTCCTTACATCAGTTTGATGTCACCAATGCCTTTCTGCATGGGGAGTTGAGATGAGAAGTATACATGGAAGCACCTCCTAGTTTTGAATCTAACTTTGGGGAAAGAAAAGTATGCAGATTGAAGAAGACTCTGTATGGCCTTAAGCAATCACCAAGAGCATGGTTTGGAAGATTTACTAGTGCTATGAGAAGCTATGGATTCAGACAAAGCAATTCAGATCATACTCTATTTCTTAAACAACGAGGAAGTCTTATCACCTGCTTGATCATTTACGTCGACGATATGATTATCACGGGTAGTGATACAGAGGAGATTGAGAAACTAAAAAGGAGTCTGTTTACCGAATTTGAGATGAAGGATTTGGGAGCCCTTAAATACTTTCTTGGTATCGAGGTTCTCAGATCAAAAGAGGGAATCTTTATTTGTCAAAAAAGTGTACTTTGGATCTTTTGGCAGAAACAAGAATGGTGGATTGTAGACCAGCAGATACACCTACTGTGGTCAATCACAGATTACAGATCAAGGAAAGAGCAAATTGCACAAATAAAGGCTAATATCAGCGTCTAGTAGGGAAGTTGATCTATCTGTCACATACCAGGCCGGATATTGCGTATGCAGTCGAGGTGGTTAGTCAGTTTATGCACAAACCACAGCCAAAACACTTAGAAGCCGCGCTTCGGATTGTTAGGTATCTTAAAAGTACCGTCAGACATGGACTCTTGTTTGGGAAGCATGGGCACACCAAGATATTTGGCTATACTGATGCTGATTGGGCTGGAAATCCAGTTGACAGAAAATCCACTGCAGGGTATTTCACATTTGTTGGTGGAAACCTGGTAACGTGGAGAAGCAAGAAACAGAAAGTTGTGGCTCTTTCTAGTGCAGAGGCGAAATTCAGGGGAATTAAAAGTGGTTTGACTGAGATATTGTGGCTCCGAAAGCTGGTTAAGGAAATTGGTTTTTTATCTGACAGCTCATCTCAACTCTTTTATGATAATAAAGCAGCCATAAGCATATCTGAGAATCCAGTACAACACGATAGAACAAAACATGTTGAAGTGGATCGACACTTTATCAAGGAAAAGATTGGGGTGGGGATTGTTGAGCTACCATTTATCCGGTCAGAAGATCAGCTGGCAGATATCCTTACTAAAGCTGTGACGTCAAAGAACTTCAAGAACATACTTAAAAAGTTAAATTTTGGTGATCCCACTATTTAACTTGATGGGGAGTGTTAGCAAGATCACAGCCGATCAAAGCCCAGAAATAGCTCCACAAAATCTGCAAAATCAAATCAATAAGGATTAGGACCATGTTTAGTTCTTTCCTTAAATATGTTCTCGTGTACTATACATAGAGGTGGTATAGCTTTGTAACAGATACACAGAAAATATAGCCTTCTTTTTTAGCACAACAACAATATTTCAATTATGTTCAATATCTTAAAATCTTCACTCTGGACCTTACGGCTAAGAATAGCATGAGATTTTTCTTTATGGATTAGTTCTCACTCAAAACTATTTTCTTTCCTTTGACAACATGTATTTGTCTCAAACACATATTTCCAGAGCATTAGGACGTTAGACACGTCATGCACAACACTAAGGTCAGGCATCAAAGCCGACCTATGGTCTATGTCTTTATCCTCTTCGAGGATTTCCAATAGGTTCATTGAACCTTCAGCTTTAATCTCTTAGTGAAGCGAACTCTTCCATTGGTTGGAGATACCTTTGAGAAGACCATGTCTTCTACCTGGAACTGCTAATCATTCATTCGATCTTTCAAGCTTTTTCTTGGTAGCCGAGCTATCTTGATGAACTTCGGTCGATTCTTTATCTTGGCTCAATTTACAATCGTACATGTAACCATCTTTACCCACACTCTATACGTTCCGAGTCTTTATTTACCTTGATCGAACTTTACCCATTGCCTTGATGACCGATAGCTCGCAACTATTCTCGTACCGGCATTGTCTTGTACATCTTCACTTTAACTATCGTATGAGACTCTTTATCATGTCTTTTAAAATTCGTGCTTCATCGCTGCTCGAACGACTCGCAATTATAAGAAAGTGGATTACTTATTTAGTCTATGTTCAAATTGATTCTTACAAAAGATTAACAAAAGTTCACCCTATGTTAAATCTTCTATGTCTATGTTCTAAGTTCAAAACCTAGAAAGGTATTTAACTTCTATAACGCTTCCTCAGGTGATCTGAGATTTTTGTTGGGCATTCATCGGCTGGTTGTGACGTCTTGACTTCTATAATGCTTCTTTGATGATTCACGATTAAGGTGGACATCCCTCACTGCTTGGAACTTCTTTAGCTCTAGGTACTTGTCTGTAGTGAAACTCTTTCTTTTCTTTCGGGTTGCATAGGACTCGTCTTGTGTTAACAGGCTTAGAAGACCTGAAATTGCAATGATGCATCCTTGATGGTTGCTTCCTTTATTGTACCAGCCTGCCTGAGATGGCTATACTCTTCTGGTCTGATGGGCTGACCTTGTGCGATCAATCTTTACAATCTGTAGGACTTTCATCAAACGACGAAGCTTCTTCTCTCTAGCGTGATTCACACGCAGTGTGAAGGGCTTGCCCAACCACACACCTCTTAAGCTCTCAAGCTATGGAACTTAATTCATAAAGCCTTTTAATCATACAGGAAAAACTTAGAATTCTTCTAAGTTCAAGCATCTATAGTCTATGTTCTTGACTAAGCTCTATCTTTATATTATCTATCCTTGATCCTTTATCTTAGTCATTCTCTATCCTCAGAATCACAATACTTTCTAGCAGTAGATAGTCCTTTTTCCCAAAGAGAAGGCTTTTAAATCAAAATTCAGGTTTCAACAATGACTAGAAGATTTCGATATCAAAATGATTATATCTTTAAAATTCTTTTTGAAAAGAATAACTATAAATTAACTTTTGTCTTTTAAAATAACTTTAGGCCATCTTTTGGATTCATCCAAAATTATTTTCACTCTTTAAACTTTTAGATCTATGACTTACTTGAAATCAACATTCTTTAATTTTTCTAGCCTTGCTCAAAACTCACTTATGAATGACTTACCATTCACCTGTACTTTAAAAAGTTATAACGCAATATAACCAAAGCTTTTAAAATTTTCATACCTTTGAACTCTGTTGAGGATACAAGGTGATGATGTACTGTGTGTTGCAGTGTAGGAATCCTTTAAGAATATAACTCGAATTCAGATAATCACTTTAAGCAAACAACTTAAGAGACAGGTCGCAGAGTTGCAACCTGCTCTGATACCATTCTGTAACGCCCCAATCCCGAGGATTAGGACGGGGATATTACGGGAATAATAGAAAGAAAAAAGTAACATAATCCAAAATCTAGAGGGTCCTCAGTAATGTCCCGGTCCCAAAAGAAAAAATAAATGAGGGTCGGGGTGTTACTAAAAAAGAAAGTGTTATTTAGAATAATCAAATGAAATGGCTTTAGAACAAGAATAGGTTATATTCCCCAAAAATTTGGGCAGCATAACCTCTGTAATTAGAAGAAATCCACGTCTTTCAACGTATCAACGAAGTTAAATGATTCAATCAAGTCAAAAGAATACCTATTCATAGGCCAATCAAATTCAAAACAGATTCCAACAATTAATAGATAGGATTCTGACTCTTCAAATAAACAAGACCTCTCCATAGGTCACAACAACTAAGACCCATCAATAGGTCAGAGGCAAATAAACTATTTTATGTCCATTCATAAGACAGAAGCAATTAATCAAGATAAGACCCATTTAGAGATCAACTAGAAAATAAACAGAATCCAAGACTCAACCAAATATGACCAACTCATAGGTCGAAAACTGTAATGAAACATGCTTGGATTTATGAAAAGAAATGGGACTTTATTTATCATGATTCTAATAAGGTATACAATTCAGATAAGCCCAAAAATAAAACATAGCATGCAATCATACTATGGGGCAACTGTATCAGAGTTTAAGCTGAAAAATAATATATTAATATTGTATCTCATAACAACATACTCATGACTAATAATTCAGTCTGAACGAGTCAGCAAGACATGATCAACCCACAACAGTACATCGAGTCATCACTTCCAGCATCTCAACTTGTGAAAAACATTTTGAAAATATTTTGGGCGTGCGTACTAAAGCACTCAGTGGGTTAAACTTTTAACTCAATCTTTAATAACAACTGTAATAGAATATCCAAAATATAAATACAGATAATGGAAAGCAAAATGTGAAAGCTCTTCCCATTTCTGCAAACCTTTACTTCTCTTTGATACCCTGTAGCTCCTTCTATCGTCTACTGCACTCTATGACATGTCGCTGATAGGAAAAGGGAGGGGTTACCTCGCTAATCCAAGAAGAGTGTACCAGGGATCACCTAGCATTGACCTTGAGTATACCAGGGGTCACCTAGCATTGACTCCTATAGTGATGTCAAGATCACGTGTATGTGCTGGGGTTACCTCACAGTGACACCTTTAGTGATTAACATCACAACTGTAAGAATCACAGTTCCTGCATATCCTTTGTTTTATGTTCTCTCTATAAAGAGCGTAATATGACATCAGCATAAAACTATGTCATC
The DNA here is from genome assembly GCA_026008535.1 of Perilla frutescens. Taxonomy (NCBI): domain Eukaryota; kingdom Viridiplantae; phylum Streptophyta; class Magnoliopsida; order Lamiales; family Lamiaceae; genus Perilla; species Perilla frutescens. Next base: position 22,706,028 of record BRKX01000010.1, on the reverse strand, counting down.
CTTTTAATATAGCAACTATGCTAACCTTTAATTCCTCTAGCAACTTAGTTCAATTATGCTTCTTATTCCTTAAACGGAAACCATTCTTTAACTTGAGTTTAATACTAAAAGCACAAGCTAAAAAGTACAACTCATTATACATAAGTATAGTCAATACACAATAAATATTTAAATTACTGCAACTTTAAATAATGACTTTTAGACTTTAAATATAAACTCTAACCTTAATCTATATACTATGAACTTTAAACTCTAACCTTAACTCTTAACCCATAGACTATAGTTATGACAAGGCATAATCTATTCTATTTAATTATGTCGAAGCATAATCTATATTCGTTTATTGTGATAAATCATAATCTTTATTCTCAATAATTACGATGACGCATAATCTATGTTCTCAATAATTATGGCAAAGCATAATCTATGTTCTCGATAATTATACAATAGTATAATACTATGTTCTCATTAATTTTACAATAATATAATACTATGTTCTCATTAATTATACAACAGTATAATACTATTACTCTAGCAGAGACTTGAGCAGATAATTTTTCAAATATTTATTTGGATATTCCAACTATGACTATCACATTTACGAGTTAATAACTCAAATATAGATAGGTTTTACAAATAAACCCACCTCGATTAGATCAAATCAAGTGATCAAACTTCTCCATACTCATCCCTCAGCTTCTCTGACTGGCTCAACAGGTCCTACAAGGTCAAACCTTATTTTAGGACTGCTACTCTAATTTTCAGAACTGGACTTTAATTTAATTGGAGCTTTTATTCACTTTAATTATATTTTAGCTAAGAATGCGCGACTCTAGAGATCTCGTACAACTTCAACACAGAAGAAAATAAATTCCAAAATATAATTTCTGATTTAATAGGACTAAAAGATTTGACAGAGGTCACTTTCCGTAACTTGCCATTTTAATCAAATTTTACACAGCTAACCTCGATTGCATTTTTCACTTGTCCAAAAATTATGAAAATAATAACTTATCAGATTATTCTACGGTGTACCGATGGTGTGTTTAGGACCATCTAAGGCATGAGCTCTTTAATACATTACAAGGTTCTAATGATATGATCTTACCGTGTGACTCCCCACAACATAGCATCTACAATGTAAGCATATGGAACATTGCATAAAATAATTATAGAACATAATCTAAATGCAAATAGTGACTGTAATAACTTTCATTTCATATCATCATATCATCAGAAAAGTATACAAAGACAAGTCTTCCAGTATATAAAACTAACATGAAGATGGGCATAAATGAGAGTTTCTATGACTACTGGTGTCGATTCCAGAGTATATTGACGAAATGCTCACAACACCAGATCACAGATCACGATCTGATCTAATACTTTGTTTCTGGGTTAAGACCACAGGACAAGATCATTGTCAATGCCTCATGTGGAGGATCTATCCTGAACAAATTACCAACTAAAGCCTTCAGAATTTTGGCAGAAATAGCTGATGAAAATCGAGATGAAAGTGCCGAGGGCACAAGGACAGTTTGAGATGCTGGAAAATCAACGCACCTTGAGGTCAAATTGTAAAGAATTTTGGACCACATGGAGAAAGTGATGAACCATACTGGAGCACCAAAGAAAAGAGTGTGTGGAGTGTGTAAGAGCGTGGCCCATTTCACTGATTAATGCCCAATACTACAGGAGGAGGAGGTTGCTGAAGCTAACTCTCTTAGTGGGCATAACAACAACAGGTGCTATGATCCCCACTCTCAAACATACAATCCTGGATAAAGGGATCACGAGAATTTCATGTGGAAGATGAATGATGCCCACCAACCAGATTTCCCACCACCACCACCAAGGGGACGAAAAGAACCCAGTCTGGCCGAACTAGTCCACGCCCTAGCCAAGGAGAATGTGAAGTCACAGCAGGAGAATGAAAGGTTCAAACAAGAAACAAGGGCCGGTCTGCAACATGTGAGCAAACAAATTTCCCAACTAGCTCAAGACCTTGCCCAACTGAAGGAAAAAAATGGACAATTACCATCTTAAGTGGTAAATCCTCGAGAATAAGTGAACGCTATGACCACAAAGAATGAAGAGACATCAATGAAAGCTAAACAGAAGGAGACATTGAAGGCATAACAAAAGAAAAAGAGCAGACACAGGAAGAGGTTGCTGAGCCCATAAGACAATAAATAAAGAAGAAGCCTCTATTTCCTGAACATCTTGCCCACGACAGAAAAGAAGAAGAGATGAAGGAACTTCTCATGGTTTTTCAGAAAGTGGAAATCAATATTCTACTACTAGATGCAATAAGGCAAGTTCCTCATTATGCCCATTTCCTGAAAGAGCTGTGCACCAAGAAAGTGCGATTTGAAGATGATGCGAGACTTTTCGTGGGAGAAAATGTCTCTGCGGTGCTATAAAAGAAGATGCCAAAGAAGTGTGAGGATCCTGGTATGTTTGTCATACTATGCATAATTGGGAGCAAGAAGATTGAAAAGGCGATGCTAGATCTTGGTATATCCATAAACGTTATGCTCATGATGATTTATGAAGAATTGAATCTGGGACCACTCAAGGAAATAAGAGTGATCATCCAGTTGGCAGACTGATCAAATGTCTATCCCGAAGGTTTAATAGAAGATATCTTGGTGAAGGTGGGGGAATTAATTTTCCCAGCAGATTTCTATGTCTTAGACATGGGCAAAACGACACCATCCACATCCGTTCTACTGTTAGGGAGGCCTTTCATGAAGACTGCTCGCACAAAAATCAATGTCGATGAGGGCATGCTAACATGTGAATTTGATGGTCAGATAGTTATGTTCAATATTTTCGAAGCCATGAAGTATCCACAAGATCCGGAGTTAGTCCACTTTGTGAACCATTGCTGTGCCCAATCTCAAGCTATTCTGGGACATATGAACAACCAAGAACCCCTGGAATGGGCATTGCAAACTGTATTAACTGACTATGATGCCCTCGATGAAGATGAGGACACCAGAGACGCCATCATGATGTTGTGCTCTCTGGAAGAATTACCGCATGGAGTGGTGGACTTCAATTTGCCCACCATGACTCAGATAGACAGGATGCTTCCATCGGTGCAGAGGGCACCAAAGCTAGAACTAAAGAATCTCTCTGACCACTTAAAGTATGCCTATCTTGGGGAGAATGAGACACGGCCGGTTATCATAAGCAAAGGACTGAATCTTGTTGAAAAAAACCAGCTGTTGAGACTGCTACGCATATATAAAGAAGCAATGGGATGGACTCTGGCCGACATCAAGGGCGTAAGCCTTGCAGTATGCATGCACAAAATCATCTTGGAGGATGATGCCAAACCGGTGCAGGATGCCCAACGCAAACTGAACTCTGCAATGAAGGAGGTGGTACTGAAGGAGATACTCAAATTGCTGGATATGGGAATCATTTATCCCATTTCAGACAGTAAGTGGGTGAGCCTAATTCATGTCGTGCCCAAGAAGTCAGGAATCCAGGTGGTGAAAAATGAGAAAAATAAGCTTGTGCCCATGAGGCTATAAACTGGATGGAGAGTCTGCATAGACTACCGGAAACTCAACAACGTCACAAGGAAGGATCACTTCCCGTTGCCGTTCATAGATCAGATGCTGGAGAGATTGGCTGGAAACAAGTTCTTTTGTTTCCTTGATGATATTCAGACTACATGCAAATTGTAATAGATCAAGAAGACCAGGAGAAAACTACTTTCACGTGCCCATTCGGCACATTTGCCTACCAGAGAATTCCTTTTGGGCTCTACAATGCCCCTGGAACCTTTCAACAATAATGATGAGTATTTTCTCGGATCTTTTAGAGAATTGCATCGAAGTATTCATGGATGACTTCACAGTCTATGGGAATTCATTCGACGCATGCCTCGACAACCTGGAGAAGGTGCTAAAAAGATGCATGGACAAGTGTTTGGTGCTAAACTATGAAAAATGCCATTTCATAGTTCGTGAAGGAATTGTTCTTGGGCACGTTGTTTCAGAGAGAGGCATTGAGGTGGATAAAGCTAAGGTGGACATCATCAAAAAGCTACCCTACCCTACTACGGTGAAGCAAGCTCGAGGTTTTCTTAGGCATGCTGGGTTTTACCGGCGATTCATCAAAGACTTTGCAAAAATTGCTCAACCAATCACGCATCTTTTGCAAAATGATGTGCCTTTTATATTCGACGATGCATGCAAGGAAGCTTTCAACACTCTGAAGAAGATATTGGTCACGGCACCCATCATCCAACCTCCAGACTGGGGCATGCCATTTGAAATAATGTGTGATGCCAGTGGATACGATGTGGGCGCAGTGCTTGGACAAAAGCGGGGTAAAGAATGCCATGTGATTTACTACGCTTCTAAGATATTGAATCATGCCCAAGCCTACTACACCATGACTGAAAAGGAATTACTGGCAGTATTCTTTGCCTTTGAAAAATTTCGATCCTATTTTCTTGGAGCTAAGAGTGTGTTCTACACCGATCACTCTACATTGAAGCATTTACTTGCGAAGAAGGAATTAAAACTAAGGCTCATCCGGTGGATACTACTACTGCAAGAATTTGATTAGGAGATCAAAGACAAGAGTGGAGCTCAAAACCAGGTAGTCGATCATTTGAGTGGAGTACTCAATGAGAAAAAATATGTGGCGCCCATTGAGGAGTCGTTTCTAGATAAGTACTTGTTCAACATCAAGGGCAGAACACCTTGGTATGCTGACTTGGTCAATTTCATGATCTCTGGAGAATTATCGACCAAACTTTCGACCAATCAAAGGAACAAAATCAGAAGTGAGAGTCAATATTATGTATGGAATGAGCCCATACTATGGAGAAGATGTACAGATCAAATCATCCGTCGATGCGTGCCCACAGAAGAAGCTAAGAGCATTCTAGATCAATACCATTTCGAAGCATGTGGAGGGCATTTCAGTGCAAAAAGAACTGCAAAAAAGGTCTTTGACTGCGGTTTCTTTTGGCCCTCACTTCACAAAGATGTTTATGAAGTGTGCCAACGATACCCATACTACCAGATAACTGGAAACATTTCCAAACATAATGAAATGCCCATGGTGCCTATTATGCTGGTTGAAGTTTTCGACATTTGGAGAATTGACTTTATGGGTCCTTTGACCAAATCTAATAGACATCAATATATAGTTCTAGCTGTGGAGTATGTGTCCAAGTGGGTGGAAGAAAAAGAAACTACCACAAATGATGCCCGCGTGGTCAATAAGTTCCTGAAGACTAATGTGTTCAGTGGGTTTGGTGTGCCCAAGGCACTGATAAGTGATCAAGGATCCCACTTCTGCAACACAATCATCAAGAATTTGCTCAAGGAGTATGGAGTGAGACATAAAGTGACTATTGCATATCACCCACAGGTGAATGGACAAGTTGTGGTTTCAAACCGAGAAGTTAAGTCCATACTTCAAAAAGTCGTGAACCCCAATAGCAAAAATTGGAGTTTCAAGCTAGAAGATACCTTGTGGACATATCGCACTGCCTACAAAACACCCATTGGGATGTCTCCATTCTGCTTAATCTATGGGAAGAATTGTCATCTTCCAGTTGAGATTGAGCACAAAGCCTTTTGGGCAATTCAGAAGTTGAACATGAAACTTGATAGAGTTGGGATCGAAAGAAAGCTTCAACTTCAAGAATTAGAAGAGATGAGGCTGGAAGCCTATGACAATGTTGTTCTCTATAAGGAAAGAATGAAAAGAACCCATGACGAACTCATTCACCACAAGCCATTTGAACATAGGCAAAAGGTTCTGCTATATAATTCCAGACTGAAGCTATTAAGAGGAGGACTCAAGTCCAAATGGTCCGAACCATATGAGATCCGGACCGTGTGCCCAAATAGAGCAGTGGAATTATTTGATTTAAGTACTAGAGAGACATTCAAAGTCAACGGCCAGCGGCTGAAGCATCTCAAAGAACCAATGGTTTCATCTATAGAGGCTCTCGGGCTCCAGCTCGTTGAGCCTATATACATATGAGACTAAGGAGCGTCGTGCCCACGATGATAACTAGGGCGCTAACTGGGAGGTAACCCAGGTTTATTTGTTTTTCTTTCATTTTTATGTTTTTCACAATTTATTTATTTCCTTTTGAGTGATTTTTTTTTCCATGTTAGACTAGGAGTTGGATTTTACAGCTGTATTTATTTTTGGAGTATTTTAGGGAACAAATTCAGGTGAATTTTTCATAGAAGGAAAGAATCTAGCCAATTTAGATGCTTCCAGTATGAAGGGCACCAGCAAGGGCAATTTCGAGAAATTCAGGATCTCTCTGCCCCCATGGGCATAGCACAAGATTCCGTACAAGGAAACCCTAAAAGCCCAAAATTTGTCTGACGGGCCTATCACATCAATTCAAATTGAGTGGCTAGGGTAAATCCAAGTATTAAACCCCACCCCTTCTTCACCAAAAACTCACTCACCATTTTTCACCCAAATTTTCAAAAATTTACAGCCCTCTTTTCTCTCTCTCAAACTGCCATACCCACGATCACCATGGCCCCCAAACCTCGCGTTGCAAAGTCCTCAAAGAAGAAGGTTGAGTTTACCCCTTCCACTTCACCGGAAAACTCCAGGGATACTACCACCGACTCCGCCGCACCAACCAAGCCATCCAGAACCACCGCCATGAATGTCCAACCTTTCTCCACTGTCAAGCCACCGTCTTCAACTGTTTTCACCCAAAAATCCGAGAAGGCTGACGAGCCCTCTCTGAAAATTGTGGAGGAGATCGCCGATGAGATCAACGACCAAGAAGAGGGCAACATGCAGAAAGATGTGACCCCCGAGCCAACGCCGGAACACACCCCTGAGCCCTCTGCAACTGGAAATCTGTAGAAGGTCAAAAAGGAGAAGGTTGCCGCCGCTAAAGCTCAGTCGCAGGCCCTGAAGAGGAAGAAGCAACCATCGTCGACGCTATCAGAGGACGAGGAAGCCGAGGAGGGAAAGAATGAAAGCAGTGGGGAGTCGCGAGCCCACAAGAGTCTGGATGATCAGTCTCTGTCTCTGAAGGAAACCACTGAGGGCACAACAGATGTGCTCTCTGTGTTTGCCAAAGGGAAGGGCAAGGCCTCTGCCAAACCATCTGCAAATGAGGGAAAAACTGTGGTTAACCCAACTTCTGGAAAAGTCATGCCAAAAGGAGAAGGCATCTTGCCCACAAAGGAGATCGTGCACAGCAAGACCATCCATTTCACCTCGCTCGCCATCTTAGGCATTGAACGAGAGGTAAGAGAACTCTTCTCTAACATTGGTTGGTCAATTTTCATTGAATGGGACTATTTGATTTTCTCTAAGTTGGTCTATGAGTTTTTTCATGATCTGTGTGAAAAGAGTTTTTTAGAGTTTTTTCTCTAAGTTAATCTTTCTGCTAATGAATTGAATATGGGTTTAGGCATTGTGTCGTTTTTAGATTTGAATGATGATGATTATAATTCTGTTGTTGTTGTGGTGTCCATGGATGAGAATGTAGATGAGAAGTGGGCTGAGTTAGGTGATGGTTCCAAATTCAAGTCTGGAACTAGCAAGTGACACATGCTGAAAAGCAATGCCCTTCGCTTTTGTCACCGAGTACTCATCGACAACTTCTTTGGCCGAAAAGATAGCTCCAACTCCATCACCAATCAGGAGTTCTTTGTCCTTTGGTACATGGTACACAAGAAAAGGATAAACTTTGGAGCTGTGGCCATCGCCCACTTCAAGGACATCGTGGCCCATTCAAAGAACCGAATCTCATGTGCCCAACTGATAACCCATCTTGCTGAAAAACTGCGCTTGTTTGATCCCTCATCCACTAATTTGTATTGCAAGCATGTTGAGTTGTTTGATTTGAACTGCTTGAAACGTATGTTGGATGTTTTTCATGATGAGGAGGGGAAACCCGTGTTTGGCATACCGAAGCTTGAGACTTCGAGTAGCCTTAATTTTTCTTTGAATGCAGGTCCCAGAAAGAGGCCCCTGAGGGCACAGCAGCAAGAGCCAGCAGCCACCACCATCATAGCCAGACTAGACCGATTGAAGACCGCCTTGTTCACATATTTCAAGCACGTCGGATTTAATTATCCGACCCCCTCTGATGCCTAACTTGGTACTCTTTCCCTTAGATTAGGTTTTTATTTTTTGTTTTGTTTTTGTGTCTGTTTAGGTGTCGCCCCATTTCTCACACTTTACTTAGCGTAAAGTGTGTGGGTGTGGGCACTATGGAGTCGTTTATTTGTTTGTTTTTATTTTGTGTTTCTTTTTTATTTTTTTTGTTTTTTTTGTAAATTAGATGACCCCCGTACTGACCCACTTTGCTTAAGGCAAAGTGTGTGGGTAGGGGGCTCTCTAATATTTCATTGAGTTTGTGGTTAGCAGAATAACCTTCTCGTACCCACTTTGCCGAAGGCAAAGTGTGTGGGTGGGGGTTACTCTGCCTTCTTTGCATTTTTTTTAGTGTCAAGCATGTGTAAATATTTGAACTTAAAAGCATGGAGTCTTGTGACCATAAGACAGCATATTTTAGTGTATTTCCATTTCAGCATGCCCATACTACTGCTTATATGATAAATGAACTAAGAACCTTGTGAGCAATTGAGCCTGAATTCACAATGCATGTGCTTATTCTTTCTTGTGTGATTTCTACATTTTTGAATTTAGATAAACTAGAACTTGCTTTTGCTCTATTCCGAGGTCACAGGGAATTTTGGGTATGCTACTGAAATGCTTAGGCAAATTTTCTTTCTGAGCCCACAAAGTCAAATAAAACCACCCTGATATTATCCCTTGCAGCCTTTTTGAGTCGAAAATGAATACAGCCCTGGACATGTTCTTTCTTGAAAATCACAAAAAATTCCATGGGCATGAGGAGAGGATAAATCTGGTGTATTACAAGGCATAAAATGCCGAGAAAAAGAAAGAAAAAGAAAAAGAAGGGGTCGAAATAAAAAGAAAAAAAATGAAAAAGAAACCCCAAGAAAATAAAAGTACAAAATGCCCACAAAATAAAAAATCTGGGGAATGTGCTTAATAAAATGGGCTCGGTGGCAAAGGCCAGTAAGAGTCAAAATGAGTCTCCCAAAGGGAAAATTCGACTAAACTCTGAGCCATATCCAAATATTTCCTACCTTGAACCCATAGCCCCATTACAACCTTTAAAAGACCTTAGCATAGGTATGCTCATTATTCCAACAGTGGTGGAGAAACAAGAGCATTTGCAAGCCTATAGTGACCCTCGGTTCAATTATGTCTTTCCTTGAGCGTAAACACTTAGCCAAAACACTTGAGTGAGGAAAGCATGAGCGAATTAATAACTTAGTCATTTTGATTTGCAGTGGGCATTATGTATGTTTTTACTGATTATATGTTGTTGAGTGTGATCAAATGCCTAGGTCTTTGTGCTCATAAGGGATTTGCTTTTACATGCTTGATTTGTCGTGTCTTTGTCTTGAGTCTGTCTTTTCCTCCTTTTGTTTTCTATTTTTTTTCTTTTGGGCACGTTGTACCCACATACTTAAGGGCAAGTATGAGTAAAGTGGGTGGGTGTGACATGTCCAAATTCTCTCGTATTTTTGTGTCTTTTTCTTGTTCTTTTGTCCTTTATTTTTTATGTTTTTTGATTCGGAAAGAGCCAGAATGGGCATAAGGGGCAATAAGAGGCAGGAGAATCACTTCTAGAGGGCATTGCGATGCCAATAATACCAAGATGGGCAACAACTTCTCAGCGGAAAGCTCTCTCGAGCATGGTGAAAATCACCCACCATTCCAACAAGAGCTGAAGGAGAAGTTTGTGATCGTACCCACAACAACCCCAGAGTGATTGAGAGGAGAAGGAAAGGAGACTGGGCACAAGGGAAACAAATGCCAGTTACGGTAGTAGCAATGCACCCTAGCCACCGAAGAAAAGAGGAGCTGCGGAAGGCAAGTTGAAGCTTCCAGAAGGTTATCGACTCTATAAGGAAAGTTACATGTCGGCGCTACTAGGACACAGCGAGTACAGAATCTGCGACTCAGGATCCTCTAAATAAGGGAAGAATCTGCCAGATATGGAAAGTTTTGGGCACGGCAACTGCGTATTAGGCTGAAGATCCCCAGCCTGTCTGGGAGTTTACCTAGTGTATTTGTACTCCTATATAAGTAGATTTCATGGCAGAAAACAAACACCTTTTCTTTTACGCACAAAACACTTATAATTTATTTTAGTTTTATTTTATTTTCTGCAATAGGTCTCGGGCCTTATGTCCGCAGACACTTAGGATTTTACTATTTATGTTCTTCAATCCAGCGTTGGAGTTGGATTTCTTTTGCAATTAATATAAGTAAGTTTTTCGATTAATTTATGTTTTCTTTTATTTCTTTTATTTATTTTTGTTGTTCTAAGTCTAGCATGAGCGGTTAGACTCGTTATTCGGGATTGAATAAAGATAAGAACTTAATGAACACGTAAGAACCGTGAGGCTTATGGGCATAAACTATGTGAATTTGGTTCCGTCGTGTAATCATTTTCTTTGTTGCATTATACAGTGGGCTAAGCTAGTTAATTGTGGCTGATCACTTGTTAATTAGAATTATCTTCACTATCTCTATAAATAGTCAATGAATCGTAGCTGTGTGTTGGTCATAAAAGGATGGGATACATCACGGGTACTGAGGGCATCTGAGAGATCAGTGTCTAGGTAAATGTGGGTCTGTCTAGGGTATAATGTTGCTTTGTTGTTTACAATCATATGAGAGATCGGGGTTGGGCAACAAGTTAGGGTTTAGGGGATGAGAGATCACCTCTAAGCTAAACTGAAAGGATAGATTGGGTACGTTGAGAGAGATCCGGTACCTTTAACCAGATAATTAGATTTGCATAAGTAATCAGCGTGCCCATGATCGGTCAAGTGTTTGTTAAGTTCGAAATCTAAGTTCTAATCAAGAATACGTTACTACTAATATTTTTCTTTCTTGTTTTATTTTGTTTTGATATTTAGTTTACAGTCTTTACATACAAGTACGGAGACCATAAAAATCCTCAACCCTTTTGGAAAGTGACACTGGAAGATAAAATTTGCAGCTCCTCGTGGGATCGACCCTTACTCACATTAGCTTGAAACGCCTTGATGTGGGCATAAGGATAACTCTCTCTTGAGAATTATTCTGATCGCGAAACGACCGGGCGTCAACCCTCCAACTAACGAAGATCGGTTCATAACTGATAGCAACTAATTCATTCACCTGAGTGATCAGTCCACTGCATCTGCCACCAATGAGCCTCCCTCCCCGGCTCAGTCAGATTCACTAGAAGAAGGCTTTAAACAAAGCCTTGACCATCAGCTGAAAAGCTATTTTGGTCTCATTGAGGAATTCAGCTCCTCACCCTACCAGCAGCTCAGGTGATATCTCCAATATCATTTCTGGAGATTCCAGGTGGATGACGCCACCATGCTGCAATTGGCTCAGAAATGAGGCCACTCATTCTGGATAGCGGAAGGACTTTAGAGCAGAAGTTGGATGAATCATCCACTCAACACGCCTCCATCTATTGAAGAGATCATGGATTACATGATCAAGAGATTTCAATGCTCGGTGCCTCCTAATGCACCCCTTCCAGATAATGAGCCCTCCAACTCCTCCACAACACCTCTTTCTGAGGATGTCTTCTTCACCACCGAGGACGAGCCATTCCTCAATATTACATCAGCTCACCTTGTTAGGCAAGATCCCTTCTCTCTTTCTGATCTTGCTCATCTAATGCTAACAGAGGAAGTTTATTCATGGCTATCAACGCTAATGCTTAAATCCCAAGCTCCCCACATCACCGACAATTTTCTGGCAACATCCTTCTCTCTTTTGCCACAATTGTCATTGCCATCTCATGAACTCCATCAGCTCACCCTTTTGGATGATGCCAAAAAGGGGGAAAGAGAAAGCTAATGATGGAAAAAGTGCTGAAACTCTTTAGGATCAGATCCAAAGAGAGGTACAACTTCAGGAGGAAGCTGCCTTTGAGGGGGAAGTCCAACTTGAGCAGCAAGAATGGCAAGCTCAAGATTTGCAGATTTGGACTTGAGAGAATGCCCAACTAGAGCAGTAGGATTGTGGCATTCACAGTATACCAGGCATCTCTCCTTGCAAGTATGAAAAAGAATAGTCAAGCAAAAGAAGACGGAACTGAATAGTGATCAGCTCCAGTCGACGAAGGAAGTTCAAAATATCAGCTCTTGATATTTTCTCTCTCTCTCTATTCTTAACTTTCTTATGATTCTTCTTGCTCGAATGATATGCATCAGTTCTCAATATGCTCAAATTTTATGAAAATATGCTCTGATCTCTAATTTGTTCTATTCAAATATGCTCTTATATCCATGTTCTGATAACCAACATGTTCAAAATTAGCTGCATGATGAACTGAACTGAACAAAAATGAGCACTATTAGAACTGAAATATCTGAAGCTTTTCAAAAGCTATGTAAAAACTAGTGGCATTACCACTGACAGGTTTTGATATTCATGTTACAAGATCAGATAGGTAAAAAGATCTTAAGGTTCAGTCACATCAAGATATGCGCTATACATGCTAAAACTGAACTCTTATGCCTTTCAAGAGCTAAGGCTTTGTGATTTACTCTGATATGCTTAAAAGCTTTGATAACCATAATGCTCTGATAGTATATGTTCAAAGCTCTGATGAATAAAGCTCTGATACAAAGCTCTTAGTCTTAAGCTCTGATATCGATCCAAACAAGCCTTAATACTTGTTTAGTGATAAGATCTTATACTTGTTTAGCAATAAAGCCACTAAAGGAATAAAGGCTCTGATACTCATCTAAAACAGGCTCTGACACTCTTCTGTAATCAAACATCTATGAATGTTTAGAATTATGCAGCTTTCCATCATCACTAACAGGTTTTGACATCATCAAAAAGGAGAAAATTGTGGGAAAAATAGTTAGGAAAAACTATCAAGGTAATCCAACTAGTGGTTTTGATGAAATGTCAAAACATGTGGAAAAGTTCTATGAAAAACTGCAGGTTATACAAGCTAGAAACTGATTTGATGACCAAGTAAGACTCCAAAATTTAGCTCAGTTGAAGTGAAAGTCAAACGCTATGGAGCATGGTCAACCAACTATAGAGAATAAATCAAACCCAGTCAAAGTTGAAGACTGGAAAAGCATCCAACTGATGAGTAACCATCAGCTTAGTTGAAAGCTAAGGAAAGCTGATGAGACAGAGCTAGCTTGAAAAGCTCAAGCCTACAGAAAGCCGAGACTAAACTGATCATCCATCAGTTAAGATCAGTCACGCTAGGAGAAGAGCTCACAAGGAGAAGCTAACGAAAGCTTTAACCAAAGTAAAGCTTCCAAGGAGCCAACTGAAGTCCAGAGCTGAAAGCTTTGAAGCTAAGCTGCCAGAATCCAGAACTGAAGATCAAGATAGCTGAACTGGACCATTTCAGGACTGAAGCTTGAGGCAGCTGAGGAATTACTAACTGGATGATCTCAGAGTTGAAAGCTGAGATAGCTGAGGACCTACCAGCTGATGTCCAGAACTGATAGCCAAAGCAACTGATACCTGGAAAAGCAGTTATTGAAGATCCTGACAAGAGATCTTGGAGCAGAAGATATTAAATCCAAGAGATCACTTGTCTATATAAGAAGAATGAATCTCATTTTGATCAAGACTTTCACCAATCTAACTCTTGCTATATTTTACAGATATTGAGCTTTCTTTCTCCCTCCCCATAGCTCAAAACTTAAACCTCTTAAGTGTGAAAAGTCCCAACTGAGAAGGTGTGCTTCAAGTTTGAAGCAAGCAGCTAGCTGTTGAAGAATTCCAGCCGGAGCAAAGCTTTTCAGTTCAAGCGATTCAACGATCAACCATTCAACTCAGTTCAAGGAGCATTCAAGGTTGATAACAGATTCAAGACTGTCTTCTTGAAGATCGAGAGAGATCTAAAATCTTGTAAATACAGGCAATAGCACCTAAAGTCTCAGCGAATAGTTGGGACCGGTAAGTGTAAGCTGTCAACCAGAACCGGCTGAGGAAAGGCGTACTGACGGGTCCGTTCTTCAGGGACAATGATAGTTGAAAAGGGAGCCACGCTCAGTTTAAAGGGTGTCATTTTCAGGTTTAACAGATTTCTTCACTGTGTAATTGTAATAAAGAAACTTTACTCTTGCATAGTGGATTGCCCTTTTGCGGAAGGAAGAGAGGACGTAGAAGCAGGAAGCTTCGAACCTCTATAAGTCTTGTGTGTGATGTACTTTTCTGGCTAAAGCTCTTGCATATACACAACTGCACACTATCGTACACAAGTTGCATTCAAGCTAAACTCTCTATCTTAACTGAGTAGTGCACAGATAAGTTTTTAGCGAGTCAAGGGCCCTATATATTCCACACGAAAGTAAAAGTTTTTGAGTTAATTTATTCACCTCTCCCCCCTCTAAACTGACTTAGACTCGCACCGGGACCAACAAAACAGTCTTCAAAGTTTTTGGGGAAAATTGGTATCATCGATCTTCTTTGATTTGGTATTTAGACTTCATAACATTAATCCAGAGGGGGCCACTTTATTTCTAGATCAAACGTTGATTTTGGATGAATTTGGCAAAGAAGGCCTTTGACTGCCTTGCTTATGGATCAAATGTCGACTTCGGGATGAATTTGGTAAAGAGAACATTTGAATGCCGCAAGAACGTCTTTAACTATTTTAGAGAACTTCACTAATGGAATTTCTCCTCAAATTTTTGAACTCTTCAAATGATTTCTAGTATGATTTTTCATCCTCCATATAACCTCTATTTGTAGGTGCAAAAAGAGAGAAGTATGGAGAATTAGGGTTAAAGTGGCGCGATATCGTTGGTCCATCAATATTTGGACTTATCATCATCAAATCTTTGATTTTCTACACAAATTTGACACGTGTTGACTTCTGATTCGTCAAGAGTATCCACACATTTAAATATCAATATTTATTTATTTAATTTAGAAATTAATTCATGTAAATCCCTAAAATAAAAATAAATGATATACTTTGATATTTAAATATTTATCTCCATATCTTAAATATAAATATCTATTTATTTAATTTAGAAATTAATTTAATTAAATGTCTAAAATACAAAATAAATGATATAATTTGATATTTAATTATTTACATGGCATAATATAAATATACATTAAAATTCTTTCTTCTATACCTTCGTCTTCTAGCTCTCAGCTAGAACTGGAACTTCTCTCTGTTTTGATGCTTGGCCAATTTGCAAGGCACTTATGTTAATTTTGACATCAATCAAAATACTTAATAATTAGTTTCTCAACATTTATATGGTTTATTCCTTTTCAATTAAAGTTTACTCCATCGAAATATGATTTATAATTATTTTTTATAATTTATTTTTCATCCCATTAGAATTTATTAATTAGAGTTTATTCCATCGAATTAGAATTTATTAACCAGGGTTTATTCCATCCAATCAGGGTTTATAACTTATGTTAATGAAATATTGGCATATACTAAATAGTGTATATGTAGTACTTGTTAGTTTTGTATACTGGAAGACATGTCTTTGTATACTTTTCTGATGATATGATGATATGGATTGAAAGTTATTGCAGTCACTGTTTGCATTTAGATTATTTTATATAATTGTTCTTTGCAATGTTCAATATACTTACATTGTAGATTATATGGTGTGGGAAGACACACGGTAAGATCATATCATCAGAACCTTGTATTGTATTAAAAAGCTCACGGCTTAGATGGTCCTGAACGCACCATTGGTACACCATAGAATAATCTAATAAGTTAGTTTATCTTGACTAACTGATTATTCTAGTACACTTGTTAGTGTATTGAGGAGGATAACGATAGGATACTATTCTCTACTCTGACCCTGATAGTGAGAGAATAAAGATCCACAGAGTTCGGGTTCTGAACTCATGTTTATTGGTGAGCATATGTGTGCATTGTTTATTGCTTTGATTTATCAATGGGTGAGATCCTTTCGTGGATCAATAAACTTGATATCTTGGGTAATAATAATGTATACATGATGTGTCGTGCAATATGCATGAGCACCGTGTCCTGGTACGCCAGGTTGATGATGTTCACTTGAGGAAACACAAGTTCATGTTGAAACTCTGCAGATGGAATTTATTCCGTACATGATAGAGCTTGTGTGGTACTACTCAAGGTTCTAGATGTTGATTAATTATAGCTATCAGAGGCTGACATAATTAATTAACGAACATTATATCTTAAACACGGGGAATGGCTGAACTAAAGGAGAAAGTATATTCACAAATATGTATTAAATTGGTAGGTCAGTATTAATTCTTTAGTGGAATAAAAGTAATATTTAATTTATTTAATTATATCCTAAATTTATTGGATATTGGAAAATTAAATAAATTAGTGAGCCAATTTATTATTCTTCTAGATCCCGATTGTAGCCCAAATAGACTGAAAGTGGATTGGAGATGGAACTTGAGATAGAGGCCCAAACCCAGTAGGGTTAGGGCAAGATAATTTCGCCCACATCCCTATTTAATTAAGAAGAGGGGGACAAAATTATATAGTTATTATGCAGCCCTCTTTTGTCTCTCAAGATCTCCACAAAATCCACAACCCTATCAGTAGTATACAGCCCACTCTGTTTCTGATACTCAGTTTGAGAATACAACAGAAGATCTCAGAGTGGAATATTATGGAGGAGCCACCGATCCAGTGGAGAAGAAAGGGGCGCCGATCGTGTCATCATTCAACAACAAGATTAGATCTTTAATCTTGTCTACAGACCGTCTATCAATTTATAAGTAAATTCGTATCTATGTTTCCGCTTTATTAGATTCGAATTTGCTATGCATGTAATTTGTGCTAGACGTGTATGAACATACGTGAAACATAAAATTATGATTTGCATGAACATGGGTTAATGAACATCCAATAGATCCTGCGGTGGTTTAATTCGAAAAAAAAACCCAGCAATTGGTATCAGAGCGGGTTTTGGCACTGTTCTAGTTTTAATCATTGCATAAACTTGACACATATATTTAAATTTGATGTTAAATTTATAGTTCTTAAATTTTCAGATTTAAATATGCATGTGTGTCGTTTTTTTATGTGTTCAAAACTTGGATGGATTTTTGATTTGGTTCGAAAATCCTAGTTTTGATGTTGCTAGAATTTTTGGTCCTCATGAATTTTTATTTGGATTGATATTTGATGTTCTTCAAATTTCCATATTTAATCTTTATGGTGTTCAAAAATTTCAAAATTTGTTGTGCTAAAATTCCCTGATTTTATGTTGTTAATTTTTGGCACCTAGGAATTAAGTTTGGATGGCTTTTTGATCAATATCAAAATTTTCAGATTTAATTCTTGGTGTGGTTCGAAAATTATGGTGATTAGAATGAGATTAGGTAATTTTCAGTGTATATCAAAAGTTACCTAATTCTAATCTAAATAGGTTTGAAAATAGAATTATAAATTTGATAATTTTTGAAGTGGATTAAAATTTCCAGATTTATTCTTCTTGATAATTTCAAAACCTATGTTATATTTTTGGTATAGTTTTTGTATTAATGTCAAAATTTCCAAATATGATATATAGTGTTAATTTTCGATTTTGATTAAATTAATTTGGAGAAGATTTTAATGAAAATTAAATTTCCAGATTTATTTAATGAAGGTGGTCGAAAATTAGGTGTATTGGAACTAGATTTGATATTATTTGATGTATATCTTGGTTTACCTAATTTTAATACAAATAGATTTGAAAATAGAATTTGAAATCTTGGAATATTTGGAGTGGACTAAATTTCCAAATTTATTATTTGGAATATTTTCGAAATCTATAGTTTTAAAATTGGATGAGGTAATTTTTTTTATATAGATAAATAATTATCAAAGTCCAATTGGGATAAGGATTTAAATTAAAATATAATTTGGAAGGGTTTGAAAGGGATCAAATTTTAAGATTTTATTCTATAGAATTTTCGATCCTTATATGTAATATTTGGATTAGATTTTTGATTTATATCAAGATTTCCAAATATTATTTAATCAGGGTGATTCGAAAATTAAATATAAATTTGGTAGATAATTTTAATTAATTTCCAGATTTATTTTATGCAATTTTCAAAATATACAAGATTTTAATTTGGTGGATAATTATTTTAATTTCCAAATTTTATCTTGCATTAATTTTTGAATTTATTAATTTTATTAATTGAAATATTCAAAAATAATAATTCATGCATAGAAATCATATGTTATTTTATGTGTATCATATAAATATGATTGTTGGATTTATAGACTATGTTTGTTTGCAGGTTTACCAACTATCATGGCTCCATTTATTTATGTGATGTATGTTTAGTTATGATGAATAAATGATTGGCCGTATGCCGGTTTGGCTACGTGATTTTTAATCCATGAAAAAATCAATGAATTAGGTCTAGGTTTTATTTTATGTTGTTTTAATGTAATAGAAATAAAATTGTTAGACCAAGTTTTTGAGTTGTAATTTTTATTCTAGATTATTAGATTTTTTCTTTCGGAATAGATAGTCTGTATTGAATGAAGATCGGAGATCAACTCAAAGAAGGAAAGTAGTACAGCACCAAGAAGGAAGGTTCACTGATTCACGTCCCGAAACCCTAATTGGAGCTAGAGTTCTGGCGAGGCGCGGTGAGGAGGGGGCGGCGGCCTAGCCCTGTTCCGGAGCTGACTTTCCAGTTTTATCTCATCAACCAACATGAGATATAAGCCATGATAGTTGGATTATTATTGTTACTTATTATGTTTTTTGAAGCATGCAATGTATGTTTATCATTTTATGTGATGTTTGCATGTTCATAAATGGGATAAAATGAAACCTCAACCATAAATAACTAAGTGGGAGAGATTCATACCAAAGTATGTAGAAATCTCATACAGTCTCCATTAAATCTGATTTAATTGAGAAGTGATGGGCATGCGCGTTGACATCGGTCTTCCTCCATATCGGATGTGTCATATCACAGATTTCTCTAGAAATTAAATCTCCTAAAAGGATAGCTGTAGAACACTATTAGAACTAACTGACTTCTCCATCTGGAGCAGTTAATTTTGAAATAGTGATCTTGGTGCAAAGATAATGGTGTTCACACTTAGATATAATTTATTGATAAACTTCCACATGATCGTGGCTTATCAATTAGACAATTACATAACCGTGTTTATTATCCGGCTATTAATTTGCTTGTTATAAGGAAATTTAACTAGAGACAAATTAAAGGTTTAATAACCTATTTAAAAATGAATTTTATAAATGTCCACACTATCGTGGCTTATAGAAAATGATTTTAAAGTGTCAGTGGAAAAGTATATATTTTTTATGAGGCTTTCGATTATATACTGTTTATCCTAAAGTTTGTGACTGTACTGCATGTTTTAATTTCAGTTATTCTATATCATCAATGGCACTCTCCAATATGTCCTCAATCCTCAAAGAAAACAAACTCATCGGTGAAAACTATAATGATTGGATTCGTAACCTTAACCTCGTCCTAGTTGCTGAGGGACACACGTTCGTACTTGAAGAGGTATGTCCTCAAAAGCCAGATGAGGGTTCTAACGAAGCCCAAAAGACTACATATGATAAGTGGGTCAAGTCTGATGAGATAGCACGTTGTTACATTTTGGCATCCATGTCGAATACATTGCAACATCAGCATCAAACTATGAAGACCGCTTATGGTATCATGTTCAACCTTAAGGAGCTCTTTATTTATCAAAACCACTCGGCACGCCATTTGGCAATAAAGAAACTGATGGATACGAGAATGGCTGACTCCACACCTGTTAGGAATCACGTTCTCACGATAATGGGGTATCTGGCTGAGATCGAGACTTGGGTGGAGAGCTGGACAGTGAATCTCAGATTGACATCGTTCTTCATAGCTTGTCCTCGAAGTTTGAGTAGTTCTGGTTGAACATCAACATGATCAAGAAAGATGTTACCTTGATGAATTGTTCATAGACCTTCAGGCAGCTGAATTGCTCCAAAAGAGCAATCCTGAGGCCCACATAGCCGAAAATAGGGCGTCTTCTTCAGGTGTGAAAAAAAAGAAGAGATACGTACCTAAGAAGGTTGCAGATGCGGTGCCTAAGGTGAAGAAGCCAAAGGCAAAGATTCCTCCCGAGGAGTTCAAGTCAAAAACCAAGTGCTTCAAGTATGGCCAACCAGGTCACTGGAAGGCGATGTGCCCTAACATGGAAAAGAAGAGAGGTATATCTCACACTCTTGTTGTTGAAACATGTTTAGCACCTTGTTCTACCCAGTCATGGGTAGTAGATACTAGAGCTACTGATCAAGTTTTCATGTCTTTGCAGGGGTTCCTGGTAAAAAGATAGCTGAGTGAGAATGAGATCACCGTCTACATAGGCAATGCTACGAGAGTGGCAGCTGTTGCAGTGGGAGACGTTATTTTACCTTTCAGTAGTGATAGAACTTTGGTTTTGAAAGATTGTCTTTATGTGCCAAATTTTAGGCGAAACCTTATTTCAGTTTCTAAATTGATTATGATATTCTGTTTCTTTTGATATCAAAGTTGTTATCTTTAGTGGTAAATGTTTTATCTGTTCTGGTAGATTGGATGAACATCTTTACTTTCTTAAACCAATGCAAAACACTACACAAAGACAACTGCTGAATACATCGATCATTGACTCTAACAAAAGAAAATAACCTTCAGAATTGAATCAAACCTATCTTTGGCATCTAAAGCTAGGTCACATCAACCTTAAGAGGATACAAAGGCTACTAAATGATGGACCACTGTCTTCATTGGTACTAGAATCATTTTCCTTGTGTGAATCCTGTTTGGAAGGTAAGATGACTAAGCGTCATTTCCAGTCAAAAGGAAATTGATCCAAAAGCTATTAGATTTGATTCACTCTGACCTATGCGGCCCTATATCAGTTCAAGCTTGAGAAGGGTTCGAGTATTTCATCACTTTGATTGATGATTACTCAAGATATGGATACATCTACCTGTTACGTCGCAAGTCTAAATGCATTGAGAAATTCAAAGAGTTTAAGGCGGAAGCGGAGAAACAAACAGGCAGAAATATCAAGTCACTGCATTCTGATCATGGTGGCGAGTACCTCTCAAGTGAATTTAGAGATTACTTGTCATAGAATGGGATTATATCCCAGTTGACTGCGTCAGGAATGCCACAGCAGAATGGCGTGGCGGAGAGAAGGAATAGAACTCTGTTAGAGATGGTCATATCGATGATGAGTTATTTTGAGTTGTCTATTTCATTATGGGGATATGCCCTAGAAACAGCAGCCTACATACTTAACTTGGTTCATCAAAATCAGTTCCTTCTACGCCCACTAGGCCTGAGCAAAACCAAACCTAAACCGAAAAACCGAACCGAATTGAGGAGTTTGGTTCGGTTTCGTGAGTCGGAACTTCGGTTCGGCTTCGGTTTTGAGTAGGGGAACCGATCATACTTCGGTTCGATTTTGGTTTAGGCCTCCAAAAACCAAATAAAACCGAACCGAACTGAAAATTAATAATAAATTAATTGTATTAATTATATATGCAGCCTAACCTACCAAGCCCAGTCTGTAACAACCGAGCCCAATACCAACCTACCAAGCCTAACCTCATAAATTATTTTCAGTCCAAATCAAATATAATAGTAATTCAGTATAATAAAAAAAATTAAATTAAACTAAATCTGAAATCTAAAAAATGAAAACCTAATTCTAAAATTCCCAAATAATATTATCACTCTCAACTCTCGACAGTCGACTCTCTCAACCTTGTCACGCCGTCGGTGTCAAATCTTGGCTGTCTCGCCATGGCCGAATGTTCATCTGCCGTGAAACAGCTTACCGAACGTTCCTTCTGTTACTGGTAAGTTTTTGCTCTACTCTTTCTTTTGCTGTGTTTTTTTCTTGCCGTGCTTCTCTTAGGAAATAGGAACCATCTCTTCTCTTAGGAAATAGGAACCATCTCTTCTCTTTTAAGGATCTCTTTTTTGTGTTGATGTAAAAAAAAGGGCTGTTAAAAATCACTAACTATTGTAGCATATTATTTTGAGGAAAAACAAATTTTAGTTTTAGTAATTATAAGGTAGGTTTTTAGTCATTTAACAGATCGAAGGTGGTAAAGAATTCTTTGGATTGGAGATGGATAGAAGCTGTAGAGATTCACTTGATTGCACTATAGGATTCTTGGATTAATAGAAGCTGTAGAAATTTCATAATTTGATTAATTAGAATATTGGGAGGTGAAAATACTCTTAACCGAGCTAAATAAATATTTTGCTTGCCTAATTAAGCAAGAGTTACTTTTTGACTGTAGTACAATTTAGTAATTATTAATGAAGTTAGCATGAGATGTGTCTTAATTAGCATGCCCAGTAATACATATACGCACTTTTCACATTAATTTATTGCAATTTGGTAAAGTTTTGATTTTGTGAGAATTGGCAGATTATGTATTTGTGCAGTCACTGTAATAATTAATTAATTATAATATTTTTTTTTTATTGTTGCTATATTTAGGTTATCTAGTGGAAAATGGAAAACTCTAGTGGAAATGACTTAGAAATGGCACCACCGACACCGAGCCAACAAGATTCTACAACAACTACAAGTGCTAAGGCTAAGAGGAAAAAAGTTATAACTCCAAGGGCGAGAGTGTGGGACATTTGGATGATATTGTTTGAACATTTGGAGTTTAGACTTTGTTATTTTATCATTTGATGAGAGAAACTGAGATTATGGGATTGAATTGCACCAAGAAACGAAGACTTATTAATGTGTTGTAACACTTTGAGTAGTTTTAGTTTTGTTTATTTGGTTCTTCTAGTAATTTTGTCATGCTCATTTTTTTTCAACTGTTAATCTTGTTGGGGAAAGCGAACAGAAGGTGGAGTGAGATGGCAATGTTGCAAGTTGTAAAAGCTCGAATTGTACAGTATATATAATATTACAGTCAATTTTTTAAGAGTTTTGAAAAAAATACACAGTTTTTCAGTTTGGACCGAAACCGACCGAACCGAACTGGTCTTATCAGTTTCGGTTTCGATTTCGGTTCGGTCAAACCATGCATTCAATTCGGTTTCGGTCCACAAAAAATAGCTTCGGTTTTTATCGATTTTCTATTTTTGGTTCGGTTCGGTTCGGTCCGGACCGTTTGCTCAGGCCTAATGCCCACAGAACTATGGACTGGACGAAAGCCCAGTTTGAACCATATTCGGATTTGGGTAGCCCAGCACACGTGTTAGATAAGGAAGCTGATAAGCTGTCTCCTCGTACTGATGTGAGGCTGTTTGTTGGATATCCTAAAGGAACAAAAGGTGGTTTATTTTATAGTCCTAAGGATCAGAAGATCATTGTCAGCACCAATGCTCGATTCTTAGAGGAAGATTATGTCATAAACCACAAACTAAGGAGTCATATCATCCTTGAGGAGTTAAGAGGGGAAGGGTCGAATCCTACACCAGTTGTACAAGAAGAGGTACTACCAGACACTGCACAACGTGTCACAGAAGTACAGGAATTGCCTCGTCATAGTGGAAGGGTTGTACGTCAACCCGATAGATTCATTGGTCTGGGAGAGGCTTCAGATTTCCCAGAGGGACTAAATGAATTGGATCACAGGACCTATGATGAGGCAATTCAAGATAAAGATGCAGATTCTTAGAAAACTGCAATGGAATCTGAGATTGGATTTATGGATCGCAATCAAGTCTGGGAGCTCATAGAACCACTTGATGGGGTAAAACTCATTGGTTGTAAGTGGGTCTACAAGTGCAAGAGAGGACCTGACGGGAAGGTTGAAACCTTCAAGGCAAGATTGGTGGCGAAAGGGTACACTCAGAAAGAAGGGGTCGATTATGAGGAAACCTTTTCACCAGTAGCCATGCTTAAGTCAATCCGGATTCTCTTATCAATTGCCGCTCATTTGGATTATGAGATTTGGCAAATGGATGTCAAGACAGCTTTTCTAAATGGAAATCTTGAAGAAAACATCCATATAAAGCAAGTAGAGGGATTCATTGCTAAGGGTCAAGAGCACTTGGTGTGCAAGCTTAAAAGATCCATTTATGAACTTAAGCAAGCATCGAGATCTTGGAACATCCGATTTGACGAGGTTATCCAATCATATAAATTTGTGCAAAGTCCGGATGAGAGCTATGTGTACAAGAAATGTGATGGAAATGTGGTGGTATTTTCTCATACTTTATGTTGACGACATCCTGCTTATTGGAAACAGTAAAAATGCGTTGTCAAACATTAGGGTGTGGTTGTCCGAAAAATTCGATATGAAGGATCTGGGTGAATCCGGACATGTCCTTGGCATCAAGATAATTTGAGATCACCAGAAAAGGATGTTGTGTCTATCCTAGGTGACTTATATCGATACAGTGCTGGCTAGGTTTGCCATGCAAGATTCCAAGAAAGGTTTTATACCTTTCAGGCATGGAATTCATCTATCCAAGGAAATGTGTCCCCAAACACAGTCTGAGATTGAAGAAATAAAGAAAGTACCATATACTTCGGTTGTGAGGAGCTTAATGTATGTCATGTTGTGCACTAGGCCTGATATATGCTATGTTGTTGGCCTGGTAAGCAGATATCAGTCTAACCCTGGACAAGGTCACTAGACTGCAGTCAAAAACATTCTCAAGTACCTTAAAAGGACTCGAGATTAGGTGTTGGTATACCGCTCTGATAGTCTAGTGCCTTTGGGTTATATGGATTCAGATTTTCAATCCGACAAAGATTAGAGTAAATCTACCTTGGGTTATGTGTTTATATTAGGAGGCGAAGCCATTGCATGGAGGAGCATAAAGCATAAATGCATTGCTGATTCAGCCATGGAAGCCGAGTGCGTAGCTTCCTCTGAGGCTACAAAAGAGATTGTCTGGCTCCACAATTTCCTATTAGACTTGAGCATGGTTCCTAAGTTGCCCAAGACTATCACGATATATTGTGACAATTCTGGTAGAGTGGCAAACTTAAAGGAACCCAGAGGCCACAAGGCAAGTAAACATATAGAGAGAAAATACCATCTTATACGAGAAATCATTAAGAGAGAAGATGTGATGGTGGTCAAGATTGCATCAGAGGACAACCTTGTGGATCCATTCACGAAGAGCCTACCAGCTAAGACCTTTAATGGTCACGTGGAGAAAATGGGAGTAAGATGCAGACTTGGTAGTGCAGTTTGAGTTTATAGTTTAGATTGGAGAGTTAGCCAGTTAGTTTTTATGATTGAAAGACATGCTTCAAGTATAAATGGGAGATTGTTAGTTTTGTATACTGGAAGACATGTCTTTGTATACTTTTTTAATGATATGATGATATGGATTGAAAGTTATTACAGTCACTATTTGCATTTAGATTATTTTATATAATTATTTTATACAATGTTCAATATACTTACATTATAAATGATATGGTGTGGGAAGACACACGGTAAGATCATACCATCAGAACCTTGTATTGTATTAAAGAGCTCATGGCTTAGATGGTCCTGAACGCACCATCGGTACACCGTAGAATAATCTAATAAGTTAGTTTATCTTGACTAACTGATTATTCTAGTACACTTGTTAGTGTATTGAGGAGGATCACGATAGGATACTATTCTCTACTCTGACCCTGATAGTGAGAGAATAAAGATCCACAAAGTTCATGTTCTGAACTCATGTTTATTGGCGAGCATATGTGTGCATTATTTATTGCTTTGATTTATCAATGGGTGAGATCCTTCCGTGGATCAATAAACTCGATATCTTAGGTAATAATAATGTATACATGATGTGTCATGCAATATGCATGAGCACCGTGTCCTGGTACGTCAGGTTGATGATGTTCCCTTGAGGAAACACAAGTTCATGTTGAAACTTTGCAGGTGGAATTTATTCTGTACATGATAAAGCTTGTGTGGTACTACTCAAGGTTCTAGATGTTGATTAATTATAATTGTCAGAGGCTGACATAATTAATTAACGAACATTATATCTTAAACATGGGGAATGGTTGAACTAAAGGAGAAAGCATATTCGCAAATATATATTAAATAGGTAGGTCAGTATTATTTCTTTAGTGGAATAAAAGTAATACTTAATTTATTTAATTATATCCTAAGTTTATTGGATATTGGAAAATTAAATAAATTAGTGGGTTAATTTATTATTCTTCTAGATCCCTATTGTAGCCCGAATAGACTGAAAGTAGATTGGAGATGGAACTTGAGATAGAGGCCCAAACCGAGTAGGGTTAGGGCAAGATAATTTCGCCCACCTACCTATTTAATTAAGGAGAGGGGGACGAAATTCTATAGTTATTATTCAGCCCTCTTTTGTCTCTCAAGATCTCCACAGAATCCACAACCCTATCAGTAGTATACAGCTCACTCTGTTTTTGATACTCAGTCCGAGAATACAACTGAAGATCTCAGAGTGGAATATTGTGGAGGAGCCGCCGATCTTGTGGAGGAGAAAGGGGCGCCGATCGTGTCATCATTCAACAACAAGATTAGATCTTTAATCTTGTTCACAGACAGTCTATCAATTTGTAAGTAAATTCGTATCTATGTTTTCGCTTTATTAGATTCGAATTTGCTATGCATGTAATTTGTGCTAGACGTGTATGAATATACGTGAAACATAAAATTATGATTTGCATGAACATGGGTTAATGAACGTCCAATAGATCCTACAGTGGTTTAATTCGAAAAAATCCCAACAGTACTGACGAAGCAATATTACAATATTAATATAATACATTTATATTGCTATTGGAGTTTATTTCATCTCAATTAGGGTTTAATCCATCCAAATATGGTTTAAAATTATTCTTTAAAATTTAGTTTTCATTTTCTAGATTATTGGGGTTTATTAAATCTGAATTAGAATTTACACTAGTACAATTATTTTAATAGATTACAATTGAAAGGCAACGGTTTTAACTGTAACCCATTGTGTTATTTAATTCCACAACGGATTTAATAATAATCGTAGTCTAATTTCTTAGTGTTTTAGCAATTGACAACAGATGCAAAAATCACGTTGTCATTTTATGTTGTGTTATTCGTTTTAGACATCGTCTAATAAACAACGATTGAAATAATTGTTGTAAATTGTATTATAACAATAGACAAGGTAAAATAAATCGATGTATATTAACGTATTTTTGTGGTCAACGGTTTATTAGATAAACCGTTGTGGATATCTATTGTTTATGGTTTTATAGAACGGTGTCGTTTCAGTCATAATTAATTTTTTTATAATACTTTAAACTTTAATCTCTTATAATGGTTCATTACTAATCCAATTACCTCTCAGCAAAAAATTTGAAAACCCTTTCCTCGTGAAAATTCATTACATTATTAGAAGAAATTCCATATCGATGCCCAAGTCCCAACCTCCGACTACTGCCTCTATAACTCCGATTACCGCATTTCTAAAGCCCGTATCGGCCGTGACTTTCATCTAGGCGGAGGCCGGCACCAATCTCCTCTAATTCAAAGCCCTAATTTTGCCTATGATTTTGCGGAAGTGTTTGCGGATTTTACTAATAAAATGTCGTGATCCATGAGTATGGACCTCGAGCATGTCTTTCAAAAAGTATGCAAGATTCTTCATTTCTTTGTTGTAATTTCTCTCAATTTATGTGTTTATCTATCCAGCAGCATGACCCGTTCTAGATTGATTTATTATCTTTTTATTTAATTATTTGTAGTGCTTTGTAGACGTACAATTGAATTGATGAGTTTTAAGTCTTCGATTCAGAATGAGATTAGGGTATTTTTTTTGTATAAGTAAAAATAAGCATACTTTGTAATGATTTTTTATTATTATTATAGTGAGGTTTGGTTATCTAGTAAGGCGGAGTGTGTTGTTGGAAAGTTGTTTGTTGGAGTGGTCTCCATACATACAAACTGAAAGATGCAGGTAATCAGAACCAATAGATGAACTAGAATCACAAAGAGTTTTGTAGGAAGAAAGTAACTAGGATTTAGGGGTCTAGTACTTGTATTGTATTTATATGTTGGAGTATGATTGGTGTCCAATCAGTTATACAAACAGGATAGGTTATGTTGTGCTTGTATTCTTTTTTTTTTCAATTGATATTCTACTGCTTTACTGCATTATTGATATTGTGATTATTGTCTCTAGATTTTTTATGATGATAATAAGGCTTATGCTGACACATTTTCCCATTCTGGAATGAAATTATCAGAAGCTTATGAGAAGAAGATTGTATTAGTAATAGGTTGGTAGTTATGATTTTCCATAGTAAGATTATTATACAATATTTCCTACCTTTCTAAGCAGAACTATATGGTTGATAATGTAATATACATACACACACACGTATCTAATCTTGATGTATAATTGTATTGCAGGGGAGACAAACCTATTTTCAATAATGAACTAGATGTATGAAATTTGCTTAGTAGCCAAGTTTTCTACTCAGCAGTAAGGTGTTCTGCCTTTTGCACTTGTTTGTCTTCCTTCATTGCTAGAGTTTCTTATTGAATTAGCCATCTTAGGTCTTAGTAGCTATCATGGTTTAAAAAGGCTGTTTTGAGGCGCGCCTCAGAGTGAGGCGCCCAGAAAAAGCCTCAGAGGCGCCGCCTTGCCATCTGCTGTTGAGGCTTAAGCCTCGGTAGGTCTGAGGTGGTCGAGGCGGTCGAGGCGGTTCTGAGGCTTAAGCCTCAATTGCTGGGTTGTTTTTGGACATTTTTTAGGGTTTTTATGTGGGCTTTTGTTAGGCTTTGTTTAATTAATGAAATAGATAGAAATAACATCTAAAATAAAGTAATAAACATAAAAATAAATCGATTCAGATGCCCTAATTCAACAGCCACTCTCCCGCGCGAGAGTGGCTGATTCAGATGCCCTAATTCAATAGCTACTATATGTTATTTTAGGACTTCATTATTGAATATTTGAATTGTGTGTTGATTGATGTGAATTTGATTAGTTAAATTGATATATATATATATATAATATATATATTTTTTCCTTCTTGTATTGAGGCTTACGCCTCGGTCCGCCTCAAGGCTTACGCCTCGTGAGGCTACGGGTAAACGCCTCGAGGCTTGAAACCGCCTTTTAAAACCTTGGTAGCTATTGTACTTTCATTATTTATATCTTACTAGCCATTGATGTAGCTTTGGATTGCAAAGACACACTATGATCTCTAGAACGGAATATCCAAAGATGAGTACATGGCATATGCAGTCCATGTGTGTTATTCAAATGGTGCACATTTTGCCATAAAAAATTACCTGAGTACCACATCTACCAATCTGAGCCTGATCACCTCTCCGAAATACAGAGTTTTCGTAAATTGTTTCTTTTTGGCGACCATCAATATGACTAGTTAGCCTCTTCATATCCCGAAACCTTATTTATCTATTTGGATTGAAAACCACAGTAATATATTACATACACCACCACAGCCGTTGTTCATCTGACAAAGATAGAGAACACCTTCTCTATAGTTTTTATTATCTCTGTTATTCAATTATAGTTTAATTGGTTGTCAAATTTTTGAGTTTCTGATTGTTGCAGGTTGAGACCATTGAACAAGCACTAGTGAAACGCTACAGATGAGTGTGTTTTATGTCTTTTTTATATCTCGCTTCTTTCAAAAAAGTTAGCTGCAAAGTTGGGTTATTTAATTTACATTATTGCCCAACAAGTGTGCTTTATGTCTTTTTTATATCTCTTTTTATTGTTTTAAATTTTCTGTAGTTATAGAGTTTGGTGGTATTTGTTAGTGATTAAAATTCAGATACACTTCTTTCAAAAACAAAAAAAAAATTCACATACCTAGCCATAGAATTTCGTGGTGATATTTTTATGGAGTGTTGCACCACGATTTTGGAGTGGTTATATCTGCATGTAATATAAATTAGTTATTTGGAGTTATTATTGCTATGTCTTATTACAATTAATCTTAGAACATGTACAAATTTAATCTTCAATCTATTTCTACTATAAGGCTATGTTCAGAGAATTTATTGTTAATTGTATAGCATATTTGCTTTAGATATTGTGGGGTGATATTTAGTTGGCATGGGACATATATTGTAGTATGATAAACAAATTATTTGCATCAGTGTAATTTTGATATGTAGATGGATATCTTCTACCAATGAATGCTTTTTGAAGATTACTTCTAATTTGTTTTGCTTGGGAAAAATAGAGACCTTTCTGCAACTCACTGCATATATATACTTGTATATAATACATATATATGACTTGTTCTCATCAAACAAATGCTATCCAGTTATATGTTGTCGTGCCTTGTCAATTATATTTTGTAATTTTAAGTACATATATATTTTTCTTGTTGTGGTCTTTAGATTTCACCAAATTGAATGTTTGGAAAGTGAGTTCATCTATTTAATGAGTTCTTTTGGGAAAAAAATCCATCAATTTAAGTATAATTCTCATTGGTATAAATGCAGGTGGCTCTATGGAATGGTGAAAGGAATTTGTCATTGCTCAAGGTTGCGACCAGTATAAATAGAAAATTTTATTAGTGGTTAGTGAGAGATTTTAGCTTTCTTCTTTAATTTTCTGGTTAGTAGGGGATGCTCTTACGTGCTTAATGGATTTTACTTAGACTTTGATATTTTTATGCTATTGGATATTTTTATACCCATTTCATATTAATTATAAAATATGCTATTGGTATTATTTAGAGATTGCATGAATACACAGGTTCAAAACAACAATTTAAGCAAAGCAAAACCAATGTGTATAGTTAAAAAATAACTAAAAAGTACAACAGTTTCTAAATTAAAACATTGTCTTATGAGTAAAATAGCAACTTATGACAACAATTATTCTCACAGAACCATTGTCTGTCTGAGCTAAATTCGAAAAACAACAATAGTTTTTGCCTAAAACAATGTTAAAAGACAATAGTTTTACTGCACGACTGTTGTCATTAGTGATACAAAAACAATGGTTTTTTAGCTGGAACCGTTGACTATTACGAAAAAATTTACCACAATTTAAATAAATTGACAACGGTTTTGCACCGTTGTCGACATTAACTTGACAACGATTTCAATCCGTTGTCTATTGATGGACAAATAGATAATGGCACTATTAACAACGGTTACAAAAGTTAATAAACAACAGAGAATAGTCGTCGTCTATTAGTAAATTTGTAGTAGTGTTATTCTATCCAATTATTGTTTAAAAGTACTTTTAGAAGAAATTAACATACTTCAAGCTTTGCAATCTTCTGTTATGATCGATTGTGGAGGGGCGTCGTTCTTTGTTGATCTACATTATGAAAGTTTATCATTATTTTGTAATGAGTGTAAAATTGTTGGGCATTCTACAAGCAAATGCCGCAAACTCAATGCGTCGAATAATGACACTATGCTGAATAAAAGTACTGGTGTGGAAGGGGCTGGAACTCTTCAATCTGGGGAGAACAGCAAAAAATATGAAATCCCTAAGTTTACGAAGGAATGGGTTCTAAAGTCTTTTGGACGTTTGAATGGGGGAACTGTGGATGCTAATTTCTCGAGAGATATTCAAAATAAAATTCCTACAGCCAATACTTTTGACATTCTCATGGATTTGACACCACCTATTGAGAATGATGGTGTTGGGATAGAATCAGTGCATGTGAATCAGACCACCAAGGAGGTGGAAGTGGTGGCAAATTGTAGTCATGGGACAGGTAATACTCAGCTTCATGATGTTGCAGAGTCATTATGCAGAGGATGCTGTTTTGGATGAACAAAATATGACTCATCATCCTGGTACTGGTCATAAGAGAGATGGTATGCGGTCTTCGGTTAGCTGGGCATCTACAAGTGAGGCGTCAGAGGATGGCTCTGTGCATGAGGATGATATGCACTCGGAGGAAGGTCAGGTTGGGATGCAGGTGACCAGAGCTGAGACGGCAGAGATGAATGATTCTAATACTGGGGAGCATGTTATATCTTCTGATGTGGGAAAGAATGTTGAACGTGACTCTGCAGCAGATGTCCCTCTTAAGCGTGTTTACAAAAAGAGAACTATGACAAGTGCTGCGAAATTATGTATATCTGGTCGCTTAACCACTACGCCGGGAAAGCTTGCTTCTTATGAGTTGGCTGCACCAAATACTATTGCGTTGAAAAACATGGATTCAATAGCAGGTTTACAAAGTAGAACAGACGTGGAAGATGGAGATTTTTTGCGGAATTCCCTGGCTTCTCAATGAATATAATGTCTTGGAACATATTTGGGATTGCTATGGAAATATCCCAAAATATGTTGAGAAAACATGTTCAAGTCTTTAGGCCGGATATGCTTGGTCTGATCGAGCCTAGAGTTCGCTTCTGTAATGTTTCAAGCTCTTACAGGAGGATGTTGGGGCTAATTCCTATCTTTCAGAATGATAGGGGTTCTTGTATGTCGAATATTTAGATTTTTGTTAAAGAGACTGTCAATGCTTCCATTTTATTTGCTTCGAATCAGTTTGTAATGGTGCAGATTTACTTCAATAACTTTAAAGGAATTGTTGTTATTGTTCATGGATCGAATTCTTATGTAAAGCGTAGAGAGTTGTGGCTTGCGCAGAGTGCTCTTCAAGGTTGCTTTGTGATTCTTGGAGACTTTAACGCAGTCCGTGGTGTGCATGAACGTCGGGGCAAATCTAAACCTCCCAAGCATGCATTGACTTTAATAATTTAATAAAAAATCTAGAGCTCTCTGAGGTGGAGTATAATGGTTTGTTTTATTCATGGTTGAGTAGGAGATTTTTTCCCAAGGTTACAGAAAGCAAACTAGATCGTGCTCTTGTGTCTGAGGAATTTCGCAATGCTTGGATTGATATTTCAACATCTTTGCTTCTCATGATATATTCGGACCACTCTCCATTGGTCCTTAATTGTCAGTCTTCCTCAATCTCTGGACCACGTCCCTTTCAATTTTGGAACATGTGGGTTAATCATGATTTATTCATGGGGATGGTTAGTCAGTCGTGGAACGAAGAGATCGCTTGCAAGAGAAAAATTCAGTTGGTGATGCTGAAGCTTAAGAGGATGAAATTGGTTCTTAAAGAGTGGAATATCAAGGTGTTTGGAAATTTTAATTCAAAGATTCCAGTGATAGAAGGGCAGCTTGAATCACTTCAAAAGGATATATCGTTGCATGGTTACACCGATGATTCCTTAGACATGAAAATTTCTTTACAAGCGGAGATAAATGGTCTTTTATTAGTGAAATATTCTCACATGCAGCAACAGAGTAGGATCGATTGGCTTAATGATGGTGATAGAAACGCCAAATTCTTTCATGATCATATTAAGGCAAGGCGGGCTAAATCTACTATTACGATTATGGAAATTGAAGGAGAATTGGTTAATGATAAGGAGAGGATTTCTACTCATATTGCGGGCTATATGAGCGGCTCTTCTTGGAAAGTTGTGTGCATGAGATTGACAAGGCATTAATTCAAAGGCTTGTTCCTAATCTTGTCACAACGCAGCAAGGTGATATTTTGGTAATGCAATATTCGTTAGAAGAAGTTAAGGAGGTTATTTTCTCACTTGATCCTAATAGTGCAGCAGGTCTGGATGGTTTCACAGGGAAGTTTTTTCAAGCGGCATAGGATATTATCCGTAACAGCCCGATCCCTAGGCAGTCATTTTTAAAGAGGACGGGGTGTTTAGACGTAAAAGCCGAAGAAAATAGGTAGATTAATTGGAAATCCAGGGAGGATGTTTTTAGAATTAAACTAAGTTAGCACCTCAAGAACTTAAGCAACTTAACTTTATGACTTGGAAGAACTATCGTCTTCAATGAATTAAAAGGGTCAAAGGATTCAATCTAGTCAAAGGAATGCTAAATCATAGGCCAACCGAAATTTAAACAAAATCCAATGACAAACAGATAGGAATTTAACTCTTTAAATAAACAAGACCTCATCATAGGTCACATCCACTAAGATCCATAAATAGGTCGGAGTCAAATAAATCTTATTGTCCCATTCATAGGACAAAGTAAGGAACAACTCAAGATTAACTGGAAACTAGTAGAATCATGCTTGAAAAAAAAGCCCCGTCACAGGCGAACAACAACAACAAGCATGCAAGACCCATTCATAGTCGACTGAAACTGAATAGATACCAATATGCTCAACAAGTGTGACTTTTCAATTATCTTGGAATTAATGAAAGAATAACTGGGATGTCGAAAGAACATGCTTCAAAGACTTTATTGATATGTAGGAATCATAGCATTTAAAACATGTTATTATCAAGAATCAAGTTACATCAATCAAGACTAAATACTAATATCAGAGTACTTAGCAGAAACTTAGCGGAAGAAAATCATGTAACCATATAGAGCAACAAACTTGAAACCTCAGACAACCCCACCAGTAGCACATCACCGGCTTCAGCATCTCAACCTGAAAATATTTGAAAAAGAGGGTGTGAGCACTAATGTACTCAGTGGGGTTTTATGAGAAAACTCTTGCTAAACTTTAGAAATATCCAATTATAAACTGACGGCATATGGAGAGCAAATCGCAAAAGCCCTCTCCATATCCGCAAAACCTTTTACTTCTTTTCCCGGCACATTTCTTGGCTCAAATCTGTTGTCTACTACACCTTGAGGCATGCCTTGGGATAAGAAAGGGGTTACCTCAAGTATCATTCTGAGTATGCGAGGGGATTACCCAGCAGTGACTCCCTTTACTTTCCAATGTTCAACTCGGTGACTCGAAGGTCACGGCATGATAATGCAAATAAACTGTTCTTTGAGCTCGATAACCTACTTACAATAGAAGTTGTATCCTTCCTTAAATTCCTCCTTCCTTAACCTTAACCTTCCTTACTTAACCTTAACCTTCCTTACTTAATCTTAATCTTCCTTACTTACTTGACTTAGCTAGCAATACCAAGCCTAGAGCAATCGTCTAAGGCTAATTCTTTAATTGAGCATGATCTCGGCCTATAATGGATTTATAACTTACCCTAAAGGCAATACTTAGCTAAATAATCTTTAACAAGATCCAACATTCAAATTCGAAGAAGTGAACGTGCATAAACATAGGTTGCAACTAAAAGCAATTCTAAGTATCTCATGCTAGCATAAATTGTATTTAAATAATTCTAGCATATCTAAACATGCTTGAGAGCTCACTTAACTTATAATAACTTCCTTTACTTTCTTTTCTTAACTTTGCACAGAGACGAACCAGACAGAGCATAAAATACTTTTATTGAATATTTCCCTTGCCTTAACATGCTTCTAGAGCTTACTATCTCAAACCATATATTTGGTTTAGAATTACCCACCTATATGACGAGCACCTTGATAACGAGCACGTAGACGAAGTAACGAGCCGAAAATCCTTCCTCGGACCTCCTTGGGGTTTGCCTCTTCTTACGAAAGTCGATCAATGACTTAGCAGCCCTATTCGAGATCCTAACAAGAAATAGAAATGATATCTAAACCCTCGACCCTTAATTATAACTTAAAACACGAGAATTTAAACAATTTTAAAGTCTCGAAATTACTGAAAAAGAGATGGAAAATCTGACTCGAAAGATCAAGATTATGGACTATTGGCCATTTCTATATCGTAGATCCTTGAAAGAGCTTCGATTTGAGTACTCATGGGCCTCGTGGTTCCAACCGAGTTAAAAGTTATGGCCTCCGGATGAAAACGTGCCGAAACTGCCGCACCAGCCCCCCGCTCTCTCGCGCCCATGCGCCGTAGCGGCACACCTTGCGCGCCCATGCGCCCCGGCGGCACCCCTTGTGCGCCCACGCACCTCCTTGGCTGAGGTGGTGCTCCCGCGGCTGCGGGGTGCCCCGCATCGGTGGCTTCCTGCTCCACTTCTCTCTCCGCTCTCAACTGGGTGGTGCGCTCACGAAGAGCGCTCCTCACACGACTTCTACTCTCTCTCTCTCTCTCTCTCTCTCTCTCTAACATTTCTGAAATGAAATGGGGGATGAGAAAAACATTGGGGGAGGGGTTCTATTTATAGAAAAATATTTAGCTTCCCCGAGAAGCTTCTGCAGTGCAACAATACTGCTTTAAAAATATCGGGTTCTGTTAAAAGGCGCTTTATTTGATGGTGATGTCCAAATGACCTCGTTCATGAAATCCAAAAATACCGGGAGGTTCGTTGGCTCAATTACTATTGAACCAACTTGACTCAGGATAAAGAACAAGTCATCTTGAAGGAAAACGAGAAACGATTCTCTTTTTTAAAAATAAAGTTACTATTCCACACAAGGGACAAATAAAATTCCTGAGCGTTCAATTGACCTCAGAATAAAAATCCGGGAACGCCAACGGATTCCTTGAGAAATTTACTATAGGGTAGGCTTGAAGAAATAAGGCTCGGGTCAACACACGAGATTTCACAAATTTCTAACGATCACGCTCTTACGGAAAAATACTATTCATAACTTCTTTAAACGTGTTTTAAATCACCGGGAACTCAAACGACTTCAGATTCAAAATCCGAAAGCACCGGCATGCTCCTTGGGTCAACGCCTTTCAAACATGACCAAAATTAGCTATAACTGAGCTCGGGTCAAAATTCTCGAAAAGACATTTTCATGAAAAATAACTCCTAAATCGCAGTTTAGAACCGAAACATCCTTATCTAGGCTCTAATTAATTTTTTTAATTTTCTAAATAAAGTCTGAAAATCTGGGATGTTACATTATCGCTACGGACATTTATCGGGCAGTCGGCGTTATTCCTTTAGGTTTAAATTCTAGCTTTATTATTCTTATTCCAAAACAAGCTCGTGTCATTAAAGTGGAGGATTATCGACCTATTGCTTTGAGCAATTTCTTGTTCAAAATTTTTACAAAATTTTTGGCTACAAGGTTGAATGCAATGGCGGCTCGCATCGTCTCAAAGCAACAGTATGGTTTTATACAAGGAAGACATATTCATGATGCAATTATGTTGGCGGCATAAGGGGTTAATACATTAAACAGAACGCATGATGCTCATAACATGGCTTTGAGAGTTGATATTACAAAAAAATTTGACACATTAAATTGGAGATCCATGCGCAGTGTGCTCCGAGCTTTCGGGTTTCCTCAAAAGTTTTGTGACTTAATTCAAAATATTTTGATTTCAGCAAGATTTTCGGTGCTTGTTAATGGATCGCATGTTGGGTATTTTGCTTGCTCTCGCGGAGTCAGACAAGGGGATCCACTTTCTCCTCTTTTATTCGGTATTTTTGAGGAGATGCTAAGTTATTTTCTTCTTCAAGCGGTGGAAAACAATAGACTTCGGCCTATGTCATATGGTAGAGGAGTCCATTTTGCAACTCATATTTTATATGCAGATGATGTCTTCATATTTTGTCAAGCTACTAATTCTAATGTCTCGGTGTTGGCTGAAATAATGGAGGAATATGCCTGTTTATCGGGACAAGTTTGTAGCAAGGTGAAATCCCATGTGTTTTATGGTAAAGGCGTGCGCCCATCTGTCCGTTCGGATCTCAAAGCTTTACGGGGTTTTACGGTTGGTTCTTTCCCCACTACTTATTTAAGAGTTTCTATTTTTGAAGGGATTCCTAGGGTCTCTCATATGTAGCCTATTGTCAATCGCATTCTTTCAAAATTTGATAGATGGAATGATCGCGCTCTCTCCATAGCGAGACGGCTTTGTTTGATTAAATCGGTGATCATGAGTTCAGATATACATTCAATGATGGTGTATCATTGGCCTCAATCTTTGGTGCAGAAGCTTGACTCGGTGGCTCGGAATTTCTTGTGGAAAGGGGATGTTAATGTTCGTTCATACACTGCAGTGAGTTGGACTCGTACTTGTGCGATGGTTAAAGAATGGGGGCTCAGCATGTCTTCTTTTAAAGATATGAATCGAGGATTGCTTATGAAACTAGCATGGGAGCTCATTTCTTCAAATTCTATTGTTATGTGTCTTGGGCATTCTCGATTTTTATCGACTCCTAGGAACATTAAATGAGTTGCTTATTCTTTGATTTGGTCAGGTATTTGTAGTCATGTTCAGGAGCTGGTGACAGACTCGTTTTGCATTGTGGTGGATGGTTCACAGGTTGACTTTTGGCATGATAATTGGCTTGGTTATGATAGACTTGGTATCTCTTCACATATTCATGCAAAGTTTGAGGATAAAGTTGGTGATTATTTATCTAGTGGAGTTTGGAAATTCACGGCAGCTTTTGTTAGCTCTTACCCGAATGTAATGCATGACATTTTGTGTGTTCCAATTGTGTCAGGATCGGATGAGAGATTGTGGTCTAAGTCATTGCATGGCACAGTTACGGCAAAGCTTGCTCGCATATATACTCATGTGCAGTTCCTAACGATTAAATGGGGGAGCTGGATATGGAATTCGAGAATTCCTGTTCAGCGTTCTTTGGTCAGTTGGAGACTTCTTATTTCTCGTCTTTCAATGAAAGATACGCTGCATGGATTTATTGGGCCACAACGATGTGTCATGTGTTGTGGGGCTGAGGAGTTATTAGATCATCTGTTCTGGGACTGTTCCGTGGTGAAACTAGTGTGGAGCTGGGTTTTTTATTCTTTTCAGGTTGCTCATATTCATGCAGCGTCCATCCATGAAGCATTTGTTCGATTTATGTCTTGTTTTTTTAGCTCCCAGATCCTTTTGATGTGGAAAACAGCGGTGGTGCATAGTATTTGGAGCATTTGGACAATAAGAAATAAAGCGATTTATGAAGGGACTCACCCCACTCCTTTGCTTATTATTTTCTCTATTCGTATTACTTTGCGTGAATTATCTTTTATGCAGGAAAGTCGCAGGTTTATACAGAATGAGGTTACTGATTTGGTGATTCTTAAGAGGCTTAACGTTGATCTGAGGCCTTCTCCTCTACGATCGATCACACGGGTCAGATGGAACCCGCCTCCAATTGGTTGGGTCAAGGTGAATACTGATGGCTCGTCTCAGGGTGCACCGGGTATCATGTGTACGGGTGGGGTCTTTCGTCGCCCGAATGGTTCAGTTCTTGGGTGTTTTCATACTTCTGAAGGCGTGGGATTTGTCTTTATTGTTGAGATTATGGTGGTTATTGTAGCATTGGAATGGACTCGTGCATTGTCTCTTGACTTTATTTGGCTCGAGGCCGATTCTACTTATGTGACTTCTCTCCTTGCTTCCAAGAGTCTTCAGGTTCCTTGGAGCTTGAAGGGACGTTGGCGTAGTGTGCTCAATTTTATTAGTACTATTCATTTTACTATTTCGCACATTATAGAGAGGGCAACAGAGATGCTGACTTGTTAGCTTCTGTTAGTGTAGACGCTAGTTTTTGGTTTCATAACATTCCTTGTATTGTGGATGTTGTTCGACAGGATTTATGTAGTCCTAGTTTTTTCCATTTTCATTAGAGGGGTACTCTTTTTTCCATATGGTTTTTCCCACTTCGGATTTTCCATGTGGATTTCGATGAGGCTCCGGTCCCCTAAGTTATCAACATGTGATTTTCGGGACTTTTAGGTTTGTCACGTTTCTTTTCTTTATTTATACATTTCATTTAAAAGAAGAAAACTTTCATTAGAATTACGATAATGCTTTGTTAGCATGACGGTAATGATTCGTTGGTATTAACAATTATGTTATCAACTACTCATCATTTTCTATAAGCCTTACTGAATTATATGAATACCCCCTTCCAAAAAACTTATCAAATATTACAGAAGTGTCACCGCATTTTTTAAGCAAATATGAGTCTTTGATTTTTGTTGATTGTGTGGTGTAAGATGTATTGGATGAAAAATTTTCCAATCAAAATTATATCTGAATGCGGAGTTTGGGGCATCATTAACCAACGTAGACAAGTAAAGCTAGACATTATGACAAAGAACACCGGAGAAGATGGTGTTTGTTTACTCTCCAATTCCCAAGTTGGTATAGTGATTAAGAATGAAACTTTGTTGTTGTTCGAGTGTAAAAGAATGCGGTCCCCCATTTTCTCTCGTTCAGGACTCTATTTATTTACTTTTCGCAGAGCTTTATCCTTAACGAACTCTATCTTTTTTTTTCTTATTTAGGAATGACGTCTATATTCTTCCACCTAACTTAGTCAAATTACTTCTGAAGCGTACGATGAGTTGTGAGCCTTTTTCAAGCATCATTCCTCTAGCTTTATGCGACCTCTCCTCATTGGATTCACATTCTAACTAAGTCGTCTTCCAATGAACCTCTGTGGCTTGGCAAATCTCGACCCTTCTTGAGCTGTCAAGGCTCGCGAGTTACGATCATTTTCAAGTTGTTGAGGCTCGTGATTTAAAACCATTTTGAGCCATCACCTCTCGAGGGGTTCCTCTCTCAGTTATTTATCTTTCCAATCCTTCGACCTTTTTACTTGTGCCTCATTTATACGAACTTTGGCCTGAGCTGGTAAATGTATCTTATCACATCACATACGATGAGTTCTTAGTTCTCACACTATGAT
Source organism: Perilla frutescens (assembly GCA_026008535.1). Taxonomy (NCBI): domain Eukaryota; kingdom Viridiplantae; phylum Streptophyta; class Magnoliopsida; order Lamiales; family Lamiaceae; genus Perilla; species Perilla frutescens. The sequence goes on along the minus strand of BRKX01000010.1, from coordinate 22,665,526 downwards.
TGATTTGCACTATAGCCCCCTACCCCCTCCCTCACACATACACAAATATTGAATACATGACACAATAAATGCTTTGAACACAATCTCACACGTACACATACTAAACAGACAACATGATAACACACACGCATTATATTGTACACATAATACAATAAAACAAATTTTCTCAATACACGCATTATATTGTACACATAATACAATAAAACAAATTTTCTCAATTTAGAAATCGCAAGATAGATTTGTTATTAATCAAAATTAAAAGATGAAAACTATCAATTTACAACATAAATAATTGAAAGTATTGATATATCTTTAACCTAAAAAAATATGTGTTCTGATTTATTTTTATTTTTTTGTTTAATATTAAATTTCATTGAATTGTTTTCACGAATTATCTATAAAATTTATTAAGTAATTTACTACAAGTGATTTAAAAAAAATTAAAAATCAAAATACACTACTTTTTGAATTTTTAAATTTATATTTTCAACAATTGAGGTTTTAAATTGATAATTTTTTTGTATTTCAAACTACGGAGTGATAATAACCTATCTTTCGAAAATAATATACATAAACCATACATAGTAACCATAACCATCCCCCCCCGCCCCCCAAAGTGTCAAATCCCTCCATCCAAATTCATCAAATATTAATTATGTTGCAAGTACAATAAGGACTCAAGACTCCTACTTTTTTTTATGTTTAAGTTTAGTTTAACTAATTAAGATATGTATCGGTATGGTATTGATTCTAAAACTAATAGCTCTTTGTAAGTTAATTGAGACAACAAAGAATCTTTTAATGTATCTATATAAAAAAGATAACATTAATTAAAAATCTTAATAAATTAAAATTTGAGCCAAATACAAGTTTGTATTTTCAACAATAATGCAAGATATCTTTATAAAACTAAATAACAATAAAAAACAATTAGAGTAAATAAAAAAAGTGGCAATTTGATATAGTTAGGGAGATAAAAGGGTAGAAGAAGTCCAAATGAGTTGGCCTTGCAGTAGTACTCCAACTAATGAGATGATGTATAAAAGTTGCCAATCCCATTTGGTAGAGTTTGGTCCCCACATTATCACAATTAGAATATGACATTTTACTAACCCCTACCCTTATAGACAAAACTTGTGAGATTAGTGCACCCAAATAAAATAAATATAAAAAACCAAAATCCTCTAAAAGAACCCTTTTTCCAATCATAATCTTACATTATACATATAGTATATATCTCAATTTTATAAAACATAAGATGAAATATGAAAAGAGATATCATAATGGGAAGTGCTCTTTTCTTGGGGCCAAGGGCAAATGCAGTCCCAAGAGAAGAAAAAAAATAGATAAAGAAAATGGGATTTAAGAAAGCAATTGAATAAGGGGCAATTGTGGCCATGGATGTGAATGCCCTTACCCAAAGACTTCAAACAACCAAAGTGGCCCTTTCTTTAGTGGGGGACCATTTATTGGCATTAAGCAAAAAGATTATGTGGCTAATGATTCTTTAAGATTTGGAAGGTGGAAAAAAGTGGTGCTTAATTTTACTTAAGTTGAATATAGGATAAGATCCCATTCATAACCTTTCATTTCTATTCCATTTTTGCCTCCTTCCCTCCCTTTCCTATTCACTCTCATTTATCAACCATCTCTAAAATCTTTATCATTCTTGCTCTAGGAAAAGCATTTACAACGATATCTTAAAATTGAAAATAACAAGTAATGGGAAGTGATTCAAATTCACTCCAATAGGATAATTAATTAAAGATGATGATTATTAAGTGTAAGATATCTTATTCGGAGGATTAGCAAATTTTACATTCTTATAAACGTATTCGTATTAAACATGTAAAAAGTAAAGATTTACCACGGTTAAAGAATTAGAAATGATCATATTCCATGATTAGTTTAAATAAGTTTAGTCTCTTCATTATAAAAACAAAAAAAAAAAACAGATTGATTTGAAACACGCATAATTTTAAAAAAAAAATGAATTCCAATTTTTTTACTAAGTAAAAAGGCTTAACAATAAATAGAAAGAAAATTGTTCCAAGTGACAAGTAAAACGCGTGGTAGGGTTAGAAATTCCAAGAAGGGGAAAGTGACTCTCAAATAGTAAGACAAGATATGATTTTGTCAATTACTTAAGAGTGCCCTTAAAAATATATATCCTCAACTTGAGAAAGTAACCTCATTATGAGAATAATTATTGAATTTCGTACCATTCATTAGCCCAAAGATTAAAGTAAAGATAAGCCTAATCTCGATCATCATCACTAATACAAAATCAAACCCCTATTAGACTATCATAATTCTCTTGTTTAAGGGGGTTCTCTTTCTCTCTCTCTCTCTCCTCTAAGTCCACCCAAACAAAATAAAAATAAAGAAAAAAGAAAAGGAGATTTCTCTCTCTCTCTCCCCCTTCCTATCCCTCAAAGGGGAAACGCCGTCAAAAACAAAACGCCGTTTCCCTAAACTAGTCCCATTTCTCACGTGACTTTGAAACTACAAAAAGTTTATAAAGTTGAAGTCACGTGACCTATCAGATGGCGTTAGAGCAGTTAAGTTTAGGTACGGTATCCGTTGACGGCGGAGCAGACGGCCGTCAACCATCCGGGGATGGCGGCGGCGCCGGCGCCGGCGATGAAGGAAGCAAAACGATCCGGCTTCCGCGGTGGACTAGGCAGGAGATTCTCGTGCTCATTCAGGGTAAAAGGGTGGCGGAGAACCGGGTGAGAAGGGGACGCGCGTCCGGGTCGGCGTTCGGGTCGGTTCAAATTGAGCCGAAGTGGGCGTCAATTTCTTCCTACTGCAAGAGGCACGGGGTGAACCGGGGCCCGGTTCAGTGCCGGAAGAGGTGGAGCAATTTGGCCGGAGATTATAAGAAGATAAAAGAGTGGGAGTCGAAGATAAAGGAGGAAACGGAGTCGTTTTGGGTGATGAGGAATGATTTGAGGAGAGAGAGGAAATTGCCTGGGTTTTTTGATAGGGAGGTTTATGATATTCTTGATGGCGGCGGCGGCGGCGGCGGTGGCGGTGGTGGTGGGGAGGAGGAAAGGGGGATGGGTGGTGGGTTGTGTTTGGCTCTGGCGCCTGGGCCAGCGGCGGAGTCTGGCGATGGGGAGCCGGAGGCGTTGTTTGATAGTGGGCGGAGCGCGGCGGTGGATGATGGGCTGTTCTCGGATTTCGAGCAGTCGGGTCAGGAGGAAGCGGGTCGGAGTAAGGAAACTCCGGCGAAAGATATACCCGGTCCGACGCCGATTTCAGGTTAACTAACTGATTATGCCAAGATTTTTTTTTTTAAATTTTTTTAATTTTGGTTGTATGGATGGACTAACAGGAAATACTGTAGGTGTTGTATATTGATTATTGTTGGAATTGAAACATTTGAAGATATTTTATTATGAAATTTAACATTTGAAAATGCAAGTTTTGTTGGTTGATAATGTTAATGTATAGTGATAACAAGACAAATATATGAGAGGGGTATTTTATGTGACAATTCCTCAAATTAGTGGTGATGGTAAAATATCGAACCTGCTGCTAGGATCTTTTAAATGTTGTTGGAAGATACAGAAAATACATGTACACATGTTAAATTAAATTTAAACGAATGAGAAGACACATGGTTTATTTTTATAAAGGCTATGTTTCTGGGTGCACATAGCTTAGCTGCAGTTTTATTTTCTTTCTTCCAGTTTTTTAAGGATTTACATTCCGTAAGACACTGGAGTTTGTTCACAACTATTTATTTATGTGGATAAGCTCTCTGTTAATCTCAATCAACATTCTTAATTCTTAAAACTAAGTGGCTTTCTCAATCTAAAATTGATTTATTGTGGATTTGTTTATCTGTCTGGTTGATCTTAGTACATGTTTCTTCAGTTGCAGAGAAGCAGTGCCGATCATTTCCTCAAGAATCCCCTGCTCGAGGTACTTTTTTCTCACCCGCATCATCATATTTAGTAGATAGATGTATCATTTGCTCAAGTTGTTGCGCATGGCATGATTGTTGGATGATGCATAGAAACTTTTCCCATTCCTACTTTCTAGTTGAAATGATTTTTTTTATTTTCATGGAAAGGGTCTGAGATTTCATTTAATCATTTTGTCCTATATAATTTGGATTTATGAACAACCAATATCCACAGCCAAGCTAGTGTCCTCTTTTTGCAGCTCTATTTCTTATACTCAAATGAATTGGAAAGCAAGCAGAATTTGACCCATTCATAGTCATTTGATCTTGTGCTCTGATTTGATTCAGAATCAGTGCATGTATTTCATTTCTGGTTTTTGGTTACCAACATGGATTTCATTTCTGCATGTATATATATAATTTCTCATGTATATTTGCAATGAAAATTCCATTGATAGTTGCTTTTCCACAAGAGTGGTTCTCTTGAAAGCTTTGATGAGGATGAGGAGGTTGGAAGCTCGAGTGAGAATTGGTCTCCCGCAAGCTTGTTCATTTTTGTTCTTGACAAATGTTGTGCTTGATTTTCAGATACAAACAACAATGAGAAACAAGCTTGTCCAGAAGCTGAGATTCAAAACACTCAAGGAGGAAGGAAAAGAAAGCGATCTGCAAGTGATGGAGAGGGTGAAACGACGGACCTCCAACATCAGTTAGTCGAAGCATTAGAAAAAAATGGGCGGTTATTGAGCACGCATCTAGAAGCTCAGAACACTCATCTTGAGTTGGATAGGGAGCAACGGAACGGGCATGTGAATAGCTTAATAACAGTACTCAACAAGCTTGCCGATGCTTTGGGAAGAATTGCAGACAAATTGTAGCAAACAAAGGTTTTATGGTAGTTGTACAGAATTGTTTTTTATTCTAGTACTAGTATACCATGGAAGGTTTTGTTAGTTTTGGCCAAATTAAAGAATGGTTTCATACTTTCTTCTTTGTTTCAATAAACCTTTTCTTTTCTCATTCCGTCCCTTTTAGTCTAGGGGATTTAGGTGCAACACAGTTTTATAGCATTATTATTGTAATAAAATTTGGGAAGTTGCAAATTGTTGCCTCCTTCACTCCGAGTATAATAGTGAATTACTGTGATTGTTGTGTTTCCAATTTTACTTGTAAACCAACTCGTATTTATGGATGAGAATGATTTTTCAGTCTCCTGAAATGAAAAATAAGTAATGTGAGCTCAAGCAATACTTTAGAATGTTTTGTAAAATTATTGAAATGCTTTCTAAATGTTAAGTGCAATAATTCCCTAAAAAAAAATGTTTTGTAAAAGGCAAACTCTTGCATGCATCATGATGCAAATAACACTATATGAGACGGGGTCAGTTAAACCTGCTTTTGATCCAATCAACGCGGGTCAACCCGCGCTTTGACCCGGTCAACTCGCTTTGACTGGGTCAATCCATAAAAAAAACTGTCCAAAGTGAGTATCAATCTTCCTATTAAAAAGTATCACAAAACATTCGAAAAGTACCATCTGTATCATTTAAAAGTAAGGGGTCTGCTAGTTATTTTATATAAGTTTATTTAGTTCAAATTATGATTTTTTTTTTTTCAGTTTTTATATTGTATGTGTTGAGATTAATCTAAAACAATCATCATTTCAAGAATTTGGAAAGGAAAGCAAAACACGAGTTCGGTAAAAAAGCAGAAAACTATTAAGTACGATAAAAAAAGTATCAACCTGAAACGTGAAATAGGCGGATATAACCGTTGTTGCACGCAAGTCCACCCCTTTGTAAAATTATTAAAATGCTAAGTGCAATAATTCCCTAAAAAAAATGCAAGTAGTTTTGAGTTTTGATGTCAAATTGAGAACAAGAGCGAGAGAGAGAGACGTACGACTTATAGAAAACGCTATTTGGTTAAGATCGCATTTCCCTGGTTTCAGTTATCACCTCGCTTCATTGTCTCGTCTTCAAATCCCACCGGCCACCACCACTGGGAATCAGTAATTAGGTTCAGATTTCTATATCTACTTTCTTTTACCTTTTTCTTATATGATCGTTGGAAATATTCTCCGATTATAGTAGAATATCTATAAGGGTTTTTCATTCGGCGACGGCATGATTCTTGAATTTTCAAAAACTTCTTGTCTTTTGGGAATTTTGAGCCTGATGGCAATATATACTTTTTTTCTGCATCTTCTTGTTCTTATTTATTTCAGTTCCCTTTTTTATGCATAATATTTCTCCTTTCTTGCCAGAGTTCTCTGCTGATCCATTTTTCTTGTTTTACGATTATTACTCGTCTTTGCTATTAGTTTTGAGGTAATTGCCTTGCAGTATAGGTATAAGCTTTGTCCTCTCGAATGAAATGCCAGCTAGTACTCTTTTACTCTGTTTTACTGCAAAAAAAAAAAAAAAAAAACTATTGATGCACATGCATTTATCCACAAAAAGTTGATATCTTGATTGATGGATTGAGTATTCAATTACTGTGTTATGGAAAACGTTTTGCGTATTGAATGCCAGATTGATTTTCTCTTGTTTCAGGGTTTAATATTTAGTTAAAAGACAGTCATGGAGGTTGTGGATGATCCAATCAGAGTGCAGACCTTGGTTGGTAAAGAGGCCGTGCCACCTCAATATGTGCAGCCGCTCAACACTAGACCTCAGCGTATTGTTGGAAATGGGAATGATAACGATAATGATGAGCCATCGCCACCTGTTATTGACCTTAGCGAAGGCAGCTCTGTCCGTGAACAATTGGAACGAGCTTGCAGAGATTGGGGAGCATTCCATGTGATCAACCATGGCGTTCCAGTTGAATTGTTGGGAGAGATGAGAAGACTGGGGCGCTCGTTCTTTGAGGACTGCACAATGGATCAAAAGCTAAGCTATGGCTGTGACCCTAATTCTCCTGCTTCTGAGGGGTATGGAAGCCGAATGCTGGTAGCATCTAATGATACAGTTTTGGATTGGAGAGATTATTATGATCACCACACTTTGCCCATATCCCGTCGAAATCCATCCAAGTGGCCCCACTTTTCTCCTAATTACAGGTGAATCTTCTTCTCCTACATTGTATATGAGTAATTATGGTACCTTTTGTTGGTCTTGGTTGGCCTCTGATATGCCTACTTTAAGTTGCATGAGTTCATTGTGTTGATGGCTTCATTCCTTATGTCATATATGATGTAACTGTCTGAAACAACTCGTGTACCAGAAAAGTTGTAGCAGATTATAGTGATCAAATGAACTCCCTTGCTGAGAAGTTACTGTGTTTGATCTCCGAAAGCTTAGGACTGCCATCTTCATGCATTAGAGATGCTATTGGTGAATTCTATCAGAACATCACTGTGAGTTACTACCCTCCTTGCCCGCAGCCCGAGCTTACCCTTGGTTTGCAATCGCATTCTGACATGGGTGCCATTACGCTTCTCATCCAAGATGATGTGGGGGGACTTGAGGTCTTGAAGGATGGAAAATGGGTATTAGTAAATCCATTATGTGATGCTATATTCGTGATTTTGGCTGACCAAACTGAGGTATTTGTTTATCCTGATCAAGATTCTGCCAGCATGCACTGTGAATGGTTCGTGGTTTTTTTGCAAGATCCTCTGATAAGACACTATGAACTAAAGTTGTTTATAGTATATGATTAAATATAAAACCATTTTATCTTAGATATAATAGCTCACTTGATGCTGGAAAATGTTGATACCTTCTGCATCTTGTGATTTGTTTTTACTCTTCCATCACTGATGCGCTTACGGGCTATATATCTCCTATTCATAGCAAGTGTCAGTATGTGATTTGGCTGTTTGACATGTTTTAGAATGAGAATCTGCACTCGAGATTTGACTTGGTATCATGTGAGGCATTCTGAACCTGCTCATCCTAGGATATGCAGACAACAAAGAAATGCAAGTATGAGTTTGATTTGTTTCAAAGTAGAAGTTAGGGTGCTGACAATGTCGTATCTTTCAGATGATAACAAACGGACAGTACAAGAGTGCTCTGCATCGGGCTATCACCAATGGCAAGAAAGCACGGCTTTCAGTTGCCACGTTTCATGACCCTGCGAAGATGAAGATAATATCTCCAGCTTTCGAGCCTCCTAAATATCGGCCCGTGAGGTATGGGGACTATGTTTCATCATGGTACACACAAGGGCCAGAAGGAAAACGCAATGTTGATGCTCTTCTGATTTAATGAAAAAACTGCTTTCCATCTTTATCTGCTGTTAATTGCTGACTGCTTTCTCCCCTTGTCTGCACACAGTCACAATATTCTTGATTATTCCTTCTGAATCTTAAGATTGAACCCTATTTCTTTATATATATATATATATATATATATATATGATAGGTCTTATACGCCTTAATTGCAGATTGTTAATTGAATTAGTTATTAATTTATTTTGCTTATTCAGTTTATTAATTATTATTAGGTTTGGACCTGCGGGCTTTGCATGGGCCGCAGCCACTTTTGATTCCTATTTAGGTTATTCGTTATTTCCCTTTCTAGGGTATGCTTAGAAAAGTATCAAACAGCTGGCACGATTTGTCTGAGGGACCTTAGGGTTTGAGTTCTGTCTAGGGTTTTATCCCGTTGGATTAGTATTGCAGTTCTTATTTTCTTCTTGCTCGTGTGTATTGCGTGTTGTCTCCGTTTACTTCTATCAATATATGTGGGGTGAAATGCCATCTTAATCATGGTTAGAATACAGCCATTCTTTTCCTCTATCACTTGAAATTGAAGGAATTTGATATATCCATCAAAATCAGAGTAGCAAAATATGTCTACCTTAGGCTGAGATATAGTGAATCAATGTATAATGTTACTAGCTTTGTTTTTTATAGTTAAAAAGTGGTAATGCTTTGTGATGTATGGATAGAGATGATATTAAGACTTCACAAAATTTTGCTCAACTCACTATATTTGAAGGATACCAGGTTTTCTTTTTTCTTTTTGACTTGCTAAGATTTATAATGGACTTTGGGTTCCTAATTCTCACATTTCAAAAGTTGAATGTAAGATTAGAGGTGGTGATTGGAATTTTTATTACATTTTACTCTGAAATTGTGTTTTAATGTATATTTTTTGTCTTTTTTAAATAATATTATACATAATTAATTTTTAACATATTATTTGCCTTTTTTGTAAAAATTATAGTTGAGCATTCAAAAATAACTTTTACCAAATATTTATATGCATGTATAAGTTATAAGAAATAATAAATGTTTTTTTATATTCATTTTTTAAATCTAATTTGGAATCGGAAGAGGGATTCCAATTCCATCCCTTCTCAATTTTCATAGTCGTGTGAGGGCCGGATTGGTATGCTATTTAGATGCAAATTCAATTATCATATATGATTTGATGCATGAAATTATTAATTAATACAAAATGTATACAATCACTATATTAAAAACTAATTTATATGGAAATACTTTTTTTGGGAGAAAAAAAATATATATGGAAATACTTAAAAGAATTGTACGAAGATACAATGTTACTATAGTACATATAATGGAACTATGTACACAAAAATCACATTATATATACACACATATATATGTTAGAATTTGTTGTCTTAAATACAGTGAAAAATCAAAACTACGTGCAAAGTTATAGACAATGTTGCAGTCAGTGTTACTCACGTACCGACAGCATTGTTGCACAGAAATAATTTTAAAACACAAGCACAAATTACTTGTGAAAAATGTCAACATCCAGATAATAGAGTAGATGCTGAAGCTAGTGTAAACACTATTATGCCTTTAACACACAGAGGGAATGAAAAACAACTTATACGCAGAGATTGTTTCGATTCACTCCCTTAACAACACTCTATGAACAATATAAGGGAACTATCCTAACTTCATTCACTTGAATAATCCCTAACAAATACACTATCTAACTGCTAGATAGCTAAACAATATATCTACTCGAAGCTCTGCCAACACTCAATCTAATCAGTACCTGCACACACAACTAAGATAAAACATATATATAGTTGATCCAAACAATAAATTTGATGTTAATGTGAATGTTGATTAGACTCTTGTAGATACTTGCCTCAAATTCTGGATTTTCTCATCTGACTCATGATATTTTCTCTGCTTGGATAAGTTTTTCTGGAGAGAAAACCACTATTTATAAATCCCTCCAAACGCAGCGGTTTCTCCATGATTCCTCTTCAGTTTGCAGCGGTTTTCCATTATTCCTCTATGGTAATGAATCGGTGATAACTACCTCCAACACAACTTTCCACGTTCTCCACTTCTGCATGCAACTATTCCAACATCTCACTGGGAAGACATGTTAGTTAGTGGATAAAGGAAAGAAAAAACATGAATCCTAAAATGTAGGAACAAATTGGCACTATTTCAAAGCCAAAAAAAAACTTCACTATCTTAACTACCTATATCCACTAATTTGAACTCAGATTTTTGTAAATATATTAAATTAAGATAGAAAAATTAATTAGATTAATTCAAAAGAATTAATACTAAAAATTAGAAAATGATAAGATAATATGCTCAAAATGTTGTCGAAATGATGTTACACATCGTATATAACATTGAGGACAATGTTATCAACAATGTTAATAATATATGATGTATCACCGTTCCTAATAATATATATAATGTGTGAATAATAGAGATGGTATAATAATATAACAATATACAAATATCTGGTGGAGACGATAAAATAATATACCGGTAGTTAGAGAAAAATTATAATTATAAGCAACGACATCATATTCCATATTTTGCAACTATTTATAGGTGATGATATCATATAATATTTGAAGCAACTTTTGATTATATATTTATAGATATATTGTAATTTGGATAAAAAATTAAGTAGAAAAGCATGGAATTGTCGTAGCTTCGGTGTCTCCTAGTTGTGAAGTGTCCCCATCTGTCTCTCTCCTTTTGCTTTTTCTTTCTATTTTCTTTTTCTCTTTTTTATTTTTTATTTTTAATTTCAGAATTCCATCTTCTTTTTTCTGTACCTCTTAAATTTTTAATGAAATAAGCCCCTCTTTTTTCTGCCCCCACCTTACTTTGCTAGTGTCTGTTTTTCCTCACAATTTTTTTTTTAAATTTTTTTTCCTTTTCATTATTGTTTTTATTTGAGGTTTCTTGGTTGGCAATCGATGCATCGCACGTGGCGATTTGTTCCTTGTTTTGCAATCTCCTATGTCATCATTTCGCCAATTTCAACAAAAAATTATCACCAAAATATGGGATTATATGTTCATATTTAGTGGAGAAATGACATAATCTTCTTCTAAGTTAAAGGTATGAAAAAAAAAAACCTAGAATTTTACGGCAGAGTTACAAATAAGTATGACTTTTATGAGAGTGCTTTTTGGAAATTCGAGAAAACTAGTAGTATATTGTTTTTCAAAAATATAATTTGGGGGTCCTTTTGAATTTAAGCTTGTCTTTTTGTGTGAGAATTGTGTGAAAAGAATAATGTAAATTTATTATTGAAAATGATGGGACTTGCTTGGTAAGCTCAAATCTCCATCTCCATGGTTTTATCATGTCTTTTTTTGTCTTTTCACACCAAACCCACCCTTATTTGGGCAAAGAATAACTATGGGCTATTGTTTCATTGTCCATCTACAAATGGGAAAAACGGGTAGGTATAAATTCCATTAATTTCACTTTAGTATTCAAGGTTTGGGTTTTATAAAGTTATGTTTTAAAGTTTCAAAAGTTACATATTGATACCCCAATGTTTATAAAAATTAATACTTATAGCATTAAAATAATTTTTCAACTTCAAAAATATTGATGTGGACTATCAAAATTCTTCGAGCATAGTCTTTAACTGATTCAATTTGTACAAATATTGGATGCGGTTGCTGCTCTTCACCATCTTCGACAGTTCACGTTAACTAACCATTATTTTATTAGCAGTAAAAATAACCGCAAGTATACGGTGGAAGTGTAATACGTAATGAGCAAGAGTATCGTATCAAAGGAATTGTGATGGCAAATAACAATGTGGTACTAAAACATAAACATTTCATTAATATCTAGATACTGAAATGATAGAATAGAACATAAACATAAATACTTCAAAAATATAAACACAATTAACTTAAATAAAAGAATTAATGAAAATAATAGATTCTAGAGGAGAGTTCATACAATGGCGTTCAGGACAAATTTAATGACCACTTAACCTTATTTAATTCATCAAAGGTGGAAAATCACTTAACTATTATCAGATTGTTCTCACAAACATATATCATAACATAGAAATAATAAACATACACTTCACTGCGATCAGTTTTTCACACACATCATTACTCACAATCAAGTACCTTGGATTTAAATTCATATGCAACACTTGTTCACTTGGTCGGTCCTTCCAAACATCAAATAAAATGATTAACCTATTTTATCTCATTAATTAATCAGTCACGACTAGAAACTTTCAATTAATTAATTTGCATACATATGCTACGGCCGTCAACATATATATGAGAAATCCAAACTAGGAAATCAAATACCCAATAATAACTAGAAAATATATCTCAATAAATGAAACCATGAAATTCAATGTACTTATAAACCAAAGAATCCAATAAAACAATTACCTAAACATGACTAAATAAAAGAAATAAAACATGAACATGGTAAACAAAACAATGTTCAACCCAAACAAGAACCCATAGTCTTCAATATTGACGTAGCCTCCAGAATCTCCATTATGCCTCCATAATTATGTTCACCTTGGTACGTCTCATGTTACCTTTTGTATCCTCTTTTGTATGCCTCTTTTCTAATGTGTAGAGAGGGTATTTATAGTGTTGGAAGGAACCTTATGGTTAAAATGAAGCCCAAACTGGAGAAAAGCCTTGAAAATCCCAAATTGGATCCGTCCGGGTCGACTGGTGGGTCGAGCACCAGTCGACCAGACCATGTGTAAATTGTGAAGGATTGGGTCAACTGGTGGGTCGACTAAGCGCATACTTCACTAAAACGGCTCGTTCTCGCCCGTTTCTTATCTGATTGAGTCGATTTAACTTGCACAACGCTCGTAACTCGATTCTACATCTTCCTAGACTCTTCAATCATCCATTTGGATTATGTTGAATTATTTTTATCAATTATCATGGGCTTTGCTCTTTAAATTCGGTCCAATAGTCTAATTGGTCCCTCATTTAGCTCTCCAAGCACATGCTTGATCATTTTGTATCAAATAATCATCAAAATAACCACTATTACTGCAAAACTCACAAATACATCAAAAACCTAAAATGATAACATAATGAGCACAAAAGCTATGAAAATCACACAACTTATCAACTCAAACATCATCAATTCATATCTAAAAGTTGTGTAAAATACACGACTGTCAGTAACCTTTGAAATTTTAGGACAAAGTGTATAAACATGATGAAAATTGGTTACTAGAGTGTAACTAACTCGTATAAATATAATGTGTGCGCATATCTATCTAATAATTTTGGATAAAATGCATTAAACTCTCTCGTGTTATCAAAATATTGTATAATTTATTTATTTTTATAAATTCCACCAAATATCTACGTGTTTTTAAAAAGTACGCACAATTCTTTTTTTTTCAAATTTAGACCAAAATTTTTGCTTGAAAATGAGATTATTCTGGACAAAATTTTTTAAAAAGGTAAATTGTGCATATTTTTAAAAAACGCAATGAGATTTTGTGCGATTTTAAAAAAATGCAAAATTTCGATAATAGAAATGGAATCTAGCACATTTTATCCTATAATTTTCCATTTTGAATTGAACCATCACATCATGACATAACATCACTGAAACTAATTCACTTTGATATCCCTCACTAACTGAATTATGGTCCAAGGATTATAATGTACACATTTATTTCCCAATGCTACAATTGCATATTAAAATATAAGATTGATGGGAGAAAAGAAACAAAAAATAAAAGGGGTGCAATTTGTTTACATGTGCGTGAATTAGTACAAAGGCCGGCGACAGCTCTATTATTTTTCGGCCACGGCATATTCAGTTGCACTTTTTTTTTATATTAATTTTTGTTAGATATTCTATTATAATTGCCTTTTTTTAATTTAGAGTTGATTATACCAATTTAAGCCGAATATATTCCTCTAACCATATTGATAGATTGATACTCGTTTTATATTTTCGGAGGCTTGAAAAGTTAGTGTGTGAACAACGAAAATAATTTTTTTTTTTCAAGTTACGATCATGTAAAATATTATAAAGCATACACTTACAATAAACAAGTTCCAATCTTATATATATATTTTGAGGAAATCCAATCTTATCTTGTTGATTGATAATAAATGACTCAAATAGAGTATTTCTCGTATACAAAGAGAGAGTTTCGAGTTCAATTTCTACTAATGTCCCCGCATGCATTTAGAAGATATATATGGAAAAGGGCAAAAAAAGAAATTGCAAGTAGTCAAAAAGTAAACAAGGCTAGGCCATAGTTGCTGTGTTAAAGTTATCTTCACCACCATGGATTCTTTTTACTTTTTTGCGTTTGATTTTGTATTTGGGATTTGGGAATTCTTGCTTCATTCATATTTTAAAACAAAAATTACAATACTATAATGCAATGAAAGTGATAATCCCACCTCCCTAATCTCTTACTTTGTTTTTTGGTCTTTGACAAAACTGCACAAAATATTTATAAAAGTTAAATATGTTTCCTCTGCCCCCAGTGGTTCTCCACTAATCTAATTAATAATTACTAATTAATCTGGTCCTTAATCTTGGATTTATGCATATATATATATGTGTGTGTGTATTATATTTTTTTATAGTAATAAAAATTAGCACTTGCAGATTAATCTATCTTGTGCCACATATAGCACGTATCAATTAGTGAAGCATTTCTCAATGCAACTCATTAAAATTTATTAATCATTTTTAGGGAATAATTCATACTTCAGTAACTTATCCAACACACATAAAACACCCAAATTCAGTTCCTTTTTCTTTATTTCTTCCCTATTTAAGATAGATGAATTATGTGTGAGAATATTTATGCCATATGATGTGATTTATTCTAAATCAATTTAAGAGTATGAACTAACGATATTCTCAAATTTATAATTTTTTGTTTCCTTGTGTGTGTGGTGTTTGCCGATGAATAATAGTTCGATAAAATTATATTAATAACTGCTCGAATTAGTTATATAAAACCTGATGGATCAATAATATATTCATGAATTAATTGGTTTGAGCAATTTTTTTCTACCAACTATTAAGTTACTTTAATTTGAATAATTTATTTTGGAGGATTTAATTCTAGTTATTCGGTGCAATAAGGTCACACTGAATCTTTGCAGTGGCGATTCTAAAACTTGAGACGTTTCCCATTTACACACAAATTTCCACCGCTTGGGTGTTCCCAATTAGACATTGTATTTATTTTTGGTAATAATACGCACATTATTTAAGACTATATAAAAGGAAAATTGATATTATTACTTGAAATTTGTATTTTATTGGATAATTTGATTGACATTTTTATAAGTTTTGATTGGCATTTTTGGTAAGTAGGTGGAGGTAAAATTTGGCTCTTGCGATCCAATAATTTAAAGAGGGGATAAAGGGAAAGAAAGAGTCAAAATAAAGTCATATTTAATGGAAGACAATGACTCTGTCATCAAAGACAATAAGAATGAGTGTTGTTACACTATGGGACTATCCAACACTTCATAACATTAATGTCTCTCATTCCACCACAACCTTAACATTGCAAGAGAAATCACTACAACCAAACAATTACAAAAATCCAAAAAAAAAAAGAAAAAAAGAAGAGGAAAAAGAATTAGTGGACCTCTCATTTCTCATGATTCAAATCAACAAGTTACCAAAACTTCCTAAAATCCAGATTTATATACATGGATAGTTTTTTTATAAAATTCCTAAAGAAATTCAAGAAACTATACCTCAAAAGCCACTTGAGATTCGTTAGTTTCGACTTGTGCGTGCCAACCGTATGTCAAATCTTAAAATTATTAATTTTTTTTTTATTTTTTCTTCAATTTTAATTTCTTTTGATTTAGTATAATTTTGCATTATTATTTAAGGTTTATTCCACTCAATTAAGGTTTATAATTATTTTTTTAATATTTAATTTGCATTTTTTAGTTAATATAATTAATTTTTGGGGTTGATTATTCCAAATTTAGGGTATATAATTTTCAAAAAAAATATTTTTAACAATAAATATTAATTATGATTAATTATAATATAATACATTTTATCTTTATAAAAAGATATTATTAACAATAAATAATTTTAATGTTAGTATAAGATCAGCACACCTAGTTGAGACTAGAGGATCTCTACTCCTCAAAAGCGGTAGTAATACTCTTTTTTTTTTTTAGATTTGTAAATCTAAATCACTCTAGATTATTATGAGAAATATTAAGTGAAAATGGTATGAATAAGTGAATATGCTAAAATAAATTCCCTAACGTGGAATATTTTATTAAATTAAAAGAAAAGTGGGCCTGCCGCCTGCACCAGAAACTCAAGGCAAGAGAGAGAAAAACTCTTGATATGCTTGAGATTGGAATTTGGATATTTACATTTTCCATAGAAAGAAAGATTGAATACTTAATAACAGATGTAACAACTATATATATGGTGGCAGATAAAAGTATAGTACTCCTATTTAATTAAAAACACTGATATATATATATATAATTAAAATAAAAAATGAGAAGGTGACTCACTGTGTGTACCTTATATGAAAGAAAAGTATGCACCCATTGTCTGTGTCTTTCTTTGTTAAAACACAAACAGTCTTTAACTCAGAAAACAACAATTTTCAGCTTCCACTTTCTAAACTTTACTCATAAATTCATAATATTGAATAACCATTCAAAATTTCAAATAATACTATTGTGGGAAAAACAAATAATAAGAATACATTCCTCCAAGTATTACTAAAAACTGAAATTAATCCAACTAATTATTACACTTGAGAAAAAGGCCACCCCATAAAATTGACACCTTTTTTTTTTTTTTCTTTCTTTCTTTCTTTCTTTCTTTCTTGATTCTTCAACAAAACATTCATCAATTCCCAAGATTTCTCTTATTAACAGACACAAGATAATCACTCTATCTCACTTGGTCTCCACTCTCACACTTCTTCACTTTCCTTTCCCCTAGGGTTTGGGTTCCTTCTTGCTCCGCTCTCCTAGGGTTTTGTACCAACCGAGTTTTGATTTTAATACCCCACTTTAGTTTCCAATGATAAAGTGTTAAATTGGGGAAAAAAACCCACATTTTGTTTTTCAAGAAAAGTGAATTTAGAATAAACCCATTTAAAAAGAAATAATCTTTATTTTATTTTTTCTGTGTTCTCTTTTGTTTTTTTGGAGCTGAGATTTGAAGGTGGAGTTGGATCACTGAAGTTCTGAGATCGGGCAGAAATGCTAGTTCTTGTAGTGTTGGTTTAAGCTTGAAGAGAGGGAAAGATCTTGTTGTTACCAACCAATGGAAGTATGATGAAATTAAATTTTGTGTAGAACCAAAGAAGAAAAGAACAAAAAAAATAGAGCAGAAGAATTGGGTCTGCAAACATGCATTTTGCTAAGCTTGATGACTCTCCTATGTTCCGTAAGCAGGTTGGGTTTTTTAGTTCTTCTTTAAATTCATTTTTAAAATTTTAATTCAGCTATTTGCTGCAAATAAGCCGGATTGAGTTGGTATTTGCTACCGTTACTTCAACTTTTTTTTTTGCCTGATAATGATTTGATTTCTCCTTTTCTGGCTGCTCAAAACTGAAATAATTTTTATTTTGCCCTGCAGTGTGATTTTAGTTGTTTGGAGTTGTATTAACTTTTAACCAATTAATCCAACCTTCGAAAGCTCTGATCCACCTCTATGATTCAACAGAGAATTCTGTAAAAAATGTAGGTTTTGCTCATGTCATAAAATTGTTGGAAGATATGCACCGCATGACAGAGTAACGTGACAGTAGCATGAGTTCAATTTTATTGAACATTGATAAATTTGTCCAATTATACTAGCATGTACTCTTTTCTTTTCTTATGTTTCTTCCTTTTTGGGGTTTCTCATTTAGGGAAAGTAAGGAAGTCTCAGAATTGGGACTTTTTATTGCTGTTGTTTTCATTCTAGATGCCCGAAAAGATGCATTCTGGAAGAGTGTTGTTTGTGATGATGCCAAGAATTGTTACGCTGTCCTTGATAATGAACAAAGTAATGGGACTTCCATTGCAATCTGAACTACTTTAAACTCATAGCATTTGAAGATTATGCTGGAAATGATTTGCTGGTATACACATTTCTAAGAAAGCAAAGACAATCCAATTTTTGAAACCCTTCCTTTCTCCAGCAGTTTTATGTGTTGCTACTATACATTTGGGCTCATTCTGTTGTAAATTTGTGTATTGATCTTACTTTCTTAGAATGCCATACACAATTGTGTTTGGTTTAGTTTCATCCTCTCTATACTTGCTTCTGATGCTCTTTAATAATTTTTTCGAGGCAATTCTGTAAGAACTTTGCTTTCTTGGTGAACAGATACAAACCTTGGAGGAAAGTGCTGACTCCTTAGGGGAAAGATGTTTGAAATTTTGCAAAGGATGTCGGAAATACACGTGAGAACAAGATTACTATGCTTCATTTTCTTGGGTCATTACTCATGATGTTGTTTTCATAATCCCCACCTCTCCTTATATTTATTTGTTTCTAGGTACTACATGTCAGCCCTATTTGTTTTTTTTTCTCTCTCAAAATTAGCCACGGACTATCTATTTTGTACTAGTAGTAATGTAGTATCGAGATTAAGTACAAATGAATATCAATGGCTTACTTATCGGTTGCTGCGTCAATTTTTAGAGGTGCCTAAAGCTCAAGTCAACTGTTACAATTCATTGCTGCCTCGTGCTGATATTGATTAGTATTTGAGCAGAGTGGTGTAATTCACACCTTGAAATAACAACAGAAAATGTATCCCCTGCTCAGATTTTTTTTTTTTGCTATATGAAAATTAAATTACGAAAAATGGTTACTCTTCATTCTCCATTATTTTCCACATAGTTTTTGTGCCATTAGTTGAAAACCTTAACACAAGTTATAGATGAAGCTACTTCCCCTATGGTCTTTCTCGGTGTAGGAGGGGCATTCCTTTTGATGAGTAGTAAATCTTCTTTGTGAAAATTAAAAGCTGATTTATAAATATGGAGCAAGGTCCTCTGCAGTTATAGTTATCTGCCGTATTTACCTATTCTTTCAGTTGATGGAAAACTAAACTTACCTATTGTTCCCTTTTTTTTTATTTGATAATGCGGAGTCTAAAGTTTTAAGTATCTTTTTCTGCTTGCAGTGAAGGACTCGGTGAGGGATATGATGGAGACATAGCTTTTGCTAGTGCGCTGGAGACCTTTGGTGGAGGCCATAATGACCCTATTAGTGTTGCCTTTGGAGGTAGAGATGAATGTTCTAAATTTTTGCTTATTGCAATATAGTTAGATGTCATGCATAAGTATTTCTCTTTATCACTTAGCCATGAAAATTGGTTTCCTGTTTCTCTTAGTAATATGATAGTATCATCTGTGTTGACTGACATATGGAAGTCATGATGCTGGCATAACACTTATATAATTCTCGAATAATCCTTTTGCTTACACTCTTTAATTGCAGGATCTTGAAAAGTTTATTCATTCTAGTATTTGGTTGGCTTACCTAATGAGATGGTATCTAACTAGAACTTTTCTCTAAATGAAGATTGCCCCCTGTTTTTCCTGAAACTTCTTTCAGTGAACTTAAAAGTGCTAGCGTTAGATGTAATAGTTGAACCCATAGTTAAATATGGATTAAAACAGGGATCTCTGCAGGGAACTGTTGAAAGCCCCACCTTAATAGCTTTTGCCTTTTGGTATTGAATGGACTTCGGGAGATTGAGTTTTTAGTGGTGCATACTGCATAAAAATGAGCGTCAAGGCTGGTCCAGGGACATTGATGTGTAATCTTATGGTAGTTGTATTCATAAGTGGTACATATATATATATATATATATTTCCATCTTAAGGTGAACTTTTCGACTTGATTCACTTGGCTTATATTTTTGGTTGACACTGTTGGTATGGTCGTTAATAAGTAAGTTCGATGCCTCAAGAATATACTGTCTTATGGTTTTTGGCGCATCCTACCTTTTTCCTATCTATTTGGACCAAGTGCTTTTCAATTTTGTTTGATCTTGTTCTGCAGTATTTTTTTGTTATCTTATTGATGAGATATCCTATTTATTTATAATATAGCCCTGAGGTTCTATCAGTAAATTGATTAAAAATTTATACTATTAATTTAAAAATACGGTACGTATAGGTCCTGTTATGACAAAATTCACTATCGCATTGAGGGAAATTGGGACATACAAAGAAGTTCTACGTTCTCAGGTATGAACTTATGGATTTTGTCTGTATCTATACTTTATTTAGGATGAGGCCTATAAAGAAAAAGGTTTGTATTATCAGTTTTTTGGAACTTTTTTGGTAAAATTAAGCTGTACTTCATCTGTAGTTTGGACATACATATCAAGTTTCATGAGTATACTTCCTTGATAATAATATTATATTTAATTGTGAAACTAAGATATTTGACAAATTATCACGCATCAAACAAGTATTTAACTGTTTGTGTTTTGTATGTACAGGTTGAACACCTGCTAAATGATCGACTGCTGCAGTTCGTGAATTTAGATTTGCATGATGTCAAGGTACCATGTGTCTTTTGACTTTTTTAGATATAAAATTGTACTTCGATGCAAATTTATCAAAAAACTAAGAACTATGTTATTTACTTTTATGATATATAGGCTATCTTTAATTGGTAATAAGTGCAACAAAATTTACTGGCATGTTATTTATTGCCCTAGAGATTGTTATCCGCGCATACACTTATGCATCTCTTTCTTTCTTACTAGCCTTGTCCTTGATGGAATGCTATTTGAATGAATTGTAGTATTCTAACATAGACCCAGAATCTTCCAACATGTGCCTGCCACAACTTTCATTCATTATTTGATGCATTGAATTCCTGTTTTAGGTCCAGAATGATTTTATCATATCCTTTTGAGCTACCTCCCTGTGTTCTTCCATTAATATCTCACTATGTAATTGACATGTCTCCGCCAAACGTTTATGAGCCATATTGTTCTTCTGTCAATATAGTTTTTGATAATTTCACTAATGATATTAGCATGCAGGAGGCACGCAAACGCTTTGACAAGGCTAGTCTTATATATGACCAGGTAATGTTCCTTCACTGATTCTTCATTCTTACGTTTGCATGTAGTCTCCAATGCCTTCTGTCCAGGCACCTTGTGGTGTTGAAGAGTTAGGATTGAGTAGTCTGAACTTTGATTAATAGTGTTGCTGCAACTGCAATAAATTGATACGGTGAGTAAACATATCAGTATTGAACTTCTAATTTGTTGAAACACCATTTCAAAACTTACATCCAGAGTCCAACTATGAAGATCTTTGAAATTTTAATATTGCGCCAGCTAGGGTCATTGTTATGAGTTTAGGATGACTAAAACTAAAGCATTTGCTTAAAACAACAATACCATTGGCACTTGTGTTTGTCAGTCTCGTCACTAAGAAACCTCCTGTAGCAATGTCTTTCCATGAGTAGACTAAATGGATTTGCTTCTCCTTTTTAGTATCAAATTAGCCAATCTGATGGGGGGAAATGTTTGGATTTGCTTATAAGTGGGTTTAAATTTTAATTTAATAAACTCCTCTAGCAACTTGGGATAACCGTTACCTAAGGGATAATGGGGTGAACTATTTCTAGCCAGTTATGTTAGAAAATTGCTTCTTGTCTTGCCCATGAGGGCTCAGTAAACATGCCAAGAGTTATGTTGGTAAATCTATTATAGTTCTACACTTCTACAGGCTCGTGAGAAGTTTTTGTCATTACGGAAAGGCACAAGAAGTGATGTAGCAACTATCCTGGAGGAGGTAAACCATCAAACTCGACACCATGAAGCTAAATCATAAACTCCATAATACCCTTACTGCATGTTTTAATATTACCTGAATTGTATCCAGGAGCTTCATCATGCCCGGTCAACTTTTGAGCAGGCACGATTTAGTCTGGTTGGTGATTTTTCCCCTCACTGTATATCTCTTGATTATTTTGAAGTCAAATTGGTTCTGTTACTCAAATATTCACACATGCTTAATGTCAATGTTAATCAAGGTTACTGCACTTTCAAATGTTGAAGCAAAAAAAAGGTTTGAGTTCTTGGAATCAGTTAGTGAAACAATGGCCTCTCATCTTCGCTATTTCAAACAGGTAAAGCTAAATGATAAACTGATTGGTTGGATTTCTTAAAATAACGTTTCTTTCCTTTCCAACTCCTTGATTCTTTGTTTTCTGTAGGGATATGAGCTGTTGCATCAGATGGAACCATATATTAACCAGGTTTGTCTTAGTTTTGCTTTCTTTTAGTTGCAGAACTGAGTGTATGAGTTTTGAAGATGGTTTGTTGTTCTTTAAAGTCACCCCTCCCTTGATAAAGCTTTTATAATAATATGCAGCAAATTCTTATTTCTTGCCATGCTAGTTCATCCCTTGAATATAGATTATTCATATTTGGTGCAGGTCTCAACTTATGCAAAACAATCAAAAGAGAGATCCAACTATGAGCAGGCAGCTCTTAACGAGAGGATGCAAGAATATAAAAGACAGATTGATAGAGAAAGCCGGTGGTCTTCAAATGGTTCGCATGGATCTCCAAATGGAGATGGAATCCAAGCCATTGGGAGGAGTTCACATAAGATGATAGAAGCTGTGATGCAATCTGCTGCAAGAGGAAAGGTTAAAGAGTTTGACGTTAAAATGGCCACTCAATCGTCTTTCTCTACCTTATTGTTTTCTATTTCATTTTCTTATTTGGATACCTAGCTGAAGCTTGGAATATCTTTCAGGTTCAAACAATTAGACAGGGTTACCTTTCAAAACGATCCTCGAACCTGAGGGGTGATTGGAAAAGAAGGTTCTTTGTTCTTGATAGCCGAGGAATGTTGTACTATTATCGCAAAAGAAGTAGCAAACCTTCTGTGAGTGGATATTCAAACTATACTTAAAAAGGAGAATGATGGCCTTTTTCTCCAGATCCTGTCTTCCTAATCCCATGAGATGTCATTAACTGCAGGGTTCAAGCACTCAACTTTCTAATCAAAGGAACAGTTCTGAATTGGGTTCTGGATTGTTAAGTCGTTGGTTGTCTTCTCATTATCATGGTGGGGTACATGATGAGAAATCTGTTGCTCATCATACTGTCAACTTATTAACTTCAACAATAAAAGTTGATGCTGACCAGTCAGATTTAAGATTCTGCTTCCGAATAATATCCCCAACAAAGAACTACACATTGCAGGTCTGCTTTCGTGCCCATTAGTTTTATAGTTTGAATGCCTCTTTCCTTCTCAATTGTGCTGTTTTTTTTTATGAAATATATATTTTGGTAACTCCTACTTCATGGTCACTTTTGGTATCTATATAAATTATTCATATTGCTTGTCAGTGCAGGCAGAGAGTGCCTTGGATCAAATGGATTGGATTGAGAAAATCACAGGGGTGATAGCCTCATTATTGAGCTCTCAGGCTCCTGAAAGGGTAACTTTTGTGAGGTGTTGTACTTTAGTCATCTATCATTTGTGATATTCTGATGACTGAAAGTTTCTCATCATTCATTCAGTGTTTACCTGTTAGTCCGATGGGAAGCGGCCATCATCGGTCCACCAGTGAGAGTAGTTCATTTGAAAGTGCCGACTTTGATCATGGAGCAATTGAAGAATACACATCAGAGAGGTTTAACTCTCTGCAGATAGACCGCCCTCTGAGAATCTCACAACAGCAAAGAGCTGGTCTAAAAACCGAGAAGCCAATTGATGTATTGCGGAAAGTCTGTGGTAATGACAAATGTGCTGATTGTGGTGCTTCTGAACCTGATTGGGCATCCTTGAATCTAGGTGTTCTTGTATGCATTGAATGCTCTGGGGTTCATCGTAATCTTGGTGTTCACATATCTAAGGTATAGGCCACATTTTTACAACACCTTATCCAATATTATAAGTGTCACCACTTTTCTATACTTGTTCAATGATGTTGGGGATTCAATTCTTCAAGTTGAAATTTGCTGAATGTACATGAAATGGTTGAAGATGTTTCGTTCTAGATGAAGAAATGCCCTTGTAACTAGTACATGTATGCATGGCTCCGAATCATCATACATGGAAACTAGTGACACCTTAGCATCGGGGCATCATCCAAGTTTATCATGACATAGCAGAAGGCAATTTACCCTTGTACTTATATAGGATATAGACTGAAGTAATCTGATAACTATGGTTTCCTTAATCTCCGAAGGGCAAATGTTGGTTAGAGTTATTCTGGATATTGAGATGATGTGAATTCAACACGTTTTATATGATTTATATAATAAACTAGCATGTACTTCATTCTTGCTTCTCCTTGCAGGTTAGGTCACTGACTCTTGATGTCAAGGTCTGGGAGCCATCTGTTTTAAATCTATTTCAGTCTCTGGGAAACACCTTTGCAAATTCAGTATGGGAGGAATTGCTGCAGTCAAAGGGTGTATTCCAAGTTGATCTTGGTCCCACAGGGTAAAAAGCTCATTTTAACATAATAAATTATATGCTTGCATAAACTGGTTTTGATGTAAATTTTCTGTATGTTGCTTATCTATTTCTTTCTTCTGAAGCTTGTATCGGAATAATAAGCAACAAATGCTTTACTTTAGCAAGCCCAGTCCTGCAGATTCAATTTCTACTAAGGAGAAATTTATTCATGCGAAGGTAATTTTCTTTTCTTCCTCTTATTCTTATCATTGAGTTTGTCGGTTATCTTACTCTCATCTTTAACCATGAAGTTGTCTTTGGGAGGAAATTTTTAGCTGACGCCATATTGATTTTTCATATTAGTGATATTTACCAGCAAAAATGAGATGATGTTTCCTTTGTTTTCTGCACTCACTTTATATAACAATTTCTTGGTGTATCTACATAAGTTTGTTGAAGAACTTCACCATCTTCATTGTCTTGATTGGGGAAATTGGGTTAGAGCCCAACATTTTTTAAGCCTACTTTGTATTGCACCTGAACCTGTTAAATAGAATTAATAATCGATCGCCAAAAAATTGGGTAAAAGAACTTTTATCTATTTTAACCTCTTCCTTGGTGATGCTTGCTGTTGTGTACTTTCCATTTGTCTTCTGACTTGGTGATGTATATATGTTGTTTCCACTGGCGCAGTATGCAGATAAACTTTTTGTTCGGAAGCCCAAGGAACACCAGCCTGTAGCACAGCAGATATGGGATGCTGTGCGTGCCAATGACAAGAAGGCGGTGTACGGGTTCATTGTTAATTCAGAAATAGATGTAAATGCTATTTATGGGCAAGGAGGTAGTAACTCATCTCTTACCCTTGCCAAAGTAATGCTGTTGCAAGAGCAGACTGCCCATGATCCCTATTCCGATTGCTTGGAAGCTGAGGTGTTGCACGATGCGTTTTCAAGCTCTATAAACCCAGCAAGTACAAGCGAAGACAATAATAGTATTGAGGATCTCGATGGATGCTCCCTACTTCACCTTGCTTGTGAAACTGCAGATATTGGAATGATAGAGCTTCTTTTGCAATATGGTGCAAACATAAATGCTACGGACTCCAGGTTACACACACCCCTCCATCGGTGTATCATTAAAGGCAAAGCTGTTTTTGCGAAGCTTCTCTTGACTAGGTAAAGAGTTCAGTTAGTTCTCGTTCATTAACATCACTGTACTCGTATGACCCTGTCACTGACTACTGACTAAAATGACTTCAGGGGAGCTGATCCGCGGGCTGTTGATGAGCAAGGAAAATCTCCTTTTCAGCTTGCCATAGAATCAAGGTTTGATGATGGCGAGGTCCTTGCATTACTGTCAGAATCACATGGATGAGGAGATCAAGCAAGGATATGTGTAAGAGTGAAGCAGGATAGCGAGTGATTGGGTCGTTAAGGAGTAAGTCTACTGTAAGTATGATGTATCATAGCTGCTCGAACACCAATCACCAATCCCGGGTTTCTGCAAATGCTAGTAAGTGCCGTCTGCTCGTATATTGATTGATCTCGAGGTTGGCCCTGCGTGTTAATTTAGCCGTCGTGCTTAATATGATGGTAAGAAGCAGTGGGAAGCCTGCTTTAGGTCTGATGAGAGTGGTGTAATGTAAAATATGTTGATTCAGTTATTATTTGTTTAATGTGGGTGGGTTGTTGAGGGGGGTTTTTTGTGTGTTTGTACATGTTAGTTTAGGGTGGTGAGCTTTTGTTGAGTCATAACTTATGTGTATACTTTTGCAGGATTTTGAACCATATTTTTGCCTTCTAATTTCTATTGTTTTCACTATTCGATAATCCCAGGTGTTTCGTGTAATTTTCATCATCTTTTTCTTTCTTTTTTATTTTAAAGTATTTCTATCTTTGTAGTTTAATATAATGGAGAAAGATGAGAGAAAATGAGATAAAGACGAGTGAAAGAGAGAAGACTACTAAGGGGGCTTTTCAAGATATTTTTTGTTATGAGAATCTCCAGTAGAAATAGTTTTTTTTTAATTAATCTACTTCTGTAAATAATGAATATTTTTTTCAGTTTTCAATATTTCTAATTCAATTCATGAGTTGCATTTATTTTTTAAAAAATATAATGATTTTGAAAATAGAAATATATATGTTTGATTATTTTTTTTTTAATTTGAATTTGTAGTTGAAATGAAAAAAATAAATATTTTTGTAGTTAGGATATGAGTCCACTGTGTAATCATATACATGTGATTTAGATGTGATTGCATAAATGATATAGGATTGAAAAAATTAAAATTAAATATGAGTTAAACAAATATAATTTTTAATATTATGAATAAAAAATTAAAAATTACCATTTGAAAATAAAAATAAACAAGTCCTAAGTTTTTTCCTTCTATTTTTGTTGAGGAAAAAATCATACTCCTTCAATTTCATAATGATTGATGTTTTAGATTTTCAATTTTATTTTAAATTATTTGATATTTTACACATTTTTCTCTTAATTTTACTTACTATCAAAATACTATAAAATCTCCTGCATATTAACTTATTTTCTATCGATGAATTTATTTCCATAAAATTCGATGGAGGTTGAGAGAAAAATGGTAGATTCATTTTTTTTCTTATTTTTTGTTGTAAAATTTAAAACATGAATTATTATGAAATTGTGGGAATAAGATGTTCCGAGCATCTGAAAGTTATGATTCAAACTTCACTACTTCCCATTTTTCATAAAAAAAGGAAAAAATGAAAAAAAATAATAATTATCGTACGGTATATTTTATTTTAGATAGTAGTAATAATTAATAGTGATTAAACGCTGTAGGTGAATAAAATATTATTAAAAATATCCGAGCCTTGAATATATAGTATGTTAGTTGTTGGCATTAGAGTTTAGAACCCAAGAAAAACATTATCATTGAAATCGTACAAACAGCTTCATAAAAAGAGAGTTGATACGAAAGGCAAAATGATTGATTGCGCTTGCGTGGGTAAAAAAATAAAATAAAACAATTAATTGGCAGAGAAAAAGCAAATTATTCGAAAATGAGAATGAGGTGCTATAAATAATATTCTTGCATGCTTCTTTTCTTTAATATATATATATATATGATAATAATAATAATGAGAAAAAGCGGGGTTTATTGTGCATAAATTCCCGTGTAGGAGGGAGAATGGAATCGAGGGCGGAGAATGAATGTGCAGGAAATGAAGGGTGGAGATTTAGAGCACAAGGTTCGATGATTTGCTTTCGGCATGAGGAGACAGACAGCTATGCTAATCTATATTTGCCTACGTGGTTCCCCCATGGGTCCCACTTCTCTCTCCTCCCCCTCCCCTCTGCGCGGGAAAAACATTTATTCCCTCCCCCCACCCCAACAGAAAAGAAGAGTGAGAAACAAAATAAATAAATAAGCAAATATATATATGCTTTTTTTTTGTGAAAATGCAAAAACTTCCTATGTTAATAGAAAATCCTCCAAAAATCTCCTACTCAGTTTCTTCAATACCTGTGGATTTTGTCAATTGACTTGATGAATTGTCCAATATACCCTTATATGCAATCATATATATAGAATAATATATGATCATTGAATCATTTAAGTACCTCTATAGATTAGTAAAACCTAATTTCTATCATGTATTTATTTTTACTAAATTTATCATAATTTATAAAAACATATGGAAACGTTTTAACAAATATTATTGTTTGTTAAAAATATTCAAGTGTAAGGGATATAATTGGATAATACTGCCAGGTATTTAAGATTTTTAATTTGGAAATGGACAGGAGAGATTGTGTAATGTGTATACTTTTTCTTAGCATTTAGGGTTTTAGGTTATATTTTTTTAGGTAAATTACACTTTGATATCCGATCTTTCAATTTTTTAATAAAAATGTATCGATCTTTGAATATTTATATTTTGATACATGACCTTGTAAATTTTTATCAAATTTATTTTATGATCAACTATCCGATATCATATAGCTAATGTAGACCACTAAAAATCTGATGCGACTTTTTAAATTCCACGTCAAACTCAAAAACAATAAAAAAATATTAAAATTTATATTTTTGAAGCATGAATCACTATATTTTAAAATTATATTTTTAAGTTGTGATCACAATTTTTTTGAAGTCGAGATTATGAATGAAGTTGCAATTAAGTTTTTATTTTAGTTGAACAAAAATCATTTTGGTGTATTATGATATTGAATATTTCAACATATTTATTTATGATTTTAGTTTATGGGTATCAAATTTATGGAATATTTTCATGTTCTCGTCAATATTAGCGTGTTCTTATTATATTTTCAAACGAAAGTGATTATTAATGTTACAAGAAGAAGATGGCGTCGAATCACAAATTAAAGAAATTAGCATGAAATATTTTTGTTTAATTTTCAATCGATCATAATTATTTTTTATTTAGTTTTCTTATAGATTGTATGTTGGAAATATTGCCTTGACAATCGTGGAAAAAAATAATTAAAAATGTGGAAATTTAAGTTCTTAATTTTTTTAGGATGTTTCTAAATACACCACAAAAATTTCTTTTCATGAAAGAAATTTTTGTGATGTGTTTAGAGTCACCCTTTTTTTTATTTGATGTGGCATTACAAAAATCTATATCAGATTTCCAACATCCCACATAAGCTATATGGCACCGGATAATTGACCATGTGATATATTTGATTAAAGTTTAGAAGGCCATGTATCAAAGTGTAAATATTTAAAGATTGAGACATTTTTGTTAAAAGGTTAAAAGGTCATGCATCAAAATGTAATTTATCCTATTTTTTTAACACGTTGTGATTGTAACACAGTGGATTTAAGTGCTACTTATGACAAAAACTTGTATGAAACTGTCTAACGGGTCTTTTGTGTTA
Source organism: Perilla frutescens (assembly GCA_026008535.1). Classification (NCBI taxonomy): domain Eukaryota; kingdom Viridiplantae; phylum Streptophyta; class Magnoliopsida; order Lamiales; family Lamiaceae; genus Perilla; species Perilla frutescens. The sequence continues at coordinate 22,636,068 of BRKX01000010.1, read as the reverse complement.
GACGAGTCAAATAGGACCTAAATCCACCAAAAAAATACGCCGAAACCCGCAAAAACAGTTAGGTGCATGAGCTCCATGCTCAGTCACGCGCGTATCACTAGGTATAAAGTAAAGAGAGAAGTTTATTTAGGCAATTTTAAATTAAAATGTGGGTAGTTGGGCAATATTTATAACATACTAGTTATCTGGGCAATATATAGTACATAAGGTCAACAAAATTCAAATAAAAAAAAAAGTGAAAATATATAAAACTAGCCGGTCAAACTTTTAAAAAATTTATTTTAACCACTAACTTTTAAATATATATTTTTTAGCCAGAATGACTATTTTGTCCCTGTTTGTTGCGCGCAATGCTAGCGCACAGTGCCAGCGCGCAGAGGGGTATTTTCATCCAAAGTGGCTAAAATAAGTATGTTTAAAACTTACTTGCTAAAATAAGTATGTTTTAAAGTTTAAGTGGTTAAAATAGTTTTTGCCTCAAAAAAAATTTCCCACTTTTCTGAAAAAGAGCTTACACATTTGTACTTCCAAGTTCCAACATGCAAAAAGAATAAAAGATTTCTCTTTAAAAAAATCTCTTTCGGTCTCGCTCACACTCTATTTCTCTTTGAAAAAAAACTGACATTAATATCTATGGAATCTCTCTCCCTCTCCTCTTTATTATTGGTATTGAATTATATCTACCTTCTCTACTCTCTATCGCACATCTCCTCTTGTCCCTTCTCTGTATCTCTCTCTCTCTCTCTCTCTCTCTCTCTCTCTCTCTCTCTCTCTCTCTCTCTCTCTCTCTCTCTCTCTCTCAAGTTCTGTAAAAAAAAGGAAGTTATTCTATCACTGAAAAAAACGCGAAGACCGTGAAAAATGTAATTGTATATCTCTATCTCTCTTTCTCTTGAAAATCTGCCTCTTTGTGTCGCCTCATCAATATTTTTTTGATGTTTTGAATTGTCCGACGACCATAGAAGAACGTTATGAAGATGTACACTGACCGTCTGAATCGGGAGAGGTTAGACTTGCTATCATTATAGTTAACGTTAATATAATGAAGATTAATGTTATGGTTGTGTAAATTAGTGCATAACGATTGGCATAAATATATAACAATAGTTGAACGATAGACCCAGATCTTCTATAATGATAGATTAGTTCAAAACATAAACGTCAGTTTATTAAGTTAAGCTATAACGATAGTGCATAATTATATAACAATAGTTGAATGATAGACCTAGATTTTCCATAACGATAGATTAGTTCAAGACCTAAACGTTATTAAGCTATAACGATAGTGCATAAATATATAACAATAGTTGATTTATCATTAAATATTGTATATATGCGCTTAATTGTTTAAAAAATTAACATCATGGCTTTTCTTAATTATCTGTATGCATAATAGTTATCGTTATGCCTATTATATATTATTGTTATACTTTTTTTAATTATCATTATGTTCTTTTTATGTTCTATTGTATGTTATGCTATTTTTTAAGTATCGTTATGCTTTTCATTATCGTTATGCTATTTGTAATTTATGGAAAAAACGTGAAGACCATGAAAGATGTAATTGTATATCTCTCTCTCTCTCCCTCCCATGGTTAAGAAGGCTTTGGGATTGAATGACAGAGTTGCTTCTCCTCAGCATAAATTTTGGGTGAGTATCTGGTGTGGTGAAGGTGAAAAGGGAAGGGAAATTAGTCGGTTCGGGTTGCCTGAAAATTATCGACACAACCACCGACCACCGCACCGACGCATTTCAGTAGCCACCTTTAAAACGGACTACCACACCGACGCCATTGATCACCGCACCAAACTGACTGACACCTATCGGTTCGGTCGGTCGAATCGGTGGCGGTGAACTCTTTGCTCACCCCTAAACAACTCTACTTGAATTAATATAAAATAAAAATATGATTAATTAAAATATTATAAAACAAACATATATAAAGATACATAATTGAAAAACACTAATCCGTGTCAGGTGTAAAATAAATCTACTGCACACTTGTGTTCTTAGATATGTGAAGGAAAAATATAAGAACAGTTAATAAAAAGCAGTAAATTACGCACGAGATTGGTAACCCAGTTCGGTTAATCAACCTACTCTGGGGGGACTTCGCCCAAACTTGAAGATTCGATTACTACTCCTTCATGAAGTGTATTGAGGATTTTACACATACATGACTCCCTCCTTATGTCACCCATTCTTCTTCAAGAGCTCCTTCGCTAAACGAAAGCTATGAGATCCCCTCACAACCGTGACATTAGACTCCCTCTAGCTACCCACAATTTCAACTTACAATCTCTTCCGAGATTGCGTACAATATGGATTAAAACAACCCCTCACGTGTTTCACTCAACCTCACGTGTTATACTCAAAACACTCAAAAACTAGTCTATCACGTTGAACTGTTTAAGGTACAACTACTAGTTAATACATGGGACACAAAACTATAATGACTCTAAAATAATATGCTAAGAGAATCTAAACAAGTCGTCCACCGATCACAATAAATCAGCCCTCATATAGACTTCACTTCAATGATACCACTGGTCTCTTTCCGCCGGTATAGGTAAGTGAATATTGTCTTGTGATCTTCCCAAACGTATATAGATACTTTCCTTGGACAAGAGGGTGATAAATCAGCACAATATCTACTCCACAAGGCAGTCAATCGATCATATCTTGACTTCTGAAAACGGATTAGCACAAGATCTTGTAAATATGGAAACTGCCATATAAAAGTGTCTCTGGGTATGTCTGGGACATCAGAGGGAACAGTTCGCCAACTGTTCTTTTCTTGCACAGCGAAATACAAAGTCTTTTTGGGACATACCCAAACACATATTGTCGAACATATCTCACCAAAAACACAATACGAACACTTAGTGCATAACAATGGCACTAACAATTTCTCCCTTTGGTGTTTATGGAAGACAATAACTTCTTAATCTGCACATCACATGAATAAACTTCGCAGATCAAATATATATCAAAAAGCAATATATACAAGTATCTGTCCTGCACAGATACTGGAACTCCCCCTGAACCAATGCTGGGAGTTTCTCCACCACATCACGAACATTAAACAAGTTTGAAAACTTCATAAGCTACGAACTCACAACACGCAACAACTTCTCTTTATCTTCATCTCTCATCATCTTCTCCATGATTTTCTCCCCCATGCAATCATCCCTCATGCTATCATCACTTCTCCTCCTTAGTGGCTGCCATAAAAGCCAAAGATTCAGGCAGGAGGCACTTCAGCAGCAACAACAGCTGGAACATACTTTGGCACAACACCAGTAGGAGCAGGGCGAGGAGTGGCAGTGGCATTTGAACCTGCAAAATCAAACTCTGCACCAGAAGGATCTGGTGTATCCAATGGAGAGGCAAACTAAAGGCACAAGCCTTTAGGTCCATCATCAAAGACTCAAGCTCCTGCTTTCGAGTCTGGGCAGTCCTGATAGTCTTCTCCAGGAATTAAACTTCTCGGACAAGGACTGAATATGCCGTTCAAAGAACACGACATTGACAGAGGATCTGGGCACATATTTGTGAGACACAGATGGCGACACATCTTTAGCAGAGTTGGCATCAAGATCTGCAGCAGGAATATCATGAGTATGCTGCGCAGAAAACAGCTTATAGCTGGTTCCTCTTGGACTCAGCATGAGCTCACACATGATCAAAGATCAGCTGGGCAGGGTTGAACACCGCAAGTGTTCCAACCTTAAACAACAAGATTCTCAAGGTCTTACCAATAGAAGAACAATGCCGAATCGGAGGCTAGTTCTTTACTGCAATCTTCTGAAGTATTGAATACTTCATGCTCAAGTCAGATGCCAACAAGGACCTTCCCTTTGGCCACACCAAATGACTTTCTTCAGTTAATTCATTTGCCACATCATTTATGTCTGAGATAGACTCATGAGCAGTAGAGTGCTCTCGGCCTAGATACTTATTAATCACAGCAGGATAAAAGACAAACCAATGTCCACACACATAAATAGAAAAAGCATATACAGAATTCACATCATGGATGGACTTGGACAGATTGACATAAAATTCATGCACCACAACCTTTACAAATAAAGGCACATCATAGACAAATATTTTAAACTGATTTAGAGTCTGCACTGTTTGAAACATCTTCTAGCACATAATCAGCCTCTTCAATGAAAGGAATCAGAGCTCTATCATTCTTCAATAGCAGCTGGTGAGAAGACGAGGCCAGGCCTAGGAGACATTCAGACACGCTTCTTGTCACATGGCGAGCGAAAACAACGGCAGAGGCTTTCTTGGCCTTAGCTTTTCATCGAGCAGACTTGGACTTTGCTTGGGTCTGCAATTGAGATATAGGAATCTCATCTTCATCAAGGAGGTGCTCAGAGGCAGTACGGGGTTCCTCTGGTTCATCAAGCATTTGAAGCTTGCGCTTCTCACCACGGGACTTGGAAGATGTCCATCTTTGTTCCAAAATAGGTGGAACAGATCCAGCATCAAGTGAGGGAACATCTTTCTCAACAGCAACAACATCTTAAATTCTCGCCTCTCAAACTGAGCAGAGATGGGAGCAACAACATTGGTAGCTTTCGACTAGGCTTCTCCCAACGGAACTTGGATCATAACCAACGAAGTATCCATAGAGACGGTTACGTCAGCGACAGACGTTGGCACAGAAACAAAAATCAATGCATCAATTGATGCAGCAAACTCTTCAAATGAAGAGGGATCAAGACATGTAGTGACGGTAATCGTCGATTCCAGTGATGCAAGCTCCACCAACGGGGGTGAGGAAGGATCATCAGAAACCTTAGATTGAGATGGGGAGTCCGGCACTATCACAGAAACTGACTCAGACAGAGTCACAGACACAGGGACTCCTGTGGGCTTAGGGCACAGACGCAGGAACTCTTGCAAATTCAGAAACAACATCACTGCTGGGAACGTAGCAACATGAACAAACTGAGAGAACACCAATGACTTTACCAGTTCTCCAAGAGCCTTCCAAAGATCAGAAGTATCAATTCTCAGTTTCTTGAAAACCGATGATTTGGAGGAGGATTGAGGGTTATCCGCCATTGTTGCACAAAAATCTTGAAGACTGTTTCTTGAGAAACATTGCAATGAAATAGCAGTGAAAAACCTTTTAAGGATGAACATATCCAAAAAAAATCACCACACAATTTTCATAAGGAAAGCTTAGATTATTTTCCATAAATAGAGATCACTTCCCTTGTAAAATCTACTCTGCACGTCCTCAGGAACTGGAGGCGAGCTGGGTGAGAAAATCGAGGGCCCACTAGCCATTGTAGTTAAAAAGTAACTGCTACAAACTGTGCTTGCATCTGTTAGGCACATATAGAGGCACACATCACACAAGACCAAAAAAATACTTGGTCACTTTGTTTTCTCTGTACATACATCACTGACCAAGACTGTACAGAGATACTTCTCGCAAAGGAGAAGTTTAGAGAACACAAAGACCCAATGAGGATCTAAGTGTTTCAAATCTTCCATTATCATGTGCCTTAGTGAAAATATTCGCAAGTTGGGCATCTTTTCCAACACACTCGTGTTGGTTTTATATACTAGAAGACCTGTCTTTTGTATACATTATTAATAATGGTTTTATGATGATATAGAATGAATACAATTGCAGTCACTGTTTGCATTTAAATTGTTATATTTATATGCATATTCACTATACTTACATTGTAGATGATATGGTGTGGGTAAACACATGGTTAGATCATATCATCGGTTCCTTGTAATGTATTAAAAGGCTCACGGTTTAGATGGCACTGAACCTGCTATCGGTACGCCGTAGAATAATCTGATAGTTAGTTTGTCTTGACTAACTGATTATTCTAATACACGGGCAAGTGTATTGAGGTGGATCTACTTAGGATTCTATTCTCTATTCTGACCTTAAATGAGAGAATAAGAATCCACAGAGTTCGGGTTCTTAACCCCTATATGTTGGCGGACATATACGTGTAGTGTTTGCAGCTTTGATTTATCAAAGGGTGAGATCATTTCATAGGATCAATAATCTCGATATCTTGGGTTGTGACATTTACACTTATGATGGGTCGTGCAATATGTAGGGGCACCGTGTCCTGGTGCGCCAGGTTGATGGTGTCCCCTTGAGGAAATGCAAGTTCATGCTGAAACCCTACAGGTGGAATTTATTCCGTGCATGAGTAAAGCTTGTGTGGTACTACTCAAGGATAAGATATTAATTAATTATAGCTATTAGAAGCTTACATAATTAATTAATGGGCATTATATCTTAAACACGGGGAATGGCTGGACTAAAGGAGAAAGCATATTCAGAAATATGTATTAAATTGGTAGGTCAGTATTATTTCTTTAGTGGAATAAAAATAATACTTAATTTATTTAATAATATCCTAAGTTTATTGGATATTCGAAATTAAATAAATTAGCAGGCCAATTTAATATTCTTCTAGATCCCTGTTGTAGCCCAATATGACTTTAATGGACTGGAGTTGGAAAAAGAGATAGAGGCCCAAGCCTAGTATGTTTAGGGCTTGATAATTTCGACCACCTCCCCTATAAATAGGGAGGTGGGGGACGAAATTTTGGGGTTACAGATCAGCTCCTCTTGTGTTCTCTTTATCTCCACAGATTCCATACCGATCTAGTAGATTTCAGCCCACCCTGAAACTAGATTCAGTCCGGGAATACAACAGAAGATCAAGGAGTGGAATATCACAGTGGGCGCCGATCATCATCATACACAACAACAAGATTAGACCTTTAATCTTGTCCTCCACCCGTCGTTTGATTTGTAAGTCGTTTTTCGATTCAGTGTTTCCGCTTTAGTAGAATCGTTTAAACCGGATTTGCATGTTAATTAAACTTGGTTAATTAAAACATATGAGATGCATGAATTTATGATCTACATGACATTAGGATTAATGAACATCCAATTAGATCCTGCAGTGGTTCAATTCGAAAAAACCCCCAACAACTCGATCACAAGCGATCCATCTTCAACCAGTTCACGAATGAAATGGTTGTAAATATTTATGTATTTTGTCCAAGTGTGCTGAACCGAATTCTTTGAAATATTTATGGCGCTCATGTTGTCACAGAAGATGGTAAGCATAGACTGTGGCACACCATATTCAAGCAACATCTACTCCATCCTCAAGATTTTTGTATAACAACTTCCAGCCGCAATATATTCTGCTTCAGCTGTAGACAACGTAATAGAATTCTGTTTCTTACTGAACCAAGAAACCGTATTGTTTCCAAGAAAGAAACATCCTCTTGAAGTATTCTTCTGATCTTCAGAACAACCAGCCCAATATGCATCACAAAACCCCACCAAACTAGGGTTTGAATCATAGTAGAACCATGGTCCTAACTCAGTAGTACCTTTTATGTGCTTGATTATGTTCTTGACAGACTTTAGATGACTTTCTTTGGAATCAGATTGATACCGAGCACACACTCCAACACTGTAGCAGATATCAGGCCTGCTTGCAGTAAGGTACAGCAGACTGCCAATCATATTTCGGTACAAGGTTTGCTCAATAGATACACCCACTTCATCTTTTAACAACTTCAGATGTGTTCCCATGGGTGTTCTCATCGTACTGCAGCTCTCCATTCCAAACTTGCTGATCAAGTTTCTTCCAATCTTTATTTGAGAAACAAAGATTCCATCATCTTTTTGCTTCACTTGAAGCCCCAGAAAGTAGGTTAGTTCACCTATTAATCTCATTTCAAAATCAAATGTCATGTTCTTGACAAACTCATCCACCATTATGTTTGACACAGATCCAAAGACAATATCATCGACGTAAATCTTAACGATGATCCCATCAGATTGTTCTCTTCTGACAAAGAGAGTTCTATCAGCTCCACCACGAACATATCCTTTCTCTAGAAGAAACTTGGTTAGCCATTCATACCAAGCTCGTGGAGCTTGTTTGAGATGGTAAAGTGCATTTTTCAGTTTATAAACAAACTCAGGATGGTGAGGTCTTCAAAGCCTTTGGGTTAGCTAACAAACACATCTTGTTTCTGAGGCCTTGCTTCAGTCAGGTCTCTGTTTTCAGAACTATCCGGCACAGATGCAGGAACATGGACAGTACCATCAAGGCTCTCATCATCAATCTGGGCAGCAGGTTCTTCCAGATCATCAATAGCGATGTTGATTAATTCCATGACAGTTTTAGTCCTTTTGTTGAAGACACAATAGGCACGACTATTCCTCGAATACCCAAGAAAAATACATTCATCTCCTTTGGCATCAAACTTGTCAAGCTGCTCTCGGTCTCTTAACATGTAACAAGTACTTCCGAAGATGTGCAAGTACTTTACATTCGGCATCTTCCCTTTCCACAGCTCATAGGGAGTAGTTCTTGTCTTGGGTCTGAAGTACACTCGATTAATAACCTGGCAAGCCGTGTTTACCACCTCAGCCCAAAAGTTGTCAGGAACAGATTTGGTCTTCATCATGACTCGACTCATTTCTTGAAGAGTTCGATTTTTCCTCTCAACAACACCATTTTGTTGAGGTGTTTTGGGGGCAGCAAATTCTTGATCGACGTCTTTTTCTTCACGAAACAGTTTGAAGAATACATTTTCAAACTCTCGATCATGGTCACTTTTTATCCTCACAACATTTGTTCTTTTCTCGTTGAGAAGATCGCAGTTGTCCCGCGATCTGTCACCGTCCATCAGTAGAACACTTGTTTTATCTTTGACTAGACATTTGTCTCTTGTAAAGTGAACAAAGAGACCTTGGTCACACAACTGACTAATGCTAATTAAATTAGTTTTTAGTCCCTCCATAAGCAAAACATCTTCCAAGCGAGGCATGCCAGGAACATTCAACTGACCATGTCCAAGAACTCTTCATTTGACACCATCTCCAAAGATTACAAATTGAAATGAACAATCTTTTTGAATATTGTTCCGCATACTTGCATCTCCGATCATGCGACACGAACATCCGCTATTAAAATACCAACTGCTCTTTGCATGAATGTTGAGAGCAGTATGGACCACATAGTTTCTGTGGTTGTTCCTTGATTTTTTCCTGCTGTTATTTATCCTTGGGAACTGATCAGATTGTGACAGACCTCTTCTTTTCATCCTTCTGAGGTCATTGATTAAGTTTCTGCAATGTGGTCGAATGTGACCAGGTTTTTCACAGTAATGACACACAACACGTGTCTTTTGAGGAGACTTCCTTCGCTACTGCTTGTTCTTTGGCTTAGCTTTCAATTCTGGAACTGTTGAATCTTTTGTTCCAGATGTCTGTCCTTAACAGAATCTGTCATAAGTCTGACTTCCATTAAATCCAAGCCCAGTATGATCCTGAGGGCTTTTTCCTTTGGAGAGAATTTCATCCAGTTGAGATGATCCAGAGTTCATCATTTTGACAAGCTTCTTTTGGTGTTGGAGTTCACTATTCTGTGCTTGAGTACAATTTCTGGACTGCAACAATTCATTCTGCAACTCATTAAGACGAGTAGAGAGATTATCTCTTTCTTTCAAGAGATTGGAATTCTCTTTCAACAGGTCTCCATTGACTTTAACCACAATAAGCCAACTGGAATGCAACTTTTTATATGCCTCCATAACTGATTTCTCAGTAAATTCTTCATCATCACTGCATTCTGAAATTTTCTCGACCTCACTGTCAGGAACAGATGCATGCACAGACTCTTTGACAAATTGTGTCATGAAAGCAATATGATTGCTTACGCATTCTTCATCACTTCCACTATCATTAGGATCATCGCTTTCACTTAAGGTAGAACAATATGACTTGTTCTTCTTTTTTAGAGTGTCAGCACACTCGACTTGATAGTGACCATAACCACCACATTCTCTACACTTCACCTCTTTATGATTTTCTTCATTGGAATCTTCATCCTTGGTTCTTTGAGGTATAGAGAATCTGTTCTTGCCAGGAATATTTTGAGAGGGCTTCTCATAGCGTTTTATAAATTTTTAGAAATTCTTTGACAACATAGCAATTGACTCTGCAAGGTCAGCTTTGTCAGGAACATTGCTGGGAACATCAGCACTGGAACTAGCCTAAAAAGCAATACTTTTCTTCTGCACTATTTCTTCTTCTGTCAGGCCCATTTCGAAGGTTCACAGGGACCCCATCAGTTCTTGCAGCTTCATTTTACCTACATCTTTGGCTTCTTCAATAGTTGTGACTTTGTAGGTGAATCTTTTGGGCAGAGATCACAGAACTTTTCGCACAAGTTTCTCTTCAGAAATCGCATCTCCAAGAGCAAAGTTTTCATTTGCAATGTCACAGATTTTGGCATTGAAATTAGCAAGTTTTTCAGCCTCATCCATCCGGAGGTTCTCAAATCTGGTGGTGAGCAGTTGCATACGAGATGCACGAACACTGCTTATTCCTTCAAACGTGGTATGCAGTATGTCCCACGTATCCTTAGCTTTGTCACATGTGGAGATGAGTTTGAAGACATTCATATCTACAGCCGAGAAGATGGTGTTCATGGCTTTAGCGTTTAGCCCCATGATCTGGTACTCAGCATTCCCCCACTCTTCTTTCGGCTTCAGTACGGTTTTGCCTTTATCATCTGTCTTTGTGGGAGGCTTCCACAATTCCATCACCATCTTCCAAGCATGCTTATCAATTAAACGAATGAAAGCTGTCATTCTAGCTTTCCAGTAGGCAAAATTGTTGCCATCAAGGAGCGAGGGTCGCACCGTCGAGGCTCCTTCTTTTATTGTGTCCATCTCGGTAAAACAACACAAAATACACAGATTAATAACCCAACATCACACCTTAATATAGGTGACCCGCTCTGATACCAATTGAAAAACACTAATTCATGTCAGGTGTAAAATAAATCTACTGCACACTTGTATTCTTAGATATCTGAAGGACAGATATAAGAACAGTTAATAAAAATCAGTAAATTACGAACGAGATTGGTAACCCAGTTCGGTTAATCAACCTACTCTGGGGGGACTTCGCCCAAACTTGAAGATTCGTTTGTTATTCCTTCATGAAGTGTATTGAGGATTTTACACATACAGGACTCTCTCTCCTTATGTCACTCGTTCTTCTTCAAGAGCTCCTTCGCTAAACGAAAGCTATGAGATCCCCTCACAACCATGACACTAGACTCTCTCTAGCTACCCACGACTTCAACTTACATTCTCTCCTGAGATTGCGTACAATATAGATTAAAACAACCCCTCACGTGTTTCACTCAAAATACTCAAAAACTAGTCTATCACGTTGAACTATTTAAGGTACAACTACTAGTTAATACATGGGACACAAAATAATAATGACTCTCAAATAATATGCTAAGAGAATCTAAACAAGTCGTCCACCGATTGCACAATGAATCGGCCCTCATATAGACTTCACTTTAATGATATTGTTGGTCTCTTTCCGCTGGTATAGGTAAGTGAATATTGTCTTGTGATCTTCCCAAACATGTGTAGATACTTTCCTTGGACAAGAGGGTGATAAATCAACACGGTATCTACTCCACAAAGTACTCAATCGATCATATCTTGACTTTTGAAAACGGATCAGTGCAAGATCTTGTAAATATGGAAACTGCCATATAAAAGTGTCTCTGGGTATGTCTGGGACATGAGAGGGAACATTTCTCCAATTGTTCTTCTTTTCTTGCACAGCGGAATACGAAGTCTTCTTGGGACATACCCAAACACACATTGTCGAACATATCTCGCCAAAAACACAATACGAACACTTAGTACATAACAATGGCACTAACAATAATATTATCTTCTAATTCTCCGAATTATAATATTCCTCCCACAATTATCAATTAATGCATTTCGAAGCGAAAAATGTGTTTCTACATCTTGAATTTTTCTAAACTGAGCACGAAAATTTTAAAATTTTTATATAGTTTTATTATTAGTGTAATTTTATCTATTCTAGTACTTTTATGTAGTTTTTATTGTTGATTTGATTTTTATCTAATTTATTTCTATGTTTCAACATTTGCATTTTATTAAATATATCATATATAACAAATTTTAATATAATTACAACACATCATTTAAAATGCAAAATAAATAACAAACAACATACATAAAATAAAAAACACAACACTAAATAAAAAACAACATAAAAAGAAACTGAAAAAAAAAATTGTTGTTCCTGGAAAAAGGACGCCATAAATGGTGTCTATCTCCCCTCTCTCCCAAAATACCGTGTCTGGTATATACTGTGCCGTTGGAGAATGAATTGCCATTATTATTGTGATCCAGTCTCCACTGGAGATGCCCCTAAGACCCTAAGCCTTGTTTGTTTTAATTCCAACATCAATTTTCAGTTTTCAGTATTTTCAGTTCAATTTACGAGGTGTATTGATTTTTAAAAAATTATAATGATTTTGTTATAATGAATGATTTAATGTTTAGAGTTATATGTTTAGAAAATAAAAATATGTTTGTTTGATTATATTTTTCAATTTGAAATTTGTGGTTGAGATGAAAAAATAAATATTTGTGTGGTTATGATGAATTATTGAATATTTAAATAATGGATCCCACTGTAATGATATATACGTATGATTGAATAGGTTATATAGGATTGAAAAAAGTGAAAATTAAAATTGAAAATGAATAAAATAAACGTGTTTTGGGTGTTTTGAATAGTGAAAAGTGAAAAATTTCCATTTGAAAATGAAAACAAACCATGCCTAACCTTTTAGAATTCCACTTTTACTCCTAAGCTTTTTTTATATAGTTTCCTAATAACTCTCGATTATTATTTTAAACATTTAGCAGCAGAAATTAATTTTTAAGGTTCTGAATTTGTAAATAATTTATTTGAAAGCTAATCTTTATATATATAAAAGTAAGAAAGTATGCCATTTTAAGAAACTCAGTTTTTCCCTTCTAAATACTTTCTACATTTAGTAATTAAGTTAAATATTAAGATTAAGATTGTATTGATATTTTAATTAATCATAGCATATCATATAATATAATTATATAATACGTAATAGTGTGTGTGTACATCACATCAAATACATATAATAAAATAACAATTTAATTATATATCTTAATATAGGTATTATAATACAATCTATTGAGCATATAAGTTAATACATAATAGTTTATATATATATAGATATCATATCAAATACATTTTATAAAATAAACATTTAATTATATATTAAGATGGTTAATATAATACAATATGGTAAACATATAATATAATAGTGTATGAAAAAAATTGTAGTACGATAATATATGTATAATAAGATAATTGTATTTATTTATGAGTAATTTAAGATATGCCCCATAACTAATTTAAGATGAATTTTCATATATTTATGAGCAATTTAATACAAAGAATCAGTTGCAAAATAAATAATTTATTCCAATTGGTTTAATTGGGGTAAGTGTTGCTTATATGAAATCTTCTCTATATTCCTACAATGATGACAGTGATTTCATGCAGTAATGATGTCAACGATTTCCTCCAAAATCCGGCAAAAATGGCTCAATTTACATGAATTGAGTGCAAACTCAAACTTTTTGGAACATCCTTTTTAGTAGTATAAATATCCTACCACCATGTATATCAAAATCTTCAATTTTATTCGATTCAATTTTCTTCGATTATTTGATTCTCCAATTATCCTTACCCATTATCCTTGAGGAAAAAATTCTTTTTTCTTTTCAATTAGCCTCCCGGATCTATTTTCAATTATGGCAAATGAGGAATTTATTGATGAGAAGATGGGTTCAATGGGGCGCTCTGTATGTTCTTCGTGACTACGCCATGATCTTGATGGATGTTTGGTTAAAAGAAAGTTGGATGATCAATTTTCATCTGCCATCAATGGGGATAAGAAGAAAGCTATGGTTAAATTGTAGAAGGAATAATTTTTTTTTATTGATAGTGGTACTTTGAGACGATATAATTTTATTTTATTTGCATTATGATTTCTTTCGGACAAGATCACGTCCCGATAATTTATTTCGTTACAATTTTCTGGTTTTGTTTGAATACCTTCATTAGAATGCCTTTATGTTCCATTATATTAGGTTTTTTTTATTATTCATAATTTTAATATATGTAATGATTCATTTGGTTTTTATTTTTTAAAATTTAAGAAGTTTTGAAGTTGATCAATTGTTACTGAATTAGTAATGCACGTATTAACAATAATTTCAATTCTTTTAATTTCCCCTTCAAATTCTCAGTAATTTTAACTCCAAATATTATATTGCATAAAAAAAAACTTTTATGAACTGTGAATTAGTTATAATAAAGAGCATAATTAGGGAAATAATTACAACATATTAACATCAAGTAAATAAAAAATAAGATGAGCTTATAACCAGATAGATTATAATATCATTTTGCGATAAATTATCTTATTGATTATAATAAAGATAATACATCTACCCGTCGAAGAGCCTGTAAAAGGAACAAGAGAGGGGCATGGTCAAACCACATTTACAATTAACCTTACTTAATATGACACGGTCGGTAGAGTGATTACAGGCTACGATATATACATATATATATATATATTTAGATATATATTATTTTTTATTTTCATTCATTAGTGTATGGGAATGATATATTGATATTGCAGGCCATTTCTGTTACTGCCGAAACTGATGAATTCTATATTTTGCTTTGAGTTACCTGTTTCACTTTCGTTGAGGCATCTTGCTAGACCAAATTACGAATGTAACGTTGTAATTTCCATATGTAATTTAAGATGAGTAATTATATAAACAACATTATATAATTCTGTAAATAAAGTATAATGATTTTAAGTAGATGTTTTCGTAAATCGATCATGTGATCAATAATCAATTTTATAAATAGATTATTTGATTTAACAAACTACAATTCATTTTGTATTAGATAAGAAAAGCGTAAGGTTTTTTTTTCAGATTTTTAAAAATACAATATTAGAAAATAAAACCTTGTGTGTGTTGTGTTAAGTTTGAAATATTGCAATATTAGAGATTTTATCAAGTCTGTTCATAATTTTTTTTTAAGTGCAAGTCAGTTTATAATTTGATATTGTCATAGTGAATTGTTTTGGTATTGGAGATTTTTCGAAGATCAAATAGAATCCACCTACTACAATTTTTTTTTTATTTGAACAATGTAAGTTGTCTTAAACATAAAATTTGGGTCTATTACATAGAATTAGAAAAAAATGACTTATCGCCATATATTTGATAAGAAATTCATTAATGAATCTATATATATATATATATATATATATATAAGATGAAATTAACATAGTAATGTTAGTTACAAATGACCAAGAAAAATTAGGGTGAAGAACATTTTTGAAAAAGAATGAATCAGTGGAGGTCAGTTTCTTCTTAATTTTTTATACCTAAAATTATAGGAGATTTCAATTATGTTTGTAATGGGTTTCAATTGAACTAATTATGTTATTTGTTTTAATGGACACACTCAATGGAAAGTGTAAATTTATTCATGCATCTGGGTCTGCTCATAAAATAGGGCATAAACTTGAATATAACATTATATTCTTCGTAGATTTTATAATTATTTCTATTAATTATTTATCTATAATTTAATTATAATATTCATGCAAACTATTTAATATAAATTATTTATATTTATGTCACCGTGCATCGTACGGGATGTAATACTAGTTATACAGTTAAAACAAACATTTTATTAACTTGTTGTAATATCAACTATATGGAAATGATTTTAAGTCTAATGACTAGGGAATTAATAAGAATGAAGTTGAATATGAGTCACATAGAGATCATGTTTTAGAAAATTTAAATGTTAAAACTTTGAATGTTGCTCTAGTTTTAAATTTGGATGATTTAAACTTTGAATATTTTATGTTACAATGTTATGATTTATGAAATTATAAATCAAGATTTCAAATTTTCTTTATTAAAAATAAATAAATAAATAACATAAAAAAGTCTAGATTAATGCGTAGCGAGTTTTGCAACCTTAGAAAAAATTATAACATTATCGATTACATAGTAGGAGGTGAAAAAATCATAACTAACATAATTAACATCTATTTAAAGAATAAGATATATTCCCAAAATATTTTTTACAAAAATATTATTAAAAAATAAAATGGAAAAGTCGGCCACTGTGCCCGTTTGGGAAACATCAACTCGGTCTCACAATATAGCCTGATTATCTCCAACAGTCTGCATTATAATACAACATTACTCACTAAAGTACATTAGATTCCTCATTTCTTTTCCACTAGTCTGCATTATAATTCTACACCAAAAGAGAATATTCCATACATTCCCTCTATAACTATTATTTTATAATTGGTAAATGTATAATAATAAATTTATTTGAATTAATATAATATACAAACTTTATGAATTTTATCTAATTTAATTTTATAATAGAATATTCCTCCACAAATGATCAATTAATTTAATTTTATCTATTTTAGTAATTTTATATAATTTTTATTGTTGGTGGAATTTTCTCTAATTTAATTTTGTGTTTCAAAATTTACATTTGATTAGATTTGTAATATATAACAAATTTTAATATTAACTGAAAACATAGTTTTAAAATATAAAAGATATTACAAACAACATAAACAAAATGAAAAAATAAAATTCTAATATAAAAACTACATAAAAAAAATTGAAAGAAAAAAAATGAAAAAAAAATTATAGCGCTGAGTAGAGAAAGACGGTATATTTGTTGTTCCTCTCTCCACTCCCCCCATTTTCCCGTGCATGATAGCGCTGTTGCTGGAGAGAATTTTCAACGGCAAAAAGTCGTTTAGTATCTTCAGTGGAGACGCTCTAAGTGCCTAACTTCAAAGTTAATTAAGAACAATAACCGGTGATGATGTAAATATCAGTATTGGTTTAAAACAAGAATTTACTTTTACCTAAAATGGATAAATTACATCCTATATTCCAAATTTTTAAGATTTTCGTAAAAAATTCATGAATTATGACTAATTATATCATATGTCCCAAACTAGTGAGTAACTATTAAATTTGTTCCGAAAGTCAAATTTCATCGACTGAAACTAATGTGGTTGCTGATAATTATGTGAAGAAGTATGATCAAACCAAAATAAATTAATAAGTGTGAATTTATGATTGAGAATAAGCAAATACGATCTTTTATTCTCACTTCAGTCATTTAAATTTTACCATTGAGACAAATTTTTTTATTTATCAATTGTATGGAATATAAGATGTAATAAGTCATAATTCAAAATATTTTTGATAAAATCTTAATAGTTTGGGTCAAATAATTAATAATTAGCAAAGAATACTCACTATAAATGGTTTTTTTTAGGTCGAGTACTATGCAATTAATCTGACAAAATTATTTCTCTGTACAACGATTATATATTAGGCTTATACCGGACGAATATTTTTCACTAGGAGTCATCAATGTTTTTTAGTATTATTATAAGTGACACTCTTTCAATATTAAAAATATAATAATAATTATAAAAATACAATGATTTTTTAGTAGTACTTTTCAGTAAAATAAACGTGATACCTATTCTTTAATGTAACATATTAATTATTATTCTTTTACTTAAATCAGCCTTTTCGAATGACTTTATAATTCTTTCTCCCGTTTCATAAATTTTTGCTCATCATACAATTATATATAAGTTTTTGCAGATTCTTAATTAGTTATATATATATATATATATTGTGTTATTTTTATATTTCAAAATACTTAATTTGTTATTTCTTAATATTTGTTTTTTCCATTTGAAGATGCTTCATAGAAAACAAAAATGGTGATTTGATATGTTTGACCTTAAGTGCATGAGTGCATCTATAATGAAAATAATATATAACATTTTTCTTAATTACCTTCAAACTAATAATGACAATTGATCTTAACAAATTAATGTATATGATTCATCAACAATTTACACACAAGATCTATCTTCACAAACTAATGTGCATTGTGCTTCGTGTGCAAACTGTGCACCATACTTATTTACTATAATTTTATCGCATATCCTAGTGTATTTTAATGCTAATTAGCATTAAATACAATTAGTACTACTCTCTCCGTTCCAATAGTAAGGTCCCTCTTGCCTTTTTGGGATGTCCCAATACCAAAGTCTCATACCCAAAATGGAAAAAATTAGGGGATAATAAGGGAGTAATTAAACACTAATCTTAATGTTGAGCCCAATCCTAAACCCTAACCCTAATCGGCCCCTGCCCTCTCTCATTTCACTGTGCTCGCCTCTCTTCAATTCTCTCCCTCTCGCTCGCTCTCTCCGCCTCGCCCTCTCCGCCTGCAACACCACCGTCTTGCTCCATCTCTCTCACTCTCACTCTCTCCGCCTGCAACACTCCTTCCTCTTTTCTTCTTTTTCACTGTCGTCATGCAACAGACATTATCTCCGTCCCAAATAGCAAGGTCTGCCCCCATCCAAAATCTTCGCGATTCCACCGCTATTTCTGAGAACGATGAAGATTCAACCGTTAAATTTGAGCTCTGTGATGATTCGGCACTAATTCGGCCAGATTCAGCTTAGATTTCAGATCTATACAATAGATCTGCCTTGCAGGCCGTCAATATGCATCTTCATATAAGCCTCTGTGTCAAACTTTGTATGCCGTCGGTGGAGGAGGCTTCGTGTTCATCTGTGGTAGATTCCGATAAATTTGTCCTGGAAACTCCAGAAGATTTGATGATGCTGGTGGAGGAGTTTGTCCCAGAAACTCTAGAGGCTTCGATGAGGGTGGTGACGGCAACAGAGATTGAAGCTCAAGGCAGAGATTAGAGAGCCGAGGTGGCCAATTCGATGCTCCAAATATTACTCCCTCAGTACTTCGAACTGATGAGATCTAACCCTGCTGCTGTTGTGGTAAGATCTAACCTTGCTGCTGTTGTGGTGAGATCTAACCCTGGCTCTGTTCTATTGATATATGTTCTATTGATATTGGTTGGATTTGTGGGAGTCTCTGTTCTGGTGATATTTGTTGGAGTCTCTGTTCTGGTGATATTTATTGGTTCTTGTTGGATTTGTAGGAGTCTCTCGTCTGGTGATATTTATTGGTTCTTGCTGGATTTGTGGGAGTCTCCGTTCTGGTGATATTTGTGGAAGTATTTTGGGAGGCTAAATTGTGCTGATATGATACAAATGTGTTTTGGGAGTATTGTTGGTTCTTGCTGCATATGTGATATTTTAGGAGGTTAATATGTGCCGAAATGATAAAAATGTGCTCACACATTAGCTATTGGGCAATGACATCAGTGATTCCTTTTTAATGATGAGATGTCATTATTTGGATTTTGGTTTAGATCTGCATTTTGGGAGGTTAATGTGTGCTGAAATGATAAAAATGAAAACTGCAATTATGGAGAAACAATAATAATATATAACCGCATCTTTACAAAAACATGAATATATGAAATGTTAACTGCAATTATGGAGTATAACTGCATCTTTACAAAAACTAACAAAATATGCATCTTTACAGAAACTGCATCATTACAAAATGACTGTAACCTGCACAAAATGACTTCAACTTGCAAAAAATGGTTGTGTCTGACATATTCAGTTAATTCCCTTCCAACCTTTCAACACCTAGGGTATTCATTAGTTCTTGTATCCCATGTACACTGCCAGCTTCCATTAAATATGTGAGACACTGTCTCACCAATTCCACAGGAACTTCCAAGTTCAAAGGCAAACTATCTGCCCTAATAAGTGCATCTTTTCCCATGTGCGGGATCTTATAGCAATTGTGTCCTTTAACTTTCATTATCTCAACCATACAACCTTGCAGAGTCAAGAAAACCTTGTTTACAAGGCATATATTTTCAAATGAAGTAATCACTGCATTTACTAACTCATCAACTGTATGTGTCTCTGTTTTTGTTTGTAAGGATTGGATACTCCTAAACCACCCTAAATCATTGACATTCAGATCTGGTGAGCCTGTTGTACCAGAGTGAACTCAAAGCCATCTGTATTTAATGCCTCCCTGAAAACCAGATCTAAATTTTTTATGTGTGGTTTAGCATTTTCCTGTTGTATGTATATGACTTTGCTTGCAAATGGTGGCCACTTTGCCTTTATAGCTGGTAAAATCTGCAATAAAGATCATTTATTACAATGATCATTAAATGTGGCATACAGACTGTTCCATACCTGATTGATCATACAGTTCCTGATAACTTCCTTTGTTACTAACTCAATTGCTTTAGTCTCTAATGTGCCTTTGCTTCTGTTTTTGCTTGACTATTGTGCTGGAACCTTGTGAGTGAAAGGAAAAACTCCAATCTTACCATCAAACAGTATAGTACCATCTGTTGCAAACAGAGGTCCGCATACTGCACACATAAACATTATTTTTGCGATGAACTTCTTATTCTTACATGATCTGTGTGGTTCAGTCTCTTCTGGAGTCATGTAGAATCCGTGTGTCTCTTTTTTCATATAAAACCACTTCTCATCGATGTGCACCATGTTGTGCATGTTTCTAAACTTTAGAATATTCAGAATCCTATCCAGTTCTAAGGCTTCAAGTGAAAATCTCTACCTCAATAGCTTATTAGAAGTTGTTAGGTCAGACTTAATAGCTGATGTGTGAGCTTTGATAAGCCCTTGCCTAATCCATCTCCCAACTGTAGACTTTTTGCAGTTTATTCCATGTGCTAAGGTTCTTATGCTGCTTCTCTTCTAAAGTGGCAGCTTGGAAAATTTTTCTAAATCAATTGCAACTCGTTCTAGTAAATTTTGCCTTTTCTTCAATATGCATTTGCTGATTGTTTCCTGCTTGTTTCTTTGCTGCAGCCCATACTCGACTGATAGACTTTCTGCATACTTGGAATTTGGCGGCAGCTTCGTTGATTTTGCCCTTCGGTATTTTTCCGTCAGTGCTGCATTCAAGAAGAAACTCCAAGTTTTGATTTTTTTGGGACTTAGCAAAACTGAGTTTTCTCATCTTTTTGCTCTTTTTTGTGATGTTAGATTGTCTTAAGCAAATTATTTATAGGATTAGCAGCAGATTTGAACTTTAGAGGGAAACTTTTGATGGCAAACTTTTGGTTTCAATTTTCGGTCCATATGCTTGAGTGAATTCTAATTTCATTTTTTTTGAAATACAGCAACTATGAAATCTGATTATATATTCGGTGGCTACCATTTGTTTTCAATTTTCGGTCCATATGCTTAAATCAATAATACTCGTAAAAATATTGGTTGACAAATATTACTCGTACAAATATTGCTCGACAAAACGTAAAATAAAATATGAGGGCCATGAAATGGGTTTAAAAAATTAAAGGGAAATGGTTGATATATTAACTTTGAATATAACAGTCCTTAATCAAGTGGGCCCCACTTACTTTACCCACTAATCTACTCCTCCTTAATCTCCGTGCCCAATAGCAAGGGACCTTGCTATTGGACGGAGAGAGTATAATATAAGCAATAAAGATAAAAATAAATAATTTGCATTAAAATACAATAAAATAATCAATAAAATTATATAGTAAATAAACATAATGTACACGTTTACACACAAAGCACTAGTGCAGTAGTGCACATAAAGAATTAATAATAAAATATAAACAATAAAAATAAAAATAAATAATTAACATTAAAATACATAAATAATAAAATTATATAGTAAATTAACATGGTGCACACATTTACACACAAAGCACCGGTGCACACTTGAATCAAATCACACATACACACACTTTTTCAAGTTGAATGCTTAAATTAACATCACATTAATAATCATTTATATTAATAGTATCACATTATGTTCTTATTAAATTTGATAACTTTAGACGATCGATTTATTAATTGGAATATTTATGCCTGTGTTTGGTTGTATTTTTTAAAAAACTTACCGATATATACACAAGTACTACTTGGTGAAAACAATTATATTAAATTATTCTTCCTCTCAAAGAAGAAAATTTTCTTACACTTGCTGGCAACATTCTTTCTTCTCTTTTTTCGTGGATTTTACATTTGGGGAGAGGTGGGTGGTGGGTGGATTACATTCTATCCATTGAGACTTGTTTTCATTTTAAAATTGTAGTTAAATTGATATTTGAATATAACATATAAATTAATATTTAAATATAACAGATATATACACACATATATATGTACTGATGTACACAACATAACGTGTCTACATGTTTTTCTGCTTGCTTACCTACACACCTTATTTGGGTTTATGCGTTTAAATTGTAAATAAGAAAAATAAAATAAAATTGAAAGTTAATTATAAAGGAGAAAATGAGCAGTTCTCGAGCAAGTCGAGAGAGGACAACCTATCAATAGAAAATTCACTTTTAAATTATACAAACAAATTAAAAGTCAATCTTTATGATATTAAGTACCATTATATTCTTCAATCTCAAAAACTTGGGTACACTCGATATACCGTACTATTTTGATCAGACAGGTGGATTCCGTCTGAATCTATATATATAAAAAAAAACTCGCTGAAAAAGTATCATTTCTACTACTAAAAAATATTACTTATAAAACTAAAAAAATATAACTTCTAACACTGAAAAAATTCGTCTGGCTTATATGAGTTTATTATATCGCAATTAGAGATTATTAATCCCGATTAGAGTTTATTATATCTCAATTAATATTTTATTAATCTCAATGATGATTTATTACATCCCAATTAAAATTTATTAATCTCAATTAAGGTTTATAACATCTCAATTATAATTTACAATTTTTTTAATTTAATTTCATTTAGCGAACTGTATATACATGAAAATGAACTTCTTGTATTTTTCATACATATTTCTTCGTTAAAACATGCTCATGCGGCATGAAAAATACCTTTAGTTTGATATATTTATTGCGTAAATCGAATTAAACATGAAAATTTTATGATCATTTGAAGTTTCATGGGAAATTAGATGATGCCATTACTGATCAAATTTTTTTTTTTTGGCGGCCTTGTGCCTAGTTTCGAGCTGACCTGGCATGTCTAAGAGAAGCAAATTGATACAACTGAGTGCACCCAAATCTACCATTTCTCAATGATATTCTAACGACTCGTTTGTATCAATATTTTTAAATCAAAATAATTGAACATTGCTTGCTCTGAAATTTATTTTCTGGTATTGTTTGTAAATTATTATTATTATATTTTTTTAGGGAGGTTTGTAAATTATTATATGGGAGTAAAGTTTACCAAATCACATCAACATTGATTGTAGCCAATTTTACACTTAATTTTTTTAAAAAAATAATTTAAACTAATGGAAAATTCTAAACACAGTTTCGTTTTACTCTTCATAGTCCTCAATAATTTATAAAATATAAAAATAAATATGATAAGACATTTTCACCCTTTAACTGCCAAAAACATAAAATCATAGGCCCATCCCTTTTCATATAACTAAAACAACGAGAAAAACTATAATAAAAAAAATCATATAATCATAATCTCTTTAGTTCTTGGAAAGCTTCTTTAAAAATTATAAATGATTATCAATTCAAATGAAAGAAGCAGCACCCTAAAACGCACTTAGACTACAATCGTTCGAATTGCTTATGACTATAAGCGATTTAAGCTTCAGCAGTTTTAACTCAATTTGTAAAGATTAAAACATAATGTTATTAGTAGCTTTCTTATAATTTGTTCTCTATTTTTTTAATAATAAGTTTAGATTATGAAATAATGTGGATTTGAATTTGATCAGAACCATAACGATATGATGTGATTTGATTAGTTTGATAGAAATTCAGTGAGATTTAATTGTTTGTGAGAATATATGTTTCTAGCCAAATTTATCTTGTAAAATTCTTTTTTAACCAAACATTTCAGATCATTCTTTTCTAACCAAACAAATTTTCGGTTCCCATAATACCCTTAGTAACATGTGGGCCCAGTTTGTCTTGAATTGAACACGGGCTACTACAATTCTACACGGCTAATAATTAATTCTAAAAACTAACCTAAAATTTGAATCTAAAAATTCCAACACGGCAGTTGCTTTAGAATGTACATGGCACTTTCCTCTTAAACATTGAACACGGCGTTTGCTGAGAAAAAATTATACACGGCTGGGGGCAACCTTTTTACACGGTCTCCACACCCAAAAATTCTCCCAGAATTCTACACGGCCTTTGCTCCCAAAAATCTACACGGTGGCTTCAAGTTTGTACACGGTCAACTGCGAGATTCCCGATCGATCCTTGCTGCATTCAACCTCGCCGTGCCTCACGACGCCGTGAAGAAGTTCCGTCGCCGCAACCGACGAACTGTGACGATGCCCCGCGGCCACTGTGTGTGTTGAAGTTCCGCCGCCGCCGTGCCCGACCCTTGCTTTGCTCGGAAACAATGGATGAAGAGGTAGGTTTTAAATTCTCTATTTTCTTGTTAATTAGTCCAATTTCTTCAATTAATTAGTTAAATCATGTATGGGTATGTGTATTTGAATTGTGAATTGGATTGATTTTGCCTGTATGAATGGGATTATTGCGAAATGTGAATCGGAATATTGTTAAAAAAAAATCTGGGTAGAGCACCGTGTAGTACACGGTGGACCGTGTACTACACGGTCCACCGTGCACTACACGGTGCTCGACCCTTTTTTTTTTTGATTTTGTGTATCGTGAATTCGAATTAAATTTTCTTCATGAGTTATGTGAATCAATTTATACAATTTATGAAAATTGTAATTGTAATTTTTTTTTGGAGTAAAAACGCGATAACAATATGTTCCATTTAACACGAGTATAGATATAGCCGTATTATTCATTTCTAGTTATCAAGTGAGAATATTTCA
The DNA here is from genome assembly GCA_026008535.1 of Perilla frutescens. Taxonomy (NCBI): domain Eukaryota; kingdom Viridiplantae; phylum Streptophyta; class Magnoliopsida; order Lamiales; family Lamiaceae; genus Perilla; species Perilla frutescens. The sequence continues at coordinate 22,611,244 of BRKX01000010.1, read as the reverse complement.
ATTCTGAAAATAATACGTTCAAAATTGTAATTGTTTCAACGTCCATAATTTAGGTCGTGAACAGCCAATTTAAGAAATACATCTTCACCAATTTAAGAGAATTAAAAAATTTAATCAAACGTTTTAGCTCAACCTCTCAAACGCTAAGCTTAAATAAAAAATCTAATCGAAAACTAATTATATTGTAATTAGTTCAATTAAAAGATTAAATATGAAAGTTAATTCCAAATTATTAAAAGATTAAATATGAAAATTTAATTCTAATTATATCATAATTAAAGACTAATTAAATTGAAATTAGTTCAATTACAACGTTGAAATCCTAATCGAAGAAAAACTAATTAAACTCTATTTAATTCATTTTGTCTATATTCGAATAAAATCAAAAATAATTTATAGAAAACACAACATGAATGATTATGTTTTGAATTTAAATAATTGTGTTTGAAAATCAACATGTAAGACGTTGCAATTGTATTCCTATATTCACAGTTAATAAAATCGTGATTGAAGAACATAATAAATTTCCAAACTAATTAATTAATAATTAGTCAAGGACAACATTTGTTGTCCTTAGTATATAATAAAATAATCTTGCCAATTTGGTATAACATTAGTATAGATTTAATTAACTTGTGTTTATATATTAATTAATTTGTTAATTTTTAGTTATTATAATTAATTTAGGTAATTAAATTAATGTATTAAATGTTCGTTTACAAATATTAGCGTCATTGGGTGTGGAAGAGAGAGGCTATGCAGGACGTATCATGCTCGATTAATTTATACTGGAAGAATTACGCGTCTAGCATTGTTGACATACTACAGACTGTAGCGCATACCGGCGTTGATATGGTTCGAGAGTTTAGGGATGGACCTTTTGGTCTACTAATGAACTTTGTTGGAGGAACTAGTTGCAATACAGCGTTACACGCAGTCATGGCACGGGAGATTACACTAGATGGTGCTGTAGAGCACGAGGTTTGGTTCCATATTGGAGGAACCAACCTTAGATTTTCCCCCGTTGAGTATGCACTAGTTACGGGGTTGATGTTCGGTGGATCTGATTTTGATCCATATGTAGAGCACCGCATTCCTCGAGACAGCTTTTATAGTCGGGTATTGAGTTGTGTGCCTATCTCGATACATGATTTGCATCATAGGTTTACACACTACATGCTGGGAGACGATGCTTCTGATTATTTGAAGGTGGCCAATGTGTTGTTCTTGTACGGTATGGTGCTCGGATATGATCCGCCGCGCTGCATAGACGATTGGGTATGGGTTTTAGTGGAGGATACACAGCGATGGAAGTTTTTTCCATGGGGTTCCTATTCATTCGGTGCCTTATTGCATTATATTAGTCTCATTCCAGTTGAATTGACGGCGAAGAGGAAGACTTACCATTTCTACGGGCCTGTCTGGGCCTTGCAGGTACTGTCTCAATTGTGCTTCTAAATTAAACTTTCTAAGTATTTCATACTGAACTAACAAACATGATATTTTATAGATATGGGCTTATGAGGCTATACCTCGTGTGGGACGGCATTGTGCCATTCTGGTGTCTGATATTGCAATACCGAGGTGTTTGAAGTGGAGGTTCAAAGATAAAGCGGTTCGTCTAGGCGCATTATTCACAGATGGAGAGGTATGTATGATTATTTAATTCAACTTTAGATCAAATATATTTTTTTTCTTTAGTACTAACTAACCCTATAATATTTTGGCAGCTTCTTTGTCATACATTTTTACAGTCGACCGAGAATGAGGATGATTTGCCCTATTTTAGAAGCACGCAGCTTGAGAATTCCGTGGGCGTGCCTTATGTGGTGAAATCACAGGTGCCAAAGCGAGCACGTAAGGTTACACAGTCTAGAGCAGTGACTCCTCCTAGAGCGCTCAGCCCTCCTAGAGCAGTGACTCCTCCTAGAGGGGTCAACCCGTCTAGAGCAGTGACTCCTCCCAGAGCGCCTATCCCTCCTACAGGACCGACTCCTGCTACATCCGCTGCTCGGTCTACATCGAGGAGGTCCGCAGGTTGCTTACCCCGTACTTGTGGAGAGACTGGTGCAGTGGATACTGCCACGGGCCCTACTAGTGGCCGACATCGTGGAAAACGGGTCAGGGCATCCACATCATCATCTAGTACGAGTGAGGGACATGTTTGTTGTCGCCACGTGGATAGGTATCGAGAGATAGCTCGGGAGGTAGCACAGGAGACTGCACGCGAGTCACGAGAGATAGCTCGAGAGGCAGCTCGGGAGGCAGCACAGGAGGCTGCACGCGAGACGTCCAGTCGCTTCATGGTTGAGCTAGAAAAGAGAATAGCCAAGTCGAATGAACGCGATGACACACTGTTCAATAAATTTAAAGACTTCATGACAGGGATGATCGAAAAGTTTGATGTGATGTCTAGGCGACATAATCGGAGGAATCGCAGCCACAGTCGCAGCCGCAGATCGGATCTGAGCCCCAAGCAGATGGTGTGTATCTTTAATTGTTAGTTTATTAATTTCAAAATGTTTTCTGTCATTGACTGAGTGAATTTATCATAGGTTGAGAAGATTCACAGCCGATCTCACGAGATAGAGTTAGTTCCTGAGCAGATTGAGAGGAGACAGACTAGTCGTGGCCAGGAGGATGTCATTCCGCATCTTGTGAGTCTTTTGTTTTTTAAATTATGTTGAATGCTTTGAAACATCATATATCATATACTAACTAACTTTAATGCAGGTTGAGGAGGTAGGTATAATCTCTGCACCTGTGGAAGAAATGGTGGAACCAGATGCGGATGATGAAAACCAGTGGAATCCTGCTAGTTGGGACCTGGAATCACAGAATAGTTCAGCTCGGCCTAGCATTTCTTCTCGGCCTAGCATTTCTTCTCGGCCCAGTACTTCTTCTAGGCCTACACCTAGGTCAAGACTATCCGGAGATGGCACCTTGAGTATCTTCAAGCGTATAGAACTAGCTTATGAAGCCTTTCGAGCCAAGGGTCCTGATGCAAAGACAAAGGTTGGAGGGGGTCAGGGTTTGCAATTGGATCTTGCATGGTTCGACTGTATAGAAAACATTGAATACCAGCTCGAGATGGCTGAAATGGATTTGTTACTGTGGACACTCCAGCGCAAATTATGGAAAGGGCGTCATCTGAGGGCTGGAAGAAATGATGCGAATACAGTCATTGTACAGTCAACCTTCTGGGTAAGTGTTTCTGCTAGTATTCCTAAATTGTCTCAAGGTGTTTATCATTTTTAAAAACTAATATGTGTGATTGTAGTATCGATTGGCGGATGAGTGGAAGAAATGTCATCCGGAAAACCTAAATGGAAAAACAGACTACTATCATGTATACTACTACCAAGACTGGAAGTGGAATGAGGATTTGATACATGAAATACAAGGGAAATTGCCATTTTCTCGTCCGTGGTGGAATGCTGATCGCGTAAGTAATTCAGTGCTTATTTGAATACCCAAGTACACGTATGACATTTGAGTGATGCTTTAATTTTTTACACCACTTATGTTTTCCCTTTTTAGGTCATCACGTGTTGTCTCATAAGTGGGCATTGGGTTACTGCACACATTGATCTCCGCCGCTGGAAAGTCTGGCTATACGACTCACTGTACCACACGATGAATGATCTGAATGATGAAGTCACGTATCACTACCGTGCCCGTCAGCTGTGGCCATTGATGAACATGCTCCCGCCACTGTTACTGGCCAGCGGCTACTGGGGGCATCAGCGTCGACACATGATAGACCAGAAGTTGTGGTACGAGCGTGCTGACTTGCGGTATCAGTACAGACAGACTGATGGTGTCAGTTGTGGTCCTTTTGCGCTCATGCATGTTGATCGCCTTATCTCCGCCAAGCCACCGCCATTGTATTCGTCTACGGAGTTTGTGCAATCATACCGCCATCATTGTGCTGTTAGACTTTATCGATTCTGTCATGATATGTCATAGTTTACTTATTTTGGGAATCTAAGACGTAATCGTTTGGAATAGTCTATGGAGCTAGATTGAATATTATTTAGAATTGTGTTGGTAGTTAACTTCAATTAAAATAGATAAAATGAGAAATACAAACATAATCCGAATAACATCGAACATAAACTAAATAAAGCACAAACTTACATTACATGAAATTCAAATTAACTTTCATTAGCTCTCAAAGGGCAAGTTCTTCTGGAGTGGCCAATTTCACCACAAATCCCGCATCTTCTGGGTTGACGCTGCCCTTGGGTTGCATTTGCCTCCGAGGATTCAATAGCATGTGGGGCTGTACACTTGGACTTGTTATGTCCGGTACCTCCACATCTTGAACATACTTGCTGTCTTCTGGTCCTGGAGCTTGAACCTTCCATTGATGAACGGTACCGCCCCTCTTTTGGCCGTCCAGCTTGGCGAACCGCTATAGGAGGGAGGAGTGTGAAGGAGGCTTGCTGGAATGGAACAGTCCATTCATCATCGTTTGGTACGGAATAGACACGTTCATGATATGTAAGACACATGTTGACCTGTTTGTAATAGTACTCAACATAATCATATATGTTATGTCCAGCACACCTGCAAGCATATAGTTAAAAGATATTAGTAATAACTATAGATAATATAAATACAAACGACACATTTAAGAATGTATTTATAGAGGTACCGTATAGCAGCTGTTGCATGGGAGCAAGGCATCTGATCCAGCTGGAATTCTCCACAGTCACACGTACGATGTTGAAGATCAACCACAAAACTCCTCTCAGCATCCGCCACTGTGTAAGTATATGCAGTGGTTTGACGAGACATAAAGTGACGTCCCTTCTCAACTTGTTTGGACAGTTTTTGGAACACTCCTTCTGTGATCACGTGATCCCTAGACACTGCCAGTTCCCGTCTCTTATCGAACCATCTCTCGGTCACGCTCCTGACGATCTCAATCAGTGAGCATATGGGCAACCTCCTAGCCCACAGCAAGCGTGCATTGAAAGATTCAGCCACATTAGATGTCATGAAAGCGTAACGACGCTTGGGAGATTGAGAACGGGCCCAATGATGAACACCTATACTCATTAGGCTCGTGTACGCAGCTTCATTCTTCGCAATCATTGACATATACTTGAGAAAACTCTCTTGTCTGTATGCATATGCAGCTTTCTTGAACGCAGCAATGAGATGCTTCCCGTGTCTCGCGTGATTCTTTGCTATGTGGTAATAGCAAAATCCGTGGTGGGCCTCTGGGTACACTCTGGCAACAGCATTCTTGATGCTTTGATGTTGGTCTGAAATAATCACCAAATCATCTCGAGTTCCAAATCCCATTCTGAAACGCTGCAAAAACCATGTCCATGACTCGTCATTCTCAATAGGACCCACACCAACAGCTAGTGGGAAACACCTCTCGTTACCGTCCTTTGTGACAGCGACAAACAGAACACCCTTGCTCTTCCCTTTCAGGTGCGTACCATCAACAACAACAACTGGCCGCATACACTGTCTGAATGTCGATATGCAAACTCCAAGTGCAACAAACATGAACTTGAAACGATGATCGCTCGTCCTATGGATATCATACACGGTACTAGGATTGTTTGCCCTCAACGTGTATAGATATGCAGGAAGCATCTCAAAAGACTTGTCATGGCCGCCGTAAACCATCTCTACAGCAAGATTCCTGGCACGTAGAGCGACACCGTACTCAACCTCAATACCATACTCTCTCAACAACTCGGCAATCATTGCTCTAGGCTTCAACACAGCACCCTCGTACCGTATCTTCTTCGAAAAATAGTCAGCCATCACCTTCGAAGACATTTTTCTCGGCGCATTACGTGTCAAGTCAAGCCGACACGCATGATTATCCTTAAATTTTTGCACTCTCCATAATCCGTCCTTTTCTTTTGCATATAATCTAAAGTCACATATATCTTTTCTCTTACAGGTGAATTCCAGTCGGCTCTTAGTCGAACGTGAAACATAATACTCCACTTGCCGCTGCATGTGCCAGTTTCCCACAGCAATTAGCACATCATCCTTCTTCAAGAATGTATTCCCAACCGCAAGGTCCTCACCGGCCAACTCATCCTGCTCATCATCAATGATTGGGCTGTCGTCATCAGTGTGGCCCACAGGGATCATCCATCGAGTGACAGGCAGACCCTCTACAGTGGGACCTTCTTCATCAGGAGCAACAGTTTGAGAAGACATGTTGGGAGGACCACCCTGCTCTAGGATGGACACAAACTCATCAAGATTCCCCGTCTCACGAATCCATTCACAGAACTCAGAAATTTGAGTGCGCCGTAATTCACTCTCATAGCTATCATCATCATCTTCATCCTCTTCAGCGGACGACTCATCCATCTCGTGATCCGGATCATGTGTATATACAAATGGAGGCACTTCACTTGTTGTTGGAATTTCTTGAATACTCTTCTGTGTAACATACACCGTAGGCTCATCTTGCTCTTGGACTAAGCGAATTAAATCAACATCTGTCTTAATTAGCCCCTTCAATTTTCTTCCATCACCTGCCCTAGTCAAATAATTCAACGTATACGAAGTAGTGCTTGGAGATGTCTCCATAAAGTCATGAATCTCCTGTATCAAACTATCACGAGATAACGAATTGAATGGAAGGTGCACCACTTGATCTTCACCATCTAAGTACTCTAATCTCTCCCATCTACCACTGTGCTGTACAACTACACGTTGCCAAGCCATCTGCAGATCAAGAAGTATGATTCTAGTTAAAAAAAAATATAAATGTTTCTAAGTCATCATTAAGTTCTTTCGACTTATTATAAGCTGCATCGAAAGAAACGAATTTCAAAAACTTATTATTAACCATTAATCTAGCTAGGACACAAGGAAAGTAGATCAGCTCGTTGTCAATTCTATTTTAAATTTTTTAGAGAATACCGTTATAACTTGTAAGAATTAATTTAGCTGTCGATGAGTTTATAGACGAATGTACAAATATATCTCTCCCTTTTATCATATGTATACTAATAAACTCAATTTATAATTTTTGTCCTTTTTATCTCATATTTTATAAGGCTGAGTAGAAATTTGATTAAATAAAAAACAACTGAATTAAAGTATTTGGTTTAATATCACGATTGGTAGTCTTTGTTGTGATAAAAGTATTTATTTATATATAGTGCATAGATGAATTAATTCGTCAACTTAAGTTTATAGTTTCCATTACAAATGGATCGTGACTTTGATTTTACAATAGGTTTAGAATTTTGAAGACATGGTTCTTTCTTTTAATTTTAAAATTTATTAGCTCAAGTCGTGTCTGTTTTGTTATGTGTATTTAGTTTAAGAGTCGACGGATTATGCTTTATGTTTGAGAATTAACTAGTAAGAGTCGACGGATTATGCTTTATGTTTGAGAATTAATTAGTTAAAATTGGATTGCTTGTGTTAGTATATTTATAACTAAATAAATACTATCATCTATCATACAAATAAGGATAAAGTATTAAGATTAGCAAGTTTATTTAATTAATCATAGATTAGTATAAAGGATTAAATCTACATGGTGGACAACCGTGTAGTACACGGTTGACCGTGTAATTTCTTTTTTTTTTTCACTATTTTAATATTTTTTTTCTTATTGGCAGTAGGTATGGATGTTCATATATAGATGCTAATCTATTTTTAACATCTTACAATTAAATTAAAAAGTTAAAAAATGTATTTCCTAGCCTAATCATTTAAGAGACAAAACTCTTTTCTAATACGAAATATAATGTTGTTGATTATCACATTTCAACCGAATGATTATGATTTTTACAATATTTTTCCCATAAATGATAAAATCTAAACAATTTAAACCATAAAAACAAAAACAAAAACAAAAATTTGAACATACCTTGCAATGTTTCCACCTTTTCGAAGTTTCTCGTTTCCAACCTTTCTACCAAAATCGTCCCAAACTTTTCGACAAAAGAGTATAATGGATTTGAAGTGCTAATTTTTCCTTAGTCAACAACTATTATGCTCATTTGGTGTGTGTTATTTAATACCGCTCATTTAAAATTCAACTACAAACCACTGTGAGCATTGAATGTGAGCTTTGAACGTATTTACAAAATTTACATTTTCATTGAAATCCAACTACCCAAGACTGTGAGCTTTCAAATTAATTAATTTATTGCATCTCATTTATTATATTCTAATTAGCCGTGTACAAAACTTTACATTTTAAATTTTTAGTCGTGTACGAAATTTTTGACCGTGTATAAAATGTTTGGCCGTCTACTTTAAATTTTTTTGGGCCGTGTACAAAAAAATTTCGGCCGTGTACAAAAATTTTTGTGGTCGTGTACAAATATTTTTTTGGCCGTGTACAAAATCTTTTTGGCCGTGTACAAATATTTTTTGGCTGTGTACAAATATTTTTTTGGCCGTGTATACAAATATTTTTTTGGCCGTGTACAAAATTTTTTGGGCCGTGTACAATTTATCTTGGCCGTGTACAATGATCTTTGGGCCGTGTACAAATTTTTTGGGGCAAAATTTTGGGCCGTGTACTTAAAAATAAATTAAATTTGCCCTTGTATAAATTTTACCGTGTACAAAAAATTAGGCGTGAAGAATTGCTCGACCGTGTATAAATTTTTTTGTATAAATTTTCACCGTGTATACATTTTGACCGTGTATAATTTTTTTTCCTCAATATCGTGTACATTCTTTATTTTTGGACCCACCGCATGACATCTTTGACTTTTCAAATATTTAGAAAGGGCAAATTAGACTTTTACGTATTTGTTTGGTTAGAAAAGAACACTTCAAAATTCTAGGTTAGAAAAGAATATCACAACTTCATTTTGGTTACTTTAAAATTTCTCCCTAATTGTTTCATACCAAAAATATGCACCAGAGTCCATTATTATTTATCTTAATCACTTTAGAACAACAAATATTTCAAGCCTTAAAAATAAATTCAAATAACTCGATACTCTACTCGTGATTGTTTATTAAAAACTTATTTGAACTCGGTTCGATAATCATATCAATATCAAATGAGTTTGAATATAATTTTGCATTTGATAATATTTAAAACTCGACCAATAAATAAAAATGGAGTAAATATATATAAAAATATCAAATTACTCAAATTCAACTCATGTTCGACTTGATAAGTAATCAAGCAAATTTAAATATTATTCTTAAATCTAGATATTATTTTAAATAAGTTTAAACAATTGTATGATCAATTTGGCTAAACTCTCTCTGTTGGATTCATTTATAGCTCGAGTGTTACATATAATTGAACTTAAGTAATGTGGTGGTTCTATCTAAAAGCTTAGATATATGCACTTCAGGTAAGGTAGAGAATAACACTCGATATAAATTTTAAGATAAATCGTATTTTTCTAAAAAAATCAATTTGGAAAAAGTAAAAAATGGTATAGTTGGCGTTACGAAGGGTTTTTTTGTTGTGTACATGAGTATATTTGTGTAGTGTAGGCAACCGCCCAAGCCCCAAGGCTGAAGATTATTAGAGTTCTTCCCTTCCGTTCTGTCTCTGGGCGTTATTACAATTGTGTTTAAATTATTTATGGGTATGAATGTATATCTTTTGTTTTTATTTGGCAAAAAGAGGGAGTTGAGCAGGCCTAGCATCAGGTTTTTACGGGCAATCTCTCTATGAATCTTGTTCATTTGAAATCCTGTTTGTTTGTTAGCGCTTTGCTACTTGGAGCTTTACTTGAAATATGGGTTTTCTTTTTGCAGTTTCATCTTTTCGCTTTTGGGAGTCTTAGTTTGAATGAGTTAGAGAAAATGGCTGAGCTGAAGGTGGATGCTCTTGTCAAAAGGCTAGAATCTGTGATGTAATGATTCCCTTCTTCTTCTTCATTGTGAAGATTCTCCTACGACTGCCTCTGATTTTCTACCAAATTTTGCAATTTGGTGTAATTTGTGGGATAAAGTTTCAGTCTTTTTCCCATTTGGGGCTCCAAGATTCCTCCAGAAACTGTTAAAAATTGGTGACCTTCTTCAATGATGTGGCTTTCTTCATCTTACTTTGGGGAAATGTGGTTTGCTTTCAGGTTTCTGCTTTATTCCATTTCCACCCCTTAGCATTTTCCATTTCTTGGACCTTCTAAATGCTTTAACTAGTTCAAATACCTTCTCTCTCTCTCTCTCTAGCCCTTGAAGAATCTTTCTGTTTCCATCCTCTGTTTTAGTGTAATATTGCGTTTGAGGCATGGTGAGAGTTCAGAGTCGCCCAGGATTTGTTTCTTGAAGTTCTCGCTTTCATCTCTAGCTCATAACAAGTTTTATTTAATCTTTCCTATGGGGAAGAAAAAACATGAACTTGGTACAAGGGCAATAAAGATGGTCGTGTTGTTGGCTTTCTGTCTGAATATAGTATCTGCTGACTGCGTAGATAGGCTGAGCAAGAATATATCCGGCGAGGCTCCGCCGCAGCTGGGGCCGCCCAGCTTGAGGAATAGGCTGAGGAGAATTTTCTTGAGCATAGTGCTAGGAATTATAACAGGATTGATTTGTGCCCTTCTTTTGGCTTTGCTATTTAAGCACTTTGTGAAATATGTGAATAGAACTCCAATTCTCAAAGGCCCTGTGTTGTTTTCTCCTAGAATTTCTGTGAGGACACTTAGATCAGCTCTTTCGAATAACTCGCAGTTGCTAGGCTCGAGCTCTAGTGGGAAGTACTACAAGGCTGTGCTCGACAATGGCCTTGTTGTCGCGGTCAAGAGGCTCGAGCCCTTTGCGGATTGTGGTCCGGGGGTTCGGACCAAGGCAATGAAGAGAAGGATACAGAAAGAAGTTGAGATTCTTGGTAGCTTAAGACATAGGAATTTGATGAGTTTGAGGGCTTATGTCTGTGAATCTGGTGAATACTCCTTGGTTTACGATTATGCCCCAAATGGGAGTCTTGGAGATGCAATGAAGAGAGTGAGGGAGAATCAGTTGGAACTGAAGTGGGAATCTCGACTTCGGATTGCTGTTGGAATAGTTAAAGGGTTGTATTATCTTCATTTTACTTGTGATCCCAGAAGATTGCACTATAACTTGAAGCCTTCGAATGTCATTTTGAACTCACAATTCGAGCCAAGGTTGGCGGATTGTGGATTGGCTACGATTCTTCCTGATTTTCGGAGAGCAGCATCGGGCTACAATGCACCCGAGTGTTTTCAGAATTGTAGGTATGAAGTAGATTACATGTTTCTACAATAATATTAATTGGTCTTCACTTTGTTGTTAATTCCTTGCTAGTAGAAAATCATTCACAATCAGATGTTGAATAATGTGTTAGCTGCTTTCATTTGTAGGTATCACTTATCACCTTTGGGTTGGATGAGTTACTGCTATCTAGTGCATATCTATTTAGATGAATGATTATGTTTATTGATGCATTTCTGTGATTACGATCAATGATCTGTTGTCTTTTAGCTGTTAATCGTGGCTTCACTATGCATCGGGTTTCTGTTTGATGGTACTCAATTAGTTGTTGGAACCTTGAATATCAAAAATCTAAATCATCCTAAAAAAGAAAAAAAAAAAAAAAAAGAGAAAGCAAGAAACACAAAAAACTTAGGTAGAAACTTGTCTCCTTTGATTGACCCCTTTGTGTGAAAAGTCTAAGAATCTGCAGACAACTGAAAGTGCTTTAGCTTTATGTAAAAGCTGAATAAAGCTTGAATGAAATTATATATATCATGTTCATGTTGATTAGTCACATAAAGCTAATATTCACTTTGTTAGAAGACTGAAACTCAATTAATTACTCTAATCCAAATATATGAGCAAGTTAGTGCTAGACATTTATAGCATGCTTAGTTAATCCATTGCTTGAAATATGCTATTTTGTTCTTCGAAATGTTTGCATTTTGTTTTTTTTTTCTTGTATTATTAATTTGAATCTATTCCTTTTATTGGTCTACTAGGTATACAGACAAAAGTGATGTGTTTAGCTTTGGGGTTATATTGGGTGTTCTATTAACTGGTAGAGACCCGCTAGACCCATTCTTTGGTGAAGCAGCGAGCGGAGGAAGCTTAGGGCAATGGCTCCGGCACCTGCAGCAAGCCGGTGAGGCTCGAGAAGCACTAGACAAGAGTATTCTGGGAGAAGAAGTTGAAGAAGAGGAGATGCTAATGGCTGTCAGAATTGCGGTTGTCTGCCTATCAGACTTGCCAGCTGATCGCCCCTCAAGCGACGAGCTTGTTTCCATGCTCACTCAGTTGAATAGCTTCTGAAGCTTGTTTCCATGCTCTCTTTTAGTGATGTAAGAGCTTCCGGTTGTTCCCACGGCTCCCCCACAGTACGAGACGTGCATAAGGTTTGCGGTGGGAGCAACCAGTGAGCTCTGGCATAGTCGTCACACTATGCCTTCCTTCTTCAAGAGTGACATCTTGATTCTACCCTTGTTTCGAGCAAAATCGATTTTCATGGCTTGAGGCTGAAGAAAATGGTGTGATGGGAGAGTGAAAGAGGGAGAGGCAGTTGCATTTCTGTGTTTAGTTGCTGATGGTGGTGGGGATTTTGTTTGCTTTGTTTTTGGAATCACATTTTTCATCACTGTTTAGCAAAGAAGCATATGCACCTTAATATTTGGAAATGGCTGTATTCTTTTTATTTTTTATTTTGGAAAGTTATTGTTAGGGTTAATGGTTAAAGGATCAACTAATTTTGACACTTTTAACAGTTGACCCAATACTTTTAATCTTGGTAAGCTAATCTGTTAGTCCTCAATTATTATTTTTTTTTTCTTTCAAATTGATACCTAATTTGATTTTCAATGTTCAAACTAATTTATGTGGATGCCAATATAAGGATGCACGCCCGGCAATCCAGCATTAACTCAAATTCACAAAAAGCTGTGAATTTCCTTTAAACAAAGGCTAAGCTTAATTTATTTTGCAAAAATGTGATGAACTTCAAATATATCAAAGTTTATCTAACTTCTCTGCATTTTGGCCAAATATCATATGATCGATCCAATTTCTAGTGTTCGGTTACTGACAAGGCACGTCGGAGTCTAGCATGTAAAATGATGTAGAAAATCATATTTAATCTCAAGGTGAAATATGATATGATTTTCCACGTCATTTTAGACGCCAAACTTGGGTGTGCACTCTCAGCAATCCGACACTGAAAAATAAATTCAATGACATTTTGTAAAGTGTGGAAAATATATAATTTTTTTGAAATTCAAGGCATTTTTGCAAAATAAATTAAAGTTAAGAGCACAATAAGTATATATTTGACTTCAAGTAAATTCCAAAAAATACACTTCTATGATTTATAGCTTGAAAGAAAATAGTTAAACTTGTAAGTAGTAACGAGATAGCGACACATGCAATATAACTAAGACCATCTCCAACAACAAACACTACAATACATTTAACTTTACATTATTATAGAGATAAAGTTATAGATTCTCAATATTCATCTCCAACGACACATCTCTACATTTCACTCTACAATAGAATATTCTTTTTTATACTTATTACTATCCATTTAATTTTTGTCATTGAATTGTTAAATTGACTATATGGTTATATATATTGTAATATTTTTTTTATTTAATAAATAAATAAGCATATTTGTTTTACAAAATTAAAAAATTTCGGATAAATATGATCCATTTATTTAAAATAAAACCAACATTTCATAATAGATAATTTAACAAAAGGCATGATACTTTCGATCAATTAACCCCGCCAACTAATAATACTTTTGACTTTAGAAGTTATTATCCAGATATGGAAGGATTTGGATCTAAAAGTGGTCTTGGAGATTATTAGCTAAAATAACATGTGTTGCATTTTCAATATTTTATTGTTATCGTAATGTGTTTTTATAATTATTAATTATGTATTTATATTGTTTATTATAATATATTTGTAACTTTGCATCGTTGTTGTAATATTTATGTATTTATATTTTTATTAATTATGTATTATGTATTTTGTGTTTAAATTAATGCAATACTATTTATTTATTTTGGGGTAATTACAATTTAAATTCCAACTTTTGAAGTTTTAATAAAAATAACCCAATGTTTTAATAATTACAATTTAATTCCCAACACTTAGATATTGTAACAGAAATAACCCAACATTTCATATTAACAATTTAATTCCCAATGTTTGAATATTTTAACAGAAATGACCCGATATTTTAGGCGAAAAAGTCATATTGGTCATTTTTCGGCAAACATGACAGTCTGTTATATGGGTTCTATAACTCGCTTGAAAGTAAATGTGATCAAAATCGATCAAAATAGTATTTTTTATCGAAAATATTGAGTAATTTCTTTAAAATGTTCAAACGTTGGGAATTAAATTGTTAATATTAAATGTTGGATTATTTCTGTTACAATATCCAAACGTTGGGAATTAAATTATAATTATTAAAACTTTGGGCTATTTTTATTATAACCTTCAAATGTTGGGAATTAAATTACAATTAGCCCTTTAATTAATATATAAAATAATTTTAATAATAAAAATATGTTTCATAAAATTTAAACACAAAAAGGAGAAAAAAGAAATAAAATAAATGAAATATTAAAAAGAATAAAAAAGAAAGATGAATAGTGCATCGATTATTTAACTGATGCACTATTCATCCAACACCAATTTACTTCGCAGAGTGGCCACTGTTGGAGGGCCTTTTTTTTATCCAATTTTCCTTTTCTCGCCCACAATTCTTCTCTTTTGGAGTTAGTCTAAGGGTTCGATTTTTTAGTAGCCAAAAAAACAGATAACAAAATTATTTTTTAATAAAAAAATAAGGATATACTTTTTCAGCCATAAAAAAAAAATTCATGTCAATATGAGAAGGGTGGAAGCATGTCAATATGCCCCCCGAGTCAAGTATATATTGACATATTTAGGTCCAAAAAATTTCATGTGGCTGAAAAACATGTCATTTTTTTTATTTGAAAAAGATTTGTTCTCTCTTATTTTTACTACAAATATCCATTATCACACACTAACAATATTTATTATTAATCTTATTATTATAAATTTAAATTGGAGACATAACAATGATTCATGAGGTTTGAAAAGGTGAGAAGAAAAATGATATGATGGGTGGTAGTGATGTTTGTTAAGATGTTGATTGTACTGTCCCCTGCAGGGATTTGATATTTTGACTAAGCGTTTATTACCCAAAAAAAAAAATTATCCACAAGGAAGGAAAAAAACTAAAAAAGTGAAGAAATAAAATTAAAATAAATTTTACCAAAAATGCAGATTTACTTTAATCAATGAAATAACAAATTTTAATTGCTTTGTTGAATTAAAAGAAACTGATATTTTACTGGACAAACAATTTAGTCTCATTCACATGTGTTGTCACTAGGACATGAATGAATCAAATCTAACCCGATCATGCATATATTCAAATTTGTTTGAAATGATATCGAGTTTTAAAATTTATATTTGAATTTGTTTGATTACCTATTGAGTCGAGCTCAAACGAGTTTTAATCAAGTCAAACACGAATCGAGCTCGAATAGTTTGATATTTTTATATATGTTTACTTAATTTTTACTTATCAAACTCAAATTCAAACGAACTTTAAATCTTATCAAACACAAAATTATATTTAAATTTATTTGATATACTTATTGAATTGTGCTCAAACGAATTTTTAACGAACCAACGCGAATAGAGTTTCGAAGTATTTGGTTTGATTTTTAACTCTCGTTATCAAGCTACATCCCCCAAAATATATTAAATGTGAAATCTACTAATTACTATGCGTGTGTTTTATATTCCAAAGCCGACAAGGTCGAAACAGAACAAGTAATCGAATTTCTATAATAAGAAAAGTAATCAAAACTTGCTTCAGTTAAAATGCGTCAAACCCCCTGTTTTATTAAAAAAATTCACCAAATTCTTTTGTATTTTTTAAACTGCACCAAATTCTCTTGCATTTTTTTTTCAAAAAATATGCACGGCTTCCCCCACTGTTTTTTTCTTAAAATATTTCAAACAAAAATAAAGTGCTCAAAATTGTTCACCAAAGCATTATTTTTCCACGGCTAGTATAACTGTAATATTTATTAAATACCTTAATTATTTAAATAATAAATTCTATTATATATATATATATCTAATAAATAGACCGACCTATTAAACTTGATCGACTTTTTTAAGGTCTAAGTCTGCCTGCTTATGTAAATAGACTTTCTTAAAGGACCTCATCGTGGTTTATTTAATAATCAGGTAGTCTCACATGTTTCCATCCTTACTCAAGTAAATAAGATTAATTCTGATACACAATTTGAAAAATGGAAAGATATGCATTCTTTTTAAGAAAGGGACGGGATTTTGTGTAATTTAAAAAATACAAGGAGATTTCGTGCAATATTTCGATAACATAAATAACATAAAGGGATAACTGCTCCACGTCAATTGGTTTAGGTAATACCCCCCTTTGGAGTTAAGGATATAAGATCGAAGTATTTACACAACAGAATCCCAGAACACATATCCAGATCTAATGTAGGCACCCAACACTGCATGCTAGCTTATATATATATGAAACAACACACATTTTAACTATTTATTTATCAGCTCCAACATCAAAGGCTGCCTACTTCTAGAGATCAAGAATTCAAATTAAAGCCCTAAAAATATTTTCATTGAAACTAATAATAGAGTGCATGTAACCCAGCAAATTAAGGCTTTCAGTTTTTGGAGCATTCAAGCAAATGATATCAAACACAAAGCATGACTTATAAGGAAGTGAATAACAAGAAATTGGTACACTCACATCTACTAATTTGACTTCAAAAGAACATGTTGCTTCTACTCAACATACCACAAAACGAATTATAAAAACGCAGTAGCGTAATCATACAATCAAAAGAAACCTTCCCAAGTACTTCTAAGTTCAAACATTAGACCATACGGGATGATGCATCCATATAACATAAACTGGTGGATGTAAAGCTATTTTCACAGTTGAGGATGGTAATGCACGACTTAATCAAGCGTTAAAGAGGGTAAAGTATAATGGATTTCTAAAGAAGAGAATACACCAATGCAAGCTTCCTTCTAAAACTCAAGCCACCTTCAATTAGCAGCCATGATGACATAAACTAACAAAGGTTAGTCTAAAGTCTCATAGCTATAAACTTGACAAGTCCAACGCTAGCAGCTAAATTCATCAATATGATCATAATGAAGTAATTTAGGAAATTCTAGCCTAATTGTCAACTTCCTCAACAAGGCCCTCTAGTACCAAATATTGAAGTGCAATGGAGTACTTAGCAGATGATGTTGGCTTTGCATTTGCCATACCTGAATAGCTCTTCTTCAGAACAAACGATCCCGAACCATCCCCTTCTTCAACAGAAAACAAAGAGGAATATTACTATAGCATGAGCTAAAGATGAACTTAAGATGGAATTTACCTTTAATAGTGTAAATGCAAGACGCCCATCTCTTGTAAATGTAGAGCAGTCTCGGGGTGTCGCCTTTGTGAGTGTCCGACAACAAAATTTCACAGCGACTGCTCTTACTGCCACGGCAAGAATTGATACTTAAAATAACTGGATTATGGTAACGCAAACCATCAATAATAATGCCAGAGAACAGAGCAACAAGCAAGAAATGGAATGAAAAATAGAAATATGAAGATTTGCTCACTTAGCATGGCTGATTACATTTCGGCAGAGTGCTAAGACTCGGACCATTGCCAAGTCTCTTCCTCGAGGATTGTTGTATCTCTCTCGGCAATTCCTTTGAGAAACGGAATCATAGAGCTTATTATAAGCATTGAATAAACGATCTAGATAATCAATCAATAATAAACATATACAAAAAAACAAAACACATAAGGCAAAGGAATTGCTTCACCTTTCATCGAAGAAATATCCGAAATTATCTACAATAATTGAAGCCGGAAATGTATGATGCAAATGGAATGCAGCAAAATAATTCTTGATCGCTTCATCATCATCCACGTACCTTTGATTAAACAAATACAAATAGAAAGCAGTATCACTATTCACTACTCATCGATCAACAAAATCAGTAAGCGAATTTGACTTACTTGACTTGAATTCTACGAAAAATATCGGAAGATGGATCAACACCCTGAAAAAAAACCAAACACAACAAAAAATGGGGGTTCGATCAGAAAATAAGAAAAGAGGTAAAGTGAAATTGGGATACCTGGGAGAGGAAAGGAGGAGCGGTTTCAAGGCTGCGGCGGTGGCACAAGATAACAACGGCATTACCCTCTGCGGCGGAGTTGAATGCAAACTGGAAAAGCAACGAGGTTTTGCCACTGCACAAAATTAGAGCAATCGCTTAAAAACTAATCAGCGGTGGAAAAAGAAAGGTTTGGTGAAGAACAATACGAGCTAGGCGGCCCAGAGAGAATGCTCATGGCTTCGCACTCATCAAATTTCCTATTGGGTTTGGGTGAGGGTCTCAAGAAAAATCTCTCCGCCATTTTTGCTGTAAAAAATGCTCTCTAACATCAGTCAATATATTATTATTCCCGATAAACGGACAATTCAAAATTACTATTCTACCCATTAATTCGAATTTAAATGTAGAATATCCTTTTCTTAATGGGTTAATTGCATAAAAAATCACCAACTTTGGGTATAGTTACAAATTCAATACGAAGTTTAAAAGTATGCAATTATAACATCAATTTTATAGTTGTGTGTTATTCAGCATCCCCAAATATTTATGGTGAATAAATGTTGACGTGTAAAATTATTAATCTACATCAGCAATCCATTTGGGAAAAAAAAAATCCACGTGGAAATAAAATCATTATTTCTCGTCACTTTCTTTTCTTCTCTGTCAGATTTACACGTTGCCAGCAGAATGGATTGCACACCGCCACCATTGCCGGTGGCGCCGCTTCCCCTGCTCATTCTCATCCTCGCCTTAAATAGATCTAACACACCACGTATCTCGCAAAGCTTGGCTTTGCCTTAGTCCCCCCCCTCCTCAATCAATAACCTCTGCTTTTCGTCTACATTAAAAATATAGATAATTTATATATATATATTGATATATCTATGTATCTGACTCCAAGGAAGAGGCAGGAGAACACCCACACGCAGTAATTGATGGATTTTGCTATATAATTCCAAGTATAAGTAGAAGTAGAGAAAGATTTTTGAAAAAATTCGCAGCTTTCGTGCAAACCCTTGGCTGTTTTTCGTGCAATCCATTCCGCCGGCAATGTGTAAAAATGAAAGAGAAGAAAAGAAAGTGACGAGAAGTAATGATTTTTTTTCCAAGTGGATTACTGACGTAGATTAATAATTTTACACATCAACATTTATTCACCATAAATATTTGAGGATGTTGAATAACACACAACTATAAAATTGGTGTTATAATTGCATAATTTTAAACTTTGTGTTGAATTTACAACTATACCCAAAGTTGGTGATTTTTGGTGCAATTAACCCTTTCTTAATTTGTGTTTGTGCGTATATTTTAGCCTGCTTTTTTTAAGATTAGTTATTTGTTTTTCGTTTTTTTTTTATTATTAAAACCGACGTAACTTATGAAAGTTTGGACTGTTTATTATTTTGAATTGGGCCCTTAGATTTAATTTTTGGTTGCACACTGACTATAGAACAACAGATGATATTCTCTGCTTGAATTTTTATTTACTTCTTTTATATACTTAAGATTGAAAATTTTGCTTTTTTTAAAAAAAATTATTATACAATGTAAATAATTTCGTGCATGGGGGGAGGATATAATACATGTATAAAAGAAAAAGGTGAAGGGTAAAATTGTAAATATTTGATGCAAAACAAATTTTCCGCGGAATTTTTTTAAAAAAGATGCTTGTTTCAAATCCTCCTAGGTACACACGGCTTTAATCTATTGTTATTGCTATGTTCCCCCTTATAAATTACAATGATAGAAAATTTCTTTTATGAATTTTAGGTTCAATTAAAATGCATAAAACAATATAATGAATTTAATGTTTGAATTGAAGATTGTTGCAGAATTTGTTCAACTAAATAAAACAAAAAACTAAATAAATCTCTAAAACAAAATGCGTCCATGTTTACATAGATGACCTATATAGTAATTAAGTATCGAAACACAATTAAATTTATTAAAATTATAGTTTAATTAGTAATTTGGGCTAACAATTGTGGACTCCAAAGAAGTTTTTTTTTTTTTTTAAAAGATAATACACTAATATGTTTTAAAGAAATTCAGTTATCATTTTTCGTTTTATCAACAGTAAAATCACTTCTAAGTATTTTCAATCTCAAATTGTGACATATTACCAAACTTAAAAACTTACTTTAACAAAAAATAATTATTATAATTAACATATCGAATTATATCCAATATGTATTATATGCATTACAAAAGGATATATTTTTTATATAATATAATATCTCAATATATAATTTTATATTTAATTTTGTGTCCTAGGATCTGTTAATGTATACTTTAATTTTGAAAATAAATCAAATATATTAATATCTAAGTGGTTCTCAAATTATAGATAAGTTATGGGTTAAGACATAATTTGTTAGAGATTAAGATATGATAAAAGTTTATTCAGAAGCCAGCGATTGATCCTTAATATATTTAAAACACTTGAGTTCAAAAAATTTGTTAATCGAATGTGGATGATACATTTATTTATTTATTTATTTAGCTAACTATTTTTGTGGAAATAATAGGGCCTGAGATGACCATGTTATTTCATATATACATGTGTGTGTGTGTGTCTGAAATCATTAATTTATTAACATTAGCCTAGTGTCTAATTTGTGAATACATCTTATTTATTAGATTTGTTACATGGATGACTATGATCAATTTTATTTTAATCACTTATTTGTCATGATAAATTGAAGTTATTTATGTTTTATAATGTTTAATTATTACTTTATAATTTTTTTCACCCCTAATATGTAGTTTAATTGTTATGCTATTTTTACATTTCAGAATGATTAATTTAGTACTCCCTCTGTCCCAATAGCAAGATCCACCTTGCCTTATTTGGATGTCCCAATAGCAAGGCCCACTACCTAATATGGAAATAATTAATGTCAACATCAAAGTGGACCCCACTTACTTTATATTACTTTTTATTATAATATTCCTTAAAGAAATGAACACCACCTACTTTACCCACTACTTTAACAACTAATCTACTTTTCCTTAATCTCTGTGTTCAATAGCAAGTGGACCTTGCTATTGGGACGGATGAAGTATTATTTAATATTTTTCCCACATTTAAAATACTTTTAGAGAATAAAATTTGTGATTTGATATATTTGTTTCTAAGTGCATTTATAATGAAGATAATAACATTTTCTTTAATTGCCTTCAAACTGGTAATGACCGTTGATCTTAACAAATAAATGTATATGATTCATCCACAATTTACACATAATGCCCATGTTCATATGCTAAAACTCCCATATATATATATATATATCACTTATGAATAATATCGATTTTTTTCTTCATGCTATATATTTGAAATTAGTCTCTGTGATTTTACATTAATATAAAAAAAATCTTTAGATTATTGAGTAATTATATAGTTTATTTTGATAAAATATGTAATGTTTTTAGAAAAAATATATTTTTATTATTTGCAGGGCATGATATAATTGTCATAACTTAATTACTTTGAAAATACTAACTAACTTTTCTTTAATAAAAATAGATAACCGGTCAAAATAACATTTCATTATGTATACTATCTTTAATACAAATATGTAGGTGATGATAATTTTTTTGGTGCTATTATAAGTCTACATTGCTCTTTTGCAATGAAATTTATTATAATTATCATACATATTAGTAACATTTTTGCTATTTTTTTATCTATTTAGTTCACTAATATTTGAATTATTGATATCACATGATGTGAATTAGAATTTATAAGTAGAAATTAAATTTTAAGTATATTGAATAAACTATACTTATAGGGATAATTAGTTTCCAAATAATCATATTAATATACTTAACAAATTTTGCAATTCAACATGATTTTTAAAATGTTTTGACAAATTTAACATCCCTAAAGTATTGCTAAAGATAAATTAGAGCATGCATTCATCATATAAAAAAAGAAGGAAGAAAAATAATTGATATGAATACATGGTATAGACATTGTATATATATTAGTTCACAATTTATATCTTATTGGTATATAAAGATTTTAATGAATTACCCATAACATTTTAGTTAGAAAAGAATATGTTGGTTGAAATTAGAAATATACACGCACACGCACATATCCAATTAATTTAGGCACCAATCAAAATTATATATGTATTTTAATATAATATTGTGGAGGTCAATAATAATATTTTTTAATTTTTACCATATAGATGCATATCAAATGAATAATAATTTGCATTAAAATCATGCATCTACTACTATATATGATAATAAAAAGGACATGCAGATTTATTATAATGCCCTATTTACTTCAAATAAATATATTATAGGAATTCAAATTGTAAAATAAGGCTCTTAAATACATATTATATATTATATTATAAAATTATCCTTAAATTAAAATTATAATAGGAATGTAAAACATCACACTTTTATTATAGTAGTAGATAGATATATCATATGATGAATCTATTAACAAAAAAAAAAAAAAAACCAGAAATAGAATTACCAAAGCTCGGAGAAGTTGGGTGTTTGTGGCAGTCAGTCATAATGAATCTGCAGTTTCCAACATCCCAATTTCTCACAAACGTCGTTGGTATCTACTGCAAAACATATACATGCACAGTGTGACTGCATGAGTTTAATTAATTTACACAGCCAAAAAGAAAAAGGAGCTACCAAAACCATGTCATGAGCATAAAGAAAGAAAGCTTCATTATCGATCACTTATATTTTGATACTTTGATGATGATGCCTTCAATATCTATCATCTGAAAAACATGATTTTATTTAGCTTCAATATCACTAATTCTATATATTTTCCTCTTCCTGTTTTATTATAATTAATATGATTGTTTGGAGAGTGGTTGATTCTTAGTTTTGTTGATTGAGTTGAGTTACAATCTCATTACCGTGATATTTTATTTGGTCAAATATATTATAAACACATATTTGATTGTCTAATTAATATGTTCATTAATATGGGTGCATTCATCCAGAATCACACTTATTCATAAACGGGGAGAGTATATGTTTTAATTTATTGTGTGTTTTAAATTAAAACTCCTCTTGCACAAAAACAACAAAATATAAAAGACCTTTTCGCATCCAAAATTGATAAAATTAATACAAAGAAAATTGATTTTGCATGACTACAAATTGCAAAGTAACAATTTTCCAAAACAAAATAGTCGTTATACATATAGAGTTAGTTATAACACAAACTAACTTGCTTCAATGGCCTCAACTTTTCCATTGGTGAATGCACCACCACCCAACTCCATTTCCGAGCTCTCGAAGAAGGAATAGTGAAGGGCTTTCACACACTCTTCTGCTTCACTGTCATTTACAATGAGGGACATGTTCACCTGACAAAAAATAAACACGACGACGTTTGCTCGTTAGAAACCATAAAGCGACGACGTTTCTGAGTATTCGAGATAACACAACCTTGGAAGCTCCTTGGGATATCATCTGGACGTTCACATTAAGTCTCCCAAAGACACTGAAGGCCTGCCAATCAGAAATTCAGATAAAAATGGATTGAATTTTCAACAGAAGAAGTGGCATTTTGATGTGTCTATACTCTATATCTAAGGAAAAAACCTTTTCCAATATTAAAGAAGAACGCTGGACGTTGCCAATGAGGGAGATGATTGATCTGTGGGGCAGAAGTTTCACAACAGCGATTTTCCCGAGCTCTTCAACCACGTGGTCGAGTTCCTGGTCATGGCCAACACACACAAATTTATTATGATTCTTACTGATCAAACAAGTCGAAGATAAGATAGTTAACTCGCCTGCTTAATTAGTTCTCTGCTCCAAATTTTTGATGGATCAAGTGTTACAGATATACTGACTTCGCTTGTTGCTACAACATCCACAGAGATATCCAAATCTTCGAATATTGCAAATACCTGAAATGAAACAATACCAAATACTTTTTGAGTTTTCACATATTGATAGGCACAAATGAAGTGCTACTGATATGATTCATGGTAAAGATTGATATATCACCTTCGCCAGGAAGCCAAACTGACCCAACATTCGAGTACTAACTATATCCAGCATGGTGACATTCTGCTTTAGGACTATACTAGTAAGTAGAGCCTGCCAGTTATTTGACATTGAAAGGTCAATTCTTTGAGCTCTTTCATCTAAATCTTGAGTCAGATTTTCAAAATAGAAACCTTGGTCATGTCTCTATCTTTAGTGATGAGAGTTCCAGGGGCTTTAGGATTGTAAGAGTTCTTAACCCTAACAGGAATGTTGCCATCCATAGCTGGTCTCATGGCTTCTGGATGCAACACCTGCATAAAATCGGTTATATGTTTAATATATATGTCTTCCACCTATAATTGAGAATGCAGAAATTTGTTTCCTGGCTTGCTTTCTATACGTTTAACCTTCTATGCTTTTTCCCCCACAGTAGAGCCATTTCATACATCTAGAGGAGCAATCGATGATTAAAGGCCAATATATCCAAACAGAAATGCAAGAAATTGTAGAAATATAACCTGAGCTCCAAAATAAGCAAGCTCTGAAGCTTCTTCAAATGTCAAATAAGGCACAGGTTTTGCATATGAATGAATACTGGGATCACAGGTGAGAACGCCATTGACATCCTTCCAGACCTGTAAGAATTTGCAGCACAGCTAAAGGATACTTTTATTATTCGAACATAAATATAGTCACCATAAGATAGTCTTCATGATTTCACCTGAATTTCTCGTAGACCCAAAGCTTTGCCAATAACAGTAGCTGTCAAGTCACTACCACCTCTACCCAGAGAGGTAATTTCACTGGATTTGTATCCCTGCAGATGATAACTACATCTTCATATTTTGGCAAGGCTAGAATTGGTAAAAAAAAATAACGATTTAATTCTTAAGCTACTTCTTCAGCACCAGCAGACTTGAGTGACAACCTTTCCAAGGAATCCAGTAACTACGGGTATTGCCTTATTGTTGGTCCAATCACTGTGTAATTTAATGGCAACAGCTGGATAGGTTGCTTCCAGAATGTCTGCATTTGTGAAATCGTCCGTTGTGACAAATCCAATGTCAAATGAATCATACTGCAGTGTAAACAGACCACTGTAGTATTAATGAATATAACACGCCAACTGATGTGTTAAATCATCCGATTTCACTATATATATGGGAAACAATTTGAATCAGACGAGTACTAGCCACAGACTAAGGTTCAACAATCTGATTTAGAGAATAGATGAAGGAAAAGGCATGATAGTTGAAGGCTTATCTAGATTAGATTTGAGAATTCACTTTAAAAATGCAAGCTAAACCTAATGATAGTGCAAGGAAAGATCATGGAATTTCATTATCATATTGCCAACTAATAACTTTTAATTATTTTCACCTATTTATCGGGAGAAAATTCCTAAAACATTTCTTATGGGACTATATACGCTTATCGTAACAAGCCCACTCATATGACATGCACATGGTGACCCATAAAGTTTGAAAAAAACTCTCATGGGGCTAAAAATTAAACTATGGGACAAAAAGTGTGGCACAATGTGCCCTATGGAACCAAAAAAAACAATGTTCTCTCGCGTCATGCAGAAAACATTTTTCAGCTGTTCTGGGGTTTGGTCAGTTATATAATCCTCAACATGAAAGTAAGAGTAGCAAACATACTTGCCGTGCTTTTACGCCAATGCTATTTAGATAGGCAGCGAAAATTCTTGTAGACATGCACTCTCCAAATGACACAAGTTTGTCTCGAGTACGGAGTGTCAACTCCTTCAATCTAGCAATCCCATTCAAAAGCAACTCCAATTCTTCCAGTTGTTCTGGGAAGAAATCGAAACAAAAGTTTGTGCCAAAATCAGAAGGGAATAGTACAGACGTAACTATATTTCTAAGGCAGTAGCACAAGGGCAATATAATTATATCAAACTAAACAGTCACTGGACTTGTAGTTATTTTACCAGCCAAGAAATTCATCCACTAACTGTTGTGTTTCATGTGCACTATTATGAAAACAATTTTCATACATTCCAAAAAACTCTAAATGGAGATTCTATAAAAACTACTAAAATCCTTATATAATTATATGTGTTATAACTAATATATAACTTGCACGACAAAAGGCCCTTCAAGCAAAAAAGAACTTAAGTCGCCTAGTAGAAAAAATACACTTTCTTGAGCTGCTCGCTATAGCTGGTACAAACACTTAAATCAAGGTACTTTCAACCAGTAAGAAATATAATTCGTTTCCATACCTTAACTCAGCAGAATTTTATTTCTTACCATTTTATGCAGCTCAAAGGAGCAAAAAATTACTCAAGTCACTTTAGTTTGTAGCGGTATTGCAACATCACTAGAAAAATACACTTAAACCAATGTACTTTCAACCATTGAGAAAAATAATACTCTATTGTCCCCAACTGTAATACGAAGTTAAAAATGACAAAAATGCTCTATCAAATGTTATAGCATATTTGAAGGGAAAGTAATATAGCAGCCACGGAAAATCCTTACCAGAAATAACAGAATCATCAATTCCTAGCTCTTTCACAGTTCTGAAAAAACACAACCCAAAAATATTAATATTAGATAGTTTCTCTAAGCGACACTTGATCAGAATCACCTTTGGCTTCTCAATATTCAATTAGGCACAACAAATTAAAGTGCAGAAGAAATTCCAAGAAAACACGTTTATAATCAATCTATGTTGCATAGAGCTTTCCATAAGCGTAATATGCAATAATAAACAAAGTTTAAAGTAGAAATCACCTAAGATGGAGTTCTTTAATAAGGCTCAACTCCTCGATATCCGACACGTTCGTATATCCGCAGCTCACGGCCTTCTCTCCTGCCTAAAATCCAACTCCGTCAAAAATCACTCAAAAATGGAATTCGACAAAGCCACTTTCTTTCCGACGAATACCTACGCGAATTAGATTGTTGGTGGTCTTTCCGACGGCAGAAAGCACAATGATCGGGTTCTCCTCAGGGAAGCATTGGATGAGATAAGCAACCTCTCTCATCCTCTCCGCCGACGCCACCGATGACCCACCGAACTTCATCACACACGTAAATGCGTGGGCATCTTCGATTACGGCTTCCTCGTGTTTCTTGCTGTAAATCGTGAAAAATGGCGAGATTTTGTGATCAACGACAGCCGACAATCGGTGATCGGGAGGGACATCGACAAATTGGTGGTGATTGGGCAATTTGAATGAGTAGGAGAAAAGAGGGTTTTGGTTAAACCCGCAGTTGAAAAATCTGGCATTGCAATTACAAGAGTAGAGTGAAAATGAAATCGCCGGCATTATTAGAGATTTCTCCACCGAATTATCGGTTGCAGAATTGGGAGTAGTACACTCGTATATTCTTTCTATTCAATCAAGCAATCCCTCTGAATCGCTGATCAAATAAATTATACTAGTATTTTTTTAGTCCAAAATCGGCAACTAACTTTAATACTGACTGGTTCTACCCCAAACCGCAAATTCCATCCTACTCTTACAGCACTGCTCTCACACTTTAATTTGGTAAATTCCATCCTACAAATTCATGCACTACAAATCTCTTACAGACGTGTAACATGTATCTTCTAAATTTTATTTTTATTTACAAATATAATTGTAAAATTAAATATTTACTTGTTTCTAAACCATGGTTAATTACTTTTCTTGGCTTACTCGTGTTTTTCAAAGTTTGTGGATCTAGATAGATTTACCAAATATTGTCAGAACACGGGCAGATATCACGATAAGTTGCAAAAAATATATCGGCAACATATCAAATAAAAGATTTTAATTATGAAAAAATATAAAATAATAACATTTGAAATAATAAGTATTTTTAATCCATCCAACAAAATTTAATTAAAATTTATATTTTTTTTATTTATATAAATATTTCCAATATTATAAGCCTAAGACAAAATACCAATTTGCAATAATGACATCCATGCCTTTTGCAAGGCATCTACGTAACACTGGCAAATATAATCGGCAAGATATAAATATACATCGGCAATATATCGAATACAATGTTTCAAATATGAAAAAAATGTAAAATAATAATATTTGTGCTAATAATTATTTTTAAATCATCATAATTTTTTTTTCACAAATGTATATTTTTTCGTTATTTATATAAATACTTTTAATGTTGTAAGTATAAAACTAAATATATTACATGCATATTTTTTCATGGCTCGTGTGGATCTAGAAAGATTTATCAGATTACGGGCAGATATCATTGACAAGATTCAAAATATAAATCGGAAATATATTGTATAAAAATATTTCAAATCTAGTTTTTCATAAATACAAAATCTAAGTAAATACTTATGTAAAATTAATATTTTACATATACCTTATTTATATAATTAACATATTTAATTTTCTGAAGTTATTAAAATTGTATTTATTTAATAAAGATATTATAATTGTTTTGGTATATTTTTACTCTAAAAGGTAATGATGAGTTTTTAGAATCCCAAACGACTAAGAAATAGCACTTGGTATGCAAATATTTTCTTTTTCGATGAAAGTAAGTCGCAAGAATTAAACACAAATTTTTTATTTCCAAATTGAAAAACTCACCATCTCTGAATCATCCAGAGATTAAGAACTCACCACCACCGTGCCCTCTTCAACTAGTCAAATTTCATTCTGAGGTTGTCGACTTCAAATAGTGCTGTTAATGGGAGGTCTTGAGCTGATACAAGAGTGTTGCTGACATGAGGTTTTGAACTGATACAATTTTAGACGAAGAAAGAGAATACATTAATAAATGAAAAATGTAATTTTATGTGACCACCACCATTAATATTGTTCGATTTATGAGTAATTTTAGATGTTCATGGCAAGATGATTTGAATAGAAATATTTTAATGTAGCCCCTTATATTTTATCGATTTCTTTATTTCGATGTGTCTGACGTGTTTTGAGAACTAGGTAGTGCGATAGTGTGTTAATTTTTCTGTGTATGAACCAAAGTCATAGAAGAACTGAAGAACTGCTCTTCTGCATGCTCTTCGCTTTTTTGCATATCAAACGTGAAAATTTACTGATATACATACGTGTTCTTTATTTCGTAGATCAAGTCTCGTAAAAAAATTTACTGATACACACACACATATGATCGTCAATGAGAAGACTTGATTATTTGGACAATCCGCTCCACAAATTCTTAGTTTTTTTTTAGGTGGACAATCTGCTCTACTTAATTATTTGGACTTAAGTATGATCATACTTAGTTATTTATTTGGAGAATATGAACTCACTCAATTATATTAATTTGAATTGCTTTTATTTTACCAATGAGTCTCGATTTTGTGTTTTTAGGCTTTGCATATTCCTCTTTTTGATGATAAATTTTGCTGTTTTATAAGCAAAATTGAAAATTTAAGTGATTGCATCTTGTAAATTTTTCTGCATTTATAATTTTGTATCTTGCGAATTTTTCAAATGCCTCTGTGCCAGGACGGTGTTACATAAAGATGGTAAAACTAATCAAAGATAATCTTCACATAGACACCTTGCATGAATTTGAAAGAAGTTATTTTGGGTGCTTCTTGGGTCTCCACCGGATGAAATTTCAAGGGCAGATGATGCATCACATTATGTTGCACTTGAACCATGAAGATGAGTCGAAAATGATGTTGAGTTATAGATTTAAAGAAACGGATATCATCTTTGGCCCAAATGAGTTTTTTCTTATGACGGGTCTTTCTTTTGCCCCATCTGTTGATGTTTCTACGTCATCTGAAATCTATGAAAAGGTTTTTGATTCCAAGCCGATATTGATGTTAAAAGATATTGAAACTGCTTTCAAAAAAATATGTCTGCGAAATCGTGGTAGGGGGAGCTGCCATTAAAACTTCCGCTTCTACTTGTTTTCTATGGAATTCTCTTGTGTAAGGATGCAAATTGGAAGCGGGTCGACATACAATACATTCATATTGTTGATGATATTGAGAAGTTTAACTCGTATCCGTGGGGGTTGGTTTCTTACACGTTTCTAGTGGAGTATATGTACATCTCATGCCACAAGCAAGCTGCTAAAGACATGAATAAAAAACCGCCATATGATATATATGGTTTTGGTTATACTTTTCAAGCGTGGGCGTTTGAAGTTTTCCCAGAATTAGGCCAGTATACCGCCTCCCGTATTTAGAATTACGAGAGTGTGGTGCCTTGCGTTGGTATGCACCTTGTGCAACAAGATTTGATGAGTTGAAGAAATTCTTCCGTACTAGAATTGGCCCTAAAGTGGGTTGTATTTATCTATTTATTTATTTTAAATTAATCTTATGTTTTACCATTTTAACGTCAAATTTTCACTAATATAAAAAATGACAGCAAATGTTAAACCTCTT
Source organism: Perilla frutescens (assembly GCA_026008535.1). Lineage (NCBI taxonomy): Eukaryota > Viridiplantae > Streptophyta > Magnoliopsida > Lamiales > Lamiaceae > Perilla > Perilla frutescens. The sequence continues at coordinate 22,580,737 of BRKX01000010.1, read as the reverse complement.
GGATAAAGAGTTGCAAGTGTTGTAGGCTGCCTTTTTGTATTTTGCATTAGATGGTGTTGTCGATGTTGTTGCCAGTGTGCCATCGATGGTGTTGCCGATGATGCTGTTAGTGGTGTTATCAATGGTGTTGCCGATGATGCTGCCGAGGGTGTTGTCAATGGTGTTGTCGGTGATGCCGACAACACTTCATTACCAGCGGGACATTTAAGAGCTAAGAAATGAATCGACTATGAGAAGTCTAATAACTCCAAAATAGTTCCCAACAAAAGACGTGTGCTGCAATCAAGTACTTAAAGTAGCCCTACTATAAAACAAGGAGGAGTCCAAGTGAAAATGGATGAAATAGGGCTATCAATGCAAACACAAGAAACCATCCATGTAAAGAATTTCTTTGTGCTGCTCATATTATAGTAAGATTATAATTTTTTTTTTCTCATCATAGGGCCATACAAAATTTGAAGATCAAGTGATGCTAAGAATATCTCGGGTCGAAGAGTTGCTGTTAAGATTATACGAACAAGATACTCATCCTATCACTGAGAGAGATGGATATGTTGTATGCAGGTTGAAGAAGCTTGAGAATTTGGTGATGTTGAAACTTGATTATTAAGAAAAAGAAGTTAGCCAACCTGTTGATGTTTCCATTTCAAATGTATCTCAGTCAATGCCATTACCTGTGATGTCTCAGTCAACAGCATTAGTGCCATTACCTGTAAAGTTTTAGTCATCATTGATTGCAAATCAGACATTGACCGTAGATGAGAAAATTATCGATACTACCTTAGATGAGTCAGATAAAGAGATTTTCAACAGTATCTTAGATGAGGGGATTATCAATACTACCATGATTTCATTTATAAAGGTCATGTATGGCAGGATGTTCGATTGAACTTCTCTTTCACCGCTAACTAGTTGTATCCAATTTCTATTTTTTGCACTCTTGGTCCACCTTTTCAGAATGTATTGCCCAGGAATAGAAGTTACATTCATCGTGAAGTAAACTTTCAAGATATGATGACATAATATTCCCTCTGACTCCCACGTACGACATGAACAACTACTTTCTTGGGATATTTTATCAAATGAAACTTTTCTCATACGTGATATGACTAGACATGGAGATATAGTGAACTCAAGTGCGTCAGCACTGTAATCGGCAGGATGCTGACATATGGCCATATTTAATGAATATCCAGCCTTAAATTCAAAACACTTGTACACGCTTCATGTGTACACCATTACAGTATGAATCAGTAGTTCATTATTTTTAATGATCGGCCCAAGCATCCATGTAGAATTTATATCGTCCGCACTTTCGGTATAGTGCCAATTTGATTGAATTTGTTCATATTGACGAACAAATCATACAACAAATGACTAGACATACACAAATCCTTCAAGACTTTGTTTGTAACTTCACTCCTAGAAGTTTCCTTAAGACCAACAGTGAAATGTGTGTTCGTAAAAATAGATACCCACCTACGACGAAGCTTATACATACCACTAAACCATCTATGATCTCAAAGTTGATATGTTTTAATCATGTCATGCCATAATTCCTCAAAATTGGACTTTGTATCACATCGATTCATGCATTGATGCCACAATTTCTTGAATTCGTCATTGCCATTCAAAATACCAAGGTGTGATATGAGAAGATTATTTTAGGTGTTTTACAATTCATAGTCTCAAGAAATGTTTCAAACAACCATTTGAAAGAATTTGTCATTTCGTCAGACATAAATGCTAATCCAAACATCACATTTCTCTTATAGTGGTTGATACCAACAAGCGGAGCACATATCAAGTTGTATTTGTTTTTTCTATAAATGGTGTCAATTGACAACACATCACCGAAAACATCAAAGTCGACGGCACATCGAGAGTCCCGAAAAAAAACCATCAATCTCCCCTCATCGTCCAACTGAACATTTCAATAAAAGAATGTCTCATTGTTAGACTTATTGATAAAGTACTGAAGCAGTGCATTTGCATCACCATTCTCAACCTTGGTCTTCTTCTTGATCCTCGCCATGTGAGCATACATATTTTCTAATAAAACTGACATTTTCTTCCTCATCACTAAGATCTTTGAAACAAAGTGCTACATTTAAGTTTATTATTCTTTCCATCGTCAAACAAACTACAATAAAATGAAATTGACAAAAATTATAAAGTAACCTATAAAGCAAGAAATCTATATACTTCACAAAATAGCTACAAAAATTAATCTATAAGTCTATAACTTATAACTGTATATTAATATAATAGTGATACCATTCATTCAATCTAAAAATTATGTTTTATGTTCTTTCAACTTAAAAATTACATTCTTTTATTACTACAGAAAATGAAACAAAATTATTTTATAGTATGTTTAACATAAGTAAGAGATCAAATGAGAAATAATATATAAATGAAACATGTTTTCGAACATAAGAAATTGAAAATGTACTTACCTATATATGGATTTTCCTCACAAGTACTCCAAAAGTAGAGAGATCAATCTGAGATCCTCTCACAACCAAATCGAGTTTTAGAAATAACTATGAGATCATCGCAGCCAAATCCGTAAGATTCAAACCATATTCGAAAAATATTGTATAAGGGAAGAGATATTTTAAAGGTTCTTAGAGAGAGAAATTATGTTATGAGAGACAAACTGCAACTTCAAATGAATAAGAAACATCTTTTAAAATGCTTCTCCTTATTGTAATGGGAAAAGAATAAAAAATTAATTCTATTTTTGAAAATATAAAAATATCAAATATTGTAAACTTATATATATATATATATATATCTTGTTAGAATTTGTTGCCTGAAACAATGTGAATTACGGAAGTAAATTACAAAGTTAAATGTAATGTTGAAGCTAGTGTTACCACATTGCCTTCAACATGCAGCGGAAACGTAAACAGAACTTTGCACAAAATAAGTTTTAAATCACACTCCTTATGGTGTGTGATTGCCTCAAGGTGAAATTCACTATCACAAGTGAAATACAAAAACAATGATGATGTAGTCTCGGTTCACTCCGTTGACAACATAGCATAAAACATACAGAGGACTATCCTAGCTTCACTCACTCGAATAATCACTCAAAAACAAACCTATCTAAAAAATAGATAGATTACAACCAGTCACTCTAAATCCTAGACTTCTCAAAGTTGACTATCTAACCTACACACACAACTGGAATGAAAGTCTCCAGCTGATTGGGACGCTAGGACGATGTCTGGGAAGATGTCTTGAATTTCAAAGATGACACTAGATGCAAGATTCAGAGCTTCTCACAAACCACGGTGATAACCTGCTTGCATAAATGATTTTAAGGTCTAAGGAGACCTTAAATACTTCCTCCATCTTGTCTTGGCAGTTGCCTCACGATCCTAGATGACTTGGACTTAAATCAACCACCTTCCACTACCCATTACTGAAGTGGACTTGAGATAACCGTCTTCTGCATTGCGTGGCACACGTTCTTCAACATCGTGCAATAGTAACGGTTACTCCAGTGACCCACGATCTCTTGCAATAGTTAGTGTCCAAGAAGGAGTGGGAACATCACGTCCCCATAAAATCCGGAACAGATTTTGACCGGGTCAAAATCAAACACTATCCACGTCTTAATTTAAAATAAAATATCTAATAAATCCCTAAAAACGTGGAAAATGATATGTGACAGAAATCACAATTTGTTCAGATTAATTTAAAATAAATTAATCCAAAATACTAGGAAAGGATAAGGTTAACATCCGAATGTTATACTCAATGTGACGAGAATGACGGGACATCATTAGAAACGACATTGATTGTGATGTTATCAAACGAAGTGATAACATCATCTGGAACACGTCATACTCAACATATCTGATGTAACCACCAACTTCCATGACCATCACATATGCATATAATTTGGTTGTTGGTGAATTTTCCGGCCAAATAACTATCATCCGATGATCTGCCTGTGCTGTTCTGATGATATGTGGAGTCCATCATTACCTTTCAGTCTTTCACGATATCCATACCTTTTAACAGATACCAAGAATATCTATAATAAAAAAAAGTAAAAAAATAATTATTATTTCAAACAAGTCCATTTATTTCGTATTTTTATGGGCATTTTAGGTGTTCTAAATGTCCCTTTTAGTTGTTTTTGAGTCGAAAAGGACCAGGAAAGTGGTCAGGGGCATTTCAGAGGTCAAATCTGGTGAAAGAGGCATGTTACCTAATTATTCATGCATATCTCAACGCTATAAGCAGCACTCAGAGACATTCAGTGTTGGGGTTTTTCGAATTGTACCCCACATGATCTATTTGGATGCCATTAATTCTAAGCTCATATAAATCATAAGTTTATGTGTGACATTAATTATCCTATATTGAATTAACATGCAAGTTTAATTTCGAATCTATTGCAGTGGAAGAAAATAGAATCAATTGAAACCGGTACTTACAAACTTTGTCGGGTTACTCACGGGATTAAAGGTCTAATCCCGTTGTTAATGGAGAACACATGGATAGAAATTTACTTCTCCTTGGTGTTCGAAAATTCAACAACTCCAATATTCTACTTCTTGATCTTCTGCTGTATTTCCGGACCTTGTTTAGATGCAGGGTGGGCTGCAGACTACTAAACGGTTGTGGAAATCATAGGAATCAAGAGAGCACTTAAAGGGGCTGTATGTTCATCATAATTTTCGTGCCCCCTTCCTTTCCTTATTATAGGGGAGGGGGAGAAAATCAACTCCCCAAACCCTAATGGGTTTGAGCCTCCAACTCTTGTTCTATTCCCGACCCACTTAGGTCATATTGGGCTACAACATGGATCTAGAAGAATATTAAATTGGCCTACTAATATATTTAATTTCTAATATCCATGAGAAGGATATAATTAAATAAATTAAGTATTATTTTTATTATACTAAAGAAATAATATTGACCTACCAATTTAATACATATTTACGAATATACTTTCTCTTTTAGTCTAGTCATTCCCTATGTTTAAGATATCATGTCCATTAATTAATTATGTAAGCTTCTGATAACTATAATTAATTATTATCTTGTTCCTCCAGTAGTACCGCACGACTTCCGTTTATCATGATAAGAATAAATTAATATTTTACCTGCAGGGCTTTCCATGATCCTTATGCTTCCTCAAGGGGACATCATCAACCTGGCGTACTAGGACACAGTGACCATATATATTACACAACCCATCATATATGTAAATGATACTGCCCAAGATATCAATGTTGTTGATCCTATTTGAGAATCTCGCTCATTGATAAATCAAAGCAATAACATAACATATATATGTCCACCAATATATATGGGTTAAGAACCTAAACTCTATGGATCTTTATTCTCTCACTTAAGATCAGAATAGAGAACAATATCCTATCGTGATCCTCATCAATACACAAGCCAGTGTACTAGAATAATCAGTTAGTTAAGATAAACTAACTATCAGATTATTCTACGATGTACCGATTATGGGTTCAGGACAATCTAAGTCATGAGCCTTTTAATAAGTTGTAAGGAATCCGATGATATGATCTTTACCGCATGTTGACCCATACCATATCATCTATAATGCAAGTATATGAAACGTGCAATTAAACATAAGAATAATTGAATGCACATAGTGACTGCGATTATTATTCAATCTAAATCATCTTAATATTGTTTAATGTATACAAAGACAAGATTTTCAGTATACAAAACCAACACTCGGGAACTTCTTCAGCAATATCCGTACATTCGAGAGGCAGAATGAGCATATCATAAAAGGATGGAGTTGACTAGATGATGTTGTGCCCACATTGCTCGTGTAGATTCGACCAAGGCTTTGGAAAGGGCACATGCGGGAATTGTGGGATTTGGTTGGCTGGAGATAGTGACAAGTCCAAATTCTCTCATGTTTTTGTGTCTTTTTCTCGTTCTTTTGTCCTTTATTTTTTCTATTTTTTGAGTCGGAAAGAGCCAGAATGGGCACAAGGGGCAGTAGGAGGTAGGAGAATCACTTCTGAAGGGCACAATGGTGCCAATGATACCAAGATGGGCAACAACTTCTCAGCGAAAAGCTCTCTCTCGAGCCTGGTGGAAATCGCCCACCATTCCAGCAAAAGCTGGAGGAAAAGTTTGTGATCGTGCCCACAACAACCCAGAGTGATTGAGAGGAGAAAGATAGGAGACTGGGAACAAGGGAGACTAATACTAGCTACAGCAGGAGCAATGCACCCTAACCGCCGAAGGAAAAAGGAGCCGCGGAAGGCAAGTTGACGCTTCCAGAAGGATGCTCGGCTTTACAAGAAAAGTTGCTATGTCGGCGATACTAGGGCACGACGAGTACAGAATCTGTGATTCAGGATCTTCTAAATATGGGAAGAATCTGCCAGATATGGAAAGCTTTAGGCATGGCGGCTGCGAATTGGGCTGAAGATCCTCGGCCTGTTGGGGAGTTTACCTTGTGTCTTTGTACTCCTATATAAGTAGATCTCATGACAGCAAACAAACAACTCTTTTTTACGAAGCTCTGGATATTTTTTACGCCTGGATATTTTTTACACACCAAATAATTGATTTAGTTTTATTTTCTGCAATAGGTCTCGGGCCTTATGCCCTCAAACACTTAGGATTTCCTGTTTTATGTTCTTCAATCCAGCATTGGAGTTGGATTCTATTTTGCAATTAAGATAAGTAAATTTTTCGTTCAATTTATGCTTTCTTTTATTTCTAATATTTATTATTATTGTTCTAAGTCTAGCATGAGAGGCTAGACTCGTTATTCCAGATTGAACAAAGATAAAAACTTAATGAACACGTAAGAACCGTGAGGCTTATGGGCATAAACTGTGTGAATCTGGTTCCGTCGTGTGATCGTTTTCTTTGTTGCATTATATAGTTGGCTAAGCTAGTTAATTATGGATGATCACTCATTAATTAGAATTGTGTTCACTACCTCTATAAATGGTCAATGAATCGTAGCTGTGTGTGTTGGTTATAAAAGGATGGGATACATCACGGGTACTAAGGGCATAAGAGAGATCTTTGTCTAGGTAAATCTGGGTCTGTCTAGGGCATAATGCTGCTTTATTGTTTACAATCATATAAGAGATCGAGGTTGGGCAACACGTTAGGGTTTAGGGGACGAGAGATCACCTCTAAGCTAAACTGAAAGGATAGATTGGGTATGTTGAGAGAGATCCGGTACCTTTAACCAGATAATTAGATTTGCATAAGTAATCATCGTGCCCATGATCGATTAAGTGTTTGTTAAGTTCAAAATCTAAGTTCTAATCCGGAATACATTTACTATTAATATTTTTCTTGTTTTGTTTTGTTTTGTTTTGTTATTTTATTTTACAGTCTTTAAATACGAGTACGGAGACCACAACAATCCTCAACCCTTTTGGAAAAGTGACACAGTAAAATAGAATCCATAGCTCCTTGTGGGATCAACCCTTACTCACATAAGCTTGTTACGTCTTGCTGCGGGCATAAGGATAACTCTCTCTTGAAAATTATTCTGATCGCGAAAAGACCGCATATCAGAATTTGAGCCATTGCCGGGGAGCTGGTTCTTGAAATTCTATTTTCCCAACTTGTTAGCCTAGCCAGTGGATGTCTAATACCTCTATAGGAGATTGCTCGTACGATCCAGAACCTGAGAAAACTCTGAAGAGGAGGAGAGCAGAATCACGGAGAGCACAACAAGTAGAGTGACTTGCTCGTGAAAGAGATTTGGAGCAAAAAAGAGCTCAAGAAGAACAACTAAGGATAGCCCCGATGGCTGAAGAAGAAGGCAGAACGCTGAGGCAGTTAGTCTTTCCGACTAACATGAATTTACGTCCCATGGGCATAACACTTCCATCAATCACTGGAAGTTGGGAGTTGAAGGCAAGTTTCATCCAAATCTTGCCCAAATACCATGGGATGACTGGATAAGACCCTCAGAGACATATTCAAGATTTTGAGATGGTATGTCAAACTCAACCTACGGATAGAGGAAATAAAAAATATGTGTGGCTTGTCTCATTCTCGTTCACTCTTCATGACGGGGCACGAGACTGGTTATATACACTGCCAACCGGCAGTATAACCACATGGGCACAACTGCAGCAGAAATTTCTGGAAAAATATTTTCCTGCATCCCAAGTCCAGGAGATGAGGCGAAGAATTGAAAGTCTGAAGATGGGCATAAATGAGAGTGTCTACGACTACTGGTGTCGATTCCAGAGCATGTTGACGAAATGCCCACAACACCAAATCATAGATCACGATCTGATCCAATACTTTGTGTCTGGGTTGAGACCACAGGACAAGATCATTGTCAATGCCTCGTGTGGAGAATCTATTCTGAACAAGCTACTAACTGAAGCCTTCCGAATTCTGGCAGAAATGGCTGATGAAAATAGAGATGAAAGTGCCGAGGGCACAGAGACAGTTTCAGACGCTGGAAAATCAACGCACCTTGAGGTCAAACTGGAAAGAATTTTGGACCAGATGGAGAAAGTGATGAACCATACTGGAGCACCAAAGAAAAGAGTGTGTGGAGTGTGTAAGAGTGTGGCCCATTTCACTGATAAATGCCCAACACTGCAGAAGGAGGACGTTGCTGAAGTTAACTCTCTCGGTGGGCATAACAACAATAGGTGATATGATCCCCACTCTCAAACATACAATCATGGATGGAAGGTTCACGAGAATTTCAGAAGGAAGAGGAATGATGCCCACCAACCAGATTTGCCACCACCACAGTCTAGGGCACGAGAAGAACCCAGCCTGGCTGAACTAGTCCATGCCCTGGCCAAGGAGAATGTGAAGTCACAGCAGGAGAATGAAAGGTTCAAACAAGAGACAAGGTCCGGTCTGCAACATGTGAGCAAACAAATTTGCCAATTAGCTCAAGACCTTGCCCAACTGAAAGAAAGAAACAGGCAATTACCATCTCAAGTGGTAAATCCTCAAGAGCAAGTGAACATTGTGACCACAAGGAATGAAGAGACAGCAATGAAAGCTGAACAAAAAGGAGACACTGAAGGTATAATAAAAGAACAAGAGCAGACACAGGAAGAGGTTGCTGAGCCCATGAGACAAGAAATAAAGAAGAAGCCTCCCTTTTCTGAACGTCTTGCCCACGACAGAAAAGAAGAAGAGATGAAGGAACTTCTCAAGGTTTTTCGGAAAGTGAAAATCAATATTCCACTACTGGATACAATAAGGCAAGTTCCTCATTATGGCCATTTTCTGAAAGAGCTGTGCACCAAGAAGGTGCGATTTGAAGATGATGCGAGACTTTTCGTGGGAGAAAATGTCTCTGCAGTATTACAAAAGATGCCAAAAAAGTGTGAGGATCCTGGTATGTTTGTCATACCATGCAATATTGGGAGTAAAAAGATTGAAAAGACGATGCTTGATCTCGGTGCATCCATAAACGTCATGCCCATGACAATTTATGAAGAGTTGAATCTGGGACCACTTAAGGAAACAAGAGTGATCATCCAGTTGGCAGACCGATCAAATGTCTATCCCGAAGGTTTAATAGAAGATGTCTTGGTGAAGGTAGGAGAATTAATTTTCCCAGCAGATTTCTATGTCTTGGACATGGGCACAATGACACCATCCACATCCATTCTACTGTAAGGGAGGCCTTTCATGAAAATTGCTCGAACCAAAATAAATGTCGATAAGGGCACACTGACATATGAGTTCGATGGCCAGATAGTTGTGTTCAATATCTATGAAGCCATAAAATACCCACAAGATTCGGAGTCGGTCCATTTTGTGAACCATTGCTATGCCCAATCTCAAGCCATTCTGGGATGCATGAACAACCAAGAACCCCTGGAATGGGCATTGCAAACTGGGTTGACTGACTATGATGCCCTTGACAAAGATAAGGATACCAGGAATGCCATCATGATGTTGTATTCCCTAGAAGAACTACCGCATGGAGTGGTGGACTTCAATTTACCCACCATGACTCAGACAGACGGAATGCTTCCATCGGTACAGAGGGCACCAAAGCTAGAATTGAAGAATCTCCCTGACCACTTAAAGTATGCCTATCTTGGGGAGAATGAGACACTGTCGGTTATCATAAGCAAATGACTGAATCTTGTTGAAGAAAATTGGCTATTGAGACTGCTACGCATATATAAAGAAGCAATGAGATGGACTCTGGCCAACATCAAGGACATAAGCCCTGCAGTATGCATGGACAAAATCCTCTTGGAAGATGATGCTAAACTTGTGCAGGATGCCTAACGTAAATTAAACCCCGAAATGAAGGAGGTGGTGCTGAAGGAGATACTCAAATTGCTGGATATGGGAATCATTTATCCCATTTCAGATAGGAAGTGGGTGAGCCCGATTCATGTCGTGCTCAAGAAGTCAGGAATCCAGATGGTGAAAAATGAGAAAAATGAACTTGTGCCCACGAGGCTACAAACTGGGTAGAGAGTCTGCATAGACTACCGGAAGCTCAACACCGTCACAAGGAAGGATCACTTTCCGTCGCCCTTCAAAGATCAAGAGTTAGAAGAGATGAGGCTGGAAGCCTATGACAATGCTGTTGTTCTCTACAAGGAAAGAATGAAAAGAACCCATGACCAACTCATTCACCATAAACCGTTTGAGCGTAGGAAAAAGGTTCTACTGTATAATTCCAGACTGAAACTATTAGAAAGATGACTCAAGTCCAAATGGTCAGGACCATATGAGATCCAGACCGTATGCCCAAATGGAGCAGTGGAATTATTTGACTCAAGTACTAGAGAGACGTTCAAAGTCAACGACCAGCGACTGAAGCATCTTAAGGAACCAATGGTTTCATCAATAGAGGCTCTCGGGCTCCAGCTCGTTGAGCCTATATACATGTGAGACTAAGGAGTGTCGTGCCCACGACGATAACTGGGGCACTGACTGGGAGGCAACCCAGGTTTATTTACTTTTTCTTTCCTTATTTTTATTTTTCACAATTTATTTATTTCCTTTTGAGTGTTTAATATTTGCCATGTTAGACTAGGAGTTGGATTTTACAGCTGTATGTGTTTTTGGAGTATTTTAGGGAACAAATTCAGGTGAATTTTCCGTGGAAAGAAAGAATCTAGCCAATTTGGATGCTTCTAGTATGGAGGGCACCAGCAAAGGTAATTTCGAGAAATTCGGGATCTCTTTGCCCCCGTGGGCACAACACAAGATTATGTACAAAGAAACCCTAGAAGCCCAAAAGTCGTCTGACGGGCCTGTCACATCAATTCAAATTAAGTGGCTAGGGTGAATCCAAGTATTTAATCCTCATCCTTTCCTCCCCAAAAATTCACTCGCCTATTTTCACTCCAAAAATTCAAAAAATTACAGACCCCCGCTCTCTCTCTAAAAACTCCCTCTCTCAAACCGCCATAACCACGATCACCATGGTCCCCAAAACTTGCGCTGCTAAGTCCACAAAGAAGAAGATGGAGTTTACCCCTTCCACTTCACCGAAAAACTCCAGGGATACCACCACCGACGCCGCTGCACCAACCAAGCCGTTGAGCACTGCCGCCATGAATATTCAACCTCTCACCACCACATTCACAATTTTCCACCCGAGAGTCAGAGAAAGTTGAAGAGCCCTCTCTGAAAATTGTGGAGGAGACCGCTGACGAGATTGACGATCAAGAAGAGGGCAGCATGCAGCAAGATGTGACTCCCGAGCCGATGCCGGAGCACAGCCCTGAGCGCTCTGCAACTGAAAAGTTGAAGAAGGTAAAGAAGGAAAAGGTAGCCGCTGGAAAAGCTAAGTCGCAGACCCTGAAGAGGAAGAAGCAACCATCACTGACATTATCAGAGGACGAGGAAGCCGATGAGGAGACCGAGGAAGAAAAAAATGAAAGCAATAGGGAGTCGCGAGCCCACAAGAGTCAGGATGACTAGTCTTTGTCTCTGAAGGAAGCTGCTGAGGGCACAACGAATACGTCCTCTGTGTCTACCAAAGGGAAGGGAAAGGCCCCTGCCAAGCCGTCTGCAAAGAAAGGCAAAATCGTGGTTAGCCCAACTTCTGGAAAATTCATACCAAAAGGAGAAGACATCTTGCCCACAAGGGAGATCGTGCACAGTAAAACCATCAACTTCGCCTCGCTTGTTGTCTTGGGCATCGAGCGAGAAGTAAGAGAACTCTTCTCTAACATTGGCTGGTCCTTCTTTATTGAATGGGATTGTCTGATATTTCCTAAGCTGGTCTATGAGTTTTTGCATGATCTGTCTGTGAAGAGTATGGGGAAGGAAGGCACTTCTATCAAAATTTTCAAATTTAAAATTTTTGGTAAAAATTTTAATCTTTCTGCTGATGAATTGAATATGGGTCTGGGAATTGTGTCATTCTTGGATCTGAATGATGATGATTATAAGTCTGCTGTTATTGTGGTACCCACGGATGAGAACGTGGATGAGAAGTGGGCTGAGTTAGGTGACGGTTCCAAATTCAAGTCTGGAACTAGCAAGGGACATATGCTGAAAAGCAATGCCCTTCGCTTTTGTCACCGAGTGCTCACCTACAACTTCTTTGGCCGGTAAGATAGCTCTAACTCCATCACCAATTAGGAGTTGTTTTTCCTCTGGTGCATGGTGCACAAAAATAGGATAAACTTTGGAGTTGTGGCCATAGCCCACTTCAAGGACGTTGTGGCCCATTCTAAGAACAGAATCTCATGTGCCCAACTGATTGCCCATCTTGCTGAAAAACTGCGCTTGTTTGATCCCTCATCCACTAATCTGTATTGCAAGCATGTTGAGTCATTTGATTTGAATTGCTTGAAATGTATGATGGATATTTTTGACGATGAGGAGAGGAAACCCGTGTTTGGCATACCGAAACTAGAAACTTCGAGTAACCTTAGTTTTCCTTTGAATGCAGGACCCAGAAAGAGGCCCCCGAGGGCACAGTAGCAAGTGCCAGCAACCACCACCATCATAGCTAGACTTGACCGATTGGAGACTGTCATGTTCGCCTATTTCAAGCACGTCGGATTCAATTATCCGACCCCCTTTGATGCCTAAACTGGTATTCTTTCCTTTAGGTTAGGTTTTTTGTTTTTTATTTTGTTTTGTGTTTGTTTAGGTGTCGCTCATTTCCCATACTTTGCTTAAGGTAAAGTGTATAGGTGCGGGCATTAGGAGTCCTTTTATTTTTATGTCTTTGTTGTTTTTTGTTATTTTGTGTTTTTATTTTGTAATTAGATGACCCCCGTACTAACCAACTTTGCCTAAGACAAAGTGTGTGGGTAGGGGAGCCCTCTAATATTTTGTTGAGTTTGCGGTTAGTAGGATAACCTTCTCGCACCCACTTTGCCAAAGGCAAAGTGTGTGGGTGGGGGTTACTCTGCCTTCTTTGCGTTTTTTTTAAAAGTGTCAAGCATGTGTAAATATTTGAACTTAAGAGCATGGAGTCTAAGGTCTTGTGACCATAAGGCAGCATATTTTACCGTATTTGAACTAAGTACCTTGTGAGGAATTGAGCCTGAATTCACAATGCATATGCTACTTCTTTCTTGTGTGATTTCTGCATTTTTGAATTCGGGTAAACTAGAACTTGCTTTTGCTCTATTTCGAGGTCACAAGGAATTCTGGGTATGCTACTGAAATGCTTAGGCAAATTTTCTTTTTGAGCCCACAAAGCCAAATAAAACCACCTTGATATTATCCCTTGCAGCCCTTTCGGAGCCAAAAATGAATAAAGTCTTGGTCATGTTCTTTCTTGGAAACCACAAAAAAGGGGACCATGGGCACGAGGAGAGGATAAATCTGGTGTGTCACAAGGCATAAAATGCCAAAAGAAAGAAAAGAAAAAGAAAAAAGAAGGGGTCGAAATAAAAAAGAAAAAAATGAAAAAGAAACCCCAAGAAAATAAAAGTACAAAATGCCCACAAATAAAAAATATGGGACATGTGCTTAAATAAAATGGGCACGGTGGCAAAGGCCAGTAAGAGTCAACAAAAGTCCCCCAAAGGGAAAATTCGACTAAAAACTGAGCCAGATCCAAACATTTCCTACCTTGAACCCGTAGCCCCATTACAACATTTAAAGACCTTAGCATAGGTATGCTCATTATGCCAACAGTGGTGGAGGAACAAGAGCAATTGCAAGCCTATAGTGAACCTTGGTTCAATTATGTTTTTCCTTGAGCGTTGTTAGGTCCACAAATTAAATTTATATTTCCGGTCTAGACTCAACACTCTTAACTACTAGGGACCAAACCAGCAATCGGACGGGGCCAATTGTAGAGGCGATGAGCTAACCCGAGTCGATCTCTCAAGGAAGACTTCTTGTGGACTATTATCTTAAGGGCTATGCATGCAACGTGCTAGAACAACGCAAATAAAACCTAAACAATCTAAACATGGGTTTGATGGTGATTTAAACTAAGAATTGAAATATGCAAATAAACAAGATAATGCAAATGACAACGATAAAATCAAGATTGAGGAAAATAGAATGATAAAGGCATTAGGGCGTAGAGTCTCTGAATGGTTTATCTCTAAGCTTGATTAAGGTTGGTTATATTAATCTCACACATCCAATAGACCCCCTCAAATGGTTTAATATCAATTACTGTCACCGGCTATCAATTAAACCCTTATCGGCTATATCAAATGAGTAAGATTAATATATTAGGCTTAGGAACCCCCATTCACCTAACGTTGAAGGAACCAAATTTGGGACTTAGAATCTCCTTCCGGTCTCATCTAATTCCTAGCAATGTTCAAGTAGTGATCAATTACTCGCACATGATAATCACCATTCCATCAACAATAACCAACAATAACAAGCATAGATCAAAAACCAAATCGATCCACTACCCCCTAATAGAGAGATTAGCCCATAAACATAATCAAAACAACATACAAATTAAAAAGAAAGTAATCTCATAATCAAATGAAATAACATAAACTTCTACAATATTTAAGATCCTTCAATAGCTTGGGACAAACCCCCACAAATCATCCAAGGAAATAGAAAGAAAATACCAAAAGTAGCCTCCTAATGAGCTTAGCTTCCGCGGACGGCCCGAAGTCAGATTTCTTCTCGTCTCTTCTTCTTTTCCCTTGGCTTGGTTCCCTCTGGTCTTTCCTTTCTCCCCTTCTCTTTAGTGGAGGCGAAAGATGGTGAAAATGGTGGTGAGTTATGGTGGTGAATGTGGCATGTGTGTAGAGAAAATGGAGATGGAAAGGTGGAGAAGATGAAGTGATGAAAATGGAGTGAATGATGAATAATGAAGGAGTGTGTGGATGTCCCCTTCTTTTCCTCAAGATATCAACGAGAGGGAGAGAGAGGTATGTGTAAAAAATGAAGAGAGAGGAAAGGTGATGTGAGTTTGATGAAAAGGGAACATTAATTGCAAAAGATTTTAGGGGATTTGAGGAGCCAAAAAGTCCAGGGCTATAGGATTAGTGAAATGATATCCTATATTTCTTACTAATGAAATGGCTCTAAAGTCCTTATTTAAATTACATAATTTCAGCTTCGAAGGAGAGGATTAGAATCGAGTGGGATTGTAGTTGAGGAGGAGGTGAAAAACTGGACCAAGAGGGAAGAAAAACACCTCGCGCATCGGCAGGGTGCAGGCGCCAAGCGGTCGAGGGCCCTTAGGCGCGGCGGCGGGGGTGCTGGGCCGCGGGGCGGGTGGGCCGGTCCGATCTTCTCGCTCCGTGGTCCACTTCAAGTGCAACCTAGTGCAATTCCACCTCGTTTTTTCTTCAATATTTTCGAACCTCTATTTAGCCAATCGGGCTCAATTTCCGACCTTTTCACTTACCACCTAAATGCTGTATAATTCCTACTTTTATAATTAAAAGCTCAAGTTTTTACACAACTTGGCATAATCCACCGTTAGAGCAATAAATGAAAATAAACACATAAAATCAACACATAACAACATAAAAATCTAGAAAATAAATTACTAAACACAACGAAATTAATATAATAAAACAATACATTAAGACAATAAACAACTCCCCCACACTTAGCCTTTTCTTTGTCCTCAAGCAAACAAGAAATTAAAAACATGAAGCAAGAAGGAAAAATTTGCAATGCAATCATATAATTTGAGCAATTCTCTTGGTTCCCATGAAAACATTCATCATCAAAGAAGGTGAACACAAAATCCAATCAAATGAGTTGATTGTCCTTTCAAGGCTAAGAAAAACACATTAGGCTCAATTTATTTCAATTAATTCCCCACAAATCACATCCAAATTTATTCACAAGAAATCAAAAATTTTCAACAACACAAGGGATTGCAAACATAAAACAAGATTCATTAGGTATAATCATCGAACTTAATCGAGCTTTCTAATGTGATTTCCCATACTCATCTTGCAAATAGTGAAGAATTTGACACATATGAGAGGAGTAGAATCCGGAATGCAATCCCAATTATTTAAACAAATTTTTGGGGGTGTGAATCAAAATTCACAAGGTGAAATCCATAGGGAGGAAATCCCTAGTTTCCTTGTGTGGTTTCCCATACTCATAGTTGAATAAATCAACTAGAGGAGTAGAGATCCTTATTGCCCCTTTTCTTTCATTTTCTTCGCTTTTTTTAATAGTATATAAAACTAAATATACATGAGGATAAGAGATTATGGGGGTAATTATTTAAGAACAAGGCTAAACATGCTTCCTAATTTTTCAAGGACAAGACCCCTCAACATCAACCATCAATATGCGATCACATTCTAAGACAATTCATGCTCAAAAGTGAAGCCACGATAACACTTCATTTTTCATGATTGATTCGAAAATAATTTCTTGAAGATTCATATTCCAATTTTTCCTCAAATTTGACAATTGGACAAAAATATCATGCTAAGTGAGGGAATCACAAAATACAAAACATAATAAGTGAAATAAAATAAAAAACAAATGCAACATAATATATCAAAAACTAACAAAATAAAACACAATCCAACAATACAAAATCCATCATAACTAACATCAAAACATAACTAAACATAACAATAACAAGCTCATCACTCCCCCACACTTAAGCCATGCATTGTCCTCAATGTATGAAGACAATGCTCGATAGAAGTAAAAGGGAAGAGAGCACATTACAAGAATGTAGAAGACCGACAACGGGCATCGGTTCCTACAAAATAGCACTAGAACACACAAATGAAGTATGAACAACATAATACAAAATGAACACACACGAACACGAGATACATAATGTGTATTTTATGGCGTGAACGATGAGGCAAGAGTCCATACATCCCAGCTAGCCTGCAGGGCCTGAATCTGCTCGTCGTGCCTATCGACGCGAGAGTAGAGGCCCCTAACATCTTGGTGCACGGTACAGATCTCCTCGTGTATGGATTGAAAGGAGGCATCGATTCGCGCTTGTTGCTACAACATGTAGGCAACGTGTTCTTGCCTATATGCCATCATTGAATCCTTGAATTGAGCACTGAATGTGCTCATGGTGTTGGTAATAGATTGCTGGAATTGGCCCATTATAGTGTCCATGTAGCCTTGGAACGAGCTCCAGTCATGGTTTGGCATTTGGTACCCAATATTTGGGGGCTGCTGGAATTGAGACCCCCGGTTGCTGGCCTTCTTCTCTTCCCCCTTCTTGCTCTTCGGCGTCTTCAGCTTCCTCGTTGCTCACTTCATCGAGCTCATTGGGTGTACCATGGTGTGGTACAGACGAGGAGCCGGCTCCTCCAGTGAGCTGCATGGTGCCTCGTTGGATGTCTCTCAGATTCCGTACACAGGTTCGCTTGGCATGAGACCTCAATTCTCGCTCATTGTAGATGATTTTAGCTCATTTGAGCTCATCTTTGTCGATCCTGTATTGAGCAATTCTTTTGCACCCATTGGGTGCCGTGGCCATTTCTTCAATCACCCCAAGCTTTACCGAAAGGGTGAAAATGAAGGCACCAAAGGAAGGGTGTTACTTTTTGCGTTGGCGTGCTTTGTTGATAGCGGCCCAAATGAAAGTGGACGGGCAAACCTTCCTGTTGTTCTTGGCACACCAAAGGAGGTAAACCTCCATCGAATTGACCTTGATAGCCTGCTCTTTCCCAGAAATGTTGTACGCCAAGTACTTGTGCACAATGGATAATGCCGGGTCCTCAATATACTTGCTTGGTATCCCCTTCGTATCCCAATTTCGGAACCCTGAGATTTCAAACCATGCATTCTCGGTGTTGAAGTCCGATGGCCTTGCTTTAATTCTCGTGGTTAGGAAATCAAAATAATCTCACAATGTAGCCAATGTGACCTCATACCGTTCCCCAAACTTCCAAAAATAACATGCCTTTCCCTTCTTCTCATCATGCTCAAAAGAGACCAAAAACACAAGCACCACATTATCATAAAATTCAAACTTCATTCTAGCAAATGTTTCCAAATTCAAAATTTTAAGATAATCCATGTCTGCTTCTTCAATTCCCAATGATTCCATCAACTTCCAATCAATATATCTAGGATTAGAAATGTCAAGCTTGTGGAGGATAGTGTAGAGTTTACCTTCGTTGGGAGTGGTGATGAGGAAAGGGGATCCATATTGTTGGGCAAGGTCAGAGACTTCCCTTGTTGAGCTTGTGGAAGCTTTCCCTTTGCCTTTGGCCTTGTCTTTGCTTTTTCCTCCGAGAAGGCTTGGGAGTCTCATTTTGGGAGCCATGGTATGGAACTTTGAGCAAGATGAAGGTGGAAATCTGCAGCAGAAAAATTGAAGAGGCGCGGTGGCGGGGCTGAGTTGCGCGGCGACGGCGGGGGGAAGTTGCCTTTTAGTGAGTGTATTTTGTTGTGAATTTGAGGTGCAGGAGGAGTGGTGAAATTTTTGGGGAGATTTTACGGGAGGAGCGGCGCTGATTTGGGAGGAAATTAGGGATTTACAGGTCTGGGTATTTATAATGAGAGAGAGAGAGAAAGAAGGGTGCCGCGGCGGGGTGCATGTGCGCCGCGGCGGTAGTGTGCGGGGAGGGGGCGCCGCGGCGGGGTGTATGGACGGAAAAAGAGGCGCCGCGGCGACATGAGGCTCTCGGCCTTTGCCATGCCCGCCGGCGCTACCCCCCGCGCCCGCGCAGGTGTAAATTTTTGCTTAGACAATTTTTTTTCTTTTTTCACCCAAATATCAGTGTGATTCCCTTGTTTTTCCCTGCTCCTGTAAAACCATTCAACATTTAAAAATTTTGACATCTCTAAATAGGCTAAACAATAGATAAAATTAACAAAAACCAAACATAAAAATAAAATCATGGGTTGCCTCCCATGCATCGCTCATTTTAAAGTCTCAAGCTAGACGAAGTCCTTCGATAATTAGATGGAATTGTCGAGCTTGAAAGCCTCGACATCGGCTTCTTGGTGAAATCTTTCAAGATATGGCTTGACTCGGTACCCATTGACTTAAAATGTATTGTTGGTTCCCGGATTTCTCAATGTCACTACTCCGTACGGGAACACTTCTTCAATAATGTACGGGACACTCCACCTCGACTTAAGTTTTTCAGGAAAGAGCCTCAAACAAGTATTGAAAAGAAGAACCTTCATGTCCAGAATGAGCTCCTTCTTGACAATGCGCCTATCGTGAAGCTTCTTCATCTTATCCTTGTAAATCTTTGCATTGTCATAGGCTTCATTACGCAATTCGTCAAGCTCAGACAATTGCAAGGCTCGTTCCTTTCCTGCACAAGTTAGATCAATATTTACTGCCTTAATGGCCCAATAGGCTTTGTGCTCGATCTCAACGGGGAGATGGCATGCTTTTCCATACACTAGGCGGTAAGGGCTCATTCCTAGAATCATCTTGTAAGCCGTTCGGTATGCCCAAAGAGCATCCGTTAGCTTTGTCGACCAATCCTTCCTCATTACATTCACAGTCTTCTTCAAAATATTTTGAATTTGCTTATTGCTCATCTCCACTTGACCGGAAGTTTGAGGATGATAGGGAGTAGTTACTTTGTGAGTCACCCCATTCTTCTTCATCAATCTTTCAAAAAGCTTGTTGGTGAAATGAGTTCCACCATCACTTATGATAGCTCGAGGGAATCCAAACCTACTCAAAATGTACTCTTGCACAAACTTGATAACCACGTTAGCAACACAAGACCTAGTGGGGATAGCCTCAACCCACTTAGACACATAATCAACAGCTAACAAGATATATTCAATACCAAATGAGTTAGGGAATGGTCCCATAAAATCAATACCCCAAACATCAAAAATTTCAACATCAATATTGATATTTAAAGGCATTTTATTTCTTCTCCAAATATTGCCAAGTCTTTGGCACTTATCACATGATAGGCAATAAACATGAGCATTCTTAAAAATTGAGGGCCAATACAAACCAGATTGTAAGATCTTTCGGGCCGTCTTTTGCCCTCCAAAATGTCCACCACAATGAGAAGAGTGACAAAAGGCCAAAACATCGGTTTGCTCCTCCTCCGGGACACATCTTCGGATCACCTCATCTTTTTCCAAGTGGAAAATGTATGCATCGTCCCAAAAGTAGTACCTACACATTGCCAAAAATCTTTTCCTTTCTTGAAAAGAGAGGTTATGCCTCATTTTATCACAAGCAAGATAATTAACAATGTCAGTATACCAAGGAGAGGAATTAAGCTCAAGAGCATGCTTATACGGAAATGAATCACAATCAACTCCTTTTTCATGCAATAAGTCAAAATTTTCATCAACGGGGAGGCGAGATAAATGATCCGCTACCACATTTTCACACCTCTTTCTATCTTTGATTTCAACATCAAATTCTTGCACAAGCAAAATCCACATAATGAGTCTAGGTTTAGCTTGGGGCTTGGTCAAAAAATGCTTAAGAGCCGTATGATCACTATGCACAATCACTTTAGAGCCTAAGATGTAGGATCGAAATTTATCTAATGAAAACACAATGACAATAAATTCTTTTTCGGTAGTGGTGTAATTTACTTGAGCACTATTCAATGTGATGCTAGCACAGTAAATTACACGAAGAATTTTATCAATTCGTTGACCCAAAACGGCTCCCACGGCGGAATTTGATGCATCACACATGATTTCAAAAGGTAATGACCAATTAGGGGGAATGACAATAGGTGCGGTGATCAATTTCTCCTTAAGAGTATTAAAAGCATGTAAAAATTTCTCATCAAACTCAAAAGGAACATTTTGAACAAGCAAATGGCATAGAGATTGGCTAATTTTTTAGAAATCTTTTATAAACCGATGGTAAAAACCGGCATGGCCTAGAAAACTTCTAACACCTTTAACATTGACGGGTGGAGGTAATTTTTCAATTACGTCTACCTTAGACTTGTCTACACTCATTCCTTCTTTAGAAACAACATGCCCAAGGACTATGCCACTAGTAACCATGAAGTGATTCTTTTCCCAACTAAGAGTAAGGCTACTCTCTATGCATCTTTTTAAAACAAGTTCTAACTTCTCTAAACAATCGGAACATGAAGATCCAAAGACCGAAAAATCATTCATGAATACCTCAATGAAATCTCCAATCATTTCGGATAAGATAGAAAACATGCATCTTTGAAACGTGCTCGGTACATTGCATAGTCTGAACAGCATTCTTCTACAAGCAAATATGCCAAAGGGGCACGTGAAGGCAGTTTCGGCTTGGTCCTCGGGAGCAATTGCAACATGAAAATAACTCGATAAACCGTCAAGAAAACAATAGAAACTATGACCGGCAAGTTTATCAAGTATTTGATCAATGAAAGGGAGGGGAAAATGGTCTTTTCGAGTGGCGGCATTGAGCTTTCGATAGTCAGTGCACATTCTCCACCCGATGGTGGTTCGAGTAGCCACATGCTCTCCTTTATCATTCTCCACCACCGTGATTTCTCCTTTCTTGGGCACCACGTGGACCGGGCTCACCCATTCACTATCGGCTATAGGATAGATAATCCCTTCCGCAAGGAGCTTGAGAATCTCCTTCTTGACGACCTCCATCAACACGGGATTGAGCCGCCTTTGTCCTTCTCTAACCGGCTTGGCCCCTTCCTTAAGAATGATGCGATGCATGCACATCGAGGGGTTAATGCCTTTGATATCGAAAAGGTTTCATCTAATAGCTTGTTTGTTCCTCTTTAGTACGGCTACTAAGAGGTCTTCTTCATCTTTGTCAAGCCCGGCAAAGATGATCACGGGCTTCCTTTCTTCTTCATCGAGATAGACATACTTGAGGTGAGATGGGAGCTCCTTGAGCTCAAGTTGGGAAGAGGGTTTCACTTCCTCTTCGGTCGAGGTAAGAACTTCCATCAAGCTTACTCCTTCTCCTAGCAAAATCTCCATCTCGTCGGCATCCAATTTGTCTCCCCCACACTTGAGGTAAGCTTCTTCCATAGCAAGTTCTTCGGACAAGGCTTCACTCCTCCAATGGGAGCCTATTTCCTGCAAGAAAACCCCCTCGGCCAAGGCATCAATAGTATCAATGAAAGAACAATTTTCCTCAAATGAGAAAACTGGAATGGCTTTGTTTTCATGGATGGAAAAGGACATGGTTTCTTCTAACACCGACATTTTAAGAGTTCCATTTTTTACATCAATCAAGGTGTTTGGTGTAGCCATGAAAGGTCTACCTAAGAGAAGTGTGTGTTCTTTACCCATTTCTTTGACATCACCCACATCCAACACAACAAAATCAACCGGTATGATTAATCCACCCACCTTAACTAGAATGTCTTCAATTATTCCTCTATAGTATCTCACGGACCTATCTGCCAATTGTAGACACATTCTAGTTAGTTTTAAATCACCTAACTCTAATTGCTTATAAATAGAGTAAGGCATCAAGTTAATTCCGGCTCCTAGATCTAGTATACCACATGCTTCTTTACCATTTTCCAAGGCAATTTTAAGAGTAAAACTCCCTAGATCACGGAGCTTGGGTGGTAGTTGATGTTGTAGGATTGCATTCGCCACTTCGGACACCACAATCTTCTCATCCTCCACAAACTTTCTCTTCTTGGAAGCTAGTTCTTTGAAGAACTTGACATAGGCCGGAACATTGCGAATGACATCAAGGAGTGGAAGATTGACATTCACCTTTGATAGGAGCTTGTAGAACTCTTGAAATTGGGTGTCTTGCTTCTCATTCCTCAACCGGCTTGGAAACGGAATTGGAGGATTGTAGGGATTGGTGGCCTTGTGGAGTGTGGGCTTCTTCACTTCTTCATTTTCTTTTTCGGGCTCCTTTGTTGTTGTTGAGGAGCCTCTTCTTCTTTCTCAACCTCTTTCGGTTGGGGCTTGGTTCTCCAACCTTGTTATCGATCACCTTACCTCCTCTAAGAACGGTGATGGCTTGAGCTTGCTCTGGTTGGCTTGGCAACTTGCCCGACTTGGCTTGCTTGGCCAATTCTCCAACGGTCCCGGCTATTTGGCCTACTTGGGTTTCGATCCTCTTCACGGAAGCTTCCACGGATTCGAACCTTTGTTGGGTAGCTTGAATGAAAGATTGCAAGGTGTCATGTAATGTCGGCCTAGGTGGTTAGTTTGGTTGGGCCGGATATGGTTGCGGCCTTGGATAAGGTGGAGCTTAGCCACCTCCAGCTTGTTGAGGCAGAGGCGGTTGTTGTGGTGGTTGAGGTGGTGGTTGAGGCTGTCTTCAAGAGAAATTTAGATGATTTCTCCACCCCGGATTGTATGATTGAGAGTACGGGTTGTAAGGTTGGCGTGGTTGGAATCCTTGAAGGGCATGCACTTGCTCTTGAAGAGCATGGAAATGAGCTTCTTCACTTAATTCCGGCTCGATCGACTTTTGGCACAAGTTGGCCCCATGGCCATACTCTCCACAAATACCACATGTCTCAATGGTCATCACTTGTTGGGGTGGTCTCTCGGAGGTTCGAAGCATCTCTACTTGCCTTGTCAACTCATAACTAGAGTTTGCTTCATTTACGAAAGCTCTTTTCCCCCTAGCACTCTTTTGTTGAGAAGTTGTGGCCATGGTCTCATAGATGTTGGAGACCTCTTCGGCGGTTCGTCCTCCAATGTCTCCTCCCGATGCATTATCCACCATATATTGAAAATTTTGAAAAAGCCCGTCGTAGAAGAATTGGTTGAGCAACTCGGGTACGAAATGGTGGTGTGGGCATTGTTGTTGAAGGCCTCAAAATCGATCCTAAGCTTCATGAAATGCTTCACCCGGAGATTGGGCAAAGGTAACAATTTGAGCTCTCAAGTCTTGGGTCTTTTGATTGGAGTAGTACTTGGCCATGAACTTCTCATAGACGGCATTCCAATTGGCCAATGAGTTGGCCGGTAGTGACATGAACCATGTCTTGGCTCGATCCTTCAAGGTGTAAGGAAAATACCTCATCTTCAATTGATCTTCATTCAAACCTTGTAGAGGAAAGGTTTGAACAATGGCATAGAACTCACGGATGAAGTTCAAAGCATCTTCGGTCGGCATCCCATAGAAGGACGGTAATTGGCTAAAATGAATATTCTTCAACTCGTAGTTCTTTGCAGCTTCTCTAAGAACTATGCAAGAAGTCGACGCCCCAATCACCGGACGAGCAAAGTCTCTCATATTCCTAGCCATATTGGCATTGGCATTGTCGGGGCTGTTTTGGGGATTAGCGTCCATCTCTTCTTCCCACTTGAACACGTTGAATCTTCTTGGTCGATGGATATTGTCAAACACGGGGGCTAGTCTCTGATTAAGGCTTCATCTCCCTAGCACACACAACCACAAACAAAACGGAGATCACACGTAACTTACGGAAAGAGATGTGGAAGCTAACTAACAACACAAGAAAATAAACACAAAAGCAAATTTAAACAAGCAACACAAACACAAACACTTAAACAAGAAAAATTTCACAATCACAAAACAATACAAAGCAATTATAGCACTTATAAGATAATAAACCTAAAGCCTCCCCGGCAACAACGCCAAAATTTGTTAGGTCCAAAAATTAAATTTATATTTTCAGTCTAGACTCAACACTCTTAACTACTAGGGACCAAACCCGCAATCGGACAGGGTCAATTGTAGAGGCGATGAGCTAACCCGAGTCGATCTCTCAAGGAAGACTTCTTGTGGGCTATTATCTTAAGAGTTATGCATGCAATGTGCTAGAACAATGCAAATAAAACCTAAACAATCTAAACATGGGTTTGATGGTGATTTAAACTAGGAATTGAAATATGAAAATAAATAAGATAATGCAAATGGCAACGATAAAATCAAGATTGAGGAAAATAGAATGATAAAGGCATTAGGGCGTAGATTCTCTCAATGGTTTATCTCTAAGCTTGATTAAGGTTGGTTATATTAATCTCACACATCAAATAGACCCCCTCAAATGGTTTAATATCAATTACTGTCACCGGCTATCAATTAAACCCTTATCGGCTATATCAAATGAGCAAGATTAATATATTAGGCTTAGGAACCCCCATTTACCTAACGTTGAAGGAACCAAATTCAGGACTTAGAATCTCCTTCCGATCTCATCTAATTCCTATCAATGTTCAAGTAGTGATCAATTACTCTCACATGATAATCACCATTCCATCAACAACAACCAACAATAACAAGCATAGATCAAAAACCAAATCGATCCTCTACCCCCTAATAGAGAGATTAGCCTATAAACATAATCAAAACAACATACATACATATTATAAAAGAAAGTCATCTCATAATCAAATGAAATAACATAAACTTCTACAATATTTAAGATCCTTCAATAGATTGAGACAAACCCCCACAAAACATCCAACGAAATAGAAAGAAAATACTAAAAGTAGCCTCCTAACGAGCCTAGCTTCTGCGGACGGCCTGAAGTCGGATTTCTTCTCGTCTCTTCTTCTTTTCCCTTGGCTTGGTTCCCTCTGATCTTTCCTTTCTCCTCTTCTCTTTAGTGGAGGTGAAAGATGGTGAAAATGGTGGTGAGTGATGGTGGTGAATGTGGTATGTGTGTAGAGAAAATGAAGATGGAGAGGTGGAGAAGATGAAGTGATGAAAATGGAGTGAATGATGAATAATGATGGAGTGTGTGGATATCCCTTTCTTTTCCTCAAGATATCAACGAGAGGGAGAGAGAGGTATGTGTAAAAAGTGAAGAGAGAGGAAAGGTGATGTGAATTTGATGAAAAGGGAACATTAATTGCAAAAGATTTTAGGGGATTTGAGAAGCCAAAAAGTTCAAGGCTATAGGATTAGGAAAATGATATCCTATATTCCCTACTAATGAAATGGCTCTAAAGTCCTTATTTAAATTACATAATTTCAGCTTGGAAGGAGAGGAGTGGAATCGAGTGGGATTGTAGTTGAGGAGGAGGTGAAAAACTGGACCGAGAGGGAAGAAAAATACCCTGCGCGCCGGCGGGGTGCTGGCCGAGAGGAGGGAGGCCGCCGCGGTGGGGCCCTGCGCCGGCGGGCGCCAAGCGACCGAGGGCCCTTGGGCGCCGCGGTGGCCTTTGGCGTAGCGGCAGGGGTGCTGGGCCGCGGGGCAGGCGGACGGGCCGGTCCGGTCTTCTCGCTCCGTGGTCCACTTCGAGTGCAACCAAGTGCAATTCCACCTCACTTTTTCTTTAATATTTTCGGACCTCTATTTAGCCAATCGGGCTCCATTTTTGACTTTTTCACTTGCCACCTAAAAGCCGTAGAATTCTTACTTTTATAATTAAAAGCTCAAGTTTTTGCACAACTTGGCATAATCCACCGTTAGAGCAATAAATGAAAATAAACACAGAAAATCAACACATAACAACATAAAAATCTAGAAAATAAATTACTAAACATAATGAAATTAATATAATAAAACAATACATTAAGACACTAAACAAGCGTAAACACTTAACCAAAACACTTGAGTGAGGAAGGCATGAGAGAACCAATAACTTAGTCATTTTGATTTGCAGTGAGCATTATGTATGTTTTTACTGTTTATATGTTGTTGAGTGTGATCAGATACCTAGGTCTCTGTGCCCGCCAAGGATTTGCTTTTACATGCTTGATTTGTCGTGTCTTTGTCTTGAGTCTGTCTTTTCCTCCTTTTGTTTTCTATTTTTTTCTTTTGGGCACGTTGTACCCACATACTTGAGGACAAGTATGACTAAAGTGGATGGGTGTGACAAGTCCAAATTCTCTCATATTTTTGTGTCTTTTCTTCGTTCTTTTGTCCTTTATTTTTTCTTTTTTTGAGTCGAAAAGAGCCAGAATGGGCACAAGGGGCAGCAGGAGGTAGGAGAATCACTTCTGGAGGGCACAATAGTGCCAATGATACCAAGATGGGCAACAACTTCTCAGCGAAAAGCTCTCTCTCGAGCCTGGTGAAAATCAACTACCATTCCAGCAAAAGCTGAAGGAGAAGTTTGTGACCGTGCCCACAACAACCCCAGAGTGATTGAGAGGAGAAGGAGAGGAGACTGGGCACAAGGGAGACTAATTCCAGCTACAGCAGGAGCAATGCACCCTAACCGTCGAAGGAAAAAGGAGCCGCGGAAGGCAAGTTGACGCTTCCAAAAAGATGCTCGGCTCTACAAGGAAAGTTGCTATGTCGGCGCTACTAGGGCACGACGAGTACAGAATCTATGATTCAGGATCTTCTAAATAAGGGAATAATCTGCCAGATATGGAAACTTTGGGCATGGCGGCTGCGAATTGGGCTTAAGATCCCTGGCCTGTTAGGGAGTTTACCTTGTGTCTTTGTACTCCTATATAAGTAGATCTCATGGCACCAAACAAACAACTCTGTTTTACAAAGCTCTGGATATTTTTTACGTACCAAACAATTTATTTAGTTTTATTTTCTGCAATAGGTCTCTGGTCTTATGCCCGCAGACACTTAGGATTTCCTGTTTTATGTTCTTCAATCCAACATTAGAGTTGGATTCTATTTTGCAATTAGTACAAGTAAGTTTTTCGTTCAATTTATGTTTCTTTTATTTCTAATATTTATTATTATTTTTCTAAGTCTAGCATGAACGGCTAGACTCATTATTCTGGATTGAACAAAGATAAGAACTTAATGAACACGTAAGAACCGTGAGGCTTATGGGCATAAACTGTGTGAATCTGGTTCTGTAGTATAATCATTTTCTTTGTTGCATTATACAGTGGGCTAAGCTAGTTAATTGTGGTTGATCACTCTTTAATTAGAATTGTGTCAACTACCTCTATAAATGGTCAATGAATAGTAGCTGTGTGTTGGTTATAAAGGGATGGGATACATAACGGGTACTGAGGGCATAAGAGAGATCTTTGTCTAGGTAAATCTGGGTCTGTCTAGGGCATAATGTTGTTTTGTTGTTTACAATCATATGAGAGATCGGGGTTGGGCAACACGTTAGGATTTAGAGGACGAGAGATCACCTCTAAGCAGAACTGAAAGGATAGATTGGGAATGTTGAGAGAGATCCGGTACCTTTAACCAGATAATTAGATTTGCATAAGTAATCAGCGTGCTCATGATCGGTCAAGTGTTTGTTAAGTTCGAAATCTAAGTTCTAATTCAGAATACATTTACTATTAATATTTTTCTTATTTTGTTTTGTTTTGTTATTTTATTTTACAGTCTTTAAATACAAGTACGGAGACCACAACAATCTTCAACCCTGTTGGAAAAGTGACACTGGAAAATAGAATTCGCAGCTCCTCGTGGGATCAACCTTACTCACATAAGCTTGCTACGCCTTGCTGTGGGCATAAAGATAACTCTCTCTTAAGAACTATTCTAACCGTGAAATGACCGCTCGTTAATAGACACGGATGATGGAGACTGATCCGAGAGGAGTTGGTGCAAGACAGGACTGCTAGAGGGATGAGCCCGAAGTGATGAGAAGAAATCCCTGAAAAATCAAGGGCATACCATTTCCGGGATAAGGTTTGATCAACAACATGACTGGATAAGGTTTATCCAGTCCATTGAAGCGGAGCATACCATTTCCGGGAAGGCAGTTGAAGACCTCCACTCTATTTAGACATGTTATCTTTTAGAAACAAACAATCTGTTACACTCTTTAATTTTCTGCACTTTACTTTTTATCTTGTTGTTTACTTTCAAGCTGCCACGACAGCCAAACAATCTGAAGAGCCTTATGCCATCGGGACTTAGGATTTTGTTCTATGCTCAATGTTGGAGTTGAGTCGTTTATCAATTAAATTCAATAAGTTTATTTCTTTTCAATATGTCTTTAATTTCTGCAAGTTTAATACTGTCTAGTGTGAGTAGCTAGATTCCCATTTCCGGAGTTTGAACGATAGATAATGATTTAGATTAAATTCGGAACTCATGAGATCGTGCAGGCATATTATTGCATGAATGGTTTCTGCCGAATTTTGATCTTGTTCCAAGTGAGTGTGTATTTACAATGACTAATGTGGCTGATCATTCTTTTGTTGTAGATGGCACATTATGATTAATTGAATTAGCGAATCGTGACCGTGTGTTAATTCAAACAGTAATTGGAAATTCGGTGGGTTGTTGTGGGCACACGAGGAATTAATAAACACAACAAACTTGGGTTCGTCTAGGGCACATTCTTGCCTATTCATTTACATCTCTTTGGGGAACCAGGGGTGGGTGATAGATTAGGGGTTTAATCGATAAGGAATCACTTTTAAACCTATTTTGAACGGATGAATGAGAAGACGTAGCAAAGAATCCGGTTGAACGGATAAATTCTAAATCAGATTCTAGTTCAAACACCAGAAACTTTTGTTATTTGATATTCTCTTTAGTTATTTTGCAGATTTACATTCCAATAAAGTGACAATACAAACCAAACCCCCCTTTGTGATTGGTGACTCGAAGGTAGAATCACATCAGCTCTCTAAGGGATCGGCCCTTACTTATAGCTAGCTATGCTTATTATGGGCACAGGAGCAGAAATATTATTTTGAGCGCGAAACGACCGCGCGTCAATTTCAAAAATATAAAAATCTCAAATTATGTAAACTTATGTATATCTAATTTGATCAACAACTTCCATGACCATCAAAGATTTATAAAAGTTGGTTTCCTGTAAATTTTCCAGCCAAAAAACTATCGTTCGATGATTTTTCTGTGTTGTGCCAATGATATGCGGAGTCCATCATTACCTTTCACAGATACCCATACCTTTTTACAAATGTCAATACATTTCATAGATATCAAGAATATATTTAATTAAAAGGCTGCCACTCTCTGTAAGGTTGGATTATACTAACTATAATTAACCATGGTTAGTCCATTATTTAAAAAAAAAGGGACACATGTCGCACATTCAAGGAGATTTGTAATGCATGAGTTTGTAGGGTGGAATTTACCCTTTAATTTGACCACACCTGGTCCGGAGTCAATACAAGTGGATAATACCCTGACCAAAGCTAATCTGACATCCGAGGCTGCGTTTTTGTGGGTGATTTCCGAATGTGGATCCAGACCTGCAACTACCCCTGTCACAACACATTTTTCATGCACTTTATGTTATTCCCTAATTAATGTTGATTGTTGAGAGAGCATGATTTCGCTCAATCATGTGCAGTGGACAACGCTTCTTGGATTCGGTATGGTCCTTAAGATTTACTTTGGTTAAAATTCATGATAATTTGTACATATTTGATTCATTTTTTTTTTTCTCACAATATACAACACGGAATATTGATGCCCTACTGACTATGGTTAGAGATGGAAAATGGTTCCGGAATCAGCGGTTAAAACCGTAACCAAAATCGGAATCGGAACCATGGTTAACGGTTCCGAACTGTAACCGGAACCATCATTTGGCGGTTTGGTTCTGGTTCCAAATTTTTGGAACCGGGAACCTGCGGTTAGAACTGCGAACCGTCAATTTTTTTTTTAATTTCTTAATGTTAAACTTTTACAAACTTGAATAAAAATACCAATAAATTAGAAATCCAAAAAAATA
This sequence comes from Perilla frutescens, assembly GCA_026008535.1. NCBI lineage: Eukaryota > Viridiplantae > Streptophyta > Magnoliopsida > Lamiales > Lamiaceae > Perilla > Perilla frutescens. Next base: position 22,549,861 of record BRKX01000010.1, on the reverse strand, counting down.
ATATGAGATTTTCATAACGATATATTATTAGAAAAAAAAACTTTGTGAAATGAACCAAAGACCAATTTTTTTTATAAGAAAAGTCTAACTCATTGTCTTTGATATGAAACCGATGTGTGACAAAAAAGATATGTTCGAACTCTCAACTTTCAAGTTTCAACTCTCAAACCAAATGTCCCACATCGATTTTTTATCAAAATTAATGGTTTGGTTTATCCTATAAAAGGATATTAGGTTATTGGTTATCATTACACCAATTTATCTTATTAGAAATTTCATTATTTGTTGAGATTTCCAATTCCTTATTTGTGAGTACATCAACCGTATAAAAATAATTTATTTAAATAAATCAATATAAAATTTTTTATTACTTGTCAATTTATATATTCCTTAATTTTAAAGGGGAAAAATAACCTCCTAACTTCTTATGAATCATATGATAAACAAAATCAATTGAATACAAAAATGTGTAGTTTATTATTTGAAATTTAAATTAAACTCTAATTTCAAGTTGCTTTAATATTATTTTTATTTATTTACTTTATTATTTTTAAAGTTTTATTTAAATAATTATAATAGCAATTATATCATTTAAAGTTTCATTATATCATATTATAATGGGAAGAAAAAAAAAGTAAATTTCAACTATCCCTCAAAATTAGAAGTCGTAGTGTCATTTTAATAATTTATGTGATCATATTCTCTTGAGATTAACCTTTGGTTATTAGTGCAATTACAAACAAAGATTTAATAACAATTTATAAGAAAATTTAATTAATTGTCTTTGATACAAACCAATGTGGGACAAAAAAAAAAGTCTCAACTCTCAAACCAAATGTCCCACATCGTTTTTTTTTATGAAAGGTAATAATTTGGTTTATCCTATAAAAGAAGAGTGAACCTTTAGTTATCATTACACTAATTTTTCCTTAGAGAATTATCATAATCCCATAATTTTGGATGTTTTTTAATTTATGTGTATTTCTACTCAAATTTGTAATTATTTTATAAATGAAATTTAAATATTATTTTTTAAAAAAATAAAATTTTGAATCAATTGGAAACGTCTGGAACCGTGGAACCGTCCCGTAATCATGATTTGAGCTTGACAATGCTCAAGATGTCATGTGGATAATTGGAGGAGCTTGCATATATGCATTTACTCTTGATATAAATCTAGTTCACTCTTTATTATGACCGTAAATTTAAAGTGCTGCTTTGTTCTCATGGATGCAAGAAGTACTGAAGCAACCTAATATGGGTTAGTTCGTTATGGTCTTAAGCCTTACATGAGTCGTGATTGTCTTGCTGAATGTGGCATAGCCTGGCAAGAAAAATTTTCGGGGTCGGATGTGTGAAATCCAACCCTTTGATTATGTATGAGGTATCCCTACTAGATCGACATATTACTGTGTATGACTCAATGTCCAAGTCTCTGGATTGGAATAGAGTAACGTAACCCTTTATGAACATGTCATATCATATTCCCACCCTTTTTTAGGAGTTTAAGGATGATTTTAAGAGGAACATAGTTGTCATTGCCGCCCGCAACCAATGGGAACTTAACAACGTAATAATTCAGATTGTAATGTCATTGGCATTGAGTATCTGGAGAAATTAATTCAAGACACGAAAATGGATATATCCAAATACGATGAATATCAGTTGGAATATTGCACGGCTCTATACAAGTTGGGTATGGGTAACATAATGTATTGGTATTTGGTTTGTGCATCCCCTTTTGAACCATCGAATTGGTTGTTAGCAGTTAGCTATCTTCTTTTGGGTTGATCCCCTAGTGATTACTCATTATCTTTTGCTAAAGAAATTTAATGCATTTGTGTGGTTTAATTAACTAAAAAATGGAGATTACTGGTGAGTCCTGCCCAGGCTAGTTATGAATTATGATAGTGACAAAGTTTTAAATGTGTTAATTATCAGCCAAACCCTGTCTAACTAAATATGCATATATACATTATGCGTAACATCTGTCCAAACTTACACGGGTTGGGTTGGAATTTTTAGGCTCAGTGGGCCACCAGCTAAAACAATTGTAATAGCCCAGTTTTCATATTTAAATATAAATATATTATTATAATTTATTTATTTTTTGTGTCAAATAAGTATAGTTCATATTGACTTAATTATTAGAAGTGTTAGTTTAGAAATTTTAGGAATTTTGGAAATTATGATTTGAGTTTTAATTAAAAAGGACCATATAAAAATAAAGTATTAGATTAACTTAGATATAGGGAACTATTGTATTTTTCTTAAAAACGAGCTATTGGGCTATTAGTTGTGCAAAGTAAAAACCATAATTTTTATTCTAGAATTAATGTTGTATTGTTCTTTTCTTGAAAGCCCAGTAGGTGAGAGTATATGTTTTGTTTTCCTAATTTAAAACGTAGCTTATGAGTATTATTATAGATTCTTTTGCGAAATGGTTCTCATAGTTCAGTACTTAAATCTCTCAAAAAGATCCTCAAAGTTCTTCACTAATTTTTTTTTTTTTTATAATCTGAAAGATTTTTCCAGCAAATATTATGCTCAATTACTTCAAGTCGTTCCTTCTGTAAAGTTTTCTTCTTAAACCACTGTTTCAATTCCCAAACTCTTTGTTCTTTCATCTTTTTATTGCACGAAAGGTACTATAATTTTTTTCCTTTTTTATGTTGTATTCTTGTAAACAATTAAGATGAGTTCATTGTGATTTAAAGTATTTAAAAAAAAGGTTTCGATCTGTTGCTATAATTTGCGATTTTTATCTATGGAAATTTACTATTTTCCAAATTCTCTATATCGAATTAATAAAATTGAGATTGAGGAATAAGTTTCAAATATTAGTATTTATTTATAAAATTTCTTCGTTTGTAGACATTCAGTGGGTAAAAACTTTTGTTATAATTATTTTATTTTATTTTTAGTTGAGTTTTAATTGTTTATAATGGCATATAAGTTTGATAATGATTGATGATATTCTTCCAGATTAATGAAATTTGGTATACAGAGGCTATAAATATTTTAGTTAGATACATATTAAATGATATGATCGATTTGGTATAAGAATGTGTTTATATTAAATATGTATTGAGGATTTTAACATATTAAGTTATTAGAAGATCGGTTCGGTGATTTAGAATTTAGTTTAGTATTATAGGGGTGTATTGGATATGGATTTCGTTGGATTTTAAAGGACTTTTAAAATCCGGGTGTATTCAATTCAGACTTTTAAAAGTCCTTTAAAATCTTGGTGTATTCAATCCAGACTTTTAAAAGTCCTTTAAAATCCTGAGCTATTCAAAAATCCATGGACTTTAAAAAGTCATTGACTTCATTTGATTTCAGCTGGATTTGACGTGAAAATTACAAAGGATGAAATTCGACCTCTGGACACGAGATTTCGATGGATTTGGAAAATCCGGCAGCCGTTGAGCCCAGCGGTCACTGGGTTCCCTCGGTTGCCTTTCCGAGCGGTCGCTCGGTTCGATTTTTTCACGGGGCTAGCGATCGTTGTGTAGGAACTCTTATGTTTTATGTTTACTGCGTTATTCAATTCCATTTCTAGGAGGCGTGCTTTCTGTGCTGATAATAATAGTTTCAAGAATGTTGTTCAATCAACATAAATTCACAGTTCATCTGGTTTGGAATGGCTTATGTGCTTGAACTCGAATTAGGGCACTGACCCGAAAGAAGATCAAATCATTTGAACTTATTGCTGAATTCCGACAGCTGCAGAAGTTGAATTCTGGAGTATCCTGCAGCCTCGTTGCGCTCTTTTTGAGTGTTATAACCCCAATCTCCTGCTTCAATTACTCGAATCAGAATCCAAATAAGATTTACAGATTTTAATCTCAATACTTATTTATTCCATTTCATTAGGAGCGGCACAGTTAGAATCAGGGCATGACATGTGTCTCTGAGGGCCCTAAGCGAGAGCTTCAAATTGGGTCTTATAGAGATAAAAAAAAGTTATATCCTAAAAAAGACTTTGATGATCCAATTTTAACTAGCAAATCCTTTATTGTGAATTGAGCTTTCAAGCTCGACTTGTTCAATCCCTTCCTCATCCCTAATTCGTTACGACAAGATGTTCAATAACTTTCTCTTGATTAGCCACATTAGCTATATCACTTTGATAGTTAAGATTTTTATTTTAACTTCATATTCCTGAATTTCATCTTCAAGCTATGTTATCGTTTCATCTTAATGGTTTTTTTTTTTTTTTGCCAAACTTGAAATATTTATTTATAGTTCGTGCTTGACTTAGATTACTTCAGTCTCCTTTTATTTCATTTTCATCTTTTGAGCATCAGACATACATTTAAGAGACATCTTTATTTATGAGCACCATATAATGATTCATTGAGACACGTCAATCAAACAAATAAACAAACATGGACAGATTAAAACATGATAATTGGCAAATCAAATCAGACAAATTGTGGAACACAAACATTTAGGCCTTGTTTGTTTTCATTTCCAAATGGAAGTTTCTCACTTTTTACTATTCAAAATACCGAAAACATGTTTATTTTATTAATTTTCAAATTCAGTTTTCACTTTTTCCAATCTTATATATCCTATTCATCATATATATATATATATATATATATATATATCATTACAGTGGGACCCATTAATTAAATACTCATCAATTCATCATAACCACATAAATATTTATCTTTTCATCTCAACCACACATTTCAAATTGAAGATATAATCCAACAAACATATTTTCATTTTCCAAATCTATAACTCTAAACATTAAATCATTCATCACAACAAAATTATTACACTTTTTCAAAAATCAATTCACCTCGTAAATTGAACTGGAACTATTGAAACTAGAAATTGATGTTCAAATAAAAACAAACAAGGTCTTAGTCTCCACTACACACAATTTTAAATAATTTGAAATGCCTATCTTATTTCTTGGAAAATAATTCTCGCATATTACAAAAGTTGCAAATATTCCCCCCCCCCCCCCGGCAAATCCCAACTCCCCTTTGTCTTCTCTGAATCTTTGCAAGTTATCGTTCTCTATGTTTCCCCTTTCTTCTTCTTTTTTAATTTTTATATTTTTATTTTTATTTTATCCCTCTTCTAATTTAAAAAAAAAAGGGGGACCTAAGCAACAACATGTTCAGCCTATCATCAAGACTGGGCCTAGTTTGGATCCACATCCATCGATTAAAGTACTTCTATTAGTTCAATTAGGTTGACGTAGGAGAAAATTACTTCTTTCCAAGTCAAGTTTCAAATTGAATTATGATTTTAAATGTCCAACATGATTACATGATATATATGAATTGTGGAAGAATGTTATGAGCTTGCAACTGTGTGTGATGTGATCATGTATGTAGTTGAAAGTATGTTATCACATTATTCTTATATGGAGGTGTGCATATAATGAATTTTGGTTGAATGTTATCACATTTATCGTTGCTTGGTATTATATATATCAGGTACTTGATTCTCAGTTGAAGATTATGATTCTATGTATGCATGTGATTATGTTCTCACGTTTGGAAAAAGAAATATTTCCTTAATCCCCTCCTATTGAGTATGTTTAAAATACTCGCCCATTTGATTTTAAATATTTTCAAGTGAAGAGTTTGGACCCCCTTGATTTTAAATATTTTCAAGTGAAGAGTTTGAAGTTGTTTGACAAGAGTGTGGCGTGTTTACTGGTTGTATTATTAACGCACCTCTTTATACTTAAACTATGATGTTGGTGTTATATTATTATTTAATAAGTAATAAAATTTAGACAAAAAACTTTATGAGACCGTCTAATGGATTACTTACGTCAGACATGTCAAATAGGACCCAAACCCGCCCAAAAAATTCATCTAAATCCACCCAAGCCTAAAAAATAGTTTGGCACGTGAGCACCACACGCCTGCCAACGCGTGACCACGCACATATCATTAGGTATAAAGTAAAATATCACTATGTATGGAGTAAAATATCACTAATTATGTGTTGAAACATCACTTAATATAAATTGAAGTATCGTAATTATAAAGCATTTTCACATGCTAAGAAGAAAATAAATGAATTATTTTCTGCATAAATCATTATGTGGGGTTTCAAATTAGTCGATTTATTTATCTTCTTTTTCTAGATGTTTGATGATTCTTCTGACATCACGCATCACTATGTATGAAGTAAAATATCATTTATTATATGCCTACGTATCACTTAATATGAATTGAAGTATCATCAACTATGAAGTGTTTTCACATGATAAGAAAAAAAATGAATTATTTTCTAAATATATCATAATGTGGACTTTTAATTTAATAGATTTCATTTATCTTTTTTTGGAATATATTTGTTGATGCTCCAAACAACAAGTACCACCATATATGAAGTAAGTATCACTAGCAATGAAGCGAAGTATCATTACCTATAAAGTATCTGACACCCCCCATTTTTTTCGATTTTTTTATTTTTCAGTTTTTTTAAATTTTCATTTTATAACAAACCCGGTGCATGAGTCAACGCGTTCGAGTTGGATATGAATGCATTGAGCGAGACGTCGAATACAAAAATCAAATTAATTCAATTCAATTTTAGGGTTCACTAATTTCATTTTAGGGTATATATTTATTTTAAAAAATTAAATTAATTCAAAAATTGATGGTCAAGTCATGAGGATGTTGAATTTGATAAAAGTTTATTATAATTTCATGTTTTTTTTTTAAAATAAAAATTTGGGGATATTGAATAATATTCAAATTAAAAGTTTATTTTAATTTCATGTTTCCAAAGTTCGTGTTAAATTTTTGATACGATACCCAAAGTTTATGATTTTTAATGGAGGACTTTTGAAGTTTATATTTCTTCAATATGTGTTTACTATTTGCAATTTGATTACTGAATCTTAGGGGGTTGTATTCAATCCAGATTTCATTGAATTTTAAAGGATTTTTAAAATCCGGGTGTATTCAATCCAGACTTTTAAAAGTCCTTTAAAATCCTAGTGTATTCAATCCAAACTTTTAAAAGTCCTTTAAAATCTTGGTGTATTCAATCCAGAGTTTTAAAAGTCTTTTAAAATCCGGAGGTATTCAAAAATCCATGGACTTTAAAAAGTCATTGACTTCATTGGATTTCACCTCAAAATCACGTGACAAAATACAAAGGATGAAATCCGACCTCTGGACACGAGATTTCGATGGATTTGAAAAACCCGGCATGCGCTGTGTCCCAGCGGCCGGTAAGGAGTTGAAATCGGGCACTTCAGCCGTCACCCGACCCCAACGGCCGCTGACTTTGCCGTCAATAAAGAAAGTGACATCTTTCGCAAGATGATATTCATAAACTGCCAGGTATAAATGATGTCTTCTGGGAACAATTTCTTCCACAGAGTCCCCTTGTTGAGAATACAGACGAGATAAATAGTGTCGATGTGCGGCATGAAATTAGCAAGGATAAGTTGATCGAACTAGAATGTGAATGGGATAGACTGAGGAATATGAATAATCTTACAGAACAGATGGGGCTTCTTGCATCATCTGCCAAGAGTGGATGACTCTCTGTTTAAGAATTCGCAGAAACCCCCTGTTGCAGAGGTATAATTTATCTTCAGTTTACTAGATGAATCTTGGGCCATTTTACCTCTATTTTGGTTCTTCGAGTAGCATGCTACTACGACTCGTCGCCTGCAATGGCGTCTTATTTTGTTCTACCACCTTCTTCAGCATTTACATATGCTTAATGTACCTACATATCACATGACTGCAAATATACAGAATTTCCAATTTTACGTTATACTTTTGGGTCTCTGCCTATCAAAACTTTTGGCAAATGAGTTGAATGTTAGAGTTGATATATTCCACACTTGTGAAATGCTCTTATTTCTGGTTAACTGTGAATATTAGTATGTAGACTTATTTTATATATGTTAATCTGTTAAATATGATGTGGAAGATTGAATTTTTGTCTTTCTTCAGGTAGGTTTTCAGTGATGCTGGGATACAAAATAGTCTATCAAATAGTGTGGACGATTTGTTGCAGTGAGATGAGCTTTTCAGTTGCATGCATTCGTCTTATATACTGTTTTTTGAACTGTTATATAGAGACATAATACGTTTTGATTCAAATTGTGTGTCGTGTCTTTGATCTTAAATAACAGAATGATGTGAGGTTTGATTTATTCCAATAATTATCAAGCCTGCAGCAACGCGTTTAATCTCGAAACAATGTTCAGAAACTTCAATGTGGTTTTATTCATGTTTATAATGGGGCAATATATGTTTATTTGCAATTTCAGACCAATTCCCTTTCAATTTCTCTATATTACTACAGAGAGTATTAGAAAGCTTTGAAGACGGTGCCGTCAAGGCCTTCATTGTTAACTGAGTTGAGCACTCAGTTCGCCCGATGGCTGGGGCTAGATGACTGCTCTGTTCATTATGTATGAGATCTAACCATAAGTAAGATGCAACTTTATAAAATTTTAGATCAATAATGTAGTTCACCATTCACCAATAGTTATTACAAGAGTAAGATCTTCCCTTGAAATGGTGAAAGTGATACCTATCTCTCAACACAATCTCTCTGTCATAAAGCTTCGATACGAGCTTGAACATAGAGTGACAGTCTTCACAGACACGAAGGTTCTTCACTATCTGAATTCGTCGAGTTGGCTTGAGCGTGATGAGTCCATAGGCAAGAGCTAGCCTTTCACTGTGAAGATTTAGAGCCTTTTCTTGCATGTCTTCTTCTTCCACTATTTGCAGCAATCTCCTCCAATTCGGAGTATATTTTCTTCGACATAGGATGTGTGTTATCTCCTACTAGAAACTCATGAACTGTGCCATCCACCTCTACTGAGCTGCAACCTGGTTCTTTCTTCACTCCAGCATCTTTCATACGCTTCCTCAGTGGCCGTTGAAGAGAGAGAAGAAATCTCCAGCGGCCGTTGAGCCCAGCGGTCGCTGGGTTCTCTCGGCTCGTCTTCTGAGCAGCAGCTAGCTTCGATTTTTTTTCGGGTCCACCGATCGCTGTGTTTCATCGAGCGCTGGCAAGAAGGATTTGAAATTCATTGAAATCGTCCAAAATCGGTCTGAAATCCATATACGAAATCCACCAGACTCTGCGTGGAGTTGGGAGACTCTATGTGGAGTCTATGGATTTATAAAATCCATAGACATTTTAAAGTCCATCAAAATCTGTAGCGACCCGATTTATTTTTATTTTAAAATGTGCTACGTTCTTTCCCTAAATATATATATATATATATATATCGTATATTTTATTTTGTGTGGTATTAATTGATTAAGTCTAATAAGTCGCGCCCAAGAATTTATAGTTGATAAGCATGAATTTATTTTAATATAGCATGCATTTTCTTTTTATTTGGAGTACTTAATGGGTTATAATTTCTTCTCTAGCCCACTAGAATTATTTGGAGCCCAAACTTTTCTTTTTCCAAGCCTAAGTGTTGAGGCCCAGATTCTAGAAATTTCCTAACTCTATTCTCCTTTTTCTCCACGGTTGTAGATATGTAGATAAATTTAAAATTCAAAACTCCACCCTTTTATCTCTTTATCACCTTATCAACTGAAAAATAAGATAACTATGCGATCTCCTATTTTCCTACGATTCCACCCTAGAAACTAGTATAAATAGTAGACTAAACCCTTCACTTTTCCCATCCCAAAATATTATAGTTCGAAAGTTTCCTCTCCTTAAAAAAAAGCTTCTGTCCAAATCAGGTACGAATATCCTTGCTTCCGTTTTTTCTTCCCTCTCTGTTTGTTGACAGTAGGATTAGTACGAAAAGCTGGGGTGGGGCCGTGACCTTGATAGCCTACCAATTTGTCATCTTTGTAATACTTACGCATGATTTGACTTGTGTGTAGGTGTATGTATATATATATATATGAGTAATGGTGTGTTTATACATATGCATACATAGATATATACACTATTTAATGGTTGTACTATTATATATATAATATAGTTATATGTTAATGCATAGGTGTGTATACGTTGTGGTATGAATATATATACATATAATATGTGTTATGTGTTTGATATATAATAATATATGTATGTGGTTACGTGTGTGTATATATATAAGTAACGTTTATATATATACATATTTTTAAATATATGCATGCATGTATTGTTTTATTTAGTTTAAATAAATAAATGGGATTAAAGAATTAGGTCATCATGTATGATTATTTTTAAAGCATGCATCATAGATAAATATCACGCATGATTTTATTACATTATGCACTATATTAATTTACAATAAATAATTTATAGGAGGCGCGCCGGACTTAATTAATTAATATCCAAGTCAAGGTGAAGGTGGGGTTTTATGTGATTCTATCTCGATTATTCTCTCTATATTTTATTATTCAGTTATGTGATGACACAGCACAGTACAGGGCCTTCGGGCTAAATGAGACAGGGCCTTCGGGCTAAAATGGGCCAACGGGTATATTGTTTGGTCTACGGACTGAACACTTTTACTATTCTCACTTACTCGTTTAATTTTATATAGTTTGGATAATTGGACACTCCCCACTAAGTTAAAGTACTCACCCTAAAAACTTTATCTTTTTCAGATGGAGGCTCGGGTGATGCTTAACGGGTCAAGATCCGATAGTGATGGTCATGGTCCCGGAATAAATAAAGTTATTAATAAAAATTTAGATTATTTTCTTAATATGTTTTTCCGCTGTAATTCTTTGAGACCTTAATATTCAACTATTTTAGGATTTTCTTTTATCTATTAATAAAGACATGTTTAACATTTCATTTTTAGTAAGAGTAATAAAATTGGGGCATTACAGTTTGGTATCAGAGAATAATACATTCCTGAATACTCATAAAAAGCAAGTAAGTAAGTAAGTTAAAACCATCATCGCATCCGCAGCATCACCCCGAGTAGAGGTAAAAGAAAGGTTTTATTTCAAGTTATGCAAGTATGATTATATGTATTATTTATGAAAATATTTTATAGCCCTCGGAGTTTTGGTTTAGATGGTTCGGTTAAAGAAAACGGCAAGAATGAGTACGGGAGGTCAAATTCCTGGGCGGCCATTAGCTAGTAGAGAGGAAGATTTAAAGGACCACCTAATAGGAAAGTTTTATGAGCTATCGTGGGATGATACAGCGCCAGAGATGCAATTATTGAAGATCCAGCATCTTTGGAAGAGAATGGAACATGCAAGGTATAAGCTTGACCCAATGAAAGCAGCTGAACAGGTCTATAAAATCATTAGATCTCCCCTTATGCGAGATTATGCTAATCATGCACTGAAGGATTTAACTCTGGAGATACGGAAAGGGCGATCGGTTCTGGAGATAATTAATTTCGATGAATTTATCAATCACATCCTGTGAAATTGGAGGGAGGAGTTCTATGGCCGAGTTCCCAGAGGGGTTAGGATATCACGTCAGAAGACTTATGAGAGCCTGAATTTGGGAAAGAGGATGAGGCGAGCTAGTAGCATTTAGAAGATTCTAGTAGTTTGAGTTATCGACAGTAGTATTATTTGTCTCTAGTATTTAAATTTTCCAGATCAGTAGTATTATTTCATTACAAATAGTTGAAAATTGTTTTTTTTAAGCTATGAAATGAATAAAAATAGTTATATTATTTTAAGGATATTTTAACCGTTTTGCTATGGTCGACAATAGGAATCATGCCACCAAAGAAGAATACTTAGCCGATTCAAGAAGATAGCGAAGAAATAGAATCAATGAACAATTACAAAAATAATGAGAATGAAGAAAACAACAACAACAATAATGAGAACAGAGGAAATAACAATAACATGGATGCATTTGCTCTAAACCTCGCAGATGCACTAAGGAGAGTTCTACCTCAACAGAATCAGAATCAGCAGCAACCTCAACACCAAGAAGGAGACAGTATCCTAACACATTTTCTTCAGTTAGGACCACCCAAGCTGAAGGGAACTGGAGGACCCCTAGCAGCAGAAGAATGGATTTGGGAACTGGACCGAATCTTTGACTACTTGGGATGCTCAGATGTAAAAAGAGTTACCTGTGCAGTGTTCCAACTGACCGAGAATGCAAGTCACTGGTGGGAGGCAGTGAAGATCAGCATGAGCCCAGAGCAGCAAGCCAACTTGACCTGGACCATTTTCAAGAAAATGGCCATGGATAACTACTTCCCAAAGGCATTCCGGAAGCAAAAAGAGAAAGAACTGATGAATATAGAGCAGGGCAGCATGACCATTCTGGAGTACAAGCAAAAATTCAATCAGCTAGCTCGTTATGCTCCTCACTTGGTGGACACAGATGAGAAGAAGGCCTGGAGATTTGAAGATGGGTTGCGACCTGAGATCGGGGCACACTTATCCGCACTCAATCTCAATACTTACTCAGAAATTGTGCAACGAGCTCGGGCAGTTTCTACCCATCTGAATCTGGACAAGCCTGCTCCAAAATTTCCCAATAATGGTGGAAAACGGCGATGGGATGAGCACAACAATCAGAATAGAGGAAGGAATTTCCAGCCTGACAAGAAACCTAGAATTGAAGGAGGAAGCAGACTAGAGGCAGCGACAGAAAAACCTTTATGCCAGAAATGTCAGAAATGACACTATGGAAAATGTATGCTCGGAGAGAACGGCTGTTATCATTGTTACCAACAGGGGCACCAAGCAATGAGTTGTCCCCTGAACCGGAATTTCAACAACTCCAATGCCACCAGGAAAGGAAATGCGCGAGCATTTGCCATGAACCAGGAAGAAGAGGCCAAGACAATGACAGGTATTTTATCAGTACTCAACAAGTCTGCCTTAGTACTTTTCGATTCGGGTGTTTTTCATTCTTTTATCGCAAAGAGATTTTATGAAAAAGTTAATGTAAAATGTGATGAGGAGACTGAACCTTTAAGAATAAGTATTCCGTCGAGCAAATCAATGAAGGCAGATCGTTTGGCTAAAGGAGTCAAACTAGCACTAGAAGGAAGAACTTTGGAGGCTGACATATTCATCCTGGAGATGAAAGATTTTGATGTGATTCTAGGGATGGATTGGCTGAGCCAGAATGATGCAGTTATCAAATGTTGTGATCGAGAAGTCATTTTCCAGCAACCGAGGGAAAAACAATTCTCATTCAAAGGAACCAAGGTGAGCAGATCACCTCACATCATCTCAGCTATGAAAGCAATGAAGATGATAAAAAGAAATGATTGGCAAGCATTCTTGGTAAATGTGATGAGTACAGAAGAGAAGGAAAAAGCCATGGAGGACATTCTAATAGTACGAGAGTACCCTTATGTCTTTCCTGAAGACATCACTGGCGTGCCACCAGACAGACAAGTGGAGTTCTCCATCGATATAGTGCCAGGAGCGGCACCGGTTTCTAAAGCACCATACCAGATGGCGCCAAAAAAATTGGAGGAATTGAAAGTTCAAATCCAGGAGCTTTTAGACAAGGGATACATACGGCCTAGTGTGTCACCTTGGGGTACACCAGTTCTGTTCGTGAAAAAGAAAGATGGGAGCATGAGGATGTGCATTGACTACCGCGACTTAAACAAGCTCACTATCAAAAACAAGTACCCATTGCCCAGAATCGAAGACCTATTTGATCAATTGAAAAGAGCTGGAGTATTTTCAAAGATCGATTTGAGGTCGGGGTATCATCAGCTGAAGGTAAAAGAAGGAGACATTCCCAAAACAGCATTCCAAACCAGATATGGCCATTACGAGTTCACAGTAATGCCATTTAGACTAACCAACGCACCTACAGTGTTCATGGATTTGATGAATAGAGTGTTCCGCCAATACTTAGACCGGTTTGTCATAGTATTTATTGATGACATTTTGGTGTACTCTAAGGATGAAAAACAACATGAAGAGCATCTGCGGTTGGTCCTAGACACGTTGCAGAAAGAGAAGTTTTATGCCAAGTTCAGCAAATGCGATTTTTAGCTGGATCGAGTTGTGTTTTTGGGCACGTGGTAACAGCTCAAGGAGTAGAAGTAGATCCATCAAAGGTGAAAGCAGTGAACAATTGGGAGCCGCTGAAGAATGCTGGTGAGATAAGGAGTTTCTTAGGTCTTGCCGGATACTACAGACGCTTCATTGAAGGTTTCTCAAAGATAGCCGGTCCGTTAACTCAGCTGACGAGGAAGGGCGTTAAATTCAAATGGAGTGAAAAGTGTGAAGAAAGTTTCCAGCTGCTAAAACAGAAACTCACAACTGCACATGTTTTGATTATCCCTGAAGGCAGTGAAGGCTTCGTGATATACTGTGATGCTTCCAAACAGGGACTCGGATGTGTGCTAATACAGCACGGAAAGGTGGTGGCCTATGTGTCAAGACAGTTAAAGACGCATGAACTCAATTACCCTACTCACGACCTGGAGCTAGCAGCAGTTGTTCACGCATTGAAGATATGGTGACATTTTCTTTATGGGGGAAAATGTGAAATTTTCTCTGATCACAAAAGCCTGAAGTATTTCTTCACTCAGAAGGAATTAAACATGAGGAAATGAGGTGGCTTGAGTTGGTTAAAGACTACTACTGCACAATACATTATCACCCAGGAAAGGCGAATGTGGTAGCTGACGTGTTAAGTAGAAAAGGGACCAATACATCTTAGCTTGTTCAAGAATTCGCTAAGATGAAAATAGACGTGGTTCCACCAGCAGAAAGTACTACCTCAGTTTTGGCAGCCTTGACAATGCGCCCGTTGCTGAGAGATCAGATCAAGGCAACACAAGAAAATGATAAATTCCTGTGCAAAATAAAGGAGCGAGTATTGAAGGGCAATATTCAAAATTTCGCATTGCCGAACGACGGAGCATTAGTGTTCGAAGGAAGAATTTGCGTTCCCAAGAATAGTAAGATAAGAAGGGAGATATTAGAAGAAGCTCATAATACACCATATTTCATTCATCCCGGAGGAACTAAAATGTATCAAGACCTGAAGAAATATTTTTGGTAGAGAAACATGAAGAGATCTATCGGCGAGTATGTGGAAAGATGCATGACTTGCCAACAGGTGAAAGTAGAACACCAGTGACCAACAGGTCTTTTGCAGCCTCTCGAGATTCCGGAGTGGAAATGGGAAAATATTGCCATGGACTTTGTGACAGGATTACCAAAAACAATCAAGGGAAACCACGCCATTTGGGTGATAGTGGACAGACTCACGAAATCTGCACATTTTCTACCAATGAAGATGACATACAACATGGAGCGATTGCCCCAGCTTTATGTGAATGAAATTGTAAGACTGCATGGAGTGCTAGTATCTATTGTATCTGATCGAGATACGAGGTTCACCTCAAATTTCTGGAGGAGCTTGCAGGAAGCAATAGGAACCAAGCTAAGTTTCAGCACCGCCTATCATCCCCAAACTGATGGACAGTCGGAAAGAACAATCCAGACGCTTGAAGACATGTTGCGGGCCTGCGTTATGGACTTTGGTGAGAATTGGGAGAGGCATTTGCCGTTGGTGCAGTTTGCCTACAACAACAGCTACCAGGAAACCATTGGGATAGCCCCATATGAAGCATTATACGGAAGGAGGTGCAGATCACCATTGCATTGGGACGAGGTTGGCGAGAAGAGAATACTCGGGCCGGAGTTAGTCGAAAGGATGGTGGGTGTAATCGACAAGATTCGGGACCGCATCAAAAATCCATAAGATCGATAGAAGTCGTACACTGACCTTAAAAGAAGGGATTTTCATTTCGAGATCGGGGATAAAGTCTTCTTAAAGTTGTCACCTATGAGAGGAGTTGTGCGTATTGGCAGAAGAGGGAAGCTAAGACCGAGATTTATAGGGCCGTTCGAAATCTTGGAGAGAGTTGGGGGATTAGCATATCGACTTGCATTACCTCCAAATTTGACCTCGATACATGATGTTTTTCACGTTTCGTCCTTAAGGAGATACATTCACGACCCGACCAACATCGTGAATTATGCCAAGTTAGAATTGAATAAGGATCTGACTTATGAGGAATACCCGATAGCTGTGCTGGATAGAAAGCTTCACGTATTAAGAAATAGGGAAACACCGTTGATTAAGGTCCAATGGAGTAGACACAATATGGACGAAGCTACCTGGGAAAAGGAAGAAGAAATCCAGTCTAGATACCCGCAATTTCTAGGCCCAAGTAATTTCGAGGACGAAATTTTTTTTAGTAGGGAGGGATGTAGCGACCCGATTTATTTTTATTTTAAAATGTGCTACGTTCTTTCCCTAAATATATATATATATATATATATCGCATATTTTATTTTGTGTGGTATTAATTGATTAAGTCTAATAAGTCGCGCCCAAGAATTTATAGTTGATAAGCATGAATTTATTTTAATATAACATGCATTTTCTTTTTATTTGGAGTACTTAATGGGTTATAATTTCTTCTCTAGCCCACTAGAATTATTTGGAGCCCAAACTTTTCTTTTTCCAAACCCAAGTGTTGAGGCCCAGATTCTAGAAATTTCCTAACTATTTTCTCTTTTTTCCACGGTTGTAGATATACAGATAAATTTAAAATTCAAAACTCCATCCTTTTATCTCTTTATCAACTGAAAAATAAGATAACTATGTGATCTTCTATTTTCCTACGATTCCACCCTAGAAACTAGTATAAATAGTAGACTAAACCCTTCACTTTTCCCATCCCAAAATATTATAATTCGAAAGTTTCCTCTCTTTAAAAAAAAAGCTTCTGTCCAAATCAAGTACGAATATGCTTGCTTCCGTTTTTTCTTCTCTCTCTGTTTGTTGACAGTAGGATTAGTACAAAAAGCTGGGGTGGGGCCGTGACCTTGATAGCCTACCAATTTGTCATCTTTGTAATACTTACGTATGATTTGACTTGTGTGTAGGTGTATGTATATATATATATATATGAGTAATGGTGTGTGTATACATATTCATACATAGATATATACACTATTTAATGGTTGTACTATCATATATATAATATAGTTATGTGTTAATGCATAGGTGTGTGTGCGTTGTGGTATGAATATATATATATATATATATAATATAATATGTGTTATATGTTTGATATATAATAATATATGTATGTGGTTACGTGTGTGTATATATAAGTAACGTTTATATATATACATATTTTTAAATATATGCATGCATGTATTGTTTTATTTAGTTTAAATAAATAAACGCGATTAAAGAATTAGGTCATCATGTATGATTATTTTTAAAGCATGCATCATAGATAAATATCACGCATGATTTTATTACATTATGCACTATATTAATTTACAATAAATAATTTATAGGAGGCGCGCCAGACTTAATTAATTAATATCCAAGTCAAGGTGAAGGTGGGGTTTTATGTGATTCTGTCCCGATTATTCTCTCTATATTTTATTATTCAATTATTTGATGACACAGCACAGTACAGGGCCTTCGGGCTAAATGAGACAGGGCCTTCGGGCTAAAATGGGCTGACGGGCTATATTGTTTGGTCTACGGACTGAACACTTTTACTATTCTCACTTACTCGTTTAATTTTATATAGTTTGGATAATTGAACACTCTCCACTGAGTTAAAGTACTCACCCCAAAAACTTTATCTTTTTTAGATGAAAGCTCGGGTGATGCTTAGCGGGTCAAGATGCGATGGTGATGGTCATGGTCCCGGAATAAATAAAGTTATTAATAAAAATTTAGATTATTTTCTTAATATGTTTTTCCGCAGTAATTCTTTGAGACCTTAATATTCAACTATTTTGGGATTTTCTTTTATCTATTAATAAAGACATGTTTAACGTTTCATTTTTATTAAGAGTAATAAAATTGGGGCGTTACAAAATCCTAATTAAATACACTCCTTTAATTTATAAAGAAGTTTGAAGTTTGTATGAAGTTAGATAATTTTTGGATTTGGTTGGTTGAGTGTGAAGATTTTCGACTATTTTAGTTTGTGTATTTATTTAATTGAAGGATTAGTTTGTGGACAGATGTTTTCAATTATTTGTGTTGCTTATTTGATTCCTTGAAGAACTAGAAATCAAGTTTAAAGCACAAAAAATTTTGTCTAAAAATATCCATAAAATAAAGTTATGTTAAAAAATAAAAAAGAGGGCTTTAAAAGCGTGTGGGCCAACCGGCCAACCATGCGAGCTATTGAAAAAGTATCAAATTTGAATGATACGGAAATTTATATGAGTACGATTTGTCTTTCATCTATAGTTTGTAGCTTATTTCATGTGTGCCATCAGGTAGCGTACTAAATTAAGTAGTAGAAAAAACAGTGTATGCTTGAAATCTGATAAATTTAAAAAGATTCCTATTTATAAATATATCTATAATGTGGAGTTTCTTGAAAAAAATAAAATACAGTAAATGTTCTGAATGTATATTTTAGTATAAGAGGTGCATTTGCGTGCAACAGGGCGTTCGTGCGCCTATTTCAGGCGGGCGCGTGGCCACACGCGGGCGTGCTAAGTGGCGCCCACGCGTCCGTCTTTTTTTTTTTTGCGATTTTTTAATTTTTTTATACCTATTTTTATCATACTTGATACCTTTTTTCTTAGCACATGGTATTTTTTATTGTAGTTGGAATGATGATAGTATTAATCTCAGGTTGATACCTGTCTTTATCGTACTTGATATATTTCTTCTTACCACGTGGTACTTTTTATTTTACCGAACTCGTGTTTTGCTTTCCTTCACAAATTCTTGGAATGATGATTGTTTTAGATTAATCTCAACACATACAAATATAAAAACTGAAAAAAAAATCAGAATTTGAACTAAATAAACTAGTATAAAATAATTAGCAGACCTCTTACTTTTTAATGATACAAATGGTACTTTTTGAATGTTTTGTGATACTTTTTAATAGGAAGGTTGGTACTCACTTTGGACAGTTTTTTTTATGGGTTGACCGGGTCAAAGCGCGGGTTGACCCGCGTTGACCAGGTCAAAAGTGGGTTTGACTGACTCATCTCATATAATGTTATTTGCATCATGATGCATGCAAGTTTTTGCCTTAGTATAAAAGTTAATTAGATCCCAAATGGATTTCTTATAAATACGATTACTCGTGTGTAAGGGTAATCTTATTTATTTTTATTTTTTTATTATTATAATCTTACTTTGGTGTTGATTCTATGTCATCAATTTGATTTGATTTAATTTTCAATTTTTATATACGATCGTCTTAATTAATTGAATACTTGATAAGGAATATCACGACCTCATCATCTTACTCAATAAGTTAGTGATGTAGATATCAAGATTAAATTTTTATATCTTTTTTAGATTATATATATTATATGGCCTTGTTTGATTTTCTTGATTAGTAGGAGTGATTGACAAATTTATTACACTTTAATCAAATGTTTGATTTGTTGGATGCGAACTTGGGAGGCCGGATTGATGAGCCGCAACGTGATTGTAGGTGTTTTTATCCTCCAATTCAATTGCATGATATCGATAAGTAATTCATCCATTTTTGGCTTGATAAGTAACTTATCCATTCACCAAAAATGAAGTTTCCTTACTTACCCTCTACTTGGCAAACTAAAATGGAAAAAAATTAAGAGGGAAACTTTAAATTTTTAATATTTGTTTGTTTACATCATTGAATGATTTTAAAATTTTATAATTTTAATCATATACTGTTATAAAAACTATAATTTTATTAAAATCATAAATAAATATTTCAAAGTATTAATAATTAATAATTTCAATTTCAATAAAAACAATTATGTGGAGGACAATTTATTTATATTGCTTATTTTAATCTCAATTCTTCAATCCAAACTGAATATTGACAAAGGTGAATTGTCGAATATTCAAGACTTGAAAGATGGACAATATATAAATTCGGGACATGAAAGATGAAAACTCTCAATTTAAGACCCAAAAATTAAAATTCTCAACCCAGGACCTCAAAAAACACGAATTTTTATTTCTTTTTATTTTCGTAATTAGTTTTATATTAATTTTCAATGAAAATTCCTTCATTAATTATCTATTAAATCTAATAAAGAAATTTTTAAAATTAATTAACAAAAAAAAAAGAAAAAAAATCAAAATTCGTGATTTTGAGATTCTGGATTGAGAAATTTTATTTTTTGGGTCCTGGATTAAAAGTTTTCATTTTTCAGGTCATAAATCGATAGATTGCCCATATTTTAGGTCCTGAATTAATAATTTTCGGATTGACAAATGATTCATACTCATTATAATCAAAATTAAACTATCCAAACACAAGATTATTAATTTATAAATAGTGCAATTCTATCATGTCCAGTCAATCTTATTTATCTCATTTGTCTAATCAAACGAGGCCAGATTTAATCATGTTTTATTATTTAGGGTTAATTGCCAAAAAATTCATGACCTTTGAATGAATTTGCAATTTAAACGCCATTTTTAAAATGTTGCAATAATTTCAACAACCCCAATTTTTTTATGATCAGATTTGGGATGTAACAATATATTTTTCGACGTATTCATATTAATTCAGGTTTGGAGTGTTAAATAAGAGAATTCTTATTGTGCAACGTCAATTTTCTAATTGTTGAAATTTTTTTGGTATGTCTATTTTGCTATAAATCAAAAGGTTGGGTTATTATTGCAACGTTTTAAAGGTGATGTTTAAATTGCAAATTCGTTCAAAGGTCGTGATTTTTTTAGCAATTAACCCTATTATTTATCTAGATTATGTTATCAATTATGAATTTTATCTAAATTGTGTTTTATGTTTTATGTTTCATGTCTACCAATTCTCTCGTATATTATATAAAAAGATAGCTTTGGATTGTTATTAGGGGAGTTGAATTTGACATAAAATTGTGATGTTTACATGCAATTCAGTATTTTTGCAAGAATCAAGTCAATCAACGAAATTATTTTTTGTATTTTCGGATATTCTCAGAATTAACGAATTATACACGCTTTTATCTGCATCAGTTAGGCTCTAGCTAACTCGAACATGTTCACGAGCCTTCATGAACTGAACAGTATCAAGCATGAGCACAATCGAGTTTCAAACATGCATTTTTCGAATAAAGATCCGAGCATGTAATTCGACTCATTTACGGCCTAAAGCACTATTCACATACCCAAATCTGGATAACCGTTTGAATTGCCCTTAGCTAGTTATGACCAAGACAAGGAGCCCCGGTTCTGTGTAGTTTCGTTTCATCAATGAAAATTGAAAAATGGAATTGAAAAGATGTTTTCCAAATTAAGAGTGGAAAATGTTCGGTTCATGCAAGAATATATATGGGGTTGTGTTGTGGTGGTGGGCAAATTTTCATTAAATGAGTGAGTTTCCATATTCAGAAACCGCTAAAGCTTGGTGCAATCACCATCAATCATTCATACCACCTTCTAATTTCCATATAATTTCATCAGCGCTTCACATACATAAAACTGATATATATATTTTCTTTTTTCTTTTTTTGAGTTTGAGCTATTTTTGGATATGGGTCTCCCACACTTGGATGTCGCCGAAGGGAAGATAATATTGATCGTATCAACATATAATATATAAGCCATGATTATTGTTTAAAGAGTGTAAGTTTTTTTCATATTCATCTTGTATTCTTGTTTATAAAGCCGAGATGGTTCGACATAGCTCTCATGATCTCCCAATAATTTGAGTTGTAAATTAGGGTACGAGATCATCTATTATATAATACTAGTAGACAAACACTTCCATGCACCTGTTGTAAATAGTGTTATTTAAGACGGGTCGGGTCAACCCGTCCTTTGACCCGGTCAACGCGGTCAAACCCGCCCTTTGACCAAGTTTTTTTAGGGTATTTTTGGTGTTTTTTAGAGTTTTTTTTGGGGGGGGGGGGGGTTTAGGGGTTTATTTTGTGTTTTTTAGGGTTTTTTGGGGGTGTTTTTAGGGGTTTATTTTGTATTTTTTAGGGTTTTTTTTTGGTGAAATTGGATTAAAAAAATGAAAAAAAAGTTAAAAAAAAATGCCAAAAAAAAAAAATTAGACGAGCGCGTGGGCGCACGCGCCGTTTGAAATAGTGTTATTTAAGACCATGCTGCATGGAATACCAACTCATACTAGTATATTTCATTGTGTAATTAATGTGTGAGTTTTAATTTTTAGTGATGTCAATCCAATTGACCGATGGGTTGATCCGAATAGTTAAAAAAAAAAAAAGGGTTAATGTTACAAAATATTACCCAAAAAGAAATTTAACTCAAATTAACCCGAACCGAAAATCCGATAGAGCTAAGGGTTGATCTGAACAACCTAACTTTCTATTGTTTATCTTTGTATTTTTAGTTAAATATTGAAAAAATCATATTTTATGTAGTTTAATTTAATCATTAAAAATATAATTATTTATAAAATTTAAATGATTTATTCAATTAATTAGTGGTAATTAAGTTGTTGTAATATTCATTAATGTAAATTTGCTAATATTAGAGTTTAAGCTTTATCAATTGAGAAATTTATATATATTAAAGATGTTTCATAAATTTATTAGGCAGATAAACTAGCTTAAAAATCGAAGGATAAGGGCTAAGAATTTTCAATTCGACCTCGAATTGGCCCGACAACTTGATAAGACAGGCTCGATGATATTCCTATTAATTTTATAAATTATAATGCACTGTATTAAAAGAATTTTATTTTTTTGTTAAAATAGGGAATGAAGAAATGAAAATTTTAAGCATATGTGAATATGTAATGCATGATTAATTAATTAAATGACATATTTTTTTGTTGTTTTGAGAAGAGAAAGAACTTGAATTACTCACCCAACCCCCAACTTGTGAGGGAAAGCGTACCAAGAAAACATTTCCGCACATTAAGTAAATGAATTGTAAATATTTAACCAAAACGGCCCTATCTTTTATTCAATCTTTTTTTGGGCGGATAGTGAAATAAGATTGGGTTAAAATTCATAAAACAGGTCAAAATTTAAATTCAAACATAATTAAACACCAATAATATAATTTTACTTTGAATCTTAATCCATCTCACAAATTTTGACCTATAAAATGATATATATTATTTTTATCATAAACATTAAATGATTGGGCAGTGATATTGCAATATCCACCAACTACTAGTAGGAATTAATAATAGATATAGGGCTTAGTGGGGAACCAATTAAAATACGATAATTATTAATTAGCTAAAGCGAAAAGGCGCAAAAAAAAAAAGCAGTAGGATTGTGGTCGACGCGTTTCGAGTGATGAGCTAGTTCAACTAAAGATGTCATTTAAATAATCATACAACTAATTAACTATTAACTATATTATAGTGTATGATTTGGTTGATTTGATTTGGGGTTAGAGGAAGCTTCGTCTGCCAACGTGGCGCCATCAGATTTAATCATGCTCATTAGTTTAATTACTAGAAAATATTGATTAAGTTAAAAATATTTGGTGATGGACATGGCGTAAAGGCAGCCGCCAGCCAGCCCCATGTTTGTTGAAGAAACATTCCCTTTCTCCAGTAATCTCACTCTCATCCCACCCCATTTCCTCTATACCATCAAGAATAAGAAATGTTGCCCCTAAAATACAAATTTTTTTTTTAAAAAAAAAGATAAGAAATGTTATCTTGTGGTCCCATTTCACAAAAAAAAATAAAATTGATTACACTTTAATTAGTATCTAATCATTGGATTGGTAACATATATGAGTTAACTTTAAGAAAATTACATATTGATACATGACCTTGAATATTTTAACAAATTTAAGATGGAAGCAAGATTGTGGTTATCTGCAATGATGTATATTTGTAAATCTCTAAAGTGGTGCCAACATTATATGCATATTAAATATGATACAACTAATAATATTAATGCTAAAATTTATATCTTCTTCGATAATGCTAAAATTAGTCACAATAATGTTGAAATTAATTACAATAATGCTAAAATCTATCATAGTACGTAAATGATGAAAGGATTTAACCAAATAGAATAGAATATCTAAATTTGATAAAAGGATTTAGCCAAATGGTATAGAATATCTAAATTACAAAAATACCCCAAGTTCATTAAAATAACCCTAATATTATAAAAATGACATCGCATAACCCAAACTCGGGTATGGATCTTCACCGTCCAAAAATTGAAGATCTACAACTCTAATTGATTCTTAATTCTCACATGGGCTCTGGTTTAAAAAAAAAAAAAAAACTTTACATCTAAATGAGGGATTAGACCACAATCAGTGCAGTGGTTTAATGAAATTTCATGCTATATTTTGATGTTATATTTCATTTTTCACTATTAGTGACTCACATCATGTGTATTAAATATTGAGTTAAATACATTTCAACGTTTAATGTTTGGGTGATTTTTCCATTTTTCTTCAAAAGTTAAATATTGATATCCAATATTTTCATAAATTAACACTTATAGTACTAAAACAATTTTCGGGCCTCGCAAACGTGAACGTGAGATGTTGGAAATCTTCCTGACTCAATATTTAACTTATTCAACTTGTACAAATATTGTATGCAGTTGTTATACTCTTCACAATTTTCAACAGTCCACGTCAACATTTTTAAGTGTGTAAAATTGTTTTAGTTATACAAGTACTAATTTGTACAAACGTTAAATATCAATATATTACTTTTAAAATATTAGAACAAAAGTATAAAATTGCAAAAAGTATTGGGTAACAAGTATAATTAACTCTAAATATTAAGTGAGTCATTAGAAGACCATCGATCGTGAAATGAATGGAAGCATGTGGGGATGTGCAGGTAATAATAATAATAATAATAATAATAATAATAATAATAATAATAATAATAATAATAATAATAATAATAATAATCCAACTAGAACTATGTTGATTGTTGAAGTCTACAACTGGTCTTGAAAAACAGGGGACGGTTTTGTGTAATTTGTGGACGGTGATGTAAATCAGTAAATGATAGTGTAATTAATAAAAGCTGCCGCCAAATTCAAGGGCTTATGCGTGTATCGGTTTTGGTTTTTGTTTAAATAAATTATTATGATTAAGGCAAAGTACTGTCAAATGTACTGACTTTTGTAACTACTGCTACTACTTTCGTTTTATAATAATCTTAATAAATATGTTTTTAGATTATCTAGTTTTCGATTGACCAATGATGTCATGCCTTTCGCCACCCATTAGCTCATATTTTTCTTCTCTGCCCATCAAGATTCAAAGCTGAACTCCCAATTTTTACTTCCTTTTTTTCTGGGTCGTTATCACAATTATGAATTATGATACCTATGCCTAAGCATCACTCTAAACTCGCTCAACTATTCTAGTAAGTTGGAACTAATTCTTTCTGGGAGGGAAAAAAGGTTTGATTTTTAGCTTCTTGGATTTGTTTTGTTTGCTTTTCTTGAATATGGTGGTTACCCTTTCCCCCCTCCTTTTGCATTAGCTGCCAGCCAGATTCTCTCTCTCTCTCTCTCTCTCTCTCTCTCTCTCTCTCAAAACTTTCCGAGTTTTTATTTCCTTTTTCTTCCTCCCATTGTTTATCTTTTGATTTTGAATTTTGTAAAATTTTGTGCCTGCCCATTGTTTCAATGCACAAATGAAATTCAAATGAACACCAAATGAAGCGCTTGTTTGTTGGTATACTAGATTTGGAAAGTTAGGGAAGAAGTTAGGTACTGAAATTTGAGTAGTTACAAGTTTCAATTAGTCACATGGTGAAATGAGCTAGCTTGCTAGCTAGTGCTAGTATTAGCGAATATATGAACAAACAACTCTGCTTGACGTAGTTTCCCATTCTCATAGATCAAACTATAAAAGTAGGTGTTACCTCCTCTTGTTTTTCAGATCTTTACTTCCGAGGGATTGTTTTTACATAATTTTCGCGGTAAAAGTGGTAAGATTTAGCTGTTTTCAGTTATGTAGATGTATTCACAGCCATTAGGATTTGGGGCTGTAAAGCTTAGAGGCTAGAGCTAAGGGATAAGGTTAATGTAAATATTTTGTGAATGAATGTTCGTTTCTTGATAGATCAGAAAGCATTGGCATTTCGTTTAACAGTAACAAACTACTGGATTTCCCCTTGAGAAGGTGATAGGGTTCTAGGTGGCCAGCATGAGCGTGTTGTGTATCCATGTT
Source organism: Perilla frutescens (assembly GCA_026008535.1). Taxonomy (NCBI): domain Eukaryota; kingdom Viridiplantae; phylum Streptophyta; class Magnoliopsida; order Lamiales; family Lamiaceae; genus Perilla; species Perilla frutescens. The sequence goes on along the minus strand of BRKX01000010.1, from coordinate 22,523,797 downwards.
TCTCAGTTTTTGTGATGATGTTATCTGGAGAATAATTCATGTGATCAGTTATATTTATTTGAAATATTTTCCTAGATTGATGTTTATTCTTCACCAGGAAGCTAGTTTTATATTTTAAAACTAATGTATGTATAATATGTAAGGTTCCTCCATCTTTGGCACGTACGTTAACCTCAAAGATTCCATATTTAGAACTTGTGATGCGCCTTCAGTTAGCGTGATCCAGCATCTGCACATAAAGTCAGGCAATTTTAGCAATCTCAATGCTTAAAAGATTATATAATATATTATTTCAACTTGTGCAACTTGCATGGCCCTTGCAAAACTATGTATGATGCCAAACAGTAGGCGGTTTAAATGTTACTGGCTGATACATGTTTTTTTAATCCAGAAACATTTTAAAATATCATTAATTCAACGTTAACTTGCTCCATTTGCATGGATTCTGCATGTGGCTTAAGAATCTGCTTCTATTGCTAATTGCCTGGTGTTGCTGAGTCTCTTTTGCATTATTGCTACAAAATCTCGGGTTTGACAAAGATTACCATGTTATTTGGCACTTATTCTGCAGAGAGAAAGAATAGTCTGTCTATGCAGTTTAATCCAAAGTGGTTAAATTTTTTAATTTCATGATACTTCAGATGATAATTTTACACAGTGATTTTAATTTTGTCAGTATTTTAGGCCTTCTGTGGATGAAGCTCGTGTTAGTTTGATTCATTCTTATTCTTTCAAATTGCCTTTCCGATGTTGGAACACTCTATCGTAGTAACTACGAGTTTTCTTGCTGCTTGAAACAATGGATACTTCAGAAACCAATGCTTCTCTAGGATATGGTAAGCCTCCATGGGTGTTCAAAGGCAGGCAAGTTTTACCCCCTTTTGATAAAGTATTCATTCCATAGCAAGTTATTGATGTAAGAAACATATAGAAAAGTACATAAAGCACTCAGTCTTGATATTTCAGTGCCTTGTACCAGCTCCATCTTGTCAAGGCAAAGACAGCTCGAGCATTCATTCCCAAAGATTTCAAATTAGTGGAGGCATTTGGGTAAACCATTGATGTTACAGCTCGTATCATCAAATATTGAGAATTTTATAGATGCATGTAATGTTAGAATTTCATTCCCTTTGTTTAATTCAAGTTGGTAATGTATTCTACAGGTATACTCTTGGAGGATTCTTTCTTGCTAATTATGAGGACAGTCCTGTTGGGAAATTTGATGAGGTTTTCATTGTTTATATTGTTTAATTTCATTATTTATTCATGATTAACCCATGTGAGGCCACCATGATTCCTGAAAATATTCTTGAAAATAATAATACAACTTGGTTGAATATTAAATTGGAGTATTGAGCAGTTTCTGGGGATATTCATTTCTATTTAGGAACATGGGAAAAAGGAAATGTTTATAAAGCTTAATTTAATGTCAACTTGCATTAACTTTATTTTTATGTCCTTATATTTTTCAGCTTGTGGTAATAGCCGGAATTGTATGGAATCCTCCTACATCTTGTGCGTAAGTTTTCTGCCAACAAGTTCAGATTCTTGTAATATAAAGTCAAAACTATTTTATCAGCTATCTTATTTTTATATAGATGCAATGAGAGCATGTGCTTGTATGCTGCTTCAGTGAGATTTTCACGACTCACATTTCTAGTATGACCGATTCCCTATCGAGTAATCTTGCAAGTTTGGAGCATGGATCTATCCAAGCTCTTCTGTATCTTGTGGTCGGTCTATGTTGGATATTAGGCCGCTATAGTCTCTTTCAGTAACTTATCTTGTTTTTTGCTTTCCTTCCTTTTACTGCTGGAAGACGAAGAGCTTATGCTGTTTCACTTTGTTTTAGAGAATGGTTTTATATAAAATTTACACCTCGGCTGATAAATTAGTTCCAAGCCATATTATCCAATCATTTGATGTGTAGACAGTATTTTGTTTCTACGTATGATAATCGATAATTGCTCGAGTAAGTTGCTACGTTAATAAACTTCCTCTAGTGCAACCGTTACTCATTGTTAGTCCTTGTATTATATACAATGTTGTTGTTTTATAAGCATTCACATTGACAAGTTGCATTGTAAATGTTTCATGGATAGATGGGCTGCAAGAGTGCTGGTGAACAGTGACAAAGCATGTCTCCATGGAAAAAAGGTAGCATCTGGAGTTCCCAGTTTGTCATTTATTATTTCATCATTCGTAACAGATCTTACGACTAAGGATTCAATTTTAGTTGATATGAAATAACTTCTAGAATCAACACTTGGTCAACTATAAGGGTGGTACTGCTATCTAATCTCATGTCATAGAATTTTGAACAATAATGTCATGCATTCTCCAGCTGCTCACCTCCCTGTTCGAATAAACTTTTCTTCTTGCTTTTGCAGGATGTTGGACTCCCTAGTCAATTTGCCAATTTTACAAAGGTGGGGTTCAATTTAAAAGCATTATGAAGTATTCATTTTTATAACACGTTGACGAGATACATGAATCTCCTCTGCTGTTCTGGGTTTTGAGTATATAATAGAGCTACATATCAATCCTCATTGCAAAGTGAACCAATAACAAGTTTATTTCTAAGCAGCATTCGTTTCTTGAACATGACTTGTTTGTATTGAACTAGAGTGTCAGTGCAATTCCCGGGACAAAGAGAAGTCGATTTGGTGGCTTTCTGAACAAGATTGGCATCACTGATCCTCCAGATAACATGACCAACTCTATGGATATACAAGTCAAAGAGATGAACAATCATACATCCATGGACTTGTGCAGTATCAACCTTACTGCTGCTGGTCAGTAGGCTAAAACCGGGCATGTATACATGGATTGTCCACTAGTCCTTCTACATTCTTCTCAACCATGAATAGCACGCCTTGTTAGTGACTCGTTTTTCTTGGGCTGTGTTTTTATGTTGTCCCCAAAGCAATGGCAGCATCTCAAAATGACGCTGAAAGATGGAAGGGCCCAGCAGTGAAGATGTCACTCCCAAGCTTTAGGTACTTTCATTCTTTCTGAAGTTGCATCGTTCAAAGCTTGCAGGCAATTAACCCGATCTTTGGGCTTCCCGATATGCAGTGGCTGCACAGAGTACAATCCTCAACTCCTCAAGTATTCTTGCCAGATTGAATGCAGGTTGCTTATGAGTAATTATTTACGCCGTATTGATGATTTTGATCCTCTACATAAGATCTAGGATGTTGTTTTTGCTAACTAGCTGCAGATTACTCAGGCGCCTTAATTCTATAATTTTTTGTGTAAGTTTTCTTTGGCAGCTGTTACTGTACGAGTGAAACTTGTGTTATCTGCTCATACTCTAGAATTTTTGTTTGATATCTTCAGGGTGAGAGCCGTGTCACCGGCTAAAGTGTACGGCCCATCTGCATTCGATGGCGAAATAAGTTGTGACGACATGGAGTTGGTGGCGGGGGATTCCAGAGACGACAAAAGAAACCTCTGCATCTCCGTGATGCTATCGAAGCCTATTCTATCCCTGGAGTTCAATTGCCTAAAAATGCAGGTTGAAGCTCCGACTGTCATTCCTCAGCAGAAGCGGGGATGAAGAGACGGCCGGGTGTGGTCATTACGTGTAGCTTGCTTTCATAGTTTCCACATGTGCAAGGATCACTATTCATTCTTTCATTTGCAAGATGATCTGGTTGTTGTGTTAGCTCAGTTCACTTGCATATGGGAATCTAACTCATTTAATTTCAGTATATGAATAATTGAATATCACTGATGTTGAGTTTTGCCCAGAATTGATTGTGATTATGTATTTGCAAGAAGCTGATAAGAGGTGACAAAACTGATGATGATATCAAAATCATCATCATTATACAAAACTTTAACTTGTGATTTCCAGAAGATAGAACAAACAAACAAACAAATGTAATTCTTTATGATCAACATTTTTACTTACAATTCACCAATTTGAGCTTCTCAACATTCATTAAAATTCTTGGGGTAGAGGCATGCCTTGCAGAAACGCTTTAAACAGCACCAGTGATCTCTCCGGCTGAGAAAATGGAGCTTCATGGGATGCCCCTCGGATGGTTGCGAACGAGAGAATATTACCATACACCTGAGTCCACCCGCCAACCTGAACATAACCACATGCATTAATTCTCTCGCAAAAACTTGTGTGAGACCATCTGACGAGTCAAGATCAGTTGGAATTTACCTGCATCCCAGCAAACCAAACCCTATAAGGTGTAGTTGTTCGCAGTTTCAACAGCCGTGCTAGTCTATGAACAAGCTTTCGACTTCCAGTTAAGGGTATGACTGAATCTTGATCACCACTGTAATAACAAAGTAGCACACATTATACATTACAATCATCAAATCTTGAATAAATTTTCATATTCCTACATTCCAAACTGTTACCTGTAAACCAAAACTGGGATTCCTGCCTCAATTATCCTGCCAACAACGTTGATCGTAGGTATCTCAAGATCAAGCAGTTCATAATCCAAAATGCTGAAGCAAGAAAATGTGCACACAATAAATATATGATGACGATCAAGAAAATGTTGAGTAAAAAATGTTAAGAATGTCTACTTGCTGCAAACGAGCCATCGATTGAGTCCAACGAGACGTGCATGAAGAGCCTTTTGAACATCTTTTCTGTTCAAGTAATTTACAGTTTCATCCTCCACACAGACATCAATGGTCTCGGTGACTTGCTGAGGAGCAAGAAGCTTTGATTGGGATAGAACAGATGAGATGCAGACATCAAGAGTGACGTCGTATTTGTCGACAAACTTGCTAGTTTCTGTGGTGACAAGGCTCATCACCTTGGAACAGATTGGAGACAGAGAGTCTCTGTAGTATTCACTAACATATCTCGAATAATTGCAACGAGAAGTGAACATTGCGTATGTTGTATCAGATATCAGGCCATGAGACCAAAAGAACTCGGCCCTCGAGTTGAAATCTGTTGCAAATTCTAGTACTGGATTTCCAAGCTGCATTACCATTTTAGCAGCATACAACATTTTGTTAGAATTCATTAATTTTCAGACAAGCAAGAAATGTTTCTTAAGGATGAAATGTGGATTGAATCAACTCACTGCAATTCCTCTCAAGTTGAAGATTTTTTGTTTCTTGTTGAATTGAAGCATCAGCTCTGCCAGTTGAGGAATGTAGTGCCCTGAAAGTAACAAAAGCTGATTATTACAAATTGTCATTGGATTTCTAATTTTCTATTGACAAAGATTGAATTTTTATTTCATTTTTTGGAGTAGAAATTACCAGCATAGCTCTCTCCTGTGATATACAAGTTTCTGTCTTTGTACTGAGGGAATTTGAGGAACCAGTTTTGAAGGAAGACTAAGTTGTCGAGGGCTATAACACAAAATCAACACCACCAAAATCTTGAAATGGAAAAATGAATAATAAGAGCTACTTCAGTACTGAAGCTCAAATAGATCTACTCTCTCTCTCTCTCTCAAAAACTTACATGCATGGTAAAGACTAAAGACTCAAGAAAGCAACTTTTTAGAATATGAAAAGTGGAAAAGCATGCCTGTGATCTTGTCATTTACTCCTTCATAAGAGGAAGAATTTGAAGCATAAGAAAAGCCCACTCCAATCGGTGACTCCAAATACAAGATATTTGCTTCTGCAACCCAATCAACAAAGTAAAATGAATGTCACTCTCCAAATTCAAATGCTACAAACATACATACATACAAGAAAAGAAAAAAAAAATGAAAACTCATTAACCACCTCTGTTCCAGCTATATTCATTCTTGACCAGCCCATTCCCACTAGGTCTAAACGGTCCATTTTCTGAAAATGCCCCAACTCCCAAAGATGAACAACCAGGCCCTACAAAATAACACAAACAAAAAAAAGGCCATTTTATAATTTATATATAGCTCAAGATATCGAAAATTCACACACACACACACACAAACGCAAGAGCTAGCCATGTGGTGAGAAATTGGACCTCCATTTAACCAAAGAACAAGAGGCTTGGATGCAGGATCAGTCTCAGCTTCAACGAAGTAGTAGAAGAGAGCTCTCTCTATCTGTCTCTCTCTCTCCTCCTTGTGATCAACAGACACGTAGCCAGAATAGTGTTGGAAACTAACTTGGGGCTGCCCAGGGAGCTGAGATATTCTGTCAGAATAAGAGTCGTCCCACTTTGCTGAAAAGCATAGCTGTGCAAGTAAAGCAAAAGCTACAATCTTTACAATGGCTGCCATAACTACTACTTTCAACAATAAGATTTGAGCTGAGATGAGGGAGGGGGGGGCTTCAGAATTGAATGAAGTTTATATAAAGGTGGAGGAGGGAGATGTGCTCTTTTCTTGTCATTATTGGATTAGCTTTTGTCGTTTTGGAAATATTTGATTGTGATGTGAGATGGGAAATGGTCAAAATGGCTCTCCTCTCAAACGTGAATTTGTAATTGTATTTGTACCTCTCTCTCTCTCTCTCTCTCTCTCTCAAGAATTGTGATAAAAGGGAATGGAAAAACTGGACTCTGAATTCTTGCAGAGTGCATTTGTAGTCCCCCTCCTCTCTTGCTCTCTTGTTGTCTTGTGAAAAGGTTTCACATTTTCAAAATTAACAAAAATAAAAAGGATCTTTTGAAATTTAATAGCAGAAGAAATGGGACATGTGACAGCTAAGGTAATTATTTCATTCAAGAAAGACATGTTTGCTTATGTAAAAAAAAAATAGAATGATTTCTCCCAAGAAAGGAAAAACCTTCATTTGTTGCTTTCAGGATGAAGCATACAGAGAATAATAAGACCTTTTCATTGTTTTGTTTGTTTGGCAGCTACAAAATTTGTCTTGGAAAATTCAATCTACCTTTCAAGATTCCAGATATCTTTTTCTTTCTCTTTGTAACAACACAAAATGTCTTTTAGGATTTGGATAATCGCTTCGGTTTTGCTATCTAATTTACTTTCAACTTTTTTTTTATTATTATTATTTCAACAGCATTATGACTTTGAGAAGCAAGCTGGATAGAAATGGTGTGGAGAAATGGTTTTAGCTAATGATGGTTTTCATGCCCTACCAACAAACTTGGGCTTTACACGACTTCTATTTTTCATTTTCTACGCTTAAAAGACAATCTTCTTTTCTTTTCTATCTTTTATTTTTTCATAAAAGAAAAATAAAAGTTGAGGAAATAGTATAATATAAGCCTTATTTCAGACGGGTTAACCAAATTCACGGGTCTACCCATAAAAAAATCCCGACAAAATTAGTATCAACAGTAACACTAAAAATTATCACTCAAAATTCGAAAAATATCACTTGTATCCAGTATTCTTAAAAGATAGGACGTCTGCTAGTTATCTTATACAAGTTTATTTAGTTCAAGTTGTGATTTTTTTTCATTTCAATTAATGTTTAGAGCTTATGGGTTTAGGGTTTTTATTTTTAAGGTTCATGGTATTTTTAGGGGGTTTTATGGTTTTTTAGGCTTTTTATGGATTTATTTTGTATTTTTAGGATTTTTTTTTCTAAGTTTTATTAATTTCAATTATGGGTCATATTTAAATTGAAAAAATTAATTGTCGAGCGCAATGCATGAGCCCATGCGTTAGCGTCCGGCGAGTGCATTGTGCGAGTCGCCGAATTAAAAAAAAAATTAATTCACTTTTATTTTAGGAATTATTAATTCCATTTAGGGTATAAATTTATATTTATTTCAAATAAATTAAATCAATTCACTTTAATTTTAAGATTCGCTAATTTTATTTCATGATATAAAATATTTGAGAAAAAAACAAAAAAAAAATGCCAGAAAAAATAAAAAAATAGGCATCACGCGGTGTCTGAAACAAGGTGATTGTCTGTTAATACTTATTTAGCTGTATCACATTATTTACATATTTGTAATTGAATAATTTATCATTTTGTCACACACTCTTTTTGTATGCATAGCTCCATTTGGCCTTTACATCACTATGTCTTTTCTTGATATTTAAGCTACCCCTTTTCTAGCTATTTTATTCACATGCTCACACTCTTTTCACACACACACACACACATATAGAGAGAGAGAGAATTTCCATCCTTTTTGGCCATCTTTTCCGGAAAGGAAGCTAAAATGGGTGCTTCCCCTATAAGAGAGTATAGACAAAAAGTTGGCCTATAATAAATGACATATATATGGTGATTCATTATTAAGGAAGACGAGATTCTATTAATGTCTGGGAAAACATAATTAAAAAAAAAAAAAAGTAAGCATATCAGTGTCCTGAAAATAAAATATTATATCAAGAACATGCATCAGAAAATCAAGACTAACTTATCCTAGGCTCTTATGTTAAGAAAAAAGCTAACGATTAGTTCTTCGGTAGAGAACCTTTGTTTTGAGCTTTTCAAATTCAAGAATTATGCATGTCGATGTATGTTTTATTTTGGCATATCGAATTTTATAGTGTTTGCCGAATGGTGGAAATCTATGAATTTGTGTAAAACTATAATGATAATTTTATGATAATTAAGTTAGAATTAAACATTTATTTAATTTTCATTTTTTAAGGTATAAAAATGCAAGTTAAATATAAAAGATACATAGGTGTGATAAGGAAATGTTGAACTATTCATCGTAATTGGTAGGTATTAGCCGGTATTGTTTATAGACTATCGGATGAAATCATCTGCTACACTTTCACAATTAATTTTTTTCATTCACTTTTAATTTATTATGCTTTATTTTAATTTTACGCTTATTATTTAGGATTCATCCTATTCAATTAAGATATATAATTAATTTTTCAATATTAAATTTCATTTTCTAATTAATAATTGATTATTTCACTTTTAGCTAAAGAAAGTCGATCCATAAAATTATAAATAATCATCACTTTATGCAATTAGAAAACGAAGTTCCAAATCTTTCTTTAAAAAAAATGACCGAAGTTCTAAACATGAACGAAAACATAAAAAAATAAGTAAATAATTAATAAATAAATGTGCCTAAATTACCTATATAATATATATTTCAAAATTATAATTTTAATAATATTTATTATAAAATAAAATTTAATTATAATATAAATAATCACAATCAACATTTATCAAAAAATAAAATAAAATTTAAAATTAAAATACTATGATATAATTAGTAACAATTGTAAAATTAAACTAAAGAATAAAAAATTGAAATTGAAAAAAATATATATAAGAACACTGAGTGTAACAAAAAAAATGTAAGAGGAAATCTAACGTGTACTTCATGTCCTATTTGATTCACCTTCTTAATCTCTAGAAAAACTTTCGAAAAATGCAGTCCTCGTTAGTGAAAAAAGCAAATAGCTTAAAAGGGGAAAAAGAAAACCAAGATATGTGTAAGCATTTAAAGACTTCAAATCTTACCTTAGGAACAAAATATAAACTCACTTTATTGTAATAAAAAAAATCTCACTTACCAAAAAAAAAAACAAATAATTTCCATCTCCTAATTTGTACTAATCATCATTACCCACTCCTATTGTCACACATGACTTGTCATGTATCAAAAAAAAAAAAAAACTGAACCTTTTGTCCACTTTTCTTATTTCAAAATTAGCTTTTGACCATTGAATTTCATGCATAACCACTCTAGCTAGATATCTTGATTAGTTGAATAATGATGTTGTCTAAATCGTGCCACATTTGTCAATAAATAGGGAGTTTTTATATTAGACATTTCTTGCAAAGCACTATGATGAAGATGTTTTTCTTTTCCTCTAGAAAATCAACTCTATAAAAATCAAGAAACTCCAATCTCCCACTTTTCTCTAGAATGAAATGAATAAAAAAAATGAACGTAACAACATAACATGTAGTCAATATTATGAAAGGTTAAAAATCACAAGTGCACCTTAGATATTATTTATAAGTTGCGAGCAACTGCATTTGAATTTGTTAGAAGATTAATAAAAAACCAAGGAGAAAATTATCACCTCTTGATTTTAATTAAAGGGCACTCTCTTATGCACAAGATGTATGAGTCTGGACCCATCAGACTAGCTCAGGCCCAATAACACCCAATGAACTCAAAAAAAAAAAAAAAGTTGTCCCATTTCAGGCGCTAAGACCCCACGCGTGCCAGAATTTTATTTTAATCTTTTTCGATTTTTCTGTTTTTTATTTATTTTTCCCCCCAAAATTATATGCCCTAAAATACAATTAATGAACCCTAAAAATTGAAATCAATTAATTTAATTTTTAAAAAATAAATATAAATATATATCTTAAAATTGATTTAATGGACCCAAAAATTAAAGTTAATGATTTTTTTTTAAATTCGGCGACTCGCGCAATGCACTCGCCCGACGCTAACATGTGGGCTCATGCGACAATTAATTTAATTTTTCAAAATAAATATAAATGGTAATTGAAAAAATATATAATTTTGAAATAAGTATATACCTTAAATGGAATTAGTGAACCCTAAAATCAAAGTGAACGAATTTAATATTTTTTGAAATAAATATAACCCGTAATTGAGATTAATAAACCTAAAAAAACATGAACCTTATAAAAACACAATAAAACCCCCTAAAAATACTAAAAAAAGCCCTAAAAAATCTTAAAAAACTATGAACCCTAATTAGAGCATCTCCAATGTTGGACTAAAACACCAGTTTGGTGCAGAAATTCCCTCCAATGCTGTCCCAAATTCTGCCCCAAATTGGTGTTGATGGGTCCCATAATATTTAATGAATTATTTTATTATTTAAAATCATTATTAAATAGATTATTTAATAAATTTAATTTAATTTATAAATTATATATTCACTTAAATAGATTATTTAATAAATTTATCTTAATTTATAAATTATATATTCACTTAATTTAAATTATAAATCATCTAAATAAATAAATAATTTCAACAAATTTTTTGCTCGATATAGAGAAATCAAGAACAAAGATGCTCGTATTGCGCTTCGAAATACATTAGTGGAACATATGTGGGAAAAATATACTAATCAAGAACAAATATACGAATTTTTTGCTCGATATAGAAAAATATACTTTTAATTGTAGTCTTATAATATTTTCACTAATTGTAAGCGTTTGATGATCATTTAAAGTATTTTTATTATTCCAAGCACATTATATGTTATAATTTTTTAATAGTACATAATTTTTTAATAGTATATTTTTTTAAAGTATATAATTAAAAGTTATTAGTTTTGGATAATTATCATTTAAAAAAATAATAATAAATCATTAAGCATATTCATATTTCAACTTTAAAATAAAATAGAATCTTTAAGAGAATATTTTTATTTGGTGTAAAATTTAGTGCAGAACATTGGAGCTGCAAAAAAATTTGGTGCTGAAATTGCACCTATTTGGTGTAGAATCTGCACCAAATAGGTGCTTAGCATTGGAGATGCTCTAAAACCCATGAATGAACCCTAAAAAAACCTAAACCCCCTTCCCCCCTAAACTTTAAATATCAATTGGAATGGAAAAAATCGCAACTTGAACTACATAAACTCATATAAGATAAGTAGCAGACCGGCTACTTTTTAATAATACGAGTGATACTTTTTGAACTTTAAATGATATTTTTTAGTATAAAGATTGATATTGATTTTTACCCTTTTTTTTGCGGGTCAATATCAGTCAACACGGGTTGACCCGCGTTGACCCCAACCCGTTTGATGAATGTATGGCTTTATTGGGCTGGGGTGATGTATAGGAATTTTGGCGTTTAATTAAACTATATATATATATATATATATATATATAATTTAAAAAGGATTAATTGTTTTAAAAATTTTATATGAATTTTGTGTATAGTTGCAAATTTAATACGAACTTTAAAAGTATGCAATTAAAACACTAGCAACTTTAAATCAATTTCTTGAAAGAAAAAAAAAAACACTTCAGCGTCGCTGAATTTCAGTGATGGTCAAGTCATGACGGACTTGAAGAGACGAACAAATTGTTGGCTAAATCGGATGTGAATTTATTTTATAAAAAATTAGTGATATTAATTAATATCAAAATTAAAAATTAATGTTTTAATTACCTACTTTTAAATATCATGTTTTCAAAAATTTGAATACAATTAATCCTAAAAAAATTGATGAATGTGATAAGTGATGATAGTGCACTTCAATTCTTCATCATTTAGTTGAAGTTAGTGGGCGGTCTCTCGTGAGAGACATTCGCATGGCGCGAGTCTAAGGCTGTAAATGAACCAAACTGTTCGTGAGCTACTCGGGTATCGGCTCGAAAAAAGTTCGATCGAAACTCGTTCGTTTATTAAACGAGCCGAATTCGAGCTTTTTTTCGAGCTCGATAATTTTCTCGAGCCGAACTCGAGCTACTCGTGAGCACGAGTAGCTCGAGTTCGACTATAAACGAGCTTTTATCGAGTAATTCGCGAGCTTTTAATCGAGCTTGTAATCGAGCTTAATCGAGCTTTGACAAATAAGCTAAAAAATTTAAATTTTCACCCCCCAACAAGATTCAAACATTAACCAAATGTATTTCAATTTGTTATTATAGTCACTCGACCAAATTATTAACAATTATGTTAATTGAATCAAATAACGTTTTTATAACAATTCTCCAAAACTTAAATATATGCAAATATATATATATATATATATATATATTATATTTATATAAACATATATAATATCATATTATCAATTTATCAGATAAATATATTAAACTAATAATAATAGACTATATGAACTCTTCGAAATCTAAGAATTAGTACTATCATAAAAAAAAGGGAATCAATTAATGAGATTTACAAACATTAAGTTAAGCTTATTTTATTAAACAAAAAATAGGAATATGTAAATAGATTTATATGATAAAAAATAATGTAATAAAATATTAATTATCCAACTTTAAGATATCCATTTACAATTTATTTAGTTAAAATATTAATATAAAATAGTATATTTGAATTTTGAAGAAGTCTAACAAAAAAACTATCTAATTATGAGGTAATTAAAATTATAGTTTATAGTTATAATTAAGAATTGAGATTTGATAATGAAATAAACACAAATGAATTTGATTAAACCTATGATATCAAACAAACATCATTATATTGAATTAAATCACAATTATTCATCAACAAACAATTAATAGTGTCTGATAATTACTTAGTTCATTTGATTCGACAATATATATTATATCAATTTACTCAATTATTATATAATATACAAATATTATGTATACTTTTGTGTGCCTCATTGAAATATTTAATTTATATACCAATAAAATAAAAGAAAATTGAGATATAACAATAAAAATAAATTATGGTTTATAAATCATATTATAAAAAACTTTAAAATTTGTGTTCGAATTAAGATTATTATAAATATTTACTTATCAGTTGGAACATGTGTGAATGTGTAGTAAAAAATAATAAACTAACAAGAATAATGAACTATATCATCAATCAACTAATATAATTACAATTTATATAAAAATGAAACTGAATAATCAATAAAATAGTAAGAAAATGAGATATGTTTGAATTATAATTTATAAATTGCATAATACAAAACACTTTGAAATTTGAATTTGAATTAAGATGATTGTAAAATATTTGTATATTGAAGTTTGAAAGAAAAATAATAAGCTATCATGGATAGTGAGATAAATTACTAATTAACTAATGAATACAAATTTTAAATAAAAAGTGAAAATGAATGATCGATAAAATAAAAATAAAATGAGACATGAGTAAATTATGATTTATAAATTATATTAGAATTTTTTTTGAAATTTTAATTCAAATTAAGGTAAATATATATTAAAATTTGAATACACCTATACATGAAAAATAATTAAATGAGTAATAAGCATGACTACAATTACATAATTAAGTAATTAGTTTAAAGAAAATAAAATAAAAATAAACATAATTAAAGAAAATCTAGAAAAGAAAAGAAAAGGACTCGATCACAAATTTTATTATTATCAAGCTTTAATCGAGCTTTTTATCGAGTTTTTTTAATCGAACTTGAACATATCCTTATCGAGCCGAACTCGAGTCGAGCTCGAATCGAACTCGATCACGAATTTTCTAATTCGAGCCGAACTCGAACTCAAACTCGAAGCTCGAGTCGAACTCGAACTCGAGCTCGAACCGAGTATAACTTAAACGAGCCGAACTCGAGCTTGAAGGTATTCGGCTCGATTCGGCTCGTTTACAGCCCTAGGCGCGACCCGTCCCGCTTTTTTTTTTTTTCAAAAGTATATTTTAAAATAGAATTATGAATTACAAAATTAAATTGTCGTCAGTTCATGTGTTCTAATCGGGTATTAATAAATCAAAATTCTAATCGGATATTAATAAATTATAATTGAAATTAATAAATTATAATTGGAATGAAATAAATAATGTTTGAAAATAAAAATAATGTATCCATACCTATTAGGACGGTGCTAAGTGGAGGTTTAAATGGTTAATGCCGGTAGTGCTTGGAAATTGTGCTCCTGAAATTGAGGCTTAATTTGCAAGTAAAGACAAGTTTTTCATGTTTCTTTCATTTTTTAAGTGCCTCTCCACTTAACACACTATTATAAATAAATAAAATAAAACTAGCAAGTGGTTAGTGGTAATATAAAACTAATTCATCCTCTACATAAAGAAAGTCTCTTTTTCCTTATGATAATAATAAGTTCATCAAATTCCAAACGTGACTAATAAATTAAGAATGATGATATTGAATCACATATCACGATTTACCTCGTTTACTAGATTTCAAGAATTGAAATAATCTTGGTTGGGTTCATCCCAAAAGAAATTAATCAAATTATGAATGGGATTAGCCCTCATAAGAAAATAACGTCAAATGGGTTTGCTTTCAATCATACACAAGACAATTTATTAAAGGAATGGATAAAGTAGCAAAACATGTGTAATAATAATTCATGATCGTAAAATAAAATCATCGGGAAATTCATCATAATTCAGAGTATATAGTTTGCACGTGTATTGCCACTACTGGTATTTCAATCTTGAGAATTAATTATTCTAGAAACCAGTATATATATTTTGATGCGCTGAATTAAAATATTTGCCATAATTACTTTCACATGTACCACCAACTGGGATTCTGTAAAATCGAACTAAAATTAAAAAATCAAATCGAATCGAGCTATTTGATTTGGTTGGTTTGGTAATTTTAACTTTAATTTTGGTTTGGTCTTGAATATTAAAATAAAAATATAATTTGATTCGGTTTTGATTTTAATAAAAACTAATATTTCTTCTGTGTGATGTACAAATAATTATTATTTTAGATCTGTTATACTGTAATTGTAGAGGCTAATTTTCTACAATTAATCATATATCGGATTTGGGCTTTGGCGACCTCTAGGACCACGTTTAAACCGAAGAATATTATAGATTTTGATCGAAAGTGATTAATAAGAATCAGGTGAGTCGAGGATCAAAGTTTGATCTTTAGTCGAAGTTCTTTGAGTAGTTGTTAATGCTTAGCCTCCCCCTTTTGTTGGTCATTCTCCTTATTATATAGGACAAGGCCACACCTTCCCCTCCGATTTTCAAGGGATTTGGCGACGCCACAACCACTTTCCTGATAATCAAGGGATTCGCCGATTCTCTAGGAATGCCATCTTATCTTCTTCAAGGGTCTTTTGACCACGTTCGTATTATCCCCAACGTCTTTTTGACCCAGTCTAATTACCTAGCCTTCGACCTCCATGTTTCATTTGTTCCTCTCTTCCTTGAATTTACCCTTCAGCCTCTAGACTTCGGACCTAGAAGGTTGTCTGTTTCGACCTCAAGGCCTTCGGACACATCATTGGGCCTTGACGAAGATGAGCCTCTACAATTAGCCTCTCATTACTTGGTGCTCAAAAGTTTCGGGGACCATGTAATGAACATCGTCATTTTTATCTAAAAGGGATTACTTTCATCACTTTGTTTATAAAAGAAGTTCTATAAAGCCCCGAGTCTGTGGATAAATCATCAATATTGGTAAAGATCGTAAAACTAAACCTCGGGAGGCTCCAGACCTGAATGAAGGTCCTGAAGAGGTCGTGAAAGCAGACCTCGAGAGGCTCCAGACCTTAATGAAGGTCCTGGGGAACTGAAGAGGTCGTGAAAGCAGACCTCGAGAGGCTCCAGACCTTAACGAAGGTCCTGGGGAGCTGAAGAGGTCGTGAAAGCGGACCTCGAGAGACTCCAGACTTTAATGAAGATCCTGGGGAGCCGAAGAGGCGCTCAAGGGCTAGGTTGCATTTTTCCTCTTTTTTCGCGACTTTTCGATTTCCTTGGAAAATCTTAACCGCGCGATTTTTGGATCTTACGGCCATGATTTCACCAGCTCTGAAGTACCTTTATATTCAAAACGCATGTCTTAGAGCTCCTTTCCCTCTCTATCTGAGACGCATTAATTTTTCAAAGACTCCGTTCGTGATTTCGTCTGCTCCGGCGCATAACCCATTAATCTTTCCGGAGATCCATCCCTCGTTTACCTGCTTGCGAGTTTTCCAGGTTACGCCCTTTCTTCTCTCTCTTCCATTCCTTGAGGAATTTTTGGGCTGTTTAGGACTTATCACTTGGGTTTAGTGCCAACAGAGATTTTAGGTTGTCTTTTTGCGCGGACTATTGATTAATTGTTCAGTTTTTACGGAAATTTTTGGGATATTATGTTATCTGTCCTTGCCGCCCTTTTGTCACCGAACTAGGGTTTAAGCGGGAATAAGATTGATTCCTTATTTGCTGGGTAGTAAATCTCTGAATTTTTGAAGTTCTTGGGAAGGTTTTTCGGCGACTATCAATAGATCAGCCTCTTAACTTTTTAGATTTCTTTGAACATTATGAGTGTATCTGGTGGTAGTAACTCTGACGAGGGGATTCGGAGCTGGGGTGGCGGCGTACCTGAGTCGGAACAGTCTTCAGGCTCGGCTTCCGACTCGGTCGCTGTTGTGACTCCCCCAACCCGACGTTCAAGTGACAAGTCCTCTCATTCGGCCGTTATTCCTCGGGCGAGTGGGGGGTCGGTCGTTAGCCGCCTTAAGGCTTCGAAGATAGCCACCAAGAAATCTATGGACAAGATGAAGGGATGAAAGTCCGAGGCTGTGGGCTCTCCTTCCTCGAATGAGGATTTCAAGGCTGTTGAAATCGCCCCACAAGTTGGGGATGACCTAATCAAGAAGGTGACTTCTCTGGAGCATTCGGGGTCTGGGGTAAAAATTTATGTCCCTAGGTCTTCTGATAGAGCCAATAGACCCCCATATGGCATTACTGTCTTCTACACCTTAGTCATCAATAAAGGGGTAGGACTTCCCCTTCACCCCTTCTTTGCCAAGATTGCGCACTTCTACGGGGTTGCTCCTGCCCAGATATCACCGATAGGGTGGTATCATATGTTGGGTATGTATTATCTTTGGGATAGTCTAGGGTTTTCCGAACCCAGTATCGGAGAGTGGCATTCCGCATATAGAATAGTGCCTAGCCCTGGCTAGAAAGGGTTCTATTATTTTACAAAATGGGTTGGAGAACGAGCCCCTCTGATAAACACTCTTCCCTCTTCATCGGGGGATTGGAAGTCGAGGTTTCTCTTCATCCCAGCCGAGACCTCGACTGATAGGATCTTACCGGCGGCGTTCGCCGAATCTCGTGGGTCTTCGAAGCCTGTCTTTGTCATTTTTCCTAATTTAAATATAACTGTACCTGATGTCGAATCTTGTGCCCTTCCACAGGTATTCATAAGCGAAAGGATGCAATCAGTATTGAGGCCGAGCGAATCGAAGTTGCTTTCTCACTTTCTGAGGACGACCGTCGTTTCGAGACCGTTCGTTGAAATCGAACCTTATTTGATATGGGAAAGCTGAAGATTCGGCCTTCGGATGATAAGGTGAAGGCCTTGTCCGCAGCTAAGGTGATGAGTCCCTCGTCATCGGGGGTCAAGAGATCGGCCGAGGCCACACCTTCTGTCTCTTCTTCTTCAAAACGGCTGAAAGACCACGCAAGCCCTAAGGCTCCCAATCCCACTCTTCTGCCCCCGCTAGTGATAGACGTCGACGCCCCGATTTCTAAGAAGGCTTCGAAGGGATCGGGCAGTATCAAGGTGCCTCTAAGGCCTTTTCTGTAATACCCCAGATTTTTTAATAAGGTTTAGAGAATTGTTAACAATAGTTAATTAATTAAAGAAGGAATTTAATCAAGGTTAGCTATGTTTGGATGTCAGTCACGACTTTAGGAGTCAGTTTTGTGAGGATCGTCTTTTCGGAAAATATAATCTTAATTCTTTTATTGCCATTTATGGTCTCTTTAGAAAGGTTTTGACTTAAGGAGTACACCGGTATTTTCGGATTTCAAATCTGAAGTCATTTAAGTTCCCGGTGATGGAAAACGTATTTGAAAAAGGAAATGAATAATAACTTTTGCGTGCGTTCGTGTTTTGAGAAATTTACGAAATCCTCCTTGTTTATTTAAGTTCAGCTCTGTCAGGCCCCACTTATGGGAAATGACTCAAGGATTCCGTTGGCATTCACGGATTGTCATTCTGAGGTCAATCGAATGTTCGAGAGCCAAATCTGTCAGTCTGAGTGAATAGTAAAAAGTAATTCCAAAAAGGGGAATCTTTGCTCGTCTTTCTTCCGACGACCCCGTCTTCTTCACGAATCGAGTTGGTTCACTAGTGTTCGAGCTAACGAGTCTCCCGGTATTTTTAGATTTCGTGTCTGAAGTCATTTGGACCTCGACATCGAATAAAGCAGTTTTTAACCGAACCCGAGATAGCTTTTGCAGTATTCCCGCACAGCAATGGCTTCCAAGGGAAGCCAAAGCTTTCCTATAAATAGGGGACCACCCCTTAAGCATTTCTTGCTCATTTACTCTTTCCCTTCACTTCTAAATCGAGAGGGTGAAAAGCTTTGAAAGCCGAGAAGGTTCTGCCGAAGTAAAAAAGCATTCTTCGTGAGTGTTCTTCAAGATGACGAGCGGAGTGGCGTGGAAGGGATGCGGTGAGGGAATGTGCTAGGGGCGCCGTTGAAATCGTAGCAGGCGGCTCTGCCGCCGTTGCGACTCGACGAGACGCCGAGCTAACCACATTCCTTCGACGCACCTGACCCCGTCCATTCTTGTTCGTTGGTCTCGATTCCATTTCTTTTTCGTCTTTAAATTCCGTATTTACTTTCCGTTCTTTACGTTCTTCGCGTTCTTCATTATTGCTCGTCTAAAGTTACATTTCGATTCTTGTTGAAATTCCAAGATAATAACGTGAATGTTATATTTCTCATTCTAATTCCGTTATTGTTATTCTACGAAATTAACTTCGTTATTCCGTTAAATTCCATTCAAGCCACATTTAATGATTTTGTAGTTAATTTAATTTAAAGGGAGGATTATCGTGTTTATGCCGTTGTAATGCCAAAATTCTATTCAAGTTAAAATCATGTTAAAATCAAGTACGTTGTTTTTATAAAGAAATTTCGGGTTAATTGTTCTTTGTGTTCTTCATGTTCGTCGAAGAAATCAACGAACACGAAGAACAGTTGAAGAACACGTTGAAGGAACCCAGATGATGAGAGAGAGAGAGCCCCGCGGGGGGAGGGGTAGGCGCCGCCGCGCCACACCCCCCTCGGCCGCGCCCCAGCCCGCCGGGGGCGGGGAGCCCGCCGGGGCTAGGCGGCCCCGCGGCGCCCCCCCCTCCTTTTCCGTGTTATTTCGTTCGCCGTTCTTTTCGGCTATTTCCGTACCCCTTCTTTCCGATCTTTTCGAGTCTTTAAAATTATGTTACTTTCAAGCCATATTCAAGTTTAAATTATAGTAAAGTATCCAAGTTAATTTCAATTTATTTCGTTAAGATATTCGAGTGATTTCCGTCTAAAAAGTTAGAGATCGAGTCGAGAAGTTCCTTAAATAAAATAAATCCTTCTCGAACCCTTATTAAGTCAAAGTCGTGCTATCCATGTTAAGTCCTAGCTAAGGGAATATTAGTTGAGTATTATTTAATATCATGTTATTAGAAATCTTCTAAGAAGACCGTTAAGTCGACGATTCGACTTTTGTAGGAAGAATCGAGCCTCGGAGAAATACTAAGGAAAACCACCAGCTCATTGCCTCGACTTCCGCTCCGTAATTAAGGTGGGTAAATCTATACTTATCTAAAGTTTGAGCTAATAAGCTCTAGAAGCATGTTAGGGCAAATGAGATATCCAATAAAGTATTTTTGCTCAGCCTGTTTGATCTCTGTACAAGGAAGGAAGAAAGGAAGATATTATGCTTTACTTGAGCTCTCAAGCATGTTTAGAAATGATAGAACTACTAAAGTATTGTTTATGCTTAGCATGAGATGTTGGGATTATCTTTATCTTCGATTCGTACTGGGTTACGTGCTTCTCCTGTAATTTAATGTTTATACTTGTTAAGCTCGTAGAATTAAGAGTTAAGGTTTGCCTTGTAGCATTAACCCTTTGTAGGCCGAGATCATGTAGTATTGAAGGATTAGAATTAGACATTGTTCTAAGCTTGGTATTGTTAGCAAGGGTAGGAAAGGAAGGAACTTAGCTTTCACTTAAGCAGGATATGAGCTCGGAACTATTAAGGGAGTCACTGCTGGGTTTTTCCCTCGCAAACTCGTTCGGATATTTGAGGTAACCCCCTCTTCTATCCTATGATATGCCTAAGGGTACAGTTGACGACAAGTTTGAGCCAAGATGGGCCCAAAAGAAAAGAAAAGGTTTTACGGATACGGAGAGGGCTTTTGCGTTTTGCTCTCCGTATACCGTCTGTTAATTATTGGATATCTTGAAGTTATTAAAGCATTTTCACTAAAACCCACTGAGTACATTAGTGCTCATGCCCCCTCTTTTCAAATGTTTTTCAGGTTGAGATACTGAGGATGCTGGTGGCTGTGAATGTAGGTTGGCTGCCAAGACTGTTTTGCTATTATCTAATGTTTTCTTGAAATCCCACTTTGTGATCCGCTACTCTGATACACTCTTCTAAATTCTGTTTAAGTTCTGTTATGATCATCAAAACTCTAAGAACATCCCCAGAAATGATTTAATATTTATAAGATGCATATTATGTTTATCTCCGTTTTTGAGTATGGCTTCCGTTCGCCTGCAAAGAGGCCTAACAAGTTGGTATCTGATTAGTTAGCCATTTCATTCCGCTTAAGCATGTTTTCTTTTAACCCAAGTAAACCCGAGCACCACCATATAACTTCTAAGGCATGTCTTGGTTCTTAAACTTCTTGGTAAATCCTCCAACTTTATTCATTAATCCCTTAATAACACCCCGTCCCCACTCGTAAATCCCTATCTCGGGACTGGGCTGTTACATTTTCTCCTCGATGTCCAATCTGCCATCGCTAGCAGCTGATCTCCATTGGACTTCGAGAGGGATGGTCTGGAGGAGCAAGCTCAGCTCACCTTCCAAATGCTGTCGAAGGTTTACCTGTTTTCTTACATTTAGTATATATACACACGTATGTTCATAATTACCTCTAAGTGAATGCTTATTATTGCTTGGTTCATCGTGCTATAGGCCCTCTTCTGCCAATACCAGCTTCAGGATCGGATCTCCGGGCATGCTGAGGGCCTCGAGAAGAGGTTAATGGAGCTCTCCGAAGAGCAAGAGAGGATTGCCGAGGAGAGGCGTAATATGGCCGCGGAGAAGTCGGCCTTGATTATCGAGAGGGATTCGGCATGTGCTTTGGCCGTCGAGGCTCAGGGGCAGCTCGATAGGGCTCTGGACCATCAAGCCCAATTGGAGCTCACGAAGGCCTCTCTGGAGTCGAGGCTAGCTGCCTCTGAGGCGAGGGTCAGGGAGCTTGAGGCCCGTCCTGCGGCCCTGGACTTTACCTCATTGGTTGACTCTGCAGAGTTCGAGCCTTATAAAGAACTCTTCTATCAGGAGGGTGGCTCTGTAGTAGTTGAGGCGATTATGGAGAGGATGCCCGAGCTTGACCTCTCCTTCCTTGACGCTGATGACAAGGCGGACACCGAGGTGAGCAGGGGCCCTACAGATGGAGCCGAAGATGGGGAGAAGGCCGAGGCTAGGGAGAATGCCTCAAAGACTGCTATTTCAGAGGGCGAGAAGGGTGTAGATCCGTAAGCAAAATTCTAATATTGTTTGATGTTTTGCTTATACTTTTATTTTACCTTCAATTGGGTTAATTGTGCTTATTGCTTTTGTTATTAAGGCTTTTAATATCGTATTCCAACAATAGTAAGTAGTAGAAGCGCAAGAGTTCTTCTTCCCCCCTCCATTTTTTTTAGAAATATATCTGCCAGGCTTCGGGCTTCTTCTTCTATTTCGAGGCTGACTTCTTCTCCCGAACTCGTAGGAGGGCGGGGGTCGGAACCCCTGGGCTTCGAGTTCTGTTAGTCACTCCGACGCCCAAGTCAGGAAATAAATAATGGCATGTTTGAAATTGAAAAAGGGAGGAATATGATACTCATTTTTGACTTCGAGGGCGTCTTCCTTTTCTGAACTAGCTGGAGACTGAAGACCTGAATTCTTGGGCTTCGAATTCCTTCTTAGACTTCGAGGTCGATTTCCCCCATTGAATTTTGCCGGGGGTCGAGGATTGGAGCCCCTATGCTCCGGACTTTTAGCGTCTTGGCTTCGAGCTTACTGGGAGAATTGGTTTGGGATCCCTAGGCTTCGGGTTCTTTTAGCCACTCCGACGCCCAAGTCAGTAAATAAACAACGTGGCAGAAACTAAAAATAAAGGAGGAAAGAGTTCAGGAATGATACTGTTTCGAGTGTATGGCGTTCTAGCTGTTGGCTATTGAGCGTCCTTCCCTCGATCGGAGTTTGTAAGCCCCGTTCCCTACAACTTTCTCGATCTCATAGGGGCCTTCCCAGTTGAGAGCTAGTTTTCCAGCTCGGCTTTCTTTCGTGTTCTGGAATACTTTCCTTAGCACCCAATCTTCTATCTTGAATGTTCGCAGCCTTGTGTTTCTATCGAAGTGCTTTCTTATCATCTGCTGGTAGACAGTGATTTTCATTGCGGCTTTATCCCAAAGTTCATCGATGGTGTCGAGATTGACTTCGAGCTCAAAGTTATTAGCTTTATCTGGCCATTCAGTTCTTGCCGACCCTATTTCTGCTTCTGCTGGGAGGACTGCTTCTGAACCATAGGTGAGGGCGTAGGGGAACTCTCCTGTGGCGGTTCGGACAGTTGTCCTATAGGACCAGGGGACCCCTAGGAGTTGTTCGACCCACTGTTATTTGTGTTATGGGAGCCTTTTCTTCAGAGTGTTTAGGATTGTTTTGTTGGTGGTCTCGGCTTGACCGTTCGAGGTTGGATGCCTCGGTGTGGAGAAAGAGAGCTTGATGTTCCAATGACGGCAGAAATCTTGGAATTTTGAGCTTATGAATTGGGAGCCATTGTCGGTGACTATTTCTTTAGGGACTCCGAACCTTCAAATTACAAATTTTCACAAAAAACTTCGTACCTCGATGTCTCTTATTCGCGCGAAGGCTTCTGCTTCGGCCCATTTGGTGAAGTAATCCGTAACGACCAAGATAAAGCATTTCTGATTCGACCCATATGGCGGGCCACTTGACATATAGGACCTGGATATTCTTGTTCTGATTGATCTGCATGGCTGATCCCAAATTAGCTAACGCGTCGGCGTGGCGGTTCTCCTCTCTAGTGATGTACTGAGCTTCGATCTTTTCAAACTTGGTTGCCTCTTGCTTTACGACCGTGAGGCATGATACCATCCTCGAATCCTTTGCCTGGAATTCTCCTTCGAATTGGTTGATTATAAATTGTGAATCACTCATGATTCGAATCCTTTTAGCTCCTACATCAATTGCCAAGTTTAATCCTGCTATATGGGCTTCGTATTCCGCTTCGTTGTTGGTGGCTTTGAACCCGCATCAGATAGATCTTTCCGTAATTATTCCTACTGGGCTGGTCAGTACCATGCTCATGCCACTCCCCTTCAAAGTGCTGGATCCATCAATCTGGAGGGTCCAGTACTTCGAATTCTCATCATCAGTGTTCATTGTCGCTTCTTCTTCTGGTTCGGCCTCGTGGGAGGAATCGGCGATGAAATCTTATAGGACTTGGGATTTAATTGATATCTAGGGGACGTAGTGTATATCATATTTCCCGAGTTCGACGACCCATTTTGACAATCTTCCTACGAGGTCTGGCTTCCTCAACATAGCTCTTAAAGGGAACTCTGTGATTACTTTTATTGAATGGCCTCGAAAATAGGGCTTCATTTTCCTGGAAGCCATGACAAGTGCTAAGGCCAGCTTTTCGAGCTGTGAGTATCTGGTCTCAGCGTCTAGCAGCGAGCGACTAGCATAATATATGGGGTGCTATCTTCCTTCGTCCTCTCTAACAAGCACTGCACTAACAGAATTAGTAGAAACAGATAAATAGACAAGGAGTACCTCTCCGTCGATTGGCTTGGATAAAAGATGTGGGCTTGAGAGGTATTCCTTGAGGTCTTCGAGGGCCTTGGCGCATTCTAGAGTCCATTCGAAGTCTCTGTTCTTTCATAGAGTCTGGAAAAGCACTCGGCTTCTTTCTGAGTATTTGGATATAAAACGGCTGAGAGCTGCTAATCGGCCGGTTAGTTTTTGGACGTCTTTCAGGTTTCTCGGGTGCTGAATGTTTTGAACCGCTCCGATTTGGCTCGGGTCAGCTTCGATACCTCTTTTTGTTACGAGGTATCCCAGGAATTTCCCCGATGTTACTCCGAAGGCGCACTTGACGGGATTCAGCTTCATGTTGTATCGGCGTAGGACTTCGAAGATTTGTTGGAGGTGCATGATATGGTGCTGAGCTCGCAATGACTTGACTAACATGTCATCGATTTATACTTCCATTGTTATTCCGATGAGTTCTTCGAACATCCGGTTTACTAGCATTTGGTACGTTGCACCTGCATTTTTTTAATCCAAAGGGCATAACCTTATAACAGAACATACCTCAGTGTGTGATAAAAGTTGTCTTCTCTTGGTCTTCTTGATGTATGAGGATCTGATTGTATCCGGAGAAGGCGTCCATAAAACTCATGAGTTCGTGACCTACCGTCGCATCGACTAGAGCGTCTATATGTGGGAGGGGGAATGAGTCCTTGGGGCACGCCTGATTGAGGTCGGTGAAGTCTATGCATAGCCGGTAATTTCCATTCTTCTTTTTGACCACCACGACGTTTGCAAACCATTCCGGATAGTGGACCTCACGGATGTAGCCGTTCTTCAGTAATTTGCCTACTTCCTCGTCTACGATTTTGTTCATTTCCGGGGCAAACTTTCATCTTTTCTGCTTCACCGGAATTTTTTCTGGGTCTACCTGCAATTTATGAGTTATAATGGAGGGGTCGATACCTGTCATGTCCTCGAATGACCATGTGAAGTAGTCATGGTGTTCTTTGAGGAATGCAATTAGTTGCTCCCTAATGTCCGAGGTCAATCTGGACCCGATCGACACTTTGTGATCTGAGAGTTCGGGATGAATCTGCACTTCATCGAGTTCTTCGACCTCTGGTTCTTCATAGTTTCAATCTCCTACGCTGGCGGAATTTGACCAGACCTCGATCTGGTTGACCTCGATGAATCCTTTCTGCTTGAAAGTGGAAACGTAGCATTCTCTAGACGAGACATGTTCTCCTCGTATTGTTCGAACTCCCCATGGACTAGGAAACTTCATGGCTTGGTGGTATGTCGAGGGTACTGCTCGGAGCTCATGGATCCAGGATCGTCCCATAATCACGTTGTACGCTGAAGGCGCGTCGATCACCTGAAACTTTGTGAGGAGGTTAAATCCCTCAATATAAGTGGGGAGTGTGATCTCTCATAAGGTCGTTTTGTGTTCTCCGCTGAAACTGATCAGTGTTGTTAACTTTTTGACGATGTCCGTTTCTTTCGTCTGCATTCCTTTCAACGTACTAAGGAAGATCACGTTAGAAGAACTCCCATTATCGATGAGAGTTTGTTTAATTAAGCAGTTTGAGATTAGAAGTGAAATGACAAGTGCATCGTGGTGTGGGTGTGAGAGTTCAGATACTTCACTACTGGAGAAGCTGAGAGTGACTAGTTCATCGAGTTCGGCTTTCTTAGGGATATTCCCTGAATATTTGAGGGATCGGCAGTGCCTCTTTGTTGATGATTGCGACACGCCACTGACCTCTGAGCCTCCGATTATAAAGTTTAAGGTTCGATCGATCGTCGGAGGCTCTGGAGGCTGAGCTTCTGTATGGTTTTCTCTTCGATTCCAGTTCTCCCTTCCTTTCAGAGTCAGGAGGTCGGTCAGATGTCCCCTTTTGATAAGCTCGATCACTTCAAGTCTGAGTGCGATGTAATCATCTGTTCGATGCCTATGATCATTATGGAAGTCGCAAAATTTACTGGTGTTCTCATCTTCGGAGGCCATTTCACATTTTGTCCGAGCCCTTTCATCGCGTTTACGGCTTCTGAGGGTGTTATGCAAAGATTATATTCTGGTAGCCTCCTGTCTGGGCCCTCGGGTATTCTCCTATTTCTGAGGTCGAATCTGGGGTTACGCGGATAGGGGTCTGCTCGATACCTCTCATTTCTGATATGCGTTCTGGACTCCTTGTGAGGTGGATCATTTCGGGGTTTAAGTTTGGATAAATTCGCTTCATCTTCTTCTCATTTGATTTGTGCCCACGCTTTGGTTAGGACGTCTTCCATCGTCTTGCATGGATACTTGGTCAGTTCTTTGTAGAGGTCTGAGTCCCTTCTCAAACCCTTCCTGAAAGTCGATACGGTGGTGTCAATGTTGCATCCTGGGATCGACACATTTTCTCTGTTAAATCGCCCTACGAAGCTTCGTAGGGTCTCTTATGGTCTCTGAATTACTGTGTAAAGGTCATCGACACGCTTCTTGATTTTTCGGCTACTAACGAACTGCTCGACGAACAAATCGTTGAGTTGAGCGAAGGTAGAGATCGATGAGTTTGGTAAATTTGTGAACCACTGGAGAGCCGGTCCAGACAGGCTACTTCCGAATCCCTTACACATTCCGGCCTCTCTGCTCTGTCGCAGGATCGAGGTGGTGAACATTCTCTGCTTGTATTGTGCTATATGGTCGTCGGGGTTAGAGGTGCCATCGAATAGTTTCATAGAAGGGAAGACGAACTTCAGTGGCATCTCTACGAGGCTGATTTCGTCTGTGAAAGGAGAATCCGCTAAGCTTGTCGGGGTCGTCTTACGGATGAGAGCGGAGACCCCGGGGATTTGAGTAAGCATGTCCTCCAGACGCTTCAGCTTGTTCTCAACCTCGATTTCAGGCTGGTTTTCGGTACCTTCGAACCCAGGAGGGGGTCCAAGATAAGGGTCGTTGCCGCCCTCTTTATTTATTTGTTGCTGTTGGTCCTCACTAGTACCTGCAACATTTTGGTTAGCAATTTCGTTAGCGGAGTTTAAGAGTACCTGTTCGCATAGGTGGCTGGTCGTTCAGATTTGTGGGGGTTGTCGGGGGAGTCCATTGGGAACTTGATTTGGAGGAGTGAATGCTTCCATCCGAGCTTTCAGGACTGAATTTTCCATTCAGATGGCTGCGAGCTCCACAACGGTGGAGTTGAGTTGTTGCTGGATCGCCCACAAAAACTAGGCAATGTCTCCGCTTCTTCCTGCAGAGGGGTTGCGGGCGGTGTCTCTCTCCGATTATCTTGAGGGTTTGGAGTCATATTGCTTCGGCCGTCGGCAGTCATCTTCGATATGGTCGATCAGAGCCCCACGGTGGGCGCCAAATTGTAGAGGGTAATTTTCTACAATTAATCGTATATCGGATTCGGGCTCTGGCGACTTCTAGGACCACGTTTAAACCGAAGAATATTATAGATTTTGATCGAAAGCTATTAATAAGAATCAGGTGAGTCGAGGATTGAAGTTTGATCTTTAGTCGAAGTTCTTTGAGTTGTTGTTAATGCTTAGCCTCCCCCTTTCATTGGTCATTCTCCTTATTATATAGGATAAGACCACACCTTCCCCTTCGATTTTCAAGGGATTTGGCGACACCATAACCACTTTCCCGATAATCAAGGGATTTGCTGATTCTCTAGGAATGCCATCTTATCTTCTTCAAGGGTCTTTTGACCACGTTCATATTATCCCCAGCGTCCTTTTGACCCAGTCTAATTACCTAGCCTTCGACATCCATGTTTCATTTTTTCCTCTCTTCCTTGAATTTACCCTTCAGCCTCTAGACTTCGGACCTCGAAAGTTGT
The DNA here is from genome assembly GCA_026008535.1 of Perilla frutescens. Classification (NCBI taxonomy): domain Eukaryota; kingdom Viridiplantae; phylum Streptophyta; class Magnoliopsida; order Lamiales; family Lamiaceae; genus Perilla; species Perilla frutescens. The sequence continues at coordinate 22,495,642 of BRKX01000010.1, read as the reverse complement.
CTGTTTCGACCTCGAGGTCTTCGGACACATCATTGGGCCTTCGACTTTTGGGCCTTGACGAAGATGGGCCTCTACAGTAATTATTTTAAACTCTATATATTGTGATCAATTTTTAAAAATTAATAAAATGATATGCACATGCGTTAATTAATTATATAAGAAGATTAATTTTGTGTAGTTGCGAAAAATAAAAAGAAAATTAAAATTTAGGAACTAAACGAAAATTCATATTAGAAAGAGCGAATTTGAATATTTCAAACGACACAATTTTATAAATAACAATGTATAATTCCACGATTAAAGAACATTTAATTTCTTTGAATATATGCCATGTATAAAAAATTATTTAATTATTTTAAATGATGAAATTGAAATAGAAAAATAATAAATTATTGAAAACTATATTATTATTATTATTATTATGCAACACAAATTAAAAATATTTTTTTAGGAAACAAATATAGAGTACTATAAATCTCCCACCTACAAAAAAAAATGTTACAAATCTCAAAATTTCAATTAAAAAAATATTAAATAAGATTGCAAAAATTTGTTAAAATACAACGGCTGTAATCTAAACCGTAGTGAAAAATATAAAAAAAAAAAGAAGAAGAAAAGAATCTACAACAATAAATATCACTATTTTTGCATATTAACTCATATTTGTTATCTAAATATAATTGTTAAACCGTTTGATAGACAATAATTTATATCAGAACCGTTGTCTATCATACAATTTTGCCTTAATATGTGTACATGTAGATATTTCGGTTAAAACCAAACCAACCAAAGTATATAAATTAAATTTTTTTTAAATTTACACTTTATATTTATAATTTATATTTCTAATATTACGCGTAAATTTAAAAAAAATCAAAAATAAAATTATACGCTCATTAGTGAACTAGGATAAAATGTAAAAGTACTTCAACTTCAAAGTAAACGATTTGCGAAATTTTTTGTGTATTGAACTATTAATTGATAATTGTAATTATGACTTGTGATATTATGATAAGTTAACCATGTGAGCGATTGAATCAGGACATATTTTCATTATTATTTATTTAATGTATCTTTTTTTTATATTTATTAAAGTCCAGTATTATTTTTCTTTAGATATAATTGTTTAAAAAAAATATAAAGATTCAGTTAAATCGAAAAGCGAACCAAACAAACCAAATAATTATTATTCAATTAGGTTCGATTATATTAATTACTTTAGTTGATTTAATTTTTATTTTAAGAATTTCAATTTATGATTTTATTATTCCGGTTTAGTTTTACACCGAACCAACCATCTATAGACCCTTACCACCCATCAATACAGAACAGATTGAAGTAGCACGATAATTGCAATTTTCTCTTTAGTGATTTTGGTCAAACTATTTTACTTATAGCCGGGGGTAATTCATAATGAGCTAATCAAATGATAATTTAAGGATAACGCGGGCCCAACAATTAACTATGTCTATAAGTAAATACAAGGGAAATTCTATGCCGCACCCACACGTAATGTGTTATGTGCCACAATAGATCTAATGTGACATTTTCATGTGTCACAATAGGTCTATTATATTTTGTAAGTGCGACATAGAATTTTCCGTAAATACATATAGGTAAAATATAGAGCTTTATCGTTTTAGGATTCGAAAATAGATTATCTATCAATATTAATTTGAGACATGAACAATTGAAACTATAAATTTATAAAAATAAAAAATTTTACATGAAATTTCAATAGATTGCTCATGTAGTAATTTCATTGCAAATTAAATAAAATATTTCTTTTTTGTTATAAATTAATTCCGACCCTAAATTGATAAAATTCAAATGTAGATAAAATGGTTTTTTTTCATTGAAGAAGATAAAACTCAACTGTAGGGAAAACATTTTTTTTTTTAATATTCATCAACCGGGAAGCTATCCGTCCCGAGATATTCATTTTTGTAGATTTTTATAAGCAATGTGATGGTAAAAAAAAATCCATCCCTCGAAATAAACATTGGGGAGGAGTTTGCACTTTCTTCGCTGGATAAAATTTTAAACAAAACTATTACGAGAAGCACTTGTGTGCACTAGGTGCACCATCAGGCGTATTGACCGGGTTAACGCATTGACCAATCAATGCCGGAAAATTCACGTTGACCCGGTCAATTAAGAAAAAAGAAATGCTTCAAAAACAGTATCAACTGTAACACTAAAATATATCATTCAAAAGCCCAAAAGTATCACTGGTATCCTTAAAAAGTATCGGCCAAAATAAATAAATAAAAACCCCCCTCAAAATCAGTATCAACCGTAACACTAAAAAGTATCACTCATAATTCAAAAGGTATCATTTGTATTCTTAAAAAGTATCACCTATTTTACCATTTTTCTTTTTTGCGGGTTGACCGGGTCAACGCGTGTTGACCCGCGTTTGACCCGATCAAATACATTGACCGTCTGGTATAAATTTATATACATCTAGTGTATGCAAATTTTTGACAACTATTACATATCTACCCTAAAACAATATGCCTATATTGAATCACAAAAAATGCAAAATGTGATGTATTGGGAAAATATGAAGTGGGATGAAAAGATATTCAGAGAGAATGATGATGGCTTCAGTCGAAAAAGTGTGAAGGAAAAAAATAAAATAAAATAAAAAGTAGCAAAAAGAAATGGATTGGAATTTGGAATTGCAGCAGATGATTGTGTCAACATTGAAATGATGTGCACTTCACCATCTTTTACAATGCATCTTATCATTTTAAACCATGCCTTACATTTTATATTATCTTTCACCATCTACCTACAGTCACATTTTATACCAATTTATTTTTTTAGTGTAAATGTATAAAAATAGGTAAAAGAAAATTATGATTGGGAAATAAAAACAATATATAAGAATATGAAGTTATTTGGGCAATTTGGAGTGTAAATGTCTAAAATACCCTTATAACACACTTGTCCCCACACCTCAATCATTGTGTAAGTGTACTTTTTACATTTTTTTTAATAACTATACAATAAATGCACACACCCCTAACATATAAAAATTAAAAAAAAAAGATTTCACGTAATTTATAATAAATGGATCGAAAACTAAGTAATTTATAATAAATGGATCGAAAACTAACATTATGGTTATGCATAATGGTTACATCAAAATAACGATTATAGTTATCCATAACATTATAATATTTTAAAAGTAACATTATGCATTATTAAATGCATAACGAAAATGTTGAAATTATAAACGCCATAACGATAATATTGAAAAAAATCACAACCTTACATAGCATAATATCATTATAGTTATACATAACGATTAACATTATTATTATAGTTATGCATAATGTTAGAATGTTTTAAAAGTAACGTTACGCATTATTAAATGCATAACGAAAATGCTGAAATAACGATTAACGATTAACATTATTATCTTAATCGTTATGCCATAACGATTAAATATTAGTTGACCAACATTAAATGAAATTCAGTGCATTATTCCTTTTCTTTTTGCCAAAATGAGGTAGGTAAAATGCATAAATATATATTTGTATAGGTAGGTATTAGTTGACCTAAATTAAATAAAAAATTTAATACATTTAATTTTGTGTAAAAGAGGTTGGTGTAATGTGCATATATTGAGAGTTTGATCCAGAACACCCAAAACGAAAATACAAAAAATGTTGAATTCCCTAAAAAAAAGGAAAGAAATATATTGAGAGTTTGATCCAGAAGATTATTGAAAAAAGCAACATCGTCTTCATCAACAGAACACCCTTGCCATTTTTCTCTAAAAGTTCTTAAATTTTGAAATGTACTTTTTTGAGTTTATTTTTGCTGGAAACGTAGAAAATTGTTCTAAGTTAGGCTATCTATTGTTATGGTTTCTATGTTTTTAATTATCTGAAGTTATGAACTAGTGTTATGATTTCTTGATTTTAATTATCTAACGTTAGGGTATAACGATAATGATAGAAAACATAATGATAATGATTAAATAGAAATGTTTGATTAAATAGAAGCACAATGATAATAAAAGAGAATAACGATAATTACAAAAAAGAGCATAACTATATTACATAACGATAGGTTAAAATGTTTATGATGATAGCTTAAGCGATAAGGCATAACATTAGTTTATAATGTCTATAACGATTAAATAGAAGGCATAACAATAATTTAAAATAAGCTTAACGATAATGCATAACATTAGTTTATAATGTTTATAACGATTAAATAGAATGCATAATGATAAAGCTTACAAATAAGTCATAATGATTAACTGGGAAAGCATAACGATAATTAAAAAAACATAATGATAATTCCTAACGATAAATAAAATAAAAGCATAACGATAATTAAAAATAAATGCATAACGATAATTAAAATAAATGCATAATGATAATTAAATTAAATCCATAACGATAATTAAAAAATCATAACGATAAGTAAATTAAATCCATAATGATAATTAAAAATAAATGCATAACTATAGTTAAAATAAATCCATAACGATAATTAAAAAATCATAATGATAAGTAAATTAAATCCATAATGATAATTAAAAATAAATGCATAACTATAATTAAAATAAATGCATAACAATAATTAAATTAAATCCATAACGATAATTAAAAAACCATAACAATAAGTAAATTAAATCCATAATGATAATTAAAAATAAATGCATAACTATAATTAAAATAAATGCATAACGATAATTAAAAAAAGAATAACAAAATTTAAAATAGAACATAACAATAATCAAAAAAAGAATAACGATAATTAAAAATTTATTTATTGATAATGCAGATGGTTAGATGTCGTATTATTGTACGACATAGTGGCCGATGGGAGAGAGCTGAATACGTAGATGGTGACGAGCAGCTTATCGTCATATCATCAAACAAGTTGTGTTTTAGCTCATTGCTCAGAGAGGATCCGTGATCTATTGCAGACCGATCCCGCATTTATTGAGTACCAGTTATCTTATATGTCGAGCACCGACAATGACAGACAAATCAAGACTTTATTGAATGATGATGCAGATTTGCTTGACCTACTCCATGAACAGAGCTTAGAGATAGTTGTATATGGTATTCAGAGAGCCTGCAACAGTTCCAGGGTCATCTCTCACATCGTCCTAGAAGAAAGAGATCCAGTTAGAGATGATTTTCATGACGATACACATTACTATGAGGCTCTAGATAATAATGTTGATGACGATGCATTCCCGCATGAAGAAGAAGAAGAAGAAGAAGAAGAAGAAGAATAGATGCCCTCTACTGATGAAGAAGAGGAAAATGATAGATCGATATTGCTCGAATCAATGTTCACGGAGTTTTGTAGCTGGATTCGTTCTACAGGGTGATTGATAGGCATGACGGGGGGAGCAACATCATCGAATACTAGTGCTGAGGATGTATCTGAGAGGGCGTTGAGCAATTGGATTGTTCCACTTGCCAATCTTGATATTGCAGGCCCACTGACATGGGATGAGCCTTCCAACAACACATACGGATACACTTTACAAGGGTGCTATTTTTCGTACCAATGATGATTTGGCCCTAGTTGTGGTACTCTATCACATGCAGAATTGAGTTGAGTATGTCGTGTATCGATTAAACAAGAAATGACCCGGCTATATATGCAAGCATGATAGTGATTGTCCGTTCAAGTTGTGTGATGTTGTTGATGGAGCTATTTGGAGAATCTACAAGTTCAATGTCACTCACCCTTACCACATGGATATGAACCGAATTACTCCACGTCAGGTGCATGCACGGGTCATTGCAAAGTATTTTGCACACAAACTGGTGGATGAGGGGGTTGTTCTGAAGCCCAAATAGATGATATTCGAGCTTTTACGTGAGTACATAATTCAGATCGATTACAACTTCGCTTTATGCTCGAGGAACATTGCTATTGAGATTATTTATAGAGACTATGATAAGTTGTTTGCGCAATTACCTGCATTTCTACATACGTTACAGCTGCGGAATCCCAGGACATTGTATGAATTTCAGACGACCTCTGATGATCGGTTCAAGTATATATTTTTAGCACTCGGACCGTGCATCAGTGCTTTTCAGAAGAGTTCACGACCAGTGGTCATGATTGATGGGACACATTTAAAGGGGAAGAACAAGTGAATTATGTTTGTTGTTGTGATGAAGGACAACAACGAATAAATATTACCTATTACAATTGGTCTCGGTCTCGGTCCGATCGAGAATGATGAATCTTAGAATTGGTTCCTGAGTCGATTGGAGATCGCTTTGGGAGAGACTGAAGACCTCCTCATCATGTCAGATCAGCACCAGAGCATTAAAAATGCTGAAGCGGTCGTTTTTCCAAGAACGGCACACGGATTATACTATTATCATTCATAATATAAAATGGCGAAGCGCGGTGCTCATGTGATTGCTATGTTTAAGGAGACTGCCTATATCTATTGGACAGACGTATTCTAGATATGTCAGCATTGGAATTGGTGAGCATGCTCGCATACCAGAATTGGAATTGGTGAGCATTGGAATTATGTTTGTTGTTATGATGAAGGACATCAACAAATAAATATTACCTATTACAATTGGTCTCGGTCTCGGTCCGATCGAGAATGATGAATCTTGGAATTGGTTCCTGAGTCGATTGGAGATCGCTTTAGGAGAGACTGAAGACCTCCTCATCATGTCAGATTAGCACCAGAGCATTAAAAATGTTGATGCAGCTGTTTTTCCAAGAGCGGCACACGGATTATGCTATTATCATTTATAGAATAAAATGGCGAAGCGCGGTGCTCATGTGATTGCTATGTTTAAGGAGACTACCTATATCTATTGGACAGACGTATTCTAGATATGTCAGCATTGGAATTGGTGAGCATGCTCGCATACCAGAAGCTTTGTAGTATTGGCCCAGAGCATTGGTCCCGATCGCAGTGTCATGTACGGTGTTTCAGTTTCATGACATCTAATGCGGCTGAGTCACTCTATGCTCATCCACTGTGGGCTAGAAGATTGCCTATTTGCTCAATGCTTGAGGTGTTCAGGAGTGTTGTGGAAAAATGGTTTATAGAGCGACGGGCTGCCGCACAGATTTGGGATCACGTGTTAACTCAGGAAGCTATAAATAAGTTATCCAAGAATGTTGAGTATAGACGATGTTTTGCCATTTGTTGCACATCATTAGCACACTTATGGAAAATTAAAGTTTGCAGGGAGACGTATATGGTCGATCTTCAGCATCTGACCTGCGATTGTCATGAGTTTGAGTTGGATTTGATCCCATGTAACCATGTTGTAGCAACAATTAGGTATGCAACTTTTTTTTGTTAAGAATCATTTGCTCGCATTGTTCAACTTTCATAGTTTTTAACTATAATTCTTGTGCACTCATAGATACTCCGGTGGACACATATATGATTTTGTGGATAGATGCTACAAGATGAAGACTTTAGTCAACATGTATGACTCAGTTATCATGGGCTTACCCCGTTCAGAAGATTGGATTTTGCCACCTTATGGTTCACCACCTGTACTCGCCCCATTGATAAAAAAACAGGTCGGTCGTCCTCGGATGTTAAGAGCTTGGGGAGGTGTCGAGGCATCATCTAGTTCGTGAAGACAAGGAGGAGTAGCTCCTCTGGGAGACGAAGAGGGGGAGTAGCTCCTTTGGGGGACGGAGTGAGTGATCTAGGGGAAGTCATGGCCTGTCCAGGAGGCGAAGTGGCCCGTTTGGGTGGCGGTGTGGACGATCTATGCAGCTGAGCTACAATATTATTTTCTATCCATGAAGAAAATACATCTAGCATCTAGCTCACACGATGCATCACGCGATCTTCTACAACTCCAGCAACGGCATGAACAAAACAGTCAAACCAACTATCAGACGACTCCCCTGGACGTCGCCCAGGCATCTCGGGCTCTCCACTGCTCTCCTCCTGAGTCCTCATCGGGCGCTTAGTTCGGGATGCTCGAGGAGGGCTCACTACACGATCCGATGGACGGTCCTCATCCGGGACCCTCTTACCCGCCCCCTGCTCTAAAAGTCGGACTCCCTTATCTGGCTCATCAATCAATCGACGCGTCGTCTGTGGAGCCTGCTATGTAGTCCGAGAACTCCTACGCGGTTGTGATGGGCCCATGACATCAGACATCCCAACACATGTACTCAGGACCACATGACAAGCCACATCAGTAAGTAAGTTCTTCTTGGAGACCTTTTGAGGTATGACATATTTCACACCCTGTACACTCTCTCCATCCAAATTCTGAAAGTATAGCGTGCGAATCTCCTCAGATGATGGCACCATCAACTGGAATTCCAACTGGATCAAAGTAATAACTATGTTAATATTAACACATAATATTTAATATTTTAAATTATTTATAACAAAAAATGTACATGTCCATTTTTTTAATATCTTCTAAGTATAATCTCAAGTAGCGAGGTCTGGTTATCTGACCACCAACGATGCCCAACTGACATCCAAGCCCGGGTAAAATCTCACAGGCCCATGTCTATAAAAAAATTATAATATCTTCTAAGTATAATCTCAAGTAGCTAAAATATAAATTTAAATAATTTATCATGATAAATTAAACTAATTACCTAAAGTGTCCAGACAGGGCCATGCCAATTATATGCTCCATCCCCGTCTCCACTCATAGCCCGTCACACTCTGGGATGAGACTGATACAGTGCATCAACATCTGAAATGTATATGCCCCACATGGAAAAGAATTCCAAGCGTTAACATCTTCCACCAGGGCTTACACCCAGCTATCAATCGCCCATCCCGAATCAAGGCAAAACAAGATCCGATATACGAACAAGATGTTCGCAATCTTCACGTAATCTGGAGGGTGATTGGCTAGCCTCCTATCCTTAAACTTATCATACATCTGTCCCACAGTCGTCTTCTTCCCCTCAAATAATCGGTAATACGTGCCTCTGGCCGGAATGGGATGGGCCACATTTAGATCGAAACTTGATGTGACAAACCGTAAGCCTGAGACCAATGCATACTCAGAAGGTCCAAAGCGTAGCGTGGATCTATTAAGATAGAACCAACATTCACTACCCTTGCATATAGGATCATGTGCGCGCACCTCACTAGGGATGGCAATTTACCCGCGGGTACCCGACCCTAATAGGTGAGGTTTGAGGGGCATTTGGTATCCACGGGTAGCTTCGTGGTTAGAATTCACTATCCATTTAGTTCGCGGGTATGTGTTTGGATAGTTACTATCCGTACCCGTGAAACTCGTTTACCCGTGAAAAATACCCGTGAAAATACCCGCAAAATACCCGACTACCCGTATAGTTTAATTGCAGTTATAATAATCGAGCCATCAAAAATTAAAGGCCCATAAATAAATGATATAACTTGGAATGATATAACTTTATTCTATTTCAAAAATTAAAGGCCCATAAATAAATAAATAAATGATATAACTTGTTCTATTTCAACCGTGGACTTAGAATGATATAACTTTATTAGATTTTAAATTTGAACTTTGAATTTCAGTTGATGAATTTGGATATTAACTGTGGATTTGAACTTTGTGATTGTGATTTATGGATTTGAACTTTGATGAAATATGTGGATTTGAACAATGTGATTTGTGGTGAATTTTTTATTTGTGTTAAATTTATCATTAATTTAGATTTAAATTATGGTTTGCGGGTGGCGGGTTGGCGGGTACCCGACGGGTGGCGGATATCCGCAGGTGGCAGGTGTGGGTAGCGGAAGGTACCCGTCGCGGGTCGCGGGTACCGCCTTCGCTCGCGGGTACGGGCATGGATAGCCACTATCAGTGCCCGTCGTACCCGATTGCCATCCCTACACCTCACGACACATCAAGACATGCAACGCCTTACGTGCTATACTACCCCCCCTAAAATTCAGGAAATATCCGAAGCATTCAGATCTAAACATCTAGATCATATTCTCACCATCAAAATGATTCAACACCTCTCTAATTTTCTCAAGTAGATCCATCTTTACGTACGTCATCATATTCGGCTTCAATCTTTGAAGAGAGCGTCTAATCCACTCAATCTAAAATTTACAATAGAAAATTAGATAATTATTAAATTTTAAATTTTAAGCTATGATGTTGTTAAAATTTGTTGTTGTTGTTGTTGTTGTTGTTCTTCTTCTTCTTCTTCTTCTTCTTCTTCTTCTTCTTATTATTATTATTATTATTATTATTATTATTATTATTATTATTATTATTATTATTATTATTATTATTATTATTATTCTAGAGTGTAAATTATAATGTTTTAACTAACATATATCATATTAATACAAAATTATTATTATATTATATTAATTATTTTTTAATTTTTATTCTAAATTTTTACTATTATTATTATTATTTTACTTGACTAGAATAAATTAGTAGCAGGACCTATTAAAAAAAATTGTACAGTGACCTATCGAAACAAAACATAAAAGGTAGAGACTTTATAATGTGTTTTGCCTAACATTATTAATCCATATGTAAGTGTGACATATAATACTAGTTGGGTATTGAAATAGACAATGGGATATATGTTTATATATAAACGTATCGGATCAAATGAGTACTAATATTTGGTATGGGAACTACGCACTACACTTATTTATTATAATTTTATTAGTTATTTCATTGTATTTTAGTAATAAGCGTATTTGGTGCTAATTATCACTGAAATACAATAAAGATAAGCGATAAAATTATAGTAAATAAGAATAGTGCCTAGTTCTCAAAATGATCACAATGCTCAATATAACCCACATATATTTGACTGAGATCTTTTACTTTATAAGATACGAGGTTGTATATATTTGACTGAGATGTCTTTTACTTTATAAGATATCAATATTATGTTTGTTTTGATGTGATAAAATATGTATTAATAATATATTGTTTGGTCAAATGTATTAAATTTTTCTATAAAATTTCAATTTCTAAAATATCCCTTATTTAGTTACCATATATTATGTGAATATTCTATAATAATATTTTAATTCATATTTGTAAGGTTATTTTAGTCTGAAGTTTTTAATAGTTATATATGGCATTACATATCACATATTCAGGATGTGATATGTAATAACATATATATATATATATATATATACTTAAATTAACATATGTTGAACCCTTTGTATAATCATGGACTTTAATTTTACTAGTAAATATTATATTAGGGTGTTATATATACATATATATATATATATTTCTCTTATACTACCTAACAAACAAGCCCCAAATTTATAAATTAGTATAAATGCCAATAATTCAATTAGATGATCAAATCGATTGAAAAAATATGACAATTTCATAAATTATTCATGACAATGCAATGTCATAATTCAACACGCAGATGTGTAATATCAAATATATAGATGCTTAAATCAACATCACGATGCTATTTCATTTCAAAAATTAAATATTGGCGGCGACAATTTCGTAAATTGAAAAATGGAGATGGTAATTTTGTAATATATATTAGAAAATAAAATACTCAAATTCAACACACACACATATGCTAAAATCAGCATGCATATCTCTTATAAAAAATATATATCTTGTATGGCTATCTAAGACCATCCCGTGGTGGAGTCACGTAGGAATAAGGGGGTACAAGTGTATCCCCAAATTTTTAGTATATATACATTATATGTATATATATACATTTATAATTATTTATTTTGATATTGGAGAATATTAATTCAACACACACACACATATGCTAAAATCAGCTAGCATGCATATCTCTTATAAAAAATATATATCTTGTATGTCTATCTAAGACCATCCAGTGGCGGAGTCACGTTGGAACAAGGGGGTACAAGTATATCCCCAAATTTTTTTAATTTTTTTAGTATATATGCATTATATGTATAAATATGCATTTATAATTATTTATTTTGATATTGGAGAATATTAATTAAGGTCATAAAGATGAAAAAATAAAGTAGCTAGTGGTTGAGTACTTTAGTTGACACGTGGTGAATAATATTATCACAAAAAATGAGATGATGAATCATACCCTTAAGAATATTAATAATAACCAATCAACCATTAATTCATGACTCGCCATCTTACTCCTCTTTAAACCTCACACATATAAAAATATAGGAACAAGACATCAAGATTTTAAATTGAGAAATGTTTTTCTTTCATTATTGATTTTTTTGTATGTATGTTATTCATTAGAATTCTTATTTATGTTTAATGTTGCTTACATATTTTTTTTTGCCTAATCAATTAAATTAGGGGTTTGTGTTTGAATTAAAATTTTGAATTTATGTAGATATGACTTGAATTTTACAAGAATGAAAGTGATTTGATTTTGAATTGAGTTAGGACTTAGAAATTTAAAATTAAGAATAATAATTTGAATTGGAGATTTTAAATTTTGAAGAATATTTATTTATACATTTTTGTATATCGTACCCCCAATTTTAAAATTCTGGATCCGCCACTCAGATCATCTCCAACCAAGACTTAAAATGAGTTCTGTAGTAGGAAAATGGCTCCAACTGAACAACATCTGTAAACCCAAAATGAGATTTTGTTGATTTTCTCTCTGCTCCAAACGCAAATATGCTTTTGGACTGTTCACAATCTCATCACTGTTTCATCTTCAAAAAATTGCAATTTGATCCTTTTTTTTGTTTGTAAATTCATAATAGTGTAATGTTTGTATTTTATAATGATTTGTATTATGTATATATTTTACTTTTATGTATTATATTTTTTGTATATGATGTTTATTAAGAGAATCTATAAATTATAATTGTAAAAATTAAAGAACACGTTGACATAAAAATTAAATTATCGATATTAACACATAAATTAAAAGTCATAACAATAACATTAAAATAGAGAACATGTTCCAAATAATGAAAAAGGGAATACATTATATACAATGAAATTAGGAGTTTTAATTTGTAAATTTGATAAATATGTGAGTGTTATTGAAAAAGATAAAAAGTGGTGTGAGAAAAAATATTGAGAGAATATTCTTTCGATTTTAAGAATGAGTTTGTTGGTTGGAGATGAATTACTGTTCAATGGGGCATTTACTGCAAAATGGGTTCGAGTTTGGGTTGGATGATTGGAGATGGTCTGATTAATTTAAACAATCCAAATTTATCCATAATTTATACATTAGGGATGTGTTTACATTTGATCACTTCCATATACATACATACATACATATATATATATATATATTTGAGGTGGATCTGGTGAGAATCCTTCCTTATGTGGGAACTGAGAACTCATCCAAACCACACAAATTTTAATCTCAATGATCCAGATTTAACATAAAAGGACAGCGACAAACTTGTAAATATATTGAACTTAAAAAAAAAACGGTGGCATATTGATAAATACATTGAACTTCAAAAGTTAGGGGTTATTTTCTTTCCATCAAAATATCGATGCTGATATTAGCATATTTATACAAATATTGTAGAAGCTTTAAACAATCATAACTTGCTCTTTTTTAATTGAATTTACGCAAATCATATATCAAATTAAAGCTTTTTTCATACTCTTTCATTTATGATCCATATTGCATATGTTTATTTGAAAAAAAATATATGAAAAATACAAAAATTAATTTTCAGGCATATTTTTCATACAAAACAACCCCATATTTATATTAGCATGGTGTATATAATATTTTAGCACGACCTATATAGCATTTTAGCATGACCAACCATAACTCACATAATTGCATTTTATGATGTTTTAGCATGAAACTACTCGCATATTAACTTGATATATATGACATTTGAGCATGATACTTATAAATTAACAAGATGATATCAATATATTTACACAAATATTGTAGAAACTTTAAATAGCCGTAACTTGCTCATTTTAATCAAATTTATTCAAATTAAAGATATTCTCATACTCTTTCCTCTAAGATCCATATTTCATATGTTTATTTAACAAAAATATTTTATTCGCAATAGTATAAAATAATATTCATAATAGCATGACAAATTACTCATTATAACATGAAAATATAATCTCAATAGCAAAAAAAAAAATTCATAACAATAGGAAAAAATATTCGTAAAATATGTAAATTTACTCGTAATACCATCTGTGGTGTTCGTTCATTTTAGCATATTTATGTTTATAATATGATACGATTGAAAGTTGTATTAATTGAAATATTAATTGGCACAATTTTAGCATGATAATTCCTTGATTTTTAGCATAATATTTGTATTAGTTTTAGCATGATATTTCATTTGATTTTAACATGTTGTAATAAACCATAATTGAGAAATAATAAACCTTAAATGAAATGTAATGTACCTTTGCTAATTTGTATAAAGTAAACCTTTATTGATCTGTAAGCATGATTCAACATGTTATTATCATTGATTTTAGCATGATCTACTAAATCCTAATTTGGACATATAAACCATATTTGGGATGTTAGCACGACTTTAGCTTGATATTTCCTAGATTTTAGCATAATATTTATATTGATTTTAGCATGCATGATATTTCATTAGAATTTAACATGATCCAATAAAAACAAATTAGGTTATAATAAACTTTAATTGGAATGTAATTATTCCTAATTGGGATTAAAAAAACTCTAGTTAAGTTGTAATAAAATATAATTTGAAGAATATGTAGTCATATACAGCGTTAATATAATTTCACAAAAATAATGTACTGAAACGAGTGTAACATTATGCTAAAAGTGTATAAGATATGATACTCTAATGAATACATCATAAAATAAAAAATCAATCCCTACAATTCTAGAAAATAAACTACTCTCATACTATCATGGTGTATGACATTTTAACTTGACCTATAGCTCATATTAGCATTGTGTTTACGACATTTAACCTTAAACTACTCTCATATTAGTATGGTGCACATGACATTTAAGAAAGTCTTATGTGCACTTGAATAAAATTAGAAATGATATTTTTCAGTATTAAATTAATTTTTTATAGAAATTTTAAAACCCTAATTGGAATTAAATAAACCCTAATGAGATTAAATTTAACTCTAATTAGGTTGAAATAAACCCTAAAAAGGAAATATTTTATATTTTTCATCCATATTTTATTTGAAGTACCATAGGTATGCACCATCTTAAATAAAAGTTCATAATTTTTTTTAATTCAGTATATTATATGAAAACATTGCGTTTATAATGTTTTAGCTTGAAACTACTCTCTTATTAACATGGTGTATACGACATTTTAGCATGATAATAACATGTAAATTTACTCTTGATAACATGTATTATTTGTTCACTTTATCATAGTTATATGTTCAGATTAGCATCATATCATTTTCATTTTAATTAGTGAGCCGAAATTACATGAGAATAAGAAAATATGTACAACATTATTGAATTATCATATATAATACCTAATGGTGATATAACTGAACTCTAATTGGGGTGAAATAAACCCTAATTGGATGAAATAAATTAAACACTAATTGAATGGAATAAACCCTAACTGATATGAAATAAACCCTAAAAATTAATGTTATATATTTTTTTCATCCATATTTCTTCGGATAAACAAATATATTCGAGATCTTAAATGAAAGAACGTGGAAATTTTTTTAATTTGATATATTATATTCATTTCATTATAGCATGGAAAAAATATATGAGAATAACATGTACATCTATTCATAATGTTAATTATATACATTGTTCATTTATTTTAGCATTGTGATATGTTCATATTAGCATTATATTACTTTCATTTTAGGATTATGAAATTGTATGAGAATAACATGTAAATATACTCATAATAAAATTTGTGTCGTTCGTTCATTTTAGCGTAAATATATGTTCATAATATCATGCAATTATATTTATATTAACATCATATTGTTTTCATTTGACGAAATCGCGTAAGAATAAGAAAACACATAAATTATGAAATAAACACTAATTGGGATAGATTGAACCTTTACTAAAATAAAATAAGCCCTAAAAATGAATATTTTATATTTTTCATTCATATTTTTGGGATAAACAAAGGCATGTATGTGAGATCTTAAATGAAATAATATGAAAAAATTGTAATTTGATATATTGTATGAAAAAAACATTGTGTTTATGAAGTTTTAGCATAGTGTATAAGACATTTTAGCATGACGTTATCAGTATTATGTTTAAATGTGGATGGAGTTATGGTTGTTTAATTGAAAATTTTTAGGTTATTGTGAAATTTATCCAACATGTAACTCATAACAGCACCATTTATCAGATATATCAGAAACAAATCAAGAAACACTAAAAATTCAAAATGCGCATATGAACGTCAAAATTAAAAAACAAATCATCAAGAATCCAAAGTCATGTCTGAACCAGCAATATCGATTTCGATTATACGCATAGAAAACCTTCTTAATCTTATATATATTTATAGGTATAGTATTTTATTATTTTAATAAATTATTAATAATTATCACAATTTTTCCAATTTGTGTTTATAAAAAAATACAGAGAGAGAGAGACGAGAAAGAGGAGAGAGGAAAAGTGGGAAGAGAAAAAAAAAAGTGTGTACGAGAGAAACAAAGGGAGAGAAGAGAGAGAGACATGCTTCAAAACATAAGAATTATTGAATTATCATAATACCCTCTTTTACTTAAAATTGTAAATAATTACAAGTATGTCACCTTCCATTTGACCAAAGTTTATCCAACTAAATAATGATCATAATGACTGAGGTTAAATGTCAAAGTCAAGCCAAATTAAAAAAGAAGGAAGCAAGAGTATAATCATCAAATCCTTATAAAAATGACAATATCGTCACTTTTTAATAAAAATCTTAAAACTTTAAATAATCATAACTTGCTCGTTTTCTAATCGGATCAATGCAAATAATATACCAAATTAGAGTTATTTTCATGCTCTTCAATTCAAGACCGGTCATATCTATGTTTTTGCAAATAAATATGAATGAAAAATACAAAATATACGTTGTTACTCGTATCAGGTGCAAAAATACTTCCGTTAGCTTTTAATAATGGTTCGTCAGCATTATGATAACGTATGTTAACGAAGCATTTATTTTATGCTTACATACTGTATTTATTGTGCTAACGAAGCATTATCATAATATTAACGTAGTACACATACTTATTATTATTATTATTATTATTATTATTATTATTATTATTATTATTATTATTATTATTATTATTATTATTATTATGTTTTAGTTACTGATTGATTATTATATGTGGTTTATTTAATCAAATTAGAATTTATTTCATTCAATTAGGGTTTATACCTTATGTTGACGAAGCACTGTTATATGCTAATATAGTTTATATGTATGCTAATAAAACAATATCATAATGCTAACGTTGTATATTTAGATTGCTATTATGGTTTATTCCATTAAATTAGAGTTTATAATTAATTTTTAAATTTTAATTCCATTTTTAGATCATTGGAGTTTATTACATCCGAATTATAGTTTATTCCATCCAATTATGATTTATAATTACTTTTTAGAATTTAATTTTTCTTTAACAATATGAGAAAATATTCATTAACATTACAATAATATTTCGTTACCATGACAGTAATGCTTCGTTAGCATTACGATACTGTTATGAACTATCCAATATCCTTTTTATAAATATTAACGAATTATGTTTGGATAGTTCCTTTTTATAAATATTAACGAATTATGTTAATAACCCACTTAGAAAAACTTATCAAATATTACAGAATTACCATCACTCCTTTTAACTAAATCTAAACCTTATATTTTTGTTAATTGATGGTGTAAAATGAGTCTGTAGTTCTCAAACCATGTTTCGTTTGTATTATACTCTCTCCGTTTCGAAATGTTTGTTGTTTTAGATTTTTTATTTTGTTTCAAAATGTTTGTTGTTTTTTATAATTTGACATCCTCTCTCTCAATTTTAACCCTCTCAAATCCTACAAGATTTCTTGAGTCTAACAAAATGGAGAGAGAATATTAGGGGTGAGCAAAAAATCAAAAAAACCGAAAATCGAACCGAACCGAACAAATTCGGTCCATTTGGTCCGGTTCTTTCAATTTTTCGGTCCGATTCGGTTCTTTTTTTAATTAAAATCCGATCATCAGTTTGGTCCGGTCCTGCAGACAACGGACCAAATAGACCGAATAGACCGAGCTTTTTTATTTATTATTAATTTATTATTTTTTAAATTATTATTTGTTGGATACTTCTGCTGTTTGCATTGTTATTTGTTGGTTTAGTTCTTTATATTAGTTATAAATGTTTATTTATGATGTTAGTTATAGATTTGTGACATTTGTTTATTATTCAGGCGATTATTTCTACAGTTAGTCAAACAATTCAAAATAAAAAAAATAAAAAATTAGACCGGACCGAACCAAACAAATTCTGTTCGGTCCGGTTCGGTCCTCCCTTTAATTCGGTTCGGTTCGATCCTTCTTTTAATTCGGTTCGATTTGGTCCTAAATATTTTCCAATTCGGTCTATTCGGTTTTATGATTTTTGGATCGAAATAGACCGAATAAACTGAATGCTCACCCCTAGAAAATATAGATGAATTAAATTTTATGGCATGTATGAGGGATGAGTATATTTATCCACAAAATTAATTGTTAATTCTAGATAAAAAATTAAAACAACAAACATTTCAAAACGGGATATATATATATATATATATATAATGCGATGAGTAGTAAAATCTTTGTCACGTCACGTGTTACACCTTTAGTCACGTGGGCCAGGCATTGTTGAGGGACAGAAAGTGGGAAAGGAAATAGAAAAGGCTACTGTTGCTATTTTGTTTGACAAAATAAAGAGAGAATTAGAACCTCCCATTCCCTATATCATAATTCATATTGCCTTTTATTTCGGTCCATGAATTCATCTCTCTTTCATTTCTCATCCAAAACGGCTTAATTAATTTCATGTTTGGAATTACAAGTTGGTTTAAGCCGTTAGATGTTATATTCATTTTCAAATATTTTATAAAATCATATCATTTAAGAGAGTATGATTGGTTCAATTTAGGATTCATTCATCCGGAAGCAATGTACTAAATCCACTGTGATATTGCCATTGGTATTCTAATTTGGGTAAAAGTTAATTTGAAGTCTCTGCAGATTCTTTTGGGTTAATTGCTAACATATTTTAATTTGTCCCAACAATTCAAACATTATGTTTTGATATCCTATTTTTATATAATCTAAGACGGGGAGCAAATTTTTGGCATCCAAAATATAATGTGCATGGCTAGTTAGAATCAAGGAGATTGATTTATAACAAACTAAATATACAAGTACGTACTATTCTTCTTATTTCTAGTAAATCACATCAGATAGATAAATTTGGAAAAGTTGTGACAAAAGTGTTACTAACCTCAAATATAATGTTGGGCATTAATGTATATCATTAACCCTATTTTTTGAAAAAAATATACACAAGGGATCGGAATAGTGCAATTTAAAAAGGAGAGTGAAGTGTAGTTTGGTGTAAAATGTGGAAAAGAAAAGGAGATTTGGTGCATTTGGTAGATAGAAACAAAACTCGAAAAAAAGAATGTTAACGTGAAAAAGGGTTAACGGACAAGCAATACTATCTACTACCACTTTTTGATTTGTGATGTATATTTTATACTGTTTCTAAACAGTGTGTCGCAGAAACCAAGAAAAAAGAAAAGAATGTGTATTATATCAAACTATGAAGCAATGGTGTGGAACAAGTTGATAATTACACTTTCAAGTATATATACAAATTAACACAGAACTATTTAATTAATTAGCTCTCTCTCTCTCTCTCTCTCTCTCTCTCTGGGTGCTCGATGACCTTTTCAGCAGAAGAAAATGGGCATCTCCTTTTGGTGCGTGCCCACTATTACTATTACCGTATTTATTTAGAATTTAGAGGTCTCTGCACATGCTTCATTTTGTCGTGTTTTGTGGGGCTTTCTCCCATTCTATCTCCCTTGTTTATTGTTTTGGGCAAAATTCTCAACAAACCTACAACCCATAGCCATGAGTTATTGAGTTATTAATGTGTGTGTGTGTGTAGGTATAGTATATGGTATATGGTATATGGGGGGGATCGAATGAATAATAAATAGAATTAATTAAAGAAAAGGAGCTAGCCAGGTAGGTAGTTGCAGGTAGCGCATGCAAAATTCCATAAGAAGACAGACTAGACGACTACGGTAGGCGTGATTAGAGGCACACCATAAATCAAATATATACACACCTAGCTACCTTCGATCCATCCATTTCTTTAAAATGTTTTTGTCTGCAAATTCTATCAGTATCACAACCTTCCACTTCAAATATGACAATTTTTTCCCATTCTTCCATCATTTTCATTCATTTAACCACATATATGTATATAATTATTAGCCTAGCTACCTCAGCTCTATTTTATTTTGTTTTATTTATTTATTGTTCTCTGTTGTACCTGTAGTTTTGTGCATGTCCTGCATCTGTTTTTTGCTCTTCGTTTGGGAGTTTGCTACACTAATTAATTTTAAACGAGTGCTTGATGAATTAGAGTGTCACTATATAATTAAATTTAGTATAATTTCTGCACTAAATCACCCCAACTATGAACTAAATCATTCAACCCTTTTAGTTCACTGACTAAATTTAGTGCAAAAACTACGTACACTACAATAGCGTCGAGCATTGGAGGTCAGTACTGTAGTTTCTGCAATAATTTTAAAAATGTTTCCATGCACCTTCAAGCGCTCTGCATTAAAAAGAATATTTTCAAATAATGAATATTATTTGAAAATATTTTATTTTATTTTATTTATAATTTCAACCATTGGATCTACCTAATTCATTGGATTCACAGGCACTAAACTTAGTGCAATACTAGTCGATCAACTGTACTAAAATAGTACATTATTTTTTAATATTTAATTTTCAATTTTCAATTAATAATTCATTATTATGGTTGATTTTTTCAAAATTACATTTTTTAATCTTTTTAATTCATTTTTTTTTTGTTGATAAATGTTGACTATGATTATTTATGTTGTAATTAATTTTTATTTTATAATAAATATTATTAAAATCACAAATTTAATAATAAAACACGGAGTGAAACACGAAATAGTGTAATAGGAAATTTCAACCCCGGAACAACACCTGTCTTCAATGGCTAAGAGAGTTAATTGATTAATAAAGATGATCTTTCTGAGATCAAAAAATAATTATTTCAGGTTAAAATCATACAATTTAATAACATAATGTTTTAATTCGGCGGGTTAATTGTAAGTTGCTGTGAGTGTTTTAAAAAGTTACTAGAATGACCCTTCGTGCGATGCACAAATAATACATTTACAGTTATTGTTATTTTATTAGAAATTGTAAATACGAAATTAATATTATACAGAATATTTAAACTAAAATCCATACAATAACTTTCAAAGAACTGTAAATCTTAAAGATATGCGAGCTTTGATCGTCCCGACTCTTTGTGAATATCAAAATAGTAGAAATCATGTGTAAAAGTGAGATATCTTGAATCAAAATCTACCGGTTCCCCGTTACCCCAATTCAAAAACAAAAAGGAAATGATTGGTTTTATTATATGTTAAGTTTTTCATTATAATTTTATAAAAAAATATAAGATATTCTGTCATATTGATTTTAAATTTTTTAGTTTTTTACTTTTATGTAAATTTAAATATCTTAAATTTATATTTTTCTTCAACATAATGAATGGGTACACTGTTGTAATTACTTTTAGATTAATAAGAAAATATTTTCAATTCATCAATTTCAATGTTCATTTTATTGTATATGGAATTTGTTATTTTTGCATTGATACATAGTTTAATTTGAAATTTGTGACATTATTATTTATTAAAAGAAAAAATGATTCGTGTTTGATTAAATAATATATATATATATATATACATCAAAATTATATAGAAAGATGACCAAAAAATATAAATTTAAACTTTTTGAAGAAATCTAAACTAACTAATAATGTGATGAGAGTAAATAAATATTCAAGAAGTAATATGAAAAAGAAAAAGGAAAGTGTAATTAGACCAAATAAAAATAATTTAAGAGATGAGATGTTGCTTCAAAAAAATATGTTTGCTCCGTCAAAAATTGGGATAATAAGTAGATTAGTATAATCATTTATTTATGTACATACATTATATGTGTATATGGAAAGTATCAAAAGTAAATGAAATTAAATGTAATGATACATAAATTTATATATTACTATAATGTCCATATAATGTTAAATAAAATGTCTACAATGCCCTTTTATAAATAGGCGGGAAAATAAAAGTGTATTATAATATATATATATATATATATATATATAGGGAGAGGATCAAATGAGAACCCTCCCCCTAGGTAGGAACTAGGAACCAATCCTAGCCCTTGTTTAAGTAAATCTGGACGGCCCAGATTAAAACATATTTAAGTGATGGGGCGGTGGCATTGTGGTAATTTTTGGTAACTTTCTGGACGGAGGGGTAATATAGTAATTTAATAATTCTTACCTTTTGTTCTGTTTTTGTTTCCATCTTAATCCTTCCGCTTTTTTGGAGTCAAAATTCTTTCCTTAAATTCTTAATCTCAGTCGGAATTTTTTCCTTAAATCTTATCTTTGATTGTGTTCGATCTTCTTCGTTCGTAATTTGTAGCGAAGATAAAAAACTGTTTCACGGTTTTTTATTTGTGAAGATCGTTTTATTTCTGTAATTGTTGAAAATCAATTTGTCTTGAAATTTCTACATCTCTGATTCTATGGCGACTCCAGGTATGTTTTTAATTTTGCATTGTTTGATTCAGTTTTAATGGTGATTAATTTCGAATTCGTTGTATCGTATTGATTCTACAATTCTTTCTATTGGAGTTTATTTACGTTTTTATTTTTTTATTGATTTGATCTGTTTTTATTCAGTTTTGTGTTGTATCATTCGTTTTCTAATTGTTAGGAATGCTAGGGTTTAGTTTCAGAATATACACATGCATCAATTTGATCTGTTTATTGAGTACGTAATATAAGACATTTTAGCATGTTAATGTGTTAGTTTTAGCATTATAAGATACTGGTTTTATATCGCACTCTCTCAAACATTTACAAAAAATGTTGTGACTTGGCTATATAATTTTACATACACCATGCAAACATTAGATTATTTTGTTGCTAAAATGTATGTTGAACAATGCTAGAATGTTACATAGCTAATGCTAAAATAAAATTCGTGTGTCTGAATATCTCTTGATGTGATTGTATTATTATTTTACCTTGTTCAATTTATAATTTTTTTTATTTTAATGTGTCAGCGTCTTCTGTTTCAAGTGAGCATAGTAATATGACTGTAGAGATATCTCCTGGCATGACAGAATATTTTATACCACATTGTGAATTGAAGCCAACTGTTGAACAAAGTTTTAAAACTCTGGATGAGGGTGTGAAATTTTATAGGATCTATGCAGAATCATCTGGTTTTGACATTCGTCTTGGATCAGAGAAGAAATCTAAAAATGGTACAACTATATGGAAATATGTTTACTGTAGTCGAGAGGGTGAGAAGAATGCAGTAGTTAAGGTTGGTGATTCAAGTGATGTAGTTAAAACAAAGAAGCGTAGAGTCTCTAAAAGATCTAATTGTAGGGCTCGTATTGTGTTCAGGTTTTGTTGTGAGAAAGGATACATTGTTAAATTGTTTGAAGAACGTCATTCTCACCCATTAGTTTCGGATGATTTCAAAAGATTTATGAAGGTGAACAGAAATTTAGATGATGTGCACAAGAATTTTGTTTTGAATTGTGCTAGAGCAAACATAGGTGCAATGAGATCTTATAGGCTTTTTAAGGAAGGTGTTGGGAGCTATTCTGATGTAGGTTGCACTGGAGTTGATTTCAAGATTTATGCTCGTGACTTGAGAGCATACATTCATGGGGCTGATGCTCAAATGGTATTGGATAAGTTTCATTTAAGGAAACAATCACATGCTGGGTTCTTTTTTGAGTATTGTGTTGGCAAAGAGGACAGACTGACACACATTTTTTGGGCTGATGCCCTGTCAAGGAGAAATTATGCTGCTTTTGGTGATGTTGTTTTTCGATTCAACATATAGTTTGAACAGGTATGTCATGTTTTCTAATTTTAGCATATTTGGGTATAGAGTTTTAGCATTATGGATATACCATTTTAGCATTCAGTTCTAATTTTAACATTATATATATATAAATTGAGGTATAACATAGTTTTAGCATCTCGGGTTTAAAGTTTTAGCATTGTGTATATAGCTTTTTAGCATTCTGTTTCATATATGTTACCATTGATCCCAGGATGTATTTTATTTCTTCCAGTAGTACTTAGTGTTTTCTCTTTTGTTTTAATGATAGGTATAACATGATATTTGCTCCTTTTACTGGGAAGGACAGCCATGGTAAATGCGTATATTTTGGTGTTAGTTTGCTGTCAGGTGAAGATAATGAGTCGTATTCTTGGGTATTTGAGAAGTTTCTCAAATGTATGGGGAATTCTCCTGGTATGATAATCACTGATCAAGACCCTGCATTGAAGATTGCAGTAGAACAATCTTTTCCTGATTCTAGGCATAGGCTCTGTATGTGGCATATCATGATGAAGGTTCCTGAAAAGGCTCCTCGTATGTTGAGGAAAGATGAATCGTTCATGAAGAGATTAAGTGATGCTGTTTGGTCAGATTACAATGAACCTTCAGATTTTGATTTGAAATGGAATAATATCATGGTGGACTATTGTTTGACTAATGATAGTTGGTTCAATTCTATTTTCATCATTCGAGAATATTGGATTCCTGCCTATTTTAGGAAACTACCAATGAGTGGTCTCTGTAGAACAACTTCAATTTCAAAGAGTTCTAACAGTCTATTCAACCACTACATCAATTTCAGATCAAATCTAGTTGAATTTTTTATGCATTTTGATAGTGCTATTGATGCACAGAGACATGCATATGATCTGCAAGAGAGTCTTGACGAATCAACCGTTCCAATAACAAAGACTCCATTGGAAATTGAAAAACATGCATCTAGTATTTACACTTCTGAAATGTTTAAGAAGGTGCAAGAAGAAATTGTGGCTTCGTATTTTAAATGTAGTGTTGCAGGAATTAATCACTGTGATTTTGGGCTGCTATATGATGTTGATGATGGGAGTAAGATTACTCACAGGGTGACATACAACAAAGAAGAAGATACTGTTGAATGTAGCTGTAAGAAATTTATTAGGGATGGCATATTGTGTTCTCATGTTTTCCTCTTGTTAAAGCATCTGAAAATAGTTTCAATACCATCTAAATATATTGCTTCCCGTTGGACAAGAACTGCATTAGTTAAGCATATTCATGGTGGTGGTGCTGAGGTATTTGGTAAATCTGTTGTCTCGGATAATAATAGGAGTTTGCTAAATCAGTTGTTTTCAGAGTTTTATTCTTGTTTGGGCTATGTTGAGCGTGATGTGGAGAAGATGAATTCATTTTTAGCTGGTTTGCAGAAGTTGAAAGCATTGTTTCAGTGTGGTGATATGGAGGGTTCTACTTCACATAGAAAGACAGTGATGTTTGAGCAATTCTACGGTTTACATGCACCTTCTGAAGTTGTTGTTCATCCACCAATTCCAGTTAAAACAAAAGGTAGCGGCAGTCGTTTAATATCTAAGAAGGAGGCAAGGAAGAGAAAGGAGAACAAAGCACCCAGAATGTGCAGCAATTGTCACAACTTGTCAGATCATGATGCTAGGAACTGTCCATTTTGATGTTATTATAGTGATTGGATATAGTTCAATATGATGTTTTATCATGTTTGTGAATTGTTTTCAGCACATTCATTTTGAACAATATATATGATTTTTAATAAAAGTGTTTATTACATTTCCTTTGCAGTAATTGTATTATTATTAAGTTTTATTAATCACACTTACTGTGCAGAATATGGTGTCAGATTCCTTGTGCATATTTTGTTCATGAGAAGATGCTAAAATGAGAAATGCATGGGGCTAAAATTATTCAAATAGGAGGCTAAATTTGGTGTGACATTTTCCAGTAGGGTTCACCATTCCCAATTAGGATTTATATGATCTCAATTAGTAGTTGTGAGATTCCCATTAGGGTTCACCGTCCCCAAATAGGGTATATTGGGTTTCATTCCAATGAAATCACCGTTCATGAGAACATGCTAAAATGCAAAACGTATGAGGCTAAATTTGGTGTGACATTTTCCAGTAGGGTTCACCGTTCCCAATTAGAATTTATATGATCTCAATTAGTAGTTGTGAGATTCCCATTAGGGTTCACCGTCCCCAAATAGGGTATATTGGGTTTCATTCCAATGAAATCACCGTTCATGAGAACATGCTAAAATGCGAAACGTATGAGGCTAAATTTGGTGTGACATTTTCCAGTAGGGTTCACTGTTCCCAATTAGGATTTATATGATCTCAATTTGTAGTTGTGAGATTCCCATTAGGGTTCACCGTCCTCAAATAAGGTATATTGGGTTTCATTTCAATGAAATCACCGTTCATGAGAACATGCTAAAATGCGAAACGTATGAGGCTAAATTTGTTGTGACATTTTACAGTAGGGTTCACTGTTTCGAATTAGGGTTTATTACATTCCAATTAATTCTGATCTGATGCGAACTAGTAACTATGAGATTCCCATTAGGGTTCACCATCCCCAAATAGGGTTTATTGTGTCACATTCAAGTCAAATCATTGTTGCATATTTTGTTTATAAACTCATGCTAAAATGTGTAATCAATAAGGCTAAAATGAGTGAAGTAGGATGCTAAATTAGAAGACAAAATGCTATGATGCCAAAATCAAAAGAACAATAGCATTATCCATCAACCTAATACTAATACTAATACTAATATTCATCAACCTAAACTAACTATTATCCAATTAATCTAATATTTATAAACATAATATTGATGATAAATTTTGTCTTGAGAATAGTAGAATTTGTTTAAGATTACAAATCACTGAGACAGAAGAAATTCTTCAGCACTGATCGGAGCATCTTGACTTAACACCCTGTAGAATAAACTTGCCTCTGCTTTGTTCCTCACAGCTTGGATATTACTGTTTGCACTGAGAATTGCAGCACAGTATTTGACTCTCATAAACCTGAGCTGTTTGAGATTGTTTGGCTTTATTCCACATTTCCAATTCTTGAACCCGTCTCCCTTGTATGTTTCCAAATGTCACATCGCAAATAACCCACAGTCAATTTTGTTGGTTTCATTCCTCCACGGCATCTTCAGTCTCTCAGCAGAGTTGAAATTCTTCAACAGTTGTGCCGCTTTTCTACTATGTCCATTATTCCTCAGGAATTGTACCAGAAATTTGACCTGTATATTTTTTTATTGTTAGTGGTGCTCTGATGAATATTTAACATTTGTATTTGTTTAGTTGTTCATACCGTGAGGTCGGGGATGTCGCCATACTTGACTCTTTCTTCACCATCTAGCACTGAAGAGTTGTCGAGTATGTCGACTTTATTTTTGCGAAGACAGATGGAAACAATATAGTAATGGTTCAAATTGTATATGGGAAAGAGGAACTACACATGAATAGTAAGATTATGTGAGTTTTGTTCTTCTATAATTAAAAATCTCATGTATATATTTGTTTTACCATTTCAATTTCTGCGATGTTGAGTGTTTTGATCCTCTGAATCTCTCCAAGCAGTGTCTCACAGAATTTGGACATTCTTTTCTCCTCATCCCATGCTGCAACAGGCTCTGAAATTGTTTTCCACTGTACAATATACAAAAAAAGCCTCAGTATAACAATTTTAGCACCGTGGAATGCACATATTAGCATATAGATATACACATTTTAGCATCGGACTGAAGATCTCCAAATCACTTACAGTTGTGTCCCTTGAACTGAAGAATCTTCTCGGGGAGTTCGGAGCTCTCAATTTTTCTTTATGATTCAGGATGGTGCTCCACACATCGATAACGGCATAGCTAATGTATGTGCCAGGAGCTAATGTCTTCAATTCATTCCTTCCAATGAAGACATCATCATCTGAATAAAGAAAATCATTTCTGCAAAAATCAGTTCTTTGTGAGATGTTTTCAAAATAATTTTATTTTATAATATGAAAAAATATTGAAAGACCATATATTAAAATTACTCATTCGCTTCCTCATTCATCATCAACCACATGTACAATTCCTTCTCAATCTTGGTCAACTTTTCATTTGTTGTTATGGCTTTCTCTTGGTAAGGAGATACCATCTTGTCAGTTTTTTTCAAAGATGATTTAGTCCTTGTGACCATCCTTTTGTATCCCTACACGATTATACGAAATCATAGTTGTTATGTCAAGATTGGCTATCATGATAAAATTTTATGAAGTATAATAATATGTAAATTATTTAATATTTATTTACCTCAGCCTCAGAATCCTTCTCAACAATCTTTTTCTTATCCTTTCTCACAGCGCGACGACGCTGAAAATTTTATATAATATGTTATCAATGTTTTGCTTGGAAAGGTAGTGCATGCTAAAGTAAATTTGGACAAATTTGTAAAATGATTTATACAAAATGCTAAAATGTAACTTACAGATTCTTCTTCAACAGTAGAAACTTGTTCCTCTTCGTGTGGAGTGTCATCAGTTTGCTCCACAGCTTGATCTTCTTTGTCTGTGTTTTTATGAACACCCTGGAAGTTTGGATTATTGTGTGATTATTAGTTTTTCAGGTAATGCTAAATTAAATTATAGACTGATGCTAAAATATGTATTTGACAATGCTAAAATGATTTATAAAGCATGCTAAAATGTAACTTACAGATTCTTTTTCAGCATTACAAACTTGTTCGTCTTCATATGGAGTGTCAACAATTTGCTCCACAGCTTGACTTTGTTTCTCTATGTTTTTATCAACAGCCTGCAAGTTTGGATTATTGTGTTATTGTTAGTTTTTCAGGTAATGCTACATTCAATTATAGAATGATGCTAAAATATGTGATTGGTCATGCTAAAATGAGTTACATGTCATGCTAAAATACTTACATCGTGCTCGTTCTCATGTTCATGTCCATGTTCTTCCTCTTGAGTGACAGCATTTCCAGCCTTGTCAGTATTTGTCTCAACAACCTGTAAGTTTGGAGTATGCTTCTGATATTAAGATCACAATAATCTGAGCAAGATATTCATGGCAAAATCAATGGTAGAATGTTACTCACATCATCTTTCTTTTGAGTCTGTTCCTCTTCACCTTCTTCCTCAGGTATCTTCTCAGTCTGTTCTCCTTCATCTCCTTCCTCAGCAGTACCTTTCTCTGTATGCTCTTCATCACTCATAGTTGGTCCAAAATGAATAGGAGAAACATATTCATCTTCATCTTGAGTGTGAAGAGGTATCAATGGCTCATTCTCTCCAGCAATTCTTTCTTCATTTTCATCCGTCATCATCCTTTCATTCTCCTGAGTAACTTTGAGGACTGCGTCTCATCTCTCATAGTTATCATCCAGGCTCAGAGTAGGGAAACCATCTAACTTCCTCTTGACATCATATCTTCTCAATGCAGCTTTCTCTAACTCCTCAATCGCAGCAATGTGCTCTGGACAGGCCCAGAAATCATCATCAAGTTCTAGTGTTGTGTTTACATTTTGCTGAGATGATTCTGCCTTTGTCAGCAGAAGTACTGCTTGAACCATCCTCTTGAATTCTTTTTTTCTCAGCATCTCTTGCGGAGCATCATCAACAATAGTAATTATTTTTTCGATAGCTGCAACAGCTATCTTTGCATTCTTCATTATCCCTTTCCGAATTTGCTCAATAGGTTGTTGGGAGCAGCTCGGACTGGGATCAGAATATTGAGTCACATCCTCTTCCTCTTCCTCATCTTCCTCTCCTTCATCTTCCTCTTCTTCAACTTCCTCTCCTTTATCTTCATCTGTCTCATCCTCCTCACCATAATAAGGTTCAGAAACTGACCCTAACCCAAATCCACCTGCACTCTCTTCGAGTTCTTCTCTGTCAACTAACAAAGCATTTCCCCATTCTCGTATGAGCGGCACATATCTGGGTACATACCTGGTGTACAGGACTACCCTATCGACATACACAAGTTGTTGCATTGTTCAATTATTGTACTAATTAGTATTGATAATAATAAAAAATAGTGTAAAATTTATACAAATATTTGCTAAAATGAAATATAGATATGGAGTCTTACAGTCAAGAACAAGATAGGGCCTGTGAAGTCTTTTTCCTTATTTCTGTGCCAGGTACTTGCATGCTCAACCAAGGCTCTAAGTGTGAATTCACACCAGTTGAACTTTGACACGTTGTCAATATCATCTAACAGATGCATGATCTTCGGAGCTAAATAACCATTGCCTCCATTTTCTATAAGGCAACTTGTCAGTAAGACCATGAAATGTATCTTAAACCACCTTCCACCTTCAACATCCTCGATCATCTTTGTAACAATGTCAAACGGTAGGATTTTGTACTTTTGTTTCGTCACTTCCTCTCTCCAGCTATCCATAAGCTTACATGGATGATTCATTTTCCTTCTTTCGACAAGTGTTTCACCTTGTGGAAACCCAAACGCGATTGCAACATCATCCTCAGTAATTGGAACACTACCTCCATTATTTGGAAGTTCAATCTGGCAGCACCTTGGATTGAAATTATCTAGAATCCAGAAGCTCAACCTTTGAGGCATGTTGAACACATTCAAGTATAGGATATCTCCAAATCCCATACTAATGACAGCTTCCTTCTGTGCATCGTTCATTCTCCTAATTGCTTTAGTCAGAGCTGCTGGGAGTGCTCTGCTCTTCAGTGTTGGCCAAACTTCTGGCTTCTTTGTATTCTTCTCCATGACCATCTCAACTTTCGATGATGAACACTGAACTTTATCTTTTTGAGAATCAAGTTCTTCCTCAAGAATGCGAGCAAGAAATTGAGATTTAATTTGTTTTTGTCTGTCCTTGTCATTCCTTGCTTTCATTCTTCTTTCAGCATTTGTTGCATCAGTTTGTCCAGATAAATTTGTTTTTGTATTTTTACGCTTCAAAGTATTTACATACGTTTACATAACACACAATCACTCAACATTGTCAATATAAAAGACTCACAGAGAGATGCTAAAACTGGAATTTACTCATGCTAAAACAACATTATGGACTATGCTAAAACAATTATTTTAAATATAACTGTAAAAATATGTTAAATCTGGCTAAAATTTAGTCTACGCTTTGCAATGTTAAACATATCATTTAAAACACCATTAAAGAGTACGCTAGAAAAATGATTTTAAATATACCTTTAAAATTATGTTAAAACTAGGTTTTAGAACATGCTAAAATTGGGGCTTCTCTATGTTATGTTAAACATGGTATCTTGATTATTATGGCATTTAGAAAAAATTAACTTTATTGTCTTACTTTTTTCACCATTTAAAAATTCGGCACACGTATGGTATTATATTACGAGACTCATGCTAGAATTATAACAAGTTTATGCTTGCTTTCCTAGTGTTAAAAAAAAACCCGCAACAAGTTTAAAATATGTTCAAACCCTAACTTTTTTGTTCAGATCTTTGAATATCTGTTCTTGTTACAGAAATGAAAAGTGTACCGTTTTTGTTGGTAGAGGCTTCAAGTTTCTTCTTGTCCGCCATTTTTTCCGATTAGAGGTTGCGGTTTTTTTTTTAGATTTTTTCGTTCTGTTTTTTTTCTGTGAATGATACTTCTGTGAAAAGCGGAGTTTCAAAAGAATCAATATATGCGTGTTGCAGTTGCAGGTTTCTGATCAGAGAACTTTTGATTTGAATATGTTAACTATTTACTAAATTTAATTAAAATTACATTTTTGTCCTTCATAATTTAGGCGGGATAGAATATTTTAACATATTAATTATTTTATTCGATAATTTATAAGTATTTTAACATACTAATTATTTTTTATTTCTTTAGATTAATTTCTCCATCACATACTAATATTTTTAGGAATTTTTATTTTTAATCTTAAGCTTCTAATCATCGTGTTTATTACATTATTACACTATTACAGTTCAGGGTCTAACATGCTCAAATGAGAATACTGTAATGCTAAAATTATAGTACTATGATGCTAAAATTAATTTAGAATGCTGAATACGATACTCTGGTTCATGTATTTTTATATTCGATCCCAATCTTTTTCACTGATGCTAAAATTAGAGGACTATTATGCTAAACTTAAAGGAATATGTTGTTAAATTTAATTTAGACCGCTCAACATTACATTACATTCTCGTTCTTGATTCGTTATTTCCCAATTGGTTTTTAGTGATGTTAAAATGGAACGACTATAATGCTGAAATGAAAGAACTATGAAGCTGAAATGATAGGACTATGAAGCTAAAATTAATTTAGACTGGTCATCTTGTATAATATAGCAATCTAAAATGAAACACCAAAATCCAAACAAAGATTGTGCTAAAACATATTCATACAAAAAACACATAATACAAACTATTTTTTCTTATTCAGAATAATAGAATCAATGTCAACTGAAGGATTGTAGCGGATTTTTGCCTCAGCTATGATTCGTTCCTTTTCAATGTTACTGTCTGCAGCAAGTATTGCGGCACAGTACTTGGCTCTCATGTATTTCAACTGCTTCAAATTGTTTGGAGTTATGCCACAATTCCAATTCTGCCACTCATTCCCATTGTACGTCTCCATATGTCTCATCACATATACCCCACAGTCAGATTTGTTTGTATCATCTCTCCATGGCATCTTCAGTCTTTCAGCAGGCTTCATCTGCTTTGACATTTTTGTGGCTCTTGTCTTTTGGCCGTTGTTGTAGAGGAAATCAATTAAAAATTCAACCTGTATTTGAAATGTGGCCGTTGTTTCTTCATATTAGTTTTATGTGGTTTGAAATGTGCAATCATGTTGTAATTATATGCTTACCAAAGTTTGTGGGATGTTACCATATTTCTCTTCATTCTCATCACCATCCATGGCTGAAGAATTGTCAATTATTTCTGCTTTTTGTTTCTCAACATCAATTGCTATCATGAAGAAATGTTGTGAGTAGTATATTGGGAATAGGTACTGCAAAAGAACATGCTAAAATGTATAAGATAAGATGCTAAAATGAATTAAATAAGATGCTAAAATTGATTAGATAAGATGTTAAAATGTAAGATGTTATGGTTATCCTGGAATTTCTTCATGCTAGAATAAGTATTATTTTACCAGATCTATGTCATCTATGTTCAAGTGTTTGAAGCTCTTCATCTCTATAAGAAGCAGTTCTGAGAACTGTATCATTCTTCTCTTTACATCAAAGTGTTTTGGTGGGTGTGAAACGGAGAAGCACTGTCAGTCAAAATTTTAAAAAGTTATAGTTTATTTTTATAATGTTATAATATGAATGCAGGTATGTATTTTCACTTACAGTGGGAACTATTGTGGCAAAGAATTTTCTGCAAGATGATGGACCTCTTACTCCTTCATTGTGGTTCAATATTGTACTCCAGACATCGATCACAGATGAGTAAATATAGGATTATGCAGTCAACGTCTCCATGTCCTGCATTGTAATACTCACACGACCATCGGAGTATACAAATTGAGATCTGTAAAATCAGTGTGTTCTTTTTTTAAGTAATTTCACTTATCAGATAGCAAACATAATGAAACATTATCATAAAGAACTTACAAAATTGATTCATCATTATCAATCAACCAGCAATATAATTTCTTCTCATTTCTTGTAAGCTTACATGTTGTCCGTTGAATCTGTTGTGTAATGTGATTCATATCATTATCAGATGCCATGTCATGCCTAGGTGTGATTAGAACTGTACTGGAATGGAATACATGTGATGCTAAAATTAAATGTACCTCTTCATTTTCTGTTTCAGTATCTTCACCTTCAGCCATTTCTTCATTTATTTCATCATCCATGTTTTCAATAGCATACACTACTTCATAGAGTCCTGATACTTTCAAAATCTGATTCCACTTTTCATTATGTTCTTCTTGTGTGAGTCCTATGCTGAAGCTTGGGGCATCATCAGCCATCATTTTCTTAAAAGCGTCTCTCCTCAGTGCAGCATGCTCCATCTCAATTATTGCATTGATGTGTTCTGGACACGCCCAGAACTCATCATCGCTCTAAGAAGATGATTTATGTGTATTCTGTGCTGGTGAGGTTGATGGATCAGCTTTCGTGACCATAAGTGCAGCATCAATCATCCTCTTGAAGAGACTGTCATTCAACATCTCATTGGGAAGATCATTAACTAGATCAAGTATTGCCTGCATTGATGTGGTTATTGTCTTCGAATGTTCAATGATCATTTGAGCTATAGATTGCTTATCTTTCGCAGTTGGAGATCGACATCTTGGAAGTCTGTTAGCGTTGCTCGTCTCAGCATTGCTTGGCTCTCCATATTCTATTGCTGCAATCGCAACATCAGCTCCTTGATACTCCTGTCCAGCATCATCATTGAGCTCCATGAATGCATCCTCTATAAAACCCAAACCAAATCCTCCTGCATCAATTTCCAGAACTTGTCTCTCAAACAAGAAGTTTGCATCCCATTCTCTAATAACTGGCACTGATCTTGGCACATATCGTTTGTACAAAACCACCCTATCAACATATAGAAGTTGTTGCATTTGGAAATATTGTTAGAATTCGAATTTCAGTAATATGAAACAATGCAAAAAGAAGAAGTTAAAATCGGTATATAAATATGCTAAAATTATTGTAAATCTATGCTAAAATGATAAGAGTACAATAATTGTGAGGATTTTTACCGTGAGGAATAGTATTGGTCCCCTGAAATCCCTTGCTTTGTTTATTTGCCACCGTAGCGAAGCTTCCACCAGACATCGGATTACAAACTCACACCAATTTAGTTCTGACACGTTGTCAATATCTTGTAAATGGTGCATGATGTTAGGATATATGTATCCATTGCCACCATTTTCAATCAAGCAACATGTCAGAAGCACAATGAATTGTCTCTTGAACCAATCTCCTCCTTCAACATCTTCAAGCATATCTCTCACAACATTTGATGGCACAATCCTATATTTGTGCCTGGCAAATCTTTTCCTCCAAGTTTCAGTCAGTTGACATGTTGTGTTTCTAGTCCTTTTGCTTGTCAAGGTTCTGCCCTTCGGCAATCCAAGAACCAATAGCACATCATCTTCATCTAAGTGCACTCTCCCTCCATTGTCAGCAAGTTCTATTTCACACCTTCTTGGATTGAAGTTGTTTAAAATCCAGTATGTCATCTTGTGCGATAACTCTTTAACTTGTAGGTTTAGGATTTCACCAAATCCCATATTGATCACTGCTTCTCTTTGTGCCTCATTGAAATTTTTGATTGCATTAGTCAGTGGAGATGGGATTGCTCTGCTTGTCAGAAGTGGGTAGCCATCTTCAACAAGTCTGTAGTCGTGTTCAGTTGTAGCTGCTTCTTTTTTCATATCTTCTTCATTCCTTGCATTTTGTGTTCTTTCTTGATCTTCCTTAACAACTTTTGTTTTTCATTTTCTTGTATCTGCATAATACGGCATGCTAAAAAGTATTGGACAGAATGCTAAAATATATGACAGGGAATTCTAAAATGCAATTTTAGTAATAGATCTCTCAAAACAATGCACAAGACCATCCTAATAAATTTGAGCAATGCTAAAATGTATTATTCAGTTTGCTAAAATTTATTACAGAGAACGCTAAAATGTATTAGAGGAAACGCTCAAAACAATGCTCAAGACAATCCCACTCAATTTAAACAATGCTAAAATTTATTACACAAAATGCTAAAATGTGTTATACAACATGCTAAAATGTATTACACAAAATGCTAAAATGAGGATTTTGCAAACACGCCTTAAAATCATGTACAGGGAAATTCGTGTTCTCTGTATGCTAAAATCAACGTTTCTTATACAGTTAAAATAACATAAATTCTTCGAAACCAGTTCAATGAATTTAACTACTACGCATATTGATACTATATCCTGTATTTTTTCGAAAATCAACGAATGAGCAATGCGAAAAACTGTTTTTACAACTTTTTCTGAATTTGCGATTAAAGAGTAATGAAATCTGAAAAGGTATGGTTCTTTTTTGTACCTTTCTCCAGTTTTGAACTTGAATCGGTCTTTTTCTCCGCCATTTTTGCTTTGCTTAGTTCGATTTTAATTCGAACCGTCGTAGATTTCGATTTCTTCACTTTGAATCTTGTTTTTTGGTTGGTGATTTCAGTTTCGCAGCAAAGAAGTTGAATTTCGACAGTTTTTTATTTCTGTTCTTCGTGAAAAGATAGCAATGTCTACAGTATTATTTTTTTCCGATTTTGCCCTTAATGAGACGCGCCAATTGAAATTTTTTGCGATAATTACAAGTATGCCACCGAAATTCTGAATTGATCTGGGGCGTAGATTTTTCAAGATGGACGGATGGGATTGGTTCCCGGTTCCCACCTGGTGACCGGTTCTCACCAGATCCCATCCATATATATATATATATAGGGTATGGTTCACATGAGAACCAATCCCCATGTGAGAACTAGGAACTAATCTCAACCACACAATGTTTTAATCTTATTTAAATTTTAAACATCCATAACTTGCTCATTTTTCATTAGATTAACGCAAATTATATATCAAATTAAAGCTCTTTTCGTGCTCTTTCATTTAAGATCCATTGTTCATATGTTTATTCGAGAATATATTTTTTCGTCCATAATAGCGTGATGTTAAACTCATAATAGCATGACAAAATATTCACGATAACATAGAAGTATACACATAATAGCATGAAAAAATATTCATAACAGCATGAAAAAATATTCATAAAACACATAAATTTTACTCATAATAGCAGTAGTAGTGTTCGTTAATAGTAAGACATTATATGTTCATACTAGCATGTATATATGTTCATATTAGCATGCATATATATATATTCATATTAACATGTATATATGTTCATAATAGCATGATAGTACTCTCATTTTAGCATACGAAATTTATAAGAATAGACAACGGTTTTAAAGTGCTGTCTATATGATTTCCGAAAATTATGCTCAAATATTACAAATTTGCCACTCCGCCTTTGACCAAAAGTTAACCAAATCTTAGCCATCTAAATCAAAACAATGGATGAATGAGATGAGTTCCTAGTTCCTACATGAGGTATAGGTTCTCATTTGATCCATCCTCTCTATATATATATATATATACACCTACGAAAACTTACCAATCAATAAAAGTGTACATAACAAGTCACATGATATAAATTTTAAATCTGCTTTAGTTAGTAGTGTTTTAATTAATTTGAAATCCTTAGTTCTGAATTTTACCTCAATACTAACTGCAAATCAAATTCTTTTGAATGAAACTCATCCACGAGGATCTCTACTGCCCGTTCTTAGGGCCTAGTAGAGAAAATAAATCTCATCACGTGCCATAGTAAGTGGATGTCGTCAAGACTTAAAACTCCACACTATGACTCCTTGCAAGGCAGAGAGAATTATCTCATCTCTTGTCCTCACACCAACATAAACTACTACAAATTAAGTTCTTATACAGTGTGCCGAGCCCATGCAAGATCAAGCAATCAATCTTTTGATGAAAGAAGCATCGGCGTACCAACAACCTCTAAATACTTTGTAAAATTAAATTAAAACATAAAAAATAAAATTGAAAAAAATGAAAAAAAACACTAATAAATTTGATAACAGAATGCGAAGAATGGATTAGATAGAGGATCTCATTTGCTTATCTAGTGCTTTAATTTTTCTATCACCTATTAAATATATGTTTTATATTCACAATAAAAAAATAACAAAAATCCAAACTACTATTAGCACACAATTACCTAAACAAAAAATTAATAAAATATCCATGAATCTCTCTCTATTTAGACATAAAGGTTCAAATAATCCTCTCCAGAAGGTGGAACGAATATTTACACCTGGAAAAAAGCCTTGCTTGTTGTGTGGTCTTAACTCACGCAAAAAATATATATGTAATTTACACCAATAGAAACTATATAGTGAATTAGTACAGCTAACAGCTCAGGCTATGCCTATGCAGCAGATTTTGGTCCATTATTAAGGGAAGAAGAAGCGTCCTGCTCTATTTCTTTGCGGGATGCTTCCCACAGTCTGCGCTCGATTTCCAGTTTCCGCAGCTCCATTAGACCTTGCTCAACTGCGCCATAAAACACATCACTCTCTTTACCATCCATGAACAAGATATATGGTTATAGAATAGCATATATTTATCCAGTTATGGA
This sequence comes from Perilla frutescens, assembly GCA_026008535.1. Lineage (NCBI taxonomy): Eukaryota > Viridiplantae > Streptophyta > Magnoliopsida > Lamiales > Lamiaceae > Perilla > Perilla frutescens. The sequence continues at coordinate 22,457,302 of BRKX01000010.1, read as the reverse complement.
GCACAGAACACAAAAAGACTCACCGTCAACAGCATCATGCGAAGTTGGTGATTGCCCACTACGGCTGATCCAAAATTTGAGTCTCTTGTTAGCTATTTCCTCCTCTATACCATAAGCTTTAGCTCTTCTCCAAAAGAATGTAAGCCATGCCTGTATTTGCACAATTGTAGTGATTGGTCAATGGATCAGAACGGTAATCAATCAGTGCAGGATCTAACTTGTGCGTACAAGAATAATGCAGAACAGCATAGCTTTTGAAAAATGCGTTCTGGACCCAGAACATTCATATTGCTGAATGTTACATCCTCAATTTTCAGATATCACCCGATGATGAATGTACGTACCATGGATGCAAATATTTCAACTATTCCCTGTTTGGTCATCGCTTGAAGTCGAATGCTCTATCATACCAATCATCCTTCCCAACAGGATATTTTATGTTTAAAAGATTTTTTTTTATTAAGTAGTACCACGTTGAAATTCTAACAATGAATATTGAGGTGGACTGTTAGGAACTGTCAAATGTGCCAGTAGATACTAATATGAGTTGAAGACAAGGAGCTGCAAACAGACGAACCTCTTTGAAGAGTACATCCTCAGATTCTTCCGGGCTCAGTTCTGTAAAAACAATAACAATTCAGGGGAGAGTTTATATGTATATAAAATTATGTGAGAGGTCCACAAAAGGAATATCTTTGAAAATAAAAATAAAAATAAAAATGTCAATACAAGGCACCACGACTACATTTAGAAAACTCTTTTTTCCTTTGAAATAACTCTTTCACCCCTTTTTCAAAATTACACATTCCTACCTTGAGGTCTATTGAAATCATAATAAACCCTTCCTGAGATTGGTCACATCATAATTACACCCCTTTTAACTTTTCCCTACATCATCATTTCCCAATATCCCCACGTGTTTTTTCTTATATCAAACTAGTAAAATATCATAGACATATGAAGCCTCTTTTAATCACCAACCTAACTAAACTTCGATCTATGTATAAACTTTTTTTTTTTCTCATATCTTGCAAAGCTAATGACATCAGCCAGGCCTAAAATATTCACAGAACCTTTTTTTTTAAGAAAAAGGAAAAAAAAGGTTCTTCAACCCAACTAATTCAATGACAGCTCAAAAGATGGAAACAAGCAGCAGAGTCACTAACAATAGAAGATAGTTTGATAGAATAAATAAAATCTGAAACACAACTGAGGTCAATTTTATCAATATTGATATTTTTTAGGGTAAATATTGATATTTGGAATGTGCTTATGAAGACTGTAAAATCCAATTTCAGAATTTTATCTTAAGTCAGACATGTTATTTCAAGAAATATTAGTATATATATAGTAATTTTCAGACAGGCTGTGTAAGTTTGACTACAAACAATTTTTTCAGAAAAACAACAATGGGATTGAAACTCGTCATTTGTCAGTTACACAAATTACTGTAGATGGTGCAATAACTGGCTAGGATTATATATCAGATGACAATGGAAGCTTAGAAAGATGGATATTACTCAAAAAAACCTTAGGGAAATACCTATGGCTGTACTAAACCAATCCTCACTGGAGGTTCAGGCCGTGTAAGGTAATTCAGTGCAAGAAAGGGTCAAACCCCTGGATCATTAGCCACAAAGGAAGGAAGATTTGAAATTCCATTGATTTTTTTGCTGATCATCATTTTCTATCATAAAGCCATGCTGGCCTATATGTCAGGCAATGACAAACATTAAGGGACTACATATAAATATTCTTCCAGGGATTCGTGTCTATGTCTAAATCATATATCTCATGATGGAGGTAAACCGTAAATGTGGAAGTGAAAACATGTCAATCTAAGACCCAGTAGAGAATGCATACTAAGGGACCATAGGATCTCACCGAATGCTTCCATATACTTTGGATCAATTGGCGACTTGAAATCTGTCAAAAACAATGGAGAAAAAGTTAAAAGAAAAATAAACAAGGCTCTTAATGACTCGTTATGACTTATGAGATGCATGTTCGTGCTGTAAGTAAGAATTCCAGTAACTAAAAAAAATCATGCTTTATAAGCTTCAGAAAGAAATGATGATGAAGGCTAGCTTCACAAAGATAATATTTCCAGTACTAATATTTGTCTTGGCATTTAACATGTCAAAAAACACAATTGAAAGTTTTGATTACACACCTAATCTAGTTTCTTTAAGACAGAAAATACAGGCTTAAATGAAAATATTGAATTTGAATATTGAAGAGGCAGTTATTAGAGAACAAAAGTTTTTTGGTCCCAGAAAGAGTCTTCAAACAATAAAATACATTGATTTGGTCACAATTTTCCCATAGCATAAGTATTTTTTTAAATTAGGAATCTTGCCAAAGAACTGGCCACCTGATTATGATTTACAGACACTAAGGACAAACCTGGATTTGAAGTCCTAGTGGAGTTAAGACGTCTTTGTTGAGCAAATGCAAGAACAATAGAATCTTCAACCTAAATGATAAAAAAAAAAAAAAATCAAATTAGCCAAACCAATCATCCAGAGCAAGCAAACGCCAGAATCTTCATTCCAAAATCAAGCATAATTCACATTCGGAAGGACATGGAAAATACTCCTTTAGCAACCATACTTGATAAAACATAGTCTGTTTGCCAAAGTATCATGACTCCAATTTGAAATGGAACACAGCTACAATTATAGTTCATAAAAAAGTGAAGATTCTGAGCATTTGTGCAATATCTTTCTTAAAATTAGTCCTAGAGGATTAGGTAAATGATAAGCGATCATGTACTAAATATAAGGGCATCTTTAGATTATTACTTCAAGTAAGTGAGAGGGTCCTTCTGGGTTGAAAATTTTTCATTTCAGGAAATAACTTATTCTGGAATGTTCTTAAAAATTCAGCAAAAAAAAAAACGGAGAGTATATCTGGACTGCTAAAGTTATTAATTCTTGAGAAAACAAGAAGCACCAGTAAGCATAAAAAATGCAAGTGCTGGTAATTTTTGAAAGGGAAACCTTCAAAGAAGAAAGTTCTTTTAAGCCCATCTCAATTGCCAGCATGCTCTCAATGTTTCCTTCTCCAGTAAGATCGTTAAAATCCTCAACAAGTTTGCTTCTTTGTGGGTTGTTATTACCTGCACAACATCAGACAGGAACAAAGTTGTTAAATTCCAAAGTACAAGATAGTGCATACAAAATCTCAGATTCAACTGCTTTTAAGGGTCAGAAGATGGAAATCAGCAACAGATAACTAGCCTTTCTCCCAGCATTCTTCCTTAGCCTTCTGTCCAGCAGACAGAACAATCTCCAGAGGAAGAGGTGCCAAAGACGACCAGTATTCATGCTTTGACACAGCAATATCAGCACAGATGCCTGTTTGGAAGGAAGAATGAAAAGGAAACAAATAATAATAATCAAGTGTAAGGTTTGACTTAGATTTCTACCCAAAAAGTGCTCGCTAAGAAGTTTATTCAGCAAAAGAAGTACTTCAAGGAAAAGAGGCAGTATCCCTAGACAACCCAAAAACAATGAGGGTGGAGAGGTTATATACAAGTCTAGCAAAGTGCAGGAATAACACTTTTCACCTCCTCTACAGACCTTGCACTGGATCAAATAGGAACTCAATTGAAGACATAAAAATTAAGAAAATTTAACCTGTTATAAGCATGTTAATTTACTTTAGTCATGTCTTTGAAAATAATACAAAATAATTCTCATGCAAAAGAGCTGAACACATTCAATATATTTGATTACCATGTTGAGCAGCTAAGCCCCAATATCTAGCTAGCCAACACCTTTTAAGAACAACTTCTTCCTGCAAATGTGAATTTTTCAGAAAAGAAACTGCAGGTAACACTTTTACTTTTCACGCAACAAAGGCACCAACCATTTCATGTTGGGTCAACACCATTCTTTGTGTCATTGAGCGAAGAGCTTTAACTTCAGACTCAGTTCCACGTAGTTGTTCAACAACAGTCGCAGCCTCTTTCTTTGCAAGCTGAATCAGCAACAATGTCACATTTTTAAAAGTATATCCTGGACAAATATATCTAAATAAATCGAAGTTAATACTTCTCACCTTAATATCAAATTGCAATGATGACATTTTCACATCTACATCTTTTGCAAGCTTGGCCTCTTTAAGAGCAGCCTAGATCAATTTTATAACAAACAAGAAAATCAAAAAGGTCTGAATAATACCATTTCAGATCAATATGCCGTAGCCCGTAGAGGACAAAACAGGCCACTTAATGAAATTAAAGTCCAGTGAGGACAACTAAAGCAAAAGTTACCTCTCTTTGACGTAATGCAGCTTCCTTTCTGCAAATTATTATAATAAAATATTATCATATTCACAATTGAGAAAAATGAGACAGAATGAATGTCTCTGTTTGATCTATATACCTGCTCAAAAGTTTAGCTTCCAAAGAAACTCCTTCTCCAAGAGCAGCTACCTGAAGAGTAAATCGTTTAATTAATACGTCAAGCTGCTCAATAAGAAAAATATGAAATACAGCTTGAACTCGGTTAAGTAGCCTGAAATAGATACAGAATGAAAACAAAAGGATGATCTGTGAGTTTTGGATTTTGTTTCAAGCGAAATATAGTGACTTTAAACATAAGGGAATATTTTGAATGAGTAGCCATAACCCAGAATGATCGCTGGAGAAGCCAATGCCCAGGAGTCTTTAGATCCAAAAGTCAGGATATATGAGTTCAAAATCGGTCCATGGTAACTGTACATAAACATAATTTACCATACAAAAGAAGAACCCTGCCCCAATGAATGCAATAAACCAAAGTGCAAGCTCCATGACTTCGTTATAGGGACCCCAGGAAGTGGCCAACTTGACAACAATATTTGGATGAGACAAGAGTAAGGCCAGGCAAGATCGACAATACAGAATGAGTATCTGCTTTAAAACTGTATCTTTGTATTGATACAATATAGTAGCAGAACAGGAGGAATCTGAAGTATGCTGAAAGCTATATTACTGTTTCAAGCTCATGATTACAAGACTTATTAGTAGACATGTAATCCACATTTAGGGGATCATTTAATCAGCCAAATTCCTATAGACCAATTGTTTGTGCATTTTGTATCACAAACAAATAACATCTGGGTCGTACACATTCCAAAATGGTAAACTAAGACCTACAATTTGAGATTTAAGAGCTTGTGAATGCAAATAAATATGCTTACATATGCTGCGTGTTCTTTAGAGCTTGTTGGTTTGGTGTGGCTGGGTGGGTCATGTGCACAGATAAATACAGGCACATAAAGCATATGAGATGCGCAATTGGCTTACCAAGACAAATGACATACATCTTTTGAGGTTTTTTATTAGAAGCCAATGGTGAAGATGTACTTGCAAATTGCAATATTAGCAAATAGAATGAGAATGCATCACCTGTTTCTCAAGCTCCTTAACTCTTGCTTCAGCTGCTTCACGGCTCTCCTCTGCAAGTCTCAGCTGTAAAATTCGGATCAAACAAATTAATAAACATTGGTTAGCAGGTTCATTGTGAATAAGAGCAGTGCAGGGAATAAAAGAAAAACAGAGAAAGACAGACCTTTCCAACAATATTCTCATTTTCTTCTTGCAGCATATCGAGCTGTTACATAGTAGGTATTATTGTATTAGTTTGAGAGTATACAACCAAAAAACCACAGCTTCTTTAAGATCTAAACAGATAAAGTTTAAGCATGCCAAACATACTTCGTCACGGAGTGCAGAAGAAGCACGCCCGTCTCCTGAATCTTTTAAATTTATCTGTCCTAAATCTGTTGAGAACCTGCAGTTAATATTGATACCAATCAATTCACACAATGCTGTAAGACTAATAGATAGTTCATGCACTAAAATTTAATATCACAAGGCTGTGAGCTAAGATATTGGCATGCAAGGACTAAGTTAATGAATCAAAACTCTTCTACAGGAGAATATTTTCCAATTGAAGTGCAGAAACTCGCAAAGACTCAAAGCATCTAAAGATGGATTTTGAGTACTTTTTTTCTCTCTGCCTGCTGCTAGGAGGATCAGTGGGCGGAATAGGTGCAGGAGTCTTCAGTGAAGGCCTACTAGGAGGCACAGTCGGCGTTGTTCTAGTTGACATTGCCGGTCTTCCTGTTGAGGTTGATCGGGCTGGTTGAACATCCAATAAGTTTTGAGTGACCTAACAAACCGATGTTGGAAACAATCAAAGGTAAGAAAATCCAAGTTCGCATTCAAATTATGGTTCCTTCTAGACAAAATGCACACCTCTGCACGAACTGTGCATAAAATTTCACAGATCTCACTACGAGGTAAATTTTCCGCATTTTGTTTCCAAACAACAATTCCCTCAGTAACAGATGCTCCCCGTAACCACATTGCAATAATTTCACTCATATAATATCAAAATTACAAAGAGTAAATTCAGTTATTCTTAAGATTAAGCCATAGCCAACGTTGGTACTACTGTGAGAATTTAATTCCAAATGCAGCTAAAAGCACAGAAAGCAGTGCCGAAGAATAACACCTTTTAACTTTCCTTCCAAATTAAATGATCAAACCAATTAAACTCCATTAGAAACAAACCAAGGAGAGCTACTTAAAATTACCGCATCGGAAGAAGATCTACTGATCTTAGGAGACGGAACGACCGGCTTGACGCCGGCACTGCCGTTGCCAGCTCCATTAGTCTTAGCAGGCGGCCTGGAGAGAGAAAGGGGAAGAGGAGGATTGAATCGGAGTCCGAAATCACCATCATTGTCTCCAACACCGGCGTCGTCGTCGTCGTCATCATCGGCTGCTTGCGAAGCCATGACCTGAGCCAGGCGCTGAGCCGCGGCTTTGGCGGCATAGTTCTGAGTGCGTTTGATGTTGGAAATGCCGCTCGCCGAAGACGAGCGAGCGTGGTGCCCACGCGCCGGCGACGAGCCGCCGGACTCGCTTCCCCACTGGCGTATTTTCTCCATTCCTGCGGTGATAAATGCTGGAATCAAAAGAGGAAATGTGAGTTGAACATGGATGAGAGAGAGGGGAGACTGCTGTTGTTGATGTGCGCCTAGATCTTCCACTGAAAAAATGGCGGTGTTTTTTTTGGGTGTCGGAGAGATTTGCGGAGATTTTCAGATATTATTTTGTATAACACTATGGTTTAAACTCCCCTTGTTGAAGAAATACTATTTATAGTACGTGATTAATCATATATTCATTACTTATTATTCATAATTCAATCCATTCCTTATTTCTTTCCATCTCAAATATATCAAACAGAAAAAAGAAAAAGAAAAAAGAGTAGTCAACATCAGGCTCGTTCCACAGTTCCACTTAGATCTAATATGCATATTCAGTATTCAATTTTAGATTAACATCAACTCAAAAAAAGAAAATAATAATAATAATAATAATAATTACATGAATACACACACACACACACACACACACACACATATATATATATATATATATATATAATTTTATTTACTATTCTTTCTTTTTAAGAAAGTCCTGAAAATTTGTTAAAAAATGGTTCCCGCAGTTTAATCATTAATGACATTGGAACATAAGTCTCGATCCAAACCTAGCTCCAAGTTGTAGCCGTGATTAGGTTGTATCGTTGGCCAATACGATTGATTTTAATTGCTTACAAATTTAGGAGTTCATTAAATAATTTCACCCAATTTCAAAGTAAGTAAAATATAATTAATTCTAAGGTTAAATGTGTACACATGACTTTCGTCTATTTTATAAAAATATCATAAACTTCAAAATAAGTAAAAAGAAATTCACGATCTTTCAATATTTTATAAAAAAAAAATTACTAGATAAAAATTTCGGTATCGCATTTGTGTGTTGGCATGCCAGAATACAATTTGGAATGGTTATATTCACTTAAAAACATTTACACGCTGGTTTCCGACTTGCTAACACACAAAGTCAATGCTGAATTTTTGTATCGGTGATATTTTTTATAAAGTTTTGAAGGGTTAAGATTTTTATTTGTGTTTTTGCATATTTTGAAGCTCGATATATTTTTACAATCGGACAAAAATTGAGAATCTAAATATATATTTTGCCTAAAAAATCTAATTCACTATTGTATAGACCACAACAACCACCACAACATATACTAATTATCCGAATAAAATTGTTGTCAACAACTAGCACACCTTTTTTTTCCTTCCCTTTTTTCTCCAAATGGTTAACTAATAAATAAAAGATGATAGTCATTTGGTATGCTCAAACATTTTTTTTTATATATTGTTCAAAAATCCATCAAAAATGTTCTCTTGTACATGGCCTACTAGTAGAGTAAGTTAGCTTGAGAATAACATGTTTGAATCGAGTTTGTTACACATAATTTTTTATTGTGATTTATTTGTATTTCTTATTTGTGGTTTGCGAGCTAAAATGCATGAGTAAAGTTACTTTGTACACGGTATTAAACATAGTTTACCCTAGTCACATAAATAAATAATAAAATAATCCAAAGTCAAATTAAGCTGAAAAAAATGTTTTCAAATTGTTAAAGACCCGAAGAGTATGCAAGTTGTAAAATATTCAAATTTTATAGGAAACACACGAAGATGCACTTTGTTATTTAGTTGAAGTAGATATATATTAATAAAATGGATAATTGTCTTAAAATATACGAATTTTATACTAATTTTGATTTTTCACGTGATTTTTAAAACGTACTTTCAATAGCATTAATTTAACAACTTTTACAATCACAATATTTACGAGTTTTTAGATATGAAAATTACATTTCTCATTACAACATCAATGAGTTTTCATCCCTAATTCCCTACAACTTAATCGGTGAGTTTGTATATTCATAGTATGCTTATATTTCATTTTAAAATGATCTAAAAATTCATACATGATTAACTCCAAAAGTTGTTAAATTCATATTACTTAAAATTATTTAAAAATTTAAAATCGATGCAAAAATTTTATATTTTAAAATAATTATTCCGCAATAAAGACATTAGAGATAATCTCAACATTTTATTTGATATCGCACAACTAGTAAGACAAAGTATAGATTATTACACACGCCACTTAGGAATCTGTGTTATGTGATACTATAATGAAGTGTCAATGTAATGATTGTTATTTAAAACTGATAATGAATAAAATTTGCTTAGGGTGAAAGCAATTCGTATAATTAGAACGTGCACAATAGAAAGCCATTCGTATAATTAACGCGTGCACAATACAACTCAAAATAAAGTCTCTTATCATACTTTGAACTCAAAATCATACTCAATACAACTATCAAACGGGTAGATCACTAGCGGGTTACTTGCGTCACCTCGGCCCGATCTGGAAAAAAAGTTTCTTATTTTTAATTTGAATTTATTATTCACAACTAGGATTTATATTTGCTTCGAAATAACTAATTATTAAGTGCAATACACGAGACTACGCATCAGCGTCGAGCGAATACATCGTGCGAGTGACAAGTGTGTATATATTTTACACATCTTTTGGATATAATTAATAATGTTTTCAGTTGAGTTGTTATGTGATTTCATAGTTTAATTATGTGCTTAATTTCATACATTTTGGATTTTTTGATGTGTTTGTTAGTTTTGCAATGATTTAAATAGATTTGTCGAGTATTTGATACAAAATGGTCAATGTTTGGAAAGTTGGAGGATGATCCAAATATGCTTTGAGCTTAATTAATTACTTAATTAAAGCCTTAATTTGAATTGGATTAAATATCAAAACCCGTGAATTTTCGAGGCCCAATATGAAAGACGACTGAGTCGAACCGACATTTCCGATCGACTCGGCCATGAAGAAAATGTGAAAACCTAAGTAGGCACAACACAATCCAGTTGACTCAACTCTATGTAAATTGTAAAATTATGCTTCTGGATTGACCCCAATTAGGTTGACTCAACTATGGGTGTGTTCGCGAAATATTAATTTCATTCTCCAATTAGCTAGGGCTCAAACTATACCTATATAAGGTCTCAATCTTATGGATGAAAAAGAGAATATTAATACGCTAAGAAAGAAAACCATAACATCAAGATGAGAAAAATATGATGAAAACTTGTACTCAAGAAAGAGGTGTCAATGGTTGCTGAGAGCGTGGATGTCACAATAGGGATAACATAGATAATTGAAACTCCACCCAGTGGTTTTATAGTTTTATCTGTTAATTTTGTTATGAATATATATACTCTTTGTTTTGATTCTTTAATTATGTCTAGCTAATTTCATAGTTATATTCTAGAGGTTTTGAATAATATGAATTTTATTTATATGATTTGACTTGTTTTTTCTGTTATCTTTCGGGCTTGATTTTCTATGATTTATCTCTCGTTTATGAGTTTTTTTTATCACCATTTATGCATGTCAGCCAATTAATTATATGAACACACCCTTGAATATTAATTACTGGAAAGATAGAAATTGGGTTATCCGTATTTAGAAGTATCGACCAACTGAATAAATATTGCACATGGCTAAATAATCTTAAATTGCTTGATTATGAGTAATGACATGTATGATGAACTAAGCCAAGAAGTACATGCTCATTATATTTATGTTATGTCAATATTTTAATTAGCAGTCTGGTAACCATTGATAACATAAACGTTGATTGCATAAGTAAGAAAATATGAATAAATGATATAGTAGACACGTTCCCTAGAATCTGCACTTTTACGTTATAAAGTATCGTGTTTTATTTAATTGAGTCTTTTGTTTATTGCATTTTTTTTATTTAATATATCCAATTATTCATAATTAGAGTCTAGATACTTAATAAAGTACATGTGTTTGAAAACATAAAAATAACAGTTTCTGTAGATACGATACTCTTCCTTGCTGGATATTACAATTATACCGTATATTAGGGGAGAGCAAATGGTCGGTTCGGGTAGGAACTGATTGATTTTGCTAACCCGACACCACCGACAACCACTAATGCCCCTGACCGACCACTGAATCAACCACCGACCTGTTAGTTCGGTCGGTGCACCGAAAAAAAATTGTTTGCTTAATAAATATGGCTCATTCACCTAATCTAATCACTAAAAAATGGCTCATAAGCCCATTTACCTAATCACCCAAAAGCACAATATGCAGATTACTAAAAAAATTAATGATTTATACCCAACAATAAAAATTACAAAACATAATAAATTACAAGTACTAAAAGAGTACATTACAATAATGTAATCTCCAGGCAAATATAGTTTCTGGCAACACAAGAAAATAATCAAAAATCCAATCACAAGAAAAGAGTACATTAGAGTAATGTAATGTCCAAACAAATATAAATCATAGTCCAATAATCCATAGGAATAGCTGCAGAAAATATCCAACATGGCAACACAAGAAAATAATAAAAAATATAGCACATAGAGCACTGAACAAACTCGTCAACTTCAAGTCTTCAAGTCATCATATCTTCCTTCTTCAAATTCCAAAACCATCAAACAAACTCCAAATGCATCTAACCAAACTCCTTTCTCATTACACCCTTCAAATGAAAATTCAAGAAATATATAAATATCAATTAAAATCTTAAATTAAGATCTAAAAGTAAAGTAAATTAAAATTTAACAAACATTCATCATATTTTTCAAGGGTAACCAATTCCTCTTCCACGATTGTTGAATGTGTTGAACGCTTCAACCAATTTTGACCACATATAAGAGCTTCTACAAGTTTAGTACCTAAGGAACTCCTAAAAGGATTAAGAATTCTACCTTCATCGCTAAATGCACATTCTAATGGAACCGTAGAAATAGACATAGCCAAAATATCTCGAGCTAGATGTGAAAGAATAGGCAACCACATTGTTGAGTATCCCACCACTTCAATATATCAAAACCATCTTTCTCTTTTGTAAGAGTCTTTTCACTGAGATAAATTTTCAAATAATTTGTTAAGGCCTCATCTTTACTTTCTGTCATTTGTCGCATGTATTTGTCGTTTCTCGAGTACTTCACTTTCATCAAGGATGAAGGAATGCAACGTCTTGCTCTTGAATTGCTACACTACTTTGAGATTGAGATTGAGTTTCAGGTTGGTGTAATGATTGATAATGATCATAGAGTCTAAACAAAACACTTTTCACATCTCCTGCCAACTTTGAACCTTCCACCTCCCCATACATTTTTCTAAAATAGTAGCTAATGAACACAAACTTGTATCGAGGATCAACAACAACACTTATGTAAATAAGTTTGTTCATCTTCTTCACATCTCCCCAGTACTTCTCATATTTAAGTTGCATTTTCACAACCATTACTTTAATCTTCGGATTTAGGTTGTCTACCCACTCCCTCAACATATTTCCAATTGCATCAATCTCATGAAAAACCAAGTGAGATGTAACATGCAGTGAGGCGGAAACCCTAAGTGTGACCTCATAGAAGACAACTAAAATATCAATCATTGTCTTAACTAATTCCCAATCTGCAGGTGTAGGCACTATATCACTTAAATCACACCTAAAGAATGGATCTTTACCCTCAAAGCACTCAAATGCGTTTTCAAACTTAATTGCAATACTCAATATTAGATATATCGAGTTCCATCTAGTTGGCACATCTAACTACAACAAAGACTTAGATTCTATACCCCATCTTTACAACACTCTCTAAATCTAACCAATCTAGAAGGAGAGTGCCTCACAAACCTAATAGTCTAACGAACCCTCTTGATGGGTGAATTTATAACTTTCATTCCATTACCTATAATCAAATTTAGCACATAAGCAATGCACCTCATGTGAAGGTGCTCCCCTTTCAACACATCACACTCTCGATATGCCAATCTCTCTTTCACAAAGTTCAGACAAGTGTCATTTGAAGTTACATTATCAACTGTAATTGCAAAGATACGTGCAATCCCCCATGAATGCAAACAACCATCATGACTACCCATTTCTTCACCCTTATAGCTATCAACAACACAAAAATAATTATTTTATTGTGCAGGGTCCAATCTTTATCAATGTAATGAGTAGTGATGCATAGATAATTCATTTTTTTTCATAGAAGTTCATGTATCAGTTGTTAGACATACAATCACACCCGAAATTCAGAAAAACTCACGCAACTTCTCTCTTTCATTTAAATACAATTGATATATATCCTTGGAGACAGTCCATCTTGATGTAATTTTGAATTTTGGTTGTAAAGCTCCGACAAATTCAATAAATCCCTCCCCATCAACATTAACTGAATAATATTTTTTTATTTTTTTTCCATTCTACTTACATCACACAATAAATTATATTATCATAAACCAAGTAAAATGATATTATATTATTAAAGCATTAACCATGTTTTGAATATTCAAATTATTTATTATATTTATTGGTTGTGCTATATGTTATAAAGTCAATTCTAAATGGAAAACTCTCTTTATCATTCCATTTTAAATAATTAAAGATTATGTATAACATGTTGATTACCGTATAGATGCATGGTGACTTGATTACCATAATTAATAGATTGTAATCAGTATAGCATATTATGTTAATTGCCCACATATAATTTTATCACTTTGTATTATAAGTTATGTAGATAATATCATTTGGTTGAAGAAGTCCGTAGAAAATCAAACTTCTTCACCAAAAAAATTATGAAAGCCGTTGAAAGTTTGAAAACCAAAAATATGGAACCAAGTTAAAACCAAACTTCTTCCCCAATAATCGCGTGTATTTGTATGTTCACTGATGTCTTTTTTTTTTACGTCGAGGGTAACCCGCAACCGCTACCGAGGTGCGCACTGGATAAACCCCGCCTTTGTGTAATAGTTTGCAAACCACACAGGGGAGGTAAACCACACTTGACAGATCAAGTGTGACAGGCTCACCACCTAATAGTGTTGGTGGTGAGATTCAAATTTGAGACCTTTGACCTTAAGATAACACCACTTCATCACTGGGCCATCCCCACGGGGACACTAATGTTTGTCTTTTTCTTTCTAGGGATTTTGGCAAAAGACAAAAAAATTATGACCCAGTTGTAGATGAATCATCCATCTTAAATATTAACTATGGATGGTTAGTCAATGAAATATTGAGGTAGGCACATATTTACATAATTGATACATTTATTAAAATATAAAATCACACGCTCGCACGCGCGAGCGTGCGCACATACACACATATATATATGCGCGCACACGAAACCAACTTTTGACAAATATCAATATATCACAATTTAATTAGATCTCTCTCTCTCTCTCTATATATATATATATATATTACTTTTTAGTGTATTGCTATATTATTATGGATGAAGGTTTCACTACAGTAAGAGAATTAAACCCTCTATTATTAGAAAATTATGTGTGCGTAATATATGTATATATACAATAAGAAGCTCATGGTTATAAATAGTATCTCGACCTTTTCCGATAAGGTGAGTCTTTTCGAAGTTGAAAATATAATAATATATATTTTCAGAAGATTTTTGGTGCAAAATTATGGATATTAATACATAGCAAATTAATAAGTAACATTTGTTTTTGTAATAAATATAAAAAATATTATACCTGTCACTTAGCCGTGCATTGCACGGGAGAATTGCTAGCTCTATTAAAGACTATCTTTAATTCTCTTAATAATTAACCTTCATAATCCATAAATAGAATTAATATTTTGCACAATATAAATTATTCAAATTAAATTTATATCTTTATTGATTTAATCTAATTAATTTAATCCATATTTTGAATTAAACATTTAATCCAATTAACTATAATTAAATATTTTAATTTAATTTTTTATATTTAATAATTAATTCAAAAATAGTCTTAATTAGGTAACACCATTAATTAATTGGATTCAATAATTGAATCAATTCAATCGATATAATTTCAATCTCTTTGTGTAACCTTCTTAGGTTCACAACTAGTACTAGCTAGTATTAGGCTTGTAGCATTTTACAAGTTAGCGAATAAAAATATGATCTATTAATTTATCTAATAAATTAATAAACTCGAAATTAACTATTTAATTTCGAGAACCTACAAATCATGGGAACATCTAGTAACTAGCATGATCACTTAGCATTATGTGAAATAGCGTGTAAACCTATTTAATTACGAATCGTAATAGACATACGGTTATTTTATTATCTAATCTCCCAATTAGTTCTCGAGTTATGGAATAATACAAAAAACTCAATTAATCCAATACTTATATTTCCATTTCCATTCAATCAATTAATTAATAAATTAATATTCTTCATGCCTTGGCCAATGTCTTATGAATCATGAAAATTAATTAGAAAATTCTCTCGACAAGTGAGTAATAGATCATTTATTGATTACACCATTAATCTCCATATTAATTAATATAATATCCAACATTATCTCTTAATATGATTGTCATGCAATTAGAAACTATATCAAAATGATATATAATTAATGCACGATTGTTGTGGTACCTCAAGTCAAATGACTAATTGTGTGCTATCGTAACTTAAAAATTCTTATTTTCAATAAATTCAATTTAAGAATTTCGAATATGTTTGTTTAGTGAACTTGTTCGCCAACAAGTACCCATATATATATATATATATATATTACACACACACTTACGTCACTATGTTAGCGTTATAGAACATAACATTCTCATCTTATGAGTGTGTATTATACGTACGAGTTAAACTGTTCAATATCCCATCTTGATCAATTATATGATTTGGAACTAATTTAAGATCTAAATACAAAATACATATTCCATAGTGTCTATCATATGTATGATCATGTTTTATGACTTATTAAAATCTATGAATTTTATCCACATGCATATATAATTAACAAGTAATAAACACATAAGATAAATAAGTTGCCTTAATATAATATAATCCATTAAAAAATTATTTACAATAAATATTAAAAATAATATAAACAAGCAATCTAATTTGTGCGACGGGTGCTACTCTTTCATCAATTCTTTAGATTTTAGAACATTTGCAACAATGTCATAGGTCACTACAACTCTATCATACCTAATGACAGACTTAACATTATTAAATTATTCGAGATAACATTTAATAACAAAGTAGCATAGTATTTTTCAATAGTGTCCTCTCCACCTTGTTTCATATCTTAAATTAATTTGTTAAAATCATCCGGATTAACATTAATATCCTTATTCATATCTAACCTCAACTTGAAAAAAAAAATTATTGCAAAAAAAGATAAAGATCAAAAAGATGTTTATACGTAAAGTTCATTAAGTTTATCCCACAACACTTTAACATATATAATGTTAACCACTTGTCTCATCACATAGTCATCAGTCATACAAACTTAACATGATGGAAGACCGAATACTTTTATGCATTTCAATTTCCTTTTCATCAGTTTTATGTTTAGAACACCTAAAACTTTTTCTTTAATGAGGATACATTCCATTTTTATTTCATATTTGAAAATCAGTTTTACCATCGAAGGGAGCCATATGAAATGGGGAACCCATTGTCACATAGATAAAAGAGAAATTAGATAAATACATAATTTTTCCAAGATATCACAGAAAATAGGGAGGACTACGTAGAGGATTAACGTAAGTGCCCTCAAGCAGAAAACCAAACATAAACAAGAATTGAAGGAGGGGTTGACAATTTCCAAGATTAAAGACCAGGTTAACCTCCTGCACATGGGTTCACTTGGGCCTTTAGGTACAAGCATGGAGTAAAAAAACATACAACATGCGGCGAGTCACAGAGACAAACAAAACACACACAGAGTAACGAAAATAGAAACAACAAGCTTAAGAACACGAAGCAGAAGTAGGCTCGACGCTTAACAACCCATATAAGCAAGGCAAAGAAATACACAGAGACTCTAAACTTGAGCAAAAAATGGAGATAAATGGGAAAACCTTGCCTAAATAATGAGAAGTACAATAACAACACCTTGCCTAAAAATAAATAATCCTACAACCACCAAAATCCAAACTTAAGCCCATTTCAAGGAGCTCAACTAAGAATTGAAAAACAAAGAGGTTGAGGGCTTATATAAAAGTGGAGATCCCCAATCGAGGCACTGCGACTTACTTTATCGGAGAAGTCGAGAACACCACCAACACAAAGGCAGCGGGTTGGAGAGGATGTGACTGGAAATGTAACGACCCAATTCATTTTCAATTGGTCGATACCCATTTTCTTAAGAATGGTTGTTCAAATAAAATTTTAATATTATGTTACATTCATATAAGTCGTGCCGATATAACTAGTAATATATACATACAGGGTTGAGTTCATGTGAGAAAAGATGTTGATGTGAGAAATGAGAAAAATGCTTATCATATTGTATTTTATTGCTTAATTGTCATAATTTTATTGCTTAAATACTTTATTACTTAATTGCTATAATTTCATTGCACACGTGGATGAAATAATTATGCAATAAAATTATACCTATTAAGTAGTAAATTACAATAAGATAAACATTTTCTCATTTCTCACACCAACAAATATTTTTCACATGAACCAAAACCTATACATACATATATATATATATAAAGTTTATTACATTATTTATATTTTTTTATGTTAATTATTAAAGATTCTTATTTTTTTAGCTCAAATTAAGTATTTCAAGAAAAGCCCAAACTTTATTGAAGCCCGTATTTTTTTTCTTTTAGCACACTTGATTTTTCAGCATGTGATAATTTATGTAAAAGGGAAACATCAATTTATGCAATTAATATCTTCAATCCACCAATTTGTCTCCATTGATTTTCCTCCGATCACTACCAAATTGATATTTGATTTAATATTTCCATTTTCATGCCCTAGCCTACTAGTATAAATAGTGCACTCAAATCACTTCTCTAATCACACCATAAACATTCTTCTCTTCTCTACTCTAGTTTTCATTTGAGGCGGCGCGCACGAATCTAACTAAGTTCATTTTCAATCAAGTTTTAAAGTCAAGTAAAATGTGGGGTATTCAACGTGGATTATTATGCAAAATATTCATATATCCTTATTATGCATTTTATGCAGTTTATATGTGGAAATTATATGTTCGGCCTACGGGCTGCAGGAAAAGTTACTCAACCTACGGGTTGCATGTTCGGCTGACGGGCTGCAGGAAAAGTTACTCAACCTACAGGTTGTATGATCGGCCTACGAGCTGCAGAAAAATGATACTTGATATGATATGTATTTACTGTTCATATTGTGTATAATCTGGATAAATGCAGTAACCCCACTGAGTTAATAGCACTCACCCCAAAGCTATTATATTTTCAAGTTTATGAAACTCGGGAGCAAAATATTCATTTATCCTTATTATGCATTTTATGCAGTTTATATATGGAAATTATATGTATTCGGCCTACGGGCTGCAGGAAAAATTACTCAACCTACGGGTTGCATGTTTGGCCGACAGGCTGCAGGAAAAGTTACTCAACCTACAAGTTGCATGTTCGGCCTACGGACTGCAGGAAAATAATACTTGATATGCTATGTATTTATTGTTCAAATTGTGTTATAATCTGGATAAATGCAGTAACCCCACTGAGTTAATAGCACTCACCCCAAAGCTATTATATTTTCAGATTTATGAAACTCGGGCGATGACGTGGAGACGGAGTGATGATCAAGATTGATAAATATTATTTTATTATAAATATTGCTTCTGCTGTATTAAACTCTTTTATTTAAATAAATGAGATATTTATTATTTATGAAATTTTGGGATGTCACAGTTGATATCAGAGCGGTCTACGTTTCTGTAGACTTGCTAAAAAAATGATTTATAAAAAAAAAACCATCACTCGTCTGTCGCATCGCGCCGAATAAAGGTAAAAGAGGTTTAAAATATTTTTCTTATGTCGTTGACTTTCTACTCACATCTTTCGAAATAACGATTTAAAGGTGTTTTACTATTTTCAGGTTTACGAAGATAATATTTCAAAATTTCTAAATGTGTTTTACTTTTTCTTCAGGTTTTCGAAGATAAGATTTCAAAAAAAAAATGAAGTGTTCTGCCCTTTCAGGTTTGCGAAGATAAGATTTTGAAATTTTGAGGACGAAATTTTCTTTAAGTGGTATAATCTGTAACGACCCAATTCATTTTCAATTGTTCGTTACCCATTTTTCTGAGAATGGTTGTTCAAATAAAATTTTAATATCATGTTACATTCATATAAGTCGCGCCAATATAACTAGTAATATATATATATATATATATAAAGTTTATTACATCATTTATATTTTTTATGTTAATTATTAAAGATTCTTATTTTTTTTTAGCTCAAATCAAGTATTTCAAGAAAAGCCCAAATTTATTGAAGCCCATGTTATTTTTCTTTTAGCCCACTTGATTTTTGAGCATGTGATAATTTATGTAAAAGTGAAACATCAATTTGTGCAATTAATATCTTCAATCCACCAATTTTTCTTCATTGATTTTCCTCCAATCACTACCAAATTGATATTTGATTTAATATTTCCATTTTCATGTCCTAGCCTACTAGTATAAATAGTGCACTCAAATCACTTCTCTAATCACACCATAGACATTCTTCTTTTCTCTACTCTAGTTTTCATTTGAGGCGGCGCGCACAAATCTAACTAAGTTCATTTTCAATCAAGTTTTAAAGTCAAGTAAAAGGTGGGGTATTCTCTCGGAGAATATATGAACAAAATATTCATTTATCCTTATTATGCATTTTATATATGAAAATTATATGTATTTGGCCTATGGACTGCAAGAAAAGTTACTCAAGCTACGGGTTGCATGTTCGGCCGACGGGCTGCAGGAAAAGTTACTTAACCTACGGGTTGCATGTTCGGCCTGCGGGCTGCAGAAAAATAATACTTGATATGCTATGTATTTATTGTTCATATTGTGTATAATCTGGATAAATGCAGTAACCCCACTGAGTTAATAGCACTCACCCCAAAGCTATTATATTTTCAGGTTTATGAAACTCGGGCGATGACGTGGAGACGGAGTGATGGTCAAGATTAATAAATATTATTTTATTATAAATATTGCTTTCGCTGTATTAAACTCTTTTATTTAAATAAATGAGATATTTATTATTTATGAAATTTTGGGACGTCACAGGAAATGTGCCCTGACGATGACCTCGTGGTTTTGATACCATTGTAGGGTTTCCGTCGGTGGTTCACCTCTCTTGATGTGTTCCTTTCACGTCGACGCTCAAGCATCCGACACGGCTTAGGTAACCCGAGCTCAGACCTCCTTTCGAACACTTACATAACTCTCAGACCAAAGTGGTGGCATACCAGTAGAGGCGGCCACAAAAGTTGCACGATCACGAACTGACAACTCCACTCTTTAGCTCAAGCTACAACAAAATTGCAATTACACTCCGACTAGGCACACGAAGAAGCAAGAGACAGTGAGTGAACATATAGTAGAAAGAGATAGAGGGAATTGTGCACACAATAGAATATGAGTTGTGTGAATAGCAAAACTATACAAGAAATGGGCTCTCGGGGTGGGTCGCTAACGTAAGTGGTAATAGGCGAGAACAATGGGGCCAACGTAACTTACATGTCGAAACTCCCAACACCGAATTTTGTTCCGAATTGCATCAAAACAATATGGGTAATTCTATTTACAACCCTCTATTTTCTCTTCACAACCCCCAAAATTAATATAAATATAAATATTTTTAAAATAGATTAATTTACCCCCACAACCCCCAATACTTAAAACCCCAATACTTAAATAAGAGAATTTACAAAATAAATAAAATCATCCCTTCTTTAAATCATAATCCCATTATTCTTCGTGTTTTTTTTTTCATAACCTTGGCCTGACCCCATCCTTATTGATAAAAGAAAAATGAAAAACAAAATGTTGCTTCATTTTCATTAGGATGTAAGTATTTCATCGGGGATAAATTATATCTATTTTAATTTACAGGTTTCCACGAACTATGATGAACACAATCTATTTTCCCCATCTAAAATAGTTTGTTTGCATTAGAATCCAACATATTTTATATCAACGAATTTAATAAAAAAAAAATGAAGCAAAAAACTTGATATTAAACCTCAACCGGAATCAAGGGAAACGACATTGTTCCACAACCATTCTTGAAAATATTATTTCAGATAACTTTGCAAGATAATTTCACAGCGTGTTGTGCAAAAAGGTGAACCGCCATAGTGGTACTTCGATAAGCATCAGAGACCCCAAAAATAAAGCCTTGGTTAGCCGCAGATCATCATGGCATCACTTCGGGTCATTTCTTTGTGCTTGAAAGCACTCATGGTGTAATAAGATATTTTGTAAAAAATAAAAAATAAGAGACCCATCTGCTCTTCTATCCACAACATTATGTTGAAAAGAAAATTAGATTATAGAGTTTTAACACAATAATGAAATCACAGTTTAAATACTATTTCTTGTTCAATTTCTAAAAAAAATATCAAATCAAATCAAATCAAATCTTTAATCAAGAAAAAATTCAAAAATTATGCGATTATTTTTATGTTTTTTTAAATCCAAAAGAAAAAGAGGGGGTTATTAGAAGAAAAAAGAAACATCAGAAGAAAAAGAGGTTGGGGTTATGAAGGATGGATCGATAATTCTTTTAGAGATTTTCACGAGGGATGGAGGGTTGTAGTGGCTAATTAGTTTATCTGAAAAATATTTATATTTATATTAATTTTGGACGCTATGAAGATAGAATTACCAAACAGTATTTAGGCGGAATGCCGTTTGTTTTATACAAAGTGTGTGTAAGAGGGATTGGGCCTAATAGAGGCCCAAAAATATAAAAAAATCAAGTCGCGCCTCCACAACAATCCCTGTACCCGCTTCCACCACATTCCATCTCCACTTTCTCCTTATCTCACGCTCACTTAGCTATACTCACTCCACTCTCTCTCTCTCTCTTCTCTCTCTCTCTCTCTCCCACAAACGCAACACAACACACACTAACACATGGCAACAGAGCATGAGCAGCCGGACACCCAAATCTCGACCGCCCCGCCACTCGCCAACACCACCACCGCCCCCCCTGCAGACCCACCTCCCCTCGACAATCCCACCACCACCGCCGCCGCCGCCACCAATCCCCCAAAACGACAGCGCCGTCCCAGCGTCCGCCTCGGCGAGATCGGAGGCGACCCACCTTACGATGCTCCCCAGCGCCGCCCCAATAAAACTTGGCGCTTCCACAAAGACCCATCTTTCGCTGCCAAATCCTCCAAGACGCGGCCCCTCACCAACCTTGTCAACGGCGGCGCCGGCGCCGGAGTGGGAACCGGCGACTCCAACTTCCATGATTCGGTCGAACTCTCGGAGAATTACGCGGATTTCAGCCAACGGAAGCCGAAAATTAAGAAGCCCACTAAAAGGGCTCGCACCAATTGGAATAAATTCGAGTCCTCCACAATTAACAATGGGGGCGGTGGCGCCGCCGTGATTGAGAGCACGAGTTTCTTACAAGAAGAGAACGACAATAACAACGAAGAGTTCCGAGAATTGGAGGCCGAGGGTTCGGAGAGTCCTGCTTTGAAAGAGCAGCAACATAGCCCAATTAACTCCGCGGAGAATATGGGATTACAGTTTTGGGACCAACAGAGAAGGGGAAGTCGTAACGGGGTGCATCTCAATGAGGTGAATTCGCCGGAGAAGAACAATGAGGGGAATTTAGGGGTGAGGGAATGGTTAATTGGATTAGGGTTAGGGAGATACGCGCCAGTCTTCGAGGTACACGAGGTTGATGACGAGGTTTTGCCGATGTTAACGTTGGAGGATCTAAAGGATATGGGAATAAATGCCGTCGGCTCGCGGAGGAAAATGTATTCCTCCATTCTCAAACTAAGGAAAGGCTTCTCCTGAGTTGTTTTCTGCTATATGGATTGCTGGTTTAGTGGTCTCTCTCTCTCTCTCTCTCTCTCTCTCTCTCTCCTTTTTTTCTTGTTATATTAAGTTATTAACAACTCGAGTAATAATCATAATAATTTTGTGGTCACTTACTTTCTTCTTTATTTGCTCTTCTTGTGATCGTCACATGCTATAACTGTTCATGTATAGAACAAAGATTTTTTAGACTTAGTTAGAGTATAAATCCTTGAGGCATTTCAAATAAGTTTGGATTTTATGGATCCATGGTATTTGCAACTCTAGTAGTTTTACTACTCAGCCGTTTCTTTTCGAATCTAGCTTTCTTGCAACTTTCTTACCTTCATATTGTCTGTGCTCACGATATGTTTGACCAATGTCGTAATCTCTAAATAATACTAAGTACAAATCGATAGGTAATGTTCTATTGATGTTGAGATTCAGATGGTCAGATTGGTTTATTGCTCATTAGCTTGAAGTTCGGGATTGTAGAGGTTTCATATAAGATGGAAAGTAGTATCCTTCTTAATGTCAAACCATATTTTAATCATGTATGACTTATATGATACGGATACGGGTAATGTAATGTGCATGTCTATGCGGGGAATATTGTATGCTTTAATCAGTCTTGGTTACAACTAAGTACTAGTTCCTTCTACTTATGCTATATGTTGGAGGCTAAAGTGTAAAGGGGGTCACATCATACTCCTAAAACTAAAAAAATTAGTGGAAAAGGATTGAGTCGAACTGTTCACATTTGATACCATGTTAAAAAAATTCATATAAAGGAAAAATAGTATTTTCAAGGAAAAACAGAGATTGGGAGGGGGAGTTAATGATTGGTAGAATGATAATTCTTGTACAAAGCAAACTGACTTATAATTCATTGTGCTGAAATTGATAATATTGATTCCATTTATTTATTGCAATTCAGATTCTGTTTGATGTCGGAAGAAATGTTCTATGTCTTTATTAAAGGCGAGGACATGATTTTGCATACTACTTGCTACAAATGTACAATGGGTAATAAGCTTCATACCCTACATTATTGTTTGCTGGGATAAGATACTCAGCTGTTAAAATGGTGGGATTTCTATTCGGGACATGCTTTTGATTGTTATGCTGCATGTTCATAGTGATTAGTGGTTATGAGGGATGGTGAAGATAGGTTGTATGGCGTGGATTTTAATAGCATAGTGAAGAGCAGGATTGGAAAGCTGATTCGAGTATGTTTATCAAACCTGGAACATGTTAGATAGCTCATAACAGTCTCTTTGTTGTTACATTGGTGCTTTTTGAAGAGGTGGAGTTTTTTTTTTCCATCTCTAAGGTGATATTACCTGTATTAAAATGTGCTCGTAGAGTAGATATCTGCATGTAGCTACAAGAACTGCAAATTTACAACATAAGAGATATGATAGTTTTGTATTTCTGTATTTATTTGGACTTAAAAGGTTAAGTGATTAGTGATGTATTAAAACATCAGATGCCCTAGATACAATGCGTCAAATGAAATTCTACATATTAGTTTATGCTTTGATCAATCTCCGTTACAACTAAGTGCTAGTTCCTTCTACTTATGCTATATGTTGGATGCTAAAGTGTAAAGAGGGTCATATCATTCTCCAAAAACTAAAATGATTAGTGGAAAAAGGATTGAGTCGAACTGTTCACATTTGCAACGAAGCCTACCATGTTAAAAAAATTCATATAAAGCAGTCAGTTGTGTATTTTCAGGTAAAAACAGAGAGTGGGAGGGGGGTTGATAATTGGAAGGAACCCTTTTGTTTGGCCTTTCTACCTTTATGGATTCGATATATCCCAGAAAATGTTAGTTAGTTAGTTAGGTTTTTTTTTTTTTTTTTTTTTAAAATTTTCCTGGAGATGAAAAATAGTGATTATGAAGCTTATTTGTGATGAGAGGATGCATCTTCCAACCACTTTGTCTCAATCTTTGCCAGTACCTAGTTAGCTTTGATGCCATCATCTCATTCATAGTTCTTCTATTCAACTGTCATCTGTTTGAGTGTCTGATTGCATAATCTTTTCTTGAGCCTCTTCCAGGAGCTATGTTTTTTTTCTAGCATGCATTTTTTTGGTTTATATATAGTTATGTAGTTGTATTCATGTAGATTGTGCTCAAGAGGCGAATCTCTTCGCTTTGCTACTCGTTTCGTGCAGCTGTAGAAACTTCTGCTTGCCTGCCCTCTCTGTCTGAAATCTGTGTGTTGTATTTGGAGATTCGTTGTCGTCGTTGTCAATGGTTTGGTCTGCACTTGTGTTACTATTATAGGGTGGAATGTCTTTAAACTGGAATATTTGATAAAGTTGTTAGATTCTTAACATTATTGCTTTCTAGTGAAATGAATACTGACTTCCACATTTAAGGCATTTGCGCCTATTTATTCCAGATTAATTTGGTTACATCTCAATTTCAACACAGGTCGAATAATGCCCTATTTTCAATTTTTCATCTTTTATGTTTTGATTGTGAATACATGTAAAATTCTTCGTCGATCATCTCTGAATTTGGTTCAATTATTTTTAGTTGCCCCAATTTTTTGGGGGATTCAAGTTATTTTTCGCTTAATTTGATTTATTGAAGTGCCAATTTTGTGGCACACAGATTAATTAGGGTGGTTTGTGATTTTCCAAATATTTATTATTGGGTTAAACATCCGTTTTTTGTGGTAGACATTCTCGATGGTTTGTGTTTGTTGAGACATGATAAGGATACTTGAAGGCGCTCATTTACTACATGTATTAAATTTGTTGGTTCTAATGTTTAGAAATATTCAATTAAGAGATAACAATATTAGTGGTTAGATTAAAAGCATATAACATAAGTTAATACTTTCGTGGACAGTGCTCTTTTATTTTATCATACTATTTAATTGAAGAACACAATGTTAATGAAATTTAAAAATGGGGAAGTTAGTGTGTTAATTAAAAAGTCCATTAGGAATGGTGTAAGGTGCAACTTAAAAATAATTAAATAAAAATTCTTTATTATTTAAAATGCCAAAATATCCGATTGGAAGTTCGGAATGCACAAAGCAAATTAAATATAATTTGTACAAA
Source organism: Perilla frutescens (assembly GCA_026008535.1). Classification (NCBI taxonomy): domain Eukaryota; kingdom Viridiplantae; phylum Streptophyta; class Magnoliopsida; order Lamiales; family Lamiaceae; genus Perilla; species Perilla frutescens. Next base: position 22,431,402 of record BRKX01000010.1, on the reverse strand, counting down.
TTGCCAATTATCCTTTTAATTTCTTCAAAATAATTTGTAATTCTTGATGGGCCGCAATAAATTTCTGTCTCTCAACATAAAGCTTAGTATTGGGTTAATATTTAGCCCAATCAAAACCATGAGAAATTCTAAACATAGCCTTCATTTTTCTATTCATAGTTCCCATTATTTTTTAAATATATATATTAATCAAATAATTTTTTTTTTACTCCTGACCCATCACTCATAAAACCTAAAAATCATAGCCTCCACCATATTTCATAACCAGATAAATAGAAATTAAACAAACAATAGTATTGATTTAAAAATAAGTTCAAGAAACAATGATTGATTTGCGTGAGCAGCAACAAATTGATGATAAAATCTAGGGAAAAGGGCCAAATTGGCCACTAAACTTATTTGGGGGCTCAATTGGGTCACTGGAATTTTTTTGGGCTCAATTGGGCCACTCCGTGTCCAAAATTGGCTCAATTGGGCCACTGACTGATGGAAATTTAACGGGCCCGTTAAATGGCCATGAAACGACGTCGTTTTGGCCCTTTTTATGCCCGATCCATTGAATGCCGACCTGCCCGACCCGATATGAAATGGAAAACCCGCCCTTTTCCCTTAATCTATTTTGCATTGCGATTTTTCCCCCAAATACACAAATTGACAAAAGTGAAGAACTAGGGTTCTTGTAAGCAAATCCAAAATTCCAAGATTTACCCCACAACTCCAAATCTCCAGCCTCTAAACCATACGTTCAACTCTCATCCATTTGTAAAATGGATTCAATTTCTTCATCTTCGAGCACGACAAGTTATAGGAGGCAGCAAGGTTCGAATTGGCAAGAGGGTCGAAATGTTTGTGAGTGTGGTGTTACGGAGGTGATATGGACCTCATGGACAAATGAGAATCCAGGTCGGAGGTTTTTTGGTTGACGTAATTACAGGGTAAGGTAGAATTCACATCAATTTTTCATTTTATGAACTAAGTTGTTTATTTGGATGTTTCATACTTATACCTTGCAAATTTCAGCCCGGCAGAGGTGTAATTCCCAAAGCAGGATGCAATCATTTTAGGTGGTGCGATGTAGAACTCAGTGATAGAGTGAAGGAGGTGATCAACACCTTGAAGATGGAGAAGGCTGCATTGTTGAAGGAGAACAAGAAATTGGCAGCTGAGAATGCAGTTCACTCAATAGCCAATTCAGAGATGCTTATTATGAAGAAGAGATTGAAAAGAGTGAAATTTGCTTTGCTTGTAACTTGGTTGTTGTTAGTCTGTATATTGGTTGGGAAAATATGATCTTATGGTGTGTATTTGGGCTATGAAGAATCAATTGGATGTTTGCTTTATGTATCTATTAATGAAGAAGATTGTTTGGTATTTGGTATTGTATTTTGTATTGATGCAGTTGGTTTTTGTTTGAATTTTTCCACTTTTTTGTTTAGCCACTGCAGTAGACTTACAAAATATTTGGGCTATGAAGAATGAATTGGATGTGTACAAAACAGAGATTTTTAGCATTGGTTTTTGGCACTAAAGATTTGTTTAGTTTCTGCAGAGGTTTTTGACATTTTTTAGCATTGGTTGTTGGCATAACTAGACATACACATATTAAACAGAATTTAAGCCAATGATAATGGTCATATGTTCACTGAATTCTTAAGGAAAAAAAGTATAACATGACAATGATGAAAGGTGATTCTCATTTAAGCAGCCCCCAAAAAAGTTGCCATGAAGGCAGATTTACAAAAAATGAGCATTAATGTAATATGCTCATTGCATGAGCTCTGAAATGAGTGCAAAAAATCAGAGACTATACATGATGATTAGAGTCACTGCTCTAATGTGAAGAGTCACAGCTCACAAAATGAAATGAAGCCAAAAAAAATAAACATTCATATCCAACTATTTCTTCAGCTTCTTCTTCTTAGCATCCCTCTGTTTCTCAAGAGCACCTCTACTTGTGCAAGGCAAGCCCTTCCAATTTGGCCCAGGTGGTTTGAAAGGCAGGTTGCTTGGCAGGATAGCTTGGTTTCCAGTTGTAGCAAATGCAATTCTCCTACTTGCACCACTCCTAGAGGCTCTCTGTTCTTGCCTTAGCTCTCTCTGGTTTGGGACTGGAAACCTTGTAACTGGATCTGGATCTGGATCTGAACTCAAGCTTTGGCTTGCAATTGGATCAGTTTGGTGGATCATTGTCTCTGAGCTCATTCCAGGCTGCATGTCAAGATAACAAATGGGAGTTAATATTGTTAACACAAGACTCTAATGAAAAAGTAAGATCACATGTATACTCACATTCAAAGTTGAATTTCCAGTGACATCATCAACATGCAGCCCCATCCCAACCACTCTCCTTGTCTTTCTGATGCACTTAGGCACATCTGTGGCCTTTCTTTTCCCTTTGCCTTCACTGGAGGCCTCTTTCAGCTTGCTCTTCCCTTTGGCATCTGTGACCTTGCCCTTTCCTTTGCCCTCACTGGCCTTGGAACTCTTGCCCTATGGTGAATGATTAAAAAGTGAATAATTAAACTACCTTGTCTGCAAGAATGATTAAAAAATGTAGTGAATAATTGTACTACCTTGTCTGGACATGTAACTGCATTGTGCCCTGCTACATGACAAATGGAGCATTTTATCACCACCCCTCTCTTGGTTAGATTTCCAGCAGGCTTCCCCTTCATCTTCTCTCTGCCACTTCTCATTCTCTTCACTCTTGGTCTCCCACTCAACCTCACAGTAGGAGGTGGCTCACATCTTGCAAATTCATCAATATGTGGTCAGTACATAAGACATCAATATGTTAGAATGAAATGAATAATAAACAAGCTTACGGTAATGAATCAGAATACCTTGCAAAGTCATTAACTCTGAGGTACTTGAGACTCATCATAGGCTTGATGGGATGTTGATATGTAGCTGCATAGGCTGCCTTCTCATACCAAAAGGAAATGTACTCTTTGGGATCCTTCTTCTCATAATTCAGAGCACATATTGCATGTGAACAAGGAATTCCAGTGACATCCCACACTCTACAGGTGCACATACTATTGTCTATCCTAACTACATGTCTATCATCCCCATCACCCACTTCATACTCATGATCACCATTAAAAACAACCTTGCACCCAAAAGCCTTATCCATGCTCTCTTGATATCTAGTTAAGCATGCAGGACTCCAGTTGGTTGCCCACTTGTTCATAGCCTCTTTGTTCTGCCCTAACCTACCCATTGCAGCCTCCCTAATCTCATCTAACATGGATATTATTGGCTTGAACCTAGCCTCTCTTATACTAGCATTAAAGGACTCACAGAAGTTATTGTCACAGGCATCAGACTTACTCCTATTGCTGAAAAAAGCCTTGCAAAAAAACTGAGGATTGTATGCAACAAAATCCTCTGCTGCACGCTGACTGATTAATCCCAACATCTTCAGATTGTCATCAAATTCCTCCTTGAATGTACTCCACACACAGGCCCAGAACTTCTTCTTGAGCTCACCACTGTGCCACTTCTTACTCCAATTGGCATGTACATGCCTAGCACAGTATCTATGCTCTGCTAGAGGTAATACATCACCCACTACATGCACTAGACCCTGCAGATCAAAAAACACAAGTTAAGTGAGTGATTTGACTATGAAAATTTAACTCAAAATCTGAAATGACTTAGCATACCTTTTGCATGTCTGAAATCACAGTCATTGACCTGCCTCTGTCCCCTATCTCCACATCACTAACCAACAACTCCAGAAACCACTTCCAGTTCTCAATGTTCTCCTTATCTATCACTGCCCAAGCAATGGGGAAAATTTGGTCTGATGCATCCTTTCCCACAGCAGTTAGAACTTGACCCTTCACAATGCCCTTCAAATGGCACCCATCAAGCCCAATAATCTGCCTACACCCTGCATTCCACCCTCTCTTCAAAGCCTCAAAACAAATATACAGTCTCCTGAATATAAACTTTCCAGAATGCAGAGCCTCTTCATTCAACTCAAGCTCAATTGTTGATCCAGGGTTTGTTTCTTTGCACATTCCTACATAAGCTCCTATCTTTGCAAACTCATCTATGTAGCTGCCATCTAACTCATGTCTCACAATTGATTTAGCCCTCTTAGCTGTAGATTTAGACACATAGAGATGCATCTTATCCTCAGTCGTTTTCAATAGCTCCTTTACTGTGGTAGTTGGCTTCTCATTTATGGTTTTCTTAAACTCCTGGGCAAGAAATCTAGCACTAGCTAGACTGTTTTTGGCATCCTTCAAGCAGTTGTGTTCAGAATTGAATTTCTTCACAACCAATGGTGGCTTATTCTGAACATAAGACATCCATAAGTAAAATGGACACCCAACACTCTTGCATTGTGCTCTAATCCTACCCTTCTCATTTGGGTTCAACTTAAGTGGAGTACTCCTAGCCACACTATACCTAGCTATGGCAAGTCTAGCCTCTTCAGCATTAGCAAAGGTCATGCCTAATAAGAAGAATGGATTGCCCTCATCACCATCATACTTAACAGTCCTCTGGCTCTGGTTTAGTATCTGCATCTCCACTTCATTATCATCATCAAAACCACTATCTCCACTCTCAGAACTAGAGTCCCCACTAAGATCCCCAGATTCACTTTCACTAGAATCTAACTCAGTATCACTACTCCCAGAATCACTCTCTTCTGCTAATTGTTTACCCTTATCTAGATTCACTACCTTTCTACTAGTTTGTGTGCTGAGAGTAGGCTGACTCACACCCTGCAGCCCTGCACCCTCATCAATCTCACTACTTTTTACTCCTAAATCATCAGCTTCAGACACCAGATTCACACTAGCTTCAGTGCTTGAAAAAGGCTGATTCACAACTATTTCATCAACCAACACATGCTTATTATGCTTCAATACCAAATCATCATGGGGATAAATGTGAATAAAGCCATTATAGTTCATCTCTAACACAGTAGCCACAATATCATTAATCCCATCATCTGAGTCCAAAATCATTAAAGCATTATCACTCAATTTTTTTCCAGGTTTTAAATAAACTAACTTATTAACTTCAGTCATCCCAAATTCATCTTTATACTTCTTGATCATATGTGGAAAAGATAAGAAATCAATATCTCCATTTTCAACTAATTTTTTCCCTCCTACATACTGTGCATGCTTAGACAAAACCCATTTGCCCCGATTATGATAAGCCAGCTTGATTAAACTCACCTCCATGATTTGAATCTAGTTGTTAAACAAAAAAAATTAAAATCAATCAAAATCCAACTGCACACCACAAATTTGAAGAACAGAACCGAGAACCGTCCTTACCTTTCTACGCTGACGTGTGCGAATCCAATGGTTGACCAGCCATGTGGCTTCGAGACTGCCTACTTGGACCAGCCACGTCTGACCGAGCCCTTGACACGTTGGCGGAGAAGCTGAGGTGGAAATGCCACGTAGATTTCTATGCTATGTAGATGTGGGTTTTGTGGTATAGGTATGGAGGCTCAAGCTTCTGGGTTTGAAGATCGATTTTTCTCAATGGAAGAACCCTAACTCACTATGAATCAAAGAAATTGATTTGCTTAGGAGAACCCTAGGTTTCAATTTGTGTATTTGGGGAAAAATCGCAATGCAAAATAGATTAAGGGAAAAGGGCGGGTTTTCCATTTCATATCGGGTCGGGCGGGTCGGCATTCAATGGATCGGGCATAAAAAGGGCCAAAACGACGTCGTTTCATGGCCATTTAACGGGCCCGTTAAATTTCCGTCAGTTAGTGAAAACCTTGAGCTACATAATAAAACTAAAATATGGCGCTTTCAATTTAATTTCAAACATTTGTTCCTGTGTAGCTGGCTGTGGCTATCGATCATGTTCCTGCTGTAAAATTGATTCTTCTTCCTTTTGAGTTATGAAACATGTGTGGTGGCTGGGGGCGAGTCTGGGTGGGGGCTATAATTTTAGTTAGGTTTTAATTAATGAAGTTTAGGGATAAAAAAGTATTTTCGCATTAATTTTTATATTTTATAAAATAATGGAGGGTATAAAGAGAAAAACGAGGGATGTGTTTAGAGTTATCCCGAAACCATGAATTAAAACAATTTTGGGTCAATTATAGTTAGATGAAAAAGAGAAAAAAATAATAATAAAGAAACAAATTAAAGAGCATTATTAAATATAAGAAGCTACATAAATTAATCCATTAATAGAAGCACACAAATATATCTAATCAAACTGGCTAAAAGATTAAATGAAAATCCAAAGCCAAAGATAAGTTATGCCATCTCATGAGAGCCCAACACCTTTTACACGTATGGGGGGGGGGGGTTTAGTTCTTCAAACTACTCTTCATTAGTGTTGTATTGGAAGGGAAAATAATAATTTAAAAATAGAAAAGAAGAAGAAGAAGAAACCCACTACCTAAAAATATTAAAACCAACGCGAATTTAAAAGGGAGGAAAAGAAAGACAAAGAAAGTTTCATTGATAATTTAGAGTTAAATGGATCGCGGGGTCCAGTCGAGTCGGGTCGAGTTTGAATATTAATTAGAGGGATTGGTTCTAGCATAGTGAAGCACCATAATGTGATGAGTAGTTGATGAATTGGGAAGCAAAGTGATGAAATCCCTTGGGCTACTCCAAATGTTATCTCTTACATGCTGCAATGTCAAGAAAGGTAGAAGCCTTTGTTCTTTGCATCTTATCTCTATCTGAAAAATACATCCAACCAACACAATTAATTAATTAATTAATAATTCGTTATTAATTACTACACACAATTATTCTACAATTCTTGTTGTCATTATTGTTGATCATGCAAACATATAATCATGATGGTAATATATATGTCAATTGTGAATTAATGATGCAAATTAAATGTCCCATGCACGTGTACGCGTCACACATATATTTATATATCCACATCAATTCATATATACATGTACGTTTGAAGTAGGCGTGGAAGAATTAAGTGCACCGCAATTAAACGCTACATTTGGAGTGATTGATAAAGAAATGATAATAAGTTTTTTTTATTTTTTTGCATCAATCTGATGAAAAGAGCTAATCATAGCTACAGCCAAGAATTTTAAAAAGGTTAAAATGGAGGAGTCACAATCACATCTAATAAAGTTAATATTAGGGGAGCGGTGTTATTTTCAAGATATTTAATTATATATACATATACAAAGCTAATTCATAAAGATAGATAAATATTAGCCATATATTTAAATTTATGTGATACACACACACACACACACACACACACACACACATATATATATATATATATATATATATAAAACACATAACGAAGTCATGCTATTGTCATACGTATAGTCATCTTTTTGCCAAAGAAAATGTTAACATCAACTAAATATTTCTCTATCTTAAAAGTAAACGTACCCATTAATTTATTTTTCTTGGACGCACGTATTGCATCCGAATTAATATATTATTGAAGAAGCGATAAACTACCATCCAATTTAATAATATATTGTCATCATCAAATATTATTATTAGGTCCCCACGATCGGGAACACCAAAACAATAAAAATTCGAGACTCACTGTTCTCCTTTGGCAAAAAAAAAAAGAAGCTAGTATTTTTAAATATAATATGAAACCTACCCAATACTGAGAATTCTGCCCCAATTACCCACCATTACAAAATTTATCTACACTTTAATCATTTTACAAGGGGACCCATTTAGACTTTGCTCCTAAGCCTAAATCATTATACCTTTAGACTTCATTTAATTTGATGTTGGAATACTATCTCTATAATATTTATCAATGTGGCTGGCTAGCTTATTTATTACTTTTTATAGTTATTATATATATATATAATAACTATATATAATTGCCGAACAAGATAATACTATTAATTAGCGCTAACAAGGATTCTATATGAATAAAAAAGTTGACGGTTCCTCAGAGTACGGCGAGTAATCGGCACTTTTTCATTTATTTTTTTCCTTTAAATATAGTTTACCTAATTTGTATGAGATATCAACCCAAATAAATAAATAAATACACACACTCATATATTTCATGCAAGTCTCCTTTCTTCTCATACAACTCTCTCTCTCTCTCTCTCTCTCTCTCTCTCTCTCTCTCTCTCTCTCTCTCTCTCTCTCTCTCTCTCTCTAATGTATTATATAGAGATGACATGTAGCCGCCCCATCAAACTAATTTAATTACAGCTTTCAAATTTTATACCAATTAATGAAGTGTTATACTTTTCAAACGTCTCTAAAAGTTTTCAAAATCTAAGACTATTACTATATATATCCTTAATAATATATGTATGTATATTGTATATATAAGATCATCTTGAATTCCCTAAGGACATTCTTTAATTACTAACGTTTATTTTTTATTGTCTGCAGGCATATTGAATGAGTAGCTATTATTATTCTTATTCTTATTATTGGTTGGATACAAATATATATGTATATAGTTGATGTGAAACATTCCATTCAGACACACACACACATATTTATATATTATGTGTGTGTATGTGGTACTATTTATTTATTTTGATTATCTATATGGTCACGTCAATCCTCATCACGCTTTCTTGTTCGTTTCTTGTCAACAACACCAAATCATTCTGCTATGCATTATCTATCATGCATTGCTTTCCTCCAACGTAAAACATCCATTCACCTCTCTCTCTCTCTCTCTCTCTCTCTCTCTCTCTCTCTCTCTCTCTCTCTCTCTCTCTCTCTCTCTCTCTCTCTCTCTCTAAATCATATAATATTATATATATAGTTGTTCTCATGAGTAAAGGCTCAGAATTCTCTATTCTTTTTTGGGACGGTCATGCTCATCATAAATTTCACTTTTTCTAGGAACATAACGCACGCACATTTTAGGGAAATTATCCTACGTAAAATAACAAGAAAATTTTAAACCAAATAAATCAATTAGTCGTCAAGCAGACTACTGCTGTACAAGAAAATATAGTTTATTTTTTCCGCTTCTAGCTACAAAATTAAAATCAAACTCCTGAAAAACAAAGCCCCTTAATTAACACTAATGACACAGACACACATACACACATATAAACATATATAATATATCATCTTAATTTCGATATAAGGCAATGATAGACAATCATACAAAATAATTTTATTTCCCTCAAGATATTCTAATTTAATATCCCATTCCTACCCCAAGTATCAAATATATATATATATATATATATATATATATGTTACGTTTTCTATAAGTACGTACCAGATCGATGCGGATAATTACAAAAATACGTAACATATATCTAATAGTAATAAAAAACTATTTTATCAGAATTTAAGTATGATGATATACCTAAATATATAATGGTCTTTATCAATATTTGTTTATCACAAGAGAGACGACCTTTTATTATCAAGGAAGTGCAGCACTTATAAGTTTGATGGCTCTTTTTAAAGCACAATACACACACACACACATGTGTGTGTGTGTGTGTGAAAAGCCAACTAAAGGGACTACAATCGGCTGGGTTGAAACCAACGAAAGCGTGACGGAATCAAACCATAATCCATGCACCAGTGTTTACTTTTGAGAACGACACGCTCCACGTCTCATTTTTCCCCCCTCTAATCCAATATTATTATTTTTTACACTAATTAATTATAAAGTTTTAGTTTCTTATTTTTTCAAATACTATATAGTTTAACCTCATAATCCTACAACAATATACCTTTTCAACTTTTATTAACCTGGCTAGCTTAGCTAAAATTATATAGTAACAAATAATATAGGTGTTATACTTAATTATATGAAGGCGAATCGAAAAGATATAAGACCAATGATTAATGTATCTAATCTTGTATATTGAATCATTCCAATGAGATTATTATCAAATCTCCTTTTTTGAGCTTTTTTTTTTTTGCCTTTCGCCATTAATTAATATCAATGTTAATTTCTTGTCGTCTCGTATTCTTAGTAATAATTAATCATTACGAGACATAAACTCCATTATCAACTCTCATACCCCCTTGCTTATTCATATGGTATGAAAACAAAGATCTTAAGCCTTAAAAAGTAGTTTGATTTCATCATACCAAATCAGCCCAAGATCTCTCTCTCTCTCTCTCTCTCTCTCTCTCTCTCTCTCTCTCTCTCTCTCTCTCTCTCTCTCTCTCTCTCTCTCTCTCTAATCTTGATTTTCATGCAGATTCCAAATTTTGGTGGTATTTTATATCCCTACCCACTTATAATCTCAATGATTGGCCACTAAGTTGCATGCCATGTCTAAAAAAGTTGTTTTGCATTCTGGGCCAAAACTGGCACCGTTTATTATTTTATTTTATGGTGATATAATCATAATTAAGTCCGCTTGTGCTTAGTTAATCATGAGTTAACAATTAAATTAACTTAACGAAAATAGAGAGATTAATTAAGAGGCCAGCGAAAGGTTGACTTAATAAGAAACAAAATGCATGGAATAACTATAAGAGGAGAATGTTGAGTGTCACACATTCTAATTACATGGAATTGAATTGAATAATTATATATATAATGAACATGTCAAACATCGTATTTAATTTAAATGACTACATAATTTATATAAGGGCGGCACGTACGTATAGTTCTTCTACCTAATGTATTTTTTTTTATTAAAAAAAAAATATATACTAGAATGTTGTTGGTTGTACATAGCTGTTTAAAAGATATAGATTATGAGTAGAATAAGTAGTTTTCTTCGTCTAGTTAGCTTACTTTAAGATACGAAATATGATATGCAATCAAAGGAGGGTTATACGCCTGTACACATCATAATCATAAAAAGGGTTGACCAAATAGATTAATTAGTAATTAAACCTAATAAAACTTTGGACCCTTGCATTAAGAAGAAATTAATTGGAATGTTGCAGTTGTACTAATTAATATTTGTAGGAATTGAGGTAGGCAGGCTATGACTTTTCAATATACATGCATATATTTATATTTAATTTCAGCTTACGGATGCGGATTAATTACTTAATCTACAGAATTATTGTGATTTGATATATCTCAATTATTTAATTAAGTTAATATGCCTATATTATTCTATATAATCTTCCATTGACATTCGTTTTTTACATGAACAAAACTAATTAAATGGGGTTCCATCCTGCATACAAACCTAAAATTAAGAGCTAGATTTAATTTTCTAATAGATTTTAATACTGAAATGGAACCTGCAGCTATATATCCTGCAATATTAAACTTATATCTTTTGAACTTTCAGTTATCTAAACCAGGAGAAAAAAAATGGTGCTACATATTAAATTATAAAGATTACTATCGTGACCAATTTTTTATTTTTTTTTTAATTTCAAAAGTTAAAATTCTAATAATATATGTTAATTATCTCCCATTCAAGTAATTAAAATAAAAACAGTAAGAAACCAAATAAATGCTTCGATCGAATTTTATGACGATTAAAGGAACATTTTATCCTAGAGAATATATATATGTTCCCATAAACCGGCTGAGGGCACTACCCTAACTAATTCATATTCTTCACTAGCTAGTATAAACTATTAAAATAATATACACATATACAAATAAATATTTACTTAATTTCCTATATATACACTAATACCTCCATCAACAAATGATCGTTCTACTTGTACGACTGAGCAATATATAGGAATACTATAATATAAACAAAAATTAAACGACCAAATTCATTAAATAAAAGATATATTGTAGGAGTATCAATTAACAAATTGAAGTAGCTTGATTATCGACGAAACCTAAGCACTAATTAATGTGTAATCGAATATGCATAGACGGAATATTATCTTTACTTTCTAATGCATATGTATGTCTTCCCTTAAAACTCCGGATCGCGACATAGAAATTATATGTCATCACGTCTAATTACACATATAAACTTCCATAAATTTATTTAGAAATACCTCCCGGTAATTAACATATATATATAGTCAATATTCTAAAGCATATATTTTTTAAAACATATATTCGAAATTAAAGAATAATTCTTATAACATACTTATTTTTTAATTGACTTATAATATATAGTTATTCTATATGCATGAGAAAGAAATTTTAATATCTGAACTTTGAATAATTTTTGGCTGATAGAGAGATAGCTAGCCCACACCCTAAAACAATCTTATACAAATGTAAGATTAATGCAATCAAGACTTACCATATGCATGCTCCCTTTATATATAACTGTATATATAATGAATGTATAGATAGATATATACTACCTCCGTTTCATAATGTTTGTTGTTTAAGGTTTTTTTTTTTTTAGTTTCAAAATGTTTGTTGTTTTATATAATTTGACATCCTCTCTCCCAATTTTAACCTTCTCAAATCCTACAAGATTTTTTTATTCTAACTTACCTATAATATATGAAGAGAGAAAAATATATGGAGAGAGAAAATATTGTTATTTTTTAGGAAAATATAGATGAATTAGATTTTATGGCATATATAAGGGATGAGTATATTTGTCCACGAAATTAATTCTTAATTCCAGATAAAAAAAACAAAACAACAAACATTATGAAACGGAGGTAGTAGATATATATTTCACAGGATTTAGAGCTATATATGTTAGGATATGGAGAAAAGTATAAGCGAATAATAAAATTAATGAAAGATTTAATACTAACAAAGGGAAACAATTAATTAATACTCTCTAGATGCGGAATTGCTTGCAAAAAAAGGCTTTCTGGTTAGTTTTCGATAATTCTTTTAATTTTGCAATAATTGTGCATTTCGAATCAAAAAGCTTTTAAGCTGTTAAGCTTATAAAAAAGGCAATAGAAATAAAATGATATATATGATATATATGAATGCTTTAAAAACTAAGTCCACATATAAATTTGATACATTCCACTACAATTAAGGAAATTAATTAAGGCGATTCTCAAATATGTAAAGAAATTTCCTTAAAAAAATGTAAAGAAATTATTAACACTTGAGGATTTTCTTTTATGGGTTTGATTTAGATTTTTTTAATGACTCACACCAAATTAAGTAAAAACAAAACTTCATACAGGCTATTATAATCCATCAAATTTTACCATAATTCCCTTTATACGAATACGAATTCATGGTCTAATTGGCTCCGCCCTCTATAATACAAGCGCGCGAACACACACATATAAACATATATGTATAAATATATTCTTATAAACTCGAAATTGATTTGGTTATAATATATAGTTTCCACTTAATTAATAGAGTAGTTAATATATAGTTTTGTGTCGTGTTTAAATAAAATCTGAGTGGATTAAGGGAGGGATAATCGAGCAAGGTGTCACTTTCCTGAAAACAAAATAAATTAGAGATAGGATAATAGTGAAGCCTTTGGTTTTGGGAGTAGATTATATGGTGACAAGTAGTTTTCTTCAACGTTTCGTCACTTCAACCCTAAATCTCAAATCCTTTACTTGGATGATAACTAACTGTTAATTACGGGGAATATTAGCGATTGACCAACACAAATCAAGCAACGAATTAATTAACTAAGCATTAATTATGGGATTAAGCTAATACAACAAAAAGAGACCTAAGATGGCTACCAAGATACCTACACCATACCTACTTATGATGTGAACTTAATTATATGTATCCATCTCAAAAATACTTCATTTTTTCGATCCTTTTCCTAATTACTTCAAACTACGGTTCTGCTGTTTCCATCATCTCTCCCACACCAACCATTTCTATAAAAAAAAGAAAACGCGATTCTATGGGGGTTTTCGATATATCTATCTCCCTATTTCGATAATGAGAAAACGAGCAATGCTATCTATATGTAATTAATTCAGTCACAATTCATCTAATTAAGCATTATTTCGAATTAGCTAGAAAACATAATTAAAGCATAATATTTTCGTACCTCTGATTCATTTTCCAAGTTAAGCTTGTTAACCAGGTATTTTATCACCAGTCGAACTGTCATCCTCCCATCCCTAAAATTAAAACCCAATTAATTAAACATATATGGTTTAACAGAAAAACGAGAGAGAGAGAGAGAGAGAGAGAGAGAGAGAGAGAGAGAGAGAAATGGTAATTTGTGATGAATAAAATTAAACAGATAAAAAAGAAGAAGTAATGAAATTACTTGATTCTCAAGTAGCTCTTGGATATCTGCGGCAGAAATGGCTCATTTTCTCTGCAACGACGAAGCGGAAAATATGAAATCCAGCCTATTAAACATGATGATGTCGGAGGTAGGGACACCAAAAAAGAAAAAAAAAAGAACTATATAGCTAAATGATTATCATCATTCATCAACAAATGTTGATGATGATTAGTGATTAGTCTTTATTAACAATAATTATAATTTATAACACAGCAGCAGCAGCAGCAATAGTAGTAGTAGTAAGTAAGTAATATACTTACTGAGTTTGCGATGCTTGTAGCATAAACCATAGGCCAGAATGCGGTCTCCTCGGGGGCTGAATCACTCTGGCTGCCATCCCCGGCGGCGGCGCCATTTCTGCTCCGGCGTAGAGCTGAAACGGCTGCGGAAAATAAGAGGCCGAGGAAGAAGAGGAGGAGGGTACTGCTACTGCAGCTATGCTAATCGGGATAGGCCTAAATGCCCAGTTTATCTCATGATTGGAAATCGGATTTTGCAAGAAAAATGATGCTCCGAAATTGCTCACGGGGGGCCGAGGCGGTCGGAATTCCGGCAATGGCCGGATTTGTGAATGACTAGTACTAGTAGGCATAAGTTCCAGCTCGATTAGGCCCGACGACGACGAAGACCCTCCATTGTTCTTTGTTTGAAGATCTTTATGGCTATGGCTATGGCTGCCGATACTCAGCTGCAGCCACTCTTCATCTCTCTCTCTCTCATCGCCTACAACTTTGGAACTCGATTCTTCTTCATCATCTTCTTGTTCTTCGTCTTCTTGTTCTTGTTCTTGTTCTTCTTCTGGTGCACCTTGGTTTCGTAAATCATCGTGTTCCGCCATACTACCGAGAAGTAGATCAGATCCTAGGCTGGTCGGAAAACCATAAGTAGCGTAGCCGCCGCAAAAGCGCCGCCTGTTGTCAGCGGAAAACATGGTCATCGCAGCAAAACCCCAGCAGGAAGATCAGAGCCGTTGATTTTCTTCATGGATGAATTAGAATCGGAGAAATGGGATGATGAGTTTTTAGGTTGAGGGAGAGATCCATCAACATGCTCTACAACATGCTACTAGGGTAAGGGAATCAAACCGCCCACAATTAACCAGATAACTATATATGTAGGCCTTTTAATTATTTTTGCTTCTTTTTTTTTTTAATATGTCTATATATATATATGGTGGAAATTCAAAAAAATAAATCAGTGGAGAATGGGCAGAGAATAAAACTTACAAATCTCACTTTCCATTAATTCTCTTTGTTTGGAAGCTTGTGAGGGGGGGGGGGGTGGTAGCTAGATAGATGGTGGTCAGTCAGTTACATACATATATATATATATTGCTGTAATGTCATGAGAATATAATATATAAATATGTATGTTATAATTTGTTGAATTTAAATTTAAAAAGAGAGGGTTCATGAGGTGGTTCTTGACTTTAATAATAAGAAAAAAAAATAGACGTTTTGTAATGGAGGTAACAACTTTAGGGCAATGTGGAAGAATGAAAAATTACAATACAAGTAACTATCTTTTTCAGATATCACAAAAAGGCCCTTTTTAGCTTGTTTAGGGGCATTGGATACTAGGAAAGTAATTCATCCATCATTTCTCTTTTACCTTCCTTCTGGAAATGCGCAAAACCATTAATTATTTTTTTAACCCCTGCGCAAAAATTTAAATTATATTTTTATTTATATATAAATATATATGTTTTTCTTTTGGCAAAATATATAAATATTGTATATGGCTGCTTTCTAAAATGTTTCGCATTTTCAAACAAAAATCTAAGTCCTAGCTTAATCAACTTCAACGAGGTTAATTGGAATCACATATTCTACTTTTGTGGCCCATACCATAAAACGATTTCTGCGTAATTCTTTGATATATATATATATATATATATATGGTTGTTCAAAATTAATGAAACATGCACATTTTTAAGTTGTGCCTATTTTAAAACTGGATTCCATTTAGGCACCTCTCAGAATTCAATCACCACTTAGAATATATAATTGGAGATGAGATCTTATATATTAACGTTCCTAAAAAAAAAACTAATTAAAAAAATATTTCCTAACAATTAGTTGAAAGCTGAAAAGACTATATATCAGAGATCAGACCCATCCACCTACCCTTAGTAAGACACCTGTACTTATATAGAAGAAGTTAACTCTTTAATTTGTTGTAACTAGTAGCTAGTACTAAAAAATCTAAAAAAAAAAAATACAAAAAAAAACCTAGTACTAACACAGTTTGCACAACAAAAACAAGATAAAAATTAGTGAAAATGAGCCAAACCAGCCACTTAAAATGGAGATATATATACAGTTGCCAAGTCAGTGGCAAGGTAATTATATTATATTACCAGACATAGTGACATTTTTCCTCATTTCCACACCTCGTATTCAGATAGCTTTCTTTATTTGATTTTATTTTATATTTTTGCCACTTATGTGTGAATATCTCGATTTAAAAGATATATATATATATATATATATATATATAAGAGAGAGAATTTGATTCAAATATAAATTATGCTTCGCGTGTAAACGTGTAAACACAACTTGTTTATTGTATTTTTATTGGTTTTTTAATTATATTTTAATGCTATTTTTAAAAAATATTTTTAATGCTGTTTTATTGCTAATTTATTTTAGCAACAAAATACTATAAGAAAAGTAATAAAATTAAAGTAACTAAGTTGGTTTTCATGTTTACACGCGAAGAAAAATTTATATTATAGTGTCAACCCCTATATATATATATATATATACTTAGTTGAACAACATTTAAATAACCATGAAAATTAATCACTTCCCAATATTAATTGTGCATATGTGACAACAGACTAAGAGAAATTTAATTATAGCGACTGTAAACGAGCTGAATTTATAGTATCTTATAGTTATATTCGTGATGATAATGAATTTTCTTGGATTGAGAATGAGCACTCTTACTTCTACTTGATGATCATTTGATGTCGACGACGACGATATATAGTATACAGAAGTAGAAGTTTATAATATTATGAGTATATGGTTTTTAATTTTCCAAAATATATGTGGTGGGTTCCTTGCTAGCTAGCTTACTAAACCCAATAATATATATATATAGATAGATAGATATATATGGTTCTGAGTTTTGTAACTTCACCATATCCTCCAGCTTCTCCACACAATTTTGCAACATAAACTATTAATTAAATTTTAAGCTGTGTTCGTTACACATATGTACGTACTTCCACTGCCAAAAAAATGATTTTTAGTGATAATATTATTAGCGACGAGATTTGTCGTCATTAATAATAGACTTAAATAATAACATGTCATCTCTAATAATTACATGTCATTTCTAATGACATTTTTTGTGACGACAATGTGGTCACTTAAAATAATTTTTAATTTATTTGGGACGAACTTTTAGTGACGCTTTATTTGCGACGACATGATATCGTCACAAAAAATATTTTTAAGTGACAACAATGTCATTACAAAACTTTTATTAGAGATGATATGTGATAATTAGAAACGACATATCGTTACTAAAACAAAATTACGCCCAAAAAAATATTACATATTACATTAAAAAGTATCAGTCGCAGCCTTAAAAGTATCACCACTGTTACTTTAATTACACGAGTTTATTACATCAAAAGTATGGTAGAAAACATTTAGAGGGTCATCTTTGTTTCGAAAGATTTAATTTTTGAAAATTTTAACTAGCGTTAACGTTGGGCGAGTACATTGCAAGAGTCGCCAGATAAAAAAAAATTAAAATTAAATTAATTCACTTAAGTTTTAGGCTTCACTAATTCCATTTTATGGCATATATATTTATTTCAAAAAAAGAATTAATGTTCTCTAGCAATATAATTCGTGCACTTCATGTGTAGTCGATTATATTATATAATTAGGCATCTATTGATGCTAATACATTACATATATGTACGTACTTCTAATACATTTATATATAGTTCTTTAATGATGATAATTGGATTATAGTTATTAGAGAAGAAATTAAATGCAAGTAGAATGATCGAAGATCGATCAGAAGAGGACAATTAGTAGAGACAAATTAATTAAGTGATTGATCAATGATCAATGGGGATATATATACACACACATATATATCGGACATGAATTTGTTATATATATATTGATGAAGGAAAAAAATAGTTGGAATTAGTAATTGAACAGTATTATATATAATGGGGCCGGCATATATATACATGCATAATGATAGGGGAGATTAAGATATAATGAGGGCATTATAAGAAAGAATAATGCAGAAAATTAATTATAAAGAAATGAATGAATTGCAATTGGGGGGTTGGGGTTTTGGCATGCATGATTGTGTTTCCTCGAAACCCAATTAAGAATTGAAGAGAGAGAAATACACACACACACGTTACACACAGACACACATATATAGGTAGCTAGTAAGGACGTGGTCTTGTTAAGACTCAAAAACATTCCGTTTTACAGGCATGTGCCCCCCACCCCCCCTGCAACTTTCTCTACAGTTGACTCTCATTTGTCCCCACCCCCACCCTATATATATATATATATATATATTTACAGAGAGAGATATATCTGTGTGTGTATAATTTAATTTCCCTTATTTGTATGTTGTTTGGTCGAATTGAACCTACATTAATTAGGTGTTGTCAATGAATTTCGATGGAGTAGTAAATAAATGTACATCAATTTATAGTGGAAATGGATCTTTATAGTCAATATATATATATATATATATTTCTAGTTTTTTATAACCTTATGAATTTGATAAGGGTGTTATAAGATATGTGAAGAGTTAGAAATTAAAATACCCATTCTTATCACCCAAAAACCCCTTTTACCCACTATAAGGAAAGCATTCAATAAATACCCAATTTTACTCTTATGATCCTGCTTTTTCATTTTTCAATGTGAAAGGACATGGACCCCATACATGTAAGAAGTGTGGAAGGCTTTTTGCATATTTCCAAAGGAGTAAGAAGCATTTAATTTCAAAAGTAATATCTCAATAACCCAGCACACGTGCATTAAAGTAGATCGTGATTCTATAAAACCACGATCGAGTTTTATATATCGGGTTTTCTGCTTATCTATAGTAATTTGATCGGTAAACGATCGGGATTTCAACAGGTTTTTGTATCGGGATTTCTGGAATCCTATCATAATTGATCATTAACTGATCGGGGTTTCCTCGAGTTTTATCTATCGGGATTCTTGGAATCCTTTCGCAATTTTAATCGTTAAACCATCGGTATTGCATCGGGTTTTATATATCGGGATTCTTGAAATCCTAGCGTAATTTCGATCGATAACCGATCATGATTCATTTGTTAGTGATTTATTCATACCTAAAATACAGTCGGGTTTCTATATTCGACCGTGATTCAGTCGTGATTTAATTCAGATTTTTCATCGGGTTCACACTGCATGAATATCCATTGAATAGATATTTCGTGATTTTCCTTACGTGCGAGCGGAAGATAGCGTGGGAATCTGGAAGGTACTTTTTCAACTTCCAAGACCACGTATGACGTGTTTTGACCCATTATCTCCACTATTTTATTTTTATATCTCTCATAAAAATACTTAAATCTAATTAATTACCCATTTATTACTCTCCCTCCAACTCCTTCACTCAATCGTATCCATCTAAATCCCTAAAAATTACTAGTTCTCAACCCAAAACGATCGGAATAGTATTTTCTGTGCTCTATCGGGTTTCAATTCTCGTCGGGGCAACGATCGGCGGTCTAAAGCTCCACGTTGCCAACAATGGCGTCCCACAGTAGTGAAGAGGTTAGTACTCGTTACCGATCTTGTTTTTGACAATTTATTTCCTCTGTAATAGAAGTTGAATTTTCTGTGAATGCCGATAGTTAGGATGTGAAATTTTGTGTAATTGTTGATTGGATTATTGTTTAATTGTATAGAGAATAACTCTGCTAATTAGATAGAATCCCAATAGGCCTAATTAGTTTAATTAATTGCCTTCCATAAGGTGAAATTTCGACAAATCCCGTAGCCCTAGCGGATGACGGATTAACGCTAGAATCGCGATATGTCTAAATCCCGATATCTTCTCGATCGTATTCCGATCGCAAACTATGGAATATTATTTTTTATGTTATTTCTGAATTTTCAGTTTATTGAACGTGAATGCGGACAACAGTGAATTATTATTGTCTGGATAAATGATACATCAATGTTGTGTTTTATTTTTAATTACTCATTGTTCATGCTAATTAGTAGAAAAATCGATGAATCCCGATGGAGTGCATTATCGACGTAATAATACTTTATCGTGAATGCGTGAATAATTCCCGTTAGGGTAATTATTATATCGCGGTCGTGTACCGATTGCGATTAAAAATCTTCGGGATATAGGCAAACATTTTGAAATAAATTCTGAAATTCTTTTTTTTTTTTCGTGCAGCTTGGTTATGATTGGGTGAGGGTAGAGCTACAGTCCTCCTATAGGACGATTAGCCTTTACTACAAGGCTAAATATGTACAGAAAATAAGAGAACGGTTGTCAACAATCGGGGGAGTCGATCTACGAAATAGGTTTCAGTCGGGGTGTTTTGCCCAATTTTTGAGTTGGAAGGATTCACGGACTAGCGGACGAGCACTCCATGCACTGATGGCTCGTGAGATCAGGTTGGCTGGTGCTCCGAACCATGAGTTGTGGTTTAATATTGGTAGAAACAATATTCGTTTTTCATATCCCGAGTATGCTCTAGTAACAGGATTACAGTTCGGGTCTTCACATTTTGATCCAAACGTGGAATATGACACGAGTGAAATTGGGGTATTCACACGATTTTGTCCTAGAAATGAGAAGCCAAGGATCATGGATTTGTTGAAGAGGTTCAACGATGGAGTTGTGGATGCCAATCATGATGACTATCTGAAGGTGGCTAATATATTAGTCCTCTATTATTTTGCACTTGGATACGACGATCATAGAGTCGTGGAGTCCTTTGCTTGGGTGTTAGTGGATAATCTGGACGAGTTGAATAGATTTCCTTGGGGGTCCTACACCTACACAGCACTAAGGCACTACGTCTCACTATTGCCTTCCACAAGGAGCAAACTGAAAAAGAGTTATCATTTTTACGGCCCTGTGTGGGCTTTACAGGTATATATAGCTCTCATTTTGTTATATTTATGTTTATTTAGGTTCTAAATTTCTCAATACACTTAATTTCATAATCATTATTATTACAGGTTTGGGCGTTTGAGGCCATACCAGATCTAGCGAGGAATGCTGCTGTAAACATTAATCCGAATGCATTACCTCGACTAGCGCGGTGGCTCATGTGTACGCCAAAGATCGATGATTTTCATGGTTTTCTAGCTGAGGAGGTAAACATGATTAAAGAGTTATCATTTTATGCTTTTAAATTGATTATGGCCATCACACAAATTTAAATGGATTGCAGCACGAGTGTCAGGAAACGTTGGCGTTGGAAGATGATGAAGATGAACGTGATTATTGGATTAGCACTCAAGGATCTAACTCCCTTGGTGTTAGATTCCCTGCCCCATTTAACCTGAAGAAATCTTTGACAGACGAGGGACCTTCATGTCCACGCTCCGAATCTTGAAAGATCAAAAAGCAAGCTCCTCAGCGTGCGTCTGAGCCTGAGTCTCAGCACGATTCTGAAGAGCACGAGCGTGAGGATGCCAGAGAGTCGAGGTGGGAAAAGGAAAAGCGCACTCGAGAGACTAGATCATCCTCTTTGAGTG
Source organism: Perilla frutescens (assembly GCA_026008535.1). Classification (NCBI taxonomy): domain Eukaryota; kingdom Viridiplantae; phylum Streptophyta; class Magnoliopsida; order Lamiales; family Lamiaceae; genus Perilla; species Perilla frutescens. The sequence continues at coordinate 22,409,541 of BRKX01000010.1, read as the reverse complement.
GCAGAAGTGATCACCATCGGAGTAGACGTGATCGTCACCAAGGTCTAGTGTCCAAGCTCAAAGAGGCCTTGCTTCCCAATATATTGGTCGCGATGAAACGCGAGTTTGTACCTGGCCTTAAGGATGCATTGCTGCCAGACATAAAAGAGTACATTAAATCCCTTTGGCATGGTTCGAAGCAATCACGTGCACAACGATCAAAAAGTAATGAGGGTCCACCGCCGGAACATGATCAGGAGGAATGCTCTCAGCCCTCTCGAAGGTCTGTGCATATAGAAGGCAGTCATCGAGAAAAGACCTCCCTAGAAGGTCTCTACAGGTGGAGGAAAGTCGAGGGTCTCAACAGATTGAGGGTAGTCGAGGGTCTCGACATAGAGATGCACCTCGAAAGGATGTTGAGCTTGAGGGAATAATCGGGTCTCCACACAGCCATGCCTATGGCCCGCAATTATCCCAGCATGTAGGAATCCCACATCAAGAACTTGACCCGTAATTTTCCCAGCATGTAGGAATCCCACATCAAGAACATGACCATGCCTATGTGCCGTAATTTACCGAGCATCTAGAACCTTACCATGCCTATGGCTCAGAATTTTCCGAGCATCTAGAATTCCCAGATCTAGAACATGACCAGGTATTTACGTTAAATTTGAATTATCTATTTTTTATCTTTCTCATTTGAGAATCCCGATCCAAAATCCCGATCGTGAACCCGATACAAAATCACGATCTAAAATCACGATTGGGTTCTCGATCCAAAATCATGATACCTAATCACGATCGGGAGATCCTGATCTGAAATCATGATCGGGATCCCGATCTAAAATCACGATTGGGTTCCCGATCCAAAATCACGATACCAAATCACGATCGGGATCCCGATCCAAAATCATGATCGGGATCCCGATCCAAAATAATGATATGTATCTTGATCCAAAATCACGATCAGGTATTCAAGATTACTAACGATCGGGATTTATTATCTTTCTTATTTGCTCAGGGTGTATGTTTTGGCCCTGGAGTGGTTTTTGAAGAGGTCCAGACAAGTCCACCTGTAATGCCATGCAGTTCGAAAGGGAAACAAGTTGAAGAGAGTTCTGCACTTGTAGAATCCTGTTCGAAGGAAGCACCTCTCGCTGCTTACAAGAATTGGCGTAAGAGTCCCAAAAGTTCCCAGGTCTACCATCGCAAGAGTGACTTTCCATTAGCACAACAGTTTTTCGAGCGTATTGAATCAATGAAGTGTGATATGACTGCCCAGGTAAGTAAATATTGATTATTTACAATCTTTTTATTTTTTATTACTTAAAAGCTTTGAATACAGGGGGTTGATATGTTTTTGGATTCTATGAGAAACCAATTGGAAAAAGGAGATTCATTACTCCATGGAGTCACTGCAGAGAACACGCGCATTATGGATACTGGATTCTTCGTAAGTTTTATTGTAGTTTGTTAACTTTTAATTTTTACTCTATGAATTATAATTAACTCTAACTCTTTATTTATTTATATTGTATTGAATAGATTTCTCTCCAGACAGAATGGCGTTCGGGTAGGTTTGACCATCCAGATTCTCCTAGGCGCCACCGTGGGCAAGAGGATTATTACTGGTAGCAACCTCCATTTGGTTTACTTGCTACGATGGTAGGAAAAGATCGAGACGGGGGGTCGATCCTGGTGGGATGCCAGAAATGTAAGAATTTGATTGTTAAATGAAATATTAATTATTTTAAAATATTCTAATCAATCGTGTATTTTTTGTTCAATGTAGCTCATATTTGTTTGCAATATCAATGCACATTGGGTGACGGTATTTGTCCGTCCTACCAGCTGGCGTTTTGAGGTGTACGACTCAATGTTACACAAGCTAAGCAAGGAAGATATTGACCTAAGGGAGATTCAACTCAGACCATTTCTTAAGCTGTTGCCCCGACTGCTTATCTCGGGTAAGTATTGGGAGCGAAATGTTTTTAATGTGCGAACACCCTTGCATGCAAATTTCAGACTTACTTTTGCCGCCTCCCAAGATCAATTTAAGAAAAAGGACAGCAATAGTTGTGGGCCCTATGCATGTATGTATGTTGATCGACTTATCACTGACACACCTTCTATTGAATGGGGCAATAAAGCAGCCAATGTTAAGGCATATCGACATTAGATAGCAGTTAGGGCATTTGAGTTATGTCGTGAGAAGACATAATTTTTGTTAATGTTTGTTTTAAAATATTTTATTAATTTTATGTTGTTAATTCGGTGATTTGAATTTTTTTTACTGTTGCTAATTTTTTACGAACGGGATCCCGATCGAAGATTGAATCCCTATCAAAAAAAGTGAAACCCGATATTGTTATTCACGTTCGGTTTCACGATCGGTTTCCTGATGATAGATATGAAACCCGATAAAGGTAATTCACGATCCTTATGTATATGAAAACTTGATTTTTTTTAATTGAACCGCGATTATAAAAACGATACCCGATAGTAAATTAAATCCCGATGACACAGAATCGCAATCTTGAATGCATAATAATATTAATTTAATTACATAATTACAATAGTCTTACAAGACAAGCGCTTCAATCCTCAATCTTAACCATTAGAATAACACGAACAATGTAAACATCTTGACTAGTTGTTATTTCGTGGTATTTTTCAAATCTGAGAACATCTCCGCGCTTAATTTGTAGAAACTCAACAATATCAGTCCACCCTTTATTAAGTCGAATCAGGGTATTTGGCACCTCTTTTTTCTTTGATTCAATCTGCCGGTGTTCGTATTCAACGTCCCATTCTTGGAATCCCTTCCAAGTTCTCATTTTAATCGATCTTGACTCCACTCCAAATATCTCTCTAGCATTCGTGGGCAAATACTACAAAGTATAAAGAAAGATAATCAATACAGTTAGGTAATTTGAAAATTTACAGTTGGTGAATTTACCACTCGCCTACCATATTCACTCGAGTGGCACTCTACTTCAACATAACGCCCATAAACTGAAATTTGAAAAAAAAAGTAAGCTTCGTTAAAAAATATTTCGCATTACATTCAAATCCATCAATTTGATATTTCATACCTCCAGAAAATCGGGGACCTCTGTATGAAGTTGAATCATTTACTGGCTCCATTATTTTTTTAGCAGTTTCTTGCAAGAATACAAGATGAAGAAAGAATTGCAGATATGTCCTGTGAAAATACAAGATGAAGAAGGAATTGAAGATATGTGAGCCAACTATACAGAAAGAGACATTTATATAGACAAATAATTACATAAAAAGGGACGAAAACCTAAAATCAGATATGGGCCCCAAAACCCAACAAGTCTAGAGTAAATCCCGATAACTTCGATATTGATTAACGATCGTCTACCGATCACGTTGAAGATCATATTCCGATACTTTTGTCCTTCCTACTCAGATGTGGGCCTAAAACCTGAAAATCTGCTGTGACTCCCGATATACCTTCACGATGCTATCCCAATCGTCTACCGATCACGTTGAAGATCATGTTCGATACGTTTGTCCTTGCTAATCAGCTATGGGCCCCATATGCAGGTCTCTTTTATATTACCAATAAAGTTGTACTTGTTGAGTCAACACACCATGCCCATTCACATCAACTTTTTATATTTCTGTACACACACTCTATCTGATTTACTAGAAAACGACAACAAATTTTAAAAAAACAATTGAATCGATTTGACCTATGGACGAATATACAAGCATACGTTTCATGCTTGTTTGAGTAATAGTAATGATATTTTCCGATAAAAAAGGGAGATGGGTCAACTACTCTAATTCAAATTTCATCTCTAACTTAACCTTATCAAATTTATGTAGATTGGATGGTTGGCATGAATCGTCGTAGTACATGACAATTATAAAAGAGAAATTAATATTTAACTTGAATGATATTAATTGTATTAATATTACTACTCTCTCCTTACTAAATTCTACGCTTAATTATAATTTAGAGTATGCTGATCTGATGATCTGAATAGCAATTAACACTGGATTGAAACGTAGCAGTCACTCACACCAAATATTAGAATTAACATTAAACTACATATTAGTGCACAACTCATTCTGAAAAACCTGAAAAAATTAAGAACATAAACATTACATTAAAAGCCATCGCAAGAACATACACATTTAATTCAAATCCATCGCTTCAATCAGTGTCGCTCTCGCTTGCCTGAAAAGGATTAAGGTCATCGTCGGGAACGATGGGCGTCTTGCCGGTCTCAAACAAGTTTGTCAAGGCCAGGTAGTGTGGTTCACCGTTGTCTCGATAGACGGTCGTCAACGGATTCATCTGCATAGTCAATGAAAAATTATTGTGATATTTAACCTCTTTGCGATTAACTGGAGAGCATGTCATTATAGGTAGTGAACCTCTTCAAAACGTATCCATGTATCTTCCGGCGCATAGAACTTGTTGTTCTTGCGACTCCAATGAAACTCGGTCGGAGTGTAGTCCCACAAAAGCTTCAAAGTCTCATATCGCATCACGAGCATATCGACATGCGCCGTGTATCACTCGATACCATATTTCTTAGAGAATTTTTCGTTGACGATCGTATGAACATTGGAAATGGCCGTGTTATTGTCCTCGAACCCGACCACCCACACTCCGGCCTCCTTTTGTTGGAGTAGCTCATTCACGACACGGGCTTCAAGCCTCTCCGTCCACTGTGAGTCGTAGAAATATGCTTCTTGAGGTGGCGCCATTTGTGGGTGAACTTGAGAAAGGGATGAATTTGTTGGGAGCGAATTAGAGCTTTAATTTGAGCTTTAATGGAGTAACTGCCGATATAAGATCGCGCATATGGACAAATAAATGCATACTAAATGGAATATATTCCCTACCTTTTAAAGACTTCACGTAATAATAATAATTATTATACATATATACCATAACATTTCATAGTTTAGGGTAATCCCTTTGATATGACGATCGAGATTCCGATCGGTTCATAAATGCCGACGTGTTAACGTTCGGGATATGGCCGAATTTAGGGTAATCCCTTTGACATCACGTTCGAGATCCCGATCGGTTCTGAAATGCTGACATGTTCATGTTTGGGATATGGCCGAATTTCATCTCCTAAATTATATAGAATTAATTAATTTTTAATTATCAACGTGCACCTTGATGGTAGGCGTTTAGAATTTTCGAATATTTTTGAGAAATTTGGATTACATGGGCACGCAGATTCGGATGTGGGCCCCTTTGTCAGCCTTTTGTATTTTCAACGTGATTCTTTTCTTCTTATCCTTTTGCAAAAGAATCATATTTTTTTTAACTCTTTTTAAACACAAAACACACGTGAACAATCATCAATCCCTTTCTTAAAAAAAGTTGTTTTTTAGGGTTTCCTGCCATCCCGACGAAGGGGCCGATCGTGAGCCAGGTGAAGTTACTACAAGTATGGCATCTACAAGTCTGCAACAACAATATAACGAAGAGGTTAGCCTCAATTTAATTATTAAAATTGCTTGATTTTCAAGAAGGATGTGTAAGTATGGAATGTAATTCTCTTTTTTTTTTCTTAATTTTTTTTGTTTGATTCTGGATCCCGTTGTTAAGACCGATCGCTTCACGATTGTAGTTCCGCTCACAAATCCTAGTTTTTTTTATTCTAGTTTGGATCTATACTTTTGTGTTGTCTTAGATTAGGCACTTAGATGGTTTTTAATATTTTTCAGATTAGAATGACATGTGCAAGTTGATTTTCGAATCGGGATCCCGTAATCAAACCCGATCGGTTCACGATCGGAAACCCGATCGAAAATGCGATCGGCCACTAAATCGGGATCTCGATCGTGTTTGCATTTTATCATAATCTTTTTTTTTTATATTTTTTACACTCTAATGCTCAATGTTTTATATGTGATACTCAAATAAAAATGGTTAAATATATTGAAATTGCCCAAGTGTTGGATTTAATTTGATGGTTAAGTCATTACATCTATACGTCTACTCTTCTACAAAATACCTCCATATATTAGTTCAAGGATAATATTCATTCTAGTTTGGATCTATACGTTTGTGTTGTCTTAGATTGGGCACTTGGATGGTTTTTAATATTTTCCAAGTTATAATGAGATGTGCAAGTTGACATCTTTACTAATTGAAGTTGGAAATTAGCACAATCCTAGTTTTTGCAATATTTTTGATTTTCAAATCGGGATCCCGTAATCAGACCCGATCGGTTCACGATCGGAAACCCGATCGAAAATGCGATCGGTCACTAAGTCGGGATCCCGATCGTGTTTGCATTTTATCATAATCTTTTTGTTTTTTTTATATTTTTTACACTCTAATGCTCAATGTTTTATATGTGATACTCAAATAAAAATGGTTAAATATATTGAAATCGCCCAAGTGTTGGATTTAATTTGATGATTAAGTCATTACATCTATACGTCTACTCTTCTACAAAATACCTCCATATGTTAGTTCAAGGATGATATTCATTCTAGTTTGGATCTATACGTTTTTGTTGTCTTAGATTGGGCACTTGGATGGTTTTTAATATTTTCTAAGTTATAATGAGATGTGCAAGTTGACATCTTTACTAATTGAAGTTGGAAATTCGCACAATCCTAGTTTTTGCAATATTTTTGATTTTTGAATCGGGATCCCGTAATTAGGCCCGATCGGTTCACGATCGGAAACCCGATCGAAAATGCGATCGGTCACTAAATCGGGATCCCGATCGTGTTTGCATTTTATCATAATCTTTTTGTTTTTTTATATTTTTTACACTTTAATGCTCAATGTTTTATATGTGATACTTAAATAAAATGGTTAAATATATTGAAATCACCCAAGTGTTGGATTTAATTTGATGATTAAGTCATTACATCTATACGTCTACTCTTCTACAAAATACCTCCATATGTTAGTTCAAGTATGATATTCATTCTAGTTTGGATCTTTACGTTTGTGTTGTCTTAGATTGGGCACTTGGATGGTTTTTAATATTTTCCAAGTTATAATGAGATGTGCAAGTTGACATCTTTACTAATTGAAGTTGGAAATTAGCACAATCCTAGTTTTTGTAATATTTTTGATTTTTGAATCGGGATCCCGTAATCAGACCCGATCGGTTCACGATCGGAAACCCGATCGAAAATGCGATTGGTCACTAAATCGGGATCCCGATCGTGTTTGCACTTTATCATAATCTTTTTATTTTTTTTTTATATTTTTTACACTTTAATGCTCAATGTTTTATATGTGTTACTCAAATAAAAATGGTTAAATATATTGAAATCACCCAAGTGTTGGATTTAATTTGATGATTAAGTCATTACATCTATACGTCTGGATCGGTATACGATCGGTCAAATAATGGGATTCCATCAGTCAATCGATCTTGATCCCGATATGAGAACCATGGAGTTCACGATGTGATTACCGATCGGAAATATCGATCGAAAAAAAACATACAAGGAACATTATATTTTAAATATATTTTGCAGCCATCATGGGAGTGGAAAAGGTTCGAAGTGCAGGGGACGGTGTCCAACATCAATCTTTACTACAAGCCTAGTATATGGATGACAATACGAAAGACCTTACTGAGAATCGGTCAGGACCTGTTGCTCGATAGGTTCAAAGCCGGGTGCTTTGGACATTTTATGAGATGGAGAGAAGGCCCCAACTGTTGCAAAGCATTGCACGCATTGATGGCTCGTGAGATCAGCATTTCTGGTAAATCGCAACATGAGGCATGGTTTCGTATTGGTGGGAATCATATTAGGTTCTCCTTTCCAGAATATGCCCTCGTCACCGGACTAGAGTTTGGGCCATCCACATTTGATACGAATTCAGAGTAGGACTTGTCTGAAGTTGGTGTGTTTGGAAGATTCTGTGGGGGCAGACCAATTGCTATAAAAGACTTGTTTGATATCTTCGAAGAAGGACATGTAAATGGTGCTGATGAAAATGATTACTTAAAAGTGGCAAATATTTTAGCATTGTATTGTTTCAGGTTAGGATTTGATGTATCAAGAAAGGTTGAGAGCTTTGCTTGGGCTTTGGTAGAGGATTTGGATGCGTGGAACAACTTTCCCTAGGGTGCCTACACCTACACATCATTGCTACACTACATTTCAATATTACCAAAGACAAGGAAGGGATGTGGGACGAAGTACCATTTCTATGGTCCAGTGTGGGCTCTTCAGGTATATTATTTATTAATTTTTTTTCAAATTCATAACTTATTTTTAATGAATTATTAATTATATGTACGTTTAAAAAATAATATAATGGTAATTCTACACTCCTTTTCGAGATTTGGGCATATGAGGCCATCCCAGAATTTGGGACACCTGTTGCTAGAAGGGACAAGCCGGATAGGTTGCCTCGATGTTTGAGATGGTTTTTTGTGAGGGCAAGAGCAACTGATTTCCACGTATTGCTTAATCAAGAGGTATTCTATATATATATATATATATAATTTTTGTTTTAATTTTTAGTAAATCGTGGAGGTAATTGTGGGATTTTTGTTTTAATTTTTTATATTAATATATAAAAATATGATCCCACTCATTCAATATTAAAAAAAATATGCAGATTAGGTGTTATAAGACGTTGACGGTAGAGGATGTTGAACAAGAGCGTCCTTATTGGTGTAGCATTCATTGTGCTGAACCAATGGGGGCTTCATTCCATACCCCATTCAATCCGGTTGCCCCACGTCATGATCCTGATCAGAAACGAGTTAAACACAAAAGACCGCGTCAGACATGATCGGGCTCTTCAAGCAGTGGTGATTCCGATAGACGTCGTAGTTCTCTTATTGCATCAATTAAGAAGGCGTTGATGCCTGATATCATTCGTTACTTGAAGAATGATCTGATTGCCGATGTGAAAGATTCACTGCTACCAGACTTGAAAGAGTTTATTCAATCACTCAAGTGTGGTTCTAGACGATCAGCCTCTCATCACAGCCCTCACCGCATATCACCTGTTCGACCATCATCTTGTAGACATGATGAGGGCAGTCATGTTAGTCATCACCCTGAGATGGCTAGGAGATCTTTGCATGTAGATGATGACAACACTCGTACACCTGGGATGGTGAAGGATACTCCGAGAAGATCTCTACAGATGGACACTCAGACAAAGCCTTGAGTGAGGCCCTGTGATCGGGGTTCTCTACAAGTGGAGGATTTTTTGAGGAAAGATGTAACCTTATCCATTCGTGAAATAGGTGTGGATGAGGAGGTGGATCAACTGGAGCTGCATGCGGAGCCAAACGCACTAGATTTCACAGAAAAATGGCCTCAGAGGATGAAGAAGACTTCGGCCCACTTGTCCTCACCTTTTCTCAGTCAGGCACCGCCCACTCTTAGTTTGAGATTAAAAACAGCCTATATTGAGTTCAGAAAACACGGACCTCGTGTCGGAGTTAATTTTCAAACTGGGATGCTACTAAAGATGTCGTTTTTCCAAAGGATTGAAGATTATAACACGGACATGCGACAAGAGGTAAGTTTTTTTCCAATTTATTCTAAATCTAGATAATATTCACGATCATATTTTCAATCGGGATCCCGATCTTCAAATAAAATAAATCCTGGACAATCGTGCTCGTAATATCGATCAAAACCCGATGATATCTCGACCGTGACCGTAATCCCGCTCCCACTCCCGATCGTGATCCTGATAGAGATTAACATAACGATCCCGATCGCGATTTTGATCCCGGACGTGATCCCGATAGAGTTCAAGATCACGATCCTGATGGCGATCCTGATCGAAACCCGATCAATAACTTAGTTAATATTTTCAATTTTCAGGAGATTGAAATCTATACGGCAGTGTTGAACCGTAGATTGTTGACCGGCCAACACATACTCCCGATTGTCACCGCAGACAATACACGATTAGTTAGCTCGAATTTCTTTGTAAGTTAATTATGTAGCACATTCTTAAGAATATATTACTCCTTATATAATAATATAATCGATTATGTTGATGTCTTTTTTTTTATATTTTGGTTGTATATCACAGATTGTCTTGGCGGAGAAATTCAATAACATTTTTAATCCATCTACCTTGAAATACAATGTTGGAGATTGGGAACCTCCATTTGGATTAAAGTGGGAGATCACACGAGCGGGAGATGATGAATCAAGAGCTTGGTGGAATGCAACACATGTAAGATATGAATTATTTATTATTTAACTTGTTGGTTAATTAAAAAATTAAACATAGAGAATAACATTTTTTCTTTAAATTAGACCATCACCGTATGCCTCATCAATGCGCATTGGGTCACAGTGCGAATTAGTTTGAGTGAGTGGCGGGTTGTTCTATACGACTCCTTGGCATTCAATTTGGATAGCTCGGCTCATGAATTCAGAAAGACCCAAATGATGCCACTGACTCGCTTGTTGGATTGGCTTCTTACTACTTGCGAATATTGGGAAAGAAACATATTTGGTATGCAGCGTCGTAAGGGCTTTGCTTGAAACCTTAAGCTTGATTTCACAGATCCTTCGGAGCAGTTCCACCAGATGGATAGTAACAGTTGTGGCCGCTTTGCATGCATGTATATAGAGTGCCTGCTAAGTGATATGCCTGCTATAAGTTAGGGAAACAAGGAGGGTGGTGTCGTGCGATATCGTGAATATATGGCTAGAATGATATATGATATGTGCCACCCGAAAGTCATTCCTCTATTTCAACCTTAAATTGTCTTTCATCTTCATAACATGGAAACTTTATTTTCTCTTTTTATTTTTGTTAATATTGTTATGCAGACAATGACCTGTTTATGTTTTAAGTACAAACCTATTTCTACTTTATTATTATTCAAACAATGACTTGTTTACTTTTTCTCTTGAAAAGACATAGGAATCTTTTTAGAGTTCCCAAATGTCCTTGATAGATTCGAATTTGGACTGGTGCAGTTTGGACTCATTAAGATCTCTTCAATTAATTTGAAATAGTGAATTCCTCACCTACTAGTCACGAGATTCCTAGATCATGATCATGATACAATGACAGAAATAAGGATAATATTTAAAATTAAATTCAATTCAATGAACGTCTAGCACATAAAAAGATATTTATCTAGCTTCCTCTCATCAGGCAAGACCATTTACTGTGTCCGGGATCACGGCATATGCTACACTTCTTTGGACCGTGACGTCTACTACTAGATGCCTCTATCCCAGATGGACGCCACTTTCCCGTACTTGGACGACCGGCTTGCCGATTCACGTGAATTGGTAACACTTTCATGTCTGCAATGTGTTGCGGTACCACCCACTCATCTCGACGAGGGAGAGGATTGACTGAACCTGCATATGTCTCTCGCCAAGCATCCGTCTTGTAGTATGAATAGATGTAATCATGTATGGATTCACCATTTTGCCTATGAATAAAATAATCAAGAATCAATTACTGTTGGAAGAAAGAGTAATAATAAATTAAATAAATAGATAAATACGTATGTAATGGCAGCAGCTGCATGCGCACATGGCATCAAATCCAACTCAAACATCCAACATTGGCATGACCTCCGACGAAGATCAACGAGGAACGTTCTTTTCCCATCATTCACTTTGAATGTAGAGCTTGAGGTGGACACAACGCTAAATGAACGAGATTTCTCAACTTCAACTAGGAGCTTACTTACAGTCTCTTCAGTCAATACATTCTTACGGGCATTTGCGCGTGCTCGCCTAATGTCGAACCATTGTTCAATAACATGTCTGATAGTCTCTATTAATGAACATATGGGAAGACGTCTAGCAAATAGTAATCTTGCATTAAAGCTTTCAGCTGCATTTGACGTTAGGAAACTGTAGCGCTGAACAAGGCATTTTGAGCGAGCCCACCTCTCAGGTCCATCATTAAGCAGCTTACGGTAAGCTCCATCCGGGCTAATTTTTCTAATACTTTCCATTGCTTTATTGTATACAGATCCTCGATAAGCATATGCTGCCTTGTGGAACATTTTTGTGACACCAGCACCCCAATGCGTGAGCCTCCTCAACATATGGAAGTAGCAAAGGCCGTGGGCTGTGTCTCGAAAAACTTCCTTGATAGCATTAGATATGCTGATGTGTTGATCTGAGACAATCAACGTTTCTGGATTGCATCCGAAGGCATCCCTTACATGTCTTAGAAACCAAGTCCATGAACGATCATTTTCTATGGGGCCAACACCAATCGCCAACGGGAAGCACTGCTCGTTGCCGTCTTTAGTCACTGCTACGAATAAGATGCCTTTGCTATTCCCCTTTAGATGGGTTCCATCCACAACAATCACGGGTCTAAGAAACATAGCATACGATGCAATACACGCTCCGAGAGCAACAAATAAATATTGGAATTCTCCGTTAGGAGCAAGCTCTAAATCAGTCACTGTTCCAGGATTGCTCTCTCGTAGCAAGTACAAATAGCTAGGAAGCATATTAAATGAATCTTTGTACCCACCATAAATCATCTCGATCGCAGCATTCCGTGCTCGCAGTGCAACACTATAACTTCTTCTAACACCAAACTCTTGCTGCATTTTCTCCCTCATTTCTTTTGGTTTCATGATCGTTCCGAGAGTACGCATTTTTTTTTTGCAAAATAAGCAACAATCACCTTTGCATGGACATTTCTCGGTGTGACACGACCTAGGTCGAAATGACACGCATGTTGGGCTATAAACTTATGGACAATCCAAAAATCACCTCTGCGGGTTGCACGCACCTCAAAAGGACAACAATCGTCATGCTTACATACGATGACCAAACAATCTGCATCAGAACGAGACACCTTGTATTCAGTATGATGCTCAATACTCCACAATCCGACAGCAATTGACAAAGCATCTTTATCCCAGAATGTAGCTCCCAAAGATATTTTTCCGTCTCTTATCCTCTCTAGATCAGTAACCACAAGAGAATCAGATACATCAAGAGGAATCATTGGTATTAACCAATTATTCATATCTTCAGTCAGGATTGCATCTTCTTCAGATATTGGCATAGGATTGTTAGACCGTAACATGGATAATAATTTGTTCACACCACCCTCTCTATGTATCCATGAAACATACTCTGCAAATGTGGAATGTTCAAAGGTATCATGACCCAAAACGCTGTCTTCTTCTTCTTCTTCTTCTTCTTCTTCTTCTTCTTCTTCGTCCTCGTACTCATCATCCTCATCAGCATCGTTCTCTGCATAATCTTCGTCTTGATCTTCATCTTCATCTTCATATCCATCACCATCTCCATCCCGATCTCCATTCTCGCATTTGGCATCTCCATCTCCAGCTCCATCTCTATCTCTATTTTCATCTTCAGCATCTCCATCTCTAATTTTGTCTTCAGCATCGGATTCATCAATATCTTGACCCTCATCCCTATAAAGATATGAGCTTGTTGGATCATTATTTATGCTATCAGTGGGTAGACTTCCACTACCACAAGAATACGGATCTCTAAACCAGTCCGAAGACACGAACCGCTCAATATCTGTGAATGAAGTATTGAACATCGATTGTTGTGTCTCAGGGGCGGTGGCAGAGAAAGTACCGGAGAAATCAAATGATGGTACATATGGTTCTTGCTGGAAAATTGTCGCGGCAGCATTCTGTGTGGTGTGAACAACGTATACTGTTGGCTCCTCTTCTCGATCACACAACCCATGAAGATCTTGATCAGTACTTATGAGAGACTTCAACATTCTACCAGTGTGAGTACGCGATAAATAATATAAAAGGTAGTTTACACCCAAAGAATTTGCGGAGATAATGTGTGCAAGATGTTCATCACCACCTACATATTCTGCATTAATCCATTGCCTACCATATCTTATAATTATACTTTGCCAAGCCATCTGCACTTAAAAATAAAAATAAACTATTAAAAAACCGATGAAAATATCTTAACTCAAATGTTGTAGATGCTGGAAATTAGGATCCCGATCGGGATCCCGATATCAATCACGATTGAATCACGATCATGTCCCAATAAGAAAGCCGGTCTTATCCCGATCATTTCACGATCTAACACGATGGAACCAAATAGAATCCCGATAAAGAGTCAAATTTTATAAAATCAAACAACGCACATACCTCTATACCTCTTTATCATGGAAATGTTGTAGTCTGTCATGCACAAAGGAATCCAACTCCTATAAAACAATATTACAGTCTATAAAAGAATCCAACAATGTTGTCGTTCTCTCTATCATCTTTTAAATGCAATTGGGAGACACAGTTTGTTTATGAAGACCACTTTCACGTGAATTGAGATGTCTTAAATGCCACCTACGTCCACCACCTACCTCTAATGTATTGCACATGTGAACTTAAAGTAAAATGGACAAAAATGTCATTCAACAGTACTATTCATGAGTCACGTCGCGTGCAGAAGAAACCCTAATTCACAGTCTGGATCCCGATAGAATATATCCAACGAATCGTGATTTTTCACGATCGTAACATTATCGTAAATCATGAATTTACACCGATCGTGATATATCAATTTTTCTTAATTTCGTGCAATTGTTCAACGTCTCACAATTATTTAATGATTTTAAATTCATGCTCAAATATGAACACGATAACACAATAAAATAAAATAAAATAATTTAAGAGCATTTAATAAATTTTAATTCACTCGATAACATCCCGAACGTAACAACTCAGAAATTTCATACTTAAATAAATAATTAAACATCTAAAAACTTGGAAAATAAAATAGAACAAACCATAATTAAAAAACTATTTAAACCCTAGTTACACTACTCATCATCTTCATCAGAATCAACCGTTGGTGTCACGGTATGTTCCTCACCCACATCATTGTCCAAGACTCCTAGGTCGCCTACTTCAAAGAGTCTTTTCAGAAATTCCCATTCATCATCCGCTTGATTCATGTAAACCAATACTTCATTCCGGCGCTGAAAAATATTAAAAATAAATTAGTTTGGGAATAATGCTCATAATAAAAATAAATCGCCCACTAACCTGTGCAATTTCAGTCCACTGGGCAACATCGGCATCGATGAGTCTGGTATACAAATCAAGATGCTCTTCCCCTATATACTTGATTAGCCAAGAGAACATCTGGTACCTATGACACCAATGATCAACGCGGCTAACATATTCTGACAACAGTATATCTATTCCAAAACGGTTACGGATCATCACTTTAATACGAGGAAGACAGTTGAGGTTCTGTTGGTCATCACCGGGAACCCATCTTTTCCCGACGCAGTAATAGTAGAGCAATTGATCGAGACACGCACGGTCGATTTCTCGAGTCCAAGGTGCCGTGTAGAAAGTCAAATCTTGTGAGATAGGTACTGGTAAAGCCATTGCTTTTTTTGGGCTATGGAGGGCTCTCAAAAGACCTCTTTTTTCGATATCGTTATTTATAGCCTCAAATGTAAACCCTAACGCACACAACTCGAATCCCGATACTGCACCGTCATATTTTGTATATATCTCGATCGTTTCACGATCACATCCCGATAACTAATAATATTCAAGATAACGGAAATTGCCCGATGTAATCCCGATCGTTGAAAATATAGCCGTGAAATTATATATCCCGATTGTGTCACGGTCAATTCACGATCAATCCCGATCGGCACAAAAGTTAGCATGTAAGTATATATCCTGAATGTGTCCCGATGCAATACCGATGGTTTAACGATCAAAATGGCGAAAGGATTCCAAGAATCCCGATAGATAAAACTCGATGAAACCGCGCTCAGTTAACGATCAAATTATGATAAGATTTCAGCAATCCCGATAACCCGCTGAAATCCCGATCAAATTACGATAGATAAGGAAGAAACCCGATATATAAAACTCGATCGTGCTTTTATAGAATCACGATCGACTTTAATGCACGTGTGCTGGGTTGTTGGGATATTACTTTTGAAATTAAATGCTTCTAACTTCCCTTGAAAATCTGCAAAAAGCGTTCCACACTTCTTACACATATGGGTCCATGTCCTTTCACATTGGAAAATGAAAAAGCAGGGCTATAAGAGTAAAATTGGGTATTTATTGGATGCTTTCCTTATAGTGGGTAAAAGGGGTTTTTGGGTGATAAGAATGGGTAGTTTTATGTGTTTTGCGATATGTGAATATATCTTTGTAGTCAAGATTGATTTGTAATTTTTTTTCTAATTAAAGATTGCAGAATCTTCTTTTTTAATTAAATTTATTTTTGTTCACGGTAATACCCTCGTTGAAATGTGGGGACGGTCAAAAATTTAAAATCAATTTGTACACGACCAAATTGCAGAATCTTTCTCGTTCAACAATTTTAAATCAACTTGTACACTGCCAAATTTTCGAAAGACGGCCCACTCTTGTACACAGCCAAATTTTCTTCTACACGGCCAAATTTTCTTCTACACAACCCACTCTTGTACATGGCTAAATTTTCGAAAACCAGAAATCTTGTACACGGGAAGCCGAACTCTACATGCCCAAAATCAGATCTGTGTAAAAAAAAACATGATACTCTTTTACACGCCCAAACTTTCGAAAATCAAAAATCTTGTACACAGTGAAGTCTATCGTGTTTAAACCACACCCCATCGCCTTGGCCGTGCAGATCCCGCCGACGCCGCCAACGCCACTCTGCCGATGAGGCCATCCCGTCGCCAAGAAGATGGAGGAGGTTGAACAGGTTTTCAAAAATTATTTCTTGAATTCATTCATTTTTTGTTAATTAGTATAATTCGTGCAATTAATTATTGAATTGATGGATGGTTAGTTATATTTCTATTGTGAATTGAAGTAAATTTTGGTTGTAGATTGGAATCATGGTTGTTGCTGGAATTTTTTTTTGAAGCTTCATCGTGTACTACACAGTGGCTTCCACCGTGTAGCACGGTGGAAGCCACCGTGTGGTACACGGTGAAGCTTCAATTAGTTTTTTTTTTTTAAATTCCTTTGTATTATATCACGTATATTATTGGATTCATTTTATATGATTTATGTATTAGTAAATTGAAACTGGTTGTGATTTTAGTTGACTATTGGTTCCGAAATATAAAAAGGGTTCGAACATGATTAGGTAAAAAAATAGAACTAAAATTATTGTTTAAACGTTGAAATAATTGTAATCATAAACCACAAAAATTATCAAAAATTAATTAAATAATATTTTAAAATTCAAAAAAAAAAATCTAAACATTATTTCGAATCTTTAGTAAATCCTAATAAAAGAAAACTAATTAAACCGTAATTGAGATTTGAGATTTTATATGAGAATGTGACATTGAAAGTCTAATCCTAAATAAAAAAATGAAACAAATATTAAGTAAATCCTAATTAAATTATTTTTTGAAAATGAAATATTAAATTTAATTATAAAATAATTAAATTATCCTTTAATTACATGTTAAATTGCTAATTTCAGTTTCATCTCAACATGTAAGACGTTGAAAATGTATTCCTAAATTAAAAAACTAATAAAATCCTAATTCAAGAACATATTACATTGGAAAATTAAACTGAAATCCTAATTAAGCACTAATTAAACATTCAAGAATTCTTTTTGTCTTTTTTTAAATGAAATCATAATTAATCAACATCTATCTTTATAAACCCTTACAATTTTCTTCCATCACCTGCCCTCATCAAATAATTTAATGTATACGAAGT
Source organism: Perilla frutescens (assembly GCA_026008535.1). Classification (NCBI taxonomy): domain Eukaryota; kingdom Viridiplantae; phylum Streptophyta; class Magnoliopsida; order Lamiales; family Lamiaceae; genus Perilla; species Perilla frutescens. The sequence continues at coordinate 22,391,887 of BRKX01000010.1, read as the reverse complement.
AGTGGTTGAAGATATCTCCATAAACTCATGAATCTCCTGTATCAAACTATTACGAGATAACCGATTGAATGGAAGGTGCACATGTTGATCTTTACCATCTAAGTACTCTAGTATCTCTCATCTACCACTGTGTTGTACAAATACACATTGCCAAGACATTTGCAGATCAATAAATGTCTCATTCTTGAAAATAAAATAGAAAAAAAAAAATCTACATGGTTGATTGTGTATTACACGTTTCACCGTGTAAATTTTTTTTTCTATTGCTTTTTCTGTACACTTACACATTGCACCGTGTATTACACGGTGCAACATGTAAAATTTTAATTTTTTTTCTCTATTTTTTTTATTCGCAATAGGTATGTATGTTCATGTACATACTAATATATTTATGACATCTTACAAATAAAATAAAATGAAATAAAATGTATTCTATAACCTAATCATTTAAGAGATACAAGTTTTTCAAATATGAAATATAATGTTTTGGATTATCACATTTCAACGGATGATTAGGATTCTTTACATTTTTTTTCATAAATCAAAAAATTTAAACAAATTAAACCATAAAATAAAAAAAATTGGAACATACCTTGTAATATTTTTTACCTTTCGGATTTTCTCGTCCCAAACTTTTCGACCAAAAAATATCCCCCCACACTTCTCGACCAAAGACTAGAGTAAATTTGAAGTGTAAATTTTCACACAGTCAATATATTATACTAAATATTATGTGTTTGGTGTGACATTTAATGCATTTCATTTAAAATTCAACCACTCACAAATGAATTGAATTTTGGCGTGTATTGTTGGTGCTGAATTGAATTGGGCGTGTTCCATTTTTCCAACCGTGTAGGCGTGTAGACTTTGACTTTAAAACCTAATTCCATGTAGGCATATAAGCAAATGGATTTCCATTTTTGGCTGTGTACAATTTCAGTATGTAGGCAAGTTAATTTTTTTTTCAACGAGTAAAATTTCGGCATGTGCATTTTTGGCCATGTACAATTTCCTAATATTTCAACATGTAGGCAAGTTATTTTTTTTCAACACAACACAACAATTTCAACGTGTACAATTTCCAGTACACAACACGTTAATTTTTTTCCGTCGTGTACAACGTGATACAATCAATTGCAACACAACACATTAATTTTTTTCGACGTGTAGAATCAAATGCAACATGTGTGTGCCATGAGCCATGTTCAATCAATTTCAATGTGTACAATTCCATTTTTTCGGCATGTACAATTTCAACGTGTGTGCCGTGAGCCGATAAAATTGTCTTTGACTTTTTCAAATTTCATTAAGGGTAAATTAAACTTTTACACTTATGTTTGGTTATAAAAGAATATTTTACAAATCTTGGTTAGAAAAGAAGTTTACAATTTTCTTTTGATTATTTAAATTTTTCTCCTAGATATAATATATATGATAACACCCATAACGAGGTCATATTGCTGAAAAGCTATAATATTGTTATAAAAGTTGTTAAAAAAATATTTTGTTGTTATCGAGCGAATATATACATATACCTACTATGAGAGCAATTTAATTCTCCTGTTATATTTCATAATATATCTCATATTTCATATCACCAATATATGTCGTGTGTACTTTAATGATGATGATATAAAATTCGTAAGTATATATGAAAATTAATACACATATATAGCATCCTTTAAAAATAATGAAACATGAGATGTAAAGAAGAAATTAAATCGAATTCTAAATATTATTAAGTTGATGAAGAAGAAAGTATTATTGTGGTGATTTATGAATGATTAGATATAACATAGGGGAGGCAGAGCGTGTTGTATGTTGGCTCTCCTTCAGAAAAGCTGTTATCTTCCCTTCCGTTCCCTTTCCACCCCATTCAATGTGGTCTCTACGTCGCTCTTTATCCCCCCTCTCTCTCATCGATGCAAGTGCCAACAACGAGATGTATCATCGAATTGGAACTTTGCGGCTAGTTTTGTTTTTAATAGTTTGGCAACTATCACTCATGACTTGGGTTCACAAGCTTCATACATACGAAAACGTTATACTCCCTCTGTATCAATTATATAGTCCATATTACTATTTTGGGTATCCCAATTATATAGTCTAATTACTATAATTAGCATTAATTTTTATAGTAATGTACAAATACACCCTTAATAATTCTTAAAAATTAAAACAATAACTACTTAAATTTTGAAAGTCATGAATATTAAATAATAGTATCATTGGAAGTTTAGTTTTAATCTCATGTTTTCATAAATATTTTTAAAAGTTGAAAATTAAAATACCCACTTCTCTAAAGTAAAAACCCATATTTACATTTTCATTTTTCAATGCAAAAGGACACGGGCCCCATACTTGGAAGCCTTTTGTAAGAATATTGAAAGGCTTTTGCAGATGATCTATCATTTTGAAGTGAGTTACAAGCATTTAATATCAAAAGTAATATCCCCACCAACTCCCACATGTGCATAACAAAGGAAATACAATAGGATTCCAATTGAGATTGTTATTGGAATCGTATGTGTTGACTTTTTAATGTTTGTAATCTTGTTTTAAAGTGAATATCGATCTTATGATGATTAGAATCCCGACAATCACCCTCAAATTCAGGAGTCTCGATCACTATGATGATATGACGAAAGGAATCTATATAATAATCCAGATTGGGTAATCCCAATCATAATTCTGGTGGTAATCCCGATGTGATCGTAATCCTGATAGAGTAATTCCGATTGTAATCCAGATCAGAATCCTGATGGGATCGGAATCTCGGTGGGATAATCCCAATCAGGATGGGATTCCCATCAGGATTATCATCGGGATTACGATCTAAATTGCCATCGGGATTCTGAAGGTCATATGATCATAGTGATCAAGACTCCTGAATTTGAGGGTGATTACTTATCATGAATTCTGACTGAAATCCCGATTACGTATCGTGAAACCCGATCTGAATCCTGACTGGAATCCTGATCGTAACAATCGGTCATAATGTATTGAAAATTATAATGCGAAAGATCATGAGAAAGAGACACCGATTTAAAGTCTGATCAGGATTCTCAAATAAAACTACCGTGAACTCAAATATAATGATCGAGATTCAATCATGATTCAATTAAAACTCTGATCGGTATTCGATTGGTACTCAAATATTCTATCCATTAATAATAGTAAAAAATAAAATAAAAATAGTGGACCTCTTTTGACATAAATTTAGATTTAGGATCGGAAAATAAATAAATAACTTGTAAAAATCCAGTAAGAGGATTCAATCCATTGCCTCTTTTGTTGATTTCAAAACTCTTTCCATTAGGCTAAATTCACATTTGAAATATTTTTACAATTGCACACACTGCTATGAAAAAATTAGGACCCCTAAATTTTTCATTTTTATCGAGGCCTGAGATGAACGACTAACTTGACTCAAGCAAGGAGCGGCCGTGCTTGATATAATTTATAAGCCATTCCGATCTTTCCATATATTTATCTTAGATTTACATTTGTCGAATGCATCAAAATGTGCACACCTCACACTATTATAGATTATATATATATATATATATATATATATATAGAGAGAGAGAGAGAGAGAGAGAGAGAGAGAGAGAGAGAGAGAGAGAGAGAGAGAGAGAGAGAGAGAGAGAGAGAGAGAGAACTACACAATTTATATGTGCACTTATGCGGGCATCACTTATATGGAAAATAGCTCCTCATCAATTATTATTATTATTATTATTATTATTATTATTATTATTATTATTATTATTGTGATTTAGTTTAATTTTATAATTATTAATTAGAGTTTATTCTAGTTAATTATAATTTATAATTATTTTTTAGAGTCTAATTTTGATATTTAGTTAATAATTAATTTATAGTGTTGATTATTCCATAATCAAGGTATATTATAATTTTTAAAATCTCAATTCTCAATAATAAATTTTAACTAGGATTATTGATTATTCTATATTAATTTTTATAAATTGTGTAGGCTAACAAAGTTATCATAAATATAAGATGGCATGCACTTTTGAAGAAATTTGAATTTTTGTGATTCATTACATCCCGATGAGGTGTCTGAGATCGTGAATCGCTCTAAACCCTAAATATTGTGAGCCATCGTTGAATATCTCAAAAGTCTGCTTTAAAGTATTGTCTAATGGAGTCAACAATAATACAACAGATAGATTAGTACATAAATTTGTAATCTTTTTCCCCGTTAAATGTATTGCAATAATTTCTTTTCGTATGCCTGAATGACTAGCATATTTATAATTTTCCATCTAATCCCGACTCGAATCCTAGTCAAAGGTCGAAAATCCTAATTTAAAATTGATCAAATCCCGATCGAAGTCATTTCTTCTTTCTTTCTTTTCTAGAAGCTTACATCTTTTTTCCATATTTATAGACACAAAATGCAAATCTTAATATACAGTTCAAATCCCAATAAGGGATTCCTAATTGTATCTTGATGGTATCCCGATCGCATTTAGATTAGTTTCTTTTTTACTATTATTAATAGATAGAATATTTGAGTACCAATCGAATCTCAATCAAAGTTTTGATTGAATCATGATCGAATCTCGATCATAATATTTGAGTTCACCGTAGTTTTTCTGATAATCCTGATCAGACTTTAAATTGGCGTCTCTTTCCCGTGATTTGTTAGTCGTATCCAATTCTCTTACTTTAATCATGCGGGCTTTAATGCAAGAAGACAAAAAATGTCACTTTCGTAGTATATCCACATGTTTGTTTGTGTATTTTCAAGTACATTTGTGTAAGATTGGTGTAAGAAATGTATAAGATGCCCACATGTAATAACTTTTTGAGGGAATTTTAGAGAAAATGAGTATTTTTTTAATGTTTTTCTTATATTGGGTAAAAGAGATTTTTGTAATAGAGAAATGTGTAGTTTTATGCATTTACACTATTTTTAATCTATGTGTGACTAAAAAAGAGACTATATAATTGAGACGGAGGGAGTAGTTGTTATCAAGGATGATTCTAATGATTTGGTGGCCTGATTCGAGGTAGAAATGAAGTTCTTATGTTTGGTCTTATAATTTAATAAATAAATTGAATAACACATGCACACCATATGTAATTCTCTTCTTTCTATTTTTTTTGTTTCAATATTTTTCTTTGTATTTTGTTTTGGGATGTTATCTATATTCTAATATTATATTATATATAGATTTATGATATATATTTAAATTTCTTATTGCAAAATAAAAAAGTGGTTTGTTTCAGTTTGTAAAAATAAAATAACGACAGTGAACATGTTTAACATAGATTTAGATTTAAGATCGAATAATAAATAAATAAATAACTTGTAAAAATTCGGTAATTAAAAGGATTCAATCCCTTGCCTCTTTTGTTGATTTTGAAACTCTTTCCATTAGGCGAAATTCACATTTGAAATATTTTTACAATCGCACACACTACTATGAAAAAAATTAGGATCTCTAAATTTTTCATTTATTTAGGCCTGAGACGACCGACTAACTTGTCTCAAGTAATCAACGGCCATGCTTGATATAATTTATAAGCAATTTCAATCTTTTCAAATATTTATCTTAGATTTACATTTGTCTAATGCATAAAAAATGTGCACACCTCACAATATTATAGATTATATATATATATATATATATATATATACAAAGAGAGAGAGAGAGTGTGTGTGTAAGTTTTGTTAGACTACACAATTTATATGTACACTTATGTGGGCATCACTTATATGGCAACTATATTATTATTGTTGTTGTTGTTGTTATAGTTGTTGCTGTTGTTGTTGTGGTTTAGTTTAATTGCATAATTATTAATTAGAATTTATTCCACCCAATTATAATTTATAATTATTTTTTAAAGCTTAATTTTGATAGTTAGTTAATAATTAATTTTTAGTGTTGATTATTCCATAATCAAGGTATATAATTTTTAAAATGTCAATTCTCAATAATAAATTTTAGTTAGGATTTATTATGCTATATTAATTTTTATAAATTGTGTAGGCTAACAAATCATTTTTTTTTTTATTTTACTCACACACCCGACTTGTGGTATTAAAGAGATCCAAACCCATGACATTTGATCTCCAAGCAATCTTAATCCACCACTAGGCCACCCCACCGGGACAAAGTAGGCTAACAAAGTTATTATAAATATAAGATGGCATGCACTTTTAATATAATAGGGTAAACTATTGTTTATATATTAAAGTATTTCCTTTTTTTAAAACACGTTCAAAACTTATACATTTGCTAATAAAATATCTAAACTATTTAAAAACTAATTAAACCTTAAATCGAATGAACTTTCGATCAAAAGTTAGGCTATGATTCAGCTGAATTGGGTTTTCTTCCTAACTAACATGTTCTAGTGTTGTGGCCAAATCAACCATATCATATCCGTGACATAAATTAAAATCGATATATTTACTCTATTTTTTACCACATTTTGTTTTGGCCGGAAAATACATTTAATGTTAGATTTGATTAGTCTTAAATAACTCAGGTATTTAATATTAGAACTCAAAAATTAATGAGAGGAAGTTATTTTGTGTTAATCACAAACATGGGTATTTATACAAGACTATTGAAGGATCTAGATAATTATAAAACAATACAAAGATATACAATATCTCTATTTATGGGAGACGAGATCTGAGAGATCCGGTGGATCCTTAATATGCCTCGACAAAATTGACGTTCCGTCGGCAATAGAAATTTTGGAACGAAGACTCTCAAAGCGAGGATGTGGTAAAGCCTTGGTAAGCAAATTCGCGAGTTGGTCAAGTGTGTTAAGATATGAAACACAAAGATGACCTTTGGAAGCGATGTCACGGACGAAGTGAATGTTGACGATGATGTGCTTCATCCGTGAGTGCTGAATAGGATGAAGAGAAAGCCAAGTTGCACTAATATTATCACAGAAGAGCCGAGACGGAGTCCGAATGGGAATACCGAGTTCCCGAAAGAGTTGAGAAATCCAAACAACTTCAGAAGCAGTGGAGGCTAGTGATTGATACTCGGCCTTGGTGGAAGACCGAGTGGCGCTGATTTGCTTACGAGAATGCCAAGAAATGGGATTGTCACCAAGGAAGACAATATAAGCCGATATAGACTTGCAATGATGAGAATCACCAACGAAGTCAGAATCGGAATAGGCAGTGAGACGAATATGAGTGGGGCAGCGAAGAAGGAGACCATGATGGAGTGTGCCTTTGAGATATCAAAACAATCTCTTGACTTCAACCCAATGATGTCCGGAAGAAGAGGACATTCGCTGGGCAAGGTGATTAATAGTGAAGGAAATATCCGGCCGAGTGAATGCCAAATATTCTAGTCCACCGATGGCGCTCCGATACTCTGTAGGGTCGACAGAGGTCAACAGAGCGGCAGCAGAGGGATTAGCCAAAGTGCGGAGTGGTTTGGCACCGTCCATGTGGTGCCGGTGAAACAAGACAACAATATACTTGTGCTGAGAAAGAAAAAGGCCTTCCTTGTAGCGGACAACCTCCACACCTAAGAAATAAGAAAGAGGACTGAGATCCTTGACAGAAAACCGAGACTGTAAGTACGCTAGCAGACGCTGAATGTGGGAATCATGCGATCTAGAAATTATAATATCATCGACATAGACCAAGACGAGGAGATGGATACTTGAGTAATAGTATGTGAAGAGAGATGTGTCGGCCTTGGATTGTGTGAAATCGAAAGCAGCCAAGGAGGAGCCAAGGGCAAGGTACCATTCTTGAGAAGCTTGTCTCAAGCCATATAGTGATTTTTGGAGAAAGCAAACATGAGATTTGCGGGCATCATCAACAAAACTTGGAAGCTGAGACATATAGACAAGTGTGCTGAGATTACCATGTAAGAAGGCATTAGAGACATCCAACTATTTTAGCGGCCAGTTGGCGGAGAGGGCCAACGTAAGAACTATCTGTATAGTAGTTGGCTTGATAACAGGGCTGAAAGTCTCATGAAAATCAACACCATGTTGCTGATGGAAGCCTTTAGCTATAAGACAGGCTTTGTAGCATTCTATAGTATCGTCGGGGTTGCGCTTAATACGAAAGACCCATTTGCAGCCGACGATGTTGGCCTTGGAAGACGGAGGCACAAGATCCCAAGTGCCAAATCGCTGGAGAGAATTGAATTCTTCAGTCATAGCCTGTCACCAAGGGGATGAAGATAGGGCCTGAGACACAGAACTAGGCTCAATATCAGCAGGTAAGGGATGCTTAGTGGCGGAATAGAGACGCTTGCGAGCCTTAAAGATGCCATTTTGAGCCCGAGTGCGCATGGTATGAGACCGGACAACCTGGGGATCCGGTGGATCATTGGGTATTGCCGGAGAGACTAAAACCGGTGAAGGAGAGGCCGACGACGGTGGTATGGGCGGCCGAGAAGGTGTGGGCTACCGGGGTGGAGAAGATAATGGAACATTTGGCGGAGGCACCGGCGGAGCATCCAATAAATGCAAGAATTTGTCCCGATCACTATCAGGCAAGACGGATTTAGTGAAATCCCAAAAGGTGGATTCAGAAAATTTAACGTGTCGGGAGATGAAAATTCAGCCAGAATCCAGATCCAAGGATCTGTAGGCACTCTAGCTGGTGGAATAACCAATAAAAATGCAAGGTCGTAATGGAAAATCCAGCTTACCGATATTATATGGGCGCAACCATGGAAAACATATGTAACCAAAAGTGCGCAACTTTAGATAATTGGGAGAACGCTAAAATAATATCTTAAAGGGACTGACCGATGCAGTAGTGGGGGATAGAGTTCGATTGATCAGGTAAGCGGCTATTTGAACAACAAAACCTTAAAATGTCGGAGGAAGGCGGACATGGTGTAATAAATCTCGAGAGATTTCAAGGAGATGGCGGTTTCGCCGTTAGAAATACCATTATGCTGAGGTGTATGGGGCGTAGTTGTTAGTCAAGAAATCCCATTCTGAACCAGATAAGATTTTAAGGTGGTGAACTCGTCACCATTGTCTGTATAAAAGTGTTTGATGGTTGTATTAAATTGTTTCTCTATCAGAGACCGAAATTTTTTAAAAATATCGGCAACTTGAGATTTAGCATGAAGAGTGTAAACCCAACAATAACGGCTGTGTAGATCAACTAGAAGCAAAAAAATAACGGCAACCATCAAAAGCAGTAGTTTTTGCAGGACCCCAAACATCAACATATAAATATTCCAACGATGTAGTAGCATGTAAACAAGATTCACCAAAAGATAGTTTGTGAGCCTTGCTCACATTACAGGAAAAACAATCAGTATCCAAAACATTGTTTCTAACCAAAACAGGCAAATTAAACTTAGACAAAATAGTAGAACATGTTCGTCTGGATGGGTGGCCAAGGTGAGCATGCCATTGACGAGCAGAAGTCTGTACACCTAAACCTGCAAGCTTAGGTTGAGAACTTGTGATCGGAGTATCTAAACTGTAGGAACCTCTATGGAACGGCCCGCGGTCCACCACCGCCCCTGTGATGCGGTCCTTAATAAAAAAAATGATACGGAAAGAATTCCGTAGAGACTCTGTTAGCTTTTGTAAACTCATGAACATAAATCAAATTTCGGGAAGCTTGGGGAACAAATAGAGCATTAGAGAGAACAAAACGATGAGTATTGGACATACCAGTGCTGTTGGCGATCTGAATCTCATCTGTGCCGCCATATTCAGAATGAAGGGAGAGATTTCTCAAGTCATTAGTGATATTATGTGATGCTCTGGTATCCATGACCCACTGATTAGGGTTAGGGGAATAGGTCGGAGATTGTGCCATGTGAGCAGCAGGTTGGGAACGACGACAGTAAGGAGCAGTATGACCCGAAAAACCACACAACTGACATATAATAGGCTGCAAAGGATAACCCGAATTACCGTAATGTCCTAGATGAGGGGAGTAATTGCGGCCACCACTGTGGTTCTTCTTATTGTGGCGTTCACGTCCACGGCTGTCGCCGGACTGTCCGCGGCCACCGTTGTTGTTGCCGGAGGCATGGCGTCCGTAGCTGGATCTTGTTAGAAAGTAAATAATTTAACAGAATAAAAATCCCATAAATTATGGGATTAGATTAGGGAAGAGATATTTTCTTTTTACATTGTTTTTGTTTAGCTATATAGAAGGCTTATGTGTCTGTATTCAATACAATAAGAAGTACACAATTACAATACACAATTACAATAGAAATCCATCGTCTACAAATTCTTACAACATCCATTCATCATGTTTCAATATATCTTTCATCAGATACCAAAGTTCAACTTGGTATCAGAGCAGGTTGCTCTGGTATAAGTAGGACTCAGAAATCTCTCATCATCGTCCATACCATTCTCGGTTCAATTAAGCCACAGATCAGGAGCTCTGAAAAGGAAAAAAACAGTTTCAATGTCAGAAAACAACCAACTTTCAGAAACCAATCAAACAAACTTAACTCAACAGATTGCCAATCTATTTCGAGGAACATAAAGCATCACATTAGGTCTCAAACTTGATGGTACAAATTATCCCCTTTGGTCAAGACTCATGAGAGTCGCAATTGGCAGTCGAGGGAAGTCCAGCCATGTCACCGGAGTCCCGTCTCCTCCAAAATCTGACGATACAAACTATATCCAGTGGGAGAAAAGTGACTTCACGGTGTTTTCATGGATCATACAGAACATGGAAACCAAGTTAATTCACAATTTTGCTCAACATCAAACATCAAAGGCATTATGGGACAGTTTAGCCGTAACTTACGGGAGTGGAACAGATCCTGTGCAGATTATTGGAATGAACTACAGAGTCTGTGGATCAACATCGATCGACGGCAACCAGAGCCCATAGATTGTTGTGAAAAGGGCATCAACCAATATCAGAAACTCACCGAGACTCACCGGCTCTATCAATTTCTGGTCGGACTCAGTGACCAATTCAACAATATCCGGTGAGACATCATCAAAACCTCTCCACCGCCCTCAGCCGAGGCCGCCTTCGCCACTGTGAAACGAGAAGCTATATGGCTTCAGATTCTGAAGACGGCAACTGTCACCGGCGACGGCAGCGCGGACTCTTCTTCATCGGGCATAGGTGCAGGCCTCGCCGCTCGAGGCGGATCCGGACACCCACAGTGGACCAAACCCAAGAACAGAGACCGTGAGAACAAAGACTTACTCCTTTGTAGCCATTGTGGGATGAAAAGACACACGAAGGAGTAGTGCTTTCAGATCGTCGGATTTCCCGATTGGTGGGAAGATAACCACAAGAAACCAAAAAATCAGAAGGGGAAATCTACGGTCACCGGCGCCGCCATGATGGTGGGTGGCTCTGCGGCCGCCAGCTACCTCGGCGGCGACACAGCTGGGTTTCAGGAAGCATCTGTGAGAGATAACAATGGAGAACACTCGGCGGCTAGGGTTGAAAATGAGAAAGGCGGAATAGAAATTGAGAAAGGCGGAAGAAACGGTGCTCAAATAGGTATAGGGCTCAAATTGCAATTGAGCCCTTCTACTTTTCCTTTTAATAATTTTATCCATTGTGATGTTGCACCTTTATTAACAACTGGGAATGTGTCTACCGCATGCACTACTCAAGCCACTAGTGGTGATAAATCTAGTCAATGGATTTTTGACTATGGTGCTACTGACACCATGACATTTGAAGCCTCAGATATTATACAGACTTCTGTATCCCTTAAGACACATGTGGAGACTGCTAATGGTGCCATCACTCCAGTCCACGGGGCCGGACAGTAGAAATTTCCCCTACATTGAAAATTTCAAACTACTTATATGTGCCGTCGTTATCTCACAAGTTGCTCTCTATAAGTCATGTTACTAGAGAATTAAATTGTACTGTTCTCATGCTTCCTCATTTCTGTCTCTTACAGGATATCAGGACGGGGAAGATTATTGGGCGTGGCACTGAGAGACAGGGATTGTACTATGTGGATGACATTGCTCAATAAGGCGCTGTGATGCTGGCTCACGGATCTCAAAACCGGGACGTTTGGCTTTGGCATAGACGTCTGGGACATCCATCTTCGGGTTATTTAAAGCTTCTTTTCCCTAGTTTAGATTTTTCCTAACATTTATTTTGTCAGACATGTGTTTTTGCCAAAAATCATCGGCAATCTTTTAAACCAAACAATACTAAAGTCGATTCACTATTTGCTTTAGTTCATTCTGATGTGTGGGGTCCTGCTCCTGTTTTAGGGGGACAAGCTTTTCGATATTTTTTTATATTTGTTGATGATTGCACACGTATGACCTGAATTTACTTCTTGAAACATAAATCTGAGGTTTTTTCTAAATTTGTTCAATTTTACAATATGATCCTAACTCAGTTCCAAACCACTATAAAAACTCTTTGCTCCGACAATGGGGGCGAATTTGTTAACAATTCTATGATCCAATTCTTCCAAGCCAAAGGCTTAGTTCACCAAACCACGTGCCCTTATACTCCCGAACAAAATGGCGTTGCCGAACAGAAAAATCGAATCCTTCTTGAAATCACCAGAGCTCTACTCCTTGAATCCCGGGTACCCCACTCATTTCTGGCCTGAAGCCTTAGCCACTGCTACCTACCTCCTTAATCGACTACTCACAAAAATCCATAACCTTCAAACACCTCTCCAGGTCCTATCCGCTCACTCCCACATACCACCTGCCTTAAACCTTCAGCCTCGAGTCTTTGGTTGTTCTGTTTTTATCCATGTTCCTAAACACGACCGCACCAAGTTCTCTCCTTGTGCTATCAAATGCGTATTTGTGGGTTATGGAGTTAATCAAAAGGGTATCGTTGCTATGACCCCAATACTGGTCACATCCTCACCACTCTCAATTGTAACTACCTGGAGACTGAATACTTTTATCATCACCATCTTAGTCGTCAGGGGGAGAAGGACAACACTTCTGTTTCTGACTCACTAAGCTGGTGTTCTATGCCAAATTCAAACCCGGTGCGAGAACCAACAGAGACAGTTAACAGTTCCGCTGCGCAAATTTCAGAAACAGAAATGCAAACTCCAACTCTCAGTGACACTGTCCCACCATCTTCGCCGCTTCTGATACCCGCGGTAAGTGATACTTTTGAGGATAATAATACTAAGATTTCTCATGTGCACTCTGATTCTTCTGATTTACTTGTGTCACCTGAGATAGTGGAGCCGGAGCAAGAGGAGAATACCGCTGTTGATGGGGATACAGGGCAGTATGTTCTACCACCACGGAGTAACAGAGGGGTCCCACCCAAACGGTACACTCTAAAGAGGAATATAAGGAAGACACGATATTCTGTGGTGAATGTTGTCAAAGGAAATCTTTCTGAAACTGCAAAGGCCTTTGAAACTTCCCTATATGAAGAAGAAAGTATACTAAGGAATGCCAGAGAGGCTGTGGAATCTGAACAGAGGAATAATGCAATGGATAAGGAAATGGAAGCACTGACAAGGAATAACACGTGGGAGAAGTGTAAACTACCTTTAGGAAAAAGACCAGTTGGGTGTCGGTGGGTTTTCACTATAAAAAGAAAACCAGACGGAACAATTGAAAGATACAAGGCTCGATTAGTGGCAAAGGGGTATACTCAGACTTATGGGATAGACTACTCAGAGACCTTCTCACCTGTGGCCAAAATGAACATTGTCAGAGTTTTACTCTCAATAGCTGCCAACGAAGACTGGCCACTCCATCAGTTTGATGTCACCAATGCATTCTTACATGGTGATCTAAATAAAGAAGTTTACATGGAGACACCACCTGGCTTCCAAGATGAGTTTGGACATGGGAAAGTGTGCAAACTGAAGAAAACCCTATATGGTCTCAAACAATCACCAAGAGCATGGTTTGGGAGGTTCACCACAGCTATGAAAAGTTATGGGTTCCGTCAGAGTAATTCAGATCATACGCTATTCCTGAAGAATAGAGGAGAGCTGATCACATATCTCATCATTTACGTCGATGATATGATTATCACCGGTAGCGACGTTGAAGAAATCAAAAGGCTCAAAAAGAACTTGTTCACTGAATTTGAAATGAAGGATTTAGGTGCTCTCAAGTATTTCCTTGTAATTGAAGTCCTTAGGTCAGCTAAAGGAATTTTCATTTGCTAGAAAAAGTATAACCTGGATCTCCTTGCAGAAATCGGGATGGTAGACTGCAAGCCGGCTGACACACCCATAGCAGTAAATCACGGCCTGTAACTTGTTGAGGGTGCGGAGTTGGCCGACCAGAGTCGATATCAACGCCTAGTGGGAAAGCTTATATATTTATCCCACACAAGACCTGATATTGCGTATGCTGTAGGAGTGGTGAGTCAATTCATGCACCGGCCACAAGATGATCATCTGGAGGCAGCAATCAGGATTGTCCGGTATCTTAAAGGCACTTTTTTACATAGGTTGTTGTTTGAGAAATACGGCCATTCCGGGATTTAGGGATACACAGATGCATATTGGGCAAGTAATTTGACAGACAGATGGTCTACTAATGGATACTTTACCTTTGTTGGTGGAAACCTTGTTACTTGGAGGAGCAAGAAACAAAAGGTAGTGGCCCTCTCCAGTGCAGAGACAGAATTTCGAGGCATCAAGAGTGGGTTAACAGAAATTTTATGGTTGCGGAAATTATTGAAAGAAATTGGGTATTGTCCTACCGAAACGTGCCAGTTGTTTTGTGACAATAAAGCAGCAATAAGTATTTCTGAGAATCCGGTGCAACACGATCGTACCAAGCATGTGGAGATTGACAGACACTTTATTAAAGAGAAGCTAGAAGCTGGTACTGTGGAATTACCCTTTATTCGCTCTGAAGACCAGTTAGCAGACATTTTAACAAAGGCCGTTAGCTCCAAGGTCTTCAAGGAAGTGCTAAGCAAGTTAAGTTTCGGTAATCCGATAACTTAACTTGAGGGGGAGTGTTAGAAAGGAAATAATTTAACAGATAAAAATCCCATAAATTATGGGATTAGATTAGGGAAGAGATATTTTCCTTTTACATTATTTTTGTTTAGCTATATAGAAGGCTTATGTATCTGTATTCAATACAACAAGAAATACACAATTACAATACACAATTACAATAGAAATCCATCATCTACAAATCCTTACAACATCCATTCATCATGTTTCAATATATCTTTCATCAGATACCAAAGTTCAACTGATCTAGATCCGTTAGACGGATGGGACTAAGTGATGTTGGCAGTTGCAACAAATTGTGAAGAGTCGGCCTCAAGCCTCTTGAGATAAAGTTTGTGCTCCACAAGCCGATCCCGAAGTTTCTCAAAGTGGAACGGAGCTTCATGGGTGCGAACAGCACCGATGATCTCACGATAAGAAGGATTGAGACCATTGACGGCGTAGAGAGTGAGGTCATCGACTGAGATAGGGGCGTCAATGAGCCCGAGTTCGTCAGCAAGGGTCTTGTTCGTGTTGAGGTACTCGGAGACCGATTTGGAGCCGAGGGTTGTTGTGGTCAAGGCAATCTTCAAGTGCATGACATGAGCACGGGATGTGCTACCAAAGGCGCGATTGAGGACAGTCCATGCATCGGCAAAGGTCTTGACGGAGCCGAGCAACGGAAGAATGTCCGGCGAGACAGCACCAAGGATCGCGGCAAGGAGCAGACGATCTTGGCGGAACCATTGTGTAGAGCCGATGGGATCAGAAGCGGGATCGGGATGCGGCTTCTTGCCGTCGATGAACCCCATGAGGTCAAGACCGTCGAGCAGCGCATGGAGGTGGATACGCCACGACGGAAAGTTAGTCGCGGTGAGAGTGATTGGAAGATCATGGCGTGCCAAGATCGGGACGATGGGTGGTGGAGTGGTGTCAGCATGGTCGACGACGGTTGTCCTAGCAGGAAGAGTTGAAGGGTTTTGGGCCATCGGAAAAGAGCAGGCAGCGGATGATATTTTAGATTAGGGTGGCGGCGGAAGATTGGCGGGATTTAGGGAAAGAGATCGAATAAACTCTTTAGAGAATGGCGTGTGATACCATATTAGAACCCAAAAATTAATGAGAGGAAGTTATTTTGTATTAATCACAAACATGGGTACTTATACAAGACTATTGAAGGATCTAGAGAATTATAAAACAATATAAAAATATGCAATATCTCTATTTATGGGAGACGGGATCTGAGAGATCCGGTGGATTTTTAATATTTAATTGACACTTTAGTGTTATAAGTTTAGGATAGATATAAAAAAAGGAAAATGGTTTGAGATGTAAATAATAGTTTAATTTATCCCTTTTAATTTACACAATAGTCCAAAATAGATAATATTAGCCAAGCTTCTAAAAAATATATATATTAAAAAAATATAGTATGAACCAAGGATTCCTTGGTCTCTGGTAGGAAATTAATCTGGAGATGACAATGTTTTTCATGTAAAATAATCATATAATGACCTCTTAAGCTTTGCACTTATCTTTACTCTTGTCATTTATTTGATTTAGCTTTCAATTTGGTCAACAATAAATAGCTGTACTTATCCATAAAATAAATGAAAGAAATTAAAAAAAAAAAGTTGTGACAAAACATGCAACAAAAAACTAAATGATGGCCAAAGTGAAAATGAATGTCAAGTAATTACATATATGACGATTTTAACCAATATGTTCGGACAATTAACGATCTTTTATCGTGAATGGCTAATATTTTTGAAAAAACTAAATCAAAAGTGAATGACCAAATGTGGAGAAAAAGAGCTAGTGTCATTATTGTAATAATTGGAATCTTGTCTACAATTTCTCAAAATAAATAAATGAAAAAAAATCGAAGATCTAGGCAATATATTTAATACTTCAAGTAATTAATAACTTAAAGCTATATTTTATTTTTAAAACTATTTGATAATGTAGTATCATTGTAAAAAAAAAAGACGCATATGTAGCAAATTAATTAATTAATTATGCATATCCATAAATATTTATACATAAGTGATGAAAATAGTGATATATGTAAATGTAGTATACAATGATGAAGGGAAAGTAGTTCGACATAATTGTTTTCCATTTGTAAGGAAGAAAAAGTTTGAATGGTGTTGTGAAAAAGAGGAAGCATTTGATATGATGAAATTTCCACGTAAAGAAGCATTGATTGGAAAGCTGGAGGCATGGAGAGTGCATGCAATTGAATGGAATGCGGTGACTTAGGCTTCCAATTAAAGCATCAAAGCTGTGATATATATCATGATGATGGAGATATATCTCTACCACCACAATTTTCTTTCCTTCCTAAGATTCCCACATCAACATAATATAACTCATTATCTAGTCGGTGGAGTAATGATCTCATGAGTTCAAATCAACCAACGTTCTTCTAGGTTATTGGAATATATATATATATATATATATATATCCTTACTAAGAACTAGTCATTTTTCTGTACTGATCTAGTTTGTAGAGTCACGATGTAACAATTGAAAGATTAATTAATGTATTTTATTAGGCATGTGGTTCCTTAATATTTTAAATGTTGTCATTCGACCTCTCAGTTTTAAATTGGAACCGTTTTATACATCTTAAACCTTTTTTTTAATGAGAAAACACCTTAAACTTAATTGAGATCTTCACTACACTATAATATATTTGAAATTTCTAACAAGATTGGTGACTTTTATATATACGATCTTCTTTGTGATTTGAAATTGGAATAAACATATTTCTATTTACTTTAGATTGATAGTTTCAATTATTGGAGATATGAATTGATAATATTCATCTTTCTGACTTGGATTGATAGTATTTCGGACTTTAAATTGATAAAACTTCAATTAAATAATACATTAAAACAAATCAACACTAAAATTTTAACAAGTAAAAACCATTAATATACTGTAATAGAACCTCAAAACAGTTTTAAATGCATGGCTTAGTAATTGGCATAAAATGTAATTAGTTCATATTTATGAAATCACAAAAATCAAAATAAATAACTATCCTCCAATATAGAATTTTCCACATTGAAGTTTGAATATACTTGATTATAGAGTGGGAAAAAAGAAAATAGAAAAGAAGTGATGTGGGAGCTAGGAATAATGACGACTAAAATGCCCATATTTTAATTGATTAAATTATTTTTTCAGTCGGAAAAATCACTGAAATTTATTTGACGGTGCAACTTGCAATAAATATTATGGGCTACACTTTGTATTTTAAATCTGTGCATGGCGACCGATTGATAGAATAATAAAACTAATAATCTATCTTATTCTGTCATCGCTTCGATTTTTTTTTGAAAATAATGGATAAGGACAATAAATGTATTCTAGCTTTATTATTTATTATAACCTAATTATTATTTTCTATGCTAGTAATGCTTACACACACACTTCATTAACGGAAATAAAATATAATACAAATTAAATAGGGGAATTTCTATTTCCACATTGATTTTACTCTTTGCACTTCGATTATTCAATGCACTACAGATTTTACTCTATGCATCACATATATTTACATTAATACCCTTCACTCCAAAAATATGTGTTTTACTTAAAATAAATAAATAAAATATGTTTGAAAACACAATTTCAAACACGTTCACCTTGTTCGAGAATATTAATTCGAATGACTCCAATAATGAAAAAAAGTTGGTTTGAAAATTAAAGTTTGAACAACCCTCATTTGTTCAAAAACTAAAGTTTGAATAACACTTAGAAAATTTCAGGGTGCAAGGGTGTTCAAAGTTGATTTTTTTAACAATCCTCATTTGTTCAAAAAATATTTTCCGAATAAATTATGTTCGAAAATTGAAGTTCGAACCACTCCAATTGTTTGAAAACTTAAATTAGAACGCCCTGAACTCCATTTTTTCTCTAAGTGATATTCAAAAAATGGAGTTCGAACCACTCCAAAATGTTCAAAATTTTCAGTTTGAACGAATCACGATCTGGACAAAAAAACCTCCACACCACGTTCTAAACTCGATTATTTTCAATCAATACACCTATATTAGCATCTAATACTTCTAATAAACTATTAGAAGTTGATGAATACTTCGATTTTTTTTTAGTTTTATATGGTGCATTGAGTAATTTTAGTAGTATAAACAAGCAATAAAAGGGTATTGAAGTAACTTCACAATTATTTTATTTATTTTTTACTTTTTTTTTTATGACGTAAAGAGTAAAATCAGTAGTGCAAATAGTAGCTCTTATTAAATTGCTCCATCTGTTTCATTTTAATTGATGTTTTACAGTTTTTCATTGCATTAATATGTAAATTAATGTGACAACTATAACCCCTCTCTATCTCTCCCTATCCATATCAAATGATATTAAGATATATTTTTCTAACAAATATATATTTTCTATTTAGGAGTAAAATTGAGAGAGGGTTTGAAATAAATTAAAATTTTTAAAATATCAAATAAAAATGAAATTGAGGGAGTATCATGTAAAATCCCGTATGTACATATATACACGAACGTATAAGTGCGCGCTGTGCCCCTCAAATTTCTATGACAAAAACTTGTATGAGACGGTCTCATACATGAGACGGATCAATACATGTGAGTTAATGATACTTCACTCATAAATAATCATACTTCACCCATAAATAATGATACATGTGAGTTAATGATACTTCACGCATAAATAATGATACTCACATGCGGTTATAAATAATGATACTCACATGTGAGTTAATGATACTTCACCCATAAATAATGATCCCCGCATGTGAGTATTGACCCATCTCATGTATGAGACGGTCTCACCCAAGTCTGCCCCAATTTCTATTATATCTCTTAAATATAAACACACGGAATCTTCTAGTTTTCACCTAGCTTAACATTGTCATCTCAATAGCAAAATTAAGTAATTTTGATAGCTAATAAATTCATTTTAATATTTTCAGGCCAGTTATATACATGCGATGGCGCTACGTGCACTGCATTTCAGTTTTTGTTAGATTTATTATTTGTCACATGTTATATGCTTGGCAACCCAGATAGATTATTATCACGAAATCGGCGGTAGATGAGATTCTTCCGTCTAAATTGTGTGCTAATCCGTGCGTCAATATTAAAATTGTATAATTTAATAATATTTTTTTCATAAAAATGAAATTTATTATTTTAAAATTAAAATTAATTAATATTTATTGCTAAAAATTGAAATTTTAAAAACTATATATACTTTGAATTTGGAATAATCAATCCTAAAAATTAATTATATAAAATAAAAAATAAAAATTAAATCCTAGAAAATAATTATAAATTTTAATTGGGTGGAATAAAGCCTAAATAATAATGTAAAATTATACTAAATCAAAAGAAATTAAATTTGAAGAATAATTGGAATTCATACTAATAATTTTGATGTTTGGTACACGGTTGACACACATAACTTTTTGGACTAGAGGTTCTCGTGTGAATCGATGGACACAAACGATCATTTTCCAAAAATAAATCAATTAAAAATTCTTAATATGGAAGTACGAAACTAAGAGAAATGAATTTATAAAAAAATATGGCGGGCCATATATATAGAGAGAGCAATGAAATTAAATTTGATGATAATGATTATGATCCACATATCATCCCTATGAAGAAGCAAACTCGAGAGCACGTACGGGTGGCTATATATACGTAATCATAATGCATGGGATGCTTTTCTTTCATATATATATATCACACACACACTCACATACATACATACATCATCCTCATCAATTCATTTTTATTCAACTAAAAAGGAAGTAAAGAGGGAGAGGGACCGATTATTTATGATGTTTTTCTCTCCTTTTCTCAATATATGCATGTCAATATATGGGATAAGAATATAATGTGGTTCCCACTATTTAATTGTGTAAATAGTTGAGAGCAATTCAAGAAAAAAAAGGATGCTGCTTTAATGTGTCGTCATCATGGCATCATCATTATCATCATCATCATCATCATCTGATATCCTACATACATAGTGCGATCCCAACACCAAATATAACCGATCTCCTCTCTTCTTATGCATGCATTATTATTCATCATGCCTTTACTATTTCGATCCATCCTTTTTAATTTCTTTAACTAATTCAGATTTCTGTAGGATTCAGCAAAGGGTATTTTATATATATATATATATATATATATATATATATATATATATATATATAATACACAAATCAATCGTCAAATTTGTTTATTAATATATGTGGCCGAAAAATTAGGTATAATAAAGTGAGTTGTTAGTCTCATTAATTTATCCGATTTCCATTGATCGTAATATTTAACTTTGGAGCAATATTTAAATAGTTTATGATTTATCTATGTTGTATTAGATAATCATAGTATTTTAGTTTTTCAAACCCGATTTTCAGTGAGTGGGAAATTAATCGTTAAGTTAATCACGTAAAAGGGGCATTTATGCTATGGGAAAATGTACCGTGTTACATTTCAGAGATCTCACAATTGAAATCTAAGCTGATTAAGTGAGTACTTAAGCGTGTAATTACTTGAATGTAACATCTGATATGTACTAAGTGTGCGACCTTCGACTCCGCACGTGCGAGCTCGACCATGCTAGTTTTCGTTCCAGTTCTCGGAACATGAACATTTACAGTGACAGTGTCTCGTGTCTTCGCATTGGTCGTTGGGCCGGGTGAACTTTGATTTGGACTTGGTTGGATTTAGGCTAAACCAAAATCAATCCTAGTCGATTCAGATTAAGTAGTGGGTCATCTGTAAGGAATATATTCGGGGACAATTCAATTTTTGATCCATTATTATATACACATGTGACTCTTGATCTTTTGAAGTGTAACTGAATCTACTTATGGTGATGGAGTTACTACTGCAGTAGTGGAGTGGTCTTACTCATTATGGAGTTAATGAGGTGAAGTAGTGGATGCTCTCACTCCTCATGGAATTTGTTAGTGCCACAATTATGCACTAAGTATTTGTGTTGTTGTATTGACGAGATATGTTCGACAATGTGTGCCTGGGTATGTCCCAAGAAGCCTGTTTTCCGCTGTGCAAGAAAAGAAGAACAGTTGGTGAACTGTTACAGATTATGTCCCAGACAGAACCAGGGACATTCTATTTATGGCAGTTTCCATGTTGGAAAGATCTTGCGCCGAACCAGTTTGGAAGCTCAAGATAGATTCATTTTACTGCCTTGTGGTGTAGATTCCGTGCTGAATTAACCCTACAACACATGAAAAGCTTCTACACATGTTTGGGAAGATCACAAACCATCAATTCACTTACCATGTTGGCGGCGGAAGAAGATCGACACCAAGGTTGAAGTGATGACTATATGAAGGCCGAATTGAGGAGCAATCGGTACCACTCATATATTGTTTAGATTCTCTTGATAGATTGTTTCAGAGTCAGTTTGTTTGTGGTCATTGTAACTAGTAGTTGTTCGTTAAACAGTTCAACGTGATAGACTAGTTTTGAGTATTTTTGAGTGAAACACGTGAGGGGATTTTTATTCCGTTTTGTGCGCAATCTCGGGAGAGATTGTAAGTTGAAGTCGTGGGTAGCTAGAGGAAGTCTAGTGTCATGGTTGTGAGGGGATCTTACAACTTTCAGCTAGCGAAAGAGTTCGTGGAGAAGAACGAGCGACATAAGGCGGGATGCTTGTATGTGTAAGAACCCTAATACACTCTTCGAAGGAGTAACAGTCGAAACTTCAAGTTTGGGAGCAATCCTCCCAGAGTAGGTTGTTTGAACCGAACTGGGTTACCATCTCATGCGTTTTTACTGCTTTATTCTTTTATGTTCTTGCATCTGTCCCACACATATCATAGAACATATTTTAAGCAGATAACTAAAACACGAATAGCACGGATTATCATTTTTCAGAATTAATGAGTTGAAGTAGTGGATGATCCTACTGCTCATGTAATTAATGAGTTGAAGTGGTGGAGGCTCTCATTACTAGAGATATTTTGAATGCCCAAATCCTAATCCTTCATGAGGTGGAATATGTGCCTTTAAGTAGGTGCTCTTGCATGCTTTGTTGTAGAGAATGGTATGGAAGTCTATGGATGCAGAGAGTTATAATGAGAATTTGTCGGGTTCTCTTAGACAAAGTTTTTACATTTTGCATCATTCATCGAGTCTCATAAGCTTCTCAGTTTTCCCATTGTCTATTTCGATGGAGCCTACCGATTTGTGGTTCTACTACAGGGTACGACGAAGCCATTTTATTTTTGGGAACTGTTAGTGCAGAAGCCCATGCATTAGAGATTGCCATTATGTTAATGACATATCTTTATGTTTTCTATTAGGTGTTCGATATGATGTACCAGTTAGTGTTCAACTATATTGTACAAAACAACAAGGTTGAAGATGAGAGACTTCAAAGCTTAGTGTTCATACCAGTATCAATACATCAGATAAAGACAAGAGACTTTGGATGGTGTTTTGAAAGGTGTACAACCGAATGTACATCTATGAGCTACAGCAACCAGATCACATATCTATTGAGAAGAAGTCCCGCAAAGGATTCTGATGTGTTCAGGTTACAAAAGACTTGTCCTAACATTGCAGTTTAGAAGATTCTGAGTTCATATATGGAAAGAAGTAAATTGAAGATCAACAAGGAATTCTAGAAGAGGAGCTCAACAAGGAAAGTTTTATCATTAATGATTCGTGATAAACAAGGAAATTGACTCTCCTTCCTTGAAGAGAAGTTGGTTAGCATGGTCTATATAAGACAAAGCTGCGGATCAGATTAAGTGTCGACAAACAAGTGCAAAATTTACAAGATATTAAAATAATTTTAGAGCTCTACGTGTTTTGAGCTTTGGGATTTGTCATAGCTAGAGTTGTTCACTCGGATGTTCAATGTGAAGTCTAGTGTCATAGTGGTTAGATACTTTGTCTGGCACTTAGGTTTTTGTCCGTTTGGGTAGAAATAGGCTTGGTAGAGTGTACTTGTGAGAACTAGAAGAATTCTAGAGTGTGAGGGATCGCATATTTCAATTCATGAAAGATGATACATATTAGTGAAAGAGTGTCGAGTGAAGGGAGTTCAATCGTGTAAAATATAAATATATATTTGTTATGGATTAGTGGATTGTTTCTCATTAGACCAGGTCCTCCAATGTAGGAGTTCACCGAATTGGGTCATCACATCGTGTGTTCTTTACTTACTTTATCATTTGTTCAAATTCTCACAATCTGTTAAGAATACTTAATTGAACACCAATAAAAAACACCTAGTCTACACGATGTCTACAATTTTAGGAACAAATGTCAATACCGTGAGCACTAGTCGGGGCGTAATTGTCTTGCAAAAATAAGTCTCCTCAACTTGGCTAACTTCAATTCCTAACTTAGTTTGTTGTTTACTCCAAATTATGTCCAATACGTTTCAAGATTGTTCCAAAATCTGTATAAGAAGTTTCCTGTCCAAGAACAAAAAGTTGAACCCATTTCCATTCATGTATATGGATTTGGTGATTTAGTCTGTGTTGGAAACTGTTCTAGAGAAGTTTCGTCTGTTCCAGACAAGATGAGTTTGTTCTCATGTGTTTATTTCAGTTTTTATTTATCTTGTGGTTTTTTTCTCTTGTACTTGTTTTATGTCTCATTTAAAGACATTTAAGGTCTGGAACATTGTAATGCATGATTACAATTGATGGAGAGAATTTGTTTGGGACGGATCCGAAAATAGAAACGATGTCAAAAAAGACGTTTCCAATTTGTTCAAGTTCGATGAAGGCGAACTTGAAGCAGTTTAAGTTCATTGATGATAAATCCCGAACTGTTCAAAGATGAGCTTGGATGTTTTAGTTCCTGAAACTGTTCAAAACGAATCCAGGAACATAGAAGAGTCTAGTTTGAGTTCCATTATATGTTTTGTTTTTGTTTTGATTTGATTGTAATTCATCTTTTCATTTATTGTGGAATGTCCAATTCCAAAATTTATATATGTCAAGACAATGTGAAAGACATTGTTTCACCAACATATATAATATTAATCATTTTGAATAGTGAAAAGCATTTTTAGCCACACACTAAAAAAATCATATAAATTTTACTCACTTTTAAGGGAAATAGACCTAAATGAATTGTATATAAAAATAAAGGGAAAAAACAAAAGTGACCCAAACCTAGAAGTCCTGGATATCACAAAATGATAACTCTGGGGACCGGGGCCTCATTAAAACGCATATGAAAAACCCATCGTGGGAAAAACCATATGGAAAAAAGAGTACCCCTCTAGAGAAAATGAAAATAACCAGGACCACAAAAATCCTGTCTAACAGCATCGTCAATACAATGAATGGAAGTAAACCAGAAACCCGACTGAACACTAGGAGAAGCTAATAAATCAGCAACACTATTTCCTTCTCTATAAATATGAGAAACACAAAAGGTAATAGTATTAAGAAAATCTAGCACACTACGCCAACGAGCTTTCACTACCCAAGGAACCTGAAGACATCTGGAAGCAAGTAAGGAGACCACATAGGCCGAATCCGCCTCTAGCCAAATAAAGTCTAGAGACAAAGTGCGAGCCCATTCCAACCCAACAATAACTGCTAAAAGCTCGGCAAGGAAAGCAAAACCAACCCCTTCTGCAGTATGAAAGCAACTGAGGATCGAGCCATCTGGGCGTCTAAAAATGCCACCCATAGCCATAATCCCCGGAGCACCCTGCGAAGAGCCATCTGTATTGAGCTTAATCCAACCTAACGGGGGTGGCCGCCAATTGACCGAAATAGGCGAGCGAATAGGAGCAGGTCATGGAGGTACTTGCAACTTCCTGAGAATAAGCAAGTCAGCGACATCATTCCGCATGAACCCACGATCTCCCTGCATAAAAGAAATCTCACGAATAGCAATACGAACAGCAGAGATTAGAAGCAGAGGAGTTGGATGAATCCCTTCATAAATCGCCTTATTCCGGATAGTCCAAATGATCCAAATGAGATGCACGACCGCCACTTTCCAAATCAAAAAAATTTGAGAGCTGAACGTGATATTCATGAACCGCACAAACGCCTTGTGAATCGAAGCCGCCTGGACATCATCAATCTGAAAAGCATCAAAAACCCATTGCCATGCAATTTTGGCCAACGAGCACTCCCAAAACAAATGATCCATAGTTTCTCTATCCCCACAACACATCATATATTGTTGCGGCCTGATAAAACCATGCAGAGTATCCAAGGTTGGGAGGCGAGAGAGCAAAAGACGCCAAGTGACCAAAGTTCTTCGAATCGGAATTTTTGAATTCCAAATCCAACTCCCCCATTTGACAGTCGGAAACTTGATCCGAGTGTGCATACAAGCTAATCTAGATGTGATGTTTCCATGCACTAAACGAGACCAATCTCGTTCATCCGCTCCAATAAAAATAGGGACCCTTAAAATATCAAGCAAGACATCCGGGTAAGAATTGACAAAAGAGGAAGTGAATCTCCAAACACCATTAAATAAAAAATCTCCTACTTTATCGCCGAATTTTGCATGAACATGATGAGGAATATGAAGACGATCCACCAAAATATAGCCGAGCCAATTGTCATGCCAAAAATCTACCTGGGATCCATTTCCAACAATACAATGAGATTCTTCGAGTAGCTCCCGAACATGATTCCAAATTCTAGGCCAAATTGAAGAAAATGCAACTGTCTTAACATTTCTTGGAGATGGAAGAAACCAAGATCTGGCAATTTGCATAACCTGAGCATCTGAAGTAATAAGACCCCAAGCCAGCTTCATAAGAAATCCATGATTCATCTGCTTGAAAGAAGAAACGCCAAGCCCGCCTTCTTCAACTAAAGCATAGGTACGAGCCCAACTAACTGCAGAGCGTGATCGAACAGTGATGTCCCCTTTCCATAAAAAATTCCTAGCTGCCGAATCAAGCTTCTGAACCAGAGTAAGAGGCCATCGATACACCATCATCGAGTATATCACTGAGCTCGTAATAACTGATTTAATCAAACAAAGCCTCCCTACCATGGAAAGATGGCGACCGCTCCATTTGTCAAATTTTGCAATAATCCTATCAGCAATCGGCTATATATGACTAATCTTAGGTATTCCTTTAAAAAGAGGAACGCCTAGATAATTTGTAGGGAAATAACCAGCTGTGAAATCCAAAAAAACTCTGACATCCGAACGAGCGCAAGGCTGGACCCCCTTACCGTAAAACACTCGAGATTTACGCCTAGCCGAGAGCAAGATATTATGCACCAAGTCGCAAAACTTCAAAGGAAAGTCGAACGCACAAAGAACTCGATGCAAAAATTTCCAGTTAAAAATATCAAACGCTTTTGTGATATCAACTTTTATAGCTATATTTCGACCAGCATGCGTTCGATTTAGAGCATTAACACCTTCCGCCGCTAACATAATTGCATCGTGAATATGCCTTCCCTGAATAAATTTGAATTGTTGTTTGGTGACAATACATGCAGCGATTTTGTTCAACCTCGTGGCCTAAATTTTTGTGAAAATTTTGAACAAAAAATTGCCTAAAGCACTTGGTCTATAATCTTCCACCTTAATAGCCCGTTCAGATTTTTGGCAGAAGAACAAGGAAACTGAAATTTAAACCTGGAGGACCAAAATACTCTTAATTAAAAAAAATCATAGTTCTCTCATTTCCCATTCGAGAGATCAATTCAGGAACATGTTCGTGTCGACAATGGCACTGCTACTTGTGTCAACGAGGGCAAAGACTATATCATCATTCCTTGTGTGGTTATCTCTTTCCCATTTCCCACATCTTTGACATTGGGTCTGCAGTGTCGTTCCCCACCTCATCGACCAATTGTCTCTCTTATATCGAATATGAAACACTGAAATGGTGCACGTGACAACTGTGTATTTTACACAACTTTTAGATATGAATTGATAATGTTTATAATGCTAAACAATGAAATATGTGCATGGGGAGTTGAAGGAGGATCAAACTAGATGATGTTTATAAATACTTAATTAAAGCCTAATGGACTGGATTAAATGATCAAAGCCCGTGAACATTCGAAGCCCGGTGAGAAAATGAGGTGGGCTGACCCGAAAAGTTCCAATTGACCCAACCCAGTGAAAATTACACGTGAGTGGGTCGACCCGACCAATTTCACTTGGGTCGACCCTGTACAAAAATCGACTATTAGGTCGTGTGAAATATTTCACTTGACCCAGGTCGATGGGTCCGCGGGTATGTGATTTTCGCCCTCCAATTCAGGGTTTTAAACCTACATATTCCAAAATTTCACTTTGACACACACCCCAAAGGTCATCATATGCAGGGCCGACCCTAACAATTCGGAGGCCCGGAGCGAAATAAAAAAAAAGGCCCTTAATTTTTTTTACGAGCATCTTAAAGTTTTTTCCATTTTATTCCAATCACCTTAAATCTTGAAAAAGTACAATCAATATTTACGAAATCTCATTCGTGAATTCGGTAAGTAAAAAAAAATACTTTCATTAATTAAATAATTGTGAAAAAAGATACTGATAATATTAAGGAAAATAATTCAAAATGGAATCAATTCAATTTTTTTAATGTAATATTTTATGTTAAAGGCCCTAAAATTGATATTTTGGTGAACTCAAAATTGAGGAATAAAACTCCTAAATATAACAATCGATTTTTTTTTTCCCCTTTAAACAGTTTTAATAAAATTTTAAAATTGTGTCTTTAAAGGTGCATTTCTTGTATAGGATCTTTGTATAGAGTACATATAGTTGTTTAATAATTCAATTACAAAATTGAGATTAAATCAACACAAAATCTCAATAAATATTTTATTACACTAAATTTACATAGAAAAAAAAAGTGATGGATCTAATCACTGAAGCCTTATGAGATTTCAAAATTGACAGAGTAGAATCTAAAAAAGACAACCATTTTAACTTTATAATTTTTTTAAATTACCTAATTATATATAAATATATGTATATATAAATTTTTTTTAAATGTGGGCCCCATAAAAATGGGGGGCCCTGAGCGGTGGTCCACCTAGCCCACCCTCAGGGCCAGGCCTGATCATATGTTACAAGAAAGATTAGAAAGTCACAAGAGTGAGGAGAGAAGAAATAGAAAGACGAGAGCTTGCCATCTACTCGCAAGAAGGTGTCAAGGTTGCTCGAGATCGAGTACTACTATAGAAAAGACAGAGATAACTGAATTCCTTCGTGTTATTCGGTTTATTTCTCTATTTTGTCATGAACACTTATACTCTTGTTTTTGTTATTTATTTCATTATGTTTAGCTACATTTCTAGCTAGGTTTAAGGGATTAGATGTGATGAATTTTATCTATATGATTTGATTACTTTCTTCCTATTATCTCTCGGTGCTTGATTTCTATGATTTTATTCTTATCTTGTATCACTACAAGAAAACCATTTTAAGGCGACGGAAAGGATTTCCGTCAACACGGGTGATGAAAAGGCGACGGACTGACGATGGCCACAATAGACGACGGACTTGGTGACGGACTAGCCATCGCCAAGATGGGCGACGGATAATTTCCGTCGCCTTCTGTTTTTTATTTTATTTTTTTATTATTTTTAATGTTACAAAAATAAGACGACGGAACTATTCCATCGCCTTAATTTATTTTTTATTTATTTTTTTCTGAAATAATAAGACGACGGAATAATTCCGTCGCCTTATTTTAATTTTAATTTTTTTTTAAAAAAAGAACGGGCGACGGAATGGTCCGTCGCCATATCCGTCGCCCCGTCTGGTAATATACAGGCGGGATATCTTCTTCCCCCAATTTTAATTTCAAACCCTAGCTACGCCTCCCGCCGCGTGGCCCCGCCCCTCTCTCTCTCTGCTCCAGGAGCTCGATCTAGACGCCGGAAGCAAGAGCCGCGCCACCCACCTGCTGCCTGCCGCCTCCCTCCGCCCACGCCGCCACCTGCTCGATCTTAGATAAGTTTTTTCTTCTTTTTTTGAATTTTGATTTTAGTATATGTTATATTATGGTAATTAATTATGTGTTAATTATGTTGCATTTTGACTATGATTTTAATTATGTTGCATTTTGACTATGATTTTAATTATGATTTTGAATATGATTTTAATTATGTTGCATTTTGATTTTGATTTAATTACATGTTACATGATTTATTACATGTTTTAATTATGTTATATTTAGGTGAAATTCATTTAATTTGGAAGAGTTTAATTTGGATAATTAATTAAAACATTATCAAGAAGAAAGATGTTTGGGCTAATTAATTACTAAGATTATAAAGATTATTAGCCCTCTAATAATAAAAATAAAAATAAAATAAAGCTAGTGGTGATCATAACATCACCACCAACTCAATCCAATCATCTTTTCAATAACATGTTAGTTCAATTTATCAAAGCATGTGTAGTTGGATTTATTAAAGCATGTTAGTTTTATTTTTTGAAGCATTTTAATTACTTGAGTTTTTATTGAAGCATGTTAATTTGAAGAAATGAAAGCATGTTACTACTTGAATTTATGAAGGCATGTTAATTAGTTGAATTTATGAAAGCATGTTAGTTAAATGAAAGCATGTTAGTTAAATGGGACGAGGGCCCCTTGATCCCTCTATATTAATTGTACGTAGTTAGAAAATGGGACGAGGGCCTCTGGTGTTTGGTTGACAGATGGTGAATATAAGGCTATACGAATCTACGTATTGCTTAACTGTCAAGAAGTGACTGATCAATATGTTCCGTAAGTTATAATCACTCAATCTCCATAAAGTTCTTTCGAGTACTATATAATTAATTCTAATATTCATCTATTTTCTCTTATTGAAGGCTGTTTGTTTCAGAATTGACGGCTCATAATCCAGATATCTCAACATCTGACATCGACAAGGAAATAGATCAAGCATTTCCAGATTGGTTTACCAATTTTGTAAGTTTGTCTATGTTCTATAATCTGTTAGACTTGAAATGAAATATTAATTTATCCTACTTTGCGTGTTTTCATAAGCTCACGACCATTCAAACAACGTTTCTCAATTGTTAGTAGATCTCTCGGTTGGCTCATCACGTAGGATTAGTACTTATCATGGCTACTTCGTGAATGAGTATAAGTTTCACACGGTGTCACGTGGGTCCCGAAGAGCCACAATCAATTGTGAGTGTGTGTTAAAGGCACTAATTACACCACCGATGAGAGTGATTATTATGGGAGATTGTTGGAGGTTGTGGAGGTTGAATATCCTGATCTTCCAATTAAGAAGACGACATTATTCAAGTGTGAATGGTTCGATACGTCAACACGGGGGACAATGGTCCATCCTGCTTATAAAATGATATCCATTCACCAAGGATGTAGATATGCAGGAAAGGATGCATTTGTGCTGGCTACCCAGGCAACCCAAGTGTTCTATTGCTCATACCCGAGTTTGAATCGGTCGAAGAGTGATTGGTTGGCAGTTCGTAAGATAAATGCCAGATCGAACGTAGATGTTCCCTCCAATGCACCACCATCAAGTATATCTCCACCATTTCAAGATGATGAACATTTGGAGTTACAAGCTCCTATTATAGATGTTGATGACAATCCATTACCCTTTCACCCAGCGGGCGGTTTGGTAGATATTGAAGAACCCAATCTTGATGAATCTGCATCGGATGATGAAGAGATCAATTTATCTGATGAATAACTTAGTGATGAAGATCTAGATGATGATATTTGATAGTGTTAATTATGTTTGCTGTACAAAACAATTATTTGTAGTATTGAAGAATTGATCGTCTTGAATGTCTTCATGACTTCATCTTTTTTTAATTTTATGTTTTTTTTTCTTTTAGTATTTTGTCTTTGTCTTCATTACTTTGTGTTTATGAGTTATTTTTGTCAGATGACTAGAGGTGGTGGAACAGACGACTGTGCAGCAGGTGCTGGAGAAGCAGGCCAGGAAGGCAGGATAACTGTTATTATGTTACAATTTGAATATTTATCTATATGTATTATACATTTGTATTAAATTATATACAATCATATTTATATATATATATATATTTTATTTTTATGATCTTTTATTATATTTGGTTACAAATAAATATTTAAAAAGAAAAAGAGATTAAAAAAACTGAAAAAAAATAAAATTAATTAAAAAAAAAATAGCGACAGAAATGTTACGTCGCCCGTTTTTTTAATTTTATAAATTAAATCATTTTTTATTTTGGCAACGAAATTTTCCGTCGCCTTAGCCGTCG
This sequence comes from Perilla frutescens, assembly GCA_026008535.1. Classification (NCBI taxonomy): domain Eukaryota; kingdom Viridiplantae; phylum Streptophyta; class Magnoliopsida; order Lamiales; family Lamiaceae; genus Perilla; species Perilla frutescens. The sequence continues at coordinate 22,359,733 of BRKX01000010.1, read as the reverse complement.
CCAACAATAGCGACGAAAAAGTCCGTCGCCTAATTGGTCGCTTCGGTTTCACGACAATTCACGACGACACTTTCAGGCGATGACATATTCCGTCGCTAAGTCCGTCACTATATTTGGCGACGGAATATCCCATCGCCTTATTTTTTTAGCGACAAAATTTACGAGATGAACATTTTCCGTCGTCCGTTAAATTAGCGACGGAAATTGGGTATGAGGTGACGGAAAGTTCCGTCGCTAATCTGTGAAATTCTTATAGTGTATGAATGTTTGATCACCATTTGTGCATGCTAGTCGATTAATTTAATGTACTCTCAGGAGAAGAATTAATTGATATAAAGATAGAATTCAAGTTATGTTTGTGTGGAAGACCGACTCGGTGAACAAGTATTACAAAGAGTTTAATAAAGCTTTGTGTGCTTGATTGGGAGTAATGACATGTGTGAAGAACCGACCAAGTAAAGTGCATGTTCATTATGTCTATGTTATGGTATACGTCTCAATAAGAATAATGATAACAAATCAGTGATTTCCCACCATTGATAAATTAAAGACTAAGTCGGGTTGCAAGAATAAAAGAATATAAATAGATGAGATAATGATCCAGTTTTCCTAAAACTTACATTTTTCTCATTAATAGTTTCATTAATTTATTCTGTTCATTTGCTTTTATTTATTTTCCCTCTCACTTTTGATAATCGAGTCTAGATATTAATCAAGTGTTTGTGTTTAAAAACACAGGAATTACAGTCTCTGTGGGATACGATACTTTTGCTCACTACGTATTGCAATAGGATCGTGCACTTGCGGTCACTTATTTGTTAATAAATATCGTGTCGGTATGAAAAGGTGATGCATGATTGATAGTGTTCATTCGTGCAACAATGTAATTTTGCACGGTTTCATGATTACTATTCATTTTAATGCGATGTTAAATATCTTACATTGGTTGAGAAAAGTGGCATGTGTTACTTTATATAGATAAGGGTAACCTTCCCTGGTTGGGTGCTTCCAATATTATTGCAATTTTTGGCATGGTTCCACTCTTTGCACGAGGGGCATTAAATATCTCATATTGGTTGAAAAAAATTACATATGCCGCTACGTAAAAGTGAGGATCAAATCGATTTTGTGAGAGTGAGTTATGTTCAATATCCATTTTTAAAGTGGGATAGAGGATTTAATTTGCATTAGTGGAGTAGTTCAAAAATGTTATTCGGGGTCCTTTTGTTTTCTTTTTAATTACATTTTTATCAATTAAAATTACATTTTTAAGGTTGTCGCTAAAATAAATTCTTTGCATTTCATCCAAGGTGATTAAAAAAATACACCGCACACATATACAGGGAGAGAGTGAGAGACACACAGCCTTTCATTCAGATCAATATAAAATTAAAATTAAAAATGGGGGCAAGTGCCAACATAATTATGTAGATGATTAATCTTCGAAAAAAGGATCAAATTGTTTTACATTATATCACAATAATTGTGAATTTGAATATTAATTAGAGTCCTTCAAGATTTTGGGGTGCGTAGGAAACAATTTATTTCCTAAATATATATTTATACATGACTCGCTGATCGATCAAGACATGTTCCTGCAAACTCAGACAAAGAAATGAAAAAAAAAGTTTATGAAACAGTACACTTAAGTCTGGAATAGTAGGTATAAGTAAAATAATGTGCATATATATATATTGCATGTGGCCTAATGAGTGCTATCACAGTCCCTGCATGTGAATCCTCACTACACCCAACACTGCAACTCTGATTTTAACTCATCACAAAACTACTGCAGATTTCTCATAGTAACTTTTTTATGTTTTCCAACATTATTTAAGCATGATTGGCGACAAGTTCAATTAAAAATTCAGAAACAATTTACCACAATATATATATATATATATATATATAAATACACGAGTAGATTCAAATGGATACTAGTATTTTATGTGAGAACTAGGAACTATGTTTATTTAGTACGCTTTTATAACTTATTTTATTGTATTTTATATAGTGGTATTTTTTTAAAAAATATTTATAGCTTATGTTGCTATATTTTAGTACTAGTGTAAAAAGTATTAAAATACAATAAGATAAACTATATAATTGTATTAAATAAATATTATTTTTAGTTCTGATACGAAGTAGTAGTACTCATTATAACTAGTCGTGTGTGTGTTTAATTCGTTGTTAGGGTAGCACCTAGCTATAACAATTTTTAATGTATATGATTGTATTGTATTTGGATAGGACGAGTGAGGTGAATTACTATATATTCTAGTTCTAGTAAATAATGGAGGTATTTATATGTTTATTCGAGCACTTTAGGGCCGATCGAATCGGCATGCGCCAAGTGGCGTTCATTGTACATGTTGAATGGGTGCTGCGAAAATTTATATTAGTCCGATCCATGAGATATTATAATTATTTAGTAGGTATATATACACATCAGGAGTTTGTGGAATACGTTTTTTGCTATTACGAATCATATGTATAATATTGTTGATGTACACTATTAATATAAGATACTGATGTACACTATTAATATAAGATACTAACTCCGTCCCAATAGCAAGATCCCCTTTCTATTAAAATAGAGAGAGTAAATTATAAAAAGGGGACCTTGCTATTGGGACGGAGGGAGTACAAGATATAAAAGTTAAGCATAAATTAAATCTTCCTAGTGTTTATTTGTATACTTTCAGTGTAATATTCTAGAGTAGGTTTTTCTATTATAACTATGTTTTTCCTATTATATCTAGGTTTTTCCTTATTTGATATATTTAGTGTTTTTACTGTATAAATACTTCAGCATATGCATTGTAAATCATGTTTGAATATAAAAGAAGTATTCTACTGTGTATACCAGTCTTTTCTTTACTCAAACGAAAATAAGAAGATAAAAAGTTGTATGCTTGCAATAAAATTAAGTAATTAAGCTTATTACACGAATGCTAATAAATTATCTAATTTAATTTATACACTTGCACTTGCTATTCTAAGGAAAATTATTAATGTCATTGAAAGGAAAACTTCAACACAACATTGGGTTAAAACTATCAATTAAATAACTAATTAATGTGACACACACACACACACATATATATATATATATTCATTCAAACATCGTTTTATCTCAATCCGGCCTACGAATGATTAATTAAATTAGGGTATGTAAGTATCATTTATATTCCAAACTAATGCTTTTGTTATGCGGATCCAGCCGAGAAGATATTTGATCCGATTAGAGTGACGGAAGGGTTCGTGACAAGATCGAGAGTGTTCGGTAATTATTTAACCTAATTACAAGTGCACAATGAGATTTATAGCATATATAGCGGTTAACAAGGTCATATCCATATAAACTTAATAATTAAACTACTAATTATCTAAATTTATTTCCTACAGTTATCTAGACTACCAGACAAAATTTAATTTAATGACTAAATAAAACAATAGATGCTACCATAGACATAAACACAGATAAATCAAACAATAAATAAAAGACGTATTCTAGGATTAAGTAATCATCAACTAATTCATCTATTTAATCCTTTCATTCTTATGCCTATGTTGGGACTTAAATTGTGCTAGAGCAGCCACTAATGCATCTTAAACCTTCTCTCGAAGTGCCCAGGCTGTAAATCACAAATTAAATAACAATGTATCCATTAATTATCTAACATGCAACTCTCAATAGCTCCTATGGTTCTTTGCTCTCTAAATTAACCGCAACTCTGTCGAGTGGTATTGATCAACCAGTTACCTATTTCAGATCACGTGTTAAAATTCTTCTCTCTATTTATGAATTAGCACATCTAATTGTACTATTTAGTGATCAGGTAAATAATACAGATAAACACGAGAATAAGCAAAACACAACCAAGTCATATGCATAAAAATTCAATAAATTAAGTGAACTTCATAGTTAAATCATAAACAACCCTAGAATACTAGGGTTTTAGTTTCCCATAATAAAATAAATAACTAAAATCATCTACAAAGTAAACAATGACATGAAAATATTAAAGTAAATAAAGTTTGGAAGTCTAATTCTACCTCTAATCTTGACAAATCTTGAATTCTTTGGAGCTTGTTCTTCGCGTCTGCTTTTCTCTATTATTTTTCTCTGGCAGCAACTTTAGCGTATGATAGAATCTATCTAATTTTCACCCAAAATCCCTATTTATACTTAGTAAGAAAAACCCGTGACAAGCCCAGACAGCCCAGTCACTCGCGGCTCGGGTCGCGGGTCTACGTGTATCCGACATGGCACAATATCCACCAACTGATACCCGCAACCGTGCTCGCGGGTTTTCTTCTTTGGACCTCCTTCTCTATCATCAACTCATAGACAACCACCCTTTTAGTGGCCCGCGACTCGGCCTGCGATCGGACTCGTGGGTGATGCTCGTGAGTCCTCTTTTATGATGTTTTCATCCCGTTCTCGACTCGTTTTCTTCAACACACTCTCTCGGGACATCATCAATTATCTCTTGTTCAAAAATACAGCAAAATACAAGACAAAACCTACAAATATCACAATACTTACCAAACTCCAAGAACGAGTGAATTCCAATTAAACTGGGATAAAAACACGAGTAAACCAAATAGAATGCATACTTAAATAGCACGAAAACTAGTGTAAAATCCTAATTTATTAGATAGTTAAGAGATTCAAGGAGAGTCTCAATGGATTCATTCAAGAAGTCTGAAATCAAGAGACATCAAAGAGACCCGTTAAAGGAGCTGAGGCCGAGCACAGTTGGAGTATGCATATTTTGTGTGAAACAGCACGAACGATGAGCGCGAGTTCCACGCCCGCGCTAGAATACGCGAAACCCAGGGGCGCAAGCAAGTGGTACGACCCATGCTCTGACTCAGAGGGGACGTCATTCTTTGACTGAGGTGCGAGTAGTTGGCGCGAGCACCTCGCTCGCGGCCGGAGACGTGACCAATCCCGAATGATGCCTAGTACGCGTGTTAGCGGCGTAATCGAATTTTAACCTTTTTATTTCCCTGTTTAATTAGGATTTTAATTAGGCTTACATTATTTTCAGGAGACATTATTCATATATCAAATTATTTTGTGTGTTTATTTCTCTCTGAAGAATTCTTTGAACATAAGTTCAAATTGACTTATCAAATAGAACACACATATGTTTGTGGCATCTTGACATCAATTTCGGGTTCGTGTTTCCGATTGTCATCGGGCCACGACATCCATAGTCATGGTTCTTCATCGTTGTGAAGCTAGGGTTTGGGATTTTCTGTCCATCCATCATTATGTAACAGCCCGGTCCCGAGGATGGGGACGGGGTTATTGTGCGTAAAATAACACGAAAAATAAGAAATCCAGGGGGGTTTTTTTAGAATTTAAACTAAGTTAGCGTCTCAAGAACTTAGGAAACTTAACTTTATGACTTGGAAGAACTATCGATTTCGATGAATCAACAGGGTCAAAGGGTTCAACAAGTCGAAGGGGTCAAAGGATTCAATTGAGTCAAAAGTACGCCATATCATAGGCCAATCGAAATTTAAATAGAATCTAATGACAAACTGAAAAGAAGCAGAATCATGCTTGGAAAGAAAAACCCCTTCATAGGCGATCAACAACAACAAGAATGCAAAACTTATTCACAAGTCAACTGAAAATGAACAGATACTAATATGTTCAACAATAGGACTTCTCAAGTAACCCAGAATCAATAAAGGAACAACTGGTATGTCAAAAGAACATGCTTCAAAGACTTTATTGATAACTAGGATTAATAGCATTTAAGACATGCTATTATCAAGAAACAAGTTACACATATCAAGACTAAATACTAACATGAGAGTACTTAGCAGAAACTTAGCGGAAGAAAATCATGTAACCATATATAGCAACAAACTTGAAACCTCAGACAAACCAGACAATCTCACCAGCAGCACACCACCGGCCTCAGCATCTCAACCTGAAAATATTTGAAAAAGAGGGTGTGAGCACTAATGTACTCAGTGGGGTTTTATGAGAAAACTCTTGATAAACTTTAGAAATATCCAATTAATAACTGTCGGTATATGGAGAGCAAAATGCAAAAGCCCTCTCCATATCCGCAAAACCTTTTTACTTCCTTTCTGGCGCGTTCCTAGCTCAAACCTGTTGTCTACTGCACCCTTAGATATGCCTTAGGATAAGAGAGGGGTTACCTCAAGTATCCTCTGAGTATGCGAGGGGATTACCCAGCAGTGACTCCCTTTACTTTCAAAGGTTTCAACTTGGTGACTCAAAGGTCACGGCATGATAATGCAAATAAACTGTTCTTTGAGCTCGATAACCTGCTTACAACAGAAGCTATATCCTTCCTTAACCTCCTTCCTTACTTAACCTTAACCTTCCTTACTTAATCTTAACCTTCCTTACTTAACCTCCTTCCTTACTTGACTTAGCTAGCAATACCAAGCCTAGAGCAATCGTCTAAGGCTAATTCCTTAATTGAGCATGATCTCGGCCTATAAGGGATTTATAACTTACCCTAAAAGGAAATACTTAGCTAATTAATCTTTAGCAAAATCCAACATTCCAAAACGAGGAAAAGAACACGGATAAATATCGATTGCAAATAAAAAGTAATTCTAAACATCTCATGCTAGCATAAATTGTATATAAACAATTCTAGCATATCCTTAGCTAATTAAGCTTAGAAAAACCCAATAACCAAGTACTGGGAAATGAATGGGCATAAATATAGATTGCAACTAAAAGCAATTCTAGATCTCATGCTAGCGTCAATTGTATTTAAACAATTCTAGCATATTTAAACATACTCGAGAGCTCACTTAACTTATAATAACTTCCTTTACTTTATCAAACTCAAATAACAATTCAACAATATCATGCATATAACTTCATTCCTTCCTTTCCTTGTACAGAGACTAAACAGATAGAGCATAAAATACTTTTATTGGATATTTCCCTTACCTTAACATGCTTCTAGAGCTTACTAGCTCAAACCATATATTTGGTTTAGAATCATCCACCTCTATGACGAGCACCTTGATAACGAGCACGCGGACGAAGCAACGAGCTGAAAATTCTTCCTCGGGCCTCCTCGGGGTTCATCTTTCCTTTACGAAAGTTGATCAATGACTTGAAACCTTATTCGAGATCCGAACAAGAAATCAAAATGATATCTAAACCCTTGAGCCTTAACTATAACTTAAAATACGAGAATTTAAACAATTAAGACATCCGAAATTACCGCAAAAGGGGACAGAAAATCCGACTCGAACGATCGAGATTCCGGATGATCGGCCACTGCTATGCCGTAGATCTTCGAAAGAGCTTCGATTTGAATACCAAGGGCCTCGTGGTTCCAACCGAGGTGAAAGTTATGGCCTCCGCACGAAAACGTGCCGGAGCTGCCACGGCGGCAAGGTGCGCGCCGGCGCTACCATGCGCCACGGCGAGGGGGGGTGCGCGCCGACGGCTTCCCCTGCGCCGCGGCGGCCCCTAGTGCCGGAGCGGCTCCTTGTGCCGCGGGGGCCCCCTGCGCCGCCGCGCTCCCTACTCCGCTCCTCTCTCAACTCAACTGGGGGGTGCTCTCACGAAGAGGCTCCCCTCTCTCTCTCTCTCTCTACTATACAGAATTGGGGATTGAAGAAATGAGAAATGAGCGAGGAATGAAGGGGGGGAGAGCTGCTATTTATAGGAAAAATATGGCTTCCTTGAGAAGCTTATGTAGTGGAACAATACTTCTTTAAAAATATCGGGTTCGGTTAAAAGACGCTTTATTCGATGGCGAGGTTCAAATGACCTCGTTCATAAAATTCAAAAATACCAGGAGGTTCGTTGGCTCGAGTACTATTGAACTAACATGACTCTGGGTAAGAAACGAGTCATCTTGAAGGAAAATGAGAAAATATTCTATTTTCAAAAATAAAGTTACTATTCCACACAAGGGACAAATAAAATTCCCAAGCATACAATTGACCTCAGGATAGGCTTGGAAAAACAAGGCTCAGGTCATCACACAAGATTTCGCAAATTTCTAACGATCGCGCTCCTACGGAAAAATACTTTTCATAACTTCTTTAAACGCGCTTTAAATCACTGGGAACTCAAACGACTTCAGATTCAAAATCCGAAAGCACCGGCTTGCTCCTTGGGTCAACGCCTTTCAAACATGACTAAAATCGGCTGCAACTGAGCTCGGATCGAAATTCTCGAAAAGACGATTTAACGAAGAATAACTCCTAAAAATGCGGTTTAGAACCGAAACATCCTTATTATGCTCAAAATTCCTCTTAATATTTCCTAATTAATTTCTTAAATTTTCTAAATGAACTCTGAAAATCTGGGATGCTACACATTGTAATCTGATATTCCTGGGAGGATCGCATCATCTTGTCAATAAAATGCAGTGGAAATTATAAAATTAATCAAATGCAACATATGAGGTATTTGCATAAAAAAATGATCTTATGCTTCAGCTGAATTTAGGTCTGCTTTCTTACAAGTTCTTGTATTGTGGCTCAATTCGTTGGCCCTAAATATACAATTTAAGTGATTAGGAGGTTGAATAATCACGGACACATCACTTAGAAAATATCAAAGTTTTTGTGAAAAGTTCAAGCCAACTGACTTGCGTAGAAGCGAGTTCTCAACTGAAGTTGAAGACTTCAGTTAGTTTTGCAGAAACTAACTTCTCAGTTTTGTTTTGCAACTCAGTTGGTTTTCACACAATTGAAAATATATTAGTTAAAGTTTGTAATCACTTGGACAATTTGAGCAATAATAACCTCTTAAGGAAAATAGATTACTAAAGCATGATATTTTATAGAGGTTCGAATCGTAAAATGACGTCTTCTCTCTTTCAAAAAAATTATTTGGAAAGTTATCACTATGCACTTGTGATTATTACAAATACACCCACTCACATTTACAATGCTCAATTTGCACTGCTATTATTGGAGACACTTTACAACTCACAGTTTCTCACTAAAGGGTTATGTGTTATCGTAGTTAGGGGTATAGGTGTTTTAAATCTCCTAAAGATTTTATAACGGATGATGATTCTAGAACTTAGCACTCTACAAAAGCAAGAACTATTGAACTATCTCAAAACTAAGTCTGGCACATAGAAAGTTTGAAGACTTCGTTCTAAATGCTCATAGTTTCAGTAGTCTTCATAGAATGATTTTCATTGTTTCTTATAGTGTTCACTCAAGAACTAGCCGTTGAATCTTGTAACATGGCTTGGCTCTCTATCCTTCGTTCTAGATGATCGTTGTGCAGAGCCGACTTTAGTGAGTGGCCAACGAGGCGGCTGTCTCAGACCCTCCAAAAAATTAAGGCCCCGTATAATCGTACGAATGTCTTATAATATATATAGTATGCCAAAACTATGTACTGTAATTTATTTTGGTCCAACGGTTAAGACCTATTTCCCAATAAAAAGATATAAGGTTCAAATCATCTTAAAGTAATTCTATTTTTTTAAGCTTTTTTTCTCTAGTTTTTGCCCTTTTTTTTCCCTTTTTTTTAGTTTTAGCTTTTCATTTATACTTACATACATACATACATACATACATACATAAATCTTAAACGCAACTTAAAAGATCTAATCCTATCTAGTAATGTTTTGATTTTTTAAAACTTACTAAAAATTATTTTCTCGACTTTAAAATTATAATATTATTCAACACTTATTTTATTTCATTTTTGTTACTGATAAAAAAAACTCTTTTTTTTTTTTTTTTTACAAAAGACTTATAAGATTTTTATTTTTTCGAAAAAAACACGAATACCATAGTAGATGAAAAAAATGTTATGTTTTTAATTTTGAGATTTGAACTATGGGTTAGTTGTGAAAGGGGTGGGTCGGTACGGTATACCAATATTTCACGTTGTACCGTATGCTGTACCGACATTTCGATATCAAAAAAATTCACACCGTTCTCGTACCGAAACTTTCGATATACCGAAGTTTCAATATACGCCGTAACAGATATTGATATCATACCGATATTTTCGGTATACTGTACCGTACTGATATTATACGGTATATCGAACATATCGAACTTCTAAGGTATACTGAACTTTCACAGTATATCCAAAATACCGAAATTTTAAGGTATACCGAAAATACCGAATTTTACATGTCGTATTGATCCGAATTTTGCATTATTTTTTTTAAAAAACTTTTAGTACTTAATATTGGAGAAGAATATAAGGTTTCTATTTATTATGTATAATTTTAAATTGTTCATTTTCAATTCATAGCTCATGTATTTTTTATTATATATATTTTCTAAGCTTTTATGTTAAACTTATTGAATATTATATTTTTTTAGAATTTAGTGAACTCTAAAATATTTTTTTATCTTTTTATTTAGTAATTTTCTATTATTTCTCTTATAACGTACTTTACTCATAAATCGTAATTGTAATAACGTTAGTTATTATCTTTTATTAGTCATGTTCAACTTCAATATCTCAACATCAAAGTGTTAGTATCATAAATTATGTATATTCTAGTTTCTTGTTATTATTTTATTATTTTTGAACTTATAATGTTTAATATTGGAGAAGAATATAAGGTTGCTATTTATTATGTATACTTTTAAATTGTTCATTTTCAATTCATAACTCACATATTTTTTATTATATATATATATATTCTAAGTTTTTATGTTAAACTTACTGAATATTATATATATATTTTTTTAGAATTTAATGAACTCTAAAATATTTTTATCTTCTTATTTAGTAATTTTCTATTATTTCTCTTATAACTTACTTTACTCATAAGTCGTAATTGTAATAATATTAGTTTATTATCTTTTATTAGTCATGTTCAACTTCAATGTCTAAACATCAAAGTGTTATTTTCATAATTTACGTATATTCTAGTTTCTTGTTATTATTTTATCAATTTTAACTTATAATGCTTAATATTGGAGAAGAATATAAGGTTGTTATTTATTATGTATACTTTTAAATTGTTCAATTTCAATTCATAACTCATGTATTTTTCATTATATATATTTTCTAAGTTTTTATGTTAAACTTACTTAATATTATATATATATATATATTTTTTTTTAAATTTAATGAACTCTAAAATATTTTTTATCTTCTTATTTAGTAATTTTCTATTATTTCTCTTATAAATTACTTTACTCATAAGTTGTAATTGTAATAATGTTAGTTTATTATCTTTTATTAGTAATGTTCAACTTCAATGTCTAAAGTCTAAACATCAAAGTGTTATTATCATAATTTACGTATATTCTAGTTTCTTGTTATTATTTTATTATTTTTTAACTTATAGTGTTTAATATTAGAGAAGAATATAAGGTTGCTATTTATTATGTATACTTTTAAATTTTTCATTTTCAATTCATGACTTGTGTATTTTTTATTATATATATTTTCTAAACTTTTATATTAAACTTACTAAATATTATATTTTTTTAGAATTTAATGAACTCTAAAATATTTTTTATCTTCTTATTTAGCAATTTTCTTTAATTTCTCTTATAACTCTTTTTAACTTATAGTGTTTAATATTGGAGAGTATTGGGTGTTTAATAATAAAAGTAATAAGATTACTATTTTTTAGTTATTACATATAACTTTCAAATTTTAATTATTCACTTTATTATGTAATAGTTTAAATTATACTTGATTTATATGATATATTAATCAAAATGTAAATATATGTTGCAATGTTATAGATCATCATACTTTAAATATAATCATTTGATTAATATTTTTTTATTGGTATTTAGTTGTCACTTATTATATTCGTAGTCATGTGTACTCAAACGAAATTAGTGTACTGCAATAATCATAAGTTGTAAAAAAAATAAAATCATTGGTATGGTAAGATATACCGATATACCGAAATACCTACATATACCGAAATATCGATATATACCGATGTACCGACATATCGGTATATGTTAGTTTTGTATACTGAAAGACTTGTCTTTGTATACTTTTCTGATAATATGATCATATGAAATGAAAGTTATTGCAGTCACTGTTTGCATTCAGATTATGCTCTATAATTGTTCTATGCAATGTTCAATATACTTACATTATAGATGATATGGTGTGGGGAGTCATACGGTAAGATCATATCATTAGAATCTTGTAATGTATTAAAGAGCTCACGGCTTAGATGGTCCTGAACACACCATCGGTACACCGTAGAATAATCTGATAAGTTAGTTTATCTTGACTAACTGATTAATCTAGTACACTCGTTAGTGTATTGAGGAGGATCGCGATAGGATACTATTCTCTGTCTCTGACCTAGTTACTGAGAGAATAAAGATCCACAGAGTTCGGATTCTGAACTCATGTGATATTGGCGAACATATGTGTACGTTGTTTGTTACTTTGATTTATCAACGAGTGAGATCTTTTCGTAGATCGAATTCGATATCTTAGGTAATAACAATGTATACATGATGTCTCGAGCAGTATGCATGAGCACCGTGTCCTGGTACGCCAGGTTGATGATGTTCTCTTGAGGAAACACAAGTTCATGTTGAAACCCTGCAGGTGGAATTTATTCCTTACATGGTAAAGCTTGTGTGGTACTACTCAAGGTTTTAGTGTGGTACTACTCAAGGTTTTAGATATTAATTAATTATAGCTGTCAGATGCTGACATAATTAATTAATGAACATTATATCTTAAACACGGGGAATGACTGGACTAAACGAGAAAGCATATTCGTAAATATGTATTAAAGTGGTAGGTTAGTTTTACTTCTTTAGTGGAATAAAAGTAAAACTTAATTTATTTAATTATATCCTAAGTTTATTGGATATTGGCTATTAAATAAATTAGTGGACCAATTTAATATTCTTCTAGATCCCTGTTGTAGCCCAATAGACTGATAGTGGACTGGATATTGAACTTGAGATAGAGACCCAAACCCAGTAGGGTTGGGGGACCAATTTTCGGCCACCTCCCCTATATATAGAGGAGGTGGGTTCGAAAATTTGGAGCATAATTAATCAGCCCCTCTTTGTCTCTCAAAGTTATCCACAGATTTCACAAACCTATCTAGTAGATTTCAGCCCACTCTGAATCTAGTTACAGTGCGGGAATACAATAAAAGATCTCGGAGTTGAATACTGTGGTGGCCGATTTTGAGGTGCTAGGTGGTGCTAGTATTGCATTCATTCAGCAGCAAGATTAGATCTTTAATCTTGTCCTCAGACCATCTGACAATTATAAGTATTTCGAATCTATGTCTTCCGCTTTATTAGATTCATTTTGCATGGTTTTGTGCTTGACGTGATAAACATGCATGTGACATAAAAATATGATTTGCATGAATATGGATTAATGAACAACCAAATGATCATGCAGTGGTTTAATTCGAAAAAACCCCAACAACTGGTATCAAAGCGGGTTTTGGCACTGTTCTAGGATTAATCCGGGCATGATTTCGAATTACATAATTAAATTTAAAGATAAATTTATGGTGTTTAAATTTTCAGATTTAATTGGCTATGTGTTTCGATTTTATGGTATTCAAAACATGAAGGAATTTTGATGTATAAAAAATAAAAAATTCTTGTTTTGGATGGTTGAGAATTTTCGACCTTATGTAATAGATTTGAGATGATATTTGATGTTCTTCAAATTTTTAGATTTATTTCATGGTGTGTTCGAAAATTTGGATGTTAAAATTTCAATTTTGATGTGTTAAAAAATTCCCTAATTTTGTTCTAAATTTTCGGTCCTAATAATTAAAGTTTGGATGGTTTTTTGATCAAGATCAAAATTTCCAGATTTTAATTAGGGATGGTTTGAAAACTTAGGTGATTAGAATTATGATAGGTAATTTTTGGTGTATATCAAAAGTTACTTAATTCTAATCTAAATAGATTTGAAAATAGAATTTTAAATTTGGAAGAATTTGAAGTGGATCAAATTTCCAGATTTATTATTTGTGGAATTTTCGAAATCTATGTTTTTTGTTTGGAATAGTTTTTTGATTAATGTCAAAATTTCCAAATATGTTCATTTTATGTAATTTTCGATATTAATAAAATAATTTGGGGAAGATTTTGATAAAAATCAAATTTTCAGATTTATTTATTGATGCGGATCGAAATTTACATGTATTGGATTAAGATTTGATATTATTTGGTGTATATCTTAATTTACCTAATTTTAATCTAGATAGATTTGAAAATAGAATTTTAAATTTGGAAGAATTTGAAGTGGATCAAATTTCCAGATTTATTAATTTGGTATTTTTTGAAAATCTTGGATTAATTTTGGATAAGGTGATTTTGGATATATACAAATAATTATCAAAATCCAATTGTGATAAGAATTAATCTTGGATAGGTTTTGGAAGATTTTGAAGTGGATCAAATCTTCAAACCTTATCCTTAAAGATTTAGATTCTTATGGATAATATTTGGATTAGATTTTTGATTTATATCAATATATCCAAGTATTATTTAATTAGGGTGATTTAAAAATATTAAATAAATTTGGTGGATAATTTTAAATAATTTTCAGATTTATTTTAGTTATATTTTTGAAAATTACAAGACTTAAAATTGGTGGATAATTATTTTAATTTTCAATTTTATCTTGTGGATAATATCAAATTAATTAATTTAATTAATTGTTAAAATTCGATATTTTTAATATTCATGCATAGATATCATATGTTATTTTATGTGGATCATATAATATATGATTGTTGGTTTTGTAGACTATGTTTGTTTGCAGGTTTACCAACTATCATGGCTCCTTTATTTTATGTGATGTATGTTTATGTTGAATGAATGTTGGTCGTATGCCGGTTTGGCTACGTGATTTTAATCCATGAGAAAATCCATGGATTGGGTCTAGATTTTATTTTACGTTGTTTTAATGTAATAGATATAAAGTTGTTAGACCGAGTTTTTGAGTTGTAATTTTTATTCTAGCAATATTATATTTTTTCTTTTGGAATAGATAGTCTGTATTGAATAAAGATGGGAGATCAACTCAAAGAAGGAAAGTGGTTTAGCACCAAGAAAGGAAGGTTCACCGGTTCACGTCCCGAAATCCTAAATGGAGCTAGGATTATCGGTGAGGCGCGGTGAAGGGGGCGGCGATCCAGCCCTGTTTCCGGAGCTGACTTTCCAATTTTATCTCATCAATCAACATGAGATATAAGCCATGATAGTTGGAATATTAGTGTTGCTTATTATGTTGAAGCATGCAATAGATGTTTATCATTTTATGTGATGTTTGCATGTTCGATAATGGGATAAAATGAAACCTCAAACATAAATAACTAAGTGGGAGAGATTCATGCCAAAGTATGTAGAAATCTCATACAGTCTCCATTAAATCTGGTTTAATTGAGAAGTGATGGGCATGCGCGTTGACATCAATCTTCCTCCATATTGGATGTGTCATATCACAGATTTCTCTAGAAATTAAATTTCCTAAATGGATAACTGTAGAACACTATTAGGACTAACTGACTCCTCCATCTGGAGCAGTTAAATTTGAATAGTTCTCTTGGTGCGAAGATAATGGTATGCACACTTAGATGTAATTTATTGATAAACGCCCACACGATCGTGGCTTATCAATTAGATGATTACATGAACGTGTTTATTATCCGGCTATTAATTTGCTTGTTGTAAGGAAACTCAACTGGAGGTAAATTAAAGGTTTAACCTATTTAAAAATGAATTTTATAAACGTCCACACTATCATGGCTTATAAAAGACGTTTTTAAAGTGTCGGTGGAAAAGTATATAATTTTTGTGAGGTTTTCGATTATATACTGTTTATCCTAAACGTGTTTGTGATTGTACTACATGTTTTAATTTCAGTTATTTCATATCATCAATGGCATTCTCCAATCAGTCCTCAATCCTCAAAGAAAACAAACTTTTCGGTGAAAACTACAATGACTGGCTTCGTAACCTTAACTTAGTTCTTGTTGCTGAGGGACACAAGTTTGTGCTTGATGAAGTTTGTCCTCCATAGTCAGATGAGGGTTCTGACGAAGCCCAAAAGGTTGCATATGATAAGTGGGTTAGGTCTAATGAGATAGCACGCTGTTACATCTTGGCATCTATGTCAAGTGTGTTGCAACATCAACATGAGCCTATGAAAACCGCTTATGATATCATGTACAATCTTAGACAACTATTCGGTCATCAGAACCGCTCGGCACGCCATTTGGTAATGAAGAAGCTAATGGATGCGAGAATGTCTGACTCCACACCTGTTAGGGATCACGTTCTCACGATGATGGGGTATTTATCTGAGATCGAGACCTTGGGTGGAGAGCTAGATGGAGATTCTCAAATCGACATTGTTCTTCATAACTTGTCCTCGAAGTTTGAGCAGTTCAGGCTGAATTTCAACATGATTAAAAGGGATGTCGGCCTGATTGAACTGCTCATAGATCTTCAGGCGACTAAATTGATCCAAAAGAGCGATCCTCAGGCCCACATAGCTGAAAAAGGCGCATCTTTTTCTGGTGGAAAAAGGAAGAAGAGAAATGCACCTAAGAAGGCGGCAGATGAGGCGCCTAAGGCAAAGAAGCCAAAGGTAAAGATTCCTCCCGAGGAGTTCAAGTCGAAGACTAAGTGCTTCAAGTGCGGCCAACAAGGTCACTGGAAGGTGGCGTGTCCTAACAAGAAGAAAAAGAGAGGTACATCTCACACTCTGATTGTAGAAACATGTTTAGCAACTTGTTCTACCCAGTCATGGGTAGTAGATACTGGAGCTACTGATCATGTTTGCATGTCTTTACAGGGGTTCCTGGTAAAAAGACAGTTAAGTGAGGATGAGATCACCGTCTGCATGGGCAATGCTACGAGAGTGGTGGCTGTTGCAGTGGGAGACGTTGTTTTACCTTTCATTAGTGATAGAACTTTGGTTTTGAAAGATTGTCTTTATGTGTCTGGTTTTAGGCGAAACTTGGTTTCAGTTTCTAAATTGATTATGGATGGATATTCTGTTTCTTTTGATAACAAAGTAGTTATTTTTAGTGATAAACATTTTATCTATTCTAGCACATTGGATGGACACTTATACTTTCTTAAACCAATTGAAAACACTACGCAAAGACAACTGTTGAATACATCGATCATAAACCCTAACAAGAGAAAAGAACCTTCAGAATTGAATCAAACCTATATTTGGCATCTAAGGCTAGGTCATATTAACCTTAAGAGGATACAAAGGCTTGTAAATGATGGACCATTGTCTTCTTCGGTATTGGAATCGTTTCCTTTGTGTGAATCCTGTTTGGAAGGTAAAATGACCAAGCATCATTTCCAGTCAAAAGGAAATAGATCTGAAGGGCTATTAGATTTGATTCACTTTGACTTGTGCGGCCCTATGTCAGTTCAAGCTCGAGGAGGGTTTGAGTATTTCATCACTCTCATTGATGATTACTCTAGATACGGTTATATCTACCTGTGGCGTCGTAAGTCTGAATGCTTTGAGAAATTCAAAGAGTTTAAGGTGGAAGTGGAGAAAAGAACAAACATAAGTATCAAGTCACTACGTTCTGATCGTGGTGGCGAGTACCTCTTAAGTGAATTTAGGGATTATATGGCAGAGAATGAGATTACATCCTAGTTGACTATGCCTGGAGCGCCACAGCAGAATGGCGTGACAGAAAGAATGAATTGCACACTATTAGAGATGGTTAGATCGATGATGAGTTATTCTGAGTTGCCCATTTCATTCTGGGGATATGCCCTGAAAACGGCAGCCTATATTCTTAACTTGGTTCCATCGAAATCAGTTCCTGCTACACCCACAGAATTATGGACTGGACGAAAGTCCAGTTTTAACCATATTCGGATTTAGGGTAGCCCAGCACACGTGTTGGACAAGGAAGCTGATAAGCTGACTCCTCGTACTGATGAAAGGCTATTTGTTGGATATCCTAGAGGAATGAAAGGTGGTTTATCTTATAGTCCTAAGGATCAGAAGATCATTGTTAGCACCAATGCTCGATTCTTAGAGGATGACTATGTCATAAACCACAAACCAAAGATTCAAATCATCCTTGAGGAGTTAAGGGAAGGATCAAATCCTACATCGGTTGTACAAGAAGAGGAACCACCAAACACTGCCCAACGTGTCACAGAAGAATAGGAACTGCCTTGTCGCAGTGGGAGCGTTGTACGCCAACCTGATAGATTCATTGGTCTGGGAGAGGCTTCAGATTTCCCAGAGGGTCTCAATGAATTGTATCCCAGGACCTATGATGAGGCAATTCAAGATAAATATGCAAATTCTTGGAAAACTGCAATGGAGACTGAGATTGGATCTATGGATCGCAATCAAGTCTGGAAACTTGTAGAACCACAAGATGGGGTAAAACCCATTGGCTGTAAGTGGGTCTACAAGTGCAAGAGAGGATCTGATGGGAAGGTTGAAACCTTCAAGGCAAGATTGGTGGCAAAAGGGTATACTCAGAAAGAAGGGATCGATTATGAGGAAACCTTTTCACCGGTAGCCATGCTTAAGTCAATCCGGATTCTCTTGTCTATTGCCGCTCATTTCGATTATGAGATCTGGCAGATGGATGTCAAGATAGCTTTCCTAAATAGAAGTCTTGAAGAAAACATCCACGTAAAGCAATCAAAGGGATTCATTGCTAAGGGCCAAGAGCACTTGGTGTGTAGGCTTAAGAGATCCATTTATGGATTTAAGTAGGCATCGAGATCTTGGAACATCCGATTTGACGAGGTTATCCAGTCATATGGATTCGTGCAAAGTCCGGATGAGAGCTGTGTGTACAAGAAATGTGATGGAAACGTGGTGGCATTCCTCGTACTTTATGTTGATGACATCTTGCTTATTGGAAATAGTAAGAAGGCGTTGTCGAACATTAGGGTGTGGTTGTCCGAGCAGTTCGATATGAAGGATCTGGGTGAAGTCGGACATGTCCTTGGCATCAACATCATTCGAGATCGCCAGAAAAGGATGTTATGTCTATCCCAGGTGACTGATATCGATACAGTGCGAGCTAGATTTGACATGCAAGATTCCAAGAAAGGTTTTATACCTTACATGCATAGAATTCATCTATCCAAGGAAATGTGTCCCCAAACATAGTCTGAGATAGAGGAAATGAAGAAAGTACCATATGCTTCGGCTGTGGGAAGTTTGATGTATGCTATGCTATGCACTATGCCTGATATATGCTATGCCATTGGCATGACAAGCAGATATCAGTTTTACCCTGGACAAGGTCACTGGACTGCGGTAAAAAACATTCTCAAGTACCTTAAAAGGACTCGAGATTATATGTTAGTTTTCCGCTTTGATAGTCTAGTGCCTTTGGGTTACACGGACTTAGATTTTCAATCCGACAAAGATCAGAGTAAGTCTACCTTGTACTATGTGTTTACATTAGGAGGTGGAGACATCGCATGGAGGATCATTATATAGAAATGCATTGCGGATTCCACCATGGAAGCTGAGTATGTAGCTACCTCTGAGGCTGCAAAAGAGGTTGTCTGGCTCCGCGGGTTCCTAGTGGGCTTGGGCGTGGTTTCTGATTTGCCTAAGACTATCACGATATACTATGATAACTCTGGTGCAGCGGCAAATTCAAAGGAACCCAGAGCCCATAAGGCAAGTAAACACATAGAGAGAAAGTACCATCTTATACGAGAAATTGATAAGAGAGGAGACGTGGCCATGGTCAAGATTGCATCCGAGGACAACCTGGCTGATCCATTCACGAAGAGCCTGCCGGCTAAGACCTTTGATGGTCACGTGGAGAAAATGGGAGTGAGATGCAGACCTGGTGGCGCAATTTGAGTTGATAGTTTTGATTGGAGAGTTAGCCAGTTCGTTATTATGCTTGAAAGACATGCGTCGAGTATAAGTGGGAGATTATTAGTTTTATATACTGGAAAACTTGTCTTTGTATACTTTTCTAATGATATGATGATATGAAATGAAAGTTATTGCAGTCACTGTTTGTATTCAGATTATGTTCTATAATTGTTCTATGCAATGTTCCATATACTTACATTGTAGATGATATGGTGTGGGGAGTCACACGGTAAGATCATATCATTAGAACCTTGTAATGTATTAAAGAGCTCATGGCTTAGATGGTCCTGAACACACTATCGGTACACCGTAGAATAATCTAATAAGTTAGTTTATCTTGACTAACTGATTATTCTAGTACACTCGTTAGTGTATTGAGGAGGATCGCGATAGGATACTATTCTCTGTCTCTGACCCAGTTATTGAGAGAATAAAGATCCACAGAGTTCGGGTTCTGAACTCATGTGATATTGGTGAACATATGTGTACGTTATTTGTTACTTTGACTTATCAATGGGTGAGATCTTTTCGTAGATCGAATTCGATATCTTGGGTAATAATAATGTATACATGATGTCTCGAGCAGTATGCATGAGCACCGTGTCCTGGTACGCCAGGTTGATGATGTTCTCTTGAGGAAACACAAGTTCATATTGAAACCCTGCATGTGGAATTTAATCCTTATATGGTAAAGCTTGTGTGGTACTACTCAAGGTTTTAGATGTTAATTAATTATAGTTGTCAGAGGCTGACATAATTAATTAATGAACATTATATCTTAAATACGGGGAATGGCTAGACTAAAGGAGAAAGCATATTCGTAAATATGTATTAAATTGGTAGGTCAGTTTTACTTCTTTAGTGGAATAAAAGTAAAACTTAATTTATTTAATTATATTCTAAGTTTATTGGATATTGGATATTAAATAAATTAGTGGGCCAATTTAATATTCTTCTAGATCTCTGTTGTAGCCCAATAGACTGATAGTGGACTGGATATTGAACTCGAGATAGAGGCCCAAACCCAGTAGGGTTGGGAGACCAATTTTCGGCCACCTCCCCTATATATAGAGCATGTGGGTTCAAAAATTTGGAGCATAATTAATCAGCCCCTCTTTGTCTCTCAAAGTTATCCACAGATTTCACAAACCTATCTAGTAGATTTCAGCCCACTCTGAATCTAGTTACAGTTCGGGAATATAACAAAAGATCTTGGAGTTGAATACTGTGGTGGCCGATTTGGAGGTGCTACGTGGCGCCAGTATTGCATTTATTCAACAGCAAGATTATATCTTTAATCTTGTCTTCAGACCGTCTGACAATTATAAGTAATTCGAATCTATGTCTTCCGCTTTATTAGATTTGTTTTGCATGGTTTTGTGCTTGACATGATAAACATGCATGTGACATAAAAATATGATTTGCATGAACATGGATTAATGAACAACCAAATGATCATGCGGTAGTGTAATTCGAAAAAACCCCAACAGTATATACCGAAAATTTAGTATACCAAATACCAAAATATATAAAAAATATCGATATATACTGAATACCACGGTATACCGAATTTTCGGTATAGCACGATATACTGAGAAATTTTAAATTTTATATCGATAATGTACCGAAAATTATCGATACGGTATCGTACCGTACTGAAAATTTTGGTATTTCAAAAATTCGATATTTTCAGTATTTTTTCGGTACGATAAGTGTGATATGTCGATATTTTGGTATTTTTTCCCACCCCTAGTTGTGACTGTTACCCACCTATCATATTATAATTATGAAAAAGATCTAAACATTGAAGCTTGCCTCAGGTCCCCTTGCAGTCTTGATACGACCGTGTCGTTGTGATTGTGTGTTAGCTGCAGAAGATTGATCACTCTTATTGGACAAGGTAGCCCTTGACAGTTAGTTTTGCCTTTTGTCTTCTTTTTCATTTTCGACAACTTCTCAGTTTCACTCCGAAAAGTGACTTCTGCATGTTTAGTCATTTTCATGGAAGGTTCTGCAACTTTTCAAAATGGCTACTAAGTTAGCTCAACTGACTTTTTCCTCTCAACTGGTTTACTCCACTTAGCTTCAACACTTAATGTTGAGAATGATGTGTTCCAGATGATGTTATCAGTTCGTTTGAAAACATCAAAGTCAATATTGTATCGGATGTGTTCCGTCATTCTCGTGACATCGAGTACAACTCTCTGGATGCTAACCTTATTCTTTCCTATTATTTAGGATTAATTTATTTTAAATTAATTTGATTATTTTGTGATTTTTATCACATTTTTTCCCACGTATTTAGGGATTTATTGTTGATTTTATTATGAATTAAACTGTGGATATTATTTAATTTTGAATTGGTCAAAATATGTTCCAGATTTATAGGGACGTGATGTTTTCACTCCTTCTTGGACACTAACCATTGCAGGTGAATGTGGGTCACTGGAGTAACTGCCACCATTACATGATGTTAAAAAATATGTGAATCGCAATGCAGAAGGCGGTTATCTTAAGTCCATTACATCAATGTGAAGTGGAATACGGTTGATTCAAGACCACACCTCTTATAATCATAGAGAAATTGCTGGAGCAAGCTGGAGGAAGTATTTAAGGTCCCCATGGACCTTAAAATCATTTGTGCAAGCAGGTTATCACCGTGGTTTGTGAGAAGCTCTGAATCTTGCATCTAGTGTCATCTCAAAGATCCAAGACATCCTCTCCGACATCTGCCTAGTGTCCCAATAAACTGAAGATTAGTTTCAGTTGTGTGTGTAAGTTAGATAGTCAAATTTGAGACTCTTAGGATTTAGATTGACGTGTTGTTTCTATCTATATGTTTAGATAGTATTTGTTCGAGAGACTATTCAAGTGAATAAAGCTAGGATAGATCTTTTGTATGATATATACAATGTTGTCAAAGGAGTGAACCGAGACAACACTTGTATTGTTTTGTATTTCACTTATGTTAGTGAATTTCGCCCTGAGGCAATCACACGCCGTAAGGAGTCTGATTTAAAACACATTCGGTACAAAGTTTTTTTATTCTTCTGATGCATGTTGAAGGCATAGTGAAAACACTAGCTTCGACATTACATACAATTTTGCTGTTTACATCCAAAATTCACAACTTTTTAGGCAATAAATTCTAATAAGTGGCATCAAGAGCCGGTACTTGACACCTTAAGTACTCGATCCGGTGTTGCTTGAAGTTTGTGGTGGATAGTCAAATCAGTCAATGTCGTCCTTCTGCCCTTGATAAAAATGGCAGAAATTATGCCATGTGGAAATCTCGAATGAAGATTTACATCAAATCTATCGATAAAAGAGCTTCGATGGAAATTATTAAACCATGGATACCAACTAGGAATAAAGGTCCTGATGGTAATTTTCTGTTAACTACAGAAACACAATGGACGAATGATGAGAGAATTATTTCACATTTTAACCTTCGAGCCCTGAACGCTATTTTTGTTTCAGTTGATGTCCCATGTTTTAAGATGGTGTGTAACTATGTTACTGCACATCAAGCATGGACCATTCTTCAGGAACATTGTGAAGGGTCTGCTAGTGTTCGACAGACTAAATTGAGACTTCTAACATTAGAGTTTGAGACTCTACGAATACTTGAAGAAGAAATAATTTCTTCTTATACCGAAAGGTTGTGTGAGATCTCTAATGAATCCACTGTATTAGGATGTCCCTTTAGCAATGAGAATATGGTTAGCAAACTACTTCTCACACTTTCAGAGAATTTTAACATGAAAATCCCGACAATAGAAAAAGCACACAATGTGGGAAACATGAGTCTGAGTGAAGCTATTAGCTTCCTGCTAATATTCGAGTTGAACTTAAAAAACCAGAAGTTAAACTCAAGCTCAAAGAGAATCTCTCTTCAGACGACGACTGTGTCAACTAATGTTCAAGATAACGTTGACAGTCTTTAGAAAATAAACAAACATGAATACTTGAATGTTGCATTATTGGCTAAGAAGTTTAATTCTCTTGTTCTATCTATGAAGAAAAATACATCAAACATCAAACCTCGACGGTTATTTGATTTATCACCCCCCTCCCCATCGAGTTCGAGAAGATCAACTCCAAAAAGAGAAGTTGTTGACTCCAGAAATGACATCGACTCAGTTCAGTGCAGAGCATGTTCTGGATATGAACATTATTCCAATGAGTGTCCAAATATAAGAAGAAGATAAAGGAACAACTTCAATATTGTCCTGAGTGATGACTCCGATGAAGAAAAAAGTGTAGATCAAAAGATTTTATTTTTCAATGTCAAAGTAGAAGATGACCAGATTATTGATGGTTTGGATGATCTTGACGAGCTTGATAAGTTCGATGTTAAAGACTGTGAAATTGAAGATGAAGTGGTACCTGATGTTGAAGAGAAAGTTGTTGAAATCTCTCCCAACACAACGAATTGGTATGAGATGACTTTGTTGGAAGAATTCAGTCATGTTTTGGAAATGAAATATGATGATGTGGATCCTCTCGAGGAAAATCAAGTTGCATCTCTTCAAGAACTATACAATGTTATGAATGAAATCTGCATTCAGTGGCTGCTCAAACAAAAGAACTGAGACATCTCATGGAAGAGAACCAGTTCCTAAGAGAGAAGATCCTAAGCCTTGAAGTTCGTCTAACAAAAAGTGATACTGAGATCAGCAAACTGAAGAAAAACATGGATGACACCTCGAGAACCTTTCAATAATGGAATCAAGGAACCTCTACTCTGAACAAAGTCCTAACATTAGGAAAAACAAACAAAGTAGGTTTGGGATATTCAAACAAATCATCCTTGTCATTTTCTAACAACAATGTTGTTCAGTTTGTTAAAGGTGACAACTCAAGAGCAAAGGCCAAAAATGTTAAAGAAGAAATAGATCAGAAACAATATGAAAGTTCAAAAAATCAGATATATTTGTGCCATCACTGCTAAGAGCCTAGTCACATCAAATCGTATTGCTTCAGATATCATGATGATGTTGCATCTGAAAGAACAACATCAATCGGCACATTGAGAAGCCAAAAATAGAAACAACTAAAGAAAGTGAAACACACTTGCAATTTTGTTTATACCTCCTTGAAGGCTAATATTACAGGTATTTAGTACTTCGACAGTGGGTGTTCTTAACACATGACAGGTAATAGGGAATTTCTTGAAGACTATACAACAACCAACAAAGGCAAAGTCAGCTATGGTGGAGGTGCTCGAGGAAGTATTATTGGTAAAGGTACTCTGAATGTTAAGAATTTTCCCAAACTTCAAAATGTTCTGCATGTTGATGGTCTAATAGCTAACTTGATCAACATTAGCCAGCTATTTGATGATAGAATGCATGTTAAGTTTGATAAAATACTCGTGAAGTTTTTGACAAGCATGACAAATGCATTATGTTTGGAAGTCTTGCTTCTGATAATTGTTACCATGCTGATAAAGATGAAAAATGCAACATGACTGTGAATGATGAAACTCAATTGATGCATCAAAAACTTGGTATTGTAAGCATGGTTAATTTGAAAAAGTTTGTTGATTCAGATGTTGTTAGAGGTTTACCTAAGCTGATATTTGATCATGATGTTGTGTGCGGTGCATGTTAAAAAGGAAAATAGACTAGAATGTCTCATAAAAGTCTAGGTGAATGTCGCACCACTAGATATTTTGAACTCTTATACATGGAGTTAATGGGGCCAGTTGACACAAAAAGTATGAGTAGTAAAAGCTTTATCCTTGTCATTATTGATTATTTTTCACGCTACACTTGGGTAGAATTTTTGTAGGATAAATCTGAAACATTTAAGATGTTTAGAAAGTTTTATCGCACAATATGCCTGCAGTATGACACTAACATTATCTATGTAAGAACATACCATGGAAGAGAGTTCGAGAATGCTGCATTTGATGATTTCTGTGAAAAGAAAGTGATCTTTCATGAATACTCTGCCCCTAAAACTCCAGAGCAAAATGGAGTTGTCGTGGAAAGAAAGAACCAAACGCTGCAAGAAATGTCATCTGCAATGTTGCAGTCAAAAGGTCTTTCTAAGAAACTGTAGGCCGAGGTTGTCAACACTGCATGCCACATCGGGAATAGAGTCTACCTTCGTCCTGGAAGAAAATAAACTCCATATGAGATCTTGAAGCAAATGAAGTCAAATCTCAAATACTTCCATGTGTTTGGATGTGTGTGCTACATCCTGAATGACAGAGAATATCTGGGAAAGTTTGACTCCAAAAATAACAAAGGACTCTTCCTGGGATATGCTCAAAATAGCCTAGCATATCAAGTGTTAAACTTGAGAACCAAGGCTGTCCAAGAATCGATTAATGTTATCTTTGATGATTGTGCAGGGCTAGCCTCTAGAATTGAAGATGATGATGTCTCATACCTTCTTGAGAGACCTGAAGTTGACGAAAAGGACCCAAGTGAAGCTAACGAAAACAACTCTGGCAGTCCTGATGTCAGGAATGATGTTTCTCCATCATCAGAAAAGAAGACAACATCACCTCAGACACACAGTTCTGGTTCAACTTCAAAAAGTGATGATGATCTCTAAACTTTTTCCCAAAATGAACTAAGACGTGATCCACCAAAGAGAATCAAGAAGCCTCATCCAAATTCCCAAATCATTGGAGATGAATCTCAAGGGGTTCAAACTAGAACAAAGAGCTCTGCTGAAGTTGCTGAAATGGTAAAAGTTGTATGCATGTCATCAATGTGTAATCTTGTGTCTGTTGCATGTTTTCTATCCAACATTGAACCTAAAAATGTCAAAGAAACCTTAAAGGATGAATTTTGGATAGATGTCATGAATGATGAACTCATTCAGTTTGTTAGAAATGATGTTTGGGAATTGGTTCCTAAACCTAAAAACAAAAATGTGATAGGAACTAAATGGATCTTTAAAAAAACTGATGAGTCAGGGAATATTATCAGTAACAAAGCCAGACTTGTGGCACAAGGATACACCTAAGTAGAAGGAATTGACTATGATGAAACATTTACTCCCGTTGCTAGAATTGAGTTTATTCGTCTTCTACTTGCGATTGCATGTCATGGTGGCTTTACCTTACATCAAATGGATGTAAAAAGTGCATTTTTGAATGGTGTTTTAAATGATGAAGCTTATATGGAGCAACCGAAAGGCTTTGAGTATTAAGAAAAACCGATTCATGTTTTTAAATTAAAAAAGGCTTTGTATGGTCTTAAGCAAGCTCTTAGAGCTTGGTATGCAAGACTTGCTGAGTTCTTAATTGATTTTGGTTTTTCTAGAGGACAAGTTGATAAAACATTGTTCATCAAAAAGATACATAAGCACATCACGGTTGCACAGATCTATGTTAATGACATTGTATTTGGTTCTACCTGCTCTAACCTTCTTAAAGAGTTTGTTGATGCGATGAGCAGTACCTTTGAAATAAGCATGGTAGGGAATCGACTTACTTTCTTGAACTTCAAATCAAGCAGGATAAAGATGAGATCTTTATCTCACAAAGCAAGTATGCCATGAATCTGATAAAACGCTTTGGTCTTGAAGTTGTCAAACCAATGAGAACCCTAATGGGATCGTCTGAAAAGTTTTGTCGTGATGATGTTGGAGCCGATGTTGATCCAATAATGTACCGAGGAATGATATGAAGCCTACTTTATTTAACTGCTAGTCGACCTGAGATCATGTTTAATGTTGGAGTGTGTGCAAGATATCAGTCACAACCTAAAGAATCACACTTGAATGTAGTTAAAAGAATTATTCGCTATGTTGCTTGGACAATTGACTTTGGAATCAGGTATAGTAAGAACACTAACACAAGTTTTGTAGGGTACAGTAACTCAGACTCGGCTGGAGATGTTGATGATAGAAAAAGTACGAGTGGAGATTGCTTCTACTTTGGAAGCAACATTATTTTTTGGTCAAGTAAGAAATAAAATTGTATCTCCTTGTCCATAGCCGAATCCGAATATATTGTAGCAGCAAGCTGCTGTGGCTAATTGGTTTGGTTAAATCAAATGGTAAGTGACTATGGTATGTCAAGCTCTTCTCTAACCTTACTGTGTGATAATGCTAGTGCGATTGAAATTTCTAAAAATCATGTTCTCGCACCAAGCACATTGACATACGTCATCATTTCATTCGAGACTTTGTGGAGAAGGGAATCATCAAAATTGAGTGCATATCCACTAAAAGCAAATGTCTAATATCTTTACTAAGCCCCTGGACTTCGGAAGATATTCCTCTTTGAGAAAGTCTGTCGGATTGTATGTGTTTTAAATCCTTATAACACTGATGTTGAGCTCTCTGTGTGTGTGTGTGTTTGATACTCAATACCAGTTCATTCTATTTGATTTATTTTTTTCTTTCTTTATTTTTCCTTAATTTTATTCAAGGATTACTTTCATGAAATTTTAGTTTACTGCGCAGAAAAAGAAAAATGGTTACTTAAAAGTCTATAAAAATTTCTTTTTGTGAATGAAATTGCCTTGATATAAGATTGAAAGCACAAGTGTGAGGTTGAATGTCATAAGTCATGTTGTGGCCTTTAAATGCACGATTACTACTTGGTAACTTAGGATAAGGCGTTCACTGCGACAATGTTCTCAAGCCAAAATGTGGTAAAGTAATGTGTTTCAGACCAGTTAACTTCACTGAGTAAGAAGTCACATGGCGCTCACTACGACAATGTGTCCATCTAAAAAGGTGAAAAGAAATTGGTCAGTTCCATTCAGTATCTCACCGATGTTGTAGCCGATGTTGTTACTGAAGTGCAGTACGACCTTATATTTTAGAAAATTAGGACTTGAATATTATTAAGTACTTTTCTGTATGTGGTTTATCTTCTTTTTTTTTCTATATAAAAAAATCAGGGTCCATAAAGATACGCTTTTTGATTTTTTAAAGTGATAAGTACTTAATTTGATATGTGATAACCCTATCCACTATTTTTCATTTTTTTTAGATATTTTATTGTGATAAGGGAAATACAAAAAGGGATTGATGTGAAACATTGGCAGTTTCGATTTTTGAGGGAGAGTGAGTATATCACCTCATAAAGTAATTAATTTGTTTATCATTTTTCTCACTCTCTTCCTCTCGAGTCTTTTCATCTCCCTCTCTTGTTTTTCTCCTTTCTTAAGCTTTTCACAGAGACATCAATGGAAGAACCCAAAGATATCTCTGTCATCTATGAAATGATGAAGCATATGTTTGAGAAGATGATGGGTACTCCATCTTCAGCATCCACGCTTGCTAGAACTTCTGCCTTCACTCCCTCTACCACATCCACTCCAGCAGTCACTACGACAGTGGGAGTCACTTCTGAAGAACTCAAATCTAAGTCTGAAAAGCCCTCTTTTCCACCGACGGAACATCTGGACTTAGCCATGGACGAAGGTGGCGCCTCGGATTCTACTCTTGTGTTGAACCCTACGCTCCTTCAACAGGTGGATCTTGGTGAGGAACGTAATCCTATTGACCTAGATCTAGGGTTACACACTCGAGGTTTTGCGGAAAAGAAGAAAAGCTACCCAACTTACAAGTCCGAGCAACTTCACAACTAGCAAGTGCATGTCAAGGAGGAGGTTGGTGAAGGTTCGACCAAAAAAGTAAGAAGAACCTTAAAGCTAGAGAAGAAATATGTGAGATCTCTAAAAGATGAGTCTCAGGAAGAGGAGAACCCTCTTGAAAAACCCACAGATGTAGATGATGTAGAGGCTGATGTTAGACATCAAGAAGAGCTTCACTCTGCCGAGCCTGAGGTCAATGTTCTTGACAAGTCTGATCCTCCAGGTCTAACATTGAAAGGCAAAGGAAAGCAGGGATCCCCCTCTGGCTCCAAGAAGAAAGCCCCCTTTCCAGACACTTATCCAAAGATGGTCTCCTCCGAAACGGCCATATAGATTGTCACTCCCTCACTTTCTCACTCTGCTGAAGTCAAAGATGATGCTGACTCAGGTGATTCTGATCCAATCTACCCTTCAGGTTCTCCTCACAATGTTTCCTCTACTTTTAGTAAAGTTTTCTACTCTAAGTATGCTAAATCCCTTCATCAATCTATTGTTCTTCATCCCACGTGTGTTGAAAAACAAATAGATGTTCTTAGTTTCAAAAAATATGAGATGGATGTTTTCTTGAAAGAGAGGGGTCTTTGGAAATTTGTGACTACATTATCATCTTTTGATTCTGAAGTTACTGCTGAGTTTTACTCAAATATGTCTCCTGAGATGGGTGACCGGTCTAAGAGCAAATATGGGGAAATTTGTTTGCGGGATAAAGTTTATATGTTTAACCCCATGCCGATCAACAAATTCTTAGGTCTAGGTTGTGATTCTGATGTTGTTAGCTTAGACCTAATTGATGATGTGGTGTCGATTGTGACTGGAGGTCTTGTGACTAAGTGGACTAACAAAATTTCCACTTCAAAGCTCACATTCTTTTACACCGTTTTACACAAACTTATTATGTATAACTGGTTGCCTACCACAAACTCCTCGGTCCTCACCGTTGATTATACCATGCTACTCTTCAAACTTGGTACCAAGAACTCCTTCAATCTTGGAGATTGTATCTTTGATTGTATGTTGAAAGTAGCTGCTAAGACCAACTCCACCAGCATTCTGCAATTTTCCTGCCTCATCTATGCCATCCTCACAGAGTAAGGTGCGAAGATCAACAAGAAAAAGATAGTGACTGAAACTTCCACTATCTCCATCATCAAGCCAAAAGGAAATGATGATCATGTGATTAATCTTCCCTACACTTCTGTTATGAGCTCTACCGCTGCTTCCGCTAATGTTGGTCAGGATGTTGCTATAGAGGCTGCTCTATCCCTTCTGAGGTCTGAAAGTGATATTGCAAGTGCCTCTTCACATCTGGTAACTCTTCATGTGCAGGACCTCAATGCTCACATCGCTCAAATAGACTCCATGATCCATCAATGCACAGTTCTTACCAATGCAATGACTGAGCTTTGCCATGCACTTCAAGGGGTACTTTCTACACAAAAATAAAGAGTAGCTGCTAGTGTTGGGGATACTAATGTTATTAAGGTTGGGAAGACTGCTGCTAATGCTAAGGGAAAGAAGAAAATTTGATTTTCTTTGTTAAAAACAATTTCAAGTTATCATGTTTATGTTTGGATATCCTTGGATAATTTTAATATTAATCATCCATTTTTGATGATTTTGATATATATTATGTTCGCATATTTTTAAATGTGTGATGTTTTATGTTGGGAATGATCTCAAGATTGATATTCTGTTGTCCGCATATTTTAAAATGTGTGATGATTTGTATGTTGAGAATGTTCTCAACATTGAGTTCCTGTATATGGGATGATTACCCATTTGTATATATTTGTTGTATTTTTAAAGGTAATAACTTAAGGGGGAGCAGACCTTAAGAGGGAGTTGTTAAACACCAAATTTTTTGTTTGTATTTCGCTACAACTCTAATTGTATATATTGAGTTTTTTTATGTTTTGTGCAAAAAGGATAAGCTTAAGGGGAAGATTATTGAGAATGATGTGTTCTGGATAATGTTATCACTTCATTTGATAACATCGAAGTCAATATTATATCGAATGTGTTCCGTCATTCTCGTGACATCGAATACAACTCTCTGAATGCTAACCTTATCCTTTCCTATTATTTAGGATTAATTTATTTTAAATTAATTTGATTATTTTGTGATTTTTGTCACATTTTTTTCCACGTATTTAGGGATTTATTGTTGATTTCATATGAATTAAATCGTGGATATTATTTGATTTTGAATTGGTCAAAATCTGTTCTGAATTTATAGAGACGTGATGTTCCCACTCTTTCTTGGACAATAACCGTTGCAGGTAAACTTGGGTCACTGGAGTAACTGCAACCATTACACGATATTGAAGGACGTGTGAATCGCAATGCAGAAGGTGGTTATCTCAAGTCCACTACGGTAATGGAAAGTGGAATGTGGTTGATTCAATGCCACACCTCTTGTGATCGTGGAGAAACTATTGAAGCAAGATAGATGTAGTATTTAAGGTCCCCCTGGACCTTAAAATCATTTGTGCAAGCAGGTTATCACCGTGGTTTGTGAGAAACTCTGAATCTTGCATCTAGTGTCGTCTCGAAGATCCAAGAGATTCCTCCCCAACATCTGTCTAGCGTCCCAATCAACTGAAGATTAGTTTCAGTTGTGTGTGTAGGTTAGATAGTCAAATCTGAGAGTCTTAGGATTTAGATTGACGTGTTATTTCTACATATATGTTTAGATAGTGTTTGTTCGAAAGACTGTTTAAGTGAGTGAAGCTAGGATAGATCTCTTGTATGTTGTATGCAATGTTGTCAAGAAAGTGAACCGAGACAACACTTGTATTGTTTTGTATTTCACCTATGTTAGTGAATTTCGCCCTGAGACAATCACACACCGTAAGGAGTATGATTTAAAACACATTTTGTGTAATGTTTTTTTATTCTTCTGGTGCATGTTGAAGGCATAGTGAAAATACTGGCTTCGATATTACATACAACTTTGCTGTTTACACATCTGAAATACACAGCTTTTCAGGCAACAAATTCTAACAACTTATTTCCTTTCATGCTTCCTACTTCAGTTCTCAATTATCAATTCCTCTTCAGTTGGTCGGGTTTCTTTCTACAGTCTTTAGTTCTTCAATTAAGCTCTTCCAATGTCCAATTGATTGGTCTTGTAACTTGACCTGCTTTACATGACTCAGTTCCATACATGACAGTTATATTGACTTTGCTGGTTAAACTTGTTTCTATACTTGACATCACTTAAAACGTTATACAATTTTTCCCAACAAAATTGACCGCGTCTATAACATGATATATTTACTCTAATGTTTTCCACCTTTTTAGATATTTTATGGCTGAAAAATGCATCTGATGTTAAATTTTATTAAGTTTTAAATAATTTAGGTATTATATTGACAAAATCATTAATTAACTCAGGATAAATTTTAAAAAATAAAATAATATGAGATATAGACAATAGTTTACTATTTCATCTGATTTGTATTATTTTATGCTTTAGACTTTTAACATTGTTTCAAAATATTTGATGTTTACCACTTTTTCACACTTTCTTCCAATTTTACCCTATCAAAACACTATAACATTTCCTATAAATGTAACTTACTATAAGTGAATCGAGAGAAATAAAGTATAATATTTGTCATATTTATATAAATCTTAAGTTTTAAAAATAAAAAAATTTAAAATCTCAAATAATATGAAATGAGTATAGT
Source organism: Perilla frutescens (assembly GCA_026008535.1). Taxonomy (NCBI): domain Eukaryota; kingdom Viridiplantae; phylum Streptophyta; class Magnoliopsida; order Lamiales; family Lamiaceae; genus Perilla; species Perilla frutescens. The sequence goes on along the minus strand of BRKX01000010.1, from coordinate 22,326,617 downwards.
ATCAACCTGTTATCTTCAAATTGGGATGAAATTTTAAATATTTCATAAGAACACAATGACCCACAAGGAAAAGCCAATAAATTATAAAAGAAACAAAAACACCATAAATAATATGCTATTTGTCGAATGAAATTAACAAGCACTTATCAAAAATCTATTCCTTCCAAATTCCGACCAATATATAGATATTATCAAACTGCATATACCATTCATTTTACAAAATTGGTTTTGAAAAATCTAGTGATGGAGACTAAGGCTAATCTCTTGAAGAGAAAACTATAAGGGGTATATTTGTCCACACATCTTCCAAATTGTAGTAGTATGATTACATATGTAATATACTGGATATGTCATCATTTAGGCTTTGTCTATTTTGATGGATAAGGGTGTATTAATACGTTATCCAAATATATATATAGGGAAGAGTTCAAATGAGAATCCTTCCTCTATGTAGGAATTAGGAACCTATCTAATCCCCCCATGACTTAGATCTTAATGGTCACAATTGAATCAAAGTTTGGTCAAATGGAAGGTGCCATACTTGTAATTATTTATAACTTTAAGTAAAAGAGGGTATTATGCTAATTCAATAATTCTTATGTTTTGAAACATGACTCTCTTCCCCACTCCAAGTATTTCTCTCTAACACCCACGTAGCTTTTTTTTTTTCTCCTGTGCACCTCTCTCTCTCTCTCTCTCTCTCTCTCTCTCTCCCTCCCTCTCTCTCTATTTTTCACATCTTTCATCTCTCCCCTCTCTGTTCATTTTTATAAACCATTTACTAAATACAAATTGAAAAATTATGATAATTTTAATAATTTATTAAAATAATAAAATATTATACCTATAAATATATATATATATATATATATATAACGTTAAAAGGATTTTTTATGCTAAAAATTGAAATTGATGTTATCGGTACAGACATGACTTTGAATTCTTGATGATTTTTTTACGTTCATATGCACATTTTAAATTTTTAGGGTTTCTTGATTTGTTTGTAGACGATATTGAAGTTACATAAACTGTTCAGTCATGTTCAACATCATGTACATCTACATTATAGTGAATATGTAAGGTCAAAAAGATAAACTGAAAGCAAGTAAATGGCACGATGTTGATAACCCTGTTCGATCAACTGATCTACATTAGGGGGACTTCACCAATCCATGAGAAATAATCCACTACTCCGTTGCAAGGTTACAAAGGCTATTACACGATGACCTCCCATCACTCAAACCCTTTCCTACACATAACAATCTCTTTCGATGGACTGAATTGAAAGATCCCCTTTACTTCACTCCCTGATCTTCAGATTCGATGGACTAAATTGTAAGATCCCCTTTGCTTCACTCCCTGATCTTCACTCCTTAATAATGTACAGTAAGGGCTTCTTTTGCTTCACTCCCTGATCTTCAGATTCTCTATCAGTATCATTATGTACATTAGAATGTCCAAATACAACTGAGTGTACATCTTCTTTTGTGGGATTAACAACACCATTTTGATCATCAAATCTGACATTAACTGATTCTACAATAGCCTTTGTCTCTTTGTTGTAAATCCTGTATGATTTACTGTTTCTGGAGTATCCAACAAACATCTATTCTAGTTCTCTGTTGTTCATCTTGCATAGATACTCTCTATCATTGAGTATGTAGTAGGTAGTACCAAACACATGGAAGTACTTCACTGTAGGTTTCTTTTCATACCAAATCTCATATGGTGTAGTGAAAGTACCTGGTCTGAGATGAACTCTATTGCTGATATGGCATACAGTATTGATGGCTTCTGTACAGACAGTAACTTCTTTGGCAGCAATCATGGTCCTAGCCATCTCTTGTAGAGTTCTGTTCTTTCTTTCAACAACTTCATTCTATTGAGGAGTTTTGGGGGCTAAGTATTCATGGTTGATTCCATTCTCATGGCGGAAATTATCAAAGTACTGATTTTCAAATTCCTTGCCATGATCACTTCTAATTCTGATGATTTGCTGATCCTTCTCAACTGTGATCTTGCAAGCAAGCTTCTTGAATGCCATGAATGCTTCACTCTTGTCTATGAGAAAGTCTACCTTGTTAGTTTTGTATACTAGAAGACCTGTCTTTTGTATACTTTATTGATAATGGTTTTATGATGATATAGAATGAATACAATTGCAGTCACTATTTGCATTTAAATTGTTATATTTACATGCATGTTCACTGTACTTGCATTGTAGATGATATGGTGTGGGTAAACACGTGGTTAGATCATATCATCGGTTCCTTATAATGTATTAAAAGGCTCACGATTTAGATGGCACTGAACCTGCTATCGATACGTCGTAGAATAATCTGATAGTTAGTTTATCTTGACTAACTGATTATTATAATACACGGTCAAGTGTATTGAGGAGGATCTACTTAGGATTCTATTCTCTATTCTGACTTTAAATGAGAGAATAAGAATCCACAGAGTTCGGGTTCTTAACCCCTATATGTTGGTGGACATATATGTGTAGTGTTTGCAGCTTCGATTTATCAAAGGGTGAGATTCTTTCATAGGATCAATAATCTCGATATCTTGGTTGTGATATTTACACTTATGATGGGTCGTGCAATATGTAGGGGCACCGTGTCCTGGTGCGCTAGGTTGATGGTGTCCCCTTGAGGAAATGCAAGTTCATGCTGAAACCCTACAGGTGGAATTTATTCCGTGCATGAGTAAAGCTTGTGTGGTACTACTCATGAAAAAGATATTAATTAATTATAGTTGTCAGAAGCTTACATAACTAATTAATGGGCATTATATCTTAAACATGGGGAATGGCTGGACTGAAGGAGAAAGCATATTCAGAAATATGTATTAAATTGGTAGGTCAGTATTATTTCTTTAGTGGAATAAAAAAAATACTTAATTTATTTAATTATATCCTAAGTTTATTGGATATTGGATATTAAATAAATTAATGGGCCAATTTAATATTCTTCTAGATCCTTGTTGTAGGCCAAAAAGAGACTGGATTGAATTGGAGATAGAACAAGAGATAGAGATAGAATTTCAGTCCAACTGGGACACCAATTTCATCTACCCCCTTATAAATAAGAGGGTGGAGGTACAAAATTTATATCATATATATCAACCCTCTCATGTTCTCTTGATCTCCACAGATTCCATACCGATCTAGTAGATTTCAGCCCACCCTGAAACTAGATTCAGTCCGGCAATACAACAGAAGATCAAGGAGTGGAATAGCATCAAGGGGCACCTATTATCATTCATACAACAGCAAGATTAGACCTTTAATCTTGTCCTCAAACCGTCATTTAATTTGTAAGTCGTTTTTCGGTATTCTATTTTTCCGCTTTAGTAGAATCAAAAACCGGATTTGCATGTTAATTAAACTCGGTTAATTAAAACATATGAGACACATGAATTTATGATCTACATGACTTTAATCTGATTTCAGTTTCTAAACTTTTTATGGATGGATATTCTGTTTCTTTTGATAACAAGGTTGTTATCTTTAGTGATAAACGTTTTATCTGTTCTGGCATATTGGACGGGCATCTTTATTTACTTAATCCTATGCAAAACACTACGCAAATGCATTTACTGAATACATCGGTCATAAACCCTAACAAACGAAAAGAACCTTCGAAAATGAATCAAACCTATCTTTGGCATCTTAGGCTCGGCCATATTAACCTTAAACGGATACAAAGACTAGTGAACGATGGGCCCTTATCTTCATTGGTCCTAGAATCATTCCCTTTGTGTGAATCCTGTTTGGAAGGTAAAATGACCAAGCAACCCTTTAAGGATAAAGGGAATAGATCTGAAGAGGTACTAGATTTGATTAACTCTGACTTATGTGGCCCTATGTCAGTTCAGACTCGAGGAGGGTACGAGTATTTCATCACGTTCATTGATGATTACTCAAGGTATGGATACATATACCCGTTACGCAGCAAGTCACAATCCTTTGAGACTTTCAAAGAATTCAGAGCGGAAGTGGAAAAACGTACAGGTAAAAGTATCAAATCACTACGGTCTGATCATGGTGGTGAGTACCTCTCGAATGAATTTAGGGACTACTTAGCAGAGAATGGGATTACATCCCAGTTGACTGCACCGGGAACGTCATAGCAGAATAGTGTAGTGGAGAGAAGGAACAGAACATTGTTAGACATGGTTAGATCGATGATCAACTATTCAAATCTGCCTATTTCGTTCTGGGGATATGCCCTGGAAACGGCAGCCTATATTCTTAATGTGGTTCCATCAAAATCAGTCTCATCTACACCCACAGAACTTTGGACTGGACGAAAGCCCAGTCTTGGACATTTTCAGATTTGGGATAGTCCAGCACATGTGCTGGATAAGGAAGCTGATAAGCTGGCACCACGTACGGATGTTAGACTATTTCTTGGATATCCCAAAGGAACGAAAGGTGGTTTATTTTATAATCCTAAGGATACCAATGCTCGATTGTTAGAGGAAGACTATGTAATAAATCACAAGCCAAGAAGTGAGATAGTACTCGAGGAACTTAGAGGGGAAAATTCGAATCTGACACCAACAGTACAAGAAGAGGGACCACAATTTACTGCACAACGTGTTACAGAAGTACAAGAACTACCTCGTCGCAGTGGGAGGGTTATACGCCAACCTGACATATTCATTAATTTGGGTGAATCTTCGGATTTCCCTAAAGGACTAAATGAATGGGATCCCAGGACCTACGATGAAGCGATCTAAGACAAAGATGTAGATTCTTGGAAAATTGCAATGGAGTCTGAGATTGGATCTATGGATCAAAATCAAGTTTGGGAGCTTGTAGAACCACAAGATGGGATAAAACCCATTAGGTGTAAGTGGGTTTACAAACGCAAGAGAGGAGCTGACGGGAAGGTTGAAACCTTCAAGGCAAGATTTGTGGTGAAAGGGTACACTCATAAAGAAGGGATCAATTATGAGGAAACCTTTTCGCCGGTAGCCATGCTTAAGTCAATCCGGATTCTCTTGTCTATTGCCGCTCATTTGGACTATGAGATTTGGCAGATGGATGTTAAGACAGCTTTCCTGAATGGAAGTCTTGAGGAAAACATCCACGGGTTTCATTGCTAAAGGTCAAGAACACTTAGTGTGCCAGCTTAAGAGATCTATTTATGGACTTAAGCAGGCGTCAAGCTCTTGGAACATCCGGTTTGATGAGATTATCCAGTCATATGGATTCGTGCAATGTCCGGATGAAAGTATTATCTAACATAAGGGTGTGGTTGTCCAAGCAGTTCGATATGAAAGATCTAGGAGAAGCCGGACACGTCCTTGGCATCAAGATAATTCGAGATCACCAGAAAAGGTTATTGTGCTTATCCCAGGTGACATATATCGACACAGTGCTAGCTAGGTTTAACATGCAGGATTCCAATAAAGGTTTTATACCTTTCAGGCATGGAATTCATCAATCCAAGGATGTGTCCCCACACACAGACTGAGATAGATGAGATGAAGGGCGTTCCACATGCTTCGACTGTGGGAAGTCTTATGTATGCTATGTTATGCACTAGACCTGATATATGATATGCAGTCGGCATGGTAAGAAGATATCAGTCTAACCCTGGACAAGGTCACTGGACTGCGGTTAAGAATATACTAAGTACCTGAAAAGGACTCGAGATTATATGCTGGTATACCGCTCTGATAGTCTAGTGCCTTTAGGTTACACGGTCTCAGATTTTCAATCCGATAAAGATCAGAGTAAATCTACCTCAGGCTATGTGTTTACCTTGGGAGGCGGAGCCATTGCATGGAGGAGCAAAAAGCAAAAATGCATTGTGGATTCCACCATGGAGGCCGAATATGTAGCTGCCACTGAGGCTGCTGGTGCGTCGTTTTGCACCAAAAATTATTGTTCCAACTTTCGTCGGCAAGCCCACACTGCAGAGTACAGTGGCGAGCAGGATCGTCTCCCAAAGGACCATCGAGGATTACTCTTGACTTTCAGTCTGTGTGCCCAAACTTCCAGAAACGTGTGAATTTTATAACAAAATAAATTGAAGAATGAAATAACCAATTAAAGAAAATAATTATGCAAATGAACTGAATTAAACTAATTATAAAAAGGTATTCCGGATCCCACGAACTCCACTCCACTTATAACACCGATCACAGATGCAAAAATTAATTAATCAAACCATGCAAATTAGTTATAGTCACCGAAGACGCTTTTGACATGACCTCATCTCTCCATATTGTTTCGATAATTAAGAAGACGTTTCATTAATTACTTCCCTAATTGACTGACAACTATATGAGACGCTCTATAAGTTTAATGAGCTGACAGCAATGAGCACGAGAAAGACCCGATTCTTAACTTACAGACTCTGACGCAGGACTGTAAAAATTAACTCTATTATCCCCCTAGCCTTTGAGCGACCGTTTTACCACTTATTAAACATAAACCATGATTACCTATGGCCGATTTAAATTGGCTAGTAATTAATCACAACCTACCAAATATTTGCAACTACTCAATAGACTTAGAATAATTACGACCCAAAATCCAAGAATAACAGATACATGCATCAATTAATTATAAACAACAATTAGATCTCACAGTTATATAAGCGGAGCTTCGTCGTCGTCACCGGAATACGAAGAACTTAGCTAACTTGCATGTTAAAATCTGATCGCAATAAGAAATAATAATCGAACACCATAAAATAACAAAGAAGATGAATTAAAAATCTGGTGCCCAGCGTTTCTCTGCTGCTCTGCTGCGTTCTTGCGTGAATAATTAATGAATAATAAAGAAATAAGTCCTAATCTATATATAATATCCTTAATTAAAACATTAGATAAGGAAATAAAATCATAATTAATCTAAACTAGGAAACATAGCAAAAGAAGGACTCTTGAGGCGGTGGAGAGGGTGATTTTCGCGTCCAGGTCATGGTTTAGGCCGAGAATTGGAGTTAGCAAGCCCAAAACGCGTATCCAAGCCCAGCTTCTAGAAACTCGCGCCAATCTTCCAGTTGCATGCCCTTTCGGCCGGATCTACTCAGACTCGAATTTTACTCTTTCTTCACTTAGATTCTTTTTACATCAAAAGCATGACCTTTTCTCCAACTTTGTACTACATCCCTACACAACTCAACAAACACATCATTTATCCAAAATACACAAGTATAGGGCAATTAACTAGGAGAAATGGCACCAAAAGATAAGAATAAAAGCAAGTAGAATGCGTCCTATCAAATCTCCCCACACTTCAAAATGGATAAATGACTAAGTGCCAATTGCTCAAATCAATGTGAATTCAGAGTATGAGCTGTGATAAACCAATCCACAAACCACCAATCGAATTTGTTCAAGAACATGCCAACATTTTGTCAATCAAGTTAAAATCATGCTCATCAATCCAGCCTCACCAAGATTCACTCATTAACTCTCAAAAACAGGTCAAGAGGCATTTTTCACTCAAGTCATGATTAGCTCTTTTTAACATAAAATTGCTCATATGTCACCCAAAAATGCCACACTTTCAATTTCGTTCACAAATCATAAGGTCTTTCCTCGTTGGTTGTAATGGGGCTAAGGTTCATGAGGTAGGATACTTTTGGCTAAAGTAGTTGAGTACAAAGGAAACGATGCAAGTACAAGAATGTGTATTTCTTTTAAGAACAGCTCCGCAAAATTATCAAATCAACATAGGGCTTATCTCAAAAATTTGAGCACACAGATTCTTTTGCTCTCTCCATATCCTACTCCTCAATTTTTCTTCTTTGATTTTCTCTTTCTTTTTTTTCTTCTCTTTTTTTTTCAGAAGCTTTGCTTCTTTTTTCAAATTTTTTTCGGAGGAGCAGGATATGAGCATTCATATAATTTTTTTCTTCTAAAGCCCTCAAATTTCTCACTTGTGCAGCTTAAACACCATTCATGAATGTACTTGCATGTTTTCAGGGATAAAAAGTAGGCCAAAACAAAGGCTATGGCTCATGTATAGTGGTTGTACATTGAAAAGAAATGGTTTTCAAGCTCAAGATGGCTCACTAATTGGCAATATACGGTTAGGATGTTGTTAGGCTGATAGCTCGGGTACCCCTAATGCCTTAATCATATTTTGTGAATGACATCAAAGGTGGTAACAATGGGGGCAGCAAAGCAATTTCAAGTACCCAAGAAACATAATCAGACAACACTCATCATACAAAAGGTGAGCTCTTAATTCATGCATGCTCATAGGCTCAAAAACTCACATTTTTGTAGGCTCAAAAATTTTGATCAACGGCATAATTCATCATCCAAGATCTCATCCAAAAAATTGGCACATTCCCATCACAAAACAACAAGCATTCATCCAGTCAAACTAATCACAGCCCATTCTCCTCATACTCATCAATTCGGGCAGTCAATACTTAGTCAAAATTCCAACAAAAATCCGAAATAAACGACTCAAAAAAAATTCTTTTTTTTTATACATTTTTTAAAAAAAAATAAAGAAATTAACAATATAATCCCCCCCACACTTGAAGGTCACAGTGTCCTCACTGGGAGAGGAAAACAAAAGCAAACTCAAGACATAGCAAAAATAAAAGCGCAAACACCAAAAAGGAAAAAACAAGCAAATCAATGACAAACAACTATTAAAAGGGAGGGGAAAAGAAAGGGCTAACTCTCTCCCGCCAGGTGGTGGATAACTTGCTCCATGACATCAAGCCGGCGTCCTAGACTGTCCTCGAGCCGGGTAGCAGCAGCATTGATCAAAGCTTCGATTTCCGGTAAAAGAGAAGCGACTGTGGTACCTGCATGAGAACAAAACAAAACAAAACAAAAACAAAACAAATAATGAAGAGATAAAAATAAAAGAAAAAAGGAAAAGGATTCGGGTTGCCTCCCGAGAAGCGCCCTTAGTTAACATCGGAGGCTCGATATGGGGAGACATGATCAAGAGACAATTTCAGGGGTAGCAGATCTACCCCTGTCGAAAGGAATTGTGTCCATCCCCGTATCTTTATGTTTCTTTAAAAACTCGACCAACCTTGTTTCTTGTCCTTTCAGCCCCAACACAGGGGTCTTCACATGGGCTGGTAAAATTGGTTCCGAGTTGATCGATAAGGGCATACAGCCTGTCAGATTTCTGGTTGGAAACTCCTTGGCTGCGTAAAGCTGCTGGACTATCTCGTGGATTGCCCTTTCTTCCTCCGAATCTGGATCTTGGCATGTTTGAGGTAATTTCTGTTGAATAACGGCTGAAACAGTCTCACCAACCTTGATCTTTGCATCTTTCCCATATCTTATATTCTTGGAGCAAAGTTCTTTCAAGAACTTCGCGTATCTCAGGACTTGCTTGATAGCATCGATCAGAGGTAGATTGATCTCGACTTTCTTGAAAAGCTCGAATATCTCTTTCTCATTTTCCTCTTTCTTGTGCCTGGTTAACCTAGAAGGAAAAGGAGCTGCATTAATAGGGTTAGGAGTTTTAGACAAAATCGGTACCTCACTAGGAGCAAGCTGTGTAGCAGATTGTTTGCCCTCTGCGCTTGGTCTGTCTTCAGCTTCTGCAGTTTGCCCACACTGCATGTTGTCTTTCTTCTTCTTTGTTTCAACCTCAACCAATTCTTTGCCGCTTCGAAGGGTCACAACACTGATGTTCCCTCGTGGGTTCAGCTTGGTTTGAAAGAGAAGAGACATAGCAGGTTGTTCATTCCTTTCACCAGATTCTTTTTTCGGCCCTTCAGTATGCCCTTCCGGCTTCTTTTCTTCCTTCTTAGCGTCCAACTCGGTTAATTCCTCCGTACTTCTCAAAGTGATAGCGCAAACATGCGCTCTTGGATTCATTTCAGTTTGGGATGGGAGTTTGCCTTGATTCGCCTGCATCTTGTTCATTTGCGTGGTGAGCTGAGTGATCTGTGTGCCCATACTGCCTAGGGTGGCTTGTGTCTCCTGCTGAAAGGCCTTTTTGCTCTGTGCTAGACTGTTCACTAGGCTTGTGCTCTGCTCGAGACTCTTCATGATCTCACTCATAGATGGCTCAGATCGGTCCGTGTGGGCATACTGACTGCCCTGCGGCTGCCTCCAGTCGAGGTTCGGATGGTCCTTCCAACTTGGGTTGTATATGTTTGAGTACGAATCATAATTCCTCCGTCTTTGGGCATCATATTGTGCATCACCGGACCCATAGTAGGCTTGCTCGGTGGAGTGCTCATGCAAATTGGGACACTCATCAGTGAAGTGTCCGTTCTCGGAACAGACTCCGCAGCGGTTTGGCCTTGTCTGCGCCACAGCAAGGCTTCGGACCAGGGAAGTAAGAGCATCTATCTTTTCATTCACTCCCGACTCTTCAGCTCGGCCGAGTGCCCATACGGTTCAGTGTCTGTTGTCGTCTTCTTCTTCGTACTGCTGTCCTCCAGAAGCCATGTCTATGATGAGCTGTTTGGCCTCACCGAGGGTCTTATTGGTAAGAGATCCCCCGCTGGCAGCATCGATGATTTTTCTATCAAAAGAAGACATGCCACGGTAAAAGTAATTAGTCAGAAGCTGATAATCAGTGAATCCATGGTCCGGGCATTTGCGGCACAGTTGTTAAAATCTCTCCCAGTATTCGGCCAAGCTTTTATTTGGCTTTTGCTTGATGCTACTGATTGCCATCCTTAGATTTGCAGCTCGAGATTCAGGGAAGAATTTTTGCAAAAATTGTCCTTCTAATTCCGCCCATGTGGTGATAGACTCCGGTGGTAAATCAAACAACCAATCTCGCGCCTTTCCATGCAAAGTGTGAGAAAAAGTGAGTAACCTTAGGTTATTCGCAGTAAAACCAGTAGGTCTTAAAGTTGAGCACACGAGATCAAATTCAGACAAATGCTTGTGTGCACTCTCTCCCGGTAGATCACCAAACTTCGGTAACACTTGGATGAATGCAGCTCGGATCTCTGCATTATTTGTAATTGGCGGCAGCACAATGCAGATGGGACAATTGCTCCGAAGACGGCCCAGCTCTCTGATGAGAGGCTCATGTTCGGGTTCAGGATCAGCAGTATTGGGATTGAGGAGAGCACGTCCTACGGCAAGGTCTTGCGGGTTTGGTGGATTTTCATTATTGGCCATTTTGAAAAGTTGATCAACACCAAGATTGTTTCGATCAGATTCGAGAGTTCCCTTGGACTCCTTAGCAGCTCTTCTCAATCGGTGTAACGTTCTCTCTGGCTCTGGATCGAACACTAAATCTTTTACTGTAGAGGAACGGGTCATGTACCAGAAAAATTAAAAATAAAGCAAAGTAAATAACAAACTGAAAATTTCGAGTAATCACTGCTTTTAGAACCGATCCCCAGCAACGACGCTAAAATTTGGTACGTCGTTTTTCACCAAAAATAATTGTTCCAACTTTCGTCGGCAAGCCCACACTGCAGAGTACAGTGGCGAGCAGGATCGTCTCCCAAAGGACCGGCGAGGATTACTCTTGACTTTCAGTCTGTGTGCCCAAACTTCCAGAAACGTGTGAATTTTATAACAAAATAAATTGAAGAATGAAATAACCAATTAAAGAAAATAATTATGCAAATGAACTGAATTAAACCAATTATAAAAGGGTATTCCGGATCCCACGAACTCCACTCCACTTATAACACCGATCACAGATGTAAAAATTAATTAATCAAACCATGCAAATTAGTTATAGTCACCGAAGACGCTTCTGACATGACCTCATCTCTCCATACTGTTTCGATAATTAAGAAGACGCTTCATTAATTACTTCCCTAATCGACTGACAACTGTAAGAAACGCTCTATAAGTTTAATGAGCCGACAGCAATGAGCACGAGAAAGACCCGATTCTTAACTTACAGACTCTGACGCAAGACTGTAAAATTAACTCTATTATCCCCCTAGCCTTTGAGCGACCGTTTTACCACTTATTAAACCTAAACCACGATTACATATGGCCGATTTAAATTGGCTAGTAATTAATCACAACCTACCAAATATTTGCAGCTGCTCGATAGACTTAGAATAATTACGATCCGAAATCCAAGAATAACAGATACATGCATCAATTAATTATAAACAATAATTAGATCTCACAGTTATATAAGCGGAGCTTCGCCGTCGTCACCGGAATACGAAGAACTTAGCTAACTTTCATGTTAAAATCTGATCGCAATAAAAAATAATAATCGAACACCATAAAATAACAAAGAAAATGAATTAAGAATCTGGTGCCCAGCGTTTCTCTGCTGCTCTGCTGTGTTCTTGCGTGAATAATGAATGAATAATAAAGAAATAAGTCCTAATCTATATATAATATCCTTAATTAAAACATTAGATAAGGAAATAAAATCATAATTAATCTAAACTAGGAAACATAGCAAAAGAAGGACTCTTGAGGCGGTGGAGAGGGTGATTTCCGCGTCCAGGTCATGGTTTGGGCCGAGAATTGGAGTTAGCAAGCCCAAAACGCGTATCCAAGCCCAGCTTCTAGAAACTCGCTCCAATCTTCCAGTTGCATGCCCTTTCGGCCGGATCTACTCAGACTCGAATTTTACTCTTTCTTCACTTAGATTCTTTTTGCATCATAAGCATGACCTTTTCTCCAACTTTGTACTACATCCCTACACAACTCAACAAACACATCATTTATCCAAAATACACAAGTATAGGGCAATTAACTAGGAGAAATGGCACCAAAAGATAAGAATAAAAGCAAGTGAAATGCGTCCTATCAGCTACAAAAGAGGTCATCTGGCTCAAGAGCTTCTTGTTGGACTTGATCGTGGTTCCTGATTTGCCTAAGAGTATCACGGTATATTGTGATAACTCAAGTGCAGTGGCGAATTCGAAGGAACCCAGAGCCCATAAGGCAAGTAAACACATAGAGATAAAGTACCATCTTATACGAGAAATCGTTAAGAGAGGAGATGTGGCAGTGGTTAAGATTGCATCGGAGGACAATTTAGCTGATTCATTCATGAAGAGCCTTCAAGCTAAGACCTTTTACGGTCACGTGGAGAAAATGAGAATGAGATGCAGACCCGGGGTTGCCGTTTGAGTTTTTAGTTAGAGTTGGAGAGTTATCCAGTTTGTTTTATATTTGAAAGACATGCTTCAAGTATAAGTGGGAGATTGTTAGTTTTGTATACTAGAAGACATGTCTTTTGTATACTTTATTGATAATGGTTTTATGATGATATAGAATGAATACAATTGCAGTCACTATTTGTATTTAAATTATTATATTTACATGCATATTTACTACACTTGCATTATAGATAATATGGTGTGGGTAAATACGCGGTTAGATCATATCATCGATTCCTTGTAATGTATTAAAAGGCTCACGGTTTAGATGGCACTGAACCTGCTATCGGTACGCCATAGAATAATCTAATAGCTAGTTTGTCTTGACTAACTGATTATTCTAATACATGGTCAAGTGTATTGAGGAGGATCCACTTAGGATTATATTCTCTATTCTGACATTAAATGAGAGAATAAGAATCCACAAAGTTCGGGTTCTTAACCCCTATATGTTGGCGAACATATATGTGTAATGTTTGCAGCTTTGATTTATCAAAGGGTGAGATTCTTTCATAGGATTAATAATCTCGATATCTTGGGTTGTGACATTTACACTTATGATGGGTCGTGCAATATGTAGGGGCACCGTGTCCTGGAGCGCCATGTTGATTGTGTCCCCTTGAGGAAATTCAAGTTCATGCTAAAACCCTGCATGTGGAATTTATTCCATGCATGAGTAAAGCTTGTGTGGTACTACTCAAGGAAAAGATATTCATTAATTATAGTTGTCAGAAGCTTACATAATTAATTAATGGGCATTATATCTTAAACATGGGGAATGGTTGGACTAAAGGAGAAAGCATATTCAGAAATATGTATTAAATTGGTAGGTCAGTATTATTTCTTTAGTGGAATAAAAATAATACTTAATTTATTTAATTATATCCTAATTTTATTGGATATTGGATATTAAATAAATTAATGAGCCAATTTAATATTCTTCTAGATCCCCGTTGTAGGCCAAAAAGAGATTGGATTGAATTGGAGATAGAACAAGAGATAGAGATAGAATTCCAGTCCAACTGGGACACCAATTTCGTCCATCTCCTTATAAATAAGAAGTTTTTGGCACGAAATTTATATCATATATATCAACCCTCTTGTGTTCTCTTGATCTCCACAGATTCCATACCGATCTAGTAGATTTTAGCCCACCCTGAAACTAGATTCAGTCCGGGAATACAACAGAAGATTAAGGAGTGGAATAGCATCAAGGGGCGCCTATTATCATTCATACAACAGCAAGATTAGACCTTTAATCTTGTCCTCAACCTGTCGTTTAATTTGTAAGTCATTTTTCGGTATTCTATGTTTCCGCTTTAGTAGAATCGAAAACCGGATTTGAATGTTAATTAAACTCGGTTAATTAAAACATATGAGATGCATGAATTTATGATCTACATGACATTAGGATTAATGAACATCCAATTAGATCTTGCGGTGGTTTAATTCAAAAAAACCCCAACATACCCATGTAAATTTTCAGAAGTCATTTATGTAGAAAAGATCATACTTCTTTCCTCCGTAGCTCTCCATAACCATTGGCCCCATTAGATCTATATGGATAAGATCTAAAATTCTCTTAAAAGTTCTATCCTAAACTTCTTTATGCTGAGATCTTGACTGCTTCCCAATCTGGCATGAACCACATACTTTATCTCTGTCAATCTTGATCTGAGGAAGTCCTCTAAAAATCTCCTTGATAATGATGTTTTGGAGATTCCTGAAGTTGATGTGTCCAAGCTTCTGATGCCAGATCTCTAACTCTTCTACAGATTTTCTTTGACATGTTAAAGAACATTGTGCAGGTACATGTAGCTGATAGCAGTTGTTGTTAGTTTTGTATACTGGAAGACATGTATTTGTATACTTTTCTGATGATATGATGATATAGATTGAATCTTATTGCAGTCACTGTTTGCATTTATATTATTATATAATTGTTTATACATATTCCATATACTTACATTGTAGATGATATGGTGTGGGTGAACACACAGTAAGATCATATCATCAGATTCTTGTATTGTATTAAATGGCTCACGGTTTAGATGGTCCTGAATACACCATCGGTACACCGTAGAATAATCTGATAATTAGTTTATCATGACTAATTGATTATTCTAATACACGTGTTAGTATATTGAGGAGGATCATGATAAGATACTATTCTCCACTCTGACCCTATTAGTGAGAGAACAAAGATCCACAGAGTTCGGGTTCTTAACTTATATTTATTGGTGAACATATATATGCTTTGTTGATTACTTTGATTTATCAATGGGTGAGATTCTTTGATAGAATCAATAAACTCGATACCTTGGGTAAACTAGTGCACCAAGTTGATGATGTTCTCTTGAGGAAACACAAGTTTATGTGAAACCCTGCAGGTGGAATTTATTTCGTAGATGAATAAAGTTTGTGTGTACTACTCAATGTTTCAGATATTAATTAATTATAGCTGTCAGAGGCTTACATAATTAATTAATGAACATTAGATCTTAAACACGGGGAATGGCTGGACTAAAGGAGAAATCATATTCACAAATATGTATTAAATTGGTAAGTCGGTATTACTTCTTTAGTGGAATAAAAGTAATATTTAAATTATTTAATAATATCCTAAGTTTATTGGATATTGAGAATTAAATAAATTAGTAGGCCAATTTAATATTCTTCTAGATCCCTGTTGTAGCCCAATATGACTTTAATGGACTGAAGATGGAAAAAGAGATAGAGGCCTAAGCCCAGTAGGTCTGGGACTTGATATTTTCGCCCACCCCCTTATAAATAGGGAGGTGGGGGATGAAAATTTCAGTGTTACAAATCAGCTCCTCTTTTATTCCGGATTGAATAGAGATGATAACTTAACAAATATGTAAAAACCGTGAGACAGTTTGGGCATAACACTGTGTGAATTTGGTTTCCATCGTGTATTGTTTTCTTTGTTGCACTAAAGGATGTTAAGCTAATTAATGTGGCTAATCACTCGTTAATTGGAATTGGGCACGCTTAATCTATACATGGTCAATGAATCGTAACTGTGTGTTGATCATAAAGGGACTGGGTACATCACGGAGTATTGTGGGCGCACGAGAAATCAGTGTTTACAATAGATTTGGGTCTGTCTAGGGCATAAAGCTGCTTGTTGCTTACAATCAAATGAGAAATCGGGGTTGGGTAACAAGTTAGGGTTTAGGGGATAAGAAATCACCTCTAATCTAATCTGAAAGGATAGATTGGGCACAAATGAAGAAATTCGGGTGTCTTTAACTGGATGATTTAATTCACATAAGAAATCTGTGTGCCCATGATCAGAAAAATGTTTGTTAAGTTTGATTCAAAGTTCTAATCCGGAATACTTTTCTACTAATTGTTTTCTTTATTTTTCTTTGTTTCTTTTTTATTTCTATTTTTGCAAGATTTATTTTAAAGTATTTACATATGGAGTACGGAGACCACAACAACCCAAACTCTTTGGAATTGGTGACACTGAAAGGTAGAATTCGCAGCTCCTACTCACATTGCTGGCTACGCAAGGAAGAGCAATTATGGCTGAAGAGAGTCGAACACTAAGACAGTTAGTCTTTCCGACTAACATGAACCTGTGTTCCATGGGCATTACGCTCCCAACTATCACCGGAAGTTGGGAACTAAAGGCAAATTTCATCCAAATTTTACCTCAGTTTCATGGGATGACTGGAGAAGATCCTCAGAGGCACATACAAGATTTTGAGATGGTGTGTCAAACCCAATCCGTGGATGGGGGGAAAAGATCAATATATACGACTGGTGTCCTTCCCGTTTACTCTACAAGATGGGACACGAAACTGGTTGTACACTCTGTCAACTAGCAGCGTGACCACATAGGCGCAGCTGCAACAAAAGTTTTTGGAGAAATATTTTCCCGCATCCAGAGTGCAAGAGATGAGAAGAAGAATTGGAAGTTTGAAGATGGGCACAAACGAGAGCTTCTACGACTATTAGAGTCACTTTCAGATAATGTTGACAAAGTGCCCACAACATCAGATCCCATATCAAGATTTAATTAAATACTTCGTATCAGGCTTGAGGGCACATGATATGACCATTGTCAATGCCTCTTATGGAGGATCTATTATGAACAAATTATCAACTGAAGTCTTCAGGATTTTAGCGGAAATGGCTTATGAGAATCGAGATAAAAGTGCTGAGGGCATAAGGATAATTGCAGATGCTGGAACATCAATGCATTTTGAGGCCAAGATGGAAAGGTTCTTTGAACAAATGGAGAGGGTTTTGAGCATAACAGGAGTACAAAAGAAAAAACCATGTGGGGTCTGTAAAAGTGTAGCCCACCTTACTGATGAATTCCCAACGCTACAGGAGGAAGTTTCTGAAGTAAATGCCTTTGGAGGGCATAACAACAGTCAAAGAAGATATGATCCCTATTCTCAAACATACAATCCAGGTTAGAGTGATCATGAGAATCTTAAGTGGAAAAGGTCAGATCAAGCCCAACCACAAAACCTTCCTATGCAGCCATCTTTTTAAAATCAAAGGTAAGGACCTTCTTTGGAGGAGCTGGTCTAAACCATGGCACAAAAGACGTTGAGGGCACAGCAAGAAACTGAAAAATTCAAGAATGAAACACGTGCTAGGCTCCAGCATGTAAGCAAGCAGATCTCACGACTTACCCAAGCTATCCAACATCTTGAAGAGAAAAATAGACAATTACCATCTCAAGTGGTAAACCCCTGTGAGCAAGTGAATGATGTGACCTTGAGAAGTGGAAAAGAGCTACCAGAAGTTGTTGTAGAACTAGAAGCTGAGAAGACAGAAAACACTGAGGGCACAGAAGAAGAGGAGCAAAAAGAGAAAGAAAAGGTTGCAGAGCCCAAGATGAAAAAAAACAAAGGCTGTCAGAAAACCACCTTTTCCAGAGCGTCTTGCCCACAACAGAAAGGAGGAAGAAACGAAAGATCTTCTCAAGATTTTTCAAAAAGTGGAAATCAATATTCCACTCTTGGATACAGTTAGGCAAGTACCTCGGTGTGCCCGATTCCTCAAGGAGCTCTGCACTAAAAAGATACGATTTGAAGATGATGCCAAACTATTCGTGGGAGAGAATATTTCGGCAGTTTTATAAAAAAAATGCCCAAGAAGTGCGAAGAACCTGGTATGTTTATCATACCATGCACCATTAAAAATAGAAAGATTGAGAAGGTCATGTTAGATCTTGGAGCATCCATAAATGTCATGCCTATGACGATTTATGAGGAACTAAAATTGGGACCACTTAAGCAAATAAGGGTGATCATTCAGCTCGCGGACAGATCTAATGTCTACCCAGAAGGCCTGATAGAAGATGTCCTAGTCAAGATGGGGGAACTGATTTTCCCAGCTGATTTTTACGTGCTCGATATGGGCACAACAACACCCACCTCATCAGTGTTACTACTTGGAAGACCATTTATGAAGACTGCTCGCACCAAGATTGATGTTGATGAGGGCACACTAACGTGTGAATTTGATGGGCAGATCATCGTATTCAATATTTTTGAAGTAATGAAATACCCTCAAGACCTGGAGTCAGTCAACTTTGTGAGCCAATGTCATGCCTAAGCCACGGTTTCTAGAATGAACAATCAAGAACCACTGGAATGGGCATTACAGGCTGGCCTAACTGATTACGATGTCATCGATGAAGATGAAGATATCATAGAAGTTATCATGATGATATATTCCCTGGAGGAAATGCCATGTGGAGTGGTGGATTACAAGTTGCCCACCACGAGTCAGACTGAAAAAATGATACCCTCTGTGCAGAGGGCACCACAGTCGGAACTGAAAGATCTTTCTGGACACTTGAAGTATGCCTATCATATGGAGAATGAAACATTGCAGGTTATCGTAAGTAAAAGTCTGAACTTAATAGAGGAAAACCGGCTGATGAGATTGTTGCGTCTGTACAAGAAAAGAATGAAAAGAACCTATGACCAACTCATCCGCCACAAGCCATTTGAGCGTGGGAAAAATGTTCTGTTGTTTAATTCCAGACTCAAGCTACTAGAAGGCAATCTCAAGTCCAAATGGACTGGTCCTTTTCTGGTCCATGCCTCATGCCCAAATGGAGCCGTGGAGTTAATAGACATGAACACTAGAGGAAGATTCAAGGTCAATGGACAACAACGTAAGCATTACTATGGGCACAAGGATCCTGTTTTAGGATCTATTAGGCACGTTGAGCCCATCTACATGTGAAGAAAGAAGTAAGCATCGTGCCCGCGACAATAACTAGGGCGCTGACTGGGAGGTAACCTAGGTTTTATTTTTCTTGCAATTTATTTTAATTATGTTATTTCCTTTAAAGTTTTTTTTTCTAGTGGATAGGATGAATTTTACGGTTTTTTCTAGTTGTGTTTTTACAGTACATGGCACGGGAAAAAATGGCTACCATTCTGGAATGCATTGGCAAATGCCCTCGACGCTACTTCAAGCAAGCCTGACTTACCGAACATCATGCCCTCTCTGATCTGGTTCCCTCTTTCCATTAGTTTAGTTTTTTATCTTTCTAGAGTTGCTCTTGTTCACCCACTTTGCCTACAGCAAAGTGTGTGGGTGGCGAGGGCATTTGAAGTCTATTTCCTACTGTTTATTTCGGTGACCACCTTATTCACCCACTTTGCCTAAGGCAAAGTGTGTGGGTGGGATGGCCACTTAGTTTTTGTTGAGTTTTTTTTTGTTCGTAAAATAACCTTTTCACACCCACTTTGCCTAAGGCAAAGTGTGTGGGTGAGGGTTATTTCACTTTCTTTTGTTGTTTTGAGTTGAGTCAAGCATGTGTAGATATTTGAACTTAAAAGCATGGAGTTTAGGGTCCTGTGACCATTAGACAGCCTGTTCACTTGCATATTCATGTCAGCATGCACGTAACATTGTTTAAATGATAAATAAACTAAGTACCCTGTGAGAAATTGAGCCTATCTTCATGATGTCTACAACAATTCTTTCTTGTGTGATTTTTGCATCTTTGAATTTAGGAGAACCAGAATTTGCTTCTGCTCTATTCCGTGGTCACAATGAATTTGGGGGTAAACAAAAATGCTTAGGCAATCTTCTTTCTGAGCCCACAAGACCAAATAAGACCACCCTTTAAATTATCTTTGCAGCTTCTTTTGAGCCAAAATTCACAATGTCCTGGTCATGTTCCTTTCATGAAACCTACAAAAAGGACCATCTGCACAAGGGAATGATAATATGGTGTGTTACAAGGCACGAAGTGCACAAGAATAAAAAAAAGAAAAGAAGAAGAAGAAGAAGAAGAAGAAGAAGAAGAAGAAGAAGAAGAAGAAGAAGAAGAAGAAGAAGGGGGTAGAAATGATAAGAAAAAAAAGCTAAGTGCTGAAACCATTCAATATCTAAAGCTCAGAATGCCCACAATGAAAAAATATGGGACATGTGCTTCATAAAATGGGCACGGTGACAAAGGTCAGTAAGAGTAAAAAATAAATCCTCCCAAAGAGAAAACCTGACTAAATTGAGCCCAAATCTAAATATTTCCTACCTATAAACCGTAGCCCCATTACAACCCTCTAACTCCTTAGCATATATGTGTTCTAAATTCTAAAAAGTGGTGGAGGAAAAAGAGCAGTTGCAAGCCTATGGTGACAGTCAATTCAAATATGTTTTCCTTGAGTGTATACACTGAGCCCAAAACAGTTTGAGTGAGGAAAATATGAGTGAATCCATCACTTAGTTCATTTTGATTCGCAGTGGGCACAACGATATGTTAGACAGTTTACATGTTGTGTTATGAGATCAGTAACTTAGCCTCTATGCTCGAAAGGGATTATGTTTATGCATGCTTTGTGTCGAGTCTTTGTATGTTTATCTTTCCAGCCTTTCTTTTATTTTCTTTCTTTTGTTTTGGGCACGTTGTACCCCTGCTTGAGGACAAGCATATCTCTAGTGGGTGGGTGTGACAAGTCCAATTTCTCTCGTATTTTTGTAGTCTTTTTCTCGTTCTTTTGTCCTTGTTTTTGTCGTTTTAGAGTCAGAAAGAGCCAGAAATATGAGCAGGGGCACGAAGAAAGCAAAATCACGCACTATGGGCAGTTTAGAGCTTAAATACGATGATACAAATTCGATGAGATTTTCATAGCACCAATCTCCATGAAAGGTGCCAGCTTGTAGAATCCATCGCATTTCAATGTTGCTGAGAAATAGCCATTTGGCCACAAGACTCGAGGAAATTCTAAACCTGGCAGACTTGTTGTGGGCACAACGCGAGAAGTTTGGCAGAAGTCATCCAAGATATTCTAGATTTCATTCAATAAGGAAAGAAGATCATATCAAAGAGGATATTACCAAATTTGGAGAAGATATCTTAAAGCTTCTAGAAGACCAATCTTCACCACAAGGAAATTATCCTCCTGTGGGCGCGAGCTGAAGAGATAGAATCAGAATCTACTCTACAAAAAAGTTGATCTGTCCATGCAAGGAAAGTCGATCTGTCCATACAAGGAAAGTGCAGCTGCCAGAAAAGGAAAGAATGGGCACGCCGGTAGACAGTCCAGAATTAAAGTCTTTTCATGGGCCGAATTGAGCTTCAAACTTACTTGTGGCCCAAGGATGCTAAGGTTTCGACCTACATGTATAAATACCATTAGAGAGGATCATTCATACACGCAAAAAAATGCCATATAGATTATTATTTTACTTTTTACTTATATTTTTAATTTCCAGTTTATGTTGTTAAGTTCGACGTTGGAGTCGAGACTCATTCTTATTTATTTCAGTAAGTTTTTATTTAATTTCATGTCTTTAAATATTGTCTTTATGTTTATGTCTAGCATGCGTGGCTAGATCATTTATTCCGGATTGAATGAAGATGATAACTTAACAAACATATAAAAACCGTGAGGCAGTTTGAGCATAACACTGTGTGAATTTGGTTTTCGTCGTGTATTGTTTTCTTTGTTGCACTAAAGCACGTTAAGTTAATTAATGTGGCTGATCACTCGTTAATTAGAATTGGGCACGCTAAATCTATACATGGTCAATGAATCGTAACTGTGTGTTGATCATAAAGGGACTGGGTACATCACGGGGTATTGTGGGCACACGAGAAATCAGTGTTTACAATAGATCTGGTTCTGTCTAGGGTATAAAGTTGCTTGTTTCTTACAATCAAATGAGAAATCGAGGTTAGGTAACAATTTAGGGTTTAGGGGATGAGAAATCACCTCTAATCTAATCTGAAAGGATAGATTGGGCACAATGAAGAAATTCGGGTGCCTTTAACTGGATGATTTAATTCACATAAGAAATCTGTGTGCCCATGGTTGGGAAAATGTTTGTTAAGTTTGATTCGAAGTTTTAATCCGGAATACTTTATTGCTTATTATTTTCTTTATTTTTCTTTGTTTCTTTTTATTTCTATTTTTGCAAGATTTACTTTAAAGTATTTACATACGGAGTACGGAGATCACAACAACCCAAACTCTTTGGAATTGGTGGCATTGGAAGGTAGAATTTGCAGCTCTTCGTGGGATCGACCCTTTACTCACATTGCTGGCTACGCCCGCTGTGGGCACAAGGATAAGTTTCTCTTGAGATTTATTCTGATCTTGAAATGACCGCGCGTCAGTATACCGCTCTGATAGTCTTATGGCTTTGGGTTACACGGACTCAGATTTTCAATCCGATAAAGATCAGAGTAAATCTACCTCAGGCTATATGTTTATCTTAGGAGGCGGAGTCATTGCATGGAGAAGCATCAAGCAGAAATGCATTGCTGATTCTACCATGGAAGCTGAATATGTAGCTGCCTCTGAGGCTGCAAAATAAGTTGTCTGGCTCCGAAGCTTCCTATTAGACTTGAGTGTGGTTCTTGATTTGCCTAAGAACATCATGATATACTTTGATAACTCTGGTGCAGTAGCAAATTTGAAGGAACCCAGAGCCCATAAGGCAAGTAAACACATAGAAAGGAAGTACCATCTTATACGCGAAATCATTAAGAGAGGAGACGTGGCAGTGGTTAAGATTACATCGGAGGACAATGTAGTTGATCCATTCACGAAGAGCCTTCCGGCTAAGACCTTTGATGGTCACGTGGGGAAAATGAGAGTGATATGCAGACCAGGGGGCACAGTTTGAGTTTATTATTTTGTTTTGAGAGTTTGCCAGTTAGTTATTATGCTTGAAAGACATGCTTCAAGTATAAGTTGGAGATCGTTATTTTTGTATACTGGAAGACATGTCTTTGTATATTTTTTAGATGATATGATGATATAGATTGAATCTTATTGCAGTCACTATTTGCATTTACATTATTATATAATTGTTTATGCATATTCTATATACTTATATTGTAGATGATATGGTGTGGGTGAACACATGGTAAGATCATATCATCAGATCTTTGTATTGTATTAAAAGGCTCACGGTTTAGATGGTCCTGAATACACCATCGGTACACCGTAGAATAATCTGATAATTAGTTTGTCATGACTAACTGATTATTCTAATACACGTGTTAATATATTGAGGAGGATCATGATAAGATATTGTTCTCTACTCTGACCCTATTAGTGAGAGAACAAAGGTCCACAGAGTTCAGGTTCTTAACTTATATTTATTGGTGAACATATATATATGCTTTGTTGATTGCTTTGATTTATCAATGGGTCAGATTCTTTGATAGAATCAATAAACTCGATATCTTGGATAATATCATTTGCATATATGATGTGTCGTGTAATATATATAAGCACTGTGTCCTGGTGCGCCAGATTGATGATTTTCTCTTGAGGAAACACAAGTTTATGTGAAACTTTGTAGGTGGAATTTATTCCATACAAGAATAAAGCTTGTGTGGTACTACTCAAGGTTTCATATATTAATTAATTATAGCTGTCGGAGGCTTACATAATTAATTAATGACCATTAGATCTTAAACACGGGGAATTGTAGGGCTAAAGGAGAAAGCATATTCACAAATATGTATTAAATTGGTAAGTCAGTATTACTTCTTTAGTGGAATAAAAGTAATATTTAATTTATTTAATAATATCCTAAGTTTATTGGATATTGGAAATTAAATAAATTAGTAGGCCAATTTAATATTCTTCTAGATCCCTGTTGTAGCCCAATATGACTTTAATGGACTGGAGATGGAAAAAGAGATAGAGGCCCAAGCCCAGTAGGTCTGGGATTTGATATTTTCACCCACCCCCTTATAAATAGGGAGGTGGGGGACGAAAATTTTAGTGTTACAAATGAGCTCCTCTTTAGTCTCTTTATCTTCACAGTATCCATACATATCTAGTAGATTTCAGCCCACCCTAAATCCAGATACAGTCCGGGAATACAGCAGAAGATCGAGAAGTCGAATTGCTAAGTGTGGGGCACCATTTATCATACTTATAACAGCAAGAGTAGACCTTTAATCTTGTCCTCAACCCGACGTTCATTTGTAAGTGTTTTTTGATGTTCTATGTTTCCGTTTTTAGTAGAACCGAAAACCAGATTGCATGTTTAATTGAACTCGGTTTATTAAAACATATGATCTGCATAAATATATGACATACATGACATTAGGATTAAAGAATAACCAAAGAGATCCTACGGTGGTTTAATTCAAAAAAAAATCAAACAGTTGTCAGCTGATCTTTTCCTTCCATGAATAAGTCATTGTTCTTATTCATTACCCTGCAATTTTCTTTTGTGAAGACTACTGTTATGTCATCATCACACAGTTGGCTGATGTTGATAAGATTTGCTTTGAGTCCATCAACTAGCATAACCTTCTTCAGTTTGGGCATTTCTTCGACAACCAACTCTCCTTTATCCATTATTTTTCCCCATTTTCCATCTTCAAAGGTGAAAAATTCAGATGAGCAAGCTTTTTAGTTTTGCACAACTAAGTAATCCCCAGTCATGTGTCTTGTCTTCAACTCTCAAGAATGTGTGAGCAATCAGACTGGTCTGCTTGACAACCTATTGCTTCTTCTGTGCAGGCTTCTTCTTTTTCTGTGGAGCTGGTCTTCTGATCTTGTTGCTGGAATGCTGAACCACAAATCTCCTTCTCATCCTTCTGAGATCATAAAGATACTTCTCACAATGTGGTCGAATGTGGCATTTCTCCTCACAATAATGGCAGATAATTCATTTTCTGTTGCCATTATAAGCAGTCATCTTCTTATCAATATTGTTCTTCTGGATGTTATGAACATTATCTTATACATGCACTGGCTGACTTGTACTTTCTTTGACAAATATTGTCTTGGACTGTCCACCACTATATCCAAGACTTGGATGACTCTTCCCTGAATGTCCTGGAGTTGTAAGAATCTTGTCAAGATTCTTTGTTCCATTGTTCAGCATGTTGACATTCTTTTTTATGAACTTGAGCTCTACAGATAATTCAACAATCTCCTTCTCTTGCTACTGGATAGTACTCTTCTGTTCTGTATCAGACTTGATCAGCTTCTTTTTCTCCTCCAGAAGATTCTTGTTACGAGACTGAAGAGTCTTGTTGATCTCCACTACTTCTAGCCACATTGCATACATCTTCTTATATGTTTTAACAAATTCTTCTTGGCTGAAGTCTTCATTATTTGACTCATCGTCTTCAGCATAGTTGAAAGGATCCTGGAATTCAGATATTTTTGTTGTAAAAATAATAGTCTCTTCATCTTAATCGCTGTTGCTTTCTTCAGAATCATTTTTACTAAGAGATGCATTGAAATTTTTTTTCTTTCTCTTCAGTGTGTTTGCATATTCAGCTTGAATGTGCCCAAATCCATCACATTCTCTAGACTGAATTCCTCTTCTGGGATTTGTCTATTGGAACTCCTTCTGATCATTGCTTGGGTTTCTTTCTTACAGAGAATTACCAATTGATTGTCTTCTGTTGTTAGACCTTTTTGAAGGCTGTTTGTTGGCTCTTTTCAACATACGGCTGAAGTTCTTGGTGATTAATACCATAGTGTTTATTGTATCTGAATCAAGTACAGTCTTTGGTGTTTGTACATATTCAGGTATATCTTCTGAAACTTCAGTTTTAAGAGCAATACCTCTCTTCCTTGAGCTGTTGTCTTTAGCCTCCAGATTTATCTCGAACGTCCTTAAAGATCTCATTAGCTCATCAAGTCTCATACTCTTGATATCCTTGGCTTCTTTAATTGCAGCAACTTTGTATGCAAACTGCTTTAGAAGAGATCTGAGAACTTTTCTTACAAGCTTCTCATTGTTGATAGGCTCACCAAGAGCAAAACTCTCATTAGATATGCTTTTCAGTCTGACATTAAACTCACTTATGTACTCAGTTTCTTCCATTCTAAGAGATTCAAACTTAGAAGTAAGATTTTGAAGCTTTGATAACCTTACTGAACTAGTCCATTCAAAGGTGGTTTCCAGAATATCCCATGTAGCTTTTGCAGTCTCACAAGTTGAGATTAAACTGAATGTTTCAAGATCGACTGCAGAGAATATAGCATTGAGAGATTTAGAGTTTACATTGTACCAGTTATTTTGCGGCAAAGTCCACTCTCCTTCTTCAATCTCCACATGCTTTCATTCATTGGCAACAGTTGGCTTTTTCCATCCTTCTGTGATGCTCTTCCATGTATACTCATCTATTGATCTCAGAAACGCCATCATCCTTGCTTTCCAGTAAGGATAGTTGTTGCCTTCAAGCAATGGTGGTCTGACCGTAGATCCTCCTTCTTTGATTGAACTCGTAACTTGAACTCAACCAAAATCTTTACGCAGTTATGTACTTTTTAGGACTCTTTTCACACTAAACCAAAGGTGACCCGCTCTGGTACCAATTGAAGTTACATAAACTGTGCAGTCATGTTCAACATCATATACATGTACATTATAGTGAATATGCAAGGTCAGAAAGATAAACTGAAATTAAGTGAATGGCATGAGGTTGATAACCCTGTTTGATCAACTGATCTATGTCAGGGGGACTTCACAAGTCCGTGAGAAATAATCCACTTCTCCGTTGCAAGGTTACAAAGGCTATTATATGATGACCTCCCATCACTCGACCCCTTTCCTACACACTACAACCTCTTTCGATGGACTAAATTGTAAGATCCCCTTACAACCTAGACTACCTCTAGTTCCAACAGAAAATCTCTCCCGAGACTTCTTTAAAGATGTGTGTGAAAGAATTCAAACACAGACTACACACACAATGATCACAAGGGTAGACTATAAATAACCTAGTCTACCCGAATACTATATGCTTCAAAGATGAAGTCTTTTAGACTCTGTGCCCTTTGTGTATTCGTAAACTCTGTGCTCACTAAACTAGTCTGATTCTCAGGCTATTTATAAACACAAGATATAGCCTAAATAAGGTAATCAGATTGTCCTAATTTGACTTAAACTCTACAAGGAAACTTTTCTTGTTTAAATCGAACAACTCCTAGTTTAGAATCCTTCTTTGAATAGAACTCGCCTCTTTCCTTCTTGATCTTCATCTTCGAACAAGGTAGCTTCTATCCTAAAACGTCCATCTTGAAAAGGCAGCTTCAACTCCTTAAAATCAACTTGGCACGTCTCTTGGAAACTCTATGGACAACGATGTACATGATCATGTTCACGAATAGGCTCAAGTACATTCTTCGATCTTCAATCAGATTGGTAGCGGAATGTTCATGTCATAATGTCCAGAACATGATTCTCAAACTTGAAAAATCAAAACCTTTTGTGTTCTTTGAATTGCCATAAAGATCATGACAATCTCAAACACTTTAGTGCAGATATATGGCACTAACAACTATTATTCTTTTTAGATTAATGATATTTTTTGTCTAAATCATCCCAATTAAATTTTTACCTTATTTCAACTTTTTCATATAATGTTGTTGATTCACATATTCAGCTTTTTTAATCATCTCTTACATTGTCTTCAATTTTAATTTAGGTATTTATTTTTATTTTTATGTTGATGATTCTGTTATTAGTTATGGTTCGTGTTAAAATGACATATACATCATGCTGGAATGGTTCATAATTTATGCTAAAATGATATGAATTATGCTGATATTGATAATAACTTTCAAATTTATTTTCTGATATGTATAAATGGTGCTGGTATGAGTTACATGTTGGATAAATTTCACAATAACCTGAAAGTCTTAAATTAAACAACAATAACTTCATCCATATTTAAATGTAATACTAATATATAATGTCATTCTAAAATATCTTATACACTATGCTAATATGAGAATAGTTTAATGCTAAGAATGTATATACGTGATTTTTTTCATATAATATATCGAATTATAATTTTTTCATACTATTTCATTCAAGATCTCACATGGCTTTGTTTATCCGAAGAAATATGAAGAAAAATATAAAATATTTATTTTAGGGTTTATTTTATTCCAGTTAGGATTCATTATTATATCCCAATTAAGTTTATTTTATAATTTATGTATTTTCTTATTCTCATGTAGTTCGTCAAATGAAAGCAATATGATGTTAATATGAACATATTTACATGCTATTATGAACATATATCTATGCTAAAATGAACGAACAATACAAATGTTATTATGAGTATATATTTACATATTATTCTCATTCAATTTTGTCATGCTAAAATGAAAACAATATAATACTAATATGAACATATCACAATGCTAAAATGAACGAACAACATATACAATTAATATTATGAGTAAATTACATATTATTCTCATGTAATTTTATCATGATAAAATGAAAGAAATATAATATATCAAATTAAAGCCTTTTTATGTTCTTTTATTTAAGATCTCGAATACATATATTTATCCCAAAAATATGGATGAAAAATACAAAATGTTAATTTTTATGATTTATTTCATTTTAGTTAGGGTTTATTCCATTCAATTAGTGTTTATTTCATCCAATTTGGATTTATTCCACTTCAATTAGAGGTCAGTTACATCCCAATTAGGTATTATATATGATAATTTAATAATTATTGTGTTTTCTTATTCTCATGTAATTTCGTCATGCTAAAATGAAAATAATGTAATGCTAATAAGAACATATAATCATTCTAACATGAACAAACAACACGTTATTAAGAGTAAATTTACATGTTATTCTCATGCTAAAATGTCATATACATCATCTTAATAAGAGAGAAGTTTCAAGCTAAAACGTTTTGAACGCAATATTTTTCATATAATAGATCAAATTAAAGTTTTTTCATGTTCTTTCATTTAAGATGTCGTATGTCTCTGGTACTTCAAATAAAATATGAATGAAAAATATAAAATTTTCATTTTTAAGGTTTATTTCAATCCAATTAGGGTTAATTTTACTCCAATTATGGTTTATTTCATTCAAATTAGGGTTTTAAATCTTCCATGAAAATACCACTTTTAATTATGAAAAGTATCACTTCTAATATTATTCAGTTGCACATAAGATTTTCTAAAATGTCATATGCACCATACTAATATGAGAGTAGTTTTGTATTAAATGTTAATATGAATTACTGGTTATGCTAAAATGTTATATATATCATGCTAATATGCGAGTAGTTCATACTAAAACATCATAAACACAATTATGTGAGTTATAGTTGGTCATGCTAAAATGCTATATAGGTTGTGCTAAAATATTATATACACTATTCTAATATAAATATGGGGCTGCTCTGTATGAAAAATATGCCTGAAAATTTATTTTTCTATTTTTCATCTATTTTTTTCAAATAAACATATGCAATATGGATCTTAAATGAAAGAGTACGAAAAGATTATTAATTTGATATATGATTTACGTAAATCTGATTAAAAATGAGCAAGTTATGATACGATTGTTTAAAGTTTCTACATATTTGTATAAATATGCTGACATCAGCATCTAGATAACCCCTTACTTTTGAAGTTCAATGTATTTACTAATATGCCACCACTTTTTGTGTTAAATCTGAATCATTGAGATTAAAATTTGTGTGGCTTGGATGAGTTCTCAGTTCCCATATAGGGGAAAGTTCTCACCAGATCCAACCTCTATATATATATGTATGTATGTATTTGCATGTTATTAAAATGGTGGATAAATCAAGATTCATGATAAATGAGCTTTGAGTGTTTAAATGTGGAAATGCATCCCACCTAAGGAGATGAGATATGATTTATCCATCATTGTATCTATTAAACTATCTATCCATTCAACTGTATATTCTCAAAGTAAACAAACCCCAAACGAAAATTTAAAAACATATAGTGAAGGGTGAGATACAAATAGCAAAGAGATAATGTTTATTTCAACAAATATAATATGTATTGATTGTTTAATTACACACACATATATATGTTTGTGTTGTAAATATTTATAAAATTAGATATACATACACGTCCATAAATGGAGAAGCTTTTGCTGGTGTGGTTGGAGAATTTTTGTCATGAGTTTCTACACATATTTATAGGCTATAGTGCGTACATATTATTAATTGAGAGAGAGAGAGAGAGAGAGAGAGAGAGAGAGAGAGTTAACTTTAGCATAAGTCTCCCCCCTCTTTTTTGGGGATGCACTTTTGCATTGCATGTTGGGTTGTGATGAAGAAAAAAATAGCTCTCACGTCCAAGCAATCTACCACTTTTCTTTCTTTACACTTTGCAAAAATAGACCCCTAAAACATTTATGCCTTGTGAGTTGTGGGCCCCTCTCACTTATTCAATTCCTCATATATGTATAAACACTACTTTCATTATTCATAATTATCACCTCTATTGTCATTTCAATTTCTCGAAATGGAATCACTAATTCAATCACTTTCCTTTGTGCCGGTTGGTTTTTCTTTATATGCATGTATTTTTCACAAGATATGTATAGATCCTATATATTCATCATGTAATATTTCACTTTAAAGATCTCGAGAAAATTTTAAAAATAAGATCTTTTAAATACACATCTTGATAACAAGTTATTTAATTGAGCTTTCAAAATATCAAATTTTTAACTGAGTAACTTAACTAATCACTATCTTAGAAAACAATTTATTTTATAAAACAATAAATTGTAGTTAATTGATATATATATATATATATTGATCGACCTTCGCCCAGTGAGCTACATACCAACATTTATCTCTAAGCAATGGACAACAGAGGCCCGACTTAACTCATCTACGAAGCTCTAAAGACGAGATAATGAGAACCCTTTACATTGTAAAAGAGCTCACAAGTAATATTGCCCAATTTTCTGAACAATTATAAGCAATCCTAACACTTAAAGCTCCATATATAATGTATCAACCAAAAAAAAAATCTATCACGTGTATTAGGGATGAATCTGGATTGATTAAATTAATTAGATGGATGAACACGATCTAATCTCCTTTAGTCTAACACACATGCACAGACACACATATATATTGAATTTGAGCATATGTATGTTAAATTTAACATTGTATTTTCTAATATATATTATACATCTACCGTGGTACTACGTGTATGCCTATTATAATCAATGACACATGCAGAGGCGGATCATTTAAATATTTAATTAAATTTTTTTTCTAAACAATAAATTTAAATTTCATGCATCATTTATACACAACAAGTGTTAGCTGATATATTGCATTCTCATTCTTTATTATTAACTTTTATCATATATGTTTTAAAATGAATTAAGGTTTACTTAAAATACACATGTAATTATCACTTTAAATTCAAACACAGTTGTAATATCTCATTTCTATCATATTTTTTTAGTTACGTGCTTATGTGTCTTGTGTTTATAGTTTATTCCCATTCTCAACTAATTAATAAAACACTATACATTTTTTTCAAAATTATTAATATTTTTAAGAATTGTGTATGTTATTATAAGTTGGACTCCCTGAATAAAATTCACGGGTCCGTCGAGTGACACATGAATCATTACTTTAAATAAAAAATACATTACATGCTATATATATATACATGCATATATATATATATATATATATGTCGGAAGGTGGTGATGAGTTGCGCCTAAATTAATTGGCAAGACAAATTTGTAGGGGTGTGGTTATTGATTGCAGAAAGAGCAGGCACGCTTTGAATCACTGAAACTGAAATATATGAGACATGCATTTCGAACACAGAGACAGGGTTATATATATATATATATATATATATATATATATATATATATTAGTATGTGTGATTGGAATTGAAAGTGAAAGTAAAAAAATAATAATTAAGCAGTGAGCTTAAGGTAAGAATTCGGTAGGTCTTTAAATTTGCATGTCACAGCCCCCCAAATATTCCTCTCTTTTTCAAACCTTTTCTCCTTTCTCTCGTTTACTCATAGATAACCCCACTTCCCATCATTACCACAACCCACCTTCTTTTTTCTACACAATATTTTATTTCTTATTCTGATTTTGTTTTCTAAAATTAATATTTAATTGGCCACACTTTCTAATCACTCTAATATTATATATATGGTATTACGACTTAATTAACTCGGGTGATTAAGAACTCTGGCCTTGAGAGTTGAGATAATTACTTACCAAGAACTAGCTAGCATGTAAACACGCGAGATAATTAATTACCAAGCTAGCTTGCTCAAAATTGAGTTGGGAATGTAAATCATCTTTTTGCCTTTTATTTATATATATATATATATATATATATATATATCTCTTTATTCATGAATATTTTTCCCATGCAAAAATTAACATGTGTATAATTCAAGGCAAAATGGTGAGGCGTGGAGCGATTTGAATTTGGAAGTGGACCAATCTTTAAAATAACGGAAAATGAGGCATCTTGCAATAATAAGAAAAGATCTATCGGTCACTTCTCAAAATATTTAAAATAATATTTTATATTATTAAACATTCAATTTGCGTTATGGTAAATCATTTTAATTTAATTGTATTTGTTTGTGTATTTTGTCTTTCAAATTAGAGACACGCGCGCGCATAGGAATAACAATGAGTAACATGTCCTGTGAGTATCTGCATAAATTATTCATGATGTATAGAGTAATTAATTACTCAATCAACGGTCACGGATACGGGTAATTATCCATATTTTTTTTGTGGGAATGGATACCTTAGTACCAAACCCACCCCATATACATATGTGTGTATGTATCCATAAATACAATTTTATACATAACTATATTTATAGAAATTATTAGTATTACTATTATAAATATGAAAATAATAAATTAAGTTTGATTTTATTTAGTATTTAATATTGTATATATTAGATTTTAATTTGTTTCCTAGTTAGTACTTTTGTATAAGATATTATATATATATATATATATTATGAAAACTTGAATATTTATTGATAATTAAAAATAAAATAATAATATATGTATATGGCCTAATTTGCAGATATTATGCATTCATTACTATACATAATTATAGTAAGGAAGTTAATTGAAGATGATTTATTTAGTAGTTTATTTTTTTTGGAAATTAATTTTTTTAATTGCAAGCACATAATACTACAAGAAAAAAAAAGTAAATTAATTGATTTTCTGTTACTGGTTCACGTAAGTGTACGTCATTCTTTCTATTGTTATTCATAGTATATTGTTATGTTTGGTTCACGTAAGTGTACGTCATTCTTTATATTATTATGTTTGTATAGTGATTTATTTAATATCATTTTTATGATAAAATTTCGATTTTGGTCCCATAGGATATGGGTTAGTCCGATTTTGGTCCCAACCCTATCACTTTTGGTCCCCAAATCAGAATTTGTTATTAAATCTGGTCCCATAGGACAGTGAAGTATCAAATTTGGTCCCATAATTTTGACGGAAAAAAAACGGGCTGACGGCAAAGTACAATCACGTGACTAACATGTGCGATTTATCCCTAAATTGAACAAAATAACCCCAAATCAAAACATAGAACCCTAATTTCTCCCCGATTCCAAAAAGACCCAAAACAGTGAACCCTAATTTCTCCCTCAATTTCAATCAAGCCCATCGATTCTTCAAAAGCATGATGATTCGAAGAAAGTTATTCCTACCAATGTCACACCCTAACTACAATAAGTCTTCTCCCTCAGTTTCATTCTCAATTTCATTCTCATTTTTCAGTTTAAGAATTGTGATGGCTTTTGATTTTGATGGTTCCTCATTTTTTTCTTGTTAGGTGGGTGTGATTACTGGTACACATTGAAGCTCGTGCATGGAGGAATGGCCTTGAATGATTTGGGTAAGATGCTCTATTTAGAGGGTAATACTTCTACGTTTGATTTTATAGACACACGTAAGTGGTGTAGGAAATATCTAGAAGGCCTTTGTGAATAACTAGGGTACATGGGGAGTAAAATTTTTTACGGGGATGATGAGAAGGGTGGTCTGAAGTTGATGGAGTGTGAGGCAGACTTGTGGTGCTTAATTAGAAGGGCTGAAGTGAGTAGGGAATTTACTCTGTATTTAGATGGGAAGAAAGAGAATGTTGATGTTGATGGTGGGGACATTGTTGATGGAGAGGTTGAGTACATAGATGATGAACCTACAGAGCCTGTTGAGCAACAAATTGAGACTATGAAGAGGTTAAAAACTCGATATATGCAGACATACTTAGTTGCTGAGGTTGAGGTTGCTGAGGCTGATGAGAATGTGAGGGCTGCAGAGGCTGATCTAGGTGAGAATGTGAGGGTTGCAGAGGCTGATCTAGGTGAGAATATGAGGGATGAATTGGTGCATGGGGAGTTTTTTGATAATGTCATAGTTTTAGATGAAGGCAGGGTTGGTGGTGATCTAGGTGAGAAGGTGAGAGCTGCAGGGGCAGAATTGCGTAAGAATGTGGGGGTTGCAGAGCCAGAATTAGGTTTGAATGTTGAGGTTGAACTAGTTGATGGAGAGTTATTTGATAATGTCATAGTTGTAGATGATGCAGTGTAAGAAGGGTTCATTGAGGAGGTGTTGGTTGTGGAACAATTTGTCTTGGAAGAGAAAGGAAAAGGGAAAGCTATATTGGAAGAGGAGTTTGGGAGTGACCGTGAAGATATAGATTTTAGTTGTGATGAAGACAGCTGTGATGAGTTGATGGATGAAATTATATTCACTGAGAATGTGGACAGAGATGTTGAGTGGATGGGTACAAAAGCTAATGATGAGGATGTTGAAGGCTCATCATCACCCTCTGATGAGACAGTTGATAGGGATTCTGAGCTAGAGAGTCTTGAATCAGCAGATGAAGGTGAAGGAGCTGTGATTGTGAGTGGTGATGGAGGATCAAGCTCACAGAACCCTCACTTTGAGCTTGGTCAAGTATTCAGCACCAAGTTGTAGTTTAAAGATGTTGTGAACACCAACTCGGTTCAGATAGGAAGGGCTACCAAGTTTGTAAAAAATGATGCTAGGAGGATCTATGCTAGGTGTAAGAAGGAAGCTGAGGGTTGTGGCTGGAATATTAATGCACTGAAGGTGAAGAATGAAGAAGCATGGTAGATTAGAGAGCTTGACTTGGGACATTCATGTGCCAGACAGTTTCATGGCACTAATGCCAAGCCAAGTTGGCTAGAAAAAGATTTGAGAGGAGTTTTAGAGTTGATCCCAAGAGAAGTATAAAGAGCTTCAGGAAGGATGCTATTTCAGAGCTTGGAGTGTATGTATCCACTCAGCAAGCTATTAGGGCAAGATAGAAGTTGCTCAAGCTGATTGAGGGTTCTAATGCTGAGCAATACGACAAACTATGGGACTATGCAGACACATTAAAGGAGAAGAATTCAGGGTCTACTGTGATTCTAGACTTGGATGCAGCTGATGATGGTAACACTTTCAGAAGGATTTATGTGTGTTTGGGTGCTATGAAAAAAGGTTTCAAGGCAGGTTGTAGGCCTTGGATAGGTGTGGATGGGTGTCATCTCAGTGGCCAGAATACTGGAGTCTTGTTGACTACTGTGGGTATGGATCCAAATAATGATCCATATCATTTGTCATATGTTGTGGTGTCTTCTGAAAACAGAGAAGCATGGGAGTGGTTTCTGCAACTTGTCAAGGATGACCTCATGAGTGAAAGGCATGATGTATATACATTCATGTCTGATAGGCAAAAGGGATTAATAGGGGCATTTGAGACTGTCCTGTCTGGGGTAGAAAATAGATTTTGTGTGAGGCATCTTCATGGAAACATGAAGAGAGCTGGGTTCAGAGGGGTAACTTCAAGAAGTTGTTGTGGAAGACAGCTAACTCAACAACTGTTGGAGCATTTAACTCAGTGATGGTTGAGATTGAGCAGCTAGATAAGAAGTGTAAGGAATGGCTGCAAGCAAAGCCCCCCTCTGAATGGTCCAAGTCACACTTCTCTACATTTGATAAGTGTGACACCTTAGTCAACAACATGTGTGAACAGTTTAATAGGTTTTTGGTGGATGCTAGCGACAAACCCATTTTGACCATGCTGGAATGGATAAGGGAATACATGATGTCAAGGCTGCAAAAAAGGAGAGATAGGGCTGAGAGGAAGTGTGAAGGGAGAAAGTTGTGTGAGAGAATCAGACTGATTGTTGGGAAGAACATGATGAAGTCTGGAGATTGTATTCCAGTCAAGTCAAGTGCAGAGAAATATGAGGTTTCCAGTTTTGATGGATCAAGGTATGCAGTGAATTTGCAGACCCATACATGTGATTGTAGAAGGTGGGACCTATCAGGCATACCTTGCAAATATGCCACTAGTGCAATCTGTGCAGAGGGGCTTGATCCAGAAGACTTTGTGCACAAGTGCTACTCTATAGAGACTTATGAGTCAGTTTACAGACATGCCATAAGTCCTATGAGTGGAGAAGATTTATGGGAGAAGACTGGCTACATACCACCCTTGCCACCTGCCTTTCATAAGAAGAAGAAGAAGGGAAGGCCTCAAAAGGAAAGAAGGAGTGGGGCCTGTGAAAGCCCAGTCAAGAGGCAGAAGAGAGGGGGCACAAGTTTGCAGAGGATTGGGAAGCAAAACTTCCATGTAGTATGTGGTTTTTGTGGTGAAGAGGATCACAACTGACTTGGGCGTGAAATGAGAAAAGTACATTACATGACTGCCACTTAAATTTATTCTTATCATTAAATTTTGGTGGTGATCTAATTGTATGCATTATACCCTCTTAGGCAATTGAAGCTCAACCTGACTACCCTATGAATGAAGGTGATGAAGATGCAGCCATGTTTGACTTCATAGACAATTTTCCAAAAACCAACACCCAAACCAAATCATCAACAGTCCAGGGGAGAAAAGAGCTTGTAAGTTACTTTCAATATCTTTAATTTTTCTGTTATTGTCCATTCTACTAATCTGATTGACTTCATAATTTTTAGGCAAAAAGAAGAGTGCATTTTTCTACCAATATTCAAGAAAAAGAGGCTGCTGTGAGTGGAGAGCAATATAGCATATCTAATGAAGTCCAAGCCACACAGCAGCCCAAACAAAAGGGCATTCAAATCAGAGAGCCTCCACCTATGAGTTTCCATCCAAATGAGTTTGTTGGTGGTGCTTTAAAGGGTAAGGAAAGCATGGATGTGTTCACTGCAGGGGCTAAGAAGTATGTGACATTGTCTGGCTTGAAATCTATCTTGAAGAAGAAGAAGAAGAAGGGTGCAAAGGGTTGATTGCCCTTGGTATTGCTTTTGACTGTATGCAGCTTGTAATTAAAGCTTTTTTTACTGTTATGCTTTCAATTTTTTGCCCAACTGCTGTTTTTGCCTATAAGCATGCTCTTGGTTGTAGTGTGGGTTAAAACTCATTTCATTTTTTGCCCAGTAGTTATTTTTGTCTATAAGCATGCTCTTACTTGTAGTTTGGATTAAACATGGCTTTTTGGTATATAATTCATCACACTTAATTGTCTAATGTTTGAGATTTTATGCTTTCTTTTAATTTAGTACTTTTAATTTGATGAATTGGTGCATATATATATTCAGATGCATGTTTCTGGGAAAATTGGAACCAAATCAGGTTAATTTTCTAGCAAATTAGTTCAATTTTGCCTCCAATTGAAATGAAATTGAAATTTCTGCCATTTTTCTGTTTGAGACCAAAATCGATAAAAAATTGGGACCAAAATTGTTAGTTTTTTTAACGGTAAATGTTACGGTGGCACCAAAAGTGATAATTAATTCGATTTGGGACCAAAATCGGACTGACCCATGTCCTATGGGACCAAAATTGAAATTTTCTCTCATTTTTATGAGAATTTGGAATTGTGTATTAATCAAATTGTAATTATGATTTTAGTTTTAATTAATTTTTTAAATTTATATTTTTTTGTAGTTAGTTAAATTACAGGTAACAGACAAGGGTATGGGCAGTTAGGTACCCAGAGGGTATGGGGACGGGCATAACAAATGCTACCCACATGCATGGGCGGCTCTGAGGGTGGGCAAGGTGGGCCACCGCTCAGGGGCCCCACTCTTATGGGACCCACATTTTTTATTATATATATATATATATATATAATTTGGTAATTTAAAAAAAATTATAAAGTTACAATAGTTGTCTCTTTTAGATTCTACTCTGCCGATTTTAAAATCTTATAGGGCTTCAGTGATTAGATCCATCACTTATTTTTTTCAATGTAAATTTAGTGTTTATTGAGATTTTGTGTTGATTTAATCTCAATTTTGTGTTGATTTAATCTCAATTTTGTGTTGATTTAATCTCAATTTTGTAATTGAATTATTAATCAACTATCTGTACTCTATACAAAAGATCTTGTACAAGAAATGCACCTCTAAATACTCAATTTTGAAATTTTATTAAAACTGTATAAAGGAAAAAAAATAATCGATTGTTATATTTAGGGGTTTTATTCCTCAATTTTGAGTTCACCAAAATCTCAACTTTAGGGCTTTTAACATAAAATATTACAATAAAAAAATTGAATTGATTCCATTTTGAATTATTTTCCTTAATATTATCAATATCTTTTTTAACGATTATTTAATTAATGAAAGTATTGTTTTTACTTATAGAATTCACGAATGAGATTTTGCAATGTTGATTGTACTTTTTCAAGATTTAAGGTAATTGGAATAAAATGGAAAAAACTTTAAGATGCTCGTGAAAAAAAAATCCAGGGCCCTTTTTTTTTTATTTCATCCTGGGCCTCCGAATTGTTAGGACCGGCCCTGCCCACATGGATAAGGGGATGTGTACGGATATTTTTTTAAAATACAGCTATAAAAATGGGTACCATAGTACACTACCCATTACCATCCCAACACACAAATTATATTTAGTTATTTTTTTCTTTCAAAACATCCAAACATTTTGTTAGATGGTTTGAGAATATAATGGGCAGAATTACTATATATGTTACGTCAACTCCCAATTTATTATTTTAGGTCACAATGTCATAATTACATGTTTGTAACATCATTGCGTGCTTACTCTTCTTTCGTCAACCATGGGGATTTATTCAGCCCCACCAATAAATCAAATCTGAGATATATGGCTCCATATAGCTAGTAATTAATATTATGCATAAAAAACTATTTCTGTTTTATTTATTACCACTACTTAACCAGCATGTGTTATTTAGCCAATCAAATATAACTATTAACAATCCGACTCTATTTATTAATTAATGCTCATCAATTCTATGCCCAATTAAAGTTACTGCAGATCGATTTCAACACTTCACTTTACCTGCATTGATTCTAGCACTTTCAAACTCAAGTGATCATTTTATTCATGTTCTTCCCTTGCTAGATAATTTTGCCCAATTAAAACCATATTAATTTAAATACAACATGGATGGATGCCCTCTCTCCATCGCGCGTATACTATTATCTACTTTAATTGGGATTAATTAGCTGTTTTTAAAATTATAAACTTTACGCCTTGTTTTTAAATAAACTTTAAATTATGCCACAAAAAACACAAATTAAAACTAACATGGATGTCAAAGAATACACGTCGACCTTAAAAACATGTTGTTTTAGGTGAATTGTTTCAAAATCATAAAATTTACACTTTTTTTATTAGGAATTATAATTGATGTTAAATTTGTAAAAATTGTTAAGTTTGTGTTTTGTGTGCTACACTTTTAAGTTGGCAAAGACTCTTGTCTGAAGGGCGGCCACTGGTCGACCTAACCCGTTCTACAAAAAAAGAAAGTACAAATAAAAGTATTATTCATAACACTAAAAAGTATCACCTGTAATCTTATTAGCCAAGTACAAATATGGATAGAGTTTATTAATTGAAATTAGGATTTATTACATCATAATTAAGGTTTGTATTTAATTCAAAAATTAATTGTCGAGCGCAATACATGAACGACCGGATACAAAAAATAAATTAATTCAATTTAATTTTAGGGTTCATTAATTCTATTTTAGGTATATATTTATTTTTTAAAAAATAATTAACATGCGCCAGCCGCTGACAATTCAATTTTAGGGTTCACTAATTCTATTTTAGGGTATATATTTATTTCGAAAAAATTAGTAAGCATTGTGTGATAGCGCAATGAGCACGGTGCATGATCCCAAGCGTTAGTGTTGGACGAGTGTACCACGTGAACCACCAGTGATTCAAGTTTATGGTTCAATAGTTCCATTTTCGAGTATAAAACACTAAAAAAATTAATAGTCAAAAAATCGAAAAATGATGAAAAAAATTGAAAAAAAAAATATGGCGCAAGTGATGTGCTACTCTTTTTTTGTGTTGAACCCGTCTGATGGGTCATAGCGCATCAAACGGTCTGACCTAATTCCAGATCTTTTAAGTTAATGTTAAAAATCAAGAAACATGCAAATTTCATTGTTTTAAAATGATTAATTACAGATTAATTAGTAATTAACATTTGTCATTTTTACACTTCTATCTCAAAGTTCCAAAATTGCACATCGAACCCAACATTTGTATATTTAATACTTTCATTACAAACGAAATTTTCCACTCGTATTGATGGAGGGTTCACTCCATGTGCTGGATCCAAACATTATTTGGAATGGTTGCACTGTTGTCTCACTGTAAGAATTATACTTGTCGAATCATTTGAGTAGAATTATCATTGTTTGTTTCGGAATCTTTGATCGAGACATCGAATTTTATTTGAGAGTTAGTGCTGCAAGTGTTATTTATTCAAACGTAGGTATTGATGTATAACTTTTCAAAAAAGTGTTCTTTTTTAGATCATTATCAGATCATGTATCAACATTTAAGGTTTTTTTTTTCTTAAATATCACGGCATTTAAATAATCACAATTTGAGGCATAATATTGTAATAAATATGTGTGGAAGTGGCATTTACAAAATGAAAGAAACGACGTCGAATGGTATGGTGTGGGTGAAGGAATAAATGGATGTGAGGGAAGTAAGCGTGTGTAACTGCATTGGCATTTGCATGCGCGAAATATAAAAAAATAACGGCGTACAACCCGACAATGCAGGGGGCCATAAAATTCCACGCCTACACTGCATGGACGTGCGTGTGCGTGCGTGCTGAGCTGGCATTCCCCGTGGGCCCCATTCACCTGACAACGCGTGCAAACCCCCCCTTCTTACATACATTTTTATTCCCATCTTAACATCATTACTTTCTTTTCCTAATCTTAATTATCAACACTTTAATCATACTTTACCATCCCCCCACCCTTCTACTTTTTTTTTTTTTTTTTAACGTAGGCGGTACACACTTGAATTTCGGACCTCATCAAAATTCACCTTTTTTTTTTACGTTGATTTGTTTTTTTTTTTTTTTTTTTGTATTTGGTTTGTAACTTTGTAATGATTGCTATATTAATGTGTTTATTCTCACTTTTAAAGTACACAAAAGTGCAGTATCGGAAACTACCCCTTGAGTTATATAGGCTTATAGCCCACATCACAAGTTATAATGAAAATTATTAACGACGACAGTAATTTTATCATGGATTGTTCCAATTTTGATCTATTTAGAGTAGAATATGAAAATCGTATTACTTTTTAATCATTAATTGTAATTGCGTTTATATATTCACGATTCTTGCATGGTCCGACTTCAGTATTATTTCCTATAACATTACCACACATCCTTTGTAAAAATATAATCCGAAAAAGTCCCCATATTGAATTTGATAATGTTCAGACACTTTCATGACTTGAAATCCAAACAGAAGTGGGAAAGGGGAAAAATAAAATGTAGCAAGTTGGTAAATCAAATACAGGAGTCCATAATGTTCTACTCTATTCAAAACAAGCAAAATTCCATCCAAGAAATCTACTGCATACCATTCATATTGAACAGCAGTATATGATTTCTGCGTAAACTGTTTGCAACAATGTTCATCTATATGGAACGATTAAAGCAATCCAAGTTAGTCCAAAATCACTGTCCCCATATATATGGTGATAGCATGTTTTCATCAATAAATTGCAAACTAAATCCAGTGAGCATCGACTGATTCTGTTTCGTACCTATATTGAAACATAAGGTCAGGTGAATGTGTAGTTATTTTGTAACATACAGTCAGATCTTTGTCCACAACAAAATTCAAAGGTAACGTCATCAACACAACCGTCTTCATTGGCAGTGAGCTTCTGGATTCAGAGAAGTAAAGAGATTTTCCTTTCTGCTTATATTTCAGATGCAGAAAACCAAGAAAGAGTTGTGTTTCTTTAGACATAATCAGCACGAATTTCATCTGATGGCATAATCCTCTTGATAACTGGACTCTTAAAGCTATGATTTTACCCAGCATTCACAATAATCCTGCATCATCCATGGAATTACAGTTAACAAAGTTGCGTTAATACAATATTTTGGTGGAAAAATATGAGGGAAAAGAGATACATGCAGAAAAACACATTACTATGCTGGAAAATCTCACTGACAGCTCTACGGAGAAATAATTAGATTCATAGAAGATGTTAAATCCAGTAGCCCACAAACGAATGCTTCATCTATCTCTTTAAATTCATGGTTAATGCTAATAATAATGGAAAATATTAGTTTACAACTAGAGTAAAAGAAATTCAGAACAGGGGAATAAGCCACCTAAACTTATGCAGAGAAAAGAGACCATATCCAAGCTATATTATGGTCCTCACAGCTTATCGAAACACTATCATAGATCTCAGACAAACACGGTAAGGTTACTGATTGTGGTTTATTCACGCCGTTCACAAATAAATCTTTTAACTACTTGTGCTGAAATCTGCTTCTCTAAAATTGCATCACTCGAGAAGAATCTCTATTACTCTTCCTTTATTGAGTTTTGCCCTGATAATACAGTTCTGAGAAATGTTATTCTATCAGTTACACCAGTAAATTTATTTGCCAATGGGATAGTTCTCTTGTCATATTCAAGCCAGTCCTAACCCTAACAATAACATCATTCAGCATCAGCCATCACCAGAAAAAAGAAAAAGAGAGAGAGAGAGAGAGAGAGAGAGAGAGAGAGAAGCAACAACAATGTATATCCTGAACTTCAATCACAATGATGATCAAAAATCTTTGATTTAGGTCCTCAAGGGAGACACCACTAAAATTAATATCTAAAGTTCTAAACCATAAAGTTTGAATTAGTCTATGTAAAATTTATTAGCTGTTAGACCCATCTTGGAACCTATTTCAGCTGTCCACAAAAGACCAAACATATCAGTTATCAAATATGAAAAATATCTTCAGTCGATATACTTTTTAAGGAATTAATTGTATTGATTCATATTCCAATTAGCATCTTATTATGGTATTGATTAACTATTTTGAAAAGGTAAATTTGCAGTTGGTCTTTCAATTCTTTCTGCAGCATGACTGTAACAATAAACCACATAGTAAGATAAGATATTGCTTTCAGTGAGACAAAGATCCATCAGATGACAAAATCACAACAGATCAGAAAACTATGACATGAAAAAAGAACAAGAGATTGAACTAAGAGTCATCTAGGAAACCATATAACAAGAAAGTAGTGGGATGAAGGAAGGTTGGAGGAAAAATAAAGTTTTGCTTGGTCATGGAATATAATCATATTCTATCCACTAAAGTCCCAAAATTTCCTGATACCTTGCGTCTACAAGTCAGAATTGATTGCCGAGTGGGAATATCTAGTCAATAATAATGATCACATCAGTCTTCTTGTTAAGCAAAATACATGATAACTTCAAGAATCTTAAATTTACTTTGTGCTAAAGCGTTTCACTCGCAAATTTTTATTATTATACCATTTTACACCGAAAAAGTGAGTGACTGTTCGGCTCTCCTGTTGGCGCTGCTAAGGAATATAATAATCAAAATAATTATGTGTAATAACAATGTCAAACTGGAAATTGAGAGATAAAGATGGGTCATGTGTGAAAATCCAAAAATGACAAGACCAGAAGCATTTCAACCAGAAACCCAACTATGTATACCTCTAAGATTTTGGAGACTTCAGACGATTATGAGAACTGTCTCCAGTATTTGATCTTAGACTCACCAAGGAATATACTTTGACGATCACATAATACCCACAGCACTCTGACTGAG
The DNA here is from genome assembly GCA_026008535.1 of Perilla frutescens. NCBI lineage: Eukaryota > Viridiplantae > Streptophyta > Magnoliopsida > Lamiales > Lamiaceae > Perilla > Perilla frutescens. The sequence goes on along the minus strand of BRKX01000010.1, from coordinate 22,282,123 downwards.
ATCCAACTGCAAGGCCAAAACACATAAAGATTGTTACGGTTCTGTCACATGGTTTGAATTAATCTGAAGTTTTATAGGTCACAGACTCAGATCTGTACAATGAATTGAATATTGTGTGTATTATTCAATGAACGACACCAAAGAATCTTAATTTAATGTGGCTAAGTGTTAGACAGACACTCAGAGAGCACAAGAGAACTCATCTCAGTCGAAAAAGCAGGAAACTGGTCCTAAAGAGTTATTATAATTTATAATCAAACAAACTTAAAAAAACCCTTTAATCAATGATCTCATATTCCAATAGCATTACAGAAAACTGAGATCAAATCCACACAATCTATTTCCTACACTGCCATGCATACACAGTTCAAAAGCTCAAACTGAATGTAAACAGGACAAGAGCTTGACGTACTATTCGGACAGCGCAAATTGCATTATACTTTACTACAGAAGCAGGGATTAAGAAGTGAAGAAAATAGTATTCAGGTAGATAGCTGGTCTCGTTGAAATACAAAGATATCATGAGAAAGAAAACAATCAAAATAAAAAGTATTTCTAACCATTACTTATATACAGCATTTACTAATCTAACCATTACTTATGTACAGCATTTACTAATCTAACACCTGGTGTAAAGGAACTTCAGTTTAATTCGAAGAAAAGTTTTCATTACATCGCATGCTGAACATAAACACAGACTCAACCTTGGTGAATAATTTGCTCCTCAAATCACATAAAATTTATGCAATATTTCGTATAATGAATGGAAAGAAGCTAAAAATTATTGTTTCTAGTACAACTGTTTCACTAGCCTTTTTATGAACAAAATCAATTACTTCTAAATCGGGAAAAAAAAAACAGAAATAATCTGAAACCCAGATTTAGAAATGGATGGCAAAAGGAAAAGAGAAGAGCAAACTCTTCTTTATTTTGGAAATTTAAGATGGCTGAAGGAGAATCAGATGGAGAGAAAACTCTCACTCCTCCAACCCAAAACAAGGAAACAAGAGAAAGTCTGGCCAAAGACAATTTTAAGTGAAGATGTTTATGTACATGCAAGTCAAAGAAATAGTTTAAAGTGGTTGTATGGACATGTAAACAATCATTGACATTTCCCTTATGAGGTCATATTGCTTAAATAGATAAAGCACAACTATGTTATTGTTATTCTATAGAAATCCAAAGTCTTGCAGTTTAGCAGGATGAACTTTAGCAGAGTTGATGGGGTAGGGGTATTATAAATCACAAGAGAGAGAATACTTCGGAAAATTTGTTGTTGAAAGCAGCAGTAACCAAAATAATAATAATATTCTTATTCATGATTTCGAAGAAAAACACAGTACTTCATCAGAGCAGCGTGATATTTGGTTATGTTAGAGTAAAGGTGGAAGATGCAAAACCAAAACGATATGATAATAATAATCCTCAAACGAGGCCTACAGCAAAGCTGTCCCAAAATCCAGATTAATTCTTGACACCCTATTCTACTGCAGCAACTACTATAAATATGAAACCCTAATCCCTAAGGCCCATGTACTTCAGGCCCACTCCAGGTAAAACATAATTAAAGTCCATAATCCCAAAAGAAATATGAAAGAAATATAATAAACTATAATAAGCTACTATCAATATTTAATTGCTGCTGCGCGGTTCCTGCGTGAATAAACTATCCATGGCCTCTCTCTATCAATTGCCCCGTCAGTCGAAACAGCCTTGTCCTCAAGGCTAAAGTAGGGAAATTGACCCCGAACATCTGCAGAATTCATCCAAGTGGCGTCGTCCATACTCAACCCGCTCCACTTAATCAACACTTGATCAACCATGGCACCTGCACGATTCACAGCGCACCGTTCCAGCAGACTCAGGTAGGAAAGAGGGGTCCCCGGCCAACAAATCAGGGGGAAGTGTTGGCTCAGCTTGCTCCGCGCCAAATGCTTTCTTCAATAATGAGACATGAAAAACTGGGTGTACTCTAGAATCCGGCGGCAACTTTAACCGATACGCCACAGCTCCAATACGAGCTTCCACTTCGAATGGCCCAAAAAATCTAGGTGCCAACTTCCGATCCCTCGCTGTGTACAGTGTTAATTGTCAATACGGTCTGAACTTTAAGTAAACGCGATCACCAACCTGGAATACCATATCACGACGGTGCTTATTTGCTTCTTTAGCCATTTGAAGTTGGGCTCGTTCAAGATTAGACCGCAGAGTAGCTAACATCTCGTCCCGAGAGAGCAAGGTATCGGCCAATGCCTGCACTCGGATTTCGCCAGGTAAGAACTGCCGCAGCACCAGAGGAGGGCGACCATACACTATCTCGAACGGTGTCAGACCTACCGACGAATGATAACCTGTATTAAAACAATACTCTGCCCATGATAACCACTTACTCCGTTGCTTGGGTTGTTCAGATGAAAAACATCGCAAGTAGGTTTCCAAACTCCGATTGAGCACCTCCGTTTGGCCATCAGTCTCTGGGTGGTAGGCGGAGCTCATCTTCAAGGTTGTGCCAGCCAGGCGAAATAATTCCTTCCAAAATGAACTGAGAAAAATGGGGTCACGATCTGACACAATTGAACTCGGAATTCCATGGAGACGCACGATATCTCTTGTGAACACCTCGGCGATTGACTTAGCCGTGAACGGATGACGTAAGGCCATGAAGTGTGCGTATTTAGAGAAACGATCCACCACCACGAGACACAGTCAACCCCAAAGGACCGAGGTAAACCCGATACAAAATCAAGACTGATTTCATCCCGCACCATAGACGGCACGGGCAAGGGTGATAACAAGCCCGCCGGTGACTTCGTCTCATATTTACTCTTCTGACACACCACACAAGCAGCCACAAACTGAGTTACGTGCTTCATCATTCCCGGCCAATACACACTAGCCGCCAAACGTCTATAAGTGCGATATGCTCCTGCATGGCCCCTGAAGGAGTGTCATGGTATTCAGCAATCAATTTTGGAATCCATCCTGAGGAGGAAGGAATGACTAGACGACCCTTGTATAATAATGTGCCATGCGTCCAAGAGTAATGCTTCGGAGCGACCCGACCACCTTCCAAGTCGGCAATAATCCTAGCTAATCCCGCATCTGCCTTGATCTCTCGCTGTAAAACTGACCACTCTGCCCAATGCGGCCAGGAAACAACTTTTAACTCCCCTTCCTCATCCCGACGAGAAAGTGCATCCGCAGCTCTGTTTAAGTTGCCCTCCTTATATACTATAGAGAAATCAAATCCCAGGAGTTTAGCTGCCCAATTCTGTTGCGCCGAAGTGGTCAAAGTTTGTGATAACAAGTGGCGTAAGCTACGCTGATCGGTTCGCACAAGAAATCGACGACCAAGCAGGTACAGTCGCCAATGTTGCACTGCTAACACTAGGGCCATCAGCTCTTTCTCATAAGCTGATTTAGCCAATCGATTGGCGGATAATCCTCTACTGAAATAGGCTACTGGCTGCCTGTCTTACATGAGTACTGCTCCAATTCCCCGCCCGGATGCATCACATTCTATCACAAACTCTCGAGTAAAGTCAGGCATACGCAACAGTGGGGCTGAAGTAAGGGCAGCCTTTAAAGCTCGGAAGGCGGCCTCGGCCTCGCTTGACCAAACCCAAGATCGTGTAAATGTTTTCTTCAAGAGAGCCATAAGCGGTGCCACTATCTTACCATAGTCTTTAATGAATCGTCGGTAATATCCGGTCAGCCCAAGAAATCCACGTATACCCCGAACTGAAGTCAGCGTCGGCCATCAAATAACAGCCGAAATTTTCATTGGATCCATTCGCACGCCTTGACGGGACACAATATGCCCTAAATACTCCACTTCTTTTCGCCCAATGAGACATTTTTTTAGATTAATTACGAGTGCTTGTAGGTGGAGCACTTCAAAAACATGTCGTAGCTGCACGTGTTCCTCCCAAGTCCGACTATACACCAAGATGTCATCGAAGAACACCAAGACAAACTTCCTGAGGAAAAGCCGAAAGATGTCATTCATCAACCCTTGAAATGTTGCCGGCACGTTTGTGAGCCCAAACGGCATAACAAGAAACTCATAGTGGCCAGAATGAGTTCGAAAGGCGGTTTTGGGAACGTCTGCTTGGGCGACCCGAATTTGGTGATAGCCTGCTCTCAAATCCAGTTTACTGAACCATTGGGCGCCATGTAGTTCATCCAACAACTCTTGAATGACCGGAATTGGATACTTATCCGGAATAGTAATTTTGTTAAGTGCCCGATAGTCTACACAAAAACGCCATGAGCCATCTTTCTTCCGTACTAAGAGAACCGGACTGGAATACGGACTAGTGCTCGGTTGAATAATCCCTACAGCGAGCATTTCTGCCACAAGTCATTCCATTTCATCCTTTTGCAAATGATTATATCAATAAGGACGCACAGAGACCGGGAGAGCTCCTGGTTGTAACTCAATACGATGATCGCTTGTACGGCTTGGAGGTAGGCCGGAAGACGGTACAGTTACCGATGGAAAAGCAGCCAAAACAGCTCCTATCTCTTATCGTTCAGTTAGGGATAACTCATTTGATATTCCTAGGCTCCATCGTTGCTGCCCAATGACCATAGTATCCAACATTCGTCTTCTGATTCAAGAGCCTGGAGCTCCTGATAAGAACACGATCGTCTAGCAAGAGTGGGATCACCTCGTAGGCATTGTTGTCGCCCCTCAATTCTGAAGTCCATAGTAAGATTGTGCCAATTTTCCGTGACGTTGCCCAATGTCGCCAGCCATGAGATTCCCAATTTAAAATCCACACTGCTCAAGGGAAACACATAACAAGAAATATGAAATACTTCCGAATCAAACATGAGAGGAATATTCTTACATATACCCCCGGCTCGAACACGAGTTCCGTCTCCTAGCACGACCGAGAAAGCTACTGTAGGCTCGATGACCCACTTTAGCTTGATCGCTAATTCCTCGAACATGAAGCAGTGGCTTGCCCCACTATCGATCATAACCTTGACTATGGTCTCCCCCACGCGGCCATACAGTTTCATTGTTTGGGGTCCATCCAGCCCATTCAAGGACAATTCAGATAGTTGCAGGTGTTGTAGGGCGAGAGATTCTTCCAACTCAGTCAGGTCGGGTGGTGAGTCTCCAGTCGGCTCTTCTTCTTCAATGAAATCCCCGTCCTCGCTCCCTACCAGAACATGGAGAGTTTTTGGAGGACAGCAATGGGTAGGTCCGAATTTCAAACCACATTTAAAACACGTGCCCGCGTTCCTGTGTTTGATGTACTCCTCATCAGTCATGTGGCGGAAACGGCGTGGATTCCGCAGCGCTGCCGAGCTGGCCGTGGATGACATTGGAAATTTTGATTGCTGGGGCTGGGAAGTGCGGCTGTTCGATCCCGTCGAAGGTGTGAGCCGCTGAGTGTACGAGGGTCGTGGGGAATAACTTGATGTAGAGTGTGACAATGACGATGGCTGGGCGGCATAGTCAATTTTCCTGGCTATTTGCCCTGCAGCTGAATAGTCGGTGATAGTGGGATCTTGAATCTGCATGCGAATATTTGTCTTCAAGCCTCCTAGGAAAAATCCCATATATTGATCATCCGATAAGTCGGGCAGTTGAGAAACCCTCCCTTCAAATGCAGCAATATAATCTTCAAGGGTTCCAGACTGCTTTGTAGTAATTAGAGCCTCAAACCCATTGATGGCCGATCCGTCTCCAAGTTGAATTAACAATTCTCGTGAGAATCAGGACCACTCCAGCGTAGGGCAACGGCGGAGCAAGAGTTGTACCCAGGACATAGCTGGCCCTGTCATCGCGATAAGGGCTAGTTTTAGCCTTTTCTCCAATGGTGTTTCATGGACCAAAAAATATTATTCGGCGCGAGCTAACCATGAGAGGGCTTCAGATCCATCAAAGCTTGGCAGATCCATCTTCTGCATCACCTGCACAAGGGTGGAGTATTCTTCCTCCGGACTAGTAATGTGGCTTCCGCCTGATTCATTATTCTCTTCTGCTCCTGTTGGAATAGCGAATTTCTTCAGCAGAGCATCCAACTTTGCATCAGTCGAGGTTCGGGATGCTTGATAATCCGTTTGAAAATTATTGAAAGCAGCAGAGAAGTCTTCAACCACCTTCTCCAACTGATCTAACCGAGTCTCCGTACTTCGTGTTGTCACCATATTTTTGTTCCACGTTCACCGCACCAATTTGTTAGAGTAAAGGTGGAAGATGCAAAACCAAAACGATATGATAATAATAATCCTCAAACGAGGCCTACAGCAAAGCTGTCCCAAAATCCAGATTAATTCTTGACACCCTATTCTACTGCAGCAACTACTATAAATATGAAACTCTAATCCCTAAGGCCCATGTACTTCAGGCCCACTCCAGGTAAAACATAATTAAAGTCCATAATCCCAAAAGAAATATAAAAGAAATATAATAAACTATAATAAGCTACTATCAATATTTAACTGCTGCTGCGCGGTTCTTGCGTGAATAAACTATCCATGGCCTCTCTCTATCAGGTTATGCTACTTATTCGGTCGATCCGGTCCGTTCATTTTCATTTTTTTCCAGGACCGGACCGACCAAAAATATTTTCGGTCCATTGAAATTAGTAACGGACTTACCGAATAGCATGTAAAAACCGACCGAACGTCTCAAATTTTGGTTGGTCTGGTCCGATCCGTTGGGTCCAAACTCCAAACGGGTTTTGCACACCCCTTGGTGGAACAAAACAAAGATAAAATTAATGTTGAGATGCAAAGATATTACACAAAAGAACTTGGGCACATTGCATTTGATTTGGTCCACTTAAAAACAAAAGGAGAATCTCAGACATACTGCACTGCGCTGGTTCATATACTAAATTTCTGCCATCATTCAATTTTACATTTTATGAATAAGGAGATATCATAGATGTACATAACTACCTATCAAACCTGCCCTGCATGATTCGTCAAGTAATGCTGCCACAGTGCAACCAACATATAAACTTTATCTTTCAAATTGAAATGAATATCATAATGTCAATGAAAATATTAACAGAACAGAATTATAGAAATTGCAACAATCTTAATTCATTGAATGAATATATGTTAGAATGAGACCTGAATCTTTTACCTGCGGATCAGTAATTGTCCTAGCTGACAAAACAGGAAGTTTTTCAATATCAAAAGCATTTCCCAACAAAGGAGTAACGATATTTACATCTCACAACTCCTTCATTCAAGAACTCTGAATGATTGGCTAACGTATCAGCAGAGATCATTGAAAGAGCAAGAACAATACATTTCTCTTTTGTTTGATCCTACTACATTTGATTCGGTCCACTTAAAAACAAAAGAGAAATGTAGTAGAATGGGCAATGCAAATGCTCCATTGCTGTAAAATTTCATTGCATATGATCATCAGATCATGTGGGAAGTTGAACGGAAGGACAAGATAAAACGCTCTGAATGTGAAAACAACATACTTGGAAATACGCTTTGATGAATTTGGCTGCCCAGAATAATAAATTTGACCCTCATTCTCTCTCATCTCTTGGAATCGACTCAGAACCTGAACCTGAATTTCAACCATTCCAAGGCTGTGGCACAACTCCATTCATGAACTCTGAATATTTATGTAGATATCACCAGTAATCACTGCAAGAGCAAATACCATCATGGAAGTGATGAAACCGGTTTATATCTCTAACAACAATTTCTCTGTGCACCAACTTGGATGCCAACTTAAGTGCGACATGACAGTCAGCACATATACGAAGATTCTTGATTATGCGGATAGGGCTTCCAGGAGGTGTTCTAAGAAGAGCATAAGCCAGAGCTATTCTTTCACTATGCAGCCACAACATACGTGATTTTTCATCCTCTTCCACATTAAGCAAAATTGCATCATGATTAGGAACATATCCAACTCTTTTGCTTCTCAAGTTGAGCCAATCCAGCATTGCATGAATTAATTTTGTATCTTCATGTGAATCATCTCCTACAACAAAATAATGAACCATTCCCTGGTTCTCAACCCAACTAAGCCCTGGTTCCTTCTTTATTCTTTTCTTCTTCATCCTTTTCCTAACAACAGCTACATTATCCCATCTTTTTGCACCTGCATACATGTTGGACAAAAGAACATAAGTTGATTCATCTTCGGGTTCCAACTCAAGCACTTTCTCAGCAGAAAATCTCCCAAATTCCACATTATTATGAGCAACACATGCCCCCAATAATGCACGCCATATCATAACACTGGGCTCCTGTGGCATCTCCACTATCGTCTTAACTGCCCGGTCAATATGACCCAATCTTCCCAAAAGTGATATCATACAAGTGTAGTGCTCCATGCATGGTTCAATGCCAAAGTCCTCTTGCATGGAAGTAAAATAAGACTGCCCTTGTTCTAATGAACCTGTGTTGCTACACGCTGAAAGGACAGCAACAAAAGTCAAAGGATTAGGTGTAATGTTGGTTTCTCGCATAGCCTCAAAGATTTTTAAAGCCTCAGCACCAAGGCCATGCATTGAGTATGCTGAGATCATTGAATTCCATGAAACAACATCTCTCTCACCCAAAGAGTCAAAAATTAAACGAGCATCCCTAATTCGTCCACATTTTCCATACATATCAATAAGAGCATTACTGACAGCAACATTCCCATCGTACGTTGTTTTGATAGTCATTGAATGTATCTGAATCCCAGCCTCCAAAGCTACCAAACAGGCAGCAGCCCGAAGCAAGCTGGAGTATGTTACCTCAGTTGCTTGGACGTGTTCTTCTAACATATTTAAGAACAGTAGGAAGGATTTTTCTGCATCTCCTAGTTGGACATATCTAACTATCATTGTGTTCCAGGAAACCACATTTTTATTCCTGGACTCCACAAACAAATCCATTGAAGATCCCATTTTCCCACATTTAGCATACACGTCCATGAGGGCATTCAGAGCAAACACATTTGAATCAAGCCCAACCTTGGCCATGTGGCAATGGACTTGAGTTCCCAGTTCCAGGTCCTGCATTGTTGCACAAGCTTGGAGGACACTAGCCAACGTGAACTGATTAGGACTTACCAACGCTTTCCTCATTTGAAGAAACAAATCCAACGCCTCCTGACAACGATCACTTTGTGAATATCGGGCAATCATGAAACTCCATGGAATTACATTGTCTTTAGGGATCTCCTCAAACACCTGTCTAGCGTCATCAATGTCCCCGGACCTGGTATACAAGTCGAGCAATGAAATACCCACATATGGATCCATCTCATAACATGTCTTTATAACAGAGCCATGAATACTCTTTCCCACATCAACGGTTTTGGGTCCAAGGCACGCCTTAATCACACTTGCAAAAGTGTAATTATTTGGCGGCAACCCTTCCGACCTCATTTGATTAAAGAGATCCAGTGAATCTTCAAAACAGTCATTCTCAGCATAACAAGTCACCATCCCTGTCCAACAGACCATGTCCTTTACAACAATCTCCTTAAACACTTCTTTAGCAGCATTCACAACACCAAAAACTGAATACGCATCATTAAGAGCTGTCCCAACAAAAGCATCGGAACCATAACCAAGCTTATAAATGCAAGCATGAACGCAGAATGCCAATTCCCCCCAATTCATGCTCACAAGCAACTTCAAAACCGTAGTGAAAGCAAAAGGGTTAAGCTCATGCCCCTCCTTATGTACCCTAAAGAATAAGTTAACAGCTTTATCATGCTCTTGAAATTGAGAATATCCTTGAATCATAGTAGTAAACGAAACAATATTTCTCTGAGGCATTTCGTCGAACACGTTAAGAGCATCAAATAAAAACCCTGCTTTCAGGTAGAGATTCAACAAAATATTGCGAGCAAATATATCCAAACAGTTCCCCCTCTTGAGAATATCGCAATGGGTGAGTCTGGCTCTGGTGGGGTCGTTGCTTTTTATGCAAAGCTGAAGCATTCGAGCATACACATGCAAATCGAAGTCCTGAATTAATGACGTTGATGCATTCTTGCTCGTGGACTGGTCTCGGCTTGCTTGAGCAGGAGCAGGAGCAGGAGCAAGAGCAACTGATGATGAGAGACGAAAATGTAGAATGGAAAATACGTGATTCCCGTCGTATCTGCATCTCCATTGCTGAGGAAATCTGTAACATTTGAATTTGCTCATGCGAACACTTCTCTCAGCCGCGCTTTCGAAATTGAACGGAAATAATTTTTACCTATTTTAATGGCCCAAAACAATGCACGCAAACATCAATTTTGCTCCAATATTTTAGTGGCGGAACAAATTCTTAGGTTCATATATTTTTGTTTTTGATAGGTCTGTACTTTTATGTTTTATTTTGACAGGATTCTGTATAATTTTTTTGATGTAGTAGATTCTTCTATTTTCCTAAGTTCCTGTAATGTTTTGTTGTTTTGAGAGACTTTTGTATAATTTTTTTTTTTAATAGGTCCTTTTATTCTATATTTGATAGTATTAAATCCTTATTAAATTGAACTAACAAATTAGTTAACTTTTGTGTTATTTAACCTAATCAATTTATTAAAAAAAATACTAATTGTCAGATGATCATGATAGTCTAAAAAAACACATGAAAAAAATATTAAGACGGAAAAGTAGTGAAACAAGCATAGAAAAATTTGAAGAAATAGAAAGACAAAAAATATTCAAATTATTACAAAATATTTCCTGTTATGCACTTTGTGTGTTTTTTATCGGTAATACATGTGTAAATTCAACGAAGAGAAGAGCCTCAAGAATCCAAAATTCAAATATTTGAATTCTCGAATGAAAAAAATATTGTTTTTTTTGCATAAACTTTGGTTATATATGATAGTCTTGATCATATTAACTTTATTTTAAATATATCACTACTTCAACTCAAATATAATATATATATACATAGGGATAAGGGTCAAATAGGCCCCTAAACTTATTTGAGGGAACAAATAGGCTCTTGAACTATTTTTTCTTTCGATTGAGTCCCTAAATTTTTATTTTGGACTCAATCAAACCCCTCCGTCACACCCCTCACAAATGGTGGACGTTAGTCTTGACTCAAAACAAGCATGGAAGATTATCCCATGATAGGAAGGGGAATTCAATGACAAGAAAGAGCGCAGTAACCTCTCCAAATCCTCCGCCGCAAATATCCTTTTCTCCACAATCATCTCCACCATCGACGCCCTGAAATCGCCCTGAGGATCGATCGACCTCTTCTCCATCGCGTAGCTATCTCGATCACCGCGCCGTCTCCCTTCTTCATCCTCCGACGGCTCCTGCTGCCTTTCCGTCGGCCGTTGCTGCGGTAGTAGAGCTCGGTGGAGATCTGGTCTGAGAAGGAGCGACTCCCAGTCTCATCGATGCTCTTCATCATGCGGTGGCGGCGTGTGAATCTCCGGCTGGTGGTTCCGAGGCGGAAAGAGTCGCTGGAGTTGGAGGAGAGGCTGAAGAAGGTGTCGTCGTTGTTAGTGCTGGTGAAGTAGCCTCCGTTTGAGGTGGAGCTGTGGTTGATGAGAGAGATGGCAGCGCGTTTTTGTGGGAGTTTGTCGTGGGTTTTGGTGGGAGGGCGGTGAGAGAGTAGGGTTTTAGGAAGAGAGAGAGAGGATGGGAAAAAACAAGAAATTTAAAAAAAATATTTAAATTTTTTTTTTTTGGCAAACTCAAAACGATGTCGTTTTGAGTCAAGGCTAACGGTCGTTTGTGAGGGGTGTGACGGAGGGGCTTGATTGAGCCCAAAATAAAAGTTTAGGGGCTCAATCGAGATAAAAAATAGGTCGAGGGCCTATTTGTTCCCCCAAATAAGTTCAGGGACCTATTTGACCCTTATCCCTGTGTATATATATATATATGTATACGCATAAATAACTAATATAAAAAAATATTTAAATAACTGAAATATTATTTAAAATAATGAAAAAGTTAATAACTTTGTTAGTTCCATTGAATGAGGACTAGGTGATATCGAATATAGAAGTAGATGGACTTATTAAAAAAAATAGTGCAAGGACCTATTGAAAAAATACATAAAAGTATAGAGACCTTATAATGTATTATGTCTATTTTAATTGTAAAAATAATGTTGTTTTATGTTTATATTGACAAAATTTAAAAGTAGTATTTAAAACTAAAAAATATTGATATGGTAATAAAAGGGACAGTTAACTCTAAATTTTTTTAATTCTAATTAATAATATTTTTAAATTATTGTAAATAAAATCAGCTTTCTAAAGTTAATTTTCGATTTTGACATAGTTTTTTTTTTCCAAATGCTTATCAGACACAATCGAGATAATATTGCTAACATGTAAATTTTGTTAATAAAATTGGACCAACTATCAAAACGGGCTAGCGAGATTGGCAGTAGCCAAAAAATTCATGATTTTGGCGTGGAATAATCTCGAACTCTCCTTTCGAAAAAATGCAAATATTTCACATTCATCTTGTTCAATTATTTTTCTCAAGTTTCTTCCTCTAATTTTTATAGTGTGATGTTCATCGATGTTGATGTATATTTATTTACAAAATTTACCTACCTCTCTTTCACAATAATAAATTTCATTTAATTTTGGTCATCGAATTTCTACATCATGTACCTTCTGTTTCTTTTTATTTAATAAAGTTCAGTAACTACCTCTCTTATACAAGAAATAAATACATTAATTCCTACAATTAATCGTATTCTTATGATTAATGTTAAAAATTAATCGTATGTTTTTATTTTATTACAAAGATATATATATATATATATGATTAAATTTAGACATTATTACAAGCCTATGGTTAATTATCGACATTAATCGTAAGAATACGATTCATTTTAGAAATTAATCGCATGCCCAGATTGATATCTATAATTAATCGTAGGCTTGCAAATGTATTTACACATTAATCGTATGCTACTATTATTGTCTTAAAATAATCGTATGTCTTTACAATAATACATACGATTAATGTCTAAAATTAATCGTATGCTTGCAACTGTATTTATACAATATAATCGTATGCTACAATTGATGTATTAAAATAATTGTATGGTTAACTAAAAATAATGCTTACGAATAACTTATAAATCGTAACCTTATTATTCATGTTACAAATTAGTCTTATGCAATTATACAAATCGGAGCCTTACGATTCATGTTACAAATATACAATTATTTTCAAGCACACAATTGATTTTAAGATTAATCGTATGCTTAGTCGTAATTTATAAAATCGTAAGCTTTATATATTGTATAGTGTAGTACATGTAGAGACCTTATTTCTGCATAAGCCCAAAAACTAGGCCCGTGCCCATTTGATGGTTTAAGAAAACAAATAAGATCGACGCCTCGCGATAAACTCTCTCGAGGTCCAAACCTCGAAGTCCACCTCTCGAGGTCCATGCCTCGAGGTCGATACCTTGTTCCTCGAAGTCCAGAGGACTAAAAGCGGGAGTCCACGATCGAACAGATTCAAGGAGAAGACCGAGTCAAAGTATCCGTTGAAGATAGCCATAACCCCATCAAAAACCTTAAAAGGGATAAAGAAGATCTCTAAAAATCCGAAATTCAGTTAGAAGCTCACCATTATATATATCTTCTTCATAACGACAGAAAAAAGAGAATCAATCATTCATGATATACTGCAATTCCGACTAGAATATAAGCATATCTGGCATAATTCCGCAAGCAACAAACACACAAGGGTCCGCAGTAGTGAAGCTCGACCCCCTTCTGATTACTTTAATAACTTTATAATTCCGTAGTTTATTCAATTTTACCTTGATTAATTCGATTCTGACTTGAGCGTCGGAGTCCGTTCGATCGTCAACCCCCCGACGGTCCTTCGGCTTCACGTGTTTTCTTTGTCTTGTAGATCACCAGAAACCGAACTCAAAGTACGATTAATTATAGAGATTTTTAACCTCTACAGTTTAGCGCCCACCGTGGGCCTCTGATCGATCACTTCAAGATGACGAACAATAACCGAAAGGATGCAACGATCTTTTCTCAGGAAGCCTGAAAAGATAGGGCAACTGCAACCCCTTCACCTGAAGGTGATGGTGACGTTGCACGACTTCTGCATTCGATCCAGCGTCAATTAGATACACCACAGTTGAACTTGCGGCGATCCGATCCGAGAACTCGGCCTTAAAGGCCAGAATTGAAGCCATGGCACAACCAAACCTTTTCCCGAACGGATCTACGCGAACTCAATTGTCCCCACTCTCACGAACCCGCATGTCAAACGAACTCCGAGAGTAGGTACTTCTAAACTCGACACATGAATTGACTAATCATCTCACTGCAGGTACAAGCAAAGAACCCGTACTGAAGGGGAAAGAGAAGAAAGATTTCCCCATAGGACCCCCTCCTAGGTTCGAAGATTATGAACCTGGATCGGAATCCGAGGTCGAGAAGAAGATCCAGTGACTGGAAGACATATTAACCCGAATTCTGAGAGTCCCTACTCCTATCAGAAAAACTGCACCAATGAGCTTCGCAGATTCTCTATTCACCGATGAGATCAGCCTCGTGGAGATGCCCCGGAAGTTCACCTTCCCAAGTATGAAACTATTTGATGGCGCATCCAACCCCGGCGATCATGTAGCCCATTATAAATAGAGAATGTTCACCACCACAATATCCCCGACATGCCCGAAAAGCCAGCATGTGTAAAGGCTTTGGATCTAGCCTCATCGGCCCAGCAATCTAATGGTTCATCAACCTCCCCAACGCAACGATCTTGTCGTTCGCCAACTCAACGACCTCTTCGTCGAACAGTTCGCCAGTAGCCGCAAGATTGAAAAATGTTCTGATGACCTCTACACGGTCGTGCAAAGGTCAAAAGAACCCCTATGAAGCTTTATCGGAAGATTTGACAGAGAAAAAGTATCGATCCCTAACTGCAACGTCGATACCGCGATTTCAGCCTTCAGAAAAGGACTTAGGAGAGATTCCGACCTCTACAAGGAGTTAACCAAGTATCCCTGCAAAATAATGGAAGACGTGTTTGCTAAAGCCTAGGCCCAAATCAAATGGGAAGAAGACGAAGCAAACTCATCAAGATCTTGTACCAGAAATGAACATCCAAGAAAATAACAAAGAAATAACATGGCAGATAGATTCAGAATGGACCCTTATCTACGAAACCCGTGATTCGATTCGCGAAATAGGCAAGGTTAAGAACCCAGGTCGACAGAAGAATCCCAGAGTACAGCCTCTGCATATCGCCATCGGAAGCGGTCCTAGCCCTCAAGGGACTCGGTTAGAATGTGAAATGGCCCACGAAGATGAAAGCCCTAGATAACGAACGTGACTGGAGCAAGTTCTGTGAGTTCCACAACGACCATGGGCACAAGACGGATGAATGCATCGCCTTGAGACTCGAAGTCTCAAAACTCTTAAAGCGAGGATATCTCACCGACCTCCTGACTCCCAAAGGAAAAGAAACCTAGTCACAAAGAGAAAATAAAAAAGAAACATAGCCACCTGAACCCCCGAAGGTCGATCGCACTCTGAATTGTATAACGGGAGGTTCAGAGGTGAGCGTAATCTCACAGTCTTCAGCAAAGAGACATTGTCACTCGGTTAAGTATAACAGAAACATCCCCAGATACGCTAAACCAGACGACCTCATCACCCTCGACTTTACCAACAGAGAAGCTTCCGATCTTTCACACCCTCACCACGATGCACTAGTCATTTCCTTATTAATTTCTAATTGTTCGATTAAGCGTGTTCTTATAGATAATGGGAGCTCCTCTAACGTGATCTTTTTTAGTACCTTGAAAGGCATGCAGGTAAAAGAAACTGAAATCATTAAAAGGTCAACCATCCTAATCGGTTTCAGCAGAGAGCACAAAGCCACGATAGGGGAAATCACACTTCCCACCTATATAGAGGGAATGAATATCTTCACCAAATTCCAAGTGATCGACGCCCCTTCAACCTACAATGCTATAATGGGAAGACCTTGGATCCACGAACTCCGGGCGGTACCATCAACCTATCATCAACTCATGAAATTTCCTACACCCTGGGGAGTTCACGGAGTTTGAGACAAACAAATAAAAGCTCGAGAGTGTTACGTCTCCACCTTCAAACACAAATGAGCCATAAAGGTCAACCAAATCGAGGACGGATCATCTTTAGCCAGTGCCGAAAATAGCAGCTATGAAGAACCCGAAGTGGAAGATCTCGATGAAGTCCAGATACATCCCGACTTCCCCGATTACAAAGTGCAAATCGGGTCGAGGCTGACTGCAGAGATACGAGAACAACTAATAAGATTCCTCATCGAGCACCACGACTGCTTTGCATAGTCTTTTGAAGACATGATAGGTATCGACCCCTCGGTTATAACACATAAATTGCAGATCGACCCAGACAAGACCCCGGTGAAATAAAAAAGATGAAAATTCACCGCCGAATGAAATAAAATTTTGGATGAAGAGGTTAATAAGCTACTCAAATATGGACACATTAGAGAAGTACAGTACCCCGAGTGGCTAGCCAACATCGTGGTGGTAAAGAAAAAAATGGCAAAATTATGCTCTGCATAGACTTCACTGACCTCTGAAGTTACATAAACTGTGCGGTCATGTTCATCATCATGTACTTGAACATTGTTGTGAACATGTAAGGTTAGAATGTAAAAACTTAAGTAAATAAAGAACACGAGGTTGGTAACCCTGTTCGATCAACTAATCTACATCAGGGGGACTTATCAAGTTCGTGAGAAACAGTTTACTACTTCGTTGAATGGTTACAAAGGCTATTACACGAAGACTCCCGTCACTCGACCCCTTTCCTACCCAATTCAACCTCTTTCACTAAATTGAATTGTGAGCTCCCCTCATAAACTATAATCCCTCTAGTTCCCATATGAAATCTCTCCCTAGACTCCTTTAAGTATGTATGAAAGTGAGTTTCAAACACAGACTAGAAACACAATGATCTAACAGATCAAACCTAGTCTACCAAAATACTATATGCTTCGAATGTGAAGTCTTTTAACTCACAGCCCTTTAGTGTATTCGTAAAAATTCATGTCATCTAACCTAGTATGATTCCCAAACTATTTATAAACAATAACTATAGCCTTAACAAGGTAATTAGAAGTCCTAATTAGACTAGGATTTAATAAGGAAATAATTTCCTTAAATAAATTGGACTTTCCTAGTTTAGATATCTTCCTTGAATAGAACTCCTTTCCTTCTTGATCTCCATCACGAACAAGGTAGCTTCTATTCTGAAACGTCCATCTTGAATCTACAGCTTCAACTCCTTGAATCTAGCATGACACGTCTCTCGAAAACTCTCTGGAAAACCATGTACATGATCATGTCTTTAAACATGCTTATGTACATGTCTTAATCTTTAATCAGATTGACAACGGAATGTTCACAGAAATGTCCAGAACATGTTTGCCGAATATGACAAACTAAAACCTTTTGTGTTCTTTTGAAATTGCCATAATATCTAATCAGATAATGACAATCCCGAACACCTTAGTGCAGATGGCACTAACAATCATTTGTCTTTATCTGGTTACAAATCAGCTCTATGTTTTAAAAGAACACAACCCTTGAACTGCATGATCATGTACTTAAAAACATATTTGAATGTTTGGAAGAACATCATATGATTCAGTTGTGTTTCACTTTCTTATCATCTTATACCTGCTCTGCTATATTCATTTTTTCTTTTTATATTTATCTTTTGATAGTAGTTTCAATTTTTTTAGCAGATACGAATCATAAAGGGAAGAAAAATCTATTCCTTAACAAAATAGCTAATACAAGCTATTAAAGTAAAAAAAACAAAAGATCTTGCAAAACATAATGCAAGATAAGTAGAACAGAAAACAAAAAAAAACTTATATTGTATTACTCTCCCTATTTACCACCGAAAAAGGCAAATCAGTAATATTCAAAAACTACTCGGATTTGTCAGGGTCTTGTGCATTATCATCTCCTTTAGATCCTCCTTCTTCCAAACCTGCTTCAGCATCATCATACTCAGTCTCATCTCCATCATCCGCATCTTCCTCAGCCTCGTCTTCATCATCCTCATCTTCAGCATTCTCTTCTTCATGAACCTCCTCTGTTGTTTCCTCTGCAGGTTCCTGTTGGACAGCTTCTGCTTCCTTAACTTGTGCTGCAGGTTGTGCTTCATCTTGCTTTTGTGCTAGAGTAGACTTCTTCTGAGCAGCAGCTTCGGCAGTACTTGCAAGCTTGTGCAAGTTATGAATATTTTCAGGAACATCTGCTGTTGAGGAGGCAAACTCTTCTCTTGAAGAAAGATCAGAAATCATTGATTGGATCTTCATCTTCTCAGAAGTATGCTCAGAAATCAGACGGGCATGAAACTTCAAGCTTTTCTCTAAGAATCTCAGCATTGCACTCTTTGGAGAGGATTCTTCAACAATATCATCCATGCTTTTCTTGGATGACATGAACTGCTTAAACTGGAGGTGAAGATGAGGATCTCCTATTTCAGAAGCAATCTTGATCACTAGAGGCTTGTGGAGAGGTATAATCTTGTCTTTCTTTAAAGACACATTCTTCTTCTGTTGCTTGATGATGTTGTAGATCAATGATGGATAGTATAGTGGACCTTTGACCACTGTAGACTCTGCACTACTGATGATCTTGCTAAAAATAAACTCACCATAATCGAACTGCTTTCCAGTTCCAAGGTGATACAGAAACTTCCCATGGGCTTGAGTCACTGTTGCTCAGTGCTTAGTAGGTAGCCAGTTGTGAATCAAAATTCTAAACAAAGCTCTATATTTGTGAGTCAGCTTGGAGGTTGGAATAGTCTATGGATGAGATGGCCATTTGTTGTAGATGCTCTGGGTCAGCTCCGCATCAACCATCCATCAGTCATCTATCTCCCAGAACTCCCCTCAGATGTACAACCCAAAAAATCATTAATGAGGTCAGGGGAAAACTGTACCATCTCTCTTCTCACTTAGACTTTCTGGAAATCTTCAGACTCAGGATCATCAATCTTTTTAGTCAAATTACAGTAGAACTCTGTAACAACTTTGGGAACAAACTCTTGAACCTTCTGCACTGTTCCCAGCAAACCAGCTTGCTCCAGCAAGGTATACACTCCAGTAGCCAATAGTGTATCCTTATCTACCTTCTTCTCAGAGATCATGGACCTCTGCTTCACTTTCTCCCATAACTCAGTGTGCTTGGAAGAACGAAAGATGGATTGACTAGCAGTACCTGGTGTAAGTAATTAAATTTTTATCACCAATCAAATGGTGACATGTGGAAATTAAATAATTGAAATATCCAAATTATATTATTTATTTATATTTTAGAAATTTTAATTCCTAAATTAAATAAATAAATTGATATTCAATATGTGGAAAAAATCTCGACCAATAGAAATGCGACACCTGACAGCTCATATAAGAAATGGCCACATTGTTGTAGAGAATCACAAAGGGCACAAGGCACCAATGAAATGATGCCATATAAGCCCTAATGAATACACCAATGAAATGACGCCAGCTAAGCCCTAAATGCACCATCTTTTGCCTATAAATAGATGACTTGGTCTAAGGAAACCACAACAAGTTCAAGAGCTCAAGTTTGGAGAAGGATTCGTGAGATAAAGCTCTCTTCAATCTTCAAGGCATTCAAGTTGGAGATTCGAGACGTTCTTCGCGTTTCTCGTCAAGATCATCCCAAATTCGACGTGCGATCCGGATCCAAGGTGCTCGGCCCTCCGATTAGCGTTATCAACCTCAAATCCTCAAGAACAACTTGAAGATTCAAAGCGTTCTTCAACAAATCATCCTAAAAACTACGTTTTATTCAGAATCAAGATGAAAATCCTTCGAATCGACGTTATAAACCTCAAAGCATCAGGTTCCTGAAGATCGAAGAGTAAGAACAACTTGAAGATCTTGAAGAACAATGATGATCAAAGTTTGAAGAGAAGAATCAGAAGATTTAAATAGAGAATCGAACCATAAATTGTAATTTCAATCCAAAATCTTTTATTTGTACAATTTTCCGGTATTTATTAATTTAAATACTCAGAATTTATGTTACAAATTCTGGCACGCCCAGTGGGACCTCTCTACTTCTCATCTCTTCTCTTCCTTATATCCAAAATTTGAAGATGTATAACATCTCAAATACTTCGGAGTCCGCTATGAAAGGTGTCGGAGTAACTACGAGGAACATGGCTAAGCAAGCATTGAAGATGACTACTATTGAGGAAGAAGAACCTCCTTTTGTAGGAATTAATGAAGAAATGGAAAGCAATCTCCCTCCACAAGTAAGTGGCTCGCTCGAAGTAGCCATCATGATGGCAAACGACTCTACTATAGAGGATCAGCTCGCAAATATAACTAAACTCATCGAGGGACTTCACAAACGCATGCAGCACCAAGACGATGAGATCTCAAAGCTCAAGAGAGAAAGGAGTGAAGCGAGTCGTGCAAATGATGAGAATCATGAAGAAAATGGCGAAAATAATGGCAACAAAACACCTGAGAAGCCGGAAATGAATGATGATGCAAAATCATTTGCTAAAGAGTTGAATGTTTCAGTTGATGGTTCTATTCCAATCAACCAACTCAAGGAGTTCATTGAAGGAACCATAAAGGATAGGTTTGGTGAAAGTTCCAAGTCAATGATAGTTTATTCTAAGCCTTACACTCGAAGGATCAATAACTTGAAGATGCCTGTAGGTTATCAACCTCCGAAGTTTCAATAGTTCGATGGAAAGGGTAATCCAAGACATCATGTAGCCCAGTTTGTTGAAACGTGCAATAATGCTGGAACCTATGGAGATCATTTGGTCAAGCAGTTTGTTCGCTCTCTGAAGGGAAATGCATTCGACTGGTACACATACTTGGAGCCTATCTCAATCGACAGTTGGGAGTAGCTCGAGCATGAGTTTCTCAATCACTTTTACAGTACCAGAAGAACCATCAGTATGGTGGAACTCACAAGTTCTCGCCAATGGAAAGAAGAGCCTGTGATTGATTATATCAATCGGTGGAGAAATCTTTGTCTCAACTGTAAAGACCATCTGTCTGAAGCATCTGCCATAGAAATGTGTATCCAAGGAATGCATTGGGGTCTTCAATACATCTTGCGAGGAATTCAACCAAGAACTTTTGAAGAACTAGCCACCAAAGCTCATGATATGGAGCTAAGTATGGCAGCAAGTGGAATTGATGGGCCACCAATGCAAGAACCTCGCAAGTTCAAAGAAAGGCAAAATTTCAAGAGGAATGTCAAGCCCGTCGACAAAGCACCAAAGAAAGAGTCTATGGAAATTAAGGCAACACCCGTCAAGTTCATCAGAAAAGATGTTGACAAAGATACAAAACAAAATGTTCAGCCAGAAAAGAGGATGACCCTGAAAGAGATGCAACAAAAACAATATCCTTTCCTAGATTCAGATGTTTCAGGGATTTTTGATAACCTACTCAAGGAAGGACTTATCGAGTTGCCAGAAATGAAGCGTCCTAATGAAGCAGGAAGAACTGATGACCCTAAATACTGTAAATACCATCGATTGGTTGGGCATGCCATTCATGACTGCTTCATATTAAAAGACAAAATCATGTAACTGGCTCATCAAGGGAAAAGATCACTTGAAGAAGATGATTCCACCACAAATATCATCATCACTGAGTCTAGTAATGTTGTGAATGATGAAGAAGATGACAAGCGAGTCGAAAAAGAGACTCATGTGGCTGATAATGATTGCATATCTACAATAACATTCACCGATGAAGATTTGCAGCTTGGGTCTAATCCTCACAATATGCCTCTGTGTTATGAGTGATTATGCATGTGAAAAATGAATCAATAGAATACTTGTTGATAGAGGGTCTGCGGTGAATATCTTGCCTTTAAGAACATTGAAAGAATTGGAAATTCCTACGGAAGATCTTTCATGTAGTCAGTTGATGATTCAAGGATTCAACCATGAAGGACAGAGGGCTCTTGACACCATAAGGTTGGATTTGCTAATGGATGATATGAAATCAACCGCAATGTTTCACGTGATTGACGCCAAGACTTCGTATAACATGCTTCTCGGATGACCATGGCTACATGAGAATGGAGTTGTCCCCTCAACATGGCATCAATGCTTCAAGTATTATCGGGATGGAGTTGTAAAAATGGTAGTTGGCGACCACAAGCCCTTCACAGAAGCTGAATCATACTTTGCCGATTCAAAATACTACCTACCTAACACAAAGGCAAGAAAAGGGGCATCAATCTATCAAAAAGAACCTGAAAACAGCCAAAAGATCAAAAAAGAAGTATCTGGAATAGAATTACTGGAAGGACTCACTTTGCCTCTAGCCAAAATTAATGCAAAAAAGCCAATCCCACCACCACTCAAAGGGTTCGTTCGACCAACAGAAGGCGGTGCTACTGAACATGGAGAAAGTATGAATGGTGATGCCACTCAGCAATTTGGTCCAAAAGCATTTAAACTTCTCGTTAAAGCTGGATATAGTCCATAAAAAAGCCCTGTGATGGAGTCCCATTCAAAAGTTGTAGATCAACAGAACTACGAACTTAATGCCACACAAAAAATGTTGAAAAAGAATGGCCATGCTGTCCCAAGCACTAAGGCAGGTTTGAGATTTATCCCACAAAGTCTAGTCCGTATCACCATTAAAAGAGCTACAACAAACTATGTCTTTGAAGGAGAATTTTCGCCAACAGAAGGTGCGGTTGGCAAATACAAAAAGAAAGATCCAAGAACATCTATCTTCAAGAGACTTGGTAAGACTCCGAGGGTGTCTATCTTTAAAAGGCTTGGTAGAAAATGTGGTGGCAAGATCACACAAGTTGAAAGTTCAAATGGATTCAATAAATCTCGGGCAACTCAAAAGTTGAAGAGTTTAATCTCTTCCCGTATGAAGAGATGCACTACATTAACTGTGTCATGTGGAAGAGAAATGAAAGCCGAGATGAAGACTGTCATCTTTACACAACACATTGAAGATGAAGACGACAGAGAAAGTATAGCTTCATCTTACTATGCTGCCATTGGTGTTCAAAGCACGATCTCTCGTGATGTTCAAGATCGGTTTCAGCGAGACATTTCCCTTCTGGTTAGAAAAGGTGTGATCAAAACAAATAATGTGGCACACATAGTTCATGTGAGACGAAGGGATGGAACAATGAGAAAATGCATAGATTTCAAAAGTCCCGAAGGAATGAATGAAAAAGTTGCCTCATCACATCACATTACCTTAAGTGAAGAAGTGACTGTCGAAGAGGAAGATGCAGAGATAGCCCCTCCTCAGTTTGAAGAAGGTGTCAAGTCCACTATCGATGAATGGAAAGAAATCAATTTAGACGATGAAAATGACCCAAGACCCACCTACATAAGTGCACTTTTGACTGCCGATGAGGAAAACTTATATATTGAACTACTAAAAGAGTTCAAAGATGTATTCGCTTGGTCATACAAAGAGATGCCTGGATTAAATCCAAAGATAGTTGTTCATCATTTGGCAGTGAAAAAAGGGATACGGCCTGTCAAGCAAGCTCAAAGGCGATTTCGTCCAGACTTGATCCCACTCATCGAAGCTGAAGTAAACAAACTTATTGAAGTAGGGTTTATTAGAGAAGTTAAATATCCAACTTGGATATCCAGCATCGTCCCTATGAGAAAGAAAAATTGGCAAATTCGAGTTTGTGTTGACTTCAGAGATTTAAATGAAGCGTGCCCAAAAGATGACTTCCCACTGCCAATCGCCGAACTGATGATCGATGCCACTATGGGACATGAGGCACTGTCTTTCATGGATGGATCTTCTGGTTATAACCAAATTCATATTTCTCAGAGGATGAAGAGCTAACGGCATTCCCTACCCCTAAAGGGATATATTACTACACAGTCATGCCATTTAGGTTGAAGAATGTTGGTGCTACATATCAAAGGGCTATGCAGAAAATATTCGATGATATACTCCACAAAAACATTGAATGTTATGTGGATGATGTGGTGGTAAAGTCAAGACGACGAAGTGATCATGTAGAAGACTTGAGGATGATCTTTGAGCGACTCAGAAAATATTAACTTAAGATGAATCCTCTGAAGTGTGTATTTGGAGTGAAGTCTGGAAAATTCCTTGGATTTATTGTCCACCACCAAGGAATAAAAATCAAAAAATCCAAGATTGATGCGATAATGAAGATGTCAGAGCCTCGTAATCTTCACGAGTTAAAGAGTCTACAAGGAAAGTTAGCATATCTTCGAAGATTTATCTCAAATCTAGCTGGTCGGTGTCAACCATTCAGCCAGATCATGAAAAATGGTTTGCCTTTCAAATGGGATGAGTCATGCAGTAATGCTTTCAAAAGCATTAAAGGCTATCTGATGAAATCTCCTATGTTAGTGGCACCAGTGGCAGGTCGCTCGTTGATTTTATATATCGCTGCTCAAGAAAGATTCATGGGGGCATTACTTGTCCAAGAAAATGAGAACGACAAAGAGAGTGCTCTATACTACCTCAGTAGAATGATGACGCCGAACGAGTTGAAGTACTCTCCAATTGAGAAGTTATGTTTAGCTTTGATATTCTCCATTCAGAAATTAAAGCATTACTTCCAAGCTCACACAGTCCGTCTCATCTCTAAGGCGAATCCCTTGAAGTATGTAATGTCAAGACCCGTTCTGTCAAACAGGCTCGCACGGTGGTATCTCCAACTGCAACAGTTTGAGATCATATACGTCCTCCAAAAGGCTGTGAAGGGACAAGTTCTGGCAGATTTTCTGGCTAATCATCCAATCCCTGCTGAATGGGAACTCACCGACGACCTCTCAGATGAAGATGCACTTGCAGTTGAGATCTCTCCTTCCTGGTTAATGTATTTTGATGGTGCAGCACATAAAGAAGGAGCCGGTGCCGGAGTGGTGTTTGTAATGCCTGAAGGAGAAGTATTGCCTTATTCTTTTACCCTGACAAAGAATTGCTCCAATAATGTAGCTGAGTATCAAGCGCTTGTCCTCGGATTGGAAATGACAGTAGATACAAAAAGGTTGCACATGAAAGTGTATGGAGATTCTAAGTTGGTGATCAATCAAATCAACGGGGAATATAAAGTGAAAAAGTCCGAATTGCTACCGTATGTCGAGTATGCCCAATGAATGATTGAATGGCTCGGAAATGTGGAAATTGAACATGTTCCAAGAAAAGAAAATAAACAAGCAGACGCATTGGCTAAGCTCGCATCCATAATAGCCATGGTTGGTGGCAAGGTTCTCATACCCGTTTGTAAAAGTTGGGTTATACCGCCTGTCTTCGGAGATGAAGACGGTAAAGAAGATGAAAGTAATGTCGTGGAAGTGTTTGAAATTGAACAAGAAGACTGGAGATAGGTGTTTGTTGATTACTTGAAGTATAAAAGGTAACCTGATAATCCACGTCGAAGAATTGATGTTCGCCGTCGCGCTACTCGTTTCATCTACTTCAAAGGAACACTTTACAGACGTTCATTTGATGGAGTCTTCTTAAGATGCTTGAGCAATGAACAAGCAGCACAAGCCATTGAGGAAGCGTACTCTGGCATTTATGGGGCCCATCAATCTGGTCTGAAGCTACACTTTCGTATCAAAAGAATGGGCTACTACTGGCCGACAATGGTAAAGGATTGCATAGACTATGCAAAAATGTGCCAACCATGCCAATTTCATGCAAATCTCATCCATCAACCACCAGAGCCCTTGCATCCCACTGTTGCTTCATGGCCATTTGATGCCTGGGGTATGGATGTTGTAGGACCGATGACCAAGTCCTCAGGGGGGCATTTATATATCCTGGCAGCAACTGATTACTTTTCCAAATGGGCTGAGGCTATCCCTTTGAGAGAGGTAAAGAAAGAAAATGTTGCTGATTTCATCAAAGGCAATATAATCTACCGCTATGGGATCCATCGGTACATCATCAATGATAATGGAAAGCCGTTCAGCAATGCCTTGATAGATAAGTTGTGCGAGAAGTTTGGATTTAAATAAAGAAAATCGTCAATATATAATGCCGCCGCCAACGGACTCGCTGAAGCATTCAACAAGACCCTGTGCAATTTGCTCAAAAAGGTGGTTGGAAAGTCGAAGCGTGATTGACATGAAAGAATTGGAGAAGCATTGTGGGCATACAGGACCACTCATCAGACTCCTACTCAAGCAACCCCGTATTCGTTGGTGTATGGTGTGGAAGCTATCATTCCCCTCGAACAACAAATCCCGTCCTTAAGGATCGCAATCCAAGAAGGTTTAACTGAAGAAGAAAATGCACGATTGCGTCTTGAAGAGATAGAAGCTTTAGACGAGAAGAGGCTGGAAGCACAACAAAAGCTCGAGTGTTATCAAGCTCGCCTCTCAAGAACCTTCAACAAAAAGGTGCGGCCATGTTCCTTCCAAGTCGGGGATCTGGTGCTGGCAATGAGAAGGCCTATCGTCACGACCCACCGTGTTGGAAACAAATTCATCCCTAGATGGGACGGTCCGTATGTCGTCACAGAAATGTACACAAACGGGGCTTATAAATTGATCTCTGAAGACCGTGTGAGGGTTGGTCTGATAAATAGGAAATTCTTGAAGCGTTACTATCCCTAAAAGAGAAATAAAATAAAATAAAAAGAAAAAAAAAGAAAAATTGTACAGTGAAAAAAAAAGAGCAAAAAAATGTGTACAAAAAAAGAAGAAAGAAAAAATATGAAAAAAAAGAGAAAGAAAATGCTTCATGACACATGAGCTTAAACTGCATGTTACTCCTGACCCGTATGAGTATAAACTGTGTACGGTGACCACCAAAAGTTAAATTAATGTGGTTAAACTATTATTTATCCCACCAAAATGGTAAAATTTATGTGGTTAAACTGTTATTTACTCCACTTTGTCTATATAGTGGTTAAATAAATAGTCACTCCTGGCCTGCATGAGTATAAACTGTGTACGGCACCCCTTTTAAGAAAAATTTCATTTGAACTACGTTTTGACTTGATCCCTCTTATGGGTACGTAGGCAGCTTAGATATTTTCTAAGTTTAGTCATGTTCCACGATCTGTGTTATGTCTTTTTCGTTATATAGTTATAACAAAAAAAGATATAGCACTAAAAAGGGAAGAGAAAACCAAAAGTGCACAAGTTCAAACATGTCTCAAAAGAAAGCATAAGGATAAGGATGCTCGTTACAAGAAACAACTGAAATACAAATGGCAACTAAAAAGGAGGAATAACAAACAAGTCCGAATGAAGCCCTAGATAAAGGGGTCTTGATCCTCCAAAGCCTTCTTGGCGTGCTCCAACGAAGACTTTGAACTCTTCAGCTTCTTCTCCGCCCTGCCATCGAAAGAACCTCTGATCTTAGAGAGCTCTTCTTCATGACCATGAATCTCGTTCCGGAGAGCTAGGCGAGACCCCACATGCCCTTTCAAGGACATAGTCAAATCCTTCTTCCGCTCCTCTAAGATAGCAAGCTCTTCTCGAATAAGATCAATCTCATGAGTTTTTTCATCCTCCTTGGCTTTAGCAGCACAAATGTGATCATTGACTTCCTTACAATGCTGTGCAGAAACCTCATCGAGCTTGAAGGACGCCAACCTTGCTTCATCATAAGCTGTGGCACTCGCAAAAAGTGTCTCCAAACTCTTCATTAGATGAGCAAGATCAAAGCTGTGAGGAGTGTTCTTCATAAGTAAAAGCCCCTCAAATGCCGTCTCTCGAAGTGACGAGATGGAATCTACAGGCGTCCTCATCAACTTGTCACGGAGGTCACCCCAATACATCTTGAGGAATGATTTGCAACGATCATCGAACACCGCCCTGCCATCAAACTCAGTAACAACTCTAACTGGTAGGATGTACTCACTATCCGCATCTTCATCAGAGTGGCAAGCTTCGGCTGGCACATCGGAATCTCCTTGATCATCAGACCCGAACAACTCCTTCACCAACTAAAGATGCAAAAAATATTAGTTAATAGAAAATAAAATAAAACAAAACAAAGAGAAATAAAAAAGGGACGAAGATACGAGAAACCTCTTCCATAGATGCACCCCCATGACTAGGGTCATTCCCACCATGTCTCTCAAGAGGAAGGGAGGATTTACGATTGGTCTTTTCCCTCTTCCAGTGACGATCCGCGTTACTGCTAATAGAGGCCTCCGGATCGACCTTTCTCTTTCCCTTGCTAGAAGGGTTAGCCTCTTCCACTTCCTCTTGACTTGGTAGGAGGCCACCTAGTTTAGGTTGAGCTAAAAGCTCAACATTCCTCTCCAAGAAGTTGTCGAAGACTCGATCCCACCACTTCTTGTATTCGACATTAGGGAACTTCTTCAGATTCAAGAAGAGGGATGGAAAACATGCTTTTGCTATAGATCTGCGTATCAAGAAAATACGCCAGTATCTAAGGCCATCAACTAAAGAAGCCTCACAGATGTCTTTAGTAAGAACCCCTGGAACCATCTGTTGGTAGCCAAATTGCCGGCTGAAGTGGTGTGGGCTATAATGCTCGATAATGAAATGGTCATCTATCCTCTTAGCCAGAAAGTTGGATCGGATAGCCATGAAGAGTCCACGATCTAGGTCGCTTGCATTTTCATCATCAATGAACACGAAATCTTCGGTTCCAGAAGGCATGATGCAATGCCAAGAAACTAATTCGGCTTTTATGCACCTCTTGCGAGCCTCAGCAGGACCATAGAATCTGGCACCGCCTTCGCCCGAATAACGAACCATCCTGGGGGCTTCCCTCTTTCCTTCAAGATCAAAATGAGTTTGAAGATAGCATGCCATCCACCCATAAACGAAATGGATGGGAAATGCTGAATGACCCTAAGGCGGCTTGGCAAGGCTTGAGATCTTGTTCAAACCATGGTAAATGCTTGCCAATACTGGGACGGCGAGAGACACCATTTCACTGCTTGCCATGATACTGGCTATCTTGAAGATGCTGGGCCGGATCAAACTACCATTACCCTCGGGGAGCACAAAACTGCAAAGCTAACATGCTAGATGGGCGGCTAAGTACGCCTCATTTTGATGATTCTCCTTAACTCCGAGCTCGGTAAGCGGAGCCCTTTCAGAAGAAGTCCACTCTTTGTGATCCTTGACTTCTCCGGAAGGATTGTGCGTTAATTTAGGACGCTGACTTTTCTTCTCCTTACGAAGTGGAAGTGGTCGGTATCTTGATTTCCTTCTCGACCAGAACTTAGTCCACCTCTCAATCGACACGGAATGATGCGAAGCTTTGTCGTCTTTCCTTCCGAGGAGGTGGTAGGCATGGAATAAGTACTTTCAACTCGCAGAGACGAATAGCTTACCCCTTTTGTTGACTCCAGTAAGCTCATCCGTCTGAGGCACCATCTCATCGCAAAGAAGCCCGGTTAAAGGAAGACCGACCGTCACGTGCAAGTCCCATAATGATATAGACAACTCGCCGGAGGAGGTCAGCAAGGTATTGGTCAAGGGGCACCACGCTTCGCAAAAGGCTTTGACTACCTCAGTATTTTGATCGTATGTGAAGAGAGAAGCGTAGACAGGGTCGTGTATACCCGCACCATGAAGTTTATCACTGCAACGACTGAGCACGTCCTCGGTCCACTCCCAATATCCGTCGAAGTGACGAGATTCACCAAGAAACTCGACTTTGTGGTGCCACCTTGCCTTGCCTTCTACTATTTGGCGCCCTAGAAACGGGAGGAAATCAACCCCGTCACCTTGTTGATGATGAGCTGATTGTAGAGCCCACGCCTTCGTCACTTTCGTCAAGGAAACCTCATAATACCAATGAGGCTTGTGAAATGGATCCGTAAGCTTAGGCCACTCACAAGCATATTTCCCGATAAGTGGCTCACGAGCTTGAAGACGAGTACCTCTCTTCACGGGCTACTGATCATTATCTGTGATCACTAAGTAATGTTTTCTGGAGATGCTCGTATCCTGGAAATGAACCATACCTAGAAACCAAAAGAAAAATGAATAAAGTATGAAATAGGCCAAAATATGAAATATGCCAAAAAGGGAGGCATGAAATACACTAAAAAATGGAAGTTCTACCTCCAAGTTGAAAAATCCCCAAAAATCCTTTGGCTCAAAGTTGGAGTGTCTCGATCAAATTCACGACCAAATTCGATCAAATATAAATTCCTGCAAAAGAAAAAGAGAGGTTAAAGCCCAAATAAAAAAGGAAGGAAAAAGCCCCCAAAAAAAAAACAAAAGGAGAAGGCCCATTTTTTTTATTTTTAAGCCCACATCCTTAGCCCTAAAACAAACAACAGCTTCTCTCTCCTACGCAAAATGAATCCCCCTTCTTCTCACCCGTTTCAAGCTCTGCCTTCGCTCACCACCAGTACCTCCGCCAGCCCCAATGAGAACCTGTCGGACTCCCTAATCATCAAAGATCTTCAACAAAGTCGGCAACGTCAAGGCATTCGGCCGATGCTGTGTCGCTTTGAGGCTGTTCGACTCGCTCGACGGTATCATTCCACATCGACTACGTAATCTCCGACGACGAAGACCCACACTCCTACGAAAGTAATGAGGCTGTTAGCATCTCCGACGCAGTTTCTGGTGATGATCTGGAGCCGGTTCTGACTGAAGATGACGATGACGATGACATGGAAGAGGATACACCGGCTGTTCGGGAACTCATTCGCCTTCAACTCAGATCTGAGTTCACCTGTTGAGTCAGTTATGGGCTCGACCGAAATCGAGAACGATGAAGATGAGTTTATCTCCGGGTCAACTCGCAAGATGGCTCACCGACAAAAATGGTGAAGAGATATGTGAGGGAAGCCAAGTTGTTGATTACGACGCAAGAGCAGAGCGAGGTTGCGGCGATGTTCGGGCTACTAGAGGCGGAGCTCACTTTGGTGACGCACTCAAGCTGAAGGCCCGGTGTTTGCTCCACCATCGGAGGTCTAAGGAGAAGCCATCACCGCCAATCATTCTCTCAGGTGATCCCAATCTTCCCTTCCGACGAGCCGCAAAGAGTCGCTGAAGCGTGAGATATATAGTCTGCAAAATATAAGTCGAGGCTGTTGCAGCAAAGCATATGGTTACCATCACCCCGCCGGCAACCACTGCCAAGTATCATGTCCGTCTAATAAACACGTCCGTGTCGTAGTTTCTGGTCTACCTCTTACTCAGTCGGATCGTAAAATTTTGTTGACGAAACTGGAGGAAGGGCAAAGCTATTCGAAGTCTATATTCATGCAGAATGGAAAAAATAATGATAATACAAAGAGCACAAAGGATAAAACTCACAGCAAGCCTTCGTTCAAATCTGTATCTACTTCTCTGAACTCGAAGATTGTGAAGCTACTGGGTGTAACGTGTTGTTGATTCAGAAGAATATCCTAAAGAATGCTATCACTGATTTGTCTTTGCATTATTCATCAAAGGCTAAGATTCTAGTCATTAAAGGGAGAGCACAAGCCAGGCAAAGGCAGTTAGAGAGATTTTACATGAAAAGGGGTCCAGGCAAAGATCATAAATCAACAAGAACACAAGAAACATAGAAAGCCAAGCTCAACAACATGCACAAGTAAAATCACAGATGGCTCATTATGAAGATGAACTGACAAGGAAAGAAATAGCAAGGAAATGTGGAGTTCAATACAAGTTCACTCATATACTCAGATTGTGTTTTAGAGGGTTCAAATTCTTCCAACAAAATTATCATCAAACAGAAATATAGTTGAATGGATACGTGAGCAAAATTTCCAAGGCAAATATATATATATATATATATATATATCACCAGAAAAGGAGGAAGTAGCTGCATTTTTTTTTTTTACAGAAGAAAGAAATAGCAAAAGAAAAAAATGAACTCACAGTTGGGACGTGTAGAAGTTGTGTCTGCAGCTGATGCCCTTTCTCATGCTGGGACTAGTGCAACTGTTTTGAAACATAACCCGCCATCGCTGGGAGTCCTGACGGCCGTCTCCTTGAACTCCGATGAAGAGCAGCTTGTCTTGAAAGATTTCTCCCTCTCCAGGTATTTCAGTTCTCAAACAAAAGGGAAGGAAAGAAGGATAACAAAAAGTAGCTGTTTGAATAAGAAATGGAGGTTTAGAGATGGTGTGTGTTCAGTGGAGGGGATAAATATTTGCTAGCTTGACGGATAAAATAGAAAGGAGCTTGAAAAAATCTGAAAATGGTGCATCATTTGGTGGTGAATACGTGAAGAAAACCAGGCTATTTATAGAGCCCAAGTGTGGAGAGAAGCTGGAAATGGTATGAAAAAAAGAGAAAAAAAAAATGTGAACTTCTGAAATGAAGATGTTTGGGAAGTAATATGCTTTCACATGTATGAAGGGCTATTTATAGGAGTTCAAAAGTATAGAGATGTCCTGCGCAAAATTAATGAAGCTGCAGATGCTGCTCCCATGAAATTGCAGAGCTCGTATAAGTTTTTGGAAAGCAGGAGCAATAAACAAAAATGTGCTTGTCGCAGTGGCTTGTACTCGTACTATGCAGGTGCTCCTATAGGTTGCAGAAATTGAATTGTAGGAGTTAGTACTAAAAAAAAATGTGCTTTTGCAGCAGCTTGTGCCCCAAGGCTCACAAAGAGCCGAAATGTATATATATATATATATATATATATTCATATACCTTTCGAGCAAGATAAGGGAACCATTAAATGCGTGCAGCAGCTTGTATCCAAAATCTCACAAAGAGCCGAGGCATATATATATAAATATATATGCCAAGCAAGACAAGAATGCCATTAAATGCATTATAGAAGTCTGTTGCAAGAATTGTTGGGTTCAAAAACATGCAGACAATTTTTTTTTTTCACATATACGTGTAAGGTCACTTTAAGCTAAGTGTTCCTAAGGGTAGTTTATGCCATTTTTAGGATTCCTAATTAGTGTAGGATAAAAATCAAACAAAAATGTGTATCCTACTCTATTTCAAGAGGGCCCAAAAATGGTGGTTCCAAGTATTCGATAATTGTGCTGCAAACAAACAAAAAGGAGGAGAGATTTGCAGCTCTTGATACAGTGGTACTCTGTATTTTTGATTCGCCAAGCTACCATTGTTTAACAACTCAAAGAAGCAAACAAAAAAAGTCC
Organism: Perilla frutescens; assembly: GCA_026008535.1. Classification (NCBI taxonomy): domain Eukaryota; kingdom Viridiplantae; phylum Streptophyta; class Magnoliopsida; order Lamiales; family Lamiaceae; genus Perilla; species Perilla frutescens. Next base: position 22,249,054 of record BRKX01000010.1, on the reverse strand, counting down.
TATGCTTTTGCTCCAGTTTTTGGCAGAAGACGATTAATGCACCCTTGATAGAGCCAAAAATCGTACAAGAAATTGAAGTGGGTTGTTGTGCAACCAAATTAAAATAAGGGGAAAATCAAGTGGATTAGCAAGTTTGGGCCATTAAAAAAAATGTGTTTTGGGTTCGTTTCAATAAATGAATTCCGGCCCAATATCATAAGTCATGTCTAGTGTATCAAGACAAAATCATAATTGGGCTTTTTGCGGCCCAATTTATTCAAACAAATTCAAGAGCTCCTAGATATGAGTATAAACTATCTAGCAAAACTTAATTGAATTGAAGAACTCCTAGATATGAGTATAAACTATCTAGCAAAACTTAAAATAAATTGAAGAACTCCTAGATATGAGTATAAACTATCTAGCAAAACTTAATTGAATTGAAGGACTCCTAGATATGAGTATAAACTATCTAGCAAATTTTAAATTGAGCTTAAGAACTCCTAGATATGAGTATAAACTATCTAGCAAATTTTAAATTGAGCTTAAGAACTCCTAGATATGAGTATAAACTATCTGACAAATTCTAAAATAAATTGAAGAACTCCTAGATACGAGTATAAACTATCTAGCAAATTGTAAATCGAGCTGAAGCACTCCTTGAAACGAGTTTAAACTTTCTAAAATAAATCTAAGATCAAGAACTCCTAGATACGAGTAAAAACTATCTAACCAAATTTTCAAAATATGAGACTCGTCCATCTTCAAGGCGACTTGCTCATAGACTCACCTCATGGGGGCATTTGTAAGCAATCAAATTTTTATCACCAATCAAATGGTGACATGTGGAAATTAAATAATTGAAATATTCAAATTATATTATTTATTTATATTTTTAGGAATTTTAATTCCTAAATTAAATAAATAAATTGATATTCAATATGTGGAAAAAATCTCGACTAATAGAAATGCGACACGTGACGAGCTCACACAAGAAATGACCACATTCTTGTAGAGAATCACAAAGGGCACAAGGCACCGATGAAACGATGCCACGTAAGCCCTAATGAATACACCAATGAAATGACGCCACCTAAGCCCTAAATGCACCCTCTTTTGCCTATAAATAGAGGGCTTGGTCTAAGAAAACCACAACAAGTTCAAGAGCTCAAGTTTAGAGAAGGATTCGTGAGATAAAGCTCTCTTCAATCTTCAAGGCGTTCAAGTTGGAGATTCGAGACGTTCTTCGCGTTCCTCATCAAGATCATCCCAAATTCGATGTTCGATCCGGATCCAAGGTGCTCGGCCCTCTGATCGGCATTATCAACCTCAAATCCTCAAGAACAACTTGAAGATTCAAAGCATTCTTCAACAAATCGTCCTAAAAACTACGTTTGATTCAGAATCAAGATGAAAATCCTTCGAATCGACGTTATAAACCTCAAAGCATCGGGTTCCTGAAGATCGAAGAGTAAGAACAACTTGAAGATCTTGAAGAACAATGATGATCAAAGTTTGAAGAGAAGAATCAGAAGATTTAAATAGAGAATCGAACCACAAATTGTAATTTCAATCCAAAATCTTTTATTTGTATAATTTTCCGGTGTTTATTAATTTAAATACTCGGAATTTGTGTTACACCTGGTATTCGGACAATCTGCTTGAGAGTTTCAGTTTCATGTTCACTTGACTGTGAGTGAACATCTTCTGGTACATCTTCTGACTAGACAACTTTCTTGACTTTCTTAGAAGGACCAGTAATCTCAACAGCTTTTCTTTTCTTTATAGAGATAGTAGTGGATGGTGGAGTGATGGAAGCTCGGCTTCGAGTCACAGGAGTTCTAGGCACTAACTGTACTACTGCAATGGAGGCCTTCTTTCTGGGGGTTTTCTTCTTAACGGGTGATCTGGCAAACGGATCATACTAAGCATATGCAAGCAACTTCTCCTGTTGTGGAACAGGAGTCTTCTCAGCAGATTCAGAGGATGAACTCTGAATGACTTCTTTTTCTGCAGGATCAGCAACTAAAGGTCTGTGAATGACCTTATTTTTTCCTTTGGCAAGAGCAGCAGCTATGGATTTCATCTTTAGGCTTAAGAGAATATCATCTTCCCTATCTTCATCATCACCTTTTGTAACAGAAGGTTGCACAGGCAATTTCGGCACAACACCAGCTGGAGTAGATGTCTCAGCAAGACTTTTCTCTGTAACATGTGCCTCAACATGTTCAGGCACATCTGAAGGCTCAACGTGATCATCAGCAGCAAATCCCTTCTCTTTCTGAAAGGCTTGGGCAGTAGGTGCTGTGATGATCTTCTTTGATGAATGGACTATAGTCTTCTTGGATTTCTTAACTACAGTTCCCTTTGTTCTAGCCTTCTTTCTGTTGACATCATATGACTTCGCAACTTCCTTTAACAGATCATTGATTGATATACTTTGGGTCTTTGATTTCTTTATAGAAGAAGCAATTTCTTGCTCTTCTGTCTCCAAATCTTCTTTATCATCGTCTCCATGGAATGTCTCGATCAATTCGTCTGTATCTTTGCTTGAGGATTCATCATCAAGTGTCCTCTGGCTTCTTGTAGGTTGATTCTCCATGAACCTGCCTGTCGAACTCGTCTTCATCGTAGAACTGATCTTGGGGTTTAGAGTATGTAACCTTTCCATACCTCATTCTGGGATTTACGACTTTCTTGGGATGTACGAGCTTTCTTTTTGGAGCCATTGAGAAATATATGGGTATTTGACAAGGTAAAATAGTAAGAAAATCAATGGCAAATAATTGAAGAAATTCAGAAAAATCAGAGGATTTATCGAGAGAGAAGGGTGTTTTTTATTTCAAAAATTTTGAAAAGTGAACGTTCTCTCTAAACGGCTAAACATATATATAAGAGTATATTCCATTCTCAGGTTTCCGTTAGACTAAAAAATCAGAGAGAAATCCTGATAAATCAGAGATGACGATATCATGTCAGAACTAGCCGTTGACAAAGATGTACACAGAGTTTGAATCATGATCATGTACATCTGTACGAAACATTTATAGGAATATTCAGTCCCTTTGTGCAGGAATGCTTCTTTCCTGCTGAATGTGAAATAGTCACACTCATACCCCTCTTCTTGGTATTACTGAACCAAGCACACCTCAAGAGATGCTCTGAGTTTCTCAAATCGAGTTGTATCCAATCCCTTGGTTAACAAGTGAGCTAGTTGATCTTCAGTCTTCATGTGTTCAATCTTTAGCACTTCTTCTTTAACCAACTATCTGATGAAGTGATGTCTGATGTCTATATGTTTGGTCCTTGAATGTTGCACTGGATTTTTTGAGATGTTGATAGCACTTATGTTATCACAGTACAGAATCGGAGTATCATGACTAACTTCATAGTCTTTCATCATCTGCATCCTCTAGATGATCTGAGTAGAGTTGCTTCCTGCTGCAATGTATTCTGCTTCTGCTGTAGATAGGGATATGTAGTTCTGCTTCTTACTGAACCAAGAAACAATATTATTTCCTAAAAAGAAACAAGCACCTGAAGTGCTTTTTCTATCATCTGGAGATCCAACCCAATCAGCATCACATTATGCAGTAATACTTGCGTTTGTATATGAAGTATACCACAAACCATAATCAGCAGTTCCATTGATGTACTTGATAATGTTCTTAACAGCCTTCATGTGACTCTCCTTAGGACAGGCCTGATACCTGGCACACACTCCCACACTGTATGCTATATCTTGTATGCTTGCAGTGAGGTATAGAAGACTACCAATCATGCTTCTATAGAGAGTTTGATCAACTTCAGTCCCTGAATCATCTTTTCCAATCTTGACTGTGGTGCTAATAGGAGTTCGTTTGTGTTTTGAATTTTCAAGCTCGAACTTTTTCACCATATTTCTTGCATACTTAGATTGAGAGATGAATATCCCTTCTTCTGACTGCTTTATCTGGAGTCCTAAAAAGTATTTTAGATCTCTAACAAGGCTCATCTCAAATTCAGTTTCCATGTCCCTGATGAAGTCCTTGACCATCTTATCAGATATTGATCCAAACACTATATCATCCACATATACTTGAACCACAATTACTTGTGATTTTTCCTTCTTGATGAATAGTATTTTGTCTTCTCCTTCTCTGTTGTAGCCCTCCTTGCTTACTAGATATGTAGCCAGTCTTTCATACCATGCCCGAGGAGCTTGCTTTAAACCATAGAATGCCTTTTTTAGTTTGAACACAAACTCTGGATGATGTGGATCTTCAAATCCTTTAGGCTGTGCAGCAAACACATTCTTCTTCAAGAATCCATTTAGAAAATCACTCTTGACATCCATCTGATATAGTTTAAACTTCATGATGCATGCCATGGCTAGAAGAAGTCTGACTGATTCAATCCTTGTGATTGGAGCAAAGGTTTCATCAAAATCAATGCCTTCAATCTGAGAATAACTTTGTGCAACCAGTCTAGCTTTGTTTCTTTTAAATTTTCCAGCTTCATCAGTCTTGTTCTTGAAAATCCACTTAGTTCCAACAATATTGACTCCTTCAGGTTTCTGCACCAGATCCCAGACATCATTCTTTTTGAACTGAAGCAGTTCTTCCTGCATGGCTTCTATCCAGTAGTCATCTTTAAGAGCTTCTTGAATATTCTTGGGTTCAATCTTGGAAGTGAAACAGACATAGGATATTTCATTATACATCCTTTTTCTCAGAGTGCTCCTGGTCATCCTTCCTTTATGAATGTCTCCTATTACTTCTGAAATAGGATGATTCTTGATGATTTGCTTTGAAGGCTTTCTATACCTTGCTGTCTGTTCTTCAGCTTCTTTGTCTGTATCATCATGAATCTTAGGATGTTCGAACACATCTGTGTGAACATCATCTTCAGGAGTATTGATAGTATTGTCCTGATCATCAAATCTGACATTGACTGTCTCTATTACAGCCTTTGTGTCTTTGTTGTAAATCCTGTATGATTTACTATTTCTGGAGTATCCAACAAACATGTCTTCAACTCCTCTTTTGTTCATCTTGCTGAGATACTCTCTATCATTGAGTATGTAACATGTGGTTCCAAACACATGAAAATACTTCACTGTTGGCTTCTTTTCATTCCAAATCTCATATGGAGTAGTGAGAGTACTTGGTCTGAGATGAACTCTGTTGCTTATGTGACATGTTGTGTTGATAGCTTCTACTAAGAACATTGCAGCAACTCCTTTAGCAGCAATCATGGTCCTGGCCATTTTCTGGAGGGTTCTGTTTTTCCTTTCCACAGCTCTATTCTGCTGAGGAGTTTTGGGGGCTGAGTACTCATGATTGATATCATTCTCACTGCAGAATGTATCAAAGTACTGGTTCTCAAATTCCTTGCCATGATCACTTCTGATTCTGATAATCTGATCATCCTTCTCAATTGTGATTTTGCAGGCTAATCTCTTGAATGCTGTGAAAGCTTTACTCTTGTCTATGAAAAAATCAACACAAGTAAACCTTGAGTAATCATCAATGCAGACAAGGACATACTTCTTTCCTCCATAACTTTCCACAACCATAGACCCCATTAGATCCATATGAATGAGATCTAGTGTTCTCTGGGAAGTTCTGTCTTGCACTTCTTTATGTTGAGATCTGGACTATTTTCCAATCTGACATGGACCACAGACTTTGTCTCTGTCAATTCTAATCTGAGGTAGTCCTCTGACAATCTTCTTACTAATGATCTTCTGGAGATTTCTGAGGTTGATGTGTCCAAGTTTCTGATGCCAGATCTCTAACTGTTCAATAGATGTTCTTTGACATGTTAAAGAACATCGTACAGGAACATGTAGCTGATAACAGTTGTCAGCTGATCTCTTCCTTTCCATGAATAAGTCATTGTTCTTATTCATAATTTTGCAGCTTTGCTTGGTGAAGACTACTGTCATGTTATCATCACATAATTGACTGATACTAATTAGATTAGCTTTGAGTCCATCAACTAGCATAGCTTTCTTGAGTTTGGGCATTCCTTCAACAGTCAGTTCTCATTTTCCCATAACTTTACCTCTCTTTCCATCTCCAAAGGTAATAAAGTCTGACGAGCAAGCTTTCAAATTCTTAATCACAGAGCAGTTTCCTGTCATATGTCTTGAACAGCCACTGTCAAAGTACCAGCTTCTTTTATCCCCAACTCTCAAAGAAGTATGAGCAATTAGACTGGTCTGCTTGACAATCCATTGTTTTTTTCTGTACAGACTTCTTTCTTTGTTGAGTAGTTGTTTTCTTTTGAGTGTTGCTGGAATGCTGAGCTACAAATCTTCTCCTCATTCTTTTCAGATCAAAGAGATACTTCTCACAGTGTGGTCGAATGTGGCCTTTTTCTTCATAATAGTGGTAGATAATTCTTTTCCTGTGTCCATTATTGGTAGTCATCCTTTTGTTAATGTTCTTCTGGATGGTCTGAACATTATGTTGTACATGCGCTGTCTGGCTTTTACTGGCTTTGACAAACACTGTCTTGGATTCTCCACCATTGTATCCAAGACCTGGATAACTTTTTCTAGAATGTCCTGGATTAGTAAGAATCTTGTCAAGATTCTCAGCTCAATTGTTCAGCATGTTAACATTCCTTTTTATGAACTTTAGCTCTGTAGTCAGTTCTTCAATCTCTTTCTTCTGCTATTGGATAATGGCCTTCTGTTCTCCATCAGACTTGATCAACTTCTCATTTTCTTTGAGAAGATTTTTGTTGTGAGATTGCAGAGTTTTGTTGATCTCAGCTACTTCAAGCCATTTTTTATACATCTCCTTGTATGTCTGAATAAACTCCTCATTACTGACATCATCGTTGTCTGAGTCTTCATCATCATCTATAAGTTTGAAAGAAATTTAAATAAGTAATTAAGGTTGGATGTCAGTCACGACTTTAAGAGTCAATTTTCGTGAAAATCGCCTTTTCAGAAAATATAATCTTAATTCTTTTATGGCCATTCGTGGTCTCATTAGAAAGGATTTAACTAAAGAAGTATACCGGTGTTTTCGGAGTTTAAATCTAAAGTCATTTGAGTTTCCGGTGATGAAAAATGTATTTAAAAGGCGAATGAATAGTAACTTTTGCTTGCGTTCGTGTTTTGAGAAATTTACGAAATCCTCCTCATTGATCCAAGTCCAGTTCTGTCAGCCTCCTTTTATGAGAAATGACTTAAGGATTCTGTTGGCATTCACGGATCTCCATTCTGAGGTCAATCGAACGCTCGGGAGCAAAATCTGTCAGTCTGAGTGAATAGTAAAAAGTAATTCCAAAAAGGGAATCCTTACTTGTCTTTCTTTTGACAACCCCGTCTTCTTCATGAATCAAGTTGGTTCACTAGTATTTGAGCCAACGAGTTTCCCGGTATTTTTAGATTTCGTGTCTGAAGTCATTTGGACCTCGACATCGAATAAAACAGCTTTTAACCGAACCTGGGGTAACTTTTGCAGTATTCCCGCACTGCAATGGCTTCCAAGGGACGCTAAAGCTTCTCCTATAAATAGAGGGCCACCCCTTTTGCATTTCTTTGTTCATTATTCATCCATTTCACTTCTAAATCGAGAGGGTGAGAAGCTTTGAAAGCCGAGAGAGTTCTATCAAAGTAAAAAAATGTTCTTCATTAGTGTTCTTCAAGACGACGAGCAGAGTAGCGTGGAAGGGATGCGGCGAGGGAATGTGCTAGGGGCGCTGTTGGGTCGTAGCAGGCGGCTCTGCCACCGTTGCGACTCGAAGAGACGCCGAGCTAGCCACATTCCTTCAACGCACCTAACCCCGTCCATTTTTGTTCGTCGGTCTCGACTCCATTTCTTTTCCGTCTTTTAAATTCCGCATTTACTTTCCGTTCTTTACGTTCTTCGCGTTCTTCATTATTACTCGTCTAAGTTGTATTTCGATTTTTATTGAGGTTCCAAGATAATAACGTTACACTATATTTTCCGCTTTATTCCTGTCGTTATTATTCTTAAGATTAGCCTCGTTTATTCCGGTAAATTCAGTTCAAACTATATTTAAGAGTTTTCATAATTATTCTAATTATTAAGGAGGATTATCGTGTTTATGCCGTTATAATGCCAAAATTCTTTTAAGTTAAAGCATGTTGTTGCATGTTAATTTTGAGTATGTTGTTATTAAGAAATTTTGGGTTAAGTGTTCTTCGTGTTCTTCATGTTCGTCGAAAGAAATCAACGAACACGAAGAACCCAGTTGAAGATCACCCAGAACTGGGTTGATGAGAGAGAAAGGGAGAGAGCCCCGGGGGGGGGGGTGGGGGGGGTGCGCTGCCGCGCCACACTGCTCTCGGCCTCCACAAGCCCACCGAGGATAGGGTGCCCCACCGGCACACCATGCGCCGCGGCGGGGGGCTGCCCGCCGGCGCCCAGGTGTGCCGCAGCGCCCCCCCTCTCCATGTTGCTTTTCTCCGTTTCTTTTCCGACTATTTTCATACCCTCTTCCCGAGTTTTTCGAGATTTTCAAATCATGTTATTTCCAAGCTATTTTCAAGTTTAAATTTTAGAGAAGCATTCAAGTTATTTCCGATTTATTTCGAATAAGCTATTCAAGGTTATTTTCCGTCTAAAAATTGAGAAATCAAGTCGGGAAGTTCCTTAATTAAATAAATCCTTCTCGGATCTTTATAAAGTCATAAAGTCGTGCTATCCATGATTAAGTCCTAATTAGAAATATTTAAGATGGGTATTATTTAATTCCATGTTTATAGCTAGAAATCCTCGTAGTAGGCCGCTAAGTCGATAATTCGACTTTTGTAGGACGAAGTGAGCCTCGTGGGAATTCTAAGAAGGATCATCAACTCGTTGTCTCATCTTCTGCTCCATGTTCGAGGTGGGTAAATCTATACTCATCTAAAATTTGAGATAATAAGCTCTAGAAGCATATAGGACAAATGAGATATCCAATAAAGCATTTTTGCTCTGCCTGATTGATCTCTGTACAAGGAATAAAGGAAAGGACGATATTATGTTATAACTGAGTTCTCAAGCATGTTTAGAATGTATAGAGATGCTAGAAGTGTTAAAGTTTTGTTTATACTTAGCATGAGATATTTAGAATCGTCTTTAGTTGCAATTCGTATTTATTTATGTTTATCTCTCATATTCGAATGTTTATGCTTGTTAAAGCTCATACAATTGAGGATTAAGGATTGCCTTTTAAGGTAGCGTAAAACCCCTTATAGGCCGAGATCATGTTATATCAAAGGATTAGTACCTAGACGTGCTCTAGGATTGGTCTTGATAGCAAGGTTAAGGAAGGAAGGAACTTAGCATTTCACTTAAGCAGGATTTAAGCTCAGAACTTTTAAGGGAGTCACTGCTGGGTGTTTTCTCTCGCAAACTTGTTGGGATATTCGAGGTAACCCCTCTTCTATCCCATGGCATGCCTAAGGGTGCAGTTGGCATCAGGTTTGAGCCAAGTTGGGCCCAAAAGAAAAGAAAAAGGTTTTACAGATATGGAGAGGGCTTTTGCGTTTTGCTCTCCATATACCGTCAGTTAATTATTGGATATCTTGAAGTTATTAAAGTGTTTTTGCTAAAACCCACTGAGTACATTAGTGCTCATGCCCCCTCTTTTTCAAATGTTTTCAGGTTGAGATGCTGAGGATGTTGGTGGCTGTGGATGTGGGTTGGCTGCCAAGATTATTCTGGTATTATCTAAATTTCTTTTAAAATCCCATGATGTTTCTGCTACTCTGATACACTCTTTCTAATTCCGTTTAAGTTCTGCTATGATCGTCAAGACTCTAAGAATATCTCCAGACATGATTAAATATTTATAAGATGCGTATTATGTTTATTTCCGTTTCTCGAGTATGATTTCCATTTGCCTATGAAGAGGCTTATTCACGTTGATATCTGTTATTCGTTTTGACCTATGAATGGGTCTATGCTTGTTGGTATCTGATTAGTTAAGCCGTTTTATTCCACTTAAGCATGTTTCCATTTTAACTCAAGTAAACCTGAGCATCACCATCTATCTTCCAAAGCATATCTTTATTCCTAAGCTTCTTCGTTAATCTCCCATCTTTATTCATTAATTCCTTAATAACACCCCGTCCCCATTCGTTAATCCCTATCTTGGGACCGGGTTGTTACAGATGGTATCAGAGCGGGTTTGCAACTCTGCAGACCTGTCTCTTTGTTTAAGTTAAGCTAAAATGTTTATGTGAATATAAGTTGTTCTTTGATAAGTTAAAACAGCAACCCACAGCTCGTCATCCCTCGTATCCTCAACCAAAAATCAAGGTATGATAGTATAGAAATTTTGGATGTTGGATTCATGATTTTTGGAATAAAGGAAGGGAAAAGATTTGAGCAAGCATACCTGTTTTATGGATAAGAGAAAAACCGTGAGAATGAAATTCCAAGTAAAAGGTGTTCGGGTAAGATGATTTCCTAGATGGAAAGTTTGTGAAAAGATTTTTTCGATCCCAAAAAGGCTTAAATTCATTTCTCGAAATTTTGACTCAAAGAAAAGGTAAACATGTATGACTTTGGGCACCAAATTTTTTTATAAAATTGTCAACTTCTTATTAAAAAGGAGCTATGCATGCAAGATTAATCTAGACGTTAGTTTGATCTCAGTAGGACCTTAGGTCTCCCTTTTATAATCTAGACTGATTAAGCTATTCTCTTCTAGATGGTTAAGAGTCATTCGACAGCTAGGAAAAGCGTGCCTCTTTTTCACCCTGTGCAAGAGAAGGTTGAGAGGTTCAGAAGGGAAACCTGGAATGGCAACGAGTAGTTGCTGTCTTATATGGCAAGATACTTCGAAAGGTGGGCTTGGACGAACGGCTACGGAGGAGAGCCCGGAAGCGTATCCGACTTGGAAACATGCATCCGCATGTATGAGCATGCGCCACCTGCTTGGAGGCCTACGATGTACCGTATCCTGCAAAGCATGATCACCCGTGATCCTGAGACGTACGCCGAGATCGGAAATCTGACAGAGTTTTCATCAGCCTTAATGGCTCATTGGGTGTCGGAGTATGGCCACATGTACGCCTTAGCCGAGCAGCAAGCAGACGAGCAAAACCTCTCTCTCATGGTAGAGTTAGAACTGTAAAGGGCGACTCTCAACAGTCCCCCTGGATTTCAAGCGCCACGCCCTCACGACGAAGGAACCTCAGAAGCGGGACCCTCAAATGTCCGAATTGTGAACCACACCGAGTCTCTGTTTTCCTGCACTCCTCAAATGAACCAGTGGACCCCTGTGTCCGCTTCTCAGGGTCTGGGACAGTGTATGCCCCATCAGTATCCTGAAGGGTATGTCCGCATGAGAACATTCAAGTTCAGCGTCCCAGAGACAGTTGATGTTGGAGACAAGGAAGAAGAAGATGAGGACCCAGAAGAGGACGAAGAGGAAGTAGGATCACCATGAAAAGAAAAAAGGGAAGGGACCGACTTATGATTGAGCGTTAGTAGGAAGTATAGGAGGTGTTGCTGTTAAAATACCTGGTTGTCTGATCTATCTGCTGTCTGTCTGTATTTCTGATGTCCGTTTAATCCGTTTTAACCAAGACTCTAATATGTAATATATGCTTTAACCTCTCTAGACCCAAATAACGGCAGTGAATTTTCCAAGAGACTGCCCTATTTTGTTTGTAACTCATAACTTCCGTTATGTTATCGATGCCAAAATCCTCATAATGAGGTAATTTTTCCCATTATGTTTGAATGACGTTTAAATTTCCGCCTTATTTGATTTATCTTAAATTAAAGACCTTATCGAAAGCTATCCTTTCAATTGTGTGAATTCAATCAAGCGTCGCTAATATCTAGTTCTTTAGGATGCCGCCCCGAAGACGTCAAGCTGAGAACGAAGATGAGAACGAACCCGAGAAAGTCCCAAACCCCAGTCCAAGAGCCGAAAGTGTGTTTCTCAAACACAATCCTCCATCATTTAATGGTTTAGGAGATCCAATGGATGCCGAAAAATGGGTTCGCTCCTTAGAGCGAATTTTCAATTTCATAGCTTGTTTGGAAGAAGAGAAGTTAAGTTGTGCTCTTTTCATGCTGACGGATGATGCAGACTACTGGTGGGAGTCCGTTCGAAGGACCATAACCCTAGAGCAATGGGAGGACTATAGTTGGGAAGATTTCAAGCACGACTTATATCAGAAGCACATCCCGGATTGTTATCGAGAGGCAAAAGAGATGGAGTTCTGGAACCTAAAGTAAGGAAATAAGACAGTGTCAAATACGATAGGGAGTTCAATCAATTGTCAAGGAATGCTCCACATCTAGTGGACACAGACGTTAAGAAAACACGCAAGTTCAAGAAAGGACTTAGATCCAAGATTGGCATAGCCCTCGCCGGGCAAGAAGACATGTCTTATGCTCGAACCTTAGCCAAAGCCTTAAGCATAGAAGCCATTCTCCCTCTAGAGAAAGTTCAGCCCCCTCAGTCATCTAGCGATCCAAAAAGAAAAATAAAGTGGGAAGAAGGAAGAAGAGATGACCGAGGAAAGAAACCCCACTGGCAAAGCCGAGAATCAAGAGTGCCTCGTAGTCAGCCTGGCAAAACTCCTAGCTTTAGGCTATGTCAAAGGTGTGGAAGGATGCATCCTGGAGTCTACTGAGCAAATCAAATTGGGTGCTACAACTGTGGTGAAGAGGGGCACTTCAAGAGAGAGTGTCCTAAGGGAAACAACAGACAATCTCAAACACCACAACAACCTATGTACCCGCAACCACTTAAGCAACTTCCTGGAAATTAGCCAAGGCTGCAGCAAGGAGGACCTCAGGGTCAAAGGCTGGGGATAAATCCAAGGCCGAACCAAGGACGAGATCAAAGGTCTAACCAAGGACTAAGGCCGCCTCAGCCAGCTCGTACTTATGCTCTCAATCAGCAGCAAGCTGGTAAGGCCTCAGGTAATCTAGCAGGTATTATTACCCTCCTCGAGACGCCAGTTTTAGCTCTCTTCGATACTGGAGCATCGCATTCATTTATAGCTAAATCTGTTTGTAAGAAACTAAAGATAAAATCCGAGAATGCTAAGAATGCTCTTGAGATAAGTATTCCCTCTGAAAAGAGAATGATGTCTAGGAAGGTCTGCTCTAACCTAGAATTGAACATAGAAGGGGAAAATTTTAAGTCAAATCTTTATATGATAAAGATTCAGGACTTCGATATAATCCTAGGAATGGATTGGTTAGCCTCAGCTTATGCTTTCATAAGCTGCCCTAAGAGGGAGGTAGTGTTTCGACTACCCGGGAAACCCGAAGTGAAAATCTACGGATCAAGACTGGGAACCAAAATCCTAGTGATATCCGCCCTGAAGGCTACTAAGATGATAAGGAAGAATAGCTGCCAAGCATTTTTAGTTAACCTAATAAGGAAGGAGGAATGAGAGCTTTCAATCAAAGACGTTCCAATCGTAAGAGAATACCCCGACGTATTCCCAAAGGAGCTGCCAGGACTGCCTCCAGAAAGGCAGGTAGAGTTCACTATCAAATTGGAACCAGGAGCCGCCCCAGTTTCGAAAGCCCCCTACAGAATGACGCCTAAGGAGTTGCAAGAACTCAAAGTTCAACTGCAAGAGTTATTAGACCTAGGCTTTATCCAACCTAGTGTGTCGCCTTGGGGAGCTCCAATCTTGTTCGTAAAGAAGAAGGATGGCACATTAAGAATGTGTATTGACTATAGAGAGCTCAATAAGCTAACCATCAAGAATCGATACCCTCTCCCAAGAATAGACGATCTCTTTGATCAACTCAAGGGAGCAAGTGTCTTCTCCAAGATAGACTTAAGATCTGAGTATCATCAATTGAAGATCGGAAAGGAGGATATCCCTAAGACTGCTTTTAGAACTCGCTATGGGCATTACGAGTTTGTGGTAATGCCATTTGGATTGACCAACGCCCCAACAGTGTTCATGGATTTAATGAACCGGGTTTTTCACCCGTATCTAGATAAGTTTGTTCTAGTTTTCATAGATGATATCCTCATCTATTCCAAGGATGAAGAGGAGCATCAAGAACACCTAAGAGTGGTGCTAGAGATGTTAAGAAGAGAAAGACTTTATGCTAAGTTCAGTAAGTGTGAGTTTTGGCTCAATGAAGTTATGTTTTTAGGTCATAGTTTTGGTAGAAGGAATCAAGATAGATCCAGCCAAGATTGAAGCCGTAAGCAGCTAGAAGTCTCCAAGAAGTGTGAACGAGATAAGAAGTTTTCTAGGACTCGCTGGATATTATCGCAGATTCATCGAAGGATTCTCGACGATATCTAAGCCCATGACGCGATTACTAAAGAAGGACTTCAAGTTCAAATGGACGCCCGAATGCGAGAAAAGTTTCCAAACTTTGAAGAAGATGCTAACCACAGCCCCTGTGTTGGCCATTCCGGAAGGGAATGAAGATTTCGTGGTTTACGCAGATGCATCGTAGAAAGGATTAGGATGCGTACTAATGCAGATGGGAAAAGTGATTGCTTATGCTTCAAGACAGCTTAAGGATCATGAGCAGAACTACCCTATGCATGACCTAGAGCTAGCAGCAGTCGTTCATGCGCTGAAGATCTGGAGGCACTATCTCTACGGAGCTAAGTGTGAGATCTTCTCAGATCACAAGAGCTTGAAGTATTTCTTTGAGCAAAAGGATCTTAACATGAGGCAAAGAAGATGGTTAGAACTTGTAAAGGATTATGACTGCACGATTCACTACCACCCAAGCAAGGCGAATGTGGTAGCAGATGCCCTAAGTAGGAAAGAGAAGATAGAATTATGACTTATTCTAGTCCAATAGGATCTTCGCAAGGAATTCAAGAAGTTAAGGATCGAGGTGCTAACACCATCCGAGACCATTCAAGCCCAAGTTGCCATGATAGTCACTTAGCCCGACCTAAGGCAAAGAATAATTGAAGCTCAGAGAGGACACGAGTTTCTCAAAAAGAAAAGACTAGAAGCACGATCTGATAACTCACAAGATTTCGTGGAAACCGCCGATAATGCGCTCTTATTGAAAGGAAGGCTTTGCGAAAGGTTTTTGCAAAAGCTTATCAAAACTTGAAAGATTTCACATGAACCCTCTTTGCTTCAAGTGTTCGGTCATAATACAGAGACACCTCTAATACTTAGGCTAACTCCTACACTCCTTCTTCTCATCCCAACAATATTTAGATTACATACTTATACATTTATTCTTTGTTTATAGTTGCTCTAGATCATAGTCAACATAATTAACAAGATTTATGTTTACATAACATTTGTGTTCTAAACTTGATTTATCCACAACTTTCAATAGCAAAAACAATGGATCCAATAGCATCCTAACTAAAATATGAAACCATAGATGCGTAGCTCGTAAGAGGGGATTTCTTACCATGAATTATATGTAGAGTTTCAGCTGGAGAAAGGTCGGAAACAAGCTGTCAATGCAGCAGCAACAACAACTGCAGTCATCGATCGACGTCCGACAAGGTTTTTTCATCATCTTTCGACATAAATACAATCAACCAAACAACATCAAAATGAGAATACGATTCTATAAACATAAGAATTGTAGGGAGAGGTTTCTAACCATGTGTGGAATGATGGGTTTTGATCGCCGAAAAGGTTGTAGAAGGATCATCTTAGCAGCAGCAGCTGGGCACCTGATGCTGACAACAATTTTACGCTACCTTTTGGCATGATTTCAGTGGAGCAAACAACTTCTGATTCACGATTAGAAGCTAGATATGCGTAGCTCATAAGAAGAGCTTCGAAACAATATAAAGTTGGGGCAAATCCGACGGTCAGATCAGCGGAAAATCGCACCGCAAGTTGGCTACGGTACAAGGTGCATGGCGGGCAGCACCTTTCGATGGTTTTCGCTTTCGTTTTCACTTTTCTGGACACCTACTTGAGCGAAAACTTTCACAACTGCTATATAACTAACGAAAGGAGGATCATGGTATAATTTTTTTTTTGGTTATGGTTTTGCTAATGAACGACAGTGACTAATATGAAGGAGACGATGGAAATTTTTCTCTTCCATTTCTTTTCTTTTGCTTTCTCCTTCCCCTTTTCCTTTTTCATAGCAAACCCCCCAGTTATATATATCCAATGTAAATATACATATAAACACTTGCTCATTCAAACAATCTACAAATGAGCAACGATGTTTGTACATCTGCGGAGGGAAGAAATGAAGAAGGAGCTTGTAATCTTTTTTTTCTTTTTCTTTCTTCTATTTTTTTCCCTTTTTCATTTTCAATATTTACCATTTTTTTTATTATATCTATAACCCAACAGCTATAAGATTTTAACGATCCATACATAAAATAGATATAAAATTTACAAAATTTAGTTTGATGAGGCAACTGGAGTTTTAGCCAAAATGGTTAAAAATTAATGGGAATCAAATTATAATGTTGGGTTGCACTTTGAAATAAATTGAGTTTATTTTTCTTAATAAAGTAACTCATTGGAGATCTATGAATTTTTAATTTAGATGATCTTCGTGTCAAAGTAATACTCTTGATGTCTTCTTCCATTTTACTGTCTAAATTTCAATATTTATTATTTAAATAAAATACTTAAATAAATTTCAAACTAAATTACAACCTATAATTGTCGGGTGTTACAACATGAGATTGAAAAGGAAAACGCCCCCAGAATCCAGATACATCCCATCATTAATTATAGTTTAAGCTACACCTAAAAGGGATTTAATATTCAATATGAAACTACATATTGACATTCTTTTCATTAATATGCTAGTAACTTACTAGCAGTGCCATTGGAGGGTCTATCTAATGTAGTGCCTGTGCGTCACGTTGCACCCCACGGATATATATATATATATATATATATATATATAGGAGTTGGTTATAATAGGAACTAAGTTTGGTGTGAGAACGTGAGAACGAGTTTGTTTAGTGTAATTTCAGTGCTTTTCTTATTTTATTTTGGTGCTAAATCATCTAGCACTAAAATACAATAAGAAAAGCATTAAAAAAAAATTAAAAAATTGCATCAAAATACAGTAAGAAAAGCACTAAAATTATACTAAACAAGCCCGTTCTCACGTTCCTACATGAAGCACTGTTCTCATGTGAACCAAATCCTATATATATATATATAGGAGAGGGTTATGGTCTAAAATGTTCCTAATGTGTTAAATGTGAATTAATCTAAGCCATTGATACATTGATCTGGATGTCTTATATTAGTTTTGGACAAATTTGTGTAAAGTTATCATATGTTAATCTGAAAGGGCAAAGATGAATTTTTGCAATATTGTGTTTTGAGTTTCCGTTTTTTTTTTGCAATTAATTTTGGAAATTTAATCCTTAGTAACCCCCACTCAAATGAGGATTTAATTATTACAGGAAGATTGATTCTTTTTTTTTTTCAATAATACTAGTAGATTCTTTTATTATCATTAGAAAAAATATATTCCATGTTTTTTTTTTTTGCAGTTTTAAATATTGGCAAAGATTCAATAAAACCCAACAAAATTACCTTAAGCTTAAAAAAACACTTTATTTTTTTATAAAAATAGCATCTTAAATTTTAAAAATAGCATTGAAAATTTAAAAAATAGCACGTGAACGCGTTTGAAATTTAAAAAATAGCTAGCGGATGTACATTGAACATTGAACATTATTGTTTATGGAAATTATCGTACAATCTTATTGAGTATAATAACATCACAAACACATACAAAAATATTATGAATTAGTTAATCAACAATTTTTATAAAAAATACCCCAAACTTTTAAAAAATAGCATTTTGAATTTTAAAAATATCATCATAAGTTTAAATAATAGCATGTGAATGCATTTGAAATTTAAAAAATAGCATATGAATGTAAATTGAACATTCATTGCTTATGAAAATTATTGTACATATAACTATATCATGTAAAATAGCATTAGAAACACATACAAAATATTATGAATTAGTTAATTAATTTTTTTTACAAAACGTACCCAAAACTTTTAAAAAATAGCATCTACAATTTAAAAACTAGCGTCTTGAATTTAAAAAATAGCATCAGAAGTTTAAATAATTGCATGTGAATGCATTTGAAATTTTAAAAATAGCATATGAATGAACATTGAACATTCAACATTATTGCTTATGGAATTTATCGTATAACTATATCGTGTAAAATAGCATTAGAAACACATACAAAAATGTTATGAATTAGTTAATTAAATTCTTTTACAAAAAGCACCACAAACTTTTAAAAAATAGCATCTAGAATTTAAAAACTAGCGTCTGGAATTTAAAAAATAGCATAACATATGATTATACATTGAACATTTAACATTACTGCTAATGGAAATTATGAATTAGTTACTTGGAAATTTATGCTAGAAAAATAATCATCATTCGATAATAAAATAATCACGTCTCATAGATATGCATATAACTAAAATAACAGTCTATCAAACATTATGATTTGATTAGCTATGCATATAACTAAAATGGCAATTTTCTCCTTCCTACCAAAAATAAATATGCATCCATCATTAAAAAAAAAATCATCACCGTCTATCAAACAATATTCAATGGATGAGATGCATTCACATTTAACACACTAGGATATTATTCATAATTGAACCCTCTTCTCTCTCTCTCTCTCTATATATATATATATATATATATATATATTTGGTTCAAATGAGGACGGGTGCTTCGTGTACGGACGTGAGGCCGGTGCTTGTTTATTGTGATGTTAGTGCTTTTTTTACTGTATTTTAATGCTATTGTTTCATATTTTTTTTGTAATGCTTTTCTTATTGATTTTAATGTTAAATATTTTAACACCAAAATACAATAAGAAAAGCACTAAAATTAATAAGCACCATCCTCTATTCTCACACCAAACCTAATCCCTATTACAACCAATCCATATATATATATATATATATATATATTACACAAGTATAGTTTAACTCCATTTTCCACCCTCAAATTTATTTATTTTTCTTCTATTTTTCTTATTAGTGATGGTTTGAATAAGAAAAAAGAAAATTGATGGCGCTGCATGTTGTTTTGTAACTATAATTAAGTTATATAATAGCCCCATATCCAGTGATAGGATGTAAATTTAAGTAGGAGTTGGTGTTGGTGATGTAACTATTGCTGCCGGAGAAGGAGCTTTTACCGGCACGGAGGAGGAGTGGCCACAGCTGCCGGCGAAGGTGCTTCTATAGGTGGGGGAATGAGTATTGGTGCTGGGGAAGGAGCTTCATTGGGTGCCTCTGAAGGTGCTTCTACCGGAGCTGGTGTAGGTGCATCTATGGTTATTGGTGCCGGAGAAGGAGCTTCTATGGGTGCCGGAGTAGGCGCTTCAATGGGTGCCGGAGAAGGAGCTTCAATGGGCGCCGGAGTAGGCGCTTCTATGGGTGCCGGAGAAGGAGAATCTATAGGTGAAGGAATGATTATCGGTGCCGGTGAAGGAACTTCAATGGGTGCCGGAGTAGGAGAATCTATGGGTGCCGGAGAAGGAGCTTCAATGGGAGCCGGAGTAGGCGCTTCTATGGGTGCCGGAGAAGGAGAACCTATAGGTGGAGGAATGATTATCGGTGCCGGTGAAGGAACTTCAATGGGTGCCGGAGTAGGCGCTTCAATGGGTGCCGGAGTAGGAGAATCTATGGGTGCCGGAGAAGGAGCTTCAATGGGAGCCGGAGTAGGCGCTTCTATGGGTGCCGGAGAAGGAGAATCTATAGGTGGAGGAATGATTATCGGTGCCGGTGAAGGAACTTCAATGGGTGCCGGAGTAGGCGCTTCTGTGGGTGCCGGAGAAGGAGAATCTGTGGGTGCCGGAGTAGGCGCTTCTATGGGTGCCGGAGAAGGAGAATCTATAGGTGCAGGAATGATTATCGGTGCCGGTGAAGGAACTTCAATGGGTGCCGGTGAAGGCGCTTCCATGGGAGCTGGAGTAGGCCCTTCTATGGGAGCCGGAGGCATGACTGTCGGTGCCGGTGAAGGCGCTTCTATGGGCGCCGGAGGCATGACTATCGGTGCAGGTGAAGAAGCTTCTAGGGGTGCCGGAGTAGGCACCTCTGTAGGTGGAGGAACGATTATCGGTGCCGGTGAAGGCGCTTCTACCGGCGGCGGAGGAGTGGCGGTTGGTGCCGGCGAAGGCGCTTGTATTGGTATGGGAGGAGCTTCTACGGGTGGTGGAAGAGCAGGGGAAATTGGCAGCGGCGGCGGCGATTCATATTGATCGGGTGGAGGTGGTGAAGGACAGAATATTTTGTGGCGGTGGTGGTGCCAGTGACGCCAGTGGTACCAGTGGTGGTAATCGAATGGAGGCCAATATATAGGCCATTCTATGCAATGCTTGTTGTGAAAGAAATTAGCATTAGTAGTTGTTGCGAACATGGAGGAAAAAACTACTAAAACACAAATTTTGAATTTCATTTTGGCTGTGATTGATCTGATTAATTAATTAGCAAACTATATATTTAACTGATTTAAGGCTGATGTTTGTTGCTAATTAGTTCATCAACTTCAGACCATTTATATAGGTAAATATGCATGCATACGCATCAATTATTTTTTCTAGTAATAAATGGCTACTCCCTCTTCTCCCATGCATGTATAGGTTGTCTAGATTAATTAATCTCGATTAAATGAGCTTAACAAAAAAAAAAAAATCAACTTCGTGTTAGCATTACCATGGTATATATTCGGATTACAACTAGTTTAAATAATACTCCAATAACTTAAATCAACTTTGTTTAATTAGCATGTAATTATTCAATGAAGCAAACCAATCAGCGAGTTGTGCAGCAAAAGGCATTCCAATGAAAGGATGCTAAAAATTATAATAATAAAAAAGGTGTTTCTAAATTCTAAATACACCACCAAATTTTTTTACACACCACCAATTAAAATAATTCAAAATTATTAATTATTAAAATTACTAAAATAACCTTTTTCTTACTTTCATACACCCATTATTTATTTTTACTCCACTAAAATAAATGATATAATAAATATTAAAAACTAATAGATTTTTTTTTTTTTTAAATGCAGCCTTCTTCCCTCAACCTCCTTCCTTCCCGTCCCCCTCTTTCAAAATATAAAAAATCGGCAGATTTATAGACTTCTCGGGCGACTGTTGTGGAAGACCACCACATAGATATGACTCAATTCGACAACCGCTGTTAATTCTAACTTCGACACCACTCACTTTAATTGGAGAAGAAAGTAAAATTGAATCAAGAAATAAATTTTGATCCAATCCCATTCAAACTGAAATTTTCAAATATGATGAATGGAGTTCGAAAATTTGTTTTCGAATATGATGAATGAAGCTCGAAAATCTATTTTTCGAAAGGGTAATTAATAGGTTTGAAAATTTCCTCATTTTCGAACCTTTCTTTCTTTGTTCGAAAAATATTTTTCGAACCCTTCTCTCTAGTTTCGAAAAACAATTTTCGAAGGTGTCATCCCCATCAATTTGTAGTTCCAAAAGAAGTGGCGACGGTGGATGAGAAAAGAAGGAAGGGGTGGCGGCGATGGAGGAGTAAAGTGGGGTAAAATCTTTTAGTCCACTTTTCATGTCCTACTATTGTGTCTCATTATAAAATTTAATATTTTAAAAATATTTATTACAAAAATAAATTTTATTATAGTATTACAAATCGTAATCAACATTTATTGCTAAAAATTAAAAAAAATTAAAAATTATATACCCTACTTTTGGAATAATCAACCACAGTAATCAATTATATTAACTAAAAAATAAGAAATAAATATTAAAAAATAAATATAAACCCTAATTGGTGGAATGAACCCTAAATAATAATTAGAAAATTAAATTAAGCCATAACAAATTGACATTTATTGTAGTGCGCAAAGAAAAAATGAAAAAAAATTGTGTACTGTATAATGTAAAAGTGGTGCATAATGAAAAATTGATGACAAAAACTTGTATGGGACCGTCTAATGGGTTGCTTACGTTAGACGGGTCAAATAAAACCCAAACCCGCCCCAAAATCCATTTTCGCGCCCCCACGCGCAACCACTGGAGTATCACTAGATATAAAGTAAAGTATCACTAGGTATAAAGTAAAGTATCACTATGTGTGAAGTATCACTAACTATGAAGTGAAGTATCATTAACTATGAAGCGAAGTATCATTAGATATAAATTTGGCGAAATATCATTAACTATTAAGTGAAGTATCATTAGTTATATATCTAGTGAGTATCATTAACTGTCTGTGAAGTATCATTAATTATGAGATGAAGTATCATTAACTTGGAAGTGGAGTATAATATGATATTATTGATTATTAAACATTAATTATCAAATCCATAATAGATAAATGTCATTAACTATGAGTGGAGTATCATTAACTCAAGTATCATTATTTATGGGTAAAATATCATTAACTCACATGTGAGTATCATTATTTATGGGGTGAAGTATCATCACCTATGGAGTGGAGTCTCATTACTATGGAAAAAAATATCACTAATTACAAAAGAAAGTATCACTAATTACAAAAGAAAGTATCACTAATTAGAAAGAAAAATGTCACTTTAAAACATAGTCTCAAATTGAGAATCGAGTCTATGAATACGATAAAAACTCATTCTTGAGTAAAAAAAATTATTTCATTATCATAGAGAAAAATATTATTGATTACAAAATAAAGTATCACTAATTACAAAACAAAGTAACACTAATTATAAATAAAAGTATCACTAATTAAAAAATGTATCAGTTTAAACATAATCTCAAATTGAGAATCGGGTCTATGAATACAATAAAAACTCATTCTTGAGTAAAAATATTTATTTCATTATCATAGAGAAAAATATCATTAATTACAAAATAAAATATCACTAATTACAAAAGAAAGTAACACTAATTACAATTAAAGTATTATTAAAAATCTTCAACAAAATCTTGATCTTCCACATTTCAAGACCAACAATGACATCCCCCAACACACCTGTGACAACAGATCGGCTACAAACTCAAAATCCAGAAATAGATATAAGAACAGACAACTCCCCAGCAGATTATATGCATCTTCCTTAAATTTAATCGAACAAATAAATCGATTCACAAGTAAAATAAAGTAGAAAATTTAAAAATGTGCATACCAACTGATCTCTTGCTCCAGGTCTATTAAAAGATCTGAATATTGATGGAGTTCGAGAAAATCTTCAAGTTTGTGTACGGCCTCTCTGATTTCCCCATCCAAACTGTCCAACCCCTTGCCTCCGTCTCTGCCGCGATCATCCAGTCATTTGAGGACTTCCTAGAGAGATGTCTCCTCCTTATATGCAAATCCCTGAATTTGTCGAGTGGAAGATTTGATAGAAAATTGAGAAGAATCTAGAAGGTGTTGTGTTGTTTGCTTTAGAGTAATCACACCACCATAAGCCATCTTTGCTCGATCCCTTACACACTCATGAATAGATCTGGATTGGTGAAGGCTCCATCCAAATGGGGGTGAGAAGGAAAAGAGAATTGATGAGAGAGAGTAGAATACATGAAGAATGTAGGGTCTGCTATTTAATTTTTTATGATTTTTCTCTTTTTATATTTTACAAATTCGGGTTGGGTATAAAGATCCGTCTAATGTAAGATATCCGTTAGACGATCTAACAGGAGTGTGCCCCAAAATTGATATCTATAGGTGAAGGGATCATATGAGAATCATTCCCCATGTGAGAATTAGGAACTCACAATTCTATATAATCTATTAAGAATTTGCTCAACACTAACACGAACACGATCTATTTTTTAGAAATATGAACACGACATAAACACGAAAAACACAATTTTTATCATGCCAACATGATACGATAAGAACACGAACACGACAACGACACGTTTATAAAATAACTAATAGTGTATATTAAATTAAAATTAAAATTTGAATAATTAAATTTTAATTTAAATAAATAAATTTTAAATTAATAACTAAGTTCTAACTAAAATTTAAGATTAAATAAATATGTTAAATTATTATATATAATTATTTTTTATAAATTTATATAATATTATCATGTTATACGAATTAGACATGAACACAACACAAATTTCATGTCATTATCGTTTTGACACGATAAGGATAGAAACACGATAAAAATAATCACTAACCCTTAAATTTCATGTGTATTTGTATCGTGCTATCATGTCTTGTCAAAAATTATTAGTCATATTGTAACGCCCTGATCCCAGGAGAAGGGCAGGGGACCGGTGCGTTACTTGGGGGAAGGGGGAAAGGGTTGTTGAACAAAAACAATCATGTCTTGTCAAAAATTTGGACAGCATAACCTCTATAAATGGATCAATCCACGCTTTCAAAGCGTATGAAATGACTGAAAATAGATACCATGGCTCTTAGAATGAACCCAAGAAAGCCAACTTCAATGTAAATAATAATAGTTCAAAGGTTAACTGTTAATAGGTTAGGCATGAAAAAGACCAGACGAATGTCTGTCCAAATACATGAAGTAAAGAGATGCCAGACTTTCGTCTATCATGAAAGCAATATAAAGCCAGGCTTTTGCCTTGACATGGAAAGTAATGTAAAGTCAGGCTTGTGCCTGTCTGAATAAGAAAAGTAAATAAATGCCAGGCTTTTACCTGTCAGGAACGGAAAGTGAACGGGATTCGGAGAACCGAATACTCCATAACAATAAAGAAAATGGGATTCGGAGAACCGAACACTCGATAACAGTAAGGAAAATGGGATTCGGAGAACCGAACACTCCATAACAGTAAAGAAAATGGGATTCGGAGAACCGAACACTCCATAACAGTAAAGAAAATGGGATTCGGAGAACCGAATACTCCATAACAATAAACAGAGTAAGCGGACAAGAACGCAGTGCATTTATTCTGACATAAAAGATAACCATGTTCTCAGTTGGACTCCACACATAAAAGAAACATATACATCAAAAGCTAGCCCTTCAGCCTTAGCACAGCCGTCCACCATCCCGCAACTCATCCTGAAAATATTTAAAAAGATTTGGGTGTGAGTACTAATGCACTCAGTAGGTACCTTTGAGAAAAACTTCACAATCATTTTATAAAACAGAATATCCAATCATATTTTAAGCATATCATGGAAAGCTTTTAAAATAGAAAATTTGTGAATTCCATGTATACTAAATCATTTTAGTTCCATCATTGCGCGCCACTCTCCCCTAGAACGCTTACGGTGAATCGGTTCGTGTACACAATCCGGCTGCTTAAGGTTGGACACTGCCCTGTTTGCTTGGGGCTCGATATCGTGAACCATTGTAGTTTCGTCACCAAAATCAGTAATAAGACTTACATGAGTCAGGAGAGCGCATTAAATACAGTCATGAGTTGGATATTCAATCACATTCATTTTATAAATATCAGGGCTTAATAACCCGAAATATATTTTTATATCATAAAAACCCACCTGGTAATCTGATCTGGGATAACTAGATCTAGATTCTGATTCTGATCTCAACTAGAAGTCTCCTTCTTCTCTGCCTACAAGATTATCCGGCAACTTAGTTTCGATGAATGACTACCATTAGGTCAAAATCTAACATTTCTTCACTATGAAGTAAATATTATAAAATCTACTATCTTAATACACAGCACTCGGATCATCAAAATATTTTGACTCTTAAGGGAACTTTACTCAGGGCATTTTTATAAAGAAAAACCATTTTGGAAGTTTTGGCATACGGGGTGGTCAAACTCGTATCCTAAAATTAATTCGGTACAAATAAATTCATACCGCAAGATTCGCCCATTGGAAAAATATGAAACTTTAAATAAAAATACTATATTTTGAGACGGAACAACTTTTGAGACTATAAATATGATAGGGCTATCCATGAATGATAGATCTGAAAAAAGACTATAATTTAATATTCGGACACTCAAAATATACCCGAAATTAAAAAGTGACAACATGGAAAATGCATATAAATATATATAGAACATAAAACCCTAAAGGCACTTTTTAATTCGGCTATCCAAAAGGATCGTCGATTTGAGGCGGTTGGTGTGGCGGTGGTGGAGTTAATCTCCATTTGGAGATTGTTGGCGTGATGGGGCTGATTGTTTGGTGATTAACAGGGGTGGGGTGGTGGAGGGGTGGTGGTGATTGATTTGATTGTTGGGGTGATAGGTGGCGGTGGTGATGGTCTTTGACGGCAGTCACGGTGATTTTTCATCGTGATCATCCGTCAAATCATCTTTTCAATCACGTATTCGTGATCTACGTATTGACACCTTCAAAATGACTATTTCGGAATTGAAATAGAAAATTAGGGACATACCTTCTCTGGAAGCTACTCGGCGTTTCGATTTTGGAAAAATGAATGAAAAATGAAATGTTAAGCTCCTATTTATAGAGGAAAAATAAATAGGATAATAACGAATAAAAGAAAGAGGATAATGATAGAAAAAGAATAGGTTAATTACGAATATGATACTATTTGAAAAAGAAATTGAATAATGACGGATGTGCCTTTTTCTATTAAAAGTTATGCCAAGAGTTCATTTGAACTCGAAATTGAAAAATTCAAATTTTGGCACGATCCTTGAAACTTTTTCTACCAACCTGAGAAAAATATCAAAACATATTTTAAAGCAATTTTTAACCAAAATAAATTTTAACAGATTTCCCTGGCTGCGATTTTCCTTTATTTGAATCCTTTAAGGACCCAATTTATTTTCTAACTTACCAGAGGGTAACATAAGTTGAATAAAACCATCTAAAATATTTTGGGATATTACACATATCTAATCTCTTCATTGCTTTGATCTAGATAGCCACAATTTAGGCAAATTTTAGTCAAACAGCATACAATTTTGTAATATATTTTGTTGGTCCCCGGGTGAGTCCATATCAATTTAGAGGGGGTGAATAAACTAATTTAAAAACTTTAACTTTACATGTGGAATATGATAGGGGCTCTTGACTCACTTTAAAAACTTATCTATGCACTTGTCAGTTCGATACTTTCCAGTTGACTTGAGTGCAGCATGTGTGAGCTTGTGTATTGTTTATAGATATGCATGATTAAGAAAAACAGTACAAGACACAGATGATTTATAGAGGTTCGAAGTCTCAAACTTCTAAATCCTCTCTTCCTTCCACAGAAGGGAAAATTCACTATATAACTTGAGTTTCTTTACAAATTATACAATGAACGACAGTTGGCTGAACCTGGTAACAGTGAGTTTCTTTATACGGTCACCTCAGTGGGTCGACGGCTCACACTTGCAGTCCCCAGCAGCTAGCTATTACGGTGGTAGTTTCTTTAGCGGCGGCTTATACTTAGCTAGACAGTTAGGTGGTATTGTCGTCTTTACAAGGTTTTAGATCTCTTTCGATCTTCAAGAGATTAGTCTTGAACAGGGGTATCAACTGATGTTGATCCTTGAGTTGAGCTGAGTAGTTGATCGGTATATAGCATGAACTAAGAAGACTGCTCTGGCTGGACTTTCGACATCTAGCTAAATGCATGAATCTTTGAGTTCTTCTTCTCAGTTGAGACTTTCACAACTTTGAGACAATGCTTTGAACTTGAGCTGCGGGGGGGGGGGGGAGAGAAAGAAAGTTCAGTTGTGAGTATGTGAAAGTTTAGAGTATAAGAATGATAGTCAAGAGTTGGAAAGTCATTTGAAAATCAAATTCACTCGTTTTATATAAAGGAGTGATCATGTGACGTTGGATTCCATTCATTGATGGCTCTGTTGGTTCATCAATGGTATGTTGATTTTTATAGCCGTTGAAGCTTGTTGAAGTAGCCGTTACTCAGACAATTGATCTCCGTTGAGCATTAACTCTGAGATCTTTGTTGAGCATTAACTCTAAGATTCTCCAGTTGGCAGTTCTGAGCTTTAGCTGTTTAGTTTTGGCTATTGCTTCAGTTGGCTATCTCTCTGAGCTTCCTTGCCAGTTCAACTGATCACAAATTGTTGACTAGTTTATCAATTTGACTGGTCTTATTATGAGCTTGGTCAGCAGTTGACTTGAGCTTTAAGCTGGCTGTCTTCAATTTTGGCCATCAGTAGTTGATATGTCCTTGTGCTTCAGTTCGGCTGATATAATTCTAGTCATCAGTTGGATGCTTCCACTCTTCAGTTTAACTAACTTGTTGTCAGTTTCATCAGTCAGGTTGACTTTTCTCTTTCAGCTCAACTGACTTGGCTGTCAGTTTGATTGTAGTTGGTTCGACTTGTTGAGCTTAACCCTCAGTTGGGTTATTTTCTGACTGGTTGACACATCCTTCCAGCTGGGTTGACCATGCTCCAGTTTGGTTGACTCTTGCTTCCGTTAAATTGGAGCCTCAGTTTGGTCAGCTTAGATCTCTAGCTTGGATCTCCTTCAGTTTTTCAACAAATGTTTTGACATGTTTTGACATCTCATCAAAACTACATCTAGGGATTTACTTGAGAGTTTTTCCTAACAATTTCCCCCTTTTTGATAATGTCAAAACTTGGCAATGATGATTGAAAAACTAATTGTGAATATTGCATTAATTGACACAAAATACCATATTTAATTAGAAACTGAGAAACTAACTGATTTGAAACTTATTGATGCAACAACTGACTAGATATCTTGCAATCTATATTCAGTTCTTGGTATCAGAGTTTTCAGAGTTAGAAAGACTTAAAAGCATGATATCGTAGTTTCTAATGTCTCCATATCCTTCAGCGGCTTCTTCAACTACTCCTTCTTTTCTTGCTTGATTTTGCTCTCTCTTTGACTCCTTGAATCCCCCAAGCTTCCCCTTGAAGCTGGACTTCCCCTTTAAACTGAGCTTCTCCATGAAGCAGAACTTTCCTTTGAATCTAACCCTAAAGGGTTAAGTTTCCATCATCATACCTTTCATCTTCTCCCTTTTTGGCATCATCCAAAATGGTAAACTGTTGCAGATTGTATGATGGAACTGGTATACTTGGTATAAGAGTGAAGGTGGTTTCTAAGTTGTTGTCATATGCCGGAAGAATTAGAGGATTGGGCATGGGTGAAGATAACCATGCATAAGCTTCATCTGTGGGCATGAGATGACCAAGATTTGGAAAAGGAGAGTGATCTTAATCTCTGAAATTCATAGACGCCAGATTTGTGAAGATCTCATCATCAGAGGGTATTGGTATGTCTTCAAGAGGTGGAGTGGAAGAGGAATTAGTTGGCTCGTTATCTGGAAGGGGAGCCTTACCTGGAACTTCACATTGGATTCTTTTGATCATAGAATCCATAATCTTTGAAAGAGTTGGCGACATGCTGAATGGATGGTTCATCCAATTTTTACTCCAATTTCTTTCTTGTATCCAGAAGGATGTGCCGCGGGTTTCAATGAGATGAAGCAAGGTGACTTCATCAACTTGAAATCTCCAGAGATGATATTGAAGATGTCTTTTCAAGTTTGCAAACAGTGAGGAGTCGATATCCTCAATCAGACCAAAGCAGTCTCGAAGCTGGTGATCAAGAGTTTGGTCAAAATCATCTTCAATAAAGTCCTTTCAGACTGGGGTGGGAAGAGATGAACTGGTTGGAACAGTTGACTGGTCACTCATTTGAGTGATGGGCTCACTTTCAGTCATTGGCTGCTTTCCCCTGCAGGGACTGTCAGTTTCAATTAATGGCTTCTTTCCTCGACTGGAGCCATCAGTTTTAGCTTTCAGTCATTTCTCTTTGCTTGTCCCAGTAGCCTGTCATCTTTCTTGACATTTGAAGCACTTGATATCCCGATTTCTAGTACTGGATTCAGTATTGTCTTAGATGGAAATGGCAAGTGCTTTAGAACTTGACTAAGATGGTAGCTTCTTCCTTTGTCCCTTGACTTAACTTCCACGGTAATGTACTAGTGTTTGGGTTCGATTTCCAAGTAGAGAAATTCGAGTAGTTGTAGTCATCCATCATCTTGAGCTGATTCTCTACCTTGATGGCCATTTGTACCATATCTTCCAACTTGACATAATGCTACAGATCTACTACCTCCTGAATTTCTTTATGCAAACCCACTAAGAACCATGCCACAGTGGTCTCTTGACAAGTCCATTTATTTCGCATTTTTATGGGCATTTTAGACGATCTAAATGTCCTTTTTAGTCTGTTTTAAGTAAAAAAGAATCAGGAAAGCGGTATGGGGCATTTCAGAGGTCGAATCTGGCGAAAGAGGCATTTTACCTAATTATTCATTGAATTTCTCAATGCTATAAGTAGCACTTAGAGGCACATGGGAACTTCTTCAGCAACATCCTACATTCAGGAAGTAGAATGGGCACATCAGAATAGAATAAAGCTAACTAGATGATGTCGTACTCACATTGCTTGTGCATATTCGACCAAGGCTTTGGAGAGGGCATACATGAGAATTGTGGGATTCTATTGGCTGGAGATAAACATGGACGAAAGGGACTGATCCGAGAAGAGTTGGTGCAAAGATTCTGAGAAGAGATCCCTGAAAATTCAGGATTTGATCAACAAACTAACTAGATAAGGTTTATCCAGTCTAGTGAAGCAGGGTATGCCAATTCCATAAAGTAGTTAAAGCCTCCCCCCCCTCCCGCCTGTGGGGCGAATTTGAATTCAACTTGTTTTCTATTTAAGCAATGTTAGCTTCTGGAAAAAAATCAACTACACTCTTTATTTTTCTACACTTTAATTTTCATGTTGTTATTTTTCTTTCAAGCTGCTATGGCAGCCAAATAATCTGAGGAGCCTTGTGCCCTCAGGTCTTAGGAATTTTTTTTACGCTCGACGTTGGAGTTGAGTCATTTACATGTTTAAACTAGTAAGTTCATTTCTTTTCATTATGCCTTTTAAATTCTACAATTTCAATATTATCTAGCATAAGTAGGAAGATTCTCATTTATGAGGTTTGAATGATACAAAATTATTTAGGTAAAATTCTGAACATGTGAAGCCGTGTGGGCATATTTCTGCACGATTGGTTTTTACCGATTTTTGATCTTATTCCAAATGAGTGTGTGTTTAAAATGACTAATGTGGTTGATTAATCTTTAGTTGTAAAGGGCATACCAGGGTTAATTGAATTAGTAAATTGTGACTGTGTGTCAATTCAAACAGTAGTTGGGAAATTAGTAGGTTATTGTAGGCACACGAGGAATCAGTTAACACAACAAACATGGGTTCATTTAGGGAACATTGTTGCCTATTCATTTACATCTCTTTGGAAAACTGGGGGTAGGAGATAGGTAGGGATTTGATCGACGATAAATCACTTTTAAACCTATTCTGAACAAATGAATGAAGAGATATAGTGAGGAATCTGATGAGTGTCTAAATTACATTCTTTTTTATTGCATTTATTTATAAATGCAATAGGTTTTTATGTATATATTGATGTAAATACTGTAATTATGTTTTTAATCCTTATTTCTAATAAAATTGGCCAAATCAGGAAATTATGGGTTTTTGCAATGCAATTTAAGTCAATTTGGAGATTTGATCGATAAAGACCGCACGAGGCGAGAAAAGATGAAGAAAACCAAGTGTTTAGCTCAAACTTGACCAAGGGCTCTAGGATGTGGAAAAATAATGTGAATCTTGTTCTTAACTAAGGTTTGATCTATGATTGTGTTTAGTCAAGATTTTGATTCCCACTCGTTCTTACATGATGTTGTTTGAGTGGCCTTCATTTAATATCAAATGTTTGAATCACATGAATTTAGTAGATCTTGTGATCATAAGCATGTATGGATTGAATCTATGTATTTGTCTTCTTGATTGAATGTCGAATATGTGGAAGGAAACTAGACCCCTTTGTGCTTTTGGTAGGTATGATCTTGGAATATATTAGGGATAATCATCCTTATCACATACGAATTTAAGAGATATTCGAGAGATGCTCTTATGATATACGTGGTCTTCCTATCGTTGAATGAAGCATGTTTGTAGAGATAACCCTTGTTGTGTGTTCAAGAGAAGCATTGTGTATCCATGTCCTAGAGTTTTGTTTTTCACTTGTCATTTGAATCATTTTATTTCAAGTCTTTGATATTTTGCACCGGTGTAAACTTGGATTCCTTGTTAAAGTTAATTCATGTTTTTATGCTTAATCGTTTGGTTTATGTTTTGGAGTTTTTGAATTGAAATCAACCTCTTACTTAATTAAAGTCTAGGTAATCCGTGCATCAATAGTTGTGGTACTTGTTTTTATCTATTTACATATCTCATTCCCTGTGGACCGACCTCGTTTCATCCTTTCTACAAATATACTTTTATACTTGTAAGCATGAATTGAGCACAAATGTAAAACAAAAGTAAGCAGGAGTAATCCAGTGTATTAGAATCCGGTCTCCATAACTGGGTGACTTAATAATGCAGAAAAATTGGTGTGCCCATGATTAAGTGAATAAAACTTAAATGAAATTCTAGTTCAAACTCCGAAAACTTTTATTATTTGATATTCTCTTTAGTTTATTTTGCAGGATTACATTTAGTAAGGTGACAATATAAACCAATCCCCTTTTATGATTAGTAACCCGAAGATAGAATCATATCAGCTCTATGAGGGATCAACCCTTACTCATAGCTAGCTACACTCGATGTGGGCACAGAAGCAGAAATATTATTTTATGCGTGAAACGACCACGCGTCACCTCTTGATCTTCTTCCACATTAGTCCTGATCATTTCTATCTCCATCTCCTTTTAATAATCATCAACTCTATTTGATCCTTGCAGCAAAGTTTGTAGCTTATTGTACAACTCCCGATAATAGTAGCTTGGCACAAAGCGTCATCTCATGACTGCTTGCATGTCCTCCCAAGTCTCTATCAGTCACTCTACATTACGCCGTTTAGTGGCTTTCAACTGATCTTACCATATGTTATCATAATCAGAGAAATCAATAGCTGCTAACTAGACCTTCAATTCTGAGTACTTCTGACAATCGAGCATCATCTCAATCTTCTGCTCTCATTCTAAGTACATTGTCAGATTGTTCTTTCCATGAAAAGAAGAAGCGCTCATTTTAATATTGCCAAGATGATAATCTTTCTGATTCCTTACTCTTCTGTGTCTTATTCCTCCAGCTGTGGAATATCTGTCTTCATCATCAAACTCATCAAAGTCGGATTCATAATAATCCTACCTCTCAATTCTATGATGATCTCTCCTGCAGTCTCGAGCTCCTCTGCTCCCTTTACCCACTCTATGTGCACGAGGAGCTAGTGTTGTTTGTTCCTTTGCAGATATTAATTCATACACGTCTTCCATCTCTTTCTTCATCATTTTGCCAAGCTTTTGCTGTAGTTCATCAATTATGTATTTAACATCATTATTCTTAGCCACTTCATCTCCCGAACCTGCAGATTTTGACATTTTTTCATCTTTTTTTGAAATCACCTCAATACAATAATGCTAGCATACACTCCAAACACAAAAATAACACTCCTGACAACTTCTATCAATATCACAAAATTAACCAAAAAATTTAACCTAAAATTTGAAAATTTTTGAAAAATTTTCAACTTTTCTCTAGACGATATGTAAGCCTTCAGGAACCCCAACAACAATACTGGAATCAATGAAATAGCGAAATAATTTCCCACCAAAAAACTCGTGTTTTTTTATAATGATGAATGAAAATTCAAGAGGAATAAATAAAAACAGATAGATTGGAACCTGATACAAAGCCGAACCCTAGGCACAAGACATCTATGTCAAAAAATTTCAGAGAATTGAGGCTTAGTATGGGGACTAGAAATCTTAGGAGCTTTTGGTAAATACATGTTTAGGCTTCAATCAGAGATGGTAATCCTAGTGTGTACCCTGCAACTTGAATGTCTTGAGAGAGGACTAAGGATGTATTAGAGATTGGCCTAGGAAAATTTGACACCACAAATAGACATTCAATAGGATTGTTAATCCTAAGTATACGAAGAACCCAATCCCGAGAGTACATCTATCTTCTAATCCCTTTCTCTATTTATTTTTCCCATTTATTTATTATTTTCCTTATTTTAGATAAGTTAGTTTTCTGTTTTTCTTGTCGTCAAGATAACGATTGAGGTTTGATGTTGTAGTACACATAATTAGGTCTAATTTAATTTCTGACAATATGGCACTTGCTCACCACTATCTACACAGCCTCGTCCTCTTGCAGGAGTGCTAAATTTTGACTGATCAATAAGTAAACACGATATATATAGGGAATGAATCAAATAGGACCTTTTTCCTAATGTGGGAACTAAGACCACATCTCTACCATCCAATGTATTGATATAATGGTTGAGATTTAATGGAAAATATGGTGGCAATTTCTTAAATAATAGGACAAAAAATAAAAGAATGATGGCTATTTTTATCTAAAACCATTAAAATTGATGATGTCGGCAATTTTAAAAAAAAAACTTAAAAACTTTAAATGACCATAATTTGCTCATTTTTAATCCAATGCACGCAAAAAATATATCAAATTAAAGCTCTCTTCATTCTCTTTCATTTAATATGTCGAAAGACTATATTTAAATGAAAAATATAGATGAAAAATATAAAAAATAAATTTTTACGCATACCCAGGTTATAAATGCTTTCGTTAGCTTATAATAATGCTTCGTCAGCATTATGATAACATATGCTAATGAAGCATTTGTCATATGTTAACACAATGTATTTACTGTGCTAACGAAAAATTATCATAATGCTAGCATAGTACAGATTTATTAGGCTTTATTTAATCTCAATTATGATTTATTTCATCTCAATTATGGTTTATTCCATCTAATTATGATTACTTTTTTTGAATTTATTTTTTCTTTTTTAGTTCCTAATTGATTATTAGGATTGATTCCATCTAATTATAGTTTATAACATATGTTGACAGAGTATTGTCATATGTGAACATAGTGTATTCACAGTATTGACGAAGCAAAACCATAATGCTAACGTAGTACATATATATTGGTGTTATGATTTGTTCCAACTCATTTAGGGTTTATCACATCCAATCAATGTTTATTTCATCTAATTAGGTTTATTTCATCCAATTAGAGTTTCTTCCATTCAATTAAAGTTTATTAAATCAAATTAGGTGTATAATTAATTTTTAGAATATATTTTTTGCTAACAATATTTAAAAACTTTAATTAGCATGACGATAATGCTTCGTTAGCATGTTGATAATACTTCGTTAGCATGATGATCTGTTATCAAATCCTCCGCGGTTTTTATAAGAATTACCAAATTACGTTAATACCCCCGTGCGAAAAACTTTTCAAATATTGCAGAATTGCCACAACCCTTTACTTTTTAAGGATTATGTTGTATGAGATGTGGTCCTAGTTTCCATACTAGGATTGGTTTTCACCTTACCCCACACAATTCTCAAAAATAAAAGGCCAAGATTTGATGAAAAAGGCGGTGACAATTCTGTAATATTTAAAAAGTTTTTCGCTCGGAGGTATTAACGTAATTTGGTAATTCTTATAAAAATTATGGAGTATTTGATAACAGATCATCATGCTAACGAAGTATTATCATCATGCTAACGAAGCATTATCGTTATGCTAATTAAAGTTTTCAAATATTGTTAGTGAAAAATATATTCTAAAAATTATTTATAAATTAATTATAAACCTAATTTGATTTAATAAACCCTAATTAAATGGGAAAAATCATAATTGGATAAAATAAATCTAATTAGATGAAATAAACATTAACTGGATGTGGTAAACCCTAAATGAGTCGGAACAAATAATAATAATAATAATAATAATAATAATAATAATAATAATAATAATAATAATAATAATAATAATAATATATTTGTACTAAGTCAGCATTATGTTTTTGCTTCGTCAGCACTGTGAATACACTATATTAGCATATGACAATACTATGTTATAAACCATAATTGGATGGGATAAACCATAATAATCAATTAGAAACTAAATACAAAAAATTAAATTCAAAAAAAAGTAATCATAATTAGATGGAATAAACCATAATTGAGATGAAATAAACAATAATTGAGATTGAATAAACCCTAATAAATCTGTACTACGCTAGCTAGCATTATGATAATTCTTTGTTAGCACAATGAATACATTATGTTAGCATATGACAAATGCTTCGTTAGCATACGTTATCATATGTTATCATAATGTTGACGAAGAATTATTATATGCTAACGAAAGCATTTACAACCTGAGCACAAGTAAAAAATTATATTTTATATTTTTCATCCATATTTTTTCATCTAACATAGCCTTTCGACATCTTAAATGAAAGAGCACGAAGAAAGCTTTAATTTGATATATTTTTTGTGTGCATTATATTAAAAACGAGCAAGTTATGGTCGTTTAAAGTTTTTAAGATTTTTTTTAATTACTGATATCATCATTTTTAATAGGTTTGGACGAAAATAGCCCACCTTCCATTATTTTTTACCCTAGTATTAACGAAATTGCCACCATCTCCACATTTAATAGTTGACAGAGTATTGTCATATGCAAACATAGTGTATTCACAGTATTGACGAAGCAAAACCATAATGCTAACGTAGTACATATATATTGGTGTTATGATTTGTTTCAAGTCATTTAGGGTTTATCACATCCAATCAATGTTTATTTCATCTAATTAGGTT
Organism: Perilla frutescens; assembly: GCA_026008535.1. Taxonomy (NCBI): domain Eukaryota; kingdom Viridiplantae; phylum Streptophyta; class Magnoliopsida; order Lamiales; family Lamiaceae; genus Perilla; species Perilla frutescens. The sequence continues at coordinate 22,212,507 of BRKX01000010.1, read as the reverse complement.
TATTTCATCCAATTAGAGTTTCTTCCATTCAATTAAAGTTTATTAAATCAAATTAGGTTTATAATTAATTTTTAGAATATATTTTTTTCCTAACAATATTTAAAAACTTTAATTAGCATGACGATAATGCTTCGTTAACATGTTGATAATACTTCGTTAGCATGACGATCTATTATCAAATCCTCCGCGGTTTTTATAAGAATTACCAAATTACGTTAATACCCCCGTGCGAAAAACTTTTCAAATATTGCAGAATTGCCACAACCCTTTACTTTTTAAGGATTATGCGGTGTGTGGATGGTTATAATGCAAACTAATCCTAGTGTGAGAACTAGGAACCCATCTTACACCGCACAATCAATAAAAATCAAAGGTCTAGATTTGCTTAAAAGGGGTGGTGGCAATTCTGTAATATTTGATAAGTTTTCTAGGTAAGAGTATTAACGTAATTCGGTAATGTTTATAAAAAGGCATTGGGTAGTTGATAACAGTATCATCATACTAACGAAGTATTACTATCATGCTAACGAAACATTGTCGTAATGCTAATGAAATTTTTCTCATATTGTTAACGAAAAATTAAATTCTAAAAAGTAATTATAAATTCTAATTGGATGGAATAAACCATAATTCAGATGTAATAAACTCCAATGATCTCCATTATTTTTTGCCCTATTATTAACAAACTCCATTATTAAATCTCCATTATTTTTTGCCCTATTATTAACGAAATTGCCACCATCTCCACATTAAATCTCAACTATTAGATCTAATCTGGGCCTTTGATTCTTGAGGATTGTGTGGGGATAGGTGAAAACCAATCCTAGTGTGAGAACTAGGACCATATCTCACACCACACAATCCTAAAAAATCAAAGGCCCAAATTTGATGAAAAAGGCAGTGACAATTCTGTAATATTTGAAAAGTTTTTCGCGCGGGGGTATTAACATAATTTGATAATTCTTATAAAAATCGCGAAGGATTTGATAACAGATCGCCATGCTAATGAAGTATTATCATCATGCTAACGAAGCATTATCATTATGCTAATTAAAGTTTTCAATATTTTTAGCGAAAAATATATTCTAAAAATTAATTATAAACCTAATTTGATTTAATAAATTCCAATTAGATGGAAAAAATCATAATTGGATGAAATAAATCTAATTAGATGAAATAAACATTGACTGGATATGGTAAACCCTAAATGAGTCGGAATAAAGTAAAATAATAATATATTTGTATTATGTTAGCATTATGATTTAGCTTCGTCAACACTGTGTATACACTATGTTAGCATATGACAATACTACGTTATAAACCATAATTGGATGGGATGAACCATAATAATCAATTTGGAACTATAAACGAAAAATTAAATTAAAAACCCTAATAAATTTGTACTATGCTAGCATTATGATAATTCTTTGTTAGCACAGTGAATATATTATGTTAGCATATGACAAATGCTTCGTTAGCATAAGTTATCATATTCTATCATATTGCTGACGAAGAATTATTATATGCTAACGAAAACATTTACAACCTGGGCACGCATAAAAAATTATCTTTTTTTATTTTTTGTTCATATTTTTTCATCTAAACATAGCCTTTCGACATCTTAAATGAAAGAGCACGAAGAGAGCTTTAATTTGATATATTTTTTGTATGCATTGGATTAAAAAGAGCAAGTTATGGTCATTTAAATTTTTTAAGATTTTTTTTAAATTACTGACATTATCATTTTTAATAGATTTGGACGAAAATAGCCCTCATTCCTTTATTTTTTGCCCTATTATTTACGAAATTGTCACCATCTCTACATTAAATCTCAACCATTAGATCATTAAATTGGATGGTGTAAGATGGGGTCTTAGTTCTCACACTAGTAAAATGGTCTCATTTGTTCCATATATATATATATATATATATATATATATGGAGTGGATAAAAAATACATTTTTTCTTGGTGTAGGAACTAGAAACCTATCTTATACCATCCAATTAGATGATCTAATGGCTGAGATTTAATATCAAATTCAAGGTAAAAAAAAGAGGGTGGGGTATAGTTATCCAATTCTTATAAAAAAGCTGATGTCATCACTTTTTTTAAAAAAAAATCTTAAAATTTTTAAATGATCATATCTCACTCATTTCTAACCGGATCAACACAAATAATATATCAAATTAAAGCTCTTTTCATGCTCTTTAATTCAAGATCAATCATGGATATGTTTGTGCATATAATATAGATGAAAAAAATATAAAATATACAATTTTTACTCGTGTTCAGCGCAAAAATGATTTCGTTAGTTTTTAATAATGGTTCATCAGCATTATGTAACGTATGATGACGAAGCATTTCTTATATGTTAACATATTGTGTTTATTGTGTTAACGAAGGATTATCATAATGTTAATGTAGTATACATATTATTACTATGATTTATTACATTTCAATTATGGCTTATAGTTATTTTTTTTATTCAATTTTTATATTTTAGTTACTAATTGATTTTTATATATTGTTTATTTCATCAAATTAGAATATATTAATTAGGGTTTTATCCGCAGTACTGATAAAATAATATCATAATGCTAACGTTGTATATTTATATTGCTATTATTATTTATTTTTCCAATTAGGGTTTATAATTATTTTTTAGAATGTAATTCTATTTTTTAGATCATTGGAGTTTATTACATCTGAATTATGGTTTATTCCATCCAATTAGAATTTACAATTACTTTTTAGAATTTAATTTTTCGTTAACAATATGAGAAAAATTTCATTAGCCTTACGACAATGTTTCGTTAGCATGATAGTAATACTTCGTTAGTATGACGATACTGTTATCAACTACCCAATGCCTTTTTATAAACATTACCGAATTATGTTAATACTCTTACCTAGAAAACTTATCAAATATTACAGAATTGCCACCACCCCTTTTAAGCAAATCTAGACCTTTGATTTTTATTGATTGTGCGGTGTAAGATGGGTTCCTAGTTCTCACACTAGGATTAGTTTGCATTATAACCACCCATATATATATATATATATATATATTGCGAATACTAAGAGATTATGTTGATAACATGAGTAAGACTCATATTGCTAAATTAATGAGACTGTATTGCTAAATTGGCATGTGTTAAACATCACTGATATAACATTGGACTATATTTAAAATAATATTATGTAACATCATTCATACATCATATTTCTAATATGTTAGAAATATATGCTCCCCCGTCTCATTTTGATAGGCTGATTGAGATTTTTCACGGGGATTAAGAAAAATATTGGGAAATATAATTAATAAAGAAATTTCATAATATGCCTCTATTTATTTCTTTGACCGTGAATTAATGCTTAATGTAAACATATGAAATATGGGTATATGTTAATAAATTAGATAAATATATATAAAACAAGCATATATTCGAGACATCCCAAAAATGCAAACAATCCTATCAAAATAGGATGGGGGAGTATATTGCTAATATGTTAGTAACATACTACTAATATGTGAATAATGATTTGATAATATGACTTATAAATAATGTTAGTTTGATTTGACCCCTATTTTTTTATAGTTTTCGCAATGAATCGTAAGTCTTCAATCAAACAATTATAACTTTCTCAATATTTAATATTTTTTTGGAAATTATTTTTTATTGAAAAATAGACACGACTAGCTTTTCAACTATACATAGCTCATACTTTAACTATTTTTCCATGAAAGCAGTTTGACGTTCAAAGTCGGATATCATGTAAAATTAAAAGTTTTCATATTAGCAACATAAATACAAGATATGAGCAATATTGTGATACCATATTATCAGTATATGATGGGTACAACTTATATATGCATGAAAAATGAGTTTTTATATTTTTCATTATTTTTTGTTTGAATAAACATATATACAATATGGATCTGAAATGAAAGTTTATGGAAATTTTTTTAATTTGATATACTTTTATTGCATAAATTGGATTAAAAAAATGAGCAAGTTATGATTCTTTAAATTTTTAAGAATTTTTTAAAATCTGATGACATCACTTTTAAAAAAAATTGTAAATACCTTTTGTTTTTCAAATTTCTCATATTTACATGTGTGACACCTCCATGTCATCAAGATGGGTGAATCTGATTGGTTTCTAAGTTTTCACATGGGGTTTGGTTCCTATTCGAACACACACACGCATACACACATACACACATAGGGTAAGGTTAGTATGAGAATCAATCCCCATGTGGGAACTCGAAACTTGATAAACTTTGATTTTACACTTGTATTTGTATTGTGTGGTTGTAGATTTTATAGTATTTACTCGTGTTTGCATCTCAATTTAATCAGATTTCACTCATTCTTGGAAGTTTGTGTGTTTATTAGTTTTTATAGGTTTTGTCTCGATTTATAGTTGGTTATGCCCTGAAGTTGTACGATGAAGAATTTGAGTCGAGAAAAGGATGAAAAGAACACATAATGACAATCACAAGTGGATTTGCGAGTGTGCCCATGAATATGGTCGAGAATCACCCCTTGGCCAATCTCTTGAAGTTTTCTTTTGAGGTGGGGTTTTTCTTCAGGAAATTTGAGGGTATGGTCGCGAATTCTAATTGCTTATAAATTTCATGCCACATTAGAACCCCCATGGACTCACGACCCGAGACGCGAATGATTGGGTCACGAGTGAGGTCACGAATGTCGTGGGCCTGTTCAATTTTGAGCTGGTTTTGGGCTTTATTTTTCTAAGTATTTAAGGATTATTTGGGCGAAAATTAGACATACCTTTTCATGCCCTAAAGTTGCTAGCAAGGAGAAAAAACAGAGAAGAAGAACACAAAGAATGACACCAAAGAATTCAAGAGATTTAAAGATTAAAGGCAGATTTAATATTCCGAATTTTATTTACTCTGTTCATAGAAATACAATGTTTTCTTTGTGAAATATTTTAGTTGTTTATTTTATTATAGATAAATAAAACCCTAGTATTCTAAGGTTGATTATGATTCAGTTATAAAATTCTTTTAATTTACTTTGTTCTTATGCCTATGACTGGATTATGTGTTTGATATTCTTGTGTCTGGTCATGTATTATTTCACTGATCACTAAAAGATGCAATCAAATGTGTTAATTCATAAATCGAGAGAAGAACATTAACACAAGATCTAGAATAATTAACTGGTTAATCAATATCACTCGAGAAATTTAGGAGTTAAAATAGAACAATAAACCTTGAGAACTTTAGGAGTTACACAATAGATATTGAACGAACACGTTAATATATGTTGTGTGATCTACAACCTAGGCACTTATAGAGAAGGTATAAGATAGTTGAGTGGTTTATCTAGCATAATTTAAGTCCCAACATAGGTGGTTGAATGAAGTGCTTGAAAGAATGAATTGACTGATGATTAATCAACCGTAGAATACGTTTTCTCTTCATTGTTTAATTCGATTGTATTTATTTTTGCAGTGACATGAATGTTTCATTATTTTTATTTATTTAGGAATTAAATTAAACCATGTTAGGTAGTATAGATAACTATAGGAATTTAAGTTTATATAATTAGTAAAATAGTCTTTAAGTCCTTGTGTATACAACTTTATTCACCGCTACACTATACACCTTATTGTGCACTTGCAGTTAGGTCAAAATAAATATCGAACAAGTTTTTAGCGCCATTGTTGGGGACCTAATTTTTATTTGCTATTATTTGAATTCAATTTGTTATGTTTATCTAGACATTTATTTTTCTGCATTTTATTTTATTTCATTTTTAAGTTTTCTTATCTTCTTTTCTTTATGGTTAGGTTGTGTATGAATACAAGATCTCGGGGATGACCTTGAGATTAAAGCAACTGCTCGGTATAACAATGCAAGAAGAAGAAGAAGAAGAATGATGCCTGCTTCTAATCAAGTTCCCGATCCTTTTCCAAGCACAATTGGAGGAGATGCAGCAGAAAATGCAAGAGCAAGAGGACGCTGGAGCTGGAAAGGCCTCTCCAATTAATGAGATTTTCATTCCAGTACTCAACCATGGAAACACTCTTGGCCTAAGGATCAATACAATGGTTTAGAAAAAGCAGTACGGAGGACGGGCCACTGAAGACCTGAACCAACATTTGCAGCAGTTCTTGGAGATTAGCGGCATAGTCAAGATGAATGGTGCTCCTGATGATACTATTCAATTATGTTTATTCTCATTCTCTCTACAGGATACACATAAGCTTTGGTACTAGTCTTTAGGTACCGATGTTATGGATAGTTGGGAAAGACTTGCTCATAAGTTCTTTCAGAAAGCTTTCCTACCTGGATTTACTCTCAAGCTAAAGGCTTAGATCACACAATTTCATCAGTCCAAAGATGAGATATTATATGAAGCATGGAAGAGGTTCCGGGACATGCTGAGAAAGTGCCCCAACCATAGATTTGAGGTTGATCATCAAGTTTGCATCTTCTACAATGGATGCAACATGGAGTTGAAGATGCTTCTGGATGCCTTTGTAGGTTGTTCATTGTTGAACAAAGGACACGATCTGTTGGGATTGTATACTAAAAGCATGTCTTTTATATATATAATTTTTTTCTTAATTATGAATGAGAATAACGTTCACATATTTTGCATTTATTTTATATAATAAATAATGCAAATTGTCATATACTTAATATTGTAGATAATATGGTGTGTGGAATGCGCATAGAAGATCATATTATCAATTCCTTATAAAGTATGAGAAGAGTTCACAACCTAGATGGAGTTAGACGAACCATCAGTATATTTGTAGTGTGATTTGGAATTAGTCTATCTTGACTATGAAATTATACTAATGCACTTTTGTAGTGTATTGAACTAGATCGCAGCGAGATAATTCTTATGGGCTGACAGCATATAAGAATATAAATCTTAGATACTCATAATTCTTAATCCTTGTATAATAGTAGACATGTATATTTTAATGTACATTACTTTGACCTATTAATGGGTGAGATTCTAATTAAAGAATTAATAAGCTCGATAGATTAGGTAGTGGCATTTCTATATATGATGGGTTACTATTTATGTAAGGAAATCGTGTCTTGGTGTGCCGAGTTGATAATGTCCCCTAAGAAGCTCAAAAAGGATTATCTTGTTAAATTTTACAAGTGAATTTTTAATGCAACATGATAATAAAGGTTAAGTTGTACAACTCATGGATAATCAATTAATTAAATTAAGTTGTCAATATACTCAATTTAATTAATGGACATTCAATATCTTAAACATGGAGAATTAATTGAGTCAAATAGCCATATCCGTAATTATGGAATTAGGGCGGTAGTGCAATATTAATTCTTTAGTGGACTGAATTAATATTAATGAACTTATGTTATGTCTAGGCTTGACATGGAGAACTTAAGGCCTATTGGAGGCCCAACCCTAATTCTCTTTCTATATCCCTATTGTAGCCCTATTTATACCTTATGAAGGGAGATGAAAAACCCTAGCACACCAAGTATCACGATTTTCAAAAATTGTAGCCTCTCCATAATCTTGGCATTTTCAAAAACTAAGTTAAGGGTTCTTCATCTCTAAGCTTTTATAAGGTCTAGAGGATCGTCATCCATACGACGTCTAGATTGAGGTTGTGATAAACAACAAAAGATAATGGAGTGGATAACATGAAGAATGGAGGAGCTACAAATTTTATATCTACATTTTCTCAATGGTGTCTCTCCAATTGCAAGGTAATCAATAATTTCAGTTTTCCACTGTGCATGAGATTTAGATTCGGTTTTAGCATGCAATGGGATATGTGATCATTTCGATCAAAATGTTTTATTCAATCAACACACATCCAAAGGATCCTGCCTTGTTCCAACACGACCAAGTCATGACAGTCATAAAATACATGGCTACCGACAACTATCAATGGTCTGGAGAACGTCAAGTGAAGATAATGAAGAGGGTTGATGGAGTTGATGATAATGACCCTATCTCCAAGCTAATTACCCAACTATCGACATTGAACACTACTATCAATAGTAGGTTCGACACCCTACAAATCCAGCTAGAACTCCCTCTATGGACCCGATTGTGGAAGACGTTATTAGTTTTGTATGCTGAAAAGACATGTCTTTGTATACTTTTCTAATGATATAATGATATGAATTGAAAGTTATTGCAGTCACTGTTTGAATTTAGATTATTTTATATAATTATTCTATGCAATGTTCCATATACTTACATTGTAGATGATATGGTGTGGGGAGTCACACGGTAAGATCATATCATTAGAACCTTGTATTGTATTAAAGAGCTCACGGCTTAGATAGTCCTGAACACACTATCGGTATACCGTAGAATAATCTGATTAGTTGGTTTATCTTGACTAACTGATTATTCTAGTACACTTGTTAGTGTATTGAGAAGGATCACGATAGGATACTATTCTCTACTCTGACCCGGATAGTGAGAGAATAAAGATCCACAGAGTTCAGGTTCTGAACTCATGTGATATTGGCGAGAATATGTGTGTGTTGTTTATTACTTTGATTTATCAATGGGTGCGATCTTTTCGTAGATCAATAAACTCGATATCTTGGGTAATAACAGTGTATACATGATGTGTCGAGCAATATACATGAGCACTGTATCCTGGTGCGCCAGGTTGATGATGTTCTCTTGAGGAAACACAAGTTCATGTTAAAACGCTGCAGGTGGAATTTATTCCGTACATGAGTAAAGCTTGTGTGGTACTACTCAAGGTTTTAGATGTTAATTGATTATACCTGTCAGAGGCTGATATAATTTATTAATGAACATTATATCTTAAACACGGGGAATGGCTGAACTAAAGGAGAAAGCATATTCACAAATATGTATTAAATTGGTAGGTCAGTTTTACTTCTTTAGTGGAATAAAAGTAAAACTTAATTTATTTAATTATATCTGTTATGGGAATGGAAATTGGAGAAGAAGTAAGTGACGGAAGAAGAGAAACTGGGAGCAAATTAGCGAAGAAAGAGATGGGCGTCAAGGTTCAATCTTTAGGGTTTTCTGATTTGGAATCTGAAATGGGAAAGACGGGTCGATTAATTCAAAGGCAGCCGATGCGGGTATTGAAGGGATCTGGATCCAGGACAAGTTAATTGATTGGACGGATTTTGGGTTATAATTAATTGGGCTTATTAGTGGGCTACATCACTTTTATTTTATCACTTATGTATTTCATTTCCCTAAGTGGTCTCTCATTTAATTGTAACCCTAGCTTTAAATAGCTAAAATTGCTACTTTATGATATATGAGAAAAGTATTATCCTAGTCTCCTTCTTCTTATCTCTTATCCCTTCTCTCTTTCTTCTGATCAACTTTCCTCATTTCCTTATTTAAACTTCCAGTCCTTTCAATCAGATAAGAATTAAATACAGTTTATCCTAGCTATTACAATATTGGGAAGGGAAAATAAAGAAAGCTAAGAATCACGAGGGAGATCATAACAATATCCTAAGTTTATTGGATATTGGATATTAAATAAATTAGTGGACCAATTTAATATTCTTCTAGATCCCTGTTGTAGCCCAATATGACTGTTAGTGGACTGGATATTGAACTTGAGATAGAGGCCCAACCCAGTAGGGTTGAGATGATGATTCTCGCCCACTTCCCTATATATTTAGGGGAGGGGGACGAAAATTATATAGATAATAATCGGCCCCTCTTTTGTCTCTCCAGATATCCATAGATTTCACAACCCTATCAGTAGTATACAGCCCACTCTGTATCTGATACTCAGTCTGAGAATACAACAGAAGATCTCGGAGTAGAATACTGTGGTGGCCGATCCAGTGGAGATGGAGGACGCCAGTTTCACAATCATTCAACAACAAGATTAGTTCTGTAATCTTGTCCTCAGACCGTCTGACAATTTTAAGAAATTCGAATCTATGTTTTCCGCTTTATTAGATTCGTTTTGCATGGTTTTGTGCTTGACGTGTATAAACATGCATGAACATAAAAATATGATTTGCATGAACATGGGATTAATGAACATCCAATAGATCCTACGGTGGTTTAATTCGAAAAAACCACAACAGACGTGCATTATGTGAATTAGAGAGGCTATGAGAACAACAATTATCAAGGTAGAAATCAGCTTTACCAAGATAAACCGGTCTAATATTTCTTATGGGAACCCTAATAATGCACTGCAGCCTCCACCTAGGTTCTATGTGACAAATGAAGTGATTAATGAAGAGAAAAAAAAGATGGATGACTTATTAATGGTGTTCATGCGAAAGACCGACAAGTTCATGGAGGAGTCATAGGCCAGAGTGGAGAAATTAGAAAATATTGTTGGTGTGATGAGTGTATAGATAAGAGTGTTTGAGAAGCAACTGTTAGTTTTGTATACTGGAAGACTCGTCTTTGTATACTTTTGTAATACCCCGAAATATTTTAGAGGGTTTTACTCAACTTATGTTACCTGAGGGTAATTTAGGTAAGAAGTTGGGTCCTTAAAGGACTCAAATAAAGGAAAATCGCAGCCAGGGAAATCTATTAAAATTTATTTTGGTCAAAAATTGCTTTAAAAATATGTTCTGATATTTTTCTTGGGTTGATAGAAAAATTTTCAAGCATCGTGCCAAACTTTGAATTTTCCAATTTCGAGTTCAAATGAACACTTGGCACAATTTTAGGGTGAAAGGTAATAGATTTGGATAACTAAGGTACATCTGTCATTATCCAATTTCTTTTTCGAAATATTATCCTATTTATTTTTCTCCTATAAATAGGAGGTTAAGGTTTCATTTTTCATTCATTTTCAAAATCGAAACGCCGAGCAGCTTCTAGAGAAGGTACGTCTCTAGTTTCCTATTTCAATTCTGAAATAGTCATTTTGAAGGTGTCAACGCATAGATCACGAATACGTGATTGAAATGATGACACGACGGACGATCACGATGGAAAATCATTGTGACCGCCGCCAAAGTCGTAATCACCCTTCAAATCGGTGACTCTTTTAGGTCATCGGATCAAAAAGTGTCTTTAGGGTTTCATGTTCTATGTATATTTATATACATTTTCCATGTTGTCACTTTTTAATTTCGGGTATATTTTGGGTATCCGATTATTAAATTATAGTCTTTTTCAGATCTATCATTCATGGATAGCCGTATCGTGTTTTTAAGCTCAAAAGTTGTTCCGTGTCAAAATATAGTATTTTTATTTAAAGTTTCATATTTTTCCAATGGGCAGATCTTGCGGTATGAATTTATTTGTACCGAATTAATTTTAGGATACGGGTTTGACCACCCCGTATGCCAAAACTTCCTAAACAGTTTTTCTTTATAAAAATGCCCTGAGTAAAGTTCCCTTAAGAGTCAAAATATTTTGATGATCCGAGTGCTGCGTATTAAGATAGTAGATATTATAATATTTACTTCATAACTAAGAAAGGTTAGATTTTGACCTAATGGTAGTCATTCATCGAAACTAAGTTACCGGATAATCTTGTAGGCACAGAAGAAGAAGACTTCTAGTTGAGATCAGAATCAGAATCTAGATCTAGCTCAGATTACCAGGTGGGTTTTTATTATATAAAAATGTATTTCGGGTTATTAAGCCCTGATATTTATAAAATGAATGTGATTGATTATCCAACTCATGACTGTATTTTATGTGCTCTCCTGACTCATGTAAGTCTTACTACTGTTTTTGGTGACGAAACTACAATGGTTCACGATATCGAGCCCCAAGCAAACAGGGCAGTGTCCAACCTTAAGCAGCCGGGTTGTGTACACGAACCGACTCACCGTAAGCGTTCTAGGGGAGAGTGGCGCGCAATGATGGAACTAAAATGATTTAGTATACATGGAATTCGCAAATTTTCTACTTTAAAAGCTTTCCATGATATGCTCTCAATATGATTGGATATTCTATTTTATAAAATGATTCTGAAGGTTTTTCTCAAAAGTACCCACTGAGTGCATTAGTACTCACGCCCAAATCTTTTCAAATATTTTCAGGATGAGCTGCGGGATGGTGGACGGCTGTGCTAAGGCTGAAGGGCTATCTTTTGATGTATATGTTTCTTTTATGTGTGGAGTCCAACTGAGAACATGGTTACCTTTTGTGTCTGAATAAATGCACTGCGTTTTTGTCCGCTTACTCTGATTATTGTTATGGAGTGTTCGGTTCTCCGAATCCCATTTTATTTACTGTTATGGAGTGTTCGGTTCTCCGAATCCCATTTTATTTACGGTTATGGAGTGTTCGGTTCTCCGAATCCCATTTTCTTTACTGTTATGGAGTGTTCGGTTCTCCGAATCCCATTTTATTTACTGTTATGGAGTGTTCGGTTTTCCGAATCCCATTTTCTTTACTGTTATGGAGTGTTCGGTTCTCCGAATCCCATTTTCTTTATTGTTACGGAGTGTTCGGTTCTCCGAATCCCGTTTACTTTCTGTTCCTGACAGGCGAAAGCCTGGCATTTATTTACTTTCCTTACTCAGACAGGCGCAAGCCTGGCTTTACATTGTTTTTCATGTCAAGGCAAAAGCCTGGCTTTATATTGCTTTCACGACAGGCGGGAGCCTGGCATCTCTTTACTTTAAGTATTTGGACAGACATCAGTCTGGCCTTTTTTATGCCTAACCTATTAACAGTTAACCTTTGAACTGTTATTATTTACATTGAAGTTTGCCTTTGTTATTCTTTCTTGGGTTCATCCTAAGAGTCATGGTATCTGGTTTGAGTCATTTCATACGCTTTAAAAGCGTGGATTGATCCATTTATAGAGGTTATGCTGCCCATATTTTTAGGGCACTAACCCTATTTCTTTGATTGCTTCTGTTCAACAACCCCTTTCCCCCTTTCCCCAAGTAGCGCACCGGTCCCCTGCCCTTCTCCCGGGACCGGGGCGTTACAACTTTTCTGATGATATGATGATATGAAATGAAAGTTATTGCAGTCACTGTTTGCATTTAGATTATGTTCTATAATTGTTTTATGCAATGTTCCATATACTTACATTGTAGATGATATGATGTGGGGAGTCACACGGTAAGATCATATCATTAGAACCTTGTAATGTATTAAAGAGCTCACGGCTTAGATGGTCCTGAACACACCATCGGTACACCGTAGAATAATCTAATAAGTTAGTTTATCTTGACTAACTGATTATTCTAGTACACTAGTTAGTGTATTGAGGAGGATCACGATAGGATACTATTCTCTGTCTCTGACCCAATTATTGAGAGAATAAAGATCCACAGAGTTCGAGTTCTGAACTCATGTGATATTGGCAAGCATATGTGTGCGTTGTTTGTTACTTTGATTTATCAATGAATGAGATCTTTTTGTAGATCGAATTCGATATCTTGGGTAATAACAATGTATACATGATGTCTCGAGCAGTATGCATGAGCACCGTGTCCTGGTGCGCCAGCTTGATGATGTGCTCTTGAGGAAACACAAGTTCATGTTGAAAGCCTGCAGGTGGAATTTATTCCGTACATGAATAAAGCTTGTGTGGTACTACTCAAGGTTTTAGATGTTAATTAATTATAGCTGTCAGATGCTTATATAATTAATTAATGAACATTATATCTTAAACACGGGGAATGGCTGGACTAAAGGAGAAAGCATATTCGTAAATATGTATTAAATTGGTAGGTCAGTTTTACTTCTTTAATGGAATAAAAGTAAAACTTAATTTATTTAATTGTATCGTAGTTTTATTGGATATTGGATATTAAATAAATTAGTGGGCCAATTTAATATTCTTCTAGATCCCTCTTGTAGCCCAATTGACTAATAGTGGACTGGATATTGAACTTGAGATAGAGGCCTAAGCCCAGTAGGGCTGGAACATGAAATTTCGCCCCTCCCTATATATAAGGGGAGGGGGGGCACGAAATTTTGAGGATAATATTCAAAGGAAATCAGCCCCTCTTTGTCTCTCAAAGTTATCCACAGATTTCACAACTCTATCTAGTAGATTTCAGCCCACTCTGAATCTAGATACAGTCCGGGAATACAACAGAAGATCTTGGAGTGGAATTGTGCAGTGGCCGTGTGTGACATAGGTGGTGCCTTTACTGTATTCATTCAACAGCAAGATTAGATCTTTAATCTTGTCCACAGACCGTCTATCGATTTGTAAGTAGATTCATTTTCTATGTCTTCCGCTTTATTAGAATCGAATCTACTTTGCATGCTTTTTGAATAGACTGTGATAAACATGCATGTTACATAAAATTATGATTTGCATGAACACGGATTAATGAACAACCAAATGGTCCTGTGGTGGTTTAATTCGAAAAAACCCCATCAACTGGTATCAGAGCGGGTTTTGGCACTGTTCTAGGATTAATCCGGGCATAATTTCGAATTGCATATTAAATTTGATGATAAATTTATGGTGTTTAAATTTTCAGATTTAATTGTCATGTGTTTCGATTTTATGGTATTCAAAACTTGGAAGAATTTTTGATGAAAAATTCGAAAATTCTAGTTTTGAGTGGTTAAGAATTTCGGTCATTATGGATATAGATTTGGAATGATATTTGATGTTCTTCAAATTTTCAGATTTGTATCTCATAATTTTCGAAAATTTGGAGGTCAAAATTTTCAAATTTTGATGTGTTTAAACTCCCTAATTTTGTGTTCTATATTTTCGATACCTAGAATTAAATTTGGATGGATTTTTGATCAAGATCAAAATTTCCAAATTTATTTTGGTAGAGGGTCGAAAATTTAGTTGATTATAATTAGGATAAGTAATTTTTGGTGTATATCAAAAATTATCTAATTCTAATCTAGATAGGTTTGAAATTAGAATTTTAAATTTGGTAATTTTTGAAGTGGATCAAAATTTCTAGATTTATTATTTGGTAAATTTCGAAACCTATGGTATTTATTTGGAATAGTTTTTTGATTAATGTCAAAATTTCCAAATGTGTTAACTTTATGTAATTTTCGAAATTAATAAAATGATTTGGAGAATATTTTGATAAAAATCAAATTTCCAGATTTGTTTATTGATGTGAATCGAAAATTACATGTGTTGGATTAAGATTTGATATTATTTGATGTATACCATAATTTACCTAATTTTAATCTAGATAGATTTGAAAATAGAATTTTAAATTTGGAAAATTTGAAGTGAATCAAATTTCTAGATTTATTATTTGGATATTTTCAAAATCTATGTATTAAAAATTGGATAAGGTGATTTTGGATATATACAAATAATTATCAAAATCCAATTGTGATAAGAATTTAATTTTGGATAGGTTTTGGAAGATTTTGGATTGGAATCAAATCTCCAAACTTTATCCTTAAAGATTTAGATTCTTATGGATAATATTTGGATTAGATTTTTGATTTATATCAATATATCCAATTATTATTTAATCAGGGTGGTTAGAAAATATTAAATAAATTTGGTGGATAATTATTAATAATTTCCAGATTTATTTTGATGATATTTTCCAAATATACAAGATTTAAATTGGTGGATAATTATTTTAATTTCCAATTTTTATCTTGTGGATAATATTGAATTAATTAATTTAATTAATTGTAAAATTCGATTATTATTTAATATTCATGCATAGATATCATATGTTATTTTATGTGGATCATATAATACATGATTGTTGGTTTTGTAGACTGTGTTTGTTTGCAGGTTTACCAACTATCATGGCTCCTTTATTTTATGTGATGTATGTTTATGTTGATTGGATGTTGGCCGTATGCCGGTTTGGCTACATGATTTTAATCCATGAGAAAATCCATGGATTAGGTCTAGGTTTTATTTTACGTTGTTTTAATGTAATAGATATAAAGCATTTAGGCCGAGTTTTTGAGTTGTAATTTTTATTCTAGCAATATTAGATTTTTCCTTTTAGGAATGGATAGTCTGTATTGAATAAAGATCGGAGACCAACTCAAAGAAGGAAAGTGGTTCAACACCAAAAAGGAAGGTTCACCGGTTCACGTCCCGAAACCCTAAATGGAGCTAGGATTTTCGGCGAGGCGCAGTGAAGGGGGCGGCGGTTCCTAGCCTGTTCCGGAGCTGACTTTCCAGTTTTATCTCATCAATCAACATGAGATATAAGCCATGATAGTTGGAATATTACTGTTGCTTATTATGTTGACGCATGCAATGGATGTTTATCATTTTATGTGATGTTTTGCATGTTCGATAATGGAATAAAATGAAACCTCAAACATAAATAACTAAGTGGGAGAGATTCATACCAAAGTATGTAGAAATCTCATACGGTCTCCATTAAAATCTGGTTTAATTGAGAAGTGATGGGCATGCGCGTTGACATCGGTCTTCCTCCATATCGGATGTGTCATATCACAGATTTCGCTAGAAATTAAATCTCCTAAATGGATAGCTGTAGAACACTATTAGGACTAACTGACTCCTCCATCTGGAGTGGTTAAATTCGAATAGTGCTCTTGGTGCGAAGATAATGGTGTGCACACTTAGATGTAATTTATTGATAAACGTCCACATGATCGTGGCTTATCAGTTAGACGATTACATGACCGTGTTTAATCCGGCTATTAATTTGCTTGTTGTAAGGAAACTCAACTGGAGGCAAATTAAAGGTTTAACCTATTTAAGAATAGATTTTATAAACGTCCACACTATCGTGGCTTATAAAAGACGTTTTTAAAGTGTCGCTGGAAAAGTATATAATTTTTATGAGGCTTTCGATTATATACAGTTTATCCTAAACGTGTTATGTGACTGTACTGCATGTTTAATTTCAGTTATTTCATATCATCAATGGTACTCTCCAATCTGTCCTCAATCCTCAAAGAAAACAAACTTGTCGATGAAAACTACAATGACTGGATTCGTAACCTTAACTTAGTTCTTGTTGCTGAGGGACACAAGTTTATACTTGAAGAGGTTTGTCCTCAGACGCCAGATGAGGATTCTGACGAAGCCTAAAAGGTTGCATATGATAAGTGGGTTAGAACTAATGAGATAGCGCGCTGTTACATCTTGGCATCTATGTCAAGTGTGTTGCAACATCAACATGAGCCTATGAAAACCGCTTATGATATCATGTACAACCTTAGGTAGCTATTCGGTCATCAGAACCGCTCGGCACGCCATTTGGCAATGAAGAAACTAATAGATGCGAGAATGTCTGACTCCACACCTGTTGGGGATCACGTTCTCATGATGATGGGGTATTTATCTGAGATCGAGACCTTGGGTGGAGAGCTAGATGGCGATTCTCAAATCGACATTATTCTTCATAGCTTGTCCTCGAAGTTTGAGCAGTTCAGGCTGAATTTTAACATGATTAAAAGGGATGTCAGCCTGACTAAACTGCTCATAGATATTCAGGCGGCTGAATTGCTCCAAAAGAGCAATCCTGAGGCCCACATAGCTGAAAAATGAGCGTCTTCTTCTGGTGGAAAAAGGAAGAAAAGAAACGCACCTAAAAAGGCTGCAGATGAGGCGCCTAAGGTGTAAAAGCCAAAGGCAAAGATTCCTCCTGAGGAGTTCAAGTCGAAGACTAAGTGCTTCAAGTGCGGCCAACCAGGTCACTGGAAGGCGGCGTGTCCTAACAAGAAGAAGAAGAGAGGTACATCTCACACTCTGGTTGTGAAGACATGTTTAGCAACTTGTTCTACCCAGTCATGGGTAGTAGATACTGGAGCTACTGATCATGTTTGCATGTCTTTACAGGGGTTCCTGGTAAAAAGACAGCTGAGTGTGGACAAGATCACCATCTACATGGGCAATGCTACGAGAGTGGCGGCTGTTGCAGTGGGAGACGTTGTTTTACCTTTCAGTAGTGATAGAACTTTGGTTTTGAAAGATTGTCTTTATGTGCCTGGTTTTAGGCGAAACTTGATTTCAGTTTCTAAATTGATTATGGATGGATATTCTGTTTCTTTTGATAACAAAGTAGTTATCATTAGTGGTAAACATTTTATCTGTTCTGGCACATTGGATGGACACTTATACTTTCTTAAACCAACTAAAAACACTGCGCATAGACAACTGTTGAATACATCGATCATAAACCCTAACAAGAGAAAATAACATTCGGGATTGAATCAAACCTATCTTTGGCATCTAAGGCTAGGTCATATTAACCTTAAGAGGATACAAAGGCTTGTAAACGATGGACCATTGTCTTCTTTGGTACTGAAATCGTTTCCTTTGTGTGAATCCTGTTTGGAAGGTAAAATGACGAAGCGTCCTTTCCAGTCAAAAGGAAATAGATCCGAAGGACTATAAGATTTGGTTCACTCTGACCTATGCGGCCCTATGTCAGTTCAAGCTCGAGGAGGGTTCGAGTATTTCATCACTCTCATTGATGATTACTCTAGATACGGTTATATCTACCTGTTACGTCGCAAGTTTGAATGCTTTGAGAAATTCAAAGAGTTTAAGGCGCAAGCGGAGAAACGAACAGGTAGAAGTATCAAGTCACTACGTTCTGATCGTGGTGGCGAGTACCTCTCAAGCGAATTTAGGGATTACATGGCAGAGAGTGGGATTACATCCCAGTTGACTGCGCCTGGAACGCCACAGCAGAATGGCGTGGTTGAAAGAAAGAATCGTACATTGTTAGAGATGGTTAGATCGATGATGAGTTATTCTGAGTTGTCTATTTCGTTCTAGGGATATGCCCTGGAAACAGCAGCCTATATTCTTAACTTGGTTCCATCGAAATCAGTTCCTGCTACACCTACAGAACTATGGACTGGACGAAAGCCCAGTTTGAACCATATTCGGATTTGGGGTAGCCCAGCACACGTGTTGGACAAGGAAGCTGATAAGCTGGCCCCTTGTACTGATGTAAGGCTGTTCGTTGGATATCCTAGAGGAACGAAAGGTGGTTTGTTTTATAGTCCTAAGGATCAGAAGATCATTGTTAGCACCAATGCTCGATTCTTAGAGGAAGACTATGTCATAAACCACAAACTAAGGAGTCACATCATCCTTGAGGAGTTAAGGGGTGGATCGAATCCTACACCGGTTGTACAAGAAGAGGAACCACCAAACACTGCACAACGTATCACAGAAGTACAGGAACTGCCTCGTCATAGTGGGAGGGTTGTACGCCAACCTGATAGATTCATTGGTCTGGGAGAGGCTTCAGATTTCCCAGAGGGTCTCTATGAATTGGATCCCAGGACCTATGACGAGGCAATTTGAGATAAAGATGCAGATTCTTGGAAAACTGCAATGGAGTCTGAGATTGGATCTATGGATCACAATCAAGTCTCGGAACTTGTAGAACCACTAGATGGGGTAAAACCCATTGGCTGTAAGTGGGTCTATAAGCGCAAGAGAGGATCTGATGGGAAGGTTGAAACCTTCAAAGCTAGATTGGTGTCAAAAGGGTATACTCAGAAAGAAGGGATCGATCATGAGGAAACCTTTTCGCCGGTAGCCATGCTTAAGTCAATCCGCATTCTCTTGTCTATTGCCGCTCATTTGGATTATGAGATCTGGCAGATGGATGTCAAGACGGCTTTTCTAAACGGAAGTCTTGAGGAAAACATTCACATGAAACAATCAGAGGGATTCATTGCTAAGGGCCAAGAGCACTTGGTGTATAAGCTTAAGAGATCCATTTATGGACTTAAGCAGGTATCGAGGTCTTAGAATATCCTATTTGACGAGGTTATCCGGTCATATGGATTCGTGCAAAGTCCGGATGAGAGCTGTGTGTACAAGAAATATGACGGAAACGTGGTGGCATTCCTCGTACTTTATGTTAATGACATCTTGCTTATTGGAAACAGTAAGAAGGCGTTGTCAAACATTAGGGTGTGGTTGTCCGAGCAGTTTGATATGAAGGATCTGGGTGAAGCCGGACATGTCCTTGGCATCAAGATCATTCATGATCGCCAGAAAAGGATGTTATGTCTGTCCCAGGCGACTTATATCGATACAGTGCTAGCTAGATTTGGCTTGCAAGATTCCAAGAAAAGTTTTATACCTTACAGGCATGGAATTTATCTATCTAAGGAAATGTGTCCCCAAACACAGTCTGAGATAGAGAAAATGAAGAAAGTACCATATGCTTCGGCTGTGGGAAGTTTGATGTATGCTATGCTATGCACTAGGCCTGATATATGTTATGTCGTTGGCATGGTAAGCAGATATCAGTCTAACCCTGGACAAGGTCACTGGACTGCGGTCAAAAACATTCTCAAGTACCTTAAACGGACTCGAGACTACATATTGGTTTTCTGCTCTGATAGTTTAGTACCTTTGGGTTGCACGGACTCAGATTTTCAATCCGACAAAGATCAGAGTAAGTCTACCTCGGGCTATGTGTTTACACTAGGAGGTGGAGCCATCGCATGGAGGAGCATTAAGCAGAAATGCATTGCAGATTCAACCATGGAAGCTGAGTATGTAGCTGCCTCTGACGCTGCAAAAGAGGTTGTCTGGCTCCGCGGGTTCCTAGTGGGCTTGGGCGCGGTTTCTGATTTGCCTAAGACTACCACGATATACTGTGATAACTCTGGTGCAGTGGCAAATTCGAAGGAACCAAGAGCCCACAAGGTAAGTAAACACATAGAGAGAAAGTACCATCTTATACGAGAAATCGTTAAGAGAGGAGACGTGGCGGTGGTCAAGATTGCATCTGAGGACAACCTGGCTGATCCATTCACGAAGAGCCTGGCGGCTAAGACCTTTGATGGTCACGTGGAGAAAATGGGAGTGAGATGCAGACCCGGTAGCGCAGTTTGAGTTTATAGTTTTAGATTGGAGAGTTAGCCAGTTAGTTATTATGCTTGAAAGACATGCTTCAAGTATAAGTGGGAGATTTTTAGTTTTGTATACTGGAAGACTCGTCTTTGTATACTTTTCTGATGATATGATGATATAAAATGAAAGTTATTGCAGTCACTGTTTGCATTTAGATTATGTTCTATAATTGTTTTATGCAATGTTCCATATACTTACATTGTAGATGATATGGTATGGGGAGTCACATGGTAAGATCATATCATTAGAACCTTGTAATGTATTAAAGAGCTCACGGCTTAGATGGTCCTGAACACACCATCGGTACACCGTAGAATAATCTTATAAGTTAGTTTATCTTGACTAACTGATTATTCTAGTACACTAGTTAGTGTATTGAGGAGGATCACGATAGGATACTATTCTCTATCTCTGACCCAATTATTGAGAGAATAAAGATCCACAGAGTTCGGGTTCTGAACTTATGTGATATTGGCGAGCATATGTGTGCGTTGTTTGTTACTTTGATTTATCAATGAATGAGATCTTTTTGTAGATCGAATTCGATATCTTGGGTAATAACAATGTATACATGATGTCTCGAGCAGTATGCATGAGCACCGTGTCCTGGTGCGCCAGCTTGATGATGTTCTCTTGAGGAAACAGAAGTTCATGTTGAAACCCTGCAGGTGGAATTTATTCCGTACATGAATAAAGCTTGTGTGGTACTACTCAAGGTTTTAGATGTTAATTAATTATAACTGTCAGAGGCTTACATAATTAATTAATGAACATTATATCTTAAATACGGGGAATGGCTGGACTAAAGGAGAAAGGATATTTGCAAATATGTATTAAATTGGTAGGTCAGTTTTACTTCTTTAGTGGAATAAAAGTAAAACTTAATTTATTTAATTATATCCTAAGTTTATTGGATATTGGAAATAATGTCTCGAGCAGTATGCATGAGCACCGTGTCCTGGTGCGCCAGGTTGATGATGTTATCTTCAGGAAACACGAGTTCATGTTGAAACCCTGCAGGTGGAATTTATTCCTTACATGGTAAAGCTTGTGTGGTACTACTCAAGGTTTTAGATGTTAATTAATTATAGCTGTCAGAGGCTGACATAATTAATTAATGAACATTATATCTTAAACACGGGGAATGGCTGGACTAAATGAGAAATCATATTTGCAAATATGTATTAAATTGGTAGGTCAGTTTTACTTCTTTAGTGGAATAAAAGTAAAACTTAATTTATTTAATTATATCCTAAGTTTATTGGATATTGGATATTAAATAAATTAGTGGGCCAATTTAATATTCTTCTAGATCCCTGTTATAGCCCAATTGACTGATAGTGGAATGGATATTGAACTTGAGATAGAGGCCCAAGCCCAGTAGGGCTGGAACATGAAATTTCGCCCCTCCCTATATATAAGGGGAGGGGGCACGAAATTTTGAGGATAATATTCATAGGAAATCAGCCCCTCTTTGTCTCTTAAAGTTATCCACAGATTTCACAACTCTATCTAGTAGATTTCAGCCCACTCTGAATCTAGATACAGTCTGGGAATACAACAGAAGATCTTGGAGTGGAATTGTGCAGTGGCCGTGTGTGACATAGGTGGCGCCTGTACTGTATTCATTCAACAGCAAGATTAGATCTTTAATCTTGTCCACAGACCGTCTATCGATTTGTAAGTAGATTCATTTTCTATGTCTTCTGCTTTATTAGAATCGAATCTGCTTTGCATGCTTTTTGAATAGACTGTGATAAACATGCATGTTACATAAAATTATGATTTGCATGAACACGGATTAATGAACAACAAAATGGTCCTGCGGTGGTTTAATTCGAAAAAACCCCAACAGCAACTAGGCAGATAACTACAATGGTTGGGAACCAGCATCAATCTAGACAGTTTCCTAGGAACACTGTGGTGAATCCTAAAGAGCAGTGTGGTGCAATCCATCTGCGAAGCGGGACAAGATACAATGGTCCTTAGCCACCAAAAGAAGATTTAGTAACTGCAACACCACTTCCCAAGATAACTTTTAATAAGCCAGACTCCATGAGTATGAGTCCAAAAATAGGTACAACAGTTCTTTCTATAGTGATGATCCCGTTCCGGTAAAGAACCTCAAAACAGAAAGTTGATGTACAATTCTCTCGAGTCCTTGAGATCTTTAAGCAAGTGCATGATCACTATTTTCTTAGCAATAAAAACATCTGCAAGTGTACGATATAATTGTAGAAAATTGTAAGCACGAGTATCATATCCACATGGATTGTAATGGTAAATAACAATGTGAGTACTAAAACATAAACACCTCATTAATATCTAGATACTCAAATAATTGAAGAAAGAATAAATAAATAAATAAATAAATAATTCAAAAGTAAAAGAAATAATTAACAAAATAAAATAGTTTATGAAAATAATGAATTGTAGAGGAGATTTCATACAGTGGCTTTTAGGAATGATTTATTGACTACTAAACCTTATTTAATTTATCAATAGTGGAAAATCACTTAACTATTATCAGATTGTTCTCATGAACATATATCATAACATAGAAATAATGAACACGAACTTAACTGGGTCGGTTCTTCACATATGTCACTACTCATAAAAAAGTACCTTAGACTAATATGAACATATGCAACACTTGTTGACTTGGTCGGTCCTTCCAAGCATCACATAGATTGATTGTCCTATTTTATCCCACTAAATTAATCAGTCACGGGTGAGAATTTCCTAATTTATTAGCTTGCATTTATATGCTACTGCAGTCAACATACATATAAGAAATCTAAACTAGAAAACTAAGTATCAATGATAATGGAAAAATATATCTCAATAAATCAAACCATGAAATCCAATGTACTTACAAACCAAAGAATCCAACAAACTAATTACCTATACATAATTAAAGATAAAGAATAAAACATGAACATGTTAAATAAAATAACGTTCAACACAATCAAGAACCCAGAGTCTTCAATCTTGACGTAGCCAATACCTCTGCTTTTCTAAAGCCTCTACCGTGCCTCCACAATTACATTCACCTCTTCACATTTTATTTCACTTGTTACTGAACTAAATTGTATTGTCTTGTACTAGACGCCTTTTCTAATGAGTAGATGTGATATTTATATTATTGGAGGGAACCCTAGGGCTGAAAGCAATCCTTCAGTTGAGAGAAAGACCTCGAAAATCTCGTGTAGGATTCCACTAGGAGTAAATCCGTGCTGCGTCGACCCATCACTCGGTCCAACCCTGTGTGAAATAGGCTCACTGGGTCGAGTTACCTAGGTCCACCTCTGGGTCGACCCTGTGCGCGCGGGTTCACTAAAACGACTCGTTCTCACTCGTTTTTCTTCCGATTGGGCCGATTCAACTTGCACAATGCTCTTAACTTGATTCTCCATTTGGATCATTTTGAATTAACTCCATCCATTCTCATGTGCTTCGCTCTTTTAATCCGGTCCAAGACCCTAATCGGTGTCTCTTTAGCTCTTTAAGCACATACCTGATCATTTTTTGTCAAATAATCATCAAATTTACTACTATTACTACGAAACTCACAAATACATCAAAAAATCCAAATGATAACATAATGAGCACAACATCTATGAAAGTCACATAACTTATTAAGTGAAACATTATCAATTCATATCTAAAAGTTGTGTAAAATATATAGCTGTCAGTACACATTAATATTCCTTCGGTGGAGGCATTGTAGAAAAAGCCTAAGTACGTGAAGTTCCTCAAGGATGCTATGTTGAAGAAGAGAAAGATAGAGAAATTTGAGATAGTGCACCTCTTAGAGAACTGCAGTGCCATTATCTAAAGAAAATTCCTAGTTAAGATGAAGGATCCGGGCAGCTTCACACTCCCCATCACTATTAAGGATAAGATTGAGGGTCGAGCACTATGTGATTTGAGAGCGAGCATCAATCTAATGTCGCTCTTCTTTTTCAAGAAGTTGAACAGTGGGCAACTCAAGTCCACAACAATTTGTTTATAGATAAAAATTAATTTTAAAGTGTTATCTATATGATTCCAGAAATTGAGATTTTTAAGTTTCTCAAATATTGCAATTTTTCCACCATCTTTGACTAAAAATTGACCAAATTGTGGTCATTTAAATTAAGTGTGAACCAAATTCTAGTGCGAGAACAAGGAATCAATCTACACCCTTCAATTTTATAATTGGATGGGGTCCATATTATATAAAGAAAGGTCATGGAATTTTTGTAATAACTAATTGATATTTTTAGATGCGGGGTATATTTGTCACCTTTTTTAAAAAGGGTAATGTCGTGATGATTTAGCATATTTCGAAAATTTCTTAAAAATTTCAAATGATTTGCTCATTTTTTATCCAATTTACACAAATAATATATTAAATTAAAAGTCTTTTCATGTTCTCTAATTTAAGATCAGTAAAGTATAATGTTTATACGAATAAATATGGACTAAAAATCCAAAAGATTCATTTTTCATTCATATATATTATTTAAATGATACGTTAGCATATGATTCTGTATATATATATGTATATATATATATATAAATCTTTAAGTGGATGTCGATGGACCTGTAGAGTCTATCGTCGATGACACGAACCTTAATCATGATATATATTAATGAACTTATCGATGCTCAAATAAAGTTCGGGAGTATAAATGTATATTTATGTTAAATGTATGCAAAGACATGTCTTCTAGTATACAAAACTAAGAGTTGTAGCCCAATTAAGACCTAAGTGGATTGGGAATGGAACAATTGGAGATGCTCAAACCCATTAAGGTTTGGAGAAGGAATTTTCGTCCCCTTCCATATTAATTAGCGGGGGGATGGAAATTATCACCAAGAAATCAACCCATATTATGCTCACTTGATTCCCTAGGGTTCATACACATTTTAGTAGTCTGTAGCACACCCTGTATCTAGACAACGTCCGGGAATACAGTAGAAGATCAAGGAGTGAACTTGCACTTAAAGGGGGCACCGATTTTGATCTTCTCCAACAACGGGATTAGACTTTTAATTCTGTGATCAACCCAACAACGTATGTAAGAAATTTTCAATAGATCATATTTTCTTCCGCTGCATATATGTAAAAATTGTTGCATATATGCTAATTCAACATAGATAATAATTAATATCACACATAAAATATGATTTACATAAATTAGAATTAATGAGCATCCAACTAGATTCTGTGATGATTAATTCGAAAAAAACCCCAACAATTTATTACTTATTCGGAAACTGACAACAAAAGATAACCAATCTTTTTTCATTATCAATATGTTATTATCATATCATGTTAATGAAGCATTGTTGTAAAGGGTAACATAAGCATTATTATTGCTAATGTAATACAATTTTATTGCTATTAGCATTATATAATACTACAGTTAGCATCTATAACAATGCTCTGTTAGTGTTATGATATTTCTAACCGAGCATTGTTATAAATGCTAACAGAAGCACTATGTAATGTTAGTGTTGGAACCGTTAGGTTCGATATTTATCTATGACTATTATTTTGTCTTTCTTTGATTTATTGTGTGTAGGTTATTGTGTTGATTGAGGAAGTGTTGGAGCATGCCAAGTTGACATAGTCTTGGAGATAAAGTTCAAAGATATGTTTGTTCCTATATCTATGGAAAGGTTGTTTGCTTGTGGCTAAAGTCAAGGAAAGTTGATAGGAGTGCGGTTCGTGCAAGTCATATGAGTAGAGGGCAAGTATATTGTTTTTGTTGGGTTTTTTTGAATTGAACCACCGCAGGATCTAATTGGATGTTCATTAATCCTAATGTCATGTAGATCATAAATTCATGCATCTCATATGTTTTAATTAACCGAGTTTAATTAACATGAAAATCCGGTTTAAACGATTCTACTAAAGCGGAAACATAGAATCGAAAAACGACTTACAAATCAAACGACGGGTGGAGGACAAGATTAAAGGTCTAATCTTGTTGTTGTGTATGATGATGATCGGCGCCCACTGTGATATTCCACTCCTTGATCTTCTGTTGTATTCCCGGACTGAATCTAGTTTCAGGGTGGGCTGAAATCTACTAGATCGGTATGGAATCTGTGGAGATAAAGAGAACACAAGAGGAGTTGATCTGTAACTATAAAATTTCATCCCCCACCCTCTTATATATAAGGGGGTGGGCAAAATTTTAGTGACAAAACCCTACTGGGTTTGGGCCTCTATCTCTTTTTCTATCTCTAGTCCATTAAAGTCATATTGGGCTACAACAGGGATCTAGAAGAATATTAAATTGGCCTGCTAATTTATTTAATTTCCAATATCCAATAAACTTAGGATATTATTAAATAAATTAAGTATTATTTTTATTCTACTAAAGAAATAATATTGACCTACCAATTTAATACATATTTCTTAATATGCTTTCTCCTTTAGTCCAGCCATTCCTCGCGTTTAAGATATAATGCCCATTAATTAATTATGTAAGCTTCTGACGGCTATAATTAATTAATATCTTATCCTTGAGTAGTACCACACAAGCTTTACTCATGCACGGAATAAATTCCACCTGCAGGGTTTCAGCATGAACTTGCATTTTCTCAAGGGGACACCATCAAACTGGCGCAC
Source organism: Perilla frutescens (assembly GCA_026008535.1). Lineage (NCBI taxonomy): Eukaryota > Viridiplantae > Streptophyta > Magnoliopsida > Lamiales > Lamiaceae > Perilla > Perilla frutescens. The sequence continues at coordinate 22,185,100 of BRKX01000010.1, read as the reverse complement.
CAGGACACAGTGCCCCTACATATTGCACGACCCATCATAAGTGTAAATGTCACAACCCAAGATATCGAGATTATTGATCCTTATGAAAGAATCTCACCCTTTGATAAATCAAAGCTGCAAACACTACACGTATATGTCCGCCAACACATAGGGGTTAAGAACCCGAACTCTGTAGATTCTTATTCTCTCATTAAAGGTCAGAATAGAGAATAGAATCCTAAGTAGATCCTCTTCAATACACTTGACCGTGTATTAGAATAATCATTTAGTCAAGACAAACTAACTATCAGATTATTCTACGGTGTACCGATAGCAGGTTCAGTGCCATCTAAACCGTGAGCCTTTTAATACATTACAAGGAATCGATGATATGATCTAACCATGTATTTACCCACACCATACCATCTACAATGTAAGTATAGTGAACATGCATGTAAATATAACAATTTAAATGCAAATAGTGACTGCAATTGTATTCATTCTATATCATCATAAAACCATTATTAATAATGTATACAAAAGACAGGTCTTCTAGTATACAAAACCAACAATCTCCCACTTATACTTGAAGCATGTCTTTCAAATATAAAATAAACTGGCTAAATCTCCAACTCTAACTAAAATCTCAAACGGCAACCCCGGGTCTGCATCTCACTCCCATTTTCTCCACGTGACCGTAGAAGGTCTTAGCCGGAAGGCTCTTCGTGAATGGATCAGCTAAATTGTCCACCGATGCAATCTTGACCACTGCCACATCTCCTCTCTTAACGATTTCTCGTATAAGATGGTACTTTTTCTCTATGTGTTTACTTGCCTTATGGGCTCTGGGTTCCTTCGAATTTGCCACTGCACCCGAGTTACTCACAATATACCGTGATACTCTTAGGCAAATCAGGAACCACGCTCAAGTCCAACAAGAAGCTCTTGAGCCAGACGGCCTCTTTTGCAGCCTCAGAGGTACCTACATATTCGGCCTCCATGGTGGAATCCGCAATGCATTTCTGCTTTATGCTCCTCCATGCAATGGTTTCGCCTCCCAAGGTAAACACATAGCCTGAGATAGATTTACTCTGATCTTTATCGGATTGAAAATCTGAGTCCGTGTAACCCAAAGGCACTGGACTATCAGAGCGGTACACCAGCATATAATCTCGAGTCCTTTTTAGGTACTTGAGTATATTCTTAACCGCAGTCCAGTGACCTTGTCTAGGGTTAGACTGATATCTGCTTACCATGCCTACTGCATAGCATATATAAGGTCTAGTGCATAGCATAGCATACATAAGACTTCCCACAGCCGAAGCATATGGAACGCCCTTCATCTCATCTATCTTAGCCTGTGTGTGGGGACACATATCCCTGGATAGATAAATTCCATGCCTGAAAGGTATAAAACCTTTCTTGGAATCCTGCATGTTAAACCTTGCTAGCACTGTGTCGATATATGTCGTCTGGGATAAGCACAACATCCTTTTCTGGCGATCTCGAATTATCTTGATGCCAAGGACGTGTCCGGCTTCTCCTAGATCTTTCATATCGAACTACTTGGACAACCACTATTAGTTTTGTATACTGGAAGACTTGTCTTTGAATACTTTTCTGATGATATGATGATATGAAATGAAAGTTATTGTAGTCACTGTTTGCATTTAGATTATGTTCTATAATTGTTCTATGCAATGTTCCATATACTTACATTGTAGATGATATGGTGTGGGGAGTCACACGGTAAAGATCATATCATTAGAACCTTGTAATGTATTAAAGAGCTCACGGCTTAGATGGTCCTGAACACACCATCGGTACACCGTAGAATAATCTGATAAGTTAGTTTATCTTGACTAACTGATTATTCTAGTACACTAGTTAGTGTATTGAGGAGGATCACGATAGGATACTATTCTCTGTCTCTGACCCAGTTACTGAGAGAATAAAGATCCACAAAGTTCGGGTTCTGAACTCATGTGATATTGGCGAGCATATATATGTGTTGTTTATTACTTTGATTTATCAATGGGTGAGATCTTTACGTAGATCGAATTCGATATCTTGGGTAATAACAATGTATACATGATGTCTCGAGCAGTATGCATGAGCACTGTGTCCTGGTACGCCAGGTTGATGATGTTCTCTTGAGGAAGCACAAGTTCATGTTGAAACCCTGCAGGTGGAATTTATTCCGTACATGAATAAAGCTTGTGTGGTACTACTCAAGGTTTTAGATGTTAATTAATTATAGCTGTCAGAGGCTTACATAATTAATTAATGAACATTATATCTTAAACACGGGGAATGGCTGCACTAAAGGAGAAAGCATATTCGTAAATATGTATTAAATTGGTAGGTCAGTTTTACTTCTTTAGTGGAATAAAAGTAAAACTTAATTTATTTAATTATATCCTAGGTTTATTGGATATTGGATATTAAATAAATTAGTGGGCCAATTTAATATTCTTCTAGATCCCTGTTGTAGCCCAATTGACTGATAGTGGACTGGATATTGAACTTGAGATAGAGGCCCAACCCCATTAGGGCTAGAACATGAAATTTCTCCCCTCCCTATATATAAGGGGAGAGGGGGCACAAAATTTTATGATTTTATTCATAGGAAATCAGCCCCTCTTAGTCTCTCAAAGTTATCCACAGATTTCACAATTCTATCTAGTAGATTTCAGCCCACTCTGAATCTAGATACAGTCCGGGAATACAACAGAAGATCTTGGAGTAGAATCTGTGGTGCTCAATTTTTTGAGGTGTTAGGTGGCGCCATACTGTGCTCATTCAATAACAAGATTAGATCTTTAATCTTGTCCACAGACCGTCTATCGATTTGTAAGTAGATTCGTTTCTATGTCTTCCGCTTTATTAGATTCGAATCTGCTTTGCATGCTTTTTGATTAGACTGTGATAAACATGCATGTTACATAAAATTATGATTTGCATGAACACGGATTAATGAATAACCAAATGATCCTGCGGTGGTATAATTCGAAAAAAACCCAATAATTGGTATCAGAGCGGGTTTTGGCACTGTTCTAGGATTAATCCGGGCATAATTTCGAATTGCATGATTAAATTTGATGATAAATTTATAGTGTTTAAATTTTCAGATTTAATTGGCTATGTATTTTGATTTTATGGTTTTCAAAACTTGAAAGAATTTGAGATGTAAAAATCAAGAATTCTAGTTTTGATGGCACTTGAATTTTCGGTCACTATGGATTAAATTTGGGATGATATTTGATGTTCTTCAAATTTCCAGATTTAATTCTCATAAGGGTCGAAATTTTGGAGATCAAATTTTCAAATTTGATGTGTTAAAAATTCCCTAATTTGTGTGTTAAAATTTTCGATACCTAGAAAATAAATTTGGATAGATTTTTGATCAAGATCAAAATTTCCAGATTTGTTTGTGGTGTGGTTCGAATTTTTGATGGTTAGATTTAGATTTGGTGATTTTTGATGTATATCAAAGATTGCCTAATTCTAATCTAGATAGGTTTGAAATTAGAATTTTAAATTTGGTAATTTTTGAAGTGGATCAAAATTTCCAGATTTTTATTCTTGAAAATTTCGAAACCTATAGCTATATAATTTGGAATAGTTTTTTCATTAATGTCAAAATTTCCAAATGTGAAATATAGTGTAATTTTCGATTTTTAATAAATTAATTTGGAGAAGATTTTGATGAAAATCAAATTTGCAGATTTATTAATTAATGTGTATCGAAAGTTTGGATGTGTTGGATTTAGATTTGATATTATTTGATGTATATCTTAATTTACCTAATTTTAATCTATATAGATTTGAAAATAGAATTTTAAATTTGGAAGAATTTGAAGTGGATCAAATTTTCAGATTTATTATTCTTGTGATTTTCGAAATTTATGGATTAAAATTGGATAAGGTATTTTTTGGATATATACAAATAATTATCAAAATCCAATTGTGATAAGATTTTAAATTTGGATAAGTTTTGGAAGATTTTGGATTGGAATCAAATCTCCAAGCTTTATCCTTGAAGATTTAGATTCTTATGGATAATATTTGGATTAGATTTTTGAATTATTATTTAATTAGGGTGGCTTGAAAATATTAAATAAATTTGGTGGATAATTATTAATAATTTCCAGATTTATTTAAGTGATATTTTCGAAAATAACAAGATTAAAATTGGTGGATAATTATTTTAATTTCCAATTTTTATCTTGTGGATAATATCGAATTAATTAATTTAATTAATTGTAAAATTCGAATATTATTTAATACTCATGCATAGATATCATATGTTATTTTATGTGGATCATATTATACATGATTGTTGGTTTTGTAGACTGTGTTTGTTTGCAGGTTTACCAACTATCATGGCTCCTTTATTTCATGTGATGTATGTTTATGTTGAATGGATGTTGGTCGTATGCCGGTTTGGCTACGTGATTTTAATCCATGAGAAAATCCATGGATTAGGTCTAGGTTTTATTTTACGTTGTTTTAATGTAATAGATATAAAGCTGTTAGACGAGTTTTTGAGTTGTAATTTTTATTCTAGCAATATTAGATTTTTCCTTTTGGAATAGATAGTCTGTATTGAATAAAGATCGGAGATCAACTCAAAAGAAGGAAAGTGGTTCAGCACCAAAAAGGAAGGTTCACCGGTTCAAGTCCCGAAACCCTAAATGGAGCTAGGATTTTCGGCGAGGCGCAGTGAAGGGGCAGCGGCCATAAGCTGTTTCCGGAGCTGACTTTCTAGTTTTATCTCATCAATCAACATGAGATATAAGCCATGATAGTTGGAATATTATTGTTTCTTATTATGTTGAAGCATGCAATGGATGTTTATCATTTTATGTGATGTTTGCATGTTCGATAATGGGATAAAATGAAACCTCAAACATAAATAACTAAGTGGGAGAGATTCATACCAAAGTATGTAGAAATCTCATACGGTCTCCATTAAAATCTGGTTTAATTGAGAAGTGATGGGCATGCGCGTTAACATCGGTCTTCCTCCATATCGGATGTGTCATATCACAGATTTCTCTAGAAATTAAATCTCCTAAAAGGATAACTGTAGAACACTATTAGGACTAACTGACTCCTCCATCTGGAGCGGTTAAATTCGAGTAGTGATCTTGGTGTGAAGATAATGGTGTGCACACGATCGTGGCTTATCAGTTAGACGATTACATGACCGTGTTAATTATCCGGCTATTAATTTGCTTGTTGTAAGGAAACTCAACTGGAGGCAAATTAAAGGTTTAACCTATTTAAAGATGTTTTTTATAAACGTCCACACTATCGTGGTTTATGAAAGACATTTTTAAAGTGTCGGTGGAAAAGTATATAATTTTTATGAGGCTTTCGATTATATACTGTTTATCCTAAATGTGTTTTGTGACTGTACTGCATGTTTAATTTCAGTTATTTCACATCATCAATGGCACTCTCCAATCTGTCCTCAATCCTCAAAGAAAACAAACTTGCCGGTGAAAACTACAATGACTGGATTCGTAACCTTAACTTAGTTCTTGTTGCTGAGGGACACAAGTTTGTGCTTGAAGAGGTTTGTCCTCAGACGCCAGATGAGGGTTCTAACGAAGCCCAAAAGGTTGCATTTGATAAGTGGCTTAGGTCTAATGAGATAGCGCGCTGTTACATCTTGGCATCTATGTCAAGTGTGTTGCAACATCAGCATGAGCCTATGAAAACTGCTTATGATATTATGTACAACCTTAGGCAGCTATTCGGTCATCAGAACCGCTCGGCACGCCATTTGGCAATGAAGAAGCTAATGGATGCGAGAATGTCTGACTCCACACCTGTTAGGGATCACGTTCTCATGATGATGGGGTATTTATCTAAGATCGAGACATTGGGTGGAGAGCTAGATGGCGATTCTCAAATCGACATTGTTCTTCATAGCTTGTCTTCGAAGATTGAGCAGTTCAGGCTGAATTTTAACATGATTAAAAGGGATGTCAACCTGACTGAACTGCTCATAGACCTTCAGGCGGCTAAGTTGCTCAAAAAGAGCAATCCTGAGGCCCACATAGCTGAAAAAGGAGCGTCTTCTTCTAGTGGAAAAAGAAAGAAGAGAAACGCACCTAAGAAGGCTGCAGATGAGGCGCCTAAGGTGAAGAAACCAAAGGCAAAGATTCCTCCTGAGGAATTCAAGTCGAAGACTAAGTGCTTCAAGTGCGGCCAACCAGGTCACTGGAAGGCGGCGTGTCCTAACAAGAAGAAGAAGAGAGGTACATCTCACACTCTGGTTGTGGAAACATGTTTAGCAACTTGTTCTACCCAGTCATGGGTAGTAGATACTGGAGCTACCGATCATGTTTGCATGTCTTTACAAGGGTTTCTGGTAAAAAGACAGCTGAGTGAGGATGAGATCACCGTCTACATGGGCAATGCTATGAGAGCGACAACTGTTGCAGTGAGAGACGTTGTTTTACCTTTCAGTAGTGATAGAACTTTGGTTTTGAAAGATTGTCTTTATATGCCTGGTTTTAGGCGAAACTTGATTTCAGTTTCTAAATTGATTATGGATGGATATTCTGTTTCTTTTGATAACAAAGTAGTTATCTTTAGTGGTAAACATTTTATCTGTTCGGGCACATTGGATGGACACTTATACTTTCTTAAACCAACTGAAAACACTACGTAAAGACAACTGTTGAATACATCGATCATAAGCCCTAACAAGAGAAAAGAACCTTCAGAATTGAATCAAACCTATCTTTGTCATCTAAGGCTAGGTCACATTAACCTTAAGAGGATACAAAGGCTTGTAAACGATGGACCATTGTCTTCTTTGGTACTGGAATCGTTTCCTTTGTGTGAATCCTGTTTGGAAGGTAAAATGACCAAAAGTCCTTTCCAGTCAAAAGGAAATAGATCCGAAGGGCTATTAGATTTGATTCACTCTAACCTATGCGGCCCTATGTCAGTTCAAGCTCGAGGAGGGTTTGAGTATTTCATCACTCTCATTGATGATTACTCTAGATACAGTTATATCAACCTGTTGCGTCGCAAGTCTGAATGCTTTGAGAAATTCAAAGAGTTTAAGGCGGAAGCGGAGAAATGAACAGGCAGAAGTATCAAGTCACTATGTTCCGATCATGGTGGCGAGTACCTCTCAAGCGAATTTAGGGATTATATGGCAGAGAGTGGGATTACATCCCAGTTGACTGCGCCTGGAACACCATAGCAGAATGGCGTGGCGGAAAAAAGGAATCGTACATTGTTAGAGATGGTTAGATCGATGATGAGTTATTCTGAGTTGCCCATTTCATTCTGGGGATATGCCCTGGAAACGGCAGCCTATATTCTTAACTTGGTTCCATCGAAATCAGTTCCTGCTACACCTACAGAACTATGGACTGGACGAAAGCCCAGTTTGAACCATATTCGGATTTGGGGTAGCCCAGCACACGTGTTGGACAATGAAGTTGATAAGCTGGCTTCTCGTACTGATGTAAGGCTGTTCGTTGGATATCTCAGAGGATCGAAAGGTGGTTTATTTTATAGTCCTAAGGATTAGAAGATCATTGTTAGCACCAATGCTCGATTCTTAGAGGAAGACTATGTCATAAACCACAAACCAAGGAGTCATATTATCTTGAGGAGTTAAGGGGAGGATCGAATCCTACACCGGTTGTACAAGAAGAGGAACCACCAAACACTGCACAACGTGTCACAGAAGTACAAGAACTGCCTCGTCGCAGTGGGAGGGTTGTACGCCAACCTGATAGATTCATTGGTCTAGGAGAGGCTTCAGATTTCCCAGAGGGTCTCAATGAATTGGATCCCAGGACCTATGACGAGGCAATTCGAGATAAAGATGCAGATTCTTGGAAAACTGCAATGGAGTCTGAGATTGGATCTATGGATCACAATCAAGTCTGGGAACTTGTAGAACCACTAGATAGGGTAAAACCCATTGGCTGTACGTGGGTCTATAAGTGCAAGAGAGGATCTGATGGGAAGGTTGAAACCTTCAAAGCTAGATTGGTGTCAAAAGGGTATACTCAGAAAGAAGGGATCGATTATGAGGAAACCTTTTCGCCGATAGCCATGCTTAAGTCAATCCAGATTCTCTTGTCTATTTCCGCTCATTTGGATTATGAGATCTGGCAGATGGATGTCAAGACGGCTTTCCTAAACGGAAGTCTTGAAGAAAACATTCACATGAAACAACCAGAGGGATTCATTGCTAAGGGCCAAGAGCACTTGGTGTATAAGCTTAAGAGATCCATTTATGGACTTAAGCAGGCATCGAGGTCTTGGAACATCCGATTTGACGAGGTTATCCAGTCATATGGATTCGTGCAAAGTCCGAATGAGAGCTGTGTGTACAAGAAATGTGATGGAAACGTGGTTGCATTCCTCGTACTTTATGTTGATGACATCTTGCTTATTGGAAATAATAAGAAGGCATTATCGAACATTAGGGTGTGGCTGTCCAAGCAGTTCGAGATGAAGGATCTGGGAAAAGCCGGACATGTCCTTGGCATCAAGATCATTCGTGATCGCCAGAAAAGGATGTTATGTCTGTCCCAGGTGACTTATATCGATACAGTGCTAGCTAGATTTGGCATGCAAGATTCCAAGAGAGGTTTTATACCTTACAGGCATGGAATTCATCTATCCAAGGAAATGTGTCCCCAAACACAGTCTGAGATAGAGGAAATGAAGAAAGTACCATATGCTTCGGCTGTGGAAAGTTTGATGTATGCTATGCTATGCACTAGGCCTGATATATGCTATGTCGTTGGCATGGGAAGCAGATATCAGTCTAACCCTGGACAAGGTCACTGGACTGCGGTCAAAAACATTCTCAAGTACCTTAAACGGACTCGAGACTACATGTTGGTTTTTCACTCTGATAGTCTAGTAACTTTGGGTTACACGGACTCAGATTTTCAATCTGACAAAGATCAGAGTAAGTCTACCTCGGGCTATGTGTTTACATTAGGAGGTGGAGCCATCGCATGGAGGAGCATTAAGCAGAAATGCATTCCGAATTCCACCATGGAAGCTGAGTATGTAGCTGCCTCTAAGGCTGCAAAAGAGGCTGTCTGGCTCCGCGGGTTCCTAGTGGGCTTGGGCGTAGTTTCTGATTTGCCTAAGACTATCACGATATACTGTGATAACTCTGGTGCAGTGGCAAATTTGAAGGAACCCAGAGCCCACAAGGCAAGTAAACACATAGAGAGAAAGTACCATCTTATACGAGAAATCGTTAAGAGAGGAGATGTGGCGGTGGTCAAGATTGCATCTGAGGACAACCTGGCTGATCCATTCACGAAAAGCCTGGCGGCTAAGACCTTTGATGGTCATGTGGAGAAAATGGGAGTGAGATGCAGACCCGGTAGCGCAGTTTGAGTTGATAGTTTTAGATTGGAGAGTTTGCCAGTTAGTTATTATGCTTGAAAGACATGCTTCAAGTATAAGTGGGAGATTGTTAGTTTTGTATACTGGAAGACTTGTCTTTGTATACTTTTCTGATGATATGATGATATGAAATGAAAGTTATTGCAGTCACTGTTTGCATTTAGATTATGTTCTATAATTGTTTTATGTAATGTTCCATATACTTACATTGTAGATGATATGGTGTGGAGAGTCACACGATAAAGATCATATCATTAGAACCTTGTAATGTATTAAAGAGCTCACGGCTTAGATGGTCCTGAACACACCATCAGTACACCGTAGAATAATCTGATAAGTTAGTTTATCTTAGCTAACTGATTATTCTAGTACACTGGTTAGTGTATTGAGGAGGATCACCATAGGATACTATTCTCTGTCTCTGACCCAGTTACTGAGAGAATAAAGATCCACAGAGTTCGGGTTCTGAACTCATGTGATATTGGCGAGCATATGTGTGTGTTGTTTATTACTTTGATTTATCAATGGGTGAGATCTTTTCGTAGATCGAATTCGATATCTTAGGTAATAACAATGTATACATGATGTCTCGAGCAGTATGCATGAGCACTATGTCCTGGTGCGCCAGGTTGATGATGTTCTCTTGAGGAAGCACAAGTTCATGTTGAAACCCTGCAGGTGGAATTTATTCCGTACATGAATAAAGCTTGTGTGGTACTACTCAAGGTTTTAGATGTTAGTTAATTATAGTTGTCAGAGGCTTACATAATTAATTAATGAACATTATATCTTAAACACGGGGAATGACTGGACTAAAGGAGAAAGCATATTCGTAAATATGTACTAAATTCGTAGGTCAGTTTTGCTTCTTTAGTGGAATAAAAGTAAAACTTAATTTATTTAATTATATCCTAGGTTTATTGGATATTGGATATTAAATAAATTAGTGGGCCAATTTAATATTCTCCTAGATCCCTGTTGTAGCCCAATTGACTGAAAGTGGACTGGATATTGAACTTGAGATAGAGGCCCAGCCCAATAGGGCTGGAACATGAAATTTCGCCCCTCCCTATATATAAGGGGAGGGGGGGCACGAAATTTTGATGAATTTATTCATTGGAAATCAGCCCCTCTTAGTCTCTCAAAGTTATCCATAGATTTCACAACTCTATCTAGTAGATTTCAGCCCACTCTGAATCTAGATACAGTCCGGGAATACAACAGAAGATCTTGGAGTGGAATACAGTGGTGGTTGAATTTTTGAGTTCTAGGTGGCGCTAACTACAGTTCATTCAACAGCAAGATTAGATCTTTAATCTTGTCCACAGACCGTCTATCGATTTGTAAGTAGATTCAATTCTATGTCTTCCGCTTTATTAGATTCGAATCTGCTTTGCATATTTTTTTATTAGACAGTGATAAACATGCATGTTACATAAAATTATGATTTGCATGAACATGGATTAATGAACAACCAAATGATCCTGCGGTGGTTTAATTCGAAAAAACAACAGGAAGACCTATTGTCAACTCGCATGTCTATCACATCTCAATTAAACCAGATTAATGGAGACCGTTTGAGATTTCTACATACTTTGGTATGAATCTCTCCCACTTAGTTATTTAAGATTGAGGTTTCATTTTATCCCATTGTAAAACATGCAAACATCACATAAAATGATAAAACACCATTGCATGCTTCAAACAACATAATAAGCAATAATAATAAAAACCAACTATCATGGCTTATATCTCATGTTGCTGAATGAGATAAAACTGGAAAGTCAGCTCCGGAAACTCGGGCATGGCCGCCGCCCTTATCACTGCGCCTCGCCGAAAACCTAGCTCCAATTAGAATTTCGGGATGTGAATCAATGATACTTCCTTTCTTGAGCTGTGCCACTCTCCTTCTTTGAGTTGATCTTCAAACTTTATTCAATATAGAATATCTATTCCTTAGAGTAAAAAACTAATATATCTAGAATAAAATTACAACTCAATAACTTGGTCTAACAGTTTTATTTCTATTACATTAAAACAACATAAAATAAAACCTAGACCTAATCCATGGATTTTCTCATGGATTAAAATCACGTAGCCAAACCGGCATACGGCCCATCATACATCCAACATAAATTAAAATATACATCACATAATTAAGGAGCCATGATAGTCGGTAACCCTGCAAACAAGTCAGTCTTCAAATTCCAACAATCACAATTACATGATTAGCATAAAATAACATATGATATCCAAACATGACATATTTAATAATATTCGAATTTTTTCAATTAATAAAATTAATTAATTCGATATTATCCACAAGATAAAAATTGGAAATTAAAATAATTATCCACCAATTTATAACTTGTATTTTTTGAAAATATTACTAAAATAAATCTGAAAATTATTTAAAATTATCCACCAAATTTATTTAATATTTTCTAGCCACCCTAATTAAATAATAATTGGATATATTGATATAAATCAAAAATCTAATCCAAATATTATCCATAAGAATCTAAATCTTCAAGGATAAAGTTTGGAGATTTGATTCCAATCCAAAATCTTCCAAAACTTATCCAAATTTAAAATCTTATCACAATTGGATTTTGATAATTATTTGTATATATCCAAAATCACCTTATCCAATATTTAATCTCATAGATTTCAAAATTATCCAAATAATAAATTGGAGATTTGATTCATTTCAAATTCTTCCAAATTTAAAATTCTATTTTCAAATCTATCTAGATTAATATTAGGTAAATCAAGATATACATCAAATAACAACAAATCTAAATCCAACAACCAAATTTTCGAAAACATTATTAAATAAATCTGGAATTTTAATTTTCATTAAAATCTTCTCCAAATTAATTTAACAAATTCGAAAATTACCACTATATTTCACATTTGGAAATTTTGACATTAATCAAAAAACTATTCCAAATAATATAGTTATAGGTTTCGAAATTTTCAAGAATTAAAAATCTGGAAATTTTGATCCACTTCAAAAATTACCAAATTTAAAATTCTAATTTCAAACCTATCTTGATTAGAATTTTGTAACTTTTGATATACATCAAAAATCACCAAATCCAATTCTAATACACCAAATTTTCGAACCACACTCAAAACAAATCTGGAAATTTTGATCTTGAAACACAAAAATTAGGGAACTTGAGACATCAAATTTTCGAAAATTTTGATGCTCAAATTTTCGAACACTCACCTTATTAAATCTGGAAATTTTGATACATCAAAATTCTATTCCAAATCTAATAATACCATGGCCGAAAATTACATAGATTTCCACAAATTCAAATTTTCAATATACATCAAAATTACATCCAAATTTGAATCTATTAAACATGAAATTCATGATCAAATAAATCTGAAAATTTTAAAGACATAAAATTCATCTACAAATTTATACATGAATTTCGAAAATATCCTAGGATTAAATCTAGAACAGTGCCAAAACCCGCTCTGATACCAGTTGTTGGGGTTTTTTCGAATTGAACCACCGCAGGATCTAATTGGATGTACATTAATCCTAATGTCATGTAGATCATAAATTCATGCATCTCATATGTTTTAATTAACCGAGTTTAATTAACATGCAAATCCATTTTAAACGATTCTACTAAAGCGGAAACATAGAATCGAAAAACGACTTACAAATCAAACGACGGGTGGAGGAAAAGATTAAAGGTCTAATCTTGTTAATGTGTATGATGATGATCGGCGCCCACTGTGATATTCCACTCCTTGATCTTCTGTTGTATTCCCGGACTGAATCTAGTTTCAGGGTGGGCTGAAATCTACTAGATCGGTATGGAATCTGTGGAGATAAAGAGAACACAAGAGGAGTTGATCTGTAACTATAAAATTTCGTCCCCCACCCTCTTATATATAAGGGGGTGGGCGAAATTTCAGTGACAAAACCCTACTGGGTTTGGGCCTCTATCTCTTTTTCTATCTCCAGTCCATTAAAGTCATATTGGGCTACAAGAGGGATCTAGAAGAATATTAAATTGGCCTGCTAATTTATTTAATTTCCAATATCCAATAAACTTAGGATATTATTAAATAAATTAAGTATTATTTTTATTCCACTAAAGAAATAATACTGACCTACCAATTTAATACATATTTCTTAATATGCTTTCTCCTTTAGTCCAACCATTCCCCGCGTTTAAGATATAATGCCCATTAATTAATTATGTAAGCTTCTGACATCTATAATTAATTAATATCTTATCCTTGAGTATTACCACACAAGCTTTACTCATGCACGGAATAAATTCCACCTGCAGGGTTTCAGCATGAACTTGCATTTTCTCAAGGGGACACCATCAAACTGGCGCACCAGGACACAGTGCCCCTACATATTGCATGACCCATCATAAGTGTAAATGTCACAACTCAAGATATCGAGATTATTGATCCTTATGAAAGAATCTCACCCTTTGATAAATCAAAGCTGCAAACACTACACGTATATGTCCGCCAACACATAGGGGTTAAGAACCCGAACTCTGTGGATTCTTATTCTCTCATTAAAGGTCAGAATAGAGAATAGAATCCTAAGTAGATCCTCCTCAATACACTTGACCGTGTATTAGAATAATCATTTAGTCAGGACAAACTAACTATCAGATTATTCTACGGCGTACCGATAGCAGGTTCAGTGCCATCTAAACCGTGAGCCTTTTAATACATTACAAAGAATCGATGATATGATCTAACCATGTGTTTACCCACACCATACCATCTACAATGTAAGTATAGTGAACATGCATGTAAATATAACAATTTAAATGCAAACAGTGACTGCAATTGTATTCATTCTATATCATCATAAAACCATTATTAATAATGTATACAAAAGACAGGTCTTCTAGTATACAAAACCAACAGTTTTGTATATATATATAGGAATCAGTTGTATAGTATGTGAAAAGGATTCTTAGAGAGATATATTCAGATTATAGATCGAGCTTTTGTATTCTGCAAATTTTCTACTAGATTTGGTTAAGACAACTTTAGTCTCAACTTTCTGTGAAGGAAGAGATAAAGTGTCTTAATATTTTAGTTAGTGTTTGTCTAGTAGTGTTTTTGTAATTCACATATTCTATATAGTGAAGATTTCACCCTGAGGCATTTCGCGAGGTTATAGAAATATAATCTCGTGAAAATTTCAATCCGTTGTTCTATTTCTAAATTTCCGCTGCGTATGCAAATTTTTTCCAACTTTGGAGCCAACTTTGATCACAACTCTGTTAAAACCGAGAGTTTGGTTTCTTCAATTGGCATCGAGAGCAGACACTTGATACACTAAGTGGTGATCCTATTTTCGTAAGCACAATGGATTGCACGAACCCGTTGTTCAACAAACCTCCAGTTCTAGATGGCATGAACTATTCCTTTTGGAAAGTTCGGATGAGAGCATGCATCAAGTCGATTGATGCAAGAGCATGGAATGCGGTTCAAAAAGGATGTACACACCCCAAGACCGTGGATCCTGAAGGAGATACATGCCGCACACCACCGTTAGAATGGACCAGAAAGCAAAATGAAGAAGCCACCATCAATGACCAAGTGCTTAACGTGATTCAATCCTCCCTAGACGTTCAAATGTTCAAACTCATAAGAAATTGTGAGATGACCAAGGAAGCATGGGATATACTCTAGCAACATTGCGAAGGTGATGTTGGAATTAAAGAATCGAGACATCGGATTCTCACCACGAAGTTTGAGAAAATGAAGATGGAGCATGATGAAACCGTTGGAGACTATTGCAACAAAATACTTGAGATTGCTAACGAGTGCAACGATTTGGGTGATCCAATCACTAATAAGAGGTTAGTATCAAAAGCTTTGAGGACTTTAACGTCTCGCTTTAACATGAAAGTAGTTGCAATTGATACAGCTACAACTACTGGAGCTCTGGATTTCACCAAACTGATGAATGATCTGAAAACATTTGAGATGGAACTAAATAAAAAAGGTGGACAGAAGAAGAAGGGAATCGCCTTGACCGTTGGGACAACTTCCAAGACAACTTCAAAGACAACTTCGGCTTATGTTGAAGAAGAAGATGAAGATCTTGAAGAAATCACGGAAAAGGATCCAGATTATGCTCTTCTCACCCGAAGACTTAATTCTCTCATTCGAGCCAACAAAGGGAAACAGCAAGTGGGAGGTAGAGAACAGCAAAAGCCGCGAAATGATGTCTCTGGATCTTTGGTTTTCTATGACAAGCTAATCACACCCGGAAAGGAACCAAAAATCATGAGGCGTGCTGCATCAGAACACTTCAAACCAAAGGAAGTGACAGATTTCTCTATAGTTCAATGTTATAAATGCAAGGACTTTGGGCACTTTGCAAACGAGTGTCCCAATACATTCCGCAAACTGGGAAAACATGTCAATTTCCTATCCTTTAGTGACAGCGAGCTGGACACCTCTGGAATTTATATAGAAGAGATTCCAAATGATCCACCAACTGAGCATGCTGCCTTAACCGCATTATGTGTTGAAGAGAATGAGTCAAACCACACTGAAGTTGAGATAACTTCAGATAGGTATGATGAATCTTATTATAAGACACTTTTCTGTTTTAACACTGTTGTGACCACTGCAGAAGAAGCGGAAGAAGTTTCGGAAGAAGAAACTCTGGAATTACTGATAAAGATACAGGAATTGTACAAAGAACTGTATATCAAGTGGTCTAAATAGTGCAAAGTGGTGGAGTCACTAAATGAGGAAGTTTCTATGCAAAAGACCTCATTGCAAAAACTGGAAGTCATGCTGACAAAGAAGGATGCTGAGTTAGACAATATGAGGATTAAACTCAATCATGCAGATGAGACCTTCAAAAGACTCAACACCGGAACCTCAAAACTCGATGAAGTTCTATCACAAACTCAGGTAACTTCACATGGTCTGGGATATGATACAAGTGCAAGATCAGCCTTCACTCGGATCTTGTCTACCCATGAAAAACCATTTGTAAAAGCCAAGAAAGTTCATTCCACTTTGTCAGTAAAAAGGAAACGTAGGAGGTACATTTGTCATTATTATTTTCTTCCTGGACACATTAAACCCTTCTGTCACAGGCTCATACAGGAACAACAAAAGGAGTCGCATCTAAGGAAGCAAGCATCAAAACCCATTCTTACGAGTAAGGGTGACAAGTCCAAGAAACTAGTATAGAGACCCAAAGTTACTACCACTGTTACCTGCCAAGTGGTCTTCACTACGTCAACAGATAATGACTCAACCACCTGGTACTTTGATAGTAGATGTTCACGTCACATGACAGGTTCTAGATGTTACCTATCAAACTATCAAAGAATCAACAGTAGTGAAGTAACCTTTGGAGGAGGATCAAATGGCAAGATAGTTGGACGTGGAACTTTGGATAGTCCTGGTCTCCCAAAATTGGCCAATGTATCACATGTTGAAGGACTGACTGCAAATCTAATAAGCATCAGTCAACTCTGTGATGAAAACTTCAGGGGTAAGGTCTTCCAATAATATCTATGAGACTAACCGAAACAGTTATTTGAGTGCACAGATAAATGAAGTGCAGCTTTGGCATCAAAAATTGGGACACACCAACTTCCATAATATAAAGAATCTCCAAAGACTAAATCTTGTCCTAGGAGTTCCCAAGTTGAACATTGCAAGTCCTAGTCTTTGTGGAGACTGTCAAAAAGGAAAACAAGTCAAAGCGTCGCACCCTGTTGTGACAACTGCTGAGAGACCTTTCTCGACTCAAAGCTGCTTCGAACTCCTTCATATGGATCTTATGGGACCAGCTGAAGTTGAAAGCCTTGGAGGTAAACGGTATTCCTTTGTGATTGTAGATGATCTATCTAGGTATACTTGGGTAAAATTTTTGAGAAACAAGGGTGAAACATATGATTCCTTCTTGGAATTGTATGCTACGATCAAAAATTTTTACCACGCTTGTATCAAGAGACTAAGATCAGATCATGGGAGGGAGTTTGAGAATATTCAACTCCTCAACTTCTGCATGAAAGAAGGAATCCATCATGAGTACTCATCTCCAAAGACACCCCAGCAAAATGGTGTGGCCGAGCGAAAGAATAGAACCCTACAAGAGATGGCAAATGTGATGCTGCATTCAAAGAAGTTGGCCAAACAGTTTTGGGCTGAAGCTTTAAACACTGCATGCCATGTAAGTAACCGAGTTAACTTAAGAACCGGAACCACCATGACGTCATATGAGATTCTAAATGGTAAAAAACCCAACCTTAAATATCTACATGTATTTGGTTGTGTTTGTTATATTTTAAATGATAGGGACTATCTTTACAAGTTTGACCCTAAAAGTGACAAAGGTGTGTTCATTGGTTACTCCCTCAATAGTCATGTTTATCGTGTGTATAACCTCAGGACCAAAACTGTAATGGAGAGTGTAAATGTAAGGTTTGATGATATGGCTAGTTTGTATACTCCTACTGATGATACTGATGGTGTAATTGAGATACATGGAAGTTCAGGTACTACAGAAGCAGAACAAGTTGACCCTGAAGTTGAGCCCACTTCGGACACACCTCATGATAAACCTGAATTCGAGCCTGAAGATTCAGAAATCCCAGCAGAAATTCAAAGTAGTGTTCGAAGAGACCCTCCAAAGAGAATTCGCAAAGAACATCCAATTGATCAAGTAATTGGAGATGTTCACGAAGGGGTCCGAACACGAGGTAAAGTTGTCGCCAACTACAAGGAGATGGTAAAGATGGTATGTTTATCATGTGTCATACATGAAGTTGGCATGATTGTGTTTCTGTCCATGATTGAACCTAAGAATGTTGCTGAAGCTTTAAAAGATGAGTTTTGGATAAGTGCTATGCAAACTGAGCTACTTGAGTTTGTAAGGAACAAAGTCTGGACACTTGTGCCCAGACCTTCTGGTATTAATGTTATTGGGACTAAGTGGATATTCAAGAATAAAACTGATAAATTTGAGAATATCATTAGAAATAAGGCACGCTTAGTTGCCCAGGGTTACACTCAAGTAGAAAACATTGACTATGATGAGACTTTTGCACCCGTTGCACGAATAGAGTCCATTAGGTTAGTTTTTGCCATTGCATGTTACCTTAACATTACTCTTCACCAGATGGACGTCAAAGCAGCATTCTTAAATGGAATTCTAGAAGAGGAAGCCTATGTGGAACAACCCAAAGGGTTCGAAGACCCATCAAAGCCCGATCATGTTTACAAACTTCACAAGGCTCTGTATGGACTAAAACAAGCTCCTAGAGCTTGGTATAGTCGACTAACTGAGTTTTTACTTGACTTTGGTTTTTTTAGGGGACATGCAGATATGACACTTTTTCTCAAAAAGGAGAAAAATTTCCTAACCATAGCTCAAATATATGTCGATGACATAGTAGTTGGGTCAACAAGTGAAAAAGCCTTGAAAGAATTTGTGGAAGCCATGTCTACATCCTTTGAGATGAGCATGGTTGGGGAACTTAGCAACTTCCTCGGACTTCAAGTCAAGCAAAAAGAAAGTGGTGTGTTCGTCTCTCAGACGAAATATGCAAAGAATCTTGTGAAGAAGTTTGGATTAGAAACTGCAAAGCACATGAGAACCCCCATGAGCACAACTGAGAAACTTTCGGAAGATGCAGTTGGGCCTGAAGTTGACCCAACTTTGTACAGATCGATGATCAGAAGTCTTCTGTACCTGACCGCAAGCCGGCCAGATATCATGTACAGTGTCTGTGCATGTGCTCGTTTCCAGTCATGCCCAAAGGAGGAGCATCTAAAAGCAGTAGAGAGGATCATTCGATACGTTGCTGGTACTTGTGAACTCGGACTTTGGTTCACAAAAGACACAACCACAGATCTTGTTGGATACAGTGATGCTGACTGGGCTGGTGAAACTGATGATTGGAGAAGCACAAGTGGTGGTTGTTGTTACCTTGGCAACAACCTCATATCTTGGCACAGCAAAAAGCAAAACTGTATTTCGCTGTCAACTGCCGAGTCGGAGTATGTGGCAGCCGAAAGTTGTGCAACTCAGTTGATTTGGCTGAAATCAATGTTGGATGACTACGGATTAGAGAGCAACCCCTTGGTGATGCTGTGTGACAATACAAGTGCAATCAACCTTGTAAAGAACCCTATTCATCACTCAAAGTCAAAACACATCCATTTAAGGTATCATTTTATTATGGATTTAGTTGAAAAGAAGCTATTAAAGTTGGAGTATATTAGTACGGATGTTCAATTGGCTGATATGTTTACAAAAGCATTAAGCTACAAGAGATTCTCGATTTTGAGAAAATCTCTTGGCTTGTGTTCTGTATGATGTGCAAAGTTGGTTCAACTGTTGTCATACTTTTAATATATCATTGTTAACTGTGAAGTTGAGCAGATTCGAGGATGTAAAAGCCTGTAAAAGGTGAAATCATGATCGTTCTTAAAAAACCATATAACTAGGTCAAAGACCTCAGATAAGTGGTTTTTATGAGATTTTCTTGGTTCTTCATCTATTCATCATCTGTTCTCTTCTTAAAAAGTTTTCAATGATATATTGAAAGTACGTTGTTTGGTTCTGACAACAGTTGCTCTAAATAAAAAAAATATAAAAAAAATAAAAAAAGAGGTGGAAATTTTTTGAAATTCAGTTGAATGCATCTGGAAGTGTATCTTACTCCTCCTTTAATATCTCATTTTGACTATAACTTTAATAATGTTGACTCCTATTTTTCTGGCGGGACGAATCTGTTTGCTACTCTTTGTATTTAAAAATCCCGTCTCTTCCTTGCTTCTCTATTTCACTTTATAATTCATCCACAGCAGATTCCCGGTCATATCACTCTCCATCACTCTAAAATTTTTCCCCCAAAATCTCTTCGTCTCCCTTCATCATCTCCAACCCTCTGAACCCCTCATCGTCGCCGGTCACCATGACTCTGGAAAAATTCAAGCAACTTCAAGAGTTCATGAGCGACCTAGAAGCCACCGCTTATCTTCGACAACTCGCCACATTCCCCCCACAACCAACCCTAACTCCACTACCTCGCTCACTCATCCCAAATCCCTTCCGGTTGTTATCTCCGGAAATGACTCCTCTTCTCCGACCGACGGTTCTTCTCTCGCCGTCCCGAGGAAATGCTCCAATGGAGATATCCCCTGAGATAGGGAGCTATGCAGAGGTCCAATCGACCCCTCTTCCACTTCCAGCTCCGGCACCGATCTCGACGGAGATCTCTTTCTCCCAGTCAGAAAGCTCTCAAGCAATTATCCTTGCCCCTGACGGAGTAATTATGCCCATGCTTGACACGCCGGTTCTCACTTCTCCAGAGGAAGAGCCGCTAGACCCTCTCTCTCAATACACTCAACTGGAGTTTCATGATGGCGGTCTGGTCGAGGTTCCCTTCTCGGAGGATGAAGAAAAAGTTCCTGTTGATGCTCCTGCCAAGTCGCCGGTTGCCTCTCGGAAGAAAAAGACGACTAAACCGAAGAAAACCCCTCCGAAGAGACGCTCTAAGAGGCTCCACACTACCGGCAGCTCTTCGAAGCCTCAATCGGAGCTTATCCATCTCGATAGCGACCCTGAAGCCGAGGAGAGTGAAGCGGAGGAGCTACAGGACGAGTCGGATGAGCATACACCTTTGGCTCAAGAGTTAGAATCCGAGGAGGATGTCGAGGAGGAAGAAGTCATAGCCTCCAGGAAAGGAAAATGGAAGCTCGCTCCTTCACTGCCATCTAAATCTCGGAGCAAGGCTGCCAAGAGGGCCAAGCGAAGTGTTTCTCATTCTGCACCGGAGGATGACTCAGAATCTGACATTGAGGTATCGAAGGCTTTATCCCCTCTATTTTATTCTGATGTTGGTAAAAGGAATTTGGAACATTTTAAGAGTAGGAAAATCTTGAATGATCGTTCTGTGGATTTGAAAGATTTTGCTTCTCATAATTTGGTTGTGTTTTTGGAGAAACGGAAGGTGCTTGGGTCTGTGACATATGTGAAACCATTTGTGGCTGAGGTAGTTCGCCATTTTTATGCGAATTTAACTTATGAATTTAGTAATCACTCCTCGAAGTTGTACGGGAAGGTGTATGTGTGTGGGAAGGTTTTCACTATAACTCCTTCACGTATAAACAAGTTCCTAGGTGTGCCTAATGTGGTTGAGGATGATGATGAAGTTGATGATGAGTTTGAAGCCAATATGGCTGATGTTGTGACTGGAGGGAAGGCAGATCAGTGGATTGCAAATAAGAAACCGAATAGGCTTGCCTCGGTTCTTACCTCGCTATTTTCCACCCTTCACAAAATTTGTGCTTCGAATTGGCTACCTACCTCTAACACAACTACTGTGCCGTTTGATCATGTGTGTTTGATGTATAAAATCTTCAAATGGGAGAAAGTAAACCTAGGGCAGAGGATCTTCAACGCCATATCCGAGATTGCTATGACAAAATCCAACAAGAAGCTCATTGTCCATTCCCTAATATTCAACATGCTGATTGATCAAGGTCTCAAGCTTACCAAAAAGGATGTTCTCTCTGATCGACTGCCTCTACAGATTGTCCAACAAGCCTTCCTTGCTGACACCCGCACAAGGGATCTCCCCTGGATTGAAGTGACTAAGAAAGATGCTCCAACTGAAGAACTCTTTTGTTCTGTTCCTGTGTTTCTTTTGCAGGAACAAATTCATTTCTTGTCGGAGCATATCACTATCTTTGAGAGACAGCGGCGTGTGCTACAAAGGTTTCTTTCTTTCCAAAAAGGGGGAGATGAAGGACCAAGCTGTCAAAGGGGTGCAGGTCAAGATGCGGACGAGGAATGAAGCTGAAAGTTGTGAAAGCTTGAAGAGCTTGAAGGCTGCAGTCTGTTGCAATTAAAAATTTCTTTTGTGGCTGGAAGAATTTCTAAAACAAACTAACTTTTTATTTGTTTTTGCTTTGCTCCTGAACAAACTTAACTTGTTTTTGCTACTATTCTAATATGGATGCTCTGTCAGATTTGATTATGTTCTTTTAATGATCAGTTTATTTTGAAGTTGTTTTGACAGGGGGAGCAACTTTGATTTTGCATTCTGGTGACAGGAAAGCATTATGATATGTGTTTATTTATTTCAGGGGGAGAACTATATTTTACTTAAGATAGAGGTTATAGAAATATAATCTCGTGAAAATTTCAATCCGTTGTTCTATTTCTAAATTTCCGCTGCGTATGCAAAGTTGTTCCAACTTTGGAGCCAACTTTGATCACAACTCTGTTAAAACCGAGAGTTCGATTTCTTCAGTTAGCATAGTACAATTTTATTGATATTAGCATTACATAATACTAGTATTAGCATTTATGATAAAACTTCGTTAGCATTATGATGATAGACAAAACATTATTATAAATGCTAACTGTAGAATTGTGTACTGCTAATGTAGTACAATTTTATTGCTATTAGCATTACATAATACTAACGCTAGCATTTATGATAATGTTTCATTAGCATATGTTATGAGCTAATGTTAGCATTGTCATATGCTAACATTAATATTATGTAATGCTAACGTAGTACAATTTTATTAGTATTAGCTATATTCTATCCAATTAGGGTATTTAATTTTAAAATTTTATTTTATTTTTTACTTAATAAATAGTTATTATGGTTTATTATATCTCAATTAGGATTTAATGTTAGTATTGTCATATGCTAACATAGTACAATATTATTAGTATTAAGCTACATTCCATCCAATTAGGGTATTTAATTTTAAAATTTTATTTTATTTTTTACTTGATTAATATTTATTAGGGTTTATTATATCTCAATTAAGATTTATAATTAAATTTTCATTAACATTACAATAATGATTTTGTTAGCATTTTACAATTATAATTAATGTATGTTAATGATGCATTTTATTTTAAACCTAACGAAAATTGTATGTAATGATAACATAGTACAATTTTATTGCTATTAAGGTTCATTCCATCCATTTATGATTTATAATTTTGTTTAGAATTTAATTTTTATTTTTAATTAATAATTAATTATTAAGATTTAATCTATCCCAATTATTATTTATTCTATCCAATTATAGTTTTTTTTTTAATTTCAATTTCAATTTTTTAGATGAAAAATCGAATACACAACACTACAAAACACAACAAGTTTTATTCAACTATTGTATTTTGCTAATTAAAGCTTGGTAAATAAATGTTGTCAATGTTCAATTTTTATAACAATTATATGCCCACAACCAAAAACTTATCAAATATTATCATAATGCCACCGTACTTTTAAGCAAATATTACCATAGCACCTCTGTCAGTACAAAAAAAATGGTCTTCAGAGACAAAATTATTAGCGATGACAAATGTCGTCACTAATACTAGACTTTTAGTAACGACAAGTCGTTTCTAATTATTACATGTCATATCTAATAATTTTTTTGTAATGACATTGTTGTCACTTAAAAATATTTTTTGCGACTACAGTATGGCGTCGCAAATAGAGCGTTCCTAAAAGTTCGTCCCAAATAAATTAAAAATTATTTTAAGTGACCACATTATCGTCACAAAAAACGTCATCAGAAATTACATGTAATTATTAGAGACGATATGTCATTACTTAAGTCTATTATTTATGACGACATTTGTCGTCGCTAATAATATTGTCACTAAAGACCTTTTTTTGGTAGTGCGTCCTTTTAGCCTCCATCCCGTAGTTGCATTTGCATGTATTTTTTTTCCCTAAAACGATGAAGCTTATTAATCTACATTAGTTTAAAAGTCAAAGAGCGGATGGAATCATTAATTGCATAATGATATTACATCTAATGTTACACTGTTTATATCATAGTCACATGTACGCAGTTGGATCGGAGCATATAATTTCATGCTACAACAAGTGCAGTGCACACTCACCATGTGTGATTGACACGTGTCACTCTTTTTATTTTTTAATTTTAGATGAATAGTGGATGTACAGTAATTTTAAATTATTTTTAGGAACTTAATTCTTGGTTGTCTTCCATCATCTCTCTCTTCCGAAGCCTCTTCCATCGCCATCGTTGAAGACAAGTGCAATGAAATTAACGTCTTCTATACCATATACATTTAGCCCGAGGATGACTGAGAAAACTCCTTCGCCGCCGATGACTTCTCCGTCAGACAACAAAATTACCGCTCCTGAAATGTCAACTTCTTTGAGGGAAGAAGATGGCGACGTCGTATCGCCAGACTTTTTTTTTCTCAGATCTGAAAGTGGTGATGGAATCTGGCTTTAAGTTGATTTCTATTTGCTTTCAATTATTTTAAAGTTTTTTTCTCTTTCAATTTCTCTTTTTGGCTAAATTCTAAGTTATGTTGTCGACTAAGAACGAAGACATGGCCACGGTGGTTGCTGCGAGTGGAGGGAGAACGGTGGTCAAAGAAAAATATATCTGCAATAATTGAGAAAATTGAAAATAGGGAGAAACAGAGTTAGGGGAGAGAGAATAAAAATATTTTTATAAAATTTGCACTTTGGTCCTTTTGTCTCAACCTATTCAATTATATATATATATATATATGTATATATGTATGTATGTATGCACACATACGTTTAAATATTTGTAAGAATTAGTTTATAATTTTTTATCTGTAACTCAATTAGTATAAAGTATCTTTCAGTTGAAAAAAAATATAGGAGTATTATATAAGGTCATTTAATTTTAAATTACAAAAAATTAGATTATATGTTTATTTGATATGAAATTATAAAAAAATTACATTATATCATTCATTCTATTTTAAATTACAAGAGATTACACTAGGTAACTTCATTACATTTCACATTCTATAATGTGATTTCTTAAAATTTCAAATGAAATGAGCTGATATGATGTAATTTCTTATGATTTCAAATCTAATGAAGTTGTATAATGCAAATACCACACCCCTAACCCTAATGTTAGTGGTGTATATGCTCCTTGATGTAAACATTGGGGATATTTTTGTACCTTTCACTTTTGAAATGGAATGAATTTATATAATGTAATTTCATATTATTTGAAATATTTTACTTCATAATGTAATTTCATATTATTTCTTTTGTGTGTGTGTTATTCTGTTGATCTTAAAATAAATAAAATTTTATTTTATATAGGGTTACTTACTATAAAATGCACAAACTTTAACAAGATTTGCAATTTAGACACAAATTTTAAAAATTTGTAATTAAAACACGAATTTATAATTTTTTGCAAAAGAGACAAACTCAGAGCAAAATTTTAAAATCAATTCAATTTGAATGAAAACCACAAAGCAACAAAAATTGTTCACCTTTTATTTTAGATGATATTGCATTGGCTTTAATAAGTGAAAATGAATATATATCGTAGATTCTCATTTTTCCATTAGCTGGAAAAAATTGTGTTTGTCTATTTTGCAAAAAAAAAAAATGTAAGTTTGTATTTTAATTGCAAATTTTTAAAGTTTATGTCTAAATTGTAAATCTTGTCAAAGTTTATGTATTTTATAGTAATTAATCCTTTTATTTATTGAGTGAATTTGAATCCCGAAAAGAAATAGTATTTACTTTTCATATTTGAGAATTTTGAAAGGAAAACTTTAAATCATTTTTTTAGGATTTAGTTTTAGTTTACAAGAAATTAAATTAGAAAAATCACGATACTATTCTAGTGCAGGCTCCTAAGCCACTGTTCTCCTCGAGTTTCATATTTACATTATACTATATATTTTATATTTAATAAAAATATTAACAAAAAAAATACATATTTAGATTTTCTTATTTTCGACATCTTTAAAATAATTTTTTTTTGTAATACACTAAAAATTAATTTCCGATAAGATAAACAAAATTAAAATTTAGAAAATTATAAATTTTTATTCTAATCAACACTACCATTCAATAAATAAATCCACAAAAACCGATTCAATTTTC
This sequence comes from Perilla frutescens, assembly GCA_026008535.1. Classification (NCBI taxonomy): domain Eukaryota; kingdom Viridiplantae; phylum Streptophyta; class Magnoliopsida; order Lamiales; family Lamiaceae; genus Perilla; species Perilla frutescens. The sequence goes on along the minus strand of BRKX01000010.1, from coordinate 22,158,752 downwards.
CCCTCCAATTTAGAAAATTTCAAAAAATTGTAACCGATGTTATTTACTTTTCAATTATAAAAAGTAATTAATAAATATTTAATGAAAATTACTTAAATTTAATTTTTATTTTCATAAGAGTAACCGAAGAAAAAAAAAACACAATTTATAGTGTGTGTGAAAAACACACATTTTCATAATTGCCAACGTCTGTGTAGTATTTAATTTATTTTTAAACTCTAAAAGAACACCAATAAAAAATAAAAATTAAATATTATGAGTATTATTTTTTGTTGCATACTTGCCAACACTTCCATCTGATTAGCTAGTACCCAATAACTAATTTTCATAAGTTAATTATATTACTTCATCACATTTTCAAATAACAAGAAATTACATTATAGGTACAAAAATACACATAACGTTTACATCGAGGGCATATACACCCCCAAACGAGTTAATTTAACTTTTGGTTCTACTAGAATAATATTAAAATATTTTTTGTAATTTTATATTTTCTTCATTTTTTTTATTTCAATTTCTTGGCTCTAGTTTAATTTTATATTTGTTATTAACGGTTCATTCTATCCAATTAAAATTTATTATATTTTTTAGCATCTATCTTTCAAATATTTAATTAAATTTTTGTTGTTTTCTTTTTTTTCTTTTCTTTTTTTTTGAATTTTCCAAAATATATCAAATAAAATATTAAAAAGTAAAAATTGAGGGGTATTTTAGTAAGGGTAATTAGAATAATTTATTTGATAATAAAAAAAAATGTGTAACTTGAATTTAATTACTCAAGTTTGATGATGATGATGATGTATGAAATATGTTTTTATTATAGTAAAGAAATGGCTCATCATGCCCACCTTATTGAAGAAGCGTTTGCCATTATTCTATGTATATAGGATTCTTAGGGATTGGTACAAGTATAACTAATTACTAAAAATATTTTCCCATTGATTATCAAGAAAGAGGTGGATCATTTATTCACCCAATTTTTGCCGAATTAAATTGACTAGCACTATCAAAATTTTCAGTTTTTCTTCATATTATTTTTCAATTTTAATTTTTTGTATGTTAGTTAAACTTTGTATTTGTTATTTAATGTTCATCCCACCTAATTAAGATTTGTTATAATTTTGCATTATTTAATTTTTATTCATTAATTGATTATTTGTAAAATTATTTCACCCACTTTTACTAAAATACCCCTCAACTTTTATTTCTAGATATTTTATTTGGTATATTTTGAAAAAATTATCAGAAAAAGAAAAAAGCAACAAAAAATATTGATTATATATCTGAAAAATAAATACAAAAAAACTTTCAAATTAAAGAAAAAAATTTAAAAAATTGGCATGTTCATTTTTTGTTCCAATCAAGATATTTTTTTTTTGTCCCAAATTTGATTTTAAACACGTTTTTGGTCCAAATAATATGTTTCTCTGTTTTTAGTTAATAAATTTATTGATCAATAAGTGTTCGTTATTTGAGATCAAAAAAATATAGAAATATATAATTTCATTAGATCTGAAATCATAAGAAATTACATCATATCAGAACATTTCATGTGAAATTTTAAGAAATCACATTATAGAATGTGAAATGTAATGAGATTATTTGGTGTAATCTCTCGTAATTTGAAATAGAATGAATGATATAATGTAATTTTTTTATATTTTCATATTAAATAAGCTTATATAATCTTATTTCTTGAATTTAAAATTAAATGGCCTTATATAATACTCCTATATTTTTTTCAACTGAAAGATACTTTATAATAATTGAGTTACATATAAAAAATTATAAACTAATAAATATTTAAACAAGCGTGTGTGTGTGTGTGTGTGTGTGAGGAAATTGAATAAGTTGAGTCAAAAGGATCAAAGTGCAAATTTTATAAAAATATTGGTATTCTCTCTCTCCTCTTAACTCTGTTTCTCCCTGTTTCTAATTTTTTCAATTATTGCAGATATATTTTTCTTTGACCACCGTTCTCCCTCCACTCGCAGGAACCACCGCGGCCATGTCTTCGTCGATAGCATAACTTGGAATTTAGGCGAAAAGATAAATTAAAAGAGAAAAAACTTTAAAATAATTAAAAGTAAATAGAAAATCAACTTAAAGCCAGATTCCATCATGACATTCAGATCTGAGTTAAAAAAAAAGATCTGACGGTACGACGTCATCATCTTCTACCCTCGAAGAAGTTGACATTTTATGAGCGGTAATTTTGTTTTCTGACGGAGAAGTCATCGGCGGCGAAGGAGTTTTCTCCCGTCATCCTCGGGCTAAATGTCTATTGTATAGAACATGTTGCTTTCATTGCGCTTGTCTTCAACGGCGGCGATGGATCAAGAGGCTTCAGAACAGAGAAAGGATGGAAGACAACCAAAAATTAAGTTCCTAAAAATAGTTTAAAATTGTTGTACATCCACTATTCATCTAAAATTAAAAAAAAAATAAAAAGAGTAACACGTATCAATCACTCATGGTGAGTGTGCACTACACTTGTTGTAGCATGGAATTAACCGGAGCATATGTTAACACACATACTACTTCATTTCGTAAGGAAAGATAATTGTACAAATTTAGATTTTTTCTTTAAACATAAAAGGATTTTTTTTAAAAAAAAACTCAAATAATAAATATAAACCTAAAAATAAAAAGTGAACCCTGAAAATTGAAAAAAAAAACCCTGAAAATAAATATAAAACCTTAAAAATAAATATAAATCCTTAAAAGATAGGAAAATAAACCCCGAAAATTAAAATATATCAATCTTTAAAATTAAAGCATAAATTCGAAAAACTAAAAATAAAACTTAAATTTACTAAAACCGAACTAAAAAATAAATTTTAATAATGCAAGAATATATGGAATTAATTAAAGAATGAATTCCTTATTTAGAATGGAGTTTAAAATGGAACTATAATCTAGTGATTTCAACATATTTGTTCAATATTTTGAGATTATAATTTATACATATATTAAAGCAAAATCGTAGGGGTAAAATAGTCATTAAAAATCAGTGAAAAGTTAATTAACAAATATATTTTCTACCAAAACATATAGTATAATGTCTGTGGTGAAGTTGGTTGCTCGGTTTAAGTTTAATATCTGCTCTAACGCACAATGTTCGATTCCTTTAAGCGCATTTTTCATTTACACTTTTTTCTTTTTTTTTTTTAGGTTTAAAACGTTTTTTTTAAGCTAAAAACACTTTCACCCAAATAATCATTAATTACACATGATAAAGTATAATCATCCATTCATCCCTCAATTATATATAGATATGATTTGTTGTTTGACTAGATATACTTAATTGCTTAAAAATAACACACATACATTCTACATTTAATTACGGATTCCAAAAACATACATTTTTTTTATTTTATTTTAATATTCTTATTTCCCCATCCACGTAGAAAAATCTCTCCAATCAAGAAACACTAAATACAATCAATTACATATAATTTTTAAACCCTAATTATAAAATAGACGTACAACAAGAAAATAAATTGTACATAATTAGCAAAAATTAGAAATAATTAATTTTTAGTTAAATAAGGAATATTCATGTTAACATCGTTCATATCACTTAACAATTTATTATTGGAAAAAGCTTCAAATACACCCTTAATGTTTACTCTCAAGGTCAAATAAGTATTTTATGTTTTTCTAGGTACGAATAACCATTTTATGTTAGTATTTGTGTACGTACAAGCCCTTCATTGATCATTATCACTCCAAAATGGTTTTGTGCAAAAAAAAAAAAAAAAAAAAAAACATATGTTTAGAGCTGGAATTGAAAGCATAAAATTATTAATTTGATAATTAATTTATATATATATATATATATTGCTTACTAATAATTATTTGTCTTTTTAACCTATTTTGTTAAAACAAATAATAAAAAATATAATTTTTTTTAAATTAAAATAATTTCTTTTTTAAAAATAATGTACTGATTATTTAAATTTGAATTTGAATTTATGTTTTATAAAATAAAATAGTGACTGTTTAAAATTTAATTATACGTAAGTGGCTCACAAGATTTTTTTATCTATTATTTTATAAAATTTTCAAATACTTTATTTGTCATGATAATACATATATATATATATTATAATCAAATTATATAATTTTCAAATGAAAATGGTACTAAAAGAGGAAATGATGAATATTTAAAATTTAATTATACTATTGAAAAGTGTGTTTAGACTTGATTAAACTCGGATATAATAAATATTGAATGTATTCAATAAATTAAACTTGAGCTTAACTCAATAAAAAAAAATTGTAGTTTATAATAATATTCAACATTTTTCAATAAAAAAGAGCTCTAAATATATTTATTTATAAAATTAACTCATAAATTTTTTATTTTACTTTGGAACTTGATTTTTATGTTATTTTGGGAAGAGAACCATTTTTTAAAAGAAACTAAACTCACGATTCTTCAACTCTTTTTAATGGATCGTTCAAAAGATAATTAAAAATAATAAATAAAATCAAGTGCAGTCACTGACATAGAATTTAAATTAAAAGAATCACTAATTTAATTATTTTTAGAAAATAATTTATTTTTAATAATATACTATTTTTACTATTATTTCTTTTAACAAAAAGAAGAAGAAGTTAATAAGATAATTATTTTTTGTGAAAAGCCATTTTGAAGTGGCAATGATCAAGGAAATGTATGTAACACAAATGCTAGCATTAAGGACTTATTTGTGTTTGAAAAACAAAAATGGCTTATTATTTGACTCTTCGAGTAAATATTAGGAGTATTTAAACATTTTTCCTTTATTCTCTTTAAACTTAAAATAAACAAAATAATTTCCGTATATCGTACGGGAGAAATACTAGTATAACATTAATCTGAAGAGCGTAGCACATAATATGCATACATAGCCGATTTCATTTTGTCAACGAGGGCTTAGTTAAACTGCTTAGACGTTTTTTGCTTCCAAACTATATTGAAATAAATTAATAAATATATAGAAAATTAATTAGGTATAATTTGACTTGTGTTTAAGTTGTACAAGTGCTATTAAAGAATGGCATGCTATTTAAGCCTAAAGTCATATATCAAGGTAGCCCCGTGGGCCGTGACGTTCCACAATACATCACTTTTGTGCTCCTTCTACATGGCATTTTTAATTAATATCATTACAGAAAGATAGTCTCTTTTAATTTATGGGAGTAATTAATAACCTATCATAAATGTCTTTGCGCTTACGTTAAGTGCTCGTTTGATAGTCAGGAAAGTAAATTTATTTAAAAATATGATTTTTAGGAATGTGATGTTGAGGAAAATGAATGCTATGTATTATTTATTCTGTGGTTGGAATATAATAAGAAAATTGTGAGGATTTTCATTTTAGAATTTTTTTATTAAAATTAATCAAGTAAGTTTATTAAGATATATTAATAATATTATAGACTTATAGTCTAGGAGTATTCTTCATCAATTCTATGGTGAAAGACTTTAGTTCGATCATCATTCTCCTTCTCTAATTAAAAAATAAAAAATTAACAATTAAGAAAATATATAAATAAATAAAGATAAATAAAAAATTAAAAATATATATAAATAATTACAAACATCACAAACCATTTGATCATAAAAAATACATTAATTTACAAAACAATTGTTACTTATGTCGAATTTTGTTGTTGATTCTACCAATAATAATAATAATAATAATAATAATAATAATAATAATAATAATAATAATAATAATAATAATAATAATATGATAATCGAATTTTAGTAGTTTTTTTTTTGTTTTTTCATTTTGTTCAATTTTTTTGTTGAAAGTTAAAACTTTATAATAAAAAATTAACAATAATCCAAAAAAAAAAAAAATTAAGATATTTTTTTGTTTCAAAATTTACAATTTTTTTATTGAAACATGAAAAATAAAATTTTAGAAATAATTTATAATAATAATGAATGAAAAAATTGTATAAGGAAATGATCTAACACAAATGTAACGCCCCAAAATCAAATACGACCCCAATCTTTAATTTCAGGGCCCAGTTGTTAAAACAAGTCGTTCCATTTTTAAAATAGACGAGTACTAGGCTTTTGAGTCCATTTTGAGCCCGTCCATAAATATTTTTATTTTCGACCCAATTATTTTCGGAACGATATTAAACGAACATATTAGATGATAGTTCTCGTCTAAACCCGATTTTGGCCCAATTACTCTATTCATTTCAAGATCAATGTTAAGTCTATTTTTTAGCCCAAATTGCTCAGCCCATTTGTGATTAATTTGAGGCCCATTTATTTTTGTTCAAATAAAACTAATTGTTGACCTTTTATTTTGGGAAGCAGAGAGAGAGAGAGAGAGAGAGAGAGAGAGAGAGAGAGAGAGAGAGAGAGAGAGAGAGAGAGAGAGAGAGAGAGAGAGAGAGAGAGAGAGAGAGAGAGAGAGAGAGAGAGAGAGAGAGAGAGAGAGAGAGAGAGAGAGAGAGAGAGAGAGAGAGAGAGAGAGAGAGAGAGAGAGAGAGAGAGGAGATGAGAATGAGAGAGAGAGGCCGAGAAGGAGAGGTAGGCAACCGGCTAAGAGGTCGCCGGAGCACCCCCGGCGTGATGCCGGAGTAGCAGCAAGTCGCTGGAGCCGGCGAGCCGCCGCAGTAGTGGCCGCGAAGCTCATCACCGTCCTCCGACTTCGTCATCATCGTATCGGTCCATTTCTTGTCCTTTTAACTTTATTTTCGAATATGTCGTGTATCTTTAAGTTCTCTACATTTCATCTTTTGATGTCGTTGTCGTCCGATGGCCGGAAACCGGCCAAATTGCCGGAAAACTGAACTATTACTGTAGCAAACCAGATTTAGTATTCGGCCTTTTCGGAGCATTTCGAGGTCCCGAATTGAAAAAGTTTCAACTGAAAAATTGTCTGAATTATTATTTTACACAGGGTCAGCCCTGACATCTCAGAGGCCCATGGCGAAATAAAAAAATGGGCCCTAATATATATATTTTTTTCGCGAGCAATAATTCTACCACTGTCCTAATCATACTAAACCTTAAAAATGCAATCAGTACATAAACAACATACAAGAAAAATACAAGTATCAAATAATTATCAAAATGACACAAATGATGTTACGTAAGGAACTTATGTAATAGGGACATTCCAAACGAAAGTCCACTGGAAAAATGCAATTTATAAATCTGAAATTAAACAAAGAACACAAGATAGCAACTCAATTACAATCAAATCTGAATTGATAAAGCACTCTCATCTTCTCTTGAGAACTCTAAGGGATATGATAGAACAGACGGTCCAACTACATAATTTTTTTTAAATACTTGAAATGGTTCGCCAGTAAATGGCACTATAGTTCCTATTCCTGTCTCTTCATTCCCTCTTTTGGTTTATCTACATTCAAGGAAATTCATACGCTTCACAAAAAGCAGAGTCTTGTTAGAGCAACTCGCCCTATTCTAATACTGCAGCAACTCATGAACAGTCGAACACATATATCTCATTTTTTATATATTCCACGCATAAATCGACAAAAAGAGAACCAAAGAAGATGAAAGACCTTCATTAATTCAAAGACAAAATAAGACCACAAAGATGCAAAACACATTCAATATCCACTAATCCACCAAAGTTCAAAATATACAAAAAATAGATGCATGAAAAAACAATCCTGACACCAAAACAAATAAAAAATTAAGAACTTAAATTTAAATTGCAAAATGACAAAATCACGATTCACGATTCTCCTTGTGTGATATCGCCGATTGTCGGCAGCCCGGTAGATATATAGTAAGAGAGCGAGAGAGATCAGAAGATGACAGAGAAAAAGGGACAAAGCTGCAATCCGCAGAGAGAGACAATAGAGAATTAGAGAATGAGGGGCTGAGGCCAGAGGGTCGAGACTCGAGAGATTGAGAGAGTTTATAGCCATTGTCGTAATGCCGTTGAGAATTGAGACTTACTGAGATTCTCTTATTTTGATTTTTGTAAATACTGTTGAGACTTACTGAGATTCTCTGGTTTTGATTTTTGTAAATACTGAAAAGCAAACAGAAGCATAGCTGCTGCAACAACAGTGGAAGAGATGAGAAATTAGAATTTGAGAGGAATATTTTTCTTCCATGGAAAAGGCAGAATTTCTTGCGATTGTCCATTATTAATGGAGGAGAGAGATATTTATCATATATCAGAAAGAAGTTTGTGGCGCAGTGGCGGCGTAATGGATGAATTTTCATATTTATATAATATTAATTTATTAGGTATACATAAGTAGATTTTTTTTTTGCCCTCAAAAATTTTGGGCCCTGTGCAATGGATCACCTTGCACTCCATTATAACCGGGCCTGGTTTTACATTGGGATAGCATGTCGTTTAATTTTATTTTCGAGTATTCCGTCTTTTAGATTTTTGCCTAATTTGTTAAAGTTGTTCGGATTTTATTTTGAAATCAAGGTTGTTGGAAAAATTCCAAATTTATATGTTTGATTTCTGTTATGATAAGGGCCATCCTTGATTTATTTCATAATTGTTGGATGGATTTAAAATGTGTTTGTGATTGGTAAAGCATGAAATGTGTGTAATATTCTTTATTTCTTTTAGGGGATGTTTTAGATGTTTAAATGAGGTGGGAATGTTACTGTGGAACACTTTGTTGATCACGGGAAATTTCTAAAAGTGAGATGTCGGCAAAATTATTATACGGTGATGGAGGTGGTTTTATTTAGTTAAATATGGTTTAATGGACGTTTCAAAGGTTTTGGGAATTGCTCTAAATGTTTTAAGATCATGTAATGAGGCTGTCTTATAATTTAAATAAAATAGACGGATTTCCTTTTGAGAAATTGACATAAGTTTGAACTAAATTGTAAATATTTAACATAAGATTTTTATTCGATTCCAATATTTTGAAAATGAGCTGTTACAAATCAACTTTTACTCCGATCATTGAATCCAAAAATAAATTGAATCGTTAGATTTCTCATTTTCTGCTCATGCGAAAAGTGTACTCTTTTGTAAAAATCCGATAAGAATCGAGTTAGATCGAGAAAAGGGGGACATGACAGAGTACCGTCTTTTATCAACATTTTGGCTTGGTCAGCCACAAATTAATATTTTATTTAAATTCCCTTTATGTATCGAATTGAATAGAAGCCTCTAAAGTCGTGCACTTTGTGTTGAGATCGTTGTCAAGAGAATGTATAAATCCCTTTAATTATGTTTTAGACCCTATGATTTCGATAGGGTTAATGAGTCATTAATTAACTTTGTGTGGGATAAGTTGAGCTCGAGGAATCAGAGAAACGAAGTCGCTGCTCTATCCCAGGATAGTAAATGAGGTGGGTAATGCTATACTTCTCTTTTGTTGGAGCTAATAAGCTTTAGAAGCATGTTAAGGTAAAACGAAATATCCTAATAAATGAGTTTATGCTAGGCCTGATTAGTCTACGTACAGTCTATGCAATCTACAAAATATTGATCTCTAGAATTATCTATGGGATGATCTATTGAATATGAATATATGAGATAATGATTTGCTTTGAGCATGATATTTGATGCTAACATTATATGAACTGTTATGAAATTTAGATAATCATGCTTATAGATTGTTGTTGGAATTGATATTATGATATGAAAACATTGCTTAGATATATGATATCTTATAAGATAGATGCAGTACCTCTTATAAGTTATGAGGCTATGTTATTAATTGATGAAAGAAAGAGACCTAGATGAAACATTCTAGATTGTGATCTACGTTTATAGATAATGTAGCGCCCCGGTCCCGAAAGACCGTGGAAATGGACGCCACGGGGGTTGGAATTAAGAAGCGGGAAAGAAAGGGGAATAATTTGATTAACTAAATCTCAAAAGAAGACTCACAATAACCAAACATGCTTTTTTAATACATATATTTATTCAAAACACCAAGATCAGGGTTATTAACGTTTAACAAAAGAGTAGCATGAATGCGGAAGCTTAATTCCCAATAGAATATTAACAAAAAGAGATCATGGGAAATAAGTAAATAATAACAGCCCATATCTCAGCCTCGTCACCTCCACGCTCCAGCCCACTGACCTGAAAATATTTGAAAAGATTTGGGCCGAGTACTAATGCACTCAGTGGGCAAGTTTTCACAATTCAAGTTATGCAAATCATTTTGTTAAAGTAATCTATCTGTGTTCATGCAGGTAGTGAAGCTTAGGAGGTTTAAAAGTTGAAAGCAACCTAAGTTCACCAAAACATTTTATCGTGAAGCGTTTAAAAGTATAACCCGTCGCTGCCCGCAACCCGAACTACATCACCGGCGCGTAAAGTTGAGTATGGCCATAGAATACCCAATGAGTATAACCAATGAGTGTAACAAAAAAGTGTAACCAATAAGTGTTTCATTTTAGTCTCACCGACAAGGAGTAGGGCAGGACAAATAATGCATGCGTACTGTAGCTACTCACATTGACACAACGCTAGTTTATGAGACTCCGACAACATACAGTAGCACGTAAACTATTTAACACAGATAGTCACATATGCAATTTTAACAAAGCAGAGCTTAATAACTCGAAATATAAAATTTGCAAAGATAGTATAGTAGCCCACCTTATAGATACAAACATCCTAACAAGGATCCAAATTCGATCACGGTACTGGAGATAGAGCAAAGGTCCGGAGTTCCATCCTGGATTTCCCTAGGGCTCAACTGCTTTAACCATCTCGAGATTCAATCATTCATCTTCCTCGAAGGTCAAGCAAGTCCTACAAAGGTCAATCTTGTTTTAGGATCAATAACTATTTTCAGAATTAATCTAATATTCACTTTAATTTAATTGGAGATTTATTAATTTTACTTCGACTAGGAATGCGCGTTACTCGGGTTTAAAACCCAACACGAATCGATAATAGGTTCTTACGATACTCTTCAATTAACTTGAAACAAATTCGACGTAAAATGGAGCAACTTAAAACAGGGCAACAACTTTGAAAAATCATAGAAAATTCAATTAAAATCAGATTGAGACACGGTCAGCGGCCACGCGTTCGTCACAACAAGACCTACAATCAATCAGAAGGAGTCAGAGACAAATTCCGATTACCCTGGTCTGAAATCGGCCGGAAAGGTACTGTTTACTGTTCCCGGAACAAATTTTTCGTCAAAAAGTTTAAGGCTCAAACGAGCTCGATACTCAACGGATTTTCGCTCAAAAATATAATTTTTGATACTAGAGGAAACAAAGATTTCAATATAGCAAACGGATTTAGATTTTATAATGTATAACAACTGTAAATGAGCATGAAATTCAGCATTATTAACATAAGACATAATCTGCCGGAAACAAGTTGGTTTTCGGGAAACTTACGACTCGATTTCGGAAGAACAAATGATATCAGATCATGGATTGGAAAATATTTCTAGAAAGATTGATATGAAAAGATTGTGCAGTCCAGAAATCAAGTCAAGAAGATGGAGGAATCGAGGGAAAATAGCCTCCGAAGTTGCACTCGCAACACAACGATTTATGCGGCAAATTTGACATGTCGCTTTGCGATGTATCTTTGATAGACCAAACGATATCATATCGACGATCCGAGACCTATTCTGGAAATCTTGAAGAGTGAAGTTTATAGTGATGTTGGTCTCATAGAAAGATAATGGCTAGATTTACGGAAAAATATATTGGAAATGATTTCGGTGAGTTACAAAAATTAAACCACCAAGAAAATAGTTGAGCTTCGTTTAGGAGCTTCAGATATCCAAATTGAGAAATTCTTGAGCCTAAAATCAACTATATAATTAGAAGGAAAATATACTAAAATTTTAGGAATTATGGATGAGATTTAAGGAACGAAAATGGTAAAATACGACTGCTACACTAATGATAAAACTTACAGCTAGAAATCCCAATTTTGCATGTCTTCATTTCTGACTTTTCGTACACCAAATCGAGCGATTCTAGTGGCTAACATCAACTATGTAAAGAGAGGAACAACATATCCAAATTTCAGCTATGTTGGTGGATATTTGAGGGTTGAAATATACAGAATACAATCTTTGCTGCAGCTTGGCGGAAAACAGCAACCACTGCAATGTTTGCCTTCGTTATCGACCATATGAGAACCAAATTAGATGATTTCTTTGGCTAGCATTATCTATATCGAAGTGGGAAGCTCTCTGTAAAATTTCAGAATTGTTAGTTAAGGTTTGAGGGTCGAAAATAGAAGAGAAAGAAAGGGTGCTGCTGGGAGGGAAATAGAGAAACTAGTGAAGAAGAGAACGTGGGAGAAAATAGACTCTTGCTCATCTTCCCCTATTTAATTCATCCAATAACAATGGATAACATGTGTAGGACATACATCAAACTATGTGAAATAAATGGTGACACATGGAGTACCCTTGTCATGCATGGTGACACTTGAAGCAAGACATGGTGACACTTGGAGAAAGTTAAGGTTGACACTTGGAGCAATGCAAGGTTGAATTGTGGCAATCAATTTATGATGTATTTTAATATATGGTACTGGGTTGAAATAGAAAATGAATAAGATTGGGTTGGAAGGTCAAACGAACTCCATTTTTAATGAAATTAACGACCACACGATTATGAAAAGATTTGTAACTCCTAATCAAAGACGAAACTAATTTTCAGAGTTAGACATAAAGTGGTAGAATTTTATTTTAGGAATAAAAATATGGTCTTTCAATAATTAGGACACCCATGATTTAATAAGCATCCAAATGACAAATAAAAAAAAACTCATGGAAATGTCTCGTCATGAGGAACAAAATATGTGATTCATAGATTTATTTTGGGACAGGGTGTTACATTCCACCCCCTTAAAGAAAATTTCATCCTCGAAATTTCACTTATCCGAAAACACTCAAGTTTATTGTTGTCTCACTTGTTTTCAAGTTTTGATGTTGCTTGTCCTTCCCCGTTCTATCTAGCGAGACTCCTATTGTATGTTCTATATGCATACGAGATCAACTTGTTATCCTTGAGCACGTGGTCCGAGTCAAACAAATACTTCCTTAGGATCGATACATTTAACACATCATGCACACCTTGTTTCCATTGCATTTCTCTCATTGCCGATAGATTATTGTAGGACATCTTTCCAGCTTGTGTTCTCATCTCAGAAAACTTCTTGAAGCATGTATCCCTTATTTTGTATTGTTCGCTCAATTTAGCCCTTTGTTTGCATGTGAAGTTCAATTTCGTATCCATAGCTTCCTGACTGAATGTCGATGGGAATTACGTTTCACGATCTAACGTGATTGAGATAAGAATTCTACATAGATGCACCATAACTCGTATGTATCACTAAGCTAGCTTGTTCGACTCCATCTCTATCTTGATTGGTGTGACGTATTGTTGCCTACGAAAATCTCTTGGTCCACTATAAAATATTTGAGTATTTCTTGCCCTTTTTCTCCTCATAGCACTCGTTATCTTGTTAGCTTCCCAGGGTGGTAGATTCCGATCTCTTCTTGCACATAATATCGGGATAAATTTATCAAAAGAACACAATATTCTAGATCTACAAAAAATACGAAGTTGACCTAATAGAAAATTGTCAAACTTGACCCAACAACATCGCACAATCATCTATGGCCATCGTACGTTCAACATCGTCTATTTGCTCATGTCCTAGCGACTTCCAATGATAAAGTTCGAACATAGCTCATGCAAAATACATCAGCAACAACTTCAAATGATGGTGCCAAAGTCTTCCATGAACTCATTATCGCTTATTGAGTAAACTTTAAAATCTCATCTCCATGGGTAGGCATAAAAGGTGGTGATCGGTCTACCTCGATATCTCGCTCAGGTGACGATTCTGATGTTGAACCTTGTTTATAGCGGCTATCATCATCTAGCATATCTACCCACGAAAATTCCAGTCTCCACATAGATCGGTAAGCTACATTTTTTTTTAAATTTCGATGGTAAATAAGTCCATCTTTTTGGCACCATGGAAAACTCTTGGTCAATTTTAACACAACTTCAATCTCGACTCCCATAGAGTAAGTTATTTCTCCAATAAACTCGAACATCGAATGATCTCTTTCTTGGTATACATATGAAATCTCATAATCTCGTAAGGTTTGACGGTCGAAAATAGAAGAGAAAGAAAGGGTGCTGCTGGGAGGGAAAGAGAGAAACTAGTGAAGAAGAGAATGTGGGAGAAAATAGACTCTTGTTCATTTTCCCCTATTTGATTCATCCAATAACAATGGATAACATGTGTAGGACATGCATGAAACTATGTGAAATAAATGGTGACACATGGAGTACCCTTGTCATGCATGGTGACACTTGGAGCAAGACATGGTGACACTTGGCGAAAGGTAAGGTTGACACTTGGAGCAATGCAAGGTTGAATTGTGGCAATAAATTTATGATGTATTTTAATATATGGTATTGGGTTGAAATAGAAAATGAATAAGATTGGGTTGGAAGGTCAAACGAACTCCATTTTTAATGAAATTAACGGCCACACGATTATGAAAAAAATTGTAACTCCTAGTCAAAGACGAAACCAATTTTCAGAGTTAGACATAAAGTGGTAGAATTTTATTTTAGGAATAAAAATATGGTCTTTCAATAATTAGGACACCCATGATTTAATAAGCATCCAAATGACAAATAAAAAAACTCATGGAAATGTCTCGTCACGAGGAACAAAATATGTGATCGAGAAAGATTTAGAGGACAATATGATTTTAAGAAAAGAATTGAGCCAACTTTGGGAGTTGTTTTCTCTATATTTGGGATTTTCTAAAATCATTTCAATGAATCATATAAGCAACACATGATTCCTATACGATTGAAGTAATTCATAGATTTATTTTGGGACAGGGTGTTACAGATTATAAGCTAAGATTATTTCTCGATCATCTAGTATTGTGATTTCTGTTATTAATTTAGAAACTCGGACGCTTGACCCTTCCTTATTCTATAGCATATGATTAGGATCTTAATGTGTCACTGAGATATGTTCCTTATAAATAAATTCTTACTCGAGATAGTAGGCTTAGAATGAGCATATTATGATCAACTTCAGCTATTATAGCTATAAGGTGGGTGATATTTATCCAAAATGTGAGTTATGTTTCAAAAACATGTTCTATATATGATAATATACGATTATGTTAAAGCATGCTTTGAAATACTTTTATGGCTCAATGATTCCTAACCAACAGGTGGTTTTATGTTTCAAAACCGTGTTATCTTCATGATAAAGTATGTTTAGGTTAAAACATATTTCAAGGTTCAAAGTATTATTTTTATGGTTCATTGAAAGATACTAAACTCTATGGTTCCCGATAGATAGCACTTCAGTGCAGTATGAGCACTTCAATACGGTATGATATAGTACTTCGGTGCTGTATGAGTACTTGGTGAGGTATGATATAGCACTTCGATACGGTATGATATAGCACTTCGGTGCGGTATGACACAATGGTGCAATTATGGTACTACGGTATAAATATGTCATTTCAGTGAAACCATATTGAGTTAACCTTCCGTATGTTAATGACCAGATACTTTTTATGGACATTATAGTAAATATGTTAATATGCAAATTATTTATTGAATGATCAAGTATATTTCAGAAATTTAAAATCCCACTGAGTATTTTCTAGCACTCAGCCGATCTATTTTTCATAATATTTTCAGGTATTTAATGACGGCTGGCGGCTGACGTGGACCAATGGGGACTTCATATTTTGTTGACCACTTTTATGATCTCTATTTATTGATTATGTGTAGTTGTGGTCAATAAGTATTAAATTTATGCTTCCGTTTTATGATCATGATACATTTAACTATTTTATGGACATTTGTGAATGTTGTAGTCATGGACACATTTCAAATGTTGATTGTTGGATTTTGACTAGTCTTAGTCATAGGTTTGATTGGTTGTTGAATGGAAAATGCCTGTGTGTGTGTGTGGATATTTTGAATATTTTAAACGAAATGCTGTCCAAATTTTTATGACCAAAGAAAATTATTTATTTTGAATTGCGAAAATTTTATCGTCATTTCTTTTGGTTGTGTGTTTTCGGTAGCATCTAGGCCTTCGGATTTGGGTCGCTACAACAAGATTCCTAGAGGCTAGTAAAAAACATATCTACTACAAATAAGTATTCATAGTTCATGAAAGTTGTATTAGTTTCCTTGCCTTGAAGATTCTGGTTACGTTTCCAAATTCCCAAAAATTAAACCAAACATAGAAATTTAAAAATAAGGAATAAGATTATTTTCCAAGATCACATTCCTTATCAACCAAACGAGGCCTCAGTGTTTATACGAGTGAATTTCACTTTTGGTCCCATTAGAATAGGGTCTAAACACTTTTAGTCCCAAAAGTTATTTTTTTTGGTCCCAAATAAAATTTTTTCGACAATTTTAGTCCCATAAGATAATTTTCCGACAATTTTAGTCCTATAAGAAATTTTTTCAATAATTTTAGTCCCAAACTAATTGAGATCTTTGGTATGATAGACAACACAAATTGATTACAAATTGAATGACATGATATCTTGGATTTCGGAACGCATATTGTTTGTTTTCATATGAATGACACATCTCAGATTCATGAAAATTGTTAGTTTTGGGATTAAAATTGTCGGAAAAATATCTTATGGGACTAAAATTGTTGGAAAAATATCTTATGGGATCAAAATTGTTGAAAAAATATCATTTGGGACCAAAAGAGTAACTTTTGGGACTAAAAATGTTTTGACCATATTTTAATGGGACCAAAAGTAAAATTTACCGTATTTATACTAACATATTATATTTAATATTTAATAAAATTCATTAATGGGATGTACATCCAATATATAAATTTAATATTTTTACATTAAAACATCAATGATACATGATTTCAAATATTAATTATTCAAGAATTTAAATGATTAATTTTTAAAATTAATTAGTTAATGAATTTAAGAATTTCAGTCAATTATTGTAAAAATTATAAAATATTTGGTTAATTGTCTTAAAATACACTTATTTTGGAGTGTTTTTTATTTTTTGCATGTTTTAAAAAATGTAGTTTTAATAACATGAGCTTAACTTTTGTATGATTTTTTACATGACTTTCAAATTCTGGCCAATTTAGTTTGACGTGGTAGGCGGACACTACCACGTATACATCTACGTGGACACTATTCAGTAATTATTTAACCTAACTATAAGTGCACGGTGAGATTAATAGTAAAGTGGTGAATAGCGTTGATCCATATGAACTTAATATTTAAAGGGGATCTCACAATTCAGTTCATCGAAAAAAATTGTGGTGGGTAAGAAATAAATCGAGTGATGGGAGATCTTCGTATAATAGCCTTTGTAACCTTGCAGGGGAGTAGTGTATTATTTCTCATGGACTTGAGAAGTCCCCTTGGCGTAGATCAGTTGATCGAATATGGTTACCAACCTTGTGCCATTTATTACTTTAAGTTTTATCTTTATAACCTTGCATGTTAACAACAATTTACATATACATGTTAGTGAACATGAGCCTATTTGCACAGTTTATGTAACTTTAAGTTGGTCTGCAGACACGGTTGATCCTTAGAATCAACCGCTTTGATACCATTTGTTAGTCTCGGACGAGTCTAATAGAATTTAGAAGGGGGGGTTGAATAAACTCTTTTTCAAATGTTTGTATAGTGCAGAATAAATAAGTGACATGACTCGTTATGATAATTGTTTGTACTTAGTCAGTTGACAGAATAAGACATAGTTGGGCAGCGTAAAGTTGTAAGCTGAGAACAATTGTAAATAATGTAGTTTTAAAGTGATGTACAACACACAAGAGTTTTATAGAGGTCCGAAACAAAAGTTTCTACACCCTCTCTTCCTTCTTCTTGAAGGGAAATTCACTATATTATATACTTTACAAATTATATAGAAAAACTAGGGCTGAACCTGGTAATAATGAAATACTTGACACGGTTACCTCAACTGGGTCGACTTCTCACACTTGTAGTCTTCGAAAGATTGCTATTGCAGCGGCAGTTTCTTTAGCGGTAGCTCACACTTAGACGAAAAGTTAGGTGCTTTTGAAATCTTTATAGGATTTTAGATCTCTTTCAATATTCAAGAGAAATTCTTGAACTTCTATAAATGAATTGTGCTTCTTTCAGTAAGCGGATATTGATCACTCAGGATTGAATGAAAGCATTTACAAGAACTTTTGATATTAAGGATGAGGATAAATTCTCTACTATTTCCTTTTGGTGTTCTAATGCTTTCAATGCAGATGTAATTTTTGGTATGTTGAACTTTGTATATTATCTCTTCTCGCACTTTTACATACGTTTTTTTATCACATCTTTTTCGCAAATATTCGGTTTCTCTTATTTATAGAGAGATGAGTATAAGAATATGACCATTTTTTTTAGTTGGTATGAAAGTAGCCATTGAAGTCTGTCAGTTTCTTTCAGTATAAAGTGTGGACTGGGATGATCAGTTTGGTTGGTCTAACTAATCTCTTCTTTCAGTTCGATATGGTCTTGACTTAACTCCGATCGACAATCAGTTGATGGTTGACCAATCTCAGTTAATGACTTCTTGTTGGTCAATCTTAGTTGATGACTTCCAGTTGATCGATCTCTGTTTGATGACTTCCAATTGGTCGATCTCAGTTGATGACTTCCGATTGATCGATCTCAGTTGATGACTTCAAGTTTATCGTTCTCAGTTGATGACTTCTAGTTGGTCGATCTCAGTTGATGACTTCTGGTTGATCGATCTTAATTAATAACTTACAGTGATGACTTCTAGTTGATCGTTCTCAGTTGATGACTTCCAGTTGATCGATCTTGTGAGATGGCATTTTTAAACCATTTGATGTCCTGAGCTTGGACAGTTGTCTTTAATCCTTTTGCTTGTCTCTATATTTTCTTTCCTTTTGAGTTTTTGACATTTCATCAAAATTTTATACTCCCTCCGTCCCAATAGCAAGGTCTCATTTCTTATTATTTACTCTCTCTATTTTAATAGAAGGGGGACCTTGCTATTAGGATGGAGGTAGTAATATTTTTCCTAACAACAGGTGAAATTAATAGTTGGCACCATTTATACTGGTCATACAACTAAGTAAACAACTTGTTTCGCAGGAACTTGTTTATTAATTGCATCTAAGTGTATACCATAACTTGATAAATTAGTACTAGTGAACTCGTAATACAACGCATCCATAGGGGGCTGACCCATTACCAGCACGAGTATTGATTATTTCACATTACTAATTTATATATCATATGGAAATTTGATCTTGTGAACTTATAATTAACACATTCGTACGAAGGCTGGCCCATTACCAACACGTGTATTAATTACTTCACATACAAATAAGTTATGGAGACCGTCTACATATCTATATATTTAATGTTAAATCTCATTTACCATTTAGTTTAATCTAGTAAACTTGTAATTAACACATCCGTATGGAGACTGGCCCATTACCAACACATGTATTAATTACTTCACATATAAACTAATGATATGAATAAATTAGATCAAAATTTAAAATGAAATCTTATTACCCACTTAGTCATTTAATATGAGATTACTTAAGGCGTCCACAACATGCTGATCACAAAAATAAACATTCATGGCATGCTAGACAAACATAAACATAAACATGACAAGTAAAGCAGAAAATCCAACTATCATGGTCGTAATAGTTAGATTTTAGTAGATCTTTCATTCAATATTGAGTCATCTTTGGCTAGATTTTAGGCCTTTGCATATAAGTAGATCTTTAAAAGAGCTTCGATTTGAGTACTTGTGGGCCCTGTAGTTCAAACCGAGTCAAAAGTTATGGTCTCCGGATGAAAACCTATCGAACCAATCTGAACGCCTGCAACGAGGAAGTGTCAATTGGCTGTGACTTTCTGAAGAGAGAACTCAGCACCGGCTGGCTGTCCTGTTCTCGTGCTGGACTAGAATTTTACCTTTTTGAGTCGATTCTTTTCACGTTTGGACTCCGAATTGCCTTTAATAAGTCTATTTATTCTATATTTTTTAAGTCACTTTGATAGTATAAATGTTCTTTTTATTTCCTTTTTTAGTCAGAAAAGAACCAAGGAAGTGAGTGGGCATTATGAGATTCGAATCTTCTGAAAGAGGCAATCAAGCCTTTAAATTAACTGAAATGGATGAAATGGGCATATGGGAACTTCATCAGTAAAATTCAAATAGAGAGAGGTAGTGTGACCATATATTAGATAAGGATCGAGCTGAGCAGGAGACACCATGCCCATAGTACTTATGCAGATTCAAAAGAGGCAACATTGAGCCCACAAGCGTGAATTTCGAAAGATTGTTAAGATAGATAAGGATCGCTAGAGATATGATCATGGTTGAAGTTGACCACGAAAAGATAAGTCAAGATCCTTAAAATCTCGAATTTAGATCAACCAACTTGAAGATAAACCTTATCCACCCAGGCTGATGCGGGTATAGGAGATCTGGCAGACAATTGAAGATCCCTATCTGTGGGGGATTTAATTTGATTATTGTACTCCTTTTAGTACTAGTTTTCCTAATAGAGCACACACACTAGAACATCTATTTTCTGCACTATTTTTCCCTATTTTATTTTTTTGCATTTTAGCTACTTTACAACTATGCACAATCCCGAGCCTCATGCCCACAGGGAGCAGGATTTCCTTGTAATGTTGTTTTTATTCAACATTGGTGTTGGACAACGCTTAATTCAATTTAAGTAAGTTCGTTTATTTATCATGTCTTTTAATTCAGTATTTACTTTTATATCTAGCATGAGTGGCTAGTTCTTTTATTCTGGGATTAAACAACGATGATGATTTAACAAATACTTAAAACTCGTGAGGCTTTATGGGCAGAACACTGTACGAATTGGTTTTCCTCATGTTCTGAATTTATGTGGGCATGAGGGTGTTTAATTTGATTATTGTGGCTGATCACTCCTTAATTGAGTTGGACACGCTAAAGCTAATGTGGTTAATAAATCATAGCTGTGTATTAGCCTAATGGTAGCTTGTACATGACGGGTTATTATGGGCACATGAGAGATCAGTATTCACAATAAATCTGGGTCTGTCTAGGGCTCAAAGCTTCTTATCATTTACATTCTTAAGGGACACCGAAGATGGGTGATAGATTAGGGATTTAATGGGAGAGAGATCACTTTTAAATCCAAACTGAAAGGATAGATAAGGTTATGATGTGAGAGATCCGGCAACTATAACTAGATGACTAAATTTATATAAGAAATTGGCATGCCCATGATTGAGTGTGTGTTTGTTAAATCTTATTCAAGTTCAACCCTGAAATATTTTATTATTTAATTCTCTCTATTTGTTTATATCAGGATTATTTATTTTAGTTGTTATAACTACGTCTATACCCAAAACCCCTTTTAAAACCGGTGACATCGGAAAGTAAAGTTACACAACTCCTGTGGGATCAACAATGTACTCATACGCTGGCTACGTCTGCTGTGGGCATCAAGAAAATTACAAATTCTTTTTGAGCGCGAAACGACTGCGCGTAAAAAATAGCGCCATTGTCGGGGAGCTTTTTTTAAGTAATTTTATTTTCTAACCCTTGTTTAGCAGTATTAGTTGATTCAGAGTTCCTCTAAAGAAAGATACAATCCAGAAATTGAGAGAACTTTGAAGAGAAAAAAACAGAAGCAAGAAGTGCAAAACAAGTTGCTGAGAACACTCGTGTGCCCATTTCAAAAGAAGAAAGTGTAAAAGATTCGGGGCACGAGACAAGAAACAGTCATGAAGGAGATAACACAAGGCCCATATCAAACAATATGGGTGAAGAGGGAGAAAGAACACTAAGGCAGTTAGTCTTCCCGACTAATATGAATCTGCACTCAATGGGCATTACGGTCCCAGATGTTACACAAGCTTGGTAACTAGAGGAAAACTTTATCCAAATATTGCCTAAGTTCCATGGGATCACCGGAGAAGACCCCCTGAGACACCTCCAAGATTTTAAGATGTATTGCCAAATCCAACCCACTGATCACGGAAGAGAAGAATATGTGCGACTGGTGTCATTCCCATTTACTCTACAGGATGGGGCATGAGACTGGTTGTATACATTGCTATCTGGCGACGTGACTACCTGGAGACTACTTCAACAAAAGTTCTTGGAAAAATATTTTCCAGCATCCAGAGTGCAAAAATGCGAAGGAGGATTGAGAGTCTGAAAATGGGCATGAATGAAAGCTTCTACGACTATTAGAGCAGATTTCAGAATATGTTGGCCAAATGCCCACAACATCAGATCACCAACCATGATTTAATACAATATTTTTTTACAAAGTTGAGGGAACATGAGTGAACCATTGTCAACGCTTCATGTGGATGATCAATACTTAACAAGTTATCCATTGATGCTTTCAGAATTCTAGCAGAAATAGCTAATGAGAACCGAGATTAAAGCAACGAGGACATATGAGGTGTGAATGAGTTAGACCAAAAATCTAACACTGATGCCATGATAGAGAATCTATGCAAAAAACTAGATAAATTTATTACTGGAGCGGCCAAAACGAGAAAGCCTAGACCATGTGGGGTGTGCAAGAGTGTGAACCATTTTACTGACGAATGCTCAATGGTACATGATGAAGTCACTGAAGTAAATGCCCTCGAAGGGCATAACAACAGTCAAAGAGGACATGATCCTTATTCTCAAACATATAATATAGGTTGGAGGGATAATGAAAATTTCAAGTGGAAAATATTAGATCAAGCCCAACCACAAATCCTTCCTATGCACCCACCTTTTCAAAATCAACAGCAAGAACTTTCGTTGGAGGAGCTGGTCCGAACTATGGCACAAGAAACACTGAGGGCACAACAAGAAACTAAAAATTCAAGCAAGAGACGAGGGCAAGTTTTGCAGCACGTTAGCAAACAAATTTCTCAACTAGCACAAGACATTTCCCAATTGAAGGAGAGAGATGGGAAATTGCCTTCACAAGTGGAAGTAAATCCACAAGAGCACATTAATAATGTGACCTTGAGAAGTGGAAAAAAATTACCTGAACTGGTGCAGAAAAATGATGTTGACACTGTTGTGCCCACGAGACCAGAGGAGCGCACAACCACTAAAATTCAGATAGAAGATAAACGAGCAGAAGAGATCACAGAGCCCATACTAGAGGAACCATAAATTGTAATTGGGCCTCATTTTCTAGGAAGACTTGCACGGAATAAGAAGGAGAATGAGACGAAAGGTATGCTAAAATTTTTTCGAAAAGTGGAAATTAATATTCCACTTCTTGAGGCCATTCGACAAGTTCCTCAGTATGCCCATTTTTTGAAGGAGTTGAGCACTAAAAAAATACGATTTAAGGATGATGTAATGTTCTTTATGGGAGAAAATGTTTCAGCCGTGATTCAGAAAAAATTACCAAAGAAATGTGATGATCCGGGCATGTTTGTTATACCTTGTATCATTGGAGAAAGAAAAATTGAGAGGGCCATGCTGGACTTGAGAGCATATATAAACGTCATGCCCGTGATGATTTTCAAAGAATTAAAGTTGGGTCCTCTAAAGAAAACTCGTGTGATCATACAATTAGCTGACAGATCCAATTTATATCAAGATGGGCTGATATAGGTTGATAGCAAATGGGTCAGTCCAGTCTATGTTGTGCCCAAGAAGTCGGCCATATAGGTTGTGAAGAATGAGAAGAATGAGTTTTATGCCCACGAGACTGCAAAATGGATAGAGGATTTGCATTGACTATATGAAGCTCAATACGGTCACAAGGAATGACCATTTTCTACTGCCATTTATCAACCAAATGTTGGAAAGGCTTGTTGGAAACAATTTTTTTTTCCTAGATGGATACTCTGGGTACATGCAGATGGTGATGGATCAAGAAGATCAGGAGAAAACAACTTTGACGCGCCCATTCGGAACTTTTGCGTATCACCGAATGCCCTTTGACCTATGCAACGCTCCGAGTACATTTCAACGATCCATGATAAGCATCTTCTCTTATCTACTTGAAAAGTGCATTGAGGTGTTCATGGATGATTTCACGGTTTATAGGAGCTCATTTGATATATGCTTGGAAAGTCTTTGTTAGAATTTGTTGCCTGAAACAATGTGAATATGGATGTAAATTGCAAAGTTAAATGTAATGTTGAAGCTAGTGTTACCACATTGCCTTCAACATACAGCAGAAATGTAAACAACACTTTGCACAAATTAAATTTTAAATCACACTCCTTACGGTGTGTGATTGCCTCAAGGCGAAATTCACTATCATAAGTGATAAACAAAAACAGTGCAGATGTTGTCTTGGTTCACTCCCTTAACAACACAGCATAAAACATACAGAGGACTATCCTAGCTTCACTCACTCGAATAATCACTCAAAAACAAACCTATCTAAACACATAGATATATTACAACAAGTCACTCTAAATCCTAGACTTCTCAAAGTTGACTATCTAACCTACACACACAACTGGAATGAAAGTCTCCAGCTGATTGGGACGCTAGGCAAATGTCGAGGAAGATGTCTTGGATTTCAGAGATGACATTAGATGCAAGATTCAGAGCTTCTCACAAACCACGGTGATAACCTGCTTGCATAAATGACTTTAAGGTCTAAGGAGACCTTAAATACTTCCTCCATCTCGGCTAGGTAGTTTCTCCACGATCCTTGATGAGATGGATGCAAAACTACCGCCTTCCACTACCCTTGCCGAACTGGACTCGAGATAACCGTCCTCTGCAATGTGTGGCACACGTTCTTCAACATCGTGTAACAATGGTGGTTACTCCAGCTACCCACGTTCTCTGCAACGGTTAGTATCAAAGATGAAGTGGGGAACATCACGTCCCTTGAAACTCGGAAGAAATTCTGACCTAGTCAAAATCAAGCATAATCCACGTTTAATTCGAAATAAAATATCTAATAAATCCCTTAAATCGTGGAAAATGATATGTGACAAAAATCACAATTTATTAAGATTAATTTAAAATAAATTAATCCAAAATATTAGAAAAGGGTAAGGTTAGAGATCCGAGTGTTATACTCGGTGTGACGAGAATGACGGACAACATTAGATACGACATTGATCGCGATGTTATCAGCGAAGTGATAACATCATCTGGAACACGTCATACTCAACAATCTCCCCCTTAAGCTTATTCTTTCTGCACAAAACACAAAAACTCAATATATACAATTAGAGCCGCAGCGAAATACGAAAAAATATTGGAGTTCAAAAACTCCCCCTTAAGGTCTGCTCTCCCTTAAGTTATTATCTATAAAATAATATACAAAGTTAGTGGGTATAATCCCCTGTACAGAAAATTGATGGGTAATTATCCCCTATACAGAAATAATGTTGAGAACATTCTCAACACATCAATCATCACATATTAAAATATGCGAGAAACAAAATATCAATGTTGAGAGCATCCTCAATAAAAACATCAGACATATAAAGTATGCACCATAACATATATATAAAAATCATCAGATCAATACTAATGATTGATACCAAAATATCCAAGGATATTCAACACGTGAATACCCAAAACATCATAAATCAAAAACATGTGTTCAGCACACAAATAGAAATAAACAAGGATGTAAACACATCCAAAACAAGATTGTGTCCAGCACAATACATAAACATGATATAAAATTGTTTTTGATAAAGAAAATATCATATTTTCTTCTTCCCCTTAGCCTTGGCCACGGACTTTCTAGTCTTCTCCCCTTCAGCACCATCATCACCAGCAACAACAGCAGCGACATCTACTCCCCCTTTTTGTGTAGAAAGAGTTCCCCGAAGTGCTTGACGAAGCTCAACCATTGCATTGGTGAGCACTGTGCTTTGATGAATCAATGAATCCATCTGTGAAACATAGGAATTTAAAACCTGCACAGAAATTGTCGTCAAGTGCGAGGAAGCACTTGCTATGTCACTTCCTGAAATAGGAGGAGAGAGTGCACAATCTGCAGCAACATCCTGCTCAACATCTCTTGATGCAGCTATTGAACTTCGACTGAAGATATAAGGGAGATCGATCACACGATCTTCATTACCTTTGGGCTTTATGATAGAGATAGTTGCAGTTTCAGTAACTATCTTCTTCTTATTTGGCTTCATACCTTGGTCAACTAGGATGGCATAGATTAGGCAGGGAAATGGTAAAATGCTGGTGGTGTTTGTCTTTGCAGCCGACTTCATCATGCAATCAAAAATGTAGTTTCCGAGATTGGAGGAAATTTTTGTGCCAAGTTTAAAGAGCAGGATGCTTGATCAAATGTGAGGATTGAAGTATTGGTGGTGGGCAACCAATTACACACAATCAATTTGTGTAAAACAGAGTAGAAAAATGTGAGCTTAGAAGTTGAAATTTTGTTAGTCCACTTAGTTACCAAACCACCAGTAACAGTTCCTACAACATCATCAATTAAATCTAGGCTAATAACATCAGAATCATTGCCCAGACCCAAGAATTTGTTGATCAGCATGGGGTTAAAGACATAGATTTTATCTCGCATATAAACCTCCCCAAATTTGCTCTTAGACTTATCGCCATTTCAAGAGACACATTTGCATAAAATTCAGCGATAATATCAGGCTCAAAAGAAGACAATGCAGTGACAGATTTCCAGAGACCCCTCTCTTTTAAGAAAACATCCATCCCATACTTCTTAAAACTAAGCACATCAATTTGTTTTTCGACTCGGATGGGACGAAGAATAACAGTTTTATGAAATATTTTAGCACACTGAGAATAGAATGTCTTACTGAAGGCAGAAAAAACATCATGAGGGGAACCTGGAGGATAGACAGGTTCAGAGTCAGCCGAATCAGCATCGTCTTTGACATCGGCTGAATGAGTGGGGGATGGAGATACTATATCTTTGGTTGTGCTGGAGGAGACCATTTCTTGTGAAGAAGTGGGTGAGAGATCCTTCTTCTTAGGACCAGATGTGGCGCCCTTTTTCCCTTTTCCTTTCAAAGTTTGTCCTGATGTCGCAGGCTCGGCAGGAACATCGTCCTCTGGTATCGCAGAAAGAGGTTCCTCTTGTTGTTCAACATCAACTTCCACATCATTAACCGCTTTGTCTGGAGAATTTTCAGTGGGATTCTCTTCATCCTCGGACTCATCTTTCAAAGACCTTGCTGGTTTTTCTTCCAATTTCAGAGTTCTTCTTATCTTTTTGGTCGAACCCTCACTGACCTCTTCCTTGACAGACCCTTGTTGGCCATGAAGTCATTTTGACTTGCGAATAGGATCACTCTTCTTTTTCTTGACAAGAACTTGAGTGTGGAGCTCCAGATCTGGGTCGATAGGCTTTTCTTCAGCACCAGGACTGATGTGTTGGAGAGGAGTGGGGTTTAGCACCAGTATGGAGTCAGGAACTTCGACTTCTTCTATGGTAGTGTCTGCATGTTCTATTGGAAGAGATGAGGGTTTGTCAGACTCCGATTTAGGTCCTTCTGGAGTGAGTTCGGCTGTTGCAGTGACTGCAGGAGTTGATGTGGCGGAGGGCGTGATAGCTGATGTTCTAGCAGGACCAGAGGCAGAAGATGGAGTGTCCATAGTCTTCTCAAACATTTGTTTCATCATCTCGAACATGACAGAGAGGTCCTTGGGTTCAGCCATTGATATTCTGCAAAAAGCTTGAAGGAATGAGAAACCAAGAGTGGGAGACGAAAAGGCTTCGAGAGAGAGAGAGTAAGAGTAATAAAAAAATATTTCCAAAAATGAGTTGATATAACTCTCACCCTCAAAAATCGGAACCGCCTCCTGTCACATCACCCACTTTTTCTATTTTCCTTATCAAAGAAAATATTTAAATAAAGCAGAATTAGTGGATAGGGATACACCATATCAAAATGTGTATTTATCACAAAAATTCAAAAAGTGAATCTTTATGGGGCCCCAAAATAGTTTCTGTTTTTTTTATATAAAAGAATAAAAAGACGGAATTCATATGTATAACAGTTATAATTCTAGGCATATATTTTCTGAAGAATATGGTTTCTATGCAATCTTGCACAAAACATCAGCTACAACATTTATACACAATGAATGAAATAAACCCAAAATTTTTATAGTTTACCTTTTTAAGGTCAAGGGCATTTCATTCACTAACACATATACATAATTTCAAGTAGCTGATTTTGTTAAATTACGAGCAGATCAACCATAATTTCATTAAATAAACCTTGATCTTTACAAAAAAAATAAAGGCTAACAAGATAGACAACTGATGTTGATAAAAACATACTCACATCGAGTTCAACATCAGTAAACAGAAAGATCTGATTAAACAGAGCACATTCCAAGAGACTTTCTCAAAGCAGAAAATCTCTCGAAATCAAGGGGCTTGGTGAAAATATCTGTTGTTTGATTTTCAGTGGATATATACTTGATGTTTATGATCTCCTTTTCCACTAAGTCTCTGATAAAGTGATGACGAATGTCGATGTGCTTAGTGCGTGAATGTTGAACAGGATTCTTGAAAATTTCAATAGCACTGGCATTATCACACAACAATGTAAGTGATGAGCTTGTCATGCCATAGTCCTTCATCATTTGGTTTAACCACACCAACTGAGCACAACAACTAGCAACTGCAACATATTCAGATTCAGTTGTTGACAAGGAGATGCAATTTTGTTTCTTGCTTGACCAAGAGACCATATTGCTTCCCAAAAAGAAGCAACCACCACTTGTGCTCTTCCTATCATCAACATCGTCTGCCCAGCTGAATCACTATATCCAATAAGGCTGGTGTTTGTATCTTTACAATACCTGATTCTAAAGTTGACTGTACCAGCAACATATCGAATTATTCTTTTGACAGCTTTCAAGTGAGACTCCTTGGGTTGAGCTTGGTATCTAGCACATACTCCAACACTGAACATGATATCAGGTCTGCTGGTAGTCAGGTAGAGCAAGCTTCCAATCATTCCTCTATACATCGTTGAGTCAACATTTGCTCCAACATCGTCTTTGCTCAGTTTTTCAGAGGATCTCATTGGTGTCTTCATAGGCTTTGCAGCTTCAAGCCCGAAGCGCTTGATCAGATTTTTGGCATACTTGCTTTGGGATATAAAAATCCCATCTTTATCTTACTTGATTTGAAGACTAAGAAAATAAGCCAATTCACCGACCATGCTCATTTCAAAAGTGCTGCACATTGCATCAACAAACTCACTGAGGAGGTTAGAACAAGTGGATCCAAACACAATATCATCAACATAGATTTATGCAATAGTGATGTGTTTGTGAATCCTTTTGATAAACAATATTTTATCAACCACGCCTCTTAAAAATCCAAAGTCAATTAAAAACTCCGTAAGGCGAGCATACCAAGTTCTAGGAGCTTGTTTAAGCCCATACAAGGCCTTGTGTAGTTTCAGCACATGGTTTGGTTTTTCGTGACATTCAAAGACTTTTGGTTGCTCAACATAGGCTTCCTCATTCAAAATGCCATTCAGGAAGGCGCTTTTGACATCCATTTGATGCAATGTAAACCTAATGTGGCAAGCAATGGCAAGTAGGAGATGGATAGACTCTATTCTGGCAACAGGAGCGAATGTTTCATCATAGTCTATTCATTCTACTTGTGTATAACCTTGTGCCACTAGCCTGGCTTTGTTTCTAACCACATTCCCAGACTCATCAGTCTTGTTCTTAAATATCCATTTAGTTCCAATTACATTTTTATTTTTAGGCCTTGGAACCAATTCCCACACATTATTTCGAACAAACTGAATCAGCTCATCATGCATTGCTTCTACCCAGAATTCATCTTTTAATGCTTCTTTGACATTTTTAGGTTCAACACTGGATAGAAGCATGAAATGGACACAAGGTTAATAACTGATGACATGTAAACCTGTTTGACCAATTCAGCAACATCGGCTGAGCTCTTTGTTCTGGTTTTGACTCCTTGAGATCCATCACCGATGATTTGGGAATTTGGGTGATCTCTTTTGATTCTCCTTGGAGGATCACATCTTGGTTCATACTGAGCCAATGGAAGTTGTTCATCATCGCTTTCAGATGAGAAGTCTGAATCTGGTGTCTGGGGTGATGTTGATTCCTTCACTGACGGAGAAGAAACATTGGTTTTGACATCAGGACTTTTCATAGGACTTTTGTCAGTGTTACTGGACTTCTTGTCGACAACATCTGGTTCATGTAAGAGAAATGACACATTATCTTCTTCAGTTCTTGTTACCAGACCTGCAAGATCATCAAACACAACATTGACAGATTTTTGTACGACCTTAGTTCTTAGGTTAAGAACCCGATATGCTCTGCTGTTTTGAGCATATCCCAAGAACAATCCTTTGTCACTCTTGGAGTCAAACTTTCCAAGATAGTCTCTATCATTCAGGATGTAGCAGACACATCCAAACACATGAAAATATTTGAGATTTGGCTTTCTTTCTCTTAGAAGCTCATACGGAGTCTCCTTTCTTCCTGGTCGAAGATAGACTCTGTTCCCGATGTGACAAGCTG
The DNA here is from genome assembly GCA_026008535.1 of Perilla frutescens. NCBI lineage: Eukaryota > Viridiplantae > Streptophyta > Magnoliopsida > Lamiales > Lamiaceae > Perilla > Perilla frutescens. The sequence goes on along the minus strand of BRKX01000010.1, from coordinate 22,128,208 downwards.
TGTTAACAGCTTCAGCCCATAGCTTCTTTGAAAGCCCTTTAGCCTGTAACATTGCACATGACATTTCCTGCAGAGCTTGATTCTTTCTCTCCACTACTCCATTTTGTTCTGGAGTTTTAGGAGCTGAATACTCATGGAGTATTCCTTTTCTTTCACAAAAATCATCGAATGCAGTATTCTCAAATTCTCTTCCATGATCTGTTCTTACACATGCAATGTTGGTGTCAAATTGCAGACACATTGTTTGGCAGAATCTTTTGAAGACCTTGAAAGTTTCAGATTTTTCCTGCAAGAATTCAACTCAAGTATACCTTGAGAAATCATCAACAATGACAAGGATGAAACTCTTACCACTCATACTCTTTGTATCAACTGGTCCCATGATGTCCATGTGTAATAATTGAAAACATCTTGTTGTTTGACAACCACCCAGGCTTTTGTGAGGAATTCTGGTTTGTTTTCCCTTTTGGCAGGCACCACATACAACATCGTGATCAACATTCAGTTTTGGTAGGCCACGAACAGCATCAGACACAATCAGCTTTTTCAAATTTACCATGCTCACATGACCAAGTTTTTGATGAATCAACTTTGTTTCATCATTTACAGTCATGTTGCAGGTTTCATTTTTGTCAGCATGGTAGCAATTGTCAGATGCACGGCTTCCAAACATTATGCATTTGTCGTGTTTGTCAAACACTTCACAAGTATTCTTGTCAAACTTGACATGCATACCATCATCACAAAGCTGACTAATACTGATCAAATTGGCCGTCAATCCTTCAACATGTAGGACATTCTAAAGCTTAGGGAAATGTTTGACATTTAATGTACCTTTTCCAACAATGTTTCCTTGAGCTCCTCCTCCGTAACTGACTTTGCCTTTATTTGTAGTGGTATATTCTTCAAGAAACTCCTTATTGCATGTCATGTGTCGAGAACATCTACTGTCGAAGTACCATGTTCCGATAATGTTGGCCTTCAGTGAAGTGTACACTACATTGCATGTAACCTTCATCTTTTTGGACTTCTTCAGATTCTTGTTCCTAAATGTGATCACTGATGTTGTTCTTCCAGTTGCAACATCATCGTGAAACTTGAAGCAATGTGGTTTGATATGTCCAGGCTCCTGACAGTAATGTCACACATATTTCCGCACCTTTAAGCCCTTGCATTGCTTCTGATCATCATCTTCAACATTGTTCCTTGAAGTCGTGCTTGAGCTGTTACCTTTCACAAACTGAACAACATTGTTGTTTGAGAAAGACATGGAGGATTTATTAGAAAATCCCAGTCCAGCTCTATCTGTCTGTCCCAATGTTAAGGCTTCATTTAGAACATTAGTTCCTTAATTCCACTTCTGAAATGTTCTTGAGGTGTCCTCCACTTCCTTCTTTAGTTTGTTAATTTCAGCATCACTCCTGGTAAGTCTAATTTCCAGACTTACAACCTTTCATCTTAGAAACTGGTTTTCTTCCATAAGAAATCTCAGCTCTTTTGATTAAGTTGTCCACTGAGTGCAGACTTCATTCACAACATTGTTGAGTTCTTGAAGTGAGGCAGTAGGTTGTTCTTCATGTGGATCATGTTCTCTGATTTTAGAAGCCTGATTGAATTCATCCAGAAGAGTCATTTCATATCAATTTGTCATATTGGGTGAAATCTCAGTAGCTTCTGCTTCAACATCTGGAAGAACTTCATCTTCAACTTCACATTTTTCAATGTCAAGTTCATCAAGTTCATTCAGAGCATCAATAATCTGATCATCATCTTCCATGTCATTGATGAACAACACTCTCTGATCTGAATCATGTTCAGCATCAAAATCATCACTGAGAACAACATTAAAATTATTTCTTTGTCTTCTTCGTGCTGTTGGACATTCGTTTGAATAATGTCCATACCCAGAACATGCTCTACATTGAACTGAATCAATGTCTTTCCCAGTGTCAACAACTTCCTTCTTGACATTTGATCTTCCAGAATTTGATGTTGATGATGATGGAGAGTCAAACAGCCATCGAGGTTTGATATTTGGGGGGCTTTTTTTCATAGAACGAACCAGTGAGTTGAACTTCTTTGTCATGAGTGCAACGCTTAGATTCTCTTCCTCGTTGATTTTCTGAAGACTGTCAACATCATCATGAACATTAGATGACACCGTTGTTGTCTGAAGAGCAATTCCCCTTGATGTTGAGTTTGCTTTCTGATTTTGCATGTTCATCTCAAATGTTAGCAAGATGCTGACTGCTTCACTCATACTCATGGTTCCTACATCATGTGCTTCTTCAATTGCAGAAATTTTCATATTGAATCTTTCTGGGAGAGTTCGAAGCAACTTGCTAACCATGTTCTCATTAGATATTGGGCTCCCAAGAGTGGTAGATTGATTTGAGATCTCACATAATTTTTCAGTATAAGATGAAATAGTTTCATCTTCAAACATGCACAAATTTTTAAATTTTGATGTGAGAAACCTCAGTTTGGTCTTCCCAACACTGGCAGACCCTTCACAATGTTCTTGAAGAATGGTCCATGCTTGATATGCAGTAACACAATTGCAAATCATTTTGAAGCATGGAACATCGACTGAAACAAAAATCGCATTCAGAGCGCGATCATTAAAATTTGAGATTATTCTCTCATCATTTGTCCATTGAGATTCTGGAGTTAACACAAAATCTCCATTCGGACCTTCCATCCTAGGAGGGCTCCATTCTTCAATCACTACCATCCATGCTCTTTCATCGATAGATTTGATGTAAATCTTCATTCGAGATTTCCACATGACATAGTTACCACCATTGCTATCTAGAGCAGCAGGACGACATTGATTAATCTGAATATCCATCACTGATTTCAAGCAATACCAGATCGAGTACTTAGTGTGTCAAGTACTGGCTCTGATACCACTTGTTAGAATTTGTTGTCTGAAACAATGTGAATATGGATGTAAATTGCAAAGTTAAATGTAATGTTGAAGCTAGTGTTACCACATTGCCTTCAACATACAGCGGAAACGTAAACAACACTTTGCACAAATTAAATTTTAAATCACACTCCTTACGGTGTGTGATTGCCTCAAGGCGAAATTCACTATCATAAGTGATAAACAAAAACAGTGCAGATGTTGTCTCTGTTCACTCCATTAACAACACAACATAAAACATACAGAGGACTATCCTAGCTTCACTCACTCGAATAATCACTCAAAAACAAACCTATCTAAACACATAGATAGATTACAACAAATCACTCTAAATCCTAGACTTCTCAAAGTTGACTATCTAACCTACACACACAACTGGAATGAAAGTCTCCAGCTGATTGGGACGCTAGGCAGATGTCGAGGAAGATGTCTTGGATTTCAGAGATGACACTAGATGCAAGATTCAGAGCTTCTCACAAACCACGGTGATAACCTGCTTGTATAAATGACTTTAAGGTCTAAGGAGACCTTAAATACTTCCTCCATCTCGGCTAGGTAGTTTCTCCACGATCCTTGATGAGATGGATGCAAAACTACCGCCTTCCATTACCTTTGCCGAACTGGACTCGAGATAACCGTTCTCTGCACTGCGTGGCACACGTTCTTCAACATCGTGTAACAATGGCGATTACTCCAGCTACCCACGTTCTCTGCAATGGTTAGTATCAAAGATGAAGTGGGGAACATCACGTCCCTTGAAACTCGGAACAGATTCTGACCTAGTCAAAATCAAGCATAATCCACGTTTTAATTTCAAAATAAAATATCTAATAAATCCCTTAAATCGTGAAAAAGGATATGTGACAAAAATCACAATTTATTAAGATTAATTTAAAATAAATTAATCTAAAATATTAGGAAAGGATAAGGTTAGAGATCCGAGTGTTATACTCGGTGCGACGAGAATGACGGACAACATTAGATACGATATTGATCGCGATGTTATCAGCGAAGTGATAACATCATCTGGAACACGTCATACTCAACAGTCTTGAGATGGTGCTCCAAAGGCGTGTTGAGAAATCTCTAGTCTTGAACTATGAGAAATGCCACTTTATAGTTAGAGAAGGGATCGTGCTTAGGGCATGTCATTATAGTTAGAGAAGGGATCATGCTTAGGCATGTCATATCAAAAAGAGGAATTGAAGAGGATAAAGCAAAGGTGGACATTATTGAAAAGCTTCCATATCCAACTTCAATGAAGCAAAGTACGAAGATTCCTTAGGCACACCGGATTTAACAAATATTTATAAAAGAATTTGCAAAAATTGCACAACCAATTACACATTTGCTGCAAAATGATGTGACATGCGAGTTTGATGAAGAATGCAAGAAAGCTTTCAAAAACCTCAAGAGCAAGTTGGTCACATCGCCTATTATCTAGCCTCCTGATTGAGAAATGACCTTAGAGATTATGTGTGATGCCAGTGGGTATGTTGTGGCCGAAGTGTTGAAACAGAAAAGAGAAAAGGAAAGCCATGTGATCTACTACACTTCTAAAACTCTTAACTAAGCTCAATGCAATTATTCAACAATTATAGCATGAGTTTGTTTGTACCATCATTTTGCACTAAGTGTTTTTAGATTGTCATAATCTTTATGGCAATTTAAAGAACACAATGATTTTGGTTTTTCAAGTTTTGAAGACCATGTTCTAGACATTATGAGAAGAACATTCCGCTGCCAATCTGATTGAAGATCGAAGAATGTACTTGATCATGTTTGTGAACATGATCATGTACATGGTTATCCAAAGAATTTCCAAGAGATGTGTCAAGTTGATTTCAAGGAGTTGAAGTTTTCTTTTGAAGATGGACATTTCAGAATAGAAGATGTCTTGTTCAAGATGAAGATCAAGGTGGAAGAAGGTGAGTTCTATTCAAGGAGGGACTCTAGCAAGAGAAGTTTGAATCAAACTAGGCAAGTTTCCTTATTAGAGTTTGATTCAAATTAGGACATATTTGATTACCTTGTGTTAGGCTATAACTTGTTTTTATAAATAGTCTAGGAATCAGACTAGTTTGGTATCAATGTTATACGTATACAAAAAAGTTAGATAATTTAAAAAGACTTCAAGTTTAAAACATATAGTATACGAGTAGACTAGGTTTGATCCTTGTGATCATTATGTGTCTAGTCTGTGTTTGAAGTTCTTCCATACACACTTAAAGGAGTCTCGGGAGAGATATTCTGTGGGAACTAGAGGGAGTCTAGGTTGTGAGGGGATGTCACAATTCAGTCCATTGAAAGAGGTTGTAGATAGTAGGAAAGGGGTCGAGTCGCAAGAGGTCATCATATAATAGCCTTTGTAACCTTACAACAGTGTAGCAAATTGTTTCTCATGGACTTGTGAAGTCCCCCAACGTAGATCGGTTGATTGAACAAAATTACCAACCTCGTGCCATTTACTTGCTTTATATTTAGCATTCTGACCTTATATGTTCTTCATAATGTACATGTACATGATTGTGAACATGATTCTATCCGCATGGTTTATGTAACTTTAACCGGTACCAGAGTGGGTCGCCTTTGGTTAAAAGTGAAAAGAGTCCTAGAAAGTACATAATCGCGTGAAGATTTTGGTTGATTTCAAGTTATGAGCTCAATCAAGGAAGGAAGATCCATGGTCAGACCGCCACCGCTTGAAGGCAATGGCTATCCTTACTGGAAAGTAAGGATGATGATGTTTCTGAGATCAATAGATGAGCTTGCATGGAAAAACATCATTGAATGATGGGAGAGCCAACAATTGCTAAATAAGGAAAACAGGTGGAGATAGAAGGAGATTGGACTATGCCACAGAAAAAGTGGTACAATGTCAACTATAAAACTCTCAATGCTATATGATTTTTGGGGATATTCTGGAAACTACCTTTGAAGAGACCAGCTCAGTAAGATTGTATCGACTTCAAAATCTTACTTCTAAGTTTGAAAATCTTAGAATGGAAGAAACGGAGTCTATTGGTGAGTTCAATGTCAGACTAAGAAGCATATCTAATGAGAGTTTTTCTCGTGGTGAGCCGATGAACAGTGAGAAGCTTTTAAGGAATGTGCTCAGATCTCTTCCAAAGAAATTTGCCTACAAAGTTGTTGCCATTGAAGAAGTCAAGGATATCAAGAGTATGAGGCTTGATAAACTGTTGCCATTACAGATAGCGGCTGTGTTGAATGTTGCAACACGAGCTTATTGCTTGTAAATTGCCAGCAGTTTCCAAACTTAAAAGGGGTTCAGATGCAATCCCATTGTTTAGCCTCTTAGATCTAATTTCACGTCTGACAAAATCGCTATTCGAGTCACTTATGGGGTCCCTTTTTTGCCTCCTCTTGTATCTTTACCCTGTTGTTTCCCATCTGCCAACATGGAATGAAACAATTGCTCAAATCCACAATATTATTTACTAACATATACGGGCATCTGTATTGAAGAAATTAATAAGTTGCAAAGAATATGCAGATTAATGAGTTTAGTAATGCAGTCTCAAAGCACTGCTTTTTTAAACCTTTTATAATAGAGTGAAGATAGATCTTAAACAGAAAATATATAAACTAAAAATAAATCCTCAAAAGAGAGGCCACAGAGACTAAAGCTCTGTCACATAGAAGAGTTCTATGCCCAGTATTAAACGCCAATTCCTAATGATACCAAGATGCCCTAACCTAATTAGAAAATTAATATAAATACTACTAAGGCTCACGCATAATACATAAAGCCCGATAACCAAACCTTAGACATAAACCGTTAATAAGAAAATAATTAATAATAAAACTCATTCAGCTCTGCTACTGTGCTATCATTTTATCAAACAGATGGGCTTCATCCCCAATCTGATTTTTGAACATCTCAAATTTGCTGGTCATATCAACTAATGTTGATTGCCAATCAAATTAATACTTGTTTTAGTCTCCAATCTTAGTTTATACTCGAACATGGAATGAAACAATTGCTCAAATCCATAATATTATTTGCTAACATAAACGGTGTAATATGATATCATAAACGGTGTTTGCAAAATTTATTTCATGTTAACATATACATATAAATATGCTACCAAATATGCAAGAAATTGCTCCAATGACTATCATATAAATTAATAATCCAAACCAAAAGCACGCTAAAATTAATTATTTGTTATAAAAAACCAAACTTTATAAACATATTAGCGCACTTGGTTTATGGTTTATTTTATTAAACATCGTGTTCATACACTCCACAACATAAACATATTAGCAAATTTTTTTCTGAAAATTAGCATACCACGATCTTCATAGGAACTTAATGCATAATTCGTGAACACATGGACGATTAGTTCATGCTAATATATACATCTTAATATGATACTAAATACACCATATATTGATCCAATGTAAATTACACATCACATACAGATTACATAAGAAACTAAAAAACATTATTTGCATAGGAAACAAATGTTCATTCCCCCACAAAAAAAAAATATATATATATTTACCTGAATCTTCCATAGTATAAACAAGAAAAAATATTGATTGAATTGTAAAAACTGAAATCTATTGTATCTTCTTCAACATATATTGTTGCTTCAATGAAGTCTGCGTCTTTTTTTTCCTTCAACGAAGAATTCGGTGGTTTTTTTATTTTTTTGATATACGTTTAGATATATTTTAAGAAACTAAATAATTAAGTATATTATATTAAGATAAATATACCAAAAAAGTGGGATTTGATATCCCATATAAATTAAATTACTTCTATACCCATAACTTATATAATTCTTAATTAATTGCATATTAAACCCCATCAAACTATGATTAATATTGACCATCCAAATCAATGAGATGAGTGGTATAGATTAGATCCTAGTTTCTACACGGGGAGAGGGTTAACATTTGAACCATCCCCGCACAAATTTATTTACACACCATAATTTTTTTTTTTCATTTTTACTTTACACACCACACTAAAAGACCATTATACATTTCAACTTAAAAAATAAAATTTAGAATTTTAGTTGAATTTAAATATATATATATATATATATATATATAATAGATCCTCAAATAACTATTCTCACACTCTTGAAAAAATCGTGAGTGCAGCTTGCAACCATAAGATTGAACGTGAAGAAGAGGAATCAAAATTGAAGCGAATCAAGAAGCATCGAACTTGAATCTTTGAATACTCGAAAAACCCATGAGCTATTGAGCCCCATGGAATGAGTTTGTAAGTGTTTTCATTCCCTTCATGATATTTAGGTTTTTATGTAAATTTATGATTTTATGTGAATTTTGTGTCAATTTGTTAGTTTAAATTGTTATAATATGTTTCAGAGATGAAATATATTAAATGAAATCGTATGTAAATTCCTTAATTTATGTGAATTTTAGGGTGAATTAGTTCGAATCTATTCTCCATGTTTATCATCCAAATTATTGGTTCGAGTTGTTGTTTTTGAATTGTGGGTTGTAGGTTCACAAACAAGTTTTTGAATTAGGAATATTATGGTTCATAACCATATTTTTGAATCGGCCTAAGGTGGTTCATAAACAAGTTTTTGAAGGAATACTGTGATTCATAAACGTTTTTCAACCGGCCTAAGATGGTTCGAAAGCATTTTTTGAACAGGCCTATGGTGGTTCATAAACTTTTTTTTGTCAAGGGTAACCCGTAGTAATGTTGGTGGTGTGTAAAGTAAAAATTGTAATGTATTGAAGTAAAAAAAAAATTGGTATTTTAATAATCTCATAATTAATTATTTCTACATTATTATTATTTTTGTAGTGTGTAAAAAAAAAAATTATGGGGCATTTAGAAACACCCTATATATATTACAGAAAGACGGTCTCTTTTAGCATCTAATTGTTGAATGAATAACTTTTCAAGTTCTTTATCTAGAAGAGAATACAAACTAATATTTTAAAATCATTTTAGTTTGTCTCTATAAAGAACAGGGAGAAACAAGAAACAGTTTCAAATCTCTTAATCTTTGTGCAATCAAAGTTTTGGTGTAAGTCTAATAATGATACTTGGGCTTTTGAAGGCATAATAAAAAGTTAGAGTTAATGCTCTTACATGTTTGAGATTAGGGATGTTAATTGGGCTAACCCGTTTCGATTTCGGTCCTATTCGGTTCGGACCTATTCGGTTAAAATTTTCTTCGGGCTCAAAATCTTAAGCCCTAACCCTAATCCTTCGATTTTCGGGCTAGCCCGTCGGGTCAACATGTTTATGATTTTTTTCCACGTGCATCAATTATATCTTGATAATTCTCCTAAATAATCATTATCTTTTATTCTTGAAATAAATTAATACGTGAAAAATAAGATAAAATGAAAAGAGCATGACAAATACAAAATTTAATTAAGATCAAACTGTATCAAATGAAAGAAAACAAAAATAAATGACATGAAAATGACAATAATGTTCAATTATAATTTGTTCTTCCAAAAATAATCATTTTAAACTACACCACAAATCTATTTATATCTTAATCTTCCATCTAATTTGAAGTACAATCTTCTTCTACTTAAACAATATTTGAAGAACCCCTTTCAACTTCATGTTTGATTCCATCTTCAAAATATTTATCATTTATTAAAAGAAATAATAATATTATAATATTATAAATTAAATAAATTAAAACATGATAAATTATAATAACTATTTAGTCTAAAGAAATATAGGGGGATGTCAATCGGGCCAACCCGTTCGGTTTCGGGCCAACCCGTTTCGGTTTCAGGCCTATTCGGTTCGGGCCAAATCGGTTAAAAAAAAATTCGGGCCAGAAATTCGTGGCCATAACCCACCTTTTTTTTCGATTTTTTCGGACCGGCCCATCGGTTTCGGGCTAAATTAACATACCTATTTGAGATATATATTTTGGGAAATGGAAAATTAAATATTTTTTCTCTATATAGATTTGAATTTTAATGATGTGGAAGCGGCCTGGATGTTGCTATGAAAGAAGTTGCCGAAGATCGTGTTTTAATCTCTGCATGTCTGCACATTCTGAGTTTGCACAGTTACTCTTTTATCTGTTGAATCCATTTCAGTTTGAGTATTTGAATTATAGGTATTTAGTGACTGATAGTAAAAACCTTTTCAAATGATGAATGAATTATTAATATAGTGAACTTTTTCATCACCCCTTTGTAATGTTTAGTTTATTAAACAAGGGAGTTTCTGTTTGCACCACCATTTTTACTTTTTGCACCACAACTACTCTATGCACCACTATTTTTACTTTTTCACCACCAATATTGACATTAATGTCCTTTAAATTAAAATATGAAAAGATTTGACCAGGCACATTATATTTATACATACAAAGGCCAACAAGGACGACAAGTAATAATCTAATATAGTTTTGTTTCCTTTAATTATATTCATTTTAATTACATGCAAGTGAATCTAATGTTAGTTGGAACTAATAATAGAAATCTCTGCAAATTTCCTATGGAACCATTGCGTTAGCAAGTAAGCAAAATTAGAACTACTAGGCATTTTTTTTTTTTTTGGTTTAATCAGATATTACACTACTAAAAAATATGATATTATTTACCTTTCCATGTCAAGCATTTAGGCATCATTTTCTTCTAGTTCTTCTTTCATGCTTCTTGGATGGAATCGTGCTGGGAGAGGTTTTGGTTCCCTTGTTTTTTTATTGAACCCCCGGAAACATGTGAATCCTATTTCGTGTTTGCCAAAATTATTGAAGTTTATATATAGGAGATAATATAATTTGCAGAAAAATTAGTTTTCAATTACCTGTCTTGAAGCATTCCCGGACTTGAACGCTTGTCATACCTGCATTTACATTATGTCACAAGAAATAAGGTGGAAATTAAATATAAACTGATTTTGAACAACACACACACACACACGCACAGAGTATGTTTAGGGCCCAGGGTTGTATGCATTCAGTTCTAACCTCTGCATATTGTTGACATACTCTTTCCACAATATAAAGTCTTGGATGAGAGATTCATTAGTGATGCCCTTGGCATTTTAATTGGAACTTCACTCGACTCATCATCAGCAAAAACCTGCTCGATCGTGAAGAAAATAGCTTCGTATCTAAAACAGATGCCTCTGCTAAGCAACATTATGAAGTGATGAATAAGAAGATCAATGACCTCATTAGCTTGAAAAAATGTTCCATTGAGTGGAAATATTCCTCTCGTCGCTGTCCAGGCTGGTATCTGAGCATAGTTGCAACATTAAATTATGTATTTAGAGAATTCTGTGAGTAACAATGAACAATTGAAATTTATAGATTTCTCTAACCAGAAGTGTCCCGTAAACTGAATCTTCCTCAGGTATACACTCATCCTTTGCAAGACTTTCTGAACCAGAGTAGATTGCATTTGCATTATGACAGTGCCATTGAAGAGTGTATATGTCTACCAAATTATATAAGTGATGATTACATGTACCTGGGGTCCATACAGCAAGTAGATACGGACATGGGTCGTTGAGCTCTCCTGCAGCTGACTCTAGCTGCAGAATGAAGACTTGAGGTTAGCAGTCTTCCTAAGTATCATATATCGTAAGTTAACATCCACATCTGAAGGAACTACCTCTGCCAAAAGTTCATGATGATCTGGAAGCACATATCTGTGATCAATAGCCATGAAAGGAAAATTCATATTGTGACTTAATATTCAGATTCAGCGGGGAGCTAATCAAACAGAACATGCTTATAATCAGTTAGACCTTGGTGGGCAGAAGACACGAACATATTGACAATTCGATATTTGTTATCTTAATGAAGTAGATATTCATAAAGAGGAAATATTTATAACAGTAAAGTCTTCAGCCATAAAACAATTTGCACAGACTTACACTTGAAGCTTTGTGCTTAAAGACTTCATATTCTTCTTCTTCTTCTTCTTAACCACTGAGATAGATGCCGCTTCTGAGGCATGAACCAACAAGTTGCTGGACAATTCACCTTCTTTGAGTGGGATATTCTTTTTGCTCATGAATTTCTGCACATGTTCCTTCAATCTCTCCTCATGAAACATAGTTACAGGGTTTTCAATATGACCATAATCTTCTATATCCATTTCAACAGCCGGTGCAGTTTCACTACATGCATTTCATTCGGTAAAATCAGTTTGTGTAAATTTTTTATGATCTATGAACTTGAGAAAAAGAAACGAGTATTGGTTACTTTATCTTAAGAAATCAAACACCAGGTGAGTACAAAAACTGAAAACTTCTATCAGCTTTTATAAATAGTAAATTTAAAAGCTATCTAGAATGCTAAACCAAACAATTGTTGATTTTCATTCTACAAACTATATTGTTTTAACATCTAAAGTGAACAGAAAATATGAGCAAACCTTGCTTGAACAGAGGCAAAGTACTTGCATTCTTTTTTCATCGGGCATCTATAGCAATTTGGGTTTCTTTCCGTACAAAATATCTGCCATTTTTAACAAGAAGGTGACAAATATTTTCAAAATTGTTAAACTTACATTCCAAACACATACTGCTTGTAATCTCAAAATACCTTGCCAAAAGTGATCATCTGGCAGTGTAGTTCATACCTGCAGCAGATTTAACTTCAGGTACAAGAGCTCAAGGAAAAATTAATGTTAAGTACCAGAAACTAAATACAGAACATTTAAGGATCAACTTATCAAGCACCATGCACGTTCTTACTGTATCGGGAAATCATAGTCAGATAGATGCCGCCAAAGATACATCTGTATGGAGTTCAACTTTGGATACCTAAATAATACTACTTATCAATACTGAGTGAAAGCAAATCAATGGTATTCTGAAAGGTAGGATATGAATCGCACTCTTTTAGTAGATGGAACTCTTCCCCTTCTGGAAGTTGTTTTAGGGGGACCCATCCTAGACGTACGGCTACTCGTCCAGCATTCCTGTCAATCTAATCAAGAAAGCTACTAGTTATTTTCTTGTTTATCACCAAAGAGGAAGTGTGCATAATATATCTACTATGACATGAACTGATGCTATAAATAGAATCTTACAGGGAATGCTTTCTGTTGGAGTGTCAACAAGCGTATGCACTCCACACTTTTTAATCCTAGCCCATATATGCTCAACAAGTATTCCCTACAACCGGAGACACGAATTATACATAATGAAATGCGTTCGCTGAAAAGATATGCACCTATCGTGGTTAACATTTGTGCTATTTGACAATTCTAAGGAAAGCAAATAAATTTATGATTGCAAAAACATGTTTAATGGGTATATTACTTTGCTTTATGAGATGGAACATCTCGTATCCACTCCATGTCAGTGTTTCCGAAGTTCTTCACCAACTCTTTGAGGCAATTCTGTAGAAGAAATATAACCTCTCAGTTGTACATCATGATATAATGAAATTTTTATCAACTTGAGATCAGCCATCCTATAATATGACAACCAGGAACCTTTATTCTTTCAGCCAAATTATTGTTCATTCCTCTTATTTGAATGGCTTTAGATATATCGTCAACTTTGGCCATCCTAACCGAGTCCCAATCTATAGCCTCTGACATTTCGGGCGTGTTCTTTTCACTGTAATATTTTGAGTGACAGTCCTTCAAAACATTCAAGAGCACGAGATCTTGTTTCCTCTTCCTTCTCTGTCTTCTAGAGTTTCGACTCTTGGAACATCTATCTTTCTCTGCAGATTTCACCTTCTGCACCTTTTTGCTACAGGCATCATTCCTTTTCTTTTCCTTCACTTTCAGCACAACATTGTTGTTTCTCATTTTAGAGGTAGAAGCTTCAACAGGAGAACTCGCTCTGACTGCCTCTCGTGGAAATTTAGCAGCAAGCGACATGAAAGCAGTGCTGCATAAAAAGTATAGAACTTAAAAGAATGGAAAATATGCTGCATTTGCTGATTCCATTTTACAAGGGAGAGAGACAAAAAGAGGTTCCTGTCTTGGTTTTCAGTTGACCTTGAAAGAACATCATTCACGTTTTGTGCGATATATGCTCCCCCGATGGAGTCCATCACAGAACCTTTCCACTGGGAAAATTTTCTTTCACCTGCAAAATTTATCGTTCCCCCCCTTATGATGTTATTGCTTAATAAGTAAGACAGGTTCTTCTTCTATTTTCATTACACATGGATCAAAAGGAGCTAAAAATAACAAGACAACCTAAAATTATGTGGATGAAGTACCTTGGACATGGCGCATGCAGGACATAAATATTTTAATCTGCCTATGTAATGATTCCTTCTCACTTTTCTGACACTCGCTTTCCTCCTCATCAGACTCTTTATCGCATTTGGAATCTGGTTTCTTCATACTTTGTTTTGTATTTGATGCTGCATCAAATTGAAAAGTATAAATCAAATCTATGCTCTATGAAGAATAGGGTTGATCAATAGTCACATCAAGAGTGAAACACTTCCAATGTTACTATTATCGTTGGTGCTTCTCATTCTAGAGTTCAATGAGTTGAGATTGACAATAATACACCTTTAAGCTCATTTGGCAATGAATTGCTGCAGATAAATCTATTATGTGTGCTCTTTATTGTTTTCTTCTCAACCTGATTTTTGATCTGTTTCCTCCTGTAGTATACAAGAAGACTCCTAGGGGAACCAAAATCCTTAGCATCATGGACCTTCTCATTCATTTTGGGATCATGTTCTTGGACTTGACTCAGCAGAACAGAAGCTTTAGATACAGAGTTGCCATCAATGTTGATGCAGGTTGTTGTATAACTCACATCTATTTCGTCAAGCACCGAGTCATTTTGAGTTTTCCGTTTAAGATTTCTCATATCAAATCTAAGTGATCTCCTACATGTTTTCTTTTTAGAATCTGGATGCTCGATTTCCAGAACAGAAGCTTTGCCATATTTGGTCTGCCATGGTTCTTGGCTCACATCTTCAGGTGGCTCACATTTCCTTGGGGACATCATTCGTTTCCTATGCTTTCTAGTAACAATATCTGGAGTTGCGGGTGCAGGAACGCCCCAAGATTTGGCATCAATGTCTATTTTAGGCGTTGTGGCTTTGACCATCCGACATCCTAATGAGGTTGATGTGGCAGAAGAAATCAAGTTGTCCGTGGTAACTTGTAGATCACTGGAGACGTTGGCTTCACCTTTTTCAGTCACCAAGCTTGAAATTTCATCTTTGTTTTGTTCATGACTTGTAGAAGTTTCAAGTTCTTGTTCTGAAAAGGCAACAAAACTACTGTAATACTTTTCATGTTAATCAATAAGTATAAGACTAACAAATACATGTTATAAGAAACAAATAGAGGAATACACATTTTGAATTGAGATAAAAACAGCAAGGCAAGGTTTCCAGCATCATAGAAAGCAACATGAAACTTAAAAAGAAAAATGTATAATCAACATAGAAATACAAGAGAAGATATGCAACATTATTAAAGGAGGACCAATTTTCATGTAGTGATGATAGTTTTGGGATTCGATATAGCTCTCAACATTTTTATCTAATTTAAATTTAAATGTGAACATGATAATAAAGATAACTACACGGGCAATCCACTATTGAGAATATTATCAAGACTTAAAAGGGACAAAGGATTACGAAATTTTGAATCCTAGCAAGATTTTGGAATATTGTAATATCAGAAACCTGCAACTTCAATTCCCCTCCCTGCATGATTCTTGAGTAAAAATGGTATAATCATAAATGCAATTTGTGTTGGTGTTACTAACCATTTCTATTTCGCCAATGATGCCTTGTATAAGCTGCAATTGAAAAGGGTAAAATGTCACAACTTTCTCCATATTTAGACTAAAATTTTCAATTTAAAGGGACAGCTAAGAGAATTCGTAGAGTGGAAAACACAATAATACGAGGGCATATCCAATTTTTGAAAGTTCATTTGAGGAATAAAAAATTAAGCATTTTACTAAGAATGATCTCGTGTCTCTTGCATAAGTCTTCTGAACTATCTCCCATCTTTTTTCTGCTCTGAACCTTCAAAACAAGAAAGAGAAAATGAGAAAAATAACCAAAATCCTTATACATGCAAGGAGCTACCTGTCAATGTACGTGACAATTAATAACTAAAACTTTCAACAATGGTTGTTCAAGGAATTTCTTAAGATAAGTTTGGGACATGATGAAAATAAAGTAGCATAAATCGCACATGCAAAACGCATAACATTCTAAGTAGCACCTTATATTAACCACCAAATTAAGCATAAAAAAGCCTAAAATTACGAGACTGACGGCGTACGTGCGGCCACGGCGGTGGTGGCGTTGGTTGAAGAGAATGGGGAGAGAGAGAGAGAGAGAGAGAGAGAGAGAGGGAGGGAGGGAGGGAGAGAAGGGGGAGCTGAGGGGGTTCTGGTCGTGATGAGTTAGGACTGAGGAGAGAGAGGGAGAGAGAGAAGGTGCACCTGTCTCTAATCTGTCATATTCCACAATACATTTCCTCCGTCTTAAAATTAATTTTTTTTAGGCTCGCACTTTTTTTTTTATGGGCAACCCTCCTGTGCAGAAGATTATAGATCGGTCCATCAGACGGATGAGTCCATTAATCGGAGCCGGCTCAATCTGCAAAATTCGGTCCAAAGTAAAAAAAATGGAAAAATCAGAAACGAGCAGCTCACAAATTCCATTCCCATTCATCGTCATCGCCAACGCCAACGCCATCACCACCGCACCGAAGCTCGCGACCATCGTTTGTTGATGAAATGGCGACACCATTGTCGACGTATTGAGAGCCAAAACACGAGATTCAAATCAAAGAAATCTGATTTCGATTCCCTCAATATATTTTGGAACTACTATTGGTTACACCATTGCATCATCTACAAGCATGATGTCAGTTGACTTGTGTGTGTTTAAGATTATTGCATATTTTGTGTTGTTGCACTAGTTTTAGTGTTTGAAATGTCTATACAGGGTGTGTTGATCTTATCTTAAAATCTTTGGAACAGGGCTGTTGTGAGGTTTAATTGCTTCCACTCAAAAGGGCACAACAATTCTTGTGAAATTTCTAACAATCCTTTTATGATTGAATTTGGTGTTCTACAAATAATTCTTTCACAAAATCCCAGATTTTGATAAGATATAGTGGCTTTTAAATCTTGTTACAGTCATGTCTTTCACTTACCCCACCATTGGTTTAAGCCTTGAAATTGCAAAATTTGCAGGTATAGTTGGCAACTTCACTTAGTTATGGCAACATTCTTGATTATGAAGCTTGTTTTGATAAGAATTTGGATGTTTTTCTTGTCACTAAAAAGAATGGAGAAACCAGGGAAAGTCTCACAGGGGTAAGAGTTGGGGTAGTGACTAAAACATAAAAGATTTGGACAAGTTTGCAAGCTCTTGGGGCTATAGCTTTTTTCTATTTTTGCACACTCGATCTCATTGATATTCAGGTACAATTCTTGATAATGGTCATCAATCTCTTATCATATTCAAATGCATAATATTATATTGTTTGATTTGTGATGTGATATTGTTTTTGCTATGATCTCGATTAATTGTTTTGGTTTAAATTTTGAGTTGTAAACACTTAGCATTGGAGGCTAAGTTCTTAGATGAAAAAAGAAGAGTTTCTAGATAGGAAAGTGTGGGTCTCTTATCTTGAATTTGAAGTCCTTGTTAGATTTCTCCATTTGCATTGATTTAGGTTTTGAGTTGTAAACTTTTAGCAATGGCAGCTAAGTTTGTAGTTGAAACAATGACAATTTCTCGAAACTCGAAAGTGTAGTAGGGTCTATCCTTTTGTTTTATTTGTTTCTTTCCTCGACTACTTATTTAAAGCCACAGTGAGATTTGCATTATCCTCATCGTAGCCTTCTTTAGAGAGCTTCCATTAGTTCAAGGAAACTAACACTGCTTTCATTTTCTTGCATCATAATTTGTAGTTGAAATAGAGGAATTTCTTGTTAGATTACAAATTAATGATTTCTTGATATATACACCTAATATAAAGATACACTGCACACAACATATTCTAGGTGACACTTCACACGAAAGTTAAATGTTTTGGCGGCACATTAACCACATATGATTACTTAATGATAGAATTGAAACGAATCTCCACCATCACAATACAAGACTATGAAGAAAGCAACCTTTATATGTGCAATAGCAACATCTATTTTAAAAATTTTATGTGGCATCTTTAGCTATGTAGCATTCGGTGATACATCCTCGGAATTAAGGGGCAATATCTATGTCTATCGCACCGGCATTTGGATGTACTAGTGTTAGATCACTATCTATTTCAATAGAACTAAAGCTACCTGATCATTTTTTTGAAACGTCGGAGATATTACCAAATTTTGATTGACATATGGAATCTAACTTTTATTTTACAAATAACCCACCAATTATTCCTAGACCGAGCTAAACTATATGAGTAATAATATACTTGAATAGCTTATATTGCTAGGACAAACGGTTCATATCGATTATACTTTAGCTTATGGTTTATATTAGCTAATTTGTAATCCATATGCACCACAGTCACCATTGGTGATGTACCGACAACCTCTAGCAATTGTCCATAATAGTCATTCTCATCTCTACTATAATTTGAGCCTTTTATGTAAACTCCACTATTCATAGTTGCTCTGTATATGTGACCCATGCTCAATCGCGTGGAATTTGTACTCACTCACATAATAGCCATGACAGATCTTACAATCTCTTATGAATTTTTTAATGACATTGATAGTAAGATTTTTAACCTATAGTAATATCATCGTGTTACTATTAATTAAATGTACATTCAATCAAATAAAAATCAAGTTTTTATATAGCTTATTATTTTGTAATGTACATATATTCGTCGAACCAATTTGCAAAGTCTTGATTAAGTTTAGTATCAATCTTAGATGCTGAGATATTTGGATGCGTGCATAACTCTTATCTGATCAACAAATACACTTAAAAAAATAATAAGTCAGTAATTCCACAAAGAAACACTCTCTTAAGCATAAGGTGTATGGGTCTAAGCCCATCACACGGGTCCAAGCCTAATAAGGTCCAACGGCAAAAAAAAAAGTCCCATTTCAGGCGCGTGGGGTACACGCGCCTGAAATTAATTTTTTTCCAATTTTTATTATTTTTTTATTTTTTTTTCGATTTTTCTTTTTTTTTCCCCCCAAAATTGTATACCCTAAAATATAATTAGTGAACCCTAAAAATTGAATGAATCGATTTAATTTGTTAAAAATAAATATAAATATATATCATAAAATTGATTTAATAAACCCTAAAATTAAAGTGAATGATTTTTTTTTTAATTCGGCAACTCGCGCAATGCACTCGCTCAATGCTAATGCATGGGCTCGTGCATTTCGCTCGATACTTATTTTAATTTTTCAAAATAAATATAAATGGTAATTGAAAAAAAAAATATAATTTTTAAATAATTATATACCCTAAATTGAATTAGTAGACCCAAAAATAAAACTGCACGAATTTAATATTTTTTGTAATAAATATAACCTCTAATTGAGATTAATAAACCTAAAAATAAACATGAACCCTAAAAAAACACAACAAAAACTCCTAACAAATACAAAAAAAAAACCCTAAAAAACTCTAAAAAATAATAAACCTTAAAAACGATGAACCCTGAAAAAATCTAAACCCCTCTCCTCTAAACTTTAAACATTATTTGAAATGAAAAAAAATCACAATTTGAACTACATAAACTCATATAAGATAAGTAGCAGACCAATTACTTTTTAATGATATAAATGATATTTTTTTAACTTTAAATGATATTTTTTTAGTGTAAAGATTGATACTGATTTTTACCATTTTTTTTTTTTTGCGGATCCACGCCGGTCAACGCGGGTTGACCCACGTTGACCCCGACCCGCTCTATGGATATATGGGCCTTATTGGGCCTGGGCTAATGTATAGGAGTTTTGGTGTTTCACAAATATTAGTGATTTAGATTAGTGATTTTCTAATTGTACGTAGAATTTTGTATATTCTCTTAAGAGTTTTATAGTATTTTTTTTACTCACACACCCGAGCTGTGGTATTGCGGAGATTCGAACTCGTGACCTTTGATCTCCAAGCAACCTCACTTCACAATCAGGCAATCCCCACCGGGACAAGTTTTATAGTAACTTTCTTAAACTATTATTAGGTTGTGTGAATTCTATGATATATTTACGAAATTTCACATTTTTTAAATGATTAGAATATATGTATATTTTTTCACAAAAAATCTTGAATTTTCTTGAGTTTTTATAATTTTCTAAGATTTTAGAATATTTTTATAATTTAGAATAATTGTGAATCCATGACCTAAAACATGAGTAATCTTTCAATTTAGAACCTGAAAGATAAAAATTATCAATCTAAGACCTCAAAAATCATGAATTTTGATTTCTTTTATTTTTAATTATTTTTATACTAATTTTCAATGAAAATTCATTTATTAATCATTGTTAAATCTAATAAAAATTTGTTAAAAATAATTAAAAAGTCAAAATTCATGATTTTTAGGTCTTAGATTATTAAATTGACAATTTTCATCAATTGGGTACTAAATTAATAGTTCTTATATTTCGGATCCTGAATCGATAAATTACAAGTATTTCAGGTTTTGAATTTAGGGTTTGAAAGATAGATTATCTACTTCGGGTGATAAATTAGGTTGACACTGTATGAGATTGAGCAATTCATCAAAGTATGTGGTGGATTAAACTATATTATTTTTATCAATCTAATCTATCCCTAAAAGTAATTAAACGCCTCCTAACTGTTAGTTTTGTATGCTGGAAGACTTGTCTTTGTATACTTTTCTGATGATATGATGATATGAAATGAAAGTTATTGCAGTCACTGTTTGCATTTAGATTATGTTCTATAATTGTTCTATTCAATGTTTCATATACTTACATTGTAGATGATATGGTGTTGGGAGTCACACGGTAAGATCATATCATTAGAACCTTGGAATGTATTAAAGAGCTCACGGCTTAGATGGTCTTGAACACACCATCGGTACACCGTAGAATAATCTGATAAGTTAATTTATCTTGACTAACTGATTATTCTAGTACACTTGTTAGTGTATTGAGGATGATCACGATAGGATACTATTCTCTGTCTCTGACCCAGTTACTGAGAGAATAAGTATTCACAGAGTTCGGGTTCTAAACTCATATGATATTGGCGAGCATATGTGTGCGTTGTTTATTACTTTAATTTATCAATGGGTGAGATCTTTTCGTAGATCGAATTCGATATCTTGGGTAATAATAATGTATACATGATGTCTCGAGCAGTATGCATGAGCACCGTGTCCTGGTGTGCCAGGTTGATAATGTTCTCTTGAGGAAACACAAGTTCATGTTGAAACCCTGCAGGTGGAATTTATTCCTTACATGGTAAAACTTGTATGGTACTACTCAAGGTTTTAGATGTTAATTAATTATAGCTGTCAGAGGCTGACATAATTAATTAATGAACATTATATCTTAAACACGGAGAATGGCTAGACTAAAGGAGAAAGCATATTCGTAAATATGTATTAAATTGGTAAGTCAGTTTTACTTCTTTAGTAGAATAAAAGTAAAACTTAATTTATTTGATTATATCCTAAGTTTATTGGATATTGAATATTAAATAAATTAGTGGGCCAATTTAATATTCTTCTAGATCCCTGTTGTAGCCCAATTGACTAATAGTGGACTGGATATTGAACTTGAGATAGAGGCCCAAACCCAGTAGGGTTTGAGAAGCAAAATTTCGCCCACCCCTATATTTGGACGAAAATTTAGCACTTGAAATCAGCCCCTCTTTGTCTCTCAAAGTTATCCGCAGATTTCACAAACTTATCTAGTA
Source organism: Perilla frutescens (assembly GCA_026008535.1). Classification (NCBI taxonomy): domain Eukaryota; kingdom Viridiplantae; phylum Streptophyta; class Magnoliopsida; order Lamiales; family Lamiaceae; genus Perilla; species Perilla frutescens. The sequence continues at coordinate 22,106,440 of BRKX01000010.1, read as the reverse complement.
GATTTCAGCCCACTCTGAATCTAGATAGAATCCGGGAATACAACAGAAGATCTTGGAGTAGAATTTGCTATGCATGCTATTTCTGTTAGACTATGATAAACATGCATGTGACATAAAAATATGATTTGCATGAACATGGATTAATGAACAACCAAATGATCATGCGGTGGTTTAATTCGAAAAAACCCCAACAACTGGTATCAGAGAGGGTTTTGGCACTGTTCTAGGATTAATCCGGGCATGATTTCGAATTATATAATTAAATTTGATGATAAATTTATGGTGTTTAAATTTTCAAATTTAATTGGCTATGTATTTCGATTTTATGGTATTCAAAACTTAGATGAATTTTGATGTAAAAATTGAAATTTCTAGTTTTGAATAGGTTGAAATTTTCGGTCACTATGAATGTAGATTTGGAATGATATTTGATGTTCTTCAAATTTCCAGATTTATTTCTCATAGGGTTCGAAAATTTTGAAGTACTATTTTTCGAAAATTGTAGTTAATTTAATCCCTAATTTTGTGTTTAAATTTTCCATGAACTAGAATCAAATTTGGATGGATTTTTTATCATGATCAAGATTTTCAGATTTGATTTGGATATGTTTCGAAAATTTTGTTGATTAGAAAAAGATTAGGTAATCTTTGATGTATATCTTAAGTTACCTATTTCTAATCTAGATAAGTTTGAAAATAGAATTTAAATTTGGTAATTTTTGAAGTGGATCAAAATTTTCAGATTTATTATTCTAGGTATTTTCGAAACTTATGTATTTTATTTGGAATAGTTTTTTGATTAATGTCAAAATTTCCAAATATGTTCATTTTATGTAATTTTCGATATTAATAAAATAATTTGGAGAAGATTTTGATAAAAATTAAATTTTCAGATTTATTTATTAATGGGGGTCGAAAATTATGGTTGTTGGATTTAGATTTGATGTTATTTGATGTATATCTTAATTTACCTAATTTTAATCTAGATAGATTTGAAAATAGAATTTCAAATTTGGAAGAATTTGAAATGGATCAAATTTCCAGATTTATTATTTGTGATATTTTTGAAAATCTTGATTAATATTGGATAAGGTGATTTTTGGATATATACAAATAATTATCAAAAGAATAATTCTAACCAGCCAGATTTTGGCTAGCCAGAATCTAATTTTTTGATGATTAATAAAATTGTATTATTAATAAATTAATTATGTTAATTATTAAATATTATGTTTTTACTATATTATCCTTCTATCATGAAATTAGTGATTTGTAATCAATTATTAAAATCACTCCAGAAGCGGATCGGAAGAAAGGGGCGCAGCTTCATCTTCTTTCTTTTCTTCACTTCTTTATTTTTTTTTTCATCTTCGATTTCTTCTGAATTGAAGCGCATGTAGAGTTGCCCTAATTATTATGGAGGGCATCAATGTAAATTTATTGAGCAATTAGTGTTTTATTAATTTAATTAATTAATTATTAAAAATAATAAAAGATTCTGGCTAGCCAGAATCTGGCTGAAAATCACTACTCTTATCAAAATCCAATTGTGATAAGAATTTAATTTTGGATAGGTTTTGGAAGATTTTGAAGTGGATCAAATCTTCAAATCTTATCCTTAAAGATTTAGATTCTTAAAGATAATATTTGGATTAGATTCTTGATTTATATCAAGATATCCAATTATTATTTAATTAGGGTGGTTTGAAAATATTAAATAAATTTAGTGGATAATTTTAAATAATTTCCAGATTTATTTAAGTGTTATTTTCGAAAACAACAAGTTAAAAATTGGTGGATAATTATTTTAATTTCTAATTTTTATCTTGTGGATAATATCGAATTAATTAATTTAATTAATTGTAAAATTCGATTTTAATATTCATGCATAGATATCATATGTTATTTTATGTGGATCATATAATATACATGATTGTTGATTTTGTAGACTGTGTTTGTTTGCAGGTTTACGAACTATCATGGCTCCTTTATTTTATGTGATGTATGTTTATGTTGAATGAATGTTGGTTGTATGCCGGTTTGGCTACGTGATTTTAATCCATGAGAAAATTCATGGATTAGGTTTAGGTTTTATTTTACGTTGTTTTAATGTAATAGATATAAAACTGTTAGACCAAGTTTTTGAGTTGTAATTTTTATTCTAGCAATATTAGATTTTTCCTTTCGGAATAGATAGTCTGTATTAAATAAAGATCGGAGATCAACTTAAAGGAAGAAAGTAGTTCAGCACTAAAAAGGAAGGTTCACCGGTTCACGTCCCGAAACCCTAAATGGAGCTAGGATTTTCGGCGAGGCGCAGTGAAGGGGGCGGCGGCCAAGCCCTATTTCCGGAGCTGACTTTCCAGTTTTATCTCATCAATCAACATGAGATATAAGCAATGATAGTTGGAATATTACTGTTGCTTATTATGTTGAAGCATGCAATGGATGTTTATCATTTTATGTGATGTTTGCATGTTCGATAATGGGATAAAATGAAACCTCAAACATAAATAACTAAGTGGGAGATATTCATACCAAAGTATGTAGAAATCTCATACGGTCTCCATTAAATCTGATTTAATTGAGAAGTGATGGGAATGCGCCTTGACATCGGTCTCCCTCCATATCGGATGTGTCATATCAAAGATATAACTATTAGAACTAACTGACTTCTCCATCTGGAGCAGTTAAATTCGAATAGTGCTCTTGGTGCGAAGATAATGGTGTGCACACTTAGATATAATTTATTGATAAACGTCCATACGATCGTGGCTTATCAGTTAGACGATTACATGACCGTGTTTGTTATCCGGCTATTAATTTGCTTGTTGTAAGAAAACTCAACTGGAGCCAAATTAAAGGTTTGACCTATTTAAAAATGGATTTTATAAATGTCCACACTATCGTGGCTTCTAAAAGACATTTTTAAAGTATCGGTTGAAAAGTATATAATTTTTGTGAGGTTTTCGATTATATACTATTTATCCTAAACGTGTTTTGTGACTGTACTGCATGTTTTAATTTCAGTTATTTTATATCATCAATGGCACTCTCCAATCTGTTCTCAATCCTAAAAAAAAACAAACTTATCGGCGAAAACTACAATGACTGGCTTCGTAACCTTAACTTAGTTCTTGTTGCTGAGGGACACAAGTTTGTACTTGATGAGGTTTGTCCTCCACAGCCAGATGAGGATTCTGATGAAGCCCAAAAGGTTGTATATGATAAGTGGGTTAGGTCTAATGAGATAGCACGCTGTTACATCTTGGCATCTATGTCAAGTGTGTTGCAACATCAGCATGAGCCTATAAAAATCGCTTATGATATCATGTACAACCTTAGGCAGCTATTCGGTCATCAGAACAGCTCGGCACGCCATTTGGCAATGAAGAAGCTAATGGATGCGAGAATGTCTGACTCCACACCTGTTAGGGATCATATTCTCACGATGATGGGGTATTTATCTAAGATCGAAACCTTGGGTGGAAAGCTAGATGTCAATTCTCAAATCGACATTGTTCTTCATAGCTTATTCTCGAAGTTTGAGCAGTTCAGCCTGAACTTTAACATTATTAAAAGGATGTCAGCCTGACTGAACTGCTCATAGATCTTCAGGCGGCTGAATTGCTCCAAAAGAGCGATCCTCAGGCCCACATAGCTGAAAGAGGCGCATCTTCTTCTGGTGGAAAAAGGTAGAAGAGAAATGCACCTAAGAAGGCTGCAGATGAGGCGTCTAAGGTAAAGAAGCCAAAGGCAAATATTCCTCCTGAGGAGTTCAAGTCGAAGACTAAGTGCTTCAAGTGCGGCCAACCAGGTCACTGGAAGGCGGCGTGTCCTAACAACAAGAAGAAGAGAGGTACATCTCACACTCTAGTTGTAGAAACATGTTTAGCAACTTGTTCTACCCAGTCATGGGTAGTAGATACTGGAGCTACTGATCATGTTTGCATGTCTTTACAGAGGTTCCTAGTAAAAAGACAGTTGAGTGAGGATGAGATCATCGTCTACATGGGCAATGCTACGAGAGTGGCGGCTGTTGCAGTGGGAGACGTTGTTTTACCTTTCAATAGTGATAGAACTTTGGTTTTGAAAGGTTGTCTTTATGTGCCTGGTTTTAGGCGAAACTTGGTTTCAGTTTTTAAATTGATTATGGATGGATATTCTGTTTCTTTTGATAACAAAGTAGTTATCTTTAGTGGTATACATTTATCTGTTCTGGCACATTGGATGGACATTTATACTTTCTTAAACCAATTGAAAACACTACGCAAAGACAACTGTTGAATACATCAATCATAAACCCTAACAAAAGAAAAGAACATTCAGAACTGAATCAAACCTATCTTTAGAATCTAAGGCTAGGTCATATTAACCTTAAGAGGATACAAAGGCTTGTAAACGATGGACCACTGTCTTCTTTGGTACTGGAATCGTTTCCTTTGTGTGAATCTTGTTTGGAAGGTAAAATGACCAAACGTCCTTTCTAGTCAAAAGGAAATAGATCCGAAGGGCTATTAGATTTGATTCACTCTGAACTGTGTGGCCGTATGTCAGTTCAAGCTCGAGGAGGGTTCGAGTATTTCATCACTCTCATTGATGATTACTCTAGATACGGTTATATCTACATGTTGCGTCGCAAGTCTGAATGCTTTGAGAAATTTAAAGAGTTTAAGGCGGAAGAAAAGAAATGAACAGGCAGAAGTATGAAGTTACTACATTCTGATCATGGTGGAGAGTACCTCTCAAGCGAATTTAGGGATTACATGGCAGAGAATGGGATTACATCCCAATTGACTACGCCTGGAACGCCATAACAGAATGGCGTGGCGGAAATAAGGAATCGTACACTGTTAGAGATGGTTAGATCGATGATGAGTTATTCTGAGTTGCCCATTTCATTCTGGGGATATGCCCTGGAAACAGCAGCCTATATTCTTAACTTGGTTCCATCGAAATCAGTTCCTGCTACGCCCACAGAACTATGGATTGGACGAAAGCCCAGTTTGAATCATATTCGGATTTGGGATAGCCCAACACACGTGTTGGACAAGGAAGCTGATAAGCTGGCTCCTCGTACTGTTGTAAGGCTGTTTGTTGGATATCCTAGATGAACGAAAGGTGGTTTGTTTTATAGTCCTAAGGATCAGAAGATCATTGTTAGCACCAATGCTCGATTCTTAGAGGAAGACTATGTGATAAACCACAAACCAAGGAGTCAAATCATCCTTGAGGAGTTAAGGGGAGGATCGAATCCTACACCAGTTGTACAAAAAGAGGAACCACCAAACACTGCACAACGTGTCACAGAAGTACAAAAACTGCCTCGTCGCAGTGCGAGGGTTGTACGCCAACCTAATAGATTCATTGGTCTGGGAGAGGCTTCATATTTCCCAGAGGGTCTCAATGAATTGGATCCCAGGACCTATGATGAGGCAATTCAAGATAAAGATGCGGATTCTTGGAAAACTGCAATGGAGTTTGAGATTGGATCTATGAATCGCAATCAAGTTTGGGAACTTGTAGAACCACAAGATGAGGTAAAATCCATTAGCTGTAAGTGGGTCTACAAGCGCAAGAGAGGATCTGACGGGAAGGTTGAAACCTTCAAGGCAAAATTGGTGGCAAAAGGGTATACTCAGAAAGAAGGGATCGATTATGAGGAAACCTTTTCGCCGGTAGCCATGCTTAAGTCAATCCGAATTTTCTTGTCTATTGCCGCTTATTTGGATTATGAGATCTGACAGATGGATGTCAAGACAGCTTTCCTAAATGGAAGTCTTGAAGAAAACATCCACATAAAGCAACCAGAGGGATTCATTGCTAAGGGCCAAGAGCATTTGGTGTGTAAGCTTAAGAGATCCATTTATGGACTTAAGCAGGCATCGAGATCTTGGAACATCCGGTTTGACGAGGTTATCCAGTCATATGGATTCGTGCAAAGTCCGGATGAGAGCTGTGTGTACAAGAAATATAACGGAAACGTGGTGGCATTCCTCGTACTTTATGTTGATGATATCTTGCTTATTGGAAACAGTAAGAAGGCGTTGTCTAACATTAGGGTGTGGCTATCCAAGCAGTTCGATATGAAGGATCTGGGTGAAGTTGGACATTTTCTTGGCATCAAGATCATTCGAGATCGCCAGAAAAGGATATTATGTCTGTCCCAGGTGACTTATATCGATACAGTGCTAGCTAGATTTGGCATGCAAGATTCCAAAAAAGGTTTTATACCTTACAGGCATGGAATTCATCTATCTAAGAAAATATGTCCCCAAACACAGTCTGAGATAGAGAAAATGAAGAAAGTTCCATATGCTTCCGCTGTGGAAAGTTTGATGTATGTTATGCTATGCACTAGGCCTGATATATGCTATGCCGTTGGCATGGTAAGCAGATATCAGTCTAACCCTGGACAAGGTCATTGGACTGCGGTCAAAAACATTCTCAAGTACCTTAAATGGACTCGAGATTACATGTTGGTTTTCCGTTCTGATAGTCTAGTGCCTTTGGGTTACTCGGACTTAGATTTTCAATCCCAAAAATATTAGAGTAAGTCTACCTCGGGCTATGTGTTTACATTAGGAGGTGGAGCCATTACATGGAGGAGCATTAAGCAGAAATGCATTGCGGATTCCACCATCGAAGCCGAGTATGTAGCTGCCTCTGAGGCTGTAAAAGAGGCTATCTAGCTCCGCGGGTTCCTAGTGGGCTTGGGCGTGGTTTTTGGTTTGCCTAAGACTATCACGATATACTGTGATAACTCTGGTGCAGTGGCAAATTTGAAGGAACCCAGAGCCCACAAGATAAGTAAACACATAGAGAGAAAGTACCATCTTATACGAGAAATCATTAAGAGAGGAGACGTGGCAGTGGTCAAGATTGCATCGGAGGACAATCTGGCTGATCCATTCAAGAAGAGCCTGCCGGCTAAGACCTTTGATGGTCACGTGGAGAAAATGGGAGTGAGAAGCAGACCTGATGGCGCAGTTTGAGTTGATAGTTTTGATTGGAGAGTTAGTCAGTTAGTTATTATGCTTGAAAGAAAAGCTACAAGTATAAGTGGGAGATTGTTAGTTTTATATACTTGAAGACTTGTCTTTGTATACTTTTCTGATGATATGATGATATAAAGTGAAATTATTGCAGTCACTGTTTGCATTTAGATTATGTTTTATAATTGTTCTATGCAATGTTCCATATACTTATATTGTAGATGATATGGTGTGGGGAGTCACACGGTAAGATCATATCATTAGAACCTTGTAATGTATTAAAGAGCTCACGACTTAGATGGTCTTGAACACACCATCGGTACACCGTAGAATAATCAGATAAGTTAATTTATCTTGACTAACTGATTATTCTAGTACACTTGTTAGTGTATTGAGGATGATCACGATAAGATACTATTCTCTGTCTCTGACCTAGTTACTGAGAGAATAAAGATCCACAGAGTTCGGGTTCTGAACTCATGTGATATTGGCGAGCATATGTGTGCGTTGTTTATTACTTTAATTTATCAATGGGTGAGATCTTTTCGTAGATCGAATTCGATATCTTGGGTAATAACAATGTATATATAATGTCTCGAGCAGTATGCATGAGCACCGTATCCTAGTGCGCCAGGTTGATGATGTTCTCTTGAGGAAACACAAGTTCATGTTGAAATCCTGCAGGTGGAATTTATTCCTTACATGGTAAAGCTTGTGTGGTATTACTCAAGGTTTTAGATGTTAATTAATTATAGCTGTCAGAGGCTGACATAATTAATTAATGAACATTATATCTTAAACACGGAGAATGGCTGGACAAAAGGAGAAAGCATATTCGTAAATATGTATTAAATTGGTAGGTCAGTTTTACTTCTTTAGTGGAATAAAAGTAAAACTTAATTTATTTAATTATATCCTAAGTTTATTGGATATTGAATATTAAATAAATTAGTGGGCCAATTTAATATTCTTCTAGATCCCTATTGTAGCCCAATTGACTGATAGTGGACCGGATATTGAACTTGAGATAGAGGCCCAAACCCAGTAGGGTTTGAGAAGCAAATTTTCGCCCACCTCTCTGTTTAATAGGGGGACGAAAATTTAGCATTTGAAATCATCCCCTCTTTGTCTCTTAAAGTTATCCACAGATTTCACAAACTTATCTAGTAGATTTCAGCCCACTCTGAATCTAGATACAGTCCGGGAATACAACAGAAGATCTTGGTGTAGAATCTACTATGCATGCTATTTCTGTTAGACTGTGATAAACTTGCATGTGACATAAAAATATGATTTGCATGAACATGGATTAATGAACAACCAAATGATCCTGCGGTGGTTTAATTCGAAAAAACTCTAACACTAATTTTATAAGTTTATATAATAAGAAAAAATATATAAGTTTAATTATTTAGGTCTGATTTATTTTAAAATACTTATGGTGCTGTAGTGTGAGCGGGAATAATATCTCACAATTTTATTTTTCAAAATGATGGTAACCTGTAATCGTTACTTGCAAGGATGTAAATTAAATCTGACAGACTCACACTTAACGATGTTAGTAAAGTCGAGACCTTCGATTACACGCTACATCATTCTGCCATTAAACCATCTTCATCGCACTTTATTGTTTAATATGAAGAAAAGTGGGGGTGTATGTAGAATTTTAAGTAATGGGATTACATCGACAAAATAAACTTAAAATTTTATTATTATTTTTCCCACATGATAATTAAATAAGCTATATTATATTTTATTTAAAAATGGAGGCTACGATACGGGAGGAGCTATGAATAGTAAATCTTTTTTTTTCAAATATTTGAACAAATTTGGCTCACCCGATTTTGATCGGGACAAATGCACCCATTGTGGGTGGTGTGTAAGGGCCATAATAGTCCTAGCCAATTTCTATAGAATTTATATTTCTTAGTTCGTTTCTTCCTTTTTTTGTCGAGTTAGTTCAAAATACGACCGACCTTTCTAATTCGAATAAAGTTAAAACTCACTACTTTTATATTACCAGCTCGCTAACTCTACAACTAATCTAGTCAACCTAATTTAATTATATTAAAGAAGAATCACGAAAACCTCATGTCTCAAAATCTAGTTACATTGAATTTCCACAGTTGAATTGGTCAATAATTAGGTGCTAGATCAAAGTTGTCATTTCTTTGAGTCGTAGGCGACAATGGCAAACATGACGAATAGTCAATTGCAATAAAATAAAGTAAAATAAAATAAAATAAAATAAAAATTACAAATATAAATATTGTATTCACTGATAACAGTTAACTTTACAATAATGAAAAAAGTGGTCATAGCATTCCACACTATCCACATGACTAAAATATGAAACTGCAGCAATCTGCAATCACATTGACGCAGAGAAAAAAAGCTGATCCACCACGCGCGAAAGTGCGACGAAACAAGGTATTTAAATTTAAATTTAACCTAATTAAAAACGTGCTTCATGCCGTCCCAACTACTATAGATTCTCCATTTAGGAAAATTCCTTTCTTTTTTCTGATTTAATACAGCAATTAAACACAAATAATTATTGTTTTTGCAGAAATTATTTCCTCTCCTAATTTTTTAATGGCTCCAACAGCGATCATTTGGTAGGGAAATAATACGGGGACACCGTAATCAGCCTGCAACCAAATTCAAAACCGCGTTACATTTAATTATTTATATCAATATATCATAGTCATTGATACCCATGTTCACTTATTTTTATAACTTTTAAATACAAATATATAGTTGCAATTATGATATCTTATCGAGTTTTATTGAGAAAAATAAAAATTCACTGTAAGTGCAAATTAGGTAGTTATTACTCTAACAAATTAATCAAGAAATAAATTAAAGAGGATTATCAACCTTAGTTTTTGCACGATTATGTTATTATGTCTTCATTATATGTCAACCCTGAAAAAAAAATTTAAATTCATATTTGAATATCTAGAAAAGAGAAAAAGAGGAATAATATGATTAAATAATTGCAAATTTATCAGATTGTGGACTTTCTTGTAATAATTAATTGTCTAGGACAACATGATACAAAGCTAATTATGTGTGCAATGAAAAAAAATGAATTAATCCCACAACATATATATATATAATACAGCCCTTTTTCATTTTTCACATAATTAGCTTTGTATCATCTTAGCGATACAAACAACACACTGCACACATAATAAAAAAAAATTGAAATTAATAATAGAATGAAAAAACGTATTATCTCAAAAAATAAAAAACTTATCCAATGAAAATATGTAAGAGAAAACGAACCTTTCCTTTCGCTTCTCCAAAAACCTTTGCAACGAATTTTTCCTTGATATGGGCAAATCTACATATATGAAAAGAAGTGTTTTCAATTACTGAAAAATCCCTCTAAAAAATCAAATATATAAATAAAAAATATAAGAACCAACCTCCATTGAGTGATTCTATGAAATTTCTCTCACTGTATGAGCTAGATTCCAAGTGTTGAGCAGACTTTGGAAGAATTTCCTCAGCAACTTTGAGAATATTTTCTGCCTGTTCAAATATAGTGTAAATCATGTTATATATATTGAGTAATATTTTTTTTTGCAGATTAATTGATTTAATTTGAGTGAAGATTCTCTGGGAAATAAAAGAAGAAAAAGGAACACAAACCTTACGTGGAGACACGTCAAATACAGAAACCATTCCATTGTAGAAAATCGTCATTGGAGTTGGAGTTGGAGTTAGAGTTATATTCTCATCACCCCCAAACCGTAGACTACACACAAAATAAATAAATTAATCCCACAACATATATATATATATATATATGTATGTATGTATAATGTATTTGAAGAAAAATAAAATCTTGAAATTGAGTATAATAAATATACCTAAGTTTAGGATCAGAAAGTGGCACGTGAGAGAAGTTTGACTTGTTGGAACCCAAACACCCATTCCCAATCACACTCTTCACCACCTCTGGATTCATCTTCGTTATAACACCTTGTATATCTGCAACACGTACACATCCACATTCAACATAACAACATACAACATACAATATGAGAGAGAGAGAGAGAGAGAGAGAGAGAGAGAGAGAATCATATATAATTCACAATCAAATATATGTATATATATGTACGAACCGCGAAAGCTTCTTCTGCGCTGAAAAACGGGAGGAGGGAGGGGATTGGATTCCTTCTTCTCCATGCTGAAGAAATCGAGTTCAAGAGATGAAGATTTGGCCATGGATTTGGGTTTGAATTTCTTTATAAATAAATTGAATAAAAAGATTTACGTTTGGTTTAGTTGGAAAATTAGAGAGAGAAGAAAAGCACAATGAGGAGTGTTGATTAGATGATGAATCTTCATATAATATAATGGGCATGGCTTTAGATGTACATCTATATATATATATATATATATATATATATATATATATAAAACTGTATAGATATATACGGTCGGCTTGAACATTGAATATTAGTTGATTATTGAATATTGAATACTACTAAATCAAGACCACGAGGAAAATGAGAATTCGGAGATCTCTTGTACTTTATGGAGCACCGGTGGTACTTTAATAATACTCCTATATTCTAGTATAATTGATAGGGATTAGGGAGTGGTTGGTGTCACCCTTTAATTTTTTTCTGAATCATTTATATCTACTTTTCTTTCATTTAAACTCCAACAACAAAAGCCACATCACTCCTTTATTAGTTGGGGAAATTTATTTTATTTTATTCAAATCAAAAGAAATTCTCCTAGAGGTGTATGGAAGGTGCCTCATTAAGTCATTTTCTCAGTTATTATATATAGAAAAAAACATTTGTAGTATAACACATATTCAAAACAAAATCTCCTAATATTTTGCACCGATAGACCAACATATACATACATGTTTCGTGAAAATTAAAGAAAAGAAAACACGGAAAAAATTAGGCACATTTTGATCATGTGCTTGCGGCGTGGGGGTGGGAGCCCATTGGACTGAGCACTTGACCCTTGTTGCGTGCCAGAATTATAGCAATTTCCGGTTTTGAAGGAGTCGTGACTCCTAAGGTATCTCTCTACAGTATTTTCAATAATTTATTTTGGGGCACTCTCCTATCCAAAGGTATATAGGTCTGGGTTATCAGATCAATCTAGGTCCAATATAAAATAACGGTCTACATGAAGCAATCAACCATCTAGGGAGCATGGACTCCGCGTACGGCGTGGGGGATACATGTGCCGTTATATTATTATTATTATTATTATTATTATTATTATTATTATTATTATTATTATTATTATTATTTGATTTTTTTAATTATTTTATTTTTTTCCAATTTTGCTTTGTGATTTTTCTATTTTTTTTTCATTTTGCCCCCAAAATTATATGCACTAAAATGCAATTAACGAATCCTAAAATAAAATGAATTATTTTATTTTTTTTGAAATAAGTATACATATATACCCTAAAATTGATTTAATGAACTCCAAAATTAAATGGAATGAATTTAATTTTTTTGAAATCCAGCGATTCGTGCAATGCATTTGCCCGATGCTAACGCATGAACTCATGCTGTAACACTCCATAAATTTCAGAATATCTTTGGAGTTTTCTAAATTTATTTAGAAGACTAAAGATAATAATTGGAGCTAAAATAAAGATATTTCTGATGTAAGTCGCGATATTAAATGTCTTTTATTCGAAAATCGTCTATAAAAATTATTCGATCTCAATTCGAACATAGCCAATTTTAGTCTTGTTTGAAAGGTATTGACCCAAGGAGCGTGTTAGTACTTTCAAAATTTTAATCGGAGGTCATTTAAGATCCTGGCGATGAAAAACTTATAAAGTAAGAGTGTGAATAGTATTTTTCTGTAATGGCGTGATTTTTGAAAATTTGTGAAATCCTACTCGATGATCTGAGAATTGCCTCCTCAAGCCTATTTTATAAAAATTGACCTGAGGAATCCGTTGGCGTTCACAGATTTCCAATCTGATTTCAAACGAACGCTCGGGAGTGTTATCTGTCGTCCGAAAGGAATAGTAAATCTATTTTTTGAAAAGGTAATCTTTCCATTTGCTCATCTCTCTCTTCTCTTCTCTTTCTCTCTCTAGTTCGTGTTGACGAATGAGAAACCCGGGCCTGCGCTGAGTAAATCGCGCATGCGGGCCCAAGTTAAGTTTTGTTTTGAAAGGGGTGCTGCGGAAGCAGCTGCTGAACATCGGAGGGCTACCGGAGAGCCACTGCCGCCGTGCCGCCTCTTCGGGCGTCTCTTTTCGATCCATTTCTTACCCTTTCGAGTTAGAATTTTGTTAGGAAAAACTATCAAGGAACCTCTAGAAAAGGTTTTGATGAGATGTCAAAACTATTTATGAAAAACTAACTAAAATTCAAGCCGTAGATCTGAGCTGACCAATCCAGAGTATCAAAGAGGAACTCAATTGAAGTTGAAGTCAACCAAACTGGAAGTATGGTCTACCAGCTGTGAGGATACGCCAACCAATCAGAACTCAATTCAGCTGTGGATTCGAAGAGTCGAATCAGTTGAAACAAACTGACAGCTAAGTCAGCTGAGCTGAGGGAGAAAAGAATCGACTAGACTAAAAGAACTGATACGAGATCAGTTTAAATTGAAAGACTGGAAGTATCCAACTGATGGCCAAACTAAAGTAAACAGACAAATCAGCTAAAGGCCAGAACTGAAGTCAGTCAGCTTATGATCAGTCAGGCTGACAAGAGAGCTTGAGAATGAATAGTCGAACTGAGCTGACAAGCTCAGAACTGCCAACTGGAGCAATAACCGAACTGGAGGAAGAAGCTCAGAACTGCAAACTGGAGCAATAGCTAAACTGAGCTGATAAGCTCAGAACTGCAAACTGGAGCAATAGTTAAACTGAGCTGACAAGCTCAAAACTGCCAACTGGAGCAATAACCGAACTGGAGGAAGAAGCTCAGAACTGCAAACTGGAGCAATAGCTAAACTGAGCTTACAAGCTCAGAACTGCCAGCTGGAGTCATAGCCGAACTAAACAAACAAGTTCAGAACTGCCAACTGGAACTCAAAATTACTAAAATCGAAGCTCAGAACTGCCAGCCAGAGAACCCTGGAAGTTATTGCTCAACCGGCGAATCTTGGAATAAATGCTTCAACAGAGATTTTGGAATTAAATATCCAATGAAGATCGATTGGCAAAGCAACGGCTACTTCAAAAGCTCCAGCAATCAATAAAGACCATCTGCCATTGATGAACCAACAGAGTCATCGATCAATGGAACTCAACGGCCATAAAATCACTCCTCTATAAAAGACGTGTGAATCAAAGTTTTAAATAACTCTTGCCTCCCAGACTTTTCGCAATACTTATTCTTGAAGCCTTCATTCAAGTAGAGCTTTCTTTCTACCTCCTAGCTCCAGTTCAGCATTTGCTAAAAACTGCGAGAGTCCAACTGAGAAGAAGAATTCAAAGAGTCAAAATATTCAGCCAGTTGTTGATAAACCAGCCAGGGCAGCCTTCTCAGTTTCAGCAATACAACGATCAACTACTCAGCTCAATTGAAGGAGCACATCAGTTGATACCCCCTGTTCAAGACTAACCTCTTGAAGATCGAAAGAGATCTAAAACCTTGTAAAGACATCAATAGCGAGCAGTTAGGGACTTCAAGTGTGAGTCGTCGACCCGCTGAGGTAGTGAGCAGTTACCAGGTTCAGCCAACTGTCCTTCATTGTGTAATTTGTAAAGAAACTCAAGTTATATAGTGAAGTTGCCCTTCTGCGGAAGGAAGAGAGGACGTAGGAGTTTGAGACTTCGAACCTCTATAAATCATTTGTGTGCTGTACTATTTTGATTACTTGCATATCTTTGAACTGTACGCAAGCTCACACAATCTGCACTCAAGCTATCCAAAGTACTTACTCTAACTGTGCATAGATAAGTTTCTAAGCGAGTCAAGGGCCCTTATTATTCCGCAATTGAAGTAAAAGTTTTAATCAGTTTATTCACCCCCCCTCTAAACTGATATCGACTCGCCCGGGACCAACAAGTGGTATCAGAGCAGTTGATTCTAAGGATCAACCATTTCTGCGGATCAACTGAATCAGATCTACTTATCTGTGCTAAAATTTCAAGCTATGGGAAACCATAAGCTACCTTTGTTTTCAGTTGAGAATTATGATAATTGGAGCAGGCGAATGAAGGCGCATCTCTGCTCGATCCATGAGAATATGTGGGAAGTTATTGAAGATGGTCCAATCATCATCATGATGGACAATGATGCTCACATAGTTGATATCAATCAACCAGCAAGGATCCCAAAGCCAACTAATCTTCTCACCAGCAAAGAGAAGAAGTTGAAGAATCTAGAGTTTGTGGCTCAAGCTGCACTATTTCAAACTCTAGATGAAGACAGAATGAAGGACACAAAGAATTGTACAACTGCCAAGGAGATATGGGACTTACTAGCAGATCTATACCAAGAGTCCGAAGCCATCAAATGAAACAAGCTCCAATTAGCAGTCGACATATACGAGTCCTTCAAAATGCAGCTAGAAGAGTCCATCTCAAGTCTTGAAACCAGATTTCTAGGCATCATCAGTGAGATGACCAACCTAGGGAGAAGTTATCCTAATTCTGAGATGAATTCCAAAGTTTTGGATAATCTCACTGAAGAATGGGACATGAAAGTGATAGCTACAAAAGAATCAAGAAATCTAAATAGCATCACTCCCAGAGAATTGTTTGGCTCTCTCAAAGCTCATGAGTACAGTCTGAATCGGAAGAAGGAAGCATCAACATCATCAGCTCAAGATGCAGCCTTTTATGGTGAAAGGAACCGATTTAGAGACACTCGAGGAAGGAATAACTTCCGACCCAGGAGCTCACCAGCCAGAGAAAATCAAGGCGGATCTTCATCCGAATGAAAAAGAGAAATAACAGAAAATAAGGAAAACTTGACTGAAGACATCAATGATCAAATCCAGTCAGTTACCAAGTTGTTGGAAAAACTGAAGAGAGTTCGGGATAAAAAATCAGTTCCACCTCAAACTGATAAAATCCCAAAAGATGAGAGAACTCATCAACCAGCTGAACGATTAGCTGAACCGTTCAGGGGTGGCAATCGAAATCTAGGAGAATTTTTTCATTGTCACAAACAAGGACATTACAGATATGAATGTCCAGAACTCCTTGAAGACAAGAAAGCCAAAGTGAGGAGAAGCTTCTTCAAAAGGAAAGCAATGGTTGCAAACTACGAGAATACCATGCTAGATGATTTAGACTATCCATCTGGAATTAATTCTGACGGCTACAGCTCAGATGATAAAGCGCTATTTTGCCTTATGGCTGACAATGATGAAGAGGTTAGTACAGTTGATTCTCAAACCTCATTCTATCATATTAATGAAGCAACTGTCTCTAGCAATGAACTTGATATGAAACTTATGATGCTAGAAGATCAATTAGCTTCAATATCTTACTTGCATGTTGAACTGAAAGATGAAAATGATGAACTGAGAAATAGAGTTAGAAAACTGAGCATTGATCATGAAAGAATAAATTATCTTGAGTATCAGTTTATGGAATTTGAAAAGTTGAAACTAAGAACTGTTGACCTAGAAGCTGAGAATCAAAAACTCAAGCAAGAGATCCATGAGAGAGAAAAAGTAACTCTTAAGTTCAAAAAAGGATCTCAAACTCTAGATGAGATATTAAATCATCAGAGAACTGGAACCAGCAGCATAGGGCTAGGATATAGCAAGTTCACTGCCTTAGAGAAAGGAAAGGCAATTGCTCAACCTAGTGATAAAGGAATCCTAAAAGGATTCACCAGGTCAATTCATGATCAGCCAGCTGAGCCAACTAAAGGCAAAGGAATATTGAGAAATCCTCAAAATCAGCCCAGACAATTCAGTCAGTTCTCCAAACCAAAAATACCAGGTCAACTGAAGCTAAAATTCCAGCCAAGACCAACAGTTCACTCAAACCAATCCATTCATTCAAAGCCTTCAGTTCAACAAAGACCACCAGCTCAACACAGAATGCCCCCAAGGAAAACTGATAGATTAGCTCTCTTTAGAAAGAAAAATCAGTTTAGATCTCAAGCCTATCCTACCAAGAAGTTCAATCAGAACACCTATAGGAGAGATCAAAGAAACTCGTTTGAACACTACCATCACTATAACGAGTACCTGGACTCCAGAAATGAACCAAAATGGTTCAATCCAATAAACTGGAAACATACAAGGCACTGGCCTGATCATAGAACTCAAAGGTCTCAAGACCAAAGCATTTTAGTTGAATTGTTTTATCCAACTAACTCTGAACGCAGGTACCATTCAACTGATTCAAATCAGAATAGAAGAGTTGAGAGAAAATCTAAACTGATCAGACGATCCAAGTCAGTTGGATCTCTGAATGATAAAAAGCCGAAAGTTTGGCAAGTTTGGATTCCAAAAAGTTTGATGTATCAATAAGGACCTGATATGAAATGGGTCCCTAAATGCTAATCCTTGTTTTTGCAGGATAAGAACGTCCTATCTATAAAGAAAACCAAAGATATCTGGTATCTAGATAGCGGATGCTCCAAGCACATGATCGGAGACAGAGAAGATCTCAATTGTTATGAAGAAGTTAAAGGTCAACTTGTCACATTTGGAGACAACTCCAAAAGCCGAACCATTAGAGAAGGGTTCGTGGTTAAAGGAAAAGTTGTAGTAAATGGAGTCTCCCATGTGGACAGACTAAAACACAAACTACTCAGCATCAGCTAGCTATGCGACAATGGCTACTCAGTTAACTTCACCAAAAACTCCTGCAACATAAGAGACAAGTCAACTGAAGTAATTCTTCTCATCGGCATAAGGAGAGGTAACATGTATATTGTTGACTGGTCAACCGGCTATTCAGAAGCTTGCTTTCTTTCAAAGGGATCAATTGAAGCGCTGGCTATGGCATCGACGACTGAACCCCCTCAACTTCAAAACAATCAACTACCTAGCCATGAAAGAGCTAGTTGAGGGGCTTCCCAAGGAGATATATAAGAAAACAGGTGTGTGTGGACCATGCCAAAAAGAGAAGCAAGTGAAGTCATCCTTCAAGAATAGGAGTCATCCACTAGGAACAACTGATTGCCTCCAACTGCTACATATGGATCTGTTTGGTCCAGTCAGACCACAGACACCAAAAGGTAAAAGATTCACTCTTGTAGTAGTGGATGATTTCTCAAGATATACGTGGGTGGAATTCTTGAGAAGCAAAGATGAAACTTACGACAAGCTAACGGCATTGATCAGAAGACTACAAACTGAAAAAGAAAGATCAGTTCAAAGGATTCGCTCCGACAATGGAACTGAAT
Source organism: Perilla frutescens (assembly GCA_026008535.1). NCBI lineage: Eukaryota > Viridiplantae > Streptophyta > Magnoliopsida > Lamiales > Lamiaceae > Perilla > Perilla frutescens. Next base: position 22,088,106 of record BRKX01000010.1, on the reverse strand, counting down.
TTGTGAATCAACAAATGATCAGTTTTGTCAGCCAACTTGGAATCACTCATGAACACTCAGCTGCAAGAACTCCACAACAAAATGGTGTAGCTGAACGGCGAAACCGAACGCTTAAAGAAGCAGCTTGAGCAATGATAGCTGATGCCAACATAGCTGAAGGATATTGGGCTGAAGCTATCAACACAGCTTGCCACACTCAAAATCAAAGTGCAATCGTCACCGCACATGACAAAACACCCTATGAGCTGTATAAGGGTCGTAAGCCTTCCATCTCATATTTTAAAGTATTTGGCTGTAAATGTTATATTCACAATAATGGCAAGACTCAACTGAAAGCTTTCAGTGCTAAAGCTGATGAGGGAATATTCCTTGGGTATAATTCACCTCATGCACAAGCTTACAGAGTGTTCAATAAACGAACTCTTGTTGTGGAAATAACATGTCATGTGGTATTTGATGAATTTGCTAATGAGTACAGGAATAAAGAAACAATAGACACATCAGTTCAAGTACTACCTAGTGAAACTGAGAACTCACAGGATTATGTGGATCACATTGTTCCAGAGCAGCTTGAAGTTTCACTAGAAGAAGGCAATGAAACTGGTACTAAACCAGTTGAGAACAATATGGTCAATGAAGACACAAATCGTGCTGAGACCATAAACCCCACAACTGAAACAGGGGGAAGAACTGATGAAGATGCCGAACTAACTAATGAAAGGGTGACTGATGACGTCACCATAGTAGAACCAGCTGAAGCTATCTTGCCCAAATGGCTCCGAAGCCATCCAAATGAACAAGATAGTTGGTGATCCAAGAAGTCGAGTCCAAACCAGAAGTTCAACTGAGCATGCATTATTCACATGCTTCATATCTCAAACAGAACCAGCAAATGTCAAAGAAGCCTTATAAGATTCAGACTGGATCATGGCCATGCAAGAAGAACTGAATCAGTTCACAAGAAATGACGTATGGTTTCTTGTCGATAGACCAAAAACTCAGAAGGTCATTGGCACGAAATGGGTTTTTCACAACAAGCTTGATGAACAAGGTGTGATCACAAGGAACAAGGTAAGACTGGTAGCCAAAGGATACTCACAAAGTGAAGGGATCGACTTTGATGAGACATTCGCACCAGTTGCAAGATTGGAAGCCATCAGACTGTTCCTAGCTTATGCAGCTCACTTCAACTTCACAGTCTATCAAATGGATGTCAAAAGTGCTTTTCTTCAAGGAATGCTCAAGGAAGACGTGTATGTCGAGCAACCGCCAGGATTTGAAATTGGGGATCAAGTCTTCAAGCTGAAGAAAGCCCTTTACGGATTGAAACAAGCTCCTAGAGCATGGTATGAAACTCTCACAATATTCTTGCTGAAAAATGGGTTTCATAAGAGAGTCATTGATCGAACTCTATTCCGAATAGAACGATCGACCGAGATCTTAATGGCTTAAATTTATGTGGATGACATAATTTTTGGATCAAAAAGTAAAGATCTATGCACACGATTCGCTCAACTGATGCAAAGCGAATTTGAGATGAGCATGATGGGAGAAATGACATTCTTCCTAGGACTCCAAGTGAAGCAGCTGAAAGATGGGATCTTTATCAGCCAGGTCAAATACACCAAGGAGCTAGTCAAGAAGTTGGGAGTTAATAAAGAAAAAACTCTCAAGATTCCTATGAATACATCAGTTCAGCTAACTCTTGATGAAGAAGGAGAATCAGTTAGCCAAACATATTACAGAGAAATCATTGGGTCGCTACTTTATCTAATAGCTAGCTGACCAGACATCTCCTACTCATGCGGTCTATGCGCACGGTTTCAAGTCAACCCAAAGAAAAGCCACCTTGAAGCAGCAAAGATGATTATCAAATATCTCAAAGGAACCATAAATCTTGGAATATGGTATCCCAGAGATGACAGTTTGAGTCTAATTGGTTATTCAGATTCAGACTTTGGTGGATGCAAGATCGACAAAAAAAGCACTAGCGGAACATGTCAGTTTCTTGGAAGCAAACTGATATCCTGATTTAGCAAAAAGCAGCACTCAGTTGCCACGTCAACAACTGAAGCAGAATATGTAGCTGCGGGAAGCTGCTGTGCTCAGATACTTTGGATGAAGCAACAGTTGAAGGACTACAAAGTCGAAACTGAAGAAGTACCTATATTCTGTGACAACAATAGTGTAATTGCAATATCTCAGAATCCAGTTCTACATTCAAGAACTAAGCACATTGACATAAGACATCACTTCATCAGAGATCACATCGAGAAGAAGGACATATGCATCAAATATGTCAAAACGGAGAAGCAGATAGCTGACATCTTCACCAAACCATTGCCTGAGGCAAGGTTTATGGAGCTATGTATACAACTAGGGCTACTTAAGCTAGCATCAAAAGATGAAGACTATCAACTGGAAGAAAAAGGCCAAGAAACCGTTCCAGCTGAAGAGAGGAACTGAACCGAAAGGCTTCAACTCATCCGAATGAGTAATTCATAACTGAAAAGTCGTTAAACTGATCAGTTAGACACATAAGCTATCATTTTGAAATAAAGCAGGAAGCTGTGCAAAGAAAGTAAACAGAAGCTGATCATCATAACTAATCAGCTCAACTAAATCATCAGTTCATTTGCTCAAACTGAGGCAAGGAGCAAGGCAAAGTTAGTCAAAATGGTCTCAACTGGTGATCCAGTCAGTCAAGCAAAGCATACCAGCTGCAAAATCATCAAACTGATGGAAAAATGAAAGGAAATCGCTTCAACTCAACAAGGAGACATCAGTTCAAGAACCAACTGAAGGAAAACAGCAGAACTGAAGGATCAGCTGAACTGAGAAACAACTGAATTAAGAGTTCAAGCAGTTGAGGAAGTGAGGAACTAATGAACAAATATCTCAGTTGGAACTGATCAACATGGAGATCATCAGCTACAGTCGAAGCCAACTGATGACGTAATCAGTTTCAAGCCAAGAAGAAACAGCTAGAGAGAAAAGATAAGTTCCAAATTTTTAATAGTGAAAATGGTAAAAACACGTGTCACTCAAATATTACCGTTGAACTCTCTCTCTCTTCATTCATCCCCAATGGATAGAATCGAAAGGCCAATCAATGGGTCGATTGAATAAATCTGACCGTTGAATTTAGGCATACGAAACGTCCCAACCGTTGGATGAGCCTCATCTCTCTATATAAATAATTTGGCTGAATATTCGAGATAAACTTTACATTTCACTGCCGACTTATCTCTCTCTTTTCTCTGATCGAAAGCAAAATTCTTCAACCTTCGAAGAACAATTTCTAACTTTTCAGATCAATCTCTTTAAAGATCTTTCATCAAATTATCATGGCTAAAAACTCCACCAGTCGTATTCGCAAGAGATTCAACTTTTGCCAATCTGGAAAAGACTCCACAGTGTTCTGTGAAAAACTCGACAGAGATAAGTTCTTCAATCCAGCCGGATTCATTCAAGCTTGCAATGCCTCCCCTCTGAGTGGAATAATCATCGAAAAGCTCTCTCAAGCTAAGCTGAAGACTTTTCTGGAAGATTTTTCAGAACGCATTTATCCAGAACCAGTTGCTGAATTTTTCCTAAATTCAAACGGTTCATCAAATCCCAAGGAGATCAAATCTGAAGTAAGAGGACATGAGATCATTGTGACAGTTGAATCTCTGAGCAACATGTTCAATCTACCCAACAAAGGACTCAAGCTAGAAGAAGTTCAAATCAATTTCCAAGAAGCTTATGATTTCTGGAAAAATGATGGAGAAACTCAACCGTATAAAAGCAATCATCTCATCTCAAAGTTTCAAGATGAATATCAGGTGCTCGCTGCCATCGCCTCAAAAATTGTAGTAGGGACAACCGGTAGTAAATCTGAAATGTCAGAAACAAAATACAAGATCTGCGCCGCCATCTACAACCGAATGGAGATCAACTGGGCACAATATTTTTTCAATAAATTGAAAAGATATGTTGATATCATTGAAAGCAGCTGGGACAATAAAAAATTCCCACAAAGAATTGGGTACGTCAGTCGGGTCAACGTAATTTTGGAGAAACAGTTCTCCTGGATAACTAAAGAAACAAAATTCAAAAGCATAGTCAGCAATGATTTCATCTCAAAACCGCTTAAAATCGTGGAAATCGATCTTGAGCAAGCTGACCAGCCAAAAAGGAAGAAACCTGCAGCTGAAGGCAATGGAAAGAAGCAAGTTACCAGCACATCTCAGGATGACTTTGATGATGACATTCCTCTGGCTCAGAGATATAAGTCTCCAGTCGGTTCCTTGACACTGAAACAACAAACTGAGTCAAGCTCCATTGCAGTTGGAACCGGCACATCAGCTCAACTGAGATCGTCCACCAGGCAACAAAGCTCAGTTACAACTAGAGCTGATATTGTTGGACAATCAGCCAAACAAGCAACTACCAGATCAGTTCCTAAGAAGAAGCAAGCTGATCAAAAAAAAAGGAAAAGAATCTCACATACTCAATCCAAGAAGAGAAAGGAATCAAGCCCCATTCTAGATCCAACGGTTCCGCCAAATCTAACCGTGGAAGATATAGCTCCCTGTGAAAACCCAAAAGACATCATCCCTGCAAGAGGGATTCCTCACGACGGAGCTAGGGCAGATTACTTTCAATTAACATGCCCCCCAATGGCTCAAGTTGAAGGGAACATAAGAGCCCCCCAATGACCAGGAACTAACTGGTCATGAAGAACTCTTCCACACTTTGACCAGGTACATCTACTGGTTTTTATGGAGACACGTGTATCCATCAGAGCCCTTCCTCTCATTACTCACTTTCCATGGAATGAGCTTCTGGAAGCAAGAAGAAGAATGGAGTCTATGGTGGACGGACAGTGAGAATATCGGAATCACACAGGGCAAACACGTTATGAGGCAGCTACAGTTGAGGAAACAATGCTCAAATCCTTCAGAAGGCTTGATGAAAGATGTTTTTGATAAGCTGTGCAAGCTTCAAGGATTAAAACCGCCAGCCATCACCACAGAAAGAGAATGAAAGAGATGGACGCACTCTCATGTTCAACATAAATGGCTATTCAATGAATTGACAAAGAAATCTCAAAGCCATTAGTCTGGACAACCATCCGAATCACTTTCAAAAGGAAATCAAGTATCCATCCCAGTAGATGATCTCATTGATGAAGTAGCAAGAGAACTCCACACTAAGAGATCTCCTTACTTAGCTGAAGTAGAGATCAATCTCATTCCTGAAGAGTCAGAAGAGTCAGCTGAGAAGGCTCAAAAGTTCGAGGAGTCAACTGAACACCAAATCGCTCCTCCCCACACTACTAGAAAATAGGCTTTTTATGACACCTGAAAGTGTAGTATGATATTAGATATCGCTACATTTAAGTTGTAACCGCACTTCGCAAGAATGTCATGTATTCCAATGTAGTAATAGATAAAATGTAACGTTAGATGCTTTATTGCGACCTTTTGTAGTGCGATAAAAGATAATCAATAACTTCATTTTTAAGTGTCATGAAAGTCGGTCTATAACTGTATCTAAAATAGTTTATAATGGCGTTTATACATGTCTAGGTAGATCATTTTTCATTATTATTTCAAGTGTCATATCAAGCATCCAGCGCGTATAATTATAATATTTTCTATTATTTAATTATAATTTTTATTTTATTTAATCATTCATTAATGCTACAATTTTTTTTATATTTTTCATATTATTAGCCACCAAAATTAAAATATATATATATAAGGACCATTAATGTTGTTGAATTAGAATAATAGACAGGGACATATCATGAACAAAACATGTACTCAAGTACAAAAATGGAGCAGAAATAATCCATTCATAATCTATTTATTTATAATGTTATTGGGTTTAAACAACTCCAACATCTTATCCAACATATTCATCCATATACTGAAAACTATCCATAAAAGCTTTTTCAAGCTCTAAATGAATCTAATTCAATGCACGGCAAGCAACTTGGCCATTGATAAAGATTCATCCATGTTATCCATGCTAAGTACTATCAATGAATCATCTGCTACCTGTCAAGCAAAATAAACATTAATACATATGACAAAAAGTGTCCTGAAGCTAAGAGAAGTTAAAGCACAATTAACAAGAAGCTTTTATATGAGAAATAAACAAGGGCTCAAATTTCCTCAAAACCCACACCAAACCAACCTATAATCTAGATTGGAAACAAAATAAAGAAACAACTAAACCATATATGTAACTCTTTATAGTAACATTTATGCATGCCACTTAAAGATGACAAAAAATTCAACTCCTGTAAAGTAATGAATATACTTAAGTCTTGAAGACCTCTAAAATCTTTTAGATATATCGTTGTTTCATGAGCTTCTTGAGGAAGATTCCATGAATCACCATTACCTTAGTACTGATGAAAATGTGAGAGCAGCACGTAAATAAAAGTTTGAGGAACTCAATGCATATCGTATTCACATCTACCAAGGTCCTGACCATTTTTTATACACCCTCAGAAAGGAGATAAAAAGCATCATAAGAAACAACTTAGTATGATCAGTTAAACCTATGTATCAATGCAGTATTTCCTTGCACACTTCTTCAAAGTAATCTATATTGTCACAACATGTGGCTCCAAACACAAGTTTTTAAAATGACTTATCACCACCTTGTCACAAACATAACCTGAGCCCACTAGTTTAGTAAATGAGTGCGCCACAAATCCTTCAAGTTTGTTTCTTGATTCAGTGTTTTGTTCTTAAAAATCCATCACTACTTTCACATTGTCAAATTAATCAAACACTGCAACCATTCTCATTCCTTTCAAGAATGTCATCACACACAAGTTATACTTCCATATGCATATTTTAACATTAAAATATCGAAAACTTTGAAGCTGATAAATTCAAGTTCGTTTCTTGATTTGGTATTTCATTCTTACAATTCACAAGCATTCACATACTGTTCGACTAATCAAACACTGCAATCACTCCCATTACTTTCAAGAATGCCAACACACACAAGATAATACTTCCCTAGTGCACATTATAAAACTAACAAATCGAGAATATCAAACCTCGTATCAAAGTTTCTCAGACCAAGAGGCAGGGAAAACTCTTATGAAACCTTGTTTTATATAAGTTGCAGTAGACTGCGGACCTGCACTCACCACCATTACAAAAATTAGAACAAAATCACAACTAAAAAGGCAAAAAAAACACAATAACACCAAATCATCGAAAATAAATTTCAGGATTCATCTTTATTCACCAAAACCAACAATGAATTCAAGAAAATGAAAAAGGGTTAATCGCACCATATTTATGTCGATGGTCAAGTAAGTTTCTTTTATAGGCTTCGATGATAGAGTAGGGCTACTCTTGATAAACCTTCTGTCAATGACCAATAATCAATAATAATCATTCAATTGAAAAATATCAACAAAGAGATGGAATTACCATACAGTTCTGCAATTTGGATGTTAGAATGAATACAGATGGTATCTTTGATAGACGGTGGACTGGTTGTTCGATTTTGCAAGCAAAAAGATAAATCTGCTATTGCGTGTGCGGCCACTACAGTGGTTTCCCCATCCCTTTCATCAATTCAAGATTTCACCTCGTGTCGAGATTGCATATTGTAGGGGTACATAGGGAGTAGAGGTTACACGAGAAGGGGAGAAAATGAAATAGGATTATAGGAGTGATAAACTCAATGAAAGGGGTTTTATGCTTTGTAGTTTTAGTTTTTCGAATGGAATCGCTGATCTATGATTTCACCATTGATGAACAATCACCGTGAAATTCAAAAATTGGGTGTACTAGAAATGAAGCCTGCAGATAGAGATGGTGTCTCTGGCGGTTTCTAATTTATGCGGTTTCTATTTCACCTTTTTTTTTTTTGCTTTTGGCGGGCATATTTTTTAGCTATTTGATTTTCCCCCTTTATTTTTTTCAACTTTTTTTTGCTTCTGACGGGCATACGTTTTTAGTTGTGTTCCCTTCCCCTTGAAATTCTATATCCTTTGCATATTTAAAAAAAATATACTCCAATTAAAGAAACAAATCCAATCTTCTTGGTTAAAAAAAATCAGATGAATTATTTTTCTTACGATATTAAATAAATTATTTTATGTAGTTTTTAATGTGTTGAGTGTTTTAAGAATTATTTTTCCAACTAAATTAATTCCAGATACGTATAGTGCTTTTTCTTTTCTTTTTTCTTGGTTTTATTTTTAACAATAATTGATCTCACAAGGAAAATGCCCATACACCACGGTTTTTAACTGTGGTCTTTTTCAATTTCAAAACCACAGTAATGCCTTAATGGAGCGGTTTTTGCGGCACTTATTTTTAATGTACCGATAGTTTTAATAAAAGTGTAGTTTTACGTAATTAGCAGCTCAATGTCATAATCTGGTACTTTAAATGACATTTGCTTTTAAGTGTATCAAAATTAGTGTAGTAGTAGACTAATTTTCTAGTAGTGCCAAGAGCCAACTGCTGATGAAGGAGCTCCCTCAACTATTCCTCTCACTACTCCAGTTTCAGAGCCAGCTAAGTCTGACAAGTCAGCTGATCAAACAGCTCAAAAAGATGATCAACATGCCCACCAAGGTACGCAAGTCATAACTGTGTACTTTGACCCAGTTCAAAGGGTTCTTCAAGCTGAAGCCCAAGCTGCTGCACCAGAAACTCCACCAGAGCCGAGCCATGATGAATCAATTAGTATGGAGATGGCTGAGCAATCCCACACAATTCCATGTGAGGAACTAATCAGAACTGAAGCTGAGGAAGAAGCTGACTCAAGAGCAGTTTAGTTCCATGCTCAACCAAGCAGTTCTATAGTTCAGCTCCCTGCTTACTATGTGGAACTGATCCACTGCCTGTAGCAACAGGTTAAACTGCACACAGAGCAAATCCAGCGGTTGCAAGCACATCTAAGACTTCAGACAGCTGAAATTGAGTCATCAAGCAGCGATGAGGATGAGGAGGATGACGTCACAGAACCGCTTGCCAAAAGGAGGAAAACTGATCACAAGAAGGACCAGTGGCTGATCAAGTTCAAACTGATTAGAAAGCCCTTAGTTTACTTCTTGTAATTCAGTTTGTCATTATCTATTTTTGATATATAAAAAGATTATCTTTTTATTTTCAAATAAATGTCGAACTTCGCATTTATTTAAATATTTTGACCATTGCAAAACAATGACACGTTTCAAAGTCATTAAATGCCAACGGCCAAAAGAGGCCAGGAGCTAGTACCATTTCAACCATTAGATCTATGAGCCTGCCCAAACACTCATAAAAAGCCTTCTCTTTCAAGCCTCTTAAAAATACTCCTCCTTCACTCTAAAAAATTCTCTCTCTCTCAAAGCTCTTAAAATTCCTCAAAATCTCAGCCAATCCCAAAGATGGCCGAATTATCCAGATCTCTAAACTCCTTCAAAGAGCAACTTATGAGAGACAAATTCCTTGATAAGAAGAAATTTCAAATGATTCTAAATGAATCAAACAATCCAATCCTTCTGTCAAATCTTCACAAGATAGGAATTCTTCACTACCTGGAAACACCACCAAAGTTCTTTAGACAGAATTTGGTAAGTGAGTTTTTGCTTCACGCAAAATTGTCTGCAGATGGAAAGACAGTATCATCAGTGATTCAAGGACGGCTATTTCAAATCACTGAAAGCACAATTGCAGAAGTGTTCGAGCTTCCACAAGAAGGGTCATTAGTTCAAGAACTAAAGGAATCTGCAGAGTCATACTGGAGAGAATGGAAAGCTTCAACCTGCAACAAGCAATTCAGTTTTATAACTGCTAAAACTGACCTAAAGCCCGAGTATGGCGTTTTACTCGATATAATGAACAAGATGATGTTTGGAGCTATTGGAAGCCTAAGTCAACTCACCCAAGAGAGATACAAGGTTATGATTCACCTTGCTGAAGGGCGACAAACAAACTGGGCATAATTCGTCTTCCAACAATTCAAGCATCAAGTTATCAAGGCCTCTGACTCAAAGAACTCTGGTAAATTTGAGTCCAAGGTAGGACTTGTTCTAAGAATGAGCAAAATGGTTGAAGACCTGATGAAGCTTCCAAATGATGAATCACTACCAGTCCTTATCTCTGGCTGGATTTCCAAGAAGGGAACTGCTCATCTTCAGTCACTAAGAAAGAAACGAAGAACAAAGGCCAGGACGAGTAACAATACCTCAAGCAACTCAACTGCCAATTCCGTTCATTCTCCAAGATCAAAGAACGGATCACCAGTTGATTTCCAGGTTTGCTCTGATCCAGATGAGCTTATTCCATTTATTGGAATCCCTTATCCAAACTATGGAGCGGACTATTTCAAGAGCACATGTCCTCCTCTCCAGCTGACTGAATAAAATATTCGCACTTTCTATAGTGGTGAATATGCAGTTAAAGGTGCACAAAAGGAAGTGACCAATCTCATTCTCACTCACTTTGCTTTCGTTGCACAACGTGACCAAGAGTTGTTCAAATAACTCCACCGGTATTTCTATTGGTACAACTGGAGACATTCCATGTCCATCCAGTCTCATTTCTTGCTAACTGCCTTTCATGGCATGAGCTACTGGCAAAGTGAAGAAACTTGGAGCATTAAATGGATAGGATCGTCTAATCCATTCCCTCCAACCATTGTGCAAGTCCAGCACATCATGAATCACCGGCTTGTCAACAAAATTTCAGCAACTGCCTTGTTATCTGAATTCAAAACCAGCATCATGCCTCAAGGAGCTGTGGTTGCAAATCAATCAGTCAACTGCCCAACTGGCTCGCTTTGTCGTAAACTGAACTTTGATAATTTATCAAGTCAGTCAGCTGAGCCATCATGACGAACTCCAACTGCCACAGCAAGGATAGAACCACATCTATCAAATACTGAAGTCGTGGCTCCTCAGAAGAATCCAAGGCATGATGAGAGCGACAGTGATGATGAGGATACTGCCACATCACCAAGTCTCCTATCCAAGAGCTATGTCACTCCCTTACTCACATCTAACTCAAAAGGCGTGCAGTTGATTATGAAGAATGATCAGCTACGATCGTTGCCAAAGGGAACTTCACAATTCCTCAAACAAAGGATGAAAAACTCATCAGTTGCCATTCAGCAGTTTCACCAAGCCCAGAGGACAGCAAGGCCCGCGCCGTCAAAAAATAGAACTGGATCTGTATCTACGTCAAAGCGATCAAACTGCTCAAAAGTAAGCAGTGGAACTAGTCCAGCTCAGCCTTTCAAAAAGAGAAAACTGACTCAATCAAGTCAAGCAGCTGACCAAACGAACTGATCAGTTCAGATCAGTTAGAGCTTCAGTCAGCTCATCAGCGACGACTGATAACAAGATGAAACTGATCATCCAACTGCTGAATCGTCAAACTAATCAGTTGGACTGTATCCCAACTGACTCCGGATAAGTTTTCCTAATTCTCTCAAGCTTATCATAATTAAATTGTTACCGTTGTGATTAAAAATTTCTTATATTATATATTACGGCTACAATTTGAAAAATAAGGTTCTCTCTCACAAGTTGCCATTAATATCTCTGCATTGATATTAAATCATCTTTTCAAAAAGGAAAAGGGAAATATACTTTTCTAATAAGATATAAATAGCAAAATCTGCAGAAAATATTTTGCTATTTATGACAACTACCCCATTTTCAAAATAACTCCATCTCAGCCACATGATCATAAAGCTACTTCACAATCAAACGGCTGGGATCATGCATAATTAATTCAGCTAATCATCCATCAAATCGGACAGCTGATCCGCTAAGAGAAGCAATCGAGTGTCCTTGATCAATGCATGCAAAGCTGAATATATTTATGCAAGGAGATGAAGACTCTGATCATCTGCAAATTCTCTCTCATCCTTGCTTTGATCACTTGCAAACTCTCTCTCTCAACACACCTGCATATCTAACAACACCATCTCTTTGCAGAAATGAAGCCTTCATTTCAGATGGTAAATGTCGAATTGCTTGTAAAGAAGCTAAAGAAAGATACGACTCTTAATCTAGAGTTTCTTAACGCACGTCTCGGCTCAGACAACTTTCAAAGAATTTATCGGCCATTGGAGGAAACTGGACTGCTGCCATTCTTGACAATCATGCCAGTCAAGAATATACCTTCCTATGTTGCGGAGTTCTACTACAACGCAACCATCTCCGGCAACAACATCATCTCCACCATCCAGAACAAAGAGATCACAGTGACAAAAGAAACGATAATGTCTACACTTCTCCTCCCTGGTGAAGGCCCAGACGTGATGGAACTGGAACTACCGTGCAAATATGCACTGTGGGGTCTTTGGAAACATCCTCACGTTCACCATCATGACTGCTCACACAAGCTGAAGGAAAGTCTGCCCAACGAGATCATCTAACTTCTGGATATTACCGGTCATATTCTGCATGGGAACTTTGAGACAGTCCAATTCTCGGACGTCAAAGCCCATCTAACGGCCGCTCTTTACTTCGGGTGTAAAGCCAATTGGGCCTCCTTTATTCTTGCTCAACTACGAGCAAATGTTGAGCGAGCAGAATATGATCCATCAACAGGCTCGTTCCGAGAAAAAGTTGGGTTTATGAGTCGCATAAGCCACATCATTCTAAGCCAGTTTGATGAGATCATTCCAACTGGCGAACCAATCAAACGAAGGGACATGCTCCCTACCATCTACTGTCATCCAATCTCGAAGAGATCTCGCCAACCAGGAACTCCCGACTCAAGTCGTGGAAAGCAATCGGTGGTCGCCCATGCCAGCTCCTTAGAAGAAAAGGCAGCTGATGATTGAGAATGAGCCCCTTCCTAGACTGAGTGATCAGTCTACAATACCAACCAGCTCAAAATCTCTAACCTTAGTCAATCATGACTCAATTGAGGTTGAGTTTGAGGCAGTTCTAGACCATCAGCTGAGAAGCTACTTCGGTCTCATTGAGGACACTGATCCCTCATTATTCGAGCAACTGAAACGGTACCTCCAGTACCACATCTGGCGATTCCAACTCGATGAGGCCACAATGTTCCACCTCATCAGCACTCGTGGATCTCTCTTCTGGATCAACGAAGGAGAATGGAGTAGACATTGGATGAAACATCCACTCTGCTCACCGCCAACGCTCTCGGAGATAATGGATTCGATGATCAAAAGAATCCAGCTTAGTGTACCAGCTGACGTTCCTTTTCCCGATAACAAACCAGCCAACTCCTCCTGCACCCCATTCCGTGAAGATCCACCAATTGCTACAACAGATAAGATCTTCACCAGCTTGGCCTCCATGGACTTCAGAGAGCAAGAACTCTCTCAACACACTGATCGTTGTCAGTTCATGACAACTGAAGAAGCCTATGCATGCTTCTCCTCGCCCATGCCAATTCTTTCAATTCCCTCAATCCATGATGACAATCTGGCAACTGTCTTCACATTCTTGCCAAACCTATCAATACCATCGTGCGATCCACCCCAGCTTTTGGATGATGCCAAAAAGGGGGAAGATGGTAAGTATGATGATGAAAACTTAACTCTTTGGGATCAGATCCAAAGAGAAATATATCATGAGGGGGAAGCAGCTCAGCTTCAGGGGGAAGCTTGGAGAAAATTTGGAGCTCAAGAAAGAGGAGAATCAAGCAGGAAGAAATGAAACAATCAAAGAAGAGAAGTAGTTCTAACTTGCTTTCAAGAGATCATTTGACATGATTTTGATCCATACTTTATGCTTGCCCTGATACATGCCTTAAATAATATACTCTAAATACTTGAATTTTATGCTTCAACTTGCTTTAATATCAAGCATTGTGCGCTGCTCTGATACTTGGACAATCATGCACTAATTACTCAAAATGAAAGCATGACTAAAAAGAAAAGTATGTTTTGAATGCTCTGATACATGAATTTTGAATGCTCTGATACTTGAATTTCATGCTCTAATGTGCTAGTTCAAGAACTTGCCTAAGCAAACTACAACATGTTTATCAAATGAACTTTTACAGTTTTTCCATCATCATTGACAAGGTTTTGACATCATCAAAAAGGGGGAAATTGTTAGGAAAAACTATCAAGGAACCTCTAGAAAATGTTTTGATGAGATGTCAAAAGTATTTATGAAAAACTAACTAAAATTCAAGCTGAAGATCTGAGCTGACCAATCCAGAGCATCAAAGAGGAACTCAATTGAAACTGAAGTCAACCAAACTGGAAATATGGTCTACCAGCTATGAGGATACGCCAACCAATCAGAACTCAATTCAGCTGTGGATTCGAAGAGTCGAATCAGTTGAAACAAACTGACAGCTAAGTCAGCTGAGCTAAGGGAGAAAAGAAATGACTAGACTAAAGGAACTGATACGAGATCAGTTTAAACTGAAAGACTAAAAGTATCCAACTGATGGCTAAACTAAAGTAAACAGACAAATCAGCTAAAGGCCAGAACTGAAGTCAGTCAGCCTATGATCAGTCAGACTGACAAGAGAGCTTGAGAATGAATAGTCGAACTGAGCTGACAAGCTCAGAACTGCCAACTGGAGCAATAACCGAACTGGAGGAAGAAGCTCAGAACTGCAAACTGGAGCATTAGCTAAACTGAGCTGACAAGCTCAGAACTGCAAACTGGAGCAATAGTTAAACTGAGCTGACAAGCTCAGAACTGCCAACTGGAGCAATAACCGAACTGGAGGAAGAAGCTCAGAACTGCAAACTGGAGCAATAGCTAAACTGAGCTGACAAGCTCAAAATTGCAAACTGGAGCAATAGTTAAACTGAGCTGACAAGCTCAGAACTGCCAACTGGAGCAATAACCGAACTGAGGAAGAAGCTCAGAACTGGAAACTGGAGCAATAGCTAAACTAAGTTGACAAGCTCAGAACTGCAAACTGGAACAATAGTTAAACTGAGCTGACAAGCTCAGAACTGCCAACTGGAGCAATAACCGAACTGGAGGAAGAAGCTCAAAACTGCAAACTGTAGCAATAGCTAAACTGAGCTTACAAGCTCAGAACTGCCAGCTGGAGTCATAGCCGAACTAAACAAACAAGTTCAGAACTGCCAACTGAAACTTAAAATTGCTAAAACCGAAGCTCAGAATTGCCAGCCAGAGAACCCTGGAAGTTATTGCTCAACCGGCGAATCTTGGAATAAATTCTTCAAAGGAGATTCTGGAATTAAATATCCAATGAAGATCGATTGGCAAAGCAACGGCTACTTCAAAAGCTCCAGCGATCAATAAAGACCATCTGCCATTGATGAACCAACAGAGCCATCGATCAATGGAACTCAACAGTCATAAAATCACTCTTCTATAAAAGACGAGTGAATCAAATTTTTAAATAACTCTTGCCTCCCAGACTTTTCGCAATACTTATTCTTGAAGCCTTCATTCAAGCAGAGGTTTCTTTCTACCTCCTAGCTCAAGTTCAGCATTTGCTAAAAACTGCGAGAGTCCAACTGAGAAGAAGAATTCAAAGAGTCAAAACATTCAGCCAGCTGTTGATAAACCAACCAAGGCAGCCTTCTCAGTTTCAGCAATACAACGATCAACTACTCAGCTTAATTGAAGGAGCATATCAGTTGATAACCCCTGTTCAAGACTAACCTCTTGAAGATTGAAAGAGATCTAAAACCTTGTAAAGACGTCAATAGCACCTACCTTCCTAGCGAGTAGTTAAGGACTTCAAGTGTGAGTCGTCGACCCGCTGAGGTAGCGAGCAGTTACCAGGTTCAGCCAACTGTCCTTCATTGTGTAATTTGTAAAGAAACTCAAGTTATATATTGAAGTTGCCCTTCTGCGGAAGGAAGAGAGGACGTAGGAGTTTGAGACTTCGAACCTCTATAAATCATTTGTGTGCTGTACTGTTTTGATTACTTACATATCTTTGAACTATACACAAGCTCACATAATCTGCACTCAAGCTGTCCAAAGTACTTACTCTAACTATGCATAGATAAGTTTCTAACCGAGTCAAGGGCCCTTATTATTCCGCAATTGAAGCAAAAGTTTTAATCAGTTTATTCACCCCCCTCTAAACTGATATCGACTCGCCCGGGACCAACAAATTTTAATATGTTGTGTGTTTCAATTAGTGCTTCATTTCGTATGTCGAGTCCGTCGTCATCTGGTGGCCGAAAAAATCCAAACTGCCGGAAAACGTGAATAGTAAATAGGCACCGATTAATTTCAGTTTTTACCCATTTTCGCCTATTTCGGGTCGTCAAATCGAAAAAGTTTCTTCTGGAAAGTTGTTCCAAAAATTATTTCCTATAAACCTGCAAAGTTTCATGATCTCGTGGTGAGTTTTGTATAATTTTGATTATTTAATTAAAGCAGTTATTTTTGTGAGGGAAGCATGGGTTATCGAAAAATTATCAAAGTCTCAGTATTTAGTTCTCATATGTGTAAGAGTGTCCCGTATTATTTTTCATAATTTTCGGGCAAGTGAAAAGTGTAATCGAGGTCAGCTGAATAAAATGGCAAGTTATGGAAAGAGGCTTTTGTCAAATCAGTTGGTGCCATTAAATCAAGAATGACGTTTTGGAATTTATTTCCTTCTATGTCGGAATTATTCGAGGTCTCTAGAGTCGCGCAATTTATTTTTGAAGAGATTAAAATAAATAATAGCTCCATTTATCGTAAATTAAATCCCGAAAATATAGTAGTTGTTCTGAGTTAAAGATCAATCCTTGTAGGACCTGCAGAGCCTGCTAGGATTAATGAAGCTATTTTTGAGATTATCATGCTGTCATATGCTCGTCATCGAGGTGGGTAATTCTAAACTTAATCTATGGTT
This sequence comes from Perilla frutescens, assembly GCA_026008535.1. Classification (NCBI taxonomy): domain Eukaryota; kingdom Viridiplantae; phylum Streptophyta; class Magnoliopsida; order Lamiales; family Lamiaceae; genus Perilla; species Perilla frutescens. The sequence goes on along the minus strand of BRKX01000010.1, from coordinate 22,071,304 downwards.
TGAGCTAGTGAGCTCTAGAAGCATGATATGACAAAGTGAAGTTATTATGTGACATGATTATGTTAATTGTCGTTTGAGCTCTTGAGTTGATATTGGATGATATGATGTGTTATCACATAGCTAAATGATTTGAGGTATAGATGATCATGATCATAAGTTAATTTTGGTATTGATATTATTGATGAGGAAATTTATTTAGATAAATGATGTCTTGTAGGTTGATTATAGCATCCCTCATAGGCATTAAGGCTATAGTATTGATTGAGGAATACGACCTAAATGTTTCATTCTAGGTTATGATCTATGCTAGTAGGATTGAGTATTGAGGATTGAATGTTGAAGTTTTGATATTTAGGATTAAATGATTGAGATTCAATTATTTGTTAAGCAGGATTTTGAGCTCAAGGAATAGTTTTATTACATTATCATGTTGTGACATTCGAGTAACTAAAGGTGAAACATTGATGAGTTAAGGAAAGTGACTGCTGGCTAATCCCGTCGCATACTCATATTTATTGATTGTAACATTCGAGTTACCAGGTTGTGATCTTTTGATCACCAGGAAGTCACTGTTGGGTAACCCCCTTGCATACTCAGTGGGATATTTGAGGTAATCCCTCTCTTATCCTAAGGCATGCCTCAGGGTGCAGTAGACATCAGGTTTGAGCCAAGATGGGCCCAGAGGAAGTAAAAGATTTTGCAAATATGGGAAGGACTTTTGCGATTTGCTTCCCATATGCTTCCAATTAATATTGAATATTTCTAAAGTTTTACAGAGCTTTCTCATAAAATCCCACTAAGTGCATTATTACTCACGCCCCTCTTTTCAAATATTTTTCAGGTTGAGATGGAGCGATGGATGGTGACTGTGAAAGTGGGTTAGCTGCAAGATCGTGTGTTACTACCATTATTCCCGCTATATTTCTTGCTACTCTGATGAATTTGGTATTTCGTTGCTTGAGTTTTCATAAGATTCCGCTACTCTGATTATAAACAATTATTGACTCCCTAGTTAGCATGTTTCATATGCTTAACTATGTAATTAATCCAAAGAAAAGTCCTACCTTTTAATATGCATGTTTGATAATTTGTCTTTCGCCTATGAAGAGGCTTTACTTTTCAAGCATGTTGATTTTGTTTACTTTCAGTTGATCTATAACAAATCTTAAGTTGTTTTCTTGCTTTCGTCCTATGAATGGGACATTATGATTTATTTGCCTCTGACCTATTAATGGGTCTTAGCTGTTGTGACCTATGAAGAGGTCTTGTTTATTTAAAAGCCGGATTCCTATTTGTTAGTTATTGGATTCTATTTAAATTCTGATTGGCCAATGAATAGGCATCTATTTGACTTAATTAAACCATTTGACTCCTTTGATTCGCTAAAAAATGTGGATTCCTTCTAGTTATAAAGTTATGCTGCCAAAATTTTGGAGGCGCTAACTTAGTTCGATTCTAGAAACACCCCTGGATTTCTAATTAAACTACATTTTCCTTCTATTTTTCCATATAACATCCATGTCCTAATTTTCGGGACCGGGCTGTTATACATGCATTATGCTCGACAATTAATTTATTTATTTCGAAACAAATAAAAACAAATATAATCCCTAATCGAGATTTTTTTGAGGGGCTAATTGAGATTAGTAAACCTAAAAAATATGAACCCCAAAAAAACACAACATAACCCCCTAAAAACTCTAAAAAATATTAAAAAAAAACCCTAAAAAAGCATGAACTTTAAAAAAACCTAAATTCCTAAACTCTAAATACTAATTGGAATGGAAATAAATCACAATTTGAATTAAATAAACTCATGTAAGATACATAGCATACTGGTTACTTTTTAATGATATAAGTGATACTCTTTTAATTTTGAGTGATATTTTTTAGTATAATGATTGATACAGATTTTTAACATTTTTTGCGGGTCAATGCGGGTTGACCTGCGTTGATCCCCGACCCGTCTAATGGATGTATGAGTCTTTTTAGACCTGGGGTGATGAATAGGACACTTGGCCATTTACTTTTGTCCTTTTTTTGTTCGAAATTTAAATGACTAAAAATAGATACCAAAATATTTTTCTGGTAAAAAAAATATTCATATTTTTTAAACCACACAAACGATTCCGCGTGTTTTTGGTTTTTTTTTTTGGCGCTAGAAAAGCATTTTTCTTTCATTTCAAGTAAAATTATTCCTTTTAGGCCTTGTTTACTTTGGATGATAGGGATATCCCACTAATGCAATGCTAAAATTATACAAAGTTTTGTTGAAATGAATGTGTATAACACAAACATTTACATATTTTTCCTTGTGAATAAGGACTAATTGAAGGATTCATATCCTTTCATAACAAGTGGGTTATGAGTTATCCTTCATCTCCTTCATTTTATTCATATGTTTATATATTTTATCATACCATATATTTCATATTTTGTAAATTTAACTTTAAATTCATGGGATATCACACTCAATCCCATCCACCGAAGTAAACGAGCTCTTACTATATTACTACTGTAAGATTTATTATTAAATGTTACACATCCATAAAAAAACCTTCACTACTTATCTATTCAATTAAATAAAAATATTAGGATAAATATTTTTAATTGAAATGAATGATTTTCAGAATCATATTTTTCATCATCTATAATCTAAATTGATAGTTTTTAATTAGTTTTTATCTTTGAGACCAAGAATCCATAAAATTCATGATAAATATTATACTAACATATTTCATCAAGAACATATAGTATATTGTTTAAATATGATGAATCTGATTATCTTTGCAGCGGGACGAGGATATATATAGTTAGACGAGGATATATATTTGATACTGTTTTACAGTTTGATTTTAGGTAAACATTATTACTTCATTAAATATGAAATTAAATTAATTTTAATTGGTCTGGTGTACGGAATATTTATTTGTCTTCCTTTTTCCTATATTATTGAGACTATAATTAATCTCTCCTCTGCGTTACACACACGTGACGTGACTCAATTATTTACTTGCCAATTAAATATCTAAGGTCCCTATTTTCGTAAGCAGTTAGGCTTATTTAAGAATGTCACTCAATTTTCACGCAACGCCTCATAATTATTAATCAACAGAGCTAAGAGGAGGGGGGCGGTCGCCTCCCTCGTTAAAGTTTTTACTTTGACAAATTCTAAAGTATATCCACTTTACACAAGTTTTATAATGTCATTCCTGCTCCGATCCGACTCAATTTAGAAAAAGTATCATTTATATGTAGCGAACCGTAGGTATTTTGTATTTTTTGGTATTTGAAGTAGTAAAAATGAAATCTTGATACTTAAGAAATGGGGGAAATGTATTTACAAGAAATGGAAGAACAGTGGAGAAATAAAGAGGGAATCGGATTTATCTCGTTGTTCTTTTCATTCATAATTTTCATATTTATAATTTAAAGAGTCACTACAAAAAATGTCCATTCTAGCGACGGAAATTAGCGACGGAGCCGACACGGGTCGCCACTAGCGACAGGGCTAGCGACGGGGTTCCCCGTAGCTAATTCTAACGACGGGGAATCCCGTAGCTAAATTTTAAAATTTTAATATATCATTATTTTTATAAATCTAGCGACGGGGGTTCCCGTCACTACAACTTAGCGACGGGAACCCCCGTAGCTATTTTTTTTAATTTTTAATTTTTTTAATTATTTATTTATTTTTAAAATTTTATTTAATTATTTTTAAAATAATTAAACATGATTTCAATCTATTCTAATACAAATATTCTCCCTATTAAAATCATTTTTATATTTTTATTCATTTATTTTAATTTTTGAAAAAATAATATCGCAATTATACACATTTATTAATATCACATCTTTAAATTTATATTATTTCCTTATTAAATACAAATCTATACAAATTAGCTTTGTTACTATTCTTATAAATAAACTAATTAGTATATTATTATATATTTAAAACATGTATTATTTATTATAGTTACTACTACAAGATTAATCAATTATACATTAACAAACTAAAATATACTATGAAAATATATACATAATATAGTATATAATGGATTTTAATTTTTAATTATAAACTAAAGTTATTTATTATGTAAGTAAAAATAATTTAATTCATTATGATATTTAGTATGAAACACAAAGTAAGACTATTTAACCACATTTTCACCATGATATATATATATGTATGTATAATTTTTAAAATAATTTAATTAAAAACTTCTATAATCTTTCTCCATATTAAATTTATATTAGAGATATAATTTTTGTAAGCATGGATACTTAATAAGTATCACCTTAAATTATAGTTCTTATATACAGATATATAATACAATATTATATATATATATATATTTGTGCACAAATAAATATAAATATATTAATCATAATATAACACTTTTAATTTATAGAGATAAAGAAAAATAAATTATGAAAAAATCGTATAAGTATATATATTATTTAAACTATCAATATAAAATCAATTGAACTTACCCTAATGGATAAGTGCTTGGCCCCCCTTCTAGGAGGTCACATGTTCGAATCCTCTTAAGTGCATATTATACACAATTATTCTCGACGGGCTTGGGCGCGGGCCTTTCATCGGGTCGGGTCAAGGGCTCATTCACGGGCCGAGCCCCCGGGTCGGGGGCTCATTCGCGGGTCGGGCCAATCAATAATTTCAAAATTTTAAATTATAATTTTAGCTTCAAAATTTGAAATTATTGATTGGCCCGACCCGTGAATGAGCCCCCGACCCTCGCTAGATAGCGACGAAAACCCCGTCGCTATCCGCCAAACTCGTCGCCCAGGCTACGGATATAGCGACAGGATTTCTCGTCGCTATATCCATCGCTAAGCCCTGACGACGGGCGAGCCACCGTCGCGCATGATTAGCGACGGGGGTTTTCCGGTCGCTACAGTGTTTAGCGACAGGTATAGTGACGAAAAACCCCGTCGCTAGATCGGAATTTTTTTTGTAGTGAGTTCACATGGGTGTATTATAACCCTAAAAGCATAAATCATATCCTAAAATAAACATGAAATAAAAGATAACTGGGCCACTTTATTTAAAATAAAAGACACTTCTTCCAAATAAAGCTCCGGTCTGCTACTCACTCCTCGTATCTGAGCTCGACCCCCTCTTCTTCTTACCTGACTTCATCTCCAATTCAACAACATAAGATCCTAATTCAAGATTTAATTTTTCCTCCTCTTCGCAAACCTTAGCCCCAATTCTATCACCTTCGATCTTGTCCTTCACATCACCCATCCCATCTTGAGATGTTTGTCCATAAGGATCGACTTTTCCAAACACTCAGGGCCACAAATTTCGAATCCTCCTAGGTTGTCAGGTTTGTTCCCGATTTTTCCCAAAGAATCAGATTTTGCAGCACTTTTAAAGGGCCATGCTTAATTACTCACTGTGCTAGTGTTGTGTAGGGCCTAATGACAAAGAATACGTCCTCATCACAAGTAGGTAAGATCTCGGATGGCTGGATAGTACTACTCAATACCTTCTTCAAGAGCGAGACACGAAAAACAGGGTGAATCCTTGCCCCTTCAGGTAACTTCAGGCGATAGGCCACCCTCCAAATTCGCTCCATAATTCGATAAGGTTGGTGGTACCTAATAGAAAGCTTCAAATTTTTTCGAAGAACTACAGAGTTCTCTCGAAATGATTGAAGTTTTAGGAACACATAGTCCCCCACTTTAAACTCTCTTAATTATTTTTAAATCAGTACACACCTTCATGCGATTCTGAGCTGCATGTAGATTAGTTTTCAACTTCTTGAACACTTTACACTGTTGGATTACAAACAATCTGAAGTACAAGAACATAATCAAACAGAAAACAAAAATAGGAAACTAAATTGAACTATTTGTTAAACAAATTGGAATCTGGAATCGATAGAATTCTAGAAAGCCGAGTCGATGGGATCTCTCTTCGTAAGACAATTACGCCCCAGCTAGTGCTCACGGTTTAGTATTTTGTCTCTCAAAGATGAAACAACTTCGTCCTTCCGGCAATAGCACCACAATACTGTCAAGGCTTCGATAAACTAAAGAATGCAGGGACTTGGAGCAGACACTTGATGACTATATGATGCACTCATTTTTCTGTATCCTAGTGACAACTGTGTATTTTACACAACTTTTGGATATGAATTGATGACGTTTATTATATAAAGTTGTGTATTTTATATAACTTTTGTGCTTATAATGTTATCATTTGGAGTTTTTGATGTGTTTGTTAGTTTTGGAGTAATAGTTGTGATTTCATTGCATATTTGAAGCAAAATAGTTAAAGATGGACAAGAGGAATTGAAGAGGGAATTAATTAGGCTCTTGGACTTAATTATATACTTACTTAAAGTCTAATGGACTTGATTAAATGATTAAAATCTAAAGAAATCCGAAGTCCAGTGCGAAATACGCTTGGGTCGACTCGGAAAACGGGGGTCGACCCAAGCCAGTGCAAATTATAAAGGCATAGGTCAACCCAATCAAGTTCACCTGGGTCAGCCCTATACAAAATCAGTCCTCTAGGTCGACCCAATCACGTCGATCGACCAATGTGTGCGGGTCCGCGGAATGTAATTTTATCTCCAATTCAGGATTTTAAACCTAGATATAAAAAGCCTCCGAGTGACACACACCCATTATCACCATTGTATCATACCATACACTTAGAATACACCAAGAGAGAGGAGAAGAATATAGAGGCTTGCCATCTACTTGGGAAGAGGTGACAAGATTGCTAGAGACGGAGTGTTGCTGCAGAAGAGACAAGACAACTAGATTCCCCCGTGTTATTCAATTCAATTATTAATTTTGTCATGAACACTTATACTCTAGTTTTCATTGTTCATTTAATTATGTCTAGCTAATTCTATAGCTAGGTTTTAGGAATTGGATATTATGTATTTTATAATATGATTTAATTACGTTCTTCATGCTATCTTTGAGAGCTTGATTTCTACTACCTCCGTTTCAAAATGTTTGTCGTTTTGTTTTTTTTTATCTGGAATTAAGAATTAATTTTGTGGACAAATATACCCATCCCTCATATATGCCATAAAATATAATTCATCTATACTTTCCTAAAAATTAACAATATTTTCTCTCTCCATATATTTTTCTCTCTTCATATATTATAGGTAAGTTAGAATCAAGAAATCTTGTAGGATTTGAGAGGGTTAAAATTGGGAAAGAGGATGTCAAATTATATAAAACAACAAACATTTTGAAACAAAAAAAAAACCTAAAACAACAAACATTTTGAAACGGAGGTAGTATGAGTTTATTTATATCTTGTATGGATGCTTGATCACCATTTATGCATGCTAGTCATTAATTTGAAGTACTACCCAGAGAAGAATTAATGATAGAAATATAAAAATCGGGTTATGTGTGTTTGGAAGGACCGACCAAGTGAACAAGTATTGCATAGGGTTGGATATATCTTCATGTGCTAGATTGTAAGTGATGAAATATGTGAAGAACCGACTGTAGTGACGTGCACACTCTATGTTATAGTTTATGCATTTAAAAGCAGCATGATAACAAACTAGTGATTCCCCATCATTGATAGATTAAAGATAAAAGTCAGGTTGCGAGAGTTAATTAATATTGATAATTCATATAATAATCCAGTTTTCCTAAAGCCTATGTTTCCCTTTAATTGATTAATTCAATTATTTTATTTTCTGCATTTTATTTGTGTTATTTTATTTATTTCCATTCTACCTACAATCTTAGTATCTAGATGTTAATTAGGTGTTTGTGTTTGAGAATGTGAAAATAGTTGTCCTTATGGGATACGATATTCTTGGTTACCTACGTATTATAATAACGTCGTGCACTTGTGATTCACTTATTTGTTAATAAATATCATGCCACCTAGCATGCTCAGGGATATCCTATTTATAGCACTCTCCAACTTCAGGTGGGGATCAGCAAATTAGAGTTTGAGGACATTCAAACTAACTAAGTAACTTCCAGGAGTTACCAAGCACCAGTACTCCTCAGATATGTAAGTTCCACGAGTTACCAGCCTCTACTACTCTAGCATTAAGATAAGGTGTTGGTTACACCACTCCGCTAATGTTGTACATTGAATCCCCCAGAAGTTACAGACTTCACATTCAACTAGGTGAGCAGTTACTCTCCAGCCTACTAGCTCCACCAGCTCCAGATGGGAGTTATGGGTTTGAATTCCAATGTGAGCCATCAAGTGCACCCATGGACTGGATGACTGATCCATCATTTCATCGCCGACCCATTCATCAAGATGAGATGAGACCAAACCGAGATCAAGACCGAGACTGAGACTGATCGCAGACACGGGTGGATGCGTGCATATGGGCTCATAATCCACATCCTTGTGCACTTTAGATATTACACTTATGTGTTAAAACACTTAAATACACTTCTTAACTAGGTTAAAAATGAATGTGGGATCATTAAACGTGCCTTAAACACATTTTCCCACACACCATAAATATCCGATCGTGTAATCAGTTTCAACAATTAATTTCTCACTCACTGAAAATCGGATTTGAGAAAATAAAAATACTACAATTATCTACTACAAATATAGAACAATTGTATGCTATTTAATTCCTCCAAAATTAAATAACTTGGTTACAAAAAATCAGATAAAATGAGTCACGGCTCAATTTATTACATCAAATTTTCCAACGATCACCCTATATGAGAGGAAATAGCGCATGCATGGATACAGATAAGCAACCAAGTCCTCAAGAGACACAATTGCAATAGCGAAGATAGCTTTTGACCTTAAACTTTCCTTTTGCAACTCTATTGGATATATCAGCTGATTAGTGGACTCGATGCCTTAAACTATTCATCCTTCGTGTATACCGAGACAATAGGATTGACACAACAATACCTTAAACATTATATGTTCTCATGTTTATGCTCATTTCTGGCCATGGACAACCTCTTTGAGTTCATAAGTATCCAATAGAAGCGGTCTCACTTCTCACTTATATAGGTGATCTCTTTTTCACGAGTATCTTGCCATACATAACCACAGTTAGGTTCTAGAAATCATTAAAAGTCACCATAGTGATAGGTGCACACTTGGCTTGCACACCAGAGAATGGTTAAGATTTAAAATCTTCCAAATGCTACTAACCGAAAATTTGTAGGTTTGTTTTCCCTTTGTTGTTGTGTTCAACCATGTGTGCATCATAATTGGTACACTTCTTCTTTGGAGTCGTGCAATATTTGGATATGTGCCTCGACTTATCACAGTTGAAGCAATTATCGTTAAACCTTATCATTAGCTTCTTTCCTTTATCAACTTAACCCGGGTGCTTCCTTTTTGCTATTTGATGGTTTACCTCATTCCATCAAGTTAGTCTTGGCCTCGATTGGGACTCGTGGTCTCGGATCTTCCTTTCAGTTATCAGCTTCAATGCGAAGCTTAAACACAAGATCTTCAAGAGTCATCTCCTTTCATCTGTGCGTGAGATAGCTCTTGAAGTCCTTCCAACACGGTGACAACTTCTCGATCACTGCAGCAACAGTGAAAGCATCATGAAGGGCCATCTATTAAGCATGGACGTCATGCATAATGAGCTAAAGCTCTTGCAGTTGATCCATCACTGACCAGACGTCCACCATTTTGTAATCAAGGAACTTTTCCACGACGAACTTCTTAGTTCCGGCATCCTCCGTTTTATACTTATTTTCTAAAGCCTCCCACAACTCTTTTACATTTTTTACATTTGCATATACTGAATACAAGATATCAACTAAACCATTTAAAATGTAATTTTTACATAGAAAATTGTTGTTGATCCACTGGTCGTATGCCGTGCATTGGTTGACGTCCGACTCATCTTCTGCGATGACTGTAGTGTCTTTATTCACTTGGGCTGCAACTCCCAATATGGTCAGATAGAAGAGCATCTTCTGCTGCCACCTTCTGAAGTCTAGACCAGAGAACTTCTCTAGCTTCTCAGCTTGACCATGGAGAACGGTACTCATCAGTGCAGGGACAATTGATGAACTCATCATATCCAAAGCAAGAGAATGAAGTGTTTTTGTTATTTGTCTTGCGATTGTTGAATACTTTACATTGCTTCTAGATTACAAACAATCTGAAGTATAAGAACATAATCGAACATAAAATAAATATAAGAAACTGAATTGAACTATTTGTTAGGAATCTGAAATCGGCAGAATTCCAGTAAGCCAAGTCGAGGGACCTCTCATATCTGAACTCGACCCGCTCTTCTTCTTACCCGATTTCACCTCCAATTCAACACCAGAATATCCCAATTCAAGATTCAATTTTTCCTCCTCTTCGCAAACCTTAGCCCCAATTCCATCACCTTCGATCTTGTCCGTAATATTATAGTATTAAAACATATCACGTTTATATTATTGGAAAGTAGTGCTAAAAATATAAATAAAAAATGAAAAAAGTGTTGGCATTTTTGTAATTATTACTATGTTATTTTTTATTAAAAATTACATATATATATATACACACACACACATAACATTTATAATACTGAAAATATATTTATAATATTGAAAAGTATCATGTGTTAAGCCTTGTGTACTTCATACTCCCATGTACATAAGGTTTACATACATCTTGATATACAAGAAACCTTCTCTTTTACTTTAATTTACATGTATTTTTTGTGTATTTATGAGTCCTAGGGACGAACCTTAATGCTCCCCACCATCGATGAGATAAATCATGAAGTGTGTTTCAGTAAGAGAAACTTCAAAATTTATTTGTACACGGTTAATACAAACAATCGAATTTAACTTCAAATTGTTGCTAATGGACATTGAATTCTCACATAGAGTTCCCATAGCATTACTGAAATTTATTTCCCCGTCTTTATACCAACTAAGCTAGTGCATAAATTTATAAAATTTATCTCAACGAAGTAATTACTCCATTTTATTAAGATATACCACATGCGATGAGAAAATTAAAGTAAATGGTACAAGGAAATATGGACTATAATTTGGGATAGTGATAAAAATAAACATGTTTATCTTAGTGGGATGAAGAGTGATTATTGTTATTGTTGCTATTGCTGCTGCTGTTGTTGTTTACTATTATTATTATTATTATTATTATTATTTTTTTTTTTTTTTTTTTTTCTTTTTTTTTCTTTTTTTTTTTTTCCCATAAGTTCCGTTTCATGTTTTGAATATGTCGTTTCTAATAGGTTAATTTACCCACTTTTGAATAGTTAACAAAATAGTTGAGGTATAATGTCATATTTTTTTTTGTTATATATCAAATTTAAACAATATGAGAAGAAACTAATAACACATCTATACGCTTCTTTTCTTTCCCTTGCAAAATTCTTTATGAGTTCTCCAAATCATTTAGCATCTGTCATGTCCTTCTTCTTTTTTTTTTATTTTTATTTTTATTTACACACCCAACCTGTGGTATTGAAGATATTCGAATCCGTGACCTTTGGTCGATAAGCAACCTCACTCCACCACTAGGTCATTCCCACTGGAACGCATCTGTCATGTTCTAATTAATTAATATTCGTGTAAGGGGAAGTATTTTTTTTTTAATTTTTTTACTTACACACCCGATTTGTGGTATTGAGAAAATTGGAACCCTTGACTTTTGGTCTCCAAGCAACCCCACTCCACCACTAGACCATCCCCACCTGGATGTGTAAGCCGAATTATTGCTAATTTAATTTTAAATACGACATTAGGAAAATCTATAATGGAGTTGAATCCTACGATTTTTTCTTAGTCGATACTTCATATATGATGTTGTGCACTCCGTGGTGAATTTGTCGAAAAGAAAGAGTTAAGGGACGTGAATAGCAATTAACAGAAAATATAGTTGACCTTTGTGCTACATTTGAATATTTGATTTAGGTTTGGCAGATGAACATCTTTTACTTTTCAAATCATCAATAATAGAACTTTTATTAGTGATTAAGAAGGTCCTGTCAAAGAAAAGAGCCACAATTCAAAATAGTTGAAGTGGCTAGCCTCATACTATTTCTCACACCACAATTTCTAGTCAACGAGTCTAGAGCCTTTTACCCTCTTATTGCCGGTTAAAAAACAAGTCCCTCAACATTAATATATCACAATATTCACAAGCAAAATCTTTTACAACAATTTACTCCTTTTGACTGTAATTTGGTTGACTGGATGTCGATCTAATCTGGGGATAACAATGGATAGGGTATGTGGTATTACAGTACCCGTTCTCATACCCACCTTTTAAAAAAAAGTCGTACCCATCCCCATATCCGCATGAGTAGCAAATTCTATGTGCGTCACCATACCATCTCGGTACTTAACTATCAATACTCGTACTCAATGGTGGATCCAGGAATAAATCTTTGGGGAGGGGGGAGGGGGGGCGAAATTGTATTGTAAAAAAAAAATTCCACACAATGAAAGTAAATATATATTAACACGTATATTATTAAATAAAAATCACAAATTTAAATAAAATAGAACTGTATAAATATTTAGTACATTAAAAATGTTCTAAAAATTGACACTTGGTGAGGTTGTTGTTGTGCTTATTTGAGGAAGTGGTGACAACTGAAATCTGCGTGTATCCATCGATTGAAAACGCTGCAAAATCGGCTCGTTTTCAATTGTTAAAAACATATCCCTCTCAATATATACAACTAAATTGTCATTCATCCACTCATCTGCCATTCGGTTACGCAAATCAGTATTGACAATCTTCATAGCAGAAAACACTCTCTCAACAGAAGCAGTAGCAATAGGTAGCACCAAAGCCAACTCAATCATACAATAAACCAATGGAAAAATCGAACTTTTACCAGATTTAACCATTTCCTAAGAAAGAATTCCCAAGTTGCTAATTGTAGAAAATTGAGGATCCCACCTCACATTAACAATGTAATTACTAAGTTGTTGCGGAAGAAACAAACAATCGGTTGTCGAGAAGTCCCGAGGATAAAAATGAGCAAGACGCATGAGTTGATCAACATTAAATCGTGAATAAGAATCCCTCCTCGGATCAAGACACGCTATGCAATGAAGCAATTCTGTGTTAGCTTCTGAAAATCGATTATTTATTTCTTGAAAGATCAAATCAACAACCTGACAACAAGGAAAAAATGTAATTAATAACAAGTATATATTTTCAACAAATAAAATAAACAAAATATTTAGAAATAATACCTGATAAAAAATCTCAACACGATAATAATGCAAATTAGAGATGGTTTGTGCTCCAAGTTTTTTATGACCACGTCGTGATATATTAGCATCCATATCAATCTGAGCAATACCATTCAATTCACAAAATTTACCCACTTGTTGCAAAATATCTTCCCATCCATCTTCTCTAAAGTTTTGCAATTGACATTTCACGGTGTCAATCAATGACATAGCTTGAATAACATTTTGGTCTTTCTGCTGTAAAGAAAGAGACAACTCGTGTGTCACTCCTAATAAAAATTTCATCAAGTGTAGCACAAAAATAAACTCATAACTATCCATTTTATCAATCAAACCCCTTGCGATACTTCTACTTTCAGATAAAGTAGCTTCATCACGTACATTTTGCAACACTTGCTCAACTGAAGACCATAAAGAGCATAGACAGATCAATGTCAAATAATGTGAACCCCAACGACCATAAAGAGCATAGACGGATCCTTGCGGTACTTCTACTTTTTAAGACATATATATAAAAAAAAATTAAAAATGTTGGGGGGCTCCCCCCAAACCCCCCTCACATTCGCCCCTGCTCGTACTCATCATCCGCACTTTAATAAAGTAGTATTCTCTTATATGATGAACGATACATGTTCTTATAATGTTTAATGAATTTTAAAATACATTTATAAGCTCAAATAAAAAAAAAAACTCATGGTTAAATATACATTTTATGTATATATTTTTGTTAAACATGTAGTTTATATGCATTTCGGGTTTGATTTGATAGTTTTTTTTTTTACCAATGCATAGCCTTTTGAAACGAGTATTGCTTTGTTTTTTTAAATGTTGATGTGTCATAGATTTATTAATTTTTGAGTTAGATGAAATTGGAGGAATGCTTGGAGTATCGAAGATGGGTCAATATTATAGAAAATGATGAGAGAAAGTAAAGAACGAAGATCCAGGCGCCAGAGCACAACCCCGTGCTCCATAGACGATAGAGAGCTTAATTGGGTGTTGTTAATGGGGCATGACCTGTGCATTCTTTTATGGGAGAAAAATTAAAATAGCCAAAAGCAAATTTTAAACTTCTTTTCTAATCAAACTTTGTAAAATATTCTTTTCTAACCAAGCATGAGGGTAAAAGTCTAATTTACCCTTAATGAAATTTTAAAAGTGTCAGACTGCGGTTACTTTTTATGTACACACCGAAAATTTGTACACGACCAAATTTTGTACAATGGTCCAGGTTGATGTACACGACCAAACTTTGTACACAGGCCAGATTGATGTACACGGCTAATTAGACGGCCAATTGAGGTACGCGGCCATTTGATGTACACGGCCAAACTTTGTTAATTAATTAGCAAATTTAATTAATAACTAAACATTACCAATATTAATTCATATTTAAACACAACAAATTAAATAAATTTATAATAATGGCTATACAAATGTAATATGTTAACAATTATCAATATCTTTAATAATGATTCATGTTCTGTTTTTTTTTTTAAATTCAATTATGATTTTATTTTAAAAAATAAAATACAAAAAGAAATCTTGATTGTTTGTATTTCTTTGATTATGATTTTAAAAAATTCAAAGATTGAAACACGACACACGTTAATATTAATTTTGAAATTCTACCTACGAATTTAACTAATTAGGATTCAATTAGTTTTTGAAATATAATCTAATTAATTTTTCAATTAACTTTCATATTTAGCTTTTCAAAAAATTTTAATTAATATTTTACTTAATATTTGAGAGTTTTTTTTATTTATTTATTTAGGATTATCGTATGAGATGTTGAGATAAAAAAAAATTAATTGGTTTTTTAATTATGATATAATTACTTTTTTAATTAACTTTAATATTTGATTTCACAAAAAAATATTGAAAAAAAAATTGCCGGGTAGTTCACGGTCGAACTACCCGATCCTTTTTTTTTCTTTTCCGATTTGATGTACATGGCCAAACTTTGAAGTACACGGCCAAAATTTAACAAATTAAATTTCCTAATTAATTAACAAAGTTTAACATATTAATTAACAAAGTTTGACCGTGAAGTTTGAAGAAGAAGAAGAACACTGTTCTTTTTATTCTAGCCGTGAAGTTTGAAAATTTTATTCCACCCGTGAAGTTTTAAAGCACAATAAATTGACCGGTCTCACATTTCAGTGAGGGTATTATGTTGAAGCAAAAAAAGCTTGGTTAAAGAAGAAGAGTCTACAATTCTTGATTAGAAAAGAATTTTACAACATTAAATTGGTTAGAAAGATATTTTCACACTTCCTTTTTTCCAATCTAGAGAGTTTCGGCCACTTAAGCATGGGTCGTGCTGCACCAAGCACAAATCGTGCCCGTTTTTATGATTTTGGACGAGTTTTCTTCCATTATTGGGATTAAAATTCCCCCGCTATTTAAGGATTTTTTTTGGGCCAAAATTTCATCACTTTTACACAACAGGAGAGCTGAGAATAGAGAGAAACAATAGAGCAAAACTAGAGATTAAAGATTCACCCGAATGAGTTGTAATAATTATTACGATAGTCACAATTGTTTATTTTGTTTCTTTGGATTGTGAATTTACGATGAGTAACTAAATATTTAGAGATTCTAGGGATTTTTTATGGATATGGATTTATGTGGTTTTAACTAATATTATTGTTCATTTCCTTTATTTCTTCATGCTTTCTCGATCTTATTGTCTTGTATAATTGTTTGGCCAATAAATGCACTTGTGTAGTTTATAAATTATCACTCGAAAGAAGTTAATGTATTAAGGGATTAGGAATGCATAACACGAGCTTACTAGGTCGAATTAAACATTGGTAGGTTATCGTGAGGAGAATGAATTTAACCATGAGAGCCATTAGAAGTTAGATAATAATTCGAGATCGAAATATGAGAATTAGAGTTTAATCTACGTTTAGAACTTACTTGAAAGAGAGAGTCTAGATAACTTAGTGATTCTCCAAGTTTCCACAATTCCTCCCATTTTTGCATCTTGTTTTGTTTAAGTTAATATTAATGTGTTCATTTTTAATTTGCTTAAACCAAAACATTTAATTCAATTCTCTAGATAAAAAAGAAAATTAGAATTAAGTACCTAGTCAGGTTACTTATAGCCAGCCATTGGAGATACGATATATGTTCTCATCTAGTTTGACTATAATCTATCTCGTGTACATGTGAGTCGTTTTTAAGTGAAATAAAAGAGCGAACAATTTTAAATACATGTAAAAATATATCGAATACGAAGTGTAATTTATATAGATGATTGAGTAATATTACTATTTTTTTAAAACAAGACAAAATTCCATTTATAACATCCTAACTATTTTTTTTTTGTCATAGATCATTTCTATGTAATATATGTGCATATACATAAAAAATAAATATTTTTAATGTACATATATTTTGAGCATCTTCTTAAGCATAGTAGATAGAAAATTAGTAGTAATATCTAAATTTTCTGACAAATTTAATGGTATTTTTTCCATAATCATTAAAACAAACTTATATTTATAATTTTTTTGTCATATACTTTTGTTTTTTTAAATATGCATATATTTTATGTAAGAAATAATATTCTATAAGCATTTATTTATCAAGTTTGCAATATACTGATAAATAACATAACTTGTAATTTAATATTTCATGTAGTCAAAATTTTATTTGTGTTTAATTATTATTTTATTTCTAAATAAATATTTTTTAGATAATAACAAATGTCATATTTTTTTAACAAAATATAAACAAACAAATTTATTTATCATGAACTATATTTATTGAATAATATTTAATTTGTCTATCATTATTTGTAGTAAATAATCCAAAATTAAGATTAAATAATTTATAATTTTTTTTATAAAAGCTAAATCATAGTTCGATTAAAATATAGTACAAAGATTCTTCATAAAATTGTGACATTACTTAAAAAAACTACAAACATAACAATGTTGTTAGATCTTCAAAAAAATACCATATTACAATATAATTCAACACCGATAATAATAATAATAATAATAATAATAATAATAATAATAATAATAATAATAATAATAATAATTAAATATCTAATTATATATGTATGGGTATTGGGTGGATTAGGTTCTAAGGTACCAATACCTGTACCCGTACCCATCAAAATTTATGAGATTATATGTGTTTGTCCTCGTACTCATACGCATTAAATGAATCATTTTCCTACGTACCCATCATATGTAATGTTTGCGGGTACTCATATGATCTATTATCTAATGTCATTCCAAATCTCATCCACCGAATATTAAATTGAGGCAAACACTCCCATTGGATTAACTAGGGAAACAGGAGGGTAGCGGCAAGAAATATTGTAACTCTAGAATGCACTTTATTCACTCAAGAACAGCTAGCCAAAGCAAGGATGGCTAATCATTTGGGCCATGTCATTGTCCACCAGGATGATCATTAATATCTACACACACAATGGCATAGCTCTTTTTACCACTAAACTTATATTATTTTTAGCGTAGGTATTCCATGTATATAGATATACACCATACAAGGGAGCTCAAATTACCATAATCTCAAATAAGGCATGAAATCTGCTCGCATGGATAGAGAGCATAAACCATTTGATAAGTATGTATTTTATTCTTACCAATTACTTCTCCAGGGTCGAAAACCTTGTTTTCAAAGACCACATAATGTTTGGCCTTCCAAATGAAATAAATCGATGTTGCAATGGCTATTTTTTCAATCTTTGGAGGATTGCAGATCCTCTCTTTTCCCTCTTACACCATTTTAAAGCACTTGGAATAGTTGTGTTGCCACATTAGATCATCATACAATCTTTTATTGCTCGCAAAATTGAACCTACTATCATATCACATTCAAAGAAGAGATGGTTAGAATATTCTAAAATAAAATCACAAATGTGGCTTACCTGATCTATTTACAAGTATCCAAGTCAGTCTCTCGTAGCTAATCTCCCACATATTGCTAGCCACATTCAGAAACAGTATTTTTTAGGGGTAAAAATGTTCTAAATTAAGGAGTTTAAAAGTTTATGTTCCATATTTCTTCTCAGCCAGTTGTAAGTTGTTGGGTATCAAGCCTAGCCGGGGGTTCACCACTTTTTTCCCAACCTCTTCGGTTCGTTCTCACAGTCGCTCAAGCAACTTGAGATCTCAGATCGATAGGGTCAGCCTCTTGAGTCTCAGATCGAAGCTTCTTCACAGACTCACGGTTGGTTTCATCAAGTGGGACAATCTACAGAACAGTAGGGTTAGAACTTGAGCAGCAGAACTAATAACAAGAACTAAAGCAAGAAAATGCAGAGTACATAAAAGAAAAATAGAAATAATGAAAAATATTGAGTTGAGAAGTTGAAAAATTTGTGTCTCAAAGACACTAGGCTCAGATCTTCCCGTCGAGGGCCACTGCAACTTCCGGCGACAGAGACCCAGGCACAAAAGGGGTTAAACAGTGGGATCGGTGGCTTTGAAGCCCTCTAAATCACTCTCACAGGGTAAGGCTCACACTTGTTCTCACCACACAGCCACTCAGGGATCCAAGATGCAGGATTCCGGCCAAAGAACGGAGAAGAAGGCTTTACAGAGCTCAAGGAGTCGAGAGATCAGAGGTAGGGCTTAAGGGAGATGAAGAGGCGCGAGTGATTAAGTAGAGAGAGAGAGAGAGAGATCAGATTATGAAAAGTAGGGTTAGGGAATTATATATAGTAATTTAGGTTAAACAGTAAACGGGCCATCAACTGGGCCAAAAAGAAAAAATAAAAGGAATGGGCCTAGAGAGATAAAAGGGCAATGGGCCAATCTCCACATATCCACCTTTGGCACATTGGTCTTTTGTGTCACCAAGGAAGTGTTTGCCATCTTTTGGAGTTTGACCATCACAGCCTTTTTACTGATACTTATCACCAATACAAAGTATGAGAGGGAGAGATAAATGCTATGCATATTTATCTCAGTCTCAACACTAGAGACCAACCCAATCAATCCATCTCCTTCCATTCAATGGCTTTCCTTGATTGGATTGTACCTAGCATAGTACCAACAGGGTCAATAACAACCAAATCTCAGAGATGCCTTTGAGGACAGATCAGGTATCCAGGTATAAGCCTGGAGTACCATCATTTCCCATTTCAAAATTCAACCAAGATCCATTTTCAGGGATCTCTTACAGGCCTCCAGCTTTGCGACTGAAAGACACTTAGTGCCCATATCTGCAGGGTTGAATTCTGAAGGGATTTTGTCCAAGAGCACTTCACCTTTTTCCACAACATCTCTGATGAAGTGGAATCTCACATCTATGTGTTTTGTCCTGTCATGAAACACTGGGTTCTTGCGGTTGGGGTTTTTTTCGAATTAAACCACCGCAGGATCATTTGGTTGTTCATTAATCCATGTTCATGAAAATCATAATTTTATGTCACATGCATGTTTATCACGTCAATCACAAAACCATACAAAACGAATCTAATGAAGCAGAATACATAGATTCGAATTACTTACAATTGTCAGATGGTCTGAGGACAAGATTAAAGATCTAATCTTGTTGTTGAATGAATAATGATAGGCGCCACTTATGTCAATTAAATCGGCCACCACAGTATTCTACTCCAAGATCTTCTGTTGTATTCCTGGACTGTATCTAGATTCAGAGTGGGCTGAAATCTACTGGATAGAGTAGTGAAATCTGTGGATAACTTTGAGAGACAAAGAGGGGCAGATTTCTTCTACTTCAATTTTCATCCCCCCTCCCCTTAAATATAGGGAGGTGGGTGAAAATTACATCTCCAAACCCTACTGGGTTTGGGCCTCTATCTCAAGTTCTATATCCAGTCCACTATCAGTCAATTAGGCTACAACAAGGATCTAGAAGAATATTAAATTAGCCCACTAATTTATTGAATATCCAATATCCAATAAACTTAGGATATAATTAAATAAATTAAGTTTTACTTTTATTCCACTAAAGAAGTAAAACTGACCTACCAATTTAATACATATTTACGAATATGCTTTCTCCTTTAGTCCAGTCATTCCTCGTGTTTAAGATATAATGTTCATTAATTAATTATGTCAACCTCTGACATCTATAATTAATTAACATCCAAAACCTTGAGTAGTACCACACAAGCTTTATCATGTAAGGAATAAATTCCACCTGCAGGGTTTTTACATGAACTTGTGTTTTCTCAAGAGAACATCATCAACCTGGCGCACCGGGACACGGTGCTAATGTATACTGCTTGAGACATCATGTATACATTGTTATTACCCAAGATATCGAATTTGATCCATGAAAAGATCTCACTCATTGATAAATCAAAGTAATAAATAACGCACACATATGCTCGCCAATATCACATGAGTTCAGAACCCAAACTCTGTGGATCTTTATTCTCTCAGTAACTAGGTCAGAGACAGAGAATAATATCCTATCGTGATCCTCCTCAATACACTAATGAGTGTACTAGAATAATCAGTTAGTCAAGATAAACTAATTTATCAGATTATTCTACGGTGTACCGATGGTGTGTTCAGGACCATCTAAGCCGTGAGCTCTTTAATACATTACAAGGTTCTAATGATATGATCTTACCCTGTGACTCCCCACACCATATCATCTACAATGTAAGTATATGGAACATTGCATAGAACAATTATAGAACATAATCTAAATGCAAACAGTGACCGCAATAACTTTCATTTCATATCATCATATCATCAGAAAAGTATACAAACACAGGTCTTCCAGTATACAAAACTAACAATCTCCCACTTATACTTGAAGCATGTCTTTCAAGCATTATAACTAACTGGCTAACTCTCCAATCAAAAACTATCAACTCAAACTGCGCCACCAGGTCTACATCTCACTCCCATTTTCTCCACGTGACCATGAAAGGTCTTAGCCGACAGGCTCTTCGTGAATGGATAAGCCAGGTTGTCCTCCAATGCAATCTTGACCACCGTCACGTCTCCTCTCTTAACGATTTCTCGTATAAGATGGTACTTTATCTCTATGTGTTTACTTGCCTTATGGGCTCCGTGTTCCTTCGAATTTGCCACTGCACTAGAGTTATCACAGTATATCGTGATAGTCTTAGGTAAATCAGAAACCACACCCAAGCCCACTAGGAACCCGCAGATCTAGACAACCTCTTTTACAGCCTCAGAGGCAGCTACATACTCGGCTTCCATGGTGGAATCCGCAGTACATTTCTGCTTAATGCTCCTCCATGCGATGGCTCCACCTCCTAATGTAAACACATAGCCCGAGGTAGACTTACTCTGATCTTTGTCGGATTGAAAATCTGAGTATGTGTAACCCAAAGGCACTAGACTATCAGAGCGAAAAACCAATATGTAATCTCAAGTCCTTTTAAGGTACTTGAGAATGTTTTTGATCGCAGTCCAGTGACCTTGTCTAGGGTTAGACTGATATCTACTTACCATGCCAACGACATAGCATATATCAGGCCTAGTGCATAACATAGCATACATCAAACTTCCCACAGCCGAAGCATATGGTGCTTTCTTCATTTTCTCTATCTCAGACTCTGTTTGGGGACACATTTCCTTGGATAGATGAATTCCATGCCTGTAAGGTATAAAACCTTTCTTGGAATTTTGAATGCCAAACCTAGCTTGCACTGTATCGATATAAGTCACCTAGGACAGACATAACATCCTTTTTTGGCGATCTCGAATGATCTTGATGCCAAGAACATGTCTGGCTTCACCCATATTCTTCATATCGAACTGCTCGGACAACCACATCCTAATGTTTGACAACGCCTTCTTACTGTTTCCAATAACCAAGATGTCATCAATATAAAGTACGAGGAATGCCACCACGTTTCCATCACATTTCTTGTACACACAGCTCTCATCCAGACTTTGCACGAATCCATATGACTGGATAACCTCGTCAAATCGGATGTTCCAAGATCTTGATGCCTACTTAAGTCCATAAATGGATCTCTTAAGCTTACACACCAAGTGCTCTTGGCCCTTAGCAATGAATATCTCTGGTTGCTTCATGTGGATGTTTTCTTCAAGAATTCCATTTAGAAAAGCTGTCTTGACATCCATCTGCCAAATCTCATAATCCAAATGAGCGGCAATGGACAAGAGAATCTGGATTAACTTAAGCATGGCTACCAGCGAAAAAGTTTTCTCATAATCGATCCCTTCTTTCTGAGTATACCCTTTTGCCACCAATCTTGCCTTGAAGGTTTCAACCTTCTTATCAGATCCTCTCTTGCGCTTGTAGAACCACTTACAGCCAATGGGTTTTACCCCATCTTGTGGTTCTACAAGTTCCTAGACTTGATTGCGATCCATATATCCAATCTTAGACCCCATTGCAGTTTTCTAAGAATCTGCATCTTTATCTTGAATTGCCTCATCATAGGTCCTGGGATCCAATTCATTGAGACCCTCTGGCAAATTTGAAGCCTCTCCCAGACCAATGAATCTATCAGGTTGGCGTACAACCCTCCCACTACGATGAGGCATTTTTTGTACTTCTGTGACACGTTGTGCAGTGTTTGGTGGTTCCTCTTCTTGTACAACAGTTGTCTATGCGTAGTGTTTTCAGTTGGTTTAAGAAAGTATAAGTGTTCATCCAATGTGCCAGAACAGATAAAATGTTTACCACTAAAGATAACTACTTTGTTATCAAAAGAAACAAAATATCCATCCATAATCAATTTAGAAACTGAAATCAAGTTTCGCCTAAAACCAGGCACATAAAGACAATCTTTCAAAACCAAAGTTCTATCACTACTGAAAGGTAAAACAATGTCTCCCACTGCAACAGCCGCCACTCTCGTAGCATTTCCCATGTAGACGGTGATCTCATCCTCACTCAGCTGTCTTTTTACCAAGAACCCCTGTAAAGACATGCAAACATGATCAGTAGCTCCAGTATCTACTACCCTCGACTGGGTAGAACAAGTTGCTAAACATGTTTCTACAACCAGAGTGTGAGATGTACCTCTCTTCTTTTTCTTGTTAGGACACGCCGCCTTCTAGTAACCTGGTTAGCCGCACTTGAATCATTTAATCTTAGATTTGAATTCCTCAGGAGAAATCTTTGCCTTTGGCTTCTTTACCTTAGGTGCCTCATCTGCAGCCTTCTTAGGTGCGTTTCTCTTCTTCTTTTTTCCACCAGAAGAAGACACCCCTTTTTCAGTTATGTGGGCCTGAGGATCTCTCTTTTGGAGCAATTCAGCCACCTGAAGATCTATGAGCAGTGCAGTCATGCTGACATCCCTTTTAATCATGTTAAAATTCAGCCTGAATTGCTCAAACTTCGAGGACAAGCTATGAAGAACAATGTCGATTTGAGAATCGCCATCTAGCTCTCCACCCAAGGTCTCGATCTCAGATAAATATCCCATCATCATGAGAACGTGATCCGTAACAGGTGTGGAGTCAGACATTCTCACATCCATTAGCTTCTTCATTGCCAAATGGTGTGCCGAGCGGTTCTGATGACCGAATAGCTGCCTAAGATTGTAAATGATATCATAAGCGGTTTTCATAGGCTCATGCTGATGTT
The DNA here is from genome assembly GCA_026008535.1 of Perilla frutescens. Lineage (NCBI taxonomy): Eukaryota > Viridiplantae > Streptophyta > Magnoliopsida > Lamiales > Lamiaceae > Perilla > Perilla frutescens. The sequence goes on along the minus strand of BRKX01000010.1, from coordinate 22,047,529 downwards.
GCAACACACTTGACATAGATACCAAGATGTAACAGTGCACTATCTCATTAGACCTAACCCACTTATCATATGCAACCTTTTGGGCTTCGTCAGAACACTCATCTGGCTGTGGAGGACAAACCTTATCAAGCACAAACTTGTGTCCCTCATCGACAATTTTATTTTCTTTGAGGATTGAGGACAGATTGGAGAGTGCCATTAATGATATGAAATAACTGAAACTAAAACATGCAGTACAGTCACATAACACGTTTAGGATAAACAGTATATTATCGAAAACCTCACAAAAATTATATACTTTTCCACTGACACTTTAAAAAATGTCTTTTATAAGGCACGATAATGTGGACGTTTATAAAATTAATTTTTAAATAGGTTAAACCTTTAATTTGCCTTCAGTTGAGTTTCCTTACAACAAGTAAATTGATAGCCGTATAATAAATACGGTCATGTAATCGTCTAACTGATAAGCCACGATCGTGTGGACGTTTATCAATAAATTACATCTAAGTGTGCACGCCATTATCTTTGCACCAAGGACACAATTCGAATTTAACTGCTCCAGATGGAGGAGTCAGTTAGTTCTAATAATGTTCTACAGCTATCCATTTAGGAGATTTAATTTCTAGAGAAATTTGTGATATGACACATCCGATATGGAGGAAGACCGATGTCAACTCGCATGCCCATCACTTCTCAATTAAACCAGATATTAATGCAGACCGTATGAGATTTCTACATACTTTGGTATGAATCTCTCCCATTTAGTTATTTATGTTTGAGGTTTCATTTTATCCCATTATCGAACATGCAAACATCACATAAAATGATAAACAACCATTGCATGCTTCAACATAATAAGCAACAGTAATATTCCAACTATCATGGCTTATATCTCATGTTGATTGATGAGATAAAACTGGAAAGTCAGCTCTGGAAATAGGGCTTGGCTGCCACCCCCTTCACCGCGCCTCGCCGAAAATCCTAGCCTCATTTAGGGTTTCAGGACGTGAACCGGTGAACCTTCCTTTCTTGGTGTTGAACCACTTTCCTTCTTTGAGTTGATCTCCGATCTTTATTCAATACAGACTATCTATTCCAAAAGGAAAAATCTAATATTGCTAGAATAAAAATTACAACTCAAAAACTCGGTCTAACAGCTTTATATCTATTACATTAAAACAACGTAAAATAAAACCTAGACCTAATCCATGGATTTTCTCGTGGATTAAAATCACGTAGCCAAACCGGCATACGTCCAACATTCATTCAACATAAACATACATCACATAAAATAAAGGAGCCATGATAGTTGGTGAACCTGCAAACAAACACAGTCTACAAAACCAACAATCATATATTATATGATCCACATAAAATAACATATGATATCTATGCATGAATATTAAAATTAAATTTTTACAATTAATTAAATTAATTAATTCGATATTATCCACAAAATAAAATTGGAAATTAAAATAATTATCCACCAATTTATAACTTGTATATTTCGAAAATATCACTGAAATAAATCTGGAAATTAATTAAAATTATCCACCAAATTTATTTAATATTTTCAAGCTACCCTAATTAAATAATAATTGGATATCTCGATATAAATCAAAAATCTAATTCAAATATTATCCATAAAAATCTAAATCTTTAAGGATAAGGTTTGAAGATTTGATCCACTTCAAAATCTTCCAAAAACTTATCCAAAATTAAATTCTTATTACAATTGGATTTTGATCATTATTTGTATATATCCAAAAATCACCTTATCCAATTTTAATCAAAAATTTCGAAAATCATCAAAATAATAAATCTGGAAATTTGATCCACTTCAAATTCTTCCAAATTTAATATTCTATTTTCAAATCTATCTAGATTAAAATTAGGTAAATTAAGATATACATCAAATAACATCAAATCTTAATCCAACATCCATAATTTTCGAAAACCATCATTAAATAAATCTGAAAATTTGATTTTCATCAAAACTTCTCCAATTTTATTTAACAATTTCAAAAATTACCACTATATTTCACATTTGGAAATTTTAACATCAATCAAAAAACTATTCCAAATAATATAGCTAGGTTTCGAAATTTTCAAGAAAAATAAATCTGAAAATTTTGATCCACTTCAAAAATTACCAAATTTAAAATTCCAATTTCAAACCTATCTTGATTAGAATTAGATAACTTTAAGATAAACATCAAAAGTACCAAATCTAATTCCAAACATCATGATTTTCGAACCACACCTAGAATTAAATCTGAAAATTTGATTTTCATCAAAAACCATCCAAGATTAAATTCAAAAGTGCCGAAAATCATAGACAAAAAATTAGGGAATTTTATCCTTAATTTTTGAAAAATTGAGCCTCAAAATTTTCGAACCTTGTGAGAAATAAATCTGAAAATTTGAAGAACATCAAATATCATCCCAAATCTACATCCATAGTGGCCGAAAATTTCAACCATTCAAAACTAGAATTTTTGATTTTTACATCAAAATTCTTCCAAGTTTTGAATGCCATAAAATTGAAATACATAGCTAATTAAATCTGAAATTTAAACACCAAAAATTTATCATCAAATTTAATCATGTAATTCGAAATCATGCCCAGATTAATCCTAGAACAGTTCCAAAACCCGCTCTGATACCAGTTGTTGGGGTTTTTTTCGAATTAAACCACTGTAGGATCATTTGGTTGTTTATTAATACATGTTCATGCAAATCATAATTTAATGTCACATGCATGTTTATCATGTCAAGCACAAAAGCGTGCAAAATGAATCTAACGAAGCGGAATACATAGATTCGAATTACTTACAATTGTCAGACGGTCTGACGACAAGATTAAAGATCTAATCTTGCTGTTGAATGAACAATGACAGGCGCCACTTATGTCAACAAAATTAGCCACCACAGTATTCTACTCCAAGATCTTCTGTTGTATTTCCGGACTGTATCTAGATTCAGAGTGGGCTGAAATCTACTGGATAGAGTTGTGAAATCTGTGGATAACTTTGAAAGACAAAGAGGGGCTGATTTCTTCTACTTCAATTTTCATCCCCCCTCCCCTTATATATAGGGAGGTGGACGAAAATTACATCTCCGAACCCTACTGGGTTTGGGTCTCTATCTCAAGTTCTATATCCAGTCCACTATCAGTCAATTGGGCTACAACATGGATCTAGAAGAATATTAAATTGGCCCACTAATTTATTTAATATCCAATATCCAATAAACTTAGGATATAATTAAATAAATTAAGTTTTACTTTTATTCCACTAAAGAAGTAAAACGGACCTACCAATTTAATACATATTTACGAATATGCTTTCTCCTTTAGTCCAGCCATTCCCCGTGTTTAAGATATAATGTTCATTAATTAATTATGTCAGCCTCTAACAGCTATAATTAATTAACCTCTAAAACCTTGAGTAGTACAATACAAGCTTTATCACGTGAGGAATAAATTCCACCTACGGGGTTTCAACATGAACTTGTGTTTCCTCAAGAGAACATCATCAACCTGGCGCACCAGGATACGGTGCTCATGTATACTGCTCGAGACATCATGTATACATTGTTATTACCCAAGATATTGAATTCGATCTACAAAAAGATCTCACTCATTGATAAATCAAAGTAATAAACAACGCACACATATGCTCACCAATATCACATGAGTTTAGAACCCGAACTCTGTGGATCTTTATTCTCTCAGTAACTGGGTCAGATACAGAGAATAGTATCCTATCGTGATCCTCCTTAATACACTAATGAGTGTACTAGAATAATCAGTTAGTCAAGATAAACTAACTTATCAGATTATTCTACGGTGTACTGATGGTGTGTTCAAGACCATCTAAGCCGTGAGCTCTTTAATACATTACACGGTTCTAATGATATGATCTTACCGTGTGACTCCCCACACCATATCATCTACAATGTAAGTATATGAAACATTGCATACAACAATTATAGAACATAATCTAAATGCAAACAGTGACTGCAATAACTTTAATTTCATATCATCATATCATTAGAAAAGTATACAAAGACAAGTCTTCCAGTATACAAAACTAACACTTGCACAATTGTATAGCAGATTGACTGTCCGAGTAAAGTAATGGTTTATCATCAATAAATTTTATTTCAGACAACATACCATTGAGCCAAATGGCTTCTTTCACAGCTTCAGTTGTAGCAATATATTCAGACTCAGTAGAGGACAAAGCAACAATACTCTGCAGTTGTGATTTCCAACTGATGCAAGAATCACATAATGTAAACACATAAGATGTTGTTGACTTTCTTTGGTCTCTGTCATTTGTATAGTTAGAGTCAACATATCCCACACATTTCACACCGTCAGCAGATTTAGAAAAGGTTAAACCACTAGTCATAGTGGATTTTAAATATCTCAGAAACCATTTCAGAGCTTCCCAATGAGGCTGACCAGGATTAGCCATATATCTACTCAAACAAGAGACATCATAAGTAATATCAGGTCTTGTGCTAATCGTTAAATACATTACAGAACTAATGGCATTAGTATAAGAAACATCTTGCATATCATTTATCTCAGACTCATTCTTAGGGGATTGGTCTTTACTTAGCACTAAATGAGATGCAAGAGGTACAGAGATAGGTTTATAATTTTCCATGTTGAATTTCTTTAATACTTGATCAACATATGCAGTTTGATGCAGCACAAGGGTGTGATTCTTCCTATCTCTGTTAATATTCATGCCAAGGATCTTTCTAGTATCACCAAGATCTTTCATATCAAAATTTGCACATAAGAAACTCTGAACATGCTTGATAGTTTTCAAATATGGACTAATCAAGAGCATATCATCCATATAGAGTAGAAGAAACATAAACACTTTAGATTGCATGTAATACAAACAATGATCAAATTTGCTTCTAGTGAAGTTCATGCTTTGCATACACTTGTCAAATTTAATGTTCCACTGCCTAGGGGATTGCTTCAGGCCAAACAAAGATTTCTTAAGCAAGCATACATGATTTGGAAAAGATTCATCAATAAAGCCCTCAGGCTGGTGCATGTATATATTGTTTTCAAGTTCACCATGTAGAAAAGCTATAGTCATATTCATCTGCTTAAGTTCCCAATCAAAATGAGCAACCAAAGCCAGCATTATTCTAACAGTTGTAAATTTAACCACAGGAGCAAATATTTCATTGTAATCAATTCATTCTTTCTGTGTAAAACCCTTGGCAACAAGTCTGGCTTTGTATCTTACATTATCAATCTCTTGCTTAATTTTAAACAACCACTTTTACTCAACAACAGAGCAGTTTTCAGGTTTTTCAATAAGGATCCAGGTGTTGTTATCATGCAGAGATTTGATTTCACAATTTATATCAGTAAGCCATTTATCAGACTCAGGGGAATTTACAGCTTCAGAGAAGGTTTTGGCTTCAAATTTATCAACATTACTGAACACATTGAAAGCATATAGTGACAAGTTGTAATCATCATATCTTGCAGGCACTCTTACATTTCTTCTAGGTCTATCCCTAGCAAGTTGATAATTACTTAAGTTTTCATGTTCAAGAACAGGTTCAGAAGTATTTTCAGGCTCATTTTCTGAGTTTGAACTGGTCTTAGTATCTGAAATAGTCATATTATTAGTTGGTTTATTGTCAGGTTCATTATTAGACATAGAGCCATTCACATCAATGTCATCAATCACAGATTCATGCATGTTTTCAATATCATTATTCTGCATGTCAAACTCAGGAGGAACAGGAGTGGGGTCATCCACCTTATTAGGAACATCAGGAGAAAATAAGAAATCATAAAGATTTTGATTCAGATTGTGCAATTTCTCCACCTCACTTGGAGTAGCAGAAGGTGAGGTTTCAGATAATCATGGAAAATCAAGTTCATTAAACAACACATCCCTGCTTATGCATGACTTAAACCCAGGTACACTTTTATCCCAAAGTCTATAACCTTTGACACCTTCTGGATACACAAGGAATATACATTTTCTTGCCCTAGGTTCAAGTTTACTCAATTTCTGATGCACATAAGCAGCACATCCAAAGATTCTCAGATTATTCAAGCATACATGTTTGTTTAAGAACATAGATTCAGGCAATTTTCCATGCAGAGGAATAGAGGGAGATCTATTAATAAGATAGCATGCAGTCATGAGAGCTTCACCCCAGAATTGTTTTCCTAATTCAGATGAAATTAACAAACTCCTAACTCTCTCAAGGAGAGTTTTATTCATTCTTTCAGCCACTCCACTCTGCTGAGGAGTGTAAGGCACAGTTTTATGTCTCTTTATGCCTCTTACAGAGCACCAACTATCCATAGCTTGATTACAGAATTCCAATCCGTTATCAGTTCTGAGACATCTAATTTTCTTTCCAATTTGAATCTGAATTTCTATAGCCCATTTAGAAAATTTTGTAAATATATCAGACTTGTTTTTCATCAGGAATACCCATGCTTTTCTAAAGAAATCATCAATGATTGATAAGAAGTACATATTACCACCATGAATGGGCTCCTTAGAAGGGCCCCATACATCAGCATGCAAATATTCCAATATCACATAACTAACATGCTTCCTAGGGTATGGCATATCAATAGGCAAAGGCACTTTATGATGTTTACCCATAACACAAGGCTCACAGAATGACAAGCTTGTTATTTTATCATTACCAAAGGCACCAGATTTATGCAGAATTTCAAGCCCTTTATTACTCATATGCCCTAGTCTAGCATGCCACAATTTAGTTTTATCTTCTTGCACAGTATTAACAATAGGCAGAGGCACAGACTCAGCTTGAACTGCATATAAGTCTCCTTTTCTAGGAGCATTGAAATAGAGCATGGAATCTTTTTCAAATTTAAATCTCAGGTAATTCACAAATCCATCAAGCATATTATCAGCAATCTTAGACACAGAAAGCAGACTAAAATTCAGTTGAGGCACATATCTAACATCATTGAGAGTTAACATGCTTCTATTTTCAAATCTTAGACATATATCACCTCTTCCAAGAATTTCACAGTTTTGACCATCAGCCAATGTAACATGTCCAAAATTTATGTAATGCAAGTTGTGAAACATGTGTTTGAATGGTGTGACATAGAAAGTGCAGCCAGAATCAATCAGCCACTCATTATTGTGCACATTCTTGGAGATATCATTAGTATAATTGATGAATTGAAAATCATAAGCATCATGAACCATGTAAATTCCATCATCATCATCATCATCATACACATTGTTAACATGTTGTTTGGGCTCATAGCTTTTGTTTCTTTTAGATATTTTGCATCTGTTAGAGAAGTGACCAGGTTTACCTCAATTCCAGCATGTCTTTCTAGGTTTTTGATCAAAATTATGGTTTTGAACATGATCTTGAGCATGATTATGATTAACAGGAGCATAATTCTGAATCTGATAATGGTTTTGCTCTCTCTTATGTCTTTCAGCAGCAATCACACTTTGATTTTCAGGATTTAAGGGTTTATTGAAAACATGGTGATGATTTCTATTATTATTTCTATTCACATACATAATTTCATTATGCGAAGGCTGAGATTTCAATTTTTTCATTTCACTTTCTTTTACTTTAAGACCAGTAACAATCATATCACAATTTACTTTGGAACCACCATATTTAAGAGTAGATTTTACTTCAGCCAAAGATTCAGGAATAGAACCAAGCAACACTTGAGGAGCATATTTTTCAAGGGAATCATCACCAGCTAATTTCAGGTCTTGCAACAATTTATAAAACTCATCCATATTAGAATCAATATCTTTAGAAGCATCTATTTAAAAGGACATAAATTCATTTTGCAGAGACCACACTGATTCTTCTGAGGCAGCAGTATATAAAGAAATCAAATTATCCCACAACTCTTTAGCACATTTATGATGAGACACCTTTCTGACCACAGTGCTACTCAGATTTAACAAGATAGTGACCCTAGCACTATCATTCATTTCATGTAATTTTTCATCTTCCATAGAAGCATCAATTTTTGTAGAAATTGCTTTATTGATTTTTTCTTTTGTCAAAATACATTCAATCTTGGTTTTCCAGTCCTGAAAATCATCTCTTCCATTAAAAGGAACCATATTCAAATTATTCATGATGAATGCAGGCATAGAGGCAAGAGAAAACCAGGAATCCACCAAAGATTACTGCAAAACACTCACAAAGGTGCCCGAAGGCCAAGAAACACTCCAGAACACTCTCAAACTAGGAGATAAAACTCCAAAACACTGAAGAAAAGTTCTCCGGGGAATATAGTACTGAGGCTAGCCCAGTTCTCAGCACAGATTTATCTGTGGAGCAAGGGGTCACTCGGGACAATCCCATACTTGATTCAGCCAATGATAACTGACTTAATAATCAGAGTCAGTTCACAGGAACTCAAAAAACGCAGAGTTCCACTCAGATTCTACAAAGATCACAAAAATACCACAAAATACAAGAATCAAACAGACATAAACCAATAAGAACAGACAGAGAATAGCCACAGAACCTCAAAACCACAGAGATCACAACAGAAGGCAGATAGAACACCAGAACTCACTCAAGAACACCTTTCCTAACCCTGCTATCCGGGCAACTCATACGAGAAGACCCACAGGGAAATTCAGACGATCCGGGCCGTAAGCTAGGGTTGAAGATGGCCTTGAATACCAAGGTGTTTCAAGAGAAAACAAAACGGAAGTAAGTTTAAGGCAGGATCGCGAGATACCACACACAGAGTTTTAGGGTTTAGAGAGTATACCAGAGACGGCTCTTCCAGGTAGGGGAGAGGCCGGACTTACTCTTAATAGCCTTGCCCGTCGGGGGTGAAGAGGTGCAGCCCTTACTGGTGGCGGGGTGAGGCGAATGGAGGTTGGAGGGTACCCCTGGCTAGGTCCCCGTGGCTCTGATACCACTGTTGGGTAAGAAGCCTAGCCGGGGGTTCACCACTTGGTTCCCAACCTCTTCGATTCACTCTTACAGTCGCTCAAGAAACTTGAGATCTTAGATCGATAGGGTTAGCTTCTTAGAGTCTCAGATCGAAGCTTCTTCACAGACTCACGGTTGGTTTCATCAAGTGGGATAATTTGCAGAACAGTATAGTTAGAACTTGAGCAGCAGAACTAATAATAAGAACTAAAGTAAGAAAATGCAGAGTACAGAAAAGAAAAATAGAAATAATGAAAAATATTGAGTTGAGAAGTTGAAAAATTTATGTCTCAAAGACACTAGGCTCAGATCTTCCAGTCAAGGGGCACTGCAACTTCCGACGACATAGACCCAGGAACAAAATGGGTTAAATAGTGGGATCGGTGGCTTTAAAGCCCTCTAAATCACTCTTACAGGGTAAGGCTCACACTTGTTCTCACCACACAGCCACTCAGGGATCCAAGATGCAGGATTCCGGCCAAAGAACGGAGAAGAAGACTTTACAGAGCTCAAGGAGTCGAGAGATCAGAGGTAGGGCTTAAGGGAGATGAAGAGGCGCGAGTGATTAAGTAGAGTGAGGGAGAGATCAGATTAGGAAAAGTAGGGTTATGGAATTATATATAGTAATTTAGGTTAAACAGTAAACGGGCCATCAACTGGGCCAAGAGAGAAAATAAAGGGAATGGGCCAAGAGAGATAAAAGGGCAATGGGCCAATCTCCACATAAGTGATACGGCCCGAGTCGAGGAAGAAATTGATCCAATCAAGGTGCTAGAAGGATCGATTACAAGAGCAAGGGCCAAGAGGTTTAAAGAGAGCTTAAATGGCTTCATTTGTAAAATCTGGAGTCAAGAGTCAACCAAGCGACCTGTGGAAGGAGTAGAACCCCAAGAACAAGTGGAAGATGTTGATCTTGAATTGCAGCATGGCAGGATGCGAGTCACGGCACGAGCCAGGACGTGAGTACCCGGTCGCGCCAAAAGGCGCGAGTGTCAGCGCAACCCAAGGCGCGAGTGGATCGTAATGACACATGAGGGTGTTTCTCTTTGGGTAGGGCGCGAGTGTTAGCGCGACCCAAGGCAAGAATGGACCGCAATGACACAGGGGTGTGTTTTGCTTTGGGCGGGGCACGAGTGATAGCGTGACCGGGACGCGACTGACCCTCAAACTAAATCATAAATCTAATTATAGCTCAATCTCTAATCTAATTTGAAGTACAATCTTCTTCTACTTCAACAATAATATTTGAAGATCTTTCAATTTTATGTTCATATTTCATTTTTAAAGTCTTCATTATTTATTAAAAAAATATCAACATTATAATATTATACAATTAAATAATTTAAAACATGATAAATAATAGCTAGCTAGTAAAAAAATATATGAGAAAATAAAAAGGGTAAAACTAATATAATTAACATCACACACTAAGAACATCCGAGTAATAAAGAAAAAACAAAAATTATGTACATTTTATGATAATAATATTCAACCTTAGTTTATTTTTTCAAAAATAATAATTTCAAATTACATCACAATTATTTTTCTACTGTAAAGACATTTGGTGCTTTACATTACGTATATCTTTGTATTCTTTCTCATAAATTAAACTAACGATAACATTAGAATGTATATATATAAAATTAAATTATTGAAAACATGATAAATAATATAATTTTAATACTTTAAAATATCAATACTATATAATAATAGATGGATAACGAGTGAAAGGTAATTTTCTCAACAAAAATAAAATAAAATAATAAAAGAAATTAAAGTGAAAGGTCTTGACATTCAAAAAGCAACAAACGAATAAACAACATGTATTATACATCATAATAATAACTTATAGTCCTTATAACATTGATAAATGCAATAAGATATGTCATAAATGAAAATATAACATTTAATGAAAAATTGCATAATTGAATAAGACTCATTTACTATTAGTTGTAACTTTAAAAATTCATAGCGTTTAGCATACTTGGAATCTGTAAATACAAAATATATGGATGGAAAGATATTTGAGTTAGCTTTCCAATGCTTCAAACCGTTTGTAAATCAGATTTTTCTAGAAAATGTTATGACCAAAACAACGGAGGCTGCCAGGCCAGCCCGATGGGCTAACCCGCGGCCCGACCGGTCTGGCCCATTTGGTTAAATTTTTTTTGGGTTGAAATTTTTCGGCCTAACCCTATATTTTTCTCGGTCTATTCGGGTCAACCCATCAGTTTCGGATTAAATTGACATCCCTATCTGGGACGATGTTAGGGATGACCTGGAACTGCCGCAACCTCTCTAAATAACATATACAACTATCTCTGAGCTCTGTTCGTGGAGTAGGTCAAGCAAATATGCATCATCTTTCAATCTTGTCTTGATCTGTCTGCCACTGTTGGTGCTTGACAGATAAGATAACTGATATTTGACAAATGTGGGATCAGTCTCCAATTGATCATGAATATATCTAAGGAGTGGGGTAAAACACAATTGCTCCGATGATATGATGATAAGCTCCTTGTCACCATCTACGTATTGAGCTTTCTCCCATCGGCCACTATGTCATACAATAATACGACGTCTAACCATCTACATAACGATATTATACCAAATTTTTTTAAATTAATTTACCTTTTAAAAATAAAGCGTAACGGTATTAAATCAATTTACCTTTTTTAAGCATAACGATATTATTAGGCATTATCGTTATTTTTTTTTAATTATTGTTATTCTTTTTTTAATTATCGTTATTATATTTAATTTATTGTTATTCGTTTTTTAATTATCGTTATTGTTTTTTTAATTATCCTTATTATATTTAAATTATCGTTATTCGTTTTTAACTTATCATTATGGGTGTAATTAATTATCATTATGGCCTTTTAATTATCGTTATGTATTTGTTTTAATTAAAGTTAGGCATTCATCTTAATTATAGTTCGTCGATCATAACGATGAAATTCTCGTTATGGCTTTATTTCTAATTACCGTTATGAATTTAATTAAATAATCATTATGACCTTAATTAAATTATCATTATGAATTTATTTTAATTATCGTTATGTCCATTTTATTTCATCATTATAAACATTATTAACTAATGTTATGCTTTATCGTTATGTTCATTTTAATTATCGTTATTTATTAACTAATGTTAAGTTTTATCATTATGTCCATTTTAATCCATTTTATTTCATCGTTATAAAGTCTTATTTATGCCTTCTATTTCTATTGTTATCGTTATAGCCTAACGTTACAGAATTAAAATCAAGAAACCATAACACTGGTTCATAAATTCAGATAATTAAGAACGTAGAAACATAACAATAGATAGCCTAACTTAGAACAATTTTCTACGTTTCTTGCAAAAATAAACTTGAAACGTACCTCCTTTCAAAATTTAGGAAATTTTATAGAAAAATGTCGAGGGTGTTTTGTTGATGAAGACGACGTTGTTTTCTTCAATAATCTTCTGTATCAAACTCTCAATATATTTATTTCCTTTTATTTGAGAGAATTCGACATTTTTTGTATTTTTGGTTTTGGGTGTTCCAGATCAAACCCTCAATATATGCACATTACACCAACCTCTCTTACACAAAATAAATGCATTAAATTTTATTTAATTTGGGTCAACTAATATCTACCTATACAAATACATATTTATGCATTTTACCTACCTCATTTTGGCCGAAAAGAAAAAAAGAATAATGCATTGATGATCATTTAATGTTGGTCAACCAATACTTAATCATTAAGGCATAACAATTAAGATAATAATGTTATGGGCTTTTAATAATATCAATCGTTATGTATGCATTTTCATTATGCATTTAATAATGCATGACGTTAGTTTTACGAATATTCTAACATTATGCATAACTAAGTTATAATGTTAATCATTATGCATTCATTTACGTGAAATCTTCTTTTTTTTCATTATGCATGAAATCGTTATACATGAATTTTTTAATAATGCTAATCGTCATGCATGAAATCGTTATTTATTAATCGTTATGCATAATCGTTATACATGATTTTTTTAATAATGTTAATCGTTATGCATGAAGTCTTCATTTACAAACATTTTTTTTATGCATAAAATCTTCGTTATGCATTAAATCGTCTTTTTTTATATGTTAGGTGTGTGTGCATTTATTATTTAGTTATTAAAAAAATATAAAAGGTACACTTACACAATGATTGGGATGTGGGGAAAACTGTATCATAAGAGTATTTTAGACATTTACACTCCAAATCTATATCTATATCTTAATATATATAAAAACAAATAAGTATGCCGTTTATAGTAACTTTACTTTTCCCGCCTAAATACACTACCCAAAATAGTAAGTTACTAAATATATATTAATTTAATTATATAACATATAACATTTCTTTTATTTAATATAATATAATAGTTGATTTATATAATATAAAATATTATTTTATATTAACTATTATATGATATTATAATACATATATAAGATATAATATAATATTATTTAATAACATATATCTATATGTTAATATACATATATGATAAACTCATATACAAACAATAAAATAATAGAATATAAATGTCATTCGGCTTCCCTCTAGATTATACACCTTATCATATATCATCAATTTACATTTAAAATAATTATATATTAAGATGGTTGCATCTAATATATGTATAGTTATATGGTTATTTTATCAACTATATAAATGGAAAATTACATAGTCAACTATCTATATTTGGCGATTATTTTTGTGCTATATATGTAGCCTATATATGTCTGCATATTTCTATTCTATATACTAAATATATTTTCTATATACTGGAACGTATATTAATTAATATATATAGCTGCATTTACCTTAATTATATGAAAACCTTGCATTTAATCAGAAATCTTAATTATAGTTGTTTTAGATTATATATGGAAGGACTGGTATATATCTCAGCCTACAATAGGCCATTAACCCACAATTAAAGTTCTCAAATTAGCCATATATTTAAATTATGAATTTATTAACCCACAAATTACGACACTAATCTTATTACATAATAATATCATTCTAGACTCTAGAGCCTATAAATTATTTGTGAAGTTAACATTTTCACACCAACTATTCTCAAATAAATTATCTGTATGCAATTGGTCCTAATTTCATTGTAATATTGTATTTAAAGTAGTTTTCTAATTCTTGCAGAACCCATGAGGGAAGAAACATGACACGTCAATCTGCAGGTACTTTCACATAAAATATGGAATCAAGAATGACTGGGAGTTGAGATCCAAAAAAATCATAGAAGAATATATCGGATGCGGCGAAGGTGAAGGAGGCTAAAATATCATTTTTATTAAATTTCTAATTATTTTTTCGTTGTTTTATTTATAATTATGAATATGCTTTCTATAACTCCAACGTGTGTAGATAAGTACAACTGGATACGATGTATCTGAATTTTCAATTATGTATTATATATATCGTCCAATTTATTGATTTTTTACTTTTTAGATATGCGCAACTTTTCTGCTCTTTCGGTTGTTTTTGTTTGGTTCAAGTTCGTTTTTGTATTTCTCACCAAATGATAACTCTGGGAACTGAAACCTTACTAAAACCAATCTTGAAAACCCATTATGGGAAAAAAACAGATTGGGGAAAGAGTATCCCTCTAACAAAAACGAAAAAAAAAACTAATAAAAAATATTTACTCTATTAAAATGGTTAATATTTACTCTAATTTATAAGGTACATTTCTAAATAAAAAATATAATATTTACCCAAAGTGCTTAATAATATATATAATATGTCTATGTACAAAAATATTTGGATATACGCAAATATATTTTTAGACCATTTATCATTATGTTATATTTTGTGATTTTTTTTAAAAATTAATTTTATTTATCTTCTAATATTTTCGCAGAATAAATTATCCCATTATACAACTTGTACAAATTCAAAGAGCAATTCAATTGCACATTTTTAAAAATAATTTTGGTCAATAAAAAACACTACCTATATCACAATACTCCCATAAACTAATTATTACTATTGAGCTTTCTTCATGTTGATTATGCTTTTCTTTTTCTTTTTCTTACTATTTCTTGAATATTTTACTCAATAAAACAATACTTTCAAGTTATTAGTTTAATTAGATTTCTTTCAAAAATTATTAGTTAGTGTTGTCCAGTTATCATTTAGTTTAAACATCAATTCTTTTAGTTATTTATTATAATCTTGCAAAATTAAATTAAAATTGGGATCTATTTAAAAATAACATACACACAGTGATTATAAAAAAATTATTGAAGAAAATAAATCATCAAACACCGAAAATGGGAGAAGAAAATCGAATAATGACAAACTCTAAAAATTAGAATATATGTTTTGAGTTGAATTGGAAATAATTTCATTTTTGTATTAATTTTTAATATTTTTAAACTTTTTTGGGTACGTTCAAATTTATTTTAATAATTTCCATGCATTTTACTATTTTTAAATATTTGGTCCATATTGAACAAAATAAAACTTTCACGCATTTTATTAATTTAATGTAACTAATTTTATATTTATTTAGAAAAATCTTAATTATTCTATTTAGCATAAAGTAATTATTTTTTATGTTTTTTTATTGTTTTTATGTTATCATATAACAATGATTCATTTATGATAAATAATTCACTTATTTATATTGTTTTGTGAAGTGGTTTATGGTTCTAAAATCCTAATTTAGTTTCACTTATATGTGAGACTCCATACATATTTTTAGAATTTTGATGATTGGTCAATCAAATTATGCTAAATCAAATCAAAATGAATAATTTTTTTATTTAGTAAATTTATATTAAAATGAGCTTCAAATATACGAGAGCACATATTTGAATATGTTTATGCTACCTTATTTAATCTAAATCAATTATTTATACAACACATTTCAAATTATTTATTTTATTTTATTTTACATATCAAACATAAACAATAACCAATGTTTAATTTTACACTAAGTATAGACCAACATTTTACAATAATATAATTTAATACATTCATACTCAATCGTGTGTAAGGAGATGTAAAATGGTGTTGACGATGCATTATGAGGTGTTCTCTATAAATAAAAGTATGATGATCATCATTAATCAAATTGTGGAAGTATTGCTCAAATTGAGACAACTCTCCATGGATGATGTTCTATTCACTTCACATGATGGGATGGTGAGTATATATATAATTTTCTTAAATGTGTGTCACAGTGTTGTGTCCTTTTCTTTTTAATTTTTTCCATTGTACCTAAAATCTTAAGGAATTTCAATTATGTTTGTAATGGATTTAGAACGAACTAATTGTGTTATTTGTTTTTTCTGGGCACGATGAATGAAATTGTAAATTTGTTCATGAAAATGAGTTGTCTACTGATAAAATAGCGAACAGACTTGAATACAATATTATATTATTTATACATTTTATGATTATTTCTATTAATTATTTATTTATAATTTAAGTATTTTATTTATATAAATTATTTATATATCTCTCACTGTGCATCGCACGGGAGGTAATACTAGTTATATCTAAAAGTAAGATAGTCACTATAAATAGTAATAATAAGTTTTCCCGCCTAAATGCACTTTCTATAAATAAAAGTATAATATTTATTAATTAATTAATATTTATATTATATAGTCATTCACTACTAGAATTTCAATATTATATTTTTTTATTTTGCAAAAATAATTTTTTTTTTATAAAAAAATATTTTGTTCATTCAATGAAAAAAATTATGTGGCCTTTAAATTGTTGATTTATATGTGAATTTTCTAAACACATATTTTTCTTTACGATGGACCATAAGTTTATATTAATTATCATTCTTGTAAGTATTATGAGTGAATGTTCTAATATATTAATTTAAAATATTTTAAAATTTTAAGTTGATTAAATATATTAAAGTAATTCCAGATCCACATCAAAATTTCAATTAAATATATTTAAATTTTCAAATTAAATGTATTAATCAAGATACACATCGAGAATTTTAAATTAAATCTACTTAAATTTTTGAATTAAATGTATTAATAGAACTTGGTAATTAATTGCTAAATATATTTATGTCATGAATTATATATATATATATATATATAAATTAAATAGTTAAAGCTTATAGTTTTAGTTTTTCAAACAAAAATCATCACACATCAACAAACTTACAGATATTATTATGCATGAACAAATTATAAATTGTGAGTCCCAACAATGATATTTCCACATTTGTTGATCTCTAAATTGAGATCGAGTGTAATATTTTGATATTCGATCTTCTCATTTTAGTATTAAATGTTAAATATATTTAAAATTTATAGATTTGAATTGTATTATATATATTAAATAGTTCAAATGAAATGCTTTAAAATATTGATTTAAATTTTCTACTCTTTTAATTGATTAAGGGTGTTTCTAAATACACTATCATTTTTTTTCTTTAGACACCACATTTATTTCATACACTACACATCTTTTTCATATTTTCACATTTTTTCTTTACATACCATAATAAAAGTCATTTCTATCATTTCACTATGAAAATAAATTAAAAAAATCAAAATAAATTAATGTTAGATAATTTTAAGATTTTCAAGTTATCATATTTAATTTTTCCACTTTAAAGATGTTTTAAATAGTTAAAACTTATATATTTTAATTTTAAACCAAAATTTATCAAACATTGAAGAACAAAGAAATAATGTTGTATATGAACAAACTATGAATTGTGAGGCCCGACAATAATCTCTGCAAATTGAGATCAAGTATAATATTTGATATTTGATTTTATCAATTTAATAAGATACATTTTAAATTTTTAGAAATTAAATGTTTTTGAATTAAAATTGAATTAAATATATTAAACAAGTATAATAAAATATTTTAACTATATTAATTTAAAATATTTTAAAATTTTAAGTTAATTAAATATATTAAAAAATTTAACATCCACATCCAAAATCTTTTAATGAGTTAAAATATTTAAACATAATGTATTTGATTTTTTCAATAATATATATATATATATATATATATATGTATGTATATATTATCATTCCTCATTTGTGTGTGTACGCGTGTGTGTAGATTTGTGAAGTTCTAAAGTTACATATCAATCATTGGGACTATGATGTTTTGTTTCTCCACAAGTGAGTTCATAAAGTTACATATAAGTACCTTGTATCAGAATTGAGAAATTCTATGGCTCGGATCTTTAGTATTCTCTTATTTATAATTACCTGTGTCTACTAGCGTATAAAATCCATTTAGATTGTTTTCACCTAAGCATTTTTTATTTTTTTATAATATATTATTACATATTGCTATTTTCATATTAAATTTCACTTATCCTACATCTCACATCGGTTCTAGATTGAAATATTGGGATGTAGTTTCTATAAAATAGTGGGTAATCTTAGATCGAAACCTCAAATTAGTTTCGCAACTTTTTCTAATTTTCCTACATCCCACATTGGTTGTAGATTGAAACATTGGGATGTAGGTTGTTGTATAAAAGGGTGGAAAAGCTCAAAATTTTTATTTAATCAAAATTTGAACAAAAATATTTTAAAAAATTGAAAAAAAATTATTTGCGCCTAATTGGCCGATTAATCGTTGTCGAGACCAACTGGACAACCAAGACTCTGCATTCTCAATTTTACAACCAACTTGGGTGTTTCTAGCACGGCTAGAGCCGCTAAGGCTAATTTTTCCAATGATGAAAAATATATAAGTAATTTATAATTTAAACAATATAATTCATATATTTATATGCCAAATTCATGATTGAATATAATTTTATTATTGTACATAAATATTTTTTTTAATAATATCCCTTGTGCATCGCACAAATAGTATACTAGTTATCCAAATAACTCCCTATCCTTATATCTTTTTTTTTCCCAATTACTATTACTTTAGCCATTGTGAGCACCCCTTTAACGTGCCATTATTCGATTTATTTTATTACAATATAATTAAGCCATTATATTTGGCCACTTTTTTTTTTTTATTAGTTTATAATCCTTATTCTGTTTGGGAACGTTTGGACTTTGGATTGTATGATTTAGGTTGATCGAAAAACAAACGCAGATTGAATGATTGTGGCCCGTACGTGATGGATATGGAGCCCGATACTTAATTCTTTATTTGCTTGATACCGTGTCATCTCATTTTTCGATTGATAACTAATTCTCCAATTACGCCTGTATGTAAATTTATGTCACTGCCCTCATTTTCTTTTCTCTTGGTTCTTTTAATTTACCCAAAATAATATTAAAATTTTCATTAATAAAAATAAATAAATTGAACTTCCTCCAAATCATTGAAGTGAAAGATAATTAAGGTTTACGTAATTTGTTCCTCACTTCGTATAAATTTATAATTTAATAAAAATAATTACAACCTTAAAAATTATTAAATACAATATTACTAATTAGGAATTGTTTTAATTATGAATTGATTTTCATAATTATTTTTATAAAAAAATAATTGAAATTTTATTAAAGTTAATAGTATACTCCTTTCGTCCCATAATTGTAGTCCATTATTCCTTTTTGGATGTCCTGAAATTATAGTCACATTTCTTAATCGAGATGGTATTAAACTATTCTTTTACAAATATAACCCTATTTAATATATATGAATGAAAATAAAAGAGTAGAAAATGAGGACATTACAACCTTAAAAATTATTAATAAAAATATTATATATGTGGAGGGCAATACAGGTATCCTCCTATATTTTAAGCATAATATTTCAATCCAAACCAAATATTGATAATATATCCTAAATCATCAAAATCTCCATCAAGTAATTCAAACACAATTATTTTTCTGTCGGATTTCTTCGTTGTTAAATTAGAGACGGAAAAATTCATCATTAAATATCTCGAGTTCGAACCATCACTGGTCTCTGCCAACAATTTAAAGATGAACTATATTTCGTCGCTGATTGAGTCGTTAAATCACATTTTTTTATCGTTATAAACTATAAATGTAGTCCATTTATTTTATTTTTGCTCTTGAATTCGAATACGAGTATGAAACTGACACAGACAGTTATTTTGTGTAAAATAAAATAAAACGAAATGTGACCGAAATAATAATAAAATGTTCAACTATAGTCAGGAAAGGTCCATCTGGATTCTGGAACATTCGTTTCTTTCAGATGAAGCCAACTGGAACTACCAACTCCAACTTAAAATCAAGAATCGACAATTCTAGAATTAATTACTTATTATTACAATAACTCGTTTCTATCTATCTATCTATCTATCTATCTATCTCCATTATATATCATTACTTACATTTTGTTTTGCATTAAATCTTGTCCAAAATAATTTGATATATACATACATATATACCTTTTCTAGCTACTAGTCCAGCTAGTTATCCCTGATCATGGCGACCACCAACGATGACCACAAAGCAACCAAAGAATCGCCGGCGGCGGCGGCGGCGGAGGAAGAGACGAAGAAATGGGGGACTCACATAATGGGGGCGCCGGCGGAGCCGACAGTTCACCCGGACAATCAGCAGGCGGCGCTGTGGCAGGCGCAGCAGCCTTATGTGGTATTTGCGCCGGTGGAGAAGCCCGCCGACAACCCTCTTGAACACGTTGTCAATATCTTCAATTCTTGGAGTCACAAAGCTGAACAAATTGCTCGTAATATCTGGCACAATTGTAAGCTCTACCTTTTTTTTTGTATTCATTGAATTAATTTGTTGTCTTCTGATCTGTGTTGCAAGATATTGATCATGTGCTTTGATTAAGATTGTTAAATTCAAATTTAATTGCAAATTGATAATTATGAGAAAAGAGAATTACTGTTTATCTAGTTAGGGTTGTTTATGATTTGTAACTTAGTGGATTGATTGTTTTTTTCTAGTTGATTGAATGTTGAATATTGTAAAATTTAACAAGAAGGAGATGTATCATCATCATCTCTATATAGATTATTACCACAATAGTCACTCAAATTCAAAATAATTATAGGTTTTTGGTTGTTGGACAAATTCTAACAAGATCCAAGAAAATAATCAAGACTCAAATTGTGTAGTTAAATTATGCACTTTATTATTTACAAGTGATACAAATTGAAGAGTAGCTGGAGAAACTACAAACAAGATCATATATTGATATAATTAATCATATGTATGTTGGTAAATGGTAATTACATTGCAGTAAAAACTGGACCTTCTGTATCTGGAGCTGCGTGGGGGAAGGTAAATTTAACGGCCAAGGCAATAACAGAAGGGGGATTCGAGTCTCTTTTCAAGCAGATTTTTGAGACAGAAGCAGATGAGAAGCTGAAGAAAACATTTGCCTGTTATCTTTCCACAACAACTGGCCCTGTTGCTGGGACCCTCTATCTATCCACTGCTCGTCTCGCTTTCTGCAGTGATCGTCCCTTAACCTTCCGAGCCCCTTCTGGCCAGGCAGCATGGAGTTACTACAAGGTACGTAGCACACCTCAACTATTGAATATGATACATATATATATGATGATGCAATAGTGAAACTAACTTGAATCATTGGTTGCTGCCCCTAAGTTAAAGGATGGTGTGCCTATGTATGTATAGATTGTTCTGACTGGATGTAAATTGAGCAGGTGACGATACCTTTGGGGAACGTAGACAATGTGAGCCCCGTTATCATGAAACAGAGTCCACCGGAGAAGTATGTGCACGTAGTGACGGTGGACGGGCATGAGTTTTGGTTCATGGGATTCGTAAACTTTGAGAAAGCATCACACCATCTGCTGGACAGTGTATCTGATTTTAGGGCAGTGTCACGCCCCGTTTTAAGCTAAGATGGAATTAACGCCCTTTGGGAATAGAGGATGTTATTTGTTATTTCTCCATCTTCTGTGTTGCCTTTGAGTTAGTTTGTACATGCTTGCAAATTTACTTGTTTCTTCGGTTGTGTATGTTATTGTGCTCTACACATTGATACATGACAGTTTGTAGGTGTTGCATATAATAAAAGTTCTGTAAATTAAATTTATCCTTTTCAACATCTAATTTGCAGTAGTGTTGAAGTTATTAATTTACCAATGTTTTCTCTTCTTTTATTTAGTTGCATGAAAGGTGGAGTGATGGGTCTCTTATCCGAGACGTTTATTTTAGGGTCCTCGATGGACTAATCCTCGAGGAAGTCCTGTAGTAATTCCATTATTTTGAATTCTTGGCCACATCATTTACTTACATATATTAAAAATAAAAAATTTACTTACATGTAGAATCTTTTTAAAAACAAATTTACTTATTGACAGAAGTTCCCCTTTTTTTTTTTTTTTTTTTCCTTCTCGTATGCGATGTACTAATGGCGTGTGTATTTATTGGTTTTGATACAGTGCTGCGGCTGCTAATTGGTATGATTGGGAAGGGTAATTCTATTCAAAGTATCCATTTTTCTAGAGAAGCACTTTGGTGCACTAGATGCACCATCAGACGTATTGATCAGGTCAACGTGTTAATCCGGTCAACTCCAAAAAAGAAAAACTTTCAAAATTAGTATCAACAGTAATACTAAAAAGTATCATTCAAAAGCCCAAAAGTATCATCTGTATACTTAAAAAGTATCGGCCAAAATAAATAAATAAAAACTGTCAAAATCAGTATCAACCATAATACTAAAAAGTATCACTCAAAATTAAAAAAGTATCATCTGTATTCTTAAAAAATATCACCGATTTTACCATTTTTCTTTTTTTGCGGGTTGACCCGCATTGACCCGGATCAAAGCAGGTTGACCCGCGATTTGACCCTACCCGTCTTAAATAAACTTATTTACAACTGGTGTATGGAAATTTTTGCCATTTTTCTATTTAAACATAGCGCCTAAAGTATTTAAAAACTAAATGTAACTCCCTCCATCACGTTACTAAAGTCCCATTTGGTTTGGGCACGGAGTTTAAGGAGAAATGGATTAATGTGTTAAGTAGTGGGTGGAAAAAAGTGGGGTCCATTTAAGTAATGGGTAGTGGGTGGAAAAGGCGGAGTATTTTATTGTTATGTGGACCCACTCCACTTATCTATTTTCCTTTTTCTTTATCTCATTTTTGATTCTACATTTTATCGAGTAATATTTGTACGAGTGATTTTTTGTCGAGCAAATTCTTTACGAGCTATTTTTGTCGATCAATTTTTTGAGAATTGAAACTAATTGTTTGCCAAAAAAAAAATTGGAACACTTCGAATTGAAGCAGCTTAATACAGCTGTCAATGACTTGATTAAAGAAATTGGAACAATAATGTTGAGCTGCCAATTACTCGAGTATTGAAATTATGAATAATTTAAAATTTCAAAGTACATTGACCAAAAATTTGCCACCAAAAAAATTCCCACCATAATTCAAATCTAATCTAATCTAATCCTATAAATACAAGGCTCAAAGACTACCATTTCCACTACAACAAAAGTTCAAAAACAAAATAACCCACAATGCCGAAGAAGTTCACTGATTCTGAAAAAAATCAAGCTTTGGAGTATCTTCTTGACTGCAGCTGTGACGGGAAATTAGCGAGGGGCAAAATAAATGAAGCTGCGGCCAAGTTCCAGGTTAGTAGAAACACTATATGGCGACTGTGGGCTGAAGCAAAAAAAAGGAGAGAAAATAATGAGCCAATGCATATTCAACCAAAACCAATTTTCCAAAGAAAGAAGAGAGTTACTCTTGATTTAGATAGACTATCCGTTTAAGTAATGGGTAGTGGGTGGAAAATGCGGAGTATTTTATTGTTATGTGGACCCACTCCACTTATCTATTTTCCTTTTTCTTTATCTCATTTTCGATTCTACATTTTATCGAGTAATATTTGTACGAGCGATTTTTTGTTGAGCAAATTCTTTACGAGCTATTTTTGTCGATCAATTTTTTGAGAATTGAAACTAACATTTTGCCAAAAAAAAAAAAATGGAACACTTCGAATTGAAGCAGCTTAATACAGCTGCCAATGACTTGATTAAAGAAATTGGAACAATAATGTTGAGCTGCCAATTACTTGAGTATTGAAATTATGAATAATTTAAAATTTCAAAGTACATTGGCCAAAAATTTGCCACCAAAAAAATTCCCACCATAATTCAAATCAAATCTAATCTAATCCTATAAATACAAGGCTCAAAGACTACCATTTCCACTACAACAAAAGTTCAAAAACAAAATAACCCACAATGCCGAAGAAGTTCACTGATTCTGAAAAAAATCAAGTTTTGGAGTATCTTCTTGACTGCAGCTGTGACGGGAAATTAGCGAGGGGCAAAATAAATGAAGCTGCGGCCAAGTTCCAGGTTAGTAGACACACTATATGGCGACTGTGGGCTGAAGCAAAAAAAAGGAGAGAAAATAATGAGCCAATGCATATTCAACCAAAACCAATTTTCCAAAGAAAGAAGAGAGTTACTCTTGATTTAGATAGAGTATCCAGGCTGCCACTTAAGAAAAGAAGCAGTATAAGAACATTAGCCAAGGGTATAGACTGCAAAAAATCCACAGTTGGGAGGTGGATTAAGCAAGGGCTGATCAGAGCTCACACCTCAGCTATTAGGCCTGACCTAACAGCTTCTAATAAGCTGTTGAGGCTGAGATTTACACTTGAGGCCTTGGAACTAGATAAGAATGCAAATATGCTAATCTTTGAGAGCATGTACAACACAGTTCACATAGATGAGAAGTGGTTTTACATGAAGAAAGAGACACACAGATTCTACTTGACTCCAGAAGAGGCTGAACCACACAGATCTTGCAAGAGCAAGAAGTTCATCTAAAAAATAATGTTCATGTGTGCCACTAGGCCTTTCTTGGCAGTAGATGGTAGTGTGTTATTTGATGGGAAGATTGGAGTGTTTCATTTCACTCACAAGGTCCCAGCAAAAAGAGCAAGTAAAAACAGAAGCAGAGGCACACTAGAGACAAAACCAATTGAGTCAATTACACAAGAAGTGATCAGAGACTGTCTGATCAACCAGGTAATGAAACAATATTTCTGTTTCATGAAATGATCATTGTAATAAATGATCTAAAGTGGTTCTGTTTTATTAAATGAAACATGTTTTGCCAGCTATAAAGTTAAAATAGCCTGCAGAAGCAAGCAAAGTAATTTACATACAACAAGACAATGCCAAACCACACATAAAGGATTCAGACATAAATTTCAGAGAGGCATCACAGTCAGATGGCTTTGTATTTACACTGATACAACAGCCACCTAACTCACCAGACCTAAATGTGAATGATTTAGGCTGGTTTAGGAGTATTTAGTCACTGCAGACTGAGATGGAGACAAATAATGTTGATGAGTTAGTGAATGCAGTGGTTACTTCTTTTGAAAATCTATGCCCAACAAAACTAAACAAGATTTTCTTGACTCTACAGAGTTGTATGCTTGAGATCATGAAGGTAAAAGGGCACAATGCCTATAAGATCCCACACATGGGGAAAGATACTCTTAGTAGGCAAGCAATCTTGCCTCTGAACTTGGAAGTCCCACCAGAACTGGTGAGACAGAGTATAGATCACTTGATTGAAGCTGGAGTAGGGACTGATATAGAAGAATTGAAGAATTCCCTAGGTGTTGATAGGTTAGAGAGGAATTAACAATCACACACAACCATTTTTTGCAGGTTGAAGTGATTATGTGCATAAGGTTGAAGACAAGTTTTTTTGCAGAAGACAGAAGACAAGTTTTTGTGCAGAAGATTGAAGACAAGTTTTTCTGCAGAAGATTGAAGTGAAGTTTTTGTGCAGAAGATTGAAGTTAATTTTTATGTAAAGATGCAACTGAACATTACATATGTTCAATTTTTTTGTAAAGATGCATAAGATATGAAGTGAAACACATAAATGCAACCCTAATCTAGTATCTAAGGCATGACATCTCATATCATTGATGTCATTGGCCAATAATACTTAGTGTGAGCACATGTTACAATCATTTCAGCCCAATTAACCTCCCATATTCAAGCCAACAGAACCAACATCAACCTTCAATCAATCCAATAGAACCAACACAACCAAGAATCCAACATAAATTGACCAACTGAATCAAGGCTCAACAGAAGCAATCAAGGCTCAAGAGCATCAACATAAATTAACCAACTTAATCAAGCCTCAACAGCCTCAATCAACACCTCAACAGAATCAACATACATTGACCAAAAGAATCAAGGCTCAACAGAAGCAATCAGGCTCAAGAGCATCAACATAAAATGAACAACTCAATCAAGCCTCAAAAGCCTTAATGAACACCTCAACAGAACCAACACAGCCAAGAACATCAACATAAATTGACCAACAGAATCAAGTCGCAACATAAGCAATGAAGGCTCAAGAAGATCAACATAAATTGACCAACTCAATTAAGCCTCAACAGCCTCAATCAACACCTCAACAGAACCAGCATACATTGACCAAATCATTCAAGCCTCAACAGCCTCAATCAAGCATTAATAGAATCAACAAACATTGATCAACATAACCAAGCCTCAACAGAATCAATCAAGACTCAGCACCAACATCGAAACATTGACCGACACACATAGAGGGTTAGATCTCACCAGAGGAGACCCAAATGAGACAGATCTCACCGATTCGAAGTACAAGGGGAGGAGTATTCGGAGCATCATCGTGACAACCTCTGCTCTCCAGTCTGCTCCGGCCGCTTCAACCACCGCCACCGTACCGTCCGCCGCCGTCACCAACACACCCACCGAAGGCTTTCCAGACTCAGCAACGTACTCCATCAACAGGTATTCGGGAGTCTCCGGTACGATTTTCTCCGAATCGGGTGCCACCTCCACCGACGGCCGGTAGAGATCGAGGCAGAGGGAGATGTGAAGCCGCATGTTTACGGCGTGTGTTGCAAAGGACTGCAACAAGTCAGAGATGGCAAAGAGGTTAGCGCTTTCGCCCAAATCAGGCTGCATCGGGGTTGAAACATCACAGAGCTCTGATTTACGGTGGGAATCGTCATCGCTCTCAGGCATGGTGGTGGAATAGGGTTAGGGTTAGGGTTAGGGTTAGGGTTACTGTGTGGGATGGAGGGTAAGTGAGAGTGAGGAAAGGTTGTCTGTAATACACCGTAAATTAATTACTGCTTAATTGCAGTTAAGTGTGTGATTACTGTACAAACACAGTAATTTCCAGTCAGATTAGGGTCGAAAGTATCCGTTAAGTTTAATTGAATTCAAGGTCAATTAATTCCCGTAGGTGGGTTAATTATTTTTTCTATTAGGGTTTATTCCCTTTTCAGTATGGAAAGCCGAAATCATAATTTTAGATAAATTCGATTCCTATTCTTTTAAATTTACGGTGTGTGTTTATCATTAATCAGATATTCCGATAAATATTTTCTGGATTTGGGAGAATAAAAAATTCTCCAGTCATTCAGTGTTTAAATTTAAATAATTTAAACAGAGTGATTTAAAATCCGAGAGAATTAGATATTCTCAAGTTCGGATGTTTTAATTATTGAGGATTTAAAACCAGTATTTTAAAGCAGTGTTTTAAAAATCAATAATTTCAAATAAACTATTATTTTAAAGTAAGTGAATTATTTTAGCAATATCGATTTAGTTCGGGATTTTTCCGGAGACGGAAAATATCACGATAATTGAACAATCGATATTTAAAGCGGGTATTTTTTTTATTAACCAAGGCATGGGAGGCCATGCCTTCCCTCTCCCCTCTCCCATGCCTCTCACGTTTCTTTGTCCCTAAATCAAAGAAAAATATAGATATGTATTGTATTGTATACGTATGGGGAGAGAGAGAGAGAGCTAGAGTGCTTCAACCATCTTCTTCACCACCCTTCATCATCTTCTCCATTTTCTCATCTTCATTTCTACTCAAGATTTTCAAGAGAGAGAGAGAGAGAGAGAGAGAGAGCAGCCACACTTCTTCTTCTTCATTGCCATAAAGTTTTCAAGAGAAAGAGAGAGGAAACGCAGCAGCTCTCCCTTCATCTTCACTCCATTTCACCTTCCTTTTTACGCAAGAAGTCGATCGAGGGGAGTGGCAGCTATAACCAGCTTGTTCCAGCCTTTTCTTCCATCTTCAATGTCCTTCGAGCTTCCTTCCATTGTCGATCGGAGGTATGTCATTAATGGCAGAGAAATAGAAGTATATGTGGTTTTTTTTTTGGATTTGAAGCATGATAGATGGTGGAAATGGGTTGATTATGTGTTTTGTTATAATTCAAAGCATGTTAGTTGAGTTTCTAGATGTGTTTTGATGATTTGAATGCTTGTATATCGAGTTTCATGGCATCTATCATCCTTTACGCGACTCTCGGCCTCAGTTCCGCGCGACCGCGGGGACGTGTGCAAGCGCGCACAGGTCGCGCGCCCGCGCAAGGCCGCACGCCCGCGCACCTCACTTTCGGCAGACTCGCCACTCTTCGGTTAAACGAGCATAACTCCCTCGTTTTATGTCGGATTGTGACGCGCGGTCGTTTCGCACTCAAAATAAATTTGTAATGCTCCTGTGCCCACAGTGAGCGTAGCTAGCTTGTGAATACGGGTCGATCCCACAGAGAGCTGATGTAATTCCACCTTCGAGTCACCAATCAAAAATGGGGGTTTTGTGTTGTCACTGTACTAAAAGTAAATATGCAAAATAACACTAAAAGGAAATATCAAATAATAAAATTTCTGGCATTTGAACTAGAATTTTGTTTAAGTATAAAACAACTCGATCATGGGCACACTGATTTTCATACATACATAAGTCACCCAGTTATGGGGACCGGATTCCTCTCTGCGTCTCCTCATCCATCCTTTCATTTTACATTTAAAAGTGATTACTCTTCGATTAAACCCCTAACCAGTTACCCACCTCCCGATTCCTCTAAGAGATGTAAGCAAACAAGCAGCAGTGTGCCTCTAGACGGACCCAGATCTGTTGTGTTCAACTGATTCCTCTTGTGCCCACAACAACCCATCGATTCCCTTATTACTATATGAATCAACACACAGTCACGATTCGCCAATTCAATTAATAGTGGTGTGCCATCTATGTCTAACGAGTGATCAGCCACATTGGGCATTTCAGACACACACTTATGTGGAATAGGTTCAAGAATTGACAGAAACCTATCATGCATTACTATGCCCATTTCGGCCTCACGAGTCCAGATTTGTACTTAAATCATTTTCATTGTTCAAACACCAGAAATAAAGATCTAGCCAAGCAGGCTAGACATAGTTAAAATAGCAGAAATTAAAGACATAATTATAAAGAAAACTTACGAATTTATTAGGCGAAAATCTCAACTCCAACGATGAGAAACATAAATATAATCCTAAGTTCCAATGGCTTAAGGCCTATTGGATTGTTTGTAGCTGCCTAAGCAGCGTACGAAAATGAAATGCAGAAAAGTAAAATTGTAGCAATGTTTCTGACTTCCAAAGCTTCATTTCCAGAAAATAAAACTAGCTTAAATAGTTACATTTTCAAGTTTGAGTTTCCCCAATAAACTGGGGTCTTCACTGGCTTCCGGATCCGGCGTGCCCCAGCCTGATCTGTCTGGATAAGCCTTATCCAGTTTGTTGACCAAATCCCTATTTTTTAGGGATAGGCTTTATCACTTCATCTCCAAGCCTCTAGCATTCCTTATCTCATCTATCTCTTAGTTGCCATGCCTCGTAGGAGTCCAGCTTATCACCAACTCTTATTCGGATATGCAGCCATTCTTCACACCTCTAGCTTCCAACAGAATCCCGAAATTCATGCATGTGCCCATTCTGGCCTGTGGTTGAGTCTGTGCCAGTAGTGTGGGCACGACATTATTTGGTCAGCTTCATCCCTTTCTGATATGCCCATTCTGCTTCCCGAATGTATGATGAATACTGAAGAAGTCCCCAGTGCCTCTGAATACAGTTTATGGCGACGAGATAAACATGAATAATTTAGCATAAAATGCCCTTTTCGCCAGACTCAACCTCCGTAATGCCCTTTGACCTCAACCTGGTTCTTTTCGACTCAAAATAGACTAAAAATGACATTTATAATGAACAAAATGCCCATAAAAACACGAAATAAATGGACTTATCATACCCACACACTTTAGACATGATTGTCCTCAAGCATGGGATGCAACGCATCCAGGAAAACAAAAGAAAAGGAAGAGAAAAGAAACAGACTCATAAAAAACAAGCATGCAAACTGTTAATCAGTATGGGCACATCAACTTTAATTTTCCAACAAAATTGCAAAGTTTCAGCACACCAAAAATAGATCAAAAATGAGTTTAGCTTGGTAATCCTCACAAACTCTCTTCACTCAATATTTAGGCTCAGTGTATACACTCAATTCAATGCATTCTGTACTTATTCGTCCCATAAGCTTGATAAAGTTCTGCTGTCAATCTTGAGTAACCATAGATGCATAAGTATCAATAGGGCTTTTTAGGCTATAATGGGCATTTCATGTAAGGTGGGGCTTTATTTCTGTACAGACCCCCCATTTTTCAGTTAATCGATTACCCTTCTGTGCCCTCTTCGGCCAATAAATATTTTTTTTATCTGGGCATTCTGAACATTTAAGACTAGGGGGAATTTATTCTCTCTTTTTTTTTTCTTTTTTTCATATAGTTTTTCTTTTCTTTTTTTTTCTCTCTTTTTTTTATCCCCTCTATCCCTTTCTGGTCTTTTCACATATATTCCCCAACAGTTTTGCCTTTTTTTTTTTGCAAGCTTTTGTGATGCCCTGGCTATATATTATCATCCCAAACAAAAAATCTGTGAGGGCATTTCATAGGCTCAAAAGGTCTGCAAGGCTGTGTTGTTGGTGGGTCAATTTATATCATGGTGGCTCAGCAAAAGATGGCCTATATCATCTACATATGCATCAACAATTTCAAGGCTTCAAGTAGAACAGTGGCAAGTTCTAGAACTCCTGAGCACAGAATGTTAACACACATGAAGTAAAAAAAGCTGTGAAATGGGCATACAGCATATAGGCTCAAATCTTCCTAGGGCATGCTAAACTCTTTCATCATCCTTATCTTACTGTGGGCATGCTGATTTTGAAAAGCAATTAATTCGAATATATCAAAGGTAATGGCCACACGAACTCACAGAAAGCATGCTTAATAGAAACACTGACCACCAACACACTTTGCACGAGGCAAAGTGTTTAAACAAACTCAACAAGAAAACAAAGAAAATATAAACTGGAATGCCCCTACCCACACACTTTGCATGAGGCAAAGTGGGTGAAATAGGGGCGACTCTAAAAAAAACTAATCTAATGAAAAGAACAGAACCAGGTTACTCAGTCACGGATGCTGGTTAGGTGAATCCAGCATGTTTGAAGTAGGAAATAAGGGCTTTCTCCATGCCCACCAAATGGGTATCAAACTGGAATAAGGTATTTTTGATTGCACGTAGCTTCCCTGTGATCATAGCAATCGCACTGTCACCTTGTTGTGCCCTTCTAGTTGGCAGATTCTTCATCCCTTTCAGAGTGCCCTGTTCCAAATCCATACTTCCAAGGGATTCTCTTTATTTCTTGCTTTCTCTCTCCTTATCTTAACCTGCAAACACATATCTTATCCAAAACAAGCGTAAAATTGCTCCTAAACTAGTTTACTTTACTGGAAATTTTATTTAAAAAAAAATGAAATAAAATAAATAAAACCTGGGTTGCCTCCCAGTAGCGCCCTAGTTACTGTCGTGGGCACGACACTCCTCTGTTCAAATATTACTGGGCTCCGTGAGCCATACTGCTCTTTCTTCAGAGTCGATGTGCCCGAGGTAAGGCTTCAGTCTATGCCCATTTACTTTGAAATGCCTTCCTGTTTTCGGATTTTTCATTTCTATTACCTCATTAGGAAATTCAGCATGCACTTCAAATGGCCCAACCCATTTCGTCTTTAGACTTCCTCCCATGAGCTTGAATCTGGAATGATAAAGCAGTACTTGTTGCCCTCGAGTGAACCTTTTCCATTTCACAACCTGATCATGGAGTCCTTTCATTCTTAATTTATAGAGAATATCATCATAGTCTTCCATGCCCGTTTCTTCTGATTCTTGGGTCTGAAACTTTTTGTTGTGCCCAACTTGCTCTCCATTAAGCTTCCGAATGCCCCATGGTGGCTTGTGTTCCAACTTCGGTGTTGGCATAATAGAAGACAGCATTCTGTCACTATCGCTTCTTGTGGGTACATTGTAATCCACTTCTCTTGGTGGCATCTCCTTGAGTGAATCCAGCATCTTAACTGCATCTTGAATGCCATCATTTTCATCAATGACATTTTGATCAGTCAATCCTTCCTATAATGCCCTTTCCAGAGGTTCTCGATTGCTCATCATTGAGAGAGTAGGCTGGGATGGTGCATCAAAGAGATCCACAAAATTCACATTTTCTGTATCAGGTGGGTGCTTCATAGCTTCAAAAATGTTAAATGTAACTTTTTCTCCATCAAATTCGCACGTCAGTGTGCCCTTGTCGACATCAATTTGTGTGCGAGCTGTTTTCATGAAAGGTCTCCCCAGCAAAAGAACTAATGATCTTGTTGTTGTACCCATATCAAGCACATAGAAATCCACTTGGAATATCATCTCGTCCACCTTAACTAGCACATCTTCGATCAGCCCCTCTGGATACACATTCGACCTGTCTGCCAACTGAATGACCACACGAGTTGGCTGCAGAGGTCCCAACTTCAATTCATTAAAAATTGACAGGGGCATGACATTTATTGATGCCCCCAGATCCAGCATGGCCTTTTCGACCTTTTTTTCTCCAATGATGCACGGTATTGTGAACATGCCTGGATCATCACACTTCTTTGGCATCTTCTTCTGAATTACAGCCGACACATTCTCTCCCACAAGGAACTTAGCATCATCCTTAAACCGTATCTTTCTGGTACACAACTTCTTCAGAAAATGGGCATACCGTGGAACTTGTTTAATGGATTCAAGTAGTGGAATGTTGATTTCCACTTTGCGGAAGACTTTCAACATCTCACTCATCTCTTTTTCCTTCCTATTTTGTTCCAATCTGCCTGGAAAAGGAGGTTTTCTCGCAATTTTCTGTTTCTCTCGAATGGGCTCTAGAGTAGGCTGACTGACTTCTTGTGCCCCATTCTCCGATGATTGTTCGCTTCTTGTGGGCACATCATTTTTCATTTTAGCTGAGCAGACCACTTCCGGTAAATCCTTCCCACTCTTTAAGGTCACAACATTAACTTGTTCATGAGGGTTCTCCATTTGGGATGGAAGTTTACCAATTTTTATTTCCAATCTATGAACCGTTTGGGTTAATTGAGCAATTTGTTTGCTCATATGTGCAAAGTCCGCTCTTGTCTCTTGCTTAAATTTTTCATTCTCTTGCGCAGCCTTCACGTTTTCTTCTACCAGGGCTTGGACTAAATCTTCCAACCTTGATCTTATTTTTTCTTCTGGTGGTGGAGGTCGCATGGGTGGAGCATCTTCAGGCCTTCTCCATCTGAAGTCATCATGGTTTTGCCAACCTGAATTGTATGCTTCAGAGTGAGGATCATATCTCCACTGATAGTTGTTGTGCCCTTCCACAACATTAACTTCTTGTATTTTTTCCTGTATTGGGCATTTGGCGGTAAAATGAAGTACACTTTTACACACCCTACATGGTCTGGGATTTCTTCCTGTGATTGCTACTGTAACAGCCTTTAAAATTCGTTCACATAGCTTTTCAATCATGCTCTCATCATTGGATGATTTCCCAAATGCATTTACGCTTCTTGTGCCCTCTACACCAAAATCTCGGTTATCTTAAGCCATCTCGGTCAGAATTCTAAAGGCTTCAGTTGGTCGCTTGTTCAATATAGAGCCTCCACAAGATGCATTAACAATCGTCCTCTCATGTGGCCTCAAACCTCCAACAAAGTGTTGGATCAGATCATGATCAGTTATCTAGTGCTGTGGGCATTTCGCCAGAATATTCTGGAAACGATCCCAGTAATCATAGAAACTCTCGTTCATGTCCATTTTCAGACTTCCGATCCTTCTTCTCATCTTCTGCACTCTGGAAGCTGGGAAATACTTCTCCAAAATTTTTTGTTGAAGTTCCCCCCACGTGGTCACACTACCAGTCGGCAGAGTGTACAGCCAGTCCCGTGCCCTATCTTGTAGAGTAAAAGGGAATGAGACCAGCCGCACATATTCTTCTCTTCCATGATCTGATGGTTGAGTTTGGAAAATCATCTCGAAATCTTGCAAATGCCTTTGAGGGTCCTCTCCAGTCATCCCATGAAATTTAGGCAAGATTTGGATGAAGCTTGCTTGCAGATCCCATGTCTGCGTGACTGCTGGGATCGTAATGCCCATTGGGCGAAGATTCATGTTAGTCGGAAAGACTAACTGTCTCAAAGTTCTTCCTTCGGCGGCCATATTATCAGTGTGGCCGTTCTCAAATTGTTCTTCCTCCTCGTGCCCTGCTTCTGCTCAATCTTCTGGTGGTGGTGTGGGCTCACGAGGTTTGTTCATAGCTCGGCGTGCCCTCTTCGCTGCTGCTCTGTTCTTCCTTGAAGTTTTCTCTATTTCCGGATCGTACAATAGAGTCTCCTCTGAAGAACTTCTGGGCATCAACTTCCAGGCACACCAGCTTGGAAAGTAAAATCACTGGAAATCAGCTCCCCAGCAACGGCGCCAATTTTGACGCGTGGTCATTTCGCGCTCAAAATAAATTTATAATGCTCCTGTGCCCACAGCGAGTGTAGCTAGCTTGTGAGTACGGGTTGATCCCACAGAGAGCTGATGTGATTCCACCTTCGAGTCACCAATCAAAAAGGGGGGTTTTGTGTTGTCACTGTACTAAAAGTAAATCTGCAAAATAACACTAAAAGGAAATATCAAATAATAAAATTTCTGGCATTTGAACTAGAATTTTGTTTAAGTATAAAACAACTCGATCATGGGCACATCGATTTTCATACATACATAAGTTACCCAGTTATGGGGATCGGATTCCTCTCTGCGTCTCCTCATCCATCCTTTCATTTTACATTTAAAAGTGATTCCTCTTCGATTAAACCCCTAACCAGTTACCCACCTCCCGATTCCTCTAAGAGATATAAGCAAACAAGCAGCATTGTGCCTCTAGACGGACCCAGATCTGTTGTGTTCAACTGATTCCTCTTGTGCCCATAACAACCCATCGATTCCCTTATTACTATATGAATCAACACACAGTCACGATTCACCAATTCAATTAATAGTGGTTTGCCATCTATGTCTAACGAGTGATCAGCCACATTAGGCATTTCAGACACACACTTATGTGGAATAGGTTCAAGAATCGACAGAAACCTATCATGCATTACTATGCCCATTTCGGCCTCACGAGTCCAGATTTGTACTTAAACCATTTTCATTGTTCAAACACCAGAAATAAAGATCTAGCCAAGCAGGCTAGACATAGTTAAAATAGCAGAAATTAAAGACATAATTATTAAGAAAACTTACGAATTTATTAGGCGAAAATCTCAACTCCAATGATGAGAAACATAAATATAATCCTAAGTTCCAATGGCTTAAGGCCTATTGGATTGTTTGTAGCTGCCTAAGCAGCGTACGAAAATGAAATGCAGAAAAGTAAAATTGTATCAATGTTTCTGACTTCCAAAGCTTCATTTCCAGAAAATAAAACTAGCTTAAATAGTTACATTTTCGAGTTTGAGTTTCCCCAACAAACTTGGGTCTTCACTGGCTTCTGGATCCGGCGTGCCCCATCCTGATCTGTCTGGATGAACCTTATCCAGTTTGTTGACCAAATCCCTATTTTTTAGGGATTGGCTTTATCACTTCATCTCCAAGCCTCTAGCAGTCCTTATCTCATCTATCTCTTAGTTTCCATGCCTCTTAGGAGTCCAGCTTATCACCAACTCTTATTCGGATATGCAGCCATTCTTCACACCTCTAGCTTCCAACAGAATCCTGAAATTCATGCATGTGCCCATTCTGGCCTGTGGTTGAGTCTGTGCCAGTAGTGTGGGCACGACAACATCTGGTCAGCTTCATCCCTTTCTGATATGCCCATTTTGCTTTCCGAATGTATGATGAATGCTGAAGAAGTCCCCAGTGCCTCTGAATACGGTTTATGGCGACGAGATAAACATGAATAATTTAGCATAAAATGCCCTTTTCGCCAGACTCAACCTTCGTAATGCCCTTTGACCTCAACCTGGTTCTTTTCGACTCAAAACAGACTAAAAAGGACATTTATAATGAACAAAATGCCCATAAAAACACGAAATAAATGGACTTATCAGATTGAGACACCGTAAATTTTTACGAAAACTAGACTTCCGTGGCTTTCCAATGGTATAGGTCTCATTCTCTAATTCATTCTGAGTAAATTATGAAAAATAGGCAAAGTTGGGTAATGTTTCGGTTTTCATGAAGTCATAGCAATTCTGCCACCTTTTGGTAAAACGGGTATATCCGTTTCATTTCTTATCATCTTAAGCCACTGTAAATTTTTAAAAATTCTATACTTCCGTGGCTTTCTAATGGTATATAGCTCATTCCGTAACTTTTCCTGAATCGATCGTGAAAAATCTTCAAAGTCAAGTCACGAGTTTGTTTTCAGAAATTCTGGCAGTTCTGCCATCTTCTAGTAAAATGATTATAACGTTTTCGTTAGTTATCATCTTGAGTCACCGTAAATTTAGCTGTAAACTAGACTTCTGTGGCTTTCCATTAGTATATGGCACAATCCCTACACCTTAGTGATTCAAAACAGAGAATTTTTCAAAGATAGATGTTGTGCGGAACGTTGTTTAGTCA
Organism: Perilla frutescens; assembly: GCA_026008535.1. Taxonomy (NCBI): domain Eukaryota; kingdom Viridiplantae; phylum Streptophyta; class Magnoliopsida; order Lamiales; family Lamiaceae; genus Perilla; species Perilla frutescens. The sequence goes on along the minus strand of BRKX01000010.1, from coordinate 22,010,734 downwards.
ACGAACTTCGTGATGACTTTGTTTCTAGAATCTAATTGTGATTATGTTAAGGTATTTTTGATACCTTAAATGATGATGATGTATGCCTTAAGATGTTTAAGAGCTAGGGTTGAGATTAACCCTTAAGCTAAGAAAAATTTAGAACGGATACTAGACCCTAATAGGCCTTCGTGTCATGTTAAGTCCTGTCAGATTTAGGATCAACATGCTAAGTATATTTTTATATATTGAAGGCTAGCAGATCCGTAAGGGATAAGGCCTGTGAAGAACTAGCAGCTGCCATTTTAAAACATCGGTGAAAGGTGGGCTTTCTTTTTAATGGACTCTTAGTCCAAATAATGATTTGAGTTTTTACTCATCTGTAGTTAATTATTTCTGATGCAAATAAATGATTGTCATGCATAAAATGTTTTGTTTTGTATGATATCCTTATCCGTATTTAGATAGCTCGCAAGGGACTTTCTAACTCTTAAATCGATCGGGCCTCGTGCTAACTTAGCGTGTTAACCGAGGTTAGTGTACACTTGGGTCGGTGATATTAGGAAGAGGGAAAGGCTGAGCGGAGCTATTCCTGACTAAGACATCGACGATGCTAAACGTCCTTGGAAAAGGCTGAGCGGAGCTATTCCTCGGAGTTTAGTTCAGATATGTATTCGTGGAAAAGGCTTTAGCGGAGCTATTCCTCGACGTGTGCGGAAAAGGCTTAAACGGAGCTATTCCTTGGCACTCAGTTGGGATATGGATGATCATACAACAGAAAAGCATGCGTAAAGACAGAAAATGATTTAGTAAAACATAGGGCCTTTTCAGATAAAATCCCTGTGTGTTTACTTGGATGCATGACAATAAAACCAGTTTTAAGAAATGTTCATAATATCAGATATATTATGATATTTTTGGCAATGTGTTCACTGAGTATACTTGTACTCAGCCCTGCATGTTTGTTTTTAAATGTGCAAGTTGAGTGTTGATGGTGCAGGGTGAAGTGCTGAGAAAGAAAGTTGTTTTGTACAGGACTCAGAATTTTTCCTGTATTTTATTTTGCTATATTGCTTCCGCTAATTAAGTCTAATCAAGTCAAGTCTTCAGTATGTCTTGAACTCGCTGATACCTATTTGTTATTCTGAGGTATCTATATTTATTCAGTTATATTTTGAGAAATAAAAGTCAGTCTAGAACTTGAGTTCACTGCAAATATCGTTCCTGGAATACAGTAGTTCATTCTTTTATCCAATTATTTTTGGTTCGCGCCTTGATCCAGCCTTTATTGGGATCGAGTCATGCCAGTCACACTTCATATTAATCAGATATTAATTTGGGGTCGTGACAGAGTGGTATCAGAGTGTTTTTGGTCTGAGCTCTAAGTTCTTTCAGTTAAGTCTAAGATTGTTCCTTAGACTGTTCAGTGATTAGTTAACAACTCTCAGCGCTCCCTCACATCATGCTCGACCAAAGAAAGGTATGTAATTGTTAAATTACAGTATTCAGTTCAGGTCATTCAGATAATGGCAAGATTTTGAAAATCTTTCAGTTCAGGCCATTCAGATAATGGCAAGATTTTGAAAATCGTTCAGTTCAGGCCATTCAGATAATGGCAAGATTTGAAAATCTTTCAGTTCAGGCCATTCAGATAATGGCGAGATTATGAAAATCTTTCAGTTCAGGCTATTTAGATAATAGCAAAGTTATAAAAATTTTCAGTTAAACCATTTAGATAATGGTGAGATTTTTATAAGAGTATTCAGATCAAACCATCCAGATGTTGGCAAAATTTTTATAAAATCATTCAGATCAGGCCTTCCAGAAGTGGTGAATTTATAAAAATTTTTAGTAAGACCATTTAGATAATGGCATGGTAAGACCAATCAGATATTGGCAAAAGTTCTAAGACCAATCAGATATTGGCAAAAGTTTTGCATCAGAAAAAGTTTTTGAAAGCCCTTTTATGTTTAAAAAGAGTTTCAATGATTTTTATTGTTGAGGCAAGCTCACAATGTAACAGTTAAGCAGACACTCGAGGTTGCCAGATGTCAGTAATGCAGTTTAGATAATTGCAAAGTTCAATTGAGTCAGACTTTAGATAAGTCGGGCTTTTGCACGATCGGACTTCAGATAAGTCAGGTTGTCTTATGAATTTAAGTCTCAGAGAACATAGAGGAATTTATATGAATCTAGATTGCCTTAGTTCCCTTTAAGTTGGCTTTGATTTAAGTAAAGACTCAGTCAGTGGAACCTGATGAAGAAATTCAGCAAGTCCAAGAACTTGAAGGAAAAAAAAGACAAGTTTCAGAAGCAGATCCAGTTTCAGGAGGCATGATGATCAGGAATTCTAGTTCCAGTAGTTGATGCATCAAGTCCGTATTTCAGTAAGGTTTGCGAATTAGCGTTTCGAAACTTCGAGCCGAATTTATTTTGAGTCAGCGTCTCAAAATAAATTGGTCCAGGAACCTTCAAGATAGAATCTTGAAAATTTTAGTTCGAGTTAGCGTCTCGGACTAGATCCTTTAGAAATTTTACTTTTCGAGTCAGCATCTCGAAAAGAGTAACCTCAAAAAAAAAATATCTCGAGTTAGTGTCTCGAGGTAAAACTTCAGTATTTGAGTCAGTATCTCAAATCGTAAGTTCAGAGTTTTCAAGTCAGAAACTTAAAAAGTAGCCAAGAGATTTCTATTTCAAGTTAGCGTCCTGAAATAGAGTTTAAGAGTTCAAGATTTTCCAGCAGAAGTTTCGAAAGTCCGCCAGGGATGTTCAAAAGCAGTAAAGAATATTCGAGTCAGCATCTCCAAAATAGACTTAGGAAATGTTCTAAGTCAGAGAGTTCATCAGTAAGAACTTATTTTAGCCTATATAAATGAGTTTCTCGTGATAAATCTCCTTTATATTATAGATGGTGAGACAGAAATGTACAACATGGAAGAGTGTGCCCTATCTGATATCGATAGCACCATATGTCTTATGGTTCAGGACTTGTGAGCCAGAGAGAGGGGATACCTTAACAGGGTTCTTATCACGCTACCATGAGCTATGGGTACGTATGGAGCTTAGAGATATGGATGGTATTCAGCACCTGCTTAGAGTGCTTCCACAGTAGTGGTGTGGATGGGCGACAGAGGTCTCATACTTTTACATATGTCAGCACTCACAGACTTTTGAGTTGATGGCGAATCTTCCAGAGTTTATTGCCCTACTCATGCACCAGTACCTTACTCAGGGTGTACCTCTTCCAGGCCTATATGCTTAGATACATGGCTATCTTCTCAGGGATGAGCTATCTAAGGGAGTTTACGACCATCGTACCCCTTTCATTTTAGCAGCACGGACAACACTACATCCGAAGCCAGTAGTACAGATAGATACTGATCTCTTACCCATAAGAGATGCATAAATGATCAGGAGGTGTGACCTTTGCGAGTGAGGCGAGCAGTCTCAGGAGATGCAGATGATGAGCTTCCCCTTAGTTAGTGCCAGTAGTGGCAGGTCCTTTGGAGAGGACCATAGAGGTTGTGCACGAGGTGCACTGCCAGAGAGCTGATGAGGAAGGTGCAGCAGCTGTAGACCATCTGGTACTGGCAGTTGAGGAGGAGTCAGAGGAAGATCCCTCGGAGGATTTGCAGTCAGAAGAGGGAGAAGACCCCTTAGAGGATCCACATGATGGTCAGTCAGCCAGTAGCTCGTCTGACTAGTTTAGCTTTTGTGCTATATCAGTATATTTTATATTATGATGATTTATTTTGTTATGTACATTTCAATAGTTGAATGTGTCCCCTAGAGGACTATTCTTGGGACTTAGGCATTCCCACTTTTTGAGAGAAGAATGTGTTAGCTGTTGGTTTTGTATACTAGAAGACCTGTCTTTTGTATATATTATTAATAATTGTTTTATGATGATATATAATGAATATTATTGCAGTCACTGTTTGCATTTAAATTGTTATATTTATATGCATGTTCACTATACTTACATTGTAGATCATATGGTGTGGGTAAACACATGGTTAGATCATATCATCAGGTTCCTTGTAATGTATTAAAAGGCTCACGGTTTGGATGGCACTGAACCTGCTATCGGTACGCCGTAGAATAATCTGATAGTTAGTTTGTCTTGACTAACTGATTATTCTAATACATGGTCAAGTGTATTGAGGAGGATCTACTTAGGATTCTATTCTCTATTCTAACCTTAAATGAGAGAATAAGAATCCACAGAGTTCAGGTTCTTAACCCCTATATGTTAGCGGATATATACGTGTAGTGTTTGCAGCTTTGATTTATCAAAGGGTGAGATTCTTTCGTAGGATCAATAATCTCGATATCTTGGGTTGTGACATTTACATTTATGATGGGTTGTGCAATATGTAGGGGCACCGTGTCCTGGTGCGCCAGTTTGATGGTGTCCCCTTGAGGAAATGCAAGTTCATGCTGAAACCCTGCAGGTAGAATTTATTCCGTGCATGAGTAAAGCTTGTGTGGTACTACTCAAGGATAAGATATTAATTAATTATAGCTGACAGAAGCTTACATAATTAATTAATGGGCATTATATCTTAAACGCGGGGAATGGCTGGACTAAAGGAGAAAACATATTCAGAAATATGTATTAAATTGGTAGGTCAGTATTATTTCTTTAGTGGAATAAAAATAATACTTAATTTATTTAATAATATCCTAAGTTTATTGGATATTGGAAATTAAATAAATTAGCAGGCCAATTTAATATTCTTCTAGATCCCTGTTGTAGCCCAATATGACTTTAATGGACTGGAGATAGAAAAAGGGATAGAGGCCCAAACCCAGTAGGGTTGGGTCACTGAAATTTCGACCACCTCCCCTATAAATAGGGAGTAATAATCAGCCCCTCTTGTGTTCTCTTTATCTCCACAGATTCCATACCGATCTAGTAGATTTCAGCCCACCCTGAAACTAGATTCAGTCCGGGAGTACAACAGAAGATCAAGGAGTGGAATATCACTGTGGGGCGCCAATCATCATCATACACAACAACAAGATTAGATCTTTAATCTTGTCCTCCACCTGTCATTTAATTTGTAAGTCGTTTTTCGATTCTATGTTTCCGCTTTAGTAGAATCGTTTAAACCGGATTTGCATGTTAATTAAACTCGGTTAATTAAAACATATGAGATGCATGAATTTATGATCTACATGACATTAGGATTAATGAACATCCAATTAGATCCTGCGGTGGTTCAATTCGAAAAAACCCCAACAACTGGTATCAGAGCGGGTTTTGGTACTGTTCTAGATTTAATCCTAGGATTAATTCGAAAAATATGTATAAATTTGATGAAATATTTAAGTTGCTTAAATTTTCAGATTTATATGTTCATATATTCGAATTGATTGTGTTCAAAACTTGGATGAATTTTTTATCTTGATCGAAAATTTTAGTTTTGAGGATTTGTGTAATTTTCGGTTCTATCAAAATTAGATTTGGAATAGGTTTTTGATTAATATCAAAATTTCCAGATTTAATTCGATAGGTGTTCGAAAATTATGGTACCAAAGTTTTCGAAACTTTGGTGTTTAAAATTCCCTAATTTGTTGTTTTAATTTTCGGCCACTATGATTCAATTTGGATGGATTTTTTATCAAGATCAAAATTTCCAGATTTAATTAGGGATAGGGTCGAAAATTATGTGATTAGAAAAATATTAGGTAATCTTTGATGTATATCTTAAGATACCTATTTCTAATCTAGATAAGTTTGAAAATAGAATTTTAAATTTGGTAATTTTTGAAGTGGATCAAAATTTCCAGATTTATTGTTCTTATTATTTTCGAAACTTGTGTATTTTATTTGGAATAGTTATTTGATTAATGTCAAAATTTCCAAATATGTTATTTTATGTAATTTTTGATTTTATTAAATTAAATTTGGAGGAAATTTTAATGAAAATTAAATTTCCAGATTTATTTAATGAATTGGTTCGAAAATTATGTGCATGAGATTAAGATTTGATATTATTTGATGTATATCTTAATTTACCTAATTTTAATCTAGATAGATTTTGAAAATAGAATTTTAAATTTGGAAAAATTTGAAGTGGATCAAATTTCCAGATTTATTATTTGATTATTTTCGAAAATCTTGTATTAAAATTGGATAAGGTGATTTTGGATATATACAAATAAATTATCAAAATCCAATTGTGATAAGATTTTAAATTTGGATAAGTTTTGGAAGATTTTGGATTGGAATCAAATCTCCAAACCTTATCCTTGAAGATTTAGATTCTTATGGATAATATTTGGATTAGATTTTTTATTTATATCAATATATCCAATTATTATTTAATTAGGGTGGTTAGAAAATATTAAATAAATTTGGTGGATAATTATAAATAATTTCCAGATTTATTTTAAGATATATTTTCGAAATTTAACAAGATTTAAATTGGTGGATAATTATTTTAATTTCCAATTTTTATCTTGCGGATAATATCGAATTAATTAATTTTATTAATTGTAAAATTCGAATATTATTTAATATGTCATGTTTGGATATCATATGTTATTTTATGCGAATCATGTAATTGTGATTGTTGGATTTGTAGACTGACTTGTTTGCAGGGTTACCGACTATCATGGCTCCTTAATTATGTGATGTATGTTTTAATTTATGTTGGATGTATGATGGGCTGTATGCCGGTTTAGCTACGTGATTTTAATCCATGAGAAAATCCATGGATTAGGTCTAGGTTTTATTTTATGTTGTTTTAATGTAATAGAAATAAAACTGTTAGACCAAGTTATTGAGTTGTAATTTTATTCTAGATATATTAGTTTTTTCCTTTAAGGAATAGATATTCTATATTGAATAAAGTTTGAAGATCAACTCAAAGAAGGAGAGTAGTACAGCTCAAGAAAGGAAGTATCACTGATTCACGTCCCGAAATCCTAATTGGAGCTAGGTTTTCGGTGAGGCCCAGTGATAAGGGCGGCGGCCATGCCCGAGTTTCCGGAGCTGACTTTCCAGTTTTATCTCATTCAGCAACATGAGATATAAGCCATGATAGTTGGTTTTTATTATTATTGCTTATTATGTTGTTTGAAGCATGCAATGGTGTTTTATCCTTTTATGTGATGTTTGCATGTTTTACAATGGGATAAAATGAAACCTCAATCTTAAATAACTAAGTGGGAGAGATTCATACCAAAGTATATAGAAATCTCATACGGTCTCCATTAATCTGGTTTAATTGAGATGTGATTGACATGCGAGTTGACAATAGGTCTTCCTCCATAACGGATGTGTCATATCACTGTTATCTCTAGAAATTAAACTTCTTTATCAAGATAGCTGTAGAACACTACTAGAACAAACTGACTCCTCCAACTGGAGCAGGGAGTTCGAAATAGTGGACTTGGTGCTAAGATGATGGTGTTCACACTTAGGTGTAATTTATTAATAAACGTCCACACTAACGTGGCTTATTAATTGAAAGGTTACACGACCGTGGTTATTTCCGACTATTAATTCACTTGTCATAAGGAAATTTGACTGGAGGTAAATTAAAGGTGGTTTTACCTGTTTCAAGATGAATTTTATAAACGTCCACACTAACGTGGCTTATAAGAAACATTTTTAAAATGTCGGTGGATTACATATAATTTTTTTTGAGGTATACGATTATATGTGAGTATCCTAAAGTTTGTGACTGTACTGCATGTTTACTTTTCAGTTATTCTATATCATCATGGCACTCTCCAACCTGTCCACTATTCTCAAAGAAAACAAGTTAATCGGTGAAAATTACAATGATTGTATTCGAAACCTTAATCTTGTTCTCACTGCGGAAGGACACAAATTCGTACTTGAAGAAGTATGTCATCAGAAGCCAGATGAGGGTTCTGACGAAGCCCAAAAGGTTGCATATGATAAGTGGGTTAGGTCCAATGAGGTAGCGCGTTGTTACATTCTGGCATCTATGTCGAATGTGTTGCAACATCAGCATGAACCTATGAAAACCACTTATGATATCATGTACAACCTTAGGCAGCTCTTCGGTCATCAGAACCGCTCGGCACGCCATTTGGTGATGAAGAAACTAATGGATGCGAGAATGTCTGACTCCATACCTGTTAGGGATCACGTTCTCACGATGATGGGGTATCTGGCTGAGATCGAGACCTTGGGTAGAGAGCTGGATGGTGATTCTCAAATCGACATTGTTCTTCATAGCCTGTCCTCGAGGTTTGAGCAGTTCAGGCTGAACTTTAACATGATTAAAAAGGATGTCAGCCTGACTGAACTGCTCATGGATCTTCAGGCGGCTGAGTTACTTCAAAAAGGAAATCCGGAGGCACACCTAGCTGAAAATAGGGCGTCTTCTTCCGGTACTAAAAGGAAGAAGAAGAACGCACCCAAGAAAGTTGCAGAACGGACGCCTAAGGTGAAGAAGTCTAAGACTAAGATTCCTCCCGAGGAATTTAAGTCAAAGACAAAATGTTTCAAGTGCGGCTAGCCAGGTCACTGGAAAGCGGATTGTCTTAACAAGAAGAAGAAAAAGGGTACGTCTCAATCTCTCATCGTTGAAACATGTTTAGCTACTTGTTCTACTCAGTCATGGGTAGTAGATACTGGAGCTACTGATCATGTTTGCATGTCTTTACAGGCGTTCCTGGTAAAAAGACAGCTGAGTGATGGAGAGATTTCAGTCTACATGGGCAATGCTACGAAAGTGGCGGCAGTTGCAGTGGGAGACGTAACCTTATCTTTTAGTAGTGATAGGATATTAGTTTTAAAGGATTGTCTTTGTGTGCCTGGTTTTAGGCGAAACTTGATTTCAGTTTCTAAACTTTTTATGGATGGATATTCTGTTTCTTTTGATAACAAGGTTGTTATCTTTAGTGATAAACGTTTTATCTGTTCTGGCACATTGGATGGACATCTTTATTTACTTAATCCTATGCAAAACACTACGCAAATGCATTTACTGAATACATCGGTTATAAACCCTAACAAACGAAAAGAACCTTCAGAAATGATTCAAACCTATCTTTGGCATCTTAGGCTCGACCATATTAACCTTAAACGGATACAAAGACTAGTAAACGATGGGCCCTTGTCTTCATTGGTCCTAGAATCGTTCCCTTTGTGTGAATCCTGTTTGGAAGGTAAAATGACCAAGCGACCCTTTAAGGAAAAAGGGAATAGATCTGAAGAGGTACTAGATTTGATTCACTCTGACTTATGTGGCCCTATGTCAGTTCAGGCTCGAGGAGGGTACGAGTATTTTATCACGTTCATTGATGATTACTCAAGGTATGGATACATATACCTGTTACGCCGCAAGTCAGAATCCTTTGAGACTTTCAAAGAATTCAGAGCGGAAGTGGAAAAACGTACAAGTAAAAGTATCAAATCACTACGGTCTGATCGTGGTGGTGAGTACCTCTCGAATGAATTTAGGGACTACTTAGCAGAGAATGGGATTACATCCCAGTTGACTGCGCCGGGAACACCACAGCAGAACGGCGTGGCGGAGAGAAGGAACAGAACATTGTTAGAGATGGTTAGATCGATGATGAGCTATTCAAATCTGCCTATTTTGTTCTGGGGATATGCCCTGGAAATGGCAGCCTATATTCTAAATGTAGTTCCATCAAAATCAGTCTCATCTACGCCCATAGAACTTTGGACTGGACGAAAGCCCAGTCTTGGACATTTTCGGATTTGGGGTAGTCCAGCACATGTGCTGGATAAGGAAGCTGATAAGCTGGCACCACGTATGGATGTTAGACTGTTTGTTGGATATCCCAAAGGAACGAAAGGTGGTTTATTTTATAGTCCTAAGGATCAGAAGATCATTGTGAGTACCAATGCTCGATTCTTAGAGGAAGACTATGTAATAAATCACAAGCCAAGAAGTGAGATAGTACTCGAGGAACTTCGAGGGGAAAATTCGAATCTGACACCAATAGTACAAGAAGAGGAACCACAAATTACTGCACAACGTGTCACAGAAGTACAGGAACTGCCTCGTCGCAGTGGGAGAGTTGTACGCCAACCTGACAGATTCATTGGTTTGGGTGAATCTTCGGATTTCCCTGAAGGACTAAATGAATTGGATCCCAGGACCTACGACGAAGCAATCCAAGACAAAGATGCAGACTCTTGGAAAATTGCAATGGAGTCTGAGATTGGATCTATGGATCACAATCAAGTCTGGGAGCTTGTAGAACCATAAGATGGGGTAAAACCCATTGGGTGTAAGTGGGTTTACAAACGCAAGAGAGGAGCTGACGGGAAGGTTGAAACCTTCAAGGCAAGATTGGTGGCAAAAGGGTACACTCAGAAAGAAGGGATCGATTATGAGGAAACCTTTTCGCCGGTAGCCATGCTTAAGTCAATCCGGATTCTCTTGTCTATTGCCGCTCATTTGGATTATGAGATTTGGCAGATGGATGTCAAGACGGCTTTCCTGAATGGAAGTCTTGAGGAAAACATCCACATGAAGCAACCAGAGGGTTTCATTGATAAAGGCCAAGAGCACTTAGTGTGCAAGCTTAAAAGATCCATTTATGGACTTAAGCAGGCGTCAAGGTCTTAGAACATCCGGTTTGATGAGGTTATCCAGTCATATGGATTCGTGCAATGTCCGGATGAGAGCTGTGTGTACAAGAAGAGTGACGGAAATGTGGTGGCTTTCTTGGTGCTATATGTTGATGATATCTTACTTATTGGAAACAGTAAGAAAGTATTATCTAACATAAGGGTGTGGTTGTCCAAGCAGTTTGATATGAAAGATCTAGGAGAAGCCGGACATGTCCTTGGCATCAAGATAATTTGAGATCGCCAGAAAAGGATGTTGTGCTTATCTCAGGCGACATATATCGACACAGTGCTAGCTAGGTTTAACATGCAGGATTCCAAGAAAGGTTTTATACCTTTCAGGCATGGAATTCATCTATCCAGAGATATGTGTCCCCACACACAGGCTGAGATAGATGAGATGAAGGGCATTCCATATGCTTCGGCTGTGGGAAGCCTTATGTATGCTATGCTATGCACTAGACCTGATATATGCTATGCAGTCGGCATGGTAAGCAGATATCAGTCTAACCCTAGACAAGGTCACTGGACTGCGGTTAAGAATATACTCAAGTACCTAAAAAGGACTCGAGATTATATGCTAGTGTACCGCTCTGATAGTCTAGTACCTTTGGGTTACACGGACTCAAATTTTCAATCCGATAAAGATCAGAGTAAATCTACCTCAGGCTATGTGTTTACCTTGGGAGGCGGAGCCATTGCATGGAGGAGCATAAAATAGAAATGCATTGCGGATTCCACCATGGATGCCGAATATGTAGCTGCCTCTGAGGCTGCAAAAGAGGCCGTCTGGCTCAAGAGCTTCTTGTTGGACTTGAGCGTGGTTCTTAATTTGCCTAGGAGTATCACGGTATATTGTGATAACTCGGGTGCAGTGGCAAATTCGAAGGAACCCAGAGCCCATAAGGCAAGTAAACACATAGAGAGAAAGTACCATCTTATACGAGAAATCGTTAAGAGAGGAGATGTGGCAGTGGTCAAGATTGCATCGGTGGACAATTTAGCTGATCCATTCACGAAGAGCCTTCCGGCTAAGACCTTCTACGTTCACGTGGAGAAAATGGGAGTGAGATGCAGACCCGGGGTTGCCGTTTGAGATTTTAGTTAGAGTTGGAGAGTTAGCCATTTGTTTTCTATTTGAAAGACATGCTTCAAGTATAAGTGGGAGATTGTTGGTTTTGTATACTGGAAGACCTGTCTTTTGTATACATTATTAATAATTGTTTTATGATGATATAGAATGAATATTATTGCAGTCACTGTTTGCATTTAAATTGTTATATTTATATGCATGTTCACTATACTTACATTGTAGATGATATGGTGTGGGTAAACACATGGTTAGATCATATCATTAGGTTCCTTGTAATGTATTAAAAGGCTCACGGTTTAGATGGCACTGAACCTGCTATCGGTATGCCGTAGAATAATCTGATAGTTAGTTTGTCTTGACTAACTGATTATTCTAATACATGGTCAAGTGTATTGAGGAGGATCTACTTAGGATTCTATTATCTATTCTGACCTTAAATGAGAGAATAAGAATCCACAGAGTTCAGGTTCTTAACCCCTATATGTTGGCGGACATATACGTGTAGTGTTTGCAGCTTTGATTTATCAAAGGGTGAGATTCTTTCGTAGGATCAATAATCTCGATATCTTGGGTTGTGACATTTACACTTATGATGGGTTGTGCAATATGTAGGGGCACCGTGTCCTGGTGCGCCAGTTTGATGGTGTCCCCTTGAGGAAATGCAAGTTCATGCTGAAACCCTGCAGGTGGAATTTATTCCGTGCATGAGTAAAGCTTGTGTGGTACTACTCAAGGATAAGATATTAATTAATTATAGCTGACAGAAGCTTACATAATTAATTAATGGGCATTATATCTTAAACGCGGGGAATGGCTGGACTAAAGGAGAAAGCATATTCAGAAATATGTATTAAATTGGTAGGTCAGTATTATTTCTTTAGTGGAATAAAAATAATACTTAATTTATTTAATAATATCCTAAGTTTATTGGATATTGGAAATTAAATAAATTAGCAGGCCAATTTAATATTCTTCTAGATCCCTGTTGTAGCCCAATATGACTTTAATGGACTGGAGATAGAAAAAGGGATAGAGGCCCAAACCCAGTAGGGTTGGGACACTGAAATTTCGACCACCTCCCCTATAAATAGGGAGGTGGGGGACGAAATTTTAAGAGTAATAATCAGCCCCTCTTGTGTTCTCTTTATCTCCACAGATTCCATACTGATCTAGTAGATTTCAGCCCACCCTGAAACTAGATTCAGTCCGGGAATACAACAGAAGATCAAGGAGTGGAATATCACTGTGGGGCGCCAATCATCATCATACACAACAGCAAGATTAGATCTTTAATCTTTTCCTCCACCCGTCATTTAATTTGTAAGTCGTTTTTCGATTCTATGTTTCCGCTTTAGTAGAATCGTTTAAACCGAATTTGCATGTTAATTAAACTCGGTTAATTAAAACATATGAGATGCATGAATTTATGATCTACATGACATTAGGATTAATGAACATCCAATTAGATCCTGCGGTGGTTCAATTCGAAAATACCCCAACATTAGCTTGTATGCATTTTGTCATCTAGATATGGCTAGATTTTACAGCACCTATGCAGCAGAAATGTACTCAGAAGACCTTTTTGGAGGTAAATTTCCCTGATATATAATACTAGAAGGGCTATTGATTTATGCTTCAGAGTTCCAAGAATGGTACCACCCAGAGCCGCACAAGGAGGAAATGCGAATGTGAATTCTGTAAGATAGAATAGGCTTAGAGGAAGACCTCCAAAGCAAGAAAGACATGAAAGAGTGGCGGAAGAACAATAAGAAAGATATGAGAAGGAACGAGAGTAGACACCTCCCCCACCTCCACAGCGCAGAATTGAGGAGCTTTTTCTGCGACAGAACCCTCCATCATTTGATGGAGCAGGAACCCCGGCCGATGCTGAGGCATGGATCCAAGCGATGGAGCGGATTTTTAATTTCCTCTGCTGTGATAACCAGGAGTGACTCTCCTGTGTAGCATTCCAGTTAACCAGATCTGCAGATTTCTGGTGGGAGTCTAGAAGGAGGACCATGACTCCGGAGCAGCTTGATGCTTACACGCGGGATCAGTTTAAAACTAGATTCTATGATAAATACATTCCTAAGACGTTCAGAGTCAAGAAGGAAGTAGAGTTTCATACTCTGAAACAAGGGAAGATGTCCGTCACAGAGTACGAGTGAGTATTCTGTGAATTATCACGGTATGCACCTCTTCAGGTTGATACTGATGAGAAGATGTCATCTAAGTTTAGATCAGGACTGAGGCATGAGATTGCCATGTCTTTGGCAGGTCGGGAAGACCTAACCTATGCCGAGTCGTTGAATAGGGCATTGGACATCGAGGCAGTAATGTCTGAAGAAAGAAAGGCCCCAGTATCAGCTCCAGTACCTACTTCAGCACCAGCACCAACCAGAACTCCATCACAGAGTTTCCAAGGGAAGAGAAAGTGGAATGATGGAGGTAACCAGAACAAGAACCAAGGCTACAGGAAGCCTTGGCAGGCAAATAGGCAGCAAGGCCAGCAGGGTGCCTCTGCTCAGGGAAGAACTGCACCATCACAACCCAAGATTCCTCTATGCCCAAGGTGCAACAAAAGCCACCAGGGCATGTGTCAGGCCGGCAACACGGGTTGCTATAACTATGGCCAGGAGGGTCACTATGCAAGGAATTACCCGTAGGCACAACAAAGACGGAACCCTCAGCAACTTAAGGCCTTACAGGCATCGGGGCAACAAAGTCAGCAACCCCAGCAATAACAATATCAGCAGCCACAGCAGAGGCAGATGTAGCAAGGAAATCTCAGGTCTTATGTAATGAACCCCAGTTCCTCCGGGAAAGAGAAGCAGAAAGGTAATCTTGCAGGTATGGGCAAACTTCATGGCATGCCTTTAGTTGTTTTATTTGATACTGGAGCATCGCACTCCTTTATTTCATCAGCATGCTGTGAAAAGTTAGAGCTTAAAACTGAATGAGCTAGTCATAAGAAAAAGATTTTAACACCAACTGGTGGAACCATGACTACGACTCATGTTTGCTCAAACATAGAAATAGACTTGGGAACAACTAGGATTAAGGCTGATAATCTTAGTGTCCTACCGATGTAATCCTAGGAATGAATTGGTTATCAGAAAACCATGCCACGATCCTATGTAGCGAAAGAAAGATATCATTCCAAGTTCCAGGAGAAGAGCCAACAAGTTTTCATGGCATAGAGATGGAAAAGTTCACTCCAATGATTTCAGCGCTACAGGCCAAGAAGATGATCAAGAGAGGAAATCAAGCTTTCCTGGTTTATCTAAACAAGATAGATGATATAGAGAGGACAATAGAAGATGTTCCACTTGTGCAAGAGTTTGCTGACGTTTTTCCAAAGGAATTACCAGGACTGCCACCAAATCGGCAAGTCGAGTTCGTAATAGATTTGAAACTGGGAACAATCCCGATTTCAAAAGCTCCATACAGAATGACCCCAAAGGTGTTGCAAGAACTCAAGATTCAGCTTCAGGAATTACTAGACCTAGGTTTCATCCGACCTAGTGCATCACCTTAGAGAGCACCAGTTCTGTTTGTGAAGAAGAAGGATGGCATATTAAGGATGTGCATAGATTACCGTGAGCTGAATAAGTTGACGTTGAAGAACAAGTATCCTTTGCCTAGAATAGATGATCTATTTGATCAGGTCAAGGGAGCGAGAGTGTTCTCAAGATTGACCTAAGGTCTTGGTAACATCAACTGAAGATCAAGTCAGAAGACATACCCAAGACAGCTTTTCGTACCCGATATGGTCATTACGAGTTTACGGTAATCCGTTCGGATTGACAAATGCCCCAGCAGTATTCATGGACCTCATGAATAGAGTATTTCATCCATTTTTGGATCAATTTGTCCTTGTGTTTATAGATGATATTCTCATCTATTCCAAGAATGAATCAGATCATGCAGAGCATCTGAGGAAAGTGTTAGAGACACTCAGAAATGAGAGACTTTACGCCAAGTTCAGCAAGTGTGAATTTTGGCTAAAGGAAGTAATGTTCCTTGGACACATTGTGTCAGCAGAAGGCATCAAAGTGGACCCCTCTAAAGTAGAGACAATACAAGAATGGAAGTCTCCAACTACTCCTAACGAAATCAGAAGTTTCTTGGGATTAGCTGGATACTATAGGAGATTCATAGAAGGATTCTCCAAGATAGCTAGGCCAATGACACAATTGCTAAGGAAGAGAATCAAGTACCAGTGGTCAGAAGAATGTGAAGCCAGTTTCCAGGAGCTTAAGAAGAGATTAACCACTGCTCCAGTGTTAGCTATCCCAGTCAGTGATAAAGAGTTTGTGATTTACATGGATGCTTCGAAGAATGGATTAGGCTGTGTCCTAATGCAAGAAGGTAAATTCATAGCGTATGCGTCCAAACAGTTAAGAATTCATGAATCGAATTATCCTACGCATGACTTAGAGTTAGCAGCAATAGTGCATGTCATGAAAATCTGGAGACACCACTATACGGAGTTAGGTGTGAGATTTTCAAAGATCATAATAATCTAAAGTACTTTTTCGAGTATAAGAATTTAAATATGAGACAGCGCAGATGGCTTGAATTAGTAAAGGACTACGACTGTGAAACCAGTTACCACCCAGGCAAGGCTAATGTGGTAGCGGATACCTTGAGTTATAAAATAAGTAAGTTGGGTTTTCTCCTCACTCAGGAGGAGAAACTCATCAGGGATTTTAAAAGCTTACAGCTAGAGGTGGTTTACCCATCTGAGATAATTATATGTCGTGTGGCAACATTAGTAGCTGTACCAGATCTCTGAGAAAAAAAAATTGAGGCACAGAGAAAAGATCAAACCATGGAAGAGATGCGCTTGAAGATCAGATCAGGTAAAATAGAAAGTTTCAAGGAAGCATCAGATAATGTTATCCTTCATAAAGATAAGATATGTGTTCTACCCTGTGTTGAGTTCAGAAATGAGATCATGAGCGAGGCTCATGATACTCCATATACAGCACACCCGGGAAGTACGAAAAGGTATTAGGATTTGATGTAGAAATTCTGGTGGACAGGAATGAAACAGGACGTACCTTCCTATGTTGAGCGATGTTTGTCGTGTCAACAAGTTAAGGCATTGCACCAAAGGCATTACGGTGCGCTACAACCGTTAGAGGTTCCCGAGTGGAAGTAGGAACACATAGCGATGGATTTTGTGAGGCCTACCCAAGTCAAGACGAGGAAATATGGCCATATGGGTCATTATTAACAGGCTCACAAAGTCAGATCATTTTTTTTCGATTCGAGTTATGGATAGATCGAATAAGCTAGCTCAGATTTATGTTAGAGAGATTGTACGCCTTCATGGTGTTCCGGTGTTGATAACATCGGACAGAGATTCAAAGTTTACCTCAAGATTTTGGATTAGTTTACAAAAGCGATTGGGAAATCAACTTAATTTCAGTACATTGTTTCACCCATAGACAAATGGTCAGTCTGAAAGGACGATCCAAACATTAGAGGACCTATTGAGAACAGTGGTCCTAGACAGGGGTAGAAACTGGGAGAAAATATTAGCGTTGATTGAGTTCGCCTATAATAATAGTTATCAAGCAACCATCAATATAGCACCGTACAAAGCGTTGTATGGGTGAAAGTGTCGATCACCACTTTATTAGGATGAAGTGGTTGAAAGAAAGATTCTTGGGCCAGACTCAGTGTCAGAAATGATTGAAATTGTCAAAAAAATCCGTCAGAGGATCAAGAAGCCCAGAGTCGGCAGAAGTCGTATGCGGATAAATGCCATATAGATTTACAATTTGCAACAGGAGACAAGGTCTTCCTGAAAGTATCTCCTTCCAAGGGGATAATAAGGTTTAGCGTAACAGGAAAATTTCGACCACGTTTTATAGAACCTTACGAGATCCTTGAGTGGATAGGTGCAATGGCATATAGATTGGCATTACCACCCAGTTTTGGTAATGTTCATAATGTACTTCATGTTTTTCAGTTAAGAAATACGTGTATGATCCCAAGCATGTGATACAACACAGTGAGATTGAGTTAGATCCAGATCTAACTTATGAAGAGAAATCAGAAACCGTGTTGGATCGAAAGATCCAGGAGTTGAGAAACAAGTCTATTCCTCTAGTTAAGATCCTATGGAGTCACCATGGTCAGGAAAAAGTGACATGGGAACTCGAGGATAAGTTGAAAGCAAAATAACCAGAATTTTTTCTCTAAAGTATGTAAATTTTGGGATGAAATTTATTTTAAGGGGGGTGGAATGTAATACCCCGTAAATTAATTACTGCTTAATTGCAGTTAAGTGTGTGATTACTGTACAAACACAGTAATTTCCAGTCAGATTAGGGTCGAAAGTATCCGTTAAGTTTCATTGAATTCAAGGTCAATTAATTCCCGTAGGTGGGTTAATTATTTTTTCTGTTAGGGTTTATTCCCTTTTCAGTATGGAAAGCTGAAATCGTAATTTTAGATAAATTCGATTCCTATTCTTTTAAATTTACGGTGTGTGTTTATCACGAATCAGATATTCCGATAAATATTTTCAGGATTTTGGGAGAATAAAAAATTCTCCAGTCATTCAGTGTTTAAATTTAAATAATTTAAACAGAGTGATTTAAAATCCGAGAGAATTAGATATTCTCAAGTTCGGATGTTTTAATTATTGAGGATTTAAAACCAATATTTTAAAGCAGTGTTTTAAAAATCAATAATTTCAAATAAACTATTGTTTTAAAGTAAGTGAATTATTTTAGCAATATCGGTTTAGTTCGGGATTTTTTCGGAGACGGAAAATATCACGATAATCGAACAATCGGTATTTAAAACGGGTATTTTTTTTATTAACCAAGGCATGGGAGGCCATGCCTTCCCCCTCACCTCTCCCATGCCTCTCACGTTTCTTTGTCCCTAAATCAAAGAAAAATATAGATATATATTGTATTGTATACGTATGGGGAGAGAGAGAGAGAGAGAGAGCTAGAGTGCTTCAACCATCTTCTTCACCACCCTTCATCATCTTCTCCATTTCCTCATCTTCATTTCTGCTCAAGATTTTCAAGAGAAAGAGAGAGGAAACGCAGCAGCTCTCCCTTCATCTTCACTCCATTTCACCTTCATTTTTACGCAAGAAGTTGATCGAGGGGAGTGGCAGCTATAACCAGCTCGTTCCAGCCTTTTCTTCCATCTTCAAACTCCTTCGAGCTTCCTTCCATTGTCGATCGGAGGTATGTCGTTAATGGCGGAGAAATAGAAGTATATGTGTTTTTTTTTTTTGGATTTGAAGCATGATAGATGGTGGAAATGGGTTGATTATGTGTTTTGTTATAATTCAAAGCATGTTAGTTGAGTTTCTAGATGTGTTTTGATGATTTGAATGCTTGTATATCGAGTTTCATGGCGTCTATCATCGTTTACGCGACTCTCGGCCTCAGTTCCCCGTGACCACGGGGACGTGCGCGAGCGCGCACAAGTCGTGCGCCCGCGCACCTCACTTTCGGCAGACTCGCCACTCTTCGGTTAAACGAGCATAACTCCCTCGTTTTACGTCGGATTGAGACACCGTAAATTTTTACGGAAACTAGACTTCCGTGGCTTTCCAATGGTATAGGTCTCATTCTCTAATTCGTTCTGAGTAAATTATGAAAAATAGGCAAAGTTGGGTAATGTTTCGGTTTTCAGGAAGTCATGGCAATTCTGCTACCTTTTGGTAAAACGGGTATATCCGTTTCATTTGTTACCATCTTAAGCCACCGTAAATTTTTAAAAATTCTATACTTCCATGGCTTTCTAATGGTATATAGCTCAGTCCGTAACTTTTCCTGAATCGATCGTGAAAAATCTTCAAAGTCAAGTCACGAGTTTGTTTTCAGAAATTCTGGCAGTTCTGCCACCTTCTAGTAAAATGATCATAACATTTTCGTTAGTTATTGTCTTGAGTCACTATAAGTTTATCTGTAAACTAGACTTCTGTGGCTTTCCATTGGTATATGGCACAATCCCTACACCTTAGTGATTCAAAATAGAGAATTTTTCAAAGATAGACGTTGTGCGGAACCTTGTTTAGTCAACGAACTTCGTGATGACTTTGTTCCTAGAATCTAATTGTGATTATGTTAAGGTATTTTTGATATCTTAAATGATGATGATGTATGCCTTAAGATGTTTAAGAGCTAGGGTTGAGATTAACCCTTAAGCTAAGAAAAATTTAGGATGTTTAAGAGCTAGGGTTGAGATTAACCCTTAAGCTAAGAAAAATTTAGAACGGATACTAGACCCTAATAGGCCTTCGTGTCGTGTTGAGTCCTATCAGATTTAGGATCAACATGCTAAGTATATTTTTATATATTGAAGGCTAGCAGATCCGCAAGGGATAAGGCCTGTGAAGAACTAGCAGCTGCCATTTTAAAACATCGGTGAAAGGTGGGTTTTCTTTTCAACAGACTCTTAGTCCAAATAATGATTTGAGTTTTTACTCATCTGTAGTTAATTATTTCTGATGCAAATAAATGATTGTCATGCATAAAATGTTTTGTTTTGTATGATATCCTTATCCGTATTTAGATAGCTCGCAAGGGGCTTTCTAACTCTTAAATCGATCGGGCCTTGTGCTAACTTAGCGTGTTAACCGAGGTTAGTGTACACTTGGGTCGGTGATATTAGGAAGAGGGAAAGGCTGAGCGGAGCTATTCCTGAATAAGACATCGACGATGCTAAACGTCCTTGAAAAAGGCTAAGCGGAGCTATTCCTCGGACTTTAGTTCAGATATGTATTCGTGGAAAAGGCTTTAGCGGAGCTATTCCTCGACGTGTGCGGAAAAGGCTTAAGCGGAGATATTCCTTGGCACTCAGTTGGGATATGGATGATCATACAACAAAAAAGCGCGCGTAAAGACAGAAAATGATTTAGTAAAACATAGGGCCTTTTCAGATAAAACCCCTGTGTGTTTACTTGGATGCATGACAATAAAATCATTTTTAAGAAATGTTCATAATATCAGATATATTATGATATTTTTGGCAATGTGTTCACTGAGTATACTTGTACTCAGCCCTGTATGTTTGTTTTTAAATGTGCAGGTTGAGTGTTGATGGTGCAGGATGAAGTGCTGAGAAAGAAAGTTGTTTTGTACAGGACTCAGAATTTTTCCTGTATTTTATTTTGCTATATTACTTCCGCTAATTAAGTCTAATCAAGTCAAGTCTTCAGTATGTCTTGAACTCGCTGATATCTTTTTGTTATTCTGAGGTATCTATATTTATTCAGTTATATTTTGAGAAATAAAGTCAGTCCAGAACTTGAGTTCACTGCAAATATCATTCCTGGAATACAGTAGTTCATTATTTTATCTAATTATATTTGGTTCGCACCTTGATCCAGCCTTTATTGGGATCGAGTCGTGCCAGTCACACTTCATATTAATCAGATATTAATTTGGGGTCGTGACACTATCACCGGCGGTGACAATGAGTAAGTGAGAGGAGGCCCGGCGGTGGTGTTGCTGGCGGAGAGAGGGCGGCAGTGAGAGTGTGAGAAGGAGGCGGAGAGATTGAGAGATCGAAATGAAAGACCAAATGGGGAAGTGGATCGAGAGAGGAGGAGGGGTTAGGGTTTGTGTTTGGAATGGGCCCACTTTTTTTTAATTAAGTTAACAAACCATGATTAAGGCCCCTTATTTTTTGGCTAATTTTTGCCAAAAATGGTATGGGACTTTAGTATTGGGACAACCAAATAAGGGAAGTGGGACTTTAGTATTGGGACGGAGGGAGTATTTAATTTGACTATTTTATTCCCTATAAGGCTATAACCTCCAACTAAAAATTACCAAAATAAGATAAAACCTCAATGTTACAAGCTTATAGCCCCCTCCTCCTTTCTTCAGCAAAAAAAAAACACTTATTTTATATTGATTGTTGTTCAGTTTTTTTTTTTCATTTTCATTATCCATGTTCTTCTACTCCCCTATGTAAAATTTGGATAATTATTTGAAATTTGTTTGAAGAGTTTGATAGTGCTTCGAGAATGAACATTAACAACAATGAAACATAATCGTTGTCACGTGAGGAAGGAAGAGTTGAAAGAGAAAGTTGAGCAATTATAATTCATAAAGATGCTAAATGACAGATGTGTATTTTACATAATTTTTGCATATGAATTGATGATGTTTGTTGTGAAGTTGTGTATTTTATATAGCTTTTGTGCTTATATTGTTATTATTTGAAGTTTTTGATGCGTTTGCTAGTTTGGCAGTAATAATTGTGATTTCGTTACATATTTGAAGCGAAACACAGTTAAATACGGACAAGAGGAGTTAAAGAGGGATTTAATTAGGCTCTTAAGCTTAATTAAATACTAAAATAAATTCTAATGGATTGGATTAAATGATTAAAACCCTAAGAAATTCGAAGCCTAGTGCGAAAATGACTTGAGTCGATCCGGCCGAGTACAATTTGTAAAGGCTTGGGTCGACCCGACCCAACTTCACCTGGGTTGAACCTGTGCAAAAATAGATCTCTGAGTCAACCTAGCGAACTCGGTTGACCCATGCGTGTGGGTCCGCGGGAATGTGATTTTTGATCTCCAATTCAGGATTTTTAACTTAGATATAATAGCTCTCATTTTGATATACGCCTCATATATTGAAGAGGATGCCCAATACAACACCATACACATAGAATACACCAAGAGAGAGAAAAAGAAATCAGAGATTTACCGTCTACTTGAGTGGAGTTGACAAGGTTGCTAGAGACAGGAATGCTACTGCAGACGAGATAAGACCACTAGATTTCTCCGTGTTTTTCGGTTCTTTTGTCAATTCTGTTATGCCACTTATACTCTAGTTTTTACTATTTATTTAATTATGTCTAGCTAAATTTATAGCTAGGTTTTAGGGATTGGATGTATAATACCCCAGAATTTTCATCATCCAAATTTAATTAATAATATAAAACTCATAGATAGAATAAGTATTATAGTTTTATATATTATAATTTTTTTATTTTTTTTAGAAAAACCAACATTTTTGTAGTGGACCATAATTATTTTAGTGGGTCAATATTACTAGATACCAAGGATAGATGATAAATAATTAAAATTTAGGCCTAATAATATAAGCCTAAATGTTTTTGAGGTGTCATCTTGAGGATAAGACACATGGAGTAACACTTGTCATCACCCAAACTATTTAATATTACTATTCAAATATATCTCCTTTGACTTATTTTCGTTCACAACAAAACACAACCTTCTTTTCTTCATTTTTCTTTCATCTCTTCTCTTGCATTCGGTTAATCGGTGAGGATAACAATAGAAAATTGTGATCATCATCTTCTTCAAGATTTGTCATCCAACTGAAGTTTTTCTCGTGAGCTCCTATTCTCTATTTTTAACTTCTGTTTTGGTGGGGATTTTCATTTTTTCAAATTTAAATGGGCAATGAGTAAATAAATTATAACAAAATTTGGGAAAGGAGATGATGATGGTATCTGTAACTCTGAATTCTAAACTTGATGGATATTAATAAATGGTATTTGAAGTTGCATGTGTAGAGTAAAATGGTAAAAATTTAGAAGATGACTCGTGGATGTGTGTGTTGTGTTCCTACGGTTTTGAGAGGAAGTAGAGAGAAGGAATTTGATTTTACTTAACTTGATTGTAAAATGCATATTTACAGTAGAGAGAGTTAGTGACTGGAAATTGGATGAGTGTGTTTTAAGGTGTGTAGAGATAAGGAGAGAGTGAAAATTTGTTTGAATCCTTTTGTTTTTTTTTGAAAATAGAAATAAGTAAATTGATAATTAAAGTTGTGAATGTGTGTGCAGTGAGCGAAAATAGAGTGATAAGAGAGAGACTTTTGTTTGCTTGTTACAAAGTGTAGTGTCTAGAAGAGAGAGAAAATATTATTTGATTTTGAAATGGGTTATATATAGGGAGAAAAGTTTATATAGACAATATATTCTTAAAATTTATTTAGTTGGGCAAGTTTTAAGGGTGTAGGAGTTATATAGGCAATTTGTACTATATCTGAACATTTGACCAATAAAATCAGAATATATTCCCTACTTTTCTGAAAAGTATCTTACACATTTTTGTACTTTCCATGCAAAAGGAACAAAAGATTTATTTTGGAACAAAATCTCTCAATGGTCTATCGAAACTCGATTTCAATTTGAAAAAAAATGATATGGTTGTGGAATCAATTCCCCATTAATTTCGGTATTTAATTCCCGTAACTACTTCTCTTACTCTCTCTATCTCTTTCTCACTCCTCTTCTTTCAGTCATCTCCCTACTTTCTACTCCTCTCTCTACCGTTCTGTGAAAGAAAAAAAATACATCAACTTGTTTGCCGAAGGAACGGCGTTGAAGACGACCGACGATGGAGGAACGAAGTGAAGACCGAGAGGTTAGACGAATAGTTAGTGTTTATGATTTATATGTAACGAATATATAGGGATCTTGCATAACGATAAATATGGATCTTGCATAATGATAATTTTTTGCTTAATGTAAGATTAAAATGTTATGGATGCTTAAAAGTATGTTTTTTTTGTGAAATTTCCATATTTTATTTTGAGATCTAGAGTAACGATAGGTTTTTAGATGTGAAACGATACTATACTGATCCTTAACGAAAGTTTTTTAAATTAATCGTTATGTTTAATAATCGTTATGGCCTTTTTAATTAATCGTTACGCTTTGTTCTGCTTTTTTAATTAATCGTTACGCTTATTTTAATCATTCATTATGGCCTTTAAGTTCATCTTTATGCTAATTTTAATAAATCGTTATACTTATTTTAATATATCGTTATGGGGTTGCCCAGATTCAAAAAATGTGTAACGAACGTATATTAGATATGCATAACGAAATTGTATTTAATTAATCGTTATGCTTATTTTAATAAATCGTGATGGCTTTGTAGTTCAAATAATGTGTAACGAAAGTATATTTACAAATTTCATAATGAAAGTTTTTTTTAATTAATCGTTATGCTATTTATAATAAATCGTTATGCCCTATTATTAATTAATCGTTATGGCCGTTTAAAGTAATTATAATGCTAATTTATTCCTAATCATTAGGCCACATTTAACTAAATATTTAGGCCACATTTAACCAAATCGTTATGTCCTATACAATCTTAATTACATTTAATCATAATAATACAAATACAAATAATAATAATAATAATAAGCAATTCTCCATGCAATTGATTAGATTTATCGTTAAGCATTAATTAGAATTTAATTTAATTAGAAGTAATCATTAATGATAACCTTAATCCTTATACCTTATTTAATTGTAGATATCCTTATCACAATGTTATTAACAGTATCGTTATTCTAAAAAATAATTAAATAAGCTTAATTTAATCATAATTGAACGATAATAATAACACAAAATGTTTAAAACACGTTCACGGATAAGCGTCTAGCCAATCATCCTCCAGACTATGTGAAGATTGCGAACATCTTGGTCGTGTATCGGATCTTATTTTGCCATGACCCCTCACGGGTGATCGATGGCTAGGTGTGGGCCCTGGTGGAAGATGTTGATGCTTGGAATTCTTTTCCATGGGGGGGGCTACACATTTCAGATGCTGATGCACTTTATTAATCTCATCCTCAGAGTTCGACGGGCTATGGGCGGAGAGAGGGATGAAGCGTATCATTGGTATGGACCTGTTTGGACCGTTCATGTAATTAGTTCAATTTATCATGATAAATTAGTTAAATTTACGTTTTATCTACTTGATATTTTAATTAGAAGATGGGCCTATTCCTCCTATTGGAGCACTGATGATGAAGCCGTGCTAAGGATTGAAGAAGATAATCCGGAGCTGTAAATGATTGGACCGATCACAAGACTAAGAGCAAAGAAATTGCAAGGCTATTTTCAAGCCTATGTGTGACGCAAGTTAGATAAACAAGAGATCATGTATTGCAGCCCTAAATGGATTACCATGTTGTCTATTGAAGATAAAGATGAATGCATGAAGTTGGAGACGAGTACTTAAAGAGAGAAGAAGGATTTCGACGTGTTGCATGGCTCGTGCACGTTGAACTCATGCATGAATTATTTCGGATATTTGGGCAGCTCATGGAGTTCAATTAATTCAGCCCAATTCGAAATATTAGAGTCCAATTATGAAGGCCAAAATGTGTTGGGTTTTATTTATCCATTAGATAGATTTTTATTATTTTATTTTTGGTCTTTTTGGATTTACCTTAAATAGAGTTCTAATTAAGGTAGGAATCCTAGTTATGTTAGGAAACCCTTTATTTTCTAATTCCTTTAGGATTTTATCTCGAATTTTCATCCATCCCTCTTCTATATAAAGAGGATCATTGTTACTTTGATATTTAGACCATATTTGATTAAGAAGAATTTACCTTTCAATATTGTCTCACCCAAGATCCTCTTTTCTTAATTTTCAGCCGAAAATTGAATTCTTGAAACCCTAGAAACTTCCAAGTTTTATTTAATATCTCGTTCTATTTCACTTGTGGGAATAGGGTTAGATTGCTACCGAGAAGACGACCGATTGTTGTACGTTTCGTGAGGTGATCTTCATGGGATTTGCAACTGTGTTTTCGACTCAAATTCTATCCTCCTTCAACGCCGATGATCATCAACATCACCCATCTATCATATTTCGTCCATTACACCATCATACATCAAGTTCGAGCCAAGTTATTCAAGTTTACAAGCTGTTCGAGTCTAGTTCATCCATACGTGCTCAACTCGCCAAGATAAGCATCTATATTGTTAGTTCTTTATTTTTGTGTCCTAACCTATCTACTGTAGCCCTTCTTCACCACATAACATCATACTACACGCCCATAGCCATACCCTTTCAATTCGAACCAAAATAGCCCCATTTTCATTCTATTTAGTTGTGTTTTATTTAGTGTCGTGTCATAGTCTAGGTAATTTTAATCGAGTCTTTTGAGTCTTGTTGAATCCTTACTTGTCGACGTGTGTTCGATCTTGGTTATCCGTAAACCAAGGTGTTGTGATTCATCCCGGGTCACATCATAAAAGTGGTATCAAAGCCACATCGGCTTTGGTTCGTGGTTAAATCGTTTGTGTCGAGTTGTAATTTTATTCTTGTTGCATTCATAGTATAAAAAAAGAGCAAAGGCAATACAGCGGAACAACAATAAAAAAAAAGAAAAAAAATCTGCCAAAAAAAACAGCTTGTTTATTTCGATTTGTTCTCTCTTTCTTAGTTAGTTTAGACTTCTCCTATCTAGATTAAGTTATTTAGATTGTGTCTACATTGAGTAGAACACAACTAGATCTATTTACCTTATCTAGATCCCTTACTTTCCATACTAGCTTGTTTCTATCCTAATCTCTTCCTACCTTCCATATATCATTCCTACACCTCATTACCATCCCTCACACCCTCAAATTCGTCCCCCATCTAAAGGGAATGAAATTTTCTGACCTTGCTCCACACACCCAATCCGGTGCATACACCACGCACCTATACCATACACCCTACACCCGTGTACCCAAAGCCCATGACATACACCATCCGTTTAGATTTTTGAGAGCATCCATCCTACACACACAGTGCAACTAGTTCGTGATCAAGAAGAAGACTTGTAAAGAAGCAGCTTTCATCTCCAGTTTTTGGCACTTTCTCTTTATACTATTATACTCGTGCACCACCCATATTGAGTGATACATGAGTGGCAAAACAAGAGTGTCAAAATCGAGTGACTTGTGAGCTAGTGAGGATCTCTTTATTCTTCACGTTTATTCGTTTTGCAGGTACCATGAAAAAGGGCCACAAGAATGAGTTGCCCAAGATCAGTGAGGACGACCCGAAGTCGCTCCTCACATCGGGAGAAGAGGCGTCTTTTTCCAACACACCTACATGGGATGCCAAGTACCATTTTGATGCACTGACCTCTTATGTCAACCGTCAAAATCGTGAGATGGAAAATAGACTTGGTGAACAACTAGCCAAGTTAGCTGAGCAGATTGGGAGCCTCAAAGCCCAGTCAACTAAGGCTCAGACAATTCAAGGACCTCCTGAGAGGCCCAATGAACCCCCAGGCGCAGTAGAGAGGCAAGCTGAGCCTCAAGGAGCCGCAGCACAACTCAGGGCTACCAACCGATGCCCCCAGCTGCCACTTGAGCCAGAGAATGATGATTTCGGACCCGAGTCTGACTTTCATGAGGAGTTTGAAGATAATTTCAAACCTCCAAGAAGGGAGAACCGCCGAGATCACCCCCGAGCCCCAAACAGGCGCGCATTCCGCGTCAATAGACCCAGATTCGAGAAAGACAACTCAATGGTGAACAACATCAAAACCACCATTCCAGAGTTTATAGGATTGCACGATCCTAATGTATATCTCGATTGGGAAATGAAGGTCGACAAGATCTTCGAATGTTATGAGTTTCCAGAACTGAAGAATGTGCAACTCGCTTCCCTAGAATTTAAAGCATACGCCGCTACTTGGTGGAAAAATCAGTAGCAGAGAAGGCGCCATGATCGATATCCACCTATCGATACATGGCACGCGATGAAGGATATCATGCGAGGGTGATTTATTCCAGTTCATTATTAACGGGAATTGAAAAAGAAGCTGAACCGAATCAAGCAAGATACTCGATCGATTGAAGAGTATCATAAAGAGCTTGAAACTATGCTCAATCGAGTGGGCAAAGAGGAGTCGCTAAATGCCACCATCATCCAGTACATTGAAGGGATGAATCCGGATATAGCCTGCAAAGTTGAACTTAAGGACTTTCACAGCATTGAAGAGATGGTGCACTACGCAACTATAGTAGAAAGACAGCTGGGAGAAGGCCGGTGACGCAGCTATCATAGTGCTGCCATCCTTAGACCTTCATGGAATAAAGGTACGTATTCTACTCCTCCATCTGATCCCACACGACCCCGAGGTCAGCTCGGACAACCCGATCGCCGTTTTGATCGCTTTGCACCGCCAAACAACAGTAGACCCGCGTCTATTGCACCCGCACCTGTGAGGCCGCCATTTCAATGGCCAAATCAGCCCTCACAACCTCCAAATACAGCCCCTAACCATGCTCGAGACATCCAGTGCCAAAATGTCAAGGTTGGGGCCATTTTCAGAACCAGTGCCCAAACAGGCGCGTTTTGATCATCGCAGATCAAAACAAGATCGAGTCAGCCAGTGAGAATTAACAAGAGCAGCCCGTAGGAATCCTTAAGGTTGAGGAGATGTCCGCAGTTGAGCCCGAAGAAGAGGAGCCTGAGACTCCTCGAGTTAGTCTTGTCTCTATCCGCAGTTTGAGCATCACTTGCGACGAGGACCAGCAAAATCAGCGAGAAAATATTTTCTACACCCGAGTCACGATCAAAGACAAGACGTGTTCAATGATAGTTGATAGTGGGAGCATGATCAATGAAATTAGCCAGTATGCTGTAGATAAACTAGCACTGACCTTGATGAAGCATCCAAAGCCATATAAGTTGCAATGGCTTACTGATCGAGGTGAGATTCGCGTAGGTGGCTAGGTAAGTGTCAACTTTTCAATTAGTAGATATTCTGACACTATTATCTGCGATGTTATTCCTATAGATGCAGCCCATATACTCTTAGGGAGGCCTTAGCAATTCGACCGCCAAGTAGTTCACGATGGTGTCGCGAACACTTACACTGTTACGCGAAACGACAAAGCTACTACTCTTAAGCCTTTATCCCCTAAAGCTGTAGCCAAAGATCAACAGAGTATGCAAGAGAATTTTAAAAAAGAATGAGAAAGGGCAGCCACAGCAGCCGTATATCCATCACCACTGTCGGCAAAGTTTCGGCCGATTCCACCTCAACGGTCGCCGTCCTTTCTTCCTCCGCCAACAACACTTCAAGGAAGCCCCCTAAAGGCCCCAATGCAACTAGAAATTCCTCTAAAATAGCCAAGAACCGCAACCTTTTTATTTCTGTAAAAGGCGTGGAAAAAGTAATTAAAGTAAGTTTGCCTTTAGTTCTTTTGACTTGTAAAAGAAGTGCTACTAACGAGTCTTGTTTGCCTATTATTGTACAGCCCTTGATGGAAAAGTTTGTGGACGTGTTCCCGGAGGAGATTCCAAGTGGTTTATCTCCAGTTCGAGGGATCGAGCACCAGATCGATTTCCAGCCCGGTGCCATTCTTCCCAACCATCCAGCTTACCGTACCAGCCCCGAAGAGATGAAAGAGATCGATTGTCAAGTAAAGGAGCTATTGGAGAAGAAGTAAATCTGTAAATCATTAAGTCTGTGCGCCGTTCCTGTCATTCTAATGCCAAAGAAGAACAACGAGTGGAGAATGTGCATGGATTGTTGCGCCATCAACAAGATTATGGTAAAGTATCATTTTCCTATCCCTAGGCTAGATGACATGTTGGATGAATTATCTAGGTTCGAAAGTTTTCTCAAAAATAGAGTTAAGATCCTGATATTTTCAAGTTAGAATGAAAGAGGGAGATAAATGGAAAACAACCTTTAAAACTAAACATGGGTTATATGAATGGTTAGTTATGCCCTTTGAACTTACTAATTCACCTAGTATATTCATGAGATTAATGAACCATGTCTTACGTGATGTGATAGGAAAGTTTGTGGTTGTTTATTTTGATGACTTATTGATTTATTACTGCAGCACACACGCACACCTTGAGCACTTGCGCCATATTTTTATGATCTTACGTGATGCTAAGTTGTATGGAAATTTGGCTAAGTGTTCTTTTTGCATGAATGAAGTCATTTTCTTAGGCTTTGTTGTGAGTGAACGCGGTATAGAAGTAGACCGTTCTAAGATCACTGCGATCGAAGAATGGCCAACTCCTAAATCGGTGTCAGATGTTCGATCATTCCATGGCTTAGCTGGATTTTATCATCGCTTCGTGCGTGATTTCTCCACCATAGCTGTCCCTCTTACTGAGTTAAGTAAGAAGGATCGACCGTTCGAGTGGGGTAAGTTGTAAGAGGAGGCGTTTACACGCCTAAATTATCTTCTGTGTCACACACCTATTTTATGTTTGCCCAATTTTTCTAAGAGTTTTGAAATTGAATATGATGCATCGGGCAAGGATATTGGTGCTGTTCTTATGTAGGAGGGGAGGCCCGTCACCTATTTTAGTGAAAAGCTCAATGATACAACCCTTAAGTATTCTACATACGATAAGGAGCTGTATGCGTTACAAAGAGCTTTGGAGACGTGGAAGCATTATTTGTGGCCAAAGGAGTTCGTGATTCACACCGATCACAAGAGTTTAAAGCATTTAAAGGGCCAAAATAATCTGAATAAGAGACATGCAAGATGGATCGAGTTTATCGAGTCCTTTCCGTACGTCATCAAATACAAGAAAGGTGAGAAGAATATAGTAGCCGATGCATTATCTCTACAGTACATGTTTCTAACCTTAATGCATGCTAAATTGTTAGGTTTTGAATCGATTAAGAGCTTGTACAAATCTGCTCCATTTTTCTAACCCATATATGATGCATGTTCGGTCAAGTCACGTGCCATTGATGGATTTTATGTTAATGATGGCTACTTATTCAAAGAGTCTCCATTATGCATTCTTGTTTCATCTATGCGTGAGCTATTGGTTTTGGAATCGCATGCGGGGGGTTTAATGGGACATTTTGGTGTTTCTAAGACATTAAACTTGCTGCATGAACATTTTTATTGGCCACATATGAGAAATGATGTTGAGAATGTGTGTAGTCATTGTATTACATGTCGTAGAGCTAAGTCAACTTCACACCCGTTTGGACTGTACACGCCACTACCCGCACCTTTGTCCCCTTGGATTGATGTGTCTATGGACTTTATTTTTGGGTTACCTAGGTCTAAGATGGGTAAAGATTCTATTTTTTGTGGTTGTTGATCGGTTTTCTAAGATGGCTCATTTTATTGCATGTAAAAAAACTGATGATGTTGTGAATGTTGCTAACTTATTCTTTCGTGAAGTTGTGGGTTTGCATGGTTTACCTAGGACTATTGTTAATGACAGAGGTTCAAAATTTCTAGGCCATTTTTGGCGTGTTCTATGGGGAAAAATAGTTACCAAAATTTTGTTTTCTACTGCATATCATCCTCAGACTGACAGACAAACTGAAGTAGTAAACCAGACGTTAGGTACCCTATTGCGTGCTTTAATTAAAAATAACTTGAAAAATTGGGAAGATTGTTTGCCATATGCTGAATTTGCATATAATCGTGTTGTGCATTCATCTACCAATATGTTTCCATTTGAAGTTGTGTATGGATTTAACCCTTTAACTCCGGATCTTATACCTTTACCTGTTAAGCATTTATCAAGTGTAAAAGGTCTGAAGCGAGCTGATTTCATCAAGGAGATGCATGAAAAGATAAGAGCTTGAATTGAGCAAAAGGGCGTGAACACCGACGTCGTAAGGAACCAACACCGAAAGTAAGTCATTTTCAAGCTCGGTGATCGTTTTTGGATTCATCTGAGTCCCGGTTGGTTCCCGAACTTGAGAAAGTCCAAGCTTAATCCATGAGAAGATGGCCCGTTCACCGTGATCATCCGTGTGAATGACAATGCGTATCGCATTGATTTACCCGGTGAGTATATGTTCTCTTCAGCATTTAATGTAGCTGACTTATCTCCTTTTCATGCAGATTCATACGACCAAGAAGATTCCTTGAATTCGAGATCGAATTCTTTTCAGGAAAGGGAAATGATGAAGCCGTGTATAGGATTGAAGAAGATAATCCGGAGCTGCAAATGATTGGACCAATCACAAGACTAAGAGCAAAGAAATTGCAAGGCTATTTTCAAGCCTATGTGCGACGCAAGTTAGATGAACAAGAGATCATGCATTGTAGTCCTAAATGGATTACCATGTTGTCTAATTGAAGATGAAGATGAAGGCATGAAGTTGGAGATGAGTACTTAAAGAGAGAAGAAGGATTTCGACGTGTTGCATGGCTCGTGCACGTCGAACTCATGCATGAATTATTTCGGATATTTGGGTAGCTCATGGAGTTCAATTAATTCAGCCCGATTCGAAATATTAAAGTCCAATTATGAAGGTCAAAAAGTGTTGGGTTTTATTTATCCATTAGATAGATTTTTATTATTTTATTTTTGGTCTTTTTGGATTTACCTTAAATAGAGTTCTAATTAAGATAGGAATCCTAGTTATCTTGAATTTTTGTCCATCCCTCTTCTATATAAAGGGGATCATTGTTACTTTGATAGTTAGACCATATTTGATTAAGAAGAATTTACCTTTGAATATTGTCTTACCCAAGATCCTCTTTTCTTAATTTTCAGCCGAAAATTGAACTCTTGAAAGCCTAGCAACTTCCAAGTTTTATTTAATATCTCGTTCTATTTCACTTGTAAGAATAGGGTTAGATTGCTACCGAGAAGACGACCGATTGTTGTACGTTTCGTGAGGTGATCTTCATGGGGTTTACAACTGTGTTTTCGACTCAAATTCTATCCTTATTCAACGCCGATCATCATCAACATCACCCATCTATCATATTTCGTCCATTACACCATCATACATCAAGTTCGAGCTAAGTTATTCAAGTTTACAAGCTGTTCGAGTCCAATTCGTCCATATGTGCTCAACTCGCCAAGATAAGCATCTATATTGTAAGTTCTTTATTTTTGTGTCCTAACCTATCTACTATAGCCCTTCTTCACCACATAACATCATACTACACGCCCATATCCATACCCTTTCAAATCGAACCAAAACAGCCCCCTTTTCATTCTATTTAGTTGTGTTTTATTTAGTGTCGTGCCATAGTCTAGGTAATTTTAATCGAGTCTTTTGAGTCTTGCTGAACCCTTACTTGTCGACGTGTGTTCGATCTTGGTTATCCGCAAACCAAGGTGTTGTGATTCATCCCAGGTCACATCAACTGAGCAGTGCTTTGAGCAGGTTACAGTCCAATCGGCCACTCAGAGAGCTGAGAGAAGTTGCCAAGGTCTAAAACAGAAATTGAAAAAAAATATATTAACTTTTCAAGAATACTTCATTTATTATTTCTTTGAAATTGTCGTAGGGAGTTACTAAGCAGATCAGAGAGACTACGCACGAGCTTGCAACAAAAGTGGATGAATACGCCCATGCGCTCATCAGTGGCTCTGGCTCTACATTGTTTGAAAAGCTTGGACTTTACTACATTGGACCATTTGATGGTCACAACATTGATGATCTGACATCAATTCTTAAAGAAGTCAAGAATACTAAGATTACAGGTCCAGTTCTAATCCATGTTATTACTAAGAAAGGCAAGGGGTATCCATATGCGGAAAAATCTAAATTAAAAAATCTAAATTTAAATTAAAAAATTAATAATTTTCTAATTTTCTATTGTGAATTTTAGATTCAGTGGATTAGAGGCCCCCTCCAGAGGCTGAAGCTGAATATTTTGATGTACATAAAGATGGATTTAATAGAGAAAATTAGGGAGGTCTTACAGCATTTAAGTGGTTAGGATACAATCCAGATGTTTAGATCTGGATGTTTTGGATATTTTCTGGACTTTAGGGGGGATAGTATAGCACGCAAGGTGATGCATGCCTTGATCTGTCGCAAGGTACGCGTCCAGGATCCTGCATGCGAGGGTAGAGAGGGTTGGTTCTATGTTAATGGAACCACACTACGTTTTGGGCCCTCAGAGTTTGCACTGGTGTCAGGCTTACGTTTCGGCCCGTCAAATTTCAATCCGAAATCCCATACCGTCCAGAGGCATTTTTTACTAATTATTTGAGGGGAAGAAGACGATTGTGACACAGATGTACAATTTGGTTTTACAGACATGGGCCTGTGAGGTTTTCCCCGAACTTGGACGTCGGTTGGGCGTCGTTAGAGGCCAGTTGACCACACCTCGCTGCTTTAAGTGGTCATTCTCATCCCGAATTATTGATTTCTCTAGATTTTTTGATGGACATATAATTTTTTTTATATAAATAATTTATAATATTAAATTTATGCATTAATATTGACATGGTTAATACTTTGATGCAGTTGGATATCCAATTGATGGTGCTATCAGCTGATGAGCTTCTGAGACCATACTTTCAGAGTTTGAATGGAGATAGTGTAGTGGGTGTGAGGTATGTCGCACCTCGAACGCCCTCCAAGAAGAAGTTACTCACTGACGTGGCTTGTCGTGTGATCCCGAAGACATGTGCAGAAACGCAGGTAATTACGCATACGACTTATCATAGTCTCCATAGATCATCTCAATAGCAATGTTCCTCGAGCGCAAAGCAAAACTGTAATCGATCTGAATCCCGTACTCATATCAAAGCTCGGACATCATCTCTTTGGGCTTCAGAACAACTCCCTCATCCACCAGTTTGCGTGCAAAATGCTTTGTAATGACCCGTGCAGGCACCTGGCGCAGAGCAGTTTGGCTCATATCCATGTGGCAAGTGTGAGTGCTGTTGAACTTGTAGATTCTCCACATAACTCCATCAACAACAACACACAATCTTAACGGGCACACCCTGCCATGCTTGCACATATAGACCAGTCATGTCTTGTTTGATCGATACACGACATACTCGACTCAATTCTCCATGTGATAGAGTCTCACAGCTAGGGCCAAATCATCCTTCGTACGGAAAATAGCACCCTTTTGAAGTGTATCCGTATGTACTGCTGAAGGGTCATCCCAATTCAGTGGGCCTGCAATGTCAAGATTAGCAAGCAGAACAACCCAATTGCTCAATGCCCTCTCATGAACATCCACTGCCCTAGTATTTGATGATGTTGCTCCTCCCGTCATACTCATCAATCGCCCTCTACCCCCTTTCGAACGAATCCAGCCACAAAACTCCATATACAATTATTCGAGCAAAGTTGATATGTCGTTCTCCTCTTCACCTTCATCAGTAGAGGGCATCTCTCCATCTTCGTAGACTTCTTCTTCTCCTGCATCGTCATCAACATTCTGCTCAGGAGCCTTATAGTGGTGCGTATAGTCGCGAAAATCATCTGTAATCAGATCTATTTCCTCTGGCACAATGTGAGGGATGACCCTGGAACTACTGCAACCTCTCTGAATAACATATACGACTATCTCTGAGCTCTGTTCGTAGAGTAGGTTAAGTAAATCTGCATCATCTTTCAATCTTGTCTTGATCTGTTTGCCACTATTGGTGCTCGACATATAAGATAACTGATACTTGACAGATGTGAGATCAGTCTTCAGCAGATCATGAATCTCTCTAAGCAGCGACCTAAAACACAACTGCTCCGATGACATAGTGAAAAGCTCCTCATCACCATCTACGTATTGAGCTCTCTCCCATCGGCCACTATGTCATACAATAATACGACGTCTAACCATTTGCATAACGATATCATAACGATAGTTAAAAAATTATAGTAACTATAGTTAAATTAAATCAATATAATAACGATTAATTCAAAAAAAGAACAACAATAGTTAAAAATAAAAGAATAGCGATCATTTAAATATAATAACCATAATTAAAAAGAATAATGATAATCTAGATATAATAACAATAATTAAAAAAGAATAATGATAATTAAAAAATGAAAAATGATAATGCCTAACGATAATTCATTAAATTTTCGTTATGGCTTTTTTTGGAAAATCGTTATTGTATTTAAATAATGATAATGATTATTAATAAAAAGAAGAACGATATTTACAATTAAGAAGAACGATAATTCCTAAAGATAATTCATTAAATTTTCATTATGGCTTTTTTTTGCAAAATTGTTATTATATTTAAATAATGATAGCGATTATTAATAAAAGAAGAACGGTAGTTAGAATTAAGAATAACGATAATTTCTAAAGATAATTCATAAAATTTTCGTTATGACTTTTTTTAATAATCATTATTATATTTAAATGATAATAACGATAATTAAAAAAAGAATAAGGATAGTTAAAAAGAAGTATAATGATAATGACTAACTATAATTCATTAAACTTTCATTAAAAAGAAGTATACCGATATCATTATCGATTAAAATGTTATTAATGATTAAAATGATAATAATGATTAAAATGGAATAACCATAATTTAAATTACATAACGATACTTAAAAAAAATAATGCATAACGATAATGAATTAAACATTCGTTATGGATATTTTTAATAATCGTTATTATATTTAAATGATATAAATGATAATTAAACTTTCATTATCAACATTATACACTAACAGTATGCCTTATAATTAATTGTTATCAACAACTTAATCGTTATCAACATTATAAACTAATGTTATGCCATATACTTAATCGTTATCAATATTATACTCTAACGTTATGCTTTATATTTAACCATTATCAACATTATACATTAAGCTATTCCTTATATTAAATCGTTATACCTTTTATATCATTATCATAATGCAATATACCTTAATCGTTATGCTTAGTATTTAATGTTATCTTATGTCTTCTATTTAATGTTGTCGTTATGTCTTATATTAATTATTATTGTTATGAATAGAATTTTCGTTATCCCTGATGTCAGATAAATAAAATAAAGAAACCATAACACTAGTGCATAAATTTGGATAAATAAACCCTAGAACAATTTTCTAAGTTGAAAATGTAACAAAATAACAAAACTTATCAATTTTGGGTGCAAAAAAAATTCAAAAGTACCTTTTAAAATTTTGGAATTTTCTGCGCAATTTCACGATATTGTTTTGTTGACGAAGAAGATGCTGCTATCTTGATTAATCTTCTGACTTCTCGATCAAACTCTCAATATATTTCTTTTTATTTTAGGGAATTGAACGTTTTTCCCTCTTCATCAAACTCTCAAACTATTTTTTCTATTTGGGTTTGGTATGAATTGGTGTATCACATCGGTGTAGTATAAATATACATTATACCAACCTCTCTTACACAAAATTAAATGCATTAAATTTTATTTAATTTGGGTCAACTAATACCTACCTATAGTTATGCATTATACCTACCTCATTTTGGTCGAAAAAAAAAGAAAGCAAAATGCATAAAAGTTCATTTAATGTTGGCCAACTAATATCTAGCGACAACTTTAGGCAAAAAAAGAAAAAACGTAAACTATACCCTTAATCGTTGTAGTTTAGAGAAAACAAATAAACGTTATGCATTAGCTTCACATTTATTGGACTCGTTATGCATTTATTAGAATAGTTAACAAATGATAAACGTTATCCATTTATTCATTCAAAACAAAACATAACAAGTCATAATCATTATGTAGAAAATGATAATCGTTATTTTATTATCATTTTGTTACAATTTATTAAAGATTAATCATTATGTTATTATCATTTTGTTAAAATTTTTAAATATTATTTTTTACATTATCGTTATGTTATTAACATTTCGTTATAATTTTTGAAGATAAATCATTATACAATATTTAGGGTTTCGACCCTTGCTAACCCTAAAATACATGCAATCTTGATTTTTATTTGTTAGGTGTGTGTGCATTTATTGGGTAGTTATTAAAAAAATATAAATAGTACACTTACAAAATGATTGGGATGTGGGGACAAGTGTGTCATAGGGGTAATTTAGACATTTACACTCCAAATTGCCTAAATAACTCCCTATCCTTATATCTTGTTTTCTTTCCCAATTACTATTTTATTTTGCCTCTTTTTATACATTTACACTTATATATATATACACACACACACTCTCTGTTGGTTCCCAAAATTAAAGGAAAAGAAGAGAGAGGAGTATAGAGACAAAGTAATTAATTGGTTTTGGTGCATGTGTGTGTACAAAAATGGGGTGAGAGGAGAGAGATTTTTTTTTTTTTTTTTTGTAAAGTGTATTATCATTTGTATTGGTGTAGAGTGAGAGAGTGTATGTTGACTTTGAAAATTTAAAAGGTGTGTGTGTGCTTATGTGAAATTGAGGTGAAAATGAGGGCATAATTGTTGTTCATTAAATATTGAGTAATGTAAGCAATGTGTGTGTGTGAGGTATGTACTATGTTCATGTTATTTTTATTCTTATGTGCTTATTCACTCGATTAATTAAATTAAGGTATTAAAATTATACTTTAAGAATTATAGATTTAAATGGGAAATGTTTCAATCATTTTATTTATTTATTTACATATTAGATAATTCAACTTACCCCAATAATTTATTCTCAAAATATTTTAAAGGGTAAAGACTTCAATTGGTATTTTTGGGCAATTTAAACCTATCTAGTTTCCAAGAGTTGTCCGTCTGATTCGAATTTCATGAGCTCATTCTTTAAGCCAAGCTTACCTTATGTTATAGTTTCAAGGCCTAGCATGATACTAATAGGTAGTTCCCTTTTGTAGGCCCGAACCCGAGACCTGGAATTAATTAGGATTTTCAAATCACGTGTAAAGCTTCAGCTATTAATAGCTATCCAGGTGGGCTATACTATCTTTGTAAATTGTATCTTTCGACTTATTAAGCTCTGGTTTGTTAAAATTGTATATGTGACTATCTGTGTTAAATATTTACATACTATTGTATGTTATCAGAGTCTCATAAACCTGTGTCAATGTGAGTAGCTATAGTATGCATGCATTATTCGTCATGCCCTACTCCTTGTCGAGATGACTAAAATGAAACACTTATTGGTTAGACTCATTGGTTATACTCATAAACTTTAAGCGTTGGTGATGTAGTACGGGTTGCGGACAGTGACTGGTTATACTTTTAAGCGCTTCACGATAAAATATTTTGGTGAACTCAGGTTGTTTCCAACTTTAAAACCTCCTACGTTTCAGTACCTGCATAGATACAGATAAATCATTTCTGAAAAATGATTTGCATAACTTAATTGTGAAAACTTGTCCACTGAGTGCATTAGTACTTAGCCCAAATCTTTTCAAATATTTTTCAGGTCAGTAAGCTGGCACATGGACGTGACGATACTGAGAGATGGGCTTTTGTTATTTACCTATTTTTCATTATCTCTTTTTGTTAATATTCTATTGGGAATTAAGCTTCCGCACTTATGCTACTCCTTTGTTAAATGCTAAGAATCCCGATCTTGGTTTTTGGATAAATATATGTATTAAAAAGCATGTTTGGTTATTCTGAGTCTTTTGTTGAGTTTTTGTTAATTAAATTATCCCCTTTCTTTCCCGCTTCTTAATTCCAACCCTCGTGGCATCCATTTCCACGATCTTTCGGATCGGGGCGCTACAGGATGTTATGAATTTCATAATATGATTTAATTATTTTCTTCCTGCTATCTCTTGGGACTTGATTTATATGCATTTATTTATATCTTGTATGGATCCTTGATCACCATTTATGCATGCTAGTTATTAATTCGTAGTACTGACCAGAGAAGAATTAGTGATGAAAAGATATAAATCAGGTTATGTGTGCTTGAAAAGACCACCCAAGTGAACAAGTATCACATAGGGTTGAATAAATCTTCATGTGCTAGACTGGGAGTAATGACATGTGTGAAGAACCTACTGGGGTGAAATGCATGCTCATTATATCTATGTTATGGTTTATGCCTTTAAAAGTAGCCTGATAACAAACTAGTGATTCCTCACCATGGATAGATTAAAGACAGAAGTCAGGTTAACAGAGTTAATGAATATTAATAATTGATATAATAATCAGTTTCCCTAAAGCCTAGGTTTCATTTAATTTTTTAGTCCAATATTTTATATCCTTGCATTTATTTTATGTTATTTGCTCGTCGCTTTCATGATATTTTTTTGATGAATTGGTCTTCTGAGTCATCAAATTTATCTTCTTCATCTCTAAAGCGCCTTGACACCTTCTGCCTCTTGGAGTCAAGTCCCATGACTTGTCTATCAAAGACATCTAGTGCAGCATTTTCATCCATGTGACATGTTATTTATTAATAAAATAACACGTTCCGCAAGTGTACAGTGCTATTGTAATACCTAGGTGAGTAAGAGTACCGTATCCCACAGAGACTGAATTGACTGACTCCCACACAAGTACTCACTTAATATCTAGACACTAATAATCAGATAAAGAAAGAACAAAAATAAAAAGCATAAAATAAACAGTAGAAATAGAAAATATGCAGAGGAACAAATAATTGGGAAAACCTAAGTTTTAGGGATAGTGGATTTATTATTTCAATTAATATAATTCTTGACTCTTTCAACCCGGCTTCTTGTCTTTAATCTATCAATGGTGGGGGGTCACTAGGTTGTTATCAGACTGCTTATAACGGCATATACCATAACATAGATATAACAAGCACATGTTTCACTGCGGTCGGTTCTTCACACATGTTGTTACTCTTGATCTAGCACATGAAGATCTATTCAACCTTATGCAAAACTTGTTCACTTGGTCGGTCCTTTCAAGCACACATAAAATGATTTCTATCTTTCTATCATTAATCCTTCTCTGGTCAGTGCTTCAGATTAATGACTAGCATGCATAAATGGTGATTAAGCATCCATACAAGATATTAAATAAATCATAGAAATCAAATCTCGAAGATAGCAAGAAGAAAAGTAATCGAGTCATATATAAAAATCCATAATATTCCACACCCTAAAACGTAGCTAGAAATTTAGCTAGATATGATAAAATAAACAAACAAATCTAGAGTATAGGTCTTGGATACTGGAGCTACTGATCATGTTTGCATGTCTTTACAGGAGTTCTTGGTGAAAAGGTAGCTGAGTGATGGCGAGATTACCGTCTACATGGGCAATGCTACGAAAGTGACGGCTATTGCAGTGGGAGACGTGTCTTTACCTTTTAGTAGTGATAGAGTTTTAGTTTTAAATGATTG
The DNA here is from genome assembly GCA_026008535.1 of Perilla frutescens. NCBI lineage: Eukaryota > Viridiplantae > Streptophyta > Magnoliopsida > Lamiales > Lamiaceae > Perilla > Perilla frutescens. The sequence continues at coordinate 21,969,302 of BRKX01000010.1, read as the reverse complement.
TCTTTATGTGCCTAGTTTTAGGCGAAACTTGATTTCGGTTTCTAAATTATTTTTGAATGGATATTCTGTTTCTTTTGATAGCAAAGTCGTTATCACAAGTGGAAAACATTTTATCTGTTCTAGCATATTTGATGGACATCTTTATATACTTAACCTTATGCAAAACACTACATAAACGCAATTATTGAATACATCGATCACAAACCCTAATAAGAGAAAGGAACCTTCTAAACTAAATCAAACCTATCTTTGGCATCTAAGACTTTGTCATATTAACCTTAAGAGGATTTAAAGGCTTATAAATGATGGATCATTGTGATCATTGGTCTTGGAAACGTTTCCTTTGTGTGAATCCGGTTTGCAAGGTAAGATGACCAAGCGACCCTTTCCTTCTAAAGAAAATCGATCCAAAGAGGTGTTAGATTTGATTCACTCTGACTTATGTGACCCTATGTCAGTTCAGACTTGATGAGGGTACGAGTATTTCATCACGTTCATTAGTGATTACTCAATATATGGATACATTTATATGTTGCGTCGCAAGTCTGAGTGTTTTGAGTTCTTCAAGACATTTAAGGCAGAAGCAGAGAAACAAATAGGCAAAAGTATCAAGAAACTATATTCTGATCATGGTGGTGAGTACCTGTTGACTGAATTTAGGGATTACTTAGCAGAGCATGGGATTACATCCCAGTTGACTATGCCTGGCACTCCACAGCAGAACGACATAGTGGAAAGGAGGAATCGAACCTTATTGGAGATGGTTAGATCGATGATGAGCTATTCAGAGTTGCCTGTTTTATTTTGGGGATATGCCCTAGAAACTGTAGCTTATATTTTGAACATGGTCCCTTCAAAGTCAGTTCCACGCATGCCCCTAGAACTATGGACTGGTCGGAAACCCAGTCTAGGTTACGTTCAGGTATGGGGCAGTCCAGTATACGTGCTAGATAAGGAAGCTGACAAACTAGTACCACGTTCTGAGGTAAGGCTGTTTGTTGGGTATCCGAAAGGAACAAGAGGTGGTTTATTTTATAGTCCTAAGGATCAGAAGGTCATTATCAGCACCAATGCCCGATTCGTAGAAGAAGACTATGTAATAAATCGCAAGACTCGAAGTGAGATTGTTTTTGAGGAACTTCGAGGTGGGAACGCAGATCTTACACCACCTGTAAAAGCTGAAGAACCACCAATAACTGCACAATGTGTCACGAAAGTATGGAAAATGCCTCGTCGCAGTGGGAGGGTTGTTCGACAACCTGATAGATTCATTGGTTTGGGAGAATCTTCAGATTTCTCTAAAGGGCCGAATGAATTGGATCCCAATACCTATGATAAGGCAATACAAGTCAAAGATGCAAAGTCTTGGAAAATTGCAATGCAATATGAGATTGGATCTATGTATCAAAATCAAGTCTGGGAAATTGTAGAACCACCTGATGGGGTAAAACCCATTAGATGCAAGTGGGTCTACAAACCTAAGAGAGGATCCGACGGGAAGGTTGAAACCTTCAAAGCTAGATTGGTGGCGAAAGGTTATACTCAGAAAGAAAGGATCGATTATAAGGAAATCTTTTCACCAGTTGCCATGCATAAGTTGATCCGGATTCTCTGTCTATTGCTGCTCATCTTGATTATGAGATTTGGCAGATGGATGTCAACACAGCTTTCCTAAATGGAAGTCTTGAAGAAAACATCCATATGAAGCAACCAGAGGGATTCATTGCTAAGGGCCAAGAGCACCTAGTCTGCAAGCTTAAGAGATCCATTTATGAACTTAAGCAAGCATCACGGTCTTGGAACATCCAGTTCGATGAGGTCATCCAGTCATATGGATTCGTCCAAAGACTGGATGAGAGCTGTGTATACAAGAAGAGTGATAGAAATGTGGTGGCATTCCTAGTACTGTATATTGATGATATCTTGCTCATTGGAACACAATAAGAAGGTATTATCGAACATAAGGGTGTGGCTATCCAAACAGTTCGATATGAAGGAATTGGAAGAAGCTCGACACATCCTTGGTATCAAGATCCTTCAAGATCACCGGAAAAGTATGTTGTGCCTATCCCAAATGACCTATATCGATACAGTGCTAGCTAGGTTTAGCATGCAAGATTCCAAGAAAGGTTTTATACCTTTTAGGCATGGAATACATCTATCCAAGGAGATGTGTTCTAAGACACAGGCTGAGATAGATGAGATGAAAGGGGTTCTATATGCTTCAGCTATGGGGAGCCTCATGTATGCTATGCTATGCACTAGGCCTGATATATACTATGCGGTTGGCATGGTAAACAAGTATCAGTCTAACCCTGGAAAAGGACATTGGACTGCAGTAAAGAATATTCTCAAGTACCTAAAAATGACTAGAGATTATATACTGGTATACTGCAGTGATAGTCTCGTTCCTTTGGGTTACACGGACTCAGATTTCCAAGCCGATAAAGATCAGAGTAAATCTACCTCGAGCTATGTGTTTACCTTGGTAGGCGGAGCCATTGCATGGAGGAGCATCAAGCATAAATACATTGCTGACTCCACCATGGAAGCTGAATAGGTAGCTACCTCTGAGGCTGCAAAGGAAGTCGTATGGCTCCGGAGCTTCTTGTTGGACTTGAGCGTGGTTCCTGATTTACCTAGGAGTATCACGATATATTGTGATAACTCTGGTGCAGTGCCAAATTCGAAGGAACCTAGAGCCCATAAGGTAAGTAAACACATAGAGAGAAAGTACCATCTTATACGAGAAATAGTTAAGAGAGGAGATGTTGCAGTGGTCAAGATTGCATCAGAGGACAACCTGGCTGATCCATTCATGAAGAGCCTGTCGGCTAAAACTTTTGATGGTCACGTGGAGAAAATGAGAGTGAGATACAGACCCCGGATTACGTTTTGAGATTTGTTGTAGTTTGAGAGTTATTCCAGTTTTTGTTCTATACTTAAAAGACATGCTTTAAGTATAAGTGGGAGATTGTTAGGATTGCATACTGAAAGCTTGTCTTTGTATACTATTAATAATGTTTTTGACGATATAGATTGATTATTATTGCAGTCACTGTTTGTGCATCTATTTACAGTGTTATATGTTTATATATGCATGTTTCCTTATACTTGCATTGTAGATGATATGGTGTGGGTAAACACACGGTGAAGATCATATCATCGGGTTCCTTGAAAAGTATTAAAAGACTCGCAGTTTAAATGGTCCTGAACTAACCATTGTAGACTGTAGAATAATCTGATAGTTAGTTTATCTTGACTAATTGATTATTCTAATACACTGACATGTGTATTGAGGAGGATCGTGATAGGATACTATTCTCTGGTCTGACCCTATAGGGAGAGAATAAAGATCCACAGAGTTTGGGTTCTTAATCCTTGCACAGTGACGGACATATGTGTGTTATGATTATTGCTTTGATTTATCAATGGGTGAGATTCTTGATAGAGTCAATAATCTCGATATTTTGGGCAGTAATATATTCACACATGATGGGTCATGCACTATGTTTAGTCTCCATGTCCTGGTGCGCCAGGTTGATGATGTCCCCTTAAGTAAACATAAGTACATGTGAAACTGATGTGACTCGGACAATGAATCCAAGACACGAGATATATGCAAGCAGAAGATTCAAAGACTCGAACAACGTCAGCTATAAAGAAGGATACAATCTGACTCAAATAAATGAAAATACAACTCAACTAATACGAACAATAGACTCGACACTATAGGAACACTAGACTATGACCCAAACCAAGCAAAACACAATAGTAAAACTCCAACGAAATGGATGAACAAGAAAGAAAGAACTTTGGACTCGAACTGAATTAGAACTTACTAGGAATACGAACAACGAACTAAACCACGATGAAGGCATGAAGATCAGCTCGTTGTAGGCTTGAGGACGGCGGTGATGATGGAGGATGGCATCGGTGATGGTGGTATTGGCGGCAGCGATGTTTGTTGAAGGATAGGCTAGGATCGGCAAACTCGTGTTGTAAACCCGAACGCGCACGTCTAACTTCTCCGGATAGCAATTCTCCCAAGTACTTGAAAATACTCTGAAGAACTTGAATAAGACTATTGATTTGCTAGAACAATAGATTGTTTGTAAATTTGATCAATCTAAGGATCGTGAGACAAATGGAGGAAAAACTCTTAAACTCTTGCAATTGTCTAAATTAATAATGTCACAAGGAACTCCTATTTATAGGAGCATAAAACCGAAAATTAAGGCCTAATAACTAAAAGATTCGAAAATTTAGAGTCCTAGTCAAACTAGGATTGTTTCCTTAATTAAAAATCTGTTTTTAAGGAAAAAATCTAAAAATACCAAAAATAAGATAATAAAATCTAAACTTGATAAAGATAAATGCCAAATAGATTTGGGCCATCAAATCTCGCCAATCTCGCCATGTTGGACTCCAAAATACACGACTTGGACTGGTTGGGCTCAGCCAAGTTGTGTTTGAAATATTCACCACCTTTGCATGAAAAACATCATCTCTCGGATTCCCATGCAAACGCGTAAAACTCTTCTTCACATGTCCAAATGGCTTCCTTCATTTTCTCACGTCTTCATGCTTTCTTCTTCTTCATCAATTGATAGCATGTTAACCAATCTCGGGCTATTCTTCATCTCTTCTTCTTCAAGTTCGAATTTACACCGAATTAAAGCTTGTAAATAAGCTTGCAACTTCTTCACTCGCAAACGCATCATTGGACCTTTGAATTGCAGCTCCGGATCATCTTCTTCTTTGCCATGCTCGATCTCATCATTTCCCCCTACTGAAAAGAATTCGTCCTCGAATTCTCGGACAATTCATCATCGAACTCATCATCTGCAGTAAAGGGAGATAAGTCAGCAACATTGAATGTAGATGAACACTTATACTCACCAGGTAAATCAATGCGATATGCATTGTCATTGACTCGACTTAACACGGTGAATGGTTCATCTCCTCTAGGCATTAACTTCGATTTTCACAGGTTAGGAAACCGTCCAGGACTCAGATAAATCCAAATGCGATCTCCGGGCTGGAAAATCATTGGTCTGCACCGTTTGTTCTTTTAAACAGCCGTGCGTGCGCCAACAGCCTCGATCCGTGCGTGGACCTTCTCATACATCTCCTTCACTTGTTCCGCTCTTCTTGTACCTTTAACACTTGTTAGATGCTCAACAGGTAAAGGCAAAAGATCATTAGGCGTTAGCGGATTAAAACCATAAACAACTTCAAACGGAGACATATTGGTAGATGAATGCACAACTCAATTATAAGCAAATTCAGGATATGGCAAACAATCTTCCCATGATTACAAGTTATTTTTAACCAAAGAACGCAGCAAACTACCTAAAGTTCTATTCACAACTTCAGTTTGACCATCCGTTTGAGGATGCCATGCAGTAGAGAAAAGCAACTTGGTACCTAGCTTACCCCAAAGTACACGCCAAAAATGTGCTAAGAACTTAGAATCCCTATCACTAACAATAGTTCTAGGTATTCTATGTAAACGCACAACATGAATAAAACACAGATTGGCAATGTGTACAACATCATCAGTTTTTCTACATACAATGAAATGAGCCATCTTGGAAAACCTATCAACTACAACAAATATAGAATCTCGACCAGACCTAGACTGTGGCAATCCAAGTATAAAATCCATAGATAAATCAATCCACGAGGAAAACAGGGCTGGTAGAGGTGTGTAAAGACCAAAAGGATGGGAAATAGATTTCGAATTTCTACATGTGATACATCTACTACACACACTCTCAACATCATACTTTATACGTCACCAAAAGAAATGTTCATGCAACAAGTTTAACGTCTTAGACACACCAAAGTGACCCATTAAACCACCCGCATGCGACTCTAAAACTAAAAGCTCACGCATAGAAGACTTAGGTATGCATAATTGCGATCCCTTGAAAAGAAAGCCCTCATGCACGAAAAACCCATCATGTGATCGATATTTTGAGCATTGTTTACACAGATCACGGTGCCCTACGGCACTTGATGGCCAAGAAGGAGACAAAGCCGAGACTAATTAGATGGATCCTGCTCCTGCAGGAGTTTGATGTCGAGATAAAAGATAAGAGTGGGGCACAGAACTTGGTAGCTGATCATCTAAGCCGGGTGCTGAATGAAAAAGGCGATGCAATGCCCATTACGGATCACTTCCCTGATGAGCATCTGTACTCAGCATGGGGCACACGAGAGCCCTGGTATGCAGATATAGTAAACTTTTTAGAGTCTGGAGAGCTGCCAATTGGGTACTCGAGGTACCAAAAGAATAAACTGAGGCATGAGAGCAAGTTTTATGCATGGGACAGCCCTATTCTATGGAGGAGATGTGCTGATCAAATCATAAGAAGATGTGTCCCTGACAATGAAATTGAGGAGATTTTGAAGCATTGCCACAACTTTGCTTGCGGAGGGCATTTCGGACCAAACCGAACAGCAAGAAAAATTCTGGACTGTGGGTTCTTTTGGCCCACGATTTTCAAGGATGCCTACAACGTATGCAGGAGATGTGATCAGTGCCAGAGAGTTGGGAACATCACAAGGAGGAACGAAATGCCCATGACACCCATCATGCCAGTGGAAATTTTCGATGTTTGGGGAATGGATTTCATGGGACCTCTCGCAAACTCAAGGGGGAACCATTACATCATCCTGGCAGTTGATTATGTGTCCAAATGGGTGGAAGCAAAGGCTACTCCTACCAATGATGCAAGAGTAGTGACCGCATTTCTGAAATCTCATATTTTCAGCCGGTTTGGTGTGCCCAGGTCCATCATCAGCGATCAAGGAACACATTTTTGCAACCAAACCCTGGAAAAATTATTGAAGAAATATGGGGTGAATCACCGTGTGACAACAGCCTATCATCCACAAGCGAATGGCCAAGCTGAAGTCTCAAATCGAGAAATTAAAGCCATTCTTGGGAAGGTAGTTAACCCAAGTTGAAAGGATTGGAGTCAACATCTGGATGATGCACTGTGGGCATACCGAACTGCTTTCAAAACTCCAATCGGGATGTCCCCATATAGGATGCTGTTTGGGAAATGCTGCCATTTACCGGTAGAGCTGGAATACAAGGCACGATGGGCACTGCAGAAGCTGAACATGGACAAGGATGCAGCCGGGCATTTCAGAAAATTCCAGATTTAAGAGCTGGAAGAAATGAGGATGGAGGCCTATGACAATGCTGTTCTTTACAAGGAAAAAATGAAGAGGCTCCATGATCAAGTGATTAGAAGGAAGAGCTTTACTCCGGGGCAACAAGTTCTTTTGTACCATTCAAGGTTTAAATTGATGGGAGGAAATCTGAAGACCAAGTGGGTTAGTCCATTTGAAGTGTACACGGAATGCCCCAATGGAGCAGTTGAGCTGAAGAATCCAGATACTGGAGGACGTTTCAAGGTTAATGGCCACAGACTGAAACCTTACCTGGGGCACACAGACCAGGATGTCAGAGTGGTCTGGCTTGTGGAGCCCATCTATATCTGAATTGGAAGGTGTCGTGCCCACGACAGTAACTAGGGCGCTACTGGGAGGCAACCCAGGTTTTTAATTTATTTCTTTTTTCAGTAATTTTAATAAGTGTTTTTCTGATTTATCAAACTAGACTAGGAGAGTTTTTTCTATTATCTGTCTGAAAAAAAAAATGCAAGATGTAGTTGAGGATGAGAGGAGAACAACCCTATTTCTTTTGTGCCGAAGGCAGACCCTTCGAGCATTCTGTTCTCATTTTCTATAGAGACAAGCAGGAAGACACCAGGCGGAAGGGCACAGCAAGAAGAGATGGTGCCAGAATGACCATGAAGAGACGGGATAGCATGGAGAATGCCCTATATCAGACTGTTGATACCCTCTTGAGGAAGATTGAGCAAGCCTTTACCGCATATTTCAAATATGTTGGTTTTACTTACCCGACATCCACCAACCTGGTTCAATTCCTTTTCTTTTATGTTCTTTTTATTTTCATTCTTTTTGGTGTCGCCTTTATTCTACCCACTTTGCCTCAGGCAAAGTGTGTGGGTGGGGGCATTTTGATTGTTGTCTTTTGTTGTTGAGTCTGTTTGAACACTTTGCCTCGTGCAAAGTATGTTGGTGGGGTCGTTTGAGTCAGGATGCTATCTGTTAAGATTTGGGGAGCACTAGTTTCTGGTTTATGAATGTTGATAAAATTGCTAATCGAGTCAGCATGCCCACACTAAAAGCAGAAATGATGAATGAGTTGAGCATTAACCTGGTGAGATTTGAGCCTGTGCTATTATGCCCATTTTACAGCATTTTCTTTTCATGTGTGTACATTCTATGCTTAGAATTTCTAGAACTTGCTTTTGCTCTACTTTAAAATCAGAAAGTTTAAAATGCATGTGTAGATGATTTAGGCATTTTCTTGCTTGAGCCCACTAAGCCAAATAAAAACCAACCTTTGACACAGTCTTGCAGCCCCTTTTGAGCCAATAAAATGCCCATGGCGGTTTTGTTGATATACCTCACTATATAAAGCCAGGGCATTACAAAAACCAGAAGTAGAAGGAGTCTCTGGACGGTTTTGAAGAACTGAAAATGCAAGAAGAAAGACTGGGGGAGCGAAAAAAAAAAATGAAAACATATATTCAAAAAAAAAAAAAGAAAAAAAAAAGAATAAATTCCCCCTAGTCTGAATGTTCAGAATGCCCATGATGAAAAAATTCTATAATCGGAACGATAAATGAGGGCATGAGGAAGTAAGTTGAAATTAAATGGTGGTTTATCCAGTGAACGTTGACATGTGAGTTTTAGCTCAGTACCTAAAGAACCCCACCTTACCTAAAGAGCCCCATTACAACCCATAAAAGTCCTTTTGATACTTATGCATTTTTCCACTTAATGAAATTGAAGAAAGAGCACTTGCAAGCTTATGGAATGAATAAGTATAGAATGAATGAATTTGAGTGTAAACATTAAGCCTAAACACTGTGTGAAGAGAGTGCGGGAGGACCTATATGCTCAATTCAATTTTGACTTGCTAAGGCATGGTGATTACGCAATTAATTTGAAAAGTTGGTTGTTGAAACGCTGTGCCCACACGGATTGACAGGTTGCATGTTTTAGGTCTTTCGTGTCTGTTTCTTTTCCTTTCCCTTTTGTTTTTCTTTTTTTGGGTTCTTCGTACCCCATGCTTGAGGCCAATCATGACTAAAGTGTGTGGGTGTGATAAGTCCATTTATTTCGCATTTTTCTGGGCATTTTAGTCGCTCTAAATGTCCTTTTTAGTGTCTTTTGTGTCGGAAAAGAACCAGGAAAGTGGTTTGGGCATGACAGGAGTGAAATCTGGCGAAAGAGGCATTTTGGCCTTCCATTTAACTGAAATCGATGAAATGGGCATTTTAGACCTGAGCAGAAGATGTCGTGCCCACAGTACTCGCGCAGATTCGGAGGAGGCAGTGAAGAGGGCATTCCTGGAAAAAGCGGGATTCTGTTGAAAGAAGATAAAATTGGCGTGGAAACTTGATTAATTTTGAAATCTGAATGGAAGAAGGGAAGGTTGTTCGTAGATGGACTCTTGGGAATCAATTTGGAAGATAAGGATGGCATTCCTAAAATATCGGGATTCATTCCACCACCTAAGGAAGTTTCCTTATTCAGTCAGAGTCCAGTGGGCACGGAGATCCAGCAGATAAGGAAGTTTCCTTATCCAAAGCAGATTCCAGCAGGGCATAGCGAATCCGACAGATATTGAAGACCCCCTTTTTTGGGGATTTTAATTGATCTATTGTACTCTTTTATATACTAGTTTGATAGTTAGGACGAAAAAGAACTTCGTACCCTATTTTTTTTCTGCACTTTTATTTTCTACAATTAGCGCTGCTCCGGCAGCAAGACAATCTGGGGCCTTATGCCCACAGAGGTTAGGATTTATATTTAATGTTGTTGCTGTTCATCGTTGGTGTTGGACGAGTTTTTATTCAATTTCAGTAAGTTTTTCCTATTTATTATGTCTTTAATTTATGTATTTACAGTTCTTTATAATATGAGTAGCTAGATCTATATTTCGGAATTTGAACTAAAGATGAAGGTTTAACAAAACACTTAAATACTCATGAGGCTGTGTGGGCACATTACTGCATGATTAGGTTTCTACCGATTTTTGTTCTTATTCCTAGTGAGTGTGAGTTTAATATAACTAATGTGGCTGATCACTCTTTAGTTGTAGAGGGCACACCAGGGTTAATTGGATTAGCGAATCGTGACTGTGTGTTAATTCAAACGGTAACTGGAAAATCGGTGGGTTGCTGTGGGCACACGAGGAATCAGTAAACACAGTAAACTTGGGTTCGTCTAGGGCACACTGCTTCCTATTCATTTACATCTCTTTGGGGAACCGGGGGGTGGGTGATAGGTTAGGGGTTTAATGGACGAGGAATCACCTTTAAACCTAATCTGAATGGATGAATAAGGAGACGTAGGGAGGAATCCGGTCTCCATAACTAGGTGACTTAATTGTGTAGGAAAAATCGCTGTGCCCATGAACGAGTGAGTGTGAGTTAAGCTGGATTCTAGTTCAAGTTCCGGAACCTTTTATTATTTGATATCTCTTTAGTTTATTTTTGCAGATTTAATTTCCATTGTTGTGACCACGGTACCAGACCCTCTTTTGTGATTGGTGACTCGAAAGTAAGATCGCATCAGCTCTCTGTGGGATCGACCCTTACTCATAGCTAGCTACGCTCGCTGTGGGCACAGGAGCATACAAATTCATTTTGAGCGCGAAACGACCGCGCGTCAAAATTGGCGCCGTTGCCGGGGAGCTGATTTCAAGTGATTTTACTTTCCAAGCTGGTGTGCCTAGAAGTTGATGCCCAGGAGCTCTTCAGAAGAAACTCTATTGTACGATCCGGAGACAGAGAAGACTTTGAGGAAAAACAGGGCAGCAGTGAAGAGGGCACGACGAGCTACAAACAGACCTCGTGAGCCCACACCACCACCAGAAGATCAAGGAGATGAAGGGCACGAGGAGGAAGAACATTTTGATAACGGCCATATCTACAACATGGCCGCAGCAAATGGAGATGCGGAGGATAACAGGACTTTAAGGCAGTTGGTTTTCCCTACCAACATGAATCTGCGCCCGATGGGCATTACACTCCCAGCTGTGACTCAGAACTGGGATATTCATGCAAACTTTATCCAAATCTTGCCGAAGTTCCACGGAATGCCCGGAGAGGATCCACAAAGACACTTACAAGATTTTGAGATGGTTTGCCAGACTCAACCATCCACCCATGGACGAGAGGAGTATGTGCGGTTGGTCTCGTTCCCTTTCACTCTTCAGGATGGGGCACGGGACTGGCTGTACACATTACCGACTGGCGCTGTGACCACATGGAAACAACTTCAACAGAAGTTTTTGGAGAAATATTTCCCAGCATCCAGAGTGCAAGAAATGAGAAGAAGGATAGGGAGCCTGAAGATGGGAACTAACGAAAGTTTCTATGACTATTGGGGAAGATTCCAGGCAATGCTGGCGAAATGCCCACAACACCAGATTACTGAACACGATCTAATTCAGTATTTTGTTGGAGGATTGAGACCACATGAGAGAACAATCGTGAATGCCTCATGTGGAGGGTCTATACTGAACAAGCAGCCTGTTGAAGCATTCAGAATTCTCACGGAGATGGCTGAAGACAACCGAGACTTCGGCGGAGAGGGCATTCGGGTTGTCAGTGAATCAGAGAGGGCACCAGACCAAGACAGTAGAATTGACAGATTGTGTGACAAAATCGAAAAGATCTTGTCTGGTGTGAGCATGGCGAAAAAGCCCAGACCTTGTGGAATATGCAAAAGTGTATCTCACTTTACTGATGAATGCCCCACTCTACAAGATGAAGTAGAAGCAGTAAATGCCATTGGTGGCCAGAATGGGCATTCCAGAAGATATGATCCCAATTCCCAGACTTATAATCCTGGCTGGAGGGACCATGAAAATTTTAGATGGAGAAGGCCAGAGGATGGGCATCCTGCACGCCCATTGCCACCACCAGAGGAGAAAAGGAAGCAAAGGCTAGAAGATCTTGTGTTTGCTATGGCTGAGGAGAATGAGAAGTTTAAGCAAGAAACCCGAGCTGGTCTCTCGCACATGAGCAAGCAAATCAATCAATTGGCTCAAGCCATGCACAAGATGGAGGAGAAAAATGGAAAGTTACCCTCTCAGGTCGAAAATTCGAGAGAACAAATGAATGCAGTAGCATTGAGGAGTGGAAAAGAGCTTCCGGAAATGGTCAGGCCGGTAGAAGAGAAGAACGATGTGCCCTTGGAAGAAGAAGTGGAAAAAATTCCCACGGAGGATGAGGCACAAAAAGTTGCACAGGATGATACTGTGCCCATTCCGGAAGTCAAACAGCCTGCCAAAGTGCCCATTCTGGAAAAGCGGAAACCTCCATTTCCAGGGAGATTGGCACAAAATAGAAGAGAAGAGGAAACCAGGGAGATGCTGAAGGTGTTCAGTAAAGTGGAGATCAATATTCCACTAATCGAAGCAATCAAGCAAGTGCCGCGGTATGCCCGGTTTCTGAAAGAACTTTGCACAAGAAAGGTGCGATTCAATGATGATGCAAGGTTCCTAGTTGGGGAGAATGTATCAGCTGTGATACAAAGGAAGTTACCCAAGAAGTGTGATGATCCAGGGATGTTCATGATTCCTTGCATTATCGGAGACAAGAAAGTTGAAAAGGCCATGCTGGATTTGGGGGCATCAATCAACGTAATGCCCCTGTCAGTGTTTAAAGAATTGAAGATTGGACCTTTGAAGGAGACCCGTGTGGTCATTCAGCTTGCTGACCGATCTAATGTGTATCCAGAAGGCCTCATTGAAGATGTATTGGTCAAAGTGGACGAGCTTATCTTCCCAGCAAATTTTTATGTGCTTGACATGGGCACAGCGACTTCAAAATCTTCAGTTTTGTTGCTGGAAAGGCCCTTCATGAAGACAGCTCGAACCAAGATTGATGTGGACAAGGGCACACTGACGTGTGAATTTGATGGGGAGAAGGTGACGTTCAACATTTTTGAAGCCATGAAGCACCCCCCGGATACAGAAAATTGTAATTTTGTGAACACATTTCACCACCCGAGTCGATCTACCCTATCCATGGTGAGCGACAGAGAGCCATTGGAATGGGCATTGTGGGATGGACTGACTGACCAGGATGCCCCGGAGGAGGATGATGACATCGAGGAAGGAATTATGATGCTGTATTCATTAGAAGAAATGCCATACGGCTGTGTGGACTATGGTGTGCCCATTCAGAAAAATGATGACAGGATGATGCCTTCTACTATTAGAGCACCCATGCTGGAATTGAAGGCATTGCCAAGGCATTTGAAGTATGCTTACTTGGGAGATAATGAGACACTCCCAGTGATAATTAGTGCGGGGTTGAATCAAGCTGATGAAGACCGCCTTTTGAGATTGTTGAGGTTGTACAAAGAGGCACTCGGATGGACATTGGCTGATATAAAGGGCATTAGCCCAGCGGTTTGCATGCACAAGATATTGTTGGAAGATGATGCAAAGCCCGTTCGTGATCCACAAAGAAAGCTCAATCCGGTGATGAAGGATGTGGTGCTAAAGGAGATAATTAAGCTGCTGGACCAGTGCATTATATACGCAATTTCAGACAGCAAGTGGGTCAGTCCAATCCATGTTGTGCCCAAGAAGTCGGGCATTCAAGTTGTGAAAAATGAAAAAGGAGAGCTTGTGCCCACACGACTGCAAACTGGCTGGAGAGTTTGCATTGATTACCGGAAGCTGAACACGGTCACGCGGAAGGATCATTTCCCACTTCCATTCATTGACCAGATGCTGGAGAGACTCGCAGGGAACAGGTTCTTTTGTTTCCTGGATGGATACTCAGGATACATGCAAATTGCAGTGAGTCAAGAGGACCAGGAGAAAACAACATTCACGTGCCCATTCGGCACATTTGCCTACCGCAGAATGCCCTTTGGCCTCTGCAATGCTCCGGGCACATTTCAGCGTTGTATGATGAGCATATTCTCCGACCTACTTGAGAACTGCATTGAAGTGTTCATGGATGACTTCACGGTGTATGGGAGCTGTTTTGATCAATGTTTGGACAATCTAGAGAAGGTGTTGCAGCGTTGTGTGGACAAATGCCTAGTGCTGAACTACGAAAAATGCCATTTCATGGTCAGAGAGGGCATTGTACTGGGCCATGTGATTTCCGAGAGGGGCATTGAGGTCGATAAAGCCAAAGTGGACATAATTGAGAAATTGCCATACCCCACTTCGGTGAAACAAGTGAGAGGCTTCCTAGGGCACGCTGGATTCTACAGGAGGTTCATAAAAGATTTTGCAAAAATTGCCCAGCCTATTACTCACTTATTGCAGCAAGATGTCCCCTTTGAATTTGATGAAGAATGTAAAAAGGCATTCAATTTTCTGAAAAAACAACTGGTCACAGCACCAGTTATTCAGCCACCAGATTGGGAAATGCCCTTTGAGATTATGTGTGACGCCAGTGGCTACGCTGTGGGCGCTGTACTGGGTCAGAAAAGAGGAAAAGAAAGCCATGTAATTTACTATGCTTCCAAGACTCTGAATGGGGCACAGTGTAATTACACCACTACTAAGAAAGAGCTGCTAGCAGTAGTTTTTGCATTCGAGAAGTTTCGGTCCTATCTCTTGGGCACGAAGAGCATTGTTTACATAGATCACGGTGCCCTACGGCACTTGATGGCCAAGAAGGAGACAAAGCCGAGACTAATTAGATGGATCTTGCTCCTGCAGGAGTTTGATGTCGAGATAAAAGATAAGAGTGGGGCATAGAACTTGGTAGCTGATCATCTAAGCCGGGTGCTGAATGAAAAAGGCGATGCAATGCCCATTACGGATCACTTCCCTGATGAGCATCTGTACTCAGCATGGGGCACACGAGAGCCCTGGTATGCAGATATAGTAAACTTTTTAGAGTCTGGAGAGCTGCCAATTGGGTACTCGAGGTACCAAAAGAATAAACTGAGGCATGAGAGCAAGTTTTATGCATGGGACAGCCCTATTCTATGGAGGAGATGTGCTGATCAAATCATAAGAAGATGTGTCCCTGACAATGAAATTGAGGAGATTTTGAAGCATTGCCACAACTTTGCTTGCGGAGGGCATTTCGGACCAAACCGAACAGCAAGAAAAATTCTGGACTGTGGGTTCTTTTGGCCCACGATTTTCAAGGATGCCTACAACGTATGCAGGAGATGTGATCAGTGCCAGAGAGTTGGGAACATCACAAGGAGGAACGAAATGCCCATGACACCCATCATGCCAGTGGAAATTTTCGATGTTTGGGGAATGGATTTCATGGGACCTCTCCCAAACTCAAGGGGGAACCATTACATCATCCTGGCAGTTGATTATGTGTCCAAATGGGTGGAAGCAAAGGCTACTCCTACCAATGATGCAAGAGTAGTGACCGCATTTCTGAAATCTCATATTTTCAGCCGGTTTGGTGTGCCCAGGTCCATCATCAGCGATCAAGGAACACATTTTTGCAACCAAACCCTGGAAAAATTATTGAAGAAATATGGGGTGAATCACCGTGTGACAACAGCCTATCATCCACAAGCGAATGGCCAAGCTGAAGTCTCAAATCGAGAAATTAAAGCCATTCTTGGGAAGGTAGTTAACCCAAGTCGAAAGGATTGGAGTCAACATCTGGATGATGCACTTTGGGCATACCGAACTGCTTTCAAAACTCCAATCGGGATGTCCCCATATAGGATGCTGTTTGGGAAATGCTGCCATTTACCGGTAGAGCTGGAATACAAGGCACGATGGGCACTGCAGAAGCTGAACATGGACAAGGATGCAGTCGGGCATTTCAGAAAATTCCAGATTCAAGAGCTGGAAGAAATGAGGATGGAGGCCTATGACAATGCTGTTCTTTACAAGGAAAAAATGAAGAGGCTCCATGATCAAGTGATTAGAAGGAAGAGCTTTACTCCGGGGCAACAAGTTCTTTTGTACCATTCAAGGTTTAAATTGATGGGAGGAAATCTGAAGACCAAGTGGGTTGGTCCATTTGAAGTGTACGCGGAATGCCCCAATGGAGCAGTTGAGCTGAAGAATCCAGATACTGGAGGACGTTTCAAGGTTAATGGCCACAGACTGAAACCTTACCTGGGGCACACAGACCAGGATGTCAGAGTGGTCTGGCTTGTGGAGCCCATCTATATCTGAATTGGAAGGTGTCGTGCCCACGACAGTAACTAGGGCGCTACTGGGAGGCAACCCAGGTTTTTAATTTATTTCTTTTTTCAGTAATTTTAATAAGTGTTTTTCTGATTTATCAAACTAGACTAGGAGAGTTTTTTCTATTATCTGTCTGAAAAAAAAAATGCAAGATGTAGTTGAGGATGAGAGGAGAACAACTCTATTTCTTTTGTGCCGAAGGCAGACCCTTCGAGCATTCTGTTCTCATTTTCTATAGGGACAAGCAGGAAGACACCAGGCGGAAGGGCACAGCAAGAAGAGATGGTGCCAGAATGACCATGAAGAGACGGGATAGCATGGAGAATGCCCTGTATCAGACTGTTGATACCCTCTTGAGGAAGATTGAGCAAGCCTTTACCGCATATTTAAAATATGTTAGTTTTACTTACCCGACATCCACCAACCTGGTTCAATTCCTTTTCTTTTATGTTCTTTTGATTTTCATTCTTTTTGGTGTCGTCTTTATTTTACCCACTTTGCCTCAGGCAAAGTGTGTGGGTGGGGGCATTTTGGTTGTTGTCTTTTGTTGTTGAGTCTGTTTGAACACTTTGCCTCGTGCAAAGTATGTTGGTGGGGTCGTTTGAGTCAGCATGCTATCTGTTAAGATTTGGGGAGCACTAGTTTCTGGTTTATGAATGTTGATAAAATTGCTAATCGAGTCAGCATGCCCACACTAAAAGCAGAAATGATGAATGAGTTGAGCATTAACCTGGTGAGATTTGAGCCTGTGCTGTTATGCCCATTTTACAGCATTTTCTTTTCATGTGTGTACATTCTATGCTTAGAATTTTTAGAACTTGCTTTTGCTCTACTTTAAAATCAGTAAGTTTAAAACGCATGTGTAGATGATTTAGGCATTTTCTTGCTTGAGCCCACTAAGCCAAATAAAAACCAACCTTTGACACAGCCTTGCAGCCCTTTTGAGCCCATAAAATGCCCATGGCGGTTTTGTTGATATACCTCACTATATAAAGCCAGGGCATTACAAAAATCAGAAGTAGAAGGAGTCTCTGGACGGTTTTGAAGAACTGAAAATGCAAGAAGAAAGACAGGGGGAGCGAAAAAAAAAAATGAAAACATATATTCAAAAAAAAAAAGAAAGAAAAAAAAAAGAATAAATTCCCCCTAGTCTGAATGTTCAGAATGCCCATGATGAAAAAATTCTATAATCGGAACGATAAATGAGGGCATGAGGAAGTAAGTTGAAATTAAATGGTGGTTTATCTAGTGAACGTTGACCTGTGAGTTTTAGCTCAGTACCTAAAGAACCCCACCTTACCTAAAGAGCCCCATTACAA
This sequence comes from Perilla frutescens, assembly GCA_026008535.1. Classification (NCBI taxonomy): domain Eukaryota; kingdom Viridiplantae; phylum Streptophyta; class Magnoliopsida; order Lamiales; family Lamiaceae; genus Perilla; species Perilla frutescens. The sequence continues at coordinate 21,951,710 of BRKX01000010.1, read as the reverse complement.
CCCATAAATGTCCTTTTGATACTTATGCATTTTTCCACTTAATGAAATTGAAGAAAGAGCACTTGCAAGCTTATGGAATGAATAAGTATAGAATGAATGAATTTGAGTGTAAACACTAAGCCTAAACACTGTGTGAAGAGAGTGCGGGAGGACCTATATGCTCAATTCAATTTTGACTTGCTAAGGCATGGTGATTACGCAATTAATTTGAAAAGTTGGTTGTTGAAACGCTGTGCCCACACGGATTGACAGGTTGCATGTTTTATGTCTTTCGTGTCTGTTTCTTTTCCTTTCCCTTTTGTTTTTCTTTTTTTTTGGGTTCTTCGTACCCCATGCTTGAGGACAATCATGACTAAAGTGTGTGGGTGTGATAAGTCCATTTATTTCGCATTTTTCTGGGCATTTTAGTCGCTCTAAATGTCCTTTTTAGTGTCTTTTGTGTTGGAAAAGAACCAGGAAAGTGGTTTGGGCATGACAGGAGTGAAATCTGGTGAAAGAGGCATTTTGGCCTTCCATTTAACTGAAATCGATGAAATGGGCATTTTAGACCTAAGCAGAAGATGTCGTGCCCACAGTACTCGCGCAGATTCGGAGGAGGCAGTGAAGAGGGCATTCCCGGAAAAAGCGGGATTCTGTTGAAAGAAGATAAAATTGGCGTGGAAACTTGATTAATTTTGAAATCTGAATGGAAGAAGGGAAGGTTGTTCGTAGATGGACTCTTGGGAATCAATTTGGAAGATAAGGATGGCATTCCTAAAATATCGGGATTCATTCCACCACCTAAGAAAGTTTCCTTATTCAGTCAGAGTCCAGTGGGCACGGAGATCCAGCAGATAAGGAAGTTTCCTTATCCAAAGCAGATTCCAGCAGGGCATAGCGAATCCGGCAGATATTGAAGACCCCCTTTTTTGGGGATTTTAATTGATCTTTTGTACTCTTTTATATACTAGTTTGATAGTTAGGACGAAAAAGAACTTCGTACCCTATTTTTTTTTCTGCACTTTTATTTTCTACAATTAGCGCTGCTCCGGCAGCAAGACAATCTGGGGCCTTATGCCCACAGAGGTTAGGATTTATATTTAATGTTGTTGCTGTTCATCGTTGGTGTTGGACGAGTTTTTATTCAATTTCAGTAAGTTTTTCCTATTTATTATGTCTTTAATTTATGTATTTACAGTTCTTTATAATATGAGTAGCTAGATCTATATTCCGGAATTTGAACTAAAGATGAAGGTTTAACAAAACACTTAAATACTCGTGAGGCTGTGTGGGCACATTACTGCATGATTAGGTTTCTGCCGATTTTTGTTCTTATTCCTAGTGAGCGTGAGTTTAATATAACTAATGTGGCCGATCACTCTTTAGTTATAGAGGGCACACCAGGGTTAATTGGATTAGCGAATCGTGACTGTGTGTTAATTCAAACGGTAACTGGAAAATCGGTGGGTTGCTGTGGGCACACGAGGAATCAATAAACACAGTAAACTTGGGTTCGTCTAGGGCACACTGCTTCCTATTCATTTACATCTCTTTGGGGAACCGGGGGGTGGGTGATAGGTTAGGGGTTTAATGGACGAGGAATCACCTTTAAACCTAATCTGAACGGATGAATAAGGAGACGTAGCGAGGAATCTGGTCTCCATAACTAGGTGACTTAATTGTGTAGGAAAAATCGCTGTGCCCATGAACGAGTGAGTGTGAGTTAAGCTGGATTCTAGTTCAAGTTCCGGAACCTTTTATTATATGATATCTCTTTAGTTTATTTTTGCAGATTTAATTTCCATTGTTGTGACCACGGTACCAGACCCTCTTTTGTGATTGGTGACTCGAAAGTAAGATCGCATCAGCTCTCTGTGGGATCGACCCTTACTCATAGCTAGCTACGCTCGCTGTGGGCACAGGAGCATACAAATTCATTTTGAGCGCGAAACGACTGCGCGTCAACCACAAATACTGCTGCCACGTCTCTAAAGCTCTCTTAAATACGTACAGCTCTTTGTCATAGGTGGAATAACGAAGGGTTGCATCATGGAGCTTTTCACTGAAATAGGCGACTGGACGTCGTTCCTGCATCAAAACAGCACCAATCCCTTTGCCCGAGGCATCACATTCAATCTCAAAAGTTTTATTAAAGTCCGGAAGAGCAAGAACAGGCGCGTTACACAAACAAGATTTCAAAGTGTTAAACGTATGCTCTTGAACAGGACCCCATTCAAACTTTCGATCTTTCTTGCTTAACTCCGTAAACGGCACAACAATGCTGGAGAAATCATGCACAAAGCGGCGATAAAAGCCAGTAAGGTTGTGGAAAGATCGCACATCACTCGCAGATTTAGGAGTCGGCCATTCCTCAATTGCTTTGATTTTGGAACAGTCTATTTCTATACCACGCTCACTCACAACAAAGCCTAGAAAAATGACTTCGTTCATACAAAAAGAACACTTAGACAAGTTGCCATATAGTTTTGATTCCCCAAGCAATTCGAACACATGTCTAAGGTGCTGCATATGTGTGTGTATCATGTCACTATAGATCAAAATGTCATCAAATTACACAACAACATATTTACCAATAACTTCACGCAAAACATGATTCATGAGATGCATAAATGTGCTTGGTGCATTGGTGAGACCAAAAGTCTTAACAAGCTATTCATACAAACCCATGCTTTGTTTTAAATGCAGTTTTCCATTCATCGCCTTCATGCATACGAACTTGAAAGTAACCAGAACGCAAATCAATTTTGGAAAAGACACGCGAACCAGACAACTCATCAAGCATATCATCTAATCTAGGGATGGGAAAATGATACTTTATCGTGATTTTGTTGATTGCTCGGCAATCCATGCACATACGCCATTCGTTGTTCTTCTGTGGTACTAAAATCATTGGAATGGCGCACGGACTGAAACTTTCACGGATTTGCTTCTTTTCCAACAACTCTTTGACTTGTATATCAATGTTCTTAGTCTTGTTGGGGAATGTCCTATAGGCTGGTCAGTTGGGTAACACTGCTCCGGAGATGAAATCGATCTGATGTTCGATCCCTCGAACTGGTGGAAGTCCGTCGGGTATTTTCTCAGGAAAAACATCCTTGAACTCGTCAAGTAAGGGTTGCACATCACTAGACAAACAATCATTAGTAGTATTGCTCTTAAATGTGAGTAGGACAAGAGGCATACCTGCTTTGACGGCTTTCTGAACTTCTTTCACTGAAATAAACAAGCTCTTCATGTGAGGCTTGCTAGAATTCGAACCACTCTTCTTTTCCACTGTTAAGGAGTCCGAATGAGGTGGTTTGGAGGAGGTAGGGGCAGCGATAATGGGCTGTCCGATGCTGGGGATCGCGGCTGCAGTCTTCGGGGTCCGTTTTGTGGCTGCCTGCTTTTCCTTCTCTTTTTTGAACCTCTCTTGCATGCTCTGCTGATCCATAGCAACGTCTTTGGGTGGTAATGGCCTTAGGGTGTTGGTTCGGCCATCAATGTCGACGGTATAGGTGTTCAGTCGTCCATCATGGTCAACACGTCGATCATACAGCCAAGGTCTGCCTAACAACAAGTGTGCTGCATCTATAGGGATAACGTCACACAAAACAGTGTCAGAAAACTTATTGATTGAGAATGAGACACTTACCTGGTGAATCACGCGTATCTCGCCTCTATTTGTAAGCCACTGCAATTTATAGGGATTCACGTGTTGTTGAACAGGTAGACCAAGTTTTTCCACTGCATATTGACTGATGGCATTGATCACGCTGCCACTATCAATAATCATTGAACACATGTGACCCTTGATCACTACACAGGCGTAGAAGATGTTCTCCCACTGGTGTTCTTGTTCCTCTTCTCGAATGATGCTTAAACTCCAGATTGTGACCAAACTGACTTGCTGAACTTCCGGATCGATGTCTTCACGTGTGGCATCATTCTCATCATTCTTTTCAAGTGTGGCATCGCCCACTGGTTCTTCTTCATCCTCACTGGCTGATTCGACTTTGTTTGACTCCGTCAAGTATAGAAATTCCCGGTTCAAACATTGAGCTTGAAAGTGGCCCCAACCTTGACACTTGTGACACTGAATATCACGAGATCAACTCGGGGCTCCATTAGGGGGCGTCATACCTTGGTTTGGCCATGTGGGAATCGACCGAGGTAGTGTAGAATCGGGTCTACGGCTGGGTTGCGGTATAGTGTGATCAAAATGTCGAACGGGCTGATCTGGAGGGCCTCTCGATCGTGGGCTTTCAGTTGGCATCGAACTGGATGATTCGCGGCACCAAGGCTATCGTGTAGGGGCTGCACTATGGTGTGATCGACGAAGGCCTTCTCTTAGCTATATTTCCACGATTGATGCGTACTGCACCATCCTTTCTATACTGTTGAAGTCTCTGAGTTCGAATTCACAAGCAATATCAGGATTCATACCTTCAATGTACCGAATAATGGTAGCATTTAAGGTCTCCTATTTCCTGACTCTATTCAAGGCAGTCTCCAACTCTTTGTGGTATTCTTTAATTGATCTGGTGCCTTGTTTGATCCGGTTGAGCTTCTTCTCAAGCTCTCTCTCGTAATGGACTAGAATGAAGCGGCCTCGCATCAATCCTTTCATCTCTTCCCAAGTATCAATGGGTGGATTGTGATTCCTGCACCTTTTTTCCTGCTGTATTTCCCACTATGAAGCTGTGTAGCCTCTAAATTCCAAACATGCTAGCTGCACCTTTTTGATCTCTAAAAAGTCATAGCATGCAAAGATCTTTTCTACCTTACGCTCCCAATCTAAGTAGATATCGGGGTCGTGAAGGCCTTCAAACTCTGGGATGCTCGTCTTAATGTTGTTGAGCCTACCATCTTCATAAGTGTCGATACGGGCTACACCCCTATGAGGTGCTCGGGGTCGATCATAGTGATTTCCCTACCTCTATGGTGTGTAATCGGATTCGTACCTACTGGCTGCATAGGAATCATATCCATAGTCATAATCTTCCTCGAAGGCCTGTATAGGGGGCTACCTTGGGACGTCTTGCTGCACAGGAGGCGGTCTTGGGACGTCTCTCTATTATTGACATCGGCCAGCTGCCTCTGCTTGAGGCTCGGGTTGCCTCTTTGCATTTTCTTGAGGCTCAGGTTGCCTCGCTGTATTTCTTTGAGGCTCGGGTTGCCTCGTAGGTTCTCCTTGGACCGTTTGGGATGCGGTCGACTAAGTTCTGAGCCTTGCAAGCTCCTCTTGCAATTCAGCTACTTGGTTGCCAAGTTCGTCACTGAGTAGATGATTCTATCACTCAAAGTGTTTTGCTAGAGCTTCATAATTGTATTTGGCATCCCATGGCATATTAGACGAGTAGGACTGGTCATCGGGTGTGTTTGGCGACCATGGCTCTTTAGGTGGTGGAGTGGATGATTCTGTATTGGTACCTTTCTTCACTGTACCTACAAAATGAACAAACGTGAAGAAAGAGTAAAGTGGGACCTCACAATTCCTCACAAGCTCTCGTGTATGTCTCTCTTAATTTTTCCACTCGTGTTTATCTCTCAATTAGCTGTGGTGCACGTGTGGAGTGAGTATAGGGGGTGGGTTGATCGAAACAACAGCTTCTCTTGACTAGCTCCTCTGGGTCTTCTTCAAGCTCCAACGGATAGAGTCAAGCCGAAAAGTTTCTAAGAGTAGAAGTAGGCGTGTGGTATAGGTAAACCTGCTGATTGGTGTATGTAGACCACGGGTGTATGTGTGTACGGGTGTATGAGTATACGGGTGTACGGTCTATGTGGTGTATAAGGTGCACCGGGTGTAGGTATGTATGGGATGGAAATTTCGAATCCTATATGGTGTAGGAATCGAGATTTTAGGTGGATATATATGGAAGATCTTGATTTGGATATGGATTAGAATGGAAAGAATCTAAACAAGGTAAGAAATCTAGTAGATAAGGTAGGAGTCTTTTGGATGTGTTTCACCAAGTGTGGACACAATCTAAAATCCCTAAGTATCTATCTAGTGTGGAAACAAATCTATCTAGACTAGGAAAGCCACAAAAATCGAAATCAACAAGAATTAAAAATCTGATTTTTTTTAATCAGTTCCTTTTTTTTGTATTAGCCGATAGCTTTTCTTCTTCTTTTTCAATGAATATTCAGATTTACAACTCAAGACATGTAGACAAATTACTGACACGTAGATTGACACGCGTTTAACACGTCGGATTTAACCACGACCAGCAAAGCTGACCTAGCTCTGATGCCAAATTTATGATGTGACCCGGACAATGAATTCAAGACACGAGATATACGCAAGCGCAAGACTCAAAGACTCGAACAACGTCAGCTATAAAGAAGGATACAATCCGACTCAAATAAACAAAAATACAACTCAACTAATACGAACAATAGACTTGACACTATAGGAACACAAGACTATGACCCAAACCAAGCAAAACACAATAGTAAAACTCAAATGAAATGGATGAACAAGAAAGAAAGAACTTTGGACTCGAATTGAATTAGAACTTACTAGGAATACGAACAACGAACTAAATAAGGGAAGAATCTGCCAAGTATGGAATGTCTTGGGCACGGTGGCTGCGAACTGGGCTGAAGATCCCTCAGCATGTGGGGAAGTTTACCTTGTATTTTTATACTCCTATATAAGTAGATTTCATGGCAGAAAAAAAAACACCTCTTTTACGCACCAAACACTTATAATTTATTTTAGTTTTATTTTATTTTCTGCAATAGGTCACAGGCCTTATGCCCGCAGACACTTAGGATTTTACTGTTTATGTTCTTCAATCCGACGTTGGTGTTGGATTTCTTTTGCAATTAATATAAGTAAGTTTTTCGTTTAATTTATGTTTTCTTTTATTTCTTCTAATAATTATTTTTGTTGTTCTAAGTCTAGCATGAGCGGCTAGACTCATTATTTCAGATTGAACAAAGATAAGAACTTAATGAACACATGAGAATCGTGAGGCTTATGGGCATAAACTGTGTGATTTTGGTTCTGTCGTGTAATCATTTTCTTTGTTGCATTATACAGTGGGCTAAGCTAGTTAATTGTGGCTGATCACTCGTTAATTAGATTTGTGTTCACTACCTCTATAAATGGTCAATGTATTATAGCTGTGTGTTGGTCATAAAGGGATGGGATACATCACGGGTACTGAGGGCATCTGAGAGATCAGTGTCTAGATAAATCTGGATCTGTCTAGGGTATCAAGCTACTTTGTTGTTTACGATCATATGAGTGATCGGGGTTGGGCAACAAGTTAAGGTTTAGGGGATGAGAGATCACCTCTAAGCTAAACTGAATGTCCCTATAAACATCATTCTTGAATGTCCCTATAAACATCATATGATCATGTTGTTTTTCACTCTCTTATCAGCCTGTTTTTCTGCTGCTGTATTTCATTTTTTATCATATTCTTTTTAACAGCGGTTTAATTTTTTAGCAGACATAAGGATAAAAAAATAACTTGCAGATAAAAACATCTATCCAAAAGATATAATATCAAAATATTGATATTACAGAACATGACCAATAAAAAAAAAATCTTACAAAAACATGGTGCAAGATATAAAATTAAAAATAAGATCAGATCATATTTTTAATCAGACACATTACTCCTCTTATTTGCCACCGAGAAAGGCAAATGAGTAATAGAGAATTACTTGGATTTGTCCGATGTTTGCTCTTCTTCTTCTTCTTCTTCTTCTTCTTCTTCTTCTTCCTCTGCAGCCTCCTCTTCATCATCATCTGACTCATCTTCTTCTTCTTCTTCTTCTTCTTCTTCTTCTTCTTCTTCTTCTTCTTCTTCTTCTTCTTCTCTCCTGCATTGATTTCCTCTGCAGTTTCCTCTTCCTTTGCATATTTAAATTTGTCATGTGTGAGGATGTTGATTTTTTTATCATCTATCTAAAGGAAATAAATTAGTCAATTTAATTAAGAAATATCGAATAGGATATTTTTTTAAATATTTATTTTCTTTAAATAAAAGTTTTTACTTATTCTCTTTTCCCTAATTATGTACAATTTATTTTTTATTATATATTTCATATATATATATATATATAATTTAGAACATAATATTCAAATATATCAACAATAAAAAAATATAAATATAAATCCATTTCATATATTCAATATTCGCCATTGGTTATTTTTCGTGCATTTTCAATCAAATTTTTAGCAATTTTTTATTTATTCTACGATGATAATTATTATTTATATTTATGAAAATATAGTTTAATTTTTAATCTATTTAATTATGTTTATATGTTAGTTTCACACACATTTATATATATATATATATACACAAGGAATTGATCAAAAATACACATTTTTCTGGTGTGAGAATTAGGAACCCATTTTATATCATCTATCTAAATGATTTAATCCCTAAGATTTAATGTCAAAGTGAACACAAAAAAGGAGGCGGAGTATAGTCGTCCAATCCTTATAAAAATGATGATGTCATCACGTTTTCAAAAAATCTTAGAAATTTTAAGTGATCATAACTTGGTCGTTTCTAATCGGATTAACGCAAATAATATACCAAATTATAGCTATTTTTCATGATCTTTAAGTTAATATCAGTCATGGATATGTTTTTACAAATAAATATGGATGAAAAATATAAAAGATATATTTTTTACTCGTATCCAACACAAAAATGATTTATTTACCTTTTAATAATGGTTTGTGAGCATTATGCTAATGTATGCTAACGAATTATTTTCTATATGCTTACACAATGTATTCACTGTACTAATGAAGTATTATCATAATGTTAACGTAATACACGTACTTATATTGTTATTATGTTTTATTATATTTTAATTAGGATTTATAATTATTTTTATGATTTAATTTTTATTTTTTAGTTATGAATTGATTATTACATATTGTTTATTTCATCAAATTCGAATATGCTAATTATGGTTTACTTCATCCAATTATGGTTTATACCTTATGTTAATAAAGCATTGCCAACTGCTAATGTAGTTTCTCCGTAGTGTTGATAAAATAATATTATAATGCTAATGTTGTATATTTATATTGTTATTATAGTTTATTCAATGAAATTAGGATTTATAATTGTTTTTGAGTATTCAATTCCATTTTTTATATCATTCGAGTTTATTACATCTAAATTACAGTTTATTCCATCCAATTAGGATTTAGAATTACTTTTTATAATCTAATTTTTCATACACAATATGAGAAAAATTTCATTAGCATAACAATAATGTTTCGTTAGCATGACAGTAATGCTTCACTAAAATACTTATCAAATATTATAGAATTGCCACTTTTCCTTTTTTAAGCAAATTTAGGCCTTAGAGTTTTGTTGATTGTTTGGTATAAGATGGTTTCCTAGTTCTCACACTAAGATTAGTTTACATAATATTCACCCTTATTTACTGTGTGTATATATATATATAGGAGTTGGTTCAAATAGGTACTCATCTTAGTGTGTAAACGTGCGTACTGTGCTTGTTTAGTGTACTTTTAGTGCTTTTCTTACTGTATTATGGTGCTAATTTTTTTTAGTGCACCAAAATACAGTAAGAAAAGCACTAAAAGTACACTAAACAAGCACAGTACGCACGTTTACACACCAAGATGAGTACCTATTATAACCAACCCTTATATATATAATTGTTGAGTTTTACTCTTAATTTTTCAATTATTAAAAAAATTAAGACAGTACCGAGCATTGCGCGTGAGACAAACTAGTAGTGCATAAAAGTAAAGCCATGGTAAAATGATTTGGAATTTCTTAAAGCAAAAATAATTTGTTTTAATGAGTGTTACACGGTGAATATCCAATGATGGCATGCATGTGCAACGGTTTTAGCATTTAAAAAAAGGGGGAAAATTAAACTAGTTAAAGTTAGGATAACAATTTTTTTTCTGGTCAAGGTTCATAACACATTCTTTTCTATTAAAAAATGGTGTAAAAATCTTATATGCCCTTTTTGTTTCATTTGAAATTCAATTCCCTTTTTTTCTATTATTTCCATTTCTCATTTTTTTGTCCACGAGTGCATATGTGGCATTATAAAAATAGAAAATTTGTGAGATTTAGTTTGTATCCAATATGGTTGATTTGATAGTTGGGTTGTAGTTGCTTACATTAAAAACTACAATGCATGTTAAACAAAAAAAAACTTACACATTTTGAGAACAAATTGAAGACAAGAAACTATTCGGCGTTTGCAATTTGTTAGAGAAACAACATATCCCCAAAAATATAAGGTGAGTTTTTTTATTTTTCTAACCGTCAAGCTGTTCGAATTAGTTGGGTTTAAGGTCCTTTTAAAATTTTAAGCAATTTATCCGTAATTTATGTTAATTTCATAATATTTGTGTTTAATAGTTATTGAAGTTATAAGATCTTTATTTTTGTAATTTTTAAAGATCATGTATGCATATATTGTTGTAGATTTAGATATTTTGTAGTAGATTAACGTGAATTTGTGGATTTAGATGTCTTGTGAAGATTAGCGTCGTCGCATAATTTCTTGACAATATTGTCACAGTTTAGGTGATTTCGTGACAATATTGTCACGAATTTGGTGTCTTGTGACTATAGTATGTTCTCAAAAATATTGTTACGAATAGGGTCCTTTCGTGACAACATATTATCATGAAATGTCCTCTTTTCTGGTCAATATTTTTTAAAAAAAAATCTCAAATATTGTCACGAAAAGACTACATTTCGTGAGAATATTATCACGAGATCATAGAATTTGTGACAATATTGTCATGAAATCACTTGAACCGTTACAATATTGTCACGAATTATGTGCTTCTGTGATAATATTCTCACGATATTATTTATTTTTTAAATTACTTTAATTACTCTTTGTTGTTAATTTGCAGATGGCTTGGCAACATATTGCTGTCTGACTTAGTGGTAGATGGGAGATCTGAGTATGTAGATGGTGAAGATCAACTCGTGCACCTCCCATTTGACAATTTATCTCGTGATAAATTGATAGAAGAAATTCACAATTTTATGGTAACATCTCCAACAAGTATAAGTTATACACTGAGTTATTTATTGAGGTCATTGATAGAGAAGATACTGAAAGAACTCTTGAAAATAGATGTTGATTAGCTCGTTTAGTTTAGGAGTAAGATGAGCCCGTTGTATACGTCACCGAAAAATCAATTCAACAAACTCCAATAGTAATGTCATCAAATGATGATAACAATGACCTAATTGGAGATGATAGTCTTTATGATTTATCTTTCAATGATGATGATGATGATGATGATGATGATGATGATGATGATGAGAACCATGAGAGTGAAGTTTAACGTAAGCAAATTACTGAATTTTGTGAATTGATTCACAAGCTAGGGCGTCTTGATGAGTTTATGAATATTCTCTAGCATGGTGGGCCTTATAACTTCTCATCCGGGGATATTGCTCCGGATGTTGAAGCTCTAAATGTAGAGTTTTCTCCTCTTGGACATTGGTCGATTCATATCACCCATGTTGAGGATGCACTAGCAGTGGTACAAGATGATCTGTTGGTCCCAGGCGAGTCGATATTAGTTTAGAGGGGGGTGAATACACTAATTATGAAAACTTTTAACTTGAATGCGGAATAAGATCAGGGCCCTTGACTCATGTATTGAGCTTATCTATGCACTTTGTCAGTTGTATGAATTCAGTTGACTAGAGAGTGCAGCTTGTGTGAACTTTGTGTGCAGTTGTAAAGATATGAAAGTAAAGCAATAAATACAACACACAAGCAGTTTATAGTGGTTCAAAGCTGAAATTTCTACGTCCTCTCTACCTTACTGAAAAGGACAATTCACTATGCAATGGTAAAGTTTCTTTATTACAATTACAAAGTGAAGATATGTTGAATCTGGAAACGGCAACTCTCGCAGAGTCACGGTCGCCTTTTCAACCGGTGCTGTCCCAGAAATGACAGTTCTCGCAAAGCCATGGTCTCCTTAGCCGGTTTTAACAACTCACACTTGTAGTCCCCAAGTGCTCGATAGAGAGGTAGGTGCTATTACCGTCTTTACAAGGTTTTATATCTCTTTCGATCATCAAGATGTTAGTCTTAAAATTGGTATAAACTGATGTGTTCCTTTGAGCTGAGTAGTTGATCGTTGAATATCTTGAACTTAAGAAGATTGCTTTGGCTGGACTTCCTGCAGCTAGCTGATTTTATGAATCTTTAGGATCTTCTTCTCAGTTGTGAACTTTGGTAGCTTTTAGATAGTGCCTGAACTTTGAGCTGTGGGAGGGAGAAAGAAAGCTCAGTTGCAATATAGGAAGAATAGCAAAGATTATAATAAGTGAAAGTTATTTGAAAATGAGATTCACTCTTCTTATATAGAGGAGTGATCTTTTGACCGTTGAACTCCATTGATCATTGATTCTGCTAATTCATCAATGGTAGTTAATATTTATAGCCGTTGAAGCTTTGAAAGAGATAGCCCATTGCTTAGCATCGGAGCTCCAGTTGGCAGTTCTGAGCTTTAGCAGTTCAGTTCGGCTATTGTTCAATTAGCTATTCCTCTGAGCTCCTTTACCAGTTTGACTGATCACAACTGTTAGTTAGTCGGTCAATTCAACTCGTCTTATTCTGAGCTTACTTGCCAGTTTAACTAATTACAAACTATTGGAAAGGTTGTCAGTTTGACTGGTCTTATTTTGAACTTGGTCAGCAGTCAGTTTTGAGCTTAAGCTTTCAGTTGACTGACTTCAGTTCTGGCCATCAGCAGTTGGTTTGTCTCTAGGCTTCAGTTTGGCTTATATCTCATTTTTGTCCATCAGTTGGATGCTTTCAGTCTTCAGTTCAACTGACTTACTGTCAGTTTGTTCAATCAGTTTAACTTCTTCTTTGACTTAGCTGACTCGGCCGTCAATTTGATTAAAGCTGATTCAATTCTTATGCTTTAACCCTCAGTTAGGTTAATTTTGGACTGGTTAATGCATCCTTTTAGCGAGGTTGACCATGCTCCACTTGATTGACTTTTGCTACAGCTGAATCCTTAAGGAGTTGTCTTCTGGTCAACTTTTAGGCTCAGATCTTGGAACTCCTGCAATTTTTTACAAAATAGTTGGACATGTTTTGACATCTCATCAAAACCATATATATAGGGCTTGATAGTTTTTCCTAATAATTTTCCCCTTTTTAATGATGTCAAAACTTAGCGGTGATGATGGAAAAACTGAATAACTGATATGTAAGATCAAGATAAATTGGAGTTCTAAACTTATTAATAAATTAATACTAGAGAAGTTTGCTATCAGAGCATTATTGAACATGGGTATCAGAGCAAACCTAATCAAGTTAGTATGAAAGCCTCAAATGATGAGGACATCCATAGCAATGAGGAAATCAATGAAGAGCTGCAATTCAAAGGACCCGTCACGAGACTACGAGCTAAGAAGTTGCAAGATTATTTGCAAGCCACAATTCGCAAGAAGCTCGAAGAAGAAGACGACGTGCAAGGAAGCTTGAAGATGATGACCTTATTGAAAATGGAAGATGGAGATCAAGACTTGGAGTACAATGCATGAAGATGTGCACGTGTGCATGTGGACGTGTATGTGTGCGTGTTGAAAGAAGCCCACGGCCAAGCTTAAAGAAGCCCAAATAATCGGCCCTTGATGATCCAATTAAGGGGATTGATTTATTAGACTATAGTATTTTATTTATTTAATTTAGTCTATAGTTTAATTCAATTTATTTAATTAATTTGGATGATAATTTTCGGTTATTTAGTCATAAGTTTGACTGGGATTTTAGATAAGGCAAGATCTACATGTTCTACCTTAAATAGAATTCTAGTTTAGGAAATTACCTAGCCTAGTTCTAGTTTGATTTGGACTTGTATTTTTCGGCCTTATCCTCCTTATTTTCGGCCCTCCCTCTATTATAAATAGAGGTATCATGTGACATTCGTACTTTAGACTTTATTTGATTAATTAAGCTTTGCTTCAATATTGTCTCATCCCCATTAAATCTTTATGAGTTTAGATATTAAATTCATACTCTTAGAACTAGCAATTTTAGGTTTTACAAAGGGAATTCGTCATCCACGTTTGAGGGATCGTCGGAGACTCACTACTTGAAGATCAACTTAGAGAATTTGGCCTTGCGTACATTCGAGATTCAAGGCAACTGTCGGGTTGTGATTCACCTCATCCACACCATCGCCGATCAACCACCTTGCCGTCCACCATCATCACCACCGTCGTCCATCATAAGCAATCCACAAGATCGAGTTCAAATCCTATACCGTGTCATTCAAACCGTAAGTTCTTACAACTCTAACATATCCTATCTACTCTAGCCCTTCTAAACCTATACACCATCATCGAAAATCCGTCCATAATACCATCCCTAAACTCATCCCAAACAGCCCCTCACTCTTTGGATTTGTGTTATTTTATGTGTCATAAGTCTAGGTATTTTGTTTAGTTCTAGTCGTCTAGTTTGTACCGTTATTTGATTACGTATTCCACATAGTTTCGTTAGTACTTTGAATCGTTAAACCCTTACTTGTCGACGTGCGTTCATTCCTAATCTTGGGTCACATCATCAAAGCTTAGTTTCATTAGAGCATTGGAAGTTCAGTTTGGGCTTCATATCATAGCATGACACTAACTAAAGCTTGATGACTTGAGAGATCAATTAAAACTTTTTATGAGAGCATAAAGGTTCTGAGCATAAAGGTTCAGTTTGATCTTGATATCAGAGCATACAAGTTCAGTTTGATTCTGGTATCAGAGCATGAACACAAGGTTCTTGATTTTCTTTAAGCTTCAGTTTAGGCGAGGTATTAGAGCAGTAGATTGTGAAATTATGATGTAAGAACATAAATCATGATATTAAAGCATAAACTGGAAGCATTTTTAAGGAAAGATAAGAATTTATAGCATTGTTAGAAGAAAAAGAAAAAGAACAGTTAGTAAAAAAAATCAATTCTTAATATTTTCACTCCCTTTTACTTGTCATTTCGGCTCGATTGTTTAGCTTTTTCTCCTTTTGCTCGACTCTACTTTTTCTTTGATACTTCAAATGCCACAAGATTCTCCCTGAAGCTTAACTTCCCCCTCAAGTTATGCTTCTCTTTGGATCTGATCCAAAGAGTTAGATTTCCATCATTTCCATCATCATATCTATTATCTTCCTCCTTTTTGGCATCATCCAAAAGGGTGAGCTGCTGGGGATCATATGATGGAAGTGGCAAGTTTGGCAAGACATAGAATGTTGTCACCAAATTGTTGTCGCATGTATGAAGAACTGAGGGGTTGGGCATTGGTGAAGACAACCAATTATAAGTCTCTTCTGTCAGCATAAGATAACCAAGATCAGGGAGAGAGGAGGGATCTTGATATCTGAAGTTGAGTGATGCCATGTTTGTAAAGACATCGTCATTGATAGGAGTTGGGATGTCTTCAAAGAATGATGTGGAAGAGGAATTGGCTGGCTCAAAATCTGACAGGGGAGCCTCAGCTGGAACTGCGTTCCGGATTCTTTTGATCATAGAATTCATTATTTCAGAGAGAGTGGGTAGCGTGCTCATTGGATGGTTCATCCAATTCTTACTCCAGTGTCCTTCATTAATCCTGAAGGAGGCGCCACAAGTCTTATTGAGGTGGAACAGTGTGACATCGTCCACTTGATACCTCCAGAAGTGATAATTAAGGTATCACTTCAAATGCTCAAACAGGGAGGCGTCGATGTCCTCAACTAGACCATAGAAGCTTTTTAGCTGGTGGTCTAGGGTATTGGAGAAGTCTTCTTCCAGAAAGTCCTTGCGGATGAGAGAGGGGAGTTGGGAACTGGCAGGGGCAGTTGACTGATCACTCATGTGAGTAAGAGAGTCACTATCAGTCATTGGCTGCTTTTCCTTGTTATCGCTTGCAGCCTCAATCATCAGTCACTTTCCCCGACCGGAGCTGTCAGTTTCCTCTGTCGGCTGCTGCTTTTTCTTCGAGCTTCCAGCTCTGTGGCAGTTCTTCCGGTTGGTGAAGATTGTATGGAGTATATATCTTCGGCCAAGTGCTTCTCCGGCTGGGATGGGTATCTTTATCTGATTAAGAATGATGTGGTTGATTCAATTGATAAACCTTACTTTCTCACGGAAGGTCCTGGTCTTGCGATCAATGACTGTTCGATGAACATTTCATTGCAATTAGGCAAGAATAAAGATGGCCTAGTCAGCTTTGCATCCGTAGTACAAGACGGCCATCAAGTTGGCTTTGTGGTCAGAAAACTGAACCGTCTTAAAGTTTCCGTGAAGAATGTGAGCGACAATGTCCAGAAGTTAGACAAACTCTTCAAGCAGACTATCCTTCAGATGATGTAAGAAATCATTGTGGTGAACATGTGGTAGCTTCTAGGCGTTCCATAGTTCAAACTTGTTTGGGAGGGGCAAGTCATTACACTTAAGGCCCCTTGTCAGGAAGATAGAACAATGTTTTCATTATGTCCTTGGTCACTGTAATGATGTGGTTGTAAATGATAGAAATGATGTTGTCATTGATGATTTCGACATTGTAATAGAATTTCACAATGTAGGTTGGCAGCGACATGGCTGGAATAATCTTCATGAACGGTAAGAGTCCAGTGCTCTCCAATGGACCCATGATCTTGTAATATCACTCTGGACCTAATCGAGCATAAAGAAGCTCTAGGTCAATGAATTTATCCTTCTTTAGCTTGGCTACGAGCAGTTTTGTTTTCATCATGTGGAATGGAATCTTCATTTCTATAAGAAAATGGTAATGTTAGAGTTGCAAGAGTATGATGAAATTTGAGTTATCTGCAGTGAGAAGGATATATATTTTGAAGATGACTTCATCCTTTTCTCCTTTGCATATAAATAGTCTGCTTTGCATGCATATATCGACAGCACTTGAGTGCTATCTAGCTGACTAGCTATCCGATTTGATGGACAATGAGCTGAGTTAATGTTGCATGTATCTCAGCTGTCCACATGGTAAGTAGCTTTATGATTGAGCGACTGAAAAGTGGCTGAATTCAAAAATGGATAGTTTCCATAAATAGCAAAATATTTTTTGCAGATATTTCTATTTATATCTCACAAATATTTATCTCTTCTTTCCACTTTAGTAGTTGCCAATTAATTTCTGTCTCAGAGACATAATGGTAACTTGTGTGAAATCAACCCATTTTTTATTTGTAGCCGTTGGATATAATAGCGAGAATTTAATGAGCACAACGGTAATTTTTCAAAAATAAGCTTGATGAACAATATGAATGAAAAGCTTATCTTGAATCAGTTAGGATACGGCCAAATGATTGGTTGAGGTGAACTGATTGGGTAACTGGTGATCAGTTTGAGCTTTTTGTCAGTTCCTGGATTGAATTAACTAAAACTTCAGCTTGATTGTAGGAGACAGTTCTTTTGCTCAGTTGCTTGGCGCATCTGTTGTTAGTTTCCTCTTTTTGATTGCTCGAACTGGACTTGATTCATTGCTTTTTTTAGTAGTTTGATCTCTTCCTTTTTTATGATGATCCAGCTGTGATCTTTGGCAGTTCGGGATTTGATTTCTTATCAGTTTTCTGTAGTTGCCGAAGAGCAACTGATGAACTTTTTAGCTTCTGATTGAGGATATGTGTAGCCCTTATGTGAGGTGAATTGAAGTGATTGACGTTGAGAGTAAATTTGACTGCCCTGGAGTTCGTCTTGAGGAGTAGAGTGACATAGCTCTTGGATAGGAGGTTTGGTGACGTGCCAGTGTCTTCATCATCACTGTCATGCATACATTTCTCCTGGATTGTCACAAGTTGAGTGTGTGATAGAATTGGCTCTATCTCTTCAGTTCCAGGTTCACTTTGTCTTGATAGCTCAGCTGACTAATTTGATAGATTATCAAAGTTTAGTCTTTTGCATAGTGAGCTTGTTTGATAGTTGGCAGACTGATGGGCAGCTGGAGTTCCTTGAGCCATGACTTTGGTTCTCAGCTCGGCTAGTAAGACATCTACTGGGATCTGATTAGTGATCATGTGGTTCATAATGTGCTGAACTTGCATAATAGTTGAAGGGAATGGATTAGATGACCCTATCCATTTTATGCTCCAAGTTTCTTCACGTTGCCCGTAGTTTATACCATAGAAGGCAATTAGCAAGAAGTGAGACTGGATAGACATGAAGTGTCTCCAGTTGAACCAATAGAAATATCGGTGCAATTATTTGAATAGTTTCTGATCTTATTTTGCAACAAAAGTGAAGTGAGTGAGAAATAGATTAGTCACTTCCTTTTGTATATTTTTAATTGCATATTCACCACTGTAGAAAGTGCGAATATTTTCATCAATCAGCTGGAGCAGAGGGTAGACACTTCTGAAATAATCTGCTTCATAATTTGGATGAGGGATTCTAGTGAATAGAATAAGTTCATCTGGATCAGAACAAACCTTGAAATCAATTAATGATCCATTATTTGAATTTTGTGAAGGAATGGTATTGGTAGTTGAGTTTCTCGATGTAGTGTTGCTTGACATCGCCTTGGATCTCCCCTTCTTCTTGAGTGGCTGAAGTTGAGTACTTCCTCTCTTAGGAATCCAGTCAGAGATGAGGACTGGTAAAGCATCATCATTTGGCAGTTTCAACATATCTTCAAGTAACATGCTTATTCTTAGAAAAAGTCCTACCTTAGACTCAAACTTCCCAGTCTTCTTTGAGTCGGTAGCTTTGGTAACTTGATGCTTGGATTGAGATAATACAAAATTCTGCTCAGTTTTTTCTCATCCTTCTGCATGGTGAATCATGCCCTTGTATCTTTCTTGAGTGAGTTGACTCAAGCTTCCAATTGCTCCGAACATCATCTTGTTCGTGATATTGAGTAGAACACCATACTCGAGCTTCAGACCAATTTTAGCCATGGTAAAACTGAATAGCTTATTGCATGTAGGAGCCTTATATTCTTGCGAGAATGATTCTGTAGATTTCTTCAAGCTTTGAACATTTGACCCTTTTCTTGGGAGTTGAAAGACTTCTACAATCTTCCTCTTAGTGATTCGAACTAGTTGACCTTGAACCACTAATGATATAATCTTCCATCTGCAGTCAGTTTAGCCTGTAATAAGAATTCACTCACCAAGTTTTGCCTGAAAAGTCTTGGCGGTGTTTCCAAATAGTGAAGAATTCTTGTCTTTTGAAGATTTGCCAGAAGGCTTGGATTATTTGATTCATTCAGAATCAATTGAAATTTCTTTCTTTCAAGGAATTTGTCTCAACAATTGCTCTTTGAAGGAATTTAGAGAGCTAGGTAATTCGACTATCTTTGAGGTTGGCTGAAATAGGAATTCAAATAGGTTGAGAAAGAAAGAGCCTTTTTGAGAGGGATAGGAATGCATATTTCTGAGAGGCTAAGAGTAAAGAGGGTTTTATAAATATGGAGAGGGTACTCATAAATTTGTTGGTTGATAAAGTAATAACTATTACCTTTGTCCTTTTTGGTCATTAGTTTTTAATGACCTTGAGATGTGTTATTGTATTACAACGGTCAGATATTTCAAAATTAGTGCTAACTTGGAATTTTTTAATAAGGTAAATATTTTATTGAAAATCATTGATCAAAAAGATAATTGACAAACTGAGTTACAAGAAGTAAACTTAGAGCTCCTAATTAGTCGAACTTGATCAGTCTCTAGTCCTTCTTATGCTCAGTTTTCCTTCTCTTGGCAACTGGCTCACTGGAGTTGCCTTCTTCTTCTTCATCGCTGCTCGATGACTCAGCTTTAGCTAGCTGAAGTCCAGTGTGAGTCTGCAGCTTCTTGATCAGTTCACTATGCAGTTTTACCTGTTGCTACAGGTTTTGGATCACTTCTTCATGATAAGCTGTGAACTGAGCAGTGGAGCTTTCAAGTTGGCCTTCGAACTGAACTGTAGCAGTTGGATGTAAATGGATAACTGTTGTTTCCCTATTAAGTTGCATTTCATTGTCTCTCAATGTAGCTTTATCTTCTTCCTCAGTTCATTCTAGTTGTTCACAAGGAACTGTCCTTAACTACTCAGCATCTCCCAGGCTGATTGTTTCTTTATGACTTAATTCCAAAGGAGTCTCTAGTTTGGTAGTTTAAGCCTCAGCTTGAAGTGCCATTTGTGCAAGTTCAAAGTACATGATCATATCCAGTGTACCTTGATAGGCTTGTTGCTCTTCCAACTGAACTAACTGATCAGTTAGTTCTTCTTGGACATACTACTTGTTGACTGAAGCAATTGGCTCGTCGGGAGAAGTAGGGAGTTCAGTTGATGGAGCCTCTTCAGTTAGCTTGGTGACTTGAGCAGTTTGAAGCTCAGTTGGCTCCTCTGGAACAATTTCTTCGATGACTGGAGCAGTTGGGAGCTCGGTTGAAGGAGCTATCTCAGCAGTTGACTCCTTGGCGGGAGTTAGGAGTTTAGTTGGCTCCTCAACTTGTTGAACTGCAATAGTTGGCTGATGTGGCTGCTTATCGATTTTACTGGTGACTTGAGCATCTCTCCAAACTTAATGTCACTGGCAGTTTTGTTGTCAGCTGCTTCTCTATTAGCTGGCTGATCGGGGGAGTCTGGAATGAGATTGATTATAATCTCAGTTGCTCGAAGAGTTTCTTCAAAACATAACTGTCTCGCAACAAATGTGATAATAGTTTGCATAGAGCTGGAGGCTTCACCAGTTTGATACATTCCTTGAGTTTCTCTTTGAATCTCTTCCTGCACTTGTTGTCATTGACGTTGTCTTGACTCAAGTATTTCATTTAGCAGCCAAAGTTACTACACTTGTGGATTCCTTCACTGTTGTTGGTAAGCCTCTGTTGGTCGCAGTGGCAGTCCAATCCTAGCCCATTCAATTAGATCATTCATCACTTTTACCATAGTCTGTTCAGCTGGATGAGGATGATTTCTGCGAATGACCAGTATTCTTCACAGATTTATGATTGGATTGTGCTCAGGGGACTCTTGCCCTGCCTATTCTATGCTCTATCTTTCTTCTCTTCTCTAGTTGATCATTCCATGCAGAGTAGTTAGGAGAAAATGGGCTTCGGAGTTAAAGCAATGTCTCCATAGGTACCAATAACAGTACCTTACTAAGGCTTTGTAGAGAGCAGCAATGCCAATTACATCCTCGATAAAGTTTTCAGAGATGAACATTTTTATTTGTTCATTAGGCCAGCTCTTGATGACTTCAGCTCTTAAGAGAGCTCTAATGTTCTCTATAGCCTCTTTCATTGTTAGGCAGGTTATCCTGAAGTAGTCAGCTTTTATGTTTTGTGGCGGAACTCCTTTGTAAGGTACGATATCATCTCCTTGATCTAGTGCCATATCAAAGGCTTTGATGTTGAAGGGTGGCAGTTTCAGATCAGACGGTGGCCCAGGTTTCTTCTTCATAGCTTCAGTCTGTGGTTTAGCTGGCTTTTTCTTACTTTTGCCAGTTCCTTCCTTGGTTTGAACTAGTCTTGTTGTTGTTTTCTTGGAGGGTTGTGATTTGTGAACCAGAGAGGGTTCTGAAGAAGTTAATCCAAAGAAAACATGTTGTAATGGTTTGGCTTTAATAGGCATTCTCTTAATGTGGCTGATAGGAATGGGATCGTCAGAGTCGGGGTCATCTTGCCATGACTCAGCCGCGATCTTCTTCCCTTTTTCTTCAGCCATTTTCTCTGCTTTCTTCGTGGTGATAATAATTTTATGAGAACTCTTAACACTTAGTGCCTTTGTACTTTGTTGTCTTCTGGCAGTCGCTGGAATATAATCCGCATTCTCAATCATCAGAATTTCAGTTTCATTTGCTATGAAACTGAATGTGTCTTCTAATATTTTGCTGATTTTGCAGGGTTAGCATATCTTCTACTTGAACTCTTCTTCACTCCAATTTTGTTAACCATGTCCTCATACTTCTTAATCTGTTCAAAGAAGTATTGTACCAAGTTAACTTTGATATCCATGGCGATTGCTGCTCACACCTTATACTTCGGCTACGACATCTCAGAATGATTTCCCTTGGTACCAACAATTATTCTAGCTACAATTGATGCTAGATTCTTATATTCTTCTTGGAAGCAGGACATGAGAGTGCTGCTTTTATAGGTATCATGACAGTCAGCTCGCTTCCAACTGTTGTAGATTTATTGTTGGTTAACCTCAACCTCTTCCAACCTTATCCTGTCTATTGGCCGTTGAAATATTCTTGCAAGCATCTCTGGAGTGATTTCCAGTTCTACTCCTCGCATCTCTGTGGTTATTCTGTCATCATAGTCTCTCGAGTTAAAATAGAACTCGCAAACTGGTTCAGGATAGATCTTGGTAGGAGTGTCTTCAGTGAACTGTCACAGTCCAGTTTGAGCGATCTTTGTAATGAGGGAGTCACATAGTGGAGAGTTAGAACACTTCTCTCTGTAGGCTGCTTGATCCAGGAACTTATCTTTGTAAAGATTCACTTGGAATCTTTGAGACGACTCTTCAGTTTTCTTGAAGTTGAACTTTCATCGAACAGTTGATGTGTTCTTCTTGGTCATGCTGTTTTGTGATACTGAGTAGAAGAATTGGCTATGGGGGGAGATTATAAACTGGATGTGTTGACTGAACTGAGTCCTGGGGTGAAAGCTGAGTAGTAATTGATTTTCAGAAACTAGAAAGGATGGAAATGGAGTTCTGTGTTCTTGACTATATTTAGGATCGGAAAAAAATATACTTGACTTCAGGCATTCCATTTATATAAGGAGAAGAATTATCAATCCAACAGTTGTGATGATTTAATTTTCCTAGCTTTAATGATCAGATTTATTCAATTGTTCCGTCGATCAATTTCCAAATCTATCTATTGACAATTAATGAGGAGTGAAAGGTGGGTCCAATGGTAACTTTGAAGTGATACATCATTTTTACCGTTCTCACTTATTAAATTTAAACTTATCTATCTCTCTCTCTTTGGCTTTCATGCAATGTGGAACTGATTACGTCATCAGTTGGCTTTACTGTGGCTGATGATCTCCAGTTGAATTGACCAGTTCTGAATGAAATGTCTTCAGTTTAGTTCCTTCTTAACTTGTCAGCTGGAGTTATTCTTTGGTTCAGTTCAACTCCTCCTTCATTTCAGCTGCTCCATTCAGCTAGTGATGAACTAATGTTTCCAGTTTAGACCAATTGAACTGGTTGACCAGTTCCGGTTCTTTTGACTTCTTTTCTCAGTTCACAGTTTATCCATCTTGCCACTTTTCTGAACTGACTGACTCATCAGTTTAGATCTCTTGATCTAATGTACCTTTTAGTTCTTCATCTTTTCAGTTCCTCTCTTCAGCTGAAGTGTCTTCTGCATTCTTTCTTCCAACTGATCATCTTCATCCTTTGAAGCAAGTTCAAGCAATCCTAGTTGGATGTATAGCTCTACAAATCTTGCTTCGGGCAGTGTTTTGGTGAAGATGTCAGCTATCTGTTTCTCCATGTTGACATATTTGATTCATATGTCCTTTTTCTCAATGTGATCTCTGATGAAGTGATGCCTTATATCAATGTGCTTGGTTTTTTAGTACAATACTAGATTTTGAGATATTGTAATAGCAGTATTGTTGTCGCAGAATATAGGCAGTTCTTCAGTTTCGACTTTATAGTCCTTTAGTTGTTGCTTCATCTAGAGTATCTGAGCACAACAGTTTCCAGCAGCTACATATTTTGCTTCAGTTGTTGATGTGGCAATTGAGTGCTACTTTATACTAAACTAGGATATCAGTTTGCTTCCTAGAAACTAACATGTTCCACTGGTGCTCTTTCTATCGATCTTGCATCCACCGAAATTCGAATCTGAATAGCCAGTTAGACTCAAACTATCATCTCTGGGATACCATAGTCCAAGGTTTATGGTTCCTTTGAGGTATTTGATGATCCTCTTGGATGCTTCAAGATGACCTTTCTTCGGATTGGCTTCGAACCGTGTGCACAATCCGACTAAGTAGAAGATGTCTAGTCAACTAAAAGTTCGATAAAGTAGTGATCTGATGATCCCTTTGTAGTATGTCTAGCTAACTGATTCACCTTCTTCATTGAGAGTTAGCTGAACTGATGTGTTCAGTGAAATCTTGAGAATTTTTCTTTTGTCAGTTCCAAACTTCTTGAGTAGCTCTTTGGTGTACTTGGCTTGACTGATGAAGATTTCATCTTCCAGTTGCTTCACTTGGAGTCCTAGGAAGAATGTTATTTCTTCCATCAAGCTCATCTCGAATTCGCTTTGCATCAATTGAGTGAATCAAGTGCATAGATCTTTCCTTTTTGATCCAAAAATTATGTCATCAACATAAATTTGAACCATTAAGATCTCAGTTGATCATTCTATTTGAAATAGAGTTCGATCGATGACTCTTTTTTGAAACCTATTCTTCAGCAAGAATGTTGTAAGAGTTTCATACCACGCTCGAGGAGCTTGCTTCAGTCCATAGAGAGCTTTCTTCAGCTTGAAGACTTGATCACCAATTTTAAAACCTGGTGGTTGCTCTACATAAACATCTTCTTTGAGCATCCCTGCAAGAATGCGATCTTGACGTCCATTTGATTGACTGTGAAGTTGCAGTGAGCTGCATAGGTGAGGAACAGTCTGATAGCTTCCAATCTTGTAACTGGTGCCAATGTCTCATCAAAGTTGATTTCTTTACTTTGAGAGTATCGCTTGGCTACCAGTCTTGCCTTGTCCCTTGTGATCACGCCTTGTTCATTTAGTTTGTCACGAAAGACCTACTTTGTGCCAATGACTTTCTATGCTTTTGGTTTATCAACAAGAAACCATACGTCATTCCTTATAGATTAGTTTAATTTTTCTTGCATGGCCATGATCCAGTCTTAATCTTCAAGAGCTTCTTTGACATTTGTTGGTTCAGTTTACGATATGAAGCATGTGAATAGTGCATGTTCAGTTGAGCTTCTAGTTTGAACTCAACTCCTTGCATCGCCTATAATCTTGTTAGTTGGGTGGCTTCGAAGCCATTTGGGCAAATTGGCTTTATCTAGATCTTCAGTTGGTTCCTCTACGATGACGTCATCAGTTGTCCTTTTATCAGTTGGTTCATCACCTTCATCAGTTCTTCTCCCTGCTTCAGTTGTGGGGTTGGTGGTCTCAGCACGATTTGTGTCCTCATTGACCAAGTTGCTTTCAGCTAGTCTAATACTAGTGTCATTATTTTTTTCTAGTGAAACTTCAAACCACTCTGGAACAATGGGATCCACATAGTCCTGCGAGTTTTCAAATTCACTAGGTAGTACTTGAACTGATGTATCAATTATTTCTTTGTTCCTGTACTCATTAGCAGATTCATCAAATACCACATGACATGTTATTTCCATAATAAGAGTTCGTTTATTGAACACTCGTTAAGCTTGTGAATGAGGAGAGTTATATCCAAGAAATATTCCCTAATCAGCTTTGGCACTGAAGGTTTTCAGTTCAGTCTTGCCATTGTTGTGAATATAATATTTATAGCCAAAATACTTTAAAGTATGAGATAGAAGGCTTACGACCCTTATATAGTTTATAAGGTGTTTTGTCATGTGAACTAATGATGGCACTTCAATTTTGAGTGTTGCAAGCTGTGTTGACTACTTCAGCCTAGTAGTTCTCAACTATGTTGGCATCAACTACCATCGCTCGAGCTGCTTCCTTAAGTGTATAGTTTCTCCGTTCAGCTACGTTGTTCTGTTGTAGAGTTCTTACAGCTGAGTGTTCATGGGTTATTCCCAGTTCACTGAGGAAACTAATCATCTGTTGATTCACAAATTCGGTTCTATTGTCGGATCTGATTCTTTGAACTAATTTCCCTTGTTCAGTTTGCAATCTTCTGATCAGTGCTGTCAGCTTGGCATAGGTTCCATCTTTCTTCCTCAGAAAACTCCACCCAAGTGTATCTTGAGAAGTCATCAACTATCACGAGTCTGAATCTTTTTTCTTTTGGAGTTTGTGGTCTGACTGACCCAAATAGATCTATGTGAAGTAGTTAGAGGCACGCAGTTGTTCTAGGGGGATGGATTCTATTTTTAAATGATGACTTCACTTGCTTTCTTTTTTAAAATGGTCTGTATATGCCAGTTTTCTTGTAAATCTCCTTGGCAAGTCCCTCAACTAGCCTTTTCTTGGCTAAGTAGTTGATGGTTTTGAAGTTGAGGTGGATCAGTCGTTGATGCCATAGCTATCATGCTTCATTTGATCCTTTTGATAAAAAGCAAGCTTCCGAGTAGCCAGTTGACCAGTTGACAACATACATGTTGCCTTTTCTCACACCAGTTAGAAGTATTGCTCCAGTTGACTTATCTTGTATGTCGCATGAGCTTCGACTGAATTCAACTGTATAGCCATTATCACACAACTGGCTAATTTTAAGCAATTTGTGTTTCAGTCCGTCCACGTGGGAGGCTCCATTGGCAACAACCTTTCCTTTGACAAACCCATCTGCAATGTTTTGACTTTTGGAGTTGTCCCCGAATATGATGAATGGACCTTTGATTTCTTCATAGCCATCGAGATCTTCTTTATCTCTGCTCATGTGCTTGGAGCACCTACTATCTAGATACCAAACATCTTTAGTTTTTTCTTAGATAGGATGCTCTTTTCCTGTAAAAACATGGATTAGTTTTTAGGTACCCGTTTAATATCGGGTCCTGGTTGGTTAATCAGATATTTTGAAATCCATATTTGCCAAACTTTTAGTTTTTCACTATTCAATGATCCATCAGACTTGGATCTTTTAATCATTTTTGAACCTTTATCAACTCTTCTTCTCTGAGTTAAGTCTGTTGAACGATACATGCGATGTACGTTAGGATACAATAGTTCAACTAATATTCTTTCATTTTGAGCCCTTTGTGCTCTTTAATCTGGCCAGTTCCTAGTGTATTTCACAGCTCTGGTGTTATTCCTACTTGGATAATACCTTGGATCATTTCTGTAATTCAGGTACTCATCATATTGAGTTGCAAATGAGCTTTCGAATTTTCTCCCAAAGGTATTCTGACCAGACTTTTGAGGATGATATGGTCTGGGTTGAACATTTCTTCTGGCGCTGAATGATCTCCCAGTTTGGTTTGTAGGTGGCCTTTGATGATAGGCTGGCTTTGTGTGAGTTGAAGGTCTCAGTTGAACTGATGACC
The DNA here is from genome assembly GCA_026008535.1 of Perilla frutescens. NCBI lineage: Eukaryota > Viridiplantae > Streptophyta > Magnoliopsida > Lamiales > Lamiaceae > Perilla > Perilla frutescens. The sequence goes on along the minus strand of BRKX01000010.1, from coordinate 21,924,598 downwards.
TAGCATGAACTGGTGGTTTTGGTTGATAAACTGGCCTTGTATAGGTTGATGATTTTGATCGAACTGATGGTCTTAGCTGAAATGATAGCTTCAGTTGAGCTGGTGGTTTTGGCTGAAAGGATTGACTGAACTGTTTAGGCTGAGTTTGTGGAGTTCTTAGAATTCCTTTGCCTTTTGATATCTCGGCTGGAGGTGTTTGAGCTGGTCTGGTAAACTCTTTTAGGATTTCTTTATTACTGCTCTAGGCAACTGCCTTTCCTTTCTCTAAGGCAGTAAACTTGCTATAGCCTATCCCTGGACTGCTAGTTTCAACTCTTTGTTGACTCAAGATTTCATCTAGAGTTTGAGATCCCTTCTTAAACTTGAGAGACACTTCTTCTCTCTGATGAATCTCTTACTTGAGCTTATGATTTTCAGCTTCTAGATCAACAGTTCTTAACTTTAACTTTTCAAACTCAATTAAGTGAGCTTCAAGGAGTTTTATTCTTTCATGATCAATGCTTAGTCTTCTAACCCTATCTCTTAGCTCATCATTTTCGTCATTCAGTTCAACATGCATACAAGATATTGAAGCTAACTGATCTTTTAGCATTTTTAATTGTTCATTCAATTTATTGCTAGAAATAGAAGCTTCATGAATATGATACAAAGAGATTTGAGAGTCAGCTGTACTAACCTCTTTTTTGTTGTCTGCCATGAGACAAAACAATGCCTCATCATCTGAACTGTAGCCGTTAGAGTTGATCTTAGATGAGTAGTCTAAGTCATCTAGTACTGTATTTTCGGAGTCGGCCATCATTGCTTTTCTCCTGAAAAAGCTTTTCTTTACTTTGGTCTTTTTATCTTTATGGAGTTCTGGACACTCATATCTATAGTGTCCTTGTTTGTGGCTGTGAAAGCATTCACCCAAGCTTCAGTTTCCATTCCTAATTGTTTAGCTGATCTTTCAGCTTGTTGTTGACTCATTTATGCTCTTGGGACTTCATCAGTTTGAGGTAGAACTGATTGCTGATCCCTGACTTTCTTCAACTTCTCAAGAAACATTACTACTGATTGGATTTGATCATTGATGTCTTCAGTCAAGTTCTCTTTATTTTTGATTGTGTCTCACCTTCGATCAGTTGTCGATCCTCCTTAATTCTCTCTGGATGGTGTACTCCATGGTCGGAAGCTATTTCTTCCTTGAGTTTCTCTAAATCAATTTCTTTCACCATAGAAAGCAGCATCTTGAGCTGATGATATGGATGCCTCTCTCTTCCAGTTTAGGCTGTACTTATGAGCTTTGAGAGAGCCAAATAATTCTTTGGGAGTGATGCTATTTAGGTTTCTTGATTCTTTGTGAGATTGTCCAGAATCTTAGAGTTCATCTCACAGTTAGGATAGCTTTATCCTAGGTTAGTCATCTCGCTGATTATGCCTAGAAACCTCATTTCAAGGTTTGAGATGGTTTCTTTCAGCTGCATCTTGAAGGATTTATACTTATTGACTACTAGTTGGAGCTTATTTCCTTTAATCGCTTCGGACTCTTGGCATAGATCTGCAAGCAATTCCTATATCTCCTTGGTTGTTCTGCAGTTTTGGTATCCTTCATTCTGTCCTCATCTAAAGTTTGGAATAGTGCAGCTTGAGCCATGAACTCTAGATTTTTCAATTTCTTCTCCTCGCTGATGAGAAGATGAGTCGGCTTTGGAATTTTGGTTAGTTGGTTGATGTCAACTATGTGGGCTTCATTGTCCATCATAATGGTGATTGGACCATCTTCAATGACTTCTCACATGCTCTCATATATTGAGCAGAGATGGGCCTTCATTCTCCTGCTCCATTTGTCATAATTCTCAACTGAAAATAAAGGTAGCTTATGGTTTCCGATAGCTGAAATCGTTAGCACTGATAAGTAGATCTGATTCAGTTGATCTGTAGAAATGGCTGATCCTTAGAATCAACCGCTCTAATACCACTTGTTGGTCCCGGATGAGTCGATATCAGTTTAGAGGGGGTGAATAAACTGATTACAAAAACTTTTAACTTGAATGCGGAATAAGATCAGGGCCCTTGACTCACGTATTGAGCTTATCTATGCACTTTGTCAGTTGTATGAATTCAGTTGACTGGAGAGTGCAGCTTATGTGAACTTTGTGTGCAGTTGTAAAGATATGCAAGTAAAGAAATAAGTACACCACACAAGTAGTTTATAGTGGTTCAAAGCTGAAACTTCTACGTCCTTTCTTCCTTACTGAAAAAGGCAATTCACTATTCAATGGTAAAGTTTCTTTATTAAAATTACAAAGTGAAGATAGGTTGAACCTGAAAATGGCAACTCTCGCAGATTCACGGTCGCCTTTTCAATCGGTGCTATCCCGAAAATGACAGTTCTCGCAAAGCCACGATTTTCTTAGCCAGTTTCCACAACTCACACTTGTAGTCCCCAACTGCTCGCTAGAGAGTTAGGTGCTATTACTGTCTTTACAACGTTTTAGATCTCTTTCGATTTTCAAGAGGTTAGTCTTGAAATTAGTATCAACTGATGTGCTCCTTAGAGTGGAGCTGAGTAGTTGATCGTTGAATATCTTGAACTTGAGCATATTGCTTTACCTGGACTTCCCGCAGTTAGCTGATTTGATGAATCTTTAGGATCTTCTTCTCAGTTGTGAACTTTCGCAGCTTTTAGACAATGCTTGAACTTTGAGCTATGGGAGGGAGAAAGAAAGCTCAATTGCAATATAGCAAGAATAGTACAGATTAGAATAAGTGAAAGTTATTTGAAAAAGAGATTCACTCTTCTTCTTTAGAGGACTGGTCTTTTGACCGTTGAACTCCATTGATCGTTGATTCTGCTAGTTCATCAATAATAGTTAATAGTTATAGCTATTGAAGCTTTGAAAGAGATAGCCGTTGCTTAGCCAATCAATTTCTATTGAGCATTTACTTCAAGATCATCTTTTGATCATTACTGTCGAGATCTTTGGTTAAGCATTAACTGCGGGATTCTCCAGCTAGCAGTTCTATGCTTCAATGTGGCTGTTCTGAACTTTAGTTGTCAGTTCTGATCTTCAGTTCGAGCATCATTTCTGAGCTCCGGTTGGCAGTTCTGAGCTTTAGCAGTTCAGCTCGGCTATTACTTCAGTTAGCTGTTCTTATGAGCTTCTTTGCCAGTTTGACTGATCACAACCGTTAGTTAGTCGATTAGTTCAGCTGGTCTTATTCTGAGCTTACTTGCCAGTTTAACTGATTACAAACTGTTGGAAAGTTTGTCACAACCCGGATTTTCAGAATATGATTAAGTAATTCCTAATTTTAATTAGAAAATATTAAAAGGAATTTTGAGCATAATTAGGATGTTTCGATTCTAAGCCGCGATTTTAGGATTTATTTTTCATAAAATTGTCTTTTTGAGAATTTTGATCCGAGCTCAATTATAGCCAATTTTGGACATGCTTGATAGGTGTTGACCCAAGGAGCATGCCGGTGCTTTCGAATTTTGAATCGGAAGTCGTTTGAGTTCCTGGTGATTTAAAACGCGTTTAAAGAAGATATGAATAGTATTTTTCCGTAGGAGCGCGTTCGTTAGAAATTTGCGAAATCTCATGTGTTGACCCGAGCTTTATTCTTTAAAGCTTATCCTATAGGAAATTTCTCAAGGAATCCGTTGGCGTTCCCGGATTTTCATTCTGAGGTCAATTGAACGCTCAGGAATTTTATTTGTCCCTTGTGTAGAATAGTAACTTTATTTTTAAAAAGAGGATCTTTTTTCATTTTCCTTCAAGATGACTCGTTCTTTATCCCGAGTTAAGTTGGTTCAATAGTACTCGAGCCAATGAACCTCCCGATATTTTTGGATTTCGTGTATGAGGTCATTTGGACCTCGACATCGAATAAAGCGCCTTTTAACCGAACCTGATATTTTTAAAGCAGTGTTGTTGCACTGGAGAAGCTTCTCGGAGAAGCTTGGATTTCCCCTATAAATAGAGGAGCCTCCTCCCCTTCATCCTTGCTCATTTTCATTTCTCAACCTCCATTTCTAAAGTCGAGCGAGGAGCGCTCTTCATGAGCGCACCTCCGAGACGAGTAGTTTTTGTTCGGCGAGTTGAGCGCGGAGGAGCGGAGAAGGAGTTTCTGTCGCCGGAAATCGCCCAGGTGGCGCGGTCGCGGGGGCTTCCGCGGTCGCGGAAGTGCCCTCTCGGCCACGGCAGTGCGCGGGCGCGCGGAGATGCGCGAGCGCGGAGGTGCGCGGGCGCGGGGGGTTCTGCGGTCGTGGGGGTCTGCTGCGGCAGATCCGGCACGTTTTCGTGCGAAGGCCATAACTTTCACCTCAGTTGGAGTTACGAGACCTATGAGTACTCAAATCGAAGCTCTTTCGATTATCTACGAGGTAACAGTGGCCGATCATCCGGAATGTCGATTGTTCGAATCGGATTTTCAGCTCGTTGTTTCGTCTACACGCTCGTTATCAAAATGCTTATCATCAAGGTGGCTGGTTCTAAACCAAGTATAAGGTTTGAGCTATTAAGCTCTAGAAGCATGTTAAGGCAAGGGAAATATCCAATTAAAATATTTTATGCTCTGCCTATTTAGTCTCTGTACAAGGAAAGGAAAGGAATAAAGGAAGTTATATGCATGATTATGTTGAATTGTTATTTGAGTTAGATAAAGTAAAGGAAGTTAGTATAAGTTAAGTGAGTTCTCAAGTATGTTTAGATATGCTAGAATTGTTTATATACAATTTATGCTAGCATGAGGTGTTTAGAATTGCTTTATTTGCAATCGATGTTTATCTGCGTTCATTTCCTCGTATTTGAATGTTTATGCTTTGTTAAAAGCTCGTATAGTTAAGGATTAAGGATTGCCTTGTTAGTGTAGCGTTAAATCCCTTATAGGCCGAGATCATGCTCAATTTAAGGATTAGCCTTAGACGATTGCTCTAGGTTTGGTATTGCTAGCTAAGTCAAGTAAGTAAAGAAGGTTAAGGTTAAGTAAGGAAGGAGGTTAAGGAAGGATATAGCTTATGTTGTAAGTAGGTATTCGAGCTCAAAGAACAGTTTATTTACATTATCATGTTGTGACCTTCGTGTCACTAAAGCTGAACATTTGAAAGTAAAGGGAGTCACTGTTGGGTTTCCCTCGCATATTCAGAGGATATTTGAGGTAACCCCTCTCTCATCCTAAGGCATAAGGGTGCAGTAGACAGCAGGTTTGAGCCAGGAAAGGCGCCAGAAAAGGAAGTAAAAGGTTTTGCGGGAATGGAGAGGGCTTTTGCGTTTTGTTCTCCATATGCCGCCAGTTATTAATTGGATATTCCAAAGTTTATTAAAGAGTTTTCTCATAAAACCCCACTGAGTACATTAGTGCTCACCCCCTCTTTTTCAATTTTTTTCAGGTTGAGATGCTGAGGCCGGTGATGTGTTACTGGTGGGGTTGTCTGAGTTGTCTGAGGTTTCAAGTTTGTTGTTCTGTATGGTTACTTCCACTAAGTTTCTGCTAAGTACTCTGATGTTAGTATTTAGTCTTGATATGTGTAACTAGATTCTTGATAGTAACATGTTTTAAATGCTATGAATCCTAGTTATCAATAAAGTCTTTGAAGCATGTTCTTTGATATATCAGTTGTTCCTTTAATGATTTCGAGTTATGTGAATAAGTCTTTCATGCTTGTTATTATTGTTCACCTACGAATAGGCTTTTCCTTTCAAGCATGATTCTATTCGTTCAAGTTAACTTTTGAGTAAGTTTCTTGTTTGGTCCTATGAATGGGACAGTATGATTTATTTGACTCCGACCTTTTTATGGGTCCTGGCCATTGTGGCTTTTTAGGAAGGCTTGCTTAGTTACAAAGTGAAATTCCCTATATGTTTGTCTTTGGATTCTGTTTAAATTTCGGTTGGCCTATGATTTGGCATTCCTTTGACTAGATTGAATCCTTTGACCCCTTTGATTCGTTAAAGATGATAGTCCTTCCAAGTCATGAAATTAAGTTTCCTAAGTTGTGAGGCGCCAACTTAGTTTAATTCTAAAAATACCCCCCTGGATTTCCGATTAATCTACCTATTTTCTTCGACTTTTACGCCTAACAACCCCGTCCCTATTCTTGGGACCGGGCTGTTACAAAGTTTATCAGTTTGACTGGTCTTATTTTGAACTTGGTTAGTAGTTGGTTTTGAACTTGAGCTTTCAGTTGACTGACTTTTGAGCTTTCAGTTGACTGACTTCAGTTTCAGGCAATCAGCAGTTGGTTTGTCTATAGGCTTCAGTTCAGTTGATATCTCAATTTTCACCATCAATTGGATACTTTCAGTCTTCAGTTCAACTGACTTACTATCAATTTCTTTAATCAGTTTAACTTCTCTTTTAGCTTAGCTAATTTGGCCGTCAATTTGATTGAAGCTGATTCGATTCTTGTGCTTTAGCCCTCAGTTGGGTTAATTTTGGACTGATTAATGCATCCTTTCAGCTGGGTTGACCACGCTCCACTTGATTGACTTTTGCTACAGCTGAATCCTTAAGGAGCTATCTTCTGGTCAACTTTTAGGCTCACATCTTGGAACTCCTACAGTTTTTCAGAAAATAGTTCAAAGTTTTTTAGAAAATAGTTCGACATGTTTTGACATCTTATCAAAACCATATATGTAGGGCTTGATAGTTTTTCCTAACACGACCCATTCCAGACAGATATTGATGCGCTAGACATGGGAAAGACTTTCTTGGAGAAGAAATATTTGGTAATTATTGTGGAAAAGTGGTATATGCATCGTCAAGTGGGATATTCAGTGTCACGTTCCAGCAAAAGTCAACTAATCACATTCATGTCCTTTTAAATTAGTGGCAACTGCTATGGGTGGCTTGTGGATGGTGACAAAATTACAGGATAATCATATATATCGGTTGGATCTGACACGTAATGCACCATGGAAGTTATCCTCTCAAGTTATTGTTGATTTCTTTAATAAGAGAATCCTGGATTAGGGTTTTATCCTAAAACCGGGAGCAATGATTGTTGAGCTATTGATGGAGTATGGTATTGAGGTTGAGTACAATGTTGCATTGTGAGCTAGGAATCTCACAATAGAGCTGGTTTACGGTTCTCGCGATCAGTCTTTCGTGGTATTTTCTGGACATTTGGAGATATTGAAGAGGTGCAATCCCGATACAATTTATGATTTGGATACTGATGGTGATAATCATTTCATGTACATGTTTATTACTCTAGGAGTTTGTAGAACATCTATAACAGTCCGGTCCTGAGATAGGGATTACCGAATGGGGATGAGGTGTTATTAAGGAATTAATGAATAAAGTCGGAAGATTAATGAAGAAGTTTTAAGAATACAGATATGCCTTGAAATACAGATGATGATACTCAAGATTACTTGATTAAGAAGGAAACATGCTTTAGCGGAATAAAATGGCTAACTAATCAGATACGAACAAGCATAGACCCATTCATAAGGTCAAATTGAATAAATGAATATCAATATGCACAAGCCTCTTCATAGACGAAAGGAAAATATACTCAAGAAGCGAGAATAAAACTGAATATGCATCACTTATATATATAGATAATCATGTTTGGGGAATATTCTTAGAATCTGGATAAACATAATAGAACTTCAACGGAATTAGAAAGAGTGTATCAGAGTAGAAGAACATATAATGGGATTTCAAAAGGAACTTCTATTATAACAAAACAATCTTGGCAGCCAACCCACATCCACAGCCACCAGCATCCTCAGCATCTCAACCTGAAAACATTTGAAAAAGAGGGGGCATGAGCACTAATGTACTCAGTGGGTTTTAAAAAAAACACTTCAATAACTTCAAGATATCCAATAATTAACTGACGGTATATGGAGAGCAAACACAAAAGCCCTCTCCATATCCGTAAAACCTTTTCTTTTCTTTTGGGCCCAACCTGGCTCAAACCTGATGTCAACTGCACCCTTAGGTATGCCATAGAATATAAAAGGGGTTACCTCAAATATCCAAATGAGTTTGCGAGAGAATTAACCAAGCAGTAACTCACTTAAAAGTTCATAGATCCTCTGAGCTCAATTCCTGCTTAAGCGAAATGCTAAGTTCCTTCCTTCTTTAACCTTGCTAGCAAAACCAATCTTAGAGCAATGTCTAGAGGCTAATCTTTTAATAGAGCATGATCTTGACCTATAAGGGATTTAACACTACTCTAACAAGGAAATCCTTAATCCTTAACTATACGAGCTTTAACAAAGCCTCAATCATTCAAATACAAGGAAATGAACGTACATAAATATTAATTGTAACTAAAGCCAATTCTTAAATATCTCATGCTAAGCATAGACAATAGTTTAACAATTCTAGCATTCCTAAACATGATCAAGAACTTAATTAACATATAATATCTTTCATTTCCTTCCTTCCTTGTACAGAGATCAATCAGGTAGAGCAAGATATTTTATTGGATATCTCATTTGCCCTATATGCTTCTAGAGCTTATTAGCTCAAACTTTAGATGAGTATAGATTTTCCACCTCGACTACTAATCAGAAGATGAAGCAACAAGTTGATGATCCTTCTCCAAATTCCCACGATGCTCACTTCCTCTTATAAAACTCGAATCATCGACTAAGCAGCCTCCCTCGAAGATTTCTAACTACTAACATGAAATTAAACAATACCCAACTTATTTACCCTTAACTAGGACTTAAACATAGATAGCAAGACTTTAAAACCTTTAGAAAACATGAGAGTTTGAAAGACTCGAGTTTATAACACAATTGAAGATAAAATAGGGTGGCAGAAGCACTGCACGGGCCGTGCAAGCATAGCACGGGCCGTGCTAATTAATGAGGTGAGAACCAGACGTCTAGACTTTCTGACACAGTCTGTGCAAGCCCTAGCATAGTCCGTGCTAGCCTAACATGGTCCATGCTAGCTCTCCAGACTCATGCTGTGAGTTCTGGATGGCTTTGCATGGGCCATGCAATCCTTGCATGGTCCGTACTCCTTCACGAACTTTCGAAACTTTCGATCGAAGTGTTAGTCAAGGTGTTACTCATTTGCCTCTCCCTTTCGTCGACGTTTTAAACTTGAAATAAGGCATAGAACTTTGAATAAAATATAGAAATGAACATGTTTTTAACTTAAAAAGAAATCGACATTATAACGGTATAAACACGAAAATCCTTCTTGAACACTTAAAATAATGACGAAATCTTAAATATAACTTGAACGGAACTTTAACAGAATAAATGAGCTTAATTACGATAATTAATGACGAGAATATCAACGGGAATAATAACGAGAAATATAACGGAAATGCTATTAACTTTGAACTTTAACGAGAATCGAAATATAACTTTAGACAAAAAGTAAACGAATAATAATGAAGAACATGAAGAACACAAAGAACGTAAAGTAAATGTGGAATTAAAAGATGGAAAAGAAATGGAATCGAGCCCGATGAACAAGAATGGACGGGGTTAGGTGCATCGAAGGAAGTTGGCTAGCTCGGCATCTTGTCGAGTCACAACGGCAGCAGAGCCGCCTGCTACGACCCAATGGCGCCCCTAGCATATTCTCTCACTGCATTCCTTCCATGCCACTCCACTCGTCATCTTGCAGAACACTCACGAAGAACGCTTTTTACTTCGACAGAACTTCAACTTTTCTCTCGAAACTCTCAAGCTCTCAACTCTTGAAAGTGAAATGGTTTGGAATAAGCAAATCAATGGTGAGGGGTGGCCCTCTATTTATAGAAGGGATCCTTGCTTCCTTGAGAAGCCACTCCAGTGCAGAAACACTGCAAAAGTTACCCCGGGTTCAGTTAAAAGCTGTTTTATTCGATGTCGAGGTCCAAATGACCTCAGACACGAAATCTAAAAATATCGAAAGAATCGTTGGCTTGAATACTAGTGAACCAACTTGATTCATGATGAAGACAGGGTTATCAGAACAACGACGAGCAAAAATTCCCTTTTTGGAATTACTTTTTACTATTCACTCAGACTAACAGATTTTTCTCCCGAGCATTCGATTGACCTCAGAATGGAAATCTGTAAACGCCAAATGAATCCTTGAGTCATTTCTCATAAGTGGGGCCTGAAATAACTAGACTCAGATCAATAAGGAGGATTTCATAAATTTCTCAAAACATGAACGCACGCAAAAGTTACTATTCATTCATCCTTTAAATGCGTTTTTCATCATCGGGAACTCAAATGTCTTCAGAATAAAATTCTGGAAACATCCGCACACTCCTTGAGTAAAAACCTTTCTAACGAGACCATAACTGGCCAAAACAGAATTAAGATCATATTTTCTGAAAAGACAATTTCATGAAAACTGACCCCTAAAGTCGTGACTGACATCTGACCTCACTTAAACCTTATTTAGATTTCTTACTTAAATAATTAATTACCATTAAGAATCCTATAAACCTCATTCAAAAAATTTGGGTGTTACATCCTACCCCACTTAAAGAAATTTTATCCCGAAATTTACTAACCATGATAAACGATATCAGGGTATTTCTTGAGCAGCTCCGATTCAAGCTTTCAGGTTGCCTCCTCTGAACCATGATGGTTCCATATCACTTTTATAAGACTGATCTCTTTGTTCCTCAACTTCTGGATCTTTCGATCCACAATGGCCTGGGCTTCTCTTCATATGCTAAGTCCTCATTCAGGACTATCTCCTCCTTGCTAATCACATGCTTTGGATCAAACACGTACTTTCTCAATATTGAGACATGAAAGACGTCATTAACGTCACTCAGATTAGGTGGTAAGGCCAACCTGTAGGCTACTTCATTCACCTTCTCTAGAATTTCAAAAGGTCTAATAAATATGGGCCTTAACTTGTTTTGTTTACCAAAACGAACTACTCCTCTTGACGGAGACACCTTCAAGAACACTTTATCTCCATCGTCAAAACTGAGCACCATTCCTCTTTGATCTGTATAAGCCTTCTGCCTATCTTGAGCCTTCTTGATTCGCTGATGAATAAGCTCGATCTTCTGGACAGCTTCCTAGACCATTTTAGATCCAAGTATCCTTCTCTCTCCAACTTCATCCCAAAACAATGCCGATCTACACTTCCTTCCATACAGGGCTTCATAAGGGGCCATGCTGATCGATGACTGGTAGCTGTTGTTGTACGCAAACTCTACCAATGGCAATAGTTCCTTCCAACTGCTTCCTTCATCGATGACTACTCCTCTAAGCATGTCTTCTAGAATCTAGATAGTCCTTTTGGACTGGCCATCCGTTTGAGGATGAAAGGCTGTGCTAAAATTGAGCTTCGATCCCATGGCTTCTCTTAGGCTCCTCCAGAATCTTGACATAAATCTCGTATCACGATCCGATGTAATCGAGACCGACACTCCATGTAAACGCACAACTTCTTTGACATAGAACTGGGCTAATTGATCTAGCCCATCTGTTATTTTAACAGAAACAAAATGTGCTGATTTCGATAATCGATCAATGATTACCCAAATAGCGGTATTCCCTCGCTTAGATTTTGGCAAACTTACGATAAAGTCCATATTGATATGATTCCACTTCCATTCGGGGATTTCTAAGGGTTGGAGCAAACCAGAAGGTTTTTGATGCAAAGCTTTCACTTGCTGACAGTTCAAACACCTTTCCACGAAGGCGACTATCTCTCTCTTCATGTTATTCCACCAGAAGTTCTTCTTGAGGTCTTGATACATCTTGGTGCTTCCAGGATGTGCTGTATATGGCGTGTCATGTGCTTCGCATATGATTTCTTCATTTATTTCTTCCTTACTTGGCACACAAAGCCTTCCTTTGAATAAGAGCGCGTTATAGGCGGCTTCCATAAAATCTTGTGAGCTATCAGATCGTGCTTCTAGTATTTTCTTTTCAAGAAACTCGTCTCCTCTCTGGGCTTCAATTATCCTTTACCTCAGGTCGGGCTGAGTGACTATCGTGGTGATTTGTGCTTGAATGGTCTCAGATGGTGTTAGCACCTTGATTCTCAACTTCTCGAACTCTCTGAGAAGATCCTCCTGGACTAAAACGAGTCCTAACTCTACCTTCTCTTTCCTACTTAGGGCATCTGCTACCATATTCGCCTTGCCTGGGTGGTAGTGAATCGTGCAATCGTAATCCTTTACAAGTTCTAGCCATCTTCTATGTCTCATGTTAAGATCCTTTTACTCGAAGAAATACTTCAGGCTCTTGTGATCTGAGAAGATCTCACACTTAGCTCCATAGAGATAGTGCCTCCAGATCTTCAGCGCATGAACAACTGCTGCTAATTCTAAGTAATGCATGAGATAGTTCTGCTCGTGATTCTTAAGCTACCTCGAAGCATAAGCAATCACATTTCCTCTCTATATCAGCACGCATCCTAATCCTTTCTTCGATGCATCTGCCTGAACCACAAAATCTTCATTCGCTTCTGGAATGGCCAACACTGGGGCTGTGGTTAGCATCTTCTTCAAGGTTTGGAAACTTTCCTCACACTTAGACGTCCACTTGAACTTGGAGTCCTTCTTTAACAGTCACGTAATGGGCTTAGATATAGTCGAGAATCCTTCGATGAATCGACGATAATATCCAACGAGTCCTAAAAAACTTCTTATCTCATTCACGTTCCTTGGAGACTTCCAGTTGCTCACAGATTCAATCTTGGTTGGATCTACCTTGATTCCTTCTACTGAAACTATATGACCTAGAAACATAACTTTCTTGAGCCAAAACTCACACTTACTGGACTTAGCATAAAGTCTTTCTCTTCTTAACGTCTCCAGCACCACTCTTAGGCGCTCTTGATGCTCCTCTTTATCCTTTGAATAGATGAGGATATCATCTATGAAAACTAACACAAACTTCTCTAGATACGGGAGAAAACCCCAATTCATTAAATCCATGAACACTGCTGGGGCATTAGTCAATCCAAATGGCATTACTACAAACTCGGAATGTCCATAGAGACCTGGCTAGGGCTTACAAAGAGATCATCTATGATGTGGTACAGACCCGGCTAGGGCTTACACTACTTACTTTCCGACCTCTTGCGGTCTCTCTCACTTGCTACTCAAGTAGCAAGACCTTTCTATGAGCTATTATAAGAGATTACAGTGAGATTAGAACAATTTCTGAGGAAATGAGCCCTTGAGCCTTCACAACAGGTAGGGCTTCCACGAGGATAGCCTCAGAGGATAGATCTAGTGGATCTACTTGAGTTCTTCACAGGCTAGGCACCAATCTCATTCAAATCTGCACACAAAAAGCAGAGAGAGTAAGAACAGAGAGATATTATCACGGTAGCACTAAGAACATAAGTAATAGAGAAGAAATCAGAGGGCCAGTGGTGGGAAAAGTGCCCAGGAGCACGGCGGCTCAGATTTTCCCATAGGAGGCGGTGATGGTGACTCCGGCGACAGCAAAAGACCCAGACCAGAGGAAGGGGATGGTGAAATGATCCCTCTCAAAGCACTCACAAGCCCTCAGTCTCAAAGAACAACCTAGTCATCTATACGCATAGGCCAACAGGAATCACGGTCAGATTCCGGCCAGAGAAACCGAGAACGGTGGAAGAAAACAAAGAGAGAGAGAGATAGAGCTTTTCAGATTAGGGTTGATGAACAATGTGAGGCTTGAGAGAGAAGAGAAGTCTCTCGAATATTATAGAGAGTTAAATGGCTTTGGAAAAGCAAATCAGATTAAGTTTGATTAATGAGGGGAGGTGAAGGGTCGATTATGGTTAAGAGTTTTGGGCTTCGGGTTTGGGCCACAACAAATAGAAAGGTACTTGGGCCATCATAAAGATCAGTTGGGCCAACCTCAACATATCCACCTTTGGCCCAAATGGTCTTTTTAGTCACCATAGAGTCACCTGCCATAAACAAAGAGATTATCATCATTGCCTTTGATTTTACTCTAAGTTCATCACAAAGACAGAACTAGAGAGGGAGGAATAAATACAATGCGTATTCAATCCAGTCTCAACACCAGAGACCAACCCAAAGTTTTGATAACGGGTCTCAGGTCTGACCTACTTGACCTTCACAGACATATTTCACCTAGCTTAAGTACCAGGGGTAAATCACCATGAGTTATACAGCCCCCAGAGAAAATTGAGCATTCAGGCACAGGGCCAGGACTACTCATCAGTCCTTCCCTTTTGTCCAACCCAAGTCCATATTCAAGGACTTCTTGCAGGCTTCCAACTTTGCAACTGGGAGGCACTTGGTGCCCATGTCTACTGGGTTGTACTCAGAGGGAATTTTATCAAGTAGGACTTTTCTCTTTTCCACAATGTCTCTTATGAAGTGGTATCTGACATCTATGTGTTTTGTTCTATCATGGAAAACTGGGTTTTTACATAGTTGAATTGTAGATTGACTATATGAGAAAAGCAAAGGTTTAACTTCAATAAAATTTATTTCAGATAAGATTCCATTTAACCATATAGCTTCTTTCACAGCTTCAGTAGCAGCTATGTACTCAGACTCAGTAAAAGATAATGTAACAATGCTCTGCAACTGAGACTTCCAACTAATGCAAGACCCACAAAGAGTAAACACATAAGATGTAGTTGATTTTCTGTGGTCCTTATCATTTGCATAATTGGAATCAACAAAACCAACACACTTCACACCATCAGGGGATTTAGAAAAAATTAAACCATGGTGAGTAGTAGATTTTAGGTATCTTAATAACCATTTCAGAGCCTCCCAATGAGGTAGCCCAGGGTTAGCTATGTACCTATTCAGACATGAAACAACATAGGCAATGTTAGGCCTAGTGCTGATCATTAGGTACATAACTGACCCTATGGCATTAGCATAAGGGACACCAGTCATATCATTCAGATCAGATTCACTCCTAGGACACTGATCCTTACTCAATTGAAAATGAGATGCAAGAGGAACAGATACAGGCTTACAGAGTACCATATTAAATTTCTTTAGAACTTGCTCAACATAAGGAGACTGATAAAAAATAAGAGTGTGATTACTTCTATCTCTATCAATATTCATACCTAGAATCTTCCTGGCATCTCCAAAGTCTTTCATGTTGAAGTTAGCACTTAGACAGGATTGGACATGCTTTACAGTCTTCAGACAAGGACTTATTAGCAACATATCATCCACATAAAGAATGTTAGGAAAAACTATCAAGGAACCTCTAGAAAAGGTTTTGATGAGATGTCAAAACTATCTATGAAAAACTAACTAAAATTCAAGTTGTAGATCTGAGCTGACTAATCCAGAGCATCACAGAGGAACTTAATTGAAGCTGAAGTCAACCAAACTGGAAGCATGGTCTACCAGCTGGGAGGATACGTCAACCAGTCAAAACTCAATTCAGCTGTGGATTCAAAGAGTCGAACCAGTTGGAACAAACTGACAGCTAAGTCAGCTGAGCTGAGGAGAAAAGAATCAACTAGACTGAAGGAACTGATACGAGATCAGTTCAAACTGAAAGACTGGAAGTATCCAACTGATGGCCAAACTCAAGTGTACAGACAAATCAACAAAAGGCCAGAACTGAAGTCAGCCAGCTCGTGATCAGTCAAGCTGACAAGAAAGCTTAAGAATGATTAGTCAAACTGACAAGCTAGTCAAATAGAACTTGAGATTAGCCGAACTGGAGGAAGAAGCTCAGAACTGCCAATTGGAGTAATAGCCAAACTGAGCTGACAAGCTCAGAACTGCCAATTGGAGTAATAGCCAAACTAAGCTGACAAGCTCAGAACTGCCAACTAAAGCTACAGCCAAACTGAGCTGACAAGCTCAGAACTGTCAACTTGAGCAATAGCCAAACTGAGCTGATAAGCTCAGAACTGCTAACTAGAGTAACAACCAAACTGAACTGACAAGTTCAGAACTGCCAGCCAGAGAACCATGGAAGTTATTACTCAGCCAGCGTATCTTGGAATAAATGCTTCAACGGAGATCCTGGAATTAAACATCCAATAAAGATCGATTGGCAAAGCAACGGCTACTTGAATTAAAAGCTCCAGCGATCAATAAAGACCATCTGCCATTGATGAACCAATAGAGTTGCCCTTTGCAGTTCTAGCTCCACCACGAGGGAGGGGTTTTGCTCGGCTGCTTACTGCTCGGCTAAGGCGTGCACGTGGCCATACTCCGACACCCAACGAGCCATCAAGACTGAGGAGAACTCCATCAGATTCTTGATCTCGGCATACGTCTCGGGATCACGAGTGATCGTGCTTTGTAGGATGCGGTACATCGTAGGTCTCTAAGCGGGTAGCGCGTGCTCACAGATGCGAATGCATGTTTCCAAGTCGGATACGCTTCCGGGCTCTCCTCCATAATCATTCGTCTAAGCCTACCCTTCAAGGTACCTCGCCATATAGGACAACAACTACTCGTTGCCATTCTAGATTTCTCTCCTGAGCCTCTCAACCCTCTCTTGCACAGGGCGAAAAAGAGGCACGCTTTTCCTAGCTGTCGAACGATGCTTAACTATCTAGAAGAGAATAACTTAATCAGTCTAGATTATAAAAGAGAGACCTAAGGTCCTCCTGAGATTATGCTAACGTCTAGATTATATCTTGCATGCATAGCTCCGTTTTAAAAAGCAGTTGGCATTTTTATAAAAAAATTTGGTGCCCAAAGTCTTTAAACATACATATCTACATTTTCTTTAAGTCCAAAATTTTGAGAATAAATTTAAACCTTTTTAGGATCGAGAAATCTTTTCACAAACTTTCCATCTCAGAAATCGTCTTACCCAAACACCTTTTACTTAGAATTTCATTCTCACAGTTTTTCTCTTATCCATAAAACGGGTATGCTTGCTCAAATCTTTTCATTTCCTGTGTTCAAAAAATCATTAATCCAACATCCAAAATCTCTATACTATCATACCTTGATTTTTGGTTTAGAATACGAGGGTGATGGCGAGCTTTGGGTTGATGCTTTAACTTATCACGAAGCAATTTATATCCACATAGACACTTAGCTTAACTTAAATAAAGAGACAGGTCTGCAGAGTTGCAAGCCTGCTCTGATACCATCTGTAACAGCCCGGTCTCGAGATAGGGATTAACGAATGGAGATGAGGTGTTATTAAGGGATTAATGAATAAAGTCAGAAGATTAACAAAGAAGTTTTAAGAATAAAGATATGCCTTGAAATATAGATGATGATACTCGGGATTACTTGATTAAGAAAGAAACATGCTTTAGCGGAATAAAATGGCTAACTAATCAGATACCAACAAGCATAGACTCATTCATAGGTCAAAGTGAATAAATGAATATTAATGTGCACAAGCCTCTTCATATACTCAATAAGCGAGAATAAAACTGAATATGCATCACTTATATATATAGATAATCATGTCTGGGGAATATTCTTAGAATCTCGATAAACCTATTAGAACTTAAACGGAATTAGAAATAGTGTATCAGAGTAGCAGAACACATAATGGGATTTCAAAAGAAACTTCTATTATAACAAAACAATCTTGGCAGCCAACCCACATCCACAGTCACCGACATCCTCAGCATCTCAACCAGAAAACATTTGAAAAAGAGGGGGCATGAGCACTAATGTACTCAGTGGGTTTTAACAAAAACACTTCAATAACTTCAAGATATCCAATAATTAACTGACGGTATATGGAGAGAAAAACACAAAAGCCCTCTCCATATCCGTAAAACCATTTCTTTTCTTTTGGGCCCAACCTAGCTCAAACCTGATGTCAACTGCACCCTTAGGTATGCCATAGAATATAAAAGGGGTTACCTCAAATATCCAAATGAGTTTGCGAGGGAATTAACCAAGCAGTAACTCACTTAAAAGTTCATAGATCCTCTGAGCTCAATTCCTGCTTAAATGAAATGTTAAGTTCATTCCTTCCTTAACCTTGCTAGCAAAACCAATCCCAAAGCAACGTCTAGGGGATAATCCTTTGATAGGGCATGACCTCGGCCTATAAGGGATTTAACACTACCCTAACAAGGCAATCCTTAATCCTTAACTATACGAGCATTAACAAAGCATCAATCATTCAAATATAAGGAAATGAACGTACATAAATACGAATTGTAACTAAAGACAATTCTTAAATATCTCATGCTAAGCATAGACAATATTTTAACAATTCTAGCATTCCTAAACATGATCAAGAACTTAATTAACATATAATATGTTTCATTTCCTTTCTTCCTTGTACAGAGATCAATCAGGCAGAGCAAAATATTTTATTGGATATCTCATTGGCCCTATATGCTTCTAGAGCTTATTAGCTCAAACTTTAGATGAGTATAGATTTACCCATCTCGACTACTGAGCAGAAGATGAAGCAACGAGTTGATGATCCTTCTCCAAATTCCCACGATGCTCACTTCCTCCTATAAAACTCGAATCATCGACTAAGCAGCCTCCCTCGAAGATTTCTAACTACTAACATGAAATTAAACAATACCCAACTTATAAACCCTTAACTAGGACTTAAACATAGATAGCACGACTTTAGAACCTTTAGAAAACATAAGGGTTTGAAAGGCTCGAGTTTAGAACATGATTGAAGACAAAACATGGTGGTAGAAGCACTGCACGGGCCGTGCTAATTAATGAGGTGAGAACCAGATGCCCAGACTTTCTGACACGGGCTGTGCAAGCATAGCACGGTCCATGCAAGCCCTAGCACGGTCCGTGCTAGCTCTCTAGACTAATGCCATGAGTTCTGGACAGCTTTGTACAGGCTGTGTAACCCTTGCACAGTCCGTGCTCCTTCAAGAACTTTCGAAACTTTCGATCGAAGTGTTGATCGAGGTGTTACTCATTCGCATCTCCCTTTTCTCGACATTTTAAACTTAAAATATGGCTTAGAACTTTGAATAAAATATAGAAACGAACATGCTTTAAACTTAAAAAGAAATCGACATTATAACGGTATAAACACGAAAATCCTTCTTGAACACTTAAAATAATGATGAAATCTTAAATATAACTTGAACGGAACTTTAATGGAATAAACGAGCTTAATTACGAAAATTAATGACGAGAATAAAAACAGTAATAATAACGAGAAATATAATGGAAATGCTATTAACTTGGAACTTTAACGAGAATAGAAATATAACTTTAGACGGAAAGTAAATGAATAATAATGAAGAACATGAAGAACATGATGAATGAGAAGTAAATGCGGAATTAAAAGATGGAAAAGAAATGGAATCGAGCCCGATGAACAATAATTGACGGGGTTAGATGCGTCGAAGGAAGGTGGCTAGCTCGGCATCTCGTCGAGTCGCAATGGCGGCAGAGCTGCCTGCTACAACCCAACAGCGCCCCTAGCATATTTCGTCACCGCATCCCTTCCACGCCACTCCCCTCATCATCTTGCAGAACACTCACGAATAACGCTTTTTACTTTGACTTTTCTCTCGGAACTCTCAAGTTCTCACCTCTTGAAAGTGAAATGGTTTGGAATGAGAAAATGAATGGTAAGGGGTGGCCTTCTATTTATAGAAGGGAGCTTGGCTTCCTTGAGAAGCCACTCCAGTGTGGAAACACTGCAAAAGTTACCCTGGGTTCGGTTAAAAGCTGTTTTATTCGATGTCGAGGTCCAAATGACCTCAGTTATGAAATATAAAAATACCGGGAGACTCGTTGGCTCGAATACTAGTGAACCAACTTGATTCATGATGAAGACGGGGTCGTCAGAAGAAAGACGAGCAAATATTCCCTTTTTAGAATTACTTTTTACTATTCACTTAGACTGACAGATTTTGTTCCTGAGCGTTCGATTGACCTCAGAATGGAAATCCGTGAACACCAACAGAATCCTTGAGTCATTCTCCATAAGAAGGGCCTGACAGAACTAGACTCAGATCAATGAGGAGGATTTCGTAAATTTTTCAAAACACGAACGCATGCAAAAGTTACTATTCATTCATCCTTTAAATATGTTTTTCATCACTAGGAACTCAAATGACTTCAGAATAAAATTTCGGGAACATTGGCACACTCCTTGAGTAAAAACCTTTCTAACGAGACCATAAATAGCTAAAATATAATTAAGATCATATTTTCCGAAAAGACGATTTCATGAAAACCGACCCCTAGAGTCATGACTGACATCTGACTTCAATTAAACCTTATTTAGATTTCTTACTTAACTAATTAATTACCATTAAGATTCCTCTAAACCTTATCCAAAAATATGGGGTGTTACAGCAGCATTCAGACTATATATGCGTCTAGTTATCTCCATTGACAACACTCATTTGAAGGGGAAGACCAAGGGTATTCTTTTCGTCGATGTGATGAAAGACGGTAATGAGCAATGTTTTCCTCTTGCCATTGGTGTGGGTCCTATTGAGAATGATACGGCCTGGACATGGTTCTTGGAGCAATTTAAGAGGGCTTTTGGAGATCATGATGATTTCGTGATAGTTTCAGACCAACATATGAGCATCAAGAATGCTGTTAAGGTAGTGTATCCTACAGCAGTCCATGGATTATGCTATTACCACATAGCGAGGAAACTAGCTTGAGCAGGTACATCGTTGATCTCCTCAAGTTGGTAAGAAGTTTACAATATATTGCCAAGTATATGGGTATATCATTGGGCACGGTCACAATACCCTGCACGTCGTTATAGCTTCATGACATCAAATGCAGCCGAATGTTTCAATGCCCATTTGTTGTCGACTAGAAGATTGCTCATATGTTCTCTCATTGAGGTTGTAAGGGATGTGATAGAGAAGTGGTTTGACGAGAGACGTGCGAAGACAGTGTCGAGAGATTACATACTCATAAAAGATCACATAATAATAATAATAATAATATATCAATTTTTTTACTTACACGATTCACATGCCACCAAGGACCAGAAAATGCTTGGTCCCCCAGGATGATATCTACCAACTCCTGATCCCATTCCCAAGACATGTAGTCATAATCAAGATATATGTTCTCAAACTTCTCATTGTCTGGGTGACATCGTCTATACTCCTTGCTCAATATATACTATAAACATATAATAATGATAATTGCAAGACAAAATTAAAAAAAAAATAATTGATATATAATCAAAATTAAAAACTTACGAAGAATGATAATTGCAAGACAACTGTATTTGATGAATCCACCCCCAATGTTAAGGAACGCCCCTTCATCAACCTCCTCTGAAGGGTATACAATATCAAATCAATGTGGGTCAATGTTGTGTCTTTGTTTGGGTCACGCAGGTTCTCGAAGAAGTTATTTTGCAACTCAAGGTAGATGGTATTTACTTTTACCTTTGCCTCCATCCCACATTTTAGAAATGCCTTTAGTTGACTCTTTTGGGATGTCTCTGTACCTCGAGGCGGTTGACTAGGCCCGATCACTACTATTGCCTCTGCTGCTGAGCTTGGCCTTAAAGAACTTAGCCTTGTTGTTGAGCTTGGCCTCACTAAACTCGTCCTCGATCCCAAATCCAGCTTTCACTATGGAACCAATCATTCCAATTAGATACTACTTCCTCGACATGTGCTTCCTAAACATGCTCTACCTCAACCTGTACAAAAAATAGTAAATATTATATAAAATTTATGTTTAAACACAAACATATGATTGATTCCGATTTGTCCTATGCAAACTACTTCGATCCGGACCTGCAAGAGGACGAGGTTGATTGTAGGACAGAGAACTAACTCGAGTCATGTCTCTCGAGAAAAGCTTAGAGAAGACTATCTTTTTATGCTACCCATGCAAACATGTACAAAAATTCAAAATACAAACTAAACATTCTAATCATGGTTGAGAGGTTTTTACTAAACTAGGGAAATTAAACAAGTAAATGTAACTAATCAACACAAACAATAACAAAATCAAAGATGAGGGAAAAAGATTATGAAAAAAGCATTAGGGTATAGATTCTCTCATTTGTTTCTTTCCTAGCTTGCTTCAAGTTGGTTTTATTAATCTTAGACATACAATAGACTCTTTTAAGTGGTTTAACTTCAATTACTGTCACCGTCTATCCATTAAACCCTCATCGACTATATTATACGAACAAGATTAACAATTACGCTTACATAACCCGGTTCACCTAATGTTGAAGGAACCTAAGTCGGGCTATAGAATCTCTTTTCGGTCTCATCTAAAGCCTAGCAATGCTAAGTGGTGATCAACCACTCAACATAAACAAGCACAATTCCAACAACAAGAACACAACTATCATAAGCATGGATCGAAATCAAATCGATTATCTACCCTATAATGAAAGGAATTAGGCCATCATGCTCAAAACAACACAAATATCATACAAGTTCGTCATCTCATAAATCAAATGTTAATCACATAAAACTTCTACAATATTTATTGTCTTAAGAGTTTTGGGACAATACCCCCACAAATGAGCTAAGCTAGAAAAGGAAAATACCAAAAGGAGACCCTCGAACAAGCCTAGCTTCCGCAGACGGCTTGGAGTCGGACCTCTCTTCTCGAACCTTTTTCCTTGAGCTAAGTTTCCTTACTTATTTTCCTCCTCTTTTCTCCCCTTATGGAACGGTGGTGGTGGTGGTGAAAATGGTGAAGTATTTTCGATAGAATGAAGAGAGAGGTTTTTGAAGTGAGATGTGTGTAAATGGATGATGGAGAGTCGTTGGTGAGTATTAGGGAATGGAGAGATATGAAAAGATATGGAATAGGAGTTGGGAGACAAGTAATTAAGAGGTGTAGTAATTAGAGGAATTAAATCCCAAACTTATCATACTCTTCTAGGCTCCAAAAGTCTTAGCTTCTTAATTATCAAGTTGGCCATGTGGTGGAAAAATATAGAGGATTCAAGTGTCGTTCAAAGCTGAAACTGATGGAAGGGAGGAAAACTGATCGCGGCGTGAAAAACTGATCAAGTGGGAAGCTGGACTGGCCGCCGTGCACCAGCGGTGTGCCCTCCGCTCACCGGGCTGGGGTGCCGCGCACTTGTGGGAGCCCTGCACCATGTGCACTGCCCCACGGCCGTGGGGGTCCACTCGCCGGTGGGGCATATCAGTTTAGTTTTTGGCCTTTTTCAGTCTAGCTTTCCACCTCCAGTTCCGACGCTTCAGTTGAGCTCCTTCAGTTGCGGCTCCAGTTTGCTTTTTCAGCTGGAGCTTAACTCATCAGTTATGCTCCGGCTCAGCTCTCCACTTTCATCAGTTGCAGCTCCACTTCGTCAGTTTGGCCCCAAAACTGATCAGTTTGGGGCGCCAGTTTGGCTCAGCCATCAGTTGGTCCCTCAGCTTATCTCCTAGACTAGTGTTATCCTTGGAGCTCACATCCTTGCCACTTTATGCCCTAAAATCCTGCTTTTTTAGATAAAAGCTCAAGTTTTGTACAAACTTGGCATGTTCTTCCAATAGAGCAAAAGTAAAGAAAAAAATATAAAATCCACAGAAAAACACAGAAAATACGCATTCAGAATATACAAAATTCCTATAATAAAATAAGATAAATAAAAACCTATCAACTCCCCTACACTTAGCCTTTTGTTTGTCCTCAAGCAAACAAGATTACTCAAGATATGAAGCAAGAAGGAATTGCCCCCAAGAAGATCATGCACACTAGAACATCCCACACCTTTTCAAACTTGAAAGCTTATCACCAAGGAGAATGACAACATTTATTAACAAGAAATGTGGCTCGTCTAATGAGAATAAGCAGGCAAATTGTTCACAAGGCAAAATGCAACAATTATTCTAAAGAACATCCCTCTCACTAACTCCCCAAACAATTCTCAAACTTAATCCGGGAATGCACTCGAAAGATATAAATCGTTAGTTAAAATCATCGGGGTAAAACAAGCTCCCTAACGTGATTTCCCATACTCATCATGGATAGATTCAAGGGAATGACATACATGATAGGAGTAGAATCTAAACTGCAATCCTGTTTATTGCGAAAATTTAAACAAGAGGACATAGATCAAATTTCACAAGGTTTAGTCCTTAGGGATAAAATCCCCAGTGTACTTGTGTGGTTTCTCATGCTCATGATCAATTTAGACGACTAGAGGAGCAGAAATCCTTATTATCCTCACTTTTATTTAAACATTCATTTCATCTCATCATATTATTATTATTTTATTTTTTTTATTTTTTTTATACAAATGATAGGAAGTTAGGGGAGAGAATGATTTTTCAAACATAATTGACACATTTGACAAGGGAACGATCAAGCCTTCAAATTCTTAGAGGACGAGACCCCACAACACAAATCATCTAAATATAATCATTCTCAAGACAACTAACATTCTAGACTGAAACAATGGGAATGATTTCATGCAATATGATCAACTTAAAAAAATCCCTTGAAGATTTGTATCCTAAATTCTCAAGTTTGACAATTAGACAAGACAATCATGCTAAGTGGGAGACACAAAACAAAGTTCACAACATACTCGAAGGCAAAAAAATAACACAATAAACAAATGATAAACAAGTAGCAAAATAATTCAAAATACAACCTAATTCTATAACAAATTCCAGCATGAAATCTAAAATACAATCTTAAAACATAAAACATAAAACACAAGTTCATATTAAACATAAAACACAAGTTCACCCCCCACACTTAAATCATGCATTGTCCTCAATGTATGAAAGGAGATGCAAGAAAATAAGGGAGAGAGAAAACATCACAGGGTGAAGAGGACCGGCAACAGGTGTGGATTCCTACAAAACACCACAAACAACAAAATGATGAACCAAGAAAGGGAAACAAAAATACAAACATTACTAAAAACACACACGAAACACAAAAAACACTGAAAATAAATAAAAATACTATACTACTCTGGTGGGTCAAAAGGTGGTGGAGGTGGTAGCGGATACGGGTAGGAAAGCGTCCAATTGCTCCATCTTTGCTCCAGGGCCGTCATCCGCTTATCTTGCCTATCGAAGCAGTTGTATACTTCTTGTCGGAAATCCCTAAAATCATGGCGCAGCTCGCCTAGCTCTTGGCAGAACTCACCAATGGTTGATCGAAGTGCTGGCGAAACTGGCCCATAGTGGTATCATAATGCTGCTGGAACTGGCCCTGTGTCATAGTGGTCCCGGAAGGACCTCAAGTCATCCTGGAGCATTTGATACCCATACTGGGGCATCATCATGGGATAAGGAGGCGGCTGGTAGTGGGCTTGACCTCCTTGCTCGTGCTCTTCTTCATGTTCATCTCCTTGTTCATCTTCGTTCTCTTCTTCATCCTGTTTTTCATCTTCATCGTCCTCCTATGGGGCAGAAGACGTGCATGCTCCCTTATCATGGTGAAGGGCCACAATCTATGCATTCATAAGCTTTGAGACGCAGGGATGATCAGTGTGGAAAACCAGTCTCCTTTCATCAATCACCAATTGGGCTCATCTGAACTTGTCCAAATTGATCATATATTCCTTAACGTTGTTCTGCCCCTCTGCGAGGGGACCTCTATCTGGAATCAGTCTAAGCTTGATAGCTAAAGCGGTGATGAAAGCACAGAAGGAGGGATGCTGCTTCTTACGCCTCATCATCTGTTGGATGGCTATCCAAAGGAAAAAGAATGTACAAATTTTGGTGTTGTGAAGGACATACCATAGAAGATACACCTCTGTGGAATTAACCTTGTTGGCTTGTTCCTTCCCAGAAGTGGAGTATGCAAGGAACTTGTGCATGATGGCAAGGGCAGGGTCCCTAATGAAGCCGCTCGATGTCCCCTAAGGATCCCAGTTGTTAAAGCCTGTAAGCCCAACCCATGATGCAGCTGTGTCAAAGTCTGTTGGCCTATCTTTCATCCTAGTTGTCGAAAAACCGAAGTAATCCTTCATTCTAGCCAACGTCACCTCAAACTCATTGCCAAACATCCGAAAAGTGATTTTTGAATTTTGCAAATCGATCTGAACATAACCAAGAACTCAAGGCACAATGGATTAAAACCAACATATTTCATCTTTGCAAATTTATCCAATTTCAACACCTTCAAGTACTTCATCACCTTATTCTCAATTTTCAAAGATTTCAACAAATTCCAATCAAGGAAACAAGGGGGTGTAATGTGGTACTCATTGAAAGCTTGATAGAAGTTACTTTTCCCGTGGTTACGGATGTAGAATGGGTAATTGGAAACCTCTTGTAAATCCTCATCATCATCTGTGTGGGAGGAGGATGTATTCTTGGTCCTTGGCAGCATGGTGAGTGCTAGAGTAAGGTGAAGAAGGTTGGAGTTGAAGGAAAACTCAGAACGGAGAGTAGGGGCGTGAGCAAAAGTAGTGGCACGCAGGCAGCCATGCTTTAGCTGGCAGGGCACGGCCGCGGGGTTCTGCATGGTCACAAAGTATCGCAGACGGAGTGGAGCGCACGGTCGCGGAGTTCTGCACAGCCGCGGGGCCAGTCGGATGTCGGAGTGAAAAAGTTCCTGCGGTGATATGTGGCGGCGTGAGGTGGTGGCTCATGAGCGACGACGATGAGCGGTGGAGTGGTGGTGACAGGGTGGCGTGGTTACGGAACACGGCATGACGATGGAGGATCTGCGGGTGGTGGCTCGTCAGCGTTCGCGGAATTTGGTGGTTTGGAGCTCGATTTTCAGTCGAGGATGAGAGTGGGAGCAGTTGGAAGTGTTTAAGAGTGTGGAGAGAGCTCAAAAGCGGTCCAAGAGTGTTGTGAGAATAAGGTTATAAAAGTGGTCCCCCTTTTCTTGGTGGGAGGCAGCGCGGTTACGGGACTTAGCGCGCCCGCGGGGCTGGCACGGGCCGTGTGCCCATGGGGGCTTGCGCGCTTGTGTGGGGCTGTTTTGTGGTGCCGGATACCCGTGCTTCACGAGAAGTGCACACTCGCATTGGGCTGTCTGCTGAGAGATAGGTCGCGCGGCCGCATGGTGAGCCACGCTCGCGTACTTCTATTTTCGCAATTTCTCTCTCCGCTCTTGCAGGGGGTTGGGGCCTCTCGCACTGGCGGGGCTTGCATGCTCACAGAGTGGTCTTGCTAAGAGCTCCCTCCCGCGGATGCGCGGGGTCTGCACTGGCGGGGCTATACTTAGCCAATTTTTTCAATTTTTGTCCCGACGACACTTCCACTCCTTGGCCTGCGAGACAAACACAAGAGCACAAAGTTAAACACACTAAAGAAAGTAAAAATCAAACAAAACACAACATAAAAAAAAATAAGAAAATCATGAGTTGACTCCCATTCAGCGCTCATTTTACTGTCTCGAGCTAGACATAGCCTTTGGGGTTGCTAAGTGGAGCTTTCGAGCTTGAAAGCTTCAATTTCGGTCCCTAGCGGCTGCCCTTCAAGATATGGCTTGACTCAGTGTCTATTCACTCGAAATGATGCCTTCATCACTAGATGTAGCAATGTAACTACACCAGACGGGGACAACTCTTCAATCACGAACGGTCCATTCCAACGCGATTTTAATTTTCCGAGAAAGAGCCTCAATCGTGTGTCGAAAATGATGACCTTTATGCCTGGAGTGAGGTTCTTCTTTGCAATACATTTGTCGTGAAGCCTCTTCACTTTATCTTTGTAGATTCTCGCATTGTCGTAGGCTTCATTCCTCAACTCGTCGAGCTCGAAAATTTGAAAAGCTCACTCATTTCCTGCACATGTTAGATCAAATTTACTACCTTAATGGCCCAATAGGCCTTGTGCTCAATCTCTATGGGGAGATGGCATGCTTTTCTATACACAAGGCAGTAGGGGCTCATTCCCAAGACAGTCTTATAAGTCGTCCGGCATGCTCAAAGAGCATTCGTTAGCTTTATAGATCAATCCTTTCTCGACATGTTCACGGTCTTTTTCAAAATATTTTGGATTTGTTTATTGCTTATTTTGACTTGATTGGAAGTTTGAGGATGGTATGGAGTGGCAACCTTGTGAGTCACCCCGTTCTTTTTCATTAGCTTCTCAAAGAGCTTATTTGTGAAATGAGATCCACCATCGCTTATTATAGCTTTTGGGTATCCAAACCTACTCAAAATGTGCGCTTTCACAAACTTGACAACCACATTAGCGTCACAAGTCCTAGTGGGGATGGCTTCAACCCACTTAGAAATGTAATCAATAGCTAATACGATATATTCAAAACGAAACCAGTTAGGAAATGGACCCATGAAATCTATATCCCAAACATAAAAAATTTCAACCACAAGGTTGATATTCGAGGGCATTTCATTTCTACTTCCAATATTGCCAAGTCTTTGGCACTTATCACAAGAGGTACAAAAATTATGAGCATCTTTGAAAATAGTAGGCCAATACAAACCGGATTGTAAGACCTTTCGAGCCGTCTTTTGCTCTCCAAAGTGGCCACCATAGTGTGAGGCATGGCACATGGCTAAGACATCTGTTTGATCCTCCTCCGGGATGCATCTTCGGATCACTGTGTCTTTTTTCAGATGGAAAGGGTATGGATCCTCCCAAAAATGGTACCCGCACTTTGCTAAAAATCTCTTCCTCTCATGAACGGTGAGGTTAGGTCGTAATTTACTGCAAATGAGATAATTAGCAATATCAGCATACCACAGAGAAGAATGAAGCTCTAGAGCATGCTCATAGGGAAAGGAATCACAAGTTACGCCTTTCTCATGCGATATATCAAATGTTTCATCAATAGTGAGACGAGAAAGGTGATCCGCTACAACATTTTTACACCCCTTTCTATCTTTAATTTCAACATCAAATTCTTACAAAAGCAAAATCCACCTAATGAGTCTAGGTTTATCTTAGGGTTTGGTCAACAAATGCCTAAGAGCTACATGATCACTATGCATAATAACTTTAGAGCCTAAGATATAGGATCTAAATTTATATAATGAGAACACAATGGATAGCAACTCTTTTTCAGTTGTGGTATAATTTACTTGAGCAATATTCAATGTAAGGCTAGCATAGTAAATCACACGAAGAATTTTATCAATTCGTTGACCCAAAACAGCACCCACAGCAGAATTAGATGCATCACACATAATTTCAAATGGTAATGACCAATTAGGGGGAATGACAATAAGTGCGGTGATTAATTTTTCCTTAAGAGAATTAAAAGCATGAAAACACTTATCATCAAACTCAAAAGGAACATCTTGAGCAAGCAAATAGCATAGAGGTTGGCTAATTTTAGAGAAATCTTTGATAAACCGATGGTAAAAACTGGCATGGCCTAAAAAACTTCTAACACCTTTCACATTAACGGGTGGGGATAATTTTTCAATTACATCTACCTTAGCCTTATCTACGCTCATTCCTTCTTTAGACACAACATGCCCAAGGACTATGCCACTAGTAACCATGAAATGACTCTTCTCCCAACTAAGAGTAAGGCTACTTTCAATGCATCTCTTCAAAACAAGCTCTAACTTATCTAAACAATCGGAAAATGAAGACCCAAAGACAGAAAAATCATCCATGAATACTTCAATGAAATCCCCATTCATTTCAGAAAAGATAGAGAACATGCACCTTTGAAATGTGCTCGGTGCATTGCATAGTCCGAACGACATTCTCCTACATGCAAATGTGCCAAACGGACATGTGAATGCGGTCTTCGCTTGGTCCTCTGGAGCAATAGCCACCTGAAAATAACCCGATAAACCATCAAGAAAATAATAAAAACTATGTCCGACTAGTTTATCAAGGATTTGATCAATAAAAGGAAGGGGAAGTGGTCTTTTCGAGTAGCAGTATTTAGCTTCTGATAGTCAATACACATCCTCCATCCAGTGGTGGTTCGAGTAGCCATGTGCTCTCATTTGTCATTTTCCACCACCGTAATTCCTCCCTTCTTTGGCACCACGTGGACCAGGCTAACCCATTCACTTTGGACTATTGGGTAGATGATTCTTTCCGTAAGGAGCTTAAGGTTCTGCTTCTTGACGACCTCCATCAACATGGGATTGCGTCACCTTTGACCTTCTCGAACCAGCTTAGCTCCTTTTTCAAGGATGATTCGATGCATGCACGTCGAAGGGCTAATACCTTTGATGTCGGAAAGACTCCACCCATTGGCTTATTTGTTCATCTTTAGTACGGCTACTAAGAGGTCTTCTTCATCATTTTCAAGCTTGGCAAAGATGATCACAGGCTTCTTCTCCTCTTCATCGAGGTACACATATTTGAGGTGAGATGGGAGCTCCTTTAGCTTAAGTTTGGTAGAAGGCTTCACTTCCTCTTCGGTTGAGGCTAGAACTTCCATCAAGCTTATACCTTCACCAATCAATATCTCCATCTCTTCAGCATCCAACTCGTCTCCCCCACACTTAAGGTGAGTTTCTTCCATTGTTATCTCATCGGACAAGGCTTCACTCCTCTATTTGGAGCCAATTTCCTGCAAGAAAACTTCCTCAGCCAAGAGATCAATAGCATCTATAAAAGAACAATTTTCCTCAAATGAGGAAATAGGAATCGTCTTATTTTCATGTACGGAAAAAGACAATTTCACCTAATACCGACATTTTTAGAGTTCCATTTTTGACATCAATGAAGGTATTAGTTGTAGCCATAAAAGGTCTACCTAAAAGAAGTGTGTGCTCTTTTTCGATTTCTTGAACATCTCCCACATCCAAAACAACAAAATCAATAGGAATTATTAAACCACCCACCTTAACTAGAATGTCTTCTATTATCCCCCTAGGATATCTCACGGACCTATCCGCTAATTATAGGCACATTCTAGTTGGTTTCAAATTACCCAACTCTAATTATTTAAAGATAGAGTAAGGTATCAAATTAATTTCGGCTCCTAGATCTAGCATACCACATGCTTTTTTACCATTTCCCAAGGCAATTTTACGAGTAAAACTACCTGGATCACGGATCTTGGGCAGTAGTTCTTATTGTAGGATTGCACTAGCCACCTCAGACACAATAATCTTCTCATCCTCCGCAAACTTCCATTTTTTGGAGGCTACTTCTTTAAAGAACTTGACATAGGCTGGCACATTGCGGATGACGTCGAGGAGTGGAAAGTTGACATTCACCTTGGACAAGAGCTTGTAAAACTCTTGGAATTGGTTGTCTTGCTTCTCGTTCTTCAAACGGATTGGATAGGAAATTGAAGGATTGTAAGGATTGGCGGCCTTGTGGAATGTGGGCTCCTTCTCTTCATCATGTTTTGGTTCGGGCTCCCCTTGCTCTTGTTGAGGAGTCTCTCCTTCTTTCTTAACTTCTTTGGTTGGGTTTGGCTCCCCAATCTTGTTGTCAATCACCTTGCTTCCTCTAAGGATGGTGATGGCTTGAGCTTCCTCCAATTGGCTTGGCAACTTGCCTAGCTTAGATTGCATGACTGGTGCGTCGTTTTACACCAAAAATAAATTTCCCGACAGCAGTCGGTATGCCCTTACTGCACGTGTACAGCGATGAGCGAGATCGTCTCCTAAAGGACCGGCGAGAATTACCCTATACTCTCAATCTGTGTAACCAACTTTCAAAAAGGAATTTTGTAATTATAATAAAACAAACGAAATTAATAATTAAATATGAAGGCACGAGCAAATTAAATTGAATGGACTTAAAATATGAGAAGAAGTATTCTGGAATCCAATTAACTCCACTCTAGCTTACCTAAACCGATCCTTGATGCAATGATTAATTCAATTAACGCATACAAATCAGTTATAGCTACCGAAGACGCTTACTGACGCAGCCTAATTCCTCCATAATTTCTCGATAATCAGGAAGACGCTTCACCAATTATTTCCCTAATCGACTGACAACCGTAAGAGACGCTCTATAGGTTTAATGAGCCGACAGCCTTAAAATCTAGAGGAACCCGATTCATAATTAACAGACTCTGACGCAAGACTGTTAAATTAAGATTGTTATTCCCCCTGGATCTGAAGAACCGTTTCGCCACTAATTAAACTTAAACCACAATTACGGATGGTCGGTTTAATTGACTACTAATTAATTCCAATTCACCAAGTATTTGCAACTACCTAGCAATATTGAAACAATTAACTACTCGAAATACAAATAATAACAAATGCATGCAAACAATTGAACGATGAACACGATTAGATCTCACAGCTTATTTAAGCTAGGGTTTCGTTAGTTGTTTCCAGAATAAGAGAAATTAGCTAGAACTCATATTAAGATTGAATTGCAAAAATATTAAAATAAGAAATACCATGAAAATAAAAATGAAGAAGATGAACTGATCTGCTCCAGAGAGAAAACGTCGTCTGTTCCTGGTCTTGCGTTCAGAATTCAGGTCGCAATCTTCAAAATATGATAAGTCCTAATCTATATATCAAATTCCTAAAATAAGATAATATCAACAAGGAAATAACCATCCTAATCTATTCCAACAAGGAAGTTAACAAAAACGGGACTCTTGAGGTGGTGGGAACTCTTCTAGCTCGCGTCCAGGCCTTGGGCTTAAGTAATTTCCATGTTCCAGCCCATAAACGCATGTTCAGGCCCAGTTTCTTGAGTTATCCGCCCATATCGTCCTGTCGTGTGCCCATACAGCATGGCTTACTTCCTTCAATTTCAATTTCTTTTGCACAGCTCATTTCTTCACCAAAAAGCACACCAATTTCTTCATCTTAGCCTCAATGCCCTGCAAAAACCCACAAGGTACCACTTCTTCCAAAATAGCATCATTATATAGCAATTAACAGAAATAAACCATATCAAATCGCCCCAAAATATCAAGTATAATTGGCCCGATCATTGACCAACTCTACAACGGTCTTGGCTATTTGCCCCACTTGGGTCTCGATCCGCTTCACGAAAGCTTCAATGGACTCGAACCTTTGTTGGGTAGCTTGAATGAAGGATTACAAGGTGTCTTTCAATGATGGCCTAGGAGGTTGGTTTGGTTGGGCCAGGTATTGTTGCGGCCTTAGATAATGTAGAGTTTGGCCACCTCCGGCTTGTTGAGGTGGAGGCGGGTGCTGAAGTGGTTGAGATTGTTGTGGTTGCCTCCAAGAGAAGTTGGGATGGCTTCTCCACCCCGGATTGTACGCTTGGAACCCTTGTAGAGCATGAACTTGCTCTTGAAGAGCAAGAAAATGTGCTTCTTTATTTGATTCCGGCTCAAGTGACTTTTGGCACACATTTGCCCCATGGCCATACTCTCCACAAATTCCACAAGTCTCAATGGACATGGCTTGTTGAGGTGATCTCTCGGAAGTCCGAAGCATCTCCACTTGCCTCGTCAATTCAGCTAGTTGCCTCATCATATCATAGCTAGGGTTGGCTTCATTCACTGAAGCTCTCTTCCCCCTAGCACTCTTTTGTTGAGAAGTTGTGGCCATAGTCTCATAAATATTTGAGACTTCTTCGGCGGTCCCGCCTCCAATGTCTCCTCCAGCGGCATTGTCCACCATGTATTGGAAATTTTGAGAAAGCCCGTCAGAAAAGAATTGGTTGAGCAGATCGGATGCTAGATAGTGGTGCGGGCATTGTTGTTGGAGACCTCTGAATCGATATCAAGCTTCATGGAATGCTTCGGCTGGAGATTGGGCAAAGGTGACTATTTGAGCCCTCAAATCTTGGGTCTTTTGATTTGAGTAGTACTTGACCATGAACTTCTCATAAATGGCATTCCAATTGGCCAATGAATTGGCCGGTAGTGACATGAACCAAGTCTTGGAACGATCCTTTAAGGTGTAAGGAAAGCACCTCATTTTCAATTGGTCTTCATTCAAACCTTGCAAAGGAAAGGTTTGAACTACGGCATAAGACTCACGGATGAAATTCAATGCATCTTCGGCCAACATCTCATAGAAAGATGGTAGTTGGCTGAAATGGATGTTCTTCAACTCATAATTTCTTACGGCTTCTCCAAGGACTATGCAAGAAGTCGATGTCCCAATCACGAGATGAGCAAAATCCCTCATATTCTACACTGCATTAGCATTATCTGGGTTATTCATATGATTGGCATCCATCTCCTCCTCCTAATCGAACACGACAATCCTCCTCGGTCTATGGATGTTGTCAAACACGGGGGCTAATCTCTGATTGAGACTTCGTCTCCCTAGCATACACAACCACAAAACATAAATAGAAGATCACACGCAACTGTGGAAAAAGAAATAAAAACTTGAACAAAAACACAAGAAAATAAACACAACACAAAACAAATACAAAAACAAGAATACGAAAACAAAACAATTAAAGCATAAAAATATAATACACCTAAAGCCTTACCCAGTAATGGCACCAGTTGATTGGTTTCGATTTGTCCTACGCAAACTACTTCGATCCGGACCTGCAAGATGACAGAGTCGATTGTAGGGCGGAGAGCTAACTCGGGTCATGTTTCTTGAGAAAAGCTTAGAGGAGACTATCTTTTTATGCTACTCATGCAAACATGTACAAGAATTTAAAATACAACATAAACATTATAATCATGGTTGAGAGGTTTTTACTAAACTAGGGAAATTAAACAAGTAAATGTAACTAATCAACACAAACAATAACAAAATCAAACATGAGGGAAAAAGATTATGAGAAGAGCATTAAGGTGTAGATTCTCTCATTGGTTTCTTTCCTAGCTTGCTTCAAGTTGGTTTTATTAATCTTAGACATACAATAGACCCCTTCAAGTGGTTTAACTTCAATTACTATCACCATCTATCCATTAAACCCTTATCAGCTATATTAAATGAACAAGATTGACAATTATGCTTATGTAACCTGGTTCATCTAACGTTGAAGGAACCTAAGTCGGGCTATAGAATCTCCTTTCGGTCTCATCTAAAGCCTAGAAATGCTAAGTGGTGATCAAGCACTCAACATAAACAAGCACAATTCCAACAACAAGAACACAACTATCACAAGCATGGATCGAAACCAAATCGATTATCTACCCCCTAATGAAAGGAATTATCCCATCATGCTAAAAAAAACACAAATATCATACAAGTTCGCATCTCATAAATCAAATGTTAATAACATAAAACTTCTACAATATTTGTTGTCTTAAGAGTTTTGGGACAATACCCCCATAAATAAGCTAAGTTAGAAAAGAAAAATACCAAAAGGAGACCCTCGAACAAGCCTAGCTTCCACGGATGGCTTGGAGTCAGACCTCTCTTCTCGAACCTTCTTCCTTGAGCTAAGCTTCATTGCCTCTTTTCGTCCTCTTTTCTCCCCTTGTAGAATGGTGGTGGTGGTGGTGGTGGTGGTGGTGGTGGTGGTGAAAAATGGTAGTATTTTCGATGGAATGGAGATAGAGGTTTTTGAAATGGGATGTGTGTGAATGGATGATGGAGAGTCATTTATGAGTATGAGGGAATGGAGAGATATGAAAAGATATGGTATGGGAGTTGGGAGACAAGTAATTAAGAGGTGTAGTGATTAGGGGAATTAAATCCCAAACTCTTCTAGGATCTAAAAGTCTTAGCTTCTTAATTATCCAGCTGGCCATGTGGTTGAAAAATATAGAGGATTCAAGTCTCGTTCAAAGTTGGAACTGATGGATGGGAGGAAAACTAATCGCGGCGTGAAAAATTGATCGGGGGGGTTGGATTGGCCGTCCGCGCGCGGCACCCTCACGGGGCAATGCACGCTCGCGGAAGCCCTTCACCGTGGGCACTGCCCTGCGGCCGCGGGGGTCCACACGCCAGCGTGTCAATTCAGTTCAGTTTTTTACCTTTTTCAGTCGAGCTTTCCGCTTCCAGTTTCGACGCTTCAATTTAGCTCCTTTAGTTGTGGCTCCAGTTTTCTTTTTCAGATAGAGATTAACTCATCAATTGTGCTCCGGCTCAGCTCTCCACTTTCATCAGTTGTGGCTCCACTTCGTCAGTTTGGCCCCAAAACTGATCAGTTTGGGGCACTAGTTTGGCTTAGCCATCAGTTGATCCCTCAGCTTGTCTCCTAGACTGGAGCTATTCCTTGGAGCTCACATCCTTACCACTTTATGCCCTAAAATCCTACTTTTTTAGACAAAAGCTCAAGTTTTGAACAAACTTGGCATGTTCTTCCAATAGAGCAAAAGTGAAGATAAAAACATAAAATGCACATAAAAAGACAGAATATACGCATTCAAAAGATACAAAATTCCTATAATAAAATAAGACAAATAAACACCAATCAACATACAAACCTTATGATCATGTACTGTATGAGGTGGCAATATCGGAGTGTTATCAATCGGTGCACGAGCAAGATGTCTACTCCGACTGCGACTCCTACTATGACTCCTACTACGAGATCTTAGGACAAGCTTCTTAACAATGCCCTCTCATACTCCTTGTCACGCTCCTGCATAATACGGAGCATGTCTAGACTTGTTTGATGGGCCACATCTCACATCCTCTCAACATGTTTGCAACACTGGTGATCCTCACTAGTACTCGACATGCGGGTGGACAGTCTAGGATGCTTCTCTCTAGGGCAAGTATATTGTCTCCCAGCTGAATCAACTGCACTTGTATGGGTGTTAGATGTTTTCCTTGATGATGAGGGTTTATTGTCTCCCAACTGAATCAACTGCACTTGTATCTACACAAGTACGAGGAATGTAACTGCCAGATCTACTGGATTCTTTCTATATGGGTGTAGATGTTTTCCTTGATGATGAGGGTTTATCGTCTCCCAGCTGAATCAACTGCACTTGTATCTGCACAAGTACGAGGAATGCAACTGCCAGATCTCCTGGACTGAAAATGAGCTCTCAGGAGAGAGGGAGCTCTCAAGGGAGAGGGAGATCTCGGGGGAGAAGGAGCTCTCGACTGATGGGCTCTAGCCGCCTCTTGATTAGTGGGATTTATCCTCTTATTACACTGCGCCTCATATGTCGCCCATACAATCACTGAGCAAGACACTTCTATAATATGACGTGGCCACCTCATGCTCACTCGGCTCTAAATATATGAAGCATAATTGCTACAAATGATAAAGATTGATTAGAAATACATAGATAATCAATAAAACATACATTCTTTAAACCAAATGCTTATCTCCTTAGAAAACAATCCACCTAAACATGCAGTCTTCATCTTAAAAGTCCACTCCAAACACCTGGGTAATGCACCTGCTCATGAAACTTGTGCACAATGTACATCGAGTCGAGGTATATCCTCATATGCCCATACCTACAAAATAAAATATTAATCAAATTATATTCGATAAAATAATATTATAATTATAATCGTGACAAAATTGAAATAATACCAGTAAAGCCCACACTGGTCCATAGAAATGATAAGACATTCTTTGATTTTACTCTGTCTCCTTAAATTTTCTTATCAGTTCCACCTCTGTAGACGGTATAAAACTCATATAATGCTCTAAAAGACTAAATGCATAAGCATCCCATGAAAATGAGTTCCATTGATCTCGATCCTCAACTAAGACCCATACCTAGTCATCTATTATGTGCATCTGGTCATATCCAAATATCATGTAGTGCAGGAACAACACATTGGCGGCTATCATGTAATCTATAACGTCATCTCCTAGGGAATAGGTCTTAAACCTCTCAAATAGGTCATTCACTCTCAGAGGTGTTTTCAAAAATACACGATAATAAAATGAGATCTTAGGAATCTCATATGATGAAGACGGGTCAAAATAGGATCCTCCGAACTGCAGTCCAGTCACTAATGCAAACTCACTAGGAAAAAACCTAATGTTAGTTTCTCCAATACGAAACCAAATATCGTGCTCCCCTGCACCATCAATGATCACGTCCATAATCAATAATGCGTGTAAAACATTGTTACAACTATTTCCACCCACAAAATCCACCAAATGGCCAAAACACTAATCTCTCCTAAAATGTTCTATTAATTCGGGCCCGCTATTGATCACCTCTAATACTTCTTTAATTACACTCATGTTATCCTTCCAATATAAATTGATCCCACAAGTGTTGTTCTGTAAAGCCTCTCTTCTCCACACCCAAGAACCACTATGTTTAAAATAATAAAAAAATTATCAATAAATAATGAAAAATAAAACAAATATGAAAAAATATAATTAAATTAAAACTAATTTTCATGATATAGATACGTACATGCTGGAAATTCATCAAAGATTGAGAAGAAGAATTAATTATCACATAAAAACGGAAACATGACCAATTATCAAACAAAACTATTATATACATGACAGATTAATTCATGAGAATACATACTCACGAAATTATATAGTCACGGTTTTTCTTTTCATGATAATAATACTAATGACGTAATATTTTGTGACAAAAAATACTCATGGTTTTAGTTTTCGTCAGAATAATTGACATGACAATATCATCTCGTGAATAAAATATTGAGCAGTGAAAATAATTTTCATATCAATATATAGACACAATAACATATTTCATGACAATATATAGACACGATAACTGTTATTGTGAGCATATTTAGTCACGAAAACGTTTTCGTGCCCATATATTGTCACGAAATGGAGTAGATCCAAAATACATTTGTAACATCCCAGAAATTTCAGAATATCTTAGTGAGTTTTCTAAATTTATTTAGAAGACTAAAGAAAATAATTAGAGCTAAAACAAAGTTAAATAGATGTAAGTCACGACTTTTTATGTATTTTATGTGAAAATTGATTATGAGATTTTGCGTTTGCCGCTGGAAGATAGTAAATATTGGTCTTTTCTGAAATATAACAACCTAAAGGAAGCTGTTGGTGCTTTTAGAATTTTAATCTGACCTCTACAGGAGTCCCGGAATTGAAAATCGTAAAGGGAAAACTTGTTAATAGTATTTTTCCGTAAAGATGTGATATTCGAATCTTTGTGAAATCTTGTGTATTGATTCGAGTCTTGTTTTGACAATTTCCTTCCATAGAAAATCGCCCAAGAAATTCATTCGAGTTTTCAGATTTTCAATCAGAGGTCAATCAAACGCTCGGGAGCGTTTTCAGTAAAAAGAGCATAATAGTAAATTTACTTCTTAAAAGGGAATCTTTCTTCAATTTTCCTTAAATGACCTCCTTGTTTTTCAATGATGGGTTGGTTCAATAGTACTCGAGCCAACGAGTATCCCGATTTTTTAGATTTTGCATTAGAGGTCATTTGGACCTCGCTATTGAATAAAGCAACTTCAATTGAATCCGAAAAAGCTTTATCAGTATTTTATATACGAAAAAGTTATACCCACTCTGGTGCCCTTGCACCTTTCTCTCTCTTCTCTCTCTTTCTCTCTCGTTCGTGTTGACAAACGAGAAACTCGGGCCTGCGTTGAGTAAATCGTGCATGCGGGCTCAGATTAAGTTTTGTTGAGAGGTGCTGCTGCAGGAGTAGCTGTCGAGCGTCGGAAGGCTGCCGAAGAGCCACCGTCGCCGCTGCTGCCATGGATGGCCGGAAATCACCGTCGTCGTGTCGCCGCTGCTTCGGACGTCTCATTTCGGTCCATTTCTTTTTCTTTATAGTTTAAATTTTAATATGTTGTGTATTTTAAATAGTTATTCATTTCGTATGTTGAGTGCGTTGTTGTCCGATGGCTGAAAACCGGCAAAAATGCCAGAAAACGTGAGAAATAAAGGAGCGCCGATCAATTTCGGTTTCTGCCTATTTTTACCTATTTTGAGTCGTCAAATCGAAAAAGTTTGAACTAGAAAGTTGCTCAAAATATATTTCCTATATGAATACCAAGTTTCGTAATTTTCCAATAAGTTTTGATTAAAGTCGATTATTTTAATCAGGCGATTATTTTTATAACTAGAGCATGTGATTTCAGAAAATTCTGAAAATTATTTACTTTAATAAAGATATATGTGGGGTCATGTCTGATTATTTTCATAATTTTTAGACAAGTGAAAAGTGCAATCGAGGTTAGCTGTGAAAAATTGAGTAAAATGACAAGTTATAAAAAGTGACCACTGTCAAATTTTTTTATCCCATTAAATCAGAAATAATATTTTGGAATTTATTTTCTTCTGTATTGAAGTTGTACGAGGTCTCTAGAGTCGCGCATTCTTAGTAGAAATATAATTAAAGTAAATAAAAGCTCCAATTAAATTAAAGTCGAGTTCTGAAAATTAGAGCAGCAATCCTAAAATAAGGTTTGACCTTGCAGGACTTGTTGAGCAAGTCAAAGAAGCTGGCAGATGAGTATCGAGAAGTTTGATCACTTAAGTTGATCTAATCGAGATGGGTTTATTTGCAAAACCTATCTATATTTGAGTTATTAACTCATAAATGTGATAGTCATAGTTAGAATATCCAAATAAAATAATTGAGGAATTATCTGCTAGAGTAATAGTATTATACTGTTGTATAATTAATGAGAACATAGTATTATACTGCTGTATAATTATTGAGAATACAGATTATGCTTTGCCATAATTATTGAGAACATAGATGACATGGTTTTTGTGCTTATGTCATATTATGCGCTTTATAGAGAACATAGAACAAATGATAGGCAAGAACTGTGATCCTTGCAGTTGTGATGTTAATCACTAAAGGTGTCACTGTGAGGTAACCCCTGCACATACACGTGATCTGAGCATCACTATAAGGAGTCAATGCTAGGTAACCCCTGGTATACTCAGGGTCAATGCTAGGTAATCCCTGGTACACTCTTCTCGGATTAGCGAGGTAACCCCTCCCTTTTCCTATCAGCGACATGTCATAGAG
The DNA here is from genome assembly GCA_026008535.1 of Perilla frutescens. Lineage (NCBI taxonomy): Eukaryota > Viridiplantae > Streptophyta > Magnoliopsida > Lamiales > Lamiaceae > Perilla > Perilla frutescens. The sequence continues at coordinate 21,884,115 of BRKX01000010.1, read as the reverse complement.
TGCAGTAAACAACATAAAGAGCTACAGGGTACCAAAAGGAAGTAAAAGTTTGCAGAAATTGGAAGGGCTTTAGCGTTTTGTTTTCCATTATCTGTATTTATATTTTAGATATTATGTTACAGTTTTTATTAAAGATTGAGTTAAAAGTTTAACTCATTGAGTGCTTTAGTACTCACGCCCAAAATCTTTTCAAAATATTTTTCACCGGTTGAGATGCTGGAGATGATGGCTCGATGTACTGTTGTGGATTGATCTAGCCTTGTTGTCTCATTCACACTGGATTATTGCTTACGAGTATGTTGTTATGTGATATAATATTATTCCATTGTTTTTCACTTAAACTCTAATACAATTGTCCCATAGTATGATTGCATGCTATGTTTTATTATTATGCTTATCTGAATTGCATATCTTATTTGAATCATGATAAATAAAGTCCAATTTCTTTTTCATAGATCGAAGCATGTCTCTTTACAGTTTTCGACCTATGGATATGTCATAATTGGTTGTCTTAGATTCTGTTTATTTTTCAGTTGACCTATGAATGGGTCTTGACTTGATTAATTGCTTCTGTCCTATAAATGAGACATAAAATAGTTTATTTGCCTCTGACCTATTGATGGGTCTTAGTTGTTGTGATCTATGAAGAGGTCCTGTTTATTTGAAGAGTCGAAATCCTATTAGTTGTTGGATTCTGTTTAAATTTGATTGGCCTATGAATAGGCATTCTTTTGACTTGATTGAATCATTTAACTTCACTGATACGTTGAAAGACGTGGATTTCTTCCAGTTACAGAGGTTATGCTGCCCAAATTTCTAGGAAAATAACTTATTCTTGTTCTAAAGTCATTTTACTTAATTATTCTAAATAGTACATCCTTTTTTACTAACACCCCGATGCTCATTTATTATTTCTTTTGGGACCGGGACATTACAAAGGACCCTCTAGATTTTGGATTATGCTACCATTTTCTTTGTATTTTTCCCGTAGTGTCCTCGTCCTAATCCTTGGGACCGGGGCGTTACAACATTTTCATGATTTTTGCTACGAAATTCACAATCCACACAACCACCCATGAATCTAAATTCAAAAAATTTCATAGATTTCACTAATTTCCAACATTAAAACTTATTCTAACGTGTTAATTCAAGAAACTCCACAATACAAACGCATTAAATTGATCGACATATATTATATGAAATCATCTAAAATATTTAAAACAACAAAAAATCAAATTTAGTGTTCTATCCTATTGAAAATCAGCAGCAACCCATGACTCAAGATTTTCCATGTGTAACAACCCGGATTTTCAGAAGGTGATTAAGTAATTCCTAATTTTAATTAGGAAATATTAAGAGGGAATTTTAAGCATAATTAAGATGTTTCGGTTCTAAACCGCGATTTTAGGATTTATTTTTCGTAAAATTGTCTTTTCGAGAATTTTGATCCGAGCTCAATAATAGCCGATTTTGGTCACGTTTGAAAGGTGTTGACCCAAGGAGCATGTCGGTGTTTTCGAATTTTGAATCTGAAGTCGTTTGAGTTCCCGGTGATTTAAAACGCGTTTAAGAAATTATGAATAGTGTTTTTCCGTAGGAGCGCGTTCGTTAGAAATTTGTGAAATCCCGTGTGCTGACCCGAGCCTTGATTTTTCAAGCCTATCCTATAGGAAATTTCTCAAGGAATTCGTTGGCGTTCCCGGATTTTTATTCTGAGGTCAATTGAACGCTCGGGAATTTTATTTGTCCCTTGCGTGGAATAGTAACTTTATTTTTGAAAAGAGATTAATTTCTCATTTTCCTTCAAAACGACTCGTTCTTTATTTCGAGTCAATTTGTTTCAACAGTACTCGAGCCAATGAACATGCCGGTATTTTCGGATTTAATAAACGAGGTCATTTGGACCTCGCCATCGAATAAAGCGTCTTTTATCCGAACCCGATATTTTTAAAGAAGTATTGTTGCACTGCTGAAGCTTCCCGAGGAAGCCATTTATTTTTCTATAAATAGAGCCCCTCCCCTTTCATTTTTCCTCACTCATTTCTCATTCTTAAATCCCCATTTCTGTAGTAGAGAGAGAGAGTAGAGGGAGCCCTCTTCGTGAGGGCACTCCAGTGAGAGAGAGAGCGGAGTGGGGGCGCCGCGGGGCTGGGCAAGGAGCCCCGTGGGGGCAAGAGAGCCCCGCGGGGGCGCAAGGAGCGCCGCGGGGGCAAGGGAGCCCCGCGGGGGCGCAAGGAGCGCCGCGGGGGCAAGGGAGCCCCGCGGGGGCAAGGGCGCGCGGGCGCGTTCGGCAGCTCCGGCACGTTTTCGTGCGGAGGTCATAACTTTCACTTCGGTTGGAGTTATGAGGCCCATGAGTACTCAAATCGAAGATCTTTCGATGATATACAAGGTAGCAGTGGCCGATCATCTGGAATCTCGATCGGTCGAATCAGATTTTCCATCCCCTTTTGTGATAATTTCAGATGCCTTAATCTTTTAATTCTCGTGTTTTAAGTTATAGTTAAGGGTCAAGGGTTTAGATATCATTTCGATGTCTTATTAGGAGCTCGAATAAGGTTTTAAGTCATTGATCGACTTTCGTAAAGATGAGGTGAACCTCGAGGAGGCCCGAGGAAGGATTTTCGACTCGTTGCTTCGTCTACGTGCTCGTTATCGAGATGTTTGTCATCGAGGTGGGTGGTTCTAAAGCAAGTATAAGGTTTGAGCTATTAAGCTCTAGAAGCATGATAGGACAAGATGAATATTCAATTAAAATATTTTATGCTCTACCTGTTTAGTCTCTGTACAAGGAAAGGAAATTAATAAAGAAAGCTATATGCATGATATTGTTGAATTGTTATTTGAGTTTGATAAGATAAAGGAAGTTATTATAAGTTAAGTGAGATCTCAAGTATGTTTAGATATGCTAGAATTGTTTAAATACGATTGATGCTAGCCTGAGATCTAGAATTGCTTTAATTGCAATCGATATTTATCCGAGTTCATTTCCTCGCATTTGAATGTTATGCTTTGTTAAAGCTCGTATAGTTAAGGATTTCCTTTTAAGGTAAGTTATAAATCCCTTATAGGCCGAGATCATGCTCAATTAAAGGATTAGCCTTAGATGTTTGCTCTAGGCTTGGTATTGTTAGCTAAGTTAAGTAAGGAAGGTTAAGGTTAAGTAAGGAAGAAAGTTAAGGAAGGGTATAGCTTATGTTGTAAGCAGGTTATCGAGCTCAAAGAACAGTTTATTTACATTATCATGCCATGACCCTCGTGTCACTAATGTTGAACATTTGAAAGTAAAGGGAGTCACTGCTGGGTAATCCCCTCGCATACTCAGAGGATACTTGAGGTAACCCCTCTCTCATCCTAAGACATAAGGGTGCAGTAGACAACAGGTTTGAGCCAAAAAAGGCGCCAAGAAAATGAAGTAAAAGGTTTTGCGGATATGGAAAGGGCTTTTGCGTTTTGCTTTCCATATGCCGTCAGTTTATAATTGGATATTCCAAAGTTTATTAAAGAGTTTTCTCGTAAAACCCCACTGAGTACATTAGTGCTCACACCCTCTTTTTCAAATATTTTCAGGTTGAGATGCTGAGGCCGGTGATGTGCTGCTGGTGGGGTTGTCTGAGGTTTCGAGTTTGTTGCTCTATATAGTTACATGTTTTATTCCGCTAAGTTTCTGCTAAGTACTCTGATGTTAGTATTTAGTCTTGAGATGTGTAACTTGATTCTTGATAGTAGCATGTTTTAAATGCTATGAATCCTAGTTATCAATAAAGTCTTTGAAGCATGATCTTTTGACATACCCGTCTATGCCTTTATTGATTCTTAGTTATTTGAATAGTCATACCCGTTGAGCAATCTGGTATCTATTCATCGTCAGTTGACTTGTGAATAAGTCTTGAATGCTTGTTATTATTGTTCGCCTACAAAGAGGCTTTTCTTTCCAAGCATGATTATGTTCGTTCAAGTTAATCTTAAGTTATTTTCTCGGTTCGTCCTATGATTAGGACAATAAGATATATTTGACTCCGACCTATTTATGAGTCTTAGTTGATGTGACCTATGATGAGGTCTTGTTTATTTGAAAAGTTAAATTCCTATATGTTTGTCTTTGGATTCTGTTTAAATTTCAGTTGGTCTATTATTTGGCATTCCTTTGACTCGAGTGAATCCTTTGACCCATTTGACCCGATTGAACCCTTTGACCCTTATTGATTCATTGAAAACGATAGTTCCTCCAAGTCAGAAAGTTAAGTTGCCTAAGTTCTTGAGGCGCTAACTTAGTTTAATTCTAAAAACACCCCCTTGGATTTCTGATTTTTCGTGCTATTTTATGCACAACAACTCCGTCCCCATCCTCGGGACCGGGCTGTTACACCATGGCTCAATTATCTTTGTCATCATGAAGGAGCCTTCGACGTCGACAAGATTTTTCATATGGTGGCTTCGTGAGTATGTTGCTGCTTCGTGACAATTGAAAGTGGATCGACGTTGTTTTCATGAAAAAAAAATTGAAAGGATATCATCTTTCCTTTGCTGTTTCTCATGAGAAAAACTTTGAAAGGGTATCGGCTTCCTTTATTGGTGCTCGTGAGTTTCGTGAAAAAAACGGCAATTTTTGTTGCTTTTTAGGTCTAGTTAAATTTGAAATAAAGGAGTCAAAAGTTCTGGCTTGACTGGGCCTACCATTTGCTAAGGATATTTAAGAGATTGTGAAATAATTTGAATAAAAAATAATGAGTTATAAAAGTTGTCTAAAAGAAAAGTTGTCATCTCAACTTTCACTAGTGAAAGCCATTTACACTTAAAAAAACCAATTGGAGTACAGAAATGGAAAGGAGTTTATCAACAACGTCATATCCCATTTAGTATGTTGCAAACACGTGTAATTTACAAATTAAACTATCTATTTCTTTTAGGTCTCTCATAAAATTATAGTTTTATTAGCGATTTTTAAAAATAATTGATTTTGATGAGTAAATAACATTATAATAGAAAAGTTGTTTGTTAATTTCACTTATTTACATGTACAAAAATACACTTTCTTGATGTACATGAGATGAAAGGCTTATAATTTTGACGATAATGTATATTTGCATCATTTATGATTGTTGAACGGACAAATGAACCCGCCAATATACTTAAGTGTCCAGTGTCTAGATAAACTTCAAACTATATATACTTGTGTTTATTTGTACGTTTTCTCATATTTTAATTTTAAACCAACTTAACCCCGAAGCCCATAAGTTAATTATATTAGTAAATTAACATGCGTCGCCTCTAAACTAAAAAGGAAATTTAATGCATATGATGTATGCCATGCAATTAACCTATTAAGAACCTAACATCATTAACTTTTATCTATAGTGCCAAAAAACTTATTCAATGCAATAAATATTTAAAGTTATGAGATTGGTGAGGACAATGGTGAGATATTAACATCCAAGTTTTTGAACCATGCAGTGCATGAAAGAATAATTTTGAATTTGAAAAACTACAATCCGTGCAAAGATGTGTTTAATGATACTGCATGCAAGTGTTCTTGAATATGGCAGGAATAGAGGCAAGAACTATAAATAAAATGCAGTAAAAGAATGCATGAGATTGGTAATCCAGTTTGGTAATCAACCTATTATATGGGGACTTCGCCCAAACTTGAAGACTCGTTCACTACTCCTTTATGAAGACAATTGAGGAACTTATACATATAGGACTCCCTCCTTATGCCACTTGTTCTTCTTCACGAACTCTTTGATGAATGAAAGTTGTGAGATCCATTCACAACCATGACACTAGACTCCCTCTAGCTACCCACGACTTCAACTTACAATCTCTCCCGAGATTACGTACAAAAAGGATTAAAAACCCCTCACGTATTTCACTCAAAAACACTCAATGCTAGACTACCACATTGAACAGTTTAAGAAACAACCTCTAGCTATTACAATAATCACAAACTAACGACTCTCAAACACTATCTTTAGAGAATCAAATATGTGTGCCACCAATTGTATATTTAATCGGCCTTCTTATAGCTTCACTTCCTTTGTTGACTTGATCTTCAATCTTCATTAACGTGGTAACTGATTTAGGGTTTGTGATTCTTTCTATATGGGTGTAGATGTTTTCCTTGATGATGAGGGTTTATTTCAGCACGGTATCTACTCCACAAGGCAGTCAAACGATCAAATCTTGGCTTCCCAAACTCGTCCGCACAAGATAAACTCAACATGGAAACTGCTATAAATATAACTGTTCAGGAATGTGCCTAGAACATCAGAGGGAACAGTTCACCAACTGTTCGTTAATTTGCACAGTGGAATCAACACAATACTTCAAGCACATTTTCTCGAACACTTCATCGAACATAAATTGCCAAAAAAAACTTGGTACAACACAATAGCACTAACAATCTCCCCTTTTGGCATTTATGGTAGACAATAATCGATAATCTGCTGAACTCATGAATAAACTCACAGATTAAAGGTATATATCAAAAACGATATATAAAAGATAATTATCTAGCACAATTACTGGAACTTCCCCTGAAATGATGCCGGGAGTTTCAGTATCACATCACGAGCATAGTCTAGCAGTCTTGGCTACTTACCAGTTGATAAAAAATTATACAGACAAACAAATAGAGCTTGACAAGAGCTGTGACAAATTGTCCAAAAACAAGCTTTAAAAAAAATTCAAAAGCTTGACAAGAGCTGTGAACACTCCCCCAGACATCGCAGTCTTCTTCTTCTCTTCTCCCATTTATCCACCTTCTTTCTCTATCCACCTTCTCTCCCTTATTGACTGTCATAAAGGCCAAGGCTCGGGCGGGAGGCACACTAACATCAACAGTAGAGAAAACAGGCTTGGCACAACAGCAGGAGGTGGCAGACCGAGGACTTGCACTTGCAAAATCAAAATCAGCACAAAAAGGGCCTGGTATGTCCAACGGGGAGGCAAAACTAAAGGCACGAGCCTTTAGATCCATCATCAACGACTCAAGCTCCTACTTCTAGGTCCGATTTGTCCGGATCATCTTCTCTAGGAATTGAACTTCATGTTTCAGGGACTGAATATACCATTCAAAGAACACGGCATTCATGGAGGATCGGGGAGCAGGTCTGGAAGACGCAAACGGAGGCACATCTTTAGCAAAAATGGAATCAAGATCTGCAGCTGGAATATCATGAGTATGTTGTGCAGAAAAAAACTTCTGGTTGATCACAAGCAGGGGCTCCTCGGGCTCATAAACATCTTCTGAGATCACAACATCATGTTGTGAGAGGAGGATACTAAAGATCATCCCCGGGTAGCCAAGAGGTTGTTAGTTTATCTTCGACTCTGTATACACACACACTTGGTCAAATATCAACTGATTGAAAAGCAAAACTCTCAATGTCTTTCCAATCGAGGAACAATGTCTGCTGGGGAGCCAATTCTTCACAGTAATTTTGTGAAGTATGGAGTACTTCACACTCAGATCAGAGGCCAACAATGACCTACCCTTAGGCCACACCAGTCGACTGCCTCTAGTCAACTCATCAGCAACTTCATTTATGTCGGGCACAGATTCAGGAGCAGTAGAATGCTCTTGGCCCGGGTTTTCATTGATCACAGTAGGAGAAAATGAAAACTAATTCCCATGCACATAGTAAGAGAAAGCATGCCCACGATTCACATCGTGAATAGACTTAGACAAATTTCTATAAAACTCATGCACAACAGCCTTGACAAACACAGACACATCATAAACAGATTTTTCTAATTTCAAACCATATAAAATCTCAACCACTCTGGTTCCAACATCAGAGACAACAAGGCTCCGTTCATGGATCAAAGATCGACCAACCACCAACTGATAAATTTTCTTATGGAAAGCAGAAAAGAAAATATAAGGATTGAAATTACCTGATTTCGTGTCTGCACTGTTTGAGACATCCTTTGACACATCATCTGCTTCTTTGATAGAGGGGATCGGAGCACGGGAATTCTTCATCAATGGTCGATAAGAAAACAAGGTTCGGTTATCCTCAACTTTGAGATCAGAATCTCATCATCATCCGATTTCTTCTCCGGTTCAGCAAACACATCTTGGGACACAGAGGTTAGAGGAGATACCTCTGGTTTATCAATTAATTGAAGCTTCCCCTTTACTCCATGGGACTTGGATGACGTCCCTTCTTGTTCCAAAGAGGATGGAACATATACAGCATCAGGTGAGAAAACATCTTTCTCAACAACATCATCGTCCTCCATAGTGATGTCTTCCTCAATTCCCATATCTTCAGTTAGAGTAAGAGTGGGGGCAATAGCTTCAACAGCATTCGGTGAGGCTTCTCCTAATGGAACTTGAATTGTAACCACTGAAGTATCCAGATAAGTGGTTACAGCAGCGACAGACGCTGGCATAAACACAAACTTTATAGCATTAGCATCAATTAATGCTGTAAATTTTGAAATTGGTGCCGATTTGAGGGTTGCGACGGTGGCAATTATGGCTTCAACAGTCTCAGGCTCTATCATCGTAGGCGATAGAGAATCGTCAAAAACCCTAGATTGAAAAAGGGTTCCGGAATAGTAACAACAACTAACTCAGAAAAAGTCTCGATCAACACAGGGGTGTTGCAAGGCACAGATGCAAGGACTCCTACGGGCACAGATACAACTTCACTACTGGGAATTTCTACAGCGGGCATAGACTGGGAGAACACCAGCAGTTTAGATCATTCTCCAAGAGCTTTCCAAAGCACAGATGTGTCAATTCGAGGCTTCTTGAACATGGAGGGCTTGGAGGAGGATTGTGAGTTATCCGTCTTTGTTGCATAAATTTCTTAAAAACTGATTCTTGAAGCAGAGATTTGCAGCGAAAGAGAGGTGAAAGAAAAAATGTTGAGGATGAACAGTTCCTTAAAAATTCACCACAAAATTTGAATAAGGAAAAAATTAAATTATTTTTCCAAAAATATGGATCACTTCCCTTATCAACTTGACTCTGTAATTCCTCGAGAAGTAGAAGTGAGCTAGGCGCGAAAATTAAGGACCCACTAGCTGTTGCAGTTAAAAAGTAAATGCTCATACTGTTCTTGCATCTGCCAAGCACACATGAAGGCACACAACATAAAAGACCATGAAACACTTGGTTACTCTTTTTCTCTATCATACATCACTGACCAAGACTATACAGAGATACTTCTCTCAAAGGAGAAGTTCAGAGAACACAAAGACCCAATGAGGATCGAAGTATCTCAAACCTTCCACTTTAAGTGCCTTAGTGAAGATATCTGCGACTTGAGCATCTATTCCAACATACTCAATGACAAGTGATCCATCTTCAACCAATTCTCAAATAAAGTGATGATGAATATCAATGTGTTTCGTCCTAGAGTGTTGCATTGTATTCTTTGAGATATTAATGGCATTTATGTTGTTATAAAATATGCTAAGAACAGTCTGTGGAATACCATAGTCAAGCAGCATTTGCTTCATCCACAAAAATTGAGTGCGGCAATTTCCAGTTGCAATATATTCTGCTTCTACTGTTGATAGCGAAATCGAATTATGTTTCTTAATAAACCAAGAAACCATGTTATTTTCAAGAAAGAAACATCCTCTGGAAGTACTCTTCCGATCTTCAGTGCATCCAGCCCAATCAGCATCACAGAACCCAATTAGGCTAGGGTTTGTGTCATAGGAGAACCATAATCCGAACGCAGCCGTTCCCTTAATGTACTTGATTATGTTCTTCACAGCTTTGAGATGACTTTCTTTGGGATTGGATTGATACCAAGTATAAACTCCCATGCTATAGCAAATATCTGGGTGACTTGCAGTTAGGTAGAGTAGACTACCTATCATACTTCAGTATAAAGTTTGTTCAATAGACACACTAGCTTCATCTTTTGACATCTTCAAATGTGTTTCTATAGGTGTTCTCTTCGAACTACAGCTCTCCATTCCAAACTTGCTAATCAAGTTTCTTGCATACTTTGCTTGAGAAACAAAGATTCCATCATCTTTTTGCTTCACTTGAAGCCCTAAAAAGTAGGTTAATTCACCCATCAAACTCATCTAGAATTCAGACATCATGTGCTTGACAAATTCATCCACCATGATGTTCAAGACAGATCCAAAGACAATATCATCGACATAAATCCGAACGATGATCACATCAGATTTTTCTCTTTTGAAAAAGAGAGTTCGATCAACTCCACCATGAACATAACCTTTTTCAAGAAGTTACTTAGTTAGTCGTTCATACCAAGCACGCGGTGCTTGTTTGAGACCGTAGAGTGCTTTCTTCAGCTTGTACACAAATTCAGAATGATGAGGATCTACAAAAACATCTCTTGTTAAGTACCCATTTAAAAAGGCACTTTACACGTCCATTTGGTAGAGTTTGAACTTCATCCAATTTGCCATAGCGAGTAAGAAATGAACTAACTCAAGCCTTGTGATAAGGCAAACATCTCGTCAAAATCAATTCCCTCAACTTGGGAATATCCTTGGATAACCAGTGTAGCCTTGTTCCTGGTTATGTTCCCCTCCTCATCGAGCTTGTTTTTGAAGATCCATTTTGTGCCTATCACATTGCATCTTTGGGCCGTGGAACAAGATCCCATACTTCATTTCTTTCAAACTGCAAGAGTTCTTCCTGCATGGCATGGATTCAATGTTCGTATTTCAAGGCTTCTTTAACATTCTTAGGCTCAACTGTGGATATGTAGCACACATTGCCAATCAGTTCTCGATAATTCTTTCGAACTCTTCTTGTTCGAATTCTTTCATTCATTTCTCCAATGATATTAGCTGCTGAGTGGTTTTTCTGAACTCCCTTTGATGGCTTACGAGCATCATTATTCTCGGGTCTTGATTCAGTCTGATCACTGTTCTCATTGTTATTGGGCATAAACACCGGCACACTAGTTGTAACTTCTTCAAAAGTTGAGCAATCATCTTTAGCAAGGACAGTTGGTTGTTCCTGATCATCAATCACAACATTTATTGATTCCATGTAGAGTTGCCCAAAAAAAACCGGACCGGCGGTTATAACCGCCGGTTTGCCGGTTTGGCACGGTTCCGGAACCGTACGGACGGTTACGGTTTGTAAACCGTAACTGTCAACCGTAATAGGGCGGTCCGGTTCAGGTTTGGCGGATGAATTTTTTCAAACCGCCGGTTTGGACGGTTAACCGGCGGTTTGTATATATATATATTTTTTAACGATCGAGATCACGATCCGCGTGATCTCGATCAACGGCAAGGAACGCACGGAGGCAGATCGCTGACGTGGAACCGCCAGTTTTGGAGCACAAACCACCGGTTTGGCCGAAAACTGCCGGTTTGGGCTCCAAAACCGGCGGTTCGGCCGGTTTTTTTTAAAATTTTTCAAATTCAAATTTTAAATTTTTCCCCCCACTTCCCAATTTTCACCTATAAATACCCCATCTCCTCCACCATTTTCACTCACACCAAACTCTCAATCTCTCTCTCTATACTCAAATTCTCTCTATTCTAGCAATATCATTTTCTTATTCAAGTTTTCTTACAAGTTACAATTTTACGAAGTTACTCTCTAGTCTCTCCAGTCTCCACTCTCAATCTCTCAATATCTCGATTTATTCATTTCTTCATTTCTACAATTCTACTCATTTTCTATCATCCCTAATCATCATGTCTAGCCGAGGTAGCCGAGCCGATAAGGGTAAAGGCAAAGCTATTGCTGATAGTTCTGAAGCTCCACGCCGTCGTCGTCATACTCATTCTGGAGTACATATTTCTGATAATGCTGATACGACGTCGCCTCAATTTCAACAACAACAACCTGAAGAATATGTGAATCCCTATGGCGGAGCCGATAGCAGTTTCTATCATGATCCAAGTACCGGTGGTGATTTTTACAACAATCCTACTGCTCAAATGGAAGTTGACAAAGAAGTGGCAAGATGGATCCAGTTTGAAGAATTACAACGATCTCAAGAATCTCGTGCTTTCAGCGAAAATCCATCCATCGATCTCGACACGGAGGAGGTGGAGAAAGAGGCGGAGGCCGTTCCAACAAGAAGTACGGCACTAAAATCTGCTCTCTTCACTATTCATTTCCAAAAGGTGGCAAGGAAGAATGAAGCGGGCGTGTTTGATTTGTATTGCAACTATTGTCCGAAGCAATACAAATTTCGCACTAGAGGAGGCTATGGGACGTACTGGTCACACATCACCAACAATCATCAAGTCGAACTTGGACGTGCTCAAGCTCAATCGCAACTCAACTTCCAACTGGTAAGCAGTCAAAATATCGAAAGCCAAGGTGAAGGTACGCCGTACTCATCCCAACTCTTTAGGTTTGACCTTCTAGTTGCTAGGGAACAAATGTGTTATTTTATTTGTGAAAAATCTTTAACACTTCAATTTTCCGATAGCATGAATTTTGAACGTCGTATGAAAGTTGCTTATAATCCTGGTGCTCAAAGAATACCTAGAATGACTATGACTAGGACCCTTGAAAAATTGCATATGAGATATAAGTTGAAATTGAAAAGTGTTATTAGTAAAATTCCTTATAGGGTTGCTATTTGTTCTGATATTTGGTCTGATAAATTTTATCCATCGTCATTATATTGCTGTTACATTGCATTGGATTGATTATTCATGGAATTTAAATAAATGTTTAATTGTTTTTCATAGATTTAACCGTCAACATAGTGCTACTAATATTGCTAAGGCTATTATTAAAATTTGCAATCATTTTAAAATGCTTGATTAAAATTTTTCTATTAGTTTTGATAATGCGAGTGCTAATACGGCTAGTATTAGATAATTAATTCAAGCATGTAATCCAACCTTGCATGGTAAATATTTTCATACTCGATGTATTGCTCATATTTTGAATTTATGTGTTCAAGATGGACTTAGAATATTAAATAACTCAATTCAACCTATTCGTGATGTTGTAGATTATATTCATGGTAGAGTTAGAGTTAGACGTAGGTGGGAAAAATTCTGTAGGGAAGCTAGTGTGCATCCTAAAAATTTTAACTTAGATGTGCCTAATAGGTGGAACTCTACTTATGAAATGCTTTCTGCAACTTTTGAATATCGTGAATTATTATGTTCTTTTTTTGCTACGCATATTGAATCGTTTATTTTATTATCTTCGTATTGGGATGATTGTATTGAATTAATGGAGCTTTTACAAGTTTTTCAATATGCAACAAAAGATTTATCCGGTGTGTATTACCCTACTGTTTGCAAATTTATGTATCATTGTTGTTTAATTGCTGCAAAATTTAATGTTTGTAGTCATAAACCCGATTTACAAGATATGATTCTAGTCATGGTAAAAAATGGCTTAAATATTTTGATCATGTGACTAATATTTTTTTGGTTGCAAAAATATTGGATCCTACTTTTAAACTAAGTGCTACTAACGATATGATTGACATGTATTACAAGTTTTTGTCTACTATGAGTTTTACAGGTTCCGATCCCGATATACATGTGCCAACTGCTGAAGAAATGAAAACAGAAATTTATGAGTCTATATATTCACTTTATAGAGAATATGAGTTAAAATATGCTGATAGTATAACTCGTCCAACCAGTCGTTCTTCAGGTTCTAGTAGTTCTTTTTCGTTAGAATTAAATACTTCATCTTCACGTGGTAGTGCTTTACAAGAATTCCAAAAAAAATTCCACAGTAGAGGAAATACTAGGCGTAGTCAAAATGAATTAGATATGTATTTGCAAGACCCTGTTGTGCCCCCCGATGATGAAAATGCAGGTCCCAACAATTATGATGTTCTCAAGTGGTGGTCCCGAAATCAAGAGCGGTATTCTTTGCTTGCAATTATGGCAAGGGAGATTTTTGGAGTCCCGACATCAACGGTAGCGGTCGAGCAAGCTTTTAGTGAATCCGGTTACATGTTGGACAAACGGAGATCAAATTTGACACCGGATCACCTTGAAGCTCAAATGATGTTGAAGGACGAGTCCAAAGCCGACCTAAGAGAGCAAGAGAACCGTTGGGACGACTTGATGGATGGCCCGCTCATTGAAGTTGGCTCGGAGAGTGAAGCCGAAGGAGGGAGTCAAACCGGAGATGATTGGGACGACGACTTCGAATTCTAGACTCGCCAAGGAAAAAAGGTAAAATGAACTACGAGGGCTTTGATTCCAAGGTAAGGGATACGTAGGCAGCTTCATATGAAGTGCAAGCCCAAATTTCAATTATTTCTTTTTCCCCCCTAATTTCTAAATTCTAAATTAGCTCAAATTGTAACTTGTAAATTGTAATTTGTAAATTGTAAATTTGTAAATTGTTATTTTATATTTTCATAGTTTGATTAATTTACAATTTGTATTTTGTAACTTGTTATTTGTAAATTGTAATTTGTAAATTTGTAAATTGTAATTTCATATTTTCATAGCTTGATTAATTTACAATTTGTATTTTGTAACTTGTAATTTGATAAATTAAATTGTATTCTCAATATTCTTGTAAGTTGTAACTTGTAAGTTTTATAACTTGTAAATTGTAAGATATAAATTATAATAATAAAATTATATAATAATATCAAAATTCAAATAAACTTGTGTTTTGTCATACTTCTTAGTTTTTAACTTGTAAATTAGTAATTTTATCAATTTAGTACTTAGTAGTTTTTCGTCCAATCGTCAATTCGAGTTCGGAGAGATAGAGGAAAAAAAATAAAAAAAAATAAAATCGGAAATCGGCGGTTAACTGGATAACCACCGGTAACCGGCCAAAACCGGCCGAGGTCAAAACCGGCGGTTCCGGTTAACAAACCGGAACCGTCAACCGTCTACGCATGGTGCGGTTCCGGTTCCACCGTTCCGGAACCGCCTAACCAGCGGTTTCTAACCGGAACCGGCCAGAACCGGAACCGTGGGCATCTCTAATTCCATGACAACCTTGGTTCTCTTGTTGAACACGCGATAAGCTCAGCTATTTCTTAAATATCCAAGAAATATACATTCATCTCATAGCATCAAATTTAGTGAGATAATCTCTATCTCTCAACATGTAGCATGTACTTCCAAAAATGTGAAAATATTTCACGTTTGGTTTCTTCCCTTTCCACAGCTCATAAAGAGTGATTCTTGTCTTGGGTCTGAAGTACACCCGATTTATGACATGACATGTGGTGTTAACTGTCTCCGCCCAGAGGTTGTCAGGCACACATTTTGCCTTCATCATCACTCTACTCATTTCTTATAGAGTTCGATTCTTTCTCTCAACAACACCGTCTGTTGTGGTGTTTTAGGGGTAGAAAATTCTTGACCGATGCCTTTTTCTTTGCAGAACAATTTGAAGAACACATTTTTAAACTCACGACCATGGTCACTTCTTATCCTCATAACATTTGTTCATTTCTCAACTTTGAGCTTGAGACACAACTTCTTGAACATGTCAAAAGTTCCTGCCTTGTCTCTAAGGAACTCCACCCATTAGAATCTTGTGTAGTTATCCACACGCACAAAAATGATTCTCTTCCGACCAATGCTTTCAGTTTGAACTGGCCCCATCAAATCCATGTGTAACAGTTCCAATACACTCGAAGTGGTAATCTTTTTTACAAATTTATGAGAAATATGGATTTGTTTACCAATTTGGCATGGACCGCACACTTTTCTTCGTTCAATGTTCAGTTTAGGAACACCCTCCATAGCTTCAATTTTCATAAGTCGCTGCAGATTCTGATAGCTGATATGGCCAAGTTTTTCATGCCACAAGTTTGTTTCACTCAGCTGAGATCGAAAACACGATCTATTCATATTAAGAAGATAGCAGTTGTCACGTGATATGTCACCATCCATCAGGAGAACACTTTTCCTATCTTTAACTAGACACTTGTCTCTTGAAAAGTGAACAACGAGACCTTGTTCACAGAGCTGACTAATTCTAATTAGATTAACTTTTAATGCTTCCACAAGCAAGACATTTTCCAAGCTAGGCATGCTAGGAACATTTAACTGACCATGTACAAGAACACTTCATTTAACTCTATCTCCAAATGTAATAGATTGATACGAACAGTCTTGTTGAAGATTGATCAATATGCTTACATCTCCAATCATGTGTCTTGAACACCCGCTATCGAAATACTAACTGCTCTTTGTATTAATGTTGAGAGTAGTGTGAACCATGTAATTTATGTGGTTGTTCCTAGATGTGTCTCTGTCATTGTTCCTTTTAACATACTGATCTAGTTGAGACAAACATCTCCTTCTCAATCTTCTAAGATTGTTGAGATAATTTCTGCAGTGTGGATGAATGTGTCTAGGTTTCACACAGAAATGGAAAACAGGGAATGTCCTTTTAGTGGACTTCTTCGGTCATGGTGACTTCTCTATATAAATGCTCTTTGATTCAGCTTTAGGTTCTGGAACTGTCGTATCTTTTGTTCCTGACGTTTGTCTATAACAGAACATATCATTAGTTTGACTGCCATTGTAACCAAGCCCAGTATGATCCGGAGGGTTCTTTTCTTTGGACAAAATTTTATCTAGCTGAGATGATCCATAGTTCATCATTTTGACTAGCTTCTTCAAATGTTGAAGTTCACCACTCTGTGCTTGAGCACTATTCCTAGACTGCGACAGTTCATCTTGGAGCTCCTTAAGTCCGATGGTGAGATCATCTCTTTCATTAATGAGGTCGGAATTTTCTTTAAGAAGGTCTTCATTGACTTTAACCACCATGATCCAACTAGAATGCAGCTTTTTATATGCCTCCATAGCTAACTCTTCCGAAAATTCTTCATCATCACTACATTCTAATTTTTTCTCGAACACATTTTCGAAAACAGATGCAGGAACAAACTCCTTAACAAAATATGTCATCAGAGCAATATGATTGCTTACACATTCTTCATCACTTCCACTCTCATCAGGATCATCGCTGTCACTTAAGGTAGAACTGTAGGATTTGTTCTTCCTTTTTAGAGTGTTGGCACACTTAGCCTGGTAATAACCAAAACCTTTGCATTCTCTACACTTGACCTCTTTATGTTTTTCTTCATTAGCATCCCCACCCTTGGTTTTTCGGGATTTAGAGAAACTATTTTTGACAGGATTATTTAGAGTAATCGACTCTGCTAAATTGGCTTTGTCAGGAACATCGCTGGGAACTTTAGTACTGGAACCAGCCTGAAAAGTAATACTTTTCTTTTGCACAGTTTCTTCTTTTGTTAGGCCCATTTCAAAAGTTCGTAAGGGCCCCATCAGTTCTTGCAACTTCATTTTGCTCACATCTTTGGCTTTTTCAATGGTCGTGACTTTGTAGGCGAATCTCTTGGGCAGGGAACGAAGAAATTTTCGAACAAGTTTTTCTTCAGAAATAGCATCTCCCAGAGCAAAGCTTTTATTGGCACTGTCACAAATCTTGGCATTGAAATCTCCTAGCTTCTCTGCTTTATCCATCCTCAGATTTTCGAATCTGGTGGTGAGTAACTGCATTCGTGAGGTACAGACACTATTTGTCCCTTCATAAGTGGTCTGCAGAATGTCCCACGCATCCTTAGCTTTGTCACATGTGGAGATAAGTTTGAAGACATTCATGTCAACAGCCAAAAAGATAGCATTCATGGCCTTGGCATTCAACCCCATGATCTTGTAGTCATCATTGTCCCATTCTTTCTCCGGCTTCTTTACAACATCTCCATTCTCATCTTTCTTCGTGGGAGGATTCCAGCTTTTAGTCACCATCTTTCAGGCACGTTCATCAATGGAGTGAATGAACGCAGTCATCCTGGCCTTCCAGTAGGCATAATTATTGCCATCAAGGAGCGGGGGTCGCACTGTCGACACTCCTTCTTTCATCGTGTCCATCTCGGCAAAACAAACATAAAACACGGATTAATAAACTCAAGATCACACCTGTGTAACTAGTGACCCGCTCTGGTGCTAATTGAAAAACTACAATCCGTGCAAATGTGTGTTTAATGATACTGCATGCAAGTGTTCTTGAATATGGCAGGAACAGTGACAAGAATAATAAATAAAATACAGTAAAGGAACGCACGAGATTGGTAACCCAATTCGGTTAATAAACCTACTCTAGGAGGACTTCGCCCAAACTTGAAGATTCGTTCATTATTCCTTCATGAAGAATATTGAGGAACTTATACATACAGGACTCCCTCCTTATGACGCCCGTTCTTCTTCACGAATTCTTTGATGAACAAAAGCTGAGAGATCCCCTCACAACCGTGACACTAAACTCCCTCTAGCTACCCACGACTTCAACTTACAATCTCTCCCGAGATTACGTACAAAAAGGATTAAAAACCTCTCACGTGTTTCACTCAAAAACACTCAATGCTAGACTACCACGTTGAATAATTTAAGGAACAACTTCTACCTATTACAATAATCACAAACCAACGACTCTCCAACACTATCTTTAGAGAATCAAATATGTGCGCCACCGATTGCATATTGAATCGGTCTTCTTATAGCTTCACTTCCTTTGTTGACTTGATCTTCAATCTTCATCAACATGATAAGTGATTTATGGTTTGTGATTCTTTCCATATAGATGTAGATGCTTTCCTTGATGATGAGGGTTTAATTCAACACAACATCTACTCCACAAAGCAATCAAACGATCTGATCTTGGCTTCCAAAACGCGTCCGCACAAGATCAACTCAATATGGAAACTGCCATAAATATAACTCTTTGGGAATGTGCTTGGAACATTAGAGCGAACAGTTCACCAACTGTTCGTTAATTTGCACAGCGGAATCAACACAGTACTTCAAGCACATTTACTCGAACACTTCGCCGAACATAAATCGCCAAAACAAACTTAGTGCTACACAATGACACTAACATGATTTATATTGTTAGATAAATTTAAATTCAGTTTTATGAATGGAGATTATTTCAAAATGTATATAGTTTAGTTGTACACTTATTAATTAAGTTTCATTCTATATAATCAGAGTCTATACATTTTGTTTAATATTTAATGTCAAATCTTAAATAGTAAAAAATAATTATAAATCATAATTGGTTAAATTGAATCCTAATTAAAAAGTATAAAATTAAACTAATTAAAACATAAAATAAAAATAAAGAAAAACAAATAAACTCGATCGCGTTGAGAAGACCTGAGCCGGCCATATTTTGGAATATATACTTATTTTTGCGTACAACATTTGTAGTGAAAGAACAATCAATATCATCATTTTTACAGTATAAAAGTTTCAAATCACAACGACATATAATTGTTGAGACAGCTACGTACGTACTGACCACGACTAAACGCAGAGAAGATATATTATGTAAATGTGTGTGTGTGTGTGTGTATATATATATATATATATATATATATGTATGTGGGTAGACTGTTGAGAGTGTAGTGGTAGTGGAGGTTAGAGAGAGAGAGATGGGAAGAAAAGGACGAGTAAAGCAAGAAGACAGGTTGAGATTCTCTTCACCACTGAAAAGGATAAAAGAATGCTGCTTCGAACATCGCAATTCGCAGCAAATGGCAATTGGCTTTGGCCCCTCATTCTTCCAATGGTGCGCACCTTATCCATCCCCCCACACACACATATGCCTAAATACTATTACTTTAGATCAAATCTTGATATAAATAAATAATATTATATCAAAAATAAAGATACAACATGAAAATTAATCATGTCAGATAGTGCAGTGCATAGATACTAGATATATATAATGTTAACTCATAATGTAGATGGGAAATATAATTCCAAGACTCAATCAGTCTTCTTACTTTTAGACTGCTTCCAAAACTGCAGAAACTAATTAATTGTTAAAATATATAAAAATTGAGTTATGCACTTATGCTCAGCTTGTATATTTGCGTATAATATACACAAAACAACTGTATATACTTATATGAAAACTACTTTTCCTGAGAACGAGAGAGAAAGAGAGAGAGAGAGAGAGATGTTGATGGAGTGAGACAATGAGTGTTCCAATGGGGATAAAGAAAGGTCCATCTCATGTGTCTCTGTTTGGCTCTGTTTCTCTCTCTCTCTCTCTTTGCTGTCCATCTAACTCTCTCTCTCTCTCTCTCTCTCTCTCTCTCTCTCTCTCTTCATAGTTTAATTGTAGGCCTTTTTCCTTCTGCTCAGATTCCTTTTTCTTTCTGCCACGCAAATTGAATCAAAAGGTTCCTTTGTTTCTACATTCTCTCCAGCTATCATCGTCTCACATTTCCTTCTCAACCCCACCTCCCTCCCTCTTACACTGGACCATTTGTTTCCCCATATTTGCTTATACGTTCTCTCTCTTTCTCCGTCTTTCTTTTCCTAACTCCCTATATCTTATATAAATTCCACTTATCTTAATTACTTTATCATTAACTAAATTACCAAACTACCTATTTAAATCATGCGTGGACGCTTTTTAGCAAACTTTGTTTCTAAAATGCCCTTTTCTTGTAGGATAAAACTTTACAATTATACAATGCAAGACTTTATTGTTGGGGGGAAAATATTTAGACTAACATATGTTGAATTAGAGGGACAACTAGGATTCTAAGCGATTTGACACGGCACTAGTGGGCCATCGAACTATTGTCAGGCAAGAGTGAGTAGACTCTTGAACTTAAGACTGCCCACATCAGTGACATTCACCCAACCCAACTTTCAAATAAAATATTAATTTCTCTCTCCTCCACATCCACAACCCCTAATATTTTAAAATTTGTATTCCATCAGTGACACTCATCCAACCTGATATTCAATTAAAATATTAATTTCTCTTTCTTTCAATCTACATAAAATATTTATCATTTTATTTTTTAAATAAAATATTATTAATAATAATTTTTACTATATTTAAAAAATCAAAATTAATTTATTAGATACATTTTTTAAATTCATAATTAAAAAAAATACTCATAAAATTATAAATTCATAATTTACTTGACAACAAAATGAAAATTACAAGAGTTGAAACAAAATAAAACATAATTAAATAAACTCCAATTAGAAAACTTAAAATTCTAAATTACGGGTACATGAGATGTAAATTACATATTCAACTAGTGCCAAATGTGCTCGATCAATTATATAAATTATTTAAATTTTAAATTAAATAAATTAATATTGATTTTTTTTAATTATGTAAATTATTGATTTTTTTTAATTATATAAATTATTTAAATTTAAATAAAACATAATTAAAAAACTTTGAATATTGATTTTTTTTAATTATATAAATTATTTAAATTTTAAATTAATATATATATATATATATATAAAAATTAAGTGACACTCAATTAGAGGGTGCCACGTGTACAAAAGTCATGCCCAAGCTCAAAGGCGGACAGCCGACCGAGTCGGCACTTTTCATGACTTTTTGAATTTTTTTTTTTAAAAGTAGGTTTGGCGTTTTGTGGTGACACCCGGATGGGTGTCACCGATGGGAATAGCCTCTACCGAATTGTGATTCATGCGATAATCATACGGCACAATGTGGGTATGTTTGGAAAGTTCTTGTTGCGAGTGACTTTGTAATGGCACCCCAACTCTCAAATTGACTTTGTAATTTGGATAGAGAAATTTTCGAGTAGTAATTTTGGTTTCTATTCGACAACCAATATTAAAATTAAAGGATGAGTTTGAAACTTCAGAATAGGGATTGTTTAACCTGTAATGACAATTTATGCAATGTAATGTGCAATATATAAACTGATTCTCAATTTGCTGAGATGGAATTGAAAATTAAGAATAACTTATTATTATTATTATTATTATTATTATTATTATTATTATTATTATTATTATTATTATTATTATTATTATGTACACGTAGTGTTTTGGTCTTCAACAACAAAAGACTCGAATCATAATATTTATTCTTTCTACATAATTATCAGCATGAGATCACAAGGTACCAATCATTTAAAAGATCTACGATTTCGAAAGTTCACGAAGAAGAATTCAGGTGCAATTATGTATCAATATATTATCAGATTATCAACATAAAATTATTGCACCTAGAGTATGAAACTGGATTAAAACATGTCTTATTATTTTTATGTGTTTAATTGCTTAACTTTATGTCATAAAATCCAACCTCGTTCAAATTGCGAGTACATAGTTAGACTTGTTCACAGCCTAATAAACTTTACATCTTATAGATCAATATTTTCAAATTTAGGAGTGGAATGGGACCAAACGGTCCTATAGATGGATATGAGTATGACAAGGGTACTTAGCCAGTTAGCCTTAGGTTGAATTTGGTGGAGAATATTGAATCTAAGAAAGTCATTTAGATATTAACGATGAATAGCTCAAGGTAGGTTGTGAAGAATTTGAAAATCTTGTAATTCAAACTTATCCAAACAAATTAACAACTAATTTATTGCAACACATTGTATGTTTCTAGGAGGGTTGAGAATTTTGACACAGAAGACAACACATAACTCAAATTGACAGTCGCTAGTCTTTAGCTCTATACTTTCTAGAGAAAAAAGGGTATAATAAAATACCTATATCATTTATTTCTAAATCGTGTTTCATTCTCTATTTTAGAAATAATATTTCTCTAAAGAGGTATTTGATTCCCTTCACCATAATCAAACTTGTCTTGTAGGGCAAAATGCGTCAAATCTCCTTGTGTTATTTAAATATTGCATGATTTTTTCTTGTACTTGTTAAAATAAACTAAAACCTTTTATGTTCTTAAAAAGTATGCACAACTTTTTTTTTTTTGGATTAAAATGTCCTTATCTACTTAGTCTTGAGTGCTTCAATTTTGCTTGAAATTAATATGAGTATTTTGGGAAAAAAATTAAAGAAATGGAAGTTGTGCATATTTTATAAAAACATCAGGAGGTTTGGTTTTATTTAAAAAATACAAGCAGATTTAGTGAAAAATTTCGATAACACAATGGTTTTGCATATTTTACCCTATAAAACGGCATATAAAAAAATCACATTTTCCGTCGCTAAACATCAACAATCCGTCATTAAAATAGTTTAACGATGGATCGAGTCCGTTATTAAAAACCTTAGCATTAGCCATTTTAACAGCAAAATTAATGACGGAAAAAAGAAATTGTCTAAATTGCCTCCAAATCAGTTGTCTGAAAATAAATAAATAAATAAATATAGCGATGAATTAACGACGAAAAATCATGTCGCTAAAAATATAGAAAAACATAAAAAAAAACATAAGGTGTACGCATGAGCACCCGCCACATAATATTATTCTAACGATTGTTGATTGCGAGATTCTAACCTCCACACCTCTCAAGTCAAGAGAGCATAGCTTTATCCTATGTAGCAAAACCAAATGGCTAATGTATATTTATATTATAAAATACATACAAATAGCCGTGCTTTATTTATTTAAATATCTATTATAATCTTTTAATATTGTATGTTTCTTTTAAAATATAATTATATTACATCATTTATTTAATGTTAGATTATTTTAATTAATTTTTTCCAATATTATATTTTTTTATAATTAATAATATTTATAAAAATAAAATTAAAGTGATAAAAAAAATTATAAAGTAGTAATTTAAAAATAAAACCAATTAAAAAATAATAAAAAATTATAAAAATGAAAAATGAAAAAAAATTAAAAATTTAAAAATTTTAAAAAAGTCATTTCAAATTCATCCTTATGTAGTAATTGAAAAATGAAAGAAATAAAAAAAACATTAAAAAAATAAGAATTCAATTTAGCAACAGGAAAATTTTGTCGCTAATATAAAAAAATAAAAAATTAAATGTTTAACAACAAATTTTCCCGTTTGTCACTTAGCAACGAAATTATCCATCGTTAATATAAAGAAGTTAAAATTCGATGTTTAATTACGAATTTTTATGTCACTATATAAGTTGCAGACGGAAATCTGTTATTAAACGTCTCAATCTTAATCCATTTTTAATTTGTCAGTAATCTAACAACGGAAGATAAGTTATCGCAAAGTCTGTCATTAAAACACAATTTTCTTGTAGTGATGAGCATCGTTTTTCTAATAATTCTTGAAAAATCACATAATGTATGCCTCCCATCACATAGCACACGACACATTATGACACATCGTTAGAGTATTTCCTTGATGATTTAAGTTGAATCCTTCATTGAAATATGATTATTTTTTACTCAAATTCGACATTAGTTCAAATATTGCATTTATTCTGATGATCCCAAGCAAGTGTTTAAATGGGGTGAATAAAGACGCACACTCTAGAAAACACTTAACCAATTTTTTGGGAAATAAAGGGCTCTGAGCTGACCTAATGAGCAAACAGAGAAAATACAAGTAACAACAAATAATAAAAGTAGTAAACAACGTCAGGTATTATACAGGTTTGAATCGAAAGATTTTACATCATCTCTTCTTCTAGAGCTGGAAAGGAAACTATACTTTCGGAGTACAACTCGAATTACAAAGCTAAAGGTGGCCTCTCACGGTTGCAACTCACAAACTGAGTAGCTATTTTGGGGTTCTAACTCTCTTTCAAGTACGAAAAACCATTAACTCACGCTCTTTTCTGTAAAGCTAGGCGCTTTTGTAACTAAAACTAGGATTTTATATATCCTAAAGATTTTGGTACTTGAATGAAATTACAACAGTCTCCAAATAAAGACAGGACTCTAAGAATAAATCTTGAAAGTTTGAATGCTTGAATTGCTTGAAGGCTCTTAGAATGCTTGAAAACCGTAACTCTTAAAATGAGCATAGGAATTCAAACTATCCCTTGATGAACAATTTGAATTCTCGTACTTTGAAAGTCGTTCTTTTGTCTTTATTTCTGCAGCCCTGACATGGGTTGATTCTCAAGTATTCTTTGATTAGCTCTCCTTTAATACAGTTTATCTTCTTCTTCCTTGGTCTTCACAACCTTTATCTTCTAACTTTGATGTTCTGACCTCGGAGGTTTTTTTCCTAAAAAATGAAATTTGTCCCTGATATTTTTAAGATAATCATCATTTAGTCTTTTGGCTCGATTTTCTGAACTCTTCCGATTTATCTTATGCAACTTGTCAGAACCAATGGAACTCAGTTTCCACTGACTCTCTATCAACTATGGATAGATTTTTCACATTTAGATCTTCAACTAATAGTGTAAGTTGGTTCCTTCAACTCAAATCACCTCCATTCTTTCCTTTCTTATGTTCTTCTAAACTAGTCAGGGGCTCTGATTTCTTTCTTGAATCAGTTGCATCGATTAATTGGTCCGCTAACTTCTAAGTTAGAGTTGGTCGACCAGTTGCACTGGCTCCTCTTGCTGGAACTTCCCTCTGTCTTGCTGTTTGTTCAGTTTCTTAAGAATAACTCTTGCATGACACTTGGTTAAATTTTGACAGCAATCATACCCAACATATTATGTACAGGATAAAAAAAAAATTGATTTTAACTTAAACCAATCGAACCGATTAGGATGATTTCAATCTGATTCGGTGCACACCATCAATTGATCGGTTTCAGTTGGGCTTTACTGTTTCAATTTGAATTCGGTTTTGGAGGCACGGTTCGGTCATAATCAAATGCTTACCCCTAGTTTTGTGATTGAAAAAAAAAAGTTGATATTTTTCATTTTTTCTGAAATACAATTTCCCTAATTTCAAGGATCACATAATTTTTTTTCCCTTAGTATTTAGTTATAGCATTTTTTTTGAGATAAAAGTCAAATCCTATGATTGCGGTTAGAAAATCCCCCTAAATCTTGATTAAGATTTGAATTCATATGCTCATCCAGCTGTGATAACGAGATTCTTTACGAATTCTATAGGAATTTATGCTCTCATCAATATCCTCCCAACTCCGAGTTATGTGATCGAATGCCATTGCCTATTGACGAAAAAATATTCGGTAAATATGCATTAATTATTTTATCTTAATTGGACTTTGGATACCATTATTTTAGTTTTTATGATGAGAGTAATCCGAGTTAATTTCGATTTTGATTCCATTGTACATCGGGTATTCCGATTTTGGTCTCGATACTATCATTTTTGGTCTTTTTTCAAAAAAAATCGCCCAGTTTTAGTCTCATAGGTTTAAGAATATCATTTTTTATCCCATGATTTTAAGGCAAAAAAGGGGGACCAAAATCGATACTAACTCTGTTTGGGACCAAAAATGATAGTGTCGGGACCAAAATCGGAATATCCGATATCCTATGGGATCAAAATCGAAATTAACTCAGAGTAATCCACATCTGCTATGATCTGGAAAATTAGGTGTGACAGACGAAAATCTAAAAATATTAGTGAGATTTGAATTTGAAATATTTGGACTCAAGCTCACACCATCACCACTTAGGGTTGTATACGAGCCGAGTACCACCGGGTTCGAACTCAGCTCGTTTAGGTATTCGTGGGCTCGAGCTGTGAACTGAATGGGGCTCGAACTCAACTCAACAAGAAAAAATCGAGTTCGAGCTCGGCTCGACTCGATTATATTAAAATTCGAGCCCGAACTCGAGCTCGACTCGATAATTTAAAATTCAAGTCCGAACTCGGGCTCGGCTCGAACTCTAGCTCGTTTACATGCACAATTATACTATAAGTCACAAGTCATATTATATTCCAATATATTAAGATAATTTATAAATTAATCATTCTATATTATTTGAGACTACTGATTCTTAATTTGCTTAATTATTATTCTTAGTATAGCTTATTAAATGTTACTCTTAATTTTTGTTAGTTTTTTAAATTGATATGTACGTATTAACTAATATAAACTATAGTTATATAAACTATATACTATAATACAAATAGTATATATAACTAAGAATATAAGATTAATTACATAACATTTGTGCTATCTACTAAGAAATAAGAATGTTTTTAATCTTAAATATTTGTTTTCTTAATTTTGATAACAAATTTTTGAGAAATTATTATGTTTTCAATATCATTTATTTCATTTAATATTTTTTATTTAATGAATTGAGAATGATTATTTTGTCAATATTAGTCTTAATTTTTGTTAATTTCCTTTTTCCCTTTTATTGCTATGTACATTTTAACTAATATCAACTATATACTATAATAGATGTTGGTTTATATAACTAAGAGTTTAAGATTAACTATATAATATTGGTGCTAATAATATTGTTACTATTGAACATTTGATTAGTTTTAATTTGTTTTAATTTCATTTTTTCTTAATTACTTTGTTACTTTTGATAATATTAATTTAATATCTTTTATTTAATTTCATGTATCGATATTTAATGATGAATATTATTTGTCAAGTTGTCAATATTAATTTGGCTAGTATACCACCTGTGCGATGCACAGGGGATGTTATTAAAAAAATATTTATGTACAATAATAAAATTATATTCCATCATGAATATCGCGTATAAATATATGAATTATATCGTTTGAATTATAAATTACTTATGTATTTTTCATCATTGGAAAAATCAGCCTTGCCGGCTCTAGCCGTATTAGAAATACCCAAGTTAGTTGTAAAATCGAGAAGGTAGGGTCCTGACTGCTCAGTTGGTCTCGACAATGATTAATAGGCAAATTAGGCATGAATAATTTTTTTCAATTTTTAAAATATTTTTATTCAAAAAATAATTAAATAAAAATTTCAAGGTTTTTCACCCTTTTTATACAACAACCTATATCCCAATGTTTCAATCTACAACCAATGTGGAATGTATAAAATTTATAAAAAGTTGCAGAACTAATTTGAGGTTTCGATTTAAGATTACCCACTCTTTTATACAACTCATATCCCAATATTTCAATTTACAACCGATGTGAGATGTATGGTAAGTGAAAATTTAATATGCAAAATGGGAATATGTAATAATATATTATAAAAAAAATGAAAATGCTCAGGCGAAGACAATCTAAATGGAATTTTATATGCTATTATATGTAACTTTATAAACCCACTTGTGGAGAAACAAAATATCATAGTCCCGATGATTGATATGTAACTTTAGAACTTCACAAATCTACACACACGCGCACACACACAAATGAGGAATGATAGAAAAAAAATATTGAAAAAAAATCAATGCATTATCTTTAAAGATTTTAACTCATTAAAAGAGTTTGGATGTGGATGTTGAATTTTTTAATATATTCAATTAACTAAAAAATTTGAAATAATTTAAATTAATTTTTTAAAATATCTTATTATATTTGTTTAATATATTTAATTCAATTTTAATTCAAAAAAATTTAATTCCTAAAAATTTAAAATGTATCGTATTAAATTAATAAAATCAAATATCAAATATTATACTTGATCTCAATTTGCAGAGATCATTGTTAAACCTCATAACTCATAGTTTGTTCATATACAATATTATTTATTTGTTATTCAATGTTGGATAAATTTTGATTTAAAATTAAAATATATAAGTTTTAACTATTTAAAATATCTTTAAAGTTGAAAACTTAAATATGAAAACTTAAAAATCTTAAAATTATCTAACATTAAAATGATAAGACCAATTAATACATTTCGAGTTTTGTGCATTCAAAATTTATATATATTTAATTTAAAATTTTATATGTAGATCATGATTTTTTAAAATATATTTAATCAATGAGCATTTCTAAATACACTATTAAACTTTCTTTATACACCACTATTACATTTAATTCAGAAATAAATAATTATTAATTTACATAAATATCATTTTTAATTTTAAAAATTACTTAAAAAGAAATAAAATAAAAATAAAAAATCTCCTCCTTATGTATTAAAAGTCATTTATATAAATTCGTATGCATTTTTCATGCATAACAATATTTTTAAGTTTTTTGACGTGTGATGATTTTTGTTTGAAAAATTAAAACCACAAGCCTTAACTATTTAATTTATATATAAAATTGATGACATAAATATATTTAACAATTAATTACCAAGTTCTATTAATACATTTAATTCAAAATTTCAAGTAGATTTAATTTAAAATATTCGATGTGTATATTGATTAATACATTTAATTTGAAAATTTAAATATATTTAATTGAAATTTTGATGTGGATCTGGAATGATTTTAATATATTTAATCAACTTAAAATTTTAAATTTTTTTAAACTAATATATTAGAACATTCACTCATTATACTTAAAAGAATAATAATTAATATAAATTTATGATCCACGTAAAGAAAAAAATAGGTGTTTAGAAAATTCACATATAAATCAACAATTTAAAGGCCACCTAATTTTTTCATTGAATGAACAGAGTAATTTTTGATAAAAAAATAGTATTTTTGCTAAATAAAAAAAATAATTTATAATGTTGAAATTCTAGTATTGAAAGATTATATAATATAAATATTATACTTTTATTTATAGAAAGTGTATTTAGGCGGAAAAACTTATTATTACTATTTATAGTGACTATCTTACTTTTAGATATAATATAGATATAGATTTCATTTTTCCTCTATTACTTTACACAAATTATAAATTTATAATTTATAACTTATAAGAACTAATAATCTAAGATGGACTATAATCTATTTTTTTCCACATCTTATATATATTCTTATAAGTCAATGACTATATACTAGAATACTAATCGATAGACGGTGGTATATATAACTAAGAGTTTAAGATTAATTTTCTCTTTTCTTTAATTTCTTCTATACTCATCTACTCTTGTGCTAAGCATCTGATTTCTTACTTTCGATAATATTATATTAATATTATTGATTTCATTTCATATTTACTATTTAATGAATTGAGAAATATTATTTTGTAAATATTATTCATAATTTCTCTTATTACTTAGTATTTATTATTGAGCGTTCAATTTCTTAATTTTGATAATATTAATATAATATCATTTCACATTTCATATTATTATTATTATTATTATTATTATTATTATTATTATTATTATGTAAAATTGTAAATAAGATAACTATATTGTATATATAAATATACAATATGTATATATATAGTTCATTAGTTTGTCTGTTTATGTATATAATTGTTACTCTTTATCATTGATTTCTTAATTTTAATATTATTAGTTCAATAGTTAATACCATTAATTTCGTTTTATTTTTAATGAGAAGTATTAATTTTACAAAAGTTACAATATAAATAAATAATATTTTAAAAATTACAAAAATAGTATGTGTCTCGAGTTCTAAATCGAATAGCTTGTGAGCCCGGCTCAACCTCAAATCATTTAACTACTCGCGAGTTAGGCTCGCGAACTGTCACACGAGCCCAACTCGAGCTTGGCTAGTTTAAGTACTCGTGAGCCAGACTCGTGCTACAGCTCGTGAGCCAGACTCGAGCTCGGCTCTTTTAACCATTCGTGAGCCGGCTCACGAGACAGTTTGTGAAACGGCTCATTAAAAAGCTCGAGAACCTCACGAGTCGAGTTAGCTCGCGAGCTCGACAAGCCCAGCTTGAGCTCGCCTCGAAAAAATGGTGAGCTCATTTAGCAAGCTCGAGCTTGGCTCGTTTAATAAACGAACAAGTCCTGAACGACCATCTTTCAAATCGATACCCGAGTATCTCACAAGTAGTTTGGCTCATTTCCGGCCCTACCACCACTATATCATGCCCAAAGGGACGCTATTATTTTAGTTCATCATTTGGAAAGGAGGGAGATGTTCGGCATCCATTTTTTCAAATGAATTTTAGAAATTGAAAATAGAAATCAAATTACAAATTCTTATGATTGGCAGACATCATTTTTTTTAGGATAATTACCCTTTTAAGAGTGAACTTTATTAAATTTGAAATTTTAGACGAGGTAGATTTTATTTTCTTATGATAATTTGGTGTTATTTATGGCACTTTACAGTTTTCAAGTACTGTGGCAGGTTGCCCTAGTTTTCACGGGTTTTTTTTTAAGGCTAATTACCAAAAAATTCACAACTTTTGAATGAATATATAATTTAAATATTATTTTTAAAATTTTGTAATAATAACTCAATCTTTTGTTTTGTAGTAAACTTGACAACTTTAAAATTATGGTGTGTTTCTAAATACACCACCAATTTTACATTATACACAACCATTAAAATTAACTTAAAATAATTAATTACTAAAATACTTAAATACCATTTAAAAATAAAAATATAAAATCCTTCTCCAACACATGGACAAACTTGTTGCTTACTTCAACGACCCTTCTCTTTATGCCATGGCCGATGACAGCGGCAAAGACTGGCCGATCACGTTTGCAGTGGTGCCAAACGAGATGTCGAGTGTGAATTTCAAAGAGAAAAAATCATAATTTGGTTATCGTCAGCTATGTGGTGGACTGCTCCAGCTGGTCAGAAAAAAAAATGACATAAGAGGTTTCGGCTTGGCAGAGGGTCGGAGTCCTTGCTGCTCTTGCTGTTAGGAAATTTTTTATTTCCTAAATAATCTATATATGGGTAACATATTTTTATGTAATTATATTTGCTATTTAACTATTTGTGAACTTAATTAAATGGTCTTAATAAGGTAATAGTCCATGGGCTGCGCAATTGATATGGAATTAATGAGTAGATACCAAATACTATTATAATTAGGTATTTATTGGTAGCCTAATTAAATAGTATATATAGTCCCCTTGGTTATAGTCCCCGATATACTAAATCGAACATAGTTTTTACTTCTTCCCATCTGGAAGAAAACGAAGGTCCCATAAAAGGAATAAGGAGATTTAGTTGAGGAATGTCATAATATTTTGCATCAAGATTTTTAATCTCAATGGATTCAGGTATTCCTATAATCTTTGACAATCTTGTGTGATGTCATGTTCCTAGAATATTGTATGATCTAGGATAGTTGAATTTATATTAATTGATCTATAAATTCTTATAAGTGGTATCAGAGCAGGCTAGATTAGATTGTTGGGATATATGGAATTGAATTTTCATATTATGTGTTGGGTTTTTTTTCGAATTAAACCACCGCAGGATCATTTGGTTGTTCATTAATCCGTGTTCATGCAAATCATAATTTTATGTCACATGCATGTTTATCACAGTCTAATCAAAAAACATGCAGAGCAGATTCAAATCTAATAAAGCGGAAGACATAGAAACGAATCTACTTACAAATCGATAGACGGTCTGTGGACAAGATTAAAGATCTAATCTTGCTGTTGAATGAATACTGTGACAGGCGCCACCTAGCTCAAAATCGACCACCACAAATTCTACTCCAAGATCTTCTGTTGTACTCCCGGACTGTATCTATATTCAGAGTGGGCTGAAATCTACTAGATAGGGTTGTGGAATCTGTGGATAACTTTGAGAGACAAAGAGGGGCTGAATTATTAATACCAAATTTTCGCCCCCCTTCCCCTATTTCTAGGGAGGTGGGCGAAAATTACATGTCCAAACCCTACTGGGTTTGGGCCTCTATCTCAAGTTCAATATCCAACCCATTATCAGTCAAGTGGGCTACAACAGGGATCTAGAAGAATATTAAATTGGCCCACTAATTTATTTAATATCCAATATCCAATAAACTTAGGATATAATTAAAAAAATTAAGTTTTACTTTTATTCCACTAAAGAAGTAAAACTGACCTACCAATTTAATACATATTTACGAATATGCTTTCTCCTTTAGTCCAACCATTCCCCGTGTTTAAGATATAATATTCATTAATTATGTCAGCCTCTGACAGCTATAATTAATTAACATCTAAAACCTTGAGTAGTACCACACAAGCTTTATTCATGTACGGAATAAATTCCACCTGCAGGGTTTCAACACGAACTTGTGTTTCCTCAAGAGAACATCATCAACCTGGCGCAACAGGACACGGTGCTCATGCATACTGCTCGAGACATCACGTATAGATTGTTATTACCCAAGATATCGAATTCGATCCACGAAAAGATCTTACTCATTGATAAATCAAAGTAATAAACAACACACACATATGCTCGCCAATATCACATGAGTTCAGAACCCGAACTCTGTGGATCTTTATTCTCTCAGTAACTGGGTCAGAGACAGAGAATAGTATCCTATCGTGATCCTCCTCAATACACTAACGAGTGTACTAGAATAATCAGTTAGTCAAGATAAACTAACTTATCAGATTATTCTACGGTGTACTGATGGTGTGTTCAGGACCATCTAAGCCGTGAGCTCTTTAATACATTACAAGGTTCTAATAATATGATCTTACCGTGTGACTCCCCACACCATATCATCTACAATGTAAGTATATGAAACATTGCATAAAACAATTATAAAATATAATCTAAATGCAAACAGTGACTGCAATAACTTTCATTTTATATCATCATATCATTATAAAAGTATACAAAGATAAGTCTTCCAGTATACAAAACTAACATTATGTTCATTAAACGTCTACATGTCATAATATTGAAAATAATTGTTGACGTACATTAAAATTTACGTGAATTACAAATTCACATATGTGAATAACAATATTCAATCATTGTTTTAATGCCATGTTTAAGGTTGGATATCAATTAGTTAATGTGCTTATGCATATATATTATTCATGTGTTCTGGTTATTAATGGGCATGGTCGTAAATTATTAATATTGATCATTTGTGATTAAATATGATTGCATGAATTTGTGAATAAATGTGAATTATTGAGAATATATATATATTTTTTTGTTCTCAATGTATGGTGAATTTATGAATTCAACTTTGGTTTAATGCTTATGGGGTTGCATTATTTGGATTTGTTTTGGTTAATTAATTTTTTGAATTATTTGAGAATATTGTTAAATTCGAAATTTTGGGATTTTGGAACCATGTGATGCTGACCAAATTCCAATTGTCTGAAGAAGTGGATTCAATTCAGTCAATTTATTGAGGGATACTGATGGGATATTTTTTTACGGCTCCACAGTGGTCGAGATGGAGAGTTTACGGAAGATAAATCGAAGCGCATTGCTGAGTATATAAAATAATATAAATATCTATATTTTTCTATATACTTCAATTCTAACTAAAAAAAATTCAGACGGAGGTGCGTACACCAGTTGGAAGGACCAAGAAGAGGCGTGTCTTCGGCCTTGGAAATATGTCACATTTGTACGCTGCTTCGAGTGTAGACTCACAGAGTACATCACAAGTTAACACTATTGTGATTGGCAACTTCGAGGACCATCAGAGCTTCAAGACCGAACTACGAGAGTGTCGGGAGCAATTGCAAAGAGAACGAGATGATGGGCGTGAGGAGGGGCGTAGAGAGGCTGAACTTCGGCTCGAACTGCTGTTGGAACAACAACAACAACAACAACAACAGATACAACAACAACAGATGCAAGAAATGCAACAACAATAAAGGGCAATGATCAAGTCTTTACTCTCAGGACAGATGAACGGTCAGTCCTTTACGCACTCCTCCACCTAGTTAGTTTGTGATGCTTGGTATTTAGATTGAACACAATCTTCTTCTATTTGGTACGGATATTTGGAGTTTTCTTGATGTTGGAGTTTTATATTTTGGTTTAATATTGCACTTTGGTTCTGGCTATATTTTTTGGAATTAATATTAGACTTTTGTTTGGGTTATGTTTTTTAGATTTAATATGGGAATTCTACGGCCACTGATGTTGGATATTTAGGTTTTTAGAATAGAAATATAATTAAAAAAAATATAACAAATATTTAGAGACGGAAAACCTCAGTCGCTAAATTAAGAGACGGACTTGATACGGAAATTTCGTCTCTATGCACTAAATCGGTGTCAAACTTTAGAGACATAAAACATAGGTCGTGAAATTTAGAGACGGACTAGAGATGGAAATTTGCGCCTCTAATCTCAGACGACCATTTCACACGATTAAAAATAACGATGGAATATTTCGTCTCAAGTCTGTCTCTCAACTTAGCGACTAAAAAGTGTCCGTCGTTAAATATTTAGCGATCGCAGTTTCGACGACAGACTTAATCCGTCTCTAGTCATTCGGTACTAAAAGTTATCGACGGAATTTGAGGATTTATAGATGGAAAAGTCCGTCGCAAATCCGGTATTTTCTTGTACTGAGAGAGATGAGAAGGTTTTGGCTTGAGAGACGTAGAAATGATGGCAGTGGCAAGCAATGCCAAGCATTGAGCCATTTTTTTTTATTATTGATTTAAATTGATTTTTTAAAACTAAAGGGCAAAAATGAAAAAAGTGTGGTGTATAAAGAAAAATAATTAAAAGAAAATTGTAATGTTCGTGTATGTAGTAAATGTAGTATATATTATTTCAAAAAAATATATAGTGTATATGAAAAAATAGTGGTGTAAATAGCAATACCCTTTTTCCGATAATCGAAATTATAATATGATAATATTTTTTCCACGTATACAGGTTAATTTAGTTTTGAAATATCAAATATGCGATTGATTATTGTACAACATTAGTTTCTCAGTTGTCGAATTCTTTTGAGGATGTTTATTTCACTAAAAATAAAAATGTGTAGTTATGATTGTTATATTTTAAAAGTCGTATTTAAATTGTAAGATCATTTAAAGGGGTGAACTTTTTGGCAACTAACCTTTTTATTTTTATTTTTAATTTGAAATTTAAGCATATGAAGTTTATTTCATATTTTTAGTGTTTTTGGAAGTTGACATAGTTTACTATACTATATCTTATGTATCTGATCAAATTTTGGTAGTTCCTAACTTTTCGTTGTTTTTTTTATATTATTAATGACACTATCAAATTCTTTATTAATTTGTATAAATATTTGTAGTTTTTTTTTTTGGAAATCAAGAGACTTTTTATTAAACAAACAACTCCCCCAACCAGCGGGGATAATCCTTGTTCCAGGTCAATAACTCGTTACAACTAGCACCAAACCATGCTACAACATGAGTAATCATATTTGCCTCTCTATACATATGTTTAAAATCACATATAAAACCATTAGAATAAAACTCTGCAAGAGGCGGCAATTCATCTTCCAAATAAGAGTCTGTTCCATGATTCCCTTTAATCAGTCAAATTGCCAACAAAGTATATATGAATATTTGTAGATTAATTATACTAATTAGACTAGCTTTAATTAAATATTTTTATGAATATTTTGTACTTTTATAATTTCTCATAATTATCTTAAATAATACAACAACATTAGACTACGGTTGAGCATAATGAAGCAAAAGAAGTGCAGCTATAAAAGAATTTAATTGAGAGTGAAAACAATTCCAACATCTAGTGATCTATATTAGTAGTCATAACATTTAAATTTATAGTATAATGATGCAGTACTTATTTTATGCTCCATCCACAAATTTCAGCCGATGCAGTTAACTGCAATGCATAACTGCATCTCCCAAACTCTACTTTCTCTCTAAAAAATTATTGGAGTTTCTTAATTAAGATCAAAAAGTTTTCTAATTAAGACTTAATTATCAAGTTTTAAAAAATTCGAAAACCAGAATTTAGGGCAATGTAAAACCGCTTAAATTTAACAGGTGACAAAAACCAAGTAATTTAAGAAAAAAAAGTTACGACGTCAAATCAAATTTCAAAAAGTTCATACAGCTAAAATGTATTTATCCCATTTTTTAGAGGATTCTTTTCAGATGAAATATAATAAAAAAGAAAAGACTTGTTTAGTTAACAGAAAAGTAAAATTGTTTGGGAATATGATTTATAGAATTATGATTATGAGAAAAATAAATACTAACATATTATTTTATCTTGTATTTGGAAAATAAGAAAGAAATTGTCATGATTGTCATTATTGTAAGAAATCAGGGTTCGATCCTCAATCTCCTCCCACGATTAAAAAATATAAGAGATAAATTAATAATTAAGAAAATATATAAATAAAAATGTATAAATACAATTAATGCAAATCATTGATCACAAAAAAGTCTGCATTAATTTGCAAAAGTAATTCCATTATAGGTTTTTGGTCGATATCATTTGAAGGCAAATAACTCATGTCGAATTATGTTATTGATTCTAAGGTTAAGTTGTTCGTTGTTTTGAGTTTGTCATACTTTTACCATCAATTGCCAAAGAGATTGTTATAATTAGGGATAACAATGGATAACTGACTATGTGGTCAGGCACCAACAAAAATCACCAACGATGGGTAAGGTAATAACTACCCACTTAATGGGTACGGACACGGGTAATTACCCATAAATTTTGACGGGGATCGGTGCAGGTGTGGGTACCTTAATACCCGACCTGCCACATACCCATATATATATATATATATATATGTGTGTGTGTGTGTGTGTGTGTGTGCGCGCGCGCGCGCGCGCACGCGCGCGCGTGTGTGCGTGTGTGTGATGAGGAATCGACTCAGGACTGTATCTGATTACAACGGGATAAGATGGAAATCCCTAACCCAAATCTCACAACGCAGACGAACCGAAGATCACGAACAATCTTGACCCAACTATGATTGGAAACTTGAACTATGGATTTTAAATAAGGACAACACAAATAGGCATTGGTAATCTGTATAATGAGTCGATAAAAGAATTCACGCAGAATTTAGATAAATTATCTAAATTCTCTACAAAGAAAATATAATTCAATATAAAAAATCAACTCAAAATTGTCTTAAATAATTCAGTGCAAGCCCTTATATAGGTGGAAAAATTAAATCGAAACCCTAACTTGAAACCTAGTCTAAAAAGAAAATAATTAAATAAAAAATCAGATAAATCTGCAATAGTTAAACTAGGCACGACACGGGCCCACTAGCGCCTTCATGCCCTGACTAAAGGAAAACACCCCGCAGTATCGGTGCGGGTCACTCACGCTGCACATCGCGTCTGGCAACGTGACCGACGCACTCACGCTCAGGCTCGTGCTGCAACTCGTGTGTCTCCTCCCGAACACTCAAACTTGATTATCGGCACTCCGATTAGGCTCATATCGTAACGAGTACGGGTATGGATAGTTAAATACCTAAAGAATATGGGGACATACATAGAAGTTGCTACACAACGGGTATTGGGACGAGTACAAATATTTTTTAAAACGTGAGTGTGGGGGCGAGTACCGTAGTACTCTACCCATTGTCATCATTAGTTATAATCATCAAATTTTAGCTAGATTTTGTTTTTCCAATTTTTCATTTTTTTCTTGAAAGTTATAATTTTCTAATAAAAAACTTACAATAATACATAAAATAAATTAAGACATATATATATATATATATATATTAAAAATTGCTTTTCAAAGTTTAACGTTTTTTTTTGTTGAAAAATTACGAATCCATTAATATGAATTTATGAAAATAAAAGATAACGGATGAAGAAATTATATAATGAAATGGTCTAACATAAGATTCATAGAGATAAATAATCAGAATATCTACTATAAACACGTATTCTGAATTGAGAAAATTGTATCCATTTCATTATTTTGAGAAATATAATTACTTTCCACGATCCTAAAAAATTGAACCAAACATACGAATTTAAAAATAAGAAATCATATTACTTTTCTAAGTCATATTCCTTATCAACCAAACCAATCAAAAAGGATGAGAGAGAGAGAGAGAGAGAGAGAGAGAGAGAGAGAGAGAGAGAGAGAGTTGAAGGCAAAATTTATCAATAGTGAAATCTAAGGTAATCCAAAATATTAATTCGATCAAAATAGACATTTTAAATTGTTGGTTCAAATTTTCTGTTACATTCCTATGTGTTTTACTTCGTTTTTCATTATAGAATTTATGATTTTAATACTATTTATTATAAAATAAAAATCAATTCTAACATAAATAGTCATAGACAACATTGATCAATAAAAAAAATAAATTATAAAATTTAATTTTGAATTAATCAACCATAAT
Source organism: Perilla frutescens (assembly GCA_026008535.1). Taxonomy (NCBI): domain Eukaryota; kingdom Viridiplantae; phylum Streptophyta; class Magnoliopsida; order Lamiales; family Lamiaceae; genus Perilla; species Perilla frutescens. The sequence continues at coordinate 21,845,385 of BRKX01000010.1, read as the reverse complement.
AATGAATTATTAATAAAAAAATAAAAATTAAATACTAAAAAATAATTATAAACTCTAATTGAGTGGGGTGAATCTTAAAAAAATTATAAAATTAAACTAAATCACAAAAAATATATATATATAAAACACATAATTTAAAAATGTAACATGGAAAAAAATATAAAAAACATATAATTTAAAAATTTAACACAGACAGTGTAATGAAAAATCTCAGTTGTTAAATTGTTAACTTGTATGATTATGTTTAAATATAGAGTATTATTTCAATCCTGTGATGCCAGGATGTATGAAAACGTCACGCAAATTAAATGTTATATATTATAATGCAGTATATAGTTTTGACTTTCGAGAAATGCAACATGGTGGAGAGGATGTTTTCCCCTAACACCAAGAAACTTCTTACATTCTTGTATTACTTTTTTTGCAACTTTCAATAATATATTTATAATCATGTATGAATTCACATTAATTTAATCCAGCTGTCTTCACATCATTACATTACATTAATCAATAGTGCAAGATGATGTATATTCAACCCTCCTTATTCCTTAACTTAAAAGTATTTGGCAATTTTTTTCAAAAAAGAGTTAGTATTCTTTTTTTATATATAAATAACCTCAATTTAACTTATTTTAAAGCTCAAAGGATTAATCGTCAGAAAAATTGCAGATTGCTAGGGCCCCGTTATGCTTTCCGACTCTTTAGAATTTTTCGCAAAAAACATAAATTGAAATTGCCAATTTAATCTTGATTTGGTTATTAGCTAAAAAAGTTGGTCGTTTTAAATGTATGACAAATCCTTAATAAAACCCTCCATTTCATTCAAGTCAACTAACTTGACTAACACGGTAAATTTGCCAATTTTTTTCATATAAGCTAAGTTATGTCCAAAATTGATAATTTTAAGAAAATTGTCAAAATCTTAAAATGTCTCAACCTTTTGAGCTTTTCCAACCATCAAAGCCTTTAAATATAGATTGCCAAAACATCAATTTAAACTTTTTGAGTCTTTCATAAAGGGGGAAACCTTTTTTTTTCTACGAAAATATTCTAAAATTACCGCTACTTTTCCTCTTTCATTTCTCCAGTTTCACGTATTTCTCCTTTACTAAAATTCGTCATTACAACATCATCTCACTAATATTTTTTTTATTATAATTTTTTTAATAAAAAAATCACATTTTGTGCTACACATTTCAAATTTCACGGAAATATTTAAATCTCACAAAATTCTATAGCAGCAGGAAACAATATTTACCCGAATCATTCAATCATCTTCCCATCAAATGAACTCGTTAAATTCCCTTTCTTAATTGGCATGTGAAGCAATAAATGCATGATAAAAAAAAAAATGAATCCAAAATACATAACTGCAGGAAAAAAAAACCAAGAAATCAAAAGTATGAATTTAATAAAATACAGAACAAGAAAAAGAGATGAAACAATTTGAAACAAGAATGAGAATTCCTTTTGTCTAACACCAGCAACTCCACAGCCCACATCAACATCCCAATACTACACACTCCACCAAAAGACTCAGGAAAGAGAGAGAGAGAGAGAGAGAGAGAGAGAGAGAGAGAGAGAGAGAGAGAGAGAGAGAGAGAGAGAGAGAATTTCAGGAGGAGCCATTTTCGGATCGATCAAAGTGGAGCAGTTGACCACAACATTTGGGGCAAATTTCAAGCTGTTTGGGCACCATATAGTACATTAAGCAGCTCTTGCATCCAGCCACCACAAGCACATTATTATTGTTGTTGTTATTATTATTATTATTATTATTATTATTAATATTATTATTGATGTTGTTGGAATTAATCTCAATCTCATTCCTTTCTTGATAATAACAATTTTCTTGAATATTTTTACCACTCCATTGCTCTCTTGACGAAGAAGGAGACGATTCTGAAGAAGAACCGTCGCTGTCATACGAGCTGCAGTCGTCCTCCTCAGAGTAGTAATCGCCGCCGTACTCCGCCGCCGCCCGCGGATCCTCCGTCGCCTTCATGCCCGTCCTCCAATTTATGAAGTATATCTCACCAGTCTGCAATCCAAAAAATACGTACATCACTCCTAATTTATTTTGTTTTTCTTTGCATGTAAAAAAACAAAAACAAAAATTGAGGAAAAACGCAATCAGAAAAGGGATTTCAAGATTTTATATTTTGTGTTGGTATTAAAAGAAGTAGTCTCACAATAAAGAGGGCACCATTAAAGAAGAGAAACATTTGAGCGACAAAAACAAAATAAAAACAAAGGTGAAGTAATGCTGGATCTGTTAAGGTTTCCCAGCATTAAATGTAAGAAAAAGAAATTTGAAGCTCATAAAAGAACACAAGTACTTCACAATAATAATGATAGCGATCTTTACAAAAAAACATCAAATTAATTTGTCTGTTTTTGGGAGGGCCATATACATATACTGAGATATACTATTTCTAATTAATTAGTTGTTTGTTACCTTTAAATCGAGGCATTGCTCCCATTGGAAAGGGAGGGAGGCCTGAGAATTGAGGTCCAAGGTGGGGGTGGTGGTCGAGTCAGCCGCCCCTACGCCGCCGCCGCTGGCCGTGCTGCTGCTGCTGCTACTACTGCTGCTGTGTTGGTGGTTCAAGGAGCAGTTCTGCAGGGATCTCTCCAACGATGCTGTGATTGTAGCCATGTTTGGAGTTACCATTCTTTTTTTTTTCTTTTTCTTTTTCTTTTTTATAAATTATATTTCTACCACCAGCAAATACCAATCCCACCTAAATCTTAACAAACTCCTAAAACGGCCAAAATGAATTCTAAAATTGCAGAGAAAGAAGGGGAGAATGTGATGTGGGAGAGAGATTGATGGAAATTTGGAGAAAAAAAAAAAGAAAAAAAGAAAAGAAAAAAAGGGTAGGATTTGTGTTGAGATAGAGAGAGAGTGGAATTTGTGGCTTTTAGAGGCAAATAAAAGATATAATATTTGCATTTGCATAATAAAATGAAAATGGGGGGTAGAATGGTATTTGCACAAGAGTTTTGAAAGGGTTAGGAGTGCGCGTGAGAAATCTTCAAAAGAATCAAAAACCAGGTAGGGCACCAATAGGGACAAGACCGTGCTAACGAGCATTTTGTATTTTTTTGTCTCTCCTAATGATGTATCTATCTATCTATATCTTATAGATATACATATACTTACTAATCTATATATAATATGAAAAAAAACAGTTGCAAAAATAGTAAGCACTAATTTTTCGAATAAACTATTAATTTATGTTAAAAATCATAGTATTATACATAAAATAATATATATATACATGTTATCAATATCAAGATATATAGAATGACAAACTCTCTCATCAAACTTTGAGATCCAAAATCGAGTCCTTCAGACCTTTAAATAGGTGGGCGACACGTTGAAAAAAAAATGCTCCTAAAAAAATAACACTCATTACTCTAACAACTATCAGTCGTATCATTAAAAGCATTACCATGCCACTTCAATTATATGAGTTTATTACATCTAAATTTGGGATTTTATTTGTTTTCAAAAGTTAATTGTCGAGTGCAGTGTTAGTCTTGTATAATGGAAGACTTGTTACAATGGTTTAGTTGACGATATATATTGAATAATTATTACAATCACTATGTGCATTTATTGATTATTATATTTATATGTCATGTCTATATACTTGCATTGTAGATGATATAATGTAAGTGTACACACGGTAAAGATTATATCATTAGATTCCTTACAATGTATTAAATGACTCACGACTTAGATGGTCTTGAACCCTCCATCGGTACATGCCGTAGAATAATCTGATAGTTAGTTTATCTTGACTAGCTGATTATTCTAGTGCACTGGTTTGTGTATTCAGGTGGATCACGATAGGATAATTTTCTATATTCTCACCTTACAGAAGAGAATAAAGATCCACATAATTCGGGTTCTTAACCCATATATATTGGCAGACATATATGAGTTATATTAATGATTTGATTTATCAATGAGTGAGATTCTTTGATAGAATCAACAACCTCGATATTTTAGGCATTATCATTTACATATATGATGAGTCATGCAATATATACAACCACTGTGTCCTGGTGCGCCAGGTTGATGATGTCTTCTTGAGGAAGCACAAAGTTCATGTGAAACCTTGCAGGTGGAATTTATTCCGTACATGATAAAGCTTGTATGGTACTACTCAAGGAATAAGATATTAATTAATTATAGATGTCAGAAGCTTACATAATTAATTAATGGACATTATATCTAAAACATGAAAAATGGTTGGACTAAAGGAGAAAGCATATTCATAAAAATGTATTAAATTGGCAGGTCAGTATTATTTCTTTAGTGGAATAAAAATAATACTTAATTTATTTAATTATATCATAAGTTGTGGATATTGGAAATTAAATAAATTAGAAGGCCAATGTAATATTCTTCTAGATCCCTATTGTAGCCCAATGTGACCTTAGTGGACTGGGGATGGAACAAGAGTGAGAAACCCAAACCCATTAGGGTTGGGAGTGCTAATTTTCGCCCACCCCTATAAATAGAGAGGTTGTGGATGAAAATTAGAGCATCACAATCAGCCCTTCTTTTGTGCTCTTTTGATCCCCATAGTATTCACACCTGTTTAGTAGTATACAACCCACCTTGTATCTAGACGCGGTCCGAGAAACACAGTAGAAGATCAAGAAGTGGAATTGCATCTATGGGAGGCGCCGATCATACATAGTTTCAACAACAAGATTAGACCTTTAATCTTGTCCTCAACCTGCTATGTATTTGTAAGTTGTTTTTCGATATTATCTATGTTTCGCAATTATAGAATCGAATATACAACTTACATGCTAATTCACTCGGATTAATTATTTACATTAAGTGCATAAAATTATGAATACATGAACATATGATTAACGAGCAACCAAATAGATCATGTGGTGGTTCAATTCAAAAAAACCCCAACAACTGATATCAAAACGGGTTTTGGCACTGCTCTAATTTTAATCCTATGATATTTTGAAATTTATGATTAAATTTGTGGATGAATTTTAAGTGTTTAAATTTTCAGATTTAATGTTACACGAATTTCGAGTATTGTAGATTTAAAATTGGATAAATTTTTGGATTAGTTCGAAAAATTCAATTTTAATCTATGTGTGATTTTCGATCAACATGACATAATATTTGGAATAGTATTTTGATGTTCATCAAATTTTCAGATTTTATTCTTATATTATTTGAAAAATTGATTGTTAAATTTCAAAAATTTGATGATCAATTAATTCCCTAATTTTGATCTATAATTTTCAAATTTTCAACTTTGGATTTGGAATAGATTTTTGATATTATCAAAATTTTCGTATCTAAATATCAAAGGGGTTGAAAATCATGGAGTGTTAGAATTGGAAAGGGAATATTTGGTGTATATTAAAAATTACCTAATTCCAATCACAATAGGTTTGAAAATAGAATTTTAAATTTGGAAAGTGTTTGAAGAGGATCAAAACTTCCAAATTTATTATTTGGAAAATTTCGACACCTTATAATTAATTGGAATAGATTTTGATTAATATCGAAATTTTCAAGTTTAATTTAAATTAGGATTTTCGAAAATTTAGGTATAAATTTGATGGATAATTTTAATTAATTTCTAAATTTATTCTTATGGTATTTTTCGAGTTCACTAAGATTTAATTTGGTAGATAATTATAATTAATTTTCAAATTTTATCTTATGGCATGTTTCAAAAAATTTTAAGTTAATTAAATGTTATTTTCAAAATTTCATCATGTATGGATATCATGTGATATTTTATGCTTATCATGTAAATATGATAGTTGTATTTGTAGACTATTTTATTTGCAGGTGCTACCAACTATCATGGCTCCTTAAATTACGTGGTGTATGTATTTAATTTAATGTTGAATGTATGTTGGCCATATACCGGTTTAGCTACGTGATTTTTAATCCATGAAAAAATACATGGATTAGGTCTAGGTATTTTATTTTATTATGTTGTTTTAATGTAATAGGAAAAATAAAATTGTTAGACCTAGTAGTGATTTTCAAAAATCACTAAGTAATGAGTTGTATTTTTAAATCTTTATTATTCTAGATATATTAGGATTTTTCTTTTGGAATAGATATTCTATATTGAATAAGGATAGGAAATCAACTCAAAGAAGGAAAGAGGTGTAGCCCAGTAAAGGAAGGACATCCAGAACACGTCCCGAAACCCTAATTGGAGCTAGGGTTTCAGCGAGGTGAAGGTAGAATCGGCGGCCCTTCGATATCTAGTTTTCCGGAGTAGTCATTCCAAGTTTATCTCATGAAGCAACACGAGATATAAGCCATGATATTTGGTTTTAATTATGATTCTTATTATGTTGGCATGCAATGGATGTTTATCATTTTATGTGATGTTTGCATGTTTTAAAATGGGATAAAATTAACAAAACCTCAAGTATAAATAACTAAGTGGGAGAGATGCATACCAAATTATGCGAAAATCTCAAACGGTGTCTATTAATCTAGTTTAATTGAGAAGTTATTGGCATGCGCATTGACAATGGGTCTTCCTCCACAACGGATGTGTCATATCACTGGATTCTCTAGAAATTAAACTTCTTAAAAGATAACTATAGGACACTACTAGAATAAATTGACTCCTCCAACTGGATTATGACTTCAAAATAGTGGCCTTGAGGTGAAGATGATGGTATTCACACTTAGGTGTAATTTATTAATAATTGTCCATACTAATGTGGCTTATTAATTAGAAGATTACATGACCAAATTGATTTTCGACTATTAATTTACTTATCATAAGGAAACTTGACTGGAGGTAAATTAAAGGTTAATTAACCTGTTTGAAAATGAATTTTATAAACATCCACACTAATGTGGCTTATAAGAAATATTTTTAAAATATCGGTGGATATACATATAATTCTTTTGAAGATTTTGAATTATATGTCTTTATCCTAAAGGTTATGACTGTACTGTATGTTTAATTTTCAGTTATTTCTATATTATCATGGCACTCTCCAACTTGTCCTCAATTACAAAAAAAAAACAAAACTCATCGGTGAAAACTATAATGATTGGATTCGAAACTTGAACCTTGTCCTAACTGCTGAAGGTTTAAAATTCGTACTTGAGGAGGAATGCCCTCAAAAGCCAGATGAGAATTCTAGTGAAGCGCAAAGAGCGGCTTATGATAAGTGGGTTAGAGCTGATGAGATGACGCGCTGCTATATTTTGGCTTCTATGTCAAATGTATTGCAACATCAACATCAGTCTACGAAAACAGCTTAAGACATTGAAGTTACATAAACCGTGCAGATATAAACATGTCCATGATCATGTGCATGTACATTGTAATGAACCTATAAGGTTAGAATGATAAATTGAAAGCAAGTAAATGGCATGAGGTTAATAACCCTGTTCGATCAACTAATCTACGTCAGGGGGACTTCACAAGTCTACGAGAAACAATCCACTACTCTGTTGTAAGGTTACAAAGGCTATTACATGATGACCTCCCATCACTCGACCTCTTTCCTACACACTACAACCTCTTTCGATGGATTGAATTGTGAGATCCCCTCACAACCTAGAATCCCTCTAGTTCCCATAAGATATCTCTCCCGAGACTCCTTTAAAAATGTGTATGAAAGAATTTCAAACACAGACTAGACACATAATGATCACAAGGATCAAACCTATTCTACCCGAATACTATATGCTTCAAACTTGAAGTCTTTTAGACTCTCTAGCTCTTATGTATTCGTAAACCTCAACTCGTATACTAACTAGTCTGATTCCCAGGCTATTTATAAACACAAGACATAGCCTAAACAAGGTAATCAAATTGTCTTATTTTGAATCAAACTCAATAAGGAAATTAACTTTCCTAGTTTAATTCAGAGTCCAACTAGTTAGAAGCCTTCCTTGAATAGAACTCACCTTCTTCCTTCTTGATCTTTATCTTGAACAAGACATCTTCTATTCTGAAATGTCCATCTTGAAAAGGTAGCTTCAACACCTTGAAATCATCTTGGCACGTCTCTAGAAAACTCACCGGACAACCTTGTACATGATCATGTTCACGAACATGCTCTAGTACATTCTTCGATCTTCAATCATATTGGCAGCGGAATGTTCATATCATAATGTCCAGAACATGGTCTTCAAACTTGAAAAAGCAAAACCTTTGTGTTCTTAGAATTGCCATAAAGATCATGATAATCTAAAAACACTTAATGCAGAAAGATGGTACTAACAATCTCCCCCTTTGTCTTTATCTGTTAGAAAATCAGCTCCATGTTTTTAAAAAACACTATCTTCATCTGATAGATCATGTACCTTAAAACATTCTTGAATGTCCATATAAACATCATATGATCCTGCTATTTTTCACTCTTTTATTAGCTTGTATCCGCTCTTCTGTATTTCATTTTTTATCATATTCTTTTTCTCTTTATTAGCAGTTTTAATTTTTTTAGCAGATAAGGATCATAGTCTTGCAGATAAAAACATTTGTTCAAATATAATATCAAAGATTTGATATTATAGAAATCAAGCACAAAAAACTATCTTGCAAAAACATGGATGCAAGATAATAAACATGAGAAGTTTTAAAAATTCCCGAACACAAACTCCCCATAGTTGAACTTCTTTCATGTTCCTAAGTGGAACAGAAATCTTCTTTGAGCTTGTGTGACTACAACTCTGTGCTTAGTTGGCATCCAATTGTGTATCATGATGCGAAACAGTGCACCATACTTCTGAGATAACTTTGAAGATTGAATTGTCTAAGGATTGGAGGGCCATTTGGTATAGATGCCCTGGGTTAGTTCTTCAGTAACCCCCTATTCATCTATCTTTTCCAACTCCCCCTCAACTGAGCAATCCAGAAAATCATTAATGATTTCTTGTGAGAAATCAAGCATTTCCTCTCTGATAAAGACTTTGTGAAAGTCTTCAGATTCAGGATCATCTATATCCTTCGTTAGGTTGTAATAAAATTCAGACACAACCAAAGGAACAAACTCGTGTACCCTCTGCACAGTTCCTAACAAATAAGTATCTTCCAACAATGAATAAATTCCAGTAGCTAGGAGGGTATCCTTATCCACCTTCTTTTCAGAGATCAAAGACCTATACTTTACCTTATCCCATAACTCAGCATGCTTCATTGAACAAAAGAATGCATGTTTAGAGATACCTGGTAAATGAATAATCCATTTGTGGCGATCAACATCATGTTCACTTGACTCAGAGTGAACATCTTCAGGTATGCTTGGTATGGACAAACTTCTTGACCTTCTTGGATGGCCCGACACTTGTGGTGGCTTTCCTCTTCTTTTGGGTTGGTATTGTGGATGGTGGTGTGGCTGAGGCTCTGCTTCTTGTCACTGGAGTTCTTAGTATGATTTTGACAATTTAAGTAAAAAAATTCTTCCTGGGATTCTTCTTATTCACAGGTGATGCAGAAAATAGATCAACCTCATATTGAGCAGATGCTAACAAATTTTCTTGTAGAGATACAGTAGTCCTTTTGGCAGACTCTGAAAATGAACTTTTAATGTCTTTTTCCTCTTATGGCTCAGCAACTAAAGGTCGTTTGATGACCTTCTTCTTCCCTTTGGCAGCTGCTAGGACTTTTATCTTGGTACTCAGAGGAATATCATCATCCTCTAAAATATCTCCACCCTCAGTTGAAACAGGTTGTTATGGAATCTGCTTTTCAAGTACAGACTTTTATGAAATATCTTTCTCAGGAGCAGGCTCTGCTGGTGTAGTCTTCTCAGCAGCACTCTGTTCTATTACATGTTTCTCTTCATGTACATGAACATCTTCAGGCACAACTCTCTCATCAATGGTAGATCCTTTCTCTTTCTGAAGGGCTTGAGCACTAGGTGCTGTGATAGTCTTCTTTAATGCAGGAGTAGCAGTCTTCTTTGACTTCTTGACTGTGGATCTTTTAGTTCTTATTTTCTTTATTGCAGTTCTCTTATTTACGTTGTATGAGCTTGCTGCTTTCTTTAACAGATCATGGATGGAAAGATTATGAGTCTTTATCTTCTTTACAGAAGATGTGGCTTTAGGTTCTTCTTCCTCCATGTCTTCTTCTTCTTCATGGAACTCTTCTATCATCTCTTCAGTATCCATGCTAGAGGACTCATCTCGTAGTACCCTTTGAACAGGTTTCTTGTATGAAGATTCTCCATAAATTTATCTATTGAACTCATTCTCTTCATAGAATTGATCTTGAGGTTAGGAATAAGTAACTTTTCCATACCTCATTCTGGGTTTCACCACTTTTGTAGGACAAACAAGTTTCCTTTTTGGAGCCATTGAATTAGAATATAATAAGTTTCTTGATCAAAGAAAAGTAATGGTAGAAAGAAGAAGAACGAAGAGATATAAAAAAGTTTGGAGAGAAATACTTGAGTTTAGATAATTTGGAGCGTATGATGATATCTCAAAATAGTTATACGTATATGTAAGAGAGTATTCCGTTCAAGATGTATTCTCAGCTATCCTTTAGACAAAAAAAATGGAGAGAAATCCCGAAAAATTAGAGGTGACGTTTGTAAGTCAGAACTAGCCGTTGACAAAGATGTACGTGAAAATTTGAAAATTATTCATGTACATGACGATAAACATTTATGGGAATGTTTAGACATCTTTTGCAGGAATGGTTCTTTCATACTGAGCGTGAAATAAACACACTTATAGCCCTCCTCTTGGTTTACTGAACTAAGCAAACACCAAGAGATGCTCTTAATTTCTCAAATCGAGCAGCATCCAATCCCTTAGTAAATAGATTAGCTAGTTGATTTTTTATCTTCAACTGTTCAATCTTTAGAACTTTTTCCTCAACAAACTCTTTGATGAAGTGATGTCTGATATCAATATGTTTTGTCTTTGAATGTTGAACTGGGTTCTTTGATATATTGATTGCACTCATATTGTCACAATACAGAATATGTGTATCATGAACAACTTCATAATCCTTCATCATCTGTATTATCCATATTATCTATGTTGAGCTACTTTCAGTTGCTATGTATTCAGCTTCTGCGGTTGATAATGATATAATATTCTGCTTCTTGCTGAACCAGGAAACAACATTGTTTCCTAAAAAGAAAAATGCACCTGATGTGATTTTCTATCATCTGGAGATCCTGTCTAATCAGCATCATAGTAGGTAATAAAACTTGATTTTGTATCTGATGTGTACCATAATCCATAGTCTGTAATCCCACTGATATACTTGATGATGTTCTTGACTTTCTTCATATGACTTTCTTTAGGACATGACTGATATCTAGCACAGACACCCACACTGTAGGATATATCAGTTCTGCTTGCTATAAGGTAGAGAAGACTTCTAATCATGCTTCTGTATAGTGTCTGATCTATTTCTTTTCTTTTATCATCCTTTCCAATCTTAACAATGGTGTTGATAGGAATTCTTTTGTGCTTAGAATTCTCTAACTCGAACTTCTTGACTAAGTTCCTTGCATACTTAGTCTAAGAAATGAAGATACCTTCTTCTGATTTGCTTCATCTGAAGTCCAAGAAAATACTTTAAGTCTCCAACCAGGCTCATCTCAAGCTTAGTTTTCATGTCCCTGATAAAGTCCTTGATCATCTTATCAGACATTGAGCCAAACACTATGTCATCTACATATACTTAAACCACAATTACTTGTGATTTGTCCTTTCTGATGAATAGTGTCATATTCTCTCCTCCTTTGTTGTATCCTTTCCTAACCAGGTATGAAGCCAATCTTTCATACCATGCCCGAGAAGCCTGTTTCAAACCATATAATGCCTTTTTGAGTTTGAAAACATGATCTGGATAATGTGGATCTTCAAATCCTTTAGGTTGTGCAACATACACATCCTTCTTTAGAAATCCATTCAGAAATGCACTCTTGATATCCATCTGATAGAGCTTGAATTTCATCATGCAGATCATTGCAAGAAGTAGTCTGACAGAATCTATTCTTGTGACTAGAGCAAAGGTTGCATTAAAATCTATTCCTTCAATCTGTGAATACCCTTGAGCAACCAATCTAGCCTTATTCCTTGTAATATTCCCAGACTCATCAGTCTTGTTCTTGAATATCCACTTCGTCCCCATAATATTTACCCCTTCAGGTTTTTGCACTAGATCCCAGACATCATTTTTCTTGAACTGTAGAAGCTCTTATTTCATAGCTTCATTCCAGTAGACATCTTTAAAAGCTTCTTGAATATTTTTGGGCTCTATCTTAGATGTGAATCAGACATTGGATATCTCTTCATGTAATATTTTTCTGAGTCTACTTCTGGTCATTCTCCCTTCATGGATATCTCCTATGACTTTAATAGTAGGATGATCTTTAATAATCTGCCATGAGGGCTTCCTATGTTTAACTCCATGATCTTCTGATTCACTTTCTGTACTATCATGTACATCAGAATGTCCAAATATAACTGAATGTACATCATCGTCTGTGAAGTTGACAACATCATCCTGATCATCAAATCTGACATTAATTGATTCTACTACTGCCTTGGTCTCTTTGTTGTAAATCCCGAATAATTTATTATTTCTGGAGTATCCTATAAATATTCTTTCTACTTCTCTATTGTTCATCTTGCTGAGATATTCTCTATCATTAAGAATATAGCAAGTGGTACCAAACACATGGAAGTATTTCACAGTAGGTTTCTTTTCATACCAAATTTCATATGGTATAGTGAAGGTACTTGGTCTGAGATGAACTCGATTGCTGATGTGGCATGCAGTCTTGATAGCTTCTGCCCAGAACATAGAAGCAATTCCTTTTGCAGCAATCATAGTTCTAGCCATCTCATGTAGAGTTCTGTTCTTCCTTTCAACTACTCCATTCTGCTGGGGAGTCTTAGGGACTGAGTACTCATAGTTGATTCCATTCTCATGGAAAAAATTATCAAAGTACTCATTTTCAAATTCCTTGTCATGATCACTTCTAATTCGGATGATTTGCTGGTCTTTTCAACTGTGATCTTGTAGGTCAGTTTCTTGAATGTCATGAATGCCTCACTTTTGTCTCTGAGAAAGTATACACATGTGAATCTTGAGAAGTTATCTATGCAGGTAAGAACATACTTCTTTCCTCCGTAGATTTCTATAGCTATTGGTCCCATTAGATTCATATGTAGGAGATCTAAAATTCTTTTACAAGTTCTATCATGAACTTCTTTATGCTGGGATCTTATCTACTTTCTAATCTGGCAAGGACCACACACCTTGTTTCTTTCAACCTTGATCTGAGGGATTCATCTGACTATCTCCTTGTTGATGATCTTCTAGAGATTTCTGAAGTGAATGTGTCCAAGCTTCTGATGCTTCTATAGATGTTCTTTGACATGTTAAAGGATATTGTGCAGATACATATAGCTGATAATAGTTGTCAGCCGATCTTCTTCCTTCCATGAATAAGTTATTATTTTTATTCATCACCCTGCAATTTTCTTTGGTGAAGACCACTATCATGTCATCATCACATAACTGACTGATGCTAATCAGACTAGCTTTGAGTCCATCAAATAGCATTGCTTTTTCATCTTAGGCATTCCTTTAACAACCAACTCTCCTTTTCCCATGTCTTTTCCCTTTTTGTCATCTCCAAAGGTGACAATGTTAGACGAGCAAGCCTTTAAGTTCTGCACAACTGAACAATCCCTAGTCATGAGTCTTGAATATCCACTATCAAAATAACAGTTGCACTTGTCTTCTACTCTCAGAGATGTGTGAGCAATCAGGCTGGTCTGTTTAATAACCTATCGTTTCTTCTGAGAAGGCTTCTTCTTTTCTTGTATAGCTGGCCTTCTATTATCATTGCTAGAATGCTGAACCACAAATCTCCTTCTCATCCTTTTGAGATCATTTAGATATTTCTCACAATGTGGTTAAATGTGGCTTTTCTCCTCACAATAATGGCAAATGATTCATTTTTTGTAGCCATTATGAACAATCATCTTCTTATCAATAATGTTCTTCTGGATGTACTGAATATTCTTTTGTGCATGTACTGGATGACTTGTACTTTCTTTGACAAACACTGTCTTGGATTGTCCTCCATTGTATCTAAGACCTGGATGACTCTTTCCTGAATGTCTTGGAGTAGTAAGAATCTTGTCAAGATTCTTTGTTCCATTATTCAGCATAGTGACATTCCTTTTGATGGATTTGAGCTCTGCAGATAACTTAGCAATCTTCTTCTCTTGTTGTCGGATTGTATCCCTCTGATCTAAATCAAACTTAATCAGCTTCTCCCTCTCTTCCAATAGATTCTTATTTTGAAACTGAAGGGTCTTGTTGATTTTCATAACTTCCAGCTACTTTGCATACATCTCCTTGTAGGTTTTCACAAATTCTTCTTGGCTGAAATCTTCATTGTCTGATTCATGTTCTTCTGCATATTCAAATGGATCTTGGAATTCAGAGACTTTTGCTGTGAATGCAATAGTTTCTTCATCTGAATCACTACTACTTTTTTCTGAATCATTGTGACTGAGAGATACATTGTAATTCTTCTTGTTCCTCTTCAGTGTGTTAGCACATTCAGCTTGAATGTGCCCAAATCTATCACATTCTCTGCATTGTATTCCTTTTCTTGGATTGGACTGTTGAATCTCCTTCTGTTCATTGCTTGAGTTTCTTTCTTGCAGAGTATTACCAGTTGGTTGTCTTCTATCGTTAGACCTTCTTGAAGACTGCTTATTGGCTCTTTTCAACATTCGACTAAAGTTCTTGGTAATCAAGACCATAGTGTTCATTGTATCTGAATCAAGTACAGTTTTTTTATTTCTGTACATGTTCAGATACATCTTCTGAAACATCAGTTTTAAGAGCAATACCTCTCTACTTTGAACTACTGTCTTCATCTTCCAGGTTCATCTTGAATGTTCTTAAAGACCCAATCAGCTCATCAAGCCTCACACTCTTGATATCTTTGGCTTCTTCGATTATAGCAACTTTGTATGCAAATTTCTTTAGAAGAGATAAGAAAACTTTTATTACAAGTTTCTCATTGTTGATAGGCTCAGTAAGAGCAAAACTCTCATTAGATATGCTTCTTAGTCTGGCATTGAACTCATCTATGGACTTAGTTTTTCCATTCTAAGAAATTTAAACTTAGAAGTAAGATTTTGAAGCCTGGATAACCTTACAGAACTAGTCCCTTCAAAGGTGGTTTCTAGAATGTCCCATGCAGGTTTAGCAGTCTCACAAGTTGAGATTAGATTGAATATTTCAGGATCAACTAAAGAGAATATAGCATTGAGAGTTTTAGAATTGACATTGTACCAGTTCTTTTACGGCGCAATCCATTTTCCTTCTTCAATCTCCACCTGCTTTTCTTTCTTGGCAATAGTTGGCTTTTCCTATTCTTCAGTGACATTTTTCCATGCAAGCTCATCTATTGATCTCAGAAATGCCCTTATTCTTACTTTCCAGTAAGGATAATTATTACCTTCAAGTAATGGTGGTCTAATCGTAGATCCTCCTTCCTTGTTTAAACTCATAACTTAAACTCAACCAAAATCTTCACGCAACTATGTACTTTTCAGGACTCTTTTCGCTTTTAACCAAAGGTGACCCACTCTAGTACTAATTGAAGTTACATAAACTGTGTAGATATAAACATGTTTATAATCGTGTGCATGTACATTATGATGAACATGTAGGGTCAGAATGATAAATTCAAAGCAAGTAAATGGAATGAGGTTGATAACCTTGTTCGATCAACTGATATACGTCAAGGGAGTTCACAAGTCCATGAGAAATAATCCACTACTCCGTTGCAAGTTTACAAAGGCTATTACATGATGACCTCCTATCACTCGACCCCTTTTCTACGCACTATAACCTCTTTGGATGGACTGAATTGTGAGATCCCATCACAACCTAGACTCCCTTTAGTTCCCACAGGAAATATCTCCCGAGACTCCTCTAAAGATGTGTACGAAAGAATTTCAAACACAGACTAGATACACAATGATCACTAGGATCAAACCTAGTCTACATGAATACTATATGCTTCAAACTTGAAGTCTTTTAGACTCTCTAGCTCTTGTTTATTCATAAACCTCAACTTACACACTAACTAGTCTGATTCCCAGGTTATTTATAAACACAAGACATAGCCTAAACAAGGTCATCAGATTATCCTATTTTGAATCAAACTTAATATGAAAACTTTCCTAGTTTAATTTAAACTCCAACTAGTTAGAAGCCTTTGTTGAATAGAACTTACCTTATTCCTTCTTGATCTTCAACTTGAACAAGGCATCTTTTATTTTAAAACGTCCATCTTTAAAAGGTAGCTCTAACTCCTTGAAATCAGCTTGGCACATCTCTAGGAAACTCTCTGAACAACCATGTACATGATCATGTTCACGAACATACTCTAGTACATTCTTCGATCTTCAATCAGATTGGCAGCAGAATGTTCATATCATAATGTCCAGAACATTGTCTTTAAACTTGAAAAATCAAAATCTTTGTGTTCTTTAAATTACCATAAAGATCGTGACAATCTAAAAACACTTAGTGCAGAAAGATGGCACAAGCAGACATAACGTTCAATCTCAAAGAGCTATTCGAATACCAGAATCGTTCAGCATGATATTTAGCAATGAAAAATATGATGAACACGAAGATGTCGGATTCCACTACAGTAATGGATCACGTTCTCTAGATGATTGGCTTCCTATCGAAGATCTAAACCTTGGGTGGTGATTTGGATACTGAGTCTCAAATTAACATCATGCTTTACTGTCTATCATCGGAGTTTGAGCAGTTCAGACTGAACTTCAACATGATAAAGAAATATGTTACTTTATCTGAACAACTCATGGATCTTCAGACAACCGAGCTTATTTAAAAATGGAACTGGGAGGCACACATAGCTGAAAATAGGGCGTCTTCTTTGGGGACCAAGAAGAAGAGATGCACACCTTAAAAGGTTGTAAATGTGGCACCTAAGCCAAAGAAAACCAAGGCTAAGATTCATCCAGAGGACTTCAAGTCGAAGATAAAGTGCTTCAAGCGCGGTCAATAAGGACACTGAAAGTCTGCATGTCCCAACAAGAAGAAAAAAGGTATGTCTCACTCTCTTGTTGTAGAAACATATTTAGCTACTTGTTCTACCCGATCTTGGGTAGTAGATATTGGAGTTACAGATCATGCTTGTATGTCTTTACAAGGTTCCTAGTAAAAAGGCAGTTGAGTGTTGGCGAGATTACCGTCTACATGGGCAATACTACGAAAGTGATGGCTATTACAAAGGAAGATGTTATTTTATCTTTCAGTAGTGATAGAACTTTAGTTTTAAAAGATTGTCTTTATGTGCCGAATTTTAGGCGGAACCTTATTTCTATTTCTAAGTTATTTTTGAATGGATATTATGTTTTTTTTATGGCCAGATTGTTATCACAAATGGTAAATGATTTATCTATTCTGGCATATTGGATGAACATCTTCATATACTTAATTCTATGAAAAACACTACACAAATGCAATTATGAATACATCGATCACAAACCCTAATAAAAGGAAATAACCTTCATAATTGAATCAAACCTATCTTTGGCATCTTAGGCTTGGTCATATTAACCTTCAGAATTGAATCAAACCTATCTTTGGCATCTTATAAACAATGGACCATTATCTTAATTGGTCTTGGAAATGTTTCTTTTGTGTGAATCATGTTTGGAAGGTAAGATGACTAATCGCCCATTTAAGTCTAAAGAGAATAGATCTGAAGAGGTATTAGATTTAATTTACTCTGACTTGTGTGGTCCTATATTAGTTCAAGCTCAAGGAGGGTGCGAGTATTTCATCATGTTCATTGATGATTACTCAAGGTATGGATACATATACCTATTACGTCGCAATTCCGAATGCTTTGAGACATTCAAAGAATTTAGGTCAGAAACGGAGAAACAAATAGGTTAAAATATCAAATCACTACATTCTGATTGTGGTGGTGAGTACCTCTCAGACAAATTTAGGGACTACTTAATAGAGAATGGGATCTCATCCCAATTGACTGTGTTTGGCATACCACAACAGAATGACGTAGAAAAAAGAAGAAATAAAACATTATTAGAGATGGTTAGATCGATGATGAGCTATTCATATTTTCTTATTTCATTCTTGGATATACCCTAGATATAGCAGCTTATATTTTGAATGTGGTTCTATCAAAATCAGTTCCTGCTACACCCACAGAACTCTGGACTGGTCAAAAGCCTAGTTTAGGTCACTTTCGAATTTGGGTTAGTCCAACACACGTGCTGAATAAGGAGGCTAATAAGTTGGTGCTTCGTACAGATGTTAGACTATTCATTTGATATCCTAAGGGAATGAACGGTTATTTATTTTCTATAGTCCTAAGGATCAGAAGGTTATTCTGAGCACTAATGCTTGATTCTTAGAGGAAGACTATATGATAAATCACAAACTCAGTAGCGAGATAATTCTTGAGGAGCTTCGAGGAAGGAATTCAAATCCTACACCATCTGTATAAGAAGAGGTACCATTAATAACTGCACAACATGTCACAAAAGTACGTGAAATGCCTTATTGCAGTGGAAGGGTTGTACACCAACCTGAAAGATCTATTGGTTTGGGTGAATCCTCGGATTTCCCAGAAGGACTGAATGAATTAGATCACAGGACCTACGATGAAGAGGTTCAAGACAAAGATGCAGATTCTTGAAAATCTGCAATGGAGTTTGACATTGGATCTACAGATCACAATCAAGTCTGGGAGCTTGTGGAACCACCTAATGAGGTAAAACCTATTAGATATAAGTGGGTCTACAAAATAAAGAGAGGATCTGACGGGAAGCTTGAAACCTTCAATGCTAGATTGGTGGTGAAAGGGTATACTAAGAAAGAAAGGATCAATT
Organism: Perilla frutescens; assembly: GCA_026008535.1. Classification (NCBI taxonomy): domain Eukaryota; kingdom Viridiplantae; phylum Streptophyta; class Magnoliopsida; order Lamiales; family Lamiaceae; genus Perilla; species Perilla frutescens. The sequence goes on along the minus strand of BRKX01000010.1, from coordinate 21,826,433 downwards.
ATAAACCTTATCCCCAGTTGCCACACTTAAGTCAATCTAGATTCTCTTGTTTATTACCGGTCATTTAGATTATGATATTTGGCAGATGGATGTCAAGACAGCTTTTCTTAATGGAAGTCTTGAAGAAAATATCCACATGAAGCAACCAGTGGGATTTATTACTAAAGGCCAAGAGCACATACTATGCAAGCTTAAGAAATTTATCTATGGACTTAAGCAAGAGTAGCAGTCTTAGAACATCCGGTTTGATGAGGTTATATAGTCATATGGATTCGTGCAAAGCTCGGATCAGAGTTGTGTGTACAAAAAGAGTGACGAAAATGTGATGGCTTTCCTCGTACTTTATATTGATGATATCTTGCTTATTGAAAACAATAAGGTCTTATCAAACATAAGGATGTCCTATCCAAGCAGTTCGATATAAAGGATCTGGGAGAAGCCGGACACATCCTTGGCATTAAGATCATTCGATATTGCCAGAAAATTATGATTTGTTTATCTCAGGTGACTTATATCGATACAATGCTAGCTAGGTTTAATATGCAATATTCCAAGAAAGGTTTTATACATTTCAGGCATGGAATTCATCTATCCATGGAAATGTGTCCCCAAAAATAGTTTGAGATAGGTGAGATGAAAAGAGTCCATATGCTTCGGCCGTGGGAAGCCTCATATATGCTATGCTATGCACTAGGCCTGATATATGCTATGCAGTTAGCATGGTAAGCAGATATCGATCTATCCCTAGACAAGGACACTAAATTATAGTAAATCATATTCTCAATTACCTAAAGAGGACTCAAGATTATATGCTGGTACACTGCGCTGATAGTCTCGTGTCTTTGAGTTATACGGGCTCAGATTTTTAATCAGATAAAGATTAGAGTAAATCTACCTTAGGCTATGTATTTACCTTGGGAGGTGGAACCATTGCATGTGTTGGGTTTTTTTTAATTAAACCACCACATGATCTGATTGGATGTTCATTAATCCTTAGTATCATGCATGTCATATTTTTATGTATCTCGTATGAATTAATTAACCGAGTTTAAAAAGCATGCAAGATAATTTTCGATTCTAATTAAAGCGGAAACACAGAAACCGAAAATCAACTTACAAATTAAACCTCGGGTTGAGGACAAGATTAAAAGTCTAATCTTGTTATTGAATGGACTGTGATCGGTACCCCCGATTGTGCTATTCCACTCCTTGATCTTCTACTGCATTCCCAGACTGTGTTCAGATACATGGTGGGCTGTAATCTACTAAACGGGTGTGGATTCTGTGGAGATCAAGAGAACAAAAGAGAATTGATTTCTGTGCTTATAATTTTCGTCCCCCTCCTCTATATTTATGGGGGGTGGGTGAAAATTGAATGTCCCAAACCTGCTAGGCTTGGGTCTCTAGCTCTTGCTCCATCTCCAGTCTACTTCAGTCACATTGTGCTATAAAAGGGATCTAGAAGAATATTAAATTGGCCTGCTAATTTATTAAATTTCTAATATCCAATAAACTTATGATATAATTAAATAAATTAAGTATTATTTTTATTTCACTAATGAAATAATACTGACCTACCATTTTAATACATATTTATGAATATGCTTTCTCCTTTTGTTCAGCCATTCCCCATGTTTAAGATATAATGTCCATTAATTAATTATGTAAGTTTCTGAAAGCTATAATTAATTAATATCTTATTCCTTGAGTAGTACCACACAAACTTTATCATATACAAAATAAATTCCACCTACAAGGTTTTACATGAACTTTGTGCTTCCTCAAGAGGACATCATCAACCTAACATACCAAGACACGGTGCCCATATATATTGCACGACCCATCATATATGTAAATATTACTATCCAAGATATCGAGATTATTGATTCTATCAAAGAACCTCACCTATTGATAAATCAAAGTAATGAACACAACATATATATGTCCACCAATATATATGGGTTAAGAACTCGAACTCTGTGGATCTTTATTCTCTCACTTAAAGTCAGATCCTATCGTGATCCTCCTCAATACACGAGTTGGTGTACTAGAATAATTAGCTAGTCAAGACAAACTAACTATCAGATTATTCTATGGTGTACAGATGGTAAGTTTAGGGCCATCTAAACCGTGAGCCTTTTAATACAATACAAGGATCCAATGATATGATTTTGCCGTGTGTTTTCCCATACCATATCATCTACAATGTAAGTATAATAAACATGCATGAAAATATAACAATTTAAATGCAAATAGTGACAGTAATAATATTCAATCTATATCATCATAAAATATCATCAAAATCATAATTAAAGACAAGTCTTCTAGTATACAAAACTAACAATCTCCCACTTATACTTGAAGCATGTCTTTCATGCATAAAAACTAACAGGATAACTCTCCAACCATAAATAAAATCTCAAACGCTGTCTCTGGGTCTGCATGTCACTCCCATTTTCTCCATGTAACCATCAAAGGTCTTAGCTGGAAGGCTCTTCATGAATGGATCAATCAAATTGTCCTCCGATGCAATCTTGACCACTGCTACATCTCCTCTCTTAATGATTTCTTGTATAAGATGGTACTTTTTTTCTATGTGTTTACTTTCCTTCTGGGCTCTGGGTTTTTTTGAATTTTCCAATGCACTAGAGTTATCACAATATATCGTGATGCTCTTAGGCAAATCAAGAACCATGCTCAAGTCTAACTAGAAGCTCCGAAGCCAGACAACTTCCTTTACAGCCTCAGAGACAGCTACATATTCAACTTCCATAATGGAGTCAGCAATGCATTTCTGGTTGATGCTCTTCCATGCAATGGCTCCGCATCCTAATGTAAACACATAGTCTAAGGTAGACTTACTCTGATCTTTATTGGATTGAAAATCTGAGTCCGTGTAACCTAAAGGCATGAGACTATTGTTAGTTTTGTATACTGGAAGACTTATCTTTGTATACTTTTCTAATGATGTGATGATATAAAATGAAAGTTATTACAGTCACTGTTTGCATTTAGATTATGTTATATAATTGTTCTATACAATGTTCCATATACTTACATTGTAGATGATATGGTATGGGGAGTCACATGGTAAGATCATATCATTAGAACCTTGTGTTATATTAAAGAGCTCACGGCTTAGATGGTCCTGAACACACCATCGGTACACCGTAGAATAATCTGATAAGTTAGCTTATCTTGACTAACTGATTATTCTAGTACACTTGTTAGTGTATTGAGGAGAATCACGATAGGATACTATTCTCTCTCTCTGACCTAGTTAGTGAGAAAATAAAGATCCATAGAGTTTGGGTTTTGAACTCATGTGATATTGACGAGCATATGTGTGCATTGTTTGTTACTTTGATTTATCACTGGGTGAGATCTTTTCATAGATCAATAAACTCTATATCTTGGGTAATAACAGTGTATGCATAATGTCTCGAGCAGTATGCATGAGCACCATGTCCTGGTGTGCCAGGTTGATGATGTTCTCTTGAGGAAACGCAAGTTCATGTTGAAACCCGGCAAGTGGAATTTATTCCTTACATGGTAAAGCTTGTGTGGTACTACTTAAGGTTTTAGATGTTATTTAATTATAGCTATCATAGGCTGACATAATTAATTAACGAACATTATATCTTAAACACGGGGAATGGCTGGACTAAAGGAGATAGCATATTCATAAATATGTATTAAATTGGTATGTCAGTTTTACTTCTTTAGTGGAATAAAAGTAAAACTTAATTTATTTAATTATATCCTAAGTTTATTGGATATTAAATAAATTAGTGGGCCAATTTAATATTCTTCTAGATCCCTGTTGTAGCCCAATTGACTGAAAGTGGACTGGATATAGAACTTGAGATAGAGGCCTAAGCCCAGTAGGGTTGGGATGATGATTTTCGACCACCTCCTATATAAATATAGGAGGGTGGGGGTTCGAAAATTGCAACAATAATATCAGCCCCTCTTTTGTCTCTCAAGATATCCACATATTTCACAAACCTATCTAGTAGATTTCAGCCCACTCTGAATCTAGATACAATCCAGGAATACAACAGAAGATCTTGGAGTGGAATTGTGGTGGCTATTTTTTGAGAAAAAAGGGATGTCTGTTTGTGTTCATTCAACAACAAGATTAGTCCTGTAATCTTGTCCACAGACCGTCTATCGATTTGTAAGTAGATTCGTTTCTATGTCTCCCGCTTTATTAGATTCGAATCTACTTTGCATGTTAATTCTGTTAGACTGTAATGAACATGCATGTGACATAAAAATATGATTTGCATGAACATGGATTAATGAACAACCAATAGAACCTGCGGTGGTTTAATTCGAAAAAAACCCCAACAACTATCAGAGCGGTATACTAGCATATAATCTGGAATCCTTTTTAGGTACTTGAGAATATTCTTGACCGCAGTCTAGTGTCTTTGTCTAGGGTTAGACTGATATTTGCTTATCATGCTAATGGCATAGTATATATCAGGCCTAGTGCATAGTGTAACATACATTAGGCTTCCCACAGCCGAAGCATATGGAACTCTTTTCATCTCATCTATCTCAGACTGTGTTTAGGGACTCATTTCCTTGGATAGATAAATTTCATGCTTGAAAAGTATAAAGCTTTTCTTAGAATCTTGCTTCATGTGGATGTTTTCTTCAAGACTTCCGTTAAGAAATGCTGTCTTGACATCCATCTGCTAGATCTCATAATCTAGATGAGCGGCGATGGACAAGAGAATCCGCATTAACTTAAGCATGACAACCGGTGAGAAAGTTTCCTCATAATCGATCCCTTCTTTCAGAGAATACTCTTTCGCCATCAGTCTAGCTTTGAAGGTTTCAACCTTCCTGTCAGGTCCTCTCTTGCATTCATAGACCCACTTGCATCTAATGAGTTTTACCACATTAGGTGGTTCCACAAGCTCCCAGACTTGATTGTGATCAATAGATTCAATTTCTGATTCCATTGCAGTTTTTCAGGAACCTGCATCTTTATCTTGTATTACTTTGTTGTAGGTCATGAGATCCAATTCATCTAGTCATTCTGGGATATCTGCGGAATCTCCCAAACCAATGAATCTAGTAAGTTATCGAACAACCCTCCTACTACGATGAGGCAATTCACGTACATTTGTGACATGTTGTGCAGTGTTTGATAGTATCTCTTCTTGTATTAGTGGTATAGGATTCGAACCCTCTCCTTGAAGCTCCTCAAGGATGATTTCACTCCTTAGCTTGTGGTTTATCACACAGTCTTCTTCTAAGAATTGAGCATTGGTGCTAACAATGATCATCTGATCCTTAGGACTACATAATAAACCACCTTTCGTTCCCTTAGGATATCCAATGAATAGTCTAACATCCATACGTGGTACCAGCTTATTAGCATCCTTATCCAGCATATGTGCTGGACTACCCCCAAATTTGAAAGTGACCCAGACTAGGTTTTCGACCAGTCCAGAGTTCTGTGGGTGTAGCAGGAAGTGATTTTGATGGAAGCACATTCAAAATGTAAGTTGTTGTATCTAGGGCATATCCCTAGAATGAAATGGGCAACTCGGAGTAGCTCATCATCAATCTAACATCTCTAATAAAGTTTTGTTCCTTTTTTCACTATGTCGTTCTGTTGTGGTGTGCCAGGCGTAGTTAACTAAGATGTAATCCCATTTTCCGCTAAGTAGTCCCTAAATTTTCCTGAGAGGTTCTCACCACCACAATTAGAACGTAATGATTTGATACTTCCACCTGTTCGTTTCTCTGCTTCCGCCCTGAATTCCTTGAGTTTCTAAAAATATTCAGACTTACGGTGCAACAAGTATATGTATCCATATCTTGAATAATCATCAATAAGTGTGATGAAATACTCGTACCCTCCTCAAACTTGAACTAACATAGGGCCACAAAAGTCAGAGTGAATCAAATCTAACACCTCTTCAGATATATTCCCTTTAGACTTAAAAGAACGCTTGGTCATTTTATCTTCTAAACAGGACTCGCACAAAGGGAATGATTCTGGGACCAGTGAAGACAAAGGTCCATCATTTACTAGTCTTTGTATCGTCTTAAGATTGATATGGCCTAGCTTGAGATGCCAAAGATAGGTTTAATTCAGTTCCGAAGGTTCTTTTCATTTATTAGGGTTTGTGATCGCTGTATTTAGTTCCGAAGGTTCTTTTCGTCCAACTAAAAGAGTCCAGTTTCCTCCGCTGCTGAGATTAAGCGATGGAACAAATCAGGCTTAAGTCTCTCCATCATGTAGTCCAGTTCTATGAACTTGTCTCTCTTGAGGTTGAGAGCAAGTCTAGCTGGGTCGATGTATTGAGCGGACAGATCCATTCTGTGATAGAATGTTTGAGAGAGAATGAATGAAGTAGAAAGAAATATGCAAAGCAAATGCAGTGAGGGTTTGAGTTTGATCTGAAGCTTGGATCAATATCTCTTGGCATTTAAAGAGGCTTTGCATACATGTACTTCGAATTATACTCGAGTATGCATCAATTGATCAGTTTAAATAGATTTGACTGATTTGCAGCTGGCATAAATGAGATGAGAATCTCAGCCGTCAACAAGTTTAGCTTCAATTTGTAGATCAGCGGTTAAGATTCTATTCATTTGAAAATGAGGTGGTTGCCATAAATAGCAAATATTTTGTGCAGGATTTTGTTATTTGTATCCCTTTGGCTATCAACTCACTTTTCACTTTAGTGATTCACTTTGCTCAGTAGTGTTTAAGGCTTGCAATCTTGAGAGATCTCCTAATTGAAAATAATGCCCGATAGATCACGATGACATTAATGTGATGAGGAATAAGTTTAAAGATTCTGATCAATTTAAACTTTTCTTGGCAGTTGGGTTACCTCGTCCAACCGATGACCTTTTTGGTGAACTGATGATATGGCAACTGATCGATCAGTTCTAGTCATTTCTTCTTCTCGGCCCTTGGGACTGATTCATCATTGAACTGATGAGATCAGTTGTTGAACTACTGGATTATATCTCAGTCAGTTTTCTCTTTTTCAGGGGCCGAACTGGATACTCTTCACTGCTCTCATCAGGGCAGTTTGACCTCTTTATTTTGGAGGCAGATCCAGCTACTTTAGTAGGTTTCTCTAGCCTTGCTTTCTTCACGGATGGATTCCGGTGCTTAGCTTTAGTAGATGTGACCCTTCACCTTCTGTTCAAGTTCCTTCTTGTGGATGACTTGTGATGAACTTCCTGCAAGTTCAGTTGGGCGGCTGTCTTGTAGCTTGAAGTAATGAGTGGGGTGACATATCTCTTTGATAAGAGATACGGTGATGTGGCGGTGTTTTCATCATCACACAGTCGACTCACTGCAACTGAGGTGAGAGGTAACTCTCGCTTCTCTTTGGCAGTTGCAGGTTCAGTTGGTCGACTAGGCTCAGCTAACTGTTTTGGCAGACTTCCAAAATTCAATTTTCTGTGGGCAAGGTTGGTGGTGCAGGTCTCTTGATGCTTAGCTCCTTCTTCTTCATGAGCCATGATGTCATTTCTCAATTCGGCAAGTAGGGCAGTTGGAGGAATTTTCTTGGTCAATCTATGACTCATAATCCTCTATACTTGCACGATAGTTGGAGGGAATGGATTTGCAGACCCTATCCATTTCAAACTCCAAACTTCTTCTCTTTGCCAAAAACTCATGTCGTGATAAGCAGTGATCAAGAAATGAGACTGGATGGACATTGAGTGTCTCCAGTTGTACCAGTAGAAGTACTGGTTTAGCAGTTTAAAAAGCTCTTGATCTTGCTTGGCCACAAATGCAAATTGAGTAAGAAGTAAATTTGTTGCCTCTTTTTGTGCATTCTTGGCTGCATATTCACCACTATAGAACGTGCAAATATCTTCTTCCATCAATTGAAGAGGGTGACAAGTGGTCATTTCACGCTCAAAAATAATTTATAACTCCTGTGTCCACACTGAGTGTAGCCAGCTAATGAGTATGGGTCGATCCCACAGAGAGCTGTTGTGATTCTATTTTCAGGTAACTAATCATAAAAAAGGGGGTTTGGTTTTGTTGTCACTACTGTAAATTAAATCTACAAAAGAAAGTAAAGAAGATATCAAATAACAAAGGTTCTGGCATTTGAACTTGAATTTGGTTTAAATATATATCAACTCGCTCATGGGCATAACGATTTTAATACATGATAAATCACCTAGTTATGGAGACCGGATTCCTCTCTACATCTCCTCATTCATTCTTTCATTATAGACTTAAAAGTGATTCCTTGTCAATTAAATCCCTAATCAGTCACCTACCCCCCCGGTTTCCCAAAGAGATGTAAGTGAACAGACAACAGTATGCCCTAGACGAACCCAGATCTATTGTGCTTACTGATTTCTCGTGTGCCCACAACACCCCATTGATTCTCTTATTACTATATGAACCAACACATAGTCACGATTCACCAATTCAATTAATAGTGGTGTGCCCTCTTTACCTAACGAGTGATCAGCCACATTGGGTATTTCAGACACACACTCACGCGGAACAAGGCACAAGAATCAACAGAAACCTATCATGCATTACTATACCCATTTTTGGCCTCACGAGTCTAGATTTATATTCAAACCATTTTTATTGTTCAAACAGCATAATTAAGAGTCTAGCCAAGCATGCTAGACATAATTAAAGTAACTGAAATGAAAGACATAATTATAAAGAAGAACTTACTGAATTAATTAGCCAATAGACTCAACTCCAACATTGAGTTTAATAACATAATCCTAAGTCCAAAGGATTAAGGCCTATTGGAATTGTTTTGTGCTGCAAACCAGCGTACGATAATGAAAATGCAGGAAAGTAAAATTGTAGCAATTGTTTCTGACTATCCGAACTTATGTTTCCAAAAATTAAAATAGCTTAAATAGTTAGATTTCCGAATTAGAGATCCCCCAATAAGCTGGGGTCTTCATTGGATTTCCAAAACTGGCGTGCCCTCTTTGATCTGACTGGATAAGCATAAGTGGATCAAATCCCTATTTTTTAGGGATTGGGCTTATCTCTTCGTTGCAGCGCCTCTAGGAGTCCAGTTCATCACCAACTCTTCTTCGGATAATGTAGCTATCTTTCTCGTCTCTCCCTTCCAACTGAATTCTGAGTTTTACGTGACTGCCCTAGCCCAGTCTTTTGTCGAGTCTGCACGAGTAAAGTGGGCACGACATCATACAGTCAGCCTCATCCATCTCTGATATGCCTATTCCGCCACCCGAATGTAGGATGAATGCTGAAAGAAGTCCCCTGTGCCTCTGACTGAATATTTAGCTTGGATTTTGCTCGAATAACTGGGCATAAAATACCTTTCGCCAGACTCGACCTCCGCAATGCTTTATGACCTCATCCTGGTACTTTTTGACTCAAAACACACGAAAAAGGACATTTATAATGAACAAAATGCCCATAAAAATATGAAATAAATGGACTTATCACACCCACACTTTAGACATGATTGTTCTTAAGCATGGGATGTAATGCGTCCAGAAAAATAAAAGAAAAAAAAGGCAAAAAGAAACAGACTCTAAACAAAGCATGCAAACTGTTAATCAGTGTGGGCACATCACAATCAATATTCCAACAAAACTGCAAAGTATCAGCATATCAAAAATAGGTAAAAAATGAGTTTAGCTTTGTTATCCTCACAAGCTCTCTTCACTCAGTGTTTAGGCTCAGTGTATACACTCAGATCAATGCAATTATGTACTTAGTTGTCCCATAAGCTTGCTAGAGTTCTACTATCAAACTCTAGAAATCACAGATGCATAAGTATCAATAAGGCTTTTTAGGCTACAGTGGGCATTTTATGTAGGTGGGGCTTTATTTCTGTACAGGCCCCCTATTTTTTCTAAGCCAACTACCCTGCTGTGCCCCGTGCAGATAAATATTTTATTTATTTATGGGCATTCTGAACACTTAAGACTAGGGGAATTTTATTTTTCTCTCTCTTTTTATTTATTTATTTATTTTTATATCTTTTCTGGCCTTTTCACAAATATCCCCCAACAATTCTGCCTTCCCTATTTTTTTTTAGACTATTGTGATGCCCTGGCTATATATATACCATCCCCAAACAAAAAATTGCCAGGGCATTTCATAGGCTCGAGGGGCTGCGAAGGTTGTGTCATTGGTGGGTAAAATTCTTTTTTTAGTGGCTCAACAGAAAATGGCCTATGTTATCTACTTATACATCAACAATTTCCAAGCATCAAACAAAACAGTAGTAAGTTCTAAAATTTCTAAGCACACAATTGTTCACACATGAAGTAAAGAAAGCTGTGAAATGGGCATACATCATTAGGCTTAAATCTTCCCAGGGCATGCTAAACTCTTTCGTCATCCCTATCTTATGCGGACATGCTGAATTTTGATATAAATCAGTTTAAGGTTGAAAATATCAAATGCAATGGCCATATAGACTTCACAGGAAGCATGCTTGACTCAACTAGCCACCTACACACTTTGCATTTTGTAACGTGTTAAAACAGACTTAAAAGACACAAACACAAACATAACTGGAATGCCCCCACCCACACACTTTGCACTAGGCAAAGTGGGTGAACAAGAGCGACACACAAACAACAAAAACAAAAATAGAAAAAACAAAAACTAAACTAAAAGAAGAAAAGAACCAGGATTCAATGCGGTCTAGTTTCTCTTCTGTCTGGAACTGAGCATTCTCCAATACTTCTAACTTTTTTAGAATCACGGTAACTAGATGCTCCCCTTGTTGTGCCCTCCCTGCTAGTGGCTTCCTGGATGTACCTGCAATCATCAAAAGGATCGAGGGGTCTGCTCTCGGCATAAAGAAAATAGGCTTTCCTTCATCATCATCCACCACATCCTGCATTCTCTTTAGACAAGCAATATCAAAGAATTCAAGAGGCAGGGGGGGTTAAGTCAGTGGTACTCAAATCCAGCAACCTAGATCTAACAACAATTTGGGTGATCAATTGGGTACAAGAGATTCTATGCTTAGGGTGTGTTTTTATCTCCCTGAAGTGCGCGATGGCCACAAAGCTAAAATTGATTTGAATTTTCTTAACCATGCACCAGAGAATGAAAAGCTCCTGATTAGTTATAGAATTTGAGCTATCTTTCCTACCAAAGAAACTGTAGGCCAGCACTCTATGGCAAAATCTCAAGGCTTCGTTATTCAAACAATAGCCTTTTGTGGCTCCACTTTGATAAGTGGAGCCATCCCCAATCTCAGCCCATTTTACCTCAACTCCTTCAGCAGAGTCGGGCACAACAGTCAATGCATTCACATACCAATCATCTTGGAGATCCATATAAGACACAATGCCCAGCAGCATGTTCAACTCATCGGTAGACATAGAAAAACTTTTTCCCAAAATTTTAAAATTTATAATCTTAGTAGACGTAGCAGGCTTATTCACAGGTTTGATTTTCAAATTTTGAATAAACTCTCGCGAGAGAGTAGAGAAAATGACACACTCTATATCAAGGAAAAATTTCCACCGAATAGCAGTGAAAAGATCCCTTACCTCCTGCTCTATACCCAGAGTGATGAGAGACTCACGGTGGACTCCTTTTGAGTTTATGATGCCTCGGACCAGTGGTGGACCACTTCCAAACCTTCTTGGAGTGGGGCTCCCCACTCCTCTGCTCTTCTTGGGTTTGGGCTTTGGCGTGCCCTCCCTAGCTTTTCTTTTGCGTGAAGAAATCTCTCTAGCAAGCTTCTCCCCTGCCTTCAAAGCCACTGCCTTGCCGACCCTCTGCTTGGGTGGCGAGTCCTCCAAAGGCTCATCAATGAGTGTGTGAGCTTGAGATCGCTCACTTTGCTCCTTCTCTTCTTGCTCAGAGGTCTCATCCTCTGTCTCCTCACACTGTGACTTTTCGGGCTGCTATGACTGCTCTGGAATGGGCTCCCCAACTTTCTTCTTACCCTTGGCCTTCTCCATGGCCTTCTTTTTTATCTCCACAGGTGGTTCCTCCTCTTTCTAAGAATCCATCTCATCTAGTTCATCAACAAAATCATCAAGTCCTCCATCTTCTTCTTCCTCCACTTTTTCATCTTCCTCGTCAGCTTCTTCAGATAGCTCAGGTGTAGGAACCCTAGCTGGTTTTTTCTCTTTCCTTGAAGTTACCTTTACCGCCTCTTGCACTTGTTCCGTTATGAGCTTCGAAGCTGGTTCCTCCTCCTGCATGGCCACAGTCATGGCATTCTTTTCCGGCTGTTCTTCTTGTGACAGCGTTGAAGAACTCGTCTCTTCTGCCACCTCCATGGGTTCTTTCTCAGGCACAATCTCTTTAGCAACCTTGCTAGTTGCTCCGGTGACAGCTCCGGTGGTGGTTCTACCCTTAAGCTTCACAGACTTCTTCTTTGCAGCTTTTGGTTGCGCGGGCTTCTCGACCATAGTGGAAGCGTCAAACTCCAGCTTGCCCTTCACCTTTGGAGCCATTTTCTTACCTCTAGTATTCACCATTTTTTAAGCTTGAGGGGTTGTGGAAAGGGTTCTGCTTGAAGGGTTTTTCGAAGAGGGTTTGGATGTTTCAGAAAAATTCGAAGAGAATGAAGGTGATTATTTTGATTTTGTGGGGTTTGTTTTAAGCATAGTGTTCCTGTAGCTTGATGCGACCGCGACCTTTCAGATTCTTAGGGTTTTTATGCGATCGGTATGCCCACAGTAACGGATAAGCCTTATCCCCTGAAAATTCAGAACAAACTTTATCTCTTCAAAATGCCCTGCTTCAGAATCACTATGTTTTCGGGATTTAACTCTATCTCTTGCTTCTCTCTCTTTATCCTCAACCGCAGATCACATACTTATCCAAAAACAAGCGTAAAGTATCCCCTAATCTAATTTAATTACTGGAAACTTTATTTAATTAAAATAAAAAATGAAATAAAGCAATTAAAAACCTGGTTTGCCTCTCAGTAGCGCCCTATTTATTGTCGTGGGCGTGGCAAAATCCCTGCTTAGGTGTAAATGGGCTCTCCAAGCCAGACCACTCTAGCATCCTGATCAGAATTTGAGTTGATGGCCATTAACTTTGAATTGCCCTCCAGTTTCAGGATTTTTAAGCTCAACTGCCCCATTGGGGCATTCTGCATAGACTTCAAATGGACCAACCCACTTGGTCTTCAGACTTCCTCCCATCAATTTGAACCTTGAATGGTACAAAAGCACTTGCTGTCCTGGGAAGAATCTCTTTCTTCTAATCACTTGATCATGAAGCCTCTTTATCTTTTCCTTATAAAACACAACATTATCATAGGCTTCCATTCTCATTTCTTCCAGCTCTTGAATCTGAAAATTTCTGAAATGCCCGGCAGCATCCTTATCCATGTTCAGCTTCTAAAGTACCCATCGTGCCTTGTGCTCCAGCTCAACTAGCAGATGACAACACTTCCCAAATAGCATCCGGTATGAGGACATCCCAAATAGAGTCTTGAATGCAATCCGGTATGCCCACATGGCATCATCCAAATGAGCACACCAGTCCTTCCAACTTAGATTCACTACCTTCCCAAGGATGGCTTTAATTTCTCGATTTGAGACTTCCACTTGGCCATTTCCTTGTGGATGATAGGCTGTTGTGACTCGATGGTTTACCCCGTACTTCTTCAACAGCCTCTCCATTGTTTGGTTGTAAAAATGGGTCCCTTGATCACTGATTATGGACCTGGGCACACCAAACTGACTAAAAATGTGGGATTTCATAAATGCAGCTACTACCCTTGCATCATTGGTAGGAGTAGCCTTTGCCTCCACCCATTTGGACACATAATCAACTACCAGGATAATGTAATGGTTCCCCTTGGAATTTGCAAGGGATCCCATGAAATCCATTCCCCAAACATCAAAAATTTCTACTAGCATGATGGGCGTCATGGGCATTTCATTCCTTCTTGTAATGTTTCCGAGCCTTTGGCATTGATCACACATTTTGCTAACGTCATGGGCATCCTTGAAAATTGTGGGCTAAAAGAACCCACAGTCCAGAATTCTTCTCACTATTCGGTTTGGTCCGAAATGCCCCCCACAAGTATAATTGTGACAATGCTTCAGAATCTCCTCAATTTCATGATCTGGGATACATCTTCTTATGATTTGATTAGCACATCTCCTCCATATAATAGGGCTATCCCAGACATAGAATTTTCTCTCACGCCTTAGTTTATTCTTTTGGTACCTTGAGTACCCAATTGGGAGCTCTCCTGACTCCAAGAAGTTCACTATATATGCATACCAGGGTTCCAGTGTGCCCCGTGCTGAGTATAGATGCTCATCAGAAAAATGATCCGTAATGGGCATCTCATCACCTTTTTCATTCAGCACCAGGCTTAGATGATCAGCTACCAAGTTTTGTGCTCCATTCTTATCCTTTATCTCGACATCAAACTCCTGCAAGAGCAGGATCCATCTAATGAGTCTTGGCTTTATCTCCTTTTTGGCCATCAAGTGCCTCAGTGTACCGTGATCTGTGTAAACAATGCTTTTTGCTCCCAAGAGATAAGACCGAAACTTCTCGAATGCAAACACTACTGGCAATAGCTCCTTTTCAGTAGTGGTGTAATTATACTGTGCTCCATTCAGAGTTTTGGATGCATAGTAAATTACATGGCTTTATTTTCCTCTCTTTTGACCAAGTACAGCGCCCACAGCGTAGCCACTAGCGTCACACATAATCTCAAAGGGCATTCCCCAGTCTGGTGGTTGAATAACCGGTGTTGTGACCAGTTGCTTCTTCAGAAAATTAAATGCCTTCTTACATTTCTCATCGAATTCAAAGGGGACATCTTGTTGTAATAAGTGAGTAATAGGCTGGGCAATTTTTGCAAAAATCTTTTATAAACCTCCTGTAAAATCCAGCGTGCCCCAGGAAACCTCTCACTTGTTTTACCGAAGTGGGATATGAAAATTTTTCAATTATGTCCACTTTGGCTTTATCGACCTCAATGCCCCTCTCTAAGATCACATGGCTTAGTACAATGCCCTCTCTGACCATGAAATGGCATTTTTCGTAGTTCAGCACTAGGTATTTGTCCACACAATGCTGCAACACATTTTCCACATTATCTAAACATCGATCAAAACAGATTCCATACACTATGAAGTTGTCCATGAATACTTCAATGCAGTTCTCGAGCAAATCAGAGAATATGCTCATCATACATCGCTGAAATGTGCTAGGAGCATTGCAGAGGCCAAAGGGCATTCTGCGATAGGCAAACGTGCCGAATGGGCACGTGAATGTTGTTTTCTCCTGGTCCTCTTGACTTACTACAATCTGCATGTATCCTGAGTATCCGTCTAACAAACAAAAGAACTTATTTCCTGCGAGTCTCTCCAACATCTGGTCAATGAACAGAAGTGGGAAATGATCCTTCTGCGTCCGTGTTCAGCTTCCGGTAGTCAATGCAAACTCTCTAGCCAGTTTGCAGTCATGTGGGCACAAGCTCTCCTTTCTCATTTTTCACAATTTGAATGCCCGATTTCTTGGGCACAACATGGATTGGAATGACCCACTTGCTATCTAAAATAGGGTATGTAATGCCCTGGTCCAGTAGCTTTATAATCTCTTTTAGCACCTCATCCTTCATCACTGGATTGAGCTTTCTTTGTGGATCATGAACGGGCTTTGCATCATCTTCCAACAAAATCTTTTGCATGCAAACCACTAGGTTAATGCCCTTTATATCTGCCAAAGTCCATCCGAGTGCCTCCTTGTACAGTCTCAACAATCTCAAAAGGCGGTCTTCATCAGCTTGATTTAACCCCACACTTATGATTACAGGGAGAGTCTCATTATCTCCCAAATAGGCATACTTAAAATGCCTTAGTAATGTCTTCAATTCCAGCGTGGGTGCTTTGACAATAGAAGGCATCAGCTTATCATCATTTCTCCGAATGGGCAAACCATAATCCACACAACCGTATGGCATTTCTTCCAATGAGTACATCATCATAATTCCCTCCTCGATGTCATCATCTTCATCTAGGGCATCCTGGTCGATCAGGCCATCCTATAATGCCTATTCTAATGGCTCTCTATTGCTCACCATGGATAGGGTGGATTAACTCGTGTGACGAAAGATATTCACAAAACTGCAATTCTCTGTATCAGAGGGATGTTTTAATGCTTCAAATATGTTGAACGTCAATGTCTCCCCCATCAAACTCACACGTCAGTGTGCCCTTGTCCACATCAATCTTGGTCCGAGCTGTCTTTATGAAAGGCCTTCCCAGCAACAATACTGAAGATTTTGACGTCGCTGTGCCCATATCAAGCACATAAAAATCTGATGGGAAAATAAGCTCGTCTACTTTGACCAATACATCATCAATTAGGCCTTCTGGATACACATTGGACCTGTCAGCAAGCTAAATGACCACACGGGTCTCCTTCAGAGGTCCAATCTTTAATTTTTTGAACACCGATAGGGGCATTACATTGATCGATGCCCTCAAATCTAGCATGGCCTTCTCTACTTTCTTGTCTCCGATAATGCAAGGAATCATGAATATCCCTGGATCATTACACTTCTTGGGTAATTTTCTCTGTATCACAACTAATACATTCCCCCCCACTAGGAACTTTACATCGTCATTAAATCGCATCTTTCTGGTGCAAAGCTCCTTTAGAAACCGGGCATACCGCGACACTTGTTTGATTACCTTGACCAGTGGAATATTGATTTCCACTTTGCTGAATACTTTTAACATCTCCCCGGTTTCCTCTTCTTTTCTATTTTGTGCCAATCTCCCAGGAAAGGGAGGTTTCCGTTTTACTAGAATGGGCACTTTAGCAGGATGCTTCACTTCCGAGATGGGCACAGTATCCTCTTGTTCAGCTTCTTGTGCCTCGTCCTCTGTGGGAATTTTTTTTCACTTTCTCTTCCAAGGGCACATCGTTCTTCTCTTCTACTATCCTGACCATTTCTAGAAGTTCTTTTCCACTCCTTAGAGCCACTACATTCACCTACTCTCTTGGGTTTTCAACTTGGGAAGGCAACTTCCCATTTTTCTCTTCCATCTTGTGCATGGCTTGAGCCAGCTGGTTAATTTTCTTGCTCATGTGTGAGAGACCAGCTCGGGTCTCTTGTTTGAACTTTTCATTTTCCTCAGCCATTGTAAACACAAGATCCTTCAACCTGTGCTTTCTTTTCTCTTCCGGTGGCGGTAATGGGGGTGCAGGATGCCTATCCTCTGGCCTTCTCCATCTGAAATTTTCATGGTGTCTCCAGCCAGGGTTCTAAGTCTGGGAATGGGGATCATATCTTCTGGAATGCCCATTCTGGCAACCTACAGTGTTCACTTCTTCCATCTCTTCTTGTAGAGTAGGGCATTCATCAGTAAAATGAGATACACTTTTGCACATTCCACACGGTCTGGGCTTCTTTCCCATGCTTACACCGGATAAGATTTTTTCGATCTTGTCACACAATCTATTAATCTTGTTATCCTGGTCAGGTGCCCTCTCTGATTCACTTACAACTCGAATGCCCTCTCCACCGAAGTCTCGGTTGTTTTCAACCATTTCAGTGAGAATTATGAATGCTTCAATAGGTTGTTTGTTCAAAATTGATCCTCCACATGAGGCATTCATGATCGTTCTCTCATGTGGTCTCAATCCTCCAAAAAAATACTGAACCAAGTCATGTTCAGTAATCTGGTGCTGTGAGCATTTTGCCAGCATCGCTTGGAATCTTCCCCAGTAGTCATAGAAACTCTCGTTAGTTCCCATCTTCAGGCTCCCTATCCTTCTTCTCATCTCTTGCACTCTGGATGCTGGGAAATATTTCTCCAAAAACTTCTGTTGAAGTTGTCTCCATGTGGTCACAGCGCTAGAGGGCAGTGTGTACAGCCAGTCCCGTGCCCCATCCTGAAAGGTAAAAGAGAATGAAACCAACCGCACATACTCCTCTCATCCATGGTCGGATATTTGAGTTTGGCAGACCATCTCAAAGTCTTGCAAGTGTCTTTGTAGATCATCTCCCGGCATTTCGTGCAACTTCGGAAAGATTTGGATGAAGTTTGCATGAATATCCTAGTTCTGAGTCACAGCTGGGATTAAGATGCCCATCGGGCGTAGATTTATGTTGGTCGGGAAGACCAACTGTCTTAGGGTCCTGTTATTATCCGTATTACCATTTGCGGCCATGTTGATGTTGTGGCTGTTCTCAAACTGTCCTTCCTCCTGGTGCCCTTTGTCTCCTTGATCTTCTTGACCACCTGGTGGTGTGGGCTCATGAGATCTGATTGCGGCTCAGCGTGCCCTCTTCACTGCTGTCCTGTTTTTCCTCGCGGTCTTCTCTATCTTCGGATTGAACAATAGAGTCTCCTTTGAAGAGCCCCTAGGATCAACTTCCAAGCTCAATAGCGTGGAAGGTAAAATCACTAGAAACCAGCTCCCTAGCAAGGACGTCAATTTTGATGCGCGGTCGTTTCACACTCAAAAATAATTTATGACTCCTGTGCCCACAGCGAGCGTAGCCAGCTAATGAGTACGGGTCGATCCCACAGAGAGCTATTGTGATTCCACCTTCAGATAACCAATCATAAAAAGGGGGTTTGGTTTTGTTGTCACTACTGTAAATTAAATCAGCAAAAGAAAGTAAAAAAGATATCAAATAACAGAGGTTCTGGCATTTGAACTTGAATTTGGTTTAAATATATATCAACTCGCTCATGGGTACAACGATTTTCATACATGATAAATCACCTAGTTATAGAGACCGGATTCCTCTCTGCGTCTGCTCATTCATCCTTTCATTATAGACTTAAAAGCGATTCCTTATCAATTAAATCCCTAATCAGTCACCCACCCCTCGATTCCCCAAAGAGATGTATGTG
The DNA here is from genome assembly GCA_026008535.1 of Perilla frutescens. NCBI lineage: Eukaryota > Viridiplantae > Streptophyta > Magnoliopsida > Lamiales > Lamiaceae > Perilla > Perilla frutescens. Next base: position 21,807,587 of record BRKX01000010.1, on the reverse strand, counting down.
AACAGACGGCAGTGTGCCCTAGACGAACCCAGATCTGTTGTGTTTATCGATTCCTCATGTGCCCACAACACCCCATTGATTCCCTTATTACTATATAAACCAACACACAATCACGATTCGCCAATTTAATTAATAGTGTTGTGCCCTCTTTACCTAACGAGTGATTAGCCACATTGGGCATTTCAGACACCCACTCTCGTGGAACAAGGCACAAGAATCAACATAAACCTATCATGCATTACTATGCCCATTTTTGGCCTCACGAGTCCATATTTATATTCAAACCATTTTCATTGTTCAAATACTAGAATTGAGAGTCTAGCCAAGCATGCTAGACATAATTAAAATAACTGAAATGAAAGACATAATTATAAAGAAGAACTTACTGAATTAATTAGCCAATAGACTCAACTCCAATGTTGAGTCTATTGGCTATCTCTCTGTGCTTCCTTGCCGGTTCAACTAATGATAAACCGTTGACTGGTTTGTCAGTTCGGTTGGTCATATTCTGAGCTTGGTTAGCAATTGGCTTGTCTTTCAACTTCAAGCAGGCTGACTTCAATTCTGACCATCAATTGGATGCATCCAGCCTTCAGTTAGACTGACTTGCTGTCAGTTCCATCAGTCGGTTGACTTTTCTTATTAGTTCAGCTGACCTGCCTGTCAGTTTGACTGTTTTGACTTGCTTATCCCTCAGTTGGGTTATCTTCTAACTAGTTGACACATCCTTCCAGCTGGGTTGACTATGGTCCAATTCGGTTGACTCTTGCTTCAACTAAATTTTCTTTGGAGCCTCAGTTGGTCAACTTAGTTCTCCAGCTTGGAACCTCATTTAATTTTTCAAGAATTGTTTTGATATGTTTTGACATTTCATCAAAAACTCATATAGGGATTCACTTGATAGTTTTTCCTAACATCTGAAAATTTTGATATTTATCAAAAATCTTTCCCAAATAAAATTGCTTATTTTTCAAAAAACCCTAAATAATTAAATCTGAAAATTTTGATAATAATGAAAAATCTATTCCAAATAGAAAACCCTAGGCTTCAAAAATCCCAAAAATAATAAATTTGGAAATTTTTATCTTAATAAAAAATCTATTCCAAATAAAATCCTTATTTTTGAAACCTATTTGTATTATAATTAGGTAACTTTTGATATTTATCAAAATTACCTTATCCAATTATAATACCCCATATTTTCAAAATATCTCTAGGATTAGATATGGAAATTTTGATAATATCAAAAATCTATTACAAATTCAATCCCAAATTTTTTAAAATTATGGATCAATTTAGGGAAGTAATTTAACATCAAATTTTTGAATATTTGATCTCCAAATTAAATCTAAAATTTTGAAAATCACCCTAAGATAAAATTTGGAAATTAATTATAATTTTCTACCAAATTAAATCTTAAATTTTCAAAAATTGCCTTAGGATTAAATTTGGAAATTTTGAAATTAATCAAAAAATTCCTCCAAATTTAAAACCTAAAATTTTGTCCAACCCTAATTAATCAAATAATCTAGAATTTTTATTCAAATTCCTTTCCAAATTATATGATAGGTATCAAAATTACTAGAAAAAAATATGGAAGTTTTGATCCTATTAAAAAACTTACCAAATTTAAAATTCTATTTTGAAACATACTTGGATTAAAATTTGGTAACCTTTGATAAACATAAAAAATTACCTTCTCCAATTAAAATCCACATTAATTTCTAAATTCCCATAGATTTAGATATGGAAATTTCGATAATCATCAAAAAACTATTCCAAATCTACATCTAAATTTTCAAAAATAATAGAATAAAATTAGGGAATTTTTAGAACCCTAATTTTCAATAAATTGAACCCTAAAATCTGAAAATTTGATGTTCATTAAATATCAAGCCAAATCTTACTTCATGAGATCAAAAATTACACAAAAAACATAAAATTGGATTTTCCGAATTCTATCAAAAATTCCTCCAATTTTAAAAACAACATGCTTAAAATTTATATCCAATTAAATCTAAAAATTTAAACACATAAAATTCATCCACAAATTTAATAATAAATTAGAACATCATCTAGAATTAATTCTAGAACAGTGCTGATTCCTGCTTTGATACCAATTGTTGGGATTTTTTCGAATTGTGCCCCCACAGAATCTAATTGGATGCTCATTAATTCTACAACATGTAAATCATATTTTATGTGTGATATTAATTATCACCAATGTTGAATTAGTATGAAGCAAATCAATTCTAACACAGGCGAAAAGATAGAACTGATAAACCACTTACATCGCGTAGTAGGGTTGCAGACAGGATTAAGGTCTAATCCCATTATTGGAGATGACATGATCAACACCCTCTCCTCCAAGGCGGTGTTTGAATCACTCCAAGCATGATATTTCACTCCTTGATCTTCGGTTGTATTTCCAAATCTTGTTCAGATGCAGGGTGGCTGCAAACTAGTAAACTGTGTGGGAACCCTAGAGAATCAAGTGAGCACGAGAGGGGCTGTTTTCTTGGTGTATAATTTCATGTCCCCTTCTCTAATTAATAGAGAGGAGGACGAAATTAAGCTTCCCAAACCCTAATGGGTTTGGGCCTCTCAACTTGATGTGATCTCAGCAGAAGATCAACACCAACAGAGAAATGTGCAGAAGTCTTAGGAAAGAACATGGCAGTGGTAGAAGGATTCAATCCAAACTAATGACTCAAATAAATGAAAATATGCTGAAATAAATAATAAAAGACTCGAATAACCTATACGTGTAGAACTAAACCTAATTAAGACATGTATACTATGACACACGAATAAGACATAAATCCAAATCAAACGAGGCTGGTTTGGAACGAGGGTTTAAGGATGGAGATTGGGATGTCTAGATTATGTTGGTGAGGTTTAGAATTGGCTAGAGTAGATAGGGTATGTTAATGATAGAAAGAACTTACGAGATAGGTGACGAACACGACGTGAACAACACGAATGATTGAAGAACGGCTAGACCGAACTTGGACACTCGAGGATGGTACTCGATCTGATCTTTGAGTGTTGATGTTGTCTCATGAATGTTTGATGATTGATGAAAGATGTCGAAGGCGATCGGTGACAAGTCCAAATTCTCTCGTGTTTTTGTGTCTTTTTCTCATTCTTTTTGTCCTTTATTTTTTATGTTTTTTGAGTCGGAAAGAGCCAGAATGGTCACAAGGGGCAGCAGGAGGCAAGAAAATCACTTCTGGAGGGCATAATGGTACCAATGATACCAAGATGGGCAACAACTTCTTAGCAGAAAGCTCTCTCTTGAGCCTGGCGGAAATCGCCTACCATTTCAACAAAAGCTGAAGGAGAAGTTTGTGATCATTCCCACAACAATCCCAGAGTGATTGAGAGAAGAATGAGAGAAGATTGGGCACAAGGGAAACTAATGTCAGCTACAGCAAGAGCAATGCACCCTAGCCACCGAAGAAAAGAGGAGCCGCGGAAGGCAAGTTGACGCTTTCAGAAGGATGCTCGGTTCTACAAGGAAAGTTGCTATGTCGACGCTACTAGGGCACGGTGAGTACAGAATCTGCGATTCAGAATCTTCTAAATAAGGGAAGAATATGCCAGATATGGAAAGCTTTGGGCATGGCGGCTGTGAATTGGGCTGAAGATCCTCAGCCTGTCGGGGAGTTTACCTTTTGCTTTTGTACTCCTATATAAGTAGATCTCATGGCAGCAAACAAATAGTTCTTAACAACTCTTACGTACCATAGCACCAAACAATTTTATTTAGTTTTATTTTACTTTTCTGCAATAGGTCTCGGGCCTTCAAACACTTAGGATTTTACTGTTTTTGTTCTTCAATCTAGCGTTGGTGTTAGATTCTTTTGCAGTTTAATATAAGTAAGTTTTTCATTTATATTATGTTTTGTTTTATTTCTTTTACTTATTACTGTTGTTCTAAGTCTAGCATGAGTGGTTAGACTCGTTATTCCAGATTGAACAAGGATAAGAACTTAATAAACATGTAAGAATCATAAGGCTTATGGGCATAAACTGTGTAAATCTGGTTCCGTCATGTAATCGTTTTCTTTGTTGCATTATACAGTGGGCTAAGCTAGTTAATTGTGACTGATCACTTGTTAATTAGAATTGTGTTCACTACCTCTATAAATGGTCAATGAATCATAGCTGTGTGTTGGTCATAAAGGGATGGAATATATCACGGGTACTGAGGGCATAAGAGAGATCTTTGTCTAGGTAAATATGGGTTTGTCTAGATCATAATGCTGCTTTGTTATTTACAATCATATGAGAGATCGGGGTTGGGTAACAAGTTAGGGTTTAGGGGACGAGAGATCACCTCTAAGCTAAACAGAAAGGATAGGTTGGGTATGTTAAGAGAGATCCGGTACACCTGTAACTAGATAATTAGATTTGCATAAGTAATCAGTGTGCCCATGATCGGTCAAGTGTTTGTTAAGGTCACATTTAAGTTTTAATTCGGAATACGTTACTACTAATATTTTTCTTTTTTGTTTTGTTTTGTTTTGTTATTTAGTTTACAGTCTTTACATACAAAGTACAGAGACCACAACAATCCTCAAACTTTTTGGAAAAGTGACACTGGAAGATAGAATTTGTAGCTCCTCGTGGGATCGACCCTTACTCACATAAGCTTGCTACGTCTTGCTGTGGGCATAAGGATAACTCTCTCTTGAGAATTATTTAGACCGTGAAACCACCGCGTGTCAAAATTGGCACCGTTTTCGGGGAGCTGGTTCTTGAAATTCTATTTTCCCAACTTGTTTGCCTGGTCAGTGGATGCCCAATACCTCTACAGGAGATTGCTCGTACGACCTGAGAAAACTCTGAAGATGAGGAGAGCAGAAGCATGGAGGGCACAACAAGCAGAATGACTTGCTCGTGAAAGAGAACTGGAGCAAGAAAGAGCTCAAGAAGAACAACTAAGGATAGTCATGATGGCTGAAGAAGAAGGCAGAACGCTGAGGTAGTTAATCTTTCCGACTAACATGAATTTACATCCCATGGGCATAACTCTCCCAGCTATCACTGGAAGCTGGGAGTTGAATGCAAATTTCATTCAGATATTGCCCAAATACCATGGGATGACTGGAGAAGACCCTCAGAGGCATATTCAAGATTTTGAGATGGTGTGTCAAACTCAACCTACGGATGGGGAAAAGGAACAATATGTGCAGCTTGTCTCATTCCCGTTCACTCTTCATGATGGGGCACGAGACTAGTTATACACCCTGACAACCGGTAGTATAACCACATGGGCATAACTGCAGTAGAAATTCCTGGAGAAATATTTTCCTGCATCCCAAGTCTAGAAGATGAGGTAAAGAATTGGAAGTCTGAAGATGGGTGTAAATGAAAGCTTCTACGACTACTGGTGTCGATTCCAGAGCATGTTGACGAAATGCCCACAACACCAGATTACAGATCACGATCTGATCCAATACTTTGTGTTTAGGTTGAGACCACAGGACAAGGTCATTGTCAATGCCTCGTGTGGAGGATCTATCCTGAACAAGCTACCAACTAAAGCCCTGAACAAGCTACCAACTGAAGTATTCAGAATTTTGGCAGAAATGGCTGATAAAAATAGAGATGAGAGTGCCGAGGGCACAAGGACAGTTCCAGATGCTGGGAAATCAACGCACCTTGAGGTCAAGATGGAAAGAATTTTAGACCATATGGAGAAAGTAATGAACCATACTGGGGCACAAAAGAAAAGAGTGTGTGGAATATGCAAGAGCATGGCTCATTTCACTGATGAATGCCCAACACTGCAGGAGGAGGACATTGCTGAAGTTAAGTCTCTTGGTGGGCATAACAACAACAGACGATATGATCCCCACTCTCAAACATATAATCCTGGAAGGAGGGATCATGAGAATTTCAAATGGAAGAGGAATGATGCCCACCAACCAGATTTGCCACCACCACTGCCGAGGGCACGCAAAGAACCCAGCCTGGCCGAACTAGTCCATGCCCTGGCTAAGGAAAATGTGAAGTCACAGCAAGAGAATGAAAGGTTCAAAGAAGAAACAAGGGCCGATCTGCAACATGTGAGCAAGAAAATTTCCCAACTAGCTCAAGACCTTTCCCAACTGAAAGAAAGAAACGGACAATTACCATCTCAAGTGGTAAATCCTCGAGAGCAAGTAAATGTTGTGACCACAAAGAATGAAGAGACAGTAATGAAAGCTGAACAAAAAGGAGACACTGAAGGCATAATGAAAGAAGAAGAGCAGACACAGGAAGAGTTTGCTGAGCCCACAAGGCAAGAAACAAAGAAGAAGCCTCCATTTCCTGAACATCTTGCCCACGACAGAAAAGAAGAGGAGATGAAGGAATTTCTCAAGGTTTTCTCGAAAGTGGAAATTAATATTCCACTACTAGACGCAATATGGCATGTTCCTCGTTATGCCCATTTCCTGAAAGAGCTGTGTACCAAGAAGGTACGATTTGAAGATGATGCGAGACTTTTCATAGGAGAAAATGTCTCTGCAGTGCTACAGAAGATGCCAAAGAAGTGTGAAGATCCTGGCATGTTTGTCATACCATGCATAATTGAGAGAAAAAAGATTGAAAAGGTGATGATTCATCTTGGTGCATCCATAAACGTCATGCCTATGATGATTTATGAAGAGTTGAATCTAAGACCGCTCAAGGAAACAAGGGTGATTATCCAGTTGGCAGATAGATCAAATGTCTGCCCCAAAGGTTTATAGAAGATGTCTTGGTGAAAGTGGGGGAATTAATTTTCCCAGCAGATTTCTATGTCTTGGACATGGGCAACACGACACCGTCTACATCCGTTCTACTGTTAGGGAGGCTTTTCATGAAAACTGCTCGCACCAAGATCAATGTTAATGAGGGCACACTGAAATGTGAGTTCGATGGCCAGATAGTCGTGTTCAATATCTATGAAGCCATAAAATACCAATGAGATCCGGAGTCAGTCCATTTTGTGAACCATTGCTATGCCCAATATCAAGCCATTTTGGGACTCATGACACAACCAAGAACCCCTGGAATGGGCCTTGCAAACTAGGTTGACTGACTACGATGCCCTTGATGAAGATGAGGACACCAGAGATGTCATCATGATGTTGTACTCTCTGGAGAAATTACCGGATGGAGTGATGGACTTCAATTTGCTCACAATGACTCAGGCAGACAGGATGCTTCCATCGGTGCAGAGGACACCAAAGCTAGAATTGAAGAATCTCCCTGACTACTTAAAGTGTGCCTATCTTGGGGAGAATGAGACACTGCCAATTATTATAAGCAAGGGACTAAATCTTGTTGAAGAAAACCGGCTATTAAGACTTTTACGCATATACAAAGAAGTAATGGGATGGACTCTGGCCAACATCAAGGGCATAAACCCTGCAGTATGCATGCATAAAATCCTCTTGAAGGATGATGCCAAACCGGTGTGGGATGCCCAACGCAAACTGAACCCTGCAATGAAGGAAGTCGTGCTAAAGGAGATACTCAAGCTGCTGGATATGGGGATCATCTACCCTATTTTAGATAGCAATTAGGTAAGCCCAATTCATGTCGTGCCCATAAAGTCAGGGATCCAGGTGGTGAAAAATGAGAAGAATGAGCTTGTGCCCACAAGGCTACAAATTGGTTGAAGAGTCTGCATAGACTATCGGAAGCTCAACACCGTCACAAGGAAGGATCACTTCCCGTTGCCATTCCTAGATCAGATGCTGGAGAGATTGGCTAGAAAAAAATTCTTTTGTTTCCTTGATGGATATTCAGGCTACATGCAAATTGTAGTGGATCAAGAAGACCAAGAGAAGACTACCTTCACATGCCCGTTTGGCATATTTGCTTACCGGAGAATGCCTTTTGGGCTCTGCAATGCCCCCTGGAACTTTTCAACGATGCATGATGAGTATTTTCTCGGATCTTTTAGAGAATTGCATCGAAGTATTCATGGATGACTTCACAGTCTACGGGAATTCATCCGATGTATGCCTCGACAACCTTGAAAAGGTGCTAAAAAGATGTATAGATAAGTGCTTGGTGCTGAACTATGAAAAGTGTCATTTCATGGTTTGAGAAGGGATCGTTCTTAGGCACGTTGTTTCAGAGAGAGGAATCGAGGTGGATAAGGCTAAGGTGGACATCATCGAGAAGCTATCCTACCCCACTACGGTGAAGCAAGTTCAAGGTTTTCTTGGGCACACCGGGTTCTACCGGTGATTCATCAAAGATTTTGCAAAGAATGCTCAACTAATCACGCATCTTTTGCAAAATGATGTGCCATTTGTCTTCGACGATGCATGCAAGGAAGCCTTCAATACTCTGAAGAAGAGGCTGGTCACGGCACCCATCATTCAACCTCCAGACTGGGGCATGCCATTTGAAATAATGTGTGATGCCTGTGGATATGCTATGGGCATAGTGCTTGGACAAAAGTGAGGTAAAGAATGCCATGTGATTTACTACGCTTCTAAGACATTGAATCATGCCCAAGCCAACTACACCACTACTGAAAAAGAATTGCTGGCAGTAGTCTTTGCCTTTGAAAAATTTCAATCCTATTTTCTTGGAGCTAAGAGTTTGGTTTACACCGATCACTCTGCATTAAAGCATCTGCTTGCAAAAAAGAAATCAAAACCAAGGCTCATCCGGTGGATACTACTACTACAAGAATTTGATTGGGAGATCAAAGACAAGAGTGGAGCTCAAAACCAAGTGGCCGATCATTTGAGTAGAGTACTCAATGAGGAAAATGACATGGTGCCCATAAAGGAGTCTTTCCCAGATGAGTACCTATTCAACCTTAAGGGCACAACACCTTGGTATGTTGACTTGGTCAATTTCATGATCTCTGGAGAATTACCGACCAGACTCTCAACCTATCAGAGAAACAAAATCAAAAGTGAGAATCGATACTATGTATGGAACGAGCCCATACTGTGGAGAAGGTGCGCGGACCAAATCATTTGTTGATGTGTGCCCACAGAAGAAGCCAAGAGCATTCAAGATCACTATCACTCTGAAGTATGTGGAGGGCACTTCGGTGCTAAAAGAACTGTAAAGAAAATTCTTGATTGTGGGTTCTTTTGGCCCTCACTTCACAAAGATGTTTATGAAGTATGCCGAAGATACCGACGCTACCAGATGACTGAAAATATCACCAGACGCAACAAAATGCCCATGGTGCCTATCATGCCGGTAGAAGTCTTTGACGTTTGGGGGGATTGACTTTATGGTTCATTTGACCAAATCCAATGGACATCAATACATAGTCCTAGCTGTGGAATATGTATCTAAGTAGGTGGAAGCAAAAGCAACTACCACAAATGATGCTCGTGTGGTCAAGAAGTTCCTGAAGTTTAATGTATTCAGTAGGTTTGGTGTGCCCAAGGCATTGATCAGTGATCAAGGATCCCACTTCTGCAACATGATCATCAAGAATTTTCTCAAGGAATATGGAGTGAGACACAAAGTGACTACTGCATATCACCCACAGGCGAATGGACAAGCTGAGGTTTCTAACCGAGAAGTCAAGTCTATACTTCAAAAGGTAGTGAAACCCAATAGCAAGAATTGGAGTTTCAAGCTGGATTATACCTTGTGGGCATATCGCACTGCCTACAAAACACCCATTGGGATGTCTCTCTTCCGCTTAGTCTATGGGAAAAATTGTCATCTTCCAGTAGAGATTGAGGACAAAGCCTTTTGGGCAATTCATAAGCTGAACATGAAGCTAGATAAAGCTGGAATCGAAATGAAGCTCCAACTTCAAGAGTTGGAAGAGATGAGGCTGGAAGCCTATGACAATGTTGTTCTCTATAGGCAAAAAATGAAAAGAACCCATGACCAACTCATTCTGTAACAGTCCGGTCCTGAGGATAGGGAAGGGGTTGTTGTGCGTAAATTAGCACGACAAATAAGTAGATTAATTGGAAATCCAGGGGGGGTGTTTTTAGAATTAAACTAAGTTAGTGCCTCAAGAACTTAGGCAACTTAACTTTATGACTTGGAAGGACTATCCTTTTCAACGAATCAATAAGGGGTCAAAAGGTTCAAACAAGTCGAAGGGGTCAAAGGATTCAATCGAGTTAAAAGAACGCCATATCATAGGCCAATTGAAATTTAAACAGAATCCAATGACAAGCAGATAAGAATTTGACTATTTAAATAAACAAGACCTCTCATAGGTCATAACAGGTAAGACCCATTAATAGGTCGGAATCAAATAAATCATACTGTCACATTCATAGGACGAAACAAGGGACAACTCAAGATTTACTAAAAATGAGTAGAATAATGCTTGAAAGAAAAGCCCCTTCATAGGCGAACAACAACAACAAGCATGTAAAACTTATTCACAAGTCAACTGAAAATGAACAGATACCAATATGTTCAACAATAGGACTTCTCAAATAACTCGGAATCAATAAAGGAACAACTGGTATGTCAAAAGAACATGCTTCAAAGACTTTATTGATAACTAGGATTCATAGCATTTAAGACATGCTATTATCAAGAATCAAGTTACATCAATCAAGACTAAATACATATCAGAGTACTTAGCAGAAACTTAGCGGAAGAAAAACATGTAACCATACAGAGCAACAAACTTGAAGCCTCAGACAACCCCACCAGTAGCACATCACCGGCCTCAGCATCTCAACCTGAAAATATTTGAAAAAGAGGGTGTGAGCACTAATGTACTCAGTGGGATTTTACGAGAAAAATCTTTAATAAACTTTGAAATATCTAATTAATAACTGACGGCATATGGAGAGCGAATCGCAAAAGCCCTCTCCATATCCGCAAAACATTTTACTTCCTTTCTTAGCGCCTTTCCTGGCTCAAACCTGTTAATAACTGCACCCTTAAGCCTACTTTGGGATAAGAGAGGGGTTACCTCGAGTATTCTTCAGAGTGTGCGAGAGGGTTACCCAGCAGTGACTCCCTTTACTTTCAAATGTTCAACTCGGTGACTCGAAGGTCATGGCATGATAATGCAAATAAACTGTTCTTTGAGCTCGATAATCTGCTTACAAGAGAACTATATCCTTCCTTAACTTCCTTTCTTACTTAACCTTAACATTCCTTACTTAACCTTAACCTTAACATTCCTTAACCTTCACCTTACTTACCTAAGCTTAACCTTAACCTTCCTTACTTATTTGACTTAGATAGCAATACCAAGCCTAAAGCAATCGTCTAAGTGCTAATTCTTTAATTGAGCATAATCTCAACCTATAAGGGATTTATCACTACCCTAGAAGGCAATATTTAGCTAAATAAGCTTTAGCCAAATCCAACATTCCAATACGAGGAAATGAATGCAGATAAACATGTATTGCAATTAAAGCAAGTCTAAACACCTCATGTCAGCATAAATTGTATATAAACAATTCTAGCACATCTAAACTTGCTTGAGAGCTCACTTAACTCATAATAACTTCTTTTACTTTATCAAACTCAAATAACAATTCAACAATATCATGCATATAACTTTCTTCCTTCCTTTCCTTACACAGAGACTAAACAGACAGAGCATAAAATACTTTCATTGGATATTTCCTTTATCTTAACATGTTTCTAGAGCTTACTAATTCAAACTATATATTTGGTTTAGAATCACCCACCTCGATAACGAGCATCTCGATAATGAGCACGTGGACGAAGCAACGAGCCGAAAATCCTTTCTCGGTCCTCCTTGGGGTTCACCTCTTCTTATGAAAGTTGATCAATGAATTGAAACTTGATTCGAGATCCTAATAAGAAATCGAAATGATATCTAAACCCTTGACCCTTAATTATAACTTAAAACACGAGAATTTAAATGATTAAGTCATCTGAAATTATCCCAAAAGGGGACGGAAAATCCGACCCAGACTATCGAGATTCCAGACGATCGGCCACTATTGTGTTGTAGATCTTCATAAGAGCTTCGATTTGAGTACTCATGGGCCTCGTGTTTCCAACCGAGGTAAAAGTTATGGCCTCCGTATAAAAACGTGCCGGAGCTGCCGCACTTGCACATGCGCCGTGGCGGGGGTGTGCGCGCCGGCGGCCCCCTGCGCTGCGGCGGCCCCTTGCACTGGGACAGCCTCCTTGCGCCGCCGCGGCCCCTTGCGCCGTGGCGGCACCCTTGCGCGCCCGCCCTTCTCCTTGGCCAATGGGCTCCTGTGCCGCCGCGCTCCCTGCTCTACTCCTCTCTCAACTGGGGTGCGCTGACGAAGAGCGCTCCCCTCTCTCTCTCTCTCTCTCTCTCTCTCTCTCTCTCTACAGAAATGGGATGAATAAGTGAAATGAGCGAAGAAAATGAAAGGGAGAGGGGTTCTATTTATAGGAAAAATAGCGGCTTCCTCGAGAAGCTATTGCAGTGTAACAACACAGCTTTAAAAATATCGGGTTCAGTTAAAAGACGCTTTATTGGATGTCGAGGTCCAAATGACCTCGTTCACAAAATTCAAAAATACTGGAAGGTTTGTTGGGTTGAGTGCTATTGAACCAACTTGACTCCGGATAAAGAACGAGTCATCTTGAAGGAAAACGAGAAAATATTCTCTTTTCAAAAATAAAATTACTATTCCACACAAGGGACAAATAAAATTTCCGAGCGTTCGATTGACCTCAGAATGATAATCCGGGAACACCAATGGATTTCTTGAGAAATTTCCTATAGGATAGGTTTGAAAAAACAAGGCTCAGATCAACACACGAGATTTCACAAATTTCTAACGATCGCGCTCCTACGAAAAAATACTATTCATAACTTCTTTAAAAGCTTTTTAAATCACCGGGAACTCAAACGACTTCAGATTCAAAATTCGAAAGAACCGGCATGCTCCTTGGGTCAATGCCTTTCAAACATGACCAAAATCGGCTATAACTGAGCTCATATCGAAATTCTCAAAAAGACGATTTCACAAAAAATAACCCCTAAAAAACACGATTTAGAACCGAAACATTTTTATTATGCTCAAAATTCCTCTTAATATTTCCTAATTAAAATTAGGAATTACTTATCATATTCTGAAAATCCGGGTTGTTACATCCTATACCCCTTAAAAAAAATTTCGTCCCGAAATTTACTTCCTCTCGAACGGAGGTCTGGATACCTCCTAAGAATCTATAGCCATACTGAAACGACATAGGTTCAAAACCTTACTATACAGCTTAGAATAGCTTGAGGCCTTCCGTTATAAATTAGTCCTTACACAGGACTAATACTTATATAATCGTTTTTCTTTTCTTTCTCAAAGCTTGAACATCTTTTATCTTTTCTTCCTTATGAAATCTCTCTCGAAATATTGCTTCAGACGAACTCCTTATGATATTGCATTCGAGTGGACCTCTAGAAACTATTCGAGTAACGGGATAAAAGAAAAATTCGCTAAACTTGCTCCTCGAGCACGGGCGATCTCAACGAGTACATCCTTCTTTTATCTTGCTTGGCTTTGCTTTTGCTTCTAACTTTAATTCTTGTAGCTTTGAGAAACTTCAACGAACTCGAACTAGACAATAAACTCAAATTAATCGAGCACCTCCTTCGATGGTTCCTTGCACGCTCTATCACATTGAAAACTCACTTTATCTTCATCTTTAACTTCTTGAGGTTGGACTTCTTTGTCTTCTTGAGGCGTACTTCGTGATGCGCTCCAAACTTAAATTCTCGATGCAACTTAAATCTAAACTTCTTTGTCGTAGTCGTCTCTTTTCCTCGAAGTAGTCATCTCACTTCGTGGCTCCTGCTGGCGGTCACTATCGCTTGCAGGCGTAATGATCGCATATTTAAATTTTAACTGCACGCAAACTTTCTTGTCGACAATCCTTAGACGACCTTCAAACGCAACGAGCCGAGAAATTATCTTGGAAACGCGCGTCCTAAACTTAGAGAATACTATCTGGCACTTACTTGGATTTTACTTCCTTCTAGGAAACACTATCTCTCGTTCCTCCAACCCTGACTAAAAGGAACACTGCTATAGCTCTCTGCTCTATTTCAAGATCCACACTCGAGTTCTATGAGTGGGAGCAAAATAAATGAATGCCTCTGAGTGAGGACTTTATCTTGATCAACAATTCTTTAACAAGCTTAAAAACTGGAAGAGATATAACACTAGGTTATATATGTCAACAATATTGCCTTTTCAGAGGACTTTCAAACTTGAAGGATTCTTGCACATAACAAAGATATGGAAGAAATCAACGGTTAGCAACTGAAAACCGTGCGGAAATATTTTCAGAAAGGTGACAGCATAGCCTAACAAGAAGTGCTATTACCGATTCTTGATGATCAAGGAGTATCATCCAAAAAGGTTTACAATTTATCCAAGAGGATATAATCAAAGAAATTTCAATTGATACGAAGCTATTGAAGGGCAATTGATTCAATTGACAAGAGAATAAATAAATCGATTCCAAAAGAAAATGAATAAATCGATTCAGAATGAGAATGAATAAATCCATTCTATTGACAAGAGAATAAATAGACTCAACAAAAACTTCTTATCATACTGAAACTCTCAATCTATTGAACACTAGGTCTATCTTCTTAACGATCTTTTTCGGGTTCTCTCTTTCTTTCTTGAGTATTACGCACCTTCTTCTTGGCGAGGTTGCTATGAAATAGCACGAGTCGAATAGGCCTTAATTGACTGCACTTGGCCAGAACAGCAACATTCGGGGATCTCTTACTATCTATCAAAAGGGACACGACAAAGCGACTTAATCTATGGCACCTTCGAAACTCAAATGATCCGACTTCAACTTCTCCTGAAAACACCGACGAATGTGTCTTCAAACTATCTTGGCTACAGTCGTAACGAAAATCTTCATCTTCATTAATCAGCTTGAAATAAGCGATGACTTCTGGGCATCGAACGTGATGTGACCTCGAATATCCCTCCATTGAATTAACGAGTCTTTATCGAAAGAAACAAATCTTCATTTCTTGCAAATGCAATTAGATCTTCAAACGACACTTCTCTTGAGTTGAAAACTCTTGCGTGGGGATTCCTTGAACTTGCGTTAGATTCGCGATCTGATAACTTGCCTTTAACTTGACTGCTCATCTTCTTGCTCCTTGCTCCAAACTGAACTTCATGACCTTTTTTCTAGTTCTACTATAATCTCGGAATCCTTCATCTTTCTTATGAATGCTCTATAAATGTTCTTTCGAACCGCTTCTACTTAGCTCCAGCTCCTTGAGAGGGAACTTACTCAATCTAGGGCTCTTTAAGAGAACCTAAAGGGAATTCTAGAATTCTCCTTAATTCAAGCTCACTATAGACTATGTTCTAACTATATTCTCTATGCATCATTCATCTTTAACTCATCCTCAAATTCTTTTTTTATGGGGAGTAGACAAGCCTTTTAACAAAAGAAGATTTTTAAATTAACTTTCAAACTTTATAAGTCAACTCAAAAATTTTAACGGTCCAAAATAACCAAAATAGCTTGAGTATTTGCAGAAATAATATTCTGAAAATATTCATTGCTTGCTTGAGTCCATAATGACTCAAAATTCTTTAAAAATATTAATCTAGAACTTACTTCAATAAGTTCCACTTTAAACTTGGTATAACCAAAATTTTATTTCGAAAAGAAATAATCTTCGAAAATCGACTAACCTTGCTCTGCTCAAAACTTTTCTTATTATACTGTACTTTCAAGAGTTATACCAAATATAATCAAAATACTTTAACTCAATCATACCTTAACTTTGTTGAGGATGCGAGGGTGATGATGAGCTGGAGGTTGCTGATTAATACCTTTGAACAATTCAATATTCACATAGAACTAAATCAAACTTTAAGAAGAGACAGGTCAGCAGAGTTGCAAGCCTGCTCTGATACCATATATAACAGCCCGGTCCCGAGGATGGGGACGGGGTTGTTGTGTGTAAAATAGCATGAAAAATAGGTAGATTAATTGGAAATCCAGGGGGGGTGTTTTTAGAATTAAACTAAGTTAGTGCCTCAAGAACTTAGACAACTTAACTTTATGATTTGGAAGGACTATCCTTTTCAAGGAATCAATAAGGGGTTAAAGGGTTCAAACAAGTCGAAGGGGTCAAAGGATTCAATCGAGTCAAAAGAATGCCATATCATAGGCCAATCAAAATTTAAACAGAATCCAATGACAAGCAGATAAGAACTTGACTATTTAAATAAACAAAACCTCTCGTAGGTCATAACAGGTATGACCCATTAATAGGTCAGAATTAAATAAATCATACTGTCACATTCATAGGACGAAACAAGGGATAACTCAACATTTGTAGAAAATGAGTAGAATCATGCTTGAAAGAAAAGCCCCTTCATAGGCGAACAACAACAACAAGCATCCAAAACTTATTCACAAGTCAACTGAAAATGAACAGATACCAATATGTTCAACAATAGGACTTCTCAAATAACTCGGAATTAATAAAGGAGCAACTGGTATGTCAAAAGAACATGCTTCAAAGACTTTATTGATAACTAGGATTCATAGCATTTAAGACATGCTATTATCAAGAATCAAGTTACATCAATCAAGACTAAATACTAATATCAGAGTACTTAGCAGGAACTTAGTGGAAGAAAAACATGTAACCATTCCTAGCAACAAACTTGAAACCTCAGACAACCCCACCAGCAGCACATCACCGGCCTCAGCATCTCAACCTGAAAACATTTGAATAAAACGGTGTGAGCACTAATGTACTCAGTGGGATTTTACGAGAAAACTCTTTAATAAACTTTGAAATATCCAATTAAAAACTGACGGCATATGGAGAGCAAATCGCAAAAGCCCTCTCCATATCCGCAAAACATTTTACTTCCTTTCTTGGCGTCTTTTCTGGCTCAAACGTGTTGTCTACTGCATCTTTAGGCAACGCTTTGGAATAAGAGAGAGGTTACCTTGAGTATCCTTCTGACTATGCGAGGGGGTTAACCAGCAGTGACTCCCTTTACTTTCAAATGTTCAACTCGGTGACTCGAAGGTCACGGCATGATAATGCAAATAAACTATTCTTTAAGCTCGATAACCTACTTACAGCAGAACTATATCCTTCCTTAACTTCCTTCCTTACTTAACCTTAACATTCCTCACTTAACCTTAACCTTCCTTACCTAACCTTCACCTTAACCTTCCTTACTTACTCGACTTAGCTAACAATACCAAGCCTATAGCAATCGTCTAAGGGCTAATTCTTTAATTGAGTATGATCTCTGCCTATAAGGGATTTATCACTACCCTAGAAGGCAATATTTAGCTAAATAAGCTTTAGCCAAATCCAGCATTCCAATACGAGGAAATGAACGTGGATAAACATGGATTGCAATTAAAGCAATTCTAAACACCTCATGTCAACATAAATTGTATATAAATAATTCTAGCACATCTAAACATGCTTAAGAGCTCACTTAACTTATAATAACTTCCTTTACTTTATCAAACTCAAATAACAATTCAACAATATCATGCATATAACTTCCTTCTTTCCTTTCTTTGTACAGAGACTAAACAGACAGAGAATAAAATACTTTTATTGGATATTTCCCTTGCTTTAAGATGCTTCTAGAGCTTACTAGCTCAAACCATATATTTGGTTTAGAATCACCCACTTCGATGATGAGCATCTCGATAACGAGCACGTGGACGATGCAACGAGCCGAAAATCCTTCATCTAGCCTCCTTAGGGTTCATCTCTTCTTATGAAAGTCGATCAATGACTTGAAACCTTATTCGAGATTCTAACAGGAAATCGAAACAATATTTAAACCCTTGACCATTAACTATAACTTAAGATATTCGAAATTACCCCAAAAGAGGACGGAAAATCCGACCCGGCCTATCGCGATTCCGGATGATCGGCCAATTCTTTATCGTACATATTCGAAAGAGCTTCGATTGGAGTACTCATGGGCCTCATAGTTCCAACCGAGATGAAAGTTATGACCTCCGCACGAAAACGTGCCGGAGCTGCCGCACTTGCACATGCGCTGCGGCGGGGGTGTGCGCACCGGCGGCCCCCAACGCCGTGGTGGGGAGAGGGGTGCACGCCGGCGTCCTCCTGCACCGCAGCGGCCTATTATGCCGGGGCGGCCTCCCTGCGCTGCGGCGGCCCCTTGCGCCGTGGTGGCCCCCTTGCGCGCCCGCCCACCTCTTTGGCCGAGGGGGCTCCTACGCCGCTGCGCTCCCTGCCCCACTCTTCTCTCAACTGGGGGTGCGCTCACGGAGAGCGCTCTCCTCTTTCTCTCTCTCTACAGAAATGGGATGAAGAAGTGAAATGAACGAGGAAAATGAAAGGGGGGGCTCTATTTATAGGAAAAATAGCGGCTTCCTCGAGAAGCTATTGCAGTGTAACAACACTACTTTAAAAATATCGGGTTCGGTTAAAAGACGTTTTATTCGATGTTGAGGTCCAAATGACCTCGTTCACAAAATTCAAAAATACCGGAAGGTTCGTTGGCTCGAGTACTAGTGAACCAACTTGACTCGGGATAAAGAACGTGTCATCTTGAAGGAAAACGAGAAAATATTATCTTTTCAAAAATAAAATTACTATTCCACACAAGGGACAAATAAAATTCCCGAGCGTTCGATTGACCTCAGAATGAAAATTCAGGAACGCCAACGAATTCCTTGAAAAATTTCCTATAGGATAGACTTGAAAAATCAAGGCTCGGATTAACACACGAGATTTCACAAAGTTCTAACGATCGCACTCCTACGGAAAAACACTATTCATAACTTCTTTAAACGCGTTTTAAATCAACGGGAACTCAAACGACTTCAGATTCAAAATCTGAAAGCACTGGCATACTCCTTGGGTCAACGTCTTTCAAACATGACCAAAATCGGCTATAACTAAGCTCGGATCGAAATTCTCAAAAAGACGATTTCACAAAAAATAACCCCTAAAAAACACGGTTTAGAACTGAAACATCTTTATTATGCTCAAAATTCCTCTTAATATTTCCTAATTAAAATTAGGAATTACTTATCATATTCTGAAAATCCGGGTTGTTACACATTCGCCACAAGTCGTTTGAGCGTGGGCAAAAGGTTCTGCTGTATAATTCCAGACTGAAGCTATTAGGAGGAGGACTTAAGTCCAAATGGTCAGGACCATATGAGATCCAGACTGTATGCCCAAATTGAGCAGTGGAATTATTTGATTCAAGTACTGGAGAGACGTTCAAGGTCAACGGTCTGCAGCTGAAGCATCTCAAAGAACCAACAGTTTCACACATGAAGGCTCTCGGGCTCAAGCTCATTGAGCCCACATACATGTGATGAAAGGCAAGTGTCATGCCCACGATAATAATTGGGGCGCTGACTGGGAGGCAACCCAGGTTTATTTGTTTTTCTTTCCTTTTTTATTTTTTTCGTAATTTATTTATTTCCTTTTGAGTGTTTATTTTTTTTACCATATTAGACTAGGAGCTGGATTTTACGGCTGTATTTGTTTTTAGAGTATTTTAGGAAACAAATTTAGGCGAATTTTCCATGGAAGGAAAGAATCTAGCCAAGTTGGATGCTTCCAGTATGGAGGGCACCAGCAAAGGCAATTCCGGGAAATTCGGGATCTCTCTGCCCCCGTGGGCACAACACAAGATTCCGTACAAGGAAACCCTAGAAGCCCAAAAGTCGTCTGATGGGCCTATCACATCAATTCAAATTGAGTGGCTAGGGTGAACCTAAGTATTTAACCCTCATCCCTTCCTCCCCAAAAATTCACTCATCTATTTTCACTCTAAAAATTCAAAAAAATTACAGACCCTCTCTCACTCAAACCACTATAACCATGATCACCATGGTCCCCAAAACTCGCGCTGCCAAGTCCACAAAGAAGAAGGTAGAGTTTACTCATTCCACTTCACCGGAAAACTCCAGAGATACCACCACCGACGCTGCTGCACCAACCAAGTCGCCGAGCACTGCCACCATGAATATTCAATCTCTCGCCACCGTCAAACCACCGCCTTCAGCAATTTCCACTCAAGAGTCCGAGAAAGTTGACGACCCTTCTCTAAAAATTGTGGAGGAAACCGCCGACGAGATCGACGACCAAGAGGAGGGCAGCATGCTGCAAGATGTGACCCCCAAGTCGACACAGGAGCATACCCTTGAACCCTCTACAACTAAAAAGTTGAAGAAGGTAAGGAAAGAGAAGGTCTCCATCATGAAAGCTAAGTCGCAAACCCTGAAGAGGAAGAAATAGCCGTCGCCGACACTGTCGGAGGACGAGAAAGCTGATGAGGAGGTCGTGGAAGAAAAAGCTAAAAGCAGTGGGGAGTCGCGAGGCCACAAGAGTCAGGATGAACAATCTCTGTCTCTGAAAGAAGCCACTGATGGCAGAACAGATGCGCCCTCTGTGTCTGCCAAAGGAGAAGGGAAAGCCTCTGCCAAGCCATCTGCAAAGAAGGGCAAAACTGTGGTTAGCCCAACTTCTGGAAAAATCATGCCAAAAGGAGAAGACATCTTGCCCATAAGAGAGATCGTGCACAGCAAGACCATCCACTTCGCCTCGCTTGCTGTCTTGGGCATTGAGCGAGAGGTAAGAGAACTCTTCTCTAACATTGGCTGGTCATTTTTCATTGAATGGAACTGTTTGATTTTCCCTAAGTTGGTCTATAAGTTTTTCCATGATCTGTCTGTGAAGAGTATGGGTAAGGGAGGCACTTCTGCCAAAGTTTTTAAATTTAAAATTTTTGGAAAAAATTTTAATCTTTCTGCTAATGAATTGAATATGGGTCTGGGAATTGTGTCGTTCTTTGATCTGAATGATGATAATTATAAGTCTATTGTTGTTGTGGTGCCCACGGATGAGAATGTGGATGAGAAGTGGGCTGAGTTAGGTGACGGTTCTAAATTCAAGTCTGGAACTAGCAAGGGACACATGCTGAAAAGTAATGTCCTTCACTTTTGTCACTGATTGCTCGCCTACAACTTCTTTAGCCGGAAAGATAGCTCCAACTCCATCACCAATCAGGTGTTATTTTTCTTCTGGTGCATGGTGAATAAGAAGAGGATAAACTTTGGAGTTGTGGCCATAGCCCACTTCAAAGACACTGTGGCCCATTCTAAGAACTGCATCTCATGTGCCCAACTGATTACCCATCTTGCTAAAAAATTGCGTCTATTTGATCCTTCGTCCACTAATCTGTATTAGAAGCATGTTGAGTTGTTTGATTTGAACTGCTTGAAACGTATGTTGGATATTTTTGACGATGAGGAGGGGAAACCCGTGTTTGGCATACCGAAGCTAGAAACTTTGAGTAACCTTAGTTTTTCTCTGAATGCAGGTCCCAGCAAAAGTCCCCCGAGGGCACAGCAACAAGAGCCAGCAGCCACCACCATCATTGCCAGACTAGACCGATTGGAGACAGCCATGTTCACCTATTTCAAGCACGTCGGATTTAACTATCCGACCCCTCTGATGCCTGAACTGGTACTCTTTTCCGTAGATTAGGATTTTATTTTTTGTTTTATCTTTGTTTAGGTGTCGCCCATTTCCCACACTTTGCTTAAGGGAAAGTGTGTGGGTGTGGACATTAGGAGTCCTTTTTTTTGTGTCTTTATTTTTACTTTTTTGTTTGTTTTGTAATTAGATGACCCCGTACTGACCCACTTTGCTTAAGGCAAAGTGTGTGGGTAGGGGAGCCTTTTAATATTTTGTTGAGTTTGCGGTTAGTAGGATAACCTTCTTGTACCCACTTTGCCGAAGGAAAAGTGTGTGGGTGGGGGTTACTCTGCCTTCTTTGCATTTTTTTAGTGTCAAGCATGTGTAAATATTTGAACTTTAAAGCATGAAGTCTAGGGTCTTGTGACCATAAGGCAACATATTTTACTGTATTTTCATTTCAGCATGCCCATGCTACTACTTATATGATGAATGAACTAAGTACCTTGTGAGGACTTGAGCCTGAATTCACAATGCATGTGCTTATTCTTTCTTGTATGATTTCTGCATTATTGAATTTAGGTAAACTAGAACTTGTTTTTGCTCTATTCCGAGGTCACAAGGAATTTTGGGTATGCTACTGAAATGCTTAGGTAAATTTCTTTCTGAGCCCACAAAGCCAAATAAAACCACCCTGATATTATCCCTTGCAGCCCTTTTGAGCCAAAAATGAATAAAGCCCTGGACATGTTTTTCTTGAAAACCACAAAAAGTCCATGGGGTCTAGGGTCTTGTGACCATAAGGCAGCATATTTTACTGTATTTTCATTTCAGCATGCCCATGCTACTGCTTATATGATGAATGAACTAAGTACCTTGTGAAGACTTGAGCCTGAATTCACAATGCATGTGCTTATTCTTTCTTGTGTGATTTCTGAATTATTGAATTTAGGTAAACTAGAACTTGCTTTTGCTCTATTCCGAGGTCACAAGGAATTTTGGGTATGCTGCTGAAATGCTTAGGCAAATTTCTTTCTGAGCCCACAAAGCCAAATAAAACCACCCTGATATTATCCCTTGCATCCCTTTTGAGCTGAAAATGAATAAAGCCCTAGACATATTTTTCTTGAAAACCACAAAAAGTCCATGGGCACTAGGGGAGGATAAATCTGGTGTGTTACAATGCATAAAATGCCAAGAGAAAGAAAGAAAAAGAAAAAAAGGAAAAGGAAACCCCAAGAAAATAAAAGTACAAAATGCCCACAAAAAAAATCTAGGACATGTGCTTAAATAAAATGGGCACGGTGGCAAAGGCCAGTAAGAGTCAAATTGAGTCTCCTACAGGGAAAATTCGACTAAAAACTAAGCCAGATCCAAATACTTCCTACCTTGAGCCCATAGCCCTATTAAAACCTTAAAGTCCTTAGCATAGGTATACCCATTATACCAACAGTGGTGGAGGAACAAGAGCAATTGCAAGCCTATAGTGACCCTCGGTTCAATTATGTCTTTCCTTGAGCGTAAACACTTAGCCAAATACTTGAGTGAGGAAAGCATGAGCGAACCAATAACTTAGTCATTTTGATTTATAGTGGGCATTATGTATGTTTTTACTATTTATATGTTGGTGAGTGTGATCAGATTCCTAGGTCTCTGTGCCCGCAAGGGATTTGTTATACAAGCTTGTTTGTCGAGACTCTATCTTGAGTCTGTCTTTTCCTCCTTTTATTTTCTATTTTTTCTTTTGGGCACGTTGTACCCGCATAATTGAGGGCAAGTATGACTAAAGTAGGTGGGTGTGACAAGTCCAAATTCTCTCGTATTTTTGTGTCTTTTTCTCGTTCTTTTTGTCCTTTGTTTTTTATGTTTTTAGTCAGAAAGAGCCAGAATGGGCACAAGGGGCAGCAGGAGGTGGAAAATCACTTCTAGAGGGTACAATGGTGTCAATGATACCAAGATGGGCAACAACTTCTTAGCAAAAAGCTCTCTCTTGAGCCTGGCGGAAATCGCCTACCATTTCAACAAAAGCTGAAGGAGAAGTTTGTGATCATTCCCACAACAATCCCAGAGTGATTGAGAGAAGAATGAGAGAAGATTGGGCACAAGGGAAACTAATGTCAGCTACAGCAAGAGCAATGCACCCTAGCCACCGAAGAAAAGAGGAGCCGCGGAAGGCAAGTTGACGCTTTCAGAAGGATGCTCGGTTCTACAAGGAAAGTTGCTATGTCGACGCTACTAGGGCACGGTGAGTACAGAATCTGCGATTCAGAATCTTCTAAATAAGGGAAGAATATGCCAGATATGGAAAGCTTTGGGCATGGCGGCTGCGAATTGGGCTGAAGATCCCCGGACTGTGGGGGAGTTTACCTTGTATCTTTGTACTCCTATATAAGTAGATCTCATGGCAGCAAACAAATAATTCTTAACAACTCTTACGTACCATAGCACCAAACAATTTTATTTAGTTTTATTTTACTTTTCTGCAATAGGTCTTGGGCCTTATGCCTGCAGACACTTAGGATTTTACTGTTTATGTTCTTCAATCCAGCATTGGTGTTAGATTCTTTTGCAGTTTAATATAAGTAAGATTTTCATTTATATTATGTTTTGTTTTGTTTCTTTTACTTATTACTATTGTTCTAAGTCTAGCATGAGCGGCTAGACTCGTTATTCCAGATTGAACAAGGATAAGAACTTAATGAACAGGTAAGAACCGTGAGGCTTATGAGTATAAACTATGTGAATCTGGTTCCGTCATGTAATCATTTTCTTTGTGGCATTATATAGTGGGCTAAGCTAGTTAATTATGGTTGATCACTCGTTAATTAGAATTGTGTTCACTATCTCTATAAATGGTCAATGAATCATAGCTGTGTGTTGGTCATAAAGGGATGGGATACATCACGGGTACTGAGGGCATAAGAGAGATCTTTGTCTAGGTAAATCTGGGTCTGTCTAGATCATAATGCTGCTTTGTTGTTTACAATCATATGAGAGATCAGGGTTGGGCAACAAGTTAGGGTTTAGGAGATGAGAGATCACCTCTAAGCTAAACAGAAAAGATAGATTGGGTATGTTGAGAGAGATCCAGTACCTTTAACCAGATAATTAGATTTGCATAAGTAATCAACATACCCATGATTGGTCAAGTGTTTGTTAAGTTCGACATCTAAGTTCTAATCTGAAATACGTTACCACTAATATTATCCTTTTTTGTTTTGTTTTGTTTTGTTATTTAGTTTACAGTCTTTACATACAAAGTACGGAGACCACAACAATCCTCAAACCTTTTGGAAAAGTGACATTGGAAGATAGAATTCGCAGCTCCTCTTGGGATTGACCCTTACTCACATAAGCTTGCTATGCCTTGCGGTGGGCATAAGGATAACTCTCTCTTGAGAATTATTCTGACTGCAAAATGATCGCGCGTCAATCGACAATTGATGAAGTCGAATGAGTTGATTACACGAAAGCAAACCCCATGGACATTTGTAACAGCCCGGTCCCGAGATATGGATTAACAAATGGGGACAAGGTGTTAATGAGGGATTAATATCATAGGCAGAAGATTAATAAAGAAAGTTTATGAATAAAAACATACTTTCAAAGATAGATGATGATACTCAGGTTTACTTGATTAAGAAGGAAACATGCTTAAGCGGAATAAAACGGCTAACTAATCAGATACCAACAAGCATAGACCCATTCATAGGTCGAAGCGGATAAATAAATACCAACATGAACAAGCTTCTTCATAGGCGAACGGAAAATATACTCGTGAAATAGGAATAAAACTGAATATGCATCACTTATATATATATAATCATATATGGGGAATATTCATAGAATCTCGATAAACATAATAGAACTTAGGAATTATAAAGAGTGTATCAGAGTAGCAGAAACATCATGGGATTTCAAAAGAAACTTGTAATATAGCAAAACAATCTTGGCAGCCAACCCACATCCACAGCCACCAACATCCTCAGCCTCTTAACCTAAAATCATTTGAAAAAGAGGGGGCATGAGCACTAATGTACTCAGTGGTTTTAACAGAAAACACTTTAATAACTTCAAGATATCCAATAATTAATTGACGGTATATGGAGAGCAAAAGGCAAAAGCCCTCTCCATATCCGTAAAACCTTTTCTTTTGGGCCCATCCTGGCTCAAAGCTAATGTCAACTTCACCCTTAGGCATGCCTTAGGACACAAGAGGGGTTACCTTGAATATCCTTATGAGTTTGCGAGGGATAAACCCAGCAGTGACTCACTTAATGATCAAAGATCATGAGTTCTCTGAGCTTAATTTATGGTTAAGCAAAATGCTAAGTTCCTTCCTTCCTTAACTTTACTAGGCAAAACTAAACCTAGAGCAACGTCTAGGGGCTAATCCTTTAATGTAGCATGATCTCGGCCTATAAGGGATTTATTACTACCCCAGAAGGTAATCCTTAACTGAACAAGATTTAACAATATATCAACATTCAAATACGAGGAAATGAACGTGTATAAGTACGAATTGCAACTAAAGACAATTCTAAATATCTCATGCTAAGCATAAACAACACTTAAACAATTATAGCATTTCTAAACATGCTCGAGAGCTTAATTAACATATAGTATTTTCCTTTCCTTCCTTCCTTATACAGAGATCAATTAGGCAAAGCAAAATATTTTATTAGATATCTCATTTGCTCTATATGCTTCTAGAGCTTATTAGATCAAACTTTAGATGAGTATAGATTTACGCACGTCAACTACTCAGCAGAAGATGAAGCAATGAGTTGATGATCTTTCTCCGAGTTTCTATGGGGATTACTACCTCCTACAAAAGTCAAATCATCGACTTAGCGACCTCCTTCAAAGATTATAACAACCAATGTGAAAATAAACAATATCTAACTCATCTACCCTTAACTAGGACTTAAACATAGATAGCATGACTTTAGAACCTTTAGAAAACATGAGGGTTTGAAAGACTCGAGTTTAGAACACAATTGAAGACAAAACATGGCGGTAGAGGCATTGCACGGGCCGTGCAAGCATAGCACGGGCTGTGCTAATTAATGGATTAGAACTAGATGTCTAGACTTTCCGACACAGGTCGTGCAAGCATATCACGGTCTGAGCAAGCCCTAGCACGGTCCATGTTAACCTTGCACAGTCCGTGCTAGCTTTCCAGACTCATGCTGTGAGTTCTGGATGGCTTTGCACAGGCCGTGCAACTCTTGCACGGTCCGTGCTCCTTCACGAACTTCTGAAACTTTCGATCGAAGTATTGGTCAAGGCATTACTCATTTTCCTCTCCCTTTCCTCGACATTTTAAACTTGAAACAAGGCTTAGACCTTTGAATAAAATATAGAAACGAACATGCATTAACCTTAAAAAGAAATCGACATTATAACAGAATAAACATGAAAAACCTCCTTGAATACTTAAAATAATGACAAAATCTTAAATATAACTTGAACGGAACTTCAACAAAATAATGAGACTAATTACGAGAATTAATGGCGAAAATAATAATGAGAATAACAATGAGCAATATAACAGAAACGCTATTAACTTGGAACCTTAACAAGAATCGAAATACTAAACTTTAGACAGAAAGTAAACGAATAATAACAAAGAATATGAAGAACACGAAGAATGAAAAGTAAATGCGGAATTTAAAAGACAAGAAAGGAAATGGAAAGCAAGACCGATGAATAAGAATGGACGGACTTGGGTGCGTCGAAGGAAGGTGGCTAGCTCGGTGTCTCGTTCAGTTGCAACGGTGGCAAAGCCACCCGCTACAACCCAACGGCACCCCTAGTACCTTCCCTCACCGCATCCCTTCCACGCCACTCCACTCGTCATCTTGGAGAACACTCACGAAGAACTCTTTTCACTTCGACAGAACTTTGACTTTTCTCTCAGAGCTTTCCCACTCTCTAACTTTTGGAGAAGTGAAGAAATGAGTGAGGGGTGATGATGTATTTATAGGAGGAGCTTTGGCTTCCTTGAGAAGCCACTCCAATGCGAGAATACTACAAAAGTTACCCCGGATTCGGTTAAAAGTTGTTGTATTCGATGTCGAGGTCCAAATGACCTCAAACACGAAATCCAAAAATACCGGGAGACTCGTTGGCTCGAATACTAGTGAACCAACCTGACTCATAATGAAGACGATGTCGTCAGAAGAAAGACGAGAAAAGATTCCTTTTTTGGAATTACTTTTTACTATTCACTCAGGCTGACAGATTTTGCTCCCGAGCGTTCGATTCACCTCAAAGTGGAAATCTGTGAACGCCAATGGATTCTTTGAGTCATTTTCCATTTCCATAAGACGGGCCTGACAGAACAAGACTCGGATCAATGAGGAGGATTTCGTAAATTTCTCAAAACACGAACGCACACAAAAGTTACTATTCATTCATCTTTTAAATACGTTTTTAATCACCGAGAACTTAAATGGCTTCAGAATAAAATTATGGGAACACCGGCACACTCCTTGAATTAAAACCTTCTTAACAGGACCAAAATCAATCATAACAGAGTTAAGATCAAAATTTCCGAACAGACGATTTTACGAAAATTAACCCTTAAAGTCGTGACTGACATCTGACCTCACTTAGACCTTATTTAAATTTCTTCCTTAACTAATTAATTACCATTAAGAATCCTCTAAACCTTATCCAAAAATCTGGGGTGTTACAACACTTGATCCACGAAACGTACTTCACTTAGAAATCTCCTCGATGGCAATTTAACCCTGGAACTACTTGAGAACTAGAACAGGATTTAAGAATAAAACTTAAAAGTTGCTAGGCTTTCAAGAGTGATAATTTTCGAATGAAAACTAACAAAATATCAAGGGTTGATCAACAAAAGATCGTGAGACAATTGAGAATTAATCTTCAAATTCATGCAATGACTAAGTAAATATGATACAATGATGACCTATTTATACTAATGTAAGTTGAATCCTAACATGACTAGAAATCCTACCATAACTAGAATTCTAACTAGGATAGAAGTTTCCATGTTTAAAACTCTAATTACCTAACAAATAAGACCTTCTAGAAAATCCCCTAACAATAAAAATGAAATTACATAAAATAAATACCAAAAATAAAATAATAAAAATCTAACTACGGATAACATAAATCCCTATGGACTTGGGCCTTCTAATTGGCATCTTGGGCTCTTCAAAGGGCTGATCCAACACATCATCTTCATGGATCAACACTCTTGGGCTTCTTCTTCAATTGTCAATAAATTGACAATCTTTGGGCTGCCTTTATTTTCTTTTCAATGCTTGTCGATTCTTCATCATTTCAGTAGTCCACTTAGGTGTTAATTGGGCTACAGTAGGGATCTAGAAGAATATTAAATTGGCTTGCTAATTTATTTAATTCCTAATATCCATAATATGGATATAAATAAATAAATTAAGTATTATTTTTATTCCGCTAAAGAAATAATACTGACCTACCATTTAATACATATTTGCAAATATGTTTTCTCCTTTAGTTCAGTCATTCCCCATGTTTAAGATATAATTTCCATTAATTAATTATGTAAGCTTCTGACAGCTATAATTAATTATTCAAATTCGGACTAGATTAATAATAATAATAATAATAATAATAATAATAATAATAATTATAATAATAATAATTATTATTATTATTATTATTATTATTATTATCTAGTCATAATTTACTTAATCGACAAAAATATGATTAAATTGATGGTTTTTAGTTCAAAGAGCATTTTCAGGTAAGAGGTCGACTATTTGCACTACAAATTTTATGCTTTCCACCACAAAAGGAAAAATGAAAAAAAAAATCATTTTGAAGTTACATAAATATCCTTTAATTGCTTGTTTATGCCACTAAAATTACTCCATACACCACAAATTCAAAAATAAAAAATAAAAAAGAAAACATATTAAAAATCATAATACATCAACATCTGCACATTCTTATACAACTACAAAATTGAACTCATAAAACCTAGGTTAAACTTGGCAAAATTTAGGTGGCAAACAACAATGTGAAATGAAAATCACGAAGAACCGAACAATGTGAGTAATTTTTGTTAGTTTGTACAGATTACATTTTGAATTATCTCATTTTATTTGGAGTTGTTGTCACGTTTCGTTTGGAAAATATAGTTTGAAATCAATTCACATTGTTCAAAATACGAAACTCGAGCAAAAGGAGGTTGTTCGAACATCTATTTTCGACCAATAACTTTATTTTTATTTTATAGTATGTTTTAATTCATTTGTTCGGACAAATTGTAATTGTTTGAAATAATTTTTTATAACATATTGTAATTGTTCAAAATTATATTGTTGAATAAATGGACTTGATTCGACAATTGATGTTCAAACCTGTCTTAGCTTTTTTGTTTTGTATAGTAACTAATTTGCTTGTTTTGGAATGTGATCAAACTAAGAGCAGTGTTGTTGGCCTTGTGAATCAGGAGCTGGTTCTTGATTATACAGATGTATTCCATACTATGGAATTGTTTGACTCTCATGAGAGTTTGATCATCAAGGTTCGTGAGAGAGCTATTCCAATTGGTATTCTTGTTATCTGTTCGTAGTTCAGAAGTTGGAATTGAAAGTAGATTTCCTCATATGGTGTTGATATGTGAACGAAGTGCGCGTCCCCATATGGTTAAGAAGAAACATCCAACAAAAAGAGATTACATAAAACAAAGTTTGAAGGAAGATGGAGTTTTGGAAAAAGGACAAAAGATATTCAAAACCATCTCGAGGGAAATTGTATCTAAGAGAATTGGATGACATTTTTGTTGGAAAATTGGATATAATAAATTAAGCCGTGACACATTTGATCTGATTTTTGGAGACCAAGTTATTTAATTTTGGAGGAATTAAATAGCATACAATTATTCTATACTTGTAATAGATAATCGTAGTTTTTTTATATTCTGAAATCCGATTTTTGGTAAGTGAGAAAATTAATTATTAAAATTGGTCACACTATTAGGCATTTATGGTGTGTGGAAAAATGCGCTTAAGACACATTTAATGATCTCACATTGATTTCTTAACCTAGTTAAGAAATGTATTTAAGTGTATTACACTTGTGTGTAAGATATAAAATGTACAAGGATGTGAGCCATAAGCCCACACGTGCGTACCTGCCTATTCCGGTGCTCGAGCTCATCTCGTCCTCATCCTCATCCTCGTGCTCGGACTTGGATATTGGCAATTAGACTTTGGAAATACGTGGGCTTCCGGGGCCTAGCCATTACAATTTTAGGGCTCAAAAATAGACGGGTTGTGGAGCGGGTCGGTAATCAAATGATGAGTCGGTCAACCGATCCACAGGTGCACTTGATGGTTCACATCTGACTTCAATTCCGTAACTTCCACCTGAAGCTGGTGGAGTTAGTGGGCCGGAGAGTAACCGCTGTAACTCCTGGGAGAGTTTATGTGCAGCATTGGTGGAATGGTGTAACCGACACCTGGCCTTAATGCTGAAGTAGTGGATACTGGTAACTCCTGGAGGTTACACACTTGGTCTCAATGTTGGAGTAATGGTGCTTGGTAACTCCTAGAGGTTACATGGCTAGTTTGAATGCCCTCATACCCTAATTGTTGATCCCCACCTGAAGTTGGAGAGTGCTATATATAGAACGTCCTAAAGCATGGTAGGATACAGAAAAATAAGTATTTCATTCTGCATCATATAGTTATCTAGTGTCTGCTTACAGTCCATGCATTCTCTAGTTCGCCGGAGCCTTGACGGTGTTGTGGTACTACTATCGGAAGGACGAAGCTATTTCATCTTTGAGAGATAGAACGCCAAAAACCGTGAGCACTAGTTGGGGCGTATTTATTTTGTGTAGAGAGGTCCCCCGGCTCAGGTTGCCAGAATTCTGCAGATTCAATATTCCATCAAGTTTGTTTAGCAATTCCATTCAGTTTATTATAGTTATTATTTTCTGCTTGATTCTGTTGTTTCTTGTACTTCAGATTATTGTAAATCCAGAAGCAGTGTAATTGTGTTCAATAATTTTTGTTTAATGGGACACTATCTCATAGTGAACAATCAATGGATAAGTTGTTTGCGATGTTTACAACCATTTAGAAGCATAATATTTAGAAAAATAATTATGGTATAACAATAATAATAATAATAATAATAATAATAATAATAATAATAATAATAATAACAATAATAATAATAATAATAATAATAATAATAATAATAATAATAATCTAGTCTAAATTCAAATAATAATTATAGCTGTCAGAAGCTTACATAATTAATTGATGATTTGATTAAATTGATTTCATGAAATTAGGCGAAAATTGATGAAATGATTTGCAGAAATATGCATTGATCCTTTATGTGACTAGGATCAAAATGTGTGCTTTAAAATGGTTTATTTTTAAAACAAATATTACACTCGTTTTGCCTCACCAACAAATTATAATTTTTGTTAAAATAAATTCTAATTTAACTAATAATGTAACAACCTGCAATAAATTTGATGCACATTTTAAGATAACTAAGGCGCGATTTATATGACAAAATAATTTAAATGAATCATTTGAATCAATATTTTTAGAAAATGGTAGCGACCAGTTTAAAATGATTTTGGGTCGTTACAGACTATACCACTTAAAGAAAATTTTATTCTCGAAATTTCGAAATCTTATTTTCGCAAACCTGAAAAGGGAAAAACATTTTTTTTTCAATTTTATATTCGAAAACCTGAAGAAAAAGTAAAAAACTTTTAGAAATTTTGAAATTTTATCTTCGTAAACCTGAAAATAATAAAATACCTTTAAATCGTTATTTCGAAGGATGTGAGTAGAAAGTCACTAGCATAAGAAATAAACTTTAAACCACTTTTACATCTATTTGGTGCGAGGTGACAGATGGATGATTTTTTTTAGCAAATCTACAGAAACGTAGACCCGTTCTGATACCAATTGTGATGTCCCAAAATTTCATAAATAGAAAATATCTATTTTATTCAATAAAAGAGGTTTAATACAGCGGAAGCACTATATATTTAAAATAAAATAATATTAAATTAATCTTGACTATCACCCTATCTTCACGTCACCGTTCGAGCTTCCTTAGCTTAAAAAATAAATAACTTTGAGGTGAGAGCTATTAACTCAATGGGTTACTGCATTTGTCCACACTATACATATATGAACAATAAATACATAGCTTAGAGTATCATTTTCCTACAGTTCGCAGGTTGAGTAATTTTTACTTCAACCCATCGACTGAAATGCAACATGTAGGTTGAGTAACTTTTCCTGCAGTTCATAGGCCGAACATATAAACTACAAAAAATGCATAATATGGATAAATGAATATAGCATAACAATCAACATTGGATTCCCCATCTTACTCGAACCATAAAACTTGACTTGACTTTAAAGCTCGGTTAAAAAAAATTAGTTCGATCCATGTGCCACCTACTAAAAACTTTAGAAAATAAAAAAAAACTTGCTTTGAAATCTTTAAATGAATTGGTGTGTTGAATCAAACGAAATAGCTCGTGTATTTATACTAGGGCTTCGGTGCACGAAATTGGAAACCTCAAGGATTGATATAAATCAAATCCCCATATTCTATGAAATAAATTGATTATTTGATTAAATTAATTTCATGAAATCAGGCGAAAATCGATGAAATGATTTGCAGAAATATGCATTGATCCTTTAGGTAATTATGATCAAAATGCGTGCTTTAAAATGGTTGATTTTTAAAATAAATATTAAACTCGTTTGGTCTCACTAATAAGTTCTAATTTTGGCTAAAATAAATAATAAGAAATAAATTCTAATTTAACTAATAATGTAATAACATGCAATAAATTTGATCCATATTTTATGATAATTAAGTCGCGATTTATAGGACGAAAAAATTTAAATGACTCGTTTGAATCAATAATTTTAGAAAATGGTAACGACCAGTTTAAAATAATTTTGGGTCATTACCTTGTTCAATATGTGAGTGTTTGTCATACTATTTGTACTAATGAAATGTTAAATTGTTGAGTTAACTATGGTTAATATATGAAAAATATAGTTGATATAATTGAAGGTTAAAAAGGCTGATGTGTGTCTAAGGCCTGATGGTTGAGGTTCAACTAGTTTTTGAAGGTTAGTTCAACTAGATGATTGAGGATGTTGATGGTCAATATTTGAGGTCTAATCAGACCAATTAAAGAGCTCCGGAATACTTGTAAATATGGATCTTATAACGAGAACTCGTTAGAATTATAATATATATTTTCTATATAAAAGTGAAATCGTAACTAAGAAAAAAAATGAGTGTTATTAAGTAGGGTGAGAGAGTTAAAGATCGAACATCAATCACTCTTATACGCATGGCCGGATGAGGAATACGTACGTACGTGGATGTGTTGAATAATGTATAGCAGCAGTATAGAAGTAGCATCTAGCTCTTGTTTCATGCATGTATGCATGCATGCATAATAGTGTTTGTTCTAGTCTAATAAAGTTGTAACAGCTCTAGCTACGTGGCACTTGTATATTCATGTATGCATGGACCACAACTATGTAGTAACATGCTTCCCGTAGGTCGTATGGAAGATTCTAGAGCTCCTTCAGTTTCTAGTTGAGCTATATATACTCTATGTACTATACTGAAGAGTTAAGTGAAATAAGATTGAATATACATTTTTTCCTTCCAATACAGATATGAAAACCCGGCATTTTACCCTATTTCTACATGGTATCTAGAGCCACTGATTGATTCTATTTTTATCGATAGATTTTGTTTTTGAATTATCAATTGAATTCAGATTTGACTCTGCGATTTGAGGATGACAAAGGCAAATCAGAAATTCTCTTGGAGAAATGCGAGTGATGAGGAAATCGGATTCAACTTTGAACACGGCAGAAGCAGTAGCCAATGTGCCGAATCAGTGCTGAATGGATCACCAGTCTTACAAATTGCACCGATTCTGTAGTCTGATGGAAATAATCGAAGAGGTACCGCGATTCATCATCTCTGTGGCAATGATATTGCAAATAATAGAATGCTAGCAAATGATGAGCTATATATTGCACCAAATGAACACTGAGGCATGTTATTGACTACTGATTTGTTTGATGGGAAAAACTTTCATAGTTGGTGTCGCGCTATCAAGCGTAGGTTGTTTGCTAGGAATAAATCGGGATTTATAGATGGAAATGTGGTTGAACCTAGGAGCGATTCCATTGATCACATGTGGTTGGTTAATGAAGCCTATCTTGTGTTTAATTGGTTGTGTAACTCAGTTGTTAAAGAATTATCCAGATGTCTGCAACATGTTGATACGTCGAAGCAACTGTGAGATGAGTTATACAAAATATTTGGCAAAAGAAATGGTCTTAGATTATATAAACTGCGTAGAGACATAGCATCCTACTCGCAAAATACTCAATATGTGCTTGTCTTTTCAATAACCTGAATGCACTTTGGGATGAATTAACTCTGTTAAAAACAGTTAGGCATTGCACTTGTGAAGCGGTTAAGGACACAAAGGTAGACATTGAGGAGGTACACATGATGCAGTTCCTCATGGGCCTTAATGATGCTTATGAGTCCATTCGACAACAAATCCTAATACTGAACCCCTTGCCCACAGTAAGTCAAGCATATGCCATGGTTTTACTGATTGAGGAGCAAGTGAATATTTTCTTACATTATGCAGAAAGTGCTGAATAGAGTGCATTGTTTACTAACCAGAGAACAAGATACAAGAAAGATGGATTTAAAAAGAAACTTACTAAGGAAGAAAAGATGACATTGAAATGTGACCATTGAGGGAGGACTGGGCACATCAAGAGTGACTATTTTGAAGTAATTGGTATACCTGACTGGTACAAAAATGTTTAAGCAAGATAAGAGCAGACATAAAGTGAATCATGTTGAGGAGAAAAGCAATGCAACGCTGTTTAATCTTGATACATCACAAGCTGTGGGAAATTCTATGTCTGGCATTGGAAAGGTTATCCAATCAGAAATTGCAAGGCATTTTGCAGGTTACAGAAATCAAACCAGTAAGGGTTAAGGATCAGTGGAAAATGGTGGTTTGGAGATAGCAAATATGGCAGAGATGGAACCAGCTGTAAATGTTGTGGATTATACAGGGCACTATGCATTTAGTATTTCTACTGACATTAAGAGAGATGAATGGATTATGGATTCTGGAGCAAGCAATTACATATGTTGCCAAGCTAGATTACTCATGGATATAAGAAGACTGAAATAACCTCTCAGAGTATTTCTACCTAATGGAAGCAGTCTTATGGTGTTTCTGCTTGGTGATGCTCAAATCACCCCTACTATCAAGCTAGTAAATGTGATTTATGCACCAAAATTTACACACAATCTTATCTCAGTAGGGAAGATGACTAAAAGCCTGAATGGGGGGGTTATATTTCTGGAAACTCACTGCATTGTCCAGAGGAAGAATCAGATACAGTGCTTGGCATTGGCAGGATGAAAGGAACATTATATATTTTCAAGCATGAATATATCTTCACTGTCAACATTAATGCAACAGTGCCACCATCCTTGGAGGAATTTCATAGTTTGATGGGACACCCCTCAGCTACAACCATGAAACATATGGAGTGATGTCAGAAAAGATTCAGAGAAGAAGAGTTTTATAATCTTGAGCAGTGTGAGATCTGTCATCGTGCAAAATAGCAGAGGAATCATTTTTCAATTATTGCAAGAAGAAGTGCAGCCCTATTTCAGTTAGTACATGTTGATATATGGGGTCCTTATAAGGAGGATTGTATCACCAATACACCCTAATTTCTGACAATAGTAGAAGATATCTCAAGGGCTACTTGGATATTATTTTTCAGTAGCAAAGGACAAGTATGTCATATACTCCGTAGTTTCATACTCATGGTTAAGACACAATTTCAAAAAGACATTAAAATTGTCAGGTCAGACAATAGGAGTGAGTTTATAGGAAGGCAGACACAAGATATGTTTACTGCTCATAGCATTCTACATCAAAGATCCTGTGTATACTCACCACAAAAAAATGGAATAGTAGAAAGTAAACACAGACACCTCCTTCAAGTGGCAAGAGCACTCATGTTTCAGAGTAAACTACCTTCTACTTTCTGGCCTTATTCAATTCTTTTTGCCACTCATATCATTAATCAATTGTCATCTATAGTATTGCAGTGGAAAACTCCTCATGAATTATTGATTGGGACATTAGCCTCGCTTGAAAGCATTGAACCATTTAGCTATCGGGTTTATAAGGTTAATTGATAGCTGTGTATTTTACACAACTTTCATATATGAATTGATGCTAATATGAGAAGTTATGTGTTTTATACAGTTTTAGTGCTTATTGTTAGTGCAATCATTATGCACTAGGTTTATTTTGGCGAGATATGTTCGACAATGTGTTCGTGGGTATGTTCCTGAAGTTAAAGTGCTGATTCCGCTGTGAAAGTATGAAGAATAGTTGGTAAATTGTTCCCTCTGATGTTCCACACATACCCAGGAACAGTCTAATTATGGCAATTTCCATGATTAGAAGATCTTATGCTGATCGTGTTTGGGAGGTCAAGATTCATTCGTTTGACTGCCTTGTGGAGTCGAAATCACGCTGAAAATAACCCTCATACACAAGAAAAACATCTATACCCATATGGGGAGATCACAAACCCTAATTCACTTACCATGTTGCTGAAGATTAGTGATCGACGTTAACTAAGGAGTGAAGTTATATGAAGGCTGATTCTTCACAGAAATTGGTGGAACACTTAATTAGATTCTCTTTGCATATTATTTGAGAGTTATTTGATTTGTGATTTATGCAATAGCTAGAAGTTGTTTCCTAATCTATTCAACGTGATAGTCTAGGTTTTAGTGTTTTTGAGTGAAACACGTGAGGAGTTTGTTTAATCCTTTTTGTACGCAATCTCGGGAGATATTGTAAGTTGAAGTCGTAGGTAGCTAGAGAGAGTCTAGTGTCACGATTGTGAGGGGATCTCATAGCTTTCAGTCGGTGAAAAAGATCGTGAAGAAGTCATGTATGTGTAAGTTCCTAAATACACTTCATGAAGGAGTAGTGAACGAATCTTCAAGTTTGGACGAAGTCCCCCCAGAGTGGGTTTTTTAACTGAAGTGGGTTACCAATCTCGTGCGTGCTATTACTGCTTTTTATTTATTGTTCTTGTGTCTGTTCCTAACATATCGAAGAACCCTTACATGCAGTATACTTAAAACACACTTAGCACGGATTGAAGTTTTTCAATTGACACTAGAGTGGGTCACCAGTTATACAGGTGTGATCTTATGTTTATTAATCTATGTTTTGTGTTTGTTTTGTTGAGATGGATACGATGAAAGAATGAGCGTCAACAGTGCGACCGCCACTCCTTGATGGCAATAATTATACCTACTGGAAGGCCAGAATGACTGATTTCATTCATTCTATCGATCAACGTGCCTGAAAGATGGTGACTGATGGCTGGAATCCTCCTATAAAGAAAGATGAGAAAGGAAAAACTATTATGAAGCTGAAAGAAGAATAGGACAATGATGACTACCAGATCATGGGATTGAATGCAAAAGCCATGAATGCCATTTTTTCAATTGTTGACATGAATCTATTCAAACTTATCTCCACATGTGACAAAGCTAAAAATGTGTGGGATATTCTGCAGACCACCTATGAAGGAACAAGTAGTGTTCGTACTTCACGAATATAGTTACTCACTACTAGATTCGAGAATCTACGGATGGATGAAGCAGAAAAACTTGAAGACTTCAATGCTAAAATTTGTGACATTGCAAATGAAATCTTTTCTCTAAGAGATGCTATTTTTGAAGAAAAACTTGTTCGAAAAGGCCTTCTTTCCCTACCCAAACGATTCACCTACAAAGTCACGGCCATTGAAGAAGCCAAAGATGTAAGCAAAATGAAGCTGCAAGAACTTATAGGGTCTTTACATACCTTTGAAATGGGCCTGACATAAGAAGAAACTGTGTAGAAGAAAAGCATTGTTTTTCAGGCGGGTTCCAATGCAGATGTTCCTAGTGATGTTCCTGACAAAACTGACCTTGCATAATCAATTGCTTTAATATCTAAAAACTTTTCTAAGTTTGCAAGATGTTTTGAGAAATTCTCTCAGAACAATTCTGGTAAGAATAGGTTCTCCAAACCTCGAAGAACCAAGGATGAAGATCTAAATAAAGACAAGCATAAAGAAGTAAAGTGTAGAGAATATAGTGGTTTCGGTCACTACCAAGCCGAATGTGCTAATACACTTAAAAAGAAGAATAAGTCTTACAGTTCTACCTTAAGTGAAAGCAATGATCCTGATGATAGTGGAAGTGATGAAGAATGTGTAAGAAATCATATTGCTTTCATGACACATTCAGTCAAAGAGTTTATGCATGCCTCTGTTTCTGACAACGAGGTTGAAAAGACATCTGAATGCAGTGATGATGAAGAATTTACTGAAGAATTTGCTATGGAGGCATATAAAAAACTGCACTCAAGCTGGATCATGGTGGTTAAAGTTAATGAAGATTTGTATAAAGAAAATTCTGATCTTTCAAAAGAGAAAGAATCTCTCCAGTCGACTCAAGGAGTTGCAAGATGAACTGTTGCAGTCCAGGAACAATACATAAGCACAAAATGGTGAACATTAACGCCTAAAGAAACTTATCAAAATGATGAAATCTGGATCATCTCAGCTTGATGAAATTCTCTCGAAAGGGAAAAGCCCTCAGGATCATACTGGGCTTGGATACAATGACGGTCATACCTATGACAGGTTCTGTTATGGACAGACATCTGGAACAAAATATTCGATAATTCGAGAATCAAAAGCTAAATCAAAGAACTGTCAGCAATCCCTTTAGAAGGAGTCACCTTGAAGGACAAAAGTTGTGTGTCATTACTATGAAAAACCTGGTCACATTCGACCACATTGCAGAAATTACATTAACGATCTTAGAAGGATGAGAAGAAGAGGTATGTCACAAACTGAATAGTTATCCAAAAGAAACAATATCAGGAACAGATCTAGGAATAACCATAGAAACTATGCAAAGAGCAGTTGGTATTTTGATAGCGGATGTTCGCGAC
The DNA here is from genome assembly GCA_026008535.1 of Perilla frutescens. Classification (NCBI taxonomy): domain Eukaryota; kingdom Viridiplantae; phylum Streptophyta; class Magnoliopsida; order Lamiales; family Lamiaceae; genus Perilla; species Perilla frutescens. The sequence continues at coordinate 21,768,042 of BRKX01000010.1, read as the reverse complement.
ACATGATCGGAGACATAAGCATGATGAACAATATTCAAAAAGATTGTTCATATCAATATATTACCTTTGGAGGTAGTGTCAAAGGAAGAGTGCTTAGCCGTGGTCAGTTGAATGTTCCTGGCATGCCTTACTTGGAAAATATTCTGTTTGTGGAGGGACTGAAAGTTAATCTAACCAGCATTAGTCAGTTGTGTGACCAACATCTCTTTGTTCACTTTACAAGAGATAAATGTCTGGTCGAGGATAAAGAAAGTGTTCTACTGATGGACGGGGATAGATCACGAGACAATTATTATCTTCTCAATATGAAGGGAACGTGCTTCAGATGTCAGCTAAGTGAAGCAAATCTATGGCATGAAAAGCTTGGCCACATCAGTTATTGGAATCTTCAATGGCTTGTGAAAACTAAAGCTGTGACGGGTGTTTCTAGTCTAATTATTGATCATGGAAAGATGTGCGGCCCATGCCAAGTTGGTAAACAGATTCATATTTTTCATAAATCTGTAAAAAGGATCACCACTTCAAATGTCTTGGAATTACTACACATCGATTTGATGGGGCCTGTTCAAACTGAAAGCATTGGACGGAAGAATTTCATCTTTGTTTGTGTAGATAACTATACCAGATTCGCATGGGTAGATTTCATTAGAGACAAGGCAGAGACTTTTGAGACGTTCAAGAAACTGTGTCTCAAGCTTGAAGTTGAGAAAGGAACCAACGTGGTGAGAATAAGAAGTGAACATGGTCGTGAGTTTGAAAATGTGATCTTCAAACTGTTCTATGAAGAAAAAGGCATCGATCAAGAATTTTCAGCACCGAAAACACCACAACAAAATGGTGTTGTTGAGAGAAAAAATCAGACTCTACAAGAAATGAGTCGGGTGATGATGAAGGCAAAATTTGTGCCTGACAATCTCTAGACTGAGGTGGTTAATACTACTTACCATGTTATCAATCGGGTTTACATTAGATCCAAGATAAGAATTACACCCGATGAGTTGTGGAAAGGTGTTAGGAAAAACTATCAAGGGTTTACCAGACTGGGGTTTTGATGAGATGTCAAAATATATAAAAATATGCAAAGAGCCCTGAAAAAATGAACAGGAATCAAGAAGAAAACTGAGGATGATCATATAAAAAAATCGAGCTATCAAAGCCTAAAAATGATCAATCCATGAGAGGAAAAGAAAAGAAAAAAAGAAAAAAAAGAAAGAGAGAAAAGAAAAAAAATAAAAAAGGGGAGAGAAATCAGCCAAGAGTTGAGAAAAGAAAAGAGAGAGAAAAGAACAGAGAGAAAAGAAAAGAAAAAATCCAGACACAAGAGATGTTGAATAGAGATAGACTGTAGCTTGCTAGATCAGTTAGCAAGATAAACTGAAAGTTGCAGGTACTATCAAGTCTGGAGTACCAAATGCCATCAATCTACAGTCATGAACTGAAGAAGGCACCAATTCAGAAGTGCCCATTTCCAGCTGAAAAAGAATACCAGTTGAAGCTACCAGTTCAAGGCACCAGCCCAGAAGTGCCCAAGTTCCAGCTGAAGAGAAGTTCCAGCTGAATACAGTCCCAGCTGAAGAAGATTACCAGCTACAGAGAAGACCAAGCCCGAGCTGAAGAACATACCAGTTCAAGATAAATTTCAGCTGAAGAAGAATACCAGCTGAAGACGAGATCAAGTCAGAACTGAAGAACATACCAACTCAAGACAAATTTCAACTGAAGACGAGATCAATCAGAACTGAAGGACATACCAGTTCAAGACAAATTCCGGCTGAAGAAAATACTAACTGAAGAATGCACCAGTTCGAGTTGAACAACATGCCAACTCAAAGGAATTCCAGCTGAAGAAGAATGCCAGCTAAAGGGTGCATCAATCCAAGGTCGGAGCTGAAGGAAATACCAGCTCAAGAAGTTCCAGCGGAAGAAGTATCAGTTTGAAGGATATCAGCTGAAGACGCATCAGTTCTGAAGTCCAACTGAAGAAGCGCCAGCCCTGAACTGAAGACAAGTCCGAGGAAGTTCCAACTGAAGGGACACTAGTCCAGAATACCAGCTGAAGAATACTGGTTCAAACTGCCAGCTGAAGCAAGCCAAACTGGAGCTCAGAAAGCATAAAGCTAGAGTCCAGAACTACCAGCTGAAGACGATCTAAACTAGACCTTTCCAAACTACCAAGAATGCGCAGAACTGATAGACAAGGAACTGAAGATTCCAACTGACAGATAGAGCCCAGAACTGAAGATCAAGACAGAAGTCATAACTGAAATTCAAATTTCAGAAAAGCCAACAAGAAGATCTTGAAGTTAATGCAACCGATATCTTTGATCAAAAGCTTGTCAGAAGCACAAAGGCTACTCAACGGCTCTCTTTAAATGAAAGCCCCTCAATAGCTTTATCATTTAAAATCACTCAGTGATCATCAACGGTCACCAGCCACTCATCTATAAAAGATGAGCAACCCAGAAGATAACCATAACTTTTGACTCTTGAAGAGAACTTTTGCTCAGAATCTGTGCATAGACTTTCAGCGAAGACGTTCGCCAAAGCTCTAAAGCCTCACGCTTAAACTCAGCAAAAGCAAAAGTCCAATTGAGAAGAGAAGGAGCTAGACCGCTCATCAAGCTAGCTGTTGAAGATTTCCAACCAGAGCAACTCTCTTAGTTCTGTTCTACAAAGATCAACTACCCAACTCAAGCTAAAGACGCGTAAAGGAGCACATCAGTTGATACCAGTTTCAAGACTGTCTCTTGAAGATCGAAAGAGATCTAAAATCTTGTAAAGACCATAATAGCACCTAAAGTCTCAACGAGCAGTTGAGATCGGTAAGTGTGAACCATCGCCCTAAAACCGGCTGAGAAGGCTACTTGCGTTGGTTCGTCGCTTCCGGGACATCAATAGTTGGAAAGGAATCTGTGACTCGTAAAGTCACCGACAGCCAGGTCCAACACCTATCTTTACTGTGTAACTGTAATAATGGAACTTTACACTTGCATAGTGAATTGCCCTTCTGCAGAAGGAAGAGAGGACGTAGAAGTTGAGCTTCGAACCTCTATAAAACTGCTTGTGTGCTCTGCTTTACTTTTCAGTTTCAGTTGCATGTTTTAAACTGCACACCTCTAGCACACACAGCACTCCGAGCTAGTTGATCATCTCAACTGATCTCCTAACAGCATGGATAACTTAGCAAGTCAAACGGGCCCTGAATATTCCACAATTATTGTTAAGTTTTTGGATTAGTTTATTCACCCCCCCTCTAAACTGATTCTGACTCGCCCCGGGACCAACAAGTGGTATCAGAGCGGTTGATTCTAAGGATCAGACGTTTCTACAGATCAACTGAATCAGATCTTATTATCTATGTTAATCTATCAACTATAGGAAACCATAAGCTACTTATTTTTTCAGTTGAGAACTACAATAACAGGAGCAGGAGAATGAAGGCGTATCTCTGCTCAATCCACGAAAACATGTGGGAAGTTATCGAGGAAGGTCCAATCACAATCATGATAGACAATGATGCCTACATTGCTGATGTTAATCAACCAACAAGGATCTCGAAGCCAACTCATCTTCTCACGAGTGAAGAGAATAAGTTGAAGAACCTATAGTTCGTGGCCCTAGCCGCATTGTTCAAAACTCTAGATGAAGACCGCATGAAGGACACAAAGAATTGTGGCACTGCCAAGGGGATATGGGACTTACTTGCAGATCTATGCAAAGAGTCTGAGGCCATTAAATGTAACAAGCTCCAACTAGCAGTGGATAGATATGAGTCCTTCAAAATACACTCAGATGAAACCATCTCAAGCCTTGAGACAAGATTTCTCAGCATCATCAACAAGATAAACAATCTGGGTAGGACATATCCCAATAGTGAGATGAACTCCAAAATCTTGGACAATCTCACAAAGGAATGGGATATGAAGGTGATTACTACAAAGGAGTCAAGAGACTTGAACAGCATCACTCCAAGAGAAGTTTTCAGTTTTCTTAAGGCTCACGGGTATAGCCTAAAGCAAAAAAGAGAGGAATCCACATCATCATCAGTTCAGGATGCAGCCTTCTATGGTGAAAAAAATCAATTTAGAGAAAATCGAGGAAGGAACACCTTCTGGCCAAGAAGTTCTCAAGTCAGAAAACAACCAAGAGGCTTAACTGATCAAAGAAGAGAAGCAGCGGAGAAGAAAGAGAGCCTGACTGAAGACATCAATGATCAGATCCAGTCAGTTATCAAGCTGCTCGAGAATCTCAAAAAGATTAGAGATCAACCATCAGTTATGCTTCAAACTGATGAGAAGCCCAGAGGCAAGAGAAACCAACTACCTGCTGAACAATCTAGGGCAGCCAACAGAAGCATGAGAGAATGCTTCCATTACCATAAGCAAGGACACTATAGATATGAGTGTCCAGAGCTCCCTGAAGACAAGAAGGCCAAGGTGAAGAGAAGTTTTTTCAAGAGAAAAGCTACGATGGCCAACACAGAGAATGTCGTGCTGGACGACTTAGATTATCCATCGGGAATTGACTCCGACGGCTATAGCTTTGAAGATGAGGTGTTGTTTTGCCTCATAGCTGACAATGAAAAAGAGGTTAGCACAAGTGACTCCTTAACCTCTTTTTATCACATTCATGAAACTTCCATTTCTAGCAATGAGTTAAATGAACAATTAAGAATTCTAGAAGATCAGTTGTCTGCAATATCATGCATGCATCTGCAACTGAAGGAAGAAAATGATGACCTAAGAGATGAAGTCAAAAGAATGAGAAGTGATCATGATAGAACTGAATCACTTGGAGGTCACTCAGCCGAAGCGGTCCAGCCAATCCTCCCAACTGAAAGGCTCAGTTCAGTTTAAGTCATCAGTTCAGCAGAGGAAGCAATCTCATCGAAGGCCGCCAGCTTGAAATAGGCAGTTCACCTAGCAGCAAAGGCCACCAGCTCAGCAAAGGCAACAAGTCTATCAACAGAGGTCATCAATTCAGCCAAGACCTCCAGGTCATCAAAGACAGTCAGTTCGACAAAGATGACCAGTCTATCCAAGGCTAAACACTCAATACAAGCCTAAGATGAACAGAACTGACCAGCCAACTGAAGTATGGAGAAATACTCAGTTCAAATCATAGTCTTATCAAGATAGGTCACCAGTTCAGTACAGAACTGCACCGCCAGCCTATCTTTACAGACATCCAGCAAATCAACCCAGAAAAGATGTTGACTTAAGGAGGAACGTGCATACAAGGCTTTATTGAGCATGCTAATACTTTCTGATTCCCCTGGAAAAGTTCCCTCCATCTGACCTTGCAACTCAGTATAATGCATACTTGGATTCAAGGAATGAACCAAGGACAAACTCCAACTATGACTAGTTTGCAAACTGGCCATACTATAAGAGCAACAAAGCTCATGAAGTCAAAGAAAAATGGCCACATGGAAGAGCTAGACAAGCTCAAGATTAGAAAGTTATGATCGAAATTTTCTATCCTACTAACTCTCGATGCATGTACAAGTCAAATGACTCAGCTCAGAGAAGGAGAGCTGAAAAGAGAGTAAAATTGATTAGACGATCAATATCTGAAAACTCTCTACATGCTGATCAGCTAAAAGTTTGGCAAATCTGGATCCCTAAACACTTGATTAGCAAAGAAGGACCCAATATCATGCGGGTTCCTAAAAACTAATCTTCTCTCTTACAAGAAAAGGGCATCTTATCGAAGAAGAGGACTAAGGCGGTTTGGTACCTAGATAACGGGTGCTCAAAACATATAACAGGAGATAGAGAGGATCTAGAAGGATACAAGAAAGTGAAAGGACCATTAGTCATATTCAAAGATAACTCCAGAAGCCGAACCATTGGAGAAGGGTTCGTAGTTAAATAAAAGGTGGTAGTCAATGGAGTCTCCCATGTGGAAGGACTGAAGCACAAACTACTTAGCATCAGTCAATCATGTGACAATGGATATGCTATTAATTTCAGTCGAAGCTCATGCGACATCAAGGATAAGTCAACTGGAGCAATTCTCCTAACTGGCATAAGGAGAGGCAACATGTATGTTGTAGACTAGTTAACTGGATATGGAGAAGCTTGCTTTCTTTCAAAAGGCTCAACTGAAGCGAGATGGTTATGGCATCAACGACTTAATCATCTCAACTTCAGAACTATCAATCATCTAGCTAAGAAGGAGCTAGTAAATGGGCTTCCCAAGGAGATTTTCAAGAAAACTGGCGTCTGCGAACCATTCCAAAAAGAGAAGCAAGTGAGGCCGTCATTCAAAAATATAAGTCATCCTCCAGGGACAACTGCTCTCCTCCAACTACTACACATGGATCTATTTGGGCCAATCAGACCATCAACGCCCAAAGGAAAAAGATTCACTCTGGTGGTAGTCTATGACTTCTCAAGACATACATGGGTAGAGTTTCTCAGAAGCAAGGATGAAACCTACTCCAAGCTATCAGCGATGATCAAAAGGCTACAAACTGAAAGAGAAAGATTAGTTCAGTGAATTCGTTCAGACAATGGAACTGAATTCATCAACCAGCAGATCATTAGTTTTCTCAGTGAATTGGGAATAACTCACGAGCACGCAGCTGCTAGAACTCCACAGAAAAATGGCGTAGCTGAAAGGAGAAACCGCATACTCAAGGAAGCAGCTTGAACAATGATAGCTGATGTCACCATAGTAGAAGAATATTGGGCTGAAGTAGTTAACACTACATGCCACGCTCAAAACAGAAGCACCATCGTCAGTGCACATGACAAAACACCCTATGAGCTATACAAGGGTCGTAAGCCATCTATCTCATACTTCAAAGTATTTGGCTGCAAATGTTATATTCACAACAATTGTAAAAGTCAACTGAAGACTTTCAGTGCCAAAGCTGATGAGGAAATATTTCTTGGTTACAATTCCCCACATGTTCAAGCTTACAGAGTGTTCAACAAACAAACACTAGTTGTGGAAATAACTTGTCATGTTGTTTTTTATGAGTTTGCCAATGAGTACAGGAGCAAAGAAGTACTTAATACACCAGTTCAAAAGCTACCTAGCAAAACTGATAACTCTCATGACTATGTAAATCACACAGTTCCAGAGGAGTTTGAAGTTGGACTAGAAGATAAAGGAATTGAATCCAGCACCAGACCAGCTGAGGGCAATCAAGCCAATAAAGAAATTGATCGTGTTGAGACCTTCAATCCCACAGCTGAAGCAAGGGAAAGAACTGATGACGATGAAGGGCAAACTGAAGATAAGACATCAGAGGATGTCAATGCAGAGGATCTAACAGAAAATCCAGCTGAGGAAAGCCTACCTAAATGGCTCAAGAGCCACCCAGTTGACAAGATTGTTGGAGACCCAAGAAGTCGAGTTCAGACCAGAAGTTCAATAGAGCATGCTCTCTTCACATGTTTTCTATCTCAAACTGAACCGGCAAACATCAATGAAGCTCTTGAAGATGCAGATTGGATAATAGCCATGCAAGAAGAGCTGAACCAGTTCATAAGAAATGATGTTTGGTTTCTTGTTGATAGGTCAAAAACCCAGAAAGTCATCGGAACTAAGTGGGTTTTTCGCAACAAACTGGACGAACAAGGCGTCATCACAAGGAACAAAGCAAGACTGGTAGCTAAGGGATACTCTCAAAGTGAAGAGATCAACTTTGATGAGATATTCACACCAGTTGTAAGGTTGGCTATCAGATTATTCCTCGCCTATGCGGCTCACAACAATTTCACAGTCTATCAAATGGACGTGAAAAGTGATTTTCTACAAGGGATGCTCAAGGAGGATGTGTATATCTAACCAGCTAGATTTGAGATTAGAGACCAAGTCTTCAAACTAAAGAAAGCACTCTGTGGGCTGAAGCAAGCGCCCCGAGCCTGGTATGAAACCTTCATAACATTCTTACTCAAGAGTGGGTTTCAAAAATGAGTCATTAATCAGACTCTATTTAGAATATAGCGATCATCAGAGATCTTAATGGTTCAAATTTATACGGATGACATAATATTTGGATCGAAGAGTAAGAATCTCTACACTCGATTCACATAACTGATGCAGAGCGAATTTTTAAGATGAGCATGATGGGAGAAATGACCTTCTTCCTAGGACTCCAAGTAAAACAGCTCTAAGATGGGATATTCATCAGTCAAGCCAAGTATATAAAGGAGCTCGTTAAGAAGTTTGGAACTGATAAGGGAAAAACTATCAAGATCCCCATGAATACATCAGTTTGACCGACTCTCGATGAAGAAGGAGAATTAGTTAGCCAAACTTACTACAGAGGCATCATCGGTTCACTTCTCTACTTAACTGCAAGTCGACCAGACATTTCGTATTCAGTCAGCTTATGTGCACACTTCCAAGCCAATCCAAAGAAGTGTTATCTCGAAGCATCAAATAGGATCATCAAATACCTCAGAGGAACCATAAATCTTGGATTATGGTATCCCAGAGATGACAGTTTAAGTCTAACTGGCTATTCAGACTCAGACTTCAGTAGATACAAGACTGATAGGAAGAGTACCAGTGAAACATGTCAGTTTCTTGGTCACAAACTGATATCCTAGTTTAGCAAAAAGCAGCACTCAGTTGCAACATTGACAACTGAAGCAGAGTATGTAGCAGCTGGAAGCTGTTGTGCACAGATACTCTGGATGAAGCAGCAGCTGAAGGATTACAAGGTCGAAACTGACGAAGTACCTATCTTCTACGACAACAACAATGCCATTTCCATTTCTCAGAATCCAGTTCTACATTCGAGAACAAAGTACATTGATATCAGGCACAACTTCATCAGAGATCACATTGAAAAGAAGGACATATGCATCCAAAATGTCAACACTAAGAAGCAGATAGCTGACATATTCACAAAGCCATTGCCAAAGGTAAGATTCGTGGAGCTTTGCATCCAATTAGGGTTATTAGAACTAGCTTCAGAAGATGAAGATGATCAAGAAATTGAGAGAATGAAAAAGAGCAATCCCATTTGATGAGAAAAAGAGAGCAGAAGCTGAAACTGAACCAAACGGTGCACCAGTTCAGTCAGCAAAAGGAGCCAAAACTGCTCAAGTCATCAGTTCAAGCAAGAAGCAAGCTAAAAAGTTTGCAAACTGATGAGAAACGTGGAAGCTGAGAAGCCAAATAGCCAGAACTGATCAGAAGTTCAATCAGTTCACATTGGAGAAGCAGCTCGTGATCAGTTGAAGCAAGCAACTGAACTAAAGGGAGAGCTAGAAGCCATCTCAGTAAAAGAAAGAGACGAACCAAAAAAAATCTTAGTTGAAGCGGATCAATGCCAACTAGAGAATTCTAGATGAAGCTGAATCATCTGATGATGTAAGCTGCTCAAAGCCACGCGGAAGCTTCCAAGATAGAGAAATTTGAACAGATAAGCTTAAATTTTACTTTGCTTAGTGGAACGATAAAATGACGTGTCTTACCATTGTTACTGTTGGACCCACTATCTCTCTCCTCATTTAATTGCAACAGATAAATCTTGAGAATTAATCGACGGATTAATAGGAACCGTTCGAATTTAGCTCCTCTCAAAGTCCTTTATATCGTTGGATTGTTAATCAGAGATGAAGGTTATAAATAGATTGGCCGAATCCCTTTTCACCCCACTCAAAAGCCAACAAAGACTTCAAGCATACATTTTTAGAGCCTAAATTTAGAGTTTTCCATTCTCTCAAAAGCTTCAGAAAACTCTCTCAAAATTTCTCAAAATGGCTCAATCTTCTGCCAATATTCACCGAAGGAAGTTTAACTTCAAAGTCACCGGTGAAGATTCATCAGTCTTCTGCAAGGATCTATATCATAACAAGATACTAAGTCGAGACAACTTCAGACTATTCACCAACCACTCATAGATGGGTGAGTTTATTTTGGTACTGATTGAATCGGCAACACTAAGGACATTCACAGAAAATATTCCCACGAAGGTATATCTAGAGGCCGTAGCAGAGTTTTTTCTCAACTCCTACAGTGAGAAAATTCTTGGATGATCACAAGTGAAGTAAGGGGTATTGAAATCTGGATCACCTCTTCGGTCCTTAAAAACATATTTGGTCTATGAGAAGAAGGAGACCAAATTGAAGAAACAGAAGTAAACGCCCGATTCTGCTTCAATAGTTGGGAAACTAATTCTGCTGCAGAAAACTTTCACATTGATCATCAGATGTCCAAATTCCAAAAGGAATTTCAGGTATTATCAGTCGTGGCCTCACAAATGATGATAAGATCGTACGAAGGCGACAATGAAATGTCAGAGATCAAATATAAGATCTGCAATGCCATTTGGGAGTTGAGAGGGATAAACTGGTCTCTATTTCTCTTCAAAAAACTGAAGAAATTTGTAGACATTGTGGAAGATGAGACTAAATGCACTTTGTGCTTCCCGTAAAAGATGTACTACATCAACAGAGTCAGCTTCATTCTAGAATAGCTAATTCCCGATCTGATGGCGGAGGAGATGATTCATCAGCTAGTTGATCCTGATGACTTCGTTCCAAATGTGGAAGAAGGAAAACTGTCTCCATTAACGATCAGAGGGCCACAACCAAGACCGAGGCAGAAACTGATCCCAACCACTCTAGTAACAAGAGGAAAAGGAAAAGTCAAGATGGCAGAGTCGGTAGTTCAATCAAACTCTGACTCAGATGATGTCCTCTTGTTGTTCAGAGATACAAGTCCTTAGAAGAAGGGGACAATAAGGAAGATGACTCCAGAAAGAGTCCAATTGAACAGAAAGCAGTGTCACCAACTTAATCTGAAACTGTAGAGAAGCCTGATGTTGGCTACAAGACTGGAGAGCATCAGTTGAATACAGATCAAGAGACTACAGAGAATTAGCTGAAAGCTGATCAAGAGACTAGAAAGCATCAGCCAACTGCAAAGAAGACTTAATGAGTTATTAAACAAGCTAGGAAGTAGCAGCTGAACAAGGCGTCAAAGCAGTTCAAGAAACTGATCGAAAGCATGAAGGATCGGGTAAAACTGCTCTCTGAGTCAATTTTGTAACTAAAAGCATACTCTGGAACTAAAGACTATGAGAAAGATTTCTCCAACAATGAGGACATGCCAGACAGTTCCAGAAGAGCCAAGAAAAGAAGAACTGATAACAAGAAGCACTAGAGGCCAATCAAGCTGATATGAAGCCCTAAGAATAGCTTCTTGTAAATTCAGCTTTCTATCTTTTCGTGATAAAAATATTTTTGCCTTAAAAAGAATATGTCTTGTCAAACATTTACTTCACACCTTCCTACCATTGCAATCCTAACAAGGGTATTTAAGGCAAAACAAACAAAAGCAAGGGACAGCAAACATTATCAAAGATATATGAGTATCATTTATTACTCATAAATCAATTCAGATCTAAGTCCTCTCTGCTAAAGAAGAGACACACTCATTTATCAAATCATTCAAGAAAGAGTCTCTTCTCACTCTCATCTCTATCAATCAAAAATTCTAGCCAAATTTTTTCAAATGGCAGAATTTCTCTGTTCCCCCAATTTCTTCAAAAACCAGATGATAAGAGATAAATTCCTTGAGAGGAAAAAATTCCAGGCAATTCTTCATGAATCAAACGGCCAAAACCTGCTTATTAGTCTTCATAAGACAGGAATCCTTTACTACCTGGAAACACCACCAAGGTTCTTCAGACAAAATCGGGTGTGTAAATTTCTTCTTCAATCACAAATTAGTGCTAATGGCAAGGAAATTACATCAATTATCCAAGGCCAACCTATCAAGATAACTAAAGGAATAGTTGTTGAAGTTTTTCAACTTCCAAGGCAAGGAGCAATTGTTCAACATTTGAGTGAAGCAGCTGAACCATACTGGAGAAGGTAGAAGACCCCCACCTGCAAAAAGGCATTCAGTTTTACCACAACTAAAACTGATCTAAGACCAGAGTATGGAGTTCTGCTCGACACCACAAACAAGATGATGTTTAGAGCAATTGGAAGCCAAAGCCAGCTTACCCAGGAGAGGTACAAGGTGATGATTCACCTAGCTGAAGGACGTGAGATAAACTGGGCAGAGTTTGTATTTTCTCAAATCAAGCGTCAAGTACTCAAAGCCTCCAACTCAAAGAGAACAAAGAAGTTTGAGTCTATGGTGGGACTCGTTCTCAGAATGAGCAAGATGATTGAAGACATCTTGAAGCTATCAAATGATGATGCATTACTAGTCCTCATCTCCGACTGGATTCCCAAGAGAGAAAGCATTCATCTTTACTCACTCAAGAAGAAGAGGCGAACAAAAGGAAACACATGTGCCATAGCCTCAACAACCTCAACTTCCAATGTCGTTCCATCACCAGTCTCAAAGAATGGATCAACAGTGGACTTCCAAGACTATTCTGATCCAGATGAGCTCATTCCATTCATTGAAATCACTCATCCGGACTATGGAGCTGACTACTTCAGGAGAACTTGCCCTCTTCTCCAACTTACGGAAGAAAATATTCACACTTTCTACAGTGGCGAATATGCTACCAAAAATGCACAGAAAGAGGTAATCAATTTACTTCTCACTCAATTTGCATTTGTGGCCAAGGAAGATTAAGAGCTTTTCAAGCAATTGCACCGGCATTTCTACTGGTACAACTGGAGACATTCAATGTCTATCCAGTCTCATTTCTTGATCACTGTATTTCATGGCATGAGTTTTTGGCAAAGAGAAGAAATTTGGAGCTTAAAATGGATAGGGTCTTCAAATCCATTTCCTCCAATAATCGTGCAAGTACAGAGGATTATGAGTCATTGACTGACCAATAAAATTCCTCCAACTGCCCACTTGCTGAACTGGGAAGTGATATCAAGGCTCAAGAAAAAGTAGGAGCACAGCAGCCAGCGATCTGCACAACCAGCCCTGCCTGCCGAAAACTGAATTTTGACACTGTCAAATTAGTTAGCCGAGCCATTTCGACCAACTGAACTTGCAACTGCGCAGATGCAAGGAGAGCCACCTTTCACCCCAGTTGCAGTGAGTCGATTGTGTGATGTTGAAGATACTGCCACATCACCAAATCTCTTGTCTAAGAGATATGTTACCCCATTGATCGCTTCAAGCTCAAGGACAACTGCCCAACTGAACCCACAGGAAGTTTAGTTCAAGTCATCCCTCAAGAGGAACTTGCAGAATAGACGAAGGGTCATATCAGCTGAAGTCATGCCACGAATCAAATTCGTGAAGTCAGCTAGGCCAGAGAAGCCTGCTGAAGGAACTGGATCTGCATCAAGAAGTAAAAGATCAAACTGCTCTGACGAGAGTAGTGAAGAGAATCTAGTTCACCCTATCAAGAAGAGAAAACTGACTGAGATTTAGTCTAGCAGTTTAGCAACTGATGTCATCAGTTCAGTGATGAATCAATTCCAGGGGCCAAGAAGAAGACATGACAAGAACTGATCGATCAGTTGCCACATCATCAGTTCGCCAAAATTTATCATTTAGACTGTATCCCAACTGACCAAGGATAAGTTTTAAATTGATTTTTCTTTAAGCTTATTCTTAATAAAATTATTGTTGTTGTGATATTTTTTTTCTCTCCAATGGGCATAATTTTCAAATGGGAGATCTCTCAAAGATAGCAAGTATTAATGCTACTGAGCAAAATCAACCACTAAAGTGGAAAGTGAGTTGATCCCTTGAGAGATATAAATGGAAAAATCTTGCACCAAATATTTGCTATTTATGGCAACTACCCCATTTTCGAATGGATGAAATCCCAACCGCTGATCTAAAGTTAAGCTAAACTTGTAGATGGTTGAGATCTTCATCATATTTATGCCAGCTGAGCATCAGTCAAATCCATCAACTGATCAGTTGAGGAGTACTCGAGTGTAAACTCTTGTACATGCATGCAAAGTTTCTTTAAATGCTAAGGAGACACAGATCAAAGATCAAACATCTATCTCCTAATTCTCCTTGCATTTGCTTTGCATCTCTCTCTCTCTCTCTCTCTCTCTCTCTCTCTCTCTCTCCATCCATTCAATCTCTCTAAAGTACTCTCTTTCTTTTTGCAGAATGGAACTGCCCGCATAATACATTGATCCAACTAGACTTGCTCTTAACCTCAAAAGAGAAAAGTTCGTTGAACTGGATTATATGATGAAGAGACTCAAAGCTGATGAGTTTTATCGCTTGATCTCTGTAGCGGAGGGAACTGAAATCTTTCAGTTTCTCACACAAGGTCCACATTTTGGTCGTTGCTTTCCGAAGTTAGTTGCCGAGTTTTGCATCTATTCACAAGTTGCAAAAAATGGCAACATCATCTCCTCAGTCAGAGGGTACCTGATCGTGATCTGCAAGGAAACATTAATGGAAACACTCCATCTACCAGGAGCAGGTTCTCAGGTAGGCTCAATAGCCATGCCAAATCAACGAGTTGTGGAGTCAATGGACGAAACCAGGAGTTGAGCATAATGATTACTCACATAGACTAAAAGACAGTCTTCGGTCAGAGTTCATCTAACTCCAAGATATAGTTATCCACTATCTGAGAGACAATCTGGACTATACTCGCTTCAGTGTCGAGCATGCTCATCTGATGGCACTCATCTACAATCGATGCAGAGTTAACTGGGCATCGTATGTGCTATCACAACTGTGCCAGAATGTTCTCAAGGTCAGTTGTGACCACCAAACTGGAACATTCATGAAGAAGTTAGGGTTTCTCAACCGGATCAACATGATCATATGTGATCAGATCCAAATTCTCCATCACCCAGGTGAGTTGTTGGACAGAAGGGATTATCTCCCCACCGCATGATCATTTGGATGTTCATTTGGATGATCATGTGGATCAGATCCAAATTCTTCATCATTAACTCTGACTGAACCGACTGTTGGGATTTTTTCAAATTAAACCACTGTAGGATCATTTGGATGTTCATTAACCCATGTTCATGAAAATCATATTTTTATATGTCACATGCATGTTTATCACAATCTAACAGAATTAACATGCAAAGCATATTCGAATCTAATAAAGCGGAATACATAGAAATGAATCTACTTACAAATTGATAGACGGTCTGTGGACAAGATTAAATATCTAATCTTACTATTGAATGAAGCAAAACAGACGTCCATTTTTCCTTAAAAAAATCAGCCACGCAGATTCTACTCCAAGATCTTCTGTTGTATTCCCGGACTGTATCTAGATTCAGAGTGAGCTGAAATCTACTAGATAGGTTTGTGAAATCTGTGGATATCTTGAGAGACAAAGAGGGGCTGATTTCTAATGCTCCAAAATTTCATTCTCTCCTCCCCTTTTATATAGGAAGGTGGGCGAAATGTACTTCCCCAAATCCTACTGGGTTTGGGCCTTTATCTCAAGTTCTATATCCAGCCCACTGTCAGTCAATTGGGCTACAACAGGGATCTAGAAGAATATTAAATTGGCCCGCTAATTTATTTAATATCCAATATCCAATAAACTTAGGATATAATTAAATAAATTAAGTTTTACTTTTATTCCACTAAAGAAGTAAAACTGACCTACCAATTTAATACATATTTGCAAATATGATTTCTCATTTAGTCCAGCCATTCCCCGTGTTTAAGATATAATGTTCATTAATTAATTATGTCAGCCTCTGACAGCTATAATTAATTAACATCTAAAACCTTGAGTAGTACCACACAAGCTTTACCATGTAAGGAATAAATTCCACCTGCAGGGTTTCAACATGAACTTGTGTTTCCTCAAGATAACATCATCAACCTGGCGCACCAGGACACGGTGCTCATGCATACTGCTCGAGACATTATGCATACACTGTCATTACCCAAGATATCAAGTTTATTGATCTACGAAAAGATCTCACCCATTGATAAATCGAAGTAACAAACAACGCACACACATGCTCGCCAATATCACATGAGTTCAGAACTCAAACTCTGTGGATCTTTATTCTTTCACTAACTGGGTCAGAGAAAAAGAATAGTATCCTATCGTGATCCTCTTCAATACACCAACAAGTGTACTAGAATAATCAGTTAGCCAAGATAAACTAACTTATCAGATTATTCTATGGTGTACTTGGTGTGTTCAGGACCATCTAAGTCGTGAGCTCTTTAATGCAATACAAGGTTCTAATGGTATGATCTTACCGTGTGACTCCCCACACCATATCATCTACAATGTAAGTATATGGAACATTGCATAGAACAATTATATAACATAATCTAAATGCAAACAGTGACTGCAATAACTTTCATTTCATATCATCATATCATCAGAAAAGTATACAAAGAAAAGTCTTCCAGTATACAAAACTAACAATCTCCCACTTATACTTGAAGCATGTCTTTCAAGCATAAAAACTAACTGGCTAACTCTCCAATCAAAACTATAAACTCAAACTGCGCCACCAGGTCTGCATCTCACTCCCATTTTATCCACGTGACCATCAAAGGTCTTAGCCGGCAGGCTCTTCATGAATGGATCAGCCAGGTTGTCCTCCGATGCAATCTTGACCACCGCCACGTCTCCTCTCTTAACGATTTCTCGTATAAGATGGTACTTTCTCTCTATATGTTTACTTACCTTGTGGGCTCTGGGTTCCTTTGAATTTGCCACTGCACCAGAGTTATTACAGCATATCGTGATATTCTTAGGCAAATCAGGAACCACGCCCAAGCCCACTAGGAACCCGCGGAGCAGGACAGCCTCTTTTGCAGCCTTAGAGGCAGCTACATACTCAGCTTTAATTGTGGAATCAGCAATGCATTTCTGCTTTATGCTCCTCCATGCGATGGCTCTACCTCCTAATGTAAACACATAGCCCAATGTAGACTTACTCTGATCTTTATCGGATTGAAAATTTGAGTCTGTATAACCCAAAGGCATTAGACTATCAGAGCGAAAAACCAACATGTAATCTCGAGTCCTTTTAAGGTACTTGAGAATGTTTTTGACTGTACTCCAGTGACCTTGTCCAGGGTTAGACTGATATCTGCTTACCATGCCAACGACATAGCATATATCAGGCCTAGTGTATAGTATAAATCAAACTTCCCACAACCAAAGTATATGGTACTTTCTTCATTTCCTCTATCTCAGACTGTGTTTGGGGACACATTTCCTTGGATAGATGAATTCCATACTTGTAAGGTATAAAACCTTTCTTGGAATCTTACATGCCAAACCTAGCTAGCACTGTATCGATATAAGTCATATGGGACAGACATAATATCCTTTTCTGGTGATCTTGAATGATCTTGATGCCAAGGACATGTCTGGCTTCACCCAGATCCTTCATATCAAACTGCTCGGACATCCACACTCTAATGTTTAACAACGCCTTCTTACTATTTCCAATAAGCAAGATGTCATCAACAAAAAGTACGAGGAATGCCACCACGTTTTCGTCACATTTCTTGTACACACAACTCTCATCTGAGCTTTGCACGAATCCATATGATTGGATAACCTTGTCAAATCGGATGTTCCAAGATCTCGATGCCTACTTAAGTTCATAAATGGATCTCTTAAGCTTACACACCAAGTGCTCTTGGCCTTTAGCAATGAATCTCTCTAGTTGCTTCATGTGAATGTTTTCTTCAAGACTTCCATTTAGGAAAGTTGTCTTGACATCCATTTGCCATATCTCATAATCCAAATGAGCGGCAATAGACAAGAGAATCCGGATGGACTTAAGCATGGCTACCGGTGAAAAGGTTTCCTCATAATCGATCCCTTCTTTCTGAGTATACCCTTTTGCCACCAATCTTGCCTTGAAGGTTTCATTTTAAATTGCTCTAAAAATTCGAACATATTAGCATATTTAAATTGATGAAAATCCACAACACAAATGTCAAAACTCTAAATTGCTCCTCATAAATCATTAAACCGTTGGAATTTAGTTTCTAACCTATTAGAATTTGTTGCCGAAAAACACTGAAATTAGACACAGAATTGTAATGTCAACCTCAATGTCACAGATAGTTAACACAACTATCTTAACATAAATATGCTGGAACTATAAACGCAATAGCACGAGAATTAATTTTAAATCACACACAACATGTATGTGATTGCCACAGGGTGAAATTATGCTGCCACGAGCCAACACAGTTGTTAAGTTGATGATGTCAGACACTAAGCTCTCGACACATCAAGCAAAATACATGAACCCTATTCTAGTTTACAACTAAAAATGAATTCAAAATACAAATTAACCTACTGTTAATTTGTCGACAAACTAGCCGTGATTTCACAACTTTACTATCTATCCTAACTTGTACAATCCGTTCTCATGAAGTGATTGAACAACAACAAAGGAAGAAGAAGGAACGAAGAATGAAATCTAAAGCTAAGTTTGTGACTCAAGCCCTTCAATCTTCACACGCAACGGAAAGATAATTTGTGCTTGAATGAATCTTCTCAAGTGTAACTTCTTGTTTCTTTAATAAGCTCTTCATCACTTGAGTCGAACATGGTCCACGTTCATCTTCTAGATCGTGTGTGTGAGTTCCATAACCGTCATCCACTTCATGACTTGGAGAAAACCGTTTCATATTGTGGCAAGAGAGAACAACCCACGACCTAAACCAATTCTTTTTCTTTTTCTCCTGCACGTTGAACTTTAAAAGAAGTGGTTAAAAAGAAGATAACCATAAACCTAAAAATAGGAGATAGAGTTTTGACTTTGTCAAACTCTATTATAAATAATAATATATCTAATATGTATATATCCGTTTATTTGAAATAATTATTTCATGGATATATACATAATCTAAGATATATAAAATATGATTTATTAATTAAAATAAATAAATAAAACTAGGAAATGATAAGATTAATCACGACTATGTCACAGACAATGTCGTAAGGAGTCTATATGACATAGCGTTCAACATTGAATCATCAATGTCAGACAATACTTAACATAACCTGTTGAAATTCGACAGCCCAATGCTCCAAATTTTCCATGTCGTCGACGAGATTCGCGTGAGTGTTCGCTCAATTTCGCGACAATAATTGTATCTGTTTTCGTGAGTTTTTCACCGTTGAATTCATGTGTATGTTGGGCAGAATTTGTGAGGATTTTAGCTTTGAATTCGTGTGTATGTTTGGCCGGTTTTCGTGAGAATTTGGAGAGCAAAAATTTGCTCACTGTCGTGAATAAAATGAACACGGTGGAGCAGTTTTTGGCTGCTATTTTCGTGATGAAAGGGCTAAAGATCTGCTATTTTGTTTTTTTATGTTTTATGTCAAATAATGCATTTGAAATAAAGGAGTTAAAAGGAATATTTGACTGGACCCATCATTGAGTAAGGGTATTTAAGAGATTGTGAAAAAATTTAAATAAAAAAACATGAGTTATATAAATTGACTAAAAAAATATTTGCTATTTGGATTTTGAATAGTTGTATCCATTTACAAAATCATGTATTTAGAATGTCAATTGTATTGCATGTGTTTCTAAATAAATACTTCACTTTCTTGCTAACTTCTAAGTTTAGGTGGAAATTTTATTACTCTTTTTTATTTGTTAACTTCTTCTAATGTCTTCCCCTTCTCGAGAAAATGCATGGTGGGTATTTCTTCATTAGAATATAGTAGTGTACGATGATGTTCCTCCAATTTTATTTAAATAGTGTATAGTGATTAATCTCTTAACAAAATTCTGAAATAACATTTTATGCTGAGTTGAGGCAATTTTCATGAATAATTATATGGCTCGTCTGTTATGAATATTAAACCTGTAACATGACTCGATGTCTCGAAATAAGTTTTTTTTTTAATTTCTAAGTTATAATATGAAATTAAGCAAGAATTAGAGGTGTGAAGTGTGAAGGAATGAATTGAACACGCAGTAACCGAAAAGAATGCCGGGTTTAATGGTTTATTTAACAGATTTATTTTTAATGTACTAAAAAAAAAACAGATTTATTTTTAAAATATTTATTTTGGGGAACTGAGTCAGGTAGTTGTTGGTGGGTTACCTAAGCACTCGTAACAATGTTACAATTTTGATTAAGTAAATAGAAAGTATAAGAAGATAATTTAGTATAATTGTATCCAATAAATTGTTTGAATTCAGTGTTATTGATGCATTAAGCATGGCTGCAATAGAAATTAGAAACGAACTGATAAAATCAAATCATTATATACTTTTAAATATATTCCCTATCGATATTATTTTCATTAGAATATAAATAAGATTATTTTAATAAATCTTGTTAAAAATAACAAATTTACGCAGTATATGTTATGTGTGAGGGGAGCGATGAAACTAATATCCAGTATAATTTAATTTATGAGGTATGATATATATTGTGAATGCTATAACAAAATTACATATATTAGACATCATGTTGTACTTGAAAATATATATTCGGGATAAAATATAATAATAATAATAATAATAATAATAATAATTATTATTATTATTATTATTATTATAAACATTAATTATTATTATTATTATTTTATTAATTTCCATTTAATTCCCAACATTTGAACATTTTAACAAAAATAATCTACTATTTTAATAATTTCAATTTTAATTCCTAACATTTTAATATTTTAACAGAAATAACCCAACATTTATTAATTATAATTTAAATCAAAATATTTGGATATTTTAACATTCAATAATCCAATATTTTCATAAAAAATGCTCTTTCGATCGATTTGTGACATTTTTATAGTGAGACAAGATAACCTATAGAATGATATTTTATAAGAAATGACTAGAACGGCTTTTT
Source organism: Perilla frutescens (assembly GCA_026008535.1). Taxonomy (NCBI): domain Eukaryota; kingdom Viridiplantae; phylum Streptophyta; class Magnoliopsida; order Lamiales; family Lamiaceae; genus Perilla; species Perilla frutescens. The sequence continues at coordinate 21,747,315 of BRKX01000010.1, read as the reverse complement.
GGCTAAAACTTTAGATAATATATTTTATATAGTTGAGAATTATACTACTATTATAACTAAAATTTCTTCTTCTTATTATTTATTTATTTATTGTTATTTGTAGGAGTGGAAGAATCACGAGATTGTGGAATGTGTGTGGGTTGTTTAGGGGAAAAGGAGTACATAATATATAAATATAATTCGGAATTTTCCGCATGTGGAATCTCTTCTGAACTCTTTTACTGAATTCTCTGACACCAAAGACCTATCTCTTTCATTTCGTTTCTCTCTCCCATTCCTTCAATTATTCCCATTTACATTATTCCTTTCTTTTTCTTTTGCTTTTCTATTTTCTGCTTTCTTCTTATTTTATTTTTCTCTACATTTTATTCTTAAGTTGAGATTCTAGGAGATGAAAATTTATCATGTGTAAAAGACAAACGTCTTCAATCTCATATGTTTCTTAATATGATTCATTTGAGACTTTTTTGTTAAGACAATTACGATATATGCTCCTAAAAAAAAAATTAATTTCAAAGAAAGTAGTACAACTTTTGAGGATTCTTACTCCCCCATCTAATGTAGAGTGTAAATGTATAATAATAGGTAAAGGAAAATAAAGATTACTTTATAATAAAGTGGTTATATAGATAATTTGAGGGACAAAAGTAAAATATCTTTATGACATAATAGAACCCCGCTCCCAATCATTGTATATGACAACTTTTGACATTTATTTAGGGTTGAGCAGAACAGAACCGCAACCAAAAAATTGAGCCGAACCTTCAAATATGGTTCGGTTCGATTTTATGATTATTGGTTTCGGTTTGGTTCGGTTTTATGATTATTGGTTTCGGTTCGATTTCGATTTTTATATTGAGAACCGATTGAGTTTGGGTTCGATTTCAGTTTGGGCTCTCAAAAACCGAATATAACCGAACTGAACTGAAGATATTATATTTCTTCAAAACTAATTACAGCCCAGCCCATTTATGATTAAATCAACTGAGCCCATTACGCCCAAGCCATCTCACTCACCATACTAATATGACACAGTGACCCACAAATACAATCATTCTAATTTTGGTAATTCTAATAGACCCCAATTGACAAATCCCTTATCCCGTCTTTCCTATTCACTGCCGCCCACCGCCAGCATCATGCAACAGTAGCAGCAAATCGGTGTCATCTCGACCGTCATAGCAGCAGTCAGTCACCTCTCTCTGTCTTGAAGCAGCAACAACTCTTCTCTCTCCCGTCTAGTGGTAGCAGCAACTCTTCCCTCTCCCGTCTAACGGCAGCAGCAACTTTCCCTTATTAATTACTGTAGCTATTTCATTATTTCTTTATTGCTGAAGTCTTATTGCTCAAGACAATGTATTGTTAAAGAAGGCATAGTTCATTGGTGAAGAAAGCGAGAAAAAAATCTAGCAAAAATTGGCTTCCAATTGGTTTTGTGAAAACCGATCGAAACCGAACCGATCACTTCGATTTCGGTTAGGTTCAGCTCAGATGCTCGTCGGTTCGGCTTCAGCCCATCTTGATTCGGTTTCGGTGCACTTCAGTTTTCTAATTTCGGTTCGGTGCGGTTCGGTTTGAACTGATTGCACAACCCATTTATTGCAATATATACAACAAAATGCACACAAATGCATGCAATGCTCACGTGCATTTCTCCATGTAAAGTGATATAGTAATGTGTAAGTCTCCACGAAACTAACGTGTAAATCTTCATCTATAATATAAAAGTAACGTGTAAATCTCATCGTAAACTAACGTGTAAATCTCATCTGAATGTTAAACTAACGTGTAAGTCGCATCCCCAAAATATTAAACCTTGGCAAGTTGGTGGTTGGCCAAAATATTGAATGCAATTTAATGCATTTATTGTTTGATTAACAGAGGTAGGTAATGTACAGATATATACCTAGTATCAGTAAAAAAAATTAACACTCAACTAAAGTAAAACAGTAATAAAATAACATATTTCAAAAATCGAAGTTTAGAAATTATTGAAAAATTCGTCCAACAATTATACCGAAAAATTTTGGAAGGTGCATTTACAATTATTGTATTTTATAAACGTTTTAATATTCATTTTATAGTTACATTAAGCTTACAAAACTTAATACCAAAATTAAAACATGCTCTAGAAACTAACGTGTAATTAAGAACATGTTATTGTAACTAATGTTTACAAGATTTTGAACTTTCAGCCACACATAAATTTGCCATACATTTTATGTGTGGTTGCTTAGCCACACATAATTATAAAATGTGTTGGTAAATTAACTAGATAATTAACTTTACTTATTCACACTTAACAAGTGTGGCAGAATATTTTTAATCACATTTATATTTTTTTTTAAAAAAATATCAGATTTATAGTTCGGTAAAGTGACATCTGTAATTGTGTTTTGCTTACGTGGAATTTTAGAAAAAAATATTAGCTACACATAAGAATCACGTATCTATACGTGTGGTTAAAGACAAAAAATGAAAAAAAAATTGATTCCCTCTCGTTCTTAGGTTGCACAATTTAATTATTTAATAATTTCAATTTCTGACATGGTATATTACATCATGATATAAATTTCACATGTGTACTAAAATAATTTGTTGCCACATATATTCAATATAATCAGCCTCAAAATGTTTTAGAAATTAATTAATTAATTAATATATATATATATATACATATATTAAACGTGTAATATATATATATATATTAAACGTGTATAGTAATAATAATAATTATTATAATAATAATAATTTATGATTTATTATTTAATTTCCTACATTCCTCAACATAGCAAACGCCCACCTGGCCAACAATTAATTCCTTATTTTGGGGATTCACTTATATATAATTTTTTAAATAACGATTTGAAAGGATTACACTCAAGCACCCAGAGACATGAATCCTACAATCAGATGTTTCGTGTTCTCTCGTGTTACATTCCGTGTATCATAATTATTATTTTTTAAATTTTTTAATATATTCTAATTAGAAAAGAATGGACCCTAATTAAAAAAATTCACATTAAATTAAACCATAATAAATTTAAAAAAAATTAAAAATATGACACATGAGATGTTATAGAGAATGACACAAGAGATACGGTGTGTAAATCTTAATCCCCTTTTTTATGGGATGAGATCATCTAGTCTAAATTGTGCGCCCCATCCATGTGTCAATATCAAAATGGGATAATTTTAATAATGTTTTTCATAATCATAAAATTTATTATATTATTAATAATAATCCCGATTAATATTTATTGCTATCAAATTAAAATTTTAAAAAAAATTATATACTCTATGTTGGGAATAATCAATCCTAAAAATCAATTATATTAGCTAAAAAAATAAAAATTAAATACAAAAAAAATTATAAACCCTAAATAATAATACAAAATTATACCAAATCAAAAGAAATTAAAATTGAAGAAAAAATGGAAGAAAAACTACTCACCAAGTCTACTATATTTAGTCACAAAAAAGTAGTTATTTAACTTTAATACCTCAAAAATATTCTATCGATTTAGGATCGAAAAAGTAGGCTATCAATCAATGTAGGATACGAGAGATGAAAACTATCAATGATTGAAATATCAATGTACTAAGACTCCAAAGATCATATATTTCAATTTTTTTAATTTTTTTATTAATTTTATGTTATTTTTTAATAAAACATAATATGTTAGTTATTTGTTAAATTTATTTTAAAAAAGAATCCAAATACATGTTTCTAGATTTGCAGATTGATATGTCAAACCATTCATGTTTTAAATTAATAATTTTCATATTTAAGATTTTGGGTAGATATATTACATAAATTTTAGGTTCTTAATTGATAAAACTTCTAAAAAATCGCACATATTTCTTATGAGACAAAATATCACTACATAGAAAATTAAAATTTTGGTGGATAATGTTGGGAATCAAGATTTAAGTACTTGCAGGTGAAGTGACAACATATATTTGATTGAAAAAATTATCGCACACTCATTCTTTCATCTCGGTGCATCTACTGCTGATGATCTTGATTATGATTATAATTATATTTGTTGATGTTTTTTAGTAATTATCTAGTGATGTTATAAACTACTTTAAACTCACTAAAAATTATATTGAGAATTATGAAATTGTTCATACATAGTTACTAAAATTTATCTAGTAATTTTTTTCTTCAATCAATAGAATCTCAATATTATTTGGTTTTATCTATATGTAGAATTGTAGATTAGTGGTGAATAGAGTAAAAATAAAAAAGCGATAGATATCTAAAAGTTCACTGAATCATGTTATTCTATCTCTTTATGATAAATCACATTTTTTGGTTAAACATCAATTAAGCGAAATCAGAAAAATATCCAAAGGACAAATAATAAACATCATCCCACCTTTATATCTATTTTCAAATCATTTTATATCAAGTTCATTTAATAATTAATAGAATTAAATGATCCATAACTTTGTTTACTCTCCTTTTTAATATTAATTATATTTTTGCAGATATCATTCGATGATCAAATTAAAATTATTTTTAATAACAAAAACTATTTGAGTAATAAAATAAATAATTATTTTTACAATTAATAATTTATGTACGTAATTTATTATTTATTTCATGTATTTTTTTGTGTTAGTAATAAATAATTATATATTTTTAATCATTATTGCTATTTTTTCAGAAGAAGAATGATTTATTATTATTTTGACAAAATAGTAAATTATTAATTACAAAAAATAACAAAAACTTCAAAATAAATAATAATTATTAATTTTCATCTTATTTATAATTAATTATTTTAATCATACTAATAGTAATTTTTTCATCTAATTATCATTATCATCATAAAAATTATTATATAATATTTTATGGTTTTTATCTGAAATATAAGATAAAAAAATATTTGAAAAATATAATTAACTAATAGAAAAAAATATTATTTTGTAATTCTAAACAGTAATAGTTTATTATTAATAATTAGATTCGACTAGAATAATAATATTACTAGTTTAGGCGGCAGTTTTCGCAATATTGATTCTCCCGCTGTGAACACAAAAATTGAAAAAGAAGCGCTAAACTAAAAAAAACCCTCCAGAAAACACATACATTAACACTGCATTTGATGTCTTATTCGAAAAAGTAAAAACTGCACATCCCCAAAATTCTCCATCCTCTCAAGGTTTTCTTTTGAATCTTCAAATCGGAAATATACTGAAATCTAAATCTTCAAATATGCACTATGTAGTATGTACTCTAAATTCTTGAAGATGGATTCTTCATCCCCTGTTCTATGGAAATAAGATCGTTTCTCACTTCCCAGAGGAGAAAATTCTTATTTTTGGATTCGAATTAAGGTTAGTTGTCTTTCCTGATGTCTTTCTTTATTTAGGGTTTTTTCTGGTGGGTGTTTTATTTTATTGCAATCTACACTATGAAATTTGTTGAGTTTTATGTGTGTGTATTTCCTTTGCGATCTTGTTGGATGTTCATGAGTTTAATTGTATGACTTTTCATGCTCTAAAATTCAAAGATACCAGGTCTGTACAATAACTTAGTATTTTAATATATATTTGTTTGAGATTTATTCCCTTGTTTAATTCTTTTGCAATTACTTTCCTGAGCAGACAATAACTTTTGGGAGTTCTAACGTTGATCATGCTTCTTTCAAAGATAAAAAGAGAAAAGCCGAATCAAGTGTGTGTCCCTGCTCAAGTAAAATATATTATATGTTTTTTGGTGATGGGCCTTTCTATATGTTCAGCTATTATAATTTCTGGTGGGATATATTCATCTGGAGAAATTTGATGGATGTTTCTATTTTCAGATTTAGAGAAATCTAAGTGCTGATTTCTTTAAAACATAAAAATAAAATGCATATACTTTCTTCTCTAGCTTACTCTGATAATGACTTTATGTTGTCAAGAGTTTTAATGAGTGCAAGAAAATGAAAAGAAATCAAGAAATTAGAAAATAATTTAAAAGATGAAATGATGAAATACTCATGAACTAGTGTTCTTCACTTTGGCTCAACATGATTGTAGTTGATATCGATATCAATGACAAGTGAGTAGTGTATTTATGTGTGCATCTATTTTTATTAATGAAAATCAGTGAGTAGTGTATTTATGTGTGCATCTATTTTTATTAATGAAAATCATGTGTCATAATCTGTGGAATTGAACTTATCTATCCTTGATTAACTATATATGCCCTCTTGCAGACACCACAAGTATTGGTTGTGCCTGTGATGTGAGAAATATGACAACAAAGACATGAAATTCATTCCAATAAAGGAGGTTATTCTTTACTTCTCTATTACCCTTGCAATGATATATATAATATAATGGATATGAGACACTGTTATTGTTTATGCTTTACCCGTTCTATTTCTCCTTCGCTTTGCATTTGGAGTGTTACTATTAAATTTTCATGGCCCCAATAAATAAAAGTCTAAAACTGACTACCTACTCTCTAGATACTAGATAGTATGGCATATTAGATAGTAATTCTTTTTGAACTGTATAAAACATTTGTGATTGCATGATTTGCTCTTAGAATTATGGTAATGGTGCTATAATTTATGTGGAGTGGTATTGTTTGAATAATGTGCACATGTATGAAAAGCTGATAGTTGCAGAAATGTGTATGGGAAAAGCAGGTGATAGCTAATGGAAGCATCTTAAAAGGCTTTTCTCCAAATTGAAGCAAAATTTGTGTTGGTATTGAAGAGTGAAGATCATTGGCTGCTTTGGTACATCAACTATTCAACTGTGCTCCAGAAGAAAAGCAATAAACACACTCATGATTCCAAACAAGAACAAGAAGGTAACTGCAATGCTCCTTAGCGAAGTCCTTTTGAAAATGATGGATACACTTTGAAGTTCTTGATCAATTAAGTATTTTTTTTAATTTTATGTTTCATTATGTGGTCACTTGTTCCAAATATGTGAGATATTTTGTTAATGGCAGACTATTGGTGCATGCTCTCAGTATACCGTTAGAAACTTACAAATCAATTCAGAACATATTATTTATGACCATTCCTAAATATGGATGATGATGCTTCAGATCGTTGAAGTATTAATTATTATCTTGGAAAAGTTGTCACAACATCACTAGTATCTATAATATAAACATGGGAATTTGAGTGATGTGATATTGTTGTTAGATGACTGAAAGTGCATCTCAACTTAACTAGTTGTAAGTGTGTCTATTCACCTAGTTTGGAAAAGAGAGCTTCAGATATTCAATGGTAGTGTGTAAAGGACTAAAGGGGTGGTTTTTTTTATAATGATCTTACAGATTTCTTTTTGGAGTAACTATTTATTAATATTTTGTTTACATCAGAAGGAAGATTTACCTAAGGTTCTGAAAAATATGATCTTTTCAGCTGTGAAACATGTACTTACCACCATGTCATGTGCTTGTTGCCAAGTCTAAGTTCTCTTCCTACTGGTTTCGTTTTATTAGAATAAGCAATGTTGATTTCTCAGTTTTAGGAATTTTGGATCAAAATATATGCTTATGGATTGTTTGTGGGCAGTTCGAACTTTTAGGATATAATAGTTGCAGATTGAAAAACTAATCAGAATATCCATAATTATCCCTCTCATTAGAGGGAGCTTTTAGCTTGAACTTGAACAATTAGTTTATTGTTGACAATTGCAGTCTGCAGAGAAAGACCGGAGTAAGAAATTTATTCTATTGCTGTAAATAATGTGGAATTTTATGATCTTTTTTTCTTACGACGCAACACTAATTTCTTATACTATTGTTTGTCATGAGACAGGTACTGTTTATGATATGACCATGCTTCGATTTGATCCTGAACAAAGAATAGGAAATAGGGAGTACGTGCTGTCAAACGGGACAAGATCTTATTTCTTCTACTTGGATATTGTTAGAAAATTAACTTCTATTTGTAGTCGTGTTTATATAATATACACTTTGACTTTATTGAACAAATTTAGTAAAAATATGTATCATATTTTTGATTTATTGTCTTCAAGGTATTATTAATTTGTCATTATATTGATCCAAAATGAATATGATAAAATATATAATGATCAACATATATGCGTAGTTTAGTAGCTAATGTAATTTTAAAATAAAAAATACTAATACCCACACATAATGTATATTTTTCATTTACAAATAATAAGTATATTTGATATTATTAAATTATACAAAGTATGAATACCCACACATAAATGATATTTATACCCACACATAAATTTACCACGTGTTAATTACATATAGCATGCCACATCAGATGACATGTTAGCATTATTGTAATGCTGGAATATGATTAGCTACACATAATTTACATTTTTAGAAATATAACCACACATGTTGACATTTATATTATGTGTGGCTAAAATATTTTATTCACACATAAGTATATTTTCAGTCACATTTACATGTGTGGGTAAAAACTTGATTTCTTGTAAAACTATATCTTGCTTGTATGAGAATATTTTCTGTAACTTATGAATTATTTACGTTTATTATTGCATCATAAGGTAGAAATATAAGTTGTAAACTGATGAAAAATTAACGGGCAATTAAGAAGTTTTTTTCCAGATTAACGTGTAATGTGTTTTTTTCAAGATTTTTTTCTAGATTACACGTTAGTTATTACACATTAGTCTAAAATATCATACACGTTAGTTCAATACAAATTATTGACGTAAGTTTAGTTGAATTATACAAATTAGTTGAATAAATATTATGCATATTCAATAAATATTATTACACATTAACCTTTACACGTTAGTTTAATAGATAACATACACGTTAGTGTTTTTTAAAAAAATCATACATGTTAGTTCAATAAATATTATGCACATTAATTTAATAAATATCATACACGTTAGTTTAATATAGATTATTTGCGTTAGTTCAATAAATAGTATACACATTAGCTATTAAATGTTAGACATTATTCTACACGTTAGTTATTAAACATTATATATTAACTTACACATTAGTTGTTAAACGTTAGATATGAACTTACACTTTAGTTTTTTGTAGTTTATAAATATATATTATGACTTAATCATAAGTTTAATACAATATTTTATCTTGTTTATGATATTACAGATGGTTAGACGTCGTGTTATAATACGAGATAGTGGTCATTGGGAGAGATCTGAATACAAGGACAGTGACGAGCAACTCGTGCTCATGTCCTTAGACAAGTTGTGCTTTGATTCTCTACTTCATGAGATTTATGATATTATGCAGACTGATCCGACATATGTTGAGTATCTCCTATTCTACACAATGAGCACCATCGATGGTAGAATAATCAAGGCTTCCTTAAAAAAATGATGCAGATTTGATTCAGTTGCTTCACGAGCAAACACAGGAGGTTATGGTATATGTTATTGAGAAAACTTGTATTGGTTCATAGCGATCAAGAGTCCCGTCTTCTGTTAATTTATCGTGTCCCAGCACAATAGCACATGATGTCAATGAAGACCAAGAACTAATCAAAGAGGATGATGATGATGATGATGATGATGATGATGGTGGTGGTGGTGGTGGTGGTGGTGGTGGCTTGCCACGTGAGGATGAGATGTCAGCCACTGATGAATAAAGATAAGAAAATGATCGAACAGATTTGTTAGAATCAGTGTTTATACTAGATTTTGTGGTTGGGTCCGTGATTCGGGGTGCATGACCAAATTGATGGGCATGACAGGACAAAGTACATCAAATGCTAGTATTCGGCAGCAGCATCTATAGGTACACTATTCGTAAGTGCCACATTTCAATCAAAAGATGATTTGGCTATGGCTGTGGGAATGTATCACATGCAGAATCGAATTGAGTATGTTGTTTATTGATCAAACAAAAAATGACTGAGGTACATTTTCAAGCATGGTAATGGATGTCCCTTTAAGTTGAATGTTTGTAACACCTAGAAAATTTATTATATAAGAATTTTTATAAGGTTAATAATGTAAAAATTATAGAAAATGGAACTTATATATATATATATATATATATATATTCGAGTTAAGATTTAGAGGTTAAATAACATGTAAAAATAGACAGAATATCCACTTTCTTTTAATGTCAAAATAGAAATTTTGAGTAACATTATTTATAAAAAAAATTGATTGTTTTGACACCAAAATCGTTCAAATCGGAATGTATTTGATTGATATATTTTAAACCCACTTTATTTTATGAAGCCTAACATTATAAATTGATTTGGTCCATTTATATTTTTTTTATTAAAACTAAAGGTTGATCTGGATCGGCACATTTCCCTTTAATTTCCACTAAGCTATCTTGCATTACCTACAAATGTCTAAATATGTGTAAGATGTATGCTACAATTGTTGAAATAGTAAGAGGTGATATGATATATATAAAAAAAATTAATAAAATGAAAAATGGACTTCATTTTCTCTTTTCGAAAAACCACCGTTGACAATCACCATTTGATCCATATTTTCTACCACCAAACATTAACTCAAAATTTATGAAACTTTATTATGATTTTCTTCCAACAAATAGATAGTAATTATATAAAGAATCATTTTTTTTAAATCTCAAGGAGTTTTAAAAAGGAAAACAGCGTCAATTATGGGTTATCGCTGCCTTGTGACGCAGCTCAGTTGTGATGTCGTTTCCAGCCGATCCAACCATTGGATTTGCTCATATTTTATACCACCAGAAACTTTATGCAACATGCTACACATATCTATCTTTGGATCGCCAATCAGAAACCATTAGCTTAATCATTTTTCCGCTGCAAGTTGATGAAAAGCCACAACGGAACGGTGATGACTGCAGCTGCTCATTCGATTGTAGATTTCCAGCCTTTCCGACTATTGTTCTATCCACGGTTAGAAATCTATTTCCACGAGCTTCAATTCTATATATTAAACTTTTAAGTTTGGATTATGTTTCAACCCCTAAATGATAGTTTAAAGTTAAGCACCCCATATTCTAAAACAAAATCTGCAAGTGTAGACTTATTCTTCAGAACTTGTCATAAAGTTGTACCTTTGCTATCCTCTATATTATTATTAGCATGTTAATGATGTTTTGGGGAGCTGTTCTAATGTTTAGAAATAGATTAAGGTTGGTTTCAAATTCTATTTTCAAGATTGTTTGGCTTATCATCTTTATGTCAGAATTTGCCGGAACTTCATGTTTTAAGACAATCAATCGTTATTTTAATTTCTACCAGTGATATGGTGTGTTAGAGCTGATATGAGTTGAGTGGATATAGTTAGAAGTGTTCATTTAAAATGGTCGGAAAAATGTTAATTATCTTATTATATAAATCAATGTGAGTTATGTGATGGTGTTTGTTAAGGATGGTGTGTTTGTGATAGTAGGGAGTAGGGCTGCAAGCAACATGAAGTCATCGGAGGAGTTATCGAGCTGCAGCTCATCGGAGAGGGTAAAAGATGGTTAGTGTGGAAAGTCTTTGGTTATGGAGTTCCAAGGGAGTGTTGGGGATATATATAAACTAAGTAAAGTTATGCACCTATAAACTATATTTGTAAGTTATTTGATTTGGTTCCAAATATTTCAGCATAAATCCATTCCCAAATTAAAAGTTCTAATTTATCTATTAGGTTCCTGGAGTAGAGTTTGAGTTTCTTGGGAGTTTTATCAAGTCCTAAAAGTTATCATTAATTGCAAATTAGATTCGATAAATTTTAGAATCTATTTTATGATCCACTGTATTAAATCAAGTATGAGTACACATTATTTTAAATCTATTGATCTATAGTTATATTTATCTTAATTATTATAGTTAAGTTAATTTCCAAATAATGATCCTAAGTTATCATGTCAATAACATCATTTGTGCTCATTGGACTTGGTTACCAATCAAAAGAATTCACATATTAAAATGACTCTTGCTTATGAATATAGAAACTATAACTCTTTATATTGATTAAGATAAGGCCATAAGTTAAGGTTATTTTATAGGTCGAAAAGAGATCAACATATTCAAGATTTGCAGCATGTAATGAGCAGGAGCTTCACTAAGATCTAAGGTGGATTATAACTAAACTCATCTCAAATTATTTATGAAATTAATGTCATTATTTATATAGTTTAATTATTTAAACTTTAAATCCTATAAATGTTTCATACATGTTTATATGTTTCATACAAATGTTATATGAAATGTTATTGTTTATGTGAGTTAAATATCAAAGTTATGAAGTTTATAAATGATTATTTGTGAATCTATGTGTTATGATGCAAATGTGAATTGTATTGTCACTTGGCTACAGTTCAATTATGGTTTTACTCCACCCTATTGTTATGTGATCACCCTACGGTTTACGATTAGTATTCAAGGCCGAATGGGCTAAGATACGAACCGTATCTACAGTTGTGGTTAATTCCACCCTACAGTTGTGGTTAATACCATCCTACAGTTATGTGATCACATTCTACGTAGGCCCATACGGTATATGTCTCAAGTGCATGCAATTAACTTAATTTGCTATGTGTTAGGCAACAATTTGAGGTGAAATATGTGCGTTTCACTTGCTTTACAAATGTTAAACCCACTAAGTGTTTTCTGGCACTCAAACCCAAATATTTTCAAATGATTTCAGGTGAAGGAGTTTAAGTCTGGCCGAAGGATGATGAGAGTGGGAGTTGGACTATTTGTTGATCAAATTGATTATTTGGTCAAATTTAAGGGAATTTAATGTGTTTAAGTTTTAAGTTCTTTAAAATGCTTTTGCTATATATTATATTTCTAAGTGGCTGCCCTTGTGTGTGCCTAAGATTTCACTGGCATTTTTTTTAAGTTAAACGAATTTTGAATTTTAATTTGTTAAAGCCTATTGAACTCTTTTGGGAATTAACTTGTAAATGTTTGAAGTTGATTCATTTTAGAAAAATATAAGTTGAATTGTGACTTTGTCGACCTCTCTTTTAGCATATAAAAGTATTTAATGATAGAATGAGAATTTTGAAAAATTGACTTAACTATATTAGGTTGAGACGCACATGTTTGCATTTTGAGTTAAGATGGTGTGGTGTGCTGGTGGAGTTATTTTCAAGTTAAAGTTAAGTTTATTTCCTTTGAAAAGAAATATTGTGAATTATTATCTAATTATTTTAAATTACTTTATTAAGAAATTTTAGTTAAAATCATTAAGTGACAAACTCTTCCCATTTCGGGATCAGGGTGTCACATGTTGTTATTGAGGGTGGTATTTGGAGAATTTATAAGTTTGATAGCACTCACACTTGTCATATGGACATAGGGCATATCGTTCCATGTTTGGTTCCTTCAAGGGTTATTGCAAAGTATTTGCATGAAAATTGATCAATGATGGTGTTGTTTTGAAGCCGAAAGCTATGATGGCTGAGCTTGTCAGTGAGTTTGGGATCCAGATAGATTATAGCTTTGATTTACGTTCAAGGAACATTGCGATAGAGATTATATACGAGGACTGTGAGAAGTCTTATGAACAGTTGCCCGTATTTTTACACATGCTACAGATGAAGAACACCGGGACACTCTATGATATCCAGACGACTCGTGATAACCTCTTCAGATATATGTTTATTGCTATTAGATCATGTATCATGGCATTTCAGAATCATACACGACCGACAATTATGATCGATGTGACTCATTTAAAGGGAAAGAACAAGAGGATTCTTTTTGTTGTTGTGACGAAGGACGACAATGAACAAATCTTGCCTCTTGTAGTCAGAATTGGTCCTATAGAGAACGACGAATCATGGTGTTAGTTTTGAGCCGAGTATGACTAACTTTTGGAGAGCCAGATGACCTTCTCATTGTGTTAGACCAGCATCAGAGCATAATTAATGCTGTAGAGGCAATTTTTCCAAATGTTGCGCATGGATTATGTTATTATCATTTGCTGAACAAGATGACGAAGTATGGTCATCATGTGGCCGCTTTATTCTATGATGTTTCTTATAGTTATCGATCTGAAGTATTTCAAAAAAACATGTCTGTGTTGGAAGTAGTTAGCAAAGATGGAGCTTATAGAAAGATTTGTGCTATTAGGGCCCAGCGGTGGTCTAGGTCGCAGTGTCTTCAGCAATCGAGGCATCTGTCCAATGCTGTAATGGATCATGTGGGGGATGTCGATCACTGTGATGACTCTAAGCACTATGATAACTCCCAATCAGTTGTCTATCATTGTGGTAGCTCTGATCGGGCTTTCTAACACTGTGATGACTCCTAGTGGGATGTAGTGCACTATGATGGCTCTGATTAGGCTGTCTAAAACTGTGATGACTCCCACTAGGATGTCTAATGTTGTGTCGACTCTGAGCAAGTTTTCTAACATGCTCTGAAGCAATTGGATAGCTAGGAGAACAACAGAAGGGTCCTAGTCGAGTGGCTATAACATCGATAAAACGTTCTATATGACGGATAATAGTCTCATCGATCATACCGCGCATATCATGAGCAACTCTCTGAGCAAGGCGATCGAACCAATTATCATAAGACTCCCCGGGACGCCGCCCAGGCATCTCATGATCTATTCTGCCTCAAGGCTGAGATTGATCTCTCCTAAAACGCTTAGTTTGAGGTCGTGGTGTAGCCCAAGTAGGGCTCGGGTCTACTAGTGGAGCTCTCTGATCTAGAGCACTCTCATCCGATGCTCTGTGATTCGGATCCCTCTGATCTGGAGTTTCAGCTATCTCCTCTATAATCTCATCTGGCTTGCCAACTAGCCCACATGTACTACATGGATCTCTCTATCTATGAGTCATCTATGGTCGTGATGGGCCCACTGCAGTCGTCTCAACACAAGTCATCGGGACCTGCAATACCTGACTAGCCAACGCACCAAGTATTTCCTTATTTGAGATCTTTCAGAGTACGATATATGTGACTCCAAATATGTTCCCATCCTACACACTCTGACAGTAAGGTGTCATAAGCTTCTCCGGTGTTGGCACCATTGGCACCAAAGGATCCAACTGCATGATATTGATTGCATTATTTACATCAATAGATACATGATTAATATTCTAAAGATTGTAAAATTATAAACGTACATGTTCATCAACAAATGTAGAGAAATCGATCACCACACGAAGAAAAGACCACTTCAAACATTGAGGCCTCATAATTTGTCCACTTAGGACCATGCACTAACGTCCCAACTGAGGTATAACCTCATATGCCCATGTCTATTAAATTACTTCATAAGGAAATTAGAATTTTAGTAAATTAAAAAATTGGCCAATGATTAAAAATGATGATATTTATAAAATAGATCAATAATAGTTACCTGAAGTGCCCAAAGTGGTCCAAAAAATTGATGTCCCATGATCAATCTTGCTCATGGTTGCTCCAATCTTAGGGACAAGATTCATGAAATGCATAAATATGAGAAAGGAATAGGCCCCTCATTGGAAAGAGTTTCGTCTCTCCACATCCTCTACTAAAGTCCACACCCAACTGTCTATCGCCCGAACAAAATCAATACAAAATAACATCTTGTATACAAAAAATATGTTCACAACCTTCACATAATCCGCAGATGACTTGGTTAATTTATGTGCAAGAAATCTCTTCGATATCTGGGCATAGTGGTGCATTTTCCCTCAAATACTCAGTAAAAAATCCCTCTATCAGGAATAGAATGGTCTACATTTGGATCAAAGCTCGATCCACCAAAATGTAAACCCGTCACGAAGGCATACTCCAATGGACCAAATCGTATGTTGGTTCCATTAACATGGAACCAACGCTCATTCTCAGCATTAGGTATGCGTACCACCCATGCCATCAACGTATGTAACGTCTTATTGGCGCTACTACCATCCCTAAAATCTAAAAAGTGCCCGAAGCAACCAGACCTGAACATTTAGAGTGCTTCCTCACCACCAATGACATATAAAATACCTTTGATCTAACTACACAGTGCCAACTTAGCATATGTATTCAGATTCGACTTAAGTCTCTGAACTAGCCGTCTAATCCAATCAACAACATCCTCATATTTAAAAAATTAAAACAATACAAAATTAGTCTCAATTTTAAATTAAATAATATAATATTAGTCTCAACATTCATATTTAACTAAATTTTGTTGTTAATATTATTATTTATATTAATAACCATTGTGTATTATAAAACAGTTCACAAAACTAATGTTCAATATCAAATAACCAATAACAAACTAATGTGTAATTGTAAACAAACTAATGTGTAATATAAATCAATTCATAAAAGAAATGTATACTATGAAATCAGTTCACAAAACCAATGTTTATCTTAACAACTAATGTGTAATATCAAATAAAGAATAACAAACTAACATGTAACTATAACAAACTAACGTGTAATATAAATCAGTTCACAAAACTAATGTGTAATATGAAATTAGTTCACAAAACCAACACCTATCTATAACAAACAAATATATAATATCAAATAAATAATTACAAACTAATGGGTAACTGTAAACAAACTAACGTGTAATATAAAATATACAATAACAAACTAGCATGTAACTATAAATAAATTAACATGTAATATAAATCAATTCACAAAACTAATGTGTAATATGAAATTAGTTCACAAAACTAACACCTATCTATAAAAAACAAACATATAATATCAAATAAACAAATTACAAACAAACAAATTACAAACAATAACAAATTAACATATAACTATAAACAAACTAACGTGTAATATAAATCAGTTAACAAAACTAATGTGTAATATGAAATTAGTTCACAAAATCAACACCTATCTGTAACAAAAAAAACATATAATATCAAATAAATAATTGCAAGCTAACATGTAATTTTAAACAAACTAACGTGTAATTATAAACTTATATCTAACGAACATATAAATATATTATTTATGTTTCAACATCCAAATCACAGATTTACCACGTCAAATAACAAAATTAACAACATATAACTTGACCATAACCCATTAACTAATTTCGATTTCTTTGGACGAAAGCACTAATCAGTGAAGAAGTTGATTGCTCCCGCAGGTGTTCCGATCTTGAATCCATCGTTGGCGTATTTGAGCAGATGGGAAAAAGGCATTGAGAAAGAGATGGTGAATCCCATCGATAAGTATTTGATGTTTTTTTTAGGATGTCTGTAGCAGATTTGGAGAGAAATGGTTAAATGTTCTAACCAATTTCAAGGAGAGAGAGAGAGAGAGAGTCGATCATATTCTGTTGTATTGTTCTAGATGCCAATAGTTAGTAGATTTGGAGAGAGACATATGTGTTAAATGTTGAAGAAGTTGATATATAGTCTAGCAGATTTGGAGAGAGAGAGAGAGAGAGAGAGAGATCTTTAATATTCCAACCAACCATTTAATGAGAGAGAGAGAGAGAGGGAGTGCACTATGTGACTTCAATGAGAGAGAGACAGAAGACTTCAATTCAATCAAGGTTGGTGTAAATATATACATGATATATATATATATATATAGAGAGAGAGAGAGAGAGAGAAATCAAGAGATATAAAATATATCTCCAACAACTTGTACTTTTGTAGAAAACCGATGGTTTAGGGTCAAAATCACTTCTCACAAAGACCCCACACCAAGGGTTATTGTGTAAAACTATACAAGATTGCTTACAAAACACCTACCTTATAACTTTGCCCAACAACCCCATTTTTACCCAATTTTTGCTTAGATATATCTTTCTCCCTAATGTAGATATTCTTTCCCCCATTCTTATGATTTTAAATAAGTGGAAATATATGTTTATACCCTAATATATAAACATTCATTAAAAAACACACACACTTATATAATAGTCATTCACTATATACCCATATTATCAATTTTATCCCTACTTTTTCAAATTTTTCAAATATATCTTACACAAATAAAAACATTGAATGTCAATCACTGATAAAGTTATGATTCATTAAAAAAACATAATAAGACAAGAGACCACATATTTTTTATAATTGTTTGACACAAAGCATGCATAGATCGACACCCTTTTCCCATCGACCGAGACCTCTACATTTCACATGTGACTCTGACGCAGAGCAGACCAATCACGATTTCTCAGTACTTGGTCACGGTCGACCACTTCTAGGTAGTGACTGATAACTTCTTAGTAGCTACCAACAGACTCTTGGCAGCAGTCGACCAAGTTCTGGAAGCGGTCAATAAACACTAGATGGCAGTCGGCTGTTTCGGTAGCAACCACTTCGAGAATTTGTCCATAAACATGCAGTTGTGATTCCCATTCAGCCCATCTCTCACACCTACCTCTCAAAGCTGCAACCCCAAAGCCGACGAGCACACTACCGTCGATGAATAGCAGCAAAGAATGAGAATCTCCCCAGCGAGCATGTTTGAACGATGTAGTTCTTTCCGATCAGCTACACCCACGCAAGAGGACGGGGTCGACTGTAGGGTGGCGAGCTAACTCGGGTCGTGTCTCTCGAGGAAATCTTCATATGGGCAATTATCTTTCTATGCCATAATTGTTAACAAGCACATGAAAATAAAATACAACCTAAACATTCTAAATGAGGGGTATGAAGATTTTTCCTAAACTACCTAATTAAAGCAAGTAAAACTAACTAACGACACCACCAATCACAAAGATAGAGGATCGGATTATGAGAAGAGCATTAGGATGTGGATTTTCTCATTGGTTTTTCATTAAGCTTATTTCAAGTTGGTTATATTGATCTCAAACATACAATAGACCCGTCAATTGGTTTAACTTCAATTACTATCACCGTCTATCTATTAAACCTCTATCCGCTATATCATACGAGAAAGATTAATATATTAGGCTTAGGAACCCCATTCACCTAACGTTGAAGGAACCAAATTCGGGACTTAGAATCTCCTTCCAGTCTCATCTAATTCCTAGCAATTTTCAAGTAGTGATCAATTACTCTCACATGATAATCATCATTTCAAAAACAACAACCAACAATAACAAGCATAGATTAAAAACCAAATCGATCCCCCACCCCCTAATGGAGAAATTAGCCCAACACTATGCTCAAAACCACACAATAATCATAAAAGTCATTTATTCAAAAACCAAAAGATAAATTCATACAACTTTTACAATATTGTTTGTTGTCTCGAGAGTTTTGGGACAAATCCCCATAAATGGGCTAAAGCTAAAGGAAAGAATTACCAAAGTGGAGGTCCTCGTTCAAGCTTAGCTTCCGCGGATAGCTTGGAGTTGGACTCCTCTTCTAGGGCCGTCATCAAAGTGGAACTCCTTCCGCAAGTCTAGCTTCCGCGAACGGCTTGGAATCGGACTCTTCTTCTCAGGCCTTCCTCCTTAAGCTCTAACCCCTTGCCTCTTCTCCTCCACCTTTCTCTTTCTTTGGAATGGTGGTGGTGGTGGTGAAGGTGAAGAGAAGTGGTGGAAGAAGTGGTGAAAATGGAGAGAAGAAAAATGAAGTGAGAGATGGGTAGAATCTCTCCAAATGAATGGAGAGATCACTTATTTATTTGTGGAAGAGAGAGAAAGTGGGAGATTGTGTGTGTGAGATAAGAGAAAGTGGGATGGAGTGGGATGTAGTGAGATGGAGTGAGATGTTTCCAAAAAGATATGGAAAGATATGAGAGATAAGAGGGAAGATTTGTTGGAAGATTTGGGACAAAAATCAAAAGGCTAGGAATTAGGGGAATTAAACCCCTACAAATCTAGGTGCTAAAAGTCCACCCCTAATCTAGTTTTCCCAGCTGGCATGTGGTGAGAAATGAATGAATCGAGCTTTGATTCAAAATGGGGACTAATGAGGAAGAGTAGCAAAACTCATCGGGTATGAAAAACTGATTCGGGAGGCGAGACTGGGCACTCGCGCGCCCGCAGAGTGCTGCGTGGATGGGGCCGAGGAAGAGTGCACCACGATGGGGCCATGCGCGGGTGCGGGGGCTCTTTTCCGAGAGCCTCCATGCGCCGCGGCGGCCTGTGATAGTTCCGTCTTCGGCAGCTTCCACGATTTTGGCTCGTTCTCTCTCATTTCTTGGCCGATTGACCCGATTCAACTTGCTACGCGCTCCTTATTCGATTCTCTATCTTCCCATTATCTTGAATCCCTCAAATTTTACAGTCATTAATCCTCCATTTTCTCAAGACATTGTGTAAATCTACACGACTCACCAAAAGAGCAAAAGTGAAGGAAATAACATAAAAATCACACAAAAATAAAGGGGAAACACCTACTAAAGATACAAAATACCTATGATAAAATAGGACAAATATACACTAAACAGAGCACACCACCAGCGAACGAGAACTTCTCCGGTGAAGCAGCGGACGAGAACCTCCCTGGCGAAGCAGCGATGAGAACCTCCCAGTGAAGCAGCTACCTCCCCGGCAAAGTAGCAACGAGAACCTCTCCAGCAGCATTGACGAGAATGTCCTCAAACCTCAAATGTCTTCTTTATCACAAATATCTCCCTAAACCCTTAATTAAAGCATGATTATTAGGGTTGGCAATTTCTCTTGTAGTTTAATCTCATAATTTAGATTTTCTTAAGATGATATATTTAATAATTGATCGTGTAGAATAACTTTGTTAAATAAACAAATTTCTTAAAATTACAATCACATGAAAATTGCATTATTTTAGGTGAATTAGTATAGTTGAATTCGATCGAATTATTTAGAACTAGTTTAGTTTTTTATGGATAATTATGTATAAATTAGTTGAATCCTAATTGATAGATGCAATTTGAGTAGATGTTATTTAGATTTAGAATTAGAATTTTTAAGTGCTTTAAAATTAGTACGGGTTGCTTTTAAAATATGAATTTAAGTGCTTGAAAATTAGAATTTTATAGTCAGAGACAATTAGATTTTTGTTGCATGTAAAATTATAATTTAATTGCTTCCTAATTATATTTAAATTGCTTTAAATATTTAAATAATATTAGGGTTAACTATTTCCAGAAATGTGATGGAATTACCAAAAGATGAAAATTTTATGACATTAATTGCCAAAAAGTGAGAATTTATTTAAATTTGCGAATGATACTAAAACTCATGATTTTATTTGGCAACTATTATTTTTACATATAAAAATATAGCAATCCACATAATAGAACTAAAAAATTGTATTTGTATTTATTTGCTTGTAGAAACATAGGAGAACTAAAAAAATGCTAATGGCTACAAAAAAAATATAGAAAAAAATTATGAAAATGTGTATTATTATCACCACGAAAAAATTAGTAATTATTGGTGCATTTTTTAAAATAAAATTATCTACATTTCTCCTCTTAATTTCCACTTCTATTGCTCTCTCTCTCTCTCTCTCTCTCTCTCTCTCTCTCTCTCTCTATATATATATATATATATATATATATAGATAGATATATATGTCAGTAAAAATTTATCAAAATTAAATGATAATAATCATGCAACTAGGAAAAAGAAATGAAAGAAAAACTGAAATTCATAATATTCTAATATAAAAATTGCAGAGTTGGTTAAGATAATTTTTTTGAAAAAATATCAGAATAAATTTATTGCCGGCCAACATATATATGAGTATAATACATTTCACATTTGAGAAAATAAAACAGTATAGCCATTTAATTTAATTTGAGTATGTATGAACTAGAAAATGTAATCAAAATGGTTGTCTATAATTATTCTAGCTAGAGAAAAAACAAGTTGAAGACCGCCACTAGTAGTGGTTGACTGTTACTTGGTTGCGGTCGCTAGCTACCTTCACTATCTGTGATAGCTACCAGGTAGCGGTCGGCGATATTTACTGCATACAAGAAAACTTTTCTTGTGAAAATTAGATCTTTATTATTTTAAATTTTTAGTTTAATAGAATTGTGATTTATTATTTACATTTAAATTATAAATCATATATAGCCGGATTGGAAGAGATCTGAGGTTCGATTTATTAAGTCGAAGATCAATTTACATTACAAATAGAAGAAGTTTCGAACAATTGTGACACACTTACTAAGATTGGTGAGGAACGTCTACTGGATCAATTCAAAGCAGGGTGTTTTGGCCACGTTGTATCTTGGAGACCGGGTAATAGTGTTTCAAGAGCACTACATGTTTTGCTAAGCTACGAGGTTTTCAGTGATAATCCTGATGAGCTTTGGTTTTCTGTACAAGGTGTGCAGTTCCGATTTTGTCCCATACATTATGCATTGGTGTCCAACTTAAATTTTGGATATTCGAGTTTTGACCCTAGTCGAGGGATTCACGATCCATCTAGAGTTGGAGTTTATAAGTGTGTGGCCAATGGTGATTCAATAGTCCTGAAAGACTTAATGCGCAGGTTCATCTAGAGTTGGAGTTTATAAGCGTATAACACATTTGAGATTTGTTACTCCTCATACTAGACTTTACTGAGACTCTTTTTTAGTAAATGTTATTTTAGTTGTTATTTTATTAATATTTTTAGTTGTTATTTTATTACAACTCTTTATAATCTTAATTTTCGTAATTTAAGGTAATTGATAAAACAATTAGAATAGTACGAAAACAATACAAATATATA
This sequence comes from Perilla frutescens, assembly GCA_026008535.1. Lineage (NCBI taxonomy): Eukaryota > Viridiplantae > Streptophyta > Magnoliopsida > Lamiales > Lamiaceae > Perilla > Perilla frutescens. Next base: position 21,724,820 of record BRKX01000010.1, on the reverse strand, counting down.
GCCCAACTTACAAGTACAATAAAAAATAAATAGTTTTAGAATAATACAACTGCATCTCAACTATGAAACCCAAATCATAGAGGACATCTATTTTTCATGTGTGTAGTCTCGCCGCATATGTTGCATCTCTTTTTAGCACAGGGCTGACTACCAGATGCTCCTGTGGAGGTTGATGTCCATCTTGACCGAGGGATGTCTGCACCAGATGTGAATCGTTGTCTTCTAGAATGACCAGATTGTCGAAGAACAATGGGCGTTAACACGATCATATCATTTTACCTCTGATGGTACATTCCAGTCCTCTTCAAGAGGAATAGGATTAACTTGAATAGCATACAATTCTTTCCAATTCTCAGTCTTGTAGTAGACCGAAACAAAGTCATATACGCTCATACCTTGGTTTCTGCTTTATATAAAATTAAAAATTAAAGTAACTTTATATTGATTAGAATACAAGACTTAAAATAAACAACAAGGTTACCAAATAGCAGCAGATGCATGGGAACAAGGCATAAGGTCATCTTGGAACTCACGACATTCACATGTCCTAGAATTTAGATCAACTATTCAATATGATTCTTTATTGCTAACCTTGAATGCCATCTGTTACCTTCCTACGAATTTAAAATGGTTGCCTTTGTCAACCTCTTTAGCTAATTTATTATGAGCCTCCTCGGTTAGATCGTCATCTCTAGCCCGAGACACTACATGTCTCTAATCAAACCATTGTTTCATCACATGTCTGATAGCCTCAATCATTGAGACAATTTGAAGACCTCTTGTGAATAACAATCGTGAATTGAATGACTCGTCAATGTTAGATTCAGGGAAACTAAAATGACTCATAAAGTACTGTGATCTAGCCCAACGTTCTAGTTTTGCAGTTTTCAACTTGTTCCAGGCTTCTGGACAAGATTTGCCAATCACCTCCATTGCTTTTTTGTACACCTGGGGACGGTATATATTAGCGGCAATCTGAAACAATGAACAATGTCGGGACCATCAATCATCAGTTTGTTCTTCAAATGGTAAGTACAGAGGCCATGTATAGTGTTCGGGTAGACTTCATTCATAGCATTGCTATTACTGATGCATTGGTCAGACACGATCAATAATTCATCAGGGCACTGAAAAGCAATTCTCAATCGAGTGAGGAACTACATCCATGATTCATCATTCTCGATTGGACCTATACCGAATGCTAACAGAAAGAGCTGCTCCTTGCCATCTTTTGTTATTGTAACAAATAGGACACCCTTATTTCAGCCTTTCAAGTGTATGCCATCGATAATAATAACCTGACACAGTGAAAATAAAAATGTTAAACGAGACACCCCGAATGCAATGAAACAATGTCAGAATTGCCCATCAAGTTTAACATCTAGATCCATGTATGTGTTAGTATTGCCCGCCTTTAACATATACAGATAACTATAAAGCTTTTGATATAAATCTACATGTCCACCATATATCATGGAGATTACAGCATTATGTGCTCGCAGTGTAACTTGATAGCTTGCTCGAATTCCAAACTCATAAAGCAGCTCTGCCATAATCTCTCAGGGTTTCATAATTTTCTCCTCACGATGTATCTTGCAAGCATAATAGGTAGCAACTACCTTAGCTCAAACATTTCTTGCACCAACAAAGCCCAAATCGAGATTGCACGTATGTTGCATGTTGAATTTGTGAACAATCCAATAACTTCATCTCCAAGATGCACGCAGCTCAGAAGTGCAACTAGGATTACATTTGCAGACGTACTCCACGCGACTTCCGCAAGAACAAGGTACTTTAAACTCAGCTTTGTGCTCCATGTGCCAAAGTCCGACAGCACGTAGAGATCTTTTTTTGTATAAAATACATATCCATTCCTCAGTGGTTCATCAATAATGTGATCCAAATCACGCACCACCGGTGAGTTAGTGCAATCAAGAAGAATAACTGAAATAATCCAATTACGTACATTCTCAGGTTCTTGTTCAACTTGGCTATGGGCAAGGATGAAAATATCTCTATCGCACCATATATCGCAATTTCAATTTTACGGATATATCGATATCGCATATCGATATCGCAGAAAATTGAAAAAAATGACAAAAACTATATTAAAATCTTGGAAATTTAGCAAGAAATTTTAGGAACTATTATAACATATTATTATGCACATACTCTACTCAAAATTTTGATAAAATTATATTTTGAAAGCAAAACATATGAATAATACATTATATAAATACTGTCTGAGATAATACATTTGACAAAATAATACATAATATAATATAAAATAACTAAATAAACATTGTAAAGTGTAATTAATACCAAAATGAGGATCTATGGGGTTCAAATACAGTAGATGGAATGTCATCTTGTTCCAAATAATATTGGTACCAACTCATCAGATTAGAGTAATTCTGGATATAATTATGCACATGCGCTTGATATGTTTTTTGATTTCTTCCTATAGTTTCACCATGGATTGGATAATATCCACTGACCCAATTATTTTGTTGATGCACATTTTAACCTCCATACACATTTTGATAATATTCGCATAGCCAAATCTCTAACTGTAGGTGATGAATGACCATACATAACCCACCACTCAGCTGCCATTACCAAACACCAATAAACATACAAAGCATATTTATTCATTGAAAGCATGATTTTAAATTATTTAAACAAGCTCTATTTGAAAATATTTAAGTAAAAGACTTACATGGGACCATAGTAAATCGAGAAGTAATTGCAGCACGATCAGCAAATCTTTTTCTCCCATCATGAAAAAATAAAACTGGTGCATCTCACTTTTCTTTCTAAGACATTCGTTAGCTTCCCATGCTTCTTTCTCTTATAATTTTTTACAGTGTGAGTGTCTTTGTAAAGCAAAGAATATTGCAACTCAAATAATTACGTTGAAGACCTAAAAAAGACCACAAAAATATATAGGATTAAATAAAAATCAAAATATATTATAGAAATATAAAAAAAATCATGATATATTGTGATTTATTGTGATATATTGCGATATTTCACCGATACCCGGGAAAAAAAGATATTATCCCACATATCCGTATCGCAATGTCAAAATCCGTGATATATCTGCAATATTTCATGATATTTCAATCCTTAGCTATGGGATGCGGTAGGTTGGTTGGTCGGAACGAGCATGCTCAATAGTTGATTGATGCCACTCTCTCGATGAATCCACGAAGTAAAGTCATGAAATGTACAGTTGGAAAATCCTGTTCCAAATGGCTCATCATCATCCTCAGACGGTACATCGAGATCAGCTTCATCATCATAGGCATCGTCTGTCTCCACAATACCATTACCGTCAGCAGCCACATTGTCATTTTGAGTATCATGAAATGGGGAACCTCCACCTGCATAATCAGTTGATGTTGCATCATAAAATGCAGTACCCTCACTTGCATCAGTATTTGGTGCTGCTCTAGTCTCATATTGCGGTTCTATACCGCTCCCGCTCTCCCACCAGTTGTCTGATAACCAGTTTGATCTCCCAAAATGCTCATATCCTCATTTGTAGGATGAACGAAAACTGTTCCGAGAAATCAAATTGAGGAACGTAAGAATACTGATCGGGTTGGGTGTTTGTAGGATAGTGAGTCGACAATTTCGGTTGCGTCACGACATTGTAGACAGTAAATGGTTCCGGTTGGGTGCCTTCGACATTTTGATTATGCACGAGATACACAGTTGGCTCTGGCTCCATTGTGAACAGACGTACCAAATCCATATTACTACTGATAATGGATCTCAACATCCTTCCAGATCGGGATGTCGATAAAGAGTAAATTTGGTATTCTCCTTTAATAGCTTCTGCTAATAATATGTAGCTAATTGCATCCCTTAACACTATTAGGGATACATTGCTTACCGGAATATAGCTGAGTCGCTCATCTCCACCAATATAATTGGATTGATCGTTAAATTAACCGTTGTAATTAATAATAACAGATCGCCAATTTTTCATCTTTCACTCTAACTTTTTGGATATAAATATTTTTCTCTCTAATATTTTTAGATATGAATTGAAATCTAAAAAAATTCTCTCTAATTTTTTGTGTGGTTTTGCTTGTTGTCGATGCATATGTATATATAGAAGATTATGTTGGTTGTTGGGAGAATTGAAGATTTGTGTTGGTTTTTTGCTTGTTGTAGGTATATATGTATATATATGTATATATAGAAAATTTGTGTTGGTTTTGCTTGTTCTCGATGTATATGTATATATACAAGTAGCGGTCGATAGATACCAAGTGGCGGCGGATAGATACCCAGTAGTGGTCGACAGGTACTAAGTGGTGGTCGATTGTTACTTAGTGTCGATCAACTGTTACCTAGATGCGATCGACTGTTACTAAGTTGCGGTAAACTAGTACCTAGTAGCTATCGACAAGGATCAAGTTGCGATCGATCGATACCTAGTAATGGTTGACTGGTACCTAGTAATGGTTGATTGGTCTTTGGTCTTGGTCGACAAATACTGCAATAATTGAAGTCAATATTTCATATTACCAACAAACTCGTACACTCATTTAAATAATCTAGTACAAAAATTGAGAAAAAACTGATTTTGCAATTGAATTAAAGTACTTTTGAATGATTATATAGCAAAAGTGGGTATATGATAAATTGAAATTATTTGAGTGGGTGTTATTGATTTTTCACTATTCAAAATGGGTATGGAGTGATTGATTCCCTTTAAATAATGGGTTAATTGTCTTAAAATACACAAACTTTGGGGTATTTTTAATTTTTCACACGTTTTAAAAAATATAGTTTTAATAATATGAACTTAGCCCTTATTTGGTTTTTCACATGATTTTCAAATTCCGACAAGTTGAATCTAACGTGGTAGCCAGAGACTGCCACGTGTACATCTACGTGGACACCAACTTTTCTTAAAATACATGAACTTTGAGTTGATTTTGTTTTTCACACGAATTAAAAAAAAGACCTATTTTAGATTTTTTTTTTTACTTTTTTCTTGTAATGTGGCAAACGTGATATAAATACTTCACTTTATATTTTTTAAAATTAATTGTCGAACAAGATATAAATTTTAATTGACATCATTTGATAGTTGTGATCTTTTTTATCTTACGTAATTCATTTAATATGCACAAAAATTTTATTATGACTTTAGGGTGTGTATGATATGTACATTTATCATTATGACGTTTGGAAAAATTGGAACCGTTACATATTTGTATTATTAATAGGTTTAAAGAATAATAAAAAGACGAATTAAGAATTTGTTCAGCAATTAATATAAATGGAAATGTTCAATTATAAAATTATTTGAGATTATCTAACATATAAAGTTATATCAAAAAATGCTATTAAACATATATGAAAAATTAATATGTAGTTTCTAGTGATTAATTTATTTATTAACTTAATTAATTGATTGTGTAATATTATTTATCAACATATACGATATGTCATAGACCACTATTCATAACTTGATGATTGTTGTATTCGAAATTCAATTATTTATACCATTACACTAGCTTAAGTCATATTTTTATAATTGTTCTTCAAATAGAGAACTAAAAAAGTCTGATAGTTATTTTATTTAATTTTTTAGAACCTAAATTTTATATATTGCATGAACTAAGAAAATTCAAAATATTTCACAATGTCTACTACAACAACTCTATAGTAATAATTGATGAATTTTCTGTATTACACAAAGAAGCAAAAAAAAAAACTAAAATTTATATTTTTTAATTCGTGTGAAAAAACAAAATCAATCCAAAGTTTGTGTATTTTAAGGCAATTGGATATCCACGTAGATGTACACGTGACGTCTCCGGCTGCCACGTCAGATTTAATTGGTCGTAATTCGAAAATCATGTGAAAAACCAAACAAGAACTAAGTTCATGTTATTAAAATTACTTTTTTCAAAAGGTGTGAAAAATCAAAAAAACCCCAAAATTTATATATTTTAAAGCAGTTTACCCTTAAATAATAAGCATATTGGATGTTAAATAATAAGCATATTGGATGCTTGAGGAAGGAAAATATATGGTTATAGATAAGGGGCCTCTTCATTATCGAGGAAACTTTCTTGTAATTGTGTCAACTTCAAAATATTCCATCTTTTTTTTGCTTGAAATTTTTATGGCAGCAAAAGTTGACACTAGAATTGATGTTGTCGTACTGGACCTTATAATTGGGCCGAGCTCATAAATACTGTATTTGGATTTAAATTTAGAGTGTCATATCTACCCAATTTAAAGTTTTATTTTGGATATAGTCAATGAATAAAGCGACGCCAAACTTATTAGTGATTTGGATAATGTTTGATTTTAGGCAAAACACATGCTTAGCTCCATATATTTTTATGTTTGTTTCTAAAGGTCTCTGTACATTTTTTATGTTTTCTTAGATCCTTCTATTTTGACAATATATATTTTTAGGTTCTTGTACTTTGATATTTTATTTTGATAAATTCTTGTATAATTTTTTTTTTATTAAGTCATTTTACTTTTCATATTTGATATGATTCAATAATTAATTATTTAATAAAAGTAAAAAAATATTATTTTTTATTTAAATAATTAACAATAAAGTTATTAAATAATTTATTATGTTATTTATTATATGTACATTTATGTATTTAAAATATAAAAGAACGTGGAATTGACGTAAGAATATTATCTTCACCCACCGTTTTCAATTTAGTTTTTTATAAACACTTTAAGTTGATTTTTTTATTTCTATATTCAATTGAAAATGTATTAAATTTTAATAAAAATATTAATCCATGTCAAGTTTAATTTCATACAATAGACAAAAAATATTACAACTTTGAATTAATTTCATGAAGAAATGGCCAGTTATATTTCTTTTGTCATCTCTTTTAGATTTTTATTTTTTAATTTTTGATCAAAGTTTTTTTAGTAATATTTGGATTAGGTTAAATAATAAAAAAAAACTAACCAAATTCTTAAATCCTATTAACAATTTTACCATGTTTAGTGAAATAAGGACTTGGTTAAATAAAATATAAAAGTAGAAGGACCTGTTAAAATATAAAAATTATAGAGGGACATTTTTCGAAACAAAACAAAAAAAGTACAAGGACATGAGAAAGTGTATTTTAGAAGTAGAAGGACTCACTAAAATATAAAAATGGTAAAGAAACCTAAAAATGTGTTGTGCCTTGATTTTATCTCCATATTCAATTTACAGTTTTTAATATTTTCAGTTTAATTAATGGGTTGCATTAATTTTTAGAAAAATGAAATGATTTTGTTATGATGAATAATTTGATATTTAGATTTACAAGGTTCAGAAAATGAAAATATGTTTCTTTGATTATTTTGCCAATTTGAAGTCAGGATTGATATGAAAAGATAAATATTTATGTGGTTATGATGAATTGATAAGTATTTAAGGGATGACCCGTACTGTAATAATATGTATGATTGAATAGATTATATAAAATTGATGAAAAGATTAAATAGAAATATTTATATTTATCTATTTAATAACAAAATTGTTGATAAAAATAGTTTTCTCGCCAAAAGTCATTGCTAATTTTGAAACTATTTTTTTTATTATTAATATCAATCCACTAACACTACAAGAAAAACACCTTTTAGCGACGACAAAATGTCGTCGCTAAAAATAAAATGTCGTTACAAAACTATTTTTAGTAACGACATGTCATTTTAAGTTTGTCATTACTTAAAGCTTGTCCCAAATAATTTATTTGCGACGACAATTGTCGTCGCTTTTGCTTTTGTAATGACTTGTCGTTCCAAAAAGTTTTGATACAAATAACTATTGAACAAACAACTTGTCATCACAAAAGGGTTGTTTACCTGTGACAAGAGATTAGTTTTTGAGACAAAATGTCGTCACAAAAAACCCCCATGGATAGTTTAAAAAAAAAACTCTACAATGACCTGTTCGCATTTAGATTTGGACACTAAATTTTGGAGAAACACCTGATTAAGAAAATCATATATCATTAATTAGAGCTCAATAGACATTCAAATGTTAACTATCATATCATATGCAAATATCCTATAAGTTGATGTAAAATATCAAATAACTAATCTCCAAATTGAACCGACTCATCATCAAGGTCATCATTCACAGTCGATGGAGGAACAGCATAACGTGGAGGTAGACGATCAGGGGCTAACTGTCATAGCACATCTACTAAATCTAAAACTATCTCTTCTAACCTACGAATTCGTGCACGATCCTCCATAGAGCTCAATAGACATTCAAATGTTAACTATCATATCATATGCAAATATCCTATAAGTTGATGTAAAATATCAAATAACTAATCTCCAAATTGAACCGACTCATCATCAAGGTCATCATTCACAGTCGATGGAGGAACAGCATAACGTGGAGGTAGACGATCAGGGGCTAACTGTCATAGCACATCTACTAAATCTAAAACTATCTCTTCTAACCTACGAATTCGTGCACGATCCTCCATGGTTGATGTAGTGGATGTCTCAGTTGACGAACTAGTTTCCTCTCCAAAGGCAAGCCAAAATGATGGTAGTGTGGGACCAACTCCAACATGATAACCTCTATGTGATGGGTGTGATTGCCTTAGAATGGACCTCTCATCAGCTGAACCAGATTCGGAAATCTGTATTGTTCGTTGTACATTCATCAAGTCCTGAATGTTATAAAAACACCAACATAAGCCATTTGAATATGCAGTAATTATTTATCATCAAGATCAACTACCAAGTGTACCATAAGCAATATTAACACAAAGATGTAGAGAGTGCTTACATATCTTTGTTCTGCTTCTCGACTTGTCCATTTACCCTAATGCATTCGCATATCTTTCCAATTTTTATGGCTCTTTTGTTACAGGGTCAGCCTGTTCAAACAACAAAAACTGCATCAGATTCATGCATTCACATATCTTTGCAGTTTTCAATCACCTGTTCTAGCTCTAGCAAAACATATGTAAGCAGATTTTTAACATATGTGAACTGATAAAGTTCAAGGATCACACATTCAATCAATTACTACTAAGTCCCATGTCGTTCACATACGCAAAAACTGGACACAAGTAAATACGAAATCCTTGTTAAATGACATTCCAACATTCACAATTCCATCCTGAAGAAACTTATTGGCCAGCTCCATGGTTATGTAACACATTTTGTGGTAACCTCACTTCCATGAGGCTAGTAATAATGGTGATGCTCACTAGTTTTGTGCTTAACAAGATAATTGACAGTGCTGGAAAGGAAAAAAGGACAAAAAAAAAATAAAACAGAGGTGTTTGAAAATGTTACTGGAAGAGTGTTCCTGAACAGTTTGTGATTGCTAGATTATACATCAACTAGCTGTTCTAATCTTCCAGATTTGTCATGTTTTTTTGTTTGTATGTTTAATGCTACAAGATCAATTTTGATCAAGTTTGATTATTCACTATTATTCATTTGTTTATATACTTATTCAGCTCTCCCTATCTCTAGTACCCTGCTTGTTTTCCGGTTGTACCGATGCAATTAGGCAACAAACAGTCCAAATTAATGAAAGCGGGTGGGGGATATTTCACAGCTTTAACCATTCATAGGAGAGGATTTTCTTTAAATTCTGCAATTCAAAGATATTAAAACATGTTCTATCTCTAGTAAAACCAATCCTGATATAACATACAACCGAATTTTAAATGAGCATTACCAAAACTTTGCAAACTCAACTAACAACAGAGGACATTATTTACCAAAGCTTCTGGAACAAAATTTGCATCATCCTTCTACCTGGATTAGAACCTATAAAATTTCAGGAAAATAAAGTATATGATCACTGCTACAATATTTTTTTATTTGTAACTCTATGGAATCATTTTGGGCGAGAAGAGGAAAATGCAAGCCAAATAAATAAGTACAAACAAGCCAAATAAACAAGTACAAATGTTTATGCAAGTGTCATAAAATATGCAAGAAAATGATTATGAATATTATATCAACATTATGGTTGCTAACAAGCAGTTTCAGTTTTTTCTACTCTAAATAGATAATTAAAATAACATTTGTCAGTCTCTGCACACATTTCAACTATTTAATTCATCTAGGAAGCACAAAACCAGTATCTTGCAACTTTATCTTTAATACTTAATAGAGAGGGCCTATAGCTATAGCATCATGCAGACAATCTAATGGTTAACTTCTCAAGATGCATGAGCTCTATAGCTTTAAGAGCCTAACTTCTTACTTGACACGTCATCTAGAAATGCTATAATTTCACATCTGCTATCTTACACTGGAAATGTTCACAAAAGATCTATCATCAACCACATCGTCAATATTGGGGGTGGCAGTAGATGATGGCTCTTGGGGAGTATCCTTTTCAACCTCACTGAAAAAAGTTGACAAAAAAAGAACAAATCATATCATCCCTTACAAAATAAAAAAATAAATAAATAATAGAATCAAACTCCTATGTTTCAAAGAAAAGCTAGATGGAAAGAAAGCAGAGCATGCAGAGAACTGATAGAAGACCAATCCATGCATTGGAGGTGAAGCAGATTAGACAGCACTCTTAATCAAGAATTGGTCCTGCCTAAAGAAAAAACAAGAAAGTACTGGGAGGACATATTATGTATAGCTAAATATATACTTATTTGTTACTCGCATTGAAAATAATCCATCATTTTTAACCAACTATAAGGAACTGAAAATAACGCATCTGCTTGAGCAAAGAAAATTGGGAAGGAATTCGGAGAGCCGTAGATATCCAACTGTGAATTGTGATGCACCATAGAAATCTAACTCTGCAAAATATCATTGGAAAATACCTGTGTCTCGAGAAATATCGACTCAAACTTTTCTTGCAATATTAGAGAAATAGAAAAGCTAGTCTCACTATTATTGATTATTTCAAAGTCTATCTTGATAGAAAAATGGCATGAAAATGTAAATAAGTTGATAAGGCCAACTAAATTAAAGCAATCTAATAATACCTCTGATAAATGAATTAGCAGAGTTCTCATTCATTAAATATTTCATTGAAAACGAATGCGAAAGAAAAATCTTCGTGCTCTCAGTTAGTAACCCTCGACTAACTCTGCTATTGTTGATTTTCCTGCTAATCTGTTTGCAAATTTACAACTAACATTATAAACCACCTTTTTCTCTCCGGATCGTATTCTCATTTTTACAATCATACCAACTAAATCCCCCTAAAACAACAATTTCTCCAAAATGATGGTAGCCACAGATAGAGAGAAAGAGGCATTGATAGATTGAATCTGGTTGTTAAATTCAACACTTAATTAAAAAATTGAAATGAATTTTTTACTAATTTGAGTAATTTTAGGGATCGAGAAAGAGAAAATTACATTTACCTCTCTACAGATGGAGCGAAAGAGAAGGGAGAGAAAATTGTCGATACAACTCGCTTAGATCTTGCTCCGACGGTGACAAATGGAGAAAGGACTTCCAAACCGTGGAAATTGTAGAAGGAGGTCTCTCGCTGCAGGTTGAGAGAGGCAAAGAGATGAGGAGATGCAGGGAGAAGAGAGAGAGAGAGAGAGTCATCGAGAGAGGGATATGCTAACCTGATCTTGCGCCGGCGGCGATAAAGAGCGAGAGGATTCTCACACAGTATAGAATTTAGTTGGAGGAAATGGAGCGAAAGAAAATACAAAATAAAAATAAAATGGAGTGAGAGAGATGAAGATGGGTATTCTCACACGGTACAAAATTTAGAAAAGGGTATTAGCCACAACAATATTGTCTCAATTGTTAGGTGTATATTTTTTATACTCTAAATGGGATGACATGTCGTCACAATTACTCTTCATGTAATTTAAAATTTTTATTTTTTTTAAATATAAATATATGTAACGACAATGTTATCTCAAATAGTGAAAAAAATAAATAAGACAACATGTTGTTACAAAAAATAAAGTTTTTTGTGACGACATGTTGTAGCATCTAGTTGTTGAAACAATATTTTTTGTTTAAAAAATATGAAACCTAATAGGAACAACATGTCGTCACTTAAAGTTGATTATTAGCAACGACATTTGTCGTCGCAAAAATTATTGTCACTAAAAGCAACATTTGTTGTAGTGTAAATATTTTATCATTAATTGTGAATCACTTTAGCAAAAGTTTTAGATGTATGCTATGGAAATAAAAAAAAAAAATAATGTTGTTTAGTGTAGCAATTCGAGTCTAATTTGAATTTCAAAATTAAGTTTAAATACTTTTTTTTTCAGTTTTTGTTGGACTTAATCTCAATGGCCATAATAATAAATGTAAAAAAAAATTATAATTCACAATAGTTATAAATTAATTTTTTTTATTATGATCATTTTGTTATTTTTTTCATAATTATACATATCCCTTATTCTTGCATCGCGTGGTAGATACGCTAGTTAGAAATAAGTAAAATAAACATAGTAAAGAATTCAAACTTTTCGTTTGAAAATAAAAATAAGCAAACCCTTGATATGCGTAATACAGTACATTATACTATATGTGTGCGTATGACAACGTGAATCGCTACTCTCTTTCTTAGAGAATTCCAATTAAGAACTACTTATGATTGCACAATGAGTAGTAGTATTTAGAAAGTGTTAGCGAAATTAGTACAAGACATATTACTATAATTTAAAGTAAAACATTTATTGCCGATTTATCTCTTCCTTAAATCTAAATTTGATCCGTAGCCTTTCTCTAACTCAATTGATAGTTGTTACTTTCGTTATAAATACTAGCACGGGGTATTATATATTATGCCACATTTAGTAATTTAATATATGGATATTGTAGTATAATGAGATAATATATATTTACAAAATGACACATTTTTTTATAACATATTGTGCCAAAAGTATATAAAAAAAAATCGGTATAAAAATTGGAATAGTTTTTTGTGTATTAAATTTTTCATTGGTTTGTAATTAAAAATCATCATAGACTATATCTATAGTTCCAATGACAAATTTACATGTGATTGTATTTGTGAGTTCCATGAAATTATGCAATTTAATAATGTCAATCAAATTTATTAGTGGTGGCATCTCTTTACTCATTATAATATTTCTTTATTAAAAACTATATATCTCATTTAACCCATTATAATTCGATTCAACCATACAACAATATCAGTCCAATAATATAACTTAAAGATGTACCAGTAATTATAATTTGTTTGTAAAATAAAATTATATAAAAATAGAGAATTATAAATGTGTTGGTGTTTGACCACTAAATTGTAGCATTTAAGAGTAAAATATGTGCTTTCATAAATTAAATGATCCAAATAACATGTGATGTGTCATACAATCATCAGTCTATTCCATATTTTATACAACAACCAATTAATGTTTATCTAATAAATTTTAAACAATTTTAATTAATCTATACTAAAATGAAATATAAGTTCATTACAAAGAAATGCCCACAGTTAAAATAAAATAGCGTCTTTTTATTATTTAGGAATTTAATTGATTTTTTGATTTTGTTGGTAACAAACCTATAGATATAATAAATTAACAATACTATTGCATGAATTAAAGACCTCAACATTAATTTTTACATCAAAGTTTGTTATAATATGATATTTAAGCTCAATACTTTTTTCTAATATAATGAGTATTTATAGTTATTCAATGATGACACTTATAATTTTGAATTATAATCCTCAATTTTAATTTTCTATGATTTTATGTATATATATGTAATTATTTTTATTTTTCTTGATTATTATGGATATATATATATATATATAGAACATATTAATTAATTCCTTCTAAATTTCATAAACTCTATCGTTATTTTTAAATAATTAATATACAATTAATTTTTTACTTACAGAGTATACATTATAAACAAATATTCAAAATGGACCATCTTGTTGATTCTAAACAAATATTAGAGAAATTAAAAAAATTGGAAAATTAAATGCATTAATAGCTCAAATTTGATTTGCATGTACATGGATAAAGTTGAATTTACTTAATTAAATTACCGAATTCCTAATAATAAAATAAAAGGCTTTTATAGTTAACTTGAAATTCCAAAAAATATTACTAAAAAAAATCCACAAAATAGAAAAAAAATATAATAAGTCATAACTCTGGATTTTGTTAATGAAATAAATAAAACCTAGTGTAGTAAAATAAAGATTATGTAAATAAAGAAACTATCTATGCAAAAATTCACTTCACAATTAAAAGTTGAATATATCTAAATTGAAAATTAATTTTTATGTATTTAATTAAAAATAGTTCATAATTGTGAGAAGATAATGCATTATATTATATATAATATACTATGTTATATAATTAATGATTGTAGAGGTCTATTTTCGTTAAGGCCCAATAATAAAGTCCATATTCGCCCAAGGGCCTCAGGGCTTAGCGGATAAGTGTCGAAGTCCAGAGTTCGGAGGTCGAAGGAACCAAAGTTTGAGAGGGTGAAGATATAACGTAAAGGATGAGCTTAGGCAGAGTTCGAACAATGAGACCAGGTCAAAGGTACGTTGGAAGATAAACAAGACTCAGTCAAAAACCCTTAAGGGGATAAGAGGCTATCCCCAAAATATCGGGGAATTCCTTAAATATCAGAAAGAGGTTGTGACTTCATAAGATATAAATCGCTAAGGGGTAAAGAAGAGCAAGGCAAAAAAAAAATTCCAACTAAATACGAAATTCCGATCTTTTGTTCGCCCAATTGATATCTCATTATTCTCAGTCAAGCTCGACATCATTCTTTGGCTATACGTAATCTTATAGGTCATCAGAGCCCGAACCTAATACAAAAGTAATTGTAGAAATTGGCATCTACAATTTGGCGCCCACCGTGGGGCTCTGATTGACCGTATCGAAGATGACTATCGACGGCCGAAGCATTACGATGCCAAACCCTCAAGATAACTGGAGGGAGGCGCCGTCCGTAACCCCTCCTATAGGAGGAAGCGGGGACGTTGCCCAGGTGCTGCGGGCGATCCAGAAACAACTCGACTCCACCGTTGTGGAACTCGCGGCCATTCGAACGGAAATTCAGTCCTTAAAGCTCGGATGGAAGCATTCACTCCTCCGAATCAATTTCCAAACGGACTCCACCGACAACCCCCACGAACTTGAACGACCAGCCACCTATGCGAACAGGTACTTTTAAGCTCCGCTAACAAAATTGCTAACCAAAATATTGCAGGTACTAGCAAGGACCATCAACAACAAATAAATAAAGAGGACGACAACGATCCTTATCTTAGACCCCCTCCTGGGTTCAAAGGTATCGAAAACCAGCCTGGAATCGAGGTCGAGAACAAGCTGAAACATCTGGATGACATGTTTACATGAATCCCCGGGGTTCCTGCCCCCATCCGTAAGACGGTCCAGACAAGCTTCACAAATTCTCCTTTTACAAATGAAATCAGCCTCGTAGAGATGCCACCGAAGTTCGCATTCCCATCTATGAAATTGTTCGATGGCACTGCCGACCCTGATGACCATATTGCATAATACAAGCAGAGAATGTTCACCACCTCGATCCTACGACAGGGCAGGGAGGCCGGAATGTGTAAGGGGTTCGGAAGTAGCCTGTCCGGACCAGCTCTCCAGTGGTTCACAAATTTACTAAACTCATCGATCTCCACTTTCGCCCAGCTAAACGATTTGTTCATCGAGCAGTTCGCTAGTAGCCGAAAGATCGAGAAACATGCCGACGACCTTCACACAGTAATTCAGAGACCAGAAAAGACCATACGAAGCTTCGTAGAACGATTTAACAAGGAAAAAGTGTCAATCCCAGAATGTAACATCGACACCGCCGTGTCGGCTTTTAGAAAAGGTTTAAAAAGGGGCTCAGACCTTTACAAAGAACTGACCAAATATCTATGCAAAACGATAGAAGATGTCATCGCCAAAGCTTGGGCACAAATCAAATGGGAAGAAGATGAAGCAAATTCGTCCAAATTCAAACCCCGAAATGATCCACCTCGCAGGGAGCACAGAACTCACATCAGAAATGAGAGGCATCGAGCAAACCCCTATCCTCGTAACCCCAGATTCGACCCCAGAGATAAGAGAATACCCGAGCACCCAGACAGGAGGCTACCTGAGTACAATCTCTGCATAACACCTTCGGAAGCCGTAAATGCGATGAAAGGGCTCGGGAAAAACGTGAAATGGCCTCCAAAGATGAGAACACCAGATAATGAGCGAGATAGGAGTAAATTTTGCGACTTCCACAATGATCATGGGCATCGGACAGACGACTGCATAGCACTCAAACTTGAAGTGATTGAGTTTCTCAAAAGGGGGCACCTAACCGACCTCCTGACCTCGAAAGGAAAAGAGAGTTGGAATCGAAGAGAAACCCATATGGATACTCAACCCCCAGGACCTCCGAGAATCAATCGAACCGTAAATTGCATAACCGGAGGCTCAGAGATCAGCGGCGTGTCGCAATCATCAACAAAGAGGCACTGTCGATCCCTCAAATATTCAGGAAACATACCCAAAGAAGCCAAATCTGGTGAACTAATCACTCTCAGCTTCTCCAGTAGTGAAGTATCTGAACTCTCACACCCACACCACGATGCACTTGTCATTTCTCTTCTAATATCGAACTATTTGATTAAACGAACTCTCATCAATAATGGGAGTTCTTCTAATGTGATTTTCCTTAGTACGTTGAAAGGAATGCAGGTAAAAGAAACAGACATCGTTAAGAAGTTGACAACACTGATCGGCTTCAGCGGAGAACACAAGACGACCTTAGGAGAAATCACACTCCCCACTTACATCAAGGGAGTTAACCTCCTCACCAAATTCCAGGTGATAGATGCACCTTCAGCGTACAACATGATTATGGGACGGCCCTGGATCCATGAACTCCGAGCGGCCTTCGACATACCACCAAACCATGAAATTCCCTACTTCATGGGGGGGGTTCGATCAGTGCAAGGAGAACAGGTATCATCCAGAGAGTGCTATGTCTCTACTTTCAAGCAGAAAGGATTCATCGAGGTCAACCAAATCGAGGTCGGATCAACCTCCGTGAACGTAGAAGATCGAAATTATGAAGAACCAGAAATCAAAGACCTCAATGAAGTACATATTCATTCCGAACTTTCAGATCACAGGGTGTCCATCGGGTCCAGATTGACCGCGGACATCAGGGAACAACTGATTGCGTTCCTCAAAGAGCACCACGATTGATTCGCGTGGTCATTCGAGGATATGACAGGTATCGACCCTTTCATTATAACTCACAAATTGCAGGTAGACCCGTAAAAAACTCCTGTCATACAGAAAAGATGAAAATTCACCCCGGAAAGGAACAAAATTGTCGACAAGGAGGTAGGAAAACTAATGAAGAACAGTCACATCCGTGAGGTCCATTATCCAGAATGGATAGCAAACGTCGTGGTGGTAAAAAAAAAGAATGGAAAAAACCGGTTATGTATAGACTTCACCGACCTCAATCAAGCATGCCCCAAAGATTCTTTCCCCCTCCCACACATAGACGTCCTAGTCGACGCGACGGCAAGTCACGAACTCATGAGCTTCATAGACGCTTTTTCTGGATACAATCAGATCCTCATGCATCAAGAGGACCAAGAAAAGACAGCATTCATCACACATCGAGGTATGTTCTGTTATAAGGTTATGCCTTTTGAACTAAAAAATGCAGGTGCAACGTACCAAAGGCTGGTAAATTGGATGTTTGAAGAGCTCATCGGAATAACAATGGGAGTATATATCGATGACATGCTAGTCAAATTAGTACGAGCTCGGGACCATATCATGCACCTACAATAAAGCTTCGAAGTTCTACGTCGATACAACATGAAGTTGAACCCCGCTAAGTGCACTTTTGGAGTTACATCGGGGAAATTTCTAGGGTACCTGGTAACAAAAATAGGTATCGAAGCCGACCCAAGCTAAATCAGAGCAATTCGGAATATTCAACACCCTAGAAACCCGAAAGATGTCCAAAAACTGACCGGCCGATTAGCAACTCTCAGCCGTTTTATATCTAAATATACAGAAAGAAGTCGGGCATTTTTTCAGACTCTGAGAAAGAACAAAGATTTCGAGTGGACCCCGGAATGCACCAAGGCCCTCGAAGACCTCAAGGAATATCTCGCGAGCCCACCTCTTTTATCCAAGTCGATCGACGGAGAGGTACTCCTTGTCTATTTATCTATTTCTATTAACTCTGTCAGTGCAGTGCTTGTTAGGGAGGATGAAGGAAGACAGCATCCCATGTACTATGCTAGTCACTCGCTACTAGACTCCGAGACCAGATACCCACAGCTCAAAAAACTGGCCTTAGCACTTATCATGGCTTCCAGGAAAATGAAACCCTACTTTCAAGGCCATTCAATAAAGGTAGTCACAGAGTTTCCTTTAAGATCTATGTTGAGAAAGCCAGATCTCATGGGAAAATTGTCAAAATGGGTCGTCGAACTCAGGGAGTATGACATACACTACGTTCCCCGGACATCAATTAAGTCCCAAGTCCTATCAGACTTCATTGCCGATTTTTCCCACGAGGCCAAACCGGAAGGAGAAGTATTGATGAACATCAAAGATGAAGATTCGAAGTACTGGACCCTCCAAGTTGATGGATCCAGCACTTCGAAGGGGAATGGTATGGGCATGGTACTGATCAATCCAGCAGGAACAATTACAGAGAGATCTATCTGATGCGGGTTCAAAGCCACCAACAACGAAGCAGAATATGAGGCCCTCATAGCAGGATTAAATTTGGCAGCTGACGTAGGAGCTAAAAGGATTCGAGTCATGAGTGATTCTCAATTGATAATCAACCAATTTGAAGGAGAATTCCAAGCAAAGTATTCGAGGATGGTATCATACCTCGCGGTCGCAAAACAGGCGGCGGCCAAGTTCAAGAAGATTGAAGCCCAACACATCACTAGAGAGGAAAACCGCCACGCAGACGCGTTGGCTAACTTGGGATCAGCCATACAGACTAATCAGAATAAAAACATTCAGGTCCTATACGCCAAATGGCCCACCGTATGGAAGATTAATGACCCCAAAATCTTACCCATCGACGTCAAAACAAACTAGATGACCCCTCTATGCAGATTCATAACGGAAAACGAACTCCCCGAAGAGCCCACCGAAGCAAGACGGATCCAGGCAAAAGCTCCAAAATTCGCCATGATCTCCGAATCCTTGTATAGAAAGTCCTTCTCAGGACCGTATTTGAAATGTGTAAACCCGACCCAAGCAAAGCATATCCTAACCGAGCTCCACAACGGTGAATGCGGAAATCATTCAGGACATAAAAGCTTGGCAAACCGAGCATTAACGGCCGGCTTTTACTGGCCAATCATGAGGGAAGACGCCAAGAATTACGCCAAAAAAATGTGATAGATGCCAGAGGTTTGCCCAGACAAATCACATGCTGCCAGAACCTCTACACACCGCAGTTATACCTTGGCCATTTATGAAATGGAGAATGGATATTATGGGCCCGTTACCAAAGGGGTCGAATCAGAAATGCTTTATCTTAGTCGTGACAGATTACTTCACCAAATGGGCCGAGGCAGAGGCCTTCGCACTAATAAGAGACATCGAGGTATGCAGTTTTTTGTGGAAATTTGTTATTTGCAGGTTCGGAGTCCCTAAAGAAATAGTCACCGACAACGGCTCCCGATTCATAAGCTCAAAATTTCAAGATTTCTGCCGTTATTGGAACATCAAGCTCTCTTACTCCACACCAAGACACCCAGCCTCGAACGGTCAAGCCGAGGTCACCAACAAAACAATCCTGAACACCCTGAAGAAAAGGCTCATAGAACACAAAGGATAATGGGTCGAACAACTCCCAGGGGTCCTCTGGTCTTATCGAACAACCACCCGGACCGCTATGGGAGAGACCCCTTACGCGCTCACCTATGGTTCGGAAGCAGTCCTCCCAGTAGAAGCAGAAATATGGTCGGCAAGAACTGAATGGTCGGATAAAGCCAATAACTTCGAGCTCGAAGCCAATCTCGACACCATCGATGAACTTCGGGACAAAGCCATAATGAAAATGCCCACCTACCAGCAGATGATAAGAAGGCACTTTGATAGAAACACGAGGCTGTGAACATTCAAAACAAGAGATTGGGTGCTAAGGAAAGTGTTTCAGAACACGAAGGAAAACGGAGCTGGAAAACTAGCCCCAAACTAGGAAGGCCCCTATGAGATTGAGAAAGTTATAGGGAACGGGGCTTACAAACTCTGATCAAGAGAAGGGCGTTTGATAGCAAATAGCTGGAACGCCATACACTTAAAACAGTATCATTTCTGAACTCTTCAATTCTTTATTCCTTAATTATCGCTATATTATTTACTGACTTGGGCATCGGATGACTAAAAGAACCCAAAGCCCAGGGGTCTCGACCCCCACCTTCCAGCAAGATCGAGGGAAAAAACCAGCCTCGAAACAAAAAAGAGTACCGTACTTCTCCTTTCTTGCTTATTTCTTTTAATTTTTTGAATATTTTACTATTTATTTACTGACTTGGGCGTCGGAGTGACTAAAAGAACCCAAAGCCCAGGAGTCTCGACCCCCACCTTCCAGCAAGATCGAGGGAAAAAATCGACCTCGAAACCAAAAAAGAGTACCGTACTTCTCCTTTCTTGTTTATCTCTTCTAACTTTTTTGAATATTTTATTATCTGTTTATTGACTTGAGCGTCGGAGTGACTAACAGAACCCGAATTCCAGGGATCCCTACCCCTGCCTTCCTGCAGGGTCAGGGGAAAAATGCCAGGAGATCCGACTCCCATTTTCTATGAGTTCGGAAACGGATGAATAGCACTTGCGCCTCACATTTGTTTCATTTTTCTTTACGTTTTCTAGGTTAACCTCAGGTGGAGTCCTCAGAAGAAGGACAAATTGCTTACAATCCTACCACTTACCGCTACGAATACGACAATAAGAGCCTCAATCATGAAAGTAATGAATATAGACAACCCAATCATATGAAGTTCCCACAAAAAAAAAACATTAGTTATTGTTTAAAACTCGTCTATAGAGTTTATACAGAAAAAGAAAAGAATCTACGGATGGCCCTCCACACTTTTCTCGACCTCCGAAGCAGCTGTCTTCGCAACACCCTCTCCAGCCTCAGCCCTCTTCTCCTCTTCGGCCCCGTTCGTAGAGTCCCTGACTGCCTCTGTCTCCACCTTGTCGTCAGCATCAAGGAAGGAGAGATCGAGCTCAGGCATCCTCTCCTTGATCGCCTCAACCACTACAGAGCACCCTCCTGATAGAAGAGTTCTTTGTAGGGCTCGAACTCTGCAGAATCGACCAACGAGGCAAAGTCTAAAGTCGCATGACGGGCCTCGAGCTCTTTGACCCTCGCCTCAGCAGCAGCCAGTCTTGATTCCAGAGAGGCCTTCGATATCTCTAATCGGGCTTGGTGGTCCAGAGCCCTGTCAAGCTGCACCTGAGCTCCGGCGGCCAAAGCACGAGCCGAATCCCTCTCAACGAGCAGGGCCGACTTCTCCGCAGCCATGTCACGCCTCTCCTCGGCAATCCTCTCCTGCTCCTCGGAGAGCTCCATCAACCTCTTCTCGAGGCCCTCAGCGTGCTCCGAGACCCGACTCTGGAGCTGGTATTAGGAGAAGAGGGCCTATAACATAACAAACTAAGCTATGTTAAGCACTCATTTAAGGGTAATTATGAGCATATAAATTCTAAGAAAATACGAATAAGGAAGAATAAACAAACCTTCGATAGCATCCGGAAGGCGAGTTGAGCTTGCTCTTCCAGCCCATCTTTCTCGAAGTCCAATGGAGAACCGCCGTCAGCAATGACAGACTAGACGTCGAGAAGAAAAGGCCTTAGAGGTACCTTGATACTGCTTGACCCCTTCGAAGTCTTCTTCAAGACCAGGGCATTGACATCAATCACAGGCGGAGGTAGAAGAGCAGGATTGGGAGCCTCGGGGCCCATTTGCTCTTTTTACCTCTTCGAAAGAGGAGAGGCTGAAGGCGTGGCCCCGGCCGATCTTTTAACACCGGACGATAAGGGGCTCATCACTTTAGCTGCGGCCAGGGCTTTCACCTCATCATCCGAGGGCTGAATCTTCAATTTCCCCATATCGAACAAGGTTCGGCCTCGATGAACAGTTTCAAACCGGCGGTCCTCTTCTGAAAGCGAGAAAGCAGCCTCGACTCGCTCAGCCTCAGTGCCGACTGCGTCTCTTCACTTATGGAAACCTGCGGGAAGACACAAAGTACGACGTCAGGTATAGTTATGATTTAAATTGAAAAAGAAATAAAGGCAGGCTTCGAAAACCCACGGGCTTCGGCGAACGCCACCGACAAGATCCTATCGATTGAAGTTTCAACTGGGACGAAGACAAACCTCGGCTTCCAGTCCCCCGATGAAGAGGGAAGAGTGTTTATCAAAGGGGCTCGTTCCCCAACCCATTTGGGAAAATAGTAGAACCCCTTCTGGCCGGGGCTAGCCACTATTCTGTACGAGGAGTGCCACTCCCCGACACTGGGCTTGGGAAACCCTAGATTTTTCCAGAGATAATACATACCCAGCATGTGATACCACCCTATTGGTGATATCTGGGCAGGAGCAATCCCGTAAAAATGCGAGATCTTGGCAAAAAAATGATGAAGGGGAAGTCCTACACCCTTATCAACAACTAAAGTGTAGAAGACAGTAAAGCCGGGTGGGGGTCTATTGGCTCTATCAGAAGGCCTAGGGACATGGATCTCTACCCCCGTCCCCAAATATTCTAGAGAGGTCACCTTTTTAACTAAGTCATCCCCCACTTGTGGAGCGACCTCTGCAGCCTTAAAGTCCCCGTTCGAAGAGGGAGAACCCACACCCTCAGGTTTTCGCTTCTTTATCTTATCCACATACTTCTTGGTAGCCACCTTTGAAGCCTTAAGATGACTAACCACCGACCCTCCACCGACGCGAGGTATTATGACAGACCTCTCCCCAGATTGCTTGGTCGGAGGAGTAACGACCGCTATAGATTCAGAGACGGAGCCGGAGGATTGTTCCGACTCGCCTGCCCTAGCTCCGTCGCCCCAGCTTGGGGTCCTCTCATCGGAATCACTACTACCCGACAAACTTATGATGTGAAAAATCCTAGCGCGAATACGAATCTACAGGAAAAAGATCCTATCAAAGGCCAAGAATTGATGCTTAGAAACACCAAGAACCTACCCCCTGTTTAAACCCTACTTCGTCGGAGATAAAAATTATCAACAATCGACAGGAATTCCAAAAACCTCTACCAGACTTATTTATATGAAATCCACAGAAAACCAAAGCCTAAATCTTCTACTTCTTCAACTATTAAAGTAAAACCTCAACTAAACATCAACCTAAAAATCCTCAAAAAAACGGGAGAGGGAATTAAGGAGTAACCTAGAAACTTGAAATTCTGTCGGGTGCGGAAGAATCTTGAATTCCGGGAAGAATGGAGGCGCGCGAGATTCAAGGAGAAATTCAAGCAAATTCTTCAAAGGAAATTATAATTGGGCGTATTTTGAATGAAAGTAAGGAGGGAAGGTTTGGACAAATCAATGTTTAAAACCTGTAAAAAAGTACGAAATAAAATCTGAGCCACGCATCTCACGGATCAGACGGCTAGGGTTATAGGAGGAGACGGAAAGTCGGTAAGAAGGGTTTAAAAATACTGTTTTACCCCTGGACCTGCCTTCTGGTCTGGAGCATCTCGAGGTCTGCTCTCACGATCTCATCAGCTCCCCAGGACCTTCATTCAGGTTTGGAGCCTCTCGAGGTCTGCTCTCACGATCTCATCAGCTCCCCAGGACCTCGACCTCCTCAGTTTCCCAGGACCTTCCCTCAAAACTGGAACCTTCAGAGGATTGATATCATGGTCACTTGTTAGTACCGTCGACTCGTCCTCGGACTTGGGGCTTTGTGATCATCCAAAATAGATTATGACCGTCCCTTTGCATTGCGACGACATTCATTACATGATCCTCAATTCTCGAGCCTCAAGTAATGAGGGGCTAATTGTAGAGGTCTATTTTCGTTAAGGCCCAATAATAAAGTCCATATTCACCCAAGGGCCTTAGGGATTAGCGGATAAGTGCCCAAGTCCAGAGTTCGGAGGTCGAAGGAACCAAAGTTTGAGAGGGTGAAGATATAACGTAAAGGGCGAGCTTAGGCAGAGTTCAAACAATAAGACCAGGTCAAAGGTACGTTGGAAGATAAGCAAGACTCAGTCAAAAACCCTTAAGGGGATAAGAGGATATCCCAAAAATATCGGGGAATCCCTTAAATATCGGAAAGAGATTGTGGCTTCATAGGATATAAATTGCTAAGGGGTAAAGAAGAGCAAGGCAGAAAAAAAACTCCGACTAAATACGAAATTCCGATCTTTTTTTCACCCAATTAATATCTCATTACTCTCAGTCAAGTTCGACATCATTCTTTGGCTATACGTAATCTTATAGGTCATCAGAGCCCGAACCTAATACAAAAGTAATTGTAGAAATTGGCATCTACAATGATAAAATATGCCTCACGAACTCAATCTTCACTCGCAATTGCTCAATCTCATATTGGGCCAAGTCAGTCGTTGGAGGATAAAATATCAAAGAAAATACAGATTTTTTATTTATTATTTATTTTAAGTCAACTAAAATTATATTTTACTAATTGAAAGAACAATTGTGATCAAACATCAAATAATTATTAAAGACGTCTAATTATTTTCATTTAAGCAAAATGCTCATTGTACAAAAATAACATAAAGTGGGCCAAAATGACCCATTGTAGATCGCCAAACAATCAAACATATTCAGTTAGTATACCATTTAAATTAACAGATTAAATAAAGTTATAAATGAAATTTGAAACTCAAAATTTCTGCCGCATTCTTCTTTGCCATTATTCTTTGCAGAAAAATTTGCAATATCCCTACAAAATAAAAAATATATAAATAAAAATTGTTTCAAAATTCATTCTACCTATTCGAAAACTTTGAATTTCAATTATTTTAACAGTCTCCCAAATCCGTACCCATTTCAAATAATTGTAGTTGAAATTCATCTTAACTACTAAAATTATAAATTCACACAAGAATTGAAAATTAAATATAATTGCATATAATTATACTAATTATATAATCAATGTAATCTTCCTATACATGTATCAATTAACGTGATTGAACATTGATTAGTTAATTAGCCAAAACTATGTATGGTAAATATATGTTTAATTAATATTAGGTAATTAGGCTAATATGCACATGGCAATAATATTATCATCCGAATATTAGTGCAAATTTTGGAATATGCATTACAATCTATATGATATAAGTAAAAGATGAAGAACTTAGCGTAATTAAAGCTATAATTTTAGAAACTTATAAACACGGCATATATTCAAGATTTTATTGATTCAATCGAAGTAAACAAATTTATAGTTAATTAATTAATTAGATTAGATTATATTAATTATATTTTGAAATTTGGAAATGTCACTTGAGTGGAAAAATGCAATGTTTCTATTTACAGTCGCCGTCTTGTTATTATATATTATATATATTTGCATGCATGACCTAAAATAAATTGCGTGAACAAACTCAAAAACCACAAACATGGCCATTATACATAATTTCTAGGGTTAATTATAATTAATATCTTAACATTTGCAACTTAACACAATTATACACCAACATACACTTGATAGCAATTTTACCCTCAATATTTCATTTTATCCACATTTATACCGTACAACAGAATTTCCCCATTCTCTTCCGGTCTTAACTAAATTAGTAACTAAATTTCCTCCGATTATCAATTCCGTACTTCAAGCTCGCTCTTTACCTTTGGTTAAATCCATGGTTGTTGATCATCATCGTTTGGGTTTATGGATTTCTCAACGATTGAAGAGAAAGGAAGATTTGGGAAGAAGACGAGTGAAATTTTTTTTGGTGGTGGGGGAATCAACATAATCTGAAAATGTTAGAAGAATATTATGTATTTTTAGTTGATTGTGTATTTTGGTCCATCTTTTCTCAATAACCCTAGTTACTCTTTTATATTTGCTTGTGATATTTTGGACACATATTTTTGCATTCCATTATTGTAAGCTTTAAACTAGCCTCTCTTTGTTGAATACAATTCTTCTTCACAACAATGGCTTGCTCCTTAAACCTTGAATTTGTGTTAGTTAACATGGTATCAAAGAGGGTTTAATTCCTTGAACTCATTCTCATGGATCTAACTGTTCATCGTCATCTCAGTTCTTCACAAAATAATGGTAGATGCTCAACCTCTATTTCATTATGATGATTTTCGTTGGGTAACTATCTAATTTTCGCCTTCTCAGCTTGCCCTAGTTTTGGTTTGAATCTCATTTATTGTTTCAATTCAATTCTAGCATTGATGGTTTGTCTTTGTTGGCTTTTTCACCATGAGTACTAGTACATGCACCAAAAGAAAATCGTGATTTAACGACGGAATTTTCCGATGGATTTTATTCCGTCGTTAAAATACCGATGAATTAACGACGGATTGTGATTGAACCTTTTAACGACGGATTTTTCCGTTGCTAAACTAGAGACGGAAAATCCGTCATTAAAAATTAATTTTTAAATTTTTTAAGTTTTTTTAAATTTTAGCGATGGATTTAAAGACGGAAAATTCCGTCTCTAAATTAAATTTTTTTTAATTTTTTTTTTAATTTTTAATTTTTTTTTAATTTTTTTTATTTCCCAATTAAGAATTAAAAACGAATTTAAAATTAATATTTTCAATATTTTTAATTTTTTTATTTATTTAATTTTTTTATAGTTTTTAAATTTTTTTAAATATTTTATAATATTAGAATATTTTCGAAAATATAATTAAATTAAAACATTTATTTAATAATTTTTTGTTTTTATAATTTTTATCACTTTAATTTTATTTTTATAAATATTAATATTTTAGAAAATTAATTAAAATAATCTAATATTAAATAATTGTTAATGAAAAAATAAATAATAGATAGAAATAATGTTTATATTCATTTAGTTATTATTCTTATTTTTATTATTATAATATCTAATTTATTATTATTATTATTATTATTATTATTATTTATAATATTAATATTATTTAGAAAAGAATAATATACAAAAAAAGGACATGTGTTATTATAAATATATAATATGTTGTACATTTCACATATAATGAAGTTAGTCCAGTGGTTCAATGCTCGAGTGACACTCTCGATCGCCAGTGTTCAATTCTTGGTAGGGCAAATTTGCTCCCCATTAAATGGTGTGCTATCTGGGCTCTTCCGGGCTGGCCAAGGTGCTCGCACAAATAAATTTTTTTCATTTTTTTAGCGACGGATTTTTCCGTCGCTAATCCGTCGTTAATTTTTTTTTTTTTTTTATTTCGGACAACTGAATTTGGGGATGATTTAGCGACGGAAAAATTCGTCTCTAATTCCGTCGTTAAGTTTTTTTCATCGTTAATTCTGTCGTTAAAATGACTAACGACGAGATTTTTAACGACGTATTAGGTCCGTCGTTAAAATATTTTAACGATGGATTTTTGGAGTATAGCGACGGAAAATTCCGTCGTTAAAACGCGATTTTTTTGTAGTGATGGATGATTCATTGCCGTCAATTAGTGTTCGTTTAGATGGAATAATTATTCATATTGAAATTATATTATGAAGAATTTTTTGAGAGGTAGAAAGATGTAGGGATATGTATGTGGAACTCAATTGTTGCCTATTCAGATTGATATTGAGAAATATGTTGAACATATGGATATTTGAAAGGTTAATAGTTCTAAGATTATTACTTGGATTAACAATTCAGTTGTGAACTCTATTAGAGTGCAATTCGCAAAGTATGATACCACTAAGGAAGTATGAGATCATTTATAGAGATTGTACACTCAAATCTAATTTTGCTAAGCAATAGCAGCTTGATTTGAATTATCTAGAGAAGAATATAATATATAACTATTAGAACAATTTATCCTAATTCTCAATTGCCAAAAAGTAAGAACTTAAACCAACCTTAATTGAAGGAAAAAAAACACTTCTTAAAACCTTCCTTGTCAAATAGAATCTACGTCGAGACGACTTCAATTTCATCATCTCAGAGTAAGAAATATTGCTCAAACACACTTTTGAGACAAACTATTGATTTATTTGGTGCTCAATTTTATTCTCAATTATATATGATTGTTGAACCAACAATCGAAGGACATATAGAGATGAAACATTTTTTTTTCTTGTCTTGATGAAGAAGAAGGGACAGATGCTCATGAATCAATTTTTTCTTTGATTTTTCAATGAAGAAGAAAGACGGGGGATATACATCATGAGGCTTTATTTTATTTGTTAGGGTTTTAGTTTTGGGTTTATAAAGAGATACAAAAGTAAAATAAAATAATATATTTATTTTAGATGCATACTTGTGTGAGATCGTCTCTCTTACGTTAGACGAATCTCTATTTAACCCATTAGATGGCTCCCCTCTCCTTTTTCTTTATTTTTTATTTTTCTTTTTTAGTAATCTCCCTTCCCCTCTCCATCACATTTTCTTTTTATTATTTTTTTTATTTTTTTCACTTTTTATTTTTTTTTATTTTTTATAAATATATATATATATATATATATTTTGAAATAAATATATGTCCTAAAATGAAATTAGTGAACCCTAAAATTGATTTAAATTAATTTAATTTTTGTATCTAGCATCTAGCTCAATGCATTTGTCAAACGCTAATGTGTAAGCTCATGCACGGGGCTTGATATAAAATAAAGATTTAAAAAAAATTGAAAAAAGAAAAAAAAAATGGGGTTGTCAAACGCGTCATGGGTAATGAAACTTCACTTCATTTCTAGTGATACTTTACTTCATACAAGATGATACTTGTCTGCAGTATCAACAAACATATTTAAAAAAAAAAAAAGATAAATGAATCAACTAAATTAAAAGTCCACATTATGATTTATGTAAAAAATAGTTCATTTTTTTATTAGCATGTGAAAACAATTCATAGTGGATGATATTTCAATTCATATTAAATGATACTTCAACACATAATTAGTGATATTTTATTGCATACATAGTGATACATTGATACGTGATGTGTGGATAATCAAAAAATATATTAAAAAAAAGATAAATGAATCAACTAAATTAAAACTCCAAATTATGATTTATGCAGAAACATAATTCATTTATTTTCTTTTTAGCATGTGAAAATACTCCATAGTTGATGATACTTCAATTCATATTAAGTGGTATTTCGACACATAATTAGTGATACACTATTTCATACATAGTGATATTTTACTTTATACATAGTGATACATGTGTGGGCTTCGCACCTGACTTTTTTGCTGGTTTGGATGATTTTTTTTTTTTAGACAAATTTTTTGAATCTTATTCATCTAATACAAGAGACTCGTTAGACAGTCTCGTATTATTTTTTTCGTTATTTTAATTAAATTAGAATTTATACAGAGTAAAATGAAGGTCATGTACCCATCAGTCACCTTCCAATCTTCCTTTTTATTTCCTAAAAATGGCCCAATTGTGGAGGCCCATTTGGAGGAGACCTAGCGCAATCGGTATAAGTGGACCTTTGGGATAAATCAAAAAAGAAAAAAAAGATATTTAAGAACCTATTAAAAATTAAAATGAATACAAATTTAAGAACTTAAGAATAACATGATCTTATTTTTAAAAAATTAATAAAGACAGAAAAGGAAAACATTGTAACCAAAAGAATAAGAATAAGAATAAGAAAAGGAAACATATCTTCCATATTTTTATAATTATTTTTTGTGATTGAAATTTGATAAGATTTTGCTATCAAAAATATGAATTGATTTCTTAGAGCAGAAGCACCTTCCAAACCAAAGTGCAGAGCGTGTGGAATTACATATTTAACCCTCCTTGCTATATAAAGACTTGGAGATTACAGTCAACTTTTTTCCTTCTAGAAGGCTGCCATATATTCAAACCCCTCCCTCCCTATCTTACACTCTTCCATCTTCCTAATTTTCAAACCCTAATACTAGTCTCCAAATTCTCGATTTCATTTCTTTTTTCTCTACAGAATTATCGAAACTTCTCGATTAAGATCGACTTGGGCTTGATTGTTAGTGATCTCAACGAATTCTGAAGCATTGATCCGACAGCCATGGACAAAACGGCGAACAACGGCGAGCCGGCGATCGGGATTCCGTACAATGCGGCGTATCATGCGCCCATGCCGCAGCATTTCCACGTAGAAAACCCTCATCAAGCTGGAGTCATCCCTCGAAACGCCATCGTTGGAGACCCCAAAGGAATCCCCCTTCAACAGACGATTTACCGTGATACCCCTGCGCCATTTAATTGCCCCTACTGCGGCGGCTCCGGCGTCACCACCGTCAAGTAAAATTCCCCGCTTTTCTGTTACTTTTCCAAAGTTTTGCCCTTTATACTGAAATATGACGTAGCCCTAATTTCTAGAATTGTTGGATTGGGGAGGAATTATTGTTGATCATGGATAGATTCTCACTTGCCAATGAATCGGATTTGGATTGGAATTTCTGTTTTAAGGAGTAGAATTGTTGGATCACTGATAAATTCTTATAGCCATATGCACCAATTGCTTATCATTTAAGTCTGCGTATTGAATTTATAGATGAATACATTTACTCAATCTGTATCGAAGCTTGTAGATGGTGCTAAGTAAAATATAGACCTTGTTTCATTTTTCTTACTCTGCCAGGCTTGTAATGCAGGTCTAAACCGAGTTTAGCCGCAGTTGTTGGTTGCATGACGCCATTCATGCTTGGAGTCTGTTTTCTGTGCCCTTCAATGGATTGTCTATGGCACAAATATCATTATTGCCCGAGCTGCAACGAAAAGGTTATATTCGTTGTTTCTTTTTATTTCCATATGCCAATTCTTGAAAGAAAGAAATATTGAGAAAATTTCCCCGTTTGATTCTTTGCTAGGTTGCTGATTTTGAGAAGTCTGATATTTGCGCTGTGATGGATCCTCCACACTACGTACAAGAGAGCTTTGCTTTGCCTGCGTGACATGATGAGGCCAGTGTTATCATACTCCTGATATCCGTATTTACGCATTTTATATATTGATGACAAACTCTAAATAATTGGAATTTCCATACTATAAATATACGTTTATGTGAGTGTCTGGAAAACATATTGTTGGGAGAAGCTAAGTCTTGTATATAAACCATGTTCTTGCAACTTTTGACTATCACCATGCTTATTCCTTCTTTGTTGAGTTTTTCCTGGGAATTTCACTTTGGCTCTAGTATCTCTGCTTCATGACACCAAAGATAAATTTGTTCTAGGTCCTTGCAATACTTAGGCTAATGTCGCCCTACAAAAGTTGTATTCTCCACAACTTTTTTCTTAGGAAATAGTATAAGGTTTCTGGTGGGTGTGTGTGTGTGTGTGTGTGAGAGAGAGAGAGAGAGAGATGACCCTTTGAAATAAGAATGTGGAATTCCCCGTGCTTGTCTCACATGAATGCTTGTCGATTTGAGTTGCTTCTCTCTTAAGATTTGAGATTGAGCATTGAAAATCATTAAGACTCAATTTGAGGAAAGTGAATGGAGTATCCAAGGATACATCCATCTTCGACTTTGTCACTTTAAATCCTTAACTTTCTTTCCCTCGTTATTTCCATTTCGATGGATCTAAAACATTCTCTATCACACAACCCTAATCAGTAATGCCTTTGCTTTGCATTAGCTACTTTTTTTATTCCCTTAACTCTTATCACGCACTTGATTAATCTGATGAATATGATAATATAATCCTAGCATAAATTGAATGACCTTTAACTTTTAACTAGGTTTTGCTAAGGTCCTCTAACGTTAATAATCTAAAATATATATATATATATATATATATATATATGAAATTAGAATGAGTTTCCCGTGTGGAAGTTATATTTGGTTTCTACTAAGATAATTCTTTAATTATTACGAGGTGTAAAATAATCGTTATGGAGATGAATCAAAATTGAATTCAACTGAGATGTACGAGATTAAGGAAGGACCATCGATTATACCCTACACGTTATTGTTGTACAAAATGTGGAACCTTTTAATTATAGGGTCAATATTCAAATAGGGGATTTATGTGGGCTGTCGCAACAACAGATAGTATGCTGGCCCATCCTAATGATTGTTCGTTGCTCTTAGCTTTTATAACTGGCCCATTCTGATCTGTGTTTGGGTCAAGTGACAACCCATTTGGAATACAAAACTAGAGAGAGAGAGAGAGAGAGAGAGAGAGAGAGAGAGAGAGAGAGAGAGAGAGAAGAATGTGGTTCTAGCAACTGAGAGTCTGAGACTATCACTTTGGTCTTCACACCGGTTGGGCTATGTCCGGCGCCTATTATTTTATACTTTTGTTGGTACCCTTAATTGGTTAATTCGGATGTTATCAAAAATAAAATTGAGTTATTTTTATATCATTTCTTTTATTCAAATAGTGATTTTACTCGTGTGTTGAGACAATATTATTTAAATAATGATTTTACTCATCTTATTTATATTAAGTTTTTATATATTATACATAAAAAATATGTCAGGGATATTTAAGCAAATAAGACAATAACACCCATCAAAGAAACGCTAAACTACAGAAAAATACATGTGAAATCGAATTTGTTTTAAGACAAAAAGATCAGTCGAGGATGTCAGCGTGAGGATAATAACAAAGAAAATGGTTCCGTTTCGGTTTAAGTAAAAAATATTTTGGTTAAAACCGAATCAACCGAAATATATATACCAGTATAAATACATAGCATTAGTATTATCATATTGTTTTATCAACACTATATCAGCATATGATAATTCAACATTAGCATTACGATATTATTTTATCAACATTGTGAATAAACTATGTCAGCATATGATAATTCATCGTTAGTATAAGGTATAAACCATAAATAGATGAAGAAAATCTTAAATATATTCTAATTTGATAAAATAAACAAGATATAATAATCAATTAGTAAATAAAACATAAAAATTAAATAAAATATAATAATTATAAGCGCTAATTGAAATGTAATAAATCATAATAACAATATAAGTATGTCTACTACGTTAACATTATGATAATCCTTCATTAGCACAATGAATACAGTACGTTAGCATATAACAAATGTTTCATTAGCATGCGTCATCTAATGTTGACGAACCATTATTAAAAGCTGGCAAAAACATTTTCGTGCTGGATACGAGTAAAAATTTATATTTTGTAGTTTTTATCTATATTTATTTATACAAACATATCCATGACTAATTTTGAATTAAAAGTCATGAAAAGAGTTTTAATTTGATATATTATTTGTGTTGATCCCAATAGAAACGAGTAAGATATGATTATTTAAAATTTTAATTATTTTTTTAAAAGTGATGACATCATCTTTTTATAAAGATTGGACAACTATACCCCCGTCTCCTTTTTTTTTGCCTTGACTTTGACATTAAATTTCAGTCATTAGATCATCTAGTTGAATGGTGTAAGATGGATTCCTAGTTTCTACACTAAGAAAATGTCTATTTTTTATCCACTCCATATATATATATATATATATATATATATATATATATATATATATATATATATAGTACTGTCACAACACGGGACAAGGGGGCATACACATATTGATATAATTGGTAGTCTCACTTTACACATGATGTCTATAACTGTGGAACTGACATATATGTAATTGTAACAGTATTTGAAATAGTATTGTATCTCGTGTCTTGTGAATATTAATAGTAACCGAATTATACTCTTTTCCAATTACAACATATTTGAAAAATATATCATATTGAGCATAACAAAATGAAATAAATTTAGCAATTATGTTGTAGTTACTCGAATTACATAACAATTTTATGTACAAACATAATATTTTTTATATATATAAATTTGGAAATTGGAATTGGATATATTATGTTTACTGACAAATACAAATACGACTTACAATTTATTTTAATTTTAAATAGCTAGGAAGAATGGAAGATTCATTTAATAATGATATAGACACGACTTTCTATTTAATTATTGTAGTTTTGGGGTAGAAAATATCTTTTTTTTTTTTTTTTTTTTTTTTACTTAGGACTGGAAAATATATTATCAAAATATGGCATGTCGCTAGGTAGTTTTTCTTTTTCTCTATATAACTCGTATATTATATCATACATATAAAATGCATCCATTAAATAAAAATTGATAGATTGTGAACCAATAACTTACCCGATAAGGCACATTTTATTTTATTTTATGTTAGGCTTGATGAACACACGAGATACTGACTCATGCAATTATCTCATCTCCATGATTTTTATAGTGTATATATATTTTTTTTCTTACATTGATTATTACATTTAAACCCATCTGCCTTAATCCTTTTTTACTTGAATGACAATCGATGAAGATGGTGATTCAATAAAACCAAATTTCGAAAACACTTATCGCATCCTTGCATTCATTATAAGATACGTAATCATATTAAATATAAAATGTAAAACATATAAAAAATGTATACTACGTATCTATCAACAAAAACATAAGTAGTACATATGAAAAACATGTAATTTGTAGTATAAAAAACTATATATGATTAGTATTAGGCTCGTTCAGGTTTCTAGGAAAATCAAATCCTCCTAAAAAAATTGGGGCTGGCAATTCGTGTGATCATGTCGTGTTTCGTATCGACACAACACGATAAGCCCAAATACGAACATAATTAGATAAACATCTTTCAAACATGAAATGCATACACGTAAAATTTAGTGATAATACGAACGTATACAACAATATCACAAAATAATTATAAAATTCTAATAAATTACAAATGATGATGATGATGTTGAATATATTATTTGTTATGATTGTGTCATTAACAGATTATCGGGTTGTTATAATAGACTATCATGTACTCTGTAATAACAGATTAACATTGAGTTGTTAGCAGGTTATCAAATTACTTGTTAATTCTTATCGTGTTTAATATGATGACATAAAACACGTCACAAAATCATCATAGTCTTATCGTGTCGACACAAGTGCGATGAACCCGAACACTAATCTACTATTTTTATGTTGTTGTATCATGTCGTGTTAATATTTGTCACTCTTATAATATTTTTTTTAAAAGTCAACAAACCCCAAAGTCACAATAAATAATTTTTTAAAGGAAATATAGAACAATATATAGAGAAGAATTGTGTAAATAGATAGATATAGGCAACAATAAATAGGGATCAAAAGAATTTGGGGAAGTAAAAGGAGAAAAAAAAAAACAAAAAAAGAAAAACTAAAAGAAGCGTCAGCTAGATCAAGAATCTGAAGATCTTGGTGAACAAAATAATGAAAAAGTAAAAGAAGTGAAGATCGAAATAAATAAATAAATAAAGCAGAGAATATGGTGGATTAGTTTGGTAGGAGTGGGGGTAATAGGAAATGACGAAAATAGGCATAAATAAAATGTCACGCGTGACGTAAGTGGACCTAGGGAGCCGCAAAACTTAGGTTTAGAAAATGCCAAAAATAAATAAGCTGCTAGTACTACTGATACTATTGCACGTGATTCTATTTTTCTAAAGCAAAGTATGATTATAATTTATACATTTATAAATATACGGGGTTGGCTGTCTATATGATTAGCAATATTAAATTAATTTAACTTAATCCATTTCTATTTAGAGTAAAGTGCGTGGGCATTGTCAGTGTTGTGTTTGTGCGTGAAACAAATCAATCATACTTAAAATATACATATATATATATATATGTGGTGGTCCCCACTTTTTCTCAATGACTTTCTTTGTGTCCGAATAATTTATTTTTTCCACACTTTGACTATATCAATCAAATTATTATATACCTTTTTGGGTTGCCTTTTTTGAAAGAAAAAAAAATGTCCCTCTATCTCTATCGCTTTCCTACCCTAAAATCAAGTGTTTTCATTTGCAATTCAGTGAGTTGGAGATTACAGCTCTCGTTTCTTTTTCCTTTTTCTTAGAATATGTTCCAAATAATTTGAACATAAGAGGCTAAGACCAGCTCCAATGCATTGCATCATTTTGGCGTGATTTTGACACAAAAATGACATAGTTTTAGCACCTTTAATTTTTTATTCCAACTCTAAAATATATGTAACACCAAAAAGAATATTATATGAAATATTTCATTCACACCTACTAACAGTAACATATCTATGCATTATCTAATTTTATTAGGGAAACTAAAAGGGTTTACACCGTTTTGGTGTGGTTCCTTCACAATAAACTATATAAATAATTTCTTCAAAAAGTTTAAAACCTAGGAGAAAAAGGGGAAAAAAAAACCATTTAACTATTCCGAATTCCCATTTAAACGCCGTAGTTACGAAATCCCATAACATTCATTCTAGCTAGTCAAGTGTACTTGTCTTTGCTTTAATTTGCCTCTTTAGTCATGCCAATTGTAATTTTGTAGCAAAAATTATGCTTAGAATACAAAGTTGTAAATAATACACTATTATTTCATTGAAATTGTAATGTGCTTGTTTCCTTATGTAACAATTGTATATTTTGTTAATTAAATTTATATAGAATAAAAAAACTTATAAATTTAACCTTCCGTTGAAAAGATATATATAAAATATGAAACATGATGTTTGGACATAACAATGCAGTTTAACGCGTTTAACGCAAGTTGTTAGAGCATCTCCAATGCAGCGGTATATATATGAAAAACTGTAAAATAGTGTCGATTTCTCCTCCAGCAGCTACGGTATCTCGGACGGCAAAATAGGAGAGAGGAGAGAGGGACGGTAACAATACCGTTCCTCTCTCCTGAACGATAAAACACTCCCAGCGCCGGCTAGGAATCAGCGGATGCTGAGACGACAAAACACTCCAGCCGGCGCCGAGTATCCACTTTTGAAGGGCCAGCCAGCGCTGGCTTTGTAAACTTTTTTTTTGTTTTGTGTTTCAAGCATATTCTATGAATATTCTCTTTTAGTGCAGAATTTGATGTAGACTGCTGGAGATGAAATGCAGATGAAACAGTAAAATAATGTAGACGAAGCTATAAAATACATACAACTGCTGGAGATGCTCTTAATGAAGGATGCGTTTGCACCCTTTCAAAGAGTTCAAGGGCCTACTAATAAAAAAAGTTCTGGGGTTTATATAAAACTAGTATTTCTCCTGTGCGATGCACAAATAATTATTAGTTTTTAGATTTGTAATATTATAATTATTTTTAAATTCTATATGTTGCGTTCAATTTTTAAAAAATAATAAAATGATATGCACTTGCGTTAATTAATTAGATAAGATCAATTTTTTGTAGTTACAACAAACAAAAAAAATTAATTAATTTTATGAATTAAATGAAAATCCATATTAGAAATGCCAAATTGGAATATTTCAAACGACACAATTTTATAAATAGAAATGTATAACGGTCCGCAATCAAAGAATGTTTGATTTCTTTGAATATATGACGGATATAAAAAATAATAATAAACTATTGCAAATTATATTGTTATTATTACTATTATTATTATAGTGCAACACAAATGAAAACTATTTTTTTAGCCGACATATGTAGAGTACTGCAAATCTCCCACCCACGCATAAAAAAATTAAGTAAAAAAATGTTACAAATCTCAAATTTCAAAGTAAAAATAATAATAAATAAGATTGCAAAAATTGTTAAATACAACGGTCGTAATCTTAACCGTCATGGAAATGCAAAAAAAAAAAAAAAAAAAAAAAAATTACAACAATAAATGTCATTACTGTTGTCTATTATACACAAATTGTTGTCTAAAATATTATTGTTAAATCGTGTGATAGACAACGGTTTATACCTTAATATATCTATAGATATATTCTCCCAACTCAATTTCTATATTCCTGGGCTCAATTGCATTTCAAATATATATACATTTCAAATAATTTGGTGAGTTTTGTACGAGATGTACAAAAAATTCACCGACGACTAACAGTATTTTATAAATATCATTTCTTTTGCAGATCAGTATAGGTAAACTTTGTATGTACCAAAATTAATGTTAGGTATAAGGAATATTAATATATTATTATGCAAATGTTAGAATTAATTTGATAAGTTAATTAATGGGTGTACTAGCAACAGAAAACACCTGAACAAATCCGATTGGGATTATTGAGTAGAGCTAAAAGACAAAAATCACAATAGTAGAATATGAAGAAGAATTCTGCATAGTCAAAATAGGGAGAATAATTTTTTAACAAGATAAATTTTTGTTTTGGGGAAAGTAATAAGAGAATATAGAAATGAAGATGACAATTTATTTGAATGAGAATCACAAATAGAGAAAAATAGAGGTATTTTGATTTATTTATTTTTTTGCTTAGAAACTCTAATTTTAACTATGTTTAAAAAAACATGAAATGGACGTTCTACGTAGTTATATTATTAGCTAGGGTTGCAAATAACAATCGTTTTAATATTAAACTTGTTAATCCTAAGTAATTTTTAATATCTTTTTAATAGAAACATACCCACTACGTATATTCAACGTGTTAAACTCGATCAAAAGATTAACACAAGTATTGTAGTTAGTGATATTGGATCTTCACATTTATAAGATTGAGACACCGGGGGGTTCGATCCTTAATTCATCTACCCCGACAAAAAAAAAAACCGTCATTTTTCTAGATTTGATGTAACTTCCTTAACATTTTAATAACTATATAAATCTTTTTTTTTTCTTTCTCTTATACGTCTTCCTTTTTTTCTTCTAAAGGGGTGGAGAAATTGAAGATCGGGTCCTATCTTTTTCTTTAATTCATCTCAAAATGATTTCATTTTGATGTGACGCATGCTAAAAAAAATTTCCATCACTTTTTTTTATTGGACTGAAAATTCCACATACACATTCGACAAGCCATGTGGGACATCTGGTGCAGAAAAATTGAATGTATGATAAATGTTAGAAAATTGGATGTAATAAATTGAGTTGTGACTCATTTTATCCGATTTTTGGTGATGAGGTTATTTAATTTTAGAGGAATTAAATAGTGTACGATTGATCTATATTTGTTGTAGATAATCGTAATATTTTTAGTTTCTCAAATTTGAATTTCCGTGAGTGAGAAATAAATGGTTGAAATCGATCACACGATTGGGCATTTATGGTGTGGAAAAATGTGTTTAAATCACATTTAATTATCCCACATTGATTTCTTAACTTAGTTAAGAGGTGTATTTAAGTGTATTAACACTTAAGTGTAATATCTAAGTGCACAAGGATGTGGGCCATAAGCCCACACGAGCATGCGCGCGCCTGCATGTGCCCGTCCTCGGACTTGGATCTTAGCAATTGGACTTTGGGTGGACTTTTGGGCGTACGTGGGCTTGATGGCAAAGTTGTAACTCATGGAGGTTACACTACCTGGGTTTGAATGCCCTAAACCCTAGTTGTCCCCTAAGTGGAATGGTGCCTATAAATAGGATGGGGTTTGAATGCCCTAAACCCTAGTTGTCCCCTAAGTGTAATGGTGCCTATAAATAGGACATTCTAGCATGTTAAGGTTGTTGGATTCTGCACATCATCTTGCCTTGCATAAGTTTCATTCGTGTCTCTGCTCTCAGTCCTCACATTAGCTAGTTCACCGGAGTCTTACGGGAATTGTGGTGCATCGGAGTCTTACGGGAATTGTGGTGCTACTACCGGAAGGACGAAGCCGTTTCATCTTTGATCCTCACATTAGCTAGTTCACCGGAGTCTTGCGGGAATTGTGGTGCTACTACCGGAAGGACGAAGCCGTTTCATCTTTGAGAGACAACACGTCTAACCGTAAGCACTAGCCAAGGCGTATTTGTCTTACAGAGGACATTCCAGCATTCTAAGGTTGTTAGATTCTTCACATCATCTTTGCCTTGCATAAGTTTCATTCGTGTGTCTACTCTCAGTCCTCACATTAGCTAGTTCATCGAAGCCTTGCCAGAATTGTCATGCTACTGCCGGAAGGATGAAGCCGTTTCATCTTTGAGAGACAACACACCTAACCGTGAGCACTAGCCAGGATGTATTTGTCTTACGAAGAGAGGTCTCCTCGACTCGGCTTGTCGGAATCTGCGTTCCAGTTTGTGTAATTTAATTCAATATAGTTTATTGTGTCTTGTTCTATTCTTTTCTTCTCATTTTTTATACTTCAGATTGTACATATTCTAGAAGCATTGTAATTGTACACAACAATCGCAAGATAAATAACTAAAACAACAATTACCTTTGCTTGGAATGGCATCTGCATCATCCACTGTCGTTGCACCGACGAGGACCATTCCTTATGGCCAAGTTGAGAAGCCAGAGAATTTTTCCAGCCTGGATTCAAGAGGTGGTAGCAGAAGAAGCTTTTCAACTTGACCGCCTTGGGAGTTGCAGCTCATGTCAAAGAAGACACTCCTATGATTGCTGAAAACGAGTCGGACGTCAACAAACGAATGACGTATGATCAAAGGATTAACAGAGATTTTCTTTGTAAAAATTACATTCTGAATGGCCTAGTTGATAGCTTATATTCTATATATGCAATGTAACTAGTGTAAAAGAACTACGGGAAACATTAGAAAAGAAGTACAAAATGGAGGATGCCGGAACTAAAAAGTTCATGGTGGTAAAGTTCCTCGACTATAAAATGGTGGACACCCGGTCAATGATGGATCAAGTGCAAGAGCTTCAGCTTATTGTGCACGATGTTCATGCTGAAAAGATGGTTATTCCCAATGCTTTCACTGTTGCTGCAGTGATTAAGAAGTTACCATCGTGTTGAAAGGACTTCAAGAGCTATCTCAAGCACAAGCGAAAGAAGATGACTCTTGAAGACCTTGTGGTTAAGCTTCGAATTCAAGTTGATAACAGAAAGGTGTATCCAAGACCACGAGTCCCGATCGAGGCCAAGGCTAACTTTATGGAACATGGTGGACCATTAAATAGCAACAAAAGGAAGCACCTAGATTAAGTCAACAAAGGGAAGAAGCCAATGACGAAGTTCAACGATAATTGCTTAAATTGTGACAAGCCGGGACACATGTCCAAACATTGCACGGCTCCAAAGAATAAACGTACCAATTATTGTGCGCACATGGTTGAACACAACAACAAAGGTAAAGCCCGTCAAGATGATTGAGATGACAACAATTTAGCTACGGTTTTATTTGAAGCTAACCATGTAGACAACCCGAGGGAGTGGTTCGTCGACACCGGGGCCACTCGTTATGTCTGCTCCGATAAGGGCTCATTTGCTACCTACAAAGTTATTGAAGATAGAAAATTGCACATGGGTAACCAAGCCTCGTCTGAAGTGGCTAGTATGGGCAACGTGATCTTGAAGCTGACTTCAAGCAAGGAGCTAACTTTGAAGGATGTGCTGCATGTTTCGGACATCCGTAAAAATCTAGTTTCGGGCTCACTATTAGTCAATCATGGTTTTAGACTAGTGTTTGAGTCTGAAAAGTTTATTTTGAGCAAGTACGGAAGGTTCCTTGGTCGAGGCTATCTTGCCAAAGGGCTTTTTCAAAATGAATGTAATGGCTATGTGCCGTGTTGTAAAAGAAAGTGCTAATAAAGTTGATTCTTCTGCTTACTTGCTTGTTGAGTGCTTAGATTTATGGCATTATAGATTAGGACATGTTAATCTAAATGCAATAAAACATTTATGGCCCGTTTGGTTGACACGGAATCTGACTTGGGAAAGTAATCTGACTCTCTATTTTAACATTACTGTGTTTGGTTCATTTTTTATGTAATATGGAAAGAAATCACATTTCTCAAAACAAGGAAAATTGTGCAACTTTCATGGAATATGAATACCTACTCCAAATAGGTATTCTTTTTCGTTGTTTCTGAGAATCTGGTGTTAAATGATTTTATTGTTCAATTTCTTTATTTATTATTATTTATTTATTTTTATAAATTATTATTATGTTTGAATTTTTTTTTTACCTAAAAATGAAAATGGATTTTCCTTTATAAAAATTGAAAAAATAAGATTTATTATTATCATCTTTTTTTATTATTAATACTAAGTTTGGATTAAAACAATTCAATAAAAAATGAGTAAAATAAATAAAATAGAAAAAATTGAAAATTTTATAAATGAAAAAAAGAAATTTGAAAATGTGATACTTTTTTTTTATTGAAGAAACTACGACCAAAATTCGACTATTTTCTCAATCATTTTTTTGGCATTTCTATCAAAATTCTAATAATATCATTTTTGAGACAACGTTGTGGATTAAACGACGACCATACCATTATGAATATAGATAATTTTGACTTCCAATTCAATAAAAAAAAATATTTATATAGATAATTTTGATTTCCAATTCAATAAAAAATATTTGGATCAACAATACACTATTTTCCTTAATTGATTATTTTTTAGTCATATCATTTTATTTAAATTGAAATAATATGTTGCATTCAATATATATAGTACTAATGCAAATTGAAGAATTCCACATTATATGGTTTGTAATTTAAAATTATAAACTATTGTTAGTATGAAATAAGATATATATATATATATATATTTTAGATATTTAATCATCTACTCTTGTTTAAATTTAATCAAGTAATTAAAAGAGAATCCTGACAATTTCCTTATTGTGTTCCAAACACAGAATAAAGATTTTGTTAGTAATCATTTTTCTCAAAATCACATTCCCAGAAATCATATTCCTAAAAAACTTTACTTTCCTGCCAATCAAACGAGCCCTTAGTAAATTTAGATTTGATAAAAGTAAACCAATTTAATACACAAAATAAATGTGAAGTTTGTGTCAAAGCGAAATTAGCTAAGTTACCATTTCATTTGGTAGAACGGAGTAGTAAACCTCTAGACTTAATTCACACAGATGTGTGTGACTTAAAATTTGTGCAAACTAGAGGTGGTAAAAAGTACTTTATTACTTTTATTGACGATTGCACAAAGTACTCTTATCTTTATATTTTAAGAAGTAAAGATGAGGCGATTGAAGCTTTTAAGAACTTCAAAAATGAAGCCGAAAATCAACTAAGCGGTCGAATTAAAACAATTCAAAGTGATAGAGGTGGAGAGTATGTTGCTCCATTTGAAGAATTATGCGCAGAGGCGGGTATAATTCATCAAACTAC
Source organism: Perilla frutescens (assembly GCA_026008535.1). Taxonomy (NCBI): domain Eukaryota; kingdom Viridiplantae; phylum Streptophyta; class Magnoliopsida; order Lamiales; family Lamiaceae; genus Perilla; species Perilla frutescens. The sequence continues at coordinate 21,681,626 of BRKX01000010.1, read as the reverse complement.
GGCTCCATATTCACCACAGTCTAATGGTGTTGTTGAACGCAAAAACCGAACTCTTAAAGAGATGATGAACGTTTCGTTGATAAGTTCGGGACTACCACAGAACTTGTAGGGGAAGCTGTGTTGACAGCCAACTATATCTTGAACAAGATTCCACTTAAGGGTAAGGATATAACACCTTACGAGTTGTGAAAAGGACGCACACCATATTACAAATATCTCAAAATGTGGGGGTGTTTGGTTAAGGTTGAAGTGACACTTCCTAAACAAATTAAGATTGGCCCTAAAATAGTGGATTTTATCTTTGTTGGGTATGCACTTAACAGTAGCGCATATCATTTTCTTATTCATAAATCAGAAATTCTCGAGTTGACTAAAGGAACGATGATGGAATCGAGAAATGCTATATACTTCGAGAATGTCTATCCTTGTAGAACCAAGGGTATGATAGAAGGGAGTTCAGATAAATGAACTTTTGAACCTGCTACTAGTTCTGATCGTGTGGTTAAAGAACCGAGACGTAGCAAACGGACTAGGACAGCAAAGACCTTTAGTCCGGATTTCATCACCTATATGCTAGATAATAAGCCAAAGTCTTTGAAAGAAGCTCTATCTAGTCCAGATGATTCGTTCTGAAAAGAGGCTATTAATAGTGAAGTTGATTCCATCATGCAAAATCACACTTGGGAGTTGACGGATCTCCTGAGTGAGTGTAAGCCATTAGGATACAAATGGATCCTAAAATAAAAGTATAAGGGAGATGGTATTTTTTATAAGTATAAGGATCGTTTGGTTGCCAAAGGCTTTACACAAAAAGAGGGGTATGATTTCTTCGATACCTACTCACCAGTAACAAAGATTACATCTATTCGGGTGCTTTTAAAGATTGCTGTCTTGCACAATCTTGAAATTCACCAAATGGATGTAAAGACTGCGTTTTTGAATGGTGAGCTAGAAGATAAAATATACATGGAACAACTTGAAGGGTTTGTTATACCGGGGTAAGAATGAAAGGCGTGTAAACTTGTTAGGTCATTGTATGGTCTTAAACAAGCACCAATTCAGTAGCACCTGAAGTTTGATAACACGATGTTATCAAATGGTTTCAAAATCAATGAGTTTGATAAGTGTGTGTACATAAAGAGTAATTCTAATGGTTATGTCATAGTTTGTCTTTATGTAAACGACATGTTAATCATGGGCAGTAGCTACCAAGTTATTGTTAAAATGAAACAAATGTTGAAACGAAATTTCGATATGAAAGATATGGGCTTAGCTGATGTGATTCTCGAAATCAAGATAGTTTGGACAAGTGATGGAATTGTCTTAACACAATCTCATTACGTTGAGAAAGTGCTTAAGAAATTCAATGCTTTTGATAGTCCGACGGCTAAGACTCTGTTGGAACTCAACATGCACTTGAGTAAAAATCGGGAAAAACCGGTAGCTCAAGAAGAGTATGCAAGGATCATCGAGAGTTTGATGTACATCACTAACTGCACTCGGCCTGATCTTGCATATTCTATGAATAAGTTGAGTCAGTACACAAGCAATCCAAGCAAAAAGTATTGAAAAGCTCTAGTACAAGTTCTAAGATACTTGAAGTATACTATAAACTTCGGGTTGCATTATACTTGTTTCCTTCTGCTCTTGAAGGGTACAGTGATGCGAATTGGATATCAGACACAAAAGACTCATTCTCAACTAGTGGATTTATTTTCACCGTCGGCGGTGGAACAGTGTCATAGAAATTCATGAAACAGCCATGTATAGCCCAGTCTACCATGGAATATGGGTTTATTGCTTTAGATAAAGCTTGTGAAGAATTTGAATGGCTTCACAACTTTCTAGAGGATATTCCATGCTAGAAAAAGTCAGTGTCATCAGTGATGATTCACTGTGATAGCCAAACAGCTATTGGAAGGGCACGTAACGCGATGTATAATGGTAAATCTTGACACATATATCAAAGATATAATATCGTGATATATATGATCTCAAGTGAAGTTGTCTCAGTTGGCTATATAAAGCCAGTAGATAATCTAGCGGATCCGCTAACCAAAGGGTTAAACCGAGATCAGATGAATAAATTGCTAGAGGGAATGTGTTTAAAATCCACAATCTGAGAATGTTTGTAGTGGTAATCCAACTATGATGACTGGAGATCCCAAGAACTTGGTTCAATAGGAAAACTAAGCTACAAGCATTCGGTTGGTAGCACTTGGAAGGTTATATCTTAATTGTTCATTCGTGAGCAAACCAAGTGTGCACATGTCACTGTGGTGAGGCCAAGTCTTTATGACTTCTAATGATTCATAAGCCTAAGTAAGGTGGAGTATGGCAGGATACTCGGGAAAAGGAGATCACCTATGTAAGTGAGAAGTGTGGGCTGCTTCTAAAGATACTTATAAATTCAAAGAGGTTGTCCATGACCCGAAACAGACACAAAACGTGAGAACAGATAATGTTTGAGATATAGTTGTGTCAATCTTGTTGTCTCGGTATACACTGAGGATGAATAGTTTAAGGCATCATGTCCACTAATCAGCTGGTATACCCGATAGTGTTGAAAGATGGAAGATTCAAAGTCACAAGCTACCTATCATATTGCAGCTGTGTCTCTAGAGGACTGGGTTGCTTGTCTGCATTCATGCATGCGTTATTTCCACTCATGTGGGGGATTGTTGGAAAATTGGATGTAATAAATTGAGTTGTGACTCATTTCATGCAATTTTTTATGACCGAGTTATTTAATTTTGGAGGAATTAAATGGCGTACGATTGATCTATATTTTTAGTAATTAATCGTAGTATTTTTAGTTTCTCAAATCTGAATTTCAGTTAGTGATAAATAAATGGTTGAAATCGGTCACATGATTGGGCATTTATGGTGTGTGGGAAAATGTGTTTAAAGCACATTTAATTATCCCACATTGATTTCTTAACTTAATTAAGAGATGTATTTAAGTGTAATATCTAAGTGCACAAAGATGTGGCCCATGATCCCACACGCGCGCGCCCGCTCGTGCCAGTGCTCGGCTCGTCTCGTCTCGTCTCCTCCTCGGAATTGGATCTTTACAATTGGACTTTGGGCGTACGTGAGTTTTCAGGGCCTAGCCATTATGGTTTTTACAGTTCAGAAATGGACAGATTGTGGAGCGGGTCGACAACGATACGACGGGTTGGATGCTTGGTCCGCGGGTCGCGGATGCACTTGATGGTTCACATCCAACTTTAAATTGTGTAAATCCCACCTGGAGCTGGTGGAGTTAAGAGGTTTGAAGTGTGTAACTCTCACCTGGAGCTTGTGGAGTTAGCGGGCTGGAGTGTAACCGAATGTAACTCCTGAGGGAGTCAAGGATCTGCAGTTGCTCTTGGACACCTGTCGGAATCCGCTGGGACACAGGACACTGGACACCTGTCAAGATTTGCAGGAGCTGGAGGCTGTAACTCCGGAAGGGGATTGATGGCAAAGTTGTAACCCCTGGAGGTTACACCACCTGGGTTTGAATGTTCCAAACCCTAGATGTCCCCTAAGTGGAATGGTGTCTATATATAGGACATTCCAGCATGCTAAGGTTGTTAGATTTTGCACATCATCTTGCCTTGCATAAGTTTCATTCGTATCTCTGCTCCCAGTCCTCACATTAGCTAGTTCGTTAGAGCCTTGCGGGAATTGTGGTGCTACTGCCGGAAGGACGAAGCCATTTCATCTTCGAGAGACAACACGCCTAACCGTGAGCACTAGCTGGGCATATTTGTCTTGCGGAGAGAGGTCCCCTCGACTCGGCTTGCCGGAATCTGCATTCCAGTTTGTGTAATTTAATTCAATACAGTATATTGTATCTTGTTCTACTCTCTTCTTCTCATTTCTTGTACTTCAGATTGTACGTATTCCAGAAGCATTGTAAATGTACACAACAATTTGCAATAAATTTGAAAAAATGGGAATGGTTTTTTATCAAAAGTTTTGATTCATGACATTTAAAAAAAAAGATCAAAATTCCGTGTCTAAAGTGCAATCTCCCCAATTAAGAATAATCATAAAATCAATCTTTTGTATTACTTATTAAGATCATATGTTAGATAATACTTCATCCGTCCCATTTATATAGACTTATGTTCCCTTTTTAAATATCTCAAATATATAGGTCGGTTTCTATATAGAGTAATATTGTTATAGCTTATTTACTAATATACACCTACTCGGGTAAATGTATTTTTCTTAACATTAAGGATTAATATATTATCAAGCAAAATAAATATGGGCATATATTATTAAATTTATTTGTTTAATTGTCTTTTCCAATTATTTTCTTAATTCCAAGGAAAAAATCAATAAGTCTATATATATTGGATAGAGGGAGTGCTAATTAAATAATATTTTATATTTTTATATTATAATTAAATATATAAAATGTATTTCAACACAAAATGTATGTATATACCATATATAGAGAACCCGTTTAAAAATATATCCTCCAAAATCATGATTTAACCAGTGATGGTGCCCCATATTTGCAGGAATTCAAACATATCTTGTTGTAGTGATGCACTGATGCTTTGCTTAGCTATTTAGATAGCTTGTAGATAATTTTTTGAATTATTTTATTCTCTTTTATTATGTGGTCAAACTTCAAATATTGATATGGCTCTGAATTCTGATATGTTTCTTTCTTTCATTCTTTCATTCGTTTTCTTTTATTCGAAGCCAAAAATAAAAGAAAGGTATATATTAATATATATATATATATATATAGTAGATATTTGAGCAATATATACTCTCTATTATAGATTATATCATTTATTATTTCATATGTATTAAACAACTTCAAGTATACATAAAATGGTAAATTACAAAAATAATAGTCATTGTTAGAGACTTGCCTTTCAAATATTTCTTAATAGTTACTGACTACAACATACACAATATTTAAGTACTACTCCCTCCGTCCCATAATTATAGTCCACTTTCCCTTTTCACACAGATTAAAAAATCACATTTAATATGTATTGAAAATATACAATTTACAATAATTATCCTATATTGCCCTTATTTTTTACTATATTAATTGCATTCATACTATATTAAATAGGGTTATATTTGTAAAAGAATATTTTAATACAATCCCAATTTAGAATATGATTATAATTTTGGGACATCCCAAAAAGGAATAATGGACTATAATTATGGGATGGAGGGAGTATAAGGGAAGCCTTGTGTTAGAAGATTTGATACAAATTTTTGTGTTGATGATAATTTTAAGTTGGGATTTCATTTTCCTATAAATTTAAGTTTTCTTATTATTAGTATTTGTACGAATTAAACGTGTTATAGTTTTGTGAGTTTATTAATTAAATATGCAAAAATAATTCTCCTTTCGTCTCTTGTAGTCCCCTAATTCTCATTTTCACACAGATTGATTATTTTTTAAAATATGTATTAGGAAAGACAAATTAATTAAATAAAAAATTATCGATGGTATTAAATCCGTCATTAAATAATTAAATTAATAATTAATTAAAAATAAAAAAAATTAATGACGGATATTATCTGTGTTAATTCTAGTGAAGGTATGTTCATCATTAGACCGTCGTTAAAGCTAGACGCGAAACATTCTTGTCATTATTTATTTCTGAAACCATTAAAGACGGAATGTCCGTAGTAATTTCGTCGCTATTTAACAACGGAAGCAAATCCGTCGCTAATCGCATGTTTCTTGTAGTGACAATTTATATATAATTATTTTATATTATCCTTATATTCTACTCTATGACTTTTTTTCATATTAGATTTCAAAGAACATTAAACAAATATTATATTTGTAAGAGAATGTTCTAAGGTAATACCAATTAATAAATATAACTATAATTTTGAACATCCTAAAAAGAAATAACGGTTACAGAATGGATTGAGTAGATACTTACGAGCTGCTGCAATTAATTAGTTGAAATGGGTGATTCGTTTGGTTTGACGTACTTGTCAAATCAAATATGTGAAAATGCCGTATATATTTTTTTTTGAAGCGGATCTCGAATTTAAAACATCTTTCTTTTATATATAGATTCTTATCGTGCGGATGTTCTCGATATAAGAAAAAAATTCGATTATTATTTGTTGAGATAATTAGGGAACAAGCTAAAAAAAAGAGTAAAAGAGTGATCGCACCAAACATCGCTATACTTAACTTTAGGCAACCATTATATTGTGCTCTGTGTTTCAAACTTGGATTATGCAAAGTTGGGATAAATTCTTCTTATCCCTAAATTGAGCTTCACCTTTTAATGTTGGCCACATTGTTATTATCCTTTTATCATTGACCACCATCATTTTCTTTCCAAGAATTATTCTAAACTATTCATTCTATTACGTCTAACTTATATTTTGTGTTCATTTTTCAATTTTATATTAGTTATTCCTTTAAACAAAATGTTATGACAAATTACTAACACAAAATTCATCTTATTAAGATCAAGTTTAAAAAATACATAGAATGATTGCAGTGAAATGATATATATTGAGATCCTAGCAGAAATGACCAGTGTGTAAAAAGAAGACGTATTGAGTTCAAGATTCATGGATTTCTCTTTTTCAAATTAAACAAAACAAGAGAAAAAAAAAAGCATATGTATATGGACCCCTCTTTAAGATTAAATTAATTAGAAGATAATGAATCTTATACTTATCCAAAAAATTATTAGTCAGAAAAATTAAGATTTAGATATGGACAGGAGTGATGGCATGTTTGATTAATGCAGCCCTCGAGCAAGCCATGGATCATTTTCGATATTAGTTAATCATTTTTTTAAGATGTATGAAGTATATAGTGTTATTTCCATACTCAATGTTACATTTTCGCAATCATCTACTAATAATACAGTAATATATTCTTATTTAATACTCTATTCATCCCGTAATTGTAGCTCCTTTCATTTTTTTACCCAAATTAGAAAAGCTCATTTAATGTATTTTGTAACACTTGATTATTACATAATTTTCTTGTTTTATCTTTATTTACTACTCGATATATCACTCGCACATTTTTATTACCTATTAATTATTTTGGGATTAGCAAAAGAAAGTTTTGATACAATTCCAATATAGAAAATGGATTATAATGAATGTTGGGACATCCATAAAAGGAATGAGACTACATTATTGAGAGGAAGAGAATATGAATTATTGAAATGCCAAAAGATTAATTTGAAGTTTAACTATAACACTATGTATAACAACATATTAACTTATTAAGAAGTTTACCATTATAATTTATTTTTCCAGTACAAATCTTTAATCCAAATAAAAAAAAGTAGAATATTTAATTGGGGTGGAGAAAACACAACCTCTGCAATTAAACAAAAACATTGACCTGTCACGACGTTATACCCATATTTAAAGGGTAGCAATACTTTCGGGGAGCAATATCATTAGTTACAATATGAAAACATATCAAGTTAAGTTTTATAGGGTTAATTGCCAAAATATTTACTATATTTGTAATTTAAATATATTTTTTAAAATGTTGTAATAATAATTCTGATGCAGCCGGAAGGTATAGCTTGAACAAGAACACACAAATACAATTCAAGAACTCGAAAAATTCAAACTTGTATTGAATAAAAGGAGTAATCTCCAAAATTTATCAAAATTCAACCACCTAGTATATTAAACTTAATTCCCTATTTATACTACTAAAACCCTAATTAATATTAAAATCCTAAATAAGTAAAAGTCTTAATCCATAAGAAAACTAATACGTATGGAAATAAACCAAATATGACAAAATAACTAATTTGGCATGAATATTGCAACATTCAACATCTCATCGCCATCAAATTCAATCTTTTGATTTATAGCAAAACTGATGCTGCAAATTTGTTTAAAAAGTGGTGAGTTTTTGGCAAATCAACCTTTTTATAATGTAAAATACATTACAAAAAATACGTCGCTATTTTTTGTAATTGAGCCACGAAGGTGAGCCGAGCTGAGCGTAGGGTAGCACAGCTTGAGCCAGGAATAAATCATGAAAATCCTTGTGCATAATTGAGATTTGAAACCAAAACCTCTGAGGTTCGCACCTTGCATCTCTAACCATGTGGACTAATGAACATTTATGTTAAATTATAGGAATTATATATACATACACACACGAAACTCATTTTAATTAAATTTTTATTTCTAAATTAAATAATTATATATTATTCATTTATTTAAATATCTATTAAATTTTTTAATATTATATGTTTATCATAAAATATAATTATATTATATGATTATTTAATATTATATTATTTTAATTAATTTTCTCAAATATTATATATTTATAATTAATAATATTTATAAAAATAAAATTAAATGATAAAAATATTATAATAAAAAATTATAAAAATGTCATTAATTATTTATTTAAAAATAAAAAATATTAAAAATTAATATAAAATAATAAAAAATATAAAATTATATAATAAATCGGAAAATTTAAAATAAATAAAAATATTAAAAAATATTCATATTCATAATTAATTAGTAATTGAAAAAAATATATAAAATATTAAAAATAGTATAAAATAAATAAAATAAATTTGAAAATGGAAAATAAATAAAATAAATTTAAAAATATAAAATAAAAAAATAATATTAAAAAGATTAATTTCAAATTCGTAATTAATTAGCAATTGAAAATTTTGAAATTAATAATATTAAAAAATAATATAAAATATAAAAAATAATATAAAATATTTAAATAAATCAAACAAATCCAAAAATATAAAACAAATAAAAAAATTTAAAAAATGATTTCAAATTCTTAATTAAGTATTATTTGAAAAATTAAAAAAATTAAAAAATCTAAATTAATTTTAGCTACAGAATAATTCCGAAACTAATCCATGGTTAAGACTAAAAAATAAAAAATAATATTTAATGACGTATTTTTCCGTCTCTAAGTTAACGATAGAAAAATCCATTGTTAGTTTGTCGTTAAAATAAAAAAAATTAAAAATCCGTTGTTAATATGTCGTTATTTTAACGACGGAATATTATCCATTGGTAAATTGTGTTTTTCTTATAATGATATTAATATAGTTAGAGCAACTCCAACGGCTCCAGACTGACGATATTTTTGTTAACTGAAAATCAATCTTCAACCCTACTCTAGACTCTCTGCTATTGTGAGTGGTATGAACAGTACCCCTCTAGTACTACTCATCCCTCTTATCTTTTTTTTTCCTTGTTTACATTTGTTTTTTTTATTATAACTTATTTTGCCTTTTCATTTATATTAATTTATTATAAATATGATTGTGTGATTTTTATGCTTAATATTATGTTTAATTTCACTTAATATAATAAAAATAAAAATAAACTATTTCTAAAAAGAATCACTTAGAATAGAAAAAAAGTTCATAGCACAATCATAAAAAAATCAATAACTCCCAAATGAATTGTATAGATAAAGAAAAATGACAAAATCTAAAAGTCCCGGAGATCACATAACGATAAAAAAATCAATAACTCCAAATACAACAAATACACAAAAACATTATATTAAAATAAAATTACCATAATAATATATAAAAATAATTTAAAATACATTACATTAAACTAAAATGACCATAATAATACATGAAAATGCAACTCAACACATACAATACAATACATGCAATGACCGATGGTAATTTAATCATTCTTATTTTAATGTAATTATCACTAATATTATGTAATGCTAGTTTTGTGTTCATAAAAAGTTATAGCTCTCTAAAATAATTTGTATACAAATTAATTTAAATTATATTATTTTTTAATTACAAATTAAATAATATTAAACGTTAACCGTAAATATATTTGAAAACATATATGCTAGCTATCCAATAATTTCATAAAAATAACAATTCAATACTCCCTCCGTTTCGTTTTGATTGTTGTTTTAGTTTTTTTTTTATCTAGAATTAACAATTAATTTTTATAAACTAATATACTCATCCCTCATATATGACATAAAATCTTATTCACTTATATTTTTCTAAAAAAGACTATTTTATCTCTCCATATATTTTTAGGGTTTAAGATATGGTTAAAATTGGAAGAGAGAGTGAAAATATACAAAACAACAAACATTTTGATACAAAATAAAAAAGTTAAACAACAATCATAATGAAATGAATGAAGTATTAATTATAAAGTATAAAAATGGAATATTCCACTGTAGAGGAAACGTAGAATTTATAGTTGAAGGGGGGTGTATTGGTTGTGGATTTTGATGGATTTCATTGAACTTTTAAAAGTCCATGGATTTATAAAATCCATAGACTCCATGCAGAGTTTGTCAACTCCACGTAGAGTCCGAAGGATTTGGTGGACGGATTTCGGATAGATTTGGAACGATTTCAATGGATTTGAAATCCTACTTTTCAACGCTCATTGGAACTCAACGAGCGGTGGACACGCGAAAAACCCGAACCGAGCGGCCGCTGGTAGCCAGCGGCCGCTGACTAGCCAAGTTGAGAGGCCCAGCGACCGCTGGACCCAAATGGCCGTTGGGGTGTCGAGTTACACGATACCAACGACCGCTGGAACCCAGCGGCCGTTGGGAAATAAATGGCTTTAAGTACCGAAAGTCCCAGAATAGATCCCCAAATCGAAAATAACAGAGAAACAGTGAAAAAAATCCACTCCCACCTCTCTCCAGCCGTCGCTCGATTGGAGTCATCACTCACAAATCCGACCACCCCCGTTCGAAGCCCACGACCGCTACCACCATCACCATGCCTCCTCGGATGAAAATTCCCAATATTGGGCTACACGAAGAGGAGGAACAGGAGGACCTCACGACAAGGTATGAGGCTCCATTTCATATACGAACCGAGCGTGAGGGTGACTTGTATAAGAAATTTAACGAGCATATGATTACAAACCCTCGTTATTTTGATTGGGATTTGTTGAGGGGTTTGAAAATTGTTGCAAAAGTTACTAAATATTTGAAGATTTTAGGGCTTGAAGATTATGCTAAAAATGTTGATTTTTCTGGTTATGAGGCTCTTTGTTACGAGTTTTTGTGCACTATGTATGTGATTGAGGATAAGAAGAAGATTGGTGTTAGGATGAACGGTCGAGATTATCAAATTAATTTGACGAAGATGAAAAATGTATTTGGATTTCCTACTGGCGGGGAACGGGATAGACCACCCTCATTTAGTGTGGAGGCGGCGTGGAATGAATTGACTGGGTTTGATAATTGGGATAGTTCGGGTAGGTCGAATGGGTACATCCAAGACCCGGCACTAGCAATTGTGCACAAATTTATTACGTATAATGTGTCAGGAAAGGAGCAGGGGAACAAGGTGAATGCAAATGAAGTGTATTTGTTGCATTGTGCGTTGAAGGGGAAAAAGTTTGCATTTCGAATTTTATTTGGGCGACTATGAAAACGATGCAGACTCGCGCAGGAATGCACCCGTCGCTTGCTCTTATTGTGACGGGGTTGGCACATAGCCTCGGGATTCTCAGTGCCACGACGGGGCCCCAGGAGGGGCAAAATGAGATCAGGGCGTACTCGATCGACTTCAGTGAGCTAAAAGGAGCTCAGATTATTTCTGATCGGTTCACACTCGTCCCCCTTGCGAAGAGGCCA